>OY754905.1:22500-5022500 GCA_963576535.1 Plemyria rubiginata
TGCCCTTGATTCGAGAAGGAAGGGTACTCGATGGAGCTGAGTCCGCAAAACTGCTCGCTAAGGTGTTTTACCCGGAGGACAAAAGAGAGGAAGACGATATCGACCATAAACGCATCCGACAAAAAGCTGACCAAGTCAACAAGCTAGGGCATGATGAGAACCATGACCCGCCGTTCACTGCTGAAGAGCTTAAATACGCAGTCGATAGCTTCAACCCGAAGAAAGCTCCGGGTTTGGACGGTCTGACGGCTGATATCTGTAAGCACGCCGTAACTCAGGACCCTGATCTCTACCTGTCACTGGCAAACAAATGTATGGAATTAAGTCACTTCCCAAACATCTGGAAGGAGGCTACAGTTGTCATCCTAAGAAAACCAGGAAAAGAAAATTACACGGAGCCAAAATCCTACAGGCCCATCGGCCTTCTGCCAGTGCTAGGAAAGGTCCTGGAAAAAATGATAGTGGGACGATTAAAGTGGCATGTGCTCCCCAGACTGAGCCCCAACCAATACGGGTTTATGCCGCAAAGAAGCACTGAAGACTCCCTTTATGTCCTGATACAACATATACGCGAAAAGCTAAATCAGAAAAAACTTATAACAATGGTATCTTTGGACATAGAGGGGGCCTTCGACAGTGCTTGGTGGCCCGCCATAAGGGTTAGACTAGCGGAAGAAGAGTGTCCGGTGAATGTGAGACGTGTCATAGACAGTTATCTCAAGGATAGGCGTGTAAGGGTCCGGTATGCGGGTGAGGAGGTGACCAAGGAGACCACAAAGGGATGCGTCCAGGGGTCGATCGGGGGGCCAATTCTTTGGAATCTGCTCCTCGATCCATTGCTCAAGGATCTGGACAAACGTGGTTACCACTGCCAGGCTTTTGCCGACGATATAGTACTAGTCTTTGAGGGAAACACAGCAATAGAGATAGAAGGACAAGCCAATGCAGCCCTCGCCTATGTTCAGGAGTGGGGTATTCGTAACAAGCTAAAATTCGCGCCGCATAAAACAAACGCAATGGTTATAACTCGTAAACTAAAGCACGATACTCCGCGGCTGAGCATGGGCGGGATTGAGATTAAAATGGCAAGAGAGTTTAAAATCTTAGGGCTTGTCATCGACGATAAGCTGACGTTCAACAGTCACGTGGCGAACGTGTGCGTGAAGGCGCTAGGCCTCTACAAGCGCTTGTCGCGAGCAGCCAGAGTCAGCTGGGGCCTCCACCCAGAAATTGTCCAAACGATTTACGTAGCGGTAGTGGAGCCGATTATCCTGTATGCAGCCAGCGTCTGGGCACCGGCAGCCAATAAACTAGGTGTTAAAAAACAGCTCAACACAGTACAAAGAGGCTTTGCCCAGAAGCTGTGCAAGTCATATCGGACTACCTCACTCAACTCGGCACTGCTGTTGGCCGGATTGCTCCCTCTCGACCTCAGAATACAGGAAGCAGCAACCCTGTATGAGGTTAAGAGGGGAGTAGTCCGGCCAACGACGGGGGATGGAGGGGTGGAAAGAGTGACCAAATTCACAGAGAATCCCCACCCAGCCGAACGTATAGAACTCCAGTTCATATGCCTGGAAGATCGCCAACAAGTGGAAACCCACAACACGCAGGCGGTGCGTATTTTTACTGACGGCAGTAAAATTGACGGCAAAGTTGGAGCATCATTGTCTTTTTGGAGCAATGATGCCGAAACTAACTGCAAGAAATTGAAACTGTCGTCATACTGCACGGTCTTCCAGGCGGAACTGTTGGCTATATGTAGGACCACCAGGGAAATTATAAAGCTTCCAGGCAACAGCTTCGGGATCTATAGTGATTCGAGATCGTCACTTGAAGCGGTCATTAGCCGTCACTCCCTCCATCCCCTAGTCGTGGAGATTCGCCGTAATCTAGAAGAGTGCAAACGTAGGAACAAACGAGTTGAGCTCTTCTGGATTAGGGCTCATGCCGGACTTGAGGGAAACGAGAGAGCTGACCAGCTCGCAAAAGAGGCCGCTCTGTTGCTCAAAACCAAGCCGGATTACGACCGCTGCCCGACATCATACGCCAAGAGAGAAATACGCAAAGTATCGATAGCAGAATGGAACACGAGATACAAGACCGGTGAAACTGCGGCGACAACGAAAATATTTTTCCCAGACGTAATAAAGGCCCATAGTATTATCCGCCACTTAAAACCAAACGGCATACTAACCCAAGTACTGACAGGGCACGGTGGGTTTTCCGCATATCTAAATCGATTCAAACGTAAAGAAAGCCCATCGTGCATATGCGACCCGGAAATACCCGAAACTATCGAGCACATAATCACCGACTGCCCCGTCTTTGGTAAAGAACGACACGATATAGAATTTGTGATAGATTATAAGATAGAAATAGATAATATATGTGAAATTGTCGAAAATAAATATGTCAGAGATAAGTTTTTTGAATATTGCAATAAAATAGCAAGTGAAGTAATAAAAAGAAATAGATAAATAAGTAAAGTTAAATATATATTATATATATAGTAGTTATTAGTTTTTAGTATTATATATAAGTTTAAAACCTAAACTTACGTAAAACCCTAGAGGGTTAGTAAAAATAAATATTAAAGTAGATAAGATATAAAAAGTTATAAAAAGTCTCTGATTATGTCAGAGGATTGTAGATTAGCCACCTGCTTCTCAGGTGGCAAAAAAAAAAAAAAAAAAAAAAAAAAAAAAAAAAAAAAAAAACCTAACCTAACCTAACCTAACCTAACCTAACCTTTTTTTTTTTTTTTTTTTTTTTTTTTTTTTTTTTTTTTTTTTTTTTTTTTCGCTGGGAAAAATGCGTTACGCATTCCCCCCCATTGGAGGATGGGGAGGATATGTGGGACTCCCCGGCCTGTGAGGGCCGGTATACCCACTAAACGACCCAGCGGCACTCCCGCGTCGTCACCATGGAGGGGAACTGGGAAACTGGCAGAGCCTTTTCGTCCAGTTCCCCGCCGACGACCGCCCGCCTTGACAGCGGGGCCCGCATGCCCCCCCTGGGGGGGAGGGGCCCGGGAACGACCGCGAGTGCTCGGTCGTTCCCGCTCGACGGAGGTGGCGAATAGTGCAATGCGAGAGATGGCGCCTCCACGCCTATCTCCCGCTATTCACCACCTTGAGGGGAGGGAAGACGTCTTCTCCTTCCCCTCCTCCGCCTGCAGAGCGGCGCCTGAGGGTCAGCCTCCCGCACGCGCTCTGCTGCCTCCTTCTGGGACATTACGTCCTCACAGAAGGAGGCGACCGCTGCCCAGCCTGTCGCGTCCCTCAGCATGGAGTTCACCACACTGGGGAGCGACAGGTCTGGCCCGACTACCGCCACCAAGTCGCGGCGCGGCTCGGCCCACGACGAGCACACCTCGAGGGTGTGCTGTGCCGTGTCTTCCGCCGCGCCACAATGGTGGCAGGACGGGGCACCCTCCTTTCCGATCCGGTGCAGGTACGACCCAAAGCATCCATGCCCGGATAGTACCTGCACCAGACGGAATGACAAAAAGCCGTGAGGCCGCTCGAGCCAGTCCTGCAGGACTGGCCCGAGCGCCTCCAAGGTTTGGCGGCCAAACGCGGCGGAGGCGAGGTCCACCTTCCAGTGTTGGACGATGGCGTCCTTCGCCTCCCGCCGGACAGCTTCCCTCTCCTCCGAGGCGGGGCGCTCTCCGAGCGCCCTACGCCTCGCCGTCCACTCGTAAACTCTGGCGAGCACCCACGCCTCGAGTTCCCAAGGAGGGGTGCCCGCCAGAGCGCAGGCCGCTGCAAAGCCTACCGAGTGGTAGGCTCTTGCAACCCGCTGCGCGATGGCCCTTTGGGGGCTCCGAAGTGCGGCGGCGTTCTCCCTTCTTTGAAGGGAGTCCGCCCAGATAGGGGCCCCGTAAAGGGCCATGCTCTTCAAGATGCCGGCATATAGCTGCCGGCATCGCGCTTTTGGCCCGCCCAAATTTGGGAGGAGCCAAGAAAGCGCTCCCGCAACCTTAAGAAGGCGCTTCGACAGCCCGCTGAAATGCGGGCCGAAGCGCCACCTGCTGTCCAGCACTAGGCCCAGATATTTCATCTGGGCCTTCACTTCGACCCTGACGCCCTCCACCATAATGTGGGCGTCACCGGGGATGCGCTGCCGAGGCCCGTGGAAAAATACGGCCTCGGTCTTGTGCAGCGCCACCTCCAATCCAAGCCGGCGGATCCTTCCTGCGACAAAGGATCCGCCAGCCGAGGCCAGGCTCGCTGCCTCACTAAAGCTCCTCCCCCGGGCAGTAACCTAACCTAACCTAACCTAACCTAACCTAACCTAACCTAACCTTTTTTTTTTTTTTTTTTTTTTTTTTTTTTTTTTTTTTTTTTTTTTGACGCTGGGAAAAATGCGTTACGCATTCCCCCCCATTTGGAGGATGGGAGGGATATGTGGGACTCCCCGGTTTCCGCTACCGGTATACCCACTAAACAACCCAGCGGCACTCCCGCGTCGTCTTTGTTGGAGGGGAACTGGGAAACTGGCAGAGCCTTTTCATCCAGTCCCCCGCCGACGACCGCCCGCCTTTACAGCGGGGCCCGCAAATGTCCCCGCCTTTACGGCGGGGCCCGCACGCCCCCCCCTTTGTAGGGAGGGGCCCGGGAACGACCGTGAGTGCCCGGCCGTTCCCGCCCGACGGGAGTGGTGAATAAGTGCAATGCGGGAGAAGGTGCCCCCAGGTCTTCTCCCGCTATTCACCACGTAGCGGCGCGAGAAGTTAAGGCGTCTCTCGCGCGCGCTCTTCCGCCTCGTCCGCCCGGGCTGCCTAAACAGCCCAGACCCACCTGGGCAGACCAAAAGGTCTGCCCTGCCTCATCACACTGTGCCCTCTGCTAATCAGAGGGACACGTGGAGAGGCCCACCGTGTCGGATTATTAGCCACCATGAAACACGTCCGCAGTACTCTGCGGGCGTGTTTCATGGTGTTACCGGGGTGCACCACGAGGAGGTTACCCGACCCAGCACCCCAACCTAACCTAACCTAACCTAACCTAACCTAACCTAACCTAACCTAACCTAACCTAACCTAACCTTTTTTTTTTTTTTTTTTTGTTGCCCAGGGGAAATCCTTTATAGATACCAACTAGCCGGGGGGGACTAGAGGGTTATGTCGGACTCTTGATACCGACTAAAACCCCTGGGGTGTTCCTCTGCTGTGCTTGGGACGAGGTTACGGGTTCGGTTTGCACCGCGACCACGCCAGCAACTGACCTTGCGGACCCGTCTTCCTTTCTTGCCTAGCAAGCTCTTTCTTAAGTGAAGACACCCTGAACACTGGGGTGCCCTCCCGCTTTGACCCTCACAGTGCAGGCGACAGAATCCCCCGATCTGTCGCCCGCGGGTCTTGCCTAAGTCGGCATTCGGGCCAAGAAGGCCCGACGCCGCTGGCCGTGCCTCCTGCGGCGAATCGGAAGAGAGTTTGGGTCCTGCTCTCGATTCCGCTCCGCCGCTTCCTTCTGTGTCATAACGGTTTCACAGAAGGTCTCGACCGCATTCCAGGCCTCTTCACTGCCCACCATGGCTACGACCAAAGCTGGCAGAGACAGGTCCTGTCCAATCACTACAGACATGGCAGCGCGAGGCTCCGCCCAGGCTGAGCACTCTTCGCGCGTGTGCTGTGCCGTGTCTGCAATACCTCCTCCACAGTGGTGGCACTCATTTGTTGGTTCTCGTCCAACCACCCGACACAGGTACTCACCAAAGCACCCATGGCCAGTCAGCACCTGTGTCAGGTGGAATGACAGCACGCCATGTTTCCGTTCGACCCACCCGCGGAGGATAGGTCGAACTGCCTCAACTAGTTCCCGGCTAGCTCCCGGGATTTCAAGCTGCTCTTTCCACTTCTGGAATAGCAGGTCTCGAGCTTCATCTCTCAATTGGGCAACTTCACGCGGATGAAGACGCAGGCCCTCCTCTCGCACCGCTACTCCGTGCCAGTAGCGGTCTGCAAGAACTGCTGCGTCTAAGTCCCACGGTGGACTACCAGCCAGCAGACACGCTCCAGAGTGAGACACCGTACGGTAGGCTCGAGCAGCCCTGAGTGCCATGACTCGCTGCGGGCGTCGCAGCAGCGGCATGTTTCGGGCGCTCAAAGCATCAGCCCATATTGGCGCTCCATACAACGCCATCGAGCGCACCACTCCGGCATACAGACGCCGGCATGCTCCTCCTGGACCTCCCAGATTTGGTAGTATTCTCGCCAACGCTCCCGCTTCAGCAACCAGTCTTGGGGACAACCGCTTGAAGTGCTCATCGAACTTCCATCTACCGTCGAGAACGATTCCAAGGTACTTCATCGTCGACCCAACGGTGATGGAAGTTCCGCCCACCATTATAGCTGCTCCAGGCGGTGGCTTATTCCTTGGCCCATGAAATACAAGGGCTTCGGATTTATCCAGCGCCACTTCGAGCCCCAGAGCCCTAATCCTGCTGACCATTTGGGCAACGCCCGCGGTAGCAAGTCGGGACGCCGCCCTGTGGTTGTCTCCGCAGGCCGACACGAGTGTATCATCGGCGTAGCACGTCACACCTATTCCTGGCAGAGTGGCTCCACGTAGCACCCAGTCGTAACCGATGTTCCACAGGAGTGGTCCGAGAACTGACCCCTGTGGAACACCGCATGACATCGCTTTCCTTCCCCAACCATCCCTTGTCGGATACTCGACCGCTCTGCCGTTAAAATAGTCGGCAACGACCGCTTGTAGGTAGCTTGGCACACCATGGTATTTAAGCGCTGCCTTCACCGTTTCCCAGGGCAGAGTATTGAACGCATTAGATATGTCCAGGGACACTGCCCACATTACTCCACCCCGAGAGACCACTTCTTCAGACAAGCCTTTAACCCGCGCGATGGCATCCAGAGTGGATCGGCCCCGGCGGAAGCCAAACTGCGCCTCGTGTAGCCCCGGTTCCATGCTTTCGGCTAGACGAGTAGCGAGCACTCGCTCAAAGAGCTTACTCACCTCGCCGAGCAGCACAATGGGGCGATAGGCTGAAGGCATCTCCGCTGGACGCCCATATTTTCTTAGCAGGACAAGCTTTCCCGTTTTCCAAGCCTGCGGGAACTGGCCTCGCTCTAGGCACGCTGTGAACAGTGCTTTCACACCCTCTCCCATTTCACCCATCGCGACTACTATGGCGCGTCCTGGTAAGCCATCTGGTCCGGGAGCAGTGTTCTTCGACCGAAGTTTTAGAACAGCTGCTCCAAATTCCACCTCATTTACCGGGGGAACCACTTCCTCTTCGTTTCCATTTATTGGTTCAGGTGCAGTCATCAGTGGTGGCACCCATTCATCCCGTTGGGGAAATAGGGTATCCACAACTCGCTCCAGCAGCTGCGGCTCAAGGCTACTTGTCAGTGGGGGAGCCCAGGGTCTGAGTTTTTGTCTCACGAATCGGTAAGGTCTCCCCCACGGGTCCCTGTTTAGCGTCGCTAACCACTCCTCCCACGCGCTCTCTTTGGCCTGTGCGATAGCCACCTGTAGAGCTATACAGGCAGACCTATAGGCTTCGTACAGGCCATTCTCCACGCTCTGGTCACGGACCCTCCTCCTCCTGTGTCTAGTGTACAGGCGGCGCGCAACTACGCAGTCTCTTCGCAAGTCTTGCAGTCCCGAGTGCCACCAATGCACTTGACGACGAGGTGGAAATGATTTGGCTCTCGGCATCGACGCATCGCACACGTGAGTTAGAGCAGCCTCGAGCCTTTCCGCCGTCACGTCTACCTCTTCAACCAGATCCGAGCCAGCTAACCAGGCCTCCACTATGGCTGCCTCTTTGGCAACCTCCCGCTCAAGACGTCCCAGCACCCAACGAGGGCCACCTCTGACAGTGGAGGGAGTTTCTCTTCCGGGGCCGTTGGATGCGGAGACACTGTAACGGATGTATCTGTGGTCCGACAGCGTCTCCATATCCACCACCACTCTCCAATCTTGGACCCGGTTGGCCAAGTGAGGGGATGCAAATGTGATATCCACAATTGACCCCCCCTGCCGCCGCACACACGTGTTTTCGGATCCCTGGTTGAGTATCACTAACCCCAAGGACACCGCCCATTCTTCGAGCACTTCTCCTCGTACGTTAGTTGCTGGGGATCCCCACGCCGTTGATTTGGCGTTGAAATCTCCAGCAACCAGCACAGGATAGGACGTCACTTGCCTGACCAGAGCCCCAACATCCACGAGCATTTGCTCGAATTCAGCGAGGCTCCGATTCGGTGAGAAGTAAACTGCTATTACCGCTATTCCGCCCACGACGGCCAGCACGCATCCCCTACCCTTTGCTACTCTATCAAACGGAGGGGAGCCAGCAGCGGATGGGGCTATGATTGCCACCAAGTCATCATGGTCACCTGCCCAATCATCCCGGGCAGGAACCACATATGGTTCGGCAACTACGGCTACTTTAATCATGCACTGTGCCATGGTCTGGACCAACAGGTCCTGAGCCCTGGCACAGTGCATGATGTTCGCTTGCAAAAATGGAAGAGCCATCTAAATTACAGTGTCCATCAAATCCTCTTCCGCAGTTGTACGCTGGGACGACTGTGAGGCTTTGGGGCTCTCCTCAGGTTTCCCCCTCTTTTTACGGCCTCTACGGCTTCTCTTGGGCCCTTTGGCATCGGGGCATCCTTTTCCACCAACCTGATGTGATGCAGGCTTGCTAGCCGCCGCACACACAACGCAGTGCGGCTCAGCATCACAACCCCTAGCCTTGTGACCAGGCTTACCGCATCGGAAACAGAAGCCGTCGCGACTTCCTTCAGCTGTGCATTTGCTGCCGACATGGCCGATTTCAAGGCACCGAAAGCACCTAAGAGGCTTCGGGTCAAGCAGTGACACCTTCGCTAGAATCCAGCCCACTCTGAGCCGGCCAGCTTTGACCACCTTATTTACGACCTCTACAGGGCAACTCAGCAGGATCGAACCACGCGCGGATATCGCACCAGCTTTAATAGCCTCAGTGGCGCAGCCGCAGTGCTCAGCCACAGCAGCTGTGACTTCTTCCACAGTTACGGAATCATCTAGCTGAGTGACCCGTATGTCGGCGCATTTGACCGGCCGCTGCACTCGCACTGCGTCAGGACTCAGGACCTCCTTTAGCTTCTCAGCCAAAGAGTCTGCCTTTTCAGCGCCTGTTTCACCAGAAACCTCCAGGATCCGAGCGCCGGTTGCCGCTGTTCTAATGCGTAGATCATCAATGCCGAGGCTCTTGATGTCTATTTGCCTTTTTGCCTCTGTGAGGAGGGTGGCATAAGTTGCGCCTTTCTCCGCAGCACCAGCCTGCAGGGTCAACGTGATAGCCGCCGAGCGAGGGGAACGGAGCTTCACCGTGCGTGGTGTCGATTTCTTCGATACACCAGGCTCATGGACGCCAGGCGCCTGTTTGGCTTTCTTTTTTGCCGCCTTATTGGAGCCCTTCCCACCCACTGTGGTCCACGCCGCGCCCTCAGGCGTTGCGGAGGGCATTGAGGTTGGTTGTCGAGCCGCCTCTTCGGCCGCCAGGCTTCCTTTGCCTTTCCTTCCCTTGGTTGGTTTAGGAGCAGAGCCCACTTGGCTCTCGAATGACGTCGACGCTTCAGGTACGGGCACACTTTCAGGTGCTGCCCTACGTACATGTTTAGCATCTGCCTGCCGCTCACGGGTTCTGTCTGCCGCCAGTGGAGGCCGCAGACGCACCTCCGGAAGGAGTCTCTCCTCGATTGCCTCCAGCCGGGCATTTAGCATGGTCCCCACCTGGACCATTATGGTGCGTGACAGCTCCTGTACATCCAGCTGCTGCGCTCTTTCCTGAGGCTTGTTCACTGGTTGAGACTGCCGTATCTCTGCTCTTAACTCAGCAAACTCCCTACGGAGAGTAGCAAGCTCTGTCTGCAGGCGTGTGTTGTCCTCCTGGAGCTTGGCTGTTTCTTCGGAAACAGAGCGCTTGCGAAGTACTTCAACAGCCTCTACAATATATTGCGACGCTTCATTAAGGGACTTTTGAAATGGACCACTTAAGTGGCCGGACTTGCGTGAGACCGTTTTAATAACGTTCACGCAATCTAGCACCTGTTTGTTGAGGGATGACGCCAACTGGTCTCCAACCTCTCCTGCCAGAAGTCCAGCCATGCACGATGGGCGTGTCACTCTCGTGCGCCGCGTCTTCTCCATGGCTATCGTCACCTCTTCAGTCGCGTCAAGGACGTTTTGCCCAGTGGTGGGCGAGCGGCCTCTACCTGCACTTTTTAAAAACTTCGTCACTCTGTGCAACGAATTGTTTCCCGTAACGGTAAAATCCGAGTCGGACTCAGAGTCTTCCACGCCACGTTTCTTCAGCCAAAATCGGCCTCGAGAGGTATCGGATGGCACCGTCTCCATGCTCCTGCCGGTGTCTGACTCCGACAGGCACTCCTCTACTACCTTGGGTACTGTAGGGTAGCCAAGGGTTTTAGTGTTGACGCTCGCCTCTTGGGCGAGTGCTTCCACCTCCAAATTATCATTATCCATTTCGTATGCATTTTCAAATTCCGTTGTATCGCTAGGGTTGTGTTTACGAAGGCGGGCAGAACGCCGCCGGCCTACGAAGCAGTTGTTGCCCCCCCCAGAGTATGAGGGGCAGCCCTCCACCGCAGTAGAGGGGTGGGATTCCCCCTTTCGGGGACCCACCTGGGGACCATTTTCGCAACTACTTATTTTATCCATTTTTTATTTCTCCGATGCTCCACATCGTCGTCTCTTTTTTCAGGGGTGAGAATCCCCTGCCAGCACGCCCTGAAAAGGGCGCACCCGTCCCGCCTGACAAGCCCATGCTGGGCCCCGCCGAGATGCGCAGCACTAGTTCCTCCCCCCAAGCCTTTCCGTATGGGTAGCCCTGCGGCGTAGCCTTGAGGATCATTGGAACGTGCGCGCCTTTTGTCGGATTATTGGCCACCATGAAACGCGTCCGCAGTACTCTGCTGGCGCGTTTCATGGTGTTACCGGGGTGCACCACGTGGAGGTTACCCGACCTAGCACCCCAACCTAACCTAACCTTTTTTTTTTTTTTTTTTTTTTGACGCTGGGAAAAATGCTTTACGCATTCCCCCCCATTGGAGGATGGGAGGGATATGTGGGACTCCCCGGTTTCCGCTACCGGTATACCCACTAAACAACCCAGCGGCACTCCCGCGTCGTCTTTGTTGGAGGGGAACTGGGAAACTGGCAGAGCCTTTTCATCCAGTCCCCCGCCGACGACCGCCCGCCTTTACAGCGGGGCCCGCAAATGTCCCCGCCTTTACGGCGGGGCCCGCACGCCCCCCCTTTGTAGGGAGGGGCCCGGGAACGACCGTGAGTGCCCGGCCGTTCCCGCCCGACGGGAGTGGTGAATAAGTGCAATGCGGGAGAAGGTGCCCCCAGGTCTTCTCCCGCTATTCACCACGTAGCGGCGCGAGAAGTTAAGGCGTCTCTCGCGCGCGCTCTTCCGCCTCGTCCGTCCGGGCTGCCTAAGCAGCCCAGACCCACCTGGGCAGACCAAAAGGTCTGCCCTGCCTCATCACACTGTGCCCTCTGCTAATCAGAGGGACACGTGGAGAGGCCCACCGTGTCGGATTATTAGCCACCATGAAACACGTCCGCAGTACTCTGCGGGCGTGTTTCATGGTGTTACCGGGGTGCACCACGAGGAGGTTACCCGACCTAGCACCCCAACCTAACCTAACCTAACCTAACCTAACCTTTTTTTTTTTTTTTTTTTTTTTTTTGACGCTGGGAAAAATGCGTTACGCATTCCCCCCCATTTGGAGGATGGGAGGGATATGTGGGACTCCCCGGTTTCCGCTACCGGTATACCCACTAAACAACCCAGCGGCACTCCCGCGTCGTCTTTGTTGGAGGGGAACTGGGAAACTGGCAGAGCCTTTTCATCCAGTCCCCCGCCGACGACCGCCCGCCTTTACAGCGGGGCCCGCAAATGTCCCCGCCTTTACGGCGGGGCCCGCACGCCCCCCCCTTTGTAGGGAGGGGCCCGGGAACGACCGTGAGTGCCCGGCCGTTCCCGCCCGACGGGAGTGGTGAATAAGTGCAATGCGGGAGAAGGTGCCCCCAGGTCTTCTCCCGCTATTCACCACGTAGCGGCGCGAGAAGTTAAGGCGTCTCTCGCGCGCGCTCTTCCGCCTCGTCCGCCCGGGCTGCCTAAACAGCCCAGACCCACCTGGGCAGACCAAAAGGTCTGCCCTGCCTCATCACACTGTGCCCTCTGCTAATCAGAGGGACACGTGGAGAGGCCCACCGTGTCGGATTATTAGCCACCATGAAACACGTCCGCAGTACTCTGCGGGCGTGTTTCATGGTGTTACCGGGGTGCACCACGAGGAGGTTACCCGACCCAGCACCCCAACCTAACCTAACCTAACCTAACCTAACCTAACCTAACCTAACCTAACCTTTTTTTTTTTTTTTTTTTTTTTTTTTTTTTTTTTTTTTTACGCTGGGAAAAATGCGTTACGCATTCCCCCCCATTGGAGGATGGGAGGGATATGTGGGACTCCCCGGTTTCCGCTACCGGTATACCCACTAAACAACCCAGCGGCACTCCCGCGTCGTCTTTGTTGGAGGGGAACTGGGAAACTGGCAGAGCCTTTTCATCCAGTCCCCCGCCGACGACCGCCCGCCTTTACAGCGGGGCCCGCAAATGTCCCCGCCTTTACGGCGGGGCCCGCACGCCCCCCCTTTGTAGGGAGGGGCCCGGGAACGACCGTGAGTGCCCGGCCGTTCCCGCCCGACGGGAGTGGTGAATAAGTGCAATGCGGGAGAAGGTGCCCCCAGGTCTTCTCCCGCTATTCACCACGTAGCGGCGCGAGAAGTTAAGGCGTCTCTCGCGCGCGCTCTTCCGCCTCGTCCGTCCGGGCTGCCTAAACAGCCCAGACCCACCTGGGCAGACCAGAAGGTCTGCCCTGCCTCATCACACTGTGCCCTCTGCTAATCAGAGGGACACGTGGAGAGGCCCACCGTGTCGGATTATTAGCCACCATGAAACACGTCCGCAGTACTCTGCAGGCGTGTTTCATGGTGTTACCGGGGTGCACCACGAGGAGGTTACCCGACCTAGCACCCCAACCTAACCTAACCTAACCTAACCTAACCTAACCTAACCTAACCTAACCTAACCTAACCTAACCTAACCTAACCCACGATCGGCTCTCGAAACCGTCACCAACAACAGCTCCGTTCATCCCCTTGCAGTGGAAACCCGCAAGAACATGGCCACTCTCACACTCCAAAACAAGGAGCTTTCCTTGTTTTGGATAAAAGCACATGCAGGGATGAACGGAAACGAGAGAGCCGATGAGTTAGCTAAAGATGCCGCTCTAAACGCTAAAAAGAAGCCCGATTATGATGCGTGTCCGGTTTCATACGTCAAGCGACAAATCCGTCTGGATTCGCTTGACGTATGGAACCGGAGGTACAAATCCGAAAACAAAGCCGCTGTCACTAAAATGTTTTTCCCTGACGCTGTTGAGGCCTATAAAACTGTTAGAGCAATAGAGCTGTCCCATGAGCTGACTCAAGTATTGACGGGGCACGGTGGGTTTTCGGAGTACTTGGCCAGATTCAAGTGCAAAGAGAACCCATCGTGCGTCTGCGAGCCTGACAAGGAAGAAACCGTAAAGCACGTGCTTTTTGAATGTCCGGTTTTTAATCGTAGAAGATACGATGCTGAACACCTACTAGACTGTAAAATAAACCTTGAAAACGCTAATAAACTAATCGTAAACAAAAACACGCAAACCGAGTTCATACGTTTTTGTACGGAAATAACAAAAATAGTTGTAAATAGAAATAAAACGATTAGATAACTTATGTTTCATTATAAATATATTATTATATTATATTATGTTATTATTATAAGATAAAAATTGTAATGTATAATTTTCAAAGCCCATACTAGAAAATAGGATATTGTTGAAAAATAAGTAACAAAAGTAAATAAAGCCTCTGAAGAATATCAGAGATCTCTTGAAAAAACAAAAAACAAAAAAAAAAAAAAAAAAAAAAAAAAAACCTAACCTAACCTAACCTAACCTAACCTAACCTAACCTAACCTAACCTAACCTAACCTAACCTAACCTAACCTAACCTAACCTAACCTAACCTAACCTAACCTAACCTAACCTAACCTAACCTAACCTAACCTAACCTAACCTAACCTAACCTAACCTAACCTAACCTAACCTAACCTAACCTAACCTAACCTAACCTAACCTAACCTAACCTAACCTAACCAGTCTCTAACCAGCCGCGCTCGGAGGCGGCAGGGCAATTTCGCGCTCGCAAGTTCGGCAAGTCTGGCAAGCAAGGCAAGTTGAGCAAAATACCATCTGGCAACTTGCCAAGTTCAGCAAATCCGGCAAGTTGGCAAGTCCAGCAAATCCGGCAATCGGCAAGTTGAGCAAGTTGCCAAGTTCGGCAAATCCGGCAACTTGCCGGCAAATCGGCAAGTCGAGCAAGTTGCCAAGTCCGGCAAATCCGGCAAGTTGGCCAATACCATCTGGCAACCTCAGCAAATCCGGCAACTACTTTTCGCCATGGGTAAATCAAAGTCTCAACGACCCAAGGTTTCCTCGAGGGACCACTCGCCTGCTCAATCGTTGGACTCCGCGCCATCTGAAGTGTCTGACATAGCTAGCCTCGATGAAGATATCAAAGGCGTAGACTCCACCGATAAAATGTTTGACCGTGCTTCCACCTTGAGGAGTGAATGTGACCAGTTGCTAGATGAGTCTATGAACATAAAAACTAGCATCAAGCTCGGACTCCGTGAGAAGATCAGTGAGATGCATTCGTTGTTCGGCAAAGTTTGCAACATAAAAGATGAGATCGAAGGGCAGATGGAAAAGAGGGAAAAGTGGCAAAAAAGACAGGTCTACGATCTAAAAGACAAAGTTTTATGTCTCCAAAATGACAGCATCCAAATGTCCTCTGAGTTCCCCGCAGCGGAAATCCTTGCTGAGATCAAGGAATTGCGTAGGGAAATGAAGTCGATGGTTCCAGCATCAGCTCCCGACCTAAAGCCTCTGGAGGAAGGGCTCAGCAGTTTGAGAGTGGCGCTCCAATCAACAAAAGCCCAAATTGATGAAGCTACCCAGCAAAATCTTTCCTACGCCGACGTCACTCGAAGACCAGCCCAGCAGAAGCCGCACCATGCAATAATAGTAGCGTCAGACGACCCGACGGACTCCGGAGCCCAGCTACTGGAGAAAATAAAGGCTGCGGTGGACGCACGTACGACAGGACTCCGGGTGGATACCGTACGTAAAGTGAGGGACCAGAAAATCGTCCTCACCTGCGGGAGCCAGGATGAAGCTCATAAGCTCCAGTCCTGCCTGCAGGAGCGTGCTCGGGGGCTCAAGGTGGAAGTGGCTAAAAGTAAAGATCCTTTAGTTATTATAAAGGGGGTCCTCTCCTATAATACCGACGAAGACGTGCTTAAGTCTCTGAAGACACAAAATCCCCGAATTACCCGAGATATCCCTGACATAGACTACAGGGCGTCGGTTAAATATAGGAGGAGGACACAAAATCCAATAGAGAGTGACATAGTTCTCCAGGTCTCACCAGCCTTGTGGCGCCAACTGACGGCAGAGGGAACCATCCACATTGATTTACAACGGAGGCAGGTTCTAGATCAGAGTCCGCTGCTTCAATGCAGCAAGTGCCTTGGCTTCGGCCATGGGCGCAAGTTCTGCAAGGAAAAAGCGGACTTATGCAGTCACTGCGGTGACCCTCACTTGCGCAGAGATTGCCCGGCGTGGACAGTTGCTGAAAATCCCTCATGCCGAAACTGCAGACTGGCGAAGCTTGGAAGGCACGGCCATAACGCCTTTGACGTTGGGTGCCCGACGCGCATCCGGTGGGACCTCCTCGCAAGGTCTAGCGTGGCCTATATATAACACGTAAAAATGTTGTGTGTCAGTATTCAGTTCAAAATTAGTTTCAAAAATTTGTTAAACATTCAGTTCTCCTAGATTCAAGTGTATCAGTGCAAATTCAGTGTAATAAAAAGTTGCAACTTCAGCAAATCCGGCAAATCCGGCAACTTGGCAAGTCTTGCAAGTTGTGCAAATCCGGCAACATCGGCAAGCCGTGAAAGTCCAGTCACTCTGGCAAGTTGCCGGGTTCGGCAAGTCCGGCAAGTTGGCCAGTCACGGAGGCGATAGTACAATTTAGTGTTCGCAAGTTCGCAAGTTCGCAAGCCCGGCAAATAGAGCAAATACCATCTGGCAACTTCGGCAAATCCGGCAACTTGGCAAATCCGGCAACCTCAGCAAATATTGCAAATTCAGCAAGTCTGGCAATCGGCAAGTTGCCGACTTGCCAACTTGCCAAAGTAAAAATTTGGCAAGTTGGCAAGTTGGCAAGTTGGCAAGTTGGCAAGTTGGCAAGTTGTGCAAATCCGGCAACCTCAGCAAATATTGCAAATTCAGCAAGTCTGGCAATCGGCAAGTTGCCGACTTGCCAACTTGCCAAAGTTTTGCTTTGGCAAGTCGGCAAGTCGGCGAGTTGGCAAGCTGGCAAGTTGGCAAGCTGTGCAAATCCGGCAACCTCAGCAAATATTGCAAATTCAGCAAGTCTGGCAATCGGCAAGTTGCCGACTTGCCAACTTGCCAAAGTTTTGCTTTGGCAAGTCGGCAAGTCGGCAAGTTAGCAAGTTGGCAAGTTGCGCAAAACCGGCAACTTCGGCAAGCTGTGCAAGTCCGGCCACTTTGGCAAGTTGCCGAGTTCGGCAAATCCGTGAATTCATAGAATATTGTAGGATAGCAAAAATAGTAAACAACAGAAATAAAGATGTTTCAAAAGATTTAGCATAGACCCCAAGAATGTATAAAGGTTAGTTTTTGAATTGATGAAAATATTATAATGTATATTATTAATAAACAGCCTATAGAAATAATTAGAATAAGTTAACCTTAGTAACTCTGTTAAAGTCTAGTATAGACCCCAAGAGGGTGCAAATGTAAATTTATCAAAAAGTTAAAAAATTAGCAGTAACTATGTAATTAGGATAAAAAATTGTTAGATATAATTAGAATAAGCTCCTTGTAAACCCCTAGAGGGCCAGAAGACATGTATCCCCAGTAGATAGAAATAAAGTAAACAAAGTCTTTGATTATGTCAAAGGTACGAGATAATGGATAGGAATAAAAAAAAAAAAAAAAAAAAAAAAAAAAACCTAACCTAACCTAACCTAACCTAACCTAACCTAACCTAACCTAACCTAACCTAACCTAACCTAACCTAACCTAACCTAACCTAACCTAACCTAACCTAACCTAACCTAACCTAACCTAACCTAACCTAACCTAACCTAACCTAACCTAACCTAACCTAACCTAACCTAACCTAACCTAACCTAACCTAACCTAACCTAACCTAACCTAACCTAACCTAACCTAACCTAACCTAACCTAACCTAACCTAACCTAACCTAACCTAACCTAACCTAACCTAACCTAACC
The DNA here is from genome assembly GCA_963576535.1 of Plemyria rubiginata. Taxonomy (NCBI): domain Eukaryota; kingdom Metazoa; phylum Arthropoda; class Insecta; order Lepidoptera; family Geometridae; genus Plemyria; species Plemyria rubiginata. Next base: position 39,995 of record OY754905.1, read on the forward strand.
TAACCTAACCTAACCTAACCTAACCTAACCTAACCTAACCTAACCTAACCTAACCTAACCTAACCTAACCTAACCTCCCTCCCTGACTACACCCTTGAGTGGACATAGCCGCGTGATACATCATTAGAAGCGGCCTGCGACGCCCTATCTTTAGAGCTAGCTAACGTGTCCATTAGTCTTGGAAAATATCAGAAAAACTGCGATTTTCCTTAAAAATTAGCCCATTTTGTAGGGTTTTTTTAGGCTATTTTCAAAATTTTCTTCAACAACTCGCTGCTTTTCTGCACACCAGTGGCTGATCCATCCTTGCCCGGCGTCACTGCACGCATCTGCAACAGAAAATACACGAATTAGCGCCAAAATTTTGAAAAAATCGACCGCCCACCCACCCAGATTGCAGTTACTAAGGTAAAGAAACTCGATTTTAGGGAGAAATATAACTATTGACATTGATAACTTTTGACACAAGCGACTTTTTTGACCGGGGTTTTCGGCATTGTGTTTGTACAATTTTTGACTATTTTTTTAAGTCAAAAAATTTAGCCTAGTTTTAGTCTTTTTGGATTTGACTTTGACTTTTAGGTCTTTTGCCTAAAGGTCAAAATATTTGCCTGTATTCAGGTATTATCTACGCTTTTAGCGTCTGACGATATAGTTCTTGCCAGGAACAACAAACCTGGTTAGGTTCCAATCAGATGTAAATAGGACAGTTATATTTACAAGTTGACTAATATTTTTAAGAAAAATTTTATTTTACATTTTAATTTACGTCCTTGTTGCGTTAATATTGTTTCAAGAGGCACGGTAGATACTAATTTTTTGACTTTTCGACGATTTTCAATATTTGTTAAAACTTTGAAATTTTTCACCTCTTGTTCGGCTCTAATTAATTATCTATTCCAAATTTTTATATTCTCTTTGCTGTTATTATTGTAGTTTGTCGCCCCGGAGGCCCGTCAATCGCAGATTTTCGTTTTCCTAACTACTACTACTACTACTATACTACTACTACTACTACTACTACTACTACTATTATTGGATCTGCGTTGGACTACTACAAGCGGAAGTCTGATTGTTTGTCAAAAAGGCGAAGCGCGGAAACGCACAACGCAGCGGCGGCAACGTGAAATGAAATAATTTCTTTGCGTGAAGTACATACACTTCCAAATGAACTGCGCTAAGGCCTCAAGTAATGTTGCTTCTTCTTTCTTCTTTTTATGGCTCCTGTCATAGACAATCTTGCCAATGTCAAGTGAATCAGAGATTATACTCTTTGTAGTTATGTTTCTAGTCACGTCAGTCCAAAGTCGAGTCAGTCAATTGTTTTGAAGAAAATGGTGGCGGTTTCTTCAAAACATTTGAAACATTTTCAGTCAAATCACGATATCACATAATACACTTTCATTCCAAATGCTTACACTTTGTGCTAAGACCACAAGTAATGTTGGTTAAAATACCACCAAAATTACACAACACAACTCAAAATAACACTAGAAAAACAATTAAAATGAAAATGCTATGTTGCTTCGTTAGATGACAGGACACGAATCGTAATGTTGGTTAAAATAACACCGAAATTCTTAGAGCATTTATAATTTATAAATGCTCTAAGCCGAAATTACACATCAAAACAGACACATTACACAGAAAACGAATTATAATAATCACTTGAGATTGGCAAGATTGTCTATTGACAGGAACCATAGCTAGTATTCGCAATGCAAGGAATACTATATTCCTTGCATTGCATAGCGTTATATACTCTTGGCCATAAACAAGAAAGAAGATGTACAACAACCTCTATAGGTATGTTTAAATCAAGGAATTTGAAGTATTCAAATTCCTTCATTTGAATTGTTTGCGTTTTTTTTCGTTTAACAAGTTATTGTATAGGTACTCTCTCTTTGGTTTTAACTATCTATGTCATATACTCTTTGATCTATGTATTCAGGGTTTTATCATATTTTTGCAGCAATAGGTACAAAAATTATATTCATCAGAACTGAAAGTGATCCGCAAAGTCATCCGTGCTGTGCAGTCGATAGTAGGTACTCTATCTTGCAGGCAAGCAACTTGTATAGTAGGTACTACATACAAGTACGTAGAAGGATCTGCATTCAATGTAAGTCCGTAGCTTCCCTGTCCTTGTAGGTATGAAGTAGGTACCTAACTAGATATTTGTAATCTACCTCCTATGTACCTACCTACCTACCTTAACTACAATAATAAATAATTAAAAATAAAATAAAAAATCTTTATTTCCTATACACTATTACACATATTTACTACTATCTTATAGGTATCTTATTGCTAAACTATAATTAAAACTTGATTACCTATGTGCCTACCTACTAAACGCCAGTGGCGGTACAAGCCTCCTCCAATTACATGTTTAGTGATCGGACGTTAAATGCTGATATGTAGTTAATAATTCATTTTCTCTCTTGGAGGGTGGTAGTCTACTGCCCCCAATAGTTACACATATTAATAGGTAGTAGGTATGCTATCGATGATTTATTTGTATTTTGATGTGTTCTATTCTAATGTAATTCCTAGGTAATTATGGACAATCTATGATAATGTGAGGTTCTTACCCTCCCAGGATAATATTACTGATTATTTGGGATTCCAGAGGAAATAAACACAATTCAATAAGTACAATTCGCTCGACGCGTCTCCCCTCCCCTCGGGTCCACACCGGAGTGCCTCCTCGCTTCCCTAGAGGGCGCCCCCAAACATTCATTTATTCTGACACTGACTGACTACACTACGACAATACCACAGTATAATAATATAGGTAATAGATAGCTCGCCGCATGGCATGCATGAGACCGGCGCCGCATGGCATGCATGAGACCGGCGCACAGTGGGTGAAAATTCGTAGTTGCCTTTCATAGGATTTTTGAAAAAAAATCTTCCTTAATTGGGGGATTTAAGTAAACAGATTTGTTACAAAACTCAAAACATTACATAATTTTGTCGTTACGCGACTTTTTTGCGGTTAAACACCATGTAATACGAGTTTGTGTGTTTCAAATGTATGAAAACGAAATTTGTTTTCATCATAACTTTTTTTTGTATTCGAATGTAAAGCTGATACTTTTAGGTATTATAGTAGAACTTGTAACAAAGCTATAAAGCTTTCGATCTTAATCTGGAACGGACCGCTTCAAAAGATATGATTTTTACAAAAATGCCAGTTTTAGTGGTATTCATGTATGGGGTAATGTTCTACTAAGTTCGAGTTTGATCAAAAACTATGGTCATTATTATTATTTGATAGGTATCTAATCGCTTTTTAATAACTTTTGACCTTTTATCTAACCGATAAATAACAAAACTATTCAAATATAATTATGCAAAAGTGATATTTTGAATTACGATCATAGTTTTTACTTTTTCGATCACTTACGTACTATCTTGTTATTGATTCCCCTTTATTTATGTAGAGCCTTACCTAGAGACCACAATTACTGTCCCTGTCTTCAATACGCATTGTGTGGTAAATTATTTTTGATTTACTCGTTCGGGTGATTAGGGTCAGTGCTTGACAAAACAGGTAATTTGAATGATTAGGCTCTTTGTTTGAGTGCAGGTACTATTTTTAGGTACCTAGATGGCTTTTACAGGTACCATGGGTTCTTGTTATGGAATACTAATTAATGATTCCTGATAACGCATTATTAGATTTTAGTTTAGACTATAAATACTGAGAGTTCCTAAATTTCATTTCACTTTTGGCTACCAATTAGTACCGAAACGTTCTCTTTACCTTAATTCTAATTTGCTTAGTATGGAAGGACTAGTGTCAAATCTTGACTTTTTTGCACTTATGAGGCAAAATTCATTCAGTGCACACGTTTTGTTTGAAAAAGTGTTAGCTTCAACTCTTAGCAGCAACTCAACATTCAACAATTTCGAAGTGAACAACTCTCATGTCCTCGAGATAGACATGAAGAAGTCTCGGTAAGTGAATATATAGTAACAACACCAAAAAAATCAATGAAATTTACTGTGCCTGAAAGTGTATCTGTGTCGACATCAACCTCTACATTTACTCCACGAAAAGAATTTGTTGACTTACATCCATTACAAAAAAGAAGGAGAACTGAAGATGTTCTCGCCAATTATGACTTTGACACTCTTTACTTCGCTTTAACCAAGAAAGCTGAAATAGAAAAAAAAATGACTTAGCTGAATTATTAAAGCATCAATCTTCAAGCAAACACTCCGAGAAAGCATCAATCTTTCGATCTTGCATTAAGTCGAACAACCGAACCTGCTCTGCTGATAAGGCACTGGGCTTGACAACATCACTGAAGTTATCAAAATGGCAATAGGTACATCACTTTAAAGCAAACAACAAGAGATATGGGAAGTGATATTTTTCCATCTTATGATGCTCTAAAGACCGAGAAAATAGAGTGCTATGTAAAAAAAGAAGACATGGTTATAACTGACACCGAAGTTAAACTCAAACTGCAATCTATTTTAGATAAAACTGTCAACAGACTTTGTAAAACGGTGGAAACTGAATCTGGCAGTAATTACACTCTGGTCAGTAAGTGGGGATTTGATGGCGCCTCTGGACATAGCAATTACAAACAAAAAATAGAAGGCGATGATTCAAGTATTTTCATGTGTTCATTTGTACCATTAAGACTACTGAAAGAATACACTGATGACGTTGTTTGGGAAAATCTTAAAGCATCCTCAACATTTTATTGTCGGCCAATATATTTTAAATTTGCCAAGGAAAATGATTTAAATATAAAAGAAGAAATGGCGTCAATAGAAAGCGAAATTACTGTTCTACAGCCGAGTGTTGTTGATAATGCCAGCATTAAACACAAACTTCACATGACTATGATCGATGGCAAGATAACATCTCATCTTTCTGATACATCAACATCGACATGTGATATCTGCAAAGCTAAACCCACAGAACACAATGGTATCACAGAGACACCAATCTGTCGATATCTTTAAGTTTGGCCTTTCTACTCTACATGCACGTGTTAGATGCATGGAATGTATTTTGCATATAGCTTACCGTCTTGACTTCAAGAAATGGCAAGCAAAAGGAGACGACAAGAAAAAACAATTGGCCGATAGGAAAAAGGATATCCAAGACAAATTTCGGGAGGAAATGGGGCTACTTGTGGATGTTGTGAAACAAGGTGCAGGCACTACCAATGATGGAAATACTGCTAGAAGATTTTTCGCAAATCCGGATATTACTGCGCGAATCACGGGTGTGGATATAGAGTTAATTAAAAGCTTAGGCGTAATTCTTCAGGTAATATCTTGCGGAGAGTTTGTTGATGTGGAAAAGTTCCGACAATATTGTGCTTCAACAGCTCAAAGATATGTTGAGCTCTATGCATGGTACTATATGCCTTCAAGCGTGCATAAATTACTCATACATGGAGCGGACATAATTGAACACAATAACTTTATACTATCTCTGAAGAGGCATCTGAGGCTCGAAACAAAGATTTTAAGCATTCCAGAGTGTTTCAGTCACGTAAAATTAGTAGAATTGCAACAAATGAGGATATTATCCATCATTTAATGATATCATCTGATCCCTATATCTCTAGTTTTAGGCCTAAAATAAACCAACTTCGTTTACCTATTTCAGATGAAGCTAAATTGTTATTGATATTAACTTCTAGGGTAGATTAAAGAAAATATAGAATTTGTAGATAGTAGGAAACTTGTGTGACTCCGACCACTCCTTGTCTTTTCTTTGTAAAGCATCAAATCATTTGTTTATTAAATCGTTGTTATATTTAGTTGTTTCTGTTGTAAGTTATTTATATAGGTAGGTAGTATTTCTGTGATAGTTGGTAAAGTTGTGAATTGCATGTCGGTAATTGGTGCTTTTGTTTTATTTATTGTATATATATTAGAGTTATAAGATTAATAATAAGTCCGCTTCATTGTATATAGCAGTTGTAAATAAAATATTACTTTTTTAAATAGTTTTTTTTTCGATATAATATGACCTTGATCACCCTAATTAATTAAACCAAATATTTTTTCATACCTAGTGGAACAATAATGAGTAGGTTTTGAATACAGTTATAGGTTTAAGTGTAGTTGTTAGTCGTAATTCAAAATATCACTTTTGCATAATTATATTTGAATAGTTTTGTTATTTATCGGTTAGATAAAAGGTCAAAAGTCATTGAAAAGCGATAAGATACCTATCAAATAATAATAATGACCATAATTTTTGATCAAACTCGAACTTAGTAGAACATTACCCCATACATGAATACCACTAAAACTGGCATTTTTGTAAAAATCATATCTTTTGAAGCGGTCCGTTCCAGATTAAGATCGAAAGCTTTATAGCTTTGTTACAAGTTCTACTATAATACCTAAAAGTATCAGCTTTACATTCGAATACAAAAAAAAGTTATGATGAAAACAAATTTCGTTTTCATACATTTGAAACACACAAACTCGTATTACATGGTGTTTAACCGCAAAAAAGTCGCGTAACGACAAAATTATGTAATGTTTTGAGTTTTGTAACAAATCTGTTTACTTAAATCCCCCAATTAAGGAAGATTTTTTTTCAAAAATCCTATGAAAGGCAACTACGAATTTTCACCCACTGTGCGGCGCCGCATGGCATGCATGAGACCGGCGCCGCATGGCATGCATGAGACCGGCGCCGCATGGCATGCATGAGACCGGCGCCGCATGGCATGCATGAGAGCGGCGCCGCATGGCATGCATGAGACCGGCGCCGCATGGCATGCATGAGAGCGGCGCCGCATGGCATGCATGAGACCGGCGCCGCATGGCATGCATGAGACCGGCGCCGCATGGCATGCATGAGACCGGCGCCGCATGGCATGCATGAGAGCGGCGCCGCATGGCATGCATGAGACCGGCGCCGCATGGCATGCATGAGACCGGCGCCGCATGGCATGCATGAGACCGGCGCCGCATGGCATGCATGAGAGCGGCGCCGCATGGCATGCATGAGAGCGGCGCCGCATGGCATGCATGAGACCGGCGCCGCATGGCATGCATGAGAGCGGCGCCGCATGGCATGCATGAGAGCGGGGCCGCATGGCATGCATGAGACCGGCGCCGCATGGCATGCATGAGAGCGGCGCCGCATGGCATGCATGAGACCGGCGCCGCATGGCATGCATGAGACCGGCGCCGCATGGCATGCATGAGACCGGCGCCGCATGGCATGCATGAGAGCGGGGCCGCATGGCATGCATGAGACCGGCGCCGCATGGCATGCATGAGAGCGGCGCCGCATGGCATGCATGAGACCGGCGCCGCATGGCATGCATGAGAGCGGCGCCGCATGGCATGCATGAGACCGGCGCCGCATGGCATGCATGAGACCGGCGCCGCATGGCATGCATGAGAGCGGCGCCGCATGGCATGCATGAGAGCGGGGCCGCATGGCATGCATGAGACCGGCGCCGCATGGCATGCATGAGAGCGGCGCCGCATGGCATGCATGAGAGCGGGGCCGCATGGCATGCATGAGACCGGCGCCGCATGGCATGCATGAGAGCGGCGCCGCATGGCATGCATGAGACCGGCGCCGCATGGCATGCATGAGACCGGCGCCGCATGGCATGCATGAGACCGGCGCCGCATGGCATGCATGAGAGCGGCGCCGCATGGCATGCATGAGACCGGCGCCGCATGGCATGCATGAGACCGGCGCCGCATGGCATGCATGAGACCGGCGCCGCATGGCATGCATGAGAGCGGCGCCGCATGGCATGCATGAGACCGGCGCCGCATGGCATGCATGAGACCGGCGCCGCATGGCATGCATGAGACCGGCGCCGCATGGCATGCATGAGAGCGGCGCCGCATGGCATGCATGAGACCGGCGCCGCATGGCATGCATGAGACCGGCGCCGCATGGCATGCATGAGAGCGGCGCCGCATGGCATGCATGAGACCGGCGCCGCATGGCATGCATGAGAGCGGCGCCGCATGGCATGCATGAGAGCGGGGCCGCATGGCATGCATGAGACCGGCGCCGCATGGCATGCATGAGAGCGGCGCCGCATGGCATGCATGAGAGCGGCGCCGCATGGCATGCATGAGACCGGCGCCGCATGGCATGCATGAGACCGGCGCCGCATGGCATGCATGAGAGCGGCGCCGCATGGCATGCATGAGAGCGGGGCCGCATGGCATGCATGAGACCGGCGCCGCATGGCATGCATGAGAGCGGCGCCGCATGGCATGCATGAGAGCGGGGCCGCATGGCATGCATGAGACCGGCGCCGCATGGCATGCATGAGAGCGGCGCCGCATGGCATGCATGAGACCGGCGCCGCATGGCATGCATGAGACCGGCGCCGCATGGCATGCATGAGACCGGCGCCGCATGGCATGCATGAGAGCGGCGCCGCATGGCATGCATGAGAGCGGGGCCGCATGGCATGCATGAGACCGGCGCCGCATGGCATGCATGAGAGCGGCGCCGCATGGCATGCATGAGACCGGCGCCGCATGGCATGCATGAGACCGGCGCCGCATGGCATGCATGAGAGCGGGGCCGCATGGCATGCATGAGAACGGCGCCGCATGGCATGCATGAGAGCGGGGCCGCATGGCATGCATGAGACCGGCGCCGCATGGCATGCATGAGAGCGGGGCCGCATGGCATGCATGAGAACGGCGCCGCATGGCATGCATGAGAGCGGGGCCGCATGGCATGCATGAGACCGGCGCCGCATGGCATGCATGAGACCGGCGCCGCATGGCATGCATGAGACCGGCGCCGCATGGCATGCATGAGAGCGGGGCGGTATGCGTTTCGCGCAGGTCGGGCGCGCCGTGCGTGCGCGGACAAGTGGCGGCGAGCCGGCGCCGCCTTGCTGCGGGGGGCGCGGCGGGGGGCGCGGCGGGGGGCGCGGGGGACCAGCGCCGCGCGGGTGAGTGCACGCACACCAACCTCACGCACACACACACACACACAGTCTGCCTTCGGTAAGTACCTAGTTATAATGTTCCAAACTGAAACACAGTTTTTCCTAATAGTTCCTAGCATTAGTACCTGTACCTACCTATACCTAGAACGTAGGTAGGCGCTTATCGTAATACCTAGGTCCCTATAGTATTATAGGTAATAGGTGGGTACCTACCTACCTACCTATTTTTGTTAATCTTTACACTTACCTATTTGGTATATGCTCTTAGATACTTACGTACAAGTCAAAAAGGTACAACGATAATCATAATAACAGGTAGGTAGGTAGGTATAATAGTCCAGTCAATATTTGCAGAGTTATACTATCAAGTTTATCAAAAAAATAGTAATGGGTGGAATTTTATTTTCAACAAAATATATGAAAAATAAAAACAATTTCAGCTCCGATTTGAGTATAAATCCGAAAATATTGATCGTGGAGTAAGAAAAGTGCGAGAACCAAAGTTGAAGAAAATAAAATTCCACCCATTACGATTTTTTTGACAAACTTGATACCTACCTAGTACCTATACATAGGTAACTGCAAATATTAATCCTAGCGTAAAAATGTTCATGATCAAACTTGTGAGAAATTAAATTACCTACCAACAACTTTGCCATTAGCATTTTTGCTCTAAAGTTGAAAATTAACGAGTTATTTCAGAAAAACTTTAAAACAAGATGGCGGCAAACCCTCTACCGGGATTAGTTCGAAAATCGAGATTTATAATTCCAACCATCCCCCCCGACGTTTAAAAATAAATCGCTCCTCGGATTTTTTTCTATTTAGGTAAATGTCTACCCCGACTGGAATATACCTAACAGGTATGGAGCTTCTATTATAGGCATACAGGTAGGCACCTATATACCTACCTCCCTACTTAATGGATGTGATTAATTCCAGATGTTAGTAGAGGCCGAAAGCTACGTTCCCGTTCGTCGCCAGTCCGGTAAGAGATGTTTGTGTTTGTACTGTAAGTACCTAAGTACCTAGGTACGAATGTAACGCATGTTCTCACAACCTACCTACCTACCTACCTTACCTGTACCTACCTGCCTGATGCGGTAATGCCTGCCCTGCCCTGCCCTGGCTGACGCTGACGACGCGGGCTTCCTGCGCTAGAGTTGGACTAAGTACCTACCTTCGCTTGCATTGACCAGCCACAGCCACAGCCACAGCCACAGCCACAGCCAGGGTCGAGCAGATAATGAATGATGTCTGTGTGTAGGTAGGTATGTAGGTACGTAAGGTAGGTACCTAATGCTGCAATAGCAAAAAGGCGTCGACTCAGATTTATTTTTATTCAATTAGCTGATGGAACAAGTAGATGGCCCACCTGATGTTAAGTGGTAACCATACACCTACTTAGGTATATCACCAACACGAGACGGTGAAGAGTTTTTCTCGTGCCTCGCTAAGCGTGCGGCTCAGTGATCACACTTTGATTATATAGGTACCTCTCTCTTGAGGTATATAATCAAAGTGATCACATAAGTTCATATACCTACATACCTATATCTGGCACACCGGGGTTAGTTCGGTTGGGGCTCGCTAGCGGTGTGTGGAAAGAAAGTCCATTAATATTATTATTACTTTAATCTCGTGCCCCGCGCCCCGCGCCCCGCGCCCCGGTGCGGTGCCACGCAGTACAAGACGTGTTCAAACAAGTGAAACTAGTATGTCCGGCGTCCGCGCCCGCGCCCGCGCCCGCGCCGGACTCAGCGTGGAGGATTCTGTTGTGAGATAGGTAGGTTAGGTTACCTACGATAGGATAGGTGAAAATAAACTGTAGCTTACCTACCTACCTATATGTATACCTCTACAAATTGATTCGATTTAGTACCATTATTGTTATAGGTACCTATAGTTGTGTGTGTGTGTGCGCGCAGGTTGTCGGTGGCGAGCAGCCCCTCCCCCTCCCCCCCGCCGCCGCCCCCGCGCGCCGCCCCCGCGCCGCTCACGTACGTGACTACCTACCTCTACTCTACTGTACTGTACCTACTGTACACTTACTTACTGTACTGTACACCACATCACATCACATACACTACATACCTGCCTACCTCGGCGCTCCGCACTCGTTACTTCCTCATGACGTCATCTTTCACACAGTCCATCCATCATTTCTTTGGCCGCCTCTCTTTCTAAAGCCATCCACACTCACACGTATCTGCCGGTGTCTCCCCCGCACGACATGTCTCATCTCTCCTCGACGAGTCCGCCACAGGCGCTACTTTCAAACTCCCTCTATCGACTCATTGTGACTCCGCATCCGCACATCCATCTCTACATTCGCATCTGCTGCGTGCACTCCTCTTTCACCCGTCCCCTTGGCAGCACAGTAACACTCAGCCCCATACAGCACGACAAGTCCTAGGGTCGTATTGTATACTTTTCCCTTGAGTTTAATTCCTTTATGCCTTCTGTTGATCCCTTTAGTTCGCAAATCACCTGTTGCTCCGGAGCCCTGTCGCCATTTCATCCATCCTGCATTCATTATAGTTTTGACGTCTCGCTCGATCTTGCGTCGCGTCGCGTCGCGGAGGCACCGGGAATGAGAGCAGAGCACTGGCGGGAGCTGCGGCCCGGTGCCGCTAATGTCTGTCTGTCCGCTACACTAGCGCGATCAAGCCGCTGCGCTGGTAGCGATACACCGTCTGAGGCGATAGAGGTGCAACTGGAGAGACCACCAAAGTAGCAGAACAAGTGGTCGGTTGTTGTCCTGCTTGCTGTGCTGATGTCCAGTCCGACGCGACACTCTGCAGTTGGTCCGCCAGCGCCGCCAGCGCCGCCAGCGCCGCCAGCGCCGCCAGCGCCGCCAGCGCGCCTCACGCGCGTCTTCACCAACAAGGACAACGTCGTCGGCACCAGGGTGCTTCTTCTTGTATGTCCGATGTCAACGTCTGACATGTTTAATTTGACATACCTACTTTATTTTTTATAATTTTTTGCTTTATTATTTTCATTGTGTAATTTTAGTAGGTAGCCAAAATTTAATTGATGAAGCGAGCGAGCGAAGCGAACGATCTGCATGAAATTTGGTAAGTCGATAGCATGTGTAGCGCCGCTTCCGACCGGACGTGACGTGACGTGACGTGACGTGACGTGACGTGACGTGACGTGACGTGACGTGACGTGGCGCCGGCGCCGCGGCTCGGCTGTACATTCATAGCTCGCATCAGCTGCACATAGGTACCTAGTTCGCAGGCACTCCTTCCTTTCTTAGTCTCATCTCATCTCATTCCTCGCATCAAAATCAGTTTGATTTGACGACCACATTGGCGCAGCGCGCGAGAGTCCGCCTGCGACGCAGAGGTTACGGGTTCGATTCCCGCCTCGGAACAAATTTGTGTACGATTAGCAGAAAGTTTTGTCGGTCTGGGTGTTTTAAATGTAGAATAAAAAACTATCTATCTATGTAATTATATAATGTATTAAATAGGTATTATAACTAATCTATCTAGTACCTAGGTACCCATAACACAAGCTTTGAGTAGCTTACTTTGGGGCTAGATGGGGCTGTGTGGATTGTCCAGCATTATTTATTTTATAAGTATTTACACGGGGACGGACAGACAGCGGGAAGTGACTTAGCCTTATACGTACTATGTACCTGTAGTGATGACTAAAATGGTAAAATCGATCAGTAAGCTGAGTTTTAGCCAGTTTCTGTGAGTCCGTAGCTGTCGATGCGACTAGTGATTGTCTCGCGGTGACCCCGCGCCCCGCGCCCCGCGCCCCGCGCCCCGCGCGCTACGAGCGGCCGCCACGAGATGCCGCCGCCGCTGCCGGTCACTAGCTAAGTGCTTACTTGCAGTAGGTAGTTTCCTTCCAGACGGATGATACCTCTGCAAGCAGCAGGGACGCGCGCGCGACGCCCGCAGGCAGCGCAGCTACAGCGGCGCGCGCGGGTCGCGATACTTGTTATTGGTCGGGAGTTCGTCGTCCGCGCGCGACGCGATGGCGTCGCGCATCAGTTCCAGTGAACCGCAGCGCGCGTCTCCTTCCAGAGCGACGGCGGCGGCGACGGCGGCGGCGACGGCGGCGGCGGCGGCGACGGCGGCGGCGTACTACAGCGCGCGGCCGCCGGCAGCACCGCTGCAGCTGCGCGCGCGCCCCTCCCCCCGCGCCCCCCGCCCCGCGCCGCCGACCGCCGACAGCGCCACGTCCACGCCGACGTTCCCGCTGCCGCAGGTAGATGCGCCCCCCGCCCCCTCAGGGACCGCGCTCTCCCCGATGCGATGCGCGGATGGACTCGGACGCCGCGGCCGAGCCCGACACGCAGGTTTCCTTACATGCAGCCGGGAGCCTCAGCCTCAGCGCGCCGCGCCTGTACCTGATGCCTAGTACTGCCTCGTGCCTGCACCGTCTGGATAGTAGTGCCACAAAGTCTACTCGATTTTAAGACCGAAGCACGAATACCCAGCACGTTTGCAAAATACTTACATCCGTAGTAATAGGAAAAAACTGAAACAGTATCTCTTCAGATCTCTCAGTTTCAAGTACTAACTCAAGATTCTTTGAGGATGTCTAAGGGGAGGGGGGGTAGTCAGAGGTACGTCCGAACATTATATTTGGCACATAGGTATACCCACATTTTGCAGCAGTTAGTGTTCCATACGTGACACGTGACAGGTTGCAAGCCCATCGCTGCTATTAGAATATTAACTGGTTTCCTCACAATGTTTTCTTTCGCCGTTCAAGAGCACTGACATTGCGCACATAAATTTTTCGATAGAAAAATCCATCGGTGCACGACCGGATTCGAACCTGCGACCTTACGATAGGAAGGCGGGGTCAGTCCTACTAGATCACCGGGGCTGTAGTAATAGTTAGCTACTTTGTAATTTGTTCCTTGGTTACCTGTGAGCTGTGTGAGGCTGTGTGAGGCTGTGTGAGGCCGTGTGAGGCCGTGTGAGGCTGTGTGCTTCATGCCGGACGGCAGACTGTCCGCGACGCACTTGTAGTATGCGCGGCGTAGACACACTGTTGGTGCGATCGAGTCTGCGACGCACAAAATGTCTGCACGGAGTGCATGTAGTGCATGGAGTGCATGTAGTGCATGGCTGCAACAAGTCTGTCGCAGCGCAGACTTGACGCACACCTTCGATCATTCCGTCGGCAGAACTGCACGGAGGGACGAGGACGCGATGCAAATGCAGCGATTGCTTACATTCTACAGCTACAATAACCTGAGCACACGTTGCGCGCTCTCAATAACTGTGTATGCAAATAACGAGTGTGATCTTCTAGACAAAGGAAGCATCGAAGAATCAGCGCCGAGTGCGAGGCGTCCTGCGCGAGCTAGTGCAGCGCCTGCCGACGGAGCGCCCCCCGGCGCCCCCGCGCCCCCCGGCGCCCCCGCGCCCCGCGGCGCCCCCGCGCCATGCTCCTGCCGACTTGCATTCAGCTACAAGTTGCCGGTAACAACCGAACCATCTCGCGCGGAGACATCGCGCTCTCTCCCCGGTCTCTCGGTAACAGGCGCATTGATGCTGAGGCCGCGCGGTCGGTGAGGTCGCCAGCACAGCGATGCTATCTGGGTGACAGCCATGCATGTCTAGTCATTTCGAGAACACAGCGCCAATAAATACGTTTTCCAGTGAGACAGGTGACACTGCCAGATGCTAGCGTACTCGCAGTGCCCGTCTCAAATGATTTTAAATGATGTATTTTGTATAGGTAGGTGGATAGGTAGGTACCTAAGTTGGAAAATCAACTGTATAGTCGACTAGGTATTTGTTTATATATTTATTTATGTTTATTGAACAATCCTGCCGACGACCTGAGTGGCGTAGCGGGCGAGAGTCCGCCTGCGACGCAAGAGGTTGCGGGTTTGATTCCCGCCTCGGAAAAAATTGGTGTACGTGTTTGGTCTGGGTGTTCTCTATGTATAATAAAAAATATCTATCTATGTAAGTATACATATTATAATGTGCAATACTTTGTTGCATAGTTCTCTGCTCCGCCGTCGCGCCGCGTCACCATTAGAACGGCATCATGCATACATACATACATACATACATATAGGTAGTGGTGGTTCCGCGGCCGATGCAATGTTAGCCGGTGCTGTGTCTGTGTGTCGCAGAGCGCGCGCCGGCGCCGGCGCCGAGCTGCGGCGGCCGTGCAGCGCCCCCCCGCGCGCCCCCCCGCGCGCCCCCCCGCCCGGCGACAGGTGAGCCCTCTCAGCAGAGCGCGCGCCGGCGCCGGCGCCGAGCTGCGGTGGCCGTGCAGCGCCCCCCCGCGCGCCCCCCCGCCCGGCGACAGGTGAGCCCTCTCGGCAGAGCGCGCGGTGTCAGCTCGCGTCTCCGCGGTTGTAGAGCACGGCGTCGCGTTGCAGGGCGGCGCGAGCGTGGGCGGGCGGCGCGCGCGCGCTGCGCGACGCGGAGGTGCGGCACATGCTGCGGCTGCTGCGACATCTGCGGCGGCTGAACGCGGCCGTCGACAGCGCCGCCGCCGCCGCCGCCGCCGCCGCCGCCGACCAGCCCACGAACTGAACGCACCGTGTTACATACATACAATACAATACTATTCAGATGCACATTATTTTGACTAAAAATAAATTTCAATTGGTTATACCACGGAAGAAATAATAGTAGTTTTATTTGTAGACAGGTACGCCATTATTTATAACTTTTAGGAATGTTGGTTTAAATCCACCGACACACACACACAACGCAACGCAACACAACACTAGAAAAGCGATTAAAATGAAAATGCTTCGCATAATGTCAGACAGACACCCAGAAAACGCATGTCTCCTTGTGATATCAATAAAATCACAAGGAGACATGCGTTTTCTGAAATTATGCGAAGCTGGCGAAAATATGCGAACGGCTGAACGGATCAGGATGAAACTTTACAGAGAGATAGATTATAGCCTGGAATAGCACATAGGCAAATTTATATCCCGTGGGAATAACGGTATTTAAATCTGCGAGGGTGAAACCGCGGTGCGCAACTAGTAATGTAGGTACATAGGTAATTAATCCTTCTTTTGACTTTGACTCGTTTGTCGAATTACCGGACAGTTGAAATTAGCGATATACCTACCTACTTACCTAATAGGTAGGTACTCTTTGGGTGAAATAATCGAGAGAAGAAAGAAAGAGCCAAAAAGTAAAGAAGAAGAAGTAACTATTCAAAACTTTAAGATACCCATTTGTTGTTAATAAATAGTTATAAAGTAGGTATATACTCTTGTTCTATAGAAGGTATGATATAACCACTGAGCGAGAGTATCACAGGTATTCCATGCACTGACCATACAATAATCACTACGTTTTATTTTATACCTTTTGATAGGTATTTTATAAAATCATAAAGTTTGACACGGTGAGGTGCACAGAGCACAAATGGTGGTAAGGTAAGTAAGATTATCGATTATCACTATCACTACATAGTATAAAACAGTCGCTTTCTATATCCTATGCCCTATATCCCTATGTCCCCATGTCCCTATGTATGCTTAAATCTTTTAAACTACGCAACGGATTTTGATGCGGTTTTTTTAATAGATAGAGTGATTCAAGAGGAAGGTTTATACTTAGGTATAATACATGCATGATATGTGCACCCGTGCGAAGCAGGGGCGCGCGGGCGGGTCGCTAGTGTGAGAGTATAATTTAATAGAAAAATGTTGAGGAACGTCACGAAAACCTTAGCCTAGACCAGAAACAGCAGCAATAGGTACGAGTGGCCGCGGCTTCAGTGCAGCAGCGCCTGCGTTTCCGTTGCTTGCAGTCTCAGGTTTACTTGTGGTTGGAGCTCTGCCTGTAGTCAGTAGTGTGGGTAGACTACTTGAATGTCTACTTTATACAAAAGGACTCGAGCAAGGGAAGGACTGGCCACCTGCCCCCGCTTGCATCCCCGCTACCCCCGACCCTGCGCTCAGGTACCTGCAAGGGTAGCTATAGTTCAAGGGGGCGATAGGTACCGATCCCAGAACTTTTTTTTTATTTTTTTTTTATTTTTAATACAACTAGCTGATGGAACAAGCAGATGGTCCACCTGATGTTAAGTGGTAACCATAAACAAAACATTGCCCCGTAGGTCACGCACAATAGGAATGTGCCCTACGATGCACTGCCCTGCGTCCATCAACTTGAGGCATACAGATGTTAAGGCTTCGGTGACAGCGGCTCGCAATTTCGAGGTGCGATTGGCTATTATTTCATTTTATTTCATTTCGGGGAGGTTGTTTGAAAAAATAAGTCTAAAGAAACACGCATAAATACTGTTCGAACACAAATAATACAATAATATAAGGGAAACATGCCCGAATCAGAAATCATTTTGGTATTAGTATGTTTGGTCTTACATTTACCTAATACCAAAATGATTTCTGACTCAAGCACATTTCCCTTATATTATTGTATTATTTGTGTTCGAACAGTATTTATGCGTGAATTATGTACGGCTGCGAGGGCGGATACAAAATGACCGAACTGTTTAAAATAAATTTAATGAATATAATTAAATACTAATTAATTCTAATTAAAAGTACGTGACTAATGTCTGAAGTGAAGAACAGAAGTGAATCACTTTTAATATGTCCAAAAATTCACACGGTCCGACACCTGGTTGAAATGCAGCGTAAGCATTTCCTTTGTATCGGTCGCGGCAGGTTAATCGTTGCGAAACGCGGCGCGATTCGCGAGAAACCCAGGTGCTGTAGCTGGTTACATAACATCTCCCTCCGAAAGATCTGCATCTATTTTAAGGCTATTGCCGAGAATAGTGTAGATATTGGATGAGCTGGTTCTCTGGAAGCAGATCCATCTTTGGTTTCTATATGGTCTGACTCATCTTCCTTCCTAGAGTAGACTTCGTTTAACTTTATTGAGTCAACTTTTAGAACTCGTGGCTTATTCAATTTTCGAAACAAGAGCACGTTGATGAAAAGTGCAGCTGCACGGAACATGGTATAGAGCGGAATCGTTGTGTGGTATAATTATGCTTTCATTGTTTTCTGAGTTCAGAGTGACTTGTTCTTGAAGAGCTATTTTATAGTTACTAGAATGTAGGTGGTTCAAATCAATCATGTTCAGTTTTATGGTCTTCTTCACTGGTGCTTTATACGCCTCCTCTTCTCAATGAAGGTATATCCAAATTTTTTAACATCCGTGCGTTTACTTTGATCTTGATGGTTACTTGCAGTTAAGGTTGAAGTATGAAGTGCGCATCCTTTAGGTATGATGGCCAGATAACTACCCTGCAGCATCCTGTATAGGTCTTGAAAACAAGTAAGTCGAACTTTCGTGAGATTAGGAAAGCTCAACACGTAGTGGTGATCATCTAACTGCTCCATGGCTTCCGAAGATAAGATAGCTGAAGTGAAATGGCAGGACTGGTGGATATGCTGTCGAAGTAAAAGTTCCTGGATGCAGGTCCGTTGGTCCCCGTTGTGGTGGCTTGAATTGTCTTCGCAAAGGTGACCGTGGTTATACTTCGGACATTCAGTCTCCATAGACAATAGATCTTTGTCGTGAATTGCCACAAATGGATAGGTAGGAGATAGGATTTTGTCATCATGATTAGGGGATAAGGATAATCTGTAAAGGATATAGTTAGTTGGACGAACGAATCGGAAACATAATAATTAAGAAATTATCATTACCTTAAATAATCCCTAAAACTAATACCTATCTAAAATTTTCTCCTTATTATATAAAATATCTAATCTACTCATCTTGCTTTTATAGGTATATGTGTCATAGCTAAGTACTTAATGATGAATGGTTTTAGCTTTAATGAAGGCAAATAGATTTTCCGATTTGAAACTGTCGTATTTTAAAGCGCTCGTATGCTTCGTATAAATTTCCGGAAATGCTTTATATAACAGAACCTAGGCCGTCTATAAGTTTGACCTTGAATGATGAAAATTGTTCAGAAATTAATGTCATCTAATTTAACTTCTAGTTATTTAACGTGAGGAAAGTAAAGTGAAGACGTTTTATTACTTAAAAGCGGTCTTTTTTTTTGTATATATTTTAAGCATTCTTATATAGTCCGTATTCTTAACTAAATGCTATCTAAATGTAGCCTGGACAAAGGAATGGTAATGGGAAATAACTCAGGTGGGTCCCAGTTTGAAAGGCAGAACCCCAGACTCGAGTGTTAGCTCGTCCGCTTGTACCAGATGGAGGCTTTGGATCAAGGTCAGGACGATGAGGTACTCGTTTCAGACGTGACTTACGTACACGTCGCTTTCTTTTCTTTTTAGTGTAAATATGTATAGGCAATTTTTTTACCACCGTATCCCGTGTGAAGCGGGGCGCTAATTTCTGTCTATTAGCCGTAGGGTTTCTAATCAATACCTCTTGTAGAGGAGTACAATTGCGTTCGAATTCTCGACCCTTATTAACGTTCTCAGTTATTTCAGTGCGACGTAAAACTTTTAAAATACGCTTCCTATAGTGATCCTGAATGTATTCTTGCATTAGTTGAGTTACATTCATATCTACGGGATCGCGAGGATCTAGGTGACCGGTTATAATGTCAATTGAGATAAATTTTGTAAAGTTATGAATAGAGCTCTTATCAGTTATAATAGAAAAAGCGATGCCGTGATGAGAAGAGAACTTTAATAAAGCCTGAACAACGCTTACAGCGGTAGCATCTTTCAGAGAATATGCTTGAGCATATTTCGAGAAAGCATCGAATATAGTCAGAAACTTTTGGGATTCCACACTAAGTAAATCTAAATGTACTTGAAAGGGTTTTGTCGATGGCGGTACAATTTGGAACCGAGGTCTTACTAGGTTACGATCGTATTCGGCTTGTCCGCATATATGATACTCGTTTTTTTAATTCAATCAGATTAATCCAATTCCGGTATGTAGTAATTTTAAAGATTTATAAATTGTATCTATTTCTTCTTCTATTGATTTATCTACTATCTAGTCGAAATTAAATTAAAAAAAAAAAAAAATCTTTCTAGTCTAAAGAAATTTATATTACGCCTATTATCTATCCTATTATCTATTACTCTAACTCTACTAGATTTTCGTGATCGAAAAATTTAGGTTTATTTTATAAGCCTAAGTAGTACTTATGTCCAGCAAAGGACTTCTTCCCACTGATGATGATGCTATTATCTATTACTCTAACTATACTAGATTTTCGTTATCGAAAAAAAATTAGGTTTATTTTATAAGCCTAAGTAGGTATGTCCAGCAAAGGACTTCTTCCCACTGATGATGATGTTAGTAGGTAAGGATTAAAATCTAGGAAGTGAGCAACCACTAAAAAGAATCTAGTGTACTCACATGCACATGATTCCGGTCCCTTTGCACCCACGTATCGATGGCTGGATACTCCCAAAGCAGCACGAACTGTAGATAGATTCTGACACTCTTTGTAGCTTGATAGCCACACGGGCGGCTTTTTGCGGAAATGTTCGACACGAAACCGACCGCGAGTATCCCTTTTCGCCTGCGCCAATTATGTACGGCTGCGAGGGCGGATACAAAATGACCGAACTGTTTAAAATAAATTTAATGAATATAATTAAATACTAATTAATTCTAATTAAAAGTACGTGACTAATGTCTGAAGTGAAGAACAGAAGTGAATCACTTTTAATATGTCCAAAAATTCACACGGTCCGACACCTGGTTGAAATGCAGCGTAAGCATTTCCTTTGTATCGGTCGCGGCAGGTTAATCGTTGCGAAACGCGGCGCGATTCGCGAGAAACCCAGGTGCTGTAGCTGGTTACATAACACGTGTTTCTTTAGACTTATTTTTTCAAACAACCTCCCCGAAATGAAATAAAATGAAATAATAGCCAATCGCACCTCGAAATTGCGAGCCGCTGTCACCGGACTCTTAAGCCTCATGTGCCTGTAATTACACCGGTGACCACACTCTTCAAACCGAAACACAGCGTTGCTGCTTGGCGGCAGAAAAAGGCGTGGTGGTAGGTAGTACTTCCCCGGACGAGCCACACACAAAGAGCTCTACTACTCTTAGAGGTAGGTAGTATACAGCAATCCTGCGTTGAGGGTTGGGGGTAGGGGGGTCGCAAGTGGGGGTACCTAGATGGTCAGTCCTCCCCTTGAGTCCTTTTGTTCAGGAAACGAAAAGTTATACTTTCGCTTGTTCAGCTGAATTAGGTGAACCTAGTTTGGTTTTTTTAAAGATAGGTAATTGAAGTTATAATTTTTATAAGAGATGATAAATTATTATATGATAGGTACCTATCTCGTCTCCCGCTCGACTTCTACCAATACCAAACTATCTACCCCCCCCCCCCTCCCATCCACCACGCCACGTTCAAAACAAAAAATACACATCGCTCGAATGTATAGGTACCTACCTGTCTACATAGGTACATACACATTGTATTGTATTGTCCGCTGACTGCCGGTTGTGTTGACTACCGTGCCTACTTCACTTCACTTCACTAGATAGACGCCACCGCGCGCAGGGGTCGCGCGGCGCGCATGCGCCCCCCTCTCTGCTGGCTGCCCCCCCCCCCCGCCCCTCCCCGGCTCCACTCGGCGCTCGGCTCGGTCGGCGCGACGACGCGACGCCCGCCGTTGCTCTCCCTTCGACGCCGCGTCCGCGTCCGCGTCCGCGTCCAGGGTAGTACCTACTGTTGTCCTCGCTATGCACTGGCAGTGCCACCAGCCGCGCTGCAAGCGATCTGTGTAATAGTGAATAGTGCTAAGTAGGTGCGCCGCGCCGACGCGACGCGACGGCTTCTGTGCGGAACATCGCATCGCATCGGTGGGGAGGATGTGATGTGGCGGCGCACGGACGGACTTACGACGAGAACTTACCTACATTACGCAACGACTGCAGCCCCCGCGCGCCTGCCTGCCTGCCTGCCCACTACACGCACGTACGTAGCTACGCGACGAGGCGCGGGCCGCGGCCGCGGATGCGGATGCGGGAGAATGAAGAAGGAATACTATTAGGTAAGTAGGTCCTATTCTAGCTTGATTCTTACAAGCGGACTTTAGCGGACTGATGTCATTTCATTTGGGGTCGACGTCCGACAAAAAACTTCCAGCATTTTGATTTTTGAAAGATAGAAGAAGACCTAGGTAGGTACCTATCAATTGAACCTATTTATTACTACCTAAGTTTATTACCTAGATATACCTGCCTACCTTTAGCTATCGTTATCGGTGACGTGACGGTGCGCTGACGGCGGCGGCGGCGGCGGCGGGTGGTGGACAAGCGGCCTCAGTCGAGTTCATTAGCTGGCACTCACTTGCGTAGGTAGGTACCTACTGTAGTACTCGACCGGGAGACCGTAGTATTGCGAACGATGTCTGGGCGAGTAGCGAGTAGTTTTGCTTGCCACTCGCCAGCCTAGTCTGAATCAGCCGCTACGAGAGGAGCGCGGGGCGCGCGGGGCGCGGGGGCGTCCGTCGTGCTGCTGGCGGCGGCGGCGGCGGCGCAGTCGAGTGCGGAGCGGCGCGGACAGCTGTGTGCTACAGCAGACGCAGTGCCGTGCAGTGCGTGCAGTGCATGCAGTGCACTACTACAGTACCACAAGTATTACAGTGCAGTGCCGCCGGCGCGGCGCAGGGCACTCGTCCGCAGGTGAGCCTGGGGCGTGCTAAACCGGTTTGCGGTTTTGCTGGAACCGGGAAACCAGACATAAATTACAAATTTTGAAAACCGCTTTTGAGAGACAAAACTGGAGTTTCCCTCCGGTTTTTTCATTATTGAATTAAAACGCACTCAAGAAATATTAAATTTTGAGTCATCAATCAAATACCTATGAGTATGTACCTATACCTACCTATGCGACCGCAACCTACGCTACGCTACGCCGCTACTGAAGCGACCAAGTCCAGCAAGGTAGGAGCAGTTCGATGCTGTGGAAGTGCTGTCACGCACGTGACGACGCCGTGAAACCGGACTGAAAGGTACAAAGAAGAATATTTTGACGAAGGAAAGAACCGAGTTGACGGTGGGTGAGACACTCGCAACTATTGTTGGAAGAAATACCTACCTAGCAGCTAATAGGTATAGAGTCTAGTCCTTTGGAGAAGTTGGTGCTGTGCTTTTGGGAATAACCATCGGAATAACGATGAGAAGTCCCAGTCCAGCTCCCATGCTTCCGGAAAACAAAAAATACAACGTAGAGCGCGTTCCATCGCTTGTATCGAGGCAATACTTTCTTGCTTTAGGTGACCTCTTAACATCGGGTGGGCCATCTGCTTGTTTCATCGGCTAGTTGTATATTTAGACAAATACAGTACCTAACATAATATAAAATGTTGCAGCGATTTCCAAGGCAAGCGCGATCGATTCCAAAATTGGGTCGAAATCTACCGCCGAGGGAGGAAACTGTACCGTCTACGCGTCGTCTGTCTGCTGTATACAGAGAGGTACCTACACATCGAAAACAGCAAATAGTGCACGCAGGCACCGCTTGGTGTAGGTACCTACCTACCTACCTACCTACCTAGTGCAAACTCAGCCTAGTTATTACTATAGGTACCTACTTGTAGTGTAAGTACGCGAGCCGCACGAGTCGGGAGAGCATGTGTGGCTGTGGCTCTCTCTCTCTCTCACGTTATTTATTTATTTATTATTTATTATCATTTTATTTCAGATTTACCGACAATCCATACTAAATTTAAATTATAATTACAATTAACACATAATATTTACATAATTAAAATCAAAATAAAATTAAATTAAAATTACAATGAAATAAATAAAATAAAATGTCAGACTAGTACCTACCTAATTATGTCTAACCCCATCGTGATTCTCATCCACCTATCTTGAATGGGACAATCCAGTCGGGAAACAATCATCTGTAGAATGCTGTTGCCGCTGTCTCGAGTGCGCTGACGCAGGGAGGCTACCTTCTTTCGCAGGCACGCGTGGTACCCATCAACTCCTGCCTCCGCAAACATCCCCGAGGCACTACAAAAGCGAGGCAACCGCAACAGCATCCTAAATATGTTGTTATATTGTATTCGCAGAGTACTGGCAGCCCTGCGGGTATGATTTACCCATAGGCTGCTCGAGTAAAAAGACTGGCAGTATGCCTTGAAGAGGGTGATTTTTACTTCTCTCGAGCAGCGGGAAAATCTTCTTGCTACCATATTTCCCCGGACTGCCAGTGCTCTGCGCTCCCTCTCTATATCCTGGTTGTCTTTACAATCGTCTGTTACAACGTGCCCCAGGTACTTAAAACTATTAACAATCTGTAGAGCCGCACCGTTCAGCATAATAGGCGGAACATGCACTGGTTTAGTTGTTGTTATTCTCTGTTCTGAATATAAACGACTAGGTGCGCCCCGCGGTTTCACCCGCGCAGATTTAAATCCCGGTAGGTATTCCCACGTGATAAAATGGTAGCCTTTGATTCCAGACTATAATCTATCTCTCTACCAAGTTTCATCCACATCCGTTCAGCCGTTCCGGCGTAAAAGAGTAACAAATATACATCCATCCATCCATCCATACTTAGAAACTTTCGCGTTTATAATAGCTAGCAGTAAGATAGTCCGTCAGCGTGATCTCCCGCGCATGCACCGCGGGCTGCGCGCGCGCCGGACGCGGCAGGCTGGTGATGATGCCTTTGTTACATGCAGAGCTGAGCGAGCATTGAGATCAGCTGCCGGAGCGCGCGTCACGCGCCGGCGCCGCGTCTGCGTCAACATTAATATGAATCAGTGCTACTGGCGGCGTTCAATTGCCAATTGTAGAGTAATGCGCGCGAGTAGGCGTGGCCGGTGCGCGGGTGACGTCACGCCGCGCTGGGAACGCGCGCGCGGAAGTGCTCACTTAGACGCCTCCTTCCTACTTCGGCATCGTATCGAACGGATCCCGTTGGGGTCCAGGATCAGTTCGTCTTCTAATTATATTTAAATCGACAAGTGTGAGAAATACCGGGTATTTTTAATTTTTATATACCTGTACCACATACCTGTTAATTATGCTACTACTACCTATTATCAACGCAAAAGTTTGTAAGTATGGATGGATGGATGGATAGATGTTTGTTACTCTATAACTCCAAAATGGCTGAACGGATGTAGGTGAAACTTTGCAGAAAGATAGATTGCAGTCTGGAATTACACATAGGCTACTTTTTATATCCGGTAATACCGGGATTTAAAACTACCCGGGTGGAACTGTAGGGCGCTACTAGTCCTTAATAAACCAGTAAAAATATAAATGAAGTTATTGTTAAAGATTTCCCAGTTCTAAGAGATGTATCGGACTCCCTTATGTGTAGTGCAGTGGTGGTAGTGCGAGCCCCGCGCGCAGCACGCAGCGCGCGGCCATGGGGCCCGCGGCGGAGACGATGCAGCTGCGCGCGCCGGCGCCGACGTCGGGCGCCGCGCGGCTCGAGCCCGACGCCGACGCGGACGCGGACGCAGACGTCGGCGACTACGACCCGCACGAGCACCGCGACCTGCCGAACCCGACCAAGTGAGTAACCCTCGCCGAGCGCAGTGGAGCTGCGTGGTGTTGTTCGGTGCTGACGTGGAGTGTGCGTGTGTGCGTGTGTGCGCAGTAACTGGGAGACGCTGGTGCACCTGGTGAAGTGCAGCCTCGGCACCGGCATCCTGGCGATGCCGCAGGCGTTCTCGCGCGCCGGGCTCGCCACGGGCGTGCTGGGCACGCTGGCGGCGGGCGCGCTGGTGACGCACTGCCTGCGCGTGCTGGTGCGCGCGCAGCACGCCGCGTGCCGGCGCCGGCGCGTGCCGCTGCTGTCCTACCCCGCCGCCATGCAGGAGGCGCTGGCGGGCGGCCCGCGCGCGCTGCGCCGCGCCGCGCCCGCCAGCGCCGTCGCCGTCGACGTCTTCCTCGTCGTCTACCAGCTCGGCATCTGCTGCGTCTACATCGTCTTCATCGCCGACAACATCAAGAAGGTGCGTGCGCTCACTGTACCTACTCCCCTCGACGTGGTGGACGCGGTGTCGGCGCAGGTGTACATGGCCATGCTGCTGGCGCCGCTGTATGAGTGTGTCGGCGCAGGTGTACATGGGCATGCTGCTGGCGCCGCTGTATGAGTGTGTCGGCGCAGGTGTACATGGCCATGCTGCTGGCGCCGCTGTATGAGTGTGTCGGCGCAGGTGTACATGGGCATGCTGCTGGCGCCGCTGTATGAGTGTGTCGGCGCAGGTGTACATGGCCATGCTGCTGGCGCCGCTGTATGAGTGTGTCGGCGCAGGTGTACATGGGCATGCTGCTGGCGCCGCTGTATGAGTGTGTCGGCGCAGGTGTACATGGCCATGCTGCTGGCGCCGCTGTATGAGTGTGTCGGCGCAGGTGTACATGGGCATGCTGCTGGCGCCGCTGTATGAGTGTGTCGGCGCAGGTGTACATGGCCATGCTGCTGGCGCCGCTGTATGAGTGTGTCGGCGCAGGTGTACATGGGCATGCTGCTGGCGCCGCTGTATGAGTGTGTCGGCGCAGGTGTACATGGGCATGCTGCTGGCGCCGCTGTATGAGTGTGTCGGCGCAGGTGTACATGGCCATGCTGCTGGCGCCGCTGTATGAGTGTGTCGGCGCAGGTGTACATGGGCATGCTGCTGGCGCCGCTGTATGAGTGTGTCGGCGCAGGTGTACATGGCCATGCTGCTGGCGCCGCTGTATGAGTGTGTCGGCGCAGGTGTACATGGGCATGCTGCTGGCGCCGCTGTATGAGTGTGTCGGCGCAGGTGTACATGGCCATGCTGCTGGCGCCGCTGTATGAGTGTGTCGGCGCAGGTGTACATGGCCATGCTGCTGGCGCCGCTGTATGAGTGTGTCGGCGCAGGTGTACATGGGCATGCTGCTGGCGCCGCTGTATGAGTGTGTCGGCGCAGGTGTACATGGCCATGCTGCTGGCGCCGCTGTATGAGTGTGTCGGCGCAGGTGTACATGGCCATGCTGCTGGCGCCGCTGTATGAGTGTGTCGGCGCAGGTGTACATGGGCATGCTGCTGGCGCCGCTGTATGAGTGTGTCGGCGCAGGTGTACATGGCCATGCTGCTGGCGCCGCTGTATGAGTGTGTCGGCGCAGGTGTACATGGCCATGCTGCTGGCGCCGCTGTATGAGTGTGTCGGCGCAGGTGTACATGGCCATGCTGCTGGCGCCGCTGTATGAGTGTGTCGGCGCAGGTGTACATGGCCATGCTGCTGGCGCCGCTGTATGAGTGTGTCGGCGCAGGTGTACATGGGCATGCTGCTGGCGCCGCTGTATGAGTGTGTCGGCGCAGGTGTACATGGCCATGCTGCTGGCGCCGCTGTATGAGTGTGTCGGCGCAGGTGTACATGGCCATGCTGCTGGCGCCGCTGTATGAGTGTGTCGGCGCAGGTGTACATGGGCATGCTGCTGGCGCCGCTGTATGAGTGTGTCGGCGCAGGTGTACATGGGCATGCTGCTGGCGCCGCTGTATGAGTGTGTCGGCGCAGGTGTACATGGCCATGCTGCTGGCGCCGCTGTATGAGTGTGTCGGCGCAGGTGTACATGGGCATGCTGCTGGCGCCGCTGTATGAGTGTGTCGGCGCAGGTGTACATGGCCATGCTGCTGGCGCCGCTGTATGAGTGTGTCGGCGCAGGTGTACATGGGCATGCTGCTGGCGCCGCTGTATGAGTGTGTCGGCGCAGGTGTACATGGGCATGCTGCTGGCGCCGCTGTATGAGTGTGTCGGCGCAGGTGTACATGGCCATGCTGCTGGCGCCGCTGTATGAGTGTGTCGGCGCAGGTGTACATGGGCATGCTGCTGGCGCCGCTGTATGAGTGTGTCGGCGCAGGTGTACATGGCCATGCTGCTGGCGCCGCTGTGTGAGTGTGTCGGCGCAGGTGTACATGGGCATGCTGCTGGCGCCGCTGTATGAGTGTGTCGGCGCAGGTGTACATGGCCATGCTGCTGGCGCCGCTGTGTGAGTGTGTCGGCGCAGGTGTACATGGGCATGCTGCTGGCGCCGCTGTGTGAGTGTGTCGGCGCAGGTGTACATGGCCATGCTGCTGGCGCCGCTGTATGAGTGTGTCGGCGCAGGTGTACATGGGCATGCTGCTGGCGCCGCTGTATGAGTGTGTCGGCGCAGGTGTACATGGCCATGCTGCTGGCGCCGCTGTATGAGTGTGTCGGCGCAGGTGTACATGGGCATGCTGCTGGCGCCGCTGTGTGAGTGTGTCGGCGCAGGTGTACATGGGCATGCTGCTGGCGCCGCTGTGTGAGTGTGTCGGCGCAGGTGTACATGGCCATGCTGCTGGCGCCGCTGTATGAGTGTGTCGGCGCAGGTGTACATGGGCATGCTGCTGGCGCCGCTGTATGAGTGTGTCGGCGCAGGTGTACATGGCCATGCTGCTGGCGCCGCTGTATGAGTGTGTCGGCGCAGGTGTACATGGGCATGCTGCTGGCGCCGCTGTGTGAGTGTGTCGGCGCAGGTGTACATGGCCATGCTGCTGGCGCCGCTGTATGAGTGTGTCGGCGCAGGTGGTGGACGCGGTGGCGGTGCTGCCGGTAGAGGCGTACATGGGCATGCTGCTGGCGCCGCTGGTCGCGTTCAACCTGATCCCGTCGCTGAAGCTGCTGGCGCCGTTCAGCGCGCTGGCCAACGTGCTGACGCTGGCGGGGCTGGCGGTGGTGCTGTACTACCTGGCGGGCACGCCGCGCCCCGCCGCCGCGCGCCACGAGACGCTCCACCTGTGGGGCTCGCTCGCCACCTTCCCGCTGTTCTTCGGCACGATCCTGTTCGCGCTGACGGCGGTCGGCGTGGTGAGTGCAGCGCTGTACTGCCGACCATAGCGGTGGCACGCTGGTAGCGATGGCACGCTGGTAGCGATGGCACGCTGGTAGCGGTGGCACGCTGGTAGCGGTGGCACGCTGGTAGCGGTGGCACGCTGGTAGCTCGGCCGCGTTGACGCGCTGTGTGCGCTCGCAGGTGATCGCGCTCGAGAACAACATGGCGACGCCGCGCGCGTTCGTGGCGCCGTGCGGCGTGCTCAACGCCGGCATGTCGCTGATCGTGCTGCTCTACGTGACGGTCGGCGCGCTCGGCTACGCTTACTGCGGCGCCGCCTGCAAGGACTCCATCACGCTGGACCTGCCCGCTGGACCGTCAGTACATACATACATACATACATACATACATACAATACATACACTACCAACTATATCATCATTACATTAGCGGTACCTCTCTATAGACCGATACGCGCTTCGTGATTTTAACAAAGGGCACAAAACCAACCGCATCGTCCTCATTACAATATAGGTACCGTACAGCTACCCACTCATCACTCAATAATATATTTATTGGTTACACACGCATGGTTACATTAAATGAGAAATAGCATCGCGTTGCGCTGTCAGAACATTAAGGAAGTCAATTAATCATGATTGTTGATGACGTCTACATTACAGCAATCAGTAGTTGAGTACTCCGGCCGTTGAGCCTCGGCCGGCGTCCTCACGGTGTGCATGTCTCCAGCTTCCTCATATTGAAAATGTAATTTCTATAAATGCCAATATTTAAAGCATAATTAGTGCACTCATAGATTTGAATCATAATTTAGCTGCCAAATAAACAACGATGCTATAAGCTTATAATAGTGTGTAAGCTGGAGTAACATGTCTCCAGCTGCCTCAGTCAGTGTGGGCAAACGGCTAATGATAGAGATATATAGTAAACGCAAGGATTTAGTACCTATTTAGTGCACCTGGTACCAAAAATTTCAGGTCTGTAGCTAGGAAACTCTTCGAGTTATAAGACTTCATTAACGTGTAAGCTGGAGTAACGGTACGTGAAAAAGCATATGCTCGTTCTCTGGAATGGCTGGAGCTAGCAGGTTGCTTTAAGTCTCCAGATTTAGTACCAAACGAATTAGCGAGGTACCAAATATTTGAAGTGTCTCTGTTCAAAACTCTATGAGTTACAAGCTTTTCCAGCTTTTTTTGTTTGTCCAGCTTGCACATGTTGGATCTCAGCAACCACAATAGGTACAGACTCGGTTGATGTCTCTGAACCGAGCTATGAATTAGTGCACTCGGTACCAAAAATTTGGAATCTCTAGGACAAGCAGTTCTGTTGTAATCAGCAAAATAACATTTTACCGCTAAAAATTCAAAGCATTTCGACGCGACCACAAAAATGATGCGTTGCCGCTCTGAAGGTGATACTACGCGCCAGTCACTGGTTGCGTCTATTTTATTTTTTGTTTTTGTCACATCCGCATGAACATCCGCATTATTGGTGCGATGCGGATGTCCAAATCGATGCGGAAGAAACATACATAGATACAAGAGGTGCGTTTTTACTGGTAGGTAGCCCCTCTTTTTACCTTTTTGGCAGTGTTAAAATAACGGAGTTGTATCTGTATCTACATAGGTACCTACTCAAAGCGCCAGTTCTTTAACACCTACCACAGTACCCATAGGAGAAGTTAAGTAGTAAAACTAATAAATGATTAGGTACCTACGTAAATCTAAATTTACCTAATTATTTATTTAACTGCTACCTACCATAATACTGGTTTATATAGGAAGGATTCGTTTTTGCAAATCGAAAACCTCTCAAATTTGAATGACTTGACTTAGGTCTGATGACGATTCACTTGACATGACACTAGCAAGATTAGATTGGCTGTCAAACTGTCAAAATACGGACGGACGGACATGCTTCTCGCTCCCTGCCTTGCCTGCAAATTCTGCAATATATATAATTGGTATATTTTAACCTCTCAAATTCGAATGACTTGACTTAGTTTGATGACGATTCACTTGACATGACACTAGCAAGATTAGATTGGCTGTCAAACTGTCAAAATACGGACGGACGGACGTGCTGCTCGCTCCCTGCCTTGCCTGCAAATTCTGCAATATAATTGGTATATTTTATCAAAAAAAAAAATATAAAATGTCAAACCATACCAAACTATTTAATTGATGAGATATGGCAACATACAACGCCCCGCTCTTCAACGCACATCGGAAAGAGAAGGGTATAATAATTATGCTGTGGAGGTACCCACGCCTGTGTAGTACCTAGCGTTGTAGTGCGAGTAGTGTGCGATCGTATGTTGTGTTGCGATCATATGCCTAGCCTGCCTAGCCTACTCTTCCTACCTACAACTGATTCCTACTACTTCCTAGGGTTTCTATTGGGGTTCGAAATTAAAGACGCGATTACTGACTGAACATCTTTTTTTTTTTTTTTTTTTTTTTTTTTTTCGAATGGACTATAATGCTGGTATAATCGTATGACGATTGCCGACAGCGTTACCGGACTACTGGCGAGCGCGGAAGGCGCTCTGCCATACAAAAAGGTTTATTGGCAACAAACGCAAGGGCACCACTTAGGTACGGACCTCGGCTTGGGCTGTTGCCGGGGAAGAGATAAGTCGGAGAGAATCTTCGCCCAGAGGGGGCGTTAACGGGGAATGCGTCTTCGACCCCTCCGGAGGGGTCGGTGTAGGTGTGCAGTGTTGATAGTTACCGGGTGCGATGAGTCGTCGATCACCACTGCGTTAGCGGCGGTGATCTCGTCATCTGGGTCACCTAATACGTGTCTAGGTCTACGGAGGGTACGTTTAGCGGGCGGCTCTACTGGATAATTTGGTAGTGCGGTCACTAGCGGGTTCGGATGGTGAGCGGCCGAATCGTAGAAACGCCGAGAGGCGGTTTTCATGAATTCTGAACATCTTTATTGAAAAAAGTCACTTTCTTATATGCTACCATTTAATGTTAGGACAATCATTGATCTGCAGAGCGAGTGTGTTTACGTCAGCCAATGAGGAGGCGTCTGAGGGACAATGTATGGCGAGCCGGTGACAGAGCGCGCTCCGCCAGAGCGAGACAGCGCCAACGTAAATATAGCGCGGATCGCCGCTACCCGCCAATGGCTGCGCGCGTGCACGCAGTGGTTGTCGGCGGCGCATGCGTCATGTTCCCACAGTACCCCCCATCAAGCGAAGCGTACGGATCTCTTGACGGTGCGGCCGTATCTGGTCACGTACGGTGCTGCTGCGGCCGGTGCTGTTGTAACCGGAGCTTCGCTGACTGGAGTAGAACTTGCGTCTTCGTTACAGATGTATGCTGGTTTGAGTCTATCCAACGATACAACTGTGACTCGCCTTGGCAACTGGATTTTGAAGTACTTGCTGTGCTTCTGTAGTACCGGAAATGGTCCGTCGTAGGGTGGTGTAAGAGGCGCTCGGACTGTGTCGTTCCTTATGAACACATGCGTGCAGGTAGCCAAATCCTTGTGCACGAACGGTCTTGCGGTAGTTGTGGCAGGGCGTTGAACTGGCGCTAGCGCTGACATAGCTTCGGTTAGACGTCGCACAAATTCTGCATCTTCAATCTTCGAGCTGGATGGAGCAATGAAGTCTGAAGGAATGCGTAGAGTCGTTCCATAGGTAAGTAGCGCCGGACTGTAGTTGTTTTCTTCACGTAGCGCTGTCCGTAGTCCGAGTAAAACAGTAGGCAGCTCCTCACTCCATTGCGTAGTTACTCCTCTTGCCATGAGCGCTGCTTTTAACGTTCGGTGAAATCGCTCTATCTGGCCGTTTGACTGCGGATGGAATGGTGTTGTCCGGATTCTTGTGATGCCAAACTTCTTCATCAATGCGCTGAACAACGACGACTCAAACTGTCTTCCTTGGTCGGTGGATATCCGGTGAGGACAGCCAAATCTTGCGATCCAATTTTCGTAGAGTGCTCTCGCGACGACTTCCGCTGTTATCTCTCGTACTGGTACAGCTTCTGGCCACTTGGTGAATCGGTCGATCATCGTCACGCAGTATCTGTAGTCTTGAGATAGCCGGAGTGGTCCCACGATGTCGATGTGAACATGCTCGAACCGTTCGGAGGCCGGAAACGTTGCTAGTGGTGTGACGTTGTGGCGGTTGATCTTCGCTCTCTGACAGCCGATGCAGTTTCTGGTCCAGGTGTTCACGTCCTTGTTCATCGAAGGCCAGAAGAACTTTGATGTGACTTGCTTTCTTGTTGTCCGTATTCCCGGATGACACAGTTCGTGTTGCGCTTTGAATGCAGCTTGCCGATGTGCCACGGGTAGGTATGGTCGTAATGTGGATGTTGACTGCTCGCACGTGATTGGCTGGTTTATTCCGGGTAGAGTGACGTCAACGAACTTCAAATTTGGTTGCAGCCTGAGTTGTTTCAATTCTTGATCGCTTCTTTGATCTCTTGATAGAGCTTCGTAGTCTATGTTTGAAGGACATCGAATCTCTTCAATCCGTGATAATGCGTCGGCGACCGAGTTCTTCTCTCCTTCCACGTACACGATCTTCGAGCAGAACTGGCTAATGTAGTGTAGCTGCCTTTCTCGTCGTGGTGTGTCACTGCTGCTTGGAGGTCGCGACAAAGCGAAAGATAGTGGCTTGTGATCCGTGAGTATTGTGACCTCGCATCCCTCGATTAGGCGGCGAAAATGCTTGACAGCGGCGTACATCGCTAATAGCTCGCGATCGTACGTGCTGTATCTTTGCTGCGTGCTGCTCATCGTTTTTGAAAAATATGCAAGTGGCTTCCAGGTTCTTCCAATTTTCTGTTGCAGCACTGCCCCGATGCTGTGATCCGATGCGTCCGACATGATGTTGAGTGGTGCGTTCAATACTGGATGCGTTAAAGTTGTAGCTTCAACGATGCTTTGGCGGCATTTTTGAAAGGCTACTTCGGCTTCCGGCGTCCAATCAATTGGTGTCTTGTCATTCTTCTTCCTGTCATGTAGGTACTTGTTGAGCTCGCACTGGTGGTCGGCTTGACGCGGCAAACAGTCTCTGTAGAAATTCAGCATTCCCAGGAAGCGGCGTAGCTCTGCTATTGTCTTTGGTTGAGGAAAGCTTGAGATGACTTCGGTGCGCTCGGTCGTTGGTTTGATTCCTTCTTCAGTTACTTCATAGCCCAAGAAATTGATCCTCGACTTGGCAAATTCGCACTTGTCCACGTTGAGCGTGACTCCATACTTGTCCAGGCGGCCCAAAACTTCATGAAGTAGCGTCTTGTGTTCGTCTTCATTGACGCTGCTGAGTAGTATGTCGTCCACGAATGCGAAACAGTCCTTGATGCCTCGGAGAACTTCATGCATGAAGCGCTGGAAGGTCTGGCTTGCATTCCGAAGGCCGAAGGTCATGCAGCGAAATTCCATCAATCCAAACGGTGTTATGATTGCACTCTTCTGAGCGTCCTCCTTAGCAATCGGTATCCAGTAGTACGCCATTTTCAAATCCAATTTTGAAAATATTTTCTTGCCGTGTAGATGGTACGTGAAATCTTGAATCCTGGGTATCGGGTATCTGTCTGGTTGCGTAACAGCATTCAGTCTTCGGTAGTCTCCACAGCAACGTAAGCTTCCATCTTTTTTCGTAACGACGTGCAGCGGACTTGCCCACGGACTCTTTGACGGCTGGCAAATTCCCATTTCCATAAGGCGCTCGAACTCAGCTTTTGCGGCTTTATATTTGTCAGGAGGCAGTGGACGCGCTCTTGCATAAAGCGGTGCTCCGGAGGTCTCTATGTGGTGCACAACATCGTGTTTTGATGGCGTTTTCAATGACATCGGGCGTAGTACGTCAGGATACTTCTTCAAGATGTCGTAGTATGTGTGGTTCTCGCTGATTACATGGACGGTCTCTTGGTTCGTGGCGATTTGAATGGCGTCGATGGATAAATCAGTGACCTTGTCAATGAGTTTCTTGCGATGTAGATCAACCAACAGCTTGAAGTGACGCAGGAAGTCAGCTCCCAAGATGGATGTCTTCACGTCTGCCACCACGAAAGTCCAGCGAAAATTTCTCCTTAGCCCGAAATCCAGCTGTAAACTGTTCTCGCCATATGTTTTAATCTGTGTCCCGTTTGCTGCATATAAGCTGTAGGCGCTTGACACCTGTTTCTTCCGAATTGCCGTTGTGCAGGCTAGGACCGAAATATCGGCACCTGTATCCACGAGGAAACGCTGATTCGTGTTGCGATCGTAGACACATAGGCGGTTACTAGCAGGGACAACGCCGACCTCCGCCACGGTCGGCGTGTGTTCTAGTTTTCCGACTTGGAGTTCCTCTTGGCGCACGGTGATTCGCAGCGTCTCGCTCTATCACCGAACCGGAAGTGATATCTGCACAGCCATGTTCCCTCCTTTATCTTCGCTGAGCTTGAGCGGGAACGCGAACGTGTGTGAAAGGGACGGCGATATTGCGATCTTCCTCGGTTGTGTAGCTCGGCGACTTCCAACGTGAGCTTCTCCAGTTGTTTGGACAACACGTCGAATTGGGTAGCTGTGGCTTGTTGGCTGGGGCTGGCACTAGTACTTGGTACAGCTCTAGAAACAGCTGCAACTGTGCTGCTGGAATCGGTAAACTCCAACATCTTGTCGGCCATAGCGGCAAGCATATCGAGGGATGAGTCTGTGTTCACGGATAGAACTACTCGGACTTGCTGCGGCAACTGGTTCAACCATTCAATTTTAATCCCGTCTTCGGTGATCATGCTTCCTCCTAGTTCACGCATCCGCCTCAGCAATTGCGTCGGTTTCCGCTCGCCCAGCTCCAGACCGCTGATGAGGTTCTTAAAATTTTTAACCTCCGATTGCTCATAAACCGAGATCAGGCGACTTTTAATCGCTTCAAATTTCCCGGTGGCTGGCGGCTTCAACAGTAAATCTGAAATATGCTGTAGGTCCGTTGGCTGCAACTGTCCCAGCACGTAGCGGTACTTATTGTCGTCGCTTGTCTTGAGTGGATCGACGATTGCTTCGAATTGCACGAACCATAAGCGCGGATACTCGCGCCAAAATGGTAGCAATCTTGCCTGCACCGATACAGCGGCAACATTGATGGGTAAATCCAGGCTTGCTTCAGATGGTTCAGCATTCTTCACTCCTTCCGTTGCGTCCATTGCGTGTTTTGAAAAATCTTCGAACGTCGAGGGTCACCAAGTGTGGAGGTACCCACGCCTGTGTAGTACCTAGCGTTGTAGTGCGAGTAGTGTGCGATCGTATGTTGTGTTGCGATCATATGCCTAGCCTGCCTAGCCTACTCTTCCTACCTACAACTGATTCCTACTACTTCCTAGGGTTTCTATTGGGGTTCGAAATTAAAGACGCGATTACTGACTGAACATCTTTATTGAAAAAAGTCACTTTCTTATATGCTACCATTTAATGTTAGGACAATCATTGATCTGCAGAGCGAGTGTGTTTACGTCAGCCAATGAGGAGGCGTCTGAGGGACAATGTATGGCGAGCCGGTGACAGAGCGCGCTCCGCCAGAGCGAGACAGCGCCAACGTAAATATAGCGCGGATCGCCGCTACCCGCCAATGGCTGCGCGCGTGCACGCAGTGGTTGTCGGCGGCGCATGCGTCATGTTCCCACAATGCCTTCAGAAATTTAAAGGACTGAGTGCATACAAAAAAGACTCTTATCGCGGGTAAAATACGTTCAAATCCGCAGAGCGTAATATCACCTTCAGAGCGGCAACGCATCATTTTTATGGTCGCGTCGAAATGCTTTGAATTTTTGGCGGTTAAATGTTATTTTGCTGATTACAACAGAACTGCTTGTCCTAGAGATTCCAAATTTTTGGTACCGAGTGCACTAATTCATAGCTCGGTTCAGAGACATCAACCGAGTCTGTACCTATTGTGGTTGCTGAGATCCAACATGTGCAAGCTGGACAAACAAAAAAAGCTGGAAAAGCTTGTAACTCATAGAGTTTTGAACAGAGACACTTCAAATATTTGGTACCTCGCTAATTCGTTTGGTACTAAATCTGGAGACTTAAAGCAACCTGCTAGCTCCAGCCATTCCAGAGAACGAGCATATGCTTTTTCACGTACCGTTACTCCAGCTTACACGTTAATGAAGTCTTATAACTCGAAGAGTTTCCTAGCTACAGACCTGAAATTTTTGGTACCAGGTGCACTAAATAGGTACTAAATCCTTGCGTTTACTATATATCTCTATCATTAGCCGTTTGCCCACACTGACTGAGGCAGCTGGAGACATGTTACTCCAGCTTACACACTATTATAAGCTTATAGCATCGTTGTTTATTTGGCAGATAAATTATGATTCAAATCTATGAGTGCACTAATTATGCTTTAAATATTGGCATTTATAGAAATTACATTTTCAATATGAGGAAGCTGGAGACATGCACACTCCTCACGGCGTCGCGGCGGCGCCGGCCGAAGTCCGCGCGCCCTCGATTGAACCAATCAAGGAGCGCGGCGCCGCGCACCTACCTCGTCCACTTGGTTATTGTCAATGTAGTAAGTCCGAGATGCGAAGAATACAAACCGATTGCAACCTTTCACGAGATGAAACTGGTCGACAATTTAGTGTTCTCCTTGGGAGCCAGGTTCGACAACATGGATTATTACAAATACAAATACAAATACATTTATTTGCCAAAAACAATTACATTAAAATAGTTACTGATGGTCTCCGCACAAGGACAAGCCTGTATCGCGGGAGGCCAGGGTAAAAAAGAGCGTGATTTACTTATAAGTACAACAGTTTACATACAGATAACACACAAAAACAAGGCACAAGACACGAGACTAAACACAGGTGACGGATAAACAGCTAAAGAACACTCTATTCTTGCTCATATTCATCTTAAGACCCACCTGTTGGGAATTGAAGTCTCTGAACATCGTGCCTAAATCTTCCAGCGATTCCGCCATTATGACTATATCGTCGGCAAATGGAAGGTCAGTGATAGATATTCACCATTGACGTGGACGCCATATCTATTCCAGGACAGCAACTTGAAAACATCCTCCAATGCCGAGATGAATAGTTTCGGAGAAATTACATCTCCCTGTCTCACCCCTTTATTTATTTATTTATTTATTTATTTATTTATTTTATAATTTCAACATTACATCTATTATTACAGGTAAGACCTAATACAATAGAGTAGTCCTAACAAATAATTATTTCATTTAAAACAGTAGGTTCAAGTAAGAATGTCACGCCACGCATAAACAAAAATCAAAATCAGCCAAATATTAATCAAATTATTTACGTGTATACAAATGTCATAATGGAAAAAAAAAAAAAACAATTAAATAATAACAAATCAAAAACCAAACTAAATCAAAAATTATTCACGTATAAATGTCACATATAAATAAATAAAATGATATGTCAAACAGTATTAACCTATTTACAATAGCACAGACTATACAATGTAGCTCTTACGAACTCGCTCTTTGGACAGTGGAATATATCAATGGACACCGCCAACAGATTAAGTGTGCACATGGTGCGCGTCAGTGGTGCCTCGCCGAGCAGGTTGGTCCTCCCACGAGGCACTGCGAACAGAGGAGGCCGCCTGCGACGCCCAACATACTCGTCCGGCACGCAGAGTCCCATCATCTCCAGGATGGTTGGATTGGATACCATCCCCCGGAATACCCTAACCATATATAGCGCCAGCCCCATATCTCTCCTAATTTCCAGCTTGTTGTATCCAACCATACCCAAAACGAATAAGGTTGGATACATCAAGGGATAAAACGGATAGACACCGTATGTCTTCCAATAAAGATAACGTGTGAACTTGTTCTGTATGCGCTCCAACATGAGGCTATATTTTGCTTCATGCGGAGCCCATACAGAAGCTGCGCTTTCCATCTGGCTTCTGACCAGGGCATTATACATTGCACTTAGAGCCCTTAAGTTCGTGAAACCGTTTGCTCTGCGTAAAATGAATCCTAACATTCTATACGCCTTTTTACAAACGGTAACAACATGGACTCTAAACCTCAACTCGGTGTCCAGCCGAACCCCAAGATCTTTCACCAATTTCACCCTCTGCAACTGCGCGTCGTCTATCTGGTAGTTGTAGTGGAGTGGGGCTGCTGCTCTGCTAAATGTTATTATGGAACATTTGTTCACATTAAACTGCAACTTGTTTCTTCTGCCCCACTCCACTACCCTATCCACGTCTTGTTGAAGACGAACGCAATCTTTTATGCAATTGGATAGGATCCGTGCTCTGCAGGGTTAAGTGAAGCGTCTCAAAGAATGCAAATAATATGTACCTAATATATTTATCATAAGAATAATTATAAAATATTTGATTTCCTTCAAATGCGGTGGGTTACACTACCTATAGCTACCCTTGTACCTGAGTTGAGGGTTTGGGATAGGAGGGATGCAAGTGGGGTTAGATGGCAAGTCTTTCCGTTGAGTCCTTTTTTCTAGGAAATGAAAAAATATACTCGACTATAGGAGTATAGGACTCGAGGGAAGGACTTCCAACCCCCTATCCCCAACCCTCAACTATGTCTATCTGTGGGATCTACGGTCGACGGCGGTCGGCACCGGAACTCGCGACAGCCCCTCTGCTCCTGCAGTCGTTCAACATTTCGATATACCGATAGTCAACTTGTCGTCGCTGGAGTGCCCAGATGTCGACTGAATCGAAGGCTTTCTTATAGTCTACACAAAGCGGCTGGTTATACTCTTCGGTTCTCTGTATAACCTGCCGGCGGAGCGTGTGGATGTGGTATAATATGGTGCTAAAGCCTTTTCGGAACCCCCCCTTGTTCGGAAGTCTGGAAGTCAAGTTGGACCTATAAGTTGTCTAAAATAAAGCTTTTATTATTATTATATTAATAACATCGGCGGCATCACGACCCTCAGTAATGGAATACGGCGCGAGGAGGAAAGCCCACAGACAGTAAATACCTTACAGACGAATATTTATATTTCTAAGAAAAGTGTTGTGAAGCCAAAGCGTGTCCCCTTGAGTCATGGCCTCGCATCTCACACGCTGTTTCCATTATTGTTCTGTCTCGTGCAGCTGTAGTCAGAGTCTGTCCCTCACCAGCTCACCGACCCCGCGCCAGCATAGTCAGGTCACACCTCCATGTGTGTGTCCTCGTGTGTGTGTGTGTGTGGTTGCAGGCTGGCGAGCAGCGTGATAGTGATGTTCGTGGTGGCGATCTTCATCAGCTACGGACTGCACTGCTACGTGCCGGTCGAGGTGGTGTGGCGGCACCTGCGCCCGCGCCTGCGGCCCGACGCCGCGCCGCGCGCCCTGCGCCGCGCCGAGCTCGCGCTGCGCGTCGCGCTCTGCCTCGTCACCTGTGAGTGTGCCTGTCCCCCCCGCTCCCCTCCCCTCCCCGCCACACCTGCGCCCGCGCCTGCGGCCCGACGCCGCGCCGCGCGCCCTGCGCCGCGCCGAGCTCGCGCTGCGCGTCGCGCTCTGCCTCGTCACCTGTGAGTGTGCCTGTCCCCCCCGCTCCCCTCCCCTCCCCGCCACACCTGCGCCCGCGCCTGCGGCCCGACGCCGCGCCGCGCGCCCTGCGCCGCGCCGAGCTCGCGCTGCGCGTCGCGCTCTGCCTCGTCACCTGTGAGTGTGCCTGTCCCCCCCGCTCCCCTCCCCTCCCCGCCACACCTGCGCCCGCGCCTGCGGCCCGACGCCGCGCCGCGCGCCCTGCGCCGCGCCGAGCTCGCGCTGCGCGTCGCGCTCTGCCTCGTCACCTGTGAGTGTGCCTGTCCCCCCCGCTCCCCTCCCCTCCCCGCCACACCTGCGCCCGCGCCTGCGGCCCGACGCCGCGCCGCGCGCCCTGCAACGCGCCGAGCTCGCGCTGCGCGTCGCGCTCTGCCTCGTCACCTGTGAGTGTGCCTGTCCCCCCCGCTCCCCTCCCCTCCCCGCCACACCTGCGCCCGCGCCTGCGGCCCGACGCCGCGCCGCGCGCCCTGCGCCGCGCCGAGCTCGCGCTGCGCGTCGCGCTCTGCCTCGTCACCTGTGAGTGTGCCTGTCCCCCCCGCTCCCCTCCCCTCCCCGCCACACCTGCGCCCGCGCCTGCGGCCCGACGCCGCGCCGCGCGCCCTGCGCCGCGCCGAGCTCGCGCTGCGCGTCGCGCTCTGCCTCGTCACCTGTGAGTGTGCCTGTCCCCCCCGCTCCCCTCCCCTCCCCGCCACACCTGCGCCCGCGCCTGCGGCCCGACGCCGCGCCGCGCGCCCTGCGCCGCGCCGAGCTCGCGCTGCGCGTCGCGCTCTGCCTCGTCACCTGTGAGTGTGCCTGTCCCCCCCGCTCCCCTCCCCT
Organism: Plemyria rubiginata; assembly: GCA_963576535.1. NCBI lineage: Eukaryota > Metazoa > Arthropoda > Insecta > Lepidoptera > Geometridae > Plemyria > Plemyria rubiginata. Next base: position 80,982 of record OY754905.1, read on the forward strand.
CCCCGCCACACCTGCGCCCGCGCCTGCGGCCCGACGCCGCGCCGCGCGCCCTGCGCCGCGCCGAGCTCGCGCTGCGCGTCGCGCTCTGCCTCGTCACCTGTGAGTGTGCCTGTCCCCCCCGCTCCCCTCCCCTCCCCGCCACACCTGCGCCCGCGCCTGCGGCCCGACGCCGCGCCGCGCGCCCTGCGCCGCGCCGAGCTCGCGCTGCGCGTCGCGCTCTGCCTCGTCACCTGTGAGTGTGCCTGTCCCCCCCGCTCCCCTCCCCCCGTGACGGCGTCTCCTCGTGTTGCAGTCGTGCTGGCGGCGGCGGTGCCGCGGCTGGGGCTGTTCATCTCGCTGTTCGGCGCGCTCTGCCTGTCCGCGCTCGGCATCTGCTTCCCGGCGCTGATGGAGGCGTGCCTGGCGCTGGCGAGCGCGCCGCCGTCGCGCCTGCGCCTGCTGCTCGCCAAGGACGCGCTGCTGTTCCTGGTGGGGCTGGTGGGGCTCGTGGCCGGCACCTACACGGCGCTCGCCGCCATCGTGCTCTCGTTCGCCGCCCCGCCCGCCGCGCCGCCCGCCTAGCGGCGACACGCACGTCGCTCGCGGCGGGCGGGCGGTGCGGCGGTGCCTGAACTGTTTAGTAGCTCGTTGTGTTTTGTAACAGTCTATTAAGTGTTAGCTGCTATTTACACGAAGTACTATTTATTGTACAACGTGTAACATAAATAATAAATAAATAATGCTGGACAATCCACACATCACTATCTAACCCCAAAGTAAGCTATTCAAAGCTTGTGTTATGGGTACTAGATAACTGATATTTAATACATTATATACTTACATAGATAGATAATTTTTATTATACATAGAGAACACCCAGACCAGAACATAATGCTCCCATAGCCACGGAAGCAAGGAGTTCTACAGGTCACGGCAGGTCACTTTTGTTCTGAGACTTTTAAAATCTCAAAGTATATCGTTCATCAAAATGAAATACCTCCTTATCTCATCTCCAAAATGAAACTAACACAATATGATGCAGTCTGTAGATGAAACCAATTAGTAAACGCAAATGGAGTAGTAGTGTATGTACATACCTACCAATGTCCTGCACTACACATTATCAGAGTTGTTTCTGAAACATTCATAATTTATTTTTTTATGGGAATTTAAAAAAATAAGTATTCAAACTTATTATTTAAATTGCAAACGTCAAGTATTCCAATGCTTGGTCTGACCTCTTGGTATGTGTCCTGGCAGCGGTAGGTACTTGTGACGTCACACGTTGTGTAGTTACTGCATTAGGTTGTCGCAGCCGCTGGAGTCGCGTCACGCAGCACGCGCGGCACACATTATTTCCTTTGATGCGACTCCGAGGGACTGTCGATGTCGTCGTAACGGAATCTGTACCATGTACTGTATTGTTTGTTACAAATTATGCTAGTAGTTCGCCCCGGCTTTGATACAAGTAACAGAGAAAGAGCGATCAACGTTTTGCGCGCGTCTCTGAACGCCCGATAAAATCCACATAAAATAAGGTTTATTTTAATTATTAGATGAATAATCAAAAAAATAAAACAACGAAGTTTGTTAATACTAAATGGTGTGCATGTCTCCAGCTTCCTCATATTGAAAATGTAATTTCTATAAATGCCAATATTTAAAGCATAATTAGTGCACTCATAGATTTGAATCATAATTTAGCTGCCAAATAAACAACGATGCTATAAGCTTATAATAGTGTGTAAGCTGGAGTAACATGTCTCCAGCTGCCTCAGTCAGTGTGGGCAAACGGCTAATGATAGAGATATATAGTAAACGCAAGGATTTAGTACCTATTTAGTACACCTGGTACCAAAAATTTCAGGTCTGTAGCTAGGAAACTCTTCGAGTTATAAGACTTCATTAACGTGTAAGCTGGAGTAACGGTACGTGAAAAAGCATATGCTCGTTCTCTGGAATGGCTGGAGCTAGCAGGTTGCTTTAAGTCTCCAGATTTAGTACCAAACGAATTAGCGAGGTACCAAATATTTGAAGTGTCTCTGTTCAAAACTCTATGAGTTACAAGCTTTTCCAGCTTTTTTTGTTTGTCCAGCTTGCACATGTTGGATCTCAGCAACCACAATAGGTACAGACTCGGTTGATGTCTCTGAACCGAGCTATGAATTAGTGCACTCGGTACCAAAAATTTGGAATCTCTAGGACAAGCAGTTCTGTTGTAATCAGCAAAATAACATTTAACCGCCAAAAATTCAAAGCATTTCGACGCGACCACAAAAATGATGCGTTGCCGCTCTGAAGGTGATACTACGCGCCAGTCACTGGTTGCGTCTATTTTATTTTTGTCACATCCGCATGAACATCCGCATTATTGGTGCGATGCGGATGTCCAAATCGATGCGGAAGAAACATACATAGATACAAGAGGTGCGTTTTTACTGGTAGGTAGCCCCTCTTTTTACCTTTTTGGCAGTGTTAAAATAACGGAGTTGTATCTGTATCTACATAGGTACCTACTCAAAGCGCCAGTTCTTTAACACCTACCACAGTACCCATAGGAGAAGTTAAGTAGTAAAACTAATAAATGATTAGGTACCTACGTAAATCTAAATTTACCTAATTATTTATTTAACTGCTACCTACCATAATACTGGTTTATATAGGTAGGAAGGATTCGTTTTTGCAAATCGAAAACCTCTCAAATTTGAATGACTTGACTTAGGTCTGATGACGATTCACTTGACATGACACTAGCAAGATTAGATTGGCTGTCAAACTGTCAAAATACGGACGGACGGACTTGCTTCTCGCTCCCTGCCTTGCCTGCAAATTCTGCAATATATATAATTGGTATATTTTAACCTCTCAAATTCGAATGACTTGACTTAGTTTGATGACGATTCACTTGACATGACACTAGCAAGATTAGATTGGCTGTCAAACTGTCAAAATACGGACGGACGGACGTGCTGCTCGCTCCCTGCCTTGCCTGCAAATTCTGCAATATAATTGGTATATTTTATCAAAAAAAAATATAAAATGTCAAACCATACCAAACTATTTAATTGATGAGATATGGCAACATACAACGCCCCGCTCTTCAACGCACATCGGAAAGAGAAGGGTATAATAATTATGCCTTCAGAAATTTAAAGGACTGAGTGCATACAAAAAAGACTCTTATCGCGGGTAAAATACGTTCAAATCCGCAGAGCGTAATATCACCTTCAGAGCGGCAACGCATCATTTTTATGGTCGCGTCGAAATGCTTTGAATTTTTGGCGGTTAAATGTTATTTTGCTGATTACAACAGAACTGCTTGTCCTAGAGATTCCAAATTTTTGGTACCGAGTGCACTAATTCATAGCTCGGTTCAGAGACATCAACCGAGTCTGTACCTATTGTGGTTGCTGAGATCCAACATGTGCAAGCTGGACAAACAAAAAAAGCTGGAAAAGCTTGTAACTCATAGAGTTTTGAACAGAGACACTTCAAATATTTGGTACCTCGCTAATTCGTTTGGTACTAAATCTGGAGACTTAAAGCAACCTGCTAGCTCCAGCCATTCCAGAGAACGAGCATATGCTTTTTCACGTACCGTTACTCCAGCTTACACGTTAATGAAGTCTTATAACTCGAAGAGTTTCCTAGCTACAGACCTGAAATTTTTGGTACCAGGTGTACTAAATAGGTACTAAATCCTTGCGTTTACTATATATCTCTATCATTAGCCGTTTGCCCACACTGACTGAGGCAGCTGGAGACATGTTACTCCAGCTTACACACTATTATAAGCTTATAGCATCGTTGTTTATTTGGCAGCTAAATTATGATTCAAATCTATGAGTGCACTAATTATGCTTTAAATATTGGCATTTATAGAAATTACATTTTCAATATGAGGAAGCTGGAGACATGCACACTACTAAATGATATCTTATTAATATCCTTCAAAACTTTATAAAGATTGGATGGTTTATTACAAAGATAAATGAGATGATATGAAAAAAGTTCATGATTTTTTTATACAGAAAGACATATAAAATCGGGGTTTTAAACCAACTATGTTTTATTAGTTTGGATTTTTTCATTGTCAAAAACTTGGCTGATCTTCCTCAAAACAGACGTGAAGTTGAGGACTAAGAGTATTTTGATCACTGTTGTCAGCGCCTTAAGTTTAAGGAGCATTCGTGGACCACACGTTCCTGAGACCTGTCGCCATTTCATCCATCCCGCATTTATTCTATTTTTCATAATAACTTTAAATTGTTTTCAAATGAATTGATCCGGGATTTTCCATAAAAATTAAAAATCTTTCAAACTTTAGAAGTACTGAACTCGGCAGCACATTATTTGGCTTAATTAGGCGTCCTGCGAGGAATATGTCGAGTTACTAGTAGTATATACGCGGCACGTAAGTCTAGCGGCGGACGGAACGTGGAGGGGATGCTGCGCACGCTACGGGCCAATGAGGGCGCTCGAATGCCGAGGGATACCTTATTTTCGACTTCCGCGCATTAACGGTCAGCGTTCGACTTGCTTGCCGCGCATTACAGTAACCCTGTATACATACGAGCCATTATCTATTGTACTGTTTTGCTCAAAAGCATAACGCAGCGTGCATTACTATTTATACTGTAGGTCCGGCAGGTGTGCTACGCTATGCGTGCCTACCTGTGTGCTAGTTAATATGCAAGTAACCTATCCTCTAGCTCCCTCTGCGTAGGCAGGTGTGATAAGTACATGCAGTATGTAGCAGGTTCGATGTCGGTGCCGGAGCCTCCTGTTGTTTGTTGGCTTCATTTTAAAGACTCCCAGTGCTTGAACTACAATAAATACTTAATACTTTTTTTGTTTACTTTCATTTTCGCCAATTGCAAGCTTTGAATAATGATAACACGCCGCCGCCGCCGGCGCCGACACGGCTAGGCTGGTCGACTCGACTGTTTGTTAGCATTTGGTGTTAGGTACATAATGATGTATGCAGGTTAGAGTTGGAGTAGGCGCTTCCATTTAAGTAGATATTCGTTATGTAAACAATGGTCGAATAATTTTAATAAACATATGCATATTGGTGGTCACTCCACACCATACCTACCGCCAAAAGAAGTAAAGTTGTACTATGTGAACCATTTATACAGGTAACGCGGCGCCGGCGCCAGATACCACTGAGCCGCACACTCAGCGAGGCACGAGAACAACTCTTCGCTGTCTCGTGCCTCGCTAAGCGTGCGGCTCAGTGATCACTTAAGCTCATACATATCTGGCACCGGGGTAATACAAATTACTTATAATAAATACATTATAATACTCAGGCAGAGAACGAACGTTCGGTACACAGACTGTTTGGATGAGGGCATCGAACCCGCAACCCACGGCGCGTAAGTCGGAGCTTCTACCAGCTTTGCTGTGAGGGCGGTCGGTCGTAGTTTGATTATTAACAAGAATAAGTCGAGTTGTGTTAGTCTTGTAAAGATGTACCTATTTTAGAAAATATTTGTTTTTTTTTTGTACTTGTAGTTATTATAATAAGTAGGTATTTAGATATCTATCACATAAGTTGTATAATATCAATACAATAAACATACGAATCGGATTCATGTGGGTAACTCACTCGTAGACCCTAATGCGGATTGTAAAAAAATATGTACTGAGGGTATGTACGTAATAAACATATAATTAAATATCTTTGGAATATGTAAGTAAACTCAGCGGCATCTACTCGTAGCTTCAAACGAAGCAAAGCTGTGTCTGCAGCAGCTCCAGCTCCAGCTCCATGCCGACCGCCCGGCGGGCGACGTGACGGGCGGCGGGCGACGCGCCGCGCTCCCGCAGCCACGGCTCGGGCCGCGGGAGGCAATGCACCTCAATAATATCCTATTACTATTATAAACGCAAAAGTTTGCATGGATGGATGGATGGATGGATGGATGTCTCTTTCACGCCGGCACGGCTGAACGGATCTGGATGAAACTAGGCAGAGTGATAGATTATAGTCTGGAATAGCACATAGGCTACTTTTTATCCCGTGGGAATACCGGGATTTAAATCTGCGCGGGTGAAACCGCGGGGCGCAACTAGTAATTTACATAGTCGAGTGTATGTATGTATGCGCCGGCGGGACTCGGGGACGGCCGCGTGTCATGTTTGTGTTCAATTGGATAAGTACTTCAAATATACGTAACAACTTTATAGAACTTGCTGAACCTGTGGTGGCGACCGCCTGATGTGATGCGAGAACGCATCCGAACTGAACGCGCGCTCAAGCGATGTACTAGTATACGTTTGTGACGGTGCAGCGGTGGCAGCTGTGAGGGTACCTGCTGTGTCGCCCGTTGCCGCTGGAGTCGCGCGCGCCGACCGACGAGCGCGAGTGGTGCTGTCGGAGGCAAACTCTCTCTCTCTCTCTCGCCTCCAACCACGCGGCTGGTGAGTCGAGCGCTGCGCCGCACATCAATAACCTAGTACTAGAAGCTTCTAGATCGCACATCTGTTGTACCTCACTTGTGTGTATGAAGAGCTATACAAATAAAATAAAAGCATATAATAGAACTCGTCGTATTATTCCACGAGGAACTTAACGACATAACCCAAACTTTATGTTATCAAAATCATAAATTATTATGATTATTATTATTAAGTTGTCTGCGTCTTAGAGAAATCAAAAAGTGTTAATTATAACTAATGACTGTGTGGTCGCCGCGTGACAAAGCCCTCTAAATAAATAATAAATAAAATAAACTAATGACTAAAAAGGAGTGAACGAGATGCAATACTACAATGCAATGGGAAGAATGGGGTTTACGTCGTCCAAATTCCTTGGGTTTTACAGTAGAATAGAGGTCAGTAGCTTATACCCACTAGCTATCTCTCTAGTTGTAACCGTCAGCTACGTTTAAGCTGTGACAACTCTACGTCGTAGCAACGTCGTAGTCGGCAGCTACGACACAAGCTACAACCACTCTACGCCGTAGCATGCTATAGCAGTAGGTTACATTGTACCCACTGCTATAAAATGCTACGGCTATATAGCTGAATTCCTCGAAGCTCGATTAACCCTAATCGCTTGTCAAGTCACTTGCTATTTCAGCTTTATACTTCAAAGTAGATAGAGATAACAAGTTGCTTTGTAGACGTCCGTTTTTTTCACCGGATAACGGACCGTCAATAAACGGCTATCCTTGCATACATATTTTTTTTACCGGATGGATGGACTGCCGTCTATGTACAATTCCATGTCAATATCACCCATTTTGAACGCAGGTAGACGGCACTCAATTAACAGAGAACAGGCAATACGCCCGGCAGCGTCCACACGCACCAACACACTGGCGTGGACGACCGCCCTTCCTGACACCGGACCGGTGTCCGTCGCGCCGATGTCCGGTGCATGTACACACATTCATTATAATTCATACACCACCGCGAATCCGGCAAAAACACGGTCCGTTATCCGGTGAAAAAAACGGACGTCTACAAGCGCTCTGACGGCCGATTAGTGTTGATCGAGCTTCCAGAGAGCGGGGGTTAGCGTAGCTTATTCAGCTATCCGTCGGGGCCATGGAAGAGTGCGAAAGCGTGCCCACAGCCCCGGCACAGGGTGTGTAGTAGGACCCCGTTGGGTTTTAGTCGGTAAGAGTCCGACATAACTCTTCTGTTGTCACCACAACAGAAGAGTATCCATGAGGATTTCCCAACGTTAAAAAAAAAGCTTATTCAGCTATAGCATGCTACGGCGACTACGACGTTGCTACGACGTAGACTTGTCACAGTTTAAACATAGCTGACAGTTACAACGTAGATTTTCCGAAAGTAAGAGCTACGACATAGCTGTTTGATGCACTAACTGATACAATCCTATTAATATTATAAACGCGAATGTTTGTAAGTATGGATGGATGTTTGTTACTCTTTCACGCCGGCACGGCTGAACGGATCTGGATGAAACTTGGCAGAGAGATAGGTTATAGTCTGGAATAGCACATAGGCTACTTTTTATCTCGCGGGAATACTACTACTGGTATTTAAATGTGCGCGGGTGAAAACTAGTAATATTATAAGTATGTATTACAAAAAAAGAATATAAGTATATCAGCTATCTGGTTCCCCTATATGACAAGCTTTGGCGTAGTTTGGCTGATAGTGCTGAGTGAAATGTCCACCACCAGTATTTGCCTCCGGGAGCTTCGACTAGGAAGCTCGTTACGTCGCTGAAAGCTACAACACAGCTGCGACATCGATCGGCGTAGCTGACAACACCGCTACATTGTGTGCTATACTGTGTGACGAAGGGTGTGTCAGGCAATGTAGCGCGCCAAGCTCGGCGCGGCGTGCGGGACTCAACGTCCAGACCCGGCGCGGCTACGCAGGCTGCAGAGTGAGTGTAGCACAACAGTTACAGTCAGGCAATGTAGCGCGCCAAGCTCGGCGCGGCGTGCGGGACTCAACGTCCAGACCCGGCGCGGCTACGCAGGCTGCAGAGTGAGTGTAGCACAACAGTTACAGTCAGGCAATGTAGCGCGCCAAGCTCGGCGCGGCGTGCGGGACTCAACGTCCAGACCCGGCGCGGCTACGCAGACTGCAGAGTGAGTGTAGCACAACAGTTACAGTCAGGCAATGTAGCGCGCCAAGCTCGGCGCGGCGTGCGGGACTCAACGTCCAGACCCGGCGCGGCTACGCAGACTGCAGAGTGAGTGTAGCACAACAGTTACAGTCAGGCAATGTAGCGCGCCAAGCTCGGCGCGGCGTGCGGGACTCAACGTCCAGACCCGGCGCGGCTACGCAGGCTGCAGAGAGTGAGTGTAGCACAACAGTTACAGTCAGGCAATGTAGCGCGCCAAGCTCGGCGCGGCGTGCGGGACTCAACGTCCAGACCCGGCGCGGCTACGCAGACTGCAGAGTGAGTGTAGCACAACAGTTACAGTCAGGCAATGTAGCGCGCCAAGCTCGGCGCGGCGTGCGGGACTCAACGTCCAGACCCGGCGCGGCTACGCAGGCTGCAGAGAGTGAGTGTAGCACAACAGTTACAGTCAGGCAATGTAGCGCGCCAAGCTCGGCGCGGCGTGCGGGACTCAACGTCCAGACCCGGCGCGGCTACGCAGACTGCAGAGTGAGTGTAGCACAACAGTTACAGTCAGGCAATGTAGCGCGCCAAGCTCGGCGCGGCGTGCGGGACTCAACGTCCAGACCCGGCGCGGCTACGCAGACTGCAGAGTGAGTGTAGCACAACAGTTACAGTCAGGCAATGTAGCGCGCCAAGCTCGGCGCGGCGTGCGGGACTCAACGTCCAGACCCGGCGCGGCTACGCAGGCTGCAGAGTGAGTGTAGCACAACAGTTACAGTCAGGCAATGTAGCGCGCCAAGCTCGGCGCGGCGTGCGGGACTCAACGTCCAGACCCGGCGCGGCTACGCAGACTGCAGAGTGAGTGTAGCACAACAGTTACAGTCAGGCAATGTAGCGCGCCAAGCTCGGCGCGGCGTGCGGGACTCAACGTCCAGACCCGGCGCGGCTACGCAGACTGCAGAGTGAGTGTAGCACAACAGTTACAGTCAGGCAATGTAGCGCGCCAAGCTCGGCGCGGCGTGCGGGACTCAACGTCCAGACCCGGCGCGGCTACGCAGGCTGCAGAGAGTGAGTGTAGCACAACTGCGACGCGACACGCGACGCACTGCCTTACCTATATTGACTTGAGGCACCGCATGCCCATGCCGTGCCGTGCCGTGCCGTGCCGTGGTACGCCTGTGGTGTCACCATTCCAAACAAATATCCAGCAAACTTGTACCAGTATCATTCACTCTCTCGCTACATACATACATTGCTAGAACATTTTCATACCCATCACGCTTCACTCCAACTTACTCATCAAAATCTCCTAGCATTATTACCCTTTCATTATCCTGACACGATAGAAATGTAATAATAATAATAATATTTTATTTGAGTCAATTACAATAATTTGCAACTTCAATAACACGAATGAATGTGAATGACGTCCTGCACTATCACTGAATGAATGTGAATGACGTCCTGCACTATCACTGAATGAATGTGAATGACGTCCTGCACTATCACTGAATGAATGTGAATGACGTCCTGCACTATCACTGAATGAATGTGAATGACGTCCTGCACTATCACTGAATGAATGTGAATGACGTCCTGCACTATCACTGAATGAATGTGAATGACGTCCTGCACTATCACTGAATGAATGTGAATGACGTCCTGCACTATCACTGAATGAATGTGAATGACGTCCTGCACTATCACTGAATGAATGTGAATGACGTCCTGCACTATCACTGAATGAATGTGAATGACGTCCTGCACTATCACTGAATGAATGTGAATGACGTCCTGCACTATCACTGAATGAATGTGAATGACGTCCTGCACTATCACTGAATGAATGTGAATGACGTCCTGCACTATCACTGAATGAATGTGAATGACGTCCTGCACTATCACTGAATGAATGTGAATGACGTCCTGCACTATCACTGAATGAATGTGAATGACGTCCTGCACTATCACTGAATGAATGTGAATGACGTCCTGCACTATCACTGAATGAATGTGAATGACGTCCTGCACTATCACTGAATGAATGTGAATGACGTCCTGCACTATCACTGAATGAATGTGAATGACGTCCTGCACTATCACTGAATGAATGTGAATGACGTCCTGCACTATCGGCACCAAATGCAAACGGTTTTCTTATTCGATAAATAGTGATAACCTTTTTGTGTGAGGTTTATTTAACTAAGTCTTCTTAGTTAGTTTCAAGTTTTATCCGATCTCTATGAAATTTTTGTTAAAATTTTAGTTAAATAAAGCTATCCAAATATATTGATTTGCGGGTATGAAAATGAATATACAATGTTAAATGGATCTAAATATAATATAATATGGGATAAGAGCAGGGAGATCATGATGATACCTAAAAGAGCTTTGTTTTTGTTTGTACATTCCAATGGAGGTAAAGCCAAGAAGGTGCTCAGTGGAACTACTCAACAAATTGAACTGAAAATTGGTAACGTAAGATAACCAACGCTGGTGGTAAGTAGGGGGCAGTCGGAAGCCGAATATTGCATTTGGTATCCATGTACGACAGCATCTCGATCTCGCAGTTCAGGGCCACTAGTTAAATAAATAAATAATGCTAGACAATCCACACCATCAGCCCCATCTAGCCCCAAAGTAAGCTACTCAAAGCTTGTGTTATGGGTACTAGATGACTGATATATTTAATACATTATATACTTACATGGATAGATATTTTTTATTATACATAAACACCCAGACCATCGGAACAAATTTCTGCACATCGTACACAAATTTGTTCCGAGGCGGGAATCGAACCCGCAACCTCTAGCGTCGCAGGCGGACTCTCGTTGAAGTTAGGTCGAGAGTGCGATTTATGCTTTTGATCTTTAGGTACCTATTAGCTTAATGCTGAACTATTTAAACATTGAACAAATCACACAAAAAAAAAACAAATAAACATACAACAATTAACATTTATTTTCAATCCACAGAACCATATAAATTAAAGTCGAAATAGCACAACTCATAAATTAATATGGTGCAATAAAATTTGTTGTTGACACTAAGAGGTGTAGGTACGTTGGCGTTGAACGAGTGCAGGCGCCCCTCTCCGGGGCGAGAGGGCTGCTGGTGGGGGGGGGGGGGGGTTACTAAATAATTAAATAATAAGGAACGGTGGAGGGGAGGGGGCGGTGGAGCGGGTAGGTACACCTTGCCATGCAACGTTCTTACAGACGACTCCAACTTAACGCGATACCTTAATTATTATTTATATCCATTATCCCAATAACAATGTTGTTGAAAACAATTTTATTACATTGAATGTATAACAGTTTAATTATTTCATAGGACATCATCAATTTTGAAAAAAAAAACATTGTGTATACATTATAACATTAAAGATGGATTATCAAATAGCAGCCGAGGCCGTTACATAATTACGTTATACAATAATATAATATCATTTGATATGAGGGGGGAGGGGAGGGTTGTTCTCCGCAGCCTTCAGGGCCCTCATTTTGTAAATCTTTCTACAAAAAACGTATTATTGTTCTCGCTTTGTATTCACAAAATACTTTCAAATGCAACAACTTCTTACTCTAATTTTATAAACACTTTTCTTCAATTCAATAAACATTCAATTGACTCAATATCAACGACAAAACTCTACAAAAATATGTATATTATATATATAATAATAATAATAATGAGCATCGGCACGAGTCGAGAGCGCGGCGATGCGATGCGACGCGATGCGACGCGGTGCGACGCGGTCCTACCCGCGCGCGGACGGGGGACGCCTACGCTACGTATCGCGAATCTCTATAACTAAACAAAAATATATAAACTTTCAAAAATGTTAACATCTACAGCCATATGTAACAAAAATAGACTAATAAAGACTACACTACGGAATCTACGGCCTACTTAAACTAATCACTAAGTTTTGAAACGAAACTATTATTTCGCTCACTATCCCTAAAGAAACGACAGACAGGCGCGGGCTGTCGTGTCGTGTCGTGTCGTGTCCTGTCTATGTACAGAGCTGCCACGCGGCACTCGGCTTGAGCAACATGCGTGCTGCGTGCGTCACACTAATAAATACTCAACAACACTAACTATATGACGTGACGTGACGTCAGCGGGGAGGGAGGGGGGGGGGGGGCGCGGGACGGGCGCTAACATCGTCTGAGCGGCGGCGGCGGCGGCGGCGGCGCGGGCGGCGGACACCACCGGACTTTGGTAAAGATTCACCTATTACATACTAGGTAGTTAAACTTACGGTAACTGCAACATCGACCATTATAATTACATTAATTCTAGGAGAACAATAACTACAATGAGTCCGCGGGCCGGCGCTGGCGGGGGCGCCGCGTGGGGGCGGAGGGGGGGCGATGGGGGGTCACGCACGGCGGCGCAGGCGCGGAGCGACGACGGCGGCGACCGAGCGCGCGACTACAGCAGCGCGACTCCGGCCCGCGACCTGCAGCACGAACACAATACATCATTGCTACAAGCTGTCTACCACGGAGCCGACGACGGCGACACATAGCGGCACCTACTGATCCACCACAAAGGTCAACACTAGATTACAACTAATCCACTATTTTAGCGATGGCCACAAAGCTATCAGGAAACCTTTATAGGCAATGCATTCACAAATATTCGAGTAGTGTACTGTACTGACATGAGACATGAGAGGTGGCGGGCGATGCGGCGCGCGGCGCCGGCGCTACACGTCCGCGCACTTGGAGAGCTTCTCGCGCAGGATGTGGTTCTCCTTCTTCAGCAGCTCCACCTCCTGCCGGAGCCCCATGTTCTGGAACGAGAACGAGCCACTGAAACCTCTCTCGGAACCATCACATCGACCATTCATAAACTACCCTTTCAATTACAACAAAACGGCATATTATGTTTCTTTGTTAACATTATCAAACTATTTGTGACGTTACTCTCGTAGGTTTTTCTAGATGGTGCTGTGTTAATTATCCGTTAATATTGGTAAGTATATTTATAACTGATAGAATATGTCGGTAGGTAGGTAGGTACAGAGCGTAGTACGGACCTCCTTCTCGAGGTATCCCGCGCGCAACGCGATCTGGTTCTCCTTCATGCGGCGCGCGTCGCGGCTGCGCTTGGCCGCCATGTTGTTCTTCCGGCGACGCGCCCAGTACTTGTCGTCCTTCAGGTCATCCGGCACGAACTGTACACGTAACATACGCACACATTATTACATAATCATATATACTTACTATACATACATATACCCGACCCGACACACCTGCACGCATCCACACACACACACACACACAGGCGCGTGTGCATATAAACATCATTAATTACATTCTTCAATGAAAATTATGTGAAAATGACATGTGTTAATTGCTATCTGAATAAGTAAGAAGCACCTACGATTATGTTTGTGGGAAGTTACAGTAAACGTATGATCACAGGCAGACGGAACGGGGGGAGGCATCGGGGGCGGTAATGTAGAGCGAGAAGCGGGAGGGGGTCGAGGACTGGTGGTGGGGGCGATACCGTGCCCTACACAGAATCAAGTAAAAAGAGTTATTTGGATACGTTTGAATGGACATCAGCTGGCTGACCGAAGACGCGACCGGAGCTGGAACGGACGCTCGATAGCATCGCGGGACGCCACGAGCGCTGCCGACCAGGCAACACTTTCATTGTATTATATTTTCATTTCAACAAATAACTTACCATAACTTACTTTTTAGATATCCTTTTAGAATGAATTATCATAATCGAAACATGTAATTAAGATAGATATGCCTTTACATTATATATTACTGGAGATGTATACAGTATCTGAATTAAACCTAAATAAAAAAATAGGGTTTGTACAGATTTGTTCCGCATGTTTCGCCACACATGTAAAATTCCGCATTCGTCCCACATTATATTCCTTGTTCGCCCCGAAGTTAATTTATGGATATTTTAATATTATTTTTACGTGTTCGTCCCATTTTGAGTTCCTGTTTCGCCCCGCAAGTTTTTGTGATGTATTTTAGTACAGTCAAAACAACAAATCCTTCAAGCATTTTGATGGTCAACTACGTAAATAATATTTAGGTATTATATTTTTATAACTTACAACTACACTATGCAGGTAAATAATGCAATTTCTGAGAACAAAAGGTGGTCGAGAAAAATACCTTGTTTCAAGACCAAATAGGCTAAGTGCTTGGCCAATCACGTCATGGGATTATCAGTAGACCAATCGCAACAGTACGGAACATGGACACTTACTAAGAAGTGATAATATATAGATCAATAATGAGAGTAACGTCGTGTTGACAACAAGTTGCGTGTCGTTGTGTGTGAAAGTGCCAAAAAGAATTATTTATTAACATTAGTGCCAGCAAAAGTGTGAAAAAGGTATTTTTTTTACCTTGGCCCGACATAATCGTTGATTATTTAAAATTTGATCTAATTAATAACATCATGTTACGCGTGAGCGCTAGTGCAAGCTACACGTCGCCATTACTTATTCTGCGTCAACGTTACAAATAATAATTACCTACGTGTTAAATTGTCTAGTTTGTTCATACCTCGCTATGATCTGTGCAACCTGCAATGTTTCGTCTAATGACGGTGCACAGTGTGGAGGCTGTAAGGGCCATTTCTGTTTTTCGTGTGGAAATGTGACCGAATCGACATACCGTAAACTTCGATTGGAACGTAAAGCGAATTGGAAGTGCCCGGGTTGTCGTAGTACTGATTCACCTGCCACCGCTCTGAGGAGCGCCTTACCAGCTCCTCCTTCGTCGGAGCCGAAGAAGCAAATTTCCCTTGAGGATATCATGAACAAGCTTAATGATGTGACATGTACAATAGGTTGTCTTCCTAAACTATCAGCCGACATTGTTGACTTGAAATCCGATCTACAAGAGGTTAAAAATACGTGTGAATTCACAAACAGTAGAATTGATGATTTCTCATCCAAACTTAAGGATCTTGGAGACCGAGTATCATCCCTAGAGACTGCTAGGATCGAAGCTCAAGCTGCCAGTGCCTCCGTGGAATCTATAAAATCGCAATTCTACAATCAAGATCAGTGGACAAGAATGAACAACGTGGAAATTCGGGGAATCCCAATGAAAAAGGATGAAAACTTATTCAAAGTAATTGAGAAACTCGGCGACTATATCGCTTACCCAGTTCCTAAGTCGCAAATTAACTACATTTCCCGGATCCCGACGTATAGTTCCAACGATAAGTCAATCCTCCTTAGCTTTGTGAACAGATACATTAAGGAGGATTTCGTGGCCGCCGCCCGGGGGAAGAAGATGATCACTGCATCTGTTCTGTTCTCTAAACTTGTGACATCGAATAGCTACCCACCATGGTACTCACCTGCATTGATTAAAGTAATAAAAGTCAAAATGTTTACGTAAGTATAAAATATATGGTAATAAATCTGATTATTTGTCTTTCACTTATCTTCGTAAAAAAATAAATTCTGTTGAAAATACATGTTTTAGTAAATATGTCACAAATATTGAAAATTCTATAAAAATTAATCCTAAATCATTTTGGACATACATAAAAAGTAAATCTAACTCTAAATCTTTACCTACGAATATGACTTTATTAGGACAAACCGCTGTGGCTGGTGATGATGTCTGCAAGCTCTTCTCTGATTACTTTTTCTCCACCTTCGCTGATTCATCCCTTACTCACCCCAGTGCGGCATCTCAACCGCAGCTCTTTGAGGAGCCTGTTCTGAATGGTGATATATTCTCAATTAAAATCACACCTACTATGGTATCTGACAAACTTTGTAGACTTGACTCTAATAAATCGGCAGGCCCTGACCATATTCCCCCTATAATTTTAATCAAATGTGCTGATAATTTATCTTTACCTTTATCTATACTTTTTAACAAATCCTTTACTCAGGGTACTGTACCAGCTATCTGGAAATCTGCCTTTGTTACCCCAGTCCACAAAAAAGGATCTAAAACAGATGTCACAAACTATAGACCTATCTCCAAATTATGTGTTATTGTGAAGGTCCTTGAGAGTATTGTTGACGATCAGATGTACTCTGCCTTGAAAGACTCATTTCATAAATCTCAACATGGGTTTGTCAGGGGTCGCTCAACGGTATCAAATTTAATCTTGCTCAACGATTGCATTACTAGCAATATGGACAATGGTCTACCAGTGGATGTTATTTATACTGACTACAGCAAAGCGTTTGATCGGATAGACCATGTACTTTTAATAAATAAGCTGCAACGCTCTGGGATTCGTGGTGACTTGCTTCGTTGGTTTAGCTCCTACATAACCAATCGCTCCCAGGCAGTTGTTGTCAGTAATTATATATCTAGCTGGGTTCGTGTTCCTAGTGGAGTCCCCCAAGGATCCTTTTTAGGTCCTCTTCTTTTTATAATTTTTATATCCGATATTCACAAATGCTTTATTAACTCCGATGTCTTAATATTTGCCGATGATATGAAAATATTCAAAGCTATAAATTCTTTAAATGATTCTTTGCTTTTGCAAGAGGACCTTCACCGATTGATGACTATTGCTCGCTAAATAGATTAGAATTGAACCCACAGAAGTGTTCCTGTATAACTTTCACTCGTAAACCTATACCGCACAATTTCATCTACACGCTTAAGGGACATTCCCTTGTTAGTGAGTCTATCATACGAGATCTTGGGGTAATCCATTATAGTAAGTTATTATTTGACAAACATATTAACGCTATAGTTTCAAAAGCATAAAGAGCTCTTGGTTTCATCTTTAGGAACACGAAAGACTTTTCTAATATTAAAACATTAAAGATTTTATACTGCACTTTTGTAAGAAGTAACTTGGAATATGCATCACAGATCTGGAATCCAAATTATAATATTTATCGTCACCAAATTGAACAAATTCAAAAGAAGTTTATACGCTTTCTTAATTTTCGTTCTAAATCATTTGTACATGATTATGAATTAGCTTGTAGAAAATACCATCTGTTACCATTAGTGAACCGTCGTGAAATTGCTGACATTATCTACCTGGGCAAATTGGTATCATATCAAATTGACTGTCCTGAGTTACTTGGTAAGCTGCTATTTTATGTTCCTGGCAGGTCTCGAAGGTCCATTCCCACATTCTACCTTGATATTGCATCTACCAACTATCGTTGTAATTCATACTTATGGCGTGCGTGCGATATTTACAATAATAATAATAATAATAATATATCTTTATTTCAGACACGAGATCCATTACAAAAAAATTACAAAATGCTTACCTCTACAAAAACAAAAAGAGAGAAAAATAAAAAGTATAGTGTCAATGTTGACTTATTCGGCTGTAGCATAGCGCGGATGAGGCGCATAATGAGTTCGCAATTCTTCGGCTGATTAGATTTATGTATATGTTTTTTATTATTTTACTATATATTGTTTCATAATCATCATTAACATCATATAGCTTTCTGAAATTTGTATTTTTTTTTTCTGTGTGTATGTATCTTGCACCCGATTTTTTTGTGCTCAAATAAGCATTTATTCTATGTCTTATATGTGGAGACTTATTATTAGCCTTTTGTTTTATATAGTATTCTTGATTTATATGTATGGTGTGCTGTTAGTCTTCCTTAAACAAATAAATAAATAAATAAATAAATAAATAAATAAATAAATAAATAAATAAATAAATAAATAAATAAATAAATAAATAAATAAATAAATAAATAAATAAATAAATAAATAAATAAATAAACAAATAAACAAATAAATAAATAAATAAATAAATAAATAACTTGTATGATTTATGATTCAGTGAGTACTTACATAATAATAAATATTTTTACAAACATTGATCAAATGTTTTTATATGTCAACTGTACTCCCAATCCCTTTGTTGTAGGTACTTTACAAAATGTGGGGCGAAACGAGAAATATTTTAGAGGTGGGACGAAAGCGGAAATTTTTTGAATGTGGGACAAACGCGTGGGGCGAATGCGGAACAAATCTTTGTACAGGGTCCAGTGAGATTTTAAATAGTTCAAGCAGGTAAATCTTTGCCAACAGTATGTCACTAAATATCTAAGCAAGTATAGGTACCTACTTAATTGCTATATAAGTAGTTACGGTTGTTTGTGAAGTAGCTATAGGTAGGTACTACACCACTTGTTTGTAAGTTAGAGGAGTAGCGGCACCAGCGGCGGCGGCACTCGTTCATTAGTAACGTGCCAGTCGTAGTGGCACGACTACGACTGGCACTGGCACGGGCACTGGCACTGGCGTCGAACAAACTGAGCCCATTGCCACTTCCTGCGATCTGGTGAGTTGCCGAACGGTTGCCATCCTGCCACCTGGCTGTGGCTCGGGGACGCTTTGCGAGGCAACGACTAACGACAGACTGTGACATCGCTCATTTCTGATGTTACACTTTTCACACATTTCTGCGAATAAATATCTATTAACTTGTAAAAATAACGTTTAATGATATGGCTGTAAAAGGTTTTACTCGGTTTAATATACATAGATACTTACGTAGTCTTTTTCCAAATCGAACAAAAAAATTGTAATCAAAGCTTGGTTAAACGGATACCTAATCTACATAATTATACATATACATGATAAATATGTATATATACATTAGGATGTGTCTACCACCGACCGAACCCGTCGTCTTCGTCGTGTTCTAGAGGTCGTCGAGTGCGCCGGCGACGATGACGAGGCGGGGCGGGACGCGGGGCGCGGGGGCGGCGTAGCGGGCTCGTAGGTACTTTACTTGACTCAAGCGATGTATGTAACAAAGTCATTACCTGATAGCGAGGGCGCGGCGCGTACCTACGCGGACGAGAAGGCGGCGCGCCGGCTTCACGCGCGCGTCCCGCCGGCGCCGGGACTCATGGCACCCGGAGCCATTGTACCCACTTATCGGACTTATCTCGACGGAATTAAACTATGTTCCATCTGTTAATTCTGCTTACTTAATTCTGTGTTGGCCTTGGCGATCGTAACATTGAACTGTTAAGTAAATAAAAGGTAATCCAGAGGAATTTACACGTCTGTAGAGGAGACGACTGTACTGTAATGTACTGTACTGTACGGTACGTACCGCCGCGGTCGACGCGATGGTCTCACTCGTCGCGTACGAACGGACTGCACTCCACTTCTGCTGTACCTACGTTAGTTGCAGTATGCACTCGCTTCAGATCGCGACCGTGTATCTCGACGTATGTTACATTATTTAATATTCTTTAACATCTTACACAAGAACTATTTATTTAATCAAATATCTTGAAAGCTTTGCCTACTTCTTGTTTGGTTTGGGAGCAAATGATTTTATTCTGCCTTTTCCCGACCCCCCCCCCCCGGACACCCCCTTCCCCGAAACAGCAGAACATTTCTATTAAGAGATTATGCAACAAAAAGTTGTTGGGAATACTATTATGTACCTACTTGTCTTTATTAATAACTGTCCCAGCGGCCTGTCCCAGCTTCGCATGGGTGGACAAAATTTTTTTTCAACATTTTAGCATAAACTTAGACTCCCGCGCTTCGTAACACACGAAGGTGAAAATACACGTGCCAGTAAAATGGTACAGTAGCGGGCATGAAAATTACAGGCATGCAGGATTTACGGGCACATTGTGGATACATTTGCAAGTTAACTCGTCAGGTCAGGTATCGCGACGGTCACACATGCCGGTTTCGTAGCCCCCCGCGGCCCCTCGCTTACGTGGCATGCCAACACGTCAGGTACTGGCATGCCTGTACTTGTCGCGACGTTCACATATGCCGGTTTCGTAGCCCCCCCCGAGTCCCCTCCGTCACGTGGATGCCAGTACCTGACCTAAAATAGAATGTTGTGCTAACTACTTGCATGCCAGGTACAGGCATGCCAATTAGCGTATGTGTCTGTAGCTTGTATGCAAGTGTGCCAGCTACGGGCATGTGTATTTTCACCTTTGTGTCCACGCTGAGTGAGAACTTGCCTAGCTTTCGCGCTTTCTAAGGCGCACTAAAGTTTTTAATTTCGTAATATCTTTTGAATGGAATGTCCGATTTAAGAAATTCAAGAAGTAATCGATAGGTATTGAAACAGCCTTGCATACAAAAGGATTTATTTGGATAAGGACTAATATAAAGGTATAGATAACATGGTCTGTTTTTGGTCGGCATTTTTATCAACATTTTAAATACAGAAAAGTTGTTATAGTAACATAACTGCAATAGTTAGATATATGCTATCGCTGACTTAATTGTAGATAATGATGTGTTCTTTAATATTTTAGAACATTTTTTTGTTCTATCATCTATAGTTTCCGCAGCGCATGCGGTGAAAGATATTTTATATTACACCTCGGGTTACATTTTTTAAGTTTTAGTAGGGGTCCCTAATTTTTTTCAGTAATAAAAGTAGGCTATGTTACTTAGGGATAATGTACCTTTCATATGGTGAAAGAATTTTTGAAATCGGACCAGTAGTTTTTGAGCCTATTCGAAACATACATACATACATACGTGCATACAAAGTTTTCCTCTTTATAATATTAGTGTAGACTAGCTGCGCCCCGCGGTTTCACCCGCGCAGATTTAAATCCCGGTATTCCCACGGGATAAAAAGTAGCCTATGTGTTATTCCCGACTATAATGTATCACTCTGCCAAGTTACATCCAGATCTGTTCAGCCGTTCCAGCGTGAAAGAGTAACAAACATCCATCCATCCATACTTACAAACTTTCACGTTTATAATATTAGTAGGATTTTCTTGTTTATCTAGTTTAAGGGTTTATCGTTGGCCGACATTTGTGGTAGGTACCTACTCTACAGGAGGCGCGTTGTAGCTCGGAGTCAGCCCGCACCCGCACCCGCACTGAATGAGACCATCGATCGACCGCGCGTGCTAGGGACGTGCTAGGGACGACCGCGCATCGCACCGCGCAGCGCCGCCACCGCACGGCGCGGAGCGACAGACTTAGGCCCGCATGCGTCATTCTACAATAAACCGGGCCACCCGCTATCTTGGAACTCTGATAAAATTTTCACAAAAAGTATAAAACTTACAACTATGAAAGTTGTACTCACAGAAAGTGTGTTTTATGATGATTAAGATGACTAATACATGTATTCTTAACTTGTAAAGTACCGTCAACTCGCATTGTAATCCAGCCACAAACACAATGCTAACGATTTGTCGTGCTCTGCCTAGAGTCCGCAATTAATAACGTGCCGGTTCGAGGCCGGGTATCTGCTCCGTCAAGGCTTCCTTAGCTGCGAATGCACAATTAATAACGTGCCGGTTCGAGGCCGGGTATCTTTTTTTTTTTTATACAACTAGCCGATGGAACAAGCAGATGCCCCACCTGATGTTAAGTGGTAACCATCGCCTATAAACAAAACATTGCCCCGTAGGTCACGCACAATAGGAACGTGCCCTACGATGCACTGCCCTGCGTCCATCAACTTGAGGCATACAGATGTTAAGCCTCATGTGCCTGTAATTACACCGGCGAACACCGGCGGCGCAGTATCTGCTCCGTCAAGGCTTCCATAGCTGCGAATGCACAATTAATAACGTGCCGGTTCGAGGCCGGGTATCTGCTCCGTCAAGGCTTTCATAGCTGCGAATGCACAATTAATGAAGAGCGGGATGCAATTCCTCAAGAATCCATCGTCAGGCTCGTGAGGTCGATGAATTCGAGGATGCTGGCTGTTATTCTTGATTGTTTATTGCATACAGTAAAACTAAAAACATATGGTAATCTTAAATATAAATATGTACAAAGGCGAGCTTAACGCTAAAAAGAGTTCTCTTCCAGCAAACTTTGAAGGTTTGTGAGAAATTGCAATTGTAAACGAGCAAGGGGAGAGAATACTAAATATCGATCAAAATCTTTATTTTATAATTACTTATGTTGCTGGATTTATTTTATTTCTTTATTTTTTTTGGTTACTAACGTAGATAAGTTTCCATTCATATGAATCATCATGAAACGACTTTCTTAAGGTACATACATATAACTAAGATAATTATATGAGTTCCGAGGTAGACGGTGCGTGCGGTGGCTCGGTTTATTAGCTGTCCAGTGTATTTCATATATCAATAAGCAAAGACACACCCTTATAAACTATAGACCAAGAGCACGTTTTTACCAGTTCGTGTGTAGTGCACTGCCATTTCGAAAACGATAACATCGAACTTTCAAAGTGGCAGGACGTACGTCTTCGAAAACTGTACAGTCAGCGTCAACATATTCTTTTTTTAGAAACATAAACCAGGCGATTTAATATTAAAATGTGCACCGACCGATATGATCATAATGTAACAAATGTTAAACGTTGACTGTAGAAGAAAGTGTGTATTTTGTTCAGAGTACTTAGGTATTAATTGTATGTATTAAAAAATACGGCGAGTTAGTATATAAGTACTTATTGTAAACAGGCGTTAGTGAAGCAGTGTGTGTGGTGTGTGTGTGGTGAGTGGTGTGTGGTCGGAGTTGGCGCGAGCAATGCCGCGTCGCCGTCATTCTAGGTATAGGTATAGATATTTATAGATTATCTCAAGTTTTAGTGAATAGGCTCTCAGCACTCGAGCACAGCTCGTTTGTCAAATAATATTACTTTTATTTATTAACAAGTACCTATCGTAGCAATCAGCGGCCGCGCCGTGGCTGATGAAGAACGGACATTCAGGTCAGGTCTAGTTAGTGGTCATAGGTCATATTGTAGGGTTAGTTTTGCGTATGTATGTACATGTTAGTAAAAGCGTGCACTCGTCTAGGACTAGGAGGTAGCCGCGGCCGGCGGGTGTGTACGGGTGTGTGTGTGTGTGTGTGTGTGTGTGCGTGTGCGGTGCCTGTGTGAGTGCCGCCGTCCGCTCGGACATGCCATAGGAATGATCAGCGCACTAACTTCATTTACCTGTTTCCGGGACTTCTTGATCATCGGCTGCGGCTTCAGCTCCTCGTCGGAGAAGGCGCGCGTCCGCGGGTCGAAGTCGCGGCCCGACGACGCCATCGAGAACGCTGAAACAGGCGGCGCCGCCGTCAGTACGCACTCGAAGGGGGGGTAGGTATACAGTACATTAGAGTAGAGTAGAGACTCACTGGAGTCGGCCGGCGAGAGCGGCGGGTTGATGGTGTCGGGGCTCATGCAGTCGGAGGGCGAGGGCGAGCGCTCGCGCTTGGTGACGCCGCCCGCCGCGGGCAGCGCCAGCGCCGGGAACGCGCCGCCCGCGCCGAGGTGCGCGCCGCCCAGCGCCTCGCCCGGCATGCCGTTCTCCGACAGGAACTCGTCCAGGTCCACATACTGCAACACACGACGCGACGCTCTGTAACTCACAGCCGCTCTGTACATAGTGCGCGCACTCTCCTACTCACATACATACATACATGTAGGTATCTCTTACACTTCGCAACGCATTCGCACTAACTATACAATACATATGCTATGAGGACGAGGGGCGCCAGCTACTTAACATTAATATATCATCTTGTACATATATTAAATATAACGCTGAAAAATCAAAAATACCGTAGTGACGATATAATCAAGTGGATAGATGCAGGGATAGAGGGAGCGGCAGCAGAGGATAACTCGGCGACTCTATTACCTAGTGCGGCGAGGGGGTGTTCTGTACGCGGGGGGAGGCGGGGGGCGGGGCGCGGTGGGTGGTAAGTCAAGCAAGACGCACACAACACGCAGTAGGTAATAAAGTTACGATTACTGACTTCTTGTACCTTGAGATCGGGGTCGTAGGGCAGCGTCTTGTCCCACAGGTTGGGTCCGAGGAAGGCAGCCTGCGTCTCCCAGAGATCGCTGTCGTCCTTCTTGTCCTCGAGGGCATCCTTGCTGTTCACCGACTTGCCTGCAACAAGCAGAGGATGCGTCACGCGTGCTGCCGAGCCGTGGACAAGTCGCGCGACCGCGCCCGAGTCGCCGGCGACGCGACCGCGGTCGCCGCGGCTGCGAGCCCTAGCCTACACCACTATGCTAGCACTGCAACTCGAACAATCCACCCTAACAGTTCGCAATGCATGTTCGCATGTTCACACTTTAGCGTTCGCCAGGCAGGACAACACAGAGAGAGAGAGAGAGTGCACCGCGCCGCGCCGCGTCGAGCGCGAGTTAGTGAGGCGGCGGCGGGCGGTGTCTTGCACGCACAGCATGCACGTATGTGTGTATGGGTGGATAGCAGGCGGCGGCGGCGGCGGAGAGCAGGCAGGCAGGCAGTAGGTGCACCAGCCTGGGTGAGGCGTGTTGTTGTTGATTGGACGTGATCACGTGCGCGCTCTCGTGACGCGACGTCGCGCCGCGTCGCCTCGGTTTACCTTATCGCTTGCTATATAATAAACACACCATGCTTCAATTTATTTTCTAAACCGATAATAAGTCCATCGCCACCAAAAACAGTATTTTATACAGAGTCAATAAAGTAGGTCAGTTGAGTTGAAAATAAATTGACAAAAATGTACGAGAAACTGCCCCAGAGTAGTACCTAGTTGTCTATTGCCACTTTTTTATTATTAAGAACAGCTTCATACATTGCAGTTACCATTACCATAGGAATAGGTTCGAGTATGTCATGATTAGCGGAAAAGCGCATAGAGAGTAGATCTGTAGGTAGCTACGTACCCGCAGTAGCTACCTGACGCAGGCAGGGCAAGGTGCGCCTGCGCCGCCCGCCTGCTGCCACGTCCGTTCTCAGCGCAGCTATCCGAGAGCGGCCGCCGCGCCGGCGATAAGTGCTAACTTGTATTGGCTTTGTACGCTTTATCAATATTCATTCATTTTTATATAAAGAATTGAGATAATTGCGCTTTGAAGGGGAGCTCTAGTTCGCCTAATATAATACCTATAATACCTTTGAAATCTATTTGCGTGAACATAATATAGAATATGGTATAAAAATATTTGCTCTAGTGTCATTATCCAGAGAGGAAACAGTCGACTACGTTTGTATGGAGAAAGAGCCCTACCCTTTCCCCTTAAGGGCTCTCTAAGGAGGCCTTAGATCGGCCTAACGCTAAGCGTCATGGCTGTAATAATAGGTAGGAAAGTCTTAGTCGTTATAACGCATCCCCGAATTAGAAAAAAATCTGGTGAGTTCCTTCCTATCCTAACATCTATGTAGTGCAGATATATAGATAGGTACAATAAATACCAATAAATATAATTTAAGAGAATTTTCAACAATGAGTTGTAGACAATTCTGGATATAAGTAATGAGATGACTTGATGCCATTATCATACGCATCGCGCATCTACAATGCTATGCAGTGCAGTGTGACACGCGAACATGTGGCCTGTGCTGTGGCAACAAGCGGTGGCGGTGGCGCTGGCGGCAGGAAGCGGGAAGCACTTATCAACGTAACATGCGCGGCCGCCACGCTTTCCTCGCGCGCGCGGTTCCGCGCCGCAGCTCGCCTCGTGGCCGGCGGCGGTCCAGCTGCTGCCGCCGCCAGTGCGCTTCCGCGGGGCGCGAAGCGCGGGGCGCGGGGCGCGCTGACCGCAGGCCACTCTCACTTTCGAGGTGCGCGTGGTGAAAGTGCACCGGTGACGTCACCGAGTTAGATCACCGCACCGCACCGCACCGCACCGTCTTGCCGTTCGCGACATTAACTCGATCGTTCTCACAAGCAAGGGTGCGATTCTCTTCAGCATTGATTTATTTGCTGTATTTCTAGGTGCAGTATGAAATATACACTTTCAATCAAATTTCAAATTAGGTCATGTCATAGAGCAGGGTGGCCAGCTTGATTAGACCCAAGATCTCTTGTTTACTGACGAAACCCTGTGCAATCTTTCATTTTGAAACATCATGTGGGTCCATTTGGTTGAACGGCGATTGAAAAACCATCTTGGGTACTACGCCACAATCGCCTGGAATACTGGCTGCAATCGACCCCTTGGCCGTACCAGCCTTAGACTGTGCGGCGAGGTAACGCTCCGCCGGCGACGCGTCCCACCGTGTCGGTCGTCGGTGGTGCTGCC
Organism: Plemyria rubiginata; assembly: GCA_963576535.1. Lineage (NCBI taxonomy): Eukaryota > Metazoa > Arthropoda > Insecta > Lepidoptera > Geometridae > Plemyria > Plemyria rubiginata. The sequence continues at coordinate 107,494 of OY754905.1, forward strand.
GCGTTGCGGTGCGGTGGAAAGGTGGGTGACTGTTGCGTAACAGCTCACTTCCTTATCGATATATAGGTAAGTGGTGTCGGCGCGGCGAGGCGGGGGGCGCAGCGGGAAGTGGCTGCTCTTGCGCAATGGAGAAAGCAGTAGTTTTCCGGCGACGACGCGCGATCATTTTCGTAAACGTGTGAATTGAGCGAAAGTGAACGAGAACGTGTTGAGCCGCCGCCGCTAACACCTCTTCCACAGCTCGGCCTCTGGCTGGCGCTTTCAATAACAATACATTTTGCATTTTACACAGTGTCCAGTGTCTGGTCTGGTCCTGGGTTTAGCTAGCGTGCGAGTCACCTCATTGCATTACCTACTAACAGCTCCACTTGTATAGAAATGGATGATGACGGCAAAGTAAGATGATGGCGCGGTTACGGGACCTTATAATATACCCAATAGAAGATATATGCATATAAGAATGAAGAATCTCGCCGAAGTGTCCGTCTCACTTTGTCCACGGAGCATATTCGAGCTCCTTGCGCGTCGAGAGATAGTCGAGCTTTCTCCTCAGGAGCTGAGGCGACTGATAGGGCGATAGTTGGAAGGCTATATCGCCTCTTTGCCTTGTCAGGAGATTCCAAGAATGGTTTTCTTCCAAGCGAAGTAAAAGTCAAAAGGTATTTGTTCAATAAAATCACAAGGATCACTTTGCAACTTCTTAAAACGAGGTTCTTGACTCTAGGGGCCAGTGCCGCGCGGCCAAAGCCGACGCGAGAACAGGCAACGAACTCACAGCTTGATTCCTACCGCTTCTTTTGTATAACAGTGTGGAGTCAATCGCATTTAGTGGGGCGACGAGAGATAATCCTTTCCAAGAGATGTGTGAATGGGTACAGGTGTTCCACAGCGTTGAGTGCATCATCACCATCAGGTGAGATTGCGGTTAAACGTTTTACCAACTAATAAGTTGGAAAACTAAAAGCTCTGGGGAATGTAGCTTACATTTTGTTTATAAAAGGTCGTTTATGATGAACCTTCTGAGTACTTTCTGTGTTTTAAATGGACAACAAAATAAACACCTATTATTATTCATCCTAAATCCCAGTTTCAGCAGATGATCGATAACGATACAATCACGGAAAACTAAGTAAGAAATACAATATTTATTTATACGGCAAGGGGGGGGGCTCTACAGTGCTGCTACGACGTCGTCGGTGGAAGGAAAGTAAAAGTAAGCAGGTAGAGGCGCGCGGGGCGGGGCGGGGCGGGGAGGCAGCGGCGCGGCGGGAGGGGAGAGAGGAAGGCGGAAACTCCGGCGGAACGGAAGAGGAGATTGAGCGTCGCGCGTCGCCGCACTGCACTGCACTGGCTCGCATCATCACGTCACATTCTGTTACCATACTCACTTACTAGGTAACTTTGTTACTAAGTATAAGTTTTTATTATTATTTAATCTCGATTTTGGAGCAATGTTTCACTGGCCCAATAGCACATCGTACATTCTTTCATCTAATATAATACTATTATTGCACTAGAATGAAAGTCATGTAACTAAAAGAGTGTTAGGTATGATTGTGGATGGATTAAGGAGTAGAGGCAGGCCAAAGAAAAGATGGATGGATTGTGTGAAAGATGACATGGGAAAGAAAGGAGTGATTACTGAGATGACGGATGATAGAGGAAAGTGGCGAGAAAAAACCTGTTGTTCTGACCCCACATAAAGTGGGATAGGGGCAGGAAGAAGAAGAAGAAGGGGAGAATGCGGTTTTGCGATACACGGCTAGTCAGATACAGGACATGGATCTCTCTCATTTATTCATATCGTTGTCTCGAAACTGGATTTATTCAACTTCGATTAATAATAGATAAGTCGCTATCACAAAAAAAAACTGTTTGTTTAATAACGTCACAGACGAGGGATTTCAGGTTTCAGGAAGCTAAACTTTGATGTCAAATGTCTTCTTATGGCTAAGGATAAAAAACATTGCTCTGAGTAAGCCCCCCTGTACTTATTGGGTATTACAGCTGTCCAAGAGATGGCAAAAGATACACTAATGACAACTGATCTTGTCAGATTTTAAAAGTAAGACTGAAACTGAGATGTTTTATCTGTTTTAATATCCATAGAAAATTATTCATTTGCCGATATTTAATTCGCGTTTTTTTCCAGTGCGTTGTCAGAGATCTTAAGGGAATAGGATTATTATCACGCAAACTCAAAGTAGTTGAATACAATTATATACTCAAAAATACAGAACTCAAGCGTTTAGATGAAGTGCGTGATCTTAGCGTTATACACGACTCGAAGCTATCATACGAGAAGCACATAGACCACATAGCTAAGAAAGCCAATAGGGCTATGGGTTTTATTAAGAGATCTTGCTCTCAATTCTCTGATGTAAAAGTTGTTAAAATCCTTTATTGTTCTTATGTACGTAGCATCCTCGAATATTGTTCGCAAATTTAGAATCCATACTGTAGTGTATATGTCAATAGACTAGAGATGATTCAACGTAAATTTATGAGATACCTTCAGTACAAGTGCAAAACGTATGACCCAAATTATGAGGCTAGATGTAAGAGACACCATTTGGTACCACTGGAAGTGAGAAGAACATTAACCGACGTCTGCACCATAATAAAAATAGCACAGTCCCATTTGGACTCCCCTCATCTTCTCTCTTCAATTCAACTACGTGTTCCCGCGAGAAGCGTTAGAATCCCCGCTCTCTCTCTTTATGTTCCTCACTGTGCGACGAATTATAGGCAAAATTCCTTTTTTATCAGATCAGCAAATTCCTATAATGAACTGGTTGGCTTCCCTGGGCTGGATCTTTTCAACTCAAAACCGTCTTCTTTTAAACGCGTTCTTGTTAAACATTGGTTGGAATCGGTGCCTCAGCTGCTTGGTTAGGTATGGCTGTGTATCAACCTTTTTAGAACTTACAAATGTAAAATGCTGCTGTTTTGTCATAGCTTGCTGTTATTATTATTTACCTACTTTTTTACGTTTAATTTTAAATTTTAACTGTGTGTTTTGTCAATAAGGACCTTTCTTTTTAGATTTGTATATGCGAAAACATATAATTGGTATTTAGTTTTTTTAAGTTGTTACATTCATAGTTTACATACTGTTTGTTTTCCAAATAAAATAAATTATTTTTTGATAGTTTTTCTGATAATTACATTAATTTTGGTACTACTAAGTAGGTACCTACCGCTGACTATATTTTTGAAGAAATTAAAGTAGGTAATTCGGTTATCGCACCCGCAAACTCAAAGAGAATCCTCAGGCAGAACCAGCTCATGCATCATCATTTGATGATGTGAGAGAACTACGAGTATCGTGTAAACGTGGGGAAATCAAGATTATTGCGATTTTTGTAAATCAATAAGGAATATACATGCATTAATTGCTAAGTACTGTAGCGCACATAACAAATAATAAAAAAGCAACAGTATAATATCAAATTTAACTTAGTTATCTTCTTTCAAGGTGATCCTTATGATTTTAATGAATAAACATATTTTGACTTTGACTTTTCATGGCTGTGAATGGCATTACATTCCGTATAGTAACCTCAACATTGCTGACATTCCCAAACGATCTGCTGAAGCAGAGTTGGTTTCATCGACTGCGCATCTACATAATTGGACTGTATGTCCCAGGTACCAGGATGAATTGTTAGTGAGGCTGGCGACACGCGGACGATAAACATTGTTTTCGTCTCAGCCATGTCCATCATAGGTGCAGGCGATGAGACTCTATCGAAGGCATCGACCAGTGTTCTCTTAAGAAATCTTTCTATCCTACTACTATAAAAAACGCGGAAGTTTAACCGGAACGGCTGAACGGATCTGGATGAAACTTGGCACAGAAAGATTATAGTCTGGAATAGCACATATGCTACTTATATCCCGTAGGAATACCGGGATTTAAATCTCCGCGGGGCGCAACTAACTAGTAATACGACCTCTGCGTTTGACGACCTCTGCGGCGCAGCGGGCGAGAGCCTGCCTGCCTGCGACACAAGAGGTTGCGGGTTCGATTCCCGCCTTGGAACAAATTTGTGTACGATCTGCAGAAATTTGTTCCGATGGTCTGGGTGTTTTCTATGTATAATAAAAAAAAAATATCTATCTATGTACCCATAACACAAGCTTTGAATAGCTTACTTTGGGGCTAGATAGTGCTGTGTGGATTGTCCAGCATTATTTATTTATTTATTTAATAAATATTGGTGGACATAATTTGATCGAAATGTAAAAATTGTCTTTTCCTCAGCGAGCTGTTCTTAGTCCATGGTTCAACTGTCACCGAATTCATTGCAAGCAGATGACCGAATAAAATCTACTCTATTATAAAGAGGAAAACTTTGTATGTTTGTATGTTTCGAATAGGCTCAAAAACTGCTGGTCCGATTTTAAAAATTCTTTCACCAAAAGAAAGCTACTTTATCCTTGAGTAACATAGGTTACATTTAATACTGAAAAAAATTAGGGATCCGTACTAAAACATAAAAAATGTAACCCGAGGTGTAGTATAAAATGTCTTTCACCGCATGCGCTGCGAAAACTATAGATGATAGACCTGACGAGTTAACTTGCAAATGTATCCACAATGTGTCCGTAAATCCTGCATGCCTGTAACTAGCATGCCCGGTACTGTTCCATTTTACTGGCACGCACGTGTATTTTCACCTTCGTTGGCTACGAATCGCGGGAGTTTAAATTTATCCTAAAATGTTGACCAAATTATGTCCACCCATGCGAAGCTGGGACAGGCAGCTAGTAAATAAATAAATACGCAATGTAGGTACCTACTGTTGTACGACGCGATGCTTATTCTATGCTTCTCCGCGTTTGTCTATTACAATATTCTGCTGAATTTCTGACCAGAAGCTACATTTTACTTAAACTTAGAGAAAATGAAGTATGAATAAAGGGTTTTTTTTTTGCAAAATTCATTTTTTGTCACACATAAGCCATGTGATAAGATGGCTATGTCGAAATTAGGAAATAGAGGGCCTGTAACCTACTTAAGTGTGTTCAAGTTAAAAAAAGGGTGGTAATTAGAGGCACCGAGAGACGATCGAGTAGCCGCCGTGGGGGCTACCGCAGAACATCGCGTCATCTCGGCGAGAGTTCGCGCTCAGGTATTACTTGTTAGTTAGCGCTTTGTTGAGCGAAGTAGAAAGTAAAAGTGGTCGTCCGCACGCGGAAGTAAGCACGTGCTGGTGCGCGGGCGCAGGCGGCCGGGGGGGTGGGGGGGGGGAGGAGCCGTCTCAGGAGAAAGTCGCGAAAAGGTCGCAACTTTTTCCCAAATATTCGGAGTGAAAGTGCGAGCGGCCGGCACGCTCAGGTGCCGTGTGGCCGGCAGGATCGCGCGGCGGACCGAGCAGTGCTAGCCACATCATGTTTACACCGGTAGAGCCAACCTACGGCAGGCTTGACTTTCGGCATGGGCCTCGAGGCGTCCTTGAATGTAGACCCTAAGCTTTCGACCCTCGTTCGGCACGTGTGCGTGACGTCATACCTATAGGTAGGTAGAGCCGCTACACTCGCTTTAATTACTCAACAGAAGGTACCTACATTGTAGTAGAATACTTTAACTGGAACTTATACTTAAAGGCACGCTCTCACGTTGGCCTCAAAATGTTGTCTAGTTAGATACAATCCTAAGGAAACGAGCACAGCCCTACTGTAAATCAACTCGGGCCAAACACAATATCGTGATATTTTTAAATCCGCACTTACGTTTGAATACTTGCCGTCCGATGTTAGATCATAAAGTAACAGATCAAGAGTGCAATGAGCTACCTGTGTCGCACGGCAGAGCACCGCACCGCACAGGCCTCCGCCCGCCTGAGTGAAGGCCGCAGCGCTCATAAAGGGTCAACATGTTTGTTAATAGGTATTCGGTTTCGGAATATTTATCCGAAGCCAATCCAACGTCTCTAGTTGATAGGATTAGCGTTATCGGCCTACTAGGTACACCCAATTGAATATGTTTACCTTCTGCAGCTGTAAACACATAATTGGAAAGAAGGGAAAAGGTATTGGTCCGATTTACTGAATGATACTTGTCTTACTGGTAAACCCACAGAAATAAAAATCCAATTTGTAGGGTTTTCTCTATTCCGTGGGTAAACCAGCTTTCGAAAACAAATGTTTGACGATCATGAGGTTTTTTGATGTGAATTTCATGTACCTAATAGGTACCTAATAATGCCTAATCATTCCAGAAGGTAGATATCTCTGTGGATGTGGATGTAGTCCAGGAGCCGACGCCGCCAGCGTCCTCTCACGTCACGTGAACGCACTCACATTCACATTCCGCCTGTTTACCTTATTTCATAATAACCCTCAGGTTTGGAGTTCATTAATCAATCATTGCGATTCACCATCATCACCGTCCTGCCCCTACCCCACACTGCACGGGGTCTCGGCGCAACAGGTTATTTATTCGTCCACTCTCCTCTATCATTCATCATCTCTGTGCTCACTCCTTTCTTACTCATGTCATCTTTCACACAGTCCATCCATCATTTCTTTGGCCGCCTCGCTTTCTAAAACCATCCACTCTCATATCTAATACTCGTATCGTAATATGACTTGCATTCCTCCTCATGACATGTCCATACCACCTATTGCTCCTTAAGTTGTCCGTCACAGGCGCTACTTTTAAACTTCCTCTCAATGATTGCAAGGTTATTGTAGGTAGTTGTAAGCACGCACTGCATGGTGGCGGGCCGGCGCGCCATCTCTCGTCCTCCCGTGCAGTGCAGCGCCCGCCTAGCGCCTCCGCCTGCGAGTAGGTACTCGTAGTACTCGTACGACTACAGTACGGCTTCCTTTCTTCCGCTAATTGGTTTGCGGCTTCCGGTACCTAGCTGAGCCGGGTGGGTTGCATCGTGTACTACCTGTACGTATTCGATCTACAGAGGCATGTTTCCCTGACTTCCTGAATAACTGACGAGGATGATGACGGTGACAGAGCAGGGTATATACCTACCTATGCCTCAGCTACTGTTTTGTAGATGTAGTTTCTAGGTTGCAAATAGTAGGTATCTGTACCGTGTTTTGCCGTTAGTGCCTGCTCTGGCCGCCTGGAGGCCGGGAGGCGATCCGGCCGCGCGAGCCGCTGTGCCGACGCGGTACTAACGCGACGCGAGGTGAAAGGACAAAAATCACCGAAACAAAGAGCTCTCCATCGACCAAATATTTGGCACGTCCGCGTACTTTCTCTTTTTCGCGTTTGATGCGGCGCCGGCGTCGGCGAGACATCGAGCACGGATGGCGCGGAGAAAGTGCGCGGGCGCCCTCCGGGACGAAAGGACGCCGGAGTGGAGCGGAGACCGAGGCGACTGACCGTTCACGAAGACGTGCTGCCTCCAGATGTGGTACTGGCTCCAGCGGTCGTCGTCCTGCACGTGCGCGTGCGCGTGCGCGTGCACGTGTCCGTGCTGCAGCTGCGGCAGCGAGGGCAGCGGCGGCGGCGGCGCGGGCGGCGGCAGCAGCTGCGGGGGCGCCGGCGGGCCCAGCGGCGCGAGCGGTTGGTGCTGGTACTCCATGGCAGAGGCACGAGTCGCGCTCGGTCACTGTTCACTCATCACGAGCGCGAGCGCGGGCGCATGCGCGCGGTTGTGCGCGACGGGCGACGTGCGTGCGCGACGACGTGCGGCGCGCGACTGGTGGACGCGCCGCGACGCCGCCGCGCCGCCCTCCCCACATCGCCCCCCCCACGCCGTGGTGCTGTGCTACCGCAGCACAGCACAGCACGGGGAAGGGAAAGGCGCTCACATAATATCCGCGATGCGCTGCCTCCGCGCGCTCAGCCTTCACCGCGTCGCGCGCGCGTCGCGTGTCGCGTCGCACGTGTTGCCCTCGCATGTAAACAAAGCGACTAGGTACTACTGGCACACTTCACGACGACACTTTATCACGTAATTATTATTTTGAAGCGCACCACGTAAGATGGACCTCGGTCAATGATTACGAAGTCGATTGTGGCTTTTGTATCTCGACCGGAAAGCTCTTGTAATCTCTTTCTCTTGTAGAGTATCCACCCTCGGAATACCTTAAGTACTATATTGTACCAGGTAATTACAAAAAACTCAATAGAATTTTTCAATCCATGTTTGCTTCCTAATATATATTACCTATATTGATTACTACTACGCATTTCCGTTCTAGTTCAGGTTTTTTTATGAAACATTAATTATCTCAAACGAAGTTTTGGATTTGAAGAATCATAACATCGTGATGAACAGATAAGAAGCTGCGGAGCCCGGAGCCTCAGCTCGAGAGGCGGAGGCAGATCCTTCGAGGAATGGACCCCCGCACCGCGCCTCGCGCCTCGCTGCACAGTCGCTACAGGGCAGTGGTGCGCCACCGCCGCGCCGTAGACCTCGTTAGGTCGCCGCCCACGCCGACGCCGCTACGCTCCGTAGTCGTCACGTCCAGCAGCCGTGCCCTATCTACTGGACTGCCCTATCCTAACATGTTCATCATATAGCTACCTACCTACTCCACTAACATTAGAAAGTGTGTTTAGCTATGTCTAGGTACCTATTTCGTAAATACTATTTCATCAGAGTAATCAGTCTAGGAAAGAGTAGTTTCATGGGATTTGTTTAAAATTCCTAAAAAAACGTCATGTGTTATGAGTGCGCGGGCGCACCTGGCTGCGCGTGGTAGGTAAACACCATTGTTGCGGCCACCTCTCCCCGCGCGCCCCGCGCCCCGCGCTGGCCGCAGGTGACGCTGGCTGGCTCTGTGCTAATCGGTCACTCAGCTAAACAGCGTAATTACCGGAGTGAGTGCAATTACTAGACACACGGCACGGCACGGCACGGCACGGCATACACATCTGCGCACGTGCGCCCGCGCCGCGCCGCGCCGCGCCGCCTCCCGTGTACTCCTCTCACTCACGGCACGGCACTAGCGGTCTCTCTAGACATTTCGAAGGCATTTGGTGTATGGTCTGGCATGCGAGCCTTATTGGCAAGCTCCCTACATTCGGACCCCCAGTACAATTCTGTTCTTGGCTTGCCGACTTCTTGAGGGAACGATCTATTCGAGAGTCATCGACGGCTGCTCGTCTGATCAATAGGCCATTAATGTCGGTGTACCTCAAGGATCGGTGCTATCTGCCACGCTGTTTCTGCTGCATATTAACGATCTGCTCATGCCCGGTATCTTTGGGTACGCAGATGACAGCACAGTTGTGAAAATATACTTTTCTAATGCTAGGCCAGACAGAATGTGGTAAAGCAAGAGAGAGACGAAATGCTGCAGCGCTTGAATTTGAAACTAAAGGCAGTGTCCGACTGGGGCAATGCTAATTTGGTCAAATTCAACGCCTCCAAAACGCAAGCTTGTCTCTTTTCTGCCAAGAAAAGTCAGTTCCTCCAAGTTCCCGTTTTCCGCGCTGTACCTTTACCTATACAGGACCACCTGGAACTCCTCGGCGCTACTTGGACGCCTGCTCTCAACTTTAGCACATACATCGAGTCTACGGCAAAAACGGCTTCCATGAAGCTAGGCATCCTGAATAGGGTATAAGGCGGTACTTCACACCGGGACAGCTTCTCAGTCTTTATGAAGCAAGAAAGAGTCCGATAAGCTATGGAGTACTGCTGTCACCACCACCAAGTACTGCTGGCTCAACAAAGCACCAGCTTGCTGCCTTGGACTCGATTGAGCGCAGAGCTGTCAGGTTAGTAGGTCAGCGACACATGGCGGAGACAAAAATCCCGAGTCTCGAACACCGCCGTAAAGTTGCTTGCTTATCGATCTTCTATAAGGCTACATTTAGGTGAATGTGCCCAGGAACTACATGACCTCATTCCACCGTCTCCATTCCACCGCAGGACAAATAGACGTACGGCTCAATACCATCCATTCCTAGTTAGCATACCACCGATTCGCACGAAGCGCTTCGCTTCTACCTTCCTAGACCTACCTACCTAGAGACATTGCAGACATGTTAGCTACTGATGGGCTGAGCGACTGGGACATCGGGCCACGCACTTTTATCATTAATATAGCTATCTATAGTACCTATAGTAAGCTTCCCCTATCAGATAATTCTTGATGTACACTTTAATAGGAAGCCCAGTAACACTTTCTGGAAGCTTATTATAGAAGCGTATACCGTTCCCTACGAAAGAGCCATTTACCTTTTATAGTTGAAATTTAGGAATGCATAATTTATTTTTATTTCTTAGAAAAAGAGAAAGAGAGTGATGCATATAACGTTAACTGTTAACGTTATATGCATCACTCTTTTTCTTAATGTTACCTATGTGTTTATGAGTGTACAATACATTTTCAAAAATATACTGTGAAATTACGGTGAGAATATTAATTTCCCTAAACGCTCCCTCAATGATTCACGTGGCTTCATTTTATAAATCCAGTTGTTAGAATCCTTCACTTGGTCGTGATTCATCACTACATAGTATAATACAAAGTCGCTTTCTCTCTCCCTATATCCCTATGTCCTATATTACTATGTATGCTTAAATCTTTAAAACTACGCAACAGATTTTTATGCGTTTTTTTTAGATAGAGTGATTCAAGAGGAAGGTTTATAATTAAGTATGTATAATACATGCATGATATGTGCACCCGTGCGAAGCAGGGGCGCGCGGGCGGGTCGCTAGTAATATTAATAAAATCCAAAATCTCCAAAATGTTTGGGGTCGATTCACCCGAAACTTTTTTATAACAGTATTTTTAGTAATGTGTTTTAATAATGTTAGAGTAGAGGCGTAGGTATATGGAACTACAATACTACGTATGATACTGTCTAAAATAAACGCATTAAAAAAGCGGCTGTATGTAGTGTACTATGTCGAGGTGAGTCGATAACCTCCGTATCGGCGGCGTCTCGAACTTGACCCGCGCTCCCGCTCGCTGCCGCGTTGCTATCGCTGCAGACACGCTTCTAAATACTGATAGTCTAACTCAGTACAGCAGCAAGCAGCCGCTGCAGCGCGCCGGCCGCCGCCGTGACGCCGCCGTGACGCCGCGGTGACGCGGGACGCACAACGATCCAATTCGAGTGCTAAATTTCACTTTCATAGAGGGGAAGGGGAAGGCGCGCGGGACGCTTCTACTAAAAATGAACAACTTTTCCTTTCTCAAAAGAGCAAGCACTTTCACCTTCGCCCAAACCAGCGAGAAAATATTCACGCCGCCAATTAATGCGCATTAACATACATGCGTATATTGCTTAGGTTTTACTCTCGTTTGCGGAGACGCGGAATGAGGGGCAGGGAGGGGACCGAGCGGGGGAGGCGGGTCACCTTTATGGCTTTAATGGTACGTATAGCGATTGATCTAGGTATCTGAGTCAAGTTGTCTAAATTTATGGCATTTGCATGACGCTGCGGTTCAGCTTACGTTGTTGGGATTCTTTCTTCAACGTATTTGAAGTATTTGGATCCATCAGCGAGAAAGATAGATTTTTTTATAATGAATCCCCACTTTAGTCATGCTGCTTATTTTTCTTAAATGTATTCAGACGTTCGGAGATGAGAATATCATGAGATAGAAATGGGAACAAACACACACAAGCATACACAAACTTTCGCATTGACGAATTATTAATGGAATAAAACCACGATAATTAACCATAAAAGCCTTTGCATCGAGTTTTAATATTTTAGTTAACGTCTGATGAAACAAAACAAGCTTAGATCCAGGTCGGGAGCAGCAGGTGACGCGCACCTCGCTGCAGGGCGGGGCTAGGACGCGGGGTCTCTGTAGTGGAGGGGGCTAGGACGCGGGGTCTCTGTAGTGGAGTGGGCTAGGACGCGGGGTCTCTGTAGTGGAGGGGGCTAGGACGCGGGGTCTCTGTAGTGGAGGGGGCTAGGACGCGGGGTCTCTGTAGTGGAGTGGGCTAGGACGCGGGGTCTCTGTAGTGGAGGGGGCTAGGACGCGGGGTCTCTGTAGTGGAGTGGGCTAGGACGCGGGGTCTCTGTAGTGGAGGGGGCTAGGACGCGGGGTCTCTGTAGTGGAGTGGGCTAGGACGCGGGGTCTCTGTAGTGGAGTGGGCTAGGACGCGGGGTCTCTGTAGTGGAGTGGGCTAGGACGCGGGGTCTCTGTAGTGGAGTGGGCTAGGACGCGGGGTCTCTGTAGTGGAGTGGGCTAGGACGCGGGGTCTCTGTAGTGGAGTGGGCTAGGACGCGGGGTCTCTGTAGTGGAGTGGGCTAGGACGCGGGGTCTCTGTAGTGGAGTGGGCTAGGACGCGGGGTCTCTGTAGTGGAGTGGGCTAGGACGCGGGGTCTCTGTAGTGGAGTGGGCTCGCCCAGGGCGGGGCTCAGGCAGCTTCATTCTCAGTGGAGACGCATTTTGAGTACAAAAAGCAAAGGTTCACGACTGGAGCCGAACGCAATACCTTAGGATCGGAAGACGGGTTGCTATAAGCACAGTATGAGGTCGCGTTGGGGGGGTATCGTGCGAAAGGTATATCGGGTTTACTCGAAGCACCAGTAAAGCCGTTATTGGAATGCTTAAAAAATTTGCTTTACATTGAGTTTTCAGAGTTTGTAGATTGCACATGTTATTTTAGTTTTAGTTTATACTAACAAATGCTAGTAGAAATAAACTTGCATAACAAGAAGGGAGACATGCAGGTAGGGTTACCAGATGAAAAAATCAAAAGTCCGGAGAAAAGGCCTGATTTCCATGGAAAAGTCCTGAGATTTTCTACAGCTTGAGAATTTTCTCTCAAAAACGTATTATTATCTTGCGCACGCGTTTTACGCGACGCGTTGCAAGCTTGTATGTAATCGCACTCGAAACAGCGCAGCGGGGTGGAGGGAGGATACCAGAACATGATTATTTTTAGATTGTTTTACTTTGATAAATAAGGATTGACTTTAACTGCAACTGCAATTGTTACCAAAAGAAGATTGTTTTTAGTAGTTTAATAAGAGAGATCTTTAAAATGTAACCTGTGTTTTATTGAAAATCCTGAGTTATCACTAGATTTGCTAAATCCGGCCTGAATCCTGAGAAGAGTCGAAAAATCCTGAAATCTCAGGACAAATCCTGAGATATGGTAACCCTACATGCAGGTATGTTACTAGCTTAGCCAAGTAGGGTACATGTAGAACAAGGAATATCCATAGAATAACTTCGCGATCGATTCCTAAGTGGTCTAGTAATAACAGAATCTATAGTTTCATTCACTTAAGGGTCCGGTGACGGCGGCTCGCAATTTCGAGGTGCGATTGGCTATTATTTCATTTTATTTCATTTCGGGGATGTTGTTTGAAATAATAACTCTAAAGAAACACGCATAAATACTGTTCGAACACAAATAATACAATAATATAAGGGAAATGTGCTTGAGTCAGAAATCATTTTGGTATTAGGTAAACGTAAGACCAAACATACTAATACCAAAATGATTTCTGATTCGGGCATGTTTCCCTTATATTATTGTATTATTTGTGTTCGAACAGTATTTATGCGTGTTTCTTTAGAGTTATTTTTTCAAACAACCTCCCCGAAATGAAATAAAATGAAATAATAGCCAATCGCACTTCGAAATTGCGAGCCGCTGTCACCGGAGCCTTAAAGAATATATGAAAATATTCGTACAAGTACTCGTACAACAAACGCAAACTTTAGAATAACTAACATTCAATACCATATACTTAGTCAAGTTAGTAAAGCACAAAACATTTGTGTGCTTTAAAATATTATGAACTAGCAGTAGTAGTTATGAAAGAGTACCTAGTGAGGTCTCTTTGCGTGAGGCTCGTCCGGGGAAGAACTACCTTTTTCTGCCGCCAAGCAGCAACTCTGTGTTTCGGTTTGAAGAGTGGTCGCTGGTGTAATTACAGGCACACGAGGCACTTACGTATGCCTCAATTTGATGGACGCAGGGCAGTGCATCGTAGGGCACGTTCCTAGCGTGCGTGTCTTACGAGGCAATGCTTTGTTATGGGTAATGGTTACCACTTAACATCAGGTGGGCCATCTGCTTGTTCCATCAGCTATTTGTATAAAACAACAATAATAGGTACGAGAGAAGATAATCTATTAGAGTTATCGTACATAGATATTGAGGTTAAGTGTTGCTGCTCAATCTGTTATGAAAACATAAATAAAAGACGAATAAAAACGAATAAAAGACGAGAGGAATTATATTTTAGGAAATTCCACAAAAAGTCAAGAGTATTTGTTAGACAAAAAAGATGCATTAGAACTTTTATGAATTCAAAGAACTAAGACCTTCCGTGGTCTAAATTAATAAGTATTATTTATGAAGTTGCGATAACATGTTTCCCTTATCCCACTTCATGTGGGGTCGCACAACACGTATTTTCCGGCAATGTAATGTAACATTGAACTCTTGGACCTATATTTTAACGAAAGTTAACGGCGAGCGTCGCACAATAAGCCTTGTTTCCCCGCAACCAAACAGCCTTTATAACTACATATTACACATACCTAGGTTAGTGTTGCTTGTATGGCTGCGCGTTCACAATCACAACACAGCTCCAAACTAATGAAGGACATTCCCAGTGTTCATCTATACAAGGCTCAGCTCTAGTAGGTATACGACGACGACATAGGACACTGCATCCAACCAAACTAAAGCCGGTATACCAACCTAACTCGGGATCAACATCTTATGGTCGTACTGGTTTACCAAACCACAATTAGATCCACGAAAAATTAAAATTCTAGAAAATTATATGATCAATGAAAACAAACAAAAAGTGATGCTAGTACAAAAAAACAAACTGTACAATCGAGGAATACCTACTCTAACGACTGAATAAAATTAAATAACGACAAACTAACAATGTGACTATAGGTACCCAGCTACTTTACGATTCTCTCTTTAGCAACACGCCCGGCCTGGTTGCAGATACTGCAGGCAGTGGGTACATTATGTATTAAATCACAAAAAACCTTAGTGCTAAGACCTGACAATGTTAAATCTATGAATGAATGAATAAATAAATAAAAAATAAAATAAAAAGCCTTTATTCAACTGCCTCTGACAATTAGGTGTTTTACTATTACTAAGTATTTAATTCTACACTATTCTATCTTATAATTTTCATATCTCCTCATCAGCAGTCGTCGCCTCTGCGGCGTAGGCCTCCCCTAAATCTTTCCACACGTCACGAAAAATTTAACTGTCCCTCGATCTCATTTTTGTTCTTCCTTTTTTGTTTCGTATTCCTTCCCGTGGAATCCACTGTCACCTTTTTTTGTCCACCTTACTTCAAATCTGCGTCAGAAAATGATCTGAAGCTTACAATTTTATTTTTCAGGTGTATTTCGCTATGAAACTGACTCCGTTTCTCCCTTTACTTGTGGCAGTATGTTAGAAAATGCACTCTGCGTAGTAGTATTCTCTCATTTTTTTTTTTTTTTGTGCTATATATTTCTTGTGTCTGCCAATAAAGTTCACATTTGTACTTGTTATACATAGGTAATCGTTTGGTTCTTTCTTTAAATTCATCTTTATTTTTATATGATTTGGGGGGTTTTGGTCTGTCTCTTCCACGGTGACCAGCCGGCTTGGAAGAGGGAGAGGGACGTCACTTAGTTTTTTTGGTTTTCCTGGACTTCATTTGGTTTCATTGCTCGGGAAGGGGTTAGTTGTGCCGGACGCAGGTAGTTTGTTATGCTCTGAACTTTGTTTTTTTTTTGTGCTTGTCTCGTGTGCCCTCTAGTCTCATTGGCTTCGGCCGAGCTTCCTGCTCCTTCTGGTGACTCAGATAAAAATCTTTTATTTTTGGAAGTTTGATTCGTTGGCTGTTGGTCAAACCTGACTGAATGAATGAATATAATATGAAAATTCTTTATTGCAAACCTTACAAACTAACAAAATAGGACAAGTATAACAAATGTACAGAGGACATCGCAAAAAGGGGATGTCTTCCACACAATCTATAAACGCATCACGGCAATAAATTTGTACTGGTAAATTTTCGTATGACGATAACTTTATGATTTACATCCTGACGTTGTAAAAGGCATACGTGCCTTTTACAACGTCAGGATGTAAATCATCGACGCATCGACATCACAGTTTGAGGGTGGTAGAGGAGGACGTGAAACTCTTGCCGACGTCCGCACCGCACCGCACGACCGTCGTACCGCACCGATAACTCTGCTGCTGATGAATGTTTACGGTACGTAGTCGTACAGAGAGTGAATCACAACAAAGTTAAGGTACAGTCACGGCCGGCATGCCATGCTATGTTTGTGCTGTGCTGTGCTGTGCTGTGTGGGAAAGTGGTAAACGCTACCATATGGATGGGATGAGTACCTCCGCTGCGCTAGCGATCGAACTGACTGTACGTAGGTGTCGGAGACGGGACGGGACAGGTAACGTGCTATCGGCGCAGGTCACGCAGGCACCTATTGTAATTATAGTGAACAATGCACGCATTGTGTTCAGCGCAGCAGCCGGCGAGCACCTGTGCAGCGCGCGATGCGAGGGCACGGCGGGCACGGCGGGCACGGCCGCACTCCAGCTCCACTCCAGCCGATGCAATGCAATGCATTGCCAGCTGAGTGTATACATACATAAAAACATACTACTAATATTATAAACGCGAAAGTTTGTAAGTTTGGATGTATGGATACAAATACAAATTCATTTATTTACCAAATAATATTACCAAAGTGTTAAAACAATAGTTACCATTGGTCCCCGCACTAGGACGAGCCTGCGTCGCGTCGGGGGAGGCCGGATACAGTATACAGTTTACTAAGTTGGAACCACAAAAAATATATACGGTAGCAGAGCAAAAACAACAAGAAGATTTATTAAAAAATAAAAAAACCCGACTGCCCGAACTTTCTGATAGTTAAATCCATTCTTCAGTCTTCTTGACGAATGATAAAATATAATGATCGGTTAAACGATTTGTATGACTATAGAGAAGGTTTTGTGATATTATATTTTAGTATATGTGGCATGGCTCAGTTCGCTAAAGTGACTTAAAGAATTTTGCGTTCTGGTTTTGTCTTTGAGGGTTTACTTTAAATCAAAAACGAATAATATTATTTGAAAACACTGTATCACCCTCTTGATTTTAATCCCATATTGCTTTGATTGCGAAAAGATTTTTTCTAATGTGTGAGAATATCGCTCCTGCTTTCCTTCCCACCTTACTTTTGCCTTTTTTTTTATTCTAACGACACTTGGAAACGAATCTTTTGATACCAGAATCATCAAAATCCATCCAGCCGGTTGGTTGCTACGTGGTACTAAAGGAAATATCGAAGGATAATAATGCTGGACAATCCACACAGCATCATCGAGCCCCAAAGTAAGCTACTCAAACCTTGTGGTATGGGTACTAGATGACTGAAATATTTAATACATTATATACTTACATAGATATTTTTTATTATTAAGGATGAATACATAAATATAAACATACGAGTACATGGATAGATACACGCCAAACACATAACCCTCGGCACTCGGGTAAAAAAGGGAGATTTCATTTATTCTAAATAGGCAAATTATATTTTTAACTGCAGAACACAATGGATGGATGGATGGATGGATGTTTGTTACTCTTTCACGCCGGAACGGCTGAACGGATCTGGATGAAACTTGGCAGAGAGATAGATTATAGTCTAGAATAGCACATATATACACTTTTTATCTCGTGGGATTACCGGGATTGACGACATGAGACACTGACTTGTAATTACTGTTAGCAATAAATTGATTATTCTGATTTAAATCTGCGCGGGTGAAACCGCGGGGTGCAACTAGTACTACATAATTATAGGTATGCAATACTAGGGCATGTCACCCACGCGATTCGTGGATTCGTTTTCATATCTTCTATATTGTTTGATGTTTTGTAACGTTTTATGCAATCATGAACATTATTTAGGCCTCTTTGTACCATTACACTATTCAGCCGTCTGTTTGTATACACACATTATTTAGTATTGTTTAGTAACAGCAACCGGAAAATAACTAAGTACCGTTTCAGCCGGGGCTACTAATGATAAACACTTATTTTTTTCGGGTTGTTACAAAATAGTGGTGAATAAAAGAGAACAAATTAATTTATCAAAATAGTATAATTCGTGATGGTCGGTCGTGGCGCGATCAGACGCAGAGTTATCGGTGCGGTGCGACGGTTGTGCGGTGCGGTGCGTTGCGGCGCGGACGTCGGCGTCGATTGGTTTCGAAAGCGAGAGGCGACCTTGACAGTAGCGCTAGGGGCGGCTGCTTTCTCTCGTAGTTCTACATTTGGAAGGTGACAATGTATTTATTTGCAGACAACACTTTGTACGCATCAGCATCGGGGTTCTCGGTAACTGAATGTTCTCTAAACATGGCGTCTAATGCATAATCATTTACCGAAAAAGCCTTACATAAAATGAAAAACCTTATTTATGGGAGCATTCATATTGTTTGTTATATTAAATAGTATTACGCGACACCTTGGCCCGTTCCTGTCGAGTCCTTTGCTATATCAGATTAGCATCGCGACGCGACGCGACGCTCTAACATACCAACTTGTGTATGCAGTAGCTACCTATACTTGCAGTGCGGAGGCGGGGTGGGGTGAGGGGGATGAGGGGGGTCGCTTCCGGCTGCACATATAGTTTTATTAGGATGCAGGTTGAGATTCACTAGATGCTCTAAGAGCCGTCGCGTCCGCGTCGTCGGTGTTGAGAGCACTGATTCGATAAGCATTTCCTAGGAGGCGACGACGGCGCCCGAGTGAACCGTGCGGACTTGCCGCGCGCCAGAACAAGGAAACAGTGACGTGGCCGCGCCGCGGACTTTCTCCGCGACGGAGGCGAGTGCGGCGCGGCGCGACGCGATGCGGCGAGCTCCGCACTCACACGGAACTTGATATGAATATTACTGGCAGTACGAGGAAGTTACAACGATGTTGCTCCGTTACCTATTATTCGCGTTACTTAGGTAACGTGCGCGATACACTGCGCCGACGAGTATCGGCACGACAGAGCCCGCTTGTCGCGTCGCTGGTGTCGGCAGCGCTCGCCTCTCCCTAACCGATCCATGCAGTCTCCTTCGATGGGTGACCAATGTGACCGTTGGAGTGGCATGCTTATCTGAGCGCTACTTCTTCAAACGTCATTAATCACTATCACTACATTGAATAAAACAAAGTCGCTTTCTCTGTCCCTATATCCCTATGTCCCTATGTATGCTTAAATCTTTAAAACGAAGCAACGGATTTTGATGCGTTTTTTTTAATAGATAGAGTGATTCAAGAGGAAGGTTTATATGTATAATACATGCATGATATGTGCACCCGTGTGAAGCAGGGGCGCGCGGGCGGGTCGCTAGTATATAAATATAAACAAACAATGCTGAATGTGAATTGATCGCAGACAAAAAAGATTGGTGTCATTTTCGAAGCTATCGCGCTAATGTTTTGTGAGTAGATGTTTTCGTAAGCCGGTGCGGACTATATAATATAAAAAATCCGTATAGCTGATAGCTGCGCCGTTCATAAGCAAATTAAAGTCTAAATAAAAATACCTAATAAAATAACAGTTTTATGTTCTCTGCCTGTTCGAGATCCGGCTCGGACGCAACTTTTTAAAAATCTTTGAATGCATTACTTTCATAAATTAAAGAAAGTCTCCATACAGTAAACGTCTTAATTTTATCTTAAATGTTGAAAGGACTTGTCTGCTTACCTTACTTAAAGGATACATAAATGAATGGTTATTTAATTATTCTTAATTGTACAAAAACATACAATTTCTACGAGGGCTGAATGCTCATGCATTTTCTACCACCACTTATGGCGGTATGGTGAAAGATTGACGTGATAACATTTTTATATTCTAAACAGGGTTACAGGAAAATCTTGCTAGATCCGTTAAGGGCGTGGAGTACCCATCATTTCTGACTTATTTCACCATGAAACACCCTAAACTAAACCCTTTTCGAGATATTCGACTATTAATTTTTTTATTTTTGTTTATTTTGTGTATCTTATTATTATGATTATTCGTCGTCAGTCCAGTCGATAGAATCCTTCACTTGCTCATGATTCATCTATGGCCCTCGCTTTAAATCAGTCCTTTATTCACTAATTGCATAATATACAGTAAGTATAAGCCCCCTAAATACGCATTATCCATGAGAAATGCCATGGCCGTAGGACCCCCTATACCTACGTTCGATCTATCTACCTATCTACATCTAGGCGAGCGACGCGACGCGACGTGTCATGTCCGGCGACTGAATGACCGATGTATGTAGGTAATGGAGCTCTTGCTTACCTAGCTCGGTAGGGAGCTGAGACAGCAGCTCTCTCACAGAACCTTAGATGGCATTTATTTTATTAGCACTGACCCGTAATAACAGATGTACCTAATGTTTAAATAAATAAAATATTTCTCAAAATCGGAAAAGAGTTAAAATCGGTAGTTACCTATTTTGAAACCAACAATACCTGCTGTAAATTTATGAATGCTAACAACTAGAATGAATAAAACTCTCTCATCTGTTTTAAATACTCTCATTTATACGCTAATAAGGAGGGACCGCAGGTACCTACCGTTTCGTAAATAGCTTCTATGTCTTCAAACGACTAACCCCACGAAGCAGACGGACGCGGACGGGCAAATAACAATGTGGATGTTGAACCAAACCAATTGTTGTTACATTTCTGTGGGTTTTCGATATGAGGTCACTTGAGGATGTCATTATTCTGTACCAAATACTATTCGAAACCTAATTAAACTAAGAACAGCCCTAGGAAGTTTAAAACCCCTCCTTATGTACAAGTGCCGATGCTGGGACTGGGATGCTAAGATGCGTGTGCTGCGGCTCAGCCTCGCACGAAACACTGTTAGTTCTTGGCCTGGATTAGCAAACCTACAGGCAACTTTTTATTCTGAAATATTACCGCGAACGGGGAACGAACCCAAAATTGATGTTTGAGTGTTTAAGGTGAAGACAAGAGCTAGAGTGACTCTCGCTCGCACGTTTTGACTAGGATATAAAATCACTAAACCAATTTTCGAAAAATAGCAAACAATCATGTTGTGTGCAATCACATTGCGCACAGTTCAGTAAAAAAATCATTTTGATCGGTACAAGTTTTGCTGCTTAAAAGTTTGCTTTTCTAGTTTTCGTACATAAGCAAACTTTTCAGTAGGAAAACTTGCATCAATTAAAGTCAAATTTTTACTTAACTGTGTGCAATGTGATTGCACACAAAATGGTTATTTGCGATTTTTAAAATTGTATTTAGTGATTTTATATCTTTCAAAATGTCGAATCGTGCGAGCAAGAGAAATATTAGGTGTTGTTGATTGTTGAGACCCCAATAGCGCCATCTATGCCGCTCAGCTCGCAGCAGAGCGCCGCGCCGCGTCCGCCTCCGCGCCTCTCACACAGAGGGCAGCCCACAACCCGCAGTTTCGTTGCTTTCAGTAAAGCGTTCCCTAAATGCGAGCAGGGTGACAAATCAACATCAAGCTGTACTGCGCTGTGCTATGTTTGGTCAACTCGCTCGTCTAATATTTTAATGAGGATACAAACAAACCATGCTGTGCTGCGCTGTGCGAGGCTACGCTCTGTTTAAAATCGCAGCAGTCTCGAGCGAGGCGGGCTACCCGCCGTGCTGAGCCGCGCTGTGCTATGTTTTTTATGGAGCTCTGCTCTGCCATGCTGCGCTGTGTCGAGCTAGGTATGCTAGGTTTTTCAAACATGGAAAACGCTACGTGCCCCTCCATCGCCCTCAGACGTCTCTTTCACTCTCGTACTCCCATCTCGCTCGCACTAGTGTATGCGCGACACTGAGCTAAGCAAAGCGCAGCACAGCTTGATGGAAGAAACACAGCACAGCACAGCGCAGTACAGCACAGCACAGCTTGATGTTGATTGTTAAAAAAACGTAGCTTAAGAAACACAGCACAGCACAGCGCAGTACAGCTCGATGTTGATTTGTCACCCACATGCTGATCCGTAGATTTACCCGATGTACTGAAGAAGATGAAGAACATATACTACCATAGCTTTAGGGCGCCCACACATAACTGCGAATTCGTTTGAATTCGCATCGCATCGCAAATATCGAGGGAGAGCAAATATCTGCGAGCTCGCAGAGAGAGAGAGCGAGCGGCATCGCATGGCAGTTTTGAGTTGGCACCCTTAACACAGCAAACTTATGAGTCAACTACACCAAAAAGTCGCTAGATACGCGTATACAGTACAGTATAATAATATTGTCAGGATGCTGCCGGGACTGCCCCCCGTTTTGCCAAAAAAACAGTTTTAATTTCCAATCAATGAAAACAAACCTTAGGATGCTGATGGGCAGGGCTCGAAACCGTTTGCACTTTAAATGTGTAGCTCTCAAGCTGATTAAGAACATAAGACATGAAACCCCTGTAACGGCCAGTTTCTGAAAGTTCGATCAAACCTAATTAGATGTCAAGTCACTTTGGCTATTTGGTAAATTCATACCAAATAGGTAAATTTAAGAAACGCGAAAGTTTATAAGTATGGATGGATGCACGTTGATTTTTCTTTCACGATTCTGGATGAAACTTAGCAGAGAGATAGATTATAGTCTGGAATAAATACATAGGCTACTTTTTTATCCCATGGGAATACCGGGTATTAAATGTGCGCGTAGATGCGGGATTGTCACTTTGGCAGGTATAAACAGGTAAATCATAATTTCACCTATTTGTTTAATAGAATTTATAAGAAGAGTAATAATCATAATGTAATAATTTATAGTTATTACTTAATATAATCCATTCCTAGTCTGGCCAGGAATCTCTAAGACGAACCCACTCGCGATAAAATATTTTCTAAATATCAAATTTAACATAAAAATACTTTTCGTCCATTAAACAGATGGGGGCAGGTCGTTCTACTACGGATCTAGATCAAATCTTATTTGATGGTAATTGCCAAAAGAGCAAGTGACATGACATCCGATTACGTTCGATCGAGCTTTCAGAAACCTGCCGTTAATCTTTTAACGCTGCAGTTATTTTAATTTCTGACCAGTTTTCCCTGTTTTAAAAGATTTTCTATTCGCAGAATCTCCGTGCTACTTTCAAAAGTGAAGGTTGGTGACGGTGCCGCCGCGCGAGTCATTCACGAAGGCAACGGACGCTGAATGAGATCCCGCGGGGCGCGGGGCGCGGGGAGCGAGATGCACACTCTTTTGCTTTCATTCAATTTACGGTACATAGTGTCAATCTACTTGAACAGAAAAAATAATTTCTAGTTGATCCCAGATGAGATTAGGTCCTACGTCATAGCCGAAGCAGTCGACTCTCTGACCCGACATGTCAGCCGAGTGACGGCCGCGACTGGCCCCTGCCGGGCGATGAGGGCTGCTCGCGGAGAAGAATACTAGAATAATAGCCACGCACGTCACACGAATCCTGACGAATGAGGTTAATTGTTTGTTGATGTTTTTTTTATAAACTTCGTGGTTATTCTTTCATGTTTGCATTCTTGAGTGCACTGCACACCGGCTAGAGCACGGGGACGGAGACGGCGACGGCAGTCCGTTGTTGAAGCCTGCTCCTGATTTCCTGAATAACAATGTATAACTTGTTATTCGGCGGCTCCGCCCGCGTCACGCGGCGTTCGCCATACATAAAGATAAGATTGCGTTACTCTAGATACAAGTGGTTACCATAGCTTTACTACAATACCACATTCTATCCACGATCTTAACATCTAATTTAATTTATCCGATGTGATGTTATTGTTGTGGTTATCCAATTCCTTGGGTTACCCTATCCCTATAGTAGCGCCTAAAAAGTAAAAAATAAAAGTACGTTTTATTATTAACTAGCTGATCCCGCGGCTTTGCTCGCGCTCGTTTTACTTTGAAAATCTCATACAAACTTTCATCCCCTATTTTATCCCCTTGGGGGTAGAATTGAACAAAATCCTTTCTTAGCGGATGCCTACGTCATAACATCTACCTGCATGCCAAATTTCAGCCCGATCCGTCCAGTGGTTTGGGCTGTGCGTTGATAGATCACTATGTCAGTCAGTCAGTCACCTTTGAGTTATATATATTTAGATTGTAAAAACTATGCTATAGTAATAATTGTTAGATTTGCTGTTAAATAACGTAGGTACGTTACGTATCAGAGGACGCCGCCGGCGCCGGCGCATCCCCGGCATGCGTCACTACGTCACTACGTCGGCGTTGTCGTGGCGTCGCGTTGGTTGGTACTCGCGCCCCGCACGGGGTAGTACATGGGTACATGGGTAGTACATGGGTAGTACATGGAGACCTGATACATGTCGCGACGCGTTTTATAAATCATGGCCAGTGTTGTTTTTAATTAATACTAATGTCAGACAATCAGTCAATTATTTTCTATTTACTCGATCTAGTATTCGCTCGTGTATGACATCTAATACCTTCAAACGAGCGATTTCTTGTTAAATATATCTTACTTCTATTATAAACGCGAAAGTTTGTAAGTATGGATGGATGGATGTTTGTTATTCTTTCACGCCGGAACGGCTGAACGGATCTGGATGAAACTTGGCAGAGAGGTAGATTATAGCCTGGAAAGCACATTATTATCAATGGATGTCAGGAAGAGTCGTATTTTTCATAAGTTTTATTTATTTATTTATTTATTTATTTATTGAGATATTAACATCATAACAGGTTTTTTTATTAAGCCCTAAGGCGATGTTAAATCTAGGTACTTACTTAATATTAACTTACTACACAACACTGCTTACTTTAAACATCTTGTTTCTATAACAATCTGTGCCATTTCCAAGACTTTCGGCAGGTTTTGATAAAATATATCAACGCTGTTTTGGGACAGAATATTTAATAAGTAAATAGCGAGTGACATGGGGGCAAACTTAAGAAGGTTGGTCCTACAAGTGGGCACCTCCAGCATGGCGGGGCGGCGGCGCAAGTTCTATTCGATTATCGCCCCCGGAACTCCCTGCATACTAAATTTCATGAAAATCGTTAGAGCCGTTTTCGAGATTATGATTAATTCTACTAGTTGCGCCCCGGGGTTTCACCCGCCACGATTAAAATCCCGGTATCCACCGGGATAAAAAGTAGTCTATGTGCTATTCTAGACTATCTGCCAAGTTTCTTACAAATCCGTTCAGCCGTTCCGACGCGAAAGAGTAACCAACATCCATCCATCCATCCATACTTACAAACTTTCGCGTTTATAATAATAGTAGAACAAGGAATTTCAAAAACATGATAAAATGTAAGGTTTTCATAAAAGCTTATCAATGATTATGTATAGTTGACTCAAAACCATGGATGAAAACATAACTAGCTGATGGAAAAGCATATGGTTCACCTGATGTTAAGGAGTAGGCAGCTAATACATTAACAATATACCTAGTCAATATACCTAGTTGACATTAGTGCCTACCTTATTTGACTTTATTATATCGAGACATTTTGCTTATTACTTTTATTGTAGCTGCATGCCATTATGCTATTGTATACTATGGGCCTACCTACCTATTATAGTACCTATAGTCAAGTAGTACCTATTAATTAATTATTGTACCTACCTTATTTCTACATAAATTGCAGCGCCCTACAGGGTACATGTACTCGCTTATTAGCTACCTTAGACCTAAGCTATAATATAACTGATGTATGTACATGTTGGCAATAAATAAATAAATCTAAATCTAAATCTAACAAAACTATGCCTTGTAAATAACGCACGCACGATACTTGTGTGCATCGTGCTAGATTTACGTATTTATGTTTAGGGCACAAACATTTATAATAAAATTGGAAAAACTAAAAATATGTCGCTGTAATAATAATTAGGAAGTAGAAACTTATTACTCGTATTACAAGAAACGCTAAGATAGTAGAAACCGTGAGTTTATTGCCTGCTTTTCTAGGTTTTATCCGCGAGGAACTGGAAGTTGTTTCATACTTCTTCATGACAAGTTCATAAGCAGCGTTTCTAAGTAAATCGTGGTTGACAAACTCGATAAATACCTTTTTTTAATTTTAATTAGAATAAAATTTAATTACTAATTCATATTTTTGATTTAAAAATAAATAGAGTCGACGGACGGTTAGTATTGCGATTGTGGAATCGAGGTAACCTACGATGATCTCTCACTAGAAGCTAATTTTTAAATCTCTAACAGCCTGGAAGCAAGTTTATTCATAACTCCATACATTACATTACGCTAAGTAGGTACTGGTAGGTAATGGTTACGTACGTCAGGTACAAGATCGCAGTGCATCACACACCGCTCGCGATAGCACCCGTGCGGTGCGGTGCGATGCGGTGCGGTGCGGTGCGGCGCATACCCTGCCTGCTGCTACCTGGCAAGTGGCAACTAGCGATCACAATGCTATATATCTGTATTATCTGCTTTTAGCATTTATCACATTTGGTGTTCAGTTTCTAGAGCGACCTCGTACAAGCCATCGCTGGAGCGCCGGCGCCGGCGCCGCCGCGTTGTGCGGATGTGCGGGCTCACGGATTACTGATACATCGAACTTATTGGACTTGCAATTTTTATGAGTTCCTTATTGTCTTCACATGCATTAATCGTAAGTATTTCGTTTGTTGTTTTATAGTTTTTTACCGACTTTCAAAAAGGAGGAGGTTCTATGTCCGTCTGCATGTTTTTTCGTATTTATAATTGTTACAAAAACTTTTGTTTCGTTGTTTTTTTTGGTAACCTATTGTATTTAGAGGCTGTGGCCATAATATTGTTTACATAGGACGGGGTAGGGAGGCCTTTGCCCTGCAGTGGGACGATACAGCCTGAAAATAACTAAATGTTAAATTCAACAATCCGTGACGGGATGGTAGGATCCCAGCGCATGCGAGCGAGGCGGCGGCGGCGGACACCGGCCGTACCTTGGGGCGGCGGGGCGCAGGACTGCGGCGGCGGCTGCGGCGTGGGGAGCGCGCGGCTGCGGTACGGGCGCGCCAGCGACGACGGCGGCGGCATCAGCGGCGGCGGCGGCGGCGGCGGCGGGAAGCAGCGGTGCGCCAGCAGCGCGCTGTCGCTGGTCTGCAGCTGCGACCATTCGCGGTCCCAGTCGCCGCGCCACGGCGCCGACGCCGCCGGGCCCTGCTTGGGCGCGCCCATCGCCATGTACCCGCACCGATCCAGCGTGAGTGTCAGTGCGCCGGCACCGGTAGCGAGCGCGAGTGCCCGCGCTGCGATCGGAAGCGGCCGGTCCCGCGGACCCGCCGGCGAGCATTGAGGCGAGCACTCGCCGGCGGCGGCGGCACGCGCGCCCGCACGTGCGAGCACGCCGGCAACGTGCCCCCCTCCCCCCCCCCCCCCGCCCCGCCCCCCGCCGCCGTCACGTGGCCGCCAGCACGAGCCGCCGCGCGGGTTGGAGCGGACGCCGACCACTCACTCGCACCTCTAGCCGCACGCCGCGCCGACTAGCCCGATCGCGGTGTTTCATCTAATATACTTGTATATGTATGTTAGTTATTCAACAAGGCCATTGCATTCTAGATGGATTCACATAATTTTATTATTCATAAGTTTCATGATTATTGATTTCCTTTTAATTTAGTTACATCTTCACAAATAAAGAAAAACCTTGTTTCTAGTTAATAGAGCACCCGTGGACTGGTGGGAGCGACTCAGCCTTCCGATCGTAAGATCGTAGATTCATATCCGGCCTACTGAAATTCCTCGTCGAATAGTTTTCAGGTCTCCAAACGGTGGAGAAATACATCGTAAGAAACCAGTTAGTATTCTAACAACGGCGATAGGCTTTCAACCTGTCACGTACAAATGTGCGTGTGTTCCTTTAATGTTTGGACGTACTTCTAACTACCCCCCCCCTCATCCTCAACGAAATTGAGTTGGTTCTTGGTTTGGTTTGAGGACCTCATTGGCGCAGCGGACGAAAGTCCGCCTGCGACGCAAGACATTGCGGGTTCGACTCCCGCCTCGGGACAATTTTGTGTACGATCTGCAGAAATTTGTTCCATTGGTCTGGTTGTTTTCTATGCATAATAAAAAAAACTATCTATGTAAGTATAATGTACTCGTTGTGCCCCGCGGTTTCACCCACGCAGATTTAAATACGGGACACGGGATAAACAGTAGCATATGTGCTATTCCAGACTATAATCTATCTCTCTGCCAAGTTTCATCCAGACCCGGTCAGCCATTCCGACATTCCGAAAGAGTAACAAACATCTATCCATCCATACTTACAAACTTTCGCGTTTATAATATTAGTAGGATTAAATATACGAGTAATATATCAGTTATCTAGCTAGTACCCTAACACAAGCTTTGAGTAGCTTATGTAATTGGGGCGAAATGGTGCTGTGTGGATTGTCCAGCATTATTACATTATACACAAAGAAACAAAACAAACTTCACGCCTTTAATCCTCAGGCATGGTAGATATCCCCACAGATTTCTTAGTACCAAAATGTCTAAGGGGAGTAGTCAAAGGAAGGTCCAAACGTTACGTTTAACACATAGTAACTATCTACCCACATCAGCTGGTATTCCTTATACGAGAGTTCGCAAACCTATCGCCACTACTGTTAAAATAATCACTTGTTTCCTTACGATGTAATCCTTCGCGGTTTAAGAGCGTCCGTTGTTGTCTAACCGGATTTGAACCTACGACCGTTTTTTGCAAGAACGATGAAATACAAAAAGCGCTAGGAGCTGTCGTAGAGCTCATTTTAAGGACATTAAATATCAAAGTTACCATTATGTTACATCCTTTATGTTTCAATCAAATCAAATAAGTTTACTGCTAGAATACATGTTGCTATATCTGTTGCAAGTGTTTATAGTGTCAGGCGTACGTCTTCGTTATTTATTTTCATTCTTAAACTCGTTAGTACTTGCTTACTGCTACCTTTTACGTATGTATATATCGTTTCGTTACTAATTCCAAATATGTGCAAGTAAGCCGTCGGTGCCTGCGTTTCATAAATAAACTAGCGACCCGCCCGCGCGCCCCTGCTTCGCACGGGTGCACATATCATGCATGTATTATACATATAAACCTTCCTCTTAAATCACTCTTATCTATTAAAAAAAACCGCACCAAAATCCGTTGCGTAGTTTTAAAGATTTTAGCATACATAGGGACATAGTGATATAGGGATATAGGGACAGAGAAAGCGACTTTGTTTTATAATATGTAGTGATAAACAAACGGTCCGAAGCGTGAGCGGGCGCGGGTTACAAAAGGGTTTGGGTTCTTCGTCTATAGCGATGGTTCTAATTTGCGGTGAGTGAGCTCTATTCTACACTCTTACATTTACCTATTTCAGGCAAGGAATTTGAATAACTTTAGGGGAGCTTATGAAAAATCATTTATCCGATCCACTCTATTAAATGTCATCTTAATTAAACTAAATTCGAATGCGAACTGGTGAGATCGCCGCTACGAGTCACGTGGCACCGCCGCCGCCCCTCGACCTCCTGCCTCCCAACGCAAGGGGGCGGGTACGCACAACAATACCTAACATAAAGTTTGTGTCGCAAGTAGAGTCGAGGTGCGCAGCGGTGTAGGTCGCTGGAAGAAGCCACAGCGCGGCGCACGCGAGCCGCCGCCGCCGTCGCCGCTCGACTCGCAATACTTTGATAACTTTCTGTTTTTAAATTCAGAAGAAAGGGTATGTAGGTTAGAGGCAAAGGTTGCGGGGGGGAGGTTTATTAGTTTCGTAATTTAATTGTTCACGAAAATAACTAATTACATTTTTCCAACTTCTGATGACGTTAATGAACACTCGCCGTCACATTATAAAACGTGAGTGAGGCTAGGTTCGTAGTTGGCGCCGACTGGTCTTGGCTTACAGCGGTATCGAAGTTAGCTCCTGCTCTGAACTATGTTTGTGTTATTAGAGGGTGCAACCAAACAAGTATCGTTATAGGGGTTGTTTCTGAAAAATAAAACTATTTTCTTGTTATTTATCCGCAGAACACACTCAGGTACTTAGCTTGAAGTTAATCGCACTAAGCGTATATAAATTCCCATACTGATTTATTCATTCACACCCTTTCCATGGGTAGTTATAAAAATTAAAAATGTAATTCTTACAATTTTTTTCGATATTACCCAATTTTGTGGGCCAAGTTACCAGGCCAGAATGAGATGGAGAGGCGAGCTTGACTGCCACCTACCACCTGCTCGTGGCCTCTACTGGAGCTGCGTTAACTCGCGAAGAGTGGACACAAGGAAGGGAGGCCTTTGCCCTGCAGTGGGACCATAACGGCTGAATAATAATAATAACCCAAGTTTGAAGTCAAATGCACCACGCGTCAAAAAACTCCCACACAAACTTTCAAATCAAAGTATTAAATAAAACATTACATTTATTATTACAGGGTTGTTTGTGCCATTGCCATTGGCCAGGTATGTTTATTTTGGACCAAAAACAACAAAAACAAGGCACAATATTCTAGGAAACGATAACATTCGCAGAAGTTTCAAAGAAACTGTGTCGCAAACATTAACGCCGCGCCG
Source organism: Plemyria rubiginata (assembly GCA_963576535.1). Lineage (NCBI taxonomy): Eukaryota > Metazoa > Arthropoda > Insecta > Lepidoptera > Geometridae > Plemyria > Plemyria rubiginata. Next base: position 137,982 of record OY754905.1, read on the forward strand.
CCCCCTTCGACTTCAACAAAAGCACAACATACTAGGTAAACTGAGTTTGAAGTTTATTGCCACTCAGGCGGTTTGCGTCTTAGGGGTTTCAAATCTTAGGCAATATGACATTCATGAATTTAACATAGCAAGCATATCACTTTTTAGACTTTTCTGCCAAATACCAGCTTGAGGCCTTGGAAACTATTGAGAGGCGCGCCAAAGGGCTCATAGGTCTAACTCTTGAGCATCGCCGCAAAGTTGCCTGTTTATCGATTTTTTACAGGATACATAAAAATAGTTATTTGTTATACAAGAGTGCAAAGTTGCTTTTTAACCGCGTGCTCAATTTTGATGACCGAGCAAGCGAAGGATTCTAAAATTTAATCACGAGCGCAGCGAGTGATTCAAAATTAGAATCCTGAGCGTTAGCGAGGGAATCAAAAGAGCACGAGGTGAAAAATCTTTGCACTCGAGTGCAACACGTAACTTTTCATTCCACCTCAGCGAGGAAATGACTAAATGCAAAAAAAAAAAACGTTTACAATCACAAGATAGGTACTTTTATTTCAGTTTAGGTATTAACTACTACATTTTTACAGGTAAGTATTACATAATAATCTTCAAATTATAACAAAATAATAGTAAGGTATAATTAAGAAAATTTGAAAGTAACGTTGCTACAGTTATTTAAATTGAGTGTAATATTTTTGTTTGGTACTGTAATATTGGTGTTAGTCACTTGTGTACTGTTTTTCGGTAAACTATCTGTCATACTTAATAGTTGTACCGATTCATCGGATTCCCTTGGCGTGAATGTTGAAGAGAGAGGGAGATGGTTAGGTGTTTCATAACGGCTTATTTTTGATGTAGAAGGGCCAGTCCAAGGATCTGATTGAGGCTCTTTCAGTGTAATGGCTCCTACGATGCCTTCACATATTTTAGACTTATTTTGGATGGAATCCTCTATGTATCCCTCTACAACTGCATTGGACTTCCAGCCTCCGTGGCGCTTAAGGGACAGGAGATCAGCTCCGGAATCAGCCAAAAGTGTGGCTGAAGTTCGTCGGAAACAATGACCCGTGTACAACAGGGGTTCTGGAAGTTCAAGAAATGTTGCTATTTCTCGTGGGATACTGCCAATTTTATTAGTACCCATAGGCTGTCTAACACACTTTCCATTGCGATACTGTAGAAAAAATCGATTGATTGGAGTGTTAGGCGGGCGTAAGGCTTGATATTTCTCAAAAATCGTTACGTATTCCTTGCGAATGACGAAGTTGCGGTCTCTTTTTGTCTTTGTATTAGGTAAATTAATTAATAGTAAGTCATCTGAATGTTTCTCAATGTTTTTGACATTAAGTTGTGTTAGTTCATTAGTTCGACATGCTCCGTTTATTCCAATAATAAGAACAACCTGTAACGTAAAGAGTATTGTAGTAGATAAATTAATAAAATTGATATGAACGCATAATTATGCCTATCAACATCTACTAAGTATACTATTTAATTGAGATTAATATACTTAAGTAGATACTGAATGTGCAACTGACTTACTTTTGCCGCCAAATATACGGAATCGGGTGCTTCGTTAAGAAACTTTTCAATATCAGATACTGTGAAAACCTTCGATTTTTTTGGTTGATGACCAGATGAGGCTCTTTTTAAAAATGCCACTAATTTAGGATAGGTATCGATATGTATGTCTTTTTTCATCTTTATTGTTGCTTTTAGCATCGAATACGTACTCCATAGAGTGCTTGCTTTCTTGTTCTCGGATAATTCTATAAAATATGCCAGCAAAACGTTTTCTGAGAAAGTTTTGGCTCCTTTTGCTAGTCGCCACGTGTTGAACATATCGTACTGTTTTAAATACTTCTCGCGTGATTGTTGAGGGAGAAAGCTCATTTGCGCATTATTAACAGTTTCAGTCAATTCTGTTGGCGTCAAACAAACTTCCTCGTCGCTAGAATCACTCATTTTAGTTTTTTCACTTGTTTTCAAGTTTCTTGTTTTTAATATAAGGTTTAACAATGACGTGTAAAAATGCCGCGTAAAGAACCGCGTACAAAGCAAATTGAAAAAAGAACACCAAGAAGGTTCCGAGTCTGAGTTTTTAACAAATTAAAAAAAAGTTGTATGATATATTCGGCACCATAGAGGTAGCAGTAAATAGGTTTAATGTTTTTTTAAATTCACAAATTTAGTGCACACGATGTTCTAAATTCAATTTACTTTATCCTCTAGAGAATAAAAACGGCTTTTGCACTCAGATATTGAAGAGCAAAATTACTCTTGCCGAGATGGTGGGATGAAAAAAGCATTTTGCTACATAGGCTACGAGTAAAAGCGAATTATATGACCCACTCATGAGGGAAACCACGACGTGGCTCCGTCCCGGCCCGGGTGTACTACAGTAACGTCATTGCTAGAATGTTGTGGAAACATACGCAGTTGCGTTGCGCCGTGGCACAACCTTCATCTTGTATACAAATTCAACATTTTCAAACGAGGCGAGTTTGTGATGTGATGAGACCTTCTTTATTCAGGAGTTGCAGGAAGTAAGTGGATTTTGATATAGTAAAACCGTTGTTTTTGGAAAAGTATTCATTAGGGAGAGCATGTCCAACTGAGGTGCCTTAAAGTATTCATTAGGGAGAGCATGTCCAACTGAGGTGCCTTAAAGTATTCATTAAGGAGAGCATGTTCAACTGAGGCGCCTTAAAGTATTCATTAAGGAGAGCATGTCCAACTGAGGTGCCTTAAAGTATTCATTAAGGAGAGCATGTCCAACTGAGGCGCCTTAAAGACATGACAATGATATGATATGATGATTGGGGAGTAAGCGAACATTGTGCGGTGAACGTGTTTGTTCATCCCCATTCGAGCAATCAGCAGCGTAGCGCTCCGGAGCGGCGGCGTAGCACCGCGTAGCGCAGGGCAGCTTGCGTAGCGCCTTACGAGGGGACGTGATCTATTTTTGAGATACGCTATCGCTATTTATTCGTAGCGCTATCAATGTTAGTGAACTTCATTGGGTTCTGTTATACGTACCTACTTACTTCGACAAAATGGTCGTCTGTTTTTAGTTTTTACTTGTGTTTAATTACTAAATAGTTAACTTATTTGGTGTTTAGTCTCATGGACCTTTATGGTTTTAAAGTTATATTCGCACATATTGTGTAATGTTTTTTAAACGTGATCTAGTTAAGTTTTAAATTTGTGCTAAAATGCTAAGTATAATGTACAATTATAAAATATAATGTACCTATTACAGTTACTTTTTTTTCTTATCAAAGATGTAGGTAATCTATCTTCGGTAGGTTATAAGGTTGACTTTGTTTTATTAATTAAATCATAAATAGTATTGTCATATAAGATTTTGTGAGCTTTTAACTGAGAGGTACTTGTGTTTTTTACTTTTTAAATGCCCCGTATGTGTCGGCCTATGAATGATTGTTGCCAACACGATTCGTATCGTATCACTAAATATAATTCTGGGAAAATTACGTTGACGTCATTTTAAATTTAAAAAGCTAAATATGTAAATGCGTCGGCTACGTTACATACATAACTGGTAGTCGTCCCCACATGTAACGAAAGCGAATGTTAACTTGATATGTTAAATGGCGTTCTACGAGCATTCATAGTCGATAGATCCCTCCCACTTTAAAACTCTGCCCACGAGTATGTTAATGAAAACGTAGCTTGAAAAGTTATTGATAGGCTTAACTTAATTTAGCAGATTAAATATGAAATATGAACATACAAATAATGTAATCGAGATAAAATAATCATGAAAAAGATTCTGCAAAAAAAGCTACTTTGTCTAAAATTTAAAAACTAGAAATTCTGTTAAAACTTGTAACACCAAAAACTAAACAGGTGATATTAAATAATATATATAAATAAAGCTAATAAAGTACTGTTATAATGTGATTAAGGCAAGTACTTTGGTCACTAGTAGTGAGACTAGCTGGGAGATGAACACTGACGCGGCCAACAAGCGTCGCGCACGTCTTCTCTACTGGCACATCGCACCCTGCGCGAGAGATATAGAAAGAGAGAGAAAGAGGTAGAGTGAGACCCACAAACCAGTACTGACCGTATTTCTTGTTGAAACTAGCCCCGTGGCACAGGAAATCTGAAATGAAAACAACGCTAACTTAGAAATGAAACAAATCATAAAAGCAACAAAATCGGCGGCGGACGAGCCTCTGTTTATGGAAGTCAGCGGTTAGGTAGGTATTTAGCAAACTTTTAATCAAGATCAAATAAACGCGAGCAGCGGCCGGCAATATATTTTTATATTATTATATATTTTTAGACGACCTCTGTGGTGCAGCGGGCGAGAGCCTGCCTGCGACGCAAGAGGTTGTGGGTTCGATTCCCGCCGTGGAACAAATTTGTGTACGATTTGCAGAAATTTGTTCCGATGGTCTGGGTGTTTTCTATGTATAATAAAAAAATACCTATCTATGTTAGTATATAATGTATTAAATATATCAGTTATCTAGTACCCATAACACAAGCTTTGAATAGCTTACTTTGGGGCTAGATAGTGCTGTGTGGATTGTCCAGCATTATTTATTTATTTATATTATTTTCAACACACTTGCTCATAAAGTGGCTCTACGGTCACCGCAATTAGGCATAGAATGACACCCATGATCTAACTGTGACTTTTTCATTGCTATTTTAACTCACTAGTGAGTTATAGATTTTATTTTAAATTGTATTGGTTGAGTTGTTTTATCACTAAAAAAGTTTTCATTAAAAAAAAAGATCGTGTTCAATAGAACAAATAAATTAATGATCCTATTGCTTGCTCATTCCATGCATCTTCCTATATAAATAGATAATTTTAACTCGTACGTGTTTAATAAGTAAAACATTCACTCAAATATAACTTTTGTTTTCTGTGTAATAAAAGAAAACTTAAATTCACCATTATGTACTTGGCAGAATAGGTGCAAACCCTATGCGCGGAAAATAAAAAAAACCTCATCCCTTTAGTCTGTGGCCGATCGCAATGCGCGCGCCTAAGAAAACTGATTATTTTTTCCCGCCGAAGCGAAATATTTTTCACAACTCGTTTTCACTGTTGAAATTATAGTTATTTATTAATTAAAATGTCCGTCTGGGTCAGGACCGGTCTGGGTTTTTGAGCAGGTGTTCGCTGAATTACTTACTTATAGTATACAATTATTTTCGGAATACCAATACTTAAAATGAGCCCGAGGTACTAAAATAAAGCAATATTTTGGAAACATACTTGAGCATAATCGTGTTGTAAAAGTGCAGTCGATGCGCGCGCGTACAAGTCTTTTGTTGGCAAGGCGACGAGCAAGCGCGGAGCCGTACTTAGGTACGTACAGTACAGTACAGTACCTACGCTATCGAGAAGAGTGAGTAGGTAACATGCACTTAATTTTACAGTCACCTATTCTGTAGTAGATACTCATACAAACGCTATCGGTTTCATGAATATAGAACTTGCGTTAACTAGTGTTTCGCCCCGAACTGAGATCAGATGGCGATGTCACCATTTGTTACGTTTTTGCTGAGTACCTCGCGTAAGGTCCTTCAGTGAGGCTATTAATTACAAAAAAAAATCACCTGAAAGCATCGCCAATCAGATGTAGAAAACTGAAGTGAGAGTAAGTTATTTGGTCGTTCAGGACTAAAATAAAATTATAAATTTATACCAAAATCCCTGTTGCGTTCGCTGTTTTTTGGAGATTACATTCTGAAATGCTGAATGATTTTAGCAAAGTAGTAGCTTTTTGGCACTTTTTTATGCAGCTAGCATAAAAAAGTGCCTAAAAGCTTCTGAATCCGCTTAATTGTAGGTATATGGACTGCATAGTGAGGCCTCCACACAACGTGGCAATATTCAAGCTGGCACGCAGCTAAGGTGTTCTACAAAAGTGTTACAATAATTATTATAAAATGGTCTTAAGATTTTTAAAATTTTGTAGAACGACGAATCCTAACATTTACAACTAGTGGCTCTGGGAGCTGTAGACCTCGCGAGCATACTAAAAGTGAGCTATTTGAGGAATGTAATGTGCAAGTGCATTTTCCGTTTTGTGATTTTTTTCATCTTTCTGATTTTTTTTGCATCATCTTGTGTAGAATGAGGTCCTTTGTGTTTCTCTCAAATTTGATTGAAAACCATCGATTGTTTGATGAGCTATCCTGTTCATCATGCTGAAGATCCTTATCTGATCTTCGCCAAACTTTTATGAAACCAACTTATAGTTACTACCTTTCAAATAAAAAAAGAATAATTGAAATCGGATCTCATTTGGTGAAGATATCCAGTATATCAGTATATCAGTATATATAAATTGATGCTACTCTAGAGGCATTACATCGTTGGTTTAATGTTAATAATTTGAAATTGAACGTTAACAAGACAAAGGCTATTTTATTTCAGACGACAGCTAACAAACGTGAGAGAATTAACATTGCCAACAATGGTGAAAATATCGAAATTGTAAAATCTGTAAAATTTCTAGGTGTAAATATTGATCAGTTTTTAAATTGGAAATCCGAATTGGAACATATAGAGAACTCCGTAAGTTCAGCTTGCTATGCCCTCAGGAGCCTTAGAAATGAGGTGAACATCGATCAACTAAAAAATATATATTATGCTCTAGTTGAATCTAAATATAGATATAGCATTATGTTCTGGGGTAATAGTTACCAATATAATATTAATAGAGCCTTTATTATGCAAAAACGAGCTGTGCGTACTATGGTGCGGATACCACCCTGGGAATCGTGTAAGGACCACTTTCAGAGATTAAAGATCTTAACAATTCCCAGTCTCTACATTTTAGTGGTACTCATGGACATCGTAAAACATCCGTACAAATATGAAACACGAGAGAAGAAGCAGGTTCGTCTAAGTACTAGGAGGAAGGACCTGGAAGTTTTATGTCCGAGATTGAATGTAGCAAGGCATGGCTGTCGGTGTCAAGCAGTTAAACTTTTCAATGCTTTACCCACACAAATGAAAACTATTGACAGTCCAAATATATTTAAGACAACTCTAAGAAATTTTTTGCTGAAGATGTGCTTTTATTCCATAAATGATTTTTTGACACATAAGCATGACATTTAAATTATTCTTTTCAAGTTATTTTTTGTTGTTTTTATATTAGCCTAGATTTAAATTAATTATAATAATGTGTTTTTAGATGTAAGTGACATTCATATATAATTTTTAAAACAATTATGATTGAATAAATGAATTGAATTGAATATCAAATAGCCCCCTTTTTGCGCCTTTTTTGGGGGAAGTACCCCTCCAATCAAAAATCCCCGACGACAAAAAATTCTAATAAGTCATATAACCTGTGTACCAAGTTTCGTCCAGATCGGTTGAAAAATGCGACCTGTAGAGGAGAACAGACAGACAGACAGACATCCGGACAAACGCATTTTTGGCCAATGTGGAAACTGAGACGCTTCGCTCGCTCGGTCAATAAAACAAAGGTTAATTTCTTATACATATAATTTTACTCCTAAGTCTCGAATACTATCTATCTCACGAAGAGGTACTTAATCAAAAGTAAATCTAACATAAAATACTTTAAACTACTGGGAATGCCAATAGATACACACTTGAAATGGAAAGAGCATGTTGCAAAAAAAAATAATCTGAACTATCACAATTTATGCATATTAATATAGGTACCTATATTGAAAACAAATTACTAGATACTTATGTATGCCCCATCAGGAGCGCGGCCAGCGGAGGCTAGCGGAGCCGCAAACCATATGTCTGTGTCGTCAGGCCTTTTGTGTGTGTACCCCAGTATACTAATTAGGGATGTTAACGCATGTGTGTACGGAGATTCCATAAGCGCCACTATCGAGCGGGCGCGGGCGCGGGGAGCTGAGACTCACGAGTCCACACACCCACACCTACTAAAACAAAACCGCCTGACGATACAGAAAACAAAACACAAAACTCGACTTTGGGTACGGAATGCAAATAGCGCCATCTAGGAACAGTGTCCGTAACGAAATTACTAAAGAATAACAGCTACACGTTCAAGGTGCTTTGCACACAATCTATGTAGTTATTAAAATGTCCGCCGACGTCGCTAGCATCGCATAAATAAATAGGTATTTATTATTATGAATATGGCCATAGAACCAGCTAATGTCCAATTATGTACTTACCATTCCGATGCATAATAAACTGAATTATATTGCAATCAAGCCAAAATTAAATACCACAAAATTTAACATTTACGAAGTTTGTTTGAAAGTTATTGCAGAAATGTTATAATCGGCGTGAGGGTCACATGTGCGCACTGTGACCCGCGGTTTGTCACGGTGCGAGTCGCTATTGGCGGAACGAGCCACGTCGGTGCAGCAGCGCGCGCTCTCATTGGCCGACGGAGCCGTGACGCGCACCGCGTCGGCACAACAGAGCACGATCGGCACGTGACGACACCTACTTCTGTGCTCAGCAAGAAGAGGGCGCCTCTAGGCATGTTTTTATTAGAAAAAACTTTAAATGACATACGTTTACCTATATTATTTTGTGTGTTAAAATTGTTTAAATGAACTATTCGATATTTTCCGTGTAATAGAACGCGACTAGCTGAACACACACACACACCCGCGCATGCGTGTTGTATTGAGTGAGTCGTGAGTAAGAGTAATGTGACGTGCGTGCGTGAATGAGCGCGACCTTGAGCCCTGAGCTGCGGCGCGGCGGCGGCGGCGCGGCGGCGGCGCGGCGGCGGCGCGGCGTAGCGGTATTTAGTGTACTGTGTAGTGCGGTGCGGTATTTGATAGTAAATAATAAATATTGGTGGACCGTCCGCTTTCATTTATTTCTATTTATTTTTTTATTTTTTGCTTTATATCACAACAAGTAATTAAATTTAAATAAAATTAATATTTAAGGGGGAATTCCATACAAACAAACGTCATTTTATGCCGTTTATATAGATCCGTCTGTCACCGGCTGTATCTCACGAACCGTGATAGACAGTTGAAATTTATTTTCGGTAGCCGCTTTATCAACAAATATTATCAAGTAAGACGAATTATACATAGAAAACACCCAAACTAACGTAACAAATTTCTGCAGATCAAAATTTGGTCCAAGGCCGGGAATCGAACCCGCATCCTCTTGCGACGCAGGCGGACTCTCGCCCGCTGGCGCCACTGAGGTCGCAAATATATCAAATACATTGACGGTCTTCATGACTCTGTCGGCAGGCCGTGCCGTGGGTTCGATCGAAAGTATTAAGTTGTATAATTATCACCTATCTAGTTCCCATATGATTCCCGTATTATTAGAGAAAAGCTTATAGTTGTTTTCCTTAGGACGCCGGACGCCCCCGGTCCTAGGAGGTCCCTCATGTCGGAGCCGTGGTCCTGCTCGCACAGACGCCTCGGCTCCACCACCGGCAGCAGCCCACAGCTACAGTAGCGCAGTGGCGGCCCTGCATCCTCCTCCGTGGAGGACACGTTGTCATATACTATACATGTCGGTATGTCTGTGTGGCACGTACGCTGAACTGCAATGACCGCAATGATGTTTTTGGTTTAAAGTAGGTAGTTTGGTAGAATGCTGACTGTAGGTAATGAAAGTACGTTATGCAAAGCAGTTGCCTTTGAAAAAGGGACGCACCCACCCTTCCGCACCGGATCCGGCGAGCGGGGGGGAGGGACAGGTTCAGGGGTTGGGGGGCGGCAGACAGAAAAGGAAGAACGCGAAGGTCGAGGACGTGACAATCAAAAATAAAGGAATCAGGTAAGTACATTAGCAGTGACGACAGAAGCCGCGGTACTTGTTAGAACTCCACGTCGGGGGCCCGCCAGCGACGCGCCCGCCAGCGCCACGGATATAACGAACGCGGAAGTAAAACCATTTAAGGGCCCGGCGACAGCGGCTCGCAGTTTCGAGGTGCGATTGGCTATTATTTCATTTCGGGGAGGTTGTTTGAAAGAATAACTATCCAGTGACACGCATAATTACTGTTTAAACATAAATAACACAATAATATAAGGGAAACCTCCCCGAAATGAAATAATAGCCAATCGCACCTCGAAACTGCGAGCCGCTGTCGCCAACTCCTTAATGATTAGGCAGAGGTTTAACGGCCACGCACGATGATGCGATCGACGATTAAGCCCGCTTATCTTGAAGATACCTAATCACTCATCTCTTAAATATATCAAACCGCGCGGCTTTGGCCGTCCGCATTACGAAAGTGGAAGCAAAACGGTTAGTAGGTCGCGTATGAGGGAACGTCTCGGTGTCGTACGTCTGGCTGGTGCTGGCGGCCTCGCGATGGACTGGCGACGGCGCTATCTGCAGAGCTACAGCGCGCACTTTCCGACACATAATAGTGATGTGTTTGCGAGCATGTTCACGAAGTCGCGTGTCTCCCCTCATTAGAGCGATCGCTTATCGCAAATCTGACGTCCGCAACCGCAATGCTGTGATACCAGACGAGATAACATCACCTAAAATACACAATTTGTTATAGATACCAATTATGTCAGATATGGAATGTAGGTGAGCGTGGAATAGTGGCGCTTATCGCGACGCGTGAAGTGGTCACGTGTGCCGAGGCGGCAGCGACGGCTGAAGGCTTGCCTCGGAGCGACTGCGCCGCGCCCCGCGTCGCGTCCGACCGAACAGCCGCGAGAGCCGCACTGAGCCGCGCCCCGCGTCGCGTCCGGCCGAACAGCCGCGAGAGCCGCACTGAGCCGCGCCCCGCGTCGCGTCCGGCCGAACAGCCGCGAGAGCCGCACTGAGCCGCGTGCGTTGCACTCGCGCGCTCATTCGTGCAATGTCCACATTGAGCCGTCTGCTATGCTATGCTATGCTATGCTATGAGCGCTCTGTGCGAGTCACGTTGCGGAGGCATGCACAGGAACATGAACCTGCACTCCTAGCGTAGAGTCGACCGAGCCGAGGCTGCGGGGACACATGTCTAGGAGCGCGACCTACATTCCACTGCGGACTGGTTCCGCGCGAGCCCTTCCACCTATTAGGGTTCCGCGGCCGTCGGACAGATCCGGGGTCATCCCTTGCCTAACCGATAAGCCGCCATTATTTTCGAACATAATCAACATAGTTTTTAATAACAGCTCAGGTACCTACGCTACATGCCACAGCACGGCACGCGTGCGCGCTGCGTCCCTACTCGCACTTGTCCGCTGTGTTACATCGCCAGCACCGCGAGCCATCATCGGGAACTCTGCTGCACGACATCACTGCGCTGTCAGACGTCCTGAGACGTCGGGCGACGCCTGCAGCCGCGTCCTCACTGTCACCGCGCGACCGCCGACTCCGAGTGCCAGCTCTCACTGATGCGAGCTCCAGCAGATCTCACCTAACTACTAATGCATCTCATGTACGTGTACATGCGAGCTGTACGCACTCCTCTGGCCGTCTGCCGCATCGCATCGTATCGCGATAGCCAGACTATTGACGCTAGTACCTTTGATCATTTTGTGCCTGAAAATATCAATAACTCCTGGTACACATCTGGCGCAATAACTTTGTATAAGTTTATTAGAGTAATATTTTAAAACCAGTTAAAAAATAATAAAAAAGGCCTAAATAAACGAGCAAACGACACTTAGTTGCAGAATACTGGAATATTATACCCAGAAATAGATGTGAGCGAGCAGAACGCGGCGCCCCGCCGGGTTCCCGCGCGAGGGTTGTAGCGCTACGGCGTAGCGGCGGCGTAGCGGCGGCGTAGCGCCTCGTAGCACCGCCTAGTTGCCGCGCCTCTCGTATGAAAGCTGTCGTAGTTTTTTAAACATGACAGTCATGTTTTAAAATAAGTCTTGGGAAGAGTTAGCGCCCGTACAGGCTTTACCCAGCACGGCTGATAAAGCACACAGATCTAATAGATACTTATAAAGTACTTTTAAAAGCTCTAATTTTTTTTGTGTTTATTTATAAATTTACGTAGAATCAAAATATCTTATTACAAAAGTGGCAATCCTTGTCCCGTGTGAAGGCTAGTGGGCGGCCGCGTGCGTGGTCGCGCCGCCGCCGGCTACTAAAGCGCCACAAATAGGCACGTCAGCCAGATAAGGTTCGGCGGCTTATGAGCTTATTTTATTGAGAAAAATAAAGTGAACCCTTTTCCTGCCCATAGCGTGCCAAGTTACGAGTTGTAGAGGCGGCGAACATCGGAGTAGGTACATTCATGTCATCTACATTTAGAACAGGAGATAAAAGATCAAGTACTCAGACCTTTTTTACAACTACAAACCAAGCTAAAATAATCGACAGATAAAGCGAGCCAATTTGCTAAATGAAGCGATTTTTAGTCTACAGTAAGAAAATGCAATGAAAACACCGCGTTGTGGAGCGAAGGATGGGATCACCCTCCATCCCCTACACTACCCCCCCCCCCCCCCAGGAAGGGAGACATCGCGGCGCCGAACTTTCTTGCATTCCTTTCATTTCAAAACACTTTGTTGGATGCATGACAGACATGACGATAACAAAACTTAATAAATCTATTGTTCACATCGCGCGACGCAGTTTTTTTACATAAATTTAACAACGAACATGTTTGTTTAATAAGACAGAAAAAGGTAAATAAGTATATATTTTATACTGATGCCATTTTGAAAGCATACACAAATAAATAAATAATGCTGGACAATCCACACAGCACCATCTAGCCCCAGAGTAAGCTACTCAAAGCTTGTTTTATGGGTACTAGATAACTAATATATTAAATACATACGCATAGATAGTTATATTTAATAAATTATTATATTTACATAGATATTTTTTATTATGCATAGAAAACACGCAGACCAACGGAACAAATTTCTGCAGATCGTACACTTTGTTCTGAGGTGGGAATCGAATCCGCAACCTTTGCATCGCATGCGGACTCTCGCCTGCTGCGCCACTGAGGTCGTCTCTATAAATACTTATTCAAAACTGTTGTCAAATCTCAATGCAATTATGAGGACGAGATTATTATGCTCGCGATTATACTTCCAGGAATGAAATCTCAGAGCGTTCGTCGCCATTGTTTCGCTGTATTTCTTTGTTGAACAACTTTTAAAGAAGCAGATATATACAATTTTGTCTAGGTTTATGTAATGTTATTGGCTTGAATAATATCAAAATTCAATGAATTTGTTGGTGTGCTAACCAATCCGTACTTGTCAGGTAGGTACACAATATAAGTCGGGTCATGTTGGGACCCGTTATGTGTTTATGAGAGAAAGTACAGGCGGATGGCTCACCTGGTTATTTTGTTTATAGCAAACGCATACACCTTACTTTTAGCCGCGCCGACTTGTTGACGAACATTCATCATTGGGAAGTACATAGTAATGGTAGTGGTGTACATAGTAGTAGTTTCGAAAGGGAGCTAGATAAAATATTAAATAACTTTGCTATTTATGGACGGATTTCAAAAAATCAAAAACCTGTGTACTCAGACAGTTATAACGCATGCAATGTTATAGTCAAAATTGGATTTTCCCGTTGTGTGAGTGATCCTCATTGTATGCTGTGTGTTCTTGTGGCCAATAAATTACTGTCTATGTCTATTGCCTCGCGACTTTGTTGTCGCGACGCGGCTTCTGCGTGGTACTCCATCACTCGTACCTCACCGCATTTCATGTGCCGCGTAAGAACTAGCGTGTACAGTTTCGGAGAAACGTACATTTATTGAAATAGCAACATTTTCAATACTTCCATTTACGTACTAAAATTAAAGCTATCACATATACACCCGATTACTTATCTGGTTCAGTATTAGTATTCTTTCAGCGGCGATGGCCTTTGACGAATACCAACTACTGCAATATGTGGGTACCTATGTGCCAAAAAGTAATATTTGGACATGCCTTTGACTAACCCCTTTAGACGTACTCTAAGAATATAATTTAGTACTTGGAACGAAGATATCAGAGGGGCATCTACTGTGCGTGCATCAGGATCCAAGTCGTGAAGCGGTGGCGGTGGCGGTGGCGGTGGCGGCGACGGCGGCTGCATTAGGGAAGCACCGCGGTGAATCAGAAAAGCGACGCGCGCGCGAGGCCTCCCCACAAACAAGAGCATTTGTTTGTTGCCAAGCTGCGCGTGCGCCGCAAATAACCAGTTCTCGTGACGACTCGTCGTGAGAGAGCGCGCTGCCAAATCACATGATCCACATTACAGGCAGGTCACGAGTGGCGGCCCCCCCTCGCTCCAGCGGACGTGACGGCGCCGGCTGCGTGCCCCTCGCACTTGTCACAGGCGGCCAGGCACCAGGCAGTGCGGTACCTGGACCCCGCGGGGTGTAAATCAGATGACTGGCACGTCACCGTCGCATAGTGTCTATGATAACACAGAAATAAATAGTTAGACAGCGCGTTGGTGAAGCCCTAGGGCTTACTCTTGTTGAATGCTCGGAATGTCGTCTTCCAGCGAATTGTAAATGAGGTGTAGCGCGAGCCTGATGGTACAGGTACCTACTGACTCATGTCCCGGTGCGCGCGCGCACGCCGGCCCGTCCTGCGCGCTATGGCGACGCGACGCGTGCGCCGCTCGCTATAATTAACTGCGCTCCCACTATAAATGTCACCGTTCTAAATGCGAGTGTCAATTATAAAAAGTCCGGAACGCCACAACACAAGACGCGCAACAATCGGCCAACTCTAATACGTATTGTGAATCGACACTAAAGCATTAGTCGGAGAGTATACTGAGATAAATAAGCAGGTAAGTGCGGGCCGCCCGCCGCGCCGCTCCAGCTGAGCTCGCCCGACAGATCCATCTAAACTCTTCAACTCAATGTATTTTACACAAATACCTGCAGTTTTCTTCTTCATTGTCTGGCGCAATCTTTCAACTCCTTATCTATACGGTGCACGAGTGTTTTGAGTTGATTGAGAAAATCAAAACAGTCTTTATTCAGTACAATCACAGGGATCACTTGAAACGTCTTAAATATAACGAGTGCTTGGTGAATCTACCGCCGCCAGTTCGTCACAAGGGCCTGGCAAGAAATAAGCTCGGTTCCTAGCGTTTTTATGTATGATCCTCGTTACAAAATAATATGGACCTACATAATTGTTTATTGAAAGAAATATTAAGAGTTGAAATGAGTTTTCCGTTAAAAATGTATGTGCACCATGCCTATCTATACCTACCTTCTGAAGGAAACCGGCATGTTTAGACACATTTTTAGAACTTCTTAGGTTCTAAGAAGTTCTAAAAAATGTGTCTCACCAGCTCAATGATTAATCGTGAATTACCACGGAGCTAGTTGCTACTCGAGACACATCGATCAGATGCTTAGTTATCACGTTATCTGTAGTAATATGGCTCATATAGTAGATGTAGGTACCTACCTACTAGGTACTTACGTTATGATGTAGGCTAGTAATGAACTACCCGCTGCGTCGCGTCACTCCGACTCAGTTACACCGAAACACAGTCGAGTGTTGACCGGTCACGGATCATCATTCGGCTAATTAGTCGCCACGTTTGCTAAACACGTTCACACAAATAGTTATCTTGGCACTAAGAAAGTTTTCTCTATAAGGAATTAATAGGACGACATCTCTCTAAATGTATCTATTCAATAGGATTACTTTGCGAGGTTCCACGCAGGTATGCAGCGCAGGGTAGCGCAGGGTAGCGCAGGGTAGCGCAGGGTAGCGCAGGGTAGGGCATGCAGGACAGTGAGCGCAGCGGTGGGTGATGTGGGGGTGGTCACGTGGTCGGCAACGCCAACGCTAGCAATCTGCGGTGTGACGTCACACGCGTGACGTCACGCGCGTGACCTCCGCCCCGCGCGCTATGCATCCATTGATAGCGGCGGCGACTAGAGTAGACATCACTCAATATTCAATAATAACATAATTAAACTATTAGTTCGCCCCGAACTGAGATTTCGTGAAGCGACGCGAACGCTACGGAAATATAAGTGGTAGTCAGAGGCAAGTCCAAACATTGTCTTTGTATTTGTCTCTGGCTGCCACCTACTAACTAAATATGGTAACCAACTTTCAACTGAATTGGCCTATTTATTGAAGACTTCCGTTGAACAGACATTGGCTCCATCATCAGAACAGGTCGCTATCACCATTTAATGAGAACCAAGTAGCCAAGTGCCTTCACCCACAAAAGCAAAGCAAAGGCAGGTAGAGGGGCGTGCATTTTTAGAATAGTTTATCTCTACCTTCTTATTTTATTTCAGGAAAAAAATAATTTAAAAAGCAAAGAAACTGACCGACCAGTAGAAAAACCTTGATGCCAACGAAACTCTTAGAAATGGGAGCTCTTGGGTCGTTGGTTAACTGAATTTAACTTTTTTGTTGTATCTAAAAAAGCGGGCATCCTAGAAAAAAAAAAAAATGGTTTTGGAATGTCCAAGCCAAGCCCTTTTATATAACACGTAACTTTATTTTTTAGTTTTTGCCCCCTTAAAACCCCATATTTTAATAAGCCCTCATTCGATTTTACCCATATACTTAGTAGTAAATTTCTCTAGCACAAGCTATCGACTTACCAAATTTCATGCATATCGGATGAACGGTTCTCAAGTTACCGTCGGACAAACATACATAGGTACACATAAAATGCCAAATCGCCCAAGTTGATTGTAAGATTTTCGTTCGCTTCGCTCACTCAATCAACGAGAAAAAATTAGAAAAACAAAGGAAACAACATAAAACCAGACAAGTGCGAGTCGAACTCGTATAGACTAAAGTTCCGTTCCGAGGTACCTATCGGTACATAATATAATATTCATTCGCGGACATTGCTGAGACAATGTCGTCGGACGCCGATACAACCAGCATTCAGCCAGCTAACGTCGCCATCAGCCCGTCATTGCGCCTGCGGTACCGGACGGCCTCCGCCATACATCTCCGTGTGAGCGCTCTCCGTCCCCGAGTGTTTATCAGCATCACTTGCGGGCCTCGGGCTCACCAAACTCAAGTGGCATTTAATCATTTGTCTCGATCGTCACAAAGCCTGACAACAAGTTCTGACATTACGACTTCTGTGGCGCAGCGGGCGAGAGCCTGCCTGCGACGCAAGAGGTTACGGGTTCGATTCCCGCCTTGGAACAAATTTGTGTACAATCTGCAGAAATTTGGTCCGATGGTCTGGGTGTTTTCTATGTATAATAAAAATATCTATCTATGTAAGTATATAATGTATTAAATGTATCAGTTATCTAGTACCCATAACACAAGCTTTGAATAGCTTACTTTGGGGCTAGATAGTGCTGTGTAGATTGTCCAGCATTATTTATTTATTTATTTTATTTATTTATTAATTCCGAGTATTAGAAATGAAAGTATTTTATCAACCAATAAACAACAAAGTAAAGTTGTCGGTCGGTCTCGGGGCGGCAGACGCTGCTCTCGCCCACTGACACACGGCCCGTGCTGTAGTGTAGTGTAGTGTTGTGTGATATCTCTCTCTCTCTCCCCCTGTCACAGTGTTGGCTCGGAATGCAAGAGTTGAAAATCAGTGTATTATTCGCGAGTATTTTGTTAACTAAGCTAACTAGTAGTTCGCCCCGAACTGAGATCTCGTGATGCGATCCGAAAGCTCCGAAAATTTAAGTACATAGATGGTAGTAATCAGAAAGATCAAAATCCTTTGGTGACATCGAAAGAGTGCAGTATTTGTTTCTTCCTTTGTTCAACAGCTGTATTTAATTTGTCCGTTATACACATATACGTTAAACACAATGCTTGGACTTGCGTCTGTCTACCACTGACCGCTGTGACCGCTTTTTTTTTGTGTAACCGTAACCGCTGACTGCAACTTTGTATAGTAAAGAAGTTTTAACTCAATTGGCCGATTTATTGAAGAGTTCCGTTGAACAGACCTTGGCTCCATCATCAGACCAGGTCGCTGTCAACATTTTATGAGAACTGAGAACTTTTTTAATTTATTTCAATAATTTTTTTATTAAAAAGCAAGGGAACTGGCCGACCAGTGGAAAAACCTTGATACCAACGAAACTCTTAGAAATGGGAGCTCTTAGTTCGTTGGTTATCTTAATTTAACTTTTTGTTGTAACTCTAAAAGCAGGCATCCTAGAAAAAAAATAAAAACGGTTTTGGAATGTCCAAACCAAGCCCTTTCATATGACAGGTAATAACTTTATTTTTTTGTGTAACTTTTTTAATTATTGCCCCTTAAAAAACCCCATACTTTAATAACTCCTTATCCGATTTTACTCATATACTTACCAGTAAATTTCTCAAGTACAAGCTAACCACTTCACCAAATTTCATGCAGATCGGATAAGCGGTTCTCAAGTTATCGTCGGACAAAAATACAAACATACATACATACATACATACATACATACATTTAATGCCAAATCGCCCAAGTTGATTGTAAGATCTTTGTTCGCTTCGCTCACTCGATCAATTAGGACACACTAACATTTATATTAGTTTTTATACATTGATATCATAGTGTTTCATCGTTGGGCAGATACAATTTATCTATTTCTCGATCTTATAATATTGTTGTGGAAGCAATAAAATGTATGCGGTCAAAACACGAGGGCGCGCCGCCGCGGACGACCGCTAGATCCGCCTCTAGTGGAGCTTGACGTCGCGTCGGACAATAAATACACCACGTTACTATCAATGCAATGACCAGCACTACTATATCGTGAAATCAATCAAATAAATGATATCTGGCTCGCAGCCAAGGTTCTACACAAATATATCCACAAAGAGTGGAATGTAGGTGAAATAGTGCGGTCCCGCCACGCGCGCGCCCTAGTTCGCTGTGAGGCCGCCGGCGCCGGCGCGCGGCGTCCTCGGCGCCTGCGCCGCTGCTACCGCCCGCATCTCGGATCCGTTTCCGCAGCGGAGCAATGTTTACATATTGTTGTGCAGAACAGAACATGACTGTAACGTAATGAATGCGCCGAATGTGAGTGTGCGGGCGACACGACGCCGCGCACGCGACTCTAATTAATGTGGTGTCGCGCGAACACACCGAGGTACATGATCTACGGTGACGTATAGCGTGAATATCAATGAACATTCATTAAAGCGAATTAAAAGTTTGAAGCGTTTTACGAGCGCGGCACGTGGCACGCGTGGCTCCGGTCCAAGCAAGGGTCTGCGGAGCGCTTGCGCCCCGCCCCGCCCCGTGCTGCGCGGGCGCTCGCGCTATAAATACATGCGCTAGAAGCACGCACGCACCCACACCTAGCTACCGCGAGCCCCGTGACCGCTGGCTGCGACTCTTCACAAATACCGACAACACGTACCCGCCAGCGCCACAGGACAACCTGCCGCCGCGTCCTGACGGCGACGCGGCGGCGCGGCGTTGACGCGTCCTGACGGCGACGCGGCGACGCGGCGTTGACGCGACAACCAACGTACCTATTGAATCCTATTGAGCTTTCTAAGCTGAACGTTGTGACTTGTGAGTGCCGGGTCTCAGGGCGACGCAATTAATTATTGTTCAAATGTGGCGGCGTCGCGTCCATTCCCACAGGATGTTGAGAGTGTCGGTCGGGGTAGCGGCGGCGCGGCGCAGCGTTATCTCGTCGCTGAGCGATGCGGCGCGGCGCTGCCTTTAAGAACTGAAGGCTGATCCCGTATAATTACATCTCATTAGCGAACTTATTGACGGCAAAGCAAGCTCTCATTTTCCAGTCTTAAGCTGTAATCTATATAACTCAGCGAGTGTGCACTCATATAAGTATGATACACTAAATGATAGTACCAAAAATCGGTGTATGTATTTAAATAGAAAACATCTTCCTTTCGTCTGTTTGTGCAACTACAATAATTTACTATTAGCTGTGCTTAGTTTGGGGCTAGATAGGGCTGTTTGGAAAGTCCTCCAATATATATTTATTGTTATAATGAGGTTCCAAATAGTTCCAATGCTGTGTTTTCGAGTCGCATTTGAACAAATCTTAAAAAATATCTTCCCTAGTCAGAAAAATCACTAGAGATGACTATAACAGGAAACTCATCTATATACCTACGATTTTCCAAAGTGGAGTATCGTACTTTTTTAAATAAATATTTTTACTAAATTAAAATTTATTTTATTCAACATATAATGTTGTACATCGTATACATTAATTTCAATAAGGAAAACGCTTATTTGCACATAAATATTGATAATTTATCGACTTGGCAAGAGTTGTGACCACGTAGTATTTCAAAAGTTACCACGCCAATACATGATCAGTTTAGCAGTCCATCCCTGTATACCGTTTATTTGTCCCTAAAGCAGTCTCGACGAGTGATCATCGCAAATTGAAATGTGGGCTTAGTGAGGCTCGGTGTCCATGTGTCCCGATGCAAGTTTGTCGAAGTGTGAGCCCTGATACTTTGCATATTTGACAAAACACAATGAATATACAAATCACGGATCTACTTATTATGTAAATGCAGATAACTAAATAAAGTACTTACAATCTCTCCGTCGACGAAAGGGGGCTGAATGAATCTCACCTGGAAAAACGAAACTATCGTTATAAATAGTCACAAGTTATAAGGAAGGAGCCGTACTCGGAGGCGCTAACTAGTCACGTTCCACTATAGCATGACAGGATTGTAACGGCAGTGTTATAATTATAATGCCTTTGTTGGGCTACCTTCCTCGGCGTCTATGCAAAGAAAAACTCGTCTACGAAGCGATCATTTTAAATCGCAATCGGTCAGCGATTGCGAGTTAAACCAATTTCCGCGCGAGCATTGCATTCCTTCGGGCCCAGCCGCGTAGCGCCGCGTAGTCTCGTAGCGGCTCGTAGCGCGCGCCTGCACGGGAAAATCAGCCTTGTATGTAGTGGTGTAACATAGTTATTAGCTCGCCCGCGATGCCTAAGACCCACTAGAACTATGCAAATTACCATTAATGTCTGTGTTAGTGAAATTCAAATTTAAAACATTTATTTCGGAACATTAACAGGTTCCCTGAACCATAGATTTTAATAAAATACATGCAAAATTCAATACAATCATTCATTAAATAACAAAAGTCAAAATAAAACATTCAATAATAAGAAGAAATATCATATTATTAAATACTTGTTTTTAATTACTGTACTCGGTGTCTCAACCGTTGTAATAAGAGTAAATAAATACAAATCGGACTGATTAGTTTAAAGCAGAAGGCCTGACCGCTCGCGCTGCGCCGCTAATTTTACACTTAATATCAATTATAGTAATATGTACATCGGATGTGTCAAGTAGGCTAAAATCACTGACCCTGGAACTAAAGTAGCCTGAAACTTATTGGTTGCTTGCTTCATCTGCCGAATGCAACGGCTAGTTTACATGACGCGGAAGGAAGCGGCAGTTTAGAAATAAATACGAGTACCTACCTACTATAAGTATAAAAGAATGCATCTCGTTGTATAGGTCGCGCCAACCAAAATGAACGCTGGAAAACAGCGGCATGCCATCACACGCGGACAGGAGCTCAAGTCAGCGGAGGCTACGGCTGTTTCCTCAGTGTCGAAGTGATCCGGATCGATGCGTGCCATCATCATCAAAGGTTTTATGAACGCTGATGTTATTCCATGTCTACTGCAAACATTTTCTTTATGAGTTTCGATTGATTCGAGCAAGTCGGTCGGGATCTTTGGAGGATTTTCCGTAGCACCCCCTCCCCTTCCTCCCGCCTGGCTAGGTACGCGCCGCCTCGAGCCGCACCGCCCCCCCCCCCGGCCCGCTACACGCACCCTCGCCAATATTTATGTGCGTACGTGTAAGTCAGGGTCGTTTACCTCCGCCGCTGTAGCCGTGCATCGCATCGTGGGTCAGAGCGACCAGGCACCGGCGCGGCATGCCGCCGGCTTTTGCTTTATTGCTGCTGCTGCAGATCTCCATCTTAGTTCGCTAATAGAAGTGCTAGCAGCCACCTGATCCCGTCAAGGGGAGTAATACTGCCTTGCCTGAGAAGCCGCTGCGCGCTGGTGCCTCCACTGAAGCCCGCCTACGTGTATCCGTGTGCGGCTGCAGCCGACAAGGCGCTCCGAACGACCGACTGCTTTATTAAAACTCACCTAAATGCGCGACTTAACTGTAAAATAGTAGATTGTTTACCAAGGGTTCAAACAACTATATTGATGGCGAGAGTGTTTTTTGAATCCAGAGCGGAGCGAAGGATTGTAGAGCAGAATCCTAAGCGTAGCGAGGGATTCAAAGTACTTCACTCGAGCTTTAAAATAGAGTTGAACACTACTTTTTATCACCCTCAATGAGAAAATAAGTAATTGCAACTTCTAAAGTCATACAAAATATTATACTAGTGGCTCTGGGAGCTGTAGACCTCGCGAGCATACTAAAAGTGAGCTATTTGAGGAATGTAAAGTGCAAGTGCATTTTCCGTTTTGTGATTTTTTGATCTTTTAGATTTTTTTTGCATCATCTTGTGTAGAATGAGGTCCTTTGTGTTTCTCTCAAATTTGATTGAAAACCATCGATTGTTTGATGAGCTATCCTGTTCATCATGCTGAAGATCCTTATCAGATCTTCGCCAAACTTTTATGAGACCAACTTATAGTTACTACCTTTCAAATAAAAAAAGAATAATCGAAATCGGATCTCATTTGGTGGAGATATCCAGTATATCAAATAACCCCCTTTTTGCCATTTTTTTGGGGGAAGTACCCCTCCAATCAAAAATCCCCGACGACAAAAAAAATCTAATAAGTCATATAACCTGTGTACCAAGTTTCGTCCAGATCGGTTGAAAAATGCGACCTGTAGAGGAGAACAGACAGACAGACAGACATCCGGACAAACGCATTTTTGGCCAAAGTGGAAACTGAGACGCTTCGCTCGCTTCGCTCGCTCGGTCAATCATAATACAATTTCAAATATAAAAAGCTTATTCGAAGTGGTCTCCATTGGCTGCAATACAGTCCTATAAACGTTGAGGCCAGTTATCAATAGAAGCACGCACTCTTTCCATGGGAAAATTCTTCACTGCCAATCGTACGGAATGTTTTACGGACTCCAAATTATCATGGCGTTTAGAACAAGCCGTGCTCTCTAAAGCTGACCATTAAATCACAATCGGGAGTAGACGACGCGACGGCCAGCCTTCAGCTCGATGAAGTCCGAAACGTTCGTTTCCAACCAAGACTGCGTAGACTAAGGAATTTGAATACTACGTCTTCTTAGCATTATACACATCTGCGTCAGTTAATATCTACACACGGCACTTTACACGGCACGGTACCAACAGTTGTAGTTGTAGGCTTTTCCTTTCCCGAGGTGTGTCTGCCCTACCCAAAGAGGGCGGACGTCGGCAGAACGGGGACCGGAGTATACTAAACTGGTCCCGGGCCCCGTTTACAGTCCGAGGTCGATGGAACACCGTGGGGGTTTTAGTCGGTAGTGGCGTCACAACTTGTGACGTCGAGCCCGTAATAAACCCGTCCGCTCCCCCAGCGGCGGGTATGCGTAAATGCATTTACCCCACAGGAAAAAAAAAAAAAAAAAAAGGTACTATTGTCTAGAAGAACTGACAAGAAACATCAAATAAATACTTGCATCTCACAATTATATGAGCAACACTTATACGCACATAACTCTCACCCAGCCCCCGAACCCGCTAGTGACCGCACTACCAAGTTATCCAGTAGAGCCGTCCTCCGGAGACCTAGACACGTTTTAGGTGACCCAGATGACGAGACCACCGCCGCGAACGCAGTGCTGATCGACGACTCATCGCACCCGGTAACTAGCAACACTGCACACCTACACCGACCCCTCCGGAGGGGTCGAACACGCATTCCCCGTTAACGACCCCTCTGGGCGAAGATTCTCTCCGACTTATCTCTTCCCCGGCAACAGCCCAAGCCGAGGTCCGTACCTAAGTGGTGTCCTTGCGTTTGTGGCCAATAAACCTTTTTTGTATGGCAGAGCGCCTTCCGCGCTCGCCAGTAGTCAGGCAACGCTGTCGGCAATCGTCGTAAGATTAGACCAGCATGTAGTCCATTTGTGAAAAAAAAAACTTGGCTTATGAGATATCTGTTATCAGGAGAACTGCACCCACACATGCAAACTCACATCCTTTCTTATCCTCACACAAATACTCTCATATCCCCACACACAATCATGTAACTTCATCTAATCATTTTCACGTTTACATGACACACATAGGTACTGAACATCAGCGCTGTTCACAGACATTCAGCAGTTATGTTGAGTATACCCACTTTGCCTGAACTGACTAAGCAAAACAATATTTTGATTGTTGCTATTGCTTCTATTTTGTTGAAGGTAAATGCTTTTCATTCTTTCACCGGATCCACGCGGCTCTGCTACTGTCTACTGTCGAGACGACTTGTGATGCCGCGCGTGGGCGTCGCGTTTACCACCAAACGTAAAGCATTAACTCAGCTTTTGCATATCAGGACAAACCCAGCTCTCCATGATCATAGCAGAACTTACTATTCTATTCCGAACAAACGTATTCTCAGGAATTGGTAATCAGGCGAGAACAGGTGACAAAAATACAAGTATCGAGTGTAAATACATAGCTGGCTATTTCAGAACTACTAGTAGCAATAATCCACATATCTATGCTAATGGCAGGCGTTGCAGGTAGAGACCAGCCGAGGCCTAGGCTGATCGCTGATCGCTGATCGGTGCACTTAAATAGAATATGAGCATGCGATCGATCGCCGTACTCAAACAGCGCAGCGCCGACTGAACTATGGTGATGACGTAAGAAAACAATCAAAATACTACGTTCGTGGGTTTTCTTTCGATGAAGGCGGATGCGGCGCGACGCGGCGCGGCGGTAGATCGACCAGCGAAGAAGTGCCGACTCACTATTAATTATTATTTTACTGTCTGTGCGCGCGTCATCGCTGGCTACTAGAGGGGAAAATCACGTATTTGACAGTAAATTTGATGTTAACTAAAACGATTACATAGTAAGGTAAATTTCAAACTTGTGATAAAAATAAAGAATACTTACAACTATGTACCAATTGTGAGCAATATCTGAGACCGAAACTCGTGCTTGGCTACCTTTTTGATTTTAGAACTGGGGGCAACCGAGCCGGCGCGGCGCCGGCGGCTTTAGAACGGAACTGTCAATATCAGCCGGTGTCAAACTCAAACCAGCAACAAAAAAAACTAAATTGAAAACGAGCAGGCTGGCCTTCTGCACTTTGCCTGCATTTCAACTGATCATGCCTTAACTTTTTTTTTTTGGCGTCGTATATGCCTTAACCTTAGTAATACCTACTCTGAAGAGGCTTTACCGTCTACCTACACTAACTCTGTAATGCTGGCGCCTCACATGCGCTATGTTGGCTTCAAGTTGTACTGTCATACCAACACTCGCGTGGAGCGACAGCTATTGGAGATAAAGTTTGGTTCATCCAAATGCGAGCCAAGCTTAGACGCAAAGTGCATGGTATCCAATGTGTAGCGCCGGCATCAGGCGAGACTTCATTAAGTTTTTAAGCTGTACAAGGTTTTGGTTATCTGAGACGACAAAGATTGAAAGTGTGGCACTCGCAGACTTAGTAATACCTTTCACTACGCTAATTGATCTTCTGGGTTATAAATATCACGTTCCTACACCCATATATTTATGAAAGTTACAAGTTAACTTACAAGAATCGAAGAACTGTATTTTATTTTTATTTTTGATAGACTGTCCTTCGGTTACCATCTCACCTGATGGTAAGCGACGATGGAGCAGAACGGTCTAGAAGACACATATTCCACTTACTTATTACACTTTGCCTTGAAGAGGCTCAAATTGTAGTGATCAGGAAAGATAGACGACTCCAGTGAGTTCCACTCGTCGGCGGTGCGCATATAAACGTGGACGCAAAGCGCTTAGTGCGGATGGGTGGTGTTGTTCATTTACCAGCTAGGTACGTGGTGGGTGCGGGGTGCTGAGCCGGACGTCTACTCGCCCCGGACTCGTGATGAATGTCACAGCTACCCTGAACACGTGCAAACGTTACGTCTATTCAGGAACTAACGAACGGAAAGTTCACAAAATTCCCGCTACTATTTTGAGCACTTTCACAAGCATTATTTAGTACCACACTTTTCTTATAAATTAGCTATACAGATATCGTGCGTCTTTATTTTATTTATTCAAAGCTACGTTTCTATGGTTCTGAGAAAATTAAATATCCATAAAACATTATCGTGCTTTGAATGACTGACTAACTATATTATGATGTCCATTGTGTATAATTAGGATAGCAGCCGACGCGACGCGACAGCCGAGGTCGGTGCTACTGTCGACGCGACGTTACTCTGTGTTGTGAGCGCTACCATTCATCCGATCTCAATAGCGCCATTGATGAGAGCGCGCACAAACATTGAAACTCGAATCCATGAATGCACGTCTCGTTTCAAAATACAAGTGATATTTTAGGATTTGTCGTCATGAAACCACAAATGAAACGCTTTATTATCGACAGCTAAACTATCAGAGTTGTTCGCAATAGTCGCGTGTAGTGACGTGTCATGTGACGCGCATCAGTCACCGTGAAGCACGCAGCGCGGGCCGGGGGGGGGGTGGTGGTGCGTTGCTCGGAGCCGCTCCGGGAAAAGTGCAACTCGCGGCGGTGATGGCGGTGATGATGTCGAATGCTGACCGGCTGTAGAGCCGCGGCGGGCCATCACGAAGAAAATAGGACTACCCAGAAACCTCACCCTCCAAAGCCAGGACATCCCATGGTCGAGGACGGCCAAATACCTCGGCATTACCATCGACCGAAAACTCACCATGGAGAGGCACGGGAGTGAGGTTCGACGGAGCACCGCCGCCGCGAGAACAATCTTGAAACCGATCCTGTAGTCCAAGATCCCGTTGAGGATGAAAATCGGCCTGTACAACACGTACATCCGCCCGCGCTTCACATATGCAGCTCCTGCGTGGTACGCTCTGCTGGCAGAGCGCCACAGAGTGAAGCTGCGCAGCCAACAAAATCAATGCCTCCGCACAAACACAGGCACGCCGCGGTACGTACGAAACGCCACCATCCAACGGGACCTCAAGATAGAGAGCCTGGGACACCGTCATCGGCCGCCTAGCGAAACGGCTGTTCACCCGGACGGAAGAGGCTACCTTCCCGCATCTGCGAGATCTGGCCCCTACCTACGAGCGGGCTCCCGGCAGCAAGGCCTACCCGCGAGAGCTGGTCGTGGACAGCGACCAAGAAGCGGAAGAAGAGGATAGCACCCTCAGCTCCGGCACCTCTGCGCTCCGTCCACCAACCTTCCCTGCATAGGGAGGACTCGGCGGGCAACAGGACGCGAGGTAAAGAAGCGCCACCTCAGGCTCACGGCGAGCCACCACAAAGACCCCCCAGTAGTTACTGGGGGCGGTTAGAACACCGCAGTAAGGGGTGAAAGCCCGACACTGCGTCCCCCCACTCCGGCTTCGCCGGAGTGTGAGACGACCACAGACGATGTAGAGCCGCGGCCAGCGTGCGCCCAGTCGCTGGTCGATCGCCTCGCGGGCCTCTATCACGATGGTGTGTCCACACCAAATCTCCCCCGGGATTAAGCTATCCATCGTCAACTTTCACGATGATCAACGAAAATCAACAAACGTACAATGTTAGCAACAAACAAATATGTTTTAAATTTAATATATTATAAAAGAACCAACCATACCTGAGATCAGACTGTGACCTGAAAAGAAGAAAAAACATAATGAGTTTCACATTCAGTTGGTTGCTAAGCAGAGCACAGTGGGTACAGTCAGCGCACGCAGAGGCCGCGAGCCATTCGAGCCTCCTTACGGCGGCAGACTAGCTAACCCTTCTAAAGTAACGGTTGCGTCGGAAGAACGTTGATCAAATATAGGTACATTTGTCATAATTATGTTTTACTAAAGTTAAGCAACTACCAACCCACGGACGTCTTTTTGCTAACGTAGCGAACTAAATAGAGGACTAGTAGCTAGAACTTGTGATATACTTAATTATGTCTATAAGAAAAAAAAATATCAAAATTATATTAGAAATTATTATTATTATTATTTCAAATTTATAACCATAATAAAATGTTAAGGTTATATTTTGAATTGCTAAAAGTTATTTTTATATCAGCTGTGATTGACCTAGCTGTCTTTAGAGTGCAATCACATAATAAAATGAATACAATGAAACCTTAGTAATTATTATCAATATAAAAGTTCCATGAATTTTCAATATCTTAGTGCATCCACCCTATATCCGGTCCGAGCCTGGTGGCACGTTACGAGACCGCATCGGTGTCAACGGGGATAAGTGGACAAAAATTCCACAAATCGCTTCCACTTCAATGGGGATTAGAGGAATAAGCCCCAAAAAACTGGAGCTTGCTTTGAGCATGCCCGCCATGGGCCGGCGATACGGAGCGCGTCGCAGAGCGGCCGGAAGAAGGCCGCGCGGAGCGAGCGTCGAGGGAAGCGAGCGAGTCCAACACTTGGTTATTGAGAACGTGCCTGACGATTGTCAGCATCATCACTTTTCTAGTTTTGGTGGCATTCTCATTTATAATATTTATTAACTTTTTAGCAACAACGAGTAGACGGTCGACGCACTCGTGATAAATGCCTAACGGAGTATATAACGATGCCCGCTCGGTCGCAATCCGATAAATCCTACATTTAGATGATAGACGGAGCAGATCTAATTTCATCGTGTTATTGTATTGACTCGAGCGCGGAGCTGCGAGGAGCCGCTCGAAGCAGCACTGTCCCTGCGCTGCGCTGCGCGGCCATCGATCTCACTCGAGCACAGCGTTGCAGACATGCACTGCATGCTATCTAACCCCCCCCCCCGCCTCCCCAACCCTCCTTCTCTTCACCGCCGCGTCGCCCCTCCACCAGCTAAACCAATGCTGCTTTGCAAAGATAGTCCTCCGTTCGGCATACTGATGAAGCGCCTCTGAGCGGTCACTCACCGCAGAACTTGTTTCGATTAGGCATTCTTATTTTGTAATCGCTGACTCCGCTCGGTTTATTTTTTGAATCGGTCACTAAAATATAGTCACCTGATTATTTGAATATCTCTGCCAAAATGGTAAGGGCATCCATGTCGCGTCGGTCGCACCGCGCCGCATCGCACCGCGTCGCACGACATCCGCGGAGTGCGTGTCAGTGTTACAAGGAGCGGCGCGCGGCGCTGGTTAGAGCTGGCTTGGCAGCGGCACCGACTGCGCCTTCATCTGGGTCACGCAACATTGTGAGCGTCGGGTCATTGCCACCGCGCCGCACGCCACTGTATCCCAGCGCACCACACACAACAACCGCGTCACTACCTACACTATGCGCCGACGACGTGCCAAACATCGTAGGAATCCATCGGGAAACTAAATGGAAGGTGTTCAGTTTAGTAAGGTAGATAGGTACCCGCGTGAGTAGTAGGTATTCACCGGAACTGGCTCATCGGCTGGCTCGCTCAGATCTCTCGATTTTGGTCTGCTCAGCGACCCATCGTTGCACCATCGCATGGTGAGTCGCGGTCACCTCGAAGCGTCCATTACTGGCGACGCCATCAGGCGCTTCACCATTCCTCCATCATGCGAGCGTTCAGCACTTTGTACGACAAACGGTTAGCCACGCGAGTAGTAGGTATTCACCGGAAGTGGCTCATCGGCTGGCTCGCTCAGAGGGTGGCAATGTGGCTTGGCCGGCTCGTTTACTTCAACGCCTAAAAAAAAAAAAAAACAAAAAAAAAAGTTTTCGGGGTTGCTGAGTCAATCTGTGCGGTCCTTTTTGTCGTAGCTGTAGCGCATTGCGAGATAGCGTTCGGTTTCTATAGGTCCTACTTCGTTAGCTAATTACCCATTAGCTGCTAAGAGTCCCTAATGACTTTACTTGCTCGAACACTACATTGTTGCTTAATTACTTCGGTGATTAGGGTATCACTCACAAATTTAAACACGCTTGAATTTATTTCACGTTTTTATTGACCTTAAAACAGATTCCAAATAAATTATAGACAAATATATCGTTGGTTAGCTTCCTGCTACCAAATAATTTTACAAAATCCATCAATGTATTTCCGTAATACTTGTAATATAAATATGTTAAACAATACTCTCCACAAACTGAAGTCAAGTCATGCTGTAGTCTATACCTATTGAAATCCCACTGTCTTGTAGTCCTGTTCAAGAAACTTCTATGATTTCCTACAGGTGGTCGTCCATAAGAATCAAAATCCAACTCCACTGTTATCTATGTGAATGGCTATCCAATGGGAGCCTGGTTCACTGTCGGGGTCCAAATTACTTATTAAGTATATTGGAGTGTTAATATGTAAAGGTAACCTGTTTGCTGGATAAACATGTTTTTGTAACATAGGATGTATGAAATGCAAATATCTTTGAATTTCAGTTGTGTTCATTGTAAAGTTGTGATGCGTTCTATTCTCAAATCAAGAATGTTAAACTAAGTAAGCTGAACTTCTTTATAAAGTGTAGGATGAAATAAAAGGATTGGAATAATTTGCTTATGTTTTTTATTTCATATTTAAAACTAGGTTTATACAACATCAACTTAACTACTATAGTCTACGGCTACATTACGGTTCTTATCTATTTCAATAACATTATCAAATTCTGCGTAAACAATACAGTTAATTGTCTGAGTAAGTGAAGATTCAAATCGAACCTCTAATCTAACACTACCATGTTTTATTAGGTTCCAATGGGTATTTGAGTTTGAGCTGAGATCAGCCGTTAGATCAAACGCTAACAAACAGTATCCTTTTGCATATTGCTCCCTAGATATCCCATTACCTTCATTGAGAAAATGTATACCTGTCCCCGAAAAAAGTGTATGATAAGCTGCAGTAAAAATATGTCTTTCAAACGATGGTTGCAAAGCTTTTGAAGGTATTTGCTGGCCATCAATGTATAAACAAAATGTATTCAAATCATAGTTCTCAAAATTGAATGGGTTTTTAGTCAAACTTCCATTAAATGCTGCATTGTCTACAAATCCAACAATACATCTTTTAGGGACTTGCCCCAGAAAAATATTATCGAGAGTTTTGCCTTGAACACCAGAAGGTATGGTTAACACTTTAACTTCTGCTCGAGTAATAGGATATTTAGCAGTTGTAGAAGCTAACACTTTTTGATGGGCTAGTAATACAGTTGGATTGATTCGTGCTCTACGAACAATAAGAGTTGCATCTGTAATGCATACCTTAAATTTTAAATCTGTTGAAGAAGCCATAAGATTAAATGTTTCTCTAGAGCGAACTAATTTTACACACATTTCAACCCCGTTAATTAAAAACTTTTCCTGGTTAAATATATCACCATGAAGATGACCAATCATTTCTATCTCTTTACTTTCACATGCTAGCTTTTGTCTTTTAGTAAATCCTTCGTTCTTTTCATCGCTTGAGTTCATTTTATCAGCTGTATCGTGATACCAAAGAGCACAAGTTAAGTGGGAATCTTTGGCTGCGGGAGCATAATTTAGCAAGGTTTCTATGTATGCACGATAGGCATATGTATTGTTTGGAGGTGATACAAGCTTCTGATTCAAATAAACATCTAGTTGACTGAAGAGTGAATGAAGCCAATTATTAACTGGGGCTACAATGCTTGATGATGATAATTTTGTTGAATCCTGATTGACTATTCATCAACGACAACTATGAGGACTTGAAGACCAAGACAGAAGACATTGCAAATCGCGTAAAGTCACTTGAAGACAGAGGCTTACAAATCCAAGCGAACTCCTTAAGAATAACCTATTTGGAGGCTAAATTTGACGTGATGGAACAGCAGGCGCGCCAGTGCAACATCGAGATTGGTAATCTCCCTGAGAAACGTGGAGAAAACCTCGCGGCGATACTGGAAGACATTGCAGTTCTGGTTAAATGTCCTATAAACAAGCAGGATGTGGTGTCTATCCACCGTGTACCCCAGGCCGTATCAAACAACACACGTCCCAAGAATGTCATCGTCAAGTTCTCAAGTCGTCAACTGCGGGATAGTTTCGTATCAGCTGTTCGCCTACATAAGGGTTTCACCTCGGAGCAACTCAACATCCCTGGCCAGGTCCACACAATTTATGTCAACGAGCACCTCACCCTCAAAAGCAAGAGCCTGTTCAGGGAGACCCGTGAAGCTGCAAAGCAGCGGGGCTACCGGTTCGTGTGGATCAAACATGGCTCCATACTCGTGCGAAAAAACGAAACCTCGCCAGTATTCTCCGTCCGCACGGAACAAGACCTGTCAAAACTCAAGACCTAGTTTCGGCGATAGTGCTTAGTACTTTGTGTGTGTTTATTGAAGTGCGTCCTGCAAAACTCTCTCGTGATGGTGATCCGTATTTTTTAAGTTATATTCTGCTTACAATCTTAAAAATCTTTTTTACTCGTGGTCTCCTGACCAACAATTTTTCCTGTGTTACTGATGTTAGTGAGTGCACTGGCATTATTTGCCATTACTTGGGCAGCGAACAATTATCGAAGGTTAGTCTAATCTTTATTACATGCAGTCTCTGGTACCGTCATTACTCTATGTGTTTACTGCAAAAATTCTTAGAACTTGTGATTTTACTGTTTAACCATGAATGCGATGAACGTTATAATGCGTTGTTTTTTAGTTACATTTACATAACACTTATATTATATTACTGCTTGGTTTTAAATAATAAAATATATATGACTACGTTCTCGGATATAACACATTCAACATACGTTTTTCATCCAGCTAGCAATTCTTCTCATCTACTTTTTACGTACATAAATTACAGTAATATTTTTTACATTTTGCACTATAAAAATGGTTGATAAAATTTCAATTTACTACCAAAGTTGTAGGGGACTTAGGACGAAATTAAATACACTTTTTAACAATATTTTAGCTAACTGTTATGACGTGATTATTCTCTCAGAAACGTGGCTTATCCCTGGCATTTCAGATAGCGAAGTTGTTGATTCCCGTTACCAATTGTATAGATGCGATCGAGATCGCGCTGCCACCGGGAAGGAAGACGGTGGCGGCGTATTGGTGGCAGTCCGCCGCGGAATTCATGCTGCGCGGGTGTGCCTTGCATCTACCCTCAACAACAGCGGCAATGATGATTCTTTACCTACCATTATAGACTACGTACTCTTAAAATTAAGCACACGAGGTAAGTACTACATAATTTGCGGTTTGTACATTCCACCGAGTCAAAACATTAGCATATACTACATTTCTAAATGCACTACGATTTGAATTGATCGATAGTCGTCTAGATTTATTCTACATAGTAGGGGATTTTAACATCCCGCATATTGACTGGCAGGATTACGATGACTCCGGAAATTACTCAACCCTCACTTTAGACAAAGATTATCTACTTCATAAATATACAGATACAGATACTTTATTGGTAAAAACAGTTTACAAGTCATGGTGGAATTTTACATAATATTACATTACCTACATACTAAACATTCAATATTAATTTACATTATTATTTTTTTTGTTATTATCAGCTGCATATAAATTCGCTGACCGAATAATATGCTTTTTCTGCTAACAGCTTTTTCAACTTATTTTTGAAGTTGCTGTCGGATGTTGCATTTTGTATCTCTTGCGGCAGATTGTTAAATATTGGGGCTCCTATTACATATATAGATTTTTTGGACTTGGTAAGTCTGTGAGTTGGCTGTTGTAGTCTATTTCGGTGCCTCGTCTGGTAGTGATGTCTCGCTCCCAAATTTACAAATTTTGCTAAGTTCGTGCGTACAAACCAACATATCTGATAGATATATATGGAAGGTACGGTCAGTATGTTCAGCTCAGTGAAGTAGGGTTTAGCGGAAATATCAGACGGCACTCGAACAATAGCACGTATGGCTCGTTTTTGTAAAATGAGGACCCTCTCACACTCGGCTGCTGTTCCCCACAGCTCCGTACCATATATACCGTAATATATATTTGACTTCCTACGTTCGACTCATGGTAATCAGTTTAATTATATAAAAAATAGTATGGACCGTACTTTATACATATTTATCTCAAACATTGACTCATGTACCTGTGAACCTCCAACTCACGATCCTTTAGTGCGTGTGGATATTCTACATCCACCATTTTGTGTCTTGTGCCTTTTAACTTTTCACTGAAAACTATGAGCCTGTCTACCGTGCCTAGATACCGTTTTCTTGAGGGGAGATATTTTGAGATTAATGAAAGAATCAGGGCTATAGATTGGTCTAGTATTTTAAGCGACATAACAATAGAGGAGTCGGTGGGTG
Organism: Plemyria rubiginata; assembly: GCA_963576535.1. Lineage (NCBI taxonomy): Eukaryota > Metazoa > Arthropoda > Insecta > Lepidoptera > Geometridae > Plemyria > Plemyria rubiginata. Next base: position 172,193 of record OY754905.1, read on the forward strand.
TTTTTTATGAAAATATTTATGAAATTATTAAGACTACTATACCTTTACGTCCACCAAAATCACATGATTATCCAGTCTGGTTTTCTAGGCCACTTATTCATATATTCAAAAATAAAGAAAGGGCATGGATTAAATGGAAAAAGTACAATACTTTGTCGCACTACGAGGAATTCTCATTATTTCGTCAGAGATTCAAAGTAATCAGTAAGGAATGTTATGACAATTACATAGACTCAATTGAAGACAGGTTAAAAGATGACGTGAAAACTTTTTGGGGTTTCATCAGATGCAGTAATAAAAAGTCTGGCATTCCATCCACCATGAGATATAGTGACGTTGAATCTGATAAGCCTAGTGATATTTGTAAACTTTTTACTACTTTCTTTGGGTCAGTGTATGAAGCGAGTGGTTGTGATGATATGGACCTTGAGACCTTACCATTTAATAAAGACTGCGACTTTACGCTCTCAGACTTGCACATTTCTAAGACTTCGATTCTCGAGACTTCGAGACTCGACCAAGGGACCTGGACCCGATGGTCTACCGCCTTTTTTCATCAAACAAACTGCTGACTCCCTTGTTGTACCGCTACACATATTATACAATCAAAGTCTACGAGAAGGTGTGGTCCCGACTGTATGGAAAACTGCCAATATCTCCCCTATCTATAAAACCGGCAGCAAGAATGATGTAGTAAACTACCGTCCTATATCTTTGTTGTCCACCTTATCAAAAGTTCTTGAACGATTAGTACATAACTACATATATCCGTCTTTACATAGAATTGTCATTGAAGAACAACATGGTTTTGTAAGCGTTCAACTACCACTAATTTAATTTTATACAGTAATTTCATTTTTCAAAGTATGGACAAACGTGTTCAAGTGGACTCAGTACTCACTGACACTCAGTACACAGACTTTTGCAAGGCTTTTGATAAGGTGGATCACGACTTGCTTCTGCGGAAGTTGGCTTTCAACGGTATTCGCGGCAACCTACTGAGATGGTTTTTCTCCTACGTTAGGAACAGAACTCAACGCGTCGCTATCAACGGTTACGTTTCTGAGGACATAATTAAGGTCACTTCTGGGGTAGCTCACGGGTCCATTTTAGGTCCCCTGCTTTGCCTTTTTTTTTTTTTTTTTTTGTTCTTTTTATCAATGATATTAATGATTGTTTTACACATACTCATTTTCTACTTTATGCCGACGATCTAAAAATATATCGTGAAATCCATATCCTAGATGACTGTCTCAAATTACAAGAAGATCTTGACCGCCTTACAGTGTACTGCACGGTAAACAAACTCCATCTAAGTCTAACAAAGTGTAAGTCTATTACATTCACAAAGAAAATCCAGATAATTAACTTCACGTACTTGTTATGCAACACGCCGTTACAAAAGGTATCATTGATAAAAGATTTGGGAATAACAATGGACTCCAAGCTGCACTTCGATGTCCATATAAATAATATCGTAAACAAAGCCTTCAAGCTGTATGGTTTTGTAATGAGAACTTGTACTCCTTTCAAAAGGTCAGCATCTTATCTGCTTTTATTTAAATCTTTAATAAGATCTCAATTAGAATACGCCACGTTTGTCTGGAACCCGCACTACGATAAATATAATTGTCAACTTGAAACAGTCCAACGTAAATTCTTGCGGTCCATGACCTATCGCATTTGTCGTTCTAAGTTCCCATACACCACACTTTTAGATAAATTTTCTTTACAAACACTTAAGATGAGAAGATTGCTTCTGGATCAAATGCTGTTATATAATATATGTCATGACAAATTCGACTGTAGCAAACTAGTCAATCAAATATGTATACACATTCCACATCGCTGTTACCTACGAGAGACTCGCAAACGTTACTTGTTCGCTCCCACTCCTTGTAAAACGAACGCTGGTAAGCGTGCACCTTTGCATAGAATCATGAATCAATATAACATGCATTTCACAAACACTGAATTCTTTGCAACCTCACCCGGTTCGTTCAGAAAAAACATACAAGACATTATTATGTCTTGTTTAGATTATAAGTAAGTCAAGTTCAAATTTGTATAATTTTAGGTGGATAGGGGGGTGGATGTATTGGCTGTATTCTTATCAATTGCAGACCAGTACACCTACATACCTACCCTCTCTCTCTTTCTTCTTCATTCATACGTTCATGCCGCCCGATATTTGTACTTACCTTATTCGCGGATAATGGTGCTGATTGCACTTGAAGAACTACATTATATACTTAGTACCTATTTATTGTAACATGTGAGTGTAATTGTTTGTTATCCTAAATAAAAACAATAAAACAATAAGACTATTTTAGCTTTTATGTGTATCAACGTGTGGGATAAATCCATATAGTCATCCCCCGTCCCTGATACTTGAAACTCTATGGGACCATCATCGGCAAGTGATGAAATGGGTTTGTAGTGTATCCATAATCCACTTTCTGTCCTGGTTTGCGTGGCTGGTAAAGCGAATAAATCCAACTCTGATTTTATACACTCACAAGAATGACTATGCAAAAAAGACATTTTTATTTTATTTTAGGAAAATATATCTTTTAAATTGTTAGCTCTTGATTTTTTAGTAGCTTTCACTTTAGCAGTTGACGGTATACTAAATGAAGATAACCGTTTCTTTTTTATTTTATATCCTGAGCCAGACATATTTAATCTATCTATTTTATTATCTGCTTTCCTTTTCAGATTTGAACTTGCTTCTTTAAGTCGAGATTTGATTGATTCCTCCATGGGGTGCGCGCTAACCATATCTGATAGAAGACCGACACCAGCGTTTAAAGCCTCTTTACCTATAACTCTAGCACCACTAGAAAGTAATGGTAAAACAGATCTAAACAATCCTCCTAAAAAACTACCGATGCCATGACCACGTTGATAGGGTGCTCCCTTATAAATCACTCCAATCCCAGAACCAGCTTGATGTGAGTAATAATGTTCATACGGACAAGTTATATTATCACGAGGATACATTATATTTTTTTGAAATGAAGCTTTACACACACTGTTCCAAACTGGAATGGAATTTTTTGACTCGTGCTGGTTCTTATATCTACTTCAATGGTATCAAACTCTCTACGCATAACAGGTAAGTAGTGAGGAGGTGAGAAAACATGCATTTTATTTGCCCCATAAATATACTTTGCAGGATCCAATGGTATAATTCTCAATAAAGGTGTCATAACATCTCCCACTATTTGAGGTTCAATAATATCACAGTAAACAAATAATTGATATGGTAACCCTAAATGTAAATTTGCAGGATATTTACCTAAACCATTACCTACAAGATTTTTGTTTGGTTCAAAACCGAGTTGTAAGCTTAACTTAGGTGATAATGTCAACGATTTAATTGATTCATCCATAATAGTGGCAGACACAAACTTTGATATTTCATCATATCGAAATTTAATTTTCTCTTTTATATTATTTATCGCTGTTAAAATATGATTAATATTATCATAATTTGTTGCTGGAATGTGAGTTTTATAGTACACCAATGAAGGTTTTTCTTCATTTGGCATTAACATTAGTTTTGTTATGTAAATTACATTTTCATGATCTTGTACAGTATACATCGTACAAGGGTATTGAAATTCAACAACTCCAATTGACCATTCTCCATCAAGTTTTATTGATTTTGGTAATTTTGTTGAAAATCGTGTAGTCATATTGTCTGGAAAATATTCCATAGAGCTATTACTAAGTAATGTTAAATAAAAACTTTCTTTCATCATATTGCTTTCAACTCAGACACTGAAATCCAACTATTAAATTTATCTGGATAACCTTTCCACTTCACTAATACTTGCTTTCTGCTACCAGAATAGCGTGAACTAATTATTTTATCTATTTTATACTTCGAGGTGGGGTCATAAAACACTTTCTGTAATTCCTTTTCATAAAACGTTCCAACTATAGCTTCTTCTTTTAAATCTTGTAGTGTATATACAACCAATGGAGATCGTTCTATTATTGAAGTTATCATAAATATTTAATCACTCCAGTTGGATTCATAACCTTTCTGAAATATATGCTTATACTTTGTTATTCTTACATAGTCTCCAATACGAAGTTTTGGTAAAGCTGTACTTGTGATACTTTGAACATTTTTTCTATCATACAAGTTATTCCATACTGTCATTATATTATTTGTATTTACATCACAAGGACACATCTTTATGCTTGAATGATAGCTGTGGTTATAAGCATATATTAGGTCTTGTAAAATGTCAATGTACTTATATGTATTTTTATAGGTGAAATAACGCCACATTCTCATCTTGAGTGTTCTTTGAAATCTTTCAACAATGCTAGCTTTAATATCAGGGTTATTTGTTGTATAGTAATTAACATTTTTTGACTTAAAGAACCCCCGAACATTTTTTGAAGCAAACTCAGTTCCTTTATCTGATTGTATATGAGTTGGTGTTGTATTAGCCTCATTAAATATGCTTTCAAAACATGTTTTAATAGTTTCAGAGTTTTTACTTTTCAAGGGTCGGGCATGCATATGCATATTTGGTAAAGACAGCAATAACACAAAGAATGTAATTAAAACCATTGTTATATTTTGAATAAGTTCTCATATCACTTAAGTCAGCCTGCCAAAGTTCATTAAGATTAGATAGGATATATTTGTTTCGTAGAAATTTTCTGTGAACCGGTTTATGCAGTGTATAGGCTTCTTGTGATTGTAACCACCTTTTAACATCTTCTCTATTCATTTTACCTTTCATAGCACTAGCTAGTTTATCAATACTAGCATACCCAGCGGGGTGTGATGGGTTATAGTAGATGTTGTTTATTTCTAATAAGGACTCCATTTTTCCCATTCAATCTTCTTTTTTACTTTTCTAGTAACTGGCGTTGAAAACACGTCCTCCTCCTCCTCTTTATGTGGTGTGTATTCTTTTAATTCGTTTACCTGAAGCTGCTTTAAATAATCGAGTCTTTTTGGATTTCCAATGTAAATCTGCGGTGTTTTAATATCTAACAATGCTTGTACGAATTTTTCCCATCCTATTATATTATTGTTTTTGAGTAGTCTCAAAGTATCATTTACTAAGTCAACAATATTACTTCCAGGAATTTTTTCATCTTCTACAGTGACTGTGCCGTCATCACCCCAGTGAATTATGTTTTTATTCGAAGATAGCAAATATAATAATTTCTCACCCTTGCTTGCATATGTTTTAGGTACCAAGCCGAGTATGTGCTTAGGAGAGTAAATCGATTTTTTTTTCAAACAAGAAATTTCACCCAGTTCTTCGTCTTTGTTTGATGTCTGATCAGTAACTACATTTTTTACATCAATATTTTTGTTTTTACCAACCATCATACCATCATCTGCTACCTCATCCCCTCTTTTTGCTCTTGGAATATTTGAAACTAAAGGTATTTCAAGAGGTTGACGTCCTTCTTCGGAAAAATGTAAGTATCTTTGCAAAATTTGTAAATATAGTATACATTTTTTTCTATCTTCCATGTTACTTTTCAAAATGTTTTGCATTTCAACATCTAACCGTGACATAGGGTTCATAACAGAAGCATGTTGATTCATTTTTTCCATTACACTTGGATCAATTAATAACATTTTCTTAGCGTGTTCCATTTCTTCAAACAATAGAGCCAACTAATCCACTCAGAATTGACCCCAATATTATAGGTAAAAAAGATCCTCCTTTTTGAACTATTAAACGTTTACGAACTTGTTTAGTACTCTTTCGCACTAGTTTGCGAAGTAGATTTTTATATTTTTTTAACTTTTTCTTTGCTTTTTCTTCAAGAGGTACTTTACTATTCAAAACGTTATGAATGCATTCACAAATGCAATTAATTTCTAATTCATCACAAGATTTTAAAAGTGCTTTCCGATATTTTGGCTTATGTGTGTGCAAAGCACTAAGTAAATCTTTATGCGTCTTTAAGCTTTGATGCATTATTTATGAATGACAGAAATTTGATGATTCTTTGCATATTTAAATAGTTTCGCCGGCACATAAACAGTGCAATATCTATCTGAAGGAAATATTTTGGATTTAAAACGACACATATCGCTAGTATCTTGTTTTAAATCTATCATCAAATATCCATGAGCCTCTTTTGTTGCATCTTTATATGAATCTTCCACAAACTTTGTATTTTCTGGTGATATTTGTCGTGCTAAATATCGAATTTGAGTTTTATCACGAGGATTTTTAAAATAGATGATATAAGTTATATAGATATATCTCTCTGGCCTTTACCTTGATGAAATAAATTTTGTGTTATATAAAATACACTTAAGTTTCGATGATGACTGCCTTTTGTAAATATATCAACAATGCGTCCATCGGATTCTCTCATGAGATCATCAATGATTACTAGTTGAGGATCCTTTCCATCAAACATACTGAGATCTGGTATTCCTTGACAATAGTTTATATTTTTAAGGTTATACAATGGTTGCATTTCATCAAAACACCAAGTGATTTGAATAAATTCAACACTACAAACTTCTTTCACATACTTTACAAAATTTGTTACGAAATAAGATTTCCCGCATCCACTTGGACCGGCCACTATTGCAGTAAATGGATGTATAAAATGAAACATTTTTAATGAGAGTGTTGATTACTAGAGGTCTGTGAAAATAATGAGACAAATGTTTGAATATCAATTATTTATATTTCATTAACAAGCGGTATACAAAATGTAAAAATAATTAATCTAAATCTTAAGTTTACATGATAAAATAATAATATTCACAATTTATCTTTTTAGGTACTAATACTTATTACAAATTAAACTATATTTACATTCATTCCTTAACATTTTATTTTAAGCAACTTTTTTTCTAAAATACATTAGATACCATATCGTAATTTATAATGCCCCCATGCAAATGTGTCAACATTATTTGGTAAAATAAATCTTTTGCTGTCATTAAAAGATAAACATATTTTGTTTACTTGCTGAGTAAATATTTTATGTTTAAGTGATTTGAATAGAGCCATTGTACCATATTGAATATTTTTATCAAATAAGCATGATCTATATTTTTCCATTTTCATGTTTTTTGTGACACATTTCTTTACACCTTGAGCCTTTGAAACAAACTTACTTTCAACATCTAACGCATACATTTTAGATCTTAATCCAACAAATTCCCGAAATATTTTTCCATTATTTTCATCTTTGAAAAACCCTAGTTTCTTTTTGTTAATTTTTGGATAGCCAAATATGTTATCATCTGGGTAATCAGATGTATCAAATTTTAAAAATAGATCTGGTATAATGTCTTCATAAAAGTTATCTGTGAAAACGTGATATATCAAACTATCAGTATCAGTGTAAAGTAACTTAATGTTATTGTTAAACTTCTTAAGCATAAAGTTATAGTGAAAGTCATACATTAAAGTTTTCGAAATATCCAAGATGCAAAAACCTAAGTAAATAGGTTTGTTGTGAAACAGTTTCATTTTTCTTAACTGAACTGCAACTAAATTCTCTCCAAATATAGCTGAACTATGAAATTCCGGTTTCGCAACTAAATCTTGTACACCAAGAATTTTACCTCTATTTTCCCAGTGTGTTAATAGTTTAACGTTTACTCTCTTTTCAATGTTTTCCATTGTCTTGCCAAATACAGAGTTATTCATTAATTTGTAAAAATCTTTTTCAAAATCAGATTTAGCAGATGTTCGTAAAGTGGTGTTTAAATCTATGTAACGTTTTAACCAAGGACGTTGTTTGAATTTTAAAATCCTATGAACTTTTGTTAATTTCATACCCATATCAATGCATTGTTTCAAATTTCTATAATGGATTTTATATTTAGTTTTATTATTCAGGTTTGGTACTAATTTAATATCTTTGGAATTTCCAATTTTGATGTTTTCGGGACATAAAGGCAAATCTGAATGCAAATCATGAAGTTCGACAGGGTACTCTAAATCTACTTCTAAAATAAAACCGTATTCTGCATTTTCAGAAACATCAAAGTTAGTATCAACATTTACCCATTCAAACCCACCAACTGGAAGACATTGAGACATAGCCCAGCCGTAAATATTATTTGCATCAAAATAAGTTAAGTATGATTTTGATTTATTTTTATCATAATCTTCCATTAACTCATTATTAGCTTTTGCATAGCGATTACTGCACTGTGATACACCTCCCCGTATACCAGCTCTAATAAAAGCAACCTTCTCAAAATCCGTTAATAGTTCTAGTTCTATTTGAGTGTATTTCAACATAGCATCCCAACTTAGTCCAGGTGCTGTGTAGTAATGAGCTGGATCTAAACCATATGTTTTTAAACATAAAGTTCTAAAGCTTTCAAAAACATCTGTTAATAATAAAACATCAGTTTTGAGATATAGATAAGAATAATCTAACATATTGCGGCAATGGAAGTGTTTCCAAATATCTTTGGCATGATTGTAATCATCATCTGATATATGAGAATCGGATAGTGAGCTATAAAACTGATCTTTGCTAGGGAGCGTTGTTTTTTTCAAACTGTCTTCAGATGTCATAAATTCATATGGGTATATACCTTTCCTTCAAAGACGATTAAAATCTTCATTATTCGAAAAGTTCTGTTTTAAAGTTTTAAATTGTTCATTGCATAAGTTTTTTGCCAACTGATCGAGACTACATGGTAAAAATTTTAAGGAATCAACAAATCTCAAACTGATTTTTTGATTATTAACATTAATTGTTTTTGAAAATGAAATATATTTTTCTTTGGTTTGGGGAATAACATCAATTTCACCTTCAACAAAATTTAAAGCGTGGACAATGAAATGGGCATCATAATTGCTTAGGTTATGAAAGAAAACTGGAATATAACGTGGTGATCGAAACTTTTTTGCGCATATTTCATGTGCAACACCTCGAAAATGACCAGTTTGCCAATCATAATCGATAGTATTTTCGCTGTCTAAATTACTCTCACAAATGTGACATATTGTTGTATTTAAAATTTCATTTTCCTCTTTAACTGTCAGTGGTTTAGGACAAACTTGAAAACTGTTTTTCCTACATATAACTTTTAAATCTTCATGCAAACGCTTCATGAATTCTTGTGCACAATTTTTTCCACTATAAGTCTCATATTTAAATAATGTATCATCATATGAACATTTGATATAGTAACCAAAGCTATATGGTTCGTGTTCATGAGTATTACTTGTATACGGGTTTGATGGATTGTTAAAACATGATTTAATTGGGTTTAGAAAAGCTTCAAAATCAGCGTATACAACAAAAGGTATTTTTAACTTCTTCTCATATTTATAAAACTTCAACTTATCATTGGATATTGGCCGACCATACCAATCCTTTGAAGTTTTGTTACCATTTGGTAATTCTGTGGCAATGTGAGCACAGTCATGCTGTTGATGATCAATTAACCTTTGTTTTGTAGGAAAGTGTAGTAAACATCCATCACAAATATGAACTGCATGGTCTTGATTGGAAATTTGTTTACTTACGAGGCGCGACATGTTTTTTATGTGACAGTTATGATTGTTCATTCCGTTTGAAATCAATAATAAATTAACGTGTACGTCTTTGCGAGATTTTGTTAAAAATAATGGCCCGACCACACTATGACACTTTTTAACTTTGTTGAATTCCAAACCAAATACGTTGATGCTAATATTGTTCATTTTTTCAACTTTTGGTATATCAGATAACTTTACAGGAAAACTAACTCCATCAAATTTTAATTTATTAGAATTCATAGTGTAAGATGATACTCGATCAGCATTTTTGTTTACTGGGTACAAAGCAGATAGCAATGCCCACTTAAAACATAAACTATCAGCATTTTTAACGTTGACTACAGCTTTTTTTGTTCTTATGTCCATTGGTAACTCAATGTATGAAGTACCACGGAGTGGATTAAATTTATTTATGTTCATATCAATTGCTCTTATTTCTTTAAGACTCCAACCACTGTCTTTTTTCTCAAAAGAACTTATTTTACTTGCCATAGTGTCACACAAAGATGAAAACAAAATATTTAGATCATCCCCTTGAAAAACAATGTAATTATACGTTTGAAAATCTTTAGTTTGTTGAATGAAATCCGCATGCAGAACAAAGTTAACTTTAAAAATTGTATGCTGTTGAATTGATTCTTCAATTAATGACAAAATCTCATTTTTTATAGAATTCAAAAATAATTCTGGGGTTTCAAAGTTTTTCACAGGTTGTTCATTTTTACTATGAATCTTATAAGAAATTATTCTTTGACCAAAAGCTGATTCAATAACTGCTACATTTTCTAAAGTGTTGTGAACTTTTTCAAGTTTACTTTTATGGAGATTACTTCTCAAATGATTCGCAAAATACCGTCTTTTCACTGAAACATGACATGTGCTACATATTACCATAACAGCATCACCTTCATTCTCATTGATAGATTCAGTTGTTGATTCAGTGTTTACATTGCTGGATCCTGCCACATCAGTAGATGATCCATCTTCATGTCGTGCTCGTTTTACAATGATGTTGTCATTTTCAGTGTTATGCACTCTTTTTAGAGCTCCTCCAACGTGTTGTCTACAACAATGAAAAAGCGTTATAAGATACAATCCTGATTTTAAATTAAACAAATATAAAAGCATTGGTGTAGTTAGTACGTAGTAGTAGTACGTAGGTAGTAACGGCGCATTCATTGTATAATTCTTCATCGTATTGATCTTCGAATAACATGCGATTTTCTACATATTCGCAGAGATTGTATAAGTCTTCGTTGTGTTCATCTTCAAATATCATACAATTATCTAATATTTTACATAACTTTTCTTCGATTTTAGAATTAGTATTGAAAAAGACACTAACACAATTCACATCACTGTTTGCCATTTTGTTCAAGGTATCAATGCTACATGTTTAAGATTTCAAACAGAACTGATGCTACTTAAATATTTTTATAAACTATTTATATGAAGAGCAGGTAAACTTTAAAAATATCCTAAAAGATTACTTAATGAGGGATCATTGTTTCATGTAATTATGTAATAACTACTACTAAAAATATTATCTGAAGTTGGAACTGTAACAATTTCTTTAGTTGCATTAAAACTTATTTTTTTAACATTTTCATAGTTTTGGTTACCGTCATTGGCAAAATACTTAAGTCGATAACTAGCATGCTTCCATTGTTCATTTGAAGCAACTTTGCTTATCTTCTGCATATTAAAAACTTCTATTTTTATCATGTACTTTGACCGAGGACCATCATCTTCATTCGTAGACAAGAAAACATTGCCACCTTCCCGATGAGCATGAGAAATTGTAGATGATAACTTTCTTTTCTTTATTTTTGAGACTTCAAACAATGCGTCTAAGCTTTCACTTGATGATTTTCTTTTTAATTCCTTTTGTGGCAGCTGATCTTTTTCAATTATTCTTAGCTCCTGAGTATCATCATCTGAACAAGCGTAATAGTATTGTTTGTATGTATTTTCTTCCTCTCGATTGAATGAGTTCTGCAAAATCATACAAAATTGTAGTTTTTGAAACAATACCTATCATTTAAGTTTAAAACACATCAATTAAATAACATTGAAAATAACTTACCGACATTGTTCTCTGGAGATCACTTTTAATACACAACTCACTGAATTTAATATAAAGAATTGCAATGCACAAGCAAGGGAATGTGAACAGTCGAAGAAACCCAGCGTGTTATATACTCAGTCTTTCAACACTATCACCTTAGTAAATTACCCTAATTAACAAAGTCCAAATGCGATTGTGTTAGCTATCACTTCCACATTCCTTGAATCGTAAAAATTAGTCAACAAAACTCGATCTTTCAACACTATCAAGATCATTAGGAATTACTCTCATTAACAAAGTAGAAATGCGATTGCGTTACACAACAGCTAGCGAAGTTTGACTAAAAACCCATTCAATTTTGAGAACTATGATTTGAATACATTTTGTTTATAAATTGATGGCCAGCAAATACCTTCAAAAGCTTTGCAACCATCGTTTGAAAGACATATTTTTACTGCAGCTTATCATACACTTTTTTCGGGGACAGGTATACATTTTCTCAATGAAGGTAATGGGATATCTAGGGAGCAATATGCAAAAGGATACTGTTTGTTAGCGTTTGATCTAACGGCTGATCTCAGCTCAAACTCAAATACCCATTGGAACCTAATAAAACATGGTAGTGTTAGATTAGAGGTTCGATTTGAATCTTCACTTACTCAGACAATTAACTGTATTGTTTACGCAGAATTTGATAATGTTATTGAAATAGATAAGAACCGTAATGTAGCCGTAGACTATAGTAGTTAAGTTGATGTTGTATAAACCTAGTTTTAAATATGAAATAAAAAACATAAGCAAATTATTCCAATCCTTTTATTTCATCCTACACTTTATAAAGAAGTTCAGCTTACTTAGTTTAACATTCTTGATTTGAGAATAGAACGCATCACAACTTTACAATGAACACAACTGAAATTCAAAAATATTTGCATTTCATACATCCTATGTTACAAAAACATGTTTATCCAGCAAACAGGTTACCTTTACATATTAACACTCCAATATACTTAATAAGTAATTTGGACCCCGACAGTGAACCAGGCTCCCATTGGATAGCCATTCACATAGATAACAGTGGAGTTGGATTTTGATTCTTATGGACGACCACCTGTAGGAAATCATAGAAGTTTCTTGAACAGGACTACAAGACAGTGGGATTTCAATAGGTATAGACTACAGCATGACTTGACTTCAGTTTGTGGAGAGTATTGTTTAACATATTTATATTACAAGTATTACGGAAATACATTGATGGATTTTGTAAAATTATTTGGTAGCAGGAAGCTAGCCAACGATATATTTGTCTATAATTTATTTGGAATCTGTTTTAAGGTCAATAAAAACGTGAAATAAATTCAAGCGTGTTTAAATTTGTGAGTGATACCCTAATCACCGAAGTAATTAAGCAACAATGTAGTGTTCGAGCAAGTAAAGTCATTAGGGACTCTTAGCAGCTAATGGGTAATTAGCTAACGAAGTAGGACCTATAGAAACCGAACGCTATCTCGCAATGCGCTACAGCTACGACAAAAAGGACCGCACAGATTGACTCAGCAACCCCGAAAACTTTTTTTTTTGTTTTTTTTTTTTAGGCGTTGAAGTAAACGAGCCGGCCAAGCCACATTGCCACCCTCTGAGCGAGCCAGCCGATGAGCCACTTCCGGTGAATACCTACTACTCGCGTGGCTAACCGTTTGTCGTACAAAGTGCTGAACGCTCGCATGATGGAGGAATGGTGAAGCGCCTGATGGCGTCGCCAGTAATGGACGCTTCGAGGTGACCGCGACTCACCATGCGATGGTGCAACGATGGGTCGCTGAGCAGACCAAAATCGAGAGCCGCTAGGGAAAAATTACTTTATTAACTTTTTTTATGAAATAAAGAAATGACCCTGCAGTTCAAGTTCATATAACTATTTGTCCATTTTAATTATTCATCATAAAAGATCATTATGACAAATATCAAGCACATTCTTCATTGCCAGTTCTTCTAGGCTTTGGTCGCGACAAACTGGCGGTAGATTCACCGAGACGTTTCGAAGTGATCCCTTGTATTGATTGTACTGAATATAGACCGTTTTCATTTAGTTTATGCAACGGTATGGATGAACCTGGTGCATTCAATGATAAACGAACATAACACCCGTCCGCCTATCTACTTACTGTAGTATAGGTATGGTAGACACTATACAACGTGAGACAACGTTGGAGATTGGAGACCGCCCAAAGCTGCCATTGTTCAATGTTAAAAATGGCAGAAAGTCAATGATTGCAAAAGTACCAAAGGTGACTTTTATTTCTCTCGATGCGATAGTCTCCCTCTTGTCGTGTCACTAGTTTCTTTAGTAACAGTGTGGTGAAAGGATTAGAAGTGCGTGCCTCAAGAGGCTCCTTTCGATGCGATAGTGAGGGGCCGCTGGAGCGAGAGATATAGAGATAGAGAGATAAATTTTTTATATGTTCCTTATTTGAAGTCTCAATCTTATGTTAAATTCATGTATAATAAAGGTAACTACAACTCAATAAATTCCAAAATATCCGATATCGACTGGGGCACGGAAATCTCATCCAGATCACTTGAGGAAGCCGTAGAGTATTTTTATTCTATTATTAATCAATTCAAAATCCAATTCATACCCACTAAAGTAGTATCCAACAGCTCCTATCCTAAATGGTATTCTCCGGCACTCATAAAGCTTATTAAAGAAAAATTTAAATATCTCAAAAAATTTAAAACGTATGGCATGATATCCGACATGGAAACCTTTAAACTGTTACGTGATCGGGTTCACATGTTGGAAAGTCAATGTTACCAAAATTACATCGTATCTATAAAAGACGGTATTTTTTTTTTTTTTTTTTTTATAATGCTGGACAATCCACACAGCACCATCTAGCCCCAAAGTAAGCTACTTAAAGCTTGTGTTATGGGTACTAGATGACTGATATATTTAATAACTATATACTTACATAGATAGATATTTTTTTTTTTATTATACATAGAAAATACCCAGACCGACGGAACAAATTTCTGCAGTTCGTACACAAATTTGTTCCGAGGCGGGAATCGAACCCGCAACCTCTTGCATCGCAGGCGGACTCTCACCCGCTGCACCACAGAGGTCGTCTTAGGTATAGAAAAACAACCCAAAAATTTCTGGTCATTTATTAAGAACCGTTCTAAATCCAACGGTATTCCTACTTCACTTAAATACCTGGACTCGTCAGCTACCTCTGGGGAATCTATCTGTGAGTTTTTTTTTTAATATTTCTTTTCTACATTCTTACTCCCGGTTACGCAATCTACCACTGTTGATCCACCTAACTTAAGCAACTTCAACCATGCCCACGATATCTGCAACATTGAGATTTGCGAGCGCGAAGTTGAAAAACTGATAATGCACTTAGATACCTCAAAGTCACCAGGACCTGATAATATCAGTTCAATATTCTTAATTGGTTGTGCTAAAACTATCTGTGTACCGATATCTTTGTTATTCCGTAAATCTATAGCTGACTGTATGGTTCCTAGTGTTTGGAAGTCTGCCTTCGTTTCTGCCTTTGTATAGGATACATAAAAAAGGCTCTAAGAGTGAAGTTACCAACTATAGACCCATATCTAAGTTATGTATTATTGCTAAGATTTTTGAAAGAATCGTCTATAATCAAGTTTATGCGGCTTTACAAAACTCTTTCAATCCTTCGCAGCATGGCTTTCTCAAAGCGTCCTTTGAGACCGTGTCCAATCTCGTTCTCTTCAATGACTACTTGACCGAAGCAATGGATAACGGTCACCAAGTCGACGTAGTCTACACCGACTATAGCAAAGCCTTCGACAGGATTGACCACAGGCTTCTCTTGTCCAAACTCCACCTCATCGGCATCAGGGGTAACCTGCTGCGATGGTTTTCTTCTTACATCGATAATCGGTCCCAAGCTATTGTAATCAATAACTACATTTCTAGCTGGGTTTCTATTCCTAGTGGTGTACCGCAGGGTTCTCTTCTAGGACCTCTGCTCTTTTTAATCTTTGTCAATGATATCTCTAGTTGTTTTCTAAATAGCCACTTGCTTTGTTTTGCCGATGACATGAAGATCTTTAAAGTTATTAACTCCCACGAGGACTCTTCTCAACTTCAAGACGACCTATCAAGATTAGACTCTTACTGTTATAGGAACCAACTAGACCTCAATCCTTCAAAGTGCTCGGTTGTCACCTTTACACGTAACAAATTAATAATTCAGTCTTCCTACTTGCTTAAAAATCATATCTTACAGAATTGCAGCTCGGTTAGGGATCTCGGGGTGCTGCATGACTCGAAGCTTCTGTTTAATGAGCATGTTGAAACCATCGTTTCTAAAGCATCCAAGGCTCTGAGTTTTGTTATGAGGAGCGCAGCTAATTTTCATCGTGCTAAAACATTCAAAATCCTTTACTGTACATTCGTAAGAAGCATTCTTGAATACGCTTCTCAGATATGGAGTCCTCGTTTTGACAAATATATACATAGATTAGAGCGCATCCAAAGTAAATTCATGAAATACCTCTGTTTTCGATTAAGAATTCCATACGACTCTTCTGCCTACCTTAGTTTGTGTAAGAAATTTCATTTTCTCCCCTTAGTTAAGCAACGTGAAATTGCTGATCTATGCTTCTTATTAAAAATTACATCTAACGATATTAATTGTCCCGATTTACTGAATAAAATTAAATTTAATGTCCCTAGTAAATGCAAAAGATTTAATCCCTTTATCCATATCTCCGTAGTCGGCAGTAATTACCGGCAAAACTCATATCTGTGGCGAGCCAGCGCGAACTTTAACAAACTAAGTAAAGATGTCGACTTAGACCTCTTCTGCACGAGTGTTAAATCAGCCAGGCAGCGAATGAACAGGGAGTTCTTCAATAGTGAATAAAACGTACATAGGTATAATTATCATTATGTTCACTGCTTTATCTTTCTTTTATTGTTTTTTCAGGTATTGTGTTGACTGCGGTGCTCACATTAATGTTTATGCTTTTATAATGTTGTTTAACCGTGAAAACCTTTTATTGGCTTTTGCGTTTTTATATCTGCTATGTTATTTTAGTTATATTAAGCTGTTGGTTATCCAATAAATAAATAAATAAACCCTTCGACGCTGTGGTGCACCCTGCAGCCAGGTAGGCGCGTCGCGTCGCGTCGCCGCGCGCCGCGGGTCGATGCCGACCATTCGAAAGCACCGCAGCTACCGAGGTAGCTAAAACTAGTACCTATTCTGGAACTACGTATTCAAAGTCAGAGTAAGTATATTTTATTGTATGAAATACATGCGAATGAGAAGATGTTTAATAATTATATATTTGAGTGACCGAGCTTTGCTCAGTTTCTTAACAACGCCTCTACTGAAGTAGTAAATAATAGTAGGTATTATCTCAAATATATGTCAGAAAGAGTCATATTTAAGTTTCAGTTGGGATTTTCATTGCCTGAAAACACGGATGAAATCGATGTATCGCCCTCAAAACCTCCTGCATGGTAAATTTCATAAAAATCGTTGGAGTCGTTTGCGAGACTCAGATTATATAGCAATAAATAAATATACAAGAATTTATTTTTATTTATTTATTGGAAAACCAACAGCTTAATATAACTAAAATAACATAGCAGATATAAAAACGCAAAAACCAATAAAAGAAATACAAAACAAAGAATTGATCGTTTAAAGGTACCCTTATTCCTTTGATAGTTCGATGTGATACTAGTTACTAGTTTCAAAGCCTTGGAATTCGCAGTTGAAGAACAAGCAGAAGATGTACCTCTACGTAGTTTATAGTAATTCTACCAACATTGCAACATAGAAATAAAGTGAAGTGTGTGGAGGTAGGTGTGGAACCAGCCGCTTGCACTTGCACTGTGACAGGCACTTAGCCAGTTTTTTTGTTAAAAAAAGTTACGGCTACATAGCAGCTGGTGTAGAGTTCAATCAGAAATAGCCGAACTGAACCCAAAACCAACTAAAATTGTTCAATACCGCTGCCGGTGCCGCCGCGTCTCAGAGAGAACCGTTTCCCGGAATTAGAAAACAAAAAGGTAGCGCGTGTCGCACCGCGCCACGTCACGCAGAGAGATGTTAGTGTGGTCACTATAATAGTCACTAATGAACAGTTTAGTACAGGCTGAGGTGACTGCTGGATGAAACTGTATTATTTACAGTTTCTGTTCGTTTCAGAGATGCCGTTGGTCCGTTGTTTTTGTCTATTCTTCTTGTCGTATCACTCATTCTTTCGAAACAAAAGAAAAACTTCTTTCGAAAGGATTTTAAATGCGTCTCGAAGAAGTCTTTCTAGGACATGACACAATACATATTTTAGGGCAAATTAAATAAATATATTTGACCATTGGTTCCGGTGAGCGCCGACCGACGCGACCCGAGATAGCAAGTGACTTGACAGCCGATTAGCTTTGATCGAGCTTTCAGAATCCGGCGGTGTGTATTTCAAGTTCGAGTCTAGACGTAGAATGAAGCGCACGCTCTCGGAACAGCAGTTACTACGCATTGTTTACGAAGCTAGCAAAGCTGGACCACTGTTATGTACATCTTGGGCCCTATTAGTTACCTATTCAATAGTCAGAGGAAGTTACCTACAGTATTGATTGAGTCACGTGATAATTATGTTGAACTGAGGGCGATTTGGTAGGTACATCTGCATGTTTGAATAAGCTGATGCTACAGCGAGAAGTGACGGCGGCGGCGGCGGCGGCGCGGCCGGCGTGCGTGTGGGCATCCGCTGCCGCTGCCGCTGCGCTTCACTCGGCGACAAATAGGGCACCGCACTCTGCACACCGTAATGACGTGATTATGACCCTCAATTTGTGAATGCATCGCTAACTACCCTCATTATATTAAAGTACCTATTTGATTTCATCGAAGCGAGCGACGCGCGTCATAGCAGAATGCTTCGTGGGGCATCCGCTGCTGCCGCTTCCAACGAAACCAACCATTCGAGCACTAACGGAAGTGCTCGCCCGATCCGGATACCATGCGGGCCCTCATCAAGTGATCGCTCGAAGCCGAACCGAAAGTCCAAGCCAAGGGCCGGCGGCGGCGGCAACGCGCGGCGCTGCGTTGGTGGCTTATAACACCATGCAAATTTTATAACGAGCGCACTCTACACAAATGGTACCTAAGTAGGTATATGTATGTATTGAAGTTGGGTTTAACACTAGAAATAAACTTTAACGGTGTGGGAATATTTTCAAAATGTTTGGCTTTGGCTTGATAACAAAAAAATTACTTTTCCCACTAGAACCCATTCGATGATTAGTTACACCCAGTATACTTACATTACTAACTGGCATAAAAGCGGTCGTATTTCGCAAGCTAGTGTTTGTTGCAAGATGGCATGCACCCACCGCGCATTATGCAATACGTACTTTTATCTGTGCATCTAAAAACACAACATGTGAATGTTGGGACTGAAAATAGAATGGATTATGGTATAATTCAAGTGGTTCGCGAACTGAGAATTTACGTCCGTGGCGGTGGTCTCGGGAGAGGGGACTCTTGCGATGTTACCGATACCGCATCGGAACCCAGCGT
Source organism: Plemyria rubiginata (assembly GCA_963576535.1). Classification (NCBI taxonomy): domain Eukaryota; kingdom Metazoa; phylum Arthropoda; class Insecta; order Lepidoptera; family Geometridae; genus Plemyria; species Plemyria rubiginata. The sequence goes on from OY754905.1 coordinate 191,374, forward strand.
CACGCGACGCGACGACATGCGACGCGACGATCTTCGCGACACTTTTCCAGAAGACTTTTGGATGAAAACAATTAATAGAAAATGTAAAAAAAAAACATGTCTACCAATGCGAAGCTGGGACAGGCCGCTAATTATTTATAAATACAACAAAAAGAGAGAGATAAGAAAAAATCACGATAAATATTTATTCTATTCTGTTTTTGGTACCTACTTGCTTTTATAGCGGCAACAGAAATACATCAACTGTGAAAATTTCAACTGTCTGACTATCACGGTTCATGAGATACAGCCTGCTGGCAGACGGACAGCAGAGTCTTAGCAATAGGGTCCCGTCTTACCCTTTGGATACGGAACCCTAAAAAGAGAAGAAACCATTTCTTTACTCTTTTATGGAAGCTTACAACTTGTTGTAAGCTTCCATAAATTCAAATAGTGTGGAATGGTTCATACACCATTATAAATATTCGGTTTTACTCGGCTAAGAAGAAGCGGTGCAATCGTGCGAGTGCAAGGGGCTCCACAGAGTGTCGAGTGTGTGGATAGATGTGTTGTCAATGGGTTTGGGTATCTTCAGAGATAGGCAAGTAGCGCCGAGTCGTGCACTCTCTACGTTTTAATTGTTATCTGTGAAGTAACGAAGTAGTGCGCAAGGATTTGTGATCTGCAGATAACTCTCGTTGAGGCCAATACACTGCGCGAATTGCGAACAAAATGCCCGATAATATCATTGTCATCTATCTATACCTGCGCCTGGTTATTCAACTTCTTCCTGGAATGTGTAGGCGAGGCCTATGTCGTTGGTCTATCGGGTAGAAAGGTCATTGATATTATCCATCAAACTATTTTGGTGCAAGACAAGCAAGATCGTAATAAGTATATATAAAAGTCCGTTCTACTGCATAGATAAGCCTCCAAACCATGTGCTAAATCAAACAAGCACAAAGCCAAGGCACCCACCTCTACGTGAAGACTGAGCTTGAAGCGTGAGCGGCGAATTAGCACCGACAGTCACGAATGATTTGTTCACCGCCGCCGCCGCCGCGCCGCCGCCGCGCCGCCGCCGCCGCCGTTGTTTGCCGAACATATTCACGTTGAAGGTGATGTTTATGAAATACTATCAGTTGTAGGTACGTACGTACTACCTGCCTATCCAGCGTTGACCTAGTAAAGTTAAAATACACCCTAGAGCTGCGTGTATTAATTGACTTATCGGCAGATTAGGAGCGTGACACCGCTGTGGGAAATATTTACACCAGCTCGAATTACGGATTAATGATCCAGATAACATTATGTCCACTAAGTATTCTTATTATGTGTGTTCATCTATTGAACGAGTCCACAACACGTGTTAAGCTGACCGATCAGGATGTGTCATGGAGTGTCCGCACTTCGCGTTGCCTTGTACTGGTCAGCACTGCGCGCTCGGCGGCGGCGGCGCCGGGCCCGACATGACGCGACGCTTGTCTCGCACAGTTCCTGAGAGCACAGAGAGCACAGCAGTAACGCACCTACTGCGCGTGCACGTCGACACGAGGACGCGTCGCCTTCAAGCCTGTTAGCGCGTTCGTTACGGAACTTCTCTCGGTCCGAACGTGTTATTTTAAATGATCTGGCGTTCGTCGCAAGCTGTTGCTAATCGCCGTCAACAATGGCGATGTAAATTACTCTGCCAATAAATCAGCGCGTAGTTACTGTAATGTAGTGTAGTAAAAAGTAGTGTAGTGGAGTGTAGGTACCTACTGACTGCGGTCGGGTCGGGAGCGGCCGCATCGATCGGCGCGATGTGTTGAAAGATAAATCGATCGTTGAACTGGTGCCAACAAAGCGGCGTCGACCGCGCGAGTCGTCGCGCCGGCGGCAGCGTCGCTCGCTGCGCTGCAGCCGGCGACATCACGCCGGCGGCGGCGGTGGGCCCCGTGCCATTCTTTCGGCAGTTCGCTAATCTAATCCTCATAAGTACAACAACAAATAGACGGGTTAATCTCCAATAAAAACCCTTTTATCATAATTACTTCAATCAGGCGGCACAAACAATAATTTGCCACGCCTCTTCTAAGTCTTCAAGAACAATTAGCTTCCTCCTCAACCTCTGTCAACAGAACCTGAAAACCCACGAATCTGAACCCGCGGCGCTCAAAACTAAATAGATCTACTCCAACGGAACCCTAATTGCGGTAGTTATAGAATAGAATAGAATATATGTTTATTTGACGACAACACACAGAAGAAAGAAGAGAAAAAAGGCAGTAGGTAGAGAATACACAGTAGGTAGATTAACAAACACTTAAAAAAAAAAATAAAGATAGCCTACACACAAATAACAAGCCTCTCCCTGTGTGAGTCAGTCAAAAGGCTTAGTCTCAGCTTGATGCCACTCTCTAACAGGGTTAGAGAGTGGCGCTGCGCTGGTTAGGTTAGCTGGTTATAGCGACTACTGTTGAGGTGGAATACTAGTCCAGTATCTGACCTACTCTAAATATTACAACCGTATTGGCTTTCATTCTAAACAAAACTTGTAGCATGAAACAGCGCTGTTGTAAACTTTATCCTCCTCTTAGAGCAATACTATAGTTTATCCTCCTCTTAGAGCAATACTATAATTTATCCTCCTCTTAGAGCAATACTATAATTTATCCTCCTCTTAGAGCAATACTATAATTTATCCTCCTGTTAGAGCAATACTATAATTTATCCTCCTCTTAGAGCAATACTATAATTTATCCTCCTGTTAGAGCAATACTATAATTTATCCTCCTCTTAGAGCAATACTATAATTTATCCTCCTGTTAGAGCAATACTATAATTTATCCTCCTCTTAGAGCAATACTATAATTTTGTATAATGAGAATGGTAGGTAGGGGAGATACCAAAGCGACGACGACTCGGCCGAAGGTTCGAGGAAAACTAATTTCGTTATTACTTAATCATTACAAAAACGGTGTCGGAGCTACCTGTTCGTTGTTACACAATATTAGTTACACTGGCATTGCAGGTAAATGAGCGAACTTTGCACACGAGACGCTTGCCGGGGCTTGACTTCGCGCTCAACTTCTGTGGCTGACTATACCGTTCATATCTCGGATCAATTTGGGTTCATTCTTTATTGTGCTAAACAAAATAAACACTGGTATGAAATAGGTCGGAACTATGTTACTCCAATGAATTATTTCTGTTTGACGACCTCTGTGGCGCAGCGGGCGAGAGCCTGCCTGCGACGCAAGAGGTTGCGGGTTCGATTCCCGCCTTGGAACAAATTTGTGTACGATCTGCAGAAATTTGTTCCGATGGTCTGGGTGTTCTCTATGTATGATAAAAATATCTATCTATGTAAGTATATAATGTATTAAATATATCAGTTATCTAGTACCCATAACACAAGCTTTGAATAGCTTACTTTGGGGCTAGATAGTGCTGTGTGGATTGTCCAGCATTATTTATTTATTTTATTTATTTATTTGTTTGTATCGCAGTGAAAAGAAACGAAACTTTCAGAGCCTACTCGTAGCTACACAATTGAAAGAAGTTTGTCTTGCAGTTGTCGAGATGAAAATTAAACAAATATTACCATTTATTTCTGGCACCACGTCACGCCACAGCGCGCCACGCCACGCCACTCCGCGTCACGCTCGCAGTATCAGCACTACGAATAACTTAAGGCGGGGCAGTCTCATTCCTTTAGTTAAAAAACGCATTTAAAAGAGCCTATTTTCTACATTGGACATTTCTTATTGGACATATTTTTTCAAAATCTATGTAAGCTATGTTTTTAACCTTTTTTTCTTCATCCCCATGCACAACAGATGTCACCTCTCTTAGTACCAAGTTTGTACAACCTCACGATTCTTTGAGGACGCCTAAGAGGGGTAGTCACAGGAACGTCCATATGGTACATACGTGACAGGTTGCAAGCCCATCGCCGCTGCTGGAATACAATCTGTTTACCTCGCGAGGTTTTCCAACTGGTTCAACGAACATAAACTTTTCAGAGAACATTATAATTAAAAATACAATAAACGGCTTCAACATGCCTGATTGAAAGTTGTGTCGAGCGTCTACTTTGCAATCAATATTTAAATACCAAGCCAATAAAGTGCCTCCGCTCCGCCTGCCTTCTGCAGCAGTAACATCCCGGCCTTTCTAAAGCAACGCCTAATCAGTGGACGTCGATTAATACTGTTAAGGAGCAGATAACTAAACATTTTAAAATACAAATCACACAACATTATGAAAAATGCAAAAGTACGAAAACTAGTAAAACAAGGTTTTAGCCAGGACAACTTGTTCGGATCAAAGTTTGAACTGAAAAACTTGGATGATCGCGATTTCCACAAACAAGGTCACTCAACTTTCTTGTCGTGTCACTAGTTCTTTCGAAGCAGTGTGGTGAATGGGTTTAAAGTGCGCCTCAAAGAGGCTCCTTTCGAGCACTTGACACAATTATGTTGTAGAACTGTAAGGTTGCCGACGTGATGTTTTATTTCACCGTTTGAGAGTACCGACCGACACCATGACACATATTCGTTTCAAGAAAAATCCTCATTGGTGCTTCACCCATTTTAATAGGCGACTTTAGGGCCGGAACGGAAAACGTCGCGCGGCCCTCTCCAAATGATGAATGATGATGACGGATAGATGTTGACAGAACTGACGTCACATTCTAGACGAAACTATATAAAACACGATTATAACAAGAAGATTTATTAAAAAATTAAAAAAACCCGAGTGCCCGAACTAAAAGTATGTAGGTAGGTAAATAAGATAATGTTTTAAGTTTTGTACTTTTGAATATTCAGTCTCGACGAATGATAAAAATGTAAAGATCGCAAACAGTCGGAGGCTCGCGTACCTATGTCCTAGCAGTTTACTGATGCCTGTGGTTGTCTAGCTCATTTTGATCACTTTGGGGTTAACCCACATTCAAGTGTTCTCTTGTCTTAAAGTGAAGACAAGAGCTAATGTGACTCTCGCTCGCACGTTTTGACTTGTTGAAGGACATAAAATCACTAAACCCATTTTGGAAAAATTGCAAACAACCATTTTGTGTGCAATCACATTGCACACAGTTTAGTAAAAAAATCATTTTGATCGGTACAAGTTTTCCTACTTAAAAGTTTGCTTTTCTAGATTTCGTACATAAGCAAACTTTTGAGTAGGAAAACTTGCATCAATCAAAGCCAAATTTTGACTAAACTGTGTGCAATGTGATTGCACACAAAATGGTTATTTGCGATTTTTCAAAATTGTATTTAGTGATTTTATATCTTACAAAATGTCGAATCGTGCGAGAGAGAGAAATATTAGGTGTTGTCAACGCCTTAACTTTCTTCTTACCTAAGCATATCATTTTTAATGTGGTATTTTGAAACGCCCTACATTTTTTCCTTATTTATGTCACTGCGCCGAAATGTAAACTCGCGTGAATGCCAATAATAATAAAATCAATTTCACAGTTCTATTCGCAAGTATATTCCAAACAAGTGGCACGTGCCAAGCGGGTGATCCGCACGCAGCGGCCGCGACCCTGGCGCGTGGGTTCGATCCTCACAAAAAACAAACATTTGTGCGACAAACATATGCAAATACGATGCACAATGCAGAGCAAAGAAAAAATGCATTCTATGATGAAAGATGACATTAGTAAAAAGAAGTGATCGCCGAGATGACGAATGAAGAACTGAGTGTAAGAAGAATCGTATACTATAGTGCCGATCCTGCCTAGCGTAGGATAAAATGATGTTTTATTTAAATATGCATGTACCTACAAAAAAAACTCGTATTCAAATACATTTATAACCATTCCATTGATAAGTTTATTTATGAGCCAAAATAATTGTTTAGTATCATTTTATTTTGACACTTTATAATTTATACCACATACTAGTCTACATACTAAACTAGATACTAGTGGGTAGGGATGATTTATATCTACATACGTGACCTGACGGACTGACACAGTGCCGGACTGAAATCACTGAAGAATCACGAGAAAACTGAAAGTCGGGCAGTTCATTGTGAGCCTCTCAATAGAGGATATAATATGTATGAATAAATCAATGAAATTTAGAATATAACTATTGGAAACGAGTCGGAAGGACCTTGACCCCGCAATTGTGCGAGTTGGTATATGAATATTATGCTCTGCCGTCGCGTCGTCGCTACGGCTGCCGTCCGCCATTAAACTATTTAATATTCTGTCTACTGAAGTCGATCAACACAACAGTCCAATCGTTTCAAGTTAATTGAAGAAGCTTTGGTTGTAGAACTCTGTTTTCCGTGGAATGTTATCCATAATTATTCTTTATCCAAATAAATCATTTTGTAAGCTAAACTGATACTGCTACTGAAGCTTCAATACTGATTACTTCTTGATTTTTTTTCAAAATGTATTACGAATTTAAAAACTAAACACGCGGGCCACGGGGCGCGTTCTCACTCAGCGCATCGGAAAACGCGACCGAGGGCGCGGTGCCTGCAGCGCGGGAGTAGTGCGTGCAAATCTTTTTGTAAGTCTATGTTTATCCTGAATATGACAATGTTTATGTGCACCCATGCGAAGCTGGGACAGCCCGCTAGTCACTACATAGTATAAAACAAAGTCGCTTCCCGCTGTCTGTCTGTCCGTCAGTCCCTATAATATGCTTAGATCTTTAAAACAGAACAATGATTTTGATGCGGTTTTTTTAATAGTACAAAATTTTCTTGAATGTATATGTTGTTGGAAGGTTTATAATTAATACTTAAGCATTGCTCCCGTGCGAAGCCGGGGCTAGTCTTACATAAATATAAACAAAATCGGGTTTGTTCGACACTATAACTCGAGAACGGCCGGACCATTTTTCATGGTTTTATATTTGTTGTATTTGTCCCCGCCCCGAAGAGCGGAAACTATTAAAAACACTGGAAAATTTACGAAAAAATAAAAGAAAAAAATGTTTCCTATACAAAATGTTCATGGGTTTCGTAACTGTCAAACATCTGATTTGAAGCACGGACATACAAATCGCGGAGTCAGCTAGTTCGCTATAAAAATTAATTCTACCTTTACAGGAGTTTGTTTCCCTGGTGTTTAGCTCTGTGATAGAGTTGGTGCCAGTGCTAGCGCTAGACGGACGGCCGCCGTCGCCGTCGCCGGCCGGTGGCCTCAAGATAACAGCTCTAGAACAGCCAGTGCAACTTATGTAAAGCTTAATCCGAGTGGTTAGTGCGCGCAGGCCTCCGAGCGAGAGTAAAGCCGACTTCGCAGTCACTCGAACAGAGCACTAAGGAAGATCACGCGATTTAACTAAATGGCATGTATTCAAAGTATTCAGATAACTGCACATACATGCCTTCTTGTATATAATAATATAGGTTGTGGCAATCGCTATAGTAGGCAAGTCGTTATAATATGACGAGCACAAATTAAAATGAGACTATTTAAATTTATTTATTTATTTATTTTATGTATAGACAAGCTGCTTTCGCTGATATGTCTTCGTCACACAGTGTGTTGAATTTGAGTCTGATCTGACGAATAGTTTATGAGTTATAGTAGTGAGTGTATTTTTTAGTGCATTTTGAAGTCGGTTTTTTCTTGAGAGATTATTATTATTATCCACTTGTAATGTGAGAGCAAAGATAATTTGAACAGAAATGCAAAATCCGGTTACGAATGAAGGGCTCAGTCTGCGAACTGTCGGTCAGGCCACATGCCACGAGCGTCCGCCACAGCTATAAATAATACAATGGAAAATCATCATGTCGAGTTGACTGACAGTCACTAATTATACACCGGCGCGGCGTGTTGGTGAGCGGGTCGCTAATGAGCGCCCGCTGTGTCGCCGCCGCGAGCGCTCCAGCAGGACAGGGCAGCAGCGCTCCATACGTACCTACAATACTCAGCAGCTGCGTGAGTATCGACGCCCGCTGCGGGAGCCGCCGCCGCGAGCACTCCAGCAGGACAGGGCAGCAGCGCTCCATACGTACCTACAATACTCAGCAGCTGCGTGAGTATCGACGCCCGCTGCGGGAGCCGCCGCCGCGAGCACTCCAGCAGGACAGATCAGCAGGCGCGGCGCGCGGCTGACAACAGCTATTCTACTCGCCGGGCGCCTGTCCACATAGGTACGCACACAGGTGCGAAGCTCGCTTAGTTGAATAAGTCCGCGACCGCCGCGAATGGAACGACCACGGCTCACGGGGGCATGGGGGCATCTTCTGCGGCACAGTCAAGGAAGTAATCCTTAAATCCATCGAGAGGTTTCAAAGTGCTCTCACCCTGATTGATAAAACGCTACTCGTTGAATTTTCCACTAACTTTTACAGCGCTCGCCTTCATCGTGAGATTCATTGATCGAGACGCGACGACTCAACATAAGCTTTACATTTAACGACAGTCGCTGTCGACGATGCAACCATTTCGTTTTGTTGTTAATTAGGTTGAGCGCCATCACTGCAATGTAAACAAAGGCAGCAGAGCAGGCGGCAGCCGCGGCGATAACATACACGGTGTAACGGCTTGGCGGCCGCACAACTGATATTTATAAATAGCCGATAGCCGAAGATAGCTTTGAAATGTTCAATACACAAATGGTGTCATTAGATTATACAGCAAGTATTTCATCCAATTTCATCAAATCAACAACAAATTTGTAACTATATTTGGAAGAAAGACAACTCTTAGAAGTATAACCGGGGAGAGGAAAGGAGTGGGATCGGATGACCCGTGCGAAGCCAGGATATGCCGCTAGGAAAGTAGAAAATATACCTATACTTTTTTATCGCGGGTAACACCAAGGGGCGCAGGTAAGTATAAACATATAAGTATAGGCATGTACACGTAGTTAGATTAGATCTAAGCGGGAGTCGAGTCGAGTCAAGCCACACGCGGCCTTGTATCGCAAATCAAATAATGGAATCGTCGATCGCATCGCACTGGGTTCCCAGAATAAGGTTTTCTCAGAAAATGTTGGTATTGCGTTACATAGATAGAAAAAAATATACATTCAACTGACATACCTACTTACACCCAAAAAACAGAACGGCCAGCTACAGTAAATAAAATAAATTGCCAGGTATAACTAACATAAACAAAAACAAACAAATAAAATTAGGTAGGTACCTAGGTAAAATTTGGTCCCCAGTCAGGCCCCTGCAAAATGGTAAGACAAAGGCCCGACTCAGCGTTTGTCTACTGTGTACCATATACCTCGACTAGACTATACAGGCTAAGGATACTGAACAGCCCAATTGTGAGAATGAGTCAATACCAATCCCAGCATTATTAGACGCTCGATAGCATCGCAATGCCTACACTTAGTCCGTCGCGTCGCGTCGCGTCGGTGCGGTGCAGCTCGTCTCGCTTGGCTAGTTGCTAATGAGTTTGTCAAGCCTAAGGAATCAGGTCGAGTCTAGGCAAGATGGCGTGCCTGTGTGGCTCGGCGCAGAATGTGCGGCAATGCGGTAGCATGCAGCGCGTCGGTCGACGGTGCGCGGCAGGCACGGCTCCGTGTGTCCGCGCCGGCGCCGGTACCAGTTGCAGTAGCAGCTTGCAGCACGCCGGCTGCCGACCGGGACAATGCCGCTCAAATGTCACGCGCGCGGAGAGACAGCGTCCTGACGTGCCGGCATCGGCAGCCGCTAATTTTAGACACATTTACATTGTATGTAATATCGTCTCGGTGCCGATGCCGGGCCGTGACGTCGAAAACTCTGAATCAAACAAGATGCATCGCCTCTGACACCGGGCGCTGCGGCCCCATACTCGTCCTAGGCACGACCACCTGCGGTCACCGTCATATCGTCATCGAAGGCGCGTTCGCGAGTACCATCGTAATCTTGTTTTACGAACTTTATTTTTATATCCAAAACACGATGTCTATTCTAGTTCAAATCGGGAACGGATATTGACCTAGCTAGGCTATTATTAAACCCATTAAAAAGTAGGTACTATTCAAAACGGACTGCGTTCACATTAAAAGTGCACAAAGTATTTTAACGATGTATCTATATAAAAATATAGGATTAATAGTTCAGTGGCTCGGCCTTGTGGAATAGCTGTTTGTGTGTCGGCGCAATCTAATAGTAATGTTCCGCCCACGCGACATGCCACGCCACGCCACGCCACGCACAGACAATGAGAACGGCTGTCCCTCCAGCCACCTCCAGGGCCGCATGTCGCGTCAGCTGTTCAACAGCTGTTCCATGAGCATAAACACTTACTGGATCCAACAAATCTACAGTGTCGCAAATCCGAAACCCACCATGTTTGGCGGCCACGCTCCGAGGATAATCCAAGATCCGGTGCGTTCGTGTCTTGAAACGGGAACAAGGGATCGTTAGTGTTTCTTCAACTTCCACATCATTGCAAGTGGATTACAGAGTTTCCTCTGCAACAGCTGTTCGTGCACAGACTTGCTAAGTGTAAGAACAGTTGCTCGCCGCGGTACACCGGGTCAGCATCCAGACACCTGACCTGCTACCAGAGCTAACGGTACTCATGAGGTAGATCATCATTAAATTTAAAGAACGTACGTCCAAGTGTGACGTCATTACGACAAAACCCAAAAAAATATTGGCAGATTATATCGATATCGATGATCGATAATGTAAATCCAATGTTACAAAATTGTATTTATTGAATATTGAATACTTCTGGAAAATAGTTAGTGACCATGTTAAGGGAATGGGGGTGCGTGTACGTTAAAGCGAACAACACAATAGCAGTACCGACCGATGCGATGGCTCTATGAATGTCTCTCTGGAAGTACAAATATAGAACGCGGAAACTGCAGAGGACTAGTCGCGTCCACCGGCGCGGCGCGTGACTCGCGTCGCGACACGACTTACGACGAATTGTTTTTATTTGAACATCAATTCTATGGGCAGACCGCTCAGCTGTCAGCGCCGCACTCACTGTTACTCCAGAATAATCCTACTAATATTATAAACGCGAAAGTTTGTAAGTATGGATGGATGGATGAATGTTTGTTACTCTTTCACGCCGGAACGGCTGAACGGATCTGTATGAAACTTGGTAGAGTTAGATTATAGTCTGTAATAGCACATAGGCTACTTTTTATCCCGTAGGGAATACCGGGATTTAAATCAGCGCGGGTGAAACCGCGGGGCGCAACTAGTATTAAATATTTTCCGATTTCAATACAAACGTATAATATATTACTAGCTGAACCCGCGGCTTTGCTCGCGCCAAGGAATTACAAGTTTCATACAAACTTTCATCCCCTATTTTATCCCCTTGGGGGTAGAATTGATCAAAATCCTTTCTTAGCGGATGCCTACGTCATAACATCTACCTGTATGCCAAATTTCAGCCCGATCCATCCAGTGGTTTGGGCTGTGCGTTGATAGATCACTATGTCAGTCAGTCACCTTTGAGTTATATATATTTAGATATGTATATTATATAGTTTATATTAGACAATAAGAAAACTGTGAATCTAAGAATGAATAAATAAATAAATAAACTAAGAATTCAAATCATTTTGAAGAGGTTAGTTGAACAATTATAGTATTCCACATAAGTTTTTGTCAAAGGCTTGTCGCGGATTTATTGAGAGTTGAATTATTTTATTTACCGGCATTCATGTTCACCTCATGGATGGAGATAAGCTCGCTTGATATAAAAGTCAGTTGTTGAGCTGCGTAACTTGTAGCACTCTCTGTCTGAAAGAACTTCCAGGGAAGTATTATCACCGTAACGGACGGTATGTCTTCCTGCCGCCCGCCCAGCAGTAAAGCTCGCATCGCTGTTTACCTAGCTGAGTGAGCTAGGCTAGCCGACATTTAGATATATAAGATACTAGTATCGCCCTGCGGTTTCACCCGCGTAGTTATAAATTTAAATATTATAAACGCGAACGAGTGTAAGTATGGATGTTTACTAATCTTTCACGCCGGAACGACTGAACGGATCTGGATGAAACTTCGCCGAGAGATAGATTATTGTCTGGTATAACACATAGGCTAATATTGTTCCGTGAGAATACCGGGATTTTAATCTGCGCGGGTGAAACCGCGGGGCGCAACTAGATTTTATATATTTTTAAACAAAATTCAGGAATTTTGTTCAGCACGTCCCAGCATGCTCGGCGACGGCCAGCCGACGCGGAAAGAGCGCCCCGACCCGCCCCGCCCCGCGCTACCGCCGGCTCTTTGTCTCAGCTGATTGTGGTTTCTCATTATTCCTCTCCAGCTCGCTTTAAATGAATACGAACACGAATATACGGATAAAATTGAATTAAATTCAAATTTTGCGTCACGTCTAGTTTAATTAGAAGTAGTGAATTCCGCGGCGATCCGCCCAACGCGCTCACCTCGCCGAAGGTTATTGTGAGTGAGAGGTGCTCGCTCCAGCGGACAGGCACTTGATCCAGGATTCCAGGCGTCCAGTCCTCGCCCCGCCCGCTCCCCATTCGCTGGTTGCCTAAACCTGTAGTTTGCAGCTGCGTAATGCAGGCGCGGCGGGCGACGGCCATCAGGGGCCGGGGAGAACGGGATGCTGATCACGTCAGGACGGGGGTGTTCCACTTGACGGAGATGACTGTGTATATAGACTCTAGCACAAGGACGTATACCAATCAAAACACTAACCCTCTATTCATAATCCATATCAATTTGTAGCGGCTCTATAGAGTATTGTATAACAGTAGTATTTTATTACATACACTGTTACATTCATGCCAACGAAAAGAGACAGCAGTAGACTTATCGGTTTGATAAGCTATTGGCGCGGCGACCATTATGAATAGGGGCATATAATTCATCCCGATTAACGTTTATTGCAAGCATAACACAACGAGCAACTAGGAGCAGGTGACGACTGTTGTGGCGGCTGGCTCGCGACTCTGCAGACTTGCACATAAAACAGAATAAATACGTCGCAGTAGACCTTAGCCCCCCCCCCCCCCCCCCACAAGAAGAAAGGGTATTATTATTTCCAGCTACATATCAATTATGTTTAAATAAAATAAATAAATAAATAATGCTGGACAATCCACACAGCACCATCTAGCCCCAAAGTAAGCTACTCAAAGCTTGTGTTATGGGTACTAGATGGCTGATATATTTAATACATTATATACTTACATAGATAGATATTTTTTATTATACATAAACACCCAGACCAACGTTTAACATTTACATTGCCAGACGTGGTGATGGCCGGTGGAGTAAAGCCTTGACCGAATGGTGGCCTAAATCGAGCCGAAGAAACGGTAACATTTTATTTAATATTCTTTAATAGTTGTTATCAATTAGGGGTACATACATAAGTCAGTGATTATCATAGAGAGGGAGAAGGTTTCTAGATAGGACATGACAAACGAACATACATGATTTAACATAATTCCTCTGATTCGAAAACGACTACTTGAGTCGTATAAAATCAAAAGCGGCAATCTGTGCTTGGGATAAATTTTGGCAATTCAATAAAAACGTTTTACTAAGTCTGTTTTGAAAATAATATTACAATCTAATTTAAAATAGTTGGATAATAGCTGTAGTTAATAAATAATAACACAAGATGTGGACTATATTGGATAATATAGTCGGAATTTAGATAATAATTTTGCAGAATGCCGGTTTTGATATTAAAAATCAAAGAATGCCGTATTTGTTACCAAGCTTCATGCAGATCGCCATGTTTGATCCCAACCCATTGACAGATTGCCGTGTTTGAATCTAACCAAATTAAAAAAGATTCAGGGGTGTCACACAGGTAAAGAAAAATATCTCTTATGAAATTTAAGTTTTATTAAGTAATTAAAAGATGTTACAATTTTATGCTTAAATTTAAATGCGTAAGTCACAGTCATCTCCCAACCCTCCTTCGCAATAATTTTCTTCTTCTTGAGAAACATTCATTAATTGTTCCTGGGCGTAAAGTACGTCTTTGTAAAAATTTAGGGTAGGAATATCTTTCCTGCTCGTACCGAAATGCTTACACAATAGTTTGTTCACGTCTGCTAACTTATTTTTATTCACTGGAACCACATTAGGTATGGCTAGCGGACTAATCATGCCTATAACTATAAATTTTTGGCATATTGGCACTTTTTTTACCTCCTATTGCAACAGAATATTTTACAGTGGTTTGTTTTTTTCCTTTGTATGTAGATCTGTGTTGAATAGGTACTATTAAACAAAATTTTAAAATCATGCTGTCTTGATCAATCTTGTTAGTATAAGCATAAAACTTTCTATGAAGTAGCATTAGCTGAGGCATGGTTAGAGATGCACACTGAAGCGATTGAGTGCTATGGCTGCAGGCCCTTTCTGGTAAAGATTTTGCAGAATATCTATAAAGAATGAAAAAAGCATAAGAAACAAATAGAAACCAACACCATAATAAAATAAGCAAAAAAGTACTTCCCATGAGTGACAACCCTGTACTAAAACTTACTTGACTCTTTTGCAAAATTCGTTTCCATTTTTCTGGATCCTTTTGCCGTTTCCGCGCAAACCTGTTACTAACAGGGGTAGGATGACAATCCATTGTTCGATTTGCTGATAAAAATGTTTACTTTCACCACAAAAACAATTATAAATCGCTAAAAATACAGAGACACATTTGTAAGAAAACTTCAACCGACGCCATCAAATCACGCGACCGTTTGGACGCCTGTGATTGGTTGACAGAGCCAGAAGGCCAGTTTTGATTTTAAACTACGAAAGATTGCCGCATTTGAAACTAATGTTGATTTTTCAAGTCGATTTTGTACGGCATATTGCCGCATTTGTTATAAATTGAGAAAGATATTGAACGTTATTTTAAATTTTCTCAACGGCCATATCAATAAGACATTTTTGACAAATTTGACAGATTGCCGACTTTGATTTTATACGACTCACTTATGAATATTAACTGGAAATAAAAATCCGCGAGCTTCATGTTTATAAAAAATAAATCACTACATAGTATAAAACAAAGTCGCTTTCTCTGTCCCTATGTCCCTATGTATTCTTAAATCTTTAAAACTGCGCAACGGATTTTGATGCGGTTTTTTTTAATATATCGAGTGATTCAAGAGGAAGGTTTATATGTATAATACATGCATGATATGTACACCCGTGCGAAGCAGGGGCGCGCGGGCGGGTCGCTAGTAGATACTAAAGTAAACCTTTAGCAGTTATTGGAGTGGCTCTTATCAAATATAAATCCTATCGATAAACCAACTGACTATTTATTCGTCCATAATCATTTCATAATGTTGCATAAAATGCATGCGGGAGTAAGTATCCTTAGGGTAATAGCACAACGTGGCGAAGTTCCCACAAGTTAATGGAAAATATTGATCGAACCAAATTATTTACGATAAACTACAAAGCGTCGCGTCGCGTCGCGTCGCGTCGCGCGCCCCCGACTCATTCATGGAAGAACTAGCACTCGCCTGCATAACGAGCCTCCGTATTGTTCCAAGTGTCACCCACATCCGTTCAGCCGCTACGATGACGCGCGCTAACACGCACTTTATAATTTATCTAATTAGCGTGCGATCCACCATGTAACTTTCAGAAATTTCAGTGCGTGTTTACACTTCATAGAGATTTCCCGTTCCAAATTTCAGACCCCTGGGTTCTGTAGTTTCAGACATCCGATTATCTAATTTAAAAATCCGAGCTCACGTACCAAAGTGTTAATACGTACGGCTTATATAAGGAAGAGTTCATCGGTTAAATAAACCTTATCCATTTGGACGGGCGAGGCGTAGCATCGATCGCGAAAGTAGTGCCTCGGCAGCGAAGCTGGAACACGCATCAGCCCCACTTAGTTTGAAAGACTGTTCAATTGTATAAGTACCTATCGCTAGAGCTGATTGCTTTCAGATAGCGCCATGAATCTTACAAGATGTTTGTTTGCCGATGAAACTTGAGTTATACCAACTATTTGTTATAATGTGGTTATACTCAATGTGCTAGTGGCGCCTTTCACCAATTCGGTTAGTTCGAGTAGGTAAAATAAAGCTCACCTTTTTAAGACCGCATTTTTTACAAATATGTAAGATAACTCTAATATTCCCGAATATATACTCGAAGAAATAACAGTAGGAATATTGACCTACCCTTTGACGGCATTAAAAAATTATTCCATTCCACGTATATTTTTATAGTGAACTGTATTTTTTAATGTATGTACCGCCTAGTGCCGCTGGCGCCGGCGTCGCCTATAGCCGCTGCGTTGGTCGCTGCGCTGCGATTACGCGCGATAGCACGCTTGCTATCGACGCTATCAGATAATGTGCAGATTTAACTATTTCAGTCAACAAACCAGGCACTCAATCTGAAGTTGACTCATTCTACGAATCTTTTTACGGACAGAGACTTAACTTGGAAACTGTTCTAACCGAGCATCCGCTATTTATAAATAATCCCGTGCGCTACCGCCATGTATATTTTTTACCAAACGAAAGGTTATTTAGAAGATAATACTTTATAGCGACTTCAGTTTACTTTTGTACTGTTATTAATATGCAGTAAAGTAATGGGATTCATCAAAAGATCCTGCTCTCAGTTTAATAACGTTAAGGTTGTTAAAATATTATACTGCTCGTATGTGCGCAGCGTCCTCGAGTATTGTTCTCAGATTTGGAACCCACAATATGACGTTCATATTAATAGATTAGAATCTGTTCAACGAAAATTTGTAAAATATCTTCAGTTCAAGTGCAAAACGTACGACAAAGAATATGAATCGAGATGCAAAAGGCACCATTTGGTACCACTTCATGAAAGAAGAGAAAT
Organism: Plemyria rubiginata; assembly: GCA_963576535.1. Lineage (NCBI taxonomy): Eukaryota > Metazoa > Arthropoda > Insecta > Lepidoptera > Geometridae > Plemyria > Plemyria rubiginata. Next base: position 208,114 of record OY754905.1, read on the forward strand.
ATCTGACATCTCTGTATTAGTTAAAATCGCGCAGTCCCAAATTGATTCTCCTCATCTCCTTTCCAAAATAAAATTGCGAGTTCCCACACGAAGTGTTAGAACTCCATCCCTTTCTCTTTATGTTCCCCATTGCACATCAAATTATAGGCAACATTCATCCTTCATCAGATCTGCGAACTATTTCAATGAGCTGGTTGGCTTCCCCCAACTAGACCTCTTCTCATCCAAACCTTCTGCTTACAAACGAGCTCTCTCTAACCACAGGTTCGAACTGGTTCTTAGCTAATTACTCTCACTTTCAGATTTTATTTATTGTTAATCATTTAATTGTTCTCTTTAAACTCAAACAAGCTTTCTTTAGTTTCCTAGGTGTGTGCGAAAACATGTAATTGGTGATTAGTTTTTAAGTAATTTTTAATTACAGAATGTAACACTGTTTGTTTTCCAAATAAAATAAAAATAAAAAATAAAGTAAAGTGTTTTCTATCGATATTATATCCACATGGCAGATATCGTGGATGCAACTCCCTGACGTCTGCAGGCGTTCGACGACGGAGACTATGTTTCATGCATCATCAATCACCCTCCACCTCGTGCCTACTATCACCTGAAATATTTTATAACAGGCCACGGCAAGCGCAATAACAATAAACTGATAGGACTGACTGAACTTATAACTAAATAGAACACATGGACACGTTATGTCAAGCATCAGAAGAAACTTACTTTACGTCCATCCGACGATTGAATTCATCAGACCTCGGATTATGAATTACAATACATTTTGAGACTGAAAACGTAAACACAAACTTAGGAGTTGATTTCAAGCAGCAACTTCGAAGTATTTTTTATAAATGTCGGTGAAAGTATAGTAATATAAGTATAGTAATGGATAATATAGTCAATCGACTAATACAGTGACATATTTACCTGCTGTTGACTCCTGAGAAAACATGCTTCGAGCACAAGAGCACTTGCGAACACTCCTCTGTGCCGAGTTAGCCACTCGCCGAGTTAGCTACTATATGTATGTTGGTCTACTAGACTCTAGCTAGAGTCTAGTAGACCAACATACAGGTGTCAACTATCTGATTCCATATTACTTCCATACAAGCTTTGCTTAGTTTAGGGCTAGGGCTAGGAACCATGTATTTACCGGGATAAACAGTAGCCGGTCATTTTCTTACCCCTAAACATATATATATGCAAAAAATCTCGATCCCTTGCTTTACGAAAAATTTTAAAATGTTTCCGTAAGATAGATTTCTAACGGGAACCGTTATCTTTACCGGGATAAACAGAATCCTATATGCTATTCCGGACTATAATCTATATCTGTGCCAAATTTCATGCAGATCCGTTCAGTAGTTCTGGCTTTACTGAGCAACAAACATCCGTCCATCCAAACTTTTACATTTATAATAATAGATTAGCACCGCGTGGCGATAGGTATTCGTCGGCTTGGAATAATACGGAGGCCTCTGACACAATATCAAAGTTGTGATAAGCAGAGATAAGACGATGTCCATCACCTCGGGTGATACCGTGCGATAGAGCAGCGCCGCGACGCGACGCGACGCGACCGGCGGCGCCTCGGACTGAGAGCCATATGCCAGAGCGGCCGACCGACGCTGTGCACCGCACTATTTGCGATACCACTTAATATTGCTCCATACGTTAATAAACCCTGAACAAACCACTTCAGGCACTCCATCAAACAGCATAGCTTAACGCAGGGGTTCCCAATTTTATTTAACCAAGGAACCACAATTTGATTATACATTTTTTACCGAAACCCTAGCTGGCGGATTTGATAAGTTTACCTTGTAGTATGAATATGCAGGTTAGGTTAAAGAAAAAATTATAAATGAGAACTAATTATTATAAGTAGTGCAAAACATCGACGCGTATATATATACACACACAAACACCCGTATGTCAGTCAATTGACAACGTCACAGTCATCATCATAATCATCAAGCTACGTTGGTCCGCGGTGGATGGAGGTCTTCGGCCCATCTCATCCTGTGTTTGCCAGCTACATTTCGCAATACGGCAACCCCCCCACTTTTCAGCCATTTTCGCTTGCTAATCTTTTGAGCTACGTCGATTACTTTAGTTTTCAGTCGGATAACCTCGTTTCGTAGTTTCTCTGGAGGATAAGATATCTGAAACATCTCTCGATAGCTCGCTTGGCGACAGTTTGTGGGCCGACCCTACTGGTAGTGTTCCCGTTCAGTAGCTAGGTCATAACGGGAAGGTTGAACAATTTCGTCAATAGAATTTGAGTGATGAGCGACGAGAAGAGCTGACGAGCGAAGCTGGTGTACGTCACGGTTTTTGTTTGTCGCTACGTGTGTACACGTGCAGTACTCATTTCTATTCTGTGCTATGGCCTCTGTCCTGAACCGTCACAAAAAATAAAATTAACAAAATTAAAAAGTTAAAGGCCATGGGGACCGTACCGCTTCAACTCCGCAGCTAATTCATAATGTGTACCTAACCTTGTCATTGTTCGTTTCATGTTTCTGGATTCGTATTCGACCAGCACTAGTTACGTATTACACTAAGCCGTGGCGATGTATCATACATAAGTTATTGAACCGACCACGCGACGATGTTGACTGACATGGCCCAGATGGTGTACGCGTGAGTGCGACGCGGGCGGGCACAGCGGGCACAGCGGGCACAGGCACAAGTGACACGCACGAGCAAGCGAACAGCGGCCGCCCGCCAGCGCGAGGTGTCGACATAAGCGGCTTTCGTCTCCCCACACTCTACATGAGTGGAGTCGAGTTCTGATACTTGTCTACTTAAATAATGCCGTCGCGTCGCGTCGGTGGCATAATGCCGGTGTCGGTGTCAGCGATCGGAAGCCTCGTAACTTAAAATCGATCCACAACAATGCTGAACTACAATACCTGTGGTTCTTAGTGTTACAATAATTTCGTTTTCTGTTTTTTTGTTAAAATATGGTTCTTAGTGTCCGAAATAAAAAAAAAATATAACTTAGCAGGAAATTCATCTATTTTCTGGAATTTACAGTCAAGATACTAGGGCAGCATTGAACCCGGAGCTTCATGTTACCTACCATGTATTTGTATAATCAAATGTAAGGAGCGATTCAAGCGGGCGAGCCTCCACGAACTCTTTCCCCGCGAGCAACACAACTCTACAAGAACAACACCTGCTCCAAAAACCGTGCTCTTTTTACTTCCGTTAAGTTCCGTTTCATTCCATTATACGTCGCTGCAATAGTAATGAATTCCAGGTATTTATTCAGCAAATCACAAGGACACTTGGTGTTATTGCTTACAAGTTTCCCCTTTATCTTTATACAAGCTGATTACCAAATATTCCTGTAGTATTCCAGGGGCGGCAAAGAAACAGGCTCCTCTCAACGCGGATCTGCGGAGATCGTTCTCTCCGGATCCGGATCGGCTGTCCGGGTGTTAAAAAACAATATAAATATACAATCGAATGTCCTATTGGTATTGAGGATACAATAGCTTCTCTTCGTGTCGCATCCAGCAGGCTGTAGGCTGTGTGCTGTTGGACCGTCAATGTGTTACACTTTGTTCCGATGGTCTGGGTGTTTTCTATGTATAATAAAAAATATCTATCTATGTTAGTATATAATGTATTAATATATCAGTTATCTAGTACCCATAACACAAGCTTTGAATAGCTTACTTTGGGGCAAGATAGTGCTGTGTGGATTGTCCAGCATTATTTATTATTATTATTATTTATTACTAAAAAACAGAATAAAATAAATATTTGAGGGGACTCCCATACAACAAACGTGACTTTTTGCCATTTTTATAGGTAATGGTACGGAACCCTTAGTGCGCGAGTCCTCGCACTCGCACTTGGTCGGTTTTCTTTTTCCATGTCACCAGTATTTAGGGTCGGTAAGTTTTGTATGCGGAGACTCGTGAGTTCTCAGCACTCCCGGTAGTGGCGCGCTCATCAAGTCTCCATACAAAAACGGCCTTGACGACTTATTATTTATTCGTAGCCTTGACGTTACGGAAAACGTAAAACAAAACTTAGACTTGGGTGAAGTTCCTGTAGTACTAGTGCGGGCGACGCCAATAACCGCGACTGCCAGGCAACTATCGAGCCTTGACATTACCCGGAGGCCGAGGGTCATTATAGAGCGATGCTCACATAGGTACCTACCTAATCAACACAGCACTGCTCTAAACGTTTGCTGTGTTATTGAACTTCGCAGCGTCGTTAACAAGCGTTCGATCTAACTATCTGTGTATGCACGCACACGCTACGAGCTCGGTTCATTTATTTATCTTCTAAGTATAATAACCTGACACTTTAATATAAGGACCCGCCCGGCAGACTTCGTACTGTTATTGATTGAGTGAGCGAAGCGAACGAAAATCTTACAATCAACTTAGACGATTTGGCATTTTATGTATGTATTATGTATATCTGTCGTTTATCCAATCTGCATGAAATTTGGTAATTCGATAGCTTGTACTCGAGAAATTTACCGGTAAGTATGTGAGTAAAATCGGATGAGGGGTTATTAAGATATGGGGGTTTTTATGGGGACAAAAATGTAAAAAGTTACTCAAAAAAATAACTTACATGTCATATGCAAGGGCTTGGTTTGGACATTCCAAAACCATTTTTTTCTAGGATGCCCGCTTTAGATACAAGAAAAAAGTGAAATAAAGATAACCAACGACCCAAAAGCTCCCATTTCTAAGAGTTTCATTGGCACCAAGGTTTTTCTACTGGTCGGCCAGTTCCTAGGCTTTTGTTTTTTTTTTTAATAAATTAAGAAGGAAGGTACTTGGTTCTCATCTGATGATGAACCCAAGGTATGTTCAACGGAACTCTTCAATAAATAGGCCAATTCAGTTAAAACTTGGTTACCGTACTTAGTTAGTAGGTGACAGCCAAAGACAAGTCCAAACACAGATGAAAGAGCATACATGGTCAGTTAATCATGAAGGGTAGTCTCACTCAAGGAATTTGAATGCTATATTCCTTGGTCTCTTTAACAAAAACAAGTATATTAATCCAAAACCATGAGCAATCACATTGATACGTCAAACAATCTGCCTGAGTAAATAACTAATTATAAAACTTCCCATAGATAATTATAAAACGACTACTTTAATAATACGACAATAAGGGGAAACTTATATTTTTGGAGCGAAATCTCAGTTCGGGGCGAACTACTAGTTTTATTTAATTCTGAGCATTTTCACATTTATTCACCTTTTAAACCTACTCTGGACTTCCGCAAATAATTTCAAGACCAAAATTAGCCAAACCGGATCAGCCGTTCTTGAGATTTAGCGAGACTAACAAACAGCAATTCATTTTTTTCAATTCATTTATCAAGAGAATAGAGAAGATAGATAGATTATTCACTTTGACTTTGCCAATAGGTACATTTTACTGTTGTAGGTAGAGATTTATAGGAATAAATAAATAAATAATGCTGGACAATAATACACACAGCACTATCTAGCCCCAAAGTAAACTACTCAAAGCTTGTGTTATGGGTACTAGATGACTGATATATTTAATACATTATATACTGTGTACTGTACTAGATAGATATTTTTTATTATACATATAAAACACCCAAACCAACGGAACAAATTTCTGCAGATCGTACACAAATTTGTTCCGAGGCGGGAATCGAACCCGCAAGCTCTTGCGTCGCAGGCGGACTCTCACCCGCTGCACCACTGAGGTTGTCAGATAATTGATTGTTTTCTGCTATTGTTCTCTATCGATTGCCTGATAAATAGGTCAGTTACGTTTTTAATCTATGTTCCGGCTAGCCATTCCGCCATCCCTCGTCGGCAAACATACATTTTTATTTTTCATTGCGGATCCTGTCTGTCTGGACCAATTCAAGATTATCATAAGTTCGCCCTAACCATTCCTCTCGGAGAGCCGTGCAAATGTATGTAGTTTTATTACAATGTTATTGTCGTTGCGTCTATACCTACAGTGCTCCCCTATTGGAGTAGCATTTCCATTGCTTTTCTCTCTGTAGGTAATAAATAACCGATGGCAGTCTGGGCACGCCGGCAGCGGCTCAGCTCAGCTCAGCTCGGAGGGGAGACACGCGGCGGCGCCGAGTCTGGCGCGATGGCGGGCGCGCCGTGATTCAGCGCCGACCATTATCCGCGTCCTGCACGAACCTTGCGTATGGGCCACTTGGTTGACCCGCCTGACTAATCCTGTTCCAAGCAGTTTAAATATCTAGTTCCCACTAATCGCTGGAGATGCCAAATATACCGGCCACTGTTCGAGCGCCGCTCGTGAACCGGTCCACCGCCAGCCTTGCTCTTGTTGCAACGAACGATTGTGACGTCATCTCGCGATGCCAACCACTGCACCGGCCGGATAACATCGTCGACGCACCTACTCGTAGCATATCCTCCTTCTAAATGAAATTAAAAATATTGGCTGGTTACGTTACATACGTTACGCACCTTATGATTAATCTACTGAGCTATGAATTTATTTTTACTGATCTGCTTTTAATGTTATCCAAATTTATTTACTTTATGGAGCGGTAACGATCACGAAAGTCGAGTTTCTCAGGTTATTGCTGGACTGAGCCTGACATGGGAAATCCACATTGGCAGGCCTTGCAAGAAAGTGGGTCTATAATGGACTATAAAATTTATAGTCTGGAATACCGGGATTTAAATCTACGCAGGTGAAACCGCGGGGCGCATCATCACTACATAGTATACAACAAAGTCGCTTTCTCTGTCCCTAATCCCTATGTCCCTAAGTATGCTTAAATCTTTAAAACTACGCAACGGATTTTGATGCGGTTTTTTTAATAGATAGAGTGATTCAAGACGAAGGTTTATATGTATAATACATGCATGATATACATGTGCACCCGTGCGAAGAAGGGGCGCGCGGGCGGGTCGCTAGTTATAAATAAATACGCATTTGCTTTCAAAATTGTATAACATTGAGGTTTGAGCAAAAGACCGATTGACAAATAGGTAGATTAGTAAATAAATACTTATGTTGTTATTTTTGAAGTGTTATTGTTTATTAGTTACTAGATATCATCAACCCAGTGACAGAAGACAGCGACGAAAATGTTCGGGACGAAAAGGATTCGGCAGACAGAGCATTTGAATCTGCCGTTTGGGCGCAGTCGCAGGCGTTTCATGTTAAATTGAGCATTCAGCGTTGCACGATCCTCGGATGTCAGCCAGCAGTGCCGGCTGGCAGCTGGGAGGGCTGCGGGCGGTCGGGGGGGGGGGAGGTACCGCCACCGAATTGTCCGTTGCGAACCAAACAAGTTTTTGTCAACCTACGTTACAGCATTATCTGCCGCAAGGCGGACATTAGCGGACGCAGAGCCGCGGTCGCAGGATACTAAGTGGATAATGTGCTCGACTCGAAGATTCGGTCACACGTGTTCAAATGAAGACACCGCAGAACATGGATCATCATCATTTACCTTTGATTGTAGTGTTTGCATTGTAATACATAAATAAATTACAGCTTTACTTACTAACAAAATGATCCACTGTAGATTGCAATTGAAATACCTACCTATGTACCTACATGAATTTATATTATTGTGACGCTTGAACAGGCTCTATTGCGATAAGAAGAGCTTCATAAAAATCAAAACCACTAAACGGTATTTAATGAGTACACTCACAGGGAACACTGAAACGTCTTAAAAGAGAATTTAAATTTTACATCATCTGGTTATTTTTGGAAATAAACGGCTTATTATTATTATTATTTTGACGACCTCAGTGGCGCAGCGGACGAGAGTCCGCCTGCGACGCAAGAGGTTGCGGGTTCGATTCCCGCCTCGGAACAAATTTGTGTACGATCTGCAGAAATTTGTTCCGTTGGTCTGGGTATTTATGTATAATAAAAAATATCTATCTATGTAAGTTTAATAATGTATTAAATATATCAGTCATCTAGTACCCATAACACAAGCTTTGAGTAGCTTTCTTTGGGGCTAGATGGTGCTGTGTGGATTGTCCAGCATTATTTATTATTTTATTATTTATTTATTATTTATCATTATACCTATATAGGTACTCGCCGCTTCCCGCGGCTTCGCACGCCTTGAAGTGGTGAGCCGTGATTGACAGCCACGTATGTACAAACATCCAAACATCGTCACTAAGAAGATATCTAACTATATTCCATATTTGTATATTATATATTAATATTATATAGGTAAGTATATACAGGCGTGAAAAACAGACGAACCGATGCCGAACAGTTGATTACTGCAAGCAAGGCTTATGCGACGCGACGCGACGCGACGACGCCCGGGGCCGGGACGGTTGGCCGCGTCAGCTCATTCATTAAAACATCATTCAATCTGTTTTTATTCCGGTTGTTCTGGTTGTTGTTGTCGGCGACTGCGCCGACCGCGTGTGATGTGATGGCTCGCTATCTGCAGAGATAAGCGACACTACCTACCCGCCTGCCTACGACGCACTTCACAAGTCGCGCGCGACCGGCGAAAAATCGGGCGCAGAGACGATGCTGCCAAATGCCGGTAAAGCCTTGGCAACTACTTATAAATAATTTAACAGTCATTATGCCTGACACTCGACATTGTAAATGCCGGAGATAACCGAAATGCCTTTTACGCGAGGTCTATGCGATTTATCAGACATCTACTTACATCAGATTTCAGATAGGTGTGGTCGCTTTAGCACATTAGCTTTTGTTTTACCGCAAAAGGGCACATTGTAAATCTCAGGAAAAATGAGTTTAAAGTTTTTTGATGTTTTTCGGGAATAAAAATCTTTGTCTTCGCCAGTAACTGCAGTGGCATCAAATTTATTTTATGTTAATATTTTATACGCATGTTTTGGTGTACACTGTGTTGGTGATCTAATAAATAAATTTGAATGTATATGCAGAAAAATAAATGCAATAAAATATATAATATATAATACGCTATTAAATATAATGCAAGTAGCATTATATTTAATTGCGTATTATATTTAATGTATATTTTTGCTTCCGTATTATGTTTAATGTATATTTTTATTATTTATTTATTTATTCTCATTCTTTGTAAAATCATGATTTTTACAAAAAAAAACTAATGGGTGTCAGATGTGCCTTTTGGGCTTACTTTAACTCAATGCACGATTGAGATAAGGTTTTTTTTTAATTTGTCATATGCGCCCTCCTGATTCCAAGTATGTATTATAACTCAATTTTGAAAAAATGTAAGATATGCCCTGTAGCGGTAAGACGGCAGTATGCATTTGTTTTCCTGAAAAAACGTTTTTTGATTTTGATGAAGTAAAGCGTCTATTTTTACGTAATTAGGTAGGTACCTTTGCCTTATTCAAATGCCTTATTCAATCTGTGTAGAATAAGTGTGCTTAATAGGTATTACCTACGTTTGAATGGATGATTACAGGAAGGTACATCATAAATATTATTTAGTTGAAGTATGCGATCCATTTCATGGCAACGAACACGCGAGCCGCTTGAAGCACCATTAATCGGATAACATGACCGTGTATGATGAGGCCTAACTCTATGTACCTAAGTGTCAGGTACAGGTTGGTTCAGAGCGCAACGTCACCGACACCTGCTATTCCTAGCACTTGTCTACGCTATGCATAGCTAGTCCATACGTCTTCGCTCCAGACATTGTACAGTTATTAGGTAGGTAGGTATTTATAAATATTTGCCGCGATGCGATGCGATAATGTGAGATACTACCTACCGACAGAATGCATAGGTATTTGAAATAGATTTTGGTCAAGGCTAGCTTGTTTTGAATGTGCGATCTCTAGGCTACGTTTAACAAATGATTTAATTTCCAATGTGTTTTCTGGTTTGCGTCAGCGCAGCGCGGCACACAATGCGGCGAGTCCAGCAGTCCAAGCCGCGCCGGCCGCTCTCGTCGTCGGAAATTATCAATTACGGTACCGATTGTATAATTGTAGATTTGGACACGGCTACACCTCATGGCAGCACCTTGAATGAAACTAAAAACCACATCCTTCTTTTTACAACCTCATTACATTACCCAATAGAGCCCAGCCAATAATCGGTTTGCCTATTATTATGTATTTTAGGTATTTATGTAATTAATTTATCTTCTAGGCGGTTCTGCTCTAACGTCGGCTAAAATGCCGCTTACCATCAGGTGAGATTGTAGTCATAGGACGGTTTATTCTTCATAAAAAAATATATTATAATTGACTAGTTGCGCCCCGCGGTTTAACCCGCGCAGATAGAAATCCCGGTATTCCCACGGAATAAAATGTAGCCTATGGTGTTATTCCAGACTATAATCCATCTCTCTACCAAGTTTCATCCAGATCCGTTCAGCCGTTCCGGCGTGAAAGAGTAACAAACATCCATCCATCCATCCGTACTTACAAACTTTCGCGTTTATAATATTAGTAGGATAGGATAAGGTACCTATAACCAAAGCTCCAAACTAAACAATCCAACTAAATAATCAATAGCAAATCTGTAATAGGAGCAAAATATAATCTCGTTTTTATAACGGCGCGGCGCGATCGGTAGGTATCTAATCTCTTAGGTTAGTCTGACTGATCTCGTCCTTCTAATCTAAACATCCAGCCTGTGTACACTCATCGATATAATGCTGGCTTTGCATTTTCTTTCTAGAAATAAGTAAATATATAAAATAGTACCTACCTAATTACTCATAACATATTCAGTTCAGTCAGTCCAGTTCTCATGATGACGGAGACGAGGTGTGTTCAACGTATACCTAGTATTCTTTTATCTGTGGTTCAACTAAACTCTTCAATAAATAGGCTAATTAAGTTCAAACTCAGTTACCACACTTACTTAGTAGGTGGTAGTCAGAAGCAATCCCAACACAAAGATTGGACTTGCCTCTGACTACCACTTAAGTAATATAGTTTTCGAAGCGATCGGATTGCATCACGACATCCCAGTTTGGGGCGAACAACTAGTTAATTATTTGGACGAAGTTTAAGAAACACACCTGAAAGCCTGAGCTTGTAGAGCCGAGTAGTTGGATAGAAGGTCCACGGGCTCGACTCGATGACTTGTTATTTGCAATGCAGCTAGGTATTTATTCTGCCGAATATTCGTATCCATGGAAATATCACAATTGGGTCCATCACTAATAGGTAGGTATGCGAAGTACGAACAAGTCCCGTCTCAGCGAAATGCTGCTGACAATCCATCCATAGATGGTAAGCAGCGCAGCGCTGGTTGTCAGACGGGACCGGAAGCCCGAACGAAGGTGGCTTCACGAACACAATACATTAATAAATAGAAGTTGATGATAATGTAGGTAATTGTACTTTGTAATGAAGCATTCATCTCATGGTTCCCTACTGGTAGGTACTTAGGTACTACAATAATCGGGCATTTTGTTCAAGTTCGCGGATTATGACGGGTTTGTTTGATCGGCTGATGGCTGATCCTATTTATTCCTAAACATAGGTAGGTTTCATTCAAAGCTCTTTTCATGACCAAATGAGGACAGAGACCAAACTAGCTAGGTAACAGCGAAACTGAACCTAAGATTAGAGGAAGGTAAATCCGACACAGGTAAGTTTGGTTTTTTCCGGGAAATCCATACCAACGTGACGCAGACAGAGTTGTGATTTGACCTAGGTATTAGGTATGGTTATGAACTTATGACCAAATTATTTCCTCAAGCTAGGGAATGATCGTACTTGCGGTTATCCTAAGTAGCTATCTGCCTCTATGAATGAATGATCTAAAATACCTCGTCTACCCTACTCTACAAACGAAGTGTCCTCCTCCCGTCTACCCTAGCCGAGACGATCTCCCACTCTTACAATAGTCAGAGCACAAATATACAGACACAATAAAACAAATAGTACTTTCTTACTTAGGTAATAGTACTTCCTTACTTAGGTAAAGGTATAGCATACTACAGAGCTCATCTAAGTAAGTAGGTACCTATCCTTTAGGTACTTACATCACGAGGAAACGGAGGAGTTATAAATAACTAGTTGCGCCCTGCAGTTTCACCTGCGCATACCATACCTATCCCACGTTCCGGTATTCCCACGGGATACAAGTAGCCTATGTGTTATTCCAGACTAGGTATAATACCTTTATCTCTGCCAAGTTTCACCCAGATCTGTTCAGCTGTTCTGGCGTGAAAAAGTAACAAACAGGTACCTACCTACTTAGTTACATCTATTCATCCATTCACACTTACAAACTTTCGCGTTTACTTATAGGTAATATTTATTTATTTATTTATTTATTTAATACTTTATTGCACTAAAAACCGAGTACAAAAGGCGAGCTTAATGCTAGACAGCATTTTCTACCAGCCAACCTTAACAGGTAGAAGAACATAGGTTGGCGTGCTTAATTATACTAACATTCACAATAATAATATGGTAGCATATTTCCTGAAACTATAAACTAAATATAATATCTAATAAATAAAAAACAAATATATATATCTATCTATAATATACTTACATATACACTTACAAAAATATAATAAATAGTATTCATGTGGTCGAAAAATAGAAGTCATGTACAAGGCGTTTGAAAACGGGTTTTGAGGACGCCATTTTTATACTTAGGGGAAGTGCATTCCACAAGCTTACAGCCACTACCTCAAACGAATTACCACGATAGCCGGAAGAGTGTTTGGGAGTAGCTAAGCAGAGTGTGTCTGAGGATCTCAAGTCACGCTCATGACCGTCAGAAAGGTAAGAAAACTTAGACTTCAGGTACTGAGGTGAGTTAGGTATTAGTAGGAAGTAGGATAGGATGGTGTTGGAGTTGGAATGCCAAACATGCCATCAAAATATTCTGAACAGCATGCGGCTAAAGTAAGTTAAATATAGGTAGGTACCTAGGTAAGTATAGTCTTTGCACGGTCTACCGAATAGTGTGAAGTCGGCCGCTGCCTCCTGAAACTATCGCGACTGGCGTTGGTATAGGTAGACAAGTAGGTAGGTACCTACTGTACGAGTACGGAAGTAAGGAACACCCCGTGCAAGTCGGGAGACCAAAGTGCATCGGTGCAAGGGCGGTCGTCGTCTCCTAGCCAACGCACCGGCACCGGCTCCGGCACCGGCACGACAGGGACGCGACGCGACGCGCGGAACTCAACGCTACATTCTCGGGATCCTTCGCCCTGAAAAGTTCGTTCAGCTTTTGGGCTTAAGGTCAACATGTATCGATCCGCGGCAGCTGGAGACCGCACCGTGCCACCCATCTCGCTTTATCCGCATCGTCACCACACCAACCCTACTGACTGTACCTACCCAACATACACCTACCTACATTGTACGAGTATGTAAGCAGGGGTAGGTACCTAGGTAAGCACTACGAGTTGGATCGCACGCGACTTGATGAACTCGCTACCTCGCATCTCGTGCATCGCGCGCCATCAACGAGTAGGTAAAGCCCCTTGAGATTTTACTTTGCATGTTAGTTTCTTCCTACCTATCCTAAAGTGTAGTCTTATAGTACCTAGGTAGGTAGGTACGTAAGTACGTAAGAAAATTAGTTTCTGTTTAAAGTCTTCTCGAGTTGCCAAAAGAAGTGTCTGGGGCGCATAGAGGCTGTCACGTATTGAGCATCGGAACTTCGCAATGAATCAAGGAAAGGATCGGAAGCGGGTCGATCGAACTCACCGCGGAAGCTCACTGCGGCAAAGTTTATCAAAGTCAGCTGTCGCGAGCGCGCGGCACGCTGACCCAGTGCCGCCGCCGCCGCCGCCGGCGAGCGCGTGACTCGCCTCGGCACCGTACCTACCAGCTAGCACCGCCTCGAGGACCTCGAGGAGGAACACTTTCCTTATGTCTACAACTCACCGTTTCCGTTTATGAGGGGGTATTCGTCGTCGTGCCGGCCGATGTACGTCTTCAGCGGAGTGTCCGTGAGGGAAGGCGAGGACCTGTCCCTGTCGCTCATAATAGTCACTGTCACACGCACGCAGAGGATATGTAAGTAAACACCGGGACGGCGGCCGTCGCGCCGGCCCTACTCGCCTCGCGCTCTCGACCACGAACCACGAACCACGAGCGACCTCCGGCCCGCGGCTCGCGCGGCGAAATATAAACGTGAGAGTGGCACCCAACCGACGTCCGCGTCGCGCTCGCTCGCGTCTTGCACTCGCTCGCTCCGACTCCGCGCTCGAGTCTCGCTCGACTAGAAGCACGCGCTCGCTCGGGCCCGACTCCCGACCCCGCTCGCGCTCGCTCGCTGTACGCGCCGCGCCGCTCACTCAGTCTGTTCCGCAGCTAAGCCTAGCCGCGCCGATTCATGCATTATCGCATCCGTCCGTCCGCTCACTCGCATCCGTCGTCGCCTCGGTAGCGCGCCATCTAGCGAATGTCATGCTAGAAACACTAGGATAAGGTTTAAATCTACGGTAAAGATGGCGCTGATATATTTTTTTACGTTCTCCATTATTAATTTATCCGGTACAATCCCAGATTAAAACAATCTTTAAATGAGTTTTATTAGCCAGGGACACGCGATTATTTATTTTGAGACGGTTAAATCAATTTCATAAACACCGGAAGGAATATAACTTAAATACCTAACCTTTTTTGATAAAGCTTCATACGATCAAAAAAGAGCTTTGCTACAGGTTTTTTTATTGTTTTATATACCCTGCAAAGCGCCAAAAAATTTTAGCCCTGCAAATTTTGATGTTCAACGAAAAATGACAAAGCTAGCGACATCTAGTACGGAGTAGCCGTAACCAATTTTTTCTCCTCTTGCCTTGGAAAAAGGAATTTGGAATTTTAGATACAAACACTGGTGCATCTTCTGGACGGGAAGTTCTTTGGTTAGTTTTTGTTTGTTTTAATATTTGTTTTCCGAATTTTTTCCTGAAATAGAGTGTCATCATTGTAATTCTAGACCAAGGAATTTGAATTCGCGACAGTAATAGGGTACTTATAGGTATTCACGAGATTTCAGTTGGGGGCTTAGGTACAACTTAGATACAACAAATAAAAATCATTTCTTTTTTTGAATAAAAAATAAATAAAAATCATTTCCGCGTATTGATTGGTGCAACTACCCACTGAGTTCAGCTAGCTAGCTAATATTATAAATGCGAAAGTAACTCTGTCTGTCTGTCTGTCTGTCTGTTACCTACGCTTTCCCGCTTAAACCTCTCAACCAATTTTGATGAAATTTGGCACAGACAATCTTTAGACCCTGAGAAAGAACATAGGCTACCTTTTATTGCGAGATGAAGAGATTAAAAGTAGGTACGCAGACGAAGTCGCGGGTACTAGCTAGTGAAAAATTTATTTATTTATTTATAATTTCAACATTACATCTATTATTACAGGTAAGACCTAATACAATAGAGTAGTCCTAACAAATAATTATTTAAATTAAAACAGTAGGTTCAAGTAAGAATGTCACGCATAAACAAAAATCAAAATCAGTCAAATATTAATCAAATTATTTACGTGTATACAAATGTCATAATGGAAAAAAAATCAATTAAATAATAACAAATCAACAACCAAACCAAATCAAAAATTATTCACGTATAAATGTCACATATAAATAAATAAAATGATATGTCAAACAATATTAACCTATTTACAATAGCACAGACTATACAATGTAGCTCTTACGAACTCGCTCTTTGGACAGTGGAATATATCGAGGGACACCGCCAACAGATTAAGCGTGCACATGGTGCGCGTCAGTGGTGCCTCGCCGAGCAGGTTGGTCCTCCCACGAGGCACTGCGGACAGAGGAGGCCGCCTGCGACGCCCAACATACTCGTCCGGCACGCAGAGTCCCATCATCTCCAGGATGGTTGGATTGGATACCATCCCCCGGAATACCCTAACCATATATAGCGCCAGCGCCATATCTCTCCTAATTTCCAGCTTGTTGTATCCAACCATACCCAAAACGAATAAGGTTGGATACATCAAGGGATAAAACGGATAGACACCGTATGTCTTCCAATAAAGATAACGTGTGAACTTGTTCTGTATGCGCTCCAACATGAGGCTATATTTCGCTTCATGCGGAGCCCATACAGAAGCTGCGCTTTCCATCTGGCTTCTGACCAGGGCATTATACATTGCACTTAGAGCCCTTAAGTTCGTGAAACCGTTTGCTCTGCGTAAAATGAATCCAATGAAATTTCTGCAGATATTACACAAATTTGTTCCGAGGCGGGAATCGAACCCGCAACCTTTGCATCGCAGGCGGACTTGATATTTCAGCTTTTACTTCAAATTAGACAGAGATAGCAAGTGACTTGACAGCTGATAATAAAAATAAATATTGGTGGACATAGTCCATCCACAATCCACAATCCACACAGTAGAAAGGTACTACCTAGCCCCAAACTAAGCCAAAGCTTGTGGTATGGGAACCAGCAGTGCAAGTACCGTTCTTATCGATCGCTTAATTTGACATTTAGAATTGTCAAAATTCGTTTAAACTGGTTTTATCCACTGTTGAAACAAATTTTAACGAATTTTTTACGATTCTAAATGTCAAATAAGCGATCGATAAGAACGGTACTTGCACTGCAGATAGCTGATATAGGTACTACTTAAACACTTTTTTTTGTAAATACCTACATACTGACCTAAAAAAATATAGGTAATATACCACCACCCAGACAGAGAACAAACATCTATGTTCATCTCATAAATGTTTGTTCACTGTGGGAATCGAACCCACGAACGACCTACGGCATGCCTACGGCGCAGAAGGTAGAGTTAGTACCTACCTAGGTACCAACTGAGCTGGACCGCGCTGCTCTGCTCGCTTTGGCTTTCGCGCATTGCCCAATGCCCATGTCGCTGCCCAATGGCCCATGTCCCTAGTACCTACGCATTTGAGCTACCTAAGTAGGTATATGGGATATATAAGTGTACAATAAAGCAGGTATGCACTCCTCCGTTTGTTGCCTCGAGTAATATATATCTTTGTAAACCATTTATTGCTACTAAAACAAAATAAAAGTAAGTATCGGCACTCGGTATGGCATGGACGCAGTCGGATGACACAAAAGCGTTCCACTGCTGGTCGAGGGCTGCTTGGACAGAGTGCGGGGGGAAGGTGGGCGCGGGGCGCGCGGGGGGCCCCGCTTCCCCCGCCAGCCACGGCGGCTGCGCGCGCCGGCGCAGCGCGTGCGCGCCCGCCAGCTGCGCCGCCAGCTCGCGCTCCGCTACGCTGCCCGCCGCCGACGACGTCCCACGCTCAGCACCTGTAGATCATGACAACTATTGACTAGACGTACTATCTAACTCTGCCGTCTGCAGTGCAGCCAGGAGGCAAGGGCAGATGTCAGACATGACTGTGGATCAGCTCACGCGCTGATGTAAGTACCTACCTACTTCGTACCATGAATCCTAGACGGGTAACCAACCTGCCTCGACGATAAACCCTGCTTAGTTCTTTGTTCAAGTGAACAGCCAGCACTCACCGTCCGCGTCACGTCTGATCAGTGAGGACTAGGTAGGTGTAGCTAGGTAGGTACAACTTCGGATTTAAATTAAAAGCCGAATTTTATCACTATCAATACATGTAATGAACGCAATAAATTATAATATGCAACGCGAATAAATATGAGAGCTGTAGGCACCGGTAGGTACACACAGCCGGCTAGGCTAGTTCATGGTAAGTGAATCAGCAGGAACACAATGGCTAGGGTGAGGCCCGCTGGCTGCGGCGGGCGGGCGGCGCGGGCCTCCAGCAGCGACACGTCGATGTAGTCGCACACCATGTCGTCCCAGTTGTCCGTCAGCTCCTGGATGGACTTGGCGCCCGCCACCAGCTTGTGCCGCATGAGCCGCTTCACCTGGTCCAGCTGGCGCGGCGAGTCGCCGGAGACGCGGCGCGCGCGCAGCCAGGGCTCGGCGCGCGTCGCCGGCTCCACCATCACGACCGTCGCCAGCTTGCTCGTCACCTGCAGCAGCACGGGCGGCTTCTTCGAGGGATCGCCCTTGTCGTGCTCCTTCTTCTGGGACTTCTTAAGTATCGACAGCCGAGATTTTTCCGCTATGGATAGTTCTGAAGTGAATTCGGATGAGATGTTGCCGGAAGAAGTCGGCGTTGTTGTCTTGGTGGGGTCCGAAGGATCGGTGTCGGTGTCGTCGGTGCGAGGTGGGGGTGGGGGTGGGGGCGGGGGCGGGGGCGTGGCAGTCTCCGCGGGGGGGTAGGCTCGGCGCGCCGTCCACAGCTGCGCCAGCAGGTCGGCGGAGGCCGAGGGGATCGTCGGCGTCGTCGGTGCTCTGACGCGCGCTGGACACACACAACACTCGCGTTAGTCATCCACTTTCTATATTCACCTTCTCTCAAATTCAGATAACCTAAGTACTGCTTAATGAAGGAGGAAGTTTTAAACAGACTTAACATTGCAGAATATTTTTTGTAGGTATCTCAAATGTTTTAATATTAGATGTTTAATTAATGAAAAGTAAGTAATTTTTGGCAAAAACTGAGAACAAAAAAAGCCCCGTAGTTGGGTTAGACAGGTACATAAAGGTTTATAAAATAGGTAAGGTACTAAATTATATAATGAAATCCCCACTCACTTGTGGTCCTCCGCACCAGCATGGGTAGCTTCTTTGAGTCATAGTAGTTGTAGTCGCGGTACTGCTTGGCGTGGAGCCGCGCGCCTCCGTCGTCCGCGTCGTCACTGGCGTCGCCGTCGGCGTCGGGCGGCGAAGGCACCAGGCGCCGAGCACCGAGCTCCCTGACGCGTCGCCTCTCCTCATACTCCATATCGTCAGCCTCCATGGACTGATCGCCCTTCAATCTTCTATCCGATATCAGATCCTGCTCCATATAAGAGTCGTCACTCTTGAGAGGCTTTACGTGTTTGTTGTCAAAGAATCTAGCTCGAGGTTTCCTTTGGATTATAACTTCTGTTGGCTCTCCGGAGGTAAAAGAATAGACATCGTCCCGCAGCATATCGTTCTTAACGACACGGTAGTCAGCGTTTAAGAAGTCCACCGGTTGGGCATCGTCGTCCCTCGCGCGGCCTCGTCTCCTCCGGCGGCGGCGGCCCCGCGAGTGGCCTCCGACGCCGCCGCCGCCGTCGCTGGGGCCTCGCGTTCGTCGCCGACGGGGCTCCGAAATGACGAACGGCTCGGCAGCAGCATCTACGTCTTCTGATTCGTCTCTTTCGTGTCTCAATCCTCTTTGTTTTCTCGCAGGTTTTTTCCACAATTTTGAGTCTACAACCTTTGTGAATTTTTCTGTATTTCCTGCAAAGTAAGGTACCATTGAGTGATAATTTGTGTTATTGAGTTGGTTCAAAATGCATTTAGTGTAGGCAAGTAACCTTGCGAGTCGTCCTCGTACTTGTAGTCGAGCGGAGCGGGCGCGTCGGGCGAGTGCCCGCGGTAGTCGCCTCCGGCCTGCAGCGCCGCCAGCGCCGCGTCCTCCGCGCCGTCATACTGCGGCATGCGTCCGCCGCCGTACTCGTCGGCACTCGCGAGGCACACCGCCAGCGCCGCCAGCACCGCCTGCGCCCCCGCCCCCGCCCCAGCCCCCGCCCGCGCCATGCGCGCTGCAGCTGCGTCTAATATCCCTACTGCTAGCCTGATAACCTCCGATGCGAGTTATGGTAAGGTTGTCCGGTCACGTCTTCGAACTGTACAAATCAGCTGCATAATTTTAGAGATTATGAAACTTTTGAAAACTATGAATTTGACAGCATTTGACGAAAATCTGAAGTTTTACCAAGAGTATATAACGCTACGCGTTTTAGATAATTTTTAAGCCATAGATTACACTTTTTTTCGCGATAAAGTATACATACATAGCTACTTACCGTTGCATAGTTTTAAAGATTTAAGCATACATAGGGACATAGGGACAGAGAAAGCTACTTTGTTTTATACTACCTATGTAGTCATATTCCCAAGGAATGTATTCAAATTCCTTGGATATTCCTTGGGTTTATTATATTCCTTGGATTGGACTTAGGAATTTGGACCTTGGATTGGACATCAGTTCTCTCGTCAGAGAGTATTATATTCCTTGGATCAGTAACTTGAGTACGACCAATCAATGGCACGATTTATTTAAAAATAAATGTTAAGCTCTGTGACATTTGGTGACATTGTCGCCATGATGTCATCGAACTGAAATCAAACAATTCCAATGTAAAATTCTAGTAAAAAAATTAAAAAATATATAATGTATCTATGTCCGTTCTTTCTTTCCATAACGATGCCAAAGTAGGCAGACACATCCGCAGAAACCGTTATGAGTGGCACAAAGGATAAGAAGAAGGAGGAAGATTGCAGCTGCTACGCTGCGTCCCGCACGCAGAAGACATGCCCTCCTGTGCAGAACGTCACACACCCCCTGGTCAGTGCTGGCCGCGCTCCTCTTACCTGTTCCTTTCAGCCTGACTAGGCAAGGCACCTGCTCGCTACCCATTCCATCTTTCCTCTTACTTTAATATAATACATAATATTAAAAAATGCATACGGTCTTGGCGGCAGTAATCTATCAACTCCCTCTCACGACCCATACGTTACGTTACGGGTAGTTGGTTAAACTATAGCTACCCTGGTACCTGAGTTGAGGGTTGGGGATAGGGGGAAAGCATGTGGGGGTAGATGGCAAGTCTTTCCCTATAGTTCTTTTTTCTAGGATGTGAAAAAAAAAATTTTCTTCAAATTTCTTCATTTAAAAAAAAAAAAAAACCCTAACCTAATGAGAATTCCTTCCCTTGAGTCTTTTTGTCATAGAGATGAAATATTACTACCAATTTTCTTCATATAAAAAAAAACCCCTAACCTAAGTAGTAACTTACCTGAAAAATTTTTTTTTTTTTCATTTCCTAGAAAAAAGGACTCAAGGGGAAGACTTGCCATCTACCCCCACTTGCATCCCCCCTATCCCCAACCCTCAACTCAGGTACAAGGATTGCTATAGCCAACCCGGGTAGTTTCCTTTGTGATAGACGACGGCGGCCGTAGGAGCTATGCTGGCAGTGAATTCGGGGCCTTGGTTGGTATTATCTGCCTGTACATTATCCCAAAAGGTAGGTACATAACCGATTATCTAGCGTAGAAACGTTATTGAGGTAATTTTATGTTTCAGCGCTACTACGAGTTCACGAATGACGAGATCAAGGCGCTCGAGGAGTGCGACAAGGAGAGCTTCTACCAACGATGCCTGCCCTTCAGCACGCTGTTCGCGACTGCGACCTACGCTGCCATGAAGTATGGTGAGTCTCATCCATCCATCCAACACGCAGGAACAGGTATTCATCTACTACTTCGTAATCTCCTAAATCAAAACGGTTTAATTATTCAGTACACAAGGAATCACTGAAACGTCTTCAATGTCATCTACAGCCAGTTCGTCATTACCAAATATTAATGGAGAGTGATAACTTTCCATTCGTGGTCCATGGCCGTCTTGAATGGCATCCAGTTTCATTTATAATCGCGGGAGAGTAGAATTCTCCCTCACCTACGCGCATACTGCAGACAATCAACGCTGCAATGGTAGGAGGTAGGTAGGTAAGTCACCCGTCGCACATCGCGTCGCCGCCCGTCGCGTCGGTAGGGAGGGACGCCACGAAAATTTTCATAGAAGTAAGAGCCGGAGTCATGTTGATAGGTATCCGTAGGCAACACAGTGTGTGACGTCCCTGCCGCATGCCGCATTCCGCATGCCGCATGCCGGTGGTCGGCCGACCGACGCCTTACTTCTATGAATGTTTTCTTCTAGGGTACCTGAGTAAGAGTCCGCACTTCGGCGCCACGCCCAAGGTGTTGGTCGCGGCGTTTCTGGGGCACATATGCGGGCGGCTTGCCTACCTGCCGCACTGCGAGCGGAAGCTGCGGGCTCTGCCTGGCCGCGTGGGCCAAGTGATGCGCGCCCACCACGCCAATAACAACCCAGCAGCGCCAAAGAAATAGCACACCAGCTCCCAGCGTGCGCGTCCTGCGAACCAACCAGTCGCAGCCGCAGCCACACACAGCCACAGCCAGGGTCCAGTGCAGTGCAGGGCTGACGCATGACGGGGGCACGCGCGCCTTACATCCTACCGAACCAACCTCGGTCGGAGCTGTGTGAGAACAAGATGCCAAGCTTTTTTTTATTACATTTTACCTACTTGGGTCCTACTTAGATCTTTTGATAAGAAAAATTGTTTGAATCAAATTATATTTTTGCTGAACTTGTGAGTGTACTAATGAAAAATTAAAGAAAGAAATCCTCGAAACTTGTTTTCTTTTGCTAGGTAGGTAGGTACTTAGGTAAGTAAGGCATGTTTCCCATTTCATGTCTTCAATAATGAAATGAATGGATGAAATGATTTGATGTACCTACGTAAAGGTACATCGGTACATCCACCAAACATTTTTGTTGGTTTTTACCTATCGCTAAAAATCCTCTGCCAGATGAACCAACCCTACCGTAATGTACTTAGACATAATTGAAAATATTTAAAATTGTCACGTGAAAAAACAGTAGGTACGTCTGTTTCCTAGACGACGCGACGTGATTGATGGGGAGCTAGCTTCACCTCTAAACTAAATAGTGAAGGAAGGTATATATATATATATATATATATATATATATATAAATAGTAAGGTGTAGGTATAGTCCGTCAAACGAAAGTAGACACTGGCATTTTTTCGTAACTTTTTACATGGCAATACTGATGTGTTTGCACCTAAGGACGCTATGCTCTACAGCTGGATAAATTCAGATTGGACGTGTACATTATAGAACGACAGTTATTATCCAATTGTAACCCACTCTTAACTGCCAAATAACAATTTTGAACTATTTTATAGATTTTGTCATTCTGAATCGGAAAAATTGGCCAAAAATGACTGTTTCCCGGAGAGTTAGGTAGGACCACGGATTATACCATTTCCCATGAATTTGACTTCTTTCGTTTCAGTCACTCTTAATATTCTTCATACTGGTCGTCGGTTATGGTAGGTACTCTTGAATGTTTTCCAAAATATTTTTACTTAATATTTACTTGAGGTTGGTCAGTGTTGGGATGGGAACTTGGGAAGGCAGGTAAGGTAAGGGAAGTCTTACGTTCCTTAAAAATCTTTACAGAAAGAAAGAAGAAAAGAAAAGAAGAAAAACTTTTTTTGTACTTAAGGGCTTTGTTCGGAAACATTCATAAAGAAAGAATTAAACAATCAATACAATTATTCTGTCATTATGTAAAATTACTACCTATTTTTAAATTTTTTTACATATCCTAAACTTGATTTATGGTCTGACTTGACTTCTAAACTTTTGACTTTTAGACTTTTTATTTATTCTCTAGCACTTGACAGTGACACTGACATGATTATCTGTCGAATGTCGAATGACGGACAGGACTGTACATTTTTGAAGAAGCCGGGTTATTCGTTTCCTGTCATCTAACGAAGCAACATAGCATTTTCATTTTAATTGTTTTTCTAGTGTTATTTTGAGTTGTGTTGTGTAATTTTGGTGGTATTTTAACCAACATTATTTGTGGTCTTAGCACAAAGTGTAAGCATTTGGAATGAACTTAGAGCATTATGCTCTAAGGGAATGAAAGTGAAAAGTGATGAATGTGATATCGTGATTTGACCGAAAATGTTTCAAATGTTTTGAAGAAACCGCCACCTTTTTCTTCAAAACAATTGACTGACTTGACTTTGGACTGACGTGACTAGAAACATAACTACAAAGAGTATAATCTCTGAATCACTTGACACTGGCAAGATTGTCTATACCTAGACAGGCAGGAGCCATAAAACGAAGAAAGAAGAAGCCGGAGAAAAGAAGAAGTATTTTGAATTTTGTATTGACGAAGAAAGCATGACTGGCTGGGAAGCGAACCACGAAATGTAATAAAGAATATTTATTCTAATAACATCTACGGTTTCGAGCGTAACAGCTCAGAAAGTAAGAAAATCAAGATGAACGATCCTAACTCATTTGGATACCAGGACATGACGGGCGGCGCGCCGGGCCCTGGGTCTCCGCCGACGGCCGGCTCGCCGAACATGGTAAGGTTACCGTAATAGTGCGATGTAGCTGGTGGTGACAATGGCGCTGCGTGCAGCTCGGACTAAGCGCAGGTTGTGTGCAGGCGCAGTACAAGTTCTCTCCGGACGAGATGCGCGTGCTGCAGGAGTGCAACCGAGAGAGCTTCTTCCAGCGCTCGCTGCCGTTCGGCACAGTGTTCGGCCTGGCAACAGGGGCCGCCGTGCAACAAGGTCAGTCACACATTCTACTGCCTACTGCGCGCTGGCCTCTTATTTTGAAAACAAAAATCTCTGAAACTAAGCACCTTTGTTTTAAAGTTCACTTTCCAAGCCAAAATTTCTATTGCCCTGTACTAGTTATAGTAGTCTACTAAGTTAATGTAATAAGCAGGCTACTTTTCTGCCTACTTATTTACTGATAGTAGATGTGGTCTCAAATTTTTTATTCTTGCAATAGCTTTATCTTTTCTTTCAGGGTTTGAGGACCAACATTTGTGCCATGTTTGTTTTGTGGTTTTAATTCTAGCATCTTACTTTTGACATTGCGTAATAAAGCGACTGTCTGTCACTGACTTTTTTATACTTTATTTCATTACATGTGTGTGTTACATTATGTTTTACAACATTTGTGCCAATAATTTATATATATTTTTAATAGTTAGCTTTTGCATGTATTAACAGTATTAGGTATATTAGCATTTTGCAAATTTGCTCTGTAGTACACTGTGCATGTCTCAAGAGGTTTTTAATTATAAAAATTAACCTTGATTAGAGCTGTATATCTTTTAGAATCTTATTGATTATATTTTTAGTTTTAAACAAAGCTCTTTTCATGTCCTATACTATGTGCTACAGTTTTTTATTATTTTGTTAGATATTGTAAAATTATAGTTAACTACCTAAAAGTCTCTACTTGCATGATATACCTACAACATGTTATTTAAAAGTTTAAATTTTTTTTGAAAATGAAGTTCATCTTTTGCCACATGTGGTTGAGGCTGGGGAGGTAGGAACTGAATAACTTTTTGGTCAGCTGTCACCGGAGCCTTAAGTAGTGTATGTGTAACTAGCATGTTCCGTAGCCAGTCTTGCATTATGCATTTTATTATGACTACCTGCTTTGCGAGTTATGTTTTATTACTTTGCTGGCTTGGAATTCTAAGTTGCCATGTTTTATCCCTGTGCATTTTATTTTTTTTACCAACTCAATGTATTGCTACCTGTTGAATTAAAATATTATCTTTGCATTTGACTATTATATAGCAGGGGCTGAAACATTTATATCTGATGGATTGTAAAACTCATCCCTAGTTATTTATATGTATGTGATATATTATAGGCTAGGCTAGATATATGCTTAAATTGGTAGTTAATACATCATTTTAGTTATAGCTGTCACAGAGCTGTGACAAATATGTAATAGTGAAGAAACATAATATAATAAAGTGGACATCAGGAGGCCTTATCTCACTTTACTGCACAATGCAGGATCTTAATAGAGGGTGTTCATTATTGAAGAACTTATGTTTGTAAAGGATTGCGGATAACACTGACACTGCAGTTTGTAGGCTGCCTCAAGCTATGGCAGTTGCTCGTTAACAACTGAGATATAAAGAGGCTCACACCCATCAAATATCTCCTCCTCCTACTCACAATAATTACTGAACATTATGAAATATCGCAATCAACCAAGTTTCAGTGAATAGCATAAGAAATGTTTAACTATTTAAAAATTTTGAAATATGTTTTCCTATCTAAGTTTAATTAAATACAAAATCAGAGGTTGTTACTGACTTTACTGCTGACCATAAGATCAAAATCAAATCACGTTTATTTTGTGTGACAAAATATGCAGTGTCAAGTAGGTAGGTTTGCTATGTTTAGTTCGTGAAGACGTCGCGAGGCACTGAAGGTCACTGCTGTGAGGTTAGCGGCATGTCGTAGAACCTAAAAATTTCTAATACATGCGTCAAGTTTTCGAAAGAAACCTTTTTTGACGCCCAGTGTTAGACGCACTTAAAATCTTTTCACTACAATGTTTCAAAAAAAAACTAGTGACAAGAAGAAGCGATTTTTTATTATTTCTATGCGTCCTTGCTGCATGACTAAAATAATTATTCACACGTACCTACCTACTAGCCAGCCAACAACAACGCTGTACGAGCGACACTATAAATAGCTTTAGATTCGAAGTAGGCTAAATCTTACAGTACACTACCTTAGTATACCATTATAATGATTATGAACGACTACTTAGTACAAACATACGCATTGCGATGCGTTCCAGGGTACCTGAAAGGCAACGCGCGGTTCGGCGCGCTGCCGAAGGTGACGCTGGCCGTGGTGGCCGGCTACTTCCTCGGCAAGCTGTCGTACCAGCGCGCGTGCGCCGACAAACTGATGGCGCTGCCCGGCTCGTACATCGGCCAGCTGCTGCGCGACCGCCGCGACAACAAGTGAGTCCACCGCCTCCACTCCTCGACTCGTCTGCCGAACCTGCGGTGATTTCGGAGCCGCTGACTCAAGTATAATCAAAAAGTATTTATTCGGAACAATAAACGGAAGTACAAAAACGGAGAAAACGATGGTATCCGCAGGAGTTTAAGAACTGTGTCTCGAATATCAACGCCCTCCTCCGCAATACACCTATTTGGTACAGTGTTCCATGCATAGAAGGTAGGTCTATACCTACCCTCTATAAGCTAAACTAAATTGTTATTTCAAATTAAAATTAATAGTAGATTGTTTACTAAGGGAGCCAACAACTATTTTGACGGCAAGAGTGTTATTTGAATCCAGAGCGGAGCGAAGGATTCAAAGTACTTCACTCGAGCTTTAAAATAGTGTTGTTCCCGAGGTGAACACTACTTTTTATCACCCTCAATGAGAAAATAAGTAATTGCAACTTCTAAATAGTTACAGTCACGAATTCTCGAAGTCACGAAGTTAAGAAGTCACGAAGTCAGGAGGTCACGAAGCCATGAAGTTAAGAAGTCAAGAAATCACGATAGTCACATAGCACATGGTCACATAGTCATAACCACAACCATAATCATGTATTCATTCTACTTTTTTTTATAAAACTAAGTAAAATCTGAAGTAAATAATAGGATTGAACAAAGGTGGAATGCACGTTTCGCATGTATGTATTTACTTTTTTTATCATACACTAGCGACCCGCCCGCGCTTCGCGCGGGTGCACATTGTTTTTCTACTATATCATGCATGTATTATATAATAAGCATTCCTCTTGAATCATTCTATCTATTAAAAAAAACCGCATCTAAATCCGTTGCGTAGTTCTTAAGATTTAAGCATACAAAGGGACAAAGGGACAGAGAAAGCGACTTTGTTTTATACTGTGTAGTGATGATACAACCTGCTTGTTCATAATGTTCGTGCGTAATCTCTTTGGTGATTGCAACTTTTTATTCAAATTCCAAATTCAAATCACTTTTCCTCCCTGGGGAAGAAAAGTAAGTACATACTTAGCCGATGTAAGTAATTACTTTCCTCCTTAGGTACGTACTTACATTGAAAGTGAGCGAAATGTCATTTTGCTGCCTGTTTTTAGGCCGTAAACTTAAGTCTTTTCACACGTAGATGCAGAGATGTAGTTGCCGAGTGGTGTGGTTGCAGGGGCGGCATGGGACCGGCGGGGGCGGCGGCGGGGGGCGGCGGCGCGGCCATGCTGGGCGCGACGCCGGGCGACATCTACTCGGACGCGGGGCCCGGCTCCGCGCTCGACCTGGACTCGGACCGCGCCGGACACGTGTTCAGCGAGGACCTCACGCGCCCGGAACACACAAGTACACTAACAATACCAATACAGTATTATAGTTATTTATCGGTGGACCATGCATACAGTTAGTACTATCTCGCCCCAAACTAAGACAAAGCTTGCACGCAGGGCAGTCTGTGCGCGTTCGTATCGCGCGCGACTTGCGGGCCAATGATGTACCGTGTTTAGGTGATGGATAGATTCCTCCTTCCTGCTCCAGCAGCAAGTTGGTAACTAGTAGCTCTGCCACTGCCTTCTGCGCTGTGAGCAGATCTCACCACCCACCGAGGACAATTATTTGTATGATGAACATGCGTGATTGATCTCTTTTTTTATCAAAAAAGTCACCAAAGCCAAAGCCTTTGAATATTATAATATATCTCGTAGGGTCGTGAATCGCGATCCAGCTATCGCTTGTTGCTTGTTATTGTTAGCGACGTATGTGTAATGTGTGTAACGTGTGGTGCAGACGAGGGGGGCGGCGGCGGTGCGGAGGGGGCGGGGGCGGGGGCGCGGGCGGCGGCGCGCTCCTACGACGAGCTGCGGCGGCTGAACCGCGGCGAACACGCGGACTCCAAGCAAGACCCCTACAGGTACCCGCAGGCTCCCCCGGCGCGGACTCCGGGAAGGCGGCGCGGCAGCACTCGGTGGAGGGTGTCGCCGTGACCACGGGGATGGCTGTGGATAGCACTCCTGGGATGTGCTCAGGCTATTTGCGAGAGGGGCACCGATAATATGTTCTTTTAAGAGTCGATGGAGCCCCTTGACATGCAACGAGGCCGGCCAC
Source organism: Plemyria rubiginata (assembly GCA_963576535.1). NCBI lineage: Eukaryota > Metazoa > Arthropoda > Insecta > Lepidoptera > Geometridae > Plemyria > Plemyria rubiginata. The sequence continues at coordinate 236,681 of OY754905.1, forward strand.
CGGGGTGGTTTTAGTGAGTAAGGTCTATGTGGGCAAACGCAAAAATACCAAACACACACAGTCAGTAGGTATCTTAGCCAGTGATTGAAGTAGGCTGAAGGTTGAGGCTTGACATTGGTTATTGTCAAGAAGTGTGACGAATGATGCTGAGTAGCTAAGTTACTAAATAGAGTTTGTGGCACAGGTAAATACGTGCTATAGCGGCATCCAGGGAAGGATGGAATGTGCCAGACGTGACGCCGCAGTGTCGTCCCGTCGCGTCGCAGTGTCGCTATGTAACGTTACCTATCTACTCATTGTACAATATAACATAACGTGTGCGGTATAACTAGCAGGCAGTTATAGTTTTCGTTGGACGCGCTATAGCACGTATGTACGTACAGATGTTAGTGGTACTTGTTGATATCATGCAGAACGTTTGTTACTCGTGTTCGTAATACAGTAGGTAGAAGTATTGATTAGTAGTAGTGATTACATTAGAATGCATCTTATAGTAGGCTAACTTAATATTCCATACATGATTCAGTATATCTGCATAGGTAAACATCATCTTTTCATAACATTTTGAGGCCATGGATCGAAGTATAATCATTTGAAAAGACTGACGCTCGTTTCTTTGCATTTGTGTGGAGGGCGACACATACACACACACACACACATATGCAACGAAAGGTCGTATGATGTCTGGCTGCGTCGCCTACAAGTTGCAAATTTAGCGATTGCCTAGCGAGTCCACAGAACAAGTGAAACATAAACATGTAATTTCGTGACTATTGTGCTGGGTACCGTCGGCATCGTACAGTTGCTGCGTTCCGGTTCGATGGTGTCGTTTCCGGAGTAACTGGCACATGAGCCTTAACATCTGTATACCTCAAGTTGATGGACGCAGGCTAGTGCACGCTCCTATAGTGCTGGACGCGGCGATGCTTTGTTGTAGATGATGGTGGGTTACTACTTAACATCAGATGAACCGTCAGATAGGTAGTTGTATATGAAACAGTATAGAATGCTATTTGAGTGCAGGCGAGGCGCTGCGGTCGACGGAAGCAGCGTGAGCGGCGCCCGTGGGTGCCTCGAGGTGAACGCGTTGTTCGGTTGTTGCAGATTGCCGGCGCCGGCGCCGACGGGTCCGCTGCCGGCGCGGCGCGCCTCGCCCGCCCCCCCCACCAACGCGTACGGTGACGTCATGGAGTAATGCACCAGCTCACCCACCGACCGCAAACATTATATACACGCGACTAAGTGCCACGTCACGCAAATCTAGAGTAGAACAGAAACAATACACGTGTTACCGTTACCACTCAGTGCAGTGCATGCGACCAACTCAAACTAGGAACCGAGTGATGGAGCCGAACCGAGATACCGACCTACCTTGTGTAACTTGTGGCCCGCCCATCTAGCGCCAAACGAAGCGAACGATTCTCAGTGTGACTGCGGAATTATAATGTAGGTAAGTATACTAACGATTAACGACCTTGGCAACTAAACCTAGCTGCAAGCGTGTGCTGTGCGTCACCCAGCAGGTGCCTATATAGACTGCAGTCAGTAACTGTTAAGTGGAATAAAGTTTAGTTGTTACATAAAACAAATGTATAGTTTGACTGGCATTTTGAATGAACACCTGCGGCTAAATTAGATTATTTAGTTAGACAAATCAAGCTCCCAAACTACAAAACTAGCGCCCGGCTTCTGAAAGGCCGATCAACGCTAATCGGCTGTTAAGTCACTTGCTATTTCAGCTTTTACTTCAAGTTAGAGATAGCAAGTGGCTTGACAGCCGATTAGTGTTGATCGGACTTTCAGAAACCGGGGGTATGAGGTCAAACGAGCAAAGTCATATCAAAACGTATAGGTACTCTTATTTTACACATTTTTTCCACTTTGATTTCTATTTGCTACGATCCTGACATTGGTACCTCTTTCGCTTCATTCACTAACATTCTTCGTACCCCGATGACAGCTATGTATGAACTTAAGTGATCACTGAGCTGAGCCGCACGCTTATAACGTATAACGTGTCTCAGTACCTTATGTAAATAAAAATATTAGTGACGTTCCACACAGCACTACCTAGTAACGCTGCTTGGCGATAGAAAAAAAAATATTCTAGCCCATCCATGCTCCATCATAAGAAAATGAGAACCAAGTAAAAAATAATAATTTAAAAAGCAAAGAAAATGACCGACAAGTAGAAAAACCACGATGCCAACGAAACTCATAAAAATGAGAGGACTTGGGTCGTTGGTTATCTTAATTTAACTTTTTTCTTATATATCAAAAGCGGGGCTGGCATCCTAGAAAAAAAATTAAAATAGTTTTGGAATGTCCAAACCAAGTCCTTTCATATGACAAGTAAACTTTATTTTTTTTGTAGGTAACTTTTTTAAATTTTGCCCCCTAAAAAAATATTTTAATAAGCCCTTTTCCGATTTTACTCATATACTTGCTAGAAAATTTCTCAAGTACAAGCCATTGACTTACCAAAAATTTAATGCAGATCGGATAAACGGTTCTGAAGTTATCGTCGGACAAACATACATACATACATAAAATGCCAAATATCCCAAGTTGATTGTATGATTTTCGTTCGTTCGTTTGTCACTCAATCAATTATACCTCTTTTTTTTCACTCGGACAGAACGGACATACCATCCCTACATACCGAGAATCAAGTTTACATCAGGAGGATAGAGTTTACATGGGTCGAGCTATATTTAGATATTAGATACCTACCAAGCAAAGTGGGATATTTGAAATGAAACATTAAACTAGGCACAATCATTTAAATTTAATTTAATATTCAAATAATAATAAAAAATCAATAAGCAAATATGTAGTTACATAAATTAAATGCCATTCTAATAAATTGTAACTTTATTGAAATAACATACATCTAACTGTTTAATATTAACTTGTGACACACATACACTTTAAGATGATCTCGTATAAAACTATTTAACAAAAAATATAATTTTAGTAATGAACAACTAAATATACCATATAGAATCATAATAATAATAATATAAATATAATAATAATATTACACCTACCTTACCAACTTGTTATATAATAATATAAAAATATATAAATGTGAAGTTCCGAAGCTCGAAAAATCCTTAGAATCCTATTAACGTTGATCAAATCATAGTTTCGCATGTCCGGGACATTGATGTCCGTTTCTGAAACTTGGAAAATAAAATGTTAGCATATCTTTTACATTCAACTTGAAAATTACTTTTATTCATCGAGTGAGAGAAGCGGGTAGACGAAGTGGAACTCTACTGGCGTCCTAATGCTGGTTGACAAGTTTTTTTTTCAATTAACAATAGCTTTTACTTATATAATTGTTCGCTACAAACAATAAAGAACCAACCTATTTATTAATTGCCAAATCTATGCACAGAAAAGGTAACTTAGGCTGAAGTTATAACAATTGTTAATGTCTAATGTTCACTATGGAAATGTTAATAATGAAACATTTGGAACGTTTTATGTCCATGCGGCACAAATCATGGGGATTAACTCTAAAAATGGAATGATAAAGTGTACGAAATATTTAAAATTCAGAAAGGGATTCGAAAGGCGCGCACTTCAGTTTGGGGAAACGTGTCGGCGTCGAAACGTCCCCGTCGCGTCGGTCGGGACGTCGGCCTCAGTCCTTCGGTTCGGCCGTCGGCGTTGTCTCGTCGCTATGTCGTCGGCGACGCGCGGCCGCCCGCCGGCCGCCCGCAGCGTCCAGCAGCCGGCCGGGCGGCGTCGCAGCGCGTTTGTGCGCTCCAGCCCGCGCCGCCGCCGCCGTGACGTCTCCGCGAGGGCCGCCTCCGCTGCCGGCCGGCCCAGCACCGCCGCGCCAGCCGGCGGCCGGGTCGCGCGCTTCCAGAGGCCGAACGGCGGCAGCGCGTTCGGTACACGGAAACGAACCGCAGGAATTTGGAAAGCCTGTTCGGCTCCTCAGTCGACTTAAATGGAATCAACGCCCCGGGGGGAGGATTGGCGTGCCGCAACTCATTTTGAAACGCTATCGGGGGGTCGTAAGTCCCAGAAGGAAGTGGGAGGTTAAAATCGATCGTGTGCAACATGAACTGATGGTACCATATGAAAATGGCGATCGGCTTGTCGACGGTTTTCATGTAATCCCAGAACCGTCGGTTGTAATTGCATTCGTAGGGCCGGTGCGGGTGCGGGGGCGGGGGCGGCGGCGGCGGCGGTGCATCAGGGCAGCGGCCACGGCAGGCCGGAGAAGTTGACGGGTCCGCCGAGGCCGGCGTCCGCCTCCAGCAGGCTCATGATGACGGCCATAGCGGCCTCGTTGTTCCCGTCCAGCGCCGGCGGCCCGCCTTCCGTCGCCAGGGACGACTGCCGAACAATATACGTATACATTATGCACTTCAACAATATAGGTACACCATGACCGAGGTTTACCCATTGTTTGTTAGAATAAATGACGCGTGTGGTTTCGCATACACCTACATACCTACATAGCTGAAAAAAAACTTTGTATGAAGAAGAATTGATTGAGTCTCTGCAATCTGTGTTTAAATAGTAATAGTTAGTAGGTATAGGTCGCGTCACGCAAAACAGAAAGAACGACGAAAGAAGAATAGTTGACGCGACCCATAGAAATAATAAAAAAATAATCACTCAGTGTAGGTAGGTAGGTTGCTCGCACAGCACAAGGTGGTGGTTAGATAGCACTGTCCAGCGGAGACGTGTGTAGCGTGCTAGGAATACAAGGCTCATGCGGTGTTTATGGAATGATCACATTCGCGTTGCAACGGTCGCTTTTCCGGCAGTTTAATATATTACAAAGTAAGCACGCTTCGGCTTTCTATGACCTCTGTCATAGAAAATGTTGTCGTCCCTCTGGACGGAACACGCGGACGGCCCTACTGATGTTGACCTGTAAACAAAGTTGACCGAAGTATGTGGGATGATCCGTGCGCACGGTTGCATCGTGCTCCCACAGGCTAGCTGCTGGCTAGCGTACAGAGCTGCAGGCAGGCTGGCTGGCGTGCGCTGCGTTACGTACCGGGTTGAAGATGGGATCGTGCTGCGTCATCGCGGCCTCGGCGGCGGCCGTCTGCCGCGACACCTCCTCGGCGATGGCGGAGCCGATCTTAGACACCTCCACGTGCGACTCTATCATGCGCTGTACTGCGCCGCTGCCGCCGCCGCCGCCGCTCGGGCCAGCGCTGCTTTCTGCACCTATCGAGCACGCACCACTTGTACCAACGGAAGCTTTCTCGCTATCTGCCGAACACGGAGCTGGAGTGGACAGCGGTAGTATGAAGGTGTTAGATGGCGCGGCGGTAGATGCGGATAGAGGTCGCGTCGCTTACCGGCGGCGGCGGCGGCGAGGCGCGCGCGCGCGGCGGCCGCGGCGACGGCGGCGGCGTGCCGCGCGAGGCCCGCTCTGACGTCACTGTCGTCGTAGCTCTCCTCGTCCTCCCCGCGCGCCCGCACGTCCGACAGGTAGTTGCGCCATTCGTCCGCTGCGAGCACACGCACCAACAGTTAGGTATACTGTTTCCCAAACTAATAATACACATACATAGGTACATAACTGTTACAGAATATGTATTGTAGCGAAGAAAGGAACCCTGTGTCATAAGGGACCTATATCATAGGTTTAAAACTACGATCGACACTCGGTTATTGTTTCTTGCCTTCAAAGGTGATGGCGACCACTCGTTTGTCAGCAGTGTACTAAGCCTTACCTCTAAAGTGTTTGGTTATAAGGTTGTCGACGTCGATTGAATCAGTATGGTAGAAACCATCGATCGAAGTCGACTAATCCATTCTACCGTCGATCGATTGGTGTGGTAACACCCTAGTTTTCAATAATATTATAGTATTATACTATTATACGGAGATAACTCCGGGTCTAACTAATCTCCGGTTCTTTTATGTAAATATTGAAACTTAGCGCCCCTGTAAGAAGGCTACGGTCTTGCAAGTTGAAAGGCCCTTCACAGCTGACTTCACAGCGGACTCTCCGGCAGTGTTGTGTGTGTGTGTGTGTGTGTGTGTCTGTATAGCGCACTCTGCCTGAAAGCCTCGTAGTTCTGAGCGACGTCGTCGGCGGCGGCGACGGCGGCCACGACGCTGTTTTTGGCCACCAGACACTCCACGTCCTTAGTCCACGGGTTCCTGCACAAATATAGACATAGTTACCATTTCACTACATATTACATTCTCCAGTTTATTAAATACCCTCTTCACTTGGGTTGCTGGCTAAAGCTAAGCTGTATCCTCGATACCTACCTTTATGTACCAGTTTTCTACTGTCCATCGCCTTACTTGCTTGTAAATGCAAGCAAGGCGATGTCTTTAAAAATACACAAACATAGGTGCATATCTACTTTAATTTATTTTCTAAATGAATACTTACGCTATTGGTATCTATTGTTTTTATTTTTTGAAATTGTTTTGAGTTTGTGGTAGGTACCTAAGTACATGCTGTTTTCAAAGATTGGCACTACGATTTACTAGTTAGATTACTTGTTATTTCTTCTTCAATTAGTCAATAATCTTTTTACCGACAAAAATATTTCTAATGGCTGATTTTACTGTTATGTCAAAAAAGTTGGATGAAAAGGTTCAAGTAGACGTAGTATATTTAGATAATAAAAACGCGTTTGATCATGTTGATAATGATATCTTATTGACCAAATTGAGCATGTATGGTTTCGCACCTAAACCCCTGAGATTTTTTGCCAACTACCTTTCTGAACGAAAGCAATTTGTCGTTTGGGTTGTTTTGACTCTCCACCATACCATACTAGATCCGGAGTGAGTCAAGGCTCCTCACTGGGTCCCCTACTTTTTTCTATCATGATTGATGACCTGATGAACTCTCTCACCAGCTCGCAATGTTTGGTATATGCAGATGACGTCAAAATATATAAAGAAATAAAGTCAACACAGGATTGTGAACTGCTTCAAAGTGACATAAATGCCATACTGTCTTGGAGCGTAAGTAATCGGCTACACCTCAACATCTTAAAATGCCTAGTAGTTACCTTCACGCGGTCCTCACGACCAACACAATTTAACTATGCGCTCTACGACGAGGAAATTACTAGGTGTCTATCCGTCAAAGACCTCGGTGTTAATTTCGACTCAAAACTGTCTTTCCACGAGCACATGCGACAGCTCACAATAACTTGCTTTAAAAGGTTGGGTTTTATATCTCGGAACTGCAAACATTTCACCAACATCAACGCAATTAAAATTTTGACCTGATTAAGGAGGTATAGAGTATACCTCCGTAATCAGGTCAAAATTAGCATCTAGCTCATCAGTCTGGAATCTTTACGAAAAAACCTACAGCTTAATGATCGAGAAAGTGCAGAAGAGATTTCTTAGGTGTTTTGTACAAAAAATCATGTGGATATTATCCCTACATGTACCCCACTAAGTTCCTTCAAGGTACACTAGGCTTTAATTCCCTGGAAACAAGACGGCTATATGACCAACTTATTACTGTGTGTAAACTACTCAGAGGGCACATCGATTGTCCTATTCTCTATTCTCTTGAGTGAAGCCATGGCTTCACTCAAGAGAATAGAGAATAGGACAATCGATGTGGAAACACATAGTTGACTGCAGTCAACTATGTGTTCCAGAGAATCGCAATAGGTTCCGACCTAGTAAGGTCCGTTTATTTGCACCGACGCCAGCGCGGACTTTGGCGCGCCAGCAATCCCCTATCTGTCGGGTGCAAAGTGCCCTCAACAATCTACTAACAGATCATACTCAGATAGATGTGCTTGTGGATGGCTGGAAGGTAGTTGAAAAAATATGTCTCACATTTAGTGAGAAATAAGTTATTTTTAAGTTGATTTTTTGTTATTTTTTACCTGAAGTATGCTGTTAATAATGTTTATTATTTTTGTCTTGAAGTGTCTATATTTTGATGTTTTATTTCTATTTTTTGTTAATTTTTATATAAATGTTAGATTTCTAGTTTTAACGTACCTATTAGATAAGTACATATCTGTAAAGTTAGGAACTAGCTGTAAGGAAATAAATAAATAAATTTACTGTCTCAGTGTAGCTCTATCCGACAGATAAATACATTTCAGTTTCTACTTTACTGTTGAAAACAAGAACGTCAGTATATTTTGTCGGATAGCGTTATTCGGAGGATGGTAAAACCGCACCAAGAACTACATCATGCAAATTAAGCATACCACAATAAATCAACCTACAACAAAATCTTATCTAACAAGAAACTAAAGGTTAAAGATGCGATCTACAACACACGGAATCATAAAGGGAAATAGTAGGTACCTTGGTAATGCGCTTCTTAATACATTCATAATAAATACTTTCTTAGCTTTTCCTTAGCGTCTTGGGCATGTATTTAATCATTATGGGTAACATTACATTGTGAATAAAGTCAATAACTTCTGGACTTTTTAGTCTCAAAATCAGCATGCTTCAACCGAACTTGTACACAAGGTACCTAGGTGCCATTATGCACTAGAAAGCTGAAAAAACTGAAACTGCTTCACGACTTCAATCCTCAGGTACGTCAGATATCCTGTCAGCACCGTCGTTCGTGTGTATTTGTTTGGTGTAACGGTGCGCGGTGTGGGAGTCACCTGAATGGTTTGAAGTGCGTCTGTATGGTGGCGTAGGAGCCGTCCTTGCGTCGGAACGAGTACGGCGGCGTGAGCTGCGGGTCGCGGCGCAGCAGCGCCTCCTTGTGCGAGCGAGCGAGCGCGCCCAGCGCCGGCCCGCCCACGTACTCGTACAGGCTGGTGCCGAGCAGCTCCTGCGGCAGGAAGCCCAGCGCCAGCGTCACCCTGCAACCAACGCGCCGCGTCACGCGCCGCCTGCGCCGCCTGCACCGCACGCATCGCCGGCGCCGCACTCGCGCTCACCGACCTCTGGTCGACGAACAGGAACTTGCCGTCGACTGCGTGCCGCGACACGTAGTGCTCGGCGCGCGCGGCCTCGTGCGCCGGCGAGCGCGCGGGCAGCGAGCGCGCCACCGCCACCAGGCACGACATGCCGCTCGGCTCCTCCGGCGAGTCGTCGCCCGCCTCGCCGCGCGCCGCCCACGCCTTCAGGTACCCTGCACGGTGCGGTATACGGTGCACGACACACCACAATAGTACAGTTACTAGCTTCCGCTACTCTTGTGCAGATAATGTGACAGATAATTATAGAGAACGTTACCTGTGCACTGCACCACGCAGTACTTCTTTTCGTCCTTCTTTTTCGCCTTGGTGGTATTGTCTTTGTGCGGCTTGGGCACGATTCGCTCCATGGGCTGCTTGATCTTGATGCGGCAGAAGAAGGAGCGTCGCACGCCGTGGCCCAGCTGCTGCGCGCTCGCCACGGTCAAGTCGGACTTCACTGGCAACATGGCTGCGCACAGCCGCGACGATTAGACACGGCCGCCGCTGTCTGTGCGGCCGCGGCCAGGCTCGGACCACCAACGTTAGCATTGCCCGCGCACGTACGGAACGTCTAGTGTTGGTATGTTGGAACCACTCGTCGGCTCACGTCTAGTGACACTCGCCAACACATTTTAAGAAGGTAAAGCTTATTATCCTTCGAGTAGATGGTATGCAATGGTACACCCATTACAACGAGCCAAATGTTGATGGTATGAATGTAATGATTTTTTAAGATGATGAAAGCATCGTTATTAGTTTGAGTCCAGCAGTGTGTCCGCACACAGACCAACCTCTTCCTGGTGCGTTCCCTCAGTCGTCTTTCAAGAGATCATAGCTGATGGAAGGGTCCTATATATTGTACGCCACCACCACGGATAACCATCTAGTCTAACGAATCTAAAGAACGTCTGAGTCTAACGCTTCTGTCAATACGACCAGCATTTGGAACTGTGACGAACTAAACATTAATTAATTTCTTAATATTCTTATACCTAATTTAAATGTGCAGGAGTAGTAGGAGTAGACAGGTAGTCTCTTTAAAACTTGCATGTAGTTCTGAACTCCGTGATGTTACGCTCGAGCTCGAGTCAGTGCCAACATCGAAACAAACCTTACTGCCTTTCACGATGTTGTAATATGTATACTGTATTTTTTGTTTTGTTGAATAAATAAATAAAATAAAAATAAATCAATAACTATGCATTCAGATGTTAACAAAGAGTATGATGTAAGTGAATACGTACATTTACGTACGTAAATTACCGGAGTGCACTCGCTTGATCTCAACATTAACATGTCAATGTCACCAGGGCCGCAGAACTCCATCTGTCAATGCGCATGTGTGGCCATCACCGAAGCTGCCACGGCAATCAACAGGAGAGGGATCGATAACTACAACATACGGATCCTCTCAGACAGCACAGCAACACTCAGAGCCTTAGAGAGTCACAACTGCAACTCCAGGCTCATATACGAATGTCACCAAGTCCTGAAGAGTACCTATTGCCACAAAGAACTCGGTAACTCTACAATGGATAAAGGGACATAGCGGATCACTTGGCAATGACGCCGCAGACCACCTAGCCAGAAGAGGATCAGAAACTCTGACGGAAGGACCAAACCCCTTCCTGCCTCTGCCACTCTAACAGCTGAGAACCTGGATACGGCAGCGCTCGCAGAACCAACACAACCAACGCTGGACACGCACAACTGACTGCAGACAGGCAAGAACAGCAATACCAACAACCGCACCCAGACTGACACGCCGTCTACTTAACCTGCACAGACGGGACCTCAAAACCATTGTGGGAACCCTAACGGGTCACATTCCCTTAAACAAACACCTATACAACATCGGAGCCATAGACAGTCCACTCTGCAGAGGATGCCTATCCGAAGAAGAATCAGCTGCCCACGTAGTCCTGGAATGCGAGGGAGTAGCAACTCAACGACAAGAAATCCTGGCCAACCCCAGGTCAACCTCCAAGCCTGCGAAGCCCCCAGGAAACTTGCTACAGATATAGCCAGCCGACCCTGACGCACAATGGACCAACCTTGAGTCTAAGTGCGGAAAAAGGAGTCCAATTACAATTACGTACATTTATATGCGGGCCGGCTTCCATTTGCAAGATGATATTTTCTCTACACAAGCACACAAATCGGTATGAAGACAGATGGGTGAGGCACTTAAAGACATTACTTAATAGTAACATTACTTTGAAATTAGCTTAGGTAATCAACTAGTCTGGTCCGAAAGCGAAACTAAAGATGAGAGCGTCATAGATGAGCAGTAATGACAATGAATCTGGGAAGCCACTTGAAAACATGCTGTTATGAAGACATTGTTATTGATAACACAAGAGCAATGATATTATTAAGCAAGCACTTGATGTCACATTCAGTTAGCGCTGCAAGTATAGAGGTAGGTACTGCTGCCAATCTTCACATTACAAGCTACCGGTGCCGCCGCGCCGGTGCTGGTGAAACTTATTTTTTGAGTTACTATCCTCAAAGCTAAGAGCCACTGATTCTGTAAAAATAGACGGTAACACTTACTTTTGATGTCAATGAACCGATCTCTCGGACCGAGATCTGAGGATGAGAGCTGCTCCTTCATCTTGGCGACATCCTTGGGGTGGAGGATGTCGAATATGCTATGTTCGTGAAGGTCCTCCTATAAGACGACGCAATGGTAGAATGAAGCGAGGAGCGGTAGGTATAGTGATAATGTATGTATGTACTATATACCTGATCGTAATGCAGCATGGCTTTGACGGAATGCGACACGTAGAGCAGCCGGCCGCGGTCGCAGCTCACCACGAAGAGGAACGCGTCGCCGGCGGCCTGCAGCAGCAGCTGGTTGAGGTCGCGCTCGGCGACGCACGCGGGGCGCGGGCGCGGGGGGCCGGCGCGCTGCGAGCCGCGCACGGCGCGCAGGTGCTGCACCGCCATGCGCAGCACGCTCAGCTTGTCCAGCTTGCGCGCGGCCGCCGCCGCCGCCGCCGCGCCGCACCACGGGACCAGCGCGCTCAGCTGTCCGATGTACGTGTTCATCTTGTCGCGGCGACGCTTCTCGATCTCGCTATGGTTCTGTCTGTCAGTCAAACGGGGTTGGCTATAGCTACCCTTGTACCTGAGTTGAGGGTTGGGGATAGGATGGTTGCAAGTGGGGGTGGGTGGCAAGTCCTTCCCTTGAGTCCTTTTTCCAAGAAATGAAAAAAAAATTCTTAACTTATTCAGGTAAATTAATACCTAGGGTCTTTTATAAGTGAAGAAAATTGGTAATAGTATTTCATCTCCAAGACAAAAAGACTCAAGGGAAGGAATTTCCATTCGATGAGGGTTTATTTTTCTTTTATTTTTTGAAAAAAAAAGTGAAGAAATTTGAAGAATATTTTTTTTTCATTTCATAGAAAAAGGACTCAAGGGAGAGACTTGCCATCTAACCCCACTTGCATCCCTCCTATCCCAAACCCTCAACTCAGGTACAAGGGTAGCTATAGTTTAACTGTCAAACGAACCAACGGTTTTGTCATGCCCGTGCCGTGGTGGTCGCGAGCGCTCACCCCCAGTCAGCGCCCTATTTGTGATCGTGGGAAATAACACCACAAGCTAGCAGTTGAGGCGATGCGATGGCGACTGCATTGTAGGTACCGCTCGATCGCCCATTTATACATTTTTAAAGATATAAAACCACTGAAAATGTTTATGAACAATCGCAATCGACTAAGTTATGAGCAATCACATTGCACACAGTTTAGCAGAAATATATTTTTGAACACAAAAAATTCTATAAAAGAAGGATAGATAAAAAAAAGATATTAAGACATGACATGAGCTCTGCCAATGTAGGTATTGTTAATTTCCACGTTCCAAGTAGCTAGTTTATTATTAATAGGTACCTACTGTCTACACAAATTCAAATTCAAATTCATTTATTATACTAAAGTGTTTAAACATTAATAATTTTGCCATTGGTCCCCGCACTAGGACAAGCCTGTAACGCGGGAGGCCGAATACAATATACACTTTACACAGATAAGATAACACTAAACGCCAATTAAATGATAAAGCTTTTGTGGCAGCATATTTAATAAAATACCAAAAGCGATAAGAGAACTACCTGCAAAGCAATTTAAGAAAAATCTTTACATATGGCTTTGCGACAAATGCTTTTATAACATTAGAGAAATAGTGGAGCTTTAGGGATTATTTAATGTTTTTAATTTATAATTGTTATTATTATTTTTCTGACATTTTATTGATTAGATGGTATTATTCGTAGGTAGGTATAAATATTTGATGACATTTATATGACCTGACATTTTGTTTTTATGCGATCATCTTTTGAAAATGTAAGCTGGAATCTTATTATTTTAGAATTATTTTTCATTAATATTCGAATTATATGTGCCTACTACCTGTGTTTATAGAATTGTAATAATACTTGTGTTTAGAGAATTATATTATCATACCTACTTAAAAATGTTGCATGTCGGTTATCGACGAAGTTTGTGAGACCACAATTACATTTAGACCATGATTCACCAAACTTCAGGCAAATAAATACATTTCATTTCATTTAATTTCATTTCATTTCATAATAGTTAAGGTGAACTAAAGGCGATACAGTGAGAGATACAAATGTACATTACATGCGAACTACACTAAAAAACTAGAATAATGAAAAAGCTGTCGGTTGTGTTGAATGAACTACTAGAAGAGATCGCTCTAAACGATAAGGCCAAAATATTTAGGTAAAATGGTAATCGGTTTTAATTTGTAATGATTCAATCATTATATGTGTTTTCTTTTGTACACAATAAAGTATAAATGTATCTTACTTACTAAAATACTAGGGGAGGTCCAAAAGTCCGCGGAACGGGGGGGAAAGGATATAAGGATATAGGTAGCTACCTTTTTTTGGTATGTCGCTAATTAGATACTCATTAAGGGTGTACATGTAAATTTTTAGCCCTTTAACATAATTCATTTACAAGATATCGCCCTGCAAACAAGTTAATCCGAAAAAAAACTGCAACAATGGAGCAAATTGAGTTTCGTGCCGAGGCGAGGTGAGGCAAGTCGATTGAAGATGACGCCCGCCCAGGACTCGGGATATCGTTGAAAAAGTTGAAAAATTAATATTGGAAGATGCTCGTCTGAAGAAAAAACAGCTTTCTACAATAGTAAGAGTATCAGACACAACCATCTTGAGGATCCTACACGGTCATCTTGGCATGTCAAAAGTCAGTGAAAGATGGGTGCCAAGAATGCTCACGCCGCAGCACAAGCAACAAAGAATCGAAGAGTCAAAGCACTTTTTGGAGCTGTGTAGCGAATAATTTACCCCTATTTTGGAATGAAACTTGAGTTCATCACTTTGAACCTGAGTCCAAACAGGAGTCGATGCAGTGGCATAAAAAGGGCACACCATCCCCTAAGAAGTTTAAGCTGTCGGAGTCGGCCGGAAAGATTATGGCTACGATTTTTTGGGATTGTGAAGGAATCCTGTTGATCGACTACAAAGAAAAGGATGTCAACATTACCGGAGAATATGTGGCGACTGCCTAATTCGTTTTGCGTGAACGCATCCATACGGAACGCAGATTAAAACCAATACTAATAATAATATGTTGTTACGGTGGCAGAACGTCGGCGATCAGCCAATGGCGATCACTGCCGCCCTAAGTCGTTTGGTTGGCAATACGTGTCAGGAACACGCCTCCGACAAGCAATACTTGTCGGAAGAAAAAATTCACTCTCTTGCCCTCCAACCAGACGACTGTCAAGTCGTGCGCTGCGCCGCACTTTAGATAACTAAATAGTCTTTATAGATTACCTGTCTGTTGTATTTAACTGACTAATTTCTGTTGTACCTACTTAGCTGCGTGTACAAGTGTAAAGTAAAGAGCTAACAATAAACAAAGTATAATTGGACACTGGTCGTATTATTGTGAGGACACAACGACCTAACCCAAATTGGTGACCCCGACGTGATTTGAACACGCAACTTACGCAAGAATATTGGAGCAATTAAAGGAAGCCATCGAAAACAAAAGGCGGGGAAAACTTTCAAGCGGTGTGTTGCTTTTGCAAGACAACGCACCAGTTCACAAGAGCAAAGTTGCGATGGCTGCTCTAGACCGGTGCGGCTTTGAATCACTCGTCCACCCACCTTACAGCCCGGACCTAGCCCCTAGCGATTATTATTTATTTCCAAATTTGAAAAAAGATCTAAGGGGAAAAAAGTTTCAAGACGATGAAGAAGTTAAGGCGGCGATTTTGGCTCATTTTGAGGGCAAAGAAGTATTTTTTTAATGGTATACATAAGTTAATTTCTAGATCTGAAAAATGTATTAAGCTCAAAGGTAATTATATTGAAAAGGAAAAATAGTTTCGTTGTTTTAATTTCATTACAACTCCTCCATTCCGCGGACTTTTGGACCTCCCCTCGTAACTAGCCTACTAACTACGTAACCCTTCCCAAGAGATCACTTCGCGTTTCATTTTATAGTTTAATTATTAAGAGATCATTGTATTGCTTCGTTAGGTTCTGATGCCCAGACTCAAACCGTTTTTTTTACAATGGATTTTGGTCTACAATTTTTTGATTAGGTACTATGTTAACTTAGAAACTAAGATATCCTACTAATATTATAAACGCGAAAGTTTGTGAGTATGGATGGATAGATGTTTGTTACTCTTTCACACCGAAACAGCTGAACGGATCTGGATGAAACTTGGCAGAGATAGATTATAGTCTGGAATAGCACATAGGCTACTATTTATCCTGTGGGAATACCGGGATTTAAATTTGCGCTGGTGAAACCGCGGAGCGCAACTAGTTTTTAATGAATTAATAGTATTTTTTTGTGTTAGTGTTTTACCTCCTGTCTTTTTTTGTTTTTATTTTTAATAATGGTAGATGCTATGTACTAATATAATTTATTTATTTCCATCTTTCATTTTTTACACGCGCACCCACCTCTAATATCAATTTCTCACAATCCTTCAAAGTTGAAATAAATAAATAAATAATGCTGGACAATCCACACAGCACTATCTAGCCCCAAAGTAAGCTATTCAAAGCTTGTGTTATGGGTACCTACTAGATAACTGATATATTTAATACATTATATACTTACATAGATACCTAGATATTTTTTATTATACATAGAAAACACCCAGACCATCGGAACAAATTTCTGCAGATCGTACACAAATTTGTTCCAAGGCGGGAATCGAACCCGCAACCTTTTGCGTCGCAGGCAGGCTCTCGCCCGCTGCGCCACAGAGGTCGTCAAGTCAAGTTTGCTGGAAGAGAACTCTTTTTAGGGTTAAGCCCGCCTTTGTACATGGTTTAGGTACCTACCATAATATGTTTTTACTAAGTGCAATAAATAATAGAAACTTAAAGAACCTGTGAAACTAGCAGTTACTGGTTCGATAATGTTATTAATTTCCTACATGTTTCTAGCTATTGCTTGATAGCTGTATTGTAATTAAAATAAAGATGCTCCGCTTCACCAGACAATGCATGATGACAATGCCGTCGCGTCGGTGTGAGCAAGATAAAGTAATGTACTACTTACTTCCTCTCGTTCAAGCTGGAGAGGGTAGAACTCAAGTCGGCGCCGTCGATATCGAAGCCGCTGCTAGAGCTGCTGCAAAAATACCACAAAGATACAGGTACTTCCCTCCCTCACAATAAAGTTGAAAATATCTTTGTATTAGGTATAGGTAGGTACCTCCTACAGTATATAACTTCATAAAAGTTCGGAAAATGAACGGGCGACGAATCGGCAATGTGAACTGATAAAAAGAGTCCTACACGGGGGAAACACAAGTTACACATTACGATGATACTAAGATTTACCAAAACTAGAATGAAATACAAGTAGTTTAACCCTACATTACCTAGAAATATTTTTTAATAAAAACAGCGATGAAATGTTATCTTTACGCCACAAGGCATAATCCACGAACAAACAATTCACATTTTATAACCATTATCACGTTTTTTGTTTTCGGTTTAAGATGATTAATTTATCTTATGAATTATTCTTACGTGAGAAAACTTAATAATAATTTAAAATTACAACACAAATCAAATATTAAAAAAGTGACGGTATAAGTGAAACAAAATAAACATTAACAATGTTCAGTTGCAAGTAAAAAAGTTACGCTGCCTAACTTTTTTGAAAAGCACAATAACTTCGGATTTTTCCAGCACAAATATCGCAAAAGTGAAAACTGAAACCATACTACGCTCTTTGTTCTTTATAAATAAAATCAAGAGAGAGTAGGTAATTGCAGAAATCGTACAAACTATGTAGTCCGAAAGTTTTGAATGGACCAAGTTTACCAAAGGGCAGGTAGGGTTCTCGGTTCGCTTCGGTTCGAATGGCTCACCTTCAACTGATTATGCAATATATTCAATTAGGTAAACCATAACTTGTTTATTCAAAGTCAAAATGCATTTATTCAATTGAATCGCAACGCAAGCATCAATTTGAAACGTCCTGGAGCGGCTGGAGCTAGGCTAGGAGAATCTAGAGCCAGAGCCAGCCACCGCGAACATGCTCCGCGCCACGTTCATCACTTATCTCTTGAGACGTAATACAATACGTAATACAATACGTAACACAGATTATCTATTACCTATCTATAGTTATCTTTTAAATCGGAATACACCGATGTGATTCAGGCATCAATACAACAGATCGTAACTTGAAAAACATAAAAGAAATATACGGTGCGGGGGTAGAATTCACAAACATATCTTTTATATTTCAAATAAAATGGAATAGTAAATTATTGCAGAGGCAGCGAAATAGGCAATTGCAATTGCCATTTCGGCCGAGGCATATATAGTGCTTTTCTTAAAAAAATGCACGGAAATAAAAAATAAATTTTATTAATATTAAAAGTTATATTGCTCATGTTAGGACAATTATTGAAAGAAAATGTAACTGTAACTATGTAACTGTCTGTGGCTACAATGTAACTGCGGAAACAATGTAACTGTCTGTGGCTATACTAATACTATTTTACGGCTATACAGCCGCGAGAACGCAATGTGTACGATAGATGCAAGAGTTCTAAATTCAAACAGCACACCGTTTCATACAACATTGCCGGCGCGCTAACGCGCCGGGAAGTGATTTCCGGTTTTCAGTCTACGTAAATATGATACTTCGCGTGTTCTCTACATAGAAGTAATGACAATATTCCCGGGCATGTTTAAGAAAAATATATTTATTGCTAGATAGGTAGTATAATAATAATAAAGTTAATAGTGCGATATGTAGGTAAGTCAGCCAATTGAAGGTGTCTGCGACGAGGGTGCGTTGCTTGGCAACTTTCTAATTGGTGTTGTAGCGCTCCCCAACCGAGGGCGTAGCTCAGCCCGACAGCTCTTATTATATCATTATTTATTTTTTCTAGAGAAGAAAAATATTACGCAATACACATACTTGACTATTACGGGGTAAATGCAAGATGGACATATAGATAGGTCTCTGTACCGCAGTAACTCATAATTATTCCACCTTCTAAAACGCTACCTACTAAATAATACTCGAACTCGATATAAATCATCCGTCAAATTTAAGCTTGCGGCATTTGTCCGAACAATGATCAGATCATTTAGCTCGAAGAACTGACCACCGCTGGGATGTAATGGCCTGGACCACAAACTGGAAAACGAAGCCTACCCGATGAACTGAGAACATTCTGATGATCACGGGGAGTCGGACCCATTCGTCCTGGAAATGAATAGGGGAGGCCGGCATCCAACAGCTGGTACTTACTACGAGGACGACTTCCGCTTGCGGGAATTGCTGGAGCCGTAGGAGCGCCGGGACGATGCGGCAGGGCGATGCGCCTCCGCCATCTCGTAATCTAGGCTGGAAGCACATCAATTTTGATTTATTTACTCATTGGTAAAAAGTAGAGCGACCTTGGGACCTAGGACCGGACTTAGGTACATGTATAAAAATGTACCTTCTTGTGGTAGTTTTTGGAGGACTTTGTGTTCAGGATCAATATACGAGTAGAGTGAAGGGAGAGGGGCGAAGTGCACTATAACATTACCTACGAGTGTGCGGGAAGCTATTTAGTGCCTTCTCTACAATTGGCGTAATCAAGAGATAATTCGACGAGGTTGATTTATAAATTGCACCGTTTCACTAGCGTAACCGCAGGTTCAGTAATGACCATTCACTAACATTCTATCTAGTAAGTTGTTGCCTCTGCAAACCAGTGTTTGTCACTCATTTAACACAATGAGTCGTCTTTTTTAACGATAAGTAGAATTATAGATTACTTCTGCGCCCCGCGGTTTCACCCGCGCAGACTTAAATCCCGGTATTCCCACGGGATAAAATGTAGCCTATGTGCTATTCAACGCTATAATAATCTATCTCTCCGCTAAGTTTCATCCAGATCCGTGCAGCCGTTCCGACGTGAAAGAGTAACAAACATCCATCCATCCATACAAACTTTCGCGTTTATAATAGTAGTAAGGATCTATTGACACAGATGATCTTATAGTACAGGTTGTAACTACTTATAACAAATCTAATAACATAGTAGAGGTAAAGTTTAGGTAAAGTCAAGACAGGATCTACAACATACCTACTGTTTTGCAGAGAAACACTACATATGTATCAAAAGACAAGTAATTTTATTCTTCCTTAGCTGAGCTTGTATCGAGGGAACTGGTGTAGGGATCACAGAGAACATGGAAAATTATCGCTCTACTATTATACTATAGGAAGAATTGTAAATATGAATGATTAGCCAAGCGACACAACTATCGGAACTACACATTTGCTTCCCGCTGCTCGCCGACTCGTGTCTATACCTTCTAACTCCACTCCACGCGCTTCTCGATCACCGTCCGGCGTCCGGGGGAACAACTGAACGCATCGCATGAGCAGATAAACACGTCGCTGACTAAGCTACTCGTAAGAGACTAGGCTGCAGGTTTCTACGCCCACTAATTCTTAAAATCATTTTTGTGAATAAGCATTGATACAATATCAACCTCCATTGCAGTGCCGGGAATGAGGCTGGGGGTGATATGCTACTATCAGATCGCTGATGCCTGTAGCAGGTACTTACTAAAGTTGCTCCAACTTGAGGGAGGCATGCGCGTTCACCCCCGAAGACGAGCCAACGCCGCAGCTACCGTGTGCGCTGCCTTGGACGCTGCTATGCGTGCTGCTATGATCGCTGCCGTGTGCGCTGTCGTGTGCGCTGCCGTGGACATCGCCATGCGCACTGTCGCGGCCGCTGGCGTGCGCGCCGGCCGGCGCCGTCGGAGTCGACGCCGTCATCTCGTATGTCGGCGTCGCGTTCGGGTTGCCTCTGCACAACATGTAACATGTTCAGACCCTGACATGACAACCATCAGACAACTTCTCGCTCGCTCCTCAAAACTTTCAAGCCTTTAAGGTACTGACACACGTGCTTTTATTGAGCAAGGCTCGAAAAAGCATGCTTTTAGCTCAAAAATAATAACGTGTGTCAGTAGGTACCTTTACCTTTAGAAAGACTACAAGAAAAAAAATATTCAAACATGTTGGGTCTATTATTTTTTATCTAAACTATAAACTTACGTGCAAGTGGAAACAGTGTAGAAGAAGAAGAAGTGCTAGTGTTTTACGCTTCCCGTTTCACTTGAAAAATTATGAAATTACATAAGTGTAAGATAATAAATTATGAAAAAAGTAGACCTTAATTTTATCCAAGGCCCTGATATTTAACAATCATGGATATTTTAATAGTTTTGGAAGGTTTTTGTGGGTGTGATGATGAACGAGATCCGGTGTACACCGATGCTTCAGTCGAGGCTTCACTTATAGTGAATAGGCTTCATACAAACTCACTACTGACATTGACCTTGGGCCCGCAGCTCCATTGTTCGTTACATTATAAAGTACCTAGACACTAGATGAGCATGATGAACCATAAAATAGTAAACATTTATTTATGAATTACATAAGTAATTCACATTACATAGTTTCCGCCCGCGGCTAAGCTTGAATGAAATGATGAATGCTAGTTATAGAGCGGAATTGAGCCACAAACATCCCAGCTTTCTTATTTACATGTAGGTACCATTAGCTAAATAAGTGGTTCAATGTGACCAAGAGAGAGATATACGTTGAGCCGTGCGTCGTCTTAGGACCTCTTCAGCTGCTGGTCCGGATGCCATTCCTCCTTTCGTTGTGAAGGACTGCCTATTTGCTCTTATAGAGCCACTTCTATTCTTGTTTCACTTCTGTTTGTGCACGTGCCGATATCCTGCTAGGTGGAAAAAATCTAGAGTGACGCCTGTCCCTAAAACCAACACATCGACAGATGTCAGAACATTTAGACCCATAGCGGTATTATCGGTATAGGCCAAAGTATTTGAGTCAATTCTAAATAAGCACCTTATTCGGCAGTTAGAGGGAGTTTTAAATGATTCACAACATGGGTTTCGTGTGGCCCGCTCTACAGTCACTAATCACACTACCTTTGTAGACTATGTAGCGACGCAAATGGATGCTGGTCGGCAGGTCGACGCTATTTTCTTGGACTTTAGGAGGGTGTTTGACATGGTAGATAATGATAAATTACTGGTAAAGCTGTAATCATTAGGTACCTCTCCTAAGCTAATGAGGTTTTTTTGTAACTATCTGTGCGACCGCAGACAGTATGTTCAACTTAAAAGCTTCAGATCAGAAGAATACTATACTAGGTCAGGAGTCAGCCAGGGTAGCACGCTAGGACCAACACTCTTTTTAACAATGATTAACGATCTTCCTAAAGCTTTATCAACGGCCAAATGCTTAATGTTTGCTGATGACTTAAAAGTATTTAAATCTATTTCTAGTCACTCTGATTGTTTGGAATTACAGCGAGATCTCGATTCTGTGGAAAGGTGGAGTCAGTTGAATAGACTTACTTTTGTCGAAATGCAAATCAATTACTTTTACTAGGCTGCGCGAGCCCAACACACTGGCTTACTCCCTGTCAGGTCTAGCATTAGAGAGAGTTGATGTAATAAGGGATCTAGGCCTTATTGAGGACACTCGCCTAGAATTCCGGGATCACATTATCGCAATGTGTAAAAAAGCTAACAGAACTTTGGGCTTCATAATGAGAACAGCGTCTCAGTTCCAGGACGTGAGAATCGCAATTATGCTCTATAACTCTTTTGTTCGTAGTAAACTGGAGTTTGGTGCTGTAGTCGGGGATCCACGAGAGGCTAAGTATACGGTGATGATTGAACGCATCCAACGTAAATTCGCAAGATATGTGTATAAGAGAATGTATGGCTACTACCCGTACCTCTTTCCGTCTTTATTTGTCGCAGGTATGGTTGGCATAGATTCACTCGAATTAAGGCGTAAACTACAACTAGCTATCCACTACTGCCTTATTTTGAGGAATAAAGTAAACAGTCCAACCATACTAAGCATGATGCAAATATATGTCCCTAACAACTATGTGTGTTGTGGCCGCCGACTGCACCAAGTAGGTATTCTCTCGCCACACACCGCGAACTCACCACGCAAATAACGCGCCAACTCTAAGAGCACTAACTCTTTTAAACGCATTTGTACACGAGGTCCAACATGTCGATGTATTTAATGATAAAATACATGTTATCAGTAACAATTTAAGATTATTTTTAAGTTTCAAGCTAAGATAGTAAGCGCTTTGGTCTGCGTACTGTAAGCTTACTATCATTTATGTAATAAATAAATAAATAATAAATAAAGAGTAGAATCAAACTTGTAGAGCTGTTTCTGTTTTTAAATTCCAAATCGCAATCGCAAGTGTGAGTTAGACTCTTGCAAGATCTAGATAATTATGATGCTTGAATAGTAAGGGACCTAATCTAGGTATGACATTGTAGTTTGTACCTATATGGAGCAATATATACCTGCTTACAGTACACGCGCGAGTGTAGGTATTTGTTGTCTTCTTCAAGGTTTAGGTTTACCGCTGAAGCGATCTGTATAAATATTTAGCACAGTTGCGCTGAAAAAAGGACAAAGGACACGCTCTCTCTGCGTAAAAATACCTTGATCATACGAGAAAATACCTAATCGGCTGAAGTTACGGGCATCCATCTACCTACCTATAGGCTGACACATTATCTTGATGATATTTTACGTCACTCAAGTAATAGGTATACCTACATAGAGACATTACCTGCTGTATGTGTCACATAAAAAAATGTAGCGTACCTATCACTTCGCTCACGACTAACGTCCACAGTAGGTATTCGAAGGATAAATAAAGCGAGATGGAACAGAAGCTGGGCCGATTTGTTTATTGGAATCAGTAATGATCTACTTCTTTGGTTGCGCAGCGCAACCAAATAATACAAAAGGGACCCTTATGAAGAATTGCTTTGAGACATAAACACCTGGCAGTCTCATAATTATTATTATATCATGGTGTTGCGGGATTCGAAATCGCATCTTCGGTAGGTATGCTACTCAGCCGCATAGGTAGGTACCTAGTTTGTTTTATTTTCCAGTTTCGTAACCATATTGGCTACGGACTCCGGTTTGTGATTTTCACTTCCACTTGACGATTTTATTATTCAGGCATAAATCAGCATACCTACCTAACAAGCGCGAGCTGAGCCGCGGTTAAGCTGAAGATACCTATCATAAAATAACTTTGACAATACCGAGAGTAAATATATAAATAAATAGCTGCAAAACGGGTATGTGAAGTAAAGCAGGAACATATTTACGTATTCCCTATTATAACAGAAAAAATAGAAGAAATTAATCAAGTAGGTATTTACGTTATTAGTCAGGAATAAACCAGCGATACGATCGACCACATCAGTAAAGCATGGTTATTGTCCGAAAACTATGCTATTTAATTGATATAACAGTGTACCTACCTAAATAAGTGTGAGACGTCCATGAGCAGAGTAGATCTGCGATGTGGAGGGAGTGCAGCGCGGTGCGGTGACGATGACGTCACTGTGCCGCAGAGCGCGCGCGCGCTGCCTTGGCATTGCCAGTCGCCTTGCCTCTCTATCAGTAGGTACTGACTGTGCAGCTAACAGCTGGCTAGGTATATCGCGCCGCGCCGCGCCGCGCCGCCATCAGTCTATCGCACTTTGGTCTTGCCAACAACTACCACTTTAAGCCACAACTAGCCACTTCACGCTATTTCATTTTGTCAACAAAAGTTTTTTTTACTAATATCAAAATTATATTTTATTTGATCGAAGTTTTAGTTGATTGTGTATGTAAGTACATTAATAATAAAAATAAATAAATAATGCTGGACAATCCACACAGCACCACCTAGCCCCAAAGTAAGCTACTCAAAGCTTGTGTTATGGGTACTAGATGACTGATATATTTAATACATTATATGCTTACATAGATCGATATTTTTATTATACCTACATAGTTTATGTATAACCCAGACCAGCGGAACAAACAGCGAAACAGCGAAACAGCGAACGAACAGCGGCCCAATTACGCTAATGTCTGGCTATCGAGATGGCTTTCAGTTTGACGTTTGATTCTCATCCATTCAAGGAATTTAGCATCCATTTCAAGGAATATAGATACTAGATCCGTCCATATGTTGCTATTACACTATGGGAATGAAATGCTCTCGTCAGAGAGTATTATTCCTTGATCAAATGTCAAACTGAAAACCATCTAGATAGCCAGGCATTTCATCGACACGATAAGAAGAAGAAGCGTAATCGGGCCGCTGGTCCTTATAGTAGTTGTGGTAAACGTACAAAGAGTCCAAATACCAAAACCAAACTTTAAATGATTATAACAAGTGGCGTTTGTTTAGCGAGATTTAACAATAATACAAGAGTTGAAGATCAGCAACATTATTGCACACACACACGCGTTTCGCGCGCAACATGACGAGTTCCCTTCCTTAGATGCAATGTCGTAATCTTTCATAATAGGTACCTAACCAACTAATAGCCGACTTATTTATTTTCCTTCGATGTGATTTTTATTATTCTAGAATCTATCTGGGTACCTATGTACCTACTTAGTTTAATAGATTTTAACATAAGTAGATACCTGTAATAATAGTGATCTATGGTTTTGGTGTATTTAACTAAGCAAATGTAATAAGGAAAGGGTAAATAGTAAAACACAAGGTCAACTAGTAGAAAACTGGTTCTACTAGTACCTAGGTATATTCTGATGAATTCATTAGGTGGGTACCTATAGCTCGCGTCAACTAAAAAGAACCCTGGAAAACAGTGGAGGGGATATGTTTGCGGATACAAAATACTCGCGCCAACACATCCCCTCCCCCTCCTTCCGGCGTTCTTTTTGCGTGACGCACACTGTAGGTATTAATGTTATTTGCGTCGATATAGCGTAGAGAACTGCATCGAAAGTAAATCACTGTCGTCGCGGGAAATCGCTTATGAAACAAGGGCTCAGAGTTCTACGAATTACAATATTTAACACTAGCGGCCTGTCCCAGCTTCGCATGGGTGGACATAATTTTTCTCAACATTTTAGGATAAACTTAAATATGCCAACACGTCAGGTACTGGCATGCCTGTACCTGTCGCGACGTTCACACATGCCGGTTTCGTAGCCCCCCCCCGAGTCCCCTCCGTCACGTGGATGCCAGTACCTGACCTAAAATAGAATGTTGTGCTAACTACTTGCATGCCAGGTACAGGCATGCCAATTAGCGTATGTGTCTGTAGCTTGTATGCAAGTGTGCCAGCTACGGGCATGTGTATTTTCACCTTTGTGCCCACGCTGAGTGAGAACTCGCCTCGCTTTCGCGCTTTCTAAGGCGCACTAAAGTTTTTAATTTCGTAATAATATCTTCTTTTGAATGGAATGTCCGATTTAAAAAATTCAAGAAGTAAGTAATCGATAGGTATTGAAACAGCCTTGCATACAAAAGGATTTATTTGGATAAGGACTAATATAAAGGTATAGATAACATGGTCTGTTTTTGGTCGGCATTTTTATCAACATTTTAAATACAGAAAAGTTGTTATAGTAACATAACTACAATAGTTAGACATATGTCTTCACCAAACCAGTGGGCTTCCCCAAACGTACAATAAACTGTTCATTGACATAGATCCCTTTAACACATCTAAAAACGCTTTTAAATCTAAATTAATCAAGCAGATGTCTGAGAGGAAGATAGGCATCTAGCAGGGTATGTCCATCAGTTATTATTATTATTAGATATTATTATTAAACAATATTTTTATTATTAATTATTACTATTATTATTATTATTTATAATGACGCCACGCCATGCTTGTTTCAACAGCTACCAGTTTAAAAAAAAATGCACTCATACTGGATACTTTTGTGATACCCAGACTCTCAAGAGACTGGTAGTAGCAGAAGTATCCTCAGGAAACACCAAACACTCACACTTCACACAAGCACTTACACCCAGTCGCTTAGAGGATAGGTACTAATGTGATACCCAGACTCTTACGAGACTGGTGGTAGCAGGAGTATCAATAAACCCCTCACACAAAGCAGAAATCATCCTGACCTTTTACCCTGATAAAGGACATGGTTACCATTTCACATCAGGTGGGTCATTTGTTTGTTCTTTTAAAAGTTGGTATAAACAAAGAACTTTGTAGCGAAAAAAAAAAAAAACCTGAATAACATACTATTTTGCTCAGGTCCCCATGTAAGCCATCCCTATCGAAACTGTGCATAAACCAGAATCTTGTTTACTACCTAAGTACCTACTACTAGCAGCGCTTTGCCTACGCGCTTGGTAGTGTTGCAGTTTTTGTAAGGCGTTTGTCTATTCATTCACACTCACACCTCTTTAGGATCAACCTACTTTATTAACTACTACTTACCTACCTTTACACTCACACACACTACATCACATTCATGCTATCACGTTTAACACACTTGTTTTTTGCGATTATTTATTTATTTGCGATTTTTATTACCTTAATTTAATTTCAACTTTTGTTTTCGATTTATGTTTTACTTGTTAACTATCACTTTACCTACTTTTTTGTTTGTCTACATACTTCATTATGTAACCACCTACCTAGTACCTACCTAATTATTTTGGCTTATAAAATGTAGATTCAATTTGGTTACTGTGCAGTGTGCATCAATTAGATTAAAATAGACAATAAGAATAACTGTGAATCTTAGTATTAATAAATAAATAAATATGCTATCGCTGACTTAAGTGTAGATAATGATGTGTTCTTTAATATTGTAGAACATTTTTTTGTTCTATCATCTATAGTTTCCGCAGCGCATGCGGTGAAAGATATTTTATATAACACCTCGGGTTAAATTTTTTAAGTTTTAGTAGGGATCCCTAATATTTTTCAGTAATAAATATTGCCTATGTTACTCAGATACTTTAGCTTTCTTATGGTGAAAGAATTTTTGAAAGCGGACCAGTAGTTTTCGAGCCTATTCGAAACATACAAACATACACAGCCTTATTATAAACAAATCAAACCTGGGTTTAAACCTAGCTCAAGTCACGTTTTCTTATTATAAACAACTTAAACCTGGTTTATCTCATAAATTTAGGATCATCTCAGGTTTATCATTTTCGTATTACAAAAGACACTTTAGTCGAAGACTACATAGTACCTGAGATAGTCCATGATTCAACATCACAGAACATAATCATTCAACAAATATCCACAGACTATAACAAATTATGACAATCAATCGTTCATTCATTTTGGAATCACCAACTTATCTGAGCCGGTCTGAAGTTAGCCGCTTGTGCAAAAATGGCCAATAGTGAATCGAGAATTCTCTAAACAGCTAACTTCAGACCGGCTTAGATAAGTTGGTATAACTGTACTCTCTTGCCGCAGGCTAAAGTCATATGCGCATACTACCTCGTCTTTCGTTTTAACGAATCAATTTTTAGTTTCTCTTCTTGACTCAGATCTCCGCCTTTTTGTTTTAAATCTCGTTATCAACTTGATATTGACAAATTCGTGGCAACCCATGCGTTTTGACATTTCAAATTTAGATCGGAGTCTAGATCTAGATCTAGATGAAATGTATGTTGGATAATGCAGTGCTACAAGTTGTTTTATTGAATAAACTTATGTGGGAGACCAAATAAAATTTGGCAAAATGAGATTTTTATTAGTTAGACCATACTTAAACTAGGGGTCGTTCGGGTTTATCTTTAAACCGTGGTTTAGGGGATAAACTCCGTTTTATAATAACGTCTGGTCTAAGTCTTTGATTTTTCTATAGAGCAGGGACCAACTTCGGTATCAAAGTTAGACCACGGACCAGTTAGTCCTGGCTTAAGCCTAGTCTAACTCACATTTTTATAATAAGACGGACAAAGTTTTCCTCTTTATAATACTAGTGTAGATGTAGATGTAGATAGGTAGGTATTACGTGATTTTACTTCTACCGACTTTCACGCTTCGGGTAAAAGATTTTAAGGAATAATACCTGGGTTTTTTCACATCTTGAGGTTCTGGGCAAGGCTGTAAGGTCGATGGTACAACAACTACTTGTATTCACTTACTGCACACTACTGGTGGAATGCACATCGAATGCTAATATGAACACCATAAAGCGTTTGCTAGCATGTAGGTACCTACAGTAGAAGAGGAAAGCAAACTAGTAGCCAGAGGGGTCATCATGAGTTTAGTGCCGACCGCGATCGGTCGTAGATCGCAACGATCTACACCGAATTTCAAGGAAATTAAACAGCGGCATCTAGCGTATTCTTTGAGAAGCTCAAGGGAAGCTTCTCAAAGAATGCGAATAATATATAATATTTATAATAAGAATAATGATAAAAATCATAAGAATTTATTAGCAGTATAAGAATGATATATAATATAGAATTTCCTTGAAATGCGGTGTCTATCGGTGTGATCTACGATCGATCGCGGTCGGCACCGGAACTCGTGATAGGCCCTCAGCTCTGTTATCGGCAGCAGCGGGGGACGGGACGCAGGGCGCGGGGAGGGCGGCCGATGCTCATGTTACATGATATCGGAAAATTTTCATAAAAACAATACGAAGTATGAAAAAAAATATGGTAAGTTTTAATGTCCGATTTGAAAAATTCCAAAAGTAAGTTTTAATCTACAGGTATTGAAATACAGTCTCGACTCTCAAAATGCATGAAACTATTTATTTGGTTATGGATTAATACCTAGGTACCTACCTACCTGGGTATGGATAGCGTGGTCTCATTTTGGTCGGTATTTCTATCAACTTTAAAAAAATAAGAGGCTATAGTATCATAACTACAATACCTAGTAGGTATCGCGAAGTTTTCTGTAGATATTGATTATGTTTTTTATTTTTATTATTATAGAGTAGGTAGGTATTATTTGTTCTATCGTCATTAGTTTCCGCAGCGCATGCGATGACTGATGACATTTTATGTTGACTTTTTAACATCTTGTTAACTTTTTTACACCGATTACATAACTGAAGTTTTAGTAGTAGGGATCTCTACTTTTTCTAGTTACCTATCTACCGTTTAGTTACAGCACAAACAAATAAAATAAATAACTAGTAAATAATGCTGGACAATCCACACAGCACCATCTAGCCCCAAAGTAAGCTACTCAAAGCTTGTGTTATGGGTACTAGATGACTGATATATTTAATACATTACATACTTTCATAGACAGATTTTTTTATTATACATAGAAAACACCCAGACCAACGGAACATATTTCTGCAGATCGTACACAAATTTGTTCCGAGGCGGGAATCGAACCCGCAACCTCTTGCGTCGCAGGCGGACTCTGAGGTCGTCAAAATAATCAGCACATTATGGCATTCAAATAGGTAGATGAAAGGCAGACCGAGGCTTCATTTATTTATAACTCATGTGCGGTAAACTCAGCATCTAACTGACATCTAGATTATTTAAGACGTTTCAAACTGATCCTTGTATTTTATGGAATAAATAAATAAATATATACAAAGTAAATTCTAATGAAATAGTATATAATAGTATCGCGCTGCAGTATTGTGTATAGGTAGAGGCAGTTGGCGGCGCAGCGTAGGGTCAAGTGCAAGGACGGCAATGCAACGTGTATTAGGTACCTATAGTTATACACGTTGCATAACCGCAGTGCTGTACGTAGGTATGTTAGTACGTACGTATGTAGGCACGAGTGCATTCGAAGTGCGGCCGCCCCCGCTAGCGCGTCGCGCTACCATGTTCCCGTCGCGTCGTGCTGCGGCTATAATGCGGGATAATAATCGAGAAGATTTTACTTTTTCCATCTGTACATTCACTGCAAAACATACCTACAGCGAATAAAATAGTATTTCAAAAATTCTACATGAAACTATTAGGTATGCTAACCGCAAATCTAGAGATACCTCAACTAGAGCTATGGTAGATAGATACTAAATTAGGTACATATAACTACTCACCAGCCTTGGAATCACGTGCAGGTTTTGGCTAGACACCCAGATAATATTTTGAACAGCTGGACTCGTTACCCCATGTAGGCTCAGTCGAGACACCCTCAATTATACCTATTTTCAATGAAATTTCTATGGAAGGTTCCTTTCCTATGTAAAAAAAGATTACCTTAACTGAAGGCCCCCACAGATAGGTTTTATATAAACAAGGAAAAACAGAAGTGACATGACGGCTAAACTTAAAATGAAGTTAGTTAAATAGTAGCTAGTTGTATTGGTAGCATAATTGACAAAATAGGCACGTAATTATGATACGGCATATTCCAATTTTTTACTCAAGTTTATTTAATTAAGCAATTAAGTTTATTTATTTAATATTGCAATTAAGAATTATTCAAGGGTGCAAATGACTGTAAAAGTTAGTTTGGTAGATTTTTAACGCATAGTGCGATTGATTTCAAATTGAAGTAAATATAGGTACTTTACATTAAATAATTTAGAATCACATCATATCAAGCCGGGTTTGCAGCAAGCGAGGCTGACGTCTCCAACAGGTAAGGGACAGAGCCACAGTGCTCTTGACAACGCAATCATTTCGCGTACAACTCACAGATTCGAACAGCGGGTGGCGACTGGCGCGGGCGGACAGACGCGCTCGCTTCGTCTCAATCGCATTTAGTCTGATGGAAACTATACTGAGTACCCATCTACCTACAGGTCTGTGTGGGACTCATTTGTAAAGACACACATTTTCCTTTGTAAAATTCACAAATATTCAATTACATTATTGCTCATTGGATGATCCTGGATCGACTGAAAGCTACACCCACCGGCTGCCCGAGGGTATCAGTATTTTGTTACAGATGCCCTCGGCCAAGCGGTGGGACCGTGGGAGTAGCATGTTATGGTATTTAATACCCGTCAGATCTGAGTTTGGTAAACAAAAGATGGTGACCGGCCACCGCCGCCGCCAGCCCCTCGTGTTTTCGTTAATTCGCGATTGCTAGGACCGACGGCTCACTGCTAGCCAATGTTTCAATGCAATGCTTGACAAGGCTTCTTTCGGGTAATATGTTTGTATCGGCACCGCGCTTGCTCTCCCATCCCTCACTCTAGTAATTCACGGTTTTCTACATTATTATTATTATTATTATAAGCCCTCCGGGTCCCACTGCTGGGCAAAGGCCTCCCCCCATTCCTTCCACACATCGCGATCCTGGGCTATGTTTGCCCAGTCCGTCAGGAAAACATCGAGCTCGTCCCTCCATCTCCGTTTTGGTCGGCCGCGTCGCCTTCTCGCTGTGTCAGGATGCCAGTCAGTGGCTATTTTTGCCCACAGCTCACCTGGCATACGGCCGACATGACCAGCCCAATTCCACTTCAGCTTAGCGGCTTTCGAAGCTACGTCTGTGATTTGTGTCTGTGAGCGCAGTTCTGTGTTACGGATTCTATCCAGTAACTTGACACCTAGAATACTGCGCTCCATCGCACGTTGGCAAACCTTGATTTTGGACTTTTGAAGTTGCGTCAATGACCAAGTTTGCGCACCATATGTTAAGACGGGGAGAATGCATGTGTCCATGAGCTTTCGCTTTAATGACAGTGGGAAATCGGGATTTTTCATCAGATCTCCCAAGGCCCAATAGCTCCTCCAGGCATTTTCGGTTCGCCGAGCGATTTCCTTGTCTTGCCTGGACTCGAAGGATACTATTTGGCCAAGGTAGATATAATCTTCCACATAATGCAATTCATCCCCGTCCACTTCAATTCTGGTTTTAACACTATTGGTCATGAGCTTGGTTTTTGACCCATTCATCTTAAGTCCAATCTCAAGGCTTGCCCTGCTTAGATCTTCAAGCATGCTTCGTAGCTCCAAAGAGGATGTAGAAAATAAGACAATGTCATCGGCAAAGCGAAGGTTAGTCAACCTTGCTCCGCCGATGTCAATTCCCTTTCCATCCCATCCTGCCGCCAGCTTCCTAAACACCTCCTCGAGGGTACTGGTAAATAGTTTCGGAGATAGCGGGTCGCCCTGTTTCACACCTTTTGAAATTTTAAAAGTGGGTCCTAATAAATCTAGTTTTATTGCTGCTGTGCTATTAGCGTAGATTTTACGAATTAAATGGATGTAAGTAGATTCTATATGTTGGTTCTTTAGGGAATCAAAAATGGATGAGTGTCTGATACTGTCCAAAGCTTTTGTGTAATCTATGAAGGCAATATATAAAGGGATGTTGTTCTCTTGATGTTTTTCTATGATAAGGTTTATGGCATGAAGGTGGTCAGTTGTAGAAAGTCCTCGTCGGAAGCCTGCCTGCTCTGGTGGTTGTTCTAGCTCTAACTGTCCTGATATGCGGTTCTCGAGGACTTTAATGAATGCCTTGTATAGGTGTGAAACAAGGCTTATAGGCCTATAGTTGTTAATGTCTGCTTTGTCACCTTTTTTTGTGTAGAAGAATGATGTTGGAGTGACAAAAAAGTTTAGGAAATGTGCCTGTTTTTAAAATGGAATTAAACAAATTCGTAACTGCTGGTAAAAGGGTAGGTTCTCCTATCTTTAAGGCTTCTGTTGTTATCCCATCACTACCGGGAGATTTATTAAACTTCATTTGAGTTAAAACTTTGTGAACTTCCGATCCAGTTATATAAGGAATAGATTCAGGGCACGAGTAAGAAGTATCATCCGTGTTTGATGTTGAAGTGTTTGTGTGGTCCGAGTACAGGTCTTTATAAAAGTTAGTGCAGATTTCAATAATTTTTCCTCGGTTTTCATGTTTCACTCCTTTATCGTCTTTCAAACTAGTCATCCACGATCTTCCTAAAGATGTTACCTGCTTTGCAGCTTTGAATGAACTGTTTCTTTCTAGTGCGATTTGAAATATTTTTGTATTAAAATTTCTACAATCCTTTCTTATACTTCGCTTAACCTTTTTGTCTAAAACGCTATATCTTGGTTTTCTACAAAGTTCTTTATATTTTTTAATTCTCCCGATGGTTTTTCTTTATATTTTTTAATTCTCATGAGGGTTTGATGCGATGAACATTGCTATGTAAAGGTAAAGTACTGTCTATTGAGAGTTGGCCACAGCTGGTGTAAGAGTTGATATCCTCATGCGCAAGCGGAAGCGCCTCTCGGCCTAGGATTATACCCTCCCCCTCCCCCCCAACCCGCGCGCACACACGCGCATCATCGGTGCAACATAAATTATGCTTAACGGTACAATGCAACAGGCAAGCAAACAAACACGGCCTTCTATTAATCATATAATATTACCTACCAGTTTCTATGGGTATGGGTTATGTGGGTCTGTTTTTTTATTTAATGACCAAGTTTTCTGCTTCGTTGCTTTGTTTCGGTTTGTGGAGTGTGGGTAAGGCAAAGTGCATGAGGCTATACATCTGTATTCCTGATATTGATGGACGCAGGAGTGCATTGTAGGATACGTTCGAGACTTGTGAGACAAATTTAGTTATGTTATAAGCGATGTTTATCTCTTAAAATCAGGTGGACCTTATACATGTAAAGAAACATTATTACATTTCTTTGGAATTTGAATGGTGCCGCGCTTTGCGCTGTCGATAAAACAAATTGATGTCGGTCTCTCGTCAGAGAGTATTATGATGTTCTGTGGGTACAACAGAGACGAAAAACTAAGATGGCGAATAATGAGTTGTGAAAAAGAGGATTGTGAAGTGAAAAAGATTGTGCGAATATAAACTTTAAATGTCGTTTCTTTGTTTTCGGAGCAACACATGATTGTTTAAATTTGTTCGAGCAACGTTTTTCAAGCCTAAATAAAGAGTAAAGAATAAACTTGTTATAAAACGACATTTCTGTTTATGAAAAGTGAGAATGGAGAAACTTCGATTTGAGTTTGCACTTTTACCTGGAAGCGATGGGAAGTCTAACATATTTTCGATAACTTCAATTGTTACAAGTGAAAATAAAATTTACAAGATACCAGAAGGGTTACAATCGGCTAATCTTCATGAAGAGTTAATGAAAACAACTGCATTTGCTAAAGCTAAAAATAGCTTGAAAAAACGGCATCAGATCCGAAGAGTGTGGATTAAAATGACAGAACAGCTCACTAAAACATACATAGATGATGATGGTAATTTGCAATTTCGTGACCAATTTCTTGAAGAAATAGATCAAGAAGAATATGGTGCCACTCATAAAACAGAACCAGGTACATTAGAAAGATTATTTGAGAAGTTGGTAGAAAATACGCAGAAAAATAAACAGCAGAACCTGAAAAATATTTCCGAGAGGTTTGTGATTGATAAATTTACAAGCAAAAATTCAAATGCTAATCAGTGGATTGACATTTTTGAACAAGAGTGCATCCGTTTTGATGTGACAACAGATGAAAAGAAAATTGAAATATTGCGCTTATTTATGGATAAAAGCTGTGTAGATTGGTATGGTTCGATGATGATTAAACTAACAATCAACTCGGAATGGTCAACGTGGAAAACCAGATTCTGTGAAACATTTGCAAATAAGGGATGGAACCCGGTCACATATGCACTCGCATTTAAATACAGAGATGGTTCACTGTTGGATTATGCTATGAGAAAAGAAAAATTGTTACTAGAAATGAGATTAGTGATCGTTCGATTTCCGCTGAGAACAGTAGTGTCCCTCGCGTCGCGTTCGCGTAGGTACCTACAGTGCAAAGTGCAAACGCGTCATAACAACGTCGCCGCGGATTTGCCGACTGTGACAATGACCCAGTTACTTGTCGCGTAAGGCATGACGTCTATCGACTAATTATATTGTTAAGGCGACACCACTTGCCCTAACAATGACTACACCCACTAAAGTTACAATAACAACCGACCTGGAGCATACTTTGTATGAGCGCTACATGCAAGCATGTGAGCGCTTAGGCGAAGAAAAGCAAGAGCGGGAAAAGCTGCAGGGTCTTGTGGCAAACTTAAAAAATCAAATTGAAGTCCTCCAACAGCAGCTGAAATGCGTTGCAGAGTCTAACATTCCATCAACATCCAATATGGAAACTTCCTCAGCACCCAGTCATGTTGATTACTGCACGGACGAGGAGGAACTAGCAAAAGAAACTGAGTGGATTAGAGCAAAGTCCAGGAAAAAAAGGAAAATGAACACATCTCCCACTCAGTCCCCGCCGCAAAATATCGAAACTGTTAAAATTAAAAAAGTTCCCGCTCCCCCTCCCATTATTGTGGATGATGTGAAGAACTACCAACAATTCTATGACTTTTTGTCTACAAAACAACCAGCTGGTACCTTCACAACAAAAATGTTAAGTGGAGACAGCGTTAAAATAAATGCCTCTGATGAGGAATCTTACCGAAGCCTAACAAAGACGCTGTTGGAGAACCACAGCCTCTGGCATACATACGAAAACAAACAGGAGAGGCCGATACGGGTTATGGTAAAAAAATTGCCATTTACTTGTATGCCAGAAAGAATAGTTGAAGACCTAAAAAGTAAGGGGTACGAGATCGAGGAAGCCGTAAATAAACTAAGCTGGAAGAGCAAAGAACCCCTTAACATGTTCCAGCTCTCTTTCAGTAACAAAGAGGATATAAACAAAGTGTATGGAATCAAGTCCATACTGGGTTGTATGGTTGAAATACAACCTCTCAGAACTACAAAATTAGTTCCTCAATGTAAGAGGTGTCAAGTTTATGGACATACCCAAAAGTATTGCTCCAAAGAGCCAAGGTGTGTTAAATGCACCGGGAAACATTTAACAAAAGACTGTAAAAAACCAACAGACGAGAAGCCAAAATGCGTGCACTGTGGAGATGCACACCCGGCTAATTATCGAGGGTGCATGATTGCTAAGGAAATGCAGAAAATCCGTAGCAAAACCCTTAAAAAACCAGAAGCAACGCGCCAAACTGCTAGCGGTAAGCAACCCACGCCTAGCCTTCACTCTAGTATTGCAAAATCGACAACTGCAACCAAGAGCATTAGCTACGCTCAAGCTACTGCCAAAAACACTACGCCTGCGCTTGTGCAACACAAGGCGCATGACGTCACTAACAACAGCAAGCTAGACGAAATCCTTAAGCTAATGTCATCCTTTGATGAACGCCTGAAAAAGATCGAACATAGCAATAAAACAGCTATTTCTAAACATTCAAAATGATTTGTAAACTTAAAATTATGGCTTGGAATTGTAATGGACTACAAAAACATCAAAATGAACTGCAGGTAGTCCTAAACACTGAAAATATAGACGTGTGTCTCATATCAGAAACGCACTTTACAAGACAATCACACATCCAATTTAAAGGCTACAAAATATACCATGCACTACACCCGGACAATAAGGCAAGAGGGGGCAGTGCAGTTATTGTTAAAGAAAACATCAAACACCACGAGCAAACTAGATACGAAGAGCCGGATATCCAATCTGTAGCCATTTGTATCAGTACAAATCAATATAATCTAACGATAGCTTCTATATACTGCCCACCACGTTATACCATACGAAAAGACAAATATAAAAGTCTATTACAACCTCTCGGAGAAAGATTTATATTAGGAGGAGACTTTAATGCTAAGAATAAGTACTGGGGTTCAAGACTAACAAACACAAAGGGAAAAGAGCTCCTAGGTGCAATAAAAGACTTAAAATGTGAGACTGCATCCACAAGATTGCCTACTTACTGGCCAACTGACCAAAATAAAATACCTGACCTTATAGACTTCTTCATATATAAAAATTTATCATCTAACTATCTTCGCACAGAACAGAGTTACGATATGAACTCGGATCACTCTCCAATATATCTAGAAATTAGTGATAGCGTAATATACAAACAAAACTTTCCTACCTTAGTCAATAAACACACAGACTGGGAGAGTTTTAAGATAGAATTAAATAACAATATAAATTTAAGAGTACCACTAAAAACTACAGACCAACTTAACGCTGAAGTTGATAAATTTAATAAACTTATACAGCAGACTGCGTGGAAAAACACACCAGAACTTAAAATGAGAGCTACACGAAATAGCTACCCAGAAAAAATCAAAGACTTAATAAGAAAAAAAAGGAAGCAGAGGAACCATTGGCAACAATCTAGGTCTCCGCAAGACAAAACGAAGCTAAATAATCTTACTAAACAGTTGAAAAGGCTAATACAGAACCACATTGATGCTTCAACTAACACGCACCTTCAAAACCTAACCAGCGACCGTAGTACAGACTACTCGCTCTGGAAGGCTACCAAAAAGCTGAAACGGCCTGATACCCAGATCCCACCAATAAATATAGGACCTGGTAAATGGGCAGTCAACAACGAGCAAAAAGCCGAAAAGTTTGCGGAGCACCTAGAAAATATATTTAAGCCCAACGAAGCTCAAACAATTTGTGAAGATACGAGACATGAGGTATGTGATGACATTCTAGACATAAAGCTTGTTTCACCACGCGAAGTAGCAAGTGAAATAAAACATAACATCAATCCAAAAAAATCCCCAGGATATGATCTTATTTCAGGAGAGATTCTTCATAATCTCCCAAGAAAAGCCCTAGTTAAATTAACAAATATTATCAATGCCGCACTGAGGCTGAGATATGTACCGAATTTATGGAAAGTGGCTGAAGTAATAATGATACCAAAGCCAGGGAAACCACCACAAGATGCATCATCATACAGACCAATCTCTTTACTACCCATTATGTCAAAGCTATTCGAGAAACTACTGCTTAAAAGGCTAAAACCAATACTAGACAAGAAAAGTCTTATACCAGAACATCAATTTGGCTTCCGTGAGAAACACTCTACTATAGACCAAGTTCACAGAATAACAAACATAATCGAGAGAACTCTTGAAGAAAAGAAAGTTTGCTCTACTATATTTTTGGATGTAGCCCAGGCATTTGATAAAGTTTGGCATAAAGGTCTTATGCTCAAACTACGTAAAATGTTACCCAAAGTAATTGCAGATATACTAGAATCTTATTTATCTGATAGAGTTTTTAGAATAAGGCAAGAAGATGCCTACTCTGAAATTAAACAAATAAAAGCTGGGGTACCTCAGGGAAGCGTATTAGGTCCGGTCCTGTACCTATTATATACCTGTGATATTCCTAAACTTGAAAACAACACTATCGCAACCTTTGCTGACGACACTGCTATAATGGCTGTGGGCACCACCCACGCAGAAGCAGCGGAAAAAGCTCAGTTAGCAGTGAATAAAATCTATGATTGGACAGCAAAATGGAGAATTAGATTGAATGAAACCAAATCGGTTCACGTCAACTTTACCAACAAAAAGGAGGAATATCACCCAATTTTTATTAACAATACGCTCATTCCATATGAAAATACGGCAAAATATTTGGGCATGACACTTGACGCGAAGCTACGCTGGAAAGCTCACGTCAAGAAAAAAAAAGATGAGTTGGAACTAAAATACCAAAAGATGCACTGGCTACTTGGAAGAAATTCTACAGTAACAGTACACAATAAAATGTTATTGTACAAACAAGTCCTGATGCCGGTTTGGACCTATGGTATACAGCTTTGGGGCTGTACCAAAAAGAGCAACATACAAATAATCCAACGATTCCAAAATAAAGTGCTAAGAGGAGTAGTGAATGCACCCTGGTACATTAGAAATGACGATCTCCATCGGGACCTTAACATAGAGTTCGTCGATAAATTCATACAAAAATACGCTGAAGCTCACGAAAAAAGACTTCATCACCATGTTAACGTCGAAGCCATCCAGCTCCTCGACAATACAGACCTAGTGAGAAGACTCAAAAGGCAAAAACCTTTTGAGTTAGTGTAGTGTTATTATCAGTAAAATGTAGTGTAAAAAACAAGTGCTACATATAAAGAACACAAAAACAAAGTGTCTTCCCCTTAAATAGAGACAGTAAGAAAAGTGTTAATGGACACATTCTTCGTTAAGTTAAGCTAAAAATTTAGGTCATTGTAAAATTACTCATTAGCCCGCTATTGTGGCTAGATTGTAATATAAGTAGAGTACCTTAGTAAAGTACACTATTTAAAAAAAAAAAAAAAAAAAAAAAAAAAAAAAAACTAGAAATGAGAAGAACTATTGATACTGGTACTTTGATAGATCTTATTGCAGCTAGTTTACCAGATTTCATCCTCAATAAGATTGATAGAGAAGAATTGAAAGATACAGTGGATTTGTTTAATGAAGTGAGCAAATATGAACACATGGTTAATAAAAAAAACTCTATGTCGAGGAGAAGATATGAAAATCAGAAAAATGATCAGAAAAATGAAGAAAAAAAGCCATGTAAGATATGCGAAAACATGAGTAAAGGTACTCGGTACCATCCCGAGACAACATGCTGGTTTAGAACAAGAGAAGATGATAAAATAAAGAAAAAAACACTATTAAACATGTAAACAATTCCGTGATTGAAGCCGAGTTGAATGAAACCGATCAAAAAAACGAGTTGTAACACCATTAATAAATGTCAAGCTACTATTGAATGATGAATTACAAATAAATGGAGTTTATGATTCAGGTTCAAATGTTTCTCTGATTAATTCAAAGTTATTGAATTTAAAAGGAAAAAAAAACAATTTGAATGAAGAAAATTTAGTAACAATTAATGGTGTTAAAAAGACAAGCGGTTTGACAACTTTAAAAATAAAAATCTTCGACTTGGAAAAAAATGTTGATGTTTATATTATTGATGAACAACATTTTAAATATGATTTTCTGATTGGTTTGGACTTGATAAAAGTGTTTAAACTAATTCAAAACGAAGAATTGAAAGTTATTCAAAAAAATGATAAAAAAGAAAATGTAGAAGAAATTTCTATAAAAACAAACACAGAATTCAAAACCAAAGAAGATTACAAAATAAACTTTAATGAACATGTTAAAGAGGAAGATTTTGAATTAAGAATAAATCATTTAAATCAAAATCAAAGATCAGAAATAAATACACTGATTGAAAAACATAAATCAGTTTTTGCAAAAGATAAATATGATATTGGTACTGTTAATGGATATGAAGCAAGAA
This sequence comes from Plemyria rubiginata, assembly GCA_963576535.1. Classification (NCBI taxonomy): domain Eukaryota; kingdom Metazoa; phylum Arthropoda; class Insecta; order Lepidoptera; family Geometridae; genus Plemyria; species Plemyria rubiginata. The sequence goes on from OY754905.1 coordinate 277,046, forward strand.
TAGACTTACTGGTAGACAAGTATTGTAGTAAGAGGCCTTACAGGTGCACCATAGAAGATAAAAAAGAAATTGAAGAACAAATATCAAAATTATTAGATAACAAGCTTATAGAAGAATCCTACAGTCCATTTGCTGCACCGGTTACATTGGCATTTAAGAAAGATGATAACAAAAGATCTAGGCTTTGTATAGACTTCAGAGACTTGAATAAAATAGTGGTACCTCAAGCCCAACCCTTCCCATTAATTGAAGACTTAATGTTAAAAACCAGAAATTGCAAGTTTTTTTCAACGCTAGACATAAACTCAGCGTTTTGGGCTATACCCCTACGAATTGAAGATAAGAAAAAAACAGGATTTGTGACACAGGAAGGACATTATCAATGGACCTGTCTTCCTTTCGGGCTTAAGACATCTCCGGCAATTTTTCAGAGGATTTTAAGTAATATACTGAGAAAATATAAACTCTCTAACTTTGCTGTCAACTATATAGATGATATACTTGTATTTAGTGAAACATTTGAAGATCACATTAATCATCTAACACAGTTACTTAAAGCGATCGAAACAGAAGGTTTCAGGTTGAAATTCACAAAATGCACATTTGCATCAGATTCAGTCAAATACTTAGGCCATATAATTCAAAACAATTCTATCAAACCAGTAAAGGATAATTTAATATCAATAAAGAATTTTCCTACACCAACAACACAGAAGAATGTGAGACAATTCCTTGGAAAAATTAATTTTTACCATGACTATATATCAAAAAGTGCAATAATACTTGATCCAATGCATAACTTACTTCGGAAAAACCAAAAATTCATTTGGTCTGATAAATGTCAAAAAGCATTTGAAACAGTAAAAAACTTACTATGCTCACAACCAGTTCTAGAGATATTTGATCAGAATTTACCAATTAATATTTATACTGATGCTTCCTTGGAAGGTATAGGGGCCATTTTTAAGCAGACACAACCAGATGGAAAAGAAAAACCGGTTGCATACTTTTCTAAAAAACTAAATGAAACCCAGAAGAAAAAAAAAGCAATATACTTGGAATGTTTAGCTATCAAAGAAGCAGTTAGATACTGGCAATACTGGTTGATAGGTAAATCATTTACAGTTTACTCAGATCACAAACCATTAGAGAACATGAATTTGAAATCTAGAACCGACGAAGAGCTTGGTGATTTAACATATTATCTATCGCAATATGACTTTAACATTAAATACGCCCCAGGAAAACTCAATTTAGAAGCAGACTGCTTAAGCAGGAACCCAGTTTTAGAATCAGATAAAAACACAGATGAACAACTGAAAATAGTTAACATGGTGGAACTTCAAGATATTTTAACGGACCAAAAAAGTAATGATGAAATTCAAAACAAGAAAAGCAAATTCATTGAAAGGCACAGTGTATACTTGAAGAAGGTAAAAAAGAAAGAAAAAATATTTTTATCAGAACAATTTAGTATAAAACTCATTAAAAACATACACGAAAACCTATGTCATATTGGAATTGGACAAATGCAGAATACTATCAGCCCACATTACACTGCAAGAAATTTGACTAAAAACATAAAAAAAGTATGTGGAAGTTGTGAAATTTGTATAAAAAATAAAACTAGAGGACAGGGCATTTATGGTTCTATGTCTCATCTGGGTCCAGCCAAGGAGCCTTTCGAAATAATCTCTATAGATACGGTTGGTGGTTTTGGAGGTTCAAGATCAACAAAAAAATATCTTCATCTATTAGTGGATCATTTTACAAGATATGCATTTATACTAACTTCGAAAAACCAATGTGCAAACGATTTTATAAAACTGGTTAAAAAAATTGCAGACACTGAGGATGTTGGTATGCTTCTTACAGATCAATACCCAGGGATTAATTCAAAGGAATTCAAGAGTTTTTTAAATGAGAAGCGCATTCAAATGGTCTTCACAGCGGTTAATGCACCATTTTCAAATGGTTTAAATGAAAGATTAAATCAAACAATAGTAAACAAAATCAGATGTAAAATAAATGAAGAAGGAAAAAAGAGAGCATGGACAGCAATTGCTCAAGAATGTGTGAACAAATATAATAACACAATTCATTCCGTAACCGGCTATACACCAAGTTATCTCTTAAATGGTACAGATGTGGCTATTTTACCAAACGAGTTAAAGCAAGGAAAACCAGTTGACGAGTGGATTAAAGACAGGAAAACAGCATTTGAAAATACAATTAAATCACATAAATACAACAAAGCATTATTTGACAAGAAAAGGAAATATCATGAATTTAACGTGGGAGACATGGTATACGTGGAAAATGGAAATAAACTTAATAGAAAGAAATTAGATGAACTGAAAATTGGACCTTATGAAACTTCACATTCAAACTCAATTTATAAAATTGATACTGGACACAAAAAGATTGAATCAAACCTTTTTCATATCACAAAACTAATACCAGTACCTTCATTGAATTGAAAAGGTAGAATATTTAAAGATAAATATTCTTACCGGAGGGGGGAGATGTAAAGAAACATTATTACATTTCTTTGGAATTTGAATGGTGCCGCGCTTTGCGCTGTCGATAAAACAAATTGATGTCGGTCTCTCGTCAGAGAGTATTATGATGTTCTGTGGGTACAACAGAGACGAAAAACTAAGATGGCGAATAATGAGTTGTGAAAAAGAGGATTGTGAAGTGAAAAAGATTGTGCGAATATAAACTTTAAATGTCGTTTCTTTGTTTTCGGAGCAACACATGATTGTTTAAATTTGTTCGAGCAACGTTTTTCAAGCCTAAATAAAGAGTAAAGAATAAACTTGTTATATACAATTGACAATCGAGAGGTGCATTAGCGGTTGTCTTCGCGTTACGGTTACCTTAAGGTGTAGGTAACCAGTATATTTCGCAAATAAATAAATAAGTCATAAATAATAAATAATTCCACTTAGATTACTTTAAAAATGTTGTATATGTAAACAGATGCTGACGTCAACATGCCTGCGACTCTACTACTGGTACTCACCGGGGATGAGGGCAGGAACATGATGATGATGGTTCTTGTTGTTTTTGTCGTGTCACTAGTTTCTTTCGAAACATTTTGATGAAAGGATTTCAAGTGCGCCTCAAATAGGCTCCTGTTCTTGGTAAACAGTTTATCCATAAACTTTCAAAAACGTTTTTATCGAGATGATAAGTTGATATTTATTATGTCCCAGGTCTAATTCCTATATCTGGTGTTTATATCTTTTAAATTGCACGAAGATGACATGACATAACTCTAAAACTTATGTCCGCGTTCATCAAAATATTGGATGCTGCTGCAAATTTGTAGGTTTCTGATGTCTAAATAAACATTCAGACCAGAATCAATATTTCCTTGTCAGAGAAGTAAAGATCACAAGATATTACATCCGCTCGGCCATATTTTGTGTCCCCTAAAGTAATGACTGTCCCCGCTCTCGTGATCTACCGCAGGCTGCAATCTATGCCCGAAACCACTTGGAGGAGTACCTACGCAACGTTGGGGGATGACCATAGATACAATTTTAGGCATGCTAAGCGATTGCGAGCCATCCCTCGACCGACGATTTAATAAAACAGAAAAGCTTGTGTTCATGATGGGCATGTTGTCTACCACCGTTTACCGTCCACTACCACCTAAGCACCATCGACGCAGTGCTTCAAGTACAGGCTAAAAAATTGGCTCATCGATCAGCCGTTTTATGACATCGATGAATTCATTGCAATGAAAGTTATATTGTAATGTCGTAACGTTATTTTAGATAATTAGTGAAACTGTACCTGTCTTATTTTATAATAATAATAATAATTATGATTATTATTATCAGCCATCTATGTCCCACTGCTGGGCAAAGGCCTCCCCCTATTCCCTCCACTCTGTGCGGTCCCGTGCTGTGGTGCTCCACTCCGGCTGGTACTTGTCGAGCTCATCACGCCATCTCATTTTGGGTCTGCCGCGACGCCTCGGTTCTTGCGGGGCCACTCCGTTGTTAGTTTGGCCCAGAGCTCGCAGTCCATGCGGCAGACATGGCCGGCCCACTCCCACTTGAGCTTGGCAGCTTTGGTCGCTACATCTACGATCTGGGTTTGTGAGCGTCATTACTTATTTTATATTATTATTTATCTATGTTCTTTTGTAATTTTTATTATTTTTCTTTCTTTGACATATTTATCTATACATGTACAGAGAATTTACCCATGTCTTTTTAAAGCATTAAAACCTGTAAAGTTCAGCAGTGTATTTGACGTGTAACCTGTGTTATTAATAAATGAGCTTTAAACTTTGAAAATGAAGCCGTTTTCTAGGAATTAAAATCAAATTAGCGCAACCCGCTATCTATTATTTATTATGTGGTATTAGTACTGAGAATTCCAATAAGCAAAAATGTTTCAGCAAAGCTTTGCCCACACCGCGGCACCGGGTCAAATTATTTAAAGCGTCACATTTCAGTTGAGTTTAAAAAAAAGCACACTATAATAATATGATGTTAAATTCCGGCGTCTATTTATTTTTTTCGTATTCTTGGATTTCTAGACTCCTAAGGAATATGTAATTAAAACTCTGTATAAAGTCAAACTTAACTCAAAACCATAAACAATGAGATCACAACCAGAATTACGTCAATTATAATTAAGACGGTGACCAATGGAAGATTGATTACCAATAATTTCTATTATTCTGTTACTCTCTTGAACATTTGTTTATTAATTTATTGGAAAACCAACTTTTGATTTCAGTTGAGAAGAATAAAGAAGACGATAAAGAATAGCCAGATAAAGAAACGAAAGAGCCAACTATAGGTTTTCACCAATAAAAACATTTGAAAACATACCATTATTGTGAGCACAGTACCTAGCTAGTCGAAACTAACATATCATATCGAAAGTGAAGGATGAAGTTGGGAATTTATAGATTAGATAAATGCAAGTACTTTTTATTTATTGCCAAAGAATTCCTTGTTCAGTAGCTGTGTGGTTGATCCAAAACTCGTACAGAAAAGGTCGAAATCGAGATCTTTGCTCAGCTTATTGAAGCTCCGGCTGCGCTGGCTCGCCACAGAAATGTGTTTTGTCTGTAGTCAGTGCCAACTACGGGGATATGGATAGATAGAGGGATTATATCCTTTGCATTTAGAAGGGACATTAAAATTAATTTTGTTCAGTAAATCACGACAATTTATATCATTGGATTTTTTTATAAAAAACATAGATCGGCAATTACACGCCGCTTAACTAAGGGGAGAAAATGAAATTTCTTACACAATTTAAGGTAGGTAGAAGAGTTATAAGGAATGCATAAAAAAATGCGAAAACAAAGGTATTTCATGAATTTAATTTGGATGCGATGCGATGATAATGAAAATTAGCTGCGCTCCTCATGACAAAACCCAGGGCTTTGGATGCTTTAGAAACGATGGTTTCAACATGCTCATTAAACAGAAGCTTCGAGTCATGCAGCACCCCGAGATCCCTAACCGAGCTGCATTTCATAAGACATGATTTTTCAGCAAATAGGAAGACTGAATTATTAATTTGTTACGCATGAAGGTGACAACCGAGCACTTGGATGGATTGAGGTCTTGTTTGTTCGTATTACAGTAGGAGTCTAATAGGTCTTGTTGAAGTTGAGAAGTCATCATGGGAATTAATAATTTTAAAGATCTGCATATATTATTGTCATCTGCAAAACAAAGCAAGTGACTATTTAGAAAACAACTGGAGATATCATGGACAAATATCAAGAAGAGCAGAGGTCCTAGAAGAGAACCCTGCGGTACACCACTAGGAATAAAAACTCAGCTAGAAATGTAGTAATGGATTACAATAGCTTGGGACCGATTATCGATGTCAGAAGAAAACCATGATAATTGCCCCTGATGCCGATAAGGTGGAGTTACGACAAGAGCAGCCTGTGGTCAATACTAATAGTTGCGACCACGCACCCCTAAGTAACAAAAGTTGACATTAAATAGGGTTATATACCTAGACCTAGATACGTACCTTATAAGACTCGCAGAATGCAACTGTGATTGAGTTTTCGGCATAAAGCGACCACTTCATTAGTAGGTAGGTACTTGAATTAAAACGAGGGATCACCACTTTGTGTGTTGTGTACCTACTGCATGGGGAGACAGGGGGTGGAGCGGGACGAGGGCTCCGTTCTAATCCTCACAAAGGGAAACATGACGGTCAAGGTTATTAAAAGAGTAGTTAATTATATCTTTGATGATGGACTCGTTTAGATTCTGGTTTGATACGGGTACCAGTTTATTTTGTGTGATATGTTGGATTATCATTTTTAGCATTCATAGGTATTATTGTATAGGTTTATATTTTTCCTGGTTTTAAAATAAAAAATAAGTTAGTTCATAAGAGCTAATAGGATGCTAGAGTTGACCCGCTTTCTTAGTAAAACATCAGCTGTCGGCAATCGATATCGCTTTATCCCTTCCGAGTTGTTAAGGCTGATAATAATCGATCCTTGTTACTGAACTGGAAATAGTTTGATTTGGTTTGATCTACGAAGGTATGCAAGCTTGCTTTTATTAACATTTAATAATATAACCAAGTTCACTTTAAATGACCGTACAATAATAATACTTAACCTGCCAAGAAATAACTGAAGATACTTCAGTATCTTCGTTTACTTGTATAGTGCTGTCCTGCAAACAATAGCCCTTCAATAGTGCCGCCACGGTCATATGGGTAACCGTAGTATAGCTAGTACAGCCGACTTTTAGTTTCCAGATACTGACACCGAACACTTTTTGATCGTCAATGAGTATGCGGAAGCAACTGGACACAAAAAATGTTCACGTATGCGCATGGAGTTAATGATTTCATGCTGGTGGTTCTATAGGAAATCAAATATTCATCGGTGGCTTGTATCTGACACAAGACACTAAAGTGTCCACGTTTTCGCCCTGTCTTAACTAGTTCTAGGAGCTTTTAAGAGAAGGTGTTTTTTGCGGTTCAATTGTTGATTGTTCGTATTGATTGTAGCTTGTTCACAGTTTGTGTGCAAGAATTGTATGAGTATGGAAAAACGCGATGACATCGCGCTACTCGGTGCCCTCTTAATGAGATTAGATTTTGTCTGGTTTCGTCTGACCTACTTCACAGTAAGGTACGCAGCATTGACAATGACTTCCACGTAATTGTTAGACATCAGCGTTTATCGCGTTCGCTAAAAACTGTGATCGTGAATGCTGTTACTTTATACCACTCACTGCGCTGCGCTAAGGGGTTCATTGGATTTACCTATAGAAGCATTAGAATAGAAACTACGAAGTTCTAAGGTGTTACGTCATCAATAAATGGAAATATCACGTGCTTGTAAGGTTTTAACACTCAATAACAGCTTAACCCTACTATTTAACCAATAACTTAAAAGCCCTAAGCTGTTTCTGGTTCTGGGATAGATAGAATTTTGTCAGTTGTGCCAAACAAGAACAGGCAACAAACAAACTTACATTCGGCTATGAGCGCGGCTTATTATGTGCGGACTCGATATTTTCACGAATGTCTTCGATTTCAGGTCATCCTCGTCATTAAAATATATATAATATATTCAGCACTACTGTAATCACTATCACTACATGTATAAAACAAAGTCGCTTTATCTGTCCCTATGTCCTCTTGTCCCTTTGTATGCTTAAAACTACGTATCTTTAAAACTACGCAACGGATTTTGATGCGGTTTTTTTTGTAGATAGAGTGATTCAAGAAAAAGGTTTATATGTATAATACATGCATGATATATGCACCCGTGCAAAGCAGGGGCGCGTGGGCGAGTCGCTAGTATTTATCTATTTCAATAATACTTATCTATTCAACAATACTTTATATAATTCATAATTAAATAATTTAAATCTATATCTATCTAAACTATAATATATAATATGTATAAACTATATAAATTATAAAGAGGAAAGATTTGATTGTTTGTTTGTTTGCATTGAATAGGCTCCGAAACAACTTGACCGATTTGAAAAATTCTTTTAACGTTGGGAAGCTACACTATCCCCGGTGAACATAGGCTATATTACATTTTCAAAAAAATTTGGGATCCTTACTAAAATTCAAATAATGTAACCCAAGGTGTAAAAAAATTTGTAAAATATTCTTTAGATCGCGTGCACTGTTTGGGTGCACAGAATGTATACCTGCGCCGGTATATATCATAAAGCCGACATTTATTAACATATTTTGGATTGAATCGGGTAAAATATGTGACGACGGTCACCTAACTAAATGATCGCAGGACTCATATGGCTAAGGCATGAGTCATAAATTTATAATATTATGAAAGAAAGAAAGTTTGACTTTGAGAGCAAATTAGCATATCAATGTTTTGCTAGATCAAATTATTTTATATTCAGTATTGCGGATTCATAGGTACCTAATTTTGCGCGACCAGCAAGATCGAATATTTATATGAAATTATTTCAGTATTTTTATTTAAAAGTTTAGTGCTATAATAAACAAGAACTTTCAAATTTAGCATGTTTAAGTTTTTTAAGACAGAACTTACAGCCTATACCTTACAGCACTGTCTTATCTGTCTTGAATTGTGTTTAGAAGGCGGTGTCTACTAATTAATAAACGCGACGTCCGCCCACCATGCGTTACGCCCAAACCATTACATTAGCATACGGGGCTTTGTACGAATTATATCGTATCAGTCGACTCCGCAAAGATAGGGTACGACGACGTACGTTACCATGCGCTATACTATCTACTCAAGAAGTTCAGGGGAAATTGTTTACTTCCTTTTCAGGAGCATTTGTAAATGGGACAGCCAGGGCTCTGGGCTCTAGTATTTGTCAAGGTAGAGGCCTTCCCAAGACAGCTTGTAAAAAATTCGCAGTCGGACGTGTCAGCAAACTTTCTAGAAGAACTGCAAAAATTAGGTATCTCTACAGCTGACACCAGACAGACACCCAACAATCGAACTGAAGAAGTTTAATAACACTTGCGCAGTAATGGCCGGCCGGCCGGCAACTAGCACAAGACCATACAGTACGTTGCCATAAAACAAGAAGCAAAGTACAAATAAAAAAAAGCTGTAGATTCGATTACTCTAGCAATCACAAAATCTAATACCTTTAACCGAGCAACTCTTGCGTATAATCGGTTTCAGGGGTAATAAATCGATCTAGCTAGGATTCATTTTTAGAAAATGTTTAGTAATCCCTGTTTTTTTATAAGCAACCGAGCAAAGCTCGGTCGCCCAGATATTAATAAAAGCGAAATGAAAAAATATAAAATACCTTTGATATTTTTGTCGCCAACTCCTAACAAGCTGCTCTGGCTGTTTCGAACAAATTCAATTAGGAAATTTGTTAGAATTGACGCCGAGCTTTTACGAACATTTAACCGGAACAAATTTTGCGAAACCAAGGAGGAATATAGATGTACGTAGTATTCAAATTCCTTGGAAGCAATTATCATGACGAATGGTTGTCGAATGGTATACCTAGTTGAGATCACAGATACTAGGTATATTGTATATTTATGTACGTACCTGTGATTGAGATACGAGTATTAACAGCATAACTCGGTGCTCGGCGCCGATACGTATACCTATACATACTGTATACGCGAACATTTGTGTTTGTGGTTCAATCACACCGGCCGTAATTGGGTCAAACTTGGATTATGCCTATAACTATAGTGCATATAATATACTTACACTATACAGACAGCCGCAAGGCACCTCGCGAGAGAAGCTAGTTTATAATGATTTAAAATGATCTATCATCAACTGACATGCATAACCCGGCCTAAGTGCAGTTTTTAACGAAAGCATATGTTAAATATAAATTAACTTGAACAAAGCAATATGTAGTACTAATCCGCTGATCTAATCTCCTTAAGCTGGAATAAACTTAATCAGACTTCGACACGTGTTTCGCCTCTCTACGAAGCATCTTCAGGAAATTGACTCGCTGTGCACTGAACGTGTTACCCCGTCGAGCGCTGAGCTGAAAGTAGAACTGCAAAAATTAAGAATTATTAGAATTTCAGCTCAGCGCTCGACGGGGTAACACGTTCAGTGCACAGCGAATCAATTTCCTGAAGATGCTTCGTAGAGAGGTGAAACACGTGTCGAAGTCTAATTAAGTTTATTCCAGCTTAAGGAGATTATATCAGCGGATTAGTACTACATATTGCTTTGTTCAAGTTAATTTATATTTAACAATGGACTTCCGCAAAGTCACGCCTGAGTCAATTAACTATCTGAAAGCATATGTCCCTCTATGTGTGTTCCGCATGTTGTGTATGTTCTGAGTGAACGAATCATGTGTATGATAATATGATAATGGCATGTGATGTTATGCCGCCCAACAAACATTTCCACACTACTATTGTAGAATTATTTATAGGTAGAGAAAGGAGTGGTAATTTGGAACTTTGGAACCCCATGTTTTTTTGAGTATTGAAATACTATTTAATACTATTTACAAAACTATTTAAACTCTCATCTCGGCAAGAAACTTAAGGAGTTCTGGTGCTGGTACTATGGATGGAACCCAGGTTTCAAATAACAAGTATGAAATAATTTACTATATTATTTACCACTACATAGTATAAAACAAAGTCGCTTTCTCTGTCCCTATATCCCTATGTCCCCATGTCCCTATGTATCTTTAAAACTACGCAACGGATTTTGATGCGGTTTTTTTAATAGATAGAGTGATTCAAGAGGAATGTTTATATGTATATATACATGCATGATATGTGCACCCGTGCGAAGCAGGGGCGCGCGGGCGGATCGCTAGTATATAATAATTTAGAAAATCACAAAGATAATTTTTGTGTCGCGTACATTAATACGTAGCATTTAATACGTAGCATAATACGTAGCATTAATACGTAGCATACGTAGCATTTGATATGTGCCCAATGATTGGCACTGAGTCCAAGTTTCACCTTGATTTCGTTGGGACTAATTTCCCGAGCAAATAATTATATAATAATTTTTTCATCCCACCATCTCGGAAAGAGTATTTTTGCTCTTCAATATCTGAGTGCAAAAGCCGTTTTTATTCTCTAGAGCTAGGGTCTTCAACCCGCGGCCCTCGGGCCTCATGTGGCCCGCCAGGTAATTTCTTGCGGCCCGCGGCCACCAATAAAGATTATTGAAATTTGAAATTATGTATGTCTTTTATTTTATTGATAAGGTGGTAAAGTGTCGTGAAAAGTTGTGGCCCTTCGGACGATGTGAAATCGATGTTTGGCCCTTGCACTAAAAAAGGTTGAAGACGCCTACTCTAGAGGATAAAGTAAATTGAATTTAGAACATTACTGCTACCTCTATGGTGCCGAATATATCATACAACATTTTTTTAATTTGATAAAAACTCAGACTCGGAACCTTCTTGGTGTTCTTTTTTCAATTTGCTTTGTACGCGGTTCTTTACGCGGCATTTTTTCACGTCATTGTTAAACTAAACCTTATATTAAAAACAAGTGAAAAAACTAAAATGAGTGATTCTAGAATCACTAGCGACGAGGAAGTTTGTTTGACGCCAACATGTGATTGTAAACGTTTTTTTTTTGCATTTAGTAATTTCCTCGCTGAGGTGGAATGAAAAGTTACGTGTTGCACTCGAGTGCAAAGATTTTTCCCCTCGTGCTCTTTTGAATCCCTCGCTAACGCTCAGGATTCTAATTGTGAATCACTCGCTGCGCTCGTGATTAAATTTTAGAATCCTTCGCTTGCTCGGTCATCAAAATTGAACACGCGGTTAAAAAGCAACTTTGCACTCTTGTATAACAAATAACTATTGAGCAGTTATGATACCCTCTACACGGACTCGCAGGTTGAGTTTCTTAGTATTTTTAAGAAACTTTGTCCATTTACTCGGAAAATGGGCTTTGTTTATAAATGTATTATCTGCTAAAACTAAAAACCTTAAAATAATCATAATAATACAATAAACATAATAACTAAAACATATTATTAAGAGGAGTCCCTTTAGGCAAGGTACCGAAGATGCTGGCAGCATTCCCTCTTTGAATAGTTAGACTAATTCTTTGTCCGAGGTAGCTGCCAGCTCTTCGGTCACCTGTTATGTCAACTAGACTTTTTGCTATTTCTTTAAAAAGCCTAATAGCGCTAGGACCCCAGGGACCAAGGGTCTCGACACCGAATGGGACAAAATCGTGTTAAATCAATCAAACAAGTGAGGCTGTAGTTAAACTAATTGTATATTATCAGCGTATTACATCCATAGAACTATCAAAACCTGCGGTAATTCTACATTTCAGAACCATCGCTCATAGCTATTTTTCCAAGAGTCCCTGAAGCCATCCTGCTTCTTCTTTATTTTTGTTTTGTAATCGATAGTCGTTATGTGAAATAACATCTATCGATTACAAATATCGACTCCAAGCTTATTAACTACTATTTATGTAATTGTGAAACTTATAATTAATTAACAATCGTATTCGGAGCCAAGACCCTTGTATTTAAGAAATAAACTTATATTTAAATTTATTATACTTTTACAATGCAACTCGACGCACCATGAATACCATGATAAACACAAACATATTTTTTTCCCAAGTCTCTCTCTACGACCATTATAGAACTTAACCTCATTCGGTCACTCACATCACCTGTCGCTCAGGACTTCCATTCCTACAGCTGCAACTGATTATAAAATTTGCACACATGCGTGTATCATAAATGTAGCTTGGTAAAGTCTAAAGTGCCTACAAACATCAGGCATAGTTTTCAAAATAATAAGCTCTCTGTTACGCCCACGCGCCTGATAGGGTTCAAAAACATAATAGGTTTTATCTGCTAATTGGTGAATGTTTGCAACGAGTGCAGACAGGAGAGAATGAAGCCCCTAATCCGCACCGGACGCGCTGCGAGCTCGGCTGCGGCGCGGCGGAGGCAGGCGCGCCGCGTACCTAACTACCTATAGGTGGGGTAGCACTCGCTGCCATCGGTTCACAATGGCCGGTGTACGTAGCTGCGTATGCACTGTACCTACCAAAACACGCGGGGAGATCACGGTCATCGCTGTGGTTTTAATTAATAAACATGTTTTATGTAACTTTAATGTTGGTTCGTTTGGGTCTGTGGTTACCGTATGGTATTTAACAACTTTTCAATTTCCTTAAATATCTACTGTGTATTATTCTCTACTGCCTTATTTACTTTCTTGTCTATATGCTTCTTCTGTGTGTCGTTGTCAAATAAATTTATATTCTATTCGAACAGCTATTAGTCAGGCCCTAAGTATTTATCTGTTTTTTTTTATAAATAAGCTCTAATTCTCTATATAATATAGATATAGAGACTGACCGAACTTTACCCGAAACGAAATTAAGAGTTTGGGGATATCTTATTGACCGAGCGAGCGAAGCGTCTCAGTTTACACATTAACCAAAAATGCGTTTGTCCGGATGTCTGTCTGTCTGTCTGTCTGTTCTCCTCTACAGGTCGCATTTTTCAACCGATCTGGACGAAACTTGGTACACAAGTTATATGACTTATTAGAATTTTTTTGTCGACGGGGATTTTTGATTGGAGGGGTACTTCCCCCAAAAAAAGGACAAAAAGGGGGCTATTTGATATACTGGATATCTCCACCAAATGAGATCCGATTTCGATTATTCTTTTTTTATTTGAAAGGTAGTAACTATAAGTTGGTCTCATAAAAGTTTGGCGAAGATCTAATAAGGATCTTCAGCATGATGAACAGGATAGCTCATCAAACAATCGATGGTTTTCAATCAAATTTGAGAGAAACACAAAGGACCTCATTCTACACAAGATGATGCAAAAAAAATCAAAAAGATCAAAAAATCACAAAACGGAAAATGCACTTGCACATCACATTCCTCAAATAGCTCACTTTTAGTATGCTCGCGAGGTCTACAGCTCCCAGAGCCACTAATATTAGTGCATAATAATAAGTAGTAGTCTTCTTTAGTCGCCGCGAGGAACACGCTAATTTTGACTGGTCAGACGCTTCAATGTGGTGCTTGTGCGATTGAGCTGAATAAAAACCACCATCATCATTTTCCTGCCCTTAACTCACTTCTTTGGGGTCAGCACAACAGGTTTTTCCAACCATTTTCTCCTATATGCGTCATCTCAGCAGTCACTCCTTTCATACAGTTCATTTATATTTTCTTTGGTCTACCTCTATTCCTTGTCTCCTATATCCATCTACATTCATCGCTAAGATCTTCTCGTTATATGACATCCATCCCTTCGCTTAACGTGTACATACCACGCTAACCTCTTACTCCTCATCTGAATAAAGAAAATATTTGGAGGAATCAATTAAGAAATTAAATAAAAATAAAGCTTCAACCACACCTGCACGATCAAAGCAAATGCGGCCTATTGCCTTGTTATATGTATAACAGGATATCGGACATTCTACCTATATGTATGTATACTAGGGGCACATCTACAATAACAGTGAATTATAGTATATGTATGACGGTGGTTCGATATTTGAACAGAGTGACGTTACCTCGCTCTGACACAACTACGAGCGCTAGTGTGCAGTGCGGATGTACGACGGTCGATACACAACATTATGGGATACGGATCGAATCGGTTTGCATCGCGCAAGGGCATTATGTGTTCGGCGGAGTGTCAGTTCAATATCGTTAATTAGAATATCCTGCGTATACCTGTGATAATATTTTGAGAGAATAGTAATCCCTACTGATTATAGTGTACCTACTGATAAACATCCCTTGGTTTTATTCTCTTCGCCCGAAAACTCATGCCCGCTGTCATACTCCGGCAAGCAAGAAGCCTCCTGACAATGATAATAATTGCTGATTTGGTGTTAGTCCCTACATCAGAAGTGGGATGGTGTTCTCACGTACCACAAAGAAACAACAAAACGAGCAACGTGCAAAATCAAAACGAAGATGGAAGAAAATTTTCTGTTTGCACATTTCTTTGTTATGTGATCCAGACAAGGCACGGGACTAAATTGATAATAGTTAACCTGAAAGGAACAGCATTGGTTTGCTACCTATCGAAACTGTGCGAATTGAGAACAGAGATCGAAGACATACATTACCTACATGTTAACTTCAATGACATGACTACCGCAAAAAAAGACAGAGAGCCATCGCCAATCAGCAACATGTTAAGCGAACATCAAGCTTCCAGCCTTCAGCAGTGTCTGCGACTCCTGATTCGGACCAGATGCCAGATGTGGCTTCTTTCATCTGACGTGACCTTCGATATCAAGGGCCACTACAGCGAGATATCTACACAGCGCGGGGACGAACAACAACCATGGTGCTTCCAGCAGCGAGAATGGAGTGGCAGCCAGCGAGTACACGAGCCGCCATCTGCTTTGCAAGCAAACCTGAAGGGCAACTGCACAGAACCCGGTGAGTCGATTTTATGTCGTTGCGATGCCATAATATGGACTAAGGTGGACATGTGCACAGCCAGAGCGCTTTCTGTTCATCTCACAAATTCGGATCAGTCCTTTACATGGACCGTTACCTCGTGTGCACTTAGTCATTGGTAGTCATTGGTTAGTCATTGTTAGAGTCATTGGTAGAGTCATTGGTAGAGTCATTGTTAGAGTCATTGGTAGAGTCATTGGTAGAGTCATTGGTAGAGTCATTGGTAGAGTCACTGGTAGAGTCACTGGTAGAGCCGTCGGTAGAGTAATTAGTAGAGCAATCGGTAGAGTCGTGTGAAGTTTTTGTCAATTTGGACACTGACTATCCTTCTTCTTCTTCTTCATCTGTCACAGAATAGATACCCGCAAAATAGTTTTCTAATTATTGTTCCTATTCAGTTTATTATGATCATTTTGACAAATCAGATTACTGAAACATCAGTCTTATCAAAGAGGTTATTTCATGCCATCAAAATAATCAAAAATTGTGCATTTCTTGATACCCTAATATGTTTGTTCACATGCATAACGAGATCACGAGGGACAACTGCTGACAACAGGACCACTACGCGACTGACTGCCCAGAGCGGAGAGGCGCCGCGCCGGAGCAACAACGATGCTGGACTCGGACTGACCAAGGAGAAGCGAGAAGACCTACTCGTATGCATCGTGAATGCACCGATGGGATTTCTGTAAAAATCTGGTGAGCGTTGTTTCAATTGTGACTCGGTTTTAGATGTAAAGAGAAACATTATCGTATAGCCAGGAAATGTATGGCCATGTTATGTACAGCCATGGAACACACAGCACTGGAATTCAAAACATGTTGGTTTCAAATTTTAGTTTAATGAAAAAAAATAGGAGCAAGCTTTTGTCTGCGACTTTGTCTGCAAAGTCACGTAACGTAGTTTGTTAAAGAGCTGGGGGTTGCCAAACAAAACTCTGAGTAATTAATTGATTTTCATAATTATTAAAATTTGGATCTGCTAGAGGGAATCCGTAGTAATTGGTTTGCAGTTGGTACTAGAGGAAACTGTGTGTGTGTGTGTGTGTATTTTTGGAAGCCAGATAGAGTTCATCCAAGAATTTGTGTGAGATTACAAAAGCCAGATATAGGCTGCCCGAGAGTTAGTAACTGAACTAAGTAACTGTGTCTGGTGTTTGAGGTTTTGATGCTTTGAGTTTTGTTTTACGACCTGCGGATTACTATTAGTTGAAATTTATGCTCCTTACTAAAGCGATTCACTGATGCGATCGCTTTTATCTCACTTTTGAATTAGGTAACCCTAATTATTTTTATGGCCAAAAAGCTCGAGTAGAGGATAAGTTACTGTTTTCTCTAAGTAAAGCTGTAAATTCAATCTTTAAGAATGACAAAATGCAACTGATCATAATGCGATTAAACTGACAAAGTCCCAACCCGTAGATCGTGATAAATTTGAGCTCTTGTAAACTTTAGGGCCATTACACTAGACCCATCCGTCATATACCGATATACCGATATCCTTGCATAAAACAGAGGCGTAAAGTCATAATTTCATGGCACACTGTTCTTAAAGACGTGACGGGCAAACTTAACGGTAAGAATGATAACAAAGGGTAATAGTTCAAATAGACGCATTCACGAAGTATGTTTTGCTATAGCTAGCAAAAGTGACAGTAGAAGTAGTAGGTATTCGTGCGGTTAACCAAAGCGTTGCTCTCTTCGGAGCTCCAACTCTCACTGTAGCCGACGAAGGACCAAAGCTGTAAGCGTAACTACAAGTATGCTCACGACCGTGTCCGTAAGATGCCCGAGGGTCAAATGACGTCGTAGATGATGATGAGAATTAAGGATAAAGTTAAGGCACAGGTGATCGGTTTGGATCGGAGACTGTACCAGTGGTTATTTGTAGCCGTAGCTCGTAGAAATTGGTATCGACTCCTTGTGATTAGTCCGTGAGTAAGTGGAATACAGTAACACTAAGTAGTACAGTCGGGTCTTGCCTTGTAGCGAAGACCATTGAGGACTCTGCTTTCCCGAGGAAAAGAGCAAACGTGTGGCATTGAGTTGCCAATGGTCATGAACGTTGCACCTGGGGCTGTTGTTGCAGAACTTGTTTTTCTTTTAATGTTTCTAAATGATTTCAGTCAATGGTATTTGAACCCGGTTATCTTAAGTTTACTAGTAATAGCTTGGTTAGTGTATCAGTACTTAGTAGGTCAGTAGGTAATTAGGTGATGTAGTACTTGATCAGTACTAGGTAATGGTAAAGTATCCCTATTGAAATGAATCGAGCTCGAAAAAACAAGGTTTTATTAGTTTGAAGGCATATAAGTACCCCATGTGGTATCCATGCCCATGACATGATTGGTTTAAACCAAACCTCAGACAGGATGACAGGATTGGCCGAGCAAAATCTGTGCTGTGATTTTTATTGTTTCAGATGCCTACGAACACACGAGGACGTGTGTCTTCGCAGAATGGCCGTGTCGCATCCGGTTTTGTAATGGCAACACCAAACGGAACGCAAGCGCCCTCTGCCGTGCGCTCTGACAGAGAGAGGAATGCGAAGGGCAAGAAAGAATCAGAAGAGAATACCTACGCAAAGCAACAACATGCTCAGCCACCGCCTATGTACGCCAAACCTATTGTATCATAATGGAGTCATTGCTATCCAGTGAGAGCAGCCTTCTATCAACAACATGCGGGCAATGCAACGACAAAAGTTATCTGGTTGACCAGGAAGGTAAAGAGGCAGGCAGAAGATAAGAGGCAACCAACTACCGAAAGGTCTAGATAAATCATGACCATTCACGTGTTTCGTATGCGGAGTGCGGACAGCTGTGACACTTCTCGTCATCGTATCCAGATTAAAAAGGAGGCAATGGAGGAGCGGCGATCAATGAGTGTCCACGTCAACGAGCGTAGACCAACCAGGACCACCTTGACTAAAACATCCGGTGAGCCCGTTTCCTTTCTTTTTGGCAATGTAGGTATCTGCTTGCGCAGAAGGGATGAGGCCGAGACGGCGGCGGTCTGATGAGTTCTATGTGTAAATCCCATGTAACGCTAACATTCACATCTACGTGTCACTGTGTTACTTTAATGTTGAGAGCAACGGTGTTCCTGATGGTAAATTGTATCTTGCAACAGGACTGGCTTATGCGGGTCGACGTCCTTATGCTAGACTACTTTTGGGCCAACTACAGCGGCGTGTGCAGCAAGTGATGGCTTAAGGAACTGGCTTACGTTGGTCGACGTTCCGGGCCAGGCACTGGGCTGGTGTGAGATATTTGTGTGTACTAAAGGGACGCTGATAGATATCCAGTCCGTCCATGTCATCATTTAAGATGGTGGCTGGTCGAAGGGACGTCAGAGATTAGTGTCCAGTCTAGTGCTTGTGGTAACTGAAGAGTTTAATGGACAGATGTTTTGATGATGTTTAATGGGTTACAGACAGTCTAATGTCAGGGATGGACGAGCGTGTTAAGATGTTTCTGCCAGATGCATTTGGTCTTTACAGATTGACTGAATGGGGAGCCTGAGACCTGGATACCTGGAGACCTGGATAAATGAATACCTGGAGACCTGGATATCTAAAGACCCGAAAACCTGGATACATTGAGACCTTGAGACCTGGGGACCTAGAGACCTGAAGTCCTGGAGATTAGCAGATACGCGAGGTCGCGTGAATGTCAGTCTGGCCGTGACGGTGGTTCGATATTTGAACAGAGTGACGTTACCTCGCTCTGACACAACTACGAGCGCTAGTGTGCAGTGCGGATGTACGACGGTCGATACACAACATTATGGGATACGGATCGAATCGGTTTGCATCGCGCAAGGGCATTATGTGTTCGGCGGAGTGTCAGTTCAATATCGTTAATTAGAATATCCTGCGTATACCTGTGATAATATTTTGAGAGAATAGTAATCCCTACTGATTATAGTGTACCTACTGATAAACATCCCTTGGTTTTATTCTCTTCGCCCGAAAACTCATGCCCGCTGTCATACTCCGGCAAGCAAGAAGCCTCCTGACAATGATAATAATTGCTGATTTGGTGTTAGTCCCTACATGTATGATGTACTTATTACTATTGCTACAATTTATTATATATTTACAAGTATAGCTTAGTAATGATCTCATCTGGCACCTTTGTGCCGGTTTAGTAAGGGAGCGAGTTTTTTGTGCACTAAACGAGGGTTGTTTTGTATGGTTCCTATCTCACTTTACATCTTAAATAAATAATAAAATAAATAATAATGCTGGACAATCCACACAGCACTATCTAGCCCCAAAGTAAGCTATTCAAAGCTTGTGTTATGGGTACTAGATAACTGATATATTTAATACATTATATACTTACATAGATAGATATTTTTTATTATACATAGAATCTATCATGCCCGTTTCAATTTTCATGCAATTTTTCCTACTAACTCTACCACCCTATTTTAAACGACCTGTATAGTATTGTACCTATGCTGGACAAAGGCTTACCACATAGCAAAATCAATAAGTATTTTTTTTGGAATTTTGGTATTTTTGTTTGCATCTAAATGCCGCCGCTGCCGCCAGTGCTGGTTTTCAGTTAAGCTCAAATTGGTACGAGTATGATGTATGCTCAACCACTCCACTGATCGGGATGGATTGGAATGGAAATGGATTGTCTGACTGAAGAGCGATGGACCGCACTTGTATGGGGCAAAACTAAAAAATTAACTGCCGCAAAGCACCTATCACCGCTTTTTATTTTATTATTATACCTGAGTGAATGTCTACCATGCTTAGGTATTACAGTCGTATATCAAAATAGAAACAAATAAGCCTTACTATAGTGGAGAGAATCACTTCAGTCGAGAACATAAAAGTGGTTGGTAAATAAATAACCCTCTCGAAACTTGTCAAGATCGTCACGGGGCAACTCTTTACTACACTTGTAAGTTTTCTCGTTCGACCCCAAAAACTTGGACCACGGTGCTTTTCATAACTTCCTTCAAAAAGCCCACTTATTGTATCGCATGATGAAGGGTGGTTCCTACTAACTGGAATCACAGCTCCCTTATTAGGAGCTCTGCTTTAGGGCTAGGGTTCAAATTAACTATAATTTAAATGCTTGCTTGAATTGGCAAACATTTTATAGATTATTTTCGTTACACATAGACTTTTATGAACGCACTCTTTAAGCTAAAGCTATTGACATAGCCTAGCATGTACGCACATTTTATAAGCTGCTAAATTTGCCAAAGATAACTCTAGCTTATTTGGAAAGCCGCGAGTTTTTTTTATACAACTAGCTGATGGAACAAGCCACCTGATGTTAAGTGGTAACCATCACCTATAAACAAAACATTGCCCCGTAGGTCACGCACCATAGGAACGTGCTCTACGATGCACTGCCCTGCGTCCATCAACTTGAGGCATACAGATGTTAAGCCTCATGTGCCTCTAATTACACCGGCGACCACACTCTTCAAACCGAAATCTCTCTGTATCTATATCTGTATCTGATATATTTTCAATATGTTTAAGTTATTTATAAACTACTTACCTAGAAGTACTTAGTCTATATAAAACAAAACTTTTTTGCTATGTGCGTACAGATATTTAATAGTGCCCAGTGAAATATAAAATTTACCAACCAGACAATTTGTAAAAAAGGTAATATTAGGTCTTTACCTATGAAATTGCCGTTTTGTATGAAAAAATTTAAACGATTTTTTTTCATGTATTTTTTATTTGTTTTAATCGAAGTAGTCATCACCCATGCAATCAATGAATCTTTGCCAACGCTGTGGTAGTTTATTGATGCCCTTGTTAAAGAAATCAGATGGACGGGAGGCAACAAATTCTTCAAAGGCATTTTGTACTGCCTCTCGGGTATTGAATGTTTTTCCCGCCAAGAAGTTATCCAAATTCTGGAAAAAGTAGTAGTCTGTAGGCGCAAGGTCTGGTGAGTAGGGCGGATGACGGCGAGCTTCCAACCACAGTTCTTGCAACTTGGAGACCGTCTGATGTGCAGTATGAGGTCGCGCGCTGTCGTGCAGGAGCAGCGGAGACGAGCGATTGACCAATGCTGATTGGAGATGTGCCAGCTTCTCCATCATTGTGTTCAGTTCTTTACAGTACACATCTGCAGTAATGCTCACCCCGTTTGGTAAGAAGCTGTGATGAATCACCCCGGCGCTAGACCACCAAACAGTGACCATCACTTTTCTAGGGGTAAGTTTTCGTTTAGGGCATTCGTTTAGGTGCTGAACCAGGATCCAACCAACTTGCTGAGCGCTTGCGGTTACCAAACAGAATCCATTTTTCATCGCAGGTAACAATGCGGTTCAAAATTCCTTCATTTGTGTGTCTATTGAGCAGAACAAGGCACGTCTCGACGCGTACTTCGCGCTGGCGATCATTGAGTTCGGGGGGCACCCATTTGTCAAGCTTTTTTACCTTGTCAGTTTGACGCAAATGGACCAATATTGTTTTGACGCTAACGTCGAAAGCTGCTGCTAACTCAGCCGTAGATTGTGTATCGTCAGCTTCCACAATCGCCTTTAATTCGTCATTGTCGACCAAAGTCTTCGGACGACCGCGAGGTTCATTTTTCAGGTCGAAATTTCCAGAACGGAAGCGATCAAACCAATAACAGGCGGTGCGTTGGTTTGTAGTGTTAGCTCCGTAAACGTCGTTGATGTTGCGTGCCGCTTGTGCCGCGCTGCTGCCACGACGGTACTCATATTCCAGAATTACTCGAATTTTTAACGTATCCATGATGACGAAAAAGATTGAAATGCGATGAAAATGTAACACTAATTAATAAACAAATGACTATATACCTTTAGAAAAACTATGTTTATAAAATAAAATTAATTTGAAATTAGAATTCTTAGCCAAACAAAAATTATTTTATTTTGAAATGGCCAGTACTGCAGAACGGCAATTTCATAGGAAAAGACCTATTAATATGGCTTATTGAAAAATGTTATTAATATTATAGAAGCTAGACGAGCAGAAATTTTGGAATCACTTTTTCACTCCAGAACTTCCGAAGCTCCGGATAACAAACATCGCGCCCGGGGCACCTCCGTGCAATGCATAGGTACATCACACTGTGATTACTTCACTGAACAACAACAAACAAACGCTCGCCTCCTCAACCCGGCTACTAAAACATCTAAAGCTACAAAATTTTCTAATTAATCAAATATGGAAAAAACTGAAACAACTTATCGATATATCTTTTATTATGTTATTGACCGAATTGAGCGGAGCGAACGATGAACCGTGTAATGTATGTATGTTTGTCGGGCCATAACTTTAGAACCGTTGATACGATTTGCATGAAATTTTGTAAATCGATAGCCTGTACTTGAGAAATTTACTGGTAAGTATATAAATTTAATCAGGGGGTTTATTATCCCCACCAATTTATTATCCAAGGTGCAATTATATTTTAATAAATAAAATAGGTAACTATGTTGATTATGTTTTAACAATAGGATTTTCGTGGAAAATATTTATACAGCAAAATATTTCTTAAGCCCGTATTGTTTATTTAGTGGTATAATGTAGTATAACTTACAATGGCTGAAGATGTTGTTGCGGCTGGTGTCCCTGTGGTTGTTGCTGCACATTCGATTCTTCTTGATGCTGATCCTCGCGGTGCAAGCGCTGCTCCTCCGCCTGCTGCTGTTCTTGCTGGTGCTGCTGCAGCAATGGATGCTGGTGCAGATGCGGCGGTACCGGATGACTATGCACCGGGTAGGGGTAGAGGTCGTGGTGGATGTTAGGCGCCGGCGGTGCTGGCGGTTCAGGCGCCGACGGATCTTGCATCAAGTGCATGAACGGGTTGTAATCCGGAGGCAGCTTGTATTCTTGAGACATCTTCGTTACTAGTACCTCCTACTTTTCCGAAGTATTAAAGTCAAGTGCTAAACGAAATGAGCGTGTACGATCCGATCGCGTGAGACGCAAGCGCGTAGGAACTCTCTGGCAGGAGCTGTCGCGCGACTGCTCCGCTAGGCTGCCGTACTTGAATGACGCCAATTCATTCAATGTGTCACTTTTTGTTATCACGCCGCCGCCGCGCCGGGAGGGGAGCCCGTACCGTTGTTTTGTCGAAATTTTTTAATCGACAATTATTGTAACAATACGAAAATCAGAAATAGTATAGGTATAATAAATGTTGTTGGGTAGTAAGAGTATGAAGCATGGCTATGTATGTATGAATAACTCTTTGGCTTCTTTGACCTACTCTGTTGTTGTAGATAAAGCTTAAATGTTATAATTATTTAAGAAAAGGTGTATTCTTAATGTTATTCATAGGTATGGCGAAAACAGGAGCTAAGAAGATGTTTTGGCGCACAACTTAGTTAGGTAATTGCGATTTTTTTTATTAGTTCAGGTAATTTTTTTAATTCAAAATATTGAAATATGTGAGCGAGGACTTCATTGTTTACTTTTTTGATTTTATTGACAGCCTTCACAGCTTAGGTACTTTGAGGAAAAGGACTCGTTTGCTTGCGATAGTTTCACCTCAGTCCACGACAACGAAGTAGGTGCGGTAAGTTGTCGGTGAAAGCTTGGTTCGACAGTGAGTGGTGATCTGATTGCGATCGCGATGCCCGTGGTAGCGCGCGGCGGCCGGCGGCCCGCCCACCGGCACTGGGGGCACGCCCGGACGCAGCGGGCTCCGCCCCCGCCTCGCGCGCTGTGCGAGGAATGCGCCTCAACGCCATCAATATCCTTTTCCCTAAATTCTGATTGCTATAGGTATACTAATGAACGCCATAAAAACAAAATTTCAGCCAGTAAATTCAACCAGAGTTGCGCACTAAAAATTAATTAATAAGGTAATAATATTGACAGCCTCACAACTCAGTAGGTTAGCGCTGCTTTCTGCGCCGTAGTAGGCCGTGGGTTCGATCCCCCGAGAACAAACATTTGTATGATGAACTCACGAGATGAATTCAGATGTTTGTTTTGTTATCTATTTGGGTGTTATTGATTGAGTGCATGAGCGAATCGAAGGAAAATCTTTCAATAACCTTACTTTTTGGGCGCTTTGGCATTTATGTATGTTTGTCGGGTGGGCCATAAATTTAGAACCGTTGATCCGATTCAAACTAGTAAAGCTACTAAATTTTGTAATAATCAATGATGTAAAAAGCGGCCTGATTACGCTAATGTCTGGCTATCGACTTGGCTTTCAGTTCAACATTTCATTCCCATAGTGTGATAGCAATTGCATTGGATGGGCAAAGTTTCAATACGCATATCAAAGGCTCATCGTAAACAAAAGATCTAGTTTGAATAACAAAAAAGCTTAGCCGTTATTCCAATTGAACGCGCTGGATTTAATTGAGCAGTGATAAGCGGCACCAGAGAGTTTCAATATAATTTGGTGTGCAAAATGAGATCGGCCGAAGCGGCTCGCTTGTCAGCACCAGACAGCA
This sequence comes from Plemyria rubiginata, assembly GCA_963576535.1. Taxonomy (NCBI): domain Eukaryota; kingdom Metazoa; phylum Arthropoda; class Insecta; order Lepidoptera; family Geometridae; genus Plemyria; species Plemyria rubiginata. The sequence goes on from OY754905.1 coordinate 301,922, forward strand.
GGCACCGCGCGGGACAGGAGCGCTACGCACGGGGGCTTACAGCCACCCTCGAACGCATAATTACTTTGGACGTAACAGGATATATTTACGAGCTGATGCGATGGCTGGGCTCACAAACACAAGCATAAAGTAACATGGATTGTTACACAAAGGTTTAAACCGTCCGCATGTTCTTTGAAAGCTTAATATTGAATCGAGAGCAAACTAAAGGAACCAGTTCGCTCACCAAGTAACAAGTAACCTTTCAAGTTTGACTTCGAATCTCTATACGACGACAGTAAAAAAATATGAATTACCTACATCATACTGGAATATGCTTTTTCGCTTGTGACTTTACGAGATTCCCCTTTGGTGGTGGCTCACATTGCGGTAGCAATACTTGGGATCACATACATTGACAATGATTCTAGCCAAATTGCACTGACTTCAAATATAAATGAATTTGGCATTGAAAGCGGTATCGAGTGTCATGTATGAAAATGCATGATCTTACCAACGCGGTTCCTATTATCCCCCGAATTATTTACAGCCGGGATCAACTATTTGCATACAGGGATCAAAGTGGAATCAACATGAATGGTGTCTATCTGTCGCTGAAAGGGCCATGGAGCGAGCCGTGCTCGGCATAAACACTTTTAGATCGAGAACGCAGTACTGAGATCCGGCGTCGTAGGAAAATCTTCAACGTCGGGGACAGGGCGATAAATCTCAAGTGGAGTTGGGAAAGACACCTTGCTATACGTGGTGGCCGGTGGAGTAAAATCTTGGCCGAATGGTGGCCGAAGCCGGATCGAAGAAATCTGGGCCGACCGAAATCGCCATGGGTCTACAAAATCGTTAAGGTAGCAAGATATACCTGCACACAGGACAGAGGAAAGCTGGCAGAAAATGAAGAAGGCCAATATCCAGCAGCGGGTGATACCGGGCTAAGTGATGATGTTGATGATGAAACTAGATCCACCGATATAATCTATGATTATAATTGGAATCGAAAGTAGTTTAATTTGCACCAGAGCAATAACATGCAATTAAATTGTGCACTCGACTAAAAGTGTACACTGGTGACGTCACGCGCCCCTGAACTTGTCTCGATGTGTACCACGCAAAACTTCTTACGATGTTTATAAATAGTGTCGCACTCACCGTCGCCTTAGCGCTAATACATCGCGGCTAGCGTCTTTACTAGCCAGTAATGTACTGCTAGGCGATGGGTGTTGTTGTGATCAGTGGCCTTGGTGAAGAGCTTACACGTGTCTGGGGCCGGCATCAGTAGCTAAACAAACAGTGATTATGCAACGATGCGAATGCATCGCTTCTGCTACTATGCCGTATGCTGCGGGCTAGTATAGCAATTATATGAGATCGCGTGATGTCGCAACTCGCAAGTCGCACGTACTTGCACTTGTACAAAGGCAGAAGTAGACAGGACATGATGATAGGTACTCGTATCACGAAAGTGCTAAATCAATTTGTTCTTGAATCTTTCTTCACTGATCAGTCCGCCGCCGTCCGTGGCGATTGCTAGCTCATCGTTAGGATACTCGGAATAATGAAGTGACTTTGCAATATATTCAAAATACAATGAAATGTATAAAGCTTGCTGAAATAATTTTGGAAAAATCACGAATAGGAAACCATTATACCTAATATACCTACGATTGAAAGCATTTCGAAATATACTTTCTGAGAAACCACACTTGAGTTTCGAGAAATAAACAACTTTCAAAATAAGTTTATATTATGCAAAAACTTTTTTTATTTCGAGTTATATTTTTTTTTGCTGCCTGTCTTCAATGTCTGCAGACGCATATAGTTGGCACTAAAAACAAGCACCTAGCTTTAAAACGTTTCAAAGTGATCTTTCCAATTAAATTAGTCCCGACTATAATATGTCAAATAAAAAGCACAAAAAAATATAACCCATACGCAGTCTTATATTATTATACCTAATGCATTTTACAGCACTGCTAGTTGGGAATTATGTTTGCTCTCCAAATGTTAAACGGTGGCACTACACAACGCTAGTATCACTATTCTACACGCCTTTATTTGCCTATTTTCACGGACAAGAAGAATACGCAAAACACGCGAATAGCGCGGTGTGTTAGTACTTCATTACCACCGTAAAATATAAAGCTAACCCTCTCTTAATTACCAAGCTGATGGTGCTTGACAGCGTCCGCAGATTTTCAAATTTCGAGGACGATTTCTCGTGATCTGGATATGCATGATACATAAATGCACTGAACGGAATTTCTTTTTGCGGCTTAAAAATTCAAAAGACGGAATACGCAGCGACACAAATAAAATACTCGGATGCACGTGACTAAAGCTTTTTGCTCGATTTGATCGATTTTAGAAATTTCTAAATAATAATAATAATTTTATTTAAGACGTAGTTCATAATTGTAAACCTTAAAAATAGTGTTAGTGAAACAAAAATAACAATTTAGCGCTGAGTGTGCAGCTGCATCCAATGATGGTAGAGTGGACAGTGCCATCTCTCGGACAATACGTTAGTGATAGTGTTAGGGCTGCCACGGACCAGCTTAGCATTCTAAATGCGGCGCATCGTTTGCTGATTATGGCATGAAAGCCATCCACTCGGTATCCGCAAACATGCCCGAAGCTTTAGTCATTTACATCGGAGTATTTTATTTGTGTCGCTGCGTATTCCGTCTTTTGAATCTTGCTTTCTACATCACCAGTCTCAGAAAGTTGACTATAGGCCTTCCCATACATTTCCAGGATTTTGATCTTAATTTCTAAAACATCGTCAGTCTATCGGAGGGGTGGCAAAGGGGAAAGAGTAGTATGCTTTAAAGTTTCACGCGCTTCAAACAAAATATTTATCGAGGTCGAAGCCCTAATCAAACATCCGCCCTAACTGAGAAAGCTAAACGAGAGCACAGAATATAGGATAGTTGATCTTAGAGCGAAAGTATAAGTGATCGGATGTTAATAACCAAACATGATTGCTAAACTTGTCGCGCCCTGCGGCGTCGAAAGGCCCTCCTTGGGGTAATCCGAGATGTTGAGGGAGCATTACTAATATAATTATTATACTTCTTACAGATATAAACTACTTGCTATATAATTAGACAGCTGAGATATCTGGGGGATATACTGTGGATACCGTCTCTCATACGATGGCGAATATTCCAGTGAATCAAATATTGATCACCCGTTTTTAAGCTGGTGTTTGTAATTATTCTATTAATCATAACCCATTAATGAAGTATCAAACACATGTAAACCGTCAAGCAGCAATAACTAATTTTTTTTTTGTTTTTTTTTTCGAATGGACTATAATGCTGGTATAATCGTATGACGATTGCCGACAGCGTTGCCTGACTACTGGCGAGCGCGGAAGGCGCTCTGCCATACAAAAAGGTTTATTGGCAACAAACGCAAGGGCACCACTTAGGTACGGACCTCGGCTTGGGCTGTTGCCGGGGAAGAGATAAGTCGGAGAGAATCTTCGCCCAGAGGGGGCGTTAACGGGTAATGCGTCTTCGACCCCTCCGGAGGGGTCGGTGTAGGTGTGCAGTGTTGATAGTTACCGGGTGCGATGAGTCGGCGATCACCACTGCGTCAGCGGCGGTGATCTCGTCATCTGGGTCACCTAAGACGTGTCTACGGAGGGTACGAATAACTAAATAGTGCGCTTCCTATAGGATTCATAATGGAGTCGGCCAGTAGGGGGGAGACTGGAGAGTTGGGAGGGGGGGGGCTTAGCAGTTTGAGCTTGTTATGCGAGCAATGTTAATGAACGTATCGCATTGCTCGCAATATACGCATTCGAATAAATGTAACCCCACAACAAATAAAACTATAAAAGTGAACTCTCAAGTTTATCATAAAGTTTTCGTTCATTGAGCTAAACTTCACACACCTAATCTTTGAGCACCTTAGGTCGAACGATTCATTGAACCGAATAATTGACATCAATCTGCCTGAGTGATCCTAAATCATGGTTTAGGGGGAGGGGGAGATAATGGCCATATTGCAATTAACATAGCCATTGACCAACATGATCATCAATAGTTATGACCAAACTTTGTGTTTCTTGGACTCTCTGGTTGCCACCTACTAACTAAGTATGGTACCTAATACCTAACCAAGTTTCAACTGAATTGGCCTATTTATTGAAGAGTTCCGTAGAACAGACCTTGGCTCCATCATGTTATTATAAATCACAATACAAACCGTAGGTCAGTAGGTAAGCTACAGCCGCTCATTCTATGACCCATAATCCCATCCAATGTTTGCACTTGTTTTGGAGTTAGGTACCTATCTACCTAATAGTACAATTACCTAATTATTATTGTATCACTCGAGAGCAAATTTGTATTTATTGTGAGTGCTGAGTTTGAATCTCGAACCGGCGAAGGATAGTTTTGAGGGGCAGGCTAGAGTCCAATCCAAACACCAGACCACTGCCGCCGCCTTTTCTCCTCACCAAGTTTTAGGTATGAAGCTCGCGGACTAATCGATCACTGTAATCTATTGGTTCGTCCTACTCTCATGTCTGCCCGTGACCGCCGCGCCGCTCACTGATGCTGCATGATTAGTGGAATATACACTGTCTACATCATTAATTACTTATATTATTTATTTATTTATTAAGGATACATTTGTATCAGTCTCATAATTTCTTTAAAACAATAGCAGCAATCAGGTCGTGCTAATTATAAAACACTCAGCACTATCGAAATCACACTGTTGGCAACAGTCTGTTTCACTCTCATCTAGCGTAACCTCACACACTTGTTAAATCACATATTATGGACGGAAGAGGCTAACTACCGACAACAGAGGTTCTAGGGTGGGAGCTAGCGTACTTACGCTTTTTGTTAACTACCCTACCTTATAATACTTAAGTTAAGTGCCTACGTTAAAGTATTTTACTGTATCAGCACTTTTTGATTAATTGTATTTGCATGTAAAATTAATAAATTATAATAATAATAAATAATGCTGGACAATCCACACAGCACTATCTAGCCCCAAAGTAAGCTATTCAAAGCTTGTGTTATGGGTACTAGATAACTGATATACTTACATAGATAGATATTTTTTATTATACATAGAAAACACCCAGACCATCGGAACAAATTTCTGCAGATCGTACACAAATTTGTTCCACGGCGGGAATCGAACCCGCAACCGAATTGTCATCAATAATGAATTTTATTTATTATTTTTACATGTATACAGTATGACACTACTTATTTCGTTTTCAGGTGAAAGGTAGGGTGAAAGAGTTCAACAGTGCCCTTACTTACTGGTGAAGGAAAACATCGCTAGGTACTCGGCATGTCGTAGTAACTGTTCTAAAACCTGTATCAAGTGCCCGAAAGGAGCCTCTATTCTAAGAGCGCTTCAACGCTCTTAGAATCCTATAACCACAAAATTTCTCAAGAACTCGTGACATGACAAGAAGAAGCCTGCGTAATGGGTTTCAAAATACAAGTAAAACAACTTTTTACCATTGGAATTTATCGTAGGCCGCAAAGCCAAGACATTTAAACACTACATGATTTAATTCATATAATTATATGTCGAAATATTTATATAATAATATTATATAAGTAAACGTATTAATAAATAAACGTTACTAAATTTAATTGCTTCAAATTAATCTAAATTAAAATAACTTACTTACGACCGGTTTCTGAAAGCTCAATAAAAACTAATCGATGTTAAGCTAGCTAAGCTGAAAAAGCATGACTTAGCAGCCGATTAGTTTTGATCGATCTTTCTGAAACTGGCCGTTAGAGAATCAATTCGAATGTCAAAGCCTCTAAGTTGAAATATATACATTTCTAACATAAACTTAAGATACTAATTTCTTTACAACCATTAGTAAAAATATGTACGACTGGTATATTGAATATAACACAGTCGATCTTCAATTTTGTTAAACAGCCAATAAAACTGATCATAAAAGTAATTTCACTCGGCTCACACTACAAAGTTTTATTACAATCAAATACAAAGAAGAATGGTAATTTGTGACCCAGGCCGGGCACAAACGAAACATATTTCAGTTTTTTTGGTCGTCCTAATGACATGAAATGTTTTATTTTTAATTTATCTAGCCCCGAAGTAAGCTACTCAAAGCTTGAGTTATGGGTACTAGATAACTGATATATTTAATACATTATATACTTACATAGATATTTTTTTATTATACATAGAAAACACCCAGACCAACGAAACAAATTTCAGTAGATCGTACACAAATTTGTTCCGAGGCGGGAATCGAACCCGCAAACTCTTTCCTCGCAGGCTGACACTCGCCCGCTGCGCCATTGAGGTCGTCAAAATCTAACAAAGAAAAAATAAAAGAGAAACATTAGGTTTATGAAAAAAATTGAAGATTACAAATTATTTTTCAATTAAAGAATACAAATTAGAAAACAGATTTAAATACAAATGTCAAAGTAAATTCAAAAATATAATTAAGTCATAAAATTAATTTAATTAGCAACGATCAAACGATGCGTTTTCGTCGCAGGACGAGATTAAACACATTTCTTTAGATCATCAAGTCATCGCACGAACAATCAAAATATGTACTTGATAAACGAGTTTCATCGTACGATGAAATCACATCGCGCCATTGCGCTATAGATGACCAATGAGGACGACCCAGTGTTGTGCTTGCTTTTTGCATTTTAATGAACGAAGGTTATGTGGTCAACAGGAATCGTTGCAAGAGTGGGTTGTGTACTAAAGGGTGGGTAGGGTAGACAGCTACAATGTGGTAGCGGTGGTGCCGGAGGAGGCTAGCGCTGGGCGCTGCGGCCGGCGGGGCCGGGTTAGCGGCGCGGCCCGCTGCCGCCGGCGCCGGCGGGCTTGGCCGGCTCGCTTTTCGCCGGAATCTACAACAAATGTCGGGTTAGTTCGCTCTTGTCTAAACCTATGTATACAATTTCTCATTTAGTTTGTAAGTTAAAAATATTTACTGCAGCAAAACACAGTAAATTTTTTATAGTACCTAAAAGTTTCTTAAAATTCATAGACAAAATTATTGTGTTTTGCAGAGAGCAAACAACAAGTAGAATCGTTAGTCCTCCACTAGGCAAAGCCTGTATCGAAGAAATCAGTGTATCGAAGATATCGAAGAATATAGCGTTCTCGTACATACTTTCTTGTCTATAATAAATTTTATTTTTAATTTTAGCTAACAATAATCAATATACGTAATTGTTTGCTAAAAGAACTATTATAATGAAAAATGAAATTTTGAAAGCATTCCTGCTCAAACACTTACAAAGGTTGCTTTATCGTTTTTGGAATTCCCATACAAAAATAAAATTAATATTGTCAGTAAGGTCATATAGTTCGGTTTTTATAACATTATAATAATAATAAATAATGCTGGACAATCCACCATCTAGCCCCAAAGTAAGCTACTCAAAGCTTGTGTTATGGGTACTAGATGACTGATATACTTAATACATTATATACTTATTTTTTATATTTTTTATCATACATAGACACCCATTGGTTTTTGGGTTTGAAATAAGTGTAGAAGTGACATCGCCATTTGACATCATTAAAATCCTGTCCATTCATAGGTTGTCTGGAAGAGCAGAGGCGCACAGGTGCGAGATAGGGTAAAGAGTGCAAGTTACCTGACAGCGCTGATCGTCGAACCGCGTGTCCTGCAAGTTCATGAGAGCCGTGATGAAGTTGTCGTCGGGCTGCTGCGGCGCGCGCCGCGGCAACTCCGCGCGCTGCTCGTCGATGCGCGACCCCTGCCACACAAGTACCCGCCTCAGCATCACGTCACAGCGCAAGCAGCGCGCATACGATACATCACGCGGTCCACTCCACTCCACTCTAAGCTCCCGGACCGACCGCGCGACCGAAGCATCGCCGCACACTTGCATATTGTTCGTCGGTATTTTACAGGATACATTTCGGAGTGTGCAATGGAACCCCATAACTTGGTTCCCCCATATTACCATCGGACCAACAGACGGAAACGAGATATCCCCACACGAATCGCATAACTTCTACTTTTTTAATGCGAACAGCCAAAGAGTGGAATTCCTCCTATCGGCGGCGTCCGTTTTTCGAAAGCCTATAATTTCGATGCTTTCAAGAGACGAGTGAATAAGGTATAGCATATTATTTTTAGTAAAAATGGCCCCCGCATTAGGTATATAAACTATGAATAGGTGTCTCGCTACCGCACCTACGTCTGGTGGTCCGATGGTAGATAATCAAATTAATACACACGTTCATCTAACATTTTGGACATAAGATTTAGTGAGACAGGTTTTTCGATTATCGATGAGTTGCCCACAATAATTACCCAGTTATAATTTAATGGACGTGCATATTTACGGAATACCTACCACTTACCCAGTTCAAACGCGGCTCCGAAGGAGGCTGCGTGCATGCAATTAACATCGTTAATGTATGATATTTATTATCGACTATATTGACAACATTTCTCAGAGACCTGACTCTGAGAAACGAAGACGAAGAAAAACTTGCAATCTGTCAGAGGAAAATGGAGAGAAGTATCTTGGGCTTAAAATTATCAGATAAAATAAACAATAAGAAAAAGAACCAAAATTAAAGATGTAAAGGCACGGATAAGAATCTTAAAGTGGAACTGGGCAGGCCATGTCTGCAGATTGGAAAATACCAGGTGGGCCAAGAGGGTGACCGAGTGGATTCCCATCGAAAGTAAGAGAAAGAAAGGGAGACCGAGAAAGAGATGGCGAGATATATTCAATATACGTTGCGGCTCAGACTGGTTGAGTAAGGCGCGTGAAAGGGGTATGTGGAGGGAATTAGGGGAGGCCTACGCCGCTGAGGCGACTTGTATGTTAGACCTAGATTAACCTAAATGTATTGGGATCAGAAAAGGTCAAAAATTAAGAAGTGTTCAATATAGGTTGTAAGTTAGTAATAAGAATGTATATATTAGTGTTTATACTAGAAATAAAGGCTTTTTATTTATTTATTTTTATTTTATATATATTGACAACATATTATTTTATCTATGAAAATTCAAACTTTTCAAAGCATTTGTTTTGCCGACTAAACAAGATTCATCAATTACATATTTACTTATGCAATGTCATTAATTAGACTTTTTATTTTATTTCGTTTGTGTTAATGCGTGTCCTTTATCAGCGCACGAGGCAATGCACGTTCGACATGCAGACTACTGAATGAATTTATCAGGAGTTAGGAATGGGCTGTGACGTCAGCAGTGGGCGCAGCGTCCTCTGCTCGCTCCCAACTTCTTCGTCATACTGATAATCTTCTTGACTCTAACAACTAAACGGTAAAACTATTATTTTAAAATTTCCATTTTTCTTCTTGTTACATACCTAGGCCTACACATTAGAATAGTACATTGTTCACCGAGAGGAGAAAGTGACCGATCACCGTCGAGGGTGTCGTTTGAAACTTTAAAACACCCGAGATCGGGAATCGCACTTTCTCTCGAGTGATACATAGTGCTTTATACTACACCTACGAGGAAAATAAAAAACTAAAACTGAATCCTCAAACAACACACAAATTGAAAATGGCGCCAATGGCGTCTGCAATTTTCACATGTTCTTTTTTCAAATTGTTTATCCTGCCGCTGCAGGGTCGCACTGCCAGCCCGACACCATCCAACACACAGCTAGTGGCCAGTGTCATTTTGCGAACTTGGAGATAAAAACTCACTGTAAAAACTTTTTGGCTTTTGATATTTAGGTTACCGGCGCATAGTCTTACCCAAAATTAAAAAGAAAAACCACGTAAGAAATGGATTTTCATACACTTTTCTCTCCCGCTCAGAGGCGTTTTCTCCCCGCATATTTGTTCGATATGCAATGACGTACTTTCTACCGTAAATTTGATAAAGTATCAAGGTACTTTCGAAGCAGGTGTAGTATAAATGTCATTTTGACAACTGTTGTATAGGTCAAGCTTGAGAGTAGAACTCATTCCAGTCGAAAGAAAAGTAACAAAGTCACAATGCAAAATACAATGCGTCATTTCAAACGTCAGTTAACAGTCTTTTATGGCGGCTCTAAGTGTTCGCTTAAGGGCCCGGCGACAGCGGCTCGCAGTTTCGAGGTGCGATTGGCTATTATTTCATTTCGGGGAGGTTGTTTGAAAGAATAACTATCCAGTGACACGCATAAATACTGTTTGAACACAAATAACATAATAATATAAGGGAAACATGCCCGAATCAGAAATCATTTTGGTATTAGTATGTTTGGCCTTACGTTTACCTAATACCAAAATGATTTCTGACTCAAGCACATTTCCCTTATATTATTGTATTATTTGTATTCGAACAGTATTTATGCGTGTCACTGGATAGTTATTCTTTCAAACAACCTCCCCGAAATTAAATAAAATAATAGCCAATCGCACCTCGAAACTGCGAGTAGCTGTCGCCGGGCCCTTAATAAGAAATTCGACCAGATAAACATTTGGTTCTCGCAATTTTATTTGCCCATAAATTAATGAAATTTCATTGCTATGGTAATCTTCTATTTATTTCAAATCTTTTTACGTGGTGTGTATAGACCAAACCCAAAATCAAATATGTCTCTTAGTAAGAAGCACGTTAGTCTAAAATATGCATAACATAATAATAATAATAATATGATAAAAGAAAAGTAATAGTCCTAGTGGGTAGTTTTAAGTGTTAGTAGGTGGTAGTTTCGCTTTTGTTTAGTAGGTGGCAGTCGCTTGCCCATTGTTGCCGCGATTAGATATTGTGTTTATAAAAGTATATGTCTTATACCTACCCTCTTCTTCGGTTGTGTGTTTTTTTGTTAATAGATGGATTTATTATCTCTAATGTTAACAATGACGGATGGGGAAGTCAAAAATTCATTCTCATTAAAATGTATGAAAATGGGAGTTCATATTACATTGTATGCTGTTTGATGTAAAAAGCTTTTATACTACACTTGCTTGGAAAGTACCTTGATACTTTATCAAATTTACGGTAGAAAGTACGTCATTGCATATCGAACAAATATGCGGGGAGAAAACGCATCTGAGCGGGAGAGAAAAGTGTATGAAGATCCATTTCTTACGTGGTTTTTCTTTTTTAATTTTGGGTAAGACTATGCGCCGGTAACCTAAATATCAAAAGCCAAAAAGTTTTTACAGCGAGTTTTTAACTCCAAGTTCGCAAAATGACACTGGCCACTAGCTGTGTGTTGGATGGTGTCGGGCTGGCAGTGCGACCCTGCGGAGGCAGGATAAACAATTTGAAAAAAGAACATGTGAAAATAACAGACGCCATTGGCGCCATTTTCAGTTTGTGTGTTGTTTGAGGATTCAGTTTTAGTTTTTTATTTTCCTCGTAGGTGTAGTATAAAGCACTGTGTATCACTCGAGAGAAAGTGCGATTCCCGATCTCGGGTGTTTTAAAGCCCTCGCCTACGGCTCGGGCTTCAAACGACACCCTCGACGGTAATCGGTCACTTTCTCCTCTCGGTGAACAATGTACTATTACAATAGGTTTAAGGCGTAGTAAACAAGATCATCTTTACTTGTCCTTTTTCTGTTAGATTACTTAATGTATTATATAGCTTCAATAGTGTAGGTATTTTATTACATTGTAACGAGGATCATATAAAAGAGCGATAGATACCAAGCCGAGTTTGTTGCCTGTTCTTCTCGGTGTTGGTCGCGTGGAACTGGCACTAGAGTCACCTAGTTTTAAGACTGTTCAAGATGGTCCTTGTGATTTTATTGAATAAACATATTTTGAATTTGACTTTGACATCGACAAGAAAAAGGCGATAATGTACTAACATACGGAATGATGACCGGAATGATGAGGTTACCTGCACTCTCGCGAGGAGTTCAATGAAGTCTCCCTCGGGCAGCGTGGAGGTGGTGGCCTCGGCGCGCGTGCCGGGCAGCGACGCCGCTGTACGTTCCATACGACCATCGCTTGCCTTTTTCTTGGCAGGGGGCGCCAACTCAGCGCGCTGCGAGTCCATCCTATCAGATTGCATTGAACTCAGTAACTCCACGAATTCGTCATTCACTCTAGAAATGAAACGATACATACTGAACATCATGAACACTAGGGAGGCAGCAGCAGCATTTCAGAATCGCCCGCCAATTTATATAGAAGCACATGGTAAACTTTTACGTATCGCGATGTAATTCGGAGCGAAATTCGCGAGACGTTATTCCAGCGGGACGCTCCATCCAGCTGGGAATGCGGTGCAGGCGAGGCACAGCGCAGCCTCGGCGGCGGCCGGTGCAGCGGCGCATGCGCACTGCAGCCCGGCGGCCGCCGAGGCGCCACCCGTGGCCTGCTGCAGCTCTAACGCGATTACACTCCGATATACAGATGTACAGGCTATTACAAGACACATTTTCATCTTTTAGTGCCTGTTGTTTTTTTTCAGCTACCTACTTGATCAAATCGAAATACATTCGTAAATGTTGGAATAAATGCGAGCAAGAAGTTGTTTGGCAGTAGTCAGCGTCTTAAGAAGCAGTCTCAACAAAATTCCAATTGAATGTTCATCTTAGGCGGTCCACAAAAAATTTAAAAACAAAGCATGCACAGATAAAGAATGTTAAAAATAAAATATTATACTTAATTTAACTAGTAGTTCGCCCCGAACTGAGATTTCGTGACGCGACGCGAACGCTCCGAAAATATAAGTAAGTAGTAGTCAGAGGCAAGTCCAAACTTTGTGTTTGGACTCTGTGGCTGCCACCAACTAACTTAGTATGGTAACCAAGTTTCAACTGAATTGGCCTATTTATTGAAGAGTTCCGTTAAACAGACCTTGATTCCATCATCAGAACAGGTCGCTATCACCATTTAATAAGAACCAAGTACCTTCTTAATTGATTGAGTGAGCGAAGCGAGCGAAAATCTTAGAATCAACTTGGGCGATTTGGCATTTGATGTGTGTATGTATGTTTGTCCGACGATAACTTGAGAACCGTTTATCCGATCTGCATAAAATTTTGCAATGAGAAATTTACTGGTAAGTATATGGGTAAAATCGGATGAGGGGTTATTAATATATGGGATTTTTTTAACGGGACAAAAATTTTAAAAGTTACCCAAAAAAATAAAGTTACGTGTCATATGAAAGGGCTTGGCTTGGACATTCCAAAACCATTTTTTTTTAGGATGCCCGTTTTTTTAGATACAACAAAAAAGTTAAATTAAGATAACCAACGACCCAACAGCTCCCATTTCTAAGAGTTTCATCAAGTTGGCATCAAGGTTTTTCTACTGGTCGGACAGTTTCTTTGCTTTTTATCTTAATTTAACTTTTTTGATGTATCTAAAAAAAGGGCACCCTAAAAAAATGGTTTTGTAATGTCCAAGCCAAGCCCTTTCATATGACACGTAACTTTATATTTTTGCGTAACTTTTTTAATTTTTGCCCCCTTAAAAACCCCCATAATTTAATAACCCCTCATCCAATTTGACTCATATACTTACCAGTAAATTTCTTAAGTACAAGTTATCGACTTATCAAATTTCATGCAGATCGGATAAACGGTTCTCAAGATATCGTCGGACAAACATACATACATACATAAAATGCCAAATCGCCCAAGTTGATTATAAGATTTTCGTTCGCTTCGCTCACTCAATCAATTAAAATTATCAAATATTTATTTCATTTCGATGTTATAGTTGCTGAAATTTTAATGAAGGCTTTAGTTCTCTTATAATGAAACTTGCAACAGGTTTGCGACTAACAAATGGCGTGCCAAAGAAACGTGACTGTATGTTAGCGCTTGTCGCTGACCTCTAGATACGTGGTTTTCTCTATTCCGTGGGCAGCGCCCTCCCTTTAACCTAAACTGATTCTAAGGAGCAGTGCATGCGAGCTTTATCCTAATTGGAAACAGCACCCGAGTAGTATGATGCACAGAGCGCATGTCGGCTCGCTCTAATTCCCTACTCATAATGACATAAACCAAAGTTATTATGTCTACTGTTAATTGATTTTCCTATTTTGCACAAACACGAAATCCCTAATAGCTCTAAACTAAGCAGTTGTAAAGCTCGGAGCACCAAACTAACTGATATTTTTCTCGTTTATTTCCAGATAACAAACATCTGAGTTTGATGATAAAAATACGTATCTCTTGACCTACTTACATAATTATATTCTTCATTTTACACAGTAAGAACATATATTATGGTAAACTTAATGTAAAACATGTACCTACAAAGGCGAGCTTAACCTAAGCTTAGCTCAATTCTAATGATAGCGTGTTGAATTCGAACAGCTACTCAGGTGTAATAACTGATGTACCTACTGAATTCATGACTGAATTCTATACCAACACCCAGTGTGCTCACACATTTATTTTCGGAACTAATACGATTTTCATCGAAAAAAAAAATTGGTTTATTTTGAAGCTGAAAAATAAATGTTTACAAAAACATACCCGAAATCTTCATTTTCTTTCATGTTCGCTACCAAAATCCAACACAACTTTTTATATTGATTTTAGTTCACAATAAGATAAAAATTTGTTTTGTCACCACAGCGATCGCCGTGAACTACTCGCTAAAGACAAAATCATACAATGTGCATGAAAACACACGTAGGTAAGTGACCGTGTGAAAGGACAAGTGCTATAATAAAACGAAGCCAACTGATTATCCACTTCTGATTATCTATCTCTGTCTTTTCAATGTCGAATTTTATAAATGACTAGCTGATCCCGCGGCTTTACTCGCGCTCGTTTACTTTGAAAATGTCATACAAACATTCATCACCTATTTTATCCCCTTGGGGGTAGAATTGATCAAAATTCTTTCTTATCGGATGCCTACTTCATAACATCTACCTGCATGCCAAATTTCAGCCCGATCCGTCCAGTGGTTTGGGCTGAGCGTTGATAGATCACTATGTCAGTCAGTCAGTCACCTTTGAGTTATATATATTTAGACTTCGGTGTAGGTACAACAGTAATATTATTTAAAGAGATATAGATTTAAAGTTTAAACATTTTTGTTCTTGTGATTAATCGCGGATCGCGGATTTTATCGGTATTAGGTAGTTTGTAACTTTAGACCATCATAGGTTTGAACTTGGCTGAAGTCGTATTTAAACAGTGGCCTGAAGTAACCGATTGCGTGTTCTGTGGCACGTAATAGATTTCAGTAAATCTAAATTTTTAGTGTTCAACTACAATGGTTAATAAAGTGTGAGTCGGCTATGCAGCGGGCCGCGCCAACCTGGGATTAGCGCCCAGATAGTGAGATGACACGATAACGCAGAGGACCTGATAATACGCATCCAGATGTTATCGCAACCATATCCACTCGACATTATTGCTACTAGCTTTAACATGGCTGTGGCTGTGTGTGTCATTTGCAAGTTACATTCAGCTTTAACGTGATCAGTCTAGCTAGATTCAAATCGGCATGAATGTAAAATTTCAAATATATCGGATGAATTAAATTCGTCAAGCTGGTACGGTACAGTTTTTATGCAACTGAAATAGAGCTGCCGTGTGTAGTTTAATTTCGAGAGGGCGTTGCACGAAAAATAAGTTTAGTGGAAAGGGTGTTTTAGGAAGCGAGTCATATGTCGCTAAGAGATGTGGGCATTTTGAGTCTTCTTTTATTTGACCGCACCGTACTAACATGACATAGTATGCTTTATACCGTTTATTTTGGTATGTTTGGGCGAAAAATTTCTACATAATTCTGTTCATAGGTACAAGTTCTGAATATTTGTAACAGATGTGATAAGTAGGTAAATTATATTATTGTTATCTCAACCATATTTCAATGGGCTATTATGCGGTACCCTCACTCTTCAGACATCTAGAAACTATATGTTTGAAGGTATCCGAGTGTCGGAGTACCCTCAATATAGATGACCTGTATCTACTCAGAAGAGCACACATTGCGATGTTAATATTTATTGTAGTTCTAATAATAATAATAGTTGTCCTAAAAATAATAGTTGTTCTCGAGTAATCGAAAACATGTAAGTCTGGAATTGTGGTCTTGTATATTTTCCAACGAGTTCCATTCAAAGTCTCACGGTATATATTTAATTCAATCTGAAGGGTCACTTTCAATTCACTATTTCCCACAGCGGCATCCGTGTTTAGCTCGCTACACAGATTTTCAATGGTAGAGCGTAGTCACGAGGCTGTCTGTATCGACCTGCTACATGTTGAATCATGCTTTTCGGTTTCGGCTCCAAGAACAAGTTTGGTGTTGGTTTATGTCAAACAACCTCGGACATTCGATGTCCTATTTTGCAAACTTGGTGATTTCCTAAAGAATTCGGCTAGCGGGATTGAGTGCAGCGAATGGTATTCAATGAATACACCCTTTCGTAGAGTTTCTACGTACGCTATTCCACAACTATTCTTGTATGTTTCAGCTTAGCTTGCTGTTCTCCTCGTGAACTATTTAGTAGTATTATCATTGTACAATTCATGTAACTTCTAGCTTTATTCATCGACATTTCAATGTAGTCCTATGACCACACTGTTTCGAATAAACTAGTGACACGACGAGACCTTTTGACTTTGTTAGTTTAAGAAATATTTGGTAGTAAACCTTAATCAGAAACCTTGTAGCGAAATCGTTCAAATAGAAAGACAAGAGGTAAAAATGGGAAAGAAAATTGCAACACCTGCCGAATATGCATGACATGATTCGGCATTAAAGTGCTCTACCTATCTATCTTTTTCTTTTCCCTAAACATCCGAAAACGCTCATCAATAACTATATTAATCGGACACTGACAAGAGAGTACTTAGACGGTCTAGGTAGAGCACGTAAACACTACTTTTTGGACCTGGAGTCATGAGGTACATTACAACGCTGCGCTGTGGTGATGGTACACATAGAACAAATAATAACATTTCAAATGAAACTGAATGGAAATAGTGATGACCGTGACCCATGCACGGTAGCCATCCTCTCGGTAGAGATTTCTTGTCAGTGTCCAATTAATATAGTTATTGATGAGCGTTCGGATGTTTAGGGAAAAGAAAAACATTCAAAATGTCTCTCCCACTACGAAAAGAATCCAGAAGAAGACGGTCCGTTACCTAGACTAGAGTAATTTTTGGGGTGCCTGTGCCTACCTAGCCTATTAACTAGACTAGCATTATGCCTAATTTTTCTTTCACGTATAGAGTCGGCGTAAATAACAGTACTCAAATAAAATCATCATCTAATAAAACGACTATTTGGCTCACCGTGTGAGGCAATACTGTTCTTCTTAAGGGGCTGACACCCGTCAAATACTTATCGCTCGCACATTCAACACTCGGGGACACGAGAGCACAAGGGTATTTCCTGTGCAACTTATTGACTTAAAAAAACAAAATAAGCCTGTTCTCAAAAAATGAAAGCCATTAAAATAGACAATACATCTTTTGTAGCCATCAAATCGGTGAATCAACTTTTAAGACACTCCTTTGACAACATTATGAACAACTAAAAATAAAAAATAAATCATCGAAATATTATGAAAATATACTGTTAACATTTGCACAGTTTATCTATTTTTAGGTTTTGCAGTGGGGCACGACATCTAAGCTAATATTAACGAGTTTTTTTAGAAAAAGTGACGAGGGTGCCTCATAAATATCCATTGCAACGCTGTAGAGCGACAATAAACCTACGCGCACCAGCTGAGAACTTAATTTAGGCTGGGGGGGCGGTAAAGCTAGGTAGAGATTTTTTGATCATACCAACTAAATATTAGACAATAATCGCCTTAGATGACACCAAGGTAGGCGTCATCTCTTGATAACGGTCATGAATTTTTATCGGTAACTCTGTAGAACTGATGTTTTGATCAAAGTTTGGGACAAAAGTTTGGATGCACGAAAAATATAAAATATTTGTCAAACTTTTATAAATGTTAACTTTAAACGTAAGTTTATCTTTTTCTGAATCATAATATTGGGTAAAAAGGCTGTGCATTCATACCTTTTTTTTAAGATACGTCCTAAATTGTATCGTCATCTAGGCCTGGGGACACATGTTTTTTGTATGGATAGTGCTTATGTTCTGCTGAGTTACCATAATAAAGTCAAAAATTTTCCTATTAACTATAAAATACTATGAAACTAGCATGCTAGGAAAGGATCTAAGTTTACGTTAACATCAAAACAAACATATTTTATAAGGAAATTAGGATTTTTATGCTCTTTGCATGACAGGGACACAAAGGGAGTGCCTTAAAAGTTGATTCACCCAAATAACATACAAATCATTAAGATTTTTAAGCAAACTTGGAAATTTTCTAAGGAATTCCATGGCAACACGGAAGGCCCAGAATGAGATTTATTGGAAAACCAACAACTTATTATAAGTTAAGTACATAAAATACCAGACATAGAAACGAGAAAGCCAATTAAAAGTTTTCACGATTCTAACTCAATGGTTTTCACGAATAAAAACATTATAAAACCATACACATTATTGTGAGATGGGAACCATTAGCTTGGCTGCCATCTAAGCCACGGCCTGTAGCTGCGGTCATATTTAGAATTTGAATTTGGTAAATTGAGTAAGTTAACTGGAATACATACCTTGTGCCTTCGGCGTCGCTGCTGAAACAGAGAAGACGAGTTCTAAGGATAGTTACAGAAAATGTATTAAGGGGCAGCCGCTGTCTCGCTCGCACAATTGAACAGTTTTGAAGATATAAAATCACTGAATGAAGTTATATAAATCAGTTAAGTCGTTGCCAATGGCATTACAAAGATTTAGCGAAAATAAAATTTTGTTCAAAGCAAGTTTTGAAACTTAAAAATGAGTCTTCGTATTTTTCAAATTCATATGTAAAAAAAATTTGCCACTGAGAAACATGGCTCTATCGACGATTAGTTTTCTTTGTATCATTCATATTTCGTAGGTAGTCTCTATAATGGTTTTTTTGTTTTTAAGCGGTAATAACTGTCTGCATTTAGCATGTAATTGATGTATACGATGTTGGAGATTCTAAATAAATAAATAACTAAATGTCGATTCATAATGCGTACTGGCAAGACGTGGGGGGACGTGGAGGCATAAACCCAGCCGTAAGCACTGTCGCGGTGGATCCCTACTAGATGGACGGACCAAGGGCCTTTATTGTCTTACAGGCCATTACCATCACGATATTTTGGGTTTTATGTGTCGAACTCCCAAACTCCGTACTACATATTATCAAGTTCATCAGTGCCGCTAACGATTATCAGAGTTGAACAATTAGGGCCAGTTTCACGATGTGATCCGAATTGCCACCAGTAGAAAGCTGGAGACAAGCAATCCACACCAGCCAGCGGCCCGATTACGCTGTCTGGTTATCGAGATGGTTTTCACTGTGACATTAGATTTCCGTCCATCCATCGATAACTATTACACTAACCCCCGGTTGCTGCAAGCGCGATCAACACTAATCGGCTGTCAAGTCTCTAGGCTATCTCTTTCTAATTGGAAGTAAAAGCTGAAATAGCAAGTCACTTGACAGCCGAGTGTTAAAAATCAAATGTCAAAGTGATCATCCCAAGTTATTATCTAGCTAGACATTAGCGTAATCGGGCCGCTGTACAAGCGAGACTGGTTAGGATAGGTACCTGGCGTGCTTGTTCGGTCCGCTGCTGGCGCAGCGCTGCAGCTTGGGCGGCGGCGGCGGCTGCGGCCGGTTCTCCTTGCCCAGCGAGGCGCGCTGGTCGTCGAGCCGCGCTGACTGGCAGCGGCTCAGCAGCTCGAAGAACGACTCCGGGTTGTCCTCAGAGTCGGCGCGCGGCACCTCGCCCGCGCCCTCCTCGAACCGGTTCTTCGCGTCTGGCGTTATCTGCTCAGATAATACATACATTTAGGTATTTACAAAAAAAAAGCTATCTGGTTTGGGAACCAGATAGCTTTTTTTTTTTGTAAATACCACCAATATTTATTTATTTATTTATAGTGAGGATATGTATTGTATTTATACCAAAGTACTAGAACTCTTTGTGAAGAGTTTCTGGGAATTAGGTACTATTTCTGCCTATTATGTTTATGTGTCTGTCATTCGAATTTCGAAATGTCATAGATATCGTGGGTAGGTATAGTGCGCGTCAACCAAAAAGAACGTTGGATAAACAGTGTAACAGTAACACACCCCCTCCCCCTCCTTCCGGCGTTCTTTATGCGTGACGCACACTATAGTTGGTTACCTGTATAAGTGAGAGCTGTTCCATGCTCTGCCTGCGCACTCTGAGCGCGTTGAAGGGCGTCCGCGGGGCGGGGTCGGCGGCGGGCGGGGCCGCGGGCGGGGCGGGCGGAGCCGCCTCCGCCGGCAGGTTCAGCACTTTGCGGAGATCACTGATGTTCATTTGCGCGGTCGCCATGCCAAGCACATCGCCCAGCTAGGGACGGGTAAACACACTTATTATTATGACAAATTCATGTCATTATGATTTATCAAGACCGAATACTGCAGACGTATTTTAAGTGGAGTCCTCAAAAGTGCCTGGGCTAAATTATGGATTTCAGGCTTTGCAGATTTTAGATTTTAAAATGAGTAAATAAATTTGTAGGTAATGACATTTATTCTCACTAAATTCGATTGGACCACATTGGAGCTTCAATATCGTATTATATTACACTGTAAGAATCTTTCAAAAGAACAGTAGCCACCGAGCCGTAAGTTCGTTGCCTGTTCTTCTAGGCTTCGCGTCATCGCGTGGCACTAGCACTAAGATTCATTCACTTCATTTTTGCGAATGACTGAAATATATTTTACAGCAAACCACTTGGTTCACACCACTCTTTAGCATAATATACTGCAGTAGTTGGTGCCAGTGTGGTACTATACTACTGGTACTGGTAGTGGTTATTGTATTGTACCCGTCAAACTTCTTGGCCATCGCGCGAGGTGGTAGGGGAAAGGTTTGCACTCTTCGCACCACCAAAGAGACCTATTTTTCGTTTCTTTTTCATTCAAGGTCGTTTGTCCAAGAAGTTTGACGGATACTATACTGACCTCCTTGGAGATGGTGTGATGTTCGTTCGCGTAGTAGAGCGCCTTCTCGTGGTTGCCGAGCGCGGCGTGCGCGTTGCCTAGCGACCAGCACGCGCGGCCCTCGCCCACCCTGTAACACACACACGCACACACCTTACTAATACATACGTACACACTCACCTAAATTGACGACCTCTGTGGCGCAGCGCGCGAGAGCCTGCCTGCGACGCAAGAGGTTGCGGGTTCGATTCCCGCCTTGGAACAAATTTGTGTACGATCTGCAGAAATTTGTTCCGATGGTCTGGGTGTTTTCTATGTATGATAAAAAATATCTATCTATGTGAGTGTATAATGTATTAAATATATCAGTTATCTAGTACCCATAACACAAGCTTTGAATAGCTTACTTTGGGGCTAGATAGTGCTGTGTGGATTGTCCAGCATTATTTATTTTATTTATTTAAATGTACCGTGCATACACTCATCTCACTCATGTCCGTGACAATGTGCGCGACATGGGCAATGCGAGAAGGTCAACAGGCCATCTGCCATGTCCGCTCGCGTTGACAGTCGCGTGGGAGCTTCCGATGCAACAAACGCACGCGCTTTCATAACTGATTATTGTGTAAACAAAAGTGATCGCACGCCATACCTGTCTCTGAGTTTCCTGGCGGCGGCGAGATGTCTCGAGTGGTACTGCTCCGCGGCTCGGTACTCACGCAGCAGAGTGTATGTGTTCCCGAGAGAGTAGCAAGCTTGCGCCTCCACCGCCGCGTCGCCCAGCTCCTCGGCTAGGGCCAGCGTACGCCTGGAATGCAACCAGTGTCTTATTAACCACCTACCTAGTAAGTTTGCCGCTGACGTTCTGACAAGTTTTCAATTATGTCACATGCATACGAAACTGTTTCCGGGGCACAATATAGTTTAAATATGGGGAAGGAAAACGTTGGTTTCTTGACAGTGGTCTTGTGGTATCTTCTTTCAGGGTAAGGGAAATAGACAAGTGTATTAACAAGTAAAAGAACCCGTCTACAAATTGATCTTCGATTATTGTATAAACCATTCATTATGATTACGAGTAACTATGCCACCTATAATTGAACACATTTTTGGGATATCTATATATTGGTACAAGCGCCGCCGGTTTAATGTGAATTTAGCTAAAACTTACTCGTCAGTCGCGACGCGTTTGTGGTTTCTATAAAATGGTAGTAAAGAGGCGTGTGTTATCATCATCTTTACCTGTCCCCCCCTCAGCTTTATTTCCAAGAAAGCCAGACTCGATACGCTCAGCGCTGACTAAGCCGCAGTTTCCTCCCAAAGTTTTCCTCAATTTCGTTACATATCCAGACATAATATAATTATGTAGCCAACTCTTTCACAAAGAGCTCTTACTACTACAAAAACGACTTATTATTACACTTCTAGAATCCCGAGCGATTTTGATCGCAGAAATGAGTTAAATAAAATGACAGAATTTCATAATAGCTTTCCCTCAAATAATGTACCGATACTATAAACTCTACTATCTTCATAAAACACGGATTCCATACAGAAAACCTAAAAAAATATGTACATAATAGCTCAGGACTTCAGGCAATGACTCTCCCAAAAACTCGGAAAATTATAGTAGGTGGTAGTGAGAGGCAAGACTCACATACATGCACACATAAAATTCCAAATCGCCCAAGTTAACTTTAAGATTTTTGTTCGCTACGCTCGCGCGATAAGTAAGATTTGCCTGATTATACGAGTAAATGACTATCTTCTGCCTACGGGTTCGCTCGTATAGTAGTGAAGGAGATTTACCTTGTATGGGTTTGCTAGTTTTTTATCCCGTTCCTGGTATATTTGCGGATAAAAACAAGCCTTTATATTAGTCCAGGTTACGAACTATATTGGTTCTAAGCTCCATCTTGATTGGATCAGTGTTTAAGGCAAAGATGAGCCACAAATACTACCACATAAAATACAGTAACATTCGCATTAACTAGATACCGCCCGTAGGTTCGTAACTTTCCCATTTATATATTTGTATGGCTGTTAAGCGTTGGTATAATTTTTATCATTGTTTTTTTATCAATCAATGATTGAGTAATCATAGCCCTCAAATACTGGTTTCGTCTCGATGTTTTCGCCCAGCATACGTAGGTACTCGAGAGAACACAGGTACTTAAATTTTATATTCTGGACAGGTTATATTTTGCAATCGGGTTTTTTGATCAATAAGATTAATTCTGAAAACCACCTTAATATTAGACTTATCTTAAAGTTCTAAACTAAAGAAACAGAGTTGCCACATACATATATTATTACAGCCAAAATATTCTAAGCATATAAATATATTTCAATTTGATCCAACTGTAATAAAACGAGAGATACATTGTACAGGGAAATTATATGGCGTTTCTATGAAGTTGGTTTTAAACAAAGTGTTGCATTTCACTTGGATCAAAAGTTGCAAAGGAAGCATAGCTCAGCGGCGTATGCTTTACGTGCGCTTATGATCATCATGTCAATGGAATAATTGATATAAGTGAACGAAAAGACAAACATTGGCACAGGAATCTAACCTGCTCTTCTTGCGTCGAAACTACGTCTACTATGCCAAAAGCGATCATCTTTCTTAAATAATGTGTTATCAATATAAGGGTATAGAAGTCCACTGCTGGCCATTGATGAGATGTATTCCGTAAGGACTATTTTGCAAGTACTCCATCCATCGACACCGTTGTGACTCCCTGCTACTAAGTTATAAGGTAACGCGTGCACTTAATGTTTATAAATTAACTAGCGATCCACCCGCGCGCCCCTGCTTCGCACGGGTGCACATATCATGCATGTATTATACATATAAACCTTCCTCTTGAATCACTCTATCTATAAAAAAACCGCATCAAAATCCGTTGCGTAATTTTAAAGTATTAAGCATACATAGGGACATGGGGATAAAAGGACAGAGAAAGCGACTTTGTTTTATACTATGTAGATGTAGTGATGATAGTGAAGTGACGGCCACGCTGAAAAGAGTACGAGTCGCTGGTGCATGCTCGGGCATTCCAAGCAGATAATTCGGTAGTTCTTAAAAGGTACAGTTTTTTTTGGGAAATAGTTCGCAATAGCGTTTATAGACGCAAGGAATAGTGTTTCGCTGTGTCCTGCGTTTCAGTGAACGAATGATCATCAATGTAAAACTGGGATTCGAACCCATAGTTGTAGTACCGCAGGAGGATCATCTAAGCAAGCTTTTAAAGAGGGTTCTGCCAATTCAGTTTGCAGCCCGCGATAATTGAGAATGACACCAGTGTCGCAGTGTCGGCCACAGCTCATTACATGAATTGCAGTATGATCGCCCTGACCGCCCACTTATTTATTCACAAAATGTAGCGGACGATTGGACGTATCGCAATGTAGTACCTATTTGTTTTATAGTGCTAATTATAAACAACTATGCAACACTTGATTCTTCGCAGAACACCTAGCCGCGACATGCATGACTTATTTTACACAATACACGTTAGGAAAAACGGTTTTTTAATTAAGTAGTCGCTGACATAACGATCGTAGGAGCGCAGGCATGCGAGCGAAACGAACACACGCATGCACAAACAGTCAAAAAGATAGAGTTTGGATAAACCAAGCAAAAGGATTTGATTCTTCCAAGGCTAACAAGCTAACGAACGTGACTTCTACATGGAGTAAGTAGGAAAAAACATTCACTTTGAACACACACAACAGCACATACTATCGTGAAAATACAATACGATAGACAGGAAGGTCGAGGCAAGACAAACAAACCATAAATAAGTACGCACCTTCTTGAAAGATAGGAAGACCATAGTACGCATTCGGTTGCATTCGTTCGTTGGTCTGTAAACGGCATTAGTGTTGGTAATCTTGCCGTTAGAACAATCATGAATCTACGCAATGGCTCTAACAGTTTTGACTAGAACCACCTTTTATAAATTTTATTTCTAAGCTACCCGAGTAAAAGCAAGTCAATATGCACTTTGGATAATCTACGTAATTCGGCACAAGCTGGTGCACTATCTAGTTGCAAGTCGATTTAAAAGTCCTAAATTAAGAGAAAATCAAACACTAGTAAGCTATCAAAATGCACCGAGTAACTTGCATATTTATACTTCAGACAAATTAGATTTGTTGATTGAATAAAAACTTCAAAGCAGAGTTCTGTCAAAAGAATCTACCACCAACAAGAGATAACTTTATGTCTAGGATGGATGTTTGTTTACAAAGGATGCAAATGTAATTGGTCCGAAGTGAAGGTGGCGTATGGCGTATGGCGTACGGCGGATGGTGGATAAGGTAGGTAGTAGTACGTACTTGTAGTGGTCGGCTGCGTTCTCGAACTGTCCGAGGAAGATGTGCGAGTTGGCGAGGTTGGTGTTGGCGCGGCGCTCCGCCGGCTTGTCGGCGGCGAGCTGCGCGATGCGCAGGCGCTCCGTGTGGTAGCGGATGGCGCGCGCGAACTCGCCCAGCAGGTAGCACGTGTTGCCGAGGTTGCCGCACGCGCGCCCCATGCCCTGCCGGTCCTCCAGGCTGCGCATCAGCTCCAGGTTCTCTCTGGAACGTTCCGCCGCCGCGTATCACTCACTGATTACCTCCCTGACCGTTCCCTTCTGTCCCGCGCGCCGCATCAAAATGCCAGCAAATACGCCGTAATTGAGCGACATTGAAATAAATTTATTTATATGCTTGAACATATAAATAAATACGGTTGATACACTATACATGAAAGGTCTTATTTAAAAAACCATGGAAACATCCAAACTTTTTAATCTATCATCACTCGAAGCTTAAGAGTATTTTTTCAATTGAATCACAAGGTAACTCTTCGTGAGCTTGGTCGGGTGCTGAAGGAACAGGCAACGAAGTTACGGCTTGCTTTCTGTTTGGTACTAGCATACGATTAAATAATAATATAAAGTTACAATATTATTCCGGTGCAGAGGCATTACATCACCAAGCATTAGAATTAATCTCATTTATAATAAATTACTTTCCGCATGCGGATGCCACGTTTTACTTTGATTTATGTAACTAAAACGGTATTAATCATAGTCAGAGTATACATGAGTCTTAACATTTATCCTGATGGACGCAGGCTAGTGCACCTTAGGGCACTTTCCACGTGCGTGACTTGTGAGGCAAGTCCATATGTTTGTTTATTCCATCAACAATAGTTAGTATATGATATAGTTATAGCAGTGTATGAAAGCTCACTCGTAATAAGAGACCGCTTGCAGCAGACAGTCCCTGACCTCCTGCGGGAAGTGGCCGGGGTCGTTCTGGCCGAGCCGGCCGAGCTGCTTGCCCTGCGCGTGGAACACGTTGCCAAGGTTGTAGAGCGCGCGGCCCTCGCTCAGGCGGTCGCCGACCGCGCGCGAGATCTCCAGGTGCTGCTTGCAACACTGGATCGCCTCCGTGAACTTGCCCATCACTTTCAGAGTGTTGCCGAGGTTGCCAGAAGCCTTCGCTTCGCCGAGCTTGTCGTTCATTGTCCTGGAATTGTAGCACATGGTTTCATGTGTCATTGTGTGTGTGTTCATGGTTACATGGTCATGGTTTCTGATGTTATTCACATGTAACAGTTATTTCGTACATAAATATACATGTACACATTGTAAACAAACAGTATGTAACATTGTGGACACAGTTCGTGCCTTATAAAGTCTTAGTCCCAGAAATATTGTAGTGGGATGACTTCTTTTCTATATCATATTTTCATGCATAAATAAATAAAGAAAAATAGAGAGCTTTCTCTCCGCGTTCTTAGCACTTACCTAGCTAGAGTGAGGTCGTGTTTGTGGTATTGCATGGCTTTATTGTAGTCCCCAAGGTAGAAATATGCATTCCCCAGTTGGCTGTAGATGGCACTAAGGGTCCGTATGTCATCTGTCCCGGCTTGGATGGCCGCTTGGAAGAAGGCAACCCCGGCGCGGCAGTCGCCGGCCTTGCACAGCCGCTCGCCTTCGAGGGCCAGCTCCAGGCACATGGAGCCGCCATCGCAGCTCTACAAGCCACAACATACTACGTATTACATGCTCTTACACCAATCGCACTCACATCATTCACATACCTACATGAGTCTGATCAATATTTATACTGCCTTCATTACTACTAAGGAAAGTAACTACTCAAGAAATGCGGCCGAAAACTGGCCCAAATCATGTAGCTCCATTTGCCCCTTCGTTTCGGAGAAATAGGTTAAATATTTAGGTAGATAATTTAAGCAATAATAAAATAATTTCATAGACAACACAATTACTAATCTAAACACACATAGTAATCATTTAAGTACCTATGTGTTGAGGCTGATACGGGAGCGACAGTCCTTAAGGCCATAGGTTATGTCTACCAGGCAGGTTCAGAGACTCCAACCTCAACGGAGAATAAATTAAAACAATTTTGAAAAATTCAATTTTCCACATACATCAGCATATTTTATAAAACAGACTAGTTATCAGATTTATCAGTCCTATGAATGAAGAGTCGGAAGAAATCTATGTTTATTTATTTTAGTGGTAAGAAAACTTGTTTCTGCATTTTATCATATTATTAACCTTGGTAATGTTATTGTCCAAAACCACACAAATTATTATTGTGTTGTTAAGGTAATTTTATATAGAAGTTGTTTAGTTAGACATCTACGGTATTTATAGCAGTTTCAAAGTAGAAATAGTAGCCTTACTTAATATTATGTCTTTTGTCTAAATAATTATGCTATGTGTCATATAACTGGTGACGCTAGACATCTATTAAACAAGGAAATGTGAGAGATTAATTTTTCTGTCATGTAGTAAAGCAACATAGCATTTTCATTTTAATGGTTTTACTAGTGTTATTTTGAGTTGTTTTGTGTAATTTTGGTGGTATTTTAACCAACATTACTTGTGGTCTTAGCACAGAGTGTAAACATTTAAATTGAAAGTGTTATCGTGTATGTGATATCGTGATTTGACCGAAAATGTTTCAAATGTTTTGAAGAAACCGCCACCATTTTTTTCAAAACAATTGACTGACTCGACTTTCGACTGACGTGACTAGAAACTTACTTAACAAAGAGCATATACGCCCGAATACACAAACACAACTCGGAGTTGAGCATGTCTCAAGATGTGGATTTTTTACAATTTTTAATGAAATTCTGTCAAAAACTCGTCACATGAGACTTGCTTGCATGCAGAGCCTCAAGACGAAAGTCTTCAACTAGTGTGTGTTGCCAGTGATGACTTATGGAATTAAGACATGGTCACTCAGTATTGGGCTCATCATCAAACTCAAAGTCGCACAACATGTTATGGTGAGAGCTATGATGAGAGTTTCACTACAGAGTAGAATCAGAAATGAGGAAATCCATAGGAGAACCAAGCTAGACTCTAGTCTGACCTTTCTATATTTGTGTTTTACTGTGTCTTAATTTGAACTTTTAACAATAGAATTTAGGTATAAGTAGGTGTGGGTTGAAACGGTAACTTGATTCAAATGTTTTGGGTTGAAAGGAGAAAAACACCTATTGGGTTGAATGATAAAATTGTGGGTTGAAAATATAAGCACTCAATTGTTTGTGTAGTAGTTGCTTAAACTAAGTAAATGTAAACTGCACTTAATTATTTCATTAATAGCTATACAGCATTTTAGGTGCGAGTGGCTTTGTTTTATTGTATAGGTACCTAATTCAAAAGCTATACATACCTAGTACTTTTTAATTTATGTTAAGAAATACCTACTGAATGAAATAAAATACAGCTTCTACTGTAATGACACATAGTCTAGGAATTCATTTATGTAGATTCATTTACATTGGACTATCAACATTACAAAGGTAATATTTATAAGCATAAGTAAGTATTTATTCAACTTGTTCAACTGTTTTATGACTTTTTAGCACGATTTTATTTTTAAGTTGACTAGGTGATCTATGTACAGGTAGTTGGTTGAACTAATTTTAGAAGTTCAAACTGTGATGCCAGAAGTTTATGGAACTTTTAGTGAGTCAACTCTAGAGCACAGTGCGTGAATTGCGGATGTGAGTTGGGCCGTGGCATCCGTATTAGGACCCCAATAGCATGACTCACGCACGAGCGTATCACATCTAAGGAAAACTGTACCATTACAACTACAGAACTACATACTCTACAACTCTGATGGACTGTTATGTGCGCATTATAGCAAATACTTAAGTACATAAAACTATCTACAAGTAAGTTTGTCAACTCTCACCTGGGCATCAGTCGAAAGGTTCTCAGCGCTGGCACTTACGGACATCCTGTCCTCAAATTGGACAGAAACTAGACGGAACTAAAAATTATTTTCTTGGACGTATCAATAGCCTTTCATAGTTAGTGTTTGCGAGTTTCTTTCCAAGAGTATATAACGCTACGGTTTCTTTCGATGGGCGTGTACAGACAGAGCGGAACGAACGTTATTTTTTTACACTTGCTAAAATTAACGCTCTCAGTCGGAATCGGAAATAGATAGGTACCTACCTACACCTACTTAATGACACTGACTACTGACTGTGACATGACTGACTGTTATGTCAAGTCAAAGCAAAGCAGTGTTGCCAATGAAAATTTTATACGGCGCGCCGCTATCTCGCTCGCACAATGAACATTTTTGAAGTTAATTAGTATAACATCACTGAATTTAGATAAGTAAAATCGCAATCAGTTATATTAAGTTGTTGACAAAGGCTTTCCTAAGATTTAGAAAAAAAAAATCAATAAAAAATGGAAATCTAGCACGGTGACATCTCTCGTCGATTCAACTAAATGCAACGTCGGCTAACGAGCTCTTGATAGTAATAGTCAAACCTGTTAGATGGAGCCACGGTCGCATAAGTACTTAAACATGTCCAAGAGTTATTCGTCGTGTTATTAGAACTCCGGTGGCGCATGTGGTAGCGCAGCCCCGTATCAAGGGGAAGGTCGAGGGTTCAAATTCCGCTCGGAGAATAACTTTTGGGACATTATAAAATCTTTAGTGATGATTGATTGTTCAAACACTGATTGTACTTAATGCACCTATGAACGCGGATAACTTTTTACATTGTTAACCGATTTTGATTAATTCTTTATTTAATCGACAAAGTATAATACTTCTAAGTTGGTCCCATAAAATGCCTTTTGCTTTTCAGTTTTTTCGGCGGTTATTTTTTTTGTTATTTTTCAATCGTCAAAAGTTTCCGGCTTTCCGCAGCGCATGCGATGAAAGACATTTAATTTTCATGTCCAATTTTATTACGACACCTTGGGTTGCATTATTGATGTTTTAAGTAGGGATCCCTAATTTTTTCTAGTAATAAAATGTAGCCTATGCTAAAGCTCGATCACCCACATTTTTACAATTAAACGTGCAATTTTTGTTTATATAATAAATTAACCAATCTCGCTAATCTGAATTTCAGAAACTGCCACAACGAATTTTCATGACGTTGACATGAAACTTGGTATGCAAGGGGGTTAAAAGTAGAGGGCAATAAATCGATCTGCTAGGATTTATTTTGGAAAATGATTTTTATCTAATTTTTCAGGCAATGAAAAATGTTGTCGACCTCAGTAGCGCAGCGGGCAAGAGTCCGTCTGCAATGCAAGAGGTTGCGGGTTCGATTCCCGCCTCGCAACAAATTTGTGTACGATCTGCAGAAATTTGTTCCGTTGGTCTGGGTGTTTTCTATGTATTATAAAAAAATATCTATCTATGTGAGTATATAATGTTTTAAATATATCAGTTACCTAGTACCCATAACACAAGCTTTGAGTTTAAGCTTACTTTGGGGCTATATGGTGCTGTGTGGATTGTCTACCATTATTTATTTATATTATTATTTATGAAAACTGGAATAAATTATTCTGTCTGACATCTATTGGCGAGTTGTTCTTTTTTTATAAATTCAGCATAATATAATGACGAGCGAAGCTCGGTCACCCAGATATTTTTATCTATAGGTAGGTAATAACTAGTTTCACATGATAGTTGCCATAATGTAGGGTTACCCTAATTAGGTTAAAAGCTAATTAGGGCTAATTAGGGTCGCCATTTACAAGACTAGAACGTGCCCAGAGGGCTGTCCTCAAAGTAATGATCAAAAAATCTATCTGGTTCCCCACCAAAGATCTCTACTCCGTATGCCAACTTCCCACAGTGCGACAACTATTTATACTTCAAACGATCCTTCGAAAACATGCACAACTTGAATATGACCCAAACCTCATTGCTTCCAAACGAAGATCGACTAAGGTCTGCAAGGTAGAGGATCGCCGCACTGCGATGGCTAGTCGCACCTTTTATTTTGCTAGCTCATTATTATACAACAAAATAAACCATAATTTAAACATTTACCCATTAACTACCTATAAATGTAAGGAAAAAACACTTTATTGGCTTCTTGGCCTGACGTATGAAGATACTGAGGAGCTTCTAAGGGTAACAATATAATTGTCAGTGTATCCACCGTCCTCATCCTTCCACCCATCCACATACACACCCTTTTCTCCATTCCTCTCACACATCATAACTAGCTATCGCCACCTCAACTGCTAACCCAAACTCCCAAGAGACTGGATTTAGCAGAAGAGTCTCCAATATAATCGCACTGCACTGCACTGTTATGTCCCTACATAATTATGTATATGTCCACACCCTCTTTTCCACACGGAAATCACCTGATTAATATCACTCACACACACGCACTCATAAACACACATTTAATTGTACACATAAACACACACAATTGCACACGAATAATCCTGTATTCTAACATAATTTATACATTGTCATAAGTAGCTAGATTATTTACCTCATGTTCAGCATTTATTGTTAATGTTAGTTATTACCTTTTACTTTTAATTATGTTACATAACCTTGTTTATGTATAATATATCTTGTACTAGCTGGTACCCGCGACTTCGTCTGCGTACTTTTAATTTGAATATTATGCAATAAAAGGTAGCCTATGTTCTTTCTCAGGGTCTAAAGATTGTCTGTGCCAAATTTCATCAAAATCGGTTGAGAGGTTTAAGCGGGAAAGCGTAACAGACAGACAGACAGACAGACAGACAGACAGTTACTTTCGCATTTTTAGTTGGGATTTCCACTGTACTGGAGGAAGGCGTCGGTATCTGCGACACAGTTTATTACTTTTGCAGATATCATCGTTCCTGACTTTTTAAGTAGCTTGTATTTTTTGTTTCCCTAATAAACATATTTGATTTTATTTGATTTTGATTGATTTGGTAAGGCCATAGGTGCTAGGTCGGGTAACCCTGGATAACACTGTGCAATACGCCCGCAGAGCACTGCGAACGTTTTTCATTGGCCAATACCTCGACACGGTGCGGTGGGCCTCTTCGAGTGTCCCTTTGTCTAGCAGAGAGTGACAAACACAGTGTGAGCTGATGAGGCAGGGTAGACGAATGGTTTGCCAAGGAGGGTCTTGGCTATACAGTACAGCCAAGTACATTTTGGACAGCCCGTACGGACGAGGCGATAGAGCTCGCGTGAGAGACGCGGAATATTTATATTTATTATTATCTATGTCATGGCTAACGGGATTCGAGTGGTAAATGGCGCTGTATACAAAGTCCAATAATTTTTATTATGTTTCAAAAGACTAACCCCCCCCCCCCCCCCCAGCTCCCGAGCCAGCCAAGGGCGCGGGTGCACAGAAGTGCGGGGGTTCGTTAGTTATGCAAATAGCGTGGCTGCGGGCGGCTGAGCCAGGCCCCCCGATTATGAACTTATAGGTACCTACCCCTACTCATCGGAGTTTATATTGTTTATGGTAGGTAGCATTATACATAGATAAGTAAATAATAAATAAATATTGCCAACGAAAAAGACAACCTCAGCGACCATTATAAATAAGGCATTAAAATATTGTATGTTAACCCCTACCCTACCCTACTCTACCCTACCCTACCCTACCTTACTCTAGGTACTCTATTCTAGTACATCACAAGGATCACTTAGAAACTTACTTATATACCTAACCCAATCCACAGCTTCCAATGTGCATATCTACTGCCACTCTTCAGTTTGCTTATGTAACCTACATAATTCATATTCACTATTCCGGCCGGCCACATTTCTGTCCACGCGAATGGAAGCGCGAATGTCTAAATGTAAGCGCGGTACATATGTGGTATTTTCAGTTCTGCTCTATGTGCCATGCTTATTTGAATTTGTGTGTCTTGATGTGTACTGAACGCGAGTGTTAAGCTATAAAAAAATAGACATTTGTAGGTAAACGGCTAAAAAAGAAGAAATACCTGACTGAATAGTCAGATGCACCACCTGATGTAGAGCACTTATCATTTCCAACAACAAAAAACACTGAAATCGTCAAACAAACATAAATACTTACCTATCTACAGATCTACATACACATACTTTAGGCAAACATGTCATGCGTCAAGTTCACTCATCTCGATTACCGAAATCAAAATCGACAGTTATCGATACGATGCTCTGTTGCAGCCTACTCATCATAAACACAGCACATCTCGCTAGAGCATACAAATTCAACTATAGGTATTCATGTTTATGGTTGAACTTTCTCTGTTTCTGTTTCCTAACCACCTAAAGCTTCTTCTACTAAAACTGCCAAGCTACTAGGAAAGCTAGTAAATTGTGATAAAGTTGAATATTCTGTGTCGGCGGAGGCGAGGCGGAGTGACTTGCAGAGGCGCGGTGGTCCTCTCTCTAGTACCGACCGATTGCCGCATCTTGTAGAGCAGTGATTGCAACAGAGATACCTACATAGTTATTATTATATTGAATTATATAGATATAGATTGCCTGTACCTATTGCCTACAAATTTTTGACCTTCGTAGAGGGTGCTACAACACACAATAATAATTTCATTTGTTGTAATTTGGTGCAACTTGCAAGCACCTTTACCCAATAATTATTTTTGTTAATGTCAGATTGTAAAATACGAAATGGTGTAACAGTTATCTAGCTCAGTACCTACTTCTACTCAATAGAGTTGTTTTGCAGATATGAATACTGTCCATGGTTATAAAAGTCGACGTAGCACTTGCTACGCCAAAGATGGTAGCATGTTTTGAACTCATTGAATTCTCTGTACTTATGCAATCTGCAGGGGAGGCTGGCTGGATGGACATTGGACGGTGTGGCGTGCACTACGGATGATGATAGATGCCTATGTATAGAGATGTGACATGTGGGCAATGATGCAGATAAGTACCTACATTCTGGCTACGAATCGATAATTCTTGAAGGAGTAAGCACATTAAATGTACCTATCATTATTATTTTGTAAGAAATGTTTCTTACTCACTGAAAGCCTTGGATACATAAAACAAATCTATTTACGTGGGTATTGTTAGGCAGGTACTTGTCTGAACATAATACTCCTCAAAGGCAGTAGGATTCGCATATTATTAGCCGATGCACTTGTCGCGTGCCCGTGGGAGTCGCGCACGCGGCTCGCGCCCGTCACGGCGACGGGTCGGCTCCTCAACACAAGCCGATAGCTTCCTTCCTATATTTAACGAATTATAGCCACGCTTCGCCGCCTCACCATCACCGCCCGCGCCGCCGTCCGGGGTGGCGGCGGCGTGTTGTGACAATATCGCCCGTTTTGTTACTAACTATATCATTGAAATAATCCCTATTTTATTCGGGGACTTGTTGTGGTGTTATTGAGTTCTATTTGCTATGCATGATTTACGTGAATAAAAGAAGAGAGATGAGAGGTTG
The DNA here is from genome assembly GCA_963576535.1 of Plemyria rubiginata. Taxonomy (NCBI): domain Eukaryota; kingdom Metazoa; phylum Arthropoda; class Insecta; order Lepidoptera; family Geometridae; genus Plemyria; species Plemyria rubiginata. The sequence continues at coordinate 336,647 of OY754905.1, forward strand.
GAGATGGGATCTAGTTTGAATAACCGATTTTGATATTTATTTATTTATTTATTTATATTGCCAAGCTAAGGTCCCGAAATGTTTGTATATTTGATCGCATCTCATGCCATCTTAACCACTGAGATGGCATGAGATGGGATCAATTATACAAATCGCGTATCGCATCGCAAGCGCAACATTATATTCTTAGGCCCATTGTGACTTTATAAAACTGAAACTGAAACAGCTTCACGACTTTGATCCCCAGGTACGGTAGATATCCCTTCAGATCTCCCAGTACCAATTAGGTATAATTCAAGATTCTTTGAGGATGTCTAAGGGGGGTAGTCAGAGGTACGTCCAAACATTACATTTGGCACATACCCACATTTTGCAGTAGTTAGTATTCCATACGTGACAGGTTGCAAGCCCATCGCCGCTGTTAGAATACTAACTGGTTTCCTCACGATGTTTTCCTTCACCGTTTAAGAGCACTGTGACTTTATATTGTCCTAAAATGTGTAAAATTAAACTAATATGAATTTCAAAGAGTACATAGTAGAGCTCTTTGTGAAGGGCTCGTCCGGGGAAGTATTACCACCACGCCTTTTCTGCCGCCAAGCAGCAACGCTGTGTTTCGGTTTGAAGACTGTGTTCGCCGGTGTAATTACAGGCACATGAGGCTTAACATCTGTATACCTCAAGTTGATGGACGCAGGGCAGTGCATTGTAGAGCACGTTCCTATTGTGCATGACTTACGAGGCATAATGCTTTGTTATAGGTGACAGTTACCACTTAACATCGGGTGGGCCATCTGCTTGTTCCATCATCAGGTTGTATAATAAAAAAAATGGTGCAATACTGTTCCGGTGTTTCATATCACAATAACATTTGTTTGATTGTAGCAAGTTCAACTTCAAAGCTTGAAATCTCCGAAGGGTGTGTAGTAAAAGGATTTAGTTTTTTATGGCCCGCATGTGGATGTTTGCCGGCAGAAGGCGGGGGTGGTCGCGCCCCAGGGAATTACTAATGAACACTTTAAAGACGACAAATCATTCGTTTGTAGCTGCATTAGGTATCCTTAATTTGTTACGATTGTACGGACTTTTAGAATTCAGAAATAAGTGACGTGAAAACGTCCTAAACAGGTGAGCTATAATTGTAGTTTGCCAAAATTGCTGTTTCTTTTATTTAGGGTTCCGTACCCAAATGGTAAAACGGGAACCCTATCACTAAGGCTCCGCTGTCAGTTGGAATTTTCAAAAATGATGCATTTTTGCTGTCGTTATGACAACAAATCCCAATCCATACAATAAACGTGATTTTAGACGGAACCCTTCGTGAGCGAGGCCCACTCGTATTTGGCGGTTTTTCATATTATAAAGACATACTCATACCATATTATTATTTGTTGTTATTATTATTTTTATTATTTCATACTCACAGGCTCGTGCCTACCATGTCTTCTGTATGAAGTACAAGTCCGCTGGCCGTATCTAAAGCTTCGCAGAAACTGAAGCGAACTAATTAGACGTTTCACTCTACGTTGGGTCTTGATTGCCAGGTTTGTCTTTGTACCCGGACGGCTCGTTGCTTCCAATTACTATGTTGAGATCTAGTACCTACCTGCTACAAATATGAACTTTGTTATACCTCGGGGTTACAGGAACCAAACCGTGAGTTATTGCAGTGTGAGTCGGTAGGTGTGACGTCAAAAGCTTGCGATATTTAAAGAACCTACCTCTAGCTACTTGTAGTCGGAGCCAAGTCCGTAATCATAAATTTTTGAATTTGTATCTCGGAATGTCACATTTATTCACACGTAGTTCGTTTTGGACACAAGAAGACACCACAAATCATACGCAATTCTTCACGCATGCGAGTGGGAGTGAACGCGACAATTTACCTTTTTCTCCGAGACCCTACTTAGGTATCCTCGCACGCTCACGCTTCGTTACCTACCAACGTATGATTTAGATCAGTAACATTCATAATACATATTATGTTGAATCTGCATGGAATCATAATGCCTCCTGTCAAATAAATGCGCGGATTTATGTCTTACGAACGACGACCTACCGAACCGATGTTCATTGTAGAATGAATAATTCAGTCAGTAACCAGTCATTCACAAATCAGTCTGTAGCAAGCTCCACTCAATCCTAAGCAATCAAACGCAGGAGCCCTAGCCTGGGGGCAGGCGCGCAGGCGCAGGCGCGGTGTTTACTCGCCGCGCGATTTATTCCCGTGCGTATAAATAACCGCGGCCGGCGCCGACAGATATTATGGAGCTCGGAATTTATGGCTATTTGTTCACACGTACACCCAGAATGTAATACAACGTTCAAGAATCATAAATTTGGATGATTAAATAAAACTGCGGAGTTATTTCGTCATTTGTACGCTTTGGTCATCTATAAGCTAGCTCATAATCTACTGTACTATGTGGACAGATAATTTTTAAAACACTACGCCTGCCAAGTGACCTAAACGTTTTTACGGCCACATTGTCAACAATCATGCCTTTCGGCCGCCAAGTAGCGTTGCTTTTTCGCTATGTTTTCTTTTGAATAGTTAGAAGAGTGTCTGTGACTTTAAGGCAATGTTTTAACATAGGTGATGGTTACCACTGCATCTGTGGGCCATCTGCTTGTTCCAACAAATATAGAAAAAAAAACAAATTGGACCTTTTATACTTCTAGGCTGCACTGAAGAGAGTGCGACTTTCCAGGATTTTCGTGACGTCACCGATAGGGCACGGTGAGTTCATGCAGCTATCATCGGTTGAGTTACGGTGGTAGGTACCAGCAGCCTGCTTGTTGCCTTCTCATAATCAAATAGTGATTTACTGCCGGCTTGTTATTGGTGTCGAGCCAGCCGCGAGCCCCGAGGTCGTCGCCACCTCTCGCTCACAACACAATGTTACACTAATTGAAAATCACGAGGATGCGAACAGAGTGCTCACCATCTAGAAACTCAAAGCATCTGGTTTGTACCTATTCTTTTCTTATCTGATTCGTATTCGGTTCGCATCTGTATCGCATCCGGTTCGTATCAGGATTAGAAGTCTGTTCGTATCTCTCGGATAAAGCCAATATTCTGCCTTCGATCCAATTATTATTATTGCTAGTTTTTACCCCAAAAAAAACGAAACAGCTTCACGACTTTGATCCCAAGGCACGGTAGATACCCTATTTGTATCAACTCAAGATTCCCGTTCCGAATATCTTTGGCATGTATTCAGACTATATTATAGATAAAGTTCATTTTTATTAATTGATAAGCGTTACGCTACGAACGATCAACATAAAGCTTTAGGGAAGAAACAGATTTAGGGATCTTTCAATTTTGACTATGACAGGGGAATTTATATACCAAAATTTAATTTATGTTAGGGAAAATATAAATCATCTGACGACTGTAAGAGAAACACATGATTATAATACAAGACATAAAGATCGGTTATTAGGTCGAAAAACAAGACTCACCAAAATTTTAAAAAGTTATTACTGTATATCGATTACATTGTATAATAAAATACCACTAGAAATAAGAAATATGAATGATGTATGTTTTAAATCCTTCATAAAAAAACAATTAATCCAGAAAAGTTATTATAAAATTGAAGAAGCCATGGCAGACAAAACAATATTTATAACAGATATATAGTAGATATTACTGTATAGTAATTGTAATTATATTTTATTTACTTGATATTTACCCCAGTATGTAATTTTAGTCCGGACGATGCTTTTGCAGACTTGATTATTTATTTATTTGTTGGCAACATTTTTTATTCTTAGGACGATTGACTTTTTTCTTCAGTGTTTTAATTTTTAAATTTCAATTATTTATGTGTATTTACTATTGTTATAATAATAACTTAATTCCAATTATTTTATAATAAAACTTGTAAACTGTATGTGACCTGTCTAAGAAAATTGTAAATATGTCAAAAGATGAATAAATAAATGAAATGAAATGAAATTTTATTCTGAAACCATTTATGATTTGAATGCGTGGATGAATGACAACTACGCGAGTGCGGGTTCGAATACCGCTCATCAGCGCGGCCGGTGGCGCTCATTACACAGGCCTTGGTATTCAAATTAATTCAGTTTGGTTTACTGGGTAGGGTGAAAGGGAGGGGTACCCGTCTCTCCCTTTCACCCTAAGGTAAAATAATAGAATAAAATAAAAAAATAGGTAAAATAATAGAAGCATTAGAAATATTGGTAATTTTTACTTGTATCGGTAGTTCTTAATTATTTGTTTTATTTTAACTTTTTATCGTAATTCAAGCAGTTTTCACTTATTAAAGAAGTATTACGTCATATGCCTTTGCTTACATTTTACTTACACGATGAAATTTACAGTATGTTGAACCTTGCTTCAAGAATGTTTTTTTTAATATCAGACGTCAGTTTATTTAACACACACCTATACAATAAAAAGGTCCACTGGTCGAAGCCAGTCAACACAAGACTAAGTAATGGTGCAGTAACTTTCCTCAAGTTCCTAACTTGTAACGAATTGTTTGTAGCTCGCGCGGCAGGTAATCTAATCTCCCCCTCGCCCCCCCCCCACATTCAGGCCCCTCCATCGGCTGAAACTGTAGCGATCCCTCGATGTTTATTCCAGTGTATCAGAGCCGGCGACGTGACCGAGGAGCCGATGAGCGAGGAGGTTCTAATCTTTTTATCTACGTGCCTGCAAATATATTGCTGGGTAGGTATGGGTAATAATGGGTATTAACCAGTCTATTTTAGGTACGCATGTCAGATGATGACAACCAACCTTCCTAATATTAATAATCAAAATAAAGATATAAAAAGACGTGTCCATAAACATTAGCATTCATTCACCAATGTTGTATGACATTGTTAGTTTTAATTTCCATTCTTGCATGTATATCAATTAAATAATTATACGGGTTAATTAGATGATTTTGTATCATGTAGCTATATTTTATCTTTAAAATATTTATGTGTAGGTGAGTTTCAATACGTTAAAAATTATACGAAACATAGGTAAAGCTTCAAAAATAACATTTACTCATTGATGGCAGCTACTGATAGCCCGTATCTTTATAGAATAAACTAAGAACTCTTCCATAAGTCTATCAAAATAAGATTCAAGAGCCTTAGGTATTATTGCTTTTAGCATCATGGTAATAAGGTTTGTAATTGAATGTGATACTCGGTTCGTAGGCATTGAAGCGTGAATGTGTCCATAGTGTCTCACGCGAATCGCTCGCTCGTCACTTGTTTCAATAGTGTTGCCAGCTCGAGGAATTAATTCGAAAATTATGGAGCGTGCCGCTCGTTATAGTGAGTCCTGCCTGGTCGCTTGGAAAGATAAATGTGCTGCTTTGATCCATTCTGTCAATGGAAACAGCGGAGTCTTAATCATGGTCTCTCACGAAAGCGAACGAGGCGACAATGAAAACAAATTGACACAACTTTTTTACTGAATTACTTCTAATCAAATTCACGAACCGCTTGTATGGCATTTACTTCAAAGTTTTCTCAAATATAAAGTTGGCCGCTATAGTAGTGTACCTAGGTACCATAAGAGTTATAGGTAAGTACCTACCTACCTAATAACTCAACCTGATACTTTGGGTCATCTACAACAGCTCCAACCTCCAGGCTTCCCCTGGGACCTCCAACAGGAACGATAATGCCAAAACGACTAGTTACACACTAACAAGTCTCCGGAGACGCCATCCACACTGATACCTGGGAGCTGTTTGAACACACCCTCAGGCGGATCTCGACTCTACCCTCAAAGCGGAGGGGTGTTATTTGTTTGCAGTGATGAAGATGCGGGTCGATTAGGAGCTAAAATGTTGCAGGTTGTTTAGAGTCGAATTTGTGAGTACCAAATGGAATAGCTTGGTGTTGACATCTTCATGTCAATGATTTTTCTAGATTATATTTTAGGTACCTAAGTAATAATTAGTGTAATTTATATTTTTTACCTACTTACATGGGAAAAATTTGGATAGTTTGAGAGTTAAGTACCTATCTAATCAAATTAAAAATCTACGCTCCCTTGTAACATACATTTTGATGTGGACAAAAACGAACTTTAAAGCAGCGCGATTAAAAGTCATCGAAGGCGCCATCCTTTTGACTTTTCGGCACATATGTATATACCTATCATACGAATTCAAAATATTGTTTAGTTAGCTACATTATATTTTTTTTGCGCGCGCCTTGTGCGCCTTTTTATCTGCCAAATTACAATACTTGCAGCAAATCCATTTACAGATCAAAAAATAGGGGTATACTCCAGGGTCAGCAGTATCTGCGGAGTCAGGGGGAGGAGATAATCGCATCGGCGCGGTCGGGTGCGCGCGCGCCCTAATCGCGTTGCTCTAATAGTCTTACACGCACAAAGGATGATCCTATCCTACCGACACGACGCACCAATTTCACGCCAAATGTCTACTAAACTAAAACCAGGGATACTTACAATATATTTATACTCACATTTAACCCTTCTGTTGAAATAAATCTGCAGAAATAAATTAAAGTAATATGTAGCAGATAGTAATATTTAGTAAATATATGAAAATTTTACTTATCTACATAATTATGTTGAAATCTTCTTACAAAAATAACGACTCACTTTAATCCATTGACAGTCATTAAGTTCGCTTTGGAAAATGTCTTCAAAGAAGCTTCCTTTAGAATATTTTTGTATTAATTTGGCGCGGAGAGTCCAAAATAATTGAGCTTCAAATGCGCAGTGTACTGTCAAATCGCACAAACGCCAATCGAATTACCGACTCCGAAGAAACGGCTTCGTTCAAAAATCCCTAGTAAATTAAGGGGACTTGCCCGAGCAGTCGCCCGCCACAGCGGCAGCAGAGACAAGCTTACAGTAGCACAACTGCACACTAGTTTCACTCGCTTTTAAAAACACCTGACAAATAAATGTAAAGAAACCCTTACATAAAAAAAACGAGAGGGGTATTCCCATAAAAACATTTCATAACAGTGAATAACTTATTCTAGGATTTCCACTTCTCAATTCTAAAATAAATTATGTCTCCTTCACTCTCAGAGAAGCTTTTTGTTTACAAATGTAGTATATGCAGATACGACCCAGCATTCGCACAATGTTTAGAGGTAGACAGAGAAAGCAAAACACTTCCATGTACTGTCTCACCTCTCGCCAGACTCATTCTTGTTCGTGCGCGCACGGCGTTCGCACAGGTGTATCATTGTTTTTACTTCGATCGAGCGATGGCGAAAAAATTCCGAAAAAAAGACGTGAAGGAACCAAAGAAGATAGATGGATGGGAGGAAAATTATTGGAAGAAGTTTCGTGCAACTATTGACCTCTTTTCTTTTATATTATCCGTTGTATTCTTCGGATATCCTCGTTGCATTCATCGAGCGGTGCATTATTTGCAACTACCATGCAAGTACCGGCCTTTTACTTTTATAGTTTTTTACATATCCGCTGTATTCTTCGGATATCTCGATGCATTCATCGAGCGGTGCACTATTTGCAACTAACATGCAACTACCGACCTTTTTACTTTTATAGTTTTTTTTTACATATCCGTTGTATTCTTCGGATAATCCTCGATGCATTCATCGAGCGGTGGCGTGCACTATAATACATATTTTGTACCTAGTGGGTACCTAGTGTTTCGTTGCATTCAACGATAACACATATTTTTATCTTTACTTATGCACCTACCCACATATACTATGCTATGTGCCTATCAGCCCCTTGAATTCTTGGGATGTATCAAATGAATGGTTATTTCGTTGTATTCTTCAAATAACCGAATTTTGTGAGAAACATGTTCTGTACTAAAATTATATTTGGCTAGCAGCCGCCCCCTTTCGGTTTAACCTTTCTACTGCAGCTGTACATTTTATTTTTTGAGGATATTTATTCTGTTGAACAGACCATTTCGATGCATTAGTTGACTGTTCATTTCCTACGGATATCGAAGAAAGGTCTAAAGGAATACCACTGGTAGGTATACCTATGATATTGTTGCTATTTCCAGCGCTGGATGGTATATTATATACTGGAGCTGATCTAAAGTACAGCTCTCGACGTTCTTGCGACATTAGAAGTTTATATTTACTGAATAGTGGCCATTATTGGCTTCAAGCCGGTAAAAGCCTAAGTCGGCAGCTTCAAAAGCTCACTTTGTGGAGTATGGTGATAATTTTCAAGCCGATTTGGCCTGTATATTCTACTAGAACTTTTTTTCTTTAAAAAGAAACGAATATTAAATTTAAGAAATAATCTGAATTCTAAAATATTATCACTTGCTATTAGTCTACTCTAAACTTGGAAATTGGCACTATGCTGGTCGATACCTGCAGATTTTTGTTAATAGATAAGCAAATACAAAACAAGGTCAGCTTGGCAAAGTATGTACTTTTAGCCCGAGGCAATGTCATAATATGTATTGAAAATAATTTTGATATTCCGGATGTCATCCGCACGCTAAGTGATGCGGCTAGGGTAGTAGCTGATTCTGATGACGTATTAATGGACACTTGATAATCCCTGATTATGCCACTTGTCGATATATCTTTGTTAAAACCATTCAAAGATAGAAAGATTAAAAAATACAGCTGATTCAAGCAGCTGTTTCTCCTAATAGAAATTTATACGTGAGACGCTCATCGTCTTGCGGTGCGAGGAACCAGCGTGGACGGTAAGCAGAGTCGGACGGCGTCATACCTGACGAACCTTCGGCGTACCCGCCACAGAACGCGGTGCACCCACCGCCCGCCGTTCGTTGCAATGCTAGCCCGCGCCACACGAGCCGGCCTGTGCGGCGCCACCTGGGCAGCTAGCGAAGTAGGTACATCGGTAGGTAGGTACCTACCTACCTACCGATACGCTATCTTAGACTCGCCTCGCCGCCACTGCAAGTACACGCAAGTCGTCTGAAGTTCTTTTAAACGAATGATCGCACCTATCACTAAGTGCTTTGTTTTATGATACTTTTTATGAATAGCGGCATAAGTATTCCGAATTTGCAATTGCAGCGATACAAAAAGGAGTAAAGTATTTTTAGAATACCTATACTCAGACTATTGGAAGGTGCAATCCAATTGTAGGACAATCTAAAAAAAAAAAAAAACTGGTCTATTTATTTTATACCTATTTTAAAACAATTTTAAAAGTACGTATATTAAACGGAACATTTTACGATGAGAGGCACAGAAATGCTTCTAAACTCGTACTCAAGGATCCCGTATGTCTAATTCAATAAATAAAATAAAAGAAAAAAGATATATTTTCAAGGGCTTATAACGAGTAAAGGCGAAATATTTTCGTAAGGGCAATGTGCCGTTAACATTAAAATTTGTAAATTTTCTACAAATCACTTTCTAGCGCCAAACTGGGAACCAGATATTGGGAAATTAATTGCTTATTAATTAATTGAACAATAGTGCTTAATAAAAGCTACTTGCTAGTTTTTAAGCATCCTAATTTGATACTGAGATTATAATACCTAATGTTTTTACACCTACTTAACTCGAAAAGTCTTGAAATTATTCTAATGAGCTTAAAAATAATTCAGATAAGAGCATTTCCGTGATTGGTATTTAGAATATTTAACTACGGCATGTCCAGCTATATGGCTAGTGGTTTACGAAATCCTTCTAAAGGGTTACGTTGGCCCTACTTAAAAATAACGTTAGCTATGAAATATTTCCGTAACTGTTATCGTGCGTGATGACCTGATTTGGAGACACAAAAACATTTCCTTTCTGCTACAGAAGTTCTATTCCCAACATGATCTGATATGATTGGAAAGTTTTTTTTTTGTTACTGATGCTTCGAACACTAATAATAATTGGGGGTGTGTTCTGTGGCTCTGAACGAGTTGGGGGATGTGGGTCCACCACGTAACAATCCAATTATAATAAATTACCTACCTGGAACTGGTGCAAATTATTTTTGGGAATAAAGGAGTTGCAGAAGATAAAAGAGATTGTGATATCCTACGCGTGGACAATAGTTACCTACAATTACTTGGTATAATTCTTGCTACTGCCCAGTATCCACGTTTTACCTAAAACAGTAATTAACACGATTTGGAAATGGTGTGAGTCACACATGTCGACTATTTTGTGTTCAAGTCGTATATTCTTTCTGCTGAAAATATATAAGCAGACGCAAAATCTAGGACGCTTCATATTGATAAGGAGTACGAATTAGATTTTTATGAGTACGAATTAGATTTTTATGAGTTAAAACATTTTCATAAACCAAATATTGACTTATTTGCGTCACGTATCTAAGAGACATTTGTTTTTCAAAAAAAAAAAAAAAAATGCTTGGTTTGATGGTTTCAAAATTAAATTAATTTCCATGCGTTCCTGACGTTTGACATAACAATAATAATAAAAATAAAAAGGTTCTTATCAGTCAACTGGTATTGTTTGTACCAGTTGGTATTGGTTGGTATAAGTTCTGAACGTCTCAACCGTACCCTTGGTATATGTATTGAAGAGATATTGGTTCTCTCTCCGAGTAAATATCTTCTTCTCTTTCCTTGCATATCAATAACCTGTTTCATCAAAAAATCTCCCTGGTAGTGTGTCTCATCAAAAAGGCTTTCCACAGCCAATCTGTCCTGGAATTAGCATTTGGCGTTTCCAACTATTTCTGTTTTTTCACAGGATGCTAGATCACAATACCTACAATGTGTTATGCTTTGGTGGAAGTTTTGTGTAGGTATCTACAAAATAATAATGTTTTTCTTGAATGAAAAAAAGATAACCTTTATTAAAGTTTCTTACAACTTGTTTCAAGTATAATCATCTTTAGTATATTTTTTGAATAATCATACATATTTCTTTGATATCATTAAAAAAAAAAATACGTTTAGATATGAAAGTAAAAGATAACTTTCCTTCAAAAACATTTTTTTACAAAGATAACATTCCCATGTTATTTTATTATTGAAATCCGAGTATAGTACGGTTTATATTAGATTTTGTAGTTTTAGAAAACTACAGATTGGTTCATTTAATTTAGAATTTTATCAAAAATTTGTCATGCTGCTCGTGCTATCAACTGGCCGCAGAAAACAAACATTTTGTTCGATTCAGATTCAGATAATATCAAATCTTTCGATCAAGCTTCCGGGATTGACTGACAGAATGCAACCTTCTTTAATCGGCAACATCCATAATTAGGAAGATGATAATTGACGTCTTGTTCTGACCGAACAATCCATTGAACACTGGATTCAACAAACGCTTGCTGATAGTGGCATCGATATTTCTGCTGGTAACTCACAGCCTCTACTTTAGCCACTTCTCGGGCTAGATTCAGTTTCGACGTCATTTCATGAGTTGGTTTTTTTTTTAGGCCGATTTTTTGTGTGTACATAATATTATTTGAGTTCTACCATCTTATAACTTTTACGATTATGGTTCTGGTGATCAAGATTTTTCGTATTCAATTTTTTAATTTTGAGTATTTTGTTTCGTGCTTTTTTAAAGTTCTATTTTTTTTATTTTGCGTTATTTTATAATGCTTTAGTCTTCTGTAATTATTCGTTAATAATTTAATTAAGTACCTACTCAAGCAAGCTTTTACGATTATTTTTTTTGCAAAGTTTAACCTATTGCTTCTTTTATTTCATCAATAATTTTTTTCTCTACCCATAGATAATCAAAGAATATCTTGGTGCATCATTGATCTTGTTCTCTAAACATCTACATTTGTAAACAAAAAGCTTCTCTGAGAGTGAAGGAGACATAATTGAATGATCAAGCGAGCTTACCTGAAGCGAAGCTCGATCTTAATTATGTCTCCTTCACCGAAGAGAAGCAAGGTCCCTCCCTTCCCTAGAAAAGTTCCCCTGAAGATCAATGTTGCTGTAACACTACTCTGAAGATAATGAGTCTGGCGAGAGGTGAGACAGTACATGGAAGTGTTTTGCTTTCTCTGTCTACCTCTAAACATTGTGCGAATGCTGGGTCGTATCTGCATATACTACATTTGTAAACAAAAAGCTTCTCTTCGGTGAAGGAGACATAATTAAGATCGAGCTTCGCTTCAGGTAAGCTCGCTTGATCATTCAAAAATTATAGAAGTCGTTATGTTCCAAACACCTTTACGCTTCGTATGGTCAACAATAAATACTATGCTATAAACTTTCAAGGCACAATTCAGAGAACTTTTCGCTTTGAGCTTTTACCTAGAAAGCTGAACTACTGTTTCACGCTACTGTGTGGTATCGCGGAGTTCATTTTGCGAGGGGAAGTCGGGGGCTAAACGTAGTTAATAGGCGAACAATAGGCACATAAGCGTCTGGCGAGCCGCGGTGCGTTGCCTGGGTCCACTGACGCACACCATTAATGTATATAATTATGATACTTCATGGGTATTAATTAATTACTTACCAAACTGTCTATGAGCTGTTCGTACACCTCCGTGGTTACGCTTCTTGTGTTGATCTCACAATTATATTAATTTGTTATCGGTGGGGATCGAACCCACGGCCTACACCTACAGCTCCTACAAACTCAGCTGTGTGTAATGGCTGTACGTAAATATAAATCTGTAAATAGGCATGTAGGTATAAACGAACAAAGCAACGTGTAAGCACATAAAGTATAATTACAGCGAAGTCTATTTGTTATTGTAATGTAATACACACAAGTATCCAATTAGTTTAGTTAACAAACCGCTTCTTAAAAATTATCCTTATCTTTGACTGATTTAAAAAATCAAAATCAGTCGGGCAACTGAAATTTTGAAAATGTATCTATCACCTGCCGTGTCATTCATCTCGTGATGCGTATCTGTCTACCCTCCGTTGTCACAGAAGTGATATTCCGACCACAACACTCACCCAAGTGAATGCGCGGCGAGCTTTCAATTTGGCAGTCTGTAATACATGCACCCATCACTAGCGCGCCGTGTCGCTAGCGAGTGTTTAGTCTGTGGAAATACCAACGTGAGTGATGTGAAGCTAGTGATGAGTGAGCGCGGATCCATTCTATTTACAGAATAGCATTACAATTCTCACAATGACAATATCTCCCGCGCTAGAGGGATGCTAGGTACTTACACGTCAATGAATAATGCAACTATGCAATAAACACAGCAGGTGGAGGAGGCTGATTAAAAATGATAACTGATAAGAGAGACGAATGCTGAAGCGTGGTTTTTATTCATTTTGGATTTCAATTAATATTTTTTTACCAATTAAGTACTGTAAAATGTGAATTTGTATGTGCCTAATTAAATTTAAAATAATGAAGAAAGAAAAAAATAACTATATTTTTTAACATACATAATTTTTTATTATCGGTTACATGACATAAAACAATAATGTTAAGTTTGATTTTGACTAATGTCAATGCTGCGAATCGAGCCCCTTCGTCGTCGACGAGTCACTCTTTGTTGTCACCGTTCTGAAGTGGACGCTCGTCCCTAATCTATATGATAGAAAATGCTGAAAAGCAAGAGGTAGGTACCATTTAAATTTGGTTGATACAGCATCATTAGGAGTCGCCGACTCGAACAAAAAGTCCCAGCGCGGCAATAATTCGGACATTTCGTACAAACAAACAAATTGAATCATCTGTATTTATTCGATGTTTGCGTAGAGCGGCGCCCCTCCCCCCTGCGGAGCGGTGGAGGAGGGGGAGGGTATTGATTTGGAGAACGTGACGAGAACCCTGAGCCTGAGGGATGCACAAATTATTCCTTTGATTCAGCGGTGAACATGGTGTCGGTGGGATTGTCCCTAGGTAGTGGATACCTATAGGTATACTACCTACTATTTGATAAATATCCACCACAAGCTTTAGCTAGATTATTAACATTAGACAACCACACTAAATAGGTACTAACCTAACTATTTTATAATGCTTGGTTGCAGAATGTGATAAGATTTGAAAAATTATAATTAAATCTTGTATATTAATAAAATAAATAAATTATGCTGGACAATCCACACAGCACTATCTAGCCCCAAAGTAAGCTATTCAAAGCTTGTGTTATGGGTACTAGATAACTGATATATTTAATACCCTAATAATAATAGACCTAGGAGTACATTTTGACTCGGAATTAAATTTTCATGAACACATTCGCTCATTGACAGTAACATGCTTTAAAAGACTGGGATTCGTTACTCGGAACTGTAGAAAATTCAACAACATAAATGCAGTAAAACTTTTGTACACCTCACTCATACGATCTAAGTTGGAGGCGAGTGCGTGCGTATGGAATCCCTATGAATCCACGTATGCACTTATGCTAGAAAAAGTGCAAAAACGCTTCTTGAGGTTTCTTTATCAAAAGCTTTACAAATATTACCCATTTCTGTATCCCACTAAATATCTTCAAGGTGCATTAGGTTTTAACTCTGCTGAAACTAGAAGACTTAATGACCAAATATTAACATTATGGCGCATACTCCGGGGTCGACTTGACTGTCCTGTACTACTGACCAAAGCCATTCAACTAAATGTACCAGAGAATAGGGCCAGATTCCGCACTGGAAGAGTACCACTATTCTCAGTCACTTGGGCGCGCACAGTGTCACGCCAACAATCACCGATTTGCAGAGCACAACGCAAACTGAATGAACTTATCTCCATGCATCCTCAGATTGACGTGTTTGCGGATGGATGGAAAGTCATTGAGGGTATAAGTTTGAATTTTTGTGAGTCCCTGGAGATGTGAAACTGCTTAGTATAATAATTATTGTGTAAATATACAGTACGTATGTGTGTAAGTGTTCCGCTTTATCGTTGGTATTCTAAATACCTAGCTATGTAATATTTTGTGCAATTCTCTTATAAATAGTTTAGTCTCATACATTTAATTTTACTAGGAAGCAGATGTTATTGGTTTTTTATTTAAATTTTATTAAGTACTTAAGTGTTGTTGTGTAAAAATGTGTTTTTTGTTGCAAAGTTTTATTTTTAGTAGGTATAAGTAATTTTGATCTCATTTTAATTTATGTAAATAGTTTTAATTTAACTTGTATAACGAATTTGACCTGGTATGTCTGTAATGTTATACAGTTATTCAATAAATTGAATTTGAATTTGAATACATTATATAATTACATAGATAGATATTTTTTATTATGCATAGAAAACACCCAGACCAATGAACAAATTTCTGCAGATCGTACACAAATTTGTTCCGAGGCGGGAATCGAACCCGCAACCTCTGCGTCGCAGGCGGACTCTCGCCCGCTGCGCCACTGAGGTCGTCGAATATTAACAGCTATGAGACGTTCTTCTACATTTTGGTCACGTGGTACTACTGGCACCTAGAATCTGAAACTGAAACAACTTCACGACTTTGATCCCCAGGCACGGTAGATATCCCCTCAGAGAGTTTAGCATCACGAGTTGTAGGTACATATTTTACAAGGAAATAAAACAACGACATTATTAGGTATATGCCTATGTAGAACTCGTACACGCAAGTGAAGCTTTTCCAAGAATAATCTAGGATTCGTTATTTTATTCTCACCTAGTTTAAGACGTTTCAAAGTGATTCTTGTGATGTTAATGAATAAATAACTTATGATTTTAAAAACTACTTCATGATACGCTAGCATCATAAATAAGACGCACAGAGGTAGAAATGAACCAAACACGTGTAAGCCTAAGCACAGAAAGCATTGACATTACTCCTAATAAAACATAGTTCTCTCGTTTCCATTTTCGGTTAGTGAATGATGCTAAAATTAACCCAAATAACACAATTTAATAGTACCTTCATTATCTTCCGCCAAATTATTCTAATCAAAGCATCTGAAAATATTAGCTCCGAATCCTGCCGGGAAGGCTCAATTGAAAATTAGAATTGCAAATGGCGGGTGCCGTCGAACTGATCTTTCCGGTAGCGTTTCCGTTCATAGCGGAATTGAAAAAACTCTTTCAAATTCAAAATTAAAAGTGGAGCGTCCGCGCCGGAAACGCCTCTTCGATATCGGAAAGCGCTGGCACGGACGTCAATTATTGCACAGCGTCAGATTGTTCAGTTGTAAATGAATCACTTGACATTGGCAAGATTGTCTATGACAGGAGCCATAAAAAGAAGAAAGAAGAAAGAAGAAAGATGTATCGAAAAGTCACATAGACATTTCAGATGAATAGCCTCGATGCCTCGATTGATATAAATATCAGTCTTCTTGTCGTGTCATTGATTCTTTCTAAACAGTGTGCTGAAAGGCTTTTAAGTGCGCCTCAAGGAGCTCCTTTCGAGCACTATACACTATAAAACTCCAGTAACTAACAATCATTGGTTATGATTAAGAATAGCTTAGCGCATACATAGGAAGATGCAAATCTCCCTTATAGCGCTAAGCTATTCTTCTAACACAGAAACCTTGAGCACGTAAAAGATAGATCTTAGATTTTTGCGCATATACTGTGACAACGGTGAAGTTTTGAGCCTAATTTAAACAAGTCAAGTTAAACTATTTTTGAAATATCAGTAGTTAATCTAAGTTGTTTGTTGTTAGTATATACGACCATTCTTCTAGCACATAAATTGATTATTTTAAATAATATTATTGGGAAATAGCTTTAAAATAAAAATAATACTTTTGAAAACTTTTTTGTTTAGATTATAGTCACTCTACCGCAGCTCGGATACCTACTAGCAGTTTTTCAGTTATCAGGTTAGGTTTTTAGTTAGCTAAACAACACCTAAAAATATATATCAATGAACGTACGAGCACTTTTTAAATATCAGATATTTCTTTGTTGCATAAAAATATTCAATAAAAATAAAATAATATCACAGAATTATTTCAAGGCGTTATTCTATTTATGACTAAACGGTAGATTGATGGTATACCTCAGCATACTTCTCACTCACAGCCGCGGTAATTAGAGGTGGACTCCTCACAATAGGCAACGCAAGTAAAGTTTTTCGACTAGTAGAACGAATAAGTTATTTTGAAGGCTGAATGGTCTCGTTATGATTAAATTGTCCACAGCCATCGGACGGCGGCTTGGGCACACGGAGGCAGGAAGGCAATCAAGCCACCCCCTCAGGTTATTACAGGGTGGCCTAGTTCGGGCTTGACTCATCGCACTTGAGTAGGTAGGTACGCTTCCTAGATAATATGATCAATTTACTTAGCACTGCTGAAAATCTATATTCAAATCATATGCCTGGGAAAATAATTACAAGGTGTAATTTTTACAGGCACATGATGCTTGGCATCAGTATGCCTCAAGTTGATGGACGCAGGGCAGTGCATCGTAGGGCACGTTCCTATCGTGCTTGACTTGCGAAGCAATGCTTTGTTATAGGTGATGGTTACCACTTAACTCAGGTAGGCCTTCAGCTGGTTCCATCAGCAGGATGTATAAAAAAAATATACCAATAAGTAATAAAGTACAAGTAATAATAAAAGAAGTAATACAAGTGATAAAGTCATCTAGTGGATCCTCCTTCAGTGGATTACGAAAAGTGCCAGTATTTTTTAAAATAATTTGTGTGTAATTCTTTTTTACCCAGCGGCCATCGTATACTCACTTGGTTTTAATGATTAGGTAGGTACTTTGTCTCTTTGTTTTTTAATATAGTAGATGGTACCTACTTAGGATCCTTCTGCCGCAAATTGTCACTTGAAGAAATTCTTTCAAATAAAAGAATCACTAAAGAAGATTCAGTGTCATGCCCCTAAATGTACGAGATTACACTTGAAAATGGCTCACGTCATGAAGCGGCACTCGACCGCTCGTTAGGCACTCATCACACGGAGCGACAAGCGGCGTGATTGCGCGACTTCGCTAATCCCTGTCATTACGTGCTCCACTGTCACTCACATGTCGTATGTCGTACCCCTGTTGTTTCACAGCACTCATGGCGGCGTAAAATAGAGCTACTTACGGAATAGTCTAGGACAAAATATATGACCGTGGCGTGGAGACAAACAATAGCATAAAACTCACGTGTAGCTACGGTTTTTGTAAAGTTCATGTTATCTATAGAGCTGGTTAGGTTAGGTTAGCTATAGGTACTTAGTAACTTATCTTCTGTACTTATCATTTATTTTATGTATCCTTTGTGATATTTCTTGATTTGACTCTATAAACTTCTAGGAAACGTTAACATGCTCTTAGCCGACTAATCAAATAATATAATTAATGGCCAGTCACTGTGACGGAGCCTTTACTGTTAACTCGGTTATTAGTGCGGGTGTCTGTCTATTGAATGAAGACCACTGTTAATGAACAGATTATCTCCAGATTTTGGTATTTGGTGGGTCAGCCAGGTCTGGATATAATATTATATGGCAACATTGGCGAAATCAAGATTAGTTTCCCAGTTATCAGATCGAATGTAATTAAGTTTCTGTGCTCGGAGTTCGACATTCAAAACTATTTGAGCAAATGCTGGTTTTATAATTACCAGCTCGATAGCTACGAGTAGAATGATTAAGTTGATTTTAAATGTTTCATAAATGGTAGTATAAAAATATGAATTTAATGATACCATCTATTAATTAAATCAATCGACCTAATCGTCCGGCCATCATGAATCGCACAAGGTAAATATTTCGGCACATTCGATCGCAATTTATCATAGTGATTTAAAATTATTGATATAAACCATCCAAAAAAGTCATTATAATCAATTGGCTCCACGGATTCGACAATCGGAACAATTAGCTCTCGCAATTTGTATCGAATAAACGGCAGCGGCCACACCGCGCCATTCTTTTCAATCGGATAGGTAGATCATCGCCACGTCCCATACGTGAAACGTAAAGCCGTAGCCGGTTCGGATGTTTATTGAACGCGCGTACCGATACGATAATTCAGGTTGACGATGGTGGATGAAGGTTCTCGGTGTGGAGCAGCTTACATAGACGAAGAGGGCAGGCGGCAGGAGTGGTGCGGAGGGCCGGGCCAGCGCTCGGGCCAATGGCCGTGCGCCGCTTGCGACTCTTTTCTCCCGGGCCCGCCTTCTTTGCCGTAAAAACTCAGTCAAAACGCTTCAGCCGATAAGAGTGGTCGTGTGGTCGCGGACGCGGCTCGACACAGGGCCGGCTCCTGCGCGCGTTGGCATGTACCGCTGCTGTGTGCTGCTGCCGCTAGTACTCGCCGATGTGTTTAGTTTGTGTGCTTCACTGAACTAGCTTATAGTGCTGCCTGTGAAGCTGGAGATGAAGGTGAGTTCGTGTGCCTGCTTTCACCGGTACCTACAACTTCAAGAGCAAGTTTGCGGTTTCATCGTGACATGCATCACTGAAATTCGTCGGATTCGGACGTTTACCAATGGACAAACATAAATATTTTTCCTTTTAATGTAATGTTTCACCTCACTACGTTTTACTGAGGTTGTACTAATACTTCAATCATTGTTAATAAGATAATTGTAACCTTATAATACACAGTGGGTTATTGTTTTGTTTTTAAATGTATTAACAGATAATTAAATAACTTTCTTCGTCTTTAATCTTCATTAATTTAAGTTAGGTAACTCCAAATGTCCGTTAATATGTATGTTTGGTTCTGAAACAATACATAACTGAATCTAAATTTTAACAAACAATAATTAATACAGTATGTAGGAACTTTTCGTGTGCCTATTTAGAAGCAGAGAGAGGAGCCGTACTGGAAAAATAACTGACTTAGTTAATTGCTAGTTACCTAATTGCGTAACTTCAACTGATTTTTTCCAACGGAAACCCGAAAAAGCTGATATAATATTTTAGGCCAAAAAATAAGTAAAAATAAGTTTTAGGCACGTGATATTTAGCATAAATTTATTTACCGGTATTTCGTTCCAGTACATACTTGTAGCATACTTCACGACTCCCATACAAAAGAGTTCAACGAGTACGCGCATCCTTCTCAGCCCCTTACATTGCGATGCATAGGCCAATTGGGCGTTTTATTTTGCATAGTATCTACATTATTTTAAGTGTAATATTTACCTGAAACCTCTTTTTCATATTCGTTATCCAAGTTTACCGCGGGTATTTTTTTATGCCTTAAAACGTTGGAAAATAATTTCTGAGCATTATGTCTAATCATTAAGAAACTAAAATTAAAAGATGGATTTATTAGGTTAAATCTATATTCTACCAACAGAAGAAGTATTTATAAAAATATGCAATATGATAAAAGAGTCATATCAACACAACATCAGGTAAATCCCTATAAGAATCCCTAGAGAAACCTTAAGTCTACAGCTAGCTAGTTGTTTGTCAAATAAACAAATTCTAACAAAATGAATTATAACACTCCTAAAAAACAACAGCGAGCGAAGTTTTATAGCTACCACTTTATGTCAGCTGGTCAAAATCATGTTCTCCGCTCAAACCTGTGAGATAATTTGATGCAGCATTTTATTGTATCTACATGAAAAAAACTATGAGAATTGAGAACAGCTGCTTATTAATTTATACTAGGTACATCTTCATTACTAGAACAGGTAAAGACAGCCTACAAACTAGTGGAAGGTGGGGCTGATTCCACAAATAATTTATTTACAATAAAAATTTTACAGACTGACATGATACGTCTAACTCGTTAGGTTGTTAAAACATAGATAGGTATAAAAAAGGCTTCAGAATTTTACAAATCACATTATGATACGACATATGAGTAGATATCGTCGCTACGAGTTTAGTAAAAAAATGAAATACAAAGAAAAAAGCCTGTTTATTCCATCACTTTAACAAACAATTCATTCTTTCAATCACTACTTAAGCATGCATATTATTTTCTAATGTTTATTTTAGACACAGGTAGGTATGTACATATTTAATTTAATTAATTTAATCACATACAGTTTCAATGCATGCACTTTTAAAATATATTTTACGATACGACATACGAGTTTAGTAAGTAGTGTAAATTACGTATGAAAACACTGAACATCATAAAATACATAGCATTAGAGCATTTGGAGATATAAATAACTCAAAAACTCAGTGTCATTCTTTTTTTAGTCTTTGAAAGGCTGTTTTAATGAAACTAAGAAGGTTATTTCATTATTTGATTTATATCATGTAATTTATTCATTTTGTTTTTATTTATTTCAACTTACATCTATCGTTATAGGAGTATCCTAAATCCTAATGCAATAGAGTAATTCTAAATATCATAGTAAACCTTATTCCTATTTTGAACTATGTGTTATGTTTCGTTTTTTAGACTGAATCCACTTTGATAGTCGGAGTCCTACATAACTTTGTCAAAGAGCAGTTCCAATAAATAGTAAATAGTAGAGCTCTTTGTGAATGAGTTCCTGAGGGTAAGCAATATACGCTCACATTGCTGTGTTTTGTTTTAACGGGGGCCATGCCATTGTAGTTACAGACACACGAGACATTCTCAGCTTGCATTACAGCATACTAAATACCTATAACATCTCAGGATGTTCCTACGTCTCAGACGAAGGCAGCAAAATGAACAATTCCTTGACTGAGGTACTCTCTGAGCTATTGCAATTGTCATAGCAGTAAACTCTGCGGCGCTCAAGTCATCAAGACATCAAGCGAGACATCCACTCCCGTCATATGAAAACGTACTGGAATAAGGAACCAATTCGATCAAAATAGCACAGTAGGTCTGGCATATACGACAGAATTGTGTTGCTATCGAATGACCTTCTGAATACCACCAGAAAACCTTTCTGGTGTTATTTAAGTTAGAAAACCTTTCTGGTGTTATTTAGAAGGGTAAATTCGAATGACCGCAACCTCGAACTGTAAAAATTGGATCAATAAATGAGACCGAAATATTCGGATCATTTTAATAATAATAAAATATAATCCTAACCAATATTACTATTTGTATTCTTCTCGTTTTCAGATACAAAATAAACTGTTTTTATTTTTGGTTAGTTTTTTGATAAGTCGTATTATTTACTGATGGCATGTGTTGTTTTTTTACGTCGTGTTAGTTTCTGGAAATCCTATGTCTAATTTAAAACTAAATTCATGCTGAACTCGGACTTAAGTCTGTAAAACTTACAAAAACATGACGAGCAAAGGTAAAATCTTGATTGATTTTTCTTTTTAGAATTGCATAATTATGCAGTTGTTAAATTAAATTGACTCAAAAAAAAACAATTCAGTGGCATTGCCGTATCACCTAATTTACAATTTAAATAATTTATAAACGCTGATGGATTAGGATGTTTAGTTTTATTTGTGAAACACTTTTATTAAGTATGAGTAAAATAAAAGTAGTAAAATATTTTCATGTAATATTTTGTGAAGAGTCTCTTCTTTGTTAAGTTCATATTATTTTCTATTTACCTTTTTATTTAAAGCATTATCTAGAGTTCGATCGACATGTTTGTTTACGGAAATCGCTCTGCATACTAGTTACTTAAGTTGTTGTAAAGTGATCTTTGATAAACACCGTTCTACATAATACTTTGTATGAAGGTTGCACGTGGTCGCCATGAGGTGCATGGTTCCACGGACCACGAACATTTACAAAATATTACATTTATTAAAGTTTTACTGAGTGTGAAGAATAAAAAGTAATGAGGGAAGTACATAGTACCTACTGATCTGTTGTTATACAAAGACAAATAAGAGTGTAGAGAGAGCTCTTTATTATGGGCGGTCTGCCGGCCACCATGCCTATTTCTGCCGTCATGCACTGTTGTTGTGTTTCAGTTCACAGGGTGTTATAACTTGCGAGTCATGGTGATGGTTACCACTTATCATCAGGTGGTACCATAGTGCTTGTCATATCAAAAAATATTAAAATAAATCATGTTTAGGAGTTGATATATAGTTTTGGGTAAATGCCGCCTGAGCTGCGTACGCATGCATCACGTAGCCAAGGGGCTCGGCGGCGGCGGTGACAGCGACGCGAGTGCAAGCTCCTCACCAAATCCGATTAGAGCGGAGTCGGGTGCTTGCGATAAATCCTCTCTGTCGTCGTCGATTCGTTACGTCCCGCTTTACCGAAGTTAACGCATGCCGAGAGATATGGCGGCGGTGGCTTTGGGACTAATATGTTATTTAAGGGCCGCGCGGCGTCCCGCGGCGCTGCCACCGGCTCAATGCGGATATTAATGGTCCGAATGTATCAGCTCTTCAGGACCTGGCGAATGTCTTCTTCGACATCGATCACTTGACGGGTTAACCACCGCTCGGCCGGCGCTCTCGCCCGCTTTGTTCACACTCTGCCTCGACTGATGAGACTCATTTGTGATTGTGACTAATATTCCTTCAGTTTAGTGTATTGTTATTATTTAACACATTGATGCCAGTTTTGTTTTTTGATGTAACGAGTAAGTTTGTTGTCCTGGACGAATAGTTCTAAAAAAGTGGGTTCGGGCCCGTTTTTACGAAACTGAGAGGAGAAAGTATATTAGAAGGTAGGTAGGTACGTGAAGTAAAGGTGCCATCGTCTTTATTTATTTATAGGGCACTCAAAACAAGGTACAATCGGAAAATACACATATTAACACTATTAACTAAGAGCTAGTCGGTACCTTTAACAATATTTATTATTTAATTATAAATCTTAATTGATTTTTCGGCACACTCAATCAAAGAGTGGCCAAAGATGCTTTCTTGAATGTTGATTGATTATTTTTAAATAAATAAATGTCACATAATAAAGCACGACATCATAATGTATATTCTCTGTACGTGAACTTTGTTCGTTGAGAAATAAATATCTTCTACCACATCTGATAAACCAGTAAAACGCTGACTTTGCCTGCAACTTTGGCTTTGGCTTGTATGACGCTAATATTGTTCACGCTGACCGCCTCGCCACCGCGCGCCGGGCAGGCGCCCGCGCCGCCGCGTCGGGAGAATGTGCCTTTCCAAACACAGTGTTACGAAAGACGCCAAATCAATCGATTTATACATTTAGAAACTGCCAAAAAGGTGATGGGTTTATGGTACGCGCCTAAAATAAAAATATAAAATTGATTTGTTTTCAATAACTTTCTACATTGATAACTAGCAATAAAATCTGAATATTTATTGTGTGAGAATAAAATTGGCACCGAAATAGTAAAATACGAAGACTAACTTGTACCTTTAACGAACGCATAGCTCTCATTATTATTTAATTTGATTCTTCCATTTAATATGATTAAGTATTTTATTTCATTATATTGCGATAGAAACTCATGTAAAAATGAAACAATATGATTAAGCCCATTTACTTACATCGCGCATAATCTTATATTTTTTTATTAATGTCAATCACATTAATTCATCTCTTTGGCTCTCAATGATAGGTGTGAATTCAAAAGTCACTCCTAAATTGTTACTATAGTTTGTAAGCCCTGACGGAGGGCAGTGCACTGGCCTCCGTCAGGGCTTACAAACCAGTAGTTACAAGTAGATTATATATATAATCTGGTGACTTCTGGTAAACCTAACCCTAAATATTTAGGTCAGTCAGGTTATTACTAATCGCGTTGAAACCAGAATAACGGTGGATGGTGAACAACTTGCATACGTCCAGGAGTATATCTACCTGGGCCAAATAGTTTCCTTCGATACCAGACAGGATAAGGAGATCGCTCGGCGAACCGAGAATGCCTGGAGAAGCTATTGGTCCATGGGAGATTTAATGAAAGGTGCGCTTCCCTTATCGCTCAAGCGTAAACTCATGGACGTATGCATCCTCCCCGTTCTGACATATGGTGCGCAGACCTGGTCTCTGACCAACATTCAAAAGTCCAAGCTCAAGGTTTGCCAACGTGCAATGGAGCGGAGTATTTTAGGCGTGCGACTTATTGACCGAATTCGCAACACGGACCTACGCTCACAAACCCAGATCGTAGATGTAGCGACCAAAGCTGCCAAGCTCAAGTGGGAGTGGGCCGGCCATGTCTGCCGCATGGACTGTAAGCTCTGGGCCAAACTAACGACGGAGTGGCGCCCGCAAGAACCGAGGCGTCGCGGCAGACCCAAAATGAGATGGCGTGATGAGCTCGATAAGTACCAGCCGGAGTGGAGCACCATATCACGGGACCGCACAGAGTGGAGGGAATGGGGGGAGGCCTTTGCCCAGCAGTGGGACATAGATGGCTGATAATAATAATTATTAGGTAGGCAGATTAGCTAGCATTTTGTCTGTAGGTACTGATTTGGGATTGAAGTAGGCTAATCTACCGGTGTTCTTTTCACATTTAATCGACTGCTTTAACTAAATGCAGCGTTCATGGGGGTTTTTTATTCATGCTTTAATTTTGTTACAAAACAAACGAACCACGTTGGTGCTACCTGTGTTCCACTAAATGACAGATTAATTTAAATCACTCAAAACGTGACAAAATCAAAGGGACCTCGAGTGTGGGATTTAGATGCATATCTTTAGATGCTACTGTGGTGTCATTGTGAGCGACTTAAGAAGGCTGCGAAGGAGTGACATGACAGGCGGGGCGGGTGCAGGGTGGCAGAGGCTGGGGCAGGGGGTCGCGGGGCGGGGGCCTGTTTATTCAATAAACAAGGGCGAAGGCTTCGGCGCGACGCTTTGTGGGGCGATGACGAGGACGAACGACGAGAGCTGGGTCCCGTGGGATGCGAACAAACCTTAATAAACTTAAGCCCTATTCAAGAAAGTTCTACTACATTTCGTATAATTAATTCATATACGAAACACAGCACAAAGCCCGTACATTTGACATAATGAAGAAAACAGATTAATGACGCCTAATTAAATAAACAATGCCACGGTGGTCCGAGCGCCCTACAAGCGCGGTCATAAATAGCTTACTTTATTAAATGAGATTTTTCTGAAGGTTAAATAATAAAAAATACTTCACTTATTATACATAATTCAATAATTCTTTAGTTACAAAATGTAATATACAATAAACTGTACAATATGTACTGTTTACATATAAATTTAAACAATCAATATTTAAGATTTATAGTTCCTCGTTTCGATATACATACCTACATCTGATTATATTAATGCTACTCATGAGGGGCGGCCCGGGCTGGTTCGTGTTTTCTTGAATGCACTGCTCATTACTTCTTACTATTTCATTAAACCAATCTGAGTAAGAATTTGTGCAATTTTTTTTTCTTGAGACATATTTCCAAAGTCTATCAAGACTTTTACCTAAACTGAGTAAATATATCTATCTAAATTCCTAATGTCAAGATTTTCCACCTCATCCAGTGAAGGTAGAATAGTTTCCGACATGTGTTGGTGATTCTGAGGAGCACTTCCAGTTACGGCAGACCAAATCTCAAATAAATGCATCATCGAGAAAGCACATTTAATCAAAGTACCTGAAAAAAATATTAGTATACGCTACTTATGTTTCGTAGACCGTGCTACGCCTGAGCCTACGCAGTCGTGGCTATATAACAACTAAAGTCGCAAAGGGACGCAAATAAAACTTTTATATTTTCAAAATAGACAGTTGAATCTTTAATTTAAGATATGTGAGAGTATTCGACTATGGTTGCAATAAGTCTATGTGAAGTCAACAATAAGTTAAATATTTGGCAGAAATCCTGTGCAGCGTAGCACGTAAAAACAGGTCATAAAAAGTCAAGTATAACTAAATAATAACATACCTTGATCTTGGAATTTCATGTTACAAACACCACTTAAAATCAATGCAAATCTGAGAATTTACCGTTAGTTACACAAACAATATGTGCTATTGTGTTACTGATAAGGCGAGCGCAACGTAATGATGTGTTCACTCCGGAAGTCGGAAAATAAGTGAATTAGGTAAACTGGGTGCCATATTTATATTTTTGGGTAGCTTGTTTATCAGTAAATAGTTAGTAATGAAAGTGGGGTAAGTAATTGATGATGAAATTTTTGCATTTATACCTATGGCGGGACCACTGTGCAATGTACCAAAACTACTTACATCACATTTAACTTGTTGCTGTAACAAGCAGATGGCTCACTTGATGTCAAGTGGTGGTATCACCTATACTTAATTAAGCATAGCCTCGTAGATCACACACAATATGCCCTACGCTGCATGCCCTGCATCCAACAACTTGCCTGCAATTTCACCGGCTACACACTCTTCAAATTTGAATTCAAATTCTTTTCGCGTTGCTGCTTGGCGGCAGGAAAAGGCGTGGTGGTAGTACTTCCCCGGACGAGCCCTTCACAGAGAGCTCTTAATAATGACGTATTATGTAAGTTCAATTAAATCAGAAACCATAACAAATTAATATCAATTTCAACAGTTATTCTTAGCTATTATTTGAACATAAACAATTTTAAACCAAATATCGAAAAGATAAATGTCTTTAAAATAACTTAAATTGCTGACTGTACATTTTGCCGTAGAAAGTTGGATTGCCGCACCGGCGGCGGCGTCAGCGTAGGGTGTTCTTTCGTAAATAGTGGCTTTTATAATACTTACTGTGTGATAAAATTGAAAATTCTAGTAAACTATGCTAAGCCAGTTTAGGTATTAAACTGTTAATTTTAAATGTTTTAAAAGTAAATCTAATGAATAGTTTGCTTTAGTCATTTTCACTACTCGGTTATAAAGTAACGTAAGTAAAAGTAATGTAAGTCATAATTACTAGCACCAGACAAACGTATACCCCAGCAGGTTGCTTACACTTACCATGCTTTTTGAGGAAGCCCAAAATTAAACCAGCGGAACCCTCTATAGGTGTGCCCGTCTCACTCGTCGGTAATAAGCCGGCTGTCGACGTTATATGAACTTCACTAATCAATTGTCCTCTCAGAGGTCGTCATAAGGAATATCACAATAAAAAATAAAACGATATTATTGTAAGAGCAGAACTGTCGGACTTGATTTGAATTATTTTTTGTGGAATGTTCTTTATCGAGTCTTCCAAAGGTGTTCGCGTTTCGATAGGCTGTCGACAGACCCACTAATGTGATAAACTTCTATTTTCAATTCATATAATTTTAATAAATAATAATAATATTATCTGCAGAAATTTATTCCGTTGGTCTGTGCGTTTTCTATGTATAATAAAAAAAATATATTTATGTAAGTATATAATGTATTAAATATATCAGTTATCTAGTACCCATAACACAAGCTTTGAGTAGCTTACTTTGGGGCTAGATAGTGCTGTGTGGATTGTCCAGCATTATTTATTTATTTATAATAATATCTGTACACAAATATGCAATTTACCAGAATTAGTCGCTTTTAATGCTACGGTAAATATACAGTAATACCTATTACCCAATAAGCTCCCCATTCAATAATAGCAAGATATGATCATTAATATTGTAAATTGAAAGAATGTCGTCATAGCACAGTGTGTTTGAAAGGAAGCAATCGAGTGATAAGATCGCGATGGAGAGCGTGGTCGTAGCGCCGCGCAGCGCGCATTCTCTCATCATCATCACCACCACAACCAGACCAATAAGCCACTCAACCTGAGTCAAAGTCAAAGATCGCTTTGAAACGTCTTAAAACTAAGTGAAGTGAATCTAGGTGCCGTGCCGCGTGACTAATTCAGGCTTACTAACAGCTCTACAATGTTCCTTTTAAGCAACAAACTTACGGCTTGGTTCCTACCGTTCTTTTGTTCAATCCTTGCTAAAAAAAATCACTACTGTACCATACACACTTATCCAGCAAGGAGAGAACGATTTTGAGTCCCTCCATTCACCACGTTTCCATTATCTTCTTCCGGTTCTGGTTCTGGTCTTTCAGTTCGAGGTTCTGGTTGCCATTCGTAAACTTTAATATCTAGCAGTTGTCTGTTCTACGATTCGCGCTATACAACCAATAACTATGTATTTCGACTTTTAGATTCACCCGCATTTCAGGAAACTATTATACTTCAGGTCAAATATATTGTAACTGTTGCTTGTTTTACTAATCGTTGATACACATAACACATACATAAAGTCAAAAAGTGTATTTAGAATATAATAGTACATTATGGTACTAGTGTGGCACATTGGTGATTACCGCTGAGGCGCCATTGAGACCCGAGCCGTAGGCGAGGGTCTTAATAAGTAATCATCAAGCCACACGTGTATCATACGACGTTTTTCAACACATTTGTGAATAAAATAATAATAAAAACTCACAGAACAGATATTTTTCCTTGGAGTTTTCAGGTAGTAAAGTTTCCTACGTTAAGGGCTTCACATCATAAATCGGGAGGTGTACAACATAAATCATTTTCTTCGTAACTAGTACTTGTAGACATTTTAATTAATAAATAACTATAATTTCAACAGTGAAATCGAGTTGTGAAAAATGTTTCTCTTCGGCGGGAAAAATTAATCAGTTTTCATGAGCGCGTGCATTTCGATTGGTGAGTTTTTTTTTATTTTCCGCGCATAGGGTAAAGTATTGCGCCTATTCTGCCACGTAAAAAATGGGGAATTTAATTTTTCTTTTATTACAGGGAAAACAAAAGTTATATTTGAGTGAATGTTTTACTTATTATACACGTACGAGTTAAAATTATCCATAATATAAGAAGTTGCATGAAATGAGCAAGCAATAGGAATATTAATTTATTTGTTCTATTGAACACGATCTTTTTTTTGAATAAAAACTTTTTTAGGAACAAAACAACTCAACCATAAAATTTAAAAAAAAAATCTATAACTCACTAGTGGGTTATAGCAATGAAAAAGTCACAGTTTGAATAATGGGTGTCATTCTGTGCCTAATTGCGGTGACCGTAGAGCCACTTTATGAGCAACTGTGTTGAAAAATAAAAAAACAATAACCTTCTTATTATTTTTTTTTTATTTATTTATTGAGAAACTTTACTTCATCAACACTATCTTTATTCTTTTTATTTATGTTTTAGCTGCAAGTTTCCATTTTATGCTTTCAAAAATTTAGCTTGCTGGTAGAAACTAGCCATCGAAGATAGGGCTCTTCCATGGCTGTTTAAGTACCCAGGTAGGTACTTTATAATAATTCATATATGAGAATGCTAAGTCATACCTTATTAAGCGTCAATATTATTATCCTAAATTTTAAGAAGAAATTACATTTTAGGCCATAAAATATTTTATCTTCTTTGAATAACTTCAGGATTGACCATTGAACTTCGCACCTATTTAGATCTCACTTATTTTGTCGTTGAAGGCTATCACAATATTGAACTTGGCTCTCATTTTGTTGGTATCATTTATGATATTATTATTAAATATGTATATAGATTTAACATCGCCTTAGCGCTTAATAAAAAAACCTGTAATGATGTTAATTTCTCAATAAATAAAAATAAATAAATGATTTTATTGGATAACTCAGCGATATCTTAAGTACTCACCATTAACTTAATGACTAATGAGCGTATCGCTGCTCTGTTGTTAGTTCTCAACAACATCCAGTTTTTGCTGAAAAAATATCTAATCAGCCTAACTAAAAGAATAGCGGTACACCGGGAGAATAAACTTGACCCCAAATAATTTTATTTATTTTTTGAGATATTAACATCATAACAGGTTTTTTTATTAAGCCCTAAGGCGATGTTAAATCTAGGTACTTACTTAATATTAACTTACTACAACCTATACACAACACTGCTTAATTTAAACATTTTGTTTCTAAAAACAATCTGTGCCATTTTCATGACTTTCATCAGGTTTTGATATGATAAATGTCTCAAGAAGAAAGACATTTAGAACTGCTATAAAAATATGCACAAAAAAGTACCAGAACGAGGTTAAAATAACAAAAACCTCAACGCCTAGCCCTATTTTCTTTGCTTACATCCAGATGAAACCATAGCTTTCATTTGGATGAAAACAAAAAGTTTGACGAGTTCATTTTCCTTGAGCACGATGCGATGGTAGCAACTTAATTTCCTAAGATTAATGTAAATAAATAAAAAGTGTTCACTTTGTTTTCCGTAAGCGTTGTTTGGACAGAGACAGATGGCGCACACCTCTCGCCTGTAAACATTTAACACCTCGGTATAATCGCGGCGAGGCATTAGTCACAGTGCTTGGATACAACAATATAGTGGGTGATTGATAGCGGCTAGCGGCCGGCGCGCTCTGTGCTCTATGCCCCGCTCGGCGCTCGCGCGCTCACCTCGCGTTCCGAGGAAAGCGGCCGTGATAGTCCTCATGCAGAAGTACATCTACACGACTTAATTGTACATCTAGAAGAAGTTTAATTCATTTAAAAAACTCAACAATAAGGTTTCTTCTTCTTCACTTCAAGTAAAAAATATGATTTAGTGTCATCGGATGAGTCATTATTGTTATCATCATCATTGCTATGGCTACGTTATAATATAGTAGGCGCCGCTATATTAGAATCTTCGATAGGCTAAGTTAGAGGCTCGTCGGTCGAACTATTCGATATTTCATCAACCAGATGTGAGATGATGTAGGATAAGTATTGATTGCCCTCCATCTGGAACGATGTCGGATGCCAATCCTTTTCGAAAAAAGTGTTTTGATTGTTCGTGGTTTACGCGTCAAACATAATATTTCATTTTGAAGGAACTCCGATTTGAATGATCCGTTTTTGGGGCACATTGTTGGAAGTTGATATATTATCTAGTCGGCGAGGGTGTTCTCAGCTCTCAGCTGCACCTGTCCGCCTGCTTGCGGTGAGTTGTATTGCGGCACGATTTGTATTGCGATGTGCGTTGATTGCGCCTTCTCGGTACATCACACAAATTATTTTTATTATCTTTATAAACGAAAGGGCTATTCACTCACTGAAGCATTCATCATAAAATCTGAAAACTACAAGGCATACAGATCTGTGGCAGGGGCAATCTGTGAAAATTCGCATCCTACCGATTGTAAAGGAGTTAGGCACAGTTTTGTACGAAAATGAAAATATCTCCATGCGGATGAGGCTGCGCGGAATCCCACTAGAGTTTTTTGTATTGGTGGGTAGTAGTTGACCGAGCGAGCGAAGCGAGCGAAGCGTCTCAGTTTCCACATTGGCCAAAAATGCGTTTGTCCGGATGTCTGTCTGTTCTCCTCTACAGGTCGCATTTTTCTACCGATCTGGACGAAACTTGGTACACAGGTTATATGACTTATTAGATTTTTTTGTCGTCGGGGATTTTTGATTGGAGGGGTACTTCCCCCAAAAAGGGGCAACAAAGGGGGCTATTTCATATACTGAATATCTCCACCAAATGAGATCCGATTTCGATTGTTCTTTTTTTATTTGAAAGGTAGTAACTATAAGTTGGTCTCACAAAAGTTTGGTGAAGATCTGATGAGGATCTTTAGCATGATGAACGGGATAGCTCATCAAAAAATCGACGGGTTTCAATCAAATTTGAGAGAAACACTAAGGACCTCATTCTACACAAGATGATTAAAAAAAACAATAAAAATCAATAAAATCAAAAGAATCAAAAATCGGAAAAATTATATCTACCTACCGCTAAGCCAGTGAATTGCTCACTTTTAGTGTGCTCGCGAGGTCTACCAGCTCACAGAGCCACTAGTTTAGTTTTATCAAGTACATAATAAAAAAACTCAATGATTACCTTGTGTTTGTCGCATGCAAAGAAGCACGTGCAAATTGTTACACATACATATCATGGTCATCGTCAGTATATCCGTATATTTAGTTAGAAAAGTACTCTATATGGAGGGCTGTTGCCGTAGTCACCAAACTTTACATGTGACTGATAATGTTCTCCGGTGTCACGGAAGACCAGCGTTGTAGTAGTAACTGTTGTGGTGTATTTCTTCTATGTTATTGTGACACTAAATAAACGTTTTAATTTGATTATAATATGTTAATTACTAGTAGATGATGCTCCCCATCTCGGGCTGCGTTCCATCAGTCTAGTTGACCCTCAGAAAAACTAAGAAACACCTGTCCCTGGAGAATTCTTATTTTATTTGCGGCTTTCGATTAATAAATGCTAATGGTATCCGAATCCTTGTACATATAAAACGACTCATAAACACAATATGTATTTTAAATAAGGCAAAGACGTAATCGCCTCGTTGCGTCGCGTCGCGTGACTTTATAAAAAGCGAGCGGTCCGTTGCAGGATTATTTCGAGTTAACGCTTTCGGTGAGGCTTTATACGGCATGATGAATACGGCCAGGTTCCCAGTATTTAAGCAACAATAACACGAGGGCCTTCTCATTGTTGTGGGTTGATTTAGCACCTATCCGGCCGATGGGTCCTCGTTGGAGCGAGCACGCGCCCCGACACTCGAATGCGTTTTTTGTTCTTTTTTTGTATTTATCAAAAATGAGTAAAAATGAGCGCGTTGATGTGTCGTTCGCGGGACGGAGCTAGGCCAGGCACCAGACCGGCATGGCGCCGGCCAGCAGGGCGTGCAGGCCAGCTATTAGAAGGCGGCGGGCCGCGAGGCGAGCGCGCGATTACACGCACCGCGCTGTAACAATCGGTAATTGTGGCGCTTGTTTTATCCCAAAAACGGTAATAGGCTACGGCTCGCCCGCTTTGCTTACAAATCAATAATAAACTTCAGCTTCGGGTTTATTACACATCCAATATATATAAATATGCATTATCTGAGAGTGGGTATAAACCCGAGGTCTACGGCCGAACGATTATTTGAACTCTTCGATTGAGTGCCTTATTTATGGCGACTGAGCTTGTTTTAAATGATTAAAAATTTTATGATGTTCTCATGGTTCGACTTGAAATATAGAAAATCGAATGGAATGGTTTATGCGTTTCCATCATTGGGTAGTCGCGGACGGTGCCTCTCATCCGACACAAACTGGTCAATATTTCAAAGTGAAACCCGATACGTACGTTTTAACGGTCTCTCCATTATTTAACAACATTTTAAGCAGGAATAAAACATATTGGCACCTCAAGTTGATTGGGCATTTTAAAATTTTTCTTTTCACAAACTAGGTAAATTATACAGACTATGCTTACTTATCTAAAGTGTTTTGATGCGAGGTTTGCCTGTTTTGCGAGAGACTGTTTTCTGAGATAGGAACATTGAAGCTCCTGGGAGGCGCAGGCATAACAGCAGAAGGTAATAAAATTCTATAAGAAAGCTCACGCTACGCTTCAAACCAATAAAACCAAAAGCAGAGAAAAAAACACACACTAGTAAGGACATTAAGACTGAATATGTTATTAAATAATGATTTTAGAGTTGCAATTATTTTATTCTGGAATTTACTTTTGAATTCACTTTATTTATTTATAATTTACCAAATTCCCAGCATTGAGCTAAATATGATTAACAGTGAACTAGAAGTGTAGAAGTACTTGTGTATTAGTTTTAGATAACTGCCGCAGCCGCCATGACACCCAGCTCATCCCGTGGTCGATTGGAGTTCAATTGCACATAAACGTGACTACGGCTTAACATTGTACCTTACCTATATGGACATTTCGTTTTGTAGAATCGACTTACTATTTACATTAGAGCGCTTTCCTTGCAGAGGCGCGGCGTAACAAAGCTGGACAGAGCGCGCGCTGGTCGGACTTCTATCGCCCGCCGTTTTTCATTAAATTTCTTCAACCGCATTAATAACCATATTAACGTTTAGATAACAACATTTTTCATTATAAAAGTTATTATTACATGAAACCCGTATAGGTATTTGAGGTTGGTTACAAATGCCTCCGGCGCACAATGAAAGCCATACATCATGTCCTCGGCGGCGGCTGCACGAGCGTATTCAGGGCCCTCGTCTACTCTCGACCTTACTGGTGGGACATAAAGTCGACGTAAGAAGCATTCTGTTCGCGGATATCTATCTGTGTCCCACCAGTAGGTGCGGTGGCTCCGAACAGGCTTCGACCGGGCGGGTGTAATCCCCTGGTAAGTGGTCATTCCGTGAGGATTACTCGTGTAGCCTCCTGTAATTTATCAATTTGTGTATGGTCGCTGCGCATGCGCATGCGTCGCACTCGGTACGAACGGGCTGCGAGCAAGGCGCGGCGGCCGTTACAAACTTGCAATCCAATTTGAGGAGTAGGCACTATTAAATCCAAAAGGTTTTTAAACAAACCTATAAAATCCGTATCGTTCGGCTGTTAAAAGATGATCGACTGAGGTACAAACATAATAACTTTTTGTTTATTAAAAATCACTCGACATCATAAAAGACGCGGCAAAAAATATGGCGAGTCGAGTTTTGGTGCGGCCGATTTATGGCTGAATTCTACCGCTGCGCTATCGCCTATGTAGTGGGTTCGTTGGTATCAATGGCACAACCTTTACGACCTCACAGTTACAGAGTTTGTCATTTTGTGTTGATTTATTTAACGATATTGGGCGCGCGCGGTGGACGCGGACAATTAATGTCTAATTTATCGAGCGAGAGTAGATTAGCATTGTGAATGCGAATGTTTATAATGTCCGACGTCTCTATTCCAGTTTTTTACTCCTTTACAAATTGGCGCCGCTAAAACAAATTGATTTTGTGTCACCTGATGACACTTCTCACCACATAGTTATGTCAACGTGTTGGCCTTGTTTTCGGAATGTAAGAATATAATAGTCATGCTTCTAATGTAGCGTATTGATAATCAATAAATTCACTTACAGACCTCCGGTTTCTAAAAGCCCGTTCAAAGCTTATCATAAGTTACTTGCAATCTCTATCTAAAAGCTGAAATAGCAAGTGACTTGACAGATTAGTGTTGATCGAGCTTTCAGAAACCAGCCGTTAATGTAATAAAGTAGGCATGAATGTACCTATATGTACATATATCGTAGTTGGTCCAGCTAGGGATTATTTTAATAGTTTTGATCTTGTAGAATTGATCTTGTAGAAAAATAGTTTTGTAAGAGATATACCTATAATGAGACCCTGTATATTGTTATAGAAATAGGATAAAGGTCAGAATTTCAGTAACAAGAGCAACCTCTGGGGAATGTAGGTTATCAAAGAAACGTGTGAAACGCAAACATAGGCATTACACGACATTTCAACTAACAACTATATTATCATATCGAATGTTCCAATCAATCAAGCAACAGCTCTAGGTGTTCAATAATAGACTTTAATTTACAATGGCATCTGTTCTATTTGCACATTTCAAATGACACTTGTGTAAATGGTTTGAGAGCGGCAAGGTGCCTTCAATGGCGGTTGCTCTGCACACACCGCAGCGGCCGGCGCATGCGCCGCGCCCGCGCGATCGCAAACACTCGCGCCGCTGTTCGTGGTTACACGGTGTCGCGTGTTAGATCGGCGTTTTTCAAAGACAAGCGTACAGAGAATTACAATTTAAGACATTTTGTTTTATGTTACATTGTTATAAAATCGGTTTTTTGGATGAGTTGCTGTATTATTTGTACATAGCTAAATCCAATTAGTTTTGGGTATTTACAAACTCTCACACAAACGTAGGTACCCATAGGTAATAGTTTTGCTCTTCAATCGCATAGTTTTATAATAGTCAATTAACTGACGAGCATTATACATCGATCACGTTATAATTCAACAGCGGCATCACAAAGAGGATGAATACGCAACAGAATAACTTTTCAAATTCCCACAAATTTCCATGGTATTGTGCAATCGAACGGCTTATTACTGCTCGATCTCTCAATATATAGCGGCTATCATATCATATTAAGTAATAAACAGTCAGTAAACACGAGGGCGCAAGCAGGCGCGCGGCGCGGCGGGTGCGGCCGCGGCGACCAGGGCTAATTACAAACAATTAGCCGCCCCCCGCCAGCACCGGCCAGTACCGGCCAGCACCAGCCAGCACCGGCCAGCACCGGCCAGCATTGGCATCGGCACCGGCACCTATCCTCGTTATTAACCTTTATAGTGCATATTTGGAACAAAAACGTTTATCGGCTTTTACGGACAACTCGCGCTCAGTATTAGGTAATGCCTACTCGGGATGGACGGCTCAGTCGGTCTTTCTGCTGCGTTATAGGCCGTAGTTCGGTCTCCATCGCGAGACCAAACATTTGTGTATTGAACCAGTTTAATCTATGTCTGGGTATTTTAAATGAGTCTAATTTTTTATACTAAGTTATAGGTAATCGTTGGTAAGCTAATATATAAATAATACCTAGCCATAGTATTTACATATTACTATTGTATTCATATAGATATCTGGGGGTGATTTTGGTTTCCGTCGGTGTCGGATTCGACACGGAATACAATTTTTGAATTTAGGATACGATGGCTTTCTAAAACCCCTAGCGAAAACGAACGCGATTTTGACGTTGTCACTCAAAGCTTTTGACATTAAGATTCGAAAAGATAACACGTGACTTTCCGCCAGCTATTTGGTGGCGGAAACTTTTCCGTGACAGGTCGTGTCCAACCTGTCGTTTAAAAACTATGTAAAAACTCTGTTTAAATACATTTGGTTGTAACTCTGCTGAAGTTGCCATTCCGTCGCAAAAAAATTATTCACTTATTATTATTACCTACGTGGAATGGAATTTCACGTTGATTAATAATTGTGAGACAATACGTGCGCTAGGTACATGCCTTAAAAAAACTGTCAATTGACTTTCCGCTACGATTCCGACTATTTCCGACACCGACGGAATTTAAAATCACCCCCCTGGTCCTCATTTTAGTAAAGCCTTGTTTAGTTCGAGACTAGATAGTGTATTATTACCTTTATTTATTTATTATGATTATATTTTAATTTAACGCTGCTAGACAGTTGATGAACTTTTTCATAATAAGTTATGGCCTTAGTAATCAAGGTAACAAATTATGTAACGATTCTGATTATTCCGACCGACACGCCTTGTTAACCTCATCCCTATCAAGATGCAAAATGATTATTTGAAAAAATAAGTGTTCTAACAAGATTTATTTTAAATTTTAGAGACTGTACTTCAAAATCAAAATCTCAAGATGTATTAAGTCAATAGTGTAGTACATAAATTAGTCATTTCATTTCCGTGAAACAAACACCTAAACTTTGCGATACAATATCGCAAAGTTTAGGTGTGACGACCGTCGGAGATGGGCATTCAGTTCCCAGCCAATTAAACAATAATTATCTGAAAGCGTGAAATACGCGATTGTTTGTTCAAATCGATGCAGTCGGCTCACGGCTGTCGGCTGGAGTCCGCTAGAGAGATTACCTAAACGTGCGATGTTGGGTTTTTGATCTTTTTGTCACGTTTTAGTTCATCACTAACTTCTATGGCAGACTCATGAAAATGTTAAGCGTTGATAATATATTTAAAGCCTAGATAAGAACTGGCATGAAAATAAAGGCCGCAAACAGCTTGTGAATTTACTATTTCGGAGTACATTGCCTCTAGATGGAGATTAAAAAAAACAAACAATTCGCCCGGAATGTTTTTTACATTATTGTACACAGTTAAGAAGCTAAAATTACTATTTCATCACATCTATTCGAAAAGAACGACTTGGTTCGCCTTTATGTGCACCCAAAGGTGGTGTTTTCTATAAGAAACAATAAGTGCGCCGGAATAAACTTTCCCGCGCACTTTTTGAATTTGGAATATCTTCGCTTTAAGTTCGCCTATGTACTTCATTTTTGTGAAATAAAGACTGTTCTTATCTTATCTTATGTGCCTTTTTTTTCTCATAGTGGGTGATGAAAAGAAGAGTGTACCACTCGGGAGCAAAATAT
This sequence comes from Plemyria rubiginata, assembly GCA_963576535.1. Lineage (NCBI taxonomy): Eukaryota > Metazoa > Arthropoda > Insecta > Lepidoptera > Geometridae > Plemyria > Plemyria rubiginata. Next base: position 375,115 of record OY754905.1, read on the forward strand.
ATTTTTGGCTCGGGCGACGTACTTTGAATCCCTCGCTACGTTCAGGATCCTTCACTTCGCTCTGGATTCAAAAAAGCGCCCTCGCCGTAAAAATATGCTTTCGCTCCCTTATAATACAATCTACTATTTCTGTGACAATATTTTTCGCAATGTATGAAAGAAAGCGACCAACGAAGCCATGGACAGCTCGGCGACCCCGAACGCGTACTAAAGTCACGGTCCCACAGCCTGTGCGTGCACAGAACACACTCTTATCTCTAATTAAATAACTCCCTATAAATTACACTCTGTGTTCTAATATACATATTTAGGTATGTTATAAGTTCGGTCGGTCTGTAGGCCGCATTATAACTGTCAAATAACTCAGTCGGTAATAGGAGCGGCTCTCCTTGTGCCAACTATTAATACTATTCACGTTTTACGATAATGCCCGATGCCCAACAACTCTTATTGACGTATAAATTCTGAGGTTTTTTCGGCCGAAGGCGCCAGTTGGCTCGGTATTAATAACGCCATGCTAGCTCTGTTTTCGGCTTTAATTATTACGACTCAGTAACTGTTGTGTAAGCTGTGGATAGGGTTGTCAAACTTACTTCCGGCTAAAGCAGATCTTTTCTAGTGCGCCAGCCCGCCGTTCTTATATGGTATTAGCAAAATAAAATTGTAAACTGAATTTTTGTCTATTATCTTAAAAGCTAGACAGTTAGCAATCGTGAATAACACACTGCGGTATGAGCCTTGACTGTCTTCAGAACATTCGTAAAATAAAATCTTTAGAACTTGATTTCTTTTTTTATTTATTTGTTAAAAATTCTTTTTACTAGTAAATAAATACAAGATAAATATTCGAATGGTACTTAGTACCGTTTTATTAACTTATTTAGCAGGCACTTCTTCCGCACTGTAGGAAATACCAACTAAATAAGTTATCTAACCTAAGGTAGTATAGTATAGCAAACATTTTGTACAACTCAAGTAAAATTTATGTAAGTTATTATTGATGAACTAATGTTTATTTCTAAATGTTTTATTTGATAAACACTACGATACGATACTCCAGGGACATTATTCTTTATGACAGGAGTTTCCTTGCCCCAAACCGTGTAACGTTAAAACGTAATCTTGGGCTTTATTCTTTATGGCTTATGAGATAGTTTGCCCTAACTTTGTGACGACACAACGTGATCTGAACGCAAACGCGATTGGATTGGTCATAGTGAATAACGCACTAGGCTGTAAATATTGAGATCTAGCAAACGATTACGAGCGCGTTGAAGTCTTTTTTTACCAAATAAAACAGGATCTCATTGAACACAAATTAAGAAATATTATAATTTTAATAAGTACAAATAACTGTGAATGAATTTTATACATAAAATTGTAAAAAGGTAAAAAAACGGGAAAAACATGACAGATGGACAGAGAAGCTAAGCTTTTGAGAAAAATAATCGGTGTTTTCATTTCCGCACCGGTTCCGGTCTTTTCCGTGTTATATGCAGCCCTAGCGTTGATAGTCGACGATGTAGTCTGCGATTCGACACCGACGATCTTGTAGCGAGCACCTACTGCCTATTCTGTGGCGCGAGTAGTAAATTAATCGGGCCCTTTTAATATTCATAGCGTTATCAAACAAAATTTTAAACTAATTAAAACTTGCTACGATTGGAGCTTGTCGAACGCCGGCGGGTACGGGCCGCGCGTCGGCGACGCGACGTGGCGCGGCGGGACGGGACGTTTCGTTTGCGTAGAAACCTTTCAGCTGCACTTATGTATGTAATAGTTGCGCCCCGCGGTTTCACCCGCGCAGATTTAAATCCCGGTATTCCCGCGGGATAAAAGGTAGCCTATGTGTTATTCCAGACTATAATATATATCTATGCCAATTTTCATTAAAATCCGTTCAACCATTCTGGAGTTATAGAGTAACAAACATCCATCCATCCGTACATGCAAACATTCGCATTTATAATATTAGTAGGATTAGTATTACAAGTTTATAATAAAAACACTCAAATAGAAGAAAACACAACCCATGTTTGCTTTAGATGCACAATTTCAATGTTTTAAAACTTAATATGTAACTTAAAACCTATACTTTTAATAGTTTTTAAGTTTTTAGTATTTTGTGACGCAAAATAAACTTTTTCTATTGCTATAAATTAAAATAATATTCTCGAGTTTCGCCACCTTTTTAAAACAGTTTTGTCTTAAAAAAGTCTGAGGAAAAACCGTCATATCAGAGAAAATTATATTGCGATGAATGATAGATTCAAGTGTGATTTTGCTTCAAGTTTGAATTAAATATGCCATGAGAAAATATCTAATGCGTTTTCTTTCAAGTTAATGCAGACGTTCGTTGTGTCAAATTCTAGCAATTTTTTTTTCAGGATTGTGATTATTTTTACGCCTATGTTACCTATTAATTAACGATGTGCACACATCTACTTCGACGACCTCAGTGGCGCAGCGGGCGCGAGTCGCCTGCGACGCAAGAGGTTGCAGGTTCAATTCCCGCCTCAGAACAAATTTGTGTATGATCTGCAGAAATTTGTTCCGTTGGTCTGGGTGTTTATGTATAATAAATAATATGTATCTATGTAAGTATATAATGTATTAAATATATCAGTCGTCTAGTACCCATAACACAAGCTCTGAGTAGCTTACTTTGGGGCTAGATGATGCTGTGTGGATTGTCCAGCATTATTTATTTATTATTATTTATTACTAGCTGGTACCCGCGACTTCGTCTGCGTACTTTTAATCTCTTCATCTAGAAAGAAAGAAAGAAAAAGTTTTTATTTATGACGACAACACACACGCACACACATAACAACAAAGCGACACACTAATAATAAAAAATAAACAGCAGATATTTTAAACAAACCTATACTAAACTTACAAGAAACAAATTTGGGGGGGGGGGAGTGTGTCTCTCAATACCGTACATACCAAGGTACATACGTCCACGTCATAAAATGGTGTCCAGCTCAGCATGATGTTGCGTTTGCTGTTGGTAACACAACGCTGATCTTCCGCCAGAACCACGTGAGTACGTCATACTTTAATATAAAATGACCATAATATAAAAACTACCTATCCCAACGACTATACAAAGGGTGTATCAAATTATAATTATAAATACCAAAATACCTATGAAAGAAAGTAAATTAATTATCTCTATTAAGTACGTGATAATATTACATAACAAAGCATCAATGAATAATATACAGCAAATTACAGATTTAATAATAAACAAAATAAGCACAAATAAAAATTAATTTATTACTATTATTACTGAGGTAGGCCCCCTATAGGTCATGCAGGTGTTGGCTAGTGATGTATGTACTTACCTGCTTACTCCTTAAGGTCATCATGTCGATAGACGGTGTTACTACATTTAGTCGATGTCGCGCTTAGATTTGACAGATAAAACAATTTGGCAAACTTATAGTGAGCACACTATAATTTTCATTGTATTCGTCTCTGTCTGCATTTTCATCGTTTAAATCACAGAATATTATTATTGCTTACTATTATTGAGTTGGCCTACGTTTTGTTAGATCATTGGATACATTTTGAAAACTTGATGACGTGTTTTGAAGATGGAAGTGGTATCGACACCGAGCGGTCTCTACTCACCGCGGGACGCCCACGCATATGCGCATGCGCCGGCAGAGCGGCGCGTGCGTCCGCGTCCACCTGCCTGCCATCGTCACTACCCACTACATTGTCTAAAGCCTACACTCTGCCCATTGTAATACACACAAAGAACGCGCCAATGTTAAAACCTATTGTAGGATTTTTTTGACCAATTAACTAACAATTTATGAACGTTCTGCTTCGAATGGTCGAAATGATGGAATGACCATAACGACCAAATGATGTTTGAAGGAATTAGTTTGCCGGAAAAAGCTTGGATGTCGATTTATTCGTATCAAGCTTTTGCACCATTTACACGATTGTTTCCCACCCCGCACACTGCGGATAGGAATGAACTTGTGAACCCCGCGCAGCTCATTAAGCACGGCGCGCGTCTCGTGACACGAGAAGTCCATTTGCGGCGCCTACGCATCCACGTGCACTTGGACTTATTTATTCATCACACATTACCACATGCATCGCCTATAGAAACGTACGAAAGCATTGGCTTGCTCGGAAGCTGCGTCCTGCAGCCAGCAAGGAAGGTACTGAGGAATGCGCCGGGAAAGATAAAAAGTCAGTCCTATTTTTTGTATTTGTTAGTTATAATTCTTCTTTGTTATTTAGTAAACCTAGCTCGCGCAACGGTCAGAAAATTACTGCATTATTAGCTTAATTACGAGACATAACGCTTTTCACAATTTACAATTATTGTAGTAATAATTAGGAGGCTACAGCATGTGTTATGGAGGTAGCTAGCTATCAGTAAGACATTGGTAGGACGACTTCAGGCCGCTCTTTCGTCGGCTACATAACAATCTGCCTATTGTAACCATGTGTTCGTTGTTGTTTGTACAGTTGCAAAATGTCAATTCTAAAGTTTTTCCGTGTTAGTACCTATTTAGGATTTTGAAGTCTAATACTTTCGTGTGTGCCTTTTAACTTGTTTACTCGGACTTTTGCCAACGCAATACATAGACGACCTCTGTGGCGCAGCAGGCGAGAGCCTGCCTGCGACGCAAGAGGTTGCGGGTTCGATTCCTGCCGTGGAACAAATTTGTGTACGATCTGCAGAAAGTTGTTCCGATGGTCTGGGTGTTTTCTATGTATATTAAAAAATATCTATCTATGAAAGTATTATAATGTATTAAATATATCAGTTATCTAGTACCCATAACACAAGCTTTGAATAGCTTACTTTGGGGCTAGATAGTGCTGTGTGGATTGTCCAGCATTATTTAGTTATTATTATTTATTATATTATTTTCAGCGCCTCCCTTTCATTTATTGTAGGGTTATGTTTATTGTAGGTACCTGGGTGTCGAGAACTATACAAACTAAGCTTCGAAGTGGTAATTATTGTCGTCTTACAGATTATTTTAGAATTTATGTTGGAAAAAATAGATTGTTTTGTTATTACGGCAATTTTGTGTGTCATATAGAAAGAGATTCATAGCCGTACTGAAATTGATTTGTCACAAATCTAGGCACACCACCCATACCACTTATAATCACTGGTTGGTTTAGGTACTCGTACTTCTACTGCCCATTCACGCACAGTGTGCTTAGTTTTGAATGTAAGTGTGCGCCACACCACGCCACAACCACCAACATTTTCCAAATGTCTATCAGCTGAGTGACGTCATAGTGCAAAATAGCTCGCTCACACACACAACGCAACGCGGTATCACGTGCGCTCGCCACGCCCCGGCCCGCCCCGCTGTCGACAATCACTACCACGCGATCTCGACGCCACTCGACTATCACCCCAATTGCCGAGATCGTAAGGTTCGCCCTAGCGTGCCTGCTTCTGTGCCAGGGTCTGATATTCAAGTATCAGTATTTGCGCTGGAAATTCCAACGATTTTGTTTTGTGGGGTCAAACCTTCGAGCCTTCAGAATAGAGGTAATATATTATAGTGGTTTAACAATAGCTTTCGTAACCGCTGTTTTCATATCACAAGTTTTATGGGGTTTGACGATTATTACTTGTAGTTGCTTATCAGAGTTACGAGTATAAATATTTTTGGGAAGGTTTTGTAAATCACAATTTGCAAAACTATCTGTCCAATAGTACTCTCTCGTCTTCAAAAGCAAGGCCTTGCTTTTACGAAGATTATATATTATATATTCAGCATCTTCGTAAAAGCAAGTTATAAGTAACCCTATGCCAATCTATCTAGCTTGACTAGTCAACCTATGACATGGTGATAAACACATCTAGCTAAAAACTCGTTTCACACATTTCATTTTTCAACAAATTATTGCCGCCGCCACATTATAGGCATCTTTGTGAAGATTGCTGGATAGAGAAGGCTCATTATTTTTCTTTTGGATAAACCAACATGGGCGATGTTCACCTTCAGCATGATGGTAATGAATGACACCTCACTAAATGAAATAAATTAAAGTTATATAAGCAGATATTCTAATTTCCAGGAATTTAGCCGTTAGGTGGATGATCGTTGTCCGAGATAAGCTGGATCTGCATTATCATGAATCTGGGATAGCACGTCTCCTACACTACTATCGGTACCTAGTGGCTGGGTCATTGACGGATGGTGTGAGCGCGACCCCCGTCACGCGTGTAGCCGGCGAAGGCTGAATGGCGTGAAGCGAGGTCCCGCTGGGCTATTCTTGCATTGTGCGACGAGGACTGCTCCGACTCCGAGCCTCGCTGACGTGCACACATCATTTATTCACCATTTTTTGTCAGACAGTTGGTTTTTACTTTTGATTCCACAAAAGAACACGGTAAACTCGAGATACCCTTCACGAAAACAAATATTATAAGTTCTCGCGTTTGAAGTTGTTACAAATATTTTGAATAAATCGCGTCCGATTTCCGCATGATTTCTTCCGGCATTGAAAATTGTTTCCTTCTTGAATACAAAACGAGGGTCTAGGGAGGGAACCCTATCCTTGGCTCACCCGGTGAGGTGGTTCGTTTGCAGCCATTGTGCGACCTGACCGTACATACGTGTCCTCAGTCCAATATACCGAAATAAAATACACTCACCAAATGATTACCTATATATCTACTTAAGTTTTACTTAAGTGAAAACTAAGCGCATTATCTACTTAGTCAGAGTGAACGCATAAGTACAGCATTCGATTACAATTAGAAACCTCTAACACATTCCACAAAATATTTGAATAGCCGCGCGCCCAGCGCAGACACCCACCCACGGAACTTAATCTCCCAAATACATTTATCATGTTCGGTCGATAAAAATGCCATTGAGATCAGCCGAGCACAATGAACGAGCGGCCTGTAGTACCTGATGCGAGGCCGAAGTCAATTATATTCAAATATAAATCGGATTTGCAAACGTAAGTCAGTGACAATGGCGTAGGCGCCTGAAGCTGCGGCCGGCGGCTGGCTAGAGCTGGCGTGGCAGCGCACACAAGCTGCCGGATCTCGAGCCGGACAAAGGTGTCACACGATTCCGCCATTATGTGGATTATGAAGTCAGCTTTGTGCTCTATTATTTGAACATTTTGTGTGTATGATATTGTGTTATGAGCCCCTTTGAACATCGTTTATTGCCTTCTGCATGTTCATCATTTTTTGTACAACTATTTATGATGTATAGATAGACATGACTAAAAGCTACCTTCTTAATGTAAGCCGCAGGGCTCATCCAGTTATTATTGTCAAATGATATCCCCTAATAGAGACCTATGTATGCCTATAATGACCTAGGTACCTCACGCCTCACCTACCTCCCCGGTTAGGTTAAGAGGCACTAAATAATGAGAGTGTAATTTATGGTTTCGTGTCCGGCGACGGATGCAGTCTAACTGAATTTTGGATTTGACTCGGAGATATTAACCTGCACGTTTTCGTACTAGCGCCTTTATGTCCCTAAAAGCCAACATAAATCATAAATAGTAATTATGCAAACTACTCGTTTCGGCTGAGCCCTGCTCATCCGTCCCGGACGCGTTGGAGTCCGCGTGATCGTCCCCCGTCACACGTCCCGCGTCACGCCCGCCAAATCACCGCACAATGTGCGTTTTGCGATGCTTCTCATGTCACTCGGCTCTATTCAGCGGCGACAATAGATACCTTTATACACAGTCATTGGATATCGATGACTTTTGGATCCGATGATACTGTATGAACTCTGTGAAACCTTTTTTTTACGTGTATAAATTGATTTGTTCGTGGTCCGATTTACTAAGTTTTTACTTTGCAAACAAAGATAAGGACATAGTGTTATAGTTCGGAATTAGTTATCGTTTGATATTCACCTGTCAAGTCCGTCCTTACTTTACGTTTTTTGTGACGTATAATGTTAGCGATAGTAATAAATGTAGTAATAATATAGCATACTTAGTAATATGTAGGTAAGCGTCAGTCATGTCATTACACTTTTGCCATGGCGTGGAGAATGTCTGCAAGTTTAAAAAAACCTACTCTGTTCCCAGAGGGAAACCTCTTCAAAACGAGGATAACTTCCATAATTTTCATCAAACGCAAACAAACAAACCCTTCTAATGTCGCGTTAACCCAACGTCATCTGCTTTACAAAAAACATAATAAAAAGGAGATCACCACAATGTGGCCACCGGGGATCCATTGTCAGTGCATGAAAGTTACGTTAAGATTGTGATGGTTGCATTGTTCGCTTCGCTGACTCGCTGTCCCCAGAGCCCAGAGCCCAGAGACCGAGAGGCTGAGTCGAGACATGGGACATATGGCGGGCTGGCGCTAGGCAGCCGCTATTATCGCCACGCTAGTTTATTGCTATGAATTTGTAGTTTTATTTGTTGTGGGGTTGACTAGTGAGCCGTTTCTAAACGTACATGTTATTGTGGTAGGTATCGTCGGGCGGCGGATCACTGCCGGCTGCAAGTAGCGGAGGGGTGGAGCGTGAATTATGAACTCGAAACTTGGAGGGTGCACTATGTTAATTGCCTGTTAATTCTGTAGGTACGTTATTTTAACGTTTAGTGTGAAGTCATTTTGAATTGGTGTTCGAGTAGGTAAGGCTTTACTTTATTGAAGTTAATTCTACAACATACCATTAACAAAATAACACAATGCATTGAGTTGAAATGGATCCATAATATATGATATTTAAGATGGTCCATGGATATTTAATAGAACCTTTTTCTTCACATCTCATATCAACGATATCCGGGCAATCTAATCAGAAAGAATCACAAGGGGCTGATAATTCTATTTTGTCGTACAACTGTATTAAATGAATAGATTCCGTGGACGTCAGCAGTCGCGGCCCTCCCTGCAATTACATGGAATTAGGACGCAGTGCGTGCGGTACGCAGACTGTCATTACATTACCGCTCGCACTCACTGTACGCTACGGATTATAGTTATGCAGTAAGCTGATGCTTACTTTCTTGCTGTGAAGTAGTCAAAGGCTATAATTTCGTCTACTTCTGAAAGGAATGATTCAACCGTCTTCGTATCTGTCTCTAACTTCATCTTTTATATTTATATTACAGTCTTCGGTCAGTCTGAAGTTAGTCACAGCCGATTTACTCTCAGATGGTTAGCACCATCATTTCTTATTCAGGGTGTACTTGAGCTTGAATAAAGTTTAGAGTTTTTTGGAGAATGCTTCCCCTACATGTAGAAAGCGCGCAAAAAATAATAATTGAGGTAATTTTTTTATATTTTTCATGTTATTGTGTGAAGTCTTCTTATAAAGGTCTTCAAAAATACTCAAGAGCTTTCACGAACCATTAAAAAAATCTTTTAAAAACCACTGCTAATAACGATGGCTGGCTCTATAATTATAATTAATATTTTTATTATCTACTTGTACTTATGTAGCCCCAACAAACTACCCCTACACGGAAGGCGGTCATTAATGTTGGGCGGGCGGCAGCGGCGGCGGAGGCCGGCGAACACTAGTCTCGCTGATTATGATTACTACCACGCGCGCCTAATGAGATGCGACGTGACCCGCGCCGCATTTACCTTATACTGATTCCAAATTATCACAGATATAATATGTACATATTCGATCTCTTCCAGACCGCATTTGGATGGAAAGGATAAAACGAAAATCAGAAAGACGGCGGCGTAGGTACAATATCTATTTTAATTATTCCAAAATTTAAAACTATGGTAAGTACTTACCATAATAAAATAAAAATGGATGACATACATAGAATACATTATTCCTAATTCCCTAATTCCTAACAGTAATACATAATTCAGACATAGCCGATTATTTATTTGCCACAAGAACACACAAAATAAACATTCAAAGTAGTCAACATATAACATTACAAGAAAACTAAGATTAAAGAGACAACTAAGAAACGTGCCCGAGATTAGCCAATAAAAAAACACGGATAAAAAACATTTTCTAAAAATGAATCCCAGCCGATTTATCGCTCTCGAAATCCCCTGCAAACTAAATTTCATGTAAATCTTTGGAACCGTTTCCGAGATTCAGATTATAAATATTATACACACAAGAATTGCTCGTATTTAATAGTAATCTCAAAGTTAATTAATCAGATGCATAATATTTGTTAAAAAAATATGGATTGATTCTGATAATCGGACAGACAAAGGTAGAGAGTTCCATAGCCGTACAGCTTGTATGGTGAATGATTTACCATACATTTATGTACATGAACGGGAGTTAGTTATAAGTTACGTTGATGCTTGAGATATTTGAGACCGAATAGAGAGTAATTTTTTTAAGAAATAACTAAAATCAGTGAGCGCGTACCTCTTTACTAGGAACATTGCTTTTTGATCGTTCCCTAGGAACCCGCATGCGTGTTGCCCTCTCTACAAATAAGACAACGAGTACCGTTTGTCACAGACTGCGTTTGTGAAGTTGATTACTACAACAATCAAAGCCGTGTCGGGGTGTTTATCTATTTATGCAACATTTTTATTGGATTACACCCCCGCCTTTCTAGTCGCAATCGAATCACCACCCCCGTGTCCAAATTGTACAATTGCACATGTTGCGACAAATAATACAATTTATAATTTGTTGTGTGTGCAACAATTACGGTGCTTTGCAGTCGCTAAACAGGTTATACGCTGCGCTGTGGGGAAACAATCAGAAGCAACAACGGTGCACTATCTAAATTCAGTTTTTGACTTTGGCGTGACAAGTAGGTAAATATTGTGTTTTTTTGTAAATAGAGCACATTTTTGTGAGATCACTAGTTGTCTAGAAGCACTGACTTCATCGGAGGTGCACCATTAATACATAGCTCTTCTTTCGAAAAATATTGTGCACAATGCTAGTGCCCTCAAACGGTGGAGGATAAAGCAGTGGGGAAACCCGCTACTGCACACCCTATGCGTTCCTGTGAGGCTGCTATCCGTATGTAGTGTCTTGTGCTGGGTTAGTTGGTTATTTTATTTTACATCTCTCATATTCAGTAAGTAGGTCCTTATTATTACCCCCAATGGGGTTTGTAGGTGACCAATTAGCGCTCTAGGGTAATAATGTAGCTAGAAAAGCCCTAGGGCGGTAAGTAATTAATAAAAAACACTTCACTCTTTTAAAAAGTTCACCATCATACTGGCAACAGACATCATGCATTCAGCCCAATGACAAAAGAGGTCGCTTCGCTATTCAGCCTTGTCTTCGTATGAGTATAATAGCAACGAATCTGAATAAAATAGTAATCAATTTTAAATATCGAACGGCGAAGCTCAATTTCGTTAAAAAGTTTTATTTTTGTAATGCCGGTTTTTTCTACTTACCTCACAATCGAGATGTAAAGCAGAGTAGTTAGCTCGGACCCTCGAACTATAGGCGCCCTCGCTGCGCTCGTGCGCCTAAATATCTCGGGCTGCAATTGATGCCTTACAGCCCTTGGCTACTAATCTACTATTACATTACACAAGTGCCTAGACCAAGCCTGAATCAAGCCTAGAAATCCTTGTTACGTACCTAATAATGAATCTCCGGTTGACTTATGTATGGAATGTAAGTTATTAAGTTAGTTGCATGTTGTTGTTGTCAGACGGAGCACCGCACGTGCTGCGCGTGCGGCGAGCCGATCGCCGACCGCTTCCTGCTGGAGGTGGGCGGCGGCGCGTGGCACACCGCCTGCCTGCGCTGCTGCGTGTGCGCCGTGCAGCTCGACCGACATCCCTCCTGCTTCCTGCGCGACCGTCAGGTCTACTGCAAGCAGGACTACGCCAAGTGAGTGCCAACTGACTGCCGCCAGCCGCCAGCCGCCAGCCGCCAGCCGGCGCCGTAACCTCTATTAGCTGTTACAGTGTCCTGATTGTTTGCGATAACTTTCTACAGCTTTAACCAGCTGCAGTACAAGACTTCTCCCTTTTATGAAACTTTATCACATCGCCGCAAGTAGGTTGCAAAAACGTTGGAAACAGTTTCAGGCTCGAGTGTATAATATTAGTAACAACTTTTTAACTTATTCAACTTAGTAAACTTCATTCATCCTCGACAGGAAAACCGATCATAAAATGAGAATGATTAAAACTTGTTTATGAAGGAGAGAAACTCGTAATTCATTAACAATACCCTGCTCGGGTCCAATTAACCTTACGTATTAGAAATGTCCAGAGTCATCATTATTGTAGTTTTGAAGTCGCTGGCGGGGCAGGGCAGGCCAGGCCGGGCAGGGGCAGGAATGCGCGAGGAATGCGCCGAGTAGGCGGTCCGCGGGTCGGTCCACAGCTTGCGGCTCAGTTGGTTCGCGACCCCTGACCCGCGCTGTGTGGCTGGCCGCGTGATGATGCACTATCGACACCGTCCGTCAGTCCCTCCGCCGGGCCCCGGCCGTCGCCGCGCCGCACCGTCGCGCGTCGGCCTGCTTCTAAAGTATCATTGCGCTTTGAATCGATACATGTTTTGTTTCGATCCTTTTATCGGACGGAAACAGATTTCTGATTGTTATCGAACATGTTGGTGATGACTCAGTTTGATACAAGCTGATAAAAGATTTGGGAAGGCGATCTTAGGGCGGCTAAGCAAACATACAATTCCTCGTAAAACGGCTGCTTAGCCGAATAGCAAAAGCAGACAATTCCATAAATCAAAGACGTAAGCTCTCAATATTCAACATACAATACAGTTGCTCCAAAAAAACCAGCATTACCATATTACTACCATTATTGGAAAAGCAACAGGTGCGTGAGAACTCACTCCTATCATCAATAGAAAAAAATAGAAGGCCGATGTCCCTATGAGTGGTTTTATTGAAAATCTGTCGGTCGAGTGTGGCTTAACAAAGAGGAATGCTAGCCTTGCCGGCGCGCCCGCGCCGTGACTTGCAACTATCATTTCATTTGTCATTTATTTTGATTGTGATAACTGGAGGAACCATAAATTTGAATCGGTGACGTGCAGACCTTGATATGGACAAGGGTCATATTGCAGGGTGGTCTATATCTATGATTATGATAGGTATTCAGGAAAAACTTTACAAAAGATGTAGTACATCTTCTTGAAACCAATCAAATCTATGCAGCTTTTTTCACACAACCATCAAACAACTTCTCGCTCGCACGTTTCGGCATGTTTAGCTTGCTTGCTTTAATTCAGACGACCTCTGTGGCGCAGCGGGCGAGAGCCTGCCTGCGACGCAAGAGGTTGCGGGTTCGATTCCCGCCTTGGAACAAATTTGTGTACGATCTGCAGAAATTTGTTCCGATGGTCTGGGTGTTTTCTATGTATAATAAAAAATATCTATCTATGTAAGTATATAATGTATTAAATATATCAGTTATCTAGTACCCATAACACAAGCTTTGAATAGCTTACTTTGGGGCTAGATAGTGCTGTGTGGATTGTCCAGCATTATTTATTTATTTAATTAGTTTTTGTCATGTACAAAGCTTTTCTAAGAAGATTTATTATAGTTTGTAATAATTATTAATTAAACTAAGTATGGTGATTATTGTAGCTTGACCGCCGTAAACTCGACCATCCCGATGGTATGCGGGACGCGAGGGCGGGGTGCGCTCGACCTATCAATCAGTCAGATGTCGGTGTGTGTTTCTATTGGTGTCGGTCGTTTTGTACAAGTCAGGAGCGTCGCGTTTACGGCGGTCGAACTATCGCAGTAGGTAATTGTGTTTGGGACCAGAAAAATAAAAGCAAGTTTTAAATTGGTTTATATGATGGATGATTCTTAAAAACAACTTTAGTGCTTAAATGCGTATTCATTGCATCAAATTTCGCCTGGCCAACAAGTTGATTGCTGGCAGTTTATGATAGCTAGCACCATGATAGAAGCGAACAAGTCCCACAATGCACGTCGCTGGTCGATCGTGCGGTGCCATCGCGCTGGAGGCAACCTTCGGACCTCGCCTTGACATCAGGTGTCCATCACCATTTATTTGGAAACATTATATTTGTTTGTGTGATCTTTAATGAATATACATTTTCAATAGTAGATGCAAAAGGGTCATACTCCGGCACGTTGCCTCACATTAGAAGTGTCTCGCACGTCTTGACACGTGCTTACATTAACTCGAGATATAGACAAAATATTCAGTAATTATTGTATAAGCTTTTCTCTCTCTACCCGAAGAATATAGTATTGTGTTTTTAGATGTACCTAAGTAACATTCATATAATTTTTAAAACAGTTATGAATGAATAAATGAATTAAATTGAATGTTTGATGATGTTTGCTAGATGTATTGAGTTGTCCCTTGTATTTATTTAGAATCGTGTAAATCCTTATTTTGCATCTCAAAAACTATACAAAAAACCACTCAGCATTTCATTAGTTTTACGCAGTTTTCAGTGTTCTCATAAGATTTAGTCTGCTCTATTTTATATTCAATAAAATAAAAAAACTGAAAAAAACAATGTAAGCGCGAAGTAGTAAACAGCGAAGCAAGAGGAGACGAATGCAATCCTCGCCTGGCGCCTGCGCCTGCGCTTGCCTACATTACATTACATCCCTAAAAGCGCACCCGCAGGCATCTCGTTAAACTGAAATGTCACAGTAAATATGTTTGTTTGTTGTGTATAGCGAGTGGTGCTTCGCCACAGTGCGTCTGTAATCGCTAGTGCACTCCTGATTCGCCCGCTCCAACATAATTTAAAACATAAAAGAAGGAAAGGCTGTAGATATTGACAACTGTTTGACTCATACCAAACTTTTGAAACGTAGAACTTTTGAATTGGATTGGTTAAAAATTGACAGTGATAATATCCTCTTAGAATGATTAGCCTACTGCGAGACATATCAAGACTAATCACATTGTAATTCAAAATTTTAATTTTTTTAAACTTTAAATTATGTAAACTGTTATAAATGTTTTTAATACTGTTCATCAACGTATTTTATTTATTGACTTATTATTATTTTGTTTGACATGTTTAATTTGGCATACTTTATTTTTTTAATGTTTGCTTTATTATTTTCAATGTGTAATTTTAGTAGCCAGAATTTATATATAATTAGAGTAATTGGTCGTAGCCGTTCTAGTTATATAAATAAATAAATTAGTCGTAACTTCAAAGTTATAAAGGCAAAGTAGGAATGTGCCGGCCAGCATCAGGCTGTGGCTGGACCGTAAATCCCAGGTCGCCGTCGGCGCTCAGGAGATTGCTCTTCGAGTATCAGACGATCAAACGCGTTGTTTATTTAACGCCCTCCGTATAAACATGCGTGGTGATGAAATGAATAAGTCTTTATTTTATAATCTGTGGTATTAAGGTTCATTACACCTTTTGTTAATTGCGGAAGTCGGTGCTTGTGTTAAAACGGAAGCTTGGAGGTGGACACAGGTGCATTAAGCAAGAGTAGAGCTTTTTGTGAAGGGCTCGTCCGAGCAGATACTACCACTATGCCTTTTTCTGCTGCCAAGCGGCATAGCTGTGTTCGTTCGATGCCATGGTTTATTATAGGTGATGGTTACCACTTAAAATCAGGTGGGTCATTTGCTTGTTTAATCAGCAAGTTGTGTAAAAAGACTTGATGGACTGACGTGTGATCTTGTAATACTAATCCTCGGTTTCTGAAAGAAAGCTCGATCAACACTAATCGGCCGTCAAGTCACTTGCTATCTCTATCTAATTTGAAGTAAAAGCTGAAATAGCAAGTGACTTCACTGTTGATTAGTGGTGATCGAGCTTTCAGAAACTGGCGGTTATTCTTCTAATCTTGCATGCTTGATAATTTATCACTTGCATAACAGCGCGAAACATTATTGATGATATGTATGCTTACCTCCATACACCTTTGTTATCTCACTTAAACGCATTTAAACATTTATTTAGCAGATTGTGTTCGTTCTTACACAATCGGATCCGAAACCTCAGTGCAGAATAAGTAGACTTATTGGACCGCTAAGTGATTGCCGAAGAATCACGGACGGTGCAGTCTGAGGTGGCAAACGGCGGCGCCTGTAGTGCCGTTAATTGAAACCTCTGTCGCGCTATCTATCCCCATTCACATAATGATCTCAGGCTCATATCCGAAAGTCGCAAATCTTGTCGGCACGCGAGCCCCTCCCACGCACCGCAAATGCGCACACCGTGTATATGTAAATGCACCATGTCCTCCGAGCCTTTAATTAATCTCTAGCGCATAAATAAGCGAGCCGTAGATCGATTCGGAATAATAAACAATAGCTATCGATTTTGTTTCACTATTTACTGTCTGACACTGCAGTGAAGGCACTACGAGTACATACGATTAGATACCAATCAAAACAGTTAACAGGTACACTGTACATCAGATACACATATGATAACACAAACTTGGATCAATTTTATAGAACCTGAATGACTATTGCTGGGGTATTTACCATTCGCCAACGCAATAGACGAGTTACTATGAAGAATATTGCGAAAATTATTAAGCAACTTTTGCACTTAAACTGTGCGTCTGGGTTAACTTAGCGATCACTGGCTAAGCTAAGTTTCCATCATGCAAGTACCCCGACTTAACTCAGTGCTTAAGTTTAGCACTAAACCCTATTGTTGTCGTAATTAACAATTCCTTGCAGCGTGTAGGCATGTGCCACTAGCGGAGAAACAATGTTTTGCATACCGGGGCCCACTCACAGCTCTTCGAAGAACACAAATATTCATTTCAAAGGGCCTAAAGCTCAATGTGGCGCTACAAAAACACAAAAGGCTTTCATGAGATTGGCTGCCTTAAATTTGTTATGACAAAAGCATTTTTTTAATCTTGAAAAGCGATTCAGTGAACATTTGCCCTAAAGACAAAATAATTAAAAATTATGTATGCGCTTAATCAGTCATCGATAATCATAAAATGTTGAGATTAGTCCGGCATTGTGTCGGCGCAGGCGCAGGCGCGCGGCCCTCGCCCGCGGCCGTCGTTATCCGCTCTCGCGTTGGTGTTGCATCTAAAACAAATAACTTAAATCATGTCATCAGAATTGAAATGTGGCGGGTATGGGGTGGGGGAATGGAGGAAGGCAATCAATGAGCGAGGATTTATGAGAGCCGCGGGCGCAGACTGTGTGCGCACCCGGGACGAACGCCTCCTGGGCTCCTGGACTCCCGGACATAAAGCTTATCTACTCAAGCATGCGACCAACTATCGGACCACCTGACGGAGCACCCCCGCCCTTCCTCTCCCAGCTACATCTCGGGACGTGACATCTTCATTAGCGGCAAGTGTTAAAACTTGTTAATCTTTCAGTCGTTAATTATGCGAGAGCAGTTAAGTGATTCGGGCGACAAAATGTTAATAAGCGTTGATAAGAGGAAGCGATGAGAGTGCCGGTAGCTGCACCGTGCCCCCCGCCCCCCGCCGCCGCCTTCGGATGCAAATCGAGCGGTTCCATTCCGATACAATCAGACCTTGTATTACAACAACAGCCGGACAGGTTATTATTATTATTATTATTCAACACAGGTTCAGCTGCATTACAGCTAACATCATATCTATTGAATCCTACATAAATCATTTTAACTATTAAGGTGAAGACAAGAGCTAATGTGACTCTGGCTCGCACGTTTTGACTTGATGAAGGATATAAAATCCCTGAACCCATTTTCGAGAAATCAGAAACAACCATTTTGTGTGCAATCACATTGCGCATAGTTTAGTAAAAAAAGCATTTTGATCGATAGGTACGTGTTTTCCTACTTAGAAGTTTACTTTTCTAGTTTTCGTACATTAAGCAAACTTTTGAGTTGGAAAACTTTCATCGATCAAAATGCTTTTTTACTGGTAAATGTAAAATGGTAGCCTTTACCATTTTGTATCTACTTTCTTTTTAGAGTTCAGTCGATTCACAGTGTGTATGTATAATATTTCTCAACTCTATCAACTCGCGAAATGAAGACGCATTCCGCGTTGTATGTTATGTACGTACAGTTCGCTCTCAACTATAGTATACCAGCTGTGCATCGTGGCCTGCTCCGTCGTCGCTCCGTCGTCGGTCGGCGTGGACTCCCCGATAAGCGACGAGCTCCTGAATTAATACTTACTGGTGGGACACGCGAGTTTGCACTTTGGGTAGCGCGCGCTATCGCCAACCTGTCCCGTCCAGGGCTTACTCAATTTCTTGATTATTAGACGGAAATTACAATCAAATAAAAAAGTATATTATGTATTATATCAGCTATCTGGTTCCCATATTACAGCTTTGGCTTAGTTTGCTAAATTTTGCTATGTGGAAAGGCCACTAATATTTTTTTTAATAGATTACATACGCAGAATTCAGACATTGTAATAGAACTCACAAATACTGTCATCGTTACACATTACTTTGATTACATTAATTCGTTTGATGGAAATTACCTATCTTAGATGCTCGTAGATGTGCAAATCGGACCAGTATAATATCAATAACATAGAAAACTTTGGTTTGACTCTTTCAGCTGACCATCGTTTCTAAACGACTCACGTCGACTCTAATCGTTCGGTACAACGTATTATTTGTTCTGTTCACAAAAACCAAACAGCATACACATGGAAATGTTTAAAATACGCGACCGACCTAAAATAACACAAAGCGCTCTAAATATTTATGTCAAAATTTTATGTGTCGGTCAGACTTATTTTTAATAAGAACAGTAAGCCCCGTAATTAAGTGAAGTAACAAACTCATTAGAAAATCATTAAGACAACTAGTTATCTAGAAAACATGTGCCTCCGTATTGAGGCAGGTGAGTAATAATAATTATAATTATAATAATAATTTATATAATGGCATTTTTATTATTGAATATTTTTGTTTATGGCTTTGGACATTTTTATTTTTTGACATATTTATTGCAAATCGTAATAAGTACTTTCCCCCGCATTTACATAGAAAACAATATGCACGAAAAGCTGGACGAGCAGACCAGTAAAGTCAGCTTGGATCTCTAGATCAAGTTCTAAAAATTGTTTACTAAGTCATTTGGGATACGTTACTATTATTGCGTTACATTGTAGAGTAGTAAGAGAGAGAGAGAGAGAGTAAGAGAGAGTAGTAAGAGTAGTACTCTTTGTGAAGGGCTCGTCCGGGGAAGTACTACCACCACGCCTTTTTCTGCCGCCAAGCAGCAACGCTGTGTTTCGGTTTGAAGAGTGTGGTCGCCGCGCGCCGGTGTAATTACAGGCACATGAGGCTTAACATCTTTATGCCTCAAGTTGAAGGACGCAGGGCAGTGCATCGTAGGGCACGTTCCTATTGTGCGTGACCTACGGGGCAATGTTTTGTTTATAGGTGATGGTTACCACTTAACATCAGGTGGGCCATCTGCTTGTTCAATCAGCTAATTGTATAAAAAAAAATTGGTTACAGGAAAAATCGTGCTAGATCCGTTAAGGGCGTGGAGTATCTGACTTATTTCACTATTTCATATTTCAATATTTTTTTTAGATATCCCTTAGAGAAAAATAAACTTTCTAAAAATTATTTTTATTTCTTATCTTTCACTGGTCTACTACGGTCTATTCGATGAACTTATGCACTATTTTAATGATTGACGTCCTAAAGCATCTTATTACACATGTAAAAATGCAATGATAATAATAATACGAGTAAGATACACAAAGATAAAACAAAAATATGTTTGTAGCATAAATATCTCGAAAAGGGTTAAGTTTAGGGTAGGGTGTTTCATAGTGAAATAAGTAAGAAATGACGGGTACTCCACGCCCTTAACGGATCTAGCACGATTTTTCCTGTAACCCTGTATAATGACTCATTTACTAGAACCGAACCGATGGTTTAGGGTACTAACAGGTTTAGGGTTTTTTTATTGCATAGGCAAAACATTTTTTTTTTATTTATAAATAAATAAATAAATAATGCTGGACAATCCACACAGCACTATCTAGCTCCAAAGTAAGCTATTGACCGCAATCTCACCTGATGTTAAGTGATGATGCGGTCTACGATGTGACCCGCTTACCTACCTAGAAAATACCTGTTCACTCTTCTCTTAAAAGTATCAAAATTATAGGTATTCGGAAAAACGGACTTAATACGCATTAAGAAAGTTGACGCAAAGCGCGGTGGTGCGGGCAGTTGGTAAGTCAACCATGAACGGATGTCTCCCTTCCGTACGTCGGGTAGTCCGATGGTAAAAAGGAGATGAGAAGATCAAGTTGTGGAGAAGTGCTCATACAAAGTGCATCCTGGATAAAATAACACTCGCACATCTAAAATACATAAATGTATCGTGTCTTTCAAAACATAAGTATTTTATTTGCCATCGTATTATTTCCTCTCGGACCGGTTGCAGCCGGCGACCGTTTTCCTGTGTAAGCGGCGATTCCAAAGCCTCCTTGGTGGTTTATACAATATGCATCAACTAACACCATTTTCAATTATTTCATTAATTTTATTCATTGGCTCAGCGATAGATGCACCGCGAACACGACTCTCGTATATTGCATGCACTAGAACAGAATCATGTTTATGTGTATCTTCTGCTGAAACATACAGTAGGTACAGTCATGTATGTACATCTCATAATTTTCAAAATCATGCTTCTTCTTCTTGTCGTGCTTTAACCCCCGGTTTCTGAAAGCTTGATCAACACTAATCGGCTGTTAAGTCATTTGCTATCTCTATCTAATTTGAAGTAAAAGCTAAAATAGCAAGTGACTTGACAGCCGATTAGTGCTGATCGAGCTTAAGTGTGCCTAAAATGTGCTCCTTTCGACACAAGTTTAAAAAAACTTAATCATGCTATTACTGTTGCATTCTACTTTGGTAGATCCTGTCTTTACTTTTGTATCAAATTATGGTAGATTTATCACAAGTGATACTAAAGTAAATAATCTAACAAACGGTGAAAATTATGAAGTGTAACTGTATTTTTGCATGTGACTGTAGAAGCTCGGATATTATTAGAACTAAAACAGTAGCAGCTATATAACAAGGAGTGCGATAACAAACAGCTCTGTGAATACCAAACTAGACTTAGCAGTACAATATCGTAGAATAAGAAGTTTTTTTTTAATATATCCGTCTTTGTTTTTGAGTCTAAAGTAGAGACAGATGTATTTTTATCTGACGAATAGCGTTACTCTGAGTTTTCATCCACTCTTCCAATAGAAGTGCATTAGTTCGCGTACCTACTTCTCGTTGATTTTTGATTCTAGCATGCTGTTTTCTAATTTGCAATTGCGAAGTTATCACCATATTGCTTTTATTCAAACATTTTTACAGACATATTTAAAAAATAAAACCTCGCTACAACAATAACGTTTATTTAATCAAACACATTTGTTTTTGTAACTCAATAACTCCACCGTTAACTTAAACAACAATATATGCATGCTTTATATTAGTTAAGTTAACTGACTAGGTACACAGACTGTCATGTGGTAGTGTGCATAGAGTAGTTTAAAATAGAATATAAATTGAATTCGGTTTTAATTTACTAAAACACCGCGCCTAATATGGTAATGAAATGGTCAAATAACATGGTAAACATTTTAGCTTATTGTTTTGCACACACACCTTAAGGCGTTGACAGCACCTAATATTTCTCTCGCTCGCACAATTCGACATATTGAAAGATATAAAATCACAAATTCCAATTTTGAAAAATCACAAACAACCATTTTGTGTGCAATCACATTGCGCATAGTTTGGTAACAATTTCATTTTGATTGATGCAAATTTTCCTACTCAAAAGTTAGCTTGAGTACGAAAACTAGAAAAGCAAACTTTTAAGCAGGAAAACTTGTATCGATCAAAATGATTTTTTTACTTAACTATGCGCAATGTGGTTGTTTGCGATTTTTCGAAAATGGGTTTAGTGATTTAATATCATTCAACAAGTCAAAACGTGCGAGCGAGAGTCACATTAGCTCTTGTCTTCGTCTTAAACAGTTTAAATAATTTATTTCAATGAAGGTAGAATATACCTTTTACTTAGACATATTAGTGTAAGTACAAGAATGTACGCAGTCCACTATGCTGCAAGTCTCTGCTGAATTAATTTAATTACTTCTGTACTGCATTTAACTACCTAATTGGAAAAGATTAAATATTTGTTCAGTACAAATAATTTTACGAATACATCAGTCAGTTTTGTATTAGTCATTGATATCATCGCTATGCTAATCCCCGTCTGATCAAGACTTCTCTCTACAGAAGCTTCGGAGCGAAATGCTCCAAGTGCTGCCGAGGCATCTCCTCATCAGACTGGGTGCGCAAGGCGCGCGAGCAGGTCTACCACCTGGCATGCTTCGCGTGCGACGCCTGCGGCCGCCAGCTCTCCACTGGCGAGCAGTTCGCGCTGCATGAAGACAGAGTACTCTGCAAACCTCACTATCTAGAGACGCTAGATGGGGGGAGTATCTCGTCTGATGGTAAATATCTTTTAATATCTGTGTAGCGAGGGTGATCCACTGACAGATAAGTAAACCGCGTATTATTAATCTATGAATATTTAAGCATTAATAAAACTACGAGTTTGATAAACTAATTAAGACAGTTTATTTAACATTATAAGTAGCTGGATAGTGGATCACTTCTCTTTTAAATAGGTATCTTAGTTTATGTTGCTTATTAATCAGCCAAACCATTGAACGAATTCAGTTGCTCAAAACTTGTACCTACTAAAATGTATACTCTAGACGGGTGCGACTCCGAAGGCTACCACAAGAGCAAGGCGAAGCGGGTGCGGACGACGTTCACGGAGGAGCAGCTGCAAGTGCTGCAAGCCAACTTCCAGCTGGACTCGAACCCCGACGGGCAGGACCTGGAGCGTATAGCGCAGGTCACTGGCCTCAGCAAGCGCGTCACGCAGGTCTGGTTCCAGAACAGCCGCGCGCGCCAGAAGAAGCACCAGCACACGGGGAAGGGCAAGCAGAACCAATGTTAGTATGCGAACCGTACCTACCTCTTACCTTGCCACTCTTGTTGCTTAGGATTCCGCTGAGCTGAGCGTACCCTTTTACATTGGAAAATATGACAATAACTATTCGAGCCAACTTTACACTCACGATCAATGGATTGGCCTTTCTGAACACACCAGGCGAAATGCTTTGCGAATTTCCCATAAACCATGTACTCTTTTCAAATGAGCCAAGCGAGCTTCCCGCAGTCCCCCAAGTCCCGACAGTTCAGTGACCGGTGCCGTCTTGTCCGCAGTGATGTCCCGGGAAGAAGCGGTGGGGTTCGGCCGCCCAATTAACCTGCACCTCACATATTCTTTCCAGAACAAGCCACCCTTCGTGCCCATAGGTAAGTTTTTTTTGAGAAACAAACAATAATTTAAGAATGAAATTAGATTTATACTCGTATATTATTATACTTACCGCAGCAAAACTACATTACATACACCACCTATATAATTTATTTGCAAAAAGAGCATACTTGGCAGTTGGTAAAATGACTGCGTTTTATAACAACTAAAACAAGTTCTTAGCTTTAAAAAAAGTTAAATACGCATTTAACAGACTATTAGGCAGACGGTTGCAATATTTTATGAACATAGCTCATTTTTACCCGAGTAAAAAAAAATGAATTGTTCTTTGTCCTTTTTCAGACGGCACATCATTCACGGATTCCTCAATGGACGAGCTGTCCGAAGACTCCTCTATCCACTGCATGCAGAGCGAGGTCTGAAACTACTTCTCCGTGATACTTCACAGATCTCCCTCTCTACTCTACTCTACTCTACTAGACGGTAGAACCAGCAGAGTTGTTGATAGCACGATTAGTCAAGGTCCTGGTTGTCGTTGGCACTTCTTACCTAAATAATAAAAGGTACATTAGGTTATTACCAACCAACGCAATTTGTAATTTCCCATGATGACGCATTATTTATTACTTGAAAGGCTGCGAACGACTGTCGTCAAATAGCAGAAACGTGGCCAGGTAATTTTATTCTTTATAGTACACAAAATGATAAACACAAAAAATATATTAAAGTCAATTTATAAAGGCTACATTTAAGTGAAAGTCATTTGAGGTTATTGCTTGGCTTTGTTACATTTAGGATTTGAGCCCACAGGCCTGGACGCAAGCACGGCAAGCAGCTTAGCTTCTACATTTTAGAAACATCGTCATAAAGTTTTTAAATGTTACTTTGTAGCTATTTCTATTTTGTAAACTTTACTAAAAAGGCTTACTTCCTACAGAATATTATTACTTACGTATAATTCATTGATTGTATTTATGTATCATAGTACTTGTACTCATAAGTTTGGAGTGATAACATACCAATATAACACTATAGGTATTAAGTCAATGCATCGAAGTAAGCTTATTTGGCTGCTAAGGCGAGCCATCGCCATCAGGCCTTTCATCTACCGTGAGTTTTAAAATGTTGGCAACAGTGAGAACGCTTTGAATTTTTAAGTAGTGTAGTATGACAAAAATGCCAATTCTCATTTTGATTTCACGGCACATTCCTAATAAGCCCCTTTACTCTCTCTTTCATTCCTTTCCTCTTCGACATCGTAATACGTATTATCACACACATGTGCTAAGATGGAAATGTTACATACATGAAACTAAATAGTTTTTAAATTATATATTTTTCTCTTTTTCAAATACTTATTTTAGATGTTATGCATAGTTATTCCGCTTAGTACGAACATGTTCAGCAGTTATATATTTGCACGTCAATTAATGCAACACAACCTAAGGCTGCTGTCTTGATCAAGTGTCGGTCATCACACATTTATTATTTAAGGGAAAAAAGATGCTAAATAGAAATCAGTCAGCGTTCATTTTAGATCTCTCGCTAGTGTTGATTCTTTTAACGGTTCGCTGAAATTGACAATTGCTCTTTCCAATAGTAAGTTTATACGGATAAGTGTAGAAAAGCAGAACGTGTTACTGAGCCCAATATTGATCGCAGCTAGAACTGCACTGAAAGGATTTTTATTTAGCAATAAATTTACCATTTGAATAAATCAGATGAGGCGCCACTGGCCCAAGACGCCTTAAGTAATATAATTTTATAAATGAGTCCACTGTAAATACACGATCCTTGTATTTAATGTTGTAAATTCATAGTTATTTTATTTATGATCTTAGTTTTAAGAATTTTTATAGAACATCTCGTCATTTTAATCTTGTATTTTAGTAAACAAGTACTAGGTACTTACATTTAATTTGTACAAATTAATAAATATAATAATGTTGGTTAGAAATTTGTTTTATTTAGACTAAGGAATTTTCAATAGGTAGTTTAATTATTACAATTAAGATTAACATAAATATAAATAGAGGTACTTATCTAAGAACTATTACGGTCTATTTATCTTAAGTTTACTATACACGCCAAACCGAGTTAATACTAGTACTAGAAATATTGAGCTAGTTTACAACCATTAATTTATTTGTTTGAAATACATCTATTTTAACCAAGATAATATTTATAAAAAATTAAACATAATAAACATTTCCAACATAGGAGATAAAATGAAGTAACAGTATTATAAGACTAAAATTTGTTATAAAGCATAACCAAAAATATATAGGTACTTAACCAAACCTACTCAGTTCTTACATATACACTAAAAAAGTAGATTCTTACATTAAAAAGATAGCAACGAAATATGTTAATACGGGTTAACACATATACGATTACTGATTTCAATAAACCTACTTACATTTACAAAAGTAATTTTAGCCGCACTAGACATAATAATATCAATAAGAAAAATAATAATTAATTATCCTGTTCAAAGGTTGTAAGCTGTATCGTAGGTGGTTCTCGTAGCACCGGCGCCGGCGCCTGTGCATACGCTCATACCAAAGACATCAACGCGCTCTTCGTCCTTTTGCGCGTTTCAAAGATCGAAATTAAATAATAAAACTATTAAACAATCTGTCAATAAACATCTGATTTTTGAACTTTACTATATAACTTATACATAATATAACTATGTAAGTAATTATTACTTAATTGATATAATTTTATATCATAGACCTTCCTTATGCACACTCGTTAACTACAAGAACTACAACTTAGTGAGCTTATTGTTATAGATTGCACTAGTTTCACTAGATAGGTGGCAAAAACAGAAGACGGTGAACAGTGGGTATATATACCACATAGGGGAAGCAGGGAGGGGTAATGGCGATCGTGTCGGGTAATACCGCTCACTCCAATAACTTATTAAATAAGATGCCTTAAAACACAGCAAGCACGCTGCAGCGCAGGGGTTGTGACGCTTCAGCAGGCAGAATATCTAAACCTCAAAACTAACATAAGACAAATGAAATAACAAAGGGAGCATTTTTCTCTCAGGTGATCGGAATTCCCCCATCTTCCCGTACATTATACAATTAAATCTTGATCATGGCGTTGAGGAGCAGCTCCATTTCCTGGTGCACCTCGCGCAGCAAGTCCGTCATCTGGCGCGGCGAATCGAGGATGTCGATGCTCTGTGTGTAGGGGTTGTAGCGCACGGCGAACCCTCGGGGGATCGTTTGCGCGAATTTGCTGAAATACAAGGTAACTTGCAATCCAGGATACACAGCGGGTTTTATGCTAAATAGGAAATAAGAATACTCTCATAATCAACGAAATAGAGCTATTGGTTATACTCACATCATCTTCTCCTTAGCATCTTCGAAGCTGTTCGCCACGAAGTACACGGGTTGGTACTCCGTGATGGGGTACGTGGTCACTCCTGTAGACTCGGGCTCGAAGGCCCTCAGCTCAGGCTTGTCGGTCAGGCAGTACTGCAGCTCACCGAATGAGGAGAGCAGACCCGCTCCGAACGCTTTCAGCTGCCCTTCTTGTCGGCAGAGACCGAACTCCACCGTGAACCAAAAGCACTGAAAGGATTTGTAAATCAAACATAAAATATAAAGTAGAGATAAACCATTCTAAAAATGCACGCCCCTCTACCTGCCTTCACCCACACAAGCAAATGAGGTGTATAGATGCAATATATATCACCAAGCAATTTCATTCGTCATTCAGTTTCCCGCCAGACATGAAAGTGTCATTTTCACGTTCAGCGGGAAACCGAATGACGAATAAAATTATCAGGTGTCATGTATTGCGTCTATACACCTCATTTGCTTGTGAGGGTGAAGGCAGGTAGAAGGGCGTGCATTTTTAGAATGGTTTATCTTACCTAGTAGATAGTCACGAGTAAATTTAAAAATCGAAAGTCTTCATTCAACACCGTCACCACACACACATTGAAAAAAGTAACAATACTACAATTTCAGAGATCAAGGGTGGAAATTTCAGGAAAATAAGATGCCAAGAAATTGCTTCTGTTTACCGTAGCTAGCTTCTCAATGTAATCATCGGGGGCACCTAATGAGGCCAACCCGATCTCTTGTGAAAACTGTGCGAAGGCTGGGTCCGCGAACAGCGGCGCATGGCCCAGCAGTTCGTGGCAGACGTCGGGCTCCGGCGTGTACAGCGGCTTGGAGTGGTGCCGGATGTACTGCGTGCTGTGGAACACGCGGAACGCCAGCCCCGCCAGGAAGTCTCGTGATGATAAAAGACCAGCTACGGGACGTAGGGTAAAACCTGTGCAGTCTGAAACCCAAAATAGATAAATTAATAATTGCACAACTAGAAAAAAGGCACGACTGGCTGTACATAGGGGAGTGTTAGTGCCGACATTAGTATGGTAGTGAAAGTTGGGTATGGCAGAAAAAACATCAGAATAGAGTGGATGCAGTAAAAATAAGAGCGTTACGTAGTATGTGTGGTGTGAATGTGACAGAATGAGGAATAGTGTGATCTGAGAGAAATGTGGAGTGGAAGAAGACGTGATGAGGGTAGAAAAAGGTATGCTAAGATGGTTTAGGCATGTAGAGAGGATGGATGAAAGAAGATTGACGAAAAAGGTGCGTCAGGCGAGTGTGAATAGGACTGTTGGGAGGGGAAGACCTCGGCGGGCCTATCTAGATCAGATAGCAGATGTTCTAGAGAAAGGCCAGGTCAAGAGTACCGACGAGCATGTATGAAGAATGTTATCAGAGTAAATGAAGCGAAAGAGGTATGTCAGGATCGTAGCAAGTGGGAATCCGTGGTCTCTGCCTACCCCTATGGGAAAAAGGCGTGATTTTATGTATGCTCAACTAGATGACTAACAATTAGTGAGTAAATAAAGGTCCAATTCTTACCTTTTAAGAAGTTGGAAACGTCTTCAAGCTGTGGTATGTTGTCATTCCTGTAGCCACAGTTCTCAATCAGCAGGGGGAACACGTGGTTATGTTCCTTGCAAGCGTGTGTAGGATAAAGTTCCGTTAACTTATCGAAAACCACTGCCCAGGTCGCGATCTCTTCCTTCGTGTAATTCACATGGGGTAGCGGCTCTCCGTGCTTGTAGTTGAAAGCAATGTCGGCAAAGTACTTCCTGCGATCTCGGTACACGGGGTCGGTGAACCCTGGGTGGTCAGAGTCTAGCTCGGCCCCGTACGAGAGGATTTGGTTTGCGAAGCGATCCAGGTCCCGAATGCGGCGAGGAAACCAGGGCACGGCAGCTGGAAAATTTTGAAAATTAGAAATTTAATCCAGAAGTTAGCTTTGAGAGAATTTTTTAACAACTTTTTCATATTAATGGCAGGCAAATAAAATGCAAATGTACGTAAGGAATGTTCGGTTCTCGAATAATGAACCCTAACTGGGCGAGGAGCGTGAGACGCCCTCCTGCCCAATGGTCTGATGATCGTTCTTCCTGAAAATGAGGTCTATGAACTTCTTCAGATGGATGGTAAACAAAAATGCTCAAACAAGTTATCGACTACCAGGATGAAATTCATGCAACAATTTTGTATATAACTAAAGTCAGATACTAAATCTATATAACTACTTTCAAAACTTACATCGGTTGTCTTTGTAATTTCTCGAAATAATATTTAGATAACCGACGTTTTTCTTTAGTTCTTCGAGAGCGCCTCCGAAGTCACCAGCTCCATGCAGACACTCCACCATGAACTCGTAGCCAGGCAGTCGGGCTGAGGAGCGGGACTCGATGTGGCTCAGATTGACGCCGTGTGAGGAGAAGATGCTGAGGTACCGAGCCAAGCAGCCAGCCTCGTCAGGGTGCTCCGGGGAGAAGAGCAGCCAGGTGGACTTGCTGGAGTCGCGACCTTCTTTGATGTAGTTGCCACCTTCCATCAGTTTTGGCTAGAAATTAATATGTAACCATAAGAGCTACCTACTCTTCATCGCGGTAGATTACCAGAGCTCTACATGATAACAGAGAATTGGGGATTTTTTTAATGTCATATTTACGAGGGTGTGGTGTACGAGTGTATGATATATCATGGTGAAACTAATATACCAGAACAAAAGAAACATCTTCTTTTCCAATTATATATAAAGTAAAAATCCCTTTTCTGAAACCAAACCTTTCCTTTAATGCAGCTAATCATACATTGTCATCCAAATATACCTGTCCAAACTTCAGCCCAATCTCAGAGGTCTGCTTCAAAATTGAGATCTGCTTATATTTTAGAATACATATTTTTTGTAATATCTTGAAGCAGATCTTAATTCAATTAAAAATTATATTCTAAAATATGCAAATATATTTTTTCTTTGCATATTTTAGAACATAATTTTGACTATTGATTTCATATTTTAATAAATAATAATAAAAATATATTTATTTCAGCAGAAGCAAATAGGTAGGAATATACATAGTAAAAGTATTATGCAGGTATAGAAAATGATACATAGGTAACAATCAACAATAAAAGAACAAATACAAAAATATACCTACCAAGCTGAAATAGTTAGATGTGAAACTAGAGAGTAGCAAAAATCTTAACTTCTAAAAACAAAACAAAAACTTAATTTCTATACATGATTGATTAGTTCAAAAACAAGACAAAGTTCTACTTGGTCCCCAAACTACTATTTTGTTCTTGGATTGTTTAGTTTTCATTGTTATTATTAGTAAGTATAATTGAAATGAATTACGATATCGTATTAGGGTAAACCTGTAAGGATGAAGTAAACGATTGAGAATAAATAAATGAATAGCTAAGCTAACCTAACCTAACCTGATAAATAGCTACAACTGCCAATTATTTTAGGCACCTACTTAAGTACTACTTAAACTTGTTTTTGTTTTAAATATTTCATTTCATTTCATTTATTTATTCATCTTTTGACATATTTACAATGTTCTTAGACAGGTCACATACAGTTTACAAGTTTTATTATAAAATAATTGGAATTAAGTTATTATTATAACAATAGTAAATACACACAAATAATTGAAATTTAAAATAAATAAATAAATAAATAAATAAATAATAAATAAATAAATAAATAATGCTGGACAAAAAAAAAACACTGAAAAAAAAAAACACTGAAGAAAAAAGTCAATCGTCCTAAGAATAAAAAATGTTGCCAACAAATAATATAAATAATCAAGTCTGCAAAAGCATCGTCCGGACTAAAATTACATACTGGGGTAAATATTAAGTAAATAAAATATAATTACAATTACTATACAGTAATATCTACTATATATCTGTTATAAATATTGTTTTGTCTGCCATGGCTTCTTCAATTTTGTAATAACTTTTCTGGATTAATTGTTTTTTTATGAAGGATTTAAAACATACATCATTCATATTTCTTATTTCTAGTGGTATTTTATTATACAATGTAATCGATATACAGTAATAACTTTTTAAAATTTTGGTGAGTCTTGTTTTTCGACCTAATAAACGATCTTTATGTCTTGTATTATAATCATGTGTTTCTCTTATAGTCGTCAGATGATTTATATTTTCCCTAACATAAATTAAATTTTGGTATATAAATTCCCCTGTCATAGTCAAAATTGAAAGATCCCTAAATCTGTTTCTACAAGATTCTAGCTGTCTTATGCCTAGAATGTAACGTACAGCACGCTTTTGAAGAATGAACACCCGATTAGAATACCTATATATCCCCGAGAACCTATAATACCCGAGAAGAATACCTACCTACCTACGATATACCTAATAAATGTGTGTTTACCTAATTAATGATTTTATGTTCACTTTTACTCAAAAGATTATAAACTGGCGGGTAAACTTACTAATTGTCTACCTAAGTACCTACCTACTACACTTTAAATGTACTTATCTACCATTAAGCACCTACCTACTGACTACCAACCCTATTTTTTAACTACCTACTAGAAATTGTATAGACTCATTATAAGTGAACTGTGAAGTCTTTTTATGAGTTGTTTAACAATAAAAAATAAAGTTCTTTTAACCGAAATAAAATTCCTTCCTTAAAGATTCCATTAATAACTAAAGCTGCACATTATAGGGATAGGCCGCCTGTTCGAGCCACACCCTTTTCGTGGCAATATTTTAAGTCCATAACCTGCAATCCATCTTTAGGGCAACGACTTTCAAAGTGCCTACATGTGGACACGATAAAAGAGCTGTTCAAGTAAGAACCTACTTATACGTCACCTTTATCAGGCACGATATCTTCTGGCAGGTCATCAGATCATCAGTTATCGGGACTTCGTGAACCCGGCCGATCACGCATTGCGTCATAATGTTTTGTCAAGATGAGCATTTTAGTACGAAATCAGGTTAAATTTAGAGTTACGTTTGACTCAACTCTTGAACTGGAACTTAAACACGTTATCAGCAGTAAGGATGGGAATATCAGTACTGTTTATTATGTTTTGCCTTTAAAAAATGAATGTGATTATTGTCATTAGTTAAATCAATTAAATAAGTACTATGTTCAGAAATATCACACTCGGTAGGTACACGTAACTAATATAAATAATGTTAAAGTATTGGTGTTTGGATGTTTTAATATGGAAAAGGAATATTGACTATAGATTCAAGTAAGACGCAAGCTGAGTCCCGGGCGTAATCTAGAATTAATGAATAAATGCCATAAATGCATTAAAGTAACAACGTGGCATGAGGTAACCACTTAGGTCAGAGATTATATTATTTTGAGGAAAATTTCAAGATGTGAGCTTTTATGTTGTTCAAAAGTGATTCAGCTGGAAATTACAGTTTTATGAACAAGGTTCTAACAGAATTAATACATTGAGCATCTCACAAATACTTGGACATAAAGCAAAATAAAAATTATATAGATTACGTCAAAACACGGCCAAACTTCGTCAAATTACTTGTGTGATTAATTCTAGTTGTTTTAGTAATAGCCAACCAAAGTAAGTCAAATTTAACATAATTGTCACCTAGGTATATATTATTGGAAAAACGTTTATTGATTTCTTATAATTTCAAGCTTTGTTTTGTTGTATTCCTAAACGCACGAGCACGATGCAAAAGCCTTGAAACTTACAGCGTTGTAGGATATTATTATCGGTCTGAGTACATATTTACGTAACTAATAAAATTTATTAGGTATTACGCATCAAGCATGAGCATGTATTCCTGAATCACACAGCAAAGCATTGCCTACCAAGTCACGAGCTATATGAATACGCCCTACGATGCTCTGCCCTGCCTCCATTATCTTAAGACAAACTGAAACGCAGCTCGCTGCTCGGCAGTAGAAATAGGCATGGTGGTAAGTAGCTCTACCCCGGATGAGCTCTTCAAAAAGAGCTACTACTCTCATAGTTCTGTTATAGTTTCTCCTTACAAGGTGACATAGGTACGCACATACCAATAACACTTCTAGGCTACAATGAAAACGCTCAGAGATCAAAAATAGTTGACATATTTTTTCTATCAAGGTGCAGTGTTCGACGAGCGCATAGTTATGGGGTACTGTCCATTTGTTTTACAATGCTATGGTTATACAGAAGAGCATGCGACTACAAGCTGTTAATCAATCATGAATGAAGATAGGTACCTATTCAGGTTACTTAAGTTTTGAAGCACTCACCTTGTCAGGAGGTGAGCCTGAGACGGGCGTCTCCACATTTTGCCGCTGGATGTCCATTTCCACGTTAGTTTTAGCCTCACAGAAGAAACCTCTTATTTCTTAACCGACGTCAACTTTGATTTAGTCGAGCGTGTAAACAAGTGCGTTCGGCGCGTGCGCAGCTTTTATGTAGAGCGCGTAACGTTGCTGACGTCAATCTGCGACTGGATGGATGTGGCATTCGTGTGATTATTTTATTATTTAGGTAGGTATATTTACAACTTCTGTTTACGTAATCTCATTTGTCTATATCGCGCTTTAGATTTAGGTAGTTTTTATTTAAAAAAAACGAGTCCACAGTCCATAATAATAATATTATACAGTAAATAAAACAAAATTAAAGAACATAAAAAATCATATCAAACGAAGCTCTACAAAAACAATAACATAGTTATTATAATAGTCCATTCAAAAATGAATAACTTTAATTATTCACGGTTTCGTAAGAGCCGAACTGAGATGCAGTACCTACCCATTACCTATTGGTCCTGCCAGCTAAAGCTCAGTAAACTGTTGAGGGTATCTACCAAGCATTAGTGTCTGAGCGTTGTAATTTTACAAAACAATACTTCAGTTCCTACTCTATGAAAAAATTATTCAAATTAAACTCTCAAAACAGGTGTAAAATACTAAGGAAACTTTATATTGTTCTAGTTATACGTAACAGGTAACATTCATACAAATCAAAGCGAACTGAGCACAATATCGTTACCACATCTATAGATTTGTTTGAAAAAATCGTTGCATGCAATGTGCTGTCGAATTGCGTTTGACCAGCAGTAGCAGCGCCGCCGTGAAGGTCGAACGGCTTTTTTCTTAGATCATAAAAACTCCATTCAAAACATGTCCTCTATTAATAAAAATCTAAATAAATAAATAAAAAATAAATAATGCTGGACAATCCACACAGCACTATCTAGCCCCAAAGTAAGCTATTCAAAGCTTGTGTTATGGGTACTAGATAACTGATATATTTAATACATTATATACATACATAGATAGATATTTTTTATTATACATAGAAAACACCCAGACCATCGGAACAAATTTCTGCAGATCGTACACAAATTTGTTCCAAGGCGGGAATCGAACCCGCAACCTCTTGCGTCGCAGGCAGGCTTTCGCCCGCTGCACCACAGAGGTCGTCAAAAAATCAAATAAATTAAATTAAGTTTTGTGAGTTGAGTACCGACTGAACTGGGCATTGCCCAGGTACTCAGTACAGGTATAGCGGCATTTTTCCTGCCAATAATGTATTGACAGATTTTTTTACCCTCAGTAGCATTAGCGTTATATACTCTTGGGTAGCATTCTACGCGACGCTTTGCTACCAAGTGACTTGAACGTAATAATATTAAAACCAAAGACAGTATTAAAATAGCGTAAGCTGTTAATGCAAAATAACAGGAAAATCATATTTAATTATGACGACTAGGTAGATATTCTTCAAAATGTACCTATAGATAATCAACTGAACAAGATTACATAAAAAAAGCAATGTACTAGTTACCCTGACCACTGATTGTTTACAGTGCTCTTGACACATCATCGAAGGAACGAAAGACTAGAAACGAAGGATAGTTGGTTTAAATAAACCCTATCCGGTGTAGGAGCATGACTTAGAAGATCGTAGGTATGTGGGAGGCACATTTAGGACATTGCGCTGGTTCTTCACACCAAAAATAGTGTCCAGTTCAAGAAAATTTGTTAACACTATAGATGATTATTACTTATTCTATTGTGGTAGTTATTGTATATTTTTCTGAACGAAATTTCACATCAAATGTTGAAATTCGTGATCTTCCTTTTCTGACACTGTTATTTAGCAAAAAATAATCCTTATGATAAATAATTAAACATAAGTACTTATGATTAATTGTGTGTACTTATGTGTTGTCGTTATTTAATTTTGTAGTTATGTATTTTATGTTTTACCCTTTTATTTGTGTTTTTATGTGTTTATGGACGTATGTATGTACCTACTGTCTGAAATAAAAGTATTGAATTGAAAAGCCATTTGACCGGTATGATAAAGCTTCATGCTGATTATTTTTCTCGTGTAACGGGTTCGATTCCCGGTTCAACATGTAATTATGTAATTATCGCTAATTAGCGATAATTTAATCATCGATTATTAAATAAATTACATTAAAAATTATTAAAAACAACAATTATAAAAAAAAAGCTATAATGTTGCTTCCTAAAATTTCACAGCTTCACGACTTCGATCCCCAGGCACGGTAGATATCCCTTCAGATCTCCCAGTACCAAGTAGGTTGTAATTCAAGATTATTTGAGGATGTCTAAGGGGGTAGTCAGAGGTACGTCCAAACATTACATTTGGCACATACCCACATTTTGCAGTAGTTAGTATTCCATACGTGACAGGTTGCAAGCCCATCGCCGCTGTTAGAATACTAACTGGTTTCCTCACGATGTTTTCCTTCACCGTTTAAGAGCACTGGCATTGCGCACATAAATTTTTCGATAGAAAAATCCATTGGTGCAAGACCGGATTCGAACTTGCGACCTTACGATCGGAAGGCGGGGTCACTCCCACTAGACCACCGGTGCTCAATTTCAGAAAACCGCAATGATCGAAGCAGAAAGAAGTTTCTTAATCTATGCAGAAAAGGATATACTACACTAATTGACAAAAAAGTATTTAAATATGTCATTTGACACTGGCAAGATTGTCTGTCGAATGATGGACAGGTGCCATAAACAAAAGGTACTCTGTGCCATAAACGGAAAGAAGATGAAAATTAATAAGATCACGCACAGCTTTAATTCCAGTTTTATGTAAAATCCAAGAATGGTTCAACTAAAACAAGTGCAAATTCGTTTGAAGTCCATTAAGAACATTCAAAAGATCACCAAGACTATGAAGATGGTCTCCGCCAGCAAGTGAAGCATTTTACCTTTAAATTATTTTAATTCCGATTTGTAAAACCGCCGCGCCCGCCTGCCGGGCCTGGGCCGGGGCCACTCCATGAAACGCGGCCTCGACTTCAGTTTTTTTCATGAAATCATCCTGGTGGTTTTTTATACAAATTGCTGATGAAACACGCAGATGGCTCACTTTATGCTAAGTGGTAACCATCACCTATAACAAAGCATTACTTCATAAGTTACGCACGATAGGAGTGTGCCCTACGATACACTGCCCTGCGTCCATCAACCAGAGTCATACTCGATCGACTGCTAATCAAAGCTTTCTTTCATAAATTCCTTACTAAATTCCTAATGTATAATTCAAGCAGCCCTCTTTAGCCTTCTTGTTCTGGAATCTAGATGGGTAGGTACTCTATGCAAAGTTTAATCACGATACGTGTACCCATCGCATATGTTTTCATTTCACTCTTGAAAACTGAAAGCATCTTGGGAATGTCACCCTTCTTGTTGGTTGATTCTACCGTACCGATAGGTTCACGAAGGCCGAACGTGAGCTGCAAGCCGCTCGGCCCTTCGGCTACGGTCCGCGCAAGTTCTACGAGTCCTCGCACCTGGTAAAGGGCTCCGTAGACGTGGAGAAGAAGGACGACAAGGCTCCTCCGCCTGCCGTCGCCGAACCGGCGGCAGAGAAACCCGAGGATAAGGAGGCAGATCAGAAAATGAAAAGGATCTATATTGCCATGACTTCAGATAGAGGTAAAAGGTGGTTTTAATGACATAGACTTGCGATATACGAGTATATGCTGTTTTTAAATTAGCTTCTTTCAGAATCATTTAATTTATAACCAATTTGTATCTTCGTTTGAGCTAAAATCGAGACGTCTTAGAATCTAGACTAGAAATTAGAACTAAACGATATGATAGCTAGGTGGTACTAGGTTCCTGTTGCGCGCAGCCAAGCCTTAGAAGAACAGGCACACCAACTTAAAACTTGGATTCTACCGTTATTATAAAGATTAATAGGGTTTTGAAATAACAAAAATAAATCCAGAGTTTTATAATAATGATTAGTAACCGTTGGCAGTTTATGAGAAAGGCGCATGTTTTGGTGATAGGTAATATGTTATAAAACACGTGTCATAATAATTATGTTTTCATAACAGTGTCAGCAATTAAAAAACACAAATTTATTTAATGTTTAAATATTTAGGTACCTACTAAGAAGATAGGTACTAACCGCAATCACAGTGTTATCATCTAGTTATGTTTACATGACTATGCCAAACTGTAAATATTACAGTTATCAATATTATTAACATAATAATATTGATAACTTTTACTGATGTTAGTTTTTTATAATTTTATAAGTGTGACCAGATTATACACCCTAAATAGGTATCTAAGTAGATAGGTAAAGAATGTTAGCTGCTAAAAGTCATAACATAAATTATAAAATGGTTGGTCTAACCACTGATGTTCTAATAATAATACTAGTTACTGTATCTTGTTGATTGGTAGCGTTGGTTTTCCCTCATGGCGCAATTTGCGCCGCCATTACATAAGCGAAGCCCTGCGCTTGAAGGTCTCGGCTCAGCGCAAATATACCTACCTAGCTTTTACCTACGTGTTGGAATATAATGCGCAGCGCTAGTTTTATGGGTCGATGGTAGCAGTGTTAAGACGGTAATTGATCTGATTATCCAATTTGATTGATTGTATCCAAATTAATAACTTTGAAATAGGTCATGATCTATACAAAATTTACCTACCCAGGCCCAGTGCAAACGAAACATATCTTAGATTTTTGTTATTTTATGTATCTACATTTAAAATTAGTCATTTTTAAATTTTTTAGTATCTCAGTTAAATTGCTTAGATATAAACTTTTATAAATGTTAAGCCTAAATTTTACGTACTTAAATTAAAACAGCTATGTGAGGAAAAATAATGATTTTTTTATTTATTTATACTGCATATCTCTCATTTATGATTTAAAAAATATGTTTTTTCGAGACGATAACACCTAACTTAATAGGTTACCTAGTCCTATTAAAATTTCTTAAAAATCGGTTCAGGGCATGAGTTTGTCTTTTCAAAGATGGCATCCAAGGAAATCAAAACGCGCACTTTGCTGTTTACGCTTTCAGTTTTTGAAGTCGGTTTTATTGCAGAAAAATATGTTCGTTTTGTTTTGTGTTGACTGTGCATTGCATTGGTGCATTGGCCAGGTCTGTGCGGCGGCGTGCACAGCGGCGTGGCGCGCCGCATCCGGCGAGAGATGGCGGCGCGGCGCGCGGACGGGCCCTCGCACAAGCTGGTCTGCATCGGGGACAAGGCGCGCAGCATGCTGCGCCGCGCATACGCCGCTAGCATGCTGCTCAGCGTCAAAGACGTACGTACATTACATTCCATTTCGGTGGACATTCCATCCTCACATCTCTTGAGCTCTATTCAATATAAATATTGGTGGACTTTCAACACACAAAGATTGTGAAATGGAAACTAGATTTTTTTATACAACTAACTGATGGAACAAGCAGATGGCCTACCTGACGTTAAGTGGTTACCATCAACTATATACAAATCATAGTCTCGTAAGTTACGCACGATGGGAAAGTGCCCTATGATGCACTGCCCTGCGTCCACCAACTTAAGACATACAGATGTTAAGCTTCATGTGCCTGTAAATACACTTTATTAATTGTAATGAAATAGCTGCAATACTTATCTAGTTTTATGTCTAAAAGCTCTCGAAGTGCGCACAAAAATGTTTCGTTAAAAAAGACCACAAACATAATCACAAACATAATATCAACAATTTATTTGATAGGACACGTTGTCCTATCAAATAAATTGTTACCTTACAGCTGACACTTGGGTAGGTAGGGCTAGTCAGAGGCCAAATATTGTCTTTGGTACCAATGGTGATACTGAGGCAGACATCACGAGATCTCAGTTTGAGGAGAACCACTAGTTAAATTTAATCACACTTTGAGCGAGGTGAATCTTAGGTTCTAGTTCCGATACGCGAGTGAAGCCGCGTGCGGCGTTGGACAATAAACAATATTTGAAGAAAGAGAGAGGTAAACAGTTCAGCTATAGTTCCTGCTCCATTTTAAGGAATACTTGTATTAATGTAAAGTGTAGGTAATCTGGTAATGTTGCGTGCTTGCTTGTGCAGATCGGACGCATAGCGCCGGTGTTTGCGGACGCGTCGCGGATGGCGGCCGCCATCGCCGACTCGGGCTATGCATACGACGCCGGCGAGATCTACTACAACAAGTACTTCTCCGCCGTCAAGTACGAGATGTCCATCATGCCTTTCTTCAACAAGTTGCGGATCGAGGTCCCTATGTCTATGCTACTCATTGTTATTGCAAAAGTACCAGCTTGTTAGGAGGTTATCATTCATCCCTTTCATTTAATGCCATTATGGCGATAGAGATTGTTGTGCTGCACTAAACTCATTGCTGTTTTTATCATTTACTAGTTGATCATAACGCGCTACACTACATAAATAGCTTAGGTCTAGTTTTAGCATACGGGAAGTACATGCATCCGGTTGGGCAACGCAATACCATAAAATAATGTTAAGGGCACGACTACGAATGGGCACAATTAATAATCAGGAAAAAATATAGTTTATTTGTTATCAATCCG
Source organism: Plemyria rubiginata (assembly GCA_963576535.1). Classification (NCBI taxonomy): domain Eukaryota; kingdom Metazoa; phylum Arthropoda; class Insecta; order Lepidoptera; family Geometridae; genus Plemyria; species Plemyria rubiginata. Next base: position 414,558 of record OY754905.1, read on the forward strand.
CATGCAACAGATAGAATTCTTGCAAGATAGTGATCCGTTGAGGTTCTCTAAGGGGGTAGTCAAATAAAATAAATTAATTTCTATGTCTATGTCTTGTCAGTGGAACATCTAACCGTATCTTATCGCATAGTACTATGGTACTTTATGCCCAATGCCTACTAAGTTGTTACTTCTGCAATATTATTTGGTCTTACTCAGATTTGGTACTTGTAACTTTATGACTTGGTGAAATCGTAAGATGAACCTATGGAATGTGAAATCCGTACAGTCCAAAGTATTTTTATCGAAATTACCACCCATACCACCCGTTATGAGTTGATGATTGTAACGTCACAGACCGCGCCAAACATGAACGCGTTCGACGACGTGGACGCCGACCAGCTGGAGTGCTACGCCGAATGGACGCTGGCGGCGCTCATCTACTATGCACTCAAGGTAGCCCTGCCTGTTGTAGCTACTCGTACAAGCGATCGCTGATTAGCTTTCTTCCTCATCAATTACATGACAAACTTAATTACCAGACTTATTTAATTCTAATTAAATATATACTGTGCATTGTCCCGCTGATAACATATTATCTTAACCAGCCCAACTAGAAAGACTTCGGACTTGATAGCAGCAAGAAGAAAGGAGCAAGAACCGATCAGCTGCTTCTTCTTCTTGTCGTGTCACTAGTTTCTTTCGAAACAGTGTGGTGAAAGGATTTTCAGTGTGCCTCAAGAGGCTCCTTTCGAGCACTTAACACATGATATAGAACTTGTTAGGTTTTACAACATGCCGGTTTCCTCACGATGTTTTCCTTCACCATTTGAGAGTATTGGCATTGTGCACATAAATTTATGAACAGAAAAACTCATTGGTGCGCGACTGGCTTTGAACCCACGACCTTAGGATCGGAAGGCGGAGCTGCTACCACTAGACCACCAGTGCTCTCAGGGATCAGCTGCTGCTGTCCCGTTTCACCTAGCTTCGTTTGTTGAGCAATGCAGTACCTACAATACTCCACAACCCTTTATCCTCGCATGCAGCTGCGACAGAGGTCACTGTCTGTCGCTCCGACCTTGAGAACATGATAATTGAGGTCACAGTGACCCGTGATGATGCTCACCATCGACGTGACTTTTATACTCAGAGGAAACTGCAAATGCAAACTGTTGCAAGGTCGTGGTTACAAACGATGAGATCTTACCTACGTTGCAGGAAGGTGCTGCGTCGGAGCAGTCGGCGCGCATGGCTGCGATGGACAACGCGACCAAGAACGCGGCCGAGATGATCCGCAAGCTGACCCTGTTGTTCAACCGCACGCGGCAGGCCGTCATCACGCGCGAACTCATTGAAATCATATCGGGGGCAGCGGCGCTCAAGTAGTACCCACCACCTCACCTTACCTCACCTACCTCGCACTTGCCAATAAATGTTGTGGACTTCCACCACAGCGCTCATCATATTGTTGTTGCTCAAAAATATTTGTTCGGTCGGTGGGGATCGCACCCTCGGCCTACGGCGCAGGAGGCCTGTAATAGTTCTCAAGGTAGCCAAAGCTATGTGTGTTCTATTATTTATAATAATAATTGGGATAAATCAGAGTAACATTGTTTATTTGTTCTATCCTCGGGAAAGAATAGAAGTAAATTAACTTGAAGAAAGTGATTTTAGACTAGCATAGGTATGGTACACGGTACGGTACGGTATAGGTTCGGTTTCATTTTTGTTTCGTTATGTGAAAAGGGATAAAAAAGGTATAACATAGTAAATGTAATAATATAATTTCAAATGTGACTACGAGCCATGAAAAAATTTCGATCAAAATTATTTACCCTGAAACGTACTATGGAAGTCAATATTTAGCAGTGGATTTTAAGTTAAGTGGTCACTATGGTTAAGAATATAGGTTATTGGATAAAAAACACACAAATTGTAGCAAGTAATTTTACATTGACATTAAATGCAAAACGCAGCATTAGATTATGGTTAGCATTTTAAAACGAATTTCTTGTTTTTTTATTACCATTCCCTAGTGGAACCAACACATTACAGCCATTATTTATAAGTTACAGTTGGCCCGACGAACTTCGTGCCGCCTTAGAATTAATAACAACATGATTATTTCAAGTTGAATCTATTTGAGTTGATCTATTTTTTTTGAGCTTTGGATGCGAATGTTAGTTTCTGTAACTCACTCCATAGGAGAAATTAATAAAGAATTTCATAGCAGGTAAAGTATCACAAAAAAATGTCGTCTAGGTGAGCTTTCAACCCACGACCCCTCATTTGATAAATAAATATACTAATAAATAGTTGCTTGATTATTTTGTGGACAGGCATGGTTGTGCTTTGAATCCCGCGCCTGCGTCAAAACTTTTGGGACACTAGGTATTCACTAACACAGCTCTATAAATGAGTTGCATTTAGCTGTGAGGGTGCGGTCAACGAGGGTCAGTGCGACTCCTCGAGGTATTTATCGTAGCTGGCCTGATCCATGAGCGTCTGCAACTCCTCGAGGCTGGTTAACTTGACGCGGAACAGCCAGCCTTCCTCGTAGCACGACTTATTGATTAGTGATGGCGTTGACTCTACTGCGCTGTTCTTTTCTGTCACCTGAAAAAGATGAAGAACATGCTTAGCCACTGATTTTAATTCCTGTGCTGCCATTAGGTTGAAATGTGGTTCGCTTCACAAAAACATTTTCTCGATAAAATGGTTTTCTATTTGAGTGTTTAGGTAAACATAATATATTTAACTGTGTTAATATCAATACATAATATGTCTACCCGACCCATCGAAACTACAGGGTTGTGCAACTAGGGACCAGTTTAACCTGGTTACTTGTACTTAAGACGTTTCAAAGTGATGCCTTTGACTAACTGTTGCCACTCGTTTACCTTCAGTCATATAAATAAATAAATATTGGTTGACTTTTAACAGTTTTTTTTTAAACTAAGCGAAGCTTGTAATAATAGGAGCGGGATAGCAGATCATGCTAAAGCAGTCAGTGTGGGCTCGGATAGCGTTGCTTACCGTGCCGGAGACGGGTGTGTACACCTCTCCAGCCGCTTTCACACTCTCCAGCGCGCCGCACTCGTCTCCCGCCGCTAACTTCGAATCCACTTCCGGTAGCTGCGCAAACACTACTTCTCCTAAGGCGTCCTGGAACGAATCATGTCCTATGATTGGGCTTCCAGACTCAATAGACCAATGCCCTGGACGCCTGCTTGAGTATGAGTATGCTATGCATGGTAGCCATTACATAGTTCTGTTCTGCCTGACTACACTTACATAAGGAAGCTTCATCTAAACTAATATTATAAAGAGGAAAGATTTGATTGTTTGTTTGTTTGCATTGAATAGGCTCCGAAACTACTTGACCGATTTGAAAAATTCTTTCACCGTTGGGAAGCTACACTATCCCCGGTGAACATAGGCTATATATCATTTTCAAAAAAAATTGGGATCCTTACTAAAATTCAAATAATGTAACCCAAGGTGTAAAAAAAATCGTAAAATATTCTTTACATCGCGTGCACTGCGAAAACTATTGATGATAGAATAAAATAATGTTCTACAACTTTGCAAAACACATCATTATTTACAAAAAATGTCTCGACAGCACATGTCTAACTATTATAGTTATGCCACAATAAGTGTTTTTTTATTTTAAAATTTTAATTGAAATGCCGCCGCTATAAGAGGCTCTTTATTTGTATCTTGGTATTAATCCTTATTAAAATAAATTACTTCATATTCAAAACTGCTTCAATACCTTTATAAAACTTTTTAAATTATGCAATTCGGACATTCCATTCGAAAGATATCACATGTTTAAAAATGTAAGTATTAGAAAAAAGTCGCGTGGTAGCCGCTCACCCTGCTTGGCGAGCTAGGCAGCACCTTAGGGTAGGGGCCGTACGGGTGGGGTGCTAGGTCGGGTAACCTCCTCGTGGTGCACCCCGGTAACACCATGAAACACGCCCGCAGAGTACTGCGGACGTGTTTCATGGTGGCTAATAATCCGACAAGGTGGGCCTCTCCACGTGTCCCTCTGATTAGCAGAGGGCACAGTGTGATGAGGCAGGGTAGACCTTTTGGTCTGCTCAGGTGGGTCTGGGCTGTATAAGCAGCCCGGACGGACGAGGCGGTAGAGCGCGCGCGAGAGACGCCTTAACTTCTCGCGCCGCTACGGGAGAGCGGGAGAAGAACTGGGGGCACCTTCTCCCGCATTGCACATATTCACCACTCCCGTTAGGCGGGAACAGCCGAGCACTCGCGGTCGTTCCCGGGCCCCTCCCTGCAAAGGGGGGGGGGGGCGTGCGGGCCCCGCCGTTAAAGCGGGGACATTTGCGGGACCCGCTGTAAAGGCGGGCGGTCGTCGGCGGGGGACTGGATGAAAAGGCTCTGCCAGTTTCCCAGTTCCCCTCCAACAAAGACGACGGGGGAGTGCCGCTGGGTTGTTTAGTGGGTATTCCGGTAGCTGAAACCGGGGAGTCCCACATATCCCTCCCATCCTCCAATGGGGGGGAATGCGTAACGCATTTTTCCCAGCGTCAAAAAAAAAAAGGGGGCCGTACGGGTGGGGAGTCAATGTCAAGAATTGAAGTCGGCTCCCCTACGCAACGGTCGTGTACGGAATCGAATAAATCAGGCTCTAAAATTTTTTGAATTCGATTAGTAGGTAATTAAACTCAACAAATAAAGTTATTTTTAGAACTGAATAAAAGTTCTTTTTAGAACTAAATAAATGTTGGCAGATGTTTTGAATTATACCGTATTTAGATGTAATACATATTTTAGTTTCTGAAAAATAACTAGATAGTATTATTTTATTTATATTTTATTTTTCATTAATGCTACGTTCGCATTGCTTTACCTACTTACCTTACCTACCTTATGATGATTTACCTACTACTACCTACCTACTACCTACGTACCAAGCAATCAACATATTCATTCAACATAACCCAACATGATAAATAAAGTTTCAGATCAAGCAAGTAGTGGTAGGTAGGGTTTGTAGGCCTGTTTACCGACCACGTCCCTTTCCCGTCCATTCGTTATTTATTATTTTTTTTTACAGGGAAGCTCTGACTCAATAAATTTAATGGCTTTTGTTTTGTATATATTATGATCTTTTTACTAAAATTAGAAAAAAAAATTAAATACTTATGAAAAAAAAGTAGGTAATAAGTAATAAAAATAAAAGTTCATTAATTAAAATAATAATGTTCAAATTTTCTTTATACTTTTCTTTTTTAGTAACCTAACGCAAATAGAAGAGTTTATGTGTGTATTATAATTTTGCAATTATTGTTAAATACCCGTGCGAAGCCGGGGCGGGCCGCTAGTTATTAAATAATTTTGTAAAGTTTCAGCGCGTCGAGCATGTTTTCCAAGGGGGGATATCAAGATGATAACAAGAATTCGCATAGCAACATTTTGGGATCAGTTGGGTCGATCTAACATCACTATCCTTAGGCGTCACTTCCTCACCCAAATTTCAGGCACTGGATTTTCCAGGTGTCACCAACAGTCCATAAAGGAGGAGTTACTCAATTCGACTGTTTTTTATGTTTGTTACCCCATAACTTGTTATTGGGTGGACCGATTTTGATGATTCTTTTTCTATAGAAAGCTAGTGCTTGGCATGTGGTTCCATTTTAATTTGAGTCAGATCTGACGAGTTGTTTTTGAGTTATATTAGTATTAGTGTGTACTCCAGTGCATTTGAAGTCGGCTTTTGAATGAGTTATTTTAATTTGTTTGTGTGTTTTTGAGAAACCTATTTTGCTAAAATTTATTAGCATGCAGTCTTACAAAAATAGTTTGCAGTAAAAGGTACTAACTAACTACCTACATGGTACCATGGTACATTGGTACCAACTATTTTGATGGGTATCGATTCTGAAAATATCTTCAGATATAATTTATTTTATAATTATCATGAGATGTATTCTAATTACTGATTTGTATTAAACAATAGAGATCAGTGATTCTTAGACATGAGTTATTATGTTACTATAGTGAGCCAAAAATGTACTTATTTGCGTGAATACATTATCGTAATGAGAGATTAGCTAATTAAAGTCGATGTACGCGAAAACTTATCGCATGACCTGAAGAAGGCCAGCTTTGGATCGATGAGATTATTTCGTGCAGCAACGGCCGGTGAAGATTTTATTTTTTTGATGTTTTTTTTACTTACTTGCCTACTTAAAGAGATGTAGTTTACCTGAGCAAAACTGGATATGCCAATAGTGCCGATGTTGTCGTTCACTGACACCCACTCGTGCTTTTTTGTGTAAAACCGATCTGGAAAGAGTACACAACTCGTCAGGCATACGGATTGGGTATTATAGGTACGAATTATTCTAGTACTTAGTTACGACAACCACAGAAATATTAATCCAATCTATTCCGTGACGACAACAATAGGTTAACGTCAATTTTACAGCATGCGATGTTCAGAAACAAATAGTACCTAAGTTTTCTCTATTCCGTGGTACCTAAGAATATTGATAAAAATAAATGACGCTGTTAGTTGAACTATTTCTTTTGAAGAAACTACAGTGCAATTAGAGCGACCAACAATTTTAAAACTGTGATATAAGTGTAGGTAACCATCTATCTTACGTAGGTGGTTATTGTATCTTATTGCAGATGACTCTACCACAACACCCAATTAATTCCCACTAAAACATTTATGCTGATCGCGGTCCTGCCGCGGAATGCAAACCTCCCACGAGACGGTTGTAGAACTGTGCTGTGTCCTGACTCTCACTCAGCATCTTGTTTATGTCTTGTAAACCTAGGTATTTTGGTTACCTAATGCAGAGATAGCATTAGCACATTGTGTGCCCGAAATGAGAGACTGGAACACAAATTAAATACCTCTGTGAGCTCTATTTACACAGTTTTAAAACGTACAATTCTTATTTTTTGATCGAATCAGTTGAAGTATATACCTAACAATTTGGAGAGTTCCCGGATATCGTTATCGTGTATCACTAATAAATGATTATACCTACCACCTATTTGTACTGCGTGTACAATAGCACAACATATTTGTAAGGAAGCATGTTGACCAAACATTTCAGTTGCGTCAGACTTTGGCGATAAGTGTGCTCATGCTGTCATCACTTGTAGTTGCTAATCACCTACTTATCCAGCAAATATACTCTCTAGTACGGAATTCAACCAAATTCAACCCTTATGGTCGTTTTGTATGAAAAATATTTGTAGAACTAGTATTCCTTGAACTTACAACCTAGACACATGTAACAAGAATTGTTTGTGATTTGTAATGGCTTTGCGAATTAACATATATTATAATAAGAATTATTTCTTTCAAGAATATCTTCCAAAGTATGTATGTCGTATTATTTTTGTCAGCTTTCAGTAGATATATTATATAATTATACTATAGACTTATCACCTTTAGATAATTAAATGGTAGTGGGTAGAGGATATCGAATAGAGAGTCGTTTGGTAGAACTTGAATCATACAACTGTCATGAAGCTGTTCCTAACCCGAGAAACTCCACCAATTTATTCCAGATTGGAGATCTAATGAAGTGATCAACGCAATCGAAAGCCTTTTAGAAGTCTGTATAAACCTACCCGTGATGTGAATCTGTACTGTAACTATCGGAAATTCCAGAGTAGAGAAGACGATTTCTCAATTTATTGACTTTTCATCCTCTAATTTAACAGTATTTTTGATGATTTCACAAATTACGTTTCACAAAGCACGTTAGGCGATAACTTTTGCTGACCCCTGGCCTACCACAGCTAATGTTGGATTTAACCACTAGTAGGCACATTTGCCTACATCCTGAATCTATGCTATGTATTGAAGTATTTAACAATATGTACGTACTTAAACATCATAGGCGATAACTAAATATTACTATGCATCAAAATTTTGAGTTATCTTACGTTCGCCGGCGCCCCGTTAAAATAAATTATTGACCAAATTTTAAACTCAGGTACCTACGCTGTAAATAATCTATAATAGTTGGACGGTTTCCATTATCCGTTTAGAATAACCTCTATCAACATCTCTGGACACGCGGTCCATCTTTGTGGAGCCATATGAACTTAGGTCTATTAATAATTATTTCGATCTTACTTGTATTCTGCGTGCTGTACATGGCTCTCCTGCAGCAGCCGCTGGTGCCAAAACTCGCGGTCCTGGAGACCGTTCTTAATACACAAGTAAGCACCATTATGATTTATGTCCTGAAACATGAAAACTAAATTGTTAATAAAGAAGAGGAACAATCTCTCGAAAAGACTAAAACAAAATGTGCACGGGAAAACCTTTTTTTTAGGTGAACTACCCTACATCGGACACCTGATTTGTTTTAGAAAAGCGGTCAAGGAAAGTTTAACAATGCATGTAAGCGATTTGCTGAACTTTCAACATCTAGGAGTACTATCATATTATGATCTATTTGGACTCACCTAAGAATAATGGATAGTTGTTTCTGATAAGGAAGACGTTTGAACTCGAGCGCGCGCGGCTCGCTAGTGAGACGAGACCGTTGCAGTGCAGTGAGCCAGTGCCGCGGGTTATCTCACTAGCCGGTCCGGCCTTGCACTAACGTATTTGTTTGAGATTTTGTTACCAAAAGATTCTGTAATATTATAATCCTATTACAAACAATAAAAAGCATCTGAGCGTGAAAGGGGTTACTGATTTCCTCTCTCTCATTAGTAGTTCGCAGTGTTTAAAGGTATGTATAGTTCGCGTCACATAAAAAGAATGCTGGCAGGTGGGGGAGGGTTTTTTCGAATGAACTAAAGAGCTGTTATGATCGTATGACGATTGCCGACAGCGATAGGACTACTACTGGCAAGCACAGAAGACGCTCTGCCATAAAAAAAAGGGTTATGACAACAAACGCTAGGGCACCACTGTAGTCACCACTGGACCGGCTTGGGCTGTTGCCGGGGAAGAGAGATGACGGAGAAAGAGTGTGATGGCGCCAGTGTTTTGCATGCGCAAAACACTGCCCCTCCACAGTTTTCCAGCGTTATTTTTAAATGACGCGATCTCTAACTACTGCTTAACTGACTGTTTTTCATTAGAATTATGTTATTTATATACGATACCCTGGGTGGTAAATTAAATAAGAATTTATAGAATGATTGGTAAATTAATTGCCCTAACATTATTATTGATTTCAAAATATTATGTTGAAAACGTCACGAACATTACACTATTCAATGGACGAGTAAATAAGCAATGTTATTAGTAAAATAAGATAAGTTATCGCAGAATGTTATCTATCACTTACAGATAAATAAGTTCGCTGGGGGTCGTGAGTTATGTGTTAGTTGTGCTTACCTTCTGGGATTATCGCACGCAGTGTCATCATCCATTAGCATAACAAATAAATTGTTAACCATAGTGTCTCTGTATATTCTGACGACGTGCCGGCAAGCCAAAATAATAACGGGCTGATGAAACTGTTCATGCGTGCACAGCGTATGTATTGATTAAGATACTAAACCAAGGAATTTGAAAATCTAAATTCCTTGTACTAAACAATTTGTACTTGCACAAGGAACAAACATGTCATCACCATCATCATCAGCTTTCGGAAGTCCACTGCTGGACATAGGCAGTATAAATTTCCAGGAAGATCGATTCTGAGCCGTCTCCATCCACCGACTTCCCGCGATCTTCACGATGTCGTCAGTCTATCGGTAAAGGAGTCTACACACCAAACCCGCCGACCCGCCGACACAGCCCGGCGGCTTGGTGTCGGCGACTTTGTTTCAAGAATCATGTCGCCGACTCACACCCGCGCGTGCAAGTCGGCGGCATGGCCGGCGACTTGCGTACGCGCACGCTCAGTTGCCCGCCGACACTCCAGCGATAGTGACGTGCTTGTGTTTTTTTGACCCAGCTAAAATTATTCCACATGCTGCTATTATTAGATCAGCATCAGTATCCATGTTTATTGTAGGCTGCAATATTCGAGAAAAACAACACGTCACGTTCGTACACACTGCAATCACTAACTAAAAAAGTTGTACTGATTTCTTGCCGCCGACTAACTCACCGACACAGCCCCATGACACATGTTGCCGGGTTGGCGGGTTTGGATCGCCAACACCAAGCCGCCGGGCTGTGTCGGCGGGTCGGCGGGTTTGGTGTGTAGACTCCTTTAAAAGGCGTCCCACGCTTCGTTTTCTAGTTCGTGGTCGCCATTCGAGAACCTTACAGAGGAATGCCACAGCGGCGGCAGTCAGTCACTGGCATTGTCAGGTGGCATATGGCAGGACATATTGCCATTGCCACTTTAACTTGCTTATTCTGCGAGCCATGTTGGTTACATTGATTCTCCACGTGTTTCATTTTTCAATTCTATCATAATGAGGTAGCGCTATATACTCTTGGATAATGAGACAGAAAGTGAAACTCCCAGCATATCAAATACCAGAAAATATTTATTGTATAAATGTAGTACAAAAAAGATCTTATTGCTATGGTTAGTTACAGTTTTAACATTTGGTCCGTTTCGGACGTACCTACCTACAACAGCATGTTATATTAAATCGTTGCACCCTAGAACAACGACAACATTTCATAACGATACAAATATATTGTACCTACAAGAAATTAAGAGGTAGTAGGTATGTAGAGCTTATTACCTTTCAAAAGACTTTAGGCTTGTTAATTAAGCGACCATGCGTCTCACTAATCTCAGTCAGTAACATGTGAGTAAGCAAACAAACGAAGATTAGAAAAAGCAATAGCAAAGCAAAAAACACGCTAGTTATAATCATTACAAACTATTTCATATCAAATAAGAAACTACACTATACAATACAGGTTGCAGATAATGCCTTGAGGTAGGTACCCTGAGGTTTCTTCGAGCATTCGTAGCTTCAGGCACACGATAGTAACGTACATTTCTCTTATACACACCATTCGTGTGCAGTTACATATAAAAAAACAGTTATGTAGTTGTTCAAAATATAACCTTACTTCGATCAAAGTATAATAAGCGTTATACACAGTTTTAAATAATTCCCTTTCTATTTTAGACTTGTCTGACGTATGGTAACTCGAACCCGCTCTCTTACAGAAAAAAACCTAATCATAAAAAACTAAAAAAGATCTAATTACATACATTATGTAATAATGGCAAGAAGTTGCCAGCCTTTATATATCTAAGATCGATGCATGACTCGACGCACATCTCGACAGATTGCACGTGCGAGAATGTTATCTGTACAATCGACATTTTATGTACATGAGAGTAACAAGGTAGGTACTGGCTTAAACTACAACTAACATTAACAATTATTGGCAAGATAAAACAAAATTATTATTAAAACAAATTAACTTTTTTGAGAGCAATTTTATTAGCCAATATGGCGGCGTGCTCTACTATTAAGAATTTATGCAATGCACATCGGCAGCAAGTTTTGCGAGAACACCCAGATATAATTATAAGCAAAACTAAAAATTCGCTGCTGAAATACATTCTATAAATATATTAACTTTAATGTTTAAATCGAGTCTTGCAATTCTTATAGATGCCGATGTGATATAAATGAAAAAGAGCGGATCTTGCAAGTTCGCGTAGCCTCCCCTCGTCGGTGCGGTATCGTACGCGAGACCCGGCTCTCGGCGCGCGCTGGTGCGATGCTCAGAGATAGCACGGCTTGGCCAGCGAAGTGCTGAAGATGGCCGTCAGAGCCGCCCACGTGGCCGCCAAGCCGCCCACCACGCCCACCACGATCACCTCGTAACACAACACCTTCATCCATCCAGGGGTCTCGCTACAACCAAACGCACATTATAATTTGTTTAAGTAAATAAATTAATATTGGTGGACTTAGAAGAGACTTAGTGGACTGGAATAGTAGAGCTCTTTGTGTTTGGCTCGTTAGGGAAGTTCTACCACCATGCCCTTTGCGCCGCCAAGCAGCATTGCTGGAGTTTCGGTTTGAAGTGTGGTTGCCGTTGAAACTGGCACATGAGGCGTCTATACCTCAAGGTGATGGACGAAGTAGGGCACGTTACTATCGTGTACATGTGATCAATGAGTCAATGCTTCGTTAATATAAATGACTAGTTGCGCCCCGCGGTTACACCCGCGCAAATTTAAATCCCGATATTCCCACTGGATAAAAAGTAGCCTATGTGTAATTCCAGACTATAATCTATCTCTCTGCTAAGAACTTTCGCGTTTATAATATTAGTAGGATGATTACCACTTTTAACTGAACTTAACTGACTCGGAACTGACACCTAGAGTCACCTAGTTGTAAGACGTTTCAGAGTGATCCTTGTGATTTTATTGAATTAATATATTTTGAGTTTGAGTTTGACTTTAACATAAGGTGGGCCATCTGCTTGTTCCATCAGCTAGTTGCAGGCCAGGTGGCAGGTGGCAGGGAGGTGGTAAGGTGGTGGTGCTAGGTAAGGGTCGCGTGCGTGTAGGTAGTGTTCAGTGTATGTAGTTACATGGGCGTCTGGCCGTCGCGCGGCGTCTGGCCGACGAGCCGCAGGTAGCAGCAGCAGGGCAGCACGAAGGTGAGCAGCGCGACGCTGGAGCCGCCCACCAGCGACAGGATGGACGCGAACCGCGGGATGCTCTCGCCGACGAACAGCACGCCGCCCATCACCGACAGGCGGACCAGCATCCGCCATCCGGTCGCCTCTGACGATACAATATACAATACTAATAGTATACAAGGGGCTCTAATAGCTCTTTATAACATTCACCCTATAAAAAGCCTGTTGTTTTATTTTCCTAACCGGGGTTAAAAATCAAAAAGTAAAAGTTCTCTCAGTCTGTCTCGCTCAATCAGTGCTCAATTTAGTGCGCACTAATACACGACCTCCATCTCAATGCTATACAACCTCCTTGCAAAAAATACTAAATAACTGCTCGAGATTTGATTGGTCAACAGTGGTCAACAGTGTGAAATTACAGTAGGAGCAGGGCGGGTAGCGGAACCCGGGACCCGCTGGCGGGTAACGCATACATAAGTTTTTGACTAAGGTGCATTAAGTTAGCTAGGTAGTTGCTTAGGTGCAGGCGGGGCGGGTGAGCGAGAAACGCAGCGGGACGAGCGGGCGTCACCCGCTCCCGCTGCCCGCCCCGCCCACTGTAATCGCACACGGGTCAACCTGAATCACATGTAGAGAAAAGATGTGAATAAATAAATTATGTGAATAAGGTGCGTGCGGTCACCATGCGGCAGTTTGTAGAGCTCCTCCATCTCCTGGCAGACGGGGTTGATGAGGATGATGAAGGCGACCACCAGATGCAGCGCCATCAGCACGTTCCCCAGCAGCGTGAGCGGCGTCGGCGCCAGCGACGTCGCCAGGTTGGCGGCCACCGCGTCGCCGTACACCGCGTACCCGCCCACCGCGATCGGCAGATACACCAGCAGGATGGCTGGCGAGGACCAACAAACACAGCTAAACAACGGTATCTCATCATCTTCCTGCGCTTATCAAATACAACTTATAACAGTTGTATCATTGCGAGAATGAAGTAAGCACCGGGATGACGAATGATAGAGGAGGGTGGACGAGTAAAACCTGTTGCCGACCCCACTTAGCGTGTGGTATAGTGCGCGTCAATCAAAAATAACGCTGGAACAACAGTGGAGGGGATGTGGTTGCACATACCAAATACTCGCGGCATCACACCCTCTCCCCCTCCTTCCGGCGGCGTTCTTTTTGCATGACGTGCACTATACCACACGCTGAGTGGGTCGGCAACAAGTTTTACTCCTCCACCCTCATAGGTATATCATTCGTCATCCCGCTGCTCACTTCTTTCTTGCTCATGACATTTTTTACACAGTCCATCCTTTCTTTGGCCTGCCTCTCTTTCTAAAATACACATAATCAAACTCTTCTCGTAATATGACTTTCTTGCCTCCTCGGTAACGGTCGCATTACAAAGGTAATATAATTAAGTACCTAATATATTAGCTTTCTGGTTCCCATATAACAAGCTTCGCTCATTTTAGGGATATAAAGTAGTGTATAAAGCAAACACATTTATAAAAAAAATACGTTTCGCTGATGGAACAAACATATAAGAAGGTACACTTATCATCACTTGGGATGTTAAGTGGTAATGGTAACTATCACCTTTGACAAATATTGCCTTGTAAGTCTCGTTTTGGAACGTGCTCGGCGTACCACCCTGGGCCTGCAGATGTTAAGCCTCATTTGCCTGTAATTTTGCGGCAACTTCCTTCAAAAAGGAATGGTGGTAGTGCTTTCCCTGACGAGCTCTTCACAAAGAGCTCGTCGCCCAGCAAACGGACTAAGACGTAAGAAGTGCGGGTTCCATAAGCTTAACCTAAAAAAAGGTGATACACACGCATACACATCAGGCAATGCACTGCTCGCTTTTAATAAGCGTAATTTTCCTTTGGATTTGCGTATCAGTATTTGAGTGTACCTTTTTTTTATTGGAAGGGGGAAAATGCCTTCGCATTTCCCTTCCGCCATGGGGGCGACGGAAGGTGGTATGTGGGGCTCGAACCCACTAAAAACCCCCCTGTGAGACAACCTCCGCCAAAAGGTGTAGCGAGATGGGGTCGCGTTTGCATTCACCATCTCGCCACGGCGATAGGCCCGTATTTACTAAACCGGGCCATTTGCGTCACGACCTTGCTCACCAAGGCCTCTCAAAATCATTAGGGCCACATTAGCCAGCGAAAGTCCCCCGATCTTCCACTGGTGACCCTACTACATAGGGGGGAGAAGGCGGGCGAACCGCCTCCGCCTCCCTCCTGTCCGTCTACGCCGGAGCAGGTCAGCTTGGACATCGTCCTCCCTAACTCGCTCCGCCGCCTCCTTCTGCGCCAGTATTTGAGTGTACCTACCATAGCACTCGGAGTTAAGATAAGAATAACGTTCTCACCAATAAAGCTGTAATTGATGCTCTTGCTGAACTGGCTCTTGTCAGCCATGTCGTTCTGGATGGTGGGGAAGGTAGACGCGCCTCCGAACGCAAACAAGATGGTGCCGAACGCAAGGAAAAAGTCCTGCAAATACAATCAAAATGGTTAATCAATTATAACAACGGATATGCACTGACTATAATCTCCTCAACGAAAGTCTACTGTACACACAATAGGCATCAGGCTATACACTCGCGCTCGCTTATATGTCCACGTAGCACGTCGTTTTTCTTTCGCTTAGTGTATCTTTGACGACCTTAGTGGCGCATCGAGCGAGAGTCCGCCTGCGACGCAAGAGGTTGCGGGTTCGATTCCCGCCTCGGAACAAATTTGTGTACGAACTGCAGAAATTTGTTCCGTTGGTCAGGGTGTTTTCTATGTATAATAAAAATTATAGATCTATTTAAGTATGTATAATATAATGTATTAAATTATCAGTTATCTAGTAACCATAACACAAGCTTTGAGTAGCATTCTTTGGGGCTAGATGATGCTGTGTGGATTGTCCAGCATTATTTATTAATTTATCTTGATCTTCGTGTGTACCAACCTCAAGTTGAAGTTTTTCTGTTTTTTTTAAGTTTTGATATTCACAAGTTACAGTTTGTAACGTCTTAAAGCTAGGTGAATCTTAGGCGCCAGTTCCGACCATAGCCTATAAGAAGAATAGGAGACAATTTTAAGGTTAAGCTACACACCTGGAAGCCGTGGATTCCCCAGCGGAAGGCAAAGGGACGAATCTCGTTCATCATCTCTATGAAGTAAAGGAGGCAGGCCAGCACCGCCGTCCCGAACGCGATTGCGCCAGACCATCTGCCGAGAATCACAAAATTCTGTTTTATCAAAGTTTTATAAAACACAACAATACTTAATTAATTAACCGACTTTTATGGTAAATTAGGTATTGGCGATGACGGAGAAAATTCAGTTTTGTAGCGAAAATATTAAATAAATATTCTTTCCTTTTTACGAATATTAAAACAGGACCGTAAGGCAGCGTTCCCACTACGCCGGACCGGCAGACCTGCCGGAAACCGGACACCGGACAGAGTGTTCACATTACATCGGATCCCGGAAGAAATTCAGACAGTCAAGACCTCAGTTGAATTTGGACCTGCGCGCACAATGGACGACGAAATTGTGTTGTGGTGGTATCTTGTGGAGCGGGGGACAGATACCGGCACAAACTCGTTCACATTACTCCGGGCCCGGTCGTTCTACCGGCAATTCGTAGTGACAAAACGCTCGGTAAAAATGCCGTGCTCGGCAAAAATGCCGGACCCGGGATAATGTGAATAGCTTCATATAAATTGTACAGCCACTAGCCCTTCCGGCAGATTTACCGGCGCGGCAGATCTGCCGGTCCGGCGCAGTGGGAACGCTGCCTAAGGGCCTCAGACCGTAAGAGGTGAAAATCTTTTTATTGGTGTCTCCATACCGAAGTAGATTATTGTTGGGTTAAAATTCGGTGTAATGCGACGCAGAGGTTGCGGGTTCGATTCCCTCCTCGGAACAAATTTGTGTACGATCTGCAGAAATTTGTTCATTGGTCTGGGTGTTTTCTATGTATAATAAAAAATATCTATCTATGTAATTATATAATGTATTAAATATATCAGTTATCTAGTACCCATAACACAAGCTTTAGTAGCTTACTTTGGGGCTAGATAGTGCTGTGTGGATTGTCCAGCATAATTTATTTATTTATTTATTTATTTATGTGCCAAATGTAACGTTTTAGCGTACCTCTGACTACCCCCCTTAGACATCCTCAAAGAATCTTGAGTTAGTACTTGGTACTGAGATCTGAAGGGGTATCTACCGTGCCTGGGGTTCAAAGTCGTGAAGCTGTTTCTGTTTTTTAAAATTCAGTGTGTGCTATCGTGAACATCGTATTTATTTTGAAGATAGATTTTGGTGTGCAACATCGTTATTAAAATGCTGTAGCCCTTTCTTAAAATTAATAAATTAAAATTTCAATTGTCTTGTCTTGTCACCAGTTTCTTTCGAAACAATGTGGTGAAAGGCTTAACTAACGGAATTGTTATCTCCAGTCGTATAACTGACGTTTCAATAGGTACGAGCATAACCTAGTACTACCTACATCCAAATTAAGTATACACAGCTCGAGCCCAAACGTTATGGCCGTAAAAATGTATAATAAAATTCCAGAAAAAATTAAAGTTCTAGAAAACTATAACACATTTGTAAACAACCTAAACGATGTACTATTACGAAAATCTTATTACACACTAGAAGAATACTCAAATGACTATGATGCATGTCTTTAGCGTTAAATAAATTTGGATGATTGTTCATATTGGTCCGCTTCTCTCTATTGCAACACCCTAACGGGGTACATTATGTATTGAAAACTGAAAACAGCTTCACGACTTTGATCCCCAGGCACGGTAGATATCCCTTCAGATCTCCCAGTACCAAGTAGGTACTAATTCAAGATTCTTTGAGGATGTCTAAGGGGGGTAGTCAGAGGTACATCCAAACATTACATTTGGCACATACCCACATTTTGCAGTAGTTAGTATTCCATACGTGACAGGTTGCAAGCCCATCGCCGCTGTTAGAATTATGTATTGAATTAAAATTATTTAATCATAAGTCCTGACAATGTAAAATCTACATACATAATAATAATAATGCAATAAATATACTGAATACTCACTGGAAGTCCTTCGGGGTGTTAAAGAACATGAGCGGCGTCATAGCCCCGACGACGACGAGGTACCAGCTGCAGATGGTGACGGTCGGCAGCAGCGTCAGCAGCAGTTGCCCGATTATCTGCGCCGCCAGCAGCAGGTACACCACGGACGCACCGAACAGAGTCACTATAATAGCCATCGATACCACCACGCTGGAACAACATTATCAAATTACACACAGGTAGCTACTAACGCAGGTGACTGCGGTCTATAATTGACAAAAAAAACACGGCTACACGGTTAACATTTCAGAGTATCATATGGCCAAGTTACATAAGGAGACTCAAGCGAAAAGATGTCACGATTTTGAATGAGCCATCAAGAAGTTTAAAGTGTAAGATAATTCAAAAGTATTCTCTGCCCACTAAAACTTGTTCAGAAACCTTGCCTGATGACATGAGATATAAAATTAAATGAAAAATCTCCTTCTACCAAATCAAGCAATAAGTGAGAGAGAGAGAGAAATTATTTATTTACCTACATCGGCATGTCTCTGTCCTTTTATTTTCTAAAACGATAACTTCTAGCACATACCTACCTATTTTTATGAGTAGTTTGCGTGACAGATTGCGAGGTCATCACCGCTCCTAAATATTAGCTAGGCATATCAGCGGCCCGATTACGCAAATGTGTGGCTATCGAGATGGCTTTCAGTTTGACATTTTATTCCCATAGTGTATAGCAATTATAAAGGATGGATGGGAATCAAATGTCAAACTATCGATAGCCAGACATCAGCGTAATCGGGCCTCAGGTAGAGATAGTTATGTTTTGTGGTGGGGTACCTACCTCCAAAAGCGTCCGAGCGTCTGTTCCGCTATGATGGCGTAGGGATTGCGCTTCCTGGTCCTCATGGCAGGGTCGCGGTCCTCTATGATGGACCAGCAGTCGCCGAGCCGCTTGCCGCTGAACGCTGCTACGGCGCACATCAACACTATGACCGGCAATCCAAGCCATCCTGAATAGACATTCATTATTGGGTATAGGATACTTTAATTTATAGCTTTACCTACTAAGGCCAATATTCATGGTCGCTGTGCGCGCAATTGGTAATCAGACTGACAAGTCTGTTGCTGTCTCTTTTCGTTGGCATGAAAGTGACAGTGCCAAGAACACTATAGAGACGCTATAGGCAGGGGTTATGAATAAGAGGGTAAGTTCCTAATGTGCCTTTACAGATGAGCTCGCGCCTGTGATCAATAAGCACTTTAGACAAGATCCTTAGAGGATCAACTAAAGTGATGCCAGGTAAGTACATTTAGGTCAGTTAATATTTTGCCGTACTGTACTAAAGTATAAATGACGATTATGTGTGAAGTGTCAAAAAAATTAAAATATTTGCGGACATTCCACATAACACTCTCTAGCTCCAAACTAAGAAAATCTTGTTGGGGAACCATATAGCTGCTATATGTCAATAAGTACTTTTTTGTAAACATACATTATACACCTATTAGGTACAATCCCCGATAGAAAAAAAACATGTTGGTTTGTTAATCATCACACAAAATAAATGTTTGTTCTCGATGTAGATCGAACGCAGCGCAGATGAATCGATGAAGCGCAGAAGGCAGAACTATTAAGGCGTTTTCCTACTTAATTTTTATTTTCTAGTTTTCGTACTTAAGTACGAAAACTGGAAAAATAAAACATGTATCGATCTAAATGAATTTTTGACCAAACTATGTGCAATGTGATTGCACACAAAATGGTTGTTTGCGATTTTTCGAAAACGGGCTTATTGTTTTTATATCTTTCAAAATGTCGAATCGTGCGAGCGAGAGGTATATTAAGTGTTGTCAACGCCTTAAAATGCTTTCTGTGCCTTTATTATTAAAATAATGCTGAGAATATTTTTATTTTGTGTACACATTTAAAGTAATTCCCATCATAACATGTCTTATAGCTGCGTAGCGTGCTGCTGCGGTTATATAAAAACTGGCTCACAAAACATTCGCTGGTGCATTCTATACGCGGAAGTACCTTTTACTAGGATAAAAGGTATGAACCTAATAAGTGACATAAATTTATGCTAATTAATTCTTTTGTTATTATTTTAGACTTACACCACACTGGTTCTCTCTTTTGGAGCTCTATTAATTCCACTTCAGTCCTTAATAGTCCATATAATACCAACATCGGTTTGCAGACCACGTGGTCGAACCACAGACATCCTGTATGGATTCCATGCATTCCATTCACATTAGCCTTGCGGTGTAATGAATGATAGTAGAAACTAACTCAAAAGCTAGCAGCCTAATCACTTCTGCCTTATTTAAATTCGTTTCGAAATCAAAATAAAATGAAACAAGTTCCCAAACTCGTTTTAAGAGCGTAGGTAGTAATACCGGCCCTCGCACTACTCATTACAATACTGGAGTAGAGATAGGTTCACCAACGCACAAATGGATGGATCACACATCGGTTTTCTTAACAGACATAACTATCTTAAAACACGCGAAAGGCCTGCTGATAGAGTAAAATATATAACTGGCAATGTTCTGTTTTCTTTGTAGGTATAACCAGTATTACTGCACATTAATTAATACACGATTTGAGAACAATAGGTTTCAAAATGGTAATGCATTTCTAGAGCCTGCCTCTCCTTCTAAAACCATCCACATGCATTTCCAACAGTCTTCTCGTAATATGACTTTCTTCCCTACACATAATATGCCCATACCACGCTAACCTGCTTCTCAACTTATCCGTCACAGGCAATTTAAATACCTATGTACTCGTAATATATAAATTTCTTGGTGATTACTTAAGCCTCGGTTCTCGTTACTGCCTAATGTCAGTGACCATGGATGAATATCGAAACAACATTGTTATAGAAACTTGTAGAGCATTCGTACACCGTCGGCTCAGGTAGGTATTGCACAATCATTTTAATAAGACGATGATTTTATTTTTCCACCAAGGCCTACCTAACTCCGCTGTATTATTATTACAGATATTTTAAGTTCAAAAGTTGTCTTACTTTTAAAGTTATTGTTGATCAAACAAGCAATAAAAATGCATCAATGCGTTCATAGGTACAGGCCTCATTGTGCCTAATATCATTTTATCGGATCCACACCCTTCAAACCACAACACAGCAACAGCAACGCTGTTTGGTATCAGAAATAGGCATGGTGGTAGGTAGTTACTTCTTTTTGTAAAATAGGAGATAACTCAAGATATCCCAATAAGCATTTCCATATTCATCAATAAAGTCTGGGAATGTATTCAATAAAATAAGACAGATCAATTTGAAACGTTTTATACAAGTCGGTACGTACACGTGGGGTAGGTAGTGTAGTGACCAACTGTAACTGATGTGGTGACAAAGTTTTTAAGCCGCCCTAGGTCTCTGAAATGGCTTCTTGGCAAAGTTTTGTGGAAAGCCGTGCAGCCATATAAATTAACATGATATTATCTTGTAGATACCTACCTAATACTTATATTTCAGGTTTTAGAGTAAATGTCATAATGATAGCGATCAGGTAGTAAAGCGTTCTAAATAACTTATCATATAGATATATTGTGTAGTTAATTGTAGATTATCTGCCTAGATTCGTGTGACGTGTTAGGTAGGTAGCTTAAAAACCAGCCCATTAGCCACATGACCAAATTATATCACGGATTGGTGAGTGTAAAAATTTGATCCACATCATACACACTTATCATTCATTATGGTATGTTAGTAGCCGACATAGCCCAAAGAGTTACTAAGCTGAAGTGGCAGTGGGCTGGTCGTGTCTGTCGAAGAACTGATAACCGCTGGGATAAGCGAGTTCTGGAGTGGAGACCGCGTTTGGGCAAGCGTAGTGTGGGACGCCCTCCGACTAGGTGGAGCGACGACTTGCGCAGGGTGGCGGGGAAAAACTGGATGGGGAGAGCCAATGACCGGGCTCAGTGGCGCGCCATGGGAGAGACCTATGTCCAGCAGTGGACTGCAATTGGTTGATGATGATGATGGTATGTTATAGATACAAAAGTTGCAAATTTTATAATATACAACTATTTAATTTTTTGTTGATATTGTTCGTAGCACGTTCGTAGAGCTTTTGTGCGTAATTTTTCCCTGTTACACTTATCAGTACCTACCCAGGCATATTCTCTCTCTAATCCATACCCAGTCAAACTGCCAATTTTAAAATAACATAAAAAAATCAAAATTCTCACCACGTAGGGAGACACGCTAAAAAAGTTAATTATAGGTACCTATCTATTAATTACACTACCAATATTAAAAAAATAGCATACCAGTAGTACTCGTAACTCTGTATGGTAATCAACAACGAACGACATAAATAAAGAAGTGGCATCCACTATCTATCCTACTCTTATAATAAATATCGCAAAAGAGACACAAGTAGGTGTACATAAACATTCGCACAATTCGCTAAGTTCAATACAGTTTTCTCTAGATTCTCGATTTTCAATGACTCGCCAACGGTCACCCATAAAGTTTGCCATATTTTTCCAAAATTTTTCGTTAGACAGAAAATACTATAATTTACAAAATCGAAACTAAATACAGAATTTATGTCAGATCCGCTCTAAATTTTATACTGTAGGTAATATAAAAATTTGGAAAAGGTATTATATGACTGGTTTTTATTTGGCAAAATATACATCGGCCTTTAGTTATTGTTGGAAAGTGATTAAAAACATTTAGAAAATCTGTCTGGTGTTTCTGGCAAGTGAAACGTCTGTCAAGTGTACTTGCTGGTTAATGAAAATAATGTTAATGACATAGTAGTTTCTTTCAATACTTTGATGGAATATAAATATTTGGAAATCATAGTTATGGAATGTCCTACGTAATAGCCTTGGAAAGAAAGTAATTTAATAGCTTAATAATGACTACACAGTCACTCTTCTCTCAGACATCTAATTATAATTAATTACAAATGAGACATGTAATTTTGATGGAATGAATTTTCCTATCGAAATATTTATGTTCGCAATGCCAGCGCTCTTAGACGGTGAAGAAAAACATCGTGAGGTAACCAGTTTGTATTCTCACAGCGGCGATAGGCTTGCAGCCGTCACGTATGGAATACCGACTAAAGCAAGATGTAGGTTATGCCAAATGTAATGTTTGGACTACCCATATGAGACGTTCTCAAAGAATCTGGAACTGGTACTTGGTAATAAGAGATCCGAGCGAGTGGAAATACCGTACCTGGGGATCAATGTCTTGAAGCTGTTTTTGTATGACTCAATCACGTTAAAAATTTGCAATAGTTGGAAGGAATTGCATGAGAAAAGTTCCTATATAGTCACCGGTTAGACATGATGAAGGAGCCCTGGAGTGTCATAACATCGATAGCAATGTCGCTACCACGCCCGAAGCCACGGCCGAAAGCTAGTAGTCAAATTACGAAAGTTTTGATCTTCGATCAAGAATTACCAATTCTTGATCGAAGGTTTTGAAAGGGCTACACACACAACAAGGGACCACTAGTGTTCGCACGGTCGATCGATCGCACGGTCACAGAATGTAGATAAATAGAGCACGCGGTGTCGATTCCCTGTTGTCGCGTCTCGTCACTAGTAGGTAGGTAGGTAATATTGTATTATCTAAGGGCGAACCGTCGGTCTCGGCTATAGCAAAGAAGCAAACTACGAGCTATGACAGAGGCCTTTAGCCTATACCAATCGCATAGCTTACCTGTCTTGACGAGAGCTTTCGGCAGGGCCAACACGCCGCTGCCTGCCATTTCTCCTGCCACCAGTAGAGCCGTCTGCTTCATGGAGAGTCCGCCAGAGCTTCCGTTCTTGTCAAGGCGTCCGCTTCCGCCTCCATCTCCATCTCCACCTCCACCCCCGCCTCCGCCCTGGGTACAACGGGTTATGGAAGTTTGAAACATCAATTAGTAAGAAGGTACCTAAATTAAATGTTTTGTCCGAAAGCTAGCCCCCAGGCCCCAGAGCAACAACAGTAACCCCTGAGATTGCTAGACAGTAACCTGGTAACGCTGCTGTCAGAAATGGACATCATGTAATGTATATCGTGAGACATTAGCAGAAAAAAAGCCGCCAGGAGCCGGTTGGCATTGATGTTATACCCACTATTACCTACATGTAACTTTGTTGCCAATAAACTATTTTGTATGGCAGAGGCCTTCTGCGCTCGCCAGTAATAGTCCGGTAACGCTGTAGACAATCGTCCTACGATTATACCAGCATTTCAGTCCATTCGAAAAAAAAGCCTACATGTAAGTACCTAACTAAGAGGTAAGAGGAGGTATGTTTTGTGTTAGTGGTCATGGTCAAGTGTCTTGATATCTTTGCGTATCATACCTATTATAAATTAGAATTTTGTCCACCTAGGTAGGTATATAACGCGTCTAGTATCAAAATTAAAATCAAAAAGCGTATCGTTTTGCTACGCTCATTCTGATGGGTGGGAGCTGTGAATATCCTAAGTACCTACCTACCTATGTAATAATGCTGGAATGTAGATAGATAGATAGATAGATAGATAATACTTTATTGCACACCACATAATAATTACACATAACATAAAAATAAAAAAAACATCTGAGTGATATACAATGGGCGGTCTTATCGCTAAAAGCGATCTCTTCCAGACAACCTTGGGATGGACTGGATTTGACAAGAACGATAAAGGACGTTGGTGTAGAAAAACAATAAAATATTGCTTACATACTAATCTAATAACCTACCCGAATAATATATTATACACAATATACATACATAAATTAAATTATTAAAAATATATATATATACCAATACATGCATAGAAATACCTAATATATATATACCTACAAAACTAAATAAATATTAATGACACATAATATACCTAATCTACTGGATTGATGAAAAATGATTCAGCAAGAGCTTCTTGAACATAGGGAGGGATTTAGCAAATCTGACATGTGAAGGGAGAGAATTCCAGAGACGGACAGCTTGTACAGTGAAGGAGTATTCGAGGAAAGTAGAATTATGTGCAGGAGTCTTCAGTTGCAAGGTCTCAGAGGAACGCAGCGAGCGGGGATTGGAGAGATGTAGAAACTCAAAGCGTTCCTTGAGATAGGGAGGAGTGGTAGGGTTAAATAGAATACTGTACAGAAGGGAGAGAATATGGGTATTCCTGCGAAGGCGAATAGATACAAAGACATGCAGGAACAGTTACATTACCTTCCAGACGAATACCATCAGTCGCGTCACCACTAGCGTTATTATCACATTACTTATTCTACAGCACGGTATCAAATATTCAATAAACAGTAGGGGCATTACTACAAAAAAATAGGCAAACGTTAAACACTGCCTAAACTTTTGACATCTCTTGCCATTGCGTAATGGCAAACAGAGACAGCGCTAATTTTAGACATTGTTTAAAGTTAGACACCGTTTTGTAGTAAGGCCCTAGGTGTCTACCTAAAGGTAGCTCAGAGAGATCTCCATAATGTGGCCAGATTAGGCATTCAACTCGCCGGCATTCACTCGGAACTGGCATAGATTTATCTGGTCTAAAGATAAGGCGTTTCGAACAGATATTATTGAATAACTGAATTTTGCATGAATAAGTTAAAAATTAAATTTCAAACTGAATTTTCTGAACTGAACACTTCAAGACAAAAATAATAAACAATCATAACAGTTTAATACAGGTAAAAAAAATAACAACTAGAATATTAAAATCAACTTAAAAAACTTATTTCTCACTAAATGCGAGACATATTTTTCAACTACCTTCTAGCCATCCACAAGCACATCTATCTGCGGATAATCTGTTAGTAGATTGTAGAGAGCACTGCACCCTACCACTGATAGGGGATTGGCGCGGACATTAGCGCCAGCGCGCCAATGTCCGCGCTGGCGTCGGTGCAAATAAACCTTACCAGGTCGAAACCTATTACAATTCTCTGGAAAACACATAGTTGACTGGCTTCACTCAAGAGAATAGGACAATCGATGTTTTGTTCCAGGGAATTAAAGCCTAGTGTACCTTGAAGGAACTTAGTGGGGTACATGTAGGGATAATATCCGCATGATTTTTTGTACAAAACCCTAAGAAATCTCTTCTGCACTTTCTCGATCATTAAGCTGTAGGTTTTTTCGTAAGGATTCTAGACTGATGAGCTAGATTCTAATTTTGACTGGATTAAAGAGGTATAGAGTATTTTAATTGCGTTGATGTTGGTGAAATGTTTGCAGTTCCGAGATATAAACCCAACCATTTGAAGCTGTTTATTTATTGTGAGCTGTCGCATGTGCTCATAAAAAGACAGTTTTGAGTCGAAATTAACACAGAGGTCTTTGACGGATAGACACCTAGTAATTTCCTCGCCGTAAAATGAACAGTCAAAGGGTAAAATTCAGTAAAACCACAAGGATTATGAACTTTGAAGGTTTTTAAACAGCCCTACACATACACAGGGTTAAATGGATGAAAACCTATATTTTGTATAACATTTGAGAGCTTTGTTTGACGATTGGCCCTTATGAATATGAAACAATGTGTAGTAATATATTTTGAACACCTTGGGTATGCTTACAACAATAATATGATGATTTGAAGGTATAGGTAGATACCTACTATTTCATCTGTGAGTATATAAATTGCTTTTGTTTAACAGATCATTTTAAATAGGTCTGGGTACCTACTCTATAGACTAGCTAGTCGCTATTCTCGCTACTCACAAGGCTAATTTCAATAGTTTATAGATTCAGGAAGTATTTATCAAACGATGAGGCTCTGTCTATTAGATTTTTTATTTTTTTAAATTATGTAATTCAAGTTTCGGCTCTATTGAGTATTTCAATTAGCATTTTGTATATTTTTTTGAAATTTCGAATTCTATGCACACATTTTAGGCCGTAGCATCAAGGCTTTAACCACACCTGCGCGCCAGTAACGCGCACTTTCATACCTTTCTGAATAGAGACAAGGATATTTTCCTACTAATTTGCACATCATTCGTGGTATTTTTTTTTGCACTAGACAACATTTTGTTTGAACTTATAACAAAAATTACAAAAAAAATAATGTTGATTAGTGATAATATATTTGCCGAGGTGATATGCAGTTCTGCTACGGCATCAACTGTGTTTATCTTAAATGTACAGTCGCGCCATAAATCATTTTTAAATTGGTTTCAAATGGTTTATCTCCGGTTTCTGAAAGCTCGATCAAAGCTATCGGCTGACAAGTCACTTGCTATCTCTTACCTAATCCGGGATGTTTCATTAGAAACTAAAAATATTCCTGGTAACTCAAAAACTGATGAACTTCCGCAGAACATTTTAACCCTACTATAATATCCTGCAAGGAATAAGTCGAGTTACCAGTAACCCTGTATAGGCAATCCTATGGCTATGCTGTGTGATTATAATTATGTTCGTATATATCTAGTAAGTACCTCCCTGCACATAAATCCAAACATTGGCCTAATGAAACAAAACAGCGGGTTTAGAAACCAGACTTCAGTGATTTTAGCTTTTGCGTTAGTTTCACTTCGATGGTGTCGGTTCACTCATTTCGAAAATATTTTATTAGTAAGTTTGTTATAATAAGTAAGTAAGACGCGATTAGGTAAGTAGGTAATAAACCCTCGTTTAAGACCTTACCGGTTTTCTAAGCAAACTTAAGTACCTATTTAGAAAATACCAGGAATTATTAAGTATTTTTGTTAAATTAATATTATTACTAGGTATATTACCTTTGAAAAGCGTCATAGGTAAGTACATTCGTTCCAAAACCCACGAATCAATTTTTTTTAAGTTGCGGATATCTATAATTTAACTTCAATCTTCAATCCTAAAAAAATATACATATAATAAAATAAATTAATAAATAATAAATAATGCTGGACAATCCACACAGCACAGCACAGTGTTATGGGTACTAGATGGCTGATATATTTAATACATTATATACTTACATTGATAGATACTTTTTATTATACATAAACACCCAGACCAACGGAACAAATTTCTGCAGATCATACACAAATTTGTTCCGAGGCGGGAATCGAACCCGCAACCTCTTGCGTCGCAGGCGGACTCTCGCCCGCTGCGCTACTGAGGTCGTCAGTATAAGTACCTGTAGTTAGCCTATACTACAGGTACTTAGGTATATTATTAGGCTAGCTCTACCCACCTACTACAGAGATAACCTACACCTGCCTACACCCAAACAAAACTAGGAGTATTTCTTTTGAAGTTATAGATACCGAGGTGTCTGTAACTTTGAACAAGGTGTCTGTAACAAGAATAACGTTTCATTGACTTTGTTTTAGCAAACCGACCTGTCATAAAAAATAAACACTCCTTGCCCTGGGCCCGTACCATCATCTCTTGAAGCATTCTTATTTCAATATTACTTTATTTTTCGATCATAAAGCTCTGTGCAGTTAATATAATACATTGACATAAAAGTATTATTGAAATAAGAATGCTTCTAGAGATGGTGGTACGGGCCCTGCCATGGGCTCAGTACAGAGCAGTGCGCTCGAGCAGCTACACCATCCTAAATGTGATGGTCTGCTCCCCTGGTGTGGAAGCTCTCCCCGAGAACCAAATCTGTTTGAGTATTGAGTACCTACTACCTCTATACAAATTGCACTGTGGAATCTAAATAATTTCTCAATTTCTTTGAATTTGTATTTTTTTATTTGAATTTGATGCCACAATCACTTACATTTTTGTCAGTGATGAGAGGGGTCCTTTCAGAGACTGGTTTGACGGACAAATCTTTCTTCGACATGCTGCTTCTGAAACCAACACAGATGATGATGAGATCAGACCATGTGGCTGTTTTATTGCTACACAAAAAGAGCACCTAAAACCGCACATAGAACTGGTTTTAATTCAGGGGATACTACGTAGATAACGATCTAGTAGGAAGAGCATCTATGCGAGTAATCTGTAGGTACAACCGCTTCCACTTGCCACACTCCCTTAAAGTAGTGAGTCCGAGCCGAGTAAATGTTTGGTTTTATTAGTGTTTCCTGTCGATAAATTGGTAGAGTTTGGCTTCCACTTACGTTTCGATTGATTACACGAGCGTCCGCGGCTGGCTTCGGGTCCAAACTAGCGTGGCTCACCTCACCTCTTCACATCACGTCACGTCGCGCCGCGCGTCGCGTCGCGTGCATAGCCCCCCTCCCCCCCGTGTAACCGCTAGCCAGCTAAGAACCGGTAATGGTAGGCCGGCGACGCCGCTACGTAGGCATTATGATGAGAGAATGCGCGACGCGCGTTCTTCGCTACATTGCTGGGCGAGATTACCCGAGCAAGCTGCAGAGGCATCAATGTAAGTATATACCTACCTTACGTCCTAGAGAGGGTCGGCAGTTAATGGCAGCGCCAACATAAGAAAACTACCTATTTAGTGTTTAAACGTAAACTCTTACAGAGGGAATTGTAGACATTTTGCGATAAAACGAGACTTTATTTGATTTTTAAACTATGTACCTATTAGGTATGCATTAACCTCATCGAAGTAAGCCTTCAATCTGTCGACGTTAAAATTTAAAGAGGCATCAGCCAATATAACTGTTTCACAAAAATCTTTTACAAAAGGTGAAAAGTTTACATAAACTAAAAATAAAAAAGGGCACAATATCTAACCCTGGGGCACCCCTTTCTCAATCACCGACCCAGAAGACCTCTCACCTCTATCTCACCCCTCTCATGAACCTTTTGGAGTCTATTGGTTAGTATGACTGTATAAGATCAGTTGCCCGATTTAGGATGCCGTATAGTGTTTTAAGCTTGACACGACATGGGCGAGTTACAAGCAAAATTATTATTGAGACATCATATCGATTATTCTCCTATGACAAGAAAATCAACAGGCAGCGATATTGACGATTTGCATTCAACATAATCACAAATCACATTTTGAGCTTAAAATAAAATTATTGACAAAATGAATTTAGATTACATAAATTTTGTGTTATTCCTTAAGGTGAAGACAAGAGCTAATGTGATTCTCGCTCGCACGTTTTGACTCGTCGATGGATATAAAATCACTGAACCCATTTTAGAAAAATCGCAATCAATTATTTTGTGTGCAATCACATGGCGCAGATCAGTAAAAAAATCATTTTGATCGAGTGTGTGTGTCTCCAGCTTCCTCATATTGAAAATGTAATTTCTATAAATGCCAATATTTAAAGCATAATTAGTGCACTCATAGATTTGAATCATAATTTAGCTGCCAAATAAACAACGATGCTATAAGCTTATAATAGTGTTTAAGCTGGAGTAACATGTCTCCAGCTGCCTCAGTCAGTGTGGGCAAACGGCTAATGATAGAGATATATAGTAAACGCAAGGATTTAGTACCAAACGAATTAGCGAGGTACCAAAAATTTCAGGTCTGTAGCTCGGAAACTCTTCGAGTTATAAGACTTGATCAACGTGTAAGCTGGAGTAACGATACGTGAAAAAGCATATGCTCGTTCTCTGGAATGGCTGGAGCTAGCAGGTTGCTTTAAGTCTCCAGATTTAGTACCAAACGAATTAGCGAGGTACCAAATATTTGAAGTGTTTCTGTTCAAAACTCTATGAGTTACAAGCTTTTCCAGCTTTTTTTGTTTGTCCAACTTGCACATGTTGGATCTCAGCAACCACAATAGGTACAGACTCGGTTGATGTCTCTGAACCGAGCTATGAATTAGTGCACTCGGTACCAAAAATTTGGAATCTCTAGGACAAGCAGTTCTGTTGTAATCAGCAAAATAACATCCAAGGAATTTGAATACAGACAGATATATTCAAATTCCTTGATTGCATCAGTAGGTACGAGTGTGACGCATTCGCTGTAGTGACAGAGATAGAGCTACTATCAACTGAAGGCTGGTCGAAATGGAACTATCTGGTATTCTGTAACTCATCATAATATTAGTTATTTTGCTGATTACAACAGAACTGCTTGTCCTAGAGATTCCAAATTTTTGGTACCGAGTGCACTAATTCATAGCTCGGTTCAGAGACATCAACCGAGTCTGTACCTATTGTGGTTGCTGAGATCCAACATGTGCAAGTTGGACAAACAAAAAAAGCTGGAAAAGCTTGTAACTCATAGAGTTTTGAACAGAAACATTTCAAATATTTGGTACCTCGCTAATTCGTTTGGTACTAAATCTGGAGACTTAAAGCAACCTGCTAGCTCCAGCCATTCCAGAGAACGAGCATATGCTTTTTCACGTATCGTTACTCCAGCTTACACGTTGATCAAGTCTTATAACTCGAAGAGTTTCCGAGCTACAGACCTGAAATTTTTGGTACCTCGCTAATTCGTTTGGTACTAAATCCTTGCGTTTACTATATATCTCTATCATTAGCCGTTTGCCCACACTGACTGAGGCAGCTGGAGACATGTTACTCCAGCTTACACACTATTATAAGCTTATAGCATCGTTGTTTATTTGGCAGCTAAATTATGATTCAAATCTATGAGTGCACTAATTATGCTTTAAATATTGGCATTTATAGAAATTACATTTTCAATATGAGGAAGCTGGAGACACACACACTTTGATCGATAGAAGTTTTCCTACTTTAAAATATAAGAAGAATAAGAATAATTTATTTCAGACAGGATTACAACAGGATAACAGGATTACAGGATATACTTTTCTAGTTTTCGTAGATAAGCAAACTTTTGAATAGTATAAAACTTGCATCGATCAGGAGCCCTATGCACTATAACCATTTGCAGCGCGAGCTCGGCTAAGACATGGCACCGGTGTCATACGGTCAGGGCAAAGTATCTTCTATGTCATGAAGAATAAAGCCCAACATCAAGTTTTGACGTTTCACGGTTTGGGGCAAGGAATCTCCTATTTTCTTAGTGAATAATGCCCCAGAATGAATTTTTTACCAAACTGTGTGCAATGTGAATGCACACAAAATGGTTGTTTGGGATTTTTCAAAATTAGGCTGTGATTTTATATCTTTCAAAATGTTGAATCGTGTGAGCGAGAGGTACATTAGCTGTTGTCAACGCCTTAACGTCGCACTTCTCCTTCATGTCGCATAAGTCTTGGGACGCCCTGTATGATTATGATTAATAAGATACGAGACGAGTGTTCTGTGCACACGGTTAAGTGAAAATTTCATTTCAATCGATATCAAAAGTTTGCGTAAGTACTAAAACTTGTAAAACTAGTACCTACACAAAGCGAAGTCATTTATATCAGGAGGCAATGGAACCACGAGAAAATTGTATTTATTCCTATAAAAATTGTATAATTATTTGTGTACTAAGTAATATTTTTGGTGTCCCCCATCGTCTAGTGTAGACTATAAAAGAATCTGAAATTAATGTAGAATAATCAAGGCAGAATAAAGGCCAATAACCTACTGTTAAGTGTATCTGTCTACTTTTGTTATTTCTAGATGATGAACCTGTATTTTTGAGCTAAAATAAATATTTCATTTCATTTCAAAAAGTTCTTCCATTAAATCGTTTGAAACCCTGGCAGCATGAGAAAATACCCAAGTCATGGTGAATATGGCGAACCTTTTGGTGCTACTGGGTTGATCTAATAGTAGTGTTTACCAAGGAAGCAAACAATCATACTTTATACTACACCTGCTTGGAAAGTACCTTGATACTTTATCAAATTTACGGTAGAAAGTACGTCATTGCATATCGAACAAATATGCGGGGAGAAAACGCATCTGAGCGGGAGAGAAAAGTGTATGAAAATCCATTTCTTACGTGGTTTTTCTTTTTTAATTTTGGGTAAGACTATGCGCCGGTAACCTAAATATCAAAAGCCAAAAAGTTTTTACAGTGAGTTTTTAAATACAAACAAAATAAGTCTTTTCGAATTGATGTGATAAATTATTATTCTTTGTTTTGATCTTTATTTCAAGTAGGTATTTCATATTATAAATACTTGTATTCTAAAAGAGCATACTCATCTATAAATACGTATACATATATTTAAATAAATGCATAAGATTGAAGAAGTCTCTTCTCTATAGGTACATTTTAAATCAACACGTAGTATTTCTTTCACAAAAGCAGGGTGAGATAAGGTGCTACTTCCTCATATAACATCAACATCAAGATATTCCTTAGTATGTATATTTATTATGATTAAAATTTTAGTCTACTCTCTACATACACATTCATTTTGTTTAATTATTTGCTAACAATACATAACATACAGATACATAACCCTATAGAGTTATTATATTAAAATCTATGTATAAATTCATGTGTTACTCATATATGTAGAAAGAGACCACAGATAAACATAGACTTTAACAATTTTATTTTCCATATCCCTGAAATAACATTCTTTTCGCTTTGCCTTGATCACGATAAGTAGGTATACCGAGATCTACAGTCTTTTCAAACGATTCACACATTTATAAACGTGAATAATATTTAGTGTTTTTCCTTATTGGATACACATATGATTGACACAATAGAAACAACCCAAAGTAAAGTTGCCTTTCAGCTAACCATATAGGTACTCAGTTAATTATGTTCTGGGCCCGTACCACCATCTCTTGAAGCATTCCTATTTCTATATTACTTTACTTTTTGATCATAAAGCTGACTACTCTATGTTGATATAAGACATTGACACAAAAGTAATATTGAAATAAGAATGCTTCAAGGGATGGATGGTGGTACGGGCCCAGATATTATAATACTAGAAAAACATTTACTAATAAAGATCTATGTATTTACAATATAGTTTGACAACATTAATTAATTTAATTCGTGTTAATTTGATTCAATTAGTGAAATTGGCAATTGTACCGTCCTAATTAAATGGTTAGGTACTTATATAAGCACAATATACTGTTTTTTACACATTTTAATTAGGTAATTGCAAACCGGCGATTTCTGAAAGCTCGATCACAGTTATTAATCGGCTGTCAAGTCACTTGCTATGTCTATCTAATTTGAAGTAAAAGCTGAAATAACAAGTGATTTGACAGCCGATAAACTTTGATCGAGTTTTATTTTATATATTTATTTAGCTTTCAGAAACCAGCGGTAGTTATGTATTTTTTCTAATGGTAAACTTGTATTTTTATTGATAATAGGTGGACATTCCACACAGCACTATCTCGCTCCAAAATAAGCCAAAGCTTGTGATAGGTACCACAGATTTTTACTTCCCGAAATACGTTTTTTGGCATCTCGAAATGCCACTTTTTATAATTAACCTGTTGCTATGATTGTGCAACAATATTAAAGCGTTTTCAGCTCATTCCTTTCATTTCTTATCATTATACATTATATCTTACCTGGTTATTCCATTTTAACAATGTTTCATAATATTAGTCATTTACTAGACATAGAACAATATTTCACTTGACATTAACTCATCATTCATTTATCAAATACCCACGTCATCATCAACTTTTAATTACTGTACTTATGTACCTACCTACTAGCTACTTAATATATATATTTTTCGTGACATTCATATGAAAAAGAAAATAATAAAAAAAAATAAGTCGTGGAAGCCCAAATATAAGAATTACATATTAATAAGAAATTCTCTTTTGAGCTGCTTTAACTATAACTACCTACCTACTGTTAATTGAACAAACACCGACATACGTATTTCACTTATTCACTCTATGGTTTATACAATAGGTCCCCGCGTGATCTCTTATTACGGGCTTACTATCCCTATACCCTATACCCTAGCGACCTGTTAACCGTCCTATACTATATATGTTGTTTTTCGTTTTCTGTACCTACTGATTGTCAGTCCATTTTTGTATGGAATTCGCTAAGCGCCACAATAGGGCGTGCTGAGAACTCACAGTCATCCACACTAAATCGCCTGACAATACAGAAAACAAAAATCGACAAAAAAATTACTCAACGTAACAAAAAAAACTAATCGGTTTGCTATTCCAGCTTTTACATCAAATTAGATATAGATAGCGACTTGATAGCCGATTAGCTGTGATCAAGCTTTCAGAAAGCGGGGGTTAGGTTAGGTGTTTACACATGGCGCAGCGGCGGCGGCGGCACCGTCAACGCCGCGGTGCCGCTTTGTTTGTCGCCTTTTAGTTTGTATTGACGCTTACACATGGCAACGCCGATGCTGCGGCGGTGCTGTACGTCTGTACAAATTCGAAGGTGGCGAATGCAGCGGCATCGCGGCGTCGGCCATGCCGCTGCCGCTGCGGCACCATGTGTAAACACCCCAAGACTTACGGTATTGTAAAATCATAGCTGCATGAAAATGATTTGAGATTCTTTATCTGGCGGCGTTTTTGGCATATTTCGTGTTTAAAAAGTACACATTCAAGTATATTTCTTGCTTCGTAGTACCATTGTGCTGCCGGACTTTGACGGGCGGGTTTGTCTAGTTGTTGGACTCGCATTTACATATATTTTAGATTTTTTGTAACGCGCCGCGGGGACGGACTTCTTGCGTTTGTTAGAGCGTGATCGTTTAGTGCGCTTGGAGCGAGCGGCTAACTCCGCGATAGGCACATTGTCCTCGGACGATGAACCTGGCTCACTGTCCCCGGCTTGAGCGGATGGAGCATTATCATTATCGGGTAGAGCGTAGTGCGTACTATCATCGAGGAGAGCGTATTGTGCGTTATCGTCTGGTAGAGCGTAACGCGTGTCGTCTTCAGTACTATCTTCAAAGAGAGCGTGCTGAGCGGTGTCGTCGAGGAGAGCGTCCCGAGCATTATAACTGGGTAGAGCGTAGCGCGCGCTGTCCTCGCTCGTATTATGCTCACTATCGTTGGCATTAGCGTCTATCGCACTGCTATCGTTGGTTTGTGTGTCTTGCTCACTGCTATTTTCTGCTGCCATACTGACATCGTTAGTCAGATTGTCTTGCTCTTCGTCGTCTTCCACGTCCTCCAAACTTTGGGACAGCGAGCTTGTTCCATTGTCCGTGCTACTAAGAGTATCTGACTCGTCTTCGGTAGACTCAGGTGTCTCAGGCTCCAGATGGTTGCATCCAATTTCCTGCAATTTTATTTGATTGTTTTGACTATGTTGTATGTGTTTCTCATAATATTGAATCTGTGCAAATTATATTGGAGATTAGGGGAGAAAATTGAGTGAGCGCTTGCGCACGTGAGAACGAGACCAAACAGGAATAATAAACGAGGTAGCTTTGCAACTTTATTTCTAGCTGACAATGTCTTAGTCATGCCGACATCTATATCCTTGAAAATGTAGTTTTTTATTCATGTCATACCAAAACAACCATGGTGTAAAAAATGGGATCTTCCTAATGCTTTATTTTAAGAACTAGGCTGGAAGTGGAAGGCATGGGATTGCCAAGCCTTAAAATAGATATGGTCGAGAAAGGATTACTTATTTATAAGATTTTTTTATAATTACTGCTTAGGTGGGTATTAAGTACCTATACATATTATGTTATTGCATATATGTATATGCATAATAATATGTTATTCATAGGCATTATGCCAGAATCGCAGCAAGGAAGACGTAGCATCAATTCTCGTACCTATATGTATCTCAATATTGTTTTCAAGGTCTGAACCTGGTTTTAGTGTGAACATCTCAATGTTGTTAAGATAGTGATAGACTATGTGTAGGTATATTACCTGCGGCCGCACACTGCGGTCATGGCTGGCGAAGAATGTGGCCACGCTACGCAGCGCTTCAGCGATGGCGTTGGCCTTGTTTTCCTTTTCGCGCTCCGAGTGGTCGCGTTCCGAGGCGTCGCGTTCCAAGGTATCGCGTTCCAAGGTATCGCGTCCCGAGGCGTCGATCTCTGACATGTCGTATCCCGAGGCGTCGCGTTCCGAGGCATCGCGTTCAGAAGCGTCGCATTCGGAGTTGTCGCGTTCCAAGGCTTCGCGTTCCGAGGCTTCGTGTTCAGAAGCGTCGCGTTCAGAGTTATTGCGTTCAGAGTTATCGCGTTCCGAGGCATCGCGTTCAGAAGCGTCGCGTTCAGAGTTATCGCGTTCAGAGTTATCGCTATCCGAAGTATCGCGTTCCGAGGCATCGCGTTCCGAGTCATCACGTTCAGAGTTATCGCGTTCAGAGTTATCGCTATCCGAGGTATCGCGTTCCAAGGCATCACGTTCAGAAGCGACGCGTTCAGAAGCGTCGTGTTCAGAAGCGTCGCGTTCAGAGTTGTCGCGTTCCGAAGCTTCGCGTTCAGAGTTGTCGCGTTCCGAGGCTTCGCGTTCAGAGTTATCGCTATCCGAGGTATGGCGTTCCGGGGCATCGCGTTCCGAGGCATCGCGTTCCGAGGCTTCGCCTTCCGCGCCATCGCGTTCAGAAGCGTCGTGTTTAGAGTTGTCGCGTTCCGAGGCTTCGTGTTCAGAAGTGTCGGGTTCAGAGTTATCGCAATCTGAGGTATCGCGTTTCGAGGCATCGCGTTCCGAGGCATCGCGTTCCAAGGCATCGCGTTCCAAGGCATCGCGTTCAGAAGCGTCGCGTTTCGAGTTGTCGCATTTCGAGATGTCGCATTTCGAGATGTCGCTTTCCGAGGTGTCATGTTCCGAGGTGTTGCCTCCCGAGGCGTCGAGTTCCAAGGCGTTGCCTCCCGAGGCGTCGAGTTCCGAGTTGTCGCGTCCAGAGTTGTCACGGTCGAAGTTGGCCTCATTTTCTAAAAAAATAAAATCATCATCAAACACATCGTTTTAACAGAAAATACGTTTTATGTGGAATTACAAGGAAGGCTTGCATGCAAGCTACAGGCACATACATTTTTGGTCAGGTACTGGCATGCCACGTGAGGGAGGCGATGCGCTACGAAACAGGCATGCCAGCACCTGACGTGTTTGCATGTGTAGGTTGGTTGGTTGGAGGGAGGGGACGCGGGGAGCTACGAAACCGGCATGTGTGAACGTCGCATACATACCTGACAGTACCTGACGAGTTAACTTGCAAAAATGTATTCACAATGTGCCAGTAAATCCTGCATGCCTGTAACTTGCATGCTCGCTACTGTTTCATTTTATTGGCATGTGTATTTTCACCTTAACCTGCCGCAGTATGTACTACTAATACTAGTGCTAATCAGGGTCCAGCCGTTTTGCCGCGCATGCGCAATGCAGCCTAGTTACTTACATACCATTTGTTTGTATGGTAACTACACTATTCGTGTACCGTAGCCGGGACGTTAGGGCGCTTATACATCACTAACGAAATGCCGTTACAGCTAAATTTATTACAAAAAGGCCAAAATGTTTGCGTTTATAATTAAACTAAAATACCATCTAATAAGTTCATAGAAATTTATTGATTACAAACAAAACGGAAACCATGCAAGAACCCATTTTCTCTGGATTCTGGTAGCAAATTATCACTTACAATTTTGGAATTGTAATCCATCTTTTGTCTTCTTTTATAACCTAAAATAAAAACAAGACATATTTATAGAGAACAATTTATACAACACTATTTTGTAACTACCAGAAAAATAATTTAAGGGCTGTTTAAGCAAAGGCTACTGATGAGATGATAGTGGACCCGTCAGAACTTTTAAATCGCTATCTATCACCAAGTTATCGAGGTTTGCTTTTAGCCAAATACGCGACAAATGTTACAAAAATTGTTCACAAGTAAACCTCGCACCTACGCATTGCGTATGAGGTTGTCCTGAGAAGTATTTTCTAGTACTGTGCCCATAAAATTATTCCCGTTTTTTCATAATAACTAAAAAAAATATCATTCGTTTGAAAAAATCTGCTGAGTGAACCTTCTGTAGGCTGTAGTAGGTACTCCTGTATATATACCATATGTTCGTTTTCTTGTCACTAGTTCTTTTGAAGCAGTGTGTTGAAAAGATGTTAAAAGCGCTCCAAAGAGGTTTATTTCAAGCATTTTTCATGATGTAGCAAATGTTATGTACAAACTTTCAGGATTCCGCCTTTCCTTTACCTGTGGATTTAATTGTTTGCTTTTTTAGCATTTTTCTGAAACATAGAAAAAATAATAATTCGAATAGCAGTACCTACCTACAGATTGGTTTGACTTCCGAAAATGCCCCACACGCGATGATGGGTGTTAAGAATGCGTGACACTAAAGTATCCTGAAAACAAAAGAGGACAAGAAGTGCTCTCCTTTAGAATTTCAAAAATGACTTAAAATCTCTACATTGTATAAAAAACCACTTTCCGCTGTCTGTCTGTCCGTCGTCCATATGTGTGAGTAGATCTTTAAATCTACGCAAAGTATTTTGATGCGGATTTTTTAATATAAACATAGTGATTTAAGAGGAAGGTTTATACCTGGTTTCAACGACATTACAATACCATAATATGACATACCGTATTAAACACGAAGCATAGGACATCCGTTGTCTTGTTCCACACATGTACGGGTTCATTTAATAAATAATAAAAAGCATACATACTTCTTGACTATATAATATAATTATGTCCTGTTGAATATTTTCCGCACTTATAATTTTTTACTTCCAATAAACATCCGAATTAACAATAAAGACCTGCCCCTTGATCACGTAACTTTTGTTGTATTGTTGTAACAAAAGTTACGCGATCAGCCTGCAGGTTCGATTACTTTTGAAACAAAAAAATATAGTAAGATGAAAGCCATTGGTAAAGAAAGAGATATAACAAAAATGAAGGGAAAAATAAATAACGAGCAATATGAGGTCGGGAAGTAAACGGGGGTGAGTTTTAAGGGTAAAAAACGGTTTATCTTGATTTCCGGCATAACTAATTACAAGTCCTATGGAAAAAAATTATACCACAAAGTTGCAGAAATAAAAATATCTACAACTTTTGTAATTTCGCCTTAAGTAGTCGTGTCCATTAGATTAGAAAGGAGAGTAATTAAAAATGACCTTCCGTTAAAGTAGTGTGAAAGATTAGAATAACATTTTTTTTTCTTGATCGATTGTTAGGTAGGCAATATTTTAATTGTTAATTTAAATGATAATTATTTTATGATTATTATTATTATTATCAGCCATCTATGTCCCACTGCTGGGCAAAAGCCTTCCCCATTCCCTCCACTCTGTGCGGGATTATTGATGATAAATAAATGATTAGTTATTAGATTTTGATTAGAAATGTATACAAACATGTAATATTTTGGGTTACATTCATAGTTCCAGGTGGGCTGCGTCTGACATGCGCACATAGGCGCCTGTGCCTCGACGCGCCCGCCTCGACTCCAGCTCGTGTGTGTGGGCGACAGCCCTAAGTAGTCACTGAGACTGTACCTTATTTGTGTCGAACGAGAACGGCTTATAAGATCACCTGATGCAATTTTGAAATGTTGTTTTGTTCTTTAGGTGTTAAGGTCGATATTTCGTTGGCGTAGTAATTTTTATTTTCTTGAGTAATGTTGACACGTCTGATCAGTGCGTTTA
This sequence comes from Plemyria rubiginata, assembly GCA_963576535.1. Classification (NCBI taxonomy): domain Eukaryota; kingdom Metazoa; phylum Arthropoda; class Insecta; order Lepidoptera; family Geometridae; genus Plemyria; species Plemyria rubiginata. Next base: position 454,541 of record OY754905.1, read on the forward strand.
CTGCCTCGCGAATCACACATTTTCCTACTTTGAATTTGGAATTATCTTTATTAAAATTTAATCTTTTACTGATAGAAAAACCAGCCAGATACAAATAGTATTAGCCAGAGATTTCAAAGTTAAAGAGCATTATCTCTCCTTGTAATCAAATTATTAGTATGTATGTATGTATTATTTATTTATTTTTTGTCTATTTATGTTTCTATCTATATAAGACTAGTTATTATATTTTAGGTATTTATGTTTATATATTTATCTATATGTGTATATAATATAGATATATATAATTATATTCATTTTGCATGTAGGTACTGTATCTAATTTATTAGGATTTCTCTCCTATTATTTCAATTTCTTTCTTTTAATTATGTTGTACACCTTCCCACCACTATAATCAGCTCTCTCTATCCTCTGAGGTTTGCTGGAAGAAAACTCTATATAGGGTTAAGCTCGCCTTTGTACATGACTATTATGTATTTTTTGTGTAAATCACTTTGTGTACAATAAAGAACAAAGAGATTTTATTACGAAGACTTTTTCCCCAACCTAATACAAGAGCGGTAGATACCAAGCAGTATTAGCAAGAGATTTTATTACGAAAAGACTTTTCCCCCAACCTAATACAAGAGAGGTACTCGTAGATACCAAGCCGAGTTTGTTGGTCGCGTAGAACTGGCACCTAGAGTCACCTAGTTTTTAAGACGCTTCAAAGTGATCCTTGTGATTTTATTGAATAAAAATAATATGAAAATGAAAATGAAAAATGAAAAATATTTTATTTCTGTAACCATTATAAGTAAAAATATAATAATAATAATAATGCTGGACAATCCACACAGCACCATCTAGCCCCAAAGTAAGCTACTCAAAGCTTGTGTTATGGGTACTAGATAACTGATATATTTAATACATTATATACTTACATAGATAGATATTTTTTATTATACAAAGAAAACACCCAAAAATACTTTGACTTTGACAATGTGTAGGTACGTAATACACATTTAGATGTTTCTGCCTGGGTGTTACAATAATAATAAATAAAAAAAAGGAACCGCTTTACGGCTTTAGTCCTCAAGCACGGTAGAGATCTCCTCAGATCTCTTAGTATAACTAGTACTAAGTGTAATATTATAGTAAGTTTGTTTATCTGCACATATGTATGCCTCAAGTTGATGGACGCAGGGCGATGCATCGTAGGGCACGTTCCTATCCTGCGTGACTTACGTAGCAATGCTTTGCTATAAGTGATAGTTACCACTAAACATCAGATGGGGCCATCTGCTTGTTCCATCAGCTAAGTGTACTTATAAAATAAAAGTATGTGCCCTCCAGTCGCGTGACGGCCACGTCTCGTCCAGAATAGAAAGCTTATTACCTTCAACAGTTTCCAGCAAGTCCAGCAACTCTTCGGACCGGCTAGCAAACGGCGCGGGGCCAGCCTCCAGTTGCATTCTATGCATACCGTCTCCGAGTAACGGCTGTCGATATAAATAAAATAAATGTAATATACGTGGATATTTCACACAGCACCATGCGAGTCAAAATGCGATCAAAATAATGTACCAAATTTGTAAAATTTTGTACCTTTAGTTAATAACTGATGTGATCATGTAATTAATTGTGTTACAAACTATCCTTATTTTTTTATTTAGTAGGTATACTGCCCTGTTGGATTGCATCACTGTGCTACGTATTAAAACTAAGCAAATATTAAGGCAAAAAAAAAATAAGGTGTAGTATGTTGATTTGAAAAGCACTTACCGCGTAGTTAAATTTTGGCAAGTTTATTAGATAGCAAGTTTGTGGCTCGCCTTCCCCACCTGAAAACAATAATAAATGAGAGATCCCTGTGCGGATTCTCCAGAAAACTAAAGCAACTATTGACCAGTGCCCACTTAGTGCCAACCCCATAGTGGGCATAGTACTTAATATATACCTTCAATTACATTCCATAAACATGTGATTACTATCAAAATCTTCATAAAATTGACAAAAATACTATCATTTAGGTAATAAGCACCAGGCAGTGGATATTATGAGATCTCAGTTCAGGGCGAGCCACGGGTTATAAACTGAAATAAACTTTGTTTTAGAGAATTTCCAGCAACTTCTTGGTGTTCATCAAGTTTTTAAACTATTTATCTTTATTCTAGTCTGTTACTAATGGATTGCTTTAGTGTTCAAATAGTTTGTATGTGGCCATGGACTTTTATTGCCGACTGTAGTACTATAGGTAATACAAAAATCAGAACCAACAAAAACTTACAGATCTGTCACTTTTGAGACAGCGAACTAGAACTGTCAAAGTCATGAGCTATTTATACTATAGTGAAAATTCGCAGAGCTAATTTATAACACTTACGTTACGTTAACGAAACGTCAGTTTCTTTCATATATTTGTATTTCACAGCGCATTAGTTTTTTACCGTAAGTAATATTATCCTCTTATAATAATGTGTTGTTTACTAATGTTATATTAATAAACAAAAAAGCAAGAGCGAATAATTCTGACATTTCTGATCGGAAACGTATCCAAATGTTTTAAAATTGCCATGCTGATGGTAAATAAGCAATGGTGGAGTGGAGTACCTCTGGGGTAGAGTTGCACAGCGTGGGCGCGCGGCCCGGATGGTTCGTCCTCGAAGTCGAGCTCCGACAAACGGGCGGGCGAAAGCAACTCGTCATCATTCAGCAACATGTCGGCACCCAACAAAAGCTCTGCTTCCAATGAACCATCCACTTCTAGAGCGTCTAGAGCTCCTTCCAGCAAAGGAACATCCTCAGGGAATCCCCTTTGCTCCACCTCAATTAGCATAGGCTGAAATACAATAGTTATGGTTCAATTATAAACTGTTACCTACCGTTTTATTCACACAAGCTATGCATTATATTCAAAGTTGTATCCTAAATAGTTTATTAAATAGTTCAGTCACATTTCCACAGATGAGTATATAGGAACTGAAAATCTAACTTACAAATTACCATGTTTAATGGGTGGAAGTTTAACATTGATGTGGTGTAGAACTAATGTAATTTTGGTAAATAAAACAAAGAGGAAATATGTGAAACTACCTACCTATTAAGAAATATTTTCGCTTGGAACCTACACCTAGATGACAACTAGATTTTTAGGATTTTTTATTGCCTGAAAACACGTATTTTTTTTAATGAATCCTAATAGCTAGATCAATTTATCGCCCCGAATGCCCTGCATAGTATTGCATGAAAATCGTTGGAGCCGTTGCCGAGATTCAGATTATAAATAAGCTAGCGGCCTGTCCCAGCTTCGCTGGGGTGGACATAATTTTCTACAACATTTTAGGATACACTTAGATAGGATAGATTTGCACGCACTTCTCCCGCGCTTGCTTTGGTGCCCCCGCCCTCGGGTGAGAACGCGCCCTGTTTCACGCGCGTTCACGTTTTAAAGCGAGCTTATGTTTTTAAATTCGTAATATCTTTTGAATGGAGTGTCCTATTTAATAAATCCAAGAAGTAATCTATGTATTGAAACAGCCGTGCATACAAAATGATTTATTTGCTTATGCATTAATAAAGGTATGGATAACATGGTCTGATTTTGGTCGGCATTTCTATTAACTTTTAAAATGTAAAAATGTTGTTAAGTAACATAACTACAATGGTTAGACATATGCATACCAACTTTATTTTGGATAATGATGTGTTCTTTAATAAAGCAAAACAATTTTTTGTTATATCGTCACCAATTTTCGCAACACATGGGATGATAGATATTTTATGGCCAATTTTTTTACACCTTTGGTTACATTGTAAATGTTTTAGTAGGGATCTCTAATTTTTTCCAGTAATAAATATATGTTACTCAAGGATAATGTAGCATTCTAATAGTGAAAGAATTTTTGAAATCGGAACTGAAGTTATTGGGCCTATTCGTTACATACAAAAATAAAGGTTTCCTCTTTATTATTACATTATTATACATTAGTGTACATTACTTAGTAATAATAATAATATTCAGCCGTTATGGTCCGACTGCAGGGCAAAGGCCTCCCTTCCTTGTTTCCACATACATTAGTGTAGTAGATAAATACATATACAAGAACTGCTCGTTTAAAAGGTATTAGATTTAATGTACTAGTTGTTATGGTGAGTTCCCATGCTTGCTGAGGTTTGGCAAGCATCCAAAACCCGGCATTAAAGCTAAGGTATCCTTGTTAAGTGTATTTTGGTTGATGATGCTATAATCACCTGATATATGTCTGGACCGTTTGCAGATAATTCTTCTGCCAAAGGGTTAAACTGATCGTCAGGATCTGCAAAAGAACCATTGTATTGAAAAAAACAATCACACAGGTTGAGTTAGATTTTAATGCATTACTTTCGCAGCTCAGATATTAACCATTTTATAGTATGAGGGTACTCACTAAAAAATTGCACTGACAAAACTTTAATTTAGGTATATTTTTATTAACATACCAATATCATGGCGATTCAACACCAGCTCCAGTTGGCGGGATACGGACACAGCATCCAGGATGGGGGGCAGCTCCTCATGTGACTCTTCAACTGGCTGGATCGTTCGCTCCAGGGTCAAATCAGCCTGGAGAATACATACTCATCATAATTTTTTCTCACCACTTACGATACCCATAACTATGTAACTGGGATTTATTATTTATAATTATACATCACCTGCTTCAATATTTAAAACCTATGGGATTTCCATTTTCATTGCATAAATTAATTATCTACTCTTCTTATACTTTATCAATATGATGTGTAGGTATTTACTTAATTTTGTAACCTACGTTACGTTAAGCAGGCTGACTCTAATGAGATACAATACTATTTATTTTTGAGCTTGAAGCAGGCGTAAGTGGCTGGAACAAGCGAGCAGTTACCCATGGCATGCGGTTACCATCACAATGTGGTAGTGTTGAGACAGTGAGATACTAACTCCCTAAATTATCTTATTTCTAATCATTAATATTTATGATAACTTAATAACTGAGCTTGAAAGCTTTTCTCTATAAAATTACAATGAAAGGTGCTTTATCAATATAACAAAAAGCTAGTAGATATATGGTGTAGATATTTGAAACGGGGGCAGTATTACTTAGGGGATCTTAAATAAATAAAAAATAAATAAATAAAATGTTCCTAGGAGACAATAACATCCAAAACTTTTTGAGATATTCTAAAGTGTATTCACAGATTTTGGAACAAAAAGTTATGGATGGTCTCCTAGGAAAATTTTCAACTACAATGGTTAAGGTCCCTTACTGCCCCATCCCAAAAATCCACCCTATATAGTAGTGTTAATAATCGTATAATATTGTAGTAGCAAAGTGTTAATAATCATCAAATGCAGTTTAGTATGTACTAAATACCTGGGAAGTATGTCAAAATGTATTGGAATGTAAATGAAATAAAAAAATATTATACTCAACATCAGCTTCTAGGGTAGGTCTCCTCAGTTCTGGGCTGTAAAAAAACACTTATGAATGTAAAAACAAAAAAAAAGAAATAAAAATAACAAAATATAAAACTCAAAATAACCAAATGTTTAAAAGTTAAACAATGAGTGAACACAGAACAAATAGAAACATACCTCCTCTTCAGTGTAATCATAAGTGTGGATGGAGCGCACGTGAGCGTGAGGTGGTGGTTTCAGGTGCTGCTGCGCGGCCTGGCTGCGGTACGAGAAGGCTGGGCGAGAACACATGCTCGGGGGCGGAGCCGATGAGGAAGCCACTCCCTGCAGGTACCAGAAATCTGGCCCAGCTACAGGCTGTGCTACATAGCCAGAGCTTCTATGGGCTTCGTTTTTGTCCTCCTGTAGCAGAGTATGAAATGCTTTTGCAAACTCTAGTAAATATTGGTGGACTTTCCACACAGCACTAGCTAGCCCCAAACTAAGCACAGCTTGTAATATAGAAACCAGATAGCTGATGTAATACAAAGGTACCTGCTTTTTTTATAAATATATTGTAATATTATATAACACCCAGACAGAGAACAAACATCTCTGCTCTTCACACAAATGTTTGTTCTCGGTGGGGATCAAACCCACAGCTTACTGCGCAGAAGACAGAGTTACTACCAACTGAGCTGTAAGGCTGACTCTGTGGGTGTATCTTATCTATAACTATACAAACATAACAGCGGGCGAGAGTCCGCCTGCGAAGCAGGAGGTTGCGGGTTCGATTCCCGCCTCGGAACAAATTTGTGTACGATCTGCAGAAATTTGTTCCGTGGGTCTGGGTGTTTTCTATGTATAATAAAAAATATCTATCTATGTAATTATATAATGTATTAAATATATCAGTTATCTAGTACCCATAACACAAGCTTTGAGTAGCTTACTTTGGGGCGAGATGGTGCTGTGTGGATGGTCCAGCATTATTATTATTATTATAGCAAGATGCAAAGAAGTTGGCCACAAAATGCCTATCATTGCATGAGCTGAGGAAACTATTGACGAGAGAACAAATGTCCTACAATCAACTTTCAATATCAATTCAACAGTGATACTATCCATCTTAATATGAAAATGTGAGTTAGACTAGGTTTAAGCCAAGAAAAACTGGTCCGCGGTGTTAAAGCTCTTTAGAAAAATCAAAGACTTAAACCAAACATTATTATAAAACGAAGTTTATCTCCTAAATCACGGCTTAAAGATAAACCCGAGCAACCCCTAATTGATTTATTGCCATTATTTGTTTCAGTCTGTGGATATTTAGTTGACCTTGGACTATCTCTGGTACTGTGTAGTCTTCGACTAAACTGTCTTTTGTAATATAAAAATCTTAAATAGTGGATGATCCTAGGTTTATGAGATAAACTCCGTTTTAAACTAAGAAACATGGCTTAAGTCAGGCTTAAACCCAGGTTTAAGCTTTTTATAATAAAAAAAAACAATTGCATAACAACAATAGTTAGACATATATACCAATGTCTAACTATTGTTGTTATGCAATTGTTTTTTTTTATCATTCTTTGGAATGATAAAAAAATAGTTGATAGAAATGCCGACCAAGATCAGACCATTTTATCATACATTTATAAATATCTATCCAAATAAATCATTTTGTATTCATGTTTCATCACTGTTCCATTCAAAAGATACTTATTATGAATTTTAAAACTAGTTTGTATTCAAAAACGCACGGTGCTACGGGGCGCGTTCTCACTCAGCTAACTGTACCCAAGAAAGGTAGCCGCGCCGACCCGACAAATTACCGCCCTATCTCAGTCACCTCTCTACTTTGCAAATGTATGGAGCGTGTACTGAACGGTAAACTCCTCGCATACCTCGAAGATAACAACCTCCTCAGCGACCGCCAGTACGGATTCCGCCGAAACCGGTCTACTGGGGATCTTCTTGTGTATGCCACACACATTTGGAGTGAAGCTTTAGAAAAATATGATGAATCATTGGCTGTTTCACTCGACATTTCAAAGGCTTTTGATAGGGTTTGGCACGCAAGCCTTAAGCTTATTCCACACTAAGATTGTCTGGCTAAAGATCTAATTAAAGAATCTGTCCACTATTAGTCTATTATTTATATACTTACTAAAAGAAAGTTAGAAACCTGTTGCTGGGCTAGCATATTGATGTCCATGCCGTCTTCGGACTCCTCTTCCTCAAGACTCAAAAATGATCTTGACATTTTTTTCTAGTCTAGATGTTGGTTTGCTCGGTCTGTCAACAGGAAATACTTTTCTATTAGGTACCTACCTACTGTTGATTTTTGTTAACCAGTAAAACTAAAACCAAAACTAGGGTTGGCTATAGCAATCCTTGTACCTGAGTTGAGGGTTGGGGATAGGGGGGATGCAAGTGGGGGTAGATGGCAAGTCTTCCCCTTGAGTCCTTTTTTCTAGGAAATGAAAATAAATAATTTAATTTTTTAGGTAAGTTACTAGTTAGGTTAGGGTTTTTTTTTATATGAAGAAAATTGGTAGTAATATTTCATCTCTATGACAAAAAGACTCAAGGGAAGGAATTCTCATTAGGTTAGGGTTATTTTTTTTTTTTAATAGAAGAAATTTGAAGAATTTTTTTTTTTCATTTCCTAGAAAAAAGAACTATAGGGAAAGACTTGCCATCTACCCCCACATGCATCCCCCCTATCCCCAACCCTCAACTCAGGTACCAGGGTAGCTATAGTTTAACCAACCTACTTATTAATAAAACAATCTTTTAGAATCTTTCTTGAGCAAAATAGGGCACGAAGGAATTTTAGAATTTTGCAGGTAGGTAGTTTCTTCACCTAGCCTTTGAGCCTAAATACATATTCACTAGGCAATAATCTGAGCTTATATATTCAATACGCATTCAGTTGTTAGCGTCTAGCAATTTAAGTTGGTTGAAGTTATCATTTTGACCATGATTCTAAATTTTCGGCATTTAGCAAAATAGGTCATGAAATCAATAATCGATAGGTACAATTTACAATAGCTCCAAATGTCTTTCATTTATCTTTTAGAAAATTATAAAAAGGAATCAAAATGTGAATAGCTTCTTCGTGTAACTTACCTACAGTCTTATCCTTTTCAAGATTTCTCCAGATTTTCAGTCGCTTGTAAAAATATCTTTGATTTACATCTCCCACCGTTATTTACGTAGTTATTGTATACTTATAAATCTGTGTTGTATACCTATATGTGTTCTGTGTTGTATACTCTTTGCCGTTATTGTATACTCTGCTCCACGTAGTTATTGTATACTCTTTGCTCCCACCCACCAGTGTTGCTAATGAAAATTTTTAGGCGGCCGTGTACATGAAGTGAAAAAGTCGTGTTTTTATGGAAATTGAGCAAAGGTGGGCCGTAGCTCTGCTTGAAAAAAGGAAAAAGTTTAAATTTACGTTTTTAACATTAAAAACCTTAAAACAGAGACATTTTGGTAATGTTTTCTCCATTTGTTTAAAAAAGTTTTGCAAATATTTTCTTAAAACCTCTCCAATCTTAAAATATTTGGTAAGTATGTGGCGGCTATGTACCTAGCCACAGCAAACGGGCTGACGAGTAGGTTTTATTGTTTTATGTAGCGTCACTCGTCAGTCGCGTTGCACAGCCCTTCCCGTCAGGTTCGGTCACATAGCAAGTGTAAAAGACAATACAAAATAGTTTCCAGTGATACAGTTTTATTATTTCACACCCCTCACACGTCTCAACGGAAAGTAAGGAGCAGCACTAGACATAGAAGACATCTTTACATTGGTGACCCTGGACAATTGAACATTTCAATTTGTTACGCGTGACGTGTGAAAATTTGTGAAACATGAATCCCGCAACTACATTAACTCCCGCGACTCCTGCAGTTTCCGGTAACACGGATCTGGAACGGATGGATATGGCAGCCATATCGCTTACATCCAGGATTCCAGATTTTTGGCCTGATCAGCCAAGAGTCTGGTTCATTCGTACGGAAGCGATATTGGCGCCACAAAAGATCGGAGATGAAGCAAAATTCAACATAGTGGTATCAAAGCTGGGAAAAGAGGTCATACAACAGGTTACCGACGTGCTGGTGAATCCGCCGGAGCAAGGGAAGTATGACACGCTACGCACACGACTCTTGGCTGTTTACGAGGAGTCAGAGAACCGGCAGCTACAGAAACTGATTGGGGAAATGGAGCTAGGCGAGCAAAAACCCTCGCAGCTTCTCAGGCGCATGCGAGATTTAGCCCGAGGGAAAGTGCCCGATGATACTTTACGCATATTGTGGCAAGGTCATTTGCCTCAAGCGGCGAGAGCGGTACTCGCTGTTACGGAGATCAAAGAGCTCGAGAGCCTCGCCAACATTGCTGACAAAATTTTGGAGACGACGCGACCCGTGAGCAGCGTAGCTGAAGTAGCTGAAGCCTCATCCAGTAACAGCACGAGCAAGATCCTGGCTGAGATAGCAAAAATCAATGTTCGCCTCAACAACATAGATCGCTCGAGATCACAGCAGCGTGGAAGAGGAAGTCGCAGTCGCTCGTACTCAGCACCGGCGTCGCGAGATGCATCCCAGCAGCGACGCACCCCGAAGAGTCCAGACTGGTTATGCTTTTACCATTTTCGCTTTCGAGGACGTGCCACTAAATGTAACCAACCTTGTGCGTGGGTGGAGAAGAATGATAAAAATGCGGAAAACTAGAGAGAGTGCAGGCCACGGCGGAAGTCTGCACCATTTCACCATCCCACCGCCTCTGCGTGACCGACCGTCAAAGTGGTCTACGTTTTTTGGTTGATTCAGGTGCGAATGTTTCCGTTATTCCACGACAAAAAAGACTATTTCATGAAAATAAGTGTTCGGAGTATAAACTATACGCGGCCAATGGCAGTGAAATTAAAACATACGGCACGAAAACTCTAGAACTTGACTTTAAACTACGTCGTCCGTATCGGTGGAATTTTATAGTGGCGGATGTCAAGCAACCGATCCTAGGTGCCGATTTTTTATCGCACAATCGACTCATAGTGGACCTAAGTGAGCGAAAGTTGATAGACAAAGTGACAAGCTTAAGCGTTATCGCTACGCTAGTGGATCACAGTGAGTTACCTATCGATACGGTAGATAGTGATCACCCGTACTCAGAACTCTTACGTAAGTATCCGGATATCACTAAACCGTTGTCATTCAAAGAACCATCGCGTCACGGTATTTATCATCACATCGAGACAACCGGACCTCCAGTGTTTGCGCGGGCCAGGCCGCTACCACCTGCCCGATACAACGCCGTCAAGGAGGAGTTCCGTCTGATGCAAGAAATGGGTATCTGTCGACCATCGAAGTCAGCGTGGGCAAGTCCTCTACACGTGGTACCGAAGAAGAATGGAGATCTACGGCCTTGCGGTGACTATCGCCGGCTAAACGCGGTAACTAAACCTGATCGCTACCCTATACCACGCCTACAGGATTTCACCTACTTACTCGCAGGTAAAAACATTTTTTCTACGCTTGATATAAACAGAGCTTACCACTGCATCGAGATCGCACCGGAAGACGTCGAGAAAAGCGCAATCATTTGTCCCTTTGGTCTTTTTGAGTTTACAAGACTCGGATTTGGATATAAAAATGCAAGCCAGACTTTTCAACGCTTTATGAATACAGTACTACAAGGACTAGACTTTTTATTTTGCTATATCGACGATATACTTGTAGCGAGTGATAACGAGACAGAACACAAGGAACACTTAAGTATGATTTTCTCTAGGTTCAGTGAATACGGTATTACTTTAAATCTTTCAAAATGTTGTTTAGGTCAAAGTAAACTAAATTTTTTAGGTTTCGAGGTATCAACTGAAGGGATACGACCTTTGGAAGGAAAAGTTGAAGCTATTAAAAATTTTCCTAAACCACAGACTATCGAAGAGTTGCGCAGATTTTTAGGTATGCTCAATTTTTATCGAAACCACCTTCCAAATGCCGCATCGCATCAAGCAGAGTTGAATAAGTATCTGCATGGTACCAAGAAAAAAGATAAAACTACTATTGTATGGACGGACTTATCTAACAAGGCGTTTGAACAGTGTAAAGAGAGCCTACAGCATGCTTGTACATTGTTGCATCCGATAGCGAATGTCCCGCTCGCACTTATGACCGACGCTTCGAATTCCTGCGTAGGTGCAGTTTTGCAACAGTACGTCAACAATTCTTGGAAGCCGCTTGGTTATTTTTCAAAGGTTCTATCAATCGTACAGCAAAAGTACTCAACTTACGATCGTGAACTTTTAGCCATTTTTATGGCGATAAAACATTTTCGTAGTTTGCATGAGGGAAGACCTTTAATCATTTACACAGACCATAAACCATTAGTTTATGCATTTTCAAAAATAAATAGTGACAACGAGATCCCTCGTCGCACTAGACAGCTCATGTTTATAAGCGAATTTACGACCGACATACGTCACATAGTAGGTTCTAAAAACATTGTAGCCGATACTCTCTCGCGCGTAGAGACAATTTTTTGCCCAACGTCTATTGACTACGCAGAATTAGCAGAAGCACAAGCGCGCGATAGTTACGTCACCAGTGACCACAGTGTGCACCTGAAGCGTATCGGATTACAGAGTTGCGACAAGGAAATATACTGCGATGTTTCTACGAATATAGTTAGACCGTACCTACCAGAATGTTTTCGTCGAATAGCTTTCAAAAGCGTCCACGATCTAAGTCATCCCGGTATACGTACTACACGAAAGCTAGTAGGTCAAAAATTCTTTTGGCCTAATATGAACCGCGATGTAGGAATTTGGTCTAAAACTTGTATACAGTGCCAACGAGTTAAAGTACAGAGACACACAGTATCGCATCTTCAAGATTTTCCATCATCTGGCCGATTCGAACATATACACATTGATTTAGTAGGCCCGCTACCTATTTCTTCGGAAGGCTATAGGTACTGTCTAACTATAATCGATAGAAACACAAAATGGCCGGAAGCTTTTCCTATCAAAGAAATGACTGCGGACACTGTCGCTAAAATGGTATACGAAGGATGGATAGCACGTTTCGGTTGTCCCCTTAGACTCACTAGTGACCAAGGTCGACAGTTCGAGAGTTCATTATTTTCAAGGTTAATGCATTATATGGGCATTGAAAAAACGAGAACCACCCCATACCACCCGCAAGCAAATGGCATGGTTGAGCGGTGGCATCGTTCTTTCAAAGTCGCCATAACTGCACGGTTAAATTCTACGTCATGGGTTACTGAGTTACCTACCGCTATGTTAGGGTTACGTGCTACGCTTAGGCAGGATAGTGACGTAAGTGCAGCGGAAATGGTATACGGGCAAGCACTAAGAATGCCTGGTGATTTTTTCGATCATAAATGTGACAAGCAAACTTTAGGCACTTTTGACACTGTAGCAGAAAGTATTAGGAACACTATCAGGAGTTATAGGCCCGTTGCAAAGTCTCATTGTAACTCACGTAATTTTTTTGTTCATCCTGACCTAAGTCAAAGTAATTTTGTTTTCATAAGAAATGACGCTGTACGTAAACCTTTTACACCGACTTACAACGGTCCCTACCGTATTGTAAAAAAAGGAAATAAGATATATAAGATACAGATCAATGATAGGCAGGTATGTATATCCATAGACAGGTTAAAACCGGCTTATTTAATGGCAGAAGATGAACCAACACCACAGAGAAGCACTTCGTGCACTGTACCGCCAGATAGCGAAGGTACAGACGGAAGGTTCAGTGCATTCCCTAGTATCGTACCTCAGAGAAGTTTATCAAACTCTGTGCCCCTGGATAATGATAATGGTACAGATGGTACAGATCGGAATGAGCCAAAAACGACCAGAAGCGGTCGTTTATCAAAAAAGCCCAAACGGTATATACAAAGCATGCATGAAAAGCATGTTACGTTTAGTGATTAGTTAGATTTTTTTTTTGTGTTTTTAAAGTAAGATAGTTATACACATTTTTTTTTAAATGACTTTATTGTATTCAGCATAGGAATTTATTTACATCGGAACTTTTTATGATTATATACAAATAATTTTTTTGATGAGCTAACATAAATTAGATACTTGATTTATTGTAATGGAAACTTACTTATACATTGATGAATTGATACACACATTAATATAATTCAATAGGTATTGATCAGCGTAATTCGACCAAGCTTATTTGAAAGCACGAGGTATTTATTCAGTTCAATCGTAAATGTGATGTCAATTGAGCTATTCCCATTTTCGCATTTATTTGAAAACCTTAAAAACATGGGCAAGCAACAGAGCAAGGAGGAAGTTATCATTGCTCAGAGCGGAGGAGAGGCCTCCAAGGAGCAACTCTCTACGATTGGTTGGATGATACTAAGCATCATCATCCTGCTCATCGCTATTGTCATATTTTTCGTTTGGAACTACTTCAAGAAAAGAACTCAGTTATGGTTCCAACGTCAAGTACATGGTCGTGGCCTGCAGATGGCGGGTATGGCGACCACACCCATGGCTACGCCAGCTGCACCCTTCAGCGTGCAGATGCAGCCAGCAGCATCTCAAGTGATCTAGTGTTAAAGTATTAAAATAGAATCAAATGTGTGCAAAGCTTAAAACGTTTGTATCAAGTCATCTGTGTAGCATTATCGTATAAAGTTTCCAAAGTTTTTTTCTCTCAATAATTTAATTTTCTATTAACAGCATAAAGGATGTTTGTGGAAGTAGAGTAGGTAGTTAGGTACAGCCAACTCGGTAATTCGAGTCAAGACACATTGCAAAGTAGCGAGCTACTGCAGCGAAAGCAAATTTGCAATTGTTTAGACTGCACGTAGGTAGTGTACCTAACTGGAATTGACCTACAGGATGATATTTTGTTTATGTACATTTAACTTTAAAATATTTTTTTCTTCTTAAAAAAAAAAAAAAAAATTTTTTTAAGAGGGGGTGTACTGTGGCGGCTATGTACCTAGCCACAGCAAACGGGCTGACGAGTAGGTTTTATTGTTTTATGTAGCGTCACTCGTCAGTCGCGTTGCACAGCCCTTCCCGTCAGGTTCGGTCACATAGCAAGTGTAAAAGACAATACAAAATAGTTTCCAGTGATACAGTTTTATTATTTCACACCCCTCACACGTCTCAACGGAAAGTAAGGAGCAGCACTAGACATAGAAGACATCTTTACAAGTACATTGAGGTGGTGGGTTCTCTGCAATCATTTTGCTGCCACACAAGATCTACGTAGAACTCGGCAATTGCCGTAGCATTGGCAACACTGCCACCCACGTAGGTAGGTACGGTCCACAGAAATATAAATCATTATATATAAAGGAGTTGTTCAAATTTTTTATGGAGGTTGGTATAAAAATAAACTTGAGCTTGAAGCAAGACTGTGTGCTATTTTAGTGAAATAGCATATTATTTAAATAATATTACGGATATTAAAAAAAATCTAGAACCCTCCGTTTTTTTTAAACATAAGTAGAACCAAGATGTTCTTGCAACATTAAAGAAGGCCTGGAAACCCTTTATAAAAAGTATTTTGCAAACATCGTGACGCGAATACCCTGGAACGCACCGTATGAAAGAGATAGTGCCTTACGTTTTAGAGTTTATGTCTCACTCTAACTTGGAGCATAAAGTAGGAATAATTTTTTAGTGTCGTGGAACAAATTCAATACGTTGAATTGAAATAGCGAGAGTTGATCTTTTTTGCTTGATTTGAAAATCACGGTGTTTCGACTTCGTTTCGCGTTGTTCGTAATTTCGTTGTGCTTCGTGTGTTTTGTTGTTCTGCCATTGACGTGATCTCATAAATATTTTGACTTTTGAGTTGGTGTTTATTACTTGTATTCAAATTCCTTGGTTTATTCCGAGTTGTCACGTCACTTTGAAGTAACGAGAATGTCAAGTCATCCTGACAGTGAATGTTTTTTTGTTATTAGTGTTGCCGTGCTGGCTTCTTTACATGTTTTTCTCCCTCAAAACATTTTTATAATTTTTACGAAAATGGAGGCTCTTAAAAATTTGAGTTTGGTCTAATCAAGTAGTCTAATTTATTTGCTTTCTATTTGGGTATTTTTCATACTTGATCAAATTACTGGGGAATAAAATACCACTACTGACCGTATCCTTTGACCATAGTGCCGTCCCACTCACCCAAATATTGTTTGACAGGAGGGAATTCGAGAGGAACGGCACTATAATGTCGAAAAGTTTATCTTTTACAAAGCCCTTTAAATAAATTAAAAAAAAAAAAAAAATTATTGCAGAGAACCCACCACCTAACCCTCAACGTACTTACCAAAAAATTAAAGAGTTTAAGAAATAATAATATGCATAATTTTTTTCAAAAAAAAGGAGAAAAGCTAAGGCCCACCTTTGGTCAATTTCCTTAGAAACAAGGCTTTTTCACTTCATGTACACGGCCGCCTAAGAATTTTCATTGGCAACACTGGGGATTCGTTCGAATTTGTTTTTCTTTTGTCATTCTTTTGTAATAAATACATTGTAGGATGTATTTATTTCATCGAAAATAGAGCTTTGGTAGCATAACATATTAACATAGCATTTAATAAAAGCAAAGCTAAAAGTAAGAGGTCTGTTCAAAGCGAACGTTGTTGTTAATTCTGGTGTAAAGGTAAAAATCACTTCATGTTAAATACCGTTTTGCGGCAAGATACAGTAACATTTGTGGCTCATGTCAGAGTAATTTAATCCTTGATTAAAAGAAAACCTGTAGAGATTGTACCCAGATTGAGACAATAACATAAACATTGCTGAGCCTTGCATCATCGACAAAAGTATGGATGGTTGTAAGTACATTGAACTATGTATCTTGCTCGCCGTGTTTGTGTTTTTCTACTGTCTTCAAAAATCTAAATTGTAAGAAGAATCGAATTAGGTAGGTTAAAAGTACCTTTTTTTATTATTTGAGTTCTTTACCACACTGATAAATTTGCACACAAAAAAATTAATCACAACAAGCAATAAAAAAAAATCCATGATGACTTTTAATGAAAACAATATTAGTACCTACTATGTACGAATATATGTGTACCTACCTACTGATAATTCAATTAGTGCATACCTATGCTAGAACATCAAAATATGATTTACATTACAGTAACTACATAGGTACCTACAAATTGCAGCTGGTCCTGAAATGATATGACCAAAAATAGATACTTACCTTATAAATGCATATTTTATTCATTTGGGTACCTGTAGGGCCAAGACATACCTGCAGTTGACAGGTTCACAACTTAGACATTTTTAAATTCTGCTTAAATTTTTCTCTCTAATCATATCCATCAACAAAATGTATTTATTCAATAAAATCACAACAACACCTTTGAAACATCTTAAAGCTAGGTGACTTTAGGTGCCAATTCCATGAGACCAAGCCTAGAAGAACAGCCAACAAACTCGGCATGATTCCTACTGCTCTTTTGTATGATTCTCTTGATGATGTAATATTATACTACACTATTGAAGCTATGTAATACACTAAGTAATCATAATGTAAAAAGGAAAGGTTACAAGTTTAAATATACATTTATAGGTAGGTAGTAGTTGTTGAATGCAAGTGGATGTACTGGTGGATGATTCTTTCTGCTTATTGTACAAATGTTCCATTGAAATGTAATCAAAACACAACTACAATAAATTGCCCCATGCTGCCAACCTGCACAATCAAACTGCCATTATCAGTATTTAAACTAGTGGCTCTGGGAGCTGTAGACCTCGCGAGCATACTAAAAGTGAGCTATTTGAGGAATGTAATGTGCAAGTGCATTTTCCGTTTTGTGATTTTTTGATCTTTTTGATTTTTTTTGCATCATCTTGTGTAGAATGAGGTCCTTTGTGTTTCTCTCAAATTTGATTGAAAACCATCGATTGTTTGATGAGCTATCCTGTTCATCATGCTGAAGATCCTTATCAGATCTTCGCCAAACTTTTATGAGACCAACTTATAGATACTACCTTTCAAATAAAAAAAGAATAATCGAAATCGGATCTCATTTGGTGGAGATATCCAGTATATCAAATAGCCCCCTTTTTACCCTTTTTTTGGGGGAAGTACCCCTCCAATCAAAAATCTCCGACGACAAAAAATTTTAATAAGTCATAAAACCTGTGTACCAAGTTTCGTCCAGATCGGTTGAAAAATGCGACCTGTAGAGGAGAACAGACAGACAGACAGACATCCGGACAAACGCATTTTTAGCCAATGTGGAAACTGAGACGTTTCGCTCGCTTCGCTCGCTCGGTCAATAAGATTTATTTATTTATTCATTCTTAGATTCACAGTTTTCTTATTGTCTAATATAAACTATATAATATACATTGTGCATAAACCAAAACGAAAAGATTAAAGAAAGAAAGATAAAAAAATTGCTATGTTCTGTTTTAGGAAGCTATGAAAATGGAAGCTGCAACTATGATATAGTGTGAGGTAAAACATTGAATGATATATAAATGTTAAATTATCTATATTAAAATAAAAAAGATGTAATTTCATTGCAAATTGTTTTTCTGTGCTACAGACAAATTCAGTGTTGAAGAAACTTAACAAAATGATGACCACAGAGGAGACTGATTCCCAGAGCATTGTTCAATCAGATGCCCACCCTGAGGATGCATCAGGTAAATATTTGTTAGAAAATAGAGATAAATGTATGTACTAGAACCTTGTTATTAGAAACATTTAATTAGTGTGTCAGTATGACTTATATTTACTGTTCTGACACATAACAACTAAATAGACCTTAACATCTATTCTTGGACCTATTTAGAATGCCGGGGGCACTTAACATCCAGATGCTCCTTAATCAAAAAAAGAGTCAATGGTCAAAAGGTATTTAATAAAATCTCAAGGATCATTTTGAAACATCTTAAAGCTAGGTGACTCTACGTGCCCGTTCCACGCGACGAAAGCCTAGAAGAACAGGCAAGAAAATTATTTGTACATTAGTACTTTATGCTCAGCATCGGGTGAAGTCACGCTGTAGATGATGATTATGATGATTCTGGACTTGATTTAGGAGGTCTTTACCAAACTGGTAAGTTGGTACTTAATGTAACATACATTGAACTAAGAATGGTTTGTGATAATATTAGCAGGCACAGAAGAGGCTCCATCATCCATGGTTTCATCTGAGGCGGAATCGGAAGTGAGTGCAATGTCAGAGACGCCGCGCGACGAGCACGCCTCGGCCGAGCTAACGCAGCCGGCGCATAGCCTCGCTGACAGAACTCCACAACTCTCTGACTGGAAGACCATTGGAAGCTGTATATCCTCCTATGTCTCTACTAGAGGTAGGTACATTACATTATTTTTATTAGCGATTTATAGCGACGGGCGACAAGTGAGTCGACCGCGCGCGAGCATAACCGGCGCGGGAGCCGGTGTTGATATCTAATACAGGCTTATTTTTTCTAGTCTAACTAAACTAAGTCCAAAATAATGTATTTTATTATACCGACCTGAAAAAGACTAAAATAGTTACTTTAGAATAACTAGGGCATCACTTTTAACTAATGGGGTTGCTGGAGTAATTTAGGCCAGTAGGATTGGATAAATTAGAAAATGTATGTTATATACATAAAACGAATGTGGCAAATTGGTGTCGCAGGTTCAATGCTGCCATGGGGCTTGCACAAGGGGCCTGTGATGCCGCCGCCCGACTCGGACCTTCGTCCCGGGGAGTACGTGATGCGGCTACTGTTCACTGAGTTCACGGTGCAGGCGGAGCGCAAGATGGAAGCCGTAATGGCTGAGCCTCAGGTACTTGCAGGCCTGTAGTGTTACGTTACGCCACAGCTACGTTAGACTACGTGACGTCATGTAGCGACTTGTTCGTTCGTAATGTTGCAGGAGAAGCCGCTGAACAAGACGCTGCAGCGCGGCGAGGACCCGCAGCTGGACCAGATCCTGTGCGCGTTCGGCTCCGTGGCCGAGCACTGCCTGCCGTCGCTGCTGCGCGCGCTCTTCGGCTGGCTGGAGCGACAGATGGCGGACTCGCCGCAGCTCAGCGACCACACCAAGAAACCGCACCAGGATCTCAGGAACAAGAGGTAGTCTCGGGGACGTGCCACCTAATACTGCCCTATCTATGTGCGCAACACTCACAGCGTTGCATAATCTGTTGACTTGTTCCAGCATAATCTACATAGTGTCAGGCAGTGTCGCCGGCCCGGAGACGGTGGAGCGCAGCAGCGAGGAGGTGCAGGCCGAGCGGCGGGACCTGGCGGTGGAGTTCCTGTTCTGCCTGGCGCTGATCGAGGTGCTCAAGCAGCTGTCCTTCCATCCGGGCCACGAGGACCTGGTCCAGTACATCGAGAATGTAGCTTTCAAGAGATTCAACTATAAAGAAGGGTGAGTTTACTATTTAATCATTAAAATAGCACTATGTTTGGTTTCACCTGATGGATAAGGCCAATATTTGAATAATGGATATCGGTAATGTGTGAGGCCGAAGATTAAACAGGACATAGAACATCTTATATATTGGTGGCCGATGTCACAACTAGAAGAGTTGTATTGTTTTACCCATTTGTTATTTATGCCGACAATACGAATTTTAGCGCGAATTTGTCCAGGTTGCAATCGAACCCAAATGCTGCCAACGTGCACATCATAGCCGATCTGTACGCAGAAGTGATTGGTGTGCTCGCCCAGTCCAGATTCGCGTCCGTCAAGAAGAGATTTACAGCTGAACTCAAGGTAATGACTTTTATACAATGGGTAGAGAAACTAGCGTACGACCATCCTGCAACAATAGAAGCATTAAAATTGCGACGCTGACCTTTGAAAAACTTATATCTAGGCCGAGCTCTGCTCAGTTGCTTAACATCGCTTAGTTTTGTGAGGTAGATGATACGTTAAGAACCTTGACATTTAAATTTTTATTATCCACAATTATTTGTTTTTAATTTGTTATTATTTTTAATTTATTACTTAATGTTGACATTCTATTTTGATATTCCTTACCTAATTATTATGTAATTCATTTATTCAAGTGTATCATTTCTTTGTGTGTTGTTTTGTCAATCTTTATTTAATTTTTTCTTTTTTCTTAGTATAATTGGCCGTAAGCCGTTCTAATTATTTTGAATAAATAATAAATCGCCATCTACTGAAGTAGCTTAGAACAATAATAGTATTCGTACACGTCAATAGATGTCAGGAAAAGTCATTATTATGTTAAAGTTTGTGGTTTTCATTGCCTGAAAACATGGTTAGATCTACGAATGATGCTGTTTTTAATCTTACAGACTTTGTTTCAAGGGAACTAGACAGTGTTAAGCGATGTGTCGGCGTTTTCCTTGATCTGGCGAAAGTAAAAGCTTTTCTAAAAGTGAATCCTAGCTAGATCTATTTATCGCCCCCGAAACCTTGCCAATATTTAAATTAATCACGCAATTATCTCCTCTGGGTTTATCTCCTCTTAAAAGGCCGGCAGCGCATCAGCAACGCCTCTGGTGTTGCAGGTGTTTATGGGCGACGGTGACCACTTTCCATCAGGTGGCCCGTATGCTCGTCTGCCAGCTTTGGCATAAAAAAGAAAAAAAATTGTGTATCGCAGGAGTTGAAAAGCCGCGAGCCGTCTCCTCACACGACGCAGAGTATCATCTCTCTACTGATGGGCATGAAGTTCTTCCGCGTGAAGATGGTGCCGATCGAGGAGTTCGAAGCGTCGTTTCAGTTCCTGCAGGAGTGCGCGCAGTACTTCCTGGAGGCCAAGGACAAGGACATCCGGCACGCGCTCGCCGGACTCTTCGTCGAGATCCTGGTGCCGGTGGCGGCGGTGAGTGCAACACCCCTCTACTCACTCACTTGACACTTACTACAACACCTGTCATCACAAAAGGAAAAAAAAAAGAATTAAAAAAAACAGAAATAGCTTCACGACTGATCCCCAGGCACGGTAGATATCCCTTCAGATCTCTCAGTACCAAGTACTAACTCAAGATTCTTAGAAGATGTCTAAGGGTGTAGTCAGAGGTACGTCCAAACATTACATTTGGCACATACCTACATTTTGCAGTAGTTAGCATCCCAAAAGGACGATGCATTAAAAAGTCAAACTTAAAAGGTATTCAACAAAATCATGGATTGGAGGATTACTTTGAAACATCTAGAGCTAGTGAATCTAAAAAATAGTGCAAGTTCCACGCGACCAAACTCTATAAAAGATCAAGCAATAAACTAATGGCTTGGTTCCTGTAGTTACATTTTTGTATGATCCTTTTTACAATGAACTATAATCTATATTAGAGTTTCAGTGTGGTGCCAAAATTAACATAACAAAAAAGGTAAAGGCAATCAAAGTCTCATGAGTAGCCTATAGCCGTCTCCAGACTAATAATATTACTGCAAATTATTTCAGTTACAAATTACTTCTTGAAAATGTTAGGGCCCTTGTGTTTTTTGCATCGTCCCACTGCAGGGCAAAGGCTTCCTTACCCCCCATCTAATTTTCCCTGTCCTGTGCTATGGACAACCAATGTTTCATAGCTGTAGCTGGTGTACCGCGAGGTAGCTTGCGGCCCACGGCTGCGTACGAGGGTTCGGCTTGTGTTGTTGTCAGACGGTGAAGAACGAGGTGAACGTGCCGTGCCTAAAGAGTTTCGTGGAGCTGCTGTACAGCCACACGCTGGACGCCAGCACCAAGTCCAAGCATCGGCTGGCGCTGTTCCCGCTGGTCACGTGCCTGTTGTGCGTCTCGCAGAAGCAGTTCTTCCTCGCGAACTGGCACTGCTTCCTCGCCATGTGTCTCTCGCATCTCAAGAACCGCGATCCCAAGATGTGCCGAGTGGCGCTAGGTCAGTCCATAATAACATGCCTTTGCATCTATTTAAAAAAAAAATGCAAAATAACTTTGTTGACATAAATATGTGGGTACAATTCAATAATGAATCAATAGGCTCCCGAACTAGTTAATACTGTGTTCAGGAGTCAGTGGCTTCTCCCATAATTTAGAAAAGAGGAAGTAAAGAGGTTATGTCTAATCTAAATGATTCATGCACTGTCTGCGGCTAAACTGTCTCACCCATGGCTTACTTACTAGGCTATGCCTTGTACTGTCCCAGACATTTACAGTTATGTTTGCCAATTAAAATGTATATTTTCTTAAATATTTATTATTTATTGAAACAAGGGACGCTATCGAGGAATGGTTGTTTGTCGGCAGAGTCGCTGTACCGTCTCCTGTGGGTGTACATGATCCGGATAAAGTGCGAGTCGAACTCCGCCACGCAGTCGCGGCTGCAGAGCATCGTCAACTCGCTGTTCCCGAAGGGCTCAAAGGGCGTCGTCCCGCGGGACACGCCGCTCAACATCTTCGTCAAAATTATCCAGTTCATCGCGCAGGAGCGGTTAGACTTCGCGATGAGAGAGATCGTCTTCGATCTGCTGATGGTCGGCCGGCCGATCAAGATAATCCTGACTCCGGAGCGGATGTCGATCGGGCTGCGAGCGTTCCTGGTGGTGGCGGACAGCCTGCAGCAGAAGGAAGGCGAGCCCCCGATGCCGCGCACGTCGGGCACGCTGCCCTCGGGGAACACGGTGCGCGTCAAGAAGACGTTCCTCAACAAGATGCTGACGGACGAGACGGCGCGCTCCATCGGCATGAGCGCGTACTTCCCGTTCGTGCGGCGCGTCCTGGCGGAGATGCTGCGCGCGCTGGACGCGCACCACGGCCGCCCGCTGATGCTCACGCACACGCAGAACGCGGCCAAGGACCAGGAGGCGCACTCCGCCGAACGCAAGCCCAGGATCGACCTGTTCCGGACGTGCGTCGCCGCCATACCGAGGTACCGTGCACACACCGTGTCACACTATTCACTACTAGTTGCGCCCCCCCCCCCCCCGCGGTTACACACGCGCAGATTCAAATCCCGGTATTTCCACGGGATAAAAAGTATAAAAAGTAGCCTATGTGCTATTCCAGACTATTAATCTATGTCTCTGCCAAGTTTCATCCAGATCCGTTCAGCCGTTCCGGTGTGAAAGAGTAACAAACATCCATCCATACTTACAAACTTTCACGTTTATAATAGTAGTAGGATAAGTAGGATTGATCAAGGCACAGTGTAATATAAAGCTCATGAGAATACCCAGTGTATTCTCATGAGCTGTGTTTTAGATAAAAAAATAGAGCTTTCATGCAGAAACTGCCTTTACTTTTATCGTACCCAGCATGTGGTCAAGCGTTAATCTAGTCCCTGTAACTATTTCTTTGTGTTTAAATTTCATAATGAACCAAAACTAGTATTTATTTCGTAGTTTTAGAGTTGTAAAAATTGCTATTACATACGGAACTTTGGGTCTCACTTCACCTTAAACTATCTTCAGTTAACTGGGTCTGGTGAGTATCTTGCTCAGCCCATCAGCATTGCCATTCAGCGTGGCAATGCAGCCAGTGCCTTGGGGACGATTCCGATTGACTATAAATAAATAAATGAATGAGTCGTTATATTATATATGTATATGTATACAATGTGTGTGTACTGCAGGTTGATCCCGGAAGGCATGAGTTCGAGCGAGCTGGTGGAGCTGCTGTGCCGGCTGACGGCGCACGTGGACGAGGAGCTGCGCGGGCTCTCCTTCCAAGCGCTGCAGACGCTCATCGTCGACTTCCCCGAGTGGCGGCCGGACGTGCTCGCCGGCTTCACGCACTTCCTCGCCAAGGAAGTGCAGGTCCGCAGTCAGCCTACCCGCCCCGCCCCGCCCCGCCTGCTAGTCGGCCTAGTTCTTCATGTCTGTTTGTCTGCTTGCAGGACACGACTCCGCAGCTGGTGGAGAACGGGTTGCGCATGCTGCTGCAGCTGGTGACCAGCTGGCGCGTGGGCGAGGCGGGCGGCGGGTCGGCGGCGGCGGCGCGCGGGTCGCCGCTCGCGCACGTGATCCGCGGCGCCGAGGCGCTCGCGCTGGTGATGCTGTGCCAGGGCCGCGCGTACCCGCGCCGGCTCGCGCACCACGTGCTGCGGGAGGCGGCGCTGCTGCTGCAGAAGCTGCAGCTGTGCTGGCCGGAGCCGGCGCTGGCGGACGCCGTGGACGCGCTCGTGCCCGCGCTGGCGGAGCACTGTCTGCCGCTGCTGCCGCCCGCCGAGAAGCAGGCGCTGCTGGCCGCCGCCACGCCTGACCTCGCCTGGCTGGTGGAGCGCACGCATCCCGTCTGGACGGCAGGTAATCTCAGCTCTCAGCCCGCCGGCGCCGGCGCCTGTCTCTTACGTAGCGCAGTGGAGCGAAACGTACAATAGTGTTGTTCCTACTACTACTAACTAGTGTTGTTTATGTTTAAATTATTATTATTATATGTTAAACAGAACAAAGCTACGTCTCTTTAGCAAATCCTGATTGATATCCGTCCTTCGTTATCGTTGTTTATGGACGAAAACAGGCACTGTTAGTGATAAAACCATTGCCATACAAGCCAGCGCAGCAGTAGCTCTTAGCAAACATGGCAGAAGAATAATCTTTATTACTGTATATATTCGTATGTGTTTTACAGGGCTGCAACACGATGATACGTCTTCGAAGAATAGCTGGAGTGGTAGTGCTTCAAACGGCGCTGATCCCTGGGAGGTAATAATATTCTATTTATAATGGTATACACCGTTACGAAACTACGTTGTCTACTGTCTGTCTCTACTGTACTGTGTGATCGAATAAACAACAGTAGGAACCAGGCCGTAAGTCCGCCTTTTCTTCAAGGCTTAGCCGAGTGGAATTGGCGGGATGGAACTAGATACACCTAGATTTAGGATGTTTGACAGTGATCCTCTTGATTCAATACTGTAAAATACCTTTCGTCTTAGTAATGTATTGTACAGGTGGTGCTATTCGGCCTGTTAGAGCGAGGGCGCATTCCGTCGCGCTGCCCGGCCGCCGTGCTGCAAGCGTGGCCGTTCCTGCACGCGAGGATACAAGCTCTCTTCACCATCATCGAGCCAGCGTGAGTCCTAAACAACTACTTGCCTTTCATCTTATAGTAATACACAACTATTTTGCAACTACCAAAGAAAATTAAGGACTGTTTCAGCAGATGCTACTAATGATAGTAGCGCCGACAGAACCTTTAAGGGCCTTACTACAAAAAAATAGGCAAACGTTAAACACTGCCTAAACTTTTGACATCTCTTGCCATTGCGTAAGGGCAAACAAAGACAGCGCTAATTTTACCACCAAGTTATCGAGGTTTGCTTTAGCCAAAAACGCGACGAATGTTACTAAAATTATTCCCAAAATACTTCACAAGTAAACCTCGTACGCGTTATACGAGTATATGAGGTTGACCTGAGAAGTATTTCCTAGTACTGTGCTCATAAAATTGGTCCAGTTTTGATCTAAAAACTAAAAACAAAAAAAAAGTTGAAAAAAAAAGTTTTGATCATGCTATTATCATTAGCCTCTGCTGAAACAGTCTTAAATTTTTTTGGTAGTTCCAAAATAGTGGTGTATACTTCATCTACATTATGGTAAAACAAGAGCACCAGTGGTTTAGTGGGAGGGACCCCTGACTTTTCAGTCCTAAGGCCGTCCGATGCAACCCGGAGTTTCCTGCATTCGTGACAGGTTGCAAGACCTATAGATGGCTTGATTCAACGCGCTACCTATAGGTGTGTTTATTTGTTTTTGAAGTATGCGTTAAGGCTCCGGTGACAGCGGCTCGCAATTTCGAAGTGCGATTGGCTATTATTTCATTTTATTTCATTTCGGGGAGATTGTTTGAAAAAATAACTCTAAAGAAACACGCATAAATACTGTTCGAACACAAATAATACAATAATATAAGGGAAACATGCCCGAATCAGAAATCATTTTGGTATTAGTATGTTTGGTCTTACGTTTACCTAATACCAAAATGATTTCTGACTCAAGCACATTTCCCTTATATTATTGTATTATTTGTGTTCGAACAGTATTTATGCGTGTTTCTTTAGAGTTATTATTTCAAACAACCTCCCCAAAATGAAATAAAATGAAATAATAGCCAATCGCACCTCGAAATTGCGAGCCGCAGTCACCGGACCCTTAACACCTCGTATTTGAAGTGATCGGCGGTACCCACCGTCCGGGGCTACCGATCCTTCCCTTATTTGAATGTCTCAGAAGCACGCTCGCAGTCCTGACTGCACACTAAGTTTTCCTGCGTCAGTAACAACAACGCCCTGACTGGGGTCGCCCAAATTCTGCATCTTATGTGTGTATGTTTGAGCACATCTCTGACATCACAGAAAATCCTCAAGAAACTCATGTACCATGTGATCTGATATTTGTCCCGTTGATAGCTGCGCAAATAAAGCTGTCCTTCATTCTGATTGTATCTGATGCAATGTTTCAGACCTCCAAACGATAACCGCGCTTCTCTTTTATCGAGAAGTCCGGCTTTGCCGAGGAAGCCTGAGAAGGAGCGGGATGGATATATGCAAGTAAGTACATGCTCACGTCCAATATACCCCGCGTTCCGAAATACGCCATAATCGATTTGAACGCTCACAAACCCGTATCGAATTAGCGTGAGCGCGATAACGATGACCCATGAAACGTCATAGATGACGTCATGACATGCGCCATCTTGCGATTACGCCGACCATGCCATATTCTAATATCACTGTGAGCGCTGTCAAAAATGACAGTTGTGCATTTGTGTTTTGTTGTTATTTGTGATGAGGTTACATGTTTTCAGTCGCATTATAGTCGTTATAGGGTATAATATGTTCTGCGATCATAAAATAACAAATCCAGAAAATATCCAAGCAGTCCCAGTTTGTTACACAAGGTTTGAGGTTATGATTCCTAGGATGCTTCTGTGAGTGGGTTTACGAGCGTTCCGAATTGTTGACAGCAGTGCAAGTACCGTTCTTATCGATCGCCTAATTGACAATTAGAATCGTCAAAAATTCGTTCAAAATGGTTTCAACGATGGATATAATAATTTTTAACGAATTTTTGACGATTCTAAATGTCAAATAAGCGATCGATAAGAACGGTACTTGCACTGCTGAGCTGTCATAATCGCAATATCTAATTCGGAACGCCTGTGAGGTGATGTGAGCGCTGTGATCGATTATAGCCATTTCGGAATGCGGCCATAGATAGACGTAAATGAACGTATGGATCATAAAAAAGACGTTAGTACTAGTATTGTTCGCGTGGAACTCGCAACTAGCTAGAATCAAAACCACTGTTTGTTCGTTGTTTTCATGTTATACAGTAGGTGGTTCTTAGGTAACAATATGTTTAAAACATGAGCCCCGTTGGTGCATTAGATTACTTTTTTATTAGATTCAATGCTTATTGCTTTTTATTTGTAAATATAAGTATGCACATAATAAAATAATCAAAGTCAAAAGGTACAATTCAATAAAATCACCCGGCTCACTTCTAGTTCCACGCGACCAAAGCACGACTCTTTAGACTCCCTAAACAGACATGTTGTGTTCATCACCCAAATATTTGTTCTCGCTGGGGATCGAACCTACGGCCCACTACTAATCCAGGGCGCAGACAACAGAACCACTGCCTGTGAGGGCTGTTTAAGTACATAATTGTAACTGCAGGTGTGGAAGTACTACATGATGATGGCTTACCATGTGGTGCCCGCAGTGCCGAGTCCTGTGGTCCGCTGCGCCAGTCCGGACCTCAGTCTGAGGTATGCACAACACACAACACACCGCCGCCGTCTCGAGAAATGATGGAGATTCAACTTTACACTTTATAATGCATGATTAATTGTTTAATCTCCACCATCTCTTAATAAGAATTTTTGCCCACACGTATCAAATAATAATGGGATATCTCTTACTAGAAACGTAGAAGCTTATTCCAAATTTGTTACTATATTTATTGGCAGTAAAGTTCGATATCTATGTAAAGTCTAGAATGTGTGTAATGTTGAACGAATATAATCGTTCATTAATTCGTTTATATTTTTCTATCCGATACGTTGGTTTTGGACGTTGGTCCAATCACCCTTGTAGCATGTACGTGACTCTACGTGCACGACTAAGTTCGTGCACGTACGTGTTTGTGCGGTTCAGTTAATACAATCAAGATGTATATGTAATCATTGAATGGTTTCAAATCATCGAGGGATTAGACCAACGTTTATAAACGTAATATTTTTTTTTATATGACTTGTCTATTTAATACATAACTGGAGTTTGTGGAATAGTTGTGCTTTGCTATATTAATGATTCTCAATCTTTGCGCACATACTGCTCTATAGGCTCAAGTTTACTTGCATTTCAATTTGTGAATGAAGATATCAGTAACTAGCATGCATTCTATTGGTCCCTAAATATATATATAGGGTTTTATTACACTTACCTTTATACTAACAAAATATCCACACTATATACAATTTTATTAATTAGCTAAAGCACCCCTAACATTGAATAGGAGAATGACAATTATTATGACGAAACTTTTTTATATATATTTTATATTAATATCATAATATCATTATGATATAATTCACTTGAAACGTCATGTTTTTTTACCAAAGTTGTATTGTTGGATAATTCGAGTCGTAGGGTATTATGATGTTGGCATTATAACGTAATGTGTACGTGGACGCGTCAATGCGCACGTTACACAATAAGTGTGATTGTGTTAAAGTTGATGTGAGTGCGTATGTTGTTGCGGCGGCGTCGTCGGCCGCTAGTGTTGCGTTGACACGGCTGCGTGGTGTGGTGTGTAGCGCGGAGGCGGCGGCGGCGGCGGCGGCGGCTGCGGGCGAGGCGGCGCTGAGCTCGTCCAGCGAGAGCTTGAGCGCGCCGGCCGCCTTCTTCACGCTGCCGCTGTCGTACGCGCGCGCGCACCGCCACCACAAGCGGACGAGGTGCCCGACCGACGCTCGCTCTCTCGCCATCCGACCATCCATCCATCCCCCTCACTGTACACCACGCGTCTCGCTCGCGCACGTACGCGCGACGCGGCGCGACGTAGCGCTCCCCTTCTCCGACCTCCACTCGCTCAGCTCAGCTCCACACGACAGGCTGTCGACACTCATACATTTGCCACACATTGTTGTCCAACTAGCGGCTTTTATGTTCATTATTTTATGTTTTTATTCATTACGGACACTGACACACATGGAATGATTAGTTAGTGCATAGTGACCTTCGTACCTATAACGCATGGGTGCTTTAGTTTATCGAAATACGTTATAACGACAATGCCTATTGTAAGTAAATATGAAATGAGAGTAATATTATGAAACTCAAAAAAATACTTTAGTTTAGAGCATATTTCAATGTGATCTTTCATTCCATATGAGTTGAGGCTTTCTTAAACCAATGGGCTAAGCATATATATCTGTATAAATTGTATTGTCATTACTTTTGTAAATAACGACAAGGAAAACCATCATAGCAACTCCTTGCATGGTCGGCAAAGCACTGATCGAACAAGCTCCTCTTGTACTGAAGGCACCAGGCCTCTCGTCTATATTAAAGTAAAGTAGCCCTGACGCTGTAAGAGTCGCACAAAGAATATATACTCGTATAACACTCAATGTCAAATTCTAGGAGTCCAGAAAAACAGTTCTTAAATTCATAGAGATGCCTTGAATTACACGCAGCAAGCACTAGCCTTATAACGCATCTGAGTCAGTACAATATTATTTATTCTAAACAATATTTTTGCCTTATGGACACGAGGGTACTTTTCGTTTGGGGTTATATTATTTGAATTGTGTAATATATCGGTATATATTATTGTATAGCCTATCTGTGTTTCTAAAGCCCTTAGAAGCTAAGTCCATGATATAGAGCAGATCATCCACAGTGTAGTGCACACAGTACGCCGTGTACATTCGTTTTGTTTTGCCCGGACAGTGCACTCTTCCTATCGGCGGCGTGCCCGGAGGCGCTGTGGGGGTACGAAACGCACTTTGTTATCTCACGATGCACAAACTAGCGGTATATCGCAGGCTCTTATTTAGTTCTTCATAGATAGATATACCTAGTACCTGATACTACATTCACGCACAACCACGTAAACGGGTAACTGTAGATAGGTTCGTAATCGTTGATGGCGTCAATTCGGCCTTGTTATGAATTTGAGATATAACACAACACCTAGATCTGTATGGTGTAAGAAAAAAGCAAATTCCAACTAAAGTATATTTTTTAAGAAGGCTGCAAATTGAGCGTTAGTAAGTTTTTATATTATAGTCCAGCTCTAAAGTTACTTGTTTGACAGAAGAGATGATATTACTAAACCATTTCTAGTTAATCTCACTTTACAAGCCCTGCTCCGTTTGATGTGTTAGTAGACCTTCCCTTGGTTTGCCAACCTGTGTTAATGTCTGTGTTGATAATTTGTCGTGTCAATAATAATATAATTCGCTCGTCGGATAGCAAGTAATAGTACAACTTGTGTGATTAGTAATGTTAGTTTGGTTCGATATTGCAAATCATACCTTAGTGCTTGAAATCAACATCCTGTGGGTTATAAACCCTGTTTTTTTATAAGCTTTTATTTACTAGATTGTAAATACAATTATATTTGATAAACTCTTATTAAATTGGAAGTCATTTCGTGCCTACATTGTTATAGTTCACCCCCTTGCTCAAAGCAGAAACGTGTCCAATGTATTACTGAACGATCTGACCCACTCGAGAGTAAACAAAGTGAAGAGATGTGTACTGTCACTAATGTGTCTTAGCCAATTCCTTCAATTTTATCAATTATTCATAAGTACCTTTAAAAGCTTTTAAGGTAACCTATCTTATTTTTTACTTATCTATTTATTTATTCATGGCATTGTACAATCTCATAATATAAAAGATACTCACTTGTGTGTACTTGTACTCACTTTTTATATTAATCTTTTAATTTTTTAGAACGACTAAGGTGCTGTAAAGAATACTGTTTATATAAATAAATAAATAAATAATGCTGGACAATCCACACAGCACTATTTAGCCCCAAAGTAAGCTATTCAAAGCTTGTGTTATGGGTACTAGATAACTGATATATTTAATACATTATATAGTTACATAGATAGATATTTTTTATTATACATAGAAAACACCCAGACCATCGGAACAAATTTCTGCAGATCATACACAAAGAATATAAAATTGAATATAAAGTCTGAACATTATTAGGACAGGTTCAAAATATCATTCATTTTGTTGATTCATTCAATAATAACCATACATTGAGGTAATACTCATCAACTTCATTGTTTTGTCGTTCAAACTGTGTTGCGCGGACTCGCGACATCATTCAACGTTTGTGTCGCAAATCGAAGCTTGTGAATGTTTTGTTTTACTAAGATGTTGCTAGTTATAA
Source organism: Plemyria rubiginata (assembly GCA_963576535.1). Lineage (NCBI taxonomy): Eukaryota > Metazoa > Arthropoda > Insecta > Lepidoptera > Geometridae > Plemyria > Plemyria rubiginata. Next base: position 486,291 of record OY754905.1, read on the forward strand.
GCTTTTGATGTTCTAGATTTAGACAAACAAGTAGCTTCAGCCAACCTAACTAAATGTTAAGAGTAGTAGAGCTCTTTGTGAAGGGCTCGTCCGGGGAAGTACTACCACCACGCCTTTTTCTGCCGCCAAGCAGCAACGCTGTGTTTCGGTTTGAAGAGTGTGGTCGCCGGTGTAATTACAGGCACATGAGGCTTAACATCTGTATGCCTCAAGTTGATGGACGCAGGGCAGTGCATCGCAGGGCACGTTCCTATTGTGCGTGACCTACGGGGCAATGTTTTGTTTATAGGTGATGGTTACCACTTAACATCAGGTGGATGGTCCACCTGATGTTAAGTGGTAACCACTGCTTGTTCCATCAGCTAGTTGCATAAAAAAAAAGAAAATGTACCCATCTATTATATTTAGTTCGATATCTCAGAAGATCAAATTGTGATCTTTTGGGAAACCAAAAGGCTGTAGTTACTTGTTATGTTTTTATGAGAACTGTAGAAGATCCCTCTTAGGTGTTGTATGATAAAACTACACTGCGTGAAATTTTGTTTGATTACTATAAATTACACGCCGAATTCGGATCTTGTTCGTTTTAGCATACCAACAGCTTGTAGTACAATAGTTTGCTAAGAATATTAATACTTACCTATTAAATTATTTAATGTCCTTTTGGGACGATAATGTACAGATCTCGTAGAGTCGAAAACGCCTTGAAATCGTTTGTATATGAAGGAAGTCTAAGTCCAGCCGTGTACCTACTCCTTAATGATGATAATTATGACCCCGTGATCCACTTTTCTATTTTTGTAAGATTTGCCTATGAAAATAGTAATTATATGGAAGCAGAGGTAGCAACATCTATTATTTTGCGTAGATGTTGCTGGCTTTTCTTCTATATGCCTCATATGGCCTATGAAGCAGACTTTTCTTCATCATTTTCATGTCTACAAAGCAAAAAACTTCGCCAGACTTATCTATCATTTAAGTGAATGGAGCCCCAGCTATACAGGATACCTATTCATAGCGCTCTACTAGCCTAAATGGTCGCTGTGTCCGTCGCCATGACTTTATGTCACAATGTGTTGTTTGAGTGGAGCATATGATTGTGCAATAGTTAGATAGATAGATGGGTTGTGGTATGCGAGTGAGTAGAGTGAGTGAGTAAGCGTATGACCTGACTGTGCAGTTCGTCCCCGGACTCGCTGAGCGAGCGGTGCGGCGGCGAGGCGCGCGGCGCGGCGGCGGCGCCGGGCGCGCTGCACAAGCTGGCGGTGCCGCTGGTGCGCTGCGAGGTGCCCGAGGTGCGCGACGCCGCTGTGCAGGCCGCCGGAAACATCAACCCGGAGGCGCTCAAGTCAGTACCTTTACTATACTATACAAGTACACACGTACACACATACACACGTACACGTACACGCGTACACGAACACGCGTACACGTACACGCGTACACGTACACGTACACGTACACTCCTACACGTACACACACTAAATACCCACTACCAAACTATTATAATTAAACCGCCTCTAAATATCACTAAGTACAAAGTATAAAACAGGGCAACAGGTGTAAATAAACAACAAATATAAATCGGGCTTGTTTTGCATGGTTTTTGCATCCAAGCCAAACCCGCCAGGTAAAATATTCGCATTATCATGTCGGCAGGAACAAATTATCTGGTTTGCCCTGTTTTTTGAGAGGAAATAATTGATTAGTCAATATTTTGTGTGGTCCAGAGATCTGATGGAGGAGCTGGTGCCGCTGCTGCGCGAGGCTGTGGACAGGAAGCAGGAGAACATGCGGCGCCGCCGGAGACGCGACGCGCTCAGGCTGAACCTTAACAAGATGCTGCTGCTCATCGCGCAGAAGAAGACATTCGCTAACAGGTCACTACCTGATAGGATACAGTTGTATTTATATTGGTAATATGCTTACCAAATAAATGATTATTGATTATTATTGATTATTTGAAACTAGTTGCGCCCCGCGGTTTCACCCGCACAAATTTAAATTCCGGTATTCCCATGGTATAAAAAGTAGCCTATGTGCTATTACTCTAACTAATACATCTCTCTGCCGAGTCTCATCCAGATCCGTTCAGCCATTCCGGCGTGAAAGAGTAACAAACATCCATACATCCATACTTACAAACGTACAAACTTTCGCGTTTATGTTATTAGTAGGCTATGATAAAATGAAGTGAAATAAAAAGAATGAAGCGCAAGAGGTTTGTCACGATCGTAGCAAGTGGAAATCCGTGATCTCTGCCTACCCCGATAGGAAATAGGCGTGATTGCATGTATGTATGTAGGATAAAATGAACCTCAGTGGACTTTCCACACAGCACTAACTAGCCCAATACTAAGCGAAGCTTGTAATATGGGAACCCGATGACTGATTGTCCAAGCAGCGTTGCTGTGTTTCGGTTTGAAGAGAGTTTTCGCCGCTAAAATTGGGCACGATCCTATCGTGCGTTACTTACGAACCAATGATTTGTTATAGGTGATGGTTACCACTTAACATCAGGTGGGCCATCTGCTTGTTCCATCAGCAGGTAGTTTATAAAAAATAAAAAGCGATAAGGCAGCGCGGATCGCATTCCGAGATCTCAGTTCGGTGCAAACCTTTAGTTTGTTGTTATGAAACAGTGACGTAGAATTGAGCCCAGTCAATGGAAGAAGTGCAGCGTGGCACTTTGCGTCGCCATAACGTGTTTATGTATTTTAGTCGCTTCTTTAAGACATCCGGGACTACCACGCCCAAGCAGATTCTAAAAGTCCCAAAACAGCTTTCACGTACAATGTAGGTACAGTGGCAGTGGTCCTGTGGTTCTGTGATTCTCTATCATTATTATCAGCCTGAATACTCTCCTGCTTAACATTTTCGTGACGCATATCGTCACAAAAATGAATAAATCATTATAAAACCCTTATTGATATAAATTCTCGAGGCAACTTCACCACTTTATTTCAACAAAAAAACTTGGTATTGCTTATTATTACTTATTTTGTACTTGTTAACCTTTGCAAAGCAATTGTGTAAAATGATTTCTTTTTGCGAAAAAGCCAGATTCTATTTCGCAATTTTCATTTGAAAGAAACAACCTTTAACAAAAATGTACGTTTTCATTCGAAAATACAGAACTTTTTTGTTTCAACAACATGACTGAAGCCAGAGCAATACTTACAGAAAACTTTTAAAGGTTAGGCACAGAAGGTACGTGGACACAAAAGCGAGTTCGTTTCTGGAACCTACTTTTACAAGTTTTGTTTGCCTAAGTATTGCTCAAGCTTCAGTTTTTTACGAATTTAATCGTAAATATTTGTCGTCTATCAAATACAATCAAACCTAACGTATCAAAAGTGGCCATACATTAGAAATTTACTTTGGGAAAATAATAAAATAAAATAAAAAGCCTTTTATTTCTAGCGCACATAGTAAAACAATAATAAAAGTACCTAAGCTACAAAGTATTTTCCTGATGAGGTTGGTTAAAATTCCTTAATCGCTAGAACCCTTTCGCAGGTGAAGGCCTCCTCCAAAGATATTTGTCGCGGTTTTTTGCTGTATGGAGCCAATGAGGGTCTTTCTTATATATTGTCGTCCCAGCGGGTATAGGGCCTTTCCAAGACTTTGGGCAAATAAACGAATATAATTGTATGTATTGTTTGTGTCCAGTGTGTTCGCTGTCGAAGGCGGCAGCTTGCACAGCTCTCTGGCGGAGTACCTGGACGGAGCGCGGCTCAGCCTCGAGGGCGAGGCGGACAAGGACGCGCCGGCCGCGCGCGACCAGAGGCTCACCTTCGCAGACTTCGTCACCGAACTAATCAAGAGCTTCCCGCGTGAGTCCGTCGACAAGCAGACCATTGCTGGCTTAGGCTTAGGCGGCCCCGCCTTTGGATCCTAAACTTGTGGGTTCAAAACTGGTCGTGCACCAATGAGTTTTACTGGTCAAACAGCATATGTTGTGAAGGATAACATCGTGAGGAAACGAGCATGTCGTAGAACCTAAAAAGTTCTAGTAGAACAAGTGCTCAAAAGGAGCCTCTTTGAAGCGCACTAAAAATCTGTTTCACCACATTTTAAACTATTTTAATTTATTTATTTATTTCGACACAGCAACAACAGATACATAATGCTAGATTAATAATTTATAATTTTATACTTACTACTTTTGATGGAACAAGCAGATGGCTCACTGAATGTTAAATGATAACTATCAAACAAATTGTGTCGTTAGTGACGCACGATCGGAGCGTGCCCTATGATGCCTGCTGCACGGTACCTGTGAAGTTTGTTTTGTTTCAGTGGAGACGTACAACTCTCTGCTGAAGAAGGAGCTGGTGCGCTCGCTGTTCGCTCTGTTCGGCGCGTGGTGCGGCCCGCTGGCGCCGCAGCTGAGCGCGCCCCCCGCGCCCGCCGCCCCCGCCGCGCCACCCGCGCCCCCCGCGCCGCCGCCCGCCGCCGACGACCGGCTCGCGCTCTCCGCGCTCAGGGTACTCGACACACTCACTCACCGTACGCATCACAAGCGACACACTCACATACCGGCGCACGCACTAAACACATAGTTGTAACAAACGTCCGAGGTACATTGAGGGAGGCTGAATAACGACCACTAATGAATATCACTCAATGTATAGGTACTTTTATGTTTGTAAGCAGAGCAAAAGCTAACATAATTATTATTAACTAGTTGCGCCCCGCGGTTTCACTCGCTCTGATTTAAATCCCGGTATTCCCGCGGGATAAAAAGTAGCCTATGTGTTATTCCAGACTATAACCAATCTCTGCCAAGTTTCATCCAGATCCGCTCAGCCGTTCCGGCGTGAAAGAGTAACAAACATCCATCCATCCATCCATACTTACAAACTTTCGCGTTTGTAATATTAGTAGGATTTATGTTAGATATTTCAATTTAGAACACGATGTTGATTGACTTTGAGACACGCTGCCGTTGAGTACTCAAATCGCGGATCCACCTCCGTGGCATGATGCTCTCATCGACAGCACCATCCTCGCCATTCTTCTATTGTCACTATTCCATCCCATTTATATTTGATTTCATGTTCCTCACTCGTCTTGAATGTATATTATGTTGTTTGGCAGGCGATGAGCGCTCTGGTGTGCTGCGGACCTTGCTTCGCGCCCGCCGCTCTGGCTGAAGACGGCTCGCTGTACCCATGGCTGCACGAAATGCTGAGCTCCACCCACGACAAAGTAAGCTTATTTCACGGAAGTCTTTTTCCGACAATCAGTACCAAGGTAATTAATTTAACATTAATTAATAAAATAGGTAAGAATGTCAATCATTTTTATATTTAAAAGTTTTTTTTAGATTTAGTCCACCAGCAGTTGACACAAGTAATTTTTCGTAAAAATATCAATTTGTTTGTTAAAAGGAGCGGCCATAATAATGTTAGATATGTGTAAAACAAATATAAAGTTGTAGTTCCCATGACTCATTATAAATGTAAGCAAATGGTTTTTGGGGCCAATGTGTACTCTTCAAAGTAACAAGTGATGCATCAAGTTTCAAGCTAAGATAGTAAGCGTTTTGGTCTGCGTACTGTAAGCTTACTATCATTTATGTAATAAATAAATAAATCAATCAAAAACATAATACTTAATACTTTTGTTTTTACAAAATTTTACTAAAAATAACAAATTACGAAATGACAAATAAGTTAGGCATTGGACTAGCTCCAACTTATCACAAAAACAAAAAAGAGCGAAGCCGTAAGTTTGATCTGTTCTTCCAGGCCTTATTCGCGTAGAACTGGCGGCAGATTCAGCTAGTTACGATTGTGTTTGTTGTGTCACGTGACAGATATACCAGGTGGCTTGCGAGACGATAGTGCGCCTGCTGGAGTGCAACCCCGACATCGGGCCGCTGCTGGACTGGTGCGTGGACCAGTGCTACACGGGCGCGCCGCGGCTCGCGGACGGCTGCTTCATGGCGCTCGCCACCGTCTTCAGTGCCAGGTGAGTCGCATACACAACGCAAGCCTTCTCTACTAGCGAGGCGATAGTGCGCGGATCATTGCAAACACTTACGAAGGATTCTAAGAAATAACAGAAAAGAAACAGAAACAGCTTCACGACTGATCCTCAGGCATCGGTAGATATCCCCTCAGCAGGGCTAAAAAGGTAACATTGAGCATTTCATCTGCAATCAATTCATTTCCCGAATTGCTGGCAGATCCTTAGCAATTCCTCTAATTTTCGTAAAATGGTCTCAAATTTGAGTGAATCGTACGCAATTCAATTCAGCAGCAGATTCGTATTTGGCGTTGATATTGCCACAAGAAAAAAATACTGGAAGTTTCCGAAATATTTTTACTGAAGTTAAATTATTCATTTATATGGATATTCAGTAAGAAATTTGTTTAGAAAAAACATACTTTGCATCATTAGACAGTAACAATTGTTTTAATGATCTAATTTACCTAAAACAAGTCCAAAATCTAAGATTAGTTTTTTTTTGACTAGCCGTCAAAGGCTAGGCTATCTAGGCTGTGTTTTCCAAGGATGTCCAATCTGTGGTTGTATAATCCTGGTTGTGCATTTCAGGCACCCCAATACAAAACGGCGCCAAAAATAAAATCAATAAATAAAAGTTGAAAAGATGTGTAAGTGGACAATAAAGCATGTCCACTTACACTTCTTTTCCACACACTATGTACTAATAATATATTTATGCTATTTAACATTGTATTTATTTAATTTCTAAAAAGTTTAATCCGTATCGGTGTAAGTACAGCCTAGAGCGGTAAAAGCCACCTCCATTTGCCTCCATTTCGTTCTATCTCTAGCAGCTCTACTCCAAGCAAAGCCTGCTATTTTGGCGATGTCGTCGCTCCATCGTTTTCGAGGTCTGACTGGTCTTCGCTTTTTATCGAGGGGGTACCAATTTGTTGTTGTTTTGGTCCAGCTGTCATCTGCCACTCGTTGCACATATCCGGCCCATTTCCATTTTAAGTGGAGGACTTTCCTAACGGCATCTTTTGCTTTGGTCTTTTTTCTTAAAACGCAATTTTTTTTTTCAGTATTTATGGCAAGACTAGGTATATAAAAAATAAAAATAACAGTATAATATCAGTAGATAAACATGACGACTGTAGCTGTAATTTGATTATATTATTGTAGGTATTGAAAGTGAAGAAAAACACGCCACAAAAAATGTAACATTAAATCAATGTTCTAAACGAATTAGATTCATTTATGAAAGATTGGTCGTCCATAGCACAGGACAGAGAAAAGTGAAGGGGGCCTTTGCCCTGCAGTGGGACGACGCAGGCTGATAGTAATAATAATAATAATCGAATTATTTTATACGCCGTAAGTAGACAGAAGACCCTTGAGTAAATCGTGATTGATCGATGGGCATATTGTCTAAAGATCCCGTTCAAGTTATCAGCTTGTTTCTGTTTCAGTAGCTAGTTTACAAACTTAAGGGGCAGCATATGGCATGCCGCTATCTCGCTCGCACAATTGATCATTTTTGAAGATATGAAATCACTGAATGTAGTTACGTAAAATCGCGATCGGCTAAGTAAAAAAAAACAAAAACATTTTCTTCGCGCTATTTGTGGTCTTCAAAGGTTAGACAGCTGCAAAAACTATTTTATTCAACATAAGTTAATAACTTTTCCATCAATTTACATATATAAAATAGCTGTTTTTGTTAAATGCAATCCAAAACTATTTGTGGAGTTTGCAGCCGGAAGCCGCTTAGAGGGAAATCTGCGTAATCCACCATGTAAAACTCATGAGCATACGCATGAGTGTATTTTGCATGGCTCCTATCACATACATACATACATACATAAAATCACGCCTGTATCCCATAGGGGTAGGCAGAGACCACGGATTTCCACTTGCTACGATCCTTACATACCTCTTTCGCTTCATTCACTCTCATAACATTCCTCATACATTCTCGTCGGTTTAAGGTACTCTTGACCTGGCCTTTCTCGAGAACGTCTGCTATCTAATCCAGATACGTCCTCCGAGGTCTTCCCCTCCCAACAGTCCCATTCACACTCGTCTGATCCAGATACGTCCTCCGAGGTCTTCCCCTCCCAACAGTCCCATTATCATATACAATAAAATCCCAATATCTATTCGTCAGCTGTCCACTACCGAATTTAAATCTAAATTAAAAAGTATATTGATAAATAAAGCTTTTTATAGTTATAATGAATTTTTGTCTGATTAGATTATTATTAGTTTTATAAGCTGTGACTAAATTATTATTATTTGCATATTTTTTAAATTATTTAACTATTTAATGTAAGTATACCAGAATAACTATTTGACGAACATATGTTAATGATTTAATGTGCAATCTGTAAACTAGCTTGTAAATAAACCCTTTGTACGCCCAATGGCAGCATCTAGTGTGCTATACATAAACATGACATCTGTTTTTTTTAACTACCTAGATTTACAGAGAATAAATTATTTATGATTCATGTATTGACATGCTCACTTCACGATATTTTTTTAGGTGTGCAGGAATTTCGCTCACTTTCTTTATAAACGTACCTTGTAAACTGAGGTTGCCTGTGATCAAATAGAACATTGCGTTGATGTCACCGTAATGTCCATGCATTGTACGGTCCGCTTCATTACTACATTACAATTATTCACAAGACAAAAGTCCCCTCTCAGTGAGAGTACCTACTCGAGGCAATTTGCATTGACAGGCGTTGCCTGTGACGTTGCAAAGCCCCTCTCATTCGGGGGATCGGCTTATTTTGTACTTCTTCAAAAACAATGATTTTGCTAATAACTTCTCCCCTATCGACTGAGTTCGGTATCACTCCTATATTAATTGGGCTGCCAGTGGTTAAGAGGAAATGATTAAAATGTTTAAAGTATTATTTTTTGATACTATAAATACCCGAACAACTCTTCTTGTCGTATCACTAGTTTTTGCGAAATAGTTTGGTGAAGATTTTAAGTTTGACTCAAAGATCCTCCTTTCGAGCATTTAATATTAATAACCTATTGAATGCATTACCTACGTAATGTGTAGGTAGGTACACAACAAACAGTCACTGTCATTAATCCTATCCTACTAATATTATAAACGCGAAAGTTTTTAAGTATGGATGGATGGATGGATGAATGTTTGTAACTCTTTCACGCCGGAATGGCTGAACGGATCTGGATGAAACTTGGCAGAGAGATGTATTATAGTCTGGAATAACACATAGGCTACTTTTTATCCCGTGGGAATACCGGGATTTAAATATGCGCGGGTGAAACCGCGGGGCGTATCTAGTAAGATGTCCCTCTGAAAGACACCAAAGTAGTAAACGAGAGCAGTAGAGTGCCTAGGCTAAGTAATGCCATAGGCAGTGCGGCTTGGGTCTATATTTTTTGGTTGGAAACAATGTGGTGGAATCATGCTATTTTGTAAGACAGATACAACATGCCAACTCATCTCTGCGCGCTACTTGAGTTCGTCATTGCGATCAGAGGGCGTAGTCGCAGTTTTGGTTGACACATTACACGCGTGTATGGTGTACACTACATGCAGTTTTTGTATGAAAATAATAAAAGCGCCCCTAGCGGACACGACGGACTTTTCTTATGGGCGACTACGCCCTCAGATCATAATCTCGAATCTTGTAAAAATTATGACTTTAAGATAAATTGTGCTTCCCATTCCAACCTACATACTCGTAGCATAATATGTTATTAACTTCGTTGGAACAAAACGATGAGGGGCTTGTAATCCACAAGTGTTTTCGCATTCTAAACTTCCGTCTACATTTTTGGTCGTTCCTTATTATTTTGTATGGTAAAATTCAATGGCATATCGTGTCATGCCAAGTACAAGCACAGATTTTGAGATTGAGAGACATTCAAATACATGATGTAATTGAATGTATAAGTGTTGCGATCGCGTCCCTTGCCCCAGATGTTTGCTAGGCGCGTCCACTAATCGGCTAATGGTGACATGTTTGAGTGATGACCGTGTTGTACTAACCGACCGACAAGGTAGCGATTTGATTGAGAGCGCGGTGCTTTGTCTTCAGATGCTTCATGTGTTCGATCGAGGAGATATTACTAGATATGTAGTAGCCGTGGTACAGGCGAACCTGTGATATCTTAAGCTGCCCAGTGAATCAAGACTTAAGTTTGTTAATCGATTATTTTAGGACTTCTTTACGCAATTTATTTTAGGATTTCTTTCATTGGTAGTTTATTGATAAACCCTTAAATTATTATAAAAAAATGTGAGTAAGACGATTTGTTAGACGGCTTCCGCTGAATCGTTTTTCCGTGCAGTAACTTTCGGCATTCGCGTTTTTACCCGAGTGCCGCGAGGGTTATGTGTTTGGCGTGTATCTATCCATGTATATATATATCCTTCCTTCGATATTTCCTTTATTACCACGTAGCAACCAAACGGCTGGATGGATTTTGATGATTCTAGTATCAAAAGATTCGTCGCAACTTCCCAAGTGTCCTTAGAATAAAAAAAACCGAAAACTCACGTGGGAAGGAAAGGAGGAGCGATATTCTCTCACATTAAAAAAAAAATTTTCGCAAATAAAGCAATATGGGTGCCTAAATCAAGAGAATGATAGTGTTTTCAAATAATGTATTAGTTTTTGATTTAAAGTAAACACTCAAAGACAAAACCAGAACGCAAAATTCGTTAAGTCACTAGCGAACTAGGCCGTGTGCATGTCTCCAGCTTCCTCATATTGAAAATGTAATTTCTATAAATGCCAATATTTAAAGCATAATTAGTGCACTCATAGATTTGAATCATAATTTAGCTGCCAAATAAACAACGATGCTATAAGCTTATAATAGTGTGTAAGCTGGAGTAACATGTCTCCAGCTGCCTCAGTCAGTGTGCAATATAATTGGTATATTTTATCAAAAAAAAAATATAAAATGTCAAACCATACCAAACTATTTAATTGATGAGATATGGCAACATACAACGCCCCGCTCTTCAACGCACATCGGAAAGAGAAGGGTATAATAATTATGCCTTCAGAAATTTAAAGGACTGAGTGCATACAAAAAAGACTCTTATCGCGGGTAAAATACGTTCAAATCCGCAGAGCGTAATATCACCTTCAGAGCGGCAACGCATCATTTTTGTGGTCGCGTCGAAATGCTTTGAATTTTTAGCGGTAAAATGTTATTTTGCTGATTACAACAGAACTGCTTGTCGTAGAGATTCCAAATTTTTGGTACCGAGTGCACTAATTCATAGCTCGGTTTAGAGACATCAACCGAGTCTGTACCTATTGTGGTTGCTGAGATCCAACATGTGCAAGCTGGACAAACAAAAAAAGCTGGAAAAGCTTGTAACTCATAGAGTTTTGAACAGAGACACTTCAAATATTTGGTACCTCGCTAATTCGTTTGGTACTAAATCTGGAGACTTAAAGCAACCTGCTAGCTCCAGCCATTCCAGAGAACGAGCATATGCTTTTTCACGTACCGTTACTCCAGCTTACACGTTAATGAAGTCTTATAACTCGAAGAGTTTCCTAGCTACAGACCTGAAATTTTTGGTACCAGGTGCACTAAATAGGTACTAAATCCTTGCGTTTACTATATATCTCTATCATTAGCCGTTTGCCCACACTGACTGAGGCAGCTGGAGACATGTTACTCCAGCTTACACACTATTATAAGCTTATAGCATCGTTGTTTATTTGGCAGCTAAATTATGATTCAAATCTATGAGTGCACTAATTATGCTTTAAATATTGGCATTTATAGAAATTACATTTTCAATATGAGGAAGCTGGAGACATGCACACAACTAGGCCATGAGTGATACTAAAATATATCATAAAACCTTATCTAAGGTCATACAAATCGTTTAAAAAAAACCGCATCAAAATCGATGAAGCCGTTTCGAAGATATTAAGAGTTTTGTAATAAAAAAATGTGATTGCTGGTAACCCCAAAGTGATCAAAATGAGTTATACAACCACAGGCGTCAGTAAACTGCTAGGACATAGGTACACGAGCCTCCGACTATCTGCGATCATTACATTTTTATCATTCGTCAAGACTGAAGAAAGGATTTCAAAATTAAAAATACCAAATTTAAAACATTCTTATTTACCTACCTACATAGGTACTTTTAGTTCGGGCACTCGGGTTTTTATTATTTTGTAATAAATCTACTTGTTCCTCGATCTTTTTTTTTCATCTAGCTCAATTTCTTATGATCCGGCTTTTATTTTATAGCGAAAATTTATATTCGCATAAGTCATCGATCGCATTTTTCAACTAGTATAATTTCTTAGTCCAGTTTTTATGTAATAGCGAAAATGTTTAATTGCTTTAGTCATCGATCTCAGGTTTTCACACTAGGTTTTTACGTGGTACCAACTGGTCTTGGTTTATCCCGGTATCAAAGCAAAGCTCCTGTTCGCCGTACATAATACCAACTCCTTCCACTTGATCGGATACATCGTAGAGCAGCTCGGATTTTCCGCGACTTACTAGATAAACTAGGTACGTTTTTTAATCACGTATGCTCTAACTAAGTCATGCTCTATGCGTATGCGACATATTTCATTTAGCTTTAGACCACCATTTATAATAAGAGGGTACCTATGTAATACATTTGTTTTTATTAATTAGTTTGGATACTATCTGCTTTTTTCGTGGTTTCGTTTAAAAATTTCAAACCGGAGATCGAAACACAAACAATTACATCTACAGTGTAGCATTCTCAAAATACCGATATCTAAGGCTTTACCTTAATAACTACTATAAATACATAGTTATAACTATATATAGGTAACGTGTACGTTACCTATACGTTTTATGAGTAGTAGAGCTCTTTGTGAAGGGCTCGTCCGGGGAAGTACTACCACCACGCCTTTTTCTGCCGCCAAGCAGCAACGCTGTGTTTCCGTTTGAAGAGTGTGGTCGCCGGTGTAATTACAGGCACATGAGGCTTAACATCTGTATGCCTCAAGTTGATGGACGCAGGGCAGTGCATCGTAGGGCACGCTCCTATTGTGCGTGACCTACGGGGCAATGTTTTGTTTATAGGTGATGGTTACCACTTAACATCAGGTGGGCCATCTGCTTGTTCCATCAGCTAGTTGTATAAAAAAAAAAAAGTTACTAAATTAGCAAATTACATAAATGTAATTTGCTAATTTAATTACGGGCAACATATAAGTCTTAAGAAAAAATTAAGCTCTATGGGACTGAAAAGTGCCTGAGTTGCTTTAGGAGAAGGTACCGTACGGCTTCGTTCCTCTTTGTGGCTCCGCTGTCAAACATTCTGTTCAATATTTTTTATAATTTTCTTTTAATTAAATATTAAGCTTTGCAGGAGTATCTCTTCTGAGTTAAATTACCTCCGCTCTTCCGCCTCTCTCTCTTATATGGCTTCATGGCCAATATAAAGTGAATAATTACGACAAAATATAATTCGGTATTTCAAGAATATGATTTTCAAAAATCGTACTTCGTTTTCCACAACCTTGTTTCCGGGTGAAATAATGTACCTGCATGATTTTCAAAACTCAAAGCCAATGCTTCTACTACTAGTCAATGGTATCTATGACGCAATCGTCGTAGATACCAGATACAACAATGGGAAGTTTCAAGTTAAACGTGTTTCGTCTTGTAGATTAATTCGAGTATGACAAAAATCCGTCGATTTATACGGATTCCGTTAACAATACATTACAGGGCGACTTTTTAAGATGACTCTATACTATAGCATTGTTGTCTCTCATTCGTCATTCTCTCTATTTACAGAACGCTGTAGCAATTTTGAATTATTATTTAACTCAACCTGAACATTTACAGAAATAATCCTTTACCGCGTACTAGTGAAGTCTTTGTGATCTGCCCTCTCACGTCCCGTGCGCGTTGTTCGGTGCTCGGTATGCGTTTTCAATAGATCTCTTGCTGTAAGCTTTGGGTCGAGTACCTATAAACTATGATGTGTTAATTCTGGATGGAACTCGGGTTCATGTAAGACCTGACGAGAAGCCCATATCTGGTATCAGTGCGCTTGCCGCTTTACACGAAGAGCAGCATATCGGTATTTTAAGTGAAAACTCATAAATTATTGGTACACCATCAATGTTCACATTAACAAAAGTAATAATGGTAAATTTCATTGTATCAATTCCTCATATATATGAAAAGTTTTGATCCTATCGGCACCTATTTACCTATAGGATTCCAATGCTTCATTATACCACGAAATATTAAATACTACATTTTAAATACTATATAAGAATATGATGCACTGTGTCCACAAGCTACTACTCAAAACTAATTAACTATTTGGGGAATTTATCGCGTAGTTGGTATAAATATGGAACCGAATTATTATTCCTTCCAGCAAAATATTTAGTTCTCATCGTCGAGTACGGCGGGTGCTAGGGTTTATACGAGTGCCGCTATGCAGCTTTACAATTTCGCCGACGGATTGTCCCACAAGCTCCAGCTAGCTGTATGATATGGGACATATTTCGATGCAGCGATTAGGAGCTGCTCCGTGCATACCCAGAGGGCTACAGTGTACAATATACGCTGCAGTGCTGTGCTGTCTCTACTGCATACATTTCAAATCTAAGGTTGTGCAACGTGTGAGAAAAGCTGTGTGTGTGCAGAGGTGCTCCTACAAATTGGGTTTACAGTGCTTTACAAAATTTCTGCGCGTTATTTTTAAATGATTCTACGAGTAGTTTAGTCAGAGACAAAAGTAAAGTAAAGTTTGTTTATTTAAGGGACACTTAATAGCTAGGTAAACTATGAAACTAAGTATGATTGCGTTACCTGAGTGACCCTCACACAAGTAACGTCCTAGGAGTAAACAGACTATGATAAAGCATTATATCCGTTAAGTATTATGGTAAAATGATTGTTTTTAAAAACGTGACTTTATAAATTTCATTCCATTATAAAAGTTACAATTGGCGCGGGATTATCTCACATACTGAAATCAGTTTAAATAACTATATTTGGTGCCGCTTGTTGCTTTGCAAATTAGATTTCGCTGCAGATCCCGAACCCAACTTCATTTAAATAATCTAGATGAGACTTAACCAATTAATTGTGGGCACATGGCCCGTGCCTTATTCATTTTATAAAAAACCTAATACTTTGTGACGGTGGGATATTAAATAATTACTTGCAATGGCGTCAGCTAGTAAACTAGACATTTATTAAAAGTTCTGACTTTTACCCCAGCTTGAGCCTAGTTTTCGTTGTCCTCAGGGAGTACCCGTGTGACCACTACACGGCCATCATAAATGTGACGCTGATGTGCACCGGCTGCCCGCGCGCGCCTGTACACGAGAGCGCCTTGCAGCTGCTCCAACTCCTGGACAAGAGGTTCTTTGGAACTGTTGGCCCCTTGCCTGTAGCTGAAGAAGATACTGGTAAGTGTGGTTCTTCTAATGTATCGCCTTTAGATGACCTTTGTGAGTGGTCGACAGACACGACGCCCAAAGTTGCGTGTTCTGCTCCTATGGACCTGTACTATGGTCCCTGAATATAACAGCAACGACGCGCGACGCAGGCAGCCATTGTGTTAATAAATACTACAAGTATACAGGTTGTATTATAAATACTAGAATTTCATTGAACCCGTTTCGCTTTCTTATGCATCTCTATTTATGATCAACCCCCTAGGTGGAAAATACAAAACGCAATTTACTCATTTGTGTTAATTTATTCACAAGCGTGAGAGGATGCACTGTAAAAAATGGTGGGTAATTTAGTGCTCAGGGATTTCTCGGCTTTTTTTTTTTAAATCGCATAAGGCGATATTCAACATAATCGGCCGTCTAATGATTTATTTTGGGCCGGGGCAGTGCTATTTTTTGCTTCTGTAATACTTATTGTGTTCTTAGTTTTTAATGTGTTCATAGTTTTAACATTGAAATGTAAGGTCGGTAAAAACTAAGAAAATATGTGACCGTTGTGGTCATTTGTATCTTGTATCTGAGCGTTTCCGTGTTTCTGATCCTGCCTGGCTCTAGCGAGCGTTGAGCTTTGCCGGAGGCCTTAGGAAGGCCAAACATTCCGTCACCTAACCATAGTTGTGTTGGCCACTAGCCCCAACTAACTTTGTTACCACCCTTTGGAGTTCGTCTTTAAAGTTCATCAGAAGCGATAGAAACAGATTTGATAATCTTACTTATATTATAAACGTGAAAGTTTGTAAGTATGGATGGATGGATGGATGGATGGATGGATGGTGGAACTATGGTTTGTGTAGTAAAGATAAACTGCCTAAATAATAAGAAACTATGCTTACTTTTACTCATCCATGCAGCCAATTGTTACCTGCACTGCAGTACCGCGGGAAAGCTATTATAAATAAAACAACCTGTACCAAAAGCTACTAGGTATAATATGCTAATAATTGATACTGTTTCAGATAGTAGGTACTATACAATGCTTTAAACTTATTCTAAAAACATGAACATTTTCTTTTCAGAACATGATTGTTTTCTTATACAATTCCTATATATACACTTATTACAATTCTAAGGGTGGGTATGACGAATCGCGTCTCACTCTCGTTTTTTGGTATGCCTAAAGTAGATACAATATTTGTAACTTTTTTTTTTTACACCTACTACATAGTTTGATTGAATTCCCCTAATTAGATTGTCAGAAAACGTTTAGCAAGGTCCGTGCAGTCGCACTGAGTTAAGAAGTAAGCATATTTGGTAAATGGACTGAAATACATTTTTTTTTTATGCTGATGGAACAAGCAGATGGTCCACCTGATGTTAAGTGGTAACCATCACCTATAAACAAAACATTGCCCCGTAGGTCACGCACAATAGGAACGTGCCCTACGATGCACTGCCCTGCGTCCATCAACTTGAGGCATACAGATGTTAAGCCTCATGTGCCTGTAATTTAAAAAACCATAATGTCTAAAAATAATATCTAAATAAATATAAAGTCTTTGGATGGAAGGGGGCTAAAATAAGATGGTTGTCGTGGATGCACCATAAAAAATAACATGGTTAGAATTAGAAATAAATACCAAAGTAAACTAACCTTTAGTTAGGATCAAATTACATACTAGGTACGTAAACGCAAATCTTGTGCTGCTCTTTTTAATATGGAACCTATTATTTAAATTGGCCAGGTATAGGTACATACGACACTAACAGGGCGAGGACCGAAACGCAGTGAAAGAAAACGTTGTGTCTAATTATTCTCGTAATTTAATAAACCACTGTTTTCTTTAAATGTCATGATAAAATATGTTAAGAGTTTCGTAATCGTGAAACGTATCTTTTTTTATTTGTAAATCAAATATTGATCAAATGATGAATATTTTTGATATACTTTTCTTATATCTAAAGTAATAAGAATCCTTAACTTTACGATACTTCCTTACATAATAAAACTAACAGCATGATTTGTCGATAATTGCACAACAAACTGAACAAGTTACTCGTATATGTTTTAACATCTTACAATTAAAATGGTTAAAAAACTATTGCCTGCCTTATAATTTTGACCCTCTAACACATACACTCACATATACATTACATTATATCTATATTTATAGGACATTATATCAGTTTAGAGTACCTACATTTTATATGAAATTGAACTGGGGCGTTATTCACTATGACCAAACCAACCGCGTTTGCGGTTAGATCACGTTGCGAAGTTACACGGTCAGGGCAAAGTATCTCCTATGTCTTAAAGAATAAAGCCCCACATCAATGATTCATGATCATAGATTCTCCCCAACTTCTAGACTAGAGAATATAAAATTAAAAATCCCGAACAGATCAGTTAGACACCCAACTCACCTTGAAATACCATTCAGTTCAACAAATTATAGGCAAAATACTTTTTTTAGTCGAGCAGTAATTACATATAACAACCTGGTTGACATCCCCGAACTGGATCTCTTCGTTTCTAAAGCACCGAAAATCAAAGATACCCTAACGAAGCGCTGGTTTGATGAGTCCTCCTAGGCTCTCTGTTTCTTTTGTTAATGTAACCTATTTCATTTTGTTTAATTTTTATTGTTCTTTTTGGTTTTTCTCTTCATTCTTAAACTTTAATTAATTTTTTCTTTTTTTGATTAACAGGTAAGCTGTTTTTATAGTTTCACTATGCGAAAACGTGTTAATGGTCTGTAGCTATTTTCATGAATTTATAATTAGTCTGTAAGTACTGTTTGTTTTCCTGAGAAATAAAAACTAAATAAATAAATAAAATCAAGTTTTGACGTTTCACGGTTTGGGGCAAGGTATCTCTTATGTCATAGAGAATAATGCCCCTGCAGGGCTTATAAGACTAGTAGGAGCCCTGCAGTTCAATCCTGGATTAGTATGTTCAAATATTCTTAAGTGCAATGTATAACATGCCTGTGAGAAAAATAAATGAACTGAACTAAATGCACTGAATAATTACAAGTTACAATATTACAAGTATTTATACCAAATGGTTATTAAACCGAAAGCACATAAAATAATGTTAGATCGCATTAATTTTTTAGTCTTCGAGTGGCTTGTTTACTAATATTTATAGCGCGCTTGCTCTTATTACACTCACTCACTCATAGTCATGACTCATACAAAATAGGACGATTAGAAAGAATACCACGCGAAAAGCAAAGTGGCGATTACGGGTTAGGCCTGCTTTCTCACTCGGTCCCGTATTCACATTGTCCTTTCTCCCCGATTAGATTAAAGGTTTAAATCAATATTTTTTATCGCTTTTGCGTTAAAAAATGTATTTTATTGTTAGTAATTATATGGTTGTATAATTATTAGGTGAGGTCGTTAAAAATATACCATTCATTTATTAGTACCTACGTTACAATACTGATTATAACCACGTATAGCTTAGTCTGTTTGACTTCATGGTCAACAAAATAACGCACACTGTCGGTAGACCTAACTACTCCTTATTGTTATGCTTTCGTAAGCTTTTGTACTATGCTCAGGCAAACCTGCATTACTTTAGGCCCTTACTTAATATTATATCACTAATGAACTAATGACCTACAGCTTTTTGGATATTCTGTATACTAATGAAGCACTTTCAATGGAATGAGTAATAGCGACGGCATAAGAATATTGCGACTTATATCGACAAATTTGGCCGAAAATTACAAATAGGTATGACAGAAAATGACATACGAGTATATTGACAGAAAAAGACAAAATTCATCATCAAGTCCTCACGAGTCACGGTTTTGCCTTGAAAACCATCTTCTCGGCTGATTTGTCAGAGGCTTTTCGTTGGCCTTGATCTCGGTCTAAATTGGATTCTGTAACTGAGCACTTGAAACTCCAAGCCAACTGAATATTTCACGCCACTTAATTTAAAGCGAGCCTATTTTGTATGCCTATTTTTATATAGTCAGAAACCGGTGCAACCTTTTCAAAGTTAAAGGTTACCTATACAAAACGATTACAAACTGCTGCATTTTTACGTTAATCATTTTGTTTCTGTGTAACATCTTTGGCTTTTGCTTTGGGTCATAGAGACGTCTAATACCTAGACGTATCTATTCGTATATACCTCACGAATGCAGAACTGCGCGGCTGAGGTGAGTTGGGTGGGCTCGTATTTTCTGTCGCGTCAGGTGCGCTTTGTCAGGAGCAGGATGGCGGCGGAGCAGGTGCGTGCGCCGAGGGAGCGGCGCGCGCTAGCTCGAGTGCCTGCGGTGGCGGCGGCGGCGGCCGGGGCCGGGGCGGGGGCGGGGGCGGGGGCGCGCAGCCGGGTGGCGTGTCGCGTGAGCGCTCGAGTCCGAAGCATAGCCGCACGGGCAAGGAAAATCGACGTAATGGTTGTACGCATACATCTGGTGATGGAGAGCGGTCCCTCGTCCACATGTAGCATTCGAAAAGATCTGGAGAGAACCGGGAGTTGGGGGTGGTCGCGGTTGTAAACGGCGATGATGGGGATAAAACCGATAAGTTTATTGGTACGGCTACCGATGAATGTGCAAGTTCTGATGCTGATGCGGGGATCCGCGCAGTGGGTGATGCCAGTG
Organism: Plemyria rubiginata; assembly: GCA_963576535.1. Classification (NCBI taxonomy): domain Eukaryota; kingdom Metazoa; phylum Arthropoda; class Insecta; order Lepidoptera; family Geometridae; genus Plemyria; species Plemyria rubiginata. Next base: position 506,311 of record OY754905.1, read on the forward strand.
GTGTCGAACTCGAAGCTAATAAGTCTGCGGGTTCTGTATGTGGCGCAGACAGCGGTGCGTCTGTGCTGTCAGGCAGTGCGGGTAATGACTCGGAGACAACCGAGCCAGGCGAGGGACAAATGTTTTCGAGCAGGGCGATCTGACCAGGCGCGAGAATGTATGGAATAGGCCGAAATATCGGAGGTGTGATTACACTTGAAAGAGCTGGGTTATGAGCGAGTCTGGGAGGATTAGAGGCTGATGAGTTATCCGGCCGACGCGGCACGGGCCTCTTAGGCAGCCTGCCAGGAAACTGGAAGGCTTGGCCGGCATACACTTGCATTTCGATTTGTATCTGTTGCCGCGGTTGCTCCCGACGTGATTGTCTGAAAGGCCATAGCTGCCAGTAGCTGCCGCAGCCGGCGAGTGCCTCCCCATCATTGTTTTGATGGTAGTTAACTCTGGACGTCGCAGCGTTCGTTGATGCCTCCGTATTGATGGAGAGAGAGTCTGCTGAAACAAGTGTTTATAAATATTAAGAAACAGTCACAAAAAGTGAAAAAATAAAAACCCCTTATTAGTGATGACAAAGTTGACAAACAGTGACAGTGCTAATTTTATGTAATGCAACAGATTTATGCAACGTTAGGTTAGGTGTAGTAGTGTAGTTAGGTGTAACCATTTTATTGCTGGAAAAATTTTGGGATCCCTACTAAAACATCAATAATGTAACCCAAGGTGTAATAAAATTGGCCACAAAATTTCTTTCATCGCATGCGCTGCGGAAACTATTAGCGATAGAACAAAAAAGTGTTCTACAACATTAAAGAACACGTCATCTTTATCTCCAAATAAGTTAGTCGTAGCAAATGCTAACTATTGTAGTTATGTTACTTATAACTACTTTAGAAATGCCGACCAAAATCAGACCATGTCCTAAAATGTGAAAAAATAACTGTCCACCCATGCGAAGCTGAGACAGGCCGCTAGTATCACTACATAGTATAAAACAAAGTCGCTTTCTCTGTCCCTATATCCCTATGTATGCTTAAATCTTTAAAACTACGGAACGGATTTTTATGCGGTTTTTTTTAATAGATAGAGTATTCAAGAGGAAGGTTTGTATGTATAATAATGCATGATATAGTAGAAAAACAATGTGCACCAGTGCGTAGCAAGGGCGCGCGGGCGGGTCGCTAATACAATATAATACATTTACATCTCTCATATTCGGTAAGTAGGGCCTTATTACCCCCAAATGGGGCTTGTAGGTGACCAATTAGCGCTCTAGGGTAATAATGTAGCTAGAATAGTCCTACGGCGGTAAGTAATTTAAAAAAAACACTTCACTCTATCAAAAAGTTCGCGTACATCTAACCATCATACTGGCAATAGCAGCAACGCTGTGTTTCGGTTTGAAGAGTGTGGTCGCCGGTGTAATTACAGGCACATCAGGCTTAACATCTGTATGCCTCAAGTTAATGGACGCAGAGCAGGGCATCGTAGGGCACGTTCCTATTGTGCGTGACCTACGGGGCAATGATTTGTTTATAGGTGATGGTTACCACTTAACATCAGGTGGACCATCTGCTTGTTCCATCAGCTAGTTGTATAAAAAAAAAAAAAAATAGACATCATGCATTCAGCCCAATGACAAAAGAGGTCCCTTCGCTATTCAGCCTTGTCTTCGTATGAGTATAATAGCAACGAATTTTAAATATCGAAGGGCGAAGATCAATTTCGTTAAAATGTTTTATTCTTGTAGTGGTTTTTTTCTAATTACCTCACAATCGGGATGTAAAGCGGAGTAGTTAACTCGGGTGTTAGCATCAATTGCAACCTCGAACTATACGCGCCCTCGCTGCGCTCGTGCGCCTAAATATCTCGGGCTGTAATTGATGCCTTACAGCCCTTGGCTACTAATCTACTATTAATATACCCTTGTACTAATGTACCTTCTAAACGAGATGTTTGTAAAAATGTTTAACTTTTATATTACCCACTACAAAATAGACGAGCTTAGTATTATTGAAGGCGATTAGTGCTGCTTCCTCGACGTGAGCAATAAACAACACACGTAACTTTTTACCAAGTCCGGCCGGACGCGTGTTAAGCTGTAAGCGCGACACAGTTTTTATTATAATACTGCGATTTTTTCAGTGTTCGGCCAACTTTACATTAACTTTAATTGCCTATGTATACTTATCGCCTGCACAAACTGTTTAAATAAATTAAAAAAAACTGGAGTTCAGTTCAGTTCCCGCCCAACATTTCAGCATTTCTGTACCAAAAAAATATTACGACAGGTTTCGTACACCTCACACACACACACACACACACACACACACACACACACACACACACACACACACACACACACACACACACCTTTGCTGAGGAGAAAATTAACTATGAAGCCAAACTTCACATGGGACCAGAGGCGATTCAGAATGAGTAGCTCATATTTTTTATCTATGGTGCTGAAGATACTGATGGGGCGAATACTGAAGGGCTCCTTTGCTTTTACCTGCCTTGCGGATGACAAGGATTCTGAAGAACGTTGTTCGACGGCTCTTCATTTACCTATACGTCAAGTACGTAATCGAGCTTGGTTCATGCTGGTCGCCTCCATCCACTTCTATGCAAGAAAAGCAAAAAAAATATTTCTTCAAATGTGATGTGCGAACAACTTAAAGTTACCTACTTGTAACACTAGGTCGCGGGCGCGGCACCGGGTCGTGGACGGGTGGCACGCAGCAGCGCTGCTTGAGCGCGGTCCAAGAGCTCGCCACCATCTGGCACAGGGCTCGGCGGAAGTTCTGGCCGGTCATGCAGTACAGGAAGAAGTTGATGCCGAAGTTAGAGTTGAAGAACAGCAGACAAATCTCCTGCAGTGCCGCCCATCTGCCGATGTACTCGTAGCTGCTCTGTGGACAACAGAGACAAAGCTTATCTTTGTATATCTTCTCTTGGTCCTATCTTGAGAGCCATTGCTGTACGGCTATTCCTAATTTTTGCAACTTGTTCGTGATCACCTCGTAAAACGATATTTCGATTCGATCGGATTCATCGACATAAGTCTTAATTTTTAGCAGGTTGATAACATGGTTTCATATATTAAAACCATTAAAAAATAGAGTTTAATTCGTGAACTTGTCAAAGCCATTCAATAGTAAATGATTTATTCAATAAGTAACTAATAATTCTATGCAATACTCGCTTTTATTTTTTATTAATACATTTAAATTTTACTAGGTAGCAGATGTTTATTGACTTTATTGGTTTTATTATTTTGAATTTTATGAGTGTTGTTGTGTAAATATGTGTTTTTTGTTACCAGGTTATATTTTCTATTTTTATCAGGTAGGTACTGTAATTTTGATAAAATAATAAAAAGTTTTTATTTAATTTTTAATTTAACTAGATATCGCTTAAACGTGGTCCGCAATGTTATACTGTTATTAGTAATCTGAATTTGATAATTTATTTTATTTATGGCAATCTGCGGTTCTTGGCCGTCAACTCAAAAGCCATTCTTTCTTCTTCTTTTATTTATGGCTTTATTTTATAACGAATGTCATTGTCAAGAATCATGTAAATCGACTAAATTAAAATGAAGTTAACGCTGTATAGATTAAACAACGCAGGTGTATTTTTTGTTTAGCTGGTGTATATGCTGTCAAGTAGAAGGCGGCGCAGTAGATGACAGCCTTTACGGCTCAGTTGGTAGCTCTGCCTTCTGCGCTGTGGCTGTGGGTTTGATCGCCTGAGCCGTGAAGGCGGTCGAACTAGTTCAAATTGCAAAAATAATAATGTGGAAAGTGGAACTAAGCTAGAATTTGAAATATTAGAGACAATTGAATCCAGTTTAATTTTTGAGCTTAGAATGGAATACTTAAACGAAAGATTTGCAAAATTTTTGTGAATTTGATACATTAAATAAATATTTTATACTTAGCTAGCTGGCCAGCGGCGGCAGCGGAAAACGAAGTCGCAAAGAATTTATAAAACAATACAGAATTTTTTTCAAAATTCAAATTTTATTTTTTATTTCAGTAGCGCAAATTACATATTATAGTTTCTAAAGGTAAAGGTATAGGTTAGGATTAGGATTTACTTGAGTGTCTTACTACCTATCCTCCTATAGAATTCAATTGAATGAAACAAAAAGCACTAACCATATTATTCGCGTATGCGACGATCCTCATGGAGTACGCCGGCAAGTTCAGCAAAACGAAGACCGAGGAAACGATGAGCAGCATCTTGGTGATGCGCTGCTGCGAGCTGCGTGAGCTGGTGCGGCGCCGCGGCGGCATTACCAGCTCCAGCATCAAGTGGCCGCGAGCTCGGCTCAACTTGCACACTCCTATCGTTATCCAAATGTTCAACACTGTGATTAATGTCAACGGTAGCGTGAACGAAAATATAGTATCGACTACGTTGAAGCGGGCCGCGTGCTGCATCAGATCGTAATCGATATTGCAGTCGTTACCTTTTGGCACTGCAAGTTTAAGAACTGGTGTGTTGATGGCCAAACATGAGACAGCGATTGCAAGGATGAGTAAGCGAGCGCGACGAACGGTGCACATGCTATTGCGGCGCAGTGGGTACAACACCGCCACGAACCTCTCAATCGTGAAGGACACTACTAGCCACGCGCTACTCGAGCTGCTCACATACGTTAGATAAACGAAACACTGGCAGAAACCGTCTCGTGCAAACACACGCGACACACTGACAGCCTTCAGCCACGGAGGGATCAGCTGAATAAGAAATATATTGTCTGAGAAAGCCAAAGCGGTTAAGTACTGCGACGTGGACTGGCCCCGCAATTTGCTTTTAAAGAACACTATTATTGAAAGAACATTCCCTACGGTACCCATTATTATTAACGCGGGGATAAAATAAACGTTTAGCACATACGCAAGTTGTTCCGAAAATATGTCTGTTAAAGTCATATCTGAGACAGACTCGTTCACAAAATAACTCGAAAAGTCCGTCAGATTAAATTCGTCGAAGTTCGCGCGCGATACGTTGTTCGGGTACGACATATCGGAAACGGGCGGCGGCAGCGGGTGTTCGCCGCTCCAGTCCGACGGACAGTGACTAGCTGGAGCGCGCGGAGTTTGAAACTAACGAGGCTTTGCATCAACCCCCCTCACAGGCGGCGCGCGCAGCCCCCAATGCGCCTACTACCCGTACCCCGCGCCCGTGCAAGCCCCGTAGTCACGCCCCCTACATCTCACTCCCCGCCTATTATAAGCCCGCAGACTGCAGACTTTCTGTCGGCCGATAGATTTTTCGGGTCTACAAACTTTAAAATAAACTGCCTGATTCTTTGAGAGTTGCCTTTTTACTTGTTTCGGAAAAGGCTGGAATGAATAGAGAGCGTTAATACTTTCAATGAGTTCCTGACCGATTATCGATCTAATACATATTATAAGTTCTAAACTTAATAGAAAAAACATAAATTAATTATTGATATTGATTTCAATTAAGCGGAAAAAAACGCACAGGCAGGAGAGCTCTGCTCAAACGAAATACGATTTCGCTCTGTTTAGCACGCTGAGCTTTTAGGATGCCAGCTTGATTTATGATAGAGAGAGCGATGCAAACGAAAATCTTACGGTTAACTTGGGCGTTTTGGCATTTTATGTATGTATGTTTGTCGGGCTATATATTTAAAACCAATGATCTGACCTGCATTCGATCGTAATTATTGAATTACGACCTACTAGTAAACCTGCTAACAGGCAGGACGAGACCACTTCCTCTTATCGGGGATGTCACTAGAGATGTCCTAGGATCCCAATAGTCTTGGAAGTGTGAAGGGGCATGACTTGGAATGTTTTTAATTGATAAGAGAGAGAGACAGATTAGTAATTTAAATTGAATTTATATATGAATTCAATATTGCACGCATGATCGATGATTATACTTTCATATTGATTAAAAACAAACTGTGGGTCGATAGAAAGTCTGTAGTCTGCAGGGGCTCTCGTATAGTAAAACTACTCCTCTGTTCGTCAAACTTCGTAATTAATACGTGAACTGCATTGTCGTAAAGCCCACTACACATTTTTATTCAAATATTTTGGAGCGTCGTATCTCGTGTCATCGCCCTCTTGCGTTTAAGCTATAAATGATACCTAAATATAAAACTATATTACTAAGAGGTGTTGAAAGTTTCTTGCTCTATGGCGTTTGAACTTAGCTCAAATGCGCAGGGACATGGGCAATGCGCGAAAAGCTACGCGTGCGGTAACGCGAGAGAAAGAGAGAGAGAAAGCGTTGACGTTCGCTTTGCCACGGACATGAGCTGAGTGTAAACGCAGCCAGGTTTCGAGTTCCTCGCTTTTTCGATATATATTAATTGAGAGCCTATAGCTTTTTAATATAACAGACTAAACACTTATTAAGATCAGTACAGAAACACCTAGGTTACAAGACTTACAAAGACGTTTCAAAATGATCTTTGAGGTTCAACTAAATATAGACCATTTAGCTACATGTTAGTTATTGTCGTTATTTGGTTAATTCATAATAGTATGTAGGTTCTACTATTATGAATCAAACAACTTACGCTACTACTGATACGCCACTGCTAACAGGTGTATGTTTGTTTGTTGTCAGGTTCGGAGAAGGGTCGCGGTACACTGGACGCACTGCTATGTACCACCTACTGCCGCTCGCAGCTCTACCTGTCGCGCCAGCTCAGCCAGCTGCATCCGGAGCTCACCATGCCCATGTTCTCAGGTACCTCACTCACTCACTCACTCACTCACTCACTCACTCACTCACTCACCTCCCACGCTCACCTCAAATTAATCAATCATGAACATTTATGTCATCTTTTGATTACCTATTTTTTATGTTGCGAGGTCCCAATCTTCATGCTGAAGCAATTTACCGTAAAAAAAATATTTATAAAGAAAATTAAAATGAATACATACAAGTACCTACCTACTCTTAAAAATGTACAAAATACAGATGAAATTGTTGAGCTATATGCAGACCGTTGCGACACTATCTAGAATAGCTTAACTGAACCAAATCGGGGGCCAGTCGGAATCGTCGTTTATTCACTGATTTCCGCTGAGAAAATTTTACAGCTATTTTTCAATCTATTTAAATTTCACGACGACTTCCCATAAAAACGGATGTCATGTAACAAACACAATGTAACACAGAGACACAAGACTAGATATTTTTTAGAACAACACTAGATATTTAGCAATGATTATTTTCAAGACGATCGTTTAGATAATTGGTACATGCTATGCTTCTTCTTCTTCTTAATTGAACGGCCTTTGCAGTGTAGCCCGCAATTTCGCCAATGTCACATTTAAACTGTTAGACTTTAGCACGAAAGAGAATGACCGGTGGGGAAATGGTCATGATCGGTAGAGAATTTAGATTAATATAAATAACAATAATTCCAAGCAAAATTAAAATTTTATAAATAAAATCATATCTCTAATAATCAACCAAACACAGTTCTAACTAAAAAACTTAAGAGGAAAAAAAAATAACACGAACTTACCTATTTACTAACTGATACTAAAAACTAAAGTTTTATTTTAAACCTACTAATATATTTACATAAAATATTAACAAAAGGATACTAACGAACGAATACATTTCAATGAAAAGGGACGAGGGATTTCAGGGGGAATTAAATTATAAAGCGACAACCGCAAATTCGGACAATTAAAAAATATGTGGTCCACGGTTCCTTCATCGAGACCACACTCACAAAGAGCATGATCCCTTACCCGGATTTTGGCCAAAAAAACAGGACTACAAACATGACCAAGTCTGAGCCGACAAATAGTGTTAACATGTTGTTTGTTTGGCAGAGATCACGGCTCGGTTCCAGACCGCTCGCACTGAGGTGCGTCAGCTGCTGCTGCAGTATCTGCTGCCGTGGCTGGTCAACATCGAGCTGGTCGACCCCAACGTGCCGCCCGCCAACCCGCTCTCATACATACAGGTGTCATGCACATTCATACTTACTAACTCACATATTGAGAGCACTGGTGGTCTAGTGGTAGCAGCCCCACCTTCCGATCCTAAGGTCGTGGGTTCAAAACCGGTCGTGCACCACTGAGTTTTTCTGTTCAAAAATTTATGTGCGCAATGCCAGTACTCTCAAAAGGTGAAGGAAAACATCGTGAGGAAACCGGCATGTTGTAAAACCTAACAAGTTCTATAACATGTGACAAGTGCTCGAAAGGAGCCTCTTGAGGCGCACTTAAAATCCTTTCACCACACTGTTTCGAAAGAAACTAGTGACACGATAAGAAGAAGAAGAACTCACATATTTACACATTAAGGCCCTTATTCATAACTAGCGATCCGCCCGCGTGTATCATGCATGTATTATACATATAAACCTTCCTCTTGAATCACTCTATCTATTGAAAAAAACCGAATCAAAATCCGTTGCGTAGTTTTAAAGGTTTTAGCATTGTTTTATACTATGTAGTGATGGTTGCTGAGCGCGCGAATAGCTTAACAAACCATTAAGTCTGTACCTGTCTCATTTCGTTGGTATAAAAGTGACAGTGACAAGAATACTCGATAGAGCCTCTATAAGGATTATGAATAAGAGGGTTATAATTTAATAGAAATATTAAAAAAAATATACTCTCATAAAGCGGGTCTTCAATAAAACTTTCTTTTAAACGAAACAAATTTCCTGTAAAGTATTTGCATTGAAACTTTAGTTTGTCGAGTACAGACACAGTCCACTAAATTTAAATTTGTCTTATGCACTCACTATGAATTCAAATGCTCGCCGTAAAGTTGGTTAACATGGATTTAGTAAGGCGGCTAGATCGCGTTGCCAGCTGCAAACAGCGCCGCGCTGTTTGTACTCGCACAATGCAGATGAACGATATTCATCCGACTGACGTCACTATTTTAATTGAAAATTTGCCCTCGAAAGGGGCTGTGTAACTGGATTAAGTTCGCTTCACCTCCCCTATATGTGAGATTGGCAACAGAACAAGGGTTAGACATTTTATAATTTTTAAAATATTTTTATAATAGAGGTATGTCAGGATCGTAGCAAGTGGAAATCTGTGGTCTCTGCCTACCCCTATGGGAAATAGGCGTGATTTTATGTATGTATGTATGTTAGTTAATAAAACTTGTTTGTATAAAAAATACATTTTTGGTGAACCTTTGTAAGATATTTGAACTTGATAGAATTGTTTGTGTTCCACTTAACGTCAGGTGGGTCATCAGCTTGCTCCATCAGCTGGTAGTATAAAATGAAAATTGTGTTTATTTTTTGTACAATTTGGAATTTTCACCTCGAATCATTACAGTCTCATCTTTTATTTTGTTTAACTAGCGTCCCTTGTTTTAATTACAAATGCCTTATTTCACGTCGAAGTGGTCAAAAATAATCCGACCTCTTACCGATCAGAATTCAAAATACTCGTCCAGTAGACCATGTTATTTCTTATAAAGTCTACTCCGCTGGACTTATATACACAGTCATGTTTAATCTAGAAGCAACACGCGATCTCATAAATAGACAATAAATAACTGACTGATAAAATTTCCAGTTAATGAAGTGCTTTCTAGTTTTTTGTTAATGTAAAAAAAGTATAAATAAATAAATAATGCTGGACAATCCACACTGCACCATCTAGCCCCAAAGTAAGCTACTCAAAGCTTGTGTTATGGGTACTAGATGACTGATATATTTAATACATTATATACTTACATATATCGATTTTTTATTATACATAAACACCCAGACCAACGGAACAAATTTCTGCAGATCGTACACAAATTTGTTCTGAGGCGGGAATCGAACCCGCAACCTCTTGCGTCGCAGGCGGACTCTCGCCCGCTGCGCCACTGGGGTCGTCAAAGTATCTCTTTAATAGCATATTCATTCGGGTTATTACGTAGTTTCGTAAACTTTTAATAAACTTCATTTTAGTAAAATGAAGTTTATTAAAAGGGAGCTCAACTTAGAGCTAAGTATTGTGTTCGCATTTTGCCCGCGGGCCTGTATTACTTGGTCGGCAATCTGTGAGCATTCACTCAATAAATCTTAGCTGGATATTAAATGAGTACCAACTATGTACTATGCGCGGAGGAAGTTTCGCATTCGGCGTTTCTTCCTCGATCTTTGACGTAGACTGAGGTGCACAACAAATACTTGAATTACATTTCGTTCATAGATACAGCACAGCTAAACAACATGTCACAATCACGTATTGTTATTGTTGGACACACTCGTACACCTAAGAGAAACATGTATCAAATGCATGTAGGTTATCCATTAGTGTATTTTGATTACTAGCAAAATCTTAAGACAATATCAAGACCAAGACCAAGTATTAGATACTTCTTATTTATTGTTTGTTTTATCTAGGCTGAGATTACAGACAAATTGAAAATGTATAGTAATAATAATATATTTTTTGAGACTTTGTCCATAACTAAGTAGTAACAATAAAAAAAGGCTTAAAAAAATTTGTTAGTGACAATTTGGATTCTTAGATTACCTATAAATAACAAGTTAGTTAGATCGTACAAAACACCTAGTTGTAAAACGATTCAAAGCGGTCCACCTGTTGCCCTTGACTTATTAGTGTTGTTTGTTGGCAGTATTACACGGCGGAGTCCGGCCGCAGCGGGCGGCGGGAGGGGCTCGGCTCGGCTGAAGCCACGGAGATGGTGCTTAACAACCTCTTCTACATCACGGCGAAGGTATGTCTCACAATCACTCACAATCAGTACAACAGAGTACACAAAAGAGTAGTAGAGCTCTTTGTGTGTGGCTCGTCCGGGGCTGTACTACCACCACGCCTTTTTCTGCCGCCAAGCAGCAACGCTGTGTTTCGGTTTGAAGAGTGTGGTCGCCGGTGTAATTACAGGCACATGAGGCTTAACATCTGTATGCCTCAAGTTGATGGACGCAGAGCAGGGCATCGTAAGGCACATTCCTATCGTGCGTGACTTACGAGGCAATGCTTTGTTATAGGCGATGGTTACCACTTAACATCAGGTTGGCCATCTGCTTGTTCCATCAGCTGGTTGTATAAAAAAAAATCTCAAGTAACTTGAAACGATTTAAGTTTTACAAAGTAGTCTTCTTTGCTCCACGTACGTACATGGCACCTGCCTGAAATTGGTAACGTTGTCAGTGTCAAGTGAAATAGATAGAAAAATACCGGCCAAGTGCGAGCTGGACTCGCGCATGAAGTGTTCCGTACCACCGACCTTTTTTTTTTTTTTTTATACAACTAGCTGATGGAACAATTTGTTCAGATGGCCCACCTGATGTTAAGTGGTAACCATCACCTATAAACAAAACATTGCCCCGTAGGTCACGCACAATAGGAACGTGCCCTACGATGCACTACCCTGCGTCCATCAACTTGAGGCATACAGATGTTAGGCCTCATGTGCCTGTAATTACACCGGCGACCACACTCTTCAAACCGAAACACAGCGTTGCTGCTTGGCGGCAGAAAAAGGCGACCTATTAATATAAGGTAAATGTGAAAGTTCGGATGGATGGCTGTTGCTCAATAACGCCAGAATAGCATAAGGGATCATCTGGATGAAATTTGGCACTGAGATAGCTTATAGTCCGGAATAGCACATAGGCTACGTTTTATCCCGGTAAAATGGTTCCTGTGTGATATATTGCGGGGGACTAAAACTCTAACCCCATCCATATACCACTCATATAATTTTATTTAAAACTAGCTCCGCCTCGCGGTTTCACCCGCGTAGTTTTGTTTCTATTTAATTCCGAGCATTTTCATATTTATTCGCTTTTTAAACCTTCTCTGGACTTCCAAAAATAATTCAAGGCCAAAATTAGCCAAATCGGATCAGCCGTTCTCGAGATTTAGCGAGACTAACGAACAGCAATTCATGTAGATAGAAGTTTCAGTCTTTATAAGTTTTCCAAACGGGATCAGATTTATTTGCTCGCTAATTGCTTAACCCGAGCGAGGCGTCTCGAACTGAGATTGAAAGAAATTTTATTTCGTATTTCTTTATCCAGAACAGTTCAGAATTAATAAATATAAATAATAATATATCGATTCGCTTAAAACATTTATTTACGAGAGCTTGTGGTTTAGGTTAAAAAAAAACAGCTTCACAACAATGATCCATACGCACGGTAGATACCCCCTCAGATATCTTGGTAGCAAGGAAGATTTAGATTCCTTGAGTATGTTTCAGGGATGTCGTTGAGGTTGTAAATAGTATTATTGATGTACGATGGTCGGTCTTACTTATGACGCGATTCCTATCAGTGAACGGTATAGATTGATGGTGAATTGTAAGTGAATCGATTGATTCAGGGTTTTCGTTTGCGGAGCCGGCCGGTGTAGCCATGGCGCGTTGTTTGGGCTCTGGATTGCGCGCCGCACCCTTATTTGCAACCCATTGCCTACGCGTGTCCTTGTCCACATTTCTAACTACCTTACAGTACACCTATGCTTTCTCTAACATCTAATACTTTTCTTGAAATGTGCTGGCTGGTAATTTGTCAATGAAAAAAACTATTGTTGTAAAGGTAATAATCGCATTGGCGGCCGGTACAAAGCCACGAGTTTTTTTTTCTATGTCGATTTATAGGCTCTTAATGAATCTACATTTTTGAACTAGATGCAAAAGCTACATATTTAGATACTTAATCACGAATTGTCTACATCGCGCTACGCACTGATATGGTTGTCCCTAACCTTTTTACCACAACTAAAAGCTAATAAATTAATCTTTTTATACACTACAAACTGTACATTTAAATAATAATATTGAAATAAAAACACATTGTCAGTAAAAAATTATGTGATTTTATTTTAATTTATTTATTATCAATAGAAAATTGTTTCAGCAATACAAATTGGTCTGAGAGCACGCACACATTATCTGATCTAATTGTTTATTTATTTCGCCTCTGTATATCGTTTTGTGAAATAATTTTTTAATCCATTGAAAAAAAATAAGTAATCGTATACGGTTTCCGATTAAGAAAAGAAAGATCATGTAAGTTTTTTTAATATCAATAAGTATCAACTAAAATAATCCTCAGTTGGTGCTTGATACGAGCACCAGTTGTGAAATTTAAAGCGACAACATACCAGTTCAACGTTCCTCTAGTCCGCGCTCCGTCCGCTCAGAAGCGCTCTTCGTTTGTAAATACTGCGGTCAGCGCCGGTATCATGTAGTGTGTGTCACAGACAAAGTGAGAAGACTCAAAAGAACCAAACCTTTTGAGTTAGTGCAGTGACAAACCTAATATTGTGTAGTGATAGTGCTACTTTTAATGAACACAAGAACAATGTGTCGCCTTAAGTACTTAGACTGTAAGAAAAGTGCCAATGGACACATTCTTAGTAATACTTATTCTATAAAATTAAGTCAAAACAAAATTACTCATTAGCCTACTTGGCTAGATTGTAATGATATTAGGGTACCGCATCTCATGCGCTAAACTAATTTAGTAAAAAAAAAAAAAAAAAAAAAAAAAATGTAGTGTGTGTGAGGTGCTCAGCTTTAAAATGGAAGTTGCCAGGAATGTGCACCCGTTGCGATTCCAGTTGCACTATTTTTCACTAGATGGCGTAAACTTTATGTCAAGCATATGTGGGAATATTTCACTTGTTTAATCCAGTCTTATTTTAACACTGTAGTCCTTCAAAAACTCAACCACAGTAACCCAACTTGACAACATAATTACTTTTCGCTTCGCCACCTTCGTATCAGTCAGATCCAATTTGTATCACAACGTAATTAAGTTCTTCAAGTATGAAGCTTTAAAGTTTTTATCTTACATTAGTTTTGAGATAATATTTGAATAAAATAAAGCAGTATTTTGCAAAACACAACACAAAGTCTGTAGGTGACAGCGATATGACGCCCGTTAGAACTTCCGTTAGATCTGTCGGAGGTAGACATTTTATAAAAACGCAATTCTGGATAGTTATATTTTTTATTTACAGTAAAAAAACATCTCCAATGTTAATTGAATTGCAGTTACTTAAGTCGCTCTCTAGGACATATATATTTCTACAAAAATAAATATAGTTGTAACTTCTAAAGCCTAGAATAAACTAATCGATTTACAGGTTTAAAAGTATCGCCGGCATGTACCTACTTACCTCTTTTCGGGGTTCTGTAGATCGGACAAGGCCAGGGGCATAGTGTACTATCGTATCCCCGAGTTATTATTCGTCGGGTGTGATTAGAGCCCGATGAGGCAAGCGGTTAGCGCGGCCCTGTATCAAAGGGAAGGTCGTGAGTTCCAATCCCACTACGATATTAACTTTTAATTTGCAATGCAGTTCTTTTTGGAAATACGGGTACTAATCAACTATCGATGTTGTTTGTACATAACCAACAGCATCCTGAAGACTGTTGCTGATAGCTGGGCGTCACCTATTGCCTAATTTATTTTATTGTTTGATAGCTAGACGTTTGACTGCCATCGCACCTGATGTAGAGTGAAGATGCAGTCTAAGGTGGAGCACGCCATTTAGTTAGATTTTAGTGTCCTAATTAGTGTACCTACTTCTTTGGAATAATTGTAGTGGTCTGAAATAAGCAACTGTTATTTTATTGTTTACTAGTTGCGCCCCGCGGTTTCACCCACGCAGATTTAAATCCCGGTATTCCCACGGGATAAAAAATAGCCTATGTGCTATTCCAGACTATAATCTATCTCTCTGCCAAGTTTCATCCAGATCCGTTCAGCCGTTCTGGCGTGAAAGAGTAACAAACATCTCGGTGTTGTGCACCGCAGTTGCTGCCTTGCACTCCGGCGTCACGGAAGACCAGCGTTGTAGTAGTAGCACTAGTATAGCATAAAACTGAGTGACGACCGATTTTATAGTCATAGCCAATTAATTGTTCGCTTTTTGTATTGTTTTTGTGACACAAAATAAACGTTTTTTGATTTAGATTTTTGACATCCATCCATCCATCCATACTTACAAACTTTCGCGTTTATAATAGTAGTAGGATTTACAAAAAGCTCGTTCTGTTGTCGGCAGTTCTCCGACCAGCACCCGAAGGAGATCGAGGAGCTGTGGTCGACGCTGTGCGCCTGCTGGCCCAACAACCTGAAGGTCATCATCCGCTACCTCATCATCGTCTCTGGGATGGCGCCTAACGAGCTGCTGCCCTATGTGAGTACCCTGATAAAAAACCTGAAGCAGCTTCATGTCTTTGATCCCCAGAAATGGTTGATATCACCTCAGTTCTCTGAGGGTAATTCTAATTCGTGGTCCCCCACCACGAATGAGATCTCCACGGACGTCCCGCAATGGGTTGTATTGTGCATTGTCTCCCTGATAACCTCACCCCAGCCAGCCCAACTCCTTAAAATAGCAGAGAAGGACCTTGGGTTGGTGGTAGCAGTGTTCAAGCATCCCTGTTGACGATTCGGATGGAGATGAGAAAGACTCGATCAGCTTCTGCAGTCCAGTTTTAGATCTGGCTTCGTTAGTTGCGGAGCAGTGCAGCACCGCATGCTCCACCGTTCCTTTTCCTGAAGACATCCACGACACATAGGTCGCTGTCTGTTGCCCCGATCTTAAAAAGATGGTAGTTGAGGTCTCTGAGGGTACCAAACTCAATGTTTGGACGTACCTCTGACTACCCTTCTTCGATGTTCTCAAAAAACCTAGAGTACCATTGATTGACCCTGATCCTCAATTACAGCGTAACGCGTCGTTTTAGACATTGCACTCGAATAATTAGTTTTGCTAAACAAAGGCTTGACTGTTAACGTTAGCGAAACCAAAAAAATATATATTAATAGAGACGGGCATTCGAACTAGGATGACACAAAAACAAATTTGGTAAACCTAACTGAAATTATACACCATGACAATAAACATTATACACAAAATACATGCACATTAATTTAAAATGTTATGTCCGGTCATTTACTCACAAACAACTTTTATGAAAAGGACCTACGAAACCACACACAGCTAACGAAATTCAAACATAATTTATTTATAGGAACCTAAAATAGATTAAAGCATGAGAAATATTTTTTATAACGGGTACAAAATATTCAACGACCAGCCAAAATGAAATAACTAAATTACACGTTTTCAAAGTGAAACTAATGCCTTCAGTAATATTAGCGAAAACGTTGAATAACTACCCACATTTCCTCCTCGGCTCCCATTCCGTTCCGTGAGTGCCTGACCTATTTACGTAAACAAATTCTGAATTTTGTAAACGATATATTCAACCGCACTCGTCAAACTATTTCAGTGCTTGGTCTGATTGGTAGATATTTGTCCAGGAGTATGTTACACGTTGTAGAGTACCGCTGGACTAGTGGGAGTGACCCTGCCCACCGATCGTTAGGTCGTAGGTTCGAATTCGGTCGTGCAACAATGGATTTTTCTTATAGAAAAATGTATGCGCAATGCCAGTTCTCTTAAACGGTGAAGGAAAACATCGTGATGAAACGAGTTAGTATTTCTAACAGCGGCGATGAGCTTACAACCTGTATGAAATACCAACTACAGCAAAATGTTGGATGTTGCCAAACCTTTGACTACCTCTCTTACATTGTGTACTAACAGAATATGCAATAAATACAGAATACCTTTATTGACACAAATATTTTGGTAAAATTCGATTTTGAATTCATAGTTCCATATCATGGAGTTAGTAATTGGAAGCAGAAGATCTGACGTGATATCTACCGTGCCTGGGGATCGAAGTCGTGTAGCTGACTAGCTTAAGGGCCCGGCGACAGCGGCTCGCAGTTTCGAGGTGTGATTGGCTATTATTTCATTTCGGGGAGGTTGTTTGAAAGAATAACTATCCAGTGACACGCATAAATACTGTTCGAATACAAATAATACAGTAATATAAGGGAAATGTGCTTGAGTCAGAAATCATCTTGGTATTAGGTAAACGTAAGGCCAAACATACTAATACCAAAATGATTTCTGATTCGGGCATGTTTCCCTTATATTATTGTGTTATTTGTGTTCGAACAGTATTTATGCGTGTCACTGGATAGTTATTCTTTCAAACAACCTCCCCGAAATGAAATACAATGAAATAATAGCCAATTGCACCTCGAAACTGCGAGCCGCTGTCGCCGGGCCCTTAAGTTTTTAGTTTAAAAGTGTTTGTCTACATGCGTAAGGATGTTTGAACAGGCGAAACGCGTGGTTTTGTACCTGGCGCGCTCGCGGCCGGAGCGGCTGCTGGACGAGATGATGACGGAGCTGCAGACAGTGGAGACGCTGAACTGTCTGATCGAGCGCACGGAGACGCCGCCCTTCTACCGGCTCACCTCCATGCGGAAGGCCACCTCGGGGCACAGCGACGGCGGTGCCGGCGCCGGCTCACAGGTGACTCGCCGAATGCGTGCGCTGTCCTCCGGAACTGTGCAATGTGCATCTTGTCTATGGAACACACACAATACACACTTGACAACTCCTTTGTTCAAAAATTAACAGCATTATTTATCACCTGGCCCGCACGCATTAATGTTTTTTTTTATGTTATACCAGGCTACGAACTATGTCCATTCCAAGTTCCGCCGTTTTGGAGATAAGTTGGAATAAAAAAAAATATGTTCACCTATGTACTTTATGTGCATTGAATAATTTTCTAATGAAGTTTCCATTGTTTGTTCCATACATTTTGGGGTGGTGTAACACAATGCAGTTACCCTTACAAATCTCCGATTATTGCATCATCAAATTACAGCAATAAAATAAAACTAATTGTGAACCTCCTCCTTTTTTTATTCGGTTAAAAATACCTCATAGTCTATGCCACGAGTGCTCGAGAAAAGTGGAGACAGGTTATAGCTTGTTTGATTGCTGCATATGAATGTAAAAATAATATTCAATAAAATCACAAGGATCACTTTGAGACGTGTTCAGATCAGATGGTTGAAAGACGGTGAAAATATAGTTGTCTCGTAGGACGGGCCAGGGCGGACGGGTGAACTGGCGCCGGTCGAGAAGGGCACCATCCACACCAAGCGACACAGCGGCGAGGACCCGGCCAAGTCCAGGTGAGCACCTAAACTAGAACCAGCACGGAGTCGTGGAAATCTCGGAGCTATGGAAAAAAATCTAAAAGAGTCCTCTTAAAAACATTTGGGCCCTCATCTTGATGCTAAATAAAGTTTTCTGGTAAATAAAGTTTTCTAGCGATAACATAACCGTTCCCATGTCTTTGAGTGTACGTTTATATTTTTATGAACCCTATGTAAGTTGTTCATCTGTCACTAAAACATTTTATCAGACGATCCTACTAATGATGAGGATAGATATCTATCTATCATCCATCCGGATGTTTGTTACTCTTTCACGCCGGAACGGGCAGAGAGATAGATTATAGTCTGGAATAACACATAGGCTAATTTTTATCCCACGGGAATATCGGGATTTAAAACTGCGCGGGTGAAACCGCGGGGCGCAACTAGTAATGATATAAACCATTAACACAATCACCTCTCATTCCAAATCGTCACCCAATCATTATATTAGGCATGGCTATATGTATTGAAACCGAGGTCTACACCGAGGTGGATATTAATTTGTATTGAAATATAAACACTAAGTGCATAAACATAGATCATTAGAACACCTGTTTACACTGTTAAAGTTGTGGTAACTTTAACAGTGTAAACAGCAGTGTTTCGGCGCCGCATATTAGGGTGGCTACCCCATCGCAGGGCAGAAAAGCTCGCTCTTCACCCCCTCCTCACCCAGCCACACTAATAACTGCGTGCAGTGAATCAGACACGGATGGACTAATAACAACCATCGGATTGAAATGTATTCAGGATTTATAAAAACATTTTGAAAACAAAATGCAATTTGAGTATAGATCTTTTATGTAGAGCACCGGTGGTCTAGTGGGAATGACCCCGCCTTCCGATCGTAAGGTCGCAGGTTCGAATCCGGTCGTGCACCAATGGATTTTTCTATCGAAAAATTTATGTGCGCAATGCCAGTGCTCTTAAACGGTGAAGGAAAACATCGTGAGGAAACCAGTTAGTATTCTAACAGCGGCGATGGGCTTGCAACCTGTCACGTATGGAATACTAACTACTGCAAAATGTGGGTATGTGCCAAATGTAATGTTTGGACGTACCTCTGACTACCCCCCTTAGACATTCTCAAAGAATCTTGAATTTAGTACCTACTTGGTACTGGGAGATCTGAAGGGATATCTACCGTGCCTGGGGATCAAAGTCGTGAAGCTGTTTCTGTTTTTTTTCTTTTATGTACAAAACCACGTTTTTATAAAACTGGATTAAAAATACTAATTGTTTGCATTGAATGGGCTCCGAAACTACTGGACCGATTTGAAAATTCTTCCACTGTAATGTTGGGAAGCTACACTATCCCCGGGTGATATAGGCTATTTTATTTTTGTAGGTGGTAGCTGTATAAAATAGCCTATAATAGAGAAATCTATAAGGTATTATACTACAGTAAAATAGTTTTATTA
Source organism: Plemyria rubiginata (assembly GCA_963576535.1). Classification (NCBI taxonomy): domain Eukaryota; kingdom Metazoa; phylum Arthropoda; class Insecta; order Lepidoptera; family Geometridae; genus Plemyria; species Plemyria rubiginata. Next base: position 525,793 of record OY754905.1, read on the forward strand.
AAAAGTAAGTTTTAGCCTAATTATAATTAACAGTTTTGTTATTAACAAACATTTTTTTGATGAATATCAGAATTGGTTTAGTCCCCGTTACGGCTTGACGTACCCTCCAAAGCACGGCTAACCTGAGTAACGCAGGACGCAACTCTTTGTTTTGCTTAGTGGGTCGGTAAAGAACAGTCACGACTTTCACTCTCGTTACATTATTCGCTTTTTACATAAAAATATTTCCTAGCAAAAACCCAAAAAAAAATGCCTTAACTATTGCCTAACGAGAGCAGTGACAGCGTTACTTTGAACGATTTCAGTAAGTATCTGTGTATGTGTTGTGTGCAGCATTGAATAGCGGGTCCTTGTTACAGCGGCAGCAAGGGTCCAGAAACGCCGGGATCGAAGCGCGCGTCCGCCCCGCCGTGCTCCACGCCGCCAGCAGACGAAGACCTGCCGCCGCTATCCGACGGCGACGCCACGCCGGTAAGTTGTACTAAACAGCAGCAAGCAACACACCACACAACCGGGATGGACCTCATCACTATGGACCTAACATGACAAAATCAACTATTACAAATATTTTCTCATTATTTTATATTTAAAACGAAATAGGCTCGTGACAGTGACGCCTGAGCATTACAGTCACGACTAACACACGGTAGATTTTCTCTTACCCTAGAAATTAAATACATATTCATAAATAAGTCAAGACAAGAAATCATGCCTGAGCGCCATTCCTAACTGAGTGTGATTATTAAAATTAAAATTGTAACTACAACGTTTCCTAACTCAAGAGTAACTTTACTATCCTACTAATATTATAAACGCGAAAGTTTGTAAGTATGGATGGATGGATGTTTGTTACTCTTTCACGCCGGAACGGCTGAGCGGATCTGGATGAAACTTGGCAGAGAGATTGGTTATAGCCTGGAATAACACATAGGCCACTTTTTATCCCGCGGGAATACCGGGATTTAAATCTGCGCGGGTGAAACCGCGGGGCGCAATTAGTCATACATACTGTCCTGGGGTGGCGATATATTTATATTTAGATTATAGCACCAAATGGAGGTCTTTATTCACCCTTACCTATATAGCCTCTTTAGCTCAGCGGTAAAGCACTGGTCTCGTAAACCAGGGGTCGTGAGTTCAATCCTCACAGGAGGCAACTTTTTGTCACTTTGTTTATATTTTCGATAACGTTGGAGGGTAAAATTTTGAAATCAAGTTATTATATCGTATGTATATTTTTGCTGTTTTATTCTATGGCAGTGTTGTCGCTCAGTGACAAAGCCCTTAAAAAACAAAAAAACAAACACTTCCTCGTTATTTATATTAAATCATACATTATCTTTACACAACGATTTCTTGCGCCGCGCCGTGCATGATTCCTGTTATGTAAGTCAGTAGGTACGCAAGTTAGCTCTAACTCTAATGGCTTGGCAAACGTGTGATGAAAAAATGAAGTCGTGTCGCCCAAGACAAAAGCGTCAATAATTATTTCAGTAAAATGCTGGTGGTTTTCAAGAAATGCGCAACCGGATATTCCTATGAATAACTAAAGAGGCCTGTAAAGGGTTAGAAGTTGCCGCAATTTCAAGCTGCAACTTACTGTAACTGCGGTACAGCTATACAATTGCAGCAATAAATAGTTACAAAACCAGACCGTTTACCGAACGCTTTATGCATGACGACTGTAGATGCAAAACTGTAGGTAAATAAAACCCAACATGTTAGCTTGCACAAGGAAACACAGATATAAATATTCCAATCAAACGTAGCAATGAAATCCATTTTGAAATGTGCCTTTGATATTTATTTTTTGCTAAATAAAATCAGTTTATAACTGCGGATGTAAAAATGTGTAAGGAAATAGCGGTAATGGAATTTTTTTTGGATTTTGATGAAATTTGTAGGACCGTATTTGAAAACGGTTTTCAAACCGGAGCTGGTTTGTGCTGCCAAATACAATGGAAGTTGATCAAGCGCGTGCCGAGCCCCACTTAATAAAGACTTTCGTAGCGTAAAATATTATTCAATCAAATCAATGCTTCCGCTACTTTACTATGGAAAAACGAAACATATTTTTGAATATTAATGAATGGAGCGAATGAATGGATGAAAGAGTGGTTGAATACTAGTGAAGTTTAATGTTGTTGCATTAAATAGCAGCATGTTAATATTAAGGCTCCGGTGACAGTGGCTCGCAATTTCGAAGTGCGATTGGCTATTATTTCATTTTATTTCATTTCGGGGAGGTTGTTTGAAAAAATAACTCTAGAGAAACACGCATAAATACTGTTCGAACACAAATAATACAATAATATAAGGGAAACATGCCCGAATCAGAAATCATTTTGGTATTAGTATGTTTGGTCTTACGTTTATCTAATACCAAAATGATTTCTGACTCAAGCACATTTCCCTTATATTATTGTATTATTTGTGTTCGAACAGTATTTATGCGTGTTTCTTTAGAGTTATTATTTCAAACAACCTCCCCAAAATGAAATAAAATGAAATAATAGCCAATCGCACCTCGAAATTGCGAGCCGCTGTCACCGGACTCTTAAGTTAGAGAATGTCGAGATGCAAAAAAAACTAATAACTATGTCTGTATCCGTCTCTAGATACATCCGTCTGCTGGCCTAGTCTGTCCGTCGCTTACTTAAGTATTACTAGGTCAATAATTAGTTAGGAACGATATTGTAAGATGTGTGAATGTTGTAGACTGGGCTCTCGGGGGAGCTGGGCGCGACGCCGACGCCGTCGGCGCCCCCCTTGGCGGCGCTGGAGGCGCGCGCGGACCCGCAGCCGCGCCCCCTGCCCATGCCGGAGTACGGCGGCTTCTTCGCGCTGCTCACAGAGTTCCTGCCCGACAGCAGCCAGCCCATCTCCGGCTTCCACAGGTACGCTGATGCTGATGACACTCAATACTTATTTATGCTTTATTGATTTACAGCTCATTTACTTACTTAGTCGCCAACAATCATGGAATAATAAATCGTCTTGAAATAAATTACGAAACCACCTATTATCTACTACTACTGCAATATTGAAATGGGGAAAAAAAGAGTGGTCCCTTATGAGAAAACTACTGAACCAAATAATTATGATCTTGATGAGATGTTAGAGCACTCTAAAGGTTTCTTTCTTCTTTTTATGGCTCCTGTCATAGACAATCTTGCCAATGTCAAGTGATTCAGAGATTATATATACTCTTTGTAGATGTAGATAAGTTTCTAGTCACGTCAGTCCAAAGTCGAGTCAGTTAGTTGTTTTGAAGAAAATGGTGGCGGTTTCTTCAAAACATTTGAAACATTTTCGGTCAAATCACGATATCACATAATACACTTTCATTTCAAATGCTTACACTTTGTGCTAAGACCACAAGTAATGTTGGTTAAAATACCACCAAAATTACACAACACAACTCAAAATAACACTAGAAAAACAATTAAAATGAAAATGCTATGTTGCTTCGTTAGATGACAGGAAACGAATCCCACTCTAAAGGTTTAAATAATTCCAAACAATTAAGTTGACATCTCACTGAAAGGTAGTGTAAAAGAATGGCTGTCGAATGGCATTCGAGTAGTAATTTACAACCAAACAAGATTGATGTAACATAAAACTGTGAATCCCATCACAGAAACGTATTAAAAGCGGTCATCCGAATTACGCAGGCAACGCAAGGACGGAATTCCTGCGTTTCTTGTTAAAGATTGCGGTAAAATCCTATCGGGACCGCTTTTGCATATTTTTAATCTTTGTCTTGGATCACACACATACCCAGACCAATGGAAGCTCACACGGGTGATCCCAGTCCCGAAGGGAAGCGCGGGGTCAGACGTTACGGGCTACAGACCTATAGCGGTTTTGTCATCTTTTGCGAAGGTATTTGAGACAATCTTGCATGGATATATTTACGGACAGGTTAGTATGCAGTTGTCAGACGCTCAGCACGGGTTTAGGCCTAGACGGAGCACAGACAGTAACCTGCTGTGTTTTATGACGTGTGCAGTTCCTACCCTGGACGCAGGAGGTCAGATAGATGCTGCCTACTTCGACTTCCGAAAAGCATTTGACACCGTTGATAATGACGTATTGCTAAAGAAGCTGGCTTCGATTGGGTTTACCGGAGATCTCTTAAAGTTCTTCTCCAGCTATCTAAGAGGAAGAATGCAGTATGTAGAGTACAATGGGTGCACGTCTAAGCCGTTTTTTACAAACTCAGGTGTCAGTCATCTTGGTCCGCTTGAGTTCTTGATCATGATCAATGATCTCCCGGACGTTGTCAAACACTCTGTGTGTCTTCTTTTTGCAGATGATCTCAAATTAATCTTAAAGATCAAAGATAGCGATGACTGCGAGCTTCTGCAGAGTGACATAGATTGCGTACTCAAATGGAGTCATGCTAACAAATTATATTTTAACGCTGACAAATGCTGTATTATAACGTACAGCAAATCTCTATGTCCAATAAGCAATGTATATAGGTTAGAATCAGATGACATGGCCAGGGTCACGTCAGTGAGGGATCTTGGAGTCTGCATGAATTCGGATCTAGCCTTCCGTAATCACATTGTAGATATTTGCAAAAAATCTTTTCGAAATTTAGGATTCATATTGCGACAGTGTAGCAACTTTAGTAATGTCAACTCCATCAAAGCACTTTACAATGCTCTAGTACGAAGTAGGCTCGAAAGTAGTGCTATAATATGGAGTCCACATGAAAAGAAGTATAGCAGCATGGTGGATAAAATACAAAATAAATTTGTCCGGTTTTTGTATTTGAAGTTGTACGGGGTCTATCCTTTCTTTCCTCTAATGTATCCTACTCTCTTTGTCCTAGGGATGGTAGGTTACTTCAAACTGGAGGTGAGAAGGGAGGTAACACTAGCTGCGTACATCTTTAAACTGTTGAGAGGAATGGTGTATAACCCGCGAGTACTGATGTGTGTGGGGTTGTATGTGCCAGACAAGTACGTGCGTGCGCGCCGTCACAAGCTCTTGGCAGTCCCAAAAGCCAGAACCAACCTATTTAACGAAGCTCTCCCATGACAAGGGCTCTTCGTTTGATCAATAGTTTGTGCGAAGAGGAAGATTTTGACCTTTTTGTGGTTTCTCTGACAAAGTTCACAGAAAGAGCCTTGATGTCTATTAGTAGATAAGTTAAGTAATAGTTATTTGTTGTGTATTGATTATGAGTGTATTTTAAATCGTTTTTAATGTCGATTTAGTATTTAGGTATTGTTATGGCATTGAAAAAAGAAATAAAATAAATAAATAAATAAATAAAATAAATAAATAAATAACTCTATTTTTGTCACGAACTGTCGCTGCCAGACATATCCGGCATGAATTAACTCAAACTAGCTTTGAAAACATGGCCCTAGTTTTGTTTTTTGTTAAAAAAGACCTATCAATCAAATGTTATCTTACATTCAAACCATGAGGAATCCATTAATAATTATTTTACAACCTATGTGACAATAATCATTGAAGCCTTCAATTATATTTCCAGCGTTACTAGGTTTTATTTCCGTGGTGTGCCTGCACTTTCTGAAGTCATGACGAGAACATTATTAACTAGTTGTTGATTCTCTGTTCTAGGATTTATAGTTAACCTCGCCGACACCACACTATTGAGAAAGCCAATCATCAACTATGTTTTTTTTATAACCTTACCCTATTTCCTGTAGGTTTTGTAGGGAGAGTAAAATGAGCGCGATCTGTTATGATAATGTTCTGTTAACAGATGCAACGTGGCGGTGATGCTGCTCTGTGACGTGGTCCTCGACGGAGTGGAGCTGGACTGGTCCATCCATGTGCCGCTTATGTTGCACATCGTGTTCCTTGCTATGGACCATACGAGGTACAATACAATACACTGCAATACACAGACCATTCTATTGAACGTTTATTTAAACACAATTTTCTTATATTCGAGTATCTTAGGTGTCTAGGTAGGTGCCTAAGTTAAAATTGGTCTTAAAACAGGCAAAATGTCTTGGACATGGTTGGTTCGTTGGTACGCACCTCGAAGGTAATGTAAATTTCAAATGATTAATCATCCGTTTAGCTTATCTAATAAAATTTGGACGGCTCCACTTGAGTTGAAAGTTTAGAAAGTGGACAGAAGTGGGAGAGATAATTTACTCTATCTATCTATATCTATCTATTTTATCTATATATTTAATATTTCTATCTATATATTTTATCTATGATCTAGGCATACAAAGGGACATGGGGACATAGGGACAGAGAAAGCGACTTTGTTTTATAGTATGTAGTGATAATAACGGATGAGAGGAGAGCCGAAGTCAGCTAGGTAGACATTAGTCTATGAGACCTTGGTGCTTAGTATTAAGTAAGTACTCGTATTGGTAGTAAGTATTGATGCTGGGGAATACCTAAAGGTTCTTGAATGGCGAGCACGAACAGGAAAGCGAAGTGTGGGACGCTCTCGTACCCGATGCACTGAGGACATTGTTAGTATGACGGGTCCAGCAGGTGGACTCCTGTATAGATGTCGTTGTTGTGTCCGTCAGATGGATAGTGCACCAGCACTGCCGGCAGCTGCTGCTGAACCTGCTGGTGGCGGTGGCGGCGCACCACGACCACCTGGCGGTCGCGCGCACGCTGCTCGCCAGCCGCAGCGCGCGCGCCGGCCTCGCGCCGCCCACGCAGCCGCTGCATCTGCGCAACTTCACCGGTACAACTATGTACACCTGTCTATATGCTACATACCTATCCACGCGTATAATGGTAGTCTACAGTCTAATAAATCAATCTCAATTATACCGTCTCGTCGCCAATGTGGTATATGAAGCCTGCAGGCAGAGGTGTTAACGCAAACACGGTATAATTCACACTGACTTATTAGACGGTAGACTACCATTACAATCATGTGACGCAGCACATACCTAACTAGATACGTAACACTTAATATTATACATATTTTATATATTATGTGTTACAATAATATTTAGCTATATTTTTATTAGACAATATGTAGGTAGTTATGTAATAATCAATTTTAAATAACTATTAAAATGTAGGTATGCGAATGAATGGAGTGAATGAATGCATGAATGAGTGATTGAATACTAATGAAGTTATAATGTTGTTGCTTTAAATAGCAAAAAGTTAATTTTAAGTTAAATATTAAGTTAAAGCTTTTCGAGATGTTAATAAAAAAACATATTCATTTCTACCCATCACTGCACTGTCATCTACCCGTCTGCGGCGAACATGCTTACTTACTTAGGTACCTGTTTACTTACATAGCTGGCTATTAGTAAATATGTAGGTATAGATCGAATAAATTATCAAAACATTAATCCGTATGTGACTACACTGCCGTCTATTTCTGATTAGTTTTATCCTTCCAAGGTTGCCTGAAAGAGATCGCTCTCAGCGATAAGGTCGCCCATTGCTTTACCTAAAATGTATGCTTTTACTATGTACTATGTTTCTGTGTGGTGGACAATAAAGAGTTATCTATCTATATGTACACTGTATTGTGCTCTTGTTTCAGAGCCCGAGGAGAAAAGTGACCCCCATCCAGCGTGCGAGCACTCGCCGCGATCGCACGCGCGCTCGCTCTCCTCCGACCCGCCGGTCACGCCCGAAGGTAACCCTCGCCAGCTCCAGCTCCGGGAGTCATGGCGTTACTTGTCACTTGTATATCTGACCGAAGAGCTTCTCTTTCGGTGATCGATCAGCTTATAATATTCGCCGATGAAGGCCTCTGGGTAATTGCTATTGCATTAACCTGTATCCTGGCAATCTCTGTACGTTTGTGAGCTTTTTACACGAATCACGATAAAACGTAATAGTGCGCCCTAATGACAAAACCATACTTTTCCATTTGTAAGTGTGAATTCCTTATGCTACAAGACTAAGTATGATTGTAGGTGAAGTTGGCGACTACCCCTCGCTGCCGGTGATAGTGACGGAGAGCGAGCCCGCGGCCGCCGCCGCCGCCCCGCCACCCGCGCGCCCCGCCGACTTGCCCGTCGCCGACCTCATCAAATCCCTCATCCACTTCCTCGCCAACCGGCCCACGCACACGCCTCTGTGGCAGTACGAGGATATCACCGCCAAAGGTAACAATTCCGTTGTTTCTTTAGCCAACCTAGGTTATATTGTTAACATAGAGTATTTATATTTCCGGAATTGTATGATGTAAATGTATTGACGGACGATCAAGTAAATCTACTCAATTTAAAGTCATTTCAAAATATCCAAGGGATCAACAAAGAATTGGGCAAGGTGATTAGAAATTTGTGAAACAATGGCTATTTAGAAACTTTTTTTTTTATCTTATTAGACCGTCCTTTGGCTACGATCTCGCCTGGTGGTAAGCGACGATGTAGCCGACGATGGAACAGAACGGTCCAGAAGACCACGTTTACGATCTTACCACGTTTCTCACAAATAAACATTTAATTTATTTATTTAGAAAAACACATTAGGTTATATTAAAGATATCACTGAAAAAAACTATCTCAATTTATTAAGAACTAGCTGACTCGTACCCACTTAGTTCGGTGGTAAACCGAAACATGATAATACTTTTACGTGTTATTATATGGCTAATAACACACAAATAACGTGGCTTTCTATTGGTAAAGGAATTTTCAAAATCGGTTCATTAGATCCAGAGATTTCACCCTACAATCTCACAAACTTGCCCTATTTGTAACATTAGAAAGATAATATGGCCGCCGACGCTTTCCGATGGAACTTCACAGATGGCGCCGCTGTCGAATGTAGGTCACTCTGTCCCCCAACTTGAACTGTTGACCCAATAAACAGACTCGGTGGCCGCCGACTATTAGAATTGAACGAGCCATTGAACTTGGGCCTGTTCGGGGAATATAAGTTGCTAGAATACTTGTTGCTCGGCACCAGGGAATAAAGCTAGCCTACTAATCGTATTTTAAATAAAGGTTTATTTTTTATATCAACAGTTCATTTAGGTAGGTTAGTTATCAAACAAATTATTGATCAAATTCGGTCCAAAATTTAATGTTTTTTTAGGCAATTCTTACTCTAAATCTTGACTCTTTATTAGTTTTATAGCTTTTTTTGCTCTGAAAGCCTAATTTGAGCAGCGTCGCGGCGCGGCGTTCCGCTCGCAAATATTTCGATGGGTGCCTAGCATAGACTATGTACGCATTTTAATTGTTGATTTGTTTCGGCGATTTCTCGCAGACTCAATCCTTCACTACACCGGAGCACACTGGAGCCCCATTATTTATTATTTTGTAACAAGGATACACCACATCTTCTCGTCACACATACCGCAGAGCCTCAAGACGAAAGTCTTAAACCAGTGTGTGTTGCCAGTGATGACATATGGAACTGAGACGTGGTCGCTTACTATTGGCCTCATGACCAAGCTCAAAGTCGCACAACGAGCTATGGAGAGAGCTATGCTAGGAGTTTCACTACGAGATAGAATCAGAAATGAGGAAATCCGTAGGAGAACCAAGGTAGCCGACATAGCTCTCAGAATCAGCAAGTTGAAGTGGCAATGGGCAGGTCATATAGCTCGAAGAACTGACAACCGATAGGGGATAAAGGTTCTTGAATGGCGACCACGAACAGGAAGGCGAAGTGTGGGACGCCCTCCTACCCGATGGACTGACGACATTGTTAGGATCGCGGGTAGTCGGTGGACAGAAAGTGCTCAGTATCGTTCTTCCTGGAAGCGGATAGGGGAGGCCTATGTCCAGCAGTGGACTTCTGTGGGCTGTTGATGATGATGATGAACAAGGATCATACATAAAAACGGAAGGAACCAAGCTGTAAGGTTTAATTGGTCGCGTGGAACTAGCACTTATCTTCACATAGTTTTAAAACAGTTTTTTCTTTATACTATTTATTGTTGATGTTCCACCTGATATTAAGTGGTAACCACCACTTTAACAAAGCGTTGCCTCGTTATAATAAATAAATAAATAATAATGCTGGATACAACATTAGTGATCACATTTATTAAAGCCATAGATCAGCTAGCAGACGTTCTAGAGAAATGCCAGGTCAACAGTATCAACCCTAAACCGACGAGCGTGTATGAAGAATGATATGAGAGTGAATGAAGCGAATCGTAGCAAGTGGCAATCCGTGGTCTCTGACTACCCCTATGGGAAATAGGCGGGTTTTTATGTATGTTTGTATTAAAGCCACAGCACACTTAAACGCTCTTTACAATTTAACACAACTTGTGAGTGTTCCTCCTTGTTGTGTTGGATGAAGGAGTTTGATACGAGATGTGTATGCGGTCGCAGCTTACGTGCGGTTGTCTGTTCAGTGTGGTCGCTGCGCAGCTGCCAGCAGATGTCAGCTCTGCTGCGGCCGGTGCTGCGCGTGTTCCGCGAGTCGCTGCCGCTGGCGCTGGTCTCCGAGCGCTGGGCGCAGACCGCGCTGCAGCTCGGCCTGGCCTGCCCGTCGCGACACTACGCCGGGAGATCCCTCCAGGTAGGCAGGCTTTGCTCGCTGCGAAATGCCACCTATAGTCCTCTAGTTTTAAGTCGTTTCAGGGTGATCCTTGTGATTTTATTATATAAACATATGACTTTTGACTTCTGGTATCTGGCATTTATCTGTCCAGCATTCCTTTGTTCGATGACGTTAGTAGATAACAGCGATTTTTGAAAGACAGAATACCCAAGACAGCAAGCATAATATCTGACCGTCTGTTTGTCTAATGTTTCAATTCATCCCATGCTTTCAGCGATGAGACCGCCCATTGTACTTCTAGTTTTCAAATATTTTGTAATCATTTTATTCGGTGTACAAGGGTGTACTGTACAAAAAAGTAAATTATTATGGGGTTAAATTCGCCTTCGTGGAAACCTTTAGTTATGTACCGTCAAAAATAATTGAATTGAACGAGCCTTAGTTAACTCTGTGATTTCTCTACTTCTTGTAGTGTCGCTAGTTTCTTTTCGAAACAGTGTGGTGAAGCATTGTAGGTGCGCCTCAAAAATGATTATACTAAATGATACTGAGACCTATTTAGTTAGTCGCTTAAATGGAGGGGAACAACAGAACAAGGTTGATAATCGCTCGGATACGTTAACGCGACAAATGTCAAATTTCATTCGTGATCAGCATTTTCGACTGAGATCTCGTGCTGAAGGTTACGTTTGTTTCCCAGGTGTTCAGATGCATCGGCGTGGCGATGACGGGGCGGATGGTCTCCGACATACTCTCGCGGCTGGTGGAGACGGTGGCCGAGCAAGGCGAGGACATGCAGGTAACATTACCCCTAACAACTATGTGCATTGTGGCCGCCGACTGTACCAAGTATTCTCTTGCCACACACCGCGAACTCACCACGCAAATAACGCGCCAACTCTAAGAGCACTAACTCTTTTAAACGCATTTGTACACGAGGTCCAACATGTCGATGTATCTTAAATATATATAACTCAAAGGTGACTGACTGACTGACTGACTGACTGACATAGTGATCTATCAACGCACAGCCCAAACCACTAGACGGATCGGGCTGAAATTTGGCATGCAGGTAGATGTTATGACGTAGGCATCCGCTAAGAAAGGATTTTGATCAATTCTACCCCCAAGGGGATAAAATAGGGGATGAAAGTTTGTATGAGATTTTCAAAGTAAACGAGCGCGAGTAAAGCCGCGGGATCAGCTAGTTTAATGATAAAATACATGTTATCAGTAACAATTTAAGATTATTTTTAAGTTTCAAGCTAAGATAGTAAGCGCTTTGGTCTGCGTACTGTAAGCTTACTATCATTTATGTAATGAATAAATAAATTACATCAACGATGCTCGCACTACCACCATTATACCTACTACTAGCCACTAGCTAGCTACATAATACTACAATACCGTATATTTGAAAGAAAATTGTATGTTAAGGCGTTGACAAGAGCTCATGCACCTCCCGTTCACCCGTTTCGACATGTTGAGAGATACGAGTTTTCGAATGATGTCAGTGATTGTTCTTCCATTTGAAAATATTAAAATGCGCGGACAAGCGGTACAATTACAGTTGTCTTAAAAACTTTTAAAAAACAAATTAGAATTTTGGAAAAAATGATTGGATATACATATTAATGTTGTTATCGTCCAGGGCTACGTGACAGAGCTGCTGCTGACTCTGGAGGCCGCCGTGGACTCGCTGGAGTCCAACTTCCGCCCGCTCGACTACATGCGCGATATCTTCAAGTCGACGCCCAACTTGAACAACAAAGAGGGCGGCCCGCAGGCCAACGGCGGCGCATACTCCGCAGGTACACTTCTAGCAGCTTTCATTTGTATTCGTTTTAATTACAACGGTGCGGCACGCATCGGCCTTTACACGGCTCGATTGTTTGTCCTTGTAAGTGTTGCGCTAAGGCTTTGCGTTGACTACTCTGTAGGTAGGATTGTATCCTTTTGTACGTAGTCCAAGAAAAGGTATATATTGAAATATACATGGGCATACAGCATATTTTAAAGGACTTAAATATGAAAATGTATGTGATGGTGACCCATCTTCATTTTATGAGTAACCAGTCGTCACTTTCTTCATCATGTCATCCTCCTTATTAGTTCGATTCTAGCAAATTATGTTTGCAGTGCACTGAAGTTATTGTATCGTTTCTAGATACAGCAGTCGTGAGCTGCAGCTGTAGACCAAACTGTAAGCCGGTACTGTACCGATATTGTGTCGCCTATTTCCCATAAGGGTAGGCAGAGATCACGGGTTTTCTCCTATATCTATCCTAAAATACCTCTTTCGCTTCATTCACTCTCAAACCATTCTTCATACATGCTCGACGGTTAAGCTTAGGGTACTTGACCTGGAATATTGAAATGTAATAGTAATGTGATTTGTGTGTGTCGCAGGCAAGCGCTCGCCCGGCGTGTGCGTGGGCTGCGTCACCAACCACACGCGCAGCACTAGCTACTCCGTCTCCTACTGCGTGCGCAAGAGCAACGCGCCCTCTTCCGCGGAGAAGCAGCAACTCGGTATGCATCACCATCACTAGCTATGCCAAACACTTTATATTATAACTATTTACTTCATCAGCAGCCTAAAGAAGTCCACTGCTGGACATAGGCCTCCCCTATACGTTTCCAGGAAGAACGATTCTGGGCCCATTTCATCCACCGACTTCCCGCGGTCCTAACTGCCATCAGTCCAATTATTTAATAAGGTCACAGGAAATACCTACCTGCAAGAGACGCACAGGAGATAGATAGATTTATGAATGTGGATGGATTCAGGCGATAGCAACACAGTTCTGCAGAGATATAATATTTTGATCCAAACAAGTAATCCTACTAAAAAGTATGCTTACTAGTTTTCGTGTCCAAACTTTTGAGTAGGAAAACAAGTTTTGATAAAAATAGTATGAGTAATAGTCGTTGTTGTGCAGAGCGTTCTCGGGCATGCAGCGAGGCGGCTAAAGGCGCGTGCTCGAACCTCTGCCGGTCGCGCTCCGCCCAGTCGCTCAAACTACTCGGAGACACGGCCACTCAGGTACACCACATACCTTCATTACAATATCATACTTCATTCATATTATTTTTTTTTTTTTTTTTTTTTTTTTTTATTAAGAATAAACCGTCCTTTGACTACAATCTCACCTGATGGTAAGCGACGATGTAGCCGAAGTTGGAGCAGAACGGTCTAGAAGACACCTATTCACTCGAGCCTTGAAGAGGTTTAGATTATAGTGTTCAGGAAAAACAGACGACGGTAACGAGTTCCATTCCTTAGCAGTTCGCATAACGTAGCTAGAAGCAAACCGCTTAGTGCGAATAGGTGGTATGCTAACCAGGTAAGGATGATACCCGGCCGTGCGTCTACTAGTCCTGTGGTGGAATGGTGATGGTGGTATAATATCGTGAAGTTCCTGGGCACATTCCCCGAAATGTAGCCTATAGAAGATCGATAGGCAAGCAACTTTACGACGGTGATCGAGACTCTGGACTTTAGTCTCCGCCATGTGTTGTTCACCTACCATCCTGAAAGCTCTGCGTTCTATTGAGTCCAGGGCAGCAAGCTGGTGCTTAGCCGAGCCATCCCACAGGTGACAGCAGTACTCCATACCAGACCGGACTTGTGCTTTGTAGAGATTGAAAAGCTGTCCAGGTGTGAAGTACCGCCTTACCCTATTAAGGATGCCCAGCTTCATGGAAGCAGTTTTTGCCCTTGACTCAATGTACGCGCCAAAATTGAGAGCAGGTGTAAGTGTAGTGCCAAGGAGTTCGAGGTGATCTTGTATTGCTATAGGTACATCTCGGAAGACAGGAGCCTGGAGTAACTGACTTTTCTTTGCAGAAAAAAGACAGGCTTGCGTTTTAGAAGCATTAAATTTGACCAAATTAGCATTGCCCCAGTCGGACACTGCCTTCAGTTTCAAATTCAAGCGCCGCAGCATTTCGTCCCTTTCCTGCTTAACCACATTCTGTCTGGCTTGGGCATTAGATACATATCTTTCAACTACTGTGCTGTCGTCTGCATACCCAACGATACCGGGCACGAGCAGATCGTTAATATGCAGCAGAAACAGCGTGGCAGATAGTACCGACCCCTGAGGTACACCAGCATTAATAGCCAATAGATCAGACGAGCAGCCATCAATGACTACACGAATGGATCGTTCTCTCAGAAAGTCGGCAATCCAAGTACAGAATTGCACTGGGAGTCCGAATGCCGGAAGCTTTCCAATAAGGCTCGCATGCCAAACCCTGTCAAAAGCCTTCGAGATGTCAAGTGAAACCGCTAGTGCTTCACCATACCTCTCAATGGCTTCGCTCCAGAAGTGTGTGGCATACACGAGAAGATCCCCAGTTGACCGATTTTTTCGAAATCCGTATTGTCGGTCACTGAGGAGCTCATTATCTTCTAGGTATGCGAGGAGCTTTCCATTCAATACACGCTCCATACATTTACATAGTATGGAGGTGACTGAAATAGGGCGGTAATTTGACGGGTCGGCGCGACTGCCTTTCTTGGGCACGGGTTGCACATTGGCAAGCTTCCAAGATTTGGGGACTACACCAGTTACAAGGGATAACCGAAATAGTCGAGTTAGGATCGGAGACAACTCAGGTGCGCAGGTTTTTAGTACTATAGCTGGAATACCATCTGGACCACTAGCTTTATTCACGTCTAGGCCTCGTAGCGTTTTGAGCACTTCCTTTTGCTGGATACGAAGTTCCGGCATTGATGCTTCGCATCGAGGGAGGCTAGGTGGTATTTTGCCCGAGGTGTCTAGGCGCGAATTTTCAGCGAATTGAGTTGCAAAAAGATTTGCTTTCTCAATCGCGGCGTGTGCTAGAGATCCATCAGGCTTGAGTAGTGGGGGAAGAGAAGGGCGGCTGAAGTTTGTTTCAACCGACTTGGCCAAAGACCAGAAGGCTTTACTTCCCGCAGGGTATGTGGCAAGTTTAGCCTCTAGCTGACCAATCCGGTTAAAGCGCGACTTCTTTATCAACTTTTTGCAGGACTTGGCGGCTTTATTGTAGGCTGTTTTCTTTTCCTGTGTATCTTTGGCTTTGGCATTCCGTGCATCGACCCATAAAAGGTAGGCAGCATGTTTTTGCGCTTCAGCGTTAGCGCATGCGGGACTAAACCATGGGCGAGTACTGTTTGAAGGTGAAGCATCAGAGAATGGAATAAAGTACTCCATTGCTCTTTTGATCACCTCCGTAATGGCATCAGCGCATATTGACGGATCACAGGAAGAAAAACATGTTTGCCTCCAAGGATAAGACGCGAAGAAATGGCGCATCTCATCCCAGTCTGCTGACTTGTATCGCCATATTCGCCTACTTCCTCTAGGAGAGGGATCGGGTGGCGAGTATGACGACACAGACCTCACCACACAGTGATCAGAAGTGCCCAAAGGGGGCATTACTGATACCATGTGGTGATCCGGTTTGCTTGTCAACAGAAGGTCCAAGCAATTGGCTGTATGGCTCTCAACGTCCGGAACCCTGGTTGCTTCACTTACCAGCTGCGTAAGATTAAGAGATAGGGCAAGTTTATGGGCCTCTATTCCAGCATGGTCAGTCGTCTGGTAAGGGAACAGCCACTGTTGGTGGTGGGCGTTAAAGTCACCTAGAAGAACCAGTTGAGCGTCAGGGTACCGTCCTTGAGCCACATCCGCCGCTTCGCTAAGATAGTTAAAGAGCCTGGTTGTCTCGAAGTCTCCAGAGTGTCTACGATATAACCCAGCATAGATGATTTTATCTAAGCCGGTGTCCACCAAAACCCATATAACTGAAAAATCTGGCTCTTCAAGGTCACGCAGACGCAGACAGCAAATGTCATCCCGGACGTACAGACATAACCCTGCTTTTGGTTTAAAGTTGTGCTCCAGTGCATAGCCTGGGTATGTGAGGTACGCTATGTCGGGGGGGCACTGAATCTGCGTCTCCGTGAGGAATAATAAGTGTGGCTTATTGGTCTCAAGGTGGTGGTGGACCGGATCTAGATTTGAGTGCAGTGCTCGAATATTAGAGAGGTGCACTTGTAGTGAGAGGACGTGCTTCCGCTGTAAGCACAACTTATTATATTTTGACTTTTTCATGATGAGTGATATTAGGTTTGGGGTAAGACAGAAGTTGAGCGAGGCATGGTCGTGCGAGCTCAGCGGCTCTCAGTA
Source organism: Plemyria rubiginata (assembly GCA_963576535.1). Lineage (NCBI taxonomy): Eukaryota > Metazoa > Arthropoda > Insecta > Lepidoptera > Geometridae > Plemyria > Plemyria rubiginata. The sequence continues at coordinate 542,439 of OY754905.1, forward strand.
AAAACTCCTGCGCAGGTGGAAGGCTAGACTGGAGACTGCGGGGACGCCCGAACCCCCCCAAGAATGGCCATCGGATCCTCTCTTCCGGTCGCCAACCGGCACGATGGAGCATTCCGGGATTTTTCGCGAGGCGGCGGGGCAGCCTTTCACGAGTGGCTGCTCGCTAATTGGGCCCCCTACAACCTGCGGTCGGCCAGCGGAAAACCGTGCTTCGGATCCCGCTACCCTCCAAATCTAGCCATCCAGCGCATTTATTTAACCGAGTTGGCCCTAACGCTCAAGCTTGACTCACATGCAAGAACTGCTCAGACCTGTCACGTCCACTTTGTGTCGCTGGCTACGCCGGACAACATTCCGAAACACGAAATCATCGCTTCACGGAGTGACTTTGTCCGGTGGGTGGTAACAAGCCGCAGCCGAAGCCTACCACCAGAAATGTTGTTACCCATTTAGCACTACCCAGGGGCCACGTGTAGGGTCTCAGGAGTATTCCCCTACGGACGCGGGTAACTTTGACCCCCAAAAATTACAAGCCCCATTACAAGCCCAATTACAGCTCTTACACTCATAAATGTGGCATAGGTTGAAACTTTGCTCAAAGTTTACCAAACGAAGGCAAAAGATAATCTATGTAAAATTATTATTAGGTTTATTGGCTGAAGGTCTCGGCAGAATAACAGCGCCCAACTACTAAACTAGTGGTGAGGCATACGCTGAGTCGAGACCCTTTTGCTGCTGCAGCACACAAAACCTACATACCTGAAAAAAAAAAAGCTTCACGACTTTGATCCCCAGTTACGGTAGATATCCTTCAGATCTCCCATACATACATACCTATCTACTGTTATTATTATTAACTGTTTGTCATTTCTTTTTTATGTTTTGTATGTGTATGTGTGTTTTTTTTGGCAAATAAATGTCTGTCTATGTCTATTATGATTTTAGAGGTATAGCGATAGTTTGATCACTTACTATATTTTGACAGATTTTGATAGGTTAATTTCTTTAGAAATCAATATCAATTCTCGTATCGGATTTTGTTCAGACGTAAAAGAACATAACTGATGATGAATGAACTTAACTAAAAGTAAGGACCAGCACAATGCATCTTAAAAAAAATCTTAAGTTACAATTAAAATATTTAAAACTCTTAATTCATATTTTGACCGGTTTTTCAATTATTTTAACATCAACTCGTATTTTTAATATCATAGACAAAAAATATAAACTGAGTATCCCAACTATTTACCTGTTTACAATTTCAGTTTGTAAAACGGTAAACCACCACGGTAGTAATACGTGTAACCCTTGTGCTCCCAAACCTCCCATTTTTAGGGACAACGCTATTTACAAATCTTTGAGCATTTCCGTGTCAAAAACATCTGAATAATATTGTTGTGTGTACGTTATACGAAGCAGGGCTTATGTTACTCTAAATGGTAAAGGGTATGCTTTTATTATTCTCAAACCATGTTTCTTTTTCCGCAGGCTGGTAACAATAAGGTGCGTTTTAGTATAATTCACGATGCTCATTCTTGCTACGAAAGATAATATGATTCAAAATTATAATTTTTGGACAGTGCTTCATAATATGTATCGCATACTGAAAAATCATATTCGTTATGTTGTCCTCACTACAAGTTTTACAAGTAAGTGATCGCTGCACGACAGCGAATAGCAATAGCTAATAGATTGAACGCTCTGGCTTGTTCATTGTTGTACGATATTTTTTAAAACGAATGGATTTCCTAATTGAATATTGCATACGTTTTAAGTGAATACATATTCTGAAACACGTCAATATATCATACCATATGTGTTTGTATTGTGAGCGTCCGTAAATGTTTCGTAATGTTTAAAATAACTGTTTCAATGGTCTTGGTCACCTTGGTCGAAATCCAAAATATATATTTTTTTCATTCATACGTATATTATAATTAAATCGTATATAATTCATTCTCACTTAAAAAAATGGTACTTAGAACTTGGTAGTAACTTAGAATTTAACAATGTGGGTGTATAGGAGGGCATGAGTGGTGAGGGTATATAAAATATAATTTAGTATCTAATATATCTGCAGTTGCGTTCCTATCGTTTATCTCCTGCTATCAAAATAAAGCTCTAGTGTCCATTCAGCTTAGGCTCGTATGCCTTAAACTTGGCCATAGGAGTCACCAAGTTTTTATAAGACCTCTGCGAGATTACATTTAAATCTAGTTATATCTAGGAACTGCCTTTTTATGGAAGATTACGGATACCAACAAGCCGGGAGGGGGGGGGGGGGTAGAGATCTAAGAACAGCCTAAATTCATTAAGCTTAAGACGTTTAAAAGTTATCCTTGTGGTTTATCAGAACAATTAACATTCACTTTCGGGCTTTTTACTGGACTACCCGTTTAGGTTATCACACATGCCTATAAAAAACTGTTGTTTCGTTCATCTGTTGAGGCTTGAGACAGTGCCTCGGCTGCAGATGCGTTTGAAAGGGTCCGGATAACCTCCAACAGGACGACAAGCTGACGATCCTCGCGACGCTGTTCTGGGTGGGCGCGTCGCTGCTGGAGTCGGACTACGAGCACGAGTACCTGCTGGGCGTGCGGCTGCTGGCGCGCGTGATGGCGCGACTCCCACTTGACCGGCCCGACGTCAGGGAGCGGCTCGACCGGACGCAGGCGCACACCTCGCCCTCGCTGCATTCACTATTGCTCAAGGTAACATTCTTATATGTAGCTCGTTCAGGAAACCATCAGGCCGTATATGGGAAAAGTGCCCGGCACCATAAGTTTTCTTCTCCCACTCTACTCTATCATTTGTCATGTCGGTGCTCATTTCTTTCGTACTCATGTCATCATTCACACAGTCCATCCATCTTCCAAGTAGTCTTATGGAATATCAAACGGAGTACGGGTGGTTCATATAACTATAGAATATACTTACATTAACTAACTCTTGAAAACTTAACCTTTTAAGTGGTTTGATCGAATATTGTTGAACAAAATCGTACCTACTTATAGGTCGGCCGTAGTAGTAAAGTCGACTTTCCCGATGATATGCGGGGGCGGGGGTGGGGTGCACTCGATCGCGCAACAGCGCTCGCGCGGTTGTCGTGTGTTCGTGTGTTTGTATTGGTTGTGTGCGCAATGCCGTATGTACAGTGTACACCGCCCCGCATCCCGCATACAATCGGAATGTGATGCCCCAACTGCACGTAAGGTCGGGTCAGGAGCCTTATTGTCTAACTTGAAGCCCATTACCATGGCGATATTCTGGGTTTCAAGTGTCAAACTTTCTGTACTACATATCAAGTTCATCTGTGACATTACGATACAACATATTCCCTCATCTGTGCCGATTACAATTATTAGCGAGTTTCAGGGCAGAGTATAGAGTCAGTAATTGAGTGAGTGTGGTGCCGAGTGGAGGTGGTGATGTGTGCGTTGCGCAGGGCTGCACGCACCCGAGCACGTACGAGCCGGTGGTGGGCGTGCTGGGCGACATGGTGCCGCTGCTGGAGCTGCCGGTCATCGACCCCACGCAGGCGCTCGCCTTCCCCATGACCGTGGTGGCGCTGCTGCCGTACATGCTGCTGCACTACGAGGACGCGAACGAGCTCTGCGTGCGCGCCGCGTGCCACATCGCACAGGTATCTACCTACCACCGCACCGTACATACTACCGCCCACCGCCCACTACCTACACTATCTCACTGCAATCTTTTTTTTATTGTTTGATAGCTAAACGTTTGACTGCCATCTCACCTGATGTAAAGTGAAGATGCAGTCTAAGGTGGAGCACGCTTAGCTATAATCCACTTATTCACTCTTGTCTTAAAAATTCCTAAGTTGTATCGTTCCGGAAATACCGACGACGGTAAAGTGTTCCACTCCTTGGCAGTTTGCACCAGGAAAGTGGAAGCAAAGCGCTTTGTGCGATAATGAGGGATTCTAAGCCAAAGCCAAAGCTTGCTGATATAATACGTATATACTTTTTTTTTTGTAAATACATACTTATCACTACATAGTATAAAACAAAGTCGTTTTCTCTGTCCCTATATCCCCATGTCCCTATGTCCCTATGTATGCTTAAATCTTTAAAACTACGCAAAGGATTTTGATGCGGTTTTTTTAATAGAGAGTGATTCACGTGGAAGGTTTATATGTAGGTTTGTATGTTGTTTTATAAATAAATAAAAAAAATATAATACATGCATGATATGTGCACCCGAGCGAAGCAGGGGCGCGTGGGCGGGTCGCTAGTCTATTTATAATTACTCCCGGAAAGAGAACAACCACAATGTGTTCATCACACAAATATTTGTTCTCGGTGGGATCGAACCCATGGCCTGCAGTACAGAAGGCAGAGTTGACCAACTGAGCTGTGGAGGCTGTTTATGAATAAAAGCCTTAATGTTGATTATGTCTCCAGTTCACGGCTGAGAAGAGCAAGAAGCTGGAGAACCTGGGCACCGTGATGACGCTATACTCGCGCCGCACCTTCAGCAAGGAGAGCTTCCAATGGACGAAGTGCGTCGTCAAGTACCTGTGGGACACGTACTCGCATCTCTCGCTGCAGATGCTCGCCTTCCTCGTCGAGGTGCTGGAGAAGGTGGGTCCTCCACTCCGTCTATCCAGCGCAGCGCAGCGCAGCGCTCACTGACAACCAGGCCACCATGCCATTATGCATAGTTCATTGTTTATTTATTCAGGTCTTCCAGCTCTAGTGGTAGTTCTATCAAAAGAAATAACATCAAATTTATTTAATAAATACTTACAATATTTTTTGGTTACTTTTTCGATGAATGAAATGAAGCTGAAAAACAGTTAACTTTTGGTTGTGGTTTTGCAAACTTATCACTCATACAAACTGCTGTAAAATGTGGGTATGAGCCAAATGACATTAAGAAGTATGTGTTAGGCAATAGCGGCTAGTTGTTCCGTAAGTGTGCGTTAACGTCGACGAGGTGTGCGCTCCAGGGAGCATCGAACCTGCAGCCGGCGGTGCTGTCTATCCTGCACTGCATGCTCTACTACGTAGAACTGAACGCGCAGCCAGTCAACGCAGACCTGCTGAGAGCGGTCGCCAAGTTCATCGACGTGAGTGTTTATTTATACCTTAATTAGTTGAGTCATTTAAATCCCGGTATTCCCACGGGATAAAATATAGCCTATGTGCTATACCAGACTATATTCTACCTCTCTGCCAAGTTTCATCCAGATCCGTTCAGCCGTTCCGGTGTGAAAGAGTAACAAACATCCATACATACCGACGACCTCAGTGGCGCAGCAGGCGAGAGTCCGCCTGCGACGCAAGAGGTTGCGGGTTCGATTCCTGCCTTGGAACAAATTTGTGTACGATCTGCAGAAGTTTGTTCCGTTGGTCTGGGTATTTTCTATGTATGATAAAAATATCTATCTATGTTAGTATAATAATGTATTAAATATATCAGTCATCTAGTACCCATAACACAAGCTTTGAGTACCTTACTTTGGGGCTAGGTGGTGCTGTGTGGATTGTCGAGCATTATTTATTTATCCATCCATCCATCCATACTTTCAAACTTTCGCGTTTATAATTAATAGTAGCAGGATATAGTTGAGAGCGATGATGTGTGTGTTGCGGTCTCTGTCGGTCGGCGTGCGAGTGACAGGGCGAGGCTGTGTTGCAGGACGGCAACAACTACAAAGAGGCCATGAAGATCCTGAAGCTGGTGGTGACGCGCAGCTCCACGCTGGCGGTGCCGCCGCACTGGGACACGCACGTCTGCTCCGCGCTCGACGCCGATCTGCACGGCAAGAAGGTACCTACGTCATCTACCTACCATAACCTCACCGTCATTGTTTTACAGGTGTGACGGTGGGACAATGCACAACCACCACCCCATTGCGGGACGTCCGTGCAGATCTCACTCCCCCACCACGAAGTAGAATTAGTGTGTGATGTAACTACGCTACGTCACATATCTATGGCGCGAACATGGCCTGCGAGTGGCACCCTATTCCATTCTTGCCTCATATAAAACACAATTTAGGGTAGCACGGATGTCGTTGCTCGGACATCTGATGTGCTAACATTTAAATTGAAACTGTGACTATTAAATTTTCAGAATTAAAGCAATAGAGCATACAAATACATTTACTTTTCAAAACAACATTCGAATATGTAATAAAAATTATATGTTGGATCGGAAAGTATCCTGGTGGCTAACGTCGTTTTATTAAATTCACATCTGTTTTTCCGTTTGCATAAATAGTTGAGTTTGCATTGTGTTGTTGTGTCAGTAAAACTACAGTTTACTAGCAATGTCGAGATAAATGCTTTATTTCCAGGAGCTCCCGGGTCGCACCATGGACTTCACGTTCGACCTCTCGCAGACGCCGGTGATAGGTCGCAAGTACCTCCCCAAGGCGGGCTCCAACCCCGCCACCGGGCCCAACTCACTGTCCACCGCCTCTACCGCCACGCCTAACGATAAAGGTAATTATATAATGAACAGTACGAACCAAGCGTAAGCTTGTTGCCTAGGCATTTAGTTAGATTTCCAATAGTTATTATTGCGCAATTTCTATCCATGACCTTCCTCTTCACACGGCTGTTACGGGGCATCTTTTTTATGGCAGGCCTGGCAGCAGCTCGCTTTAAGTCATGGGTTCGATCCCCGCCGAGAATAAAATGAGGACAGTTTTGGGTAAAGAGGCAGACTCAATCAAAAATGGATGGGCTGTGTGAAAGATGATATGGGTAAGAAAGAAATGAGCGCCGAGATGACGAACGACTGAACAGAGTGGAAGAAGAAAACCGTTGTGCCCGCCCCATGTGGGTGGAATAAGGGAAGGGAAGAAAGATACTAGAGTCCTTATCACGAACGAATTACACGCTATTCACGTAAACATTTTGTCCCTAACTGCATCACAATAAGGTCGAATGTCGCTAAGATATATTGGTGTATAGCCTGCTGATGTAGCGTCACGTTGCAGGGTCGTCGACGTCCGTGGCGACGGTAATGTGCGGCGAGGGTGCCGCGACGGGCGCGCCGCCGGCGAGCGCGGCGTCTCCGCGGCGTTCGCTGTCGCTGTCGCCGGCCGACGCGCTCGCCGCCGGCTGGAAGCGACCCTGGATGTCGCAGGTACGCACAAACACACGTAGAGATGAACCATTCTAAAAATGCACGCCCCTCTACCTGCCTTTGCTTTGCTTTTGTGGGTGAAGGCAGGTAGAGGGGCGTGCATTTTTAGAATGGTTTATCTCTACCTACTTTACACAGCCGTAGCTAGCTTCTGTAACTGCACTGAAAAATATCTCTTTTTTTTCCCTCGCTGATGAAGCAGATAGCATATGATCTCAAGTGGTAACCGTCGCCGCATCGCTTACTAGTACGATGCGCTGCCCTGTGTCCACGTGCCTGTAATTACATCGGCCCCTCAAACGGCAACACAATAACGCTAATCTCGTGGAAACTAGCTATGCATACACAATACTACCCCTACATAGTCACGGTATCGCCAGTTGACACCAACTGGTGTCTGATCTAAGATTAGGGAGGGTATGGTTAAAGATACACGCGACATGAGTATTACTAGAACACCACACACAAAAACCACATAAATGCACAATCCATACAACAGTTTTAGCCGGGTAAACGTCTAACAAATCATAACAAATAGATACGAGTAGACTCAATTTTGTAGTATTGGTAACTACTACCACTACTATGTAGTTGCAAAATACAGGCACATAACTACATACTGTGTTTCTGTTTGAGGTGCCGGTAAAATTGCAGGCATATGGACACAGGGCAGTGCATTAAAACAATAGATAAATATATATTATAAACAATCGTTTTTATTTCCAGAGTCGCGTGCGAGAATGCCTTGTTAACCTGCTGACTACATGCGGCCAACGCGTTGGCCTACCAAAAAGTCCTTCTGTAAGTATAAACCATTCTCATCCTACACATGCAACTTACTTACTATTATACATAATGTTGCAATAAACATCGGTTGTCCTGTTACTGTCTGTCATTGCTCATTGGTAAGAGATGGCAATAGTTACGGCAGTGTTTCTGAGATTCTAGTAAGGTCATACAAATTAGACAGTCTATCTATACTACATGGTCCAAACTGACACACGCGGGATTAGAACCTGTGCTAATGTCGTCCAAATTCATTTAAAGAGAGTACTTAAATACTGTGACGACTTAAATATAGTTCAATATAAATAGTTACTGAAGCTTGGAAAATCTTCTCAAGTCTTTTTCCATTGCTAATAGATAATATTTTCGATGACTAACCGCCGGTTTCTAAAAGTACGATCAAAACTAATCGGCTGCCAAGTGACTTGCTATTTCTATCTTATTTGAAGTAAAAGCTGAAATAGCAAGTAACTAGACAGACGATCAGCTATGATCAAGCTTTCGAAAACCGGCGGTTAGTGTGATATTTTTTTTAATTATGTTATATTTATCTGCAAAAAAGGCTTAAAATTTTAATTAAAATAATAACTGGTTTGGGTTCGATTCCCGCATGGGAGTAAATATTCTACTGACGGGAATTTTCGTTCCTGATTTGGATTTCAACTAGTTATTTTAACTTCCTAACAATAGACGAGTAAGTTTTTAACGTGCAATACAATACCATACAATAATACACACACTGTACTATAACAATTATTTTTATCCATCGCTGCGTAGGATGATTTATTAACTACTTTATGTTCTAAGGTAACGCATTCCATACTGTATATACATTAAGTATATATGTATGTATACATACTGTATAATGTCACAACGCTTTGCTCTCACTATGCTATGGCGTGTATACTGTTTACTTTACAGGGTGCTCAAGAAACCATGTATATACGTTTATTAAACAGGATCGCTTGGTAATTTAATGCAAACGTAGAACTAATTTTAAACTTGAAATATGAACTTTACTTTTTTGTTTGCTGTTTATGTATGAAGGAGAGAAATAACGGCAATAAGTTGCCTAAGGGTTAGTCGATTATGTACCCAAGTTGAATATAATAACGAGTCAGCCTTTCAGATACGTAATGATGATGATGTTAGTCTCACGTTTGAATCCACAGTCTAGTGTTGATAATCTTCCATATCACTGGAAATGTATTCTTATTACTGTCGTTTTCAACCAACGAGTATTTTACAAAGATGTGGGCTAGTGTGTACAAGTGCTCTAAAGAAGCCTCTAAGTCACTTAAAATCCTTTCATCTCACGAATTCGAAAGAACTAGCGACACGATAAAGCAAAAGATTGATTTTAGTTTAAAAATCTAATGTAATAGGAGCCTCAATATTTAACAATCTGCCGCAAGAGATACAAAATGCAACATCCGACGACAGCTTCAAAAATAAGCTAAAAAAGCTATTATTAGAAAAAGCATATTATTCGGTCACCGAATTTATATGCAGCTGATAATATATAATATAGTAATAATGTAAATTAATATTGAATGTTTAGTATGTAGGTAATGTAATATTATTTAAAATTCCACCATGACTTGTAATCTGTTTTTACCAATAAAGTATCTGTATCTGTATTACGAAACTATATTTGACCGAAAGGCTCCCAAAACGAAAAACATTGGGACAAAATCCGCCATCTTGGACTAGGACTGATTCTCACAATTGTTTGAAATGTTTTCATTGAATTACCAGCACATTTTTATGTATATTTATCATCAAACATTACAAATATGAAGATAGTCCAATCTAGACCTACTGTGTTGCAAAATTGCTTATTGCTTTATATACTTTACTACATTCATTTGCAGGCCAAAGCTTTTATTTAAAAATTAAATGACGATCAGCTTTTATCGAAAAAGTACCAATCTTTTTTTTAAGTTTATTGTAAAGTTAGCTTATTTTTTCCCAATTATGATGAATGAAAAATAAAATCCTTAATTTGCAATTATTCACGGGGCAATGAATTGGTCTAAAGATTTTCAATTTATTTTACTCAAAGAATAACCTACCTAGAGAACGAAACATCAGGGTATCTAAATGAAAAAGTTCTCCCACGAATAATATATCCGTTATTTGTTTTACCAATTTTATTTGGATTGAATCTATTTATTTAGATTGAACTGTAAACTTATTTCGGGGTGAACAATGTTCGCTCTCGCTCGCGCGTTTTGACAGCACGCCACGACGTGCGAGCATTAATTGGCCTTACCATTCAACTGAGTTGAATGTATAAATTAATTTTATCATGTATTATTTGCTTATTATTATAATGCCACCTAAAAAGCTGCGGTACACACTAAATAGTATTCATTCTGTTACCCACTGGAGTTCTAAATTCTTTAACTATACACGATTATTGTAAAACACCAAGTTTTGGCTCACACATAGATAATCCGATATTTAGATTGTATCGTACATATCCTGAGATATAGGTACGATTCATTGTACCTACTCATCACAATGTTTGTTTTTAACTATACGAGTATGGCATAATATTCACTGTCAAAATTGTTTATAACACACATAAGGCACAAGACTTTAGTGTAAGTAATGTATTAAGAACAGCTTTTTGCTCGGAATCGAGTTTTTTTGAAAGACATGACTTCGTCAACCGGCCTTCAGCAATTATCGCATGAAAATAAATATCCGCCCGAAATGTGTAACGTCATATCAAAGTCATATCAAAGTTGTATAGAACGTTTCCGAGTATAAAGACCTAGAATAGCCTAGCTCTATAGGAACTAGAATATTCAGTTATAAAAAATGTATTATGAATATTGGTTGAGATTGAATCGAGCGCAGTATTTACCTAGTGCTCATTATCTTGCTGTGTTAAAACAAAGGTTAAAACACTCATTTACGTAACTTTTAAACATTTCTCAATAATATTTGTCATTCTTAATGTTGAATGCTATGATGGTAATTTTTAAAGCAATGTTTATTTTGAGGTTTGTGTAAAGTCAATAGAGGTAAAGTTGTGTAAGCAAGTACACACATAACATATTAGAGGCAATAGGATAGGCTTGGACGTGTTTCTGCCTCACTATTACTGTATTATTAGTTATTATATGTATACGCATGTTTGATGGTCCCGTAAAGACGCGTCTAGCATGGCGCTTGCATGAGCATTGTGTATAGCCTCAACTAAACCAATGTTCGTTTTGTTCTGAACTGCTCAACCAACCATCGTACCCTCCGTCATCAGTTCAGTTCTGTATGGATGTGACTGAATTTACTTGATCGCAAAGGGTTTCTCATTCGTTCTGTCGCCATACAACAGACCGGTCGATTCACCAACGAAATATTAATTATATTAACGTTTGTATTATTCTTGTAGGAAACACCGGTTAACGGGTTTCTTAGGTAACTTTCGGAGTCTCATGTTTCGAAGACTGGTTTGGATGTGCATTGTCCGTCGGAAAACTGATCAAACCTATGTAAGAACAGGCATATTGTATAAATATAAACTATGTTCTTAGCTGTGTGCCCCATAACCGAGAGCAAGTCTTTTGTTTAATCAAGGGCATTATTCTCTATGACACAGGAGATTCCTTGCCCCAAACCGTGAAACGTCAAAACTTAATGTTGGGCTTTATTCTTTATGACATAGGAGATACTTTTCCCTGACCGTGTGACTTCACAACGTGATCTAAACGCAACCGCGATTGGTTTGGTCATAGTGAATAACGCCCCAGTGCTTGTTTTAGTATATATATATATTTTTCAGTTTTAGTCAACCGAAATCGATCGTTGTCATTGAATTATATATCTTTAGTTACAAAACAAGACAGTTACGTTTACTAATAATACAAAGGCTTAGTACAGAAAAACAGTAGGTAAATGCTGTAGCGGATACTTGAGCAGCAGCACTTAGCAAAAAAATATAAAACACTGTTTTTTTATTAAGAGTGACCATTGTTCGGCATCGCTCGTTTGGGAGTTCGGTGGTCCCTAGATGTCAGAGAACGTCAGCAATGTGAGCGGCGTTGCGTTTGCAGGTGATATTCAGCCAGAGCTCGGAGCTGCTGGAACGCGAGTCCTCCATGGCGTCCTCGCTGGAGGAGGTGTCCGGCACGCCGGGCAATGACCCGTCGTGCGCGCCGCCCACTGACCACTTCGGCGTCTTCAAGGACTTCGACTTTCTGGAGTACGAGAGCGAGAGTATTGAGGTAAATATCGTTTTGAACCTCCATTTACCAAGTAAGCACTAACATTACTAAATAATATTGTTGTTTTACTACAACTTTAATTTGGACGTCTCTTTGACTACCCCGTTTACCCGTAAGTACCTAGCGTACTCCCACCCTATTCGTTTGTTATTTTTGTGCGGAAACCCAACTATTGTGGGATATCTGTCGTGTTTGGCAAATGTTGTATGCTCGTGGTATTGTTTCCAGGGCGAGAGCTCGGATAACTTCAACTGGGGCGTGCGCCGGCGCCTGCCGAGCGAGGAGCGCGGCGAGCGCGCCAAGGAGCGCGTGCTGCCGCATCTGACGCCCGCGCATGACGCCCTCACCAAACCGGTACCGTTGCTCTTTTACGACTACCGTCAAACTACGCTAAATAAGTTATTGGTAAGACAGCTTATATAGGCTTTATAAATAAACTAGGAATTCAAAGGAACGACGACATCATTGCTGGTTGCACTTAGCATTGTGTTAGGCAGTACAAAAACTGCAAAATGTACGAGTTCATTGAAAGATCTGTTACGCCTTCGCTAATTTTCCGTTTTTTATTTATATGGTGTGTGTGTGTGCAGAGCGTGCACGAGGACTCGTCTGACGAGGAGGGCGGCTGGGAGGAGGGCGGCGCGGGCGGCGGCGCGGGGCGCGGGGAGGGGGACACGCACGAGCTCGCGCTGCGCGTGCGCACGCTCTCCTTCTCCAGCGCCTCCAGCGGCGAACCGGACGGTAACTAACAACTAGGCCGCTCACACTAAATTATATAAGTACTATGTTAAGTGGTATGTCCCTGATGTTACCTGGTAATAGGTGGTGCTACTGTAACACAGCACTGGCTAACGATGCACTGCCCTGCGTCCGTCAGCTTGAGGCATGCAGGTGTTAGTCTGATGTGCCTGTAATTTCTTGATTCTGCTCTCTAATCTCTGATTTGAACATTATCAAGATTGGCTCAATGACTATGACATAAATATAATAAACACTACTTATGTGTTCGATTACAGTGGCGCGGGGCGGGCAGCGGGAGCGGCTGGCGGCGCCACTTGGTGCACCTGAATCAAAAACTTATGTTTGCGTTACCCGCCAGCGGGTTCCGCTACCCGCCCCGCGATCCGATTGCGCTTATGTCTGACTATCGAGATGGCTTTCAGTTTGACATTTGATTCCCGTAGTGTAATAGCAATTAGGATAGTATAAGATGGATGGGAATCTTTCAAACTGTAAGCCATCTCGATAGGTGGACATTAGCGTAATCGGGCCTCGGCTCGTACTGTAGTTTCCCAGTTAGTGGTGGTGCTATGCTAGCCTAGCTAGCTTGTTGTGTTGTGTTGTGTTGTGTGAGTGGTACTAAGCTAAGGCCTGTGTGTGTGTGTGCAGGCGACCGCGGCGACGTGACGCCGGTGCCGGCGGCGGGCGGCGGCGCGCCGCGCGACGCCTGGCGCGCCTCCGTGACGGCGCTGCTGCGTCGCGCCGCCGCTCTGCCGCCGCTGGCCTTGCTGCATACCGTGCACACTGTGCTCAAGGTAACGCACACACCTTATCGTATCTGTTGCAAGGTCTACAACTCCGGTTTCAGAAAAGAACCGGGGATAACTGAAATGCACCTCAGTGGAACCATGAGGACAACTTCATGAGGAAGTTTTACTATTCTCCACGTGTTTAAAATTTCAGCCTTTTTGCAAAAGAATGTATTGGGATAATTATTCGAAGGAATTTCTTGGGAATATCCCCGGTTGATAAGAGGACTATAAATACAGAAACTTGCTTATTCTCAAACGGGGAAGGAATACATCATTTATTTATTATATATATTTATTTTGACGACCTCTGTGGCGCAGCGGGCGAGAGTCCGCCTGCGACGCTAGAGGTTGCGGGTTCGATTCCCGCCTCGGAACAAATTTGTGTACGATCTGCAGAAATTTGTTCCGTTGGTCTGGGTGTTTTCTATGTATATAATAAAAAATATCTATCTATGTATGTATATAATGTATTAAATATATCAGTCATCTTTTACTCATAACACAAGCTTTGAGTAGCTTACTTTGGGGCTAGATGGTGCTGTGAGGATTGTCCAGCATTATTTATTTATTAAAAAGTTTACTTTATTACCAAAGTGTGTGTTTTAGTGAAGCCTTCAAAAGTTCCAAAACATGTGTCAAGTGCCCTTAGAAGCCTCTGGCGCATTTAAAAACCATTCTTCATACTATTTCGAAAAAAACTGTGATCATCATCATTTTAGCCCGGTGTCACCAACTGCTGAGGCTAGGCTTCCTTCATTATCTGCCAGCCTACTCTGTCCTGTGCGTTTCTTCTGCTGGGGACTGAGGGCCAAAGGTGTTCGGCATTCATCGTGAAGGGAATTTGGCCATAACGCGACGCTGGCCAGTGCGTCTGAATAAACTGTGATACAACTAGCTGAGTGTCTCTATCAGCTGCGTAACCTGTGCGTGTGTGCGTGTGTACCAGGAGGTGACGTCGAAGACGGTCTCGCTGTGCGCGGAGGCGAGCGGGTGCGCGGGTGCGGCGGGGGGCGCGGGGGCGGAGGGCGCGGGGGCGGAGCTGGCGCTGGTGCTGGAGCGGCTGGGCGCGGAGGAGCCGCCGCTGCTGTGGGCGGGCGCCGGCGCCGCCGACTGCGCGCGCGTGCGCGACGCCGTCCGGTACGCGGCGCTAGAGATCACAGAGCATCTCGAGACGTTCTTCGACAGGAGGGAACACGCGCTACAGGTAATTATATACCATAATAAGTACACTATAACGTATCATATTGTATAATCATTTGGAAAAAAAATAACTTATTCATATGAATCATGTAATGACAAAATACACGCAAGTAGGCCTAGCAACGGGGTTCACTCTAAATTTTGTATTTTTAATATGTATTGTTTTTTATTATACCTAATGCTAACAATAAATGTAAGTTTTACTAACAAAACGATCGACTGCAGATTGAATAAATATCGGCCGACATATCGGACCTATAAGTTGGTCGACATTTATTCTTTAAGTGAAAATAGCATATTAATCTATGATTGTATGGAAGTATATATTTTTGCGCTTTTATTGTATTTCGACACTAATTATTATATTTTTTGTTCCTAATGTATTGTTTAGAATCGGAATACATCAATTGGCATTTTTATGTAGTTTTGAGTCAATTCATGCATGATAACATACTATTAGAATTTAAATTGAAATAAAATTGCTGTGCCCTCACAAGGTTTAATATGTCATTCGGACGCCATACAATTTATTTCGCTTAAATTATGTACGCTTTATAATATACTCTAATACAGCGCTGCTGCCGCAACTAACAAAAGTGCAAGACTCTATCTGCACACAGGCTAACTTGGTGCTGGAAGGTGTTTCTACAACTAACACTGGGCAACTGATAATCCTACTAACACGATATCACGACTGAAGAATGTATTTTGATATTTTTTCTTGTTTACCATAGAAACATTTTCAGTCGTTGGACGGCGCTCGCGGCGGCGCCGCCGGCGAGGAGACGACGCGATACCTATACAAGCTGATCTTCCAGCTGCTTCTACTTCTGGAGACCAACAACAAGATGGTGGTGGCCGTCTACCACGCAGCACTCGACAACAGGGTGAGTACATACACTTCTACTTCTTTCACTTTTTGTGACACTTGCTTGACTGTCCCCGTAGTCATTAAGGTGTCTGTAAGGTCATTACTTGTGAAGTTGGTATGACGCACATACCAACTTCACAAGTAATGACCTTACAAAGACTACAGTACAGACGACGGAATATGAAAAACTAAAAACTGAAACAGCTTCACGACTTTGATCCCCAGGCACGGTAGATATCCCTTCAGATCTCTTATTACCAAGTACTAACTCAAGATTATTTGATGATGTCTAAGGGGGGTAGTCAGAGATACGTCCAAACATTACACATTTGGCACATACCCACATTTTGCTTACTAGCAATTATTTTTAGTATTCCATACGTGACAGGTTGCAAGCCCATCGCCGCTGTTAGAATACTAACTTGTTTCCTCAAGATGTTTTCCTTCACCGTTTAAGAGCACTGGTATTGCGCACATTAATTTTTGGATAGAAAAATCCATTGGTGCACGACCGGTGGCGATGATGTATTCAAAAACAATAGAAATTCAATAACCAATAACAATAAATCAATAACAATAAACAGACCACGCGTATAGGCGGTCCCAATGTCAAACAAAAGACGTTCAAATCAAGCCAGAGGTCATCAGGAGTGTACTTCTTCAGGCTGATGATTATGATGGCGGAGTCAGCGTTATTTATTTATTATGTCGAGCAAACACCTCATCGCATATTTGCAATTCTTCACTCTTTAGGCTAAGTACCTAAGGTCATCTTGATGTATCCGATAGGAGGGGTGAGGTGAGGAGGGAGGTTTTTACCTGTAGGGTGGCAGAGTCTTATATAATTTGCTCTGTGGTTGCCATGGCAAAGGACAGGGGGTGGCGTAGGCGGATTTGGGGTGGGCGATATTGATTGACGTTATGAGTTTGGTTTTTTGCATCTACAAACCATGCCTTTTAATGGTTGTACCTAAAAATTTGTTGAAGATAAACAATGCCATTTTTACACCAGTGTATTCAGAGCAATTTTTTGTATGAATGTTAGATATTTATCGAGGGTGACAAAAACAAAGTTGATAGACGGAGTATTTTTTTTGAAACGTGTTGTACTTCGTTGATGTAATTATTAGGTCTAGATTAGTATTGTAGACCTTTGTTTAGAGTCTAAGGATTACTTTGAAAAGTTTTAGAGACTAAAGATTATAGTTAAATAGTTGCGCCCCGCGGTTTCACCCGCGCAGGTTTAAATCCCGGTGTTCCTACGGGATAAAAAGTAGCCTATGAGCTATTACAATCTATAATCCATCTCTCCGGTATTCCTAGGGGATCCTGGGAATACCGAGATTTAAATCTGCGCGGGTGAAACCGCGGGGAGCAACTAGTCCACTATATGTGTACGTGTAACCTTTCTTTCCGAACAATAAACGATTAAACGAAAGGAGTCGCGAGCGAATGGTACAGTACAGTACAGTACACGGCATTGTTGCAGGGCGTGGAGAT
Organism: Plemyria rubiginata; assembly: GCA_963576535.1. Classification (NCBI taxonomy): domain Eukaryota; kingdom Metazoa; phylum Arthropoda; class Insecta; order Lepidoptera; family Geometridae; genus Plemyria; species Plemyria rubiginata. The sequence continues at coordinate 559,685 of OY754905.1, forward strand.
GAGCGGCGCAGTGTGCGCGGTGCGCGGCGCTCTGGCGGCGTGCGCGGGCGACGCCTGGGCGGAGCCCGCGCCTGCGCCTGCGCACCACGACGACGCCGCGCTGCTGCTCCTCATGCACCGCCAGAGGTAACCTACACACCTTCTATCATTCACAACGTCACCATTAAAAGACCGAGACAACAGATGACATATAGCTTAGTACTAGTCATTTTGTCAGCTCCGTCAGATCTTCCCTTTTCATGCCGAGGGTCCCACCCTCGCTCCTTTTAGGAGAGGTATTACTTTCCGTTGCTAGGACGGTAAACAAATAAAAGGCAAATTAATTAATCATTTTAAAAATATTTATAAAATATGCGTCGACTTTTGTAAAAGAGATATTTTTAATTAGGGTTCGTGTTTTACGGCATTGTAATTTGGGGCACGAGGCAAGTCTTTTGTTGATATCATACTTCATAATAAAAATATACGTTTAAAAGTTTTAGTCATAAGAGTTTGTGGCTAACGCTTATACGTTTAGGCTGAACTAGTCGATCAACATGCTCGCTGGCTAACACTCTGTACCTATTTCCATACACTATAAATGATGACGAAATGAACTCGGTAATCAAAGTAATCTTTTGTTTTATTTCATGGTACTAAAATAAATGAATTTATTTTAATATTAATGTTTTTAATTTTGAATTGAATTTTATAATGCTTCATTAATTGTAAATAATTGGTAACTATGACATAATTTAAATTGTATTTTTATGAAAATGATGTATATGTGTTCATAATTTAGCATGCAAAGGTTTTTCTGGCGAAGTGTGAGGTTCTTTAACCGTAGGTCATCATCAAATATGTACCATACTTCACGCAAATAAATTATTTCATTTCAAATAAATAACAATACTTGACATTCCTGTTAAATTTGAAACATGATTAGTTGATGGTTTGTCAACAAGAGTTGACGAACCATCATGTTGGTGAGGTAGCGCGTCAGGTGCGGCGTGCTATGAGTGCATGGTGTGTGTGTGTGCGCGTGTAGATGGGGAGCTGCGCTGGCGCAGGCGCGCGCGCGCAACGCGGAGAGCATCCTGGAGCGCGGCGAGCTGCCGGACGACGACGTGGCCAGCCTGCTGCACGTGTACTGCCGCGCACTGGCGCAGGCGCATCCCGGTATTGTACCTTCACCACACATCACACACAATATACATCACCACACATCACACACAATATACAAATACACCCCTTCATGGTAGCACTCACATCGGTGTTCGCGTTCAAGTTTCAATGTGATCCTTGTGATTTTATTGAATAAATAAATAAAATAAATATTGGTGGACTTTCCACACAGCACTATCTAGCCCCAAACTAAGCTTATGCTTGTGATATGGGAACCAGATAGCTGATATACTACTTATATACTTTTTTTTGTAAATACATACTTATAATATTATTTTAAAAAAATTATTATATAAACATATTTTGTCTTAGACTACATATTTACTTATTATTTGGCTTGGTTATGCAACTCGAACACACCGCCCACACATCGTCACGAACAGCGGCATTCGTGTAATTGCGTACTATTAGTTTTGTTAGTGAAAATGGGCAAATATAGCCGAACAATATTATTAAATTTCCCTGAACAAACCATTTCCTTTAAATTTCTTGTACTTGTATTTATACATCGTCGTTTTGGGAAAATAAGCTACTTGTTACAACTTATTGTTCTTAAAATTGATATTACGTACGGAAGTTTGGATCTCGCTTCACGTGCATAGTTCCCCTCAGCTGCAAAGAAGGTGAACAAGGCTCGTTTTCAGATATGGTGGCCATCACGCGGCCCGTGCACGAGCTCTCCCAGAACCTGTCCTTCATGATGGAGAGCCTCTACAAGGTGTCCGTGGCGCTGCAGCGGCACGATGCCGGATGAATATCTGCCTTATTACTATAGCATAGAACCTAGTTTCACATAACACACGCTTGACTCTTTTTGGTACTATATCATTATGTTAGTTTATATACTTGTAGCCAAGCCAACGTTTGACAATGTTTCTTAGTGAATAAAAAATACATCACAGTCACTGCTTATAAACTAGAATTTAAGTCAGTCCCACGTGACTTCTCTCCAAAGAACTGGCAATAAGTTCACTCTATCATATAATTTAATGAAGTAAAACGGCTGTAATGCACGTGGAACTGTCAGCATTAACACATTGTTATAAAATAAAGCCTAATAGCAAGCAACTCACAAACACAAGATTAGAATAGATGACCTCAATGTACTTCACTTAATATTACCACTTTATGACATGTCCAAAATAAATTATATAATAATAAATGCTCTAAAAAAATCTAAACTATAAAAAAATTACAACACGGAAGAGTTCTTCACTTCACATCACTTTTTAACAGAAGGGTAACAAAGGGGGCCCTGTCAATACATGACAAAGGCGCACGAATGACCCGACGACAAAACTGGTTCGTATTACTAATACCTTGTCTTTGACGGCTTAGGACCTTCAATGTATTTAAAAAACTTCTGCATTTAAAAAACTGTCATTTAAACAACAATTTGTTTTTCTATTTACAATTGTTTAAGTACTCTTCTGTGGTTTTTTTTTTATAATCTATAGGTAAAACGTTTGACCGCAATCCCACCTGATGTTAAGTGATGATGCAGTCTACGGTGTAGCACGCTTACCTAGAAGAAACCTATTCACTCGTTTCTTGAAAACATCCAAATTGTACGCTTCCGGAAAAACCGACGCCGGTAAGGCATTCCACTCTTTGGCTGTACGCATAATAAAAGTAGACGCAAAGCGCTTTGTGCGAGCAGTAGGGATGTCAACCATGAACGGATGTCTCATCTCCGTACGTCTGGTGGTCCGATGGTAGAACGGGGATGGGGGAACCAAGTTATGGAGTTCCGTTGCACACTCCGAAATGTATCCTGTAAAAGACCGATAAACAGGCAACTTTGCGGCGATGCTCAAGAGTCAGGAGCTTAGACTCGAACAACGTGTAACCTATGAGCCTTTTGGCTCGTCTCTCAATAGTATCCAAGGCCTCAAGCTGGTATTTGGCAGAGCCATCCCAAAGATGAGAACTAGCTTGGTGTATGCTAGCTAGCTGAATACTTTGTTCATTAGATTCACAGTGAACTCTGGAATGTATGTAATTCAACTTTATTTAGACTACTTCTTATGCTCTCTGTTCATACTCCTTTAGACTAAGTAGCTGATATGTTATTGTCGCTCTATTAGCGGCAAAAGCTTTCACCACACTTGTTACCCGTTTGCCGAAAGAGAAAGGTTATGGTTTTTCTTTCAGATACTTATCAATTTATCGGACTATATGCGTATGTTTATATTTAAATATAATTTAATTTCAGTTCTTAATGTCAATAAATTATTTAGTTACAATAGGCTTTTAAATGAATTTGAATAAAATATTAATGACAAAACTTATATGTATAAAAAAAATATGGGGTATCAAATATCCTTCGCTAACTAAAGAAGAAAAATATAATGTATACATAATACACAATTTTATGTTTTATCCGCTCGAGTATGTAGGTACTTGTTATAAATATATATATTCAATATAATAATTATGTACTTTTAGTTAATTATGCAGTAGTGGACTAAATAAGTGTAAGATCCTTGTACCGCATATAAAATTGATTGTAAAGTATTTTCATATGAAAAACCTGTATAAATATATATTTTTTCAACGAAATGGACTTACAAAGTTAAATGATTGGTGTATTATTATAAAATTCAAAAAACATTAAAATAATAAAACGGAGCTTCGATTCTTTCAACCGCTCGATTTGCGACCTTGTTAAAAAACAGTAACGCAGTCGTTTTGAATAGTTCGCAGACCTATAAACGCGACGCATCGCTTCAAAATAATTAATATAAAAAAAAATCCCGAGTATAAATTATGCACCCACGATGTTGCTGTATGTTACCTATGTTTATATTAGGGTAGGTCAGTATTTATTCAGCGTACTTAGATATTATAATGACAGGACGGGGCAAAGCCGACGGACGCTCTAACTTATAAACTCAACTCTGTCTGCCTCTTACTCTCAATCCGAAACACCAGCCTGATTAGAGAGATTTAAATTATTTCATATTTTATATTTAAATTGTTCGCAAAATTATTTCTAGCAAAAATTCCTAAGTACCAGTATTAATCCATGGTTCAGTATAACGATTAAATGTAAATAAAAATAAATTTCTTATAATATGACTGAAAACTACCTAGGTGCCCGTACGTTCAAAATAATTTCATGTTCATTACGTAATGTAAAATAAATTGGTACAATATAATGTGTTTCTTGAAATGAATTGTTACTGTTATAATAGCCGCTGCTTGTGTAGTCGCATCCGTCGGAGTTATGTAAACTATATAAGTAGCCTATTATTTAGCTATTTCTACAAAGTTTTAGGATTGTGAGAATTAAACCAAAAACATATTTAGGGAACTTGAACAACCGCTTACTGATCACTGCAGTATGCACTACGCCAAGCAACTGCAAACGCGAAACCAAAATGTTGCAAACAGAACTTTGATTATTTTGTTGCAGTATTGACAGTATGTAGGAGCTTTATAGCATGATAAGATAAAACAATTATAAACTATTCCCTACTGAAGTTTTAAATTAAGATTCTGCTAAGACCAAGAAATATCATGAAAGTTTGATTCTGATTATAATTTTTGTGTTCGCGATAAGGCAGCCAAGACACGTTATCTTCGCATGTTTGCTAGACGACTTTTCTATAAAATACACCTAGTACAGTCAGCACTTTACTCGCTCGGTAATACATCGTTTTAAAATCTGTAACTAGGTAACAATTGAATACCTATAATAAGGCCCTATTATAGGTATTCAATTGTTTTGAATTTAGTATTATTAATTTGCTTTCTAGATAAGTATTCATATGCACTGGAGCCTGTGGTACATAAAGTAAATTTACTGATATTTTTACATACTGGTTGTATTTTATGATCATTTTCCTGGACAACACGTTTACTTTTTTTATTTTGACAGCTAGCGACAAAATGGCTATTGATCGCACCATTGAACGCAGTGTATTCTCAATATTTTTCTCAACAATATTTAAAAAAGCAGATAGCTGAATAATAATAATACTATTGTATAATTCTTTTTGTAAATACATTTCTATAATATATTATTTCGATGACTTGTATGACGCTTGTAACTCTAATGTTTTATGTATACTTTGTGACGGTATTTCTTTTATAAATGAAGTTATTGATTTCATTTGCTATGTATTTGCATTGTGTTTTTGTATATTCACAATATGGCTAACCAGGTGTAACCTGCTTCTGGCGCACGTATAGGATATTTGTTTATAAATTAGGCTCTGGCTGTCCACGTATTACATCAAGTTTAACATAATATGTTAAATAATCTGTTGATCTGTTGTACCGTGCGTGAAACGGACAAGCAAAGAGCCTTTTTACCACTAGTGTAAACACAATGGCCCTTATTCATATCCACGCCATTTTATATCTATAAAGTGCACCTACTTATCACCATTACTTTCATGTCAACAAAAGGGATAAAGGGATAGCAACTAACATAGCGACCATTTTATCGAATGGAACCCTTAGCGAATTATTTATTTGTAACCACTTGTAAATTTATTTATTTAATGTAAACAACGAATAAAATATACGAAATGCTAGTTCTGGTTTTTCTGTTTCCTGTACGCTATAAATAAAAGACATTTTACTAGTCATAATATGTATACCTACATAGGTAATGAAGCGACGACCTTGTTAAGTTCCCGGGCAGTGGATGGATAAAGCTTGGAATCTTTCTTTCTTGAAATGTTGGTCCTGTCTCCGACAGTGGCTGATGATGATAATTTAACAAGTAAAAAATATTTCTAAATACTTTAGGGTTTCCTGAGATAGATGAAATCGTGTGCAAAACAAACACTTGTTTGGAACTTGGCTTAAAAATACCTTTTTGCTTATCAGTTATTCGATCTATCTATGTATCTATTTAGCATTTTTATAATCACAAACTCCAGGTGTATTAGTGAAAAAAATAGGTAGTTGAGAAAAGCTAGAGACCATACATAGTAATAAAAGTTTTACATAATAAGTATTTTCTATTAGATTCTCTACAAAAGATGTAAGTTGACTGTCTAGCCTAGAGGTTACGAAGTGCTACGTACTCGTAGGAGCGTAGCTAGCTCGTAGCCGTAGCTGTTTAGCGAGATGCGATATAGAGCTCAGAAACACCGAACGCGGCACATATGTATGGAAATCAATCAATGCATACAAGTCGTTGCACCGCTCTGTGTTGGATGGCTTCTTTGCAAAAAGAATTGCAGAATTCACTAATTGTCCCATATAAAAATGCCTTTTCTTCTTCCTGCGTAAATGCATAAACTTGTGTGGATTGCTAAAAAAAGGTGACATGACGGGTCACTTCTTTAATGAATACCTACGGCGTAGGTGCCCTACGTGAGTGTTGCGTGGAGCTTTCGTAGTGGAACCCGCCGAAGACGACCGAGAGGGATCGGGAGGGAACAGCGGCGGACAGAAAGCTCGCGGCCGACCTGCGCGACAGACGCTTGTACGTTGAATTTTGCTCTCATCGATCGATAGCGGCTCTGCTCCGGGCGAGCTTCATTGCGCTTTGTTGCGAGTATTAAGGCATTTCTTGCTACATCGTAGTATTTAAACGCTACTCATATTTACATCAGATTTACATATTCATCTAAATCTACTCTGAGGCTACCGGTGGCTGCAGTTAGTGCTTTGTGAATACTTGGCTGGCGAAACATTACCTACAGGTGATTTTTTAACATCATATTTTGTATCAGAAAAGATGTAGGAATCTACCAAATTGATAAATCTCTATCCTTACAAGAGATCCCTCTTATTATCCCTGTTATCTGTACCTAATAAAGTACCTACCTCAAATGTAACGCTATGAAAAACTACGTACATCTCGTTAAGCTAGCCTTGATACATTTTTTGAATTTTCTCTCACTTAGTTCTAAAATCTCATTTGGAATTTTATTGTAGAATCGTATGCAATTTGTGAGAAATGACATTACATTTTTGGAGTCTACATTTTGGAAATAAGAGTTTATTTTTGTTTCTTGTGTTAATTTTGTGTGAATCGCATTTCTTTTCGAAGGTTTGTATGAATTTACGCGTGTACATTATACACTCGTATATGTACAACGAAGGCAAGGTTATTATATTGACCTCATGAAAAACGCTTCTGAGAGAGGCTCTTGAGCTTAAATTGTAGATTGCCCTAACTGCCCTTTTCTGTAGTAGCAAAAATAGATTGGATCCCTGCTGCGGCACCCCATAATAGAATTCCATAGGACATGAGACTGTGGAAGTATCCATAGTATACCAGCCTAGCATTAGATACATCCGTTAGCTTTCTAATTTGTCTTACCGCATAAACGGCAGAGCTCAGTTTGGCACTTAAGACCTTGATGTGTGGGTCCCACTGTAGCTTTGAATCTACAGTAATACCCAAAAACGTTGTAGAATGAATGGGTTCTAGACTACATCACCAATTTTTACAATGGGACAAATATGTGTTACATTAGGCGGTGAAAACTTTAGGTATTTTGTTTTATTAGGATTGAGTAGGAGGTTATTAGTTTCAAACCATTTATCAAGGGATTCTAAGGTTTTGTTAATGTTTTGGAGATCAGTTTGATTTCGTCTAACTTTGAATAGTATTGATGTATCGTCTGCAAACATGACTACTTCAGTTCCGGTTTGCTTTTTTATCATATAAGGCAGATCATTTGTATAAATGAGGAACAAAAAGGGTCCCAAAATAGAACCCTGGGGTACACCTGTCTTAATAATTGAGCCATTCGATTTGACTCCGTTTATTTCCACTCTCATTTGTCTGTTTGCAAGGTATGATGAAATCAGTCGCAAGGATATATCCGATAAACCATACTGTTTAAGTTTATCAACAAGTGTTCTATGGCATACTCAGTCAAATCGCAGAAGACGCCAATGACATCACATCTTTCTTCCCATGCTTCAATTATAAATTCAATTAATTTAGAACCTGCATCAATCGTAGATTTTCCCTTTGTGAATCCGAATTGGTGGCTATGTAATAAGATCATGATTATTAAAATGTTTAGTGAGTTGATTTAGCAAGATTTTCTCAAATATTTTGCTTAGGCCCGGAAGCACAGAAACTGGCCTAAAATTATATGGGTCCACCATACTCCCCGTTTTATACAGCGGTACTACTTTGCTTGACTTCATTTGCTCAGGAAATATACCTTTGTCAACACACAGGTTAAACAGTGCAGCTAAATATGGGGCTATTTCAATTATAGCAAACTTTAACACATTAAGGGAGATACCCCATAGATCTTCAGATTTTTTAATTTTCAGTGTTTTAAAAGTTTTTATAATTGAAATGTCAGATATACCTATGGCAAAAAGAAAGTGTAGGCGGCTTAGGGTCTATATTTTGGTTAAGGAGTAAAATAGCTTTATCTGGCGTGGCACTAAGTGATTTTGTCGTCTCTAAATATATAACTCCTAATTTCGATTATTTAGGAGAGCACCGGTGGTCTAGTGGGAGTGACCCCGCCTTCCGATCGTAAGGTCGCAGGTTCGAATCCGGTCGTGCACCAATGGATTTTTCTATCGAAAAATTTATGTGCGCAATGCACTAGTGCTCTTAAACGGTGAAGGAAAACATCGTGAGGAAACCAGTTAGTATTCTAACAGCGGCGATGGGCTTGCAACCTGTCACGTATGGAATACTAACTACTGCAAAATGTGGGTATGTGCCAAATGTAATGTTTGAACGTACCTCTGACTACCCCCCTTAGACATCCTCAAAGAATCTTGAATTAGTACCTACTTGGTACTGGGAGATCTGAAGGGATATCTACCGTGCCTGGGGATCAAAGTCGTGAAGCTGTTTCAGTTTCAGTTTTTCAGTTTCAGAGATTGATAATTTTTTTTTTTATTCTACTAGCTGATGGAACAAGCAGATGGTCCACCTGATGTTAAGTGGTAACCATCAGCTATAAACAAAACATTGCCCCGTAGGTCACGCACAATAGGAACGTGCCCTACGATACACTGCCCTGCGTCCATCAACTTGAGGCATACAGATGTTAAGCCTCATGTGCCTGTAATTACACCGGCGACCACACTCTTCAAACCGAAACACAGCGCTGCTGCTTGGCGGCAGAAAATGGCGTGGTGGTAGTACTTCCCCGGACGAGCCCTTCACAAAGAGCTCTACTACTCTTAATAATGGAGCTTACATAGCTGAGCATCTTACAAAATAACATTTTGGGTGACTGTAAAAGCCACACGGTTCGAGTACCTACCTGCCTAAGTATTTAAATACCTATATAGTTTGTCTTTCTTATTCCGTAGGTATCCACATCCTGCCCCGGTGGATCATCACTGAAATAAAAGAATCGGTGGTTGAAGTTCAGTCGAGGGGGCGAGACAACCGCAACCACGGCGGCCAATAACTTTCGTTGTTCCTTTAGTTTCGAATACGAAACTGAAGAGTTTAGTGTACTAAACAGAGAAGGAGAAGAACCGATCCTGATGCGTAACGGGGCTATAGTTCGAATAGAAAATCCCCCGCCTGACGATTCAGACTCATCGGACTCGGAGAACGATATGAATGAGGCACGCCGCCGCCCACCACGTCCGAACAATGATGGTTCGAATGAGTTTAACTTTGTACCTAATCCTAACCGCAGATATTTCCCTGACATCGCGGTGGTGGTTCGCAACAGTTGCGTCCGCGTGATTATAGTCCCGCTGGACATGTCCATACTCAAGAACCGTAGGTTCGCTGATGAGATCGGTCCGGACTACTTTAGAGAGTTCGCCATCCAAATGTCGAACCCCCTCGAAGCTGAATTGTCGAAACACTGGATCAGCGCGGCAATCGATAATTACTGCAACATGCGTATGTCCGAACAGACCAGCCTCGCTTCCTACAACCGGGGACTGGTGACTTTCCTGACTAACCCGGGACCAGATGGGATCATTAGTCAAATCCAAGCGATGCATAGCCGCTTGGACCGGCGCCAATAGTCTCCATAAAACATCGGTCTACTTTTTCATACTGAAGTAGGTAGATAAGTTTATCTACTATGGACTTGCCTACTTATCTACGTGTCTCGTCTTTTAGTATCTTATACCAATCGATAAGTTAAAATATCGATGTCTGAATTCATTTAAAAAAATGTTTAGTTTTTTTTCAGCTTTCTATTTTGAAATGTAGAAATCTCTAACAGATTTTTTATTGTATGGAATTGCACTATAGATCAAGATTTTAAAAATAAATAGACACATACCTACCTTATTTGTAAGTCTATGGTTTACCTATGTGTACTTGAGAATTTATCTTACTTCTTGAAAAGTTTTCTGGTAAATACTATAAATCGGATGATGAGTAGGCAAAAACTAAATATAAAAATAAGAAGCTTCATCAAGTAACGTCATATTACGTAAGGCCTTTGTTTAGACATTCCATAGCCTCTGCCTACCACCTTGGTACTTAAATTCTCCGCGTTCGGATTGCATCAAGAAATGTCAGGTCGGGGCAAACCACAGCGGTGTAGGTTTATTTCAGTACCTACCGTGTTTAAAATTTTGGCCATTACATAATTCAGGAGCTTATTATGACCTACAATAATTGTTTTACGTTCAAACCTAAAGGTGTACTAAATATTATTTATGTACCTACCTATTATCTAGGAATGTAAGTAAGTAGGTATTATTTATTTATTTTATTTTACTACATAACTATGGATATGTACCTATACTACATATTATGGGAAATATTTATTCATAACTATAGTATTAAGATGTATAGTAGTTTTGTACTGAACTTCTTTGATCTACATTTTGATGTGTCTACCTTTTTTATGTAATTTTTTCAATAAAGCAAAATAACACAAAAATTAGCGTTTTTCTGTGTTCTCCCCTGTGGCATCATAGCCTGTATTTTATTCGTAGGTATATAGTATTTGGTGTGCTATAATGTAGAGAAAAGGACTCACAATGTTAAATTGACGGGTGGCAAAGGATAGGTATCTACATTTAGGAAGAGTAGGTACAGACAGGTATGATCTGACGTCTTGAGGCAACGCAACGTTTGAGTCAAGTGGAAGTTTGACGGTTTATCTGACATCTAAATTCCTTGGTTATAATTGATTGAGCGAGCGAAGCGAACGAAAATTTTACAATCAACTTGGGCGATTTGGCATTTTATGTACCTACTAGTAGCGCCCCGCGGTTTCACGTAGTTTTAGATCCCGGTATTCCCACGGGATAAAAAGTAGCCTATGTGTTATTCCAGACTATAATAATTGACCGAGCAAGCGAAGCGAGCGAAGCGTCTCAGTTTCCACATTGGCCAAAAATGCGTTTGTCCGGATGTCTGTCTGTCTGTCTGTTCTCCTCTACAGGTCGCATTTTTCAAACCGATCTGCAGGCCTATTGGCTATCTTTTACAGTGACCGTGACTAACTGGCTTCGGTTGTACACCGAACTTTGATGACAACTGAGAATTTCATAACATTGGTATTGCCTATCACATTGAGTGGATATCAAGTAACGGTGATTTACGGTGGGCGTGAACCGGGTTCCGGTGCTCTTCGCCACGCTTGAACATTCATTCATTCAATCATCGAATATTATACGGCTAAGTTTAGTAATACTTTTTGATTATTACAGTACTATATTTTAGGATACATTTTGTTTTAGGCGGTTTATTTATACTGACGTAGGTACCTAAGGTTTGGCGGTAAATTCAAATTCTATTTATTTCAATGTATCGAGCGAGTGTACCTATTACTACTTAGTGAATTGTGTTTATCAAGTTCGTTTGTGTAAAAATATTGCTACATAAATCTACAATTAAAGGCTAGTACAACTAGCGTAAGTAACTTCGTAGACTCCCGGTAAAACGATAAAGATTTGTTTTTAGTGTGAATATGGTACTTAGCAAAGTTTTAGATCTTATTAGTTAGTTTTAAAAATGTAAATGTCCACGTTATTAAAATACTTTGTCAACTTACGTATAATATCTACTTTATAGATGCCACCAAGAATGTAAGTTGTTGGATACGACACAAGTTGAAAATCTGTCGCCAAGCACTTATGTAGGATATTTATAAATAAGCTGCACTTGAGACATTCCCTTGATGAGCTTACAAATACTCAAGTGGTCATGACACCGAATGACACGGGACTTTTTGTTGAAAAGAAAAAGTAGGTAAGTAAGTGGAACAACCAATTACCTACCTAAAAAACAAATTTTACTTTTAGGCCAAGGTCAGCGCTCCACTCTTCCAGCTCGAAGGCAGAGGTCACAAAGACAAAGATATACTTAGGAATCGTAAGTATGTAAGAATTATAAATTTTAAATATTTTTTCTATATGCGGCGATACACTTACTAAATATCTGTAATCAAAATATGTGTAATCTGCCACTTATTGAATTCTTAACAAATTAAACAAGCAGATGGCCCACCTGATGTTAAGTGGTAAACATCACAAAGCAATGCCTCGTAAGTCACGCACGAAAGGATCGCGCCCTACGATGCACTGCCTTGCGTCCATCAGCTTGAGGCAAGGTACATGTGCCTCTAATAATGGTACCTGCTATGATATGGAATTGTAAATAAAGTATTATAATATTGGATTTTATAGAACAAAATAAATAAATATATAATATTTTACTTACTACATGCATGTTTTTTGTTTTTTTTACATTCTCAATTTGTTCCAAAAGTACCCAACAAAGACACAGATATAACATTCAAATAGTAGGTAGGTACATAGATAAACTTTAAGCCTAAATATTTTTTTTATAAAATATAAAGTAGAATATGAATTCTATTCAATTATTAGGTACCTATGTACCTAATGTACCTATAAAACTAGCGCAGGCGGTGTCTCTCAATAATAAGAGCACGTCGTTTTCGCTCGTCTTCAGCATATCCCAACAAAATAAGACGTGCCATACCTACCTACTTAACAACAAACACAAATCTCAACAACAGTCACCACTTTTACTAATTAAAATACCTATAACGGCTTCGGTGCCTATCAATAATATTCATTAAACACTGCCTCGGAGTAGTGTCTTTGACGAATAGGTAATGATCATCAATTTGTTGTCCACTATGCGTAGACAATCGCAATCTCTAGTCAAAATAGTGTTACGGTGACTAACAAATAGGGGTCGGTGACTATCGTCAATATCAAGTGCTCATGACGTCATTCTAGTTAGACACTAATGATAGCCAATACGAAACCAGCTGTTTGACAGCCGATTGTTGAACACTTTGGCGAGTGATCTTCACTAGGAGATATCCACCGAGATAGCCAATAGGCCTGCAGGACGAAACTTGGTACACAGGTTATATGACTTATTAGAATTTTTTATTCGTCGGGGATTTTTGATTGGAGGGGTACTTCCCCCAAAAAAGGGCAAAAAGGGGGCTATTTGATATACTGGATATCTCCACCAAATGAGATCCGATTTCGATTGTACTTTTTTTATTTGAAAGGTAGTAACTATAAGTTGGTCTCATAAAAGTTTGGCGAAGATCTGATAAGGATCTTCAGCATGATGAACAGGATAGCTCATCAAACAATCGATGGTTTTCAATCAAATTTGAGAGAAACACAAAGGACCTCATTCTACACAAGATGATGCAAAAAAAATCAAAAAGATCAAAAAAATCACAAAACGGAAAATGCACTTGCACATTACATTTCTCAAACAGCTCACTTTTAGTATGCTCGCGAGGTCTACAGCTCCCAGAGCCACTAGTCTCTAGCCACTAATCTCTGTGCCAATTTTCACTAAGATCCGTTCACCCGCAGCAAGGGATGCTCAAAGACCTAGAGGCAGACCACCCGCCCGTTGGTCCAATGACATTGTAGCAAGTGCTGGAAATGGATGGATGAGACTCGCAAGGGACCGGAAAGAGTGGCGTATTAAAGAGGAGGCCTATACAGCAGTGGGTGCAAACGGTCTGAAATGATGATGATGATGAAATTAAGAAGGTACTTGTTTCTCATTAAATGGTGATATCAAAAAAAGAAAAAATATTAAATCAAGATAAAAGATGGACCAACAGGGTAACTTCTTGGAAAGGCCCACAAGGCAAGCGGTATATAGGTAGACCCTATACCCGCTGGGACGACGATATAAGAAAGACGGCGGGCCCTCCAATAGCCAATGCTCCATACACCGCGACAAATGGATATCTTGGAGGAGGCCTTCACCTGCTTATTTTGCACACCCTGTATATGGTGTTTAAATAAAATTACGTTTGACACCTTCGGCGTTTTTCAACAGAATGAGACCTTAATATATATTAGCGTATCTTAACCGTGTGTGATACCTTAAGTCACTATAATATTTTATGGTACGATATCGTACCATGAAATATTATAGTATCTTCGCCGTCTGGGATGCGCTTTAAGAAACTAGTTTTTATTACTAACCCCATCAGGAAAATACTTTGTAACTTACTTTTATTATTGTTTTACTATGTGCGCTAAAAATAAAAGGCTTTTTATTTTATTTTATTTTATAAATGGTGATAGCGACCTGTTCTGATGATGGAGCCAAGGTCTGTTCAACGCGGAACTCATCAATAAATAGGCCAATTCAGTTGGAACTTGGATACCATACTTAGTAGGTGCCACTAACACTTACTTATATTTTCGGAGCGTTCGCGTCGCGTCACGAAATTTCAGTTCGGGGCGAACTACTAGTATAAAATGTTGTCAAATAATTAGGAAACCACTATCTAAATTCCTTGGAAACCACAATTTTGAAACAAGTTAGGTACAGGTAGCGTAATTCATTCCCATAGTTTTCAATACAAATAGAAATAGAATACGTTTTTTGTTATCAGGCCTCCCGCGAATCAAGCTTAATTGTCCTAGTACGGGGACCATCAGCAACCCTTGTAATATCCATTTTTGGTAAATAAAGGTATTTGTACTATATGTGATACTATAACGATTAAAACGAAATAGCATTGTAAACATACTGGTATATTTTATAGTTTCTTAGTTAAAAACTGTGATCACGTCCAAAAAATTAAACAGTGGAGCTGCATTTAAAATGTCCAAAAGCATAATAATACAATATTAATGCACCAAACACTTCGTAATTACTTGTATCTATAGCAAACAACACTTTAAAATTGTTCTTAAAAAGACACTAATCTATACAAAATGAGATACAATATTTAAAATTATATTATTAGAACTAAATTAATAAAAATCAAAAAGACCCGATTATACAAAATATTTTAAAATAAGTTAAATGTTTGTCTAACATTAAATATAAATACATCATTGATAAAATAAAAAAGTGATGCATGCAAGAGGTTTATAAAAATAGGTCTCCTATGATATGTAAACCATAAAATGTCATCATAATAAATAAAAAAATGTTATCATAAAATGTCAACTCATTTAGTAAAGAGGTAACGAGTATGAAAATTAAGCTTATTGAAAAACATGACATCGTACATACGTTATTTCATTTCATTTAGCATCTATTTAAACAATAGCGATGCAATTCGATTACTGTAATTATGTTGAGAGGACGTTTGAACCTTCATTCTTAAATATATTACACAATTGACGAGTCGTATTAAACTTATTTGCAACAAACAAAATTAAAAACGGCTTTGCATAGTTTTAAATGAACTGTTTATGCCTCTTTTTTAGGAATAGCGATTAAGGCGCTGTTATGCTTCGGAAGGGCAGGGATGGTATAGATGTACCGATACCCGATATTAATATAGATTCATGATTAATATAACATTACAGCGGGTTAAAGACGAATCTAGTCCTATTGCATTGTAAACACACTCATACCAATATTTATATTAGACATTATCTATGTCATTTACTACTGCACACACACAAAACATTGTACATAAATATACTTATAGGAAGAATAATTACAACAGAAAGAAAGACACAAGTAAGACAGAAAAAATTATCATAAAAAACAAAGTTAAGAAATCTACATAATATATATTTTATAGTATATTCATTTTGTAAAACATTGAATAGAAATTCTTTATGTTAGCATCTTCTGCCTGATTATATAACAAAGACATCCTCATCTGCAGTCCTATATTAACGCACAATTATCTCTGATGTTAGGTACTAAAATCTCTTATTCAGTGACACCCTTAAAGTCTGCTTCGCATTGCAATATTCATTATTATAGCTGCCGGAAACTAAACAAAGTAAAAAAAAAACAAACAGAACTATTACGAGTAAGTAACAAACTTATGCAGGAAGTTTTCTGGTCAGCCGAATATCCCGTCATGTCTCGAGGAGGTTCAATAGAATACGCTCTTCCAAGTAATCACATGGAAATGCTACCCACTCACATGATGATGATCGAGTAAACTACACTATGGCATGATCCATATAAGTTGCTTTTTTCAGGCCCTTGTTTACACAATTTCTTCACGGACAAACCAAAAACACATAACCTTGATGTCTCCATACCAGACCTTACCGGGACCTAAGGTCACAGGTTGTGAAAATAGTCTTCGAGAGCGCACAACCTGTCCTCAATGGGAAAACGTGTGATCAACGATAAGAACAGTCTTAGCAGTAGTAAAGGAAATGCGTGAATTGCAACTTTCGCGAGGATCACTCGGCGGAGGCACGGCGTCAGTTGAAGAGCACGGAGCTGGGGTCTTCGTTGTCCATCTGCTTCACGTGACGGAGCACGTCCTTCTTCGTGATCACGCCGAGCAGCCGCCTGGAACGAACGATCCATCACTGTCATTTACCACTTCTTGTGATTGAGTCCCTGAATCTCTGAGCTCTAGTAGCAAAATAGCTGCAAAGTCTGTTGTTTTTGTCAAGAACGTAACAGTTGTTTAATAGGACCTCTGTAAATGTGTAATTAGATATTACCAAATGGTGAAAAGCAGCGATAGTTATGGTAAATAGTATTTACACGATAGGTTGTCCTTACACATTAAAGCTCAAGATCGAAGCGACGACAAAATAAAGATTTTTCTATAAAATTTTTTGTAATTATTTGAAACATTACATTATTGTACATGATTAGACACTCACCCGTTGTGCGTGACAAGTGTTTGTCTCAGGCCGAGTTTGCGGAACATGTCGACGACCGTCTCCATGGGCGTCTGGTCGGTGACTGTGATGGGAGCCATGTCCAGGATGCGGGTGAGGTTGAGGCCGGCGGGGGGCGCGGGCGGGGAGGGGGGTCCCGCGAACACGACCACCGTCGCACCTGTGACGCCTTCCATCGTGCGCCGCGCGTTACCTAACACAAAGGCAAAAGGTATTCAGTCAAAGCTAGGTCAACCAATCTAGGTGCTACTTCCAATCCAGTCAATCAAAAAAAGTCAAAGTGATCAAGCCACTAAAACTCTGGAACTAGTAATATAGAACCACTTGTTTCGCCCCGCTGTTTTACCCGCGCAGATTTCAATCCCGGTATTCCCACAGGATAAAAAGTAGCATACCTATGAGCTATTCCAGACTATAATCTATCTCTCTACCAAGTTTCATCCCGATCCTTTCAGCCGTTCCGGCGTAAAAGAGTAACAAACATCCATCTATCCATCCATCCATCCATACTTACAAACTTCCGCGTTTATAGTAGTAGTAGGATATTCCATATTAAATTCTTAACAACATTCTTCATATATACACTAGTCAGGTTAATTGATTGAGCAACAAAAATAGTTGGTCGAATGAGCGTAAGACTTATACATAGGTATATCAAGTAAGGTCGTATAAAAGGGCTTTTTTTATCAATTTATATGACATGGCAAGGTTTTTTTAATGGATCTCTTCAATAAAAATAGGCCAATTGAGCATAAATGTATGACTGATGCTAAGTGTACCTACAACAAAGCATTACATCGCATGTCACACACGGTAGGAACGTGCACTACTGCTTACTATCTTACTATTCGGGGGAAGCAGCGTTGTTGTAGTTCAGTTTGATAAGTGTGCTCGTCGGTATTAATTCAATTACACATATTATTATAAACACATAGAGCTAGAAGAGCTGTTTGTGAAGGGTTGCCCGGGGAAGTACTACCACCACGCCTTTTTCTGCCGCCAAGCAGAGTTGCTGTGTTTCGGTTTGAAAAGTGTTGATGCCGGTGTAATTACAGGCAGCATCAGGTAGTCCGCCTTAGGGCACGTTTCTTTCGTGCGTGACTTACGAAGCAACGTCGGCTTTGATACAGATGATGGTTACCACTTTAAATCAGGTAGACGATCTGTTTGTTCCATTAGCAAGATGAATACAATATATAAATAGGGTGTATCTTCAGAAATAGGCTAAAAACTGGCTTATTAAACAATATTTTTATTATTTGACAAATTTATTAATTGACTATTTACCATTTATTTAATTTGACATAATTTTATTGTATACAATACGACTACAATGACATTTTGAATGTGCCTTATTTTTACTTTATACCTTACCTTAAGCTTTACTTTATATTATGTGACCTGTAACAAATCTGTTAGGAATAAATAACTATGAACTATGTAACTTGTATAGTATGTTGGATACCTAGCGCGAGGTTGAGGTCCCGGCGCAGCACAAAGCCGACCAGGTACTGCGACTCCCGCGAGACCACCACGGGGTAGCCGTTGTGCTCCGTCTCCTTCAGCAGCGTCTCCAGGTCGTCCACAGCCATTGAGTCCTGCGTTATGACGGACAGCGTCTCGTTGCGCCTGAAAATTATAACTTTATTATACATTTTATCATCGACTTCAGTGGCGCAGCGGGCGAGTCTGCCTGCGACACAAGAGGTTGCTGGTTCGATTCCCGCCTTGGAACCAATTCTTGTACGATCTGCAGAAATTTGTTCCGTTGTTGGTCTGGGTGTTTTCTATGTAGGTATAATAAAAATATCTATCTATGTAAGTATATAACGTATTAAATATATCTGTAGTACCCATAACACAAGCTTTGAGTAGCTTACTTTGGGGCTAGATGGTGCTGTGTGGATTGTTCAGCATTATTTATTTATCAAAAATATGGTCGTTCCTTTTCATCAAAACAATGGCACAAGTTAAACTGTAGTAGCTAATAGACTTTGGAAACTTCTGTCAAGAGCATTGTTTAAACGATTGAATTCTTACGAAATACATCGCATACACTCGGTTTCAGAAAGCTTGAACAAAACTAATCGGCTGTCAAGTCTACTGCTATTTCAGCTTTTACTTCAAATTAAATACAAAAAGCAAGTGACTTGACAGCCGAATAGTTTTGATCGAGCTTTCAGAAACCGGCCGTTAGTCTCTAACTGAAAAGTAATGCGCATAAAAAAATTGCTATGTGCATACCTACTAAGATTCTCATATAAACGTTGATTGACAGAGTGACACGTCAGAATTTACATATTTGCTTTTGCAAGCATGAGGGCGTATTCTTAAATTACTTATTCAATTATTGTATATTCATAGATTAAACTATTTTAAAGGTATGTGGTAAGTAAAACTATTTTAATTAGAATTATGCAATGCTAATATTTAGGAACTGGCCTCAGAAACTACTCTATTGCAAGAGCAGTAATGGCATAATAAGGCATACAATTTAAAAATAACTTAAGCGTAGTTGCTGCCTACAATGCAGAACCCATGTCTTACACTATTAGGTGATACATGCAGAAACATACATAAACATTATTATCTGCTTCTAAGAATGCACTGAGAACGGATTTTTCTAAACTCTAAAAAGGAAAGGCGAAGTTTAACAAAAATTAAGAAATAAGGTTTCACGCAAACATATATGTGAGCATTGCACAATGTTTTGAATGATATTTTTGCGTGCGTATAATCCACCAAGGAATTAGGATACTACGTACAGAATGCACTGACTGAAAGGTAACTTTCTAACGTAACTGAAACGCAATCGCGTAGAAATTTGCATAGTTTCCGTTATTACATACTACTTTCACCCCGCGCAGATTTAAATCCCGGTATTCCCACGGGATAAAAAGTAGCCTATGTGCTATTCCAGACTATTATAATCTATCTCTCTGTCAAGTTTCAGCCAGATCCGTCCAGCCGTTCCGGTGTGTAAGAGTAACAAACATCCATACTTACAAACTTTCGCGACTATAATAATAGTAGGATGGCTAGCTAAATAGGTCTTTAACAATCTGAAATTCAGACTCTGGGATAGTCAACGTGAAACAATGAGTTCGTATACCGCACTCGCCAGCAACTGTAGCAAGCAAGCAGAGCGCACCCGGGAATTCAACGAACACTCGGCGCTCAAATTAAGTAATAATTACCGACGTGGGAGGTCAAGTTAGAATGAACTAAGACAAGCCAGCCTCGTATTTCACAGACCACAGCCTAAAATGGCTACCGAGAAGTGTCGCCGCAGTCTACGCATTATATGCAAAACAAGTTGACAAGACTGCCGGATAACGGCAAATATATATTCAACTGCAATAATAGGAGGAGGCCTTTGCCATAACGATAAAACGCTGGAGTTAAGTAAGAGATATTTATACGCGTAGCTCGCTGTGGAAGGCAGACTAGTAGCCAAGTCAGATATTATAAGCGGTGCTGTTGGAGAAGATTTATAGGTGGACTTATTTTGAAACGTCTAAAATCTAGGTGTATTGGTGTATTAGCATATTAGTCTATCTTTTGTCATAATCGAGTATAGAAAGAATAATGCAATGGCTTGTAAATTGGCCAAGGCAAGCGACGCCACGAGCGTATACCATCACTGAGGAGAGTTGACAGCTGTGAATAATTTTGAGGCGGAACAGTTGCACAAAAGCCACGATATTAAACGAAAAACAGCCTTGAATTTTGAGAGCACATGTAGGGAACTATGAAACATATAAAATACATCGTTTTCGCATTAGTTAAGTAAGCAAGTGCCTAGATTTATCGTCTACAAATGTGTTTGTTTCGCAAAATTATAACTAGATGATTGTGATTTGCTCAAACTGTAACGCTTCACAAAGGATGAAACTTTGATTAGATCGTATCCTGGGAAACAATAAAAGAAACTAGCGCCTTGATCTAGTTTAAAAGATATTTCAATTATTCAAATTCGCTACTATTTTAGCTACCATGCAAACGGTGCCGCAGAGGAAAGTTTAACAAAAACAATTGCCAATGGCTACACGTCTAAGCGGTTACACGCACATATAACAATATAAAATATACGCAAAAAGAAACAAAATATAACAAAGCAAACAAAATCGCAAAAGCATAAGAAAGAGCCGAATTTCACACAGCCCCAGACAAGCAAGGCTCTGTTTCGGAATCCAGATATGTAATTTCTTGAGAAAAAACATCTGTTTATCACCCAAATGTTTGTTCTCGTTGGGGACCGAACACACCACCAACAGCGGAGGAGGCAGAGCTACTACCAACTGAGCCGTGGGAGCTGTACAAGTGTACATGCTTACTTTTTTATTAACGTCTGCCACTACTGTTCATAAAGTAAATAAATAAATATTGCTGGACTTTCCACACTGTATTATCTAGGCCCAAAATAAACCAAAGCTTGTGATATGGAAACCAGATAGCTGATAATATAATACGTGCATTATTTTCTTCTCCAATATACGGTGAAGGAAAACATCGTCAGGAAACTCGTGTCTTAATATAGTCTGCGCTGATTGACCATGTCTTTCTTGTGGATAAGGCCGACATAGCAGAAACTGAGGTGCTTGAAATAGGGACTTGAACCCATAGTACTTCCATGTAAAAACTCGCACATATAACTTTCAATACACAATTGCAAAGGCCAGTTTATTATATTTTTGCATAAACTTGCTATTAAAGCTAGGTTCCTAACTACCTCCCTTAGAGATCCACAAACTCCAGAGTTGATATACTTGGTACTAGGAGTCAAATGAAAGGCGGCTTTTGTTTTATTCTTATAACTAGGCTAGGTTAATCGCATCGTCTTTGCCTTATATTATATTTATACTAAGATAATGAATAACAATAGCTTAATAATTTTTCTTATAAACGTTAGTCAGGTTTAAACATTGCTCACGTTAGCCCTGTCAAAGTTAACATTTGTAATTCTAGCAATTAGAATTCTTTGAGTAGGTCTTTGAGCGCGCCAATAGCTTATCAGACCGATAAGTCTTCAGCTGTCTCTTTTTGTTGACGTGAAAGTGACAATGACATGTATACTCTATTGATTCGCTATAAAATTGAGGAGATTATGAATAAGAGGATTACGATTTGTCTAACCACTACGTTCTCGATCAGTATATTATACAAGAAATCAGCGCACACTCCTAACAACATTGCCAACAACACAACAACGTTGTTCGTATTTAGCATACCTCCCTCGAACGCGCTGCGACGGAGGCATGCTTTATACAATGAATTGTATAAATAATGTTTGTAGAGTGCGATGTCTGATGTACTTACTTGGGCTGCATGACGTCTGCTGCGAGGCTGGTGTGCTGGAACTCGTCCTTTGAGTCCAGGAACGGATAGCCGTTGAGAGCGATGTGCGCATCGTAGATGCCTTGCCGGCCGAGAGCGTCGCCGACCCACTTGGAGGCCATGGCGGCCGCCATCAGAGGCACGATGTAGCGCACGCCGCCAGTCAACTCGAACATTATCACAACAAGCGACACTGCGCACAACGACAATACATTATTTTTATTACCTATTTGACTATATTTATATTTGACTATTGATATAATTCTATAATTTGACGTCCTCTGTGGCGCAGCGGGCGAGAGCCTGCCTGCGACGCAAGAGGTTGCGGGTTCGATTCCCGCCTTGTAACAAATTTGTGTACGATCTGCAGAAATTTGTGTTTTCTATGTATAATAAAAAAAAATATCTATCTATGTAAGTATATAATGTATTAAAATATATCAGTTATCTAGTACCCATAACACAAGCTTTGAATAGCTTACTTTGGGGCTAGATAGTGCTGTGTGGATTGTCCAGCATTATTTATTTTATTATTTATTATTGACACTTAGCTAAGGGCAGCTTCAACCAGGGGCTTCTTGTCTAACATAAAGCCTATTACCATGACAATATTCTGGGTTTCAAGTGTCAACTTTCTGTACCTACTACTTATCAAGTTCATCTGTGTACAATAACCAGAGGGTTATATAATTAGGGTGTATTTAAGACTAATATACAAATAACATTTAAGCATTTACGTCTTTAACTAGTTGCGGCCCGCGGTTTCTCAACGATTTATTTATGAGTAGGTATTATATAAGAGCTCTGTAAATCCGTTAAGCGTTTGATACATACCTGTCATTCTGGTGACGCCTCCGAGCACGGCGGCGGCGCCTACCATGGCGTAGAGGCCGGGCGTGATGCACACCTTCCCGGACGAGCACTCGCCACTGAACATCCAGATTTTAGGGTAGTTGTACGCCAGGAGCTCCACGCCTGCACAGACAAATAAAAATGTAACATTTATAATTCAAACATTTTAAAATTAATTTGATTTCATTCGTTCATTTCATTAAGAACATGATGAGCTATTCTACCAGCTACCTAGATGGGGGCTAGGTAAAAATAAACATATTTTGTTTTAATAGTAATGTTTTTCTGTTCAAAAATGTATGTGCACAGTGCCAGCAGTACTCTCAATCGGTGAAGGAAAACATCGAGAGACAACCGGTATGTATAACCTAAGAATTTCGAAGGAGATTCGAAGAAGGAGCCTCTCAATATTCATTAACTGCATTGTTTAATAAACTAGTGAGACGATGAGAAGTAGGAGAAATACCAATGCCGACAATTCTGCCTGCGATGGCGCCCAGCGCGAGCGACGGGATGAAGAGTCCACAGGGCACCTTCATGCCGAACGTGAATACAGTCATGGCTAGCTTCACGGCGAGCGCTAGCACCAGCAGCCACATGGCGCGGTACACGCCCGGCCCGGCCGGCGCGTTCTCTATCGCGGCGCTCACGTCCGTGAAATTACGGCTGTAGTCACTGCAAATACATCAATAAAAGGGTATTCATTCAAATTCATACGATGAATCACTTTGTATTAGCTAGGCGAATTTAGGCGCCTGTTCCACTAAGGCTTGATTCCTACCGTGCTATTGTATAATCCTAATAATAAAATAAAATGATGAAGCTGTGTGTGTGGTGCCATTCGAATTACAAATACATAATATCAACGCACTACCTACACTCAAGTTTTTTTTAAGTGAAGAGTTACATTCCATTTTTTTTATTTAGAACATGTTGAGAAATTGTAGTGGAGCTTTGTGAAGAGGTCGTCAGCTTGTCCTATCAGCAAATTTTATAAAAAGTAAAGTAGAACGTATAAAGAAAGGTCTCAGCGATAAGGCCGGCCTTGTGCTTTAATGTAACTAATAAACTATTTTAGTTTAAAATTTGTTAATAAATGTATTTGTCGTGAGCAACATAGCGTGTGTACGTAACATACCACAGAGGGTCGGTGGACGAGATACCACATTGGTTGAAGAGCAGGTAGATAAGTTCACTGGTATTCATCCTCGTGTAAGGGTTGGGATAGGCGATGACAGCGGTCACCAGCGTCACCACCAGCACCTCGGTGACGGGGTACTGGCCGAGCTTCGAGTGCTTGCGGTATCGGCACCAATAGATGTTCGCCTTTATGAATATTGTTGCGATGCAGCCCTGTCAACAACAGTCATATTTGAGTACAAATTCTGATCCATCCGCTCCTTAGAACTAACTACCAGTGATCTCAAATGAATAGGAGTAAAGTTTATTTTACAACATAAAACTTAACTATATAGATAGTGTAATGATAGGTAGGTAGGTACTGATTGCAGAAGTATAAAACTAGTATATTACAAGTAATAATAGTTGAATAGAAAATATTTAATCACGTCTCAAAAGCAATAATGAGGCCAAACACCACCCAGATGCTAAAGCAGCGTACAGCGCTGGTTTTTAGTGGTCTAAAACATTGTGTCAAGTGCTCGAGAGGAGAACCTTTGGCGCGCACTTAAAAATCCTTTCACCACACTGTTTCGTAAGAAGCTAGTGGTGCGACAAGACGAACCTTTACATACAGACGGTTAAAAAATATGTTAAAATGAAATTAAACTGTAACAGTCCATGTGTAATGGTTATAGTACTTATAGTACGTGTGAATATGTAAAAGTAAAAGTAGGTCGCGGAGCAAGGAGAATATGTCACATTAACCTGTTATTGCCGTCCCTGTCATGTCACCCCCGCGTAAATACAATGCGTCACACTAGCACACGCGGGTGCGGCAGGCGTGTCCATCTGTGCGAATGTGACGTATTATATTTTGATGCGATAGTGACAGAGACAGGTATTGTTTTGTAACAGGTGGGAAGTGGGCAGGCACTTACCCCGATGATGCCTAGCCCTACAAAGGGGATCAGCTCGAAGAATATCCACGGCTTGTTGTACTCGACGAAGAAGAGCACCGAGTGCTCGTTGCCAAACGGGTTGATAGAGCGCAGGATGAAAGCGGCTATCAGCGCGCAGAAAAATGAACGCCACAGCGTCTTCAAAGGAAAGTAGTATGACACCTGTCAACAATATTTACTGTTACATGTACAAATTTTTACTTCATCTGTTTATACTTATCTTGTCTTTAGATTTGTGAGTCTTTATAGCTCTGTTAACTCTTTTTGTGTATTAACCTTTTTCTATGCTAAAACCATAATCAGAGTAAATCGTGTTTATACATATACAAATTATATACAATAAAACAAACCTGCATCGCGGGACGCCAGAGTATGGGGACCATCAATAACCCATTTTAGCAGTTCTTTTCAGTATGAAAAGGGAAAGACTATTAGTTATTAGTGTTCAAAGGCCGAGATTTTTTTCCATCAAATCTTGCTGTCGTTTTGTATTTGTTAGTGGTAAAATCAAGGAATATAAATACTACGTACAATTTTCCGTTGCATTACGAACGGCTCTGACGGAAGAGCAGCGTTGATTGCAAACCAATCCATTTATGATTATTGTTTTAAGTTTTTTTGTGGTTCAGTTTCTCTTTAGTGAAGCCAATAATCGATTTTCTATCTTTCTTAAACATCATTGGGAAATGGTCTTCAAATTATCAATATTTCATCTGCTTATGGGAGAAAGACATGGATCTTAAACCTTTGGGTACCTTTATAGTCAAGTTAGCCTCACCTCTTCTAAGCTGAAGAGCACGCCACCTATCGGTGCACCGAAAGCCACGGAGACGCCAGCGGCGGCGGCCGCAGACAATATCTCCCTTTTCTTTGCTTCATTGCGACCGTACTTCGGAAACAGGTACGACAGTATGTTACCTGCACATAATAAATAATAGTTTACAGCTCAGTTGGTAGTGGTAACTAGTACTTTTTACCAAATTCTTAGTGAGATTATAATTTCAAGTGTGAATGTGGATAGATTAAGGAGTGGAGGTACACCAAAGTTAAATGGATTGTGTGAAAGATTACATGCGTAAGAAAGGAGTGACTAATGAGATGATGGATGATGAGAAGAGCAGAAAAAAAGCCTGCTGTGCCACAAAAGGGCAGGAAGATGATGATGTTTCTGTTACAGAAACTGGCCAGTGTACTCACCCAAGCAGCAAGCGATGTGGACCATAGGCCCTTCCTTGCCCAGAGACAGCCCAGAAGACACGGAGAGGATTAGACCGACGACCTTGATGATGAGCGTCCACTTGCCCAGGTATCCTCGGATGATGAAGCCGCTTAGAATGGTCTTGATCTCCGGAATACCTGTAACACCCTGTGATCAGTATCATTGGTTCCACTGGCAGCCCTCACCGCTCAGTTGGTAATAGCTTTGCTTAGTTTGGAGCTAGTTAGTGCTGTGTGGAAAGTCCACCAATATTTATTATTTTTACTATGTCATGATGATCGCTTAATCTGAGTGCGACAATATCTCATATTTTTAATTACCTGCTAAGAAGAAAAGTGCTTTATGTAAATATCGTCAATGAAATCAAAATAACACGTCAACACGTTATGTGTAAATAAACTAAAGTGCACAAGTTATTTGAAATTCAATCGAAAGAAATTAATTTTATTTATTTGTTTAAAGAGTAAATAAATCTATGAGCAGAGTAATACAAGGAACATACCGGATCCGCAAGCATAGGGCGCGAACATCCTCACGAGCGAAGCGGACAGCGCAGCGAACAGCAGCGCCCAAGCGATGTAAAACAGGTAGCTGATAATATACGCGCCTGCGCCCTCCGCGCGATCGCCAAACACTTGCGGCCATGTCGACCACTGAAATGCAAACCAATCAGTTCACTTCTCGTCATCATGGAATATGGGAAAATAAAGGTTTTAAGGTACTAGTACAAGTAGTATTTGCCATTATTTATTTATTGTTTAGTAAGAATGTCTACTAAGAAAGGGATTACAGATTTTTTGTTTGTTACCCGTATTTGTTGCCGGTACTTGTGACCGGGTACTTATTACCGGTTGTAAGCGGTAACTTCGTCATTTATGTACCAAGTTGAATAATTATGTATTGGAAAACTTACACACACTTACTATACATATTAGTTTGTCAGTCCAATACATGCGTAAGCAACTCATTTACAATACAGTTCGTGCGTCACTTACTTTAAGCCCTGTGCTGAAAACCAGCGCTGGGAATTAGTTCTCAGCTGATGCTGAGCTCAGGGCTTTTTATGCAGACCGTGCATGGCAGCGTTCCACAGTCATATTGCGGAGATGTGACACACACATTTTTCTTTATTATAGTTTTTTCTTTCTCTCTCTCTAGGTGTCATTACTATGTTTATTGTCTTATCTGTCTAGAATATTTCCCTTTTATATATATATATATATATATATATATATATGTTTCGTACAGTTTGTCGTGTGCGGTATGTTTAAATAAATGTCTTTTCTTTCTTTCTTCTTACATGCAAGAATTACCTGAGAGCAGTTCCCTGGTTCAAAGTTGGTGTTGTTGATATCGGACCAGCAGCACTGCTCCCGGTTGAGCCAGAATGCTTGGCAGATGCCGAACTTGAGGTCTGTCATCCAGGAAGCGCCGATGTCGATGACCCCGGCTACTATACCAGTGCAGATACCCACCAGTAGTACGCACACCCACCCTGACCACGCATCGTGGGCACCCTGTCAAAAAACGCATAAACTATCATAGCTATGTCTCTCTCTATTTTTTTTTTTAACTTTTCATTAATTACTATGAACCCGTTAGGCAAAAGCATCCCTCAATCCCTTCCACTAAACTAAAACAGCAATGCTGCTTGGCGGCAGGAAAAGGTGTGGTGGTTGTACTTTCCCAGACGAGCCCTTCACAAAGAGCTCTAAAACTCTTACCACTACATATTCATTATCACTATACATTATCTAATTACTAACTGCATATTGTATACATGTATGCTGACCATAAACACTCCTTCGAAGCGCAGGAAAGACATGCTGTAACGAGTTTTTGAGGATGCCGCGCATTCTGGATTGTCAAAAACCGAACAGCAAGGTAAAGGTAAAAAAGTTGTTAAAAACTTCTATCTTGATTTTTAAAGTAACATATCCATTTCAAACATGTATATTTCTAAAAACATTTTGATTATCTATTGGACAGAAAGTTAAAGTCAGCATTGAGTGTTTACTATTAACAATTACACATTAACCTTGAATTAAGTAATGGAACTGTGTCATCATTAACATTTCTACAAATGTGAGTTTATTGATTTTTGTTTATTGTAAGAAGCTACATTATTTTTAAGCTACCACTCAGTTTTTTTACTCAGGACACTACTTTTTGCATGTTTTACTAGTTTCCAGTTGGTAGGTGTAATTAAATCCATGCCTACCTGGTATATTATTTAAGCCGACTTATAGTATAAACAATCTAGGTATATCACTACATAGTATAAAACAAAGTGGCTTTCTCTGTTTCTATGTCCCTTTGTATGCTTAAATCTTTAAAACTACGTAACGGATTTTGATGCAGTTTTTTTAATAGATAGGGTGATTTAAGAGGAAGGTTTATATGTATAATACATGCATGATATAGTAGAAAAACAATGTGCACCCGTGCAAAGCAGGGGTGAGCGGGCAGGTCGCTAGTGTTACATAAAATCGAGTTGTATTTTATCACAGATGTAATGTAATGTAATGAAATAAAAAACAGGACTAGACATAACATAGGAGGTGAATTTGTTACCTTTACAAGATCCCAACATGAGTCTTGTCTTTTCTTAACAATGTATCTATGCCTCATCCGATCCCGAGCAATATCTCGCTGCCAGTCAATTGTATGAAAGTCCTCATATTGCCCGATACCAGGGATATCATCATCTCCTAAACAAAATGTCAATAACTAAATAATGCAATAGGTACAATGAAATTTTGTATTATAATTTCAATAACTAAATGTGTAGCTTGATCACAGAAAATAAAATACTTAATTACAGTTAAAAAATTAAAGTAGATTAAAACTGTGCCTAGCTATGAGATAGCAGACCAACAGACTCAAGATTTTTCAGTAATAAAGATCCATGACAAGTGTTGGTGTTGGGTGTTCAGAAGAACATCCCCATGGACAGTATAAGCAATGGACAATCGCTAATCAAGCTCATAGTTGCTGCTAAAACATAACTGATTCCCTCAGGAAGTTTTTCTTTGTATTAGATACTGATAATAAAAACGCTTACATCTAAAAAATTATTATGAAAAATTGCACCAACCTTGCATTCCTGAGAACATGATTGTGTCCCCTGAAACAAATTTCCACCTAGTTTATTCAGTGTATTTTGAAAACTGGATTCCTTCGGTTTTTCATAAAAACACACTGCTTACCAAACAAACAAACGCAGTCCACTACATTTCTTGCAACGTGGTAATTATTTTCGGCAACCTTGTTTTACGGACGTTATGACTAAGTACGTAGGTATGTAAATAAAACAAAAGAACTGTGAAATTTTGCAAATCCTCAAGCAATTTACTATTACTGAAAGTGTGTGTGACGTCGGTCTCGCAGACGAAACGTCAAATTTGTTTTAGCTGTCATACACGTCTAATTCAGGGTTGCCATGTTGAGATTTTATAAACTTCTATCACATTAACCTATAACACAGATAAAAGAATACTATAGCCTATAATAAGGAACCAGTAATTTTAGTAAATACGGACCCTAACTATGTATTACAAAACAAATAACAGTAAATAATAACAGTAAGGCCAATGTAAATACAATTGACATCTCATCATCACAATACAAGTTAAGAATAGTTTCTTGTAAAATTTTCTCATTAGTTTACTAGATAATTATGTACCTGTTCAACTAAAAAAAAAGTGCAAAAGAAGGAAATTTTACAAAACAGCAATTACATAGGTCTTGTAAAACGAAAATACCTACCAGACAAAGAAAAATAGGTAATTATCTAAATATAGTCAAGTACAGACAACCTTGGGCACATGAGTTTGAGTAGGTAACATTTTATCGAAATACGAACGCTAGCGCTAGGCTAGCGCTAGGCTACCTACCTAAATGTATATACCTAGGTTTCGCGGTTTCGCGACAAAAACGCCACGATCACGTGCCTCAATTTTTTTTACTTTCTATTGATGCAATCAAAGATTGTGGTAGATGTGGATTGAGCTTTTAAAAACTTTTTTACCTACATCATCACGAATCAGAGGATCCGTGTCGCCGGGATCTATTACTATGGGATCCATTGGTACACGCACTATTTACACACACTTCCGAATATGAACTGACCGGTTCGTTCGACTCATGCATAACCTACCCGCTCGCTATCAGCTTAATCAAAAAATTAATTGATAAAATGTATTATCGCATCATCTGAGACAGATTGTTATAGGTATTTATTTACACGGCTTGCCGGTTACTGAACCCACGCCAGTAGGTAATCCTGTTATTATATAAATAAATACCTATTTGTAGACTTTCCACAGGCATCGCACTAGGTAGGTCCCTTATGATACCTATAGCCCTAAACTAAGCAAAGCGTGTAGTATGGGAACCAGATAGTTGATATAATACTTAGGTAGGTAGGTTATATACTTTTTGTAAATACCTACCTACTAACACCCAGACCGAGAATAAATATGTGTTCATCACACAAAATGTTTGTTCTTGGTGAGGATTGAACCCACCGCCTACAGCACAGAAGGTAGTGCTATCACCAACTGAGCGGGGCTGCACGGCTGTCTATGATAGGTAGATATTATGTACGTGTAGGTACAGCACAAATTCAGAGAATATAATAAATATTACCTAGGTACCTCTACCTAAATAAATAAATAAATAACGCTGGACAATCCACACAGCTCCAAAGTAAGCTATTCAAAGCTTGTGTTATGGGTACTAGATAACTGATATATTTAATACATTATATACTTACATAGATAGATATTTTTTATTGTACATAGAAAACACCCAGACCATCGGAACAAATTTCTGCAGATCGTACACAAATTTGTTCCAAGGCGGGAATCGAACCCGCAACCTCAACCTACCTAACTTATAATGAGCCAATGAGGTCAAATGTATCGAAGTTGATGTAATCGTGCACCTTAACCATAATCTGGTTAGTGCTCGTGCTAGTGAAATTATAGGTGGTATCTACAATAAATGACATGTACCTCGGAACGAACTTTAGGAAGGTGCGCAATTTTTATCTATTAAATTTTGAAGTCACTTTTCTAAACAGACATACAATGAAGATGATTACTAGGCATGAATTAATGAATCATTTGAAGATACTGGCTTACCGACAGAAGAACTGAAGTACTGCGCGATGTCAGCTTGAATAGAACAAAACATTACGTTAGTCAAATTATTTGCGATAGACCACGGTATCGGTATTGGACCTACCACAGTAGAGATCATCCATTCTAAAAATGCACGCCCCTCTACCTGCCTTCACCCTCACAAGCAAATGGGTGTATAGACGCAATACATAATAATAATAATAATAATAATAATAAAGCCTTTATTTCCAAATTAATTACATATTATATCAAATTATTCTCACTTATTATTTCTATATTAATTATATTATTATGATTTATATTATTAGGTATATTATTTCATTTGGGCACCCAAAAGTGGATGAAGGCCTCCTCCATGCGATTCCATTGCTGGCGATCTTGTGCTACTCGAGTCCATGTTTTCCCGGCAACCTCTACAATATCGTCGCTCCATCTTCTCCTCGGTCTACCTCTTGTGCGGGTCAGGTCACGTGGGTACCAGTGTAAAATACGTTCACTCCATCGTCCATCTCGTGTTCTAGCGACGTGACCCGCCCACTTCCACTTCAATTTGCAGAGCATACTCGCTGCGTCCGTTACTTTTGTAATGCTTCTGATATTGTCACACCTCACTCTATCGCTTAGTTTCAGGCCGAGCATCGATCTTTCCGTTGCTCTCTGGAAAGTTTTAATTTTGGCAACGATGTCTTTCGTCAGAGGCCAACTTTGACATCCATAGAGCAGTGATGGCAGTATGGTGTTATCCATGAGTTTTTTCTTAAGATGGATCGGTAGTTTGCTCTTGAATATTTCTTTGTGCGACCAATACTTTTTCCATGAAATGGCAATTCTTCTATCTATTTCTTTAACTGTAGTGTGTGACGCAATACATGACACCTGATAATTTTATTCGCCAGTCAGTTTCCCGCGGAACGGGAAAGTGACACTTTCATGTCTGGCGGGAAACTCAATAACGAAGAAAATTGCTTGGTGGCATGTATTGCATCTATACACCCATTTGCTTGCATGAGGTACTTACAACGCAGGGAGCACAAGCGAAACGCCATCGCAAATTGCCTAGTAAGTACGTCACGTTTGTACTTTGTACGCACGTCGATGGCAACATACAGAGTCAGAGTATTGTCCTGGATGGATGAATGCAGATTTAGGGTATGCCTATTGTAATCCTATTTGCGCCTAGCTATGCGCTCGTCAACTGCAATCAGCGCAGCGATCCGACCACACTGACCATTCGCACGGAAGCGGGGCACAATGGCATCAAAGGTCGGTCAAATATAGACTGACGCTTACTTTCAGAGGGCACCCCATGCCTAGTTAATACAAAAAAAAGGTCGGTCTGGACGAATGACAAGTGCTTCTGAAGATGCTCCAATAAGACAGTTTCAATTCTGCGTTTTGATTTATTTGGATATTCTCATGGCGTTCTTGAAAAACCAAATCTTCATCATTTTCTTCTGTTTTATTTCCAAATCCGGGATGTTATAGCAAACAAATCGGCAAAAATAATTCAAATTCATTTATTTTAATAAAGTGTTTAAACATTAATAATTTTGCCATTGGTCCCCGCACTAGGACAAGCCTGTGTCGCGGGAGGCCGAATACAGTATACAGTTTACTTAGTTTGAACCACAAATATGTTACAGTAGCAGAGCAAAAAAAAGGGAGATTTAATTTATTCTACATGGGCGATTTTATTTTTAACTGCAGAACACACACTGGCAGGTAATGAAGGGATACGTACAGTTAGCGCTGCCTGTGGAGTTCCGCCCGCCGTGGTCGTATAGCTGGAATGTGCCGTGGTTGGTGGGCGTGGCCGAGGAGTCAGACGCCTGCTGCAGGCCAGGTGTGATGTCTACCAGGTCTTCATCGAGCGGTGCGTGGTTGCTGTTACCTCGGCCATTTGTCGGATTTCCACCCTGCGCCAATAAATAACGTTGAAGAATTTAATAATAAATAAAAACAAGAGAGCATTGAAGTATTTTTTTTAACTATTTTCTGATGGCACAAGGAGATGACCCACCAGTTGTTAAGTGGAAACCACAACCACAAAGCATTGCCTTGCAAGTCACGCACATTTCCTGTAGTTGGTGTTCTGTTTCCAACAAATGTGCAACAATGTAACAAGTAAACCTACTCTTGCTTTGTATTCGATCAGGCAATTTGCACTGGCTCGTGTATACAGGCGGTTTGTTTGAACGCCACCAGCAAGGGAGAAGTGGAAAACTCTTAAATATAAAAACTATAAATTTTGCTACGGATGTTTTAACGTCATAGCTCAAACTAAGCATGTAGGTACTATGGGTACCAGATAGCTGCTCCTTATGGGATTTTATTGAATTAATACATTTTGACTTTCACAAAAATGTACACATTCTTAAGTGGAGCTCTGTGAAGGGCTCGTCTGGAGAAGTAATTCAACCACGCCTTTTCCTGCCGCCAAGCAGCCAGCGTTGCTACGGATTTAAGAGTGTGGTCGCCGGTGGCACATGGCTTAACATCGGTAATGTCTCAAGTTGATGAACGCAGGGCAGTACATCGTAGGGCAAGTTCCTATAGTGCGTGACTTACGAGGCAATGCTTGGTTATAGGTGATGGTTAACTTAATACCAGGTGGGTCATCTGCTTGTTCCATTCTCTTTTATAAAAAACCATAGAAGGATTGAGTGCCTCAAAGGGATTTCGTTTCCGAATGCCGCCTACTCACCGGCTTTGATGAAACATTCTGTAGGTACACATACATACATCGGTATACCCTGATATAAGATCTATTTTAAATCACAGCTGTGCATTATTCGCGAAACAAATGAACGGCGTTTATCCTCCAACAGGCTATTGCCGTCATGATTGGATAACCATGTTAAACTGGTGGAAGCTCAAGCTATCCTGATATTATGATAACAGGTCTGAACTGGGTAATAGAGATCGAGTTATCTTATACATTGTTGTCACGGGGATGGGATGCAGTTTTTGTAGTGCATTTATTTATTTTACTATTTGCTTATGGAACAGGTAAAGCTTAAAAGCCCATGTGATGTTAAGTGGTAACCATCAACTTTAAAGAATAGGCTCGTAAGTCACGCATGATAGGTACGTGCCCTACGATGCACTGTCGTCCATCGACGTCCTCTGTTAAGTCCACAGATATATATTTCGTATATATGTGTGGTTAGGCCTCATGCGTCTGTAATATCACCGGCAACCATATTCAAACCAAAACAGGGCCAGTATTCTCTATTACATGAGATGATGATGATATGAGATTCCTTGCCTTATACCGTGTAATGTCAAAACGTGATCTTGGGCTTTATTCTTTATGATATCCTACTAATATTATAAACGCGAAAGTTTGTAAGTATGGATGGATGTTTGTTACTCTTTCACGCCGGAACGGATGAGCGGATCTGGATGAAACTTGAAAGAGAGATTGGTTATAGTCTGGAATAACACATAGGCTACTTTTTATCCCGCGGGAATGCCGAGATTTAAATCTTCGCGGGTGAAACCGCGGGGCGCAACTAGTAGGAGATACGTTTACAATTTATAGGTTTCCACTACAGATTCAAAGAATATTGAAGTAAGCATATAACTGTGGAAGTACTTATACGTTATATAAATACAAATAATAAATAATACCTACTTGATTTCATATAAATCTCTTTGCACCAAAGAAAATAAAAATAAATAAATAATGCTGGACAATCCACACAGCACCATCTAGCCCCAAAGTAAGCTACTCAAAGCTTGTGTTATGGGTACTAGATGACTGATATACTTAAT
This sequence comes from Plemyria rubiginata, assembly GCA_963576535.1. Lineage (NCBI taxonomy): Eukaryota > Metazoa > Arthropoda > Insecta > Lepidoptera > Geometridae > Plemyria > Plemyria rubiginata. The sequence continues at coordinate 595,282 of OY754905.1, forward strand.
ATATTATATACTTACATAGATAGATATTTTTTATTATACATAAACACCCAGACCAACGGAACAAATTTCTGCAGATCATACACAAATTTGTTCCGCGGCGGGAATCGAACCCGCAACCTCTTGCGTCGCAGGCTGACTCTCGCCCGCTGCGCCACTGACGTCGTCAAAGAACTATTAACTAACGTTGTGACACCAAATCCTGCATGTGGTTCTATCTATCTATCCATTTATTTATTTATACAAGGGGTCCTGAGTGTACATTAGCCCTAAAAATTATTTTTTTATTTTATTTTTTGAATAAACAATATTAATATATGCCAACATACCTAGCTCACTTTTGGAATTGTTTTTATTCATATGGTTGATCTGATTAATTTATTTAAAGGAAATGTTTGCATATATCTTCAAAGCCAGTTGCCGAGCTTGATCTTGAATGTATTGACCAAAGTAGCAACTGCAGTAAAATGACATCTTAGTATTAATTACCTTCTTGTAGACTGACTGATAGGTAGAAGCTGTTTTGACCACTGAAGACTTAAGCGGGAAGCGTTCCATTATGAGCTGGAACAATAATAGAACCATCTTGATTTACTTGCCTAATACAAAATAATACCTAAAAACTAATGTGGCCTTGAAATCCTGAGCTGGTTGAATTTAGTTGTAATTTGGTTGCTAAAATGTAATGTATGAAAACATCAGCTAAGTAGGTATTATAAAAACTAAGCTACCCCAATATGTATTACAAATATTATTAACCAGAAGCAGAGGCTCCTTGTTATTTCAAACAAACTGAACCTTATATACGAAAGTGCATCTTACTTCTCTTGTAACATATTCTGAAGAAATCATATGTGTATATTTCTAAGGTAAATTGTTAATATACCTACCGTGTTAATCTACCTACTGTTGAGGTAGGTTTCTAGTTAAGTAAATAAATATTTACACAGCTTTATATACTTTATTAAATTAATAAATTTCTTCATTCTTGATTTAAAGTAGCAGTAAGGTGAGATAGATAATAATATCTAAATAAACATTGGTTTTTATGTTTGAATGATGATCATGATGGGATAATAACTTTGAACTCTTCCTACCCATAAGTATAACTTGTTTATTACCTACCCACAGCTAGATTGTTTATACCTACCTATATAATATTTATTTTAGACTGAAAGCTACACGAGCGAAGACTAATGTAGGTACATCCGCCCCCTACTGTTATTGATAAACTAAATTCTATGATATTTAACAGCCAAATCATAACAAAATGAAAGTGAACAAGAACTTAGGTCGAGATAGGAAAATTACAACACCATAAAAATAGTGAATGTGATTAGGCATAAAATTAATAAAATTACGAACCTTATTGGCTGATTGACATCATGTTGCCAAAACACCGAATGCACCAAGGTTTCGTGACTTCGCTGTGAAAACTAGATATTAGAATTTTATTGAGGGCGGTTTTCACAAATCAATACGCACTCAAAAGAAGGAAATGAAAGCAAATTACGTATTTTTTACATTCGTGCACTGCGACTTGTTTCGCTACTTTTTTCTTGTTCATTTCAAAGGGAGGAGAGGTACACACATCTGTCATCACACATATCTGCCATCACACATAACTGTCAAGTGTCATCCACCACCAGAGACGGTACAGTGACATGACATAATTTGGAAGACAAGCGGACACATTATTATGGCAAATGTCAATTATCAAAAATTTACTCTGACCATAACAAATGAACGAAGCAACATAGCATTTTCATTTTAATTGTTTTTCTAGTGTTATTTTGAGTTGTGTTGTGTAATTTTGGGGGTATTTTAACCAACATTACTTGTGGTCTTAGCACAAACTGTAAGCATTTGGAATGAAAGTGTATTATGTGATATCGCGATTTGACCGAAAATGTTTCAAATGTTTTGAAGAAACCGCCACCATTTTCTTCAAACCAATTGACTGACTCGACTTTGGACTGACGTGACTAGAAACATAACTACAAAGAGTATAATCTCTGAATCACTTGACATTGGCAAGATTGTCTATGACAGGAGCCATAAAAAGAAGAAAGAAAGAAAGAAAAAGAGCCTACAATCTCTATCACTTGACACTGGCAAGATTGTCTATAGACAGGGGCAATCAAAAAAAAAAAAAAGAATACATATTGAGAAAGTCAAGGTCTTAGCGTAGCGTTTTATTTATGTAGGTAGGTACCCTACTCTTGGGTCATGGTGTTCGTCAAGCTAGCAAGAACACATTTGCAGGAGTTCATTTATACTTACTTTTTTCAAATAAAGTTTGCAATTTTAATTTCAAAGAAATAACCGATTCTTACCAAATCTTAACAATTAAGTATTACTAAGTAGGTAATTAATAAATAGAAAACTTAAAATTACAAAAACTTGACTGCAGCGAGCATTACGTTTCCTTTACACACACACAGCTACCTACTGCCTGGTTTCAGTAACGTTTTGTAAATAAAAAGCTTTTTACGTAGATATTTAGGTATCTATCCATGCCATCGAGAGATAATATAGTACCTACCTAAATCATAAAATTATAGTATATAGGCAGACCGAGACGATATACGGTTACGGACGGACCCTATTATGTACTTATTATGTAATGGAGAACTCTCCAGTTTTATAAATTTTATGTCATCTCTACGTGTAACTACACCATTGACGAAAATATTTAATATATTAAATAATGTAAAAAAGATAGATAAACGGGCTAACGGCCCACCTGATGGTAAGCGGTCACCGTCGCCCATAGACATCTACTACACCAGGGGCGTTGTACTGACAACCACCACCAGGGGCACACACCAGGGGCGTTGCCTACCCTGAAGGATTTTATTAATATTATTTTTTGAAGCTTTTCATCTTTTTGGTGGGAAAACCTCTGGTGGTAACTCATTCCACAGCACAATCATCGTTTCATTTCTCCCCCATACCCATGGGTATGGGAGGAATGAGCGTGAAAACAGACAGTACCAGAAACTCAGGGTTCCAGAATGTGTGGATGATAGCCATCCCGGTGCCGAGAGGAGCGGTGGTAAAATCTCGAGGCCGGGACAGGGTCGAATAGCTCCTCCGAGCATTCTCCGTTGTACAGCCGATAAAACACGCATACAGAACCAATGTCGCGGCGTTGGCTGAGCGGCTCTAACGCATCGGTGAATTTGGGATCGTTGATAATTCTAACGGCTCTTCTCTGTCTGTAGGGAGTCAAATCGTTGCAGCTGATACTTGGGTGCCCCGTTCCCTAGATGGGAACAGTATTCTACATGCGGTCGAACTTGTGCTTTGTAAAGCAAAAGCCGCTGTTTTGATGTAAAATACTGTTTGGCACGGTTGAGCACTCCAAGTTTTTTGAATGTCAGTAGGCTTTGCTTTGCTTTGTTTGCTTTGCTTTGCTTTGCTAGACTTTGCCTTTGCTTCGAGATGACTCCCTTAATGGACCTTGTTAGATATCCCAACCCCCAGAATCCCAATACTACCTGAGACAGACAAGGGAATGTTCTGAAACCTTGGAATGAAAATGAAAAAAAAAAGAAATGGTGATTATGATTTATGAACGACACCCCATCAATGATGTCTGATAATATGCGGCTGACTCGTGTGCTGGGCTAATGTTCTAATGGATGACCTGGAATGACGACCTCGAACCAAGACGAAAGGTAAGAAAGGATATCCCCCGTCTGATGGACTGGACTGACGACAGTGTAATAGACCGCGCGAAGTCAGTGTAGGAGAAAATGGTTTATGCTGGAAATATTATGTACAGCAATGGATGCCTATGTTCAGTAAGTAGGTAGATAGTTGAATTATGTATTCAGGCTTCTGAAAACAGCCCTGCCTAAGTACCTATATCATTTACCTATATCAAGCGCAGAAAAAGGGATGGCGTTGCATACCTATGTCTGTATTCTGGTTTGGCATTTTTTATTTATATTTATGAAGAACATGTATTGTTATCCTTTATACCTACCTAGGTACAGTCATTTTAATCTGACTCGGTAATATTATGGGGCCTTAGTGCCATTCCGGCCCCCTGTGTAGACTGTCCGTCTGTATGTAGAAAGGTGGTAGGTACCATGCCGCCGTATTTTCATCAATTTGACGCGGAAATCGAACCCGCGATGCGTGCATAACTCGCGAATGCTCAAGCATTTTGTCACGAGTGAGCTAAGCTTGTTATCGTAGTATCGGCGCGGGCGCACGATCTCAGCGTTAGTTGCGAAACTGCGAGCGTGGTCGGTGCGCATGTGTGGCGTGCCTTACCTGGCGGATACCTAGTGCGCGCGTTTACGATCCTTGCCAAGACAAACTGGTATGATTTTTCTTTATTTATTTTTAATTCATTTATTTCCAAAAAAGAACTGGTTACAGACCATTAACTTATCTTAAAAATTAACTAGGTAGGTACTTCATTATGACTATTATAGGTAGTATAATGTTGATGGTGGCAGAATCAGATTTGCATAACTGTATTTAGGAGAGCAGTACCTAGTAGGTACTCGTCCTCCTCGCGACGTATACCAAATAAGACCACAGGTAATAACAGAATTTTCCAAAACTCAGGTAACGTCATCTCAGTTGCTGTAGTACATAAATTGTTACCAAAAAGCTAAAACGCACGGTGGACACACTAACAAAACCTTTTGCTAGGTCTTCCTACTAGGTTTTGTAACATTCGTTTGTAGCGCACGGTGTAGATTGATTTCAAAATAATAATTCAAACGTTATTGTAGGTACCACCTACCTCCTGCTACCTAGTTTGATTAAGGTGAATGAACCGGTTATAATATCAACATTATGTTTTGCCAAATGAAACAATACCTTACTCATTATCATCATCAGCCATTGCGATAGGCATCCCTCAATTATCTCCACCTTCCGATCTCGTTAGGTCGTGGGTTCAACACGGCCGGACACCAATGAGTTTTTCTGCTAAAAAATATGTGCATAGTGCCCGCACTCTGAAACGGTGAACTGAAAACATCCTGAGGAAACGCTCATGTCCTAAAAATGCTTAGTACAGTCCCGAAAAATACTAATGATACAACGAGAAGAGGAAGCTTGATCTCAGGAAAACTTATTTTGCGCATTACCCGCCGACTTCCCTTCCCGATCTCACTGTCGTCGCGTCGTGTCGGTCCGATAATATGTGGGGTGCCGTCCTCATTTAGCATTAATGCTGTATTAGAGTGCTTAGTTATTTTATTATAAGGGTTCTATCTACCTATTAATTAGTTAGGTAAGTAAGTAGGTATATCTTTTGTAGTCGGTTAACAAGCAAGACCGTTAGCAGTAGCAGTACTAGTTACTTAAATGGGTCGTTGAATTAAACTTTCGAACCGAGGGTTTATATTTATTTATTTATTCTAATATTATTTATTACGCACACGCACTGAATACCGAAACACAACAACGCTGCTTGGCGGTAGAAAAAAGCTGGTAACTTCCCAGGACGAGCCCTTCACAAAGAGCTCTACTATAAACAACACTGAATGAATGTTATTTTGATGGCTGTCATCAAACTTTTAGGTAAGAAATCTTTTTGAATATCATATTTTTTTATTGATGTTGTTTGACAGTCGTCAGCAGTCGTTAGCCTTTTAAACATGAAGTACGTAACTGTGCAGTACCTATAGGTATACAGTGCATTGGTGATTGAATAAATAAATAAACAAAAGAAAAGTATGGCGGATTATAAAGCGAACTGACTACTGCATGAAAAGCGGCCAAGATTTCATAACTTTTTTCTTTAGAACCCGGCTTCAACGATTTAAGTAAAGTAAATTTTGGTACTTTGCAAAGCAAAAGTAAATGAAAATGAATACAGAAAAACATGAAGACTAAATTTATTTATTCTGACAGTTCAACGCGTAGTATTTAAATTCCTTGGCTAAATATATTTTAATATTCATTATATCGAGACATTTCATACCCATAATGTCCATTACAATAAAAGTTTCTGAATGCCTGGTATGATTATGTAAATTTTTTTTATAGATTACATCAATTTGGGTTTGCTTGTGATTTTCTCTTAGAGGGGTTTAGTAGATTTTTAAATTATCCTAGATAAAATTAAATGCGCTAATCTACCAATAAATAAATTGTAGGCGTTATTTAGATTTTTCTGATGCTGCCCAATAAAATACAATCAAAAAACGTAAATTGTGTTTCACAAAAACTGGCGAAAATAAAGAACAATATTTGGTTAGGGAACAAAATCGGTCGTCATTCAGCTTGTGTTTGATGCACTACAGGTACAATGCTGGTCTTCCGAAGAAAAAAAAATGCTTTGGCTTTCTATTCATTTAATAATTCAATTCAATTGGTGGGTAATATAGGCGGTAGGTACCTGGCAGGTTCGCTAGTTTTCTAAGGCACGTCAAACCTGTTGGTTCAGGTAGGTACCTAGTCATAACTACTCACCCCACACGACCCTAAAACCCTGTCTTAGGGTACAGCGTGACTCATCTTCTGAACTGTCACTAGTTTCTTCGAAACATTGTGCTGAAAGGATTTTAAGTTCGCCGAAAGAGGCTCTGTTCGAGCACATTTTAGAACTTTTTAGATTCTACTCACGATGTTTTCCTTCACTGTTAACTATGACATTATGTTTATTTATGTACATAAATTACATAAATTTTTGAACAGATAAAATCATAATCCAGACAATATTATCTTAATACCTTAGTATTAAGATAATATTGAGGCCTACGAGCACTGGCTTTAGTGAGGTATCCTTGGTTGGAACGGGCTGCTTACTGCCTGGTGCCTGGGGATCAAAGCTGTTTCAGTTTTCAGATAGCAGAGTGCCAACGATAGATAGAACGCCGCGCAATATTTTCATTTGAACCATGGTATGAACGGTTTGGCACGGAGTACGTTGAGCACTTGTCTAAATAAAACATTTGTTAGCTGTATACTAAGGCTTACTTCAGCAATACGCCCATTCGAAAGCCACAGTAAGAAACAAAGCGCCATACAAAACAATTGTAGTAAAAAAAAGAGAGAAAGAAAAAAAGCATTACCAATTGCAAACTGTACACGACAAGGGCAAAAGGTATGAAGCTATTCTTAATAACGCAGAAAAAAAATTGACATGACGTGTGTAGGTACGTCGCACGCAATGCATGGTAGAATGCTTCAGTTTGGCTACTTGTCCCTTTTTATTCTTAATCTGGATGCTATTTCTCGTCGGAGTAGAAGGTAACCGCTTCCTATTTGATTCTGTGGTGTAAAAATATTTATATTTCTAAGATGGAATCATATGAGTAGTAGCTCTTTGTGAAGGGCCGTCCGGGGATGTACTACTACCACACCTTTTTCTGCCACCAAGCAGCATCGCTGTGTTTCGGTTTGAACAGTTGTGGTCCCGCGCCGGTGTAATTACAGGCACATGAGGCCTAACATAACTATTCCTCGAGTTGATGAACGCAGGGCAGTGCATTGTAGGGCACGTTCCTGTCTTGCGAGCCTTACGAGGCAAGGCTTTGTTATAGGTGATGGTTACCACTTAACATCATGTGGGCCATCTGCATTTTCCATATCGGCTTGTTGTAAAAAAAATGTTCAGAGGGATCATCTACCCTAAACGTGAAATTAGCAGGTATTTAATAAAAAAAACTGTAATGTATATTTTTTATTTAATATAACGGCAGTCACACTAATAATCTTCCTAGATAAATGAGATGTGCTATTTTCTAAAATTTTATCGGAAGTTTGAGGCTGTGCAAAAAAAGACAAAACCAAGCTCAAGGGTATTTCTCTTACAATACAAATCTCCTTTTTTTTAAATAAACAATTCGTTAATGTTAATTGATTTTTCTTTTCATTCAATTTTTATTCTTTCACGATGGCCGATGTAAACAGTGTTGTGCTGAAGGGCACTTGTAAATGTAGCTCGACCGTTTTCTAACGCGGTTATTCGCACGTCGCGTCGCGTCGTCATTGAGAGAAAACAAAACAACAAGCCGACAACTAAACTGAACAAAATCTGTGACCGTGCTGTTTGACTGTTCTAATACAAGAAGCAAAAGTTTGAAATTGAAGTATTGATCAATTTTACCACATGCAAAAAAAGATAATAATTGATAGAAACTTGGTACATAGTTTTAAGGCACAATAATAAAAATTGATAGAAACTTGGTACATAGTTTTATGGTACTATAAATAAACGAACCGCCGATTACTGAAAGCTCGATCAAAGTTGTACGTATTTCAGCTTTTAACTTTTACTTCTAACTAAATAGAGATAGCAAGTGACTTGATAGCCGATTAGCTTTGATCGAGATTTCAGAAATCGCCGATTAGTTTATTATCTACATTTGATATTTTACAGCTTACAGAGTTTAGATACTTGTAGGCCTACAAGTAAAGTTGTAGATAAAGTAGAGCTCTAGGCTTTCTTTGTGAAAGTTAAAGAAAAAGAAGTTATTTTTTATTAGTTTTATCCCCCCCCCTCCCCCCGTAACATGAAGAAGGTCGTGGGTTCAAAATACCCACTCATAGAAGAAGCTCTAATAGAGCAGCTTACCCGTTCTGTGTCTATTTATTGTTACCCAAAAAATTTCAATAAATAAAAGTTTCTTAGTAGGTACCGTCAAACGTGAATATGAGGATAACGTAAAGTTGTACGGTGTGTACGTACCTTTATAGATACATATCGCATTGGCCGCCATTTTATATCAAAACAGGTTTTAATTAAAATTGAGAGGCTGACAACCGTCGAACAACTTCCCGGATATTTTAACATAACAAGAATAAAATAATTAAAAGGAAAAACCGCAAAAACAGTCAAATAAAAATTATGACGTCTACAAAGGAATCCTTGGCACCAAAATCAAATCCACGTTTTATTATCGAGTTATCACCACCAAATAGAATTTCTAAAATAGCTATTCAGGTTTCCTCACATTAGTAGTAGGTAGGTAAGTGCTTTGGTAAGTACTTTGGGGCCCGTCCGGGGATGTACTACTACCACCCGCTGGTACGTTTTGATTAGTGATAATGGGGGACAATGATAAATAATGAGCACATGAGAAAACACATGCACAAGGGTGATGGAGGCCGTTCTGTCAATCGTAGGGCACGTCCTTATTTTTTTTTGACCTGCGAAGCAATGCATCGTATGTTAGGTATCGTTACTGTTATCAATGGACCTATGAAGGTATCGAACCTTGCTAGGAAGTAAAAATAATGGTTTAGTAACTTGGGCAGAAGCCTTAGAATGAGTTTGAATTATAATTCTCGACGGTTTAGGTTCTGTTTTTCCCTATCGGATAAATCCTCTAAAATACAATTTACTATGCTACTCAGGATGACCTAGAATGTTGGAAGATAAACATCAAAATTATAAGAGAGCGGTCGATTTTGCATTAGCCGTTCCACAGAGTTTGTAGTGTTCGTGATAAAGTACGTCTTATCAAGTCAGTCCATAGAAAAGTCATTTGTTTTGAACACTTGTCTGTAAGAGATCAGTGGTTTTGAAATATATTTTGCGCAACTGATAGTGTGATCAACGCATAACTATAGCCACAGAAGTTGTTATCATTATATTAGACAAATATTAGGATAAAAGAATGTTTCCATGCGGCCTGATACCGGTTTTTCGGGTCGTGCTAGCACAGAAGAAATATAAAGTACCTAGCTAGGTACTTTATATTTCACTAGGCGTCACTTTTATGTTACACTACTTTAGAGCAACCTATACATATGTGTATCGAATACCTACCTAGGTAAATCTTGACGACGATTAGTGTGGTCAGTGTGGTGGCCTGACGACGCAGCGTAGGAAGGAATGTCATAAGTGAATTACTTGGCTGTATGGATAGACATGAACGAAACGTGTTTTAAATTGGCGCGTGTGTGTAATCCATGTGAAGGCGTACGGAGTTCGAAACCGAACCAGTATTGAAAGCTGATCCCCTCAAATGATCATAATTATAAATAAATTTGTTGTCATAAGAGGCTGACAAGTCTGAATAACTTCTCACTCATAAATTTCAACATTGCAACTACAAAATTACTGAAGATTGTCAGGAAAAATCGTAAGCAACCATGTTTCGGTGAACTAAGAGGTTTATTTGAACCAAAATATCTGAAACGCAGGTGGTTTGACTGTAGTCTGCGTCTTGATTTTACTAGGCTTCCCTTTGTGTTTTAAAATGTAAACATGTTGGCGTGGAGGCGACCTAGAGTGTCTGTTGTGTTGATCGATTCGACAGCATACCAAAGAAGGCCGTAGTTTGAAATGACGTCGTCGGGGTGCATAATCTGACCCTACGAACATTACCTAGTTGCTGATGAAACAAGCAAATGGTACAGTACAGGGTACATGTACTCGCTTATTAGCTACCTTAGACCTAAGCTATAATATAACTGATGTATGTACATGTTGGCAATAAATAAATAAATCTAAATAAATCTAAATCAGTAGCCATGACCTTTAAAAAGTTAAAGCGCATTGGCTCGTAGGCCGCGTGTTTTTTACTCATTGTATTTTGGTAACATAACAAACATGAGCACCTGAAGGCGTCGTAGAAGCCGACGCTGCGACACAGTAGAACAGAACGGTCTAGAAGACACCTATTCACGCAAGACTCAAGAGACTCAAGTTTTAGACTACTAGGTATTAAGACTGAAGAGACAAGTTTTAGACTACTATTATTTCTCTTCTGTGGTTGTAGAGATCAGGAAAAACAGACGACGGCAATGAGAGTTCTACTCGTTGTTGGTTCCCATAGAAGGAAACGCGAATTAGAGGCTAAACGCTTATTGCATACAGCTACATTATTATACATTTTGAGTGGTCTTGAAGTAGTGAATCGACCCAACCTTTGATCACACTCCATCACACACTATGTACACTCCTAAGTGTGCAGTTCAAGTTTGTACTGATGAAATTATTTTACCACTACCCAAGCTTGAGGCACCTACCACAGATAGGTAGGTACAAGACTTAGTAATGCGAACAGCCAAAGAGTGGAACTCCTTACCGGCGTCCGTTTTTCCGAATGCCAATTACTTAGGAATAATATGTATTCGGAATGTATCGGTAAACAAGCTACACCGTAGATAGATCGCATCATCACATCAGGTGAGATTGCGGTCAAACGATATACCTATAGGTTGCAATAAAAAACATGTAAATATGTACAAACTAGCTAAAACATAATAAATACCTACTAAAACAACTTAACAGGTACGAGGCGAACTGGATTTCATCCACCAACAACGAGCACAAGGACTGAATGAAAAGGTTAATAAAACGCAATTCACGGTACAATGTCAGAGAGGTAGGTACCTACTCCAAGAGGTCTCGGTATATATCACTGCACAAAGCAGTAAGCCTTCTAAATGCGTCTTCGTGAGTGACGCAACGCAAGTGACAATCCTCTTAGCGAGATACTGAATGACGTACAGCTGGATCGCAACCATAACTCGGCGGCAGCGTTACTTCAATGTGATTGCATGTGATGCATGCACGACCACTTCAAATAGCGAGATCGCGGGCCGCGACCCTGTTCAAGGCTAACACTTTACTCTTGGGAAATTGGCCGCTTATTTTCCGCTTCGTATACATGGACACGCATCAGGCAGGCTACACAATGCTCGTTTTGACTGAGTCTGTAGTACCTCATACCTCAGTTGTAGTTGTCAAATTCACCATTGCAGATTGTCAAATTGGTGTTATTATAGTACGCGTCAGTCTGATTTGGCTTTATGTATTCTTTAGATATCATGACTTATAATGTAACAGTTGTCAGCGGAGTGAGGCCCTGGGCCCTTGTGTCCTGTAGCACAGGTTTCATTAACCCATTTCAGGCACCAGTCAAACTCATGATCAACAGATAATGATCTTAGAATCCTACAAAAATAATATTTTCGCCCACACGGTACTATAACGAGGATAATGAAAATCAAACAATGGGAGTCTGAGATTACGCGCCACCGCTGTTAATATCTAGAGTTAGGATCGCAGGTTAGGATCTTGTGTATTTATCTAAACAGTCGCATCTGTGGGATACAAAACCTATATTGCATTCGCAATTTTTTGTTGCTGCAAGTTAGCTTCAAAATTAATTGCCTGCCTTCGCCCGGAATGTTCACATAATACACTTGAACATAAACATTCTTATGGTGTACAAATTTCAAAATGCATAATAAACCTTATCGTGTTCACTTGATCGGTACGAAAGTACCTTTACTGCACACACAACCGGCAGAGAATACAGACAGAGGCCTAAAGAAAAAGAAAAATAACACACACACATACATATATTTCGCAGCATCTATTAATCATCATACGTTTTTTATATATTATGAATAAGCTAGCGACCCGCCCGGGCGCCCCTGCTTCGCACGGGTGCACATATCATGCATGTATTATACCTAAAAACCTTCCTCTTGAATCACTCTATCTATTAAAAAAAACCGTCTATCTATCAAAATCCGTTGCGTAGTTTTAAAGATTTAAGCATATAAGGGACATAGGGATATAGGGACAGAGAAAGCGACTTTGTTTTATAATATGTAGTGATAGTGATGATGGAAAAAGCACCTGATGATAAGTGGTAACCATCACCTATAATAAAAAGCATGGCCTCGTAACGTAAGTTACCTGCGATGCACTGCCCTGCGCACACCGGCAACCACACTTTCCAAACCGAAACACAGCAACGCGTCATAGGTTGCATGCCTATTGAGGATGAGACTGAAGATTATGAGGATAATATTGATTGATTTTTTTCAGGGCCCCAGCTTACAAAACAATTTAAGCTACGTGACAATAATGTTTTAAAGATTTATGTTTTATAAATTTTATATTTTATTACATTGTAACGAGGATCATACAAAAGAGCGATAGATACCAAGCCGAGTTTGTTGCCTGTTCTTCTCGGTGTTGGTCGCGTGGAACTGGCACTAGAGTCACCTAGTTTTAAGACGGTTCAAGATGGTCCTTGTGATTTTATTGAATAAACATTATTTGACTTTGACTTATAAACAATAATTAACTTTTATGTTTTTATTATTATTATTTAATGGTTTGATGTTCATGTTTAGAGGTATTAAAATAACAGTTATAATTTTCACGCCACACAAGCCGTAGCAAGGCTTCTGCAAGTTGTAGAGCGTCTACTCTACAATAAATGATCAAGTAAGTTTAGGGTTACAGTGCCTGGGCGCATGCGCAACCACACATCCCGATTGCAGAGCATTTACCACGGTACCGCGCAATGTAATAAAATTGATACTGACTTTGTTTATCAATTTGTGGAGTAGACTGCTTAAACATGGGGTAGCATCCTAAAACAACCTCATGAAGAACTACTCGGAAAGGCCTATGTTTGGGTACCTTTGGTATAACCTTATTACCTTAGGTATACGAAAAAAAAAAAAAAACTGAATAAAAAAAATTCCCCAAAATCCTGCGATACAATTTCGTACTTGTTTCTCACTGGCATGTAAAGGTCTAGGCAAATACTTATCTAAATAAGTATTTGCCTAGACCTTTACATGAATAAAATTCGCTATAACTAAAGTTATTTTTATGTGTACAATACTCGCGACTGCTCTACATTTTTTTGGATACTTTATTGCTTAGCCCACACAAGATAAAAAATTCTTATTTTAGAATAAGAAATTTTCACACAAGAGAAAAATTTCTTATTTTAGAATAACAAGTTTTTCTCCTGTGTGGGCTAAGCAATAAAGTATCCAAAAAAATGTAGAGCAGTCGCGAGTATTGTCCACATAAAAATAACTTTAGTTATAGCGAATTTTATTCATGAGTTATTTCCATAAAAACGCTTAAATTAATGAATACGCAAAATTCTCCCGTTGTGAGGCCTTAATATGAGTTTAAATTCAGTGAATTTATTTTAATAAATTTGAAGTCAAGTTGCTTTAACAGATTAGGTAGGTATCTTATTTATAAGATAATAAATTTTTTCGAAAGCTTTTATTTATGCTTTCTAAAATTATTACCATATTAGGTGTATTCTCTTCGAAAATTTTATTTTGTACATGTAAAATGCCACTAATGCCAGTGCTCTCCATTGGTGAAGATAATGATGGGTATAAACCTGCATGTATTCAGACGTACCTTTCACTAACCCTCAAATATCCTCAAGGGATTATAGAGTCTAATAGGATATTGTGTGTGGGTATCAAAGTTGTGAGGCTGTTTCTCTTATTTTCTGTGTATAGCCGATTTTTTTACTATAAAAAGAATCTTTAGCGTTAGTAACGTAACGTTTTTGTTTTGTTTTTCATCCTCATTGCCCTCCCCCCCTCATTCGATAGAGAGGCAGTTTGGCTCTACAACTACTTCGAGCAGTTAGGTACTATATCTGATGAACTGTGTACGAGACACGAGGATAACGGTTTTTATTATCCTTTGATGCCATTCATTGCCGGTTGAATGGGGCTCGCATTGATTTAGGTCAACCACTCGGTGACCGCTGCGATCGCACAACTGCAGTAAGTTAGTAAGACTGGCATGCAAAAACATTTTAGGTTACCCTCTAGTCTAGACTTGGTCACATGGGACTTGAAACTGGCTAATAGATTCACCTACTTTTAGACTGCTCATATATTGACGCGGAGCGAGGCTGCGGAGCGGAGAAACGTAGATTTTATGCCTATAATATATTTCTACGTTTCTTCGCTCTCAGCCTCGCTCCACGCCAATGAACATTGAGAGAGTATTGGCTACGCTAAGATGCCAAAGACGTTACCAAGTGATCCTTGTGCTTGACTTTGACAAGTTAATATTTAGGTTGACACCGTTGACACAAGTAGTACAACTTGTGTAAAATTTCTCCTAAACTAAACTGACTTGTGATTTGTAATAGTATTTTCTACCCTCTACTATTTCTCAACGATGAGCCTTCGGTATGGTAGAGATCTCCGTTCTTCATACCAACTTCATACCGGACCAAGTCATGGCTGTCAGCGATGCATGGCAGTGTCGACCGAATGCACACCACGGTCTAGGACAGCCATAGATCGAAAGAACATTATTATTATAACCATAGTATGTGTAGGAGGTACTACTTTGACGACCTCAGTGGCGCAGCGGGCGAGAGTCCTCCTGCGACGCAAGAGGTTGCGGGTTCAATTCCCGCCTCGGAACAAATTTGTGTACGATCTGCAGAAATTGGTTCCGTTGGTCTGGGTGTTTATGTATAATAAAAAATATCTATCTATGTAAGTATATAATGTACCTATTACATATATCAGTAATCTAGTACCCATAACTCAAGCTTTGAGTAGCTTACTTTGGGGCTAGGTGATGCTGTGTGGATTGTCCAGCATTATTTATTTATTTACTAGGTATAGCTACAACTGAAATCTGTGAAATTTTGGTGACAGACGGATAGTAGTAATCCTAAAAAATATTCTGTAAACTGCCTCTCGTGTCATCGGGCGATATGAACGAACCAATCAAAGTAAACGCCCGAAAATGATTCTGAAACATAACTTTAAACTCATTATCTTGGATATTACAATAAATTTCAGTATGAATACAGACAATTTACATTGTACCCATGTCACACACGGATAGAGATCAAGCTACTTATGGCCACACAAAAATGACTCATACCTAGGTACCTAGGTAGGTATATCACAAGGGTATAAGAGCGAGCAGTGCCTGATGCGTATCGTGTTTACCAAATTTTTTTAGTCTGATAATGACCTTCGCTTATGTATCTAATATAATGGTGGCACTTCATTATTCACTACATATTTGCGTTTTTGCCTGGAAGAGCTACTGGTCCATGAAGGAGCACATGAAGGGTAACCTTCCTCTCACACTAAAGCGTAAACTCATCGACGTGTGTATATTGCCCGTCCTAACCTACGGTGCACAGACATGGTCACTGACCGAGTTCCAGAAGTCCAAACTTAAAATTTGCCAGAGGGCCATGGAACGCCGCATTCTCGGTTTCAAGCGCATTGACCGAGTGCCGAACATCATGTTGCGTTCCCTGACAGGGATAAGCGATGTTGGACATATAGCTGCCAGGCTCAAACGGGGTTGGGCGGGGCATATCAGCGGGATACCTCCCGATAGGTTGGCGAAGACCAGCACACCATGGGTTCCTGACGGACGGCGACCTCGTGGTCGGCCTAGAAAGCGCTGGCGGGACGATCTGGATGCCTTTGAACGAGGCACATGATAGGGAGAAATGGAAGTCCTTGGGGGAGGCCTTTGCCCCGCAGTGGGACGAAATAGGCTAAATAAAAAAAATTGCGTTTTTATTTGATGGTGGTGTATTTGCGTATTCGTCTTGTAAGCAAATATAAGGGTCCGAAAAGGGTCACTTTATAGATCGCCGTTTTTGGGAATACATACGACGAATTACGCAAACAAGAATCGCGATATAAAGTGCCAAAATAAATAATAAATAAATAAATAAATAAATAATGCTGGACAATCCACACAGCACCACCTAGCCCCAAAGTAAGCTACTCAAAGCTTGTGTTATGGGTACTAGATGACTGATATATTTAATACATTATATACTTACATAGATAGATATTTTTTTATTATACATAAACACCCAGACCAACGGAACAAATTTCTGCAGATCGTACACAATTTTGTTCCGAGGCGGGAATCAAACCCGCAACCTCTTGCGTCGCAGGCAGACTCTCGCCCGCTGCGCCACTGAGGTCGTCAGAAGTACATACAGTTCTATTTTTGTTTGCGATCACGAACTGGAAAACTATAATATAAACGCCCTCTCCTACCCGATGGAATGACGACATTGAGCAGACAAGTCGCTGGATGGAGTGGGCTCAGTCGCTCTTCAAATGTATAGGGAAGGTGTATGTCCATCAGCAGTGGACTTTCATGCTTGATGATGATAATGATGATGGTATCTAAACTCTGATAGCATCTCCAAGATGGGATAATCAAGTTCGCTGGTATAATCAGCCCGAAATAAGCGTCTCACCAGTTAGCGTGTGAAACTAGCATTGACAATGTAACAGACATTATCTCATCAAGCGTTAGCAACTCGGCACGTGGGAAGGCATCCTCTAATGTCGCCGGAACAACATTATCCGACCTTATTCGTCAAGACTTTGTGGCCTTTTGGTGTGAGAACGTTGCATTCCATCACTGCTGCACTGATTAGTTGAATTTTTATATACAACTAGCGACCCGCTCGCGCGCCCCTGCTTCGCACGGGTGCACATTGTTTTTCTACTATATCATGCATGTATTATACATATAAACCTTCCTCTTGAAAAAACCTCCATCCATTAAAAAAACCGCATCAAAATCCGTTGCGTAGTTTTAAAGATTTAAGCATACATAGGGATATAGGGACAGCAAAAGCGACTTTGTTTTATCCTATGTAGTGAAGTCCTCATTACATTATTTGTAACAAGGATCATACACGGTAGGAAGCAAGCCGTAAGTTTGTTGATTGTTTAGAAGGTTTGGTGGAAGGCCCCTAGACTCACCCGACTTTTTAAAGCAAAATTATGATACACGTACTTCTGGTTAACTAATTGTTTTTTGAGATGACCTTACAATGATACTTTGTTTCAGGTAAAATGAAGTCTAAAGAAAAAATCAACATAAGCCACATCAGCGGTAGCGTGGTTTCCTTCAATCAAGATGATAGGTAAATGGTTTCGGTTCCGCATCCAGGGGTCCAAAATTACGGTCAAACATTTAGAATTGTAGTGGTATTTCAAAATTACCTCTGCGTGAGTAATCGCTGGTTTATTATTTGTTAGGTAGGCGTTCTTGCAGCCGGCTCCCGTTCTAACTGATTGATTATGAAACTCAACGTACACAAAGTACTTCTAGACTGTAAAACCACTGTAGTTAAATTTAATATTACGTGCCAAAGTCTACTGAGTAAGTAAAGGTAGTATCTAAACATGATAATGCAAAGGTACCTACACAGAATGGTGTTGCTCATAATAAACATATTATGATGAAAAGTCATTGGATTTATTAAATTTCCAAGGCTGAGGCGTAAGAATTAAGGACGCAACTCAGGCCGTGGGTGTCAGATTTGCGAAATATCGGTATACATAAGGATTGTTATACACAGATTGCCCAAAACGAGTGGGTGTACCACTCCTTAGTTTTAATACTTATTAGGTACCTATGACATTGAACTAAAACATAGAGCTAATACCTACGTCCTTGGTCAGAATGGTCAGCTATCATTCATTTCACAGGAGGTATAATATTAATTACATTGAAAGAAAGAAGAAAGAAAAGACATTTATTTAAACATACCGCACACGACAGACTGTACGAAACATATATATATATTAAAGGGAAATATTCTAGACAGATAAGACAATAAACATAGTAATGACACCTAGAGAGAGAAAAACGAAAAAACTATAATAAAGAAAAATGTGTGTGTCACATCTCCGCAATATGACTGTGGAACGCTGCCATGCACGTATAATAGGCACATACATTGATAATGTATGTGCCTATTATAAAAGGAAAAACGTAGCACATAAATTGTGTGACAAAAAAACAAGATGTTGTAAGCTCGATAATTACAAAAACCTAGTTGAATGACACGACCGAAATGGCTAGGTGAGACGGATTGCCAAGAGTCAAGTCAGAGCGTAGGTTGCAAAGGCAGTATTGTAACATAATGTTATTACTTTCACTTTTGGGGTCGAAACACTGCAACAGCAAGGAGACGCCAGTGCCCCGCAGACCACTAGGACTACTAGCCGGAACATTCTTGTATCAAAGAAGCAACACAATGGTAAGTATCCGTCAAACTCGATGAATAACTTTATTATTAGTAAGTCTTATTCAAATGGTTTATATTATTGAAATATTCGCATGCGATTACCTAATTACCTACTTCTACTTATGTTTATGTTACACGAGATTAGTCATGAAGATTGATAGGCTATCAAATAACATGGGGTATTTTTTCAGAGAGCAGCAACCATTCTTCTACTTCTTCAGTGCTCTGCATTGCTTGTGGTGGCAGAAGAAAGCGAAACCAAAGATTTGGACTTAGACATTGACGGCGAGGACTTGGAGAGAAAACACAAACACAAAAATAAAAAGCGAAAGAAACAACAGCAGTACAGCCCTTGCGGGTACGGACGAAGTTTCGGGTTTGGAGACAAGCTTTTCGGGCAACCTGACTACACCTACATTAACGCCCCAGTTAATAACTACTATATCGGATGCGGAGGAGTTCCGCAACATGCTCCTTATCAGCAAGAGTATCAACAACACGGGCACGGGGGACATGGTAGCCACGGGGGACACGGTAACCACGGGGGACACGGTAGCCACGGAGGACACGGCAGCCACGGAGGACATGGTAGTCACGGAAACCAAGGTTACGGTGGCCAGCAGTTTGGAGGATTCAACAGCTATCCCCAGCAAGACTACAACCAAGGCTACATCTCCCAGAACAGACCGGTTCAGAGTGCAGTCTCGGCAGCTGCTTCGGGGTTCGGAACGGCGCTGGCGAACTACATCACACGCCCGAGAAAAGCACAGAGGCAGATCAACCGGATCCTCCGGCCGTTTTACCGATTGTTTTAAGACTTCAGTCCCGAGTAGGGTTCAAAGGAATCTGTGCATAATTGCTGCTAAAATTGACATTACAGTGTAGTGAAGTTAAATTCCAAAGCAACTAACTATAAGACATGAAATTAGTTATAGGTTTGTGAATACAAAAAGTGCCTGCGCATGGTTAGAAAACTGTGTCATAAACGGCAAAAAGATTATGCTATGATAGGCCGCAAGTTTTCAGCACTTATACGTGATCTAAAGGACATTATCTGAAGGTATTTGTGTCGTGGACAACTCGAGCTAAATGAGCACTTTAAAAAGATAAACAATATAGACGGAGTACAATTTAAGGCGTTGACAACACCTAATGTACCTCTCGCTCGCACGATTCTAAGATTTTTAAAGATATAAAATCACTAATCCCAATTTTGAAAAATCGCAAACAACCATTTTGCGTGCAATCAAATTGCACACCGTTTGGTAAAAAATTTCATAGATACAAGTTTACCTACTCAAAAGTTAGCTTTACTAGTTTTAGTACACAAGCAAACTTTTGAGCAGGAAAACTTGCTTCGATCAAAATGAAATTTATGCCAAACGGTGAGCAATTTTGATTGCACACAAAATGGTTGTTTGCGATTTTTCAAAATTGGAATTTGTGATTTTGTTCGAGCGACAGATATATCAGGTGTTGTCAACGTCTTAAATAGTTTAGAAGTAGACTACCTACTTATAGACATTAAGTATCATCTTATCTTTCTAACACTGATCTCCATTTAACAAAGTATAGATGTGGTTTATAAAACATATACTCATACGCTAAGTAGTGCCTTCATCTACGTCAATCTTTTTCTATACCACCACTTAGGTTGGCTGGAAGAAAAACCATGAGCGTTAAGCCCTCCTGTACGTATTATAGGAATAAAAACCTAAATTTTGTTATCTTGAGCATGTGATTAAGTTAATTATTATTGACACCGAATCAACAATACCTAGCACCTGCTACATACGTAAACGCATTTTTAATAGTCACGACATTTTTCTGAACTTCGCCGCGGCCTGAAAAAGATTTTGACGATGAAAGTAAATTGGAAAAATTTAAAGAACGGTACCCATGTACCTACCTTGTAAATTTGTTCTATTGTAGCAATAAAATATTAGTTAAGGCGAGGATATCCCAGAACCTCCAACCTCCCTTGCCGCCTTAGGCGCCACGGTACGGTTTTTGAACAGCTGTAAATCTACTAAAATGTAAAAAAATACATGAAAAAAACGAAAACTTTAAAATTGAACATGTACTCGAGCGCTGTGTAAAGATAGAAACGTAAATAACGATAATTTTCTCAATAAAAAAAATCATAAAGATGACACTTAATCGATATTTCAAACATCCATTACTAAGAGAGTTTTTCTTGAAATAATGTTAAAGTTATATCAAAAGATAGGGATTATTATTTACTAGCGCTGTGTAAAAAAAAATTAAAATTTCATTGTTATTAATCTCTGAGAAGAAAATCAAGTGCTGCAAGTTTTAGAGGTTGGAGATTCTGGGATATCCTCGCCTTAATACGATTTATTTTTCTCTCTTCTTGTACATAATAAGTTATGTAGGTATGAATAAGTTTACCGTAAAGCTACTGTAACAACATTTATAGGTATTCGTGCAGAAGAACTAATTTCCAAGCTATGGTCACATGGTTTTCATATTACTTTGTAATTTGCAATGCCTCTTTAGTGCCGTAAGTAAATATTATTAAACATTAAAAAAACATAATTTTATGTCGTTTGATTTTATATCATCATTCATCGCTTCGAGATAAAACAGTGCGAGTGAGATTACTTCCTGCTCTAGCATAAGAATACTCGTAAAGATAGATGACATCCCCTGCAATAATAATCTCCTCGGATTTGAAGTTTTTTTGCTGAAAAATTCGAAACCCCAATTCCTGAGTTTC
Source organism: Plemyria rubiginata (assembly GCA_963576535.1). NCBI lineage: Eukaryota > Metazoa > Arthropoda > Insecta > Lepidoptera > Geometridae > Plemyria > Plemyria rubiginata. The sequence continues at coordinate 616,792 of OY754905.1, forward strand.
GCTTACGCTAGTCTATTTTGTATATATTTGACGAACTCAAAACCACAAAAATATATTTCACGGATATTAAATTTTATCGTTTACGTAAACAAGTCCTTTACAATAATGCGAGTCGTCCGTCTTATTTGAAATAGGTGTACAATGGCCAGCGGAACGGAGTCGTACCTAACACAGTATTTACGTGATAAAGTCTGTTTTTTTTCTATTATTTGTAGGTGGTATACCTTCTTAATCTTAATCCCTGTAATTTTATAGTGGTTCTATAGAGTATTCTTGTCATACTGTCACTTTCACGCCAACGATAAGAGACAGCAACAGACTTATCGGTCTGATAAGCTATTGGCGCGCTATAAGACCATTATGAATAAAGGCCTCAGTCTTTACATAGACCATCGCAAATATTTCATAATATCCACAACCAACCTGTGCAGTTGGTAAGCGCAGCCCTTTTTCGTTAGGGTACAAATCCCTCTCAAACAATAACTTTGGCGATATTATAAAAACGAGAAAAATCCTGGCAGTGAAAAAAGCGAGGCGCACTTAGAATCCTTTCAGTACACTGTTTCGAAGGAACTAATGTTATCGATTAATATCGATTAATATTAACGATAGTAGAAAACGTAACAAAATAAAATGAGAATGTTGGTTGTTTGCAGCATATCCGAAGGGAACGGAAGGTTCCAGTCGCAGGAGCAGATCATCAAGAGCCAGCCTGACGCCGAGCATGGCAAGCCGGCGGCGGCGGCCGAACACGTGCCTCATGCAGTCACACACCCGACCTCGTCAGTGCTGCCGCCATTTATTTATATTAACTAAACAAACAGCTTTATATGCCACACTCAGAGAACTTAACGGTTATTTTATTCACTGCTTTGTTATGTAGGTACCTAATATGTTTAGATTCTCATAGAGAAGAGTAAGGTGCAAGCAGTAAGTATAAACCGCTAACGTCTCTGAGTGCTGCCATTTCTTTTAATTTTGACAATTGACAAAATCTGCATTTAAAAATAAGTCATAAGAAGTCTGCAGCTAGACTTAGGTGAGACCCCGTCCGTGGAGGCCCCCCAATAAATTTCCAAGAAGAACGATTCTGAGCTCTCGCTTAATGTCCATCCACGGACTTCTCGCGATCCTCACTCACAATGTCATCGGTCTATTATTCCTCCGCAAATACCGAACTTAGTAATTTTACATACTGCAGCTGTATAACAGACATGCTGCCTGCTCAGTAACTCAGCTTAGATTCAGGCACTAGAGTACACTTTGATTCAGCGGCAGCAATATCCGCTATATTGCTGCCGCTGCAATCTTCTGAGGAAAACATACCAAGACATGACACACAAACAAACAGAAAGCACATTATATTACAAAACTGAAAGAACCCATAATTAATTTTAATATTACACTGGTATTTATCGCGCTTTACCTTTACGTAGAAGACGAATAGGAATTTGGTGGTTATTGCGGTGTCCTCACAGGTACTTGGATACGATGTTGCATCTGTTTCGCGGTAACATCGGCAGTGGACTGCTGGCGATGGGCGACGCCTTCAAGAACGGCGGCTTGATGTTCTCACTCATCATGACTGTGGTGCTGGGCGTCATCTGCGTGCACGCGCAACATTTACTGGTTATTATGCACTTTGTTTCAAATCCTATAAGTTAATCCTATTGTTCGGCTTGTATGTACTCTCAGTTTTGGTCATCCAGTTACTCAAAACAGAACTATGTGTGTGATCACAGGCAACACTTGGGTCTTGGCTGTGATAAATACATGAAAGCGGATAATTTTCATTTCCATCTCAAGGCTTCCGTGCTTCTTATGACACAAAAAGCTGTAAAACAGTGTCAATAAAGCCATGAGACGGTGGACTTCGGACTATAAGCTCTATCACAACTGTGGACTATCTGATACGTGCAATCTCCTGATGGACAGCATGGTTACTGCATTTGGTTTAACTATTTATGGTGTCTTGCTTATAGCTCAACTGCTCAGAGGAAATGCACCGGCAGAGCAAACGGGAAAAGGCTCCAGGATTCGCTGAAACGGTGCAGCTAGTGTTCGCCAGCGGACCAGCTCGGCTGCGCCCGCTCGCGCCCTTCATGAAGGTTCTAGTCAACGCCTTCCTCTGCATCACGCAACTCGGCTTCTGCTGTGTCTACATCGTCTTCATAGCCAACAATGTCAAACTGGTGAGTTTATTTATACCCTATACTCGCTCTATACTCGCGTCAGCATGCAAAATGAAGTCATATAGGTAAACCCCGTACATTGAGGGGAAGTTGACAGCTACCTGAACTGATAGAAGGCAGAAGCTGTTGAACATGACTTGAAACACAGAAATAGGTATTTCTCTATTCCGTGGCTTGAAAGACAGATTTATGATAAATAAATTTAGTTTGTGAACATAATTTGTATTTCCCTTATAGGTACATACTTATACATTACATATTGTGCATGCAACATACATAATTAGAGATTTAGAGCGTCATATTTGTAATTAATAATAATAATGCTGGACAATCCACACAGCATCATCTAGCCCCATAGTAAGCTACTCAAATTCGTAAATACTAAACATTAAAAACTTTAGAGATATTAAATTAAGGGTTGTGGATTTGGTTTAAAAATTAAAATAAACGAGTACTAGTTGAGACTATATACTAGTTGACCAAGTAGTAGTTGAGTTTTACGATCAATGCGCTCGCTGGCCCTCGCTCTGGACAGTTTTTTTTTTAAAATACACATCAAACGAAATATACAGCTAGCTTATATCATGGGCGATTATTTAAGCTATGTATATTTAGTAGGTAGGTAGCTGTTCTAATGCTTGGTAAGCACAAGACCATGTTTGTATAATAATTATAGCTTTGACTTTGTTACGTTATGCAAGCGCTCTCCGGAATGCGTTACTATTTTATGCTAAAAAGTGTTGGAAATCTTGGAAGATGCTAGATGCGATGATGATCTTTGGTTATTTGTACCGGTGCGAACTGGCGCAGCACATTAGTGTGCATATTTTATTTGGGTATCAAACGCGGAACTGCAGTCTCACGCAGGGTTGGCGCACTGCCAGTGATCAAACATGCTTCGATATTCTTTTGAGTAGTTCATTTTATTGAATAATAATAGGTACTTTGTCAAAAAACTAAAATCCAAACTAAGGCGAAGATAACTGCTAAAAGATTTGTTGAAGTTGAAATAGGTAAGTTCACGAAAACTAGCCCCTGGATCCTTTTCCCTGGTCCAAACATTTCAGCAGGAAAACTTGTTTGAATACTTTTTTGCTGAACTATGCAATCACAATTTAAAGCCGTCGCCAGATTTAGCTACGAAAGTTTAAAGTTAACTGCGATTTTCATAAAAACTTCAGTGATATTTTAGCTTTCAAATTTTAATGTGCGAGCGAAAATGGACCTAACATTTGCAGTTGCCATTGCCAAATTACCCAAATTATTTGATGGGTAGGTAACAATAAAATACCATGGAACGAATATTGCTCCATGTTTTCTAGATAATTCATACCTACGCTTGTGTTTTATAAAATTTCACAATGTTACGCACGGTTCGTTCTGTTTTTGCATTGCGAGATACTTACGCATTATAAAATCCTACGCATGTTTACGCAATGCACCTCTGCCTTGGCAATATCGTATTGTTCAACAAAATCTTCTCTGTAGAAGTTGCAACTTTTAATTTGAAAAGATTTGAGAGATGTGATATATCCAGTTAGGTAGGTACCTACGTGAGTTTTTATCACCGGATTTTTTTCCAGATTTGCGACCAGTACAACGTCCACATCGAGCTGTCTATCCACATGATATTCGTGATCATCCCTGTGCTATTGGCTTGTATGGTGCGGAACCTGAAGTATTTGACACCCTTCTCTACAATAGCCAACATAATGATGGCACTGGGTGTTAGCGCCGTAGTCTACGAAGCTACGCAGGACTTGCCGCCGGTCAGCTCTAGGGAATACCTGGCGTCGTGGGAACAGTTGCCGCTTTACTTTGGAACTGCTGTCTATGCTTTCGAGGGTATTGGATTGGTAAGCTTGATAATCAGCCAAATTACCACGTTCTGTTAGGTACCTAGTTGTTTATACTTTACCAAAATTCAAAGTACCGTTAAATTACCTACAAAAGCCATTATGATATGGACTGATTAATAGGCAGGTCCTAATACGCGATGACAGATGGATAGGTACCTACCACGGATGGACCACATGATAGGGATGGAATTTTTTTTTTAAATTAGGGGTCATATAGAATTCGGTGTCTTCACGTTTTCTGACTTGTTAGCCAACATAATAAAGAGTCAAGAGTGAAGTGACAGAAAAACGGAACACTAATAATTTCCTAATTGGTAAATTTCAGGTTCTGCCATTGAAGAATGAGATGAGGAAGCCAGAGTTATTCCAGGCGCCTCTAGGAGTGCTTAATGTTGGCATGGTCTTTGTCGCAGGAATATTCGTCACCGTTGGCTTCTGTGGATACTTGAAGTGGGGAGACGACGTCATGGGCAGTCTCACTCTAAACTTGAGCCCAGGAATGTAAGACAGTTTTTGTTTTTTTAGTTAGTTGGGAGACGCCTCCCGAATCGTCGATTCCCGAAAAATATCTTCAAAAAAGCAAAGTTTACATTGAATTTAATTGAAAGATTTAATTGATCAAATTAATGTGGATGATGTAGGTACCTATACATAGGAACTTTAAAATACAAAGAACTTCGTACATTAAAATTGAATAAGCCTCCGTATTGATTTGTAATTTGGATCCCAGTAGGTTTATACACCATTTGCAACGTCTATGTTTACTTTATACATTTGTTCCTACATGATGTGATTTTCTTTGTGATGCACCTATTTGCTCAGTATACTTACGTTAATATATTGATTACAGAATGAGCAACGTGGTGCAGACATTAATAGCTCTAGCCATTCTGTTTACGTACCCACTGCAGTTTTATGTGCCAGTGTCCATTCTGTGGCCTCCCTTGCAGCACAAGGTCGCTACCACGTCGCCGGTCGTCAAAGAGCTCATGTTCAGAGCTGTACTGGTCATTATTACTTGTAAGTTCCCTTAGATTTCGTTTGAATACTACTAGGTGATGGAACAGACGACTAAGAGTGTTGATAATGATTTAAAAATGGTCGTACGTCACGCACAAGAGAAACATCCCCAACGATGCACTTCCCTGCGTCCGAGCGAAGCGAGCGATTAGTCTGCGAACTTGAGGCATACTGTGCCTGCGCAATTCCACCAGCAACTCTTCTAACCGAAACACAGCAATGATGCTTGGAGGCAGAAAATTTGGAAAACGATTAACAGAATTACGACTACGCGACTAACGTCAAATTGGTTCGTGATTAAGGCCCCAGATGGTGATGAGTGAAAGGGGTAGGTAGGTATTAATTTTGAATAGAATTGTATATCAATTGGTATAGCACAAGACCAACAAGCTATGAACATTTTCATAAATAAAGGGCTCTCTCATTCCCTGATGATTAATGTGCTGATAATATGAAGTCAGCTGGATCCTAATAAGTAATTTTTTCGCAGTTGCCCTGGCGGAAAGCATCCCACAGCTGAGTCTGTTCATTTCGCTGGTGGGAGCCGTCAGCAGCACTGCGCTGGCACTGGTGTTCCCGCCGGTGATCGAGCTGGTGATGGCCTCGCAACGTGGAACCCTCTCCGCACCCATGCTGCTTAAAAATCTGACAATTGTAACAATTGGCATGTTTGTATTCGTCACTGGCACGTACGAAAGCATCGCTTCTATAATAAGAGCGTTTAAAGAATAGCTCGTTAGAACTGTATAGAGTAGGTGCCTTATGACATGATGTGAATGTTTCATTTGTAAACGATGGGCCATTAGACCCAAGTTAGACACATTAGTAGTTACGATGACTTATGAGGAAATTGTGGCAGTTTATTTTATTTTACCATGCGTAAATGGCTTCATTGAGCTTAGATCAAATAGGGGTCCGGTCATATTATTTTAGATGATTAGTCGCTCCAAAGTGCACTCGTTTTTTTACCCACCTAAAGTAAGGTTTCCTTTGCGCTTCTAAGAATAGACTCACAAATATTATTATACCCGTAGACTGAGCGAATAAATGTAGTACTTGCGTATTTGGTAGGTTACCTATGTAATGTACCTACAATATTTTGTCCACCAGTTTTGTTTTTCCATCTGCCTGTTACTAACTGTTTAGTTATGTAGAGACACCTAACTAAACAGTGCCTCGTCGGAGTGCGTTGAAGCACATTTTATATTTATAATGGACGTAGTTATATAGTTACCTAATATATACCTACCTTGTAGGTTGTATCTACTTTGTACTACACATTCAACGTAATAACACGGCTACTAATATGAGTGTATCTACGCTGGGTTCGTTGAGAGATTGGTAGTCAGTAGCCATTTTCGTGTCCTTCGTTTTGGTTTATTCTTGAGTTCATTGCTCTGATGTTGTAGGCATGGGTTAGGTACTTTTTGTGTTAATTTACATTCAAGTGCAAATATTTAACGACGACCGTCAGGTGGAAAGGCACCAAATAGTTGAAAAGCTCTCTGTTTTATACATTTTACACAAGCATACTTAGGTAATGTTGGAATACCTATTTATACCCAAACAGATACGATATGAGTGTATTTTCTTGGTTAGTAGTGAGTTATTCGAAGTCGGTTAAAAATCGCAATAACTCAACTATGAAAAACATTAAGATGTGCCCTTTTGTGATAAGACGGCAGCTTATGAACTAACAAAAATTATACCTTTCAAAATATTGAAATACGCGAGAAATAAGTTAATTAGGAAGACTACGTTACTTTAAGTGACAAATTTTAACTAACGTTTTTAATGGGTATTCAATTATTTTAGATAATTACCTAGGTGGTAGATATAATTATGTGTATACATTATATAAGTAATAATTAATTATAATAACATTATTTTTATTCGAGTGGCTTCAGAATTTTTATTACAAATCATAAGTACCTCGCATCCGCTAGTTTTCTGGTTATGGTAACCGCCTTCCATAAGCAATATTTATCTGTCATAATAAAACAAAATTTTAAGGCAATTTTTTTTTTATTTTAATTTAAAAAATAGACAAATGAAACCCTAATGCAAAGCTGTCACCGTCGCCCATAGACATCAATAACAGGGGCGCTGTCGTTGCGCTGCCTGCCCCTGAAGGACTAACACATTTTTCTTGAAGATGTTCAAGTTTACTTTGTCGGAATAACCTCTGATGGTAGCTCATTCCACAGTTTATGGGTGTATATAAATAATAGGTAGGTACTTATTTCATATTTACCTTAGAAACAAATTTCATTATTAATAAGATAATTCGAATTTAAATGACTAGGTATTATGCCTTCACAAAGTTTAGGAACCAAGCCCTAAGTTTGTTATAATTTATCTTAGATTTTATCAGTCATGGAACCATCATAGATCCAACAAGTTTTAAGACGATTTAAAACTTTTAGGATTTTTACTAGAGGAGCAGAGGTTAAACCTCATTTTATGTAAACCTGTAACATAAAAACTCTGTTGCTATCTAGCCCTTACGTAAGAGAACTATTATCAGAAGCGTTTCTATAAACGGGGAACGTGTATATTTGGGGAATATAATTCCGAATTTCCTATGTTCTAATGTGAACTTAAAAATCAATGAATATTCAGATTGCTGTGCCTGGTCTGGTCGCTATTAATTTTAAGTGTTTATTCTGTGATGTGAAACATTACTATTTATTATATTAATTTACCTATAATTAATAAAAGTATTATATTATAATCAACGGTTTTGGCTTTTTTATTATTTTCCAATAATTTAATTGATGGGCATTTAAATAATTTAGATATTCCTTTTATATTTTCCTTGTATTTGAACTTTCTCCATCCACCAACTTTACGTGTTCTTCACAATATCGTTGCTCTATCAGGAGGTAAGAGTAGAGTAATAGCTTTTATGAAATTTATGAGGAGGCCTACCACTGTCATGCAGAAATTTTAAGTGTTCGTAGTAATTTTTCAGATAAGATACAAAATATAAATACAACAGATGAGTTTCAAAAGTTTATTTTATAAATTTGAATTGACATCATGTTCCACAAAAAAACAGCAAATCCAATTGAAAATTCTTATCATAAATAACCTACAATTCAACAGTAAAACCTACATTTAAACAGAGGTCAAAATTACTTACTAATCTACAAGTAGAATGCAATAAATAATAGTGCCACCAACTTTTATGTAAGTACAGTCGAGTGGGCGTCACCGACGAAAACTGAGGGCGTAGTCGCAGTTTTGGTTGACACATTACACGCGTGTACGGTGAACAACACCACGCAGTTTTTGTATGAAAATAAGAAAAGCGCCCCTACACGACTGACTTTTCTTATTTTCATACAAAAACTGCGTGTAGTGTACACCATACACGCGTGTAATGTGTCAACCAAAACTGCGACTACGTCCTCTGTTAAACAAAACATAGTTAATAACAGCGAAGCGAATTATGTTCTCTTTCTTCAACTGAAAAGTCAGTTATAGTTAGGCTACCATAAAAACGATAAAATACCGTTACCGTTCCGTTGAACAGTTATCGCTACCACTCATGTCGGCCATGCCGGGCAGTAACTCAACATTTTGCATATACCTATAATTTATTATAATCGCTGATGGAACAAGTAGTCCCCACCTTTTAGTCAGATATTGCCTCGTACGTCATTTACGATAATATCGTACCTGCCGTACGATGCGCCGCCCTGTCTTCATCAACATAATGCATACAGATGTTATGCCTCAATTGTCTTCTCAAGTTATTTCACCTACAACCACACCCCAGCATAATTTTTCGTGGTAAGCCTGCAGATACGTTGATGGCACTAATATTAACTAGTTTCTGGGTAAAAAGACGCTTACAACGGACTTGTAATTCAGCAATCTATGCCTGTCTCTTTCTCGCAAATAGTTTGAGAGCGAGACGGCTCACAAAAATTATAATTACTCAAAACTAGCCCAATCTAAAGCGCCTAGATATAATACAGTTATAAAACTTAAATATAATTTTACCTACTAAAATCTAAATAAGGTACCTATTAAAGTACGTTAAACCTACAGTAATTTTTTTTAGAATTATGAATACTTTATGAGAATAAATTAACCATTAAAATTAATAACAATTGTATTAGTGACGTTAATTATATTCTATAACTACGTGTAGTTTCAATCAACTAACTATACACACTACTGGTCGGTTTCTAAAAGCTCGAACGAACTAATCGGCTATCACTGACTATCTTAAACTAATTTGAAGTAACAGCTGAAAAAGCAAGCCACTTGACAGCCGATCAGTTTTGATCGAGCTTTCAGAAACCGGCCGTAAGAATCACAAAAGCCCGAAGTTTAAAAAGCTACACCGATTATTATTTTGCCAACAATCTCAAAATGATTAAAATTATTTTTTGTAAATCTTGACTTCTTTATGAATCAACTTGAGCTCAACACTTTTTAAATTGACTTCAAAAAAGGAGGTTCTCAATTCAACTGTTATATTTTATTTTACGCTCCGCCAATTGGGTATAGATTTTTGTTTAAAAGATCATAAGTATTTCAAAGGTTTTCTAGATACTATATAATTGCTATAAAAATTGAGTCATCACTTTTAGAAAAAAAAAAACAGATTAAAAAAAAAACCTTTCAGTAAGTTTTTTGCTTCACACTTTTCAAATGCGTTTGAAGTCGTTTTTTGAGTTAAAGTTATTAGAACTAATGATATACCATTAACTCTATACAAATACCTATAAATGTCACATTTTTTTCAAAACCTAAAATATAACACAACTTAGCAAGCATACTACAAAAACACAATTTATACATCTATTTAGGTACATTACACGGGGAAAGAAGCGCACTAAGCCGATTATTAATATTTTATAATAATTATAATAATACTTTATCCAAATGTATTATTATTACAATAATAATCTAATGCAGTGCAAAATGCACCTAGCAACTTCAAATAATGGATGCTTAAATATTGATTATGAAAAATATAGTGAGCATTTTATATGTAAGGAATGTAATCTAATTAGGAGCTGAGTATAAAAAATATATTGAAAATAATAATAAACTTCTAGCCGTAACACTAGTTTCCTTCGAAACAGTGTGGTGAAAGGATTTTAAGTGCGCCTCTAAGAGGCTCCTTTCGAGCACTTATAATTAATACAATAAATACTGAAATCAAATAATAAAAATTGAATTATGACCCGTTTACAGTACAATCATACTTACAAAAATCCGCCAGTTAAACAATGCTTCAAAATGCTTGTTGTTTCTTACTAATAAATTTCTTCTACGCTAATAAGTACTAAATGAAACATTTCATGAATTCCTGTGATGCAACTGGCTATCATTTGACTCTTACTTTCGATTTAAACATTGACTTCGATTATATTCTTCTTATCACCTTACCAATAAAACTTATGGCACGCTTATACACCCGTTATACCAGTGGTGTAAACATTGTGAGATCAACCTAAGATATTAATCTTTAAGGTCGGTTTTACATTGTTTACAACACTGCACTGCATAACGTGTGTTTATGCTTGTCATAAGTTTTATTAGTAAGACGGTTATTCTGTAAAGTGGCATTCCAGTTTTTTTTTACAACTAGCTGATGGAACAAGAGATGGCCCACCTGATGTTAAGTGGTAACCATCACCTATAAACAAAACATTGCCCCGTAGGTCACGCACAATAGGAACGTGCCCTACGATGCATTGCCCTGCGTCCATCAACTTGAGGCATACAGATGTTAAGCCTGTAATTACAATAACAGTTCAATAACATTTCTATTATACATAATTTAATTAAATATAAATAAAACGGCTCACCGGCTGATGACTGATAATAATAAATTTATTAATATACAAGTATGGGAATCGATAAAGATAATCTAATGACCTTAAACCTAATTCCATGTAATACTGTTAATTTCACTAAACGGCTAAAGTCGCCAACATAAATTATACCTATTAATTCTACTTCATTGTAGTTTAAGTATGTCACTAATATTGCTTGTACTGCACGTATATTTTTAAAGAATTTGTAATGGATTATGATAATAATAATATGTAAGTACTTAGTATCTTTATTTCAGACACTAAATAAAGATATTATTTTGTATTTATTTAAAACATTACATTTAATTTAGTAATTACAGGCACATGAGGCTTAACATCTGTATGCCTCAAGTTGATGGACGCAGGGCAGTGCATCGTAGGGCACGTTCCTATTGTGCGTGACCTACGGGGCAATGTTTTTTTAATAGGTGATGGTTACCACTTAACATCAGGTGGGCCATCTGCTTGTTCCATCAGCTAGTTGTAAAAAAAAATATTATTACAGGGTAGGTATACCTAATATTATTATTATTACACGCCATAAATTTAGAGTGACAAAGTTTGTCCTCTAAATTATTTTCATTCTGCAACATAGAACATGAATAAATAAATATTGGTGGATATTCCACACATCACTATCTAGCCCCGAAATAAGCAATACCTATGAACCATAAAGCTGACTTATTACTCTGACATATACATTTTTGTGAATAGGTACTTATTAAAACATACTTATAATATAACCCCCAAACAGAAAAAAAACATCTAAATAGACTTACTTCTTTAGACTTCCTAAGACGGAATTATTTAATAACCCAGATACAAACCCTAAGTAGAACTGAAATTAAAATTTAATTATTTATACATTAGATAGCAAAATTAGATACATACCATACAGCATAGATTCACCTAAGCTCGTTATACGCTACTCAAAATATGAAAGGGGTTTTAAGCAAATAAAAACACCTTTACTTTGGGTAAAATTAAATCATCTTGAATAGACGATCAGAACCCCAGGTCCGATGCCTGAAACTGAAACAGCTTCACGACTTTGATCCCCAGGCACGGTAGATATCCCTTCAGATCTCCCAGTACCAAGTCCGATGCCTGATGTTACGAAAAATTAAAAAACAAGAGTTTTTTTTTCGTAACATTATGTAACTACCCTTGTGAACCTCACATTTTAGTTTATAATTAACTATAACTATATAAAATTGTGTACAAACACATAAATTTATGAATTAGGTGCACTATGTTATACTACCTACACCTTAGACAAGTGCAAAATCTTATTTAGTATAAATTTAACTTTATTTTAACCCTTGTATCATCTCACTTTAAAATTATTTTAACAACTACAATGTACGACAAAAGATCAACATTTCTCCCCCTTCTAGGCGTGTTTAATTTGTTAAGACATCACACTTAAAATATCAGAACTTTGAATTTGAAATCAGCTTTAAACTAAGTACAACTATCATTAAATTTGTATTTGCATATTTTAATATTTTTTGTATCTGTAAACTCACAGAATAACTGCAATAAATAACTAAAATAGTTAATCTACTTTTTTCGCTCTCTTCAACACAACAAAACCTCAATTTTATTTAAATTAGTCAAAGCATCATCAAAATACAAAGCTCCAATATAATTCTACAATAAATAAAGATACATCTAGGTCTTCTTCTTTCTTCTTTTTATGGCTCCTGTCATAGACAATCTTGCCAATGTCAAGTGATTCAGAGATTATACTCTTTGTAGTTATGTTTCTAGTCACGTCAGTCCAAAGTCGAGTCAGTCAATTGTTTTGAAGAAAATGGTGGCGGTTTCTTCAAAACATTTGAAACATTTTCGGTCAAATCACGATATCACATAATACACTTTCATTTCAAATGCTTACACTTTGTGCTAAGATCACAAGTAATGTTGGTTAAAATACCACCAAAATTACACAACACAACTCAAAATAACACTAGAAAAACAATTAAAATGAAAATGTTATGTTGCTTCGTTAGATGACAGGAAATACATCTAGGTCTAAAAAAGTCTTATTACTAAAATTATGAGTTTTGGCTTTCATTGTTAAGAAATCAACATGTCACTCAGATAAATAACAAACAAGGTTAGGTTTCGTTCTAATGGGCTACCCATTAGAACGAAACCTAACCTTGTTTGTCATGTTTTATTTTTATCCATAAAGTTTCACCATTTCAGTCAAATCACTACTCACTTTCGACGAAAAATTAACAATTTACCCGATATAAAATGTATTATCACGGCCGCTATACCTAAGCATACAGTTCAGGCTGTCACTTACCTAATGTAGAATGACCAAAAAGAATCAGCATAAATAAACTCTACTTTGATATTATACCTATATCTAGTTACAGCTCAGAATCGAATTTAGTTATTATTCTTTATTGAAATACCTATGTAAAGTACGCATTTTCACAACTACACATTTATCGTGCTAACCCTATTTTTCTATTCTGAACATAAGATTCAAAAATGAATTAAATTGAAGATTGATTTGACTCAAGCTAGTAAAAGTTTGTACAAGGGGAACCAGATGGCTGATATACTTACATATTTTATTGTTTATATATAGCTACTTATTATATAGTAGGTATCATTGCACGAATATTTGTTTTTGGTGGGTATAGAACCCACAACCTACAGCGCAGAAGGCAAAGCTACTACCAACTAAGCTGTAAAGGTTTTAACGAATGCATTTTTATTGTATCCTATACTATAAACGTGAGTTTGTAAGTAGGGATGGATGGATGGATGGATGTTTGTTACTCTTTCACGCCGGAACGGCTGAACGGATCTGGATGAAACTTGGCAGAGAGATACATTATAGTCTGGAATAACACATAGGTTACTTTTTATCCCGTGGGAATATCGGGATTTAACTCTGCGCGGGTGAAACCGCGGGGCGCAAATTGTTATACATAAAAAAAAACTTCTGTAAGCCGTAAATACAAGGTCTACATCATGTATGTATTAGGCTGCGGTATCCTAATTATAATTCTGTTGGAGCATCACTAATTGTTAAGTACCTACTATAAATCGAATTCTAGATAATTATAGCATTGGATAAATACATTAAATACTTACTAAAATGTAGAAGCATAATCTATATTGTAATACTGAATATTACCCTGCTAACGAATATTAAACTCAAATTCCGAAGTGTCGACTGGACATCCGTCTTTTGCTGAAAGAAATGTTCAGTCCGGGGTTCAGAAAAGATCTAACAAATGATGACATATGCTTTGACTGGTAGTAAAGCCGAACCTAACCTAATCTCACGCGAGGAAGAGCCTCGCCAAATGACGTTTTTCCACAAACAAATGTAAAATTGAGATAAAACCAGGTAAAAACTGTTCAACTGAAAATTGTTAAATACTAGTAACTAAGTAATAGTAGATAAAATATAAATCAAATATTTTTTTTAAATCTCGGGGAGAGGGAGGTCAAAAATTGAAAAAATCACCTCACGTATGTACATAATTAATGGATGTAACAACTTAACCTTAACACTATGTCGTGATGAGATTTGTGTTCAGTTTAATAGAAAACGAATGCCACCATCTTATTTAACTTCACTGTCTCTTGTTTAAACGTTTTCGATGGTAGCCAACCCTCGGCTGAACACGGAAGTTGGTGAACAATTATTAGGGACCAATCTCTGACTGTATAAATATATAGTCAGACCTTTAAGTAGGTACTACACGGGCGATCTTTAATGAACTAATCAATTGTGTGTTGCTGTCTCGCTTTTATACAATTTCTGTTAGAAGCGACAGAAAGACACAAACAATAAAAGTTGTCGTAATTTCTCATTCAAACTCGCTGGTAAGCATAAGATACCAGCGAGTCATAATAGACCCTCATTCAATCAGTTGTAAACAGCTAAGTCCATAACCGTGATAAAAATTTGTTGGAATTAATTTCAACCCTGATAAAAATAATAAATTTACTGTTTCATTAAAACCTACATCGTTTTACCGTTTCAAATCTTGTAATCTTCTATAAATGGAAAATCTCCATAATTAGATAAAAAAGAAGCAAATAATCTTACCCTATTCACTAGTATTCTTTTTGACAAGACATGAGTGTCGCAGTTGCTACGTTTTTTTTTTGTTTTTCGTAAGGACTAAATTGCTAGTATGTTCATAAGACGATTGCCGACAGCGTTACCGGCAATAGCGTACGCTGCTATAGCATTTATACTGAGTCACGGCCAATTTAAGTCACTTACTTAAGATTTCCTGGAAGAAATCGCTTTCATCGATAAGGCCACTGACTTCACTTTATTAAGTTACGCCTAGATTTATAAAGTACATATTCTTGTGTACAATAAAGTGTTATCTATCTTTCTTACTCACTTTTATGACCGGTGTTGTGTTTTTCATAAATTGCAGTAACCTGTGGCAAAAATTAATGATTTGGTATTTGGCGCGCCGGGACGAGACGAGAGGCTGATCACCAGGTCTACTTCAAAATAACGGCGACGTTGGGATCGTCCTCTATGATCTGGTCGAGGGTAGGCAGGTCGACGCGCGCCAGGCAGCAGATCTCGTCGGCGCAGTGCCGACCGGTGAAGAGACGCCGGATGCCGTACAGCGGCTCCATTAGGCCGGTGAAGCCGTTGGCTCGGCTGGGGTGCCGGATGTACACGGGGTATCTGGAAACGAGGCAAGATGCTGTACTGCAGCTACAAAAATCCTAGGTACTAATATTATAAGCGTGAAAGTTTAACCACACAACAAGTTTAAAAAACCCACAACCTACAGCGCAGAAGGCAAAGCTACTACCAACTAAGCTGTAAAGGTTTTAACGAATGCATTTTTATTGTATCCTATACTATAAACGTGAGTTTGTAAGTAGGTATGGATGGATGGATGAATGTTTGTTACTCTATAACTCCAGAACGGCTGAATGGATCTTGGTGAAAATTGGCACATATTATAGTCTAGAATAACACATAGGCTACTTTTTATCCGGTGGGAATGCCGGGAAATAAAACTACGCGGGTGAAACCGCGGGACACTACTAGTAGAACATATAGATGTGATATTTATATTAAAGTTGCACACATGACACATAGAAAATAACGCGCATTTTAAGCATCACGGCAGTCATCTTCTTCTTTCAAGTCACTGGCTAGTATATAAATAAGGCAGTCGTAAGAGCCATGGTAGGGCGCATGATGTTTTGAACTTTACTTCAACCTCTCGCCTTATTCAATCTTTTAAATCTTCAGAGTCTTAAGTGAGTAGCAGGGGAAGGGTGGGTAGCCCCGGACGGCGGGTACCCCCGGACTTCAAATATGAGGTGTTAACGCATACTTAGAAAACAAATAAACACACCTATTAGATGATGCAATTCAACGTGCCATCTATAGGCGCGTTTATTTGTTTTTGGTATGCGTTAACACCTCATTTGAGATGTCCGGGGGTACCCGCGCCGTCCGGGGTTACCCACCCTTCCCCTAGTGGTATTGAGATATATGGCGAGATATCTACCGTGCCTGACCTTGCGGGATATCTATCGTACATGTGTTGTTTGCATGCCTACTTAATAAATTCGATTAGCACCATATTGGAGTTTCATATTATTAGTAACAAGGATACAACCTAACCAGGATCACACAAAAGAACGGTAGGATCCAAGCCATGTTCTTGGAGGCTTGAAACTGGCACTTATTCACCCAATGTGATTTGAGATTTAATTGAATAAATAATAATAACAGGTATCATACAAAACAGTAGCATCCAGGCCGTAAAGGACTGACACACGTGCTTATTTTCGAGCTACAAGCATGCTTTTTTCGAGCGTTTCTCAATAAAAGCACGCGTGAACAGGTCGTGCTAGTAAATAAGCATGCTTATTTGGTCGTACGTCGGTTGATTTTTGAGCATGCTCAAAATAAGCATGCTTTTTTTGAGCACGTGTGTCAATACCTAAAGTTTGTTCTGTTGTTCTAGTCTTGCAAGTGAACGGCACCTAGGTTCAGCTAGCTTTAGGCGCAGTGATTGTACGAACTTACCGCTTGAGACACTTGATGAGATCATGCACTTGCGCGAACACCACCAGACGGCGTAAGTCGAAGGTTGGCGCGGCCGGCAGACGCTCGCAGACGGCGCGCAACGAGGTGCCTTGCTGCAACGCGCACAGAGCTTCCAGCACTGACGACAGTCGAGGCTGCAAAACAATACTCTTTGTAGCGATAAGACCGCGCATTGTATTACACCTTCATCTTTTTCTGTTCTATATAAATGTTATGTGGTGTGCAATAAAGTATATTCTATGTACTACTTATATCCTTGGTATAACTTGGTACTGAAAGATCTCAAGGGATATCTACCGTGCCTGGAGATCAAAGTCGTGAAGCTGATTCAGTTTTTTTTCACATTCCAATTGTAAAGTCGTAGGTTCGAATCAAGTTCGCATCAATGGATTTTTCATATCAAAAAATTATGTGCGCAATGCCAGAAATTTTAAACGGTGAAGAGAAACATCATGAGGAATCTAGGAAGTATTTTATAGCGGCGACGGGCTTGCGACCTGTCACGTGTGTAATACCAAATACTGCAAAATGTGGGTATGTAATATTTGTACAACTCTCTTAGACATTCTCAAAAAGAAACTGGAGTTCGTACTTGGTACAAAAAACTGAGGTGTTTTTTCAATCTATCTAGGTATCGTCATATGACAGCCTACGTAGCTCAGTTGGTAGTAGCTATGCCTTCTGCGCCGTAGGTCGTGGGTTCGATTCCCACCGTGAACAAACATTTGTGTGGTGAACATAAATGTTTGTTCTCTGTCTGGGTGTTATATAATATTATAAGTATGTATTTACAAAAAAAAAGTATTATAAGTAGTATATCAGCTATCTGGTTCTCATATTACAAGCATAAGCTTAGTTTGGGGCTAGATAGTGCTGTGTGGAAAGTCCACCAATATTTGTCCACCAATATATGCAAAAGTCGCCAAAGAACGCTAGCGCGACGACCTTGACCCTTCCACAAGTTGTTAGAATTGACCAAGGATTGAGGTGAGTGGAGAAAGACGGGAGAAACCTTTGCCAGGGGGAGGGGACAGAATAAGTTAAAGGTTAACTAAACAGACATATGAAGTGAGTTCCGGAGTAAATATTCGATCGCTCTCTCCATCCACCAACTTCCCATATCTTCACACGGCCGTATCCAGCTTCCTTCTCCCGTTTGTGGTGGCGACTCGGGAGCCTCTCTCTCGCGGTCGCCAGTGTCTCCTTACCTTCTCCTTGTTGTCGGTACTCCGGCTGATGTACGCTAGGCACGATCGCTGCAACTCTTGGTCGCCGAAGAGCCTGTTCAAGTTCGGCGTAGCTCGATACATGTTACTGAACTTCAATAGCGGAATCAGTGTTACCTAAAATGTATTTTTTTAAATGAACGTTTTTAATTTTCTTTATCTATCTATTATATAAAAGGCTAAAGTGATTGACAACGCACAGGCCAAACCCTTAGAGCTAGAAATTTGAAATTTTGCACACGTATTCCTACGTAGGCACCCACTAAGGAATTTTTCAAAATGCAACCCCCAAAGGGGCGAAATAGGGGATAAAAGTTTCAAAGTAAGAGCGCGAGCGAAGCCGCGTGTTCAGCTGGTTTACGTGCAGATGTTGAGTGTAACCATCACAATGCAAAGCGTCACAAGTCACGCACGATAGGAACGTGCCCTACGATGCACTGCCCTGAATCCAACAGGAACACTGCTTAGCGGCATAAATAGGCATGGTAGTAGTACTTCCCCGGACGAGCATTTTACAATGAGACGGCTTGTAACTGAGTTCCTTACGCACAAGTCTACAAGTTGAAATAGATGGACTTAATAAGTAATTACGTACCACGCCGTAGTAGACGAGATTTTGAATGCAGGACTTCACCAGTGTCTTTTCGACGGTCGTGTCAGATGCTATTTTCGCTACGTGGTTGTACCCGTTTATGAATGGTAGCAGCTGAAAGCAGAAATAACTTTTATACGAAGGAAAATATAATATAATAATAATAATTTATTTCAGACTTCATCCATAGATAGTATAGTATAGTAACATATTTGTGGTTCAAACTAAGTAAAGTGTATATTGTATTCGGCCTCCCGCGATACAGGCTTGTCCTAGTGCGGGGACCAACGGCAAAATTATTAATGTTTAAACAATTTAGTAAAATAAATGAATTTGAGATGTTAGTAACAGGATAAAACTTATAAAATAGTGTTAGTGACGATTATTATAAATAAAAATAACAATTTAGCGCTGAGTGTGCAGCTGCATCCAATGATGGCAGAGTGGACAGTCCCACCTCTCGGACAATACATTAATGATAGTGTTCGGGCTGCCACGGACCCGCATTCTAAGTGCGGCGCATCGTTTGCGGATTATGGCATGAAAGCCATCAACTCGGTAATCCGCAAACATGCCCGAAGCGCTGCAGAAACGTGGCAGCCCCAACAGGACCCTGAACGCATTATTATACTGAACCCGTAAGGCGTTGTATGCTCTCTGCGTATATCTGGTCCAGAGGCTGCAAGTATAAAAAGACTAGCAATATATATATAATATAAAATGGACCGATGGATTCGATAACCAGGGAAAAGGAATACATCACGGAACCTTCACCCACAAGTTAAAGTGATGTAACGAAAATTAAATGACATTGATAAAACCGAAACAAGTTTTAGTTTGGTTTGGCAGGCGATGTATGAATGTTGGTTTGATTTTATAGCATCTTGGTTTTTCACTTGTCATGTCAAGCCAAGATGTTATAGGTTTCAAAACCATGATAGTTTCCGAATTTTGAAAGGGTTAATTGGAGATTAGGGTTTGATTATACAAAAATAAATTGAAGTAAATAAGGATATATTTCATTAATATTAATAATATTTCATATTATAGCCCATGTAAAACTGCGTTTTGAACTTTCCATCATCAAGTTGAATTTATATACCTGTAGTTTTATATAGCTTCTTAAGTTGGTAACTATCATTATTTACTGTATTATAAGATACAAAATGTGAGCAAAATAAAAAGAAAATAAATTATGTTTATGTTTATTTAGTTTATTAGGACAGGCCCGTAAAGTAAAAATAAAGACACTGATGAAAGAGTTTTCACTAACCTGTCGAGTAGTAAGATCCCAATCAGCGTCGAAGTCAATTTCGAAGGGCTCATCATCCTCCAAATCCAAGTGTTCCTGGCTTTGGACTTCATCGTTTTCCGGAGGCGCTGGGGCCCGCGGCCTGCCCGGCCGGGGCAGCCCGACCGAGGAAACGATCACAGGGACGTCGTAGTCACCCACCGGCGAAGGGTCTTTGCGCACTTCTAATACCTTGAGGTGCATCACTGTGTCGCCCTCTGAAGGAAAATTCCACAAACGTTTTTGAAAATATTCAATCCTAGCGACCCGCCCGCGCGCCCCTGTTTCGCACGGGTGCACATATCATGATGTATTATACATATAAACCTTCCTCTTGAATCACGCTATCTATTAAAAAAAACGCATCAAAATCCGTTGCGTAGTGTTAAAGATTTAAGCATACAAAGGGACAAGGGGACATAGGGACAGAGAAAGGGACTTTGTTTTATACTATGTAGTGATAATCATAATGATTGCCTTGAAAAGTCTTACAAGCTAGGTGAATCTAGATGCCACTTCCTCTTGAACAAAGCCTAGAAAACCAGGCAACAAAATTACGGCTTGGTTTCTCTACCATTCTTTTGTTACTTTACTTACTTTTGTTACAACTAGTAATTCTTACAAATTAAAACTTCACATGCTATTTCATCTTGGTAAGAGAAAAATATGGAATAGTGATCATTGTTGCTAGTCTAATTTAACATGTTACAATTACATTGAGTGATCAAATATTTCAAAATAATTTTGAGTGAGGGGATATCTACTGTGCCTGTAGACTTACCAACTAGAGTAGCTTTCCGATATGTATTCAAATCATGAAGGAGATGGGCGAGGAGAGTTGGCAATTTACTGGATCCTCCCGACACAAAACCAGTTTCTTCTTCCATTATAGTCTA
Source organism: Plemyria rubiginata (assembly GCA_963576535.1). Lineage (NCBI taxonomy): Eukaryota > Metazoa > Arthropoda > Insecta > Lepidoptera > Geometridae > Plemyria > Plemyria rubiginata. The sequence continues at coordinate 637,790 of OY754905.1, forward strand.
AAATAAAAGTAACAATTCAATAATATTTTCTACATTTCTAGGTGCAATCCACTCATATTTATATATTTCACACATTGAATTTCAATTAATTTGTGGCAGAAGTCACCTTTCACCACACTGCTCGACAGAACTAGTGAGACACAACAAGAACTAACTAACAAAGCCACTACGGCAGAAGTTGCCCATCACACAATGTAGGTCAATCATCAACATGATGCAGGAAAAGACGAGCAGGTCTTTATATTCACTCACAAGATGTTCCCCCAGTTTCTTGACAACAGGTTCGTACTGGACTGTCTTGGACCAGCTATCGCAGACAAAGCAGAGGTTGAAGAGGTACACATTGCGATCATACCGAGAGTTGTCTATGCGGATAGGGTAGCCAATTATCTTGTGGCCAAGAGCATTTCTGTAACGGGCAAAGAGTATTGTTTATAGTCAATAGGATGGCCAATAAAAATAATAATTTGGTTGTTATCTACACTAATATTATAAAGAGGAAAACTTTGTATGTATGCACGCATGTTTGTATGTATGTTTCGAATAGGCTCAAAAACTACTGGTCCGATTTCAAAAATTCTTTCACCATATGAAAGGTACATTATCCCTGAGTAACATAGGCTACATTTATTGCTGGAAAAAATTAGGGATCCTTACTAATACATAAAAATGTAACCCAAGGTGTAATATAAAATGTCTTTCATTGCATGCGCTGCGGAAACTATTGACGATAGAACAAAAAAATGTTCTACAATATTAAAATATTAAGCAATATCTACACATCATTATCTACAATTAAGTCAGCGATAGCATATGTCTAACTATTGTAGTTATGTTACTATAACTACTTTTTACGTTTTAAATGTTGATGTTATCTATGTCTTTATATTAATCCTTATCCAAATAAATCATTTTGTATGCAAGGCTGTTTCAATACCTGTAGATTACTTCTTGAATTTTTCAAATCGGACATTCCATTCAAAAGATATTACGAAATTAAAAACTTTAGTGCGCCTTAGAAAGCGCGAAAGCGAGGAGAGTTCTCACTCAGCGTGAGCACAAAGGTGAAAATACACATGCCCGTAACTGGCACACTTGCATGCAAGCTACAGACACATACGCTAATTGGCATGCCTGCACCTGGCATGCAAGTAGTTAGCACAACATTCTATTTTAGGTCAGGTACTGGCATCCACGTGACGGAGGGGTCTCGGGGGGCTACGAAACCGGCATGTGTGAACGTCGCGACAGGTACAGGCATGCCAGTACACCTGACGTGTTGGCATGCCACGTAACCGAGGGGACGCAGGGGGCTACGAAACCGGCATGTGTGAACGTCGCGACACCTGACCTGACGAGTTAACTTGCAAATATATTCACAATGTGTCCATAAATCCTGCATGCCTGTAACTTGCATGCCCGCTACTGTTCCATTTTACTGGCACGTGTATTTTCACCTTCGTGGGCTACGAAGCGCGGGAGTTTTTTTTTTTTTCTTTTAAACTGAATAGACCGTCCTTTGACTACAATCTCACCTGATGTTAAGCGACGATGTAGCCTACGGTGGAGCAGAACGGTCTAGAAGACACCTATTCACTCTTGCCCTGAAGAGACTCATGTTATAATGGTCAGGAAAGACAGACGATGGTAACGAGTTCCATTCTTTAGCGGTTCGCATAATGAAGGTTGAAGCGAAGCGCTTCGTGCGAATTGGTGGTATGCTAACTAGAAATGGATGGTATTAAGCCGTACGTTTATTTGTCCTGTAGTGGGAGTCTTAAGTTTATCCTAAAATGTTGAAAAAAATTATGTCCACCCATGCGAAGCTGGGAAAGGCCGCTAGTTTCTCTAGAAAAAGGTATCTGGTATAAGACAATCCTAAGTTTGTATTTTCCATTATCAGGAAAAAGATGAAATTTATTGTAGTTGGCTATACTTCCCTTCGGACCCATTCCATTAATAATCTTACATACATGTTATACAAACATGATAGTCTTAATTGAGAAACCTGTGGGTATCGGAGGATGTCTACCACCTTTAGACCAAGTTAAAGTGTGTTCGGAAACACAAAGTGAGAAGAGTTGTTAAACACTTACATAGTCATTGTGCAATCCTGAATCTGCGGTTTCGGAATAATGTAAGCACTGATTGAATCAAATAGTTCCTTTGACATGTAATCCTCAGGAAACTGAAAAAAAAATAGTGTCAAGTCTGTGATCTTCTTGGAACAAAGACATACTTACCATAACCATACCTACTAACTGCATTGCAAAAGCGATAGGTGGTATTCATTTTTTTTTCTAATCATTTACATGCCTTAGCTTAAAGTATTGTTTTCTAACATCTTATCATTTTCTATGCCTATAATTTTACTTAAATATTAACCTATTTGTAGCTATACTTTCACTACACACTAATTACAGTACACAGTAATGTACAAACCTAATCCTTACTACATAATGAGCAAACGGATATGGTTCTTTGGAATAATCATCACAGTGGTCACAACCTCAAGAGAGAAAAACATGTTTGATGACTCGGTAAGTATTGCTCACCTGGCATGAAACTTTGGGACCAGCTACTGGGTGAAACTCTCCTAAGAAGATGCACCGGATCGGGCCCTCTCGCCCACAGCCTTCGTAGTACCTGGTCTCCATCGCATTGCCAGATTCCAACTCAGAAACCGAAAATGAACCTACATCCTCCACATAGTTCGCATCCGAAACAATTATTAAACTTGGCACTTTCATTTGAACAGGGCTATGACATAACTGAAATTAATGTATAATAAATAAAATTTTCCGTAGGTTGTAAGTAGAAGTTTTCAATTTCTTAGAAATGAAGTACAAAAATAATGTAGTTAGGTGGTGGTAGGTACGGCCAATATACATCAGTGTTGTGCTACCAGATGAGAAAATTGAAAATGCGGTAGATGTGCTTCAAAAACGTGGATTTTCAACACAAAAGACGGAATTTCTTGGGAAATCATTGACATTGATTTTAGACCGACTTCAAAAATAGGAGGAGATTCTTGATTTATCTATTTTCTTTTAGGTTTGTTACCTCATAACTTTATAATCGATGGGCCAATTTTGGGATTTTTAATCAAAAGCAAATTCCTTAGAAAACGCTTCAAGGACAAAGGTATTTACGTGAACCCCGGGAACCAAGGCCCTCTCGCTCGCTCGTATTAACATAACAGATCAAATTAAAATGAACACAGCTTAACCTCGATGTGCGGTATTGTACCCGCCAAAAAGGGGTTCTTGTAGATTTGAAAAAAAAAAGCGGAAGGCAGATCTTGAAAAAAGCGGTGTAAGAAGCGGAAAAGCGGTAATCTGGCAACACTGAATATAATACTCTCTGACGAGATGGTAGGTACGACTACCATAGATTGTATCAAAGAAAGTACAGACTACGACGACGTAGTCCAAGGAATTTGAATACTATATTCCTTGACGTAGTCGACGTACGTCACGGCGTTTTTTTACAGTTTAGACTAACTATGTTAATGTTTATTTATTTATTTATTTATTTATTCATTCTTAGATTCACAGTTTTCTTATTGTCTAATATAAACTATATAATATACATTGTGCATAAACCAAAACGAATCTACATTTTATAAGCAACTTATGTAGGTAGGCGGTAGGCAGATGATACTGAAAAGACAAACCAAAATGTTCATGAAACTGTACTACCTCGTCTCTGGCGATGATTTTTAATTGCTTGCCTTGTGCATGATTCGTGATTAGGGGCCCGGCGACAGCGGCTCGCAGTTTCGAGGTGCGATTGGCTATTATTTAATTTCGGTGAGGTTGTTTGAAAGAATAACTAGGTATCCAGTGACACGCATAAATACTGTTCGAACACAAATAACACAATAATATAAGGGAAACATGCCCGAATCAGTAATCATTTTGGTATTAGTATGTTTGGCCTTACGTTTACCTAATACCAAAATTATTTCTGACTCAAGCACATTTCCCTTATAGGTATTATTGTATTATTTGTATTCGAACAGTATTTATGCGTGTCACTGGATAGTTATTCTTTCAAACAACCTCCCTGAAATGAAATAATAGCCAATCGCACCTCGAAACTGCGAGCCGCTGTCGCCGGGCCCTTAAGTTCGAGTACTTATAGTGCGTTACGTAAAAAGAACGCCGGAAGGAGGGGGAGAGGTGTGATGGCTCGAGTACTTTTTTTTATCAAACGCTCCACTGCACTGTTCTCCAGCGTTCTTTTTGGTTGATGCGCACCCTAGTGCACCGTAGTAAGTAGGTGAAAGATAGGTGGTAAGATTTTGGCTGGTTTTGGCAACTCGAGTCATTTTTAATCATAAGCTCTCGCTCGGTTCGGCTGGTTGAACGCATTCGTCACTATGGTTTGTAGGTACCATGTAGGATGTAAGGATGTAAGGAATTTCCTTGGTACCTATACTTTTACCGAGCGAAAGCAAGCTACAGTAAGGTAGGTAGGTATATATCAGTGTGGACGTAGCGAATATGACGAACTATGGCCTCTTTCTATTAATGATTTTGTAGGTATCTGATGAAGATGTAATTTGTTTTTTCTTTGTAAGTAGGTAGGTATCTATTGATAGTTATTTTAGCATCTTAGTTGAATTTATTTCTGTGTTTTGGTTATAAGTTAATGCAAGTAGTAAACACGTCCTCTTAGTATCTAATTTTCATATTACTCGATCCTCAACGGTCCCAACGGAAGACCAGCGTAAGTAAGACCAGCGCACAGAACACATATATCCTTACGGAAAGAAGCACTAGTCCATAGAGCAAAAATGCCAACACGGGACCACACTAGCTCTATAACTTAATCCCACAGACCTATCGATTGGCGCGAAATTTAAAATTGTATATATAGCTATAGGTAGCTTTATAGGTAGGGGATTTTATAGGTTCAGGGGTGCAAATTTATGATTTTTACTATATGACTGTACATCTCTCAGAAAAATGGTCTTTTTGCTTTGCAAATTGATGAATATTGAATATAGACCATTCTCCTGACAGATAGATCACACAGAATAAATCCATAAATTACACTCACTGTTAGAAGTTAATACTATGAAAACGTGAATTAGATCTGCCGTGAAAACCGTGAAAGTTCGAAAAAACTTTCTATCCATAGTTCACTGTTTTCACGGTGCGATACTAAACTGAGAAGTAACTACAAATTTTTATATGTTGTGAAGTATTATTTATTTTACTTCTGTGAATCGTCTATTTTTTAATAAACAATGCCGTTTTAAACATATGCATATGGTGGATATAATAACATGTAACCTGTTATTTTCAAAATGTTCAGAACAATCATGCAACCACTGGAAATCTATATAACTAGTAAATATTTGGTCTGACCGACACAAGAGAGAAGACCATCCAATAACAGATAACAGATACGGTGTCAATTCTGTTGTCTAGTTTTTCTAATTTATCCTAATTTGACAGCTCTAAAAATATTGCCGTACCTTTATAAAACACCGAAACGAAAAGGATGGCGATAATTTTAGAGCTGTCAGATTAAGTTTAGGTTAATGCAACGACAGAATCGACACCAATAGCATACTAGAGTGCTAAAGCTCTCTATGAAGGGCTCATCCGGGGAACTAATCTCCACCATGCTTTTTTCTGTTGACAAACAGCGTTGCTGTTTTTGTTTGTGCTAGTTTCTATAATTATTGTACCTTGGTGCGTTCCTATTGTGTATGACTTACGAAGCAATGCTTTGTTATAGACGACAAGCAGATGGCCCACCTGATGTTAAGGTAGATAGAAGACAAGAGCTAATGTGACTCTCGCTCGCACGTTTTGACTTGTTGAAGGGTATAAAATCACAAAACCCATTTTTGAAAAATCGCAAACAACTATTTTGTGTGCAATCACATTGCGCACAGTTTATTAAAAAAATCATTTTGATCGGTACCAGTTTTCCTACTTAAAAGTTTGCTTTTCTAGTTTTCGTAAATAAGCAAACTTTTGAGTAGGAAAACTTGCATCAATCAAAATAAAATTTTTACTAATCTGTGTGCAATGTGATTGCACACAAAATGGTTGTTTGCAATTTTTAAAAATTGTATTTAGTAATTTTATATCTTTCAAAATGTCGAATCGTGCGAGCGAGAGAAATATTAGGTGTTATCCTCACCTTAAGTGGATTACCACTTTACATCTGGTGGGCCATCTGCTTGTTTCATCAGCTTCTTGATAAAAATAACTATTTAACACTGGCAGTACCTTGAAAGCTTCGAAGCATGGTTTTGTTAGAGTAGTAACATCTAGTGTTGCTTCTTCACGATGGCTTTTAGTAATCGCCTGAAAAAATAAGAAACATCAATTAATTATTGTAAAGTATGAAGGTATGTACATAGGAAGTTGTATTTTTTGCCACAATGCAGCATTGCTGTGTTTTGGTTTGAAAAGTATGGTTGCCGGAGAAATTACAGCCACAAGATGTAATTTTGACCAAAGTCAAAATGTATTTGTATTTACATTAATATATTATTATTATTATTTTTATGTGTATATACTAGCGACCCGCCCGCGCTTCGCACGGGTGCACATTGTTTTTCTACTATATTATGCATGTATTATACATATAAACCTTCCTCTTGAATCACTCAATCTATTAAAAAAAACCGCATCAAAATCCGTTGCGTAGTTCCAAAGATTTAAAGTTGCAGAGAACGCAGAGATACTACCAACTGAGCTATGTAGACTGTCGATACACAATACATTACATATTGTGTAGACACGACGTTACTTTGTAACGAGGATCATACAAGAGCGGTAGATACCAAGCCGAGTTTGTTGCCTGTTTTTCTAGGCTTTGGTAGCGTGGAACTGGCACCTAGAGTAACCAAATTTACAACGTCTTAAAGTGATTCTTGTGATTTTATTGAATAAATATATTTTACTTTGACAACCAGCGTTATAGTATTCATATTAATTTATTGTAATAGTGGAGCTCTATAAGAAGGCCCGGGACTAAGTCGCATTTCTGTGTTTCAACAAACTTAGAGCCCCCCCCCCCATTCCGTCCTTACTACCGTTGTTTTGTGGGAGATTTAAAAAAAAAATTAGATTCTAATGCATATTCCTACCTTCATCGGGTTCTATCATGCCAGACTGAGGCTGCGGTTGCTGCGTCTGTGTTTGATAAAACTCATCTGATTCTGCTTCGGGTCTTCTTGTCATCTGCTGTAAAAATTAAACCATTAAGGCTTCGGTGACAGCGGCTCGCAATTTCGAGGTGCGATTGGCTATTATTTCATTTTATTTCATTTCGGGGAGGTTGTTTGAAAAAAATAACTCTAAAGAAACACGCATAAATACTGTTCGAACACAAATAATACAATAATATAAGGGAAACATGCCCGAATCAGAAATCATTTTGGTATTAGTATGTTTGGTCTTACATTTACCTAATACCAAAATGATTTCTGACTCAAGCACATTTCCCTTATATTATTGTATTATTTGTGTTCGAACAGTATTTATGCGTGTTTCTTTAGAGTTATTTTTTCAAACAACCTCCCCGAAATGAAATAAAATGAAATAATAGCCAATCGCACCTCGAAATTGCGAGCCGCTGTCACCGGACTCTTAATAACCAAACTAGAAAACCAAACAAAAAATCCGAGCAAAGTGACTGGGGATTAAAGTTTATATCACTTTAGCTCTGGTATAATTTGTATTTAAAGTAAATAGGAATTCAATATGAAATTACTTACTTGTGGTTTTGGAGCAACAGGCGGCTGAGACCTCTGTGGCGACAGCGGTTGGTGCCAGTCATATCTGTCAAAATAAAAAAATGAAGCGTGACTCTTGAGTTTTAAAAATTATATAACATAACAAAGGAACCTTTAATATAACTTAAAGCATAACAACCATTCCGCTTTTTTAGATACTTATCACTTACTTAAGATGCGAGAAAAAAACACGAATTACACACAAAAAGTGTAAAAGTTGACTTTTTTGCTTTGATATAATTTTTACTGGTTTTCTGTATTGCGAGGGTGTTGTATATACTTAAGAGATTTCTTAGAACGCCCGATAGGGGCATTTATCGCTCCATCACTACCCGGACTCACAATACAGACAGAAAGAATTCAGTTGAGAGGACAGGTTCTCAATATTGCTAAATCAGTATGAATTATGTTTGTGAACCTTTGTGGAGTGGCGGCGGCGGCGTGTTGATGGTGGCCTGGGGACTAAAGGTGTTGTTGGTTGTTCTGTTGGAGTTGTTGTTGGTTCTGTTGAAGTTGTTGTTGGTGATGTTGTTGTAGTTGTTGTTGCTGCTGATGCAACTGTTGCAGCTGATGTAGTTGCTGCTGCTGCTGCGGCGAGGGGCCCGGATGCATGGCTTGTTGCATTTGACCTTCCAAACATATTTAATAATTAATAAACGTAATACTTAAAGTTTTTCACAATGATCCCAAAGTTACTACCTATCCAACTGGGATTTGAACCCGACCAAATGTCAAACTGAAAGCCATCTTGATAGCCAGACATTAGTACCTATGTATATACCTATAACATGAAGAATGATAAATGAAGAATAAATAAATAAGTACTTGGTACTAAGCGATCTGAGGAGAAATCCACCGAGCCTGAAGATCAAGATCATAAAACTGTTTAAGTTTTTTTAGTGCAGTGTAAAATGTTCCTTAATATTTACCTTAAATGCATGTCTGTAATTTAAAAATGTTAATGAAATCAGGGTAGTCCTATATAATACCTGCATGGTTGTGTAGCGAGTGCGGTGGGGGCCCGCGATGCAAGTGGAAGGCGGCTTGTTCCCGACGGGACACCTCTTCCGACATCTCCGCAAGCTTCGCCGCGCGCGCGTTCATCGCGTTCGTTTGATTCGTCTGTGGAATGTGTTATTGTTTTGTACAAAATTACTAATTATTTTTTCAGAATCTGTTTACAAATGACTAGCGACCTGCCCGCGCGCCCCTGCTTCGCACGGGTGCACATATCATGCATGTATTATACATATAAATAAACCTTCCTCTTGAATCACGCTATCTATTAAAAAAAACCGCATCAAAATCCGTTGCGTAGTTCCAAAGATTTAAGCATACAAAAGGACATGGGGACATAGGGACAGAGAAAACGACTTTGTTTTATACTATGTAGTGATACTTTAAATAAAATCACAAGGATCACTTTTAAACCAACACAAGAGACTATCGATTAATAGATAACTAGCCTACTAGAGTAGCCACTAAAGCTCTTTGTTAAGGGTTTGTTTGGGGAAGTTCCTACTACCATCATGCTTTTTTTTGTCGCCAAGCAGCGTTGTTGTGTATTTGTTTATGCTGGTGAAATTACAGGCACATGCATGAGGTTTAGCATTTATACGCCTCTAATTGATGGAAGCAGGGCACGAAGCAATGCTTTGTTATAAGCGAAAAGCAGATGGCCCACCTGATGTTATGGTGAAGACAAGAGCTAATGTGACTCTCACTCGCACGTTTTGACTTGTTGAAGGATATAAAATCACAAAACCCATTTTCGAAAAATCGCAAACAACTATTTTGTGTGCAATCACATTGCGCACAGTTTATTAAAAAATTCATTTTGATCGGTACCAGTTACGGTACAGTCGGTATCGGTACTTAAAAGTTTGCTTTTCTAGTTTTCGTACATAAGCAAACTTTTGAGTAGGAAAACTTGCATCAATCAAAATAAAATTTTTACTAATCTGTGTGCAATGTGATTGCACACAAAATGGTTGTTTGCGATTTTTCAAAATTGTATTTAGTAATTTTATATCTTTCAAAATGTCGAATCGTGCGAGCGAGAGGAATATTAGGTGTTGTCGTCACCTTAAGTGGGTTACCACTTTACATCTGGTGGGCCATCTGTCGTTTCATCAGCTTCTTGATAAAAATAACTATTTAACACTGGCTGTACCTTGAAAGCTTCGAAGCATGGTTGTGTTAGAGTAGTAACATCTAGTGTTGCTTCTTCACTATGGCTTTAAGTAATCGCCTGAAAAAATTAGAAACATCAATTATTGTAAAGTATGAAGGTATGTACATAGGAAGTTGTCTTTTTTGCCACAATGCAGCATTGCTGTGTTTTGGTTTGAAGAGTATGGTTGCCGGAGAAATTACAGCCACAAGATGTAATTTTGACCAAAGTCAAAATGTATTTGTATTTACATTAATATATTATTATACGACCGACGACCTCTGTGGCGCAGCGGGCGAGAGCCTGCCTGCGACGCAAGAGGTTGCGGGTTCGATTCCCGCCTTGGAACAAATTTGTGTACGATCTGCAGAAATTTGTTTCGATGGTCTGGGTGTTTTCTATGTATAATAAAAAATATCTATCTATGTAAGTATATAACGTATTAAATATATCAGTTATCTAGTACCCATAACACAAGCTTTGAATAGCTTACTTTGGGGCTAGATAGTGCTGTGTGGATTGTCCAGCATTATTTATTTATTTATTATTATTATTATTTTTATGTGTATATACTAGCGACCCGCCCGCGCTTCGCACGGGTGCACATTGTTTTTCTACTATATCATGCATGTATTATACATATAAACCTTCCTCTTGAATCACTCTATCTATTAAAAAAAACCGCATCAAAATCCGTTGCGTTTAACCCTTACCTTAAAATAATAAGATCAGCTTCGCAGCATGGTTGAGTTAGAGTAATATCTAGTGTTGTTTCTTCCCCATGGGTTTTAGAAATTCCCTGAAATATTACAAACAAAAATGAATGAATATGTAGATCAGATAACTGTATACATATAAATTACAAGTGTAGTGTATGCTAGTTGATTTTACTTGCATATTAATGAACACAATAATAAAGGTATATATATCTACAGCGTGTAACGGAAGGGGGGTATCAACCCTGAAGGAGGTGAATGTGCTCATGAAACTCAACAACTTTCCCCAAAGAACATAGGTCGAAATATGAAAAAAAAAATTTGGCCCTCCCTTACAAAACTGACTACCAGCTGATTGATTTACTATGGGAGGGCCAAATTTTTTTTTCATATTTCGACCTATGTTCTTTGGGGAAAGTTGTTGAGTTTCATGAGCACATTCACCTCCTTCAGGGTTGATACCCCCTTCCATTACACGCTATATATCCATTCTCAGAATTATGGTATAGCCATTCCATACCAAACTTTATGAAAATTGACTAAAGTGGCTGAGCCTTCCTTCCCTGGTTCCCCGATAGTATCCATGGACATACATATATTTTTTTTTATATGTATGTATAACTTGTAAGCAAAATGTTTGACCGCCTCTCTCAATCTCTTCTCAATGTTGTTCAATCTCCAAGTTCAATCTCACTTCTCTCTCGCACTCAGATGTTAAGCAATGATGAGCTTGAAAACATCCAAATCATAGGCATTTGAATAAAAGGATGCATACACTCACTCGATCAATAAAAATTTACTTACTTGAATTTTTGCTTCTAGGTTATTAAAGGATGTCACTTGGAGTTGCACATTGTTCCTGTCGTAGCTTTAACATTGTACCTTTGCTTACAATTGCGATGGCAAAGTTCTTCAATCGTTTCCTTGAACTACTGGTACAAGAAGTGTCATCAAAGTGCTTACTGCATAACATCTTATGTTGTTGGTATAAGCTTTTTAGTGATTTTAGTAGACCAGTTCCCAGCTGGGTAACAATATTCGGCCCATAACTGTGCCCTGGAATGAATGAATGACCACATTGAAAATAGATTGCTTACATCAACACAAAAGTGTACTTAGGTAGGTATCTACTGACATTCAGCACACCATAATTAGGTAGTTTATTCTATTGATAGGTATACTAGGTACCTTTTTTTTTAATGAATAGAGCATCCTTTGACTACAATCCCACCTGATGGTAAGAGACGATGTAGTCGATGTTAGTGCAGAATGGTCTAAAAGAAACCTATTTACTCTTGCCTTTGATAGGTATTTTTAATGATCAGGAAAAGCAGATGACGGGAATGAGTTCCAATCTTTAGTGGTTCGCTTAATGAAAGCAGATTCGAAGTGCTTCATGCGAATAGTGCTTACCAGGTATAGATGCTACTGGGTCGTGTGTCTACTTGTTCTGTGGCGGAATAAGGTCATGCAGTTCTTGGGCGCATTCTCTGAAATGCAGCCTAGAATTGCATATCGATAAGCAAGCAACTTTCAAGGGTGTTCGTGACTCAGGATTTTAGTCTCCGCCATGTGTTGCTCACCTATTAACCTGATAGCTCTGCGCTCAACTCCTACCTAGGTACTACCTACTCTGTTGAAGAAGATAATGAGTAAAGGCTTAAAGATAGCTTAGATCTTATTTTACTATGGGATACGATGGTGATAGTGGTATACTGTAATATTTTAGACTTACTTTATTGGGCCATGTTCACCGTAGTGGAAATCGGTGAAAACGCAGATTTGGGTCGTCAGTGTTATGATTTATCGCACTAAGTCTTTCTTCTAGGTTCTTCAGACATTGTGAACTGGTAGAAAACATTTAGTTTCGAGCAAATTTTACAATCACAAATTAGCAAACAACATTGTGTGTGGCACAATGAAAAATTTTAAATTTTGTGTAGGTAGGTAGAACTTTTTTTTGCGTCACTTTGACTCTGACTTGACACAATAATAAACACCGCCCGCCATTTTGAATGTTGTTGTTTTGATAATTTCTGTTTCCGACTGCCTGTTTTACAGTCATATTATAGTCATTTTAGAAATTTAAGCATAAACTTTTTTATCTCTGTTTTACTTATAGCGCTGTCTTTTACGGGAAAGCAGTCCCACCTTGTTGGCATTTCATGCTTAAGAACTTGACTCCCCATGGACCAGCGTAAGCTAGCGTAAGTTTCCATAGCTTGCATATGCTGAGTTGGACCATTTTGCAACTGTCTTTTTTACTACTTTTTATTGTGTTTTAGTCTTTAAGTCGTCAATATATATTTATTAATTATTACCTATATAGTTGCTTTGATTTGATTTGAGTTGCTTGTAACATAGAGCTAGAACAAGAACATTACCTATCTAATCTAATGATCTTTTGGTATAAACGGAAAAGAAACGAAAACTCTTTTTGCGTTTACAAAAACAACGGAACGAAGAACTGGCTGGCATTCGCTAGAACACTGAAGGGATCACATAGGTATAATAATAATAATAAATTAATAATAATAAATACTAATATAATAAAAATAATAAAATACCAAGCGAGCGAGCATTCTTAGGAATCTTAAGAAAGCTCGCTCGCTTGGTGTCCTAAGTTAGGATAGGTATTCTATAGAATCTATGTGAGTAATCATGTAAAAAAATAATTATATTTTTTAGAGGTAATAACATTATTACACGAAAAGGTACCGCCAAAATTCCACATGTAAAAGCTAGGTTGCTTCCCAAGATGACCGAAAACGAATGTGACTCCGAAGACGAGACAAGTACCTACCTACTGACTTTGGGAGATTTGCATTGGCTTTTTTTGCAGGTCAGCACTACATTTTATTATTGTCCTACAATCGGCGGTCTTATCGCATGTTGCGATCCGTTGTTTTAATTCGAAAACTTAGTATACCGTAGGTATAGTATCCGTCAAACTTCTTGGACCAACGACCTTGAATGAAAAAGAAACGAAAAATAGGTCTCTTTGGTGGTGCAAAGAGTGCAAACCTTTCCCCTACCACCACGCGCGATGGCCAAGAAGTTTGACGGGTACTATACCTACCTAGGTATGTACTAATGCTTCGCAACGACAGCGAAGTTGAGCGGATTTGGTATCCATAGTCCCCCGAACTTTCAGTGGACAGTTTCTTCCTCACTCATCCGAAGTATCGCTGACGCAAACTGAAATACCTATGTCTACAAGGATTCGGATTTAAGTAGGCCATAAAAATGTGTTCAATGCTGTAGCTAAGTAATACTTAGTCAAGACCAACAAAAAATAAAATATATCCCTATGTAGGTATGCTAAAATCTTTAAAACTACGCAACTGATTTTGATGCGGTTTTTTTAATAGATAGAGTGATTCAGGAGGAAGGTTTTATATGATCAATGTGCACCCGTGCGAAGCAGGCGCGCGCGGGCGGGTCGCTAGTATAAAATAAAGTAAGAGATAGGTTTGTTTTGCACCATATAAGTACCTAGACCTAATCTTAAACGCATCCGATCGAAATCCGTGAAAATACATACCTACTAAATAAACAACGATCTGTACGGTAGTGCAACTCTACCATACAAAATACAATAGTTCTATAACGTCGGAATGTAGAATAGAATAGAATAAGTTTTTATTTGCAACACATAGAAAAATATACATAAAACAGTTTTTAAACTAAAAAGCACCATAGGCATGTACCTATTATTTTTACAATATTGGAATATACCTAAGGTAGTGCATTTTGTACTGCAAAATGGGACCGGCAACAACCCACGCTCGCTGATCTTCTGTAGGACCGAATTTGTCTGTATCTGTGTGTATGTGTATGTATTTTCTGAAATTCAGATCTGATGCAGTGCAAAACCTTTCCAAAATGGCTTTCTTGCTCTTCGTGGTGTGAGAATGTGTTCTTTCAACTCATCATGATAAGTTTGTTGCCCAGCAGGTAGGTAGGTACTATAGATACGTTGACCTAGAGCTGGATAGGTAGGTAGTCTGTCCATGAACCAGGAAGCTCTCTCAAGGCCAAAGTGACGCGTGCGCTGTCGTAACTCACACCCCTGCAGTGTGTCGTGACATTGTATTGGGGTGCCTTTGCTAAATTATACAAAAGGTAGTGGTTCGTTGTCGAGTTTCAACAGTGTTTGTTAAATTACAAGTGTAAATTTTTTCATTACAATAAGTATTGCATTAGCTTAGTTATTATTAAATTACATAAAAAGTTGAGAACTCTAATAAATGACCACTAATAAATTTAATTGAGCTGTCATTTTAAATAATATTTACCTCGTGTTTTGTATGTACAATTTTCTTATTAACTACGTAAGTGAATTGTTGAAAGGGAGAAATAACTGAAACCTACCCATTTGATGCAACATTCGAAGGTTATGTCATCTAGATTTTTATTGGGACCCGCTGAATGCCTAACTCAGATTTGTAGGTACCTACTTTCCAACTGAAGCCCACGAAGGTGCTGAACTTGTCACTAAAACACGGAAGTGATATAATTATGTAAACTTTGCCTAATGATTATTGACAAAATATGGTGGTAAAAACTTAAATGTTTATAATTTGATAAATAAAAACTAAAGAGTCATGAAAATTCGTAAATTAATGCACTGTTCGGTGATAGTTGAGGCCTGCTCATCAACTGATGACGACCTGTACACGTAAGTGGTTTTAGTACATACTAGCGACCCGCCCGCGCACCCCTGCTTCGCACGGGTGCACATATCATGCATGTATTATACATATAAACCTTCCTCTTGAATCATTCTATCCATTAAAAAAACCCGCATCAAAATCCGTTGCGTAGTTTTAAAGATTTAAGCATACAAAGGGACAAGGGGACAGGGATATAGGGACAGAGAAAGCGACTTTGTTTTTTACTAGGTATGTAGTGATAGTGATTTAAAAATTAATAAAACCTAGGTAGGCTAGGTACCTACCAGTAGGTATCTATGTAGATAGTTACGTTAATAATATAGCTACCTACCCATTTATTAGTCTACCTACTGGTTTTGTAATACATACTTTGTTAGAAGATGACCGTGAATCGATAAACAGCTGAGCCGGTGGCCTTGCGTCGTGTCCTTGAGTTTCCGGGAAGCTAGCTGGAAAGAGCGATAGGCACATAATTGGAAGGTAGGTATACACTTTCTCTCTATACCTACTACCCTACCTTCCTAGAAATAGGTGCAGTGTAGTGAACGTCTCACTCTCTTCTTCAGCAGTGATGCTGGTTGTACTCGTAGCTGCATTTAAAAAAAGCCTTGTGATGTGAATTTATTAGGTCAAAGCCAGGGTTGAAAAGATTTGGATCAACTCAATCATAAATTAACTCATTGATTTGGGTAGGTAAGTTATGGTAGGTAGATGGGTACCTAGGTTATGGAAGAACAGGACCCGACCTCAATGTATGACCGAATGTATGACTATTGAAAATCGCGCATGGTAGAAAATTGACATCTGGGTGAATCAACTTTTAAGACACTCCTTTGACAACATTATGAACAACTAAAAATAAAAAATAAATCATCGAAATATTATGAAAATATACTGTTAACATTTGCACAAGTTTATCTATTTTTAGGTTTTGCAGTGGGGCACGACATCTAAGCTAATATTAACGAGTTTTTTTAGAAAAAGTGACGAGGGTGCCTCATAAATATCCATTGCAACGCTGTAGAGCGACAATAAACCTACGCGCACCAGCTGAGAACTTTATTTAGGCTGGGGGGGCGGTAAAGCTAGGTAGAGATTTTTTGATCATACCAACTAAATATTAGACAATAATCGCCTTAGATGACACCAAGGTAGGCGTCATCTCTTGATAACGGTCATGAATTTTTATCGGTAACTCTGTAGAACTGATGTTTTGATCAAAGTTTGGGACAAAAGTTTGTATGCACGAAAAATATAAAATATTTGTCAAACTTTTATAAATGTTAACTTTAAACGTAAGTTTATCTTTTTCTGAATCATAATATTGGGTAAAAAGGCTGTGCATTCATACCTTTTTTTTAAGATACGTCCTAAATTGTATCGTCATCTAGGCCTAGGGACACATGTTTTTTGTATGGATAGTGCTTATGTTCTGCTGAGTTACCATAATAAAGTCAAAAATTTTCCTATTAACTATAAAATACTATGAAACTAGCATGTTAGGAAAGGATCTAAGTTTACGTTAACATCAAAACAAACATATTTTATAAGGAAATTAGGATTTTTATGCTCTTTGCATGACAGGGACACAAAAGGAGTGCCTTAAAAGTTGATTCACCCATCTTACAAAAACAAAAATTTGCTGAAACTAAAGCAGTTTAACGACTGATCCCCAGGGTACTAACTCCAGATTATTTGACGTCCTGAGGGGGTAGTCAGAGGCTGGTTCCAAACATTCACACAAACAAAACGTCACCTGATAGAAGTCATAAGGGTGAGTTGCACCATCTAACGTCCATAACGGTAGATGGTGCAACTTACCCAAAGCAATTTCAAAGCCAGGTTCTCTCAAAAAAGTCATTATTTTACGTGTGTTGAAAACATTCACAGTTTTTTCATACTTTGACACCACAGTTCTTTGAAAGAATGTGGTGAACACCTCGCGTACAAACACGTGTGGACTTTTGTAGGGTTCTACGACATGCCGGTTTCCTCACGATGATGTCTTCCTTCAGTGTTTGCGAGTTGCTTCTGGCACTGTGTTCACATTGAAAAACTCATTGCAATGGGCGTTTTCACACTGGACGATAACGGCACCGACAGTGTCGGTGTGGAAACTCGTATCGTCCGACATTCTACATTTTGTTGCGATAGACTATGCCTAACTAGGCGTGTCCTAGTGCAGGGACCATCAGCAACCCTTGTAATGCTCTATTTTTGGTAAATAAAAATATTTGGATTTGTCATGCTTGCTCTGTCTCGCCTTGGAAGGACCGGTGCGGGAACTTCTTCTTCTTCTTGGGTTGCCTCTCCACTACTGAAAGTTGGCAGTCTTCTCCTTAAATTTCTCCATAACTAGGGCAACCCTACTCTACTACTCTCTTTCCCAGCATGCGCGGCAACTAAGAGTCAGATTAAATATGTCCGTGTCGTTATCGTCGCAGTGTGAAAAGGTGCACGACCAGTTTTGAACCAACGCCCTTAGGACCGGAAGGTTGGGCTGCTACCACGAGACTAGACCACTAGGTGCACTACCTGTAGGAATGTTTTAGTGCACCCAATGCGTCTTTACTATTCAACCAGTTAGATTTTTTCTTTTTTTTACACTTACAATGAAGGAACAGATAGTCCAGCTGATTTTAAGTGTGGTAACGACGGTGACGTCAACTACGCTTCTTTCTACTCAATTATCCTTGTGATTCAACCAAGGAATTTGATTCTTCATAAGATTCAACTGAACCTTTTGACTTTGACATTTGTTACAGACAGATATTTCGTGTATTTTGCATCAATCTTAAATGGTTTACCTACAGCGTTAGTTAGTTTAGTACAGTTTATGGGCCGTGATCGACGCGATCCTAATGTTTGATACGGAACTCTATTTATTTGTTGTGCCTGGGACAGGTTTAGATAAAAGCTTGTCTAGCGCTTTTACACAGCTTATTCGACCGATATGTTATATTCTTCCAGGCTTGGTTCCAAGGAATTGGCAGATGCCAATCTAGATAGATTCACCTATATAGTTTTAAGAGTTTTCAAAGTCACCCGCTTTTGGGCTTTGGCATTATATTAGACTTAGTAGGAATGCTAACGCATTACAGTAGGTAGGTACAGAATGTACTTATAGGTATGTACATGATCTCAAAAATATACTTATATATTCGACACCGTCACGCGTTTTCACATTTTGATTCGAAAAAGCTTATTATTTACTTCGGTTGAATTTGTAAATATAATTGTGTAGCCAGCGACTGGCGAGCAGTATGGGTAATGCATAAGTGATTTTCGTCGATTCGCTTTGCAATTCTAATGGCTGTTTTGTTTCGGTCTCCGGTATCGCGCTGGTTGTTGAAAAAAGTCTAATAAAAAGCCAGTGTCGTCCTTGATATTGTGGACTCCCCAATAACCCAGTGGCCGGGTTTGAGCGATAGCGTAGCGGTCTCCAAGTTCCACCTGAACCTGCGACCGGATCTCGCGCTGCCGGCCGAGCCTGCACTACGCACACGCCACAATGATGAGATCCATACGGCTCCGACCAACCATCATCAGGCGAAAACAGTTAAGTTTTATCTTAGTTTTATTATTTTCACTTCATTAACATTTGATGGTATTTGGATTTATATTGTATTTATTTGTTTACTTTCATTGTAACGGTACATAAAATCAATTACCTACATTAACGACACACGAAGTGGGGTACCCAACCTATGTCGTGTTTTATACTAGTACTCTATGGTTTTGTGTATGTTACTCCAAAGTAGCTTTGTTCGTTTGTAACCTTGACGTTGACCAAAGTTTCGATTATTTTAAATATTGTTTTTTCTCTTCTTGTCGTTTGACTAGTTATTACGAAACACCGAAATGTTGTAAAAGGAAGAGGTTCCTTTCGTGCATTTAAAATATGCCACTTTCCTCGATGTTTTTATTTGCTGTTTCAAACTGTGGTCTTGTATTGGTGCGCTCTAAATTTTGTTTGAGCGAGAGAGAGACGAAGAGCACTTTTACTTACTAGTGATTAAAAGTACTATAAGTCCACGGTTTTCAGTGAATGAAATGAAGATAAATTTTTGAACAGATAAAACTCATTGCAGGATCGGTTTGCACTCACGACATAGGATCAGAAAGTTTGCCGCTTTTATCACGCTTTTATTCGCAGCGACAGCCTTCACAGATCAGTTGGTTGCTCTGCCTTCTGTGCCGTAGACCACGGGTTCGATCCCCCACCATGAACAAATGGTTGTGTGATGAAAATAGATGCTTGTTCTCTGTCTGGGTGTTATATAATATGATAAGTATGTATTTACGAAAATAAGTATATGAGTAGTATATCAGCTATATGGTCAAGCTTTGGCTCAGTTTGGGGTGAGATAGTGCTGTGTGGAATGTCCACCAATCAGTGCCATCAATATTTTTTGGATGGGAAGAGCCGAAAACCTCTCTCAAGACGCGCCACTGAGCCCCAGTGGCGCGTCTTGAGAGAGACCTACGTCCGGCAGTGGACTAACATAGGTTGATGATGATGAATATTTATTTTATATTTAAAATAAAACTAATAGAAGAAAATAAAATTATATCTTTCTAAACCAGTAATTTTTCCCGTGCAATTAACTCTAGATTTAATCAATAATTTTGAATAGTAAAAACTGAGGGATAGAGATGATCTGCTGTGCCTGAGATGTGTGTGTGTGTGGTAAAGTCACACCACACACGCAGGTCTTTCTGACTCACGGCTGTCAGCCACCGACATACTGAGGTGTTCATCTTACATGCATTACAGGTGATGAGGCCATGGAAACCATAGCGGTGCCTCTATGGTCTTCATGACCTCATCAAGTGTACTTACACCCTATTGTATACATCCTATTGTGCACACACCTATTGATTGACTACATTGTCAATCCCATTTGAATGCACCTCGCAAATCAGTTCGATCTTTAAGATTTATCGCAGAGCTATTCAACATTGTGGCTTAATGCGTAAATATGCAAGTAAATCATAGAATATGTAGGTAATACTCGTGTAGAATAAATCAATAAATAAATAACTAACCCTATATAAAGTTTGACGCGTTTGACGACAATTTGAGGCAATGAAAGATGTCTGCAAAACAGCCACACTTAGTGATTGATGCTACAAGAAAAAAAACACCAGCAGCGCTTGTTTCCAGTAGTTTCCTATGCCCTAGTGACTAGTCCGGCAGACCTAATGTCTATGTTGGAGAAGAAGCGGGTGGAGAAGACCAACTGAGATCAGTGTATTATTCGAAGATGGCTTAGTAAAACTGCTACGCGTGAATGGCATATCGAATTTGCTTATAGACCGAACAGGATTTAAAGAATAGGAGCATAATAATCTCGATCATACAGAATGAGATTCATAATCGATTGCTCTTCCGGACAAAGTGTTGGACTAGGCTTATCATCAGCGCGTGTTTAATGAAACTAAAATCAATGACCAATCTGATTTTAGTATCTCTTCGTAGAATATGTCTTTTAGGTAGAGTAGATAGGTACAATGCAACCGCGATAACTCGACGGTAACCTGGCAAGGTAGTGATCCACTGCAGTGATAGTGAATTTGCAATTTGTGTCCCGATTGCATTTGAAACGATTTACGGGAGTATGCTATCTTTGTTATGTTAATCTTTTAAGAAGTTACGGACTTTGGGTGTCGCCTTCAACAATTATTAAAGGGGCTGGCACGTATCATCGCCAGTCGTATCGCCCCGCTTGCACAGTGTAGCATCGTTGTGGAAACAAATCTGTAGTGGATATTAATACACTTTTTCACTTTTTTTTTATCCCTAGTACATGTATGTTTTCTTCGAATAAGATTAACTGTCGAACCGTTAATCTAATATTCAAGTTGTATTATCAAGATTTTGTTGCTAAGAATAAGAGTGTTAAATCGAAAAAAAAGTACCTAGGTACCTACGTAACAATGTGTGTCCTATCTATAGAGACGGACTTCATTTACATGAAATCATTAAAGAGATTGAGTTTGTACATATGCTGCTAGATTAATTTTTTAGTTTTAATTAGATAGGTACTTTGTTATTTATTAAAACTTTAGGGAAGATTGGTGAGCGGTAGAGCTGTTTGCTTATCCGGGGAAATACTACCACCAAGCCTATTTCTGCGCCGCACAAAAATATGCCTCAAATTTATGGTCGCAGGGCAGTGCATCGTAGGACACGTCGACATTGTGCGTGACTTGCTAGGCAATGCTTTTTGACGAATAAGCAAATAAGATTGTTTATTAAAACATCACCGTTATATTAATTATTGATTGACTCACTCTACCACTCGACCAACGCCGTGACCTAATCTCTCAGATTAAAATATTTCCGCGCTACTTTAGACTAAAAAACTAAGAAAGCCAGGGTTTTACCAGGGCAGAGTAAGAGGCCTTACATGTTGATCGGTAATGAGTGTTTTGTTATAGGTTTAAGGAGGAGCCGAGCTCGCCTGCCGCCGCCGGATTATCAGGTATGTAACCTTTGTCTGTGCTTATTTTTAGACGTGTTTTCACGTCGGCTTTTCACACGCGCTGCTGCGCAGCCGACGTCATAGCAGTTTACAGTTGAAAGATTTACCTGCGTGGATGATTGTAATTTAAGTTTATTTATTTTATTGACTCAAACAATTTTGGTCCATATTTTGTTAGTAAAGTCACAGGCTATTTGTTATGTTTGTTGTTTGTGTTGTTTGTTTTTAAAATGAAAGCACGAAACCAGGTAATTTTCTTTTTTACATGTTTTCCGATTTTGGAAGGCGTAGTTCTAAAATTTGACTCACAGCGTAGCATTGTTTTTCCTACGTAACATGAAAAGTGGTTTTACCGTTCTCTATCGATTGCGGTGTAGTAATATATAGAAGCTATTTTAAAACATGTTAGATTCAAAGATCCATTTTGATAGCTTGCTAAACCTCTGATTCGGAATACAAATACATAAAGTGTACCTGCCTATCAAATATAATTATTAACTAAACATAACATTATCATGGCTTTACCTGTAACTGTGCCAAAGGCCTCACAAAAAGCAGATAAACTGTCTACTTACGAGAAAAAAACTATAAGTGGCGGAGCTTCAGCCAGTCCACGGTTTCCCAACGAGCAAGGCCGGGGCAACGTCGCCGCCCAAGCGGCAGTTTCCGCTAGGGCCCAGAGTATGTAATAGTACCAGCAGAGTGAACACATGCACTACCTGCATTGTTTTAGTAATAGCTAGAAAACAAAGGCTATCTAAATATATATAACTCAAAGGTGACTGACTGACTGACTACTGACTGACATAGTGATCTATCAACGCACAGCCCAAACCACTGGACGGATCGGGCTGAAATTTTGCATGCAGGTAGATGATATGACGTAGGCATCCGCTAAGAAAGGATTTTGATCGATTCCACCCCCAAGGGGATGAAATAGGGGATGAAAGTTTGTATGAAATTTTGTCAATTTTAAACCGATCGGGCTGACTTTGCATGCATAAAGCTACTATGACGTAGGCTTAAGGATTTTGATAAATTCCACCCCTAAGGGGATAAAATAGGGGATGAAAGTTTGTATAAATCTTCTATCTATCTTCTATCTAAATCTAAATATAAATCTAATCTAAATTCAAGTTTTCTAATTTTTCTAATTAATATATATAACTCAAAGGTGACTGACTGACATAGTGATCTATCAACGCACAGCCCAAACCACTGGACGGATTAAACTGAAATTAAAGATTGGAGCTACTATGATGAAGACGTCCGCTTCAATAGGATTTTGATAAATTCAACCCTCCAATTTTTTGCACACGCTTAACAAAAGTAAAGCCGCAAAAACTATGCCTAATTAATAATAATACTTCTAAACGCGAGCGAAGCCGCGGGCAAAAGCTAGTTTACTATATTTTTGTAAGTGTATATTATAGAGAGCACCGGTGGTCTAGTGGGAGTGACCCCGCCTTCCGATCGTAAGGTCGCAGGTTCGAATCCGGTCGTGCACCAATGGATTTTTCTATCGAAAAATTTATGTGCGCAATGCCAGTGCTCTTAAACGGTGAAGGAAAACATCGTGAGGAAACCAGTTAGTATTCTAACAGTGGCGATGGGCTTGCAACCTGTCACGTATGGAATACTAACTACTGCAAAATATGGGTATGTGGAAAAAGTAATGTTTGGACGTACCTCTGACTACCCCCCTTAGACATCCTCAAAGAATCTTGAATTAGGGATCAAAGTCGTGAAGCTGTTTCAGTTTTTTTTTTCAGTTTATATTATAGATAGTTATATATATATTTGTTTTTTATTTATTAGATATTATATTTAGTTTATAGTTTTAGGAAATATGCTACCATATTATTATTGTGAATGTTAGTATAATTAAGCACGCCAACCTATGTTCTTCTACCTGTTAAGGTTGGCTGGTAGAAAATGCTGTCTAGCATTAAGCTCGCCTTTTCTACTCTGTTTTTAGTAAAATAAAGTATTAAATAAATAAATAAATAAAAGGCATTAGCGAGGCGAAGTGAGTGTGCAACGATCTGGAATTGAAACTAGGCAATATAAGGCTAGAAAGTATAGTTTTATATCTCACTCAGCTCCCACATTGATTTCACGCCCAACCGGATTTAAATCTCGGTGTCTTTTACGTTGTATACCTACGTCAGTCAGTACCGAACCTACGTACCTACATCTACCTTCCCATATGGGTCAGTTGGCCGCGTAGCAGGCGCTAGCTTTGTAGTTTGTACTAAGTAAGTAGGCCGGTACCTAGTTGATTTAGTATCAATCAATCAAGTAACTAACCTACTATAAAAATAACTTCTATAGGTAATGTAGGTGCAAATTGTTTATGCTTATGCTTATGCAAATTGTTATATGATTATTTATTTATTTAATCGTATGACAAAAATACAATAGGCGAAACAAAATTTAAACAGTATTAAACTAAAAAAACAAAAATTGAACAGTTTCAAACTAAATAAAACAAAAATTAATAAAATCTTCTAAACAATACTAAACTACACTAAACACACTTAATCTAATTTAAAGGTCAATGTTGAGATCCCCAAGCCAGGGTAATGCTCCAGGGGGAATGCAGATGTTTTAAGAGTACGAGCAAATTGATGGATACACAGTAGTCACCCATATTACCATCAGGTCGGCCATTTGGCTCGGTAGACTTAAATCACCCACACATGTAGCTGCTGGTTGTTAGAGACCAAAAATATGCATCAATAAAGCTCGATCCAAGATGCATCACCTGAAGGTCAAGGGTTTCGATTTGAATTTGAGAATATGAATGAATACTCAACCTACTCTGCCAGCCATTGGTTGTCGAATTAAAACGTCAGCGTTCCATTGGTACCGAAACATTTTCTTGTGACGATCGTCGTTGATAAACTTGAATACTTGAATATTATGTATTTTCATTGATATTTTTAATTTTTAACCGATGAAATAAAATACTTCCTCTTTTTTAGGGTTCCGTACCCGAAGGGCATAGAGTACTAATAACGGGAACCCAATTACTAATAGGCTCCGCTGTCTGTCTGTCTTCCGTGTCACCAAGCTGTCTCTTGAACAAGAAATTTGAATAACATTCCTTGCTCTTGGACGGTGATAGCTAGACAGGATCCTTATTCACTATGACCATTTGCACCGCGATCACAGCTAAGACAAGGCACCGGTGTCATACGGTCAGGGCAAAGTATGTCCTATGTCATAAAGAATAAAGCCCAACATCAAGTTTGACGTTTCACGGTTTGGGGCAAGGAATCTCCTATTGTCATAGTGCATAATGCCCCAGTTGAAATTTTCACAGATGATGTATTTCTGGTGCCGCTACAACAACAAAATACAAAAAAAGCATTGCCTGTTCATGTTTTGTTCTTCTAGGCTTGGTCGTAAAGGCATGTATCACCTGACCTCAAATCTTCTAATTAGGTACTACCTCAAAATAGGTATTAAGTAAATTTGACACCTACATAGATAGATACCCGCCCATTGTACCTTTTCTATTTTCACAAGTTTCTGCATGTGTTTTCTTTTTACTTGGACAATTAAGAATATATATCTATCATAAAAAAGGTTTTTCTTGTTCCCTTTGGGACACATTTAATATAAAGTTGAATGTACTAGTTTATAGAATTCATTCCACTGCTTTAGATTGCATATGTACGCGTATGTGTACGCGCATTGTAAATATGCTGGACATGGCATTTGGAGATTTTGGTTTTGAACGGAGCGGATGGAAACAGTGACGTAGGTACTATAGGTATTCATAATGAATTCAAGCCGAAAACTGTTGAAATTCTAATGAGCACCTAGCTAGCCGAATCGTATCTATTGGCTCACTTACTTCACTTGGTATAGGTATTACGAGTATAAGTATACTGAAATAAGCTACACAAAAAAAACACATATGTTTGAACTAGCGTACCGCCCGCGCGCCCCTGCTTCGCGCGGGTGCACATTGCACATATCATGCATGTATACATATAAACCTTCCTCTTGAATCACTCTATCTATTAAAAAAACCCGCATCAAAATCCGTTGCGTAGTTTTAAAGATTTAAGCATACAAAGGGACATAGGGATATAGGGACATAGGGACAGAGAAAGCGACTTTGTTTTATACTAGGTATGTAGTGATAGTGAAGGTAATAATTTTAGATCGACACGCCCGCCGTCGTCGGACAATATAGATCAAGATTGATTGTACGAGACATTGAAACCTTCATGAAATAGGTATAGTACATTGTTCACCGAGAGGAGAAAGTGACCGATTACCGTTGAGGGTGTCGTTCGAAGCCCGAGCCGTAGGCGAGGGCTTTAAAACACCCGAGATCGGGAATCGCACTTTCTCTCGAGTGATACATAGTGCTTTATACTACACCTACGAGGAAAATAAAAAACTAAAACTGAATCCTCAAACAACACACAAATTGAAAATGGCGCCAATGGCGTCTGCAATTTTCACATGTTCTTTTTTCAAATTGTTTATACTGCCGCCGCAGGGTCGCACTGCCAGCCCGACACCATCCAACACACAGCTAGTGGCCAGTGTCATTTTGCGAACTTGGAGATAAAAACTCACTGTAAAAACTTTTTGGCTTTTGATATTTAGGTTACCGGCGCAGTCTTACCCAAAATTAAAAAAGAAAAACCACGTAAGAAATGGATTTTCATAGACTTTTCTCTCCCGCTCAGATGCGTTTTCTCCCCGCATATTTGTTCGATATGCAATGACGTACTTTCTACCGTAAATTTGATAAAGTATCAAGGTACTTTCCAAGCAGGTGTAGTATAAAATAAATTATCATTCGTTAAGCAACAAGCCGGCCGTCATTTGTTTTGAAGAAAATAGTGGCGGTTCTTTTCAGACGAACTTCTTATAATCTGGATAAGCCTACTTTTCATACTAGGTATTCGCCTAATTTATGATTAGAGGCCATTATTGATAGATATTAGACGAAGGCAGCTTGAATTTCTAAAAGAGAAATTAGATGACACCAGTTCTACAATAAAAAACATTTTATCACGAGAAAATATCGGGAACGGGGTATTAAATATAGGTATAGCTACCCAAAAAAGGCCTTAAATATTTGTATTAGCAATAGTTTAGCCTTCGCGCGCGCAATGCCGCGTGCGAAGGCTAAACTTTCAGTAGTCGTCTGTATATCCGTTGTTGTCGTTGGTTTGTCCAGGTAACAAACTATGTTTTTTCTAAATATCAAGCTGAATGGAGAAACATGCGGTCATCATATTTTACACCAGAGTGTGACCGCACACAACTGTTCACGCGAGCGACACAGAAAAGCTTAAATATGACGAGACTGCAAGGATTCACTGTTCAACTGTACAAAAGCGCAAGTTAGGGAGACTCGCGCTTTGAAAGTTCCGCACAGCAAAAGTGAACAATGCAATAAATATTGGTGTAGGTACTTATCTTTTCATCTCAGTAAATAAGTTCAACTGAGCTAGTGGCCAACTTTGGCTTTGGTAACAGACCTTTCATGCCACGCTATGACCCCCTTTATGGCTTAATGACTACTGCAGCCGGGACTGTCCGATTCGATCATTAATTGGAAGCAAACTGAGGTACAGACAAAGTAATATAAATTACGTATTACGCGATACGCATCCGGCAATTACGCAATTGTCGTAAAAAGCGCCACCGACAGCGGAGGCTGTAGCGTGCGCCCGCGCATGTCCGGGGCTGTTAGAGGCAGCTTAGAAAGCTCAGTGCGCGGCGCGGAGCAGACGCGAGTGGTCGAGACTTACACGGTTTCGCGGATATGCGCGAAGTATGGACGTGTGGAGCGGACCCCCGGCGCACCCGCCGCTGAAGCTGGATGGCGTCGAAGATATCGCCATTGCCTTCTACGAGGCCAAAGACAACCCGCCGTCGCAGCCCAAGCAAGGTATTTTACCTATGCTTATATCACTAAAGCTTCGCGTTTTCAGATACGTGAATCCTACACTCGAAATGTGAAAGGAACCGCAACATTTACTTCTTAATATTGAAGTTGGATGTTTTTTGCGAAATAATAAGCACACTTTCCACAACATAAAGGTCAATGACCTCAAGCTAGCACACCGACTTCATAAACAATACTGTCTAATTACCGGATACACACCACTAGCTAATCCAAGCATTTCCCAAATACTTATGAAACAATGAGATATCGGTAGACTGTTGCAGAACCCACTCACTGTTGACAGTAACTCACTTGGTCATTCCTATTGATTGATTGGTGCACTAAGTCTATGCAACATTCTGCCCAGATACCATTAGGATAGGGGACCTCTGGTAGCATGAACAGCTGATCATTTCGTTAGATGTATTTCAAATGCTCGTTATGTTAGTAATTATAAGCAGAGTCAATAATAACAAGCAACCTTACTACCAAAAACATGGGTTATTAAAATTAGGTTTTACAAATTAATGGACTATTTTCCATTCCAAGCAAGGTTTCATGATACTAAGCACTAAGTAATAATACTTAGTAATAATACTAAGTAATAATACTAAGTAATAATACTTAGTAATAATACTTAGTAATAATACTATTTAGTAATAATACTACAAGTAATAATACTTAGTGCTATCTAAATATATATAACTCAAAGGTGACTGACTGACTGACTGACTGACTGACATAGTGATCTATCAACGCACAGCCCAAACCACTGGACGGATCGGGCTGAAATTTGGCATGCAGGTAGATGTTATGACGTAGGCATCCGCTAAGAAAGGATTTTGATCAATTCTACCCCCAAGGGGATAAAATAGGGGATGAAAGTTTGTATGAAACTTTCAATTCTTTGGCGCGTGCAAAGCCGCGGGTTCAGCTAGTCATGCATATAAAGGGGTTTCCTCTTTGAAATTAAGGATCATCGATAAAAAATATATTTGAGATCAATAAGAAAAGTATTTCAGAGGGGTTACCTATCATGAGTTAAGTGCCGACCGCGATCGATCGTAGATCGCAACGATCTACACCGAATTTCAAGGTAATTAAACAACGGCATCTAGCGTATTCTTTGAGAAGCTTTAGGGAAGCTTTTCAAAGAATGCGAATAATATATAATATTTATAATAAGAATAATGATAAAAATAATAAGAATTTATTAGCAGTATAAGAATAATATATAAAATTGAATTTCCTTGAAATGCGGTGTCTATCGGTGTGATCTACGATCGATCGCGGTCGGCACCGGAACTCGTGATAGGCCCTCAGGTTGGTACACGACAAACCTACAAAATACTTTTCTTATAAAACCCATGCATAACTCTGCATGATTTAGGGTAGTCCCAGAATTCAAACAGTTCTCTTTTAAAAACCTGGCACAAGTTAAATTCAAGAGTAATTACAAAGTTAGTAAGTATGATAATATATTCAATAAAATCTCCATGGTGAATAAATAATAAAAATAGCATCGCGTTACGCAGCCAAGCCTGTCAACACAACATGAGCTCCAACGACTTATTTAAATTATTATTGATTAAATGTCTAAATCAGATTTTCCAGCTGGATGGAGATGCTAAGACCAGAAACGTTGCAAGCGGATGCTTACCGATAACTTTGTGATAGAGGTATCGTTAATTGCGCGTTCGAGCACTTTCCTAGCAGTCCATATCCCTTATCTTGTTTATTTCTTTTAAATAATAAAAATGGAAAATTCGGAAAAATGAAAAAGCTAATGGTAAAGACTATCTTTGTTCGAGTATAACGTATGGACTGCACCGTGTAGGTACCTTTAATAAACATCACACATTAAATTGATTAAATAAATCTTTTTATCTATGACACCCAAGAAAAAGTTGTAGGTACTGAAAGGTTAATGCAAAAGACGTAGGTAGGTACCTACCGTACAAACATTTATCTTAAGCACTGTAGACAGTTCCTCATTGAAGGGGGTAGTCAGAGGCACATCCAAGCATTCATCATAGCGGCGTGGTTCCCAAGTTTCTTTACGAAATAATTTAACATTGTTAATCACAAAACCTCCCATCACATGCCAAATTTTTCAAAGAGAAGTTGAAAGGATCCTGGTTTAGTTTTGTTCTACTCTAAACGCAGAACAAGAGTGGACACAAAAGGCCCTTTGCTAAAAGTTACGATTAATTAGACCCTACCGTTTGTATACGAATGCAAAATAATCGTGTTGTTCACAACAAAGATGCTCTTATTCATCTCAAGCTCCATATAAATATTCTATTTGGTTTATTCGATCATTCCATGCCTATAGTGCGTGACATGGGATGGGATAATAATGGCAAAAGAAGTGATGGTATGAAATGGGTTATCATCATCTGCTTGTTCCATAGTTGTCATCGCAGAATTCCTACTCGCAAACTTCCTTAAAATACTAATATTATAAACGCGAAAGTTTGTAAGTATGGATGGATGGATGGATGGATGGATGTTTGTTAGTCTTTCACGCTGGAACGGCTGAATGAATGATATCAGCAATCGTAGGTATAAAAATGTTTTCCGATCACCGGGATTTAAATCTGCGCGGGTGAAACCGCGGGGCGCAACTAGTAATAAATAAATGTAGACTAAACACGTATGTTATTATTTAAAAATAAACTAACGGAGCAAATGCCTATAAATCATCCTTCCATTATGAAGTCCCGTTGCGTTGTAATGATTTTGTCAAAAATGTTCAAGAAACATAATCTTATTCAAATGCCGCGAGATTTGTGGAAGGAACATATTTATTCATTCTAAACACGCGATCCATTTAAACGTGTAAGTTTTGAGCTTTATGAACACACATATTATTACTCCTATTACTTTGCTATCTCTAGATCGTTACCAACGGTCTGCAGATAGCTAACTGTTTCATAAGTATGTTCTACCTTTCGTACGTAAATATGGTTAGTTAACTTTATTTTAGCACATGTTGAGCGTATGATAATTAACAAGCATTAAAAAAGATAAAATAGTAGCATTGAAAAAAAACTAAAACAATAGAATGAATTTGAGTTGATTCGTTGTTCTGATATATTTGGAAGTAAATCTCATTTTAATTAATTTTATAGTGTTATTTTGAGCTGTATTATGTAATTTGGGTAGTAGGTATTTTCATCAACATTACTTGAGTGTATCATGTGATATCCTGATTTGACCGAAAATGTTTTGAAGAAAATCGCCACACAGATGATGCCCGACTTGACTACGGTCTGACCTTTTAGCACAGAATCTCGCCTAGTAGAGTCGATTTTCGATCGTCGAGAAAGTTTTACTAATATTTTCAATAAGGTAGTTGTCCGAATTGTTCCCATCATTCGATGTCGTTTTTTTTCGAAAAATGTATTGAAATTGCTTAGGGATGTTGAGATCAACACTTGACTCTCTTATCGTGTCACTAGTTCGTTGTGAAAAAGTGTGGTGAAGGGATTTTAAGTACTTTCGAGCACTTCACTAAATAATAAGGCCTTATTATCAAGGAAATAAGAAACCCATGGTTCATGTCTGTGCTAAAAATACAACGCTCTTGTCAAAAGCATTAAAAGTGAATTGAAGTGTCGCATCGGGCGGGTTTGCCTTATAGGCTGATTCGTGTAGGAAGCTCACTGTAAATACTTTATGTACTCGTAGATTCAAATATGCATGCGGATTTTGAAATAAAGAAAGAAAAGAAAGAAAGAAAGAAATCGCTGTATTCCCACCATCTACCGCAATAAGTTTTATTTGCAGCCTGACGATTAATATAACTACTGAAAATTGTGGGTACCTATATACTAAATGTAATATTAGGACATACCGTGACTAATCCCCTTATAAAATAATACAAATGTACATTTTTGTTAAAAGTTCCTAATGATGCCTAAAATTATATTATATATTTACGTTCTGATCTCGATACTCTCACGTTTTCTCTTGATAACTTTCTACTGGCACTAACCGGTTAACTGAATATAACAATTGCATTACCTTACAAAGCCCTTGCCGCCATACTTTACATGCTTTACACAAATAGGTAACTTCACAGGATCAACGATCTCACATAAAGCTCTACATAAAGGTACTGCTGGATCACATAGACTATGTTTTTCTTTATCAACACGCAAATAAGGGGTGCGGCGAAGAAAGTCGGGTAATTCGTAAGTAGACAGGCCATCGTTATGCAAAAGTACTCAAAGATTGCGAAGGGATCGTCCAGGGAAAAAATAACACCATGCCTTTTTTACCACCAAACAGCGTTGTTTTGTTTCGGGTTGAAGAGTGTTATTTATGTAGAATCAGGAGTCATGTAATAGTCATCAACTTTGCTTCTCCACTCGTTGTGAAAATTGCATTAAAAGAAGTTAAATATCACTCGGAAAAACATCTAGTTGAAAATAAGATATGCTTACTACTATAATGCTAGTAACGGTATAATGTCCCCACTGATCTCTAAATATTTTCATCATTTTGTAATTCTATTACATAAATAGAAGAGACAATCTAATGCGCGTCCTAACATAATAAGAACTTTACCACGCAGCAGGTACCTACCTACTTTACACTGTACTTAGGTAGTGTAGTACTGTAGTAACATGTTGTTTTATTACTCTCGTATAAGCAACA
Source organism: Plemyria rubiginata (assembly GCA_963576535.1). Classification (NCBI taxonomy): domain Eukaryota; kingdom Metazoa; phylum Arthropoda; class Insecta; order Lepidoptera; family Geometridae; genus Plemyria; species Plemyria rubiginata. The sequence continues at coordinate 670,202 of OY754905.1, forward strand.
AGCTTTTCACTATCTTCATTCGTCTTTAAGTCCAGGCAGACCATTAGTTTCGCAAGAACTCGGAAGTTATTGCAAATCCCGTGCAATGGACCGGCGGGCGGCGGCATCGGCGCAGGCGCAGGGGTCGCCGACCGCGCGTTATGCAACGTGATAAAACCGCCGTGATAGCAACTGTTGCTGCGTCTGTGGCGAAGGCACGGAACCGAACCGGTACGAGCAGGAGCCCAATTCCAGACTTATGACATTTACGTTAGAGATAGACATTTGAAATGTCACGAAAATCATCAAATGTTTATACGACATATATCTAACCGCGCCAAAATACGTATTCTAGCTACCGATAGACTTTGTGCCACCGTTTGTCTGAAGTTAGCCGATTGGGGCATCTTCCATTCGCTATTGGCCATTTAGGCACAAACAGCTAACCTCAGACCGGTTCAGGTGGCTACGTTAGTAGACATGTCAAAAAGAAGGTTCATTCATAGAGCTTCCACAGACTATCTCGCACTATAGAATAGACAAGACAAGTTCCGATAACTTCCGTTTCTCAATAATTGTATGTACGATGGTACATACATACAATGTCTTCAATTTTTTTTTCTAGTAATTTGGATTTATTATGCGTTCTTGTTGTTGTTCATAAAAGATTTATTTTAATCAGTGTAGTTTTCGTATAAAATATTAATTACAGTTTTTAAACTTGTTTACATTATTCAAGGAATATAGAGTATCAAAATTATTTAGCATTTTTAGAAAACAGAACATATATCTTTCAAAATTTCAAATCGTGCGAGCGAGACATACATTAGGTGTTAAAAATATGCACAGATTATGATCATTCAACATAGTAAAAGAATCGTACAATTACTAAGTCCGTACGATTTCTGTGATTCGATCGTACAGTTGTAAACGAGAATAAATCGTACGAATACGATTTAAAGCGTACCTACATCTGGCAACGCTGGAAAAAAGGATAGTTAATAAAGCTTCCACAGACTGTCCCACACTAGAAACGGTCCGTTTCAATCTCTATAGAATAGTTCGGTAACACTAACTAACTCTGCATTGTCTTCAATTAAATACATTGTCTAGTACTTAAACTGGGTTAATAATGCGTTCTTGATGTTGTTCATAATGAATTAATTTCCATTATTACAGCAATGTCAGTGGAGTGCATATAAAATACTAGTTACAGTTCTAGAAACTTATTCGCATTTTACGAAACGGAATGTTAGGTAGGTAGATATAAAAAAAACTGACTTAGATCTGGCATCCCTACTAATCTGTGATTAGTAGGCGTTGCCATATGTAAATTGTATTCATTTAATTTTTTCCCCGTTTTACTATTATACGCTCGAATCACAGGATACGTACGTAAATGTACGATTCTGTGCTTCTTTATTCTATGATGGCTTTCAAGCGGTGGTCTTAGAAAATTCAGCAGTCAATGTCATTTACATCCATCAGTCTTGCATTATGTCAAATCAAGCAATCAAACCTTATGGAACTTTAACAAACCAAACTACACACTACTCACCATGAAGTTGTAGATAAAAATGGAGGCCACACTTGGAACAACAACTTGAGTCAAATACCTACGTATGTCTATCTTGCTCTCTGTGGGCAGACCTCTCTTTTTAGTGTGGACTATAGTACTAGTATAGTATTCTCTTATCTGTGACTATAGTATTGCTATCTATCTATTTAGAAAGAGAGGGTCTGCCCACATAGAGCGAGATAGTAATACACAGGTTATGCTTCAAGTAGGTATTCGAAGTGTGGTCTCCATTTTTATCTACAACAAAGAGAATGTAAAACTACGAGAATCTACAACTTCATGCTACTCTCACCAAGTTTTTTAATGTTAAAAATAAAATAAAATTTAGAGTCTTTATTGGTATGAACAATGTTTTACACAGTATAAGATTGATATATTTGCTATGTATTCGAACGACAAACAGTCGTTTCTTAGAGAAAAAAAAAGAGAAAATAATTTATCTGTGTACCGTGTTGTTTTGGTTGTGTTGATGAAGGTGGGCTCTAAATTTGTCATTTTATCAAGGTAAATGGATGTTTTATGGAATATTTTGTAATAATTAGGGTACGGTAAAGCTATTTACGTCATTGGATTTGCGAATTTCGTTGTAGTTTTCTTGTTTTCGACATTACGGGTATCAAAATTTTCATTTTTTTACGTATTCATTATGTTTTGTGTTGTGGTTTGTACATTTTGGCTTACGAAAATGATAAAAACTTATAGAAATATTATTTAGGAAGCTAACATCGTTTACAGAACTTAGATACGTGGTCTAGTATTTTTTTATTTAATTTTCATTTTCGGAAAATCAAAAATCGGGGAGGCGCGCGGTGCGGGGCGTGTGATATTGTTGAGCGCCGTATTCGCTATAATTCATATGCAAAAAAAAAAGATTCAAAAGGTTAATTAATTATTTATGAACCAGCAAATGAAACGCTTAATCTGATGTACATAAAAAAATGTTTATGACGTAAGTTATTTTATTACTAAATTCTCTTACATAAATTAAGTACCTATTTACAACTTTTTTTTTAATTTTTTCTCGAAAATCGGGTTTTCTAAACACCTTGCGTACGATCGATATCACTCGATTAAAAACATCTGGCAAACCCTAGGGATGCTTACGCAAATAGTTTTTGTATAATCTTTGATAGGTTAGGTATTGTAATTTGTAGATTGCATATCAGTCAGTCAGAATGAAAAAAACTTGCTAAATATCAATTCAAACAAAAGTTGTTGATATGTTGTTGGTTAGGTACCTAAATTAAACACACACAATAATAATAAATAATAACGACGACGTGGTGAGAGTGCGGAAAATATATCCGACTGCAGCCCAAACTATGAAACTAATATGTCAGTCCCTCATGAACATGTAGTGTAGAGTAGTCAGTGTCTACCGCTGCTGACCACTCGATACGTATCTACCGGCCTACGCTCGACAAATATCTACAGTGACATTGATAAATACGAAATCTGTTGAAATTTTAGCGTCTATGGAAATTTGACAGTTACCGTGATATATGTCTACCGTGGCATGCCAAATGTCTAGTGGTGATGTCACTCGACAGTACATGTCTACCAGCCTACGCTCGACAAATGTCTAATGTGATATTGCTAGAATACAAAATCGATTGCAAATTGTCGTGTCTATTGAAATTTGACAGTTTTCGTGACATATGTCTAATGTGACAAAAAAGTCACGGGTCTAGAATCGGCCCACAGGCATTAGTGCTAGTTAGGAATTTCTCTCCCATGTCGCAGGCTATGTCGTGGTTTCCCAACTTAGGGGACTAACAAATTAGGTAAACGTAAGGCCAAACATACTAATACCAAAATGATTTCCTTCATATTCGGGCATGTTTCCTTTATATTATTGTGTTATTTGTGTTCGAACAGTATTTATGCGTGTCACTGGATAGTTATTCTTTCAAACGACCTCCCCGAAATGAAAAAAAATGAAATAATAGCCAATCGCTCCTCGAATATGCGAGCCGCTGTCGCCGGGCCCTTAAAACGCAAGGGTCATGTCGTTGTCAGTCTAGTTATGATTATGACCATCAGTGCTGAACGCAGGCCTAAGACGGGCGTCTTGGGAGTGTTTGAAGTTACTGACACACGTGATCAAAAATTAGCATGCTTATTTTGAGCATGCTCAAAAATCAACCGACGCGACGTCCGACCAAATAAGCATGCTCATTTACTAGCACGACCTGTTCATACGTGATTTTATTGAGCAAGCCTCGAAAAAAGCATGCTTTTTGTCCAAAAATAAGCACGTGTGTCACTTTGAGTTATTGAGGTTAGTTGGAGGAGTGAATGAGAGGTCCTATTCTATACAACCACCGCATATACAATTATGACACATTTGACTGCACACGCACCACGCGTAAACGTGTATACTGATAAAAAAATTATTTGCTGAGGTCAAGCTATACGTATTTATGATTCAGCGGCATGATAGATCCACCTAAATGCAAATAAAATAACATATAGAAAGATAAAACAACGTAAGAACGATAAAACACGTTACAACAAATAGTTTCTTTTATTTCGCTTGTCACTGTTTCGTTTGGCATACATGAAACCATCCCTCGCTGCGGGGTACCAGTCAGTAATTTTTATTTCGGTTAACAAATTGTGAACCTCATTACACCCGAATTGTTGGTTTAGTCAATTGATAATGATGGCCGCTGATTCGGATTGACTAACAAGATATTCACTAGAATTAAGTTTAAGTTGAGATAAACAAGTCTTCATATCGCTTACCTATATAATGTCCGTATAGCCGTGTCCCAAGACTTTGTACTTGGGGCTTGATTTATATGAGTAGGCTTGCACAGCACATTATAATGCCGCCCTCCCTCCTTCTCAGCCTTTGTGACGGACTGCCGATGAATTCATTCATTTACCTAACTAATAGAAGTCAGGTGGAGCCGTAGTAGAGCTCGTTGCGAAAAGTTTCTTTCGATTCGTACTAGCGCACCTATTTCTATCGCCAGCAGTGATGCTCGCTGTGTTCTGATTAGAAGAACGATAGTGCAATTACAGGCACATGAAACATCAGTGGACGGTATCTATAATGTCCCATAGGGCACGCCTTCGGTGGCGTGCTCATTGAGTAATGCAATTACCTACATTTTTTTTATTCCAAAGTTAAAGTCAAAATCTATATTTTATTTATTTAAATGGGATCACAACAATCATTTGTGAACGAAGCAATGTGTTGCCATAACATCTGTATGCCTGTAAAAAAAGTAAAAGTTGAAATAGCAAGTGACAGAAGATTAGTGTAGATGGAGCTTTCAAAAACCGGGAGTAAACTTACAGCCTGATGTTTCCTACCGTTCTTCTGTGTGACTCTTGTTACATTACTTTAAGTTGCATTTTGTTTAATTTTCATTAGCCCACTGAGCTTCTGTTAGCTTACTTACCCTCCGTTAGGGGTAAGTTAAAGCTTATGGTAAGTCTACAAAAACCTGATAAGGATAACAGCCAGATCGTACGACTGTATTTTGTTTTGAACAAGACAGGAAGACAGGATCTACCAAAAAGTTGACGTCAACTTTGACTCAGAAAAACTGATAGAGCAGTGTGGTGTTTATTGATTTTAATGGCTGGCGAAGTAGGTTAGGCAAAGTTTGCTAAGCGAGTGTATGTTCTCTGCCTTGCGTGCGTGTGTTTATAATAGAGAAATGCCAGACGCTACGTAGATGTAGGTTTTTTTTAATTTTTCTTTTTTGGGATTCGTTGCACCGTGTAAAACATTTGTAGTAAGTCATTAATTACACGTTTACATTACGTCATAATTTAAGATATTCATTTATCGTAAATGCAGCTAGTAGCTCGGCCTTCTGCGCTGTAGGCCGTCGTGGGTTCGATCCCCACTGAGAACAAACATTTGTGTGATGAACATAGATGTTATAAATATAATAATTGAGATCTTGAGGTTCTCGCAGTCACTAAGGTAAATGTTATTGACGAAATCTCGCTGCAGGATGCACTCGCGTATTTTTCTGTAACTCAATTTGAATTTAAATAAAGATGTTTACTGAATCAGGCTACAGTACCTACTGTAGGTCTAGTCAATTTCAACCTTAACATTTTAAAAGTATAACCACCGGTTTCTGAAAGCTAGATAAAGGCTAATCAGCTGTCACGTCACTCGCTATCTCTATCTAATTTGAAGTAAAAGCTGAAATAGCAAGCTTTCAGAAGGCGGGGGAAGAGTTACTATAGTAGGTACCAACAGGCGCGGTTGCAGCCTGAAATTTTGGAGGAGGTCAAATAGTAAAAATAATTAGCGTAAAAATAATTAACGTAGTATGTCGAATATTGTATCTTTTTTAGTACGACTCATATCGACTTTGCTAAGATTAATGACAACCAATGACAACTACGTATTTCTTAAATGCCTACCTAGATGTCGATTAAAGCAGTTTAAAGGGACATGCATCTTCTGGTAGGGCTAATAAATTAGGTCACCTTTGACATCTCATCATCACAATGCTTAGACTGTGTCGGAGAGACTGTCGGAGGTTGGCTATTTAAATGTCTGATGGGGCAGGAGCAATCAATGATAGAAAGTGTCTTATTGAATTTACCGTTTATTCCGACACACACGAATGGTTAAAGGCGACTGGCGGGGCGCGGTGCTCGTGACGGCTTCTATAATTAAAACTGCTAACTCGCACAATCCACGTCACAGCATACAACATAGCTAGCACCGAGACCCCACAGACTGGTTTATTAATCAAAGTAATATCGCCTTCTTTTGTCATTATAATAATAATTATCAAAAATAATATGTAATAATTTTTTACTGAAAAAAGTGAAACAGTTGTGCAAAAGAAGGCAATTTTACGACTTCTGTCAATCAGAACAGAGGGGTTACCATGAGTTTAGTGCCGACCGTGATTGATCGTAGATCGCAACGATCTAACGAACTTCCAGGCTGGAAGAGAAGTCTTTTTAGGATTAAGTTCCAGTAAACCTTGAGGGTCGATCCACAGCATAGTTTACCAGTCACGCTGTTAGACGCGCCGCTGGGTAGCGCGCTTTTGGGCTGGCCTAATATTCATAGAAATTTGGCGCTACTCAAGCGCGCGATTAAAGCAATGACCCCATAGCCCCCTAGATCACCGAACGCGCGCACTCCAGCAGCGCTGCTGAAACGCGTGACTGTGAAACCAGCCTGAAAGATAGAGAAAATTTAAACGAGAGCAGTCATTATTTTACATTTCTTTCAAAATCAGATGCAAAAAAAATCATAAGAAATTAAATTACAACCGACTCCAAAAAAGGAAGCGGTTCCCTATTTGAATATTTGGTTTTTTTATGTTACGGTAGCATCAGAAACAAAGTTTGGACATAATTAAAAAGAGGTACTTTGTGGCCCATGGTCCATTATGTGTATACCTACTTTTCCTTTCTTAGATTCAGTCGCTCTTCGTGTTTTTAAAAAAGTAGTGATAACTTTTTCTGTCATTACACTTGAACTCATATGGTAGGATATAAGCCTACGAGAACACAAAAAAAATATGTAAAGTTTACTATCATTTTGCGAACTACTGTCCTGGCTTTTGGAATATAATCGTCCACATCGCTCACTATGCTATCTTTAGTAGCAATACATTATTTTTGTTGGTACTGGAGCTCTGAGTCTGAGTCTAACCAAAGAGCTCTAAATTAGGTCGACAAGACGGGTTGTTCTATATTTCTCTAACAACCTCTTGAAAAATGCGGCCTGAAAAATACCACACCATACCTAATATTTAAATTGCTAAAATTCCTTGATAATGGGGTCGATTCTGCTGTAACAACTAGATTTTTTTGTCAAATTGGTAATATCATATTACTATAGATTTACGCTAAAGTGCAAATAAGCATATTGACATTCAAGAAAACTTAGTCTAAAGTAAAGTTCAATTTGAAAATCTTGCTCAATGTCAAGGATTTTATTTTGCAAAAAATTTCCAATATGTTTTGTTATCGCTATGAAACGAATAAAATATGAAATTTTATCTCTTGCACTGTTTACATCCTATATGTTAGTGTCTCCGTTGGTTAAGGGTACCTGGTACTTATTATTATTCTGTGGGTAAGGTAGGCTCTTCATACTAATGATGTGCTATTTACTCATGCGAGTATCTTTAGGTTGCAGTACTCCTCACGAATGTACAAAATTGGGTACTGTTTGGGCACTTTTGACTAACAAGTGCTTTTTAGAACGAACAGTATTTCAAAATAATAACAAGAAAACTTATAACTTCTGCTGAACTTTTGAATATTCCAGAATGACTTTGTAATTGCGAAGCTTCGCCGTTTTTTTGTCGACGAAATGTCTTTCGATGGGTACGTCACGTCTTATCAAACGTTAGCCTGTTAACGGCGACGGGTTTAGCACCCGGGACCTTAGGATCGGATAGCACAAGACAGCTAGTGCTGTTTGCATCCGTTGATTCGCACAAATAGCTGCACAGTGTCGTATTTCGTTTAGTGAGCACTCAGCATGCCACGTGCCGTCTCATATTCAGAGATAGAGTTGTAATGCCATTCTAATCAAAGCACTGAAACCCTATTACCTTTCTAGAATGGTTTGGTTGGGTTGGTTACTAACTACTGCAAAATGTGGTCCCTCATTTTGTAGTATTACATAGGTAAGGTTGCAAGCCCATCGCCGTTTGAACGTGTACCAATTTATTTTTCAGTTCTCTTCGTCACAGACTTTCTTCGCTTTACCTGCATGACTGCCTGGCCTGTGAAGGTTTATAATTGACAGGACATTATTTATCTGTTAGCTTCTCTATAAAATAAATAATGTTATGTCCATACCACGCTAACCGGTTAACCTACCTTGGTTTTCTGCCTTCGGCGATATTTTACATCTTCCGTGATGTGCGAATTTCTATTGTACCTACATATAGTTTAATGAACAGTTTCTAGTAGGCACGGGTTGAGTGTTGCGTAGGCACTTTACGCGTGTTTTCTACTAAATAAAAGCGTGTTTCAAACCAAAAAACTATTTATCCTAAACAAACTCGTAGAAGTCTTAAACCATCCTACTAATATTATAAACGTGAAAGTTTGTAAGTATGGATGGATGGATGGATGGATGTTTGTTACTCTTTCACGCCGAAACGGCTGAACGGATCTGAATGAAACTTGGCAGAGATAGACATTATAGTCTGGAATAACACATAGGCTAGGTACTTTTTATCCCGTGGGAATAACGGGATTTAAATCTGAGCGGGTGAAACCGCGGGGCGCAACTAGTCTAAACATAAATAAGCAACCAATTTTTGCATACAAATTACTACAATAACAAAACTGGACACTATAGTTTTAGTCGTCATGAACGTAAAAAGAAATTAAAACTTTCACAAGTCAACGAGTCGATAAAGTTTAGGAGCTCGATTTGTTAGATTTTTAATTGTTAGATTTTTTAATAATAATATATATATTATTATTATATTTAATAAGGACGGGCGTGATAAAATACGTTCCAAAATTCAATAATTATCTTCTAGAAGCTGTTTTTGCTTATAACTGGTAGCTTAACCTATACAATTGTATATTCTATCTATCATCGTAATGTTTTATTCTGATGCATTTTTTATTTCGCGAAAAAACAATAAGTGCTGTACCTCTCTCTCTTCCTTCTTATTCCGTGGTTACAAAATAAGTGCCTTGCATCATATTTTAAGAGCTTATTGATTTTAACTATGTTCGAAATGAGTATCTTATACCTTTTGCTGAAAACAAATTGCTAGATTCAATACAATACAATACAATACAATAATCATTTATTTGCGAAACACAGGTTATAAAAGGGTGACACATAATTAAGTAAGCCGCATAATTCATTGCCGGTACCTAGATACCTACGTTTATTTCTTCAGTGTGCCAAGATGCGAATATTTCTAAATCGAGTATAATGCGCGTCCTGCAAGAAGAGTAGGTGTGAAGGCGCGAGTATTTTGTATGTGCAAACACATCCCCTCCACCGTTTTCCAGCGTTCTTTTTTGTTTGACGCGCACTATACCTACCTATACCTAGCAGCTATTTAAAAGTGGTTCCATCGAATAAGAAATTGCTGCTAAGTCCGTTTATAAACTGCAAGAAAAACATTGCAGTATTAGTTATTTACCTATGTTTAATACATGAAAGGAAAGAGAATGGTCGAGTGAACTCTTGCACGTAACTTTGATGATTGCTAAGTCACTGTTAGATTTCGCGGTACATCGCGCGGCAGCGTCGTAACTCGTCATTTCCCATAGAAGAATGCCTTCGGTGGTCGTCGCCGAAGGCGGTATATGGCAACGTGGGAAGAGTGCGGTAGTACGGACCCGCAAGCGGGAAAGGGACGGGCTCCGCTTAGTTGAGGTTCAACGATCGACTCACGCGCAGTTTGTTGAACTGCAATCATCATTGCTTTGGAAAATCGTTAGGGTTGGTGGTTTCTTACATACGTAATCAATGTTTAGATAAAACATTGATCATCGCCCATGCATGCAGACGTGATCAACACGCGTAATTACTACATACTTATTTATTTAATTTATCCAAGCATGTATGTGGTATCACTATCACTACATAGTATAAAACAAAGTCGCTTTCTCTGTCCCTATATCCCTGTCCCTTTGTCCCTATGTTTGCTTAAATCTTTAAAACTACGCAACGGATTTTGATGCGGTTTTTTTTAATAGATAGAGTGATTCAAGAGAAAGGTTTATATGTATAATACATGCCTCGTGTGCACCCGTGTGCACCTACTTTCGAGATTTTTTGATCATTGCCGAAAATGGAATGTAAAATAAATGTGAAGCCGTTTTATGGGAAAAGCAGCTTCAGTACTCTGATCCCCAGGCACGGTAGATATCCCTTCAAATCTCTCAAAATGGGAAAAACTAAATATTATAAATAATATTCATCCGTCTGTGTAATACTGTATACGCTTACTAGGAACAGCTGGTTTTTTTTTTGCAAAAAAGGTATACCTGGGTTCTTTTTTTCTTAACCTACAAAACTGTGCAAACAGTGGAAATATGACTAAATCATAATTTGCCTGAAAAAGTCCACTGCTGGACATAGGCCTCCCCATACATTTCAAATAAAAAACAATTCAATAACCTTTATTCCTCAGCAGCGCTTGTCACGACATATGCAGAATAATCAAAGTTATGTTTTGTCTTTTGAAAGATATTTTATATAAATCCACAATTTTGTCTAGGATCCGTTCCTAAACTTTTTTATTGTGTGACAGCCCTAGACACAGTCTCCGGGTGAGCGGGTATCTGTCTCTCTCTAACCCATGTACAAAGAGCAAGTGGTAAGATTCGCGGAAGAAAGCATGGCTAGTTACGCAACTGGTTACTTTATCACCAATCACTGGCTATACTTGCACGATTGTCAATTTAATACGTACTTTATTGTTATTGACGCCGCGCCAGCGACGAGTTGAGCGTGCACTAACGTGGAATTCTGGACCTAGATTGTGGATAAGTGAAATAAGATAAAAAGCGTTAGCGTCGTTAGGGGACACTTTTTACTCGTTTCCCTACTTGCCATAGTTAGGCTACTTTTAAGAGAAGTAAAGCTGTTTATGTGTAGCTCGTTTGCGGAACTACTGCCAACCACTATGCCTACCTATTCCTGCCGCCAAACAGCAACGCCGTGTTTCAGTTTGTTATAAACCTTGCCCAGATACGGGAAAAACATTGACATTATGGTTGTTACATGCTAAGTTAACCCCCGGTTTCTGAAAGCTCGATCAACACTAATCGGCTGTCAAGTCGCTTGCTATTTCAGCTTTTACTTCAATTTAGATAAAGATCGCAAGTGACTGCCAAGTCACTTGCTTGCCGGCTGTTAAGCCGGTTAGTGTTGATCGAGCTTTCAGAACGCCTCATAACTTAACATATTTAGGAAAACAAAATAGATACAACTTCACGAATTTGATCCTCAAGCACCAGTGGGCCCTCAGATATTCTCGTACCACCTCAAGATATTTCCAGGAATGTCGAAGGGGTAGTCAAAGATATATCCAACATGTTACAGTAGTGAGTATTCCATAACGACGTCCGTGTCTAAAATAATGACCTGTACTCCTAAAGGACATCATAAATAAAGTACATCACGCGACATTTACCCTTAGAGTGATTTCGACTTTATGTTAGTGATAGTCGCAGTGCCTTGAAGAATTGAATGGGCCACGAACATCCAAACATAGTAACATTTGCATTTATATTTTAGTAGGCTATGATAGAATGCGATTATATATATTATAATAGTCAATCTGCACCTAACATCACACTGTATGAAAAACCCAAATCAAAATCACACATGAGCTTCTTTTAAGCTTTTCTTCTTCTGCTCAAAGTCAAAGAGTAGATATTTATTCAGTTGAATACAACAATCACTTTGAAACGTCTTAAAACTAGGGGAATCTAGAAAGAAAGAAAGAAAGAAAAAAAATACATTCATTTAATACCTAATTACCTATCTGTTTAATCTAGGTTCCAGTTCCACGTCACAAAGCCTCGAATAACAGGCAACAAACTTACGGTGTACCTAGTTTATTTCACCGGAACCCACACCCTTCAAACTTAAACTAGAAACCAAAATCGAAACAACAGCAACGCTGCTTGGCGGCAGATATAAACATGGTGTTATCTAACACTTTCCCAGACGAGCTTTTTACAAATAACTCCAATCTGCTACCTTCTACTCAAAACTGGGTAAAAGTGAAGGCAAGTTCTAAGCTTTTGTTCTTTTGTTTTTATGTTACGGGCTTAGGTATGTTTTTATTATTTTATCAAAAAACAGAAAAATCGTCCCAAGCATATTAGGCCAAAAGATAAATATTAATTGGATCACAAAAATCACTGAATATATGTAATACATAAAATTAGGTAGCTTCAATGGCAATAGTTACGTAAAATCTGCTAGCGAGAATACAGCCTTCACAAACCTATCCTCTCTCACAAAACAGAGAAACTCATAGAAAGAAGATAGAAAATACTTTATTGCTCACAAGGATAAAAAAAACTACTGAGTACAATGACTCATACTAAGTACCGAGAGAGACTATTACGTCCCTCATAAGCTATACACTATATTTATTTTACGTTCATCTTAAAATTAAATGGAACCTAGAAACCACAGAGCTAGATGCACTGAATTCTGTGCGCTCACTTGTTCGCGCAAAATGCAGCCGAAGCTATGGATAATACAATTTATGCGGCACGCTTGGTTTCATAGCAATCACGAACGGTTACGCTATCGACAGGAAAACGCTACATAGTTATGTTTGTAGCGGTGTGTACGTCGGCGTAGCAAGTGCTACGGGAACCCGTTGAAGTCTTTTGTGGGCGGTGCGACTGCTACGACGGGCGGCGTCGTACTTGGTATATTGCTTGGGTACTTCTTATGCAGCCATATTTTTTTTATCTTATAAATTTTTACCAGTTCTTTATAAATTATGCTCGGTACCCGCTTATATTATTATACACACTGACAACATGAATATAAATAAATAATTTACAGGATGTTACAAAACTACCCGTAAAGCCTAAAGGAGGTTAAATGGGGTCTTATAACGAGTCCATTCACAATATTTAAGAACCGTAGCAACGCTGTATAACAAAAAAATAAAGTAAAAAGTAAAATTTAAGAGTAAACTACGCAGAATGTACCTTAGTACCTTACCTTAGTTGTAGGATATCGATTAGAAGATTTGAAATTGACAACGTATTTTTTTACAATTTGTCATTTTTTGAAGCCAGTACTTGATTATAATGACATCTTTGTATTGAGTAGCAAACATTTATGAATGAAAAATAAAAAAAACTATTGAAGTAGACAATTATTAGGTAAAATGGGTACGTGAGCCCTGACATGACAGCTTACTAGGGTTGACAATATTTTTGGCTTTGATTATCTATGTTCATTACACAAATATTTATTCTCGGTGGGGATCGAACCCACGGCCTACAGCGCACAAGGCAGAGCACTGAGCTGTGAAGGCTGTCTGAGGCAGCTGAGGAGGCCTAGAGTTAACCTGCCTCATACCTGCACGTACGTCACTAAAGGACGTAGGTTCAGTGCTGTCTTAGTCCAATACGCGTCGTGAAACTGACGTTATAGGTACCAAAGAGGTATGAGGATCTAGGTAAACGCAAACGTCGCCATACCACCCATTTCCGAGTTGTTCGCTCGTGACGAGAGCAGAATGAACGTGCAATTGACTGTCCGGCCCGGATACCCCAATTTGCGAAGTTGTTCCAATACAAAATGGAACACTTATGCAATCACTTCAGGCCCAGTGGCGATTGACTACTACTGACCCAGTTCTCGTTAACCAATTGAGCTAAAATGCATTTTGCTAGATACCGAAGGTACCTATAATAGCAGGGAATTACATGATGTGGTGTCAGGTGTGGCTTCATGGTACATGCCCCAGGAGTTACTAATTAAGTACCCACAACATGTTTATACATATACAAATACAAATACAAATACATTTATTTGCCAAAAACAATTACATTAAAATAGTTACTGATGGTCCCCGCACAAGGACAAGCCTGTACTAGTAGCGCCCCGCGGTTTCACCCGCGTAAATTTAAATCCCGGTATTCCTACGGGATAAAAAGTAGCCTATGTGTTATTCCAGACTATAGTATATCTCTGTACCAATTTTCACCAAGATCCGTTCAGCCGTTCTGGAGTTATAGAGTAACAAACATCCATCCATCCATCCATCCATCCATTCTTACAAACTTTCGCATTTATTATATAAGTAGGATTGGACTCGTAATACAATATATTTCCTTAACAATATTCTGGTCAGTATCTAATTTTAGAGCATTCTAACGCCCGGTTTCTGAAAAGCCGATCAACGCTAATTGCTATTTGAGCTTTTACTTCAAGTTCAATAGAGATAGCAAGTAACTTGACAGCCGATTAGCGTTGATCGGCTTTTCAGAAAGCGGGGGAAAAACTGTCATAATTTAAACCCAGCGACAAAGCCCTATAAAAAAATAAAAACAAAATTCTAATAATGTCTGTAAATGTTTATGGATTTATGGATGTAATATTTGTATTAACTGCATTTATTTTGTAAATAAAGTTCTTTTAAAAAGTAAATTTTATCGGTTCCAATCGGATTCATTTCATATGAATCTTAACGGTTGATTTCTGAAAGCTCGATAAAAACTAATCGTCTGTCAACTCACTTGCTATTTCAACTTTTACTTCAAATGAGATGGAGATAGACAAGTGACCTGACGTCAATTAGTTTAAATGGAGCTTTCAGAAACCAGTAGACGTATGTAAAATAAGTTTGATTTTAACTTATTTCAAAAAGATCCCATTCCTAGAAGGGAACCTGATACATATGCTTACATGACAAGAGTCAGGCGTCATGGTTGCTGGAAGTTGTGAGTATAAAGCAAAATGTGGAGTAAGCGTTAAATTGATAGCTACACCTACTCCTAGTGACGCACACGGCTATGCGCGGTAAACGCTTATTTTGCGGGTTCGAAATTAAATTATCGTCATGTTTCACTATGATGTCTGGAAAAGAAAAGTACCGATCTCGGGTATACCTACAAGCTATATAGTATACAATAAGAGTCGGTTCAGCCGTAAAACCTTACAAATAGACAGGCACTCTAATTTGTATGGATAATAATAATTATGAAGCAAAAGGCTTAAAAGAGGGGTGCGATATATTAAGTTCTTGGCTTCCACCCGAATTACTGAAGATGAAAAATTTAATACTTGTAGTAGTTCAGTAATTATAATAAATAAATAATGCTGCAATACGCTACCATCTAGCCCCAAAGTAAGCTACTCAAAGCTTGTGTTATGAGTACTAGTTAACTGATATATTTTTGAATACACATACTTACATAGATAGATAGTTTTTATTATATAAAACACCCAAACCAAATTTATTCCGAGGCGGGAATCGAACCCTCGAACTCTTGCGTCGTCAACATTTACAATTTTATACATAATTATTATTTTCAAAAATATTGATTTAATTGAGCGGTTTGGCACTTTTTGAACTTTTTCCTTAGGCGCTTTTTGTGTAAAAATAATAAAATAAATAAATATACTTTTTTTAAATAAAAATGAATTGCGTTTCGTTAGTCTCGCTAAATCTCGAGAACGGCTGATCCGATTCGGCTAATTTTTGCCTTGAATTATTTGTGGAAGTCCAGAGAAGGTTTAAAAGGTGAATTAGTATGAAAATGCTTGGAATTAAATAAAAACAAAAAACTACGCGGGTGAAACCGCAGGGCGCAGCTGGTATTTGTATAAATAAAGTAAATATTCTACACAGCACTATCTAGTCCCAAAGTAAATATTCTACACAGCACTATCTAGTTCCAAGGTAAATATTCTACACCGCACTATCTAGTCCCAAAGTAAATATTCTACACAGCACTATCTAGTCCCAAAGTAAATATTCTACACAGCACTATCTAGTTCCAAGGTAAATATTCTACACCGCACTATCTAGCCCCAAAGTAAGTATTCTACACAGCAATATCTAGTCCCAAATTAAGCCAAAGCTTGTGATATGGGAACTGGGTGTTTTTTAGTCGGACGTTCGACAGAAGCGGATGTTGAAGGAGCCTGTGTTTATAGACTGAGCTGACTGAGTAGATTGACATATTATAACGGGCTACTTCTTAGACATTAGTGAAAAACTGTTACCTACACACACAATAGTGGAATACCGTTTTTTCACTGTTTACATTCTCAGCTGCAACTACATCCTGCTTCCATGTGTGGTGCAATCACGATGAATCCAATGTACCTATACCTCAGAGGAAGGTGGTGATTGAAACCGATTCAATGAGCGGCGGCGCGGCGGCGTTCGCGGCTTAGATGTCCTTATTGGATGTGGATGTGTTAGGTTTAAGCCCCTGCTGGTTCCAGATTAATGTACTATACTGCTGTCTAGTCCAGGGCATTACTGCTATACACATACTGACATATCAAAATCTTATTAGGGGGCGTCCATAAATTACGTGAGGGGTTTTTTTAAATTTTATGTCCCTCCCTCCCCCCCCTGGTGAGATGTCGTGAGATTTTATTCAACCCCCTCCCCCATCCACCAATCTCACGTGAGATTTTTCAAAATGTGGGTTTCTTACGGAAACGCGTTGAACACATAAAATTATTTTCTTTCGAACGAATTAGTAAATGATATTAATCGTATTACGATTACGCTTAAGATTAAATCTTAAGAATGTACAATCTGGATTAAATGAACCAAAATATTATTTTTTTTTGTTTCAATCAGAAAAAAAATTGCGTGATATTTGCCAAGACCCCCCTTCTCTCCAACGTAAGATTAGATGAGATTTGACTCGACCCCCCCCCCCCTTAAACATCTCACGTAATTTATGGACGCTCCCTTACCGAAGTAACATAATTTGGGCAGTAATTTAAGTTTAGGTATACGATTGTCGAAGTGACTTGTTAGATCCAACTTGTCTCGTGTTTATTTATATTCCTTCAAATAGGTCCACTATTCGTTTCTAAAGGTCTCTACACATCAACTATGCCGGTTTTACTCGGCGGGTTTGGTGCGTAAGCCTAAAACAACACAAAGCAAGACCGGCGGCCTTACCAACCGGGAAAAGCCGGCGCGGGCCGGCCGGCGGGTTTGGTGTGAGAGGCCATAAGGTCCATAGTATCCGTAGATCTTGAAACCAGACAGAAGATGGCACCGTGAGCCATGGATGCTATGGACTATGGACACATCCATAATCGCCAGGCACGGTAGATATCCTCTTAGTTATTATGATACTTATTTACCTATGGTCTATACTCAAGATCTAGGCTTTCAATGTATTAAATTAGGAGGTTATGCTGATTCTAGTCTATGCGGGACAACACATATTAGCGTCACACGCCGCTCATGTCAGCCATAATTTGATTAAATAAGTAGATAGTTACGTTCAAGCATGGCGAAGGACTCAGGCAGGACATGGCTTCTGCACGGGTAAAAGCCCTAACCCTAATATTAAAGGTAATACCTACAACTAAAAGAATTTTCATTGTAGGTGTGCACATAAATAAAACTGTATCTAGGGCATCTATAATATAATTATCTCGATAATCTAGGGTGGGTTCAGTCAGACATATTTTTGCGTAGGTGTATGTGGACGTGAGAATATGGATAACGATGCATTCTTCTCGTCCTCATTCGCTCTGCTAAGCTGTGGAAGTTAATACCTAAGAAGGTGAACTGAAATAAAAAGGCCAATTCAGTTGAATCTTGGTTACCATACTTAGCTAGTAGGTGGTAGAGACAAGTCCAAACACAATGTTTAGACTTGCCTCTGACTACCTATTACTTATATTTTCGGAGCGCTCGCGTCGCGTCACGAAATCTCAGTTCGGGCCGAACTACTAATTTATTTTAATTATACCTAAAGGTACGTGTAATAAGAATATGAAGTATTGAATTTATCTGTTGAAAGTCACAATATATTTACGAGTACATTAATTGGTTAATAAAAAAAATAAGAATAATAATTTAGATTATGATGCTGGGTCCCACTTTGTTTGCTGATTTCCCTTTGCTGCAAAACTCTACAAACAAGCGGGCATGGAAATGCGTGCATACGATATTGAATCTAATATCGGCGCAACAAAACTAATTGTGCCTTGCGAGCTGGTATCGAGAGAGGGATGCGTCGCGATGCCCGCGGTATCTGCGCAACCGGCGGCAGGGCGACACTCGTTCTCTTGCATTGCTGTAAGGTGCATCGCAGCTCCTGGTTCCTACCCGCAGAGACGCTCCCGAATACAATTTAAATTTTCCTTTTTACTGAATGTGAATTTTTGAATTTGAATCGCGTCGGTCAGTGAGAAAGTCCTTCGGAATAATTTGGTGAGACATTGTAGTTTAAGTTTACGCATAAATTTATAATACAAAATATTTATTATGGAAGATATTTATTAAGGACATGAAAACTTAAATGTGTGGTGACCGATAGGCTATTAATATAAAACAAAAGACGAAATCGAGCTTTACACAGTAACACGATGGAAGCGTGGTTATCATTATAATTTTCTGCAACAGTTGTTGACACATATTGTTGTTACATATTAGAGTAGATTATTAAGAGCGAATTATAATTATCTTGGGTTGGTACCTAAAATAAGGTCAATATCTACTTTCTGGTAAGCTGGCATAGCTAGCCGTCAATTTATGTAAGTCTGCCCAAAGCCAGTTTTTTTATATTTATAAATTTATTATGTGGAACCATTTCGCGTTGGGCTATGATCATTATAGGGGGATGGGTGATTCAAATGTCTAATTTACCTCAATTTCCTCCATCCTTGTTACAGTTTTTTCTTGAATCTCTCATTGCGACGCGGTGGGTGGTTGATTGCCTGCTCTTCGAACGATTCAATTACCTACGTACCTACTCCATCAAATAATTTTCTAGGAAATAAAATATATACTGAATTGATTTAAGAGGTATCTTGTAATCTGTAGAGGCGTGTAGAGGTTTGTAATTACAGACATAGTAAATCTTTCTGTACCTTGAATAGCTAAGGGAGGTAGTCAGAGGAAAGGATTACAGCCATATCCAATATACAATGTAAAAATGGCATATATTTTTAGCTGCCCTATATATTCGTTATAAAAATTAAACAAATACGTTAATCGAATGTTGGCAATCGCCGACGTAAAAACAAGTTTTCCAAACACTGATGTGTTTCGTACGTTTCAGCTTAGCTTACAGCAGCTTAACACCCGCAATATTTTTTGGTGGTTATAGCTTCCATTTAATCCCCTGCGTAGGTATCGCAAAAAAGTTAGGTAGCCTTTCCGCGATCACGTTTTGTGTAAATGAATTTTATAGCCTTCCCCTTTATGTACCTACTGCATCGGCTGAATTGCTGGAATGCTCAAAAGTTGCATGAAGGCATGCTGCTCAGTCTCCCGCCAGCTCTTCTGGCGACAGGTCGGCTTTTCATTTCAAGCTAGTTTCAAATCAGATACATATTTTAAGTTATTACGATACAAGTACTCACCCATATCTGATCCAGCTACAAGACTGGCTCGCGACCTAGTTTTTTGCAAATATACCGATTCTCTTCTGGAAAATTCAAGATGTTACGCTACGCCCTTCTTAGCCCGATCCTTTTTCGGGCGCTGATGTGTCCCAAGCCTCTTAGAGGTATGTCATTCACCATCACAAATTGATGATTATTTCAAAATTTTGAACATGTTATCCATAGCTTTGATGATAGTTTTTTACATTTTTAAAGATACTACGCTCGAAACTCTACTTGGACTACACACACTTGCCATCAAGTTACAGCAAGACCGGCAGCACGTACCATTTTGATAAAACAAGAAGATTTATTAAAAAATTAAAAAAACCAAGTGCCCGAATAAAAGTATGTAGGTAGGTAAATAAGATAATGTTTTCAATTCGGTACTTTTTAATATTGAAATCCATTCTTCAGTCTTGCCGAATGATAAAAATGCAATGATCGCAGACAGTCGGAGGCTCGTGTACCTATGTCCTAGCAGTTTACTGACGCCTGTGGTTGTATAACTCATTTTGATCACTTTGGGGTTACCAGCAATTACATTTTTTTTATAACAAAACTCTTCATATCTTCGAAACGGCTTCATAGATTTTGATGCGGTTTTTTTAAACGATTTGTATGACCATAGAGAAGGTTTTATGATATATTTTAGTATCACTCATGGCCTAGTTCGCTAAAGTGACTTAACGAATTTTGCGTTCTGGTTTTGTCTTTGAGGGTTTACTTTAAATCAAAAACTAATACATTATTTGAAAACACTTCATCACTCTCTTGATTTTGATACTTGATATTGCTATGATAGCAAAAAGGTTTTTTTTTAATGTGAGAGAATATCGCTTCTCTTTTCTTTCCCACGTGACTTTTTTTTTTTTTTTCTAAGGACACTTGGAAAGTTGCGACGAATCTTTTGATACTAGAATCATCAAAATCCATCCAGCCGTTTGGTTACTACGTGGTAATAAAGGATATATCGAAGGAAGGATACATATATACATGGATAGATACACGCCAAACACATAACCCTCGGCACTCGGGTAAAAAATATGCTACGTTAGAACCCCAGTGAGGCTTTAATCCACAAAAGTAGAAGAAAAAACTATGTTAAGCCATTATCGGCAATCGGAAAAATTACTTAATCTTTATCTGTCAAGCCTTGGAAGCCTCACAATGGGTGTGAGGCTTCCAAGGCTTGACAGACTCAAGTTTTACCTCCTCAATCTATTTAAAAAAATGAGATGACTACCAGATTTAATTTAATTTCCAGTTTTGTTAGTTGGAAGTGTTAAAGGTATATGCATAATTTTCCGAGACGATATTCACCTACACACAGATGTACCATCAAAAATGGCGAGTTCTGTGATATCTCTTATTGGGACTGTACCCTCGAGAAAGGTAGATATTATATAGATAATATAGGTGGACATCTCACTCAGTGCCAACTAGCCAAGCAAAGTAATATATAAAAACCATGTATATTTTTATAGTTTAATGTACTCTTCTGCAATTGCTAGTTTTAGAATTTTCAACTGCGATGAATGCCATGGTTCGTGCGATTGTTTTTAACTATTGCTGTATCTTCCTTTACTTTCAAGTTAGTAGAAGTAAGCTTCTTCTAGCTTGAAAGTCTTCCTTCCATCACCTGTTTCTGCTGTTTATCTCAAATCCAATAATAAAACGTTTATTAAGTACCTTGCAAATAGTTGCAAATATCAATTTATAATTTCGCGAATTTTCGTGTGTTTTTTTTGTTTCTATAAAATAAACAGGCATACTTAGGTGTATTCCAACTCAGCGAGTTAGAAGCCGTTTTTTTTTTGTAAAAGAGATTTCTTCATGAAAGTTTTGTCCACAGACCAACAGTACGCAGCGGACAGTGCAAGCGGCGGCGGTGGTGTAGGCAAGGCTGCAGCTCCTTGCAAAGTCTGTGGAGACAAAGCCTCGGGGTACCACTACGGGGTGACCTCTTGCGAAGGCTGTAAGGTCAGTGATCCTTACCGAGTCATATTATTAGTTTGTGTCGAGTCATATTACCTACTAGTAAGTAGGTAATATGACTCGATAGTTTGCAAAATTTGTACGGTATTCTTCATAAAATCTCTTACATTCAGGCCAGGTTTCAGGACAGGTTTGAAATATAATCATGTATACCTAATTTGTATCGCCGTTACTCCATAAAACATGAGTAGGTACATTATTGAACCTTGAAAAGATCTACTTTACGTTTTTATCCCGTTCCGTGGCGACAGCGTTGTCGGTACACAAGCTACTATAGCCACCGAGGTATTCATCATTCCAATCAAATCCGTACAAGCGTTTTGCTCCATGTTTTCCGTGAGAACGATTATTCTTGAAAGATTATTCTTTCAAAGTTAGAAGCACTCATTGCATATAGTTTGCGTTCTATTCATCGTCTATGCAAAGTTCTGCGCAGTCAGTCACCATTCCGATGGGTGACCGCTAGTGGTATATTTACATCTTTATACTTCCGTGCTTTGGATAGCACGTAGGCTTTAGATCGCGGCTCCAGCTGTTACTAAGCCATGACGGAGGTCTGGGCGGCCCGCTGTCACCAAAGTTGACCGCTAGTACATATTATTATGAACTTATTTATTTACATAAACCTTTTCTTAGCGTTTTCAGAACCGATTCGTCATATTATTAATTTAAAAATTTACTGTAATTTTACTGTAACTTCTGAATCCTTCAAAGCAAAACTTGATCACGTTTCATATACTTACCTACTGCTTACGGGAACAGGGTGAAAAAGTGGCTAGAAACATCGATAAAACCCCCTTTTTTATAAATAAAACTGGAAAACTAATCACGCGGGCGTGTGCGTGACCGCTTGCTCAACCATCCCCCACCCCGTCACTTGCAGGGCTTCTTCCGGCGGAGCATCCAAAAGCAGATCGAGTACCGCTGCCTCCGCGACGGGAAGTGCCTGGTTATCCGGCTCAACAGGAACCGTTGCCAGTTTTGCCGATTCAAGAAGTGCATTTCCGTCGGAATGTCGCGTGACTGTAAGTGTTTATTATTTAAATAAATAAATAATGCTAGACAATCCACACAGCACTATCTAGCCCCAAAGTAAGCTACTAAAGCTTGTGTTATGGGTACTTGATAACTGATATATTTAATACATTATATAATTACATAGATAGAGATTTTTATTATACATAGAATACACCCAGACCAATGAACAAATTTCTGCAGATCGTACACAAATTTGTTATTTAAAATCATTTAAGTCTATCTGATTCTGTATCATCAGCATGAACTGTATTTAAATTCATCGGGACTAGTCCACCGTCGGATACCGTTATTTTTGTCTTGAGTTTTTGAAAAATCAAAAGTACATTATGGTCCAAGTGTGGAATGTTGGTGATTGCTGCTGAGGCGCCATTGAGACCCGAGCCGTAGGCGAGGGTCTTAAGAGAGCCGAGGACGTGTACCATATGACGTTTTTCAACACATTTGTGAATAAAACAATAAAAAAACTCACAGAACAGATATTTTTCCTTGGAGTTTTCAGGTAGTAAAGTTTCCATACGTAAGTTTCCATACGGCTTCACATCATAAATCGGGCGGTGTACAACGTAAATTATTTTCTTCGTAACTTGTACTTGTAGACATTTTAATTAATAAATCACTATAATTTCAACAGTGAAATGAATGTTTCGCTTCGGCGGGAAAAAATAATTAGTTTTCTTAAGCGCGCGCATTGCGATCGGCCACAAACTAAAGGGATGAGGTTTTTTTTTATTTTCCGCGCATAGGGTAAAGTATTGCGCCTATTCTGCCACGTAAAAAATAGGGAATTTAATTTTTCTTTTATTACAGAGAAAACAAAAGTTATATTTGAGTGAATGTTTTACTTATTATACACGTATGAGTTAAAATTATCTATAATATAAGAAGTTGCATGAAATGAGTAAGCAATAGGACCATTAATTTGTTTTTTCTATTGAACACGATCTTTTTTTTGAATAAAAACTTTTTTAGGAACAAAACAACTCAATCAATAAATTTAAAAAAAAATCTATAACTCACAAGTGGGTTATAGTGAGGGTTATAGCAATGAAAAAGTCACAGTTTGAATAATGGGTGTCATTCTGTGCATAATTGCGGTGACCGTAGAGCCACTTTATGAGCAATAGTGTTGAAAAATATATTTTCAACCATGATTGAAGTCTCCCTTTTAGCAAATATTCGCTTGGTGTATTATTTCATAGATTTAAAGTATTTTTAGTTTTAAATTTCGAATATTTGCAGTTTCTTGTAGCAGCGAGTATTTTGTGCTTCAGGCGGTAAGTATCGGTTTTCTTTCATATACGTACAACCGACTTACATCGAAAATCAAAGTTCCTAATCGTAGCGATAGAATGGGAGCTGTTAGCAGTCGCTCGTTCGCGTCAGTCGCGCATTGTCTGCTCCTAGCCGACATGAAGTTCACCATTAAAATTTGCAAATGTGTCATAATCAATAGGCTCGTTATAATCATTATCACAATACGTAGACTGATCAATCTTGTAGTGCTTGCTTGGTACATTATGATGTATGAAATTCCTACTGTGTATAGTTCGGTTGCATGACGGTATTCGCCATTATCTATCTCCTCGTCAAGTTATGTTGTGCAGCTCCTGAGTCAAGTAAGTCAGCCTTGCTCTCCAGCTCCAGGGCTCTGAGTGGCAGGACCTTCACCAGCTATAGCAAAAGTTGCTGTGCTTCGCTGTTGGTACACATTGTTGTAAAGGACCTCAATGGCACGTGGCACGCTCTCATTTAGCTACATGTAATTAATTATCATTTTTGTGTATTTTATCTCCTATGTCCCACAATAAAAATTTTAACTTCATATTAGCAATATAAATATAAGTCTGTAGCAAATTTCCTAATTACATTATAGTGCTTATTTATTTTCTGTAGTGTAAGGTAGGTGCGAGAAAGGCCTAGCTAAGAGAAGACGAAAAAAAAAATTACTTATAAATAAATAAATAAAATAAATAAATAATGCTGGACAATCCACACAGCACTATCTAGCCCCAAAGTAAGCTATTCAAAACTTGTGTTATGGGTACTAGATAACTGATATATTTAATACATTATATACATACATAGATAGATATTTTTTATTATACATAGAAAACACCCATCGGAACAAATTTCTGCAGATCGTACACAAATTTGTCCCAAGGCGGGAATCGAACCCGCAACCTCTAGCGTCGCAGGCAGGCTCTCGCCCGCTGCGCCACAGAGGTTGTCAAGAGGTTGTCAGAGGTTGTCATAGAGGTTGTCCGAATCAACAAATTTTGATGCCTGATCTAAGAATATTATTTACGAAATGTAAACCAAAACAAGCTACTTATTCTGCCGCGGCGTAAACAAAACAAAACATTTTAAAAAACCTTGTCAGTAGTAGGCTCTAATAAACTATAGTAGGACATAATGGCCTAAGGTTTTAATATACGGTCCGCCTGCGACGCAAGAGGTTGCAGGTTCGACTCCCGCTTCGGAATAAATTTGTGTACGATCAGCAGAAATTTGTTCCGTTGGTCTGGGTGTTTATGTATAATAAATATATCTATCTATGTAAGTAAATAATGTATTAAATATATCAGTCATCTTGTACCCATAACACAAGCTTTGAGTAGCTTACTTTGGGGCTAGATTATGCTGTGAGGATGGTCCAGCACTATTTATTTATTTATATTTATAGTTAAAAACTAGCGATCCGCCCGCGCGCCCCTGTCGCACGGGTGCACCACATATCATGCATGTATTATACATATAAACCTTCCTTTTGAATCACTCTATCTATAAAAAAACCGCATCAAAATCCGTTGCGTAGTTTTAAAGATTTATTTATTTTATTTATTTATTACATAAATGATAGTAAGCTTACAGTACGCAGACCAAAGCGCTTACTATCTTAGCTTGAAACTTAAAAATAATCTTATTTTGTTACTGATAACATGTATTTTATCATTAAATACATCGACATGTTGGACCTCGTGTACAAATGCGTTTAAAAGAGTTAGTGCTCTTAGAGTTGGCGCGTTATTTGCGTGGTGAGTTCGCGGTGTGTGGCAAGAGAATACTTGGTGCAGTCGGCGGCCACAATGCACATAGATAGATAGATAGATAGATAACTCTTTATTGATTATCACAATAAAATATAGACAACATTTCATAGTCATTAGGGACATATATTGGCATCATACTTAGTATGGTTGGACTGTTTACTTTATTCCTCAAAATAAGGCAGTAGTGGATAGTGGCAGTGGTGGATATAAACATACATAGGGACATGGGGATATAGACAGAGAAAGCGACTGTTTTATACTAGGTATGTAGTGATAATCAAAATATGCTTTCAACATTTGGAAGTTGAGATCAATCATCACTTGCTTTATTCATGCTTAATTCTTAAAGATAACATCCATGTTAAAAATAAGATTTAAAAAATACGAAATAAATACATAATAATGAATTTTAAAATATTAAGATGAAATATGAAGATGTAAATACAATGTAGAATAATTAAATAGCCATAAAATACGGTCAACACAGTCAAGGTATGAACTACGCCTGTGATTAACACTTTCTACGATGCGTTTCATCAAACAAGTTCCTATGCGTCATGTTCGCCCTCTAGTTCTTGTTCTACCTTCAACTAAGTAGTCTTAGTAGTACCTCAGAAAAGGTGTAACAAAATTATTATACCAAAGAGTTAGTAAAGCGCGTAGCGTACAATTCTTGAGATAAAAAAGATTCTTAAAATCTGCCGCTACAGAAGTTGTTGTGGGCGTCTGTAGAATAGGCGCGCATATTGGGACCGTGAGAATGGAATCAAACGTTAATCTCGTAACACCAGCATCCCTCCCAGGCAGCCGCAGACAGAGCAACGCACGATCGGCCATTTTCCAATTGGCGTACGCGCAGCGTGCGCAAAACGTAGTTCCGCAAGTGCAACGGCCTAGTTCGTGTGTGCTCTATCTGCGCCCGCTGTAATATGGCTAACATTCCAGCCGTAAGGTATGGCCGCGTGCCGAAGAGGTCCCGGGAATCATGTAACGACAACAATATGGCTGAAGTGCCCAGGAACCTGACGCCGCCGCCGATGCACCGCGAGGCTATGGCAGCCGGCGTCGCCGTCGCCGACGCCGGGCCGGGGCCTGCGCCGCCGGTGGTAGCGGCCGCCGCCGCGCCGCCGCTGCCGCCGCCGCCGCCGCAGCAGCCGCTGGGCCTGCCGATCCCTCTGCCGACGATGCAGGAGCTGGAGGCGGACGAGCTGCGGCTGGCCATGGCGCGCGACCTGGCCGACCTCGCGGGCCGCGTGCACGACGCCACCACCAGCTACAGCGAGACGCTGCGCGACAACCGGCGCGGCCTGCTCATCCAGCTGCGCGACTATGACGACGACGGTATGTGCATCTACTCCTCTCTGCATCATCAAAACACACACAGATAGCTATACAAAAACAAGTGCACTTCGATATTACAATTACTTAGGTACCTACACATTAGTTTCCATGTGGTATGATTGAACTAAATGGTTCGAATTGGACCATTAGCCCGAGCAGGCGGACGGGATATGCGCAAAGAGCTGTCGGAAACCTAGCACACAGGACGCCGGCTACTAAGCAAGCGTCTAATGTAGAAGTGCTAGGAATAGGTACAGAATTAGTGTAGGGTCTTGAATCTGTATTCATCTACAAGCCATGTTAATTATTGATCCCGTAAGTTTGTCTGTACCAAAATTGTATGTACCTTATCTATGTGCTTTTTTATTTGATAAATAAATTAACCTTTATTGACAAAGAAAATTACAACTAATAGTTACAATTATTTACAAAATATACAAAATACATAATATGAAACAGTTGAGCTATCTGCAGACCGTTGCAAACGATCTATAGATAGCTCAACTGATCCAAATCAGTGCCAGTCGGAAGCGTACCCAAGATACTCGCTGCATTGCCACACTAAAAAAATAAAAAAATAATATTATTATAATTTAAAAGTCACTAAGCGAATTTTTATGTACCTACTCGTACCTGATGGGACGTATGTACTTTATGGCAGCACCCGGTGACGAAGAGGCTAGTTCTACGACGGACCATTTCACAGATGCGCGAAGCCTGCTGTGGCCGGCGGTCGCGGTCCGCCTGACGCCCAACGTGCAGCATCTCGTGGAGTTCGCCAAGCGCATGCCCGGCTTCAACAGCCTGCCGCAGGACGACCAGCTCATCCTGATCAAGGTGACCACTAACTTATAACGAGCTTGGGGGGTCGGACTCGTATAGCACTAATATACCTAATACATTTTTATACAACTACCTGATGGAACAAGCAGATGGCCCACCTCGTAGGTCGCATTGTCTCGTCAGTGCACTATAGGAATTCGCCCTGTGATGCAATTCCTGCGTCCATCCTTGAGGCATCATATTATGTTAAGCCTCGCTTTCAAACCGAAACACAGCAAACTCTGGTTGGCGGTAAAAAAATACATAGCAGTAGTAGACCAGCCCTTTACATAAAGCTCGCTTCTCGCGTACTCTTCAAATGTTAGTAGGTACTACTTCAAATGTTATCCGGATTTCTCCGAGGATGGGGCAAGTAACTCATTACTTGCACTTTTATTTGCAAAACTTAAGTAAGTGGAATTATTACATGCAGGTGATAAAGTAGGTAAAGGTTTCTTTATTTTTCCCTTGGTAAGGCGTGCAAATTTGTAGATAAATGATACAATTTTTTATTACCACACTCATTACTAAACACAAAAGGTACATTATTTTTTACACAAACGGTACATTATTTTTTTTGCGATGTTCAAAATACACATAGTTCCTCAAAATACTCGCTCATTAATTTAAATATAAAAAAGGTGGTACAGTTTAGACTTTAGTTAGACTGATAAAGGAAAGGTCTTTGAAACAATCCGGAAGAGCTATTCAACTTTATTATACCTATTTTACAGTTTTTTTAGTATATTCAATTTATCTACTCAACGCAAAAACAGATTCACAGAAACGCCAAATATCAAACCTACAGCCAGCACTAGGTGATACGTACGGTGAAGTGACCAAAAGATCGATCATAATAAAAGCTCTTGTAAAAGCTTTTCCATACTCTTATTGACCGAGCGAGCGAAGCGAGCGAAGCGTCTCAGTTTCCACATTGGCCAAAAATGCGTTTGTCCGGATGTCTGTCTGTCTGTCGGTCTGTCTGTCTGTTCTTCTCTACAGGTCGCATTTTTCAACCGATCTGGACGAAACTTGGTACACAGGTATATGACTTATTAGAATTTTTTTGTCGTCGGGGATTTTTGATTGGAGGGGTACTTCCCCCAAAAAATGGGCATAAAGGGGGCTATTTGATATACTGGATATCTCCACCAAATGAGATCCGATTTCGATTATTCTTTTTTTATTTGAAAGGTAGTAACTATAAGTTGGTCTCATAAAAGTTTGGCGAAGATCTGATAAGGATCTTCAGCATGATGAACAGGATAGCTCATCAAACAATCGATGGTTTTCAATCAAATTTGAGAGAGAGAGAGAGAGAAACACAAATGATCTCATTCTACACAAGATGATGCAAAAAAAATCAAAAAGATCAAAAAAATCACAAAACGGAAAATGCACTTGCACATTACTTTCCTCAAATAGCTCACTTTTAGTATGCTCGCGAGGTCTACAGCTCCCAGAGCCACTAGTTAAAATAAACATGGCAGCGAAATATGCATTGTCCTAATTTTTATTGAACTGCATGTAGGTAGATACAACTTACTCGTAGTCGTAGGTACATAAACTATATAGGTACAGTGCAAGTTTGCAACTATAGTTTATCTGTGTTAGACACGCACACATAAACAAAGATAAAGAACTGCGTACACCAGTGTTATTCAATATTTTTGAATACGAGACCCCTACATGGGTTAAAACATTCTGGCGCCCCTTGGGCCATAGAGACAAAAAGTTATGATACCTTCTTCTCACTGAAATTTGTGTTTTTACTGTAGTGCCGGACCTTGCCTTTTCCCTTTTGCCAGCGACCCCCCGAGGAAGGCACAGATTGAAAAACACTGGCGTACACACAGCGCTATCCTTAATTTGCGCCAATGTTATCTGTCTAGTCAGTAAATGCCGAAGGCTCTCAGAATAATAGGTAACAAAACGAGCAAAACAAGCAAAGCAACGTTGAAAATTGACAGCGAAGTGAAATAGAAGGAAGTGCTCCATTGGTACCTGCATACAACAAATGTACTTTGAGGCTGGCTTCTTTTTTGTCAACAGGATAGCGGCCTTACCGGGTACCTAAAACGGTACTTAATAATAGGAATAAAATTTTCTTAGCAGTATCAAAATCTTCTCAGATTTCGTGCAATTTTGACCAAATTACGAGAAACCGGAGTCACTAGTTTCTTTTGAAACTGTGTGTTGAAAGGATTTCCAAGTGCGCCCCAACAGGCTCCTTTATAGTACTTGACATGTTATTTATCTTATTATTTTCTGAAATTATGTTCAGACAATAAACAAAGTTTATTAAATAGGTACCTACTTTCCATTAATTTACAGTAGGTATAGGTACCTAAGTTTTTTGCAGCAGTTATAGCTTATTTTTATTATAATCTAATAAAAATATTAAAATACAGTGGAGTAGGGAGTTTATATTTCGACAGACACGTGATTTGCACGACATCTGAGCAGTACCTACCCGATAGTTCATATCACCTGGTTTTTTACTTATCATGCTATAAAACTTTTAGGTGCCAGTAAATATAATATTGCAAAAAATATCATCAAAGTGTTGATTCCGCTCACAATTTGTCATCACTTTTTTGTTTTCGCAGTTAGGCTGGGTAGGCTGGTAGATGCTATATCATGTAGTAGTTACCTAATATAGAATTATTAGATTACAATTAGAGCTAAGTGGCGGAAGAACCGGGCGGTTCACATGAGTATCGACACTGCTTGTTCCATCATGTAATGAAAATACAATTCCTACCTCTCAATTTGTAACCTATCTTCTAAATGTCTAGCACTCGTTTAAAACTGTTTAACATTTATAAATAAATAAATAAATAATGCTGGACAATCCACACAGCATCATCTATCCCCAAAGTAAGCTAATCAAAGCTTCTGTGATGGGTACTAGATGACTGATATATTTATTACATACATTTATACTTACATAGATAGATATTTTTTATTATACATAAACACCCAGACCAACGGAACAAATTTCTGCAGATCGTACACAAATTTGTTCCGAGGCGGGAATCGAACCTGCAACCTCTTGCGTCGCAGGCGGACTCTCGCCCGCTGCGCCACTGAGGTTATGTCCCTTTAGTTTTACATAGACTCATTAAAGCTAAATAAAGTTATGGAAAATATCCTCAGAAGAACAATCCAAAATATCGAATGAAGTACTCCTTTATTTTTTGACAGAAACATTTTATTGATTTTTGTTGATATTTACAAAGAGTATACAATAACTACAAGAGATTTAGTACAAGAAAAGCCATTAAGTATAGTATATTTAGATATTAGCAGACTTTCCACACAACACTATATCTAGCCCCAAACTAAGCCAAAGCTTGTAATATGTGAAACATAGCTGTTTTACAGGTACAGGTAGGTACAGCAGTTAGATAAACTTACAACTTTTTCTGTAAATACATAACATTATTTAACACCCAGACAGAGAAAAAACATCCATGTTTAGCACAAAAATGTTTGTTCTCGGTGGGGATCGAACCCACGATCTCGCAGAAGGCAGATGCTACTAAAAACAAAAACCAATGCCAACCAATGCTAATAAACTATTATGTGCTGTTGTGTTTGTCTGCCTAGCTGGGATTCTTCGAGGTGTTCATGACGCGCGCTCACCGCGCCTGCTCGCCCGACTACTTGATGCTAGACGACGGCTCCATCGTCACCGAGGGCCATCTCGGCCTCATCTACGACGTGAGTGTACCTACACACTAATAAAACATCTTTTTTTCCCAATGAATGCGTGGATAGCGCCCTAGATGTTTGTGGTTGTCTAATTACATAGTTCGGAGCTGTTAGGAAAACGGAAATAAACAAAACGGCCTGCCTCAATCAATTGTTAGTTTTAAAATTAACAAAAAAATTTGGTGTCTTATTTAATAAATTTTAACAAAAAAAATATAAATTAACTTGAACAAAGCAATATGTAGTACTGATCCGCTGATCTAATCTCCTTAAGCTGTAATAAACTTAATTAGATCAGCGGATTAGTAGTACATATTGCTTTGTTCAAGTTAATTTATATTTAACAATGGACTTGCAAAGTCACGCCTGAGTCAATTAGCTAAATTTTAACAATTTTTGAATTATGACACCAACCACAATCATTCGGAAACTTGTGAAGCTAATATTGTGATAGGTACTGAGTGGAATAGAATTAGACATAATTTCCGTAGTTTTCCATGATGATTCGTAGTTGTAGGTAGCTAAAGGCGTGTGTTGTGTTGTTCTGTTGCAGCCGGGGTTTGCTGGTGACGTGCTGCAGTTCATGTGGTCGCTGTGGCAGATGCAGATGGACGACTGCGAGGTGGGCGCGTTCTCGGGGCTGCTGCTGACGTCACCGGTGCGGCCCGGGCTGAGCGCGCCCGGCGCCGTCGCCGACATCCACCGCGCGCTCGGCGACGCGCTGCGCATCGCCGTGGCGGAGCGCGTCGCGCTCGAGCCCGCGCTGGTCGCGCCGCGCCTGCGCGCGCTCGCGCAGCTGGCCGGCCAGGCGCGCTCGCTCGGCGCCCGCCATCCGCACGCGATGAGGTGGTGCCGCAACAACTGGTACCGGCTCACTCTGCCGGCTCTCTTCGCGGAGATCTTCGACATCCCCAAGTCGGAGAAGGAAGCCAAGGAGGCGGCGCTGATTCAGCTGGTCGACCCGGATCCACTCGATGACTACCACCCCCGCATCTAAGCGGCCGCGGCCGACTGTGTCCTTCGCGTGCCCCTAGCCATAGCATAGCATAGCCGCTCGTAGATTGTCTGGTTCGTCCTTAGGAAATTTACATTTGTAGGTATCGTTGTTTGTAACTAGCCGTGTAATTTGACTCTTCGATTGCCTTAAGAACTGACTCAGTACCTGCCTCTGCTCGCAGCTGGTACGACGCTCTATGATTAAGTATCAGAGTCTTGTACCTTTACCATGGAAACGTATCCATGTCTTTATTTTTTTAAGAGTCGTATAAAAACGTATCTATACGGCGTTAGGTTAAATAAACTTTATGCATCACGCCGCTGCAGGCTGGATGCTATAAATTATTTATTATAATCGGGAAGTTAAATACTTCCCGATTAAAATAAATACTTTTTTTACTGTATGTGTTTTTTAGATATTACCTAGCTAGCCTAGCTTATTTCCCTATTTATAATTGTTTTAAGACTGTTTCTGGTTCCTGAAGTGTTATGTTTTCTTTTGCATGTCTCTGTACGTTTTCCGTATTTACTTGTAGATGAGTATGCCAAGAATAAAATTACATATTTTAGAATTAGTTATATTTAAAAAAAATACGACATTAGGCCCATCAAAGTAGTCTGATCAAAGTAGTTTTAGAATTCATTTTTGTTTTTTTTATTTTGTTACCTAGTTGAATTGGTGATTTCTAAAACCCCACATAGCAGACCACTTTTTCAGGAGACAATATAAACTGAATAAATGCTTAAACAACAGTTAGATTAGTTTTAAAATTTTGACAGGATATTTTCTGCTTGAATACGAATTCGTAGCTGAAAACTGTGTCGCTTGAGTTTTTTACACGAATCGCTCCGTCTACGCAAAGAAATACTAATTGAGTGATAACTCGATTTCAAGAAATGTGTAACATGTAGGGAGGTTTTAGACATCACCGATTCAGTTGCACAAAACATCTAACGTTCGCTAGATTTATTTTGTTTGTTTATAGCATAAATACATACATTTTTATATACCTATGTAGGTACTATAAAATACTTTAAAATTAAGTTTTCCTTTGTTTGGAAGTCTAACGTTGTTTTTGGCCTCATGGTCAATTTCTATATGCATAGTTTAGTGTTGAATGTTAAGCTTTCTTCAAAAATTGGAGACCTATGTAAATGATTATTAATCTGATCAAGGTAGTTTTTTAAATTCATCCTATTTTCCGGATTTTTTTGGTTTGTTGCACAAAATATTATTCGTTCGTTAGGTACTTTTTTTATTTGTGTAAATTAACTAATAGGTGGATGTATTGTGTTTGTGATTTATCTGCATTTAGTTAATAACTAGATTTTTTTATATTTTTAAGCTACAAATGTTTATTCGAGAACCGATAAAGTTGGCATTGAAGGACACTGTTTGCGCATTTAGTGTTAGTTTATAAAATTTATTCATTATTGGAACATATATAACGTACATAAATACGTATTTAACGGTTTATTCAGCTATACTACTAGTACATAGTACTAGATGTTATATCAGTCTATCAATATTTCCGATTAAATATTTACTTCAAAGTAGTAGGTACTGTAGTCGAACATTGCATGATAATGAATAAAAACAAATAAAAAATGTAAATAATAGTTTTATTTCAATAACCCACATGACGATAATGTACGAATTCATTAGATCCTACAGATTTTCATTGATACAACAATAGGTTTCTGCAAACGTAGCTGGTATGTAGGAAAGCTTCTCGACTTAGATCTCTAGGCACGGTAGATATCCCCTCAGATCTCTTAGTACGAAGTACTAACTCCAGATTCTATTGAGGACGTCTAAGAGGGATGGCAGAGGTACGTCCAAACATCACGTCATGTGGCACAAACTTAAATATTAGGTACCTACATAGGAAAGTTTTGAATAAAGGTTCCGGAATAGTGACCACAAACAGAAGGCTAAGCGCAGGAGGACGTAGTCGCCTAATGGCTGACGATGCGGGAAGTCAATAGATGGAGGACTCAGAATTGTTCTTCTTGGGAGCACCATTCCATAAGCAGTGGACTGGTATATGATAATGATGATATAGGCTAGGTATTTTTGTGAGTATGATGAAAAGATTCAAACGTGAGAGGCTATCTTTTAGCGAAGATGAAAACGAGTCAGACGAGTGTGTAGAGTTATCTCTACACATACCTACATCTGCTTTACTGTATGATACTGACTCTCCGGTTGGTAAAGTAGGTACTTATTTTACTTTGGTCTTATCGAGGATCTGTTCAAATCATTGAATCATCAAATAGGTAAATGTAAAAGTTGCGATGCCACGAGTATATACCTACTCGTACAGATTCTCACGACGTCGCCGCTTCGATGATGCCATGCCACCGCTAAACTTTACATGCGACCACGCATCGCTGACGTCAACAAAGCGCCCACGGCACTGATATCCATTACAAGTGCTACCTGCCTAGTAGTAAGTACCTACTTTGATAATTTTTTGACAAAGCCCCTATACAGCTGCATCATAAGTAATGTAAATATTTTATTTTGTTTGACGTAACTAAGTGTTCTACAAGTCCCTATGGTTTTAAAATAAATGAATTGAATTGAATTGAAGTAGGTAAAAGTAAAAAACCCTCCAATTTCATATCGCTTTAATGCTTACCATATTGCCACTTCTTAATCACATGGAAGAAACAAAGTATTAAACAAAATACTTTTGAAACTTATAAGATAAAGAAATTAAATAATTAAAATTTATTATTATTTTGAATAACAATAACAGAGCATAGCTAAGATTTAGACGTGGTGGCACGTGTGCAATCACAAAATATATTAAATGATTTTCATGTGGTTTCTGTATTTATTTTTATAGTATTCAAAAGGTTAATAATACACTTGTTAAAACATCTACAGCATAACTTTTGGTCTAGATTTCACATGTAATCGCACACAGTGCCATCTGCCATCACAAACACTCGACACAATTTATTAACTACAATCAACATTTTACAAAACAAAATTTACAATGAGCTTAATCCGAGAGGCTGAATTCTCTGGCTGTTCGTTTTGTATGTTACTACATTATTTTATTTATTTAGACTATTATGATTTAGACTGATGGGATCGGAAACTACTGGACTCGACTGTACCAGTTCACAAAACTGTCGGAATTTCTATACTTCTGAACATTGGCCGTGTAAATCGATGAACAACCAGATGCGATTTGAACGCGCAAACCTCCTCGTATGCGGATGAGGTAAGCAACTTCGTTACCACATACTCATTTTACCCGGCCAAATTTATTAGGACCAATTAATACTAGTTCTTTTTACATACATACATACATAAAATCACGCCTGTTTCCCATAGGGGTAGGCAGAGACCACGGATTTCCACTTGCTACGATCCTGACATACCTCTTTCGCTTCATTCACTCTCATAACATTCTTCATACATGCTCGTCGGTTTAGGGTACTCTTGACCTGGCCTTTCTCTAGAACATCTGCTATTTGATCTAGATAGGTCCGCCGAGGTCTTCCCCTCCCAACAGTCCCATTCACACTCGCCTGATGCACCTTTTTCGTCAATCTTCTTTCATCCGTCCTCTCTACATGCCCAAACCATCTTAGCATACCTTTTTAACCGACCTAAAAAAGGAGTAGGTTCTCAATTTGCTTGGTTTTTATGTTTGTTACCTCAGAACTTTCTACTGTTATAAAAATTAATACTTAGTAATTTTTAATCTGCTGTTGTTTTTTGAAATGGTCCACAGTGGCCCAAAGTAGAATCGACTGAAGAGAAGGAAGGGAGGCCTTTGCCCTGCAGTGGGACACTACAGGCTCATAATAACAATATGTTGTTTTCTAATAAATAACATTCAAAACGATCGGACCAGATATTATTCTGCGCGCTCCGTGCGTTATGGCTCATCTTGTTAAGCCTATAACGCGTAATGCTGTATGGATCTATCGATAGAATGCATACTCGATACTAGTAATCGATCGTGACCGATTTCAGCTCGTATCATATCTTGTATACCAGAACTAAACTCAAGCTGAAGTTTCTGAGGGGTATTCATAGCTTAAATCAATGCTTTCATTTACAATTCCTGCTTGAACATTGTTTTGTACGCACTCAGTGGAGACGCAGACGTTTTCAGCCTCTCTACAAAAGCGCATCGTGTTAACGCAACATACAGCCATCAAAAATATTCAAAATAATTTAACTAAAATTGTTTTAGTACCTAAAACTTATTACACCATGACATAAAACATTAAATAAAAGGCTAAAGTCAAAATAATACAACACAGAAACTCCTAAAGTACTGCAGCACACGTGCAATGTACTCGCTAACGTTATAGAGAATTTATCAGTTTGTACATGTCGTTACGGTATGACAAAATTATGTGTGTATCTCAAAATAGTGCAAAAATATTATTTTTAACATTTAAAAAATATTACAGTGATAGTTGTTCAGAGATATCCGTCGTGTTACGTATGTACGTACGTGTACTTGTACGTAGGTACGTATTTGCGTCGCGCAGTGCTCGGATGGACACAGCTAGCATCACTGCACTTGTCTATATCTTAAAAATATATTGCTTTAACGCATCAAAGGAGAGATATGCATCGCTGTTCAGTAAATAAAATAACAGTACCAGTAAAATGAGTCGTTGCTTGATCATCAAACAATTTTTCCGATAGTAGGTCAGTATATTGACACCCGGCCCTCTGTCGGAGTCGGAAAATAAAAGGAAGAAGATTTAGAAAAAGCTGTAGCCCGAGACAGCGACAGCAATAAGATATATAATGTAATGTCTGTTACCAATAAATTGATTATTCTGATTATTTATATAACCAAGAAGCAACAACTCATTATATCGTTACTCTTACTTAAACCGGCGACATACGAGCGCTGCCAACATACACGAACGCCTAAAGACAATCTTGTACTTAAACTACCGGCAAGATAATCACTGAAACAGACCGACACGAGCTTAACTCATTTTAATTTGTGTTCCCAGCCAAACGCGTTCTTTACTTGTATTGTCACTACTTTCTTTCGAAGCAGCCCCTCATCGATACGATAAAATTTGTCAGTAATTCTCCATTTTGAATAACGAACATTCATATACAAAAACAGCCGTGCAAGCATGTAAATTGTCAATTTTTATCGTATCGAAGATCCATGCTCGAGGGGCAGTGCGGGTGAAAGGATCAGACATTAAATGTATGCTATTATACATTTTAAGTTCAGCTCGTGTCGCGCCGTCCGAGGAACTGAAGCGATGAACGTCTATTATGCCATATAACAGCAACAACTTACAACTTTGAGATCTTACGCTAAAATAGAATTCTTTGTAAATAATTAATGTTTTTCACGTCGTTCAATGAGAATAACTATTTATTAATGTATCATGATTACCGATTATCTATTTTGGGAAAGCATGTGAATGACGATTGAATAAGTCTATTATTATCATAACATTATTTCCAAGATAAATAGTGCAAACATTACGAATATAACATTAAAGAGCTCACTCGGTGCGGTCAGGCAGGCAGTCAGCATTTGGCACCACGATGCGTAAATAAATAATAAAGACATACTCGCCCCTCTTGACGGCGTGCTCTTCTATTACCTTCATCAATATTCACATTCTCATAAGAACAATGCAGGCTTATTTGTTTTTGCTCCAGCTAGGATAAATAATTCAATATGCCATTCGGTAACATAATTTTGGACGGAATACTTTTGTATTATTATATTTGGCGTGGTACATATCGGTTGTTATTAATAAGTAGTTCGGTATCACTCGGTTAAATCATAAATAAATCGATATTATATATAGGTATATGTATTTCATTTAATTGTATTGAATTATGTATGAATAAGTAAATTAATTATTTTTCGAACCGAAATCATGTGATTCGATTCAATATATTTTGTATAATTTATATAAATAATACTGCTACATTATTTAGATAAATAATTTACGCGCGCTATAAACTTCGTGCCACTAAGAGGGGCGAGTACTCGCAATCACAAACGAAATCTACGTATTATGCAATTGTATAAGACAGGTTCTAGTAAGGGACTACCTAAAAATGCAGCTACCATAACTAATTCATATTGACACAGGATGTGAAACGATTACTCCCAAAACACGTAAATAGTCCAGAGGGCTTATGCGCGACGCGACATAGTCTTCACGAGATGAAAAAAAATTGTCGTTAAATATTTGTTTCTCGTTTACTCTAGCATGCGCATTACGAGAGAGAATTGTAATCGAAGACTCAAGAAGACAAGTTTCGTCATCGGCGAGCGGTGCGACCCAAAACGAAAACGCAAGCAACTATTAAAATCCGTCAAAACTAAAAAAAAGTCAATATCATAACTTCAAAATAATGGAGCCTATCGCAAGGAAAGTGTAAACAAATGTCTATCTATTTACTACTAAGTCAAAAGGGCACCTTACTATTTTAGTAGGTATTTGGAGCCGTTCAATTAGGTATAGATTAGTTGTTTATTTAACATATAAGTAGGTATATAAAGACATCTATTTTTCGCGATAAAACGAGAATGTATCTCGCGTAGCGTATCTTAGCCCTGCTGGACAGAAATATTTTTGACCTCAGAAAATAGAACATTTCATCACACAGTAATACCTACCGTCATTAGGTTTTTGGTTTTCTAAAGGGCTAGAAGGCTTACCTCTAAGCCCATTTAGAAAAACAAATTTAAACGCTACTTTTTTATCTAAGAAATGAACTCCGCATTAGATTATAACATATAAAATAATAATACATAATAAAATATATAAAAAACAATAAGACGTTCAACGGAGAAACATTCATAAATAATGTTTTATATTATTTCGTTCTTTCCTTAATATTTGTTCGGTCGTTACCCCACACTATCGCACCATTATCGTATTGTTTAGCTAACATACCGCACAGGGTAACATGCCGTACCGTACAGGTACAGGGTGGATTTTTCAGACAGGGCAGTATGGGTACCCTAACTGTTACTTATAGAAAATTTACTAGGAGACCATCCATAACTTTTTGAGAAATTTTGAAGTGGATTCACAGGTTTGGAATAATGTACTAAAATGTAGACTAAAATACAAAATATTTAATTCGATGCCTATTTCATGGAGGGATCAAAAGACTATTTCACGGGATATACAAGGCAAAAACGTTCCTAGGAGACGCATCCATCACTTTTTGAGATATTCTAAACTGCATACACAGATTTGAGGCATTCCTCGAACCGCACCTAAATGAACCACACCTAGGCGAAGCGCACGTGCAGTTTAGAATATCTCAAAAAGTGATGGATGCGTCTTCTAGGAACGTTTTTCTGTAACTATAACGGTTTATGTACGTAGCCTTACTGCCCGATCTCAAAAATCCACCCTGTATAGTCACTAACTTCAGTCAACCAAAGAGGAACTGCTGGCGCCAATTTATTTCGCTATTTTGTTAAATTTATTATTTATTTCACAATTTTCGATAGTCCCTCTTCAGAACAGCCCAGTTAGCAGCATCATATGCCTATAAGTTTTTAGGACAACGGATAGGTAAACGATATTTGATTCCCATTTGTAATATGACATGACGTCAACGGTCAAAATTAGCATTTTTTACAATACTTGTACATATTCCTTTAACCTCAGTTTTCAGCCTTATTTTTAATAGAGTTCAGGCACTTATTGTGAAACTAGATATTTGCTTCGAGAATCGCAAAGAATTTATTTTGTTGTATAAAATAGGTACGTTAAAAAGACTTTGAGTCGATGACCTCATGTTCAAGAACAAATGGAAACTAGCCTTACCTATCGGTAAAGCTGGTAAGTACATCTATATTACAACAATATACAGAATAAATAAATATTTATATCATACACTAGAATTCCTCTCGTGTTAACAGATGTCCCGAGGACATCTTACTACCGCACTTACCTTACACTATAACCATTTAATAGTCGTACTTAGTTATCAGACGTTCAAATTGATGTACCGCAAGCAGTTGCCTTTTATGGGGCATAAAGGTGTTTAGTATCATGAAAATGCCTGCTTAGACAGGAACAGTGGTGAAATACATCCCCGGACCAAGTTTTTCATGAACATTTGTATTTGAATTTTAAATGTTTGATAACTAATTCGAAGTAATAAAGCGATTGTGATAAGGCAGCACGCGGTTAACAGACGATTCTCCATCGCCACTTTTCCCTCTTTTACATAACTATGTCATATTCTATAAATGAAAGCAAAACTTCATAAATAAGAGTCATAAGCGCGTCAGAACAAGTAGGTAGTTCATATGCGGCCTGTTTACACGTATTTAGTAGGTGCTAGCAATATCTGTAGTTAATAGAACCTGATAAAAGGAAAAGAAAATTATGATGAAGCAATACGTCCAAACAGGATTTCAGTAAAACTTACGCATACTATAAAATAGTATTTAAATTTAAATAATGCTTGAAATTAATGCTCTCTGTTTGTCATCACGCATTAGTAAAAGATGGCAATGGTTTAAGCATAATAAATAATCACTATATTGCCTTTTACCCCCAGATTTCCCATAACATTATGTAACAAAAATGAATTAGCTAGGTACTAAATACGTGATGCCAGCCAAATGTAAGTTAGTAAGAACGAACGGTCAGCAAGGTCATGGCTTTACGACTCAGTCATGGATTAAGACGAATACAAGAGCTAATGTGACTCTCGCTCGCACGTTTTGACTTATTGAAAGATATAAAATC
This sequence comes from Plemyria rubiginata, assembly GCA_963576535.1. NCBI lineage: Eukaryota > Metazoa > Arthropoda > Insecta > Lepidoptera > Geometridae > Plemyria > Plemyria rubiginata. Next base: position 711,549 of record OY754905.1, read on the forward strand.
ACCAAACCCATTTTCTAAATATTGCAAACAACCATTTTGTGTGCAAGAACATTGCGCATATTTTAGTAGAAATTTCATTTTAAGAAGTTTTCCTATTCAAAAGTTTGCTGATGTACGAAAACTAGAAAAGCAAACTTTTAGGGTGGAAAACTTGCATCTATCAAATATATTTTTTTTTGCCAAACTGTGCGCAATGTGATTGCACACAGAATGATTGTTTGCGATTTTTCAAAATTGGCATCAGCGATTTTATATCTTTCAAAATGTCGAATCGTGCGAGCGAGAGTCACATTAGGTGTTGTCAACGCCTTAGACAAATTCTCGACCAAAACGCTGTTGGATGCTAGCTAGGCTAAGATTATCTTTAGAAACTTCCTATTACTACAACAATTCAACTTAAGCTTGCATGTCAAAACTGAAAGCATTTTTACACACACAGGAGTTAGTTCATGAGTTTCGTCACTAAATGTTAGCCTAAGAACAGCGAAGAAAACATCATAGGAAAATATAAGTTTTGACGATGTCTTTTACATGTTATTAAAATCTAAGAGCCCGCTAGAACTCTTTTAATGAATGCTTTGAGCGCAAAACTACGTCTTCACAAACCTACCTGTTTCATTTATTTACGCACAACAAACTTTCGTAACTTTCGTCGATAAGGGTTACCAAGAGTTTCAACCATTCCAGACTAAGTTTTTAAAAGTATTTAAAGGATATCGAAGGCGAGTACTAGGGCAAAGGTTAGGATCGAGATTATTCTATTTATAAATGTTCCTTACATTTAAACATCGCTTAACAATACATTTGCGATACAATACAATTACAATGGCGCTGTTTGTCGTAAGTCATTGGTAAGAGGTAATATTTTGTCAGATATTTCTTCGTCAGTTTATTTAAATATTTGTAAGGAATTGTAAGGAATATTGTCGGTCGGTTATCCTTCTGTTCATACATCGTTCATACAATCTTTAGTCAATATTTAAATATTTGTTATAATATATAACATTAAAACATGCTCGGAAAAATAACTTCAGTGACCGAATACGTTTCAATGAAACGAATCGCTGTATGGACCGGATAGTAGATAATAGTAATTGACATGGTGTAGTGCTACGTTATAAGCGATGTCGGGTGATCGTAACGCAGTCACAGCCAAAATATCAGCACATATTATTCTGGATTCACTGCCAGCAACTAAGCTATGAATAGATTTATATTTTTTGTGCTTCCATGAATCTACTGTCTTAAAGGCAAATTTAAATTCACCATAATGACGATCATTTCAGTGATTAATTACTTATAGATAATATTTCAGTTCATCTAGGTGATTCGACTATTTTGTTTAGCTATCAATTATACGAAATTATGTAAAATACTGTCAAGTTTAAGATTTCAATTTCAAATAATTTGTATCATATTACTAAATACTATTAATTCTTGAACATCGAAACAGCCATGCGGGCCGTGCTTCAAAAGAATTTGTCATTAATCGATAAACGAAGATATCGATGCATCAATGAATTTATATCAAAAACAACGACAAGAACCGCGCTCGCCATTCGGACCTTATTAGAGAAATCTTTGAGTTAATCGAAAAATATCCTGCATTTATAACCCACTAGCTGGTACCCGCGACTTCGTCTGCGTACTTTTAATCTCTTCATCTCTTTTTTTCGCAATAAAAGGTAGCCTATGTTCTTTCTCAGGGTCTAAAGATTGTCTGTGCCAAATTTCATCAAAATTGGTTGAGAGGTTTAAGCGGGAAAGCGTAACAGACAGACAGACAGGCAGAGTTACTTTCGCATTTATAATATTAGTTGGGATTTATAATTATTATTGGACACTGACATTTACAATGCTGGTACTAAGCGGTGACATAAGCGTAGCATACACTAATATTTATTCGCTCATGATGACATTACCATAATATACCTACTGAGTCCCGGACGAATATCCTAACACACTATAATCATTCATTAAAATTGGATTGGATATACATGATCTGAAATAAACAATTTGAATTAATAAGATTGGGTAAATTACAGATAGCGCCACTCTTATACACAACCTTGAATATTGTAGGTATTAAAAATACAGAAGTTCAAGGTTGAAATAAGCTCAGAATGAAAAAACGTAGCCTCGAAACTAATAAATGACAATGAACGCCTGACATTACATACATTTTTGCTAGTATCATATTATTGCATATAGCTACTCTGACAGTTTACCAGTTTGCCAATGAGTTAGAGCTTTCTAGGCAAAATATAATACATACGTCACTGTAAATTTTGTAAATAAACTTCCCAAATGTCAGAAATGAAATCAAATACATAAGAGACTTGTAATTCGTATTTGCAAACATATTCATACAATAGTTTACGCAATTCCTCAAACGTGAATTGCATGTCAATGTTTAAAGTGATGAATACAATAATATGAGTGTGCCGATGGTACTGGGGTTGTCGATGAGAGATGCAGGTTCACTTCTTGGTGGGCGTGCCGCGTTGCGTGAGTCCTTCAAACCGTTTGAATGTGTAGTTTATGAATACCCAATCCTTGTAAGCTACCTCGCCGTCTTGTGCTATTGGGGCTGCGGCTGGAACAATATACAGACATCATTTATTTTACTGTATGATGTAAAACTTTAATTATATATCCGCATCCAAAGGAAATTCATGAAATACCTCTGTTTTCGATTAAGAATTCCATACGACTCTTCTGCCTACCTTAGTTTGTGTAAGAAATTTCATTTTCTCCCCTTAGTTAAGCGACGTGAAATTGCTGATCTATGCTTCTTATTAAAAATTACATCAAACGATATTAATTGTCCCGATTTATTGAATAAAATTAAATTTAATGTCCCTAGTAAATGCAAAAGATTTAATCCCTTTATCCATATCCCTGTAGTTGGCAGTAATTACCGGCAAAACTCATTTCTGTGGCGAGCCAGCGCGAACTTTAACAAGTTAAGTAAAGATGTCGATTTAGACCTCTTCTGCACGAGTGTTAAATCAGCCAGGCAGCGAATGAACAGGGAGTTCTTCAATAGTGAGTAAAACGTCCATAGGTATAATTATCATTATGTTCACTACTTTATCTTTCTTTTATTGTTTTTTCAGGTATTGTGTTGACTACGGTGCTCACATTAATGTTTATGCTTTTATAATGTTGTTTAACCGTGAAAACCTTTTATTGGCTTTTGCGTTTTTATATCTGCTATGTTATTTTAGTTATATTAAGCTGTTGGTTTTCCAATAAATAAATAAATAAATAAATAAATAAATAAATAAATAAATAAATAAATAAATAAATAAATAAATAAATAAATAAATAAATAAATAAATAAATAAATAAATAAATAAATATTTGTGGGCTTGACTTGAACGTTATCAAGTGTCAAAGTAATCAAAGCTTGTACTTTTAAACTAAAATTATACCATTATCATCGTCATCTTCCTGCCCTTATATCACTTTATGTAGGGTCGACACAAAAGGTTTTTTCTCGCCTATCCTTTCTAGCCGTCATCTTTATCACAATCCATCCATCTTTATATTTATATCGTTATATTATCTCAATTCCTACTGTGTAAGTAAAAGTATTATTATTATTATTATCAGCCTGCGTCGTCCCACTGCAGGGCAAAGGCCTCCCTACCCCCCTTCCACTTTTCTCTGTCCTGTGCTATGGACGGCCAATCTTTCATAACTGAATCTAGGTCGTCCCGCCATCTCAGTCTTGGTCTGCCGCGAGGTCGTTTGCCGTTGTTAGGGGCCCACTCCGTCGATGTTCTAGCCCAAAGATCGTTCCGCATGCGGCAGACGTGCCCAGCCCAGTTCCACTTTAAACTAGCCGCTTTCCGAGTGACATCGGCAATTTGAGTCTTGGTAGTAGTAGTAGTAAAAGTGAATAAAACAATTTTTAATACGTGCCGTGACTGTGTCACAACGGTGAACGTGAACCGTGACTGTTCAAACCGAATTGAAGAGTGGTTTACGGTTTAATTATAGACATATGAGGCTTAACATGTATGGACGCCGGGCGGGCAATGCCACGTACAGCGCGTTCTTATTGTGCGTGACTTACTGAGGCAATGCTTTGCTATAGATGACGGTTACCACCACGGATGTAGGAAAGGAGTCTCTATGTCTATGGTTACCACTTAACATAAGTACTCCACGCCCTTAACGGTTCTAGCATGATATTTCCTGTAACCCTGTATATTAACTGTTATGGAGTAGGTTATTATGACACTCACGGATCTCGAGTTTGACGTCCGGGAAGTCGTCGAAGTTGGACGTGTCATCTATGGAGCGCACTTCGACGCAGATGGCGGCGGGGCGCTCGCGCACGTGGCTCCAATCAACGCCGCGGAAGAACTGCACCGACTTCACGTCGTCGATGCCGCGCTGAGAGCCCAATCTGAACAAGAATATTACAATTGAAAACGAAATGAAGACCTCAGCGGCACAGCGGGCGAAAGGCCGCCTGCGACGCAAGAGGTTGCGGGAACCGCCTCGGAACAAATTTGTGTACGATCTGCAGAAATTTGTTCCGGTGGTGTGGGTGTTTATGTATAATAAAAATATCTATCTATGTAAGTATATTATGTATTAAATATATCAGTCATCTAGTACCCATAACACAAGCTTTGAGTAGCTTACTTTGGGGCTAGATGGTGCTGTGTGGATTGTCCAGCATTATTTATTATTTATTTCAATATTTAGATAACAATATACACCGACGAGATTACTACTACTAAACCGACGAGAAAGAGTATTAGAGCTCTTTGTGAGTGGCTCGTCCGGGGAAGTACTACCGCCACGCCTTTTTCTGCCGCCAAGCAGCAACGCTGTGTTTCGGTTTGAAGAGTGTGGTCGCCGGTGTAATTAATAAATAAATAATAAATAATGCTGGACAATCCACACAGTACTATCTAGCCCCAAAGTAAGCTATTCAAAGCTTGTGTTATGGGTACTAGATAACTGATATATTTAATACATTATATACTTACATAGATAGATATTTTTTATTATACATAGAAAACACCCAGACCATCGGAACAAATTTCTGCAGATCGTACACAAATTTGTTCCACGGCGGGAATCGAACCCGCAACCTCTTGCGTCGCAGGCAGGCTCTCGCCCGCTGCGCCACAGAGGTCGTCATATATCGTCAATTACAGGCACATGAGGCTTAAACATCTGTATGCCTCAAGTTGATGGACGCAGGGCAGTGCATCGTAGAGCACGTTCCTATCATGCGTGTTTACCGAGGCCATGCTTTGTTATAGGTGATGGTTACCACTTAACAACAGGTGGGCTTGTTTTATAGAGAAACATACATTCTCTTTTTTTATACTACTAGCTGATGGAACGAGCAGATAGCCAGAAACAGCAATGCTGTTTGGAATGAAGCGAAAGAGGACTGTAGCAAGTGATAATCCGGCCCTACGGGAAGCAGGCCAGAGTATATGTATGTATGTAAATTTAAATATTGGTACACTTTCCACACAGCACTATCCAGCCCCAAACTAAGCTCATGCTTGTAATATGGGAACCAGATAGCTGATATAATACATACGTAATTTTTTTGCAAATACATATAATAGTATAATAAAAGACAGACAGAGAACAAACCTTACGTAAATGATTGTTCTCGGTGGGGATCGAAGCCATCTCAATATAACAATATCAATATAACATTGTGTTTACCTGCGATCCGGTTCCGAGCAGAATCGGAGGATAGTATCCCTCGCCTCCTCGCTGATAGGTATCTCCGGCGGAAAGGTCAACGACTCCCGCCACGACATCACCTTGCGGTACGTCTCTTGCGGGGATTCGGAGCAGAACGGAGGGTAGCCAATCAACATCTCGTACCTGGAAGCATAGGCACTATCACTTACCGTCATTTGAAATAACTACCTCAGACATAGAGACACCAATGAAAACCAGCGCAGGGCTCTTCTTTGGTAGCAATAATTTCGTACTTTTAAACCTCCATTTTATTTATGCTTCAGTCTAAGGACAGCAAAACTGTGTCGTGTGAAAGTTGTACATTTTGTTTAAAAAAAGGGTTGTATTTTTCTTTGTAAATAAATGACAATACCTTTTTCAAATACTCATAGAAGCAGCTTATTGAATTGGCAATCGAGAAAAACGCCATTCAGATAGCTACAGTAAACGGTTTGGTGATAAAATGACTTTCGCACATCGCAGACTGGCCGCGTTATTATAGAAGGGCAAATTAATTTGTAATCACTGCATTTGTTTTAACAAGCTGTAACTGCAAATATAGGTTATGAATTATATTTATCTAGATTTTAAACATAAATTCTATATATCTTAGTTCCTCTTCTTCTTGTCGTGTCACTAGTTCTTTCAAAACAGTGTGAAGAAAGGACTCTAAGCACCTCAGAGGCTCCTTTCGATCTTAGTTTTAATCAGCTTAGTTGAGTTATTCGCGAGGTTTACTAAATATAAAAAAATACTCCAATAATCTCAATATATCAAGGGTCAACAATAGCTCATCAAACAGTAAAACACACCAACCGACAGTCTGATACGAGTACGCGCAGCGCAGAACATTGCTATAGCTATGAAATGACGCAGATATAGGCCACATGTAATAAATAAAAGCTGGACAAGTGAAATATTATGACTAAGAAGAAGTCTATACTTAACTTACTAAAAAATGTATTTCCATTACCCAAAGGTTAGTTGGTAGATAATGCTATCCAGCATTAAGCATGCCTCTGTTCATTGTATTTTTTTGTGTAATAAAGAATTTTCTATCTATCTATCTATACTTTTAGCATGAATGTACATAAAATGGCTTATGGCAATAAAATGTTTAATGTCAATCAAATATGATAAAAGTTACGCATTGGTGACAAAGTGACGCAAGGCAATTCTAATTTTACTTACATCTCAGAATATGCACTGCGATTGCGCGGCATGCTTATGAGTTGGCAGCCCTATGCTCTACATAAATCTAGAATAATCTTAGACACAGTCATATTACAACTATAAACAAAAAAGGGCAATATAGCAAAAGGCAAATAGTATGCAACATAATTATTAACAATACTGGATACAACAACAAAAACTAAGTGTATGTAGCCATCACAGTCCTCAGAGCTCAGTTGGTAACAGCTCTACCTGCTGCGCTGTAGAATGTGGGTTCGATCCCCAAGCAGAACGAACATTTGTGTAATAAACATAGATGTAAGATCAATTGCCTACTAGCATTGGCTTAAAAATAGTCGCATTGCCGCGTCATCTTTTTCTGCAAAACATGTTTTTTCTCTCACTTTCCTCTATGATGCGTCATCTTATTAGTCACTCCTTTCTTTCCCATGTCATCTTTCACACAATCCATCCATATTTATTCTGGCCTACATCTGCCCTTTAATCCATCAAAATACATACCTAACACTCTTTTCATCACAATATGACATTATTTGTGGCATACATGCCCATACCACGCTAAACTATTATTCCTCATTTTCCCACGGACGCTACTTTCAATTTGCATTGCTGACTTTTTCTTCTTTTAATTTAAGAGCAATGCTCTTGTCGGCGTCATTGATGCAATTCTCTCCAGGTGTTTCATTTTAGGGCAATCTCCTTGACCTCCTTGTAAGACATGGCGACAACCTTCGCTTTTATTTGGCTCACGTAGCTTATCCTTTGCTGAGTACGCGGTGCAAATTAGGTTTATACGACTGTTGCAGACACAAACCGCAGAGTAATGGCTCTTAAGTTATCTCATCATCATCATCGACCATCATTGACGACCTCTGTGGCGCAGCGGGCGAGAGTCCGCCTGCAACGCAAGAGGTTGCGGGTTCGATTCCCGCCTAGGAACAAATTTGTGTACGATCTGCAGAAATTTGTTCCGTAGGTCTGGGTGTTTTCTATATAATATAAAATATCTATCTACTCGTATGTAATTATTTAATGTATTAAATATATCAGTTATCTAGTACCCATAACACAAGCTTTGAGTAGCTTACTTTGGGGCTAGATGATGCTGTGTGGATTATCCACCATTATTTATTTTTATTTATTTGTTTATTTATCATCAGCCTGAGAAATCCACCACTGGACAACTACTGGTCAACCTCATAAATTTACACAATGGCGATTTTTTTATGTCGTCAGTCCAAGGAGCCGATCAACGCTACATGTGTTAGTTACTGCGGAGCATTGAATATTGCGGTGGTAAGCAGTGAAATGTCACTTGCAAAATAAGAAACATTTAAAATACGAATAGATCGCTGTGCAAGGGCTAGGCAAGTGCAAATTGATTTCGATCTCAGATTACAAAGATATATCAATCTTGTAATAAAAACGAGCATGTGGCCAAGTCTGCTGTAGGTTTTCAGGTCGCTTCGAGGCATTCGCCATCGCTTAGCTTAGTTATAACTAGGACGCTCGCGCTCTTTTAAATCAGAGCAATTAATCTTGTACTGTATTGTAATTTGTATCTCAATACTTTACTGATCAAAATCAACCTGCACAAAAATGCAAAGTATTAGTATAATTCTAGAAAATTGAGGAAAAGCCGGTGCAAGTTAGGAGTGTAATAAATAATTATTAAAGAAAAAAAGATTCAGGACGTGTATTCAAAGCCAGTCTTGGAGTATTTCTGTTCAAAACTGTTGTGCACAGCTATTAAACGGTGAAGGAAAACATCTCAAGGAAACCGGCATGTCGCAGAACCTTAAAAGTTCTAAAACATGTGTCATGGCTTCAAAAGAGCTCCTTCGAGGCACATTTAAAATTATTTCACCACACTGTTTCGAAGGACAAACAATATACTATCAATATACATAATGGTGTAGAGAAACACCAAAAATCAAAGAAAAAGAACCTGTAATGGCAGGATTTCACATAGTTCACATAGCTATTTGGAATTCGCGTTTTCAATTTCTTATTATCAGGCTTTATTAAGTCCGATAATAACCCCTTAAGACGAGTTTTTGTAAACAGATTACAATGGCGTGTGAAAAACATATAGTAAAAAGTACTTAAAATATCTACAGCCTGCACATGGTTAAAATAACAGTTAAGTATCATAAATTAGTACTGAAGTTTATTAGAAGTATTTATCCCTGTGTATGGGAACAAAAAATGGAGGGACGCCGAGTTATTTCAAGTAGATAGAGAAGTTAAGCAGGTGGGTAACTTCGCAAAATAATAGCTCTATAACTAATCACGGATAAAGTTTAGCACAAAAATAATAAGCCGCTAAACATGATTACATATAGATTACACTATCTTCACTAATACATTAGAAATTATGTTTACAATAATCCTGTCTAACTTAGTAGAAGTGCTCAACTAAATACAATCAAAGCAGATCGATGTGTTATTATACTTTACTAAGAAATATAAATAATGTTAGTATTGCTTAGTTAGAGCATAAACAACTATAAATAATCCTCACTGCCTACACAGCTCAGTTGGTAAAATCTCCATCTTCGGCGTGTGTCTTGAATGATTGTAATGTATTTAAATCGAAACGTGTGAGCGAGAGGTATGAGCTCTTGTTTTCGCCTTAATGTAAAGCCCACGGCCTATAGCGAAGGCATAACCACTACCAACTGCAGTGCAAGTACCGTTCTTATCGATCGCTTAATTTGACATTTAGAATCGTAAAATTCATTCAAATCGTCAAATTGTTGAAACCATATTTAACGAATTTTTGAGGACTCTAAATGTCAATTAAGCGATCGATAAGAACGGTACTTGCACTGCTGAGCTGATATACCTAGTTCGCACTGGTCGAGTAGCGAGTCCAATGAGCACGGACGCGTGGTGGGAGATGCTACTCGACTCGCTACTCGAGCAAAAATCCAGCTAATACCTTGTTCACACCAGGCTTGCAGCGAGTAGCACTTCCCACATATTTTGGTGATATCAGCCAACCAGTGAAACGGACGCGTGGCGAGAGGTGCTACTGGCCTCGCTACAAGCTTGGTGCAAACAAGATCATCATTGACGACCTCTGTGGCGCAGCGGGCGAGAGCCTACCTGCGACGCAAGAGGTTGCGGGTTCGATTCCCGCCTTGGAACAAATTTGTGTACGATCTGCAGAAATTTGTTCCGATGGTCTGGGTGTTTTCTATATATGTAAGTATATAATGTATTAAATATATCAGTTATTTACTAATACTCCCATAACACAAGCTTTGAATAGCTTACTTTGGGGCTAGATAGTGCTGTGTGGATTGTCCAGCATTATTTAAATTTATTATTTACGGATATAAAGGTTATTAGTACTTATAACTCACATAATGACTCCTAGACTCCACCAGTCAGCCTGTGGTCCGTATCCTGTCTGCAAGAACACCTCTGGCGCGATGTAGTCCGGAGTACCGACGGTGGAATAGGCGAGCGCGCGCCGGTTGCGCTTCCAGGACTCCGCGCGGCGCTTGGAGTCCATCGCCGAAGAGGACGTGGAGACTGAAAGGTTGTATAAAACTTCACGCTTTACTGTTGTGCTGCTCTTTGATACAATCATTGCTTTAATACTAACAGGATTCATTGCGGTTATTACGAGAAGTGTTCCATATGGATGTGGATAGTATTAGGAGTGGCAAACCAAAGAAAAGATGGATGGACTGTGTGAAAGATGACATGTAAGAAATGACGAATGACAGAGAGTGGAAGAAGAAAGCCTTTTGTCCGACCCCACTTAGCATAAGGGCAGGAAGATGATGATAAATAGAAGGTATTCATTGGCTGACTGACTTGACTGCTGGACATAGGGCTATTTATGCTCTTTCCATTATTCACGATCTTTGGCTACCTTTATCCACCTGCGGCCCACAGCTAGGAGGTATTATATACATATATAAATGGTGGACGTTACAAACATCACTGTCTACCTAAATTAGGCAAAGCTTGTACTATGGGAACCATATAGATAGTATATAACAATTATATACGTTATTTTGTACATACATTCAATTGAATAACAAGGATATAGGGAAGGATACAGTTCCAAGCGACCATACGTAGACTAGTATCTTTGTGTCGCGGAGTATTTTGACGCCAAATTAGGGCAGCCCTTATCATCTTCCTGCTTCCTGCAGTTTGACTCGCTATATATTTACGCACGCTTTGTTCTAGCAACTTTTTAAGTCATACAGATATGTAATTACTCATAATACAAGCTTTTCACTATTTTGCTATCGGAATAAAATGTAGACTACAATGTTGTTCACTAAGTAACTATGATCCAGGTCTGTAGTTCAGTACAAGTGAATAGGTCAAACACACTCAATACATTTATTACTTTCACATGGTCAAGTTCAGGTACCTATATAGTTGTTGCAAGCCTTGAGGTTTTAAATTATTACCTATGCGCATAGTTGGGTAGGTTTTATCTGATAAGCACATGACAGTAGGCACAAAAAATTCATGTCGAGGTCGAGGTCATCCACGTTAATATGATATGAATGGAAATGGGACATATTACAAAAAAATATCTTCATGACTTTTATCGCACGGCACAGCAGACTTAGCACCAATAACCACCTCAAGATTATTTAAGGATGTGTGGCGGAGTAGTCAGAGTAAAGTATTATTCACAGAAGACCTCTGTGGCGCAGCGGGCGAGAGCCTGCCTGCGACGCAAGAGGTTGCGGGTTCGATTCCCGCCTTGGAACAAATTTGTGTACGATCTGCAGAAATTTGTTCCGATGGTCTGGGTGTTATAATAAATATATATATATATATATATATATATATATATATATATATATATATATATGTATAATATATATATATATGTATAATAAAAATATCTATCTATGTAAGTATATAATGTATTAAATATATCAGTTATCTAGTACCCATAACACAAGCTTTGAATAGCTTACTTTGGGGCTAGATAGTGCTGTGTGGATTGTCCAGCATTATTTATTTATTTTATTTATTATTTTATAAAAAAGGATAGGATTACTTGTCATACAAATGAAAATAGAGTACTCACTAAAATCGGAAGGAGTGGCGCGCGATAGGTCTCGGTAGAAATCTGTACGGTGGCTCTTCTTGAGGCCGGTGCAGAGACCAAAGTCGCTCAGCTTTATGTGACCGCGGGCGTCCAAAAGAAGATTGTCTGGTTTTATGTCTCTGTAATGTCATTCATATTTATTAATATATTTAATAGTAGAGCTAGTTGTGAAGAGCTCGTCCGGGAAGTACTACCACTATGCCTGTTTCTGCCGTCATATTGACGTCAGAATTAGGCGACAGAATAATTGACGTTGCCGTGTTTCGGTTTGAAGGATGTGGTTATCGGTGAAATTACAGGCACACGAGGCTCTATAATAATACCATCATATTTTTTTGTTTATTAGGTTCGACAACAAATAATACACAAAACACTCGGCTCATACATAACCCTGGTAATGTCAAGTGGACTAAGCTCTGTATCGAAACTGTTTTCTGGTAGATATCGCTGGTTAGCAATAAAACTGCCCTTTGTATTTAATAGTTTTTTTTTGTAGTTTTAAGTTAGTTTTTATGTTTTTTTTCTATAAGTTGTTTGTAATTAAGTATTTTCCATCTATCCTATTGCTTACTGCGGTTACGAAATTACTTACCTGTGTATAAATCCTAGCTTGTGTATACTGTCTATAGCCAAAGCTGTCTCTGCCACGTAGAACTGTGCACATTCCTCGCTCAGGGTATCCTTCTTCATGAGAAGAGTCATCATGTCTCCGCCAGGCAGGAACTCCATTATGAGATACAGGTTCATAGGATCCTGTTGAAAAATAATATAGATTGGATAGAATAAGGCACCCAATTGTTAGAAAACGGAAGCTAAACTTATGTGCCTTACGCAAATAATTAAATTACGTACCTACCAATATTCCAAGAGGCATGTGATTTTACATTGCATAGTAGTCTAGGCTCAGTGGAAGATGGCCTTAAAAATGAGGATTATATGTTACATTTACATAGCATAGCCTAGGTAAGCGTTAGGTTACCTGGAAGCTGTAGTACATTTTGACGACCCACTGATGGTCCGCCTCGACCAGAATATCACGCTCAGCTCTGACGTGCGCTACCTGGAATCATAAATAAATTTATACGTTTATGGATATTCCACACACCATTACCTAAGCAAATCTCGGACCATACACAGGATAGATGATATAATACTTGTGTTTTCTTTTGTGAACACTCCTTCCGGAGTTTTTTCGTGGCAGAAAAAACTCCGGAAGGAGGGGGACAGGGTGTGATGGCGTGAGTATTTTGTATGCGCAAACACATCGCCTCTACTGTTTTCCAGCGTTTTTTTTTGGTTGACGCGACCTACCTAGTACCAGCCCTACCCCTTTCGACAAGCTCCAAGAACCTTGACTCTTGACTTTGAGGTACTAGTGGTACCAAGAGATCTTCGGATATCTGCGTCGTGAAGCTGTTTATGATTATTTCTGATTTAGACAGAGCCCAAAAGTGAGTTCATTCCGTGTGAGATATGAAATAGCTGAAGAAGATCGTTTGAAGGGTACTTCACTGTCGGTTCCGCTACTGGACACAAACGTACCATAGCCTACGCGAAAACGTTTCACGGTGAGCGCATCGCAATCACGGCTCGAGACAGCCGGTATTTGCTTACGCACTAATAAATTATTATCGTTTCTTATTTTGATCCTGTTTCCTTCTTATATATTTCTTGATTACTGTACCTAGAAATTACCTGTACATGCTGTACAGTTTTGGAAACAACATATATAGGGTTACATGAAAAATCGTGATAGATCCGTTGAGTTTTTAGTATCGATATGGAATCCATATCGATACTAAAAACGCTCATAGATTATAATGCAGACAGAATTTTTGATAATATTTTAGAAGTATTAACGTTTATGCAGCTCACCTGTTCCTTCTCCAGCATGTCCGCTTTCCTGAGTATCTTCATAGCGTACACATGCCCCGTGTCTTTCTTCTGTACGAGTCGGACCTCACCGAACGCCCCTCGTCCGATCACCTGCATTCAAGTCATTCGTTAAACTACTGTACTCAATGAATATACGTCGTATAATAATATAGTCGCGTGAACGTATCGCATCCCTAACAACAACCGAATAAGGTTGAATATCGATACGATACGTTAACACCACAAATGTCAAAATGTATTCGTGATCAAGTCCCTGATTGGAAAGGTGCACTGTGGTAGCTGATGTAACAATCAGATGTTAAGCGGTAACCATCAAATCACCTAAAACAAAGCATTGCCTTGTAAGTCACGCACGATAGAAACGTGCACTAGGATGCACTGCCATGCGTACATCAACTTGAGGCAAACAGATGTTAAGCCTCATCTGCCTGTAATTTTACCGGTTACCACTTTTTGAACCGACGCTAGGTGTTGCTGCTTGGTGGCAGAAACAAGCCCAATGGTAGTACTTCCCCGGACAAGTCCTTCACAAAGAGCTCGATATAAGTATCACTGAGATAGGATTCAATTCAAGGTGTTCTTGCAAACATTACCTTGAGAGGTTCGAAATCTTCCACGCCAAGCCTCGATCGCTTAAGTCTGAGGAACTCCGTCTCTTTCTGTGCATGTTGCTGTCTCTTCTCCTGTTTCTGGCTCTCCGTGAGACTTTCATCTTTGAGTGACTCTTCTAGCTTCTCCAACCTGAAAGTTAAAAGCGAAACCTTTATGCTTGATCATCTTTGTACCTGAAACTTGGATATGTTTAGAAAACTATTAAGGTTGTAGTGCTCGCAATCAGGTTACATTATGTCATGCGCACAGAGGAACTAGAAACTTCCTGTTGTAGGCTGTATTAAATTAATTTAAAGCCTTATACGAAAATTTATCTATATCTTATTTGTTTGCGAGATAATTCTTTGTGTATATAGGTGGTGATTCAATACTTAAGATAAGGTGGGCTATCCGCTTGACCCATCAGCAGGTAGTATAAAAAAAAGAATAAGTAATAGTATTTTTGGGGCTTCTATTTTTCAGGAAGAACGATTTTGATTATTTCTCATCACAAACTCCCCGCGACCTTCAGTATGACGTCGGTTCATTGGTTACGCTTCAATTTGTGGTGGCTACTCGAAAACCTTTATTTCCGATTTGTTTCCGGTTCTACCAGCTAAATCTATTTCAACCTTTATCAATAGGTACAATTTATTTTAAAAGAATTGTTGCTCACCTCTGCTTCCTCTCAAGATGTTGTGCGATGAGGTTGGTGTAGAAGTTCTCGAGCGTGACCTTCGCTTTGGTGGCCTTGTCGAGCGTATGCCCGCTAAACCGAATGTTGTCCGTCCCTGTCATTTCCAGCACCCCTGCAAAGAAGAAGAAACTGACATCAATTTTCATGAAAGTCTATACGTACATAACATCATTTTAATCCGGTAAAAAAACACCTTTACAGCGCAGTTGGTAGCTGCTCTGCCTTGCTTTAGGTCTTCATAGATAAATAGTAACTGCCCAACAGCAGGTGGGCCAAATCGTTCGGTATTTCATCATCAAAAACGCAACTGGAAAATGAAGAACATGCTACTTACATGTCTAACGAACCAGCTAGGTCACTGGTGACGTATGGCCCATGAATTGTTATAATAAGAACGAATGACCTCTTTTCATCTTGAATATTCCAAAAACTGTGAGCTATATTTGTTACCAAATATTTCAAAAATAATAGTGTTAGCATTATTCTACGAATATGACTGGTGTGCAACCTGACAAGGTCTAATTCAAACTCGAAAGGTATTTATTCAATTGAATCACAAGGACCACTTTGAAACGTCTTGAAGCTCGGTGAATCTAGGTGCTACTCCACCAATTCGACCAAACCTAGAAGGACAGGCTACAAACTTACGGCTTGGGCTTACTGTAACCAAACGCGAGACCTTTCGTGTGGGTGATAGAGCATCGATGAAAACCTTACTTTACGGTAACAAAAATGCAAAAGCTGCGGTCAAGTAAAACTAAAACACAAAACAAATAAAAGTAAATAAAACTCGATTTAAATAAGAATACATAGAGCTATAAAATGTGACAACGAACCGTTTCCGCGCAAAACAATTAATAAGCTGAACGACGACGGCGTATCAGCAACAGTAAATCAAACAAATATCTTCGAATAAACAACACGATCGCCGCACCAACAATAACTGCTATCGATTGATAATAACAATACAATACAATGAAACTGATGATACTTTGGATACCGAGCTGCGAACGTGCTGTTTTCCATTAGCGATTATTCAATCAAATTTAGAGTAAATCTCACAAGGTTTAATAAAAAACCACTCGTAAAGCTCTTATGTTGTCGGATGTGTCAGACTACCCTTTAACGATCGTGACGACAAAGAGATTAAAATCCGAGATCTTCTTCTTAATTTCTTTTAACACACAACTTTTAAGTCTTTCCTACTCGTAGATTTTATAAATCCCTTTATTCACAATTCATCCTCAACCTTGAAACCTGGAAAATGGCGAAAGACAGTATAGTGGCCTACTTTTAGTATTTAGTCAGCTTGCGAGTCCGAACACTTGTCTGGTATTGCACGGTCCCAGCTCAACCTTGAAGGTTCTGCAAAGCCCACACACCGTGAAATATACTCTTAACGCCGTTTCGACGATTTCAAATAAACGCTATAATATTAGGACATACTTTTATCTTAGACTTGCTTAATCCAATTATAGTTAAATTTGATTGAATTCACATTTTATTATCAGGCTTATTTCATTAGGTATCACTGAGTAATTCAATCTATATAATGTGGCCAGTTAAAATTCATTGTCATTTTCTTGTCCTTATCATGTGGGGTCTGCACAACAGGTTTTTGCTCTCCACTCTCCTCTATCAGCCGTCATCTCAACAGTCAATTTCATACTCATGTCATCTTTCACACAGTCCATCCATCTTTTCTTTGGCCTACCTCGACTACTATATCAATTAACATTCATCCCTAGCATTATTCTCGTTACATGATATTCTTATATTATGTTCCCTTCGCATAACGTGTCTATACCACGCGAACCTATTACTACTCATCTCTTCAGTGACTGGCACCACTTTAAAACTGCCTCTTATAAACTCATTCCTTATCTTATCAATTCTCGTCACACCAGCATCTCAACATTCTCATCACCGCTACATGCACTCTTCTTCCATCCGTCCCTTTGGTGGCCCAGCACTCCAAAACGACAGATTTTAAATATTTTTTAGTTTTGAGGGGCATCCCTAAAAACTATTACCGCGGAATCAGAGACTGTTTTTTTTTATCTGACAGATTCTCTGAGGGTGAAACAGCCCTAAATAGTTTATATCGTTGTTTAGAATAAATAAACTTTACTGATACCGGAATTGATAGTTTTACATGAGTCAATTGGAACATTGTAGACAGATTTACAAATTATGATGCCCGTGTCTTATTAAAACTGGTAGGTTGTAAAGAAGCAATAATACGGTCACATTCGAGATATCATAGCTTTATAACAACTAGAACTGACTTCTCAACCACCCGGGTACGAATAAAAAGCTTGTAAGCTTGATGTTCCGTTTTGTGACTTTGAACAAACTACGCGGCCGTCGACAGTGATGTTATTGTTTCTAGGCGCGACGTGTGCGCCTCGTCACGGCATCACAGATTACATTTGCCAATTACTGTAAATCAAAACGAAATGCTTCTTAAACTGTTTACTGCAGTCGAAGTAATCAACTGCAAATGTCATGGTAGGTAACGCTACGGCAGTGTGCATAATGTTCTATAGATTGCCTCGTGAAAAAATATTCTCTAACAAATCAGCTACTGACGTACAAGTGTGTATTGAAAGTCAAAGTGAATAATAAATAAATCCTATTCACTAATGATACTAGGCTAACCTTTGTTGTGCTATCAGTTATTGCGAGCACCATGGATGGAACAAAACAGAACTGGCACAATCATTTTGAAAACAAAATAGTATATTGTTCACCGAGAGGAGAAAGTGACCGATTACCGTCGAGGGTGTCGTTTGAAGCCCGAGCCGTAGGCGAGGGCTTTAAAACACCCGAGATCGGGAATCGCACTTTCTCTCGAGTGATACATAGTGCTTTATACTACACCTACGAGGAAAATAAAAAACTAAAACTGAATCCTCAAACAACACACAAATTGAAAATGGCGCCAATGGCGTCTGCAATTTTCATATGTTCTTTTTTCAAATTGTTTATCCTGCCGCCGCAGGGTCGCACTGCCAGCTCGACACCATCCAACACACAGCTAGTGGCCAGTGTCATTTTGCGAACTTGGAGATAAAAACTCACTGTGAAAACTTTTTGGCTTTCGATATTTAGGTTACCGGCGCAGTCTTACCCAAAATTAAAAAAGAAAAACCACGTAAGAAATGGATTTTCATACACTTTTCTCTCCCGCTCAGATGCGTTTTCTCCCCGCATATTTGTTCGATATGCAATGACGTACTTTCTACCGTAAATTTGATAAAGTATCAAGGTACTTTCCAAGCAGGTGTAGTATAAAATATATTTTTCATCGCTTGCGTTTCACCGAACTCAAAACAAATCAAAATTACCTGGTAAAAAATAATCCAATCTTTATATCTAAATATTTCTAAGACTATAACTGCTTGCCTTTCTTTTGATATCAATAACGGTGCATTTAAAAGTCATCATGCGATACCATTCACGTGATCAAGACGAGTCTTACGATACCTCATTCATTAGAACAACCCATTAAGTCATTGGATGATACAAGGTAAAGCTGACGCACGTATCATTTGCGTCCATTATGTCGTGTAAAAGTTTGCAAGGATGTGTCTGTGAGTAGGTATGCTTTGTTACCCATACAATAAAGCCGGGATTCGGACAACATCACTACATGGTATAAAACAAAGGTCGCTTTCTCTGTCCCTATATCCCTGTCCCTATGTGTGCTTAAATCTTTAAAACTACGCAACGGGTTTTGATGCGTTTTTTTTAAATAGATATAGTGATTCAGGAGGAAGATTTATATGTATAATACATGCATGATATGTGCACCCGTGCGAAGCAGGGGCGCGCGGGCGGGTGGCTAGTTTGGAATATATTCATATCACGATATGAATATATTCCAAACTAGATTTTTTACCCGTATACCACTCTAGCGAAACTGCGTATAAAAATCATATGTAAAATCATATTGGCCTTGGGAGTCTGAAATCCAGAATATATTCGATACAAAATGTTTGAATTTCGACATCTTAGGTACCTTGACGGTGGGTTCTTACACTGTTCTGTTCCACATACTAATAATGAGTATGTATGAGTCCCCATGAGTTTTTTGGTATTCCCCGCTCAATTACATTGATTTTAAAGCCGGTGGTGTTGTACGTTCTTATTGTTTGACAAATTGAACTGAAACTGAAATTACTTCAAAGTTTAATGTATGCATCATAGGTTTACCTTGGACACATTGAGGACTACTTAGATTTGAAAAATGAAAAAAAAACATAAAATCTTTTCATAGGTACTTACCTAAATCTGAATACTTAAAATGACGGTAATTTCCTTTACTCAATATTTTCCAAATGACGTCTTTGCTCTTGTATTTGTAATGTATTGGGCAACACTAGGTGTGCCTTGTGGCGGGTGCCGTCAGGTCTCCCCCCCCGCGCCGTCCCCCGGGTGGCATTGTGCTTGTATGTAGTGTATGCTAGATGGTGGTTCAAGTTAAGGAATAAAATATCTAAATTGTAATAACAAGTTGTAGTTTTTATTATGAACAAGAACATTACAGTATTCACGTTTGACTAGGTAATTACTATTGTATTCACCTGTACGCTCCTGTACGCAAACAAAAATAACATTGAAAATTATGACCAAACCATCTTAGTGCCGGCGACTATATAAACCTACTCTGCACTGGGCACTGCGTCTATCTCTAAATAATCGTCTACGGACTGATTAAGGGAGGATTTTTTCATCACCGAGTAAATCACCTTCAGCTATAAATATTTCAGACATTGTTTAGACAAATTTCAAGATAAGAGGGTTTATCCTTCCTACTAAGTACTATTATAAACGCGATAGTGCTGTGTGGAAAGTCCACCTATATTTATTTATTTAGTTTGTAAGTATGGATGTAAAATATGGATATATATCCATACTTACAAACACACAATATATATAATATGGATGGATGGATGTTTGTTACACTTTCACGCCGGAACGGCTGAACGGATCTGGATGAAACTTGGCAGAGAAATAGATTATAGTCTGGAATAGCACATTGGCTACTTTTTATCCCTTGGTAATACCGGGATTTAAATCTGCGCGGGTAAAACCGCAGGGCGCAACTAGTAAGATCAATGTGTAAACCCTGTAAATATTAACGTGTACGGGTATCATAACTTTTAATTTAGTGTAAGTTCATCTGTTAGGCAACTATCCAGATTTAACATAGACGACGAAAATTTTTGTTTCAATTATAATGATCATTGTGCTTTATTCATGGGATTTTTATCTAGTTTATCATTAGATGGGAATATAAATAGGGGTCGTTTCAGGTCAAACTAAACAGAATGTATCTGTGTCGCACGAGTATGTTTACGTCATTACGTACTTCTTTTGAATCGCAATCGTCTCACATAAATGATGGATGATAGCTCTTTATTTTATGGATCTGTAGTAGGTACTGGGTAACCAAAGGGACAGGTGAAAGAAGAGTGCATGTAGCGGAGATGAGAATGTTGAGATGGATTTAGGCGTATAAGAATGCTGGGGATGAATGTTGATAGATATAAGAGTAGAGCTAGGTCAGAAAAGATGAATCTACTGTGTGAAAGATATGAGTAAGAAAGGAGTGATATGACGTCTGTTAGAGGAGAATGGAGAGAAAAAACCTGTTGTGCCGAGAAGGCAGGCGTCTGGGCTGGCAAGAAAAAGGGACCGCAGTCCCAATCGCCTGATTTCTTTTTTTTTGTTCTGACATTAGGAACCACAACCTGTATCACAGTCGCCGGAAAAATTAAAAGCTAACACACGTATTTTTTTCTTGCATAACATATACTAGCGGCCCGTACCGTTGCTTGATGGTATCCACCAACCAACGGAAATATATAAAACTTTAGAGCTACTAAGGCTCTAGTAAAAAAATACGTTATTTGAAACTTATTATTGAGGCTGTTATTCTGCCTTGAGACCTTCTGCCAATAAACCTTGTGAGAAATTTATAAGTGTGGTGTTCTGTTATAAAATATGTTTCGAGTAATACATAGTACAAATAAATAATAATAAATAATGCTGGACAATCTACACAGCATCATCTAGCCCCAAAGTAAGCTACTCAAAGCTTGTTTTGACAACCTCTGTGGCGCAGCGGGCGAGAGCCTGCCTGCGACGCTAGAGGTTGCGGGTTCGATTCCCGCCTTGGGACAAATGTGTGTACGATCTGCAGAAATTTGTTCCGATGGTCTGGGTGTTTTCTATGTATAATAAAAAATATCTATCTATGTATGTATATAATGTATTAAATATATCAGTTATCTAGTACCCATAACACAAGCTTTGAATAGCTTACTTTGGGGCTAGATAGTGCTGTGTGGATTGTCCAGCATTATTTATTTATTTATTTATTTGTGTTATGGGTACTAGATGACTGATATATTTAATACATTATATACTTAAATGGATAGATATTTTTAATCATACATAAACACCCAGACCAACGGAACAAATTTCTGCAGATCGTACACAAATTTGTTCCGAGGCGGGAATCGAACCCGCAACCTGTTGCGTCGCTGGCGGACTCTCGCCCGCTGCGCCACTGAGGTCGTCAAAATTAGAAAGAAAGAAAGAAAGAAAATACATTTATTTTGGACACACACGATACATACACTTATAATAATTATAACAAGAAAATAAAATAAAACATTACCACAAGCACGACAGAAAAGCAAACACAAGAAGACAAAGAAGAACAATTTCAAAATAAACAGTAGGTAGGAAAAGTAGAAATAAAAACAGAGAAGGACGTGTGTAGATAGGTAGAAGGTGCAAATCAGCTCGTGCCAAGTGCATGCGAGCGCGATCCAAAATAGGTCCCATCTAAGCTTATTGCCGCTCCACAAGTGAAGCGGCGCTGGTTTTCAGATGAGACCTAGGCGACCAAAACGTAGTGATGATATTTTATGATCAGTAGGTACTAGGCGACTAATTACTTATTTCAAAATGGAACATAAACTTACATCATGGGTACAGTAGGTATAAGTGAGTGTGTGTTTTGTGCGTGGGCTTCCAGTCTCTTAAGAGTCTGCTTATCACAGAGGAATATTTATTTTGTTGAAAATAAATATTTTTACGACAGATTTGTTTTTTATTCCAAATACTTTTCGTTTTAAATGTTCTTAAATTCGGATTAAACAATCATGATGCGATTGGTCAGAATTGCCTGATAAATATAATTAAATTAATGAATCCCAGGGACTGGGGTTCATTTTTCTTGTGGTCCCAAACACCTGTTGTGTTGTGTGTGGTGTCACATAAAGTGAGATAAGGACAAGAAAATGATGACTAGATACTTTCTAAAGGAGCAAGCAAGCTCTACAGAAAAATATACCATGGGACTTGGTACTACACAGTTTTTGCGATTTATGCAACTTCAATGAAGATTCGCATGGCATTTGGCTGTCATCATTCCTGGAACTGGAGGGAACTGAAGTGATTAAATGCCATAAGAGTACAATTGTGCTGAGACTGATCTACCTAAGGACCCGCTTTTCACGGCGCCAGTGCACAAACAATTCTTAATATATCTATAGATTACCGGTACTTTTCCTTTTGAAGTTTGGAAAACACTTTTTGAACCTTTGGTACGTCCCTTCACTCATCACGGAATTCTGTGAAATAATCGAGGTAGTATTTGTTTGTCTTGATAACGTATTGATGCGTAACTTAATGATGCAGTCAGCACGTCAGTGTCCCACGCACGGCACCTACTGCTTATCTATGAGCTACCTGCACAGATCACAGCCTACTAGCTGAGTATCGATTTAGCTGCGGCGAAGCTAAAATAAGAATTTTTGGCGTAACGAAGTTCGGCGGCAATCCCACTAGGTGGCTCCCAAGATCGAACCTCATACATTTAGACCTCATCTATTATTTCAGTCAGGATTCTCCATTGTAAGTTCATTTTACACTGATTTTTCTGAAGTCTTGTCTACTTTAGGTATAAATGATGGCAATTAAACCAATGCAATCAAAAGATCCACACACACTACAGTTATTCATAAAGTTTATGGGCGTCTCGGGCGCAGAACGTCCCATGTGGATGTCTCTCCCGTCGCGTTAAGCCATGAAAAATTTTCCCGCGGAGATTTTGGAAACCAAGAATAGTTGATGATTAAGAGTTATGAAAATTACGTCAGAGATCGGTCAGCACTGTTCGAAATTGGCGATTTTTAAGGCAATGACATCATGTATGGTACTGTTTACGTGCGCGGACAATAAAGCAATATTTAACGAGACGGCGCACAGCCGGCGGCGGGCAGGAGCGATTGACAATGCGCGTTCTGTGAGCGATGCCCTGTTGTTACTGCAAGGCACGAGCTGACCTAAGGCCTTGGTCGCGGGGACGAGCGGAGGCGGATGCGGACCGCGCACGCGGCTCGCTTTTTTAGTTACATCTATAGTGCATCTACACGCCGTGCATACCTGTCAGGAATAAAAGTGTGGGATATGGTGTGTTTGGCATGATATGGGGATTATTCTCAAATACGTTGTTGGGGAGCTCTGTTAATATTCCGACTTTGTCAGAATCAAAACACAATAAAGCACGAAGTTCACAAAAAACCTAGGCAATGGAGCATGTCCGTCGTTCAGCTGGCGTGCATCCACAGGTCGAACACGACGGCTTATACTGTGCTTTTAGTTTGGAGTCTGGCTTCAAACCCCCGTATTTACCCCTCACCGACTATTTTCCGTATTTCAGTGCAGTTTAAGTGTTTTTGTTTATTTTATTATGTGTTTTTAATTTTTGCTTTGTACACATTTTTGCTCTGTAAAATTAATTTTCTTATTTATAATATACTTATTGTAAATAACACAATTTAACTAGTTTTTATACTGCTGAAGTGCTGACAGAACAAGCAGGATTTAACACTAGGTAACAGTGACATATAGTACATTGTAGATTTGTTTATTTATTGCCACGGGTTAATAAACGCTTTGAATTTCACACTCTTTGCAATTATTTTCATATCATAAATAAAATATAATTAATAAAAAATCTATGTACCTATATTTGCACTTTCACTGTGATCAAACCCCTAGGCGAAGAATTAAGTCTACCTCTGCCTAAAACTGCATTAGACCAGAGTCTGCGCAGTTGGAGTGTGCTGGATGTTTAGCTAAGGCTGTGGCGTTAAGTATAA
Organism: Plemyria rubiginata; assembly: GCA_963576535.1. NCBI lineage: Eukaryota > Metazoa > Arthropoda > Insecta > Lepidoptera > Geometridae > Plemyria > Plemyria rubiginata. Next base: position 735,943 of record OY754905.1, read on the forward strand.
TATGACGGAGCCACTGCGGTTTCCGTTTATCGTGACCTTATGGACCTGATGCTTATTTCTCAGCGAACCGAAGTGGATCTATCTTAACCTTATTAATAACTCTAGGTGAGTTCAACACACTTTAATCGAGGTAAACATATTTGTGTAATTAAATAATAATAACTGGGTCTGGTCTGGTCTGGTTGCTGAATCCTAGCTAGACCGATTTATTAGACAGATTAAACCCTGTATACCTAATTTCATGAAAATTTTGGAGCCGTTCCCGAAATTAACATTATTTTAATATGTACTTAGAATTACTTGTTTAAAGGTATTAGATATAACAAAACTGTATGCTTCGGAGAGAACTAGCTTGAACGTTCACTGAGCCACGACGATGGCTTTTGTGCGGACTAAAAACTGCCGCCATAAGTGATGGTCATAACATGATTTTCAATGAAAAAACAAAAACGATGGTTACATTATATTCAGATCTCTCTGGGTACCTAGCATAACACAAGATTGTTGCCTGTTTGGATGTACCTAAGGATGTAGTCGAAGGTACGTCCATTGGCACATTCCCATACTTTGCAATAATTGGAATTCCGTACCTACTAACGTTCTAGAGAAAGGCCAGGGCAAGAGTACCCTAAACCGACGAGCATGTATGAAGAATGTTATGAGAGCGAATGAAGCGAAAGAGGTATGTCAGGATCGTAGCAAGTGGAAATCCGTAGTCTCTGCCTACCCCTATGGGAAATAGGCGTGAGCTTATTTATGTATGTACCTACTTGACAGGTTTTATTAAATTGAATATTATTTTGAAATAAATGTTAATATTAAAAGAGAACGCACAGCCTAATCCACTGGTTACGAGTCGATGGAGATGTCGATACGTTGGAGGATATATTTTGTGGTTTCTCTGACAAAGTTCACAGAAAGAGCCTTGATGTCTATTAGTAGATAAGTTAAGTAATAGTTATTTGTTGTGTATTGATTATGAGTGTATTTTAAATTGTTTTTAATGTCGATTTAGTATTTAGGTATTGTTATGGCATTGAAAAAAGAAATAAAATAAATAAATAAATAAAAATTTGTCAGGTACTTAGAGAAATACCTACAGAGAAAATAATTTTTGGAAATAAATCGAATATGGAATTAAACAGGGGTGGACTTGACCTGAGTTTATTCGGCGAAATGAAGAATTACTCCAGTGGGCGGAAAAGCTGTAGCAATGATGATGAAGATGCTGCTACTAGTTCAAGGGCCATAATTGTGAATTGGCCATAGATTAGGTATATGGTTTCGAGTTGATAGGTTATTCAAAGAACCTAACAGAAGGGCTCCTATAGTCGCGTGACCTCGCTCCTCTCGCCAAGTACGTTTGTGTACCGAGGGTCTGATTAGCGGGCCTGTCGCAATTGCCCGCTAGTGATGCCAGCTACTGGCGGTTCGATTCTGCTACTTTTGACGCCGGTCCAACCTATTCCGATCTTTCTGTTTGTTAAGTTCTGACGGTTGGGTAAGCGTCATAAACTTAGTACTGCAATAGTTGATATTAAATTATAAATGCATAAATCTTTTTATAAACATTTAAAATATACTCGTAAAATTTTTATATTTTGTTGTTACTTATTCAACCCGAATTATTGTAATCAGTATTATTGACCGCGAGTGCGTAGCGAACGAACCGTTAGGACGATTCATTTAAATGTTATACGAATTTATTTATTTATAGTTTCATTAGAATGTGTGCAATTATTATTTTTTATTATTTGCAATCTATTATTTATTCTCATAAATTTTATTTTTATATTATCGATTGAAACACTGACTTGTAATTACTGTTACCAATAAATTGATTATTCTGATTATTCTGACGACTTGGGCCATTTGGCATTTTATATTTGTCTCTTCTCTCAAATATGCCAATTGAGCAGTAACTATGCTACCATATCAAGGAGGTATGTAGCGTAGTCTGAAGTCAGACCAAACACTGTGTTTGGCACCAATGCAAGACTGGGGCGGATATCACGAGATCTCAGTTCGGGCAGACCCACTACATAGTAATAAAATAAGTGATAATTACGACAAAAATGTCGGATATCATTGCCCGATGAGACTACAAGTTATGATTATAGTCACAAGTTTTATACGCTAACTACTACCTCATACGAACTTATAAGTAAGTTCGTATGAGGTAGTAGTTAACTCTTGTGTCAACGTTTAGTTTAGTTTAGGTTGCCTCATAGCTGAACGACCGAGACCGATCAAACGCTTATCAGGAATAGCTCAAATACATTCCCGTTACCACAAGTCACGAGCAAAATGATGACCGTCTCTTAACTTAGTTAATCGATTAGGAATGACCAAGCAAGCATGCCACAAGCACTTTCATGTTTTAACACATTACACAACATAATAGAAACACATTCAGAGGTAGTTGGAGACACTGTTTCGTTCACACCTCATGACGTCACCGTGCGATATGACGCGCCCGGCGCTCAATTAGAAGAGATTGAGTAATCTCTGCCAATAAACTTTATATTTTGTTGAATGATAACTACTGATTCGTTTACGTATCGCGGTGCCTTGAACACTTGACCAACTTGACAGCAAGAACTGATATTTTGTAACTATTTATAGGTACCTACTATGTGCGACTATATCTCAAAACTATATCGGTACAAATATAGAACACTTTAAGAATCAATTGGTATTAAAATTGTTTGCATCTTCTTCAATACCACCGCCCATATATAGGTATTCTGATTATCTCACTACACAATCTCAAACTAGGTTATACCTACCGCTAGAAAACAGAATTTTGCAGCATCATACGTTGATAAGCACCCAAACCCATTTAATAGGAAGTTTAATTTATCGCGATCTTATCTTAATATTTAATCTATCAATGATACCACAACATCCAGATTATACCTGGAACAAACGCAGCTTCAGCAGAATACCAACCACGACTGTCAATACATCCTATCCTACTAATATAAAAAAACGAGAAAGTTTGTAAGCATGGATGGATGGATGGATGTTTGTTACTATTTCACGCCGGAACGGCCGAACGGATCTGGATGAAACTTGGCAGAGAGATATATTATAGTCTGGAATAACACAGGCTACTTTTTACCCCGTGGGAATACCGGGATTTAAATCTGCGCGTTTGAAACCGCGATATGCAACTAGTTATCGTATTACGTTCGTATCTTTGAAGTAAAATATGTAAGATGAAAGTAGAGAGAAAGAACCTGTTGATAGTGTTGGATAGGACATGGTTTCAAAATACGTTTGAATGAGGCCCTTGTTTTATTTCGTGAGGTGGTACAATGTCAAGCTTCAAATTTCATGTCACATAGTACAAAATGCCATATTGTGAAGTACCTAGTCCAAGTTCCAACCTAGTTCACTCTACTCATTTCATTTGTCATCGAGGAAAATGTATCACAAAGTGTCACATCCAAAATTCCTTGGTCACATCAATGATGCTATTTCATTCAACGTGATAACAAGCCCTCATTTCAGTCACACAACACTCGCTCACACTCGGCAGTGATCTTTGTCTATGAGGGTCTGCTAAGTTCTGGGGCATTATTCTCTATGACAATAGGAGATTCCTTGCCCCAAACCGTGAAACGTCAAAACTTGATGTTGGGCTTTATTCTTTGACATAGGAGATACATTGCCCTGACCGTATGACACCGGCTGCCTTGTCTTAACTGTGATCGCGGTGCAAATGGTCATAGTGAATAAGGCACCTGATCTGATTCCACCTTTCAGGATGCATATACATAGATATCATGTGGAAGACAAATTATTAAGAAAAAAACCATTTTGCTTTTGACAAGTCTAAAGTGGGTGATGAAATTGCTGCCTATTTTTTAATTGCAAGTATATTATGGACTTACCCGGAGGTTGGGGCGCTGGGGCTGGTGTGTCTGGGGCCACCGTAGTGCCCGGGTTGCTTTTCCCCCAAGACACGGCTCACACTGTACACAAGAGAGAAACAGTTTTATTTTTTACATACACATAAGTACTTTTAATACACAATGATTAAGGAACACTCTGATTTTGTGTTCAATAGTCAATCACTGCAATAACTCAAAAGGAAATCTGTCTGTTCTGATATATCTAATACAGACATGCAGATCTAGCTGATGTTAAGGAACATCCCAGGGTTGTTTTTACTAGATTAAATGTCAATAATATACCTTAGGAATCATACTAGTTGCACCCCGTTTGTCATTCAAATTCCTTGCATAATTAAATTTTTTTTTGCGATAAAAATATTAATTTTGCTAATTTTGCTAATGAAACGTTCAATTTTATCCATGTATACCTCATAATCCATCACGGAAACCATGGCTGCAGCTAACGATGAAGAGATTTTGGAAGGGTTCCTGTGTCTAATATGCAAGGCTGACCTGAAATCTGCATCGCAACTCATGGTCCATTTCGAGAGCCTACACCAGGAAGAGCAGGATGTCCTTAGATCCTTGAAGGATATATTCGGAAAGGCCAAGAAAATTATTCTGAACAACAACAACACGGACTTACTGGAGACCTTCGACAGAGCGCTAAAGTATAATCATCGGGAGGAGTTTGTAACACTAGATAGGTATAAGAAATAGTAGCACCTGGGGAGAGAAGCACTTACCTTGCCGTAACACAGTTTTTAACTAGCACGGAAGGTAATGTTCCGTAACCAGAGTGTGCCAGATTGCCTGATAAGCTAAAATCCCTAGAATAAGACCTCTGTATGGCTCAACTCATATGTATCTCTTTTTTGTCTAAAATAAACATTATCTTATCTTATCTTACCCCGCGGTTTCACTTGCGCAGATTGAAATCCCGGTATTCCCATGGGATAAAAATTAGCCTATGTGTTATTCCAGACTAACATCTCTCTGCCAAGTTTCATCCAGATCCTTTGAGCCATTCCGGCATGAAAAAGTAACAAACAAACATCCATCCATCCATCCAAAAAAAGATTTTATTTTTAACAACCCAGAAAACTAAAAATTAACTTACATTAAACACAACCTAAACAGTTTGACCAGTGCCTCTTGAGGCACACTTAAAATCCTTTCACCACACTGTTTCGAAAGAAATTAGTGACTCGACAAGAAGGGTTGAGCCTAGGTGAGCCCTATCACTCTCTGAACAAAGCATTTCAATAATTCAATATGGAGTCGAGTTAAATTATTTTGTCTAGAATATAAAAAAAAATAAAAAAAAAAAGTTGAATATTGGTGTAAGAAAGCATGCAAGCATGGTGAGTGACCATTAAATTGAATAATTTCTTATGACTTATTCCAAGTTGTTTCATGTGTGTGTGTTGAGGACATGTAGAGCTTTCAGACCCAGTTATAGCGGTTATTATACAAGAACTAATTTAGACCTATATCAGGTATCCTAAGGTAGTTTCAGGTAAGAGATAACTATCACAAAAGGTCATAAAACTCACTTTTCAGTTGTTTATTACTTAGAGCCAACTCAAATAGTAGCTTACTTGTTATTTTTTTAATTGTAATTTTATGGTTCAGAATGTATGCTATTTAATTGTTAATTTGCAGACATCTTTATTACAATAACATTAATAAAAATGAAATGCTTTTATGGGCTGTGAGATAGAATACCCAGAGTTGTTGAGTCATTAAAATGGAGTGAAAGACCATGAGCGAAATCATAATGTACCTATATCAATTCTGTATTGTTTATGAATCTTATTTACTAAATAAGAATGCTATGGTTTAATCACAATAAATAGGAAATGGGAACATTGAAACATCAATGCACAACAATTAATTCAAATGATCAACACTCATCAATTAGAATCTATTACTTATGTTATTTTAAGCATAATAAATTCAGAGCTCTCAATGTAAGTCCTATCTAGTCCTATGTGGCATATTCAGACGGAAGCTAGAACCCATTAGGAATGTAGGTATATCTCATATAAGTAAAAAGTTATGACTAGGGAGCAATGAAGAGACTTTTTGAGGTATTGTAGAGTCAAGGACAATTTTTATGACAACAGGTCATATTTCGGCAATGATATGGTTGAAAGTAACAAGTGTATCACTGCTCAAGCCAATATGACAATGAGTTGGCGAGCACAATGATTTATACACCTGTTCTGGGACATTATACAGAGCCAGAGTACCAGCATAGAAATGAATACATCACTTGCCACAACACTGGCCACCAATGCCCGCTATAAATAGACACGCATGATCGATAGATGATTTAAGAGGAGGCGGCAGTGCAACAGCGAGAGAGCCCCGCGCCTAACCGTCGCTGTCTTGCGTCACGGGGTAATGCCTGCCGCCTCCGTTGGCCGTCCTCTTACTCATCCGATACGTACCTTTGCTTGTACAGTGACCCGAAAATTCTCGCTAGCACGCCAGTCACCCGAGGAAACTACTAAATAAACAGCATGAAAACAACAAATTTTTCACGGCAAGATGACTAAAATCGATATTGTTGTAATGAAAATAACTTGCTGGCACAGAGCGCTGGACTTCTATCTGGTGTTGGTCCACCGATCGCGGCCGTCACTCACAACTAGCTCAAAATACTTAAAGATGAATTACGAAAGCAAAATAACGGGAATTTTTGTGAGCAACCCGACAGAAATTGCACAAAGAAAGATGTCTGTCAGTCACGTCAGTCAGAGCAGAGAGAGTATTACTTCTTCTTTTTTTGTTGTTTATGGCTCCTGTCCATTTATACAATCTTGCCAGTGTCAAGTTACTTTATTAATCAAGTCAGTCCATAATCCTCAGAAGAACAATCAATCAGGGATTCAGATTTCGCCTCGCGTGGCAGCTCGAATATTGCCGCGCTCGAACGTGCCGCGCGACGATCCGCTTGGTGTCGGTATTTGTGACCGCCAGTGTTGCCAGAATGATACTTTTGTAACATGTTATGTTAATTTTGACCCTCTAATGTTACCTCCATGTTACACGACTCAATATGTTATTTTTGTGTTACTTTTAGGTCAATGTAAATATTGTTTAAAAATATTTTCCAGCAAACAAAAAATATCGTGAAACGGAACGCATCCAAGAATGTTTTTGTTATTGTTCGTCATGTTGGCCCACATGCCCTGCGTTCCGAATTACGCCATAATCGATTTGAGCGCTCTCAAACCCGTACTGAATTAGCGTGAGCGCGACAAAGACATTGTACTTATAACTAGACTGTGCACCAAAAAATGTTGTTTAGCTAAAATGAGATTTATTGTCTTATATGTAGGGTAGCTATTTCCTTATAAGCGGTAGCGAGCAGAAAACGGTCCCGGTGAGAGGGCTCCTGCTGGGAGTGTGTCCTTGTCTGACGTCTTGCCAGCTCAATTAACCATTGGGTTTGGTAGAAATGGTACAATAAAGGACATACGTTTTGCTTTTTTAGGAATTACCAAAACGAACGTTTATAATCTTTGAAACTTTATTAAATATTTCTAGTTCATAAAGTAGGTATAATCATCAATTCGTTGTATTTCTTAAATAATCCTTAAACACTGAGTATGTAAGAGTAGTAATTAAATGTTTGGGTCTGGTAATACTAAATGCAGATGCCGGTTTGCTCATGTGGTTGTTTGGATGATTCTCGTGTTTCGATTTGTGATGGTGTAATTTTTCATAAAACCTGCTAATTTTAATGAAAAATGGTGAATTCTTGTTGTGACAGGGTGCAAAAATGAGTCTTATCCCGGTAGCCGCTTTTCTTTCCATGGATAAGTAAAAACAACAATTATGTTCTTTAGGGTAACCATGAGTTTTGTTGATTCAAGATTTTTTTACAATCTCGTACCTAGTACTAGGTAAGTCGATACGTGTCGACTGTCATAAATTGGAGATGTTGGTGAAAAAAAAGTTGTTCTAATCGCGTTCTTTGACTTTGAGACGATGACGTTTGTTGTTATTAACTAATTATTGTATTGTAGATTTCCAAAGAATGAAAACTAGATATTGAAGTTGGAAAATGCAGTACCTGGAAAAAACTCAGTCGTCTGTTATTTGCAGTGCGCATTTTATATGTGAAGACTTTATTCCTGGAGTAAAATGCTGAAACCTGATGCTGTCCCGTCAATATTTCCTAAGGTAAGAATAAATCATCCGTGTGTCCGCGCATTAACAATAACCTTGAAAATTCAAATTTTGCGATGCCTCTTTCACATAGTTTCACTGAGCCGACGTGGTAAGAGTTTAATTTTTAGTTTTGTTTTGTTTGAATTTTTAAGGTAATATTTAATTCACAGTTAAGTAGGTATGTCCTAGTAAAGATAAGTACTTGTATAAATTTTGTTTCGCCTATTATTTATATTCCGTCATATACGTTTAAATAAATAAATAGAAGCTCTCATCTGCACTACTCTGCTCCAGTCTACTCTTGTCTACCTGGGTAGGTAGACAAGAGTAGTGTCCCATTATCTTCAAATATCTTTACAGGTCGTGTCCTACAAAAAAAGAGTGCATGTTTTAAGCAATTCATGTACCTATAGAAGAGGTAGGACCAGCACCAAAAAAGGCAAAACTGCAAGAAAGTGCCATCAAGGAGATTACCATTACGGAAAGTGTTTGTACACAAACAAAATCCGCTGCAACTACTGACACGCCACTTAAAAAGAAATTACGTCGAGATATGAAAGTGTTACAACAATGCCTGAAAATGTGTTGGTCAAAAATTCTTAAATTTAAGACTTAGAACCAACGGGAAGTCTCTAACCCTCAAGCATGTAGTAGATAAGGCTACATTAAAACAAAACTTGCGTAAAACAGTATTGTCCAGCAATGTATAAAACCAATTCAATAAAAATTTATTCCAGAATGCATCAGGTTTATATTTTGACCTCCTCATTTTACTGGTTTATACATACATAATAATAAATATATCTCACATTTGACAAACCTAGCTTTTTTTTAACTACCTCTTTACAGAGCGAATGTTGTTAGGTTTTTGTCAAATTAACGGTAAGTCAGATGATACTTACATATTATAAAGGGAGGAAATAGTAGATTGTATCATAAGGGTGCGAAATCATATTTTTATTACTTAACTATAAGTGCGCCGGAATTAACTTTCCCGCGCACTTATAGTTTCTTAAAGAAAACACCACCTTTGGGTGCACACCAAGGCAAACCAAGTCGATCTTTTCGAATAGATGGGATGAAAAAGTATTTCCGACCCTTAACCCACCCTTCCAAAAAAATTATACACACGTGATGTTTTGGTATTTTATTTTTACTTATATAAATATATGGTAGCTTAAATATGTTGGGATACGTAATTGTACAAGTAATTTGTCCCGTGTTCTGTTTGGTAGTTCATGGTCACCTCATTAGAAAGGGACACACTCCCACCAGGAGCCCTCTCACGCGGACCGGTTCTTGCGCCTTGGTGCACAGTCTAGTTATAAGTACAAGGTCTTTGGAGCGCGATAACGATGACCCATGAAACGTCATAGATGACGTCATGACATGCGCCATCTTGCGATTACGCCGACCATGCCATATTTTAATATCACCGTGAGCGCTGTCAAAAATTACAGTTGTGCATTCGTGTTTTGTTGATAGTTGTGTATTATGTATTATGTATTATTATGTACCTATGAAGGCGTTTGACTTCTAAAACATTCCCAAATTTTCACTTCCATTGCAGATAATTCACATACATGTCGTCTAGAGTTATTTACATCGTACAGCGAAGTATTTCGTTCGATGATGAATACACTTCTGCTACATTCCATAATTTATAGAGGACAACAAAAATAATTTGTCCGGAGGGTTAGACCTCTCGAATTTCTGTTTTTCTTCTAGAGCACTTTATTACCACTACTTATATACCAACTAACCGATAAACAAAGCAATGTTTAGATAAATTCAGACATGTTATAATTTGTTATAACTTCATCCAAGTGATAAAAGAAAATACATACTTCTTCGTGAATTTTATCAAAGCAAACAAAAGCAAGCAAAGACAGTCGCACTTGCTTACAACTCGCACATGAAAACGAGGCATAGTTTCGAAGGTACCTAAGTGGCTTCCAATTATCGTGCTGTACGTTATCGTGCTGTGCATTATCATGTCGTACATTAACCGGACTCTTTAGTACCTGTTTGTGCCTTTAGAAACTTTTTTGTTTCAATTTTATTGCGTCCCAGAAAAATGTTAGGGACGAATGAAGTTTTATAAGAACATCGTATTATTTATGGATAATTAATGCTCAACTTTCCAATATGCGAGCACAGCTAGGAGGCTGAAATATTGGTCACACGTAGGTCTACACCTAAGAAGTCTTTATCTGAAATTGTTTTACGCGGAATCTTACCTACTCTAGTAAGTAGGGCCCGGTAGGGGTACCTACTGTGTCAGTTCTGTAATACATTTAGAATTGCCAGATGCCAAAAATCTCGTGTTAGTTGCATTTAGTAGGGAAAAAACAGGATTAAAAAAAATCTCGAAAACTGTATATTTCCGTGTAAAATTATTTCAGATGTAGGCTTCTTAGGTACCTACCTGTGACAAAAATTTCAACCTACAAGCTGTGTTCGCATATTGGAAAGTTGAACCTGAAATACGTTTTTGCGTCATATAAAATTGCTTTCGTCCATAACTTTTTTCTGGGACGCGATAGAATTTAAATAAAAAAAGTTTCTAGACGTACAAAAAAGTGACTAAATATCTCAAATAAATAAATAAGAAATAATGCTGGACAATCCACACAGCATCATCTAGCCCCAAAGTAAGATACTCAAAGCTTGTGTTATGGGTACTAGATGACTGATATCCCAACTAATATTATAAATGCGAAAGTAACTCTGTCTGTCTGTCTGTTAGGCAGCGTTCCCACTACGCCGGACCGGCAGATCTGCCGCGCCGGTAAATCTGCCGGAAGGGCTAGTGGCTGTACAATTTATATGAAGCTATTCACATTATCCCGGGTCCGGCATTTTTGCCGAGCCCGGCATTTTTACCGAGCGTTTTGTCACTACAAAATGCCGGCAAAATCACCGGACTGGAGTAATGTGAACCAGTTCTGGCCCGTGTTTCCCGCCCCGCCCGTGCTCCCCGCACTTCATTCGGCTCGCATTTTCTGAGTAAAGTAGACGTGTAGCATGAGCCATTTTCTTGTGGGATCCGGTGTAATGTGAACACTCTGTCCGGTGTCCGGTTTCCGGCAGATCTGCCGGTCCGGCATAGTGGGAACCCGGCCTTACGCTTTCCCGCTTAAACTTCTCAACCAATTTTGATGAAATTTGGCACTGACAATCTTTAGACCCTGAGAAAGAACATAGGCTACCTTTTATTGCGAAAAAAAGAGATGAAGAGATTAAAAGTACGCAGACGAAGTCGCGGGTACCAGCTAGTATTATATACTTACATAGATAGATATTTTTTATTATACATAGAAAACACCCAGACCTATGGAACCAGTTTCTGCAAATCGTACACGAATTTATTCCGAGGTGGGAATCGAACCCGCAACCTTTTGGTCGCAGACGGACTCTCGCCCGCTGCGCCACAGAGGTCGTCAAATAAAATTTATTTGCAGATATTTAGTAACTTTTTTGTACTTCTAGATATTTTTTTAATTATTTAATAATTAATTTAAATTGTCTCTAACTATACGAAAAAAATGTGGTCCAGCCATCCTGACGTCAGAATAGCTGGCCACTTTCTTTTCATGTTTTTTTTCAGTAATCGAGGTGCAAATTATTCTTTGAGGTACAAAATAGATACCTACTAAATATTCAACATAAAAATCGATAGTTTCCAAACATAAAAATCGAACATGGTCCAGTGGTTCTGACGCTTACTACAAAACCATTGCTATTTTCCATTCTGGATACTGATTACAGAATAAACTCTCTACCGAAAAATCTTCTCTAAACTTCTATGTCGAAACAATTTTTTTTATATGGTATGTAGGTAACACCTTTGTTTACAAAAAATATCTTTGTTTCACCTACATGAACGAAAATACTTAAAAGTGAAATAAACTAAGTAGGTAAATAAAATAAAAGTTGGTAATAAATCAGCTTTAAATCAGCTATTTATTCATTTGCAAAACAAAAACATAAGTACCTAGGTAACTTCCGAAATCAATCAATTATCAACCGAAGCCGAATCAAAAATGGCCGATTCAAACAATCAAAGACATTAATATTGTAGTCAATCGCATAAACATATATATTACATGCGACGGACTTTTTCGTTCAAAAAAGAAAATAAAATTTTGGAGGGTATTCTTGATCTATATGAATCGTATATCATTAAGCAACCGAAGGGTTGATCATGTGAGTGATTGTTGCCGAAACTCGTTGAAGGGTCGCAGTCGTCGGCCTGTGTTGCTTGGTCCTTTCTATTCGTGCATGATTTTGGTCCCTGTAAAAAACTGACTATAAATATAAAAATAAAAACTAAATAAACCGGCTCGGTTTATTTAGTCCGAGCCTTCAATTCCTTTAAAACATAAAAAATTAAACATAATAAAATAATTCCATAAAACGAATGAACTATGGTACATTAAGGGGCAGCATACGGCGCGCGGCTATCTTGCTCGCACATTTGATAATTGTTGATAGCAATACAAAGTGTTAGCGAAAAACATTTTTGATACAGATAAGTTTTTAGACTTAAAATGTGATTTTATGTTTTTCTGATATTTATGTATGAAAACTTGCTTGGATTCAATATTTTTATCACTAAATCTTTTTAATGCTATTGACCACAACTTGACCAATTGCAATTTTACACATAACACACAAAATTCAGTGATTGTATATATTCAAAATTGTTCAATCGTGCGAGCGAGATAGCGGCGCGCCGTATGCTGCCCCTTTAACCAACGATAACTTAAATAATTTGGATACCTACCATACTATTACGACGCATATTGCCAACACGAATCCCTCTACCCTGGGTCAAAATAGGACTTCTTTGCGAGGCACGGTCGTCATCCTTATTAGAAATTCCACGATCAGTGTCCGAACCAACTTTATTGTCAGAAATGTTATCAGCTTTGGTATCAGTGTTCGTTTTTGATGTATTCTGTCTTATTTTCGTCGATTGCCTACTAGATTCGCCAGTTTCGTTGCTGCGGCTTTTTGTGCTCTTGGATGGCATCAAAGTACTGTTCTCTATCACCAAGTCGTTGTAGTCAGTGCTGGACGAATGGCGCTTATTTGTATCAGCGTTCTTCTCAGATGTTTTTTTTCTTATTTTGGACGATTGCCCACTAGATTCGCCAGTTTCGTTGCGGTGGCGTTTTGTGCTCTTGGAAGACATCTTGTCACTGATCTCTTTCATCGAGCCTTTGCAGTCTGATCGCATGCTAGACGCATTGTCTATAGCTTTAGAGAAATCTGAGTATGTTTCAATGGAGTCATCTGAAAGAGAAGCATGAATTAAATTCGTATAATTAATAATTTTCTATATTCCTTAAAAAAATATTTTTTTTTTAACAAGAAATTAAAAAAAAGTTTGGCGTAATGAAGTGCTGCATAAAGTAGATTAAATCAAGTAGATATAATGTAGTAGATTAAGAGGATATAGAAAAATCTTTTTTACATGATTAACCAGTAACCTCTGGTCATAAACCTAATATTAGCACAGTGATTAGGTACTTGACGGTGTAATTGAAATAAATTAAAAACAGAAACACGATTGGAAACTTTTTCAATGGGTTTATTTTTTAAACTTAAAAAACCTGTTTTACAATTGTTATCCTCAACTTCTCACCTCTCATCCTCAACAACCTCAACGAACTTCGATAGCATTTACGGTTTTTATACTATTGTGCTACGATGAAATATATGGGTAGATATTTAGCAGCCGCTCAAAAATGGCACGGTAAAAATAAGGCTTAAGAGTCCGGTGACAGCGGCTCGCAATTTCGAGGTGCGATTGGCTATTATTTCATTTTATTTCATTTCGGGGAGGTTTTTTGAAATAATAATTCTAAAGAAACACGCATAAATACTGTTCGAACACAAATAATACAATAATATAAGGGAAATGTGCCCGAATCAGAAATCATTTTGGTATTAGGTAAACGTAGACCAAACATACTAATACCAAAATGATTTCTGATTCGGGCACATTTCCCTTATATTATTGTATTATTTGTGTTCGAACAGTATTTATGCGTGTTTCTTTAGAATTATTCTTTCAAAAAACCTCCCCGAAATGAAATAAAATGAAATAATAGCCAATCGCACCTCGAAATTGCGAGCCGCCGTCACCGGAGCCTTAAATCGCGTGGTAAGCCTTATTATTTGGTCTCACTCAGTCTCTCGAACCTGCGCTAGCCGTGTGACGTCCTGCGATGCCTAAGTACCTACGCGGTGAAAAAGTACAAGAATAATACTCTAACTGTGCAAAAAAAAAGATGGGAGTGTCATACTTTCAGTAAGTATAACTTTTTGTCCATTTATTTCTGTGTATTAGATTAGCATTGTAATCGTATTTTTTACAATTTTTTCTTTATTTTAAACCCACAAACCAACTACGCACCTATAATAATAATAATATAAATTGTATTTACAACATCTCGAAAAAAAATCTAGTCCATATTTAAATATACAAGGTGTAACGGCTTGCACGACATTAAATTAACACACGTGTAGTGCTACTATATGGTATTCATTTAAAAAAGGTTTTATTTGGATTCATTCATAATTGGGCTTTTTTTTATTTTCAAACAAACTAAATATCAAATAAAGCGTAAAATAATAAAACACTGTATAGGTACCTACCTTACGTATACAGCAACAAAATGTACCTACCTACCTACGTTCATTCATTACTCTATTTCATATTAGTCGGTCGGTGCCTATAAGAGCGAAAATGCCGCCGTAAAAAACGTGTCGACGGCCGGCCGGCATACCTACCTACACTTTTAGTTTGTGTTTGACAGTGCATTAAAACGAGGACGTCCGCAACTAAGGTAAAATCTCACACTGTGCGTGGCTGGCTGGCTCAGGTTTATAAAATGCGAGATCAACTAGGAAGCTGAATTTTTTGTCACACATAGATCTACACAGTAAGAAACCCACATCTAAAATCGTTTTTCGCGGAAACACCTAGTTTTCGAGATATATTTTTTTTTATTCAAATTTTTCCTACAAAGTGCAACTTACACGAGATTTTTGCTCATCAATCTAATTATGTACCTATGCACAAAATAACATTGAATTAAAATGTACTACATGCCTAAATAACGGGATTTTCGGAATTCTCAGTCAGTCAGTTCAGTCTCATGGGGCCGTAATGAAAGGCGTGTTCTACTCGTTTCAATTTATTTATAAAAGTCGAACACATCCCTTGCGTACAAAGGCCATCACATGTTTTTGTCGTGCTCAAAGTTTGCCTGGACCTGGGAGTCGTGAAGCATCTGATACGCGGCTCCACCTTCACCTGTCGGTAAAAAATACGAGTAATCACTACATAGTATAAAACAAAGTCGCTTTCTCTGTCCTTATGTCCCCATGTCCCTATGTATGCTTAAATCTTTAAAACTACGCAACGGATTTTGATGCGGTTTTTTTATTAGATAGAGTGATTCAAGAGGAAGGTTTATATGTATAACTAGCGACTCGCCCGCGCGCCCCTGCTTCGCACGGGTACACACACATATCATGCATATATTATCCCTAGCTCCATCAAAAAAATCTGAAGAATCACCTTCACCAACCATACTGTGCGAGTTCCCGATAAGCACATCTTCGGACCCGCCTTCACGCGTGTCTGTCCTGAAGTTCGCAGGCTGCACCTATGAATTAACACAATATATAATTATTATTTATTTGTACAGTCAGTTATAGTACAGAATAAATATTAGTACCTATGAGTCCATATAATTTTCTGTATTACTAGCCTTTATTTTAGTGCTCTAAAGGAGCCCCTTCAAGGCGCACTTAAAATCCTTTCACCGCACTGTTAGAAAGAAACTAGTAATACGACAAGAAGAAGAAGTGGGTGTTGTTTGGGGACGTGATGACTCTCCTGATTTGGTCCATATAATGTAAACTTACTTACTATAATATAGTTAAGATTGATATCAGATACTAAATAACTAAATCATAGTCCTAGGGTTAAAAAAACTCTTAAGATAGTAGCAGCGATATGCGCTTGCAAACTGCAACAACTACCAACTACAACAAGATTATTTACAACAAAACAAATTATGTAATTTAAGACAAATTTATGTGCGCAATGCCAGTGCTCTTAAACGATGAAGGAAAACATCGTGAGGAAACCAGTTAGTATTCTAACAGCGGCGATGGGCTTGCCTACCTGTCACGTATGGAATACTAACTACTGCAAAATGTGGGTATGTGCCAAATGTAATGTTTGGACGTACCTTTGACTACCCCCCTTAGACATCCTCAAAGATTCTTGAATTAGTACCTACTTGGTACTGGGAGATCTGAAGGGATATCTACCGTGCCTGGGGATCGAAGTCGTGAAGCTGTTTCTGTTTACAACAAGATGTATGTGGTATGTTCCTAATGTTAATATATGTCAGGATCGTAGCAAGTGAAAATCCGTGGTCTCTGCCTACCCCTATGGGAAATAGGCGTGATTTTATGCATGTTAATATTTGACTACCTTCTAAGACATCATAATCTTGATTGAATAGGTACTTGGTACAAAGAAATCAGAGTGGGAAAAACGTTCCCCCCTTTGTCACTAACACTATTTTTTAAGTTTTATGTGTTACTAACAGCTATGGACTTACCTCCGGTTTCTGAAAGCGCGATCAACACTAATCGACTGTCAAGACACTTGTTATTTCAGCTTTTACGTCAAATTAGACAGAGATAGCAAGTGACAGCCGATTAGTATTGATTGTCGTTTCAGAAACCGGGGGTAAGTCTGATAAATAAATTATTATTATTATTATTTGTACCAAGTACCAATCAATTAAGGGCCATCCGGCGGATGGTCCTCAGTTTTCGTTTACCTATGAGCCCCTACTACTACTGTGCCCCTACTGAGTTTTGTTTTTCGTAACGTCATATTTTTTTGTAAGGAGGTTAAATAAGCACCTCTATCGTGCTGATCACCCAACTCTCCACAAAAAAGGCCCGACGTTATGAAATACTAAAAACTAAACTCACATCTTGGGGTACTGCACACCTACTTATAAATAATTCGTAGCTGCACACTACCAAAACCAAAACTCATAGACGCTACCTGTCCATCATTCCGCATAAGGTCAGGAAACACGTTCCCGCTGGAGAATCGGTTGTAAATTCCGTTCAGATTGTAGTGCAGGTTCATATCCGGCCCTATGTTGGCCTTCAGGAGTTGCTCCCAAATTCCACCTGGAATGAATGGCTTTTTGTAAAATAATGATAAACATATTGAAGTTATTATACACGCATAGTGCGGCAAACAAACGTAAGCATTTATCGCATTTTACATTATTTATTTTCTTAGTTTTCTACTTTGTTAGGTATGTAATTTCTCTTAAATCTTTGCTTTGTTTCTTTATTTGCTATCTTTGTCCTTGTCAAATGTGCACTACCTAAAATGTTTTTCCCATTACCCAAAGGTTAGCTGGTAGATAATGCTATCCAGCATTAAGCTCGCCTATGTACACTGTATTTTGTGCAATAAAGAATTTTCTATCTATCTATCTAACGTTTCGGCTATGTTGCAATAGTGGTCGCGGGCAGAAATATGCTTCAGCCATATCTCTATTATCGTCGGCTTATTGCTAGAAGTCACTAAGCGACAAAACTAAAAGTGTGGGAAAACGCAATCGAAGTTTTGATGTATGCCAATATATCGGCGAAACTAGAATAGCTACAAATATATGGGTTTTTGATTATTGTAGAGCTCATTAGGGCGAGTGCGCCGGTTCAATAAAGATAGTTAGTGACTTCTAACAATAAGCCTAAATTCTAATATATAACATATACATATATAATTTATTTCATATATAATTTTAACTTTCATTTTATAAATATATCAAATGAAAGTTTGTCCCTATTACTACATTTTATTCCTCTACAGAAATTAAACATAAGTTGGCTCAAGGAATATAATACTGTCTAACGAGAGTAGTTGGCTGTAAGATATTATCAGTTGTAAATAAATGAATAGCCTCACCTTTGTCGATGGATACAATAGGCCTATTGGACTGCCACGGATATTCCCCGTGCGCTTGGAAGTAGATTGCGTACGTAGATAGCTGAAATAACAGTTTACAATTATGAAATTATCTCTGCAAAATCATTAAACCAAGGAATTAATATACTACTTCGCCCACCTAAACCCAGATATTTTTATTAATTTTATCTGTGTCCATTGTTAACTCTGTGTGCGTAGTGATAGGTAGGTCTAGCATCCTACTATTCTGTGGTAGGCACTGATCTGTATTAGTCAAGGAATTTGAATACTACGTTATTAGTGTAGGTAGGTATATGCTCGGTGCAAGGAATTTATAAACTACGTGTTAAATTCCTTGGCTCAGTGGTGTCGATTCTTTTGTTCCATTATCCTAAAGTAACTTTATCTGACAGCTCTTAGATTATAGCCGTCCTTGTTGTTTCAGTCTTTTACAAAGGGACAGCAAGATTTTTAATGCTGCCAGATTAGAATAAATTAGGAAAATTAAACAACAGAATTGGCATTGGTGTGTAAACATTCATCAATAATTCATTCGTTATATATAGCGTGTAACGGAAGGGGGGTAAAAACCCTGAAGGAGGTGAATGTGCTCATGAAACTCAACAACTTTCCCCAAAGAACATAGGTCGAAATATGAAAAAAAAATTTGGCCCTCCCATAGTAAATCAATCAGCTGGTAGTCAGTTTTGTGAGGGCCAAATTTTTTTTTCATATTTCGACCTATGTTCTTTGGGGAAAGTTGTTGAGTTTCATGAGCACATTCACCTCTTTCAGGGTTGATACCCCCCTTCCGTTACACGCTGTATATATATGTTATATGGCTATAGCTACCCTTGTACCTGAGTTGAGGGTTGGGGATAGGAGGGTTGCAAGTGGGGTTAGGTGGCAAGTCTAGTTACAAGGGTAGCTATAGTTAAACCCATTCGTTTTGTTTGACACTGTTTGCATTATTGATTAACGAACCTGTGTGTAATACAAAGCCAGCCAGTACTTCCCGCCGTGACCGACGAAGGCCGTCTCGTTAGCGGCCATCAGTGCGGCCGGAAGCTCCTGGTGGATCATGTCGGGAGATATGCGGAGGTTGCAGCCATACCTGCAAGAAAACAAGAGAACTCTGCGCCTTAGTTCTATGATATACATGCCATTAAAGCTACCTGTTGCCGGCCAAAAGAAAAGCCCTCGCTTCTACATACAAGCTCATGCTTAGTTAGAGCGAGGAACTCCACTTATTGCCTACCTTATGGTCTTTACCTACGACATAAGAAACACACGTAGATATACCTTACTTATATGTTATTAGTGTATAAGACCTAGGCAATAAATATTTTACACGTTTATAATATTAGTAGGATTGAGGGCATACAGCTGGAGAAAGATTATTTTGCAGGACATTCAATTTATTTCACAGCCATCCAGCGCCGAACTTCCCAGAGCAATATTAAATCTACAATAGGTTGAATAGCCATCCAAGGACAAAATGCACAAACTAAGCTTATGCTTGTAATATGGGAGAACCAGATAGCTGATATACTACTTATAATACTTTTTTTTTGTAAATACATACTTATAATATTATATAACACCCAGACAGAGAACAAACATTTATGTTCACCACACAAATGTTTGTTCCCGGTGGGAATCGAACCCACGACCTACGGCGCAGAAGGCATAGCTACTACCAACTGAGCTACGTAGGCTGTCAAATGAGGTATGAGGGTGGGAGGGAGATATGAGGGTAACATTAATTTTTAGGTATATTTTTTTATTTAAAGAGCTTTATCGCTGTATTATCTTTTATATATTCCTCGTATTGATCATAAATGCACTACGTCATTATGACCAATACAAGGAATATATAAAAAAAAAATCCTAGTTATTGTATAGTCAAAAGAGTATACAATAACTAAGCGGTAATCTACCAGACAAACTGTAGATTCGTCTAGTGTATAAGACGTTTCAAAGTGATCCCTGTGATAGTAATGCATAAAGATCATTTTGATTTTGATTTATTACCAGTCCGGACACGCTTTGAGGATATCGTAAGGCGCTCTGTAGTACTCCGCCCGCCGCACCACCGGGTTCCGTATGTTATACCGCTCGTTGGGATCCGTAAGGTTGATCCTCTTGATCTTGATGTCTCTTCGTTCGCAGATGTAGTCGTAATGGAACTTGGGGACCGACTCTCCTCTTGCGCAGAAAGTTTCTGAAAAGTAACGTGTTTATATTATAACTCACAGAACCACAGATGACTGAACATTCACTTAGCATCGTAGGGCACGTTCCACGTATCCACGAGGCAATGATTTGTTAGAGGTGATGGTTACCACTTAACATCAGATGGGCCATCTGCATTCATACTTACAAACTTTCGCATTTATAATCCTACTAATGTAGGATAATTTCATTAGAATGTGTGCAATTTAATTTTTTTATTATTTGCAATCTATTGTTTATTACTTATAAATTTTATTTTTATTTTGTTGATTGAAACACTGACTGTAATTACTGTTACCAATAAATTGATTATTATAGTGTTGTTCGGGGTTGAGCAGAATCAAAAAAGGTTTGTTGTGTACATTCGTTCGTCGATTATATTATATGTGATAATATAATCGACGAACGAATGTACACAATCAGGTAGGTATCAATAACAAGATAACACAGACATAGAGGAACACACAGAATAAAGATTTAGTTCCACGTTAACGTGACTGCGCGCGCGCTTCTCACCAGCTCTCAATTATGACTACCCGGGATGGGGAAACAGAAACAGCTTCACGACTTTGATCCCCAGGCACGGTAGATATCCCTTCAGATCTCCCAGTACCAAGAAGGTACTAATTCAAGATTCTTTGAGGATGTCTAAGGGGGGTAGTCAGAGGTAGGTCCAAACATTACATTTGGCACATACCCACATTTTGCAGTAGTTAGTATTCCATACGTGACAGGTTGCAAGCCCATCGCCGCTGTTAGAATACTAACTGGTTTCCTCACGATGTTTTCCTTCACCGTTTAAGAGCACTGGCATTGCGCACATAAATTTTTCGATAGAAAAATCCATTGGTGCACGATCGGAAGGCGAGGTCACTCCCACTAGACCACCGGTGCTCTAGATGATGGGGATGGGATGGGGAGGCATCGCTAAATCCCTTAGCCGGCCTCGCCCAGCAAGACGCGAAGAACGTCGACGCGGACACTTTACCGTGGATGCGGGCCGAGGAACCGCACTGGAGCCTTATTCACTATGACAATAGGAGATTCCAAGGAGATTCCTTGCCCCATACCGTGAAACGTCAAAACTTGATATTGGGCTTTATTTTTTATGACATAGGAGATACTTTGCCCTGACCGTGTGACACCGGCTGCCTTGTCTTAGCCGAGCTCGCGCTGCAAATGGTCATAGTGCATAAGGCTCCTGGTGCTTAACGCTATATTATTCTGATTATTCAGTGATTGATACTAACTTTTGTATGTTCCATCGAGCGTGCTCACGGCGGCGTACTTATCGATGCAGTATCTATAGCCGAGCACGGTCGGGTACCTCAGGAAGGGGACTTTGCAGCTGAATCTTCCTTCTTGGTACATAGCACCCTGTTAAAATGAACTTACGAGCTGTAAAAACCCCCTCAACAACAATTTACCTCAGAGACCACCTCAGTGGCGCAGCGGGTGAGGGTCTAGCGGCGACGTAAGAGGTTGCGGGTTCGATTCCCGCCTCGGAACAAATTTGTGTACGATCTGCAGAAATTTTTTCCGTTGGTCTGGGTGTTTATGTATAATAAAAACTATCTATCTATCTAAGTATATAATGTATTAAATATATCAGTCATCTAGTACCCATAACACAAGCTTTGAGTAGCTTACTTTGGGGCTAGATGGTGCTGTGTGGATTGTCCAGCATTATTTATTTATTTTATTACAGGAGCTGCATTAGAGCGTGCACTGGTGGTCTAGTGAGGCCCCTTCATCTATAAGACGTTTCTAAGTAATTCCTGTAATTGTACTGAATAAGGATCGTTTTGATTTTGATTTTCCGATCCTAAAGTCGCGGGTTCGAAACCGGTGTAGCAAGCAGTTTTAATTTTCGAAAATATGTGCAAAGTGCCAGTAGGTATTCAAACAGTGAAGGAAAACATCAGGCGGAACCAGCATGTCGTAGAAAAAAAAACATGTGTCAAGTGCTCGATACAAGCACTCGACGATTCAAAGGACACTTAAAATTCAGACGATCGATGTTGGTTTTTTTGCAAAACTGTGACACTACAAAGACAAAGTACCTAGTAACGTGCCGTGCCTAAGGTGAGTACGAACATATCTGAAAGGATGTCTACAGTGCCTGAGTATCACAAGATACATACAAAAGAGCGGTAGGAAGCAAGCCGAGTGTTGCCTGTTCTCCTAGGCTGGTCGCGTGGCACTGGCACCTAGAGACACCTAGTTTTACCAGATTATTTTAGGAAACAATCTGATGTAATAATAAGAAATGTCATCTCAAGAAATCCATATAAATTGTACATACCCAAAATCAAACTAGACATTCACAAAAGAAATGCATATGTAAATGCTCTAAGGGTATAACAAACTACCTAATTCGTTTAAAGACTTGCCATTTAATATTTATAAAATCAAGCTAACAAAATGGTTAGCTGAGAAGTGTTTTTATGACATGAATGAATTTATGAATCCATTGTATCCTTATTGACATTTAACAAAATAATAAATATAATTTATGATTAAATATGTAGGTAGGTAATTGATTAAATTTATTTCTATTGACTGTAGGTATTTTTAAATAATAATATTGTTGACTGTCTCTTTTTTCCTTTGTCTTTTTATATATTATCATGTAATCAAAAATATTGCACGCCTAGTTTTAAGTAGAATACATTGGACATTATTATAATTATGTGACATCTTCTCATACATGTATTATGCAATAAAATACTTTGACTTTGACTTTAAGACGTTTCGAAGTGATTCTTGTGATTTTTTTTGAATCCTACTAATCCTACGAATATTTTAAATGCGAAAGTTTGTAAGTCATCCATACTTACAAACTTTCGCATAGATGGATGTGGATGGATGTTTGTTACTCTTTCACGCCGGAACGGCTGAACGGATATGGTTGAAACTTGGCAGAGAGATTGGTTATAGTTTGGAATATCACATAGGCTACTTTTATCCCGCGGGAATACCGGGATTTAAATCTACGCGGGTGAAACCGCGGGGCGCAACTAGTAATTAATATTCGCAGAAATAAGTGTTAGACTTGTATGTTGTAGTATTAATGGGCGCTGGGCAGTGCATCGTAGGGCGTTCTTAACGGGCAGGACTTACGAAGCAATGCTTTGTTATAGGTGATGGTTACCTCTTAACATCACCTTGTTGTTTAAAATTTAAACCCTTTTTGGGTATGTACCTA
Organism: Plemyria rubiginata; assembly: GCA_963576535.1. Taxonomy (NCBI): domain Eukaryota; kingdom Metazoa; phylum Arthropoda; class Insecta; order Lepidoptera; family Geometridae; genus Plemyria; species Plemyria rubiginata. The sequence goes on from OY754905.1 coordinate 759,506, forward strand.
TCGCGAAATGTTAATGAACACCAGTGGTGCACCGCGGTTTCACCCACGCAGTATTAAATCCCGGTATTCCCACGGGATAAAAATTAGCCTTTGTGCTATTCTAGACCATAATCTATCTCTCCGCCAAGTTTTATCCAGATCAAACATCAAGAGTAACAAACATCCATCCATCCATCCATACTTACAAACTTTCGCGTTTATAATAGTAGTAGGATGACAGTGGCACTAACCTTACAAATGACACTGCGTCTCCCCGGCGGGCGGGACACGCCTCCAAAGCAGTACGTCCTGGTGCCGTTGATCATGATCTCAGTGACGCCGATGTGTGATATCAGAGTGATGCCGTTGATGCCGGCCAGGGCGAAGCGCTGGAGGCCAGCGCGCTTGCGAACCTCGACGTTGTTCTTCATACTCATAGTGTTCACTATCGCTTGCCAGCCATAGACGAACTCGTGCATTGGTCCTATTCAATTAATTCCATGCATGTTAAGCTCGATGTTTTCCTGACGGAGGCCAAATATAGCCAGGATCGCGATGGGTGGACAGCCTTAGCAGCGGGACCCGGAGGGTTCATAATAATAATAAACTCGCCTCGCCTTGAAATTAAATTATTATGTTAATTGTAAGATCTGGAGGATTACAAAACCCTGTAGTGTACGGGTTTAGAGAAAGCGGGACCGTTTGACCGCAATCACTCACTTAACATCAGGTAGATGTTAAGTGATGATGCGGTCTACGATGTGGCACGTTTACCTAGAAAATACCTGTTCACATTTCTCTTGAAAGTATCCAAATTTAAAAACGGAAAAACGGACGCCGGCAAGGAGTTCCATTCTTTGGCCGTACGCATTAATAAATTTGAAGCAAAACGCTTGGCTTGATTATAAAATTCGATTAACCTTTAGACCAGGGGTTCCCAATTTTATTTGGCCATGGAACCCCAATGGATCATACATTTTTTGGCGGAACCCTAGCTGGCGGTTTTGATGCGACTGATATATAAATGCATGGAATGGAACCCCTGTGACCCTTCCACGGAACCCCTGAGTTCCGCGGACCACCATTTAGGAATCCTTGCTGACATGATTAACGATAACTTCAATTTTTATTAGATTTATAGTGTATACTACACTTAAGGAAATCACAAAGATTTTATAATGTCCCAAAAGTCATTCTCCTAACGGGATTTCAAATCCCGGAGAATAACTTTTGGGACATTATAAAATCTTTGTGATTATTAACGATGTTGTCAAATCAATGTTTTTACGCACCGATGCCAAAGCTGTCCCCATCTAGGAAATTGAACATCTCCCCGAAGGAGTCTGGCATGAGTCCCGCGATCACTGTGGACTGCTGGAAGCCCTCATCCGGCAGCGCTGGCCCGATCTCGTCGAGCGGGGTCGTAAACTCTTGCGCGGACATGTTGTTGAAGTGCCCCCGGCTGCACCATACCTGCTTCGATATTAATCTCAGTATGGAAATAAATAAATAATGCTAGACAATCCACACAGCACCATCTAGCCCCAAAGTTAGCTACTTAAGGGTCCGGCGACATGCCCGAATCAGAAATCATTTTGGTATGTTTGGTCTTAAGTTTACCTAATACCAAAATGATTTCTGACTCAAGCACATTTCCCTTATATTATTATATTATTTGTGTTCGAACAGTATTTATGCGTGTCACTTTAGAGTTATTCTTTCAAACAACCTCCCCGAAATGAAATAAAATGAAATAATAGCCAATCGCACCTCGAAATTGCGAGCCGCTGTCGCCGGACCCTTAAAGCTTGTGTTATGGGTACTAGATCACTGATATATGTATTTAATACCATATACTTACATACCATATATTTTTTATTATACATAGAAAACACCCAGACCGACGGAACTAATTTCTGCAGATCGTACACAAATTTGTTCCGAGGCGGGAATCGAACCCGCAACCTCTTGCATCGCAGGCGGACTCTCGCCCGCTGCATCACAGAGTTCGTCAAAGGAGGAAAGAATAAACAGTTTCAAGACTTTGATTCAAGACATGAGACGCAATGACACTGTTCCATAACTATGGTCTCCCATGAGTTTTGCCAGATTACTCGCTAGCGATTGTACTCGTAGTAGGTAAGCTATAGCCTCACAGCATCCTTTTGAGAAACTATTCTAAGACCTGGTCTTCTGGACATACTTTCCTATTGTCTAGGCATAAAATAACTGTTAAACCAGCTTACCGCTTCCCACCATAAAAACGTTATTAGCACAAAAATTGTATGCCCCATGTTTAGTGGGCCTGGGCAGAATTGCCACTAACTGCCTTATCTGTTTAGTCGGTTAGTTAGGTACCTTATCGTTTTAAGAAATTGCCAATTATGCAATATTGATTGACCGCTAGCCGAACTTGTTAGTTCACTTCACAGTACCTAGGTACCTAGGTATAGGTAGGTAAGTAAGCTTATGTAATGGCTTCAATTTTTTTTTTTTTTTTTGTCATGGAAGTGGAACCAATACCTCTAGGAAATACTAAATGGGACCAACAGGCAACCCTTGAATAGATACTACCTAACCCGAGAGAGTTAGCGCTCAGCGACTAATATGAATAAGAATTCATATTGGCCGCTAAGCGCTAACAGACCGATAAGTCCAGATAAGTCTGTTGCTGTCTCTTTTCCTTGGCCTGAAAGTGACAGTCACAAGTATACACTCTATAGAGCCGCTATAAAATGGCAGGGATTATGAATAAGGGCGCAGTATGTATATTAAAGGCATTGAAGTTTCATGAATTGTCCGACGCCGGACTCTGAGGAGAAAAAAATCAGGACTTGTCGATTCTTTGTACAGGTAAAATAATACAATCTCACATATAAAACCTCCGGCGTGCATTGTGCAAGGCTCTGTAAAAACATGACATTAATATTTGAAATTAGAATAATGTCAAAATTTATTGCAAACGTCCATGCGTGCTTTTCTAATTGTATGTAATCAAAATTTGGAATAAATAATTTAAAAAACAGATCTATTCACGCAAGGATAAAGGTAAGGTCTCAAATCATAAAGTACCGGTGTGCACCTAGGAAACTACTAGAACTAGAAACATAGCTTACATGATTAGTACCTACTTACCTCAAGTAGTCTGTCTAATTTTGTAGATCCAAATCTCAGCACGATGGGGGACCGTTGCCCCGAGATAAAGCCGGAGGAGCAATATCCTCTCTTGAAGCCCGATGGTGGAGGTGACAGCCCTTTGAAGCAAACGATACACACGCCAGGGTGGGGGGTACAGGTCCCCAGGAAGAATTGCTGCTCACGATGGCCTGGTTAGTTTGTCGGTAGAATATCCGAAGAAATAGGTACCTAAAATAGTGTGTGTGTCTCCAGCTTCCTCATATTGAAAATGTAATTTCTATAAATGCCAATATTTAAAGCATAATTAGTGCACTCATAGATTTGAATCATAATTTAGCTGCCAAATAAACAACGATGCTATAAGCTTATAATAGTGTGTAAGCTGGAGTAACATGTCTCCAGCTGCCTCAGTCAGTGTGGGCAAACGGCTAATGATAGAGATATATAGTAAACGCAAGGATTTAGTACCAAACGAATTAGCGAGGTACCAAAAATTTCAGGTCTGTAGCTCGGAAACTCTTCGAGTTATAAGACTTGATCAACGTGTAAGCTGGAGTAACGATACGTGAAAAAGCATATGCTCGTTCTCTGGAATGGCTGGAGCTAGCAGGTTGCTTTAAGTCTCCAGATTTAGTACCAAACGAATTAGCGAGGTACCAAATATTTGAAGTGTTTCTGTTCAAAACTCTATGAGTTACAAGCTTTTCCAGCTTTTTTTGTTTGTCCAACTTGCACATGTTGGATCTCAGCAACCACAATAGGTACAGACTCGGTTGATGTCTCTGAACCGAGCTATGAATTAGTGCACTCGGTACCAAAAATTTGGAATCTCTAGGACAAGCAGTTCTGTTGTAATCAGCAAAATAACATCCAAGGAATTTGAATACAGACAGATATATTCAAATTCCTTGATTGCATCAGTAGGTACGAGTGTGACGCATTCGCTGTAGTGACAGAGATAGAGCTACTATCAACTGAAGGCTGGTCGAAATGGAACTATCTGGTATTCTGTAACTCATCATAATATTAGTTATTTTGCTGATTACAACAGAACTGCTTGTCCTAGAGATTCCAAATTTTTGGTACCGAGTGCACTAATTCATAGCTCGGTTCAGAGACATCAACCGAGTCTGTACCTATTGTGGTTGCTGAGATCCAACATGTGCAAGTTGGACAAACAAAAAAAGCTGGAAAAGCTTGTAACTCATAGAGTTTTGAACAGAAACACTTCAAATATTTGGTACCTCGCTAATTCGTTTGGTACTAAATCTGGAGACTTAAAGCAACCTGCTAGCTCCAGCCATTCCAGAGAACGAGCATATGCTTTTTCACGTATCGTTACTCCAGCTTACACGTTGATCAAGTCTTATAACTCGAAGAGTTTCCGAGCTACAGACCTGAAATTTTTGGTACCTCGCTAATTCGTTTGGTACTAAATCCTTGCGTTTACTATATATCTCTATCATTAGCCGTTTGCCCACACTGACTGAGGCAGCTGGAGACATGTTACTCCAGCTTACACACTATTATAAGCTTATAGCATCGTTGTTTATTTGGCAGCTAAATTATGATTCAAATCTATGAGTGCACTAATTATGCTTTAAATATTGGCATTTATAGAAATTACATTTTCAATATGAGGAAGCTGGAGACACACACACCCTAAAATAGGCAGAAAATCACTATCACTACATAGTATAAAACAAAGTCGCTTTCCCTGTCCCAATATCCCTATGTCCCCATGTCCCTATGTATGCTTAAATCTTTAAAACTACGCAGCAGATTTTGATGCGGTTTTTTTAATAGATATTTATATTTATGGTTACTGGTTGCTGACCAAAAAAATTCCATGATTTCATGACAATTCTCAAAGCCAAACGCTTTCGCATTTTAGAACTGATATCCGCATGCTGGATGACGATGATCCTGTTCGGTATCTCGTTCCTGGTGTTTTACGCGTTGGACATGGGCGCGTATCGCCGCCAGCAGGTGGTCTTTGTGAAGTGCAACTCGTCCCGCCCAGCCAGCAACGTGTTCTACCACCACATCATGCAACGAGGAGACCAGGTGCTTGAATTACTAGAAAGACATCTTTAAGATCATCAGAATACTGGTCAACGCATAAAGACGCGAAAATTCTTTTTATTATTTTCGCGTAACATAAATAAGGGAGGCATATCTGTATAGTATCTTTCAGCGCTGTATGGTAGGTATGTACCCACAGCAGCGGTATAAGATATAAGTCAGAATTAACTACGTTATTAAATAATGAATTACCAAACAAGCGTGCTTGTATTTTATGCAGGTACCCTTTCTGCGACACTCCGAGTACCTATCCACCATGGCCGCACAATATCCTAACCTGTACTTCAACGTTATCTATCTTATCGACGACTCGTATTCTGCACGCGGACCGAGACAGAACCGTTTCTTAAATAAAGTGATCCCCTACTACCCCTACGGAACATACAGCTACAAAATGGACGAAAACTACCAACAAGCTTTAGAAGAATTCCAGAGGAGGTTCCATAACGTGAATGTGAGTGTTACGGCGCTCAGCAAGTACATGTCAGGGACACCGCTACGGTACAAATGGCGAACGATCCCAACGACTTACTTACCGTTCTATGCGCGTGTCTTCTCGGTCTGGGAGAACGGAGGTATCGGCATAGACTTGGTCGAACAGAGCATGTGTGACGACAGCCTCTCGAGCAAACGCAAAGCCGCCATTCTCAAGCAACACAACGACGGTATTACCCCCGAGGGTTACGCAAACGCTTTAAACAGAATAGATACAGAGGTGGAAAATCCTATGTTGGCTGTGTTTTACGGACTGGTCAACCACTTTCTCAATGAAACTCGCTCGTTAATCAACCGGACTCTCACTTTCGCCCCAGCAGCAGACGAGTCTATGCCTGACATCCTGAGCCGAACCCACAGGGCCAAGCGAGACGTTTCCAATGACTCTATCGAGACTACCCATCTGCCTGATGTTTTGAATTCATCTACTGATGATGTGGTACAAGTGAACAATTCAGATATTCTGGTTGCATCTGGCTTAGAGCTTATGAACAAGGACTTCCCACTCAATACAAACTATTCTAAGCCAAACGCTACTAGTGCGTCTCAAGTGGTTGTGTTTTACGACTTTCAAATCGTGACTGACAATATGGGACCACCGTATGTAGTTTCAGAACCTTTGGTAGCATCCGAGTTTGGGCCGACGGGGGTTGAAAAGAGTCGTGGCGGCAGAGATGTGAAGCGTTCGCCTCCCCCGATGCCTCACCTACTTTCTATTGACCCTGAAGGAACATTCGTAGCGGCGTCGTCAAAGCTGCATCCTTTCTTGGGACACTTGATATCTTCTGGGTGTCAACGTATGGCTCCTAAATTCGCAATACAAGATGGATTTCTTACTCAATGCTCCGGCTTTCTCCGAGGAGATGTGTATTGCAATAATATTTACACTTTGTAACGTTTAGAGTTAGTTTAATTTAATTATTTATTTTTATTGCCACTGTTTATCAAATTCTTTCATAACTAATTACATTTAATTTTGTGAAATGTTGTTTGTTTGTGTGCTTATTTATTTATTATTATTTATAATTTTTTGGTACGTCTCATCACTAGACAAAGAGATCAGTGTACTCACGGCACTGTTGTAAGCCTTATACAAAACCCTATGGTTTATTTTATTATGATAACAATCTATGTCAATCAATAAATTTTTGATACCAAAATTCAACACATCTTTTTTTGATGCAGAGTGGGGCTTTCAAACCACGACTATGACGCGTTAATAAAATATGCAGATGTTTGGAACCATCACATTAACGCTCACAAAAACATTGACTGGAATAGCATGCAGAAAAAAATTGAATTAAAAAGTATTTTCAATACAAAATGTTATTTATTCACGATTTACAAATCACCATACCTACAGTCAAAGCACACAAATCAGGTATTTGGCACATTGCATTGATAAGATTGAAACACATTATAATAAATATTTTTTTTGAGTACATAACTAAATTATCAACGCAAAAAAAATCCATGCCTATCTACATAATAATAAATTGTGATGTAAAAAAACCTATTATAATAAATACGCCTTATAAATAATAAATTGTGATGTAAAAAATCTATTATAAAAATCGTCTTAAATGAAAAGTCCATCGAAAGTTAACTATTAGGTACATAATTAAATAAAATCTATAGGTAATATCACTATTAAAGATCAATTTTTATCAGATCATATGTAAATAGCCTCTTATTTCTTTGTTAATACTTAAGGCACTATCATTAAAAGGGCAAGCATTCGATTCTAATACTTACCTATAGCATTTTAAAGTGTTGTTTAGAACATCATTTTAATGTTGTATATTTATGAATAAATGCAAAACAAATATACCTAGAATTCAAATAACTGGAGGCAAATTTCTAAACTAGTCAATAAATTATATTATGCGTAGCCATAGTCAAGTCACACTCACTTGTCATGGGTTTTTAGTAATTTCAAAAATCAAACAAACGTTTTAATACAATTTAGTTAAGAACAAACCCCCTCAAAACTGAGTTCCAAAGTAAGGCCCAATCAATTTCAAATAGACAATGTTTTTATTACTACCTGACGGCCAATATTTTTTTTTATCTAATGGAAGAGCCAACTGGCACACCTTACTTAAGGTGGTAACCATCACCTATAACAAAGCATCACCTATGCCTCGTAAGTCACGCACGATATGAGCGTGCCCTACGTTACACTGCCTCCCCATCTACTTGAGGCATACAGATGTTTTGGCTCATTCGTGTGTCTGTACCCTTCTCGGCAATCAATCCACACCCATCAAACAAAAACACACAGATAAAAAAAACGGATTGTCTAACCACAACAAGTAAAATATTGAAAACTGGTATAATATAATATTACTGGTATATTAATAGACTAATCTTCCGCTAGCCTGTTTTTACGCTTGCTCGTTGTATATTGTCTTACAGTAAGTACATAATTCTACTTAATACTATTAAGTAAAATGTTTTTAAGTAAATCGATATCCTATAATGAACATTTTTGATAAAAATGTCATCGTATTTAGTTTTTTTTTAAACAGACACTTTGTAGTTTTTTGTTGAACCCTGAATAGGACCACAAGTCTACATAATTTGAAGTAGAAATCAAAAAGAGTCTACAAAACTTAAACGGCAAGCAATAGTTGATAGAAAAATAATCAATCATACCTATTACATATAGAGATTCGGGGTCCTTAGACAAAGAGAGGAGATAGTCGAGGTTCTAGATAGATTCATTCTTCCTTGTCTTCAACTGCTGACAGGAACATCTTCTGGCATTGATGAGTGAATTTCGCTAAAAATAAAAGTTGCACTTATATTGCAGTTGTCTTTCGCTATTGTTTTTTTACTTTTTTTACTGTTCTCTTGTCCTGTCGCTATTATTGCATATATGTAACACACACATTATTTTCATTTGTAGTTTTTTATTTTTACTCTTTACGAGCCATTTCTGCGTATCTAGAATAGCTTTAAATCCATTTATCTATCCTGTACAACCTACAACTGTCCAGTACCTTGTCGTGTACAGTTTTTGTATAAATGCCTTTTTTTATTTAAAGACATGTCAGGTATTATGAATAAGGAATAAGAGGGTAAAGGGTAAAGCTCAGGCGCGTTCTGCGATTCTGCATCCTACGTTTGCGTTGCACATTACGTTTTTAATCACGTTTTACATTGCGTGTTACAATAGGACAATCCAATCGCGAGTCCGCATGCGCGTCTCGATCGCGCCTGTGCGCGCGATGCTTATAATTTTTGCTTACCGGAGATGCGTGGCAGGCACTTAGGGGGCGACCGCACCAGCGCAAAGTACACCGGCACTCCGGCCAGCGTCATAAGCGCTCCGGCCAGCACGGCCGTCGGCTCCGATACAACAGGCACCACCAACAGAACTACCGACACACTGACGAACACTATCGGCATCCAAGTTTGCACCTGCAAAGTATAAGTGCATCTGTTAGCCTTGTCCGTGCTACAATGCAATGCGTGCTACCTTAACCTAACGCAGAGAAAACAAATAATTTATTTCATTGACCGAATTAATTTAAAAAAAGAGGAGGATCAAGTCGACTGTATTTTCTTAATGTTTGTTACCTCATAGCTTTTTACTGGGTGGACCGATTTTGATGATTCTTTTTCTTATCGAAAGCTGGTGGTACAATACCAAATATAGAAAATTAAATTGCAAATGATGAACTGACAATGTGGTGTAACAAAATCTCATTTACCTTAATCGGTCTGACAAGATGAGGCTTCTTGTACCGCAGCCACAGAACAGCGGAACAGCTGAGGGTTGTGAAGAAGGACTCCACCACCGTGCAGTATGTTATCAGCGACGTCAGATTTGAAGGTATCAGCATCACCAGGGAGATCAGCATCTGTATCATAAAACTTCATTTCAGCATAAATGTTTCATAGGCAGCTTGTATGTACATACATCAGTTATATACCATCGTACTACTATTAGAAACGCAAAAGTTTGAAAGTATGGATGGATGGATGAATGTTTGTCACTCTTTCACGCCGGAAGGGCTAAACGGATCTGCATGGAACTTTGCAAAGAGATATTATAGTTTGGAATAGCACATAGGCTACTTTTATCCCGTGGGAATACCGGGATTTAAATATGCGCGGGTGAAACCGCGGGCGCAACTAGTAGCTATATAATTTGACAAGAATATTAGGCTAAGGCCGCACTACGGTTAAACCGCCGTGGTTTTTAATCGCGTGTATTTGTGCCCCTAGACAACTAATACAAGCGGCCGCACCTGCGGCACAGCGGTTTAACCGTAGTGCGGCCTTAGCCTTAAGCTAGAAAAAAATTTACCAAGAAAATCAGAGATGGTAGTGGAGACATGCATTTCGTGTTGATGTGCGATAGTAGTTCCGGCATGTGGCCGTTCCTTGCTCCCGCGAAGCACATCCTCGATGACGCCATTATGTGCACAGACAGTCCTCCCAAGATGGCGATTGCCACGAGAGTCGGCATCGCCCAACGAAGCCAACCCAGAGCGGCTGCAGCAAAGTCCTGAAAAAGAAATTTTGTATGATAAAAAATTTTATCTACTTCTTTTTCAATGCCTTAACAGTAAAAACTGAATCGACATTAAAAACAATTTAAACTACTTGAAGACATCAAGGCTCTTTTTGTGAATTTCGTCAGAGAAACCACAGTGGTCAAAATATTCCTCTTCGTACAAACTATCGATCAAACGAAGAGCCCTTGTCATGGGAGATTCGTTCAATATGTTGGTCCTGGCGTTTGGAACTACGAATAGCTTGTGACGGCGCGCAAGCACGTACTTGTTTGGCGCATTCAACCCCAAAATAAATATTGGTGGACTTACAGCATTTACCTGGCCTTAAAGTAAGCAAAGCTTGTGATTAGGGAAACCAGCTGACATAATTCTTTGTGACAGAGCTTGACTCGGTTGCTGAAGTCTAGCTAGATCGATTTATCGCCCCTGAAACTTTCTACATGCCAAATTTAATGAAAATCATTGGAGCCGTTCTATCAAGTATGAGGATCAAAGTCATGATGCTGTTTCAGTTTCGAATAAATTTTCTCACGATGTTTGTGTATCACTCGCACTGGCTATACATCCTGTCTCAATTAGATTGATTAATTATGCCGAGACAGATACCATTCTGGTCATACGTGTTTTCGTATGACCAGAATGGTATCCGTCTCGGAATAGAGTAGCCACTTTTTTCTTTTATAATCTGTTGTTTTTTTTTGCATGTCTCATTCATTTCGATTGGCACCACTGCCGCACACCAGTGGAACTGCATTGCTATATTATATTGTAACAGGGAGCATACAAAAGAATGTAGCCAAGCTGTAAGTTTGTTGACTGTTCTTCTAGGCTACCTACACCTCTGCTCTCCTGCTTGAATGTTTCAGTGATCCGTGTGATTCAATAGCTTCACGACGTATGATTACCAAGTGCAGACCCAAGATCCTTTGAGAATGTCTTAGAGTCAGGCACAGTTAGGGTCTTAGGGGTTGATTGACCTTTGTCAGAGGTACATCCATTACTTTGTTTGGCACATGCCTACATTTTACAGAACTTGTTATGCCTTGTGACATTATTTCTTCCTCTCTTTAATTAGTTAATTGATTTTAACCAGCCCTATCAATCTTAATTATTAGTTGTCAAGAGATAGACCATACTGAGTTGTGGCCAATTGAATGTCATTAACTTTTTTTGTAATTATTGTATGTCTATTTGGTTTAACCACAGTAGTTCATCTTCAGGCACGTTGCTATTAAGAGTGACTTGTGAAGCAAAGCTCTTTTAAAGGTAAGGTGGTATACCCACTTATCTCCTTGTTCCTCATTAGCAAGTACTATTTAAAAATTTACTTGAATGTTTTCGATAATTTACATCCTACTAATATTATAAATGTGAATGTTTGTAAGTAGCTATAGGGATGGATGGATGGATGTTTGTTACTCTATAACTCCAGAAAGGCTGAACGGATCTTGGCGAAAATTGGCACAGAGATATATCATACATTGTGGAATACATATGATGCTTTTTATCCCGTGGGAATACCGGGATTTAATACTACGCGGGTGAAACCGCAGGGCGCTACTAGTTACAATATAATTAGCAACACACAGCTGCACACCAAGGTAACTAACTTTCCAAGAAGAACCACAAATAAGAATACTCAATAAATTTACCGCTGAGTATTGCATGTAAAATGCATTTGGCAGTCGAAGCTTACTTACCACAGCAATAGCTTCAGTGGCCCTGACGCCAATAGGTCCCAGCACAGCCAAGTAAGACACGTTGGCTAGCAAATATATAGCGGTCACCATCGGCAAAGAAACGTAGATAGCGCGCGGCAGGTTCACGAAAGGATCGCGTAACTCCTCAGTCATGAAGTTTAAGTAGCTCCTGCAATATCAATTTCATCAGGTCACTGACCTCTATTATACTCATCAGGTACATCGCTGATGCTGAGTATATACTCCAGATCTTATTCTACACCTTAGTTAGCAGCATAGACAAAAATATGAAACACACAAATCATCACATTAATGTAATAATACGATAATGCGTGTGTTTTAGCCCTCGATCGGTTAAGGCAGATTCGTGTTAGGGCAGAAGTACTAAGTATCAGAAATTGTTAAAAAATATATATTTATTAGTAACTATGTTTTGTTTATAGGTGATGGTTACCACTTAACATCAGGTGGGCCTTCTGCTTGTTTCATCAGCCAGTTGTGAAAAAAAAAACAATTAGTGACATGAAAAAAAGTCTTTTAAAGGCGGGCTTACAACATATTATAATCTGACACTACCATAACTGAATCTGTTCTTAACCGAACGAAGGAGTTTTTGGGTGTGTATTTTTATTGGCACTAAACTGGATGAAACCGTTAAATAGCCTGTATAAAACCAGGCTACTTTTTATCCGTATCCACGCGAGCGAGAAATGAGAAGAAATATAATTTCTGAAGACACACCCACCATCCGGAGTATGAGAAGATGCCAGAGTAGAATGCAACGGACCAGTCGCTCACTGAGGTCTTGGTGCCTGCCCAGCCATCTTGGAAGTGCTCCACATTACCTAGAGTACAAAGTTATATTTAGGCGCACTGCTGAAGCTAATTCATATTGTTCCAAGCGAAAGCTAATGTATCATATAAAATATACCACCATTGTTACCATTTAAGTACCTACCTTATCATATTGCAGATTTAATGTACTTTATTTCCCCCGAATTAAACAATTAAAATTGAGGCCGTTCACCCCATTTTGGTAATCGTATAGATGCTCACGACACAGATTTATATCTAGTGTGGGTATCACAGGTAACCAACCTTATCTCGCTCAGCAAAACAACGATAATTCATCCATACCTATCATGTTGAGTATACTATACCTACCTAATCTAATAATTTTCATGAAAACTAACCAAAACTCAAGTAAACTCAACCATTGTAAAACAGTAGGTAAACTAGACCTAAGTATTGTAAATCGCTCACCTAAATATAAGTACCAATTTGTAAACCGCTTCACCGTTTTTTGCTGTAATAATTTTTTTTTCATTTTCATTTTTTTTTTTTTTTTCATACATGGTTCATATAGGACCTTGTCTATAATTTCTCAGAGTAATTGCCACAGAGCTATAAAAACAAAACGTGTTCGCGTGTAATAATAACGCTTTCAAACAAAAACACAGGTAGGTCTGGCATTGTAGGGTTTTCTCTAAATTTTGTTTTTATACATGTAATTGAATAATATTATAATACTAATAAAAGATGTAAGTTTTACTAACAAAATAATCCATTGTAGATTGAATTATTTTTATTATACAACATAGGGCACGCCATTGGTGACGTGCTCTGTAAATTAATGCTATAACAGTAGAGGTATCCACTAAGAATCAGGTGTTTCGACTGCTTGTTTCGAAACTTTTTAGTGTAAAAGAACATATATACCTTGTCCTAGCCACACAATGCCTCCAACTATGATGATGACGAGAGCAGCTATCTTCGTAAACATAAACACATTCTGGATCCTCGTGGTGAAACGCACGTCGTATGCATTTATGAAAGTTAGGAAACCTGAAATTACGAGAATCATCAGTATGAGCAATAAGTTCATGATCCAAAATGCATGGAGTTTGAGTCTGTGAGTGTGCAACCTCAGTTGTGTTAACTTACAAATAGTGACAGCAGCAATAAGTTTCTGGCATAGTGGGTCTATAGGACAGTCTGGGAATATGGGGTCCAGGACGTTACTGGCGAATGTCAGCGCCATGATTGCATTGGTGCTTGGCCTGAAAAACATAGTATATTAAACATTAGCTCATAACACTGTGAAGCTAATTGGTAAAATATTGATTGGCTGCTACCATTAGCAGGAGTGGACATACCATCCACAAATGGTAAAATCATTGGATAAAGTATAAATTCTCAATTAAAAAGGAAATTCCAAAATTTGAATTTGAAAATGTTCCAAAATTTGAATTTGGATAAAAATTTTAGCAAAAAATTTTACCAAAAATTTTTATTAACCTGAAAAGTCAAAGTAGGAATGGTGCTGGCCAGTATTAAATCAATATTAGTGGACATTTCACACAGCGCTATCCACCCCCAAACAAACCAAGGCTACATAAATTTAATTTGCTTTTGCTTACAGTTTCACAATAAACAACGTAACTTCACTAGTAGCTAGGTACACAATGACATGAGAACAAAAAACAACGATTTTTAAAAAGATTTTGACTAAATAAATGATATGAAATAGGTAGGTAATTGAAACAAATCAGTCTCCACAAAGTCAAGGAAAAATAACACAAGGACATAATTTTGTAAGCAGTGTAGCCTTATGCATTCTTTTTTATACAACTAAGTAGCTGATGGAACAAGCACCATCACCTATATACAAAGCATTGCCTCGTAAGTCACGCATGGTAGGAATGTGCCCTACATCCATCAACTTAAGCCATACAGATGTTAATCCTCATGTGCCTGTAATTACACAGGCGACCACACTCTTCAAACCATAACACAGTGTTGCTGCTTGGTGGCAGAAAAATCCCTGGTGGTAGTACTTTCCCGGACGAGCCACACACAAAGAGCTCTACTATTGTTTTTGTACCATGCAAGCATAACGGCAGGTATATAAAGATAACTGAAGTACATGTATGAGAAATAGTAATTGTAAGTACTTACACAAACACCAAGTTAGCATCCCAAAGGTACAGAAAAGCCGGCAATGGTCCAAAGGCTTCATTTATGTAATGGTAGTCTCCACCACTTTGTGCCAGTGTTGTCCCTGGAAGTAGCACAAACTCTGGTGACACTGAGATATGTAGGTATTATGTAAATTAGAAGAAAGTTGCAAAAAGTTGTTCATAGCATTGAATACTTAGCTAAGTTTAGAATAACTCACCAAACTTTACAAGAACAAAGTGTCTTCACCTTAACACAGAGACAGTAATATAAGTGCCAGTGGACAATACACTTTATAAAACTACTGACCTAGTTTAGATTCTGTTTAGTTAGATTACCCTTTCTTTTTCCTTAGCCTGTTCTGTCCCACTGCTGGGCAAAGGCCTCCCCAAGGACTTCCAGTTCTCCCTATCCCGAGCCTCCTCCCACCAACTGTTAGATTACCTATTAGCCGTAATTATGGCTAGTTTGTAATATTATTAGGTATGTAAAATTATGTAAATTAGAAGAAAGTTGCAAAAAGTTGTTCTTAACATTGAATACTTAGCTAAGTTTAGAATACTTAACTCACCTAATTCTGCGTAAGACAAGGCACCGAGAGTTGCTAGGCCTCCGCAAGCGGCCCACACAACTAAAGCACCCCATACAGACCCAGTTTTCTCTAAAACTTCTTTCGGTGATATAAAAATGCCACTTCCGAATATAATTCCCAGAATTATGGCCACCCCCTCAAGCAAACCGAGTTGCTTGCGCATTTTTACTTTGTCCTCAGGCATTTTGTAAACTTGTGTTTTTGAGAGGTTTTCAAAACTTTTCTTCGCTACCTTGTTCTTACTTCCTTTTTTTACAAAACTGTATGTAATTTAATTTCATAACCTAACCAGGACATAAAAAACAACCTTATCTTTTTTTATTAGTAATTGTACTTCTACAAATGTTACATTATATGATATATCCGCTCGTGTACGGTTCCAACTACTCAATAAAATTCACACAACACATGGAAAAACACCAACAAAACCGACCACCCAGCAACCCAAACACAACAAACAAAACGGAAGGTAATATATCTAAGTCGGAGATTTTTTCTCTTCTTCTTCTTTTATTTATGGCTGTTCAGTGGCCGTTAGGGGCTGCCACGAATTTGCCAATGTCGAGTTGGTAAGAGATTTAAAACAAAAAGGCGGAGATGTGAATCAAGAACGGAGACTAAAATATGATTCGTTAAAATGATAGGTTTAACATCTAATTAGAATTATTTAGGTATATTACAACATTAAAAGAATGTAAAACTATAATAATTTTCTCACAAATCCGGTATTTACTGTCAAAACTGACATTTCATATTGTCAAATAACAAACTGCTTGCTTTTGATTGCTAGGAAGTTATTCGTCGAGCGAGCTCCCTCCCTCCTCTCCCGAGTCCTCCCTCCATTCCAATCGGCAGCATAAAGGCCCATTTACATGATGCCATTTTCTTGTACGTACAAGAGCAATAATTGAATGCAATAAATGAAGCGCAATAATGACCTTCGAGAATTCCAAGCAACTGTTTACACGCGGATACTAGTAAAAAAGTTGAATGCAAATCGGCTCATTTTAATGGTACTAGGTAGGTAGGTGTATATCTATATGAATATTAAAACTCCTTTTGGCCGTTCACAAAGATTTTTACTATTTTATCTTCTGGGGAAGAACAAACACCTAGCAGCGTTGCTGTGTTTCGGTTTGAAGGTTGTACAATTTCAGACACCATGATGCTTAACATCGGTAGGTATTTCTAGGGGTAGGTATGTTTTGTGATATAGACCATCTCTTCATTCCATCAACAAGCCAGATTTTTCTATTTAGATTTGATCTCGATGGATAAGGGTAGTTAATGGTATTTTAATTTAAGTATATTTCTTTGATAAAATTTTAGAACTGTTTCGGTGAAATTTCTGGGTCCGGGTCAGGATAATACTGCAGCAAATCTGCAACAGGTGATTCCTGATCCTCATAAAAATCACATGCCAGTAGGTATTCCCTCTTTGAGTAGTCATCTCCTTTGCAAAACATTTCACCTGGGAAACAAAATAAGAATGAAAAATACCAATATAATTTATTGCTGAACTAGAACTGAACTCAACTTGCATATCTAAGATTCATTTTTAGAAAATGTCGGTTTTATCAGTTTTTTTCAGGAGGATCCTGAGGTTTCAGGTAATGAAAAACTCAACCTATGCAAAGTAATATGGCTCCTCCTGAACATTGGCTGCTAATTATACTACGTATTATTTTTCAGTCTACTTTGGTACGTAGATGGCGTTGATAAGCAATTTGAAATAGGTACAGTCAAATATTTCTCGCCTTTTTATTGAACATAGGCGAAGTGGTCCTTCGAGCCAGATGTTTTCTATTATATTATGACATCGATGAATTTGTAAGTATGAGTTATAATTAGGTATGATAATTAGATAAGTAAGATAAGTATAATACCTTCTATATCCATAATATGAACAGGTGACTTGGCCTCCAGTGCCCCTACACAGTAATGTTCTTCTGTGAGGTCTGGGTGCCAGTACATCACAGCATCCCTGCATGAAGTTCCAGCTATAGGTAAAAGTATTCGATCCTAAAAAGAAAATATACTTAGATTTAGGTAGGTAGGTAAGTATTCGATTATCTACAGACATCTACTTATGGTCTTTTCCTTGCGATGCATAGCTGAGAAATTTTTCAAGGGGCAGAAGGTCTATTGCGCATTCATAGATTTGGAAAAGGCCTATGACAAAGTGATGAGGAATGAACTGTGGTCGGTGCTGTCTATGTATGGAGTAGACAACAACCTGATTCAGGCTCTAAAATCTCTATGAGGATTCTAGAGCTTGCGTTAGGATAAATGGGTCATAAACTGAATGGTTTAGCATCGAAAAGGGTGTTAGACAAGGATGTGTAGCGTCTCCATGGTTGTTTAATCTATTCATGGATAGTTGTTTGCAAGATTTGAGCGCTAGTGAATGTGGGTTAAGAATGAATGAGTTACTCGTCAAATGTCTTCTGTATGCTGATGACCAGGTTATACTTGCGTCATGGGCGGATGGGTTACAGGAGATGGTAACAATTATGCATGGAGCTTTTGAGAGAAAAGGAATGAAAGTAAATATTAGTAAGACGAAAATTATGGTATTTGAAAGAGATGAATGTATGACAGAATGTAATATTTTGATTGGTGGAGAAAGAGTGGAACAAGTGAATGGATTTGTATACTTGGGGACTTTGTTTACGAGAGATGGGAAGCATGATAATGATATTAAAAGGAGAGTGGCTGCTGGAAATAGAGTAAATGGGGCGCTACACACGTTTATGAGCAGCCGGAAACTGTCCAAAAAGGTACGACTGGCTGTACATAGGGGAGTGTTAGTGCCGACATTAATGTATGGTAGTAAAAGTTGGGTATGGTAGAAAAAACATCAGAGTAGAGTAAATGCAGTAGAAATAAGAGCGTTACGTAGTATGTGTGGTGTGAATTGAGTGATAGAATGAGGAATAGTGTGATCAAAGAGAAATGTGGAGTGCAAGAAGACGTAGTGATGAGGGTAGAAAAAGGTATGCTAAGATGGTTTAATAATAATAAGTTTATTGTTCAGATTAAGGTTACATGAAGACTTAATAGTAGGTAGATCTAATATAAGATGTGACAAGCTTTTATAATTTGGTGCTCTGAGCTTCGGACAAGAAAATCTGTTTCCCGAATCTCAGCGTCCACCCCTCGTAAAAAAAGGTAGGCAACAATATGACGTATGTACTAAATGTAATATGTACCTAGGACGAAAAATTGACTAAAAATATACATACACACAAGACAAATTTTAACAAAACAACATGCAAATAGGTACACAATCAGATAGGTATAAAAGTAAAATTAAAACTTCGTTTTTGCTGCAATTGAGTAGGTATTCATGTGAGGCACAAGAAAAGAGATATTAGGGTCATAAGATGGATCAATGTAAGTAGGTGTTATTAATTAATCGTGTAAGGCTAGGTGTAAGATTGTAGGAAGTGAGAAGGTGCGTATAAAATAGGTGTGTATGTGAGAGTGTATGAGTTACGTTATGAGTGAATGAGTTCCAGTTTTTTTTTAGCATTCAATTTCAAGTATTTTTTCCGTTTTTGTGTAATCTAATGTCAGTAGCCACAGTCTTACTTTCATTTTGCAGTTTATTTTGTTGAGGGGGTGATGGTTAAGAATTTTATGTAGTTTGTTGTAGAGGTAAAATGCTATAAAGCAATATTGTGTTTGACTAAATTTGGTCCGAAATTTCCTAACTTTGCAAATTTTATCTTTTCTACGTTTATTTGAGGATCCACTAAATGGAATGCGTGAATGTAAGTATAAAATTATTTTGTGTAGGTATAAATGTCTTACTGATAGTACTTCGATTATTTTATAAAGATCACTTGTCGGGAAATGATATGGCTTAAAAAGTAGGACCTTTAAGACTGATCTTTGAGCTCACAGAAATATAAATCCAAATAATATAATATAATTTGTAGGGTTTTCCCTATCCCGTGTTTGAGCTCTTTCGATGCCTATCATGTGCGTTTTGTAAGCTCCACCCCAAACGGTAATGCAGTAGGTTAGAACAGATTGACAAATATTTTTATAAATGGTTTTTAAAAGTTTGATATTATTTATTTGTCGCAGTTTTTTAAAGGTCCATATCAGTTTCCTGACTCTGGAGGTGGTTTGTTTGATATATGGTAACCAATTCAGCCGTTCATCCAATATTATCCCTAGGTATTTGATTTCAGGGACCTTTTCTATGGACTGGTAACAGCAATTAATGTTGTCTCTACATGTGTGTACTATAATTTTATGATCTGGAATGGTTTGAGTAGGTCCTCGAATTGTGAATGTAACATGCTTAGTTTTGCCTATATTAAGTGTCAGCAGGTTTTCGTTTAGCCATTTCATAATTTTATTTAGTCCTTGCTCTGCTGAGGCATATACTTTCTGGCAAGTCTCTCCCCGAAATATAACGGCTGTGTCACCAGCATATGTAATTATTTTAGCGTCATCAATATTCATGTTACACAGTCCATTGATATATACCAGGAAGAGAGTTGGTCCAAGTATGCTTCCTTGTGGAACGCCATAGGATATATTTGAGTCCTGGCTTATGTATTGACCAATTTTGACTTTTTGTTTTCTATCAGATAGAAAATCTCTAAAAATATCCAAGCAGGTCCCCTTCACTCCAATGTTTTCCAGTTTTTTTACTAGATCAAGAAAAATTCCAAGGCACTTATCTTGACTGTCCAAGTACTCAACCACGTTATTACAGAGATCTAAGACTGCATTATTATATTAACCAAATTTCTGATCTGACAATATATTTTGAGTTTCTAGATAGTTCATGAGCCTTTTGTTTAAAATTTTCTCTAATATTTTGGACAGGACTGGAAGAACAGAGATTAGTCTGTAGTTGTTACTTAAATGGTTTGGGCATGTAGAGAGGATGGATGAAAGAAGATTGACGAAAAAGGTGCATCAGGCGAGTGTGAATGGGACTGTTGGGAGGGGAAGACCTCGGCGGACGTATCTAGATCAGATTGCAGATGTTCTAGAGAAAGGCCAGGTCAAGAGTACCCCATACCGACGAGCATGTATGAAGAATGTTATGAGAGTGAATGAAGCGAAAGAGGTATGTCAGGATCAAGTGGAAATCCGTGGTCTCTGCCTACCCCTATGGGAAATAGGCGTGATTTTATGTATGTATGTATCTACTTATTTTGTTCAACTTCTACTCCAAATGCCCCCAAAAACGAAACAAAACAGCTAGCACCTATCGACTTTGATTTCCAGCCACGGTAGATACCTACTCTCCCTCAGATCTCATTAGTATCTAAATTCCTTGATACTAACTGTACGTAGTATCTAAATTCCTTTTATTATACAGGGTAACCGGAACAGTGACGTCAAAAAATATAGTTTAGGACCAAGGAATTTAGAGTTTAAGTCCCTCATATCGTAGGGCAGCCGAATCACTGCAATGTACTCGTACATACGTTCTACAATTGTTGATAGTTTTCGAGTCATGATTTTTTTAATTATTGACAATTTACGAACAACAAAAAAAGAAGAAAGCTTAATTGCCTTTTTTTGCTACTGTATCTTCATGAGTTGTACTTTAATATTTGAAACAATCAGCTTTTCACTTTGATGAAAGTTATGAAAATTTCGAGTACATTTATTATTTATTAAATTACATTTTATTTATAAGATAAGTAAGGTATTTAAATAAATCGAACCTTGCATATAATCTTGTTGTTGACGATAGGTTCCTTGACTTCACTAGTGCAGAAAAATTTCCTTTTTTTTCTCATGATTACCGTGCTCAGTTCCAGAACAGTTTTAATACTATTTCCTGAAAGTAAGATGTAATAAGCTGCTGGTCTTATAGTTATGAATTACATAGGTAGTATAATAAAATTAAGCTTCATATTTAAATAGGATCCGTATAGCTGCTGGGCACAGAGACCTGCCCAAGGTATTTTTTTTTCATTTATAGTTATATATTAATAATAATTGCGTGGGGGATGCAAATTTTATTTCCTGTTATTATAAACATGCTACCTTTTTCTCCGTTTATGGCATCTAGCTCACGCATCCCTCTGGCTTGTGTCTCTCTGCTGTTTTGTTGCTTCATATAATTTGCCAATCGGTACATTGCGTCGACAAACTCATCAATAGGACCTAAAACAGGCAACTATTATAGTAAGTTTGAGTCCGTTCTTCAAATAATATTAAGAATTATGTTATTTCATCATCTCTTTTATAGCTACATACTAAACATGCTCGTTCTATGCTGGATCAATCGATCGTTCCCCTCTTCTAAGTTAAATACACATACCTGTCCCAAAGCTTCCACCATCAAGATAGTTTAGAAATTGGTAAAATCTCAGCGCCTCGTCTGATTCTATCTCATCCATAACTGGTCTCTAGATGAAACATAACAAATAATTTCAAATTCTAGTTGATTGATTCTGTAGGTATAGGTACTTACCTACTCTACACTGACCTATTCCTATGGCACGCTGGATTTTATGTAGGTACCTACCTAGGTAGGTAAGTAGATATTTAAATTTATGTAATATTATAAATTATAACTTATTTAAATTTTTATTTTAACGTGCTTACAAATTTTCCACTCCAGGCTCCAACATCTGAGTATAGGGAGTTGACTCGACTTGGCATCCAATCTAACGATGATCGAGCAACCAAGACAGGATGCTAAAATCATAAATTCAAAATTTTATTAAAATTGGTAGGATGTAGGTATATATTTGTAGCTGCGGGCTTAATTAAAGATTTTAAAGCTTGCCTACAACCAGTTATACCTACCTACCAGTAGGTACAAAAGCCATGAAAATGAAGTTTTGGTTAAAAGTAATTTAAGTAAGTAATTTAATAAAATAAAAATAAAATATTTTATAGGGAACATATATTTTGTAGGCATTTAGTATAAGCACTTTTATGGTCTAATTTAATTTACCATTGATGGTAGTTTACAACTACCGTCTTTTATAAACAATTTCAAAACAAGCACAAATAAAGTCTTCGTAAACATTTTTTGGTTGGCGAGAAAAACTCAATAAACGGCAGTGAAACTTCTTGGTATTAGTTATTTTACTTTCTAATTGGCCACAAAAAAGCCCCATAACATTGGTAAATTGGCAATCAAGAGTAGGTATTTTATATAGATGTGTACCTATGTTAGGTGAACCTAGTAGTTAGATTACGGTAATACCTTTGTGGCGCAGCGGGCGAGAGCCTGCCTGCGACGCAAGAGGTTGCGGGTTCGATTCCCGCCGTGGAACAAATTTGTGTACGATCTGCAAAAATTTGTTCCGATGATCTGGGTGTTTTCTATGTATAATAAAAAATATCTATCTATGTAAGTATATAATATATTAAATATTACAGTTATCTAGTACCCACAACACACTTTGAATAGCTTACTTTGGGGCTAGATAGTGCTGTGTGGATTGTCCAGCATTATTTATTTATATTTATTATTTAATTGGGAAACGGACTTTTCAGTCATTGTTGTCCAGCCCTCAGACCTTAGTTAGACCGTTAGTCCCAAGGAATTTGAATAAAGACGGAAACGAATCACTAGGGTCGAATCGAGTCGGATATGATAATTTATGTTCGAACATTATACAATAGAATGAACTAGAAAAAAATAAATGATCGCGGCTTACATAACCTCATAACTTTTTATTATTTAATTTAAAGAAATATGTAGGGCGTGTAAATGACGTAAGTAGGTACACAAAGACAGGTAATTAAATACAAAATAATTATATAGGTACCTTGTAAGTTCATAATATTTTTAGCTTTGCTTTGCATATTAACCCTCGTATTCATAATCCCTGTCATTTTATAGCGGCTCAATAGAGGATTCTTGTCACTGTTACTATCATTCTTTTATACAACTAGCTGATGGAACAGGCTGATGGCCCACCTGATGTTAAGTGGTAACCATCACCTATAACAAAGCCTTGTCTTGTAAAGCACGCACGACAGGAACGTGCTCTACGATGCGCTGCCCTGCGTCAATCAACTAAAGGCAAACTGATGTTAAGCCTCATGTGCCTGTAATTACACCGGCGACCACATTCTTCAAAAAGGCGTGGTGGTGGTAGTACTTCCTCGGACGAGCCCTTCACAAAGAGCTCTACAACTCTTATCATACTTTATGACAGCCTACGAAGCTCAGTTGGTAGTAGCTCTGCCTTCTGCGCCGTAGGTCGTGGGTCCGATTCCCACCGTGAACAAACATTTGTGTGATGAACATAAATGTTTGTTCTCTGTCTGGGTGTTATATAATATTATAAGTATGTATTTACAAAAAAAAAGTATTATAAGTAGTATATCAGCTATCTGGTTCTCATATTACAAGCATAAGCTTAGTTTGGGGCTAGATAGTGCTGTATGGAAAGTCCACCAATATTTATTCAAGCCAATATAACAATAAAAATATTGAGCATCCAATTGAATAGGTACAAAAATTGCATAACAAATTATTGTACTTGCTGTTTATACCAGGGACAGTTTTGAATGCAATAATTGCCTACTATAGCAAGAATGTGACATGCTGTACAGATGATGCCAGCCAATTATTGCTTTAGTATTATTGTATGCAACAGGCAATAAACTTGCATCGTGTAAATGGGCCTTAAGCCTAGTTTGCCATCCTAGGATTTCTAGGCCTGGTGGTAAATCCGCCACTGCGTCCGAGACTAAATGATGATCTACCCCTGATGTAGATAGGTAGGTAGGTACCTTGGTTTTTGGCCTCATATTTTTCAAATCGCTATAAAATATAGTAAGTTCAACAATTGATGGTTGATAGAACTTATAATTCAAGATATTTATTACTAGACTTAAATCACCTTAAGTAACCTGACTTAAGTCTAGTAATAAATATCTTGAATTATAAGTTCTATCAACCATCAATTGTTGAACTTACTATATTTTATAGCGATTTGAAAAATATGAGGCCAAAAACCAAGGTACCTACCTACCTATCTACATCAGGGGTAGATCATCATTTAGTCTCGGACGCAGTGGCGGATTTACCACCAGGCCTAGAAATCCTAGGATGGCAAACTAGGCTTAAGGCCCATTTACACGATGCAAGTTTATTGCCTGTTGCATACAATAATACTAAAGCAATAATTGGCTGGCATCATCTGTACAGCATGTCACATTCTTGCTATAGTAGGCAATTATTGCATTCAAAACTGTCCCTGGTATAAACAGCAAGTACAATAATTTGTTATGCAATTTTTGTACCTATTCAATTGGATGCTCAATATTTTTATTGTTATATTGGCTTGAAAATACACTTTCATTTCAAATGCTTACACTTTGTGCTAAGACCACAAGTAATGTTGGTTTAAATACCACCAAAATGACACAACACAACTCAAAATAACACTAGAAAAAGTCAAAAAGT
This sequence comes from Plemyria rubiginata, assembly GCA_963576535.1. NCBI lineage: Eukaryota > Metazoa > Arthropoda > Insecta > Lepidoptera > Geometridae > Plemyria > Plemyria rubiginata. The sequence goes on from OY754905.1 coordinate 784,400, forward strand.
AGAAAAAGGACACAACAACGGTGGACATAGGCGCCCCGATAAAAAAAACGGGGCGCCTATGTCCACCGACTTTTTTCAACTTTCGTTCGGTCTTTTTTCACATTTTAAACTTTCTGATTCGTAAAACAAAAATGTGAGCATAATTTTATAACTAATTGATGTCTAAATAATGTTTATGCATCCATTGTCAAGAAATTATTATAAAATGATGACATTTTATTTAATGCACTTTAGCAAACATTTATTATGGCGGTATAAATCTTTACAGCATTAGCTTTGAGAGATACATAGAATTCATCATAGTTAGTATGTAGAAATGATGATGATGATCTAGAAAGTCGGTAGGAATAATATTATGATGAGTTACAGAATACCAGATAGTTCCATTTCGACCAGCCTTCAGTTGATAGTAGCTCTATCTCTGTCACTACAGCGCAGCGAATGCGTCACACTCGTACCTACTGATGCAATGACCGCCGCGCCGTCCTGGAGGCTTATGCACTAACTTTTATGAGATGCCCTGTCTTAGACAAGGGACTACGAGCGCGCCGTGATATCTGTCCACGCCTTGGCCGTGAATTCTTAAAATGGCATTCACTAAGCCACAAGACTAGTTGTCTATGCCCCATGTCAGTGTGTCGTATGGTTCGTTCAAAATCTTCCACTCGGAAAATTATCGGTTTTATAAGAAACTAGAAGATATAGTTTTAGTGCCCAAACTTGGTTACCACTTGGGCACTAAAACTATATCTTCTAGTTTCTTATAAAACCGATAATTTTCCGAGTGGAAGATTTTGAACGAACCATACGACACACTGACATGGGGCATAGACAACTAGTCTTGTGGCTTAGTGAATGCCATTTTAAGAATTCACGGCCAAGGCGTGGACAGATATCACGGCGCGCTCGTAGTCCCTTGTCTAAGACAGGGCATCTCATAAAAGTTAGTGCATAAGCCTCCAGGACGGCGCGGCGGTCATTGCATCAGTAGGTACGAGTGTGACGCATTCGCTGCGCTGTAGTGACAGAGATAGAGCTACTATCAACTGAAGGCTGGTCGAAATGGAACTATCTGGTATTCTGTAACTCATCATAATATTATTCCTACCGACTTTCTAGATCATCATCATCATTTCTACATACTAACTATGATGAATTCTATGTATCTCTCAAAGCTAATGCTGTAAAGATTTATACCGCCATAATAAATGTTTGCTAAAGTGCATTAAATAAAATGTCATCATTTTATAATAATTTCTTGACAATGGATGCATAAACATTATTTAGACATCAATTAGTTATAAAATTATGCTCACATTTTTGTTTTACGAATCAGAAAGTTTAAAATGTGAAAAAAGACCGAACGAAAGTTGAAAAAAGTCGGTGGACATAGGCGCCCCGTTTTTTTATCGGGGCGCCTATGTCCACCGTTGTTGTGTCCTTTTTCTACTTTTTGACTTTTTCTAGTGTTATTTTGAGTTGTGTTGTGTCATTTTGGTGGTATTTAAACCAACATTACTTGTGGTCTTAGCACAAAGTGTAAGCATTTGAAATGAAAGTGTATTATGTGATATCGTGATTTTACCGAAAATGTCTCAAATGTTTTGAAGAAACCGCCACCATTTTCTTCAAAACAATTGACTGACTCGACTTTGGACTGACGTGACTAGAACTAGAAACATAACTACGAAGAGTATAATCTCTGAATCACTTGACATTGGCAAGATTGTCTATGACAGGAGCAATAAAAAGAAGAAAGAAGAAGAAAAAAAAGAAGTTGCATTTTGTATAGGAAAATTTGGATTTAAAAGAATTAATTTCTCGGAAACTAGCTCTCGCCGTGTGAAACGATTTCAGGTGTAGGCTTCCTAAGTGTAGACCTACAAGTGACAAAAATTTCAGCCTCCCAGCTGTGAACAAATTTTGGAAATCTGAGCCCTAACTTTCTCTCCAGCATTCGATTCAATTTTGGCCAAGTACGAACACTATGATAAGAATCGATAAGAGCTTGTTTGGTATAAATCGATCTTTCAAAAGATCGGTCAAGGGATCTCTCCCTCAGTCCCTCCCTACTTCATACGCACAGAAATTTCGCGCCAATTTTCTGTTGTCGTTTTCATATCAAAAGCCAAATATTCTTTCTTTCTTTGCCTTCCGAGTCGTTCGTGCATGTTGTCCTAGGTATTGCCGGCAGGCTGCGTTTCTCAGTTTCTCTAAACTTCTGCTAAAACCTTAAAAATGCACGTGCGGGTGCGGATCTGCGGCAAACCTGACGCGATTGTGGTTGTGGAATCAAAACTAACGAAAATTGAAAAGTTTCGAAAGATACTTCAAGATAAGTTCGATGTGAAGCAGAGCCTGCAACGCCTTATTTATGGAGGCAAATTGGTAAGTACTATTTGATGGAGAAAACAATGGAAGTATTTTCAATATACTGCACGCCGGCTTTCCGCACGCTGTACGTAAAATGAGGTTCCTGGCTTGATGATAAGTTAGCCTCAAAGTTTATCTAGGTCAGGTCACCATTCCATAACTCATGTTTGAATGGATTGTTTGATTTATACCACAGAACAAACATTTGTGTGATGAATATTAGTGTTTGTTTTGGGCCAGGGTGTGTATGATGTATACATTTCCTTTCATTATTAATTTCTGTTTCTCACTCTATTCCAGCTAGAAAATGGCTACACATTCCATGATTACAATATCAAGCTTAATGATGTTATTCAGCTCATAATCCGAGTACAGCCTAGCCCCGAGAAGAAGAAGGCAGAGTTTAAAGTTAGCGGGGACGAGAAGCAAGAACACAAAGTGGAATATAGAGGTTAGATGTGTTGTACACTTATTTATTTATTAGTAAAGTAGTTGCACCCTGAAGTTTCACCTGCACAGATATTAATCCCGGTATTACAACGGGTTAAAAAGTACCTTATGTGCAATTCCAGACTATCTATCTCCTACTACTACCTATCTAATTCCGGACAGTCTATCTCTCTGCCAAGTTTCATCCAGATCCGTTCAGCCGTTCCGGTGTGAAAGAGTAACAAACATCCATCCATCCATCCATACTTACAAACTTTCTCATTTTTAATAGTAGTTACAGTTTTGTTTTATTCTCTCTCTTATTCAAGTATTCCATATTTTAGATGCAGAAAGCAAGTTATATGCAATCGGTGACTTGATAGACATGAGAGAAAAAGAGCAGGGAGCCTGGCTTGAAGGCAAGATCATCAGGATAGTCAACGACCCCAAAGCACCAAAAAGCACAAGCTCAGATAAAACAAATGGTATAGCAAAGTTCTTTGGCAAAACTCCCAAGCAGAGGAAACTATCTGATAGGAATAAGAATGCAGATACAAAAACTGAGTTGAACTTGCTGTATCAAGTTCAATGTGAAGGAAAGTAAGTAATTAAATAGTTAGCACAATTCTGTTTAACCCCAAACTAGGCAAAAATTTAACTGTCATCCATCATCTTATGATGATCAGACCAAGTTAAATGTGCTTATTTATTCACTCCTTAAACAGCCTAATGACTTGATCCCCAGGCATGCCAGATATCCTATGGATTCCTTATTAATTACAAGAAAAAATGGACCTATTTAATGATGGTAAAATTTAAAGGAGTTTTTTAATCTTTGGCAATGTGGTGTATGATTGTTCACTATTTTTGATGATATTTATGTATGAAAACTAGTTTTTTACTAGTTTTCATTTCGATTAATAGTACACTATTAATCGAAATGAAATTTTTACGAAACTGTGTGCAATGCGATTTCACACAAATTGCTGCTTTGCGATATTTTGAATAATCTAAAGCTAGTGATTTTATATCTTTCAACATGTCGAAATGTGCAAGAGAGAGTGATCATTAGCCCTAACATTCACCTTATGTTGATAACCACATAAACACAAACACAACAAATAAAGTTTATATTATGAATAAGAATAATTTATTTCAAACAGAATTACAAGTTAGGGGTAAACAGTTCATGACACAATGGTTTCTTGTAGATACAGACAATTATAATTAACGGCGAGGCCCAAACTAGGCGAAAAGCCTGTATCTTGGGTCTCAGGAGTACAAATTACCATGGTAGTCATTGTGTGTGTGTGAGGGTGTGTGTATGAGAGAGTGTGGGTGTGATCTGTGTGTTTATGCATAACATGATAAGTTACAATAGCTAGTACCTAATTGTATTCTATTGTCTGAATCAATTCTTCAACTTCCAGTGATGACAATTCAGACATGTACTGTAAACTGAATGAGCTACGGCCGCGAGCCAGAACAGTAATTGAAGTTGTAGATCTCAAAATAGGACAGAAAGTGATGGTGAATTACAATCCTGAAGAACCCCGTGAAAAAGGATATTGGTATGTTATATATTAAAGCAAAAAAAATTGCAGATATCCCCTCAGACTTTATGAGTACCTCTGACTCGATGAGTGGGCGTGCTGAGAAGTGAGAACTCACAGTACAAAATTCAGACTTGGGGTACATACTCAGTGGCGCAGCGGGGAGAGTCCGCCAGCGACGCAAGAGGTTGCGGGTTCGATTCCTGGCTTGGAACAAATTTGTGTAAGATCTGCAAAAATTATTACAGTAGGTCTGGGTGTTTTATATGTATAATAAAAAATATCTATCTATGTAAGTATTTATAATTTACTAAATATATCTGTTATCTAGGACCCATAACACAAGCTTTGAGTAGCTTACTTTGGGGCTAGATGGTGCTGTGTGGATTGTCCAGCATTATTTATATAGACAGATTTCTTAGTAGCAAAGCAGTACACAAGATCCTGATTATTTAAGGATGTCTAAAGGGGTTAGTCACAGGCTCATTTAAACATTACAATCAAAGTCGTCAAGTTTTTCCAGTTAGAGTTGTTTTGCAGGTATGACTTCAAAGTAAGTGAAATAGTCAAGAAGCTTCGCAACACATATGAGCTCATCGGCACTGTGTACCTTGGTCCTGATGCTGTTCCGCAGAACGACACTAGAGTCGGGCTACACGACAAAATATTCGCCATTGAGGAAGTTGTACCATTGGCTGACCGGACAGAGGAATATAACAAGCTTATGGAAACACAGCCTGAGAAACGTAAGGCTCTTGATCGAGATGTGAAGATTCCAGTCGTCCTTTCCTATCAGTTGTGTTTTTATCCATCTGTATGCTGATACAGTTTTTTTGTTATATTATTATCTGCAATCAGTCTGCAATTGACTTTAAGCAGATTTGGTGTATGTGCAGGACATGTTGAGGAATTTTTCCAGTGATAAATTCCCCTTTATTCATTAATCATGAGTCTAGCTCTACGATATGTAGTCGCTTAAGCCTTCTAGGGTAGCTTATGGCGGTCAGCTGTGATGCCAGGTGATTGGGGTGGTTGCTTAGCCGTTGCTTGTACTTGGTCGAGTGGAACTTTTATTGCGTCGCTGATGCTTATACAGATAACAAGAAGATTTATTAAAAAAATAAAAAACCCGAGTGCCCGAACTAAAAGTATGTAGGTAGGTAAATAAGATAATGTTTTTAATTTGGTACTTTTTAATATTGAAATCATTTCTTCAGTCTTGATGATTGATAAAAATGTAATGATCGCAGACAGTCGGAGGCTCGTGTACCTATGTCCTAGCAGTTTACTGACGCCTGTGGTTGTATAACTCATTTTGATCACTTTGGGGTGGGGTTACCAGCAATCACATTTTTTATTACAAAACTCTTAATATCTTCAAAACGGCTTCATCGATTTTGATGCGGTTTTTTCTAAACGATTTGTATGACCATAGAGAAGGTTTTATGATATATTTTAGTATCATTCATGGCCTAGTTCACTAAAGTGACTTAATGAATTTTCCGTTCTGGTTTTGTCTTTGAGGGTTTACTTTAAATCAAAAACTAATACATTATTTGAAAACACTTTATCACTCTCTTGATTTTGATACCCATATTGCTATGATAGCGAAAAGATTTTTTTTTAATGTGAAGGAATATCGCTCCTGCTTTCCTTCCCACGTGACTACGGGTTTTTTTATTCTAAGAACACTTGGGAAGTTGCGACGAATCTTTTGATACCAGAATCATCAAAATCCATCCAGCCGTTTGGTTGCTACATGGTAATAAAGGAAATATCGAAGGAAGGATACATAAATACATACATGGATAGATACACGCCAAACACATAACCCTCGGCACTCGGGTAATAAAAACACAACTGCTGATAGAATATGATGGTGTTTCTGCTGAGCGACCCCCCCTATAAGTCTGCTGAATCTCCGGGTCGGGGCACTAACTCTTTGAGGAAATTAATGTAAATTTGCACCCAAAAAAAAGGTGTCAATGTATTGAAATATGTATATTTATGCGAATTCGCGCGAGAGTCACAATACGATATAAAATAATTTATTTTATTGATGCCACACATAAAAAATGTTTTTTACAAAATAAAAGATAATGGGACATGAAAAGTTAGAGGCATATAAATCGCCGCGCCGCCACTTGGCTTGAATGTTATAACGGCATACACTGTACTATTGTAAATATAAAGTCATTGCGCCTACTACCATCAAATTGATTGAAGCTGCGCTACTATAACGCTGGTCTTACGTGATAATAGTAACTTCACTATCCCTACTAGTCCGTGTTTCACTAGTATAATTAAATTAATTGTTTCAGGGTCATGCCCACTAAACTGCTTAACATGTCGTGACCACGAGGATACGCTTTGCAAAGACTGCGGCTGCTATCTTTGCTCTGGAAAAGAGTTCCCTGAAAAGGTTCGTAGAAGGAATTGGTATAAAAACATTGCACAGCTTTGAATAACAAAAAGAAACATGGTAGATTTCTGATCAGATCCATTTGGTTGGCCACAACTAACCCTTCTGGAGATGAAGCCATTTTTATTAAGATCAATAATCATTTCTTCACATTGTATTCAATCTTACAGATAATCCTATGTGATGAATGCAACAGAGGTTACCACATGACGTGTCTGGATCCGCCTTTAACGAAGCTGCCCGAAGAAGACTGGTACTGCCCCGATTGCATACGAGATCCCAATAACGTCATCGCGCCCGGGGCTGCCAAGCAGGTCAAGAAACAGCAGACCAAGAGCAATCGGGACTGGGGGAGAGGAATGGCCTGTGTTGGTGAGTATATTCACCGTTGATGACCTTTAATAAACATGGGGTGAACTCAGCTGAACTCAGCGCTTTTGACAGCCTTCACAGCTCAAATGGTAGTAGCTCTGCCTTCTGTGTCGTAGGCCGTGGGTTAGATTCCCACCGTGAACAAACATTTGTGTGATGAACATAGATGTTTGTTCTGTGTCTGGGTGTCATAATATAATATTATAAGTATGGATTTACAAAAAAAAAAATATATAATTAGTATATCAGCTATCTGGTTCCCATATCACAAGCTTTGGCTTAGTTTGGGGCGAGGTGGTGCTGTGTAAAATGAAAAAAAAAAAATCACCTTGACAAGTTTGGGTCGATACAAGCACTCACCTTAATTCACACCAAATATGGCATTATACTGCGTTAACAATCTTCTAATCACAGATAAAAAATCTGAATAATTTTTAATGGTTAACATTTTTATGCAAAGTATTGTAAGTACTTGGTACTTCGAGATCTGACGTGATCAAAGTCGTGAAGCCTTTTTTTTTTGTAACATCCTTTTGTATCCTTTTGTAACATCCTTCTAAAGACCGGTGAGGATATCATGCATTGCAGTTAGTTAGGCTTGTTACATTAAAAAATATTCTAGCTCTAATCATCTGCCAAGTAACTGATGTCAATAAATCTTGGCCTGAAATAAGTCAGATTTTTGTTTTTTTTTTCCAGGCAAGACAAAAACCTGTTCTATGCCACCAAACCACTTTGGCCCCATACCTGGCATAGAAGTGGGAATGTGCTGGCGGTTCAGGATACAAGTGAGTATCGCTAGGTTCGTTCAATTAAGACTTTCCCGTGTGTATTCAGAAACAGTGCTTGAGTTTGGGTCTGAACACGGGCCTAGAGTAGGTAGGTAAGGAGCTCTTTGTTTACGGCTCGTCCGGAGAAGTACTACCACCACGTCTTTTTCTGCCGCCAAGCATCAACGCTGTATTTCGGCTCCGTGCGTTTATTTATTTTTCCACTACATGGGTAAAGTAAATAAATAAATGTATTAATATATGTATAAAAATTGATTAGGTACCATTTCTAAATATAGATCCATCCAGTATAAAGGTGCTCAAGACGTCTCGTCGAGAAAGCGAGTTTTAGCTATGTACTGAATTTATATATTACATAAAATCAGTGATACCAAAATAATGTACTCCTAAGTTAATTTGATATAAATATCAAAAAATTCTAACGCCCTTACTCTGTCAATTTAGTTCAAACTACAGAACAAGATGACGCTAGTAAAGGATACGGTCAGTAGTGGTATTTTATTACCCAGTAATTTGATCAAGTATGAAAAATACCCAAGTAGAAAGCAAATAAATTAGACTACTTGATTAGACCAAACTCATATTTTTAAGAGCCTCCATTTTCGTAAAAATTATAAAAACGTTTTGAGGGAGAAAAACATGTAAAGAAGCCAGCACGGCAACACTAATAACAAAAAAAACATTCACTGTCAGGTTGACTTGACATTCTCGTCACTTCAAAGTGATGTGCCAACTCGGAATAAACACCAACTCAAAGTCGAAACACCGTGTGATTTTCAAATCAAGCAAAAAAATCAACACTCGCTATTTCAATTCAACGTATTGAATTTGTTCCACGACACTAAAAAATTATTCCTACTTTATGCTCCAAGTTAGAGTGAGACATAAACTCTAAAACGTAAGGCACTATCTCTTTCATGCGGTGCGTTCCAGGGTATTCGCGTCACGGTTTTGGCAAAATACTTTTTCAAAACGGTTGCCAGGACTTCTTTAATGTTGCAAGAACATCTTGGTTCTACTTATGTTTAAAATAAAAACGGAGGGTTCTAGATTTTTTTGCAATATCCGTAATATTATTTAAATAATATGCTATTTCACTAAAATAGCATACAGTCTTGCTTCAAGCTCAAGTTTATTTTTATAATCACCTCCATGAAAAATTTGAACAACTCCTTTGTACAAAAGCTCTAGTTTTTATACAAATCGTTCAAATAGAATAGAATAGAAAACTCTTTATTGCACACCACAAGGATAATAACACATTAAAAACAAATATAAGGTTCAAATGTAGTGAAGTACAATGTCTTATCGCTAAAAGCGATCTCTTCCAGACAAACGTTGCGTTTTGGCCAAACCATGGCATCATTTTACCCGTTCGCCCTTGGTTTACATTGCAGATCATACAGATATGGTTAATTTTTAGAGCACTGTTGTTCGGATATATCCGGATATATTATTGTATCCAGATAACACGCTGTATGTAGACTGTAGAGGAAGACGGGGGATGCTGTTCATCTGAGGGAAAAATTATGTCTCATCATCTTTTTTTATAGAATTTTGTCAAATGAATGATATAATTTTGAGGTTTAGAGCTACGAATAAATAATACTTTAGAGTTTAGAGGCTGCCTACTCCAGCGTCACAACCATGCAGCGTGCTAGCTGTTTCAAGGCACCGTATATAACAAGTTATTGGGGTGAGCGGCACCCGGCACGCACGATTACCCCTGCCTCCCCTACGTGACTTGTATGTGCACCTTTAAGAGCTGTTCTGCGTGTTTCAGCTCTCGGAGTCTGGAGTCCATCGACCTCCAGTGTCCGGCATTCACGGAAGGGACGTGGAAGGAGCTTACAGCATAGTACTATCTGGTTAGTATAACTACTTTATTAAATAAGTCACGTGCTAGTTAAAAAGTCATTTATTTATATACTAGTTGCGCCCCGCGGTTTCACCCGCGCAGATTTAAATCCCGGTATTCCCACGGGATAAAAAGTAGCATATGTGCTATTCCAGACTATAATCTATCTCTCTGCCAAGTTTCATCCAGATTCGCTCAGCCGTTCCGGCGTGAAAGAGTAACAAACATCCATCTGTCCATCCATCCATACTTACAAGCTTATGCGTTTATAATACTAGTAGGATATGTTGGGGGAGGTCATCTCCCCTGTGACCCGCCCCCCTTCGGACCGCGCCTGATGAACATAGATGTTTGTTCTCGATGCGGATCAAATCCACCACCAACTTTTTTTTAACAAACCAGCTGATGGAACAAGCCCACCCTGATGTTAAATGGTAACCATCACCTATAACAAAGCATTGCCTTGTAAGTCACGCACGATAGGAACGTGCTCTACGATGCACTGCCCAGCGTCCATCAACTTGAGGCATACAGACGCCTCATGTGCCTGTAATTACACTGGCGACCACACTCTTCAAACCGAAACACAGCGTTGCTGCTTGGCAGCAGAAAAAGGCGTGGTGGTAGTACTTCCCCGGTCGAGCTCTTTACAAAAATCTCTATTATTCGTACCACACAAAAGAGTTCCTGTATCAGAATTTGTGATGAGTAAGCTTCACAGTTTATTGTGCCTTTAGTTCTTCTTAGGCATTAACTTTTAAACAGAATGACTAACAAAGATTTAATGGAAACTGAGTTGAGGTCGGTCATTCCTGAAGACATTGAATGTTGAGGTGAAACTATTTTGCGTTCGTCAGGTGGTTACGAGGATGACGTAGACAACGGCAACGAGTTCACCTATACGGGCAGCGGTGGGCGGAACCTCTCCGGAAACAAACGAACCGCGCAGCAGTCCTGCGATCAGACGCTCACCAGAGAAAACAAGTAAGTATCTGGGGGCACGGCAGTGGAACCCTAATTGATCATACTTTTTTTGGCGGAACCCTAGCTGGCGGTTTTGATAAGTTTACCTTGTAGTTTGAATATATCCAGGTTAAACTCGGGAGAAAGAACCAATTATAAACCAATTATAATGTATTAAATCTACACTAATATATAATATTATAAAGAGGAAAACTTGTATGTTTCGAATAGGCTCAAAAACTACTGGTCCGATTTCAAAAATTCTTTCACCTTAAGAAAGCTAAATTATCCCTGAGTAACATAGGCTACATTTATTACTGAAAAGAATTAGGGATCCCTACTAAAACATAAAAAATGTAACCCAAGGTGTAATATGAAATGTCTTTCACCGCATGCACTGCGGAAACTATAGATGATAGAACAAAAAAATGTTCTACAATATTAAAGAACACATCATTACACATCATTATCTACAATTAAGTCAGTGATAGCATATGTCTAACTATTGTAGTTATAATAATAATAAAGCCTTTATATTTCCATCTCTTAAAAAATAGGTATCACAAATTTAAAAATGTTAGTTAAGTGTTAGTGTTAGTTTTATATCCTAGTTGTTAGTGATAGTGTTAGTTTTCTTATTGTCTATGAGATGTGAACCCCTTTTTGGGTAAAGGCTACGCTTTAAGGCTAGGCTTTTTGGGTAAACTATTGTAGTTATGTTACTATAACTACTTTTCTGTATTTTAAATGTTGATAAAAATGCCGACCAAAAACAGACCATGTTATCTATACCTTTATATTAGTCCTTCCAAATAAATCCTTTTGTATGCAAGGCTGTTTCAATACCTGTAGAATACTTCTTGAATTTTTTAAATCGGACATTTTATTCAAAAGATATTACGAAATTAAAAACTTAAGTGCGCCTTAGAAAACGCGACAGCGAGGCGAGTTCTCACTCAGCGCTGGCACAAAGGTGAAAATACACATCCCGTAGCTGGCACACTTGCATGCAAGCTACAGACACATACGCTAATTGGCATGCCTGTACCTGGCATGCAAGTAGTTAGCACAGCATTCTATTTTAGGTCGGGTACTGGCATCCACATGACGGAGGGGTCTCGGGGGGCTACGAAACCGGCATGTGTGAACGTCGCGACAGGTAAAGGCATGCCAGTACCTGACGTGTTGGCATGCCACGTAAGCGAGGGGCCGCGGGGGGCTACGAAACCGGCATGTGTGACCGTCCCGACACCTGACCTGACGAGTTAACTTGCAAATGTATCCACAATGTGTCCGTAAATCCTGCATGCCTGTAACCTGCATGCCCGCTACTGTACCATTTTACTGGTACGTGTATTTTCACCTTCGGGGACTACGAAGCGCGGGAGTCTTAAGTTTATCCTAAAATGTTGAAAATAATTATGTCCACCCATGCGAAGCTGGGACAGGCCGCTAGTATATTAATAATGTAACACATTTATTGTAATAAAGAAGTACAGAGCTTAAGAGTAGTAGAGCTCTTTGTGAAGGGCTCGTCCGGGGAAGTACTACCACCACGCCTTTTTCTGCCGCCAAGCAGCAACGCTGTGTTTCGGTTTGAAGAGTGTGGTCACCGGTGTAATTACAGGCACATGAGGCTTAACATCTGTATGCCTCAAGTTGATGGACGCAGGGCAGTGCATCGTAGGGCACGTTCCTATTGTGCGTGACCTACGGGGCAGTGTTTTGTTTATAGGTGATGGTTACCACTTAACATCAGGTGGACCATCTGCTTGTTCCATCAGCTAGTTGTATAAAAAAAAAAAAAGAAAAAAGTACAATCTAATGTTTAATGCAGAGAATATTATTTTTTCACACTTTATTAGAATTTTCTAGCACTAAAATAAGGTTTTATGTTTGACAATTGAATGCCCGCCTGCGCTTTTGGTAGGCTCGGCGATGCGACGCGACGCGGTTATGAGTATTTTCCATTTCATATATGTATTATTTAACTCTCAGAGAGACCGCGGAACCCCCGTGACCCTTCCACGGAACCCCATTCAGGAAACCCTGGCCTCTATCTGAATGAACTCTAGATAGATAAACCAACCCCTTGCATCCTGAGTTTGGATGGTTTGTAGGTGGCGGTTCCCCACGATGTTACATAGTTTAAATGTTTCAGAGCCTTGGCGCGTAACTGCGCCGTGAAGAGCGTGTGCGACGAAGGCGACGACGCCGGCGCCGACTGGCGCGCCGGCCGGCCCGTGCGCGTAGTGCGCTCCTACAAGATGATCAAACACTTCCCCAAATACGCGCCGAAGGAGGGAATAAGGTGAGGCGCCGTGCTATTTTAAATAAATTTAAATCAATCAATAGGGTATTCCGTAGATGTCAGTATGTTAGAACGGACGGTGCTTAAGAAGGAACTTATTTATTTGCTGTTTTTCATAAAAAACTGATTTCAAATACACTGAAAAACATCAAGGTTTTTTTGTGGTTGCTGCTGCATCGCTCCCATTTATGCTGATGCACTATTATTGTTCCTAAGTAAATATGTAGTAAAGTCAAAGAAAGGTATTTTTCAATAAAAACACAAGGGGATCACTTGGAAACGTCTCATAGCTAGGTGAATCTATGTGTAAGTTCCACGCGACTAAAGCCTAGAAGAACAGCCATCAAACTTACTTCTTGGTTCCTAGCGTTCTTTTGTACGATCCTTGTTGCATTGTGATATAATTCTTTACTGATCGATACTTTTATCATGTCACAGATACGACGGTATCTACAAAGTGGTGAAGTACTACCCCGAGACAGGCATAGCCGGGTACAGAGTGTGGAAGTACCTGCTCCGCCGGGACGATCCCGCACCCGCGCCCTGGGAGCCCGGGGCGAAGCAGTACAACATTGTTGTAAGTCATTGTCAACATCGGAATTCCGTCAAAGACTTTGTATAAACAAACCCACATCGCTTCTGTCTTCATGGTCGCTATTCGAGCACTTTAAGCAGCATAGTTGTTTTCAGCTGAGGGGTTTGTATCGATAATCACTACATAGTATAAAACAAATTAGCTTTCTCTGTCCCTATGTCTGTTTCTATGTCCCCTTGTCCCTTTGTATGCTTAAATCTTTAAAACTACCCAACGGATTTAGATGCGGTTTTTTTTAATAGATAGAGTGATTCAAGAGGAAGGTTGTTGTTGTTGTATATGTATAATACATGCATGATATGTGCACTCGTGCGAAGCAGGGGCGCGCGGGCGGGTCGCTAGTTATAATATATTTTGGTATCTATGAAATGAAATGAAATGAAATGAAATGAAATGAAATGATATGCAAGAGGGCAATGGCTTTTATAGAGGTATCCTGCTGTAATGATACCCGTTTCCCCCCTACTGGGCACGAAGGCGGAAGTAAAGCGCGATACTTAATAATTTCCCTTAAACGAATATAAATAAATATCATTTTACGTTTTAGTACCCAGATGGTTACCTAGAAGCGGAGGCTGAGAAGAAAGCCCTCACAGAGAAGAACGGCAAAGTAGTGAAGGGTCCTAAAGGTTCCAAAACCAAAAAAAGGATACTAAGAGAAAGCAACGACTGCACGGACGATGAAATAACACCGCCAGCAAAGAAACTGAAAAGAGATAAAGATAAAAGTGACGTGCCTAAGACGAGAGGCCGAGGTAAGCGAAGCATTTCAATAAAACAAATAAGAGAATGCGCGAGAGATAAAGAAGGGAATGGTATAAGAGATTATTTTATTAGAGGCAGTTTGTAAGTGGCCCTAGAGTCTTAGTTAATAATATGAATGGATTGGAGTAGAGATAGGCCAAAGGAAAGATGAATGGATTGTGTGAAAGATGACATGAATAAGAAAGGAGGAACTACTTGGAAGATGGATGATAGAGGGAAATAGAGAGAACAAAATGAGAATTACTAAAAAAGTACTCAATCCATTCATTGTTTACACATAGCTTTAGTTCATGTACCTGACATAGTTGTTGGGTGTTAGTAAGTATCACATGGGTGCAGGGTATGGCGACGTGGAGGCAGGCCGAGGTTTCCAGTTTAATAAGTTACCTGTAGGCTGATCACGTAACTTTTGTGCATTCAACTTTCAGTTGCTTATGTCAATTTTGGCAGTTTTGCGATCACGTAGTAGCTTCGATTGCATACAGAAACGGATTGTAATTGAAACCCATCTGAAAACCTCGGCTTACCTTTTACCTTTCTAGGAATAGTCATGCTTATTTATAGGCAGTTCGGTTTAAAAATTATAGGCCATCAATTGATGGGATATCTACTCTTATTGTGGAATAAGATCGTGAGAACATTTCTCTTCCTTTTTTCTATTTTAGCAAATAAATAAACCCGCATTTTATCTCTTTTTAGTACAAAACAAGACCCCAGCAAAGAGTCCGAAAACACCCAAGTACACTATTGTCGATTGCTTTAACAAGTCTCCTAAATGCAAGTCTCCAAAAAGCGGAAGTAGTAAGTCCAGTGAGAATGACCAGCCCACTAGTGGGAGTGAGAAGTCAACTAATGCGATGCCGCTAACCGCCGAAGAAATAGAAATAATCAATGCAGACACCTTGAATAGCAGGCTGTGGCAGGAGTGCCTAGTCATTTGTCAGGAACAGGGCAAGATGGTAAGCTATTTAGACCATACATTCCGTCATGGCTTTGGCAAGCGTTAAGCCATGACGGAACCCTTCGCTTTTTGTGTTCTTCTGAAGCTAGTTGCTTATTTGACCTTTATATTCTCTAATTTCTTTGCTTCATAAAACTCGATTATTAGATTATATGCCTGGATGGTACCTGGATGGTATATGAAGCCGGGATGGTTTATGGTTGTTGCCTGTTCTACTAGCCCCGCGTTTCGAAATACGCTATAATCGATTTGAGCGCTCACAAACCCGTACCGAATTAGCGTGAGCGCGATAACGATGACCCATGAAACGTCATAGATGATGTCATGACCATGCCATATTCTAATATCACTGTGAGCGCTGTCAAAAATGACAGTTGTGCATTTGTGTTGTGTTGTTATTTGTGATGAGGTTACATGTTTTCAGTCGCATTATAGTCGTTATAGGGTATAATATGTTCTGCGATCATAAAATAACAAATCCAGAAAATATCCAAGCAGTCCCAGTTTGTTACACAAGGTTTGAGGTTATGATTCCTAGGATGTTTCTGTGAGTGCGTTTACGAGCGTTCCGAATTGTTGACAGGTCTGCAGGCCTATTGGCTATCTCGGTGGATATCTCCTAGTGAAGATCACTCGTCAAAGTGTTTTGATATTGACGAATCGTCAACGTCAGTCACCGACCCCAATTTGTTAGTCACCGTAACACTATTTTGTCTAGAGATTGCGATTGTCTACGCATAGTGGACAACAAATTGATGATCATTACCTATTCGTCAAAGACACTACTCCGAGGCAGTGTTTAATGAATATTATTGATAGGCACCGAAGCCGTTATAGGTATTCTAATTAGTAAAAGTGGTGACTGTTGTTGAGATTTGTGTTTGTTGTTAAGTAGGTAGGTATGGCACGTCTTATTTTGTTGGGATATGCTGAAGACGAGCGAAAACGACGTGCTCTTATTATTGAGAGACACCGCCTGCGCTAGTTTTATAGGTACATAGGTACCTAATAATTGAATAGAATTCATATTCTACTTTATATTTTATAAAAAAAAATATTTTGGCTTAAAGTTTATCTATGTACCTACCTACCTACTATTTGAATGTTATTATGTCTGTGTCTTTGTTGGGTATTTTTGGAACAAATTGAGAATGTAAAAAAAAAACAAAAAACATGCATGTAATAAGTAAAATATTATATATTTATTTATTTTGTTCTATAAAATCTAATATTATAATATTTTATTTACTTATACTTATGATGCCTAACTAAGTATATCTTTGTCTTTGTGACCTCTGCCTTCGAGCTAGAAGAGTGGAGCGCTGACCTTGGTCTTAAAGTAAAATACTTTTTCTTTTCAACAAAAAGTCCCGTGTCATGACCACTTGAGTATTTGTAAGCTCATCAAGGGAATGTCTCAAGTGCAGCTTGCTTATAAATATCCTACATAAGTGCTTGGCGACAGATTTTCAACTTGTGTCGTATCCAACAACTTACATTATTGGTGGCATCTATAAAGAGATATTCTACGTAAGCTGACAAAGTATTTTAATAATGTGGACATTTACATTTTTAAAATAAACTAATAAGATCTAAAACTTTGCTAAGTACCATATTCACACTAAAAACAAATCTTTATCGTTTTACCAGGAGTCTACGAAGTTACTTACGCTAGTTGTACTTGCCTTTAATTGTAGATTTATGTAGCAATATTTTTACACAAACGAACTTGATAAACACAATTCACAAAGAAGTAATAGGTACACTCGCTCGATACACTCGAAATAAAATGAATTTGAATTTACCGCCAAACCTTAGGTACCTACGTCAGTATAAATAAACCGCCTAAAACAAAAATATCCTAAAATATAGTACTGTAATAATCAAAAAGTATTACTAAACTTAGCCGTATAATATTCGATGACATCGTCGTGAATGAATGAATGAAAGTTCGGTGTACAACCGAAGCCAGTTAGTCACGGTCACTGTAAAAGATAGCCAATAGGCCTGCTGAGCTGTCATAATCGCAATATCTAATTCGGAACGCCTGTAAGGTGATGTGAGCGCTGTGATCGATTATAGCCATTTCGGAATGCGGCCTAGTTTTGGTCCCTTTTCCTTTTTCTGTCCCTATGTCCCCATGTCCCAAATCTTTAAACTACGCAACGGATTTTGGTGCGGTTTTTTTATAGATAGAGTGATTCAAGAGGAAGGTTTATATGTATAATACATGCATAAAATGTGCACCCGTGCGAAGCATGGGCGCGCGGGCGGGTCGCTAGTGCATGATATAGTAGAAAAACAATGTGCACCCGTGCGAAGCAAGGGCGCGCGGGCGGGTCGCTAGTGTTCAATATAATAAATTACCTTATTATTTTAACCTATACTTCCCAATAGACCGACGACATCCCAACTAATATTATAAATGCGAAAGTAACTCTGTCTGTCTGTCTGTTACGCTTTCCCGCTTAAACCTCTCAACCGATTTTGATGAAATTTGGCACAGACAATCTTTAGACACTGAGAAAGAACATAGGCATACCTTTTATTGCGAAAAAAAGAGATGAAGAGATTAAAAGTACGCAGACGAAGTTGCGGGTACCAGCTAGTTGTGAATATCGCAGGAAGTCGGTGAATGGAGAAAGCGCAGAATCTTTCTTTCAGGATATGTATAGTGGAGTCCTACGCCTAATGGACTTAAAGCTGATGGATGAAGATGATGACTTCGATATTGTATTTTCCAGGAGTTTGTGGAGTACGTCGGTCAGGTGTTCCTCTGTATCATCTGTCAGGAGGTAGCCGTCAACCCGACCACCACGCCTTGTTTCCATAACTTCTGCACTGTAAGTATTTAAAATAACTATAATAAAAGTACAATAAAAAATGTTGGACAATCCACAGCACCATCTAGGCCCAAAGTAAGCTACTCAAAGCTTGTGTTATGGGTACTAGATAACTGATATATTTAATACATTATATATACTTACATAGATAGATATTTTTTTATTGTATACATAGAAAACACCCAGACCAACAGAATTTATTATATACACAAAAAACACGGTCGCGGGTTCGATTCCCGCCTCGGTACAAATTTGTGTACGATCTGCAGAAATTTGTTCCAAAGTGGGATCGAACCTACGACCTCTTGCGTCGCAGGCGGACTCTCGCCAGCTGCGCCACTGAGGTCATCAAACAAACACAGTGAAACAGCTTCAAGACTAGGCACGGTAGATATCCCCTTAGATCTGTTAGTACCAAGTACTAACTCCAGATACTTTGAGGACGTTTATGGGACCTTTTTACATACCCAAATGTGTCAAATGCATTGATATGAACAAAATAGCGAAGATTCGCCACCTTAGAATCGTCAACCAAAAGATACTGCGCTGTAATTCTATGTGACGTACTATAATGAAGGACAGAGACAAACCAATTTGTTTTGACGCTAGCGTGAGCGAGAAGCTTGCTTGCTACCGATGTGCGTCATACTCGAGTCCTGCCACGCACGCACGGCACGTGATCTTACTTAACTCGTCACACATTCATGTATCGTGTATTTCTATCTTGCTCCGCAAAATGGCGATCAAAACAATAAGTTAATTTAGAAATAATATCTGAAATTTTATGTTTTCAATTGTTCATGTACTTACGAGTTATATGTCATTCCATGAGATTTGTTTTCTTTTGAATGATTTGTACAACGCCCAAAAGCACACGAAGGCATTTTGGTAACCTTTACCCCACTGAAAACAATAATAAACCCATTTGCGTAACTTAACAGATCAGCATAAGTCACTCGCCGATTGCGACTGCGTGAAATGAGGCGACTTGTTTTATGCTGCAAACGAGCTAGAGGCGAGTTACCAATCTTCTGTTGTTGTTATGGCCAAATGTAATGTTTGGACGTACCTCTGACTACCCTCAAAGAACCTAAAAGTCGTAATGGGTATTTAAAAATCTGAGGGCTACCGTGCCTCGGGATCAAAGTCGTGAAGCTGTTTCAGTTTCAAAGATTTGCAGCACACGTTTAAAGTTTCTTCTCATATTTGCAGGCATGCATAAAACGGGCGTTTAAGGCCACTGGCAGTCAAACTTGCCCGGGGTGCAGATCCAGCCTCTCCAAGTTCGACCCGGAGCCTAATGAGCAGCTAAAGGCCGCGCTCCGACAAGTCATGGCTGGGTATGACGCTGGTAAGAAGTGACATTGACACTATAGTGTCACTACAAACCAAGAGCTGAGCCAAGGAACCATGCTGTACGGAACGGATGTACAGTATATATTTTATCTGGGCCCAGCTTTATAATGCTTTGTAAACATAAGTTTTGATCATAAAAGTGGCAAAAATATCTTTAAGTTGGTATCAAAATGGCAAGGACAATCGTTGTCAGTTATATTTTTATTAAATAATGCCCAAAAAGGTATAGCCTCCTCTATAGCGCTACCATAATCTGTTAGTAATATACATTCCCTATTTAGAGCACATAAACAGATTACGCTTTAGTGCTTTAGAGGATTCTGGCCTTTTAATTCGTTTATACCTGCATGTTACCCATAATTGGTTGGTACTTTTACTTCATTAAAAAAACAATTATGTATAACGACAAAGGTTTTATAAGTTGGCTGCAACACATGTTAGGCACGCGGAACTTGCACTGCAGGGGGGCAGCAACGACGCGCCGCTATCTCGCTCGCACAATTAAACATTTTTGAAGATGTAAAATCACTGAATGTCACTGAAAGTCGCAATCGGTTAAGTTGTGGTCAACATTACAAAGATAGAGCGAAAATAAAATTTTGATGAAACAGTGTTGTGAAAGGATTACCTATTGGTAAAGAAATAATTAAAGAATTGTTTGTCACTTGAAGGATGAGGGAGACACAACACTGTTTAACATAAAGCGTATTAATATGTGCAGTTTGGCCAATTAAAAAAAATGTATACTGTGCATCAAGTATGGACTTAACTAAACTTCGGATTCAAGAAATAAATGGTTCTGTTAATATTCAAAACTGTTCAGAAACCAAAATTCTACTAAGTTTTAAATATGCTAAACATTTAATTTTGGTAATTTAATGTATTTCTCTAACCGCCGGTTCCTGAAAGCTCGATCAAAACTAATCGGCTGTCAAGTCGCTTGCTATCTCTATCTAATTTGATGTAAATGCTGAAACAGCAAGTAACTTGACAGCCGTTTAGCTTTGATCGGGCTTTCAGAAACCGAGGGTAAGCCGTTCCAAACGACTATGTATTTATTTATTCCTTGATTCACAGTTTTTCTTATTGTCTATTTTAATCTATTTTATGTACACTATTCAGTAACCGATTGAATCTAAATTTTTTAGCTACTTTTGACTGAACGATTTTGAACCTTTTGCAATTATTAAACCATGGCAGTTATAGGATAGTTATAATTAATACTATTCAAACAACCTCTCAACCGGTTTTGATCTTAGTACGAACTTTATCACTACATAGTATAAAACAAAGTCGCTTTCTCTGTCCCTATATCCCTATGTATGCTTAAATCTTTAAAACTACGCAACGGATTTTGATGCGGTTTTTTTAAATAGATAGAGTGATTTAAGAGGAAGGTTTAAAGTATAATAAATGCATGATATAGTAAAAAAACAATGTGAACCCGTGCGAAGCAGGGGCGTACGGGCGGGTCGCTAGTGCGTAATAAATTAAATATAATGAATGTACAAACGATTTTTTGATGGTTTTTACGTAACAGTTCTATAGCGGCCATTGGTTTAAGACATTGTAATGACTGTTAAATGAGTGCCTTAGTATTAAGTAGTTCTAGTACATTTACTTATCTGTTTGATAGTTATTTCTTTTTTAAACCTATAGTGCAATTGTTGTCGGTTAAGTGTCAGTTGCCTACAGGCATTTAGTTCCCACTCAATGGAGACTCGTTGTTATTCAGGTTTCGGTTTTAGCTCGAGACTGTTTCTCCTGAAATTTGTATCCTAAAGGATGATTGTTATGATGATCTACATCAGGACTTCCCAACCGCTGGGGCGTAGAGAGATCCTAAGGGGGGGCATGAAGTGTTTAGATATTTTAATCTATTCATAAGCTCTAATAAACTCAATATTGTTTATGATTTAAAACACTTGCAAACAGATTAAGGCGCACCGCCTTGTTCCAATCGGACGAAATAATTGCTAATAAATCACTATTTTGTTCGAATAAAGGGCGGCATGGAAATATTTTATTGTCCGGGGGGAGGCACCATGCATAAAAGGTTGGGAAACCCTGATATACATTGTCGTTAATTCATTTGACTTGTTCAAAATGGATCGATATGTAGTACTAACTATACTTTTTGATTTTGATTGATTATTTTCAAATAAGCGGAACCATGTATTAATTTTTAGCTGTGTTTAGACTAATGACATGACGTGTTCAAAAGTTACTTGTGTTGTTAGAAGTATCATTTGATTTAATTTGTTTTATGAGGAACAGACGAAATGCTTTATTTTGTTAGTTATTTACAATGTTTTGATTTGAAAATGAATTACTTATAATCCGCGCAAGTAACGAAACGAATCATAGATCGATATCTTTAAAACTGTGGTTGAAGGTACGTTACCAATGACCTCGGAAGAGTCCAAATCGAACCATTACTAAAATAAAAACTTTTAAATAAAACTAGTTTAATTTTTTATAAGCTCCGTCTGTCCTCAGCCTAAACATATGATTTTTTATATGATATTTATAAATTAAATAACCAGTACATTAAAATGAGTTTTATTGTTTACTCGGATATAACCTATCGCTCTGAGCATAATATCACGATGCAAACACATCACAAAAACATTACGTCCTAACACAACATCACAGATATCCGCGTCCGTCGGGCGGCCAGCGCACTGATGCGGGACCTCACAATTCGGTTGACTAGCTAAGTACAAATGAAGTATTCGATTCGGCTGACAATAAGTTGAAGTGATGGAACTCTATGTTTGAGAACTTAGGTTAGCCAGCCGAATTGCGCGGTCCGTAATCGGTAAGCTACCATTACAGAGTGAAGTATTTTAAGTGAGCGTAAAGTGATAAGATGATGCTCTGATAACTGTTAGAAATATTATGACTGAATCGTTCGAACCAAGCGAAAGAATGCGAGCGAAATCTATCAAACTTTTGCTTTTCAGTCGTTTCGTTACAAAGTTTTCACAAAGACAAGAGTGGTGGTTGCAGCCATCCCGGCGGACACCTTTTCATGGCCGGTACATGCTCGCGTGCTCGGTAACCCAGCGGTGATTAACTTGCGTCCGAATCAAACCAACGCTAATATGCTGATCAGTGCAAACGCGTTCTAAAGCCAGCAGCGTCCACTTTAGCAGAGCACTGGATTGAGAACCGCAGGCTACACGAAACACGAGCATTCACATACAATTACATATTTTGTACATCATGTGATACAATACAGTACCTAAACGATTAGAACATTATTTTGATTTGTACATTTTTGTTCGTTAGACGGCATAGGTTATACAGTGAATTTAATACAGGTACTTAGTACACAGGTACAGTAGGTAATTTAGTACAGGTTTTTAATTTATGGTCAAAATAAATGTGTTTAAAAACCGTTAAAACAATTTGATTATATTATATTAGTTGATTGTAAATATCATAAAAATTGTGTTGATAGAGATGTTTAAAAGCTCGACTAAAATACATATAAATTTATTAAATAACTAGTTATCAATAACGACAACGATAACGATTTATGCAACAATTTTGTATCATTTAAAAACTACACTATGTACTAACAGATAATAATATATAATTCGAAAATCGATATTGATAACCAGGTACAATATTAAATCTTGAGTTCCATATTTCTTATACAGAACCCTTTTAGTGTAGGCATACTATGTTAGTGTATATGTAGGTATTATGTTAGTTTATATACCTCCTATTTCAGTTTTATATTTTCTATCTCATGTTACTTTCTCCTCCTGAGCATAATATTAGGTACCAACTGTACTTATACTCTGTTAGTATTTAAATGTCTGAAGTTACACTGCTAATCATGATTAGATTGTTCGCAGAGTGGGGCCTGGTGACCTGTAATACAGGTTCTTTTGATCCTACTTCAGGCACCAGTCTTTCACAATGCAGGCATACCTATCTTGTTCTAGCTGTGAGACCTAACTCTCAAACATTGTGCTTGCTTGTGAAAGAAAATAAACTCCTTTTTACTTTACTTTACTTTTGACTTCCGTAATGTATGTAGGTACTATGACTGACGTCAAAGCCGTTTACTCGCAAACGACATAAAAGTAGAATTAAAGACACACCTGATTATATATTATAGTTCTGAATAGGTCATGTCTAAAAAGAAATAACATGATAATAAAAATCGTAAAACAAATGGTAAATTAGATTATGTTCTTGTTTGATTGATTTTTAATAATTTAATAAAATGTCATAATTAGTTAAAAATGTCTAAGGGAAAATTCAGCTTGGGTCTTAGTAATTCTAAGATGTTTTACGAAAAGGGGTGGGCGATGGGCTTGCAACCTGTCACGTATGGAATACTAACTACTGCAAAATGTGGGTATGTGCCAAATGTAATGTTTGGACGTACCTCTGACTACCCCCCTTAGACATCCTCAAAGAATCTTGAATTAGTACCTACTTGGTACTGGGAGATCTGAAGGGATATCTACCGTGCCTGGGGATCAAAGTCGTGAAGCTGTTTCAGTTTTCAGTTTTTTTACGAAAAGATCGTAAGTATCCACCTACCGAGTACGTAATTCGGCGGTACTACTCACGCTTGGCCGTTACCACTTATTATGACTTTTAAAACCAGAACCAGGCTGCATAATAGTAGGTATAGGTAGGTATGTTTTCAGTTTCGGTGTATAAACTTACAATACCTACATATTGCATCTACCTTCATCACGCAAATTTTGTTCTGGGCAGCAATCAAACTTTATATACTCAACCCGGCCCAGGTTTATTTAGTTCTGGGGTAAATGATCCTAAGCAAGTATTGAAACTACAACGGCTTTTTATGAAACGACGATCAATAAACACTATGACTGAGACAAACATAGAGTTTATTGATCGTCCTCGAACGTAGATGATTTGAATACACTGACCTCTATCATACGAGGTATGTTTGACAGGATCTTGTGTGAAGTCTTAGTATACTTACTATATTACATATTATAACATATACTTACGCTAATATCTCACCATAAGACGTCGTTATAACTAATTGTACCTACCTACTTACGTTAAACTTAACCTAATGAAATGCCATGCTTTACTTGACATTATCTCACTGTTGAGTAGCATCTTACAAACCTGTGTTATGGCTACTGGTTGTAATCTAAACAGCGTCTTCACAAACGAAACCTACGGCAACGTAGTGCGTTTAGTGCAAAATGTAATAATAGGTGCGGATAAACTTTTATTGGCTAAAAGAAACGTGCATTCGATCAATAAATGTATGAAGATAATATAAAACACTGAAAACTGCAAATCACTAGGTATATCATTCGTAGCAACGTTTGTGAATAAGACTGTTATTAGTACTGTAGTTGTTAGAAAAACGGGATTCCAGTTTCGAATAATAAATTAATACTGTTAGTTATCATTAATAATCAATCCAATGCTGTAGTCTCATTACAATCCTAATAAAAGCTGCCACAGTCAATATAATGAAACAGCTGAAGCTCTGTCCTAAGACGAGCGAAGAACCACTCGCAGGGTACGGTGTTTCTTAGCCTAAACTGCGTACATTAACTATTGCATGGAAAACTTAAAGAACTAAAACTTAAACATATTCGAATCTGCATTTTATACCAGAATAGATTTCTGGAGTTACCGTCGATCAGACGGATCTAAAGCCAGGCCAATAAGAAGCTCATTTCTTAGTGAGTCGCTCTTTGTGTAACAAATAAACTAGCTGTGATTAAAAAACGAGTGATTTTACTCGTCATGTAATCGCTGCGTCTCACGATACATACTATCATTTCTTGCTGCATTTGTATGTACTCGCTGCCTTGTAAACTTAACTCGCTGCATTTCTAACATATAAAGGCAGCTCCACTCTCTTGAGCGAGGGAATTCGCAGCGAGTAGCTTCTAGCGCCCGGCTTGCTAATGGCACTAACAACAATCACGTTCATCCATAAATACTTTTTGTTTTATTTCCGATGGTCGCATTAATGACTCTCGGAGAACTTCTCAATGATCCCTTCCAACGATGTCCACGTGCCTACGATGAGGCCTAGGACTCCGAACAGTACTACGATAGCGTTCTTTATGATCATGCGGATGCGTTCGGAGCGAGAGACGTAGTACCAGTAGGTGCAGGATTGGATGATCGCTGGGAAGGCCAGGCCGAGGGCTGAGAGGCAGAGCGCACCGAATAGAGAGATGAATAGGTCCAACTCGGGTACCGCGGCTGCTATGCCGACTGAAAGGAAAAAACAACATTTGTAGTGACCTAGAGTGGTTTGTCGAAGGAGCCTTATAGCCCCATGAAAACTTTTAACGAATGGGTTCCAAACCCATATCAAGGAGAACTTGTCCTTGATATGGGTAAACACTATCCAACATTAGAATCAACACATACAATCGTTATAAATACCACTATTTGCCATAGGTTTGCCCATTCGAGATAGTTACAGTTTCTCTTTCGAGAGATTTTGATATAAGTACCTAATGTTTTATAACCATAATTGAGCATGTGTGTTGGTATAAGAAGTTCGTAGAACACGACCACATTAGATTTAGTCTTAGACCGATGAGGTCCCAGTAAGTACATGACATAATAGTATGCATGTGATAGAGACTTACAAGTGACGACCACGATAGTGGTCCTCAGCAGGTATTCCCAGATGGTGCGATGTTTGCTGTTGAGCAGACGGTTGCCGATGTACTCGTTCCACAAAATGTCGATAGCCACGTAGCAAGCGAGACCGTGTGTTATGAAGATGGCGAACGCTAACAGGCACTGCACCACGGCAGCGAGACTGAAACATCAAATCAAAGTCGTCAAAAGCCCACCAACTGGAGAATAGAATATCTAATTTATTTATTTACTAGCGACCCGCTCTCGCGCCCCTGCTTCGCACGGGTCCACATATCATGCATGTATACATATAAACCTTCCTCTTGAATCACTCTATCTATTAAAAAAAACCGCATCAAAATCCGTTGCGTAGTTATAGATTTAAGCATACATAGGGATATAGGGACAGAGAAAGCGACTTTGTTATATACTATGTAGTGATGTTTATAATGCGAGGATTTCATCGTTTCCCGATATTTGTGCAACTATAGCAAACGTCATATCGATTATAATACCCCACAAAAGTAAGCAAAGACAAGAGCTACCCACATTTCGGTTTCCGAAGGCAGGTTAAGCGTGATGCTGCCGAGAGCATCGTTTCCGTACTGCAGGTACCCGAAGAGTCCCATGCCCACGTACAAGATGATGATGGATATCATCGCGCGGTTCAGCACTCCGAACTTGCCGACGAAGTCCTTGGGTGTCTTCATTTCGTTCTCCAAAGGCAAGATCTGAGAAAGTGCTTCGATAATTTCTATCGTGTCAGGTATTTATTCAATAAAATAGGTGCCAGTTTCACAAGATCAAAGCCTAGAAGAACTGGCATGAGAAACTTACGGCTTGGCTCCTATCATTATTTTGTATGATCCAGAAATCATTTTGGTATTAGTATGTTTGGTCTTACGTTTACCTACCTAATACCAAAATGATTTCTGACTCAAGCACATTTCCCTTATATTACTGTATTATTTGTGTTCGAACAGTATTTATGCGTGTCACTTTAGAGTTATTTTTTCAAACAACCTCCCCGAAATGAAATAAAATGAAATAATAGCCAATCGCACCTCGAAATTGCGAGCCGCTGTCGCCGGACCCTTAATGTGAAAAATAGTTGATTCCTACATAATTAACCCTTGAGATAAGGGCATGGGAATATTTTGGATGAAGCTGGACGATATAATTAAATTATATTGGTAGGTAATTATATACTTACAAAGGCAAGTGCATAATTTTTTAGTTTTTTTTTAATGGAATTTAATGAGTTTTTAATGTATGCAATGGAATCTGAACAAGGTGATCCTTAACGGCTTGAAACTAAAAACGGAGGCCGGTCGTGCCTGCGTTTTCTGACCGAACGCTTGATAAGTGTGGTAAAGTAAACTCACCACGCCAATGGCTTCCAGCGCGAACAGCACCGTTCCAAAGAACAGTGGGAAATTAGCGAGCTTCCCCGCTGGCACTTTCCCCTCTAGCGTCGGCATTTCTCTAAAGATATAGTAGCAGATGATCCCAAAGCTAGCGATCGTCACCGCATTCGCTATCGCGGAAAACGGCGCCAGGTATTTCAAATCCCGGACCCAGTTGATGAGGATTAGAGGCAGTAGGATGAACACCATAACTACGAACACGCTGATTTTTATCTCGAACTGTTTCGAGAGAACAAACTGGATGTTTTCAGCGACGAAAACCACGTATACGCAGCATGTCCCGATTTGGTAGACCAGAAGGAACGCGTTTACCACGTGCCTGTAACAATAAATAGGTCTAATTAAAGAGCTTCAAGCCAGCAAACAAAATTTACAAGAGGGCCAGCATTTTAAACTACACGCAATATTTTTAGTGAGTGTATCATCATTGAATATAGCTACTACCTAAATGAATTCGCTACAATAAGAGCGTATTTTTTTATCATCAAATACAACTCCAAGTCGAGTGTCTAGTTATTAAATATATTGTATTGGGATTACTATCAAGTGTTTTCGAGATCATAAAGTGCTAACTAGGTAAGCTATTTGTTGCAAAACGTGATGTTTTCAATACCAATTATCTGTTTTAGCTTTCTTGTCTAATAACAACAATTTATCTTATCTACTGGACACTTGAGTTGCCTTGACTTTAGAGGTGGCGTCAATCCTTTTCTGTGGCTTAGCACTGAAAAGGTTTTCTATCACCAGTGAAGTGGCTGCTATTTACTGTAACCAAGACTGTAACAATCCACTCTCATAACATTTGGTGCCTTGACTCCTTTTTACAGTCGTAAACGCTGGGGTACGCCGAGGTAGTCCTTTCCGTAATGTCAGGGACTTTCGGAATGATCTCAACATGTTGAATTTTAGTGCACTGGGTATCTTCTCCGGTATCTCAGCAGTGCGTCCACCGACCTCAATATAAGTATTACACAATGCGCCTGGAAAGTCTGGAATCTCCGTGAAGTTACGTAGATGGTCTTTTTCCGCATGACGTCTGTCTGTCCATTTGTCAGCCAAGTTTCTACAATCACCCTACCTACTTAAAAATTTCTTGAATTTGGTCAAAATTCCTATTGTTTTCTTTCATAGTTTTAACTACTTTGCTGGCCACGCCACGGGGCTTAGTTGAGACGCTGAGAACGGTTTTGACAGCTAATCGGTCAAAACATTCTTAGCATCCAGCCTGGCTAAGCCCCGTTAAAGAGTTACGCCGTCTACGTGGTGATCCAATGTCGAAAAAGCAGTAAAGGGCCTCAACATCGTAACGACGACATCGCAGGACAAAGCTTCTAGGCGGAATTTAGTAGTAGGAGGACCGACCTGAGATCAAAAGGATAAGAGGAAAACTCACGCAGCGTAAGGAGCGCACGCCTTGCACCAGTCAGGTCCCTCGGAGAGCGCAGCCTCCGCCGCCCCCGTGTACGACATACTGGCCACTTTCCGCCGCTTGCACAGCACGTAGCACGAATCCAACAGCACGTGGATGCAGTACGTGCATAGCACGCCGATCACTATGGTGCCGACGCTGCCGACGATGTAGCCGGAGTTTGAGAAGGCTTTCGGCATTGCGAGAATGCCTGTGCCAAGACTGCCTTTCAGGAGGTGGAGGAGAGTTTCGGAGTTCCTGTAAAAAAACACGAGTAGGTAGGTATGCAGGTGGAGCTTCTCTGATGCAGAATACCGAAGAGAGGTCATACGAAGGGTAATCAAGTTGGCCCTGAGGAAAAGTAAGTACCTAAGTAGCTCAAAATCAAGGAACAGTTTCTAATTTCTGGTTGATTTACCTACCTACAATAAAATTGACGTTAACAACCCTCGTTTTAAGACAATTGCATGGCCTTTAGTGTATTTGTTTAGTAGGTAGCAATTTCTAGAAAATGCTGGAAAATTATGGCCCAGAGTAGCAAGAGACAGGGAAAACTGGAAACACTTGGAGGAGGCTTTTACCTCATCAGGATCCAATACACCCCCCCCCCCCTTATATTAAATAATTAAGTCATATATTAGAAATAAGTTAACCATCAAACTCAATCTAATGTTAATTTTATAATAGGATAATTTAGGTTAATGTTTCTTTTTTTAGTGTAATCAGTGTATAGGAAATAAAGCTCTTTTTATTTTATTTATTTATTTATTATTAAGTCTACATGCTATTCGGTCCTAATTACACAATTGGTACCTAGTTAGTATTTTTCTTTGCTTATTTCGTCCAAGATTTTTTCATGGTAGGCACCTACCTATGGTGCAGTAAGTAGGTATACAGGTAGGTATTCAATTCAACCGATGTAAGATACCCTTGCTGAGCATTTTGGTTTTTCCATACTACGTAGCATATACCTATTAAACTGCGGTAGGTAGGTAGTACCTACTCAGGTATTATAAATATACAGTTAGATACCTACCTACTACGACCTTCATTCAAACATACCTATCGCAATTCACACGTGCTTATTTTTAATGTACTTTGGTGAATCTGTATACTGTAGGTACCTACTAAGTACCCAAAGGTGATGACAATCTACCTACTGAGGATACCTACCTACTTAGTTGCAAAATGGACCCCAAATCTGCTTGCAAGCTCTAAAAACTTTTGCTGGTCTTCCGTTTGGGGCCGTTGCGGATCAAGTAGGTAAATAAAAAAAAGATACCGAAGTGGACGTGACGCAATAGAATAAATTACAACCAAATAAATATGTCATATATTTACTGAAGTTAGATAAATCAAATTAGGTACATGCTCAAATAATTATTTAATTTGAAGATACATAAGTATAACGCGGTAAACAAATTACTCAGTTCTTCGATAGCAAAAACAAAAATGAAAATGGAAATAAATTAAATCTTACTTAGGTATTATTAACTGCCTAAGTTGGTATACCTATTGGTACCTAAAGCAGGTATGTACTAATGCTTAAAGTTAACAAGAAAATATCATCGGACGAGAGACACTGATATAGGTAGTTAATTCTGAACGCAATCACGATTTAGGAAAAGACCTTGCAACTTCGACAGCGATACGAATTCGCAAAACTAGGAAGTTGCACGCAGAGGTCGATGAATCAGCGTCATTTCACAGAGTAGGTACCTACATAATATCCCATGAATCACAATGAGAGCAAGGTCGTCCCATGTTTACCTGCATTCGGATCGGAAGAGGGAAATAGCCCATAGTTGGGTTAGTGCCAGAAAGGAGTACACGAGCAGTACGGGAACTTGAAATTGACGGCAATTGTTCAGAATGATAAACCGAAAAAAAAAATATGGTTACAAAGCATTAAGTAAACAATACAATGCAATTATTACATAATCAACATAAACAGAGAACAAATAAATATTAAATAAATAAATATTGGTGGACATTTCACACAACACTATCTAGCCCCGAACTAAGCCAAACCTTGTACTATGGGAACCAGATATAGTTGATATAATACTTAATATACTTTTTTGTAAATGCATATTTTTAATACCACTACATAGTATTTTAAAACAAAGTCGCTTTCTCTGTCCCTATGTCCCTATGTATGCTTAAATCTTTAAAACTACCTACGCAACGGATTTTGATGCGGTTTTTTTAATAGATAGAGTGATTCAAGAGGAAGGTTTATATGTATAATTCATGCATGATATTATGTGCACCGTGCGAAGCAGGGGCGCGCGGGCGGGTCTTTCCTTATACATATAACACCCAGACACAGAACAAACATCTAAATAATAATAATATGTTCATCACACAAATGTTAAAAACATAAAAAGTTTCCAATGTTTAATTTTAAGTCTATTTTACTGTTTTGCTGCAATAAATATTTTTTTACTTTTTTTTACTTTTTTTTTAATAAATATCGTAAATACCTACACTGAAAATTTTCATGTTTCACGGTAAGATTTGATTCGAAATGATTTCTTTAAAACAGCAATACAGAAAGCATTTATTTTGTGAATTACCTATGTATATAACATTATTTGTTTTTATTGATAATCTTGAAATATAAGAACTATACAATAACTAGGTAATTGGTTTATTTTTTGTTATAAAAGCAGAATTTTCTGTCAGAGATTATTGTTTTATTGTCATTTCCAAAAGTTATTGTAACATATTGGAGCGTTTGTTTTTTGGCATTGGAGCGTCTTTTTAGCATAAGATTTATTTTTGATAGTTGGGCACCTTTTTTATTGTGAACTATGTCTACGTAGGTACTATTGTATCCATTTGAAAATTAAATACCAGTAACATACGATGGTATTCCTACCTAAAACCATCCATATATTTGTTTTTTTTTATGCCCAAACAGTAATGTAGGTGCCAAAATTATAACTATAGAACTGATACCCAATATGTTAGTTGGTGCCTTAATATGTTATCACTAAGTAATTGTACATTGCAGTGTAATTTATACTATGAACTCATGAGGAGGAGAGTTCAAATAATTATTATTTTAAGAAATTTATCGAATTTATTTATCGAATAAAACACAAATGTTTGTTCTCGGTGGGAATCGAACCCACGACCCACGGCGCAGAAGGCAGAGACTACCAACTGAGCTGTGAAGGCTGTCATGAACAAACGTCGTACGAATAAATATTTGTTCGATTAGCTGTCGATAAATCAAATATACTCACGTGGTAGGATGGTCTACTGTACGGTTGTCATAAGGCTCATATTCTTCGACCTCCGTGAGGTTCTTCTCCTTCATGTTGACGAGGAAGATGCCTTTGTCTCCGGGCTTTTTCTTCTCATCCTTGACCGGTGATAGGCTGCCAAAATAAAATACATTATTAGAGATATTCAGCTTATAAGTTAGAATTTTAACATTGGTATCACGAGTTATAAATATCAATGTTCAAAATTCTCGAAGAGGTGTCTAAAAAACTAAAGCGGTAAAAATCCACTAATCCAATAGTAATGAAATTTATTGTTTTTTTCCACACAGCGCTAGTAAATACTAATCCCTATCTTTTGATATAACTTTGACATGATTTCAAGAAAAACTCTCTTAGTAATGGATGTTTGAAATATCGATTTCGTGTCATCTTTATGATTTTTTGATTTGTTCCGCATTCGCCCTACGCGTTCGTCCCTCATTCCAAAAATTTCCGCTTTCGTCCCATCTGTAAAATATTTCTCGTTTCGCCCCACATTTTGTAAAGTACCTACTACAAAGGGATTGGGAGTACAGTTGACAAATAAAAGCATTTGATCAATGTTTGTAAAAATATTTATTATTATGTACTCACTGAATCATAAATCATAGAAGTTATTAATTAGATACAATTTTAAATTATCAACGATTATGACGTGCCAAGGTAAACCTAGGTACAATATAAATATAGTCTTTCATAAAATATCTACATATCAATGCTTATTATTTATCAGGTAGTATGATTAAATCAAACAGCCTCATAACATTAACACATAATCAAATTCACAAAAAAAAATAGTAAAAGGAATACAAATACAATATTATTATAATCAAATATTTTCTACATTTGGTAATTTTATATATATTATATTTTTATGATCAGTTAGTAACGAATTAAAAAACAAAGGGGCATATTTTTTCTAAGCAATGACCCACTGAAATAGAGCCATTTAGCATTGATGTTATTGAGTCCTTGATAATTCTGTCCATCTCTTTAAAAATATAATACCTAAATATTATTTACGTAGTTGACCTTGAAGGATTGTTTGTTCTGACTGTACTAAAATACATCACAAAAGCTTGCGGGACGAAACAGGAACTCAAAATGGGACAAACACGGAAAAATTATATTAAAATAACTATAAATTAATTTCGGGGCGAACAAGGAATATAATGTGGGGCGAATGTGGAATTTTACATGTGGGGCGAAACTCTGCGGGGTGAATGCGGAACAAATCGATTTTTTTCTATAGAGAAAATTATTACTACGTATTTACGTTTTTATCTTCACACAGCGCTCGAAGACCGGTGCAACTTTAATGTTTTATTTTTTTTTCATGAATTTTTTACATTTCGGTAGATTTACAGCTGTTCAAAAAGTTGGAGATTCTGGGAGATCCTCGTCTTAAATAAGAAAGGGTTGCCAAGCCTGATGACGTTGTTACACCGCTGCTGCTGGTCTTTTAACCAATAACAATTTTACTTTTAGATAATTATATATTTTTTGGAAGTCTGAACAAAAATACCATCCCAGTTTTACAAGTCAAATTCAATCAGGTAATTATAGGTACCTAAGTTAAGTACATATCCCTAGAAGATATTAAATTAAATATGTACTTGTAGATAATATTGTCAAGTATGATTTCATATTATTTGACAGCTCACTAAGGTTTGAGGGGCATATATTGGGTTTGGTAAAAAATTGTTTCTATAGATTAAAACTACTTTATAAAATTAGAAATTATCTTAGTGAGGAGGTTCGGATAAAAGTGTGTGAAACCCTGATCTTATCCAAGCTTAATTATGGAGATTTAGTATACGGTCCTCGTCTCACGTCAAAAACTACTCGCCTTAAACAGCGATTCAAAACGCGTGCTGTAGGTTTTGCTACCACATCCCGCCGCGAACACACGTTACGCCATACTTGAACAAAGCCCCTACATTGAATATGGCGTCGCGACGGGCCTTGCACATGGGTACATTACTTCATGGTGTAATTACGTTTGGGAACCCAGAGTATCTCTTTTCCAAGCTAGACCAGTCCCAGAGCAAATACAGCTCAAGACCAAATAGGTTATTAATGCTGCACTATTCGAAGCATAAAACAGTGGCTTTCCGCGGCAGTTATCGGTACCAAGCGACAAAGTGCTGGAATAACATTCCTCCACCTCTTCGACTTTTAAAATCCAAATACACTTTTAAAAAACATCTAAAAAAATGATTCTCGATCAGCAAATGTACGGGTTGCTTGATACTGATGCCCCTTTTACCTGTTAGGCTACTGTTTTTTTTATATAATATTTTTAATCATGTAGATCGTTTATTTGTATCTTATATCCATATAATTATTTCTGCAACTTATCGTAATGCGCACACTTACTACAGATCACACACTTCACATACAGGCGTGGTGGGCTCTCTTGTGCTTCCTGGCTCTTAAGAGCCTTGTTTAATCGAGAGAGCTCACTCCTCACACAAAATCACACATATACACACACTGACACTGTTCTTCATGGGGTTCAATGACTGCACCAAGGTACCGGCAGAATAACAGCGCTGACCTGTCTTCGGATAGTGAAGCATAATGCTGAGCCGGGACCTTTTTGCTGCTGTAGCACACAGCACTATTGTTGGGTAAGTAAATGTTAATGTAAATGTTAATGTAATGTAAAATGTAAATGTTAGTGTAGGTAGGTACAATAATTTTTATTGTACCCACCTACATTACCCTAATTGTGTGCTGTGTGTTCTTGTGGCCAATAAAATACTGTCTATGTCTATGTCTAAGCGATCATCGTAAATATTTTATTCATGAGTTTTATACATGAGTTTTATTGATTCCACCGAGATTGATACCAGTAGGTAGGTGTTGCACTGCATTAGTTCAACATTGCAGAAAAAGAAGCCGAGCGGCCTAGAGTACATGAAAAATTTTAATTTTGTTTCATAGGTACAGGACCTATAAAATCCTTGTTTGATAGGAAATACGGAATAGAGATTTTCTTTGTCTCACCTTACGCTTACCAGAGATGTTACTGATGCCTGTTCGCCCATATGACTGTATTCTTTATCCTCACACTGGACGATCATGGATAAGCTGTTTTGCATGAAACTTTGTGCTTTCAGCTGTCTCTATATAACTAACACTTACAAAGCTGGTGAACTTGATCACAGTAAATATAAAATTTAAGTTTCAAAATAGCACTGCGTAGTAATTACAACTTATAAAATTATTTTTATCATGTTAGCTTAACGGATTGCAAATATTATGAGTAACGTTTTAGAACTACTTAGCAGAATTTTCATTAGCCTGTAAATACTATAATTCACAACACTTCGCAATACATCAATATTTGAACACAGTAAATATAAGGTAGGTAAGCTATTTCTATGAGCTAATTGATGACTCAAATTATGGGTTTAACTTCGCGTAATCATATCAAAGACACTACACGCAGGCACCTGGATTTTAGGGCATGTGAATGTGCTCTACATTATCACAGTACTGGAAACTAGCAGTATAAAGATATGGCCTTTAATTATTTGGGGGGGTAGGTAAATGGGGGTTGGTTGTTATTGCTAGGCAACCACCTTCGGGTATTGATTTACGACAACCTTCTAACGGCTTATCTAATCCTGGTTTAATTGAAGTAGGTGCGGCAAGTATCGTGGCTCCTTCAACCCTGTGACTAATTGCAAATGAAGCCAGGTCCAGGGTCTGCTGCCCCGAACAGAACCTGAGGTGTCCTCGGACGGTGCTCTGCGCAAAACGCTTTCGAACGCTCTGCGCAGACCCGTGGATACTCCTCAAGCGAACAACTTCTTTGACCCTCAAACTAACAGAAAAGTGTTGTATTGTATTTGTTTCAAGTTTCCAATACTATATTATTATAAGTCTTCTTGTTTTCACACACAGTATGGATAAGGTTACGAACAAAAGTACAAGTGGGTAGGTACAGGGTTTTCCAACAATAGGAGGATCGCAAGTACCTACCTAGCTATTTCTTTCAGGCTGTCTGGTTGGTAAACAGGTGTGGCGATGTTGACTATCGTTCTTATCTGTTTGCAAATCTTGTCGAATACGATGTCTTTATTTGGTTTTAGACGTCAGTTAATCGCTCTCTAACTAAATCACGTTATGGTGGTACAATAGGTGATTAAATTTACGGAGTAGGTACCTACCTATAGGTACGTAAGCAGGTTACCTACTTGTAACATTATTGATACCTTCATTCATTCATTGAACTTGTGCGATTTTGGCATTGTACCATCCAAGGAACAGATAAATATAACCTGCGGCCTGATTACTAATGTCTGGCTATCGAGCTGGCTTTCAGTTTGACATTTGATTCCCTACCATCCAAGGAATTTTGCATCCATCACAAGGATAAATTCCTTGTGATGGATACTAGATCCATTCATGTTGCTATTACACATGGGAATCAAATGCTCTCGTCAGAGAGTACTATATTCCTTGATTAAAGTGTCAAACTGAAAGCCATCTCGATAGCCAGACATTAGCGTAATCGCTGTACCATCATACGATTGGAGCGGACATCGCGAGATCTTTAGGTTTAGGGACAAGACTTTAAACATCTAGTATTTATTTGAATCTGTTCATAATTAGTAGGTACTCATTTCTAGAGTGAGCTACTGATCAGTTCTGGTGCGTACTCCCTAGCACTTGAATCGCTATCTCTATTCTCTCTATTCATCTCTATTGATTGAACATCATCAATAGCACTATGAACAAAACAAACAATACAGCTCAATTAGCAAAAATCAAGATAATTATTATGATGAAAATCTCAACGCGTAACTTCCGATAATTTGAGTGGTAAGTCGGTAATCAAAGAGAATATAGGTAAACCGGTAACCATCAGGCATCATAACAAAACATGGACGCGCAAATCATGTCAAGGTAGTGTAATTAGGAAAACATGAGGGAGCTTCAACTACAAAAATAATAACTTTTTTGCAAAAAAAAGGTGAAGTCAAATACTCTACAAAATATAAAACAATAATTTTGGTGAAGAGAACTTTTATTTATAGGTATGTGTTAATTATGTACGGCTGCGAGGGCGGATACAAAACGACCGAACTGTTTAAAATAAATTTAATGAATATAATTAAATACTAATTAATTCTAATTAAAAGTACGTGACTAATGTCTGAAGTGAAGAACAGAAGTGAATCACTTTTAATATGTCCAAAAAATTCACACGGTCCGACACCTGGTTGAAATGCAGCGTAAGCATTTCCTTCGTATCGGTCGCGGCAGGTTAATCGTTGCGAAACGCGGCGCGATTCGCGAGAAACCCAGGTGCTGTAGCTGGTTACATAACATGTTTAAATATATTTTGTGCAATATTCAACAGAAAAATCATCAACAACTCTATTTATTTGGCTAAGTAAACTCATAACAATATCATACAACAAAAAACAGTAATTGCGAAGGCCTCCTTTTAAAAAGTGGGTTTGTGTTGGTCGTGACTTTTGTAAATAAATTACCTAACAAACAGCAATATAATATATATTTTACGAGGGATATGTGCAGCCGGGGCTGCTCATTATTTATGAAAATACGTAATCGAACAAGTTGGGTGCAATGCACACAATATTGCACAGTTTTTTATTTATCCAAACAAATTTTCCAAAGAAGACGCTAACATTGCCCGTAAAAGTCCCGTAACTTAAGAAATAATGTATAATATACATTCTTGTTGAGAGTTTCACAAGTTATAGCAGATTTAGCGCCTACGCGAGGCTTTATAATATTTGTATTATAATTAATAATTATATTGTAGGTACCTTTGTGGCAGAAAGTCGTCTGGCTCGAAAGACGGGTTCACCATGGGGCCGCTCTGCCGTCGCGCCCATTGCTCTGCCTCCTGGAAAATTGAACACGATTATAAAAAATAATTGGCCATTTATTGCTATCAAATATGAAAATATACTTCATATATTGATTTAATATAATAACCTTTATTAACAAAGAAAATTACAATAGATACAATTATTTACAAAATGTACAAAATATACAAAATACATATGAAACAGTTGAGCTATCTGCAGACCGTTGCAAACGATCTATAGATAGCTCAACTGATCCAAATCAGTGCCAGTCGGAAGCGTACCCAAGACAGTGACTGCATTGCCACGCTGAATGGCAATGCTGATACGCTGAGCCAGATACTCACCAGCCCTCGGGTCACGCGTAAAAATAATAATAATAATAATATGCATTCGATGCTTACTAACACACCTAACAATGTATGTACCCCAATAATGTGTACCCACATATTGTATGTATTGGTATGTGCCATATGAAATGTTTGGACATGGAAATTTGGGATA
Source organism: Plemyria rubiginata (assembly GCA_963576535.1). Classification (NCBI taxonomy): domain Eukaryota; kingdom Metazoa; phylum Arthropoda; class Insecta; order Lepidoptera; family Geometridae; genus Plemyria; species Plemyria rubiginata. The sequence goes on from OY754905.1 coordinate 823,085, forward strand.
AAAAGTAGCCTGTCATTAATTTACCTGACCCCTAACCACTAGCAATGTAAAAAATCATGTCGTTTGGTGAATCTATCCCAAAGTAATCATAGTTTTTAATATGAATAAAAAGTGGCATATGTGTTATTCCAGACTATAATCTATCTCTGTGCCAAATTTCAGCAACAAACATTAACATACATCTAAACATTTACATTTATAAATTAGTTAGATTCTATTCATGCTCAATAATATATCGAAACCATCAAAACTGATTTTTCTAATGCAGATCTGAAATCTGCATCACAACCTTTGATGCCGGTTCCGGTCTGGTTCCCGAATAAGTATACCTTCGACTCATAATTCATGTCAAAGTCAAAGTCAAAATATATTATCACTACATAGTATAAACAAAGTCGCTTTTTCTGTCCCTATCCCTATGTCCCTATATATGCTTAAATCTTTAAAACTGCGCAACGGATTTTGATGCGGTTTTTTTAATAGATAGAGTGATTCAAGAGGAAGGTTTATATGTATAATACATGCATGGTATGTGCACCCGTGCGAAGCAGGGGCGCGCGGGTGGGTCCCTAGTTATTCAATAAAATCACAAGGATCACATGCTTGCGGATCCACTAGGACAACGTGATTCTCCTCGTGATTTTGTCGGCATAACACTTTAGTTCAGTCTTTGATTATTTGCGGCGTAAATAATCAGCGTTTACCTTTACGCGTTTAGTATTCTATTTCTAGTTATGAGCCTGTTTACTTCGCCGAACAATAAACTCAATCAGAAATTAACAAGATGCGAACATTTTCACGAGAATTTTGAGTTTTTGCAAATTGGACGATCACGAGCTGCTTACTTGTCTACCTAATTATAGGTACATAGGTACTTGATATTGGTGAGTATTTTTGTAATTTACACTGTTGATACCTACCTAGGTATATTCAGGGTTGGATGTGGCTGTTTATTCATAAAGGAGCTGTTTCACCAATATATGCGGAGCCTGGGTCGTTGGCCTGATTACGCTAATGTCTGGCTATCGAGATGGCTTTCAGTTCAACATTTTAATTTCAATCCATCCTAATATTTATTGCTAATACACTATGGGGATCAAATGTCAAACTGAAAATCATCTCTATAGGCAGACATACCTTTACTAATTTAGCTTAATCGGGCCGCTGTGTGTACGTCTATATGAATATTGCTTAGCAATATCGTAACGTAACCGTTTTATCTGCATAAACTTTATTTTTACTTCCTTTTCTTGCATTACCTACATCTAGATTGTTTTGGAGCACAAAGAAAAACTGAAACAGCTTCACGACTTTGATCCCCAGGCACGGTAGATATCCCTTCAGATCTCCCAGTACCAAGTAGGTACTAATTCAAGATTCTTTGAGGATGTCTAAGGGGGGTAGTCAGAGGTACGTCCAAACATTAAATTTGGCACATACCCACATATTGCAGTAGTTAGTATTCCATACGTGACAGGTTGCAAGCCCATCGCCGCTGTTAGAATACTACTAACTGGTTTCCTCACGATGTTTTCCTTCACCGTTTAAGAGCACTGGCATTGCGCACATAAATTTTTCGATAGAAAAATCCATTGGTGCACGACCGGATTCGAACCTGCGACCTTACGATCGGAAGGCGGGGTCACTCCCACTAGACCACCGGTGCTCCTAAGAGATTGGCAAAAAACAAAATGACTACAAATATTGAATTTTGGTACTTATTTATTTATGTTTTTTACTTTTACATGTTTATTTATTTACCTGCTATAATTACAATGTTAAGTAAAAGGACACCAATTACAGTAATTACAGACAACTGAGTAATAACATAATTTGCTAGAAGGATACAGGTCAAGTTCCATCTAAACGGAGCCTTAGTTAGCAAAATCGCAGTGTCCGGTGCCGGTAGTAACTGATAGGCAGTCTGCGACGGGGGCCGACTCCTGTAACTGGTGTTTCCTGGCGGATCCCGTCATAACCTGCTTGCCTCAAGGAGTTCGCGACATACTTCTGCCTGCGAGAACATAATACCTACGTGAGAACCTGTGGTGAGAACCAACTGCAAAAGTTTTTTATATTTTTTTTTATAATGCTGGACAATCCACACAGCACTATCTAGCCCCAAAGTAAGCTACTCAAAGCTTGTGTTATGGATAACTGATATATTTAATACATTATATACTTATATAGATAGCTATTTTTTATTATAAATAAATACCCAGACCAACGGAACAAATTTCTGCAGATCGTACACAATTTTGTTCCAAGGCGGGAATCGAACCCGCAACCTCTTGCGTCGCAGGCAGGCTCTCGCCCGCTGCGCCACAGAGGTCGTCAAAGTTCTATCTATCCTGATCCTCCTCCTACCATCTACCGCACCTTCAAAGACATCCAGGGTACCGACCGCCAGCTCGTAAAACTTTCTTGAAACGTCAATTTCGTACCGCGAGCTACCAAATATTAAACGTCATTCATTCAACCAGTTATAGGAATAGCTCACTAGTTTTTTCGTACTAGGTGACGTTTCGTTGGCTTCATGTAACCCGTCAAATGCTTCAAGTTTAGATCGCCTATCGGCGGTGGCAGTTGGATAAAAATTAGGCGTGTATATTAGGATGCAGTTCAAGTTATGCGTCGAAAACTAATCTCAACTGCTTTATCCAATATTATTCGTTATAAAAATACACAAGGATGGAAAACAATGTTTCTTAGTTGTTTTGGTAGTCTTACTAAACCTTTTATATCACTCATCTTGCAGTTTCAAACGAATACTCTGTAAAATATGTTTATTTTTGAATCCTTTATGGGTATGTAGTAATATCTAATATCTAGTATTATCATAATGCTAATAAACTTTGTATTTCTAAAGAATTCTGTAATAATTTTAAGTACATTACATCCATTCGTAATTTACGTAGGCGAAAATACAGGGTTATAACAAATGAATCACTGCTTAAATGGAGCAGAAATGCAAGGATAAATTTTGTTGCTTCATCCAAATTGAAAAGCAAAAGTGAACCGTCTCTTTCCCCGCCGCCGCCATACGATAGACCCACTAGCTGATTTCAATGTATACCTATCGGTTATCATTTTGATTTACCGTTCTTCTTCTTCTTCTATTTCTTGTCGTGTCACTAATTTTTTCGAAACAATGTTCAATCGAAAGGCGTCAAGTGGCTTCTTTCGATTTACCGTTTATATAATTATTATTATTTTACTTTTTAGTCTATTTTTTTTTGTGTAACCTTCTTGTGTCAAATAAATAAATTATTATAAATTATAAATTATTATTATAATAATAATAATAAATAATTCTGGACAATCCTCACAGCACCATCTAGCCCCAAAGTAAGCTACTCAAAGCTTGTGTTATGGGTACTAGATGACTGATATATTTAATACATTATATACTTACATAGATAGATATTTTTATTATACATAAACACCCAGACCAACAAAGATATTTATGACGAGATATGGATGGATTGGGACTACAGATTAGGTTTGCGTTTGACCGCAATGACACCTGATGTTGAGTGATGATCCGGTCGAGGCAGCACGCTTACCAAGTAAGTAGGTATAAAATGTTCGGAAAAACACACGCTCATAACTCTTTACTTATTGGCTGCAAGCTCGACGGTTGCAAGTTACCTAAGGTAGCTCAAGGGCCTAAGGTATTAATTACCTACATTTTAAATCTACCTTCTACACAATCTGGTATATGCGAGCTAATGTGTCTTTAATAGTCTAATTTTCCTTGAGTATTTACGTAGATTATATTCGCTTCCATAAAAGTAGCCTGATGATAATTTTCCGTGTACGGAAAGATGGGGGAATGCCGACCACCTGAGAGTAAAATGCTCTATTTGTTTTTTCATTTGTCTTATGTTAGTTTTGAGGTTTAGAGACTCTGCCTGCTCAAGCGTTACAGCCCCTGCACTGCAGCGTGCTCGCCACGGATGTAGGAAAGGAGGAAGATCCATGGTGCTCGCTGTGTTTCAAGTCATCTTATTTAATAAGTTATTGAAGTGAGCGGTATTACCCGACATGTTCGCCATTACCTCTGCTTCCCCTACTTACCTACCTACATTGCTTTGTATAAGACAAGTATCTTTATCTACCTACTTACGTTTTTTGAATTGTTCATTTTTAAATCTTCGAATTTCTTGTCTCATTCATTACATTGGTCACACTAGTAGCTTATTCGAAAACACTATTTATTATTCAAATTGTCAGTTAGGTATTGTGCTAACTCCTATTTGGTATTTATTAACTCAGCATTCGTTTAATTCCTCAGAAGATTAAAAAACATGATTTTTTTATCGCCATAAATTATTAGTGTGTACAGAATGCGGATGGCTGAAAATTACTTGATAAATAAATAAACTATTTTCAAACATCAGGTAGGTACGTAAATGAATCACTATCGATCGCTGACTGAGGAAAATGACTGCCAAGTGGAAAATTACCGTTTGTTTATTTATTTATTTATCTTGTTTGCCCGGTAAATACCTGCAGCCGAAGTACCATTGGATAGTTGGCTAAACTCTAACTACAAAATTTAAGTTGCTACTACTACTAAGTCAAAATTAAGTAGCAGTAGTAACTTAATTTTTTTTAAGTGGAATTAAGTGAATATTATAATCATAAAAATTTATTGTGTTTAGCGTGCTGTTTTTGATAAATTGTTATGAGTAGATACTGCGCTAAGCTAAAGGTAGGTAACTAACGTAATGTGGGTAGGTAATTGTTAAGTTATAGGTTGTTTTAATTTTATTTTTGGTGTGTCTATCGACATTATCACCTCACAAGATACCTACACACTGTGGGTGTGATTTCAGTTATAGGTATGTAACCGGTGCCTCCTAAGTACCGTTTGAGATCTCAGAATATTATTGATAGGCTTTTTAGCTATATTTTTTAATAAATACTTAGGTAATATTCAATAAAATTACTGATAAACTGTTGATTTTTAAAGAAACAAGACACAAGAAAATAAAGAACCTATATCAACAATTGTTATTCTTCAATGTGTTTGGTGCTTTGGTGGTCTTGCATGGTTATTCAAACGAATCAATCAAAATGTAAAAGAAAGTTCATACTTGGCATCATGAGGGGATATTAAAAAAAAAAAAAAAAAAACTTATTAATACTCAATAACGATTAGGTTGTATTAGTTTTAATACACAGGAGAATAGTGTACATTTATTAGATCGACCTACCACTCCAAATTACAAAAGATAATACAATGTACTGGTAATTGCCGAAGCAGTGATCACTCGCGTCTATATACAAGTATATCATACTTAGAGCGAGGTGTCTACGCATAGATAATTACAAAGGTTTACACTCATTTTGTATTAAATTAACCATAATTTTCTTAGGTTTTTGCATTTACTTACTGTAATACTTTTAATAAGCTAATGTACCTACCTTTATGTAACCTTTCTTTCTTGCAAATAAAGAATTTTTATTATTATTATATTTATTATATTGTCCGTGCCTGGGGATCAAAGTAAAGCTGTTTCAGTTTTCAGATGTCTTTAGATCATTGTTACCTATCTGAAATGAGGAATCCGTACCGTAGTACCGAATGGAGCGACAGGTTCGTTCCATACTAACAAAAAAAAGGTAGGTACCTACCTATAAGTACACTTGCATGAAGGTGCATGATGATTATGCAAATAAGTGCAGGGGTCGAGAACCCAACATTTTGAGGTAAAAACCACGTCAATGTAAGTCCCGCTACCGCACCGTGTGAACCAACTTCAAGGAACGAGTTTTTGCAAAACATTTGGGTAATAATAATAATGAACGATTGGTGTCTCGCAGGCTGCGTTTGCACAGGAAGCAGTCTTGCGCATGTAACGTCGTCGCTGCAGCCTTATTATGGTGGCTCTTCACATCGCTTTTGGTATTCCTGGTTTTATTCACTCGTTTATTTGAGTTGCGTATCCGTCGTAAAATATATATTTTTTACAGTAGGTACTTGCTGCGAGCATTGCCTAGCATATCAGCACGATATAATATTATGATCGTGCCCTACAGTGCAATGAGGATCATTCACGTTTTTTGTTAAGTATGCAGATTTTTAGCTATAAAAAACCCAATAAATACTGTGTTTTAATTTTGGATAAAAAATTACAAAGTTACAGAGATTTCAGTTCAGTTCAATAATCGAAATATACCTAATAAATATCGTTATTGTTTCGAATAGCCGAAAACAAAACTTATGAATTAACGATTTTTTTTTTCTAGGACGCCTAGTTTTTCAGGCACAACAAGAAAGTAAAATTACTTAGTTCTTATGAAATGATGACTCGACTTGATCTAATGATGGAGTCCAGGTCTGTCCAATAGAGCTCTTCGTTAGATAGTTCAACAGTGTTGAAAATTGGTTTATTGTAGTTTGGATACATCGGCGCTTCATATATAGCATAGCACGAACAGGAAGGCGAAGTGTGGGACGCCCTCCTACCCGATGGACTGACGACATTGTTAGGATCGCGGGTAGTCGGTGGATGGAAAGGGCTCAGAATCGTTCTTCCTGGAAGCGGATAGGGGAGGCCTATGTCCAGCAGTGGACTTCTGTGGGCTGTTGATGATGATGATGATATAGCATAGCATCGATCTTCAGATGCGCAGTCTGTGCCACCAGATTGTTCATTGCCTTTCGCGGTAGGCCTGTATCTTGCAAATTGGGTGCGTGGACATGCCCTGCGGCCCAGAACCGGCTCCAACTGGATCGCTTGCTGAGAATCATCATGGCACTGCTATTGCTACTGTGGCCCCTTTGACGAGAGACGATAAACATTAATAATAATAATAATGTTGGACAATCCACACAGCATCATCTAGCCCCAAAATAAGCTACTCAAAGCTTGTGTTATGGGTACTAGATGACTGATATATTTAATACATTATATACTTACATAGATAGATTTTTTATTATACATAAACACCCAGACCAACGGAACAAATTTCTGCAGATCGTACACAAATTTGTTCCGAGGCGGGAATCGAACCCGCAACCTCTTGCGTCGCAGGCGGACTCTCGCCCGCTGCGCCACTGAGGTCGTCGCAAGGCTACGTCTCGTCGTCTCATCACGCACCTAATTAAAAAGCAGATACTTATAGGTACTTATTCAGATTTCAGTTCAACTAAAGAAATACCTACTCATGATTGTTGACCTGCAATCCAAAAAGAGACACGAAAGTGCCCCTCCATTATTTTATGGTTAGTAGTAGTTACTCTTAATAGAATTCAAGGAAATTTAAAATGAAAATGCTAAGTGAGAGCTGGCGCGCCAGAAGCTTTTTGAGAATCTTCTTCTTCTTCTTTTATTTATGGCTGTTCTGTCGCGCTATCACGAGCTAGTATCTAAAAAAGGATCTCTATTTAGTACAATCACAAAGATCAGTTTGAAATGCCTTATAAATCAGGGAAATAGAGCCAGTACCTGGCAACGACCAGACACACTGTATTATAAAAATCAGAAGGGAACGAGTTATGTCGTCTGTCTGACCCTGATAAATTGTTAAAAAACTGTTTTAACAATTCTGTTTTAATGACTATTATGCTTTAAATCAGGAAGTACATAACTTATATGACTACTTGACGACCTCTGTGGCGCAGCGGGCGAGAGCCTGCCTGCGACGCAAGAGGTTGCGGGTTCGATTCCCGCCGTGGAACAAATTTGTGTACGATCTGCAGAAGTTTGTTCCGATGGTCTGGGTGTTTTCTATGTATAATAAAAAAATATCTATCTATGTAAGTATATAATGTATTAAATATATTAGTTATCTAGTACCCATAACACAAGCTTTGAATAGCTTACTTTGGGGCTAGATAGTGCTGTGTGGATTGTCCAGCTTTATTTATTTATTTATGTACCTACTAATTAGCTCATAACCTACCAGCCTCCGGAAGGAGGCACGCCTCTACAAATATAAAACAACAACCCGCGGTCCCTTGATCAAACATCTGAAGTTATTTTTAGTTACATATAAATGTCTCTCTGATCCATAGTTGGCAACACTACATCCTGCAGTTAAACAAGAGTGACAGATCTTGCACGTTGCAATTTCCCTTTAACTGGAAGATTGGCCGTAACAAGCTGCAATTGATGCATTCAGATCGGATTGAATATTACCTACAAACCGGGAGTCAACCGGGAAGCTATATACACTCGTCAACAGCCTTGCAGTTACATACGGACTGATAAGATGATAAAGGTCGTTTATGGGATCTTCGTTGTTCGTACAAAGCTGTGATTAAGATGATACTTAAATTTATTAAATGCATCGCACATATTTTGAGAATGAAACTGAAGTCATCTAAAAAATATTTCAGTAAACTGCGTTGGGCTCCATAAACTTTTTGAAAGTGTCTAACGATTGCTATCACTACATAGTATAAAACAAAGTCGCTTTCTCTGTCCCTATGTATGCTTAAATCTTTAAAACTACGCAACGGATTTTGATGCGGTTTTTTTTAGTAGATAGAGTGATTCAAGAGGAAGGTTTATATGTATAATACATGCATGATATGTGCACCCGTGTGAAGCAGGGGCGCGCGGGCGGGTCGCTAGTAACTCATATTAGCCGAGTGTTCCATTGTTGAGCTAATAAAGCCTAATTGTGGAGGCTACTTCATAAATAACAACCCACCACGCAAGCAGGGTCACACAATCTATGATTTTAATACTTTATTTCGTATTATTATCATGTATGATCATATTCAGTTTTGAACAAACGCTTAATTCATAAATTCTGTGTCGCATACTGACATATTTACAATACAAGTGTTTATAATAAAAATTTAACTGTGAGAAGGATCTCATTCCATTGGAGACAAAAATACTACACGTTACGTACATGCCCATGTAAGCTATTTTTATGTTCTGACCGACACGATTCATATTTGTTACCATGTCCACTTTTATTCATCTGTGGACTGTGAGTAAAAGTGACTTACAATACTGGCCCTAGAATGCCCCCTTGCGTCACCCTCTGAGCCTGCGCCCCATGAATCACAATGTGTATTGAAAAGTAAGCCATAGGATGGTTGCAAGCTTCAATGTTGTGGAATGGATATAGCAGTGGAAGCAGGCGCCGTCGGCGTCGCTTGGCACGACTCACTCGAGCGTTTGCCCATTGTCAATTTGTGATTCACGCCAAATTTCAAATATTCTAAATTTGTCACCACTCGGTGACCAGCTTACTAAAAACATAACATTTTGTTCTTCCAGAAAAAAACAATGGAAGTTTTTCAGTCTAAATACTGGCCACTAAGGCGTAATTAGCAAATAATACCAACACATACGTAACTCATTAGTGCTTTGAACAACAAGGTTTCAGATCGACTTGTTTTAAACGAATAAAATAGCACACATCTTTATCTTTTAACTTTCTATAAAATTACCCAATTTTTGAGAGGAAACTGCTGACGGAAATAACAATTTGATTTTATATTTCCATACTAGCTTAGAAAAAACCAAGTATGTTTTACGTCGTAAAGTTATTGCATACTGAACGCAAGGGATTATGAACTCTTTCCGCATGGGATATAACCGAGATTCCTCGAGCCTGCAGGACTGGAAAGCGTGGAAATTCCTACTGAACCGGTCTACCGCGCCGACCGGTCTGGTCTGAACTTCTACGTCAGTAGACACTGCCTCACCTGCAAGCTAAACTGAAAACGCTGTCTGCAACAAACCATCGCGTCGGCCGGTTATGATAGCTCCTAGAAATAACGTGGAAAATACCTGACGTATTTTATAACAAACAATACTGACGATAAAGTATGGACAATCATGGATGGAAAATGGAAAAGTAATTGGCATATAAATTGTCATTGTAGTCGCTACAACAGACCATTAGCACGTAATTTATAGAAATAAGGGACATAGTTAGAACACCTTTATTATGCAAAATTAAAAGGAAAATTTAAAAATCTAGTGACTGTAGGGTACTCCCTGGGCCCGCACCCAGTAGGTACCTACCGTGCCTCGGGATAATTGATTGGTCACCCATTCTTTGTAATGCTAAACAACAACAACTTTCGGAGCCAAGGTTCGAGGTTGCGGCGGCCCTGAATGCTAAGGTTACAAATTACTGACCTTGAATTAAACAAATCATTCAGATCAATCGCTTCATTTACAAAGTGTTTTGGTTCGACGACTGCAAAATCTCTTACAAATGGGATTTTGTATAAAATCTACAAAAGCGACAAAAATACGGCAACAACAAAATACAATGCTAACAAATATGACGTGGTTTGGCAATCAATTTTAGACAATACGTCTTTATATTTCATTAAATAAATCAACAATGCATTGCCATTGACACTATTTACAAGCGCAAGTAGGTATTTGTCGATTAATCTTGCTAAAATTTTAAGTTCTAATTTCAGTAGAATCGCTAAGAACGCGCTTGTGGGTTGATTAGGCCAGGAGCCTTATTCACTATGACATTAGGAGATTCCAAGGAGATTCCTTGCCCCAAACCGTGAAACGTCAAAACTTGATATTGGGCTTTATTCTTTATGACATAGGAGATACTTTGCCCTGACCGTATCACACCGCCTGCCTTGTCTTAGCCGAGCTCGCGCTGCAAATGGTCATAGTGCATAAGGCTCCAGGAAGTGTTACGTAGGTTTTGATAGCTCTTACAGCTTTTCTGTGCTATTAGTTTTTATTAGTGAAGGTAAGTGGGTGTGCGATAAATAAATAAATATCAGCATTCTTGTTCCCAAAGTCCAAGCTTTGCTTAGTTTCAAAGTCAAAGTCAAAAGGTAGTCACAAGGATCACTTTCAAACCTTATTTTGTTTGAGGGGATGTTTTTTGGAAAATTAATATTCATATTTATTTATTTAATTTTATCAGTTTGAATAACGTAAAATAAATAAATCGTACATATTTATATAGCGTCTGTGCAAAAATTCGCAAGCATTCGCAAATGCATAAGTTATTATAGCCAGGCATAAATTAATCAAGAAACAAGTTACCCTACAAATTAACCTGTTCAGCGGACTACCTTCTTCTGTGCCGAGTATAGGCATTATACAATGTATAATAAAGTAGTGCAATGTGCAAATATATACCAAGATCTTTTTGGCGACCGCTATCCGACAAACCAAGTTGTTGCGCAGAAAGAAAACTCTAATTTTTGAAACGCTTATTCTAAGCAGCTTTGCCACGTGCTTCGCCAGACGATAAATAATTAGATTTATTGCTTTCATCTTACTGCATGCAGGGTTCGAAAACGTGGTTAATTTTGAAATAATCACGTAGATATCGTGGTAGATGACTCAAACTAAGATGGCTTCTCCCTGTAGTGGGTGTAGTCTGGCAACTAATGATGATGATCACTAAATTGTTACCCTCTTATTCATAATTCCTGAAATTTTATAACAGCTCTTTATAGTATTCTTGTCACTGTCACTTTCACGCCAACGAAAAGAGACAGCAACAGACTTATCGGGCTGATAAGCTATTGGTGCGCTCAAAGACAACACGACTTGTTTGTCGCGCAGTCGCGCAGAACATGCACTTCATAGTTCGGGCATAGAATAAATCCTTTCATCCCACTGTTTCGAAAAAAACTAGAGACATCATAAAAACACAGATAGGAAATAGTCCAGCAGTGGGATCACTAGCTTCACAATGGATACATCTAGGTAAACAGAATAAGTCATTTTGCCATGATAACGCAATGTTCCATCGATCTTCCTAGAAACGTATAGGTAAGAAGGTAAGGCCTATGTCCAAGGCCACTCCTGCCTTCTTCAGGCTTTGATGATGATGATGTAAAATTTGTCACACTGGTGGCGACCGACATATAACATTGACGTAACATTCGCAACGAGCGTCTTGAAACATAATGACATGTACGCAAGCGGAGCGGCACTGGTTGTTGTATCTACCCAAGTCACAAAGAAAATAAATAATATAAAATACAAATTATATTCTATTATATTGTATTGATCATGTTAAATTACTTTCAAATGATAGGTAGGTCACCTTTATCACCCTAAAATTTAAATCACGTGGACGGGACACATACAGGGTGGCCAAAAAGAAGTGGATCAAATGCAAGTAATGGTGGATGGGACGTACTCTAATACACAGGGTGGCCAAAAAGTAGAGGATAAAAATGCAACTAGGGGTTAGATGGGGACATCAGCTGCAAAAAATTGTTCTACGGGAGGTCCATAAGGTCAACCCCTACAGAGTTATAATTTATTTCCCCTGCTGAGTTATTTAGTTACAAGAGATTTTTTCGAATTTTAATAAGAATTTGTAAAAAAAAGGTAAGTAAGTCAATTTTTTCTTAAAAACACAAAATAAATTACAACTCTGGGGGTTGACCTGGACCTCCCGTATAACAATTTTGCAGCTGATAATCTTACCATTTTGCGTTTGATCCACGACTTTTTGGCCACCCTGTAGGTGCAAACTACTCTTGTAGTTAAATGGCGTAACATTGCTGACGTTTGACCATTATAACTATCATAGGCAAAACGGTTATTTTGTAAAATAATAAGCTGTCCCCGCACTGAGATTTATGTTTCTGTATGTTAAACATTTCATTACTTCAGAGGGCCTATCGCGAGCTCCAGTGCCGACCGCGATCGATCGTAGATCACACCGATAGACACCGCATTTCAAACAAATTAACCCCTCTGGTATCTGTATCGCGTCTGGAAGCATGAAAACTACCAAACTTACAAAATTAATGAGTGTATATACCATCTCAGTTCGGGGCTACTGTACTAGGTAGGTACATTTCTAGGTAGGATTTCTTAGGCACCTAATCTTTTGACCTGCGACTGAACTATTTTTAATTTTTAAATGTTATACGAATTTATTTATTTATAGTTTCATTAGAATGTGTGCAATTATTATTTTTTATTATTTGCAATCTATTATTTATTCTCATAAATTTTATTTTTATATTATCGATTGAAACACTGACTTGTAATTAATTACTGTTACCAATAAATTGATTATTCTGATTACACAGCCTGACAGGATGACTACCGTGCGCTTACTCTCTCTCATTTATCATGAGAGTAAAAGTCAGTCAGTGTGACAGCTCAGCTCGCATAGTACATTGAAAGACGATTGCTCGGACGGAGTAAGTAATTACAGACCAGTAGCCACCCAATCAAGTTCGCCACTGCTTTAACAGTACTTCAGTCATAAAATCCAGTTCAAACAGGTTTGCTAGTCGAATGAAGACTGTGGTTAATCAGAAGTTGCACTCTGTTGATTGGTCAAAGTGCTTCTGTCGTAATTTGTTTTTGCGCTGTAGCCGATGCGCTGCGCTGATGCAAGGAAATCACAAAAATGGAGGTTCTTTCAAATCTTCAATTTAAATACCTACATGGTGATCGGTGTCGGCGTGACCTCATTGACCTTAAGTTTCTTCTTTACGCAAACGCGCTGCCTACATCCACTTTACCAAATTATCAGCCGCAAATACACCGCAAATATTTTGTCCATGGGTGGTCAGTTTTCGGTCGCGGTTACGAGCTGAGATAGAACAGGTGCGTGTTTGTTTCCCGGGCGGGATAAATGAATTTGTTTTTCACATAGTTTATAATTTAAAATGTCAACATGTTGGACTATTAGTGTTTTTATCAACTTATTTATAGTTAGCATCATCGGCCTCATTATCAAACTTGACCAGAAATCAAAATTTTGACCATCCAAATTGACGTATAGAGATACTTAGGTATAATGTATTTCGTACATATTTCCTTATATTGAACACCTACCAGATAATAAAATCAGTCCATATTTTTATTTAAAATCGTCTATACTTTTAGGCAACGGTATATCAAAATAATTAAATTACTATGTCAAGCAAGCAGGTGCAATGCACTATGTCGAAAGCCTCACTTTACGATATCGCCGTATTTGCCATTATTTATTATTAGACTGTATTAGACTGTTAATTGTTTTATTGTCATTGTATTTGACCGGATTGTATGACGACGTAGTCATTCGTGACGTAAGGTTATTCAATAACCATTCATTGTCAAATTGTATTTCTACTCTAGGTATATTTCAAGGAATATGACTGTATGTATACCTAGGTACCTAGATAAAACGAGTTTTCAAATTCCTTGCTTTATCTACTACGTTCTTTTAATTAATTTTGTTTTTATTTAACCTCATAAGGAGTAGTAGTCATAGTAGCACCAATAATTTATTTATTTATACTATCACTAGCGACCCGCCCGCGCGCCCCTGCTTCGCACGGGTGCACATTGTTTTTCTACTATAACATGCATGTATTATACATAATACCTTCCTCTTGAATTACTCTATCTATTAAAAAAACCGCATTAAAATCCATTGCGTAGTTTTAAAGATTTAAGCATACATAGGGACAGAGAAAGCGACTTTGTTTTATACTATGTAGTGATTTGTACCAGCAGCAGCAGCATGTCTCTTTCACAATTATTTATTTATTTATTTATAAAAATATACATATAGGCTTACATCACATAATATTTCCAAACATAGAATCATACTAAACTAACTTTTATATACAAACCTGCAACTCAAGAAAATAAATGAATATTGATGGTTATTTACATCAAGCACCTAGCCCTTACAGAACGTGACGATAACAAAGATCGCACGCTTCAGCACGTGGCAAGAAAGCTGATTAGGCAAAATGGTCAAGAATCAATTTTAATTATGACGTTTGAGCCATATTTATATTCGTAAGCATTGCATTGTCGCATTATTTAAATGGTTTTAAATATGTTTTTGGGTTTAATTGACCTAGTTATAAATAAATAAAATAAATAAATAAATAATGCTGGAATTGTCCACACAGCATCATCTAGCCCCAAAGTAAGCTACTCAAAGCTTGTGTTATGGGTACTAGATGACTGATATATTTAATTACTTACATATATATTTTTTATTTTTATTATACATGTTATGCTATGGGTCCGTCAATATATCTAACGATGTCGAGTTAGGTGCAGGCGAGAACGCGACGCGCTGCGCTGCGTGTATAGGAGTACCTACAGGATATGAGGATGGTGAGGACTTGAGGTACAATCGAATTTGAAAGATTCTGTTAATAATAATGTTTTTTTTTCTATGCAGTCTGTTAACACGGTACTAGACTTTTATTTGCTACTAATTGCGCCCGCCGTTTCACCTGCGCAGATTTAAATCCCGGTATTCCTACGGGATGAAAAGTAGCCTATATATTCCAGACTATAATCTATCTTTCTGCCAAGTTTTATCCAAATCCGGATACAAATCGAAGACAATCGATAGTTCAGACAGACCGAAAATTAAGTATTACTTATTATTTGTAAGTTTTCAACATCAGCAAAGCCTAATTATCTAAGTACTTAAAAAAACGTAAAACAAAAAATAAAAAAAAATTCATAAAAAAACTCGTTTAAAACCTCTTTTTGTAACTGACCATATAATGCAGCTATATTTACTGGTGTACGAATTTTCACTAAAAAATATTCAATTCAAAAGTGTTAATTGGGACACTGTGTCTGAACTAATGTCCGAATCGTCAGCAACTCATTATTTTGTGATCCTTAAACTGGAACTTTTACTGTAATAATAATCGAGTTCGAAAAACGGCCTTACTAGTTCAAATATGTCCAGGGTACCCTTTGCATATTCAACGAGGTAATGCTTTCTAAGGTAATGTCACAGAATGAGTATTAGTGCAATGCTCGAGGCCGTCTGTCTGCGTCTGCGCATGATAATTGCAAGGAAGCCCGCGCCCGCGCCCACTCTTGGGAAGTATGAGCCACTTCCTCAGATCAGCTGTACTGCCTATTAGCCAACTGGCATGCCGTGGGAACACCTTGCACTACACAATCTTACACCTGTATTAAATATTATTCTCTCCATACAATCCCCAAAAGGAAAATTTGTCACAAGTGAGATATTTACATAAATACCCATTGCTTTGGTTAATCATTCCCAATGGTGGCGAGCGATCGTGAGTTGTTGTAATGGTATTTGTGTTGTGTTGAAATTTTCCATTATTTCACTGATTAGGTACCTACCTACCTCGATTCTTATTTCCAATTTAATCACTATCATACCTGATTATGTAGGTCGATCGCACATTCTAATGCCGGTATTTCTAGTATATCCCTCAAGCCAAGCTTACATTGATTAACTAACTGAACTTAAATATCTTAAAATTACAGACAGCTTGGTATGGAAAAGTTGATGCTTATATCAAAATATAATTTACAAAATCTGCAAACTCAAAGGCAAGAAGATTTGAATTTCAATGACCGCAACTGAAAATTTGAACTAATTTTTTTTTACTCAAATCTGATAAAAGTTCTCGTGCGCAATGAGAAATTAGGTACATTATATAGCAATTTGACGTCCACTGATACAGGTTTACCAATAGTCGAAGTGGTAGTTCCACGGTTAACAAAGGTGAGTTATTAGTGTAGTACATACGAGTGTAATCGAAATCATTAGAGAATTCTAATGAGTTCGATTACACTCATACTCGTATTTAGGTAGATCCCTCGATTCTTGTGAAAAACTCTCTGAGTCGCTACTTGAATCGCCAGCAAGACTTCTTTGATTCATTTTCAGTTTAGCCAGTTTATGAATAATTTTAATGTTGTTTTTGAAATACTTCGCTATTCTTTCTCATGCATTTTTCTAAATCTTTGCTTTGTTCAGCCTTCATCTAATGTGCACTACCCAAAAAAATTATCTTATTTTCCCAAAAATTAGCTTGTAGGTAGATAATGCTATCCAGAAATAAGTTATGTACCTAAGTATGTTTTATTTGTGCACTAAATAACTGATTTCAAGAGCTCATTTTATGTAGTCGTAAACATCGGTTGGTTTATAAATTAAAACAAATGTCTTAAGAAGTTAGCCTTGATATTTTTCTCTTTAATGCTGTGGTTCGTTGGCATTCAAGGTGACAGAAACAGCTACTCAGAATACGACCCTATTGCACTAGCCGCTAGCCTATAAAGGCGCAATAAATCAGAAATCGTTTTAATTAAAAAGGTTTCGCTACATAGCGTAGAGGTGATGAGGTAATTCCCCATCAACTTACCTACTACCCCCTATACGCCCGGAAGGTTGACATTCTTTAGAACTCCTTTTTGCCGGAGAAAAATATTTTGTCAGCCTTTCATCAAGACACCATAAACAATAGGGGCTCTGGCTAAACATAAATTAGATGAGGAAATCCGTAGACGTTGTTATCATTACTGAAAATCGGCGGATAGAGAGGACTTAATTGTTCTTCCTCTAAATGTGTAGGTAGGTACAAGGTGCTAGGTAGGTACGGGAAGATGCGGGCATGCCGATCACCTGAGAGAAAAATGCTCTTTTAGTTTTTTCATTTGGCTTATGTTAGTTTTGAGGTTTAGATACTCTGCCTGCTCAAGCGTCACAACTCCTGCGCTGCAGCGTCCTCGCTGTGTATTAAGGTTATTGGAGTAAGCGGTATTACCCGACATGATCGCCATTACCCCTGCTTCCCCTATATCCAACAAAGGACTTTTTTAGACTGTTGATGAAGAAACATGTTTATCGCTTGGTGGAGTAGAACAACAGCACATTCCGAAGAATAACAGCCATCATCGGTTCCGCGTTCTATATAGGTAAGGTATCTACATCATACGGCAATTACATACCTACATAATAAGTAGGTATACATAACTAGGTATAGGAATACCTACAAGGTATATATATTTATGTAGGTAATTCATTCAATTATTTTTATCTTACTAACGGTTGAAGTAACTACGTGCATATTTATAATATTTTAATAATTATCTTCACTATAAAGTACCTATACCTAGTACGTAGGTAGGCGTCAATGGACAGGCAGCCTTACAGCCGGTTTCTGAAAGCTCGATCAAAGCTAATCGGCAGTCAATTCACTTGCTATCTCTATCTATCTCTATCTAATATAAAAGCTGAAATAGCAAGTGACTTGACAGCAAATTAACTTTCAACGAGCTTTCAGAAACTGGGGCGGTAAGTCTATTACTGCTAAGTTTCGAGACGGACTCGCGCACGTAGGGTTCCGTACCATTATATTCGTGAGATACCTATTACAGCCTGGTGACAGTGACAGCTTAGACGGAAAGACAGACAGACGGACGCGACGACGACAGTCAGTGGAGTCCTATTAATAGGGTCCCATTCACCTTTTTGGTACGGAACCTTGTATCTTGTATTGGACTCCTGTATCCGCATTTGGACTCTAAGGTGGGTACGGAACCCTAAAAAGGATCCAATGGTGGCCTAGCTGTGGAATCAAGTCCACTCACCAATTACCTACATTACCTACCAAGTAAGAATTCCCAAGGTATGTAGGTTTGTACAAAAGCTGTCCTTAGCAGGTAGGTATATTAATAAACCTGTTTGGCAATGAAGCAACAGAATCCTTCAAATTCCCCTCGCTCAAGGAAAAACATCGTTTTCCTTCATCTGACAGTGTACGACGCGAGACGTGGGTTTGATCATCAAAGATTGCAATAATATTTACTGCGTTACGTGACATTACTTGTGATAGTGGCGACTCACAGACATTATAAACGGTACTTACATAATATGAATCTACCAATGAAGGCTATGCGGCGTACTCGCAGTTTTGGTTGACATATTACACGCGTGTATGGTGTACACTACACGCAGTTTTTGTATGAAAATAAGAAAAGCGCCCCTAGCGGACACGACGGGCTTTTCTGATTTTCATACAAATACTGCTTGTAGTGTACACCATACACGCGTGTAATGTGTCAACCAAAACTGCGACTACGCCCTCAGTCAAACGCCTCGACCTCAAAGAGCTAAAATATCAGAGCATGCAAATTAAAATATAGAAGGAAAACTCGGTAGGTACGGTCGGTGTAGGTGAGTACCTACTCACCTACACCGATTTCCGCTTTTGTACGCTATTGTACGTACATATTCAAAAACGTTACCTATGTTTAAGTATGTAACTTGAAATTGCTAGCGCGTCGGTGGTTACCTAGTTTACCTATATGAAGGCATTTCTCTCACGTTAATGTACGAGATGCAACACTGGGGGTTGTTGTGATAAACAACGGCGCGCAATCACCACCAAAATGTCAGTTACCAATTTGACAGCTACTTAAAATGTCAGGTTTGAACTTTGATTCCCAACGGGTCCACGACATATTAAATCTAATAACATAACCTTTCCCAACGTGTCCATGAAATTGTTTGGTACAGTAGTAGGTAAGCAATAAAGGTTTCGATAAGATTGGGTCAATAATTGTTTAATAAAAGACATTGGTAGATAAATTAAGACTTTGATTAGTAAGTTAAAATAAATCTTAATAGGTAAATGT
Source organism: Plemyria rubiginata (assembly GCA_963576535.1). NCBI lineage: Eukaryota > Metazoa > Arthropoda > Insecta > Lepidoptera > Geometridae > Plemyria > Plemyria rubiginata. The sequence continues at coordinate 842,461 of OY754905.1, forward strand.
CTGTGAAAATAAACGCTGTGGCCACTTTTAGGTTTTTTTAACTTACTAATTAATGAAAGAGTCCTGATTATCTAGGTATCAATTGTCTTAAACAAATAGTTGCCTGAAATACTCTCTTGTATTGTTTATACTGACTGTACTTTAGTGAAATCTTAAGGACATATTGGGAATTAATGTAAGAAGATTAAAAATTCTGTATTTATATTTCATAGACTTGTTGGAAACTTGAAACTAATAGAACCATGGATGGACCTCGGGACATAAAGAAGAAACAAAGAAAAATTATTTATTAACCCAAAAACAAAAAATGCATAAAAGCCCTTTGTTTCTAGGATAATTCAATAAACTTTATAAAGGTCCTCTATTACCTAGTACTAATTAATGCAAATAGCACACTTGTATAAATCTGTAAATTATGTAAAAGTAGCAATAAGCGTGACACCTAGGTAGGTATTTCCCGGACGGGAAATACCTGGGTATCAGTTTAAGAATTTCACTACTTAGGTACCTACCTATCCTCAATACAAATTGAGAGGTATCTTGAGAGATGTGTTTTGGTTTTATTTCGTTATTATTTATATGCATTTGTTAGTATGTATCTACTTATAGTAATATATCAATATTATTATGTACCTATTTAAGTATTAATTTATTTAGGTACTTGCTGGCACTGTGCTGTATTTAATTATAGTTTAAATATATATTTTTAAACAAAAAACATACCCTTTAAGTATATCATATTTTCGTATCATATCGCCAATAAGATGCCAGTCACACGAGACGACTAAAGAACCATGTTTTTTTTAAAATATTTATCCTTCCTATTTTTTAGTTTGCGTGGCCAGACAGGTAAAAGGAGGTTAAAAAGCTACAGCTAAACCGACACGTCTATGACACGCATTTATTATGATGATACAAGGAATTTGGATACTACGTACAAGAAGTCGGAATTTTCAATTTATTATTCAAGCGTCAGTTGTTTTTATTTAAAAATGATATGAGGGTGTGTGTGTGTTTACGACGCCAGCAGCAGCGAGCGGGCGGCATCACATCAACGCGTCAGTGCGGCGCGCGACAATACGTAAATAACAAAAACGACGATTTCGAAGGTTACATCATTAAGCAAATGTTCCTAGAATACCAGCTATTCTCTGCCAATTCTGTATTTTCTCAGACAACCACACACGAGTAGGTGCCGGCCGCACAAGAGCGATTTGATAGGAGATCGCGGTGACAGCCGAAGCACATGCCAGCAACTCAAGATCAAGGTCAGAGTATGAAATAAAGGAGAACAGATGAAAATGGCTCGGCCATGATTGAAGGCCATAACACATCTATCGTAGGTACAACATCTGTCCATTTGAGCATGCCAGAGGCTGGGCTAGACAGGGCGTGGGCTGAAGTTATTATGAAAGAGCCAAACGAAAGTAAGTACCTACCGTTACAAATTTCTAGGTGAAATACAATAAAGCAAAGATGCTAAATTTACATGTCCTACCTACAAACATCTAGGAAGATACAAGAAAACAAATCTCAGAAGGTATCAGTAACCGAAGAAATGGTGTAAGAAGCATTCTTGGGGCTAAATGGTGCTGTGTGGATTGTCCAGCATTATTCATTATTTATTTTATTTATAGTCTCTGCTCACACAAAAAACTGTATTCACGATGTCTTTCCAGGTTACCCATGTTTTGAACGGTAATCCAGGACTTTCTCGCTTGGCTAGGGAACTATTTCTCTGTAGACCAATTATTTGAAATAATTTGGTGGTATAATTTCTAAGACTGTTCTTAAACTCCGTTTAATATGTTTGTCCTTAGCTCTATATCTATTCTACACTTTGAATTTTTATACTAGCTGTTTTCCTAATACCCTAAATTACTATGAAGTAGTTAGATAAAGTTAATATTTTAATTATGCATATGTGCTGAAATTAATATAATATACCTACTAAATTTATTTCCGTGTTTTGAAATATATAGGTACTAACTCAGAAATTCGTTTTACTGTGTACAATTACCAATGTCGTTCTTCAATTTCGATTACGAAGGAAAGTAACTTTTGTTGCGCGTCTTGCACACGTGGCGCGGCACTTTGTTGTACTATTGTATTATTATATATTTACCTACTCGTATGATAACTACGTACTACCTACCTACCTACGTTACCTTCCTACGTACGATTCTCTTGTTATTTATACACGACAAGTTCACATATTGGTAATGAGTGTTAATTTTGCAACCTGTAAGAGAAATCAAGCCCGTCTTGAAGAACCCAGGTACCTAACTGCTCTCATGTTATCCACAATGATCCAATGTATGGATATTTTATCTTAGACAAACTATAAATAATACATAATGTTCCTACTACAGGAGATGACCAAATTGACTCCGAAGATTACTTTTACATTCATAATCGCATTAATCACCCAAGCTATGACTTATGTAAAATGAACTTCAACGTACCATCAAAACAGTGATTTAGTTCATTCGGGCACTTTATCACAGAAGAAATCATTATTACTATATTGATGATGATACTTCGGTACCTACCTACTCTGATTGAAGCAATAATATCATACTATATTACGAGGAAGCTACGAGAATTTACTGATAATATATACCTACCTAACGTAATGCCCACGAGATACCTAGCTCCTGAATCAATGATTCCTTTACGTGGACAGAATGTCTACAGTTCCTCATCTGAATTTGTAGTCAGACAGCAAACAGTAAGATATATATTATGTAGGTAGTCTTTATACCTACTTACCTAGGAGGTTGTACCTATAAATAAAGTAGGAAAAACACTAAATCACTTGAAAACGTGATGCAAATGCAACACAATCGGTAAAAATAACAATAATAAAACTTATCTGGAATACTTAGTGCAACCTACTTGATAGGTTAGGTTATATTAGGTTACTTGGTAGGTAGGTACTTGGTAGGTATACATTTCACAATTTATTTATACAGTATTTATTCATTCGAAATCTACATATTATGCTATATCAATCTATTTGTTATCATCATTTATTTTATATGCAAGCTACTTATTGTCACACCACGTACATCTCTATTTAACACGTATGTACATATTTGAGTGTTTTTAATGGGTTCCAAGTCAAGACTACTTAAGTTGGGACTCTATAATCCAGGTTCATTGAACACGGGTCACAATGACTTTATTTTTGCGATGGATAGTATGAAATGTGACATTGTGGCAATTAATGAATCCTGGATAAAGGACGGCATGGAGGCACTTGCGCCAAGGATACCAGGATATAAATTCCATAACAACCCACGTCCTTTGCACATGAAGCGTGGGAAAGGAGGAGGTGTGGGATTTTACATCAAACGTGGGATACATGCGCGCATACACAGTCATCCTGTTGCGGATATCGAACAAATGTGGTTCTTGGTCTCTATAAATCGCTCGCGTATAGCTATTGGTACTGCGTATCGCCCAAAATGGATCAGGGATGATGTTTTTATAGACGCACTCACCGAGTCAGTTGCACATTTTTCTGGTTGCGACGGTGTTGTTATCTTGGGTGATTTTAATATTGACTTACAAGATGGCGATAGCAGCATGACCAAGAAGTTATATCAGTTTCTCAATTACACTGGATTGTCTCAGGCAGTGACAACACCGACTCACTTTTCGTCTACGACTGAGACCCTTATTGATCTGGTATGCACGGACTGTCGCTTCCGAGATGTCAAGGTAACTAATGTCACAGGTTCATTGGGACATGCTTTTGTTTCCATAGTTCTAAATATAAAGCGTGAGAGTGTTTCCCCAAGGACAGTAGTATTCCGACCGGTCAAAGATGTCTGCCGTATACAGTTCGATAGAGATATGTTAGGAATAGACTGGAGTGTGATCACGAGCGTGGCTACGGTTGACGAAATGGTTAATTATTTTACAAATATCATCACGAGCTTACTTGACCAACATGCTCCTCTTAAAACAATTGTAATAAAAAACAAGCCCGCCCCATGGTTCACAGACACAGTAAAACGAATTGTTTCTTGTCGCAATGAGGCACACGAAAAGTATAAACGTACTAAATTAGAGAAGGATAAATTAGAATATAAAGAACTTAAATCTTTCGTAAAACAAAGCATTTACAGGGAAACACGTGCTTACTACGACCATTGCATAAATTCGCAGGTAAATAATGAAAAAAAACTCTGGAAAAACTTGAAAAAGGAAGCTTTACCAGGTTCTCAAGATAATGAATATTTACCCGACCATTTTAACAATCCTGATCTTGTAAATGATCATTTTTTGAACATCCCAGGAACCAATTCTGTACCACTCTCACAGTTAACATTCTTTGAATTTAATAAGTACCAAGAAAATTTATTATTCTCCATAGAACCAGTGTCTGAACAAGAAGTTGCTAAAATTCTACTTTCAATCAAAACAAATGCGCGTGGGATTGATGGATTATCCATGGACATGGTCCTTCTTACACTGCCTCACACCTTATCTTTGATAACTGGTATCGTAAATAAGTCCATTGCAACATCCACCTTCCCCAGTCAGTGGAAGATCGCAACGGTGAACCCCATACCCAAAGTAACAAATCCAGTTGAAATTAAGGACCTACGACCTATTAGCATTCTACCAGTTTTATCTAAAGTTATTGAAAAAGTGGTTTACAACCAGCTGAGTAGATATGTTGAACGCAACAACTTGCTACCTGACGTTCAGTCTGGCTTTCGTAAGGGTAGAGGGACCTCCACAGCTTTATTGGATGTTGTCGACAATATACTGGCTGGCGAGGACCAAGGGTTGGGAACGGTTCTAGTACTACTCGATTTCTCACGGGCTTTTGACTCGCTCAATGTACCGTTGCTTCTATCGAAGTTGTCTTATTATGGTGTGAGTGCTTCTTCTGTCAAATGGTTTGATAGTTATTTGAGCGATCGATCCCAGTTTGTTAAAATTAATCGGGCGGATGGGTCACAGCTTTTATCGTCTCATAGGAATTTAAATCGTGGAGTCCCACAAGGCTCTATTTTGGGTCCATTACTCTTTGTATTGTATAGTGCCGATATATCATGGCATATAAAAAATTGTAACTTCCATTTGTATGCAGATGACGTACAGCTATATCTGCCTATGCACCCTAAAGAAGTCAATAATCAAATTGTAAGGGTTAACGAAGATCTCGGTCGTATAGCTTCCTGGTCATGTAAAAATGCCTTAGTCCTAAACCCAACCAAATCTAAGTTTCTGATTCTGGGTTCAAAGCGTATAACTGATGGCATTGCTGCCCATAATCCAGACGTGAACATTCTTGGTCAGCGTATTGAGCTAGTACACGAGGCCAAAAATCTTGGCTTAACTTTCGACAGTTCTCTACGTTTCGAAAGTCACATTTTAGGACTAACCAAGAGCTGTTTTTTTAGGCTGAAGCTGCTTTATAGAATAAAAAGTTTCTTAAATGAGAGCGTCAGAATCAAGGTCTGTGAAGCTTTAATACTGTCAAAGCTTAATTACGGAGATCTGGTGTACGGACCACGACTAACTTCGAAGACTGCCCGCCTTGTACAAAGAATCCAAAACGCGTGTTGCCGATTTTGTTATGACGTACCCCCGCGAACGCATATCACACCGTATTTAAACATGTCATCTACTCTCAACATGGCCTCGCGGAGGAATCTTCATCTGGCAGTGTTGGTGCACGGCGTCATGTCATTTGAAACTCCAGAGTACCTCTTTAAGAAGCTCAATCGTTCTCGGACTAAGTATAGTACTAGACCCACGAGAGATTTACTGCACTACTGCAAGCATAAAACCGTGGCCTTCAGGGGTAGTTTTCGGTACCAGGCAACCAAGTGTTGGAATAATATACCACCACCTCTTCGCCAGCTTAAATCTAAATATTCTTTTAAAAAACAGTATCAAAAACACGTAATTCAACTGCAAAAAACTGGGTTGCCTGGTACAACCAGTTGTAGTAGGCCTTTCACATCTTGACTGATCTTTTATATGTCAGTCTTTCGGCCAATCGGACACAAAGATATAATTAGTTATACGCATACCACTCACATACATATTTGCATACAGTCTCCCCCACATTCACACATCAACATCACACACTTCACAATAATACACAACACACCCATACACAAAGACACTAACTGAACCCCTACTTTATATACACATGGGTGGGTTCTCTTGTGCTCCCTGGCTCTTAAGAGACTCGTGAAATCAGGAGAACTCACTCACACACACATAGGTTAATCATTTGGTAATTTATATTTATTTATCTATTTAATACTGTGAGTTCATAAAATTTAAAATTTCTGTTTTATTATTTATTGTCATTTTCTAAATTTTTCAACTGCTGCAGTGGCACTGCCTTTCATAGGGTTGAGTGACGGACCGGAGGTGCCGGCAGAATAACAGCGCTGACCCGTTTTCGGACGGTGAAGCATAATGCTGAGCCGAGACCTTTTTGCTGCTGTAGCACACAACATTGTTATTAGGTATTGGTTTATGTTTAATACTTAGCGTCTGTATCATGTTATTTTTTTTATTTTTATCTAGCCATATTTATACAATGCTTGTTAATGTTATTATTATTTGTAAAAAACTCTTACCTATATGTCTAATCTTTGTTCTCTTCTGATATGTATGATACCTGTTTTCTATTCATTCCAAGCCTAATTGTATATGTTGTGTGTTCTTTGTGGCAAATAAATAAATGTCTATGTCTATGTCTATGTCTATGTAGGTGTTAGCAAACATCTGTTTGATACTAGCCCTTCAGATAAACAGACAGGCTAAAACCCGCAAGATTAGTAGGTAGTAGGACTCCAAATCAAGGTTTTTGTAAGATTGCTGTGACTATTCAATATTAAAAACCTAGGTGCCCAGTACTTGTTCAGAAATTCAGAATGTTGTTTTTCTAAACAAACAATAAAGTTCGAAAAACAACAACAGTCTAATTGCCAAACTACTTGCTATGCACTTTCGCCAGGCAAGGTGCTAAGGTAAAAACCTACCTAGATAGGTAAACTAGAATTTTCTCTAAGTCGACGGATGATAGGATGATTTATTTATAAGAGAGAATGGAATAAAATAACATGTAACAATTCAGAATCTTTACCTATGTACACTGCATTGTGAGATCAACGATGTTGTAGGTATTTCTACAAGGTTTCAAGAAATAGAGATCAGATAATTTAGCACTGGGTTATATTTATTTATTAATAAAAAAAAAATTACATAGGTAGTTACGTGTAAAGCCTACTAAAAAAATTACTTAGGTGGGTATACACAATAAAATTGAGCATATTATAATAAAATATGGTTTTATGTATAATATATTTTGGTTAATTTATTTTAGTAGATAGGTACCTATGTATTTTTATTTTTTATGTATGCATTGTTAGGGAAGTAAATATTTATTGAGTAGGTACCTACTTATGTATTTTTATCGTTGTTAGTTTAAAGGTGTTTCTATTATTTTCACTCAAAGCACTACCATCTACTCCACATAACACAAAGGTTAGCTGGAAGAAAATGCTAATATGTACATCATTTTTGTGCAATAAAGAATTTTCTTATCTTATCTTATCTTATACACCACTATTTTGTAACTACCATAAACAATTAAGGACTGTGTCAGCAGAGGCTACTAATGATAATATAGCACGATCAAAACATTTGGTTTAACTTTTTTGTTTTTTTTTTTTTGCCAGAAATTGGACCAATTTTGTGGGCACAGTACCTACTAGAAAATACTTCTCAGGTCAATGCGTACGTGGTTTACCGTGGTGGTGGTAGTAGGTTAGGTATACCCTGGACGGGCCCTTCACAATGAGTCCTAGGTATGTACTCCTAAAACAGGCTGCTGCTAAAGCGACTGTTGAGAGTCGAGGTTTCTGAGTAACAAGTTCGTTTACCTAGTGTTACCAATAATCGTTTAACCGATTTATCGGATTGCTGGTGTGCTTGTGCTTGCTATCTCTAGTGTCAGCAAGTGGTGGCACTTCAAAAATTCCACTTATGACAAATGTTGCGAAATAGGCATTGTTTGATAAACTGCGTGGACATTGTCGCTACAAAATAGCTACGAAGAAACCCTATCTACATAGGTAGGTAGGTATAGAATATTGGTATTGGTAAGCATGGAAATGATATACCTACCGAGCGAAGGTAGAGGTAGCACATGAATACAACTACAATTTTTTTTTTATCAATAGGTTTACCTATTTATTATATTATTTAGATTCGTTTGCTGGCTTATTCCCAGAGGTCCATGAAAAATATTAATAGAATTTTTAACGTTCTTCATTACCTATATTCCCAACAGGTCCATGATATTTTAACATTAGTTGGTACAGTCAGTATAAACAATACAAGAGAGTATTTCATAGGGCAAATATTTTATTAATTAAAGGCAGTTGATAGTAGAGCTATATAATAAGCAGATAATAAGCGTTTATTTTCATAGAAACATAGACGTTTATTAAGTTTCATTTTTACGTACTTATCAAAGAAAGAGCCCTGATTTATCTATCCACTGTCAAATATTTGCCCTATCTTATAAAAACCTTTCTTGCTAACTGTAACAAACAAATTCATGGACCCGTTGGGAAAGGAAATCTCATGTCGTGGACCCGTTGGGAATCTAAGTAGATATAAACCTAACTTTTAAACAACAATGAAATCGTGAACCTCTGGGAATAAGCCTTAGTTTTCTTAAAATTTGTAAGCCAATCTAAGTAAATGGCAGGATCTAGGAAGTATTTGTATTTTCAAAATATCGCCGCGTCGCGCCGCGCCGCGCGCCGATGCGTTGTTGGTTTGGTAAGTACCTAATAGCTTTAGTAGTTTTATTTGTTCGTGAACGAAAAATCGCAAAGCTGCATCTCTGCATAGGTACCTATTTTCAAAGGGAAATAATATCACTATTTTGTGTCCAAACAGACATACCTATACTAATCGTGGTGTAACATGCAGTTTAGCTTTATCTACTTAGCATAAACGCCTATTAAATTGGTTAAATTAATTCGACGTTTTATTATACATATTTAGAGACTTCTCGAGACAGAACCGGGTAAAAGAGCCAAATGAAACTTTTTAGCACGTCTGATAGTCTGATATTTGTCTTTCGACTACTTTACACCAGTTTTGATTATTTATTAGTCCCAATAATCAAAGTGGATAGGTAGGTAATCAAGACCGAGACTTACCTCTAAAAAGCGAAGGTAGGCAATTTTATGAATTCTACTCAAAAACATGGTCGGTATTGTTTCAGTTAAATAACAAAATATCACTTTGAATGGACAAGGCGAATTTAGAGCCGATCCTCGCCACTGAAGCTAGAAGCCGGGCCAGCAAGACCAGCGCTGCTGTACTGAGCTGTTACTACCACTTTCATTTTAACATTTAGTAGTTTAAAGCCATCTACGCTTAGTTAGTTTATTTATTATTTTTTCTGTGCTGGATGAAGAAACGGTTTTTATTTCTAGAAGAACATGAAAGAATAAGACACGTATCTCCTAATTATTTACTTACAACGAACGCGACGCCATCATTAGTTATTTAAATAGACATTTAGTTTATCTTCAATCAGCTGAAAATGTACTTATTGGCTAGGAATTTTGGCCGCCTGCCGTATGCTTTAAAAGACCGCATCAGGTGCACGGAGCGCTATTGATTCATTTGCCACGAACACGTGCGCGCTGGGTGCTCGGCGCGGCGTCGGTCGCGTCAGTTGCCGCGATGTTACATCGAGCTTATGAACCGGAAGACGTACAAGTCATAAAAAGAGTGGCAGGGGCAGGCCAAAGAAAATAATATGGATGAACTTTGTGAAAAACAACAAGAGTTATTCTGATCTGACACTACAAAACCCAAAGGAAGAAAATGCTAATTGGTTTATTTATGTGCAGCATCTCTTGGTAGTCCCAAAATCCAGGACCAACATATTGATCGAAGCTTCCATGACAAGGGCTCTTCGTTTGATCAATAGTTTGTGCGAAGAGGAAGATTTTGACCTTTTTGTGGTTTCTTTGACAAAATTCACCAGAAAGAGCCTTGATGTCTCTTAAAAATAAGAAAAAATACCTATATGCTTTAAGTTGATGGACGCAGGGCAGTGCAGCGTAGGGTATGTTTACGTTCCTATCGAACATGACTTGCCTACGAAGCAATGCTTCGTTATAGGTAGGAAATGGTTACCAATCAACATCCTGGGCCATCCGCTTGTTCCAACAGCAAGTTGTGCCTATATAAAAAACTAGCTGATCCCGCGGCATTGCTAACGCTCGTTTACTTTGAAAATTTCATACAAGCTTTCATCTCTTATTTTATCCCCTTGGGGGTAGAATTGATCAAAATCCTTTCTTAGCGGATGCTTACGTCATAACATCTACCGGCATGCCAAATTTCAGCCCGATCCGTCCAGTGGTTTGGGCTGTGCGTTGATAGATCACTATGTCAGTCAGTCAGTCAGTCAGTCACCTTTGAGTTATATATATTTAGATGGGAGGAGACCTAATACCCAACAGTAGGAACTCGAGACTGTTTAGGCCCAAAAGGTATACCTAGACAGAAATGTCAAAGGACTTGGACCGCGGGAATCGGTGGATGGAGAGGGCTCAGGATCGTTCTTCCTGAAAATGTAGGTATAGAAGAGGCCGTCTCCAGGTGGATGATGATAATGAAATAACGCAAATTGTAGAAATCCGTTTGTTTGTATCGGTCTACCAAGCTAAGCTACTTGAGCCAGCATTTAAATTCATTTAAGTGCTAAGTAGTTAATTAACATTTAGCTAACCGTGACCTAAGAAAACTGCTAGTGCCTGTACCTACTTACAGTCAACATCAAAAGTAAGCTGTGTAAATCAACTTACCTAGCTAATGAGAATTAATCGGAGCTCAATTTATTGTAAAACTGAAAATACTGAACCGTTGAACTGAAAATAATTAGCAAACTGGCAGGATAATTATTGCTTATATCAAGCAATGATCACTCATCGTCCACATTCAGGTTTTAATATTTTACTAGGGACCCACCCCGGCTGCGCACGGGTGCACAGTATTTCTGTAATAAGTCATAAACCTTACTCTTGAATTGTATAAAAAACCGCGTCAAAATCTGTCGCGTAGTTTTAAATTTAAAGATCTAAGCATTATACATACCTACATAGAGACAGACAGACAGACAGACAGCGGGAAGCGACTTTGTGGTGCTATATATTTATATAATTGTAGTAATTTAAAACTTAGGTACTACGTACCTACTTATTATGACTCTTAGCCACAGCTAACTGACGAACAAATAAACGCGGCCGCAAAAGTTACCACTATGTTGCACCTCCCCTCATTCATTACACACCGCGCATTGAAAACTTCCAGAGGGGTTTCCCAAAAGAACTTCATCACCATTGTAATTGGTATTAGGGCCGTGAACGCGCTAACTGCGGTTCTGGAGCGGACATCAAGAGATTTCAGGACGGAATTGGAATATAGGGTCATGACAAAAAAAAGTTACAAAATTACAATGTATTGGGGTCGATTCTATCGTTGCATTATCCTAAACTAACCTAATCTGACAGCTCTAAATTGTAGCCGTCCCTGTTGTTTCGGTCTTTTAGAAAGGGATATCAATTTTTTTAGTGCTGTCAAAGAACAATTAAACAACAGAATTGGCACCATTGTCCATTCTTAAATAAAAGCAAAATACGTTCTTATGTATCGAAAAAGCAAATTGTTAGAAAATAAATAAGGTACAAAAAATACCCTACTACATATCGTATATTCAGAATTTTTGTTATTATTCGGACTTTACCCAAGGAGCTTGGGTAATACTAAGTCTGCCCGGGTAAACCTAAGTTTACTCCAGATGGAGTAAACCTAGATGAGGATGATGATGGAGTAGGTAGAAGATTCTAGCATTACCCGTAACATATACATTACCTATGTGAATGATGATGGTGATTTACCGTCATAGTGACCTCGAGAGAACATACAAGCAATGAAATCATCACTTAAGGGTCCGGTGACAGCGGCTCGCAATTTCGAGGTGCGATTGGCTATTATTTCATTTTATTTCATTTCGGGGAGGTTGTTTGAAAGAATAACTCTAAAGAAACACGCATAAATACTGTTCGAACACAAATAATACAAATGTGCTTGAGTCAGAAATCATTTTGGTATTAGGTAAACGTAAGACCAAACATACTAATACCAAAATGATTTCTGATTCGGGCATGTTTCTGTTATATTATTGTATTATTTGTGTTCGAACAGTATTTATGCGTGTCACTTTAGAGTTATTCTTACAAACAACCTCCCCGAAATGAAATAAAATGAAATAATAGCCAATCGCACCTCGAAATTGCGAGCCGCTGTCACCGGCCCTTAAATTGTGTGAACTAGCTAAAATCTCCATGAGCTATGGCACTGGTTTTTAGTCCGGTCGGCCCTGACATGATATTGGATTGCAATACGAAAACTTGTGTGTGCTATGTAGTAGGTAGGTAACTCTCATTAGTAAAACAAAGTTTGTAGGTAAGGATAATTATTAGGTAGTAGCAGTAGTAGAGTTGCATCTTAGGTTAACTAATAAAAAAACTAAATTCAATTTAGATAGTTAAGGTTTTTTTTATACAAGCAGCTGATGGAACAAGCAGATGGCCCACCTGACGTTAAGTGGTAACCATCACCTATAAACAAAACATTGCCCCGTAGGTCACGCACAATAGGAACGTGCCCTACGATGCACTGCCCTGCGTCCATCAACTTAAGGCTCCGGCGACAGCGGCTCGCAATTTCGAGGTGCGATTGGCTATTATTTCATTTTATTTCATTTCGGGGAGGTTGTTTGAAAGAATAACTCTAAAGTGACACGCATAAATACTGTTCGAACACAAATAATACAATAATATAAGGGAAACATGCCCCAATCAGAAATCATTTTGGTATTAGTATGTTTGGTCTTACGTTTACCTAATACCAAAATGATTTCTGACTCAAGCACATTTCCCTTATATTATTGTAATATTTGTGTTCGAACAGTATTTATGCGTGTCACTTTAGAGTTATTCTTTCAAACAACCTCCCCGAAATGAATTAAAATGAAATAATAGCCTATCGCACTTCGAAATTGCGAGCCGCTGTCGCCGGACCCTTAAGGCATACAGATGTTAGGCTTCATGTGCCTGTAATTACACCGGCGACCACACTTTTCAAACCGAAACACAGCGTTGCTGCTTGGCGGCATAAATAGGCGTACTTCTCCGGACGAGCTCTTCACAAAGAGCTCTACTATTACAAGGGATATAGGTTAAGGCTCCGGTGACAGCGGCTCGCAATTTCGAGGTGCGATTGGCTATTATTTCATTTTATTTAATTTCGGGGAGGTTGTTTGAAAAAATAACTCTAAAGAAACACGCATAAATACTATTCGAACACAAATAATACAATAATATAAGGGAAATGTGCTTGAGTCAGAAATCATTTTGGTATTAGGTAAATGTAAGACCAAACATACTAATACCAAAATGATTTCTGATTCGGGCATGTTTCCCTTATATTATTGTATTATTTGTGTTCGAACAGTATTTATGCGTGTTTCTTTAGAGTTATTTTTTCAAACAACCTCCCCGAAATGAAATAAAATGAAATAATAGCCAATCGCACCTCGAAATTGCGAGCCGCTGTCACCGGACCCTTAAGGATACTCTTAAAAGGATATTCATTTCATTTATTTCAAACCACTAAACACTTTTGGGGATTAAAACCCATGTCTTCCGCGCGGTGCAAGCTAGATACTATTGTACCTACCTAATGTTTTTATTGATTGGCGGTTGGTTTACGGTGGCTTCGACCAAACCACCACAGTGTTGTACAATTAATGTAGGTAATAATCTTAATCTATTAGAATATTGATTTAGACGCAGACAACCATCTAACCTCCCGCACATTTCAAACTTTTTGCAAGTATAAAAATACCTACTGAAGGTCGAGAAAAATCACAAACGATCATAATTACACCTATGCAATTTCTTTTCGTTCGTTTTCCTACTCGCGAGGCTGTTGCTTTTCGTTAGTTTTCCTACTCGCGAGACTGTTGCTTTTCGTTAGTTTTCCTACTCGCGAGACTGTTGCTTTTCGTTCGTTTTCCTACTCGCGAGACTGTTGCTTTTCGTTAGTTTTCCTACTCGCGAGACTGTTGCTTTTCGTTCGTTTTCCTACTCGCGAGACTGTTGATTTTCGTTCGTTTTCCTACTCGCGAGACTGTTGATTTTCGTTCGTTTTCCTACTCGCGAGACTGTTGATTTTCGTTAGTTTTCCTACTCGCGAGACTGTTGCTTTTCGTTCGTTTTCCTACTCGCGAGACTGTTGATTTTCGTTCGTTTTCCTACTCGCGAGACTGTTGCTTTTCGTTCGTTTTCCTACTCGCGAGACTGTTGCTTTTCGTTCTTTTTCCTACTCGCGAGACTGTTGCTTTTCGTTCGTTTTCCTACTCGCGAGACTGTTGCTTTTCGTTCGTTTTCCTACTCGCGAGACTGTTGCTTTTCGTTCTTTTTCCTACTCGCGAGACTGTTGCTTTTCGTTCGTTTTCCTACTCACGAGACTGTTGCTTAAGAGGATGGACATGACATTTGACCCCAGGCACAGAATGCATCCTTTTAAATATCTTAGTACCTACTAAAATACACAGTAGCCCAACAGTGGGAAAATTTTACTAGAACAGTAAAAAAAATAGGAACCAGTTAGGTATAACTGTCCTTCCCCACTGAATGTTATTTACAAAAATTTAACTCAATTCCAAAATATTTGGCGCAAGTCCAAAGACATTACCTACTCCAAGAGATGTGAGCGTCTGCTACAAACTAACCATCTGCGTAGGTACCTATCTAGGTGTATTCAGATATATATCTGTCTACCAAAACAAAACCAAAGGCGTACTTTTCTACCTAATAGTGCACCTACTCGTACAATAAATAAAATTCACTTTATAATTTTCAAGGTTAGGCCATTATGTACTTAGGTAGGTAGGTACTTTTGTATTTTTAAAAAGTTTATTTTCCTAATTTACAAAAATCAGCTCACTTTACAGTAAAACAAATTACAGTAGGTAGGTATTTCCATCTGGCCTATCCTACTTCCTACCAATATTATAAATGCGAAACTTTGTAAGTATGGATGGATGGATGGATAGTTAGATGGATGGATGGATGTTTGTTACTCTATAACTCCAGAATGGCTGAACGGATCTTGGTGAAAAGTGGCACAGAGATATAATCTGGAATGGAAAAAAAATCTGGAATAACACAAAAACTACTTTTTATATCGTGGGAATACCGAAATTTAAAACGACGCGGGTGAAACCGCGGGGCGCTACTAGTAGGTACTATGTTACTTATTGGTTTTATAGCAGGTACGATGCACTGCCCTGCGTCCATCAACTTGAGGCTACAGGATGTGGTGGTCTACGATGATCAATAATTATTTTAAACTAGGTATACTAGTTCCTTTGACTATTGTGGCCCATGTGGATCACTTTTGACTATTGTGGCCCATGTGGATCACTTGTGGGATCAGTGCTTATGTTATGTACCAAAAGTGATAAAGCAAACTTTTTGAAAATCTTGTTTGGAGTTTGGATTCAACATTATATTTTTCCGATTGGAAACCTTTCCAAATATTAAAATAGTGTACGTGTAGTGTACAGTGTACGTGTAACGTTACATAGGTTATAATATCCTTTTTGAAGACAATAATATCAATCCCGGATGTTTTAGAAAACAATCCCCAGGTTTAAAATAAATAAATAAATAAATAATGCTGGACAATCCACACAGCACTATCTAGCCCCAAAGTAAGCTATTCAAAGCTTGTGTTGTGGGTACTAGATAACTGATATATTTAATACATTATATACTTACATAGATAGATATTTTTTATTATACATAGAAAACACCCAGACCATCGGAACAAATTTCTGCAGATCGTACACAAATTTGTCCCAAGACGGGAATCGAACGCAACCTCTTGCGTCGCAGGCAGGCTCTCGCCCGCAGCGCCACAGAGGTTGTCTAATGGCATATCCATGTTAAGATTTCGTAGGTTCTTTCACGTCGTTTGGTAGGTACTTAACCTATCATATCAATAGAATAAAGAGTTCTCTCTCCACAAAGAGTTTAGTTGGTAGCTAGGTAGAGTACCTATCCCTACATTTTTTTTTGCAATTTGGAGGATATCTATTTAAGTATTTATTATTTATTAGTGGCTCTGGGAGCTGTAGACCTCGCGAGCACACACATAAAAGTGAGCTGTTTGAGGAATGTAATGGGCAAGTGCATTTTCCATTTTGTGATTTTTTTGATCTTTTTGATTTTTTTTGCATCATCTTGTGTAGAATGAGGTCCTTTGTGTTTCTCTCAAATTTGATTGAAAACCATCGATTGTTTGATGAGCTATCCTGTTCATCATGCTGAAGATCCTTATCAGATCTTCGCCAAACTTTTATGAGACCAACTTATAGTTACTACCTTTCAAATAAAAAAAGAATAATCGAAATCGGATCTCATTTGGTGGAGATATCCAGTATATCAAATAGCCCCCTTTTTGCCCTTTTTTTGGGGGAAGTACCCCTCCAATCAAAAATCCCCGACGACAAAAAATTCTAATAAGTCATATAGGTAACCTGTGTACCAAGTTTCGTCCAGATCGGTTGAAAAATGCGACCTGTAGAGGAGAACAGACAGACAGACAGACAGACATCCGGACAAACGCATTTTTGGCCAATGTGGAAACTGAGACGCTTCGCTCGCTCGGTCAATTATCTGGGGATCAGAGACCTAAGTACTTATCTGTTACCTACTGAGAAGAAAATTATGATAGCGAGATTTTCTTTTATCGCCCGATACGGTAATTGCAGACCACACAACAACCGTTAGGCACTCCTGGGTCCTCACTTCCACCGTTCAGATCTTTTTGATTGAGATTTGATCATATTTTTTAAAGTTGGTGGTAAGTACCAAAAGACAACAGTTTTATAAATAAAAAATCAACAGCGAATCTTTACCAGAATAATGTGGGTGGTTTTGTAAACACCATTTATAAAATCCACGGTCGAAAATGAGGCGGGCGGAATTCTTATACCGAATTCAGACTCCCAAATTAAAAAGAGTGAGTGTTCTTGTTCCAGGAGAAACAGCGCCATTATTCTTGTTGTTGTTGCGTGCGCGTGAGTTGGTGCGCGGTATTGACATTGCGGCAGCGGCAAGCACGCCGCGCCGATGGTAGGTAGGTCGCTACTACAGTTTATTTTAGTCCGACCGTGAACAACGTCTAGCCATTCATCGGCCACCGAATACTGTCGAACCCAAAATATCCACCATCCGCATACGCCCGTTCTAACTCGCAAACATGCAACTTTCATGAAATTCATGGTTCTCGAACTACCCAGGTGATAAATACCTTCTTGTTCTGCCGCCCGGGCGTCAGGCCCACCTGGGACCCCATCTCTGCTAGTATGTTCTTCGGCATCTTGGCACTGAACTGTCCAACTGAATAAAGTCTAAAATGTTTCAAACTTCGCGGTTGCAATATTTTTGCAATTAGTTAGTGAACGCGGTGAGCGCAGCGTGCGCGCAGCAAACGAATGAGCGCGCTGTGGAAGCGCGCGCCGCTTTGAAGGCGCTTGCGCCGCTGCTCGCCGCGCCGTGACGTCACAAGCTGCCGTACATGCCATGCAGCCTACTAACCACTCGCCTCCCGTAGGAAAACACCGACACGTCATACGATGACGACTCAATGCGTGGCGATGCCTTCCGTCAGCGCCTCATCCACCACTGCTGAAACCACACAAACCTTACCTACAAAACATACATTCCTATATACCTAGTTGTGCTGTTACATTTAGGAGAAATGGTCCCAATATTCAATTCGAATCAATTAAATTCATTAACCTAATCCTACTAATAATTATTATAAACGTAAAAGTTTGTAAGTATGGATGGATATTTGTTACTCTTTCACGCCGGAACGGTTGAGCGGATCTGGATGAAACTTGGCAGAGAGATTGGTTATAGTCTGGAATAACACAGGCTACTTTTTATCCCGCAGGAATACCTACCGGGATTTAAATCTGCGCGGGCGAAACCGTGGGGCGCAACTAGTTTAGATATAAAAATGATCCAATATGTTGGTCATACAGAAAAATAATCTTAAAAACGAATGTTAGTGCGAAACACGAGACAAATAGATTTATTAATGTTCGATTCAGGCCTCAAACAGAAAATGTATTTACCTGCTGGGTCAGGTACCTAGGTAGCAGTTTATGACTACCCAGTAAGTAACTGAAGAAGCCTGAATCCAACCGATCAGCAACAACGGCCAAGCATGGTATTGTTGATGCCGCGGATCCGACCGATTATTCATCAGCGACGCGGTTCTGTTGCGCATGATCGCGTGAAAGTCGTCGTCTCGTGCGTCCCCGAATATGCCTGAACCGCTGCGCTGCGGAACAGCGGCATAGCAAGCTGAAGCCGTTGTTGTACTGGACCTGTAGGATTTCTGTGTTATGTCGTGCCCGCAGGTTGCACGTATCGAAATTCTAGCAATGTTCTTCAGTCAGGTTCACTTTGACTGGGGCTGAACAATGTGCAAACTTATGACTTATGAGTTATCATATTGCATCGAACCAACAGCGCCCGAAGTTCCCTTTCGATATCTTTATTAACACACTTGTCATCGTTGTCGTCATTGAGGGGCGTGTTAACGTCCACCCGTACTAAGCCGGGGCAGGCCACTAGTTCCATAATATTCTTTAGTTCGCCTTCTATTCTGTTACAAGTGAAAATGAAAATCCTTATCCTGTCAAGTCGTTGATGCTCGGTTTGGACAGCTCCGAACAAATGAGACACACGCACTCTTTGTGCTCAGTCAACGAGTGATTGGATGAGTTAACACTTATATACACCGTGGATCGTCTATCTATGGAATAGGTATAGTAGATACCTAATATCCATTTTGGGCTACGATGAAATTTTTAGAAAATTCTACTGATTTTTCAGAGGTGTAAGGCGTGAAGTCACCCGATAAGCTTTGTAGAATAAACAATAAAAAACCACAAAGCTTCATCGTAAAGTAGGTACCTAGGTAAGTACCCAGGTAGGTTAGCACACCTACTCACAGAACCCACAGAAACCTACCTTTACGTCTTGCTCACAGGTAATGGACGTCTGGGCTGGCCGTGGTGTACCTAGGTATCATGCATGATAGTAAGTAGGTAGGTACCTACCCTAGGTACCTAGTATCTTTTACGCAAGGTGATTTATATAGGCACCTACATAAGTACCTACCAACTTTTATTCGATCGATGTTCGAATCGAACTACCTATTGGTTGACAGTGGTAATCTGTCGCTCGATTGCTGTTGCCTACCGTGCGTGCCACTGTTGACTGAAAAAACATTAATGCGGCCCGTCCGTGTTTTTTCAGCATTTTTTTAACCCCCTCTTGGTGATACGCAACAAATTCCTTGGTGATACGTGATGGTGTCATTAAAAGGAATGACGGACAGCGATTGTTGAACTGAGACGAGACTTACCGTACCTAAGTAAATAGATCGTCTCGATTGAATAAAGCACAATACAGTTTTGTCCAAGGTTATGATTGTGGTACGACAACAGGAAGACACCGATTTGCCCAGACCCCAGTAGTGGTGCAAGATGGGATTGACATTGAGCTGGATATTTGATTAATGTTGTATAGATCGGTTGCGATTAGGCTTGAGACGGCTTGACCTTTGCCCCCTTCTTCTCTTCACCCCTTATTTCCAGTTTTATGCCTTTTACCTTCAAATTCACCTAGTAGGTACCTACGTTATGATAAGGCCACCATGAAGCTCGGCCGTGCTTTCTATATGAGTTGACTGAACGTACCCGGTGGATTCAGTGATTAAATAAAAGTAACAAACATTTTAAATACTTCATTTATTGGGTACCTGCCTAAGTACATGTAGCGACGCGCAATATTTATGTAGGTAAGTATAACATTCAAGGTACAGTGTCATGGAAGTAAAATAATAACCATAAAAAGTTAATACAATATACCTAGTACAAGATGAATTTGAATTGAGATTAATTGAATAGATATTATATAATAGGTATAATAAGTACAGTACAGTTTATCAAGTTAAATGTGGCTTACAAATAATTTTATTTGGCGCTTTAGAAAACCACCAGAAATAATAAAACTGTCTTCCTAAAGAAAAATGCGAAAAGGGTGCTATTAACTAATTCATTATTTCGTGAAAAATACTATAAAATCAAACTGAACTAATTGGAGACGCATGACATGATGGCTCAGAAGTTTTAAGCAAAAAGGCGCTTCTGCGCTTTTAAATTTACTTTACAACCAAGGTATACTAGATCAAAACTAGCCTAGTACATAAGCAAAGCGGATGATTAGATGGAACTTGTCTTTTATTTAAGTGATCTGATTAATTTCACAACATTTAAATATGTAGTAAACGTCATGTTTACTAACTTGATGAAATTCATAACCTAAGATCACAGTGTATTACAAATAAGTCTTTTTATCTTAGTACATCTAGAATGCGCTCATTCCATCTAGTACAAATCAAAAAACTGTGTAAAATC
Organism: Plemyria rubiginata; assembly: GCA_963576535.1. Classification (NCBI taxonomy): domain Eukaryota; kingdom Metazoa; phylum Arthropoda; class Insecta; order Lepidoptera; family Geometridae; genus Plemyria; species Plemyria rubiginata. The sequence goes on from OY754905.1 coordinate 863,114, forward strand.
GCCCTTTTGCTTATCGCCATTTTCACCTTCAGTGATAAATTATCTTCGAAGAAATCTAATTTACCATCAGATGCGCCTTTTTTGCTGATCACAGCGATATAAATCACTTTATATTAGAAAAAAACTTCAGTTGCGCATTTTGCGTAAAAGAAAAAAAATTACATTCAAGAAAAAAATCATCAACAAAACAATGCGGATTCTAAGTCTATGTCAATTTAAAAAAGTATCAGCTTATCTCAACGCCCCAAAATTTTTAATACCTACGACTCAGCATTGTAACAATGAATAATAAATAATAATAAATAAATAATAAATAATGCTGGACAATCCACACAGCACTATCTAGCCCCAAAGTAGGTAAGCTATTCAAAGCTTGTGTTATGGGTACTAGATAACTGATATATTTAATACATTATATACTTACATAGATAGATATTTTTTATTATACATAGAAAACACCCAGACCATCGGAACAAATTTCTGCAGATCGTACACAAATTTGTTCCAAGGCGGGAATCGAACCCGCAACCTCTTGCGTCGCAGGCAAGCTCTCGCCCGCTGCGCCATAGAGGTCATCAAATAAATGAATCAGTACGTACCTACCATGAAAAATTTTCAATAAACACAACAAAAACATAGAACATTAATAATGATGAGGATATTAATATGATATAAAAATTCGAAAACATTGATCCAAAGAGGAAAATAAAAAAATAAATAAAAAGTAATTATAAATTATTACTTAAATTGAATGTTTTAATTTCTACTACAAGCCTTGCTATGTCAGTTGGAGTTGCTTGTTAGGTATTCATCACACGTTACACACACACGGATAAGCATCAGGCTACGCACGCTCTCGCTTTTATGTTCTTGTAGTAAGTTTAAAAAAAAAACAGCTTCACGACTTTGATCCCCAGGCACGGTAGATATCCCTTCATATCTCCCAGTACCAAGTAGGTACTAATTCAAGAGATTCTTTGAGGATGTCTAAGGGGGGTAGTCAGAGGTACGTCCAAACATTACATTTGGCACATACCCACATTTTGCAGTAGTTAGTATTCCATGCGCATATATATTATATATATATTTATTTATTTACAGTTTTTTTTTATTGATTATTAAATTTATTTAACACAGTTTTTACATATTATTGTACCCTATAAGTATGCATGTAGTTGTTTTTGCGTTTAGCTTTGTGTAGCTTGATATGTGTATCCATGTGTAGATCAACGCTTATGGATTGTTCTTATCTCCTTCGTCTGCAATATTTAATAAGAAATGCTTTCAGTCGGCTCAGCGGCGGAATGACTTTTAAACGGTTTTAACTCCAACAATTGTTTTAGAATAAGTTAGAATTTGCAAGTGATTCAGATTAAACACAGGGTCTAGTTTGTTTGATGCTTTTCGGACCAGAACAAGCCGTGACTGTTGAAAATTTGTCTACTTAGTTGTGCAAAAAACAAGACTTCACATAGAAAATTATATGAGCAGTTTAATTTTTGCTTGGTAAAAAAAACGAGAAAAAGAAATAAAAATCTGTACGAATTTCAAAAGAAATGTAACTGTTTAAATATTTTAAGAAATATTAGGTTGTCACCGAGAAACCACGATGCAAAAGTAAAAAAAAAACAGAAAAATGCCTCTCCATGGAGTTTCTGTTTCACAGAGCTAGGTCAGGTCTGCTCTGGGTAATGGAAAGTCATCCCGCGCATCAAGAGCTCTATCTACTCACATTTCTTTAACCTACTTTATGGATTATCTGTTCTTCTCTTCATCAATGTCAGTCTCCGCTGAGAATGGGTAATCAGTTCCAATTCTCAGGTTGAGATAAATTGATGTAACTTTACGACCGGTAGGTAGAACGTTTTACGGTAATACTTTTAGCAGGAGCTTGAAAGCTCGAGCATGGTCTAAGAAACTTCAATTTATCTATGACAGGCTACGTTCTCACTGACGCGGCGGGTCGAGACGCGTCGTCTCAACCCCGCCATTGCGTCTGTGGAAATACTACCTAAGGCCGGTGCCAGATAGTGATCCCTGAGCCGCACGCTTAGTGAGGCACGAGACAGTGAAGAGTTTTTCTCATGCTTCACTAAGTGTGCGGCTCAGTGATCACTTAAATTCATACATATCTGGCAACGGGGTAACAGATGAATATCTTCACCAGCAATTCCTCGTGCGAGAACGGTGCCATAGAAGAGACCACAACACGCGACCTTCAGACCGCGTATTTCTCAGTCAATACGTGACACCATGATACTCGCGGTCGAACATCTGACATCATACATATATGTAGGTACCTGTACCCAGAACTAAAAACCCTGGAGATATTTAACCATACGTCAAATACATGTAAATTTAATTATATTAATTTAACCATACATAATCATCATAACAATAAAGAATAATTTAATTGTACGAACACACACATGCTACATTCTATTTAGGAAACACAGTAGAGTCAAAATTAAATTAGACAATAGGATAGAGTAGTACCTAATTACGGTAAGTGTACATAAAACCAAGCACGGTAGGTGTTTAAGTGAGAGAATTAGGTGCCTATGATACATTATAACTCAAGGATGGAGTAAAAGATGGAATGAGAAAGAAACGAGAATTGAAAACTGGAAAAATGTCGCTCATTCTTGATGTCAGGAAATATTAATTAAGAAAAATAGTTATAACGTCTGCTAGAAATGTGAATATTTAATATTAAAAATTAATTTTGATATTCGTGTTACTAGATTATACAAATGAAAATGAAAATTAGGCCTAGTATTTAGTATAGTCCATTATGATATTATACGTAATATGTTGGTGCTATGAAGGTCAAACACAAATAAAAATGACCTTCTGGTATTACGTTCCGAGACAATAGATGGTAAGTCTCGTTGAGACTAGATGGTAAGTCTCGTTGAGACTAGATGGTAAGTCTCGTTGAGACTGGATGGTAAGTCTCGTTGAGACTAGATGGTGTCTCGTTGTGGGCAGTAGATAACGTAGCCGGCTACTCTGTCATTAGCTGAAATCTTGAACCGTTAAAAACGGATCAGGATATGACAGAGCGGTGGTACCTCCCCGGTCGAGCCCTGCCCTGAGTTCTACCACCTGTACGCATCTCTCTCCCTCTCTCTCTCTATCTTACTTTATCACTATGTGGAAAAGAAACTCTTATACTACTCTCACTAAGTCTAACCGCTACTTAAAAATAATTGAAAAAGAGAAAAATAATATTCTGGTACCAAAATACAATACCACAATACCGCAACAATGGAAAATTCCAAAAATATTGCTTTAATTATATATCATTGATTGCTTTATCATATATCAAATTTTGTATACATATATTATGTAAAATACTAAAACATACTCTTGAATTTGTAGGGAACCTTAAGATTATTGCGATACAAGCACATTAATGCTATGTTGCTATAAATAAATAAATAAATAATGCTGGACAATCCACACAGCACCATCTAGCCCCAAAGTAAGCTACTCAAAGCTTGTGTTATGGGTACTAGATGACTGATATATTTAATACATTATATACTTACATAGATAGATATTTTTTATTATATACATAGAAAACACCCAGACCAACATATGTAGCAACATAGCATTATAAAAAATTGGTGTTAACTTTGGATTTGACTAACAAATAACGATACAATTACGTATGGATAACTTATAACTAATTTAGACTAACGCGCGTAGAACGCTACCGGAATGCGCACGTAAGAAGTATCTTCGAACGAAAACACCATATTTTATAACCACATACGAAACAAGATGGTACTTGTTCATCGTAACATCAATACAAATTTTCAACACTGTTATTAATTATAGAAGTAAATCGTTTCATCGCAGCGATTCGTCGTAATGTATGTGGGGCCCATAAATGGGACTAATTTAAATATTCAATTACATATTTGCTTTACCTAAATAAGTTCTTATTGCAATGTTTGAAAGTAATTATTACCAAACAATTTAGTAGCTAGAATTATTGCAATATCACTTTAAGTAATTAAGACATCACTTCCTTTCGAACCTACCTATAAAGAATTTAAAGTTACGTTAATAGTAAAATAATGAATTTTTCGGTTTTCTGTCGAACTCACTGCAGATTTTTTCTGAAAAAAAAAAACACAGATTTCAAGTGTGCTGGTGAGCGGTACTAAACTAAATAAATCATGTAAAAATAATGCTTGCTAAATAAATTGTTAGGATAAAATACCTGATATAGCTTGGTGTACTAAAAAAATGAGTCCAATCAGCTTGTAACAATGACACAGGTTTAAAACCGGTCGAAATCAAATGCATTGTATGTATCAGTATATAGCACATCAGAAAAACTTCACGGTAACTCATGAGATTTCATATGAATTTTTATAATCATATTCTGAAGCAACGTTACGATTTTGTGTGGGTGAACAGGATCATTACCTGATATTCGGTTGTGTTTCATGGTTATTAAAGATGACAACTGCTTGACTGTAACAATAAAAAAAATCTGCGTCAGTTACGCTCATGCAAACTTAGTATAGTCGGTCAAATGAAAGTAGACACTGAAAATTCGCGCCAAATTCAAAAAATATTAGCGTGTCTGCGTTGCTACGATAATATTTTTTGAATTCGGCGCGAATTTTCAGTGTTTACTTTCATTTCCCTCTTATATTTATTTCATTTCTTTTACCTCTGAGGCGCAGCGGGCGAGAGTCCGCCTGCGACGCTAGAGGTTGCGGGTTCGATTCCCGCCTCGGAACAAATTTGTGTACGATCTGCAGAAATTTATTCCGTTGGTCTGGGGTTTTCTATGTATATAATAAAAAATATCTATCTATGTAAGTATATAATGTATTAAATACATCAGTCATCTAGTACCCATAACACAAGCTTTGATTAGCTTACTCTGGGGCTAGATGGTGCTGTGTGGATTGTCCAGCATTATTTACTCATTTATTTATTTATTTTATTTAACAGACTATAGTTTGCATGAGCGTAACTGACGTCTACGTGTGAAGTAGTAGTTAATCTTAATTTAAAGTGGCGCCAGTGAATTAAAAGATAAAGAATAATAAGTTAGCGCGGTATGGTATAGCAAAAGCACAGATAAGAGAATGCTATACTAGTAGCAAAAGGAAGAATGTCATTTAACGAGAAGAATGCGAATTAATGTGTAAGGATATATGAGTAGAGATAGGGCAAAGAAAAGATGGATGGATTGTGTGAAAAATGACTGACTGCTGAGATGACGGCTGATCAATCTTTCTTTTCCTATCGTGTCACTAGTTTCTTTCGAAACAGTCAGTGGGATTTTACGTGCGCCTCTTCTTCTCTTCTCTTCGTCTCTTCCTTCCTCACGATGTTTTCCTTCACCATTTGAGTACTGGCATTGTGCACATAAATTTTTAAACAGAAAACAAATTGGTGCACGACCGTTTTTGGACCCTCAACCTTAGGATCGGAAAACAGGACCGCTACTCCTAGAACACCAGTGCTCTCAATGGCTGATCGATGAGAGTGGATAATACCACCCTGTTGCGCCAACCCCCGAGAAGAGGGATAAGGGCAGGAAAATGATAAAAACATTTTCCAAGCAAAAGCGCACTGTTAGGTTTGTAGGTGTGAATAGCGGACATACCTGGTTCTTTCTAAGTGAGCCTGGCAGCTTGTAACAATATTAAAATACGGGTTAAAACTGCACCTATAAAATATATGGTTAACTTCAGTGATACAGCTTCAGAAAGAGTTTTCAAGTAATTCATGAGCAATCATTTGCAGTTTTGTAATCATGTCAAATGTCAACGAAGACAATTCGAGGAAAATAATTTTTTTTCATTGGAAAAGTCAGTAGATCAACTTCATTCATTTTTGATTAAAATAATCATCAAAAATTTATAAATACCTGATATTTCCTTGTTCATTACAGCTATAAGGGTGACACCGGAGGCTTATCTGTAGTACCTGTATACCAATAATATATTGATGTAGTGAAATTAGAATGCCAGATGAATAAAACTATATTATACTAGTTGCGCCCCGCGGTTTCACCGGCACAGATGTAAATCCCGGTATTCCAACGGGATAAAAAGTAGCCTATGCGCTATTCCAGACTATAATCTATCTCTCTGTCAAGTTTCATCCAGATCCGTTCAGCCGTTCCGGCGTGAAAGAGTAACTAACAAACATCCATCCATCCATCAATACTTACAAACTTTCGCGTTTATAATAGTAGTAGGATGAACACTTACTCTTTTATTACTATCCCTGTCATAGTATGTACGGCTCTATAGAGTATTCTTGTCACTGTCACTTTCATGACCACAAAAAGAGAAAGCAACAGACTTATCGGTCTGATAAGCTATGAGCGCGCTCAGCGACCATTATGACCTTTATAATTTAACAGATTATAATATTTTATCTACTCTCATGTCATATAATCCGAATTATAAACGTCAAAACGAATTCATATTGATATACTTTATAAACGCAATGCCGTAACCAAATTAAAAAATTTCATTATGATACAGCTCCTCATACAAAGATAGTTGTATAAAATAACTTTTATACCATAACGATACAGTTCTTTTTCTTTTTGGAAAAGGCAAGGGTCTTGAAACCGTACAGTCAAAGAGTTTGATAGTCTGTGGCGACGGCGCGGCGCGGCGGCGACGGCGCAGCGCGCGCATGCGCTGTTATACGGTTGGTTTGGCGCCAATTGATACGTTTTGTTTCAGTCAACTGGATTTCTTACTAATTTTGATATTTTATTTATTAGGTTCAACACTAATGTATGAGAGTAGATAAAGTAGTGTATGAAACTGCACATAACTAGGTATTAAAACTCTCGTGGGATACTATTAAAAACCTCGCCTACGGCTCGGTTTTTAAACACCCCCTCGAGTTTTAATACCCCTCATTATGCAACAGTTTCATAAACTACTATAAATATACCTGATATTGCTGGTGTTTGTTAGTCCAGCAGCTTGTAACAATATGACATGCGGTTTAATAATGCCCTGATTGCATCGTTAATACTACGTAGTGTGTAACGCATCAGAAAAAACCAACTTTGTAAGTCATCTCATGACATTTCATCTGTATTTTTATAATCATAGCATATTCTTTTGGCAGCCATGCAAAATGGTCCCAACTCAGCAACTACATTGTATTTTTTTTTATTGTTGTTTTAAGAGTAGTAGAGCTCTTTGTGAGTGGTTCGTCCGGGGAAGTACTACCACCACGCCTTTTTCTGCCGCCAAGCACAACGCTGTGTTTCGGTTTGAAGAGTGTGGCCGGTGTAATTACAGGCACATCAGGCTTAACATCAGTATGCCTCAAGTTAATGGACGCAAGGCAGTGCATTGTAGGGCACGTTTCTATCATTCGTGGCTTACGAGACAATGCTTTGTTAGAGGTGATGGTTACCACTTAACATCAGGTGGGCCATCTGCTTGTTTCAACACCCACTAGTTGTATAAAAAAGTAGGTAATAGTTACCTGATTGCATTGTCTGCTAAAGCAGCTGGAAATGATGTGGTGAGTTATGGTGGATGGCGGCCTGTAGTGCCGCGTGCAAGGAAGGAGCGCACCCGGGTGACGGCAGCAAGGATAGAACCCGCGACTCGGCGCCGCCAGCCGACTCCGCCCCAGTGTACCGCGCCACGCGTGCCATGGCAGCCGCACTTATCTGTGCGCATTCAGAAACATTCGCAAAATAAAACTTCTTAAACTTATGTTAATATGCAGGTTGGTCGTCTCTCGGCGGTAAGCGTTCATTAAGGTCAAAGAGATTAGGATATCTTCTTTTTTCACTGGTCAATCTGGCGGGTACCCTATTTATTTACGCAAATTTAATTAAAACGGCTGCACACCAATTACATTAATTAAATAATAAGTCATGAACACAACACATCATATTAATTTCAGATTTAATCCTAATTTTAGACAAAATAAATTACCTGATACTCGTCGTCTTCGTCGCCTCGCGTCTCTATCATCTTAGACTGTCGCTTCTGCTTAACACTCAACTAAAAAAAAAAACAGCTTCACTGAAATTATTACAAACAAATAAAAAACCTACTATTACCTACTACTATTATAGTAATTTATAAAACTTAATTTACAAAGAAAATTACAACTAATAGTTACAATTATTTACAAAATATACAAAATACATATGAAACAGTTGAGCTATCTGCAGACCGTTGCAAACGATCTATAGATAGCTCAACTGATCCAAATCAGTGCCAGTCGGAAGCGTACCCAAGACGCTGGCTGCATTGCCACGCTGAATGGCAATACTAATGCGATTTTTTTTTTATTATAGTTAGGCTTTGTAAAATGCACAATGTTGAATGCCAACGTACCTCGATAATTTGCCCTTGGTAAGGTCCTATGCTGCAGAATCGGAAGTCTATCATTTCGACGATGCGCTCCGATTCCGGATCTGCGACTACCAGGAACTGCGTGAAAAGGAACAACATCTATATTTTGACAACTATGTAATCAACCGACTACTGTTATAGAAATTCAGACAATAGGGGTACTAAGAGAAATGGTGGATTAAAACCTTGAGGGTTTTTCTTTGCTTTTTATCGATTCTGAGCCCTTTCCATCCAACGACTTCCTGCGATCCTAACAACGACGTCAGTTCATCGGGTACGAGGGCGCTACTTTATATCTCTTGGGAATACCGGGATTTAAAAATACGCATGTGAAACCGAGGGGCGTAGCTAGTTCTCTATAAAGCCAAAAAATGGCAGGGTCTATAAATAAAAATAATAAATAAATAATGCTGGACAATCCACACAGCACCATCTAGCCCCAAAGTAAGCAACTCAAAGCTTGTGTTATGGGTACTAGATGACTGATATATTTAATACATTATATACTTACATAGATAGATATTTTTTATTATATACATAGAAAACACCCAGACCAGTGTGATGTGTTTGAGTTGTGATCGCGATGAGGACCAGCTTCACGTTGTTCGTGCATTCTAAGGCGCGTCGCCAACTCGTAAGTCTTTGTGGAGTCGAGGCGCAGGCGATTATACTTCCTTCTCACATTTTGGACCGAAAAAAACGAAACGGAATGACAAAATGGCGGTAGTCTCCGTCGCGACGCCTGCGCCTCGACTCCAGTATGTGAGCGCACTACCATTCAATTCTTAAGGTGAGTACAAGAGCTAATGTGACTCTCGCTCGCACGTTATGACTTCTTGAAGGATATAAAATCGCTGAACCCATTTTCGAAAAATCGCAAACAACCATTTAGTGTGCAATCATGTTGCGCACAGTGTAGTAAAAAAATCATTTTGATCGATACAAGTTTTCCTACTTAAAAGTTTACTTTTATCGTTTTCGTAGCTAAGCAAACTTTTGAGTAGAAAAACTTGCACCGATCAGAATGAAATTTTTACCAAATTGTGTGCAAACAACATGGTTGTTTGCGATTTTTCGAAAATGGGTTTAGTAATTTTATATCTACGCGTTTGTATATATCTATTTGTGTATATCTATTGTTTGTGTTTATCTATTCTCGCACGTTTTGAATGAATGAATGAATGAATGAAAATACTTTATTGTACACCTTAAAAGAAAAACAGTAAGTACACTAAAATAAATAAGGAATAAAACTAACTGTACAATGGGCGGTCTTATCGCTGAGAGCGATCTCTTCCAGACAACCTTTGGATGGAGAGGATTGTAAATTAAGGAAGTTGGTCGCAGGTGCACGAGAAAACTAAGTTGACAGTAAGTAAACAAATAGATTACATAACACTATAGATAGTTAGAAAGATTATATACTAAATGCATACATAGTAATACATAAACATGATAGTTATATATACCTAATACATAGTAAAATCATAGTAGTATATCTATATCAACAAGTCAAAACGTGCGAGCGAGAGTCACATTAGCTCTTGTCTTCGTCTTAAGAATACTATAATAACTATAATAACATAGGCGCCTGTGCCTCGACGCCGCCTCGACTCCAGCTCGTGTGGGCGATGTGCAGCTATGTGTGTTAGAGTTGTGGTTGCGTTGTGGTTGCGTTGTGGTTGCGTTGAGGAGTGGTCTCACCTTGTGCGTGAGCAGCAGCTGCAGCGGCGCCGCGTCCAGCAGCGCGCGGCAGCCGGCCAGCGCGCGCAGCTCCGCCAGGCGGAACGACCAGCGCACGCAGTCGCGCCGCCAGCCGCCCGCGCCGCCGCGCCCCGGCGACCACGTGCAGCGCGTCTGTACACATACACACTTAAGTAACGTAGATAACGTGACGACGTCTGTGGCGCAGCGGGCGAGAGTCCGCCTGCGACGCAAGAGGTTGCGGGTTCGATTCCCGCCTCGGAACAAATTTGTGTATGATCTGCAGAAACTTGTTCCGTAGGTCTGGGTGTTTTCTATGTATAATAAAAAAATATCTATCTGTGTAAGTATATAATGTATTAAATATATCAGTCATCTAGTATCCATAACACAAGCTTTGAAGCTTACTTTGGGGCTAGATGATGCTGTGTGGATTGTCCAGCATTATTATTATTATTATTATACATTACGTTGTTTATAAATAAATAATGAATAAATAAATAATGCTGGACAATCCACACAGCATCATCTAGCCCCAAAGTAAGCTACTCAAAGCTTGTGTTATGGGTACTAGATGACTGATATATTTAATACATTATATACTTACATAGATATATTTTTTATTATACATATAAAACACCCAGACCAACGGAACAAATTTCTGCAGATCGTACACAAATTTGTTCCGAGGCGGGAATCGAACCCGCAACCTCTTGCGTCGCAGGCATACTCTCGCCCGCTGCGCCACTGAGGTCGTCGAAGTTTATGTCGGGTTTATGACACCTACATTACGAAACACTCTTCTTCTTTTATTTATGGGTGTTCAGTGGCCGATAGGGGTTGCCACGAATTTGCCAATGTCGAGTTGTTTAAAACAAAAAGGCGTAGATCTGAGTCAAGAAGGGAGACTAAAAATATTTTTAGTGAAAGATAGTACGTCAGACGTTGACCGGGCGGCAACGGTGACCGCTTACTATCAGGTGGGCCGTTAGCACGTTTGTCATCTTTTACATTAAAATAAAACTTGTTCAGTGATGAATGGTAGGTACCTGTGGTATGGGGTCCCACCCCGTCTGAGTGAGCAGGCCATGTCCAGCGAAGGCTACTAGATCGGCGGTCGCGCTGAGCGGCTTCGCGAACGCGCCGATGAGGCCGCGGCGGAGCGCGGTCGCGCCGGACTCGGTCTCGCCCACTGCCACGCCCACCAGGGGGTGGTGGGCCAGGCCTCCCACCGCGCCTACCAAGACAAACCATTACAAATAACACTGCTAAACACAACGTTCGAAAAGCAAAAAAGTTGTCAAATGATTGATTAATGATTTACCCTCTACCTTATTCGTAATCCCTGCCATTTTATACCGGCTAGTATTCTTGTCAGTGTCACTTTCATGCCAGAAAAAAGACAGCAACAGACTAATCGGTCTGATAAGCTATTGACGTGCTCAAATAGTATTAACATCAAAAATACCACTCAAAAATAAACTGTAATTTTTGCTGAGGAAGCTGCGTAACGTATAATTACCTACTGCTAGCGATTCCTCGAGGGAGAATGTCAATCACTTACCCAAGATATTGATGGCGAAATTAGTGACGCCTGCAGCCAAGCCCGCCATGAAGCTGGGCGGCGGGCGGCGCCTGGCCGCGGCCGCGCGCCGCGCGTGCTCTTCGTCTCCCGCCAGCAGGTCCAGGTTCCTGGCCAGCGAGCCCGCCCAGGCGCTCAGGGACCTGAGCAGAGCGGCCGCGGCGGCCGACGCGACGCCGCGGACGCCGCCCGTGGCGCCGCCCACGCGCGCCGCCAGCGCACCCGGCGCTCCTAGGAGCTCTAGTCCACCGACCACCCAACCTGGTGGAATGAAATCACTCTAGTCATCAAAAATTGGAAAGAATAGAGTAGGTATGTTCTCGACGATGGTCGCGCGGAACTGGCACTAGAGTCACCCAGTTTTTAAGATGTTTCAAGATGATCCTTGTGATTTTATTGAATAAACATATGTTGAATTTGAATGTCGTAGACAGGCTGATGAAGGAACATGTAGCTTATTTTTTTTATAAATACATTTATAAGTTAAAATGCTAAGCGCCAACAATTTATTACAATACTGTAAGCAGTCTAGTAGCATTTTCATGTTGTAATATTATTTGTATTTGGCAATTATTTTTTTTGCTCTTAGTTGTGTCCACGCATATAAATACGTAAATCTGTAGATTGTAATATAATAACAGTATTCAATAACATTGATTTTAAATGAAAGCCGCAGTACTCACCAGCTCCCAAGATGGCCGCCGAGAGATAGTGGACGGTGAGCGCATGCGTGAGTCGTTCTGTCGACGTCATCGCATCGTGCAGTTTGAAGGCGCTCAATCGTAACGGACTTTGGTCCAGCGCTATGTACATCCGAACCTGACATAAAGGCGTAAATTTTATTTATATGAGCAGTAGCGATAGTGTATGGCTCCAAATCATTCTACCTAAAAACTGTACCTAGATTCACCTAGCTTTAAGTAGTTTTAAAGTGAACTTTGTAATTCGAATTGGTTAAATACCGTTTGACTTGGATGCGGTATGATGTACCTATGTAGTTTAAGCGGATACTTACAGCGGTGTGCAGGGTGAGTGTGAGATCGAGCGGATGGACGTGTAACAGCCGCAGTCTCAGCGGCGTGCGCAGAGCGGCTTCCTCTTGCAGCGGACGGCCGTCGCCGCTGGGCGCCGCTAGCCGGGCTAGTGCCGCTAGGGCCGTCACGTACGCATCCTCTATGTACAGAGCTAGCGGACCTATGCGGACTTCCACTTCGCTGAGTTCTGTTCAGGACATAATGAAGGCGTTCCAATGTGATCCGTGTGTTTTGACTAACTTTGAGCTTAGATTGTACAGTGCTTTTTAATTTTTTATTAGTTTTATAGAGCTTACTTAAAAAAATATATAAAATCTTTGTGATTGAACAGTGATCTTATTAAAAATAATACTGATTCAAACCGAGTAAATATTGGTGTCTTTTTCATTTGACCCACCGGGTAGACAACTCTGAGGTCGAACGGGCAGTTTTACGCTAAAAAGACTATAATATAATATATATTATGTAGTGAACAAACCTCTGTATCGGTAATTGTGAATGGCCCAAGTGTCGTGTGTCAGCCTCAGCAAGGCTCGGGCTTGCTTCTGCCGCGCCGAGTACACCCCCTCTACACCGAAGGGGTTCCAGAAGGGGGGCCAATGCTTCGGGGGCGGGGGTTCCCCCCTCGTGCACGCCACCACAGCGAAGTCAAACTGTCCGCTCTCGTATTGAAGATTGTCGATTTGCACGTCCGATATGGAGAGTGTCGTCTTTGTTCTCTGTAATTTTTCATTCGTCTGTGAGAAATAGCTGTTGTTTCTAATTAACGGCCATTTCTCTTTGAAAGAGCTTGTGAGAGCCTTTGTGATACCCAGTGTTTCGGTGAAAATTTACAATGAATGTCAAATTGACAGATCTCGTACATCGGACAGAAACTGTCAGTTTGACAGTTGTCATCAAAAATGAAGGTAGAATTTCTATGCAATGCGTATCTGAGAAGTGAACCGTTGTAAAAACGGTTCACCTAGACTAGATGGTCTCAGGAGGTGGACGGTGGGTAAGCATAAGCACTGGTAATGTAGACATACCCTGGCGTCTGAGCGCACCAACAGCGCCGCGCGGTCTAAATGCAAGGCGAGAAGTGGCCGCGCGTCCGCCGCAGCCGCCAGTTCCACCGCGACCGCCGCCGCGACTAGACGCAAGCGATCGCACGCCGCCCACGACGCTGTCTCGTCCCATTCTGAAAGCAACTTTATTATGAGACTAACCTTCTTTCTCATTCCCTCCCATTTTCTGATCGGGTCTTTCTCATCTCCATCCGAATCGTCAACAGGGATGCTTAAATACTGCTACGACCAACCCAAGGTCCTTCTGCTCTATTTTAAGGAGTTGGGCTGGCTGGGTGAGGTTAGCAGGGAAACACCACGAAATAGAATTAGATTCCCTGCCATTGTATAGCGGCTCTATACAGTACACTTGTCACAGTCATTGTCATGCCAACGAAAAGAGACAGCGGCAGACTTATCGATCTGATAGGCAATGTAGCGCTCAGCGACCGATATGAAAAAGGGCCTTTGTATTTAAATGATGTTCAAACTGAATGAATATGCTTACCAGGGTCGGACACGTCTTGCAATACGCTCTCGGCTGCGGAATCCTCGCTGCCCATACGGAGAATGCGTCGCGATTGTTGATCCAAATCTAGAAACAAATATACTTAAGGCTCCGGTGACAGCGGCTCGCAATTTCGAAGTGCGATTGGCTATTATTTCATTTTATTTCATTTCGGGGAGGTTGTTTGAAAAAATAACTCTAAAGAAACACGCATAAATACTGTTCGAACACAAATAATACAATAATATAAGGGAAACATGCCCGAATCAGAAATCATTTTGGTATTAGTATGTTTGGTCTTACGTTTACCTAATACCAAAATGATTTCTGACTCAAGCACATTTCCCTTATATTATTGTATTATTTGTGTTCTAACAGTATTTATGCGTGTTTCTTTAGAGTTATTATTTCAAACAACCTCCCCGAAATGAAATAAAATGAAATAATAGCCAATCGCACCTCGAAATTCCGAGCCGCTGTCACCGGACCCTTAATGTTCTTACATCCATTGTAAACCATTTCATTTTCAAATTGTATTCGGTCCATGACCACAAAATAGTTTTAAGTATTTCTGCTAGATCACAAGCACAACACTAAACCGGATAAATAAGCAAATAAAAAATTGTTAGATCACGAATATAGTCTAGTGTCACATTTCAATGATGAACTAAATGAAAATCTTAACGCTCTTATTCAGTACAATCATATGGATCACTTTGAAACGTCACTACATAGAATAAAACAAAGTCGCTTTCTCTGTCCCTATATTCCTATCCGCATGTCCGAATGTATGCTTAAATGTTTAAAACTACGAAACGGATTTTGATGCGGTTTTTTTAATAGAAAGAGTGATTCAAGAGGAAGGTTTATATGTATAATACACGCATGATATGGTAGAAAAACAATGTGCACCCGTGCGAAGCGCGGGCGGGTCGCTAGTCTTACATATATACTAGGTGAATCTACCGCCAGTTAATCGCGACCAAATCCTGGAACTATTGGCAAGAAACTAAGGTTCCTAGCGTTACTAAGCTTGGTTCCTGGCGCTTAGCTTTAACTCCCCATTGTTAGTTAGTGAGGACATCGAGAATTAGAAGTTAGTGAGGACAAAGATTGGCTATTATTCCATTTTATTTCATTTCGGGGAGGTTGTTTGAAAGAATAACTCTAAAGTGACACGCATAAATACTGTTCGAACACAAATAATACAATAATATAAGGGAAATGTGCTTGAGTCAGAAATCATTTTGGTATTAGGTAAACGTAAGACCAAACGTACTAATACCAAAATGATTTCTGATGCGGGCATGTGCCGCTGTCGCCGGACTCTTAACACACCTATACTGTCTCTAGCACCTTCTGCGTACAACACAATCGTCGATGGCACTGGTTTGTTCTCTGCATCGGTGTCAGTGCTGTCGGCGAGTGGGTCGGTTATCACCACAGGATCAAACGGGGCGGTTGGGACGGCAGTAGCTTCTTGGTTCATTCTCTCGCTGGAGACGGTAGTCTTAAGAGTTGACTGTGACGGGCTAAGGGCCACGCCCGATTCCGTTCTATCGCTGGGGTCTACCACTGAAAAATATAAAAGTTGTAAGCATTTGGACCCGTCTGTGCTAGAAAAGAAAGCTGTTTTATACGGACTTATTTGGGCTTATGACGGAAATATAACTAGAAAATTTGCTTACGCTGATCATCCGCACCAATTCGATCAAGATTTTGAGGCACTGATAATCTTTTCTGAAACAAAAATACATTATAATGCTTTTAACTTGCCTGGTTTTAGGCATTTTCGTGCGGCATTTAAGGATTTACATCATGTATTTTCATTGAATGCATACATGCGTAAAGCGTATCGGTGCTTACTTTATCCATCATAAACTTTATGTTTTCTTCCGACGAGAACGCTCCCAGTAGACGTCGTCTGATGTCACTGGCTGATATATCGTTCTGAAACATTTTGGTTCAGTTATTGTCGCGAAGCACAGTGGCGTCGATCTCCGAAGTACAACGTACTACGCAGCCACCATTTTGTCGGGTGACTTATATTAGCATTTATACAGCAGCGTTGACTAACTTCGTTCAGGCAAGGAAATTCTACAACTTTGAAACCTATGTGGAATCAAATAGGGGTCTACACATTGCGAAGACTGTTACATTTCATCAATATAACAGCAACTACAAGGTTAAAGAGCGACCGAAAAGAGTGCCACTCTTTGTGAGTTCAAATAAAGTACAGTAGCAGAAATAGTTAATTAGTTACTAGCTTGTAAATTTTTGATCCTCATGTTTGTGTGACAAATAAATTAATTTTCTTTCATTCTAAATAACGGCAAAGTTAAATGAGATCGGTGTGTTCAAACCTGATCGACGTCCTTGAGCTCGAGATGCGTGGAATGCGGGTGCGTGCGCACGCGCAGTTTGACGGTGACGCCAGTGCACAGCTGTAACAGCTGTTCGCCGTCCGTGATCGCGACCGGCGGACACCACGCGTGCTCTTTCTCCTCTGGAACGGTTCCACCAATCAGACGAATATTATAGATAGATAGATAGATAACGCATTTATTTGCCCAACTGATACACACAAAAAAGAGAAATAACAAACAAAATAAAAATAAAAATAAACTAACAAAAGTAAATTATAAAATAAACAAACTTTTTAAATAAATAAATAAATAATGCTGGACAATCTACACAGCATCATCTATCCCCAAAGTAAGCTACTCAAAGCTTGTGTTATGGGTACTAGATGACTGATATATTTAATACATTATATACTTACATAGATATATTTTTTATTATACATATAAAACACCCAGACCAACAGAACAAATTTCTGCAGATCGTACACAAATTTGTTCCGAGGCGGGAATCGAACCCGCAACCTCTTGCGTCGCAGGCGGACTCTCGCCCGCTGCGCCACTGAGGTCGTCAAAGTAAGTAAGTTTTGAACACAAACTTAATAACTAATATTCCCGCTTTAAAAAATGAGGCTAGTATGACTGGGAAGGCCAGACATACTAGCCTCATTTTTTGCCTGTCTCTGATCGCGAATTATTGTGCTTCAACAAAAACCACTTCGCTACGCTTTATCTTCGCGGTGTTGGAAAGCGAAGTGGTCTAAGTGAGCGTCGAAACAAATTGTTAGAGATATGTGTATGCCATGGTTTTTGTGCGTATTGCGCAAGGATTACATGGCTACCCACAGTAGTTTATTGTAACTTTCATTGAGAAAATTACTTAAATATTACAAGTTTACTTGACGTACGTTTAGTTAGTTACCGATCGTCGCCGGCGTTGCCACCTAGACTTATGGACTAGAGCTTTACCGACGAGTCATAGACGAGGTTTTACTCGCTCGTCGATCAGGGCCTTTACACTAGCATTACGATAGTTCCAAATAAACTTTTACTTTACTTTAATTATTTAGCGGCTCTATGAGGTATACTTGTCATTGTCACATCCACGACAATAAAAAGAGAGGGCAACAGAGTCGGCCACTTTAGCTAGAGCCTAGCCGATATGATGCGGGCAATTTGTAAAGTGCGTGTTGTCTATTGGCTGCAGCTCTACAGGTGGTGGTTACCTTTAGCAATAGAGAAGGTGAGGAAGGTGACTGCATTGGGCGTGGGCACCGCCCCTGGTGGGGGGGGATAGCGGGCGCAATGCCCCGGCGTGGAGTAGTGCGTCATTGTGTCTGGAGGCACCGTGCAGAACCAACGCGTCCCTACGCATTCCGGACTCACCTGTGGGATAATAATAATAATAAATTCTTTATTGTGGACTAAAACAGTATATAACAATATGCACTTAGCATAGACTATACATAAACTTAGTTCTACAATCGGTGGTCTTATCACGCACAGCGATTTCTTCCAGACGACCGTTTGCTAAACCTAATTACATTTAAAAATTAACTTAAACTATGACTTAGTAGATAGGCGTCCAAACTCAGCACCACCGCCGCAGACAGCGGCTGATCAGCGATCCGGATGTTGAGCAACTCCTGAACTAGTATTAAACTGTATCTCAGGAGTTAGATCCGTCCATAGCGCACACCATCCACCACCCGGCGGAAGAGCCCCGCTTGTACTTTGATAAATTGATAACGAAAGGTGTTTTGGCTGGCTTTGGGATCGTACAAATAACCTGATAACCATTGCACTACAGTACTTTAGTCTGTTTTACGATTACCTTCAGTATTTGCTACAATTGGTTTCACAGATGTTTAGTTCTTCAAAAAAAATATACTAGTTGCACCCCGCGGTTTCAGCCGCGCAGATTAAAATCCCGGTATTCACACGGGATACAAGTTGCCTATGTGCTATTCCAGACTATAATCTACCTCTCTGTCATGTTTCATCCAGATCCGTTCAGCCGTTTTGCGTGAAAGAGTAACAATCATCCATCCATCCTAACTTACAAACTTTCACGTTTATAATAGTAGTAGAATATAGTAGCAAATCAAGTTGGGATCTCTTTTGTTTAATTTTAATAACTTGTGGTAGAAGAGAGTCTTGTCTGCGGTCTTATAGTAGGTAACCCAAAGAAGGTAGTTTTAAATAATCGATTGAGAGAGATTGATGCTTCTATTGCTGTGCTCCAATGAGTGCTGGTCCAATCACAGTAGACCCCTTCTTAGAGTGAAACGTCAGCAAAAGTCAACGACGTCCTCAGTGGACCTGTGAGCAACATGACTCTTTCCAGAGAAGTTTTCAACCTAGAACATAGGGGCCTAGAGAGGCTTACCATTAGCTTCGAAGTGCTCGGCTCATCGCCCATTCGCGCCGGCTGAGCTACAGATAACGTTGTTTTCGTCCTGTTATGCACCAGCAGTTGAGGACACGGGTCTTCTGCGACGGTAATCATGCAGCGACCTTCGTGCTTTATCTGGGTTATCACTATCGGTATCTGTGTGAAATCAAAACAGCTCTGTGTTATTAGACCACCTAAAAACCTCCGCCAGCCTTAGTGGATGCAAGAATAATAATAAACGATTCCGAAGCAGCACCCCCCGCTGTGGAGATGGATTAACCCAAAACTAAATAATAATAATAATGCTGGACAAACCACACAGCACTATCTAGCCCCAAAATCAAAGCTTGTATTATGAGTACTAGATAACTGATATATTTCATACATTATATACTTACATAAATATATATTTTTTATTATACATAGAAAACACCCAGACCAAACAAATTTCTGTAGATCATACACAAATTTGTTCCAAGGCGGGAATCGAACCTGCAACCTCTTGCCTCGCAGGCGGACTCTCGCCCGCTGCGCCACTGAGGTCGTCAAAGAAGTCCTGGGGAGTCTCAAAAGAGCAGTCGGTACTCGCCGAGACAAACAAATTCAATTATTTTTTCTTTAAAAGCTAGGAGTATCATAAACTAAAACTTACGGTAGTGAAAGAGAACAGACTGAGACTGAAGGGAAATGACCCTCTGAGTGAGGGTGTTACTTAGCGTCAAGTAGGTAGAGATCATCCAATCTAAAAATGCACGCCCCTCTACCTGCCTTCACCCTCACAAGCAAATGAGGTGTATAGAAGCAATACATGACACCTGATAATTTTATTCGTCATTCAGTTTCCCGCCGAACGTGAAAGTGACAATTTCATGTCTGGCGGGAAACTGAATAACGAATGAAATTGCTTGGTGGCATGTATTGCATCTATACACCTCATTTGCTTGTGTGGGTGAAGGCAGGTAGAGGGGCGTGCATTTTTAGAGTGGATGATCTCTATTTACAGTTACAAGTAAGTACCAGAAGCAACAAGTGATTGTTAACTTACAGAAGTGTTGTTTTCATCCGTGAGTGCCAACGCCCTGCGCAGCGGCGGACGGTTGAGGCAGAGGGGGAATGTTCCCTTCCCCCGGCTCAGAGTCACGCACAGGTATAGTCGCAGCTCGCCGGGGTCACTGCCCCTCCATCGCCCCATTACGTAGAACCGGCAGAGGGGGATTCCATGGGTACTGACAAAGAAGATTATCCTCACTCATTATCCAATAAAAACCTTGCCTTTAGATTGGCACTGACTTGGATCAGTTGAGCTATCTCTAGATCGATTGAAACGGACTGCAGTTAGCTTAGCTACAGCCTTTGACAGCCTACGTAGCTCAGTTGGTAGTAGCTCTGCCTTCTGCGCCGTAGGTCGTGGGTTCGATTCCCACCGTGAACAAACATTTGTGTGATGAACATAAATGTTTGTTCTCTGTCTGGGTGTTATATAATATTATAAGTATGTATTTACAAAAAAAAAAAAGTATATAAGTAGTATATCAGCTATCTGGTTCCCATATTACAAGCATAAGCTTAGTTTGGGGCTAGATAGTGCTGTGTGGAAAGTCCACCAATATTTATATTTATTTATTTAGCTGTTTCATAATTATATTTTGTACATTTTGTAGACGTGCTACTTATTCATTGTAATTTTCTTGTTGTACATTTTTTTAAAAGAACTTGTTGGCAAAATTGAAACGAAATATATTTATACGTTCGAAGTATCGTCGGATGATCAGAATGTATGAATCAGTTGTTTTTTTACGCGTTCACAGTGTTCGTTTCTTACAAAAAGTTGTTTATATTGATGGGTACTTTAAACACCTGAAGTTTTTGAGAGTGGTCTTTTTACACCATGTCTAATGTTTGTAAATTGATAAAAATATGGCATTAAGGCACATAGTATAAAACAAAGTCACTTTCTCTGTCCCTATGTCCCCATGTCCCTATGTATGCTTAAATCTTTAAAACTACGCAACAGATTTTGATGCGGTTTTATTTAATAGATAGAGTGATTCAAGAGGAAGGTTTATATGTATAATACATGCATGATATGTGCAACCGTGCGAAGCAGGGGCGCGCGGGCGGGTCGCTAGTTTTATACAAATGAGCGTTGCAATTATAATAATTTAGAAACAAGATTTTTACCTTCCTTCGGGAGTCGGCTCGAAGACTTTGTACGTGTTGGGACGCAACACGATGTCGTCGTCCACCTCACTTGGTACTGCTATGGCGGACACCTGCGTGAAAACGATATTTAATAGTAGCCTCCAGTTAGCCACAGTTCTGCCATTCAAAATCAAAATCATAACGTTCTTTATTCAGTACAACAATAGAGATAACTTTGAAACGTCTAATATACTTGTGAATCTACCGCCAGTTGGTCGCGACCAAAGCCTAGAAGAATTCAACTAGCAATAACTCTAATGGAAGAATGAGATGGATAACAGGAGAATGATGATGTCGTCCACACCGATTTCGGCTGCGGCGACATTTATACCAAATTTATATCATTAATACCAAAGCTTGCCGTTGACATCATTATTATTATAACTTACATAAAAACAAATGGGCTAATAAGGGCAAGGCGACGATGAAAGATGATGAGAAGATGCGCTGATGAGCTGACAATGATAACGAAGAACTCCTTACCATAATACAAGTTTTCATCCGATTTATGAGCATATACGTTGAGGTCACGCCAAGCACGTTAATCTCCTCCTTTATTTCGTAGTACATCGTCAGAAGGGCCACCTATAATAAATAAAGTTATCAATAACCCGTAACGAAAACTGTCAATAAATAAATAAATCAATAATGCTGGACAATCCACACAGCACTATCTTATCTAGCCCCAAAGTAAGCTATTCAAAGCTTGTGTTATGGGTACTAGATAACTGATATATTTAATACATTATATAATTACATAGATAGATATTTTTTTATTATACATAGAAATAAAAAAAAATACAAAAAAAAAACAATAAATGCTAGACATGGACTTTTTCACCACGGAATAATGCATGCCAGACTAGTGCCAGAATAGCTGAAATGTATCAAATCTATGTAATACCTTATGGTTGCACTGAACTGCCAACTCAGCGGCGTGGTCAAGTGCGAGTCGGCCCCGCGGGGGTGTCCCGTATCGTCCTAGTTCAGCTCCGGATAGCGCCAGCTCACCGCTAACAAATGTCTCGCGGCCAATCTCAACTGATATGAAAAATGGTTTCTAAAACAAAAACATCACATTATAATGCGTACTGATAATGGATATATATATAATTGACTGTTGGGAGGGGAAGACCTCGGAGGACGTATCTAGATCAGATAGCAGACGTTCTCGAGACAGGCCAGGTCAAGAGTACCCTAAACCGACGAGAATGTACGAGGAATGTTATGAGAGTGAATGAAGCGAAAGAGGTATATAAGGATCGTAGCAAGTGGAAATCCGTGGTCTCTGCCGCCAGTATCCCATAGGGATACTGGCGTGATTTTATGTATGTATGTATAATGCGTACTAATACGTAAAACATTCATTTATATAAAAATACTCTGGTTTTTAATAAACAATAATAATAATCTTTTATTGTTCAGAAGAAAGGTTACATGCACACTTAAGTGCATGTTTGTCAAAATTAAAGTTTTACAAAGGTTATTGCCGTTCGGCGAGCACTGATGATGATGTTACGTACCTTTAGCACAGCTGAAGGAGGGGATATAGCGGTTCCCGGATCCAGTTTGCACAGCGGTGCGGCGTCATAGGCCCGCAACGTCAAAGGTATAGGGGCCGCATTGCATAGCAAAACCACTGGGCAAAGTTGCACTTCTAATGAGCAACCACCGCCGGCCCGGACAGCTTGGTATTTCACCTAGGAAGAAAACGACCCGAGCATGTTAATGTTGATCACACAAAAAATTTACGACTTATAGGTAGTTGAACTTTGTGTAGTTCTGATGCGACATGCATAAAAATGTACCCGTTATTTTTGTTTCACCAATCAACACTTTAATTGATATATATAATAACGGAGCCCCAGTTCAATATACCCTCGTAAACAAACCAGCCCGAATAAGCACTCCGTCTGGTCAGAGATAGAGGGCCTAAGCTTAAACATCAGTTTAAGAGAATTCAAACGAATCAGTAGATACAGTTGTAGGCTGCGATATTTTGTGTTTTAGAAAGCGGTCTAAAGTTTTACACAGCATCACAGCGATAAATACGCGGGCAGTCACATAATCAAAAGACATTAAGATCACAGAAACAAGCACCACATTTTGCAGGCAACGATAATCGTGTGGAAAATGTACTTGCCCGCTATTCATTTCTGCGATGTGGCATCTCGTATCATTTCACGAGAAGAAGAAATAATCGAACAGCAAAAATCAGCATAAGCAATAGACTTAAGGGTCCGGTGACAGCGGCTCGCAATATCGAGGTGCGATTGGCTATTATTTCATTTTATTTCATTTCGGGGACGTTGTTTGAAAGAATAACTCTAAAGAAACACGCATAAATACTGTACGAACACAAATAATACAATAATATAAGGGAAATGTGCTTGAGTCAGAAATCATTTTGGTATTAGGTAAACGTAAGACCAAACATACTAATACCAAAATGATTTCAGATTCGGGCATGTTTCCCTTATATTATTGTAGTATTTGTGTTCGAACAGTATTTATGCGTGTCACTTTAGAGTTATTCTTTCAAACAACCTCCCCGAAATGAAATAAAATGAAATAATAGCCAATCGCACCTCGAAATTGCGAGCCGCTGTCACCGGAGCCCTAAATACATGGAGATCGTAGCTAATGTGGAAGCCTGTACGAAACAAGCTTACTATACGAGTACTTACAGTGACATCACACCGCGGCTGAAGCAACGCCGCCTCCCATTTCCCCGGCCAGTGTTTAGCGACGATGGAATAAGGCCAGGGAGATATAATGCCGCTCCCTGAACGCTCTAACCTACGGCATGAAACGAACGCATTTAGAAATATAGCTAGAACAGTCCTCAAACTAATGTCGACAGAGGATCCCAATCCATAGTCAGGTACAAGATCGCGGTAGATGGCACGAACTAAGAGAGGCCTATTACCCAGCAGTGGGTGAAGTTGGGCTGTTGATGATGATGACGAAGATTCCATAGTCAGTACTCATAGTAAAAAAGTTATAATCACAAATAGCTCTCCATTTCAAGCAAAACTGGCAGAAGACTGTTGCTGATAGCTGGAGTTCTCCTGTATGGAAATGTCTTGTGCTGAGAACGATCAATTATAAATAAATAAATAAATAAATTATGCTGGACAATCCACACAGCACTATCTAGCCCCAAAGTAAGCTACTAAAGTTTGTGTTATGGGTACTAGATGACTGATATATTTAATACATTATATAATTACATAGATAGATATTTTTTATCTACTATATAAAAATAAGTCGGGTTTTCCTTCCTGACGCTATAACTCCAGAACGCACGAACCGATTTCCACAATTTTGCATTCGTTGGAAAGGTCTCGGGCTCCGTGAGGTTTATAGCAAAGAAAATTCAGGAAAAATTTCAACAGAAAAGCGGGAAAATCTTTTTTCACATACAGCGCCATCTCTGATACATAGCATGTACTACAAACCAATATTTTAAGTAGATGGCGCCGGTGCGTGATACATTGTTTGACAGCTACTCATTGTTCTCTGCTCAGTTAATTTCATGTGACAAACCGGTATTGTGTTCACTGTGAAATTGTGAAAAAATAGTAAAAAAAATAAGTTATTCGTTTCCTAACATTACAATTGGAAACCATCAAATCAATCACGTGTAAATTTTTGCAAATCTCTAAATATATATAACTCAAAGGTGACTGACTGACTGACTGACATAGTGATCTATCAACGCACAGCCCAAACCACTGGACGGATCGGGCTGAAATTTGGCATGCAGGTAGATGATATGACGTAGGCATCCGCTAAGAAAGGATTTTGATCAATTCCACCCCCAAGGGATGAAATAGGGGATGAAAGTTTGTATGAAATTTTGTCAATTTCAAACCGATTGGGCTGACTTTGCATGCATAAAACTACTATGACGTAGGCATCCCCTAAGAAAGGATTTTGATAAATTCCACCCCTAAGGGGATAAAATAGGGGATGAAAGTTTGTATAATCTTCTTAGATTTTCGACTGATTGAACTGAAATTAAAGATTGGAGCTACTATGATGAAGACGTCCGCTTTAGGATTTTGATAAATTCAACCCCCCAATTTTTTACACACGCTTAACAAAAGTAAAGCCGCAAAAACTATGCCTAATTAATAATAGTACTTCTAAACGCGAGCGAAGCCGCGGGCAAAAGCTAGTTATACATAGAAAACACCCAGACCAATGAACAAATTTCTGCAGATCGTACACAAATTTGTTCCGAGGCGGGAATCGAACCCGCAACCTCTGCGTCGCAGGCGGACTTTCGCCCGCTGCGCCACTGAGGTCGTCAATGGAGGATATATTTATCACGTTGATCGTCCTCAGTGATTCACAACGGCATACCTAATTTAATTTGTTTTTTTTTTACAAGTTATTGGTAAAAACGTTTGACCGCAATCTCACCTGATGTTAAGTGATGATGCGGTCGGTAGTTAGTTTTAAATATTTGTCTAAATTTTGTGTGTTTAATCATTTGTGTACTTACCTACTTCTATGGACTTAGTGGTCTGAAATAAACGATTTGTTTTTATTTTGTCCGTTACTCACCACTGCGCAGTTTCCGCGAATACTTCATCGAGTGACGTCACAGGCGTGCGTTTGTCGAACACAGACGTGTCAGTTACTCCGTAGTGAAGCGGTATAGCTTCTCTAGTCACTGGACAATCTATGTCCCTGCAAATAAATAAATAAATAAATAAATAATGCTCGACAATCCACACAGCATCATCTAGCCCCAAAGTAAGCTACTCAAAGCTTGTGTTAGGGGGTACTAGATGACTGATATATTTAATACATTATATACTTACATAGATAGATATTTTTTATTATACATAAACACCCAGACCAATGGAACAAATTTCTTCAGATCGTACACAAATTTGTTCCGAGGCGGGAATCGAACCCGCAACCTCTGTTTCGTAATTGCTTGTTTAGAACGTAATTAGCTTGTAAATTGATGCCATCAAACACAAAATTATTTGACTTTTTTTCGTATTCTGCAGTCGCCAACTAGAAAATTCTCATCAATAAACAAATCTTTCTAGTAAGCACATGGAATACAAAAAACCGTATCTATTTCACGTAACATGACAAGGTAAAGTTAATACCTGTATTGAAAGGACAGGCTGTGTCGAGCGGCCGTGGTCCCCGGAGCTAGCAAGTGGGTGCTAGCGCCACGTCCCGGCGTCGCTTGCACCAGAGGTGGCATACTTTGACTGATATCCTGGTTCGAAGATACGGTCTCTGTCGCTATCAGTACCTTTTACAAAGAGAACAGGCTACTGTAGAAACGTAACCAAAATAAAAAAACTAAATTTAGAAAAGCACCTCCTTACCTTACACCTGCTTTTCTAAATTTAGTTTTTTTAGTGCTCATAAAAAACAAATCACTGCGGTCACCAATCCAATCCGCAGGAGACTACGGAAAGATTGCCCCAAAATATGGCAAATTTTGGCTACTACTTTGGTAGATTTAATCAGGCTGATTATGATGATGTGAGTTTTAAGAGTAGTAGAGCTCTTTGTGAAGGGCTCGACCGGGAATGTACTACCACAACGCCTTTTTCTGCCGCCAAGCAGCAACGCTGTGTTTCGGTGTAATTACAGGCACGTGAGGCTTAACATCTGTATGCCTCATGTTTATGGACGCAGGGCAGTGCATCGTAGGGCACGTTCTTATCATGCGTGACTTTTTTTTTATACAACTAGCTGATGGAACAAGCAGATGCCCCACCTAATGTTAAGTGGTAACCATCGCCTATAAACAAAACATTGCCCCGTAGGTCACGCACAATAGGAACGTGCCCTACGATGCACTGCCCTGCGTCCATCAACTTGAGGCATACAGATGTTAAGCCTCATGTGCCTGTAATTACACCGGCGACCACACTCTTCAAACCGAAACACAGCGTTGTGCTTGGCGGCAGAAAAAGGCGTGGTGGTAGTACTTCCCCGGACGAGCCACACACAAAGAGCTCTACTACTCTTACGACTCTGACTTACGAGGCAAAGCTTTGTTATAGGTGATGGTTACCACTTAAAATCAGATGGGTCATCTGCTTGTTCCATCAGCTGGTTGTAAAAAAATGTGAACTTACATCTGTGTCCAAGGGTAGATGCGAATAGAGAACGTAGAGAGGCCACACGCTTGCCAGGATACGGCCGTCAGATCTGGCGCGAACCACGCGACACCACACGCAGGTGAATGGGTTCTCGCCGTCACTGGGGACTGGTAGTAAGGTTTACACTAGCACGCGGATTAAATCACGTAGTACAAAAATGCAAGTAAAATCACAGGTCAGTGTGCTTTTCAGTGACATCATTTTAATAAGCTCTTTTTTATTTCAATCATCGATTAAGGGATTCCACTACTGGTACTATAAAGCTCAAAACTTAAATTTATTTAGCCTGAATTAAAAAGCTCCCTTAAAGCCCCATATAGCAGAAGCCTTGAAAATGAGAACATACCTTTAACCAACCACGGAACATTCTCTTTGGGACACTCTTTCAGCGGTATGTCCCCAGACCAGCCCGTATCGTGAGTGATGAATTTAATTCTACAATAAAACATATTCCTTTTAGGGTCATATCACGCTAGCGGTTTACTGGAGTGTATAAATCGAGAAGGAGAAAGGATTATCAAAGATATATAAAGCAAAGAAGACCCTGAAAAACTTCAGCGGAAAGAACAAAGGGCCCTTGATATGTTCATATTCTCCTTCAAACTTATGAAGATATTAGCAAAGTTTATAGAACAGAGGACACAAGAATCTTCAAAGATTTTTAAAATGTCCCAAAAGTTATTCTCCGAGCGGGATTTGAACCCGCGACCTTCCCCTTGAAGTAGTATAAGTACCGTAGTAAACATGTCTAAGAGTTATTCGTCGAGTGTGATTATAGTTCTCCGGTGGCGCAGTTGGTTAGCGCAGCCCCGTCGCGGGTCAAATCCCGCTCGGAGAATAACTATTGGGACATTTTAAAAATTTTTGTGATTTCCTTAAGTGTAGTAAACACTATAATAAATCTAATAAAAACAAGAATCTTCCTCCATAACTTCAGTTATGGTTCTTGGAGAATTACTCTAGTAAAGATGACGTTCATAGAATTACATACAAAATCCAGAGAACTCCTGAAGGTAAAGAAAGAAAGAAAGAAAATATATTTATTTCGTCCCACAAAACAAGTAGGTACTTACTTAAAACTAACAGAAAATAAAAGGTAGGTAAAGGTAGGTACATCCCCTCACGATTTCGCAAGGCTGAGGCGAAGTTGGGCAAGAATACTCCATCTAAATTAAATCTAGGAGTCTAGGAATCTAATCATCTAGGAGTGTGCTCCATAGGTCTGTGGGCGCTACGAGAGTGATACATACTTGAGTGCCATTTCATGGTCGGCGCCGCAAATAACGCTGTTGCCGATGCTTTCGGCTGCCATCTCGCCGGAGTATACGGTGCGCCACTGGTTCCCCTCTGACCGGGTCCGAACCTGTCCAATCTCACTTGTTTAATTTTATTCTCTTTTACAGTGTAGTTTATCAGCTACGTTACAGCTTTTATAAATAAATAATAGCCTGGCTCCGGTGACAGCGGCTCGCAGTTTCGAGGTGCGATTGGCTATTATTTCATTTTATTTCATTTCGGGGAGGTTGTTTGAAAGAATAACTCTAAAGTGACACGCATAAATACTGTTAGAACACAAATAATACAATAATATAAGGGAAACATGCCCGAATCAGAAATCATTTTGGTATTAGTATGTTTGGTCTTACGTTTACCTAATACCAAAATGATTTCTGACTCAAGCACATTTCCCTTATATTATTGTATTATTTGTGTTCGAACAGTATTTATGCGTGTCACTTTAGAGTTATTCTTTCAAACAACCTAAATGAAATAATAGCCAATCGCACCTCGAAATTGCGAGCCGCTGTCACCGGACCCTTAATGTTTAATTTTTGAGAGGGAGTGTGAACAGCTCATATGGATCTGCTGCCGTTCAGGAAAATTAGTAACATATTTGTAAGATGTTGTATGTACATATCTAACACCTATAGAGACAATACTTGTATATTTATTGGTTAATATAAAATTTTAATCTCAGACTCCGGTTTCTGAAAGCTCGATCAATACTAATCAGCTGTCAAGTCACTTGCTACTTCTGCTTTTACTTCAAATTAGATAGATATAGCAATGTGACTTGACAGCCGATTATTGTTGATCGAGCATTCAGAAACCGGGGGTTAAACAGCTTATAAAATGAAAATCGTTTAGGAGGCGATTAATCGATCTAGCTAGGATTCAGCAACCGAGCAAAGCTCAATAACCCAGATATTTATTAGTAAATAATATCAGTCATCTAGTACCCATAACACAAGCTTTGAGTAGCTTACTTTGGGGCTAGATGGTGCTGTGTGGATTGTCCAAAATAGTAAATAGGTAATTACCTTAAACAGTAGGTTGACGCGCAGCATATTGGCCGGGCACAGCCTGCCTGCTAGACGAAGGGTCCGCCTCGTCCCCTGTTCCTGCACGCTCGTGTGTAAGAACACGCCGTCGCCGGGGAAATGTTTGCTGTTGCGTGCCTCCGCGTCGGCCAACCGGACGCGATACGAACCCGCCGTGAATGGAATACCTAGAGATACATGATAAGCTTACGACTCGTACCATCCTACTATTATTATAAACGCGAAAGTTTGTAAGTATGGATGATTGTAAATCTTTCACGCCGGAACGGCTGAACGGATCTGGATGAAACTTGGCAGAGATATCGATTATAGTCTGGAATAGCACATAGGCTACATTTTATCCCGTGGGAATACCGGGATTTAAATTTGCACGGGTGAAACCGCGGAGCGCAACTATCTTCACGCATCACTCTATGTTCCTCAAGAACTATTGGCTGAAGATCTAGGGTCTCTCTTATATAGTGGTGAAACAAACTGAGTCCCTTTCATTGATGTTGCAACCACCTATCGACATACTTTTGAGTATAGTAGAGATCTTTGTGAAGGGCTCGTCCGAGGAAGTGTTACCACCACGCCTTTTTCTGCCGCCAAGCAGCAACGCTGTGTTTTGGTTTGAAGAGTGTGGTCGCCGGTGTAATTACAGGCACATGAGGCTTAAAATCTGTATGCCTTGAGAGAGAAGAGAGAGAATCTATGCCTCTGAGGGCCATGTGCTTGTTCCATCAGCTAGTTGTATAAAAACTTTTTGTTTATTATTAAAAATGTTTAGTCAAAAATGAAAAGTTACAAAAAGTATGTTATCATAAAACGTAGTGTAATACTAACTGCTAGACCAATGCCAGTCAGTCGTGGGCCCGGCGACTGAGAATCGCAGTTTTTTTGTAGCAGTCGGATTCCGCCATCTGAAATTAAAAGTAACATCAATGTATTTATCTATCAATATTACAGGATCGAGCCAAGACGCGTCTTTTAGGCCATACCTTAGGAGCTATAGACTCATGCAGGTTTCAAAAAACTGACCAGTGACCAGTTAGGCAGTTGGCTCGACGTACCTGCCCATTTATTTATTCTTAGATTTACAGTTTTCTTCACTACATAGTATAAAACAAAGTCGCTTTCTCTGTCCCTATGTATGCTTAAGTCTTTAAAACTACGCAACGGATTTTGATGCGGTTTTTTAATAGATAGAGTGATTGACAGCCTACGTAGCTCAGTTGGTAGTAGCTATGCCTTCTGCGCCGTAGGTCGTGGGTTCGATTCCCACCGTGAACAAACATTTGTGTGGTGAACATAAATGTTTGTTCTCTGTCTGGGTGTTATATAATATTATAAGTATGTATTTACAAAAAAAAAGTATTATAAGTAGTATATCAGCTATAGCAGCAGCAGGGGGGTCGCTAGTATTGTATAATTCAAACTATTTAATATACATTGTGCATTAACCAAATCGAATCTACATTTTATAAGAAAATGTATATAGGTAGATGATACTGAGAAGACAAACTAAAATAAAAAGGTGAAAGTTAACTAGTAAAACAGAAATAGAATATAAAGTTGATCGCAAAAAAAGAAGAATGTGTAAAATAAAACGTGATAATTAAATGTGTATGTGTATATGTGTGTGTGTGTGTGTGAGTGTGTGTGTGTGTGTGTATGTGGTAGTGTGTGTGTTGCCACTGCAACTAGTTAATTCTGCGAGCTAAGAATGCAAGTTAGTATACCTGTAAGCCAGACTGGTGCCGGGACCCATAGGCACGACCTCGTCAGTCCCTTCTTGTCCAACGCGAAGTGCAGAAGCGCAGTTGTTGTGTATCCACAGAGACACTCTGCCTTCTAACGCAACCGCAGTCACCTTCGCCAATTCCCTCTTGGCTTTCACTACTTCAGTCGGCTTGGGAAAAACCGGCGGCGAATTCCGTAAGAACTGTTGATCAATGTTAATGCTTATTTATTTCTCTCAGTTAATAAATCTATAACATATTAAACAAACCTACTAGCATAGAGTAATCTAGTTTCCTATTCTACAACAAATAATAAGCTTATCACTACATATTATAAAACAAAGTCGCTTTCTCTGTCCCTATATCCTTATGTCCATATGTATGCTTAAATCTTTAAAACTACGCAACGGATTTTGATGCGATTTTTTTTATAGATAGAGTGATTCAAGAGGAAGGTTTATATGTATAATACATGCATGATATGTGCACCCGTGCGAAGCAGGGGCGCGCGGGCGGGTCGCTAGTTTAATGATAAATGTCTTCCAGTTTATTAAGAGCCAATCTTTAATGATTGGTCCTTGAGGAATAGGAAGCTTGCTGTACCCTTGTCGTAGGAGCGGACTAGGTTGCTATCGCCATTCGGTGGCTTGCTCAAGGGATGTAAAGAACTATAACAGCAACAGTTGGTCTATGCAAGAGGTCGATGACCCTTTGATAGTAGACCCTTGCTCTTCCTTGTTTAGGCGACAGAGGAGGTCCCATACCTATGCAGATTATAAAGCATACAATAGGTTAAACATAGGTTTAAGCCGGAGCTTGACTGCAATATGGGCGACGCCGTTATGCCCGCCCACTGAGCAACGATAACTTTCATAGTTGCAGCTCGATAGCGGAAGAGGTTTGAGAAGCGGTCATATTCTCATCTATGAAAATTATCATTGCAAGGTAAGCGTAGCTTTAATTTTAGTGATTTGATTTATACTTTTATAATTATACTAACACGTTTGACATGTTTAATTATTAAACTACTAATAAAAAAATGGATCATTGACATGTAAAAAAAATGAATATAATTAGCGTACCCAATTAATAAGCGTTGCCTACTTTGCAGTCGAGCTCTGGCTTTAAAAATTGAAAGCCATTAATGCTATGCGTCCGCCGCATCAGCATCGCTGCGTACGGAGCGGACGGATTTGTTGCTTTGTATTGATTTGTATGGTACAGCGTGCACTGGATCTGAATGCTTAAATGCTTTCAACGGCAGAGATCGGCATTTCTGCCGATTACGTCATCCGCGGTAAACGCGCCATTCGGAATTTCTTTTTAAAAATACCGATACTGCCGATGCAAAATCCGGATGCAGTGGACGCACCCCATCGGCATTTTTTAAATACCGACGCTCCGTCCGCTCCGTACGCAGCGATGCGGATGCGGTCGACGCTTAGCTTTATTATGTGTGTTTAGTGCCGCAGTGTATACCTGAGCCACAGGCGACTTCCAGTCGGCAGCGAGTGCGTGCAGCGTGCGTAGTCGCGGCACGTGTAAAGCGACGTGGACGCGCGACAACGCGACCCGCGAGCGCGACACGCCCGCTACAGGCAGAGACAGCGCCCCTTGCACGCGAAACTTGTCTACCAGCTGCTCCATGGTGCCGGTCGCGCAGTCAACTATGTCACTCCTATGTTATGTAACATGCAAAACATAAATTTCAAAATCTTTTAATACAGAACAACGTCGCGGTAACACTGTTTGAAATAAAGATATATA
This sequence comes from Plemyria rubiginata, assembly GCA_963576535.1. Classification (NCBI taxonomy): domain Eukaryota; kingdom Metazoa; phylum Arthropoda; class Insecta; order Lepidoptera; family Geometridae; genus Plemyria; species Plemyria rubiginata. Next base: position 896,311 of record OY754905.1, read on the forward strand.
AGAAGCAAATCAATATCAACACGGTCTTAAAGCTACGGACAGACGTGCTTATTTTCGAACATAAAACATGCTTTTTTCGAGCCCTGCTCAATGAAAGCACGTGTGAACAGGTCTTGCTAGTAAATAAGCATGCTTATTTGGTAGTACATCGATTGATTTTTGAGCATGCTAAAAATAAGCATACTTATTTTTGAGCACGTGTGTCAGTACCATTATTCAGTGCAATCACAGGGATCACTGAAATGTTTTATATACTATGTGAATTTACCGCCAGTTCGTTGCGACCATAGCCTAGAAGAAATTGCAAAAAAACTATGCTGAAATAGAAAAGGTTTTCGATGCTGAATATGAATGTACCCTTCGTGAAAATCCTAAAAACATTTGTGTGACATTTGAAATAGGATTACTACCTAAGTCAATTGACACACACATTATGTTACATAATCATTTAAGAGTTTACAACCATATAAGCAGTTTAATAATGCAGTAAAGTGGATTCACTTACGATAAGTTGGTGTGCAGTAGTACCAAGGCTCCAGCTGGTGACGCCAGGTTAGCGTGAATAGTGGCGTCTAGTGCAGCCAGAGTCAACACTCGGTGACTGCGCATCAGTGGCTTAGACACGTAGTATCCTTCTAGCGACGTCGCTTGGCTGTGTTCAGAAAAAATAGTTAGCAGCTACTCTGGACACAAGGAAACAAGCTTCACCGCGAGAAGTGAAACCCTTTGTTTTTTTTGTCTGTGTTCGATATTTCGGCACAGTTGCATGGAAACACTCAAATTCATAAATCATGGTAAATATCACGTTTCAAGTAAACGTAAAGTATATTTTTACTTGAAAGGAGATTTCATTGTTGTAATATTATATGTATCTTTTTGGAAATAATAAAAAAAAATGTATTGTATTTGTATTTGAAACGTAGAAGTTTGTCAGATAACTAACTGTCAACAGTGGGTGGTCAACCACTGCAGTTAATAGAGACGCATGGAGCAACCTGGAGAAGGCTTTTACCCTCAAAGGGTCCACGTCCCACACTAACACTTAGACTAAGCAAACATTAATAGCAATCATGCACATGTGAAATGTGGATATAAAAAGGTTTATTATTATTATAGATACTAACTAGCATAGGTAGGTCTCACCTGGCGACGGGAGGCAGGTCGTTGTGTATATGCAGGAGGAGGCTCGACAGTCGAGTGACGACACGCAGCCGCGGCGCCGCGCGCGGGGCGAAGCACGAGTCCACGCGGACCACGGCCGACAGCTGCTCCGCCGAGACGCCGCACGCCGGCCGCGCGAGCGCAGCCTCCGACGGACACTCGTACAGCTGCGGGGGACAACACGCTTTAACACAAAGGGTACAGGCGAAACCACACCGCCTTAACTCAGAGGGTACAGGCGAAACTACACCGCTCTAACTCAGAGGGTACAGGCGAAACTACACCGCTCTAACTCAGAGGGTACAGGCGAAACTACACCGCTCTAACTCAGAGGGTACAGGCGAAACTACACCGCTCTAACTCAGAGGGTACAGGCGAAACTACACCGCTCGAACTCAGAGGGTACAGGCGAAACTACACCGCTCTAACTCAGAGGGTACAGGCGAAACCACACAGCTCTCATTCAAGGGCACAGGCGAAACCACACAGCTCTCATTCAAGGGCACAGGCGAAACCACACAGCTCTCATTCAAGGGTACAGGCGAAACAACACCGCTTTCACTCAAAGGGTACAGGCGAAACCACACCGCTCTAACCACATGAGACAGAGGCTATTTACATTTTCAAAAAAATAGGGATCCTTAGGAAAACTTTAATGATGTAACCATACAATATTTTTTTTACCTAAAAAATTACTTAGTTACATCGCGTGCGCTGCTAAAACTATTGATGATAGAACAAAATAATTAAAAAATAAACCAAAAACGTAGAACTGCAGTAATGCGAAGCCGGGACGGGTTGCTAGCACTTTAATAGTTATTTAGTGGTAACATGGACACAGAAGAGTGGTGTACGTACCAGAGGATCGCTCTTGGGCATGAACCGGTTACAATTGAATTCGAACGGCGGCGGCGGGGTGTCGTGCTCATACACTCTGTAACGCCACATTACGGCAAACACCGCGTCTACAATAAAACACAATATTCATCTTACCCTCTTATTGACAGTCTTCATAGCGCAGTTGGTAGTAGCTCTACCTTCTGCGTCGAAGTTCGTGTGTTCGATTCCCACCGAGAGCAAACATTTGTGTGATGAATATAGATGTTTGTTCTCTGTCTGGGTGTCATGTAATATTATAAGTATTTAGTTACAAAAAAAGTATGTAAGTAGTATTATCAGTTATCTGGTTCACATACCATAAGCTTTGGCTTAGTTTGGGGCTAGATGGTGCTGTGTGGAAAGTCCACCAATATTTATATTTATTTTCATAATCTCTGCCATTTTGAAACAGCTACATCTAGTATTCTTGTCACAGACACTTTCATACCGACGAAAAGAGACAGCAGCAGACTTATTGGTCTGATAAGCTATTGGTGCGCTAAAAGACTATTATGATAAGGGCCTTGGTAGGTATGTATGTTGTACCTTACCTTCAATCAGATGCCCTTTTGACAGCAATGGAGACAACATAGTAAACAATAAGTCAAACAGAATCAAATATTGTATTTAATAACATCGCAAACTAATGTAATCAGTTTTGGATTTTTATCATAGACCTATTTTAGGCCGTATACTAAGGATAAGACAGCATCATTTTTGAGTAGGTACGAAAACAATAAGGTGCCAGTGAAATTATGGATATAAATAGGTTATTTTTATAAGCTTTTTTAAACATGCAATGTACGAGTATGTATGTATCTAACATGTTGGTCCGGGTGGACTCTTGCAACTCTATAAATATAAATGCAGGTTTCATATCAATTTATTTTTATATAAGCAACGGAAGTAACATACCTGGAGGGGTGACATAGATCTGGGTCTCTATTGGGTCGCCAACTGGAATTACGAAGTACGTGTGCGTTTCCCATCGGTTCACTATTGGGTTGTATAGCTCAAGCACGCAGTCTGTTTCCGTTTCCTGTACATAATTACGTATATTGGCCAAGCGCGAGTCGGAACACGTCCCGGGATATATTATAATGAACGACAAGCAGGTCTTCTGACCAACCACGTGGTCAGGCGGGCAGGCTATATTTCGTAATGGATTTTCAACTCACGAGGTTTCCTGCAAAATGTGGGTATGTGCCAAATGTAATGTTTGGACGTACCTCTGACAACTCCCCTTAGACATCCTCAAAGAATCTTGAATTAGTACCTACTGGGAGATGTGAAGGGATATCTACCGTGCCTGGGGATCAAAGTCGTGAAGCTGTTTCAGGTTTCCCATTCAAGTTAAAAACTTGTTTGTCGGTCGCCAACTATGCTCATACATTGTGACATTTAAACTAAGTATGTTAGTTTTTTGTCAGTGATTTTTATGTATTTTATATGTACGTTTAAATAAAAGTACCTAAGATATGATATATTTTCCTTATGGTAAAATAACAAGATTCAATTGGAATGATTATGTTATGATTAATTGTGTATTCTTACCTGGTCTGGCAGCGGAAAGGCAACAAGCCTAGTGATAGCGCGCGGATGCGGGTACCGCCACGACACAGCATGGTTATGAAGCGTCACTTGGTACGCCATCGGTAGTTGACCTCCAGACACTATCTTGAACGCACCACTCCTATAATAATATTAATGACAATACAGACAAAGACAGCTTTCACAACTCAATAGGCCGTGGGTTCGATTCCCACCGATAAGAAATACTTGTGTGGTGATTTGTTTTGTCTGGGTGTTATAAATAATTTGTTAATGTATCAATAATTAAATAAATAATAATAAATATTGGAAGTATGTATTTACAAAGCCAATGCTGTGTGAAAAGTTCACCAATATTATAATTAAAATAAAATAAATATAGCTTTGATTTTAAAAAGGTTTAATGTATATCAGTACACAGTAACTAAGTGACTGTAACCAACCTTAAATCGTCCTTATAAAAGTGGTTATCGGCTGTTTCGAAGGAGAGAACTGATTGCCGCTTGTCGAAGGCCACTGTTGACGTCGTCACACTTTCGTATACACTCTCCGCACTAGAGGTTTCTTCTGGTTCCTAGTAAAATAAACTACTATTGTAAAACACAAAAAACACTGTGAAATAATAAAAACACATTGATTGTGTCCAATCAGAAGGAAAGGGTAGAAATTAGACTGAACGTATGAACATTTTGTCATGAGTAAGTTTAGATAATATTTTTTAACAGTTAGCAGACGATCGAGGAGAGTGAAGAAAAATGGGGGAGACCTTTGCCCAGCAGTAGGACATTTAACAAAAATAATCTTATCACCTGTTGCTCAGTGAGAGTTCTGAGGTCGTCTCTCAGGCGAGTGAGCGCGTTCAAGTCAGTGGGTCGCAGGTCGACGCAGGCGCGATCCAGTTCCACGCATGCGCGCACCATAGGTTCGCGAGCTGAGAGTCCGCTTTCGGCGCGTCTCCACGCTTCCCAAGTGGCTTCCAGCTCCATACTGCACAATGTCATGCGAATTGAGAAAGTCTGTCTCTATACACACCAGCTTCATCACTACATAGTATAAAACAAAGTCGCTTTCTCTGTCCCAATATCCCCATGTCGCTATGTCCCTATGTATGCTTAAATCTTTAAAACTACGCAACGGATTTTGATGTGGTTTTTTTAATAGATGAGAGTGATTCAAGAGGAAGGTTTATATTATGTATAATACATGCATGATATGTGCACCCGTGCGAAGCAGGGGCGCGCGGGCGGGTCGCTAGTACATAATAAAGTGAGTAGATCTAATCTAATTGGTTAATTCAAATTAAGACATTCATCACCATAGAATGTTAAGTTGGTACTTGGTAAGAGATCTGAGGGGATATCTACCGTGCACCAAAATTCTGAAGCTGAAACAGTTTTAATCAAGCATAAATTTATTTTTCATTATGAATTCAAATATACTACAATATATTCATATCAGCATAACTTCCATTAGCTGAGACAAGGAACAGAGAAAACAGCTGGGTTTTCTCTGTGAGAGGCCTCGCTGGTCATTATTCTATTGGTATAAAAGTGTCAAACCATAATAATTTTGTAAAGTCGCTATTAAGAAATAGACCGCTTCTTATAAAGAAGCGATGGGTCACGACTTTTCCCAAAAAGCTAATCACGTCGAACTAAAGTTCAAAAAGACGGTAGTTTTCCTTGCTTGACAGATGTACTAGATATACGAACAAGCGTTTGGATATAGAATGTGAGAAGTGGGTTAGTGCCACTTACCCCAGCATCATCGGCTGCAGTACAACATGCCTCGCGTCCCCGACTGGACCCGCGCTGACCACGGCGGCGGTAACCAGCGCGCGCCCGCACAGCCGGTCGGGCCTAGAACCGGCGCCCACCTATGTCGCGGCAGTGCAAAACCGGCTTTATTCACGTCTATCATAGCCTATGATAGACGTGAATAAAGCCCGTTATGAAATGATCTCTCTCCTAGGGATCACTTTGAAATATCAGCCACATAACACAGCCTAGAAGAACAGGCAAGATAATAAACACCAATGTGACCAATGTTAACCTCGCAATTTTCACATCGGTTTTAGGGTACCCACCTTAAAAGGCGAAAATTAAGGCATTACAATAATATCACCTTGGTATCCATCTTTATCTGTTAAGATTTTTTTTTCCGGAAACGACTAAAGTATCAACTTAAATTTAGCTATACTAAATAATAACAATTTTTGTAACATAAAATAGACAAATGATCCTATTTCTACAGCCTGGGTCTTCTAGACAATATCCCGGTTCTTTTTATGGTTGTCTGTCAAGAGAAGTCTGATGACATCTCGCTAAAGAGAGAAAGGGGTCGAAAAATCGCCACAAGATGCCTCTCTTAGTTCCATCTGGCCAAACCCAGAAAAAATTCTTATAGTTTTGTATTATACTAGATTTTTTTTTATGAATTTAAGTAAATTTAATAACAAAATCACAACATAAATTACTAATTACAAAATGTACAACACTATACACTTGAGCAATCCGTTTCTATCTGCAAACCGTTGCAAATAACCAAGCGAATTTAGAGTTTTTTTATTTAATTTTATTCTTGATCATATCCAGGTCCAGCTACCTCCCACGTAGTTTCGGAATGATAAGAGCGTAAAAAATTTAAGGAGTCCAAACTACAATTTTTATTTGGCCACTTTAAATTTTCATACTCTTATCAAACCCCAAGTCACTTCTCCAAGACTGTGACGCGCGCAGGGGCTTCGGTACTTCTTGCATTAGTTTCTGGCTGCTAATCAATATCTCCAGACTTCTCTTAAATTAAATTTGCCAATTGCTCCATTTTTTAGTTTGTAGTATCTGTTCGAACGGACGAAGTGATAATTATGATGATTTTTCAACAACCAGACGAATATACGTTATTAGTATTCGTTATTATTATTAGTTTATAAGTAAATGATTAGTATTGTATTATTATTAATTTTCGTATCAGTCACCAAGGTCATAATTTTATCTATACTAAGGTAGGAGTATAGAAAAGCACCAAGGTCATAATTTTATCTATACTAAGGTAGGAGTATAGAAAAGAGAGAGATAGAGATAGATGAAAGGAGAGGTTTGTAGAAAAACACATGAATACGTACGTAGTAGCATGGTCCTAAGTTATTAATCGGTGTGGTTAGAGTCCCATGGCGCATGTGGTTAGCTCAGCCCCGTATCAAGGGAAAGTTCGTGGTATCAAATCCCACTCGGACAATAGCTTTTGAGATATACAAATGCTTTGAGGCTTGTAGAATACCATACAGCGCAAACGAAGTTCTACACCTTGATCCACACATTCCCCCAATTAGCCCCCATGAGTAAGACAGTGAGATTGTAGTCAAAGGACGGTCTATTCAGTTTAAAAAAAAAGGCAGTTAGTAACTGACCTGTAGCATCATAGAGTCCCAGCCAACGACGCCTTCGGAGCCACAAAGACATAACTGGCTCGCAGCCACTGTCACGCTCTCGATTGACTGCAAGACTGTAGGAGATAGGAGATATACAGGTTTCACTTATATGAAAAGGTATTTGTAGTAAAATAACACGGATTACTTTGAGTATTATATTATAGCTGAAAGTGTTATTAGTAGTTATAGTAGTGATAGTTCCACACAACCAAACCTAAAAGAACAGACAACAGACTTACGATTGTAAACAGCTTAGCTATTGGATTTCGTTCCGGGTATAGAGACCCAAATCTCTATTTCTCTCAGTTTTATAGCGAATGTAAATTTTTCAAGAATATAGCTGTCATCAAATACCCAGTGAGTTTCAAAGATGAAACTGTTACGATTAAATACTGTCTTCTACTGTCGGGGCATGAGAAAACTTCTCCTTGATTTTTGTATACATATCTTTTTTTTTATACAACTAGCTGATGGAACAAGCAGATGGCCCACCTGATGTTAAGTGGTAACCATCACCTATAAACAAAACATTGCCCCGTAGGTCACGCACAATAGAAACGTGCCCTACGATGCACTGCCCTGCGTCCATCAACTTGAGGCATACAGAAACATATCTAGCGAAATAATATAATAGTACATTGTATACTCTACAAATCTATAACGCTGACAGTAGCGTAAACGTATTATATAGCTGTACGTGACAGTATAGCTTGCTGTGTGAATCCGCCTTAAGAACACGCTGCGAAATATCTTTCACTACATCGAAGTATTGCGCATGTTTTGTTTGCGAAAATCAACATTACACGCCCAATACAAACGTTTAGTAAAAAACAATCTTGACTGTCGTTTGAAAGGCGCTACCGACGACCGCTGATAGACAATTAAAGACTTGTATGAATCACATAAACCAATGCATGCAACACTATACAATTGTCATATTCACATATTTGATTACGAATCTAGATCTAAGAAAGTATGAACTGTGACTTTTTTATTATTGCTTAATTGATTGTAATCTGTTTTGTGAATTTAACTAAATAAATCAGCAATTCGAATTGTGTAAATAACATTTACTCCAAAAACGAAATTATTAAAACGAGTTCATTCTTGTTCCTCGTAGAATTTTTCTCATCTTGTTATTGGTCACTTCTTCATTAATCTGGATGGGACTAAGTATAGTAACCTAAGTCTGGAGCAGTGTAGTCAAAATGTGGCTCGTGGAGTTTGATCAAAAAATTTGGACAAACAAAAATTGGTATGTATGTGTGAATGTATCGAAGGAATTATATAAGTATGGTTTAGTAAGTATAGTATCCGCCAAACTTCTTGGCCATCGCGCGAGGTGGTAGGGGATAGGTTTGCACTCTTCGCACCACCAAAGGGACCTATTTTTCGTTTCTTTTTCATTCAAGGTCGTTTGGCCAAGAAGTTTGGCGGATACTATAGTAAGGTTTAGCATACCTAGCAGTTTTCTTAGTCGGTAAAGAACGGGCGCAACGTCCTTTTCAGCTGGTTTTGACACAGGTTCCTCGGTAGGCTTCAATGTTTTGCTTGCGATCTGAATAAATGGAACTTGTAAATTGGGGAAGAAAAAGAGGGGTGTCATAAGTTTTAGGAGCCCACACTCCAGGATCAAACTAGCATAGTAAAACTTTAGCTTAGGATTTTTAGTCAACATTGAATTATCAGTTCGTTTTAGGTATCTTCCCGATGTATAGGAATGTACAGGATTACTTATACAGGATACTTTGTTACTAGGTTGCCTGGGAGAGAAGGCCGCCACCGGTTGTATTACTAGAATTGTTATTTTTTAAGTGAAAACGGTGTATACAGCTTTATTTTTATTGACAGCCTACGTAGCTCAGTTGGTAGTAGCTATGCCTTCTGCGCCGTAGGTCGTGGGTTCCCACCGTGAACAAACATTTGTGTGGTGAACATAAATGTTTGTTCTCTGTCTGGGTGTTATATAATATTATAAGTATGTATTTACAAAAAAAAAAGTATTATAAGTAGTATATCAGCTATCTGGTTCTCCCATATTACAAGCATAAGCTTAGTTTGGGGCTAGATAGTGCTGTGTGGAAAGTCCACCAATATTTATTTTTATTTATTTATTTATATAGAGAGAAATAGAAGGAATCTAGAGTTATGTCGTAGAACCTAAAAAGCTCTTTAACATGTGTCAAGTGCGCGAACGAAGCCTATTTGAGGCGCACTTAAAATCCTTTCACGACAATGTTTCTAAAGAAACTAGTGACACGACAAGAAGAAGAAGATGTCGTAAGCATAAATTATATTTCAGTAGAAGCGTCCATTGTTTTAGTGCGACATAATAATAAAATAATGCTGGACATTCCATACAGCATCACCTGGCCCCAAAGTAGGCTATTATACAAAGCTTAAGTTATGGGGTTTTTTTGTTTTTTTTTTTTAATTATACATATACGGTCTTCCCCCGGACCTCGTTACCGAGTAGACGTGTGGTAGTGATTCCATTAATATTATTTTTAATCAATTTACAAGAGTTCTTTACGAAAAACCGTAACACAAAAATAGGAGTTCAGAAACCCTGAAGAGGTCTACACAATTCCCGCTTACGTAAGGAGGACGGACTCACACCTACAAGACTCTAAAGTGAGTGACGCAGCGGGCTACGCACACATCACTTCGTCATCGCGACAGAGAAAACAAGTTCTATTGCTGCACACAACATCAGTCACTCAACGCACACAGGTAAACTGCGCTCACTCATCTATTCACTGGCTTACCTCTAATGCTTGCTGCTTGCCTGGTACCTACATAAGGGAAGCCACGGCTGCCAGTCTGCTGCATATTTTGTTGGCTGTGGTATTTCTCTGCTAGTGTTGTGACAGTACTGCGATTTTAAGCTATGCCACTAAATCGTACGCCACCTAAATCAGACTCACCGTCAGAGGCGGCTTTTAAAACGCCTTTGCAACATTACGCATCTGATCCCAACATAGCTCAATCACCGCTACAAGAGCAGGGAGTGGGTACAGCTCTGTCCTTTACGAACATAGCAAATCGTAACCGTTTCCCTAAACGTAAGCGTGGGGACACTGATGATAATATCACTAAAGCGGATATCCTAGAATTGTTCAGCACACTAAAGCAAGATCAAGATGAAAAATTTTCGGCTATTTTGAGCTCTATAAACGATTTAAAAGTTTCTATGGATTACATGTCTCAGAAGCATGACGAAGTACTAGTAAGACTTGACTTCTTAGAAGAGGAAAGAAAAAACTACAACAAAAACATAAAGGCGCTGGAGGACAAGCTTGAAAATCAAGAGCGTTATTCTAAGGCGACTAGCATTGAGCTTAGAAACGTCCCGCTGATTGATAAGGAGACCAAAGAAGACCTAAAAAATATAGTTCACAAAGCAGCGGATGCGCTTAGTGTTCCTATTGAAAGCTTTGAATTTAAGGACGTCTATCGTGTCAACACCAGAGCCAAACAAATTATTGCCGACTTCACCACCGTATTCCTAAGGGACAAGTTTTTGAGCTCCTTCAAGCAGTATAACAGAGAACACCCAACTGAGAGATTGAGTACTGGAAGCCTAGGGATAGAAGGAGCAACTAAGCCGATTTACATCTCGGTTAACCAAACACAAAGAGATAGAAAACTATACTACCTAGCTCGTGAATTTGCTAAAGCCAGTGACTACTCATACTGCTGGCTCTCATTCGGAAGGATATTTGTCCGCAAGTCCGAAGGCTCTCCACCAATTCGCATCACCAGCGAATGCGACCTCGAAAAACTAAAAACTAATTAAGCCATGAAAACTATTTTTGTACGATAGTTTTATATGTTTTCTAAAATGTAAAATTAGTTGTAAACCATATTAACATTCTTGTTACTATTGCATGCAGAATATTAGTTTCATCACTAAAAGTTTACACTCAAACAGTCTCTATCTACTCTTATTAACTCTAAGAACTGAATTTTACATAGCCTTTTAGTACCAAAGTAATATACATTCTAAATTTATACTATTTATACTATAATTATTATTATACACTTAACTATACCACATTTTACTTTCCACATCGTGGAAACATATAAATTGATAATGGCGGAAGTGATAGACTTACTTCCCGATATTGACGCTAACGTTACGCATGCGGGTAATGCAGTGCTTATAGACAATCCAGACCAATGTAAAAGATACTTTCAAAATAGTCACAAGTCACTTACTATTATAACACAAAACATAAGGAGCCTCAGCCATAATATGCATGATTTCGAAATTCTTTTAGCACAATTGGGTATCGACGCAGAAATAATTGTTCTAACGGAGTGTTGGTTATCCAAAAGTGCTTCTCTACCGACAATTCCCGAATACACGTCATTCAAAACTACAAAACATATAAACCAAAATAGTGGTGTGGTGGTTTATATTAAGAATAGTCTAAAACAAACCAGAGTAACCGAGCCACAGATCGATGATGCTAACTGCATACTCGTGGAAATAGGAAACCATACAGCTATCGTTTGTATCTACAGGCCACCGTCCAATTACTCTGTAGAACGATTCCAGCATACACTCGATCAGCTATTGACAGACCTTAAAAAAACACAAAACATTATGCTAGTTGGGGATATTAACGTAGACATCAAGGACGGAAACGTAGACAACAGGTCTTCTGATTATCTTAGCCTGCTAGCTGCACATGCCATGCTGCCGACTCATCTCCTTCCAACGAGACTCACTAACTGTCTGGACCATTGTTTTACAAAAACCAGAAATGCTACATTGACTATAGTGTGTGAATCAACGGTAACAGACCACTACACTGTTATTACAAACATTGCCAACAAATCTATAAATCATATACCTGAAAACTCGACTAAAGTAATTAAAACAGATTATAAATCATTAATTTCTGAACTCGATGATATAGACTGGGTAAAAGAACTGTCAAACTGCAAAGACGTAAATCTAGCAACTGTAAATTTTCTGAAAATTCTCTCTGATGTGTACAATAAGCACACCCAGTGCAAATACATATCTGGGAGAAAACGAAATCTAAAACCATGGGTTACACCCGGGCTATTGCGTTGCATTAGGTTTCGAAACAAGTTGCACCAAAAAACAAAAAAGACTCCTGATAATGTTATATTACGTACATCATATATTCGCTACAGAAACCACTGTAATAAAATCTTAAAAAACTTAAAGAAAACATATGAAAGAAAAATAATAATTGAAAACAAGAATGACATAAAAAAGACATGGCAAACTATAAAAAAAATCTGTTACCTAAATAAAAAGATTCAATCACCCTCTGAGCTAATACAAAATTCAAACACAGTATCAGACGTTAATAGGTACTTCGCTAATGTCGGTAAAAACCTAGCCAATAACATCCTGGATAAACTAAAAGTCAGCGAAAATGACCTTGTGAATTCATATAAGTCTGAAGATATACCCTTAAATTCATGTGTATTACTGCCAACGGATACGAATGAAATCAAAATGATAATTATGTCGCTGCGAAGTACAACATCTTCTGGATGGGATGGTTTACCGTCACTATTATATAAAAAAGCGGTAAATGCTATTTCAGAACCGATAGCTTACCTTTGCAATACATCAATGACAAGCGGGGTGTTCCCTGATGTGCTGAAAAAGTCAATAGTAATTCCTATTTACAAGGCTGGAAACAGAGACAGTACACATAACTATAGACCAATTTCTCTTTTACCCACACTTTCTAAGATTCTGGAAAAAGTGATTAACAAAAGAGTACTACAGTTCCTAGAAAAATACAATCTGCTTTCAGTCAACCAATTTGGGTTCAGGTGCAATAAATCTACTTCAGGAGCCGTAGAAAATCTAGTTACTCATGTCGTCAGCAATATGGATAAGAGGGAAAAATGTGTTGGTGTATTCTTAGATCTTGCAAAAGCTTTTGATACTGTCTCTGTTCCTCTACTGCTTAGGAAGATAGAATGTATTGGAATAAGAGGAAATTCTTTCAAACTATTGAAAAGTTATCTAGACGGTAGATATCAATCAGTCAGGATAGAATCTGAGGTTAGCACTGAAGAAGCCATGACATATGGTGTACCTCAAGGCAGCGTACTTGGCCCTACCTTGTTTCTTATTTATATTGATGCCCTATGCAAAACAGAAATTAAAAACGCCAAAATAATAACATTTGCCGATGATACAGCTATTATATTTAACGGCAAGTCATGGAACGAAGTACAAAAGTATGCAGAGGATGGCTTGTTTCAAATTGTAAAATGGCTCGATAATAACCTTCTCACTTTAAACTTAAGTAAAACGAAATATGTAATGTTTGGTATGAGAAACAATGACCAACCGAACCCTAACACTTATACCTTAAGAGCTCATTCATGCAAACGTGAAAACACATGCTGTGACTGCTATACCATTAGTAAAACCTCTAGTATTCGATATCTTGGCTTGACAATTGACCAAAACTTGAATTGGGATGAACAAATTAGAACAATGACAGGACGCACTCGTAAATTAATCTATGTGTTTAAAAACCTACGACATATAGGTGACGAAAATATTATAAAGAGCGTATATTATAGTTTATGTCAATCAATTATTAACTATGGAATAATTGCGTGGGGTGGAACCGGCAAGAGTCGTATGTTGGAGTTGGAACGTGCTCAAAGAGCAGTAATAAAAGTAATGCTTTACAAACCATATATGTACCCAACCATGACTCTGTACCAAGATAGCAAAATCCTGACAGTTCGGCAGCTATTTTTATCAACCTTAATCGCATATCAACATAAACAACCTAGTAACTCAAATAGAAATCAAAAAAGACGATCTGATATTATTTACACTATACCGAAATGCAGAACAATGTTCTCTCATAAGTTTTCATTTTGCTTGGGACCTTTCGTTTACAACAAAATCAATAAATGTATAGATATTGCAAATACAACAACATATACATGTAAGCGAAAGGTAAATAGCTATCTGAAACTTTTAAATTACAATGATACAGAAAAGCTTCTAGCTATTGTATCATAAAATACCTACTTATTGTATACATATACCTGAAATAAAACATCCGGATTCATAAAAAGCTTCAGCTATCTATACCTACTACAAATTATATATAATATATACATGTAAAACTAAACTCATATCTATACCTACTATTAAATTGTATATACTAATATATATACAATTATACTTACTTATATATATAATTATATTAAAACTATCATAAAAATTCGTATTGTAAGATAAAAATAAGAAAAAAAAAAAAAAAAAAAAAAAAAACCTACACAGTAAGATTTTTCTAAATTTACATTTAAACAAAACAATTTATGTGCTAAAATGTATGTTTAAGAAAGTGTAAATACTCTTAAATATTATTCTTTCTCAATAGGTACAGTAAACTTCGAACAACATTCACACGTGTACAACACTATTCTTGCTACAAAGATTTTGTGATCTTTACACCATTCTAGACTGTATTTTGCTAGCACAGAGCCCAGTTTGGAAGAGCAATAACATCCTACCGTCATACAGTGTAAACTAGTACGGAGGGTGAGACTTGATTGACCAGCGACTTTGTTTACAGGCTTACCTACATTTGTACAGAATAACCAAACTACTGACACAATAATAATTTATGTTTACTAATACTAGTACCTTCTTACTATAATATCATAATTTTAGCTACCTACTTAAGTGTCCTATTAAGCCTAGTTCATACCTATCTACATTTACATAATAATTTAAGCACCTACCTATTTGTAAGTCTGTAACACAAGATGTTTAATAAATAAATAAATAAATAAATAAATAAATAAATAAATCACCCAGACCAACGGAACAAATTTCTGCAGATCGTACACAAATTTGTTCCGAGGCGAATCGAGCCCGCAACCTCTTGCGTCGCAGGCGGACTCTCGCCCGCTGCGCCACTGAGGTCGTCATACATATAAAGTGACTTACCAGACTGGATATAAGATTGAGTCGTCGCAGACTGTCCGTGCAGACCTCTAGAAGCACGGGTCTATCCACGTCGATGCGAACGGAGCCGCGTGCTGACGCATTACTTGGCGACGCGCCTGTTGTACAGATATTGAAGTTCAAGACACTGACAACGGCTGGCCGGTAGGTACAATAGAGTAGGGTAATCTAGTCGCTTGCACATACACATTTTTTTGTAAACATTTTCATTACAATTGAGAATTACGAGTTTTTTTTGCTTAATTTATATTTAGATTTAAATTAATTTAGATTTAAACAACGTTTCAAAATATTTCTTGTAAAATGTTATTTCAAAGTAAGGAAGCGATCTTTTATAACTAGCGTCACGTAGGAATCTTTTTGCTGCACTACCATTTTTTTTCTGCGTGAAGCGATAAAAAATTAAATTTTTATTATGGTTTAAGATATTTATTTCTCATAAAATTTTAGAATAAAATCACTTACTGAGGAACATAGTTTTTCTTAAATATTTACATTTTTGTTTGGAGCAGTGAGCATTTTGTTAAATAAAAAACATTTACTTATGTACTTAAAACAAAACAATAACATGCCAATAATAATATCATGCCACACAAAATAATTACGAATAATAATATGGACAATGTACAGTTGTGTACTATGCATTATAATCATAAATTGCGGGTAGTTTGGATAAATTTCTAACCAACTAAAAATCAGAAGTTATGCTGGGACCCGGTTCCACCAACAAAGCGGTGTAGTGCCAAAGTGATTGTTAGAAATGTAAGGTTACAAATATGGCTAAAGTACAAGGGATAAATTGTTGTTTTTATGTTGAATTAAAATATTATCTCAGCTTATTTTATTTCTTGTTACAAGTACCTAGTTTAATACATTTAATGCAAACTAGACATACGGTAACCTTCATTAATTTCGAAATATTATTTAATATTTTATTCGATTTCATGTAATGCCTTAATTAGTTTATATTATTAATAATAAATAAATCTTTGATTCACTGTATAGAGTTATTGTCCTTGGGAAAAAAATTTAGTTTTATTATTTTGGGTACACCTTTTATAAATTTTATTCCAATGTTTTCTTCTCCTTGGCCTTGGCGAGCATGCAACTCTTCTTTAAGAGTAGTCATGTGCTTTTGTTGTTGCGGAGTTTTATCTGAGTAAATACTGGCAATTTTCTTATCTACCTTCATTCTATTACGGAGAACATCTTTTGCACACTCAGCAGATACTAGGGATGCTTTCAGCGATCTAGAACTTCCAGTCTTATATTTTCCCAGTCGGATACAGTTGATGGGCTCCGAGCAGTCTGGAGATGCCATTCGTATGATTTTGATAGCTTCAGTTATGTCGTATGATATTCTTTCGTCGGAGGAAGTTGACTTTAATTCGGGTATGCCCGTTATAATTATATTTCTTTCTCTAGTAGATCTTTCTCGCAATTCGGCGATGAATTCTTCACACTGAGAAGTATTTGATGGAACCTGCTTGGTTGTTGTTTTTAGTATTTCGATGTCGTTTTCTATCGATAAAACTTTCAATTCTGTGCTGCTATAGCAGGTTTTCATACACGCTATTTCCGATTTCAATTTATTTTGTTCCAGTACTATACTGTCAGTTTTTTGCTCTATGCCTTGAATTTGTTGTTTAATCGATGTAATATCTGCTGCTATTTTGGTTATATTTTTATTTTGCTCACTTGTGAAGTCACGGAGAACGGAGAGTATGTCCGCGCGAAAGTCTGCAAGTTCTTTTTCATCCCACCATCTCGGCAAGAGTATTTTTGCTCTTCAATATCTGAGTGCAAAAGCCGTTTTTATTCTCTAGAGGATAAAGTAAATTGAATTTAGAACATCGTGTGCACTAAGTTTGTGAATAAAAAAAAACATTAAACCTATTTACTGCTACCTCTATGGTGCCGAATATATCATACAACTTTTTTTTAATTTGTTAAAAACTCAGACTCGGAACCTTCTTTGTGTTCTGTTTTTCAATTTGCTTTGTACTACGCGGTTCTTTACGCGGCATTTTTGCACGTCATTGTTAAACCTTATATTAAAAACTAGAAACTTGAAAACAAGTGAAAAAACTAAAATGAGTGATTCTAGCGACGAGGAAGTTTGTTTGACGCCAACATGTGATTGTAAACTTTTTTTTTGTATTTAGTCATTTCCTCGCTGAGGTGGAATGAAAAGTTACGTGTTGCACTCGAGTGCAAAGATTTTTCACCTCGTGCTCTTTTGATTCCCTCGCTAACGCTCAGGATTCTAATTTTGAATCACTCGCTGCGCTCGTGATTAAATTTTAGAATCCTTCGCTTGCTCGGTCATCAAAATTGAACACGCGGTTAAAAAGCAACTTTGCACTCTTGTATAACAAATAACTATTTTAAATGTGCTAAGATCATCTGGTTGTTTCCTTTTTAGTTTAGGAATTGGAAATCCATCTTGTCCCGTACGGTAGTAAGGTGGCATTTGTGGATCTTCACTACCACTAGGTGTTCCGGGTGGGCTGCGTCTGACATTCATTATGGACACTATCGACGGCTAAGGAAGTTTCACTTTAACGGCCGATTAACTGTTTGATTACTCCGGCTCACAGGGTGAGGAATGGTGGGGTAAAGTAGTCACTGTAGTTGGTGGTTATCGAACAAGAACGACATAAAGCTCACCTGATACACTTATGAAATTTAGTTTTGTTCTTTATGTGTTAAGGTTTATATTTCTCTGGAGTATTAATTTTTATTTCCTTGAGTAATGTTGACACGTCTGTTCAGTGCGCTCACTGCTTCGCGAATTTTGATTATTTATTATTAAAATGTATTTCATTCAGATATCATAGATTCATATAACTTAAGGGAAGGTTCATATCTGACGGAACATGCGTCGCGTATTATCGGTCGCCTAACGCCAGAACAGACAAATGTAAAGAAAAACACTTGACCGTTCACACTCAACCGATGGTACGTCAGTGCGTTGAGTGTGAACGGTCAAGTGGGTTTTCTATACATTTGTCTGTTCTGGCGTTACGCGACGCATGTTCCGTCAGATATGAATCTTCCCTAAAACTAACATATATAAACTATAAATATAAAGAAAGAAAATTTATTAATTTGTAGTTAACGATTCGATAGCTAAAATAAATAAAACTAATTTAACATTTAAATGAAATATATAACTTTGTAGCAAAACACACGGATATAAGTAACACTGAACATTAAGAAATAGTAGTTTATGAAACTGTTGCATAATGAGGGGTATTAAAACTCGAGGAGGTGTTTAAAAACCAAGCCGTAGGCGAGGTTTTTAATAGTATCCCACGAGAGTTTTGCAGTATGTGCAGTTTCATACACTACTTTATCTACTCTCATACATTAGTGTTGAACCTAATAAATAAAATATCAAAGTTAGTAAGAAATCCAGTTGACTGAAACAAAACGTATCAATTGGCGCCAAACCAACCGTATAACAGCGCATGCGCGCGCTGCGCCGCCGCCGCCGCGCCGCGCCGTCGCCACAGACTATCAAACTCTTTGACTGTACGGTTTCAAGACCCTTGCCTTTTCCAAAAAGAAAAAGAACTGTATCGTTATGGTAAAAAAGTTATTGTATACAACTATCTTTGTATGAGGAGCTGTATCATAATTAATTTAATTAATTTGGTTACGGTATTGCGTTTATAAAGTATATCAATATGAATTCGTTTTGACGTTTATAATTCGAATTTTATGACATGAGAGTAGATAAACTATATAAAGCACGCCCGCTTGACCTGACTTACCAACGGAAGGCGCCACTAGTTTGACGGTGGCCAGCGCTGGCGGGATGTCGGTGAGCGGGTCGCTAGCTCCCCGCGCGGTGGAGACCAGCGGCGAGTGCCACTGGCCGGGGATGGGGCCCGCGCCCAGGCCCATCCAAGCATCGAACAACGATAGCTGCGAATAAACATCACTGTAAGCGCCATCTATATATTATATTCTACTAGCGATCCGCCCGCGCGCCCCTGCTTCGCACGGGTGCACATATCATGCATGTATTATACATATAAACCTTCCTCTTGAATCACTCTATCTATTAAAACCGCATCCAAATCCGTAGCGTAGTTTTAAAGATTTAAGCATACATAGAGACATAGGGATATAGGGACAAAAAAGCGACTTTGTTTTATACTATGTAGTGATAGTGATAACACTACACAATTTATATAAAAAATTTCGTGGAAATAGGCGCCTCGAATTTATATATCTCTCTATTATAGTCTATGTTCTTCATTCCTTCCCATTCCTTCGAACGAAAAAATGAAAAAAGCGCTCACTCTCTCATCGGCTCGTTTCAATAAAAAACACTTTGAAGTGAAAAGACATGCAAAAAACCCGCAAAAACTATGTAACAAACTAGCAACAACATTATGGTGACTGTGCTGCAATCCTAACTAATCAAATAAAGGTACCAGCCAACCATCGGGCCCAGAAAACCGCAGCCAGCCGCTATCGTAAGTTTTCGTTCGATTCCCATTTTTCCACCAATAACCTTTGTTTTTCATAAAGGCAATCTTACACTTTTCAATGCTTTGCTCTTAAGAGACATGTGAAATCGGGAGAACTCCCAGAAACACACACACAACCATTCACACACACACCCCACATAAACCACACGAACAGAAAAACTTATTGGTGCACGACCGGTTTTGAACCAATCGTGGGTTTAAAACCGGTGTTGTTTATTATTGTTCTTAGGATCGGAAGGCGGGGCTGCTACCACTAGACCAGCAGTGCTCTCAAAGACTATTTAAAATCCATGTGCACGACAATTCGAATCCACTTCCATCCGATCAGAAGGCAGAAAAGGCTCTCTACTGTAGTTCCTCTCCTCATCTATTTTTAAAGCCCTCATACTACGAATCCTACTAATATTATAAACGCGAAAGTTTGTAAGTATGGATGGATGGATGTTTGTTACTCTTTCACGCCGGAACGGCTGAACAGATATGGATGAAACTTGGCAGAGAGTTAGATTATAATCTAAAATAACACATAAGCTATTTTTTATCCCGTAGTAATACCGGGATTTAAATCTGCGCGGGTAAAACCGCGGGGCGCAACTAGTCTATTTAATGCTTTGAGTACAATGAATAGTTTTCTACGGTAATTCTAAGGTCATAATGCTACACATACCTGAAGAGTTTTCTGCGATTTCTTGCGCCAATAGTAAAGGTTGGGTTGCGAGAGTGTGACATGTATTAGAGGCAAGTTTCCTTCGCACCTCCGAGCGTGGACTAAGGCCTGAAAAGAATTTTATGATCGTTCAAATAGCCAAAATAGCCGCGAATTTAGTACCGCCTAAGTCAATGAATGTTTGACAGACGAAGCCCGTGAAAATATTGTATGGGAAAATGTTTTTTATTTTATTTCATTTTTTTCTAAATTATCCAATGTTTTAAATACTCATTCATCTTATTTCGGGTGAAGACGGATCCAAAATACCAGAATAAAAGTTGGTCCAACCGTTCTCGAGTTATAAATGGTGTAACTAACACGACTTTCTTTTAATAAGTACAAGGATTTGTATGAAAAGATTTGAAGTGTGTGATTTGTTGTGTGTGTGTCCTCACCGGTAGTTCCAGCTTTGTGTGACCGATGTCGTTGTTTCGTGTGGTCTCGCTTAGACTCTTAGATCCGGTCACAGAGTCAATGTCGTCGTTTATGCTCCTTTCATATTTTTTATTCTTGTCTTTTTTGCTCCCAGGATCGTTCACTTCCTCTGGTGGCTAAAAGAGTATGGTCGATATAGTTCACGTCATTGTTTTTTTTATGCCAAAGCAGGCAGACAAGCATACGGGCCACCTGATGGGAAGTGGTCACCGTCGCCCATGGACACCTGCAACACCAGAGGCGTTGCTGATGCGCTGCCGGCCTTTTAAGAATTGATAAACCCGCATTTTGAAGGTCCCCATGTCGTAACTCCGAGGGAAAACCGCAGGGGGAAGTTCGTTCCACAACTTACTCGTTCGAGGTAAAAATGTTTACGAGTTTTATTTCAATAACAACACATTTATTAAGTACTAGCTGACCCGGCAGACTTCGTACTGCCTCAATCGATAATTCCGAGCATTTTTATATTTATTCACCTTTTAAACCTTCTCTGGACAAATAATTCAAGGCCAAAATTTGCCTAATCGGATCAGCCGTTCTCGAGATTTAGCGAGACTAACGAACAGCAATTCATTTTTATATATAAGAAAGAATATTGTTATTGGAATAAAAGTAACAGTAGAGATAATAATTGAATTTAAAGAATCTGGTAATAATGAGTTATGGCCCTTATTCATATTCCCAGACATTTTATAGCGGCTCTATAGAAAATACTCGTCGGTCACTTTCACGCCAACGAAAAGAGACAGCAACAGACTTATCGGTCTGATAAGCTAATGGACCATGATTATTTTAGTACTCGATCATGATTTATTAAATTATTTAACATTTAAAGAAAGTTCGGCTAGTCAACAAGGTGATGTAGTGGTTTTTATATACCTCAAGTACCGGTTCTGGTGTAAAGTTATCTTTCTTCCACTGCGCAGGCGCACGCAGGCTGACGACCTCGGGCGAGCTATCGTCTGCCGTGTACAACGATAGCTCTATGGTGCCCATAGTCACAAACACTTCTAGGTACTCCGATGTATCGTCACTGTGGAAAAGACATTTTTATCGGTTCTTGTGCTACCTATGTGGTAGGGTATAGACTATGATCTATTTCTATGCCAAATTTCATCAAGATCCGTTCAGCCGTTCTGGAGTTATTGAGTTATTGAGTAACAAACATCCGTCGATCCATACTTACAAACTTACGCGTTTATAATTATTAGTAGGAAGTAGGATAGTAGGTTGATATAGAAGCCCTTATCCGATCCGTCCGGTAGATGCTTAGACGCTTTTTTTTAACTTAATATACCGTTCTTTGGCCACGATCTCGCCTGGTAGTAAGCGACGATGTAGCCGACGATGGAACAGAACGGTCCAGAAGACACCTATTCACTCTTGCCTTCTGTTATATAAAGTTATGTTTTATCTATTATTAGCAGGTACCTCTAATTTTGATCTCAATATTTTAATGTTTGTAAATAGTTTTATTTTAACTAGAAAAGCGCATTGGACGTAGTCTGTAATGTTGTACTGATATTAATAAATTAAATTGAATTGAAATTGAATTGAAATTGAAAAGTCA
Source organism: Plemyria rubiginata (assembly GCA_963576535.1). Classification (NCBI taxonomy): domain Eukaryota; kingdom Metazoa; phylum Arthropoda; class Insecta; order Lepidoptera; family Geometridae; genus Plemyria; species Plemyria rubiginata. Next base: position 918,553 of record OY754905.1, read on the forward strand.
CCCAAATTGTAGGAATCAGGAAAAAACAGGAAAACAGGAAAAAACAGAGCACCGGTGGTCTAGTGGGAGTGACCCCGCCTTCCGATCGTAAGGTCGCAGGTTCGAATCCGGTCGTGCACCAATGGATTTTTCTATCGAAAAATTTATGTGCGCAATGCCAGTGCTCTTAAACGGTGAAGGAAACGGGATCAAAGTCGTGAAGCTGTTTCAGTTTCAGTTTTCAGTTTCAGGAAAAAACAGACGACGGCAATGAGTTCCACTCGTCGACGCTGGTGCAGTGAGGCTAAATGTATACTTACATTTTGTCTAAAGCGATGGACACAGACTTCTTGAGGCCGGCATTGCGCTCCTCAAACTGTCGGAACTTCGTGGAAGTGGTGGCCGTGTCGACGCCCGAATCAGTGGTGCACCGTCCGAGCTCATACAAGCCCTTACCGCAATCTGGGAAAGTGGGAAACTTGTGATACTCGCCGTCAATTATAAGCGATAGATACCAAGCCGAGTTTGTTGCCTGTTCTTCTCGGTGTTGGTCGCGTGGAACTGGCACTAGAGTCACCTAGTTTTAAGACGGTTCAAGATGGTCCTTGTGATTTTATTGAATAAATATATTTTGACTTTGACTATATCAATAGCAAAAATAATTTATTATATTATTCATAAATAGGGGGGCTTCCATTAATTACATGAGGACTTTAGGGGGGAAGGGACGTGCAGAACCCGGCCCAATCTCCAGCGAGGGAGGGGATCCCGGCAAATAATACGCCAACAGCGATATGTGTTAGACATTATTAGGCTTATTGTGTTATTATCTTACACTGACTACGCCAATAATAGGTGGACTAAAAATTAACATCATTTGACTTACACAAGAAATTTATAAAGGTTAGAACACTTAAATGGTATTTAGTAAATACACAACAAATACTATTTAGATCTAAGCCAATTTAATATCCTTCTCTTTATTTTGAATATAAACGTACATGTAAAAAAAGTCAAATATTTTATAAAAAAGATATCAATGATGCAAATTTAACAATTTTATAGTGTATCATCGACTTAATAGTGTATTTTCTTATTAACGAACTTTTAGGTAGGTTTAGAACAGCAACCTACCTTCCACGGGCATCGTTGCATCGCTGATAGTTGACAAAAATTCTTCTTGCTGCCGCCTCATGAGAAGAGACGCGTATGGACAAACACCATGTTTTTCCTCATCGAAAAGTATACCCTCCCCTTCACTGCAAGAAAAATTATTGCTTTCTGTTTATTTTGCACACAAATTTACGAATTTTTTTTATTATATTTTGTATTAAATATTCTAGTAGTCCACGTAGGTCAAAACTAGGTCATAGCTCACCTTTCTTTAAGAGCGGTGTAGACATCGCCCATGATTCGTTTGGCCAGCACTATCTGATCGAGGCTCAGTTCTATAGCGCAGTCTGAGACTAGGTTCAGTTCCACGGCTGGTCCGCACGATAATGCGCCTCCAACGTACAACGGCGGCGCTAACACACTGCCTATGTCCACTCTAGAGAAGGAAAACAGATTTATAATATTAAACTAGCGACGGAGGCTACTATTCGCTTTTTCCGCGTAAAAACAGTGAGCAAAGCTCTACTTTGCACACACTATGAGCAAAATTTACTTGCATTTAGAATGCTGCAAGCAATGAGAATCGAATGGGATTATGCTCAGGCTCTGGTTTTTGGACTTCAGCCTGTCCTTTTTACATTTTATCTGGGTGTTTTCTATGTATAATAAAAAATATCTATCTATGTACGTATATAACGTATTAAATATATCAGTTATCTAGTACCCATAACACAAGCTTTGAATAGCTTACTTTGGGGCTAGATAATGCTGTGTGGATTGTCCAGCATTATTTATTTATTTATTTACACGCGATCAAAATAATTTGTTGCTTGTGCTTTTGAATCCCTCACTACACTCAGGATTCTAACTAACAATCACTCGCTACGCTCGTCAGTCAACTATAGAACCCTTCGCTTGTTTGGGATTCAAACTCAACAGCTGCTTGTGGAACAATGTACTATAATGATTTTTAGTACATTGCTATCTATGATATCAATTTCAATACTCAAGTTTAGTTACGTACGCATGAAGCAACGGCGTGATGTTTGGAGCGTAAACAGGCCGAGTCCACTTTAAGGCGGGGTTTTCGTTGCCTCCTTTTAGCATTTCCGCTTCGCTGGTCTAAAACAAACATTGGCTAGGGTATGTCTTGTGTCACCTACTAATGCTGAAGTATTTTTGATACGAGATATATCTAGCCGGGGGAGGGGTCAAAATGATGACGTATTATGACAGCATAAACGGAAGATCAGCGTTATGTAGGTAGTGCATCAAACACTAATATAGCACAAAGCTGAGTGACAACTGCCCAATATCGTTCTTAGTATTTCGGCTACGTTTTTGTAACATAAAATATGTTTTGATTTGTAAAAAAAAAAGTATTTTTGTTTTGCAAACAACAGCTCTAAACTTCACTTTTATTAGTTTCCTAGTGTTTACTATACATTAATGGAATCACAATGATTTAAATAAAATGTTTGTGAGTTTTAATATTGAATCACATTATGACAAGTTTCTCGTATTTCACAAGGAAATATCCTTGCAATTTTGTACGCTAATTCTTGCGAGTTTTAATATTGAATCATGACATAATGACACGTTACTCGTAGTTGTACGCTAAGCGACGACATTTCACTCACCTCTTGGTTAACCAGTTGTTGAAACTGGGCGGAGCGTAGGCTAACACTCTTGGCTAATATCTCGTACTGACGCCCCTCCAGGCCCGCGACGCTCAGCCATGTACTTTCATTGCCCGAGCTCACTGTACGCCTGGAGACCAGAGCCATGGTTAAAATTTATGTAGTTGATAACTAGTTATCTACAAAAGATATCATCTTTCGTGTCTTCGTTATTCAGAAAACAGAAATCCAGCATTATTAATAAATAATAATAATAATTACATTCTACCAGTCACAGTCCTAACGTGCAAACATTTTGAATTGACATAATTAATGAATAAAAATGTAATTTAAAAAAGTGTGTAATAAAGGTGAGTGTTTGTAAACTTTAAACCCACCTTGTCCGATAGCATTTTTGAGTTTAATGTAAGTACTGTAAACATTATTTTTTCTGAATGTAGGATTGTAGAAATTACCTGCATATAGGATTGTCCGGGTGCGGGCTAACTGTCACCTTTCCCACCTTTGGAAGTAAAATTTGGTCAAATTTGTATGTCTGTTGCTTTGGCCCCACGCTGGGCGCCATTTATCACAAGATGACAAAATTATGAAGTATTAAAAGTTAATTAAAAATAAAGGAGTCTCGTCGCTAACCTAGGTCAACGTTTACTGTTTATATTCATATTCATTTATTCCAGTAAAAAACAAAATTATTTGTATGCGGAATTTCAATAAAATAAAAACTAAAAACTGATTAATACCTACACATGCATACATACATGTCCAATCAATATACTACAATCAACAGTTTAAATAATAATAGTAAAGAGAAATACAAAATTATGTCATACAAAATGAATTCCAAGAAGATGACTTCCAAGAATTCCTGAAATATATTCGTGATTCTATTGATTGTATTGTCGTGAAGGGTTTTGTGTAAATTATTAATTAGAATTAAATAAAATTGAAAATAAACTATTGCTATGATTAAATTATATGTGTTAGACTTACCACGAACATAAAGGTATCATCAGCATCTTTGCTTTCTTGCTCCTGTGTGAGCAAAAGCCGAAGTCCGCCAGCCGTCACGTAACAAAATGGCCACTGCCATGTGCTAGGCCTAAAGATGATAGTTGTAAAATATTAATAAATAGGTGGGTATATTGAGAGGATATCATTTAATAATTTGTAAGTAGGTACCACAGTAATCTATTCCAATTACATTTTAATATAGGTACTAAAGCGTTATAATTTTTATTAAGGGCCCGGCGACAGCGGCTCGCAGTTCGAGGTGCGATTGGCTATTATTTCATTTCGGGGAGGTTGTTTGAAAGAATAACTCTAAAGTGACACGCATAAATACTGTTCGAACAGAAATAACACAATAATATAAGGAAAACATGCCCGAATCAGAAATCATTTTGGTATTAGTATGTTTGGCCTTACGTTTACCTAATACCAAAATGATTTCTGACTCGAGCACATTTCCCTTAGATTATTGTATTATTTGTATTCGAACAGTATTTATGCATGTCACTGGATAGTTATTCTTTCAAACAACCTCCCCGAAATGAAATAAAATGAAATAATAGTCAATCGCACCTAGAAACTGCGAGCCGCTGTCCCTGGGCCCTTAATTTTAAAAATAACGCGTGCAAAAAAAATCCGGGGCTATAATAGATATATATGAATAAAAACACCCGTAACAAGTTACAAGGTAAAGAGTTCAGTAACATACAGTTGTGCCTATAGGTGTATGGCATGAAAACTCCTAGGTGACAAGTTGCCACTTCATTAAGAAAATTATTAGAAAAGGGTAACAGCTATCAATAAAAACAAACTTACACTTTTGTAACCTCTTTTTGCAGTGGACAGAAAGACCGAGGCGCCATTTCATGTACGAGTGAAACTATTTGTACCAATATGTCCGGCTGTAGCACCATTTCTAGTGGCGCTAGTGTCGCGTATATTTCCCACATACTGTCTTCGGTCTGTAAAAAAAAACACTTTTATGTTATGTGAAACAATTCAGACTCCTATTAAAACAAAAATACTAGGAACCGCGGCCCGATTACGCTAGTGTCTGGCTATCGAGATGGCTTTAAGTTTGACATTTGATTCTCATTGGTCCTATACAATTTCTATTACACTATGGGAATCAAATGTAAAACTGAAAGCCATCTCGATAGCCAAACATTAGCGTAATCGGGCCGCCTTTTGTTGATTGCCTACCTAAGGAATTACTTACCGCTTTATGCTCCAATAGCTTAGGATGAAGCTCCTCTTTCCAACTCGCTGGCAAGTTAGAGATTCTAAAAACAAAACATCATTATATCAACAAGGTGTACTTTAGTTTAAATTAACGCCATCTGGTAGACGTCAGCTAACAACTACAGCGTATCAGAAAGGTAACTCACTGCGCCTGCGTGATCGTGATAGCGAGGAAATGGTTGTCTTCTTTGGCGTTCGTGGGTTCTCGAGCTTCGAGCACTCTCCCACCCAGAACCCCTGCGGTCCAGTCTTCACTACCACTCCTGTGACATAAATAATACTTATAGGTATATCACAGACTAGCCAAGGATCGAGAAGTGTAGAAGGTAAGGCCTATTCCGTCCCACTGCTGGGCAAAGGCCTCCCCCAAGGACTTCCAGTTCTCCCTATCCCTAGCCTCCTCCCACCAACTACTTTCAAAGGCATCTAGGTCGTCAGACAACGTCGTCGACAGACAAAAAAAAATATCACACACAGATGTTCTTTATAATGAGGTTCTTTTACCAAGTCTTGCATTTATTTACAATGAAAACAACAATGATTAAAAGATTAACAATATGTTGACACATGACACTGTTGAGTTATCTGCTCAACTCAACTCAACTGATCCAAGATAGTGCAAATCGGACTTACGTAGCTTATTTCTGTACTGCTGGCAATACTTCAGTAATAAGTTAATTGTGAATACGCATGTATTTATATTTTTTGAAACATGTTAGGTTTAAATGTTGTATAGTCGTGATATATGTGAATTCGCTTACTTTTCATAATGCCTGATAGACGCGCTAGCCACTTTGACCTTAAGCTGGTTGTAATGGCTCTGTAAATCCACTGTCGCTATAATATCGTCGACATCGAACGCCAGCTTCACCTAGTACAAATTACAAAATATTTATTAACCCTCACAATTTTATTATTAATATTTTAAATGTCGCTTTTTGTTATAATAATAATAATAATAATACGTTTATTTCAGCCTACACACAAAAAGTATTTATTTTAGTTATAGATACGGGTTTGAAAATAAGGCAGTAGTTTCTTGCTTCTTTTAAGCATCTTCTCAAAATCAATGTATGTATTTTTTATTCAATAAAATCGCAATGTACACATTGAAACGTCTTAAAGCTAGGTGACTCTAGGTGCCCGTTCCACGTGACCAAAGCCTAAGCCTCTCTTCTTAAAAGAAGCAAGAATTTAAGAATTAAGGGAAGGTTCATATCTGATGGGACATGCGTCGCGTATTATCGGTCGCGTAACGCCAGAACAGACAAATGACAACCCACTTGACCGTTCACACTCAACGCACTGATACATTAGTGCGTTGAGTGTGAACGGTCAAGTGTTTTTCTACACATTTGTCTGTTGTACGCGACCGATAATACGCGACGCATGTTCCGTCAGATATGAACCTACCCTAAAGTCGTCAAAAGTTGTATCACAAATTATTTACCTGGTGCGTCGCAACGACTAAAGTGGCCCGGCTTACTACCCATTGAAACCAGAAGAAGGTTTTCAGACTGAAGGCTGCTGTGGGAGAAGAAATAGTATGTTATAGGTTAAAGAAACGATTACATCATGGTACCTGTTTTGTTAAAGGGCAGATGCGTTCAGCTGTCAGTCAGGTCAAATTTTTTTTATGGCATTATGTGTGAACAACAATGACGTTTTGCCGCCGAATTTCAATTAGGCTTGACCGCAGACCGCATCCAGTGTGCGGTAGATGAATCAAAAGGAGCATTTAGATTATTTAACTACGGTACGTACTGTAACTGTTTCTAAAGAACAAGTGACGCAAGAAGAAGAAGTACGTACTATATCGAAGGGTACAATGGTACAATGTCTTACTGTCTCGAGCAGAATACGACTCGTAGATGGAGATTAGATCTGATCGGTTCTCGCTGGTAGTTTCGTCCGATGGTGTCTGCAATCCGTCCAATTGAGACACAGACCTGTGGGTAAGAATCAATTAAAACAAACATCCAGTATGCTTTAACTTTACCGTTGTATTTTTAGGATCTGGGTAGGTTATCACCAGTATTAAACTAGCTACTGATGAATACAACGAACGCTTCAATGCCAACCAAAATATGAATGACCAACCAAAATATAGTGCGCGTCACGCAAAAAGTACACCGGAAAAGGAGGGGGTGTGTTGACGCGTTTATTTTGTATGCGCAAACACATCCCCTCACTGTTTTCCAGCTTTTCGAGATTTTAGGCCGAGATCTACTCTACATTTGAGTTTTTTTTTTCGAAATGTCAATACTTGCTTACTTTTTAAAGTTTGACCATAAAATACACGAATGGGAACTACATTAGTATTTACAAAGAAGTGTAATACTTTATTTACCTGATAAAAGAGCGGTGCGATCCTCCCAAAGTGGTGTAGCTATGCTTCGGGATATATAAAGGCGGACGCTGCAGTAGCGAAACGATGTGCGTGAAGCAATGCACCGCGGCTGCTACTATGTGCACCTGCCGATTTATGTACCGTTAGAAAGCAAAGGTCTAAATATAAATTAACTTGAACAAAGCAATATGTAGTACTAATCCGCTGATCTAAACTGTACTAACTGTACTTTACTGTGTAGAATCGACCAACCATTAGATCAGCGGATTAGTACTACATATTGCTTTGTTCAAGTTAATTTATATTTAACAATGGACTTCCGCAAAGTCACGCCTGAGTCAATTAACTAGCAAAGGTCTAGTATTACAGCTTAACGACATTCATACCCAGGCACGGTAGATTACCCCACAGTATTCTCACACGGTAAATAAAGTGTTATGTACAGGTGCTTGGTAGGGACCAAATAATGAGTTCGAGTAATATCCGCCTGGATCGGTAGGAATGGAGTGCGCACGACAGCATACTACGAAGTATGAAGTCGAGGAAGTGGGTAGCGTACGAACGCTACCCACTTCCTCGACTACCGAGTCAGCGCGCATCACTATCACTACATAGTATAAAACAAAGTCGCTTTCTCTGTCCCTATATCCCCATGTCCCTATGTATGCTTAAATCTTTAAAACTACGCAACGGATTTTGATGCGGTTTTTTTAATAGATAGAGAGATTCAAGAGGAAGTTTTATATGTATAATAAATGCATGATATGTGCACCCGTGCGAAGCAGGGGCGCGTGGGCGGGTCGCTAGTAGTTATAATAAACGCTACCCATGTACCGACATAAGATTATTTGAGGAGGCGTTTATAATAGTAGTAGGTTTATATGTATTCTTGTGCGTCACGGTATATCGCAGGCGTCCATGAAAGCATCTGTATACACCTTTCGAAACCATTTCGAACACAATGAGAAGCCATAGAGAGTGTTATTTAGGCAATATGTCGAGGGCTTGATTGCTGGTTTACTGTGTACAATCGACCAACCATTGTAAAAGGGGCGTAGCCGACTGTGGTAAGCAGTGTACGTTCAATAAATTTAAACTGGTTTAGCACATGTTTACCTGGTCGTGTTCCAGCCTGACTATAACCGGCGGTGTGTCTGCGTGTAAGTGGAACCCTAAAGACACGACGGGTCCGCTCTCTACCGCCTCTGCAGGCGCGGGTTGTTCTGGCTTCTTCTCCGGGATCTATAACAGAGATGTGAATTATCATCATCATCCACAACATTTCAAACTTGTGCAAACAATTCCACTCACCAACCACCAAGTACCAAGAGGCAACTTTCCAGCATGCCAAGTGCTTGGAAAGTGTCAAGATGTTTTATGAAGTTCTTATATAATTTATTATGACATGCCGGTTTCCTCATGATGTTTTCCTTCACCGTTTAAGAGCACAGGCATTGCGCACATAAATTTTTCGCTAGAAAAATAGATTGGTTCAAGATCGGATTCGAACCTGCGACCTTACGATCGGAAGGCGGGGTCATTTTCACTAGACCACCGGTGCTTTTATTATCTTATTTATTTAAAAACTAAAGTTTCTCATTATTTCAGATGTCTCCGGACAGCAAGTCGATGTTCGTAGAAGTGTCTTATTGGTGCACGCCCGGATTCGTACCCATGACCGAGATCGGACGGCGAGGACTCTAACACTAGACATAGACATAGTAATTTATTGGCCACAAGAACACACAGCATACAATCAGGGTAATGTAGGTAGGTAGATTAAAAAATAATAATATTATACGAAAACAACTCATTTTACAAATAAATTATCAACTTTTTAGGGTAGTTACCTACATACCTACTACTATGAAACATATATTATTATTTAACATCAACATTTACTTACCTAACAATAGTGCTGTGTGCTACAGCAGCAAAAAGCACACTAGACTGCTAGTACTCTCCCCTACTAGATGTTATAAATTATACTCTATGTCTGGATGTCAGTGTCAATTATGAAACTTGATACATTGATTGCACATTGAACCTTGAAAGACTGAACCATTCATTCATGGGTTTTAGAATTAAAAGAGATTACGCTTTTCCTCGTAATTACTTACATCAGGTCCTTTTTTACGTCTGAAACAAAACAATTATAAATGAGATACTACAAATTAATGTCAAAGTCAAAATATGTTTATTCAATAAAATCCCAAGGATTTTTGAAACGCCTTAAAACTAGGTGACTCTAGTGCCATTTCCACGCGACCAGCGCCGAGAAGAACAGGCAACAAACTCGGCTTGGTGTTTATCGCTCTTTTGTATGATCCTCGTTACAATGTAATATAATACCTACACTATTGAAGCTATAATACAATAAGCAAAATAGAAGAAACATGTACCTAATGTCAATATAATTTGGTTACTATTCATTAATAATTTATTTGGATTTTAGAAATGTATTCAAGGGTTTTAAAAAAGGAGAAACATGTAATGTCAATATAATTTTGTTTGTATTCATTGATATTTTATCTGGATTTTAGAAATGTATTCAAGCGTTGCACTGGATGTTGCTGTAATTGAAACGAACTTACTTTGCGGGGCCACGAACGAATTCTTTCAACGTAGTTGGCTTGAAGTCCATTCCTTTTGTGAAATATTTCATTCTCTGTAAAAATGAAACACATCTTCTGCTACTAATACTATGATATATGCCTATTACAAGAGCATTTTTTAGTATGGAGAGTAACGATGATTTGTAAAAAAATATCTGTACAACTTCACCCATAAGTAATACATTTTAATTAATTAATAATTAATTTCATACGAGTGTGACTACCCACACAAACCACTAGAGGTTTATAGGGTACAATCCCAACTAATATTATAAATGCGAAAGTAACTCTGTCGGTCTGTCTGTTACGCTTTCCCGCTTAAACCTCTCAACCGATTTTGATGAAATTTGGCACACACAGACAATCTTTAGACCCTGAGAAAGAACATAGGCTACCTTTTATTGCGAAAAAAAGAGATGAAGAGATTAAAAGTACGCAGACGAAGTCGCGGGTACCAGCTAGTATTATATATAACTGTACTAGATATTAAAGTATAAAAAAAATAGAAAATGTACAAAATACAAATAAAACAGCTATTTGCAAACCGTTGTGAATGACCAAGTGATAGCTCAACTGATCCAAATCAGTGGTAGTCGGACACAACAACTAGACACTGGTGTGTGATGTTCATTACCCAATTAGCATGTGTTCCTACCTCCCCTTCGACGTCTGGTTCAGTGTGTTTCCTCGGCTCCCTCTTGGGCGCAGTTCTTATGTGCAAGGCCTTGGTGACAACCGACAGAGTGACAGTAGTGGTGACTAGTTCAAGAACCGTCCGCGGCGTCGCCACTAGCGGCGTCTTGAGCTGCGAGCGGAGAGCTGTCATCGACTTGTCCCGCCCAGACGTGTCTGTACCAGCCTGCACCTCCAGAGTGTAGCATGAAACGTCCGCAAGGCGCATCTTCCATGGAAACGAGTCTGGTGGGGCTGCAACAAGAACTTTACATTGATATGGCGTGCGATTTGACAATATGATTTTTAAAGTAATTATCGTGATGGGTGGTGGCCACGCGAGAGTCATAAACCACGAGGCAGACCACCGGCCAGATGGTCCGATGATACGATAGAGACGACGTCTGTGGCGCAGCGGGCGAGAGCCTGCCTGCGACGCAAGAGGTTGCGGGTTCGATTCCCGCCTTGGAACAAATTTGTGTACGATCTGCAGAAATTTGTTCCGATGGTCTGGGTGTTTTCTATGTATAATAAAAAAATATCTATCTATGTAAGTATATAATGTATTAAATATATCAGTTATCTAGTACCCATAACACAAGCTTTGAATAGCTTACTTTGGGGCTAGATAGTGCTGTGTGGATTGTCCAGCATTATTTATTTATTTATTTATATAGTGGGGACAGTGGGAGTCGAGTGGATGCGGTCGGCGCAGGACCGGAAAAAGTGGCGTGCTAAGGAGGCCTATACCCAGCAGTGGGTGAATGTGGGCTGATTAGATAGATAGATAGATGCTCGTGATCTTATAAAATAATTTTGAGTTCTCTCTTTTATAAACAACTATAGCTGATGAAACAAGCAGATGGCCTCAGGTGTGGTAATAACACCTATGACAAAGCATTGCATCGTAAGTCACGCACGATAGGAACGTGCCCTACGACGCATTGCCCTGCGTCCATCAAGTTGAGGAATACCAATGTTATTAAGCCTCGTGTGCGTGTCATTACACCGGCGACCACACTCTTCAAACCGAAACACCAGCAACGCTGCTTGGCGGCAGAAAAAGGTGGTAGTACTTCCTCAGACGAGCCACACACAAAGAGCTCTACTACTCTAAAACTACTCTATTTTGAAAGAATTACACCCGAATACTCAAACGCAACTCAGATTTAAGCACGTCTCATGTGACGAGTGTTTGACGGAATTTCATTAAAAACTGTCAAAAAACCACGACTTGAGACGTGCTCAACACTGAGATGCGTTTGAATATTCGCGGGTTAGTTTGAGATCTCAGATTTTAGAACCGGTGTTAACTAACTTTAAATATTATCTCGTTTCCATCATGCCTATGCCATCACTAAATCATAGCTTTAATATCTTACTATATTGTATCAAGGATCATAACAAAAACGCCGTAAGTTTGTGGCCTGTTGTTTTGGTGGTTGTAGGTTTGGTGGTGTGGAACTGGCTCTTAGTTCCACGTAGCTTTGAGACGTTTTAAAATGATCCTTCCTAAGGCTAAGGCCGCACTACGGTTAAACCGCTGTGGTTTTTAATCGCGTGTATTTGTGCCCCTAGACAACTAATACAAGCGGCCGCACCTGCGGTACAATTTTTCTAGGGGCACATATTCACGCGATTAAAAACCACAGCGGTTTAACCGTAGTGCGGCCTTAGCCTTAAAATACATGAATTTTGACTTTGTCTATATAATTTGTAAATGTCAAAACAATGTCCTTACGTTGGTCCGACTTCGGCGCGATGAAGGTAGGTCCGTCGTGCTTGATGTCGTGCCAGAAATGCTTGGTGATCGAGCTCGAGTACATCGATATGCGCCCCAGACTGTATAATGGGAATTTTACATAGAATTACAAAGTGGAACCAAATATCAATATCAAAGTGGAACAAAATTATGACAGAATTTTTAATAATAAAAGTTTTTTTTTTAATAATTATTTTTGTTGTTTTTTCTATCTAGCTATTCAGCCTTCAGTCGTCAGCCGCTTTAATCATAAGTTATGGTCGTGTATTGGTGCGCACAAAATTATGTTTCAGCGAGGGAGAGACAGGGTTTTACTCACTAATGAGTAAAATTTCTTTTTGATCACTATAGAGAGAGAATAAAACAAGCTTTTTAGAGGGTGAATGGTATAAAATAATTACATATTACTACACAGTATAAAACAAAGTCGCTTTCTCTGTCCCTATATCCCCATGTCCATATCCCTATATCCCTATGTATGCTTAAATCTTTAAAACTACGCAACGGATTTTGATGCGGTTTTTTTAATAGATAGAGTGATTCAAGAGGAAGGCTTATATGATACATGCATGATATGTGCACCCGTGCGAAGCAGGGGCACACGGGCGGGTCGCTAGTAATATTTATATAATTACTAGCTGACCCGGCAGACTTCGTACTGCCTCAATCGATAATTCCGAGCATTGTCATACTTATTCACTTTTTAAACCTTCTCTGGACTTCTACAAATAATTCAAGGCCAAAATTAGCCAAATCGGAACAGCCGTTCTCGAGATTTTCGAGACTAACGAACAGCAATTCATTTTTATATATAAGAAGAAGATGTATAATAATGTGTATACCTGAGCGCGGGCACGCGTTGCGACGCGATCTAAATATATATAAATGAAAGGTGACTGACTGACATAGTGATCTATCAACGCACAGCCCAAATCACTGGACGGATCGGGCTGAAATTTGGCATGCAGGTAGATGTTATGACGTAGGCATCCGCTAAGAAAGGATTTTGATCAATTCTACTCCCAAGGGGATAAAATAGGGGATGGTATGAAACTTTGAATTCCTTAGCGCGAGCAAAGCCGCGGGTTCAGCTAGTTATATATAACTAGCTGGTACCCGCGACTTCGTCTGCGTACTTTTCGCAATAAAAGGTAGCCTATGTCCTTTCTCAGGGTCTAAAGATTGTCTGTGCCGAATTTCATCAAAATCGGTTGAGAGGTTTAAGCGGGAAAGCGTAACAGGCAGACAGACAGGCAGAGTTACTTTCGCATTTATAATATTAAGTTGGGATTAGTTGGGATTTCTCATTAAGACTTCCTCATCGGGTTATCAACCTTATAGTCAAATAGTACGTAAATTTTGGTGACAAACTCCATAATTATCATTTGAGTTACTTTCACATTTATAATATTAGTAGGGAAGGGATAATGTGTATACCTGAGCGCGAGCACGCGTTGCGACGCGCTCGCGTGGCGCTCCATCGCGTCGCGCACGGTGCCGCAGTCGAGCGCGCACGCGGAGCACGTGGTCGCGTACAGCAGCGCGAGCCCGAGCTCCACGTTCACCAGCATCCGGCGCAGCCGCGCGTGCAGCCGCAGCAGCCGCGCGCCGCGCCACCACTCGCCCGCCGCCGCCGCCGCCGCCGCCGCCTGGGACAACCACCACGCGCCGCGTCAACAACTATCACAAGAATAGCAAATCGGAACTCCTCGGTGCCATCAACATCATCATCATCATCAGCCTACAGAAGTCCACTGCTGGACATAGGCCTCCCCTATCCGTTTCCAGGAAGAACGATTTTGAGCCCTTTCCGTCCACCGACTACCCGCGATCCTAACAATGTCGTCAGTCCACCGGGTAGGAGGGCGTCCTACACTTCGCTTTCCTGTTCGTGGTCGCCATTCGAGAACCTTTATTCCCCAGCGGTTGTCAGTTCTTCGAGATATATGACCTGCCCATTGCCACTTCAACTTGCTGATTCTGAGAGCTATATCGGCTACCTTGGTTCTTCTACGGATTTGCTCATTTCTGATTCTATCTCGTAGTGAAACTCCCAGCATAGCTGTCTCCATAGCCATCAACATATTCAGCAATAAAGACGACGGTGGCTGTTGCTGAGGTGACCCACCTGGTACTGACACACGTGCTCAAAAATCAACGGACAACACGCGCCGCTTCAACACTTGCACACGCCGCGCCGAACAACGCACGAAAACAGTCATGTGTTTGCGCATACTAAATACCCGCGCCATCTCACCCCCCCCCCCCCTTATTTATACGTGACGCAACCTGATTCTGATTCAGACTGTGGATATCGAATCCGCTCTACTTCGCAGTCGTTGATGCAAAGATTTCTTAAGTTTAGTATTAAAATAAGTTGTCTGGAAAAGATTGCTACATGCGATAAAACTGCCGATTGTAGGACAATCCTAATGTAGGTACTCTTAGTGTATATGGTATACTGTCGATGCTATGCTAGACTCAATAAAGTTCTTATTTAAGTATCTCTCTGTATTATTTTATATATTATATTATATTTTATTTTTTACATTATATTTTATATTATTTTATATATGTATTATTTTCGGACTGTCAGTAGCAGCAGCCAAACTCGATGCCTCATCGGGTTTCGGACACGGGAAGTACACGCATTTGCGTTATCTATTATAGTCACATATAAATATATGTAACTATACAATACTATAATGTTTTGGAGTAGTAGAGCTCTTTGTGTGTGGCTCGTCTGAGGAAGTACTACAACAACACTTTTTTCTGCCGCCAAGCAGCAACGCTGTGTTTCGGTTTGAAGAGTGTGGTTGCCGGTGTATATTACAGGCACATGAGACTTAACATAGGTATGCCTCAAGTTGATGGACGCAGGGCATTGCATCGTAGGGCACGTTCATATCGTGAATTACGATGCAATGCATTAGCCAGTGCTTAATATGTTGTTATTACTTATTTTATAGTGTTACCTGGTGTACGGCTTGCTTGCTCTCAGCCTTTTCACTGGAACCGACGCTGCGAGCTCTGACATGGACCAGCTCAGCAGACGTTTTGCTGGCGCCGCGGCCACTCGACGACTGTGCCACAATCAGACAAACTCATCAGAATCACATTACGCCCCATGCATTAAAGTTACATTTGATTGTTTTAACTGCTTTTCTTGATTTTTTTATACAACTAACTGATGCTGGAACAAGCAGATGGCTCATCTGATGTTAAGTAGTAACCATCACCTAACAGAGCATTGCCTCGTAGCACACGATAGGAACGTGCCCTACGATGCACTGCCCTGCGTCCATCAACTTGACGCATACAAATATGTTAAGCCCCATGTGCCTGTAATTACAACGGCGACCACACTCTTCAAACCGAAACACAGCAACGCTGCTTGGCGGCAGAAAAAGGCGTGGTGGTAGTACTTCCCCGGACGAGCCCTACACAAAGAGCTCTACTACTCTTAAATATCATATTTAATCTCATTTAGTAATGAATTGAAGATAGAAGTGTTTTAAATACGCACAGGCGGAGTGACTCGCCGCCTCATAAAGTATTGCGTTGAAGGCAAGCCCATGCTCTTGGAGCTTACTTGCATCAGCGATTCTGAAACAACACACTTTCTAAATAAACACTTGTCAAACCGTAACCGCATTTTAAATGTTTTGACCGCTAAATGATTTATTGACCTCTGTGGTGCAGAAGTTGCGGGGTCGATTCCCGCCTCGGAACAAATTTGTGTACGATCTGCAGAAATGTGTTCCGTCGGTCTGGGTGTTTTCTATGTATAATAAAAAATAACTATCTATGTAAGTATATCGTATTAAATATATCAGTGATCTAGTACCCATAACACAAGCTTTAAGTAGCTTACTTTGGGGCTAGATGGTGCTGTGTGGATTGTCGAGCATGATTTGATATGATTTATTTAGTTCGAGTCGTGTTCGGTTGTTTGTACTCACCAAACTGTTTGAGCATGGGTTTGTAAGCCAGCCAAGCTATGAAGAGCGGATCGACGCAAATAGCGGTGGGTTCCGTCCATACTCCCACGTAATCTAACGATGTCGCCTGCGGCTGGTCACACCACTGAATGGCTAAGCGAAGATACGGCCTGTAGAATAAAAAAAACCCACGGCAATAATAAACGAAAATCTGGTTAGATATAATATGTATAATGAATACATTTCAGCGTCAAATAAAGTACTCACGTGGTGGTCGGAGCATCGGGCGCGGAAAAAACCCAAGCTTGTTTCAATGACTCCCCCTCTGAGAAAAATGGGTACGTGTGAGGTATTGTAATGCTCCGTATGCAAACAGAATTTAAGGCTCCGGCGACAGCGGCTCGCAATTTCGAGGTGCGATTGGCTATTATTTCATTTTATTTCATTTCGGGGAGGTTCTTTGAAAGAATAACTCTAAAGTGACACGCATAAATACTGTTCAAACACAAATAATACAATAATATAAGGGAAACATGCCCGAATCAGAAATCATTTTGGTATTAGTATGTTTGGTCTTACGTTTACCTAATACCAAAATGATTTCTGACTCAAGCACATTTCCTTTAAATTATTGTATTATTTGTGTCATCAGTTGGCAACACTGCTGCACGACGTATATCGCTCCGCGTCGAAAATTGTTTTTACGCGAAAATGTCGAAAATTTCTACCGATACTGTAGTTCGCGAGCTTCAGAAAACGATAGTGACCCTAATTAATAAAGTTGAGTCGCTAGAAGTGTTAATTAATGAGCAATCTGTGTTGATTGCTAAACTCAGCCCAACCGGTGAAAAAAGTTGTACCCGCAAATCGACAAATCCAACGCCGGCGGCGGTCCCGCTTTCTGTGCCTGCAACGATAGTACAGCCATCACAACGACCGATACGCAGTGCGCGCGCCAATGCATCGCTCGCTATTACGGAGCTGTCCAAGCCGATCAACAAACGCGGTAATGTACGCGCTACTGCCACGGGTTCTCCCAAAGGCAACGCTCAACCCGACAACTTGGTAAAAGCCTTGACACCCAAGCCCTCAACCAACGATAATGATATAAAGTCCTTGCCCCCGACCCCTGATGTGGGAACTAGCAACCTACATGAAGAAAAGTCTGACGACAACACACCATGGCACACAGTCGGCCGGAAAATTAGGAAGAAAATTCAGCGTCCCGTTACGGTTGGAACCGGATGTGAAACCGATAACCTGAAAGCTGCAGACCGGATGAAGTACATCCAGGCGTGGTCATTCCATCCTAACACCACACCCGAACAAGTACGCGATTTTTTAAACAACATAATAGGATCAGAGTACATTGTGGACAAGCGTAACGTCAGAACGACGACTCACGCTTGTTTTGTAATCGGAATGCCGGAAGGAGTGTACGAGAAGGTGACGACACCGTCCGCGTGGCCTCCCAGGGTATGCTTCGCGGATTGGTTTCCCGTTCGCCCCCGCCTTCAGCGGGGTAGCGAACGCACATGATCCTGCAGTGCCCGATGACTCACCGCTGGGGAATGCTCGCCGCAGCGTCCCGACAACGACTGATATTGTGATATGTCACCAAAACATTGCGTCATTAGACAAAAAAACAATACAACTTGAAGTGCTTCTGCAATCGGAATTAAAATGTGATGTGATCGCGATTACCGAACATTGGTTAAGTCAAGCTAAGTTACAGTGTATAAACATTGATGACTATACTCTAGTGTCTAGTTTTTGTAGAAAGCATCGAGCTCACGGGGGCTCGTGTTTATTTGCAAGGAACGGAATAAAAACTATAGAATGTACAGAGTTCAATGACCTTGCGGAAGAACAATATTGTGAACTATCTGCCATTGAGTTGATCGACTATAATATCATAGTTATGTGCGTATATCGAACAAATTTAATTAGCTCCTCGTCCTTTTTAGCGTACCTAGAACGGCTTTTCGAACGAGCTTGCGATAGCAAAAAGAAATGTTGTATCGTAGGCGATTTTAACATCAACTGGTTAAATGACAATTGTACAGACCGTAAACAGCTGGGTGACTTGTTATCTGTGTACAATTTTAGTAATGAAGTTAATTTCCCCACACGCGTAATCGGTGCGTCTTCTACATGCTTGGATCATGTTTACTGCAATCTAGCCCGAGGGTTTATTGCGACGGCGCCGGTGGACACCCGCTTGAGTGACCACCGTGCCGTGCGCGTCGTGATCACGGTAACAACGCGAGTGAGCGCTCCCCGGACTCGTCTCGTCAGGGATTACTCCGAGGTGAGTCGTATGAACTTCTGTGCGGCAATCTCGAGCATAGACTGGCTTGAATTACAAACTAAAAAAGGTGAGGTAAATGCGTTTGCGTCATCCATTGTCAATATTATTGCGAATAAGATCGAGATCTGCTTTCCTCTCAAGCAAATAAATATAAAAAAAAATACATGGGTTAGCGACGAAATACGAAATGCAAAATCGTTTCTCTTTGACTTAATTAGCACTTATGAAAAATTTCCTGACTGTACTGAGTTAGAATCTCTAATAAGTAGGATAACTAGTGAATATAATGAATTAACGACTAAATCTAAATCTGGTCACTATACAAATATTATTTCTAGACATTCAAATACTCAAAAAGCCATGTGGAAAGTTGTCAATTTAGAAAGGGGAAAAGCAACTGTATCCATTGTTAACTTCACAGATGTCGTCAAAGACCCTATTACAGGGATACCATTTGAATCAAAAAAGGCAGCAGCAGATGCAATGAACGCCAGGTTTGTGGAAGCGGCCGTCACGTGCGGCGCGCCACGAGCCGACATGAGCGCCGTCAGCGCCGGACTCGAGTCCGCCCGCCCTCGCGCGGACCGCTCCATGTACCTGACGCGCTTCTCACCCACAGAAGTATATAAAATTATTATGACACGCATTCCTAATAAGCCTACTAAAGACATCTATAACTTGTCAATGACTATGTTACGAACGGCAGCAATAGCTCTCGCCCCCTGCCTAGCGACATTATTTAATCTTTGCATTGAGGCCGGATCTTACCCGTTGTTCAAAACGAGTAAAATATCGCCATTGTTTAAGGGAAAGGGGAAGCGTGACAATATAGACGGCTACAGGCCTGTGTCTATAATTCCAGCGGTAGCCAAGGTATTCAAAAATGGGTTGAGTACACGGTTAACAGATTTCCTCACTGAAACCGTAGCGTTAACAGAACGCCAATACGCCTACCGCGCTGGGCGCTCCACCACGTCGCTGACCCGCGAAGTGATCCGCCGTATAGTCGAAGCCTGTGAACGCCGGAGGCGGGTAGCCGTCCTATGCTGTGATCTGTCCAAAGCGTTCGACGTCGCAGACCACGGAGTGCTCGCTGTCAAGCTTCGACACTACGGAATTGATGGACCTCCGCATGCGCTCCTGACCGATCTGCTGCGAAATAGATCTCAGGTCGTCGTCTCTGGTGGTGGTGTGACGAGGTCGGACCCGCTGACGACGGTGATGGGCGTCGCTCAAGGGTCGTCAGTGTCGAACATCCTCTTCTCCCTATTGCTAAATAACCTGCCGGACTCTGCATTGTGGAGCGACATATTTATGTATGCTGACGACGTTGCAGCGATCGTCACCGCGGAAACAGTGGACGACCTCGAGCTGGAATTGAATAAAGCGGCACAAGAACTAGCAATCTGGTTTCAAAATAACGGCCTCGTGTTGAATACTAGCAAAACACACTTTATTCACTTTTCAATGTCGGGGCGGACTTCTAGAAGCCTCTCGGTGAGCGCAAATGGACTCCTGATAAAAGAAGTAAAAGCAACTAGCTTCCTCGGTTTCCAAATCGACCGAGGACTGACCTGGGGTTCCCACGTCGATAAGCTTTGTGCTAGGCTCGGTAGTGCATGCTACGCTTTAGGTAGGTTAAGACGTGTCGTGCCTGCTGAGGTGGTTCGCATGTGTTATTTCGCGACCGTACATTCATTACTGCAGTACGGCACCGAGCTGTTTGGACGCGCAGCCGAAAGGGAGCGCATCCTTCGAATGCAAAAAAGGGCCGTACGTGCAATCGTACGGGTATCGCGACTAACATCTGCGAAACCATATTTTAAACGGCTACAGATTATGACGTTTCCATGCATCGCCATATTCCAGTTGGCGGTTCATGTGCGTCAGAACCTAGAATTGTTCCCAAGGCAGGCAGAGGTACATCCCTACAATACACGCAGGGCAGCGAATGGTTGGCTTGCAACAGCGACCAGGAGACTAGCGAAGTCTGATAAGTTGTCGCACGTTATGGGCACTGCGGTGTACAATAAGATCCCTGGCATGGTTAAAGACGCACCGAGTGTCACTAATTTCAAACTTAGACTTAAAAATTGGCTTATAAATAAGGCGTTCTACAGCTATGACGAATTCATGATGTTTAATGAAGAAAGTTGTTGTGCCTCAGTTGATCAACTGGGTACATAGATATAATATTAATGTTTAGTGCTCAATTTGATTTAATTTTTATTCTATGTAATTAATTTATTTTGTGACATTGTTTGAAATTTCATTTTATTTTTTGATACTCAATTATATAATAATATATAATTGCGCAATATTTATGTACGTGTTAAGCAACCAGCTACAGCACCTGTGTTTCTCGTGAATCGCGCCGCGTTTCGCAACGATTAACCTGCCGCGATCGATACATGGAAATGCTACGCTGCATTTTCTACCAGGTGTCGTACCGTGTGACTTTTTGGACATATTAAAAGTGATTCACTTCTGTTCTTCACTTCAGACATTAGTCACGTACTTTTAATTAGAATTAATTAGTAATTTAATTATATTCATTAAATTAATTTTAAACAGTTCGGTCATTTTGTATCCGCCCTCGCAGCCGTACATAATTGGCGCAGGCGAAAAGGGATACTCGCGGTCGGTTTCGTGTCGAACATTTCCGCAAAAAGCCGCCCGTGTGGCTATCAAGCTACAAAGAGTGTCAGAATCTATCTACAGTTCGTGCTGCTTTGGGAGTATCCAGCCATCGATACGTGGGTGCAAAGGGACCGGAATCATGTGCATGTGAGTACACTAGATTCTTTTTAGTGGTTGCTCACTTCCTAGATTTTAATCCTTACCTACTAACATCATCATCAGTGGGAAGAAGTCCTTTGCTGGACATACCTACTTAGGCTTATAAAATAAACCTAATTTTTTCGATAACGAAAATCTAGTATACTAGTTAGAGTAATAGATAATAGCATCATCATCAGTGGGAAGAAGTCCTTTGCTGAACATAAGTACCTACTTAGGCTTATAAAAAAATCAAAATTTTTCGTTCACGAAAATATAGTAGAGATAGATTAATAGATAATCGGCGTAATATAAATTTAGACTATATATTAGAAGAAGAATCTAACATCATGGCTGTGTCAGAAATAGATGTAATCTATAAATCTTTGAGATTAGTCCCGGAATTTGATGGAAACCCGAATGTACTTACTAGGTTCATACAGATATGTGACGAATTATCAAAACAATTTTCGAAACCAGAAAGTAGCGATCTATCAAAATATGCTTTAATAAATGGGATCCTTAATAAAGTGGTAGGTCCTGCTGCTCGCTTAATAAATTCAAATGGAATTTCTAATGACTGGACTGGTATTCGTAGTGCTTTGGTGAACAATTTCGCGGATCATAGAGACGAAACTGCTCTTTATAACGACCTAGCTATTTTATATCAAGGCTCTAGTACACCTCAAGAGTTCTATGAACGCTGCCAGACGTTGTTCAGTACAATCATGACCTACGTCACTTTACATGACTCAGTGCAAACGGTAATAGATGCTAAGCGCGATTTATACAAAAAATTAACCCTTCAAGCGTACTTACGCGGATTAACTGACCCTTTAGGATCACGCATACGTTGCATGCGCCCCGAAAGCATCGAAAAGGCGTTAGAACTTGTACACGGAGAAATGAACATCATGTATATGCAAAGCCGAAACCAACGCCTACCCGATCGTAGGTCACTTGATTCCGCACCAGTAGTACCAAATCATTTTATTAGAAAAATGCCTATTCAACCTTTCGCTATGCCAGGTCCTCGTCCATATTTTAGTACCGGAGCACCAGGATTTTCAGGTCCACAATCTGTACCACAGTGGAAACCGAACATATATCAACCCCGTCCGTTTGGTCAAACACGTACCCAACAAATTTTCAGGGCTTTTCCAAAAAATTATAACCAGCAATGTAACGCGTTTCAAATGCCATCGAAGTCGAACCCGCAACCTCAGCCAATGAGTGGTGTAAGCCACTACGTCACTAAGACGCTTCCCCCATCGCGGCCCGGTATATCCGGACATGATTGGAGTAAATCAGGTAATCCACCCCCTACAAATTATTTTAAAACCAGAGAAATGAATTTCAACGACTGCTTGAACGAGCCCTATTTCGACGAGTGTTATACCGACTTTCAACCTTACGAGTATTACGACGATGAGTATGTACAATATTCATATGACCCCTACTACGAGTCATCTGCCCAAGGCATCGAGCACCACCAATCGAAACCAGATGAGACAAATGAGGCTACTGCTGTTCTAGGTTCTTCTGATAAGGATTTTCAGAAAATACCGAAATCAGGCACCTTAAAATAGAAATAAATCTACACACGCAACGTCAACTTCCGTATATTCAAATTTCATCTCCACCTATGAAACTATTAATAGATACGGGAGCGAATCAATCGTTTTTGAGCCCAGCTGTAGTAGGAAAGTACTTCAGTGACGTTCCATTAAACTACGACCCTTTTGAAGTGTGTAATGTTCATGCTAAAAGTAGGAGCGACTATTCCATCACGCTATCTAGTTTTGCCGAATTCAACGACTCTGATAACTTGACATTTTATGTCTATAAGTTCCACGAATTCTTCGACGGACTTATCGGAACCGATTTGTTAGACAAATGGGAGGCTGTAATAGATTATAAGAATAAAATACTTACAACCAAAACGGCTTCAAATCCCATACTAGTGTATGACTCACGTAATGTTAACTTGTGTGAAGAGATAATACCGGCAGGTACATCAAAATTGTTGAGAATTCCCATTAATATTCACGATGGAGACGCTTTAATAGAAGAACAGTCGATTTCTAACTGTGTAATAAGTGAATGTTTGACTTCAGTTAGCCATAACCGGGGAATAGTCGAGGTCACGAACCCGAGTCGAAGTGACGTCATATTTTCTATGGATCGTGCCGTCATTGCTGAAGTACATAACATCGAGTGCACGCGCACTGAACAGTGCTCGTCTCGCGCGAAGGAAGTTATCTCGCGCCTTCGTACAGAACATTTAAACGTTGAGGAACGTAAAAACTTAGAACTTTTATGCGAACAATACGAAGACGTCTTTTACCTAGAAGGTGAACCTTTGACCTTCACAAATAAAATTAAACATAATATTAAACTTACTGACGATGCTCCAGTCTATACAAAGAGTTATAGGTATCCGTATATACATAGGCAAGAAGTACAGGAACAAATTGGTAAAATGTTAGAACAGAATATCATTAGACCTTCGAATTCCGCGTGGAGTTCCCCAATTTGGGTAGTACCTAAAAAAGCAGATGCTTCAGGAAAGGTGAAGTGGAGAATAGTTGTCGATTTTAGAAAACTTAATGAAAAAACCGTAGACGACAAGTACCCGATCCCGAACATCACGGATGTATTAGACAAATTAGGAAATTGCCAGTATTTTACTACACTAGATCTAGCTAGCGGCTTTTACCAAGTTGAAATGAACCCTCAAGATATTCCGAAAACTGCCTTTAACGTAGAGCACGGGCATTACGAATTTTTGAGAATGCCAATGGGCCTAAAAAATAGTCCATCTACTTTCCAGAGGGTCATGGATAATGTTCTTAGAGAACTCCAGAACACAATTTGTCTAGTATACCTCGATGATATTATAGTATTCAGTACATCCCTTCAGGAGCATATGGTTAATTTAAAAAAGGTATTTCAAAAACTACGCGAGTCCAATTTTAAAATACAAATGGATAAATCAGAATTTCTTAAATTAGAAACTGCATATCTAGGACACGTCATAACTAGAGACGGAATAAAACCTAATCCGGATAAGATATCGGCAATAAAAAAATACCCTATACCAAAAACTGCTACGGAAATCAAAAGATTCCTAGGACTACTTGGTTATTACAGTTTTTTTACATTACATACATTTACATTTCTCCAGCATACCAAAAGTTGTCACTTCATCCTTAAATTCCTCAGCTGCTGAAGCGACAACGCTATTAGAGTCAAGCGTTCAAAAATGTAAAAATATCTTCAGTTTTAAATATGTTAATCCTGATAATATTGTGAAAACTTTTAAATCTTTAAATATTAAAAATACTGAAGATCTATGGGGAATGTCAACCAAAGTATTAGGCGCTATCATAACTGATATTGCACCTTGTTTAGCATACATTTTTAATAGATGTGTTGATGAGGGTGTTTTCCCAGATTTAATGAAGCACAGTAAACTCATTCCCCTGTACAAGTCCGGAAATGAACAAGATCCTGCTAACTACAGGCCTATATCGGTACTGCCTACGTTGAGTAAAATTTTTGAAAAAGTTGTTCTTAATCAGTTAACATCACATTTTAATGTCAACGGCATACTTCATAGTCATCAGTTTGGATTCACTAAAGGTCGTTCAACGACTGATGCCGGCTCGTCGCTCCTAAAGCACATATATGATGCTTGGGAACACTCACAAGATGCGATTGGGGTATTCTGCGATCTGTCCAAAGCTTTTGACTGTGTAAGTCGTGCCACCTTATTATCTAAACTTAAACACTATGGCATCCAAAATCGGGCAATTGATCTTATACAGTCCTACCTAACCAATAGAGTCCAAAAAGTTGATGTTGGCGGTGAGAGGTCTTCCGGATCGGTCATTGATATAGGGGTGCCACAGGGTTCTATACTGGGTCCCTTCTTATTTTTAGTTTATGTAAATGACCTTCCACTTTTTGTTAAAAATTTGTGTGAAATTGTTCTATTCGCTGACGATACCTCTTTAATTTTTAAAATCGACAGATTGAAGGCTAACTTCGATGACGTTAATGCATCTCTGTCGCAAGTACTTAACTGGTTTACTGTAAATAATCTTTTGCTCAATGCTGGGAAAACTAAATGCATAAAATTTACTTTGCCAAATGTGGTTCAGCGACCAACCAGTATCAAATTAAATGGAGAGTCACTTACCCCTGTCAATTCTACAATTTTTTTAGGACTTACTATTGATGCAAAATTGCAGTGGGGTCCTCACATAAAATCACT
Source organism: Plemyria rubiginata (assembly GCA_963576535.1). Lineage (NCBI taxonomy): Eukaryota > Metazoa > Arthropoda > Insecta > Lepidoptera > Geometridae > Plemyria > Plemyria rubiginata. The sequence continues at coordinate 944,243 of OY754905.1, forward strand.
TGCTGGTAGACTAAGTTCGGCTGCATACGCAGTTCGCACTATAAGATGGCTTACAGATGAGGCTACAGCTAGGCTGGTATATTTTAGTTACTTCCACAGTGTAATGTCCTATGGTATCTTGCTATGGGGTAGAGCTGCTGATATACAAAGTATATTTGTACTTCAAAAACGGGCGATACGTGCCATTTATAAAATGAAACCACGTGACTCATTGAGGGAGCGTTTTAAGGAAATTAATATTCTCACAGTAACTTCACAGTATATTTTTGAAAATTTATTGTACACTCATAAACACATAGGTAGCTTTAAGAAAAAGAGTGACGCACATAACGTTAACACTAGAAATAAAAATAAATTATGCATTCCGAAATTTCGATTACAAAAGGTAAATGGCTCGTTCATGGGGAACGGTATACGCTTCTATAATAAACTCCCAGAAAGTGTCACTGGGCTTCCTATTAAAAAATTTAAAGTGTACATTAAGAATTATCTGATAAGGAAAGCTTACTATACTATAGATAGTTATATTAATGATAAAAGTGCGTGGCCTGATGTCCCGGTCGCTCTGCCCATCGACGGCTAACATATCTGCAATGTCTTTACTATTATGTTATTTAAAAAAAGATTTTTTATTTTTTTCTCCATTGTTGTTTGACTATACTATCAATTTATGAATCTGTTTACTTTTCCTTTTCTGTTAGATTACTTTGTATTATATAGCTTCAATAGTGTAGGTATTTTATTACATTGTAACGAGGATCATATAAAAGAGCGATAGATACCAAGCCGAGTTTGTTGCCTGTTCTTCTCGGTGTTGGTCGCGTGGAACTGGCACTAGAGTCACCTAGTTTTAAGACGGTTCAAGATGGTCCTTGTGATTTTACTGAATAAACATATTTTGACTTTGACTTTGACTTTGACTTTACAGGAAGTTCATACCAGATTTTGCTAAAATTACTAAACCTATGACCCAATGTTTAAAGAAAGGCTCTAAAATTACACATGATCGTAATTATGTTGAATGCTTCGAAAAATGTAAGACCCTTCTTGTAAATGATCCAATTCTTCAATATCCAGATTTTTCTAAATCCTTTTTACTAACAACAGATGCATCAAATTTTGCGATTGGAGCTGTCCTTTCTCAAGGTCCTATTGGATCTGATAAACCTATTGCATACGCGTCAAGAACTTTAAACTCAAGCGAAATCAACTATAGCACGATAGAAAAAGAAATGCTAGCCATCGTGTGGGCTACAAAATACTTCCGGCCATACCTTTTTGGTAGAAAATTTAAAATACTAACAGATCACCGTCCTCTGCAATGGGTAATGAATATTAAGGAACCCAATTCCCGTTTAACGCGCTGGAGGTTACGTTTAAGTGAATATGACTACGAATCTGAGTACAAGCCAGGGAAAGCTAATACAAACGCTGACGCCCTTTCACGCATTGAATTACACAATGAGGAAATTAGTTCAATCGTAGTCAATGTATCACAAGGATCTAACTCAGATTCTAGAACCGAAAGCGTTGACTCTAGAACGGAAAGTGCTGATTCAAGAACGGATAGTGTACATAGTGATGCGGAAAATCCTATCCTAGAAGTACCCATCTCAGAAGAACCTCTAAATCGATTTCTCAAGCAGATCGTGTTCAATGTGTGTTTGATTGTATTGTTTTTATTGTTTTTGTTTTTTTGTTGTAAGTATCTGTAAGATTGATTGATACTTAGCATACAAAATTGTTACCAGTATGTATGTAGACTTTCTTTAAATGTATTTTTTGCCACTTCTATTGTTTTTTCTGTATATTTTTTGTGTTTTTAGTTGGTTGTGTTTCTCTTTCAGCAAACTGGCTTGTGTGGTGACTATTTAGTGTCTATAGTAGTATAAAGTAGATAGGTACATACACAAATTAGTAATTTTTATTTATTTTTAGATTTATTTATATTAGGTTTATATTTTGGTAGGTATATTTATATAAGTAGGTAATATAGTAATTTATGTCTATTGTATTTGATGATAGTTTTTTCTCTTGCTCTTCATCTTGCTCTTCTGACAATGACTATGCCAGTGCCTTTAGCGATGACTCACTTCATTTGCGAGACCAGCTTAATACAATTTTTTCTGTTTTTTCTGGTAACTTTAATATTGTTCACATAAATGCGCAAAGCATACCATCACACTTTGACGATATCCACTCCTCTTTCGATTCTAAAATGATTGATGCAATACTTGTTTCGGAATCATTCTTGAAACCGTCAATGCCTTCCACTCAATACCCTCTCCCTGGCTTCAAACTCTTTAGAAATGACAGAGTGGGCAAGGGGTGCGGTGGGGTGGCCATCTATCTACGTGCCGATATACCCTCTAAAATCGTGGATCATTCTCCTTCGGATTACTCGAACTTTGCGGAACACCTTTTCTTAGAGATCACTGTTAACCACTCCAAAATTCTCCTGGGCGTGTATTATCCCCCTTCATGCAAAATTGATTACTTCTCTTCTCTGGAGCTGAAACTGGATTCTCTCACTCCTCTCTATGACCACACTATTCTTCTTGGTGATTTCAACACATGTCTGCTTAGAGGTGATTCACGAGCAAACAAACTTACTTCACTGTTTTCATCTATCAACATGTCTATTCTTCCGCTCTCTGCCACTCACCATGCTCCCAATTCTTCTCCCTCTCTTCTTGATTTAGTTATAGTTTCTGATCCTCGTCGTGTGGCTACACATGGTCAATTAGCTGCTTCCTTCTCCTACCATGACCTTTTGTATCTGTCCTATAAAATTCGCTGCCCCAGGCCTAAGCCAAAATTTCGTTTTATCCGTAGTTTCAAAGATATCAATCTTGACAGCTTGAAACGGGATGCAAATAATATTGACTGGAAACCCCTCATAGATGCAGTTAGTATTGACGACAAAGTTTCTTCCTTTAACTCGATCATCGTTGGTCTGTATGACATTCACGCCCCTCTTAAACGTGTCAAAATTAAACATCCACCAGCTCCCTGGTTGACACAGCCTATAAAAAAGGCCATGGCTTTACGGGACAAAGCTAAGAGGCTCTACAAGAAGTCGCCCACTGAGGAAAATTTTACCGAATTTAAAAGACTTCGCAACCGATGCACCAAAATGTGTAGGCATGCAAAGAGACGCCATATTCACTCCTCCATCAATAACTGCAGTCCGTCTCTCATGTGGAAATTTCTCAACTCCTTAGGAATTGGAAAACACTCCCATGACACCCAAATTTCTTTCAACTTAAATTCAATCAACACTCACTTCTCTAGTTCACCCGTATTCTTAGATAATCGGACCAAGCTTTCCACCATTGACCAATTATCTCGCCTATCCAAACCTAACTGTCCTGCTTTTATCTTAGATGGGGTTACTGAGGGGGAAGTGTTAAAGATGATTAATTCCATATCCACGAAAGCTGTCGGTGTGGATGGCATTCAGGTCAACATGCTGCAAATCCTCTCCTTAGAGCTCGTTTCTGCAATAACTCACATTATTAACTTTTCTCTTGAAACGAGCTCATATCCTTCCATCTGGAAAAAAGCTTTCGTTACTCCTCTCCCTAAAACCCCAAATCCCACTACTGTATCCGAATTCAGACCCATATCCATCCTACCTTCCCTATCCAAAATCCTAGAGCATGTTGTCCATAAACAACTGTCCCACTTTCTCCATCGTAACAACCTTTTGAGTCCCTGCCAGTCCGGTTTTCGCCCCGGCCACAGCACTGTCAGTGCCCTGATAAAGGTATCCGATGATATTCGTTGGGCTATTGACAATCAGTTGGTCACTGTTCTGGTATTACTTGATTTTAGCAGTGCCTTTAATTCGGTTGATTATGACATACTTCTATCCATTCTTTCCTCTCTTAATATTTCTCCCTCAGCAATCTCCTGGTTTAGCTCTTATCTGTCGGGTCGCTCGCAGTGTGTGCGGTCTGAAGAGTCTGTCTCTGAATGGTGTGACATCACTGCGGGTGTACCACAAGGGGGTGTTCTCTCCCCTCTCCTTTTTTCTGTCTTCATTAATGCTATCTCTCAAGTAATTTCTTCCCACTATCACCTTTATGCGGACGACCTGCAAATTTATACTCATTTTAAAGTCGACGAGATTTCCTTAGGCATTAACCGAATTAACGCTGACCTCCAAAATATCCACTCGTGGGCAAGTGCTTTTGGTCTCCTGGTTAACCCATCGAAGTCTCAAGCTTTAATCTGCGGTAGCCCCTATATGTTGAATATGGTTCGCAAATCTCTCCCTCCTCCTTTGTTGTATGCTGATTCCCCCATCTCTTACTCCCCTAACGCTAAGAATTTGGGTGTAATTTTTGACTCTCAGCTATCTTGGCTAAGTCATGTCAATGGAATCAGCAAAAGAGTACACTTTTCTTTTCAATCCCTTAAGCGTTTCCAGAAGTTCTTACCCCACGAGACCAAAGTCACTCTAGCGCAAACTCTTTTGTTACCCCATCTCGACTATGCAGATTCCTGTTTCTTAGACGCTACGGAGGAGATCTGCAATAAATTGGAACGTCTTCAGAACTTATGCATCCGATTTATTTTCGGTCTGCGTAAGTATGATCACGTTTCAATGTTTAGGGCCCAGCTGAAATGGCTGCCTATCCGTCGTCGACGTGATCTGCACATCCTGTCTCTGCTCTTTAACATTCTCAACAACCCTCTCTCTCCTTCTTATCTCCGTGAGCGTTTCGATTTCCTTATCCCACATGGTGAGTCCTGCAGAACATGCAAATCTCTTTTACTAAAAACACCTCTTCACTCTTCAAGTCGCTATGGTGGCTCTTTTACTATCCAGTCAGTCAAATTGTGGAATTCTCTCCCTCATTCTATCCGCGCTAGTCCCTCGCTTGGTATATTTAAAGCTAAAGTCAAAGAGCACTATCTTTCCCTTTGAGTATGTATATTATAATATGTATATATTTATCATATATATCGTAAGTAGGTATATATATTATATATTTTGTATATAAGTATAAACAATATATGTATGTTTAAGTACATATGTCTTGTGTAGATTTAGGTATTTATTTTATCTTGTTTTTTAATAGTTGTAGTAGTTATTAATATAATTTATTTATCCTCTCTCATTTTGTACACGCACCCACCTCTAATTTCAATCTCTCACAATCCTTCAAGGTTTGCTGGAAGAGAACTCTTTTTAGGGTTAAGCTCGCCTTTGTACATGTATTGTTATTTAAGTTTACTGTATATTTTCACTGTGTACAATAAAGAATAAAGAATAAAGAATGTCATATTAGGTGACATCAAAAGTAGTCCTAAAGTCACAAAACCCTTTGAAAATCACACAAGAACTTCTATTCAAGTCTGTCAATCGAATCTAGAACAAGACGTAATCAACGCGATTAAAGAACACGTTAACCCTAGAGTGAAAACCGGTATTTTAATAAACCCTATGCTAGAAATGTATTCAATCTTACCTATTATTCAAAGAAATTTTCAAAATTCGGCAATGCATTTGGTTCTTTCAAAAACTGAAATAGAAAATGTGAAAGAGTATTTAAACCAGCAAGGAAAAATTAAAAACTATCACGAGGGAAAGACCAATCATAGAGGAATTAATGAATGCTATCTAGCTCTATCGCGAAGGTATTATTGGCCTAAAATGAAAGAACATATAACTAAATTCATTAACGAGTGTCATATATGCGGACAAGCCAAATACGATCGTAACCCAGTAAGACCTCGGTTCCAAATCGTACCCCCACCGACAAAACCTTTTCAAGTACTTCATTTAGATTTACTTAGTGTAGAATCTCAGAAGTTTCTGACTATAATAGATGCTTTCTCGAAGTATGCTCAAGCATATTTTCTGAGAGATGCTACCGCTGTAAGCGTTGTTCAGGCTTTATTAAAGTTCTCTTCTCATCACGGCATCGCTCTTTCTATTATCACTGATAACGGCCCCGAGTTTGCAAACCAGCTGTTTTTAGAATTCAATAGATTGCACAAAATTGAACACCATAAAACTTGCCCAAATACGCCCAACGAAAATGGAATGGTAGAACGACTACATTCTACAATACTTGAGCACATGCGTATTTTAAAATTAGAAAATCGAGATGAACAAATTTCAAACCTTATGACATACGCTATTTTAGCATATAATAGCTCGATTCATAGCTTTACAAAATGTAGACCAATTGACATTATAACTGGTCACCTAGATCCTCGAGATCCCGTAGATATGAATGTAACTCAACATCTAATGCAAGAATATATTCAGGATCATAGGAAACGTATGTTAAAAGTTTATGAAATTATAAATGAAGATACCCTTTTACGTCGCACTGAAATAACTGAGAACATTAATAAGGGTCGCGAACCCGAACGCAATTATACTCCTGAACAAGAGGTATTGATTAGAAACCCTATGGCTAATAGACAGAAACTAGCGCCCCGCTTTACACGGGATACGGTTGTAGAAAATTTGCCTATACATATTTACACTAAAAAGAAAGGTAGACGTGTACCTAAGTCACGTCTAAAACGGGTACCTAATAGTGCTCGTTTGTTGCAGGAAACGGCTCCTCGTCCTGACATTGATCCAAGGCCTCCATCTGTTACAAGCGGAAGAGATAACACTTGAGAGTCTTAATGATGGACCAGGTGTTTTGCCTTTCAAACTGGGACCCACCAGAGTCATTTCCCATTACCATTCCTTTGTCCAGACTATACGTTTAGATGACATTCAGATTAGAATACGGAATATAAAAGGACGCTTAGAAAATTTAACACCGCTCTTAAATAACAAAACGTCTTCACTCTACTTTCCTCACGTTAAATATCTAGAAGTTAAATTAGATGACATTTCTGAACAGTTGGAGACATTCAAGATTTCTCGCGTCAAAAGAGGTCTTATAGACGGCCTAGGTTCGGTTATAAAAAGCATTTCTGGAAATTTGGATTATACGGACGCGCTAAAATACGACAGTTCCATTGCAACTTTAAAGCAAAATGAGAACAACTTAGCTGTCGAGATTAATCACCAAATGAGTTTAAGCAAGCAGTGGGTTTCACGTAGTTCGAATGTAACGGATAGAATTGTAGAGAATCAGAAAAAAATTGAGAAAATTATTAATTCTATTTTAAATAGAGATGCCAGACATGAAGCGGACATGATTGAATATGCACATTTAGCTCAGTTACTCTTAATTCTTGGAGATGACATAGATAACTTGTCTATGCAATTTTATAAATTGGAAAATCTATTTGCCTTCATTAAAGCTAAGAGCAGTCACCATTCAGTACTCAGCTATGACACATATAAAAGCATGATGAGTAGATTAGATACTTTGTATAAGAAGAAGGAAATTTTAGATATTAGTTTTAGAGATTATTTCGATCTAATTAAATTAGGATATTTTTATAAAGGTAATGATATATTCTTAATTATTAAGTTTCCGATTGTTCGTCCAACTAACTATATCCTTTACAGATTATCCTTAGCCCCTAATCATGATAACAAAATCCTATCTCCCACCTATCCATATGTGGCAATTCACGACAAAGATCTATTGTCTATGGAGACTGAATGTCCGAAGTATAACCACGGTCACCTTTGCGAAGACAATTCAAGCCACCACAATGGGGACCAAAAGGCCTGCATCCAGGAACTTTTACTTCGGCAGCGTATCCACCAGTCCTGCCATTTTACTTCAGCTATCTTATCTTCGGAAGCCATGGAGCAGTTAGATGATCACCACTACGTATTGAGCTTTCCTAATCTCACGAAGGTTCGCCTTACCTGTTCTCAAGACCTATACAGGATGCTGCAGGGTAGTTATCTGGCCATCATACCTAAAGGATGCGCTCTTCATACTTCAACCATAACTGCAAGTAACCATCATGATCAAATTAAAGGACGGATATTAAAAATTATGGATATACCGGTTATTGAAGAGGAGGCGTATAAAGCACCAGTGAAGAAGACCATAAAACTAAACACGATTGATTTGAGCCACCTACATTCTAGTAACTATAAAATAGCTCTTCAAGAACCTGTCATTTTGAATTCAGAAAACAATGAAAGCATATACCACACCACGATTCCGCTCTATACCCTGTTCGGTGCAGCTACACTTTTCATCATCGTGCTCGTATATCGAAAATTGAATAAGCCACGAGTTCTAAAAGTTGACCCAATAAAGTTAAACGAAGTCTACTCTAAGAAAGAAGATGAGTCAGACCATATAGAAACCAAAGATGGAGCTGCTTCCAGAGAACCAGTTCATCCAATATCTACACTATTCTCGACAACAGCCTCAAAATAGATGCAGATCTTTCGGAGGGAGATGTTAAGCAACCAGCTACAGCACCTGTGTTTCTCGTGAATCGCGCCGCGTTTCGCAACGATTAACCTGCCGCGATCGATACATGGAAATGCTACGCTGCATTTTCTACCAGGTGTCGTACCGTGTGACTTTTTGGACATATTAAAAGTGATTCACTTCTGTTCTTCACTTCAGACATTAGTCACGTACTTTTAATTAGAATTAATTAGTAATTTAATTATATTCATTAAATTAATTTTAAACAGTTCGGTCATTTTGTATCCGCCCTCGCAGCCGTACATAATTTACGTTAGGCACGTATTATTATTATGAATGACCTATAATTGAAACTAATTATCAATAAAATGTTTATATCTGTTTATATCTGTGTTCGAACAGTATTTATGCGTGTCACTTTAGAGTTATTCTTTCAAACAACCTCCCCGAAATGAAATAATAGCCAATCGCACCTCGAAATTGCGAGCTGCTGTCGCCGGACCCTTAATGTATGATTCTATCACAAGGTAAATCAAAGCAATTTTCATTTATTTTATTCATCTCTTTTTTTTAGTAAAACTAAGAGTAATCCGACTAGTCCTACTATGATGGATGGATGGATGTATGTTTGTTACTCTTTCACGCCAGAACAGCCCAACAGATCTATATGAAACTTGGCAGAGAGATAGATTATAGTCTGGAATGGCGCGTAGGCTACTTTTTATCCCGTGGGAATACCGGGATTTAAAACTGCACAGATGAAACCGCGGGGCGCAACTAGTAATATTCTCAGTGGTACTTTGTAAAATATAAATATTGATCAATAAAACGTTTTCCAATAGTATCTGATAAACAGTTATTTTTTGTCGATGCATTAATAATATCTCACTTGGTTCATGGAGTGCAGTTGCCTTGGCGGATTGCAGCGTTAGAATATGTGTGTTGATGTTTCTGGTGACGTAGCCGCGAAGCACTAGCTCTTCGAAGGTAAGATCGATGGCCACGGACTCTACAAAAAAAAGATTCAACTTTGAAGGTGTTTTTTAAGTCGTTTTAGAGCCTGTATGTGTTGAAATATGTAAGAAGTACATACATACATACATAATATCACGCCTGTATCCCATAGGGGTAGGCAGATACCACGGATTTCCACCTGCTACTATCCTTACATACCTCTTTCGCTTCATTCACTCTCATATCATTCCTCATACATTTTCGTCGGTTTAGGGTACTCTTGACCTGGCCTTTCTCGAGAACGTCTGCTATCTGATCCAGATACGTCCTCCGAGGTCTTCCCCTCCCAACAGTCCCATTAACACTCGCCTGATGCACCTGTTTTGTTAATCTCCTTTCATCCATCCTCTCTACATGCCCAAACCATCTTAACATACCTTTCTCTACCCTCATCACTACGTCTTCTTTCACTCCACATTTCTCTCTAATCACACTGTTCCTCACTCTATCCCTCAAATTCACACCACACATACTACGTAACGCTCTCATTTCTACTGCATTCACTCTACTCTGATGTTTTTTCTGCCATACCCAACTTTCGCTACCATACATTAATGTCGGCACTAACACCCCTCTATGTACAGCCAGTCGTGCCTTTTTAGACAGTTTCCGGCTGCTCATAAACGTGTGTAGCGCCCCATTCACTCTATTTCCAGCAGTCACTCTCCTTTCAATATCATTATCATGCTTCCCATCTCTCGTAAACAAAGTCCCCAAGTATACAAATTCATTCACTTGTTCCACTCTTTCTCCACCAATCAAAATATTACATTCTGTCATACATTCATCTCTTTCAAACACCATAATTTTCGTCTTACTAACATTTACTTTCATTCCTTTTCCCTCAAAAGCTCCATGCATAATTGTTACCATCTCCTGTAACCCTTCTGCCGATGACGCAAGTATAACCTGGTCATCAGCATAGAGAGAATTTTCATTTAAAACGGGATATTTACCAGTGCATATAGTTGTTTTTGGTTGTGTTTGTTGCCTGTTCTTCTCGGTGTTGGACGCGTAGAACTGGCACTAGAGTCACCTAGTTTTAAGACGTTTCAAGATGGTCCTTGTGATTTTATTGTATAAACATATTTTGACTTTGACTTTGCATGCGTAATTATCACAAACTAAGATCCAAACGAGTCGCAACTGTGGCAAAATATCGGGTAACAAAGTCACAAATCATGGTAAATACCCCGTTTTAAATGAAAATCATGTTCATAACCATGATAGTTTCAAAAGTGATAAATGATATAGAGTTGAAACTACCGCGCTGAGATGATAAAACCGAAGACCTCACCTTCGTCGTTGAGCGCGTCGCTTGGCAGCGTGGAGTACCGCAAAGGCACCGACACTCTCTCGGCCACCAGCGACAGCGGGACTTGCCAGGCCGCTTCCAATCGGGCCGAAGAACCGCAGATATTCGCTTCACCTAGCAAACGGACGACAAAACTGTTGCAGTAGTTGTTTTTTTTATATTTGACTAGCGATCCTCCCGCGCGCCCCTGCTTCGCACGGGTGCACATTACATGCATGTATTATACATATAAACCTTCCTCTTGAATCACTCTATCTATTAAAAAAACCGCATCAAAATCCGTTGCGTTATTTTTAAAGATTTAAGCATACATAGGGACATAGGGACATGGGGATATAGGGACAGTGAAAGCGAATTTGTTTTATACTATGTAGTGATAGACTGTCCTTTGGCCACAATCTCACTTGGTGGTAAGCAACGATGTAGCCGACGATGGAGCAGAACGGTCTAGAAGACACCTATTCGCTCTTGCCTTGAAGAGGCAGAAGTTTACGCAATGCACGTAATTTACGGTCTCAAATCTCTTAGTTCCAAGTCCCAACTCTCGATTCTTTAAGGATAGGTGGTAATATTTGCAAATATTGGGATATTTTGGAGAGTTGGGACTTGGTACTAAAAGATTTGAGACCGTGCCTGGAGAATCTTTCTTCCTAGAAACGTCTAGGGGAGGCCTATGTCCAGCAGTGGACCTCTTTTGGCTGATGTTCCTACAGCATGCGTCTAAATAAAAACCTGCATGATACCAATACGAGATTTATATCAATGGAATCAATCAATCAAAAGCTCATAAAAATATTTAGGCATCTTCCTATTTGTACACGTTTACAAATCATAATGTAAAATATGAGGATGATAAAAACTGCACAAAGTACGTACATATTTTCAATGAATAGCTGAAAACGACGCTCTCTCTCTTCGTGAAGTAATCCCTGTTCAGAAGTAAATGCGCCACAGCACGAATGTCGGCTCTCGCACACGGCTTGGCTTGTGTGTCGGAGAGCGTGCCGAGTCGCGCTTGGATGGAAGATATTGTTACAGTAGCGTGGAGGCGAGCGCCTTGCCACAGCGGACCGGTGTCGTCAGGCATTTGACACGCCGCTGAGCAAACCCTGAAAACATAAACCAGATGTGTACTCTACCCCCTATTTTTACGCACATGTATAGTATGATACATGTAGAATAGTGTAGTAGTAGGTATATACCTAATAGTAGAGCTCTTTGTGAAGGGCTACTACCTCCACGCCTATTTGTCGCTAAGAGCATCGTGCACATGACGTGTAGGCCTATCGTAGGGCACATTGTAATCGTGGGAGATTTGCGAGGCATAATGCTTTCTCACCGTATTACCGTACCGAAAAATATAGTTCCAAGGCTACTACAGCTACTGAGTCACGTGGGGACAGTGAGTCAAAGGGGGAGGACGTGAGACCAGCTAGCGTACGTTGCGGAAGGAAACCTTTTGTACTAACTGCCCTTCGAGCATGGATCAGCGATACGATATTTGACAAGTTACATGCTTGCACGCCTATTTTTGTAATGTTCGTTCATTATTTAAATTTATCGAGAAAGAAGATCGAGAATTACTGTCAAACTTATCGTATTGATGATCCATGCTCGATAGTTACGGTAGCGCTACTGCTATAAAACCTTTTCGCGTGTCCGCCCGTAAGTTCGGTACTTTTTTGGTATAGAAATATCAAACCGGGATATAGCGATGACGACATACCGATAAAATATTCAGTCCCTACTTTATAATAGGGAAACTGATAACACGTGAGTATTTTTTCGAAAATACGAAAATTCATATTTTACAACACCCAGACGACTATAAATGATTGTCCTCGGCCTATTTAAATTATATTCAATCATTTATTCATTAAACGCTTTATTCGCAACCATTTCTTTCAAAAAAGTTATTCCATTTTGTGTGTTAATTTCAAAACATTATAAATTTAAATGGAAACACTCAAAATGTTCATGTTATAAAATGTTTTATTTTTTTTAATAAATATTTGCTTCAGAGTTCATAATTCATAATACAATTATTTATAATCTCAGACGCCCCAAGACATTTGGGGGCTACGACTCTCAAGTCCAAGTAACTTCAATGAAATTTGTCTTTACAAATCACCAGATTTCATGTTTTCATTAAAATCAATTTTCCGAACTTTCTAGACGACCCCTGTGAGCCGCCAAACACAGACGAGATAGGTATCTACCTGTAAAATCAATTATCTCTTTGAAGGGTCCCTCGCTACTCATCCCCCTGTCTGGCTGCGGATATTATTATTATTTAGAGTGCTTCGGGCTTCAAACCCAACAGATAAAGTACTTTGACAAAGCGAACGACGCTAATCTGCGCTGTCCTACGAATTTCGAACTTATCCCCTTCAAACATGATAAAGTTGTTCGTAGTTCGTAGTCTATTAGGTACTTGCTTTGATGTTTATTAGACTTCGTTAATAAAAAGGAATTTTCCCGGAAATGTAATAGAGAACAGTGAAGCGTAGGACGTTGCACTTACTTAAAAATATTTCGAAATGAGACCGTTTAACAGAAAATAGGATTCGTACCTACTTATAAAAAAAAACATTTTATTATTCGTTTGTATCGTTAAATAAATAGAGGGCGGATGAAGCTTCGAAGTTCAGATTAAATATGTATTTCTAAAAAGTAAGAATTTAATAAAGGAGTTACTATATGAGTCGAGGACAACAAAATCGATTCTTACTTTTTATTTTTTTATTATTTGTGTTTTATCACAACTAGCTAGTTTCCCTTACATAAATTAACTTTTTTCTTTTACTATTTATGATGAATATAGCAAATTTAAAAAGAAAATTTTAGTTAATATTTTAATTTGTGATTGGTATATTAAATAAAAAAAAAGAACAGCTTTCGTAAAATACACAAGAAATAATAACTGTGAGCAATAGTTTTTATTTTAACATAAGAGGCTATGTTATGCTTTTGTTTTGGCTACCCGCGAAAGCTGAAAGGATCCCTTCAGGCATGCTTTTCAAATTGTTACAAAATTAAAAATGATATCAAGAATGATTCATTAACCAGCTGGCTCTTTCCTTCGCTATTCAGTGAAACTCTCTTCTTCTTCTTCCTGCCCTTGCCCGTGTCGGCACAACAGGTTTTTTCTCGCCACTTTCCTCTATCATTCGTCATCTCAGTAGTCCTTTCTTTCCCATATCATCTTTCACACAATCCATACATTTTTTCTTTGGCCTGCCTCTACTCCTTAATCCATCCACATTCATTCCTAACACTCATTTCGTTACATGACATTCATCCCTTCTCATAACGTGCCCATACCACGCTAACCTATTACTCCTCATTAGTGAAACATGTGTTAAATTTTTTTTTACATTTCTTTTCAAATATACATTAAATTCATACCCTCGATATTAGGATGCGAATGCGAGCTGGTGCTTTTATTACGAGTGTATCGAGAAAATGTACGGATGCACAATACAGTGCATATTTAATAGTCGAAAAGCATGGGGTGTGTCAGTTATAATCCTGCGCCAATTTGAGGTGTCATGACTACGGCCGCGGCAAACGGGGGGATGAAAACCGAGTGATGGGCTATAAAATAATTTTATCTGAAACTAGCGACACGCCCGCGCGCCCCTGCTTCGCACGGGTGCACATAATTATCATGCATGTATTATACATATAAACCTACCTAATGTAGTGATCAGAAACATTTCAACATCGGCTTCAAGTGCTCCTTGCATTACGTTATCAATTTGATTGTTGTTTAGGGTTAGACAGTCTGACTCTTATATTTTCTTTTTCCTTGCTATAATGTAAAACGGTCAGAAGTTGCACAATAACTGTTTATTTTTTTCGAAGCTGCTTATTGTTATCTATGAAATCGAGAAAATTGAAGCCTACACAATTATTTCAAAGACACGTGCGTATATTGCGAGGGGTGCGTCAATTACATCTTGTGCCAATTAAGTTGGCATGGCTACGGCCGCAGAGGCCGGGGATGAAATCAGTAATTGTATCTGAATAAACATACAAACAGGGAAGAGGTGGAGAGGCATAATTCCGTACCAATTAATTAATTAATTGATGACGCAGCGGGCGAGAGTCCGCATGCGACGCAAGAGGTTGCGGGTTCGATTCCCGCCTCGGAACAAATTTGCTAACGATCTGCAGAAATTTGTTTCGTTGGTCTGGGTGTTTATGTATAATAAAAAATATATATCTATGTAAGCATTAAAGTATTAGATATATCAGTCATTTAGTACCCATAACACAAGCTTTGAGTAGCTTACTTTGGGGCTAGATGGTGCTGTGTGGATTGTCCAGAATTATTTATTTATTATTTATTTATTTAATTATGTAAGTATGGATGCGGTCGGGGACGTAAACTGAGAGTGTTTTTGATTCTACGCTATAGACTGTGGGCATGTCGTGGGTTTGATCCCTATCGAGAACAAATAATTGTAACATGCATGTTGTTGCCTGTCTGGGTGTTGTTATGCGCATTTGGACAAATGCGTGGATAACGTTACGTTATTTAGACGGTAGGTAAGGAATGAATAAACGAAACAGCCACGAACTACACTTATTGTTCTCCATTTGTTATTCGTCGTCATTGTGAGCCTGTCTTATTACCATTACAACAGGGAATCAGCATTTCGAACCATTGATTTCATGCGATTGAATAAATCTGATCCAAAACCGTTTTTGAACTTTGCTCTCCCTAAATTTTGTCCGCGAAACGCGTCTTTGTTATATCTCCATCAAAACGTTTTACCCTAATAAAGTAACAGATTTATCTCCCCTTTTAAGCTTGCTTAAATCTGTTGACAATGCTATCCATCTCTATTGAATCGCCGTGAGTAAAAAGCGCAGTTGTTTAATATACATACGGTTTTACAATATCTCTGACCGAATTGCCAAATAACCAATCCCATGGTTAAATATGCTAATGTGTACCATATGAGAAGGATGTCGATCTTAAAGTTTTTGTCTTTTCAATACACCACAGATTGGAAAGATATACAGTGGTTCAAAAGGTCTGTTGAAAATTCAACAGTGAATACTTAATATTCTTATTAACAATAGGTTTAAGAGAAGTCGAGAATCTGTTTCTGTCAATCGGTGTTACCAAGTGTAAAAACTGGCGCGAACTGTATATCAGAATTTTCTTAAATATATCTGACAAATACTAGCTTGATGAGGAATGTTATGAAAGTGAATGAAGCGAAAGAGGTATAGTATCCGTCAAACTTCTTGGACAAACGACCTTGAATGAAAAAGAAACGAAAAATAGGTCTCTTTGGTGGTGCGAAGAGTGCAAACCTTTCCCCTACCACCTTGCACGATGGCCAAGAAGTTTGACGGGTACTATATCTAAGGATCGTAGCAAGTGGAAATCTGTGGTCTCTGCCTACCCCTACTATCTATGGGAAAAAGGCGTGATTTTATGTATGTGCTAGTTGTACTAGTTCCGCCCCGCGGTTTCACCCACGCAGATTGAAATCCCGGTATTCCCACGGGATAAAAAGTAGCCTATGTGCTATTCCAGACTATAAACTATGTCTCTGCCAAGTTTCATCCAGATCCGTTCAGCCCACTGGAACTGATGGATGGCCACTGAAACTGACATCCATCTATCCATCCATACTTGAAATTTTTCGCGTTTCTAATAGTAGTAGAATGTATGTATGTACTTGTAAGAATTCTAGATGCCATTGAGGCGTGCCATTGGCGGTAGATTCACCTAGTGTATAAGACGTTTCAAAGTGATCTCTGTGATTGTAATGAATAAAGACCGTTTTGATTTTGATTTTGAGAATCACGCCTTTGAATCGCAGGAGGTACTCCTCCTGAGATTCAAAGGCGTGATTGAGGGAACGCGGACACCAGGGGCATTATTCTCTATGACAATAGGAGATTCCTTGCCCCAAACCGTGAAACGTCAACACTTGGTGTTGGGCTTTATTCTTTATGACATAGGAGATACTTTGCCCTGACCGTATGACACCGGCTGCCTTGTCTTAGCTGTAATCACGGTGCAAATGGTCATAGTGAATAAGGCTCTTGAGGGGTGGTTATGTACATATCCACATACCTGTGAGGGTACAACGGGCCATTCAGGACCACGCTGCTCTTCGGTAGTTCCAAGTCTAGAACCAGCGGGGGCGGCGTCGGCCGCTCCGACAGCGCGTGGTCCCAAGGGATGGTTCTAACACGGAGGCCGCGAGCCTCGAAGCTTACGCGACGCTGAGGCAGGTTTTCGCTCAAAGCATCGCATTCTTCCACGGTCAGGATTCGCATGGGCAGATCTAGGAAGATTGTTTATTACAGTAAATAAATATTGGTGGTCTCCACACAGCACTATCAAGCCCCAAACTAAGCCAAAGCTTGTGATATGAGAACCAGATAACTAATATAATACTTATATTTTTTTATACATTTTTATCCTACTACTATTATATACACGAAAGTTTGTAAGTATGGATGAATGGATGGATGTTTGTTTGTTGCTCTTTCAGCCAGAACGGCTGAACGGATCTGGATGAAACTTGGCAGAGAGATAGATTAGGCGGGGCGGAACTAATAATATACATATAAATACACCTAGACATTGCAGAGATCAAACATCTATGTTCATCACACAAATGTTTGTTCTCAGTGGATATTGAACCCACGACCTACTGCGCCAAAGGCAGAGCTACTACCAACTGAGCTGTGAGGCCTGTCAAAAATAAACATTTCGAAATAAAACGGGCAGAAAATTTTGGTAGTTATATTCACTCGAACGGATAGTGATAATTGATGATAGTAATCTTGTGAACATTAGAAATATGTTACCTGGAACAGGCACCGGTGGTAGATCTTGGTATATGGTCTTGAGGGTCGAGAGTCGATGCAGCAGGCCCATGCAGACGCGGAGCTCGACGGGCTCTAGGACGATCTTCAGGTCACATTCTTCCGCCCAGTCACTGCAAAAGAGATTTTATCAAAACGTGCGTTTTCAGAACGCAAACTGGCATAGACAAGATACCTACAATCAACTACATACGCATTGAAAAATGTACATGAATATAAACTTTTATGCGACAAATATATTTTCCAAAATAACCAGTTGCATGACATGCTATTGAAATGTTAAACAGATAAATTCTACATTGCGTCGGCCATCTAACGAATTTGCTTTTTTTAATATTTAAACTTAATATTTTAATATTTATAACTTTTTTTTATATTTATAACTTTTTAATCTTTTAGTATTACAATGAACTCACCTGTATTGAAAATTGATTGGCGGACAGTCGTATGGATTGCTATAGGTCTCCGCCGGCGCCCTCTCATGGCTGAACTCGACGTAAAGTTGCGGCGCGAGCTTCAGCCAGAACTCATCGCTGTCATCTTTCAGCTCTTTTTGTTCTGCCGCCGGCTCCTCAGGCTGGCCGGGGTCCGAATGCTGCTTCTCCGGCACTTCTTGCTGCTGTTGAATGCATTTTTTTTACCCACGAAGTATGATAGTCGAATGTAAACGTAGATAAAGTTTAGTTTTTTCCGTTAAATAAAAAAATATTTCCAAAATGTTTACATTATTATTGCAGTTTGATTTGGTAGTTTCAAAAAGATGTAATTATATTTTGGAGTGATTTTTTGGATAAAAGTAACGTGGCGCGTTGCGTCGACGGCCATTTGTATAGTCTGGTCTGGTCAGGTTTAGTTTGCCCTTCAACTCTAGCACTCGCTACTGTGGCTGCGACTCGAATGAGCGGGGAGTTGAGATGTGTGAAGAGAAGTAATGTTAATTTTACGACGAAAATCAGCGCGCGCAACTCGATTGATTTGATGCTTGAACAACAAAAGCGTGAATCATGTTTCAGAGGGGGATGAAACTATTTTATTTCCAAGAAGCCCGCTGTTCCTGGCGTAACAACCGATCATTAAGTTACACGTCTGAAAGGGGTGGTTGTTTATGAGTATGTATACTGGACCGTATTTGTTTCGTAAAGGGAGATATATTGATTTATTGTTTGGAGAGCTAGAACAGGGTGGATATAGAAAATTTCCTACGAGAGCGAAAGAGTAGGCAGTGACACGCTTGGTAACAAAGGACTCTGAGAGCGATAGAGAAAGTATGTCGTGCCACCTCTTTGCTACTCATGTACCATGGTAACCACACACGACATTGTATGAAATATACATAATATAATAGAGCATGGCTTGGCAACACGGTAACTCCAGTAAGTCGGATGCGTCGGACAAACTTTCCAGTGTCAATTTTTTTTGATAAAATGAAACATGAAAGTCAAGAAAAAAAAGTAATGTTTTCAAGTAAAGCGGTTAAGATAAAAAATTGGAAAACTTTACGGTAACTGAAACGTAATGATAATCAAAACTTTGTTAGAAAGATTCAAAAGTTTGTTATTCATTTTAGCAATATAACTGCTTTAAATATTCATTAAATTTTGATAACTAATATAATATTGTTACAAAATATCTCTTATAAGTTTTATGGCATCTGGGTATATAATCCGGGCATAAAAGTGGAACAAAAACTATCACATTCTATTACCATTTCGGTTTCGCGGTGAGACGGCAAAATTGAAGTGTGTCCGTCCCAAATCGAGTTTTTACTGCTAGGAAAATATATTTTTAGATGACAATTATAAATACAGCTTCATTTCTTTGCACACACTTTGTGTTACGAACTCAAGTCATGATGTTGAAAGTACCAGATAAATATCAAAACACAACTAAAAATAACACTAGAAGAAATATAGATGCCACAAAAAATAAAATAATTATTTGAAATAACCAAATATGCCAATTATTGTATCCAAATAAATAACAGTAATATAATGATGCCTGAGTGATGGCTTCAACCCGATGGACCAACTGTCCTCTCAAAGTCTTACTCGTAAGAAGATGGATCCTAGGGAGCTCAAAATCTCACTCAGAACAAACATTTATGTGACGATGAAGAACAATTGAACATAGACGTTTGTTCTGGGTCTGGGCGTTATACAATTTACTAGTTGCGCCCCGCGGTTTCACCCTCGCAGATTTCAATCACGGTATTCCCACGGAATAAAAAGTTGCCTATGTGCTATTGCCAGACTATAATCTATCACTCTGCCAAGTGTCATCCAGACTCGTTCTGCCGTTCCGGCGTGAAAGAGTAACAAACATCCATCTATCATCTATACTTACAAACTTTCGCGTTTATAATAGTAGTAGGATATGTACAGTTAAAACGAATAATATAAGACTTACCAGGTCA
This sequence comes from Plemyria rubiginata, assembly GCA_963576535.1. NCBI lineage: Eukaryota > Metazoa > Arthropoda > Insecta > Lepidoptera > Geometridae > Plemyria > Plemyria rubiginata. The sequence continues at coordinate 964,179 of OY754905.1, forward strand.
GGCGTGGAGCGGTAATGTTCATCTACGGCACGCGCTGTCTCGACTCCGTCCAGATGCTCGTCAGGCCACGCCCACGCTGCCTCCGAGGCCTCTTCTAGCGGGCGCAGGTACACTGTCGCCTCATCGGATGCCTGACAAAACACAGCTTTGAGGGGCGTGCCTGTATTTAGCCTCTTATGGCATCTTCATGATTTTGAGCAGGGAAGGTAGCGCCTTTGTTTAGATTAGATTAGATTAGATTTATTTATTGCCAACATGTACATACATCAGTTATATTATAGCTTAGGTCTTAGGTAGCTAATAAGCGAGTACATGTACCCTGTAGGGCGCTGCAATTTATGTAGAAATAAGGTAGGTACAATAATTCATTAATAGGTACTACTTGACTATAGGTAGGTAGGCCCATAGTATACAATAGCATAATGGCATGCAGCTACAAAAGTAAACGTACTTTGTTATCGCACAGTGCTGCGTGTTTAGGCATCCGTAGAAACAAATAACAAACTTTTAAGCATAATTGTCCCAATGCCTTTAAAATGATGTCGTTGAAAGAAATATTGTACAAATAGTTTTAAAATGATATCATTGTTAAAGGGTATAATAGCATATAGCGCGCCACTGTCTCGCTCGCACAATTGAACATTTATGAAGATATAGGACCACTGAAAGTAGTTATAAATGTAAAATCGCAATCGGTTAAGTTGTTGTTAAAGGGCATTACAAAGATTTGACGAAATTAAAATTTTGATCCAAGGAAGTTTTGACACTTAAAAATGAGACTTTTTATTTTTCTACTTTTCAGTATGAAAACTTGCTTGCTTCAGTGATTTTAGAACTTCAAAAATGTTCAATTGTTCAAAAAGTAAACAAAACTCAAATTACAAAGATTTTGTGATGTCCCAAAAGTTATTCTCCGAGCGGGATTTCCTTAAGTGTAGTAAACACTATAAATCTAATAAAAAATATTAAATTACTCACAGCACAGTAATCTAAATGGCCGCAAACGCACTTCCCCTTCGAAAGCACCGTGAATCTCCTAACCCCGAATCGTATTTTGGAGGAGACCGGCGCGCACGCAAAGCTCTTAAGCGCTGCGTGCGACGCCATCAACTCCAGCACGACGCGAGATCGCTTGCGAGTTCCGCTCTCCAGCTCCATCACCTGGCAAACGATGAAACTGGCTCTCAAAAGCACAACGCACAACAAAGTCGTCCGAAAACGTAACACTTTAAAGACTAATTTCGCATCAAAACTTGTTTGACCGTTTCATAGCGCTAACTCTTTAGTTTAGACGAGAACACTGAATGGTCATTTTACCCCAATGACCATCTGCCGCCCTGAGGGGGATATCAAGGCTGTGACAGATGCAGGATTGCAACAATTTGCGCATAATTATGTGGTCAACATCATCAAAAAATTGCCAAGAGCGTGCCAAGTCAGTCAAAATCAAAACGGCTAGCACAATTACAGGGATCACTATGAAACGTCTTATATAGGTGAATCTACCGCCGCTAGTTCGTCGCAACCAAAGCCTAGAAGAACTGGCAAATGGTATCGAACAATCATACGTGTCGCCAAGAAAATTATTAATACGCATATACGAAGGTTTACAAATTCGCCTATTTCTGCCAGCCGTAACAAATAATCAGTCAAACAGTAGATTCAGTGGATCAACGTTCATTCCTGCTTCAATGGAATACAAAAACAATTTGCAAATATGCCTCTACAAAATACTAACATATAGGAAGATTCGAGTCGCTTTTGGCGTTGCTTGCTTGGTCATATCCCGATCGACTGGATTAAACAATATTCTGCGCGGTTATCATTTGAATTGGTGACTGCCAGAGTAACATAACTTTTACTTATTGCATGGATACAAAGTTACGTACTGTTTTTGTAAAGTGATACAAAAGCTAAGTTACGTTAGTCTAATCGCTAGGTTCTCCGTAACATAGTAAAGCTAAATAGGAAATTTGAACGTTTTCGTGTCACGGAGGGCATAATGTTAATACGTCGGTTCTTCAACACAAGAGTTGGTTGCTCATACAATTTTATTTCAATAAAAAGACAGAAACTGATTTACAAGTCCACTATCCCAGACGGTAGATGTCTTCAGATCTCGTAATTACAAAAAAGATATTATGTGCAGAAAGCTTATAAGCATTAGGCCGAAACGCGCTGATAAGTTTTGGTCTGAACAAATCAGCTCTAATCTATATAGAGTATGCAAATATACACAAATTTATGATACCATTTGACCTGTTGACGCATAAGCTACGGAAGAATATTCTTTTGTTCCTAACTTTAATTCTACCTTTTTTTAACTTTTTGCTATCTTAGGATGTTTGTAGCTCAATCACGCTCTAATCTCTGAGCCAATTGGGATGAGACTTACCCCCGGTTTCTGAAAGGCCGATCAACACTAATCGGCTGTCAAGTCACTTGCTATCTCCATCTAATTTGAAGTAAAAGCTGAAATAGCAAGTGACTTGACAGCCGATTAGAGTTGATCGGCCTTTCAGAAACCGGGCGTTAGAAAACCTGAAATATCACATTTTACTAGTTGCTATATAGTTTTTTCGCAAGCAGAGGAATAAACAAAGGTGATTAGCACACAGGAGAGGGAAAAGACTAATCTAACTCAACACGCCTTTGCAAACAGCGCGAAAGTGGCGTAATGTGTAAATTATGTTGAAGCACAGTACATGAATAGCCAAGGCGAAACGCGACACTTAAATACTAACTTTGTTCGTGTTTAAAAATATATCACCTATAGTATAGTACTCGTACAGTACTTTTTTATGCTTTGGAATATTACTATTTAGTAATTTCGCAAGCAAGCAATGCTCAGCTTCCAACTACACTATCACTACATCACTACATAGTATAAAACAAAGTCGCTTTCTCTGTCCCTATATGCCTATGTCCCTATGTATGCTTAAATCTTTAAAACTACGCAACGGATTTTGATGCGGTTTTTTTAATAGATAGAGTGATTCAAGAGGAAGGTTTATATGTATACATGCATGATATGTGCACCCGTGCGAAGCAGGGGCGCGCGGGCGGGTCGCTAGTACAAACTAAAATACGCACTTATTGAATGTCAAAGTCAAAGGTACCGAGTGTTCATTAGCAACAATCGGTGTTCGATATGTGTTCAATAGCTTACGCTTGGTTTTTTTTAATATCCTACTATGGATGGATGGATGGATGGATGTTTGTTACTCTAACTCCAGAACGGCTGAACGGATCTTGGTTAAAATTGGCACAGAGATATATTATAGTCCGGAATAACACATAGGCTACTTTTTATCCCGTGGGAATACCGGGATTTAGAACTACGCGGGTGAAACCGCGGGGCGCTACTAGTATAAATATATTTATTAGTGGGTACACACAACGTTTTTTGCGTTAGTGAACACTGTCGCATTGGCGTCTTTGACTACGCTAGCTTAAATTAACTTACGCTTAAGATAACACAAGTTCTTACTTACTACTCAGAATGAATATTAATGTTAAGAATCTTTTTATTTGCTTAATATCTTAGGCAAAATCGTAAAGGCTTTCCCCCACAGACGCGATATAAATAAATAAATAATGCTGGACAATCCACACAGCACTATCTAGCCCCAAAGTAAGCTATTCAAAGCTTGTGTTACGGGTACTAGATAACTGATATATTTAATACATTATATACTTACATAGATAGATATTTTTTATTATACATAGAAAACACCCAGACCATCGGAACAAATTTCTGCAGATCATACACAAATTTGTTCCAAGGCGGGAATCGAACCCGCAACCTCTTGCGTCGCAGGCAGGCTCTCGCCCGCTGCGCCACAGAGGTCTGAGGAGAAAACGCACGTTCTCATCGCAGAGCAGTGTAACTTCATGCGCGTCCTAATACAAAATGTACTGAAACAGATATTCGGAAATCGCAGATCGCAGAATCACAGAACGCGCTTGAAGGGAAACATTTAAAAATTTGCATTCCTAGTAAAAGATAGAAATTTCCAAGTTTCAACATATTTAGACAATTTTAATTCACAAACTATTAAATAAACTAGTGATACTTGGTACTAATGGACTGACTGACTATATGGACAACTAACATCCCTGGGGATAAAAGTCATGAAAGTATTTCTTTTGTTTATTTAAAAATACATAGATAGATATTTTTTGTTATTCATTAAAAACCCCAGACCAACGGAACAAATTTCTCCAGATCGTACACAAATTTGTTCCGAGGCGGGAATCGAACCCGCGACCTCTTGAGTCGCAGGCGGACTCTCGCCCGCTGCACCACTGAGGTCGTCAAGAAGGTATAAGATGATGTCTGATAAAATGAAATGTTGGTTTTAAAGTTTAATGTTTTTACATTAAATGTTGATAATATTGTGCTAGTTGGCATCAAAACCTACAAAAAAATAGGGTTTGAGGTGTTCTATAACAAAAAATATTTCCAATTCACTTTATTTTTACAAAATAGGCTATCAGTAAAGAAACTCGGAACATCAGAAGGCGCTACCTACATCAGAAAACGGGGCTGGTTCCGTCGATAATAAAAGCCGCCCTAAGCACAGCTGAGCCATAAACACGAGCGTAGTAGACGCCCCAACATTATTTATGGCTTTAGACCGAGCCCACTGAACAGCGTATATTTTGGAAGCCGGGCCCAAATTTTAGCTTTGCCATGCCAGGTCATTTAGGCTCACTGAACAGCATATATTCTGGGAGCCGGGCTTAAATTTCAGCTTTGCCAGGTCATTTAGGACAGCTAGTTAGTAGATGCTGAAAGTAGCGTTTAAATAATTCGCTAAGAGTAGTAGAGCTCTTTGTGAAGGGCTCGTCCGGGGAAGTACTACCACCACGCCTTTTTCTGCCGCCAAGCAGCAGCGCTGTGTTTCGGTTTGAAGAGTGTGGTCGCCGGTGTAATCACAGGCACATGAGGCTTAACATCTGTATGCCTCAAGTTGATGGACGCAGGGCAGTGCATCGTAGGGCACGCTCCTATTGTGCGTGACCTACGGGACAATGTTTTGTTTATAGGTGATGGTTACCACTTAACATCAGGTGGGCCATCTGCTTGTTCCATCAGCTAGTTGTATAAAAAAAAAAAAAATGGGTATGTAAGATGGATAGTATGTAAGATTATCATTATAAAGTTGTAGTACCTCAAGAAAACTATAGCTATTAGTACAATTCAAGCAATGATTTCTTTCTCACCTACGTAACTAGATATTTATTTTTTTATTTTACTCTAGAAACCCAATAATAATAATAATAATAATAATAAAGCCGTATATTTCCTTACATCTAAGTACATACATAGGTTACTAAAAAAAATCTTATAAATAGTTGTATTCCTTATTTTTATTTGATATTGTCGTAGCTATATTTACATTGGTAGATTTATATTCGATGTAAGGACCCCGCTTTGGGTGAAGGCCTCCTCCAGCTTTTTCCATGCTTCTCTATTTTGCCCCAAATTCATCCAGTTTTCTCCAGCACTTTGGACTATGTCGTCTGCCCACCGTCTCATTGGCCGGCCTACGTTTCTTTTTCCTACTGGTCCCTTCCATTTTGTAGTATTTATAGTCCATCTATTGTCATTGTAGCGGGACAGGTGACCTGCCCACTGCCATTTCATTTTTAGGGCTTGAGTGACTGCGTCTGTTAGTTTTGTTTTTTGTCTGATTATTTCGCTTTTTATTTTGTGTATTTTCCTCAACTTCAGTATACTTCTCTCCATTGCTCTTTGTGTCGTCCTTATCTTTAGCTTCGTTTTATTTGTGAGGACCCATGTTTGGCAGCCATATAGCAAGCAAGGCAAGAGAGAGGTTTCGATCACAATTTTTTTCATTCTTAAACTGTAGTTTCCTTTTAGGATTTCTTTCAGAGACCAGAACTTCTTCCACGTAATATTTGCTCTCCTTTCTATTTCTTCTTCGTTACTTGTTTTGTTAAATGAAACCTGTTTGCCTAAGTATATATAATTGTTCACATATTCTATGATATTGCCTTTCGAGGTGACAGGTATTTTGTGACTGTTTGTCATTAACTTGGTTTTTATAGCATTCATTTCTAAACCCACTCTCGAGCTTTCCCGATCAAGTGAACATATTAGTTTCGTTAGATCTGTGGGTGATTCTGCTAGGAGAACTATGTCATCTGCGAATCTAAGATGGTTGAAATGACAGCCACTAACTTTAATGCCTTTGTTCGTCCAATTGAGACTCCGGAATATATTTTCAAGTACAGAGATAAAAAGTTTAGGCGACAGAGGGTCACCTTGTCTAACTCCTCTTTCTATCTTTATTTCTTCTCCTCTCTTTTCTAGTTTAACCTGACTCGTGCTGTTTTTATATATGTATTTTATGATATTGATGTATTTTGGTTCAACATTAAATGACGCTAGTGCTTTCCAGATAGATTTGTGGCTGATGCTGTCAAAGGCTTTGCTGTAATCAATAAACGCCACGTATAACGGCCTGTTAAATTCTTTGTATTTTTCAATCACTTGTTCTAACGTGTGAATATGGTCGGTAGTACTGAAGCCTGAGCGGAACCCTGCCTGTTCTATGGGTTGTGAGTTGTCTATCTTTTCCGTTACTCGATTTAGTAATACTGATGCGAAAAGTTTGTAAATGCTCGTGAGTAGGCTGATGGGTCTGTAGTTCCCTATGTCTAGTGGATTCCCTTTCTTATAAAGTAATATAATATCTGATGTGCACCACTGTTTAGGTACTGATTCTGTATTTAGCACCATATTGAATAGCTGTGTCAGATCATTGAGCAGAATTGGTGCACCCAGTTTAAGAACCTCATTACACAGCCCGTCTGGTCCTGGACTTTTTCCAGTTTTAAGCCTCATTATTTGTTTATAGATCTCTTTTTCGCTCATCGGCTTGACTTCTTCTGTTCTACAATCATTATCAATTATTAGTTCGTCTATGTCGGACTCTTCGCCTTTACTTTGGTACAGATTTTTGTAGAAATTTGTTGCATGTTTTATTACACATGTTCTCGAGTTGGTTGGTTGTGAGTTCTTCTCTAGTTTTTGGATCCATGTCTTATGCAAATTTAATTCTCTGAGACCTCTTTTAGTGCTTCTGAAGTTTTTTAGGTTTTTTGTTATTATTTCTTGTCTGTGTTTGCTATAGTCTTTTTTAATTGATTTAGATGTTTCTTTAAATAATTTGCCAAGTTCTTGTTTCTGCTTTTTATCCTTGTCTTTTGTAAAAAATAGTTCTGTTCGTTTTTGTATTAGTTCTTGTGTTTCTTCGCTGAATATTTTGTGTTTTTTATTTCTGTTATTTCCGTTCTTGGTTGGTAAACTGTTTTTGATGGCATTTTCTATCATGTCATAATATGTTTGGACATTTTCTAGACTGTCTGATTTTCTTTCGATGTAGGATTTTAAATTTTTTAAGTAGTTGTTTTTTTCGTCTTCTGTTTCAGGTATTTTCGGTAAGCTTCTAAAATTTTTTCTGCTTCTTTTTGCTTGTTTAATATGTAATGTTGCTCGCAGTAATCGGTGATCAGATGGAAACTTTATATTGTTGAGTACTTCAATGTTGGATATTTGTTTTGGGATATTTGTTAGTATGAAATCGATCTCATTCTTAGTTTTCTGATCGGGCGATATCCAAGTCCATTTTCTACTTTCTTTCTTTTTGAAGAATGAATTCATTATAGATAGCTTGTATTCCCAAGCATATTCAATAAGTCGCTCGCCTCTTTTATTTCGCTCCCCAATGCCATATCTGCCCATGATTGGATTCTCTTCCTCTTTTGGGTGTCCGACTTTTGCATTAAAGTCACCAATTACTATTACATTGTCACTAGCCTGTATGTGCGCTTTAGTAATATCGCTGTAGAAATTTTCAATATCATCCTCACTGGATTGATCAGTGGGTGCGTATGTTTGGATTAGCGAGACGTAGGTTTTGTCAAGTTTTAGCTCTAGCAGTGCTACTCTCTCTGAGATTCCTATAAAGTTGTATATTTTATCTTTCAGGTTTTTCTTGATAAGAAATCCAACTCCGTATAGACCTTTTGTTTGACCTATATAGCATAGTATATGATCCTGGTATTCTTCGATGTTGCAGCCCATTCTTCTTACTTCGGAGAGTCCTATTACATCGAAGTCAATGTTTTCAATTGCATAAGCTAGTTGTAGGAATCTCTCTGGTGACGACAGGGATCTCACGTTATAGGTACAGATTTTTAGAACATCTCCTTTTTCTTCTTTCCTAGTTTTAGTATGAGTGTGGTTTTCAGATGGTATGATATATTTCGTGGTGCTTTTCTGAAGTTCGTTTATTATTTTCTTTTTTCGGTAAGCTTGAGGGTTATGGTCATTTTCCCCCACGGTGACCGGCCGGGTTGGGGGAAACCCAATATACTTAGTGCTATTTAAGTAAGTAGTTATTTTTTTGGTAAAAATTTCGTACCTTAAAAAAATGTAAGCAATCAGATTAGTTCCACGTTTAATACTGTCATAGGTATTGTATACATCTACCTTATCTGTCTAGAATATTTCCCTTTTATATATATATATATATATATATATATATATATATATATATATATATATGTGTGTGTTTCGTACAGTTTGTCGTGTGCGGTATGTTTAAATAAATGTCTTTTCTTTCTTTTCTTTCTTTCCTTCTTTCTTCTATGTCAAATAATGCTGAATAAATAATGCTGGACAATTCACACAGCACCATCTAGCCCCAAAGTAAGCTACTCAAAGCTTGTGTTATGGGTACTAGATGACTGATATATTTAATACATTATATACTTACATAGATAGATATTTTTTATTATATACATAGAAAACACCCAGACCAACGGAACAAATTTCTGCAGATCGTACACAAATTTGTTCCGAGGCGGGAATCGAACCTGCAACCTCTAGCGTCGCAGGCGGACTCTCGCCCGCTGCGCCACAGAGGTCGTCAAAAATATGTTTTATTAATCTTAAATACCATTAATTCATTCTTAGCGCGAGATATAGTTATCGTGAAGGTAAGTTAGTAAATTAAAGGAAACTTGCACAACTTGTACAATCCTAATTGATTGTATTTAGTTAAATACGTTTACAAAACGAAAAAGAATAGTTAAACATTTTTTTCTCGTAATCGGTAGTCGTCGCGAACACTATGAAAGACAACGCGGCACCATAATGTAAATTAAGGTTTCCAAAGTATTTTGCACCCCTACAATTCCATTTGCACCCCCAACTTCTCCTGACGTTGACCAAACGCACTGTTGTTTCATTCGATCCTCTACAATTGGTCCTTCGAGCCCAATTTCCATAGTCGGACAGTTCCCTTATGATTTTTGGGGTGAAACTGACACGAAATTGTGATGCTTTCATTTGTTTGCTTTTTTAGAGGAACGAACGCCTGACTTACCTCGTTCATAACATGCTCAATGTAATCCATGTGATCATCGAATAGTTGAGTGCATCGTAACATGATAGGCAGAGGTAACCGCTCATCAGGGGCGTTATTCACTATGACCAATGCAATCGCGTTTGCGTGTAGATACTTTGACCACGCGGTTAGGGCAAAGTATCTCCTATGTCATAAAGAATAAAGTCCAAGAAGATTACGTTGTGAATTCACACGGTTTCGGGCAAGGAATCTCCTATGTCATAGAGAATACTATTACTATACTATTACTATACTATTATATTGCACTAAAACAAAGTACAAAAGGCGAGCTTAATGCTACATACAGCATTTTCTACCAGCCTACTTTAACAGGTAGAAGAACAATAATAATAATATATAATGACCCTGGTTGTTCCTGGATTGTTCCGTCATTTGTGTAAGTGTTACTTTGGGGAAGTACAATTACCTTGAAAACCAAGGAGACGTCATCCAAGTACGTTGCCAAGTGCACCGGGAGAGGAGTGGGGGAGACCAGCGCGTCGTCAGCGCCAGCGTTGTCCATCCACGTCGGCAGCCAAGACCACGCCCACTCCGACCAGCTCTCCGAGCGCGCCGGCTCCGCCGAGTTTGAGGAGGTTGAATCTGGACGCCAGGGAAACTCCAGTCATTCTTTTAAGTCATTTTTTTATGAGTAGTAGAGCTCTTTGTGCAGGGCTCGTCCGGGGATGTACTATCACCACGCCGCCATGCCACTTTTCTGCCGCCAAGCAGCAACGCTGTGTTTCGGTTGGAAAGGTATGACAAAGCATCACCTCGCACGAATAGAAACGTGTCCTATGACGCACTACCCTGAATCCATCAACTTGAAGCATACATTTTAGGTCCTTCACAAGCCTGTAATTTTACCAAGAAACCTACCCTTCAAACCGAAACACAACAACGCTGCTTTACGACAGAAATAGTTATGGCAGTAGAACTACCCCAGACGAGCTCTTTACAAAGAGCTCTACTACTCTTCAGCCTCTTGAAAATCTAATTAAATGATTGATTTTAGCAATTTATAGACAGTGCAAAATTTACAGACCAGAAACGAATCCAATTTTTTTTACATAAGAATATTCTAAAATTTCTAAAGTTACTTACTCGTCCGCAGTGACTGAGCCTGTGTCGTGTAACCAGCGTTGGGCACCTTTGGCGACGGCGTCGGTGGTTTGAGGCCGATAGCGAGCCGTTCTCTGTAGAGTCTTAGGAGTAACGTCAACTGGTCACTGGTCACACTCCATGCGAGCTTCGACGAGCGGAGTTGTATACTGAGGCTGCTTGCTCTTCGAGTGTTGGCCGATACCAGGCGAGTCAATACCCTGCACGAAGAAACAAGAATTCAGAATTTTTTCAAGACGCTTTCAATGAATCAACGCCAAATGGCTTCATTCTCACCTTAAGTCCAATTGGCATCTATAGAGCAAAGGTTCTTGATAGAATCGTATCTTTCCATCTGCGTCTGCGCGATCTAAACATAGTGTGAGGTCGTCTAATCTCATCAGTCTCCTTATCACCGGCTGTGCTTGGTCTATTTCTATAAACATCATTAAGAATTAATCTCTAAATCCTTTCTATTAGAACTCATAATGCGGTTAGACAGAGGAAAGTTACCAGCAAACGATGGTTCCCAATTCGGGCCAGCACTGTCCACAGCTAGATGTTTAACGTTCAACGATAGAACGATATCGTCTTGCACGTACTTCACTATGAGATGGTGCACACGAAGGGTTATGTTGCTCACTATCCTCCGAACAAGCGCTTGCATGTAGCCTGGAGGGGCTTCGACCACTTGCGTCCTGCGGTTGCTATCAAAAGTAATGGATATTTTATTTATTTCACACTAGCACAACAATATACAATGTACTGGATTATAATTACCTTGCAGGATCCGGAGGAGGTTCTTCATCAGTCGTCGCTGGCGGATGCAGACTCAACACACATTCTGCAAGCAACCTCTAACGTAAACAAACCATTTTTAAATGGTACCTACCATTCATCAAAACTTCTGTGAGTGCGAGAGAAAGGTTTCGATAAGCTATGATTGTTTGTGTCCCTACGACACTATAATTTGATCAACATGCTGTGAAACGATCGCTGAAATACTGAGTCATGAAAACTTATTGGGAGGACTATTTATAATACGTAAGTTCTGATATGGACTTAATTTTTTATAGCCAATAAATATGATTATCGTTGAATGGGGCTAGTCTGACTGAAGGATTCTAGGGGACAGTCAACCCCTAACTATGAATTATCTGATGGATTCTAGGGGATAGTTCACCCTTAACTATGAATTGAATCATTTATTTAAGAAAGAGAACATGTCAAGGAACCCAAATTTTTCAAGAGACTCAAAAAACTAAATAACATTCAGTTTAATGGCGTTTTATGGTTTTTTTACACATATCATGTTAAATTATGGTAATAAAAGTATTTTCAGACGTATTATAATTTTACGAAGTATTTTTATCTACAGAGAATACGAACCCGTCAAAATCGCTATTTTCAAAAAACCTGACTTGTTCGCTTTCTAAAATAACCGATTCCATTGCAAAGTGGTGAGTTAACTAAAATATACCTATGGTATCTATAGTGACGACGATGGGCTCCGACATGATCTTCGTCCACGGCACGTGGATGAGCAACTCGTGGATGCGCCCGGAGACGAGCGTGAATGGCAGAGCCACTTCCTGCTGCAGCACGTCCGCTTTGAGCACCAGGTTGTGTAGAGCAACCCCTCCACCCCATAGTGACACCTGTCGCCATTACAAGCTCTTATTTTACTTATTGCCCTCTTTTTTATTATAGGTTCACAAACCAGCCTTTACAACAAAATTTTACAGAAGCAAACATCTTAAAATTAAATTGCTGAACGGCCTTCTAGATGCGAACACAGCATGCATGTTTAACTTAATGCTCACATTACGTAAATACCTAATTATGAATGAAGATTAAAATACCACCTACTGACCCTCTAGCTAGAGTCTAGAGAAACTCAATAAATACAGATCTAGTCGTAAGTAAACATGATGAAATCACAAGCAACAAGCAAAATAATGACCCGTGCTACTATGATGCATCATAGTAGCACGGGTCATTATTTTGCTTGTGTCTAGTGTTAAGTTTTGTGTTTTATCTCTTGGCGATCCCAATTAATCAATAAATCGATTTTCTAAATACATACAAGTAAACAATATTCAGTGCGTGTCGCTAGTTATAACTAGTGCAATGAAACTGAGTGGTCGCATATTCACAGAAGTGTAAAACCACGAACCAACTATTCCAATGATCTGTGTTATGCAGAGTTCAGTGAATTATTCTTATTCGTATTCTCCTCATATGCCTGAATTTTAATTCAGGAATTAAAATTCAAGATTATGAGTCATCGTAATTTTGGATACGTAATCTTACCATTATTCTACTCCCGATAGTATGATGTTATTAGGAGTATAATGGTATAAGGTATGTGGTGTTTGTGATGAAAGGATTGTAATATTGCGCCGCTGCAGCGCTGTGAGGAGGCTCCTTTCGTGCAAGTTGGTATTAGTAGGTACCCACAACGGAGGAGGAACAAACGTTGTACATACCTGTGCGTCTGCTGGTTTGAAGTCCCGCACATACTTGTCGACGTAGCTCAACAATATGGGTGTCACGTAAGATTCAATTTTGAACATTGTATCTGTTGCAGCGTCATGAGATCTTTTTTATTTTCTAAAACAATTACGTAGAAAACGGTTCAAACAAGCATTGTAGCTTTATTACGTAAGTAATCAGAATGTTCCATGGCAATGTATGTTAGGTATTTATGATTAGGTCGATTGATAAAACCATTTAAGTAAACTAACAATGTCGTGCAGCTAAGTGTTGTTTCTTAAACACAATTGTATTAATTTTTTTTAAAGGCATGGATAAATTTCAATGTCTGTTCTTGCAATAAGAAAGTATTACCCAGATTTTTGACCTGATGTTTAAAATGAACATAAAACGATTTGGTAAGAACTACCCGTTTCGTTTTCCTGCCTGGCCTTAAGTTCTTTCTCCGCCCCGTCGCAAGGAGCCCACCCCTCGCACGCGCAACCATCCCGCCCCTTCAATCTCCCATCCCTTTCGCCCCGCATAACCGCGCAATGGCCGAACAAAGACAGAGCAACTACAGCACCGAAACCCTCGCAACTTTTAACCTCGCTCCCCCCGACAGAGCGCCAGGGGCATTATTCACTATGAAAATAAGAGATTCCTTGCCCCAAACCGTGAAACGTCAAAACTTGATGTTGGGCTTTATTCTATACGACATAGGAGATACTTTGCCCTGACCGTATGACACTGGCTGCCTTGTCTTAGCTGGGAACGCGGTGCAAATGGTCATAGTGAATAAGGCTCCTGGACAAAATCGATGAACGATAGGAAAGTATCTGATGCTCTTCATCATATCCATAGCAATAACGATATTTTGATGAAGAATATAAATTGAAGAGGAAGTAGGTATGAACCCAACAAAAAAAAGATTCATCATAATCTATTCATACTGACGGAGTAATCGCGTAAGAAACATACAACAAATCCAATAGCATAGTCGAACTGAAAACCTTCTTTTTTGATGTCGGTGTAGATACTTTGAGTTATATTGCAAAGATCGACTATTTATATCTCGGCACTATAACAAAATACATTAAAAAGAATCCTACAACATCGAGGCCTTCTTAAAAACTTATTCGAGACGATATTCTAATTGAAGAGACCAGTGACTAGCCTTGCTTTTTATTGCCATGCAGGTGTGAGATGTAAGTCAAAGTCAAAATATGTTTATTCAATAAAATCACAAGGACCATCTTGAACCGTCTTAAAACTAGGTGATTCTAGTGCCAGTTCCACGCGACCAACACTGAGAAGAACAGGCAACAAACTCGGCTTGGTGTCTATCGCTCTTTTGTATGATCCTCGTTACAATGTAATAAAATACCTACACTATTGAAGCTATATAATACATTAAGTAATCTAACAGAAAAAGGAAAAGTATACAGATTCATAAAAGAACACACGCTTCAAACTAATAATACTAGGTAATACATAAGTAAGAAGTGTAGTAAGTCAAACAACAATAAAAAAAAATCCTTTTGAATTTAACATAGCCGTCGATGGGCAGAGCGACTGGGACATCGGGCCACGCACTGATATCATTAATATAACTATCTATAATATAGTAAGCTTTCCTTATCAGATAATTCTTAATAGGAAGCCCAGTGACACTTTCTGGAAGTTTATTATAGAAGCGTATACCGTTCCCCATGAACAAGCCATTTACCTTTTGTAATCGAAATTTCGGAATGCATAATTTATTTTTATTTCTAGTGTTAACGTTATGTGCGTCACTCTTTTTCTTAAAGCTACCTATGTGTTTATAAGTGTACAATAAATTTTCAAAAATATACTGTGAAGTTACTGTGCGAATATTAATTTCCTTAAAACGCTCCCTCAATGAGTCACGTGGTTTCATTTTATAAATGGCACGTATCGCCCGTTTTTGAAGTACAAATATACTTTGTATATCAGCAGCTCTACCCCATAGCAAGATACCATAGGACATTACACTATGGAAGTAACTAAAATATACCAGCCTAGCTGTAGCCTCATCTGTAAGCCATCCTATAGAGCGAACTGCGTATGCAGCCGAACTCAGTCTACCAGCAAGTGATTTCATGTGAGGACCCCACTGCAATTTTGCATCAATAGTAAGTCCTAAAAAAATTGTAGAATTGACAGGGGTAAGTGACTGTATTGTACTCCCTTCGGAGATAATTGTCATATTTCGGGCTTTGAATATTTT
This sequence comes from Plemyria rubiginata, assembly GCA_963576535.1. Taxonomy (NCBI): domain Eukaryota; kingdom Metazoa; phylum Arthropoda; class Insecta; order Lepidoptera; family Geometridae; genus Plemyria; species Plemyria rubiginata. The sequence continues at coordinate 979,452 of OY754905.1, forward strand.
CTATAATACTTGCTGATAGTACAAGCAGATAGCCCTGATGTCAAGTGGTAACCATCACTTAACAAAGTCTTGCCTCGTAAGTCACGCATGATATTAGGTACGTTCCCAACGATGCACTGCTCTGCGTCCATCAACTTGTGGCATACAGATATTGAGCCTCATGTGCCTGTACGTACGTTCACCGGCCACCACACCTTTCAAACAGAAACATAGCGACGCTACTTGACGGTAGAATGGGCATGGTGGTAGTACTTCCCCAAAAAAGCCCTTCACAAAGAGCTCTACTACTCTTAGGTAGGTAATTCATTTTTTAATGCCCCTGAACGCTGCTTTATTCCATTAATTAATAATCTGACACATTTATTTATTGAAACAGACATGTGTGTATGTGTATGCACTTTTTATGTTTTTGTTGCAATATTGGTTTTATTTACTAATGGAACCAGAATAGGTTCCATTCCGTCTTATTCCCAGCCTAAATCCATCACTCGTTGCCCAAATCATTTACCTATATTCCGTCGCAAGCAACTCCTCAGCCCCGATTTGAAATTCCAATGAGGAAAAAAGACCTTATGAGCTTGTCTTGTTGGCCATGGCAACCATCTCCAGACGACGACGATATCGATAGCATTCAATCATCAGTGCGCAACCGAACACTACCCCTCGCCACAGTTTCGCTTATAGATAACGGCTGGAACAAGTCACGTGGAAGGTAGGCACTGCTATGATTTACCTACCAAGCCTCGCTTGTGATTCAGCATGAAATATGTATTTAGGGATATGGGGGTCAGATCAAGAATAAACATAATTTTTGGATTCATCTATGCAAAGGCACCGCAAACATTACTGTAGTAATGTTTAAACTCCAACCCCTCTTATTTATAATCCTTGCCATTTTATAACAGCTCTATAGATAGAGTATTCTTCTCACTGTCACTTTCATGCCAACAAAAAGGGACAGCTACAGACTTATCAGTCTGATAAGCTATTGGCGCGCTCAAAGACCATTATGAATAATGGCCTAAATGTTTAAATCAGCTTTGCAGTCATTTTAGTTAGTTATTAAACAAACTCACATATTTCCAGTTTTTCATTGTCATTTTACCGTAACAAATATAAAATGGGCATAACAAAGTTATTAATGTGATGGCAAATTTTAAGAATATTTCACCTCAATGTCTTTGAAGGTAGGTTTTTGACAAATTAACCTATTAAGTGCTTTTTCAATGATTATAAAAGCTAAAAGACTGGAGAATTATTGAGACATACTAAGGAACCTTAAGGCTCCGGTGACAGCGGCTCGCAATTTCGAGGTGCGATTGGCTATTATTTCATTTTATTTCATTTCGGGGAGGTTGTTTGAAAGAATAACATGCCCGAATCAGAAATCATTTTGGTATTAGTATGTTTGGTCTTACGTTTACCTAATACCAAAATGATTTCTGACTCAAGCACATTTCCCTTATATTATTGTATTATTTGTGTTCGAACAGTATTTATGCGTGTTTCTTTAGAGTTATTCTTTCAAACAACCTCCCCAAAATGAAATAATAGCCAATCGCACCTTGAAATTGCGAGCCGCTGTCACCGGACCCTTAAAACCATAACTCATCAAACTAAGATTTGTCACTTAACTTCAATATTTTCAGAACTTTCATCAAAGTTTAATGCCACTTTGTTTCCTGCATAATAGTATAACTCAAGAGAATTCCATTGCAAAAAAAAACTGGAATACTGTAGTTTTAAACTTTTCTGTTTAGTTTTTTTAAGGTGTACTGGTTGAAAGTTTTTAAAAATTCAGAAAAAAAATCACAACTCGAACAATTATATATAATTGGCAGAACATACATGGAGGTTATTCGGGTACCCCAAGTAGTGCTCTATCTCCAGACTTTTGCCTCTCACTACAATAAGGGACATACTGTATAAATCAGTATTATTATGTTTATTCAATGTATAGTGTACCTAAATAGCCATACTCAAGTACAATTTAAGCAACAGATTTTAAATACAAATATTTTATGCATTAGCTAAGATGCAATACATATATGTGCAAATTAATTTAAGTACTTACTTACATAGATGTTTTAGCTTAAAAATATACCACATATTCTTTTAGAATACTGAGCCAAATTTACGAAAAAAATGTATAGCGTTGTATACAGTATTTCTGTAAGTCATTAATGAAATCATTGTTAATCTATATTACCTAAGTATAATATTAAAATTTTATGTAAAGCATTGAATAGATTCATACTTAAGTAGTTAAGGAAACTATTGTATTATCAAGCACTATTTAATTCAAGGGAAGGACTTGCCATCTACCCCCACCTTCGACCCAGGTACAAGGATGGATATACTTACTTTTACCCTATGTAGGTATGTTCATAGGTTTAATTTTTTTTCATTTCCTAGAAAAAAGGACTCAAGGGGAAGACTTGCCATCTACCCCCACTTGCATCCCTCCTATCCCCAACCCTCAACTCAGGTACAAGGATTGCTATAGTTTAACCAAAGGCTAAATTTGAAGTTTTCGGAGAGAAGTAGAGATAGCGCTAATCATTGCACTATCTTATTTTGATTGGACTGAAACTAGAATGCCTCATGATTTTTAAAGGAGCTATTTCCTGCCTGAATACCTCTATAGGTACCTATTCATGTTTCACATACCTTTAGAGAACTTGAAGTCTTAGAGCAATTGAAGAATATACAAACATAACACAGCAAACTACAATTTACTTCAAACTTTCACTTTAATTTCACTCAGGACGAATTTTATTTAATTTGATCAACATTAAAAAAAATTATCAAAATCTTATTTTTGTTTTAATTTTTATGTTTTACGCTGAATTGGATACTAGTCTTTTTGCAAAGGATACAAGTCAAGTTTTGTCAAGCTTATTCCGAATTTTTACAACATGCTATAAAACTCGCATGCGTTAGCATCATAGTAGTCTGTGCTACTCGCACAAACCGATCGACGTCACGTGATCACCTGGAAAACACGTCGATCGGTTTGTAAGTTATATAATTTTGGAATAAGCTTACTGGCCGAAGAAGCGAAAAAACGTGCAAAAATTGTACAGGTACAATGAATTACACTGAACAAGTAACTATGTAAACGGCAAAAATTTTTCAAGTTTCTACTAGTTTGGAAGTTTGGAACTAAATGGAAAAATTACAAAATTGTATCTAAACAAATTCTACTAATCTGTAAAAAATGTTCACTTGACAGGCGCGGCGGCACTATTATGTACGTGGTATTCAAATTCCTTGTAAATACCATTGATTGCATAAATCAGCGATGTCTGTCAATGTCAGACTGTCAGTCAATCAATTCTGTTTCTGTCATTCATTCGCTTTCTCCTTGTCAGTCGTCTTGGTCGTGTATGTTTTTGATGGATTTTTTTTATTTCATTTGGTGGGTCAAGAATTATGTAGGTATTATCGCTCTTGAAATAGGTGCTCGTCATGGTTTTTGCTCGTTGCCTTTTCAACTCATATTACATTTTGTAAGTTTTTTCACATTAAAATATTATATTCGCATAATCAAAACATTGTTTGCTAGGTTATTTGGACTTGTCGTACGATCAGCAGTCTAAGGTTGAAATGTTTTGTATTATGTCGTGTTTTCTGAAAGGCTGTTATATAATATATCCTATCTACATACATAACCATCCAAATCAACCTATCTTAAATGATCACCCTCATAATTTTTCTCTGTAATTCAATTAAATTTCAATAACTTGTGGTCTAATCTTACATATGGGTTCCATTGGAATCCAGAACACAGACAGACACTCAAAATATAGACTAATATGAAATCCGCAACTTCATTTGCCAAGACATTTCTTTTAACTTTTTAATGAAAATTGGGAATTTCATCCATAATGCAAACAAAACTTTCCTTATTCTTCTAGTCTTCTTCTTCTTATGGTTTAGTTTAGCGTGTTGGTCGTCAGTTATGCATAATGCATTTATTATCAACTGTATATTTTTATTGTCAATTAATAATAGGTACAATAATTAATCCAATTTAGTAATAATCTCTCATCTTCATGGTAAATAAAACAGTGCTAGCTTACAGTGATTTTTTCACAAACAAGTTTATTTATTACACTACAACTAATTTATCATAACATTTATTTATTATTATACTTACGGGGCATTATAGTCACAGGGTCATGTTGAGCTTATAATCTTGCTTATCTGCATGTACCAATATGCAGATAGTCACTGCTATTGATATAAATTATACAGAACTCAGTTACCATTTCATTAAAATTACTAATTTCCGATGACTTGATTCCCCACAAAACTACTAATACATTAGTGGACTTTCCAGGCAGCAACATCCAGATAGCTGATAATCTAACACACTTGTACTTATATAAAGTACTGTATTTTTAAAGAAACTGGGCATAGTAAAAACTACTTACTTAATCTAACTGTACAACTATGTATAATAAAAAAAATATCTATCTATGTAAATATATAATGTATTAAATATATCAGTCATCTAGTACCCATAACACAAGCTTTGAGTAGCTTACTTTGGGGCTAGATGGCGCTGTGTATATTGTCCAGCATTATAAAAAAAAAAAAAACTAGTACAGTTAGATTAAGTAAGTAGTATGGTATTTCATAAATTATATATACATACATTCTCTATGTGCTACAGTTTGTTCAAACTAGTGTATATTCAACCTAGTAGGTAGTTTTATGACCAGTGTAGTACCACTTAATGACTTTAATTTAAGAGTGACATGGATGCATAGTGTTCATTGACATGCATGTTGTACATAACTCTTCACAGTAGCATTGGTTAATTATAATAAGTCTGCTTCTAGTAAATACAACATTTATTGTAACAATCAATGTTTTTGTTTCAGAATAAATAAATTAAGTACCTACCAGAGCAAAATCCATGCCAACATTTCTGACAATAAAATACTGCAGTAATGCATGACTTAAACTGCTATAACTACCTAAAAAATTGGTGATAATAAATTATGTTGTAAATTACTAACATTTATAAAAGCTATGCTTAAATTGACAAACAGTTTTTACAGATATTTCACGATCACATGTGAAAGACTGGACTATTATAATGTACATGTAAGAAAAATAGCCCGTTTGAGTTGTAGACAGGAGAGATGTAGCTTGGATTGTGTAGATTTAACCAAGAGACAGTTCCATAGCACTCTCAGTCTCAGAAAAAACAGCAAAAAGGCTCGGCCCCACATTAAGATACAACCTATAAACTGCCCTGAGTTTCATCAAACTGAGCAAATGAATAAATCTGAAAAACCAACTGTGAATCATGTGAGCTATGGTGGAAACTTTAATGTGTAAGTTCAAGGTATTATGTAGATACATTTTTCAATTTAATTGGGGTTAATAAGTAATAATATATGGTATTGCAAATTACATATGGCAGGAAACAATTCAGAAAAGAGTGCAGGTAGTAGAAGCAATGGTGTTGCCTAGTTTTATAGATAGAATGAGGAAATCCTTACAGCTGTAGAGATGCACCAGCAGCTCCAAGCCGTCAGAAACAAATTTCCATAAAAACTACAACAAAATTTGTATTTTTGTATATCAATTTACTTTAATTGATGTCGTGCTTAACATATCCATTAAGTAATAACAACGGTTGGGACACCAATTCAATTCAATTTATTTTTTATCCCATTTTGGTACAGTAATTACAGACAAAATAACGGAAAAGGGGTAATTAATCTTCCTTCATTTTAAATGTATTAAATTTTGCTAAAGTATGTATATATATATATCTCAAAATCAGAAAGGAACTAGGCTTTAAACTTAAGAGCCTGGCTCATATTTCATAATATATTCATAAGAAATATGTTTTAGTTCCTCAGATGACAAGTCCGGTGGAAATTGGCAGAAAGATACTGCCAGTTGCCAATTAGATGGAGGCCAGCCCAGTGCATCACTGGCGGACTTCAGAGTCTGGGAGCCCATTGGAAAGGAAAGGAGAGAGAGCAATTATAGAAATGGTAAGTTGCCAACCCCATGTTTTTGTTACCAAATCAACATTACCGAAACAACATTCACCAAATAAAGACTTTTGTGGAAACTTCTTGCAAAAATAAATTGTAAAAAAATACAGTAATCACTCAATTGTAGGACCTACCAAACCAAACAAGAATCATTAACATGTATTTTATCATTATATTTGGCGGCCTAATTGAAATCAAGCATAAAAATAATCATAATTCATTGCTTTCATGTTGTACAGTAGGTAGTTCTTAGGTGACAAGTCCAGATCATGAGCCCCGTTGGGGAATTACAATGTCTGTGCCCTTTTTTCGTAGCTTTGAGTTGGCAACCCCACAAGCTATAGGAGTTTTAACTTTTCGGTCCGACCAGACGATGTCGAGGTCGAGGTCGAGGTGTCGATTCTGTTGTTGGATTAACCTAAACTAACTTATTCTGACAGTTTTAAAATTATAGCCGTCCTTGTCGTTTCGGTGTTTTAGAAAGAGATGGCAGTATTTTTAGTGCTGTCATATTAGGTTAAAATTAGGAAAACTAAACAAAAGAATTGATACCATTGTCGAATTATTTTGTTCTACCTAATTCAAGGCATGAGTACCTCCTTCTTTGTAGTTTGTTAATCCGTTTCAGATGGCACATTCAGATTTAAAGTGGTGTCATACAATGTGCTAGCACAGTACTTGCTGGAATGCCACCCCTACCTCTACACCAACTGCAATCCAAGCAACTTGAAGTGGAAGATCAGGGCCGAGCGACTGTACTATGAAATCATCAGTTTGGAACCTGACGTGAGTACTGAGCGGTGCCCCTTGATCACGAATTCATTTTGACATTTGTGGCGTTAACGTATACTATGTATCGCCAGGCTGGATTTCGTATCGATAAGCGCCTCTTATCAAGCGTGTTGAGAAACTGACTCGAGGTACTGAGAATTTCTGCTTATTCGCTGCAGTCAGGAAATGTAGGTTTCTATAGTCTCCATATTTCTGATCAAAAACAAGTTCATTCATCGGCATCGGGTGGGATGGCGTCTTACGCGGCGTATGCATTGAATGCCAATAGAGAATTGAGTGAATAAACTATTATTGTGAATTCCTCATCAAAAATTTGGATCCCATACCTATTTTGTCTGATGGAAAACTACCTAATACTATCTATTGTATAAAGTAAAATGTATGTCAACAAGTACGATGTTCGAACTAATCGCTTTCAGATTCTATGCCTTCAAGAAGTACAAGTCTCCCACCTGAAAAATTTCTACTCCAGGTTCGAAGAAGCTGGCTACTCCGTTATCTTTAAACAGAAAACGGGATCCAGGCAAGACGGCTGCGCGATCTACTTCAAGTCAGCTCTATTCGAATTGCTCGATCATGTCAGCGTAAGTAGAACTTAAAAAATCGTCCGACAACGATTCTTTTTGACATTAGAGATCCTTCGGTTTGTTTGATATTGTTATTAACCTAGCTTATAACAACACTTTTTTTTTGTTAAGTATTTTTGTTACGATATTACTCCGCCAATTGATTTTGATGTTTATTTGGTATGTCTTATAACAGAGATAAAATACTAGGAAATCGGAATTTATTCAGAACTTAATTTTTTTTTATCAAAAGCTAAAAATCGCATTCAATACGCTTAAAACTACATTCTATACTCTTAAAACTACATTCTACATTCACAAAAGCAAAAAAAAAATTTATGTTTTTTTAGCGTGTTTTTAGATGACTGAACTATAAATAATAAATAAATAAAAATCGTTTATTTCAGACCACTAAGTCCATAGAAGTTGTACAAATTATTAAACACAAAAATATATAACTAACTAAAATTAAATAATTTATGCCGTTGTGAGGCACTGAGGACGATCAACGTAAGAAATATATTCCTCCGTTGATCGTTCTCAGCACAAGACATTTCCATATAGGAGAATTCCAGCTATCAGCAACAGTCTTCAGGATGCTGTTGGGGCTGCCGCGCACTCTACTGATTAGTGACGCAGTTTTCTTGCGCATCAGGGCGTGAAAACCATCAGTGTGGTAGTGTGCAAACATCCCTGATGCACTGCAGAAACGCGGCAGCCCCAACATCATACGGAAGATGTTGTTATATTGGACACGTAGAGTATCCAGCGATTTCTTGGTATGCTTTACCCACAGACTTCCCGTGTAAAAACTCTGACAGTAGGCTTTAAACAGCGTAATTTTAACTAGGTCAGTACAACGGGCGAATCTGCGGGCAATCATGTTACCTCTAACCGCTAGCGCTCTACGCTCCCTTTCCACATCAACATCGTCTTTAAGGTCGTCGGCAAGAAGGTGTCCAAGATATTTGAACTGTGTTACACGTTTGATATTTAATCCGTTCAAAGTTAAACTGAGATCAATTGGACTTTTACCGCCGGCCTTAAAAACCATGTACTCAGTCTTCCTTACATTATATGTGAGCCCATGTTCCACTGCATAGTTCTCACAAACCTTGAGTAGTTCTCTCAAGCCTCCGATCGTTGGGCTCAGCAGCACCATGTCATCAGCGTAGCTGATGTTATTGATACATACGCCGTCCATCCGACAACCGACACGCATGCTGCTCAGCCCCACGATGAGATCGTTCATGTAAAGGTTGAAGAGCTTAGGAGACGTCAACCCCCCCTGTCTTACCCCACTCTCCAACCTATACGCTCCCGAGAGAGAACTAGCCCATTTTACAAAATTAGTCTGGGTGGCATACCAGCACTGGAGCAACCTAAGAACTCCCACCGGTACACACCTGTCCCTTAATTTTCTCCAGAGCACATCGTACGATACAAGATCAAAGGCTCTGGAGAGATCAAGAAAACAGGCGTATACCGGCGTTCTATGGTCTGTGTAATACTGGACGGTGTGCTTGAGACCTATGATCGCACTTTCTGTTGACAGTCCGGGCCGAAACCCGAACTGGGCGTCATGAAGACTTAGATACTTATCGAGACAAGAATCAAGCAGACCATCCAGTATCTTAGCAATAGTCGTTGCCAATGATATTGGGCGATAGTTAGCCAGGTCCGAGACATCACCGGTCCTGTTCTTCACAATGGGTACCACGATGGTTTTTGTTAAGTCGAGTGGTAAGTATGAGTGACTAGTACACATTGTGAAAAACAAGGCCAGCACCCTAGGTAGGTGAACTCCAGCATTCCTCAAATGCTCAACGCTGAGCCCGTCGTGCCCAGGAGATTTGCCACCGCTCATTCTTTTCAAGACTTCTTTCACTTGTTTCGAAGTGAAACTAACAAGCGGCTCTTCCCCCACAACTTCGTACTCAGCGTCAAACAACGCAGTTGAGGGACCGAGCGGGGAGTGCACCTTGAAATGTTCCATGAACATATTAGAGATCTCCATAGGCTCATTTTTCCCACCCACGCTCACCGGTAGACCAGGCCTAGCCTCCTGCTTTCCAGTGGCCTTCCAGAACGCACTAAAATCCTTTGCCGATCTGTGGTTTGCCAGAATGTCCATTTTTAGCTGATCTTGGTTATTCTGGCACCATTTAAGGCGACTTTTAAAAATTTTACGTAACTCGCACATTTGGTCATAAATTGAGCCCGAAGCTGGTCGACCACACAACACCCAGGTTGCAAAGCTAAGCCTGGCCTCACGGTGAGCCTCACGAACATGCTCATTCCAGCCACATAGATGTTTTAATTTACTGTGCTTGTTGTAACGCTTCACATTTGTATTTACAGCTGCTTCACTCAGAATGTGTACTAGCTTAGCGTACATATTATCCAGTATGAGTCTATGTTCGCCCCGACTACATGATCCACGACTGCACTCCAGGAACTCTGTAGGCAAATGGATTTCTCGCAAACCAACATTACACAACTCGTGGTACTCACCTATTTGGGAGTCGTTTCTCACTCCCCATACTACTGAGCTGCGGGGCAAGTCGTGCATCAACACTTTGCGTCTTACAACGTTTAAATTACATTTAATACATAAGGGTAAATGATCTGACACAAAGACATCCTCAATAACACCTACTTCAAGCACGGTCTGCCAGGCCGATAAAGACACAACACAATGATCTAGCCATCTCCTACACCCATGGGCCTCGCTTATAAAAGTGTATGTGCCCGACTGAGTTCCTAGTTTTTCTAGATCCGCACACGTCCACGATTGGTCAGAGCAAAAATTCAGGAGTTCGTTATAGAATAATTCCTGCGGGTGCGCGTTAAAGTCGCCCAAAATAAATACACATTCTACATCTAGACTCGCCACTATAGCACTTATTTCCCCCAGTACCTCAGAAAAGATTGGTAAATTGTCAGGCGAGTCAGTAGGCATATAAACGGAGAATATAATAATGGAACGGTCACCTAACGTAGCTTTAATAGATACTAGACGTACGCTCCTGCATGCAATTATCACGACCTTATCAAAAATGCCCTTCCTCCAGAGAATGGCCACTCCCCCATATGGCCTTCCCTTCAACAGTCCCATGGATGTGTCCACAGCAGACTTGCCTGTGTACTCAAAGTCACCAGAAGTGTTTCCAAGCATCGGGACATCATGGGGCAGTAGCCATGTCTCCTGAAGAGCCACTACATCCGACACTTTACAAATATCTATTACATTATCTAGCGATCTTTTAAACGACTTACAATTAAAGCTAATAAAGTTAAAACATTTATTCAGTTTTAAATCCATAAACATTTTTATTAATTAACTTTTACTAAATTATCCCGGTTTGGTTTGTACATGAAATGTACAAAACGCCTAAACGTTATACCGCTAGGCCAAAGTTTATCGTCAAGAAAAACTTCTAATTTACACTTAGATACATACAGTTTATAAGCATTATACTTTTTAGCTTTCTTCATATTTATCAATTTCAAGGTAACAAGTTCATTTGTATTTTCCTTTATATAAGAAATAATATCTGCTTCACTCGTTTCCTTGCAAACATTAGAAATTAAAAGCGGCACCTTAACGTCAGCCGCTTTAAATTTACCGTTTGGTGCATTGGCCGCACAGCCCCGCTGCCCAATCAATTTATAACGCTTTGCGGACTTGCTTCTCACTACTTGCCATTCCGAGTTATCATTATTAATCACTTGGCTATGTTTACTCATATCCGGGGCAAGCAAGCCACCGCGCTCATCACATTTTTCAAGTTGCGATGACCTACTCACAACAAGCGAACGATTACAGTCAGAAACAGATCCATTCACAGTGCTATCGCGGCAAGGCTCTGCAGAAACCGCAGTACTTGCCCGCGAGTCCTCCACGCGCTGCAGCCTGCATTCTGTCCCGCTCCCTCCACTTGTGTCGGCCCGGCCCTGGCTCGCTGGGCAACAGATTTCACTCATGTTCGAAACCGTGGTATGCGCAGGCGGCGCCTCCACGTGCCTAGATGCACCCGTCGCTCTCATTTGTGCGCAAGCGAGGGAGATAGTTTCATCGTGGTTGCTAGTTTTCAAGGACGAGTGTCTCGTAGGGGCACGGCGGTCATTAACCTTCGAAGTAGCAGATGTTTGCGGTATATTATGATGCGAAGTGACAGATAATTGCGGAGACTTAATAGGTACATATTCGGGCACATAGGGAAGACCAACTGGACCACTGTCAAGCACAAAACTCTCCTGCAAACAAGCTCCTCGTTTTCTGTTAACGTTCACATTTGTAGAAAAATTTTCAATTAAGGAGTCGTGCCTCATACATTCAACTTCTCTCTGGAGTATTTCAAATTTTTCTGTTGTAACAACTTTCTCCTCTAGAGCGATAATTTTATTTTTGAGGCACAGAATATCCTTCAATAATCCCGTTACATTTACATGGTCAAAAGAGACTGGAGGGACTTTATGCAGATGCTTAGCTACGAAGATCGGAAAAATCTCTGGATCCGAGCTCTTCATCAGGCCAATAATATCATCCAGATCTTTTGACATTTTCTTCTTCCCTTCATTACGGCGTCGCGGCATCCTCTTTGCATTAGGCATAGACTCGAAGAGCAGTGATTTTGCCGTCACAATATCATCCACGGTGAACGAAGTGGTACACAGCTGGTGAATACTTTCCTCGTCCATGAAGTCCATAACATTGTGTAAAAATGCAAGGAGTTCATTTATTACAACATTACAGTTCGCACATTTCACCGTACTTGAGGCCATTGTCCTCAGCAATGAGTCACCGTGTAAACGATATTCAACGCGTCCGCGATTGACAGCGCACTGCGTGAGACTCTATAATTTGGAGAATTATGAATTTACCATTGAAGACAAATTTACATTTGGTTCAATCGAAAGATCTCATTATACTAAGTTTATTGATATCAGGAATGGGTCTGGTCTGTGTTTCCCGTATTGGCGATTTAATGCTATTTTTGCATTTACTACCGCTGAACTTATTACGAGCTTGACTTAGCTGAAATTTCGACTTTTTTCTTCTTCTTGCTCCTGGAATAAGCATATGGCCAACCTTATGTTGGATTTAAATTTTTAATTAGTGTAGGACCTTGGACACTCCTCTCCTGAAGATAATCCTGAGTTCATCAGGATGAACTCTATATCTTGTGTAGGGAATCATTTCAAAACTCATTCAATAAATAAATAAAAATGCTGGACAATCCACACAGCACCATCTAGCCCTAAAGTAAGCTACTAAAAGCTTGTGTTATGGGTACTAGGTCAATCATATCTTGATGTGACATTAGTCATAAAATTTGCCATTTTGTATATTTTATGGACCCGATTACCGATCCACGTGGATTATATTATTCTTTTTCCTCATCGCGTTCTAAACAATAGCTTGTTATCTTACGTAGCCAACTTATGTACTCAGAGTATATTTAAAGTAGAGCCGGGTTATGCTTGCGGCTCTACATATGTTTTTCGGAAATGAAATAAGTAGTAAAGTAGGATGCTATTCTCGTTATGACGTACACATATACATACTATACATAATATAATAACGCATTGCAATCTTCGTAAGCTTATAGTCGTAGAAACAAATTAACAATAAAATCTATTAAAAAACAATAACTCCTGGCAAATAAGCCATATTTAAGGTGCCATACGATTGTACCTGTAACTTTGTTTTGTCAAAGTTTATATTGTCATTACCAATAAGATGGTAGTTGAATTGCAACCTTATGTCGTTTGCCTTAGGTGGAGTTCTACCAGCCCGATTTGCCGATCCTGAACCGGGACAACATCGGCGTGATGGTGAAGCTCGCGCCGAGAGGGAACGAGACAGGGAGCGTGAGGGAGAGAGAAGAGAGAGCCATAGTGGTGGCAACTACCCATCTGCTGTACAACCCGAAGAGAACAGACGTGCGATTGGCGCAGATGCAAGTTCTACTAGCGGAGATCGACCGTTTCGCATTCTGCAGCAACGATAATGGGTGACGCATTTTCTATTGTTAGTTTGTTGCATGCCCAAAAATCTTTGAAGACGATTAATGAGAGGGTAAATGCGACAAACTTACTGACCACTGACAAGGAACAAAGCCATTAGCTTTTCGCCTCTTCCTCTAGAAGTGGAACTGGCTAAAACCTACATTCACGATGTTTCGAATGATCCCTGTGATTTAACCTGAATAAATACTTGCGTGTTACCTTCTGTGTTGTTGTGTACTGGCCTCTGAAGCTTATAATTTCATGGGTGTTTATTTATACCTTTCTATTTTCAGAAATGGGCACCTTCCCATCATTCTGACGGGAGATTTCAATTCGGTACCAGATAGCGCTGTCATTAGGTTGTTGGACAAGGGGCATGTAAGGTAAGACTTAGTTTAGTGGGACGTGATATCTTAGTCAAGGCTAAATCCCTAGGTCATGCTAGGCAGCACTAAAATTATCAGTTAAACTCTTTGTTTTCACAATGAGCTCTACTCAAATTATATATTTGTCATACAAATATTATGTGAATCTAAAATTTAAAAGCTTTAACCTAGAGGAAAGACATTAAAAGTCAAAAGAGAAAGCGCAGAGTATAGTCCTCCTTATGCAAAGTGCGACAAACAGGGCCCGTACCACCATCTCTTGAAGCATTCTTATTTCAATATTACTTTTATGTCAATGTCTTTTAATAATATCAACTGCATAGAGTCAGCTTTATGATCAAAACTAGTAGCGCCCCGCGGTTTCACCCGCGTAGTTTTAAATCCCGGTATGCCCACGGGATAAAAAGTAGCCTATGCGTTATTCCAGACTATAATATATCCTGTGCCAATTTTCACCGAGATCCGTTCAGCCGTTCTGGAGTTATTGAGTAACAAACATCCATCCATCTATCTATACTTACAAACTTTCGCATTTGTAATATTAGTAGGAAGTAAAGTAATATAGAAATAAGAATGCTTCAAGAGATGGTGGTACGGGCCCAGTTGGAGAAATCTTCAGACCATGAAAGTGTACCGCTTCTTTTGCAGTGCATCAAACTACAGGGACGATTCCGACTGGGAGAGGATAGGAGTGACGGATAACTGCCAGCACCTCGCCGTTTACTTGAACAGGAAGAATGGCATGGAGACGGACTTTAGAAATGTCAAGGTAATAATATTATATCTACTAATGCAAGCTGACACCTAAAATAGCTATATTCAAACTCTTACATCCAGAATGTACGCTATTAATAAACTTTCACACAGCACTATCTAGACCCAATATAAGCAAAGCTATATTATGTATGCTTATAATAATGTGTGTTCATCACACACATGTTTGTTCTGCGTCGGGATCGAACCCACGGCCGACAATGCAGAAGGCAGAGCTGGCCAAATGAGCAGTGAAGGCTGTCAATGAAATAGTAAAATTATTTTATTAGGTTCAAACTCTGACTGCAGAGATTATCTGATATAATTAATACGGGTGGAAACGCGAGGACAATAAAAAAGATGAGAAAAAGAAATAACAGCGGTTGCAAGACACAAGAATAGCGAAAGTAAGAGCGAGAGAACAGAAAGAGTTTTGAGAGTAGTAGAGCTCTTTGTGAAGGGCTCCACCGGGGAAGTGCTACCATCACGCCTTTTTCTGCCGCCAAGCAGCAACGCTGTGTTTCGGCATGAAGAGTGTGTTCGCCGATGTAGGTAATTACAGACACATGAGGCTTAACATCTGTATGCCTCAAGTTGAAGGACGCAGGGCAGTGCATCGTAGGGCACGTTCCTATCGTGCGTGACTTACGAGGCAATGCTTTGATATGGGTGATGGTTACTACTTAACATCAGGTGGGCCATCTGCTTGTTCCATCAGCTAGTTGTATAAAGAAGTAAGTGGAAGTTGTTGGAAGAAGCCTTTGCCAAAATTGGGCAAGCAGATACTTTGGGTTGTCGATATTTAATTCAAAAATTACCTTTGTTATTGATAATAAGTATACCGGAAATATAGGCTTTTACTATTATAATAATAAATAAAATAAATAAATAAATAATGCTGGACAATCCACACAGCACTATCTTGCCCCAAAGTAAGCTACTCAAAGCTTGTGTTATGGGTACTAAATAGATAACTCATAATATTTAATACATTGTATACTTAAATAGATAAATAGTTTTTATTATAATAGAAAACACCCAGACCAACGGAACAAATTTCAGCAGATGGTACACAAATTTGTTCCGAAGCGGGAATCGAACCTCTGCGTCGCAGGCGGACTCTCGCCCGCTGCGTTACTGAGGTCGTCAAATATTGTTATAGGTAGTCAACTATTGTTGTTGTAGATCTTCAACTCTGAGTACAGCGCAGGCGCCGGCTCCGACTCCGCGCGGCCGGCGCGGCGCGAGTTCGGCTGTTACAGCGCCCACTTCAACAGCGACCGGGTCGCGCACAGCCTGCCCCTGACCTCGGCCTACGACAAGTACAAGCGCGATGGCTGCCACGAGGCCTCCACTTTCCAGGACTACTGGCTCACTGTCGACTATATCTATTTCAGGTCAGTTTCAACGTATATGGAAAAGCTCTTTGTGAAGGGCTCGTCCGTCGAAGTAATATTTCTAAGAATAATATTTTAAGAGTCTGGCGACAGCGGCTCGCAATTTCGAGGTGCGATTGGCTATTATTTCATTTTATTTCATTTCGGGGAGGTTGTTTGAAAGAATGACTCTAAAGTGACACGCATAAATACTGCTCGAACACAAATAATACAATAATATAAGGGAAATGTGCTTGAGTCAGAAATAATTTTGGTATTAGGTAAACGTAAGACCAAACATACTAATACCAAAATGATTTCTGATTCGGGCATGTTTCCCTTATATTATTGTATTATTTGTGTTCGAACAGTATTTATGCGTGTCACTTTAGAGTTATTCTTTCAAACAACCTCCCCGGAATGAAATTAAATGAAATAATAGCCAATCGCACCTCGAAATTGCGAGCCGCTGTCGCCGGAGCCTTAAGTAATATTTTTAAAACTACAATTTAGTACTTAGCACACGGCATGCGCACTGCGAAGAACTAAATAGTACCAAAAAAAACCATTTTGAATTCATATTGATTAAAGCTCGAAAACTCAAAACACCAGTCAGTTTTTA
Organism: Plemyria rubiginata; assembly: GCA_963576535.1. Classification (NCBI taxonomy): domain Eukaryota; kingdom Metazoa; phylum Arthropoda; class Insecta; order Lepidoptera; family Geometridae; genus Plemyria; species Plemyria rubiginata. The sequence continues at coordinate 995,988 of OY754905.1, forward strand.
ACCAGCCAACCAAATTAATAATTTATGCTATGTAACATACTCTTTAAGGTTCAATTTTGAGAGATAATGCATGGTGCGTGCTCAAAGGAAGTGACATCACGTGATTGGATGATTGATCGGCGTGCGTTCTCGCTCTCTCGTTAGTGAAAGATCGAGATATTATATACTTTTCATTTGGCTTTGTTGGTCGTTCGATTGAGATGTACGGTTCGATTCGATCGATTCGATTGGGTACGATCAAGGAATTTAGGGTACGATATCCTTTGTGAACTAATAAGGATCATTATCGAGGAATAGTTTGTTCTCGTTCAATAGTGGGAATTAATTCCTAATCATTCTTCGTACATGAACTACACAAGCCTATCTGATTTCAACGTGACAATGTGCAGTGTCTTGTGGACGGGTTGACACTTTTGGATAAATTGAGGTATCCCTTAGAGATTAATCCAATTTATCCAAGCTCTAGGCTAGAGCTTCGTATTTTATTTAAAAGGAGGTTTAGACTCAGCAGTGGATGCAAACGGGCTGAAATGATGATTATTTAATGAATTTTCTTTGTTTCCTGAAATCAAATTTAGTTAAAAAGTAAAAGTAAAATGTGTTTTATAGACAAAATAAGATAAGCACAGTAATATTCTGAATCCATAGGCTCCCGAACTAGTTAAGAAACTGTGTTTCAGGAGCCAGAAGTTGTTGTTTGAAGTTTTTTTTGTGTATGTCCACAGTCGCCGCAGTAACCTGCGCATGACGTCACGCCTCCGGCTGCCGACTGCGTTCGAGTGCAATAAACTCGGCTACCTTCCCAACGAGGTGTACGCATCCGACCATCTCGCACTCGCGGCCGTGTTTGAACTCATTGACCCGTCCAAGGACGCCTTGTAATGGAATACAAATGAAATCATGCAGGTTTCCCGACGAACTTATCTATATACGTAGATACCAGTAATACAAAGCAATCTTTGTTCCTATCGTGTCGATACTTAGATTGGATAAAAACTGAAACAGCGACGACGATCCTCAGGCTCTATATCATCGCGGATCTTGTAGTATCAAGTACTAACTCCAGATTCTTAGAGGACGTACGACCAAACAATGTTTGTCACATACCCTAATAGCCCGTTCGCCACAGGCTTTTAGCGAGGCAAGTAGCACCTCCCACCACGGTATTTTGGTGTTATCGGCCAATCAGGGGACAAGGACGCGTGGTAAGAGGTGCTACTCGCCTCGCTACACGCCTGGTGTGCACAAGGTATTAGCGCTACCTGTGTCTGCATTGAAAGTGGCACAAAGGAATTGAGGTACTATTTGTGATATGACAAAATGACAAAGTTTCTGTACCGACTTTTGACAACTTGATTTTCTGTTTTTCAGATTTCGTAATCCGTAATTTGGATTCCGTTTATAAAAACCAGGGGCGTTATTCATTGTGATTGTGACGTCACACGGTCAAGGCAAAGTATCTCCTATGTCATAGAGAATAATGCCCCAGTAGTTCTCAGCACGTCCGATAGGGCGATAAGTCACGGCTACATTCAAAACCTGCTGGGAAAATGGAATCCGACTATCGGAATACGAAATCCGAAGAACTAGTGTAAAATTGAAATAGACATTATGGGGTGTTTTTAGTTCCACGCGTATAATTACGTGTTGAAAGGACAATGAGTAGATTTAACTCACCTCAGACCATTTGATATAAGAAAGATTATAACCTCGTGTGCTACCGCTACTAAAAAACTTATTTAGAATACCTTATTTTTTAATAAAAAGTAATTTATTCATTTAATGCTTAGGTTTCACTCTCCGGAGTTTCGATTCCGGATTTCGAAAGTTTTGGCCCGGATTTTCGTACGAAAATTAGTATGAAAATAACAATGCAATATATTTAAATGTATTATTATGAGGATCATTCACGTTTTTTGAAGAATGCAGAATTTTAGCTATAAAAACCCCAATAAATACTGTGTTTATTTTTTTAATCGGATCAAAAATGACAAAGTTACAGAGATTTTAGTTCAATAATCTAATTATCGCGCGTGGAAATGCCGCGAGACGCTGTGACGTCATAATCCACGACTCAGTAGGAAGTGCCGGGTCTCCCGCTTATTAAGCTGTAGTGTAACGAGCTAGCATTTGTTATTTTTTTTGTTATTTCGTTTTGCCGGTAAAAATGCCGCCTGATAAATATTGCATTGTGCATTTGTGCCAAAATGCAAAAATACCAACCAGCGTTACCGAGCCTAATATACTGTTTTTGGGCAGTAATGAGGAGAGATGACAAAATATCTCTGTCAAGTAAGTAAGTGTCTGTCTCTCTGGCTTAATACTGTTGCAAAGATCGATCATGTCTACCTCAAGGACCAGTAAACCACAGTACAAACATTAGTAGAAGGACACACTAGTACCATGGTACCTATAGGTATTTTATTACCTATAGATATACTATTTTTTTACATACTTACGGAATCGTATTACACCTCGTGTATTTCATAATAATTGTTGTAATTCTATTTTGATATAATTAGGTATACATACGATAATTTCATACTTGTGAATATTTTAGAAAAAGCAATATTATATATTATACAATATTATTGTAGTTAGCAAGTATTTTTAGTGGTTTTAATAATAATAGATACTTAATAGATAGCAAGTATTTTTAGTGGTTTTTATACTCGCCACGTTTGCCGCCACTTGGTGTTTAAGATAAGAGATAAATCTGTTGCTTGATTATTTTAACTTAAGGGTCCGGTGACAGCGGCTCGCAATTTCGAGGTGCGATTGGCTATTATTTCATTTTATTTAATTTCGGGGAGGTTGTTTGAAAGAATAACTCTAAAGAAACACGCATAAATACTGTTCAAACACAAATAATACAATAATATAAGGGAAATGTTCTTGAATCAGAATTCATTTTGGTATTAGGTAAACGTAAGACCAAACATACTAATACCAAAATGATTTCTGATTGGGGCATGTTTCCTTTATATTATTGTATGATTTGTGTTCGAACAGTATTTATGCGTGTTTCTTTAAAGTTATTCTTTCAAACAACCTCCCCGAAATGAAATAAAATGAAATAATAGCCAATCGCACCTCGAAATTGCGAGCCGCTGTCACCGGAGCCTTAAATAGTTCTTTCATGAACATTTTTCATTTTGATGACCAAAATTCTTTTGTAGGTATATTCATGTTATTAAACTATCGGGCGAGTATGATACGTAATTTTTTATAGTTAATTTGTGATATATAAATAATTCTGTTATTATATTAAAGATTTTTAATAATAAAAGGATTTTTAGAAATAATTTCTTTAATTTTAGTTTAATTCCTTGCAATTCTCACCCTGCTTTCGAAATACTTAGGTCGACATCATTTTTACTATTTGTCATTCATCCACTCTATAAATCAAGTCTTTAATTACTCATCAGAATAGTCTATCTATGCAATTATAGGGCTAGTAGGCGAATCTAGTCACCACATATATAATGTATAAACCTTTTGAGCCTACCTTTATTTATGCATGACCATGTTTTGGGGGAGTAAATAGTCGACAACGAAATAACGAATAGTCGGGCTGTTTTGACCAATAATTATGTACCTAAACGGTCTGAGCTGCAGTTGTCCCTTTCTTGCTTGGGGCGCGGCGGCATACCTACAGTGAGACAGGAACACTATTGAAATACCTATTTTTCAAGTCTCTTCACAGGTATTCATAAAAAAAACAAGTTCACGAAACTCGAGATGGAGCTCACGGATCAATGGTAATCTAATATACTGTTTAAAGTATATTATAACAAAAATGATGTCTAATTTTTTGGTTGTGCATCTCATTTTTTCTCAAGTTTTTTTTTCTTTGCCTATCGATCCCTTTTTATGCTTTTATAGGACCTTTTAAGGTGTAAGTACCTACTAGAAATGGCTTTGACAAATAGCAGGAAAGGAATTCCAATAAAACAACACTTTTATTTTATTGAATCATTTATACAATGGATTCGTATCTTATTCGTTAGAGGAAATCATTCATTAGAGCGTAGCACTGTCAGTTAACTCAATACAAAATTGGAAAAGCTTCCAGACATACCATGGAATTATAGAAAGGTAAGCGATGGTATTCAGGATGTTTGGACGTAACACTAGCAATCGACTATACACTTTAATCATCTATTATGTACCTTTTTGAATTTTTATCGTTTTTAAATCAATTTATTTCGATGTTAGTCAAATTCTTGTTTTCATATTGGATTTGGGTCAAATTCTGGTTCTGTAGTGTTTTGAATTTTTGGAGTTTAAACACAAATTGTCTACTCTCTCCTCATTACGCATGTATAACGTCAAGTTATGTTTGGTACACTACAAGTGGATTACTAACTATTCGTTCCGACGTGGAAGATTGTTCTGCAGGACGCATGTTCCTAATGACATGTAGAAGGTAGTTTACCTACAATTGAAAATGGACACCGTTTCAAACGATGAAGATTTGTAGTTTTAAATGAAAGATCTTAAATATTATTATTTAAAGAATTGAGCTATTCAGCTGTTGAGTAACGTGTGACATTAAAAATATGCATGGTCATAGAGCGTTCGGAAAATTTAACAGAATTCAATATTCATGTACATAGATTCCTTTCTAGTCAGCTTTGATAGCTGATTTTTTCAGGAATAATGTATTAGCTAGATACCTAGGCATCTACGTTTCGTGTTCAAAATAATCACAACGCTTCTCTTGGCAGTTACGTGTTGGTACCTACTCATAGTCTTACGTCCAAACTATTGAAATTAAATGATTTATAAAGATTTTCCTACTATTAGGTATTCTGAAATGTAAAACCCTTAATTCCATATTACGTCTTCCTATCAGCGTCGACAGAGCGAGACAAAACATGGCATTTTTGAAATAGTAGAGGTCAAAATTGCCATTATTCGACTTCGCAGTGAGGCGCGTTTATCATAAGTAACATCTTACGGCTTAATTTTACAAATATTTAGCCAAATTTTGTCTCATTCGGATGCCTGACGCGGTAATCAACCACCTTGTTATACTTTTACATTCCTAGTCGGCCGAGCCTTCCCTTATTTACACAAAGCGGCGAAATGACGCCGACTTTTCTAATTCAAATCATAATGAATCTTATTATACAGAGAACCAGCGGGTTCGGTCAAACGCGTATTGGGGCCTATAAGTATGTGTCATCTCAGGCATACCTACCTACTGCAAATACATTTATTTTGTACCCAAACTTGCTTAAAGAATTGTCCCTACTGCGTTGCTATCTAGTCTTAATATTCTCCGGGAATACCACATAGATGATCTAGCTCATAAGTTATTTTCTCCGAGTTCAAATGCTTTATTTTATGCAGAGGGTAAAAAGTCTGCTCCTGAAATCTTTATCATTGCAACCGAAGAGCTAAACAAATTAAATGAGCCATATATGAAACCAGTATGTGTATTTTTTTTAAGGCTTTAAATTGAGAGTTTAATATTTTTTGTTTAAAGATATAGAAGAAAGATACAGATGTCATAGTATTTTGTACAGCAGAACTCTAATTGAATGGTGTTATAGAAGGGTGTCAGTGTAGGGAAAGGAACTTCGATTTATGGAGCTGCCTTTTTCAACCCCGTAGATATTGAAAATTTCCTACTGCCGCAGACAGTAACGATAAGCAGTTAAGAATATTCTAGAATGTTCTACATTATCACAGTACATTTCATGTAAAAGCCAGTTTTTGGCTATCATTATCCTAAAATTTGTGTTTCTATCCAAATCCTTACTTTAACGCGCCAATAACACTCGTACCTACAACAAATTTTATTACAATAGTACATTTTTACTAAACAGAAGCCTAGTGAAAGTATTTTACGCTTTGAACACCATCCTTTCGTGGAATATGATAGAAACTAGTTATTAAACTAGAGGGTGATGGATGCTATTCGTATTTCTTGTTAGAACGTGATTACTCAAAACCTAAGTTTGTAGTTTCTGAAAAGGTTTTGATATTCTGTGATCACTGATCATGCAAAAATACCGAACGTTCATGATTTACAGCAAAAAGAGCTCGTGACACATACCTAAAACCCCACACACGAGCAAGTTTTTTAATATTAAAATATTACAATAAAAAAACGAATTTATTCATAGGATCGTTTCGTGTCCACGAATACGTGAGAGCGTCGCAAAGGTTCTGAAGCCAGAAGTAATAAATTATAACAATTATTTATCATAACAACATAATCTAGGTCTGCGTTTTGACGTCATATTATACGTAAATATAAAAAAAAACACAATATCTAATCTAATTCAATAATATAGTATATAATATAAAATAAATCTAAATAAATAATAATGAAACAAATGGCTAACGAGCAGCGATGAGGGCCACATACATAGACAGGCTAAAATATAATTTTTGGAACGTTTGACTCCAACTTATTCTGGCCCAATTCAGTGAGACTATGTTACTTTTGCTATAAGTAGGAGCTAAAAAACGGCTCTTAACCACCAGTACACTTATTTATCTAATAATACTGGATGGATACTAAATTTAAGTAAACAATTATCGCGAAAATTCAGAATATTTCATAAGATCTCAATTTTGTAAGTATACTAGTCGAAAAGCTCTTAACATTAATAAATCCTTAAAGATACTGTAAGAGGATATTGTAATTAAGTTCCTAGAAATCTCTCTGCCTCCGCGCTCACTTAGGTACATAGTAAGTAGTGATCCTTTACCATACAATTTCATAATTCAATTTAAAACAAATTTAAGCTCATAGCTAGCATCAGTTTGGTGTAAATAGCAATCAAAATATATTTGTTTTAACCAAAAAGAATAGGATCGCCTTACAAGCCAAAAAGTCGATAAAGCAGACTTTTAATATTCATATAACTTTAATAAACGCTTCGTAATAAAATTAATATAAAATGTAGGCAAACTGTACCGATGTTAATGATATTTAATAATTAACGAGAAAATATTAGACAATATGAACACAGTTCATTTGGACGGAGAGGAGCTTGTGAGAAGAAAGTATATACCTACCTAGCGGGTATTACGTGCACTTCACATCCGTGATGCTGCGCTGATGCTGGTCAGAATGCATTACATTGTTGCGGATGAGTTACAAATAAAGTGCGCTGCAAGACTTCATTTTGAAATTAAAGCGCAATAAGCGCGATAAGGTAGCTATCAAGTACGCAACAAGGATGTGGACCTCATCGCGAGTTTCCGCTGACGCGCCTCGCGTCTACGAAACGATCCTAGCTGAAAGATATCGGGCATGCCTTTACAATTAGACAGCTCTGCTCAAAGGTTCATCGCAGATCACTAAACTATTAAAAAACAAACATGATTATTCAGTATTTTTTACCGAAGTAGATTTTCACTTTAGACTATATTTCATATAGTCTGTCGTACATTTTCAGACTTTACAATATTTTTTCAACTCCACCCTAACTACAAGATTGATTTATGGTTTCAATTCAGGAACACATTACCTACAATGTTGATTTCCTCGCCGACATCTATGGGGGTTCTCTAGAGGTACATTAACATTGAGAAGGGGCTTGTACGAAGTGTATTGAAATGAAACCTTTCTGTTCGCATCGGGCCCGTGTTATTAACCTCCTCTTTAGGTACATACACTAACGTACGACATAATATCAACTAATAATACTGAGCGAAAATCATAATACGCCTTGAGCGTGACTACAATTTTGGCCATCGCGAGTAATTCACATTGTGGTGGCTTCCGGTTCCCGCTCGCGCTCGATGGGGCTTCGGTCCAATGTACCTATTCGTGTCCATGCACTCTTTATGGATTTGTGACTCGTTGTCATTCTGTTATCCCGTGACAACAAAACTCAAGCCAGTGCCTGGTGCGTAGCGCCCCGGCGTCGGCGCCGTTGATGCGCTCAACGCATTCCTCCGCCGCCCGCCACACAGACCGCTGTCGTCAGGCTTGCCTGCTTGGGCCCACACGGCTCCAAGTCCTGCCTGTTTACCACTAGAATCTCATTTACTTTTAAAATATGCTCAACCACCTTTTAGATAGTAACTTAATCCATAAAAATTGCATTCATTCAATACATACAACACAGGTTAAAGACTACAGAGACACATATCATCTACGTTGGGATAACACACACAATAAATAAAACCGACACCTTTTCGTTTTAAAATATAGATTTACATAATCTCACGCAAAGACACTGATGACGAATTGTTTAATATTAAACACCGAGACCAAACCTAATGTTTGGCAACACAGATTTTGAGGCATACTGATCTTATGAGAGCAATTGCAGTTCCCACGGATTGTCTAGATCTCTATTATTGTTTTGTGTCCATGTACTCTATGGATTCGTGATCCCTTTAATGAATAAAATACAAGGCAGTAGGTGGCGCGAAGCGAGCATGGCACCGCCCGCCACACCGATTGCTGCGGCCAGGCAGACTTCCTTGAGGTTAGGCAGGCCTGCTTGAGCCCCCACGGCTGCGAGCCGACTGTCCGAATGTCTGAACACCACCAGAACCTCATTTACCTTTGAAAAATGACTACCAATACTAAGTCGACGACTAAATTCTTAAAAATTGCATTTATTCGATTCAAAGTAATGTTGAGTAGGTACAGAGAATATTATCGTTGTTTTATATAAGATGTTAAATTAAAGATTCTTCTATTTATCTAATGGAACTAAACCAGAGAACGTTGAAAACTAGCTGTACTCACTAGACAATACGTGTTGTAGGTGTTTACACTTGAACAGTTTCTTCAATTGCTATCACCAGATCAGTTCATGAACACAACGAATATAGATAAGACGTTTAATGTTAAGTTATATTTATTAAGATGGTTCTTTAAATAATGGTGCCAGGTCTTTAGATAATAAACTTGGTACATACTCTCCTCGGCCATAACACGTTTCCTGCCTTGAGTATTAAACTAATTCCGAAATGTTTGACAATATTCAAAGTAGGTTGCACTAAATATATTAATGGACGCAATTATCGTGTTGCAGCCTAAGCTGACGCTGTTTCCCAGCAAAGAATATTACGGGGATGTGTTAGTAAATGGCACTGTAGGTAATACGACTTTTTCGTCTGAAATTATAGCGATGGTGGCGGAAAAAGAACTTAAAAGCTATAGAAAATTCGGTGTTTAGAAAACTGTTGCAATACTATTTCTGGTTCAATTTCTTAGCTTTGTCTGTGTCTGTGTGTGTGATACAATAAACTTCTTCTTCGCTCATCATTCGTGTATCTGATTATACTAACTGCAAATGATTCGTTGGGCATTAAAAAATATTCTTTATTTTCAACGAACATGTTCTGACAGTAATCATTTGAAGAATCACCCAAATAATTAAACACCTACTATAAACAGGACCCAAGTGCTATGTAATTGAATAAACATCTAATTATGTTTAACTTAAGTGCGATTTGATTATATAGACATTGAACACCGATTTACGAACACGGAGCGCACGACAACCTCGGCCCTACGACAAGACCACGTTGGAAACACGGCCTAAAAATATAAATAACTGAACGACACGTTTGTATTGGCCTATTTTATCAAACCCCTACCTACCCCTTCCTAGTTCTGCGTCCATTGTGATCTGTAATGACAATCATTACACAAAATATACCTAATCTTCAACTTATTCGCATTTCTAGTAGGGTCGCATAGTTTATTCGGATACAATATTGCCTACGTGATTGATGATAGGATATTCTATAAATTAAGTAATAATAAAGTCATAGTATCTACATTTTAACATTTGTTTCATCTGGATATCTGACAAAATAGGCCAAAGCTATGACGAATTACTATGATAGTTTTTAGTCGAGCGCTGGCTGTAGTCTCAACCCTTTTGGACATACCATACTTTTCTGTCCACAATATTTTACCTTCCTGTTTGCTCTGATCAGCGATCAGCTCAATGAATTAATACTATCATAGAAGCCAAAGCCCATGAAGATCTAATTGACAGTTTACTGATATCAACTTAATTAATTTAAATAATTCGTATATAATCCACTTTATAAACACCGAGTAGATTAGGTACTATACATCGATTATAAAAAATACCTATAACATAAACACCCATTACCTAACATAATACGTTATTGAACAATGGAATGTAGATTAAAATGAGACCCACAATATTTATAAAGACGGCTTAACTGTAGCATGGAATGCTAAGAATATTTAGATATTTTTTTAATTTAAAATTAAAATAAAAATAAAAAAATAATGCAAAGATTGTATTTAATGCGACAACAGATGGCGCTGTATACCTCAAAGGTAACAGTGTTGCTTTAAAATCACAGTCAGCTCTAGGGCCCAGTATAAGGGCAGCTTACACTAGAATTCGTTATCCTAATCCTAATTCTACTAATATGACATAAATATGTATTTTCATCGAGATGTTTACGCTATGAGATGTGTTTAAATGATATGATGAGATTATACCGGGTGAACTTATGGTCGTTGCCCCGAGACCTACATTACGAATAGCCATGGACAGGCGGCGTGACAATAGCAAGCGTATACTGTTACCGCTAAATTGCTCAAGCGACGCGTCTGTTGTCAGTGCGGTGCGTTTAATGATGTTTGTTGATAAATTAAACTGTGGTAAACTTCAATTCAAGAGACTGTCAACATATTCAGTACTTAGTTCAAATGTAGAAGTAAAATGTTTGACCCAGTGCACTACATAGGTACTCGCTTACGTCAGGAAACTAAAAGGCAGCGGGCGACGCGGAACTCGGCCTTACCTTGCATCGCAAGCCTGTCGCATGGCTAACTTACAAACAAACTTTCATAAATTCACGTTTAACTGGATATGTTTTAAATATAATTTTACAAAGCTACTAACTTTAAAGGTATGCCCGCAAATGCTAAACCCTTTGCATAGTAATCCATATCTTCGCGCGTACCTTCGCTAACGCTGTTACACTCACCGTTTGTTGCCGTTTGCCTTCAGTCCTCTGTATTTAACTTTAAACATCAATAAACACCGATTAATTAACTTTAATTAAACATCAATAAACGACTTATTAAAATTAATTTAACACCCGTAACATCGAACTTTTGGTTTCATTAAACAAACTACCGCTACGACATTTAGATATTGTTTGAAAATAGCCGAGACTGTCGCACGCCGCTTAGAATTGTAATCTTTTATTGTTTAACATATTACATAAAGTAACATAAAGTCTTTGCTTGTTGAATTTCGTAACTGTCTCTGATATCCGCACTCGCACTGGCGGCACCTCGGACCAGCTGGGGGAGGAGGAGTTCCGATCGACACGTAAACTGAGCTCCGTAAGTCAGTCCGTAGTCGTAGTCCACAAGCCAACCGTACCGTAAGAGCAGTAAGGCCGGGCGCGGCGCGTGGCCGGCAGCGCGCTCGCTCACTCGGACGGCTGCGGTCGCTGGCCGCGGTCGCTGGCTGCGCCGCTGTTGCCGCCGCCGCCGCCGCTCTTCGCGCTCGCCGACACTTGCATTGCACACCGCGACCTGAAGCTGCGCGACACGTCCTCGGAACGCACAAAACCGCAGACCGAACCGTCTCTAACAACACATGTGTTCAAAATGTAGAAAGTGGTTTCAAGCAGTATTCAAGCTGTTCTTTATTTACATTGTGAGCGGGGCGCGCTCACACACAAGCTTACAATTAAAGTTTTTTTTGGAATTTTTTGTTTTTTTTGTACGTTGAATGTTCTATTACTATATTTAGTCGAACACGATGAGTTCCATTGAGTCCAGGGTGGGTGTGGGTGGTGGTCGCATCACGAACGGGTTGGTCGAGGTGGATGGTTCGTCGAAGGACCGGCGACGTCGCCTCTTGCGCGCGACGAACTGCCGGCTCGACGATTCTGGAAACGCATACATTACTTATAACATGGAATTATAATAAAGGCAGATAGTTCTCAGTAAATGTTAAACAAATTTTACTGTATAGTAGGTTACAAAAAGTTTCGTAGAGCTGCTACGGCGTAGCGTTACGCAATACACCAGCGTAAGCATTATGAATGCAATTCCTTGTTAAATAAATACTTATGAATTGATTTTTTTTTCGATCTATTCAATAGCTAGATCCTAAACATCAACGTAGTTGCTTGTATATAATTTCATGCTGTACAGTACTTTTGATCTTAGCCATTATTAGCGAACATGTAATATGAGCGGCTACTACGCTTTTAGAACATTGCCGTTTTAGCAGCTAATACGTTTGGTCAGTGATCAGACGAACTGCGGCCCGATTACGCTAATGTCTGGCTATCGAGATGGCTTTCAGTTTGACATTTTGATCCATCCATTCTATACAATTGCTATTACACTATGAGAATCATATGTCAAAATGAAAGCCATCTCGATAGCCAGACATTAGCGTAATCGGGCCGCGGTTCGTCTGATCACTGACCAAACGTATTAGTTGCTAAAACGGCAATGTTCAAAAAGCGTACACTAAAATAACTTATCAAATTTATATACTGAAATGTAAGTTTTCTACTAAGAAAGATTTTGTAAAGATTTTATGATAAAAAAATAAAAACAAAATGTACGCCTTGGCGTACATTTTGTTTTTATCAATGTCCTAAACATCAATGTCTTCTCCAGGTTGCAAGTTAATCTCTCAGACGCTGCCCTCGAGTGCTTTGGAGTGAAACTGATTACTCTAAAGTCTAAGTTCTTGAGCAACCGAGCGTGGATTGTAAAAACCTTCTTTAATAGTTTACAGTTTTTTTTATATTAGCAAGAATTAATGCATGACATCTTGCTTACATTCTCCTTGCATAATTAGGCATGAGAAATAAAATTTTTAGGGCCGTACTACAAAAAAATAGGCAAACGTTAAACACTGGCTAAACTTTTGACATCTCTTGCCATTGCGTAATGGCAAACAGAGACAGCGCTAATTTTAGACACTGTTTAAAGTTAGACACCGTTTTGTAGTAAGGCCCTTTATGTTTCGATAAAATATAATGTATACGGTACGTATTTTATTTTTTTATTTCTATAATACATCGTGAAGCCGAGGTTTTTATATCAATGAATTCATGTACCTATAATTTTTTTTGAACTAACTGGTTTGCGTTTTTTTATTGTAATTTTAGAAATGCAAGTCAAAGCTTAAAAAGTGAGGTCAGTGTTTTCCGTGTTTAAAGTTTACCAATCTGGGGGTTGTATAACTATGCTGAATTTGCGTCGACATTGACCCTAAATCTATAAAACTATTAGGTGACCTTAAATCTATAAAACTATTAGGTAAATGGGTAATTGGCTTCGGCTAGCTTGACATAGCGATATAACTGCAGCAAAGTTCCCTATAACCGCAAAATTAAAGCCCTATTTGACGGCATTATCATGTGGCAAGCGGTAATGTTGCGGTAATAACGGCGACGGAGGCTAATTCCCAATTTCCTGCACCGCCCCTACCATAGAATGCATTTTGCGGTATTACTACATAGTCGCTTTCTCTGTCCCTATATCCCTATGTCTCCATGTCCTTATGTATGCTTAAATCTTTAAAACTACGCAACGGATTTTGATGCGGTTTTTTTAATAGATATAGTGATTCAAGAGGAAGGTTTATATGTATAATACATGCATGATATGTGCACCCGTGCGAAGCAGGAGCGCGCGGGCAGGTCGCTAGTTCTAAATATTTGAAAGGCCTAATCCCTTGATCAAGTAAACGTACGTACGAATATCAATTGAAGCACTGCAAACAGCAGAGCTACTCCCAAAACCTGTCTCATTGCAATAAACAACGTTGAAGACGATGCGATAGTGGTGGAGTCCAGACGGTGCGCGGTGGTCGAGATATTCTGACCATTGGTGATAAAGGGGTATAAATTATGTATGCTCCGCCGAGGAATACAAAGCAATGGGCTGTTGGCCAACTGCAAATATTCAGAAGGTATTTTCCAATAACATGGACAAACAATGTTGCCTAGAAATTGAGGCGACTGACTCTGTGACGTGAATGTCATAATCTTCTTCATGTCGTCTCACTAGTTTCTTTCGAAACAGTATGTTGAGAGGATTTTTAGTGCGCCACAAGGAGTTCCTTTGGAAGACTTGACACATTTTGTAAAACTGTTTAAGTTCTACAACATGCCGGTTTCTTCACGATGTTTTCCTTCACCGTTTGAGAGTACTGGCATTGTGCACATAACTTTTTTGAACAAAAAACCGAGGTCACAACCAGATTCAAACCCACGACCTCAGGATCGGAAGGCGGGGCACTAGCGCCACTAGACCATCAGTGCTCCCAAAATTATAACCTAAGGTTTGGTTGAATCTTAAAATTCAATCGGTTTTCTATTAAACTTTTATTCAGTGAAGTTTAAAACAAAAAAAGGTGCTGTCGGACATTTTATAATATCTTTACCCTGGCTAAACGTGCGCGTCCACCGCGCCCGTATCGCTGCGTACGGAGCGGACGGATTTGTTGCTTTGTATTGATTTGTATGGTACAGCGTGCACTGGATCGGCATTTCAGCGTCAGAGACCGGTATTTCTGCTGATGACGTCATCCGCAGTTCGAAATTGCTTTGAAAATACCGATACTACCGATGCAAAATCCGGATGCGGTGGACGCACCCCACCGGCATTTTTTAAAAACCGACGCTCCGTCCGCTCCGTACGCAGCGATGCGGATGCGGTCGACGCGAGCTATGCGGTAACCGGCAGCTCGGTTAGTCTAGCTTTAGAGAAAAATTAGCTGTCCACAATTTAAATATACTTTAGATAAGCTTTGTAACGTAGAATCTAATAAAAGTATATGTGTGAAAATAATTTAGATTTTCAACATTTTCCAGGCTTGTAATTGCAAGTGAAAACGCGTTCTTTTCAAAACTATCGGGCGATATCTTTTTAATTCTTGGTAATTTATAGATTAGACTTTTCCCACACGGTTACGCTAACTTGAGTGTAGCGTAGTAGCACGTAGTAAGGGTGTGACGTCACGGGAGGGCGGCGTGCCGCAGAGGGTATCGATCCCCGAAACTTAGGAGACCAACCGAAATTACAAACAGGAGTATTGTAGCGAGCTTACATTTTCCGCTCGCGGTTTTTAGAATTGGAACACTTGTTTTCTTATTTTGAAGAATCCTACTACTATTATAAACGAAAGAAGCATAATGAAAGTTTGTAAGTATGGATGGATGGATCGCCGGAACGCCTGAACGGATCTGGATGAAACTTGGCAAAGAGATTATAGTCTGGACATAGGCTATTTTTTTTCCCGTGGAAATACCAGAATTTAAATCTACGCGGGTGAAAGCGCGGGGTGCAACTAGTTTTACTATACATTGAAGAAAGAAGACGCATTCATTTTATTTATTTTCAAAGAAATATATCCGATAGAATAATAATTAGGAAATGTTACGCGTCATTATTGCTTATTTTTTTGGGTAATAAAATAAAAAAATAATAATTTGCAAATGCATTTTATTATTAATTTAAATTATCTGTTACAAAATTATTTATGTAATTTTAAACTGCTTGATTAGAATCTGAATCTTATGTTCCGAATTCTCACCCTTATTTATACGAGTAGATATTCTCTATCTTTCGCTCCGTTACGTAATACTTGACCTCCGGAAAATTTGATCTTTTCTCCGGGGTCGATAGAGCGAAATAAAGAAAATAAATTGTTTATAATAAGAGTACATTATTTTGTAAAAAAATACATTTTTTGACCTCTTTTTTTGTAGCAAGAGCCAGCCAACTCTGATAGAGAAATTTGAAGGACCTAATCATAAAAGTTAAGATGAAGTACCTAAGATAAAAATTACCAATTATTGGAAAATATTGACAAACAAAATCCAACCAATGAATCCTGCCTATTTTTACTTAATAAAAATTAAAAGTACAGAGATTTTAGGACGGAATCCAAGCAGCCGATTGAAGTTCTTATTTGTAAAACCCACGTGGCCATGCTACGCTCGTAGCCCTCTTGCCCCCATAGTCCCTACGAAAAATTCTGTGCGCGTCTAAAACCAATAAGAAAATTTGCATCGCATCCTATCCTATCATTTGACTTTCAAAAATGTTCCAACGTAGGTACCGAGTTTAGATTTTTATAAAATAGTTTGCATAAAGGGGATATTTTTTTTATACTTTCTACTTTAGTTCTTTCAAACAACGGGCATTATCATATCTTAGGAATAATGTTTACAAAACAGCCTTGTTGTTTCCGAGCTATTTTAACAACTAATGGTTTTACATTTACAAAAGGTAATCATTTGATTTAAAGTTTACAGTCACGAGTGTGACATCAATCAACTTATTTTCTTGAGATTAATTTTAATGTTGCGTTTTTCTAATTTTTGATTCTGGGGATTATGTATTCTGTTGGTACCTACATCAATATGGTTCTCAGATCTGTGCTCATGGGCTATTGAAGATAATAATAATAATATCATTTATTTTCCCGTGGTCGGGATGTTTCTATTCGGCAGCTTGGGTACGATAAAAATCATCCACCATAAATACTAAGGTCCATAATATCAAAAACATCCGATTAAGTCCAGATTTATTATTGAATAATGCAACGCGGATGCTGCAGCGGCCATTGGAGTGCAGTGCTTCCAAAATGTATTTTCATTTCGGAATCAGCAGAAGGAATGAATAAAAAATTGGCTTCCAAATCTACCGCTTCTGGACAGAATACAACGATCTGGAATTCCAAAAATATAATTCAAATGGATGAGACTGTGGTTTTTTTTGTAGTCGTCTGGCCTATCAACAGTGAGTTGCAGCTCCCTGTGGTTAATAAGTGGCCATTTGCTTGGCTTTCGATAAAAGTACACCTGAGAATATATAAATTGTTTCTACTATCGCCCTCCATTTGCCAACATTTGCTTGAAAAAAATCTTTTCAGTCATTTAATTTACTTGAAGTTTTAGAACAGAATAATAGAGTAGCATTAAAGTGAAGTAAAGAATAATATGTTTTATGTATTTCCTTGTAGTTTAAGACAGTCACCTTGAATTGATCAGATATTTTTTTTTGCAACTTCCGCTCTTTGTTGTATCGCAGAAAAGTGATCACCATATTCTTCATTATTTAATTTTCTTTTTATGGTTTTCATTACTTGAGTGGTTCATAATGTTTATGCTTTTCTTTATAAAAGCAAGCTATAACGAGTGTGAGCGGTTCTCAAAAGTAAATTATTTTATTTTTCAACATTAATCATATTGTAAATAATAATTATCCTTTAGATCGGATAAACAGTCACCTTGTCAAATTAAATTAAGAGATATACAAGAAATAACTTTAATAAGAGATTTTCTTACCCTTGAGAAACTGGGGCGTTTCAGAGAACTTTCCATTTATCTCAACGACATCTTTTGCATAATGAGTCAACATTAAAATGCAAGGGCTCGTGTAAGATTGCATGCATCTCTCATCTAAATATCTTATTTCTTAGCTTGTTATTTATGTTTTTCCTTGATCTTATACACGGCCAAGGCCAAAATTACGTTTAATTTTCAACATTCAATCTTTATGCGTGTTCTATAGATTAATAATGACGTGCAAAATATGTCTTACGAGATGGAATCAGTGGATCTCCATTGTTACCAAAGCCTAGAAAAACATACAAACTGACGTCGAGTTATAACCCCTCAATAATTAGCTACCTACTTGAATTCTCAAGTACTGTAGATATCCCTTTTCATCATTTACTTACCTACTTAGTTTTATATTTGAGAATTTCTGAAAGTAGTCCCAAGGCAAGGTAAATAGTGTATTTTCAGTTTACTGCGAACACTTATGAGTGTAAATCAAGAAATCCACTGACTTAGCCCTCTGAGCGCAGCAGTTAATTTCATTACCCACGTCACTTGTGGCGTAGCATTTCAAGTGGTTGCTCCGCTAAGGCTAGTTCAACCAAGCAGTAGCTAAATAAAAAGCTAGTTGATTTCATTAATAATTCAAGAGAGTTGCTTTATATATATAGTGATGACCATCGTGGCCCCTATTTCTTTCTTCTACCTTCCTTATGTTATTTTAATTTCAATAATCAGTTTTGGAGCATGAGTTGTTTAATTGGGTAACACTCGAGTTCAAAGAGAGAGCTTTACAGTACCCCAAAATACATAGTTCAGTACCTATTATTTGAGCACAAGGTGTCACCTCTAAACACGCGGATTTCTCTTGTTATAATAATATAATATGCCAGCTTCTATTCAGCGCGGCTAATTTGCAACTATCAGTTTCGATATTGATGAAACAATTATATGTAGCAAATAACCGACGTGCATCCGCTTGCCGTGCCAAGCACGAATAGGTTCGATGAACCCTCGCCTATTACAGAATTAAAATTCCCATTTTATTGTCGCAAATAAAATAATTGAGTAATTGATAGAGTCGATAGCTAACAGCCGAAAAGACTATGAATTCTAGAAAGAAAACCGAGCCAAAACCAACTTAGTTAAAGCGTGCATGGAACAAGTTGACTCCATAAATTGCAAGCTTTTTAATTTGACTCAGGTATGCCTTTATTGCCTTCACCCTTAAAATCTGTATGTCTCAAGAAGACCAATATGAAAAAGTGTTCAGAGCAGTGTGAGTACAGTACTGAACTTTCTTTAACCATGTTAGTCTATAATAGTTATTTGTTATACAAGAGTGCAAAGTTGCTTTTTAACCGCGTGTTCAATTTTGATGACCGAGCAAGCGAAGGATTCTAAAATTTAATCACGAGCGCAGCGAGTGATTCAAAATTAGAATCCTGAGCGTTAGCGAGGGAATCAAAAGAGCACGAGGTGAAAAATCTTTGCACTCGAGTGCAACACGTAACTTTTCATTCCACCTCAGCGAGGAAATGACTAAATACAAAAAAAAAGTTTACAATCACATGTTGGCGTCAAACAAACTTCCTCGTCGCTAGAATCACTCATTTTAGTTTTTTCACTTGTTTTCAAGTTTCTAGTTTTTAATATAAGGTTTAACAATGACGTGCAAAAATGCCGCGTAAAGAACCGCGTAGTACAAAGCAAATTGAAAAACAGAACACAAAGAAGGTTCCGAGTCTGAGTTTTTAACAAATTAAAAAAAAGTTGTATGATATATTCGGCACCATAGAGGTAGCAGTAAATAGGTTTAATGTTTTTTTTTATTCACAAACTTAGTGCACACGATGTTCTAAATTCAATTTACTTTATCCTCTAGAGAATAAAAACGGCTTTTGCACTCAGATATTGAAGAGCAAAAATACTCTTGCCGAGATGGTGGGATGAAAAAATATTTATACAAGATTGTGAATCAATAATTGCTACGCCCTATATCTTCTCCTTCTTCTTATCTTTTCTTCTTATAGGATAGAATCAGAAACGAGGTCATCCGACAGAGAACCAAAGTAGTCGACATAGCTCAAAGGATTAGCAAGCTGAAATGGCAGTGGGCCGGCCATGTTTGCCGAAGAACCGACAATCGTTGGAGCAAAAAAATACTTGAGTGGAGACCGCGTTTAGGTAAGCGTAGTGTAGGACGTCCTCCGGCAAGGTGGGGCGACGATCTGCGAAATGTAGCTGGCAAGCACTGGATGAGAAGAGCCGAAAACCGGGCTCAGTGGCGCGTCTTGGGAGAGACCTACGTCCAGCAGTGGACTAACATAGGTTGATGATGATGATGATGATATCTTCTCCGCTACACCCTTCTCCGCTTTGGTGGAAATTACCTGCTTTGTAGCACATCTTCGTTCAATTGGCTTTAGGCTCTAGCCTAATATTAAACTAGGTACCATAGTAATAATATAAACATAACATATAATATATAAATATTAACAATAATATTTGAAATGAAGGTGAAGTAGCGTCGTGAAGTAGTATTGTGTTGATTTCGTTCGTGTTCCATTGACGCTGTGTCATTGAGATTAAGTAGGCCCAAAGAATATATTCAAATTCCTTGAGTAGGCCTATGCGAATCACCCTGTACATGTGCATTATGTGACAGTAGTATTATTTTTCCTGGACTGTTTATCTGCGTTGACCTAAATACTCGATTGGGTTGGCTCGCTCGGAGCCGTAGCCCATTAGCTTTGTATTGATCAGCCGACTGCAGCGAAGGCCTGATTGGGTTTGGCGTCAGATTCGTTACCGGTTGCTAACTAAACGTCTGTTAGTCGTGACTAATCCCTTTAACTGAGCCCGCGCTTGTTGCCTGTCCTTCCGAACATTTAAAGAAACTGTGAGCTACTGGATGGATAGACAACCACACTTGACCTGAATTGATGCAGTCCAGAATGAATAGTACCTACAAGGCATAACAGTAAACTTCTGTTTGAATGTAGTAATGTATTATTTATTAATCTATTCAAGATAAAACACCAATCATCGTGTGCTAAGTAAAACACAGAAATCTTGCATAAGTTTTTGTTGTGGCTTTACTTCACGGTAAAGTTTTCTAAATCATAGATATAGCCGGATTTGTATGACACAGAAGGTTCCAGTAAACTATGACAAGAAAACAGGGCTTAGGTAATATAAAAAATCCCACGGGGTCGAGTTATTGCAAAGTTTAGTTGGCTTTCATGTAGTTTCATATATTCTTGTTCATAAGTTAGTTGCATAAATAGAAAACACATCTCTTTCGTTGACCCTTTCTTCCAGTGAAGTCTGAAAGGATAACGTTGGTACAATTGTGTTCAACGGACCCTCGGACAAGTCCATTGTGCGTTAGCTGATATAAATTATTTACTTTTTTTAAATACTTACCTTACATTTAATAATAAGCAACACCCAAACAGAGAACAGCTTAGACATGTATGTTCATCACACAAAATGTTTGTTCTGTGCGGGGATCGAACCTACGGCAGCGCAGAAGGCAAAGCTACTACCAACAGAGCTGTGGAGGCTGTCAAATAGAATAAATAAGGACTCACCATTTAGTCAGACATCAGTCTCAATAGCGTCGGCGCCTGCAATGGCATGGAGGTTGTTGACGCGCACGGTGCAGGGCCGGCGGCGCGGCGGCGCGCCGGCGCCGGCGTCGGGAGCCAGGCCCGCGGCCTCGGATTCTCGTTCGCCCTCCTCGGCGGCCAAGCGGGCCAGGCGCGCGGCTCGCGCTGCCGCCAGCTTCATTAACTCACGCTGTTGCAGCTGTGGAAAACGGCAACTGATACTAGGATCTCTAGAGAAGACTCCACTTTCCTGGTGCAAACTGCCAAGGAGTGGAACACTTTACCGTCGTCGGTATTTCCGGAACGATACAACTTAGGAATTTTTAAGACAAGAGTGAATAAGTGGATTATAGCTAAGCGTGCTCCACCTTAGACTGCATCTTCACTTTACATCAGGTGAGATGGCAGTCAAACGTCTAGCTATCAAACAATAAAAAAAAAGAGTCAAGCCGGGTTAACTGCTATCTCGACTTGATGGTGAATGCAAACGCGACCTCATCTCGTTACACCTTTCGCGGAGGATGTCTCACAGGGGGTTTTTAGTGGGTTTGAGCTCCACATACCCCTTTCCGTCACCCCCATGGCGGAAGGGAAACTCGAAGGCATTTTCACCCTTTAAAAAAGTGCTATCTAGACAGTCATGTGTCGTAACTACAGCCGCACATCCTAGATGCAATCTTTTTAACATTACATTATATTAGTTATGAACGACCGACCTCAGATTGAACCCTCAGGAAAGGAAGCACTGAATCTAGCTTAATGCCAGAAGAATCGGGATAACTTATTCCGTCGATAAAAATAACCATAGCACGATCTTTATTGTTATTGTGAACCATTTGGGAATGCAATTACATAAAAACATAAAAATTGTTATTAGTAAGGAAGATAAACTATAGGTTAGGAATCGTAAAATATTGGTCATATTGGCTCACCTTAACGTATACATATAAACCATTAAGCTTTCTACTTGAGAATCTCAGACTATGTAAATGTTGTTGGAAGTGTAAAATAATGAATCAACCCCAGGTTTCTGAAAGCTTCATCAACACTAATCGGCTGTCAAGTCACTTGCTATTTCAGCGTTTGCTTGAAATTAGATAGAGATAGCAAGTGATTTGACAGCCTAGTGTTGATCGACCTTTCAGAAACCGGGGGTCAGAGTGATAAAATTTTAGTAGCATTTGCAATAAAATTGGTGACAATTTACTCATAACAATACATGATGTAAATCATAAATTAAAATAAATATTTAAAAATTACCTTAGTCTTGACTGCACTTTAAGCTTCTGTAGTTCCCAGTAGGTAAAGACTAGACACAAGTAGAGCATCACAATTTTCGCATAGCAAAGCAAAATGTCGCCGGGTAGAAAGGACACAAGAGCCTTACTTGATTTAAGCGAAGTAAGTCCTGGTGCTCCAACGCCGTGATGTCATTGCAGGTCCCCGCCTCCATGTTAGCTTGTTGCTCCAGTAGGATCTTCTCTTCATCACGGAGACGCTGTAGATTCTGCTCCACGTTGGGATCTATCACCATAGCCTCTTCCTGCTCCATCGCGTCAGAGGAAGACTCCTCGCTCATAGATGACTTTTTCTGTATGGGACCTGAAACTGTTTAAAACAGTCGATTATTTTGGATTTTTGATTAGTTCACGGTGTTAGTATCTTTATGACTATACCTACTTGAGCACATAAGAGGTTTCTGGTTAGTGATACAGCGTTAGACAATTTTATTATTATTTTGTATTGTCATAGCACATGAAGAAAATAAAGTTATAGTATAAGTATTAGGTATTATGATTCAGAAAAGCGTTGGAAGTGGGTTTGTGTTTTAGTTCTGCGAAATCTTGAAAAGGAGGATTTGCTGTCTTTTGGTAGCGGGCTAATTACAGATACGGTTATCAAATAGGTGTCAGATATTTAATTTTGAGCGTTTATCTGGTTTCTTTTTGTTATATCTTTGGATCTTTTCTTGAATGACAGCCTACGTAGCTCAGTTGGTAGTAGCTATGCCTTCTGCGCCGTAGGTCGTGGGTTCGATTCCCACCGTGAACAAACATTTGTGTGGTGAACATAAATGTTTGTTCTCTGTCTGGGTGTTATATAATATTACAAGTATGTATTTACAAAAAAAAAAGTATTATAAGTAGTATATCAGCTATCTGGTTCTCCCATATTACAAGCATAAGCTTAGTTTGGGACTAGATAGTGCTGTGTGGAAAGTCCACCAATATTTATTTATTCTATGCGCGGTCAGTCATTGGTCGGAATTGGCGCCTTAGCTGCTTGGTTAGGTATGACATGTAAATTACTATATAAATGTAAACTTAAATTTACATCAACGCTGCACTGTTTTCATCATTGTTGTTAGATACCATAACATTTTTTTAAAAAGCACCTATAATTATAGTTTTGTATATGTGAAAACATATCTAGTGATATTTCGTTTATTGAAGTTGTTAAATCATAGTATAAATACTGCTTGTTTTCCGAATTAAATCAAATATATTTTAGTTTATGACATCTATGAAAGTGAATATATTTTATTTAGGTAATTTGGAATTAATACAGAATCGAGCAGGTACGAATAAGCAGATTACAGAAATAATTATCGTAAAAGTCACTCCTACTGCAGGGGATTAGCTAAGTCGGACTAAACCAACGAGTTGCAACATTGTTTCAACACATAAATTAAACGCAACTAAACGACTCGGTTGCTAAATAACAATAATTGGTAATATCCGACTGTGTGCAGGGAATGGCTTTTATGACAATAACTACTCTATACTTAAACCGTCATACTGAAAAATAATTACATACAATCAACGTACAAGTGGTCTGATGTGACTGACCACGAAACAAATAAGCAACAAGTATATTGTCACTACAAAATCATATTTATTAAAGATTAGCTACTCGTATTTAAAGTAGGATTCCAGAAAGATGGCAACTTCAATACTTGTGGACTTAGTAATTGCCTAAGTCAACAAATACTAAAAAAAGGCTGAGTAAAAATTTATAACATTTTAAGGTTGTGACTAGTGAACCAGTAGTTAGACCACATAAAGAAATCTGTGACATGATGATGACATGTTAATGAAAATATTTTCCCCAATCTACCTTTCCGTTGCCTGGATAGTTTTATTGACTTCATTCGTATTGTTTGAAGAAGACATGTATTTTAAAACGTGGGATGAAAACATCACACATACAATCAAATTTGACATTTTAATTAATGTTTTCCCATGACCTGGTTTTCATCAACTTGTGAGATTTGAGAAATATTTCGTAAAGTATTCAATCTCTGATTAGATTCCAGTAACCTTCAGTTATCTGTTATATTGTTAGCATTAGAATTCGCATCTCATTATGTTTGTCAAATTCAAGGGAAGTTTTCTCTTACCTAGGCTTGATAGGTAGTTTTATTTAGAAATTAAACATACTTCTAGCTTAGAATAAGTTAAAGAACCAAAACAAACAAAAAAGTAACTTACATTTCCCGGCGAATGATATAACTGAAAATGGCACGCAAATAAATAGTATACCTACTTATAATTATTAAGCAACGTGAAATGTGATGAAAAACAAAGTTTTAATATTTTCCCAGTATACAAAGGTTCGTTAGAAAATTCCCACAAAAACAGTCAATCACTTTTTTAATATAGTCGCATCTCTAAGTACCCAGTAGCTAAATAAAATTAGATCTGAAAAGTAATAATGCCTCCATGTGCACCGATTCTTACTACTCTGTAGTAGTTGAAAATATACAGTAAGCAATGCTTGCATTCAGTATATAAATATCTGATTTACAACTGAAAACATTGCTCGAGGGCACATGGTGCATTGTGTATACTGTCTAAGGCAGTATTTTTCAGATTTTTCTCATGATGTTTACAATCAATCCTGTCACCCCGATTCGGCTTGACGTTGAGTTCTGGGACACCCTGTATAGCTAATTTTTGGGCGATATTTTTTTAAACAAATTTAGATGCCTTATTAAATTTGGCTCCTAATCATTTAATTAATTCGTTATAAAATGCAAGCAACAGGTATCGGAAACAAATACATTTATCTACCTTATTTATATATGTATTTTTTTTTCCTTTGCCTTTTCGAATTTTGTGACCATGAATGAAATCGCCAACCAAAATATAGCCAAAGAGAAAATAAATAACAATTTTATTCCGCTATCTTTACACTTAAATCTAGATATATTTACACGTAAACACTTGTCCCTTACACATTAATATCACATTGATCGTCTCTGTCGATTAGAATATTATACAAGTCCGTATAAAAATAAGGTTTAACACTAAACAGTCACGGGTCAGTCACGACCTTATCTTCATCATCGTCCTTGCCACCTGAAATTATCGAAAATTAACATAAACTAAAAAATTAAATCATATTTAAATAAAAATGAAAAATCAAAGAATTTCCAATCTTTTTATTGTAATTACAGAGGTTATGAATCGGGTTGGAAATTTTAGAATATAATTGAAAGAAACATTGTTTTGCAACTGCCGTGAACAAAAATGATAAATAAAAAAAACTAACTGAAACCAACAAGCACCAGCGTTCACAATTTTAATAAACGTAATGTCAAAACTATTGTGTCTACATTATATCATGTATTACTTACTAAGATATGGTTCACCCATAGTCCCGGGCAAATAGGGGCAACTGGTGACATGGTTGAAGTTCTGGGACTGCATCTCCTCTTG
Source organism: Plemyria rubiginata (assembly GCA_963576535.1). NCBI lineage: Eukaryota > Metazoa > Arthropoda > Insecta > Lepidoptera > Geometridae > Plemyria > Plemyria rubiginata. Next base: position 1,021,633 of record OY754905.1, read on the forward strand.
GTCCGTCTCGCGATGGTAGAAGTAGTTGAAGTTGGACACGATGACGGGCACCGGGAGAGCGATGGTGAGAACGCCGGCGATGGCGCACAGGGAGCCGACAATCTTCCCCCACACACCGACGGGTCTGGAAAAGTTCACAAGTCAGCCCCCGATCGCACGAGCGCTCTTTCAACAAAACGCTGCCATTTAAATGTTACATTTGAATATCAAAGGTAGGAACAGTTGGCGTAATTTCGTTGAAAAAACGCTCGTGCTAGTTTTAGCTAGAACTAATTCACAAAGAAGCCACCGCTATGAAGCAGTCGAAGTGCAGAGCGTCGATTCCATGGTGGTTGTTAAACTATAGGCAACGTTGCTGATTGTCATGAACCGAGATGTAGTGCCACCAACTTATCAGTTCAGTTCATCATTGAGAAATGACGCCATTAAAGTTTGATTCGCTGTTTTGTACTTTTTTTTTAATTTAAGATGGTGGCACCTTTTTCTACTAAAAAAATAAGTTCGCGGCACTATCATAAAATTAAGACGCATAGCTTGACAATCGCAACGCTGTTTTGGTCAAGAGCATACACAAGTGTCAAAAACCGTGTTTAAATTATAATAAAATACTTGGTAGCAACGTTAGTGAACATTAATCTACCAAGCTCGAATCGACTCTCTGCTCGGAATTGAACAGTTCTGACGAATGAAGTCTCCCACTTGGTTAGTAAGCAATAGTTTATTTTTTGTCCGGATAGTCTTCGTTGGTTTATTCACGGTACAATGTTAAACGAACACAATGTAATGACGTGCATGCATTAAGACTGAAACAAATTACGCTAACAGACGTTCTACTAATAAATAATAAAATATGTAAAATGAGGGGAACCGCCTATCTTGACAAATAAAGAGGAATTTCGCACAGGCATACCTACCAGTTTGTAGAATCCAATTCCATTCATCACCAGTCACACTCGCTAGCTGCCGCAGCGAGTCTGCGACCGCTGTCATAACTATCTGATCGCATAGGCTTCGCATTCGATATCGGTTCGCAGCAGCCTTCTCATCCGGATCAAATTAATGCTTTTACCCCGAGAACGTATCGACAAAACAAACCAAAAACAATATTTCTGCATGAGCCAAAAATAATATCGGTTTGTTGATACAATCTCGTTGACGGCAATATTTTGCTTCGGACGCGAACGAGACTTTACCGGAGGAAAATAAAACAAATGAAAAACTGAACCTAATGACCTATAGAGACATGTGTTCTACTGTGCTAAGTCTAGAACAGAGTCGACATGCACTAACATCAAACAACAACCGTGAGACAATCTAAAATGGTGTGAAAGCTTGTGATCAACAGCCAGTCAAAATGAGATGGAATTACTGAACACCAATTTTACATAGTAGCAGTGACGTGTAAAATATTAGTAAGATGATCGAGATCGGTTCTTCCAGAGAAACGCCACCTCGGGAAATATTATAATGCGAAGTTAAAATCGGCATGCCACACCGATCGAATGCTAAGTAATGAGTTTCGCCCTCTAATGGATATTTTGTGATGGTATGTAGTGGATGACTAGTTACCACCATTTTTGATAAGCTAAGGTGAGCAATACATCACCACAACACCGATACATTAACAAGTTCACAGTGATAGTCATACAACAGTGAAGAGGGACAGTAGCGAAGCAGACAGAGCGTGGCGGTCGCGTCAACTCGGTAGGAGAACGCTCCTCGATCCTCCGCGCATTTCAGACTGGCGGCGACCCGCGAGGGTCAGCGGCTCATCTCTACTCGCGGCTATGGGCGATTGTAACATTGAGGACAGTCGTGACGTCTGGTCTATCTAACCCTACGATGTCTAACATAGTTATAGATTGATTTTTTTATATGTATTTTACAGCGATGTATGCTCCCATGTAAAATTGTAACAGTTCAGGAAGAAAGATGACAATATTTTGAAGAACAAATAAAACCAAGATAGTAAAGAACATCGTGGAACGTGCAATGGTGTATCGTGGAAGGTGTGAATAATAAAGTGTCGATGATCTGTATTAGTCCAATCGACCGACGAAAATCTATCGAAGTATGTTGTATAATATGATTTATGACATGTAAAGTAGTTACAAGATACGGTGGGAATAGTGACAAAATGTGTTAAAGAGGCCGATGCAAGATCGTGGTAGGTATGAGATGCATGACGAGAAGGCAGAGATGAAAAATAGGGGATGATGTTTCTGAATCATACGTCATGTCGCCGTATCCTACGGTCGTCATTGTCACGACCGCCCACCAAAATGCGTCTGGGATCGATTTGAAGAAGCTGTTCTCGCTCCCGGCTTCCGCGAAGTACACCGCAGACGAGAACAGGACGACACCTATAATGAGGAGCAAACGACGAGATGGGAGACGAGTAGAGTGCGACACAAAGTAGCGGGGGCGGGCGAGCAGGCGCGGGGCGCGCGGGGCCGGGTTACCTCATATCTCCGTAGCCGACCGTGGTCATCGTAATGACGGCCCACCAGAAAGCATCGGGAATCGATCTAAAGTTGGTGTCAGGTCGTTCTTTGTCAGCGAAAAATACGGCACTCGAGAATACCACCACTCCTGTGAACACAAATAAAAATGTGCACCGGCACCCGCGCTGCCACTGTGCCGTCGTATGCTCCGCTGCCTCACCGCTTACAGACCATTTGATTCTTTATCATTCACTATGACATAGGTACTCATCGGTAGTCTCACTTATATACTGTCACCTTCACTGTTATTCCATTATATGCCCTCTCTGAACGTCATCTTCTCAATATCAACGATATCAGATGTTTCTTCAACTCCGTTAATATTTTTTCTTAGTTGCATCAGTTCAATGGTTTATTATTTATGTAAACCAGGATGTGACCTATAGATTTGTTCAAAGTAAGCTCTCTGGTTAGTCCAATGCTATGGAATACTTATTCTCTGACTGAAATATTGAAGTGAGTGACTGATATTTTTGTCATAACGGAACTCCCGAGTTGGATTTCCTACTGATAAATAAATAATAAAACTAAAACAAGTAGGTACTTATACTATCAAGTTTCACATATTTTCAAACTGTAGGTATAGGTAAGTTCCAATGCCGTCGCTAATATGCATGCACATTTTGTAAACTTAAGGTTGTATACCTACCGAACGTTTATTTTCACCGAGAGAAATACAACAAGTTCTATGTTTCATCCAAAGAAATTGGTATTTTAGAGATAAGATATTCAAGGCCAAAATTATGGGAATTATTTAATAAGAAACATAAATATTAAGAGATCCTAATAGTGATAACCCGGAGCTAGAATTTGTTTCTGTCTCTCAGTTGTTAATAACAATCTGTAATAAAGAGATCTAAGTTCGGTACAATAGTCTTTGATGCGTCGACTAAAATAATAAAAGTTTTTACATACTTATTGCTTCTCTCGATGAAAGTACTAAAATTTTTAGTACATCATTTCATGAGAGTACTAAAACGTCTTTTCTCGATACAAAATATCATAATAAAGGACTTATACCATGTTAAATCTTTCAGAAATAATTTTATAATCAAAATGTTTAACCTCATTCCATTCAAAAAACCACTTGCAAACCTGTTTGAGATTATGGAAATACTAGACTCACCGATAAACAGGAAGAATATCAGAAGTCCAAGTTCTCTCATAGATGCCTTGAGCGTCCGCCCCAAGATTTGCAGGCCCTTCGAGTGACGAGAAAGTTTGAAGATCCTGAAGACTCGAACCAGTCGTATAACGCGGAGTATGGCCAGACTCATAGCCTGGTTGGTCGACTTGTCTTGCGGTGATACAGGAGCGCGTGGCAGATTCAGCGTGTCTTCTTCTTCGGCCATGACGGTAGCCAGGGTGATGAAGTAGGGGATAATCGCGATTATGTCGATGATATTCATAACGTCCCTGAAGAAATTGAACTTATTTGGACACGCCAAAAACCGCACTATTAGTTCGAACGTAAACCAAATGATACAGAGCGTTTCTATCAAGAAGAAGGGGTCGGTGATGTCAGGAACCTCGTCCTCTTCGATCTTGGTGGCGTTGGTGGTGGTGTTGAAGACTTTGTAGTGTTTGAACTCGGGCAGTGTTTCAAGGCAGAAGATGACGATGGAAAGCAGGATGACGAAGACGCTGATGATAGCGACGACGCGGGCGGCTTGGGAGCTCTCGGGGTACTCGAACAGCAGCCAGACCGTGCGTTGGCGCTCGTCGCAGGGCAGGGGCTTCTCCTCTTCCTTGATGAATCCTTCGTCCTCACTGCGGAAACATAGTCATTCATATCTTTTCCATCCAACAATGATGGTCTGAAATAAATTATTTTATATTTATATTCTTGAAATTGGCACATAAATTTTCAACTATTAAAAAAACGAAAGCCTTACCGGAACTTGTTAGTGGCCTGTTCTCCCAGCTCGTAGAACTTGATCTCCTCGGAGAACACGTCGAGAGGGACGTTGACGGGGCGGCGCAGACGTCCCCCACTCTGATAGTAGTAGAGTATGGCGTCGAATGATGGCCTGTTCCTATCAAAGAAGTATTCGTTCCTGCAAGAACGTTATCATTAATTCATACAAAAAGTTTATCTAGAATTAAAAGCAAGTTAATTTTATTTATGTTATAATTTTATTCAGGTTATTATCCATTTTCAAGACAATTAAATTGTTCATTAATACTACAGTTACAAACCTTAGAGGATCAAAGTATCTTATTCGTCTAGCAGGGTCCCCCAGAAGAGTTTCTGGAAATTGGTTCAGTGTTCTTAGTTGAGTTTCAAATCTTAACCCGCTTATCTGTAGACAAAGAAAGGATTTCGTTACAATGGGCCTAGATTATACTCGTTTATTGAAGCTATATTGTATTTTATGTAATTCTGGCTGTTTTCGTAGAATCGAGAATTCGGGTTTAAGTCAAACATTAATGTTAAACAAAACCATGATCACAATGGTAAAAATCAACAGTGCTGTTTAAAATACGCAAACATTCAAGATACAGGAGCCCAGGATAAGTTACCTTCCTTCCAAATATCGGTACATGTCCTAGATATTTAAAAGATGAAGTATAGAGTAAAAGCTCATGTTATGCCAAGTGAAGCTACGAGTATCATGACATCAATTGACAGCCTTTTATTTACTTTTTAAAATAAATATAAGTATTTTTTAATAAAAGAGGCACACATGAAACGGATGAGCTATCTGCATCCCATAAACAACCAGAGAGAGCTCATCAAATTTAGTTGAGTGCCAATCGGAAGCATCTCTAAGACACTGGCTGCATTGCCATGCTGTGTAACAACGCTGAGTTAGATACTCATCAGCCCTCTGGTGACGCGTGCCGTATCTTGATAAGACGCCCTAATAAAAAAATCTAATTTATATAGCCTACTTCTAAACGTATGCTCAGCAGCGTAGGACTGCTACACATCTTTCATACACTGTGCAAATATATATACTTATCTCTCAGACTCCGAACGTTGAGCTCGCTAACCATAATTCAATCTGACGGCCGATATGCATTCTGCTCAGTCTCACGATGAAGTCGTTAGGTCGTATAAATACACCACTCTTGTCTCTATCTAACACGATTATTTTATTAAAGTTGATATTAGATTCACGATAAAGTACCCCTTAAACGAATTCAAATAGCCATTAGTATGCAGGAGTGGATTAAAGCTTGAGCAGTTCCGTGATTCGTGAGAGCACAGCGGCGTGAACTTTTAACATAGTATAAGTTAAAAATAATGAGAGAACATTAAACTTATATTGTCGCATAGCTATAATACTTTAACTCTATTATACACTGATGCTGTGAACCGTAGCATAAAGCTCCAAGTCATTCTCACATAGCGTAAGCTTTGAAGATTAGTTCTTATTCTGGAGCGTCTAAAATAGTCTTTTCTCCTTGACCTTTGTGTATTTTAGTTTTCGCGTCGAATGTTCAAAACATGAAAGTTTCTTATATGAAACGAGACCTCGTCTCAACAGCGATGTCTACTCAGATCGACGGAGCCCGAGTGACATTCGAGACCGCTGTCAACCAGTTGAAATATTAAAATGGGAATGGAATATGTATCCAATTTGTTACATGCACGTTTGGTATATAATAGACAAGAAAGTAACTGTCACGTTAGTAACATTTCCACTAGAAGTTTTCTTAATTGACAGCACCTAGAAATAGCCTGACTAGACAGCTGCGAAGCTGTGGAAGGCTGTTCACTGTAGATAAAGGGCTGCATCGGTTATTAGTACTGCGAGTTCCCGAGTCAATGTCAGTGTTACGAGAACTAATGGCCGCACTCGAGACGCACGTGACCAGATACTTTCAATAACAACAGAAACTTTCGGTTCGTTGGCATCGTTATTTGTTCTAAATGAGTACAAAATACTATACCGGTAGGTATTTTAAGCACCCTTTTAAATCAAAGCCAATGCTGATATGAAAATGAATGATCAATTACGCTTGATTGCACGAAACAGCGTTTTTCTGGTGTCACTTACGACGTTCCTTTTCGACCTTTCACGTCATGTTTTCGCAAATTTTCAACTTGCAACGACGGTGCGATTTATTTTTCTATACGAGTAGGTGATTGACCGGTTCACGGATGCCGATATTGCAACAGGTGGTGTAAACTGTCGAACGGCTTCATCGGAGAAGATGGTTTATGGAATTTTGTTCGGGGCTGATAGCTCGATGATTCCTTCCGTTTGTCGTCGGATCTTGCGAGCAGTTGCTGACGTTGAAGTATAATGGTATATCAGGCACTTCATGCATTTATTATCCACGTAAGACGCGTATCATTCCACAGCCTAAAAGTAAACAAACCAGAGTTATGCGGCGGGGCTATTTTTGATATTTGACCTACTTATTATTTGCAAACGCGCGTCAAATATTCGACTGGTGTGCGTGATGAACGCTAAAACAGTAGTGCCAGCTGAGAACCCGCGAATAATTAATCGAATCAATATTTACTACCGTCACGAATAATGCGTTACTCGCATAAATTAATTTTACGATTCCCGCGGTGAGCGTGCGTTTCACACAATATTTCTTTCGTTAGCGCGGATGTTACTCCGTGGCTGGCAATGGACGCGGCCAAAAATACATTTTAGTGTGTGTTTCCCAAGGGCGCGCAGACGCGGGCGCGGCGGCGTGGCGCGGAGATTGCGTTGCAGCGCCTGCGCGTAACATGGATACAATTTTAATTTTTCCGCTGTAAAGCCGACCGCAAGCAGTTGCGTTACGATCGCGCGCGTGCGTAGCGAGCGCGGTCGCAGCGGCCGCGGCGCGGTGGTGCCGCGGTGGCGGGCGGGACTGCGACGCGTTCTCTTGTTGTCACATCCTATACCTATCCTAGAGTCGATTCTAAAATCTTCATATATTTTTTGGAAGCATTCAATATCAAACAACAACAAATATTGGATACACCCGGCTCGAATACGGAGCCCGCTCAGCTCAACTGTCATACCTACCACTGAAATTTATTTTTTTATTTTTGTTTTAGCACGATTGCAGGCCGCTGAGATTTCTCAAATAGTTCGACACAATGCCAATCAACTCTTCCATTGCTGAGTCAATTAGCGTAGATTATAAACACGACACTCAGATTGCATTCGGCAGTGAGAGGTGGATGCCGTCGACCCTTCGTGCTTGAATTAGGTCGTATTTCCTGACGTGTTGCTCAGCAAATTGCAAGTGGAAGGAAATAAGAATCATGCATTGACGGGCACAATTTGACCTGTCAGCGATAATCAGCAAGGCTAGCTAGTTAGATAAATTGTTATTAGTGTGAATGTTTGCAATAATGCAGAGAACTATAATAAAGTTTCACTAGTTATAGTCAAAAGTAGAAAATCTTAAAATAAAATTCCTTAATAAAATAGGTACGATTATGCAACATGAATTTAGAATGTTAAAGCACACAGCGTACACAAATTTGTTCCGTTGGTCTGGGTGTTTTCTAAGTTTAATAAAAATATCTATCTAGGTAAGTATTTAGTGTATTAAATATATCAGTTATCTAGTACCCATAACAAGCTTTGAGTAGCTTACTTTGGGGCTAGATGGTGCTGTGTGGATTGTCCAGCATTATTTATTTATAGATGAAGCATTCTATGTTACGTCATAAGGTTTCGTACAAAGATGCTCGTAATAAAATAACTGGCGCGAGCTGTGTGTAAGCTAAAGTTCGGGACTAACCGACGCCAATCTGTCTCGCTGGTCTGGCCCAGGACGGCACCTTGACCCACTTAAAACAAAAACGCCCCTCCTACTCAAGGACACGCTTCCTGGCACAGCATCGGACGGAGACGCGTCTGAGTGAGACAACGCGAGAAGGCGAGACAGCGCGAGAAGGCAATACAGCAATACATGTAACTTACAATCAAACTCACGAGTCACAATTAAAAAAAAACTGTTGTCTCACTCTTACGTAAGGTTTAAAAAAAATTTGTGCACAGATTTGTAAGTGTGCCCACAATCTTCAAAATATCTTGCGTGGATCTAGGTAGTAATTACCAAGACATCTGAAAAGAACATGCTGAGCCTGAGATCCATGGTGTTATTTAATTTTGCAGATTTGTGCTTCGTAAACAGGGAGCAAATTAACTCACGCTCCACAATTGCGTTGGTTATATATAAAAGCTAGATTGGATACAATTATATTAAAATTTAATACAGGTGTAACGGTGTTTACAGTGTAGCGTCTACATCATACGTTTTATAAAGACTAGCATTCCGATTTATATACCAGCCAGCCACTTGAAGGCGGCAGTCTCGCGGGGTGTCAATATAGGCACGCACAACTGAAAATATTTCGTAACTTATAATTTGGTATAGTACAGTTTGGTTTCTCCGTAGATTAATTACAAAATATACCAAAACAGCAATGATCCAGGGGATTTTAACTTTAATTCTTATTTATTTGATTTTTTTGTTTGATAGCGCTGTGTCCAAATGTTCACAAAATGCAACATTTATTCGGGGTTATTGGGTTTTGAATAATTACCAAACAAGCTGTGCTACGAGCGTCTGGTTATCGAATAATTGCTAAACTTGGCTGGGGACCTAGTTTACCGGCTTATCTCTAGTTTAAATATTGAACGCTTTGGTGAACAAACCTGGGCTGTTGTTTCTTGCTAATTGGGCTGAACTTATTAATGATTTGGCAACAATTAGTTGTAATAGCAGTAATTACTGCACCTATTGCGATGGTGTAATGGCCTGTAGTTTTGGAAATAATAATATGACATTCATTAATTAAATGATGCAGGCGTGACTTTGCTAAAACAAATGTATAGTATAGGCACTAATCCGCTAATCTAATCTGTGTAAGTTTACCTAATGAAAACTCGTGTGTACCTTCGTAGAGAGGCGAAACACGTGTCGAAATCTAACTTTGATATTTTTTGTTGTATTTTTGTTGTGTCTGATACACCCTAATTCACTTTTCCAGGTGCTGTGTGGGCACACATCATCATCATCATCAACCTATGTTAGTCCACTGCTAGCCCGGTTTCCGGCTCTTCTCATCCAGTGCTTGCTGCGCTACATTTCGCAGATCGTCGCCCCACCTTGCCGGAGGACGTCCTACACTACGCTTACCTAAACGCGGTCTCCACTCAAGTATCTGTTTGCTCCAACGATTGTCGGTTCTACGGCAAACATGGCCGGCACACACAAGTCTAAATCTGGTTTGCTTACTACCTACTACAACTTAGATTGGCCGATTAGTACTAGATTATGTATTTGTTTCAGTTAAAATCAAATAAATATTCATTTTTATTTCAATGATGCATAAATTATTAATGAGTTGAGATGAGAGAGAGAGTAAACTTCAAAGCACATTACCATGCGTTTTATAGTTTTCCACTCACATCCATCATCGGCTAACGTCTATCGATCGTGTTTACTAAAGCGTGCGGCTCCGACTTCAAACGCGTTTACCTACCAACAAACCAGTACTAAAATACTGGCTATAAATCAACAGGTACCGACGTACGAACCAGTACTCAGTCACACCACAATTAAAAGCTGACCATCGTCCATCGAGAGGTTACTGTGCCGTGACATGCAATCGCTTTACGTAATGAGGGGAAAATCGATATTCAGTTTTGACTGCGTTGAGTTGGACGGACTTTGGTTTGGCGAGCCAATTATCATCAGCCATACCTAAGTTTTCAAAGCCTTGTTTTAGGGTTTCCTAACTTATGCAATCTACTTCCAGACACATACACACCTAGCATTTAAGAGTTCGGTTCTAGCACTAACATAGATATTAAGTTTTTTTTTGTTAAAATTATATGTGAGTTATCTAAATAATGAGCTCAAGAGAAGATTCGTTTATTTTTATAATTACTCATATTAACTTTTGTCCTTGATCATCAGCGCAGTGTTAAAGAAACAATTTGTTGTCTTACATGTCACGTTTTAGGACAAAAAGTAGTCCCTCAAATGTTTCCAGATTATTAACATTGTCAAACGTCTCCTCTTCGATCAATCTATACCATCTACCATTTGTTATCGGAGATTTTAATAAACAACTGTTAACTGATCACCAGGTAGACCAAATCGGTCTTTTAAATTATAACCGGAGTGAATAGTTCATAGTTTCGACTAGTTCATTTATTTATAGCGGATATACCTAATACATGTTAAATTAAGATTATTGCTTTTTTAAAATAACAACATTCCAAATTAATACAGTCACAAGAAAAATTATGCATGTCAACAATGATTAATAAATATTAAATTATTAGTAATACGGGTTCAAAATACTTGATTTTTACCTAGCTAAGATGACAGTGATGATCTCGGAAAGTTAGAAGAATTATTTCAACGGCCCTGGCATTGACCATTTGGCATTGTATATAACTTTGTCGTACCTTCGAACAACGAAAGAATGGATAACTGGCACACCAGCGGCCTTGTTCGAGTTCGAGCGGCGCTGATTCACAGTTCAGGTACATTTTGGGGAGTTTTCCGTCACCATACTTGGCAGGCGTATCCACAGTAGTGATTTTAAAACAAAAACTCTCCTGCCCTCGTCCTTACCATCGTCGAATACCGCCATCTACAGTAAACGTTTTAAAATCCCTATGCTCCTTAGCTTGTGTATTGAGTTTATTTGACGCATATTGATGGGTCCCTGGGATTATTTAGAAAAGCTAAAATACAATCGTATTCATTGGAATACGATTTTATTTTAGCTCTTCTAAATAATCCCAGGGCTTCTTAAACCAGTGGTTGTCGCCATTACCGATGAAGTACTAGCCATTTGGCCAGTTTAGAGGGAGAGACAACTATTCATAAGGTAAAAGTGTACCTGCGTGCTAGTAATGTGTGTGTTTTGATTAATAAACTTATTCTTAGTTTCCACATTCAAAATAATCCTTGTGATTGTACTGAATGAAGGCTGTTTAGATTTTGTTCTAATTTAGACGCATCCTTTGTAGGAAAGCAGCATGAAGTTTTATAACGCCTGTCTACAAATAGCTGAAATGTCTAAAATCTTGCATGGAGGTTGTTTATATTCAGCTATAGAAGAATTGTTTTACCCTGAAGTAAGATTACAGTCGTGAACATAATATCTGTTTAGTCCAATGGTAAACAAAGATGAAGCGCGATTGCCTTCTCCACCAGACGGCGCTCCGGGTCGTCGTTAAAGCGAGCTGTTACAGCGTCCGCGGCGTACTAAACACTTTGCGTTTGATGGGCCACCTCCCAAACACGTACTAATGTTAATTATTATTATAAATAGCGATATTCGTGCAAATACTTACAGCTGCCAGTTCCTAGTGGTATGTTCCTGTTTGACAAGATCAAATTAAAGGACTTGTGAAAGCCCAACTTTCACTAGTCTAATTGGTTGTAACTTTGAATTAGCCTTACTTAGTTCATAAAGTGTGTGTGTATCGATGTTAACGTAGAGGTATGAAAAAGATAGTATGAAGGACATACACATATAATACTCTTATTACTAGTTACATCCAATGTTATTTAATTGAACGAAACGCAAATAAATTCAACCTTATCAAACTGTTGAATCTTAACTTGAAAAGTAAGGTTTATATGTATTGTGAAAAGGAGCATCTTTCTGTAGAAAAGGACCGTTTTTTGTGTGATTGGTAGGAAGGGAATGTTTTTTCAACGTGTTTAAGGAAGTATTTGAACACAACCTAACCAGCACCGCTGAAACTAACTGTGATTTATCTCAATGACCTTGAAAACATGAAGTAAACCAAACTGTTGGTTTCTTAATGTCCGTTCTTCTAGGCTTTGATCTTGAGGAACTGGCACTAGATTCCTTAATTCGCCGAAGGTCATTAATCTTATAAAAAAACCTGTGACATGAAAAACTCCTGTATTATAATAAAAAAAAAAAAAATTAGGACAAATTTTATTTAACTTTTACCCGATTTGGTAGAAACGTGCACAACTCGTTTAGCGCGCCTGGGGACTACAGGCTTTGAGGATGTGTGGTTGGATTCTCTCACAAGAGTTAGTGAACTGGTTAAGGCGCTGACAACACCTAATTTTCCTCTCGCTCGCACGATTCGACATTTTAAAAGATACAAAATCACTAATCCCAATTTCGCAAAATCGCAAACAACCATTTTGTGTGCAATCACATTGCACACATTTTAGTAAAAAATTCATTTTGATCGATACTATTTTTCTTATTCAATAGCTTGCATATGTACGAAAACTAGAAAAGCAAACTTTTAGGCATGAAAACTTACATTTATCAAAATATTAATATCTTTTTACCAAACGGTGTACATATATATGATTGCACACAAAATGTTTGGCATTTTTGGGATTAGTGATTTTGTATCTTTTAAAAGTCGAATCGTGCGAGCGAGAGGTACATTAGGTGTTGTCAACGCCTTAAAGCGAACTCATTAGAACGATTTCATACTCTAACTGCTATAAAGCAGTGATCTGGATTTCCCGCTGTGATTAAATTCCTCTGCCGCGTACAACCCGGTACACAGAGCAATCTCCACTTACAAAGCATTGCAGGTGTCTGACTGAATACTTCACGATTTATTGGTCTAGTGCATACCAACATTTTTTAGTTGATTTGTATTTGCAACTTCTGTATACACAAACATCTATCAAGAGATTCTCTTTGAAACTAGATAAAATTAAATTTAGGTATAATTAATACACGCATTCAACCCTTACTTTATCGCAAAATAATTTTATTTACAAGCTTAGCATAAGGTTTCAGGGTGATTTTTGACCTGCAAAATGATACCTAAATAGCTACCGATACTAGAAAATAATATAAAAGCTTACTACTTATTATAAAAAACATTTAAATATGCTTTTTCAGTCCACAATAAATTTTTATTAATACATACGAATCGCGCAAAAAGCCGGTTTTATTGTTTGCACATTTTGTGACAATGCGTTGGTTTTATGTAATTACGTCCGGCCGCGACGTAATTGAAACTCGCAAATTTGTAAACTTTTGTCGGTGAGAAATCCGTTTATGGAACAACACAGCCATAATTCACCACGAGCTCGTAATCTGATTCTGCATGTTGGTTATGCAATGACCTTGGATGAAATATAAAGAGCATGGCCCTTATGGTCGCCTAGCGCGTCAATAGCTTATCAGACTAATAAGTCTGTTGCTGTCTCTTTTCGTTGACATGTAAGTGACATTGACAAGAATACTCTAAAGAGCCGCTATAAAATGGCAGCGATCCTGATTAATAGGTAGTAATATTTAGAACAGACATCGAAGAATACTTAAGATATACTACATTCATAAAGCTTGGTGCTTAAGGGTCCGGTGACAGCGGCTCGCAATTTTGAGGTGCGATTGGCTATTATTTCATTTTATTTCATTTCGGGGAGGTTGTTTGAAAAAATAACTCTAAAGAAACACGCATAAATACTGTTCGAACACAAATAATACAATAATATAAGGGAAACATGCCCGAGTCAGAAATCATTTTGGTATTAGGTAAACGTAAGACCAAACATACTAATACCAAAATGATTTCTGACTCGGGCATGTTTCCCTTATATTATTGTATTATTTGTGTTCAAACAGTATTTATGCGTGTTTCTTTAGAGTTATTTTTTCAAACAACCTCCCCGAAATGAAATAAAATGAAATAATAGCCAATCGCACCTCGAAATTACGAGCCGCTGTCACCGGAGCCTTAAAGACTGCATCAAACTCAGTTTGACTAAGAAAAAACATGCCTTAGCTGTTACGATGTTATTTAAATAGACAAAAATTTAATATTATAATTTTAAAATAAATGTACCTAATAAACTACATACCTACTATTTGCCTGCAAATGATTGCAATAATGAATGAACATATTAGGTGAATGAGTATGTGAATTAAGTTACGAAGCCCAATTGCTTGATGTGTTTTTTTAAGTAGGTCTACTATTTATCTCTTCGGTGGTTTTATCTTGGTTTTATAAAGTTTTAACCTCCGAAACAGTTCAAAAGCAAAAACTCACAGTTTTTTGTGAATAAAATGATATCCGTGAAGCTTACAAGGTATAATACATATAATTTTATTGGAAAATAAACATATGTTTCAGATGAAAGGACTTTTATTTTCTGAGAAAAAGGGTCCATAAAGATGCATATAACAAAGTCGTCCTATCTGTAAGGGCCACTTATACAAGAAAATGTAACAACATTTTCTCGAGACGCTAAAGGTCAGGGTCAAGCAGAGTAAATCGTGCACTTTGACACAAAGGCAGGATATAAATTGACACTCCTTAGTATCAAGTGGCTGTCTATTGCGTGTCGCCGCTGCTTGTTAAGAAAAATATAACGATTTCTGTGTAAAGTGTTTCACAAAGTACCTACCTTTACCTACTTTTTCTTTAGTTTCTAGAAAGATATATCTGAAAAAAATACTGTAATAGCTTCAAGACTTTGATCCCCAGAGACTTTCACATCTTTCAATACTAAGATTTAACTCAAAATTAATTTTCACTTTCAGTCTAGCTGAAATAATGAAACTGAAAACTAGTTTTGACAGTCCCACGGGGTCGTTAAAACTACGAGGCACATATCCACTACCACTACTAAGAGAAGTACTACTACTAAGAGTAGTAGAGCTCTTTGTGAAGGGCTCGTCCGGGGAAGTACTACCACCACACCTTTTTCAGCCGCCAAGCAGCAACGCTGTGTTTCGGTTTGAAGAGTGTGGTCGCCGGTGTAATTACAGGCACATGAGGCTTAACATCTGTATGCCTCAAGTTGATGGACGCAGGGCAGTGCATCGTAGGGCACGTTCCTATTGTGCGTGACCTACGGGGCAATGTTTTGTTTATAGGTGATGGTTACCACTTAACATCAGGTGGGCCATCTGCTTTTTCCATCAGCTAGTTGTATAAAAAAAACACATTTTTTAGTAGACGGGCTTCCATACTTGACACTTGACAGGGTCCGTGGAAGCCTGTCGCCACTGCTAAAATACTAACTGCTTTCCAGCGATTTTTTTCTTCACCAATGGAGAGCGTTTCCATTGCGCAAAATAATCCTCGAAAAGAACCTATACCTTACGATCGGCTAGGATCACTCCCACTAGACCACCAGTGGTCTTCAGTACTTGTTTTTTCAAAAGGTATTATTTTAAAAAGCTCCGTAATAAACCAGATCTCAGGTTTTTATATTGTTTTATAAAATAAATAAATAAATAATAAATAAATATTGGTGGACTTTCCACACAGCACTATCTAGCCCCAAACTAAGCTTATGCTTGTAATATGGGAGAACCAGATAGCTGATATACTTACTTATAATACTTACTTGTACTTACTTATAATACTTTTTTTTTGTAAATACATACTTATAATATTATATAACACCCAGACAGAGAACAAACATTTATGTTCACCACACAAATGTTTGTTCACGGTGGGAATCGAACCCACGACCTACGGCGCAGAAGGCATAGTTACTACCAACTGAGCTACGTAGGCTGTAAATTCTGGCAGGGATTAACAAAGATGGCCATTTTTATATCTATCACTTATTTAAACGTAGCGTACAGTATAAATAGGGGCGGAGCTAATTGTAAGCCACTTTATTATGTTAAGTATGTGAATTAAGTACTTAATGAACATAAGTTTAGACAAAGGAAAACTTCAATATGTCGGAGCTGGTACTGGGCTTACATTAAAAAGATTATAACCTTAAAGTAGGGAACTTTTGTCCCTAACATTTAATCAAAATGTGAATGCGACAAGCGACTCGACAGAAAGTTGAAGTTGTTAAAACTTTTCTTGTACTAAGCTCTTCATATGATCATCTAAAACGAGTTTTCATGTAACTTGCTGATGGACCAGGCGAATGGCCCACCTGAAGATAAGGACACCATGTCCCTTCACAAAGAACTCTACTACATGTAGGTACATACTACTTTTAAGTTCACAGTTAGACGAACTAGATCTCTCCCAGCGCGACGCGGCGTTGATGCCTTCGATACTTGGCCGGAGAGTGTTCTTCACTACGTTCAACCAACAAGGATATTTGTGGTCCCCCCTACCTATACTTATCTAACAAACAGTCACAAACAGTTGGTTCCGTATTTAGGGCCCGAGTAGGTACCAATGAGGATGAAACTTAGAAAAAAGATTCGCAGGTTACTTTTCACCCCGAAAAAATACCGAGAACTTGTTAGAAAATGTGAACGAACCCAGAAAAGGGAAACCTCCTAAACATGAAGGTTAGCAATTACAACTCCATAGCACACGGCGTATTTTAAACGCGCAGACAACGCATATTTTTGAACGCGCTTTTTCTGCGGTAAAGATGCCAATTTTTGCGTTTTCATAGATTCAAACGCGATATAAACGCGCGCGTGAAGCGCGTCTAAAGGGTCAGAAGAGGTAGGGGAGGACTCACGCCATCGCACCGCCGCGCCCTGCCACCCCGTGAAACTGCGAGCGACTACAGCGCGTTTATATCGCTGTATCTGCGCGTATACGCGCGTATTACGATCGCCCCGTGTGCTTAGGTTACAAGGTTGCGTTTAAATCTCGTATGAAGCGCGTACACGCGCGTTATCGGCGCGTCGTGTGCTAGGGTCTAATACCCTAGCGATGCCGCGGGGTGCAGATAGTATTGTACAGTTTATGGGACATACTTTTAGTTTTAGCATTTTGATGTACTGGTTGATAAACAACTGTCTATTCTAGGTACCCACATAGCTACTCACGTATTTGTATATATTTGTTGTGAGAGGTGAGCCCTAACACTATGTTTTGGCACGTGGCCAATACGTCACTAGCTGTGTCTGCTATTTGTACGAAAAGATTGCTCTATCCATTCCAATCGCCTTCAGGATTTTTTCACTTACCGATAAATTCAATTTGTTTGGTAATTTTTCCCCATACTAAGCAATGTTGTACAATAGACCAGAAAGCTGATACAATATTTTTTTTTAACATTGTTATATTACCTTGACAAAAAACAAACATCTAATGTTCATTAAACAAATGATTGTTGTTAGCGGGGATCAAAATACAGCGCAGAAAGCAGAGCTACTGCAAATTAATTAATAATATTTTTTTGATGGAACAAACCTGCACACTATTTTTACAATATGACTTTTAAGAACTTATTTTTAAGTGGAAAAATCCAGCGATCTCAATGAGAAAACTCTACTCGCTGAGATTGTGCTCGGTAACAAATTATCATCCGTTCTGCAGACGAATAAAGTAAGTATTGTGAAAAAGCTCTTTTAATGGGAGCTTTTTTTTTAAATGACTAAATTATAGAATGATGTTGTAATTATTAAAAAAAAACCCAGTTTTGTTTTTCATAATTTCAATGAAGACGCCTTGGAACCTGCCATATTCGTAAGGTTTTCGTTGCCGTGTCTGGGAAAACATTTCTTTTTTCATAGTATCCATCTTTATTTGAGTGATTATTGAAGTTAACTGCCTCTCCCTGTTTCTGATATGCCTACGCCTCACTAAATTTGACTGACTCTACGCTAGAGATTCATTGTAATATTTTTTGGAACATAACGCAGATCATACAATAATTGGTACTTCTAGGCTAGGTCACGTGACTAGTACCTAGATTTTTAGCAGTGGCTTAACACAGTAATAAATTGTGATATAGTTAAATAAAAACCTTTAAAAGGATTATTTTCATCATCATCATCAGCCCACACAAGAGCGCTGCTGGACATAGGCTTCCCCTATCCGCTTCCAGGAAGAACGATTCCATCCACTGACTACCCGCAATCCTAACAATGTCGTCACTCCATCGGGTAGGAGGGCGTCCCGCACTTCGCTTTCTTGTTCGTGGTCGATTCGAGAACCTTTATTCCCCAGCGGTTGTCAGTTCTTCGAGCTATATAACCTGCCAATTTCCACTTCAACTTGCTGATTCTGGAGAGCTCTGTCTGCTTGGGTCTCCTACGCGGATTAATCATTTCAAAAGGATTGTTTTAGATACAGTAAATGTACTCACGTTTATTACAACTCTCTCACAGAAGTCGTGATCGTGGTGGATCGGCTCGAACGTGAGCACTCCTCCTAGCGGCGGCCTGCCCGTCTCCTCCTCTGTGTTGGTGAGTTTCGGGAGGGACCTGGTGACAAAATCATTCAATTAAGAAAAGATCCTCTTGAGGCACACTTAAGATCCTTTCACCACACTGTTTCGAAAGAAACTAGTAACACGACTAGAAGAAAAAAATATTATGAATTCGGTATAATACATAGTATACAAATGCGAATTTAACATGATATTCAGGCATACATTTCCTTGAAATGTAAAAATTGTTGCTTTAGTTTATTACCTGTTAATTTAGTTAGCTATTTTTTCTTACAGATGCAATGGTTAATGAACCTAAAACCTTAAGTATTCTTGGACCTTTTCATGAGTTCTAAGAAGTTCGAGGAAGACATACAATCGTGAACTTTTTTGTATGTTTTCTTTAGAATTTCTTCAAGCATTTTCTTCAACAAATTCCCAATCAAATTTTGGAGAGTAAAATTTTATAAACGGTGCTTTATCGAATCAAAATGTAAGTAAACTGACTGAATGTACCTAACATTAGTAAGAGACGTTATACCACGAGACAAGAAAGAATGCAGGTGTATTGCAAATTTGACAAACCACGTAAAGATATCGATTTGAGCCATTTCGCTATGTAGGTGTTTTAAATGTGAGTCGTTTCGCGGCGTAGGCATTGTGATCAAAAAGGAATTAATTTCATAGTCGAAGCAACAAGCGTACGAGTTAAAACAGCTTCAAAAAACAGTTGAAAAGCTGATGATGTAAGTAGCTGCTACAGTCAAGGCGATCTGTTTTGAAAAGGGGTTTATCAGGAGACAGTTCGATACAATGTAATATTGAAAATGTTCAAAATTGTGGAGCACTCAAGAATAAATGCATTTAATTTTGCAAAGAAGTAGAACAAAAGTAGAAGCGAGTACCTTATAAAAAATTAAAAACATGTTTCTTCGAATTTTATTTTTAACGTAACGGGGATTTGTGGAGAACATTTTGTCCACTTATCCCCGTTACGAGACCGCATAGGTGTCAACGGGGATAAGTGGACAAAAATTCCACTAATCCCCGTTAACGGGGATCTTCAACGGGGAAAAGAGGTATAAGCAAAAGTATATACAAGAATAAACGCATTTTAAAGTTTAAAAGAGAATCAAACGTCAAGATATTTGGTTTTTAAAGCTCTATTATTGTAATTAATGATAAAAAGTTATATGAAAACTTATTACTTCTCGTCTTTTACTAAAGTCAGACTCAGTTTTGAAGTGAGAAAGGTAATAAGGTGCTCTGAACTTTGGACGGAACGGAAATAAACAAACTTAGTTTAGGGCATGAAATCAAATCATAGAATTTTTTAAGAATCTCAAAACCTCAAATCCCTCGATCCTTCTGTCTAAAATTTTCGAACGAACCTTTACCGCTCTAAACTTAAAATGATAATTATGGAGTTTGTCACCAAAAATTACGTACTATTTGACTATAATGTTGATAACCCGATGAGGAAGTCTTAATGAGAAATCCCAACTAATCCCAATCCCAACTAATATTATAAATGCGAAAGTAACTCTGTCTGTCTGTCTGTTACGCTTTCCCGCTTAAACCTCTCAACCGATTTTGATGAAATTTGGCACAGACAATCTTTAGACCCTGAGAAAGAACATAGGCTACCTTTTATTGCGAAAAAAAGAGATGAAGTGATTAAAAGTACGCAGACGAAGTCGCGGGTACCAGCTACTTTTATAATAAACATTGATACCATTGTAAGAAAGCCCTCAGGTGAACTAGTTGAACTAATCAAGTGTAAGCCTGATAGGCAAGGAACGCTACTATTTTAAAGCCTTATTAGAAGCGGGAACAAGTTTAAATCAATAGCAACGTGATCACATTTTATTTAGAATTAACCTTTTGACTTTACCCCTTATGTTAATAAGTACCTAATACCTACCTGACTACAGCATTTATTAGATATTTAGAAAGTTTGATGAAAGGCCTACAGATTCGGCTTAGTGACCGATACGTGTTCAGCCAAGGATTCATAATATACCGCGTTTTCTATTAGCACATACAGATATTTGGAAATTTCCACAATGACAACGAATGTAAAAGGATACATTCAATAATCTAAAGCCATGGGTGATATTCCCTCTGAAGATTTATTAATAAAACTTTTATAATTTAAACGTACATTATAAACTCCATTTAACGTCACAGCACTTTCAGCTCACACTGTAACGGTTTTTGAAACTCTGTTCTTGTTTTTATAGCACTATGAATAACTATCAAACCAAATAATTAATGTATTTTCATATTCATAATCATGCCTGTTATCAGTATTGTAATTAAATTAAACTCTGGCATGATGATTAAGAGAGCTCAGAGAGCTCATAATATATAATCAGGATTGCGTAAACGCTTGATAAAGATTAACAATAGCGTGTTTAGTGTTAATTAATGGTTGAATTTAGAAGTCTCTTATAGACTAATGTAGAGGCTGATAATTTCAGCTAAGTAAGATACGTCAAACGTCTGACGAACCTGTATTTTTTTAATCAACTTGCCCACCACAGATGATATAAGTATAATTGGTAACCACCACCTATAATAAAGCATTGCTTCGTATTATTATTATTATAGTTACGTGCGATAGAAACGTACCCTACGAAGCACTGCTTTGCGTCCATCAACAACAACGACCGAAGAGTTAGGTAGGTACGTGCAATTATGCTTTTTGTGCTCTGTTTCGTTGAACGGAAGATCCAGACAGTAAAATAAGGTTGTTCTAATAATAGCAGAGTACGTTTAGCATGTCGTTTTAGTTAATCACAATAAATAGAAACTGAGTGGCTGCGTAGGCCGAAGAACGTGACGTGATATATGTACTATAAACCGAAAGCGTCGTTTGTGCATACAGGCCATCTTTATTGAATTGTTGTTAGACTACACAATAGACATAACGAACACAAAAGGCGTAGGTGTAATGTTTGCGAAAAAACATTGAGTCATGCATGCCGCGAATAGTTGGAATCGCGACATTTTTACACGTAAGAACTTGCACTTGTTTTCATTTTACTAGTTGAATGCCCGCGACTCTGTAGTGCTATTTTCATAGAAATTGCACACCTCGTAAGAGTTTAATATCAGGAATTCCTTCACCTTTATAGTATAAAAAACACTACAGTACAATTTAGAAAGGCCTTCGCACTTTTAAATAAAGTTGTGTCCGGTGATTTTGTAAAACCAACAATCCATAAACTCACGCATGAATTTTGTCGAAGCACTGACAGATTTATTTTATTACTCAACTAGTTGTTTTAAACTATTTTTAATTGTATGTGTTTTAGCTGTATTCACTTGACACGTTCGACATCTTCAGATCTTTATTCATTCATTCATTCTCTACCAAACATGTATTGTCTTGGATGGCAAAGAACTGGCATGAAACTGTTATTATTTGATACCTGAATGATCTAACTTTCCTCGGTTGCTTAACAAAACCATCTACTGAATTAGCTTAAAAGAATATAGTATTATACTCGCCAATAGATGTCAGGAAGAGTTATATTTTCCAGTTATGCTTATGGTTTTCATTGCTTGAAAATACTGATAAAACATTTTCTAAAATTGAAATTTCATAAAAATCGTTTGAGCTGTTTCCGAAGTACAGATTATAAGCAATATTAAAAATATAGACAAGAATTGCTCGTTTATAGTTATTATATTATTAAACAACTAAACGTTTTTAAAATGTTTTCAGAGTAGCGTTCGAATACGACTGAAAGTCTTTGTTGTTTGTGGCTATCGAGAACAAAGGTCGACATTTTGGAAACTTTCTGTAGTTTAATAATAAATAATTAAAAAAACATTGAGTAAACATTAAAAAAAACTACTTTTGGTTCTAACATTAATAAAGGAATACCTATATGAATATTAATCATTCACCTGGAGAGTGTAAAACCCTTAAAAGATTTCATATTATAGAATGTAATTAAATAATAATATTTTGAAATTAAGCAGCATGAATTAACAATCACAGAATATTTTGTTATTTTAATTAAGGCTTCATCCACCGGGTCATTTACCGTTATCTAGCTCACAACAAAAAATATCAGACTATAAATAAAAAGCCTTATTGTTGAATGTACCACTTAACGCGAGCGGACGCAAAGTCAATATGCACGTTTCTATTGAAGGTAAGTGAAACTCATGTCAAAGGACTGCAATATTAAACAGAGAATCCAGGAATCGATAGTGTGTAATTGTAGACGGCTACATTCACATAAAGTATTTGCATCATTCGATTTTTCAAAGAGTAAAAATTATGATCGCTATGGTGATCAATTTTATAAACATAAAATTGATTTAAATTAAAAAGGTGTATCATGTAACATTGATAAACAGATCGATTGATACCATTGATAAGCAACATTTTTTTGAATACGGTATTCTTTACCCCCTGTGCTTTGTTTTGTATTCTAGCTAAGCATAAATCAAGTACAAAGCATATTATATTATTTAGACACTAAAGCATTAATAAAAACTGAAAAAACTGAAACAGCTTCACGACTTTGATCCCCAGGCACGGTAGATATCCCTTCAGATCTCCCAGTACCAAGTAGGTACCAATTCAAGATTCTTTGAGGATGTCTAAGGGGGGTAGCCAGAGGTACGTCCAAACATTACATTTGGCACATACCCACATTTTGCAGTAGTTAGTATTCCATACGTGACAGGTTGCAAGCCCATCGCCGCTGTTAGAATACTAACTGGTTTCCTCACGATGTTTTCCTTCACCGTTTAAGAGCACTGGCATTGCGCACATAAATTTTTCGATAGACAAATCCATTGGTGCACGACCGGATTCGAACCTGCGACCTTACGATCGGAAGGCGGGGTCACTCCCACTAGACCACCGGTGCTCTAAATGCATTAATATGAATATTCTCAAAATACAATTTATATTCAAATGGAATCAATTCTGTGTACGCAATGTCTCTGACTGAGCCTCGATGCTCTACCTACATTATTAGTCTATCAAAACTCTATGCATTACAATGATACGGGTGGATGTATTGTATCCCTGTTCCCTGTATTTTGTTTTTGGGACATCATAAACATAAAAATAATTTTATTTTAACTTAAATGGTTCACATCATCATCTCATCACATGGAGTAGTAGAGCTCTTTGTGTGTGGCTCGTCCGGGGAAGTACTACCACCACGCCTTTTTCTGCCGCCAAGCAGCAACGCTGTGTTTCGGTTTGAAGAGAGTGGTCGCCGGTGTAATTACAGGCACATGAGGCTTAACATCTGTATGCCTCAAGTTGATGGACGCAGGGCAGTGCACCGTAGGGCACGTTCCTATTGTGCGTGACCTACGGGGCAATGTTTTGTTTATAGGTGATGGTTACCACTTAACATCAGGTGGACCATCTGCTTGTTCCATCAGCTAGTTGTATAAAAAAAAAAAAAGATCAATGTAACTTACATACTATTAGTACTTATGCTAGCCATGAATCATATATTGTACCTACTAATCATTAATTTTTATTTGTACATCCCATTTCTTTGTATTGTCACGCGTGTAAACACACATGCTCTGTATGTTTCTGTATAAAACAAAAAAATACTTAGACTTATATTTAAATATTCCATGTCACAATAAAAAGCTTTTTTTATCTTACCTTGCAATTTTGTCACGATTGTTGAACTTAGCAATAGCATCAAATGCCGCGAGTAGGCCCGGTACCGAAGAGTCAAAATGTGGATGACGATCTGCACTTTGGCGGTTCCGTTCATAGGAGCCGAACGCGCCCTGGGTGGTTGTGGGGCGGTACGTCATCGATAGACGTCTTGCACCTGCAACAGCTCGGACTCAACTGGAGCCGCTGAGGCGCCGATGGGCCCGAAGGCAGTACCAGCGGCCGCCTGCCTTCTCTAGAGGGCGGATGCTCCCTACAAGTAATTTAATTTCCTTGTAACTGAGTGGCTGTTGCAGGTATCACTTAGACCCTGTTTGATGTTAAGAATGTTTTGTTATTGGATCCGCTGAACTATCAAAGAGACAACATATTTCAAATATTTTGTGAATGTTTAGAGTACCATTTCATTTACAAGAGTAAGGAATTTGCGGCTATGGTTTTGTTATTTGTGTTACTACGTCATTAGGACACCGAAATATACATAGGTTTTAATTAATCATTATCACTTACTAGCTACTGAAAAAGTTCAGAGACTGCTTACGGCTCTGACAGGCAAACAAGCAAGCTTAGTTTCAGATGTGAAATTGTGGACGTCTTTAAGTGCATTTGTCTGTTAAATACCGCTCAACTTCAGAACTTAAGCCAATTCTAGTGAGAGCGAGGAAGTATTTGGTTTTCACTCCAAAACATACAAAAGAAGCCAAATTTCAAAGCGCGATGAAATTTCTAATACGATTATTATATTAAACTATTGTCGAGACTTAGTGGGTTTATTCTTCACTTCTCTAAACTTTATTTATTTATTTATTTATTACATTAATGATAGTAAGCTTACAGTACGAGACCAAAACGCTTACTATCTTAGCTTTATAAATTCAATATCTATGAATCTTATGAATTTTTATACTTCCAAGGAAAATACGTAAAACCAAGTAAATAAAGTGATAAGAGACGACTATTTTTACTGCCTTACATTTATAATAGCGGCAATCAGTTATATGAACGCTAAATTTAATCTGTACTGTCTTTTGTATGACAATGGTGTGAATTCAGTTGTTTAGTTTTCCTAATTTTACAGCACTAAAAATATTGCCGCCCTTTTCTAAAGGACCGAAACGACAAGGATGGCTATAATTTTAGAGCTGTCCGATTAAGTTATTTTAGGATAATGCAACAACAGAATCGACACCAATGCCAACCTTCATTATACCTATTAGGATTAAGAAAAGGTCATATGTAAGTTTATTTTCTCATTATTTCGAATCCACAATCATTGCCTTTTAATACTGGTTTCATCTCCAATAAGCTTCTTTTAATTACTTTTTCCCGTACTGAAGCCTAAGAAAAAGTTTGCAATATATTACGAGTATTTTGTGCAAATTAAAAGAAGTATTTTTTATTTCTTACAAGTTGATAGGGCTTTACCAGGGTCAAGTATCAGAATCAGATATCTGAGACTTCAACGATTTCGACATGTGAGCAGTTGAAATTAAAGTGCTTGACGTGATATTCTGCAATATATTTGGCTGTATATAAAATGAGCAACCGCATTGAATTCATCTTGTCAAGTGGCAGCGCTGTCGTACCGAACGTGTAACGTGTAGAGTGTGAACGTGTGTAACAATTCTGCTGAATGCACACTACTTCTCTCTGTACATAAAAGTGACATACACACTTGTATTCGATTCCTGTATTCGCATTTAGACTTCATTATGCGCGAAGGGCGATATAGCGAAACTGGCCAGCCCAACTCCTCCCAAATGAACAGAAGTTTATTTGGAGCTTCGCAGAGTATCCTAGTATTTCTTGACGTTCGTATTACTTACAGGACTACCTGAGCCGCTGATACTTCTTCAGACAGGCATCCTTTGCAGAGTGCACTGTGGGTGGCTCTGATTGTACAGATGTTTGTTTACATACGCTCTTTTGAGATACATAAATATTAAATAAAACAGTAGTACTCTCTATAATTTAAAATGTACGCACTTAATCTTGTGTAATTTCATTTCGCATAAACGCAAATACTAAAACTGAAACTCGACAACTGTATAACTCTTACGACGTACACAAACTTATTTTTAGATAAAGTAAAGCACGGCGTTTATTAATAATTTTAAATGGCGCTGTCATTTCTAATATTTTCTATATTCTAAGACAAACACGTAAAATGAGCACAGCGAAATATAACAGCAATCATAGGTTTGGTTTAAATTCAATGCTTTAAAATAACCGGTAGAAAAAATTATTTACTGGGTTAAATCATTTACACAGTTATAAGAAATTTCTATAAGCGATACGATCGACTATGGACAGTAAAATATACAGATACGAGAGATATGTACCTGTTGTTCTCAATTTGTTTGATTTGTATTAGGTACAATAAATTCATTTGTGTTTTCTATGTATAATAAAAATATCTATCTATGTAAGTATATAATGTATTAAATATATCAGTCATCTAGTACCTATAACACAAGCTTTGAGTAGCTTACTTTGGGGCTAGATGGTGCTGTGTGTTTCCAGCATTATTTATTTATTTATTTATTCATTCTCATTCATCATCTTCCTGCCCTTATCACACGCTAGCTACGACAGTCTACGTGTGTCGATCATGAGTTGGCATCTGTAGCATAGTGGCTGTGGTGCAAAAGGTGCGGGTTTATTTTTTGTGTTTTGTAAAACTGCTTTGATAACAATAACTACGAGTATTAAGATTTTAGGTGCTAGTTACATAATACTATAATGTGAGACCTTTTTGTGACCACGCACTAAAGTGTCGATAAGGCTGTCGGTGACGAGGATTTTGGTACTTGGTTTATTACACCTTTCCAAAGTAACATGGCATTACAAAGTAATATTTTAGTTTTGTTAATGTGCATCTTAGATTGGTTAGGAATAATTAGGAATTTATGAAACTGAAAACTGAAACAGCTTCACGACTTTGATCCCCAGTCACGGTAGATATCCCCTCAGATCTCTCAGTACCAAGTACTAACTCAAGATTCTTTGAGGATGTCTAAGGGGGGTAGTCAGAGGTACGTCCAAACATTACATTTGGCACATAAAAATCCATTGGTGCACGACCGGATTCGAACCTGCGACCTTACGATCGGAAGGCGGGGTCACACCCACTAGACCACCGGTGCTCTACATTCTAATAAATAATAATAATTCGGTTATGCCTACATTGTAATACAAAACATTTTTTTTCCTTTCCTACATAATTAGGTAATTAAATATGTTAATAGATCATATACCTAGTTCTTTGATAAACCGTTTAATGCTGCATTGTTCGTAAATGCAAAAGCTCTACAAGTTGTAAATTTAAATCACGTACACCGTCGCAAACCATGTGCAAACATGCCGATTGGATAACAAGGCAATCCTACCACGTGCCTAATTTAACTAGACCTCCCCGGAGTATGCTACTGCTGCCGCACAAAAGGCTCAAGCGTTTCCTAGTAATTCCAACCACCACTTATCCAAACAATGCCATCCAACAATGCTGCAGGTTTATCGAGAAGAAAATGCCCGATTAGCTATAAAAGGCAAAAGTGATTGACTGATAACAAGACACAGGCCCTTAGAGTTAGAAACTTGAAATTTCGTACACGTATACCTCTTGTGACGTAGGCACCGGCACTCCTCTTTATTCTTTTACACACAAAATGATTAACACAAAAAATATGTTATAGTCATATACATAGGAGAGCTTGACCCTAGGATACAGTTTTCTTCTAGCAAATATTAAAGGAACGAGAATTAACGAACGAGAACGCTAATTATTTAAAAATAAACATCTAAGAGGTTAAAGTTTCCGGTTGTTGTTAAACATTAAAGGATTGCTGCTTCAGCACGAACTATAGTGTCTTGTCCGTAGACAAGCATTATCCATAGGTTAGTTATTAGTACATACCCGAAAAGAATAAGCATAATTATGTGAATTGTACTATTTATTTTATTTATTATACAGTCGTAGTTATAGTTTTGCGCATGTTATTTATTTTGATTCAGTCATTGACTGAAGAATAAAATAAATAAATAATAAATAAATAAATAAATAAATATTGGTGGACTTTCCACACAGCACTATCTAGCCCCAAACTAAGCGTATGCTTGTAATATGGGAACCAGATAGCTGATATACTACTTATAATACTTTTTTTTTTGTAAATACATACTTATAATATTATATAACACCCAGACAGAGAACAAACATTTATGTTCACCACACAAATGTTTGTTCACGGTGGGAATCGAACCCACGACCTACGGCGCAGAAGGCATAGCTACTACCAACTGAGCTACGTAGGCTGTCAAAGAATGATTGATCGGTGTCTGATTGCACGGTCAGCATCGATAATGTTTTTTTTATACAGCTAAGCTAGTTGATTGAATAAGCATGTGGTCCACCTGGTCAGAATGCTGGCTTTGTTTCACACTATTATTGTAGGATTCAGCGTTCCTTATTTTCTTCGTTTTTTTTTATTTGAGTATAAATTATGAAGTTATAGATAGATCATTATAGTTATAGATTACTCCTGTATACCAGGAGAGAGTCACTTGTAACTCTTATTTGTAAGTAATACGTAATTTTGGGATACGTCCATTATGCGTTAAAAAACAGTATATGTTTTTAGATATATCTTTAAGACGTCTTGTCTTATAACCCAGTACATTTATGTTTTAGTATAATATCCTCCGACGACCTCTGTGGCGCAGCAGGCGAGAGCCTGCCTGCGACGCAAGAGGTTGCGGGTTCGATTCCCGCCGTGGAACAAATTTGTGTACGATCTGCAGAAATTTGTTCCGATGGTATGGGTGTTTTCTATGTATAATAAAAAAAATATATCTATCTATCTATGTAAGTATATAATGTATTAAATATATCAGTTATCTAGTACCCATAACACAAGCTTTGAATAGCTTACTTTGGGGTTAGACAGTGCTGTGTGGATTGTCCAGCATTATTTATTATTTTATTATTTTACTATGCAAGCAGTAAACTTTTACAAACAGGAATCAAAGTTTTTATGAAAATGATTATTTTATATCACAAACTAAAACAATATAACTTAAATTCAGCATTGCGCTATTCTGCATCGTACATACAGAATAATGACGAGTTCTAAAGGCGGTTATTCACTTGGTGTTGCGTTGTGTATTTATTTA
Source organism: Plemyria rubiginata (assembly GCA_963576535.1). NCBI lineage: Eukaryota > Metazoa > Arthropoda > Insecta > Lepidoptera > Geometridae > Plemyria > Plemyria rubiginata. Next base: position 1,051,030 of record OY754905.1, read on the forward strand.
ATAGCGGTACAGCTATAGTTATATATATGTAGGTTTATGTTAAAAAGGCTGATTACGCACGCCAACCGAAACAATTACGGACGGGAAACGGAAAATGCTCTTGTTATCCGAGCATTACGGGGGCAATAGTGAAAAGTTCGCCCGTTCGCCCATACACCATGTATAAATCATAGCGGTCAGCTAAAAGTTGTAGCTTGAGTAACTGCATTATTTGTTATTAAAATAAATAGAAATGAGTTATGTCCTCTAAACACGTCTATTGCGTAGCTCGGACGACTGGTGGGGTGAAACGGTGTACATGATTAGGTGTTTACTGTTTATGTATTAGGTTATATTTTATGTTCACTGCCGTTTTTGGGCAAATAAACAAAACACTACAACCAACCAAGTGAAGGGCCAGCATAAGAGATCGCGGCAGGTCACGCCACAACATAATTGAACAGAGTAAACTACTGCGTAGAACTGAAACTGGTATTATAAAGCAGATTGTTTTTATTGTTGTTTATGAATATATATCCTAATGTTTATAAAGTTTAACGGTACTCTTCTAAGCCAGGAAAGAGTCCAACATACCTTTTATCTGTAAGGAAAAAGTAAAAAAGAAGTAAAATTTAAAAAAGGATCTTTAAGTTCTATGACACGTGTCTAGTGCTCGAAAGGGCCCTGTTGAGACGCACTTCATCAATCTTAAAAAAATAAAAAAATTAGACAATCTTTTTCGGAACGTGCTATATTATTTTTACGTGGCGCGGTTGTCTTATTTTGCATTTCATACAAAGCAGTTACAGTAAACCTACTGCAATTTTGATAATCTGTAATTATGGATGTGGACTAATGGTACATAAAATCACTACATAGTCACAACATAGTATAAAACAAAGTCGCTTTCTCTGTCCCTATATCCCTATGTCCCCATGTCCCTTTAAATCTTTAAAACTACGCAACGGATTTTGATGCCGTTTTTTTAATAGATAGAGTGATTCAAGAGGAAGGTTTATATGTATAATACATGCATGATATGTGCACCCGTGCGAAGCAGGGGCGCGCGGGCGGGTCACTAGTACTATATAAAATAGGGCACAAGTGCAATATGAAAGAAACGAATCATGTGACTTAGTGTTGACTCACGCCAACGTGGCATTGCTGTCTGACACGACATGCAAGTCCAGGCGATGTATCGTCTATGGCCCACTCGCATGATTATTAAACCACATTTTCTTTTGTGATAATTTTTGCGTCCTCCGTTATTATCAATCTGATAATTATATGTAGTTTGACTCGGAAACTTTTGATTACCAATGATAGCGTGGATCGACGTTTAATGCGTCATTCTGTAAACGACACGAGAAAATAATGCTTAGGGAGATTTTTTTTAATGCTAGGTTCTTTGAAGTGAAGCCTATTATACTATAATATTTTTTGTGTAATTGCAATGAAAGTTTGTTATTATGTGAATACGTCGCCAATATTCAACTTCTCCATATCGCCAACGAGAAGCGTTTCTAGTTTCTATAGTTTAGCTCTATGCTGCTGGCTATCAGCTGTTATGATAATACGACCCAGATCTGAGCGGATCTCTCTAAAACATAATATTGTATATCTTTACTTTGTTTCTATTTGATGTGGAAAGGTAAGTGCACAAACAAGTATAACAACAAACCTTAACATCTGGAGAGCCATCTTCTTGTTCCATCAGATAGTTGTATAAAAAACTTATTAATACATCTGCAGATCAGCAAAGCACCTACTATTAATTCTATCCTCCTATTTCATTCTAGCCTTAAATTATACCTCAAGTCCGGTTGGTCAATTTTGTTATTTTGTACTGCTATTCTTTTTCCAGCAAATTGGTATGTGCTTTCGTAAATCCTTTCAAAATCTAGGCTCGCAATACAAAAAATTAATAAACCGATAACGAAGAGTTAAGGATCGACAACATCTACGCAACCAAAGCGACTGCGAAGCGGGAGCGTCTGCTGTCTGCCGAACCCGCCGCGCGTCTTTAGACATCCTCAAACAATCATAAGGTCTACCATACTCATGTACCACATGACAGTTGTAGCATTACAAGACATCTGAAGGGCTGTTTACCGTAGCTGGGGATTAAAGTCACGAACCTGTGTAGGTATGTACTCAGTTATACCTCTATATTAATGACCTTAGTGGCGCAGCAGGTGAGAGTCCGCCTGCTATGCAAGAGGTTGTGGGTTCGATTCCCGCCTCGGAACTAATTTGTGTACAATCTGCAAAAATTTGTTCCGTTGGTCTGGGTGTTTTCTATGTATAATAATAAGTATATATCTATGTAAGTTAAATATATCAGTACCTGTCCATAACACAAGCTTTGAGTACCTTACTTTGGGGCTAGATGGTGCTGTTTGGATTGTCCAGCATTATTTATTTTTATACAATAAATGGTTCTTATTCTTACAAAAATCCTTTATTTTGAAGAACTTTCATGCGGAAAATTATTTTTATCATCCGGTTAAGAGAATGTGGTCATCGATAAAACACAGCTTCAGTGGAACCGCTTAAAAGGAAATGCGTCATACATAATGGATTTGCAAGGATTTGCTTTCTGACAGACTGTTAAATAAATAAAAGCTTTTCAATATCTAAAATAACCGGAGAAACATTGAGATTAGCTCACAGTTGCTCGAGTCATTCTTAATTACTAAGCTTAGCAACGTTTAGCACATTTGGATGGGTAACCACTACTGGCAGTCAAACCTTATTACTATTTCATTTTATTGTGTTTGGTTTTTTCCATGGTAGACTCAACGCTTTTTATTTTATGATATCGGCAATTCATCGCACAATACGATGATATCAGCTAATATTAATAAAACCCGTACACCGGTAGCGTTACGATACGCTGAAGTGAGTGCCTTGTGATACAGTCACAAAAAGGTATGGGGCTGTAAAATTCTCTGAAACGACACCTGCTTCCGCACTAAATCCTTATTTATTTAACGCTCGGCGGGTTTTGTCCTCACATTCCAATCATCGCAAATCATGTCATGCTATTACGGCACAAGCCATCCACTTAAATAGGTTTACTGTGGAATTTTCATGACAAATTTAATGTAAGTTGGTACATCGCTTATTAATTTTCAAAGGATACGGAGGCTTTTACTCAAGCATTGGCACCTTAAGCTTAGGGAAAAAGGTACGTAGGTATAATTTATTAGTACATTATGGTACAAGTGTGGAACGTTGGTGATTGCCGCTGAGGCGCCATTGAGAGATTTTATTTTCCGCGCATAGGGTAAGTATTGCGCCTATTCTGCCACGTAAAAAATGGGGAATTTAATTTTTCTTTTATTACAGAGAAAACAAAACTTATATTTGAGTGAATGTTTTACTTATTATACACGTACGAGTTAAAATTATCTATAATATAAGAAGTTGCATGAAATGAGCAAGCAATAGGAACATTAATTTATTTGTTCTATTGAACACGATCTTTTTTTGAATAAAAACTTTTTTAGGAACAAAACAACTCAACCAATAAAATTAAAAAAAAATCTATAACTCACAAGTGGGTTATAGCAATTTTAGCATTTGAGCCACTAGTGCAATAGTGTTGAAAAATGTATTATTCTCTTCGAAAACCTTGCTTTTTTTTTCTTGTCATTTAAACTGTATTTAAAATGTCATGTGGCTCTTGAACATTCTTACATTAAAATAATTTTTTTCCATAATTTGTGACTGAAAATGATTAAAAACCACCCACTCTTTTGCTGTATCAGTAACGGCTAAACATAATAGTAACGGTTCGTATTTTTGGAGTCAGACTATTTACATATAGCTTTATGAATTATACTAACGAGTAGATGGAAGTATCATTTCTTCTACGTTTGAGGTAGTAGGATATTATTTGAAAAATTATTCCACTCGATTAACACGGGCAAACCAAAATATTTTCGTGACTTCAAAGGAATACCGCAAACGGATCTCACTGAACTAAACTGTGAAATTTGTACACAATAGGAGCAATGTAGCGGAATATTTTGTTAGTTCAAGGTAGGTACGATATTGTTGAAATAGAGTGGGTGAAATAAAATCCACAAAGTTTTCCCTCTTAATTTGAGCATTTGTTTTTTTATTTGCATCTTTTATGTTAATATTATAAAACTTACGGTATATATATATTGATAAACATATAAAAGAAGAATATAATGTTGTAATTTCATTGGCAACCACACTCTTATAACCGGAACACAGCAACTCTGCATGGCGAACTTACCTCCCTAAATGTTTTCCTGAACGGACGATTTTAAAGCTCATTTTGTTCGGTAGCACTAGCACTGAAAGAGGCGATCACAAGAATCTAGTCTACTCGATAAAAGTCACCCTCTATCCACCACCAAAACTCTGAATGTAAATAAACTGCATAGCGAGTGAACTGAGTGTAAATAAACGGCATAACGCTAACTAAACCGCGAATTTAACACCTCCCACAAGTTAAGATACACAAATCTCCCAGTTTACCAAATTGAACAATCGGGATAGTTACCTGGCCAATTTGTCAAAGTTTGCCAATCGAGAAGTTGTTCAGAGTAAGCTCGTCCCACGACACTGAAGTGTAACTAGTTTCATGATAATATCCGTTCAATGTAGTTGTACTAAACAAAATCTGTAGTAAAAATGACGATGTGTGACTGATTATCATTAAAACTCGTCATCGTAGTGAACGCGGATTGACTAGGTGAAACGCCCCGTGAGTTTGTTATAGCACTACAGAGCCTAAGGGTGACAAATCAACATCGAGCTGTGCTGCGCTGTACTGCGCTGTGCTATGTTTGGTCAACTCGCTCGTCTAATATTTTAATGAGGATACAAACAAACCATGCTGTGCTGCGCTGTGCGAGGCTACGCTCTGTTTAAAAACACAGCAGTCTCGAGCGAGGCGAGCTACCCGCCGTGCTGAGCCGCGCTGTGCTATGTTTTTATGGAGCTCTGCTCTGCCATGCTGCGCTGTGTCGAGCTATGCTAGGTTTTTCAAACATGGAGCACGCTGCGTGCCCCTCCATCGCCCTCAGACGTCTCTTTCACTTTCGTACGCCCATCTCGCTCGCGCTAAGCAAAGCGCAGCATAGCTTGATGTTGATTGTTAAAAAAACGTAGCATAAGAAACACAGCACAGCACAGGGCAGTACAGCGCAGCACAGCTCTATGTTGATTTGTCACCCTAAGGCGCGGCGCAAATGTAGCCACTTTTAGAGTCCAGTTGCCGACACCAAACACTTTTTGTTCGAATGACGGTGGAACTACAGTGGCAGCAACTGGACACACATATGCGCAGGGATGATTTGATACTGGTTCCATAGAAATTAAGTAATCATCGGTAGCTTGTATCTGACACAAGACACAAAAGTGTCCACCGTTTGCGCCCTGGCTTAGCGGAGCTAGATTATAATTTACGTAGTTAGACAACAGCGGCGGTCGGCGATAGGCGGCGATGTGTCAACTCTTTACCATAGCAGTGACAGCTCCCGCTGCGCTGTGGAGCACTCGCCTGTCGATTGCACACTCGCAAATCCGCTTTGGAATAATTCATCGCGACCTTTTTCAGCCAAAACTCCTGTAGGAGTAAAGATACCTATCTTCTTCAGACAAAATACCAACAGGAGTAAAGAGTTCTAGATTGACTGAGTTTATTTAAGTTTTATTAAGCCGTCGAATAGGCTATCAGAAGTAATTTTGTTGGTCAACCAAATGTTTGTTTCTTATTTTTTACCGAATTATAAAAATGGGGAAGGAGGTTCTCAATTCAAGTGTACTTTTTTTGTTTTTTTTTTTACACAATAATCATAAAATGTGAAACACAGGTTATAAAGGGGGTAACACATATTGTAAGTAAGTTCAGCCATGTTCTACATAAAAGCATGCTAAAATTCTATAATCTAACAATTTGTGTGTTTGTTACCTCATGACATTTTACTGAGTGGGCCGATTTTTATGATTCTTTTTTTATTTATTTATTTCGACACACCAACGACAGATACACATTGCTATATTACTAAATAAATTATAAAGTAGGTAGTATATGCGCTGCCACTTACAGATCTTTAATCGAAAGCTGTTTCTTATAATCCCATTAAATTTTGGTCAGATCTGACGAGTAACTTTTGAGTTATAGAACTATGAGTATTACAATGTATTCAAGTGTACCTCATTCTTAAATGTGATATTATTCATCTGAATACGAAGTCTTACATTAGAATGCGCGAGGGTTGAATCCATTACGGTGTCTGCAAATGAAAAGCGCGATTATCACGTCATGCGTACGTGCTCGTCCAGTTTCTCTGCACTTGCGTTGCGAACAAATACTGCACGCGAATGCAAACTAAACAACCACAGAACTTTAAATTATATTTTCCCAGTGAACATACCATCGTTTGATAACAATATCTCCTGATTGTACCAAAGTGATGACCTTTAGGCACCCCATCTAAGCAAGTGGATCTATTTTTGAGAAATCCCAAAAGAGGACTTTCCGAGGAAGAGGAAACACTATACCGAACAACGTAACACGTGTTTAGTTTACGCTTATTGTTTCTCATTCCTGCGCGGGCTCACAATCGTACAAAGCGAACTATTTGTACCGTTTGTTTTTATGATGACTTCATCGGCCTTCGAAAGAGTAACGCCTGCTGCTGCATTATTGTTATTTCACCATCATCATTATCTACATAATATTCCTGCTTAAAAACATAAATTACAAAATGTTTATAAAGGCATACCTAGTTTTGAACCAATGTGTTTGATAAATCAAACATCCAGTTATCAATGCTTTAAGCTCACGAGCGGATGGAAGTTTTAAAACAGAGCAGTTTTCGCAGCCGGCAGCTCAGTAGGGCTTTACGAAAAGTATATTTTTGTACCGCTAGGTAAAAAAGATTATTTTAATAATATATATTTTATAGAAATATTAAATATATTTTATATCAGTATAGATGACAACTTGGAAACATTTACTGGACATTCCTGAGTAATATAACGTTAATGAGAGAAAGTCAACGCATTAAAAAGAATCAAAATGTCTTAAGTTAAAGAGGGGACGTTGTAGAGTTCGCACTTTACAGCCTGGCCAGCCCAGCCTTTGTTAAGGAAACTTTGTAGAGCAAAAAGATCAAATTGAAAGTAACAAAAGCAGTTACAGACAAGTTTTGAAAGACTTGAAAAGGTTGTATAATAAAAATACAGAAAATGTGCAAATAAAACATAAGTAATAAATAAATTTTGTAGGTACACATATGTTTGTTTTGTAGCCATTTTTCATTTTCCTATTCGCAGAAGAAGGATTTGATGTTACAAGAAGAGTACCTATCTAAATACATATAACTCAAAGGTGGCTGACTGACATAGTGATCTATCAACGCACAGCCCAAACCACTGGACGGATCGGGCTGAAATTTTGCAGGTAGATGTAATGACGTAGGCATCCGCTAATAAAGGATTTTTATCAATTCTACCCCCAAGGGGTTAAAATAGGGGATGAAAGTTTGTATGAAACTTTGAATTCCTTGGCGAGAGCAAAGCCGCGGGTTTGGCTAGTTTGATATAAAATAGTTATCTTTAGCTCAACCGGTGGGGCCAGCCCACTGCCAGGCTCCATCTGAATGGATTCGTATATGGGATGTTGAAGCCGATTTAGGTTTTTTAATAATTTTAATATTCATGACCACAATGCAGCGCCATTTTAAGTAAAATATTTTCGGACAGTAGGAGCCTTTTATAAGCTGTTTTTATCGAAACATCAGGAGATGAAGTCATTTTAGTTCGACTTAAGGCTCCGGTGACAGCGGCTCGCAATTTCGAGGTGCGATTGGCTATTATTTCATTTTATTTCATTTCGGGGAGGTTGTTTGAAAGAATAACTCTAAAGAAACACGCATAAATACTGTTCGAACACAAATAATACAATAATATAGCGGAAACATGCCATAATCAGAAATCATTTTGGTATTAGTATGTTTGGTCTTACGTTTACCTAATACCAAAATGATTTCTGACTCAAGCACATTTCCCTTATATTATTGTATTATTTGTGTTCGAACAGTATTTCTGCGTGTTTCTTTAGAGTTATTCTTTCAAACAACCTCCCCGAAATGAAATAAAATGAAATAATAGCCAATCGCACCTCGAAATTGCGAGCCGCTGTCACCGGACCCTTAAAGCCTATGTGAGTATAATGTAGGGAATAGCAGTGGACACCAGCTTTTACATTTTGTTATCTTTAGTTTTCAGGAGGGTAATTCTACACTGTGTAAATACTACAGCAGCTCTTTAAAGGAGATAAGCTAGCAAATGATATAAATGACACGCTCACAGTTCTCATAATAAAGATCTCCGTCGCAGCGCGATAACACCAGAGACGTTAATTTTACCGTACCGCAGCACTAGCTAGCACCGTAAGCTATTGTAGCCAGCTTAATAACCGTTGGCAATAAACAATTTACCAATAAAACCCACAAACTACATATTATACGTGTATGCGGATAGTGTCTCTATTTTTATTTTTTTAATATTTCATGATTCAATAATATTTTTGATTAGAAAGAAAATACATTTATTTTGGACACACACGAATTAACAGACCCGCGATTTCAACAGTAAAACGAACCGTATTTTCTTCTAGCCGATGAGCAAGTCCTTTTGTCAAAAGGTTCTTACGCGCTTCTGATTTTATATTGGCACGCGCTTAGACTCCAAATAAAATCCTTTCGAATTCTTCCGCGATCTCAGTGTCCGCTATAACAACTTACATTTCGGCCATTATTTCAAATATCTTCAAATCGCTTCCGATAACGAGCCTTTCTTGTCGCCGTTCCAAAAATCTCGATCGGTGTCGTAAAACCGGTCCTGGTTCAACGTTCTCCTTGTGATCAAATCGTAGAGTCTGCACCAATCGATATTCTCTTCAGCGTGAAATGCCGCATTGTGTGCATGAAACCGCGGGCCGATGTGGCGTCACTGATAACGAATGCCAAGTGGTCGGAGCTATGCGGCCCTAAGCCGGCTTGGGTGCATCTACTGAAATATCCGTGAAGCGGGATCACGAGGAGCCGGCCGGGACTGCAGTCGCCTGCGCAAATGGCGTCTCGGTCCATGCTCTCAACTCCCCAGCTCCCGCAGGTGAAACCAACGGCATTTTAACTGCGTATTTTGAGCTGCATCAGTTTTAACGCCCGACTCGTCTACGTTTTATCACCGTCTGAAGTAAAAGTAATGCGTGTTACGTGCGCAATATGAAGATATAATATTTAGAACGAAACTTAATTAAAAAATAAAACCTATTTTACGAGTTGATCATAATGTTTCCGGTAATTTGGCTGACCACTGATCACATTGATCTATTCCTAATTTAATGTGTGCCTTAAAACTGCTGATAAAACGCGATTCGTGGAGTCACGGCGCATTGCGGAAGATGAATGATTACTCTGTATCGCAACCATCACACCAGTTGACTGATGGGAGCGGCACGCACCCCCGCACTCATTTCCGATGACTTGTTTATCAAAACATATTACAGTATTCGTGAATCACCATGTTACATGTTCTATTGTCTCAGGAGAGCAATAGATAATTGCGTCACGGCTCACTATTCATATAGCATGTTAGTTTAAGACTTAATTAAATCAGAGATAGTTTTTCAGTTAGCTAAGATTGTATTGGCACCCAACCGATTCTAATTTTCGCGGGAAACTACAGGACGGTTAACTTAATTACATCGTTATCACCACACAACACATTATAATTTTTTAACAATAAGTTTTTGAGGATAGTTTAACAGAACACTGAAATAATACAAGTAAATATTTACCTTTGTGTCTATCTACAATCCAGATGAATTATATAACGTCAGGAGCAATTGTGTTACGCTCGATGCGGTAGTAGGGTACCTACTTGGGACATGATTCAAAGTTTTAGTTGGAACAGTGCCTCATTTTGTATTAGCAAATATACAAAAGTACTTTTTTGTTCTTGAAATTGCACTGCATTACAATTCTGATAGACTAGCGGTGGAGTTTTGAGACGCCCTAATTCAAGTTACGGAAAAAGAGATAAGAAACACTCGTATCGTCCACAAATCAAGCACACATAAAATATTTTGTAGAGCATTCTACTAATTATTGTTACAAGGAGTTAGGTATTTTAAAACCATTTAATAACAACATTAAGAAGCCTAAAATGAGCAGTAACGAAATGATCTATTTTAATAATTAAAACTCACCTTTGAACGAAGGTGTTCTCTGGTCTTGAGTCGAGAGTTAGTTGGAACAGCGCATAGATGGGCAGAGGTTAGTAGGTTTATGACGACAGCGATAGATATGCTGCACTCACCAACACCAGTGTAACGCCATGGTCGGGCGCGCGACCAGGCGGCAGCGCGGTTTGTGTCCCGCGGTCGTGCCGCCGCCACCCATTGTGACGCACGCGGGACATCCTGGCCACGGGCCGGTTTACGAGCGCTACATGATGACGATGACGCCGACGCGGTCGCCGCCACGAGCGACTCACTACTGTAGCTGTGTACGTACCTTTGGTCTCCGCCTTCCTCCTGGGCCCGGGGGCATTCCTGCCTCGGCCTGAGGACAGGCGTCAGCCCCCATTTCTCGACCAACTCTATACGAGCAATGGTGGCTGCTCGACTTCAATCTGTCATCGGGTCGGTGCGTCAGCGATGCGGCGGGTCTTTGCGTAGAGCTGGCCGGCTGGCGGCCCCCCAGCCGGCTGGGGCGGCGCTCCCGCCGCGTCACGCGCGCGCCATGGCGCCCGGGCCTACTCCCGAGGGGACATGCTGGAGCCGGGGACTTCGCCTTCTGCAGCGCACTGGACCCACACCGCGCACTAGTTCCGGTCTGCGCAACGCCGGAACTGAACCGGACGTACACGCAGCGCGCTCAGTGACTGGATGCTGTACCGGCTTTGAATATCCACGTTATATTTAAAAGTTACAATTAAAAAGAAAACTGAATTTATTTGACAAGTTAGTAACTGTAACGGCGGGAGAATCGGTTACGAGTCGCTGGGCGGGGGTCACTGGGACAAGTGAACTGTTCTTACGTAACGATGGTTGAGGACGCTGTTGGTGGCGCCTCACCAAGACCGGCGAGTCATGATAATGTCTCGAAACCGCGCGAGTGGATCGCGAGCGCGTGGTGACGCGAGTGTCGCACGAGCGCATCGGAGTTGGACTGGCTGGTGGGAAGAGCGCCTCAGTCTCCCTCCCCCCTCCCCCTCCTCCTCGGCGCGGCTCGGCCCCGCAGCGCCCGCCGCGACGCCCCGTCGGCCCGCGGGCGTATTGACACCGCCCGCGACCACTGCATCGCGCTCATGCTAACGCTGCTGGATCTATTATCTTAAACGCGACATGTTTGCAATACGGCTGTGCCATCTTTTTTTTTTCAAACAATATTTTTTGAATTACACACGAGGAACAGAAATCAAATTGACGATAAATAGTCTTTGTCGAAAAATCATTTTCATAGCAATCTGTTTGATAGGGACGCACTACGAGATTGTTGGTAGGCTCTGCCTTTTGTGCTGGAGGCCGTATCTTCGGTCCCCAGTGAATTGTGTGATGGACAAACCTCAACAGCTTAAAAATTGGACACCTTAACTTAACTCAACTTAAAACCTTAATTTAACACCTTAAAAATACCTTAAAAATTAAATGAACCAAATATGAAGTAACCACCAAATGTGTAGTATATTATATCATATTTGATTCGGTTTATTGTATTTGTTTCACTTAATATTTACAGCCTTCACAGCTCAGTTGGTTACTTCCAACTGCCTCCTGCGCCGCCGTGGGTTTGATCCCCACCGAGAACAAACATCTGTATGATGATGACTGATGAACATTGATGTTTGTTTCCGGTTTGGGTGTTAAATAATATTTTAAGTACGTAATTACAAAGAAAACGTTATTATGTATTATATAATTATATCAGCTATCTAGTTCCCATGTTACTGTCTTAGTTTGGGGCTACATAGTGTTGTGTGGGGAGACCAGCTATATTTATTTATATTTAACAATGGAATACCGCAAGGTCACGATCACATCAATCAATTCATATGACCGAATCTGTTTTCTGTCTGGGCGTTAGGTACAGTTTACAGTCTATTTATTATGCAGGGTAATTTCAAGCACAAAAAAGTATTCGTATTTTTGCTAATACTCGCGAAATGAGGCACTGATGTCCCAACTAAAGCTTTGATTAAAGTCCCAAGAACTGCCGCTTCGAGGGTATCACAATTGCTCCTGTCGTTACACTTGTAAAATTTTTGCTTGTATTTTTGCAAGGAAAATATTATAAAACAGAAAAAGAAACAGCTTCACGACTTTGATCCCCAGGCACGGTAGATATCCCTTCAGATCTCCCAGTACCAAGTAGGTTTTAATTCAAGATTCTTTGAGGATGTCTAAGGGGGGTATTCAGAGGTACGTCCAAACATTACATTTGGCACATACCCACATTTTGCAGTAGTTAGTATTCCATACGTGACAGGTTGCAAGCCCATCGCCGCTGTTAGAATACTAACTGGTTTCCTCACGATGTTTTCCTTCACCGTTTAAGAGCACTGGCATTGCGCACATAAATTTTTCGATAGTAATATCCATTGGTGCACGACCGGATTCGAACCTGCGACCTTACGATCGGAAGGCGGGGTCACTCCCACTAGACCACCGGTGCTCTGTATTATAAATATTATAGATAATGTACAATATTGTTTCGGAAATTTGCAACACCCCTGATACTGACAGCTTTCATAGCTCATTTGGTAGTAGCTCTGTCTTCGGCGCCACAGGCCGTGGGTTCGATTCCCACCGAGAACGAACATTTGTGATGAAAATAGATGTTTGTTCGCTGTCTGGGTATAATTTAATATTATAAGTATGTATTTACAAAAAAGTATTTTAGTAGTATCTCAGCTATCTGGTTCCCATATCACAAGGTATGGCTTAGTTTGGGGCGAGATAGTGCTGTGTGGAATGTCCACCAATATGTATTTTCACTGTTAACGTAAGTACCAAGGTCCACGTGCACACGGAATTTACGGACAGTTGTGAATAATAGGGCTGCCTCATGGTGTGTTTAGTTTCATATTTGGAGGAACGTCTATGAGGATCTACTGAATGAAAAACTATGAATTTTCCAAAAATCATAAAATAAAATGGTTTGCTAGGACCTGTAGAATACCTGCTACCGGTTCTGGTGCTGGGGTATTTATGGGCATAACGTTACCCATTGTTTATACATAGAAGCTATCTGATTCTCGCATTTACAAGCTTTGGTTTTTGCTGCTGCTGTGTTAAAGTCCACCAATATTATTGTATTTGTTTCATTCTAAAAAAGACAATAATATAGTGTATATTTTTCAAAGTTGCTTGCTTTTTTTTACTTATTGCTTGCCATGTCGATGCTCACTCAATTTTTTTTTATTTGTACCCGAAAACTATTTTTTATTTGTATTATTTAAGTTTCCACATTTTTTTTACTTTAATTTGGTAAAGATACTTCTGACACTCGTATTTACTCTAACTTACTTATAATTTTATATCTAAGATACCATTGTTTCTCTCTTAATACGTGAATTGCATGCTTCTTAAAGAAAATAAATATCTTAAACCTGAACAAAGGCTGAGCGGCGTTTCGAGTATAAAGCAGATACCTAGCAAAACATTTAAAATGTGTATAGCAATCATTGTTTGCTGTTGCATTACAATCGCTTGTATTTACGTAATAGGCCTGTGTCTGGTGCGAGCTACGCACCCGTCGCAGGCGGCGTCCCGCACGCTTCGCGCGGCGGGTCGCGAGTCACGCCAGCCCCTCTCGCGCCCGTCCCCACTCACGCACGCAACCCCTCCGCGGCCACCCACTTCCCGGGAAGCGAGTGCTTTCTCTGCCCTAACACCGTTTCCCGAAAATCTCTTAGAATCTTAGAATCTTCAAAGTTTTTAGTTTTTTGTCTAAGGCCTCCGAAAAAAATACACCATTTGTTACAAAAAAATATTTCATGCTGCTTACCTTCATTCGCTTAGCTTCACCTAAACTTTTATTAACTTTTTTGAAGATTATAGGTAAGTATCCTTAATTAATATGCATGGAAAGATGAATTAAATGAGCTACAACAGTTACATGAGCTATCCGCCGTTGGCGCGCTGCAGCAGGTGGATGCGCCGGCATGCGATGCGACCGGTGACCGGCGACCGGCAACCGCGACCGGCGACCGCGACCGGCGACCGCGACCCTTTGCACACAGCCGTGCTTGGCGCGCGCTTGCTCTGAGTGCGGCCACAGCGGCGCCATGCATCGCCTCTGCCAGCCGGCGAGGCGCACTTGCCGCTGCCAGCGCACTAACTAATCTAGATCGAAGGTCGGGGATGCAGCCGGAGCCAACTTCGATCTCTTTTTAATGGTCATAAGCCTCATTCTTTAAGATGTTCCCAAATTACTGTAGCTGAAATAAACTTCATCATTTGAAACGTAATCGGATGTCAAGTCACTTTTACTATAAACATAATTTTATTACAACTTAAAAGGTTTAACATCTAGTTAGTTGCGATCGGGCTTTCAGAAACCGGCCGTTACAATACTATAAAAGCATATTTAACAAAATATTTTCGACAGAACGCATTGTTAAATATAAGCTAGCAGTAAATTATTTTTAATCACAATCATAGAAGGTTTCAGAGGCTGTTTTTTGTGAAATTAAGAAATCCAAGCTGAATGATTCACTTAGCTTTGAGTCGTTGCAAAGTGATCTTCCAAGCGACCGACATAGTATTTTTTCCAAAAAACAATTACAGTGATAGAAGCTTTTCGACTAGATAATAAATATGGTTAATATTTGATAGCACAAATTTCTTACTTTGTTTTACAATATCAAGCGGCGACACGGTTACACTAGTAAGTATTAAAGTAGATGAGCTTTCCTCGAGCTTTTCCGCCCACGCCGAAGATAACAAATGACTTCGTCATGGTAGGAACGAATCAAATGAAATTTCATGCAACAACTCTAGGGAGGGAACAATAACGTTGACCAGTCCCGCCGCGACACTAAAATAAAAATGGTATTTATCAGTACAATCACAGGGATCACTAAGAAATCTCTCTATGACTTTGAACCCTGTATTAACTAGCTGAATTTAGGTTCCTCGCGACTGAAGTCTATAAGAATAACCAAGATTAACGTTTAGTATTTCATCTGGTCATATAAAAAGTTAACCTCAATCATCTAACCTCAAGTTCTCTCATATAACCTCAAGTTAACATCAATAAGTCAATGACTGTTTATCTTTTTATTTTTTGAAGTGTGTTTGTTTTATAAATAAAAAATAAAAATAAAATTGTACGGCCTGCATTTCTTATGCAGGCCGTACAATTTTATTTTTTTTAAGTTTGCAATACTTCCGTTACTTCAATAAAAAAATGGACTGTGGTATGTAATATTTTTGCGCTGTTGTTTGTCCATGAAAATAATAAAAAAATTGTTCATATTTTAATATGTTCGTTTTTATTGGTTACTCAGTAGTTTATTTTTGGCTACGAATAAATGTATTTTATTGATATATTCCTCGCCATGACCTTGTGCCAAACTCTGTGTTTTTGCGCCACTTTCAGTTTCCACTTATGGAATATAGCCGTGCCAAGTTCCATGCGCTGAAGGTCTACTAGCAGATTTATTGCTGGGTATTAATTTTAAATTATATTTTTAGTAAATTTAAAATTATATTTTTAGATTCGGAAAAACTGTTAGCAATGCGCAAAGTATAAAAGTGTTCTGTAGAGATAATCTAGACTGCGGCGATTTCAGACACTATAGATTTTTTATTGTCTGGATAAGATTTGTGTTTATGCAGATGAAGAGTTTAAATTTATATAAATATTTTGATTCTTTTTATAGTACAGAATATATAAAATACAACAAAATATGAACATGAAACTGGTTAGTATATTATTTACCTTTCTTTCAATAGAACGTATTTTCAATTTTATTCTATTGTATAAATGTCATTCAAAGAAAATTACAACATACATTGTTAACAAATACTTTAGCTATCTGTAGATAGAAGAACAAAATAAAAGTATATATAAATAAAATACAGTTATAAAAAAATTTGTTATTAAATTTGATATGCCTTGGCCATTTAATTTACAGTCAAAATAGCTGGCTTTGTATACGTTTTTTTTTTAACTGAATAGACCGTCCTTTGACTACAATCTCACCTGATGTTAAGTGACGATGTAGCCTACGGTGGAGCAGAACGGTCTAGAAGACACCTATTCACTCTTGCCTTGAAGAGACTCATGTTACGTACTTATTATGCTTCTTTTAGATAAAGTTTATTGTAAATTGAATTAAAAGGATGGGTTGTTGTCACAAGTCCCGTCAAGACGGTCCCGCAAGACTGTCCCGCAAGACTGTCCCGCAAGACAGTCCCGCAAGACTGTCCCGCAAGACTGGAGTCCCTCCCGCGGCTCCCCGTAGAGTGCTTATGTAAAAGACTACAATTTCTTCGCTGGCCTCAGGGTCAAGTAATCAACCGGGCTTCAGGGAAACCGGCTGCAATTTGCATTCTTGCAATCTGCCCCTGGATTATACCTACATTCATAACAAGGACTAAGATTCTAATATAGAATCATATTACAGGTTTATGTCTTAGTGAAGTTAAATAAGCTCGTCGTGTAAATAAGATGGGTGAGGGAGCGTCGGAATATACTAAATAACTGGTAGGTATTTGGAGAAAATGTATACAGCATAGGATGTAATAAATATCTATAACCAAGTTTTTTATTCGAAGCACAAACAGTATAAACAATTGGACTTTTATTATTACTTTGCTGCATATTTCAAGGTTAAAAATAAACGGTATCTAGGCTTGGTTTTATGACTATTTCAGTTTAGCTAAAAGACTTCTTGTTTTTCATCGTGCTGCTTTGTGCAATTGTAGACACAGGCCTAACTCATGTGGTTATCGTTGCACGCGACGACTTATCTACGCGTGCAACGCAAGAAGAAATATTGGCTATTATTTCATTTTATTTCATTTCGGGGAGGTTGTTTGAAAGAATAACTCTAAAGAAACACGCATTAATACTGTTCGAACACAAATAATACAATAATATAAGGGAAATGTGCTTGAGTCAGAAATAATTTTGGTATTAGGTAAACGTAAGACCAAACATACTAATACCAAAATGATTTCTGATTCGGGCATGTTTCCTTTATATTATTGTATTATTTGTGTTCGAACAGTATTTATGCGTGTCACTTTAGAGTTATTCTTTCAAACAACCTCCCCGAAATGAAATAAAATGAAATAATAGCCAATCGCACCTCGAAATTGCGAGCCGCTGTCGCCGGACCCTTAAAGGGTCAGCAACGCGAGCGTGTTACAAACGTTGATAGGCTACGGTAACCGCTTCCCATCAGGGCCGTATGCTTGTTTGCTACCTTGATAGTATTAAAAAAAGCGCGACACTGACGATACAACTAAAGCTTGCGACTCCACCGCGAAAAAGGATAAGCGAAAGTTTCTAATGAAATTTCGAAATTCAGTATGCCATACGAAACAGCAGATAACTCGACTGTGGAACACAGTAACTCAATTCCCCCGCAGTGTCAATACGAATTTAAGTTCAACGCTTTTCAGGGTAGACCTGTAATACTGAATTATCCACGCAAGTGTATCGCTACAAACACGCTGCCAAGACGCATTCTTAGCGCATTGAAAGTGGGCATGTTCATAGTTCGGTTAAAATTCGTTAGGTCAATCTAGTTGTGACCTAATGAACGAAAGTTCTTGAAGTTAAGTATAATATTCACTAGGATAGCATGATACAAGGGCACGTGCTATATAAGTTTTGGCACACAGAAAGTGCTAAGAGTCAGGTGAGTGCGCAACTTGACATAGCATTGACCTAACGAATGCAGTCTAACTATTAAATAAGCTTATTTTAGAATCAGTTTTAACAAATGTCTATGCAGTCCGCAGTATAATTATTGCACATGGCGGTAATTAATGAAAGGTAAATACTGACTAAAGGTTCTGAATAAAGGTTCTCGAATGGCGACCACGAACAGGAAAGCGAAGTGTGGGACGCCCTCCAACCCGATGGACTGACGATATTGTTAGGATCGCGGGCGGGGGGATGGAAAGGGCTCAAAATCGTTCCTCCTGGAAACGGATAGGGGAGGCCTATGTCCAGCAGTGGACTTCTGTAGGCTGATGATGATGATGTTGTTGAAATACTGACTACTTGATAGCCTTCACAGCTCAGTTGGTAGTGAGCCGTAGGCCGTGGGTTCGATTTCCACCGAGAACAAACATCTGTGTGATGAACATAGATGTTTGTTTCCTGTCTGGGTGTTCTTATAAATAATAAGTATGTAATGCTTTATTATAGGTGATGGCTACCGCTTCACATCAGGTAGGCTCTATCCGTTAATCAGCAAGTCGTAAAAAAGGGATGGAGCCTTCTGCTGCCAAGTTCGTGGATTCATAACAATCGAAACCAAATATTTATTACAATGCCAGTACCTACTAAAGAACCTAAAAAGTTCTAAAACATTTGTCAGATGTTTCAATTAAAACATTTTGTAACAGTTTTTCGAAAGAAACTAGTGACATGACTATTAATTTCATAAAATAATCAAAAGACTCCAAAGGTCTATCTACAGATAGTATAGGTTACGAGTCTTGAAAGTCAGATATATAAAAAAAAAAAGATTTCCAAGGAAATGAACGTATGACGTAATAAAAATATATTGCCTGCTATAAAAATGCATTATTCAAATACGCGGTAGCATTACCTAGAACAAGAGAGGACGTATCCCACAGTTAGTGCAACAAATGACTTAAGGCGGCTGGCGATGCCAGACTATCATCTCATATAACAAACAGCATCCGTAAGACTTACAATACTATTCGGCTGTTAGTTCCTTCAAACTGGGCTTGGACGGCCTTATCGCTTTGACATTTTTTTTTATACAACTCGCTGATGGAACAAGCAGATGGCCCACCTGATGTTAAGTGGTAACCATCACCTATAAACAAAACTTTGCCCCGTAGGTCACGCACAATGAAAACGTGCCCTACGATGCACTGCCCTGCGTCCATACACTTGAGGCATACGGATGTTAAGCCTCATGTGCATGTAATTACACCGGCGACCACACTCTTCAAACCGAAACACAGCGTTGCTGCTTGGCGGCAGAAAAAGGCGTGGTGGTAGTACTTCCCCGGACGAGCCCTTCACAAAGAGCTCTACTACTCTTGTCAAAGTAACATTTTTACTTTGTGTATTATTTAATAATTTCTGATGTATTATTTAATAAATGTTATTGGTTATGTATGCGATCGCCCAGTGTCGGCTACATTATTGCTTATCACTAGGCGAGACGAGATCGTAGCCAAAGTCTAAGAAGTAAAAATAAACATGCTTCTAGTTTTATCCACAACAAAGACTAGTAGAGCTCTTTGTGAAAGGCTCGTCCGGGGAAGTACTGCCATCTAGCTACCACCACACTTTTTCTGCCGCCAAGCAGCAACGCTGTGTTTCGGTTTGAAGAGTGTGGTCGGTGTAATTAGAGCACATGCGGCTTAATATCTGTATGCCTTAATTTGATGGGCGCAGTGCAGTGCATCGTAGGGCACGTTCCTATCGTGCGTGACCTATTTGTTTATAAGCGATGGTTACCACTTAACGTGGTAGGCCATGTGCTTGTTCCATCAGCTAGTTTTATAAAAAAAGTCATTTTCTTGTGTAGTAGCACCTGTGCCTGACCATTAGACAGCCGTAGACGCCTTAAGGCCCCTATTACTTAGCTAAGACGACCTCTGTGGCGCAGCGGGCGAGAGCCTGCCTGCGACGCAAGAGGTTGCGGGTTCGATTCCCGCCTTGGAACAAATTTGTGTACGATCTGCAGAAATTTGTTCCGATGGTCTGGGTGTTCTCTATGTATAATAAAAAATATCTATCTATGTAAGTAAGAGCACCGGTGGTCTAGTGGGAGTGACCCCGCCTTCCGATCGTAAGGTCGCAGGTTCGAATCCGGTCGTGCACCAATGGATTTTTCTATCGAAAAATTTATGTGCGCAATGCCAGTGCTCTTAAACGGTGAAGGAAAACATCGTGAGGAAACCAGTTAGTATTCTAACAGCGGCGATGGGCTTGCAACCTGTCACGTATGGAATACTAACTACTGCAAAATGTGGGTATGTGCCAAATGTAATGTTTGGACGTACCTCTGACTACCCCCCTTAGACATCTTCAAAGAATCTTGAATTAGTACCTACTTGGTACTGGGAGATCTGAAGGGATATCTACCGTACCTGGGGATCAAAGTCGTGAAGCTGTTTCAGTTTCAGTTTTCAGTAAGTATATAATGTATTAAATATATCAGTTATCTAGTACCCATAACACAAGCTTTGAATAGCTTACTTTGGGGCTAGATGGTGCTGTGTGGATTGTCCAGCATTATTTTTTTTTATTTATTTTATTTAAGAGGCCTTCGCCACGACCTTCACCTTGCGGCCTCCGTAGGAGCAGCCGTGGCGCGCTGCGGTAATCTCTTCAATTTCCATGAGAATGTGGAACGACTTAAGGCACGCACCACACTACAAGCGGAACTTACATGACAACCACACACATGATTGTGTTATTGTAAAAGATAGTTATTTTTTACAGCGTTTACACTCATCCAAAGGTTGTCTGGAAGAGATCGCTTGTCAGCGATAAGACCGCCCATTGTAAATATCTTTAGTTGTTATTACTTGTTTCACTTTTTGTTAGTTTGTAAGGTGTATAATGAAGCATTTTCATTCATTCATCTCATGTCCGTGGCAACGCGAACGCGAACGTCAAAGCTCTCTTTCTCTCTCTCTCGCTCTCGCGTTACCGCATCTTTGCCTTTCGCGCATTGTCCATGTCGCTGCCATGTCCCTGCGCATTTGAGCTGCAAACGCTGTGTTTGGCAGGTCGTTTTAACTATAATTTAAAAGAGTTTAATAATCCAATTGAATTGATAAAAATAGTCCGTTTTTATATTTATTTAAGTTTTATGAACCGATAGCTTTTTACTCATATTATAAATTCTTAGTTATTGGTATTAGTAGTAGGTTTAGTTGCCTGACTGCCTGCATGTACGTGGTACGTTCTACAGTCAGATAGACCTTCGTAGTACCAGCGTAGCAGCCTACGCAGCTTAGACGATCGAAGGGGAGCCAATAATGCACGACACGATAATGCACAGCATGATAATGCACACCCCAATAATGTACAGCCAATAATCCGTGTCCAGTGGTCACGGATTATTGGGGTGTACATTATTGTGGTGTGCATTATTGGCCGTACATTATTGGCACGTGTCGATAATGTACAACACAATAATTGGAAGCCAATTTGGTACCTACTCGAGCCTCGTTTGCACTGTACCAGTTCAATCAATCAGTTTGGTTATAACCCAGTAGGTTGTTAGGTTTTTTTTGTTAACCTTAAGAATGGTGCGTGTCAGGTCAGAGGGACACTTTTATCAACTTAAGTCTCAAAAGTAACCCAGTAGGTTGTTAGGTTTTTTTTGTTAACTTTAAGAATGAGGGGCACTTGTCGACTTAAGTCACAAAAGTAACCCAGTAGGTTAGGTTTTTTTTTGTTTTTTTAAGGTACTAAGGTACCTTACATATGGTGCCGAAACATGGCCACTAACAAATGAGCACGTGCACAAAATCAAAGTAGCCCAGAGAAACATGGAGCGCGCCATGCTAGGCATCACACTGGTTGACCGAATACCCAACGTCGAAATTCGACAAAGAACTAAGGTCGTGGACGTGGGTAGGAGGATAAACCAGTTGAAGTGGAAATGGGCAGGCCACTTGGCTAGGAGGGAAGACGGTAGATGGACAAAGAGAGTGACTGAGTGGTGGCCACGCGAGAGTCATAGACCACGAGGCAGACCACCGGCCAGATGGTCTGATGACATAGTTGGGACAGTGGGAGTCGAGTGGATGCGGTTGGCGCAGGACCGGAAAGAGTGGCGTGCTAAGGAGGAGGCCTATACCCAGCAGTGGGTGAATGTGGGCTGATTAGATAGATAGATAGAAGGTACTAAAGCCAACCCAAATTTTAACTTTACTACGCCATTAAGCGACTAAAATGTTTTGAGGTTAGGTTACATTAATCGGTTTTTCTCAGGAGTGGTGCATTTCCTAAGGATAGGAGTGGTACCAGGAGGAAGAGGGGGACACCCCCTCTCCTCCCTCCTCCTTCTCCCCCTTTTTCATGGTTCCGTTTACTAGTTTTACCCGCACATGAGAACGAGGCATAGCTTCGAAGGTACCAAACTGTCCAATTATCGTGCTGTGCATTATCATGCTGTGCATTATCATGCTGTACAATATCTGGCTGTACATTATTTACGCGTGTCAATAATGCACAGCCAGCTAATGCACACCCCGATAATGTACACCCCAATAAAACGAATCCAATAAGGTACCTAAGTGGCTTCCAATTATCGTGCTGTGCATTACCGTGCTGTACATTATCATGTCGTACATTATCCGGACTCGATCGAAGTGGCCTACGCAACTTAGATGTTCGTAGCCGCCTACGCAGCTTGGAAGTTCGTAGCAGCCTACGCAGCTTGGACGTTCGTAGCGGTCTACGCAGCTTTGAAGTTCGTAGCCGCCTACGCAGCTTGGAAGTTCGTAGCAGCCTACGCAGCTTGGACGTTCGTAGCGGTCTACGCAGCTTTGTAGTTCGTAGCCGCCTACGCAGCTTGGATGTTCGTAGCCGCCTACGCAGCTTGAACGTTCGTAGTGGCCTACGCATATTCTTCGTGGAATATTCTTCGATGTCTGTGAACATGGCTTAAACCAATAAATAAATAAATAATGCTGGACGATCCACACAGCACCATCTAGTCCCAAAGTAAGCTACTCACAGCTTGTGTTATGGGTACTAGATGACTGATATATTTAATACATTATACACTTACATAGATAGATATTTTTAAACCAATGGCTCATGATATTTAAACCAACGTCCGAAACCTAAGTAAGCGCTTGAACTACAGAGCTAGTTGGCAACTGAGCCAACGTTCCCACATATATTTTTACAGTCGGTTATTGTTACGACCTAATTGTTCAGGATAGACGCGCGAGGGATGGGCGCTGAGGAAGCAGATTTTTCAGAGAATTTTCTTGTCCGAAGCTCAGAGCACCAAACTATAGTATGCTTGTAATTTCTAGTAATAGATCCATTATAAGTGTGTAACCTTTCTTTCTGAAATATAAACATTTATATAGAAAATCTTTGAAGCGCCACTGTTATCGCATGCGAGACGAATTTATGATCATGTGCTTAAAAAACGCCGAAAACATGAAAATCTCTTTTTTATCAATGAAAAAAAATAAAAAAAAATGCTGGACAATCCACACAGCACCATCTAGCCCCAAAGTAAGCTATTCAAAGCTTGTGTTATGGGTACTAGATAACTGATATATTTAATACATTATATACTTACTGAAAACTGAAACTGAAACAGCTTCACGACTTTGATCCCCAGGTACGGTAGATATCCCTTCAGATCTCCCAGTACCAAGTAGGTACTAATTCAAGATTCTTTGAAGATGTCTAAGGGGGGTAGTCAGAGGTACGTCCAAACATTACATTTGGCACATACCCACATTTTGCAGTAGTTAGTATTCCATACGTGACAGGTTGCAAGCCCATCGCCGCTGTTAGAATACTAACTGGTTTCCTCACGATGTTTTCCTTCACCGTTTAAGAGCACTGGCATTGCGCACATAAATTTTTCGATAGAAAAATCCATTGGTGCACGACCGGATTCGAACCTGCGACCTTACGATCGCAAGGCGGGGTCACTCCCACTAGACCACCGGTGCTCTCTACTACTACATAACTGATATATTTAATACAATATACTTAAGAGTAAAATAGCCGTCTTGAATAGCTTAATTCTTCGCAACATACTCCAAACAGAGCCCCTGTGCCTCCAGCCATACGGGATAGCGGAACAATAATTGAACGCATTAAACTCAGCCATTAACTTTACGATTGCTCTTATGCTCCAGAGTAATATTACCTCCTACTGAAAAGCTAGGACCATCATGAGTGTAAAATTAGTGACTATGAAAAAAATATACTGTGTATTATTGTTGTTATTTGACGTTACATTGTCATTTAACTGTTGTAATTTGGTAGGTAATAGTGTGGTGGTAGTACTTCCCCGGACGAGCCACATACAAAAAACTCAACTTCTCTTAGCTGTGAGTATAAGGACGTGCCAATGTTGCTAGATCTAAACCATGCTGGATATTGGTGGTACCAAATGAGTATGGAACTAAGTCAAAAATACATGCGTTATTCACTATGACCAATCCAATCGCGTTTGTGATTAGATCACGTTGTGAAGTCACACTGGGAAAAGTATCTCCTATGTGTAGAATAAAACCCAAGATCACGTTTTGACGCTACACGGTTTGGAGCAAGGAATCTCCTATGTCATAGAGAATAATGTCCGGGCGATGTGACTTGTTTTTTTGGTTTATCACTTACAAATCGACGACCTCTGGCGCAGCGGTCGAGAGTCCGCCTGCGTCGCAGAGGTTGCGGGTTCGATTCCCGCCTCGGAACAAATTTGTGTACGATCTGCAGAAATTTGTTCCGTCGGTCTGGGTGTTTTCTATGTATGATAAAAAAATATCTATCTATGTAATGTATAATGCTGGAGTACTCAGTGTGCGCCAACTTTTTATCCTCAGAACTTCTCTTGTAGTTCACAGATCTGTAATTTCTTCCTGTGATTTTGAGATGGTTTCTAAGCGTAGATGTTATAGACTTGTTACACCTTCCTTAAATACTAGCTTTGCACAACGACTTGGCCACTCTAACAGAATATTTGTTTATAATTAAGTTGTGAAATTTTGTAATATCAAAAACAAATCGATAACTGAAGCAAAACATACAATATATAAGTGGCTTGCTTCATTGTCTTACGATAAAACAGAGGAATTATTGCATGTTATCATATAGTTCTGCTAATTTTTAATGTAAATCTAGTTTTTATAACTTTTATTTTATATATTGTATTATTATTTTTTTTTCCATTTTTTATCATAACAGTTCTTTTAGCAAACAATTATATTTGTTTATCTACTTTCTTGTCTGCCGAGCGCTATTCATCATCAGTCATCTAGTACCCATAACACAAGCTTTGAGTAGCTTACTTTGGGGCTAGATGATGCTGTGTGGATTGTCCAGCATTATTATTATTATTATTAAATCGGTTATGAGGACTTATTAACAGGCTGAGTATCTGCATCAGCGCTCTAGTTTACAATCTACTAAATAATTATTTAGCGCTATTTTATCCTGACTCATCTAAAACGTATTCCCTCAAAGTCCATTGTATCGCGACCTTTGCTGAGAATTCCAAATATAATAGTATTGTTTTAAGTCGTGTACTCTTCATACATCTTCGTACATTGTAAATAACCGCTGCACCGTCATAACCGTTGATATTGCTAGGAATGCCGCGCTGTTCAAATGAAAAATCAGGAATAAATATTATGTGGTTAAAGAATTTTATTCTCAAAAGAATTTTCAATTCACTTAATGAGTAATAAGTAACTATACACTTACGTAAATGTTTTACAGCGAGCATACATACATAACATAAATAACTAAAACAAATTAAATATATCATCGCTCATATTAAGATCCCTGCTTCATTTGATGGTGACTAATTATATAAAATTTGAGTTTCAGTACTACTGACTGATTTCTCAACTGTAACCAGCTAGTTCTAGTTCGCTGTAAGTTGTAGGTTCGATCCTGCATACATCCTCCATCGAAGACAAACCTATATGATTTTTCGGATAAACAAGGTGTAATAATGTCCCTTTAGGTCTGAAAGGGAGATTCTACACGTCAAGGCGAACACTTAACAATAGTTAAGTTTTTCATTTATAAAATGCCTATAATAATGAATACACACATTAATTGAAATCCTGATTGACAGTTGATTTTCTATCTTAAATATTTTTAAATGATAAAGTATAACTGAAAATAATCAATAACAAACAAAAAGTTTAATTAACAATCCTCAATTGACTCTAAAACGTACTTGATTGCTTTTGACGTGTGTGTTGTCTCTGAAAAAGCTGATCCCACGGGATGCGAAGCGTCGTTGTATTGTTTTACAAGATAATAACTCTGGGTTTTACAGAGGTTTTCTTTAAAAATACACGGTTTTGTATTTTATTTTTATCTAAAATTATAAACCTCTGCTGCTCTCGAACAGTTTACAATGGTATTTTAGCAGTGGCGATGGGCTTATAGAAATACTGAATAGATTGTCCTTTGACTACAACCTCACCTGATGGTAAGCGACGATGTAGCCTACGGTGCAGCAGAACGGTCTAGACGACACCTATTCACTCTTGCCTTGAAGAGACTCATGTTATAATGGTCAAGAAAGACAGACGACGGTAACGAGTGTAATAGAAGAAGTGTGTAGCCTACAGTAGTATACAATCACCTTTAATAACGCAGTGTCTCGTAGATCACGTACGTTACGTCACTTACGTGATCAGAAGTCGGTGTAGCAGAAGTCTGCTGCATAAATCCATCAATTTGTGTGTTCAATCAAGTTGTGAATCCCTTAATTTTGTGTTATGCTGAAAAGCAGCAACGCTTCTTGGAGGCAAGCAACAGTAATAGTATATCCCCGGACGAGCCCTTCATTGAGACTTGCTATCCAAAAGATTAACATAAAGTACTCATGTTTTTTTTATTATAAATTTTATTTGTAGATAGTCAAGTTAAACTAGGGGTAGGATTGCCAAACAAACATGCAAAAAGAGCGTTAGCTATTTGGTTCTATAACGGACTTCAAGACCCTTAAAAGAACCAGTGAGTAGTACAATAACTGCACAAGAAATAATAGCGCAAACTTTAGCAGTGTTTCCTGTTTTACGCGTCGCACCTGCTATAACTTTTCTTGCAGCACCAACTCTTATTTAAAATTCAGTAATGTCAGCCGGATATGGTACGGTACAATTGCGCTGTATTGCAGTGTGTGACGTCACACGTTGGCCTATATATACACTAGACTGCAAAAATGGGACCTGTCCCGGATACGCGCGAATAATTAGAGGCTGCTTGGGCTGGTAAGATGCCGTTAAAGTTTATTTTTAGCTTCTTTCAGCTCTTAGCTGCGGCTTAGTCAGATATTCTGTACGATATTTTGGTGCCAACAAATTGTTGCTACAAGTTTTTAAATGATGTAACCCTAAAATACTCTAAAGTAACTAATATTGCATAATTTAACTTATGCTTCTCACCGTTTTCAAAAGAATTATGATTGATTTTCTAGTAAGTAGCTTCACTTTATTGAAATTTATGTATTTCAGTGAGATTGGTACATCTGCCGATTCAGTTCACTATAAATCGTTTTTAAGAACGTATTATATTATTATCGGAATGCAGTTATTTAATTGCCTCTGAAATGGGTATCAATGTTTTCTGAAATATGGAATTACCCAGTGTAACTAGATAAATATTAAAAAATACATTAATTTCCATATTCAGACAACAAGTCAATATTTTCGATTTTCACAACCTATGTCAAAAAAGAAAAATATTCAAGAGCATAGGAACAACCCAACTATAAAAACGCTCAATAGGAAAAACGTCCAAGTATAAATACGCCCAACTAGAAAAATTACCATCTACAGAAAAGGCCTTCTATAAAATCTCAACTCGCGGCCCGATTACGCTAATGTCTGGCTATCGAGATGGCTTTCAGTAACCATTTGATTATCATAGTGTAATAGCAATTATATAGATGCATGGGAATCAAGTGTCCAACTGAAAGCCATCTCGATAGCCAGACATTAGCGCAATCGGGCCGCAGATATCTTGGTCTAGTCCGTCAATGTTCAAACGTCATCTGTTATGCAAGAGTGTTTTAACTTATAATCTGAATGGGCTATTTTGAGCTCGCTCAAAAATGAAACCTCAGCGTGTTTAGCGCTTAAACAAGGGCTGGGACGTGTCCCATCTCGTCCACTGCTGACCTAAAAACGCGTCTGTTCCTCGGCGGAGTCACGCCGCACTGCTGTAGCATTTAGGGGGGTTCGGGGCGGTGGGTGGCCCCAATGGCCCCCGACGGCGGCGCCACGCCGCCTCCACCGAAATTTGCGCCAGCTCAACTTTGCCTCGCACTTGTCTATTGGGGATATTGTTGAAGTTGCGACTGTATCATTTTCAAGCAAACCTTTGTGCATCGCTTACCTGTACGAGTACAGTTCTCTAAGTAAATTCTAGCAGAAAATTATATAGTTCTAGAGCAAAAAAAATCTCACTGTAACAGTGATTTAATGCAATCAATGAAACATTGAAAAATATTTTTTAACTTTATAAGGACTATGTGCAAACGGTCACAATCTGTCGCATCTTGCGTGGGCTGCCTAGACATACTCGCACGTATCTGAAATGAGTAAAATGTGCGTGCCAGGACACTGGACCAGTTTCCACCCTGTTGGTAGGTACCACTGCTTGCTTTGAGAATGCGCGTACAGTTGTACGCAAGCAGTCCTTAGCGTGGTGCGCACAACGCCACCTCAACGCTACAGTCTCAGGCACGTCAAAATTATTATATCTGAGCTGATGCATGGCTGATGCTTGGAAGGTCTAGTTCGAGCTACTGCGAGGAACCAGTTCATTGCTATTTTTTGTACATGCCTTACCTATTTTATATTTCTATGTTTTGTTGTGTTTTGTTACCTTAAGAGAATAAGTCCTCATAAAGATGCTGACACTCTCGTTGTCAGTGAACCTTTAAAGGTATTACACCATAGTTCAAACATAATATAATTATATTCTGCTTTCAAACACAAAAGATATGCTATCGCGCAGCTCGGTTATTAGGCATCATGAAAACAAGAGGACTTCTAGTTGAAGTCAGAAGCTGAGATGAATCTTATATATAAATCAAGCTGAAGTTGAAGCATTTAGAGGTTCACCAGCCAAAGCCAGCTCCAGTAGTGACACCCGGCCAGTCAATAGCTCATTTGCAATGAAATACGATTTGTGCCTAAAGAAGACACTAAATACCCTCATTGAAGAAGAAGAAGAAACCTTAACGAAGAACCTCCTTATAAAAAGGAAAACATTATCTTATCATCACTACATAGTATGAAACAAAGTCGCTTTCTCTGTCCCTATGTCCCTATGTATGTATGTATGTATGTATGTATCTTTTAAACTACGCGATGGATTTTGATGCGGTTTTTTTAATAGATATAGATAATAGATTATAGTGATTCAAGAGGAAGGTTTATAAGTATAATACATGCATGATATAGTAGAAAAACAATGTGCACCCGTGCGAAGCAGGGGCGCGCGGGCGGGTCGCTAGTATAATATAAAGTTTGCATAATGGTTGATTATTTGTATAGCATTTCAACCAAATAAAGCTTTAATTTGACTTTGTCTGAAACTAAAACAGGCTTTAGCTTCGTTTCCACTACAGCTTGTTTCCTTTGAATATTGACAATACTGACAGTTTTGCTAAGGGAAGCGAGCCTTCATCGGCTAACAACCGTAATTGGAGGCCGGGACAGACAAAGCGCCCCGACAAGGGTTGGCTTCGTTAAATCGAAGTCACGCGTATTTTCGTTCACGGCTGACTGCAGAATTGAGACGGGTATATTTTTTGTTTACATTGCCGCAAAACGTCGTGTTCAATGTTCAATAGAAAAAGAAAGAGTTATTAGTAAAAAGATAAAATCTTATTCCTAGCCGGGATAAGACTCTCCAACTTACAGCTGACAGCTGTAAGCCTTGATGTATTTTATAAATAAATAAATATAAGTTTATTTATTATTATTTTTTAGGATATTTGATCATTGTGCATGTTCATTTTGCTTGGTTCATGTCCAAACTTTGCTATTGTTGGTAATGATGCTAGTTAGTTGTTACTGCGACGCAAGAGGTTGCGGGTTCGATTCCCGTCTCTTTGTTCCGTTGGTCTGGTCGTGTTATGTGTTTAATAAAAAATATCTATGTGTAAGTATATAATGTATTAAAATCAGTTATCTAGTACCCATAACACAAGCTTTCAGTAGCTTACTTTGGGGTTAGATGGTGCTGTGTGGATTGTTCAGCATTATTTATTTATTTATTACGTGACAGATTTCAAGTTCATGTCGTTGTCGTTGCTATATTCCTTCAACGTGGTCAAAGTTAAAACCAGAAGGTGAAATTCAGTAAAATTGCAAAGATCATTTGATTATGCTAGGTGTCAGCGCCCTTATACGCTACAACGACACAGTATAAGATGATTTTTTTTGAGTTGAACAAAACGAATCGCTCTCTAGTCGCTTCATTTGGCACGTCTGTTACTTTATGCGGACGTTTGGCTTCTACGTTATACCTACGACAGACAGAGTCCGCCAAGTTGAGAGAGTATGAAGTTCTTCAATTGCATTATTAGATAAGTAGGTATTGTTAGTGACTGGAACTCTAGTTTGAAGTTATCCGGGAAGGTGATCTTTAACCTGCTATGCAGTTTGGAACTCCGCTGTGAGAGTAACGTTACTATCATGATAAAGTAGACCTCCTTCATCATGCAGAAAAATTCGATAATCTTTAAGATAAGCCTTTAATCTAGTCGCGCCCTAATCACTACATAGTATAAAACAAAGTCGCTTTCTCTGTCCCTATATCCCTATGTATGCTTAAATCTTTAAAACTACGCAACAGATTTTGATGCGGATTTTTTAATAGATAGAGTGATTCAAGAGGAAGGTTTATATGTATAACACATGCATGATATAGTAGAAAAACAATGTGCACCCGTGCGAAGCATGGGCGCGCGGGCGGATCGCTAGTGAATTATAATGGAATATTGTTCGTGTAAACCGGAGTGTAAATTATTGTTCTGCATAAAAGTCCGTTTTCCGATTGTGTTTTGTATAAAAAGAATCTCCCAAAATTCTTGAGAACTCTCGTGACATACAATACACACTTGGAAAGCGGGATCGCAAATGGTGAGCGCAACTCAGAAAATACAATCAGTTAGGTAGTAGGTTTCTAGGAGCGGCGATGGGCTTGTACCCAATCACTTAAGGGATACTACGGCTATATGTATGTGCAAAATGTTATGTTATGTTATGAACCTTGGACTTCTTAGATATTGCCAATTATATTGGGCTCAACGAGATCTGAGTAGATGTTTTCGTTGCTTGGACTTCGAAGTCAAAAGTTTTTTTATCTCTTCGAAATTTGAGTCTTTTCAATACCTACATTGAAAAGACTTAAATGTAGACTAATATTAGTTTAATGCGACCAAGCCATCATTGGTGTCGTAACCGTGTTTAAGCTATGTAAGCTTTCTGTATTGAGGATAGTGCAGAAATAGTGAATTCACTTAGATTTTGTGCGCCTGCAATGGTAGGATTTAAGTGATACTTAGAATTTTATGAAGACCTGTAAATAAAGGACCTGTAAATAAAATATTTGATTTGATTTGAATCATTAGTTACCGACGTAGCGCAAACGTATCGCTACAAAATCTACGCGAGAATCCGTAGACTTTTCGTAGCTCATAAGATCGTAGAGACATTATACCTAATGCTTCACAAATTTGTTCGAACTTTGTGTTTTATTTAATATAAAATAATAATATTATGTAGTTAAATAATTTCTCAAGTCCTGTTAATAATCTGAACAGAAATTATAAGCAAATATATTTACTTCTACCTTCATAAATAGATACATTATTAACCTATTCCAAAGTCAAATTATAACCTGGCACAAGACCTTTTTCTTCTAGCGTAACCCTTACCGAGATTGCTTTGCAAAGAAACGCTTTGAGCAAGAGCTAAACAAACATCTTTGACAACGAAAAGTGGGGAACGGCTCTAAAGCATGTGGGTAAATCAAGGCCAACAGTTCCATGGGGTAAGCCAAACTAGTACTGCGACCTAGCGGGAAACTACCGCAACTCATACACAGCGCCATCTAGTTGCAAGTTGATGTATTTTCATACACGTAGTTCCCGGAAAACTTCGCAACTTGATGTTGTGTAATTTAGTTCATTTTGGAACATTAGTTCCATCGCACACCGCTAGAGGCGCTCTGCCGCAAGAGATTACAGAACAGCGCGCAGCCATTTTATAATTCCGTGGTACTACGGAATGAAACCGGAAAATGCAATGTACCGAGTAGTTTCTTCACCTAGCCAATAGATGGCGCTGCCTTTATATTCTTAGTTTCGTCACAGATAGACTATGTAGTAATTGTTTCGTGAACGTGAATTTCATGTAGGTATTAGTTTTGAAGACTGTATAAAATTATAAAGAAACTTAATAAAAATCCAAACTAACAATACTAGTATCAGACTAAAAAAACCTTTTTTTTACATTTACATATATTTAATTTTGACACTTTTAGGATACTTACTCGGTGACCGCCCAATTAGTAATAATAATATAATAGTGGAGAAACCCCCCCTGCGCTGACGACATTTTTATAGATTGCAAGAAATAATAGTTTATAGGCATTTAAAAAACCGAAGAAAATATGGAGACGACTGAATAATATTGTTTTAGTATCTATGGAGCGGCCTGAGTCAAAGCCTAAGAAAAGACAACCGCTAGGGAAAGGTACTCGAATGCCGACAAGAAGACGAGTTTGGTATATACGCCTCCTGCCCGTAGAATCTACAAAATTTTGAGGGTCACTAGAAGTCTGTAAACAGGTGAAGGTCTATCAACAGATATCTGTTCTAAGTGCACTTAAGGCTCCGGTGACAGCGGCTCGCAATTTCGAGGTGCGATTGGCTATTATTTCATTTTATTTCATTTCGGGGAGGTTGTTTGAAAGAATAACTCTAAAGAAACACGCATAAATACTGTTCGAACACAAATAATACAATAATATAGGGGAAACATGCCCGAATCAGAAATCATTTTGGTATTAGTATGTTTGGTCTTACGTTTACCTAATACCAAAATGATTTCTGACTCAGGCACATTTCCCTTATATTATTGTATTATTTGTGTTCTAACAGTATTTATGCGTGTTTCTTTAGAGTTATTCTTTCAAAAAACCTCCCCGAACTGAAATAAAATGAAATAATAGCCAATCGCACCTCTAAATTGCGAGCCGCTGTCACCGGACCCTTAAAAGGGATTCCTTTCGAGCACTCGAACAGAAGGAATTCCATACGTGACAAGTTGCAACTCCATCGCCGCTTGTATTATGGTACTTATTGGTTTTGTCCCGATTTCTTCACATTCCTAGCTCCTTCTCAACAAATGCTTATCTCCAATTTGAAGTAGTAAATCTAGTGAATAGCTTTCCATTTAGCAAGTAAACAGAACGGCGCAACAATAGCAGCCTTCAGAAACAATATTACCGGCCAAGATTGCTTCTGGAGTTCGAGTACACAGCTACGGACTGACGGAGCTGACGGACGGTTTAAAGATTACTTCTTCTATTCTTTTAACTTAAGATTGCGAAAATTTTAAATTCTAAGCGATCTATTCCAGACGATGGTTATAAGAATGATAGTCAAAAAGCTTACATAAATTAATATTAATAATTAATAATTCTGGTAGGTACTCGTAATTTATAGAGGTGTTTTATGTAAATCACCAAGATTAGATTTAATCCTATTCTTCGATTACTTAGAAGTAGCTACCACCTATCTTGTACCAATCTCACTGCCTTATAGTCTGTTTGCCCAGCAGGACGCAAAAAACGAACGATAAAACTGGATAAAACAATCAGTAGATATAAGATAAGATAAGAAAATTCTTTATTGCACAAAAATGATGTACATAAGCGAACTTAATGCTAATTAGCATTTTCTTCCAGCTAACCTTTGTGTTATGTGGAATAGATGGTAGTGCTTTAAGTGAAAATAATAGAAACACCTTTAAACTAACAACGATATCCACAGTTCACTTTGCAAAATTACAGATTAATTAAATAAACATGTCATTAATTTCCAATATACCTGGTGGCCGATGATTTTAGTGGTTTGACTAAAATTACTGCTGACTACATCCTCGTATAATGAAGTTTAAATTTTACAAAACCGCGGCATTGAATATTTGACAAATTCGGTAGCCTTTATGCCAACGTATTCGCGCTCCCGTTACTCTCCGTCATTCGAATCATTTTATGACTGCGATGCATTGCTCAAACGCACTTAAAGTCAAAATCAAAACGTATTAATTCAATTGAATCTTTTGGATCATCATCAAATAATGAAACGTCTTATAGCTAGGTTGTCTAGGTACTAGTTTCACACGACGCTGCGTTGGTATAAGAGTTCAATAATACGACCATTGGCTGCTGGCCTCCAGACTGGCTGGCTAAAGCGTTTGAGCTGTAAGTCAGCTCTGCACATATCCATTGCCTATAACGTCCATCCTGGATTAGGCAGACTAAGCTGATAAGCTATGCCCCATACACTACGGGTCCCGTTA
Organism: Plemyria rubiginata; assembly: GCA_963576535.1. Classification (NCBI taxonomy): domain Eukaryota; kingdom Metazoa; phylum Arthropoda; class Insecta; order Lepidoptera; family Geometridae; genus Plemyria; species Plemyria rubiginata. The sequence continues at coordinate 1,085,579 of OY754905.1, forward strand.
TTGTTAACGGGATCTATACTTTTTATACAAACACTGTACGTAATTAATGTATAAAAAATTTGCCTTTACAGCTGCTGGAGAAATCATCAATTTCTATTTTATATAAAATAATAATACAGTCCGTATTTTATATGTGAAGAACTTATATATTTTTGTAAATAAATACTTTTCATAAATGAAACCCTAACGGATATTAATTTTCATCACACAATTTTTTCAGATGTGAGAGATGAATATAAAAAAAAACAAACAAAAAGGGAATGTCTAATAAAGGTATCGACCTCTGTGGCGACTTCTGTGGCGCAGCGGGCGAGAGCCTGCCTGCGACGCAAGGTGTTGCGGGTTCGATTCCCGCCTTGGAACATTTTTGTGTACGATCTGCAGAAATTTGTTCCGATGGTCTGGGTGTTTTCTATGTATAATAAAAATATCTATCTATGTAAATATATCATGTATTAAATATATCAGTTATCTAGTACCCATAACACAAGCTTTGAATAGCTTACTTTGGGGCTAGATAGTGCTGTGTGGATTGTCCAGCATTATTTATTTATTTATTTTATTTATCTATTAATTCTGTGAGTAACTTAGATGATTACATCGACAGAGTTATCTGATTACAGTGCTGTGTCTATTACATTTGTTCAGGTATCTCTGGTTTTCTTAAACATGATGAAGCCATAAAATGTCTCATAACTGAAGTGGCTTGTGGCATCTGGAGAGCCTATAACCGTTTCCCAAAACGTGCTAGATTTATAAAGGTCTTTGTGTGCAGACTATAAAAGCCTCGAGGAGTGTGCGCTCTCATCAATAACGCTGTTCTCGCTCTATGTAATGTTGCTCAGGTCCAGGCTCCATCCGCATTGAAAACAAAAATATATACACAGACAGTTTACACACATACACACAGAGTTCCAACTTTTTAAGCTTCAAATTTTACTTTCTCCGTTTTCTGAAAGACCATTTTGGTCTTTATTCAGTACAAAGCTTTAAGTGTTGCTGATATTCTCCACCTCTCTCTTTTTCGGTTAAGAAAAAGGAGATCGCTTTCTATTGAGAATCCGTTGAATTTAAGCTGAAGCTACGGAAATGAAGATACCCGGGCGCACGCGAATTGCTAAATTATCAAAATCGTCTATAATTATTGACCTTGAAGACGTTTGTCGATCGCTGACAAAAACCATACAGTGCTGTATGCAAATGAGCAAAATATTTAAATATCTTATATTAATTATGAATGTTTGTTTTAAAGTTGATTCCAGTGTCAAGGAACACTTCAGGTTGTTTCAAGTGCTTTTGTTTAGAGGAAGTATTCCTTTTATCTTGTACACTTTACTTGAAGAAACGAAAACGTTTTGACTATGCCAACATAATACTATTGGAGCTTAGTGCTACGTCAGGTAACGTACCTTGGATAAGCTTCCAGACTCCAGCTTCAATGAATCCAAAATACTCTCATCAGGTGTCATAGATGTACTAAGATTTTTGAGTACTTACCTGTAAAGAAAATAAAAATGCAATTACCTATATTTAATTTTAATTTGTAACTTGTAAAGTTGCCATAGTTAAAGCTAAACTAATGTTGACGGGAACCACATAATTGATACAATATCTAAATGCTTTTTATTAAATACACGCTATAATAATAACAGAAGAACAAACATCAATGTTATATTAATGTTCATCATTAAGGCGCAGCATACGACGCGCCTCTATGTCGCCCGCATAATGGAACATTTTTAAAGATATAAAATCACTGAATGTCGTTATGTAAAATCGCAATCGGTCAAGTTATGGTCAATGGCATTACAAAGATTTGGCAAAAATTTAATTAAGATCCATGGAAGTTTTCATACATAAAAATTGGAAAAATATATAGTCGCATTTTTAAGTATGAAAACTTGCTCGTATCAAAATTTTATTTTCGCAAAATCTTTGCAATGACATTGATAACAACTTAACCGATTGCGATTTTACTTATCTATATTCAATGCTTTTATATCTTTAAAAATGTTCCATTGTGCAAGCGAGATAGCGGCGCGCCGTATGCTGCCCTTTAAGCTGTTTGTAATCTAACTCATAACCTACAGAATAACAGGAGCCTTATTCACTATGACCATTTGCACCGACAATCAAAGCTAGACAAGGCAGCCGGCAAAGTATTGCCCTGACCGTATGACAGCTCAACACATGACAGCATCAAGTTTTGACGTTTCACGGTTCGGGGCAAGGAATCTCCTTGGAATCTCTTATTGTCACAGTGAATAAGGCTCCTGAAGTGCTACCAACCGAGCTATTAGTCCTATAATTATGTTGTAGGTACAAAAATAAATAATGACAACATTGAACGGTGCATAATCCACGCAAACGATGTCACGAACACCTTCGTTTGTCGAAAAAAGCTGTCAAAAGTAAAATACGTTTTTAAATTGATACTTCCCAACTCTCAAAGCTATCATTAATCCACAAAACATTTTCAGGCAAAATCATTAAATAAAATACTGTAATCCTACAAAGCTCGAACCAGCCAAATCCCAAATAGTCCGAATATAACTAACAAAAGGAGGGAGGGTAAAAATAATTGCCACCCGGCACAATCATTATCCTCTTGCCTTGACCTTGGAGTCACGTAACCTGACCTCTATTGCAGAATACGCAACAGTGCTGTGCAAGCCCCAGCAGGGTTTATCTACGGAAAACATCAACATACATGGGTAGATATGGAATATATCTATCTCTTACGCGAGCTATAATACTCGCAACAACCAGTGCCAGTACGGACGAGTTTAGGCAGTCAATATTAGATAAATTTAATATAGAGTACTTCGATATTTCATGAAAATATGTCAATGAGAATAATTTTACTTTAAAATCGAAGCCTGCAATAATGCCGATTTGATATTGACAATTCTGTTGACAATGACTATGTATGACGCAGGTAACATTTACCTAATTTTCGGCAGCACCAGTGGTTAATAAAACACATTTATTACAAGTTGCAACATTTAATCTACCTTTTTCCTTTTACCTAAACTATTTTCCGCTTGGTAATATGTTTAGGTGCTATGCAAAATTAATTATATTTAAAAAAACTATTCATTTCTATTAGTATTTACCTGCTTAGATTCGCGTAAAAGTTATTATAATAATGATAGTACTTGTGTACAAGATACGTTATTCATTCTTGTATGTATATTTCAGATTTTTTCCATTGCCTAGTACACGCTCAAACATCTCTGAAGATGACCAAAGGAACGTCCAAATTAAATGTAGCTCATACCCACATCTTTCAATGTATACAATATTGTATGAATCACGTCTTAGTTCTTCTCACATAACAATTTTTATAGGTCTCCCGCAATACAGGCTTAGTCCGGGATCCATTGTTTGTTCTTGTAAAAAATTCTCCAATATATTATTTTGTATTTGTATATTTAAGTTTCTACATTGTGTTTGCCTGCATTTTTTGCCGGTCCATAATATGGTTGTCACAGTTCTGAATCAATGAACACTAGAACCAGCTCCAAGTGGGTTTAGTGAAATTTTAACGAGTGGGTTTATAGGCTGGAGCCGTAGTTAAGTGGAATTACGACACGGAAAAGACCAAGCATATAACCACGGAGACGCAGAATGTCAGCTCCTAGCTTCTCCACTATCACAAGTGTGTATACTTACATTAAAATTAATGTTTGTTAGCAACCGAAATCTGTCTACAATAATTGGTATAAGCTCTAGAGCTGTGAAGGCTGTCTATTTATTTATTTAATACTTTATTGCACTAAAAAAAGAGTACAAAAGGCGAGCTTAATGCTAGACAGTATTTTCTACCAGCCAACCTTAACAGGTAGAAGAACTACTGTTTACCTGTTAAATACTGCTGCCTAGTCTCCAGGATACGAACTATGTTTATTCTAAGTTTCATCCAAATCAGTCCAATAGTTAGAAATCAATAGGAAGTTAATAAAAACATAAATATTTGTTCTCTGTCTGGGTGTTATATAATATTATAAGCATGTATTTACAAAAAAAAGTATTATAAGTAGTATATCAGCTATCTGGTTCCCATATTACAAGCATAAGCTTAGTTTGGGGCTAGATAGTGCTGTGTGGAAAGTCCACCAATATTTATTTATTATTTAAAAAAATACTGTTTCGATATCGAATGTTTGGAAAATTTTTGATCAACTTTGGTAGGCACACATTTTTTTTAAACGTTCATCGTTGCGTTGAAATGAAACCTTTTATTTTCCATTTGTCACTTGCTGATTCTACTTGATCTCGCCCTCCTTACTCACCAAAAGGCAACCACTTGTTCGATCCTTTACCATCCTCTTATCCCAGATTTATGTTTTTCAAGCTTATTTCAAGACTGGTGAAAATTAAGGGTTTTTGTTCACTTGGGTGCACAAAGGGACATTATAGGGTAATAGTAATTAAACATCGGTAGAATCAGTATCTCAGCATGGTAACAGTAACAACTGAATGTGTATACCTATATATCATAATAAATGAAATTTTATAAAACTCTGGGTTCAAATGGGTCTACCACGTATGTGTCGTCTATACAAAGAGTTTGACAATTCAAACATTTATAATATTGTAGATATTTTTGATGGTAACGCCGCGTTAGCAAGTCTATGCGCGCGTTTACAGTTTGTTAACGAAATATTATGAATCCAATAATTATTATAATTAATGCCCTTTGCTGTTTTTGGTTTACGGGAAATTAAAATTTAATGCATGCAACACTATACAATTGTCATATTCTACGTGAATACGAATTTGATTACGAACTAGATCTAAGAATGTATGTACATACTGTATGTAACTATTTTTATTATTGCTTATCTGATTGTAATCTGTTTTGTGAATTTAAATTAATAAATAAATAATGATTATTTAGAAAAAAAAAAAAAAAAAAGAAACAGCTTCACGACTTTGATCCCCAGGTACGGTAGATATCCCTTCAGATCTCCCAGTACCAAGTAGGTACTAATTCAAGATTCTTTGAGGATGTCTAAGGGGGGTAGTCAGAGGTACGTCCAAACATTACATTTGGCACATACCCACATTTTGCAGTAGTTAGTATTCCATACGTGATAGGTTGCAAGCCCATCGCCGCTGTTAGAATACTAACTGGTTTCCTCACGATGTTTTCCTTCACCGTTTAAGAGCACTGGCATTGCGCACATAAATTTTTCGATAGAAAAATCCATTGGTGCACGACCGGATTCGAACCTGCGACCTTACGATCGGAAGGCGGGGTCACTCCCACTAGACCACCGGTGATTATTTAGTTATCAATTTATTATTTTTTTCTAACTAGATAAAAACTAACTGATAGAAGAGTATTTCTAATATGCCTGTGGATTATATTATTGACTGTTTTGAAGCCACTTCGTTTTATAAAACCAAGAAGAAAAAAGCAATTTATTGTCAAATTGTAAGTCATCCTTAGGATATATGATTTCCATTTACTTGCTTAGTTTGCAATCCATATTAGATGGGCTATTTGCCGCTTTGCAATGGCATTTCTATCACGACTGTGAATGCCTGGAATGAGCCCGAACCGCAAGAATGTATTGGAAGCAATGGGCTGATTGCAGCGAGCTATTGAGAGAGAACAGCTGATGCTACTTGTTTCTGTAAACAATTAATATGCCTTAAATTATCACAATATATATTATAAATAAGAGCGTTTGTGCGAGTGTGTGTGTTTGTTCTCCTCTGTACTCATCCCAGTAACGATTTTTTTTTAAATACTTGAAATATGCTTCGTTTGTGAGATCGAATAACATAATTGTTGAAAGTTGGGTGGTTTTTACTTCTTCATAAAAAAATCCTGTTAATATAACCCGTCGTAAAAACTCTCGGTTTATTATTGTGTTGAACAGGAATAAGAAATTGATGTGCACTTGTATAAGCCAATTGTAAAACAAAACTCACATAACATGATTACATAACATTTAATAAAATCAGTGAAATACCGAAATACGAGTACATTACTCTACAGTGTTAAATTGGGTGGGTGGTGGTTAATGTTATACTTATACATGTTCAAAATTTCCTTATCGGGTAATAATTATAAATGTACTTCACCTTAGCACCTTTATTACATTTTACACGGATATATTTTATCGCTGTGTCAATATCGCGTATGTTTAAAAAATGATTAGAAGCTTTCCGCTAAATCGCGAGTGCTCAAAGTGAAAAAGGAGCAAAACACAACAAATAGACAACGTACACGTAACGCCTCAGTATTCCAAGAAAAATATCATGCTAAAGCACAATATCCGATGTAATAATTACTGTTTGATTTCAGGGAAATTTCATTCAATTTAAAACCAATTATCTTCCGTTGCAAACAGAGTGGCGTCAATATCATGTTATATTTTTATTTTGCCTTTTTTTATACAGCATTTGATGAAACAAGCAGGTGGGCCATCTGATGTTGAGTGGCAACCATCACTGAAATTAAAGTAGTTTAGGTAAAGGTGGTGAAGGTAAATAAAGTTAGTTTAGGTAGTATTAATGCAAGTGAAATTAGGTACATACAATCAAAATTTCAAGTCTCTAGTGTTCAGGTGGTGGTTTGCTGGTATGGGCGTGTATTCTTTATATCTGTGCGTTCTTAATGCACAGTATATTCTGATCGTATTGCGTTTTTTTTTCGGAATAATTGTAACATCTAACATCACATACATGAATTTATTACAGTTTCGTAGCTGAAGCTTACAGTTACTACGAAGCTACGAAAACATGATGACTATGAAACCAATTTAAGATAACTGTCAATTAAAAAAATGTGCTACATAAAAATAGCACAAGCCAAATAAAGCTTCAATTTGTTTTACCAGTGTTGATACACTAAAACCTACTCTGTTTGCAGTAAAATATTTACGTTTTTACTTTTTGCAATATACATAAATCGTTTTAGCTTCGTGATTCATTTCGTATTTCAGCCTATATGGATTTCAAATGTATGCGGACTATTAAAATGAAAGTGAATATTCACGGCAGCTTATTTCGGACCAGACGGTCCGCTTATTTGCAATTATAATTGAAAAGGTATCGGTTGTAAAGGTAAGGTACGAATCCATTTCTCAGAACTTTCATTTACAATAAAATGTCTATTGTATTGTATTCCAAGTAATTGAAACTTATCCTGTGACCTCATTGCCTTACGGTTTTAAAGTTTTTATTATTATATTAAAACACCCAGCAAAGAAAATACCTGCGTTGACATGTTGACTTAGCAAGCATTTTTAAAATTGACGACCTCAGTGGCGCAGCGGGCGAGAGTCCGCCTGCGCCTGTGCCTTCAGAGGATGCGGGTCGATTCCCGCCTCGGAACTAATTTGTGTACGATCTGCAGAAATTTGTACCGGCGTTCTGGGTATTTTCTATGTATAATAAAAAATATCTATCTATGTAAGTATAATAATGTATTAAATATATCAGTTATCTAGTGCCTATAACACAAGCTTTGAGTAGCTTACTTTGGGGCTGGATGGTGCTGTGTGGATTGTCCAGGATTATAAAAAAAATATCCCGCTGATAAGAATCCATGTGTGAAAACTGGTTCGGTAAGAAGAGCACCGTATCAGTATTCCTATCCGGACACGGTAAGGCTTTAGAATCGGTTTAGTGGCCCTTAACTGTTTTGTGGACGGTTAAAGTAACGTAAATGCCTCCATGATTGTAGTCACACGCTTTTATAGCGTTGTCATAAGCTGTTTTACGCTCGAACTTGGTCAAGGTCTGGCCGTGCTTTATCATTAAATCCATTCCATTCGACAGCCTACGTAGCTCAGTTGGTAGTAGCTCTGCCTTCTGCGCCGTAGGTCGTGGGTTCGATTCCCACCGTGAACAAACATTTGTGTGATGAACATAAATGTTTCTTCTCTGTCAATATAATATTATAAGTATGTATTTACAAAAAAAAAAGTATTATAAGTAGTATATCAGCTATATGGTTCCCATATTACAAGCATAAGCTTAGTTTTGGGCTAGATAGTGCTGTGTGAAAAGTCCACCAATATTTATTTATTTTATTTATTATTTTCCAGAACAGATTCATAGTATTGATAGCGAATATACAAAAGAGCGATAGATACCAAGCAGAGCTTGTTGCCTGTTCTTCTCGGTGTTGGTCGCGTGGAACTGGCACTAGAATCACCTAGTTTTAAGACGTTTCAATATGGTCCTTGTGATTTTATTGAATAAACATATTTTGACTTTGACTTTGAATGGAACCAATTTTAGGAAAAAATAGCCTCACTGACCACTAACTAGTAAATACAAATGAATTTTGGTCGACTTTCCACAAAGCACTAGGTATCTAGCCTCAAACTAAGCTTAAGCTTGTGATATGGGAACCAGATAGCTCATATAATACTTAAATTGTTTTTTTTTGTAAATACATTTTTTTATGCCAAAGCAGGCAGACGAGCATACGGGCCACCTGATGGGAAGTGGTCACCGTCGCCCATGGACACCTGCAACACCAGACGCGTTGCTGATGCGCTGCCGGCCTTTTAGGAAGAGATAAACCCGCCTTTTGAAGGACCCCATGTCGTAACTCCGAGGGAAAACCGCAGGGGGAAGTTCGTTCCACAACTTACTCGTTCGAGGTAAAAATTACCGTAAGAAACGAGTAGTTGAGGAGAACCAGCCATCCAGGTGGTGAGGATGGAATTTTGTTTTGCGACGTGTGGTGCGATGGTGAAATTCAGTAGCGGGCACCAAAATAAACAATTCCTTAGAACACTCCCCATTGTACAGACGATAGAGCACACACAGAGAACTCACGTCTCTACGTAGATTTAGGGGCTCTACGTCGACTAGGGGGTTGTCTGTGAGCATATACTGATGATAATAATTACACCCAGACAGAACACAAACATCTGTGTTCATTACACAAATATTTGTTCTGGGTGATGATGTATTGCCACGCTGAATTGCAATGCAAATGTGCTGAGCCAATAAAATACTCACCAGCCCGCGGGTCACGCGTCGTTTCGATAAGTCACCTGAATAAAATTTTAAAGACCCGGTAGGCCTCGGTAACCAACGGATTATATGCTTAAAAATTATTGATAAAAATTCTGCCTATAAAAGCTTAATTTTATCACAGCCCTCGTTATTATATTTTTTACGCTTTTTATAATTTTTTCATACGATTTAATAATTAGCAGTGCATGTTCATTTGAGACGCGCCCTAGACGACCCTGAAAGTTTATATCTGTGGTGAGCCAAATCGCTTCGGACGGTCCTACCTATCTGTTTTCTACACGTACGCAAGTTCCACTTAAAACTCTCATAAAGTTGGATGAAACAGGAGGGATAAGTTTCCTTCAGCTCATTTAGCGGATAAAGTATCACAACGTGCCGAAACTTCTCAGAAATTAAAGTGAGTATGTACAACAATTTTTAAGTCCTTAATTTAAAAACTTTGATTTACAAATTTAAGTTTAAGATAAATTATTTTAACATGACTAGCAAGACTTATAGAATAAATATGAAGGTTCGAAATTAATAATATTGATTAATTTCATTTATCTATGCCACTTGCTATGAAATAACACGTAAAACTGTGTTATTTTGTTATCGCTGACAACTAATTTAATACCTTTTCTATAAATTGTTTATCTCTACAATCACACACGATCATCACAATCAGAATAATTTCATAGACATACATACATAAAAGTTAAACAACAATGTCTAATTAACACTGCTTAGTGCAGTCGGCTACGTCATCAGGTCAGGACACTTCCTTTTTATCCATAACTACATCCAACACAGAGAATCTTAGGAAAGGGCCGCGTTATTGGGACGGACGAAAACAATAAAGGTACGCGTCGACCGCGTCCGCATCGCAGCGTTCAGGGCAGACGGAGCGTCTGTATTTACAAAATGCCGATGGGGTGCGTCCACTGCATCCGTATTTTGCATCGGCAGTATCGGTATTTTCAAAGCAATTCCGAATGGCGCGTTCACTGCGGATGACGTCATCAGCAGAAATACCGGTCTCTGGCGCTGAAATGCCGATCCAGTGCACGCTGTACCATACAAATCAATACAAAGCAACAAACACGTCCGCTCCGTACGCAGCGATGCGGACGCGGTGGACGCGCACGTATCTTGAAATACAGCTTTCAACTTCGGACAGTTCAAAGTCCAGTAAAAACTGCCTGATATATACCGTATGTACAGTAGAGCAAATAAAAATGTATAGCAGGTTACTTACGCTTCAGTGTTGTCATCTCTCGAGTCGGATCTCTCCGCGTGTGCGGCCTGGCCGCGACGGTGACGCGCTCGCTGCTCGTCCCCCAGGCCGTACAGCCCGGCGACGGCCGCCATCTCTTGCCACTCCGCACCTCACGCTTCTCTCCCACTAGCTACGTCCACCTCCATCACAACCACTCGCGAACTACATTACTTATCTAACCTATCTAATTTGGACGCATGATTTACAGTACATCATCTAAATCACAATTTTATTGTAACTCGTCATATAGTTTTTGGATTTTATGAATACATTCGCTTGTCTTCGCCTTTAGGTTGCATCTACGGTAGACTTTGATCTTGAAACGGAGTTTGCTTATTCGACAGAGTTTTATGCGAAAACTTAAATACTGGACTCGACCCCCCTTAGAGGATGGTGGTTCTTGCGTACGCGTTTCACTATATGTGTCATTATGCGAATTGTAATAAAACTTAAAATTAAAAATATAATTAGCCACTTGTGCGTCGTTAAATACATAATTTCAAATCCGTTTTCTCATGAGGAAGAGTATTACCAATTCCAAAGATATTGTGTATAAAATTACTAATTTTTATTTATCATTTTTGAGTTCACCTGTATTGAATAAATAAAAGTCAAGAAAACCGCAGAAAATCCAAAAAACAAAAGGCACTACCACTGAAGTGTTAAAATGATTGCTTGTGCATTTGAGTATTGCATGAAACTGCTATATGAAAAAAATTGAGATATTGGCTGGCAGTTAATAAAATTTGCCTGAGCTTGCAATACCGTCCTTTGGCTACGCATTCCGAGTGGAAAGCTACGTACGTAAGTCCCAAATCACCGTTTGTGCACCAGTTTGATTCAATATTATAGCTGAACAATGAATTGCGAGCACACTACAAACACACACACATACTACTCAACTCATATTCTATTTTATTATTATTTAACTGTTATCCGTCGGCGGGCGCTACGAACCGGGACACAGATTCTCTAGTCCGGTTCATAGCGATTCTCATTATAAAATAACAACGATGTTGCTATTACAAACTACTGTTTACTTGTTTTGTATTGCATTGTGTAACCATAAGTTTGTGTCCTAAATAAAAATATTTGATTTGATTAATTTAATTAAAACTTATAACACAAATAAATTGTTTTTTTTACACTTCAATACCAAAACTAGATAACAGAAAAATGTCCTAAGCTTTAATTTTATTTAACTTGAAGATTGGAGGGCCTTGTGTTTATTAAAAGTTCCGGGTGCGAAGTCAGAGCAAACCGTCTGGAATCATGAGTTATTGCAACGGGATATATCGGGCGACTGGGGATCCTACTCTCACTTCACTCACATTTACCGACGACTTCTGTGGCGCAGCGGGCTCTCGCCCACTGCGCCACTGAGGTCGTCATAACTGAGGATCGTCGTTACACAACTGATATGAACATTAATTAATAACTTAGGATGGACTAATGCTCAGCATTCCTAAAATGGACATATTCCACATTTCCAAGCCGGGCCCATCAATTCATGTCAAATCTAGGCACATACGGGGTGAAGTCTACGTATCTGTAAATTTTCAGCTTGTTGGGCAAGGGTCAATGTCTATTTTCACCGGGCTATATCGTGCACTATGAGATTTAAATGATAAAATGATCAAATTTAATACTATACATTATAACACTTGTTAAAACGTTACTAACACTGATTATCATTTGACACATTTTTCAAGTAAAGCTGTAGAGTTTGGTAATGGTTGTATTAAAAAGAAGGAATTGAATTTGAAATTACATTCCCTTTCATTGTTCTTTAGCTTAAAGTACTATTTATGTTAAAATTGAAAAATAGCGATCCATTCACTGCGCGGTACTCGCTTACTAAATTCTGTATATTGTAGACTTAACAGAGGCGGCGACTGACACAATATTTACTCTCAGCTTAATTGGTTTTTGCTTCTAACACAATTTCACATATAAAATGTTTAAACAAATCACACATGGTTGTGCAGGCAAGTATTTTCAAAGCGTATCTACTCTTATGAGTTTATGTGTTGTATTATTTTTTGTTAGCAGCTTTTTTTGCATTCACCAAATGACTACAAACTAAATTTCAACACTACACTGCAAAAAGACAACTTTTAATCTTACATATCAAACCATCATTCAATTTATGTTAATGTAAAAAACAACAATGTTTTATTTGAAAAGTTCGTTTAAGTACTCGTATAACTCTAGTCTAAGACAGAACTTGAATGCAACAAAGTTTCAGAACATGCGTAGCATCTCTACGGAATCACGTAGCTACTGCTCGTAGCAAAAGTGTAGCACTGCTACGAAACAAACTGTAACAATCCTGCCAGAACGCGAATAGATAGCAGAATTTTGAGAAAACTATTGTGGCTGGCTAACTTGCATTTTTATTTTTAATTTTTTTTTACATTTATTCTGATAAATAAATAATTGAATAACCAAAATGTAGCGTAGTTTTAAATATGAACGAGAATGATTCGAATAAAATTCATGCGTAACGGTTAAAACTGAGGGCCTGTTAATTTATCATCGAGCTGTCATTAAGTCACTAGCATTTTACGCTATGACGTGGTTTTGCATCCAATTACATTCAGTTGACAACAACCTTCTAAACGACGACACGTCATAGCGCAAATCAATTCAATAAATTTACATTCCTAACGATTAAACAAGTGAATAACTCACTATTTTACCAACAAACTTTATTAGATTGTAGAGTACAGACCCTACAGTTACAAAGGTGAGAAAGACGAGAATCCAACTGTTTAAAAAAAATCATGTTTCTTTATGTGTGTTCTTCGTTTTCTTTTCAACTTTAACTCGTAAATTGTATGATATTATAACTAGCTGCCACACTAATCTTCGCTTGAGCGGTGGTGGTGGTTGCTTATAGCTATCGATATCAATTGGATGTTTTGTTTGGTTTTTGAAGCCTTTCTTTCCAGGCCCTATTTTTATCTTAATTTTCTATGATTGTCAGAAACGATATCGAACAGAACTAGTGGGATGTCTACCAAACCTGGGGATAACAGTCGTGAACTCTTTTTTCAACACAACGTGAACAGAATTGCGGGTGTCTACAGTCTACAAAAGTATACAAAAGAACAATATTTTAAACGTTATCAGTTAACTTTGACGAATTTCACAGCCCTTCTAGCAAAATTATGAAGTCTTAAATGAATGTTTGAGCCTTGGCTTGGCACGTCGTTATTTTATTACTTCAATTTCGTATATTACGTACCTACTTCTTATGAATTCAGAGCCGCAGAGCGTACTTGTGGCGGGGTAAAAAGATTTTAGGATTCCCTAAATGTGTGGTGGCAAGTCAATTTAATTTCCGTACCACGAGTCTAAGTTGGGCTACGTATGCAGTGACGTGAGTTCTGCAAACGTCCGGTATATATCTCTTATAAATAAATTAATAAATGATGCTGGACAAGCCACACAGCACCATCTAGCCCCAAAGTAAGCTACTCAAAGCTTGTGCTAATGGGTACTAGATGACTGATATATTTAATACATTATACATATACTTACATTTTAAAAGATTTATTTACAAAGAAAATTACAACGAATAGTTACAATTATTTGCAAAATACATATGAAACAGTTGAGCTATCTGCAGACCGTTGCAAACGATCTATAGATAGCTCAACTGAAAAAATAAAATAAATAAATACTTACATACATAGATATTTTTTAGTATACATAAACACCCAGACCAACGGAACAAATTTCTGCAGATCGTACACAAATTTGTTCCGGGGCGGGAATTGAACCCGCAGCCTCGTGCATCGCAGGCGGACTCTCGCCCGCTACGCCACTGACGTCGTCAATCTTATAATAAGTAATAAGTCTTATCATATACTAGTCAAAACATTCTTACAAAACGAACTCATATTACACAATTTAACTTGACGCATGGGCAATGGGCCATGACGACCTGATTTATACCTATAGATAGATACCTTTAGACGGCAATCAAACAATCAAATATTTGATTGTTTGACAGATAATCCACTTGTTCTCCATTTGTATTGTTCCGGAAAGAACGAATTTTGTTTTGATGGTTAAAAGTTTCACTATACCACCTTATTCGGGTTCGGACAACTCAGACTAACGCTATTTGTTATAATTATAAGTATACAAAAGTTTGCGGATATGCTTCAGACTTGTCATAATCATGACGGATATTAACTTTTTTTAGTTTACTCTTTATTATGGTTAGTGTGTAACGTGCATGCAAATTGACGACATTCTTCCAACTGTAGGCAGTCTGATAAAATCTTTATATAAAATATTTAAGGCGTTGACAACACCTAATATTTCTCTCGCTCGCACGATTCGACATTTTCAAAGATATAAAATCACAAATTCCAATTTTGTGAAATTGCAAACAACCATTTTGTGTGCAATCACATTGTGCATAGTTTGGTAAAAATTTCATTTTGATTGATGCATGTTTTCTTACTCAAAAGTTTGCTTGAGTACGAAAACTAGAAAAGCAAACTTTTAAGTAGGAAAACTTGTATCGAACAAAATGATTTTTTTACTAAACTGTGCGCAATGTGATTGCACACAAAATGGTTGTTTGAGATTTTTCGAAAATGTGTTTAGTGATTTTATATCTTTCAGTAAGTCAAAACGTGCGAGCGAGAGTCACATTAGCTCTTGTCTTCGTCTTAAACTTTATCGCTGAACCACAGCGCGTGACGAGTGATCCCGCTAACTGGAAATGTTTTGTCAGAAGGGTCAGCACTAGTTTATTAACTGAGATTTTTCAAATATCAGACATTGTTGTGACTTCCGACTGAAGCAGCCAGACTTGCAACCTGACACGGATAGAATACCGATTACTGCAAAACGTGGGTACCTTTAACCAAATGAAATGACCATTTTCGGACGAACCCTTTGAACACCCTCTTAGACATCGTCAAAAAAGTCAGTACTTAAAAATAGGACGTTTCAAAGTGATCCTTGTGATTGTGCTGAATAAAGACCGGTTTGATTTGATATTTATTAAGACTTGGTACTAAGAGAGGTCTATGGGGATATCAACCATGCCTAGGGATAAAAGTTCCGAAGCTGTTTCTATTCCTGATCCGAATAGACTACTCATTTCTATTTAACACCTAATTTATACATCCAGAGTAACGCGCTCGATAAAATTACAATCTATATCCTAATTTTAAACTATAGAAATGTAAATTTATCTAAATATATATAACTCAAAGGTGACTGACTGACATAGTAAGTTGTGGAACGAACTTCCCCCTGCGGTTTTCCCTCGGAGTTACGACATGGGGTCTTTCAAAAGGCGGGTTTATCTCTTCCTAAAAGGCCGGCAGCGCATCAGCAACGCCCCTGGTGTTGTGAGTGTCCATGGGCGACGGTGACCACTTCCCATCAGGTGGCCCGTATGCTCGTCTGCCTGCTTTGGCATAAAAAAAAAAAAAAAAAAAAAAAAAAAATAGTGATCTATCAACGCACAGCCCAAACCAGTGGACGGATCGAGCTGAAATTTGGCATGCAGGTAGATGATATGACCGCCGCTAAGAAAGGATTTTGATCAATTCTACCCCCAAGCGGATGCAATAGGGGATGAAAGTTTGTATGAAATTTTGTCATTTTTTAACCGATCGGGCTGACTTTGCATGCATAAAGCTACTATGACGTAGGCATAAGGATTTTGATAAATTCCACCCCTAAGGGGATAAAATAGGGGATTAAAGTTTGTATAAATCTTCTTAGATTTTCGACTGATTGAACTGAAATTAAAGATCGGAGCTACTATGATGAAGACGTCCGCTTCAATAGGATTTTGATAAATTCAACCCCCCAATTTTTTACACACGCTTTACAAAAGTAAAGCCGCAAAAACTATGCCTAATTAATAATAATACTTCTAAACGCGAGCGAAGCCGCGGGCAAAAGCTAGTTTAACTATAAAATCACTTCACTACATTGTAAAACAAAGTCGCTTTCTCTGTCCCTATATCCCTATGTCCGCATGTCCCTATGTATGCTTAAATCTTTAAAACTACGCAACGGATGATGATGCGGTTTTTTTAATAGATAGAGTGATTCAAGAGGAAGGTTTAATTAATACATGCATGATATGTGCGCCCGTGCGAAGCAGGGGCGCGCGGGCGGATCGCTAGTAAATAATATAGGCAATTATTTACAGTTTAAACTGGTGCTAAGGCCTCTTGAATCAGCAAATGTAGTTTGAAGTTACAGTTCGCAGTGCAAATGCAATTATAAATATGGTTTCAACACATTTCTAGCAAACTGCGGAGTTATGTCAAAATGGCATTACTGGTTTCCTAACTACTGAAAAATATGAGTATGCCAATGTCTTTTACTTCTGACTACCCCTTACACTTTAATCTCAGTATCTATGGATTCATCACCAACAAGTTATGATTTACTATATATGTATTAGTCACTGTCGCTCGTTACACCCGCCTATTTCTAAATGTTCGCTATAGTAATTAGAATATTAAGTAAACGATGATTATGTTGAAGCATTTTCAGTAAATTTGCTGTAATTTCAAAGTCCGCTTTGAAAATAAATTTCAGAGCTGGCTTAATCGTTCCACAGTACGATGCAAGAACGTAATCGGCCCACTGAGGACGGGGGATTAAACGGGGCGACTCAGAAAGTATCTACAAGCGGGAATAGCGGTACCCCTCAGCGCTACCACGCACTATCTTATATATTTCGTTGTTGCGATATCAAGAAAAAATTAAAAGAAATATACTTACTAATGTAATGTACTTAAAATCTTAGTAAATGTAAAAAATACCAATGTGGATAAAGTGAAAATGCAAATATAATATCTTGAGTCCACTGTAACCTAATAAATGTAAATGAGACTAACTAGACTATTCGAACGCCAAAATTGAGATATAAGCAAAGGTTTTATATTGTTTTCGTGATTCTAAATTACAAGCAACCTATTTATGCATGACCATATAATATTTGTCATTTCAATATGTATATATCATTATGTCTCATATCTACATGTAAATACTATGAAAATGATTCCATAAAATTTTACTAAGGAAACATTTAAACCTCAAATAACCTATTTCACAATCAGAATTAGTCATCAACTGTCGTTTTCCTAATCTATATGATTTTTCGATGCTAGTTGAACTTGCACAGGATAAATTTACTTAGTAGTTCTATTAGCATAGAGCCAAAGTCCTGGAGGTTAGAGGGATCTGATACAATATTCAAATAGACATCCTGTTCATTGGAATGCAAACATTTTGATGTTGGTGTTTAGTGTTGATTTTAATACTAAAATTTAAAAATCACGTATCTAAAAACAAAAAAAGATTTTAAAAATCGTTTAAATGTCATCACACCCAAGAAAGAGTATCCTGTGCCAAATAACAGATATTGTACTACCAGTAGTATATCAATGCACTAAAATTTCTTCAATGCATAATGAGCTAGTCAGTGAGTGAGTGAATAAACATCCCTTTCATAGTTTTTATTTCACTGATGTGATCATGTTTCTTCCATATTTTTTAAAATGCATTATTTAGTAATATTTTTCATAAAGTGTCACTCCTCATAAATCTACTGAACTAAATAGTTTATATCTAGTTTTTAAGTTCATGTAAAAATATTTAACATTCAAAAATTATGAGTAAGGTTTACCTAAAAGCAGTGTGTTTTGTGGGATAAAAAAATGGATTTTCTTTTCAGTGCCTGGCCATTGTTTGACGAAAACGCTTTATACGAGCCATCTTTTGTGTGAGATCACATTTTGATGAGTTCAGAGAGAGACTATTATGAGTTTGCGTAGCTCTTGACTGCCAATTGAGACAGTAGTCACTAACAATGCCAGCTCATTTTGCGTTCTAAATTTAAGCTCGGATACTTGAATTTACAAAATTAAACCATACCCAAGAAATTTGACACGATTGATAGTGATGCCAACTACGTAGCAATTTATGTAAAATTTCATAAAGATATTTTTATTTGTAAGTTCAGTTTACTTAAAGTTATTCTGCCACTAATCGTTACCCATCATCCTACAGGATACTTTCGTTGGTAGTTCATCGTTACTAAGAATTGATGACTGTCGTTATTAAGAAGTAATGTTCTGAATAATTTCAAGTTGATCAAATTACTGTAGCGAAAACAAGCCTAATAGGCCAGTAGTTTGATATCTTGGCAATTTTTATTCAATAGAGTAACTATTAAAATAAACGAAAAGGAGTGCTCTAAAGTTGTTCATCAAAAGTTGAAGCGCTGTCGGCAGTTTTTGGGAACCTTATCAATAGGTATGGGTGTAGCACAAGCAATTCCCTCAGAAACAAAATTAAGCTGGTGAACTGTATACCCGGTAAATTCGAGGAGCATTTTGGTAGTAGCCTGCATACTGTGGCGCATTGCACAACTGGACCAAACGTGACCAGACGGTGGTGCACAGTGCCATCTAAACAGCTGGCTTACTGCGACTAATACTACAAAAAATATTAAAGGTTTGACATGTCTTTTGGAACTTTGCAGTATGGATTAACATAAAAGTTCTATTGATCTCCTGAATTACAATACATGTTATACTTCGTATTTTAAATTTCAAGCAGCTTCATAACTACCTTTTACTATTTAAAAAGAAAACAAACGATATTTTGATGTTACCTGCAAGTGTTTTGAAAATGTTGCATATCTTGCTTAGTAGCACCGTAGAACTACAAAGCTACGAAGGAAAGCGAGAACTACAATGCTGTTAGAGCTAGACAGTGCTACGAAAACTATCGCTTTTAACCGACATCAAAAAAGGAGGAGGTTCTCAATTCGACCGTATTTATTTATATTTGTTACCCTTTAACTTTTTCGATGATTCTTTTTTAATCGAATCCTGTGCTTGTTATGTGGTCCTATTTATATTTGAGTCAGATCTGACTAGTAATTTTTGAGTTATATTAGTATAAGTGTATTCAGTACCTATATTTTAAGTCGGTTTTTATAGCTATAAACGGAAAGGGCTATGCTACAAAAAATGCAGCACAGAACTTTACGAGAGTACCTACCCCCAACAATGCGCAGCCATTAGACTACATAAACTATGTACTTAGTACATAATATTTATAGCTAAGATGGTGTCAAGTACGTAATACTGCACTGCCGGTGCTAAAGCATATGCTAGGTTAGTGTACCTCCCCAGCTGCTCTCATTAAGCGCTGCACACCAACCCGTTCACCAAAAATGCGAGGGTGGTAATAAATTCTCATAACGCGGCAGTTCTTGCAATTGTTATCCAAAATGTACCGTACCCCTCGGCCATAACGACTCAATTTTCACAGCAAGCAACGGACATTTTTATGCGTTAAAAAATAAGGCTATTGTTTCAGAAGTCGCGTGTCACGGGACGGAAGCACGGCTGTTAATCCCACTAATGGAACTAGTTTGACACGCATTATTGCACTCAATGGCTCGGCTTATCTATGACTGAATGTATTGTACATTGTCTTCGCTATTAGCTGGCGTAGTGATCGTTTTATACATGGCTGCATACAACTTTGATTGCATGGTTACTGACAGCAACTTACTGACAGCAAAATATGTTTCGATAATGGAGGATAGTAAGATGTGCGCATACGTATGGTCTCACAAATTTCTCATTCTCAGACAAATCTGCCTCATAAGTTTGTAAGCACAACTTTTATTTTGAGAATGTCCACCATTACATACTTGTTAGTTAATAAGGTTCTTTGGAAAATATTTGCCTATTTTCTGCCGCAAAGTAGTGATGTTTTTCTTTTTGAAGTTTGTACAAAGTTACAGCTATTAGACGCAGGGCGACAATAGCGATGTTCGTTTGTTTGTCGGACCATTGAGTTAGAAGTCTCCAAAGGTAAGGAAAGAAGGCTAAGCCTGTCTGTCAATTTTATGAAAGAGCGAAAAACAAGTGTAAATACTACATCTCCAGGAAATAATTGATTTTAATTGTCTTTTCATCATCACAAATAAGTCCACAGTTGAAAGGATAAAATGTTGTTATTGTTAAAACTTACTTCTTCGTCGGTACAAGATAAAAAATAAACCATATTATTTTTGTAATCCACTACACAGGGTTTTTTATTTAAATTATTGTTAAAATATATTTAAGATAAGTGACTTATTTTAAGTATTTATAAAGCCATTACGGAAAATTATTTTAGAGACAT
The DNA here is from genome assembly GCA_963576535.1 of Plemyria rubiginata. Taxonomy (NCBI): domain Eukaryota; kingdom Metazoa; phylum Arthropoda; class Insecta; order Lepidoptera; family Geometridae; genus Plemyria; species Plemyria rubiginata. The sequence continues at coordinate 1,106,055 of OY754905.1, forward strand.
GGCCGGTTTCTGAAACCATGATCAAACGTAATCTGCAGATGTCAAATCACTAACAGGAAAACGGGTCGCAACAATGCCAATCAAATACTAATTTTGGAATCTCAGGCATTTCAATCAAATCAAAGTTAGCATTACAGTTTTATGTCAAACCACTATTTGGTTTTCTGAAAGCAAAATTAGGTTCTAATAATATTATCAAGCTCAAAGTCGCACAACGAGCTATGGAGAGAGCTATGCTAGGAGTTTCACTACGAGATAGAATCAGAAATGAGGAAATCCGTAGGAGAACCAAGGTAGCCGATATAGCTCTCAGAATCAGCAAGTTGAAGTGGCAATGGGCAGTTCATATAGCTCGAAGAACTGACAACCGATGGGAAATAAAGGTTCTTGAATGGCGACCACGAACAGGAAGGCGAAGTGTGGGACGCCCTCCTACCCGATGGACTGACGACATTGTTAGGATCGCGGGTAGTCGGTGGATGACGACATTGTTAGGATCGCGGGTAGTCGGTGGATGGAAAGGGCTCAGAATCGTTCTTCCTGGAAGCGGATAGGGGAGGCCTATGTCCAGCAGTGGACTTCTGTGGGCTGTTGATGATGATGATGAATATTATCAAATAATTCTTTCAAAATCATAACGATTTTGAGGAAGGACTGACATCTCCAGGAAGAATTTTAAAGTGAAAGTGGGCGGATGGTACTTACAAATGAAAGTAAATAACCGTGATTGCCTTAATCATTCATTATTTACTTTTTTTTCTTTTCTTAGGTACTTTGGTTAGGCTTTCGGAAACCGGCCGAAGTGTATCGAACTCAAAATGTAAAATAAATAATAAAAGGTGAATTTAGTAACGGGTGTGTGTGTGTGAGTGCAATGTAGGCGTGGAGTGTGTTTTGTGTTTTATGTTTGTCATATTATTATCTATGATGGAAGCTTTTCTTCGTGAAAAAATAAACTAAAATAGCACAACAAATACGCGTGATGGTTTTCCGGGGCTCTGCCACTCCAAACGTGTCAGGACTTGCTTAACATCGGCCGGTGATTTATATTTATAATTTATTGCGCTTGTCATGTCACTGGCTCTTTTTGGATATTAATTTTGCTTTGAGCACCTATTTGTTTTTGTAAAGCATTTACAAATTATGCAGCGCTTGCTGATAGAGAAAAATTGCCTTGATTTTACGAATAAAAAACAGATTTCACCTCATTTAAAATATAAATACTACGCAGTTTTACCTAGTTATTATTCACTGGAGTTCAGACTATTTTACTACTTTCGATATTATTACTTTGGCTACCTCATCTGAAATGTATTCTTTAATTATTGCTTTCCTTGTTTATCCGCTATATCACGAATAGAACCTAGAGTAAGGAAGGTACAACCAGACGTAGACACTGATATTGAAAACAATAAAGAGTTTTCATTCTCGTATGTCAGTGCATTTCAGTACGGTAATCATGCAGCTATTTACTCGCTACTACTAAGTCTATTTATAATTTTATATTCAGTGCGGTAACCAACAGGATGGTGGGATACTGTTAGTAGCGTTTCAAAACGATCCTTGTAGTAACTTTTTCGACGGCAGATTTCAGTAAAACGTATCTATGTATTTTTGTGGATACATACACATACGTAACACAAAACTGTTTGTTTGAGACCCAACTTTATTTATTTTATAATATTGTGCTTGTGCCGGCCTAACCCTTTCATATTTATCTTTGGGGTTGTGTCAACAAAATATAATTTTATGTACTTTGTTCTAATTTGATATTCTTATTTGTGGTTTTTATGTATAGCGCAATTATGTACGTTGCGTTGAGTACTCTGCTTTAATTCTTTTCTGTTGTTTTCCACTCATTTCGGTTCCGTGTATCAGACACGGGAACTAACACTCTAGAAACCGTTCAGGTCACCTTGCTAATGCCTCTCTTTTTCCATTGACTTACCTATAAAAAAACAAATCACGTTAACTGAAAAAAAACGACTTTGATCCCCAGGTACGGTAGATATCCCTTCAGATCTCCCAGTACCAAGTAGGTACTAATTCAAGATTCTTTGAGGATGTCTAAGGGGGGTAGTCAGAGGTACGTCCAAACAATACATTTGGCACATACCCACATTTTGCAGTAGTTAGTATTCCATACGTGACAGGTTGCAAGCCCATCGCCGCTGTTAGAATACTAACTGGTTTCCTCACGATGTTTTCCTTCACCGTTTAAGAGCACTGGCATTGCGCACATAAATTTTTCGATAGAAAAATCCATTGGTGCACGACCGGATTCGAACCTGCGACCTTACGATCGGAAGGCGGGGTCACTCCCACTAGACCACCGGTGCTCCCGGTGTTCACGTTAACTGCGAATTCGACAAAATCAGTTTCCAATTATGTTTTTTTATTGTATTTAGTTTTACGTCTGTTAGGGGTTTTAAATGCAAAATTTATTTCATTTTGAGTTACTCTTAGCAGACCTTTAGGCCTATTTTACTTTATACAATATTTTTTTAAAAGATATTTAACTTTATATAAATTGTTTCCTACCCCGAAATGATCCTGAGATACTTGTATCTTATTTGGAAAGAAAACGTCTGCGTTAACTCTGGATTCCAGGAGCTTGTAATAACTAACTTATTTATTTATTTATTTATTTATTTATTCATTCTTAGATTCACAGTTTTCTTATTGTCTAATGTAAACTATATAATATACATTGTGCATAAACCAAAACGAATCTACATTTTATAAGCAACTTATGTAACTTAAACAAGTAAAAGCTTGTTATTTTGGGATCAATGGATCTTTGCTTAAGGATCCTATAAAATAGTTACATAATAGTTGAACAAGTACTGAGAAGCAGCGTTTCTTTGTTTCACAACTTTGATCCCATACTCCTGAGACATCTTAGTACCAGGTACAGGAACCAACTTATGAATATATGATACTACTATTGTTACTTCTTTAAGGAATAAATACAAGATTTAGCGCCCTCGCAACGTCGAGTTAGATGAGTGATAGCAGCAGGCAGTGACACTAAGTTATTATGTAAGAGCCAAAACCAGATAAATGTTTCCCACAAACACCTGACTATTTGTTTCAGCACCGTGCTAGAAGTCCGCTAGAATATAATTTGTATGTTATTTGTAGTTTTTATATTTATGTTTTGAGACTGATAGAAAAACATCTTTTTCATACAAATTTAATCAGTTTTGTTCCCTACCGTAACTTTAAACAAAATTGCTTTCTCACGGGTTGTTTTTCAATGAGGACCGAATTCTACTTCGTGAGTCAAACGTCGATTAAAGTTGGTGCATTTTGTGCCTTAACTGTCAGTTACCCAATTCCACGGTGAATCAGGGGTTGCATGCGGACCCAATGCAGACTAACTTTAAAACTACTGCATTGTTCTTGACTAGCACGGTTTGGGTTCAAAGCAGGTGTTTCGTTATGCAGATTTTACTATTACCATATCATTTTGACCTATTGAGGCGGGGGCTCATACAGGTTAAGTTGTTGCTATTATTTGGCCCTTGCAGTTTGAAATCACAGAAATTAAATAACACGTGTTCCGCCAAACAAAACAGTTACTAACGGACCAAAATTGGAATTAATTTTCCCACAGACTAAGTCAACCAAGTATTTCTTTGTATTAGTGTTTTTGTGTAATAAGTACGTTCTCTAAAATAAAGCTTTTTTATTTATATCGCGGGACTTTCGTTTTCATATTTAAGTGTAAAATATTATGATAAAACATTATGACGCCATCAATGAAAACGATTTCATAATCAATTCTCTTGTCGACTACCCTTCAAGCTCCACTCAAGAGCAGTTCATCGCCACTTGACGTTGCTGTTACTAATACTAGATGCACTTTGACCTGAGAGCCTCGCTAACTCCGGGAAGCTTAAGAGCTCGCTTACCAAGCTCTTGAGGCAGTGAGTATGGCTTATAAAAACTTTTTTATTTATGTACCAACGATTATTACGTTTTGTTAACCAGGTTGAAGAATGTTTTTCAATGGGATACCTACCTCAGGTAATTAGGGTCTGCGTAAACGAACTTAAAATTAACTAGCAAAATTTTTGATTAGCAAGCCACAGTAGCAGTTAAGGCAAACACTGGAGTAACGAGTACGGTAGTTTATTTTTAAAACGCTCCCAGTGTAGGTATTCGTAGCAACCCCTAATCGTAAATCTAAAAGTTTGAAGGCCTCTAGAAGTATTCGCAGTCTTTCCACGTCTAGTGCTTTTCCCGCTCAGTTAATTTTCCCAAGTTGAAAGATTTTTTTTATTTACTGAAAGTTTGTTTTCACTTCAAACAAGTTTTGCTTTGAAACACGCTGGGCGGTGCATCCGAACTTATATTATGAGCAAGATTTAATCCGCAGGCATGTTATCTACAGTCTCATTTATCTTAGACTGACCGGATTCACTTTAACTTATGGGATGGACCTCATGGACCGAAGTACTACCAAAATATTTTGAAAAAAGCATATTACATAGCCGTCTCAGACAACTAGGCGAATAAACAAAACAAACACTAGTAATTGGTGTTAAACCGGACCAACAGAAAACAAGATATTGCAAAGCAACCTTCGTTTGAGCTACTCCTGAGCCTCGACTTCTGAAGATTGCGCTAACGGTTATAAAAGTGTTGGTTTGAATGTACACACGGATAAGTCAAGCCAAAGGAATATGGCACTTACTACAAGGACGTAAAAGTGAGCAAGCGAGCGATCTGATGCAATATCCTGATGCGTATCCGATGTCAACATTTAAAAAAAAATCATAATCTCCATGCACTTTAAATCTGAAGGGTTTTGATAACAAGGTGGAAACTAAATATTACTCAGGACCGGAAAGGGGTGACCCATTGTAAAAAAAACTTTCTACGGTTCACCTAGGTTGTGTCAGGAAGTGGACGGTGGGTCTAATAAAATAATTTATGCATTTGATTTGGAAGTTGTTTTGTTTTTAATTACTCACTTTTATGACTAAAAATAATTAATGTAGGAGATGTACGAGTAGATAGATGAAAATGTAGATAATACCAAAGGCTTCATTTCATCAGGCTGTCCATTATCCACATTAACACAATACATAATTCTAGATAAAAAAAAACTGTATTTAGCAAGTCATGACCAGCAACATATCATTTATTGTCTATTTGACAACCTCAAACAATCGCTAAATAGCGGTTGCTGCTTTTTAAGAAAGTTGAAGCTTGGAGCAGAGCAAGCCGTCACCTGTCCAGCCAAATACCTTGTTTATCCTCTTTGCCCCGAGCCTGTGTCACGTAGAAACCAGGTTCAAATCTACCGATATGCGCGTGACGTGAATAGTATTTGTTACACAAACTAGCAGTCGCCTTGGCTTTCCTCGGGTAAAATTGGGATTTAATAAATAGTGAACGTACCTTAATTATCTAAAAAAACAGATTGTCTACTTTACCGCATTTATTTATAGATTGTGCTATAACTATCTGAGACATTCTGAAGCATCGTGTAACATGATGTCTGAAGAGATATTACATCGAGTTTGGGATTAAAATGGGTAGCCAAATAATGTTTTTTTAGGAATAATCATATTCTTTTAAGAAAAATAACATTCGACACTGCTCTCAGTTTCTAATTTTTTATTCGTTGGACGTACTAGGGTCGTATTACTCAAATGTATTGCTAGATGAACTTTCCATTATAAAGACGCATCAGTCATAAGTATTTCTCTTTTTACTTTAATAATTAAGAAAACAAATAAGCAGTTTTATGTATGACTGCAAGCGCTGGCTGTTTATAAACTACCCCAGTATTATCCGCTGCTTTCTATGCATTTCAATCGGTAAAGCGGATAAAAACCCGTGTACACAAAAAAGGCAATTGAAAACTGTGTCCGGGTGACCAGCACAGACACTACCGAAACTAGGAAAGTGTTTTTGTCGGAGAGTGGCGTAACTAAACATTTTTGTTTATTCCAACTAGCGCCCACATGCTGTCTTCCGAAATGTATTGTTGCAATTTTTTATGCAATGCTTTAAAAATTTGATAACTATGGATTTTTTCGAGTTACTCTCAGTTTTAGTTAATTCTTCTAAACTATGTGTGATGTGATGTATATAATATAATGTGTATGTGATAGCCAAACTAGTTTACCCAGACATCCTGATGGTGACTATCGGTTTCTTTAGTCACTAACTGATCAAAAGGTTGGTTTCCTATATCTTAATCCTCATGTACCTAACAAGGAAGAAAAGATCATACTCATCCTGTTCGAGAAGTTAATAAAGTGGCGTGTAAATGCGTCAAATGTTATCGTTTAAAAGCTGAGGCTGCTAAGCAGCTGATGGATTTCCTCCCAGAAGAAAGAATCACAGCGTCAAGGCAGTTTCAGTATGTCGACGTTGATTTTTGTATTCCCTTCGTTAAGCGAAAAGTAGTGCTAATTGAACACATAGAAGTATCACCCAGAGTCAATACATAATTCTTAGAATTGCCTGCATTTTTTCAGGTTGGCCAATTGCTTTTTTTGGTTGTTAGCGAACAAGAAGAATTATATTGAAACTTTCTGTTTAACTTAAATAATTAACAATTAGATTGTAGTGCAATGAACACAAACGGTACTAAACCTTTGCGTGCTTGCACGGTCATTTAATGGCAGACCATTCATTCAACTTTAATTCTAACTCTTCGTATACGTAACATAGCATATAGAATGAGTAGCGCATGAATCATAAATAAAATGGTCAAGAACGTGTCAGACCCGCCACTAAGAAGGTTTCCAATGTTACCCATACGGAAAGTTCATTTTTGATTTCATAAAAAGGTAATTTATTGTTGCGCAAAAATCATCAAACGAAAAATTACGTAAGTTTCTTGTTTGTTGTTAAAATTAATTACAAAGCAAATTATTGTTGTGCCGCAGCTTGATCGCGTGGAAATCGTGCCTCGATTCACCATCTAAGTTTATAAGAAGTTTCAAAGTGATTTTTTGAATAAACGCCATTTAACTTAAAGCTCGGCTGAGGAACACTTTTTCTGAGAAAACGATTTTAATCAATTATCAAGTTCTATCATCATTAACACGATTAAAATCCAAAACTAAGTGAAAATAAGCCCCACTTAGCATGTTTTTTGTAACGCGCTTGAAGTTTATATCTAACTAGCTGATCCCGGGGCTTTGCTCGCACTCGTTTTCTTTGAGAATCTCATACAAACTTTCATCCCCTATTCTATCCCCTTGGGGGTAGAATTGATCCAAATCCTTTCTTAGCGGATTGCCGTCATAACATCTACCTGCATGCCAAATTTCAGCCCGATCCGTCCAGTGGTTTGGGCTGTGCGTTGATAGATCACTATGTCAGTCAGTCAGTCACCTTTGAGTTATATATATTTAGATTACGAAATAAAACAATGTTAAAACGCCACATGGCGAAACTACACAAACAACCAATATCTACCCGGTACCGGAGTATCCATGCAAAACGTTGCAGACCTGGGTACAACGTCTGTTTTAAGCCAGAGCCATTTTATCATAATGCAACATTTTTGTACTGTTATAAATTTAATAAAAACTCTTGGAACGATTTGAGCCGGGCTATAAGAATTGGGATCGTGGGAAGATGGTGGATCGAAAGGGCTCAGAATCGTTTTTCCTTGAAACGGATAGGGGAGGCCTATGCCCAGCAGTGTACTTCTGTAGATTGTTGATGATGAGAGAGAATCCAGAGTTCCATAGAATTAGCACTCTTAAAATGAGAGTCACAAAAACATAATATTTGTCAAAGAAATTAGACGAATAACGTCTCACTAACTCGTAATTATGTTTGTAAAAAACACGCTGTGCATGCAAAAGTTCAGCGTGGGAATCGGATCACAGCCAATCACAGTGAGCGTATTTGTTTAGCGCGGTGGAAAGAACTGTGATTGATCAGACAGCTCTCACAGCCAGTCAGTGCTACCTCTGCTTTTCCTGTAGCTTTGTTTAATTAAGAGATATACGGATATCGTCCACCAATGTTTTGTTCTAAGACTAAGCCGACACAGCCATCATCCTCTACAGTGTAGTAATGTAGAGTCTACACGGTAAATGTCCTCTCAGATCACTTAGTCTCTAACCAATGTTTTGAGAATATCTGCCTGAATTGGGTTTTGAGCACATATTAAATACTTATGGTACATAGGTCTGGGTAGTTTCGGTTAAACATCAGATTATCGAAAAATTCAGACAAACTACAATACTTCATTTGCGAAACAATTTTACAAGTTTCAAGAGAGGTCCAAATACCGAACATTATTATACTGGTTCATTCCATTGCTACAGAAATAAAAAAAAATTATATAATAAGAGAAAGTCAGTCTGTAAAGTTTTTTAATATAATTGTGTACTTTATGTGCACTCAATTATAAAACATAGCATGAAGGTAGGTACAAATTTACCTATGCTTGAATAGTTTAGTGTGAGTTCGTAGCTTGTGGCTCATGTTTAATACATCCGTATAAATAAACCTATTTAACAATGTATTTTAATACTTTTCTTTGTTCTTTCTTTTAATAGCAAATTCTATATTACAAAGCATTCTTATTTTATTTCGAACATCAATGACTTGCACCATTGATGAATGTATGTTATTTAAGAGAAACAAATAAAAAAAGATTTTCTTATGGTTAAATAATTAATAATTCTAGACAATGCAATGATTGAACGTCTAGGGACCGCGGATCACTGCAGAAATCGATCACTAAATTGCATATTACTTTCTTCCAAGTGAAGGGAGAAACCGCTGACGTAAGCTGGTCTGAAATCTGAAATGTAATCTGTAGAGCGAGATGAGGATTCCCGGTCGTGTGGTGCTTTTGCTAAGTTGTTGGATAAGTAGGTTTATAAGATTTAAAGATACACGATACTCTATCATTCAAAATGAGAATGTTTTCTCTTTCCAGGTAAATTTACACTTGATTAGAATTAATTCATTGATTATTGATTGAAAGTTGATTGATTTTTAATAATAAAAAAAAGTGTATTATATCAGCTATCTGGTTACCATATTACAAGCTTTGGCTTAGCTTGGGGCTGGATATAGTGCTGTGTGGAAAGTTCACCAATATCTATTTATTTATTATAATAAATAAATAAATAATGCTGGACAATCCACACAGCATCATCTAGCCCCAAAGTAAGCTACTCAAAGCTTGTGTTATGGGTACTAGATGACTGATATATTTAATACATTATTATACTTACATAGATATATTTTTTATTATACATACCCAGGCCAACGGAACAAATTTCTGCAGATCGTACACAATTATATTTTAATTAAGTAGCAATTATTATGAAAATGTTAAAGTTATCAATAAATATAAATCATAAATAAATAAATCATAAATCTTTTATTGTTTGTGAATCCAGGTTATTATATATATGGAGTATTTAATATTGACCGTTCATACCATTAAATACATAATCTTATTAAGTGTTTAGATACGCGTTAACTAGCAATAAACAAGTAAATTTTAAAATAACGAAGCGGTATATTAAAAAATGTACTTGTGGTACACACTTCAATCGAAAGAGCTTCAATGCAGTCGACTACGCGACAGTTGAAGTATTTGATAAGGCCCCACGCCGCGCCGTGCCCAGCGCTCATAAAACATGCATTCCTACCGGCTTCCCTCACACTGTGACGTACACTTCCGTTATACTGTTGTTTTTACTGTGGTTCTTATACTACTAGCATTACAGTATTTAAGTTCCACTAAATGATCGTACTAAATTAAGTAAATGAAGGCGGTATTTTGTTTACTTTTAACTTCTATCGAAAAATTTATGTGCGCAATGCCAGTGCTCTTAAACGGTGAAGGAAAACATCGTGAGCAAACCAGTTAGTATTCTAACAGCGGCGATGGGCTTGCGACCTGTCACGTATGGAATACTAACTACTGCAAAATGTGGGTATGTGCCAAATGTAATGTTTGGACGTACCTCTGACTACCCCCTTAGACATCCTCAAAGAAACTTGAATTAGTACCTACTTGGTACTAGGAGATCAGAAGGGATATCTACCGTGCCTGGGGATCAAAATCGTGAAGCTGTTTCAGTTTTTTTTTTCAATTCGGTTCTTACAAATGTAGGTTATAACACACATATCATATTTATATAATAGTTACCATGGCAACGAGTGTATCTTAAACGGTAAATTTATATTTAACCGTGTAAGAAGTGTACAAGTACACAATACGTAACCAAAAATATGTTTAATGCAATTCAAAGCTGGTGAGTGAAATAAAGTTTTATCAGCACAAAGGGGCATTGCAATAACAGAAAAGAAGAGACCGTCGGTTTTCTAAAATTGAAACTTTTACGGCTAGGTTATCGCTATTCCCTACAAAAGCCGTTTGGGGCCGTTGCAACCTCACCACGCTCGAGGCTTGGTTCATTCACACCGTTTAGATACAATAGGGGTGATAAATGGACTCTGGGGTACTTCTGAAAATTAAATTTTTATTTTAGAGCCGCTTTGCAAACCAGTTAATTAGAACATTATTTAACGAGCCAACTTGATTGCAAATGCCTGAGTTTGGAATTTTAGTTTGCCATTGGTACATTTAACTATGGTAGACAGAAGGCTGCGCTTTTTATGGGCGACCATAGTCATAAATTACCGAGTTTAACTTAGGACTGTTTTTCTAAATATATATAACTCAAAGGTGACTGACTGACTGACTGACTGACATAGTGATCTATCAACGCACAGCCCAAACCACTGGACGGATCGGGCTGAAATTTGGCATGCAGGTAGATGTTATGACGTAGGCATCCGCTAAGAAAGGATTTTGATAAATTCTACCCCCAAGTGGATAAAATAGGGGATGAAAGTTTGTATGAAACATGGAATTCCTTGGCGCGAGCAAAGCCGCGGGTTCAGCTAGTCAAATATATATAAAAAAAAGGTGTATTCGACAAAACTAGGCTAGTCTTAATCCCTAAGCTTATTATTATAAGACACAGTTGTATCTAGCTCAGGCTAGTCTAAAACAAGAAGTATTTTCAGACTTATGACAGCCTACGTAGCTCAGTTGGTAGTAGCTCTGCCTTCTGCGCCGTAGGTTGTGAACCCGTGACCCGTGAATAAACATTTGTATGATGAACATAGATAAGATAAGATAAGATAATGTTTATTTCAGACAAAAAAGAGATACATATGAGTTGAGCCATACAGCGGTCTTATTCTAGGGATTTTAGCTTATCAGGCAATCTGGCACACTCTGGTTACGGAACATTACCTTCCGTGCTAGTTAAAAACTGTGTTACGGCAAGGTAAGTGCTTCTCTCCCCAGGTGCTACTATTTCTTATACCTATCTAGTGTTACAAACTCCTCCCGATGATTATACGTTAGCGCTCTGTCTGTGATGTTGTTGTTGATGAGAATAATTTTCTTGGCCTTTCCGAATATATCCTTCAAGGATCTAAGGACATCCTGCTCTTCCTGGTGTAGGCTCTCGAAATGGACCATGAGTTGCGATGCAGATTTCAGGTCGGCCTTGCATATTAGACACAGGAACCCTTCCAAAATCTCTTCATCGTTAGCTGCAGCCATGGTTTCCGTGATGGATTATGAGGTATACATGGATAAAATTGAACGTTTTATTAGCAAAATTAATATTTTTATCGCAAAAAAAATTTAATTATGAATTTATTTACTGTCAAAACTGACATTTCATATTGATGTTTGTTCTCTGTCTGGGTGTTATATATTTTTTTTTATACAACTAGCTGATGGAACAAGCAGATGGCCCACCCGATGCTCAGTGGTAACCATCATAAACAAAACATTGCCCCGTAGGTCACGCACAATAGGAACGTGCCCTACGATGCACTGCCCTGCGTCCATCAACTTGAGGCATACAAATGTTAAGCCTCATGTGCCTGTAATTACACCGACGACCACACTCTTCAAACCGAAACACAGCGTTGCTGCTTGGCGGCAGAAAAAGGCGTGGTGGTAGTACTTCCCCGGACGAGCCCTTCACAAAGAGCTCTACTACTCTTTAAATAATATTATAAGTATGTATTTACAAAAAAAAAGTATACAAGTAGTATATTAGCTATCTGGTTTCCATATCACAAGCATAAGCTTAGTTTGGGACTAGATAGTGCTGTGTGGAAAGTCCACCAATATTTATTTATTTATTTCATTTGTGCTTTCATGTCTGGGCTTAGCCCAACTTTACTCTGCCGAGATGTACCAAACTAAATCTAAAACAAAACTTAGATATTATTTAAAAGACTTTAGCGCTGTTATGTTTAGTTGTTTTTCCACATTAATTAAAATTATCATTAGCTATGGGCGCTTCATTAAAATTATAATTACTATTTTAATCTTTAGAAGTATATTAATATTAGCTAACGAAGCGCTGTTGGTTTGATGAGTCTTCCTAGGCTCTCTGTTTTTTTGTTAATGTAACCTATTTCATTTTGTTTAATTATTATTGTTATTTTTGGTTTTCCCTTCATTCTTTAACTTTAATTATTTTTTTTATTAACACGTAAGCTTTTTCTAGTTTCACTATGCGAAAACGTGTAAATGGCCTTTAGCTATTTTTATGAATTTTGAATTAGTCTGTAAGTACTGTTATCCTGAGAAATAAAAATAAATAAATTAGTTTCAAAATAAAATCTTTCTGATAAACTCAAAAATTAAAAGAACAAAAGAAAGAAAGAAAAACATATTTATTTCGTCCCACAAACACAGGTAGGTACTTGCTTAAAACTAACAGAAAATAAAATAATAACCTACACTAATAAAGAACCTACCTACCGTTGTGCGGGGCAAAAAGGTAACGTCTCCGCTTAAATGCTGCACTAAACCTAGGTACCTAGGTACCGTAGGTACAGTGCAACGCTGGTTTTCAGACGTGGCCTGGCCAATAAAACGAATATTCAAATATATTTGTTGGTTTCCATGAAAATTACATGTTAAAGAAAATAGCGGTCAGGAAAATCGGTTTTGGTGCCTGCATCAAGTAAGTGCATGCTGTGCAATTGCTTCGTACTGCCTAGCCAGCCATCTAGCCAGTAAACTACCCAACAAACATAAAAATATAAAATAAAAATATAATATAAAATTTAAATGCATTATTTCTAACCGCGGTGACCGACGACGCCGACGTTTGGTTTTAAATGCGACTGGAAGCTATTATTACCTAATAAAAAAATAAAATTATGATGTATGGATTTTCGTACAGAACTAATAAAAACCCAATAAAGTAAAGTAAAAATGTTTTTTATTGATAAGATAAGCACAGTTATATTTTGAATCCATAGGTTCCCGAACCAGTTAAGAAACTGTGTTTCAGGAGCCAGAAATGTGAGCATTTTTTTAATAATAACGATTCACTAATTACTTGTAACTTATATTGTAAGAGGTCAGTGACCAAATTTAGTTCTACATCTGCAGCTTACCTAAAGCGGATTGTGGATTTTGCTACAACATCTTGTGGAGTAATTTAGTAGCACGAGTATTTCGTTACTACTGCAATGCGCCTAGCATTAGGTATTCTGCTCGGTACTCACTTCATAGGTACAGGCTTTTAGAGCTCTGTCTATGATTATGTGCTATATGCTACAACTAATTTCATTAAATTATTACGACTTGATAGAGAACAAGGATGATATTGTATTTTCATCAAGCCAGAGCCGGGACTTAAAAACTGTATGTTGACTTTGTGGCAAATATTTTGAAAGTAAATCATAAAATTTCGTTGTAAGTTGGTACAAAATGTGGGAGTGAGTAAAGTTTAAAAGTGCCACTGTCTACCAATGCGCGGTTTCAAATACATAATAGATCTGAGGCAAATCTACCGATTCAGGATTCTATATTTCTGCAATATCTACAGCCAGGATTCATGCCATGGGTCTATTTAATGTTCAGTTATGTGTACCTACTGCTATATGATTTGTTATATTTACACTGTGTTCAATGCTATTGCACTGCAATGGATGTCCCATACACAGCAGATTAACATTGATACAATGGCCCCTTCAAAAGTAGCACACTATTAATTATAACGATTGTTATACGTGACTTTTATATCGGCAGCAGTATCTACTGCTCAGTAATAATTTCCATCTGTTCGTTCCGAATAACAATAGGTATTTTTTTACGTAATACATTCTTGCAATAACACTATCTTAGTGCTTAGGGCCTGATACTGATATTTTGTCTTTGTTCACGGCATTTTATCGACTGATATTGTCAATTCATATTATGATTTTTATTGGCAATCGTTTAAGCATTGTTAAAACCATGAGCCTATTAGCCGGTTCTTTGAGTTCATAGTTAGCATGTGGTTCTGCCATCGATCTTCGACATAATCCGCTCTTTTGAGGCTTCCTAGCCTTCGACCAAAAGAAATTCAATTACTGGCTATCGGCATAAATCTCTCGGGATTTGTTTGGACAAGTTTTCTTGTAGGCTCATTTGAATATTCAGAAGTCAGAATACATTTTGGAAATCGATAGTATAATATTTATGTGGGGCTGGAACCATATTAAAATTAAATAACATAGACCAAATATCATTACGTTGAATATTTTTAAGTAGTAGAATCCTAACTTTATAGAGCATTATTTCGCATTTATAATATAAGACTCCTATAATATATCATAATAGTAGAATATATCATATAAGATCCCTATAATATAAGAATCTGTCTGTCTGTCTGTCTGTTACGCTTTCCCGCTTAAACCTCTGAACCGATTTTGATGAAATTTGGCACAGACAATCTTTAGACCCTGAGAAAGAACATAAGCTACCTTTTATTGCGAAAAAAAGAGATGAAGAGATTAAAAGTACGCAGACGAAGTCGCGGGTACCAGCTAGTATTGTATAATTAAGGGACTTGAAATTGATTTTCCTTATTAAAATTCGAGTAATTAGTGCAAAATCATGCATTTGACTTTGGAAGAATGCGCCAGAATACTTTTAATTTTCAAGTTAATAAATTGTTATTTTCAATTAAACTTTGGTTTATTTTATGCGTGACAATTTTTTTTATGCTTTATAGAGCTGTTTTGAGTTTTATATGTGATTTGTAGTTAGCTACATAACCCTTTATTTTTGCGGGCAAGTCTAATCGAGGATACAATTTTGTATGACTTATCAGTATGGAGATATAAATCAAAACTGCAAAGTCGCAAGCCCAACTCCGAGCAAAATATATCGGCGTCAGTGTGCGGTGCCAACAAGAATGGAATCCGTTCCGAACGTACAGCTGATCCGAGAATTCAATAGAAAGTAGAGAAAAAGGAACAAAATTGTGCGACACTCACAAATAAAACAGGCACACAAAATTGTAGTGTGTTTGACTAAACTTCCAAAATAATATTACTAATTCTATAATGTTTGAACATAAGAACGTTTGTGGCTCTATTACGTCGTAAAATCTGGGCCAATGGGATGAAACTTGGAATACGAGTAGATTGATGTAGTTCGTGACCTGAGATACACCCGTGAGCTAAGTTAATGCAAAAATTTAAACAAACTTCTTAATTATTTAGGTAATTTAAAAGACTATATTGCTTACATCCCTTTAGTTCGGACAGTCGGGTTTTTTATCCTACTAATATTATAAACGCAGTTTGTGTATGGATAGATGGATGGATGTTTGTTACTCTTTCACGCCGGAACGGCTGAACTGATCTGGATGAAACTTGGCATAGAGATAGATTACAGTCTGGAATAGCACATAGGCTACTTGTTATGCCGTGGGAATATCGGGATTTAAATCTGCGCGGGTAATACCGCGGGGTGCAACTAGTTTTTAACAAATATTTTATTCCAATTTTCTATCCAAAATATCTCTAAAACACGGTCAGACGAGACATCGAAGCTTGCTGATTCGTACATATATAACATACCTTTTTTCTACGTAAATGTGGCCGATATTTTATTCCAATACAGGAATGTGTATTCGTGAATTGCACTACTAAAATACTTTGGAAGACTGTAGCTCTCTTTTTAAGACAAGAAAATAGCCACCATTTTCTCGACCTCTTTTTTGGTCGATTTGAATGCAGATCAAGTTCGTATTATATTTCTTTAGCATCATTTGAAAAACATATCTAAAGATATGTGTACACTAAGTAATACTTTCAGCTTACTAGGCAACTTCGCACATTAAGAGGTATAATTGAGTGTTTTTTTAAAGAATCAATACCTCTTCTATAGTCTGCAGTGTCCACCCACGCCGCTCTATTCTCGTTCTTTCAAAGACAAAACTTTTCATGTAAAGGGATATGGGAGGGGGAAATCCTATAATGATCGAACTTCACCCATGAAGTTCATTTGATTATATTTCTTTACTACTACGCAATTATTAGATGATATTCGTGCATATTTTTTTAAACCATAATGTCTAACATGTAAATAAAAAATTATCTTTTAAATATAGTTTGGCTCCTTCGTTTAGAATTATAGTTCAGAAACCAAAAGTTACCAAAAACCTAACAGGATTTTTAGCAAACCTCAATAAATGTTATGATCGAAATTAGATTTGAACACAAGTTTAAAACACCACTTAACGGACTTGTGTCTGAACCTCAATAAAACTCATTGAATAATTAAAGCAAGTAAGTATTAATCTACTTAGCTAGGGTAAGTGTTATGTTCGCGGAGGAACGTTTACCAGTGAGGTAAATACGCCCATTTACCAAACAGGGTTGCCGTGAAAGCATAATATAACTTTTAGCGATTGAGTGAAGGAGCTCAGCACATTTGAAAGTAAGACTGTGGATTACAAGGCATGTAACAACCACTACGGCCCTCGAATAACCAAGCAAATACACAAAAATGCATTGAATCATCACATTGGCTTTAAAGTTTTTAAATAGCCAAGTTTTTTTTTAAAACAAAGATAAAACAATTGTGGTTCAAACTTCGTTTATGGTAGAACACCAATACAATTGTATTGACATCGGTTAGTCTATAAAGACTGATACGGTCTGTAAACTAAAGGTGCGTGTATGTAGGTCTTGTCCATTCGTTACGTTTTAAGTATTTCCATTTCGAAATTAAATTGTCCCCTCTAAATCCGTAATCTGATGTATGCGGAACACGGTTTAGATTCGCTGTCGAGTAAGGAAGGGCTTAGTCGATCGATTCTACGAGTATGCGGTTTATGCTAAACTATCATGATTTTAATAAAAAATCAGGGTAAAAACGTTAGAAAGATAATCTTTCATCACATAGAATATTGTCAAATGTGTTTAATACAAGGTTGCGCGTACCTGACGTGCTTAGCCATTAAAATTTTAAGCAAACCTCGTGGTGCCTCGTGCTTTGTGGTGATAGAAAGAAAGAAAGAAAGAAGAAAAAGGTTTTATATAAGACGACACAAATGACATAATAAGAGCGACAAACAAAACTAACTAACATAGATTTTAAACATTACACTAATATTACAAGCAGAGAAACAATTTGGGTGAAAAAAGGCGTGTCTCTGATTTCCGTCTATGTAGAGACGTCACAAAATGGTGTCCAGCTCAGCATGATGCGTTTGGTAACATAACGCTGATCGTATCGCCGGAACCAGGTGAGTGACGCCAGGCTTTCATAAAAGAACGATATAAATTAACTATCTGAGTGAAATGCCCAAGAAATAGCAAGAATACCATTGTATTTTTGAGATCTTATTATAACCACATGCCAAAGCATCTATTGAATTTGATACCGAGTTTGTTGCCCGTTCTTCTCGGCGTTGGTCGCGTGGAACTGGCACTAGAGTCACCTAGTTTTTTTTATATTTATTTATTTTATTGAATAAAAATATTTTGAATTTGAATTTGAATTACCGAGATTATTAAGGCACTCAATGGTAATTTATCAATAAACTACAGCTGTTCTACATTATCACCATGTTTGTCCCAACTTTTCCATAAAACTCCATCATCCCAGCATCCCAGTTGGCAGTAGCCGAGGTGTGACGTCACACCATAATCTTCTATATTGTCGCTGAGATATTAGACTGAATACGAACGAAGAGAGAGGTCGCGGCGTAGTCAAAGTCGAAATTAATTTATTGGACAAAAGCACGGAGCTTACTGTGCAATAAATACAATATCTGTTAAAGTATTGAATGGCTAATTTACCTCATAGGATTTGTGAATTTCGTTGTAGTTTTCTTGTTTTCGACCTCATTACGGGCATCAAAATTTTTCATGTTGTTTCGTATTTATTCTGTTCTTGTGTTATTGTTTGTAAATATTGGCTTACATAAATAATAAAAACTTATAGAAATATTATTTATGAAGCTAATACCGTTTACTGTAATTTTGTATGATTTTTTTTTTGCAACTCCAAAATCTGCGTGTTTTCAAATTCATTTTTTACTTAGGTAAAAGGTTAACGTAGACACTATAAATGGTAATGTAGTTGAGTACGCTTATAGGTACCGCCAAAACGCCCATAGTATAACAAATTCGTGATATGCTAATGATACCTGTGGTACTAAGCCATGCATGGCTCCAAGGTCTATTGTTAATCCAATATCTTGCCTCTAGCATATATAGGAGGTTACAGCAATAACTCAACTAACTACCCTCATTTAAACGTACTCTCCGTCCGACAATCCGTATTTTTCTCAGAAAACTAAGCTTACGGTTCTTATAAATAAGAAACTTTATAATGCCGGCCGTACCGATGAAGCTGATATATACATAAACACATGATCTCATGTCCACGATTGATGACAAATTCTAAACTTATCTTGATTAAAACGCACATCAATTATGGCACCTTAAAAATATATGGACGAGAAGATTATTCAACATACGTGGTGGAAAGAAGCGTACACCACTATATTACGTTTGACGATATTTATGAATACCAAATCTTTATTAGAGCTTCCGTTGGCCTTGCGCCAATCTCAGACCTAAGGGCGACAACATACAACCTTGACAGCGATACAATTATATCATCATCTAAAATACTATAAAATACTCCAAAACCTGCGTCTACGATGTGTCATAATATCACATTCCACCTGGTGAGTTTAATCATAGTTCTGCTAGACGCGTCATAAACTGAGATAGATTGCGAGTTATGTAAAACATTTTTAATCCGGCGGAGAATTAAAGAATACTGTTATCGTAAAAAGTTATGTATGATTTTCAAAAGACATTTGAATATCCACGTTCATTTTGGCGCAATTAATTTGTATATTTTGACAATGATACTTCTGCTACCCATATTATTGATATTTCCTTCCTTGACCTATAAACATTTACTGCCCCACGCCATAAATGCAGATAAAAGGTATCAAACAGGAGGCAAAGCAGCATTTGGATTTGGTATGTCAATATTAAGATTTTATTTCTTTCCTTTTTCACATCTAAACAATTCTTAATTTTCTGAAAATACACTTACAGTACTAAGTAGGTATGTACCAAATGGTATGAGGAGATATCTAACGTGCTCTGACAAGGGCCCCGGTGCATAGAGAAATAATCATTCGTTTTATTAGGTGTGTATTAGCTAAACTATAAAAAATTGTGAGCGGGCTCAACGTTTTCTAGGTTCGGGAGCTGGCTGACCCTGTCTTTTCAAAGCTTAGGTTAGAGGGCCCCTTAGCTCTGGGGCCCTGGTGCACCGCACCACCTGACCCTATGATAGCCAGTGCCGTGAGCCTATTTCATTTAAGCCAAATCGAAACGGCTTTTTAATTTTCTGAGAATGATGGTATCGCTTATCGGTGGCGTAAAGTCTCAATCTGGTTAAGGTAAACCACTTTCAGCTATCAGTCAGCTGTATTAGACAACTGGGTCGAAAATAAGCATGAGCATAATTTTGAGGGATTTTGTTGGCGTGCTTGGACTCGGTGCAGTGAGTAAAGCCCCAAATTACGGTTTGTGCGCCTGCTTTTAATGTTTCAGCGCTTTTGTCTTTTTTGTGAATTTGGGTACAGCGGCTTACAGCCAGAAACCTAGTTGGAAATATTTTTATTCGTTCGTATTTTCCTTGTCAGTCCTCTTTGTCCGTATGAATTGAACCGACTAACATTATTAGGTCAAACTAAAGCAAAAGCGTATTTTAGAAAAACTCTTGCCATTAACTTTTAAAAACGCTGAGACAAGAGTCCCGAGAAGGTTGAAAGAAATTATTAGTTTTTTTTATTTAGAATAATTTAAATATAATAATTTAATTTAATTTTTCTAAGGCAAGACAAGTCAAATTAATTATAGCCTTACTCAAGATTATACTGAAAAGCCAACACTCGTTAAAACGAGTAAATTGTCACTGTCGCCCATTTTAAGACATCAATGACACTGATCAAGCAAAAGATTACTGTCATTAGTAGAAAAGCATTTTGAGATTATGAGTTTTCTCAACATACTGTTTTGCTGTGCAATGGAGGCCAAAAGCTCAAAATACAACCTGTTGAAGCCATTATGGTGATGGTATGATGTGAAGATGACTAATGATGAACATTTTATTATGTTTTGAATCCGGGTGTTCGTGTTAAAACCTGACGCGAAAGCCACAATTTCGAAATTTTGGTTAGATGTAACCAAAGGCTGGATGTGGATGAGCCAATATACAATCGGCCCTGAGAACCGGTGAAGTATTTTTAACTATATTTTTATTTATCTCAAAATCAATCTGATTGGGACGGAGAAACTGATATATGATGAACTATTACTATATTATTGCCTCCTCCAAAATTTTTGGAGGAGGCTTTTACCGCCACTGGCGGTCCATATACAAATTATTAATTTTATTCATTAAGTACATATACAAGTTTTATTCATAGTTTAGCAAATAAGTTATTTAGTTTTAAGGTATTGTAATTTAAGTATAAAAATAATAACAATAATCTAGTTGTACTTTTTAGTAGTAAATATGTGAAATAGTCTATAGGAAATAAAGCTTTTTTTATTTTATTTATTTATTTTATATATTATTGAATTTTAGCTCTAGATAAAAACTTTATGAGAAGACTATTTGGTACCTGAAAACCACGCAAAAGAAGACGTGGCGTACCTTAAAATTTTTGTATGCATCAAGAACTAAAGTGGTTTCATTCGGGTCCACGAAAAGATATTTATGTAAAGCTGCATCAATCTTTATTCAATCGGAAAGAGATGACTGCTATCTTCCGCGATACTTGATGATTCATTGCCTTTTGATCGTGTTAGACCAGATGGCAGTAAATTTGGTTCTTATTTATGAATAAAGTGCAATTGTGAAATATATTACGGCTACCACTTAAATTTTTTAATTGATAAAAATTAAAAGAAGTCACGAAAATTAAAAAAAAACTTTCCCTAAAGGAAGAAAAGCTATTTCAAGCGCGCTCTGGTAGACTACTATTATGATGGTGTCTTTGAGCAAGAGGAGTGAAAAGTAAACTTGACTAGATAAACAGTCGAACAACTTTGATCTGAATGATTTTAAACATTGGTTTAACATTATTATCTCTAGCTCGGTGTATTCTGTCTGTTTTTCAAAAGGTAGGTATTCATGTGCACGTGATACGTTGAATGAA
Source organism: Plemyria rubiginata (assembly GCA_963576535.1). Lineage (NCBI taxonomy): Eukaryota > Metazoa > Arthropoda > Insecta > Lepidoptera > Geometridae > Plemyria > Plemyria rubiginata. Next base: position 1,127,591 of record OY754905.1, read on the forward strand.
TCAAGTTGAAAATTGACAAAGGTTGTCATCCCGCCACTGCACAACCGGAGCAGTATTCAGCCTTTTAAGTTATGAAAATAAATGCAGAAAGACAAAGAGTATTTTTTTATATAACCTGCTGAGCGAACAAGCAGATGGCTCACTTGATGTTAAGTGGTAACCATCACCTATAAAAAAATCATTGCCTTGTAAGTCACGCACGTTAAGAACGTGCCCTACGATGCACTGCCCTGCGTTCATCAACTTGAGGCATATGTGCCTGTAATTACACCGTCGACCACTCTCTTCAAACCGAAACACAGCATTGCTGCTTGGCGGCAGAAAAGGCGTGGTGGTAGTACTTCCCCGGTCGATCCCTTCATAAAGAGCTCTACAACTCTTAAAAAAAATTTTTGCAAATATTTTGTTGGATACGCATAATTGCCCTAAAGATGTTCATATTCACGTGACAGGTTGTAAGCCCATTGCCGCTGCAAAATAAAACTAGCTCCTTTGTTTTCTCAGTACGCACTTAAAACACTTAGATGTGCAGTTATAGCTAATTTGTGGCTAAAATAACGTTGACTGCCTGGTGTTATTTAGAGTCAGTTGCAATCAAAATATTAATTAAATAAATCAACCAGTGGCATTAAATTCTCCGCTTGTTTCAGAATTTAATAAATTCGGAGTATTAATTGGTTTGCTGTGAATCAATTTTCATTTAAATCATCATTCTCGGTTGTCACGTGGATCTTATTGATGGCCCAAATTGTCATCGCGTATTTATTTTTTATTTTTTACAATAGTCTTTTTTTTGGTTTGTTTCGGATGTAGTGGTGGATTGGTGTGCAAAATAAACAAAACATTTATAATTGGCTTTTATTAAAGGTATTTGGAATAAAAAAAAAATCTGCAGTCCGTTGCGAAAGATCTAGAGATTGCTTAATTGATCTGAATCTTAATCGTCGTTCTACTCCGTGTGTTGTTCAGATAGTCTCCTAGATATGAAAATTTTTATTACTGTACTCGTTTACCTACACTTAGAAACTGAATATTTAAAAAGTGATCATTTGCCATCTTCTGCGACGGAAGAGCTGATATTCATAGGGAAATAGCATTACTTGATTAATATCCGATTTTATAAAAGCCGCTTAGTCAAATTGAATTCGTTCCGCTCGTCAACAAAGTATAATTATTAAATTGCTTTTCGGATCATGATTGGAGATGATTAAATAGTCTATTTTTTTTTTACTTTGTTTTGAAATATTACACGAGTCTGCCAGCAACCACGGCTATTGCAACATAGCCGACGACACGTCGGGAAAACAATAAAAGTAAAACGCGTTAAATACCCATGAAATATTTCAATATACGTTCTAATAAATCATTTCAAATTGAAATATCTCAATCTAGTGAGCGACCTATAATTAAAATGATTGAATGGAGTCTACGCAAATACGTCGAGAGGCTCGTGACGATGGATTTACGTTTGTAAGTTCTAAAATAAGCCCGGACACGAATACGAGACTACTGAGCGGCAGCGGGCACGAAACATCGCTTAGCTTACTACAAAATAGTAAATCTCTGTCGAGCGTTTTAGGAACAGTTGGTAACATGCAATCAAACTCAATAATACCCTTAGCTAAAAGTGGACCTACGCCCACAATTTAACTTGTTTTTCTATATGGAATTTAATCGAAGAAAGTAGGAAATCAAGTTTTTTGTTGCTGTTGTGAGAGATGAAACCAAGATTTTGAAAAACTTTTTACAGTGGTAGGTTAATTTCAAAACGATACAAAACTTGGTATAAAACGCAGCTTTCTTTTTAATATTTTTTTTTACAAAATTCATAGTCGTGCTACGAAATATGGAGCGATAGGAAAGCTGGTTGTCCGCCCGATGTACAAGCTATGTAATGTAAATAAGCCGCAATGAAGAATGAACAAGCTGGGAATAGTTTGTGTCGAGGTGTTGATTGCTCCAGGCCGTCCGGTGTTTGATTAGGCTACCTGTGATAAAAGATGGGCTTCCATGATTGCTTTGTTTTAATTATTTTAATTGGTTTAACTTTGCATGTTTATTTTCTAAATGTTTTTGCTTGTAAAATGTGCCAAACTAACCATCTAGAAACGAAAAGTCTCTTGTCAATATAATACAACGAACAGAAGATTTTATTTCTTTCATATTTTAAAATAGGCTATGATATTTTGTACCTTCACACGCTTGATTAATTTTATATTAAAAGAGAACTTTACTGTGGTATTGCGTCACAAGTTTGCTAGAACCTATACTGTAAATACATTGTACAAATTAACCAATCCAGTACATTGGTGACAGATTGCCCCGCACAGATGGGCCGGTAGGTACGCGAACACACATCATCGGTCTAGACCGCAAATCGGCTGCGGTGAGCCACAATGGCGCGCAGCCAAGGTGCCATGCCGGTTGCATCGTGCATGTTTGACAAATTTCCGGGTTTTGATAAAAATGCTACTGGCATAACATATACATTTACAATTTTTCTATGACCTTACAATGGGTATTTTTTCTAATGCCTAATTTCCTTTCTTGTCTGTATGTTTCCTCTGTGTGTTTGTTGTCAAATATATGTATTTTCTATTCCGCAGTGTGGCACCTCAACGAGCAGACTATCTTGGGGCACCGAAGACACCTGGGGAAGCCTGCACCAGCATCAGGGATCTGGCTTTCCTAGAGGACATCAAGTGCATGGCTGAACTAGCGTCCGGCACCCGACACAAAAAAAGGCAAAAAGGGCAAAAAGGGCCCATCAATGGCCACTTGCGGAAACCAGTCCACTCACCAAGTATTCTAATCTGCTTTGTTTTGTTTAAATATAAACCGGATAAGAGACCGAGAGAAAGAGAGATGAACCGATAAAATTGTCATTGTCACGTTATGCCGGTGGATGGAGAAGGCTCAAATTCATTCGTACTGTAAATTACAAAATGTTTATATCGGAGAGACTTGCGAGTGGGAGACTTCCAAGCTGATAAAGTTCCAAGTTAAATTGCAATAGTTGGTTTTTTCAGTCAACCAAGATGTATATTTTTCCTCTAAGATGTTGAAGTTTTACCATATTTTGAATGAATGATATTCATATCATTTTGTAGTTTAACGAAGAAAACACACTATCAAGGGGCTTATTATATTATTCGACTTTCGATTGGTCGTGGGCAGTGCTTCCGAAGACTTTTAGTTACGTTTTTTGTAAAAAGTTTCGTTAAAGTAGTTTTCACTTCCGAATTTTCATGGTGGTTTGAATAAATATAATATGTATTCTTTTATTCTTGATATTCTTGCATTATGCGCTGGCTTTGTTCAAAAACGGGGATTTGACACAACGAAAACTTGCCGTTCTAAATTGAATTGTTTTATAAATTTGCGATGTAAGAAAACTTGGATGACAAAAGAGTTTCTGGAAGCGAAACGAATATAATTTTTATATTATGAATACTGTGACAAATTAATTTAAAACATTACTGCAAAAACATTTGTTTAAAATTCTTATAAGGACAATCTTATCATTTACCTAATACACTTTCCCCAGGTTTCTGAAAGCTCGATCAACACTAATCGGCTGTCAAGTCATTTGCTATATCTATCTAATTTGAAGTAAAAGCTGAAATAGCAAGTGACTTGACAATCGATTAGTGTTGTTAAGGCTTTCAGAAAGCGGGGGCTTGTGAACGTGTTCAATGAAAAATGAAAAATGAAAAAATCTTTATTTGACACCTTACAGTTACAATAGGTTGTAAATAATAGGTACATAAGTATTACCGGCTTTAAGGTAAACATAGGTTAGGTTTGAGTGATCCCGCTAATACCTAAACTAAGATAAAAATATCTTGTATGATAAGCATTAGCGCCCACCCTCGAGTTTTTAATGAAGCCAGTTTTTTTTTACATTTTGTAATAGTATGGGTAAACAAAGAATCGGATAACATTATAATTTTAAGTATGATAGATTCGTATGTGTGTGTGAGGTTATAATGTAATGTGTGTGTATATATGTATGTAAGTGGGTTCTCCCACCACAGGAGAAACCAGTGTGGTGTGTGGGAAGTGTGTACCTACTGTGAATGTGTGTGTGAGTGTGTTTCTGGGAGTTCTCCTGATAACTCAAGTCTCTTAAGAGCCAGGGTTTCACAGGAGAACCCCCCTGTGTGTGATGTGTATGTGTTATGATTTTGAGTGGAAAGTGTCAACGGATGATTAATATGAATGGGAATGGTCTCCACCATTGAACGAATTCACCAAACTGAACAATATTATAGTAATAATTAAATAATCAAAAATAAAAAATCATTTTAAATTTTTTAAGGAATTGTTTAAGATTTTCCCAGCCATTATTGCTTGTCTTTAAAATTAGAAAGATAAAATAAATAATTCCACGAAGTTACTTTAAGTGGGAACCTATCTGCGTTTAGTTACCAACTCCATCTATGATCGGAACCGTGTGAAAACCTTCCAACTTGTAACAAACTAAGCTCAACCCGTGAGTAGGCTTGTCTACAAAACTCGTCTGAAAGCTCGCTGTGCGCTTATTTTAGTATTCTTTGTTATGTTGGGCAAGTTAACTACTTCGAAATCGTGAAGAGCGTAATATCGTCTTTATAAAGAAGGCTAAAAATAGTTTTAAATCAATTGCATAAAAGTCGAATTCAAGTTTTGCTGAATTTCAAATCTAAAATCATAATTTTTTTAACATGACATTAAAACTAACTATTCACATGCAGTTTCCCTTTAATATAAATCTGCTTAAATGGCATTCTGTATGCTTGGCTGAAGATCGGCGACCATCGGCGGCGATTCTAGGCTTATTCTAGGTAATAACGAAGCTCGGCTGTGACTTAACGTCACAGCGTAACTTAACTCGGCTCGGCTGCGACTTAACGTAAGTTTACGGAGAGACGTTCTATGTGTGTGCTCTATCGTCTGTACAATGGGGAGTGTTCTAGGAATTGTTAAGATTGGTGCCAGCAGTTGAATTTCACCATCGCACCACACGTCGCAACTAAATTCCTTCCTCTTTCTCTCTTATCACCTCTTAAAAGGTCGGCAGCACATCAGCAACGCCTCTGGTATTGCGGGTGCCTATGGGCGACGGTGACCACTTTCCTTCAGGTGCCTATAGGCTCGGGCTTTGTCATAAAAAATATATTATTTTTTATACTGATGGAGCAAGCAGATGGCCCACCTGATGGAAAGTGGTAACCATCACATATAACAAAGCATTGCCTCATAAGTCACGCACGATAGGAACGTGCCCTACGATGCACTGACCTGCGTCCATCAACTTTAATTACACTGGCGACCGCACTCTTCAACCCAAAACACAGCAACGCTGCTTGAAGGTAGAAAAAGGCGTGGTGGTAGTATTTGCCGGAGGAGCCCTTCACAAAGAGCTCTACTACTCTAACATTTAATTATTGAGCTCAAAATTAATTTAATTTAAAAAAGTTCTTTGTAAAACCCAGGGTTATCTTTATAACTTGTTACTAAATGTATATAATAACTAAATATTTGAAAACGTTTTAAAAACTGAAACTGAAACAGCTTCACGACTTTGATCCGCAGGCACGGTAGATATCCCTTCAGATCTCTCAGTACCAAGAACTAACTCAAGATTCTTTGAGGATGTCGAAGGGGGGTAGTCATAGGTACGTCCAAACATTACATTTGGCACGTACCCACATTTTGCAGTAGTTAGGATTCCATACGTGTCAGGTTGCAAGCCCATCGCCGCTGCTAGAATACTAACTGGTTTCCTCACGATGTTTTCCTTCACCGTTTAAGAGCACTGGAAACGTTTTAACACTAGTTTTATATGAAATTTGTTTCAATGTTCACAATTTTCTTGTGTTCATTTTGACATTGCTCTTGGGGCACGCTCTACGTATCAAATCACGCGAAGTGCTGCATCACGTGAGCCAAATGTGATGGAAATACCTGCAACCCAAAAGTTTCATCTACGTGATGTCTTCTATTTTGTTTGTTTTAGCACGTCTATTTTATACGAACTCACCTAGGAGGGGAAAGCAAAATCTTTTGAAAAGAAGTTGCTTGAACTGAGTCAGTTTTATGAGTCATCAATCAATTCATTTATTTGCATACAAACATGGTACCTACACAGATACAAATTCAGAGGTATGCAAAAATTTAAGGAGGTACATGCATTATATTGAGATCAGTGCTTGATTATTATTAAAGTGTTATATTAGTTACAAATTGAGACGTTTTCCGTACCAACAATAGTCAGGATGGCATGGCATATAAGCACCAGTCTATCCAATTACCTATCCATCAGCTTGACAAAATAATTTGTAAGCCCAAAGTTGAGATACAGGTTCCAAACAATTCCAACAATGAGACGAGGGCAAAATTTATAGCAAATTCTCATAAAACACATCTCTTATGACCAAGTGAACTCAAGATTCTTAGAAAAATTTAAGGAATCGAGTTAGTATTCTAGCAGCGGCGATGCTTGCAACCTGTCACGTATGGAAACCCAACCACTGCAATAAATACGTGGGTATGTTCCAAATGTATTATTTAACTTACCTGCCTCATGTAAGAGAGATTTTCTTGATACCTGATTTGGTTTATTGTAATCATGATAAAGTCATACCTTGTTTGCGTTAGCCAGTACACAAATACAATAAACTGGACTAATTACTGGATCAATAGTTATCTATCATAATGTAATAAAACATTGCGCACATAAATTTTTCGATAGAAAAATCCATTGGTGTACGACCGGATTCGAACCTGCGACCTTACGATCGGAAGGCGGGGTCACTCCCACTAGACCACCGGAGCTCTTGAACGGTGAAGGAAAACATCGTGAGGAAACCAGTTAGTATTCTAACAGCGGCGATGGGCTTGCAACCAGTCACGTATGGAATACTAACTACTGCAAAATGTGGGTATGTGCCAAATGTAATGTTTGGACGTACCTCTGACTACCCCCCTTAGACATCCTCAAAGAATCTTAAATTAGTACCTAATTGGTACTGGGAGGCCTGAAGGGATATCTACCGTGCCTGGGGATCAAAGTCGTGAAGCTGTTTCAGTTTCAGTTTTTTTTCATGTAATAAAACGCTCGGGCTTTGTTGTTCGTAATATCGTCTAATCACCTAAGTTAGACAGCATTCAGCGCTTTCAGATTGGGACTAATACTAGCGTTTTACTCTAAGCGCTTTCGCGTTAGTTTTAGCTTTGAGAGACAGATTTCAACAACTATAAAAACAATTTTTTTTTACACTTCTTGCCTAAACGAGTTGATCGCCCACCCCCGTCATGCTAAGTAGTAACCATCACAGCTTTTATCAAAGCATTGCCTTGTAGGTGTTGCACGCTATATAAACGTAGCCACACACCTACACTGCCCTGCATATAGGTATGCTGCTATATAGGTATTAAGAATGTATTACTCTTTTTTGTTTGCAAATTACTTTTATGCTGCAAAAGGACTGTAAATTCGGATATTACTTAGTCATGAGGCCCCTAGAGAGGCCTACCTCACAAAAACTTAACGTACCTATTTCAACGATGCCGCTAGCTGTCATTGCTTAGTAGTTATGTGTTTAATATAACTACGAGTACGCTGAATACTACATTTTGCGCCAAGTAATAACCACAAATTGCGTTGCTTGCAAACATACTGCTTTGTTACATATTGGGCTTAACATCTGACTATCTGACATATTATATTATATATTAATATATAGTCAGAGTGAGATAGTCCACACGACCTCAGTGGCGCAGCGGGCGAGAGTCCGCCTACGACGCAAGAGGTTGCGGATTCGTTTCCCGCCTCGGAAAAAAATTGTGTGCGATCTGCAGAATTTTGTTCCGTTGGTCTGGGTGTTTTCTATGTATAATATAATAAAAAAATATTTATCTATGTTAGTATAATATAATGTATTAAATACATCAGTTGTCTAGTACCCATAACACAAGCTTTGAGTAGATTTCTTTGGGGCTAGATAGTGCTGTGTGGATTGTCCAGCATTATTTATTTATCATTAAAATTTCAAAGTAAACATTACAATTAAAGGCCAATCCGCACACAGCAGTGCCGTCACTGTCACTGACGAGTGCGGATAGCGTCGTACAAAATGTATGCTACAATACCATATTCACTGACACTGATTGATACGTTACTGAATTGCACTGCACAGTGTGCGGATCGGCCTTTAATAGTATCACTATTCTCCAGGCGCGCTAGACATCCCCCTCAAACCGGTTAGTACTTAAAAGCTATATTATATTCAGATAAGTTCATATCTACATACCACTTCTTTGAATAAAGTAAGATTGTTAATAATGTTTTCAGAGAAACTATTCTAATTCAGCTTCCGATTTCAGTTTGTAGAAACTCCCCCTCCCTTGAGAGCCAAAACTAATTTCAGCGGAGATTATTATTATTACTTTCCATTGAAATTCTCATTCCATTCGACTTGCAAAATAACTTGACTTTCAACCGAATTCTAGATTTCCTATTGGCGTTTGTATGAAATCGTAGATGGCCGGATCTGGTTAATTGTTTCTTAAAGCCATAGCAATATAATTTAATAATCAAACTCAAAGTCAAAAATGAACAAACATTCATTCAATAAAATCACAAGGATCACCTTGAAACGTCTTAAAACTAGGTGACTCTAGTGCCAGTTCCAGGCGACCAACGTATCATAAATCATCGATCGATCGAGAACAAACGCCTGTGATGATGAACATTAATGTTTGTTCTCTATCTGGGTGTGATATTATAAGTATGTATTTACATTACAAAAGTTTAGGGCTAGATGATGCCTGAAATATTTAATATGGAACTTTTGTCCGTTTATGTGCATGCGGTATTGTTATTGCACGTGGTAAAAAAAATCGCATCGAAACTGAGCTGTCACTGTTGATCTGTAATTATTTTTGGCCACTTACGAGTACCTATTTAACATCAATGAAACTAAATCGGCTTTGATCACTAAGTACGGTAAATATCCCGTCACAAGAGATATGATGGGATAGATAGCTACTCGAGATTTATTAAAAAAGTGAAAGGTAGGTAGTCAGTTCGTATTCTAGTGGCGATGGGCTTGCCACCTGTCACGTATGGAAAACCAACTAGGTATGTGCCAAAATGACGACCTGCTTCTTACAATAAGAGAGTTTCAATTATGCTTAGGTTAGGTGAACGGCGTATGGACCTTTTAATCAAAAACTTACGCGCTTAAAATGTTAAGCATCATTTGGACCCGAAGGAAGGTTATATATACATAGTGAGCGAATCTGCAACTAGTCAGCTGCATTTACTTGCTTAGAGTATATCACAGATTGCATTCAAAAAGATGCAACAAAAGTTGAGAAAATGAAGAGCTATTGTACTGTACCTATGTATCTGAAGTAATGTAAATGTAAAACATGTTTGCAACGGTCTGCAGATAGCTCAACTGTTTCATATGTATTTTGTATATTTTGTACATTATCTAAATAATTGTAACTATTAGTTGTAATTTTCTTTGTCAATAAATGTATTTAGTAAACATTTGGTGGTTAAAAATGTAATAGGTTATGTCGACCTTTTGCTCCTCAGCCTTGGGCCCCGGGGAGCTTGTTACGTCAGCGCCATCCGCGTATATCCATCCACGCTCAAATTCCTAGGAATAAATTTTATTGAATGGTTTTCAAGAATAGTTGGTTAATATAAACGTGCGTAATATAAACGTATTCTAAATAATATTTAAAAGATGTCTCCCAAAGTAGGCATTACTTAACATTTGGGATCATATTATTATTTTGTTTCTTTTTTTTTGTTGCTTCATAGTGCACTGTAAAATATTATATAAAAAAAATTCTTGTGTTAGCCAACACTCGAAAAACTATAGTGGTATTAGTTTAACGACAGTTTCACACGAGTGAAAACCGCTTCGTGAGTTCTTAGCCTAAGTACAGATGCTTATTAAATTCGTTCGTGATCGACATTGATACCGATTCTGTTGTTTAATTTTCCTAACTTAACCTAATTTGACAGCTCTAAAAATATTGCCATCCCTTTCTAAAAGACAGAAATAAGAAAGACGGCTACAATTTTAGAGCTGTCAGATTAGATTAGTTAGGATAATGCAACAACAGAATCGACACCAATGTTTGCAATTTACTTGCGAATCACTTATCGAAAAAACTAATCACCACTAATTCTAAACATGACTTCTAAATAATTGAGAATTTGACTAATGTAAATACCATACGTTACTGCGTAGAGCAAATGAGAGGAGTCATATTTGCTTTACCCTGAAGGCTGATAATTATAATAATTGATTGCAAAGACTACATACAAACTCCTTTACATTTATATAATCTAAGTTATGTTAGGTGTGAAGGAACTGTGTAGTCCTTGCGATCAATAGCAAGTTCATAGCACGTCGACACACAAATCGATACGTACAACTGGTTTCTTTAAGTGCTTTGTGTGTAAACTGTTATTACTATTGTATAATTATTGGTGATTGCGGTTCTGGCTTTAGCCGTTCTCTACAGATTAAAAATTATTCAAAATTGAAACATGCATTATCAAATATTAGAAATAAAAGGGCTTGATAAATAATGTACAAAATTTTTGGGAATAAATATTGATATAAATTACGAAAATTAAACCTTACGTTATGAGAACAAGCAAGCATTGTCTTCACAATCATGAAATAGCTTTCAAAATGGCATTCACAAAGGTTGGTGTAAAACATTTTATTCTGAGTTGAGATTTAATTGGTAAACAGTGAAACTGCAATAAATTAATCGGACGGTGCCGTCAGCCAGCATGGCCGGATAACAATATTCTGGGGATTTGTTACAAATAGATTTTGCATGTACAATTTGCTGTAAATGTGCAGGATGTCAGCCTCAGGGGACCAAGCACGAGTTCAAACATTACCGTCTATAACCCGGCCATCTATTTTCCTGCTCTGTGCTCTAATTTTTACATGAAAACTCGCGCAATTTATCGTTTATATAATCGTGTTTGCAGCAAATAAAAATAATTTCTTAAAATTTCATTTAAGTTAAATTATATTATGTATATGTACATGGGTAAGCAGAGAACATTACTTCTGACATATCCCCAAAAGTTGTTTTATGGTTGCTTTGCATTCTTGCAACATTTTCAGTACGATAAGCAGTACGATTCTATGAGCGAGTCAGCCTATTTTGTATGGAGAATCACAACCAGACCTGAAATACAAAATATGGTAAACAACACTCACTACTTTGGATACACTAGAAAAATCTGATTGCCGTGAATGCAACTAGTTTGCTAACTTAGCGGGCGCCGACCTGATAAAATTTTATTATTTGTGATTTTTTTGGATGAATACCTTTTTACTTTACCAGTGGTTGATGCTCCTTTGGCTAAATAAGGCTGCTTCAGTGAATTGTTAATCGAAATGTTTGTTTTAAATTACTATATTGCCAAATAACTAGAGGAATTTCATTCAATTTCGCCAGTCAATAACAGACTATTGCGGCAATAACTCAACGTAAACTTGAATATATGCATCGATGCAGTGTAATGTACCCTGAACAGTAGTTTATTTAGAACTTAATACAGCAAAATTATTGATTATTGATAAGTATCATAAGTCAAAGTCAAAACATGTTAGTCAATAAAATCACAAGGATCACCTTGAAAAATCTTAAAACTAGGTGACCCTAGGTGCCAGTTTCACGCAACCAACGCCTAAAAGAACAGGCAACAAACACGTCTTGGTATATTATCTTCGGCATATTACGAGTATCTTAAAATCAGACGCAAAACATTCATCTGTTCGTATGCCCATGGACACTATTACTCTGACATACTACTCGATTATTGAGCACAGTTTATCGAAAGTTTTGCTGAAAGCTTAGAATACATAATAATGTAAAATAATTTAACATAAAAATAATAACTGTACTGTAAAACGCTTAAGGAGATCTTTGGAAGCGTGGTCAACACGCGCTCGCATGAACATGCTAATAATAAATGTCATTTATCTTTCTAATACCTGTAAACGTGCAATTCTTGTAATTTATTTATTTCTATATAATCTGGATCTCGAAAACAGCTCCAACGATTTTCATGAAATTTATTGTACAGAAGGATTCGGGGGCGATATAAATCTAGCTAAGGTTCATTTTAGAAAATGTTTTTTTGACCGTGTTAGGTAACATACATTCTTCATGACTGACATCCATTGGCGAGAATGCTATACGATATTTTTATATAACATACTATTATTTCTTAAGCTACTTCAGAAGATAGCGTTGTTAAGCAACCAAGCAAAGCTCCCAGATATTTTTGATAACGTTATAAACTTGTGCTTGTATGACAATTCTCACAATGACATTCAATTGGGTCTCGCCTCGCACCTCGCACCTCGCGCCTCGCGCCTCGTGCTTGTGCAGTAGATAAGGTTAGCATAGTGAGACGGTACCGTAAATACTCTAAGCTAGATGGAATAACAATTGTAGGACTTAAAAGCTTGTGTAGCTTTCGGAAAGTTTTATGGCAATAATCTTAAAGGGTACTTCCTACAATATTTATTTTTTGGTGTAACCTGAATTTAAATGAAAAAAAAATATCTATCGCATCAGATGAGTACAGCTCTGAGTACTGAAAACTAGTGCTCCACACAACTAACTCTAAGACTCATCAAGTACCCTAGCAAATAGTCTCTATGTTAGTTTGTAAGTTAGCTTGCAAGTCTATAATAAAATTCATTTTTATTTACCTAAAACTAAAAACCTTCAAAATAATAATAAAATAGGTACAATAACCATAATAACTAAAACTTTTTAAATAGTATATTATTATAAGAAAGTTGTTCAAGCCACGTCTACAGCCAGACTTTAAGAGTAACAGGTCGCAAGCTCGCAGCTAAATTGCTAACTTGTTTCCTGACAATATTCCGTGTTACCGTTTGAGAGAGGAGAGAAAAAGATCTCTTTGATTCGATTTCTAGAATTCCGTTGACAATTTTCGCTCGGTGATATCTCATCTTTTATTAAGATAAATAACTTTGATCGAGGTTGTCTCGCGAAGTAATTGATTTTGCTACATTCAGCACAAGTTTCTGAAGATTTCGAAGATAAATAAAAAATCAAACTAAAACTACTAAACCCGGACTTCACACTAGTTTTTTTTTATTTTGGCAGGAAAATGTTTTTCTATGCATTAATAAATTTATTTTCTTCTTGCCTTATTTATTAAAGACAAGTAACCAATCATACATACATAAAATTATGTTAGTCTGTTTCTCATAGGGATAGGCAGAGACCATACCATGTATTTCCATTTGCTTCGATCCTGTCATACCTTCATTCACACTGTTAATATAATTTATTGTGCTCGTCAGTTTATTCTTTAACTGGCCTTTCTAGACTAACCTGACCTTTGTAAATAAAACATGATGTTACATCAAAAACACCTTAAAGGTTTCGAATCACCTTACAAGTTCCATTTAGGTCGCCTCTCAGAAGAAACAAGAAACTGCATGCCGCTGAAACCTGTTCAACGCTGCGAGTGCATTTCTCTGCGTAGGAATACCTTGTAGTCTACTCAAGGTATGAACATAAAATATTATCAGCATCAACCCTGTAAAACTGAAATCTGGCTATTTTAGGATATTAAAACGCATCTTCCACCAGCTAGATATATCAATCGGAAGTCCACTGTACGTATGTTATCAGTCCATCAAGATGTGCCGTCCTATGATTTGTCTTGCGCTACGAGTACTTTAGCCAAAGCTTTGAACTAGTAAAACCATCGCACTTGAAGAATGTCGTCAAAATTCACCCATTTTAAACTATTCATCCGCAATACTTCAGTTTTGTGCAAAGCAAATTAGTAAATCCCTTTACAAAAATGTTATCCCCAATATTGTGAATATCCAAGATGCCTGCTAAAGCCAGCGAGGCGACCGAAGCGAGCCGACGCGGCAGCTATCAAATGGCATTATTACCGAATCCGCGCTACTTCATTCGGTTAGGCGAGTATCAGTTCTTGCAGACTTCAGAAAATAAATAGATAAAATAGTTGGCCGTACTTTTTAGAAATAGTATAGGCGCGTCTGTCGACGCATGTATCACAATAATATTATGATGTGAATCAGCGGAGAGATTGTGTATCACGGAGTTTTAATAAACATGGTAACATGGCTTTGGTAGTCGTCGTGCAGATAATTTCATCACGGTTTCACGGGTTTTGTATGATTTGAATATTTTTAATTCTTCCATCGATGTGCTTCAATAAATAATATTGCAGACACAATAAACAAGTCCCGAGCGCTTGTTTCATAAAGTTTTATTCGTCTAAGAATATTATGGTAGTTGTCATGGGTAATAGATTCCCAAGCTACTTTGATCCGACCCCGGCTCAGAACGACCAGCATGAAATATGGCTACTGGTCTTATAATAGAGTAGGAACGTTACGATTTGAGTGAAAACTAAACAGAGGGGGGTCATACGGTGCGTAGATTTGAGAAAGGTTTCTTTAATAAGAAGTATCAAAGCTTAAGAGACCATCCTGATAATTGTTTTAATTACTATAGGATGTCAGTAGCCAGCTTCGATAAGATTTTACAAATTGTGCGTCCTTAGATCACCTTCATGGATACATTTTGTAGCAAATCACTTTTTTAAAATCAGTTGCAGGAAAAAACCGCTTGTATTAGTTTTCTAGGGGCACAAATTCACGCGATTAAAAACCGCAGCGGTTTAACCGTAGTGCGGCAATAGCCAAACTTATGAAAAAAGTTAGCAATCCTCTCCGTTTCTTAGCATCTAAGAAATGCTACTAACTTAAAACGATCCTGTTACTTTTATATTCCAACAATATTCAAGCTATCTTTTCATTTTCTCTTAAATAACTTATGATTTATATTAGGTAGGTATTTTAGTATTCATCATTCATACTTATTAATCATTCCTCGACGACCTCAGTGGCGCAGCGGGCGAGAGTCCACCTGTGACGCAAGAGTTCTGTTGGTCTGGGTGTTTTCTATGTATAATAAAAAAATATTTATCTAATTTTGTAAGTATATAATAATGTATTTAATATATCAGTCAGTTATTTAGTACCCATAACACAAGCTTCGAGTAGCTTTTACTTTGGGGCTAGATAGTGCTATGTGGATTGTCCAGCATTATTTATTTATTCCTCTCAGTCCTCTCCTTTAAATCGCTTCCGTTCCGTGTACAGTGTACTACATTATATTTGTACAAAAAAGTACCTGAAATCGAAACGGTTGAAACTGGAGCGTATAGCTCACAACGCTTAATAAGTGTTTACACGGGACAAGTTGGTACAAAACTACATAACTATGTATAATCATTTTCACAGAAACGTTCCGGCTCACGCACACGCAAACTGTACGTACGTATGTACCACGTGTGGAATGCTAACTATTTACCCAACAGCCAAAGGCTTTTATTTAGTTTTTATATTTATTCAAAAGCTTTTATTTAGTTTAGCTTTGCTATTATGTTATTTTTGTTAGTTTGAAATTTAAATCGAATGAACACACTTTTTTGACACCACCAAAGTTTGTTATGACGAAGTTTGTAAATTTTTAAAACTATAATTAAATAAATAGGTTAGTTATAACTTGTTATAACGCATAACTTTTATTTTTGACTTGGTTTATAGTAATATTTAATTTTGTTTGAAATACATTAAAAAAAGTTATCAATCAGCGCACATTATGATTCGACCGTATATACCTAGTCAACAGTTGAAATAAAGTTAACATTCTAGCGATTATAAATATGCTATAGTGCTTAGGATGAATCTGTTATCAATATAGAACACCAGAGGCTTGTTTAATTCCATATAATTATGGCGCAAGCTTTCGTACAATGTTGTCTTCCATGCTTCGAATTCAACTGTTTAAATAACCATTGCTATCGCCTTTCTCGGTCGCGTACCACAAATCCTACATCTATTGAAACTCCGTAGCGTCGTCGCATGCTGACTTGGCAGCGTTGAAGTGCCGTCAGCCGTGGTAGCGTTTGCCGAGCAACGGTAATGAGTATTCCAAATGTTACACCAGCCTAGCAACCCCTTTTCATATCGCGAGTTCTGTGAGACTAATTACCATAGATAGAATACGTGTAATTAGTGAATCGAAAAATGAGTTAGAAATAAATGTTTGATTGGAAAAACATTGATTGGTTCATACACTGAGAACAAATTGAATATGTTTTGTTCGCCGATTAAAAAACATGATCTAATGTTCTCTGCTTTTATATTATGCATACAAACGAACCATTATTACATTTATTTACAAAGAAAATTACAACTAATAGTTACTATTATTTACAAAATGTACAAATATACAAAATACATATGGAACAGTTGAGCTATCTGCAGACCATTATTTTTAATTGGCAAAGAAATATTGCTGTAAAAAATAATTATTACAGATTGGTTTTTTTTATCAGTTCGTTTCTTTGATGGCAGTATGGGATGATAAATAGGCATACACTAGAGATCACCGGCACCGCTTCCATTTCAGTTATTAAAGTACTAAATATTGATTAGTTATTATTTTTACTGCGGCTTAAGGCTCATTTTCAAAATGCTTTTCAAGGCTCGCCTCTATTCATTATAAAAATTTCATATAAAATTATGGCAAGGCTTCTATAAACTGTTTTATTCAGAATTCACGACAAAATTTCAACTCATTTAAATAATTCTTGAAAAACTTCGGCGATAAAACGTCGATTTTGTCTCGACTACGATTTTGCCCGGAGTTTGGTTGGATTACCGGATCGAAAGATGCAGAAGGGTTTCGATCCAACCTTTTAAACATTGCAGGATCATTACTCAAGAGGCGGCCTGTCATCTCTCTAATATCATGGACATAACAAAGTGTGTTCATACAGTGCGCTAGCGTACATTGTTTGGAAAATTCGAAATTTTCAAAGCGATGACACGTGGAACGTTCTATTTTATTTGCCAATATTTTGATGAGTTTCGTTTACTCCATGGAGTGTTCGGTTTAGGCTCAGTACTTGATTTGACAACAACTTATACGACACAGAACTTAGTTCTCTTATTCCCATTCTACAATCGGACTATCAGATGAAACGAGGCGTCAATTCTTGGTCTTGGATCATATTAGTACTAACTTAAAAGTATTATGTAAGCCACAAGACGTGTTGTCTATGACCCGTGTTTTAATTTTCTATTAATTCGCATGGTTCGTTCAAAATCTTGCACTCGGAAAATTATGAGCTAGAAGGAATTTTTTAATTCCCAATTATTATCTCTATTAGTACATATCTTGAATTTCAAGTTTTATCAACCAGCAATTGTTGAGCTTACAATATTTTATAGTGATATGAAAATTGAGAGCCCAAAATTAATGATACCACGCTTGACTAGTTTCGGAATGAAGTTTTGTTTGATTGTTTGTTTGTTTTTTTGATCTCAAAGTCTGGCGCCCAACGTGGGGCCCCAAAAACAGGCATCGCCGACTTGGCGATCCTCTTGGAAAATTCAACGTGTAACAAACAGAGAAATTATAAGCTCTAAGAAACCTAATAATATAAATTACAGAGGCCCAGGAAACTCATCTTTCAGACAGAGAGCGTATGATAAAAAATCTAGGCGTAAATAAAAAGCGAACATTACATATAGCCTAGAATAGACATTGAAAAAAAAATTGATATTTAGCCCACAAAAAATATGTACTAATACATATACTTGGAATTAGTTAGTGTAATTGCGTACCGTTCTAGTTAATTAAATAAATAAATAAGTGCAAAAGTCAACCCGCAATTGTGATTCAATAACCTATGGTAATGAAAACCATGTTGACAAAAATAATGCAACGGATTCATAAAATCATTTTCATTTAATGTAATTTTTACTAAAACGTCTGGTAAACGAGCTAGTTTTGTAGCAATTTATTGCTGCATATGTAAAGCTGTCCTGCTGTCTATTTGCGTGAACAAGACAGATTACAGTTACAAATTGAAGTTACCGCAATTTCTAGCCCGTTTACATAGGCCTCTTAAGTAATCCTATACTTTCATTGCCACAAAACTGGATAATTTAATAGCAAAAATAAAATAACTAAAAAACTATTTGTTTGTCGTCGTGTCGTTTAGCTTTCATGACATTCTGCGATAGGTCATTGACCTAGTTAAGGTAGGTAATAATGTTCCTGTAAAAGGTTTGTGATGAAAGTATAGTTATCGGTATTAGGAATGTTGACTTACCATAATATATTGACCGTTCAACGCTTCTGGTGTGTCTGTGATATCATCGAGCTGTTTATTTGATCTGGCTTCGGCTTGTAATCTAACCGCAGACCCTATTTACAGGGTATTTGATTCTATTGTTACTCATCCACCCAATACACATTAATCACACGTGGTCGACGGTCGTGTTATTATAGAAAAATGCTTCGCTCAGGACTCCCGATTAATAAACCATTTGTTTTACTATTCGTGGGTGAATGTGAAAACCCTTCATTGTTAGATAGTAAAATTTTTGGCTGGGTAACTCTTTTATATTGTTTTTATTACACCTACCGGGCGATGTACACTACTCAACTCACTCAATAATCGGAAAAACAAGTTATTATAGGTCTCGGTATCTCAATGACTCGATTGAACTCAAACGAGTTTCAATGACCGTTACGTTTAATGTTGGTCGAAGTTGCTGAAATTAAAGCAGTTCATAAAAATTCAGCTGAAACTGAAGACACAAGTAAAAATTACCTATTATTCAACTCGTGTGTAACTGTTGCAGCTAATAGAAAATAAAAAGACGACACAATCGTGCTATGAGACTAAGTTTGCTTGCAAATAAAAAACAGCGTAGAGTGAAAAAGCCTGTACTTAATTATGGCAGTCGCTTCTCGGAAGCTACGAAGCAGTAAAAAATTATATCTATCTGCCTAAGAAATAAAAAACCGTATGCGTGAAATAAAATAAATCTATGAATAAAAAAAAGGATACTAAGTTCGAAATGTTAAAAACTGACGTGGGGGACTATCTTTAATTTGATTGCGCATTTAGAGACATTAATACATAGTAGATGGTGCTTTCTGCCAAAAAACTTGGCGGGATTTCAAAACTACCGCAAAACTAAATTTAATATTATAACAAATTGGTTATATCTGAGAAATTTAATGTATTTGTGTATGTGAAACGTGGCTGCAGTGGAATTATTGTAGTTAGTAATAAAGTATTGCGTTTGCTTGATTGCATTCATTGTGTGACGCGGCTGGCAGTGGCCTAAGCGTTCCTCCTCAGCGCGTCCGACGAATCATGCTCACTGAACATTACTTATAGGTACATAGTCCTTAAGCAGTACCATTTAAGCAACCCAGCCGGTAGGTCTTAGCATAAAAAATGCTGAAATTCGTACTTGTCAAGGTGGCGAGACAATAGAACCTCCCTACCTTACGACTTAGGGTTGTACTGAGCATGTGAACCCTAACGAAAAGACTCAGATTGACGGCTTCTACTTTCTTTAGACTCCTTGAAATCTCAAAAATAAATTAGACCAAATTTAAAAGTTTAGTTTAGTTGACACAAAAGTGGCGGCACACGATCAACTCGTCGTGCGTACGGTCGCGGTGCGTTCGGAACGCGGGAACCACCATCGAGATATCAGTTAGCAAATGTACGCTCGTCGCGTGACGCTGGTGGCGGCGGTGGCGAGCGGCCGCGGCGGCGCCTCCACGCTACTGCGGCGTCTGCGGCACGCGCTCACCCGCGCCTCGCCCCGCGCGTCACCGACGCATCCCCCGCCCTCACCCCCCTGAAACCCCGCTCCCCTGCCGCACCGGCACCCGCACGCACGCCCGCATTCTTGCGTTCCGTGGTGAGACCCAAGCCCACCCCCGCCGAGGCCCCGAGGATCTACCCGCACGAAGAGCCTCTCGCCACGGGCGGCGAGACGTCACACTCAACGACTTCCACGCTTCCTGCAATGCGAGCCGGCGCGGGCGAGCCACCACACTGCGGATGTGGTAGCGCACACCACTCGTTGCACCATTCAACAAATTAAAGTATTTTTCTTTTTAATTGCTTTTCAACGGCCCAACCTGCCTCACGCTGAAATACAATACAATGCAGTACAATTAACGCGACGCCGTACGTGAGAACTCTGCGCGATTAAAATGCTGTGTAAAGTGAAAATAAAAAAAAATCGAAGCTCCGATATAGGGGCGGATTAAATTAGAATTCAGTCGAGCAAAACTTGTCTGGGGCGAAGCAATCGTGGTGTGGGCTGCCGCACCGTGAAACACAATGCCTTGTCAGAAGCAAATCTTGTCGAAAAAAACATGACAACGACGTTCAAGACAAAAAAATACTAATTTTTAAGGTCAGTCAACTGTGTTCTATTACTGCAAAACATCTCGGGAAGAAGTTGCTAAGTCCTTACTGTAACATGCTTGTTTATTTTCTTTAGATCCCTGAGAAAAAAGTAAACAGAATCGAAAGCCAGATAAATACAAACAGAACCGAAAGTCAATTCTTCAGTCTCAAACAAAAGTTTGGAAGGTTGAAGAATAGCCAACATATGGCCGAGTGACAGATGGCGGCAATATGATTTATATTAAAACAGATTAGAATACAGTCGAAGACGATATAATATTATAATAAGTACTTAAAAGATTATGATCAATAAACTCAAGAAGAGATTATAGGTGATTGGCGGTAAAACATTTTTCAATTTCGTTTAAGTGTATAAAATGGTCGGTTTTCCTTCCATTAGCTACTCTTATCAGGAAGCGTTATAAGATTTCTAATACTATTAAACTCAAGTAAAATAAAAATCGGAAAAACATGTTACAGTTAATTGAACTAGTCACACAAACAGACACGTCATCGCATTGGTTTCAATGAATGGTTGGAAGCTTAAACAATAATAAGTAGATATCGCTGTGTTTCAGATTTGTAGCAAACAAAGATTTGTTGTATTTATTTATGTAAAAAACAGCTTTCTATCATATAAATTTTAAGTTTATTTTGCAATGAGATAAAATAATATAATAAATAATAATAATATCAATACTGAGATAAACTGCCGTAGTCAACGATTCAGCAACACAAAGAAGCATGCGGCAAAGTTCTGTCAATACAAAATAATTTTATAAAACGCTAATATAAGTAAGTTTATGTTAATTTCACTAGTACTACCAAAAACTGCAGTGCCCTGGTGGTTTGATCGTAGCAACCGCACTTTTGCATTATTTTTGTCCCATAAAACCACCAGACACAAGATATCCATTCATAGTTGACATACCCAAAAACCTAGGTTGATTTTCAATGTCAATTACGATACAGAGCCCTCACGCGTTTCGCATAGAAATTAGATTTAATTTGACCTTATTGACATTCACACGTGCTAGTGCTATCGAAGTCCCTGCTCGCGCAGTTCCTGCACAGCATGCGAAAATAACACTGCAGCCCGCAACAAGCGCTTACCACAAGCCAGCGCTTAATTGCACCAGCATGCTATTTTGGCGTCCACGGCAAAGATCACTAGTAAAAAAAAATGGTATAGTATGTACCAGCGTGCTGTCATTACCATCAAAGAACCTGCTGATCAATCGATGTGGACCTTTACAGAAGCAGGTTGAACGCGATGTATATACGCGATAACGTCAAAAACACGAGCTATCACTAAAGTTTGCTTATTATCCAATGGACTTTTGATTCGTGCTCCGGGAGATTCAAGAGCTCTCTAAAAAGGTCGGTTAGGATTAATTAATCTCGCGGGTACAATTTAAGGTTTCAAGTCAAGTGATACAAAAATTGGGCTAATCATATAATAATTGTGGAGCCCCAATTTATGAGCAAATACGAAACAGAAAATTCAGGCTGATCCGTAAGAAAAACATGGTCATTTATGTGCAAAGCTTACGAAGCTGCTGCTTTTTTCACGAAAAAAAATATATCGTGCGCATAATTTTTAAAATAGTAGTAGAAAGAGGGAAGAAAAAAAAATGGTTACTGCCTTAAACCTTATATTGATACAGTATCAACATTTCATATTTATTTATAGTGTACGTACGTGTCTGTATTATTTTATTTCAGAGCTGATTTTTAGTAATAATTTAATGTGTCAAACACATCATTCAAATCGGTAGATTTTTAGATGACTTTACATGTAGCGATATACGCCGTATCTAAGACACAAAAAGCAAGCGAATGAAAAACATAACACAAAACAGGTGGGTTACACAAACTTCGTAGTTTTCGTGGCGGCAGAAGTTCATGTACATCTATCGACATAATAGATCCAGGCTCTTGCATAAGTGTTGAGCCTTGCCAAAAATACAACAACCTCGTGACCTGAAGACACATTCATAAAAAGCGACACACCCTTTACAGTTCTGACTCTCATGTCCAAACCAGTAACATTAACATTAAGTACATTTTATCTAAATGACTGAAATATAAACTTTTTGAAACTCTTAATTAATTAGTTACGACTTATCGAGGCGACGCGTGACCCGAGGGCTGGTGAATACCTGGCTCAGCGCATTAGTATTGCCATTCAGCGTGGCAATGCAGCCAGTGTCTTGGGTACGCTTCCGACTGGCACTGATTTGGATCAGTTGAGCTATCTATAGATCGTTTGCAACAGTCTGCAGATAGCTTAACTGTTTCATATGTATTTTGTACATTTTGTAAATAATTGTAACCATTAGTTGTAATTTTCTTTGTAAATAATTAATTAGTTTGGGTAACTTTTTAGTTTTTTATATGTGGTTTATGTGGGTTATGAGCAAGAAAATTATGATGCATTCGATCATCAAAACAAACAACCACGCCCCCTCGTTCTCTTACAACTCATAGATGCACATACAGAGTACCGTACACTTGGTCATCAAGGTCGGCGCCGTCGAGGTAGAGATGAAGGAAGAGCCTGAAGGAGATGGCGGGACGATCTCGATGGCCATCTTAAGTGAGCATGCTCAGAAATCAACCGACGCACGACCAAATAAGTATGCTTATATTTATAAGCACGACCTGTTCACACGTGCTTTTACTGAGCGAGGCTTGAAAAAATCATGGTTTTGGCTAGAAATTATGCACGTGTGTCAGTACCTTTAAGGACTGGTCTACTGTAACCAAAGATCGAGAGGTGTGGAAGGAAGGGAGGCAGGCCTTTGCCCTGAAGTGGGACGACACAGGCTAGAATAAAAATGGCCATACAAACATTTTTGGTAATTTCATGCACAGGTAAGCTTGCTATGAGTATATAAGATATTGTTTTAGGTCACTTGTTCTCTACAACAGTAACATTGACTCATTTCAATCGAAAGGTACATTAATCGTTCTAGTCTTGGGTGCACGCTAACGATTGGAGAATACATGAATACTATAGTTTTAGGGTTCCGTGGGAGAACGTCATGTGACAGGCTACGGCAAGAGCCATCATCATCAGCCTGGATAAGTCCCTTGCTGGATATCCATCCTGTTTATGGAGGAATTTGCCGTCTTCGCCAAGCTTGGCAGGCGAATCTGTGACCGCGTATTAGTATATTATATTCAAGGGGTGATCTGATGCTACCGTTTCTCTGGTACGTTTATTAGGCATCTTTACAAATCCACTGGATGTGGTGGGGCTCTATTCGATGCTAGTACAACTTATAAGCGTAAATAACGAGAGGTAGGCAAGCAGGAAGACAAAAAGTAGACATCAAATCGACACATAAGTTGTACCAAACTTAGTTTGAAACACTGACAGGGAAAGCGACCACCTTATACCACAAGTTTCTCTAACTCGTATGGTATGTGCTAGTGGCCAACTCGGGTGATCAAGTTGCTTAAGCAAATTGAAACTTGCAGGGATATAGCTAGATGAAATTCTATATTCTCAAACGATGTACCAATTAACTTGTTCACATACAATAGAATTGTGCTGAGCCTTTCGATTTTGTTGTATTTGTTGTCCGCGTTTGAGCCAACTATAAAATTTTAATTGGTTCTTCAGTTGACATTCTAGTGCGCGCTACGCGATATTTGAATTCAACACACGAGGGCCGCTGTGCAATGATTGTTCACAAGACGAATTCGCGCATGTTGTGGATAAGTGGAATTATCTTTCAATAGTCTGGAGTTTCAGTGTGACATTATACATCAACTTAAAGTTTTGGCATAATATCTATATGATTTGCATAGGTGTCAAGTTAGCCTTTAGTGACGCCAGACAGAAAATGATGAACGATAAAAACTGTTTCAAGTCAAATTCTAAATGTATTTATTCATTAAAATAACAAGGGTCACTCAGAAAACTCGTGACTCGTGACTCTAGGTGCCAATTCTACGCGGCCAAAGGCTAGAAGAACAGGCTACCAATTTTGCTTGTTTCCTTCTCTTTTGTATGATCCTCGTTACAATGTAATAATTAATGTGTAATTTAAATAGTCTCAAATTTTTCACTAATGATGCTATCGTCGCGTCGTTGGTGAAACGATAAAATCAAATAGAAAAGTTTTACTTGGCACACAAATTACTTTCATAAAATCTCAGAAATATGATTAAAAGCGACCAAGTAGGTACCTGTGGATTATGATTATGGCTGCAATTTTGTTGTGGGGGCTCGCATCAGAGCAGCTGTGATATTGTTTCAAGCAATGTCGGAGTTCTGAAAACTTGACGCAATCATCATACCAATTCAATAGCTGTTTGCAATGTTAGCTGGATTCCTATACGAGCTAAGTAAACGAGCTTATGTTTTATAAAAATTCCACTAGAACCCATTATAAGATAATCCTTTTGTAAATATAATTAAAGATAACTCTCGTAGAAAATAAAATATCATAAAATCTACATGAACTTTATATGAAAAACAGAAACAGCTTCACGACTTTGATCCCCAGGCACGGTAGATATCCCTTCAGATCTCCCAGTAAGTAGGTACTAATTCAAGATTCATTGAGGATGTCTAAGGGGGGATGTGGGTAAACTTTATATGAAATACAAGTTTACCAACTTGCTCCAAGAAACGAAGCGCTAGATTATTTTAAAAAGCACGGTCACTGTATGCGTATAATACTTTGGCCTTTGCAACCTTGTTGATGTAGCTAAAGGAATAGTAACTATGTAGCGACCTTTCAGCGGACAGAACCATATTATTAGATGAACCGTTAACGAATTAACTTTTTATAGGAAAATTGATTAAAAACTCATCATCATTAGAGGCCTTCTGAGGCCTTCTCCATAAGTTATTAAGGACGATTCAGGAGGTTTGCCGTAGTTGCCATAGGTGATTTGAAACACAAAAGATTAGGTTCACCAAATAAAGCCATTTTTTTTTCATTTTTTATGAACTTTGACGCAGTGTGGCTACATCACAGACGACAAGGTCAGCGCGACAGTTTTATTTAGCTTGCACGTAACGCGTCATTTTAACATTTAATTTGACATAAATATTTGTATGTTTGACGCGCTGTCTGCTGCGTGGGACTACGAATTATCTAATAGCGAAAATAATACTTTTTTACGCAATAAAACGACGTAAGCAGTAGCGTTATCGATTGACAGTTCTTAAATTCAAAAATTATACGAATGTAGTACGAATGATAAAAAATAACTGAAAATACCTGCACAGCGTTGTCGAGTATTCTTTATAGACTCCTGCAAGACAATAAATTGACAGTTCTTTAATTCAAAAATTATATGAATGTAGTTTGAATCAATGGTAAAAAATAACTGAAAATGCAGCACAGTGTTGTCGAATACTATAGTATTTTATAAAAGCTCCTGCAAGTAAACCAAATCGCAATGTGACGTGTGTGCTTTACACATTTATTTAGTTCACATGCACGTTTTCAGCGGCTACCGCTTATACGTGACATTCTCATCTGATGCTTTGTAGGTACTTTATGCTGCCGTTGGTCCAACTTTAGCAGTCGCTACACCATGGTAGAGGCCTGAGCTACCTAAAACTCTATCATCAGAGTTGAACACTAGCTCTAACATCTTTACTAACATCTTCGTGACGTCACCACTACCTTTCTACTGGCTCTGAAACCAATAAACGGTATAATGTCGTTTTGAAACTTAAAAACGTTTCAGTTTTTTCAGTTTTCAGTTTTTCATGTCGTTTTGAAACTTTCATTCAAAGGTTTTTGCGGTCGTCTGGCAGAGGTAAGCCGTTTAGCTTTTGTAATTTGCTTCCAGTTCTGCTCACGGTTTGCAATTGAGTCGCATCAGATCTTTTAGAGCACCATGAATAGGTTTAACTTGATTGTTTCCTCCATGTACGTAGGAAACAGTCATCATCATCATCAGCAGCCTACAGAAGTCCACTGCTGGACATAGACCTCCCCTATCTGTTTCCAGGAAGAACGATTTTGAGCCTTTTCCATCCACCGACTACCCTATCTAGGAAACAATAAAACAAGGTAATACATCTTTCATCAGAGAGAGAAAATAAATAAACATTATTATCATGGGATGCCCATGATAATAATAATATATTTTTTTCTCTTTTTTCAAATGAGACATTCAATGGGTGCACCTGGTAACACAGGTTTCACAAACCTATCTAGTCACCAGTCTCTCACAATCAGATTTCCCAAACTTTTGAAAGATAAAAACATAAGTTTCCTTATTTTTATTTCTGAATATGGACTGAGGACATTTCTTATTTTAAGAGGAGATAAACAAAGACGTCAGAGCAATCTTACAAATAGATCAAAGACAGATTGATAAAAAGATGAAAATTTTAAGATCCTCTAGCTCTGAAAGTGTTTAGTCTGCATTTTAAAGTAGACGTAACGTAAGACGGTATGATGTAGAATTTAAAGGCTTTTCTTCAATGTAAATAAACAAGTATAACTCGAGGCTACGCGCGAGCTTTCTCGCCTGCTCTTAATTATTAGCCTGTTAAGACGTACGGCGGCGTTATTCGAGTAACCGCTAGTTTCCATAATGTTCGTAGTTGGAGTAATCCTGTTATAAAAGCGGAGCACGCCAATCAGTGACATCGAGGGGGCCCAAAGCCTTCGAACTTCAGTGTTTCTAGGCGGCAATTATGGGGGCTGTTTTCTGGGTGGATAGAGGAGCGCCGTGCGTTGTCCATCGCTGCTTCATGAGCACGAGCTCAGTACCTACTGTGGTGCAGCTTACGTACCTTCCTTGGCTACTATTGAAGTAAAGTAGAGCGCGACCAGTAACTACAGTTAACATTTTGTATTTATGTTTAAAATACTCAGTCTTTTCGATAATTATTCAGATAACTTTGTTTGTAGACGAGAATTCCATCTTGTTTCACAACCTTACAGCGTACAATGTTAAATCCACTCAATTAATTGGATCTGTTTTCGAAATATGCACGTTTTACCTTTTGGCAATATTTTTTATTTGTTTATATAGAAATGCCTTCTTGCGCATTTAGAAATGCGAAAGAGATACTTTGGTATGTTCGTTACGTAGGCTCAAAACTTTACTGGCTGTATATCTGTCACTAACCATGTAAAATATTTAGAGACCGGTTTTATGCTCTCAGGTTGGTTGTAAGCACGTCACCTATATTGAATTGACTTCACACAAACAAATGTTTAGATACCACTAGCTAATGTTCACTTTGTGGCCACTAAAATGCTAATATCGACTACAATTCGTTGCCATTGAATAAATAATTCTCTGGTCCATTGGTAGTCGTTCTGGTTTTTGCGCTGTCATTGCAGGTGAATGTGTAGCAAGCGCATAAATACGTTCAATTTGTTAGGTACGGTGTTTATTTATTTAAGTTTAAATTAGACATAGCATTAGAATAATGTAGGTATGAGTATGTAGGTATGTAAGTATGAGATTTTCAAAGTAAACGAGCGCGAGCAAGCCGCGGGATCAGCTAGTATAAAATAAAGCTGAAAATTTGAATTATTTATTCACTTTACTAGTCGATGTTGCACTGTGCTGAATGATCGAGCACCACGGACTAAAAAAAACTGATTTTTAGGTGAATATAAAAAAATGTTAGGAGGTTGTTATAGGTGAATATAAAAAAATGTTAGGAGGTTGTTATAGGTGAATATAAAAAAATGTTAGCATGTACGTGAAAGATTTAGTTATTGGCTTCATGTACATCAATCATAAGAAGGTAGATACATACACTTCTACCCCGTAAAGGCGCTACAGTATGTTGCTCGACTATAATGTCAGTTAACTGTTTATGTTTTTTTTTTGTTTTTTAGAACACTCGTACCAATATTTTTATTTTATTTATTTGGCACAAGACTAACTGTTGTTGTGTTAACTGTTTTGTATCTAGATCTCTTACTCGGTTAGGTAACTATTTCTAGTACCTGTTTTTACTAGTGTTATTTCCTATTGCTTTTCAATCAAAATCAAAAATCAAAAAGTATTTATTTGGAACACTTAACGGAAATACAGTAACAGATGGAAAAACGATGATATCCGCAGGAGTTAAAAACTGTGTCGCGAATATCAACGCCCTCCTCCGCAATACCTATTTGGTAGGTCCAAGGTTCAATTCATTAATTGGGTAGTTAATAAGCTAGTAGTTTTAGTATAAACATCAGATATGAACATTTATTGTACTTCGATCGTATCGTTTTTATAAAAGTCCTCTATCGGTAACCCACATCAAGTAATTTTATTTAGCATTCAAAACTTCTTAAAACTATTTTAACTTACCTTAGGCCTTAGAAACAGTACATAGCACATCACTTACCTGAAATAGAACAAAGAGAAAACATTATAATCCACTTAACGATACTTAAAGAAAGGTTTTGATTTCAAGTCTCCTGGAATGGTGCTATCAGTACGAGAACATAGCAGAAATAGAAAGCGAATTCTCGAAAATTAATCGAGGCAACGTTATAACTTGGACGTTGAATAATGAAATGTTGGCACAATGTTCATGAACACTTTTGTAAAGATCTCGGTGTTGGCTTTAAGTTTTCTAAAGTATTACGTCTTTTCGACAAACTATTAACATACTCGTAATTCGAGCTATATATTATTCAAAACTATTATAAATGTCACTTGCCAGACATTTCTGTTATGCTTTAGTATCTTATAAATGTAACTAGCGGTCAACTATCTAAATCATCAACTGAAACTGAAACAACTACGCGACTTTGATCACCAGGCACGGTAGATATCCCCTCAAAATATCTCTAAGGATCAATAGTACATTATGGTACTAGTGTGGTACATTGGTGATTACCGCTGAGGCGCCATTGAGACCCGAGCCGTAGGCGAGGGTCTTAAGAGAGCCGAGGATGGTAATCATCAATCCACACGTGTATCATACGACGTTTTTCAACACATTTGTGAATAAAATAATAATAAAAACTCACAGAACAGATATTTTTCCTTGGAGTTTTCAGGTAGTAAAGTTTCCATACGTTAAGGGCTTCACATCATAAATCGGGAGGTGTACAACATAAATCATTTTCTTCGTAACTAGTACTTGTAGACATTTTAATTAATAAATAACTATAATTTCAACAGTGAAAACGAGTAGTGAAAAATGTTTCGCTACGTCAGGAAAAATTAATCAGTTTTCTTATGCGCGCGCATTGCGATCGGCCACAGACTAAAGGGATGAGGTTTTTTTTATTTTCTGCGCATAGGGTTTGCGCCTATTCTGCTATGTACAAAATGGGGAATTTAAGTTTTCTTTTATTACAGAGAAAACAAAAGTTATATTTGAGTGAATGTTTTACTTATTAAACACGTACGAGTTAAAATTATCTATTTAAATAAGAAGTTGCATGAAATGAGCAAGCAATAGAAACATTAATTTATTTGTTCTATTGAACACGATTTTTTTTTGAATAAAAACTTTTTTAGGAACAAAACAACTCAACCAATAAAATTAAAAAAATCTATAGCTCACTAGTGAGTTATAGCAATGAAAAAGTCACAGTTTGATTATGGGTGGCATTCTGTGCCTAATTTTTTTTTATACAACCAGCTGATGGAACAAGCAGATGGCCCACCTGATGTTAAGTGGTAACCATCGCCTATAACAAAGCTTTGCCTCGTAAGTCATAGTCAAGGAACGTGCCTTACGATGTTAAGCCTCATGTGCCTGTAATTACACCGGCGACCACACTCTTCAAACCGAAACACAGCGTTACAGCTAATTGCGGTGACCGTAGAGCTACTTTATGAGCAACTGTGTTGAAAAATATATAACTGCGCTGAAAGTTGTTTCACTGAGTCGATTTGTTAAGAACGAGAAAGTTATGCCACGTGCTCTATAAGGTTCTCTTAAAATTAGAAATTAGAGAAATTTATTCTCTATTTCTGCAGTAGAATCTGCGTGTTTTATGCATAACACTTTAGGGCCATGAATGCATCATTTTCATCGGGCAAACGTTTGCGTATATATATATATATATATATATATATACGTATATATGTATATATATATATATATATATATACATATATAGTGATATAAGCTTCACGCCTTTGATCCTAAGGCACGAACGATATCCCATAAGATCTCAAACGTGTCATCGTTAATGAATCGCTCTGAGAGTCTCTACGAAGTCGTAGCACCTCTACGAGCGTCTACGACAGTAGCAGCTTGTAGAAACTTACTTTTGCGATGAGTACCTACCCAGTACTTCTTTGAGAAAGTCTGAACGGGAAGTAGTCAGAGGTACGTCCAATATTACATTTAGCATTACCCCACACTTTGCCGAAATCGTTATGCAATACGTGACAGCATATGAAGCCCATTACAGCTGTTAGAATACTACCTGGTATTCTTTCACCGGATGTGAGCCCTGCATGGTCTAATGGTAGAAACCCCATCTTTATAATGTATCTACTAGCTTACCTAGTAGTAATTTAAAATGTAACGTAATGTAGAAAATCCGCTATTCCATTCTGAGAGGTGGTGGGTGATTTTGGATTCGGCCGTACACCAATGCATGGGTGTAAGCTTGTGCTTGAAAAAGCTAATACACTATTACAAGTGGTCTAAAAACTGAAACGGAAGCTTTATACTGCACTAAGTAATCTAGCAGGGATAGAAAAAATAAACAGATTCATAAAACAACATAATTGATAATTGTATTATGCAATCATACATCTTTGTAACACAATTTATTTCGTACGATTATAGTAGTTGTGGGAGAGTGTGGATCACTTAGCTGTGATCCACACTCTCCCACAACGTTTGACAGAATAATTCGTCAGCGGTGAGTCCGTTACAATGCCGCGCCAGCTAGATGAGAGTCCAGACCGATAGAATCGGAATGAAGCTATATTCCCATTGCAGATGCGGCGTAATTGGTACCTACCTGAGGTGACAAAAGATCATGTTTGAATTGCATTCAACGTAAAAATTTTTAATTAATATTTAGATGATTATCCATTTATAGATAGTCGAAATAAAAGACCTTTACCAAACAGTGGGTGATAGGACTATGGATGATGATGTAGAAACTAACAGCAATTTCACTCTCTCTATAATATTTAACTAATCATGTGTGTTTGAGAAGAGTGGTGAAGAAACATGATATCATTAATATAAAAATGGTTAGTGAAAATATATTTATAATAATCTCGTTTAAAAAATCAATAAGTGACATATAGGGTCCTGGGTCTTTCCTATCTACTGGTTTCCTCATGAGCCTATCAGAAGTATAATTTGATTAGAGTAGTTCAGATATAACAATAACAATAAAAAAGGTGGCTTTTAAAATACAAAGTCTTATTTTTAATCCCGAATCACATCCGATTCAATTAAGCTGTAACAGCGGTTAAGCTTTGCCTTCTGTCGCCGACTGTATGTTCAAAGGATTAGTCAGAACGTCTCTTTCCAAAGGCTTCGTCGGTCGTCGCTGTGGCATTCTGATTGTGTTTGAACCCACAGCACAAGTTTTCGAACCAATCTATTTGGCTAGTGGGAACCGTCTGAAATAGCTGTTTGGGAAAAAAAATCGTACAAACACGGACAGACCCAAAGGAGATTGTGTAACGTGCAAACGGTGCTAAGGCCCACTGGCGGTATTCGCAACTGTTTACGGCATTTATTAAAACTTCACGTCCGTCCCGTTCACGTCCCGTCCGACGTATTATGTATTTATTTTTTTATCATTGCCAACAAGAGATAGAATCAGAATAATTTCCATACAGTTTGGTTGTGCTCAAACACAGCATGCTCTACAATAAGAAATGAACTCAACAACATTGAATAGTGAATGGTACAAATTAAAACAAACGAAAACAGAAAAAAATACATTCTAAAAATAATAAATCATAGACACTAAATTTAAACTAGGTACATTATGAGAATATGACGGTTATGAGAATACTTATAAACAAGGCAAGTAAAAATCAAAGGGATGAATCAAGTTTTAACCTTCGAATAAATACTGTTTGAACTAATTACTAAGGTGACTGATCAACTGTTTCTTGAATTTTTGCAAGGCGTGAGACGACTTGCAAAAATTGCTGAATGAATGAATAAACTGAATTTCAGTGTTTTGGATACAGTGTCATATAGTGCTTACATACCCTTATCAAGGCTGTGTTTTGGCTTAGCCTGGAATGAGTAAACGGTATCGTCACATATGCAGTGACCTTAAGTATACTAGGAAGATAAACCGTAATCTTTTGTTGCAATAAAAAAAATAATCTGTCACTTAGTTGTGAACGTGCATACTGCTTCGGCAGGTATCTAAAAATGCGAAAGTTTTATAAAAGAAAATAAATACCAGTCAAGATAAAGCCACCGCACCTCTGCAAGCGTCTAATTACGAAGTACTTTTATATTTTTTTCCTCTGGTGTACGCAAAAGAAGTAGTTTGAATGCACTGAAAGGAGAGAAAGAAAACCACGTTGGTCGCATTAAATGTTAATTTTTGCATTTTGCTTTCAAGTAAAATATTTTGGTTTTCATTTTGTGTTTTTCAAAAAGACGCTAGGAATGTCTAAAATAAAAAAAAGAACTGTCTTGTTAAAACAATGTCCTAATCAGAATAAGTTAAATAAGAAAAAACAACCTTTATTAGTGATATATCTGTGATATATTTATAACTATAAGAATTAAAGTCCTGACTGACTCACTGACTGACATATAGACAACGCACAGCATAAACCGCTGGTCGTAGAGACTTGAAATTTGAGGAGTACATAGTTCTTACAGCGTAGACGTGTGCTAAGAAGGGATTTTTCAAAATTCAACCCCTAAAGGTGTAAAAAGGGTTGAAAACGTTTGTATGAAACATCGTATTCCTTCAACCTAGGAACTTGAAACTTAGAGGACATGTACCCCAAAGTGAATAATTAAGTTTGTCATTTTTAGTTTTTGAGAACTACCCCCAATAAGGGTGCAAAGGGGTGTTGTAGTTTGTATGGGAGTTTTTTAAAGAGTGGTTCAATTGATTTCAAACTTGGAGTAAACATACTTCTAAATAAATAATTAAGAACGACATTTTTAGTTTTTGTAAACTACCCTTAATAAGGGTGCAAAGGGATGTCAAAGTTTATACGAGAATTTTGTTACGCGCAGTGCGATTGACTTGAAACAATAAATGGTTTAAATGGTTTAACCTCCACCCTGGAAGAACTACACCAATTACTTCGAAAAAATGGAGGCAAATTGGACATGGGGACTGCAGTGTGGCGCAGTGTAGAGTCCTTAGATTTGGAAAGACCAGGTGATGAATAAGTAGATAAATAACAAAAAAATATACTAATGTCGGGTTTCATCTCGGGTGGAATGCGCGAGCGGCATCAGAGGCGCAGCGGTGGCGGGCGAAGCGCGAGGCGGGGCCCCTGGGACTTGGACCGCTTTATCTAAGTACTTAGGCGCAAAAGTACTAAACTACGCGGGTGAAACCGCGGGCACAGCTAGTAATTATAAAATTATCATCTCAACCCCATGTCACCCACTGTTGGGTACAAGCTTCATTCGTAATCTACTAGATTCTTCTGTCCCGTGCGTATTTTATACATTTCGTAGCTAATACTGTTTTAATTGCTACTCGGTGTATAGCGTCTTATAAATAGAAACAATGCATCTGATGATATTTAAGTAATCTGCAGCAGATCCACAAGACAGTACTTTATAACGAAAGAAACGCTAAAATTCAAACATACATGCGAATGGTTCCCATGGGATAGATTGCGGGGGTCTAGGGAAGGTGATACGAAGTACACCGGGTCATCTAGTAGTGAAAAATATTTTTCGTTTTTAGAAGTGAATATAAAATGTAATAAAAAATGTGGAGTAACTACTCATCTTCTCATCATATGATACTGGCCGTATACCAGCTATGCAGCCGCGATACCTAAGCAGGCACGATACTCCGTGTCAGTCGCTCACTAGACTCAAAACTTCCTTGTAACTGCAACTTCTTGGTTTCGGATTATGGACTCAATATTACGTACGACTTTGGACAACATGGCAAATTGGGACCCCCACGACCATGGAAGGTTTTTGATGAATGTTATCCTCTTGACTGGAGGTCCTGGGATATAAATTATGTTTCAAATGACGAACTTGTCAAACGGTGACATAATGTCCCCCTAAGATGAACTTCGCCTCCGATTCACTATAGGCCATTGAAACGTCCGCCGGGACTAACGTCGTTATCGAATTAATAAGGCTATACGTACAGGTTCCTTGAGTGAAAACAAAATAAAAAAAACTGAAGAGTATTCTCCTCAAGTGGCCCTTTGGTAAGGCGCTCATTTATACAACTTTCGTCACGATGAAGAAGATTCATTCTTCTGAAGCTCGCAGTGCATTTCTGCAGAATCTGACGTATATCATGTTAGGGTAATTATTACCTTATTTTTGAATTAATTATTGTTTACTGTGAGTTAACAATAATTAGACAAGTCAGTTTATTTTTTATAGGTTAATTGTAGAAGGTACATTTTATTTTACTTCCTGTGTAAATTCCAATATTTAAAAGTTCTGAATTTAATTCAAAGAATAATGTTAAATTATTTTCTATGATTTTATAAAATGTGATTTATGTTATTGTAACTATTTTTCTACATTACGTAAATACTTACGCATTTACGATTGTAACTGGCCGACGCTGTATTCGATTCGCCGTCTATTGTTTTTTAAAAATAAACGGGATGTCATTCGTCATTCCGTAGCGAACAAGGGAGAAGTATTTTAGCATAAAAAAACAAATTGTGGACAAGGAGATAAATATTGGAAAATATAAAGAAATGTGCTTGAACTTCAGCATACGCCAATAATCAAAATAAAGTCAATAATATCTTTTGTTATAAAATAGGAACTATTTTGTATGTACGTGCCGCCGCCACACAGACTTATAAAAGACAGATTTATAAAAATACTCACAAGTAATTTAGAACCGTTTCGAAGCGTAAAGTTTTAAACAAAACTTATGACTAGCCTGTAAAATCGTTTGCAGTGCATAGAACAGCGAATCCAGTAAGTTTATGAAAAATTAACCTGTGTGCGAATCAATCGACAAAAAACACTTTTTAAACAAAGTAACAAGTGTTCCATAAATTGAAATTCCCTACTAAAGTGTGAAAAAATATAAACGAACGCCAGTGATCGGCATAATATAATAAAGGTGTCGTATTACTGTGTTTTTGCTTGTAAACAATCAAGAAGGACATAAAGGAAAACAAACAAAAGTGACAAGCAGGGACGCGGTTGCTAAGCCGTCATCGGTTGTCCTAGCGACGACATGCGCCGCTAGGTCTCTTCCACTGCAAGACCATTTTGTGACGCACCTAGAGGCCCAGACTCTAACCCCCACCCCCCTGCCGCCGCCACACAGACTCCCCCCCGCCCCCCTGCTGCCGCCGCAGTAAAACGAAGGCCGCCGCCGCCGAGCGTCGCGGGCCCCGAAGGAGAAAAAAGTCAACCACCGGGGAGTTGAAAAGTCAAATATGTCAGTTAAAAGTAAACAATTAGCTCCGTATAATTTTGATTTATAAAAATACTCACAAGTAATTTAGAACCGTTTTGAAACGTAAAGTTTTAAACAAAACTTATGACTAGCCTGTAAAATTGTTTGCAGTGCATAGAACAGCGAATCCAGTAAGTTTATGAAAAATTAACCTGTGGGCGAAACAATCGACAAAAAACACTTTTTAAACAAAGTAACAAGTGTTCCATAAATTGAAATTCCCTACTAAAGTGTGAAAAAATATAAACGGACGCCAGTGATTGGCATAATATAATAAAGGTATTACTAGGTTTAGGTATTACTGTGTTTTTGCTTGTAAACAATTAAGAAGGACATAAAGGGAAACAAACAAAAGTGACAAGCAGGGACGCGGTTGCTAAGGCCGTCATCGGTTGTCCTAGCGACGACATGCGCCGCTAGGTCTCTTCCACTGCAAGACTATCTTGTGACGCACCTACGTAACGACGCATGCGTCTTGTTACCCCTCCTGCCTAGGCACTACCATTCATGGATGGATTCATTGACTCTTACAACAGAGAAGTCATTTCTTAACCATTTCTCACGCAACGCTCCTACAAATAAAATCACATTTAAATAAAAACTTTGTTAAAACGGTTGTATTGTGTACTTAATAATGGCTCTGATCAAATTAATTTCAATAGAACCGATTTTTGGAGATGTCCTTGCCGTTCGGTTTTTGACAGTTTGCGCGGCACGCTCGAAAAAAAGCATTACCGCATGATGGAAGTATAATTTAGATAAAAATAACTTATTTATTTTCTCTACGCAAACGGTTTTAAGTATTGGTATTACTTTATTACACAGGTACATATTAAGTTAAAACTGTTTTGCGTGAGACTGGTGCCTGAGATAGGTTTTAAAAGAAAAACCTATGATAAATTTTGAAAGTAAATAACTCGAAAACCGACTTCAAATGCACTGGTTATTTCACATGAGCAAAACAGTGTGGATACGCTTGTTTATATAAGTATTAAGTGTGAACCGTTTGCATGGCGGTCGCCGGAAGAAGAGGAAGTGACGATTACCGCCGTAATTTGCTGCCGATAGCCGCCGCGACAACGGACTAATGATGCCTAATAGTGTGTTTCAGCCCTTCGTTCCATTATGCAATCGGCAAAAGAAATAGGCGTTTATTCTGGGCACTATAATTTTCTAGCGACAAGAGCTTATTCAGGACATATTATTGAGCAACTTCGAATGATTTATACAAGTAATACGACTCACGATTTAGTTGCCTCAGACAACTTTATTAGGATAGTTAATAGTTCATAAAGTTGCCAGTCTCTAGGGTCCGTGCAATGGAAATATACAATTTGATCAGCAGACGTATGGAAACGAGACAACCATTCATGGTTGACATTCCTGCTGCACATTCCCGCACCAAAAGATTTATTTAACTTTTATAAACCAGTTAGTATTCTTACAGCGGCGATGAACTTGCAACCAGTCACGTATGGAATATCAACTACTGCAAAATATGATAACTTAAGGGTCCGGCGACAGCGGCTCGCAATTTCGAGGTGCGATTGGCTATTATTTAATTTTATTTCATTTCGGGGAGGTTGTTTGAAAGAATAACTCTAAAGTGACACGCATAAATACTGTTCAAACACAAATAATAAAATTATATAACGGAAATGTGCTTGAGTCAGAAATCATTTTGGTATTAGGTGAACGTAAGACCAAACATACTAATACCAAAATGATTTCTGATTCGGGCATGTTTCCCTTATATTATTGTATTATTTGTATTCGAACAGTATTTATGCGTGTCACTTTAGAGTTATTCTTTCAAACAACCTCCCCGAAATAAAATAAAATGAAATAATAGCCAATCGCACCTCGAAATTGCGAGCCGCTGTCGCCGGAGCCTTAGGTGATGAGTGACCAAATGTGATGTTTGGACGTAACTCTGTCATAATTATGCACCGAATTCCACAACTCCACATTTATTCGAGACTTACATTTATTTCAGACCCACATTTATTTGAGACCCACATTCAGAAAATTGTTGTATGCTCTCTGTTCATTCTTATTCCAAAAAACAATATGGAGGTGAAGGGGATACATTCAAGTGTTCCTGCCCTTCAAGTGATCCTTGTCATTTTATTGAATATAAATATTTTGACTTTGACTTTAATGTAAGCACTGGGAAACGCTATTTAGGTGTAGGTTTATGCTCACGCTTTAACTAAAAGTCAATAAAAGTACCTACTCGTAGAACCATTTCCAAATTCATTAAAATAAATTATGTTCGCAACTTGTAGCGGAACATTTCTGTTACAAAATTTAAAACCGACAATAAAATTGTATGGCTGGGGCGAGTTACACCACAGAGATATAAATTCAATAGAATTAGTATGTAGGCGGTGCCCGTGTAACCTATTCTAGGAGAAGTGCGCAAACATCAAGTTCAAGCTCATTTCAGTCGTGCTTGACGTGTGTCAGGGTAAACATACCCGAAAAAAATACAAAATGCCGTATTGTGCTGTTTTAAAGTGTGGGAATGATAGCCGAGCTAAAAATTTATCAAAAAGGGGGATATCATATCACCGGTAAGTATTATTTAATAAATTTTAGTTAGTTTTGTTAGGATTTTCTCTGTTCCGTGAGTTACACGGTACACCAAATTAATTATAAGCACCGTTTTCGGAATTATGTATGTATTATACTGTCGAATTGATTCGTTTTCGATTTTGACGTACATAATAGGTATGGTTTGTGTTTTTGACCCCATGGTTTATTCTTACCTACATATCATAAATAGTTTATTACCTATTAACATGCATTATATTATGTTTAATATGTATGTACTATTTAATGTGTTTTATTTATTTATTTTATTATAAGTACATATATTTAGATTTTGTATGTAATTTTTACAGCTTTTTAAATGTATTAGGTTTAATGTATCTCTACGTTTTCCTCTCCCGTGCACTACTGACACATCTTATGTCCACAATACACAAAGGTTATCTAGAAGATAATGCTTTATAGCATTAAGTTCGCCTTTGTACTGTTATTTTTATGTGCGATAAAGTATTTTCAATCAATCATTCAGACTATGTCGACAAGACATCAAGTTTTATGCAAAATTACATGAATGTTTACAAAGTATGCAGAATACTGCTTGCTTAATCCCACGATAAAGCGAATAACTAATAAGCTACTTTATGCATTGAAAAGTCTGAAAATATCAAAAAATATACGTCAAAAACAAACAAGTACAAAACCGCAAACTTAAACGCTTTGACAAAGAAGTTGACTTATCTTCAGACTATTTTCCGACGGTGACTTACGCTCACGGAATCACGAGCTAGATTTATTAAGTTTGCTGAGGGGAAATAGAACGGTAAATATTGAAACGTCTGAGACTGCATCGTGGCGATAGAACTATAGAGCCAAAGTAGCAGGGACCAAACGATCGGCTGCAAGCATCATCGTTGATCCAGACACATTACAACAACTCGAGGATGCAAAAAGGCCAAGAACCACATTGGACGCTGATAAAAAGTTCAAATGCATCAAATCAATCGTTGAAATGTATGAAAAACTGATAAATCATTGGTTTTCGGAGCCCACTAGCAAGCGATCTACACTAAAAGGATTCGAAGGGATGGAAACCGATATTGACCCCACGCTACAAGATACACATGGGAGAGGCCCAGCAAAGCATTACAATTGGAAACCACATAGCAAGTATTATTTTCACCCTTCACAACACCATGAGGCAGAAAACAAAAGGAGTCAAGACAAACATGACAGCGAAAACTGGTGAGACATCTTTCAAGATTCATTACAAAGGCAAGGACTCATCTATTGACAATGCAAAGCCAAGAGAAATGTGGAAAATAATAATACAGGTGAATGGGCTAACATACAAGATATTTGCTGATGGCGACAAAGAGAATTGGTATGGAACGATAGGCCCTTATCTTGACATGTTCAGCTCTTATGCTCTGCGTGTCAATGAACTAAGACTTGGTTATAACAATATGCCTATCGCCAAAGAAAATGGTAGACACAAGAGCTTTCCTGTGACAAAGTACGGCCTATCCGGAGCACATCACATCCTTTTAGAGGGCACATCTTTTCCACCTGAAAGAAGGTCATCCATTGTTCAGAGCTTGGGTCCCATGACTGCCTGGTTATGTATGTTGAAAAGTGATGGAATTTATAGGAAGAAGTATGCAGCTGCAGTCAAGAGAACTTTTTCACATGTACCATGCATCGATGATCTGATTGAGATTACAAAAAATATGAAACAAGCCTCTGAAGTATCTGCAGTAACTAGCCTGTTGGCCGAGATACTCATGGTTACTACTGCTAGACAGGCAACTAGGATGTATTTTCCTCTTGCAGTTTTCTCGGCTGTTCGGAGAGGATCTAGGGACACTGAAGCATTATGCAATTTCTTCAGCTCAACAGGAACGGGAGGTTGGTACATCTACAAATGTGCATCTAGTCTAGGCAAGTATTTCACAATATGTGGCCAGATGGAAGAAGAAAAAGCATCCCAAATAGTGTTTCACGGAGTATTCGGCACCTTTAAGGAAGATCTGGGTGTACTAGCTTCCATAACTGACTGTGCAAGATGGTTTACCAGAGAAGAACTAGGAAATTGCTTTTGCAAACAAGGAACATCAGAAATGGTGACCAAATTCAAGTTACCGGTAGTAAAATACTATTCAAAAATGTCCCGTGCAAACCAAACGGGATTGCTCTCTAGTGTATACAATCAAGTGGCAACAGTTCCTTGCTTCAGTGGTCAGAGAACACATACAAAAATGTCCTGTGCAAACCAAACGGGATTGCTCTCTGGTGTATACAATCAAGTGGCAACAGTTCCTTGCTTCAGTGGTCAGAGAACACATACAAAAATGTCCTGTGCAAACCAAACGGGATTGCTCTCTGGTGTATACAATCAAGTGGCAACAGTTCCTTGCTTCAGTGGTCAGAGAACACATACAAAAATGTCCTGTGCAAACCAAACGGGATTGCTGTCTGGTGTATACAATCAAGTGGCAACAGTTCCTTGCTTCAGTGGTCAGAGAACACATACAAAAATGTCCTGTGCAAACCAAACGGGATTGCTCTCTGGTGTATACAATCAAGTGGCAACAGTTCCTTGCTTCAGTGGTCAGAGAACACATATTTTTGACGCAGATTTCTTCAACCATATTGAAAAACGGAGAATAATA
The DNA here is from genome assembly GCA_963576535.1 of Plemyria rubiginata. Classification (NCBI taxonomy): domain Eukaryota; kingdom Metazoa; phylum Arthropoda; class Insecta; order Lepidoptera; family Geometridae; genus Plemyria; species Plemyria rubiginata. The sequence continues at coordinate 1,168,729 of OY754905.1, forward strand.
GGGACAACAGGCAAAACTATGACCCAAATCATGGGAATACTAACAACAGTATTAGAAGAGCTGCATGACAAACTGCGCAAAGAAAATGGGAAATTGTCGATGGGCATCCTGGTATGACATGGGGTCCCTGGACATCAACCACCCAGGAAACCAAATCGATGTCATAGTGAGGGGAACAGGTGAAAGTTCTTGGGAAGGAGATAATAATTCTTCTTGTTTGTCTGTAAATGTTTAATGAATTGTATTGGATATCATATTAATTGTGTTTCTTGTATCGACTCTTATTTGATTTGCAATGTTACAATGTATTTGGGTTCTCTCTCTTTGAAAGTCTACTGTACTAAACAATTTTGACATATTCGGAACGATACAACAGTGGAGCACCGGTGGTCTAGTGGAAGTGACCACACCTTCCGATCGTATGGTCGCAGGTTTGAATCCGGTCGTGCACCAATGGATTTTTCTATCGAAAAATTTATGTGCGCAATGCCAGTGCTCTTAAACGGTGATGGAAAACATCGTGAGGAAACCAGTTAGTATTCTAACAGCGGCGATGGGCTTGCAACCTGTCGCGTATGGAATATTAACTACTGCAAGATGTGGGTATGTGGTAAATGTAATGTTTGGACGTAGAGTTAGTACTTGGTACTGAGAGATCTAAAGGGATATCTACCGTGCCTGGGGATCAAAGTCGTGATGCTGTGTGTGTGTGTGCAACAGTGGTGGCCAAAAAGTCGTGGATCAAACGCAAAATAGGGCATGGGTAAAAAGGGGCTCCTGCTTTATTAATCATTTACAAAAGGACTGTGTACTTTAGTATAAAATATCAGAACATCGATACGTCGTTTATCGACGCAACGGTGTGTTTACGCACGGGTTGCGTAGCCACCAACAATGTTTGCCTACACTGGACTACGGTTATTTACATGATACTTGATTTGGACTCCTGTGTCCGCAATTTAGACTGGTGGTCCATTATGTGTGAGGGGTGATCTGGCTACAGTTGTAGCCAGCCTAGCTCCTCCCACGGTTATTTACATCTCACCAAGTGCGTTTACAGAGAACACCGGTGGGTACTAAACTAAGCAAGTTTGTGCTAAAAGGTTATCGTCTCTAGCCTCATGTGCTAATTTACATCGTACAGTACGTTTTCAAAGAGCTTAATAATAAACAAATAATATAAGCTCGTTGTCCATGTTTTTTTACTTGCCTGTACTTACCTATGTATTTTTTATGGGTTAATCAATATTTTTTCTTGTGTTTTTCTTTAGTATAGTGTTTTTGTAGAGAACGGTCAATAAACTTACGGCTTGGTTCACTTTAGCTTGTTTTTTATCAATTTAGGTATATTAATAAATTCTCCAGGTATGCGGTAACGTGCATGATGACAATCTAGCTTAGAGACGAAAACAATACAGAAATATGGAAAGGTAATCATGCTAAGCACACCCGAAGAAGAAGTTTTATAGACACAACACAGAAGCGTTCAGGTATTATAAATCAAATTAATTGATTGAGTGAGCGCAGCGAACAAAAATCTTAGAGCTAACTTGGGGGATTTTTTTTGGTTGTAGTCCAAATATAATGTATAGACTCGCCTCGCACTACCACCTGCTTAAATATTCCGAGCCTTCGGATCGCATCACGACATCTCTTAAAGTGTGGTTAATACGGTTTTTATTGTAGTGCCCGATAAAGTTCTTCTAACGAATAACGTCTTCAATTTTTTGTTAAACCAATAGACTATTTTCCGACAACAACGCCCCATTTTCCACTCGTCTCGCGCGGTGGGTGGCAGCGTAGTATCCCCAAATGACGTCACAAGCTCGATTGCGAACCCTAGTTTCACAGCTCCCCCTGTAGGATCTGTGGTGTAATGGTTAGCACTTTGGACTTTGAATCCAACAATCCGAGTTCGAATCTCGGCAGGTCCTTGACCTTTTAGTCCCTATCTTTTTAGCCAATGATTTTATTTTACTCACCTTTTAAACCTTCTCTGGACTTCCACAAATAATTCAAGGCCAAAAATAGCCAAATCGGATCAGCCGTTCTCGTGATTTAGCGAGACTAACGAACAGCAATTCATTTTTATTTAGATAGCCTAAAAAGTTGTAGAGTGCCATTGTAATGAATGATTTAAATCTTTGTTTCGGAACATTAAGGCCTAGAAATTGGTGCGCCGCTATCTTGCTCGCACAATTGAACATTTTTAAAGATAATTATAATCACTGAAGGTAATGAACGGTGAATGCCGCGGTGAACATTGGATGCCGATTCTGCTCCTCAACATGCTGCGGGCCTTGGAACATTGACTGCGCTGAAGCAGTGAAAAAATACAACGTCGAGATTGAATGTGCAACAATCACTCCAGACGTCAACAGAGTGGAGGAAATTAAACGAAAGAAAATGTGAAAAAGTCCTAATGGAACAACTTCCATGGCGGAACGTCTTTAGGAAAGACATCATTTGCAAGAAACCCTCGTCTGATTGCAGGCTAGGAGAAACCTAGCAATATTGGTCGTTAAGTGCATGCTGACCAATAGGTACAAAGCTACAGACTTTGTTGTATCAGTGTTTTTTAAACTTTAGCGATCATAACACATACTTATTTAAGATATGTAAAAAAAGGTAAATACGCGATAAATACCCGTGAAATATCTTAAATAAGTTTTATTGTATCAGGCGCAGGAACACTGAACTTATCTGGACTCCACCAAAAGGTGAGCCCATCAAATAAGTAGTCGATGAATACAATGGTCTACACCAGGGATGCACAGACCACGGCCCGCGGGCCGCAGTCCCGAATTCCCGATTGCTCGCGTAGGTAGATACACGAAGCTTCCAGAGTCGGTTTCGAGAATTTTAATACATTATTATCAATTCTTTATTGTCTTTAATTACCTATACTTCTGGCGGCCCGCCATCGGTTCATAATTTGCCCGAGTGCCCCTAGTCTTAATAAGTCTGTGCATCCCTGGTCTACACTGATGCCTTTATGGAATGGTCGATGTTTGGAATAGACGTTAAATGCGAAGAAAAACAACAATAATACTGTCTAGCTACACACTGAGAGGAAGCCAAAGAGCAGAAATTAAGATAATAAAAAGTGCTTGTTTCGTGATCAACCAAGATATCTATATATTCCGCATTATTACCTACATCATAATCTCAAAACAAGATTCAGGCTGACAGGATAAAAAAATGTCTGGCATAGGTACATTTCATGTTGCGGACCTTTAACTCTTATGACGTTTTGCATTGCGAATATTCAGTATTACGGACATGGTACTCTGAGAACTAGCAGTCATTTTAAATAGGACATTTTGCTGTCAGAATAGTTCACATTACACTCCATGTGCAGTGTGCACCCAAGAACGTTTAGTTTCTAAAACATCCTGATCCGCAATGGCCTATTCAATGCAAACAAATAATAAAATCTTTCCAATTATTAGTATTAGTACTTATATAGGTAAATAGACAAGCAACAGACATCAAACGTTTCTTATTTCAATATTTTGAATGCGGTAAGAGATGAGAATTAAATAGTTGGTAACTCTGATTAGTATGTTACGACTGAGTTTACCTAACTTCAGATGCAAAAAGCAATTGTGAAAAATTACATAAAACTCTTTGACTTGTTTGTCAATATTTTTGCTGCATACATACAACGTCATCTCTAGGCGGGTTGCAGAACTGTAGTTCTGCAACCAACCAAACCAACTGTTGTAACAGTTTTCCGCATTTTCTGGGTTTTCCAGTAGCGCCATCTCGTAGCAGAATATGAGCGGTAAAAGAAAACTTCGCGTTAGTTCCTGAAAATTCCGTTATAGCGTGGCTCGCGCTACAAAACGAAAAGCTCGCACGGCTTATAAGGTACCGCCTGTAATTTCCAGTTTGTGATGGTTCACAAAAGTAGGTATACTTCGTGAAAATAACGTTAGATGGCGCTAGTTAAATTTGCCTTATAGGCTGAGCCGAGCTAAATCGCATGGAGTAAAAGTGGGATAGATTCTGATACATATTAGGTAATGGAAAAGTATGAAAGCTACAATCATTCGATCTACGAATAGGTATGCCTATGATAGCACCTTGTAATAGATGTTCATCATAAGGTATGGTTTACTCGAATTTTGTATGAAGCAAATTCTGCGACTGAATTTTGTTACAATATGAAAGTCATATGAAGTAGGTATAGTTACTTACTAGCCCCAGGATGTCAGTCGGTACATGTTGGCAATACATAAAGCTGAATCTAAACAAAGTACACCTACGAGAAAATATTAGGTACTTTGATTCGGTAGCCAAAGATTTTATAATGTCTCAAAAGTTATTCTCCGAGCGGGATTTGAACCCGCGACCTTCCCCTTGATACGGGGATGCGCTTACATCTACATAGCGCGCTTTCGAATCCCGCTCGGAGAGTAACTTCAAGACGTTATAAAATTTTGTGATTTCCTTGTCTAGTTAAACACTATAAAACTAATAAAAATTCAGTAGCCAAGTTCCTGCCTTACTCTAACCACACAAATCAGTTAAATAATCTAAGTTATATTTAAATGTTTTTATATTACTGCTGCTGATAGAACAAGCAGATGGTCTACCAGATGTCAAGTGGTAGCCATAACCTAAAACAAATCATAACCTCAAGTCACGCATTCTCGAAAGAGCCCAACGATGCACTGACTGATGCGTAACAGACGAGACCAAAATAAAATTTGCGTCCGTAACTGTAAGACCACACTAATGCGCAAAAGTATCTTTTTTATGGCTCCACTCATCTTCAACAAACTTCCGATAGCTTTTAGAGAACTTCCAACGCCAATATTTCAGAGGAAGCTAAGAACTATTCTGGCTGGTAAATGTTATTATACGATTAATGAATTTATGTCAGATAAACTACTGACCAACACAATTATTTCTTAATTTATGTTAACTATCTTTTATTTACATTTGACATTTTATCTACAATTTTATTTAAATTTATCATTCTCTGACATTATATTTAATTTTAGTAGGTACCATTACTGTATTATTGAATTATTATTTTTTCTAGGTACATTAATTTGAAATTAATCATAATTTATAATATCATTCTTTCATTTTGTCATTTTTATTCCCATTTTATTATTAGTTTTTAATTTTATATAATTTGTTATTTTTATTTTGACTTATTGTTTAAAAATTATAATTTTGCATGCCCGTGTATGGTCGAATTACACTGGTCAATATAAACATTTAACATCTCATGTACATGTAATTCAGCAAATAAATATACTTTGACTTTGACTTTGACTTTGACTTTGACTTGCGTCCATCAATTTGGTACATACAATGAAATTAAGAGATATATAAGATAACTAGCTTTTGCCCGCGGCTTCGCTCGCGTTTAGAAGTATTATTATTAATTAGGCATAGTTTTTACGGCTTTACTTTTGTTAAGCGTGTGTAAAAAATTGGAGGGTTGAATTTATCAAAATCCTATTGAAGCGGACGTCTTCATCATAGTAGCTCCAATCTTTAATTTCAGTTCAATCAATCGAAAATCTAAGAGGATTTATACAAACGTTCTTCCCTATTTTATCCCCTTAGGGGTGGAATTTATCAAAATCCTTTCTTAGGGGATGCGTACGTCATAGTAGTTTTATGCATGCAAAGTCAGCCCGATCGGTTAAAAATTGACAAAATTTCATACAAACTTTCATCCCCTATTTCATCCGCTTGGGGGTAGAATTGATCAAAATCCTTTCTTAGCGGATGCCTACGTCATAACATCTACCTGCATGCCAAATTTCAGCCTGATCCGTCCAGTGGTTTGGGCTGTGCGTTGATAGATCACTATGTCAGTCAGTCAGTCAGTCAGTCAGTCACCTTTGAGTTATATATATTTAGAAGAAGAAGATAGAAGAAGAAGATGCTAGACGATCCACACAGCACCATCTAGCCTCAAAGTAAGCTACTCAAAGCTTGTGTTATGGGTACTAGATAACTGATATATTTAATACATGAATACTTACATAGATAGATTATTTTTTATTATAAATAAACACCCAGACCAACGAAACAAATTTCTGCAGATCGTACACAAATTTGTTCCGAGGCGGGATCCTAACCCGCAACCTCTTGCGTCGCAGGCGGACTCTCGCCCGCTGCGCCACTGAGGTCGTCAAATGAAATGAAAAAATTAAAAATGTTTATTGGACATAATTAACAAATCTACAGTAAGTGTGAGGCTCTGTCTCCTTGAATAGCGAAATAAAAATAAAGCTAAACATAAAAATATAACAATACAACAGATGTTAAGCCCCTTTTCACAGGGGCAGGAAGATGATTGTAAGCCCCAACGTATGTACGCCTCAGCACATGTGCCTGTAATCACCTGCAAGCACAACCTTCAAATAAATAATATTGCCGCACGCTTCGTGTTCCGCTAGGCAATATTGTACAGGCCACGCATGCTGCAGACATGTTGCAGATGTCATCATATGGCTGGCATCATGCGAGAGCGCCTTGCCAAACCGCCCGCTGACCGAGCTGGCGACCAGATGGGCAGGCGATCGCTTTTCATGGCTTGTGTACATACCTAGATATTTTCAACAGTTATAATTGTTGTCGTTTTTTACCAACTTTTATACCAACGATACCCAAAGTAGTCTAATGTCGAACCTCAGGGGTCGACGACGACCTTTAAGGAAATATAAATTAATTTAGTAGCTGTTAGCCAACTATACCGGCTCGAGGTGGGCAACGTAACGTGAAATATGAAACTATCCCTGCTCTGCCTGTCAAAAAACTTTTTTTTTATAGTGTTATGTACTACCTACACACAAGGAAATCAGAAAGGTTTTATTTAGCCTTTGGACTCGAAACTTAAAATTCATAACACGTATTCCTCCTATAACGTAAGAATCCACTAAAGAAGGATATTTAAATATTTATTCCCCAATGTGGTTATATAACCCCTTTATATGTATAACGGGTTATAAAAGTTTGTGTGAAACTTTGTATTCCTTGAACATATTATTATTTCCATGATATTTCGAATCGATTGAGTAGGTACCGCAAAAATAAAGAGATGAGAGACAAGCGAAGGCGCGGCTTCAGCTATTCTAGTATAAAATGTAAAATAAACAAGTTTCTTACCCTCCACCAGCCGCTAAGATCATCTGCATATTGCAATCCTTTTCTTTCACTCAGGAGAGCGTGTGTGGACATCACTCGTTGTTTCACTCACTCATTAATGTATTATATTCACCAAACTGTAATGATTGCTATGGTTAGCTGCGAAGACAATGCCAGTGACCGGTACCGGCTGCCAATGACTTCACTGCTGACTGCTTAATGTGCTAGTTGATTGTCTGACACTGCTACTATACCTAAAAGCACGAAATTAGGAACTATATCTACCGCTGGCAAATTTGAAACGCTATTCAAACAGTTATGTTAGCAGCTGATAACTAATTATAGCACTATTTTATTACCTAATCGTGTTAACCCATTAGTGACTGACTAATAATTATGAAGAATAGTAGCATTCATTCGGAATGGCGGCCAACTTTTGTCACTTACTTTTAATTTTCACTTACACCCATTCTTGAATATTTTATTCATCTGTGGCATTTGTAATAAATTTTTTTGTAACAATTGTAATAATCAAAAAATGATTTATAATTAGGTAGACACTAAAAAAAATACTAGGTAAGTTACAATAATTACAAATGGTTTTGAATGTTAGGTTATTTGTGGATAGTATTTTGAATCATCCTTTATTCTTTATTGTACACAGTGAAAAATAATAAGTTAGCTTAAATATAGAGCATGTACAAAGGCGTCATCATCATCATCACCTAGCGGAATGTCAACTGTGCCTCCCTAAACGAAACGTGTTTGCATTAACAATAATAATATTATTTGTTTATTTTCTTACCTACGCGTTTGTATTAGAACATACTTATGCACATTTCAATGCACGTAAAGTTGGTTCATTTCAAATCATATAAGAGTTTATCAAAAATGAGTTAACATTTAAATAACTCATAGCTGAAATTCATCAGAATAAAACTACGAGTAGGTATAATCCAGTTATATGTATACTCATTGACATTTGGTTATTATTTCAATACTTATTATTGTAGCCTCAAATATGTTATTTTAGAAAATTTTGCGGTTTTTTTATAAACCAGCAACCTTCACCATGTTAGCAACCAGTTTAATAGCATACTATATGCATATTAAGTACATACACTAAAATATCTGGACGAGTTCGTTCTGAGCAATAAGACCGCCATTATACTTCACTACTATTGAACTTGTTTGTTTTTAATGACTCGATAGTAGCAACCCGCGCCCTCTGAGCTCTCTTGTCAGTCGGCATTGAATTCGACATGCCTTAGTCGAACTACTGCTTTAGCTAATCCATGAACTGTCCTTGGGAGCTCTCTTGTCCAGTAGGCATTGAATTCGACATGCCTTAGTCGAACTACTGCTTTAGCTAATCCATGAACTGTCCTTGGGAGCTCTCTTGTCCAGTAGGCATTGAATTCGACAAGCCTTAGTCGAACTACTGCTTTAGCTAATCCATGAACTGTCCCTGGGAGCTCTCTTGTCCAGTAGGCATTGAATTCGACATGCCTTAGTCGAACTACTGCTTTAGCTAATCCATGAACTGTCCCTGGCGGCGGCGATTAGTTTATTTAAGGATATTACACAATACATATTTTCATATTGTTATCAATTATGTGAATTGTTCAATTATTATACATTTGTTTAATAACTCTCTGCATACTAAGCAATAGCATTCATAGCACACACAATGAAGGGATATCTATTGTGCTATCTATCAGTAGTGAAGCTCTTTCCTATTATACGAGCAAAAATACGTAACCACAACTGATTGCCACCGTGAACTCTGCTGCGGACGCAAGTTTATCATGTTTCTCTTTGAATTAGAGTAAAAACTGGAGCAAAAATCATTTATGCTTGCTGCTAAATCAAAGTTGATACATAGCATAGAACGCTCTAGAATAAAACTGTGATATAAACCACACGAAGCTAGAGTTTGCCAATTACCGAGAGATGGCCATTTCAGATGTTCCACTAGTTCACATAATATAGTTCATTAATATCCGTAAGTTTATAAGCGTGATCAATGTTATGAAAAATTTATTTGCGGGTACTAGATGCCTACATTTCGCGTTCATAAAACTTGCCACATACTCGCTCTAAAATAATGATGTGAAAGTTTTGGGTGTTCTGCTATGCGGAGACTAATTACAGACATAACTCCAACATAGGGATGCAACTGAGATATTATAGTTATAAAGCTGTCATTTCATTTTATATATATATTACTGATGGAACAACCGAATGACCCACCTGATGTGAAGCGGTAACCATCACCTATACCTGTATATTAACCTATAAAAGCATTGCATCGTAAGGCACGATCGATAGTAACGTGGCCTACCATGCACTCGATGTCGAACAAGAACTATTCAAACCCCATTTTCAATGCACAATCAGGTACTGCAGGAGACGTCTTTGAATAATCAATGTTTCTAGTTAATACCACTCAGATTCGTTAAAGCGAAGGTTGAAACGCGTTCAATCTGTGCCTGCATTTGGAATCAGTGTCTAGCACTTGCAAAATTATTGCACAGAACTGAACTTTCGTACACACCATCGTAGACTATTTATGACTGTATAATCGTATGTTTAACGTGTTATAATTAAGTGTTTGAGGCGGATGTAGCTGTCGCACCTTTAGCGAATTAAGTTTTGGCCACGCACCTTTCAAACTCATGCGCAAGAACCGGATAGATACATACGCAGTAAAGCCCACTGATAATACAGTATAGTCGAAAAAAAACTATTGACGCGTGAAAAAACATTGCATCGCATTTGCATGTGAGAAATAAAAATAATACAAGTCTACAAAATAATAGTATGTCGTTTAGAAGAAGAAGCAAATTTTAGTCGAAAACTATGAACATATAACTTTTTTTGTACAAGCAGATAGCCCACCTGATGTTTAGTGATAACCATCACTCGTCAAAACATTGCCTCGTAAGTTACGCACGATAGGAACGTGCCCTACGATGCACTGCAATGCGTTCATCGATTTAAGGCATACAGATGATAAGCCTCATGTGCCTGTAATAACAGCATCCGCTTTCTTTTTTTGTATTGTTTTCATGCTTATGAAAAACATGTCAAGTCGATTTTGGTTGAATGTAATGTTTTGTGGTACCTATATATTTTTATTATTTTTAACTTGAGTTAGCAGATAATGGCCATAGTTGTAGACGTAAATACTAAAATTAAATTTAGTAAATACAATTTTCATATATGGACAAAATACGAATTGTACAAAATTCAAGTTCTAGTCCGTAAATCCTAGATTTTGTATTTTGGACATAGCCGTGCAAAGGAAACTAGGTTAATGAGCTTTTCACCTTTGACTAAAATTAATTCAAACTGTGAATCAAAAATGCAGTTGAAGAGAATTCATTCCACGTTCGACCGTCGTCTCACCAACAAGAAAAGAAACAAAATGACAGGTCGCGGTAAAGGCTAGAAGGGTCTCGGCAAGAGAGGCGCGAAACATCCAAGGCATTACAAAACCAGCTATCAGAAGATTGGCAAGAAGAGATGGCGTCAAGTGAATTTCGGGGAAAATTTACGAAGAAACTCGCGGCGTGTTGAAAGTTTTTCTAGAAAAAGTCATCAGAGACGCAGTGACTTACACGGAACATGCTAAAAGAAAGACGGTGACTGCCATGGATGTTGTGTACGCACTCAAGAAGCAAGGCAGGACACATACGGCAGGACACGTTGTATGGTTTCGGAGGGTGAAATTGGGTTTTTAATAAATTATTTTATGTTAAGTTTAAATTTTAATAGTGGGGTGACAAAACCCTTTTGAGGGCCAGGAAAAAAAAGAAAAAGTTCAGACTGAAATAAGCTAGGTAGAGTTTAGTTTAATGAAACTATACATGTTCAACTCCTGCGCTGCTGCTACGTTCAACTGTTGCGCTGCTGCTACGGATGTTGTATGTTATCAAAAACATTGTTATTATTTTTACCTACGTTTAAATTGTACAAACCTACTAAACTAAGTTTAAGCGCCCGGAATAAAAATATAAATTTTGCGGTACGCGAAAATTGCATCACGGTTAAATAAATTGTATAGTAACACTACTTTCATATGTATGTTCATCATCCTATTGCACTTTATTATTTCTGAGTATAATTATAATAATTTACAGACTACGACCCGCCTTCACCTCAGTCTGGTTTGCGCCATCCATCACAATTTGGTTCTGAACTCACTTACTCGAGACAGATCTGCGATAGCTTAGATAGACAAGGACTTATAAGTGTGTTTTGTGTCCAACAGAAAGCTCTAAGAGATAAGCCAGTGCGGTAAATACATGTCTTCAGTGATCACGATCTTGTAACGGTACAATCCTCAGGGTTGATCCAGGGTGCTTGAAGGCCTGGAGAGAATCTAGGGTGCCAGGGAGTTCGTATGTCTACTGCTGTTGTACTTGCCAGCATGTGAAATTCCATCCAAAATTAGAACTTAGTAGTTTTAAAAAAAAGATCTATAATGCCGTTTGTAACGGAGCTTTTTTAGGAATAATTTTATATAAGAAAATATGTAAGATTTTTTTTAAGAAATATCATAATTTGACTTTAAAACTAAAAATACACGACTGATAGTGTCGAAATTGTCAGAAGAAAGTATTAATGTTTTAATAAAAATAAAAATCTAGAGTCTACAATAAAAATTTATACAACATCATTTAAAATCCTTGGAGACAATTCGACGAACGAATCGATAGAATAGCGAGTCGTCTTTTAAGTGAGAATGTAGGTTTATGAACATAAATAAAAAATTTATCGAGAGTTATTAAGATAACAAACTACAAAACAATATTAAGAAATGTTGGTTTATCAACTCCTTTCTATAGAAATGTAGAAGAGGGTTGTAACCTACCCACGTTGTAATATTACAATATTTGACACGGATCGGAAAATCAGTCAAAGTCGAAGTCAAAGTATATTTATTTGCAGAATTACATGTACATAATAGATGTTTAGTAATCGTTATTATCTCAGGAATTTAACTACAAAAGAAATAATGAAATGCAGGCGCACAAAAATATAGCAAAACAAGAACGAATTAGAAACCACAGTGTTCGCTCTTATGAACAACAGCAGCACCCTGTTCTAGTCAATACAACTGCAATATCACACTGGGGTGTGGTCTGAGTGGTGATAAAATTGCACATTTATTTATCGTTTATCAAAACACCGATATTTTCAAAGTTTTTAAAAATTTGGTACATCCTTACAATCGTAATGACTTAAACTCAAGGGTTGTATACCAATTATTATAGATTTTTCTAATGTGGTAGTGCGATTTTATTGCCATCCTTTATTTTCTTTATACACAGTACAAGATAAAGCAAGATGTCTTTTGAGGGCAAATTGCGTGTCACAGAAATCAGCGGTCGTATTTAAAATATCCAAATTAATACTGGGTGCTGCCGGTTTGGAAACGATTTTATTATTATTGTGCAACTTTCGCTGGTGCTGTAGCCGTACCCTCATCGGAGTGAAGGCGCCACTGAGTCTGCTCTCGTGGGCGTCGGCATGTCTGAGTTTTTGCACGTATTGGAAATGAGTGAAAATATGGCCACAATGAAAAACGATTTTAAATTAGCAGTGCATATTTAAAACAATTTCATAAATCAGAGAACAAACCATAACCAAAATATTGGTTTCCATTAGGTATCGAACCCACGGCTTACAGTGCGAGCTACTTTCCACCGAGCTGTGAGGTTTGTCCTGTTGCCAGTATGAACATTTTTCTAATAGAGTGTATCCGTATTAAATAAGTATTTTAAATGTAGCAAAATGGCTTTCCTAGAGCCACTTTTGGCCCCCACGGAGAGTGAATGAAACGAAAGATGTATGTAAGGTATGTAGCAAGAGGAAATCCGTGGTCTCTGCCTACCCCTATGGGATACAGGCGTGATTTTATGCATGTATGTATTTTAAATAATAGGAGATGTAGGTACAAAAAACTTGGATAAAGTTTAATGTAATTACATCCATTATTTCCCATATTGCCTATAATACATGCTTCGTTTATGTTGGAGCTGGGAAATGGAATTGAGACTTCAGAAATTTCCTTCTAATTCTTTGACCGAATGGTTATTTTCTGTGTTTTTTTTTCTTTCAGTGTGTATTACTAAACTTTGCACAATGTATAGGTGCATTTTGACACGGATTCGTACACGCTATAGCTTCAGTTATAAAAAACTTAAAATGTAGAACAACGAGCTGTAAAAGGATAAGAGGATCAAGCGACAAAGCGAATACATACAATTTCATCTGCACCTATTAAGTACCTAACTACTTTTATGCCGTTGCTGCTGCATACAACAGCCTAAGTACTTACCTTTCATCAATATGTACCTATTGTATGTTGTCAAGTGATGGAACTTATGGTATACTTTGAAGATGTCATCTTATCTTATTAATTGTATCCAGGGTTTTATAGGTTGTATTTGGACGACCCCCGACCGGTCATATCAATACAGTTCCTTTTCATTTGTACCTACTGAAAAAACATCACACAGACATAACAGAAAAAAGAAAGAACATTATACAATGACATAGTCACTTTCTAGCTGTGTTGTGTGTGTTTGCCCAGTTTCGTAAAATAATCACGTTCAATTAATATTAAATCGCAAGGTAGGTAGAGCTTTCACCTGAATTGGAGCTTACGCTGCGTATCTAGAGGAAATTGCACGGTTATAATTAATGAAATGCAGTGATGTGTAGCCTTATTAACGATGCGCGCACATGTCCAGTTTCATGCATAACGCTTTATTCTAAGTAGCCGTAATTTACGCATTCTATTTCATTGCTAACATTGAAAGTGATTCTGTTAGGAGGTTTATGAATACAGAAGTATTCAGAAGAAAATTCTTCATTTCTCGGACATTTTCCACAAAACAAAAACGCAACAACAAAATGTTTGTAAGATACGTTTTTTTAATACAACTATGTGATGGAGCGAGCAGATGGCCCACGTGATTATAAGTGGTAACCATCACCTATAACAAAGCAGTGCCTCGTAAGTCACGCACAAGACAGACACGTGATAGACAGGAACGTGCCCTACGATGCAATGCCCTGCGTCCATCAACTTGAAGCATATATAGGTACAGTTGTTAAGCCTCATGTGCCTGTAATTACACCGGCGACCACTTCGGTTGTTTGTTTGGGCATATCACAATTCTGTCATAATTTAGAACGATGTCGATAAAACGATATTTCAAGAGTCATAAAATATCTGTTTATGACTCTTGACATGTCGACACAATTTTTTTTGGGATTTTTTTTGGGATGCATAGAATTTCGTCTTGGGTTGGTTATAAAATTGCAACAAGGTTACAAACGTGAAAACATTGGAAAAGTATGAGAACGGCTATTTTTCATAAATAATTTACTACCCATTATTCGGTGCTGCTAATTATCTCTTAAATAATAATACTGCTAAAATAATATATGTCTATTAATTAATAGATACTTAATAGTTTTAGTGTTCAACACCAAATTCTGAACACACTATGGACTTCAATGAACCAACATAACCAACAAAATATTCATGATAAAACGGAATAGATTGACTGCTATAGAACTTCATCTTAAGCCAATAATGTGTGAGCATAGCTTTAAAACGTCGCAATAACGTAACACAATATCGCCTCCCATCGATTGCGGCATGCGCTGCACTTTATAGTTGCGAAAGAACCGAGGACTTATTTCCCAAAAAAATAGCAGGAATATAAAATAGTTATTTAAAAAAAGGTTAACATGACAACATGATATAAAACAGTAAAAAAATAAGTAATTTGTAAAGTAAAAAACTAAGAGGCATGTTAAAAACTGACGCGGTAAATCAAAAAGTAACCATAGGCCAAAAACACAAACTAGCCACTACCTGCCTAAAGGGAAACGATCTTGACAGCGATATGACAATTTCATCTAAGAAAAAGTTGAAAAATGGAGAGGATGGCCACAGTCTGCTACACGAGCCAAATAAAATAACGGACGCTATCATGCCATGTAAGGAGGTCAAGGAAGCTGCCCTGGAAAGGAACAAATAGAAAGTAATGCAACGCCAAAATAACACTACCATGATATCAGAGATCAAAAGTAAAGGTTTGTCAAACATTTTTCTAACTGTCAAGCCTTAATTTTCATCAAGCTCTTTTTCTTTTTTTATTTATTAGTTTCTTTTTCATCAAGAGATTGATGGAAATAAATGGTCATCATGCACGAAAAAAAAACTATTCTCGAGCTCGAGCTCGTAGGGCAACGTAAGGCACGTTCCAATGGTGCATGACTTGCGAGACAATGCTTTTTTATAGGTGATGGTTATCACTTAACATCAGGTAGGTCATCTGTTCATTCCATCAGCTTCACTACATAGTATAAAACAAAGTCGCTTTCTCTGTCCCTATATCCCCATGTCCCTATGTATGCTTAAATCTTTAAAACTACGCAACGGATTTTGATGCGGTTTTTTTAATAGATAGAGTGATTTAAGAGGAAGATTTATTATGCATGACACATGCATGATTATGTGCACCCGTGCGAAGCAGGGGCGCGCGGGCGGATCGCTAGTGTTTTTATAAAAAAGGTTACAATTTTGAAATTTTTCTTATTACAGCCCCAGTCTAAATCGAGGTTCAAGGTATTATTTGACACTTTTCGGTGGTGCCAGTTTTGTTGTTTTATTTTCCTAACTAACCTAATTTGACAGCACTAAAAATATTGTCATCCCTTTCTAAAAGACCGAAGCAACAAGGACGGCTATAATTTTAGGGCTGTCAGACTATGTTTGTTTAGGATAATGCAACAACAGAATCGACACCAGTACAGGTCAAACTTAGATTTATACTGAAGATAGATCTAAAATATCGTAAGCCACTCTTTATTTACTGTCCCCTATTCACGCACGAACATGTTTAGAGTTCATGCTAACGCGCTTACGCAAGCGTGTTTTCCTCCCTGCGGGCCAGGGGGCCTGATTGCGTCTTCCACTCCGCTGGCCAATGCACTCGATAAGTATCTATTGTTGGAAGTATCTAATAGTTTCACTTCACTGTCCATGCCAATAATATATAATTATGTAAATCCACGGACGGGCAAAAAAATCGGGCCACCCTTAAAACTTTTTTTTCATTCGTTTAAAGCATATCAATTATCAGTTATATACGAATGAACGAAATAAAAATTTCATTTTTTTGCAGTATACATATACTATTATACTTAGTAAAATCAACAGCAATTACAATAATACAATGTAGTTAACTGTGTATAATCTTTAAAACGACCCATAAAAGTTTTTTTATTAATTAATTATTCAGCTACATTGTATTATTGTAATTGCTGTTGATTTTCTAATCAATATACGAGAAGACTAGCATTGTTCTAAAAACTTGTACACGACTACACGAATATCACTGAAACGAATAATAAGCAAACACCAAAGAATTCTAAGATTTAAATGAAACTGATTAAATCAGTAACAAATATTACAGTCACATGTTATGTCATGTTGAACTTGCGAATGTTTTGAAGACTTTCGTTCACAAATTCAGCAATTTATTGTGCTTAGATGTTATTAATTAAACGTGGAATATTCCTAAAGCCATATGTACACTTACGTCGATACAGCATAGGTAAACAATAAACCCAATCATATTTCAAGAACCGTTGAGCAGCTTGCGAAAAGTTGAGAAACTCTGTCAAGAAACATCGGAAACGAATAAATCTGAACGTTGCCATAAAATGGTCTGAGTGAGTTGGAAGCTAGCCACTGGAAGCGCTAAGCGACTCGCCGCCGCGCCGCTAACTTCCAAGCGAGCGGGGCAATCAACAAAATTACGTGTTACAAAAAATCGTTATTAAATGCAGTTAGGCTGTAAAGTTGTAACATGGACCCAGATTTTATGTAACATAGGTTTAATAATTCAAAACTACTGAAATCAAAAAGTATATTGTTTCTAGTAAAATTAGATCATAAACTATAAACTCAAAATCCCTTTTATGCTTGTCTTGAAAAAGTCTGCCACAATTTTTTTTGTCGAAATGTTTCCCTCTATCATATTTTCTTAAAATACTTGTCGTGTTTTAAATTGCAAGTTGAACGAGATGTTAGCGAAAAAAATTGCATTGATCTTAGAGGTTTGTTTTTTCTCTGAATATTAATAATGTAGGTAGGTAGGTACAATATTAGTAGGCATAAATAACTTGACAGGTTGTTAGATCCTTAGTAGGTATCGTACACTACATATGGTGAAATTTAATGCAAATCAAAATAGTGAATTAGTGATTTATTAATCATGTGAGTGCTAGAGAAAAATCTTAGTACAGTCCCACAGTCAATTCGCTTGATACATACAGCTATGCAGAGTAAACTAGAAAAACGACCCAGTTACTTGGAAAAATGCCACAGAACCAGCGCTTAGCGACACTGGCTGAGTTTTTGTGATATCCGAAAGTTTGTAGTGTCGGTACGTTAGGGTTTTAGTGACAATTCCTAGTTTTAAACTAATTAATAAATCAACTTATCGGAGCATCAACTGTTTCAATTGTTTCAATCCACTGCGTTGTTTGTACTCGATACACGTGCAAATGCTAACAAGCACGACACTATTTGCTTTACATGGTATCCACCAGTCTATACATTATTCTCTTTATCTATACTTATATATTTTGCATTATAAAAAAACATGAAGTTTTATTAGTTTTATTTATTTTAAATTGTTGATTTGTTTTTTTTTCTTTTAAAAAAATTTCCTAGGCCACTGACCGTTGCCACATCAACGACGGACCTTCAGGTTGAGGCCTCCTCGCAGGCAACCTCACCTCCCCCCCCGCCGCCGTACCGACACCGACCGCAGTATATGAACTTGTAATAAAATCTCTTTGGCTATACTATTTGTATCTGGCTGGTTTTGGTATCATTAAAAGATTATTTTATTTTATTGAAAATGATTCCAAATTTATATAAGGAAAAATAAATGTGTGATTTTTATTTTTGTTTTTCGTACTGTCAAGATGAGTAAATCTAATGAAGAAATTCGATACATTTTAAAATTTTACTACAAAAAAGGTAAAAATGCAACGCAAGCCAACAACAACAAGCAACGAAAGTAAGAGTAGCACAAATTTGGTTTAAGCGTTTTCAATCCGGAAATTTTGATGTAAAAGATGCACGTCGCCTTATTACGGATATTCGCCCTATTGCGGATGAAAAAGATGCCAATTTTGAAAGAGAGGACCAAGATCGGTATATCAGTAGTTACATACAACGTAGCCGAAGAACTGGGAATTTAGTACAAAAAAGTTATGGCGCATTTGAAAAAACCTGGGTACACAAAAAAGCTCGACATTTGGGTATCTCACGAGGTCACTGAAAGAAACCTAATGAACAGTGTACTCATTTGTGAATCTTTATTACGACGTAATGAAACCGAACCATTTTGAAGAAGCTGATAACTGGTGATGAAAAGTGGATCACGTACGACGAGAACGTGCGGAAAGGTCGTGGTCAAAGGCCGGTCAGGCTTCACAGACTGTGGCGAAATCCGGGTTAACTCGCAACAAGCTGATGCTGTGTGTGTGGTGGGATTGGAAGGGCACTAATCATTATGAGGCGTTACCACCAGGCAGGACCGTCAATTCAGAACTCTGCTGCGAACAACTGATGAAATTAAAGCAAGAAATTGAGAGAAAGCGGCCGGAATAATCAACATCATCGTTTACTTGTGAACACGACTTCTTGAGATGTGCTTTCACATATTTCTATCTTGCTACGCTTTCATAGCCATCACACAAAATCGGAAGAAAGCCAACTACGAAACCCAATTACCAAAACTGCAACAACATTGTTTAATTTTCAGCTCCGAAGTTCGGAGAAATATAAAACTCAGTAATAGTTTTAAATTGCAGGCCAAGATACATATGGCTTGGCATCCAAAGCCGTATGTATCTGGCCTGTTCTTCAAGTTTTGGTTGTGTGGAAGTGCTGACTAGATGCACCGTGTCGTAGCGTTTCAGTGATCATTGGAGAATCATTTTATATCCCTATATTAATACCACTTTTTATCTCAAACTATATATTATCCCCTCAGGCTTTTATATTGGCTTTCAAGATTCGCTAGAATGTTTATGGAGAGTATTCAGAAGCATTATTCTGTGTTGCACAATTTAGAGAGCCTATAAAAAAATCTTCTCCGATAAGAACTTCGTAACATTCTTATAATTTTATGAGAAAATTCCAGCCTTTTTGCAACTGCACCATATTCCTTATCATTTTGTGTAACGAGGTGTCCTAATTTGGGCTCCGGGGACCCCGCACGTCCGTTTGCCATTTTGAGTGAGAAAGGTCTGTGTTGGACTTACGTTGTGTAAATAGTACACGTCTTATTTTAGTAAGGCTAAGAAATATTATGCCGACTTACATACATACGTTTTAACTTATTTATTAAATAAATAATTGATTTAAATATATATTTCGGAGCTTGGTATAAAAAATTAATTAGAAATATTACCTATATCTTTTTTCGGGCTCCGTACCCAAAGAGTAAAACTGGAACCCTATTACTAAAGGCTCTGATGTCTGTCTGTCCTCCGTCACCAGGCTGTATCTCATGAACCGTGAAACACCTTGTTAAACAGGTAAAATTTTCACAGATGATGTATTTCTGTGGCCGCTATAACAACAAATACTAAAAAATGAAATAAAATTAATATTATTTAAATTATAAATATTGAATCCTATACAACAAACTTTTTTTTTTGCAGTTTTTTAGATAATGATACTTACGGAACCCACGTGCGTGAGTCCAACTTGCACTTGGCCGTTTTTTTTTATGAAATATCAACAAAATATTCTGTAGCGAAACATGCTACTAAGCATGTTTCGTTAACTTACTGGGTTCAGTTCCTCCACAACGTTTTATGTATTAGCCATTTACATAATGGTGAAACGCTACACAAAAGCGTGACCCATTTTCATTTTCGTTTACTGGTTCAGTAAATACCGGAACCTTTTCTTTAGATTGATTGTCATTATCATCATAGTTTTGAAAATACCCTCTGTTGCACATAAAAATGTATGGATAAGATCATCTGAAACGACGATGTCTACTAAAATGCATTGTTTTTTGTGTTTTTTTTATAAATTATGAACCCCGGAACCGGCTACGGTCTTTCATTGAGAGAAATGTCAAAATCGTAGAAGTTCTTCAAATTAACTAGTAATTCCATAAGACAAGAACGGACAGACCATGTTCAGACAGATAGAACTTACTTTTTCCCTTGTGATAAAAATTTAATTAAAGTTCCCAGAAGTATCCAGTTTCTAGAAGACTTTGTTTGGAAATGAAAATTTTCCAGTTAATCTGTAAACTTAAAACGAAGATTGATTACTCGCATCCATTGAATAGCATTAAGTTTTCAGAAACTGCAACTAAAAACTATTAAATTCAAGACACCGGTTATCATCGAAGCAGTAAAATATTTCCTTTAAATGGTAGGTATGAAGTAAATTGATTCTCCGGTCACCTGCACAAAGTATTTTCTGTTATAAAATAAGCTCGGATGGGAACGATGCGATCGGCCATCGAAAAGTGGCAAGGTTGCCAAAAGTAAGTTTGGATGTTCCTGACTCAAATATTGTTCTGTAGAAACGCAGTGCGTCTAAACTACGTTGGTCATCAAAAAAGTGATCTACAAAAATTTTGTAATTACCTTGTCGGTGGCAGGGCATTGCTTGTAATCTTTTCAATTCAATTCAATATCCCTTAGACATCCTCAAAGAATCTTGAATTAGTACCTACTTGGTACTGGGAGATCTGAAGGGATGTCTACCGTGCCTGGGGATCAAAGTCGTGAAGCTGTTTCAGTTTTCAATTCAATATATTTATTGCTTACATGTGTAAGACACATTCTCTGAATCTACTGTTTCTTAACATTTTTTTTACACAATCTTCTTTTATTGATCTTCGCTTCTGCCGATCTGCCGATGTCTTTTAAGTAGCTGCAGAAAGCTTATGTACTGTTCTATAGAAAGGCTTACTTCAGAAGCAACGAACGAAAGTAATTTGTTTCGAAACTAATTATGTTTGACTATTATTGGTCTACCCGTTGCGTGTTTGTTTTTAATAGCATAACCACATTATCGCCAGCTCTAGAATCCCAAGGGGTCCATTGCTATGTGTTGACGTCACTCAGTATATCTAGGGTATCGTATCTACCATTAATTAATTTATTAACTTTTTTATAAGAAAAAAAAGTTTGTATGAGAGCTCTAGCTGCTGTTTGCGGTTTTACTCGCGTACTTATTAGTGTGTTTGAAAAAGTACCTCTTACACATATTAAGCTAGGCTACAAACCATATATTTTGTTTTAAGTTTCAACCCTCTAAGATAGATAGATATCACTTCATTGTACACAAGAATACATCATAAATGTAGACGTAACTTAATTAAGTATAATGGGTGGCGTTATCGCTGAAAGAGATTTCTTCCAGGTAACCTTAGGTTTAAATTACAGAGCGGTAATGAACGGCGGTAATCTTCCGTTCCTCCTCTTCGGTTCCGTAGAGCGTGATTGATGCAAAAAATTATACATCCTGCTAATATTATAAACGCGTAAGTTTGTATGTATGGATGGATAGATGGATGGATGGATGGATGGATGGATGTTTGTTACTCTTTCACGCCGGAACGGCTGAACGGATCCGGATGAAACTTGGCAGAGATATTGATTATAGTCTGGAAGAACACATAGGCTACTTTTTATCCCGTGGGAATACCGGGTGTTGGCAGATATTTAGCATTTTACCGTATTTAGCTGATGCATTTTTAGTTCCTAAATAATAACTAGATGTCGCCACAGGAAAAATCAGCACGCGCTATTGTTGCGTTTTGAGCAATGTGTGATATCAGCAATCGTAGGTATAAATGTATTCCGATCACCGGGATTTAAATCTGCGCGGGTGAAATCGCGGGGCGCAACTAGTAAGCTATATTTTAATAAACAAAATTGGCCTGGTTATAGTAACATGGCCACCACCAGTGTTGGTTAGTTTATATGTAATTTAATTAAAAATTCCTTTGTAGTGAGCCTATAGATCTGGCTACAGTAATAAAATTGCAACACATAGAAAGCATCTAAAAATACAAACTGAAATGGGCCCGACATTAACAAATGCAAGCCACACATACGTAACGATTACATTACACAATCAAACTGCACGGCCTCCGTTTTTCCTATAACCATAAATAATTTCAGCAAGACTCATCAATACACAGACAGCATTCACAGCTCCTTTGCTAGCTCTGGCTTCTGCTCCGTAAGCCGTGGGTTCGATTCCCACCGATAACAAAAATTATGTATTTCCAAAAAAACATAGTAATTATGTATTGTAGCACCTGTCGGGTTTCCATAGCTTTGGCTTAGATTGATTTTTTAGATAGTTAAGTTAAATTTGATGTTAGACAGAGCTGTGTGGCAGGTCCACCAATATACAGGGTGTCCCAGAACTCAACGTGTTCACATCCTGTCGCCCCGTTTCGGCTTGACGTTGAGTTCTGGGACACCCTGTATATTATATTTGAATAGAAAAATAAAGTATAATTTAGTCAACAGAGACTAATTTTAAATGCAAACTGCCGGAGGTTTTAGTGTGTGTGACTTTCATTGGGTACGGTGAAAATACTTACTAAATGATATTTATATACACAAGCCTACTTTAGCCGCTATTTTGATGCACTTCCACATAAAGTTACTCGTCGTGATACTTGGTTTCGATAATATTATGGCAATGGTCAGGAATGGGAAAATCGAACCAACCATCTAGATATTCTTGGTCTAAATCCACTTCGATGACATGATTGTTAGAGAAAGACACCAACTCTGGTGCGACAGGAATTCGATTGTATAATATATACATGTAGATAGCCATCGAGAAAATTAAATGGATAACATATAGGTATTTAACGGTTTCAAGAGTATCCTCACCACTGGAAAGCATGACCTCTGCGATAATCATGATTAGCAAATTACAGTGATCTACAGGTTTGAAAGCACTGGTGATTTTTGAGATAAAGGAAAGCACGTTACTTTTACGCGGGGACGTTAAACGGGCCCCGAGCGAGCGGGTTAGCACGGGCTCCTGTCTTTACTGGAAGATGTGGACCCGACCGACATTGGCCCTAAGTTTACGCGCATGCGTTAAGGGTTCGGCGACAGCGGCTCGCAATTTCGAGGTGCGATTGGCTATTATTTCATTTTATTTCATTTCGGGGAGGTTGTTTGAAAGTATAACTCTAAAGTGACACGCATAAATACTGTTCGAACACAAATAATACAATAATATAAAAGAAATGTGCTTGAGTCAGAAATCATTTTGGTATTAGGTAAACGTAAGACCAAACATACTAATACCAAAATGATTTCTGATTCGGGCATGTTTCCCTTATATTATTGTATTATTTGTGTTCGAACAGTATTTATGCGTGTCACTTTAGAGTTATTCTTTCAAACAACCTCCCCGAAATGAAATAAAATGAAATAATAGCCAATCGCACCTCGAAATTGCGAGCCGCTGTCGCCGGAGCCTTAACACTGGGCGCCTTGTCGCGCGTTGTCTTACATTTGCAAACTAGGTGATAGTTTCGCCAAATTGAAATTAATCAAAAAACTTGAAAAACGAATAGCAATATAAATTTGTAGGTTTCCTTTATAAAACCGACTCAATGTTTGTATAAAAGGAAAGATCGCCTATAGTTGACTATACAAAAGTCAAACAAACAACATTTATATAAAATTGTTTCATAGAGCCCATCCAAATGAATGAACAAAATAAAAATATATAATAAGTAGGCATAAGGAATCAAATCACCTGATGTTGACGCACACCCACTATGAGCTACGTAGGTACCTTATGACGCTACTCATGCCATTCATCCTCGTTAGCACAGCAAACAAGGAGGCCACTACGCAAAAAAAAGCATTGAATGAAAGAAAGATGAGGAAAAATTATAGAGGCGAAGTTTTTTTCCATATTATCATCATTATATTACAACAAATTATGAACCAAGAGTAGTAGAGCTCTTTGTGAAGGGGCTCATCCGGAAACGGATCCGGAGTACTACCACCACGCCCTTTTCTGCCGCCAAGCAGCAACGCTGTGTTTCGGTTTGAAGAGTGTGGTCGCGCCGTGTAATTACAGGCACACGAGGCTTAACATCTTGTATGCCTCAAAATGAAGGACGCAGGGCTATGCATCGTTGGGCACGTTCCTATCATGCGTGACTTACAAATAGAGTTCATTAATGATAAGATTGGAGTTGCATTTGCACTAGAAAGAAGACATGAAAATTGAAAATAATAACTTGTAAAAAAAACAAGTCTCGCAACCTATGTACCTCGCAACTCAATTCTTTTACCGTAAAAAGTTAAACAAATAAATAAATATTGGTGGACTTTCCACACAGCACTATCTCGCCCCAAACTAAGCCTAAGCTTGTGGTATGGGAACCAGATAGCGTTACTACTTATGTACTTTTTTGTTGTAGATACATACTTATAATATTTTGTAACACCCAGACAGAGAACAAACATTTATGTTCATCACACAAATGTTTGTTCACCGTGGGAGTCGAACCCACGACCTACGGCGCAGAAGGCAGAGCTACTACCAACTGAGTTATGGTAGGTTGAGATCCATATGTAATAACAAGTCAATAGATACTCGTATCATCGAAGTTGTTGACCACTATTGTGTATTTGGGTCAGACGATCCTTATAGCTAGGTCTAACTTTGATAAAGAGGTCAACCGACGAATCCAACTCGGATGGGCAATGTTTGGAAAATTACGCCACAACTTCTTGCCATATATACCACAGAGACTCAAGGCGAAAGTCTTCAGTTGTGTTGCCAGTAGAAGTGGTTAGTTCAGTCCGGGTCAGCCTAAAACGCAACGCTGTTTTTTTTGGTAAACCATAGAAATATAGGACTTAAACACCAAAATCAAAAACTAAATAAGGTAAAAAATCTAAAACTATGCAAGGTAACCAACTTTCAACTGAAACGGCCTATTTTTTTAAAATTTATATTAGTATGGCCTTGGCTCCATCAATCTGATCTGGTCATTTTTACTGTTGTGTGAGGACTGATTCGAGTACCATCATTGTAATCCAAGAAAAAAATGCAAAGATGACCATAGAAAAACCTTGAATATTATTATTATTTATTTATTTATAAAAATATACATATAGGCTTACAGCTACCGCCAAGGCGCCTAAATGTTACAAAATATTAAGATGCATATAAATATTACAAAAATTTCTTAAAATAATGTCAAAGATACAATGCATTGTCAAATGATAAAAATGACAACGAAACTTAAATGGCGAGCTCTTGGATCGTAAAAAAATGGTTTTAGTAACCAAACACACATTGATACATACGATATAGGTACAACTTGATATTTTTGTGTTACTTTTGCCTCCTTAAAAACACTGATCTTATTAGCTTGTCATCCGATTTAACTGATACACTTCCAGTAAATTTCCAATAAACAAGTTTACGATTTACCAAGTTTCATGCCAATCGGACGGTAATAACGGTTCGAAAGTTAAAGTCCGACAAACGCATACATACGAATATAAAATCCATTACCAAAATCTTACAGTTAACAAGATTTTGGTTCGCTTCACACACTCAAAGAATAAAATAGTGACAAATGCACATAATTAGCGAATTAAAATACTTATCAAAGTGCATAGCTGTAAGTTTTCCTAAGAATAATAAAATAAAATAAAATATTTAAAACTAACAAAGACAATTATTTAAGAAAATCAAGCCCTAAAAAACATAAAAAAAAACACTTAGAAAGATTTAATAAAACTACGGGTATTAACGAGCTAGCTTTAATTAGTTTTCCACGGTAACTGCATAAACTAGTATTGTAAGCAAAAATAGAAAACCGCGATAAGCTGGATATTTTCAATTTCGCCTGTCAACTGCAGACACTGTCAGCGGCACGGAATAGTGTATTACTAGCATTAGTATTCGAACTTAATATTCCATATCAAAACCTCTTTTTTTTGTTTTATCCTCAATAGTTTCCGCAGCGCATGCGATGGAAGACATTAATTATATTTATATTATAACTCAAGGTGTATATAGTATAACATAAATATATAAAAAGAAAACTAGTATTTCATTTACTAAAACTAAAAACCTTAAAAATAATAACAATAAACATAATTACAAACATATTATTAAGAGGAGTTTCTTTAGGCAAGGTATATATAAAATATGTTTTTATATTTTATATTATGATATACATCTTGGGTTACATTATTTATGTTTTGTAGGGATCCCTAATTGTTTCCAGTATTAAATGTAGCTTATGTTACCTACTCGGGGTTAATATAGCTATATATATATATATATATATATTTATAAGGTGAAAGAATTTTTGAAATCGGTCTTGTTGTTTTTGAGCCTATTCGTTACATACAAAAATACAAAGGTTTCTTCTTTAAAATATTAGCGTGGATAAGTAGTTAAGCTTTTTGTGCAGAGCTTGTCCATGGAAGTACTTCCACTGTGCTTATTTCTGCCGACAAGCAGCATGAAATGAAAATAAATGAAATGAAATGATCGAGGGGCACTGTTGATTTATTTGATTTAAATGATGCAAAAACTAATCCTTATTTGTAAAGAGGTTGAATGCATCAAAACAAGCCTTCTTTAAATTAACTATTTTTCTTTTTAATCTCCATGGCGTGTTACGCATGCGAGTTGTCAGATACTGAGATATCAGCTTCTTTGTGTGTGGTTTTCACAAGGAAAATAAATTTATTTATTTTATTGAAAATCCTTGAATCAAGTGTTTTACTGCAATCTGCAAACCTAATTCCAACAGGCACGTTCCTATCGTGCGTGACTTACGAGGCATTGATTTGTGATGGTTACCATCTCCTTGTACCATCAGCTAGTTGTATAAAAATAACACTTTTTAACATAAAGTTACAATTAAAACCAAAAAAACTAAAAAGCAAAAAACAGTAAACCATTTTTATTAACTAGTGGCTCTGGGAGCTGTAGACCTCGCGAGCATACTAAAAGTGAGCTATTTGAGGAATGTAATGTGCAAATGCAATTTCCGTTTAGTGATTTTTTTGATCTTTTTGATTTTTTTGCATTATCTTGTGAAGAATGAGGTCCTTTGTGTTTCTCTCAAATTTGATTGAAAACCATCGATTGTTTGATGAGCTTTCCTGTTCATCATGCTGAAGATCCTTATCAGATCTTCGCCATACTTTTATGACACCAACTTATAGTTACTACCTTACAAATAAAAAAAGAATAATCGAAATCGGATCTCATTTGGTGGAGATATCCAGTATATCAAATAGCCCCCTTTTTGCCCTTTTTTTGGGGGAAGTACCCCTCCAATCAAAAATCCCCGACGACAAAAAAATTCTAATAAGTCATTGACCGAGCGAGCGAAGAGAGCGAAGCGTCTCAGTTTCCACATTGGCCAAAAATGCGTTTGTCCGGATGTCTGTCTGTCTGTCTGTCTGTCAGTTCTCCTCTACAGGTCGCATTTTTAAACCGATCTGGACGAAACTTGCGTAACTTACGTAATTAATTAAATATCAAAATATATTTTTTGATACTGATCGATCCTATTTCATGTAGGGATCAAAATTCTATACGCTTCTTATTTATAGACTTTGGACACATCTCGGTACCAAAGTGCGGAATAAGTGACCGTTAAAATATATCTCTAAAAAAAAAAAAAAAAAAAAAAAAAAAAAAAAAAAAAAAAATATATCTCTAAGCGTGGCAGTTACTGGTGCTACACAGATTTGAACTTTCCACCAATGCTGCGTTCAACCCCCGAGTTACCCATGATCCTTGAATGCATTTTATATTACAGTACCTATTTATATACAAGCACCTATTTATATAGCATTACAAGCTCGACTTGATTCACAAATATTTCTTTATCAATTTTTGGCCTCAAGATGCCAGCCTCAAGAGACAGCCTTAAACAACTTCTCCCGCTTTTTTTTATTCATAAAAAAACTTTTTTTTGTTAGCAAGATGATGGCCTACCTGATGTTAAGTAGCAATAATCACATATAACAAAGCATTGATTCGTAGGTCACGCACGATAGGAACGTGCGCTACGATCACCGCCCCGCATCTACCAACTTTAGATAATTTCACACACACACGCAACGCTGCTTGGTGACAGAAAAAGGCATGGTTTTAGTACTTCCCCAGACGAAATACACAAAAAGATAGCTCTACTACAAGTCAAGTCAATTTCATAACATTTGTATTTTTATAGCTATTGCAACTCAGTATTTTTATTGACCTCACAGTCAGTTATTGTTATTAGATATTAAGATTTTTATTAATATTTGCTGCTGTTCTCGGCTTTTTAGAGTACACCTGTCACTATCGGCAGTAGTTGAAAAATTAGTTACTCTATTAACGGACTATTAATAGTTTTTCTTAAATTAATTTAGAAAAAAATCAAAATATTGTTGCGCCGGACGCCTAGCAACTTTTCAGTACGTGAGAGGCTCTGTCACCTCCCAAATGTTTGCAATTTCGACCAAGTTGTCACGCGCCTGAAACAAGTTATAACAAAAAAACAGAACAGTGTTCATCAATAAATACATACATGTACATAAAATCACGCCTGTTGCCCATAGAGGTAAGCAGAGACCACGGATTTCCACTTGCACTTAAATAAATAAGGTGAAAATTCAAAATTAAATGATTAAAATTTATTTTGTTACAATTTCAAGCGCGAAGCTTTTGTCGTTGAAAACAATCTTACGCCATCTGGTAACAATTACCAGAACTTATTTGTTACCCTCACCCTTTAATAGGTGGCGTTGCACGTGTCTTACTTATGTTAGTTCAGCTGTATTTCAACAGGTTGTGCTACTTAAATGTAATAGAAAGGATATGATGTTTTTCAGTACAGAAGTATATTTCTATCATATTCTTATTATTCTTTCTATCTTTTAAAAGATTATTATTGAATTCACTAAAAAGTAAAAATTCTGATGACAATGCCTAGTATAGTTACAGGTAAAAGTGACTAACTATAAAATTCTGTCGAATAGGTACCTACACACAAGCGATATTGAAACTAAAGTCTGTACGTAAAAGCTTATATTGCGTGTAGCGAAAAATGAGGAAATAAGGCATAATAAGGGTATGTAGAGTAAAATGGAAAGCGTGTGGCGTGCTTGCTTTCACTTATGTTTTTTAGGTCATTTATTATGGTTCAAGGTTTTTTAGTTTCCTTGTAGAGTTGCTTTGATTTAGATAATTTCTGGGGAATTTCAGGTAGGTTTATTGCAGTGCATCATTGAATTATGGACTAAATAACCTGAACCTCAAACTAAAGTGGTGACAACTTGCAACACCTAATTCAATAGCAGAAGTGCCACGTGAGAATTCTGCAAGTTATTCTAACGAGCTCCATTCTGAGTTCATAAGCATGTCCTTATGTTGGTCGCAATGGGAACGTTTCGGGCCCACCGCCATGAAGAGCTTTCAGAAGTTTTAAAATACTTCAAAAACAATAACACCCGGAAACTACCTAAGTACTGCGTTCATAGCTTTCATGAATAGATTTCCATCACTTGGATAGTTTGCAGGAAGCAGAGTGAAAAGGTAGAAATGCTGGCTAAAGAAATCACACCCAGCAGGGTTTCTGCTTTATTCATTCAGATTGCGTTAGCAGTGGTAAAGACTGGCGTGAGAGGGAAGATTGATCTAACCTGCATGACTTTGCAATACAGAGTTTTGCATGGCTCACTGAAAGAGATCCCCGCTTCTTGACTCATGGTCTCATCCCAGCTCTACTTCCAAAGACTGATGACGTTAAACTATTAGAGCTGAAAAAATTTTGTTATTTCTTCAACATAGAAATCCATAACATTACAGATGCCAGGTGAAAAAAAGAACATCGTTAATGAGCCAATTAGTTGCTCAGTTAGTCTATGTTATTAAAAAAATGTGTTCATGATACCAATATTTACCAGGCTTAAAATACAAAAACATTGCCATAAATTGTAGTAAAACGTATTTATTCATCACAAAGTACTCCAGATCTCGTAAAAGGTTTAGGTTTTGATAAACTTGTAAGAAAAGGGGAAATCTCGTGTGAAGAGTTAAACTTATATGCGCTTGGTTTGGCTTGTCTGCGATAAAAATAACTCGCAACTCAATGAACGCCAGACAAAAGGATACAGACAGCCAAGGTCAAGCCACAGATGACAACGCAGTCACCTCTGCAATGCGGCCCGCGCCTTTTGGAATGATAATAAAGTCCTGATGAATTCAGTGCCATGCTATATTGGCCGCCAGTTTCCGTCCGTTACTTAGGAAATATAATAAAATAATCAAAATTAACATCTGAAAACAAATAATGATCTGAATCATAGTCCAAAAAAAAAATGGCTCCTTTGCTTGTTGGACTCGAAATTTAAAAAAATCAATATTTCCAATTTATAATGTTTGTTATGCCATATTGACTCGAAAAAAATCGTATTTAAAGATTGCGCCCTTAATGATCCAGTTTAAATATATTATTTTATTACACTGATTCATAATAAATAATAATAAATCTATAATTCAGACACTATTGCATTTAGGCTAAAATTTGAACACACATACTTTTAACAACGACGTAAAAGTTTTTTTTTTGTAATAAAAATTATAAAATATATGCTGAACATAATATACATTGCTAGACTAGTCTGGGTGTTTAACATGCGTGAGTTACTACAATTTCAGAAAATCTCGCTCAAAATGTAAAAATGGTAACGCCAATTTTAGACTTTGTATGATTGAGTCACGTCTATTCCATTTTTAATAATGACGATGACAATTATAAATTACTTGTATTAGCTGTTTTTCCCTTGTTTTTCGGACCCTCCTAAAAACGATGTACCTGGTACTTACAACCGAGAGCTAAGAATATTTTTAAACCAGATGCATAGTGATAAAAGCAGCAATAAAGCTATCCTTGACAGGTCTATTAAATAAATCTTAGCCGTTGGGAAATCTATTGATAAATCCATACCTACACTAATAAACAGAAAACAATACCTAGGTATGTAATAATTACATACCTAGATATTAACTACTACTACTACTAGGTATGTAACTTAATTACTTCATTTATATTTCTTGATCAATATTTTGTTACAAATGAGAAAGAAAACTGCATTCAAAGATTAGAATAAATTTCGCTTGCCATACCCAAAAATCGAACCGACTAAATGTCAATGCAGTTTTCTTTCTCCAGTATTGAAAGAACTTTCTCTTCAGGTGGCGTTGAAAAAGTCCACCTTGTAAATTTCTTGTTGGGGGGAAATCCCCTAACTATATTCTTTCAAATGAGTTTGTGTGTCATGATTAAAGTCGCACACATTTTAGTTCCATCCGAAGGTGGGAGTTTTAAAACTTTCGAGGGCCCCCGTTATTTGGGGGCCCCGGTGCATAGCATCGTCTAGCTCTTTGATAGCTACGCCACTGCTTAAACGTTGTCTTGATAATCAACATAAGTAACTAATGTAGCGAGAGGCTCAATGGCGTTATCACTTGGCTACGGGCCAAATCAACTCTTATAGTATAGTAGTTACTAGCTGGCAAGGTTGACATTAAAAAACCACCACGCACATATTTATGAATAGAACAGTCACTCCTCTAACCCCTTGGCTATAATTACCGAGAAATGGCAATAAATATCGCGGTAATGGACGTTGAACGTTGGTATGACCACGTCAAGCCGTTGATTACCGCGAGAATTATGGCGTTGAAGCGGTCACACTACGTGGAGAGTCTGACGCGAGAATTATCGGAATAATTGTTGCAATGATGGGCATTGACGTTGTTGGTGTGGCCAGGACATAATTTACAAACGGTGAAAGAACTGATGTAACGAGTAGATCTGTGTAATTCTAATGTACACTTACGAGGCTTGTTTTAGTTGAAATTGTAGATTTTCAATTATAAACTGAATATCATTACTTCTTGCTCACAAAACGTTGACCGGTTTATCATCTTCAAAATTATATATACTTTTATCACAATTTTGAGCAAGCGGCACTAGCTGCAATTAAAGGGGTAACAGAGCCCCTGGAGAAACGAAAAACATACGGGAAACAAAGAAACAAATATATATTCAGCTAGTTCAAACGCAACTAGTCCTTGGAGAAAAAAAAATTCCACTTTTCCTAGAAAAAAATGTGTTTTCGTTAGATAATTTGTCTCTGAAAATCAACTGTGTAGACTACAGCTTAGGCCACTTCGTGCATCTTCACCCAAAACCTATTCGAGATATCACGTATTCGCAGCCAAGAGACTTACTTCTCAGCGTAGCTTTAGACAGCACGGCAAGAGTCGTCGAACGCGAGATCCCTACTGTCACAGTAAACGCAGGAAATCAGAAAAGATGTTGAACCCAGCCCACCCAACTATGCACTTAGAGAAGTGTTTTTTATTTATTTTTTGTTTGACGAAAGAAATTTTTTGTTGTGAATTCTTATTTTAAACAAACCAAAATGCGAGTTAACCCGGGCGGTAGTTTTTTTTAGTTACCATGGTACAATTGGGACAAATCGGTGCTAATTGTACCACCAATGGCACTGCCTAATGGTAACAGATGGTCGGCTGTCGCGAATGAACCCGGGCAGCATCTGTAATGTTCATGTTTTTTTAATTTCACTGTAACTTCTCTGTAAATACTTTAACACTTTGTAAATACTGCCTAGGATGGAAGTTCCTGTTAATCTTAGATACTCACATTTGTTATTTTCACATTTATTATAATGGCTAGACCAATAAAATACTCGCTTTTAAATAAAGGTGAACTTCAATATGAAGTGACAATTAGGTCTAAAATACCATATGACAATGTGTGTTCTCTTAAAGACTAAATGACAAAATTAGGTCGTATCTCTCCTGAAGATACTCTTCTCCAATTCCTTTGAAGGAAGATCTTGCTCA
This sequence comes from Plemyria rubiginata, assembly GCA_963576535.1. NCBI lineage: Eukaryota > Metazoa > Arthropoda > Insecta > Lepidoptera > Geometridae > Plemyria > Plemyria rubiginata. The sequence goes on from OY754905.1 coordinate 1,201,892, forward strand.
GGCTGATGAAACGCTTAGTTATATTGAGGGCAAAATATCAAACATATAAACTTCTGGTGATAGGACTAATATAAAAAAAATTGAAACATTTATTAACCACCTGTATTATCGCTTAGAACGTTTTAAGTTGATACCTTCATTAATTGAATCTTGCTCGAACACTAGATCTCGTTTTTTTTCTATAGAAAAACGGTTTGAAACTCTAGGGAATGTAGTAGACCACGATGATATAGTCGAGATTACTCCTCCAACACCTCTGGCACTTCTGATTAACTAGCCATTATCAACTCCTCAAGATGCTCCTCTTCAGATTACTCAAACCTCCTGTCTAGTTGATTCTCCAATTCCCGCGACTTATCAACCCCTCAATCATCAAGCCTGTACAGAACCTTCAAGTTCTAGTTTTGCTAAAGAGCTAAAATCATTCTCGTTCAGTGGGAAAACATGTCCTAGATCCTTTTTACAAAAGTTAGAGGAATTTAAGTTACCAAGAAACATTCCAGACAACACACTCTTAAGACACGCATATGAAATCTTTTCTGAGGATGCGCTTCATTGGTTTCGATTTCAAAATAATCGGAACCCTAGCTTAACTTGGAAAGAGCTCCATAGCTTATTGATTAAAGACTTTGGAACACATGATTATGACTATAAACTCCTTGAGGCTATCAGAAACAGAAAACAGGGATTATCAGAATCAATTATTGTTTACGTTTCAATAATGTTTGGCATGTTTTCTAGACTGATACAAAAACTTAATGAAACTGAACACCTTGAAGTTTTGCTTCATAATATAAGACCATGTTACTAAATGTTCATTGCCCTTAGGGATGTCAGGACAATCGATTCTCTAATATCAACTTGCCAAACGTATGAACATATTGCCGAAAGAGATATAAAGATTTTCACGAACCTAGAAATGAGGAATCCTCTTGTAGTTCTGAATTTACATACAAACCCTCTACCTCTAAATCTTTTCGTAACACAAATTTTAATACAAAATTCTCCAACGCAATTACTGATAATAAACAATCACAGATAAACTCCACAGAAGAATTCTGCTTTTGTTGCTGCGTAAACGGACACTCTCTTAAACCATGTACTAAACCTAGATTTTTAATTTGTTTCAAATGCGGTCTTAAAAGTGTAAAGATAACTGATTGTCCTAAATGTACCCCAAATAATCTACAAAAAAACTAGATAATGACTTGAATAACACTTCTCAAACTAGATCTAATAACTTTGACCTAGAAGATTGGTAGCAATGGCTACTTACTATTAAAAACTATATGTCTTGTTATAAAACAACTTCTGTGTTTTATGATAAAGAAAAAGATTGCCAAAGACCTTTTATTAATGTAAATATTGATAATTTTCGGGATTATTAGATAGTGGTAGTTGCATTACAATCCTAGGAAATAATTCTCATAAAGACATTCTTAAATTAGGTTACAAGTTATTCAAGTCATCTAATCAAATAATAGTTGCTAACAAACAAAAATCAATGTCCTGCGGATATTTTAATTTACCAATATCACTTGACGATGAAACTCATATCATTAAAGCACACGTTTTTCCTGAAATTTACCGTTCAATCTTAGGTTGGGACTTTTGGAGACAATTTAAACTTGCTCCTAAAAAATTATCACTAAAACAACCTTGATTCTAATGAACCTAAAATTTGTGCTACCAAGTTTTAACTTATGATCATCTTTCTAAAGATCAAAAAAGTATCGCAACAGACATAATTCAACATTTTAAAAATATATCTTTTGAGGAAAAAGGCGTTTTAGGCCGTACTACTTTAGTAACACATCGAATAGATACCGGTGATACATTACCGATTAAACAACATTGCTATCGGCTTTCTCCAGTAAAACAAAAGGCTTCTTATAAACGAAGTTGATAAAATGCTAGATTTAAATGTAATATAAAAATGCGAGAGTCCTTGGTTATCCCCGGTCCTTATTACTCCTAAGAAAAACGGAGAATGGAGATTTTGTGTGGATAGTAGGAAATTGAATGCTGTCACTCGCAAAGACGCTTATAATCTTCCCTTTGTATCGGAAATCCTTGACAATCTTAAAAATGCTAAATATCTATCTAGTATTGACATTGCTAAAGCTTTTTGGGAAATTCTATTAATTCCAGATGACAGATATAAAACTGCTTTTTATGTTCCTGGGCGGGGAATGTATAGGTTTACTGTAATGCCATTTGGACTTACTAACGCTCCTGCAACTCAACAGAGACTTATGGATAAATTATTCACTCCTGAATTCGATAACAAGGTTTTTTGTTATTTAGATGACATTGTTATCATCAGTGAAACTTTTGATGAACACATATCACTTCTACTTAAAGTACTTCATAAACTTTCATTAGCTTCTCTTACTATAAATTTTGAAAAAACTCAATTCTTTCGTAAAGAACTTAAATACCTCGGTTATATTGTTGACGAAAAGGGTTTACGAGCAGACCCTAGTAAAATTCAAGCAATTTTAGAATATCCCATTCCTACCTCTAAGAAAGAAGTTAGGAAATTCTTGGGTACATGTAGCTGGTTCCGCCGGTTTATACCTAATTTTAGTTCGATTGCCTCACCACTTAGCAAACTTACGTCTTCGGGAAAGAATGCTCCTAAGTTTGTTTGGAATACTGATGCAGACCTTGCTTTTGCTAAACTAAAGAAGTGTTTAATCTCGACTCCTATTCTTGCATGCCCTGACTACGATCTTCCGTTTGCTGTACATTGCGATGCTTCAAGTTTTGTTATCGGTGCAATGTTGACACAAAAGCAAGACAACAAAGAAGTGGTAATAGCATATTGAGTAAATCTGTCAATAAACATGAAAAAAAATATTCTACTACCGAACGCGAAACATTAGCTGTTATAACTGCTCTTGAGCATTGGCGTTGCTATCTTGATAATGGTAAACAGTTCACGGTATATACTGATCATTCTGCATTAAAATGGTTCGAAAACCTTTCGAATCGATCTGGAAGAAGCTCGTTGGACTCTTCGTTTATCTTGTTTTGATCTTATTCTGAAACATAAAAAAGGTAAAAATAATAAAGGTAAGGTAAATAATGTTGTTCCTGATCTTCTTTCACGTCATAAAGTACCTGATATAGCTGTCTTAGGTACTGTTGAACCTATTACTAGGGACAATACGTTTCACTTGGAACGTCCTGATGCTTATCCAAATTATAAAATCCTCAAGACTAAATTATATAGATATACTACTTCAATTGATACTCTCAATGAAGATTTTGTGTTGAAGGAAGTTCCACCCCCATCTGAAAGATTAAGCTCAATAAAATCCTGTCATGGGAACACCGATAACCCATATATTGGTATTTTTAAAACCTTTAAAAAGTTAACACTTAAATACTACTGGTCTGGAATGTTTGCAGATGTGGCGAAATATTGCTCATCTTGTGAAATTGTCTTTCATATAAACACTCTAATCATTCACCTAGTCCTATGGGTAAACCTAAAATATGCTCAAGGCCTTTCCAAACTATATCTCTGGATCTTATGGGTCCCCTTCCAATGACTAGACATCGTAATCAATATATTCTGGTGGTTACTTGTTGTTTCTCTAAATATTGCCTCATATTTCCTATCAAACGTGCTACAACTTCTAATGTAATTTTAAATCTTGAGAATTTTGTGTTTCTTGTACATGGTATTCCTCAAACTATTATTATGGATAATGGTTCTCAATTTCAATCACATGAATTTCAAAGATTTCTTAACAAATACAAAATCCTGTTTATTTCTTACTCATCTAAATACTGCCCTCAAGTAAATCCTACTGAACGATACAATAGAACTATAATTACTGCCTTAGCACAACTAGTTGGTGAGGACCATAGATCATGGGATACATACCTTCAGAAAATACAACTAGCTATGAATAACTGTATAAATGCTACAACTGGATTATCACCCTCCTTTTTAATCTATGCTCGTGAAGTCATAACATGTGGCTCAATGTATACTCAATGTTCAAATTTAGACGACATTACCTTTCTTCCTCGAGATATATATGCGTCTAATATGGGCATTTTAGCTAGTATATTTGATAAAGTTCAAGTCGCATTGTATACAGCACATACTAAAAACGCTGCTCGCTATAATTTGAGACACACTTCCAAAGAATATAACGTAGGTGACATTGTCTGGCGTAAAAATTATGTACAAAGCGATGCAGCTGCTTATTTCACTTCAAAATTGGCTTCTAAATACATTAAATCCATCATTGTAGAAAAATTGTCCCCCCTAGTTTACATACTAGAAGATCCTAACGGTTTAAGAGGGAAATGGCACGTAAAGGACTTTAAAACTTAATTTAAATTTCATTATTTTCATTCTTTATACTTATCAATGTTTTTTTTAATTAGTAATGTAAGTACTCCCACAAGAGATAAAACATTTTGGTATAGTTAGGATTCATTATTTTTATTTTTATCTAATTGAGCGGTGCACAACTCGTTAAATAAGCCTTTGTGTCGAGCGGTGCATAGCTCGTAAAATAAGCATATATGTCGAGCGGTTACACAACTCGTTAAATAAGCCTTTGTGATCTGTAAATATTCTTTAACTTTTAAACTCTTAACTTAAACTCTTAAACGCTTAAACTCTTAAAGCTACATCTTGAGCTTTATAGCGTTTTTCTTAAGCGTTTAACATTCTTGTTAATATATTTAAGTGGGTTTTCAAAAAGGTGCGGGTTATGACACCTAACTAAAAAAAAGGCCTACATAATTTCTATTAAATATTTCCTTGTGGAGTATGCGTCATTGAATGTGAACCATAACCCCTCAGTATGTTAGGATGTGAGCGTTTGTGGATAGTTTGAAAGATGATTGTATTATAGATCAAGGTATTATTTTTAACAGTCAAAATTTTCCTCAGTCGAAAATTTTCAGGGGTTTTGGGGGAAATGTAATGTTCATGTTTTTTTTAATTTCACTGTAACTTCTCTATTTCTTAAAACTTCTCTGTAAATACTTCTCTTTAACACTTTGTAAATACTGCCTAGGTTGGAAGTTCCTGTTAATCTTAGATACTCACATTTGTTATTTTCGGCTCAATTTCGTATTTTAACTTTATAAATCTCAATCTCCAATTCAAACAATAATCGATAGAGCATAATTTTCTGATCCTGGGAGTATAAATGATGCTATATTAATTATTATTCTAAGTAGCTAAATTTCATCAAAACATTGTAATTTTCTCTTGACAATAGCGACACTGTCAGTTGCATTGGCATATCTTTTAGTTTTAAATGTCAAAAATGGTAAGGTTCTTCAAAAATACTAATCAAACCTCTTCTTTATAACCATGGCCGCTAGCAGCTCAAGATTCGTTATTCAAAATTTGAAAAACGGCAGACACCAAAGAATAAGGAACTAAATTATAGTTCCTAACGAACGGGACAGGAGGAACCCCTGAAGGACCTGAATCCTGAAGACCAGTTCAACCGGCCTCTTTATCCTCTTCTGAAAACATAAAACACTACTCCGGGACCTGCTTATTCAAAGACTCCTAGCCACGGGATACTCTTCGAACCTCTGACCTTAAAGACACGTTCACCTCTTCAGGTCGGCCTCCAGCGCTGCACCTGCTCCGGACATCATTCCAATCCAGGGAAACGCCAGCGTTGCCTAGGACGTCCTCTCCGCCCAAAAACGTCCACTGATCTGGAACCTGCCTCAAGATCTCTTCCGTTTCGTCTAGTTTCTTCTCGTGCTGCTATCTTGGTTATTTAATAAATTTTATAATCATCTTGAGCCATTTCCTTACAAATCATTAGGATAGGCAGTCTTAAAATAACTTGTAAGTTCAATAACGGTACACATCCTAGTTTTATTTCATGGTACAATTGGGACGAATCGATGCCAATTGTACCATTAATGGTACTGCCTAATGGTATAAGAGTCTTCAAAATTTTACGGAATTTAATAAGGCGAGAGCTGCAAACAATGACAATAACATGTTATTACTACTACGAGTAAGTCTGCTGGCAAATTTTCAAAGCGAGCTTCGAAGCACCTGGCTGCACTTGGCTTTATGAGATATCTGCTACGTAAACAACTATTTCGGATCTTGGGGTTTGGAAAAATGTTTGTGCGGTGCGACGAGTTTTCATATGACAACAAATTTTTTCTAGGACCAGAAAAATTATTAAATGAGGAACGACCATGAATATCTAAAACGGCTTGTACACAGCAGGGGCTGAGGATAATGATGAGTGTAGTTCATTTAAACTACCGTGATGTTGGAGTTCCCATCAATAAATTTTAATGCATTCGTGTTTGCCACAATTATACAAATCCATAGGTGATTAACATGGATTTGTATCGACAACGAACAGGTGCCAATAATATAGCAAAGAAGTAAGATAGAGAAAGAGACATACTGAACTCATGTTAGTAAAGCAAAAAAAAAGGTAATGATCAATTTTTTTTTCTAAATGATGTACAAAATTTAGTTGTCATCCATTTGTTTTTGAATTAGGTAGGTACATCAAAGTGGTTAAGTTACAGACGTCACAGTACGATTTAACACATGCACAACAGTCAATGTTGACACGGTAAAAATAGTGCATTTACTGTGAAGTGCACTGTGGTTCTGATATGCATCGCTTGTGACCTCCTCCGACAACTGCGAATTGCCTAGACATAAGTGTGCCATGGTCAGAACGAACTAACCATTATATTTATTAATCACATTGTGAAAGAGGCCAACTAACTGATACGAACATAATTATTGTGAAATTTCCATAGAAAAGTATAAGTTAATAGTAATAGGAATGGCCTAATATACAGTGGCCTGGTGCGGTTAAATTGGTGCTATTTAGCGTAATGCTACCCCTTGCATGAACTATGAAAGAGCTAGCGCTGGTTTTCAGACAGAACCATGAAAAGGAGGAGACACTTCGGCGGTTCTAACTCGGCTAGGCATAATAAATAAATAAATAAATAATGCTGGACAATCCACACAGCACCACCTAGCCCCAAAGTAAGCTAATCAAAGCTTGTGTTATGGGTACTAGATGACTGATATATTTATTACATTAATACTTACATAGATAGATATTTTTTATTATACATAAACACCCAGACCAACGGAACAAATTTCTGCAGATCGTACACAAATTTGTTCCGAGGCGGGAATCGAACCCGCAACCTCTTGCGTCGCAGGCGGACTCTCGGCCGCTGCGCCACTGAGGTCGTAAATATAATAATAATATACAACAATAAATTAATCATATAAGTACAAGGTAACTTGTGGCGTTAAACCTATCTATATTTTATAGCGATGACTGTCTCTTGTTGCAGCACAGCATAGCAGCCGCTATCTACCTCAGGTGTGACAGCCTCTTTCTAGGATATGTTTCTCAAGTGTTAATTAAAAGTTGTCAATAAAATAATGTCGAAAGAAATATACTAGTGTTTTCTCTTAGAAAACAGCAATACTAGTATCGTGATCTATCCAGGATTAATTTCCATCCAGTCCACAAAAACAGGATATGGTGCCCAGACAGAATAATATAAAATAAAATTATGGAAACGATTTCTGGTAGGATAAGTATCGGAATCTTAAAAGGAAAATTTAACTGGGACACTTGGAAATATAAAGTAATCTGTCTTCTTAAAATCACACCAGGAGCGCTTGAAGAGGTACATAGAAATCATATTATATATATCATAACTCCGTCTGGTTTAGAGGAACTTCCTCCCGCGAACACTCAGTTTGTGGAATGATCTCCCTGCCGAAGTTTTCCCGAAACTACTAACAATATGGTGCTCTTCAATGTAATTTTATAAAAGGTTGGCCACGTGATCGTGGTTCATCTGGTATTGCAGGCGTTTACAATTTTTTGAATAACCTTAACGAATTTTTTTCTTCTTTTAGAAGCAGCTGGTGTTTGTTACCTAAAGCCGAAAGAATAGTAGAAAGTTTCACAAGCCATATGTGTGCCTTTGAACGAGCACTGCAAAGTAAAAAGGAACTTCAACAGGAAGCTCTTAGATCAAGCTCCGGCATGCAGTCTAGAGAGAAGGATACAAAGTTAAATTGCAACTACTAGCGAGCTCCCAGGAAGTAAAGCGTTAACAAAGGACACAAGATGCCACAGATGAGTGTGTAGTTACTATAGTGTTAGATTGTGATGTAATGCACGTAATGTGAACGAAGTCACAGTGAACTCACTGTTAGCTGGTTAAATACTGCCAGGCAATCGAAATAGAGTGAGAAATTGCGAAAAGCGGATCAAAGATTCCCTTCCAAAAACAGAAATAAGTTACCAATAAACTCTGAATTTGTTAACCTCATTCTGATGTCTGACGTTTTTTCGATATCCGTGCCACTGAAATCTGTGACGTGTATAATGGAACCACGAACGACGAAACGAATCGGGCTGATTTATTCCATAGTTTTGAACATTTTGATGAGACACACACTGTAACACCTGCTAGTGGCAATACGACTCTAGGCCAAAGGTTCAGTTACTCTCGAGGTAAATGGCAAATGTTAAAGGAAAGCAAAAACGCGTAATCCTGCAAGAAGATTGTTACGTTCCGACTATAAATACGAACTTTTTTCGTTTTTAGCCATTCACAACAGAAATCCAACAAAGCTTATTCTCATCGACGACAAAAGAATGCGCACCGTGTTGCATAAGCAAGTCTAATAGAAAGGCGGCTAGAGGAAGGTGGTTTATATTTTAAGTTGGAAGTAATAAGCACACCTCCATCTAATCCTCCTGAGGTCTATAAGTTGCAGCAATGCAACTTTAAGGCAGTTAAGGACAGACTGAAGAGTGTATAATTCCACATTTCACTACTTCCAAATTAGGAGTTCCTAAATGTGGAAGAGATGAGAAATTAGAACCCTTTGGGTATTTTCAAGAATGTACTCAGCTACAAATTCAAATTGAAAATATATTTATTCAAAAAAATCACAAGGATCATCTTGAAACGTCTTAAAAACTAGGACACTCTAGTCCTACAATAGTGATGAGGAAATCCTAAATTTATTTTGGAAGCAAAACGAGTAGACTTTAAAGGATTTGGACAGAACCGAAAATAAAATAGAGATAGTATAAAAAAACAAAACCAGCAACACCCAAACGCATCATGTCATCAAGAGGGTAGCTCCCGGAGTCTGCCAGCGCCTGGTCCACGCAGGTTGCGTTGTATTCAACCTCCAGCAAATACGAGTGGCAGACCAGTCGCCACTCATGCAGTGCTCGCTGTCCCTCGGCTACGGCCACGGACGACGGTTTTGCGTGGAGACCACCGTCAATTGGAGCCACTGTGGGGGGCCCCACATGAGGACAGAATGTGCTGACAGGCTCGCCAATGCGCTCCCCTACTGCTGTAACTACGTGCTCGCCAAGGCTGAAAAAGTTGACCATAACGCTTTCAGCTCGGAGTGCGCGCTCGGAAGGAAGTGGGACGCTATGGCCAGAGCTACTATAGCCTACCATTAAGATGAATAGTAAACACAGACTCTGATCACGTCAGAGGGTCACCGTAGTGCCATTTTCAGATGGAGCACCTTTAAAAAAACCATGCAACTTTATCATGAGAGGCTCGCGCACCAGAATAAGGGGCACGTGAAAACTACAGTTAAACACGAACTTCGGTTAGATCTTCATCTTGTTGAAGAACGTTGTTGAACGTTTAAAAAAGACAAAAAGTTCGGAAACAATCTTGCAAGTTATTTTTGATGTTCTGTTCAAACTAAATTTTTTTGATCTGAAATTTCACAGATCACCTTGTTATACGTAAGGTATAAAACCAAATTAACAGAATGCTACAATGCTTTTGAAAAAACGAACGTTATGCTGCAATTTCAGCTATAACAGCCTTAGAGCAGCCTAAAACTTCACCAACAGAGTTGGCGAATAGCTAATACCAAGACTCAAAGCTTTTGCAAAATTTTATTTATTCATCAATGATCAACTGAGAGTTAACAAACCATCGCACTTATCAGTCTTTCGTCAATTGAAAAACAAGAAATCTTACGTATCTGTTTTCTTGCTACGCACACCTTGCAACCCCTTGACTTTATACGCGTGACGTTTTAATTATAAAAGTATTTTATGGGTTCGCAAAGAGGAAAGACTTATTTTTATTTCGAGAAAGTTTCAAAGAAAAATGGGCATAAATCTATAGACTCCAATAGTCATAATTATTTATTGACCATTAATTTGCAGCCTTACTTAGAAATGTAATTTAAATATTAAGCCATGCTTAAACTTAAACAGATTTTCTAAACACATAATAGGGATAAACAGAGCTGTCAAATCAAACCACCTTGAACCCAGGATAGCGATCTTAAGTAGCAGATTTTTTATCTGCGGTCCTAGAAGAAGTACCTAGATTGTGTGATGGGTGTGCCATTGACTATCTTGTGTAAACATAGAACAAGAATACATGTGTAAAAAACTGAGAATATTAGTTTCCTAAAACTTAAGGACTTGAACGATGTACGCTATTTTCGCGACGCGGTCGGGGATATTGTCGTCAGCCTAAACTTGAATCCAGCAGTGGAGGCCCAGAGAAAGGTGGGATACGCTTATTGAACTCTCTGAAGAGAACTAGAAGAGGATGGTACCGTTTCTCAAAAGAAAATATGCTGAGGATCATTGAAATCCTTCGCCATGACTTGACCCAAGACAGCCGTGGAGGAGGCATACTGGTTGAAATACCAGTCATGGCAATTATAAGATACTGGGAGTGACACGCATGAGATACCTACAACAAGACTGCGCAGATATTCATGGCATGAACCAGCAAATAAAAATCACGACTGTGCGTTAGAGTGACCATCGCACTGGCATCAAAATTCTCTCATTACATCAAAATGCCATCAACAATGCGGGAGAAGACAGAAGCTATATAGCGATTTCAGTCTTTTAGCGGATTTCCGTGAATCATCGGCGCCATAGATGGCTGGCATAGTTGATATGTGGGTCCACATAAAGGTACCTACGTAAAGTTAGTGACGATGCAGGGCAATACCATGTGTATAGAAAGGGACATTATTCAAGAAATACACAAGTTGTTTTCAGGAATGTCCTTCTACTTTTCAATTCAGCTTCCTTACATTATACCTATAAAGGTAGGTAGTTTTTTTAAACGACCAGCTGATGGAACAAGCAGATGGCCCACCTAATGGTAAATGGTAACCATTACCAAGCAAAGCATTGCCTCGTAAGTCATGCACGATAGGAACGTGCCATACGATGCACTGCCCTGCGTCCATCAACTTGAGGCATACTGATTGTGAGCCTCATGTGCCTGTAATTACACTGGCGACCGCACTCTTCAAACCGAAACACAGCAACGCCGCTTGGCGGCAGAAAAAGGCGTGCCCTTCCCCTTCTACTAGTCTGTGGTAGGTAGGTACCATTCAAGGAATTTAGTTGTACGTAGTATCCAAAGTACTTGGTACCATTTGCGTAATTTGAAAAAAGTTCGGTAAACCCAAGGAATTTGAAGTTAAACCCATGAATCCCATGATAAATAATAGTAAGCAGTTGACTTAATATTTGTAACATTACATAATTATGTGTATAATAATGCATAAAAAGCAAAGCTTGACAGATGTATCAACGCATAGGCCCTTTGAGCTAGCAACAGAAAGCATTTTTTAAAATTCAAACCCTGATGGGCAAAGTTAGGAAACAAAGGATCAAAGTTTATTTGAAACTTTATATTCGTTGGGTCAACCTCAAAACTACCGTTGTCATAGAATAATAATATTTAGATTAGATTAGTTATATACAGTGGTGGTCACATAATTAAGGACAGCTAGAGCCTATAACGACATTTCCTTCAAGTGTTTTATATTTCGTAGAATAATAATATAATTAAATAACTATTTACGTAAATCAATAGCTTGGAAATTCTGTAATTAGAATTAAATAATAATAATAATATAATACAATTTTTTTTATAAAAATTTACAGAATACAATAAGTTGCATAATGTTTATGTATTGGCTGGTGGACAAATAATTAAGGACGGAGAGTAAAAATGTTTCGGAATTTAAAAATTAAAAAAAAACATGGGTATTTTCCTGTCAAAATTAAATTTCCCGCCTTTCTTCACAAACTCATGGAAATAGTTTTATTTTATTGTGGCTAATTTGCGTGATAAAATATGGGAAAAAATAAAAGTTGCGACGCTTCTACACGCAAAATTATTATTAATTTTTATCTTAAAGGTTAGTCCTACCGAAAGATTGCAAGTAACATAACATGTTCTAAGACTATGGAAGCAAATGCTATTAACTATTACAAGACCCATAATACAACGGAAACTGTAGCAAGGAAACCTAAACCTCGCAAAACCTCACCTCGGGAAGACTCCCTTATCACAAGAGAAGCCAAAAAATATCCATTTAAAGGTTCCGAACGAATACGAAACGACGTTTTTGGGGTCGGAACAGGTAATGAAGTCTCCGCAAGAACTGTTAGAAGACGTTTAGTTAAAGTAAAGTTATTTGGAAGAATTCCTCGCAAAGTTCCACTTTTGTCAAGACAACATAGGAGAGCAAGACTAGCATTTGCCTACAAATATAGACAGTGGTCGGCTAACCATTGGAAAAATGTGTTGTTTTCGGACGAAACAAAAATAAATCTAATCTAAAATAATAATCTAAAAGTTTCTTCTGATGGAAAACAATATGTGAGACGGCCACCTAATCAAGAAATGGATCCTCGGTACACGAAAAAAACTGTCAAGCACGGAGGTGGAAATATAAAGGTTTGGGGTTGTTTTTCTGGGCATGGTACAGGACCCGTAAGAAAACACGAAGGTAATATGGACCAGTATCAATATCAAAAAATTTTAGAGGAGACCATGTTACCCTATGCAGAAGATAATTTACCTGTTGTTTGGAAATTCCAACAAGATAATGACCCAAAACATACTGCACGTTCAGTAAAAGCCTACCTTGAAAATGAATCGGTATTCGTTTTAAACTGGCCATCATTTAGTCCCGATTTGAACCCTATTGAAAATTTGTGGTTCACAATTAAGAAAAGACTTTCTAGAGTAAAGGGACTACTAATCGAAATCAACTTTTTGATGCCTTTCAAGATGCTTGGTCGCAGATAACCGTTGAAGAGTGCAATAAGTTGATTGAATCAATGCCCCGACGATGTGAAGCTACCATAAAAGTACATGGCCATCCTACTAAATACTAATACGCTCGAAAATATCTTGTTTATATCCAATTTGTTTTATTAAAAAACTTATTCACTACTAGATTTAGTTATTATTGAAAATTCGTAATATTTTTCTTTGTGTCCTTAATTATTTGTCCAGCTTGGCTCGCGTACAATTACGAGGCGAAATATAAAAAAATGTATAAAACATATTGAGCCAATTTTGTCAATGGTACATTGTACAGTTATATACCCATCACAGAATATACTTTTATGATAAGTAAGTATTCATTTAAACGTAGGAGATGCGATTTCTTTGACGAGTACCACATGCGTCAGTACTGTCCTTAATTATGTGACCACCACTGTATGTTAGTGTAAGTTGTTAAATAAAGGCTATTGAAATTGAAATACCTCTACTTATAAAAGAAAAGTTGAAGAAGTTTCAAAGTAAACATGCGCGAGGGAAGCCGCGGGTACAGCAATGTTAAAAATACCAGAGGTAGGTTAATTTCTAGTTTACACCTACTTAATTAAGTTATAGAATGTCGATTTGTCACTCACATCATATCACATGTGTTGAAGTTTGGTTATTGGGATATCTGTGGCTATGCTCAGCGACGAATAATGATGACGCCTATAACGAACGCTGCATACGAATCACAAGTAACCAATACACCGCCATGCATACAGGGCACGGAACATAGTCCAGCAAACTATTGGCCTTCTGAAAGTAGGTCTTCGCTATTTTCCTAGAAAAGTTAAATTTTCTGTGAATTTGTCACCAGTAGCTAATCGTCACTACATAGTATAAAACAAAGTCGCTTTCTCTGTCCCTATATCCCTATGTCCCCATGTCCCTATGTAAGCTTAAATCTTTAAAACAACGCAACGGATTTTGATGCGTTTTTTTTTATAGATAGAGTGATTCAAGAGGAAGGTTCATATGTATAATACATGCATGATATGTGCACGCATGCGAATCAGGGGCGCGCGGGCGAGTCGCTAGTTCTATTCTAAATGCTTGTTTAGTATAACTTACTTTTTAATAATAAATACCTTGGAAGTGTCTAACAAACAATCTGGTGCAGAAAAATATTAAGCTGGTGGTAGAGTTGTTGCAACGGACAACCTTCGAATAAGGAGAAAGCTCAAGATGATTATGAACTGACCTTGGTAGGTAACACGGCCAAAACTAGGAAACTGCAAAATTCAAATCAAACTCATTAATTTTGAATGCTTTGCTTAATAGTCAATACATATTGGTCCAAAAGTAATCTTTTATATTTAAAAATGCCTTAGCAACTGGCCCCAGACAAAGAACCAAAATTACCTCACTAACTGTAGTTTTTGAAATTGCTTTACGAATATTTTTTTGCAATTACGATTTTCTGTGAAATTGTCATTATTATTTAGGATAACCAATATTAAAGGTGTTTTTAATGCAATCATTTGTTTTTAAATCTATCAAAACCTGTTTATGCTCTGAAGTTTATTCAAAGTTCATAATTGTGATAAGAAAAATTATCACACGCAAGCAAAATTATCGCGTGCATCAGTCAGCTTGCTACGAGACGTAGCTCCGTAGGCATTCGTAGCCACCATGCCCATAGCTTTAGGCCGGAGTGCTCGACCGACGACGGTGAGCGCTGATGTCTCGCGTAGGTCGAACGTATATATTGTACTGTATACGCGTCGCATTCATCAGCGCTACACTGTACACGTTCATACGTTTTCACTGAAGCTACGTTCGACCGTCCGCGCTCACCGTGTCATTCGAGCAGTAATTCCGGTCTTACGGCCGAATACTCAAACGCAACTCAGATTTAAGTCGTGGTTTTTTGACAGTTTTTAATGAAATTCCGTCAAAAACTCGTCACATGAGACGTGCTTAAATCTGAATTGCGTTTCAGTATTCGGGCGTTAGTCTGGTTAGTAGGCATTACCAGATCCGTAGCGCCTGTTATGTTTAGTTAAACTCTCTCTTTTGTTGCTACCATGGTTCTTCTTAATCGATGTCTCATCATTATATACCTTCAGCCCGAAGTCCATTACTGGACATAAGTTCGAAATTGGTAGGTAAGAAAAACAATATTGTGCATTCTCAAAAATAAAGTCTTGTACAATATAAAATGTTTCATTAGTTTTTTTTTTTATATACAGCTTTGAATCGACGAGTATCGACGAATATGAGCAGGCAGCACCCGCCCTCAGAAAGTTACGCAACTCTTGCGTAACTTTCCTGGTTGAGTTTGCGAATTCTCGTCTGGGACAGCGTGCGATTTATAATACAAATGACATTATGGCCCTGACAAATTCAGAGTTGCTATCAAATTTACAGAAATCAGTAAAGAAATTATAGCATCACATGTGGAGGCCTATTAAACCCCCAGCAGTGGATGCATACAGTCTGAATCTAAATATATATATATACATATATAGATCATTAGAAAATACATGAGTAGGTATTAAGTGTATTGTAAATGAAAGTAATGTGATATACTCGCAGTTCTAATGGCACGGAAAACAATTAGGGACTAATGACAGGTGGGTCACAGATTGTTTAATATTAGTCGTTTAATACAGCTAGTTATTTTCCGTTTGGTTTTTATACGAGTTAGTAACTATCTTGTGACTATCTGTAAACAGTTGCAAATAATCTATGGTTAACTCAACTGACCCAATTTCTACTTCTGAGTTTTTTCTAAATCCTAGCGTGTTTTTGGTAACGCCTTCGAAACTAAAATCTTGATGTAAGTAGCTTGAGCAATAGTTTTCATAAAATTTTGGCAAATTAGAATCTTGACGCGTGTAATAGAGACAATAAAGCTCAAAATAGCATGCTGTGTCCCATTTATGTCATCAATGTGTACAAAATATCAGCATCATGATTCGTTTTTGGGTAGTTTATTAAATCAAGTATTTATGCTAAATCAGTACTTCACGGCAGTTTCGTGATTATAACTCATGAATCGTTAATGTAAGCCTTAGCACAAGGTCACCCGTAGGTGTAGTTATATAACAAAGTTCGTATTTCGTGAATGGTTGGTACGAGTACCAACTAAGATACATAATATTATCATGGTCACTAAAAAGCCATTAATCCATTTAATTGTAAAATACATTCAGTTTTCCAAACAGTTGAGCATAACATTTGTATTTATATACCCTTTGTATACAAATACAAATGATAAGCTAAAATTTTACAATATTATAACTAAAATGCAAAAGTGAGTTTATTTGTAACGCTTTCAACTTTTCACGCCTGCTCAAACGCCTGCTCCCTAATATGCAACATTTATGATGATAAAAAAATATGCAACATAAACAGATAAATGTTGCATACAAGGGGTACAGAAAAGAAGATAAATTAAGGAAAAAACAGTTTTTAACGGCGGGTAACACCGCGGGGCGCAACTAGTTAGAAATAAAGCCCATAACATTTCTGTTGTTGTTGTCGTATTTGAAGAATATGCATAATTACGCTAAACCGTTAATTATGGTCAATAACAATGTCGTGTTTTGATATAATTAAACATTATTTAGGATAAGTTGATGCTCAGTCACAAATTTTAAAATCAGGTTACTTCATGCTCTACATAATATATTGCTAATTTTACTTTATTTTATGTTAAAAACCACTATTTGTCATGTTGACAGTAAATTTATATATTATGTTCACAATTTTGTTGCCGCCAACGGTTGCCGGGTGAAGATCGCTATTCAGCGATAAGGCCGCCCATTGTACTTTGTACTTTTAAGTTTGTTTTTATTATATCCATAAGTTGTGTGCGATAAAGTATTTTCTATCTTTCTACTACAAAGTGAGAAACTAGAGACGAACTTGGGAATGAGAAAATCACAAATAGGAACTGCAGTGTAAACGTGATAATGCCTCATTTTTCAACTCAAGATTCTTTGAGGAGGAGGGTAGTCAGAGGTACGTCCAAACCTTACATTTGGCTCATCAGTATTATTCAAAAATGTCTTCTGCAAACCAAAGCGTACTCCTATCAAGTGTTTACACTCATGTGTCATCAATTCCTGTTTTCATCACATCCTATTTTTTCGAAAACACCCTAAAATGGACGACAGTGATATCAAAATGGGTGACCATACCATACCATACTTCAAATAAACTGGGTTCTATCCTCGATACTCGAAGATCTCCACGACAAAGTGGGGAGGAAGGAAATTCAATAACCATTACCGTCAAGGACAAAGTACAATTTAAGAAACTACACGCTTCTTGACGAAGACAATAATATGAAAAATTGTCATAATCCCCACCGGCGAGAATAAAAATAAAGGTGGGGAAAACCCCAATTTTTTTTTTAAGATTTTTATCATAATCCCTACTGGTGGGAATACTAAGTAGGGATTATGACAATAATAAAACCTGAGGAAATTAGTAGACCAAATAACATACCTCCTATTTGAAGGCTTTTATGTATTAGGTGGTTAAAAATACAAAGTTCAATTTTTTTCCTACTTCTAGGAAAAAAAAGGATACAAAAATATTCCGCAGCCGGTAGGATTCGAACCTACGCTCCCAGAGGGAATCTGATTTCTAGTCAGACGCCTTAACCGCTCGGCCACGGCTGCTATGACTACGACGTACGAAAATTACATACCTATTGTAAACTGGCCACTAGGCTTATTTACCTACACGTACCTACATGGTTATCAATTTAACATTATGTTGTTTATTCAGACAGCATTTTGAACACTGAATATTTAAGAGGTACTCACTTAACTTTATCAGTATGACTTATTATTTTGTAAAGTTACTTCGGCGTGTCTGATATTAATAATAAAAATTGATCTTTATTTTAAACACATGGATCTTTCCATAGTAATACACGTTTTGTTGTTTATTATGAAGTAAAAGTAAAACACAAATTAATTGAAATATAAAAATCATTAAAATAAATGCAGAGTCATATTTCTGCTAATCTAAGGTGGCAATTCCACCCATCATTATCATAGGGCGTTGCAGTCAGCATCAGCCTGACTGGCAAAATTTTATGATGTAGCTTTTAGAAAGGATGCTATTCTCTTTCGCCGGATGGCGATGGCTTCCGCAAATATGCCCGACCGCTAAAGTAACGCTTCATACCCTAAGCCTAAAGATGTTTTTGTAGGCCACCTTTATACTATTGTGTGACTTCTTAGTATTATTTGTCCAAATCGACACGTGTAAAACGTATTTTAAAAGGAATCGAACAGTTATTATCACCTCAGGTGAAGCCTTGTTGAACTTTCGCGCGATCATTGCCAGTGGGCATGATTGTTGATTTGTATGGCATATATTATTATTATGTTAGACACATAGTGCTCTAAGTTATCGTCCTATTACCGCGGCTTCCTTGAGACTGGATGTAACAATATGGCCAAGGCACTTAAAATGCTCTACAATCTTTTTAGGCTATCCGTTAAGTCTAGATCTGAAAATCACCATCTTTATATATAAAAATGAATTGCTGTTCGTTAGTCTCGCTAAATCTAGAGAACGGCTGATCCGATTTGGCTTATTTTGACCTTGAATTATTTGTGGAAGTCCAGAGAAGGTTTAAAACGTGAATAGATATGAAAATGCTCGGAATTATCGATTGAGGCAGTAAGAAGTCTGCCGGGTCAGCTAGTTGTTTAAAATAGGCAAAAGTGATTGACTGATGTATGACCGCACAGGCCCTTGCAACTAGAAACTTACGCGCACACGTATTTTTCTTATGCCTACGTCATCCAGAGAAGATCTTTTTTTAATTGAACCCCCCAGGGGTTAAACAGGGGTAAAAGTTTGTATGAAACTTTGTATTCCTTGGACATATTCGCATGGATTTCGTATGAATTTAGTACAGCAAATATAATGAGTTACTTATTTCAGCGTTTTCCAAAATTCAGCCCCTAAAAGGGTAATCTATATTATATGTTTATAAAAGGCAAAACAGAACGGCCCACCTGACGGTTGGTACCTATAAAGAAAGGTTAAAGAAGTTTTACAGTGAACGGGCGGTGCGAGCGAAGCCAGTCAGAGCTAGTTGTATATATTTACCTTACATAAGAAATAAGAAATAGAAATTAGAAATAGAAATAAGAAATAAGAAATAGTAATAATAAATAAAACAATAAATAAATAAATAAATAAAATAAATAAATATTGGTGGACTTTCCACACAGCACTATGTAGCCCCAAACTAAGCTTATGCTTGTGATATGGGAACCAGATAGCTGATATACTACTTATATGCTTTTTTTTTGTAAATACCTACTTATAATATTATATAACACCCAGACAGAGAACCTCTGTGTTCATCACACAAACGTTTGTTCACGGTGGGAATCGAACCCACGACCTACGGCGCAGAAGGCAGAGCTACCACCAACTGAGCTACGTAGGCTGTCACAATACCCCTGCATCTAGTTTGCGGTGTACCTAAATGTAAAAATAACTTTAAAATAAATATTTAACGGTTTTACCTGTGACTAATTAAGGGTAACATGATAAATCTTTGTCAAAATGATCATTAAAAGTTTATAAATAAGCAAACCTAGACTCTACGATCACAAAATTAAATTAAACAAGAAAATGCAAAGAGCTGTCTGGGTAAAGCGAGATACCTAAAGGCGGCATCAAGTGGCGTGGTGGTTTATTTATAATCATTATTATGACAACATAGCTTCTTGTAGTGTCACTTGTTCTTTGGAAACAGTGTGGTGAACGTTCCGGCCGTTTTCGCAGCTAAGTTTCGTAACCAGTTGCGAAAACGGAAATATAATTCTTTACCCACAACTGGTTGTGGCAGAAGAGTTTTATCTCTTCTTTCGCAACTAGACGGTAACGTATCTACGTTTCACAACCAGTTGCGAAAAAAGAATTTATTTTCTTGTTTCACAACTTCTAATTTTGCAAAACAAACTACTTCAAGATGATACTGGCTACTACTTCATCAATATCTATGAATGACAGAAAAATTATGTCATAGTCATACGACTTACAATTATATTATTGAATGTGCCAAAAATATTTCAGAATTTAATATTT
This sequence comes from Plemyria rubiginata, assembly GCA_963576535.1. Classification (NCBI taxonomy): domain Eukaryota; kingdom Metazoa; phylum Arthropoda; class Insecta; order Lepidoptera; family Geometridae; genus Plemyria; species Plemyria rubiginata. The sequence continues at coordinate 1,222,136 of OY754905.1, forward strand.
ATTTTAATTTGCACTTTAGCTTACTAACCAAGTAGGTATTGAATATGTCAACTTCTAACGTGTTTCCAACATCATCTATAATGGAATTTATATCGGCGAAAAGGGGAGGTCTAAAATTGCTGCATGATGGCCACCAATATCACCGAAAGAAAATTTACGTAAATGGTAACTCATTTTGGAAATGTAGCAATGAGGCAATATGTAAGGCGAATATCACATTAAACACTCGGAATGAAATACTAAAACTTAAAGAACACGATGGTAACTGCGATGTTAACCTTACGAAAAATATTGTTTTAAAAAAGATTGATAATCTTAAACAGACGACTAGTTATAATTTTGAATCTATTCAAAAACAATACGAAAAATTAATAAAAGAAATTAAAGATGACGGCCTCGAACTTCTCGGTGAAGTGCCGAAATTCGCAAGTGTCAGGACAGCACTTTTTAATGAGAGGAACAAAGTTATAGGAGCAACAAAGGCACGTTTTGTAAGACCCCACGACGTAACTATACCTACAAGATATCAAAAATTTGTTCTGGCTGATTATATTGATAATGATGATGATAAGAGGATCATAATATTTTGCTCCGCCGAAAATGAAAAAGTACACTCATTTCTTTGCAGACGGCACATTTAAGAGTTGCCCAAAGGGATTTAAGCAACTATACACATTACATGCATTTGACGAAAAGAAAAAGCGCATAAAACCATTGATTTTTTGTCTGATGTGCGATAAAAAAATGAAAAGTTACGAATTATTGTTTAATTAAATTCTCCATTCCTTCGTGGTCCCCTACAAAAATTACCCTAGACATTGAATTAGCATCAATCAATGCAATCCAAGAAAAGTTTCCAAACATAATTTTTAGAGGGTGTTTCCGTTTTCGCAACTGGTTACGAAACTTAGTTGCGAAAACGGCCGGAAGGGTGGTGAAAGGATTCCACGTGCGCCTCAAAAGAGCTCTTTTTGAGTACTATTATTATAACATACCTTTATTACCTATATAATATCAACAAAACCTAATTACTAACCCCCTCAGCGTTGTAAGGACAATATATTACGTAGATAAGTGGTATATATTAGTACCCACATATTTATGTCAAATACTAATAGGTCTGTGTCGTGTGACTTGCCACTGCTAAATAATGCAATCTGATACACAGTGCAATGCAGTTCTGAAGCGTCGAGCTCGCGTCAGAACTATGTGACTTAGTCTCACTAATTGCCTTATTCACCTAAAATTAAACAAGAACTCAAAACAGAACATCTGATCGCCGTCACCAGCCTAAAAGTTGGATAACCTATCAAAAATGCGAATGAAAAACAATCTATCGGCTGACAGAGATAAAAAAAGAGACATTTTGTACAATAGACAAATTTAGAAATGTTCCCATTTGAGAAATGAAATTTGATAAATTTTCCAAAGTATCGTTTATTATCGAGGAGGATATGGTAACACCCCATACATAAAAACACTAAATAACACGAAAATAATATTAAATCATATTTCCCTCCTTGCATCCTTCCAAGAACCTTTATGGAAATCTGGATGTACTCGTAACATTTATATTATGTGGAGATGGAGACATATGTAAGAGACTTTAGCCTTTTAGAGTATCTTGACTATGTAAAATGTATTTAAGTTGCTGCTGCTGCTAATCTGCTGTTAGTCTTCCTTAAACAAATAAATAAAAAATCTCTTCGACGGGAGTCGTGACCTCCTTGCAAAGCTAGCGAGGAATCTTGGGAAAGTCTGTATGTGCTTGGGGGCGCTTTTCTCCTATTTCCTCGGCTACACACCCCTTTGTCCTGAGGGTGTTTAAGTCGGGTCAAGGCCAGAGTGTCGGCCGGCCAATAGTATAGAAGAAATAATATAAGTTCCTATTTACGCACTATTTCACTCTGACAGGAGACACCATACTATAGATTTATATACATACATGAACAGAAGCTGCAGTAAGATGTATAGATTTATTGCTGCAGTACGTCTATTACGAATTTTTACAACGTGCTACTCGCACAAACCAGGTGCACCAACCATCGAGGTGATCACCTCGATCGGTACGGCATTACGGCGATACGGCAGTCTGGACATACCATGAACTGATGATCAGCACAAATCCACTTATAATACAAATACTCAGGACTAACGAGTGCGAGTGCGCCGATCTCGGTGTCTGCTACAAAACTCACATTTGCCGTTTTGGGGTCAACTGTCACTGCAAAAGCAATAAACCCGTTTAAATTAAACGCTGGTGTGCTACTAATTTACCTACTACTATTGATATCAAGCGGGGTATACATGGACGCTCCAGTATATAACTGTAAGTCACAAAGTTATCGGGCAAAATTCAAACACTACAAGTTTTTGATTTTTTTTAATATACCTAATGCATTCCAGTGTTAAGAGCTTTCAAAGCATACGTTTAAAAATAATACTGTACACGCATCGAATCCAAAATAGAGCATTACAACTAAAACGGCATGTACTATTTATGATAGACATTACAATAAATGTTTGTCCTGGATGGAAATCGAACCGACAACCTATGAAGCTTGTACAGGTTTTTTTAGGTATATATTGTTCAAACGCGACTGGTTCCGTAATAGCCCCGACCAGCCTAATTACATTTGATGTACTTTAAACATGGAACGGTGGGTTGCAACTACGAAGGTTGCAACACATAAAAATGACTAAACCTACGTAAAAGCATAGCATAGTCATCAAATCATAACACAACAAAAAAGTGTAATTAATCAATAACACAACCCAAAAATCATCAAAATATCACAGCTCAAAACACTAAGAGATAAAAAATCTGAACATCCGCACGTATGTACGAAAGTCAAAGTCAAAATATTCATTAAAATCAGAAGGATCACTTTCAAACGTCTTAAAACTAGGTGACTCTAGGCGCCAGATCCACGCGACCAAAGCCTAGAACAGGCAACAAACTCGGCTTGGTCTCAAACAATTCGTAGATTGATACAGCAAGTTAAACCTAAACCAACGCAGTATACAGCTCATTTTACTTTGCGAGCTGATTTGAATTGACGGAGGACCGCCTTCGCCTCGAAGAAGCTCGTGCCCACTTTATTATTTCGAATGAGTACACCAAAATTGAGAATTTCACCTCTGTTTTTTTATGGGCCTGCTTTTATTGCTGCGCTGTGCTTGTAAGTTTGTTCAATGCTGGTTTAGTTAAGAATATCTGCAGAGCATATGGCCGTTGCCGCACTGGTATGGCAGACAATCGTCAAGGAATAAACTTAGCAGCACCCAGCCGATTCCCCAATAATATTATATAAATCCATGTTCATTTCTTCACCAAGTTTGCGTTAGCACAATAATGCGTATAAAAGTCTTATAAAAGTCTATATTAATAATTTAGTCAAGGGGTACAGTAGACCCGATTGAAACCTTACCTGAATAACAAAACATAAAAAATATGATTTCGATTCAACAAAATTATATTTGCAAAATTAGGATTATCGAGTATTTTATAAAATTCTGGTAGTTTCGTTCTGATAGGTCCGGCACAGTACCGTCATATTTTATATAAACGCATCCCTGTCAGTCAGTAACAGTTACGACCAAGGAATATATACTTGTATTCAAATTCCTTGATTACGACCAATATGGTAAGAAACGTAGCGAAGCAGCAAAGAATTTCCCGGACGACACAGTGTTCTCAGTGCGTAAGTAAATGAGTCTTTATTGGTTGAGCTTTCAGAACAACAAATTCAGTCTACATGTTTTTTCTGTGTTCTTTTCATTTTGTTTTGATTTGCATAGTGATTTAATTTGTTTGGATTTAGTACACACATCATGCCGAAAATCTTTGTGTATTATGAGCCACATTTCACCCGAGCGAAGCCCGGTTTTCATCTAGTATTTTAAAGAAGCAAAACAACAAGTACGTTCATCTTAAAGAAGAAAAAAATATAGTTTAAGTAATAGTTTTGTCTATATATAATGTAATAAATATATCAGTCATCTAGTACCCATAACACAACTTTAGCTTTCTTTGGGGCTAGATGGCGCTGTGTGGATTGTCCAGCATTATTTATTTATTATTATTTATTAATTGATGATAATTGTTATGTATAACAGTTGAGTTAGGTGAAATCCGAAAACAGCTATCACAAATAATGATAACCAGATGACGATGCTCAAAGACAACCAAAATAATTAAAGTTTCTGGAGATACCACGACTATTCTAGGAAAAACATGTGTTGTGGGGGCTAGTTCCGTCATAGTAGGTGTCATACATGTGTTTTGGTATAGTACATGAATTTTTTGTTTTTACCACTTATCTTCCTCGCAATTTTTCCATCTTTTCTCACCGTTTAAACCTTCCATGGACTACAACAAACATTTCAAAACAAAAATCAGTAAGATTGGCACATCTGTTCTCGAGTTTGGCCAGACAAACGAACAGCAATAGATTTTTATAAACATAGAGATACAATTATGTATTTAACCTGGACATCAATTAACTGGCTGTTACGATAACGCAGTTTATGTAAGGCGTTAGTATGTTCCGAGGAAAAAATCTGTGTCAGACATAATCCAATATAGAAATGCACTTTCCAATTCTTTGTATGGCTTTCCTCATACTTGCCAGCGGTTCGTGGCGTAGTGCTTTAAAATGCCTATGCTGATTTAATGGGAATCTTATATTGTTTTACATACTATAATTCGTCGCTTCATAAACATTGTAGTATCTTCTTTTATGCTACTGCAACCTTCGCAAATAAAAAAAAAGAAACAAAAAAGAAGGAAAGAGAATAAAACAAAGTGATGTCTATCGGGATCTCTTCTAAAATAAGCCAAAGGGCAGGATTATCTTAGTAAAAGAGATTTGTATAATTTTTTTTGTTCATATTAGCTATTTTCGGAGTTTTCCTTCACCGTTTAAAAGCACTTGGCATTCCGCATAATAACGTTGAAATACATTTTTCGATAGGAATCCATGTGAGATATTTTTGTGTCAATAGGATCCGCACGCGATGAAAGACATTTTATGCCCAATTTTATAAAACCTTCGGTTACATTAGTGATGTTTTAGTCATACTGGGATCCCTAATTTTTTCCAGTAATAAATGTAGCCTATGTTACTTGGGGATAATGTAGTTTTCTTATGGTGAATTTTTGAAATCGGACTATTAGTTTGTGAAAATAAAATAAAATAAAAAAGAGACAGTCTGATCGTAAGATTCATTAGACCATGTTTTTGAAGTTTTAGGCAAATGTCAAAACTTTTATTGCAGTTTTGCACTAGAATACAGGTTTAGCGTTTCTTTTTTTACAATAAACCCATAGTATAAACTTGTTAAACTTAAAAAATTATAGAAACTTGTATAAAATATGCCGAAGCGAGTTGAATGTGTGTACGAGTGTGTAGGACTCACTTTTTCCGAGGTCTTTTCCTTGGACGTCGTCGTTCGCCTTCCATCTCGTTGTCAAGTCCGCGGCGGGGTCTCTGGTTGTTCCGCCGGTTCATCTTACGGTCAGGCGCCGTCTCTCTCAACGGCTCCACCACAGCCACGCGGGGCGCACAATCATCTTCTTCTATTTGCTTAGGTGTCTGCGGTGCGCCCATCCGAAGATGGCGTTGACGCCACCACAGCACCCACGAGCTGATGTTATCGCGAATTTTGCTGAAGAGCGACTCTTCCGAACCAAACTCTCCGTCGGGCGGCACCGTGGTGATCTATTATATTAACCTCAGTCTCAAAATTTGGTGGTATACCTAGCCTAATTATACGCTATCAGAAGGCAGCGCGTGGCAGTGAAGCGTTCGCGAAGCGATGGTTTGTGAACTCAGCTATTGCGCTCGAAACCGCGATCAGAGTATCCCTCATCGTCCCGAGTCCCGTCCACAAGCAACAAGCGTCGAGTTCTCTACTTAAAACTAAACTTAAACTTTAATTGGCAGGAATGTTTCGGCAGTTTAAAAGTTTGATTTCTACATGTTTTTAGGTATCGTTCGGGTGGCGGGCGGTAGTCGTGGCGACAGGGTCATCGTTAGAGTCCGCGTGCGGCGACATGACGTGCGCGAGATGGTGAGCGGTGCAAGCGTGCCGGCGGTGGCTCACTCAACAGATGTCGAGTTGGTGTTACGTAACGGACGGGCGTACCGAGCGCGGGTGAAGGCGCGTCGGCGGCGGGCGCGCGAGTGCCAACAGCCCGCCAGCCGCGGCGACTTCGCTTCCCGAGGACCCCGCACCGCCGCGCGCCCACCACCCCGCCTCCTACCTGCTTACCAATTCAGACCATATATCATTTCTTCCAGCAATTGCACGACCATAACCTTCGTATTCAGTCAATCCGAATTCACACGCTTTGAATAATAGGGACAAAATCCTATGGACAGACGCTCAAGGTCGGGAGAGGATTCCTTTTTATTTTGTTTGACTTTTACAGCAGACAGAATAAGACGCAACGCGTAATGTTTTCTTAAACTATTTGGGTTCAATATACTGCTATTAGAATGTCTGATGTCTGCGATGCCAAAAATATCTTGTAGCTGTAACATGTTGCATTTTCTTTCCTTTAGATAGAAGCTATGAAAACCTCATATTGTTGTTGGAAAATCATAAGTTTTCTGCCAAAAAGTTTCGGATGATCAATTTTACTTAAAGAACATTAATAAAGCCATCTGGAAAAAGGAGACAGCAAGAGTAACAAGAGCTAAAGTGACGATAAAAGTGCAAGAAATATTGTAAGAATTGCTTTAATTTTGTTTTGCTTCCGCCCACTTCTATGACACAAACCTGGAATGGTACCTATTCAAAAGGATGCACCAGTTTCAGCAAACATACAGTCTTTTTAGAATCATAGAACGACAAGTTGTACGGGAGACACTAATCAGACCACTTACACTTATCTTGTGAGGGGTACCATCGACGAATGAATGCGACATTAATGCAAAATCCGAATTTGTACCCAGTAATCAGCTCGTACTTCTAAAAGAAATAAAGTATTACGATCGAAAAATCTATAGCTATTGCCATAGTAACTGTTTTTTTCCATTCAAAAAGAAAAATTGGAAAAGAATATTCCGTTCAACAAAAAATAATTTCCGATAACGAAAAAGTTTGAGAGCAAATTAATATCCCGACTCCAAGAAAATTAACTCCATCAAAACGAAACCTTATAATAATATGTTCTCAAAAAAAAGAGATAATTTTATCTTATATATTATTGACCTAGCGACAGTCGGGCCACGATAAGAAGCCACATATGACATTTGTCAGTTTTAGCTTCATAGTGAGGTGACCTGTTTAAAAACATCGATTATATTGAATTATCGATCGATTTTCTAACGTAAATTAAGGCAATAAATTAAGCCAAGTACATAATGTAGCAGAAAATTTTTGAACTATTTGAATAATAGCTAGTGTTTACTAAGTTACTATTTATAATACTATATATACTTAATAAATTATTAGGGTTAGAAAACCCCACAACTCTAGTTTTCTGCGTAAGGTCACGAAAGTTATATATTTTGCTGCGTCAAGGTCACTTTCGTCTGATTTAGCTCTGGCACTATTCCATACTGCCACACATTATGCGAGCGTAGCAACTTGTAGCGCTTTGTGAATTGAAATCTAACCTCAGAGTAAGGCTTTACTAGAATGCAAATAATCCGACTAGTATTATACTAATTCCATTGCCATAAAAACATTTATTTTATTGAAAATTGAAAAAAAACTAGTCCAAAAACATGATGGTAAAAAAAATTTTAGCTTGCTCCACTGCTAGACCGATAGTGACAGCAATTTCCTAAGTTTCACTTTTTGATTACGACGAAAACAAGCCTCGGGTGCTACGACGACGTTTTTTTACACTATTGTCGTCGCGTCGATATAACAGGTTGCTACGTGGGTGCTACGCGAGTGCTACGCGGGTGCTACGCGACCTGCTATATCGGTTGTCCCTTACATGCGCTCACCCCGTACAGAATCAGATCATTCTGTTTAACTGGCCATCATGAATCACATTCCTCAACTACATCGCCATAACATGCTTCGCTAATAGGTAATCACCCTATTGCAAACTGAAAAATACCGTGGTAACTCGTACTCCTGAGACCCAAGATACAGGCTTTTTGCCTAGTTTGGGCCTCGCCGTTAATTATAATATCTGTACCTACTAAGAAACCATTGTGTCATACACTGTTTTGCGATTCTGTTTGGAAATAAATTATTCTTATTAAATTATTCATATTCTAACGCAAAGAAACATAATTATTTATCTTGAATTATCTTGTTGTTTTTAATTTACTTTACTGCTAATAAATTTCTTATCTGAAATTGGCGAAACCATCCATCAACCCGCACTAAACCAGCGTTAATTTTTTTTTATATTTGATAGACTGTGCTTTGGCCACAATCTCACCTGATGGTAAGCGACGATGTAGCCGACGATGTAGCCGACGATGGAGCAGAACGGTCTAGAAGACACCTATTCACTCTTGCCTTGTATATAGTCCGTAGTTTTATATTGGTATATAGGTCGGAACCCCCATTTGGAAAGTGAGACACAACCAAGGCTCCCAGTGCCTGGTGACAACAGCGGCTGTGCCGGCGACACGCCACCCCTGGGGTCCGGGGTGCGAAGAATTACCGGGTGAGATTCTACCGTCAAACGACCTCAGCTAAAGAGTGCACAGACGACAGGGACAGAAATGTGTTTTTCCACTTCGGAGAAATCAGTGGACAGCATGGGTTATGGATCTTCGTTGCTAAGAAGTGGAAAGACAATATCATTGAATTCAAAGGGTATTCTGAAAGGAATGCTGTAATAAAAAACACTTTAAATTTATTTTTAAGTAAATGTTTTCTAGTGCCCTATCCTATATTAACCATGACATCGTTTTCTTACAAACCTGCCCAGATTCAGAGAGAATAAAATGGTTTATTAGCTACCAACGCAACTATACTTGCACACTTATAAATTGTGTTATTGAACATATCGCTGGATGTATAAAAATAATTCAACATTCTATGTTATTGACAAAACGTGCATCCACTCACTAAACTATTAAACAACGAATCAAGCTACCAGCCATGGTCCCTGTCCGTCCCGATACGACCTGATAAAAGATTCAAGTCAAAATCCCCTTTTCGCAAACGCGTGGGGCATCGACTCAAGGCCGTCGTGTCAAGAGCGAGTCAAGGTCGCGACAACTGGGGCGGGCGATACAATCAGGATAGCTGTGCTCATTTGAATTTCGATTTTCTACAACCCTGAATGTACGTTTACTGAACACAAGTTACGTGTTTGCCTTGTGAACTAACGTAACATAAGTTTTCCAATCATGCCATTGACGGAGTTCTGCAAAAGGCAGAACGGAGAGGCGTTTTGCAGAACTGACTACTCAAATACTTTGTCATTAGACACGTAGTATTTAAATTCCTCGCATTAGACATCGACTTGGAAACTGGCAAAATGAAAATAAAAACAGACAGTGAAACTCACGAAAAAAAGTATTCTGTTACGTAAAGAGTAGACAGGGCTATTAATGGAGCCATTGCAAGCCAACTGCCGAATACTGGCCTGAATACTAGTATTATTCGATTTTCGATTATTTTATTATAATTTACAGAGAACTTGTAATAACGGCTGACAAGAATCAGCCTGTACTTGTGGTCATAATAATAATGTTGATTAAATAATGTAGCTTTATCGTGAATTGAGAAAACAAAACAGTGACAATAAAAATTAATGCTGCAGATTCATGTTTTGTATCCGCAATATAGCCCATGGATAACGTCTGACCATTCAATAACCCCCCACCTAGATTCACAAACAACAAACGATTTGATAAACGTACGACCAATTTCAACAGATAGGTGGTATTGTATTTCTGCGTCTGGTCAGTTTAATTTCCAAAATGCAGAAGTAAAGGCCTAAATGTCATGTGTAAAAAGCAAAATGACTACGTAAAACGGTAGTATGTCTTATACACAAATTGTATGGATGATGATGGAAATTATGGAAAAGTCCACCAATATTATTATTATTATTATTATAAATTCCACAAAAACCAATCGATGCATGGGCGACATTATCTAAGGAGTTATATAAATCTATAAAACCTTTAAAATTTTTTTTACGTCAAAGCTGGCAGACGGGCATACGGGCCACCTGATGTAAAGTGGTCACCTTCGCCCACCTGCAACAACAGAGGCGTTGCTGATGCGCTGCCGGCCTTTTAAGAGGAGATAAACCCACTGTTTGAAGGACCCCATGTGATAAATTGACAAAGAAAAACTTACTCGTTCGTGGTAAAAACGACCGAGAAAAACGAGGACTTGGGCACCATTTTTTTAAACCTCTCTTCTAAGTGAATCGGTTATTTTAGAAAGCGAACGAGTCAGTCTTTTTTTGCAAATTGCAAAAAACATTTTGCAAAAAAAAAGCTCATTATGCAGAGACTTGTTGCCGCTAACTCGATAAGCCGAGAAAAAAGACGAATTAAGCCTTTAACAATAATGCATCACACAGGTTAGACTTTTTTGACCTTTAGTTAATAGTTATTGTAGTTGTCTGTCTAGGTTTAGGCGAGACCTTAACCTAGACAAGAATATATTCAAATTTCCTTTAGAAACTCCGCTACCGAGACGCTTGCGACTGCAAGTTATTAGAAATTTAAGCACAATTTATTTAGACAAAGTATGTACCTAAAAGAGGTTGTATAAAATAAAAGTTCAGGGTTGTATAAAATTAAAAGTAAAATGAGAACAGGTATCGTCTGCTGATGTTCAAAGTGACCTTGACTTACTTTAAGGTTATGAAAATCTTTAAATTGTCTAACTTTCAAGACTCGATTATCACACAGCATGCAAACACATAGCAAGTGTGTATTTAGTAAGGAATAATAGCTGTTATAATAAAATTACTTGAGTTTTTCTGCCTACTTATAATAATTAAGAAATGAATATTTCATATAACAGAATGTAAGGCTTTAGATTGACGAAGCTTGTATAGCTGAACAACAATAGCTTCAATTATTACGTAATACTTAGTCACGAACGTAGTGTTTCAGGAACGGGTTGTAGGTCATTATGTTGACTTAAAACTAAGCTAAACGTGTAAGCAGAAGCGCATGTAAATGATCCTTACTTCGACAACCTCTGTGGCGCAGCGGGCGAGAGCCTGCCTGCGACGCTAGAGGTTGCGGGTTCGATTCCCGCCTTGGGACAAATTTTTGTACGATCTGCAGAAATTTGTTCCGATGTTCTGGGTGTTTTCTATGTATAATAAAAAATATCTATCTATGTAAGTATATAATGTATTAAAATATATCAGTTATAGTACCCATAACACAAGCTATTAGCTTACTTTGGGGCTAGATAGTGCTGTGTGGATTGTCCAGCATTATTTATTTATTTTATACTTTAGACAGAAATCTTCAAACCATTAACCAACTAAAAAATGTCTCGATATAAATAAAAATTGAGAGACTAAATTTTTGAAGTATTGATTCAGGGTAGATTTACCGTGGCAGCAGCTCTGCCATGATAAATCTTCTTGAGGATCACTGAGAAATTATGATCTTAGATATTTATTGACCACTTGCAACGGCGACAATTTCGGCTTTTTCTTCATGGCCTTACTACTATTTCGCCTAACTGATTTGGCTGACCCCTAGGTATGTTTGGGTCTCTTTCTGTACAGATTCAATTATTTTGCAATAATTAAAAAAATATTTGAAGGTATTGCAAATAAATTTTTTGCTTCTTTCTGCAAATAAATATCCTCAATACAGCCCATAAAGAGATAATGCATTAGAAGGACGACCTGCAGCGTTTTTTGCAAGAGAAGATAGGAGTTCCAACATGCTTAAAAAAATTACGTGTTAGGAAATAAAAAGAATATGGTTTTAAAAAGGCATTTTTAAAACCTTCAAAAAGGCTAAATAGTTGATGAAAAGCCATATACATTTTCAAAAAATTTGCATAGGTAGACTTTTTTTCATACTGTCCTTTGGCAACAATCACAAGGATGGCAAGCGACGATGTAGCCGACGATGAAGCAGAAGCAGAACTGTCTAGAAGACACCATTCACTTTTGCATTGAAGGCAATGAGTTCCGCTCCTTGGCGGTTCGCAATAGGAAATTAGAAGCAAATCCAAACATTTCGAATAGTTTGCGTGTCAATCAAACAGTCAAGCTAAGCTACTGCATTAGTATACTGTGCGCTATAAGTATGTCAGGGATGTAGCGAGGTCGATACAGCATGCAAACACAGCAAGGCATTTTTAGCAAGAATTTAAATAACTCCAAATCGATACTAACACTTTGATGCACAATACGCTTCTCCAAATATTGCGACCCAGACTTTAAGTCATTTAAGATAATGTTTATTATTATTAGATCTGAATAGTTCTGTTAATAGTTGCAAATAAACATTTTTTTTATTTGATTTGAATACTATAATAATTTTGTTCCTATATCACTGCGTCAACAGGGGAAAATAAGGGATTATCGATAGGAGGCTTAGCATCTATAAGCTTCAAGTTAATGGACGCAGAGCAAGTGCATCGTAGGGCACGTTCCTATCGAGCGTGACGTCAACCACTGGAAATTAGAATCAGAGTTTTGGAGACGAAACGAGATGGAAACGAAGACAAACAAACGAAACCCAACGACGGCGCAAACATAAGCAATAATATCAGTCTTCCGACATAATATGGACACGGACATCAATGCACGAATCGTGGCCATTTATTTACATAGAAAATTATTCATTGCTCAGAACAAAATGTATACCTAAGCAAAATTGATAGCCTGCATTCACTTCCATAATCTTTGAGTAGCCTTTATGTACACAACTCTTTAAAGCTCATTTTGTAGAAAACTTTCAACACAACATATAATAATTTTAGAGGAATCAATCAACTGCAAAAAGCCTAAGACATGAAAAAAACTAATTAAATAACGACAAAATTGCACGACATTTAGTTTTTTCACAGGTATCGACAGTCAATTGTTCACAAATTTTATCTTTTTTTGTCGTGACGTGAAAAAGTTTTTAATCAGTCAAAATAATGAGGTTCTATTTTTTTTTCAAAAAAGTTTAGATTTTTTTTATTCACGATAATTCTACCGACAAATGAATTATTGATGAGGCTTTTAGGACGGGTGCTCTCCAACTTTGACGAATACACTTTGAATGTTCTCCATGCCTTTATGTTTTTCGGATTTCGTAACGTCAGTTTTTTGTATAGTGATTCGATAAGCGCCTCCTTTCTTTCATCCGTGAGCGCCCCTATCGGCGGAAGGGTGGGGGGGGGGCTGAGAACTCAACGAATCTCCATACAAAAAAGTAGTGTTGGGTAGGACACGGTTTCAAAATGAATTTGAGTGAGGCCCTCGTTTTATTTCGTGAGGTGGGACAATGTCATGCTTCAAATGTCATGTCACATAGGTACAAAATGTCATATTGTTGAAGTAGTTTGTCTTTGGTTCGCTCTACTCATTTCATTTGTGATTGAGGAAAATCTGTCACACAGCGTCACATCAACGATACCATTTCATTCAACGTGATACGACCCTTCATGTCGGTCATACAATACTCACTCACTCACTTCTTACAATGAAATTTTCCTCGTTCGTCCCGCTCGTGCAAGCGATGTCGTCTCAGTCAGACAGTGAGCGACTGTATGGAGCATGACAAAAATGAGGTGGTACATGAATTGAAAACGAGGACCGGGACATCTTTGAGTGAATGAGTGTGACAAACGAGGTGCCTCACGTATGTCCTACTCAACACTACAAAAAAGGCAGCGTTATGTTTTTCGTTACGTCAGGCTTTTTATTTGGTTATTTACTAGTTACGCCCCGCGGTTTCACCCGCGCAGAGTTAAATCCCGGTATTCCCACGGGATTAAAATTAGTCTATGTGCTCTATCTATATCTCTGGCAAGTTTCGTCCAGATCCGTTCAACCGTTCCGGCGTGAAAGAGACACAAACATCCATCCATCTATACTTACAAACTTTCGCGTTTATAATTAGGAAGTAGGATTTAAGTCCTCCTACCATTTCCTATAAGAATCCAATAAACCTAAAAATTTGACCTTTGACCTTGAATAACTATTTCGCACTTTATTTCTTCAGACTTTTGACAATAAATATCTACTGGTGTACCCAAGGTCTCTACCAAAATTCAGCTCTATCGGAGATTTTCCTATTTGATCACTATTTTTACAGCGGCGATGGGCTTGCAACCTGTCACGTATGGAATACTAACTACTGCAAAATGTGGGTATGTGCCAAATGTAATGTTTGGACGTACCTCTGACTACCCCCCTTAGACATCCTCAAAGAATCTTGAATTAGTACCTACTTGGTACTAGGAGATCTGAAGGGATATCTACCGTGCCTGGGGATCAAAGTCGTGAAGCTGTTTCTGTTTGTTTTTACCATGTCTAATTTGACCGAACTACTAAACATATTTGTTTTCATTCTCCGTGCTAGGCAACAGCGGATCGTGACCGAAGGACGAAGGAGTATGCGGCAAAAATTATAGCTAGGTCACTTCGAAAATGTACCTAAGTACCTACCTTGTGTTTTTGTGAGTTAGTGGGTTGGTATTTATGGTAGGTACCTGCGAAAAATTCAACATCCGTGATAGCTGGTCCGGTCGTCACAACAAAAGTTGTCTAAAAAAAGTTAAGAGATCTACCTAATCCAAAATCTGAAACCTCGTTCACGATTTACCTAAGTACCTACATACATACCTCTTTGTACTTATCCATTTTATTTAGCTACGCAGTATTCAAATTGCTTGGTCTAGCAAGACTGTATGAATATGTAGGTTAGGTAGGTACCTAATTGTGATTTCTTAGTTGGCGGAAAGTCACACGTGATCTTTTCGCATCCTAAACCCCAGTTTCTGAAAGCTCGATGAACACGAATCTGCTGTCAAGTCACTTGCTATCTCTATCTTATTTGAAGTAAAAGCTGAAATAGCAAGTAGTTTTGAAAAAATTCGAGCGTTTTCTTGTATCCTTAAAATATAGTCTGAGGTTTTTTATCTGGCCATTTAACTAAAAGTGAGAAAATCTGCTAATGTTTCATTAGCGCCACCTATTATGGCGTAGGAAAACTAGGTTCAAATAGGTGTAAGCAACCATAACGAAAGCAATGAGGTTACGAGTGTGAAATTCAGCAAAATCTACCCGTCACTAGGTGGCGTTATTTACATTAAAAAATTGTTTTTGTTTTCATCAGATTTTGGCAAAAGTGGGCTTTTTGATTTATGAACAAGACTGTCTGCGTGTTTGTTAAATATTATTTTACGAACACAAAGTAACTTTTTCTTTAAATTGCTGCATATCGATAATCGCTTCTCCAGAATATTTAAACATTCATCATTCGTATAGGTATGCTCAAAAAAATTACCCGTGCAAGCGCTACTTTTTAAAATTTATAATGTACATTATAATTTTTATAATGTGTTTTATAGTGTGTACAATAAAATTTTCATTTTAAAATAAAATATCCTCCAGGAGCTAAAATTCCACTATTCAGGTTTCGATGCACAAACTACAAGCCACGTTTCCATCCAACGACACGCGAGCGGCAAGGGGAGACGGATGCTATTTCACCTTCGAAGATATGAAGACAATCGACTGGAATGAAGTTGATATCGATGGCCGTAAAAAATATCCTACCTACGCTTTGCCAACCACTTATTCGTCATGGATTTTACCGTAGATACCTTACATGGAATGCTCCAAGATCTACATTCCAAGGCCAACCCTCGATGAAGCTCTATTCATTGAGGGTGCGCATGAACATGTCCAAAACTAAGGATATGACCAACCTTCCGGGTTCAAAACCTAAAATAATCGTAGGTAGGTAACTGCCGAATAGAAGCAATGGACAAATTTAAAGGAGGGTGCTACCAATACCACCTACTACCTACGTAGTATTTATATTCCTTGTGGACAACTATACACAGGGTGTTACCAGAATATTTCCGAAATCCTACTATGTATAAATTACAGCTTTATTATTATTGCAACTGGATTCTTAAATCTATAGCTCGAAAACAGTCTCTTCAGAGAGAAACGTGCTCCAACTCACCGAAGATCGAGCTTTCAGAAACCGTCCGTTCAACGTAACTAATGATAAGAGAGTTACGTTGAACAGATCTTGGCTCTATCAGCAGAGTAGGTTGCTGTCACCATTGTTATCCAAAGTTTATACATATAAAAATAATCTTACTAATATTATAAATGCGAAAGTTTTTAAGTATGGATGGATGGATGGATGGATGGATGGATGTTTGTTATTCTATAAACTCCAGAACGGCTAAACGGATCTTGGTGAAAATTGGCGCAGACATAGGTATGTTATAGTCTGGAATAGCACATAGGCTACTTTATATCCCGTGGGAATACCGGGATTTGAATCTGCACGGGTTAAACCGCGGGGCGCTACTAGTATATAATAATACACAAAGCAAAAAAAATAGCAGAGTTAAATGAGATAAATGTCTCTGTTTGTAAGTGACGTCGTCAACTATAACGACAACCTTGGGATAGAAAATAAGATGGTAAAATATTGGGGAATTGCGTAGGTAGGTCTATAATATTTTAAAAGTTATCCCTTATTGGCTTACCAGCTTGGAGATATTTCAGAATTCGTATTTGTGCACTCCCAAGGAGGCTTCGATTGTTTTTGGAATCCGGCACCTCCGCCAGCAAACATTGTTGCACTGTATTTACACTACACGTCTTTTCTACACTACACTCATAATTTTTATGTATCCATCAAATATAAAAGTCACAAATGCCTTAAATAGTGACTTTGTGTAGTTCGTTGATTGTTTACCTATCATAATATTAAAATCACGTAGTGAGACGCGTACGGGTGCGCGCGATCGCTGTTCCGTCGGATTATATTTTTGGAGATACATTCCCAGAGCGTCTGGCCCACGGCGTGTCTCGACGCCGGCTGCTAGATTTATTTTTGTACACAGTTTTTACAAATTTGAGTAATTACTTAAAAATCATTATTTCAAGTTTAAACTTTTCTGTGTACTAACTTGCATAAATGTAACTTTTTGTTTTAAGTATTGCTAGAAATAGATGAGGTAATTTTCGCCACGGGTATTTGAGTTGGGAATAGTGAAATAGGTAATGAATGCGCTAGGAATCGTGTCGTGCTTCAAGGTCGAGGTGAGGAGTGATACATTACATTGATAAGTGTTAGATTGTAATTGTAACCCTTTTAGCGTTTTACTTATTATGACAGATTGTCAAGATTTATAAATATATTACAGAATTTCGGCACCAATAAAAATAATTTAAACCTAATAATAAATCAACAACCATCTTTAAAGGGTAGTACACGGGTAGTCTTTAGATCTAATAAGGCGGACCGCAGGTTGGACAGAGAAATCGTCAACATTTGCTAAATATTACAACAGGCCAATAGTTAGCACTCCAGGGCAATTTGCCCAGGCTGTACTCAATGGAAATTAGTATAAATCGTGTCTATAACATTTGAGATTTTAAATGGATTTATGGATATTTTATATTGGATTAATAAACATAGTACTTACATGTACAAAACATAATTTATGTTCAGGTATACCTATCTAAAGTAATAGGTATTACTAATTTTAATTTTAATAACTAGAAGATGTTGAGTTTACGTTTCTAAATAAAATAAATTTAACTTGATTATAAACATATTTGTTTCTAAACTGATAGAGTAGACTATCAGTATGTACAAGTACCTCAACTTTACCAATATTATCTCTGAACATCTGCATGTTGAATATATCGAGAATAAAGTCTAGTATAATAAGTGATCAAACAAGCTTACCTTGTGATGTTCGATCATTATTATACGTAGAACTTTATTCGAAGATATATGAACCCTGCCCACCCGACCCATTGGTAAAGTTGAGAAGTACATAGGTTCTTGAGGCTCTAAAAAGAATGGCACTGACAGATAGAGTTCATAGAGGATTGATGTGTGCATTTAGTTTTTTTTTAGGGCTGAGAATCTGAAGTGCGTTGGTTGCCAGCTACACAAAAGGAAGCTGCAACTGCAACTCGAAAACTCAAAAACTCGAACCCGCAACCTCTTGCGTCGCTAGCGGACTCTCGCCCGCTGCGCCACTGAGGTCGTCTGCTGGGTATAATAGAATTAAAATAACAAAAAAAATATAAAAAAAGGCTGTTTATTCCATAACTAGTTGCGCCCCGCGGTTTCACATCCGGAAATTTAAATCCCGGTATTCCCACGGGATAAAAAATAGCCTATGTGCGATTCCAGTCTATACAGTATATATCTCTCTGCCAAGTTTCATAAAGATCCGTTCAGCAGCACCGGCGTGACTGAGTAACAAACATCCATCCATCACTCCATCCATCCATCATACTTTTAAAATATTAGTAGGAAGCAGGACGTATAATGTAGGTAAAAATAAAATTACATTAACAAAATTGTGCTACCGCCATCTAGGCTGTTCGATGGTTAACTCATTTTCGATTAATCTACTCGACACGAGATGGCAGTGTAAACGATAATACCTATGTGCAGTCACAAACGTCAACTTCAACTTCAAACAACAAATTTTCCGATGACAGACAGACAACTACAAAATTGTGTCATTCATTGTATTGATTGATGTACTCAACTTAACCTACAAAACAAATTGCTCAATCAAAATCAAAACAACAGCAAAGCAAAAGCTGGCTGAGTCTAAGCTGACAAGAGTATGATACAGAGAAATTAGAATTACAGGCCCTGGGTCAATGAACTAGAATTACAGGCCAGCACAGTTTTTACAAAAATTTTACATGTTTGTATGCTTGGACACAGAAATATGTTGTCAATTAAGCGTTTACCAACCCTCTCTGCATCCAAAATACAATCTAAGCTGTGTTTTGATATAAGAAATGCCGCTGCAGAGAAACCAGTTAAACATGAAACTTTTATAAAATTATGCAGATCTTTTACTGTGTTTCATCATTTGACCAACAAATCCAAAGATCCGGTAAGACCTTTCATAAACTTCTGTTACATAAGTAATACATATTTAAAATCTGCAGTAATGTGCAACTAGAATCACCTATAATGCTTATCACCTTATCGATTCTTAAAGTCATAGGTACTTATATCCCATAAGTAGTTAGTTCCGAAGTTAAGCAAAAGCAAACTCTTGCATGACACTCACTTATCATGATCATCAGAATAGAACTAGTACTTCATTGCTGATTGTTAAAGGTACCTGAATATATCACTTAGGTACCTAAATAATAGCCCTGTGCCGACAAGGCCAGCACTGTTTTCACAAAAATTTTGTCTGTGTAAGCTTGAACACAGAATATGCTGTCAATTAAGCAAACATTATGTTGACCCTATCTTAAATATTGGCGGACATTCGACACAGCACACACAGATTTGATTTGATTTGAGCACTATGTTGCCCAAACTAAGCCAAAGCTCCTCAGATAGCTGATTCTATAATACTAAGTACTTTAGGCATTTACTTCTTTCTTTAGTAAATACATACTTAATATTTTGTTACAAGGCTCCAGCCATAAATTGACTGGTAAATCCTATGAGCAGATGTTACATGTCAGATGTTAGAGGGTGGCTTCCAATCTCAATCAGAGGCATATTGTGATATGAGTTTTTACTCTCTTGATACCTCTTCTTTCATAGAGTGTCCATCCAGACCCCTTCCTTCTATTGCTGGTAGGTATTTAACCTCCTTCACCTCACAGGTTTCACAATCAGAACCATTGTTTATATTTAGCAAGAATACACCTAAAAATGCTGTCATCATGTGTCTGGAGCAAAATCAAAAGGCAAATGTTGGCAAACCACAGCACAGAGACTACTTAGTTAGATTAAAACATTTCCACCATTCAGTGAGCTTCTTCAGATGTAGGTATAGTATCCGCCAAACTTTTTGGCCATCGCGCGAGGTGGTAGGGGAAAGGTTTGCACTCTTCGCACCACCAAAGAGACCTATTTTTTGTTTCTTTTTAATTCAAGGTCGTTTGTCCAAGAAGTTTGGCGGATACTATATGAGCATTGACAGCCTTCATAGCTCAGTTAGTAGTAATTGGTAGTAGTATTAGTTGGTGCCAAGAGTCTTTAGATCCGGAAAAGGAGATGTTTATTAAGTACCTACACCTATTTATGTTTACAGCAACTCCGTAAATTCAATGCTGAGTATAAGGCAGCATGTGCGCTGCTAACTAGATCCAACTTTCCAACCTTCAACACAAATTTATACCTCCGAGGCCTGCACACAACTCCGGCCCATTCCAACCGGAATGAACCAAATGAGGATAAGGACAAGGTGACTTTTGATTTATTTCTACCTAAAATGATTCAGCCGATCATTAAATACATTCATAGATGACTTTATTTACAAAGAAAATTACAACTAATAGTTTCAATTATTTACAAAATGTACAAAATATACAAAATTTTCTCTACTGACTGATGACTTTATTTACAAAGAAAATTACAACTAATAGTTTCAATTATTTACAAAATTTACAAAATATACAAAATTTTCTCTACTGACTGATGACTTTATTTACAAAGAAAATTACAACTAATAGTTTCAATTATTTACAAAATGTACAAAATGTACAAAATACATATGAAACAGTTGAGCTATCTGCAGACCGTTGCAAATGATCTATAGATAGCTCAACTGATCCAAATCAGTGCCAGTCGGAAGCATACCCAAGACACTGGCTGCATTGCCACGCTGAATCGCAATATCTCTCATAGATTATATTGACTTTATTCTTTTACAATGACTATTATACAAAGACACCTACAAAAACACAAATTTATAAATACCTACATTTTGGATTCTGTCTTACACAGATAACGTCACATTTATGTTGTTTCAGGATAAGAAGGACAAGAATAAAAATGAAGAAATGTCATCTCTACTAATGAAAGCTGCATTTTGGATGATGACTACAATAATTCTTATAATGACAAGTTCTCTGCTAATGCCTAGTGATAATACACAGAGTGAGGTAATCTAAACTTATAAACCGTAACCAGAGTGTGCCATATTGCCTGATAAGCTAAAATCCCTAGAATAAGACCTCTGTATGGCTCAACTCATATGTATTTCTTTTTTGTCTGAAATAAATAAAATAAATAAATAAATAAAACAAAAAGTCCACTAACTTATGAAATTTCATAAAATATAGATCCTAGATCATTTAATCATCTAAAAAGTTTGAGTTTAAAGTACGTTTTTTCGTATTAAATCACAAACAGTAACAACTTAAAGCTAACATGAATGTGAATCTAAGTGCCAGTTCCATAGAACCATATCTAGAAAAACATACTTAAATAAATAAATAAAAATAAAAAATAAAAAAAAGTAAAAAAGCCTTTATTGTTCTTATTACAAAAAAATTAAATAACTAAAATAAAACTTATTATACTATCGACTAAGAACCCCTTGGCGGGTATAGGCCTCCTCCAACAGTTTCCAATCTCCCCTTTCCTTCGCTTTCTTTGTCCATTCCTTGCCAGCTAGCTCGATTATGTCGTCCTGCCATCTTTCCTGTGGTCTGCCTCTTCTTGTTCCTGTTGGTCCCTTCCATAGGGTTATTGTGCCGGGTCCACCTGTTGTCCTCTGTGTGTGAAAAACGTACCAAGCCATAAATTTGTTGCATGTTCTAGGCTTTGGTTGTTAAGCATATTTTGGTATTGATCTATGTTCATAGAAACCTAATATACTAAATTATATGTTAAGGAATATGTTCCAAAAGTAGAAATACTTCTTAGTGTTTCGTAGTGCGTATATTGACGCCTGACGAGTGACTGCTGGCCTCAAGTGTTTGGCCGAGCCATGTCAGGTATTAAAATCTTACGTTAGTTTTAGGGGTCCGTACACAAAGGGTATAACAACTGGAACCTTATTACTAAATAATAAAACGTATGATGTAGTGACGCTACAGTTGCATGGAAATTGAACCTAGTCTGGCTCAATATACCCATCTGTTTCAAATACCATAATTTTGGTCTTACTAAGATATACGGCGGGTCACTAGTTATTATTATAAACTAGTTGCGCCCCGCGGTTTCATCCACGCAGATTTGAATCCCGGTATTCCCACGGGAATACCGGGGGAAAAAAGTAGCCTACCTATGTGCTATTCCAGACTATAATCCATCTCTCTGTCAAGTCTCATCCAGATCCGTTCAGCCATTCCGATGTGAAAGTAACTAACATCCATCTATCCGTCCATCCATCCATCCATACTTATAAACTTTCGGGTTTATAATAATAGTAAGATTATTTCAGCTAATTAGATACGTGTCATGGAACGAGTTCGTCTACTCTATGTTATCCAAAGGCGAGGTTGAGGAGCTGATAGTGCGACCTGATATGGAAGTGGTTACGATAATTCTGCACGAAGGAGCCGTGCTTAAGGGGAAACGGGTGAGTCTTATTAATGGTTAGAGAGTTTTTTATGTCAAGTAACTTAAATATTTTTATTTTATTGATTCAGGCTTCTTCAGTAACTGGGTAGATGAAATGCTACCTATTGTTAGTGTAGTTGTTAAATATTGAAATAAAATATTGGTGGACTTTTCACACATTCACACAATTAAGAGTAGTAGAGCTCTTTGTGAAGGGCTCGTCCGGGGAAGTACTACCACCACGCCTTTTTCTGCCGCCAAGCAGCAACGCTGTGTTTCGGTTTGAAGAGTGTGGTCGCCGGTGTAATTACAGGCACATGAGGCTTAACATCCGTATGCCTCAAGTTGATGGACGCAGGGCAGTGCATCGTAGGGCAAGTTCCTATTGTGCGTGACCTACGGGGCAATGTTTTGTTTATAGGTGATGGTTACCACATAACATCAGGTGGGCCATCTGCTTGTTCCATCAGCTAGTTGTATAAAAAAAAAAAAAAAAAAAAACAATTTCACCGCCAAGCACTCTTCAAGCCGTAACATAGCGTTACTGCTTGGCGGAAGAAAAAGAAATGGTGGTAGTACTTCACAAATACTATTTTTAACAATACATAATAATGTTCTGTACATTGTACGAGTAGCAAGTGCTGGAAATGGGTGGATGAGAGTCGCAAGGGACCGGAAAGAGTGGCGTATTAAAGAGGAGGCCTGTACTCAGCAGTGGGTGCAAACGGGCTGAAATTATGATGATGATATTCTGTGTTTATTTCAGGCTTCTCACCGCGTATATCACATGAACGTGGGCGATATCCACCGCTTCGAGGAGAAACTACGCGAGGTGGAAAAAGGGTTAGGAGTCAAAGAAGGTACCGTTATTAATTCCGTTATAATATTAGGCTTATATATAAAAAAAACCAACCCAAAGTCTTTCTCCGCTCTTTTAGGAGATGGGGTGGTTGGGGTGAGATTAGTATGGGGATCATGCACAATACACTCCATTGTGCGCAACTAGTATCGTATGAATGACTACCTACGAGAGTCTATTTGACCGGGACTCAGTGAAGGACACAAAATGAAAATGAAATAATATATTTATTTCTAATTTTAGTAATTTTATTTGTAATTTAATATTGTACTAACACATTTGACATGTTTATACTAACAAATTATGGATCACTGACATCTGAAATAAATAAATTGAATTGAATGCTAATGGCACGGAGTTGGTTCCAGGGGTGCGGGTTATCTATGACCGCAACGGCAGCATAGCCGGGAAGGTGATCACTTCTCTACTGATCGGAGCCGTGATTCTCTCCTTCCTCTACTCCACCAAGAGCATGAGAATGAATATCAACCTAGGCGGATTTGTAAGTATTCATCTGACCACCAAATAAATAATGCTGGACAATCCACACAGCACCATCCAGTCCCAAAGTAAACTACTCAAAGCTTGTGTTATGGGTACTAGATAACTGATGTATTTAGTACATTATATACTTACATAGATAGTTTTATTATTAATCATAGGATGTTTCCTATGGTCTGGGTGTTCCCAGACCAACAGAACAAATTTCTGCAGATCGTACAAAAATTTGTTTTGAGGCGGGAATCGAACCCGCAACCCCTGCGTCGCAGGCGGACTCTCGCCCGCTGCGCCACTGTGGTCGTCAATTATTGGTGGACTTTCCACAAGGCACTATCTAGCCCCAAACTGAGGTACTTTATTGCACAGAACAGAACGTATCGTACACAGGTGAACTTAATGCTAGGGAGCATTCTCTTCCAGATTAGCTTTGTGTAGTTTTTTTATAATAATAGTATTGGTGGACTTTCAACACAGCACTACCTAGCCCCAAACTAAGACAACGCTTGTGATATGGGAACCAGATAGCTGATATAATACTTAAATACTTTTATGTAAATAAATACCTACGCTTTTATTCATAACCCCTGCCATTTAATAGCAGCTCTAGAGTATTCTTGTTACTGTTACTTTCATGCCAATAATAAGAGAGAGCAATAGACTTAGGTCTGTTAAGCTGTTGGCGCGCTCAGTGACCATTATGAATAAGGGCCTTATAATACAGCGCCACCCAGACAGCGAACAAACATCTATGTTAATCACACAAACCTACGGCCTACGGCGCAGAAGGCAGAGCTATTACCCACTAAGCTGCAAAGGCTGTATTTATAAATGATAGCTATAGTTTACTGCTTCCTTTTGTACTGCTATGATAAAACAGTTTGTTTTTATGCTTTCCTCCAGCCGTCTATTAAGGTAATTTATAATAATAAAAGATTGTGTGTTATGGGTACTAGATAACGGATATATTTAATACATTATAATGCTTACAAAGATATATATTTTTTTATGATACATAGAAAACACCCAGACCAACGGAACCAATCTGCAGATCGTACACAAATTTGTTCCGAGGCGGGAATCGAAGCCGCAACTTCTTGCGTCGCAGGCGGACTCTCGCCCGCTGCGCCACTGAGGTCGAATTAACTGTTGCAGAATCAAATGGGCCGCGCTAAGTTCACTCTCGTCGACTCAATGAACGGGCAAGGCCGAGGCGTCAAGTTCGAGGACGTGGCCGGCCTGAAGGAGGCCAAGGTTGAGGTCATGGAGTTTGTGGACTATCTGAAGCGGCCAGAGCATTACAAGAACCTAGGCGCTAAGGTAAAACATTCATATTTAAACTCCACCTTGTTTAAGAGAGCACTGGTGGTCTAGTGGGAGTGACCCCGCCTTTTTTTTTTTTTAATACTGTTAAGGTAGCAAACAAGCATACGACCCACCTGATGGGAAGCGGTCTCCGTAGCCTTCCGATCTTAAGGTCGCAGGTTCGAATCCGGTCGTGCACTAATGGATTTTTCTATCGAAAAATTTATGTGCGCAATGCCAGTGCTCTTAAACGGTGAAGGAAAACATCGTGAGGAAACCAGTTAGTATTCTAACAGCGGCGATGGGCTTGCAACCTGTCACGTTTGGAATACTAACTACTGCAAAATGTGGGTATGTCCCAAATGTAATGTTTGGACGTACCTCTGACTACCCCCCTTAGACATCCTCAAAGAATCTTGAGTAAGTACTTGGTACTGAGAGATCTGAAGGCATATCTACCGTGGCTGGGGATCAAAGTCGTGAAGCTGTTTCAGTTTTCAGTTTAAGGCGTCGACAACACCTAATGTACCTCTCGCTCGCACGATTCGACATTTTGAAAGATATAAAATCTCGAAACTCGTGTGCAATGTGATTGCACACAAAATGGTTGATTACGATTTTTTAAAAATGGGTTTAGTGATTCTATATCTTTCGACAAGTGCGACTGTCTCGACGTGCGAGCGAGAGTCACATTAGCTCTTCTCTTCACCTTAACATATTCTAGTCGGCACTTTCTTTCGAAACAAGAGTTTATTGACGCTTCGATGTACAGCGGTCGTAGTACGTGTGAAACAAGCCTTATCACGGGCGGCATTACCGCAGATTTACAAATTCATGAAGGTTTCCTCACGATGTTTTCCTTCATCAGTTAGTAAAACAAAGAAATAAAATTAATATTGATGAACTTTCCACGCAGCGCTATCTCTTCCCAAACATGTATACTAATGGAACTAGATAGCTGATCAATATTTATATTTTGTTTTTGTAAATATGAGTACCCTATATTTAAGGTTTTGGCTGCTTGACTAAGCAGTGGTTAACTAGCTATAACTAGCTGCGCCCCGCGGTTTCACCCGCGTAGTTTTAAATCCCGGTATTACCACAGGATAAAAAGTAGCCTATGTGCTAGTCCAGATTATAATCTATCTCTGTATCAAATTTCATCTAGATCCGTGCAGCCGTTCTGGCGTGATTGAGTAACAAACATCAAAACTTTTACATTTATGATATTAGTATCATAACACCCAGAGAGAGAACACACGTCTGTTCATCACAAAAATATTTGTTCTCGGTGGGGGTTGAACCCACGGCCTACGGCACAGAAGGCAGAGCCACTACCAATTAAGCTGTGAATCTTCTTATCGTCTCGATGCTTTCCTATATAATTTTGGCTAAATAGGTGGCCACTGCGGCGACTTTTACTGAGTAACTTACTATTTCCAGGTGCCGAAAGGCGCCCTGCTTCTAGGCCCGCCTGGATGCGGCAAAACGCTGCTGGCGAAGGCCGTCGCCACCGAATCGAATGTTCCATTCCTCTCCATGAACGGATCAGAGTTCATTGAGATGATCGGTGGTCTGGGCGCCGCCAGGGTCAGGTGACTTCTAAACTCCTACTTTATTACTAGATTGCAAAGCGTAGCGAACAGTGCAGGGGAAGCGGAGGTAATGGCGATCGTGTCGGATAATACCGCTCATTCCAATAACTTATTAATTACTAGCGATCCGCCCGCACGCCCCTGCTTCGCACGGGTGCACATATCATGCATGTATTATACATATAAACATTCCTCTTGAATCACTCTATCTATTAAAAAAACGCATCAAAATCTGTTGCGTAGTTTTAAAGATTGAAGCATACATAGGGACATAGGGACATAGGGACATGAGGATATATGGACAGAGAAAGCGACTTAGTTTTATACTATGTAGTGATAGTGATTGCAAAGCGTAGTGAACAGTGTACTTATTAGGCAGGTCCCAAAGCTGTAAACCACAGGCTATAGATACTACCTAGGGGAAGCAGGGGTAATGGCGATCGTGTCGTGTAATAAGTACCGATCACTCCAATAACTTAATAAATAAGATGCCTTGAAACACAGCGAGCACCATGGATCTCCCTCCTTTCCTACATCCTTGGCGAGAACGCTGCAGCGCAGGGGCTGTGACGCTTGAGCAGGCAGAGTCTCTAAACCTCAAAACTAACATAAGACAAATGAAAAAACAATTGGGTAGAGCATTTTTTTCTCAGGTGATCGGCATTCCCCCATTTTCCTCTACCTATAGAAAGAAGTAAGTTAGAAAGAAGTAGTTAATAGTAGTAGAGCTCTTTGTGTGTGGCTCGTCCGGGGAAGTACTACCACCACGCCTTTTTCTGCCGTCAAGCAGCAACGCTGTGGTTCGGTTAGGAGAGTCGCCGATGTTATTGCTACTAACTACTAATTACAGGCACATGAGGCTTAACATCTGTATGCCTCAAGTACGGCAGTACCTCACGCAGGGCAGTGCATCGTAGGGCACGTTCCTATCGTGCGTGACCTACGGGGCTATGTTTTGTTTATAGGTGGTGGTTACCAC
This sequence comes from Plemyria rubiginata, assembly GCA_963576535.1. NCBI lineage: Eukaryota > Metazoa > Arthropoda > Insecta > Lepidoptera > Geometridae > Plemyria > Plemyria rubiginata. The sequence goes on from OY754905.1 coordinate 1,249,838, forward strand.
TTAACATCAGGTGGGCCATCTGCTAGTTCCATCAGCTAGTTGTATAAAAAAAACTAGCCTGTGTTTTACAGCTTTGGAACTAATTTGACATGAAGATGTTTCGCGTAGGTGCGACCGCGCGTGCGACCCGCGAATGTGGCCGCCGCATAAGGCGTCGACAACACCTAATATTTCGCTCGCTCGCACGATTCGACATTTTGAAATAAATAATATATATAATGCTGGACAATCCACACAGCACCAACTAGCCCCAAAGTAAGCTACTCAAAGCTTGTGTTATTGGTACTAGATGACTGATATATTTAATACATTATATACTTACATAGATAGATATTTTTTATTATATACATAGAAAACACCCAGACCAACAGAACAAATTTCTGTAGATCGTACACAAATTTGTTCCGAGGCGGGAATCGAACCCGCAACCTCTAGCGTCGCAGGCGGACTCTCGCCCGCTGCGCCACAGATGTCGAAAGATATAAAATCACAAATTCCAATTTTGAAAAATCGCAAACAACCATTTTGTGAGCAATCACTTTGCGAATAGTTTGGTAAAAATTTCATTTTGATTGATGCAAGTTTTCCTACTCAAAAGTTTGCTTATGTACGAAAACTAGAAAAGCAAACTTATAAGTGGGAAAACTTGTACCGATCAAAATGATTTTTTTACTAAACTGTGCGCGATGTGATTGCACACAAAATGGTTGTTTGCGATTTTTCGAAAATGGATTTAGTGATTTTGTATCTTTCAACAAGTCAAAACGTGCGAGCGAGTCACATTTTTTTTATACAACCAGCTTATAGACTAGCAGATGGCCCACCTGATGTTAAGTGGTAACCATCGCCCATAACAAAGCTTTGCCTCGTAAGTCACGCACGATAGGAACGTGCCTTACGATGCCCTGCTCTGCGTCCATCAACTTGAGGCATACAGATGTTAAGCCTCATGTGCCTGTAATTACATTAGCTCTTGCCTTCGTCATAACGGTCGCCGATATCGCATTGCAGAGACCTGTTCAAGGAGGCGGCGTCCCGCGCGCCCTGCATCATCTACATAGACGAGATGGACGCGGTGGGGCGCGCGCGCGCGTCCGGCCCCGCCTCGCTCGGCCCCGGCGGCGGCGAGGGAGAGCAGACGCTCAACCAGCTCCTGGTGGAGATGGACGGCATGAAGACTCGCGAGGGCGTCGTCGTACTCGCCAGCACCAACCGGGCCGATGTGCTCGACAAGGTTAGACACCGTCACCACTTTCATTACTGTATTCTTTACTAGCTGGTACCCGTGACTTAGTCTGCGTACTTTTCGCAATAAAAGATAGCCTATGTCCTTTCTCAGGGTCTAAAGATTGTCTGTGCCAAATTTCATCAAAATCGGTTGAGAGGTTTAAGCGGGAAAACGTAACAGACAGACAGACAGGCAGAGTTACTTTCGCATTTATAATATTAGTAGGGATATTAGTAGGGATTCTTTACGGTACACAGAAACAACATGCGAAAACTTGAATAATAAAATTTGTACAAAGGCGAGCTTAACCCTAAAAAGAGTTGTCTTCCAGCAAACCTAGAAGGAGAGAGACTAGTAAATTTAGAGGTGGGTATGATGTGTACAAGATACTTTCATTAGATTACTTTCATTATTGTCGACCTCAGTGGCGTGGCGGGCGAGAATCCGCCTGCGACGCAAGAGGTTGCGGGTTCGATTCCCGGAGCAAATTTGTGTACGATCTGCAGAAAGTTCCGTTGATCTGGGTGTTTTCTATGTATAATAAAACATATCTATGTAAGTATATGATGTATTAAATATATCAGTTATCTAGTACCCATAACACAAGCTTTGAGTAGCTTACTTTGGGTCTAGATGGTGTTGTGTGGTTTGTCCAGCATTATTTATTTATTATTCACTAGTTGCGCCCCGCGGTTTCACCCGCGTACATTTAAATCCCGGCACCTATTCCCACGGGATGAATAGTAGCCTATGTGCTATTTCAGACTATAATCTGTCTCTCTGTCAAGTTTCATCCAGATCCGTTCAGCCGTTCCGGCGTGAAAGAGTAACAGACATCCATCCATCCATACTTACAAACCTTCCCGTTTATAATAATTGTAGGATTTTTGAACAAAACACAGCTCTTTAAACCTTGTTCGCACCGAGCTTGTAGGGCGATTAGCACCTTACATTATGTAGTACATGGTATTCATTACAGTTTTGACATTGGCATGCGTACTATTACAGACACATCGGTGTTTGCTCAAGCACTGCTGTAAAAATTTGTTTGTATGTTTGTCTATCAAGGGCTATAAACCACCGTCCGTCTAGGCTTTTTGTCTGAAACCAAACGATAGCGCGATCTAGCATAACGGACAAGTTTACTAGCGACATCTAGTTTTAAAATGCTAAACGAATGTTCACATTTTACTCCACACGAATACTAGCAAAACGTTTCAGATAATGTACGAAACTACGGTAAAATTATATAGAAAAACAGATACCCATAATTAATCACTTTCGGGTTTTCTGTGGTTTATGCAACTTATAAAAAAAAGTGTCTGTCTTAAGGGTCCGGTGACAGCGGCTCGCAATTTCGAGTTGCGATTGGCTATTATTTCATTTTATTTCATTTCGGGGAGGTTGTTTGAAAGAATAACTCTAAAGAAACACGCATAAATACTGTTCGAACACAAATAATACAATAATATAAGGGAAATGTGCTTGAGTCAGAAATCATTTTGGTATTAGGTAAACGTAAAACCAAACATACTAATACCAAAATGATTTCTGATTCGGGCATGTTTCCCTTATATTATTGTATTATTTGTGTTCGAACAGTATTTATGCGTGTTTCTTTAGAGTTATTCTTTCAAACAACCTCCCCAAAATGAAACAAAATGAAATAATAGCCAATCGCACCTCGAAATTGCGAGCCGCTGTCATCGGAGCCTTAATCAAAATGGTTTAATGTTTTTAATTTTGTGTTATTGCTTGTTTTTAAATGGTTTTGATTGACAGCCTTCACATCAGTCGTGTGATAAACATAGATGTTGTTCTCAGTCTGGTAATATTGAAACTGAAACAGCTTCACGACTTTGATCCCCAGGCACGGTAGATATTCCTTCAGATCTTTCAGTACCAAGTACTAACTTAAAACTCTTTGAGGGTGTCTAAGGGGGGTAGTCAGAGGTACGTCCAAACATTACGTTTGGCACATACCCACATTTTGCAGTAGTTAGTATTCCATACGTGACAGGTTGCAAGCCCATCGCTGCTGTTATACTAGCTGATTTTCGCACGATGTTTTCCTAAACCGTTTAAGAGCACTGGCATTGCGCACATAAATTCTATAAAAAATCCATCGGTGTACGACCGGATTCGAACACGCGACCTTGCCATCGGAAGGCGGGGTCACTCCCACTAGACCACCGGTGCTCTAATATTATAAGTATTATACGTATAAGTAGTATATCTGATATTACAGGCTTTGGCTTAGTTTTAAGCGAGATAGTGCTGTGTGGAATGTCCAACAATATCCTACTATTATAATTATAAACGCGAAAGTTTGTAAGTCTGGATGACTGTTACTCTTTCACGCCGTAACGGCTGAACGGATCTGAATGAAACTTGGCAGAAAGATAGAATATAGTCTGGAATAGCACATAGGCTAGGTACTTTTTAACCCGTGGGAATACCGGGATTTAAATATTCGCGGGTGAAACTGCGAACTACTTTGTAATATTTTTTTATTGCAGGCTTTGCTTCGTCCCGGCCGCTTCGACCGTCACATCCTGATCGACTTGCCGACGCTGGTTGAGCGCGAGGAGATATTCCATCGGCATCTCAAGTCTATAGTGCTTGAGGAGCTACCTAAATACTATGTAAAAAGGTCGGTTTACTTATTCTGCATGTTTCTAAAAATGGAAATTGTTGTGTGTTCATTCGAAGTAGGTTTGACATAAAGTGAATGGTAAGGCTCGCTCGCGCTCGCACGTTTTGATTTGATTTGATTGCGCCCAGTTAATTTTTTTTATTAAAAATTTTATATTGTTCGATACAAGATTTAACTCTTAAAATATAGAATCTGTATACTGTACGTACTTAATTGTACACAATAATCACTCCATAGTATAAAACCAAGTCGCTTACTCTGTCCCTATAACCCTATGTCCCTATGTATCTTTAAAACTACGCAACGTATTTCGATCGGTTTTTTTTAATAGATAGAGTGATTCAAGAGGAAGGTTTTATATGTATAATACATACATGATATTTGCACCCGTGCGAAGCAGGAGCGCGCGGGCGGGTCGCTAGTACTGTAATAAAAGGCTTAAAATAATTATAAAATGAAAGGGGTTATACTTAATATGCTATTATTTAAGGCTGGCATACCTTACGCCCGGGTTCAGCGGCGCCGACATCGCGAATGTGTGCAACGAGGCGGCTCTGCACGCCGCTAGGCACAAGCAGACCATCGTGAAGGCGCAGGACTTGGAGTACGCCGTCGAACGCGTCGTTGGTATGATATACATCCTACTGCTATTGTAATAGTATAAATAAAATAAATATAAATAATGTTGGACAATCCACACAGCACCATCTAGCCCCAAAGTAAGCTACTCAAATAATACATTATATTATACTTACATATATAGATATTTTTTATTTTTATTATGCATAGAAAACACCCAGACCAACGGAACACATTTCTGCAGATCGTACACAAATTTGTTCCGAGGAATCGAACCCGCAACCTCTGCGTCGCAGGCGGACTCGCGCCCGCTGCGCCACTGAGGTCGCACGTCTAACAATATAGTCTAATAATAAACGTCGTAAACGTATATTATAAACTTGTTGCGCCCCGTGGTTTCGCCCGCGCAGATTTAAATCCCGGCATTCCCGCGGGATAAAAAGGAGCCTAAGTGCTATTCCAGACTATAATATATCTTCCTGCTCCGCCACTTTAAGGAGTTGGGTTGGCTGGGGTGAGGTTAGCAGGGGGATAATGCACAATTCACTCCTCTGCGAATCATGCGAAGATCTTACACCCCGCCATGAACTTAATCCTAATTATAATCATTATTATAAGGCAAAAAAAAACTGGAGGAGGCCTATACTCGGATAGAGATTCTTGAATAAAATAAAAATGTTTATAATTTTCTTAGTTGATTTTAAAATTATTGAGAGGTAATTAAGCAAAATGTAAAAATCAATGTTTAAAAATGTATAAAGTAGGTATAATATTTTATGTTCAATTATAATATAAAAAGTATGCATAAAATAGTTAGTAAATAAGTCAATATGAATATTTAACAAAGTGAATAGCAGTATAAATAATATTATTTTATTTGATTGTACTACATATTTATTCAATGGATAAATAAAAGGCTTTATTATAATGATTATTATAGGGGGCACAGAGAAGCGTAGCCACGCCATGTCTCCCGCGGAGAAGAGGATAGTTGCGTTTCACGAGTCGGGACACGCGCTTGTCGGCTGGCTACTGGAGCACACGGACGCATTACTTAAGGTACCATATCCCATCCATGTTTATTATACAACCAACCGATGGTACAAGCAGATGGCCCATCTGATGCTGTGTGGTAACCATCACCTATAAAATCATTGCCTGGTAAGTCACGCACGATGTAACGTGCCCTACGATGCACTGCCATGCGTCCATCAACTTGAGGCACAGATGTTAAGCCTCATTTGCCTGTAATTACACCGGCGACCACACAATTCAAACCGAAACACAGCGTTGCTGCTTGGCGGCAGAAAAAGGCGTGGTGGTAGTACTTGCCCGGACTCCGTTTTACTTCTCTCATCACTTCTCGGGCATTTCCTGTCCTCCATTTTTTCTAAAACGTATAAAATCTCTTTATGTTTTAAGGTGACGATAGTACCTCGAACCAACATGGCGCTAGGATTCGCACAGTACACCACATCAGACCAGAAACTATACTCCAAAGAAGAGGTAAGACTCTGATGTTTAACTGATATTTTATTTTTCTACTTACTACTTGCTGATGAAACAAGCAGATCGAAGGTCGCAGATTCGAATCCGGTCGTGCACCAATGGATTTTCCTATCGAAAAATTTATGTGACTCTTTAAAGGGTGAAGGAAAACATCGTGAGGAAACCAGTTAGTATTCTAAGGGAAGGTTCATATCTGACGGAACATGCGTTGCGTATTATCGGTCGTGTAACGCCAGAACAGACAAGTGTATAGAAAAACACTTGACCGTTCACACTCAACGCACTGGCGTATCATCGGTTGAGTGTGAACGGTCAAGTGTTTTTTTGATGTCTTGACATCTGAGGGGATATCTACCGTGCCTGGGGATCAAAGTCGTGGAGCTGTTTCAGTTTAAGCTTTAGGTTTTGGAAGTGATCCTTGTGATTTTACCGAATAAATACCTTTTGACTTTGACTTTGATTGTAGCCAAAAGAAGTCTTACCAAGATTTCTGAAATACCGATTTTTTGAAAATGAAATATACGACATCTTGTAAAATAATCGGGTAAAATTTTAACTGTTGTTATTTGCAGCTGTTCGATCGCATGTGTATGGCTCTGGGCGGGCGCGCTGCGGAGGCCATCACCTTCAACTCGGTGACCAGCGGCGCTCAGAACGACCTCGAGAAGGTCACCAAGATCGCATATGCTCAGGTACAACAAAAAAAAATTAAACAAAATATAATGAAACAAAAATATTTGATTTGATTTGCATAGTTTTACAAGCTTTTAGGTAACTTGCATTGTTACATAATATTGCAAGTTAGTGTAAATCTATCTATATTTATAAAAATTAGTTGACAGCAATTCACATTAATGAATTTAGCGAGACTAACGAACAGTCGTTAGTTTCGCTAAATCTCGAGAACGGCTGAACCGGTTTGGCTTATTTTGGCCTTGAATTATTTGTCGATAACCAGAGAAGGTTTAAAAGTATGTAAGTATGTAAAAAGAACGGCTGAAAGGATCTAGATGAAACTTTGCAGAGAGATTATATTCTGTCCAATTTAATTTTAGATTTTTTTTATGTTATGAAATGTAATTGACTTTTTATCATTTTCATCTTTTCAATATTGTCTCGTAGCACAAGTGTTGGCTACTTGTGCTAGCTGTGGCTAGCTTCAAGGAGTAAGCACAGGAAATGTGTCATCATAGTTTGATTGTTATTGTAAGAATTGTGGATTACTCACTGGACGCCCTGATTAAATAAATAAATATATTATAGTCTGGAATATCACATAGGCTAATTTTATCCCGTGGGAATACCGGGATTTAAATCTGCGATGGCGAAACCGCGGGGCGCAACTAATCACTACATAGTATAAACCAAAGTTGTTTTCTCTGTCCCTATGTATGCTTAAATCTTTAAAACTACGCAACGGATTTTCATGCGGTTTTTTTAATACAGTGATTCAAGAGGAAGGTTTATATGTATAATACATGCATGATATGTGCACCCGTGCGAAGCAGGGCGCGCGGGCGGGTCGCTATCCTTGTTATAAATTGTGGATAAAGGAAATGTAATGTTTTTACAACAGATCCGAGTGTACGGTATGTCGCCCGCAGTAGGGCTCCTTTCGTTCCCGGATCTGAAGGAGCATGGCCGCAGCCCTTTCAGCAAGACCCTCAAGAACCTGATCGATCTAGAGGTCAGGAAGCTGATAGCGAGCGCATATTACAAGACAGAGGACGTTCTCAGGAAAAACCAGGACAAGCTGGAAGCTGTGAGTGTATTTTATTATTACAACAATAGTTAGAATAAGTAGAGCTCTGCTACTTGATCACATACCCAACCAGCCGGCCCGATTACTTCTTCTTTTTTTTTGTTTATGGCTTCTGTCATCGGACAATCTTGTCAATGTCAAGTGTTTTTTATCAAACACTTTCGATCAAATCACGATATCACATAATACACTTTCATTCCAAATGCTTACTTGCGATAAGATCTAAAGTTATGTTGGTTAAAATACCACCGTAATTAAACAACACAACTCAAAATAACACGAGAAAAATAATTTAAATGAAAATGCTATGTTGCTTCGCCAAATGACAGATAACGAATCCGGCCCGATTTAGCTAAAGTCTGGCTATCGAGATGGCTTTCAGTTTGACATTTGATTTCCATCCATCCAATACAATTGCTATTACACTATGGGAATCAAATTTCAAACTGGTAGGCAACGCACTGAATACGCCCCTGGTGTTGTTGTTGTCTATGGGCGACGGTGACCGCCTACCATCAGGTGGGCCGTTAGCCCGTTTGTCTATCGTTTACATAAAAAAAATACAAATAATAAAAATTATAACAATTATTTCCGTTCCAGCTCGCAGTAGCCCTTCTAAAGGCAGAGACACTGAACTACAAGCAAGTGGAGGCGATCCTCGGCCCCCCTCCATTCAAAGGCAAGAAGTTCATTGACCCCGTCGAGTTCGAGAACAGTCTCAAGAATATGGAGAAAGTGTCCGATCCGGAGAATGAGAACACTTCTGCAGGCGCCCCATCCGCCAAGCCACAGGCGCAGCCGGGGGCTTAAACATACCTCTGAAGCTGATCGACCAATCCACTGTAGGTAGCGCGTAGGACTAGTCAAACTCAGAAGATATATCAATAAAATCAAACAGATCACTTTTAGATGCCAGTTCCTCGCGTCCTATATGAACAGGCAACAAACTTACGACGTCAAACCCAGCGACGAAAGAATTATCCAAAGTATTAAAGCATTTAGCCGCCGTCCTCAGAAACATCTGTTAAATTTCCTTAAGTACTGCCTTTTATAGATAGGGCTTGCAACGTCTAAATTCAAGTAACTTCTGAGTGCGGTTGTAAGAGTGATTGCTCGTAGAATTTTCAACAGAGCCATCCAGCCCCAAACTAAGCGAAGCTTTAGTGGTATCTGATGGCTTATTCAATAATCTTAATTTTTTTTTTGTAAACACAACATTAAAATACCACGACACAGAACAAACATCTTAAGATCACACAAATGTTTGTACTCTGTGGGAATCGAACCCACAATCAACATCACAGAACTCAGAGCTACCACCACTACACTGTGTAAAATTTATAGTTTGATCTATTTCTGTCCGCTGAAAAGGTTTTGAACAGCATTCCAACGGACTGTAGATAAGGAGCCTTATTCACTATGACCATTTGCACCGCACCGCGATCACAGCTAAGACAAGGCAGCCGGTGTCATACGGTCAGGGCAAAGTATCTCCTATGTCTTATAGAATAAAGCCCAACATCAAGTTTTGACGTTCAACATCAAGTTTTGGGGCAAGGAATCTCCTATTTTTATAGAGAATAATGCCCAAGGGTGGTTATCAAAACACAGGCTCGCTATACAGAAAATCAAATATGAAAACTGATTTGCGATACATGTACGTACAGTCGGATACATATCAGGCTAACTAGGCTTTCTTCCTATCTATCCATAACCACGCTAGATACAACACAGAGAATAGTCGGAGAGGCGCTACGATAAGCCGGTCAACAGTGCAAGTACGTTCTTATCGATCGCTTAATTTGACATTTAGAATCGTCAAAATTCGTTAAAAATGGTTTATCCATTGTTGACAATTCTAAATGTCAAATTAAGCGATCGATAAGAACGGTATTTGCTCTGCAGATTTCTTAATTATCATAGAAAGGTGGGTACACCTTAAGGGTGGCGAACGAAACAACAGCATATCGCACCCTCTCGCACAATGATACTTAGCCTGTACAAGCAGTCTAGAAAGGAACCACTTTTGTTGATCTTGTCCCTAACTTTCGAAAATTAGTAAAAGTTTAATGTCACTTCTCACGAGGAAATGTTTAACTGAGTATACCATTAATCACCATACTTTTTTGTAACAAATCAACACACGGACACGCATCAGGCTATACACTGCTCGCTTTTATGTCCTTGTAGTGTCATTTTTCTATGACTTCGAGTAGCTTGAACTGTACCCGTGTGTACATTCTATAAAGCTGTATATCTTACGCTTTTTACGACTATATTTATGTAATAAGACTTGTAAGTAATGTAATAAAGATCATTTTGTTTGTTAACTTGACTTGTTATTCAAATAAATTCCTAAATTACCTTCTTGTTTACTACACATTTGTTGCATGACTCGCTTTGTTGTTGTTTTTATACAACTAGCTGATGGAACAAGCAGATATCCCACCTGATGTTAAGTGGTAACCATCACCCTTAACAAAGCATTGCCTCGTAAATCACGCACGATAGCATCTGCCCTGCGTCCATCAACTTGAGGCATACAGATGTTAAGCCTCATGTGATTGTAATTACACCGGCAACCACACTCTTCAAATCAAACCGAAACAGCAAGCCAAGCAGCGTGGCGCCAGAAAAAGGCGTGGTGGTAGGACTACCCCGGAGGAGCCCTTGACATAGGGCTCTATTACTCATAAATAAATTTCTGTCGTGAGTCCTCAATCAAAAAACGTCCTTATCTGCAACACGTTATGGTTGGATATCGCACGTATAACGCAACAAATGTTATTTTTTTCTGTTCTTTAAGGACTACACAGTATTAACATAATTATTAGTAACTTGATTGTAGAACAAAGATCTCTGGGCAAAGCCAGCAAAAACGGCATTCCGCCACCTTCCTCTTACACATAGCACAAACAAACACACAACAGGTGCTTTGTACATCGGGCAAACGACGGGTTGTTACTCTGTTCCAGTTTTAAAGTTGCTGCTAAACGTAGAACGATATATTTTGTTTTGATGTTTTATTATAGGGTAGTGTGGTCGCCCAGAGACAAAGCCCTTTAAATAAATAAAAAAAAAACCGTCCAGTCGAATTACACCAGTAGATGGCGTTAATACTGAAACATGACAATGAACCAGCAAACAAGATTCAAACAAAGAAAACCAAAGGCATTATTTTTTGGCTAGGTATTAAAAAAAAATTATTCAGTACACGGGTACTTCCAGATTTGTTTCAAATATCACGGAGATGTTACACTAGGAATCAGTTTTATAGTTTATCAAGCTGTTAGTTTGCCCGATAGATGTCGCTACAGAAGGTTGATTTCGTTGTTGTTAGAAAATAATGAAAAATTCTGGGTCTTACTACAAAACGGTGTCGAACTTTAAACAGTGTATAAATCTGATAACCATGAAATGCTATCTGATTATGATCCCTGTATAACTTTAAGTAAAATAATGATTTTCATTTCAATCAGTAAAATTAGTAATAAAATAAGTAAAGACCATACCAATAACCATGTTTTACTCAGGGTTCCATTACAATCCCATACGAAAAACATATTCTTCATCATTTTAAAATACCTCTTGTCAAGTACCTAATTATATGACTTTGTGTGTAATTTTTTTTTTATCTGCTCGTGGTTAATGCTTGCGTGTTATTTAAAAAAAATAAGAGCTACTAATTTTTGTCTAAATATCTCTATTTCAAGTTTCATTCAAATATGACCTGCCGCTACGACGTGATTCAGCATTGTAGGTTGTAACAATCATTGGTGCAACCTGCTACGGCAAAGCTACGAGAGGTGCTACGCCAGGCTACATACAGCTCGTAGCGATGCCTACGTGCGATGCTGTCCTTGCTAAATCTACGGCTACACTCAAAAGTGAAGGTAAATTCAAAGAAATAGTGCCAAAACCATGAAATACCTAGCAATTACGTCTTACCGAGCAAAGGAGTCTCCACAAACCTTTAAAAGCATACCTGGCAGTATGACATCCTCTTAATAATTACTGAAAAATTTGTGTCTTTCATGTTAAACTAGCGACCCGCCCGCGCTCTTCTACTTCGCACGGGTGCTCATATCATGCATGTATTATTTATATAAACCTTCCTCTTGAATCACTCAATCTATTAAAAAAACCGCATCAAAATCCGTTGCGTAGTTTTAAAGATTTAAGCATACATAGGGACATAGGGGCATGGGCACATAGGGATGTAGGGGCAGAGAAAGCGACTTTGTTTTATACTATGTAGTGATAGTGATATACCGCATAAGTCCAATAGGAAAGTTAGAATACTTATTTATTTTTAAACCACTGTCAATATATTAAAAACTAACGGCGCCCCACGGTTTAACTAGCCTATGTGCTATTCGAAACTTTAAACTATCTCTGTGCAAAATTTCATCCTGACCCGTTCAGCGATATTGAGTAATAAACATCTAAACTTTTTTTTATACAACTAGCTGATGGAACAAGCAGATGGCCCACCTGATGTTAAGTGGTAACCATCACTTATAACCTAGTTAGCCACGCAAGACAGGAACGTGCCCCACGATGCACTGCCCTGCGTCATCAACTTGAGGCATACAGATGTTAAGCCTCATGTGCCTGTTATTACACCGGCGACCACACGTTGGGGTAGTACTTTCCCGGACGAGCCCTTCACAAAGAGCTCTACTACTCTTCAAACTACTGCTTGCTCGATTACAAACCATAGGTTTTAGACTATCCCTCTTATTCATAATCCCTGCCATTTAAAGGCTCTACTCCGCAGACGCGTTCTGCGAATCTGCGATCACGTTGTACATTACGCTTTTACTTTACGCTTTAAGTGGCATTTATGTTTTACATTGCGCTCTACAATAGGACAATCTAATCGCGTTTGGATCGCGCCTGTGGGCGAGAGGCTTTATGCTAAGCGACCACCGCGTCGGCATCGGTGCGTACGGAGCGGACGGAATTGTTGCTTTGTATTGATTTGTATGGTACAGCGTGCACTGGATCGGCATTTCAGCGCCAGAGATCGGTATTTCTGCCGATGACGTCATCCGCAGTGAACGCGCCATTCGGATCCCAATATCTTCGTCACTATATGTAAATATTGGTGCACAGGCGAACTCAATTGCTTTGAAAATACCGATATCGGCATTTTGTAAATACCGACGCTCCGTCCGCTCCGTACGCAGCGATGCCGACGCGGTGGACGCTGAGCTTTATAGCGACTCTACAGAGTATACTTGTCACTGTCACATTCATGCCTACGAAAAGAGACAGCAACATGTCTGATGTCTGATAAGCTAATGGAGCGCTCAGTGATCAATATGAATAAGAAGGATGTAATTATAAGGCCTTAGTTCAGAGTGAACCATTGGTAAGTTATGTAGTTTAGCCTCTAGCTTCTACAATCCCAAGAGGTAAACGCAGATAACGCAAAAAAAACTCCATTTCATTTTGTTTTATTCATTTTCAAATACAATAACATCTATACAATGGTATTTCTACTTCTAAATGATTTTTCACTATATTGACACATGCATTAATTTTTTTAAATAATAAACTTAAGACTTAAATTATATGTATTTTATTAAATCAAAGTAAATAAATTAATAAATCTACATATTGACTGGAATCAACAATCACATGGTTTAAGGTAACTAATTGTTAATCACAATTTTTTATTTGATAAAATAATTCACAATTTTACTTCAACAAGATGTGGGAGACTATTGGTTCGACAAGTGAGGTTATTTAATTATTAATCAAAGCTCGATTCATTGATAATGAAAAAAAAACTGAAACTGCTTCACGACTTTGATCCCCAGGCACGGTAGATATCCCTTCAGATCTCCCAGTACCAAGTAGGTACTAATTCAAGATTCTTTAAGGATGTCTAAGGGGGGTAGTCAGAGGTACGTCCAAACATTACATTTGGCACATACCCACATTTTGCAATAGTTAGTGTTCCATACGTGACAGGTTGCAAGCCTATCGCCGCTGTTAGAATACTAACTGGTTTCCTCACGATGTTTTCCTTCACCGTTTAAGAGCACTGGCATTGCGCACATAAATTTTTCGATAGAAAAATCCATTGGTGCACGACCGGATTCGAACCTGCGACCTTACGATCGGAAGGCGGGGTCACTCCCACTAGACCACCGGTGCTAATATATAATTTTTTATAATTGTTAATGAATTACATTACAATTACATACGCGTGGATTTATTTGATAATCATTTTTGTGTCATGTAATGTATGAGCCACACGATGCGTTGCGGTGCAAAGACGTTGTTCACGCCTCGTCTCTTCTTCTCTCTTCCCATCGTCCGGTGCGCGTACGTCGCGTCGCAATCTACACGCCGCAACGCGTTGTGTGGCCTGAACCTTATGTTATTCCATGTTACGTGTTATAGTAACATTTCACCACGAAATTTTTATTTATTAAGTCATCTTCCAAACATAAATTAATTGAAAAAATAATTCACCGAATATGCGAGTAAAATTCAGTTATAAAATAATTGACGTCTCTGTCTGGTCTAAACCTGATTGTATTAGTATGACCTGTTATATAAGAGAAAATATGATTTTCGTTATTTTCGGTAGCAAACGATGACAGAAATATTTTTCCAGTAAATTTAAATAAAGCTAATGATTAACTTGGTGAAATAGTATTGATTCTAATGTAATGTGTAATGTTATGTAAATGTCTAATGTAAATGATAAAATAAAAAAACTTAAATGTAAATTGAATAAATACAAACCGTACATTCAAAAAACTACTAAACTAGTTATATTCTATTATGATTGCACTTTTAAAATAATCTAATATTATTTACACCATCAGATTAAAATGAGTTAAAAATATCCACAAAATTAAACATATTTTTTTCAATTACACACATCAAACATTATTCACGTGTGCTGCGATACAAAAATAACATTATTCAGTTTCTACACAAGAATTCTATTTACTGCATTGTTTATTTGGTTATGATCGCTCAACTACCACTGGTACCTACCTTTGGTTACCACTTAACATCAGATGGGCCATCTGCTTGTTCCATCAGCTAGTTGTATAAAAAAAAACTACGCGAATAAAGGGTATATAAATGATATCTCTCGAAAACGAAGTAGGATAACCTAAATTCACTGTTGCCACTACTTAGGCCCTGTATCAAGACGAACCGGTTTTAATCGGATGACAGCAGAATAATATTTACAAGAGCACTGAGACCCTGGCACTACTGAGTTTAATTCATTAAAATATAACAAAAAAATACTATTTGTTCAAATCTCCAAAAATTTGGAGAATATCCATCACATTTATAATTGATCGACAAGTTGATAGCATAGGTTTTTGGAACAGAGTTTTAGTCCAGGACTATCAGTTAACTAAGGTTTAGCAAACCAAGAGGATAAACAAAATACGTCTCTGTGTAAATCGCTTGGTTGTACCTATTTATTTCTTCTGTGGTTTTAGGTAGACCGTGTCGACTTATCTATATCACCCAAGGGAAATACATTTATAAAACATAAACAGGATAATACTGATTTTTTTGGGACTTTTGGCTTAGTTAAATACCCAGGGGTTTATAACTTTAAGCTGCTTTCCTAACAAAGGCTATAATTACGCTAGGCGAGTAGCTTACAATTTTTGAGAGATTTCGGCCAAACGAAACTCGTAACCGGGACTTATAACAACCAGGAGTTGATTGGGACATGAAACGAATATATTTATAAGCAAATAAGTAAGCTTGGAAATAATTAGAATTTTAAGTTTATTAAAAAGATAAAATCAAATTATGGATCATTGACATCTGAAATAAATGAATTGAATTAAGCTAGCTCTGGCTCAAACCTAGTTTCAAGACTGTGTGAATGCCGCATGCCGTAGAAAATGTTTGTAGCAATGATAAATATTCATCATTAAATCATATATTTTTTGCTGAGAGCAATTAATAATAATAATAAATAATGCTGGACAATCCACACAGCACTATCTAGCCTCAAAGTAAGCTATTCAAAGCTTGTGTTATGGGTACTAGATAACTGATACACTTAATACATTATATACTTACATAGATAGATATTTTTTATTATACATAGAAAACACCCAGACCATCGGAACAAATTTCTGCAGATCGTACACAAATTTGTTCCACGGCGGGAATCGAACCCGCAACCTCTTGCGTCGCAGGCAGGCTCTCGCCCGCTGCGCCACAGAGGTCACCAATTCGTTGGTTTATCTATACATCTTGCTATAAAAGAAATAAATTGACATTGTAATATTGTAGTGGAATGTACTTTTCTTTTCAAACTGCTAATATTTAGAATTTAAAATCAACAAATAATTTTTAAATAAATAAATAATGCTGGACAATCCACACGGCATCATCTAGCCCCAAAGTAATAATTAATTATATGTTAGACAAACGACTGATTTTGGTAATGCTTTTCTCAATTCTAATTTGAGTAATATTAACGTGTATAAATAATCCTCAAACTCGAAAATGTTTGACCATCAAACTATTTACAAAATGATTTTTACGCAAGGTTCAAAAGTTGAGCGTTTCTTCTCGAACGAAAATGGCTTATAAGTTAACTGAACACAATTCACAATTTGATAGAAAATTCAAATATTAATATTATAATACTGAGTATCCAATGAGTATTGGTAGGTCGTTTCATCGACGTGCTAACCCTAACCTCGTGAAACTTTATAATAACATTTTAAAACTCATTACCATTATCATGACATGTTAAATATCATTAAAATGTTATCACAAAATGTTACGCTCTTTTTTTCATTTTTCTGATTCATTTTCATAGGTCCAATAAAACTTTATTATTATCCTAAATAAATAATTCTACTTATTATTAATGAGTATCTAGTATTTACAACATTCTTTGTTAGAGACTAGTGTTGCATTTTATAATTCCGACGACAGAAAGTTGGTGTACGAGCAAAAATTACTAACAATCACAATTGCAACATTATTCATCAAAATAATATAGTAATATCTAAAATAAAACATTTATCTTTAAATAATGATATTGCTTAATGTTTTGCATTGTTTTTATGTTCAAGATAACAAATGATAAGATACGACAAATCTAGGTGTTATAAATAAATTGGCCCAATTCTGTAGAGCTAAACATTAAAATACATTCGTTTAAATAAATTGGGATGCAAATTAGGAAGATACAAGGATTTTGCTCTCGCGTGATACGTTCTATGTTCATATAAAAAGTACATGAACTAAAATCTATTGATATTTTTAAATTGACAAAACTATTGGAAGATACGATAACAAATTGAAAGGTACAATACATTTTTCTTCTCAATAACAAATTAAAAGGCAAGTCCGACTTACGTAGTATGGTTTGGTTCTACCACAAGTTATAGCGCCGATTTTAATAATGTAAGATGTTTTAGTTTGACATTGTATTTCTCCCTCTTGGGTTTTGGTAATAGTGGGTGTTTAGTGATTTTAATAACTCGGGTACTGTTAAATTACTTAATAATATTATATTCCAATTTTTATTAGATTTATAGTGTTTACTACACTTAAGAAAATCACAAAGATTTTTAAAATGTCACAAAAGTTATTCTCCGAGCGGGATTTGAACCCGCGACCTTCCCCTTGATACGGGGCTGCGCTACCAACTGCGCAATAATATATTGTTCGTATATATTTAGTTGGCTTTATCCTATCGGTGGAATGGATACAGCTAAACAGGCAGACAAAAAGCAAATCTATTCCTTTGTTTTAACTCTACAGATAAGTGGGTACAATCGTGGTCGAAATTAGACAGGTCATGCGTAATGCGGGTAGGAGCCGAGATGTGACGTCACGTGGGGTGGGGCCATCGAGTGGGGTGAGTAGAGGTTACTGCCGCCTCCCCCCCAGTTTCCCCAAGACGCCGTTGGGAATATAGACGCTGGAACAAGAGCGCTGGCCTCAGTGAACGAAGAAATCCAAGTTGAATTTGTAACATACTTACTGATAATTAGGTAGGTACATCTTGTAAATCGCAAAACGGATCTTCTAGGTTATAAGTATTTCCCAAGTGACATTGTAAAGATAGTTTTAAGAAAACTACTTATCATGTTATGACTCTTCTCTTTTGTTGATACAAATAAAGAATATTGTAAAATCAAAATGGCTAAAGTAAAAAAATATTATGTATATAATTAATAAATAACTTTAAAAATTTATAGAGATAATATCTAACAATCCACCTGTAAAAATAGGTAAAAAAACTATTATAAATTCAGCTGCTTAAATTGAAATATTTAAATTAATCTACTACTAATAAATAAATATATAAATAATGCTGGACAATCCACACAGCACCATCTTAGCCCCAAAGTAAGCAACTCAAAGCTTGTGTTATGGGTACTAGATGACTGATATATTTAATACGTTATTATATGCTTACATAGATAGATATTTTTTATTATACATAAACACCCAGACCAACGGAACAAATTTCAGCAGATCGTACACAAATTTTTTCCGAGGCGGGAATCGAACCCGCAACCTCTTGCGTCGCAGGCGGACTCTCGCCCGCTGCGCCACTCAGGTCGTCAAGAAAACACTTAAGTAATATAAAAAGCTGCTGAAGTAATAATATTATAGCATAACGAGACGCGTGTGGCCCGAGGGATGGTGAATGTCTGTCTCAGCGCATCAGCGTGGAAATACAGCCAGTATCTACAATCCATGGGAACGCTTCCGATTGGCACTGGTTTATATCAGTTGAGCTATCGCTAGATCGTTTGCAACGGTCAGCAGATAGCTCAGCTGTTTCATAACATATGATAAAACACTCGCCCATAATACTCAAAAACTGAACTCAAATGGTTTCTTAGGGTCTCAACAAAAATTGTTGTAATAAAACTGGTTTAATTTAATAACTTTAAATTTATTAAGCAAAACTTCGATCGCAAAATCAAAAGGTTTTGTTTTTAACTGAAAAACGACTTTGATCCCCAGGCACGGTAGATATCCCTTCAGATCTCCCAGTACCAAGTAGGTACTAATTCAAGATTCTTTGAGGATGTCTAAGGGGGGTAGTCAGAGGTACGTCCAAACATTACATTTGGCACATACCCACATTTTGCAGTAGTTAGTATTCCATACGTGACAGGTTGCAAGCCCATCGCCGCTGTTAGAATACTAACTGGTTTCCTCACGATGTTTTCCTTCACCGTTTAAGAGCACTGGCATTGCGCACATAAATTTTTCGATAGAAAAATCCATTGGTGCACGACCGAATTCGAACCTGCGACCTTACGATCGGAAGGCGAGGTCACTCCCACTAGACCACCGGTGCTCTTTGTTTTTAATTGAAATAAAATGCGTTCGTGTGAATCTTCAAAAACTATGGTTTATACTCTTAAAGTAAAAAAAATCCCATGACATTAAATTTCGATACATTCGATTTGTAGCGCTCCATTAAGTCAAGTGTGGCACTCGGCCCGTGTCAATGACAACCCGTTTCGAGCACCGGACAAATATTAGTTCACGCGAGTGTACCGAGGCATTAGCACGTACAGAAATGCAGATTAAACCGACTGTACTGCGTGTGAAGGGTGCATAAACACGAAAGCTACTTAGGGCGACATGCTTTTTTAAATCTTAATTAAAATTCAATTGGGGGATTTGTTTCGTGTGTTCAAATAAATAACTTTATTAAAAAGAGATTTGATGTCACTTAAAATGAGTAATGTAGAGATCGGTGTTTAATAAACGTATGACTTTGACCAAGATTGTAAAAAAATCCTACTTGATAAAACCCGAGTAAGACATGAATAAGTTTTATTTTTTTTAGGTGAAAATGAAAAAAAATCATCTTTTATGCAGGGAAAAAATGAGTGTTACTGTCACATTTTTCATGCAAAAAATTAAACATTTATGGGTACTCACCTACCTACATTTTAAGTTTCAACTTTTTTGCATGAAATTGTGTGTTACTGACCAACACACATTCTGAGATATTGTGATAGAATTTTCAGCGTCTATTACCAAAAAAACCCAGTAGGATCTCAAACCATTTAAGTCCAAGAAAAATCGCAATTGTGTTATTCGCTACAAATATTACCTGTAGAGGTTGGCATCGCCGCGTGTGGAGACATGAAAGACGAGAGTTTGGCCGAGTGGTGATAGGAGCTCATGAACAGATCGCTCTGGTACTTATAGGCCGGGTCACTGGCCGCTGGCTGGGTCGCCGCGGCCAGCCCTTGGAAATCAAATTTGTACGCATACCGCTTGCCGTGAACCTTCGTCATTATGTTTTTGTCATAGTAGTATCTGCACAAAGAGAAATAGTTAACATTCCTGCGAATCCTCGAATCGATACATACATTTATAATAAACTTGTTTACATTGCTCTTAAAAAAAAAGTACTTGATTCATAGTAATTTAACTTATTCTTTGCTTTGAAATTAAATATGTCGTCGATATTTGTTAAGCTCTTTAAATTCAAACTGATGTTATGACCAATGTAAACAAATCTTTGAAACATGTACGTGGACATACGTGAACAATTCTGTCACTAAATTGTATTGTAACAAATGACAAACTTGTCCATGAATATACACAAAGATTGCATAGGCTATTCGCCGTGCGTCAAAAGGGTACCCGGTAATCGCAAATGCTCGCATGGTTTGTTAGATCACCAATAATCACAGGCCTATCTTACCATAGCCCATCAGTTTTACCAGAGGTCACCAGTGCTAGCAAAAGCTACTAGAGGACCTCTGAATATTTGGTTGTTACCTGAGCGCACGGCTGAGTTTATCATAGTTCATGTTCGGCTTTGATTTGCGCTCGCCCCACCGGCGTGCGACCTCGTCCGGATCTGTCAGCTTGAACTCCCCGTTGGTGCCTTCCCAGGTGATGCATCCGGCGTTACTGGAGTCACTTAGCAGCTCAAGGAGGAACTGCCATAGTTGGATCTGACCTGAACCTGTGAGCAGATGTCCAGAGAATGGTTATATCTGTATGATGCAAATGTTGGAATCCAATCACCAATACTTTTTTATAAAAGAATATAAGTAATTAAACATCGGTACCAATCACTATCGTAAAACCTTGAAAACTTTGATATTATATCATGTTCTTCTTGATTTTAGCCATAGTCATACAACAACTCAGAGATTGCAAGAGTAAAGTAAAGTAAAGTAAAAGTTTATTTTTAAAACAGACAGAACAGTGTACATAGGTAGTTACATAACTTACATAGTTATTATATTTCAATGAAATAAAATCACTTACAATTAACACATAGTAGTTGTTTATGAATACAAAAGCATTATCCTACAGTATCCTACCTTGATTAGTTCTGTTGCCCACACTAGGTCTCTTTCGAGCCTGTATAGAGTGACGTTTTAGTAAAAGTTGCTCTTTTTATGCGGTTAAAAACAGCTTTTCTGTGGTGACGTACGGATTTATATCATTACGTCTACGCCCCTATAAAAACACGATTCTCATAAAACCGTATTCTTACATGGATGGCGTAACGCCAGTCGACATTAGGTTACTGGTTAGGGTCGCCCCCACATGTCGTGATATTGGGCGGCTATGTTACCTCTCGCACGAACGACTCCGCTACGCACTCGTGTGGAACGGCCCTTATAAAATCGGCAGAGAAGTTATTTTTATTCCACCAGTACCTACTAAGATTACCGATTGACTTCAATGCAGGAGGTTACCAAAAGCGCAGTTAGGTAATAGTTTTGCTTTAAGAGATTTTAAGAAAATGCAAACGCTGAGGAAATGAGACTCCGGAGCACCAATAACAGCAGGCAAAAGGTTCACTTTAAAACGTGCACTTCTGAATGTGGGTTCGATTTCCATCAAAGAGAAACATTTGTATGATATTCCTAGGAAATTTATTTTTATTACGTCTGGGTTGGATATACATTTATAACGTATTAAACAAAAGTTATAAGTAGGTATGCTAAAGTCAAAAGGTGAAGAAAATACTTAAAATATTTTCAAACACTACCTTTTATGGCCTTATAAAATTCTTTCAAACTACAATCAGTGTATTAACATTGCCATACTTCCCAATGAGTACAAAATCATGTTTAAGTCTTGCTAAACCCGAGTAACTTTTAATAAGAGCCTAACTGAAGCTCACAACACTATATACTCATAACACTACCAATTCCGAAAAATAGCAACTATTTCTGCGAGCACTACCGCCATAAAGGCGTGTTCACACGAGCGTGCACACGTGATTTATACTATTTTCATCTCTTATGTCACAACGTTTGGAGTTGCGCATCTCGGCTCGCTTGAGCCGCTGCGAGCACGGACCATCGGTTTTATTACTCGCAATTAATGCGTCGATCGGCAAAATATTGGGCCCTCGCTCGATGGATGTGGAAAATCCATTATTTTTTTGGTTGAATTGAGTTAATTGATGAATTGCTGTTGGTAATATATGAATGTATTTTTTTTATTGCTCTGTGAGATAATATATGGGCTTTGATCGTTCGAAGATTTTAATCGATTGTTGGAACGCATGAAAGCAGATAAAATAAAACTTTTTTAACGGGAAATTGAATTTGCCGAACACTTCCTTACAAGTAAAGTTGCAAAAATTTAACAATTACGAGAAAACATCATTCTCTCGTATAATTATAAAACGCAGTTTTCACCAAATAATTTTCGTATTGATCACGTGATCTCCCCCAAATCCCACGCCCTGTGTACATAAAGGTAAGCGATACGTCAGCTTACGGCTTTAATAACCGCGTGAAACAGGTAAACAAGCGTGTGTGAACGCGCCCTAATAATTACGTGTGCACGTGTCCTTAATTGTTTTTACTTTTAAATTGCGCTTGCCCTGATCGAGATTTATAGAACAAAATTATATGCTTTGATTTTTATCTTTGCCAGGTGACTTTACTTAAAGGTACACTGCACACCAAACCTACAATGTAGTTTTAGTGAGAATGCTGATGTGTTACATCTGAGGGATACCCTAATGTTCTACCGGTTACCTATATTATTTTTAAAGAAGGATCATATAAAAAGCTGCTTGCTTTTTGCTTGTTTAAGCTTGGTGGCAAAGGTTGGGCTTTACATTATACAGACGGACGTTTTATTAGGGATATTTATATGTATAATATAATTAAGTTACCCGTGACCCGAGGGCTGGTGAGTATCTGGCTCAGCGTACTCGTATCAGCATTGCCATTCAGCGTGGCAATGCAGCCAGTGTCTTAGGTACGCTTCCGACTGGCACTGATTTGGATCAGTTGAGCTATCTATAGATCGTATGCAACGGTCTGCAGATGGCTCAACTGTTTCATATGTATTTTGTATATTTTGTACATTTTGTAAATAATTGTAACTATTAGTTGTAATTTTCTTTTTGTCAATAAAGAGACATTAAGTTACCACTGAAAAATCCGTAGGTGTAAGGTACTGAAATAATATAGAATAACTAGGTAAATACAGAACTGCTTAAATCTTAAAATATGACGTGCCATAAGGCTAAGGTTGTTTTTGAAGAAAACCCGAAATAGCGGGCGGGCTTTTTTTTTAATTTATGGCGGTGTCTGCGTGTTTTCTGTTTCAGATTCTAGCTCGATGCGTGCCATCGACACTATTCGCGAGATTTTTACTTTGTCATGACCGTATAAACATTTTGGACCGTGGCCTTTAGCACTCAGCCAGGTGTGATTGCGCTATCGATTGTTTGAACGCGATGTAATTATTAGTTACAGCTCTCACAGGGGTTAATGGAGAGGGAAGGGGGAGATTAACCGCTGTTTAATGCGGTGGTTGAATTTGGTAGTGTTAAGATGAAAGCTAAGGTATAAGAAATCATAGTAAATTTTATTTATTCGTAGACCTTCAAAATTTTTGGAATACTACGACAGCAACATCTCGTCTGTGACACATACCGATCGAGCTTCTCAAAGCCAAAGAGAAATTACGCTACCGTGCTGTGTACCGCAAAGATATAGAGCTCTTTGTGTGTGGCTCGTCCGGGGAAGTACTACCACCACGCCTTTTTCTGCCGCCAAGCAGCAACGCCGTGTTTCGGTTTGAAGAGTGTGGTCGCCGGTGTAATTACAGGCACATGAGGCTTCTGTATGCCTGTATTTACACCGGCGACCACACGCCGGTGTAAATACAGGCAAATGAGGCATCATCTTTATGCGTCAAGTTAATGCACGCAGGGCAGTTCATAGTAGGGCACGTTTGCGTGACTTGCAACGCCATGCTTATTACTATATGTGATGTTTACGACTTAACATCAGATGGGTAATCTGCTTGCTCCAAAATTTTATTTTAACTTAATGTCAATAGGTACTTACAACCATTCATTGCTCATTACGTTCATTACTTTATTTATCGTTTTGTGGAGTAGACCCCCAGGTGCGTGACTTTGATGTTCGCCTACACCCTATTAACTAGCATTTGACTTTCGAGGGCTGATATCAGATTACCATTGCTTTCTCACGGTAGGTGATGGTGGACACTGTATTTGATTTTAGATACTAGGTGTCGTGCATGACACACTGAAAAATGTAGTCATGAAACAAAACATGTTACTGTTGTAATAATATTACCGAAACCAATCTAGATAATTATATTTACAAGCAATACGATGAGGATTTCTATAAGTCTGTTTGTTTGTTACATTTTAATTGATTGGTGGCCTATTATAAAAAAAATATTAAAATAATTAAATATATATCTATGTAAGTATATAATATATTAAATATATCAGTCATCTAGTACCCATAACACAAGCTTTGAGTAGCTTACTTTGGGGCTAGATGGTGCTGTGTGGATTGTCCAGCATTATTTATTTATTTATTATATATAACTGTTATGTATTTTCATTTCTATTCTTGTACATATAAAAATTGCGTATTATTATCTGTGTCATAAATTAGTTATTTTACTTTTAAACAACTGAACTATTCGATGTAAAATCTAGCATAGAGATAACTTGCGTTATGAATAGGGACTTAGGTATCATAGCTGATAAAAAAAAGTTTTAAGTTCCAAATTTTCACCTAATCTGCTTAAGGCTCCGGTGACAGCGGCTCGCAATTTCGAGGTGCGATTGGCTATTATTTCATTTTATTTAATTTCGGGGAGGTTGTTTGAAAGAATAACTCTAAAGAAACACGCATAAATACTGTTCGAACACAAATAATACAATAATATAAGGGAAACATGCCCGAATCAGAAATCATTTTGGTATTAGTATGTTTGGTCTTACGTTTACCTAATACCAAAATGATTTCTGACTCAAGCACATTTTCCTTATATTATTGTATTATTTGTCTTCGAACAGTATTTATGCGTGTTTCTTTAGAGTTATTCTTTCAAACAACCTCCCCGAAATGAAATAAAATGAAATAATAGCCAATCGCACCTCGAAATTGCGAGCCGCAGTCACCGGACCCTTAACGTGTGACGTACTGTATATTGCGTGCCACTTTTATCGTACGAGGGGTTGATGCTAGATAATTTTAAACTACCTTACTTTTCTCACGGGGTGGGTTTTGATTTTGTTATTACAATAATAATCCATTGACACGATTTAAAAAATCGAGAACATATATTTTTTTTGCATCAGAATACTGGCCGCGGTTTGCATATTTAGATTCTAACACTCGGCAATATGTTAGCGTATATGGGCGTGTTGAGAAGGGAAGAACGTCATATTACGAGATATGGCTGTGGACTATAATAAGAAGAAAAGCAGACCAAAAAAAAGAGAGATGGACTGTGTGGAAGATGACATGAGTAAGAAAGAAGTGAGCACTGAGAATACGAATGATAGAGGAGAATGGAAGAAGAAACCCAGTTGTGCCGACCCCACTTAGTGAGGATTAAGGGTAGGAAGATATTGATAGAAGAAGATATTGATAGAAGATATTGTACTTCATATCATGGCAGCAGGTAGAGCATTTCACATCGCCTGATATACCCTGCATGATAAGATATAATATTTACGTAGAATGTAGACCTTGTTATTGAAATCAAACAGATGCGCAGAACGGACTAAGGTCAATTACTCATGCTACAATTTATTGTCACTAAAGTTAATACAACTAGTTACAGTGACTGGCCCGAAGCATCTAAATCAAAATATTTACACCCAGCTACCGTCGAACGGTAAAAATTACTCGTATTTGCGTAGTGTGAGCCCTTCTCAATCCCTCGCGGCCAAAGGGGACACTTGGGGTCAGCTACTTGTAAAGAGTCAAGCAAATTTACCCGCCTCGCCCTGATTTAACACAAGCATAAGTTTTCAGTGCCCCGTACTAAACTCCCTAAACTATACGGCACAATTTCATTGAATGTAGTCATGTCTACTATTATGTTCTAAGCTCACTAGGTCCACATCAATAAGTCTTTTGTTTAATCAAACTGGATACAGGGTGTCAAAGTGTACTAAAAGTGTATTTAATGCACCTAAGTGAATAGGCTCAGGTGTCTGTTCATGTAATTGCACTGACACCCATTTTCAAAATAGGATACAGTAATGCAAGCATCATTGATAAGCGGCTGAAATAGGAACGTTTCCGGTGCAAAGTAGCGAGAGTACCCATCTCCCCGGACGAACACTGTTTCAAAGATAAATTCTGCTACGATAAATAGTTATCTAATAGAAGTAGTCCACTAAGAGCTCTAAGTAACTGCTTCTGGCGTGTGATGGCACTGAAATCCAGCGCTGCAAGGGCTACTGTGACCCTGTAGCAAATGCTAAGTATATAGCTATATAGCATAGGCTTAGTCTAACGAATACCAACTGGATACGTTGGTACGTCCATATGCTATATATTTTTTTGTTAAATAGTGTACTTTACATCGTTTTATAAAGTACTCTACTTATATTACAATCTAGCCACAATAGCGGGCTTATGAGTAATTTTACAGTGACCTAAATGTTTAGCTTAAGGCTCCGGTGACAGCGGCTCGCAATTTCGAGGTGCGATTGGCTATTATTTCATTTTATTTCATTTCGGGGAGGTTTTTTGAAAAAATAACTCTAAAGAAACTCGCATAAATACTGTTCGAACACAAATAATACAATAATATAAGGGAAACATGCCCGAATCAGAAATCATTTTGGTATTAGGTAAACGTAAGACCAAACATACTAATACCAAAATGATTCTGATTCGGGCATGTTTCCCTTATATTATTGTATTATTTGTGTTCGAACAGTATTTATGCGTGTTTCTTTAGAGTTATTTTTTCAAAAAACCTCCCCGAAATGAAATAAAATGAAATAATAGCCAATCGTACCTCGAAATTGCGAGCCGCTGTCACCGGACCCTTAACTTAACGAAGAATGTGTCTATTAACACTTTTCTTACTGTCTCTATTTATGACACAAAAAATATTATTAAGTCATCACGCATGATGCTATAAAAATAAACTTTTACTTTGTACTGAAGTATTCTTACGAGCCGTTTGTGAAATAAACTGCTATCAAGCGTAGGTGTAAAAAAAGTAAATTTACCTGAATTCGCTAGCCGACTGCTTGTCGGTCCAAACATCTGATATGGATCTGAAAAGAAAAATCTATTTAATTTATGGTCGACCTTATTAACAAAAGGTGGGTAAAAATTGCTTTTTTTTTTTTATACAACTAGCTGATGGAACAAGCAGATGGCCCACCTGATGTTAAGTGGTAACCATCACCTATAAACAAAACATTGCCCCGTAGGTCACGCACAATAGGAACGTGCCCTACGATGCACTGCCCTGCGTCCATCAACTTGAGGCATACAGATGTTAAGCCTCATGTGCCTGTAATTACACCGGCGACCACACTCTTCAAACCGAAACACAGCGTTGCTGCTTGGCGGCAGAAAAAGGCGTGGTGGTAGTACTTCCCCGGACGAGCCCTTCACAAAGAGCTCTACTACTCTTCACTACTACTACTGTCTAACTCAATAATAAAACAGTTTTCACACAACGCTTTTTTACCATCATTTTGCACGACTGGTAGACAATGCTGTTAGAATTTAAGTCCTCTTAGCATTACATTATTCCATGTGAAAGTTTTAAATAAATGAATAATGTGTGTGTAAGTAAAAGTAAGTAAAAGTACAAATACAAGGTAAGTGTCAGATATTTACTTATATGTAACTACATTCCCAACATCGCAAGATCTCTGTGTAGGGCGTAGGTTGGTCAATCTATTAGCTATTTATTTGGTCTAAAACCGCAGTAGTCGCGTAACTGTAAAATAAACCTAATCTCTTGTAAAATTGTTCAAGACGCGCGGCCTATTCTTTCCCCAGCACTAGATCACTCAAGACATCGCCGATAACGTTGCCATGACAACCGGACTACAACAGTGGACGAAAAAACCCGATACACCGCATAGATTGCATTTTAAGTAGCTGTGTTAGGCCTGCGAATGCAACGGTTTTGCATAGATAGGGGCGCCGTCTGTCGTCGTTCGCCAGTACTTGTTGATAGTACTAAAGTTTTACTGGGGAATTATTCTCTATGACATAGGAGATTCCTTGCCCCAAACCGTGTAAAGTCACAACATGACCTCGGACTTTAATTCTTTATGACATAGGAGATACTTTGCTCTAACCGTGTGACGTCACAACGCGGTTGGATTGGTCATAGTGAATAACGCCCCTGGCCTAACTGACAAAACGCTGAAGCTGCTTTATAAGAAAACTACATTTTCCACCTTTCTATAGAAACCACGACACTAGAAACTACGTTATTATGAAAAGATAATATATATATTATACGAAATCACCATATGGACGGGTGACCGTTACTGGCATTTTCATCTCAGCGCTTTAGTGCTTTGGAGGGCAATTTATAAAAGAAAGAAAGAAAATACATTTAGCTACACAGACACGTTACATATTGGCATTATATTATATTAAAAGGGTACTACAACTTAGACATAAAAATCAAATAATAAGATAAAATAAAACAGTTGTATAGTAACTATATGACAAACTAGTGGATTTTGGATTGTGGGATGTAAATAGTTTTGGTTGGTAGTAGTTGGATGTGGGAGGTCTAAAGGATTACTATCCTTTAGACAGCCTTAGTTTTCTGGTTATTTCTGTTGCATGAACACACTAACGAAAAAGCCAAATATTCCAAGCAGCGATTTGGAGAACAATTACCTATGTTCATTACATTGATATTGTTTGGATTTAAATCTGAAATAATAAATAATTACATAAATGCTGGTTCTTGGAGGTCATCGAACAGCTTAAGCGCAGAAGCCAAAGCTACCAATCAAGCAATGATGTAAACAGGCTGTGTATCAAAGTCTTATACTTACAGTTAAATCTCCACCCTCAAAATGCCATTTCCTGACCCCGCTACAACCATGCCTAAAATTTGAACCATAAAAAATAACCCCCAATAATTGTATGCGTTCAGTAGTGGCTATGCAAATTACGGTAATAACTCCCGCCGTATATTCAAATTGAAACAAAAGCGCCCCCTCACGACAGTTCTCGCCTTTTGTTAATAATAAAATAAAGTAGTAATTGTGAACGACACTCGAGTTGGCTCTCGGACTATAAAGCGGGGAGACTGTGACCAATTCTCGACCCCAAGTCATGAATAATGACGTCATCAATGGTGACGTTATTAGGATGATGGCCGACATGCATTGATAGATAGATAGATAACGCATTTATATATATATTGCCCAACTGATACACACAAAAAAGAGAAATAACAAACAAAATAAGAATAAACTAACAAAGTAAATTATAAAATAAACAAACTTTTTAAACACAAACTTAATAACTTATTCTATTGAAAACTAAATATCAACTTATTGTATTGAAAAACATTGATTGATCACTATTCGTATTAATTATTCGGGTTTGAAAAGTGTAGTTGCACAATGTTTTACGGCTGATTAAATCCATAAGCATGCACCAAAGAATATTGACATTCAAATAGAAAAACCGTTCATTAAAATTTATTTTAGCTTCCAGGGTAAGAATATTTTTTTTACCGACTTCACAAATAGAGAAAGTTCTCGAATCGAACGTTTGTTTTCATATCTATGTTACGCAATTACTCCACCGTTGCGTATTATGAATTGATTTAGTAAGTTTTTTTTTGGTTTGGCCCTAATTCGGTTATTTTTCCTTTGTCGTTGTGAATACAAAGTCTTGAAAGAATGTGCATTTATTTTGGACGATCACATATTTGTACATACTAGTAGGTACAGCACGAATGAGTACGAAACAATAAATACGTTTGCAAAAAAAAGAGAATAAATAAAATAGGCAGGCTATTTGAGTTGAATTACGAGGTTTTCAACGACCAGAGCAAAACTAGTGTTTGACATTCGCGTGTGCAGAAGGAAAGCAGGACAGGAAACAACAATCTAGGCTTGAAATTGTAACCTAATACGAAAAACGGTGTTGCTACCGTACCGACATTGACATTGGGCATTAGCATAATGCATTGTTTTACATTTTTCAAAGCGATGGTGCAAGTTAAAAGCTCTTACTTCTTTTTTTTTTATACAACTAGCTGATGGAACAAGCAGATGGTCCACCTGATGTTAAGTGGTAACCATCACCTATAAACAAAACATTGCCCCAGAGGTCACGCACAATAGGAACGTGCCCTACGATGCACTGCCCTGCGTCCATCAACTTGAGGCATACAGATGTTAAGCCTCATGTGCCTGTAATTACACCGGCGACCACACTCTTCGGACCGAAACACAGCGTTGCTGCTTGGCGGCAGAAAAAGGCGTGGTGGTAGTACTTCCCCGGACGAGCCCTTCACAAAGAGCTCTACTACTCTTACTCTTACTCTTCTTGCAGGCGCTTTCATTTTTTTGGCATCTCGAAAGGCCGTTAACTTAAAATTAAATTCCTTAACATCTATTGCATATATTTTTATTTGTTCCTTATTTTTGCATCTATTGTAGATGACTAAATTTTCAACTTTCTTACTTATTATTATTAGCTATAATATAACTGATGTATGGACATGTTGGCAATAAATATATCTTAATCTTATGCCTTATATTACGACACGATAAGATAGGTTTTTGAATGGAGTCAGATTGCCTAGCATCCGTACCATCATCACAGCTGAGGCAGCCTTATCCACAAGAAAGACTGGTCAATGTGGCTCACGATTAAGAAATCAAAAATCGAAAATAGCCTATTTTGTATCCCAAAAACATATTATTATGCTAAATATAAAGAACAGTATTGGCTAGGATCAACTAGCTTAGAGTCACACAACGGGCTATAGAGAGAGCTATGCTGGAAGTTGCACTATGAGATCAAATGAGAAATGAGGAAATCCGTAGAAGAACCAAGGTAGCCGATATAGCTCTCAGAATCAGCAAGTTGAAGTGGCAATGGGCAGGTCATATAGCTCGAAGAACTGACAACCGCTGGAGAATAAAGATTCTCGAATGACGATCACGAATAGGAAAGCGAAGTCCTACCCGATGGACTGACGACATTGTTAGGATCGCGGGTAGTCGGTGGATGGAACGGGATCAGAATCGTTTTTCTTAGAAACGGATAGAAGAGGCCTATGCCCAGCCGTGGACTTTTGTAGGCTGATGATGATGATGATATTAGTAAATATGTAGGTTTAGCTCCAATAGATTATCTAAACTTTATTCCGTAAGTAACTACACCGCCGTCAATTTCTGATTAGTTCTTATTCTTCCAAGGTTGCCTGGAAGAGATCGCTCTCAGCGTAAGGTCGCCCATTGTTTTACCTTAAATGTATGCTTTTACTCTGTACTATGTTTCTGTGTGGTGAACAATAAAGAGAGAAGATAAATAAATAAATAAATATAAATATTGGTGGACTTTCCACACAGCACTATCTAGCCCCAAACTAAGCTTATGCTTGTAATATGGGAGAACCAGATAGCTGATATACTACTTATAGTACTTTTTTTTGTAAATACATACTTGTAATATTATATAACACCCAGACAGAGAACAAACATTTATGTTCACCACACAAATGTTTGTTCACGGTGGGAATCGAACCCACGACCTACGGCGCAGAAGGCATAGCTACTACCAACTGAGCTACGTATAGGCTGTCGTAAGATAGATAGATAGATCTATCTATCTATGATAATTGGCTAGAACAATAAAATCGGTCGTTACTCAGCTACATAATCTGGTCTTCCGTGACGCCGGAGTAGTAGTAGTAGTAAGTACGTAGAAGCTTCGCAGTTTTTGTAGCACAAGCAAAGTGTACGAGCTGTGTAAATGGTTTGAATTTTGAATGGTTTATCGGTCTGATAAGCTACTGGCGCGCTCCAGTGACCATTATGAATAAGATCCTATGCCTTCATAATTATTTAAACTAGAATAAACCGTAATATTTTAATAGTTTCACCAAACAGATTTGTTTATACACGCCATCTCACCTCTTCAAATGTTTGGAATATTTATTCAGATTACATAACTACTTACAGGTAATGGGCCTCCACACACCGTCTGACAGGAAAATCGTTCAAATTGAGTTCTCGACTTTTTCCACACAATTCTCGCGTGCTACGAAAGCTACGAAGGTGCTACGAAGGTACTACGGAGGTGCTACGCCAACCGCCATTTTGTTTGTTTGTGAAGTCGAAAAGTGAAGGTTTTCGTGCCGGGAATGATCTGAGTTTATCGTGTTTACTTTGTTTATGACTTGTTGTTGTAATTGTTGTTGTATGTTTATCCTTTGCATATCAATATAAATATAGCTAAAAATGATAAATTCGTTGAGATTTTCTAATTAACTTTTTAAAAAACTAGTGAGATGTCAAATTACTGCGTGTTCTTAAATATTTTCCTTAAACATATTTGTGCCGGTTATACCATGTTCAAGGAGCACTATCCGTCAGATAAAAACATATATGTCCTTATGTTCGCCATAAATAAAACGATGAAAATATATTTTTATCACGCTTCTTAAACCTCAGTCACTGAGCTTATTCACCTACATGTATTTAGCATTACTCAGGTCCTATAACTGGTTCTTATTCGCTGGAGATATTGTTATCTGAGTACAGATTAAAGAAATTTGGGCATCTATTTTGAGGTCACCTCACATCACCCGCCATAGACGGTAAAAGTTTTTTTTATGCCAAAGCCGACAAACGAGCATAGGGGACACCTGCAACACCAAAAGCATTGCTAATGCGCTGCCGGCCTTTTAAGAGGAGATAAACCCGCCTTTTGAAGGTCACCATGTCGTAACTCCGAGGGAAAACCGCAAGTCCGACCGAAAAGTCTTTACAAAAGCACAAATCGACCGGCAAACTAGGCCAATTTACATGATAGAGCTTGTCAAACAAACGGCAGATGAAAGATGGCTTACGTCGATGAGTAAGCAAAAGACACGGTGCCAGTCAAAAACGTGTAATGGGTGTTAAATCGAGGGAGACTAAATAGCTGGTTGGGGGCGAGGCGCGATGCTATCGAGATTATGATGGATGAGGAGGGCTCGTTTGAATAGGAGCGCACTGAGGACCCAGTTAGGGCACTCCATTTTAACACTACTAGGACCTTTGTGACGCTATAGAAAATAGCATGGAGAAATGCTATATCTATAGGATAGAATATGGCGTGCACCGATTTTTTCGGAGAACAAACGCACGTATATACGTGATAAATGTAATTCTCGATCTAGTTATTGCATGTTATATAAAATATATATTTGTTATTATAAGTACTACCTATACCAGCCACCTAGTTCTGCTGGTACAGCATTGCTTAGTTTAGGAGATTATGCTATGTAGAGTGGAATGGCCATCAATACAAAAAAACGCAGGGTTGGTTGTCATATGTTGTCCATACTTATTGCATTATGACGACCTCAGTGGCGCAGCGGGAGAGAGTCCGCCTGCGACGCACAGGCTCCGAGTTTGATTCCCGCCTCGGAACAAATTTGTGTACGATCTGCAGAAATTTGTTCCGTTGGTCTGAGTGTTTTCTATGTATGAAAAAATATACATTATCTTTGTAAGTATATAATGTTTAAAATATAGTACCGATAACACAAGCTTTGAGTAGCTTACTTTGGGGCTGGATGGTGCTGTGGTGCCTGCATTATTATTATTATTGTAAACAGCTGTTAATCACCGCTCTGGTACAGAAGTCGTCAACATATGATCGTTTGTCATTTCATAATAGCCATCCAAATGCCATGACCTGGATTTACGGCAGAAGAGAGCATCCGTTCTACTTGTGACCCTGTCGTTGGCACCACATCCATACGAAACTCTTTTTTAAATACAATAGCATAAGGCCTAGAATGAAGAAAAGACAGGCAATGCAGCTAACCGACGGATGTGCGAAATCAGTATTTATAGACACAATCACTATTTCAATTCGTACGTGATTTGAGGACAACTTGTTTGAGTAAACCGAAATAGATTACACTAGTTGCGCCCCGCGGTTTCACCCGCGCATATTGAAATCCTGGTATTCCCACGGGATAAAAAGTAGCCTATATGCTATTCCAGACTATAATCTATCTCTCTGCCAAGTTTCATCCAGATCCGTTCCGGCGTGAAAGAATAACAAAAATCCATCCATTCATCCATACTTACAAACTTTCGCGTTTATAATAGTAATAGAATTGATTGGTTAAGGTACATCGTACATTTAGAAATTAATTTCAAATATTTTTTAGCATAACATGTGAGATTTTTAAAATTGTGTTATTGTATAAGAACTTTTAATAGTACAGTTTTTTTAAATCACGATATCACATAATACACTTTCATTTCTAACACTTTGCGCTACGACCTCAAGTAATGTCGGTTATAATACCACCGAAACTACACAACAAAACTCAAAATAGCACTAGAAAAACATTTAAAATTAAAATATTAAATAAATAATGCTGGACAATCCACACAGCACTATCTAGCCCCAAAGTAAGCTACTCAAAGCTTGTGTTATGGTTGCTAGATAACCTGATATATTTAATACATTATATACTTACAAAGATAGATATTTTTTTATTATACATAGAAAACACCCAGACCAACGGAACAAATTTCTGCAAATCGTACACAAATTTGTTCCGAGGCGGGAATCGAACCCGCAACCTCTGCGTCACAGGCGGACTCGCGCCCGCTGCGCCACTGAGGTCGTCATGACATGAATGCTATGATGCTTCGGAAAATTTCAAAAAACGAATCGTTCTGCTTAGTTTCGCATCTTTATTTCTATTCATATTTGTTGGATTATTCAATATTATGTACTTATTGTACACATTAATTTAGTATGACTATCACCTGAACACTATATCTTCAATTTATTAAGTTATTTATTGGTCAATGGTCAAATCTATACAAATAGTGCTCGAAAGGAGACATTTAAAATCCTTTCACCACACTGTTTCGAAAAAACTAACGACCGACAAGAAGAACAAAGTTTGCCCTCGGGATCTTCAACACAAAAGACAGAGATACTATCAACTGAGCCGTGAAGACAAGCCAGTATTGATTGTGGATTTCAAATTCTTTACCTGCAATATCACAAACAGAGTTACATCCAGCGAGCATCCAAAATGGAATTGTCAAAACTGATTACAATTTCGATTTGGAAACAAATTGGTGGGACGGCTATACTTTGCTCCCGTTCGCCGTTCAGATATAACGCGGGCGGACTAAGGTATCGTGCGGGTAGCATTTTCGAAATATTGTGGTGTGCAGGTTTGTTTTTAAGGTGAAGACAAGAGCATTAATTAGCTCTTGTCTGTTGAAGGTTATATATGTTGTTGTTGAAGGTTATATTATTCACTACTTCCATTATCGAAAAATCGGAAACAACAATTTTGTGTGCAATCACATTGCAATCAGCAAAAATTTCATTTTTATCGATACATGTTTTCCTACTTTTAAGTTTGCTTTCCTAGTTTTCGTACTTAAGCAAACTTTTGAGTAAGAAAACTTGCATCGATCAAAATGTTTTTTTTACCATAATGTGTGAAATGTGATTGCACACAAAATGGTTGTTTGCAATTTTTCGAAATTATGCTTATTGATTTTATATCTTTTAAAATCTCGAATCGTGCGAGCGAGAGGTAAAGTAAGACTGTTTTATTTAAACAAAGCTTCACACAAACGACATAAATACAAAAAGCAATAAGGTATGTCTGTAGATCTATTAATTTTAGTTGTGTTATTCAAAACCGTTTGACCATTCTGTGCTCACAGTTATTTGCAACTTTATAAAACTGCATATTTGTAATAACACAAAGCCGACTCTCACTGACGCTGGCAGAGATTCAACAGTTGACCAAACGTGATAAGTACGTCCCTGCAAAGTTATAAATTGCGTTACTGTGATTGTTTGTACGATGGCTGATTTGATCCGAGTCGTATGATTTGCGACATCGGGTATGAGGGTCAAAAGATTTTGAACTACATGATCGCACCCTTCAGCATTGCAAAATTTACAACTTCACACTTTAAAACGTGTCTAAGACCTTACCTTTAAGTGACATTATGTACTACTAGTGGCTCTGGGAGCTGTAGACCTCGCGAGCATACTAAAAGTGAGCTATTTGAGGAGTGTAATGTGCAAGTGCATTTTCCGTTTTGTGATTTTTTTGATCTTTTTGATTTTTTTTGCATCATCTTGTGTAGAATGAGGTCCTTTGTGTTTCTCTCAAATTTGATTGAAAACCATCGATTGTTTGATGAGCTATCCTGTTCATCATGCTGAAGATCCTTATCAGATCTTCGCCAAACTTTTATGAGACCAACTTATAGTTACTACCTTTCAAATAAAAAAAGAATAATCGAAATTGGATCTCATTTGGTGGAGATATCTAGTATATCAAATAGCCCCCTTTTTGCCCTATTTTTGGGGGAAGTACCCCTCCAATCAAAAATCCCCGACGACAAAAAAATTCTAATACGTCATATAACCTGTGTATCAAGTTTGAAAAATGCGACCTGTAGAGGAGAACAGACAGACAGACAGACATCCGGACAAACGAATTTTTGGCCAATGTGGAAACTGAGACGCTTCGCTCGCTTTGCTCGCTCGTTCAATTATTTTTTAAAACCAATGACACTGAAACTGTATAGGTACCTACTTAATATTGCATGCTATTATTAAGTTGAATATGGAGGATCTATTTTATGAACCCTGACATCTGTACCTATACATATATTCGCAATAAAAATTTATGAATATGAATATGAAGTATTACAAAATATATAATCAATCGATAAATCAATCCAGCATTAATACCTTTGTAAATAAAAATTTATACCTATTGTAAATGGTTATTTTTAAAAAAGCTTCTAACATAACTACTTGTATTCTATCACTTTTCTGGTTCCCATAGTGTGAATGGAGGAAATGGTATTCTATGCAACGTGTGTTTATATTATTACATAGTTCTTTTTTTATTTATGGCTGCTCAGTGGCCGATAAGGTAAAAGTGTTTTTAGTTATTTGATGTGACCAAAGCTCAGATCTACATATAGATACTTAATTAGATATTTTGTACATATAATGTACAAGACAAAAACCCGTGACAACGTGACTTTGTAGCAAAAAGGTCACATTTGACAAAATGTACAAAAATTGGTTGCCTGTTCATAAAATGTTTAAATTGATGTACCCAGAAACTGACCGTTGTTCTGGATCTGTCTTATCTCAATTGGCAAAACTTGGCAAGGCACCCTCTTCATATGAATATTGTGTTTGCCGTGTTTGCCAAGCGTGTTTTGTTCGCAGGCGACGAACCAACGTGGCGCGCCGCGGACGGCAAACAGCGGGGGTCCGGTCACCGGACCATCCACTGCGTCTGTTGTAATGTCTGAACTGATGTCACAACTGTGACTCTTTTTAAGAATATCTCACCGTTTTGTACCGCTTTGTGAAAGGATACAGTGCTCTACTAAATACAATGAACTCCATAAAAACAGTGGTTTTATTTTAGTGACCACGAGTAAGGAAGCTGACACGAAAATTAAAAATGGTTTCTCCAGGATCCGCATGTAACAGGTGTGGACATATCAACAACCGGAATAAATGAACCCTTTCACTAAACGCTCAATCTCTTGCTCAAGATATATTTGCTCCAAAAAAAAAACTCCACAGTATTTTTTTTCTATAAAATAGCAGGGATATGAATAAGAGGGTAGAACTTTTGCTTAATCCAAGAAAAATTCAAGGAAAACATACCAAAATAATAAACATCACGAGGATACTAAAAATCGGACATTTTCCGAGTTCCTCGCTGATGGCGAGTTTAAATTTTGAAATTTTGAAAAAAAATCGTAATTATTAAGCTTTAACACATTAACCTGAAAAGGCTGGAATAAATTATTCTTATTAGATTAGACTCGAGGACATCTAAAGTAGGTACCTATGTATCTAATAGTAATGCGGTGTCTAAGTACATAAAATAATTTGGCGGCTGTGAGCTAGTTCTGTTAAAATCCAAACAATAGACAATAGCAATGTACTCGTACATGGACTTTTGTCCTACGCTGCTAGGTGTCAATAAACTTGCTCCAGATGTAAGGGTTCTCCAGTTGTTTGCAAGTGTATCAGAGGAGCCCAAACCTCTTACCCCTTCGCGTTACGACTGATTGGAGCCGCCAAATGAACCTGACGATGTTAGCCTTTTCTACTCTAATTACGTACCATTACGAGCACTAATCTCTGCTGCGACACGCTATGCCATATCACGCTGAATTCAAACGGAATACAGTGCGTTATCGCCTAACGAGTCGATTGAGAGCCACCGCCGTGCGTTGGGATGTGAGCCTTGCTGCTTTGTATGAGAATACAGAATTGTGTGGGGTTAGTCCCGTTGTGGGATGTTGGACATTATTGCGTAGGGGTTAGGTTGATTTTGGAGTGTAGGGGTAAAGTATGGGAATGGAGGCTTGAACAAGTTAATGTGTGTGCGGCACAAAGGACCAAATCACTGCCCTACGTGCGGCCGCGTCAAAGAGCGAATCTGTATTCCAATTATGACGCATAGACACCCGGCTATCGACGTAGGTGCTGTCATAATTTCATGATGATTTGAAAATGTTAAGCTTTTATGACTTTTCACAAACATTTTGAGAGGTTTTCTATACTGAACGAAGGTTGAATATATTGCTGAATAGTATTTACGTAAATGGCAATTAAGTGTACCTTATGTAATTATTGAAATGACAGATTAAAAAATCCTTTAATCTTCTCTTCTGTTGAGTTTTTTCTGTAGTTTCCGTGTCTAGGACCTAATACAAGCAAAAATACAATCACGAGTATACGTTCTATCTGCGAGCTTAAAACAAAATCACAGAACCAGCAACAAAGAAATTGAGTAACAACTGAACAAAGCCAAGATAGCAATAAAGCCCATTAAATAATAATAAAGGGATAATTAATCGATTTCAGTGCATTACCAACCCTCGCAGATAGGGCGCGGCCCGACTTCCAGCGGTAGAACGTAATATAGTAACGTTTTATGTAATATTTTTCTTGCCTTTTTTTTAACTTAGTAGTAATATTCAACGTTTTTATTTAATATTTTAATGCTTTTTTTAAGCTCTCGAATTTATTGATCTTTTTTTGACAATCCAACTTGCTCGATGATATGCAAAGATTAAAAACGATTGAGTTGAACGGTATTTTCAAAGCAATCGAGTTCGCCTGTGCACCAATAGTAGCGTCGCAAACACGTCAGTACTCAAAACGATCGGGATCCGAATGGCGCGTTCACTGCAGATGACGTCATCAACAGAAATACCGGTCTCTGGCCCCGAAATGCCGATCCAGTGCACGCTGCACCATACAAATCAATACAAAGCAACAAATCCGTCCGCTCCGTACGCAGCGATTCGGGCGCAGTGGACGCGCACGTTAAGACGGTCTGAGTCTGAGACGAGAGAGCCTCATATCAAGCATACTGTAATTAGTTTTGTGTAACTTACTCACACACAATAAGTTTTACTGATACTCTAACATGCCAAAACTAAATACGTGCATACGAAGTAATTAATACGAACGAGATGAACAAATCAGTTCCTTTGCCTTTCAAGCGATTAGATTAAATTTAAATTAATTTTGGAGGAAAAATTAAAATAAAGGTTCCAGCTTGGATACGTCAAAATTAAAGCTGAACAAGTAAATAAACATTCATTACATTATTTGCCATCATTTTAACACGCGTTTCATTCAACAAAGTAAGTATTGTACTTAGGAACTATGATTTGGAGCTCATAGCATGCATGTATCCTTATGTGTATTTGATCGCGATTCGTCCCCCAGGCCTCGACTCAATAACGGTCGCCCGCAGATGTATTTTGACGTATATTTGTTAAGACGCATGATTATTGGCCAGTAATTGTTTCAGAAGATCTATCTGTTGGGGAGAGTCTATTGCCGAGCATTCTAGTAATGAAGTAGCTGTATCGGTAGAATGGATTATTTTGCTTCAGTGTATAACGCTGTACGTTTTATTTAATTTAAGACATTAAGGTCCTTATTCGTTATGATCGCTGAGCGAGCCAATAGCTTATCAGACCAATAAGTCCATTACTGTCTCTTTTCCTTGGCATTAAAGTGACAGTGACACGAATAATCTATAGAACCTATAGATATAGAATATCGTGTCGTCGAGTTGTGTTCAATAATAATTACGTATAACCAGTATTAAATGGTTTTAAAATTGATCTACTCAACCATCTGCCCAGGGGCGTTATTCACTATGACAAATCCAATCGCGTTTGCGTTGTTTAGATCACGTTGTGACGTCACACGGTTAAGGCAAATTATCTCCTGTGTCATAAAGAATAAAGCCCAAGATCACGTTATGCCGTTACATGGTTTGGTGCAAGGATTCTCTTAAGTCATAGAGAGCCTGAGCTGTTATTAAATGTATGTTGAGGAATGCCGCCATATCTTATGACACAACTACGACGAATGACAACGACTACAAAGAAGTGACACAGAAACAAACAGTGTTTGCTAATGTTTGATCAGACGCACCCAAAGCGTCGTGGCCACGCAAACAAGGGTAAAGAAAGTAAATTTGGCCAAGTGCGGGTTCGAATCACGCACCGGGGTAGCGTTTGGCTGTCGAGACCATTATAGCCAGTAAAAGCTTTTATCGCATTTATTTTGACACTAGCTTCCAACCCCTTCTTTGCTCGTTGGTACTCGAATATTAAGGTCACAGTATGGTCAATATGTTCTAAATTCCATTCAAATAGACTCTGCCGTTACGTCGGAATTCTAACATACTTATTTTACTCTAAACTAGCGTTTAAAAACGAAACGTTTTCATTTTATAATAATTATGTTAAGTTTGTACCCATAATTTGTAGTTTCTATAATTGTTTTTGAATATTCTACGTTTGTTATTTAATTAATGTAATTGGTGTGCAACCGTTTTAGTTAAATGTTTAAATAAATAAATAAAAAATATATTAAATTCAAAGTTTGATCACTATATTATCATAAAATAAGCAATTAAAAGTACCTACTCTCCATTTTTATGTATAATTGATTCGTTTCTTAGCGTTTTGAATGTTCCATGCTAGGTTGTGACGGAATTATCTTGCACCATATTTTAGAATACTACAGCGTCTATTACTATCTTGCACCATATTTTAGAATACTACAGCGTCTATTACTATCTTGCACCATATTTTAGAATACTACAGTGTCTATTACGATTATTGTGGTAAGGCTTAGGTATTTGCTGCATTGTACTTACCTATGCACATTTTGACAAACTCTGTGTTCTTTTTGTTTTTTCTACTTGTTATTTGTATTTTAACATAAAATATTTGTTTTTAAAGAAAGAAAACATATTTATTCGATTTGATTTTATTTTTATTGTTTTTTTTTTGTCACTTAGATCTAACCTCTTCTAAAGTGATTTTATGTCTATGTCTCAATTTGTACACCTAACTGTAAAACTATCCATACCCATGTTT
This sequence comes from Plemyria rubiginata, assembly GCA_963576535.1. NCBI lineage: Eukaryota > Metazoa > Arthropoda > Insecta > Lepidoptera > Geometridae > Plemyria > Plemyria rubiginata. Next base: position 1,291,542 of record OY754905.1, read on the forward strand.
TATCAAATACCACTAACCAGTACCTACGTAGTTGCATGTCTTCGCGCTATGCTAAAGCTATAAGGTAGTACTGGAACACGTCAGAAAGTCGGTAACAATGCAAAGCGTTCGCTACGAATAACTACACCAAATTCTATGTAAGCACGTGAACTAAATTCAAAACACTTCGATTTCAATCTTGTGATACTTACAAACTTACTACGAGTAGTATTCATAATCGCTTGGCAAAGTTAGATATTTATTCAGTTTCTGTTTTGCGTTTATTACTGAGCTTTAGAAGAATCGTTGCAAATGACTTTTTCATTGTGGTTTGGGTATGGTAAAAGCCAAAAAATCTAAACGTTTCAGGGTGTATTATTCATTCGGTCAACCAATATTTATTTACGTACAGAACAAGCCACTGACTGCAAAGGACAAATCTGACCTTTACCCCCGGTAATCGGAGATCGCGTGTCGGCCGCCACGCGTCGGCACGAGCGCAAACACCGATGTTTTATAATGAAACCAAGACGCCGCCATTTTGTTGACGCGTTTTAATAAAATGGCGCTATTGGAATCTAGTGTTGTTTTTATTGGGACCGGGGAGCTACAGTTTTTTTGGCCTCGAGCAAACCTGAAGCAATAAAATGGGTCCTCGTTTGTTGATAAACACATTTTATAATAATAAAAATCGATATACTTACAAAAAATGCGTTTTTGACAGAATAAAAATCTACTCTGTTTGGAGTAGATTTTGATACCGGTGAGATTTGTCTAATAGCACCACCGTTTGTAAAAATATGTTTTGATGGATTATAACAAAATTGTAATTTTAGAATATATTATAATGTTTTTTGTAATTAAAGAAATATTCTTCATGGTTATCCGGATTACCGATAGCCTAATAAAGGTATTTTAAGCTAGCTACGACGACGTGACGATACAAGACATCGTGTGTTCAAATCATTGTGTTGTGTAGTAGTGGTCAAATTAATATTTAATGTTGCTTTCCTAAAATGCATAAATATCCTATTACAATGTAAAAGAATCTCAAACCTATATTTCGCAGCAAACTCATATTACAAGCAGTTACTGAGATGTCAGGGAACAAAGTTTAGCTCATAGTGCACTTTTGTGAAGACGATGCCGCAGACTAAATATTTACTGCTACTTATACAAGACATACCCCCGGTTTCTGAAAGGCTATCAACACTAATCGGCTGTCAAGTCACTTGCTATCTCTATCTAACTTGAAGTAAAAGCTGAAATAGCAAGTGACTTAACAGCTGATCAGAAACCGGGCTGATTAAACTATGTATTTTAAGTCAATGGTTCACAGTAACCATAAACTGTATAGCCACTGTAAAAAGCTGTGAAGTTTAATAGTTACAGGTGTAAATTCAACAAGTAAAAGGTGTTGTTTAACGGACTATCAGCGGTTTCAGTCTGGCTCGGCAAAACAGGTGTATTTGTTGACCACGCCGCGGTAGGTGACACAGAGTAAATAAAGTTTGTTTGTTACCTTAAGATGAGCGGTCTTACCACTCTTGGGGTCATATGATGAAGTATTCACAAATTCAAGAGACTTCAGTTCATTTTATTCCGTAAACTCAACATTACTTTTAAGTGTATAAAATGTTTCCCCTAATAATAAACGGGAAGATTGTTTTTTAGTTATGGAAAAGTCACATTGTGCGTTACGTGTTCGGTTGTAAAAAAAATTGCAATAAAAAGGCAATTATTTCAGGAGAAATTCTACAATCATGAGTGTCTATACATATAAAGACTTTTTTCAATCCCGGCTTTTTGGTTAAACGTTTAACATGTCAAACCATACTTATGAATCTTTATAAAATAATCTGTTGGGGTGATCGCTCTCAAAGCGCATAGTACTCGTAGCAATCAGCACTCAATCAGCTGGTAATTTAGGAGCATTCTCCTAACGAAGGGCCATCATTGCTATTAAGTATAGTTAGCTATAACTAGCCTCTTTGCGAACGTGACTGCGATACATAATGAGAGGAATTGATCGACATCCATTCCTCTCGGAAATATATCCGCAACGATTCACACAAGGAACTCGTACAGGTAAAGTGCATGACGTAGTTTATAATCCTATAACCAAGTGTTGCCTAGCAAGTGCCGCAAGATAAGATTGACGACCTCAGTGGCGCAGCGGGCGAGAGTCCGCCTGCGACGCAAGAGGTTGCGGGTTCGATTCCCGCCTCGGAACAAATTTGTGTACGATCTGCAGAAATTTGTATAATAAAAAATATCTATCTATGTAAGTATATAATGTATTAAATATTATCAGTTATCTAGTACCTATAACACAAGCTTGAGTAGCTTACTTTGGGGCTAGATGGTGCTGCGTGGGTTGTCCAGCATTATTTATTTATTATAAGAGCATGAACTATGATGACCTGCTCTGCGTCCATCAACTTGAGGCATGCGGATGTTGAGCCTGTAATTTTACCAGCAACCAAACCGAAACACAGCATTGCTGCTTGACGGCAGAAAAAGGCACGGTAAGAGCTTGGTAATAAGGAAAGTAAGCAGAGGTATAGGAAGATTAATATAAACATCACTGACCTGGTTGGCGCAGATGCGTGTGCGCATCCAGTGTCGACTTCGACATCGCCGATAGTGAGTTGGTGCCATAGCCTGAAAAGAAATACAAGTCTTCATACAATTAATCAGACAACTAATTGATTAATTCAATAAATATGAATAAACTAGCTGATCCCGCGACTTTGCTCGCGCTCGTTTACTTTGAAAATCAAATACAAACTTTCTTCCCCTATTTTATCCCTTTGGGGGTAGAATTGATCAAAATCCTTTCTTAGCGGATGCCTACGTCATAACATCTACCTGCATGCCAAATTTCAGCCCGATCCGTCCAGTGGTTTGGGCTGTGCGTTGATAGATCACTATGTCAGTCAGTCAGTCAGTCAGTCAGTCACCTTTGAGTTATATATATTTAGATAGATAAAGATAATTATATAAGATAATTGAATAAATACAATTTTAATACATCGTTATGTCTAGATAAAAATTTAAACTAGATCAACTCGATCGATTTATTGATAGGTTTTCAGAAAATCAGTAGTTGACTCTCAATTCATGCCTTAGCACTATTAGAGATATATGGGCCTTCGTCTCATTCATGACTCATATTTTTTGATCATGCATATATTTACTCTCACACTAAAATATTTTTTTGTTATAACGTAATTTTTCAATTATAGTTTAAGTATTGTTTATAATTCCAAAGATTTTATAAGACGGTTACTTAGTAAAACATAAAATAACCTTAGCAAAAACTCCCTATAACGAAACGTAGCCTATTTATATTAAGAACGGAACGGTTTGATTGTCTCATCGTTTTGTTTTATTCTTCCTATTTTTCTGACTGATTTAAAAGATTGGGACAGATTGGTAATTTGCCATTTTTCCTCTTCATTCTTTTGGTATTGAGTTATTTTTGTTCATTTTTGTAACAAACATTTATTGAACCTGCTCTGAAATAGAAATGACTGAAAAGAAATATAAGAACTGGGATTAAAAGGTGATTTCGTCGCAGCAACGCGAGCGTGACACCTCTGGTGTTATAAACGTCCATAGGCTACGGTAACCGCTTATCATCAGGTGGGCCGAATGCTTGTTTGTATAAAAAAAATTACTTCAGATGACAATTATACAAGAAATGATCATAAAGCCCGTTCAACCCAGTTACTTTTCTCTTTAGATGAAAGAAAATAAAACATCCCTATTGAAGACTAACGAAAATAAACCCCTTGAACAAAATGCGCTTCAAAAATATCAAATAAAAAAGCTGGCCAAGTGATTTTTTACAATTGAATTTTAAAATTGAAAGCCGGTTCCCTTGATTTGCACCAAATCGTTTCGCAATTATCAGCTACCTCATCAGAGATCTAACTCCGTTCGACAACAATATTGGCCATTTGTTCTTTTAGGGGCGAACAAAGCCTGCGGCGATTTATTATAACTTTTGTCACTCAAAACAAAGTCTTGTGCCTGTAGGGATAAACTCCGTTTTTGATTGCAAGCTCACAGATAGAGGATTAGATTCTCTTTGAAGCTCTCAATAGGATTTCACGGGTAGTTAGTGTTAGAGCAACATTGTGAAAACTACTTTGATTTTGGGTGTATTTTTGATTTCATGTTTCACGGTCCTTTGGGCGATGTAGGGGGATTCCGATAGTTGGATTTAGCTTTGTATTCAGAAAAATAAATAGGTAAATAGTTTTAAACTCAAAACGTGTCGATGATGTTATAAAAACCGTATTTCATTATTTTAGTTTGAAACTCAAACGGTCGATGATGTTATAAAAACAGTATTTTATTATTTTCTGCTTTAGACCATTTTTATGTGAAAAGAACACTCTACTTGTTTTTTATTGGGCGTAGTGCACTGACAAGTAGAGATCAGTAGTGCAGTGGCAGTAGGTACCTTTTAAATACTTATGTTACCCATAAACGGATATCTTGCTAACTTCAATTTTTTATACGAGAGATCTACCAAATACTTTTTTCGTTGGCTGTGAAAAGGTTTTCATATATTTTAAAGATAATTTATAATGTCCAAAAAGTTTTTTGTTATTCCTAAGATTAATATTTCTGTCTTAGTTGAAACTGAAATTATCATCTCAATATCTACATTCATAATTGATTAGTATTACAAAGATTATTTGTAATAAATTATAATTATATATATTATATTATATTTATAATTATATTATAATGAATAAACTCAAAAATTACTGGTACAATTTCAAAAAATATTTCACAATTAGAATAATTTTACATTAACCCTCCCTGAGTAACATATGCTGATTCAAATATTTAATAATATATGTCTACCCGTGCTAAGCCGGGACGAGCTGCTAGTTAGCTATAGATACCTACTTCGATAAGTTTGAAACCGGGCAGTATACGTCCCGTTTGCAATATCCTCACGGCAAACAGTGAGCTTTTGCACGTCAAATAAAGATCATGTTACACGCTGCGATCGATAACCAGCGATAGTGCGTGAGTCGGAACAGTTCAAATAACATCCACATAAAGGGCGTGCGAAAAGTTGCGAATATACGCGAATAGATTGCTGCAGTGCGTTGCGATTCCATCAACAACATTCGCCTTAAGGTACGCGTCGACCGCATCCACATCGCTGCGTACGCAGCGGACGGAGCGTCGGTATTTACAAAATGCCGATGGGGTGCGTCCACTGCATCCGGATTTTGCATCAACAATATCGGTATTTTCAAAGCAATTCCGAATGGCGCGTTCACTGCGGATGACGTCATCAGCTTAAATACCGATCTGGCGCTGAAATGACGGGATCCAAATGGCGCGTTCACTGCGGATGACGTCACCAGCAGAAATACCGGTCTCTGGCGCTGAAATGCCGATCCAGTGCACGTTGTACCATACAAATCAATATAAAGCAACAAATCCGTCCGCTCCGTGCGCAGCGATGCGGTTGCGGTGGACGCGCACGTTTTGTGACCACAAATGATGAAACCCGCAGAGTTTTTAATTTGGCTTTTTGTCATACATTTCTAGCGCCACCTATCAATAGCGCCACTTGAGTGAGTGCTTTGGAGACAGCGGAGGAGCTTCTAGAGACAAACGGAAGTGAGGTGCTCGTGATTGAAATGAGCGTGTAACGAAGCCAGTGCTGACTGCCAGTTTACTGGCTGCTAGCACTGGCTTAGTATTGGCCTCGTATAAATATTTTTACGACCAGCTAGAGCTGTATGCCAGTAGACACCTGTAGTGACTGCGTTTATCACATGCATGTAGGTATGAGACTACAGCTAAACTATACTGTTACAACAATAACAAGACTTGAGCAATGCTTAAACCAACCATTCTGCTTATTTTTTTACTAACCACATATGGATTCATATTGTCCGAAATAAAAGGTTTTTTTTTTTTAAAGTTGACATGCATAATTTTGTAAGTAAAATTTTTAGTTGTGATTAGAAAAAAACAAAATACTCTTTCTATTAAAAAAATAAAACTAGTCTTTGTTTGTCGCTGCCTTGCATGTCAGACAGTGTAACACGAATTTAGAAACAATGTTGTCAATACTGATGTTTAATTTTCCTAACTTAACCTAATTTGACAGCGCTAAAAATATTGCCATCCCTTTCTAAAAGACTGAAACAACGGCTATAATTTACGGCTATAATTTTAGAGCTGTCAGATTAGGTTATTTTAGGATAATGCAACAACAGAATCGTTACCATTGTCTATTGTTTTCATTAATGTTAGCTGCTCTTATATCGGAACTGCCGCAAAAAGACACCCTGTAGAGAAGCCAGCCATTCAGCTATAGTGGTATGTTCAGTTAGCACTGTCAATAATAGTCAATAGTGAGAAAAGGCACAGATTGTATTGTAACAGTATTCAATAGATTATTGATGTTAGTGATGACGAGATGGGCCTTTTATCGTGACAGAGTCTAATCTTATTGTTTTATGATGTTTTGTTTGATGAGAAATACACATCACGATTAACGTCTAAATAAATTGATAATATCACGATTATATTAATAATCACGATTAAAGTCTAAATTAATAAAGGAAAATGGGCAAAAATGTATGGAACGTGGTACCCGCTCCAACAGTCATAATTTATACGTCATTAAATATTCATTTTAATGTAGAAAAACGTTTACCATGGCGCCTGTCCCAATTCACGTTTGGAAAAAGCAGTATTGCCGTAGGAACTCATTTTCTTAGGTGCGTAATATTCTCGTAGATGTATGTTTGTCTCTGGACGCAACCAGATCTGAGACTGGCTGCCATAGTAAATATTGTTCGTCTTGGTAAGACCTTTTGATCGACACTACAATAATATCTATTAGAGTAGGTTACAATTTTGGGTACCATTTTGCCCATTGTCCTTTACAGCTATTAATGAGCTCGGAAAACGGCCTACTTTTTGTTGGTCTCATAATGTTATTGCCGTAGGAACTCATTTTCTTAGGTGCGTAATATTCTCGTAGATGTATGTTTGTCTCTGAACGCAACCAGATCTGAGACTGGCTGCCATAGTAAATATTGTTCGTCTTGGTAAGACCTTTTGATCGACACTACAATAATATCTATCAGAGCAGATTACAATTTTGGGTACCATTTTGCCCATTGTCCTTTACAGCTATTAATGAGCTCGGAAAACGGCCTACTTTTTGTTGGTCTCATAATGTTATGTGGTTGCCTGTTAAAGCATTATAAGATACGTACAAACGTGCACTGCGTCTATCTACTGGAGGCATACAGATGCTGTCTCCTGTGCCTGTAATTTCAGCGGCAACCATACTCTTTAAACCGAAAAGCTCGTGCAAAAAAAGGCGGCGTGGTAGTATTATCTCGAACGAGCACTTTACAGAGCTCTACTAAGTACTCGAAAACAAAAGTTAAAGTGGTGACACATCCACTACATTTAACCCAATTTTATTCATATTAAAGTTAAAATAGAGTTCATAAACCCTTGCACTAGGCCGTGCCGCTTATGATAGCGTAAGTTGCAAAACGTGAGAAAATTACAGTAAAAACAAAGGTATAAATTGTGTAAATAATTGCATGCAATACAAAAACCTTTTATATTGCATTATAATAATGTGCAATGTATTCTATGTGCAATATTTTTGATTACATTATAATACCTATATAAAAAGACAAAGGAAAAAAGAGACAGTCAACAATATTACTTTAGGTTAGTGTGTGTGTTGGATATGTTTGTGTGTGTGTGTGTGTAAGAGAGTTTTCCTGAGTTCTCCTGGATATTTGGGACTGCTCTTAGTGTCAAGGTGTATTTTTTTTTATTAAACATCGTTTATTATTATAACGTATTCTTGCTAACACGACACACACAGTAAAATACACTCTTTTACTAACATAACCCTAAAACCACAAGCCAATAAGTACACTGATACCCCTTCGAAGTGGTTAAAATTTCATAAACAGGAGTTTAATATAAAACGAAGGGGTGTGCGTCAAAACCACAATTTAGATAACTCATTGCCTCACATCAAAGGTTGTTCGTTTCTGTTTGTCACGGCAGAGGCGGCCTGGAAGTAATCACTTGCTTCAGGCGAGTACAGAGGGGTTATCATGAGTTTAGTGCCGACCGCGATCGATCGTAGATCGCAACGATCTACACCGAATTTCAAGGAAATTAAACAACGGCATCTAGCGTATTCTTTGAGAAGCTTAAGGGAAGCTTCTCAAAGAATGCGAATAATATATAATATCTATAATAAGAATAATGATAAAAATAACAAGAATTTATTAGCAGTATAAGATTATTATATAGTATTGAATTTCCCTAAAATGCGGTGTCTATCGGTGTGATCTACGATCGATCGCGGTCGGCACCGGAACTCGTGATAGGCCCTCAGATCGGGCGTATTTATTTGTATTAAATCGCCTCAGATCTTATTGTACCAAGTAAGATTTTAACTTTTTTGAGGGCGTCTAAGGTGGAAACGTCCAAACGCACATTTTGCAGTAGTTAGTATTCCATACATGACATATAACTGTTGCAGTCCCATCTTCAACATCGTTTCCTCACGATGTTTTCCTTCACCGTTTAAGAGCACTGGCATGGTGCACATAATTTTTTTGATAGTAAAATCCATTGCTGCCTGACCAGATTTGAACCCACGAACTTGCGGTCGGAAGGCGGGATCACTCCCACTAGACCACCGGTGGAATCCCTATACATTACTTAGTTGTAAATTGTAAACTATGTAGTTATAATTTTCAAACTTACGTTACGTAAAAACAACGCTATTCATCTGAATACAAGGCCCGTACCACCATCTCTTAAAGCATGCTTATTTCAATATTACTTTACTTTTTGATCATAAAGTAGACTCTATGAAGTTGATATAAGACATTGACAGAAAAGTAATATTGAAATAAGATTGCTTCTAGAGATGGTGGTACGGGCCCAGTTCCAACGTTCCATTCTCAGAACGAGGATTAAGCCTGAAGCCTATTGAATGGTATTAAGTTTGTGCTTGGAGTTTGCGATTTGTATGCGCTTGTCATTGTAACGTGTAACGCGTCGAAGTTACGTCAAATCTGAAATAGCCCTTATGATATTTTCCTGTAAAACTTTTTTGCGTAAGTCCAGTATTGGAAAAAAACTTTGTATCGTTTGAAAGAGATACGGAAAATTGAAAACAGTTCCTAAGCCAAATCAAAAAATATTAATTGAAATTTATCGTGACTTTTGCAATAATTTGGTAAAATAAATAAATTAGAACACGTGTAATATTCTGTCTTAAAAGTTTAAGGGTTTCCTTTTGGTCGCATTCTACCCGATGTTGAGTGATGATGTGGTCGATGGTAGCATGCTTACCTAAAAGATGCCTCATTTTTAAAAGAAACATATAAGATTGGAAAAATTAGATTGGATATATTATTAATAATAGTTATAGGAGCATAGTATAAGTTATATTATTTTATTTATTTACGGCATCGCCTGTTATATTTGAGTCACTGCATAGGTACATAATTATCTACTTAATTTAAACCAATATAATGACACCTGTGTAAAATCACACAGACTTATGCGTACCTATATCACCCGCCCCTATGCCTACGTAGGCTCAGATATTACGAAATTATAATAATTTCTGTCTAGCTAGCTTGACTATACAGAGTACAGCTAGCGACGCAAGCTCAGCTACTTCCGCCCTTACTCCTTTGTTATAAAGATGAATTAATACGTTTTGTATAAGCCGCTGACTGTATCCCCATTTTCACATCACGACGCGCAAAACAAAGGGGTGCTTACTGCTTCCCTCCGACGCCTGAAGCGGTTTTTCTTCAATCTTTCGTTCCCTTCACTCTCGTGGGTGATGTGCGAGTGGGAAGGGCGCAGAAAATCAAGACAAAAGGCACTTTCAGCTAATTTGCCCGCCACCGACGCTTCGCTGCTTTGCGTCATCATCACGGTCTTGCCTTGAAGATTGGTTTTTATTGAAGAACAACACATTTAAAATGAAACCTCTATTTTAAACATAGTCGATTTTAAATTCGTTTCGGATACCTATCACTTAATGCACAGAAGGACGCATTAGCTCATTACCTAAAGCATTTGGGGGCTAAGCATAGTTTATGAATTGGATATTAGGGCTACCTTGAAGGTTACCCAAACCAAGTAAGCAAGGTAACCATTTTATGAATCCAAACCATTTTATGAAAGCAACTCGAAAGCCAAAAAAACAAAACGATGATCGAAGCTTTGGTTCCAACGAAAAAATAAGGTTCATACCTACTTCAGATAGAAGAAAAAGCCAATAAATTAACATTACCAAACACGGAAATTGCTTTGATGGAAAACGTCAGTTGAAAATTCACCGACATTTCAATTCCCGAAATTCAGACACCTAAAATACCGCGGGAAAACTAATGAAAACAAATGAGCAGCACAGAAATTACATAAAATTAACGAATACAATCACAGTAGCCACCTCACAAATGCCAGTTAATAAATAGCGTTTAGTTTATGGATGGCATGGGTTAGTTATTTAAAGTTCGTTTGGGGTGAGGAGAGGGCCGGGGGTCGGGGGTCGGGGGTCGGGGGTCGACTCGGACACGCTCGATGTAATACCGAATAAGTTAGATACGGTCGCTCGTTATATTGTACGTGGGAAAGTCGGAAAGAAATAAAAAATAATCTGAAGATCGCGTTTTCCATATTTTAAAGATTTAACGGGGAGCCGAAATCGTTAACACGTCCAGGAATTTCTTCACAGCACCAGTGATTAAAGAAACGTTAAGAAATACTACTAAAACAAAAGAAATGTTTGCATGAATGTGATTAAGTATGTTATGTGCTAGCCCTAAAAACAAAAAGCATATTGCAGTAGTAATATTATAGCGTAGTTTAAGAATAATGGCATCAATAATCGGGCTCAGGGGAGCGTCAGTTAAATCGTTCGTAACGATTGTCCGGGCCGGGTCGGGTCTGGGGTAGACTTCGTCACGGGCGACGCGACGCCAGTCTCAAGGGAACACTTTATGAATACACATTTTATGAATTGAAACGTCATCGCCTAGGAATTTATGAAATTAGCAAATTTACACTTTTATTTTTAACACTCTTTTTTATGCTTGGACGTACATTTGACTACCCCCCTTAGACATCCTCAAAGAATCTTGAATTAGTACCTACTTGGTACTGGGAGATCTGAAGGGATATCTACCGTGCCTGGGGATCAAAGTCGTGAAGCTGTTGTTGTTGTTTGTTTGTATTTTTAACAAAACGGTCACATAGGTATTTAGAAACTAAAATATGAATGTTAGCTTTAATTTGAATTAAATAAATGTCAATGTAAGGATTTTTATTTTAAGGTGTTGATAACAAATGCACCTCTCGCTCGCACGAATCTACTTTCTGAAAAATATAAAATCACTGAACCCACTTTAGAAAAATCGCAAACAACCATTTTGATCGATGCAAGTTTTCCTACTCAAAAGTTATGTACGAAAACTAGAAAAGCAAACTTTTAAGTATGAAAACTTGTATCGATTTAAATTATTTTTTTACTAAACTGTGCGCAATGTATGGTTGTTTGCGATTTTAAAAAATTAGATTCCGTGATTTTATATCCTTCAACAAGTCAAAACGTGCGAGCGGTCACATTAGCTCTTGTCTTCACCTTAAATACAGAGCCATTTTCGAGAATTCTGAAAAAAAGAGTGTTTCAGCTTTTTTATATTAAAATAAACAAATGAACGTCGCATAATAAGGTAGATCATAGATGAAAATGAGATACGCAGATATCTAATTTCATATTATAATCCAAAGTCAAGGGCGTCTCTCACAATGGGACGCATCTAGCGAAGCGTGCGCTGTAATAGGTTCGCGTTCCGGCGCGCCCGTAAATGATAATCATCAAAATATTGCATCACTTATCGAAATATTGTAAGTGTCAATCAAAAAATTAAGTTTGTATTGTTAGGTTGGCAGCGACGCGTGTGCGACGCGCGCCCTTACGGTTGGCTGAACGTCGCGTGCGACATTTTAGGGGACTTTTGTTTTGATTTTCGCGCGTGAAATGAAATGACGTCATAGTTAAAATTGCGTTAAAATGCACGCGATTTCTGAATGGAAGTGGTGGTCACGCGGTTAAAGTCCAGACAGAACGTCATAAAGAGATATGCAATAAAATAAAGAGAGATATCTCTCTCTCTTGGCAGCCCGTCTGATGCAGTCAGTTAATCTTTCGGTCTCATTTTCGTCATGCTACTCATAAGCTCGCTACCATTGTAATTTGGCAGAACATTTCACAATCTACCAAAATTTTCAAATAATTGTCGCGTCTATCTTGTCGTTGAAAACTGTTTGTTTGTTGTGATGGTAAAAAATTTAAGTTTGAAAATAGCTTTTTTTGCTATTCCGACTCACACTTGGCTGATTTGTTTATTTTCGTTATAAAATAAATAAAAAATGCTTATAATGAAATACTTGTCCAACTTATTTTACATAGATAGATAGATAGAACATACTTTATTGCACACCACATAATAATTACACATAACAGAACAACGAAAAACATCTAAATGATATACAACATATATAGCAGGGTATATTTTACATACAGAGCAGGGTAAAACGCATAGACCCCTAAAATCCCTAAGACCCCGCGAAGAACTAAGATTGATTTTCAGTTTAAGCTTTATTATCTGAAAACAGAGGTTAACATGTTTCTATTATGGCTTACTTTGGGGCTAGATGATGCTGTGTGGATTGTCCAGCATTATTTATTATTATTAAACCAAAGTCTCCTTTTTATTTATATGTTTAATCTCGTCCACGCATGTTAGCGATGAGGTTGCCAATGTATTACAGTGTAAATTTGAGATGTAGAGCCTGTGTATCCTTATTTGTTTGTCGGAATGGAAGAAAGATCGGAAGGTGGGCTCTCACCAGCGCCGTTATCACGAACGAATTTGACGTTAGTACCGTAATAGTTTCGTATCCCTCACTACCACAGAATAAGGTTGAATATCGCTAGTATACGCCTGCAGGACCATCAATGCTGGTAGAATAAGCAAACAACTAACCTTGTGAAGCTTGTGATGTGGCGTGTGCTGACCATGTGCTCTTGTATGACGCATCTGAAAGAAAGACGTATTTGTAGTTCGTTATAAGTAACAGATCTATCATAAGCGGCCAGTTTATGTCAATATTACCTTAAAATAAATGCTGCGCCCCGCGCACCAGTTTGTGCAAACCCTAATTTTATTATTTTCTACCTACTTGCCCGTGTGCGTGCATAAAATAAATATATTCTATTCTTAATCAAAAATACAAGTACAGCTAGCTAGAAAAGTGGGTACACAAAATGATATGTATATCTGAAATATTTTTGTACATGTTTTGTTTTTCAATATTGGCATGCACTGCACACTGCAGAGGCGCTAAAGCGCCAAAGTATTCCCCCGAAATCGCGCAAAAGAGAAACTGCTAAGAAAGGTATAGAAAGCACGTTTTGAATACTTTGCGCGTTGTCGGTCGAATGTATATGTAATGCAAAAACTTCGGTCTTAGAGTAGAAATACACCTACTGAAGTAGTGCTAATAAATTGGTCAGTGTGTCCCGGTGTGACCTTACATCGCCCGCTCAAGTAATTAAAGTAATCTCACTCATTAAAGGCTCCGCACCAAAAAACAGATGTTGAAAAAACATGACAAAACTCAACATCAGCGGTTTTGAAATGATGACAACTCATTAAAATAAAATCAATTTAAACGCGTGAAATATATAAAAAAATAATTTAAAAAAAGATTCAAATTAAACATTTGAAATTTCAACTCCATTAAGATTTTTATGCGTATAAATTAGCTCTGTAACATCTTTTACAGAGCTTAATTTACTTTATTCGTCATATAATCCATAAATTTTGATTACGTCCATCGCGAGCAATGAAATCTTAGCAATTGTAGGTACTACTTTTTATATTTTTTCTGTGGCAAGTCTCGTTGACCCGAGTTGAGTTGATAACTCTCAAAATCCAACCCATGGGGATACATTTTACATTACCTATACAGTAGCACAACCTCATTTTGGGGTGTAAAGGAATGACAGTCAACTCAAAAGAGCTTTTAGCCTCTTATAGCACCTCCATGACACCCTTCGAGAGCCAACATCCCCTAATAGCCTAGATACTGTGTAAGGGTGTGTGCGGTGACATAAAATGGGTGTGAATTTCTCTGGTTTCATTTATTTACGCATTGAGTGTTTGATAGATAAAATAAAGGTATTTATTTTACGCTAGCTTCACGTAATTACGATCGCGTGGTAGCTAATCGGATAAAAATTTTATATTTCTAGACATAAAACTGTAACTATTGAGCTATTTTTCCTACAGTGTGTCTACAAATCTAATGCCTGTTCTGATAAAAAAATGTACATTTACATGTAATATTTCTTTATTTTTAAATAACTTTCACGTTTGAAAAAACTTGTATAAAACTTTTAAAACATTGAGTTAAAGTCAATTATACTTAGTATTATTATTAGTATTAGACATTTAAATAATAATTGTTATTTAAATGTCTAATATTATTGTTATTGAATAATGAGGTTCAAGGTTCAAAAGAAAAGCCGTCGGCTGGCGTTTGTTGCTTTTAAGTTGGCATGAGATCATAAGGAAGCCATCTCGTAGAGCAGGCATGGGATAGCAGGCACGCCAATGCCATTCAATTTCCAATTCGATACAATTCAAATAAAATTGAAATTCCATTGATGGCGCGTGAAACAATATATGGGATACGCCACCGATCAAACGTTTTGTATGTTATGTTGACAACTTTCCTTCCTCTATCTGCTTGGCTAACGCTGACTAGCGCGCTTCTCCTTCCCTTGCTTGATTACACAGATGTCGCCTACACGGATGCAATGGGCGAACTACTAGACCAGTTGGAACGGCTGCAAAACCTTTGCATTTGCACATTTATGATCATGTGTCATCTTTTCGTGGGTAACGTTTATGTACTATGGTCTGTATAACTCTCTCTTACACGAAACTCAATCACTTAACTTGAACGCTGCTGCCGAACGCTCGATACGATAGCAGGACATAATTTCACCTGCTACACTGATTATTAAATTTATTTACTTATTTTTTCTTTACTTCTCTTTTTTTATTTGTCTCTTCGATTGGCCTGCCGCGCCTGATCCGCGACGTAACGTGTCTTCTATCGATGCTTCGATCAATTTATGATGATTGATCTGATCAAAAGTCCATAATCAATAACTTTGCCTATTTTATTTTATTATTCTAGTTATTATACTGAGTTCCTAGACAGATAGCGTTGGCATGTATGCCGGATATCTACCGTGCCTGGGGATCAAAGAAGTGAAGCTGTTTTGTTGATTTTTTTCTCAGTTTTTGGTTTTAATGTTTCCAAGTTTTGGGACCTAATGGTAAAGTATCCAAAACATGAGAATAATTAATAATAATACTCATTTTTTTTTAAGAAAGTCCCTGATAACAGACAGTGGTGTCTATTCTGTTGTTGCATTATCCTAAACTAATTTAATCTGACAGCTCTAAAATTATAGCCATCCTTGTCGTTTCGGTCTTTTAGAAAGGGACGGCAATATTTTTAGAGCTGTAAATTTAGGTTAAATTAGAAAAACTAAACAACAGAATTGACACGAGTGTTGTCAACCGCATTGAAGTACCAATCAGGTTTTAGCGAGGAAGTGCGCGTTGAGATCTAATGCACTGGAACTTGCTACTTATGCTTAATTCTTCCATGATTGTAATATAATTGCATAAAATCGTTTATAATATCGAATAATTAATAATCAAACGGCATCTTTGTTTGTTTTATGCATAAAAAAGAGAGCAAACGCAGCAGCCGCAGCCACGGCCAAAGATATGTTAAAAGAATCATAATATTTAAAAACTGAAAAAAACTGAAACAGCTTCACGACTTTGATCCCCAGGTACGGTAGATATCCCTTCAGATCTCCCAGTACCAAGTAGGTACTAATTCAAGATTCTTTGAGGATGTCTAAGGGGGGTAGTCAGAGGTACGTCCAAACAATACATTTGGCACATACCCACATTTTGCAGTAGTTAGTATTCCATACGTGACAGGTTGCAAGACCATCGCCGCTGTTAGAATACTAACTGGTTTCCTCACGATGTTTTCCTTCACCGTTTAAGAGCACTGGCATTGCGTACATACATTTTTCGATGGAAAAATCCATTGGTGCACGACCGCATTCGAACCTGCGATCTTACGATCGGAAGGCGGGGTCACTCCCACTAGACCACCGGTGCTCATAATATTTAACTTATCGATATTAATGAAATTTATATACATATATCTACATATTATGTTATTAGAATTTTTGGGCTGCCTATTTTAATTTATTTTTGAACATTAAACTTCAATAATGTAGCAACTTGGAAGATTTGGCATAATATGTATGCAAATTATTTGACACTATAAAACATTATACTACTATCATAGATTTCTTGTAGATATTTAGCGACTTTTTAGTACGTAAACCTACTTCAAAAATTCAAAAGATTTTTCATTACCTAAGACAACGCAAGTCCACATAGTTGTAAAAGTATAGGGGTTGGTACATAATAACAAAACAACAAAAAAATACAATATTGAATGGAAGCTGGGTTCATGATGGAGCTTAGATGTGTTCCACAGAAAACCATAAGCAAGAGGCTTATACCGTGGCCGTGCCGTACCGTAAGGCTATACCGTGATTACTCTACCAAGTTAGTAGAGGTAGTAGAGATGCAAGACTAGGGCAGACAAAAAACCACAGTTCATTCAGGGACAACTATTTATTTTTAAACTTTCTGCTGATAGAAATAATTTATTTAATAAAGCATGTATCTCCCTACCCACTTTCTTATAGAATAACTATATAGCCCACCGAGTTATCTGAGAGTAAATAATATATAATTGGTGTGTATTATTTTATCACAAGGAAATAAATACATTGCATGATCTACATTTTATATTATCCCTTATAGTATTGATCCAGGTGAGATTGAACCCATTTCATGGTGCCGTCGGGTTTTGTGTTGGAATTGGAACCTCGGAATGTACTTTTTTCTATAGAAAGTAGGTATATCCTGATAAATCTTCTCCAAGTGGGATACAAATCAGAATCCTACAGAGTCTTGAGAACTTTTTAAAAGATTATTGATAATCAAGGTATGCTCCACTTTTTTCACAATGGTATTAAAGATGATATTTAATATAATAATAATAACTAATGCTTACTATAATAATAATAATAGTAAGCATTAGTTTTGCGCATTAACCAGAGACTATAGGGTGTTACCGCTCCACTTCAATTCTAATCTACCTTACCAGATACCACTCCCCCATCCGATGTCGTCTACCACCGTACTTACGGCTCCCCCATACCACCATCTTAAGAAACCCTTCACACCGCACGAGCACATATCGCGAAACACTTCACAGCACGGTTATTAAAGAAATGAGGAATATTCACCCGCAAAAAGCATGGAGAAGTTGGTAAAGGTTCCCGACCGACTGAGGTAGTCAGCGGAGCTCTTGATGTCGAGCATGGTTACGGCGAGCTCGTTGTCCACATGACGTCGCGTCACGTTGCCGCGGCGTTCTGCCGGCGGATGGCGAGCGGCCGGGGGCGGCGCACGCGACACGCCCACGCACGCCCCCGCTCACCCCCATTTACCACCCCGCCAATCGCACACCACTCCGGCTAATCTTTATCTCAGAAAAATAAACATGGTGGGCGGGAGATAATGACGCTATGACAGCCCGATAATCAAGAGGCTTTGTGGCCCGCGACGCTCTGTTACCACCGGCTTATCCGCCGCCAGACTGTTTGGCGAAAATTTAACGCTTCGATACTTTTTTCTTTGGGTCGAAAGGTTTTCATTAAAGCCTATTGAGTATCAGAGTTGGCACTCGGCCTATTTGGCGAGACTGTTTGTCACGGGCGCATATTGTATTTTTTAATTCGGCTGTCCCGTTTGTCCCGGACAAAGCGCCCGCTCGCGGCCATTGTGCCGGGGCCTTTATATTTTGTTGTAAATTGCTCTGGACAGGTCGGCTTTTCCTATCTCGATAATTGTCCATATAATTGGTTGCGCTTAGGCATATTGTGGACTGAATTTTGGCGTAAAGGTTTTTCAGGAACCTGGTGGATTTTCAGCCGTTTTGAATGTGTTGTTTTTCAAAAGCGGGGACAGAATTCAGTATAATTCATTCCTACAACATTTCCAAATTTAGGTGTTCTGAATACATTCACAAACCTTGAAGTAGGAATTTAAAATAATTGTGAATAAAGCGTAGGTTTTGATGGAGTTACAAAGCAGACTGATACGATTTTAAGGCTCTATTTAGATGATGGGGTACCTTTTAGTTATGTCTCATAGTCACTGAAAACTGTGTATAAATTGTAATCTAAAATGTAATCAGATTTTTTCTTCATCAGAGATTAAAATTGCGCTACTTTTAGACGCTTGAGTCATAATATTCCCATGCGTTATTCCAAATTCATAGCCGCTGATTCAGTCGTATTTAATTACCAATAAAAGTCGGTACAAACTAATTATAATAACTGTGGTCACGGTCGCGGCCCCCTCTGCATGCGAGTGGACGGCAGCCAAACTACAATTTATCATCGGTAGTAGGTTCAGCGCGAGGTCAACAGGACGATATCTGAATTATAGTTTTGGTTTTCAAGGTTAACAATGCCGTTTGTAATTTATTACCTAAATATTTTTGTTACTTAACTATGGAATACCAACTACTGAAAAATGTGGGTATGTGCCAATGCTAGTACTTGCTAGGTATTATGAGATCTGAAGGGATTTCTAAGTAACATTTTTTTTTCTAAACCACTATTTGATTCTGTTAAGCAAACGATTTGTAAATAGTTTAACTGTTGTGTATTTTGTAAACACGTGTACTCATTAATGTGGTAAATCTTTTGTAAATAAACATTTAATGAAAGGTGCGACTACGCAAGCCTGGGATGTAAAATGATCATTAAATTCCGAAACCTGTCACTTTATTTGTAGAATGCAATTGAATTTCAACAATGCTAGTGACGAGCCGAATAAATACAATAAATAATAAATCATCAGATGATCGCGGGGTTCTCACAGTCGAGCGGACCGCCCGCTGGGAACAACTGCGGGGGTATTTCATCTGCTGTACACATAGATACCTACATCAGGCTGCACTGCTAGCTTTTATCTCTATGCAGTAAGATTCATTTTTCGTTGGCTTTATGTAGCTCGATCTGCGTCCGTGTGTACTTTGCATCTATGACTGACTTTACGACAATCAGAAAAAAGATATCAGCAAAACGCTAGGATACTTTAGTGTCTGAACTAGTCTCGCTAAAACACTGATTTGCTATCCTTTCTATCTTGCCCCACACTGACGAAGCCAGTCTTATGAGAGCCATAATAAAAATCCACGTGACAGAAACCTATTTCATCACACATTATCGTAATTTAGTTTGTTGATCATTTGAGTTGGTTGGATTTAATGATTCGCAGGAACTTCACGTTGTAAAACTATGTAGTATTGCAACTGTTAGATATAGAAAAATGATTGCAACAAGTTAGGTGATCGCTGTTATCTGTAAGTATCATTTATTTGTCACAATCAAGTTTGATTGTTACAAAATTACGTGATCAACTACTGGTTGACCTGCTGGAAGTCCCTTCTTCCAAATTTAAGGTGAATCGAGATCCAAAGTTCTTTGAGTAAAACAAATTTAACTCAAAAACTAAAAAAACCAACTTATTCTTTGATTGATCATGAAATTAAAATCCCTGGCTTTGTATAGGGTTCTGGGTCTAGAAATACGCTTGATCGGTGGACCCAGGCGTCAGTTCATCGAGACTCTAGCCCCCGGTTTCTGAAATCCTGATCAATGATAATCGGCTGGTCAAGTCACTTGCTATCTCTATCTAGTTTGAAGTAAAAGCTGAAACAGGAAGTGACTTGACAGCTTTGATCGGGCTTTCAAAATCGGAGGTAAGACTCGTGGGACTGAACTGAAGCCTGAAGAACAGGCAATGCACTTTTCTTGTTCATGGCTTCCCTCCACGAAACGGTATCCCAACAATCTCATTTTGCGACTTGAAATCAAATAGCTGTACGTGAATCAAAGGGTGCAAAGTGCCGATTAGATGCGAGCTCCTGGCTTCGCATGCTGCTTGTAATTACACAGCGTTTAACTCCTATTTTAAGTGACATCGTGCTTCGAGGATCTCCCTTGTGTGCGAGTTGTTCAAAACCTCGCACATCTTTTGAAACTTTTACGTATTTGGTAGATTTTGTTTTTTACGTTTTATTTATTTAAGTCCACAGTGATACAAAAAAAACACACAATGATGCCACATTTCTTGTTTACTCCACATACACACACAGAAGTTAGCCACCTCTAACGCAAGTGTTGGCTACGGCTTTACTTGTT
The DNA here is from genome assembly GCA_963576535.1 of Plemyria rubiginata. Lineage (NCBI taxonomy): Eukaryota > Metazoa > Arthropoda > Insecta > Lepidoptera > Geometridae > Plemyria > Plemyria rubiginata. The sequence goes on from OY754905.1 coordinate 1,312,048, forward strand.
TAAATTGTCTTTCGAACATTTTCAGCAACCCAGTTATTAATTATCAGCGGTACTAGGCCTGCCATCTGTCAATTGCAAAGTTTGGGTATGTGCCATGCCAAACAAGGAATTTATATGTTTTTATTAATATGTATTAATATTATGGTGCAAAATGGAATAAAAAATGTGGATGATGTCTGGGGGTCACACGTTTCACGAAAAAGCTAAATAGTATGTACACGAACGGGGAGCGTCACGGGGAATAGCAAGTATTAATACTAGATTAGATCCTACTATTATAAACGCGAAAGTTTGTAAGTACGGATGGATGTTTGTTACTCAATATCGCCAGAACGGTTGAACTGATCTCGATGAAATTAGGCAGAGATAGGTTATAGTCTGGAATAGCACATAGGCTACTGTTACTCCGTGGGAATACCGGGATTGTTAAAATAAAATTCAAAACTACGCGGGTGAAACCGCGGGGTGCAGCTAGTACTTCATAATTATGGATCCAAGCATTAATTCCCTACGTTACGTATCGACGAAAGGCTGCACACATCTCTTCTGAGCGAACGCGTTCGAAAACCCAGTTATCGACTCAATTCTGCACCAGAGCAAGTTGCCCGTGCCAGTATTAACTTGAATGCACTTCCACAAAAGGCTTATGTAAGCTGCTGTTCGATGCAAGTTTCTGTGGAAGACTTAAATTTTCCTTGTTTCATAAAGAACAGAAACTTCACGACGTTTATCGTACCTCAGGCAACGATATTAAGATTCCTCACTCAACATTATTTGAGGAACATATTATGTCGTACAAAAATAACTGGATAAATAATTGCTTGTTAGTTATGCTAATTATCATAATTATTATTAAGCTAAAAATTAAAATAAAAATAAGCACCTCTTTTACAGGTTTACTTAAAACATGTGAGTAGATACGGTGTTTTAAATAATTTCCATGTACTTAATGTTAAAAAAAAAAAAAACAGAATGTTAACGTAATATTTATGTAAGTAAGCAGATATGCTTCAAATGTCATGTCACATAGTACAATAGTACCTAGTTAAAAATATATATTCAATTAGACCTAAAACTAAAAACCTTAATATTAATTACAAACACAATACTTATTAAAGAGGGTATCCAAGGGGTCCAAAAATCAAAAGTCAGATATTAGTTTTTATATTAAAAACGTCTTAGTTCTGCATGTCTTATGTATGACATTCGCATTATCTCAAGACAACAAAAAAACGTTCAATGAGCAAAGTCCTTAAAACGTACCCCCATCATAGGGTAAAAAATATGATATCCAAATGCCCATCTTTAGCCTGCCGGTTCACTCTTTATAAAGGGGGTTTAAAACCTACTTAAAACTCGTGAAAACACATGAGGCTCTACCTTGATTGGTACCTTGGTTACTTTAAAAATCAACATTTTTTCATTTTTGTAGAACTTGGGTCATATCTTACATGGTCTAGTTATCATAATGAAAACTAAGACTACTCCCAAACATACAGATTTCTTCTTAGACTGCAACGATTATCAATAACGAGCATGAATGTTCAATATTGATAAGGTACGAACATAGGGATAGGCTGCACTTGCACCCATTGTCATAACATTTCAGAGAAATATTACGGTAGTATTAGACGACCTCTGTGGCGCAGCGGGCGAGAGCCTGCCTGCGACGCAAGAGGTTGCGGGTTCGATTCCCGCCTTGGAACAAATTTGTGTACGATCTGCAGAAATTTGTTCCGATGGTCTGGGTGTTTTCTATGTATAATAAAAAATAACTATCTATGTAAGTTTATAATGTATTAAATATATCAGTTATCTAGTACCCATAACACAAGCTTTGAATAGCTTACTTTGGGGCAAGATAGTGCTGTGTGGATTGTCCAGCATTATTTATTTATTTATTTTATTTATTTATTATACCTATAGACCACAACTACAACTACAAATACCTTGGATAATTAGGCTGCGTACACACAGGACGGTACGCATCAGGCTACACTCTGCTTGCTTCAATGTCCAAAGTAAGCAATAATTTTTGTGCAATGTTTATAAAGCATACGACCTACTTAGTAGCTAGATGAATGAAGTAATTGAAACTAACAAGTAAGCATTCCACTATTGCAGCCATCTTTTTTAACCGATACACACACCGCTGCTTGACGGCAGAAAAAGGTGTGGTGGTAGATCCTCGAACGAGCCTTTGCACAAAGAGCTCTATTGCAAAATGTTGATTTCCTTGGACTATTTAGCTAATAACCAGCGAATCTTGGTATTGCAACTATGCTTTTATGTTTGTATGCTCGGAACGAATAAATAATTAAGACCTCGGACAAACGAACAACGTCGATTCATCCAAGTTGGCAACATTATTATTGAGCAAGATCCAGTCTAGACAATTTAGTTTGACTACTGGAACAGGTCCGCATCGACGAGATTAAACCGGAAGTTGACGTTGACAATTTAACTGGCGGTGATTTCAAGTCAGAGCCGTGTAACTTTAATAAAATAATTCATGGGAAAAGAGGAGCCAAAGGTTTTTCCATCGGTAACGCCTAATCAGAAAAATCTTCATCGGTAACAGAAAATAATATAAAGTAAAAACCTCCTTCGGAATAGAGATAACCCAATAAGCAGCGCGTCCGATTCAAACATCCTTAGCACCTTAAGGCCTCAAGAGCAAGTGTGCGTGCCCTTGTACGTATGTGTGTGTAGGCATGATGATCGATGCGCGGGGGTGTTGCCGCTTCGCGCGTTTCCGGTGTCGCGACGTTGCCGCTTCTACGGTTAGGCAGCGTTTCTAACAATATACAGCCAATTTTCGGAGAATACATATTTCTTTGAGGTCTGATTTTTCCAAAGCCAGGATTATTGTGAAGGTTTTTTTATTCATTTTAATTAGGATATAGCGATTGGGTTTGGTTTCACAAACGAAATCATCATCTCCTTTAATCGCTCTGAGATTGTCACGCACGTTATGTTTTATTTTAAAGCATCATGTTTTTTGGTACCTATGTCACCAATTATAGAAACTAACAGGGACTCTGATGTAGTTAGATTTACAAAGCATTGACTTTTTAGCTTTCTTATGTTTATATGAAAAATTGAAGATAGCTTTTATATTAGATAAAAAAAACATCATCCCTAGCCCTCTAATATCTTCGAGGAAGCTGTTAGTATAGTATTTATGAAAAAACGTACAATACGTAACTCACTACACCTATCATTCATTTCTATTTTTAACCAACTCCAAAAAAAGAAGAGGCTCTTTGTCAGTGTTGTGAACACTGATACACAACTATTTTCAAAATAGTTATCTATCTATTAATTGGTTCCTTCTCTTTCTAAACGAAAGATAAATGTAGTGTTGTCTAATTTATGTATAAAAAGCGACCCGCCCGCGCGCCCCTAATTCGCACGGGGTGCACATTGTTTTTCTACTATAATCATGCATGTATTATACATATAATCCTTCCTCTTGAATCACTCTATATATTAAAAAAACCGCATCAAAATCCGTTGCGTAGTTTTAAAGATTTAAGCATACATAGGGATATAGGGACAGAGAAAGCTACTTTGTTTTATACTATGTAGTGATAGTGATAGTGATCTATGCTTGTTTAAATGCGATAAGCCACGCGCATGCACATAAAGAGATCAAATACCTTTTTAACCGTCTTATTTAAACTTTTTTTAATATACCAAATTCAAAGTTCGACGACGAGCTGTGGTAACGATAAAATATCATTCAGGCAGTATTATGATTTGGCTACCGACTCATGGAGTCACCTTCCACTGTTGATATACGAGCGCGTGGAAATGAAGCGGAGCGGTTGCGGACAAAGCCTTTCCGCCACCACCGACAAAACGGCCAGCCACACGACGCTTTAGCCACACATTCTAATTAACACATTTCATAGATAAACAAACATTTCTGCAAATTGACAGATATAAAATTAATACATCCAGGCGGCGCGGCGGCGCGCCGGAAATGAGTTTAGACTGCCGGCGCGGAGGGCGCAGCCTCTGAATTACTTCAAATCGACTAAATAATCTGATAAATGAAAAAACGACTTTAGCATTTTTTGAATTCCGCAATCGAAATAATTCACAGATGGTGTAGGATCATACAAAAGAGCGATAGATACCAAGCCATCGTTGCCTGTTCTTCTCGGCGTTGGTCGCGTGGAACTGGCACTAGTCACCTAGTTTTTAAACGTTTCAAGATGATCCTTGTGATTTTATTGAGGAAACATATTTGAATTTGAATTTGGAAGGTAAAAATAGCATACACGCAGCAGTGAATTTCAAACTGAGTATTGAGAAAAATTTTCAACCTACCAGGATGCGAATGCTGGAGGTGCAAATATTGTTTTCAAACAATGCTGTGTGCGGCTTTAATCCTAACGGGTTTTATAACCTATTTTCTAGAAACAAAATTCCGTGTGATAAATTTACAGTTACATTTCAGAACATTTCCCTATGCGGGCTCCGTCAGCGTAGTCTATAGGTATCTGAGTCTGAGTTTCGTATTTCGTTGTTTGTATGAAGATTCGATAAGCACATCTATTGGGCGTGCTGGGAACTCACTAAAAGGCCTGATAAACCAAACTCAGACTTACTTACATTCTGCATATTTTTTTTTTAATATTAATTTAGGCCCATCGCTTTTCTATCATAAAAATGTGACATAAATCGGTAAAACTGTTACTGTTACTTTCTGTTTATTTGTGTTTAAAGCCCAAAATGTGATTAGTTGGAACGAAAGCGTACATAAATAAAAATAAAAACCTTTTATACACATAATAAGAAAGATTTTTTTGAACCCAATATAAAAAAGGAAATGTAGTGCAAAATTAAAAAAAATGACATAACAAAGAAAAAATTAAGACACAGCGACAAAAACACCGTGCTGCATTGTGTGCATTACGCACAAACCCACATTTTCTAGGTGGGAATGAAGTGAGTTCACAATTCTGATGTCAGGACCAAATGGCGTGAGCTTTCATCTCTGTACCAACTGTATTAGGACTAAAGTTGCACAAGAGGCCTTTCCGCTTACGTCCGAGACTTCTGCTACTATACGTGACACCTTTGCTAAGGATTTTTCTCGAAGTCATCGCTGATGGTCCGTATAATGGAGTAGAAACACGTTTTTCTCTAAAGGTAACTCACGTGTTTAAAAAATAAGCACGCTTCTTTTGAGCATGCTCAAAAATCAACCGATGCGCGACCAAATAAGCATGCTCATTTACTAGCACGACCTGTTCACATGTGCTTTTATTGAGCAAGGCTCGAAAAGAGCATGCTTTTAGCTCGAAAATAAGCACTGTGCACCTTAGGAGTTTTTTAAAGTAAAACCTAGACTATTACAGAATTATCGTGAACCGGTAAATTACCTTCAACCGTTTTTATCCCGTATGTAGATTATATTTGTATTTATTTATTCTGAGTCTGAGGTTCTCGCACATTTAAGCAGTTCGTAATAATAATAATATAAAATAAACGGGCTCCAACGGAACTCACCTCTACACAGTAGTTACTAGGATGAAAGCTCGGTCCCCAATGAAAAACTTACAGCAAGGACTTTAATTAGTTTACAGAGCCAGAGCGCCAACTCAGGGAGGAGGGGGTGGCAGGGTAGCAGTGGGGGTGGGGGTTGACACCAGCTGTTTGCTTTGTCTGATGGAAAAAGTTAGCCTGCAGGATTACAGCAAGGTACAGTCGGAGTCATCAGGCACTTGGCAATCGTCTACGTATTTTGTTTTGATCGCTGCGGCTTTACTACAGAGATAACATACATTGAAGGAAATACATAAGGGTAGTTCGTAAATATTACTGTCTAATGGACCAGGTCTAATTACCCAAAGGTAAGGTTGATAGACAAATGTTGCCTGGAAGAGATCGCTGTTAGCGATAAGGCCGCCCATTGTATTTCTACAATTGTTAGTTTTTAAGTAAAATGTCTTTAATTAATTATGTTGTGGTAATAATCAAAAAAGAACTATCTATCTATCTATCTACAGATAGTGCTATCCAGCATTAAGGTAGCTTATGTTTTTTTTAGAATTTGTGCAATAAAAAAATTTATATCTATCAATGGCCCACCTGATGTTAAGTGGTACCCATCACCTATTGCCTTGCACGTCAAGCACGATATGAACGTGCCTTACAATGCTCTGCCCCGTGTCCATTAACTTGAGTCATAGAGACAGAGGTTTAACCTCATGTGAGTGTAATTTTACCAGCATCCACATCCTTCAAACCCAAAAACACAGTAACGTTGCTTGCTGGCAGATATGAAAAAGTGGTAGTACTTCCTCGGACGAGCCACACACAAAGAGCTTTCCAGGCTGATCGCGTAACTTTTGTTGCATTCAAAATCCGGTTGCCTGTGTCAATTTTGGCAGTTTTTCGATCGCAAAACTGTCTATACACATACCGAAAAATCTACCGAGATATTACACATAGTAATATGAGCATTACGAGATCTTGGTGTAATATCTCGGTAGATTTTTCGGTAGACCTGGTGATTTTTGACGAAAGACACAGCTGAGACTACGCAGTTCTTAGTAACTATTCTAGATACTATAAAGCTAATAATACCACAAAGGTTTGCAGTATTTTGTATTTTACGACAGGTTGAAAGGAAATCACCGCTGTGGTTTTGTCGTGTTACTTTCCTTCAATTTGAGTTAAAACCACTAACGAGTGGTGCCCTGACACAGCGAGGCGGCGCGGCGGCGGCGTCGCGGCAGACCGCGCATGAGATGGTGAGACGAGCTGGACGAGAGGGACTGGCGGATAAAGGCTCATGATCGTAGTGACTGGCGGAAGTGGTGGGAGGCCTTTGCTCAACAATGGGACACTATGGGCTAATTAGTAATAGTAATAATTGAGAGCAACAATGCGCAGCAGCGCACTGAAATTGTGCACATTTTTTCGAAGAATTTTTATCTTCCATTGGTGCTTTAGGAATCAAACTGAGGATCTTAGGATCAGAAGGAATCACTCTTCTTGACTACCCGTGCTCCGGTTAAAAAAAATATAAGGACAGAAATATCTTAGAGGCTAAGACTAATACAAAAAGTCCTAGTTCTTTCAATAGTACTAGAACTGAAAATACTACTGCTTAATTTTCGAAGTCAGCTTAAGTTTAAGAACGCTGATCACCAGCATGAAAAGTCAAAACCATAATCAACGGCAGATTGGAGAAGAAAGGTATAAAAGAGCATTGTAGTCATCGGATACCCCCTCCAGCAGGAAGCGGCGTCGCGGCGGCGAGCGGAGACAGCGGTATCCTGGCTCCCGGGTTTCATATCACCGGGCGGAACAACCACCTTAGCCCGACCCACTTTCAGAAATTTGCGTTATTGCTGTACTCCCGGACCGGTAAATGAGGAATTGGTGAGCTTCCTTCGTCGTGTGGTCAGCGTTTGACCGCTGTGATGGATGATTCAGAGTTGTAGATATCTCTGAAGAATAAATCCTCTGGAAACTAAAAACAATTGAAATATGGGACTGTAATTAATGTTGTGTTTAGAAGTGCTGCTTAGCCGAAAAAAAATCAAGAGATTTTTCGTTCTTCGAAGCGGATTGAATTCGATTTCGTTTATTTAATAACTACATCAATAACGTTCCGGACCATATTAAAAGCTCATGCAAACATTTGTGGTGACAAAAATAAAATTAGGTTTCCTGGGGCCTAAAGTAGGTATGTATGAAATATTGTACCCTCAGTAGCCTGGTGAGTACTGCTTCGCGCGCTGCGTTCAACAATGGTTGTATTTTACATCATATGGAAGTCCTGTCGTAAGGCATGAATTATTAATTTTAATGATTACGATTGGATTCTATAGCTACATAACATAAAGCAGGAAGGAACCTGTCTTTCAATGAAAGGTAGATAAAGACAGGCTTTTGTTATCGTTGAAAAGATTTTACCTTTGCAGGAATAGTGCAAATGCACAAGACAAAAGCGCCGCCACACAGCGACCAAAGAACTAAGGAAACGAGCTTCCAACGCCCTCTCCTTTAATTATCGCGAACTAAGTTGACGAAGGGTGTAAAGGGAGCGAAGTTAAACCCCGCACACCCTCTTTTATGATTTATTGTGAGAATAAACGAAAGATGGCGCTTTAACTGTTTTTAGCAGAGCAAGTGCATTACCACCGGTGGTCTAGTGGGAGTGACCCCGCCTTCCGATCGTAAGGTCGCAGGTTCGAATCCGGTCGTGCACCAATGGATTTTTCTATCGAAAAATTTATGTGCGCAATGCCAGTGCTCTTAAACGGTGAAGGAAAACATCGTGAGGAAACCAGTTAGTATTCTAATAGCGGCGATGGGCTTGCAACCTGTCACGTATGGAATACTAACTACTGCAAAATGTCGGTATGTGCCAAATGTAATGTTTGGACGTACCTCTGACTACCCCCTTAGACATCCTCAAAGAATCTTGAATTATAGTACCTACTTGGTACTGGGAGATCTGAAGGGATATCTACCGTGCCTGTGGATCAAAGTCGTGAAGCTGTTTCAGTTTCAGTGCATTGCAACGACGAAGTTGATAATTATATACATAAATAAATAATGTTTCATAATAGGTACAACCACTATGAGCCAGTATCTTACTATACCGTAACATGAAAATAAATTTATATTGCTCATAGCATAGACACTCATAATGATTGTATGACGAGCGATATTTGATCAACATAATAAAGTTCTTCGTCGTGTGTGATGCGCCTAAGCGATAATTTGGAATAAAGTCCAAGGGCCTTGAAGCAACTTGAATTGTGCACCTTGAAGCCCATTACCATGGCGATATTCTGGGTTTCAAGTGTCTAACTTTCTGTACTACATATCAAGTTCATCTGTGACATTACGATACTACATAAAATACATACATATTCTGATTACGATTACGTTCACATGAAATAATCATAACGAATTTTTTCATTAATAACGGGTGACGGATTTTACTAAAAATGAATCCTAGTTCGATCGATTTATCGCCCCCGAAACCCCCTGCATACCTACAAATTTCATGAAATCCGTAGATTCCGATAATAATCCTAATAAAAATAAATCCTACTAATAATAAATAATAATAAATAATGTTGGACAATCCACACAGCACTATCTAGCCCCAAAGTAAGCTACTAAAGCTTGTGTTATGGGTACTAGATAACTGATATATTTAATACATTATATAATTACATAGATAGATATTTTTTATTATACATAGAAAACACCCAGACCAATGAACAAATTTCTGCAGATTGTACACAAATTTGTTACGAGGCGGGAATCGAACCCGCAACCTCTGCGTCGCAGGCGGACTCTCGCCCGCTGCGCCACTGAGGTCGTCACTCAATATTATAAATGCGAAAGTTTGCAAGTATGGATGGATGGATGGATAGATGTTTGTTACTCAATAATAAGACGACCTCAATAATAAGTGGCGCAGCGGGCGAGAGTCCGCCTGCGACGCAGAGGTTGCGGGTTCGATTCCCGCCTCGGACCAAATTTGTGCACGATCTGCCGAAATTTGTTCATTGGTCTGGGTGTTTTCTATGTATAATAAAAATATCTATTTATGTAATTATATAATGTATTAAATATATCAGTTATCTAGTACCCATAACACAAGCTTTAGTAGCTTACTTTGGGGCTAGATAGTGCTGTGTGGATTGTCCAGCATTATTTATTATTTATTATTATTATTTAATTCCAGAACGGCTTAACGGATCTTGATGAAGTTTGGCATAAAGATAAATTTTAGTCTGGAATAGCACATAGGCTATAAAGGTTAGAAATACGTACTTTTATAATAAAATATATGTCCTGGAAACGTATAGGTAGGGTCTAGCGTGGATACGTTTTCTTGATGTAATGTGGTTTAAAAGAACCTTTGTGTGTGGTGTGTATTTGTGAATTAGCCTTCGTTATGTGATAGGTAAATATACATAATTATTTGAAGATTGTGTGGTTTAACCACAAAAAAAACTATTAAAAGTGGTATTCAACTGTAATTTCATTCGAACTACAGATTTTGTATCAATTCGACTAGTATTCGTACAAAACACTCACAAAGTCGCGATCATCCCTTCTTTTCTCCTTTTTTCTTATCCGCCTTCAATTTGTATGTCAACTGGGAGTCGAGCATAGACATGTAATCGTAATACTTCTCGCCCCATGGCGAGTACGAACTATACCACTCCTTGAACATGGTAACATCCTCTTCGTCCGTGTACGTGGCCCCTTCATACTCCAAAACGGCTGATAACACTTCTAGGGGCTTTAATGGGTTATGGTATAACTGTGCTACTCTGTCGCCGTTCAGCAATGACTCTATAGCTTTCCTGATGGTGTTGATGTCGTATCCTCTCAACGCCTGAGCAACACTGTGCACATTGAACTCTCTATTGATTCCGTGGTATTTCATCAGCAAGCGAGTTAATATGAACGAAATACTCCCGTAATCGGTTCGCGGTATCATTATCAATGAAGGAAAGATTTTGTACATCAAAGGACTTTTAGCCAGCCATGGTTCTGTTGCCGTTCCTAATACTAAAATCTTATCATTGAAACCTATGGGCTTTATCAACTCCTTGAAGATATCTTTCTGCAGGCGGGTAGGATCAAACATCTTCTCCTCTTTGGGAACTTTTTTCAAAAACATTTTTTCAGCGTTATCTATAAGTATCACTGTCGGTTGCATTAATTTGCTAATCTTATTTACAAACTGGAACATAGTTTTTAAATTTTTAGGTCCCGGAAATTTATCGTACACATTCATTGGCGACAAGTCGATCAGAATAGAGTTCGTCTCAGTTGCTATCGCGTAAACTAGAGTTCTTTTGCCGGCAGCTTTAGAACCAACAAGCAGCTGAGCTCTGCAGGCGTTTGGACAAGATGATCCGAGAGTTAGTAAACAACGAGTCCTGACTTGTTCTCGTACATCACCCATGCAAGGAGGGGGAAAGGAAGGTGTCCATGGAACGGCCCTCATATCGGCTGCTGCATAATTTTGATCACCCCAGTAGTCGTCTAAGGTTGTTCTTGGATATTTCCTAACTATTCCTCCGTCTACTAACTGTTGGAACGTTGCTTCGGGACTAACTTTATCTGGCTTTGGGGGTTTAACTTTCTTAGGCTTCTTCCTTTTTTTACTTTGAGGTGGTTTTGCAATACCGGCGGCTAAGCAGTCCATTTTTAGAGAGTTTTTTAAAAGAACCAATTCTAATCTCATCATTTCGTCAACGACAGGTCGAAGTTGTAACTGAACATCTTGGTAAGCGTTTTCGGTAATAAGATACTGGATGTAACCTTTCAATGCCTCTAAAGGTGCATCAGGTATGTCAATATCTTTCCATTGGCTTTCATACGCACTCCAAGCACCCTTAAGAGGCTCGAGATTTTTTCCTATTGATATGTAAACACCAGGGTCGTTGTCAGGGTTATGACGAAACTTCTTATAGTCCGAAAGGCGTTTCTTCTCTCTTTCACGAGCTTCCATATCTAATCTCTTTTTCTCTTCGCGAGCTTCTATTTTTTCAGCTTTGATCTGCTCTTTACTTTTAGGACTACTTGCTTCTGCTTTTAGTCTTTTCTCTTCCGCTTGGCGCCACTCAATGAATTCTTCAATAGTAAAAGTCTCTCCTTTGACTACCAGTATCGAACCACCTTCTTCGGCCCAAGGAAATTCATCAAACACTCGCACTTCATTGTACCATTCTTGAAACCACTGTCTTATTTCACCTGAAATGTCTTCCATAATATCACCTTCACGAAGTCTTAATACTCTTGTGTTCTCTTTAACATTTTGCACCATCCACTGCTCATAGTATTTGCGCCTGAATTTGCGTCTATCTTCTTTTACTTTTTCTAGTCTAGCTTTAGCCGAGAGCGGCTGCCATGACGGCATAATCATACCAAGTTTTTGTTTTAGCTTGTATTCTCTGAAATGCTCCCGTTTGATTTCCATGTAACGTCTGTATACCAATTCTATTATTTGAGCAGCTCTTTTTTTAAGTGGCTCCTTAGCCTGCGGGGCTTTTAACCCTGCAAGTTCAAGATACATATTAGCGTCTTTGTTGCTTTTACGTACTTTTTCTCTAGTTGTAAATCGCGCCCTTTCCATTCGCTGTATTGAATTAACATGAAATTTATATTCTTCTTGAGCTCGAATAGCTTCAATTTCTTGAGGAGACAGTATCACCTCATCGACCGATTCAGGTATATCTTCGCCCATTGCTAATTTCCGTTTGATTTCTGCATCCTTTTCTTCTTGTTTTATTCTCTCTTGTTCCATTCGTTCTTCTTCTTGTCTTTCTAGTTCTGATGGAGTAGGCTCAGGATCGCCTAATCGATTACCAGCAAAAATCTGATCAATGATGTATTGCATTTCTTGTTGTCTGATTTCAAACGGGTAGAAGAACGGGCAGAGTACCTGTACATCTTGTGGGACCATCAGCAGTTGCTGAAGAGCGTTGTCGGGATAAGTGAACTCGAAAACCTCGACTTCTTCTAATGTCCACTTTAGTTCAATGAGACGGCAAGTGATGGCGTCTACTATTTTTTTGATGTAAGGTCGCCGCTGAACTTGTTCCATCTGGTCGTAGCAGTCACACAGTTTGTTATAAAGGTCGCAGTACTTGCAGTATATTCTGGCTACCATTTCGACGGCCGTCGCCTGAGGCTTGATGCCGACAAACGCGGTAGCAAGCTCCTGAAGGCGAACATCTTCAAATATTGCTGTCTTCAATTGTTCTTTAATTTTTAGCCAGCGTTTGTAGTAGTCTTTGTTGGCCATTTCCTTTTCAATAAGTGCTTTGGATTTTGTAAAATAATTGTATATGTAATATAAATACCAAAATTATTGTTTGCGAAACCTTGGTAGTTACGTTGACAGAAGTTTTGAATTAGCGTAGCGCACAGAGTACCTTTTTATATACTGGCGTAGCGTTTTAGACTCTTTGTTTTGAATAGTCAAACTCACGGAGCAACGTGGTCAAACTGGCAGCGTAATAGTAGATTCCGCGCCAAGGAATTTGAATACTACGCTCCGCGCCACCACTGAAGTCCGATATACGCGGCGCTGCCATCGCAGAACTGGAACTCTGAACTCTATTTTCATTAGATAGTATTAAAAATTTACTAATTTAGTTCCCAATTTTGCCGTAAGACTTCAGTTTGTAGGGGTTTCTCTGTTCCGTGTCGATCTGCGATGCGATGTCAATCCGTACGTAGTGCGCGCCAAGAAAAGGAATTGTATAGGAAGGCTAGGTAAAATAATATAATATTTTAATAATAACGCCATCTCTTATTATAGTTACTGTAAATATATACAGCTAAATAAACCATTTTTGAACCGCTAGTTATAGCGATCAAATCGTGGTTGGGGTTAAAACCAAAAATCAAATCAACCCAAAATTTTCACACATTTATTTCAAAATTTGAATTTCGCATCAAAAAACGTGAGGGATGATAACAATGACTATGGCCCTTCGACCATTACAATAAAAATGTTTTAAGTGCGCCTCCGTCCCATTGAGTGCTAGAATGATCAGAGATGCGCGTGCGCTCCTCGTCGCCCGCTTCCGGTGCGTGACGCGTGCCGTCTAAGTAATGGTGAGGGGATGTACACAGGCGGAGGAAGTAGCGGAGCGAGTAGCGATCTTATATTCCATATACCTGCTCGGTAAGGCACCACTGACGCGGACCATGTGCACGCTGAATCTGTTGGCGGTGTCCATCGACATATTCCACTGTCCAAAGAGCGAGTTCGTTACTAGTTAGAGTTCGAGCTACAATGTATGGTCTGTGCTTGTAAATAGGTTATTATTTGGAATATCATTGTTTTTTCTATGACATTTTTATTATGTTCCCCGTTTGATTAATTTGTGCGTTTTTGTTTTGTTATTAATTCATTATTATTATTTCCCTTTATGTATGACATTTGCATGCGTATTAATAATTTGACTAATATTTGATAGATTTTTTGTTTTGTTCTTGTTTTTTGTTCTATGTGTGACGTTTGTAATTGTACTGTTTGATTTTATATGAATTTGAGGACTACTCTATTGTATTAGGTCTGATCTGTAATAATAGAGTAACGTAAAATAAATAAATAAATATACTATATCCATATTACACGGTGCGGTGGTAGGACCATGGTGGGACAAATGTTTGCATGATTTGTTCAGAATCAGAATAATCTTTATTGTAAACTGTTGAATGTATAAGGTGTTGAAAATATAAAAAGTACAAACAGTCTGCCCTATTCGAACGTACTAAATTAATATTAAATGTTTCAAACATTTTTGTATGAAATCTATGAATATGAAACTATAACGTAGGTAATAAAAGAGCGTTGTGTTCAAGAGCGATGTGTGTGTGTTGTGTTGTGTTCAAGAGCGATGTGTGTGTGTGTTGTGTTGTGTTCAAGAGCGATGTGTGGCTTTGGTGCCTGGCACTCACTTCTCCTACAAGGAACCCGTGAGAAGTGAAGAAGCTACGGATGTTACTGCAATGGTTCCTGTTTTGGTAGCTATTTAAAAAAATCTTTGTATTATCTCTCTTTTCTGTTGTTTTATACTTTTTGACCTATAAACAAGAAAAAAAAACTGTTTTCTATGAATATTTTAAATTATTTTTTCCATAATTATAGTGAGTCTAAAAACCTAATAACATATTTTATTTTTAGTGTACTAAAAGGATTGTGCTACACTATAGTGTTCTGCTCATGAACACGTTTCGGTTCCACCACAGCACCCAAAATGCAACGTAATAATGATTTATCCACAACCCCTGGAAGTATTCATTACGGGTGTAGAATTTAAGCCATTTATTTTGTTACAGCAATAAACGGGGGTGGGGGCACACTTTGTAATCTTAATGTTTGTATTGATACTGTTTCTGGGGAATTTAACAAATATAATGATTATAAAGTTACTTATTAAATGACGGGTTGCACGAAAGCATATGTTTTTGGATACACGGTCTATGATAATGATTTTCATTCATGAATGAACTAGTGAATTTCCGCGTGGCTAGAAATTCTTAGACTAACTTCTAAAAATATGTATGTACCAGTTTCTTAATAAGCGGTGCCTTTAAAAATTTTCAAACCTGTAGGGATTGTAGTTTCAATAGTCTATTATTGAGTGCGTTGGACGTCTCCTTGACAAAATGTAAGAAAAAGAAGACAAACTTATTCTTACATTAAGTATACGATTAGATAGGTTTGGTCCTTGAGAATAGATAGTCATACGGCTTGCAAAAATACCCATGTCTCGTCTTTAATGAAACTTTGCCAGTTGATGGTTTGTGAATGCTACGCTGGCGCCGGATAGTTAATAAGCATCTCTTACAGCGAGAGTGCTTGCAATCTCAGTATCTACAAACGTTATCCGAGTTAATCCACCCCAGAGCGGAGTCAATCATACTGCCATTCGTTTCCGGCGGGACCGGCGAGCGACGAACAACGCGCGCGCAGCCAAGCGAGTGGGTGGCCAGGACGGAGCGATTCAACGCTTCATGGTGAACCGAGCTAGCGACGAGTATGTGAGGAGTAAGGTTCGATTAGCGAGATCTTACGCATCTCATGAACCAAGCTAAATAAATAATAAATAATGCTGGACAATACACACAGCACCATCTAGCCCCAAAGTAAGATACTCAAAGCTTGTGTTATAGGTAATAGATGACTGATGTATTTAATATATTATATACTTACATAGATAGATATTTTTTATTATACGTAAACACCCAGACCAACGGAACAAATTTCTGCAGATCGTACACAAATTTGTTCCGAGGCGGGAATCGAACCCACAACCTCTTGCGTCGCAGGCGGACTCTCGCCCGCTGCGCCACTGAGGTCGTCAATTGCAATTACAATAACTAACATCAGGTGGGCCATCTGCTTGTTCCATCAGCCAGTTGTATAAAATGCGTCCTAAATGAATTCCTTTCAGTTCCTGCGGGAACAATGCACAAGCCGAAGTACCTAACTTCAATGCCAACTTCGCAGGCAGCGGGAAATGGGCGCATCCTCCACACCTGTTTCAACCTATTCAACTGCTGAACGGGAACAGTAGCATTGTATTCATGGGCTGATAGGCATTCGTTTTTAGACAGTTTCGAGCTGAAACTGCTGAAATATCCTGCCGCACGTTTGGTTTAAAAATAATGTTTTTTGTTGCTATCCCCGGCCAAATAAAGTATGTCGGATTCTGAAAATATTTTTGGTAGGATAATGCTGGAGACAGATCCGTTAAATTATCGATGGACATAAACCCAAAGGTTTTAAGGGAAGCTTTTAGCATTTTTTTTGACAACCTTCACAGCTCAGTTGGTCGTAGCTCTGCCTTCGCCATAGGCCGTGGGTTCGATCCCCACCGAGAACAAACATTTGTATGATGAACATAGATGTTTGCTCTCTGTCAGAACAAACATCATAAGTATGTATTTACAAAAAAAAGTATAAAAGTAGTATCAGCTACCTGGGTTCCATATAACAACCATAAGTAACATTATCAACGACTAAAAATTTTAAAACGTGAAACTGATTCTGTATCTACCTATAATTAATAAGATAAGATAAGAAAATTCTTTATTGCACAAAAATGAAGTACATAGGCGAACTTAAGGCTACTTAGTCTACTTAGCATTTAATTAACGTACAATTGAATTAGTTGCATAAAAACATGTAGGTACTCCAATCACAGCGCTTCAATTCTCGCAATATCATAATAAAGATACAAAGCGTAGCAATTACAGTATTTATTCAACCCTAAATCACCATCCCCATAATGTCATGGGAAAAATCCGAACATCCACGCTTGTCACCGCAAATTGGCAACATGCGCGCGCGCCGATTAGACACGCGGCATCGTCATAGATAAAACTGTATTGTAATGTAATGCCAGTAGCGTAATTGAATTGAGATGTTTTAATTCCATTATTATGATACAAACTTAGATACAAACAAGTATTGATATATTTTTTGTATTTGATATTCATAATTTATTATTTATTAACTTATTTGTTTCATAATATTCATCACGAATAATATTATTATTTAACATGAATAATATAAATATATTTAATAGAGATATTTAATAGAATATATTTATTCTCTATTAAATATATTTATATTATTCATGTTAAATAATAATATTATTCGTGATGAATATTATGAAACAAATAAGTTAAACATTGTTTTATTTCTGCTATAGTTTACAAATAAAACAGAATTATTTCGTACAAAATACATACTTTTTAGGATGAAGTTAAAATGCAAGTCGATTTTTGATCTCTCAATCCTTCAAACCTATTAAAAGCTTGCTATATTGTGTACTTACTTAAAATTAATATTTTTTACACAAAATTATTGGTCTCAGTGAGGGTCGAGCCCACGGCCTGCCACGTAGAAGACAAGGCCATATTTATTTTAACCAACTGAGCAGTGAAAGCTCTCTATTCATCAGAGTAGTGTAACGAAAATGGTACACGATCGAGTGGTACTTAATTAATGTGGTGCATGTGTCGCCACGTGCTCGGTCGGTTCCGGTGCCTGCTAATTTCCTTCGAGGACTCTCTGTGTTTCAATTACCGCTCTCTATTATTTCAATATGAAGGAGTAATTATCCATACATTTATATGTAGATAAATTCGTCTACGCCTTTTCTATAAAATTTATACACACACACATTATTAATTTATCTATCAGCGCGTACTGTAGCTGTCTACTGTACGTGGCTAAACGTGACGTGTGGACGGGAGATGGTGATTTGGCAGCAATATAAAAAACTATTTAGAAATATAATAGTGATCTACGAAAATGTGCCTGAGTCTACAGGGTAAGACTTTAAAATATGTAACGCCTTCCCTAAAAGTCATGTACTATACAAATAGTACTTAACATCTTATAGGGAAAGAAAATAAGGTAAATAGGAAAATATAAATAAACATCAAAGTATAAAAACATTGGAGGTTCTGTCTGAATAAGGAGCAAACAACACAAGACAATACTTGTGACACAAGTATAAATAAAACTTAGATGATTTAAAAATGCGAGAATGTAGTTGAATGTACAATTTGCACGGATTTAATCATGATTTTGCAAAACCAGATAAGGGCAAAAATAAGACACAGCCAGTACCTGTCTCCCCTAAATTTCCAGGAATTACTGAGGTTGGCGTGAGTACATAAAGTTACTGACACGTGCTTATTTTCGAGCTAAAAGCATGCTTTTTCGAGCATTGCTCAATAAAAGCACGTGTTAACAGGTCGTGCTAGTAAATAAGCATGTTTATTTGGTCGTAAGTCAGTTGATTTTTGAGCATGCTCAAAATAAGCATTCTTATTTTTGAGCACGTGTGCCAGTACCATTATGGCAACCCGCGCTTCACTCTCCCTAGTCTCCTTAGCTGGTCCGCATCAGCAGAACGTATCATTGCAAACCCATTTCTTCGCGCAGTCACCATGGCATCCAGGTACTGTGCATATATTTTTTTTTATGCTAAAGCTAGCAGACGAGCATACGGGCCACCTGATGAAAAGTGGTCACCGTCGCCCATAAACACCAGAGGCGTTGCTGATGCGCTGCCGGCCTTTTAAGAGGTCACAAACCCGCCTTTTGAAGGACCCCATGTCGTAACTCCGAGGGAAAATCGCAGGGTGAAGTTCATTCCACAACTTACACGTTCGTGGTAAAAACGACCGAGAAAAACGAGTAGTTACATGGCATATGTAGGCCTGCATCGATGCCATTTCGCATTTCTGCTTGAAAGCAATACCGAATTAAAGATGCAAAGACTTTTGATCTTTATGATCATAGCCATTTGAGGAAAATCGTTGCAATTAAAACTTGATACTATCAAGCTCATCCGACCGTCACATCAAATGCCAGAGGGAGATGACAATTAAGTAACCTTTGTCCCTCCATGCAGTCAAAGGACAGATCATTTCGCTTGGCAGCACTGCTAAGAGATCGAGGACTTATTACCTATTGCATTTATTGCATAGCGAGAAAAGGATGTGGAATAACCACCCCACCCTATGGGGTACGTCCGTAGCTCTAAAGGTCAGTGGTAATGTGTAAAAAAAATGCAATGTCTTATTTTTTAATCGTAGAACCCTTTCTGTATCCGTTCTGGGGCAGTGTTCTCTATGATATAGGAGATTCCTTGCCCCAACCGGTGTGACGGCACAACAAGGTTTATCTAAACGCAAACGCAGATTTCAAACGTATGCTTGAACAACCAACAATTACGTGCACATGAGCCCTAATAACAAACAGATTTAAATAGCGGTTTTGTGCGCTATTTTTGATTAATGTAAATAAAACAGCAGCGCCCTATATAGCTTATTTATATTTTTTTTATGCCTTTCTGTGTTTAAATATCCAGACACGCTATTATCATTTGTTTGATATATTTTGATGAGTTAGTAGCAAATAAACAATATTTGTGTCTGTCCGTTATTTAAATGAAATTATGCCGTATGAGAGTACAAATAGCTAAAGCTACTTAAATGAATGCTAATATGATATGATCCCTATCTCCTTTCGATAATATTATTCACTGCCGTACGATAATTTATTCCCGTACGAATCTAACTTGTTTTCTATGTAAATGTAGGCGACGACGGCGGGCTATCTGAATGGTGACGTCACTCTGATTAATGATGTCACGCCCAGCCGCCGACTGGTAGGTATAATGAAGCAATAAGTAATCAATTTTAAATTATGTCCAATAAACCAAGATTCTTAATCGTTTTTAAATTATTTTTTTCTGAATTCTCTACTGTTTTTCTAACAAAAATAATACAAAAGTTATTGAATTAAATGTGTCTATTAGCATTGATGACGTTTGGGTCAAATGTCGTGGCAAGTTAATCTCGTTCCTTGTACAGTTGTAAAGGTGTTAGGATACAAGGTATAGGTCAGTAGATGCGCCATGGACTGTATTGGAGCAATCGAAGACAATCAAGAAGGACCTGAATCAAGAAGGAAATAAGGACCATTTCAAGCGCCAAGCAGCGTTGCTGTGTGTCGGCATGAAGAGTGTGGTCGTCGGTGTAGTTACAGGTATGCCTTGTTGATGGTCGCAGGGCAGTGCATAGCAGGGCACGTTCTTACTGTGGCTTACAAGGCAATGCTAACTATATTGACGACCTCAGTGGTGCAGCGGGCGAGAGTCTGCCTGCGACGCAAGAGGCTGCGGGTTCGATTTCCGCTTCGGAACAAATTTGTGCACGATCTGCAAAAATTTGTTCCGTTGGTCTGGGTGTTTTCTATGCAAAAAAAATATCTATGTAATCTATGTAATCTACTAGGATGGCGTTGGTGAATTCGCTATTGTTTCCCCTACTCGACTATGCTGACGTGTGTTACCCTGACGCCACTGAAGAACAGTTTAACAAGCTCGAACGGTTGCAAAACCTCTGTATCCGTTTCATATATGGTCTGCGTAAGTATGACCATGTATCTGCTTACCGTGTGCAACTAAAATGGCTTGAGATCAGAGAGCGTCGGGATGTTCATATACTGTGTCTTTTTTACAACATCCTGAATAACCATCAAGCTCCGAACTACCTTAAGGAACGCTTTACTCCATTGCATATCACAAACCGCCCTGTTAGAGAAAGATCTAGGCTCATGCTAACTACTCCTCAGCACAGCACATCTTGCTACTCAGACTCCTTCACTACAACGGCTACTCGACTCTGGAATAGTATTCCTAATCAATATCGT
Source organism: Plemyria rubiginata (assembly GCA_963576535.1). Classification (NCBI taxonomy): domain Eukaryota; kingdom Metazoa; phylum Arthropoda; class Insecta; order Lepidoptera; family Geometridae; genus Plemyria; species Plemyria rubiginata. Next base: position 1,332,812 of record OY754905.1, read on the forward strand.
GAGGCACCCTCTCTTGAAGCCTTCAAATCCAAAATCTATACCCATTACCTGTCCCTCATGTTGGGATCTTATACCAACCAATAGTTTCTTTTAGGTTTCCGTATTTCCCTGTTGCTACATGTGAGCTATGTTATATTACCTTTTTATATAATTTTCATGTTAAGTTAAGACCTAAATTTAGTTTGTTTATTTTACTCTTAGTTTTCTACTTTGTTATGTAATTTCTCTTAAATCTTTGCTTTGTTTCTTTATTTGCTATCTTTGTCCTTGTCAAATGTGCACTACCTAAAATGTTTTTCCCATTACCCAAAGGTTAGCTGGTAGATAATGCTATCCAGCATTAAGCTCGCCTATGTACACTGTATTTTGTGCAATAAAGAATTTTCTATCTATCTATCTATGTAAGTATATAACGTATTAAATATATCAGTTATCTAGTACCCATAACACAAGCTTTGAGTAGCTTACTTTGGGGCCAGATAGTGCTGTGGATTGTCAAGCATTATAAAAAAGCTAATAAAAAATAAAATGCTTTTTTATGGGTGATGGTTACCACGTAACATCAGTGAGCCATCTGCTTGTTCCAACAACATGTATAAAAAAACACCAGTTGTCATTACAGTGGCCAACTAGGCTACATAATAATTACGAGGTACTATGAGATAAGTTTTCTGGACTAGACCCAAGGGCATTATTCACTATGACAATAGGAGATTCTTTGCCCCGAACCGTGAAACGTCAAAATTGATGTTGGGCTTTATTCTTTATGACATAGGAGATACTTTGCCCTGACCGTATTACACCGGCTGCCTTGTCTTAGCTGTGATCGCGGTGCAAATGGTCATAGTGAATAAGGCTCCAGGATAATTGGACTTATGGACTGACCTGTGCACTTCGTAGCCCGAAGTGTGTCTGATAGCGTCGGCGTGGAATAACCCTTGCTGAGCCCGCTGAGCTTGTCCGAACCTGCTGATAAGCGGTAGATGTTACTGAACGAAATAAAGTTTTATATTCCACCCATAAACGATTTGATTCGATTTGGCTAGATTTTATAACAATTAATATATTACAATTGTGGTAATGGGTTCAAGCAGTTTTGGAGCAAAACCACAGAAGACAGCTAATATATTATGCAGGGTGGCCAAACAGTTAATAATAAAAGTTTATTTTGGAACTAGGGTACAATATAAAACTAAAACTTGTGTAATGATACTGACTGCAAAAGTATAAAACTGTGTCGCAGCCAGTAACGCCCTCCTCATGGAAAGTTAGTTGTGAATCAAACGCATAACTCTGCAGGGATTGACCTAAAGGACTTCCAGTAGAATATTTTTTTGCGGCTGATGTGACCCCATCTAACCCATAGTTAGTTGCATTTGATCCACGACTTTTTGGCCAGCCTGTATACTGTGGCGGAACGTGTGAAATACACCTTGCATCTTAGTTGTCAGCTACACTACAGAAATTGCCAAAACAAAGTGTTAATCATCTGAACATTATAATAATAATAATAATATAGCCTTTATTTATCCGTTGAATTACATGTTATTATCACGATACAATTTCACTTGATTTTCATATTTATAAAAATTAATACATTTACTTATACTATCATACAAATTTCATTTCATATTTATAAAATTAATAACCTAAACTTATACTTTTACTAATATTTTTTATTTAAGCATGCTTTTTATTATTAATTATTATTAATTATTTATTCATTCAAGGATCTCTGTCCGAGTGAAGGCCTCCTCCAGATCTTGCCATGTTTCTCTGTCTGTGGCGATCTCTGTCCAGTTTTTTCCTGCAATTTCTATTATTTCATTTTCCCATCTTTCTAGTGGTCTACCTCGTTTTCTTTTGCCGGCTGGTCGTCGCCAAGTGGTTACGATTCTTATCCATTTTTTATCGTTAATTCTTGCTAAGTGACCTGCCCATTTCCATTTTAGCCTGCGACAATGGTGTGTAGCATCAATAACTTTAGTTTTTATTCTGATGTTTGAATTTCTATGTCTGTCTTTTCTTTTAATATTCAAAATACTTCTCTCCATGGCTCTTTGAGTTGTTTGTATCTTGTTAACCGTAAAATTGTTAAAAAAAACTGAACATTACGCAGTAACAAATTATTACCAACAAAAAACCCTTCTCTCCCACGCGTAAAGTCAAACGTATCAAATCACTGCGCACAATATGCTATGAGCTATTTATTTGTGAAATAAATATGCTAGGGTACTTTCGACCGTAGGGAACGTTTGGCCGGTCATGTTCACATTTAAAAGAGGGTCATCATCGGTGTCTATTCGCACAATTAAGTTAGTATTGTCTAGACCACAGTTCCCATGAAAATAAGCAGCAACAAAACGACTAGAGATAGATTAATAAATGATCAAGATGGAATAGTAAATGCTAGACCGCGAGATGAAATTTTATTTAGCTACTAGCTGAACCCGCAGCTTTGCTTGCGCCTAGGAATTCAAAGTTTCATACAAACTTTCATCCCCTATTTTATCCCCTTGGGGGTAGAATTGATCAAAATCCGTTCTTAGCGGATGCCTACGTCATAACATCTACCTGGTTTTGCTGTGCATTGATAGATCACTATGTCAGTCAATCACCTTTGAGTTATATATCTTTAGATTTGTACAGATGCAGTGGACTTCTGTCGGCTGAGGATGGACTTTTTGTGATATTCTGAGCTGTATTCACAGAGTAGGCATTTGAGAAATGTTCAAAGTACACATAAAACTTTTGAGCTATCGGCAGACCGTTGCGGTGAACTAGAAATAACTCAACTGAAAAAAAAACTAGCAGGTATGTAACCGTTATATATAAAACTTGTTGCGCCCCGCGGTTTCACCCGCGCAGATTTAAATCCCGGTATTCCCATGGGATAAAAAGTAGCCTATGTGTTATTCCAGACTATAATGTATCTCTCTGCCAAGTTTTATCCAGATCCGTTCAGCCGTCTCAGCGTGAAAGAGTAACAAACATCCATCCATCCATCCATCCATCCATACTTACAAACTTTCACGTTTATAATATTAGAAAGATAAATGTGTCTACCGCTCGCTTCGACGCGACGTGATATTGGAAACTTTGGAAACAGAATTCCTGAACATAGGAATAATGTAATAAAAATTTCTTATTTCATTTTCAACGATGACAATTTAATGTTTTGGTCATCAACTTCAACTGCGCGCAATTAAATCTCCTTGCTTATAAATTCGCCGTACCCATGACTTCAATAAATGCGCGCGCGTCGACGGCGCGCGCCACCATTGTCAGTCTGCGCAAACGCAAAGCGACGTCATCCAACGTGACGTCACCATTATCTTCGCTGATTTATGACACAGGCAGAGTGGTCGTTGATAGTGCATTAATCGTTTGTTTGGGGATGGGGCCGGTCCTGTGGGAACTCGAGTGCTGGCCTTATCGGCTTACTGGTGTTAATGCCTAATTATCTGTGCTAAGTGTTTTGCAAACAAGTTGGGAGGGTCACGCTTGTGACTGGTTCTTTTTGAACTTGGATTGTATGCAGCATTTATTTTTTAAATTTAATGGGTTACAAAAGACGGGTTTTTATTGTTATTTTATATTATATTTATTTATATAGTACATTTGTCATTTTTTTATTCTTTCATTACTTTTGACAATGATTTTCATTACGACAATGCCTATGTTACATAAGATGTTAAGAATAATGGTGGTAACAGTGGTGAAAGAAGTTTTGAAATCGTATTATTACTTTCTTTCGTTACAAACATACAAAAAAAATGTTTTCCTCTTAATGATATTAGTGTAGTCGGTATATGAAAGCATTATTTTATTGTAAGTTTTTCTAGCTCAGAAGTGCTGCATTTTAACCTTTTAAAATTTCGTGGCTTCGTAGACATTCGTAGAGCCTTCGTAGAACCTGCGTAGGGCTTACGTAGAGCCTGCGTAGAGCTTGCATAGAATCGAACCAAGCCTAGCTGTTTAATGTTGAGCTTTTAATGAGCTTAGTATGTGCGACGCGGCGACGGTCAAATAAAACGTTATCCATCTCGCCTTCTAATACAACCATAGTACAACGAGCCCAAAAACAACATCCTGAGAAAAATATCTAATGCCTTAATTCCTTATGAACAGTGACCTGCATGGCATACTGAAAGTCAACACGATAAACGATTAAATAAAACTTTCCTCAGCGAAACATAGAAAACGCTTAAACACACATCCTAATCACCTGCCCCAGAACTAACTACCCCAAGAGGTTACGCAGACAGCACATCATGGAACTGGATGGGTTGACATGATGCCGAAGAAGAGGAGAAGCACTCAGTAGAGTGCAGATTCTAAAAGACCAATAACCCATCATAAACCTGCTAGTCTGGAGACTGGTCGCAGATGTTATCACTATCGTGCCTAGTAGTATGAAGTATATAGTATAAAACAAAGTCGCTTTCTCTGCCCCTATATCCCTATGTCCCTATGTATGTATTATATCTTTAAAACTACCCAACGGATTTTGATGCGGTTTTTTTAATAGATAAAGTGATTCAAGAGGAAGGTTTATACGCATAATACATGCATGATATATGCACGCGTACGAAGCAGGGGCGCGCGGGCGAGTCGCTAGTTGGAACTAAAATAATAATAATATCCATCTCGCCATCTTGTTTAAACCAGCGCTATAACCAGCGCTATAACTTCAACAAGAAGCGTGACAGAATGCCGTCAAAAAGACAACGGTTCGTTTATTTGATCTAGTTAGGTTACAATCTCTCGTGGAAGTCTAAACTGGCCACTTCCCGACGCCGACAGACGGACGGACGAACGGGTGCGACTCTACTAATGAATATAAATTGTTAGCCGACCCTTTCGAAAATCAATACTCGCACCGCGCGTATCGGCCCAGTCGCAGCGTGATTTATTAATAATATTTTACGCAGATACCATCTAAAGTACGGCATCGTAATTGATGACAATTGGTACGGCTGAGATTGCGCGATAGGGTGCCGTAATCATTTTCGTGTTAACAACTCTTTAGTGCCGCCGGGACTTATAAATTTTAATACGTTTCTCCTAATGACTGAGATTAGGGGTTGGGCATTTTTGCAGTTGTTTGAATATTATGTAAATAGCGTGTTTCTTTGTTTTATATTCTTGGCGCGCACCGAGCGCTCCATCCATCAGCGGAATGGAGGAGGCGCGTGCCTTGAAACATGTTAACACGTTTGCATTTAAAACATTAACGATCTCTGGCAGCTGGCAACTAACAAGATGCCGTAGGGGCTCGATTCCTGACAGAAAAATGTTTACATGAATGTTGTCCTTTAAGTTTTGCAATGTAAGGATCCATCCATGGTACCTACTATGAATGGTACTCGCATAATAAAAATAAGAGTAGTAGAGCTCTTTGTGTGTGGCTCGTCCGGGGAAGTACTACCACCACGCCTTTTTCTGCCGCCAAGCAGCAACGCTGTGTTTCGGTTTGAAGAGTGTGGTCGCCGCCGGTGTAATTACAGGCACATGAGGCTTAACATCTGTATGCCTCAAGTTGATGGACGCAGGGCAGTGCATCGTAGGGCACGTTCCTATTGTGCGTGACCTACGGGGCACGGGTTTGTTTATAGGTAATGGTTACCACTTAACATCAGGTGGGCCATCTGCTTGTTCCATTAGCTAGTAGTATAAAAGAAACATACCCTGTGAAAGAAAATGTATCTAGACATGCGTGTTTTTTTTCTTGAACTCAACTCTCCCTTTAAATCCTGGAGGGAGAGTTCGCTTTAAAATCCTTCTAAACATGTCTATACCTAATAAAAAAACATTTAATATTGTTGCAAAATTATAGCAACAGGTGAATTTTAAGTTAGTGGCATTTGGAGATGCTAAAAAAACATGTCTATACGATCCATGTCAGAACATCTTCTCTCTGTACCATAGAATATGCAAAATCAGTTAATATTATCTTGTTTCAGTGTTTTTTATTGATATAATCATTATCTTTCAGCCACCATCCGCGGTTTAACCCGCGTAGCTTTATATCCCAGTCAGGATAAAAAGTATCCCATGTGCTATTTCAAGCTATAATCTATCTCTGTGCTAAATTTCTTCATTATCTTCAGCCGTTCTGGCTTTACTATAATGAGAGCTTTCACAATTAAGTTAGATGAAGGTTATTTTTCTTTTTGAATATCAAGATAATACGACGCCTATAAATATAAACAGGTTTTCCCAAGGAACAATTACGGAAGACCCCAATCTACCTTCAGAGTCGCGAACCGTGCCAACTCCACAAAGAGGGGTCGCTCAAATTTACATTTTTTCCAATGTATTGTGAACTTTTTAATGGTAAAAAGAACTTTAATGGTAAAAAGTTATTGTCTTTCCACTGCCTTTGTCAACGAGATCTTTTGTGCTCGTTCTCTCGAGAAATGTGAAAATGTAAAGCCGGGCCGTTGTTTCGAATGCTATTTTCTGGGGCAGAAAAATACAGAGAATTACTACAGGACATCCATTGTCAGCATTATTTCGAACGAAACGCTGTCATCTCATACTAAATTCAAAGGATAAAATACTTGTAAATTCGTTATTGCCGTAAATCTATCTACCAATAGACTTTAAATTACTGACTATTTCCTAAGATAAAATTGTATTACATCTATTAAGAAAAGTTACTTGTTTGGGTATTCGACTTAATTTATGATAATAATCATTCGCAAAACCAACTGTTACAAGTAAACGGCTGAATCACGCAAGTCATAATAGAGACACATTCGGCAATAATCCGCCATTGAAGGCCTCGCAGACTACCTTTATTACGTCGTTAAGATAAACACCGTTGGTACCATTTGTTTTCGCTAACTGCCGAAAATCTTTTTAAACCTGCACTGAAAATGCAGCGCTATTTTTTAATCGGGGAGATTTCCCGTCGACCCCTCGTTAAAGCGGGGAAACCCGCTCCAGCTCCAGCCGACCAACTTCTCAAATAATGAACCGAATAATACAATTTTATTTTCACAACTAGTATTTATGAAGGCAGTGCGCGATGATCTTTAGGGCGGGGTATAAGCGGGCGTCGCCATGGCGGCCGTGGGGAATGTATCCCGCACGCCCCATGTCTCCCTTATACCGATTGTCATCTGTAGAAGATGTTGCCTCCACTTTTCCTTTATACCTAGCAGCATCGCTTAATCTAAAAGGGTTCTATCTTTGCTTGCGGGAAACGGGACTTTATCACTAGGTGGTATGCTTCAAAGTGTACTGACGCGCGGCGGCCGCTGAAAACGCGGCAATCGATATTCTTTGTGAGTTGTGTTCCAGGGATACGATACACATCGGTGTCGATACAATGATGCTTTGCTATCTTTTTTGAAGGTATAAAAATTTAAAAGCTTCGAAGGCGTTTATCGCGGCGTTGAGAGATTTGTTTGAATTTAGACGCTTTGTGCTATCGCTCCACAACTTACTGCTAAAATTGACTTTAAAAAAAAGTTTTCTACCTTTAACAAGCTGTTTCCAAAGCAGAATCATATTTTATGAAAGTTATTCTTTTTATCAGTTTTGTACCAAAGAGTAGGAATGAAAAAAAAATCATGGAATATAAGTACCTAACAGAAATATTTATTATCTACCTTGAAACAATAAATCTGGAGAGACATTTGAATTATTATTGACTGTCTCTCCAGACATGTGTAAAAAATATTTATAATCGAAAGGGCTCAAAATCGTTCTTCCTGGAAACGGATAGGGGAGGCCTATGTCCAGCAGTGGACTTCTGTAGGCTGGTGATGATGATGATGATTAGGTTTATATTAATTAAATTGTTTTTTCTTTCTTGTTGAATGTTAGGTTAAGATTCAGACACATTTGTAAGAGAATTCTTAATGAATTGAACTCAGTTCCAACTCACCTGCAGCCTTCTTGTCCATTGACACCAGCATATCATCATTCCTTGTCCGACCGAATCCGAGAGTTGCACTGGCATCTTGTCCCAACTGTCCCCCATAGAAGTCTCCGAACGCAGTAGCACTCCCAAGCAATCCCGACCTGTCTTGTAAGGCTGCCTTGGCTTTCTCAACACTCTGCTTTAACTGTTCGAAGGTGGACTGATGAAGGCGGTAGGGAGGCCACTCGGTAGCTGGCCAGGGTTCTTCCTTGAGAGCGCTCCGTTTCAGTTCTAGGGCTCCGGCGTAGGAGCAGCTGCTTTCGTACATGGCAGCTTTGACGCTTCGGAGTGCGTTCGCACACCTAATTCCGCGAAAGTCAACCCTAGAATGGAAGAAATGAAATTTTTTAATGGTTTGACATCATCACTACATAGTATAAAACAAAGTCGCTTTCTCTGTCCCTATATCCCCATGTCCCTATGTCCCTATGTATGCTTAAATCTTTAAAACTACGCAACGGATTTTGATTCGAATTTTTTAGTAGATAGAGTGATTCAAGAGCAAGGTTTATATGTATAAAACATGCATGATATGTGCACCCGTGCGAAGCAGGGGCGCGCGGGCGGATCGCTAGTTGACAATATGAGTATAGGGACTGATCTCCATCATGTAATATATACGATGTTTTTAGTTCCTTGATCCTATGTGTATAAACAAATAACGGTGATTAAAGTTATTCAAGAATAAATGTATGCAAGAACAGATAATAATAATATTCAAAGGATTTAAAGTCAATCTTTTGCTTGCACAATTTCTTGTAAGTATTCCTAGGTCGAACTAGAATCATCAAGTTCTCGACATTAAAATGAAACGAGTGCCAAAAGTCCATTTAATATAAACATACCCAACAAGTACAGTTTCCTATCTAAATGGAGTGGGCTCTGCATGTTTTATCTGCCCCATGCATCTACATTATATCGTTTAGTTGAATTATGGACTGTTGAACGAGTGATAGTAACCAACTGACAGGGGCATTATTCTCGATGAAAATAGGAGATTCCTTGCCCCAAACAGTGAAACGTCAAACTTGATTTTGGGCTTTATTCTTTATGACACAGGAGATACATTGCCCTGACCGTATGACACCGGCTGCCTTGTCTTAGCTGTGATCGCGGTGCATATGGCCATAGTGAATAAGGCTCCAGGGCATTACTAGACATACTGAAGGGTTACTTGTCAAGAGTTATGATTTTCAGAGTTCAATCTTTGTATTAATGGTAATACAAATATTGAATTGAATCACATCTAGGCTAACACCTGCCACCTTCTTTAAGCCCTAATAATAGGCTCAAACACACCACAAGAAGTACGAAAACGAGACATTTATTGATGGTTGTCATATCCACTGCCTTCACCAAGCGCTTTGCTTCAACTTTTATAATGCGCACAGCCAAATTGTGGAATTTGCAGCGGCGTCCATTTTCCAATGTAGCTGGCAAGCACTGGATGAGAAGAGACGAAAACCAGGCTCAGTGGCGCGTCTTGGGAGAGACCTACGTCCAGCAGTGGACAAACATAGGCTGATAATGATGATGTCAATTTTCCGAATGCCTATAATTTGGATGTTTTCATGAAAATATTGAATAGGAATCTTCTGTGTAAACATATATTATATTCTTGTTATCATTAATTTTATATTGCACCCTGAACAACCATCTTATTCTAGGCTCCTCTCCATCCGAAGGTTGTCTGGAAGAGATCGCTTTTTAGCGATAAGACCGCCCATTGAACATTTAATTTTATATTATTGTTATAATTTGTCCTATTTTGTTAGTTTTAAGGTGTGCAATAAAGAATTATCATTCATTCATGTCACACCGTCGACAACATCAACATATAAGAAAAGTGCGTAAGTAAAGAGATCCGTAGAAACGGAATAAGAGTGAGGTAGACTTTGATTTCCATGTCTACGATAGCGCCTACAAACCTACAATTCTGACCGAACTTCCTATCTATCTACCTTTAAACGAGTAATTTAAGTATGTTTAAAAATAATCTCAATCTCGGACCCGGTTCCTATTTAATAATTACTTATGTATACCTACTTAAACAAAAAGTTTAAACTCCGGTTTCCGAAAGCGTGATCAACACTAATCGGCTGTCAAGTCACTTGCCTTTTTAGCTTTTACTTCAAATTAGATAAAAATAACAAGTGACTTGACAGCCGATAAAGTGATCAAAATGAAATCAAATGAAATCAAATCAAACAACCACAGGCGTCAGTAAACTGCTAGGACATAGGTACACGAGCCTCCGACTGTCTGCGATCATTCGACGACCTCTGTGGCGCAGCGGGCGAGAGCCTGCCTGCGACGCAAGAGGTTGCGGGTTCGATTCCCGCCTTGGAACAAATTTGTGTACGATCTGCAGAAATTTGTTCCGATGGTCTGGGTGTTTTCTATGTATAATAAAAAATATATATCTATGTAAGTATATTATAATGTATTAAATATATCAGTTATCTAGTACCCATAACACAAGCTTTGAATAGCTTACTTTGGGGCTAGATAGTGCTGTGTGGATTGTCCAGCATTATTTATTTATTTTATTTATTACATTTTTATCATTCGTCAAGACTGAAGAAATTTATTTATTTTATTTGTTTATTTAAAGAAATGATTTCAATATTAAAAAGTACCAAATTTAAAACATTATCTTATTTACCTACCTACATACTTTTAGTTCGGGCACTCGGGTTTTTTTATTTTTTAATAAATCTTCTTGTTTGTAAACAGATTCCTGTTTTTCTGGAATCCGTTAAGTTTTTACAGACAAAGATTATTTTATAAAATAAAGGCCGTGAAAATTCTTGCAGATCACTACAGTAAATAAATACTGCCTATAGTAATATACAGTACTCCTAGAGGTGCAGGTTATACAGTCAGCGTTTAAGTAGCATGTTGTAATTTGATTGCAAAATTTTACGAAAAAGTGTGGTGAGTTCCTAACTGAAAGTGGCCATCTAGTTTTGACGTTCCGTTGAGATAGAAATAGAAAAAAACCAGCTCCATTAAATCAAAAATCCTCAGGCATGGTAGATATCCCCTCAGATTTAGGCACTAGGTACCAAGTCCAGATTCTTTGACGGTGTCCAGGGGAGCATTAAGAGTTACTTCCAAATATTACATTTATGGCATACCTAGAACCACATTCTGGTGCAGTTGGTATTCCAAACGTGACAGATTACAAGCCCATCGCCATCGCTGGAACACTAAAGGATTACACCTACGCGACCATAGCGACTGCGAAGCGCGAGCGCATGCCGCGCGGCGGATTCTACCAATGCCTTATCTATGGCACTGTGCACATCTACGCGACCACAACGCGGGAACATTGTTTGTTGCCTGTTCTTCTCGGCGTTGGTCGCTCGGAACTGGCACCTGTTTTAAGACGTTTCTAGATGGTCCTTGTGATTTTATTGAATAAACGGATAAACATATTTTGACATTGACTTTGACACGTTTGACGTTTCAAATTTAACGCTCCCGCATTACGCCCGCTTCCTGCGTGACTGACGCACAGGTGTGGCTGAAGCCTTACTGATTACCTCATGATTATAAGCGATTACATACTTATCGTAATTATGCGGTCAGACAAGTTTACATTGTCAAGATAACTCACTGGTTCCGCCAATGATCTGCCGAGTCAAGGTCTTCACCCACGCCGTATTATAAATACATACGGCATGAATTAATGCGATAAACAAAGGGTGCACTGAAGGTTCTTTGTGATCATTAATGACCAATGAATAGGTAAAATTTATATGCGACCGGACCCATACCTAACTTACAGGACCACCGCTCTCTAATAAGATAAATAGTTAAAAAAGTAGTATAGCTCTTTGCGAAGGGCTCATCTGAGAAAGTACTCCTTCCGCATTTATTTCTGTCACCAAGCAGCGCTGCTGTTTCGATTTCAAGAGTGAGATTGCTGGTAGAAATTACGGACACATGAGGCATAATATCTTTATGCCTTAAGTTGATGGACGCGTGGTAGATGGTAGTAGAGCATTGTTGGGCACGTTCTTATCGATGAGATGTTGGACCACTTGTTCCACCGACAAAAAAACAAGACTTTTTTACTCATTCATCTACTTTTTTATCTCATTCTCGGGACTACAACGTAAAAATTGGGTTTATATTAAAATAGAGTAGACTTGTACTGTACAGCACCTCTAATCACATCTGCAGGAAAAATGTTATCACAAAACTGGATTCAAACCTTAGAAATGACGGCGCTACCACTGGGCTAATCTAAATACTCTCTATTATGTATGTAAGCAATAAATCCATCATTATTATATTATCGATGATAATTTACAAGACAAACGACACGAAGCTCTTTATGACTCGACAGCTTAGGCATCTGCTTGAACGCAAGAGATTTCGAGACCCAAGACGATACATATTTCAATTACAAAAAAAAAACTATTTTCCCTTTATTTTCCCGCGGAACCAAATGGAAATATTATTAAAATAATCTTTAATTTTTTTCAACCAAAATAAAAACACTTAAAAAATGATCCCAGGCATTATGAATAAGACTAAAAAAGTTTAGATTGAAGGTAATACTCGTATTTCTGTTTCGTAGTCACTTTGCAAGTCAAATGATGATAGGAAACGTTAGGAAGAAGTCTCACCTCATGTCGGAGACTCTCTTTCTCTTCGGTCGCTTTTTATCTTGCTTGGACTTCTCCGTCGTGAAAGCTTACACGTGGTATCACATGTCGTGATACCACTTATCATGTAAGAAATACTCAGCCAGTCGATTACAACGATCAGCGTATAATTCAACACGGCCTTATTACACGCTCCATTTCGATTTGCTTTGCACTAAATTATATTTAAGTAAACACTAGGGTAGTGCACATGTCTTATCGATTATTTGGAATTAATCGTGGGTTATCGATCGGTAGATGTGATCGAGCGACAAGCGTCGCCGCGGTTAGCGGCGGACTGACGCGCCAGCGCACAAACGACCAAATTGAACGCATCCGGCAAAAGGGAAATATGTCGTACAAACAATTTATTCACAGTTTGATTTGACTTGAATTCAGTGGTACAAAATACGCATGTTTAATTGTAATTATGAAACCGGAACATGGAGTTCATGTTTTAGAGCGACGTGACGACGCAACGCGGCGGCTCCCATCGTTGATGCCATAATTACCATTGTTGTATGAAGTGACATCGATAACTTTAATAGTTCATTAGACCTTATCATCTCATTACTGAGTAGGCGATAGTAACTAACAGATCCAAAAGAAAAATGAGGTCTCCTAAACTGAAAAATACCTACTCGGTATGCTAGTAGCTGCGTTGATTACAAATTCGGTCTTAGATCTTGGAAGGAATAACTTTTGGTCGTTTATTCTGTTGATTCAGTCTAGAAAGTAATTCATTCAAAACTATTTTTACTGAGCTGACCGTTTCATCCAAAACGACTTTGCCTTTTTTTAATACCGTCGTTCGTGGTGACTATGTGCCTGGCAGGTGAAAATGTGCAATGAGGGTTTTGTAAATAAAAATAAAAATTTGTAATTGTAAATCTAATTTTGTACAACACATGTTTCGTTCAAAATTAGATTTTTGGATAGTTTCGTAATAATTATCTTTTTTTTCACAGATAATGTCAAAAAAGTTTTCACCTGCCAGGCACATAGTCACCACGAACGACTCGGTACTGCATCAGATATTTCCTTGGCCAGCAATACGAGTAACAACGTGGGCGAGTCGGCAGGATGTCTGTGTTATGCGGCATTACCTTATGATAAGCGGCAAAAAGATGTTTCCGGTGTCGGCCAGATATCTAGCATTAAAAAGTAAGTTCATAGTATATAGCACTAGTGGCCGAGGTTTTGACCTTTACCTGAAGTTTGGTCAAGAAAAGCCAACGATAAAAGTGTTTGAGGAAGCATCTGGCTCAATAAAATACGCTGAGGATAAAAATCAATATTAGTGAACATCAATCATAAAGGCTCAGTTAGCAGGTAGAAGTTGTAAAATGACAGCTGCTATTATTGAAACAAATGTACGTAAGGGAACTTGAAGTATTAATGGTTTTTTGCCACAAATTGTATCGGTTTTTTTTGCCGCGCGTACATAAAGCGTTTTCAGCTATTGAAAGTATCACACGATGTATACAAGAAAAAATAAATTCCCCAATCGACCATTTTGTGTAACATAATTTCCATCGTTATTTATTTGCGTACTAACAAATAAATAATAAATGTGCTATATATAACGTATTGCTATTGAAAAATCGATTAGAGACAAAATAATGACCATAACGTGAAATTTCGGTATCATAAACACTTATTAATGTAAATAGCTGTAAAATTGAACAGTCCTTCATAAATCAATTAAATATCCTTCGTAGAATAAGTAGGTTTTGAAATTGGACCGACTTTTTGAAATATAAAAGTAATGAATAAATGATTGCAGTTCATAAGTTATGAACAAGATAGATTATAACTCAATTCTTATGGCCCTTATTCATAATGGTCTTTGAGCGCGTCATAGCTATCAGACCGATGAGTCTGTTGCTGTCTCTTTTCGTTGGCATTAAAGTGACAGTGACAAAAATACTACCTAGTGTTAAGACGAAGACAAGAGCTAATGTGACTCTCGCTCGCACGTTTTGACTTGTTGGAAGATAAAAAATCAGTAAAGCCATTTTCGAAAAATCGCAAACAACTATCTTGTGTGCCTACATAAAAGTTTGCTTTTTTAGTTTTCGTACTCAAACAAACTTTTGAGTAGGAAAACTTGCATCAATCCAAATGAAATTTTTACGAAACTATGCGCAATGTGATTGCACACAAAATGGTTGTTTGCGATTTTTCAAAATTGGAATTTGAGATTTTATATCTTTCAAAATGTCGAATCGTGCGAGCGAGAGAAATGTTAGGTATTGTCAACGCCTTAGAGTGAGTTAGCCAACTCTGGTGACGGAGACGTAGAGTATTTTATTGAGAATCCAGAAACTGAATTTACTGGAAAAACATGACTTCAGTCGAGCGCAATAATTAATTCGCGCTTGATTTATGCGAATATTATTCAGCTACTCCCGAGGCTCCGACTTACGACTGTACATCGCTTAGATTTACGAGTATGCCTCTATGGTAATGTACAATATGTAGCTACTTATAAATATATAATGTACGTTGAATACATTTGCGTTGTAGAACCTGGCGTTATCTCGTGGTCAAAGTGTATTTTAAAATTTTAAAACGTTTCGTCTTCCGTTTTTAGACAAGAAAATGTTCGCCGTTCTCTTTCGTGATATGTTGTTTGGCTTAATATTGCTGATGGATTATATGGAGTTTCTGGATTAATAAATACAGGCGAATAATTCAAATTCACGTTTTAAACTCAGATTAGGTAATCTACCTTTCAACAAGTATTATCCTTATTCTTTTCGTCACTCTACTCAAGCTTAGCTCTACTTCAACGCTTCATCATCATCGAGTTACTCGTACAATCGTGAATTTATCTGATGGTACCTAAGTGCATTTGTTTGTAACTTTTCCATACCCGAGAGAGCATTATGAACGTTTCTAAGTGATCCCTGTGATTGTCTACACTAATATTATAAAACTAGGACCGTTTGATTTAGTTTGAGTGGTTGTATTTCAGAACTTAGTTACAATGCGCTTTTGTTATTTAACTTTTACTTTTACGACGTTTGTAGACGAAGGCACTTCTACAAGAACAAAATAAATAATCCTGGACAATCCACACAGCACCATCTAGCTCCAAAGTAAACTACTCAAACTTGTGTTATGGGTGCTAGATAACTGATATATTTAATACATTATATACTTACATAGATGGATATTTTTTATTAAACATAGACTAAAACAACATACATATATTTTTGTGTCTCATGCGTTTG
This sequence comes from Plemyria rubiginata, assembly GCA_963576535.1. Taxonomy (NCBI): domain Eukaryota; kingdom Metazoa; phylum Arthropoda; class Insecta; order Lepidoptera; family Geometridae; genus Plemyria; species Plemyria rubiginata. The sequence continues at coordinate 1,348,645 of OY754905.1, forward strand.
TCTTTAAAATAAAAACGATACCTAATATTATAGTACGGGTCTGAACAGACGAATTCAAAAATATATTTAAAATCCACTCCGTACCTAAGTACATGTTATTACCTATATTATACTATTAGCGATAACAACCTTATTCGACGAATTTAAATATTCTTAAAAAGTAATGCATAAAAATGCAATGATATGTTAAAATGCAACACGGAATGCATTCATTTGTGGAAATTATTCGCATGTTTCCGCGCTGTTTTCGCATAAGGGTTGAACTACAACATCATATCACCGACCAGCGACGGTGTGTCATTAACTTTTTATTTTGAAATATTAACCCCCGGTTTCTGAAAGCTCGATCAACACTAATCGGCTGCCAGGTCACTTGCTACTTCAGCTTTTACTTCAAATTAGATAGAGATAGCAAGTGACTTGGCAACCGATTAGTGTTGATCGAGCTTTCAGACACCGAGGGTTATACTGTTACTTTAGATCACGGAACAAAGAAAACCCTTTTCTGTGCTTTAGATCTATGGTTAAGAGACTATGTGCCAGTAGTGGCATGGTGGTGGAAGCCCTGCATTTTAATTCTAAGGTCGCGGTTTTGAATTTATTCATCAAAAGATAATTGTGACCTCACCTTCAAAAAATAAAGGTGTGACTCCTAGACAAAAATAAAATCACAGCTTAAACACAGCTTTACATGATATGACCACGTCTTTTCTGATGTTTTTTTTTAATCCTTTTAGGCTTACAGGGCTGAGGGTGAAGAAAATATGATTCATGACCTAGGCACTACAGCGTTCTGCTAATAATATGACCCCCTGACGTTTTATAAATAAACTGGAATAGGTGTAGAATTTTAAAAACCTGCAACACACAGCTAAACCATTAGTTCTGTATGAGGAAGGTGCTTCCGCCATGATTGAAAGGTGTTTCAGTCATGATTGAAAGGTGTTTCAGTCATGATTGAAAGGTGTTTCAGTCATGATTGAAAGGTGTTTCAGTCATGATTGAAAGGTGTTTCAGTCATGATTGAAAGGTGTTTCAGTCATGATTTAAATGTGCACTATAAATTACACAAATCAATTCAACTCCTCTCTCCGACATCTCTCTTCCTCGGCACCAACGCAAGCCGAGGTCCGTATCTAAGTGGTGCCCTTGCGTTTGTTTGCCAATAAACTTTTTTTTGTATAGCAGAGTGCCTTCTGCGCTTGCCAGTGGTCGGGTAACGCTGTCGGCAATCGTCATACGGTGACACCAGCATTTTAATCCATTTGAAAAAAAAATCAAATCCAACGTTTGGCCATGCGTCAGCATCCTAGTAGTCTGTGGTTTGGCCCAAATAAAACGGTACCCAAATTTGTAACAAATACTAACCCAGGAGGACGAAATAGCAAGCTAGTGAAACTTTCACGTGAGGTGACAAGCAAGATGACAAAGCCGACTCTCCTGCTTTTTAAAACACGGGGTTTTAGGTAGTTGAGGTACGCACTCGTTGATATGAAGTGTGATTTGATCACAAAATTGTTCCTCGTTGCCAAAACTGAACGTGGTTTGGCTGAGATCGTAATAACTTGTTGTGGTTTGTTGTTGGAAAAATGAAGCTTCAAATTTTTGTTAAATTTTAGTAAGCTGCTCTGGAATTTTTATAGTGTTTATAGCTAGTTATAGTATAGTTTATTATTTGTGGAATAGCACTGAAATGTATTAACATCTTTTATGCTGATGGGGTTGGATAAATATCAGGTAGCATGAAAGTAGAAGGTATTCGAAATATACATAAAGTTTAAATTAATATAACTAACAAGCTAAGAAATTGGCAAGTAATTTTATGCTATGTTCTAATTTATTTCCTTTGTATAATTATGTTCTTAAATGTTTCATTAATACACAACATTATTATACAAAGGTGCATGAACAACAAATCGAGTCATAATTTTAACCCGATAATATAATATTAATATGTTTATTTTAATACACTGGATATTACATATTATTATTAATTTTGAATATACTCGTTACTTAGTGAACAAACACCTAATCTGAAATGTTTTGTTTTTTTACGCACTGATATTATGGCCTAAACGATGTTATAAACGGTACATATTTTACAATGATTATACAATATGAGAGCTTCTGTATTTATTACGTTTTTTTAGTTTGCAAGTAAATTAATTCTTTATACAGGTGGTTATACACTTCCAACTTTCACTAACGGTAAGCCAACAGTAGCAGCCCATCAACCACATCTCACTGCCGAAGACTCACCTTTAATTCACCATCTTCCGACCTTAATTCACATCCATGACACTGCACTGTCATACGGAAGGACCCGTCTAAGTTATTTGTCGTTATAAAAAATAAACAGATCGATAGATGAGAGCTAGGCACGCGTCCGCGGACAGGAAACCGGGATAATACGAGTGAGGTGCTCCGTCCGGTGGCGTGGGGGTGGCGAAGGCAGCGGGCGGCCACGCCCTGGGGCGGGGACTGCGGCCGCCTGCGCGGGATCATCCGACCCCAGCTGTGAGGGATGATGGACCATATCTGCACGCCATTCCGATACGGACCCCTGAAAGCGGACGGCGATAGTGGGCCTCGTTGGATGCGAAGAATTTGTTTTCTGGTCGGTTTTTTACGATGTATTTTTTCGAGATACCTAATACCCATGATTCACTGAAAGATGTTACAATCTACACCTATTTTTGTGAAACATCGACTGTGATATGAGCTCAACGACTCTCATGGGAATAAAGGTGCAGCTCCTCATGCAAACTTTTTCCAAAAATACATTTAGTTTTTTACCATTACATTCAGATAGAAAACTTTTTTGGATCTAAATGTTTTTTTGTTGAATCTTTCTATTTTCCAAAACTTTGTTGTTTGCAATTTAGAATACAAAAATTTATAACCCTTTAAAAATGTCGACTTTGTTTGAAAAACATCTTCATCTTAAATTAACGAAAGAACTGACCACAAATAAACTCATTCAATGAATAATCTGCTACTTATTCCTACAAAGCATTTTCTTCTTGTAGCGAAGAAAAGTTTTGTCACGGTCCTATTTTCCATACCTGTCCTACACAATAACACACCAATAATCATTACAGCTTCCATAATTATTGGCACACGGGTGATTTGAAATTTCGCAAAACAGAAATCATGAGAAAGATAAATTTTGATAAAGGAACTATTAAAAGGCGATTTTGTGAATATAGTATTTAAGTGCGTCTAAGATGCTAGGATCGCAAGTAGTCGGTGGATGGAAAGGGCTCAGAATCGTTCTTCCTGGAATCGGATAGGGGAGGCCTATGTCCAGCAGTGGACTTCTGTGGGCTGTTGATGATGATGATGATGAAGATGGTCTAAAGTCAAAGTCAAAATATATTTATTCAATAAAATCACAAGGATCACTGTGAAATGTCTTAAAACTAGGTGACTCTATTGTCGCTAAAAACGATCTCTTCCAGACAACCTTTGGTTTGTGCTTTTTTGTTATATAAAAAACACAAAGCTCAAGAAAAGTCTACACCCACTTGAACCCTCGTGATTCGTAAGCAAAACTGGGTAATTAAAGCGATGTTCATTGAGTGCGGCTAATCGCGGGTCGGGGCGGGTCGCGCCACCCTTCGACCATTAGTTTGCGCCTCGCGACTACGATGCCTGCTTACTGTTTGTTTTGGTACCTACCTATCAGGCTTACCATGACTTTTCGTTTACACACAATGTCGTTTTCACAGCCAATGGACTCATCATCATCATCATCATCAGCCCACAGAAGTCCACTGCTGGGCATAGGCCTCCCCTATCCGCTTCCAGGAAGAACGATTCTGAGCCCTTTCCATCCACCGACTACCCGCGATCCTAACAATGTCGTCAGTCCATCGGGTAGGAGGGCGTCCCACACTTCGCCTTCCTGTTCGTGGTCGCCATTCAAGAACGTTTATTCCCCATCGGTTGTCAGTTCTTCGAGCTATATGACCTGCTCATTGCCAATGGACTCAGTAAGGCTAAATTATGATAAAATTCCGTTTTCTGTTTCTGTATAGGTTAAGCTTAGTTTTCCATCTTCAAAAGTTAAGACTAACATTTATGTAGAAAAACCTGTTTGGATTAAAATGATATTTCTGTAAACCTTTGTAAATCTATCGAAAACTTTGTCGATTGCAATTTTTCAGTCATCGTCAAAAATATTGTAATGTGCGATTGAGTTTTTTGATTGTTGTCTGCGTCTTAATGTATTTTACTACATTTTTTTATGGTGTATTATTCTTTCTATTCTAAGCGCTTTCGCTATGCACGACACGCTAAACTGCCTGTCACGGGTGTAGCCACGGAATAGAGAAAACTTTATATTTCTGTGGGTGCAGCAGTGAGCAGTCACTATGTTACTACGGCGGCCCTAATGGTAGCCTCAAAGTTGATTGCTGTTCTCCGCTTGGTTGCCTGAAACTGGCATTGAGTTTCACTGAGACACAAATAAATTCAATTGGCACCACACTGAAGCTTCAATAATAAACACTAGAGGCTCGTCATGGCTTCGTACAGGTGGAAATTTATTGTTTAAACGTTTACAGCCTTTGCTACTCAGGGATAATGTAGCATTATAATGGTGAAAGAGTTTTTTGAAATCCGATTAATAGATTTTGAGTTTATTCGTTACAAACATACAAAGCTTTCCTCTTTAAAATATAAGTGTACAAGTGTAGATTACATTGTAGCATATCATACAAAATAACGGTAGGAACCAAGGCAATAGTTTGTTGCCAGTTCTTTTAGGCTTGGTCGCGTGGAACTTGCACTTAATTTTAAAACGTCTATGACCCTTGTAGATTTCTTAAATACCTTTTGACTTTGACAACCAAAGTTGACGACGAGCTCTAATACGAACATACTTAAGGGTCCGGCGACAGCGGCTCGCAATTTCGAGGTGCGATTGGCTATTATTTCATTTTATTTCATTTCGGGGAGGTTGTTTGAAAGAATAACTCTAAAGTGACACGCATAAATACTATTCGAACACAAATAATACAATAATATAAGGGAAATGTGCTTGAGTCAGAAATCATTTTGGTATTAGGTAAACGTAAGACCAAACATACTAATACCAAAATGATTTCTGATTCGGGCATGTTTCCCTTATATTATTGTATTATTTGTGTTCGAACAGTATTTACGCGTGACACTTTAGAGTTATTCTTTCAAACAACCTCCCCGAAATGAAATAAAATGAAATAATAGCCAATCGCACCTCGAAATTGCGAGCCGCTGTCACCGGAGCCTTAAACAAATATTAAGTACCAAAAACATTTCTTGCCAAAAATACTCCCTCGGTCAACAAAAGCCCCCCTGCGTAAAACAAAGCTCTGACATGACGGCCGATAATGAATTGATCGACGATACGTGCGTACATTGATTTGATAACGCCCGGCATCACCTGGCTAGGTGCGGCTGCGAACTGCGCACCTTGGCCTTCCCTTTGTCTTCTAAAGCCTCGGCTATCGGTGGACGTAGCTGTTTCACGCACACATCAATAAGACTGAATCTCAAAATAACGCAAATCCTACAATTATAAACGCGAAAGTTTGCAAATATGGATGGATATGGATGGATGTTTGTTACTCTTTCACGCCGGAACGGCTCAACGGATCTGAATTAAACTTGGCAGATAGATGGATTATAGTCTGGAATTGCACATAAGCTATTTTTTATCCCGTGGGAATACCAGGATTTAAATCTGTGCCGGTGAAACCGCGGGGCGCAACTAGTCCTTCATAATATTATCCTATTGCCATAGGTTAGAGTACCAGGGTAGTGTTGATGTGTCTTCAATATCAAATCAAAGGTTGTCTGGAAGAGATCGCTCTCAGCGATAAGACCGCCCATTGTACAGTTAGTTTTATTCCTTATTTATTTTAGTGTACTTACTGTTTTTCTTTTAAGGTGTACAATAAAGTATTTTCATTCATTCATTCATTCATTCATTCATTCAAATTCATGAAGCTGTTATACCTATATTTTTTACAAGCAATTATAATATATAATAATAATAAGCAATATTAATAAGCAATAATTCAACTATTCATAATATATTGTTTGTTCGGGTGGAGTCTTACAACTCTATTTTGAAGCGGATTTTTTCAACTGATTGAGCTGAAATGTTGTAGGTATACGTTTAGTTTGGATAAAAATGCATGGTAAGCAGGCATTTACGTAAAAGCTTGATTTTAAAAAGTATTTTGCTTTTAAATAATTTTTTCAGCACATAGAACTTATTTAACGTCGCAAGCTTGCTCAAATGGTTGCCATTTTTTTTTGTTTCTTTTCCAGCGACAAAGCCCTTTAAATAAATTAAAAAAAAAAATCTTTGACGTGCGTTTTCCTTCCGTTAGATGGCACTATTTAAACGTTGTTCGAGGGACTCAAAGGAACACAGCGCGCGGCGCCCTCCATGTAAAAAGTTGCCTATACGAGTTAGCCCTCTATGATATATGTATGAAACTAAATTGTATCTTCTCTGTTAGCCCCTTTATTTCGAGTTACGCAGTCCAAACTAGCAAAATCAAAATAGCAAAATACAAATAGCATTAAATCTAAATAGATGGGGCTATTCGCTAACTATAATTATAGTGGTTCGTGTCGAACATCTCTCGTGATGTCGGCTCTAGTCTCCGACTATGCTGTGTTGGATGATGATGATGAAGTCCTAGCCGTTATCGGCTACGGCTGTTAAAGGATATTTATTGTGTAAGGGCTTTGAGTGAGATAACCGATAAAATATTGTTAAATAAATATGTATTTTCAAATTAAAAGGTTTTCTTATATTCTAATCTATTTATTTATTTATCCAATAAAACAATCAAAAACAATTTTACAGAAACCTTATTTAAATCAACATGAAATTTGGTTGGTTTAATCTTCTTCGAACACAATACACGAGCACCTACTGTCTAAACCACAATGGTTTCTTACAATAGGTATAATATCACATCTGCTGTCAATAACTATCGGTCAAAGATCTTATCTCTTGTAAAAGATTTCAAGATTATCGATAAAAAAAGCTAAATGACCAGCAATAGAGGTCAGTAAACTCTCGGAACTGGCGGTATGGACTCCACTTCACTATCCATTGGCGTGTCGATGACCGGCCGATAGGTTATGGTGACGGCTCCCGTCGATAGATCACATAGAGACATGCTGTGCTTGCGCCAGTGTTGGTCGAGAGGCTTCTTTGTCTGAAAAAATAAATCATTTTATTCAGCCTGCAATCGTTTTTCAGGACATTTTTCCGAACATGAAGTGGGTTACTTGTTACTTGTGTTGGACTCCTGTATCCGCATTTAGACTCTAAGGTGGTCCATTATGCGTAAGGGGTGATCTGGCTATAATTGTAGCCAGCCTAGCTCCTCCCAAAAGCGCAGAAGCTTCCTGGGGGCTTCACAGGCGTGGAGGAGTGACCTGGGGGTTCCTAGGATTTGCTGTCGTTGGGAGGCTACGCCCTCGCATTCCAGGACTACGTGACATGAAGTGGGATAAGGACAGGAAGATGCTGATGATGATCGTTTTTCAGAGCAAAAACGGGATGTGATGGCGTGAGTGTTTTGTATGCGCAAACGCATCCCCTCTACTGTTTTCCAGCGTTCATTTTAAATGCCGCGACATCTACCACCTGTGTTATTTACCTGCCCTTCGGTTGGCTTAGAATAATCCATCTCATCAAGCCGATTCGGGAAGTCGTCTCTGAAGTGCGCTCCTCTACTCTCCACTCTGTTTTTAGCACAAGCCACCACCTGGAAATAAAGATTTTTATTCTTATAAACAGTTTGCTGATAGAACAAGCAGATGGCCTACCTGATGATAAGTGATAACCATCATCTATAACAAATCATTGCTTCGCAAGTCATGCGATATGAACGTGCAATTCGATGCACTGCCCAGTGTCCATCAACTTGAGGCATACAGATTAAGCCTCATGTGCCTGTAATTACACCGGCAACCAAACTCTTCAAACCGAATAATTATCTTCATATGGAATAAGACGACAATGATTATCATCTGCTTATTCCTATAGAAAGAGCTAGAAAGAAGTGCTCGAAAGGAGCTTTGAGGCGCACTTAAATTATATTTTGTTCATGTAATATATGTATAATATGTCTTATATGTGTATTATTATTAGGAATACGTATTTAATGTATGTATTATATTTTATTTTTATTATTTTACTTAACTTTAGGAATAGTTATAAAGGTTATTGTACACCGCCGTCTTTATAGTTATTATTGTAAACCGCGGCCTCTCTGATTTTTCATATCCTTTCCATCCAAAGGTTGTCTGAAAGAGATCGCTTTTAGCGATAAGGTCGCCCATTGTACCTATTCTTTTTTCAAGCTTCTGTATGTGTTTTCTTTTTGCTTTGTGTACAATAAAGAATTTATCTATCTATAGATAGATAGATAGATCTATCTATCTAAAATCTATCTATCTATCTAAGTTTTTTTCACCACACTATTTCGAAGGAAAGACATGACAAGAAGATCAACTGGGAAAAGCACAAAAACAAGGGCGTAATTCTAATTTCAAATTACGATGTGTTACCTGCACGGCCATCTCCAACATATTCTGCAGCTCGAGGGTCTCCACCAGGTCGCTGTTCCAGTTGAGCCGGCGATCTGTCACGCGGATTTGATCCAGAGCTTTATACCAGCCCTGTATTTCCTGTTCGCCTGTAACCATGATGATGTAATGAGAGAAAGAAAAAATTTACTGACACAATACACACAGGAAAAAAAGCTGAAACAGCTTCACGACTTTGATCCCCAAGCACGGTTGATATCCTCTCAAATCTCTAAAGGTGCGCTTATACGGGCAATTTTTTGAGCCATAATTGCTCGGCATAACGAATGACGAATGGATCAATCTGGAATAATAAGTGGAGCAATATGCAGCAAATACATACAGCGAAAGCTGCTCGTCTATAAATAAAATAAATAAATAATAAATAAATAAATTCAAGGACCAATTAGAATCAATATTGCCGAAACAATTGCCGCATTTTTTTTGAAACTACTGCACAAAGCTTCACTAATACTCCAGGTTTATTTATTCGCCATAAATTTGTATTGCCGAGCATTTATTGCTCAAAAAATTGCCAGTGTAAGCGCACATTTAGTAGCAAGTACTAACTCCATATTCTAAAGGATATAAGGTTTCTAAGGACGTCTAAGGGGGTAGTCAGAGTAAAACACACAGAACAGTACAAAAAAACAGAAACAGAAAAATTAAGTAAAGTTTTAGACCAATTCGCTCCCTCTTCGACTTCGTTCCTTCTCGACGTCGATCAAAGTTGACCGTTGGTTTTGTAGAAACTATCGGACGACGTTGACAATATATTCTACCATCGACGGATGCCGTTGATCGATGATCTCTACCATCGACGGATGCCGTTGATCGATGATCGATTGATAGATGTGGTAACACCTTTGAAAAAATGTCTAACCCTCAGCCAACAGCTTCGCCTCCCGGAAGACGCCGCACTTGTTCTGCATGGTGTTACGCATCTCAGCTCGCAGCTCCGCCGTGGGCGCGCATCCGTTCGCGTACCGAATCTTATCGAAGTTGTCAAGCGTCGCTTCGCACAAATTCTGTAGCAGAAATTTACTAAATCATAAGTACTAAATAGTTTTTATTTTCGACTTCAAATACACTGAAAAACATTAAACAAAACTATTGGTGAAAATCAAATATTCATTGCTGTATATATTTTTATCTCTTCAATAAATTTGACTAACGAAAAACGTAACGTTTTGAAAACGTACAAAACAAAAAGTACCTATGTACCTATACCTAATCTTAGTGATTTTGTAACAAACAATCATAAAAACCGTCGAATTGAGAACCTACTCCTTGTTTGAAGTCGGTTTAAGTGGAAATCATGTACAATTTTTTAACCAACCCTGGATTACACTAGGTTTTATTTTCGTCGCGTTGCCTGGTGCTTTATTCACTATTACCAATCCAATCGCGTTTGCGCTTAGATCGCTATGTGTCGTCACACGGTTAGGGCAAAGTATCTCCTATGTCTAATAAAGAATAAGGCCCATGTTAGCGTTTTGGCGTTCCACGGTTTGGGGCAAGGAATCTCCTATGTCAAAGAGAATAAGGCCCCAGCCCTTGAAGCACTTGATTAGTTATCCCTTGAAGCTGTTTATGTTTTTTTTTATATTATCCGGTGTGTTAATCTTACGTCTTTCAGCTCCGGCTGCTTGTCCCCCGGCTTGGCGATTCTACCGATGTTCTCCCCGATGGCCCGCCCGAAGACCACAATGTCAAGGATGGAGTTGGCGCCGAGGCGGTTCGCGCCGTGGCAGTTGCTGACCGCCTCGCCAGCGGCATGCAGACCTTGCACGCTGCAGTCTTTGCCGTTTTGATGGACGATTACCTGAATTAATCAAGTTAAAACTTGACGCGTGACTTGCGAGCCAGTTTGTAATGGGTAACCACTTAAGGTGAAGACAAGAGCTAATGTGACTCTCGCTCGCACGTTTGACTTGTTGAAGGATATAAAATCACTGAACGCATTATCGAAAAATCGCAAACAACCATTTTGTGTGCAATCACATTGCACACAGTTTGGTGAAAAAAATCATTTTGATAAATGCAAGTTGCACGAAAACTAGAAAAGCTAACTTTTAGGCAGGAAAACTTGCATCTATCAAAATGATTTTTTCACCAAACTGTGTGCAATGTGTTGTTAATGGTTGTTTGCGATTTTTCGAAAATGAGTTCAGTGATTTTATATCTTTCAACAGGTCAAAACGTGCGAGCGAGAGTCACATTAGCTCTTGTATTCGCCATAACAACAGGTCAATGGGGGAGGCCCACCTTGTTCCATCAGCTAGTTGAATACATTGCCCTGCGTCCATCAACTTGAGGCATACTGTTAAGCTTCATGTGCCTATAATTACACCGGCAACCATATTCTTCAAACCGAATGAGGCATATCTATATACTAATTTTAGTCTTATTTTGTATGGTTTTACGCAACAACTCATAATCATTGATCGAATAAATTTAAATTTAAAATTTCGTATAATTTTGCACTATTCTGGTCAACACCACATAATAATGCGAGTGTTTATCGGCTAACCTCTCCTTTCTAGTTGATCGGTACCCCGATGGTGTAGTGCATGGTGGGTATGATCGACATAATGCGAGTGTATCGGTCATGGATGACGTCAGATGAAGGCAATTTAAGGTATTGGCTAACCTCTCCTTTATAGTTGATTGGTATCCCACCCATGGTGTAGTGCACGGTTGGTATGATCGGTATGGGCTGCGTGTAAACGTCGACGCCAGTGAACGTCCTTGCAGTCTCGGAGATACCTGGCAACCTCTCTTTGATCTTCTCCGGACTGAGGTGGTGGAGTTGTAGGTACATGTGGTCCTTTTTAGGACCCACACCACGACCTGAAGATGAAATCGTGGCGTATAGGCTTTTCTACATAGAACCATCTGCATGGAATAAGGCTGTTGCCAACCAAAAGTACCTACTGTGTACTTATACAATTAAAGTCGAGGCAATAAAAGACTGAATTTTAGTGGTACTTTAGCATTCAGGCTTTTCTACGAGCATGCGTTAGTAAGACGATGACGACAGTTCCGACCACTACAGACTCGTGGTCACACCAGATTGACACACTGGTGTGACTAACAGGAATTCATTTTACTTGTGGTCACACTATGTGGTGTGATCAATAGTAAGCTATTAAAACATAAGACTCGTGGTCATCCTGTTAGTGTGGGGAATGACGACAAATAGCCGCATTAATCCTTAATCTCATCGGATGTTGCTCCAGCTTATACAAGCTAATTATAATATGTACCTATTATTCTACAGGAAAAACGTAACGCTACTAACTAATGTAAATTATAGAATCCAGGCAATGCTCAATGCGTATTCTACGTGGTTATATAAAATACCTTGTCGTATTTCAGTTGCAATGGATCTCGAAACAACGTCACGACTGGCAAGGTCCAGGGCCTTGGGAGCGTATTTTTCCATGAACCTCTCTCCTTTGCTGTTAACTAGGAAGCCACCCTCACCGCGGCAGCCTTCTGACATTAGGCAGCCAGAACCGTAGGCACCTTTTAAAAACATACACGGATTTTATTCTTTATTGCACTCAGAAACAACATTTATAAACTTAAATAATAAAATATGTACAAAGGCGAGCTTAACCCTAAAAAGAGCTCTCTTCCAGCAAACCTTGAAGGAGAGAGACTAGTAAATTTAGAAGTGGGTACGATGTGTACAAGATGAAAATTAGAAAAAATGAAGCAATATAAAATAAATATTGTGCGTGTAGTTCCAATAATTTTATCAAATTATTGGAACTACACTCGCTAATAAGATAACCATAGGAAAATGTTAGCTTCTTTTTTTCACTTGCGAAGACGGTTTCACCTTGATTACCGATTCATAAGGTGAAAAACTGTCTTGGCAAATAACTGCGATCTTTTTTTTGCCTAATATTAGCCGAATGCTGAAGAAGGGAGGGTTATAGCTCTTTCGTCTTTCGGCTTTTCGTCTTGACGTTGGAACTCGATTAAGCAAAACACACTATAGAAGCATAATACCTACCAGTAGGATGGAACTGAATAAACTCCATGTCCTGAAGAGGAATGCCAGCTCGGTGTGCCATGGCACAACCGTCTCCCGTACAAGTGTGCGCGGCCGTGCAAGAGAAAAACATGCGCGGGTACCCGCCTGTAGCGATCACCGTGTTTTTGGCTTGAAACCTGCAGTTTGGTATACAATATTATCGGTATATTGTCACACATTGGATGTAAGTTGTCCAAGTTTGGCTCAAGATATCATTATTTCTCTGCTCTTGTAACACGCTATGGGGTCGGCATAACATGTCTTCTCCTTCTATACCTTTATTCACGTTCTATTACTTCTTCCATTCGTGATTCTATAAATTTTGAAATCTGTATACCGGCCCTTCTTTTGATCTGACCATAGACATCAGAATACACACACTCCTTTCCTTCATCCGTGGATCTGACGGTGTTGAGATAAGGTATACACGCCAACGTAACGCGCTGCGCTACGTGTATACAAGCTAGTGAAGTGCAGTCGAATTTGATCGTTTGATAGACTGTCTCCACGTGACAAGGTCTTGTGTATCTAATTTTGTCGCGACTACCGTAAATTTCGTTCGTGCTAAGGTCCCAAGTTCAATACTTCGGAAATATGGAGCTACAAATTGTCTATATTAAATTCTTCCATTTGAAAATAATTCCATTTTTTTATATACAACTAGGTAATGGAACAGGTTGGTGGCCCACCTGATGTTAAGTGGTAAGCATTACCTATAACAAAGCATTGTCTCGTAAGTCACGCACGACAGGAACGTGCCCTACGATGCACTGTCCTGCGTCCATCAACTTGAGGCATACAGAAGCCTCATGTGCCTGTAATTACACCGGCGATCGCACTCTTCAAACCGAAACACAGCGTTGCTGGTTGGCGGCAGAAAAAGGCGTGGTGGTAGTACTTCCCCGGACGAGCCCTTCACAAAGAGCTCTACTACTCTAAGAAGAAAGGTTACCGGTACAAAGGTACCTGTGCAGACTGCTATCGTCCATGTCAATTGCAAGGACCCCTACTACTTCACCGTCCTGAACCAGCAGATCCAGTGCGAAATACTCGGCGAAGAGCTCCACGTTCTTGAACTTGGTGCTGTAACCGTAGAGAGTATGCAGAAGGGCGTGCCCGGTTCTGAAATAGGTATAATTTGTTATCATTTGTTAGTCAGAACGCTAAGGAAAATTTAACTTTTTAGAATAAAATAAATTATACTCGTCCAAATATAGGAAGCCACTTGGCATCACACCTACCATGATAAAACAAAAAAGGAGAAAGGCTCATTGGAGAAGTTCCCCAAAAAACTCCAGCACACACAACAAACCTGCTTACAGTCTAGATTCAGGGGGACTATCATGAGTTTAGTGCCGACCGCGATCGATCGTAGATCGCAACGATCTACACCGAATTTCAAGGAAATTAAACAACGGCATCTAGCGTATTCTTTGAGAAGCTTAAGGGAAGCTTCTCAAAGAATGCGAATAAAATATAATATTTATAATAAGAATGATAAAAATCATAAGAATTTATTAGCAGTATAAGAATAATATATAGGTAATATTGAATTTCCTTGAAATGCGGTGTCTATCGGTGTGATCTACGATCGATCGCGGTCGGCACCGGAACTCGTGATAGGCCCTCTGATCGCAGATATAAACTCAACAAAAAAAATGAAAAAAACATTCATTTGTAATGGAAGATAAACTTCACTACATACACTTCACACTTCAAACAAAGTCGCTTCCCGCTGTCTTTCTGTCCCAATGTGTATGCTTAAATCTTTAAAAGTACACAATGTATTTTGCTGCGATAGAAAGAGTGATTCAAGACGAAGGTTTACATGTATACATGTTTAAATGCATAATATAGAAGAGAAACGCTGAGCACCCGTGCAAAGCCGGGGCGGGTACATTATACCCTTGGTCTAGTTGAAACAGAAGAAAGTAAAAAGGAAAATACATTTTGGCCAAACCACATTTATGGAAAAAAGATTTACAGTAATACTACTTGTGCCTATGCCTGCATGCTCAGTTTTAGCTCTCTTCGTGGCGCATTTGAGTCTCTAACAACTACCTACCAATTTCTTCCAACAATATAGCTAGAAAAATCGAGTCATACATATAGTTCCTACTAAACGCCCTCTGTGATATACGTTTGGAACAGTTTACACCCTCTAGTTGCTCCCCGTGTATGAACCACAATGATGTATGCCCCACTTTTGAATTTCTATCTTTAGCAAGTTTCGTTCTCAGTGCACCTTTCTTCCGCTAGGTGGAACCTATAAACTCCTAGTTAATGCCACCTATTAGGATCAAAGAAACCAAAATGAACAATTATAGAAGATTCAAAGTAATATTTTCAAGTAATATTCAAAGTATTGCTATCGGGCGTTCTGAGAACTACTATTTCTCCATAAAAAAAAACCTGTTTCGAATTAAACGAATTAATAAAAAGCTCAGACAAGGGTTGCTGTATGACCAAGTCCTACCTACCGCCGGGTTCTGGAAGCTCAATCAACCCTAATCATCTGTCAAGTCACTTGCTATTTCAGCTATTAGAAACCGGGGGTTCACCTTCAGTCCAAAAAAGCATCATTTGACGAAAACGCAACATACGGATTTTTCTATGCACTATCTATCTATATCTATATAAATATATATAACTCAAAGGTGACTGACATAGTGATCTATCAACGCACAGCCCAAACCACTGGACGGATCGGGCTGAAATTTGGCATGCAGGTAGATGTTATGACGTAGGCATCCGCTAAGAAAGGATTTTGATCAATTCTACCCCCAAAGGGATAAAATAGGGGATGAAAGTTTGTATTTGATTTTCAAAGTAAACGAGCGCGAGCAAAGCCGCGGGATCAGCTAGTTATAGTATATGTACCTATAAAAATGTTTACTACATTATATATTTGTATCAATATCCAAACAATAGGCTAGGCAAGGCAAATCATGTCTACATACAATAAGTACCTATTTACGCCCTCTGTGGAGTGCGCATGGAACTAACATACTCCCTTATGCTGCTCCTCACGCATGTTGAACCACGCCGTGCATCCCAATTAAACTTTGAGTTTTGCTTTGAATCCCTAGCAACTTATTGTACTGCCCTTCCGCTAGGTGGAACCGGTATAAAGTCAAAAGTATAATGAGTAACTTCATCATCAGAAACCACCTCAACGAAAACAAAATTGTAAATAATTTAGAAGACATAATATTTTCCATAAATAAGTCAGGTTAAAAAATGTACAAGTGCTTGCAAAACAAATCAACAGTGATGGGTTAAACACTTCGATTGACACGTAATTATGTACTTAGAAATAAAATTCAAAACAAAATACGCTATCGGCGATTAAGGCTGTCACAGTGTCAAAATTGGAAGAAAATCAGTTTCTGGTGGTATTCAAATTCGTTGTTTTGGTGTATTTTACCGGAAAGTTGCGAACTCTTCAAATCAAGTATATATATACGGTGCCCAGTTTGATAGATAGAAAAATAGTTTGTTGCAGACAAAGGAAATAATGTATTGTAAATACAGAGACACAACCTGTGTGGAGTAGAACCTGTTGTGCTGACCCCACTTAGCGTGGGGTAACGGCAGGAAGATGATCATGACAGAGACATGTAGTCTCTGTCATTATCATTTGGGTACAATGGGTGGCCTTATTGCTTACGCAACACACAATTGCGTTGCCTACCCCAAAGGACTTTTACTTTATGTCTTCACAGCTTCCTTTTACGCCGTAAGCCATGGGTTCGATCTCCTTCTTCTTCTTCTAATTTAAGAGCAATGCTCTTGTCGGCGTAATTGATGCATTTCTCTCCAGGTGTTTCTTTTGACCTACTTATAAGACATGACGGCAACCTTCGCTTTTATTTGGCTCATGTAGCTTATCCTAGGTTCGATCCCCACGGAGCATAAATATTTGTGTGATGAACATAGTCTGGGTACACAAAAAAAAGTATCAGCAATCTAGTTCCCATATCACAAGCTTTGGCTTAGTTTGGGACGAGATAGTGCTGTGTGGAAAGTCCAGCAATAATTATATTATATATTTATTTAAACCAGCCTACCGTGCTGCCCAGCGACTAGTAGCGCTGCGTGACTAAAATGAAACTTGTTTTACTTTGTTTGTGTATAACCTGTCTTCAGCGCAGCAAGTTCGCTTCGCCTGCTCCTTGCCCTGCTTGATGCTCCCACCTCCGAACGCGCGCTGGTAGATTTTCCCATCCTGAGTCCTAGAGAACGGCATCCCCATGTTTTCCAACTCGTACACTGCATTGGGCGCCTCTCGTGTGAGGAGTTGGATAGAGTCCTGGAAAAAACAATACTTTTTCTTAAGGCTCAGCACATACTTCTGACGATAGGCGATGACAAGGGCGAATGTTCCTCTCGAAAAGATATAAGTACAATAACTAAATCCATTTTTGAAAAATTTCAATCAACAAGTTGTGTGCACGCAGCTGAATAAAAATTGAATTTGGTCGATACAAGTTTTTCTCCTCAAAAGATTGCTTTTAATCAAAATATTTACAACGATTAAATACTATTTTTACCAGTTAGAGAGTTACTTATTTGGTATGAGCTGACCAGTTCTGGTGACGGCTGCCCTAAGGCCTCCTTCGTAACCAAACGACGCGAGCTCGATATCTGATCATCCTTGCGAACCCGGAAACGCATTGCATTTACATCTGAGTAAATGCCACTAGCGGTCTCTCATCCAAATTGTGATCGTGCAGAACGTTGTTTCTCATTGATAATTATTTAATAGACGGGTTAAGAATGAGCAAGAAAGATAGGCTCCTTGAATGGTAACCAATTGGTCACTAGCTCACAAATTGACAATTACTAAAGAGTACCTCGAAATGAAATGATGAAGAGAAGAAGAGTCTGCGAAATGTAGCGAGCAAGCACTCTCTCTCACACACACACACACACACGCACAAACACACTCGATCTTACACGGAGGCACACTCTCATATGCTTAGGCTAAGAGTATAAAAACTAAAATATTATTTTGTATTTAGTACCTACGTACTTAGTTTCCTTTAGTTCAGTTTAGTTTCTTGTTTTAGGTTTATTTATAAGTACGAGCACATTGCTACCATAAAATATGGATATAGAAGAGCGGGGTCCTCTGACACAAGTATTTGAAGAGAAGAGAACCTTGATGAACTAATATGTAATTTGCGCTACTGATATAAATAAATAAATTTGAATTTGAAGCACTGGATGAGAAGAGCCGAAAACCGGGCTCAGTGGCGCGTCTTGGGAGAGACCTACGTCCAGCAGTGGACTAACATAGGTTGATGATGATTATGATGAAAGAGTACCTACCTGATCACCCAACCAGTCAGAGCCTTTAACTGTGTCGTAAAAATGCCATTTCCAGTCATCTTCGTGCATACTTCCTGAAACAGAATAACATTTCTGTATTTACTCCGGATGGGCGCACCAAAAGAAGCGTTTAAGCCGCCCGTGCAGCGATGGGCGTTGACCTCGTCGACAACAAAAGCCAAGTCCAAAACTGGACTACTGGAACTGATAGGATGTTCTTTCTCTGAATCCGAATTACTACCGGGGATAAAGGTCCTTGTCCGCTATTTTAAGGAGTTGGGCTGGCTGGGGTGAGGTAGCAGGGGGACAATGCACAATGCAGCCTATTGCAAGAGGTCCGTACAGATCTCATTCTCCGCCACGAATTAGAATAAGAAGTCCGGGTACAGTGCGCGTCAACCAAAAAGAACGCTGGAAAACAGTGAAGGGGATGTGTTTGCGCATCCTACTACTATTATAAACGCGAAAGTTTGTATGTATGGATGATGGATGGATGTTTGTTACTTATTCACACCAACGGATCTGGATGAAACTTGGCAGAGATAGATTATAGTCTGGAAATTTAGAATTCTGGAAACTTTTTATCCCGTGGGAATACCGGGATTTCAATCTGTGCGGGTGAAACCGCACACCCCTTTTCTTCCAGCGTTCTTTTTGTGTGACACGCACTATAGACTCACCGATAGAAGCGTTCATGCCGCCCTGCGCAGCGATTGTGTGCGACCGCGTGGGGAACAGTTTGGTCACCAGTGCTACGGAGAAGTTTTGCTGAGCGCACCCGACAGCCGCGCGCAGGCCGGCGCCGCCTGCGCCGATCACCAGTACGTCGTGCTTGTGATGCTGGATCACGTAGCTTGCGGCCCGCTTCCAAGCTACAAAAGGTTAAGCTTATGCTACACTAGCCCCGCGGTTTCAACCGCGTAGTTTTAAATCCCGGTATTCCCACGGGTTAAAAAGTAGCCTATGTGTTATCACTACATAGTATAAAACAAAGTCGCTTTCTCTGTCCCTATGTCCCCATGTCCCTTTGTATGCTTAAATCTTTAAAACTACGCAACGGATTTTGATGCGGTTTTTTTTTAATAGATAGAGTGATTCAAAGAGAGGGTTTAATATAAATAATACTTAAGTATTGCACCCGTGCGAAGCCGAGGCGGTTCGCTAGTTATCTATGCCTCGTAAGTCACGCACGACGATGCACTGCCCTTCGTCCATCAACTTGAGGCATACCTATGTTATGCCTCATGTGCCTGTAATTACACCGGCAACCACACTCTCCAAACCGAAACACAGCAACGCTGCTTGGCAGCCGACAATTGGTTGCGCAACCAAACGGACACCAAGTGAGTAACTCTATAGAGCTATATACATACCCATAGGGACAAAAGGACAAACAGACAGCGGAAAACGCCTTCGTTTTATACTATGTAGTGTTTTTTTATAAATATTGTTGGACTGTCCACACAGCACTATCTCGCCCCAAACTAAGCTTATGCTTTTGATATGGGAACCATTTGGTTACATTTGGTACATTTGGTACAAAAAAAGTATATAAGTAGTATATCAGCTATTTAGCTGATATACTACTTATATACTTTTTTTGTAAATACGTACTTATAATATTATATAACACCCAGACAGAGAACAAACCTTTGTGTTCATCACACAAATGTGTTCATCACACAAATGTTTGTTCACGGTGGGAATCGAACCCACGACCTACGGCGCAGAAGGCAGAGCTACTACCAACTGAGCTACGTAGGCTGTCGAATGATTATGCTCATAAATTGTTTCAAGGCGAAGGTACCGCCGCGATAAGTTTTTAAGTAAAATGTGTTTGATTAATTATGTTGTGGTAATCAATAAAGAGTTATCTATCTATCCATACCGCTGATGTATTTCTCGCCGCGCTTTTAATACAAAATTTGAATCAGTCAATGAGTAAATAAAGTTCTACATAACTAACCTTTGAAAGGCAGTATAAGTGGTATTCTTTGCCTGGTTGAGTTGATAATAATCTGAAATAATAATGTGATTGTAATATTATAGCGTAGCGTGCCTTCTGTAGATATAAATTTTCACGACTCTTGAGGTCCTGAAGCCAAAGCAGGGTTAAGTGAGGGCATTAAGCTATATGCCCACACTAGGTTTAAGGTTACCATGACTCTGTCATATGGGTTTATAGCTGCTAAAAGACCAACAGGCTAACGTACTTTCTTACGAAAGCGATCATGAATTTGCCACTTGGAGCCAACAATACAACCGTGCAGAAAGTTGTCAGTTTATCTTTACGAATCACCAAGCAAAATCATTAAATGCTTGTTAAGCAGGAAACAACAGTGGGCCAATATAGCTAGTATAAAAATATATAGATAAATAGAGGTGAGGTATCGATTCTTGACTTACTGTCGATAACATGATTCTCAAAAAAATATAAATCTGAACAGGGTGCGGTTAACAATACAACTTTCATAATATTTTGCAAGGAATATAAAACATATTTTGTCTCAACTGAATCAGTTGTCATTTAACATTTTTTTAGTAAGCTAAAAAAGTTCAGAATGAATTTATACTAACGTTGAAAGGAGGATTGTTATACAATCACCTTCGCCCGTCGTAGCGCAGGGTCGTAGCCAAGGAATGTTCATTGTACGTATAGTCGTAGATTAGAGCATCCCCACTAGTCTGTGGTCGTAGCCGTTTCGTAGCATAAGATTACGTTGCTAGGGTGCTTCACAGATGCTTGCACTAAATTCGATTTGGCCACACTCTCGCACTTCAATATTACACGTACTCGTATATAAATAATAATACTGCGGTACACAGGTACACAGTGCCTTGGCAAGAACCCCTATAGTCTGCGGCTAGAACTTTTTGTGACAGATGGTAGGTATGGATGGATGGATGGATGTTTGTTACTCTTTCACGCCGGAATAGCTCATAGGCTACTTTTCATCCCGTGGGAATACCGGGATTTAAATCTGCGCGGGTGAAACTGCGGGGTGCAATAGTTCATATATAAGTTTCAATAATAATTTTACATTTTTCAAAAAGTTGAAATGTGCAAGCGCGGTGTTATTTGTCGATTGACAGTCCCTTAACATACGACTCATTGCTAACAATGCCATCGCTGTTGCTTGTTCTTAGGTAATTTACTCGCGTTACTTGTACAGCATTGACTCGAGTATAGAGGTGCTCGCGCCTAACTCACAATGGAACGCGGCTGCGCACTAACGCTTTGCGGAATAACGCCAGCAACTTTCATACATTTTACACTATTACTCAACTGAGAGACCAAGAGACTTATAGATTAAGCTCTACTGCTAAAACTCTTACCTGATAGAACGCGAATAAATAAATAAATAATGCCGGACAATCCACTCAGCACCATCTAGCCCCAAAGTAAGCTACTCAAAGCTTGTGTTATGGGTACTAGATAACTGATATATTATTACATTATAACATTATTTTATACTTACATAGATAATTTTTTTTTATTATACATAGAAAACACCCAGACCACGAAACAAATTTCTGCAAATCGTACACAAATTTGTTCCGATAATAACACCATGTTGTAGAATAAGAAAAGAGATTGATAACCATAAAGATAGATCAATTATTTACCTAGGTTAGAATAAGATTAGTTGCCTATTCGCATACTAGAAAAAAATATTGTTAGTTTTTTAATAAAAAAATATCTTTAGCTTTGATTTTTGTAAAATAATTTTATACCACGTTTTTCTACTCAGAGAAAGCAACTCAAATAAACACCATACATAAACATGGCAAACTGACATGCGTGAAATTTCAAAATATTTTCATGGAATGTAATCTTCTGTAAAGTATAATTTTCCTACGTGGTGTACTTACACATCACAAGACCCAATATTAGGCTTTAATTGTTGCCAGCGCCATCTTTTGACTAGATTTTCACACATTACGTCCATTTCCGCCATACCTTTATAACGGACGAGCATAGCATGAGTGAAAACTTCCCTCTCCCTCTAAAGTACAACGTGTTTAAGGAAGGCTCTCTTTGAGCTTCTAAAAAGTGTTTGGAACGTTTTTAGCAATACATAAAGAGTTTTAATGTCCGTTCCCGGGACAATTATATAAACATGTACTTATAATATCGAGGGGGGCTGAGGTAGGAGTGGGGGGGTATTTTATTACATTGTAACGAGGATCATACAAAAGAGATAGATACCAAGCCTCGGTGTTGGTCGCGTGGAACTAAACTAAAGTCACCTAGTTTTTAAGACGTTTCAAGATGATCCTTGTGATTTATTGAATAAACATATTTTGAATTGAAATTTTGAATTTGATTTATTTATTCAGGTTCGTTCCTTCTTCTTTTGTTCAGGTATAATAGTGACAGTATACGGACTAATCCTCGCCGGGGGCGCCCTGTGCCTAGTTTTAAGACGTTTCAAGACGGTCCTTTTGATTTTATTAAATAAACATAATATTTGAATTTGACTTTGACACATGGGACTTCCCCACCCCCAAAGGGTTGGGAGTGGGACACATCCACTCCCAACCCCCAAAGGGTTGGGAGAGGATGTGGGGATGATGTGGATGTAGACTACATGATCGGAGACAACCTGTAGGTATAAAAGCATGTTGAAAAATCTAGCGAGCTAGCAGTCCTTACACTAATTAATTTGGTACTATATTCGTATGGGAGCATGGCTTACTTTCGATTGTCACTGATTGTAATCAATCTGAAAATGGGATGCTATGGTTTGCTACATACATACAGCTGTTTCATTTGCTTTATGCTCATTTAGTTTATAAACTTAAAGTAAGTTCAAGTTGTTTTTTTTTATTTCTAAGCACACTTGGAAAGTTGCGACGAATCTTTTGATACTAGAATCATCAAAATCCATCCAGCCGTTTGGTTACTACGTGGTAATAAAGGAAATATCGAAGGAAGGATACATACATACATGGATAGATACACGCCAAACACATAACCCTCGGCACTCGGGTAAAAAACTGTAGGAACCACGCCATAAAGATGACGTCACAAAATGTTCCTTCTGATTAAATTGAATAAATATATCTTGACTGTACTTTGATCTTATATAAAATAATAAAAAATAATGTTCTTCTAAACACCTGAAGGACCTGAGCTAGCGAGAACCACTCACTCCACTAAAACTCCGTTTAGAAATAATTCGATATAATTCTCAAAAAATTTCACAAAATTGGGGGCGACAACATCACATTGGCAATCTTGTTGATTGCTTTTAAATATAAACCTAGAAAGAACTCGTTTAGTGCCACCAACATATCTGATCCGGTCTGAGGTTAGCCGTTTGTGCATAAATGGCCAATAACGAATAGAAGCTGCCCAAACGGCTAACTTCAAACCGATTCAGTCAAATTGGTGGCACTGTAACGCCTCGTAACATATCTCGCATGTTAAAATCTTTTGAATGATTAGTGGATAAAAATTTTATAATATGTACCCCACTTCAAATTAGGCAAACGTCTTTCCCTCGTCCACCCACCCGCACCATGTGTTTCAGTCGCGACTACTACTACAAAGAGGTGGTCAAAAACACTTCAATAGTTGAACTATTGAACTACCGAAGGCCATAAAAGTGAAAATACACATTCCCGTAGCTGGCACACTTGCATACAAGCTACAGGCGCATATGCTAATTGGCATGCCTGTTCCAATGCAAGTAGTTAGCACAACATTCTATTTTCGGTATAGTATTGGCATGCCAAGTGAGGAAGGGGACGCGGGGGGCTACGAAACCGGGATGTGTGAACGTCGCGACAGGTACAGGCATGTCAGTCAACTCACAAAATATGTGTCCACAATGTGCCTGTAAATTCTGCCTGTACCATGCATGCCCGCTACTGTCCCATTTTACTGGCATGTGTATTTTCACCTAAAGACCCGATTGTACTGCATATGTTTACAAAATGGCAAAGATTAACGTGAGCACGGCAGTGGCTATCCAGGACTTGACGGCAGTGCTGGTGATTTCCTTCTTAGCGAGCCAGCGACCAGCGTTCCACGCGCAGAACCTGATACCGTTGAAGTAGTGAAACGCAAATGGAGCTCCCAGGAGAATCTACGGGCAATAAACTACCATGAATAATAAAAAATAGTGGACTTTCCACGCACTATCGAGCCCCAAACTAAGATAAAGTTTGTTTAAGGGAACCTAGATAGCTGATAATAATAATTCATGCATTTTTTTTTGGAATTACATATTATTATTTAAATCCAGACAGAAAACAAACATCTGCTATGTTCAACACACAAATGTTTGTTCTCGGTGGCGATCGAACCCTACGGCCTACGGTGCAGAATGCAGAGTTACTACCAACTGAGCTGTGAAGGCTGTGTATACATAAAATAAAACATTTGCTGAAAGAAACCGCAATACATAACGTCATCTGTGTATAAAGTAGTTCTATATAAATTTAATCAAAATTGATTCAGCGCTTTCTCAATTTCAATTTCAAAATCAGCAACATAAATACTCAAATAATAGGTATCTAGGTATTCAGTTTTCGGTGCAAACCCACTGTACCACCGCACCACCCATACCGCAGTGGTACAATCCCAACTAATCAACTAATATTATAAATGCGAAAGTAACTCTGTCTGTCTGTCTGTCTGTTACGCTTTCCCGCTTAAACCTCTCAACCGATTTTGATAAAATTTGGCACAGACAATCTTTAGACCCTGAGAAAGAACATAGGCTACCTTTTATTGCGAAAAAAGAGATGAAGAGATTAAAAGTACGCAGACGAAGTCGCGGGTACCAGCTAGTTTTTTATAATTTATTATATACAAGTTGCGCCCCGCGTTTTCACTCGCGCAGATTTAAATACTGGTATTCCCACGGGATAAAAAGTAGCCTATGTCTTATTTCAAACTATAATCTAACTTTCTGCCAAGTTTCATACAGATCCGTTCAGCCGTTCTGGCGTGAAAGAGTAACAAACATCCATCCATCCATCAATACTTACAAACTTTCGCGTTTATAATATTAGTAGGATGCTACATCGCTTAGCCAATACACTGTCCTATTTAAATAAACATACTTGCTCACCTTAATTATAAAAACAGAAGGTCTTGACAGATTCAGGCTTTGAATCACCGACACGTACGTCTCAATCCCATTCGTCAGGCACAGGGCGCCCCCGGCGAGGATTAGTCCGTATACTGTCACTATTATACCTGAACAAAAGAAGAAGGAACGAACCTAAATAAATAAATCAAATTCAAAATTTCAATTCAAAATAATAAATATGTTTATTCAATAAAATCACAAGGATCATCTTGAAACGTCTTAAAAACTAGGTGACTCTAGTGCCAGTTCCACGCGACCAACGCCGAGAAAAACAGGCAACCAGCTCGGCTTGGTGTCTATAACTCTTTAGTATGATCCTCGTTACAATGTAATAAAATACCTACCCTATTGAAGCTATATAATACAATAAGTAATCTAACAGAAAAAAGAAAAGTAAACAGATTCATAAAACAGCACATGCACGCTTCAAACTAATAATACTAATGCATGACATTATATATAAATAAAAATAAATAACAATGACAATCCACACAGTACCATCTAGCCCCAAAGTAAGCTACTCAAACCTTGTGTTATGGGTACTAGATGACTGATATATTTAATAAATTGTATTATACTAACATATAGATACGAGCAGATCATTTTTATTCTCCTTGGGTCTATAGTACCACTAATTTGTACCATCCATGGTACAAGTGATACTACTATGTGGCCTTAGTACCATTGAAAAAGATACTAGTTTATACCGTGTATTTACTTGTGAAAGTATTATACATAGAAAACACCCAGACCAACGGAGCAAATTTTTGCAGAAAGCTCAGCTATTAGCCTGCCTTCTGCGCAGTCTGTGCATTCGCTCCTGGCCGAACTGAACTGGGTAGTAAATTTAGATGCACGTTCCATAAGTGGGTGCTATAAAATTTATGTATGACCTAAAGGAGCATAAAGGCCCATTTAGATGGGGAGAGTTTCTCGTACGTTTCCTTACGAGAAACCATACGCTACTATCACAAGCAATAATCGCCATAACACAATCGTATCAAAATGTTTACATACAGGCAAGAACTAAAATCTCGCCTACGATTATGTCATACGAGATTCGCATGTGACTTATCGCTAGGCGATAATTGCCTATGTTTGTTTACACGACAAAAGTATAGTAAGCAGATTCTTGCTTATGAGAGTCTCGACTTGTATAAACACGATCTCCCGTGACATATTTTCAAGTTGATACGAGTATCGTACAAATCAGTTTGAATCGTTTTTAGTGCGAGATTTGTCAGTCGAGTTAACGTAAAAATGACTCAAAAATCTTTTAAATTCGGTTCTGCAGACAATATTAAGTTCATCGATGCTCCCAAATCATTTCTTCTCGTTATCCATTTTTTAACCCAACACCTTTTCTTCTTTTTCCGTTTAATTAATTCTTGCCTTAGAAGAGCAGATATAATTAAAACACCCTCGCGCACTGCACTCATGGTAGCAACTGGCATAAAATCTCGAAATACGATTATTGCTTTGAAATTCTGTTAACACGGACATAATAATATTCCATTGCAAGGCGATTGTCGCCCAAGGCAAAGAGCGAGGAGTGCGATTGTTTAGACGAAAAAAATGTTTTATATTCCTTCGATAATCGTATCTTCGAGGCGAGAAACTCTCCCCATCTAAATGGGCCTTTAGACTGTAATGCTCTGACGCGTGAAACCGCGGGGCGCAACTAGTTGTTTCATGACTTAGTTGAAGCAGAAATTCTACGAATCCTTGGTTTATCTGAAGTAAATTGTGAGGGCTCCAACATGTTTCCAGAATGTTGAGGAACTAGATTGCGAGAAACGTTGTCAAAGGGATTAATAATCCGATCCTTATACGGAACTGGCAACTCGCTTGGTTATTTTATATTATTAAACGAGGGCAAGGAGTACTTTTTACACTTGTAAGTAATATTTGCCACAGTATGTACCGTCAATGGTACCTATACTGCATAATGGTGTCCAAATGTAAACAAACAAGTCGCAAGATTGCTACACTCACCAGTTATTCTCTGAAATATAGACGTGGTAGCCGGCATGGTAGGTGCATAAATGGTCAAATGTGGAGACATAGGCCTCTTGAGCGCCATGTTCTTGTGGTCGTGGTCTCCGAGGCAAAGGGGGACGTAAGGTTTGTACTTTATCTGGTGTTTGCCCTTCGCTGAGCAAGATGAACTTCGTTGGTTCAACAGCCATGGGATTGATGCTCGGATACTGTAACGAAATAATAACATATAAATAATGCTGGACAATCCACACAACACCAACTATCCCCAAAGTAAGCATGTGGGTACCAGATAACTGATATTATATTTAACTAGCGACCTGCCCGCGCGCCCCTGTTTCGCACGGGTGCACATTGTTTTTCTACTATATCATGCATGTATTATACGTATAAATCTTCCTCTTGAATCACCCTATCTACAAAAAAAACCGCATCAAAATCCGTTGCGTTGATTTAAAGATTTAAGCATACATAGGGACATAGGGATATATGGATAGAGAAAGCGACTTTGTTTTATACTATGTTGTGATGTAGTGATACATTATATACTTTCATAGATATATATTTTTTATGATACACAGAAAACACCCAGACCAACGGAAAAAATTTCTGCAGATCGCACACAAATTTGTTCCGAGGCAGGAATCGAACCCGCAACCTCTGCGTCGCAGGCGGACTCTCGCCCGCTGCGCCACTGAGGTCGTCACGTAAAAAAAAAACTGTGGCCTAGTAAAACGTGTCATAGGAGGCTAATTTAAAAAAAAATGTAACGCGTCGTATAGGTCGAAGAACTGATAACCGCTGGGGAATAAAGGTCTCTCGCATGGCAGCCACGAACTGGAAGCGTGAGACGCCCTTCATCACATTCATTCAAGACCACAACGTCGTCATTGTGGAAATCACGGGAAGTCGGTGGATGAAGAGAGTTCAGAATCGTTCTTCCTGAAAATACAGGAACTCATGAGTTCGCATACGGACGGAAATTACATAATAAAACTTCACCAATCAATCGTATTAGCTCTATCAACAAAACTGTTTCAGATTCCTCGCCAACCTCTAAATTAAAACTAAGTGCCTGACTCGCCCCGAGTAACGCTATAGGATAAGAAGTCTACTATTACTACTAATTCTCTTCCATAAATAATAAAAATAAATATTGGTGGCCTTTCCTCACAGCACTATCTAACCGCAAAATAATCCAAAGCTTGTAATATGGGAACCAGATAGCTGTTACGTATGTAACCTATTGCAGATTTTGTTGCAAAAAAACCACCAAAGTCACGGGAACTTCACCGGTGCATTCAAATGTTCGAATTGATTGGTTCCTATGATTGGTTCGGACCTACCTGCAAATATATATATACCGCTCACCCCATGTACGATGGACTACCCCCGCAAACTCTACTTACCCGATATACTGCATCTTTAAAACATGGTGATGCCTCAAAGTACTTCCTACGTGGAGCATAACTGTTGTTTTATTTACAAAAAACATGTTTTAAATTTTGCAAAAATGAATTTCCAAATTTCACTCAAAATGGTTTTCCTTTAGGACTATCACAGATTTTGAGGACTATACTTATAAATCTGTGATGGTTTTGTTTGAACTGTCAATTAATTCGTGTTCGATCCAATGAGGTAAGAAGCCCATTTACAAAGTAGTTTCTAAAGTATGATACTCTGAAAGTATGGTTCGATCGTAGGTCTGCACTGTTATTTTATATAATAGGTCAAGGACTTTGGATACTACGTACTTGTTTGTATTCAAAACAAATTCCTTGAGTAGACCTATTTTACCTCTATTCCGTGTATTTTACAGTAACATCATAATAATCATGTCATGTCATATGTCATAATATTATAAATGCGAATGTTTGTATAGAGTATACAAAAACTATGGTAAGCAAGGAATTTGAGATGGTAAGATTCGTTTTCTGTCATTTACTGAAGCAACATAGCATTTTCATTTTAATTGTTTTTCTTGTGTTATTTTGAGTTGTGTTGTGTAATTTTGGTGGTATTTTAACCAACAGTACTTGTGGTCTTAGCACAAAGTGTTAGTGTATGTATGTGATATCGTGATTTGACCGAAAATGTTTCGAATGTTTTGAAGAAAACCGACACCATTTTCATTTTTTTTTCTTACGTAGTTATTGTATACTCTTTGACCATTTTTTTCAAAACAAATGACTGACTCGACTTTGGACTGACGTGACTAGGAACTTATCTCCAAAGAGTCATCTCTGTATCACTTGACACTGGCAAGGTTGTCTATAGACAGGGGCCTTATAAAGAAGAAAGAAAAAAGTCTGGATCAAGGAATTTAATACTATCTATTATTCCTTGGTATGGATCTTTGTTACTCTTTCACGCCGGAACGGCTGAACGGATCTAGATGAAACTTGGCAGCGAGATAGATTATAGTCTGGAATAGCACATAGGCTACTTTTTATCCCGTGGGAATACCGGGATTTAAATCTGCGCGGGTGAAACCGCGAGATGCAACTGGTATTAAATATTATTATTGTTTATTTAGTACGTAGAAAACGCAACGACCGAAAATGCTAAGTAGCTTTACATTTACGTTTGAATTTTTCTTTATATAGGTAACTAGTCAATCAAATATGTATACACATTCCACATCGCTGTTACCTACGAGAGACTCGCAAACGTTACTTGTTCGCTCCCACTCCTTGTAAAACGAACGCTGGTAAGCGTGCACCTTTGCATAGAATCATGAATCAATATAACATGCATTTCACAAACACTGAATTCTTTGCAACCTCACCCGGTTCGTTCAGAAAAAACATACAGGACATTATTATGTCATGTTTAGATTATAAGTAAGTCAAGTTCAAATTTGTATAATTTTAGGTGGATAGGTGGGTGGATGTATTGGCTGTATTCTTATCAATTGCAGACCAGTACACCTACATACCTACCCTCTCTCTCTTTCTTCTTCATTCATACGTTCATGCCGCCCGATATTTGTACTTACCTTATTTGCGGATAACGGTGCTGATTGCACTTGAAGAACTACATTATATACTTAGTACCTATTTATTGTAACATGTGAGTGTAATTGTTTGTTATCCTAAATAAAAACAAAAACAATATACAATAATAACTACAATTTACACAATTTTCTCAACGTCTCGCGGTCGTAAGGCGCGGTACGGTGCAGTCTCTCCTCACCTAATTGGTATTCACAACCGACAAACAACATCTCGTTCCCACTTTTCACTATTTTGCACTAATGAAAAACCGCAAACAACCTAGTTTACGAGAAAGCAAAAAAAGATAAAGTACCTACCTACTAGAAAAATATAACTTTGATGTAAACAAGTTTTTCTACTAAAATAAAATTATCAAAGTTAACCGTCGTTCGTTTCATGCTTAGGAACTTCTCTTCTTTGAAAACTATCGTATGAAACGCGATGTAAATAATCTAAAAACCTTCTTGTCTTCGGAAAAATCAATCCATACCTACTGAAAATTAGATTGACAATTGAATTTCAGTACAATTTACATTACAAATACACAAATAACATTTACATTAAAGTCAGATTTTATGCAGATTGCATAGTTTTTGGATGTGGTCGCAGTCGCGACGAACGTAATAACCCTGGGGGTGAGGGTGGAAATGATTATTCCAGGAGGTGGGGGCGGAAATGCTGTCACGCTCTGCTCCAAAGGTACGAACGCCGGCTTAGCGAGTGCGAGTGAGGGAGCACTACATCCTCTGAGCGCAACCGTGAAAGCATTTTGAAGTTCAATGTCAGTGTATTACTAAAGCGCATCGTAGTTGCACCTAGACCAGCCCCAGAGGAACCGTTGCCGCGACCGGGACCTCTGAAGTAAATATGTCACCGTGTGGCTGTTATGCATCGTACTACGTGGCAAAAGTTAACAAAGATAGAAGGAATACTCTTCCAATTACCCAAACTGGTGTGTGATTAATAACTTAAAATTCATACAGTGTTTTGGTTTTATAAAACACACACATTGACCATATGAAAACATTTTTTTTTAATTTAAAACTTTATGCATTTTAGGTTTGAAAATACGCATGTTCATATTTTAACTAGTTTTGTGAACCCAAACTGAAAAGTGCATTTCGTGTGGCGCTCCTTCAGTGAACGGCCCGGATGTCTGTTATTAAATACTGCCGTGTCTTCTATTCTATTGCAGATAGAATCTTGGTTTTGGCATGTTTAGTGGAACTGGTGGAACGCATGAACAATCACTTCAAACATGATCAAACACTTGAAAGCTGTCATCATAAAATTTTGAACTCCATTTCCATTATAATCAAAATTTTATTAAATATATTTTATCATTGAAATCGATGTATTTTGTATTTTCTGTATCTTATTGTAAAAATAAAAACACTCGTTTATCATAAACTTTATTTTGTTTATCATTATCTTATCTTAGTTATTATTCCCATAGCGAATAAACGTTATATGTTTGGCTATGGGAAAAATAACTAAGATAATAATTATGTTTTGCATACCATAGTATGCGTGTGCATGAAAAATAAATGACCATTTTATTCTTCTCAAAGATCTGAAAGCATTTCAACTGTATCAAATCAAATCAAATAATTATGTACGGCTGCGAGGGCGGATACAAAATGACCGAACTGTTTAAAATAAATTTAATGAATATAATTAAATACTAATTAATTCTAATTAAAAGTACGTGACTAATGTCTGAAGTAAAGAACAGAAGTGAATCACTTTTAATATGTCCAAAAATTCACACGGTCCGACACCTGGTTGAAATGCAGCGTAAGCATTTCCTTTGTATCGGTCGCGGCAGGTTAATCGTTGCGAAACGAGGCGCGATTCGCGAGAAACCCAGGTGCTGTAGCTGGTTACATAACAAAATCAAAAATGTTTATTGTAGCTGTACTTGGACACTACATATACTCGTAGTCGCTGTGTTTCATTCATTTTTTCTTTGGCTTAATAATCTTAAAATAATCGGTGAATTTACTCAAAGACCATTCAGTGAAAGAAACTTAAATTGAGTAAGAGATATTGTATGGTAAGCTTTTCCTATATTATGGTTTAAAGAAAAAAATATTCAGCTGTTGATTTAGGTATTTTGATGTCGAAATGCAACAGCTACACGACTTTGATCCTCAGGCACGGTACATTTCAGATCTTTTAGTACCAAGTACAAGAGTAATCACGTCCAAATAATTTATTTGGCACACATTTTGTAGTTAATTCAGCTCAGCGATCGACGAGGTAACACGTTCGGTGCACAGCGGGTCAATTTCCTGAAGATGCTTCGTAGAGAGGTGAAACACGTGTCGAAGTCTAATTAAGTTTATTCCAGCTTAAGGAGATTAGATCAGCGGATTAGTACTACATATTGCTTTGTTCAAGTTAATTTATATTTAACACATTTTGTAGTAAATAAATAAAACTTCACTTTAATATTTTTGAAACAAAAAATATTTCGATTTGATAAGAAATTGGTTCTTTCGCACAAAATGTATGGGAAAAGTTTTTTTGCTGATATCTGTCCGTATTTTTGGTACCTGTTTACTCGAAATCGATCGGCATCAAATAAAAAACTAAATAAAATAAAAATCATTTATTTCAGATCACAAGTCAAGTCAAGTAATAAAAACACTATTTGAAAATGAAATTACTAAAAATTAACTAAAATTAAATTAAATTAAAAAAGACACTACTTTGGTACAAATACTTTGGTATTTTAGTTAAGGTACCTATTAGATTTATGTTTAAGAAGTACAAAAAACAGCTTATCTAAACTTATGGTAGTTTTTTAACTTCAATTTTTACAATAGGATGTACAGTCGAATCAAAAAATATGTAACTGGAAAACAAAACTCGTGAATAATTGACAAGATTTTATAACTGCAACTATGAAAACTATTTCAGTATTTCCTGCATAATGCGGCCCAGCTCCTGCTAGAAGACGGACGTGATAGATCAGCAAAGTAGTCTTGCAAATAGGGGCTGGCACCCCTACTTGCAAGACCCTATTTTTTAACTTCAATTTTTAGAATAGGATGTACAGTCAAATCAAAAAATATCTAGCTAGAAATCAAAACTCGTGAATAATTGACAAGATTTTATAACTGCAACTATGAAAACTATTTCAGTATTTCCTGCATAATGCGGCCCAGCTCCTGCTAGAAGTGAAGCTCGCCTGTAGTCGCTCTTTTTCTATTTAGTGGATGAATCCAACATCTACTTCTCTTTCTTTGTTTTAGAAGCATTTCCAGTGTTAAACATTGCATAACTTCTTCTTCATCTTAATCGGATGATTCATTACCAAACATTGCGAACGTGTAAATTCTCCGAAAGATAAGACGGGACATAAAAAATCGCGTTGATGAATGTGAACAGTATGCATCACAGTGAGCATCATGTCATGACACAACATGTCGGACAAATGTGAATCTAGTTTAAATGTACCAACTACACCAAGGAATTTAGATATTTCTTGTTCTTAGACCTACACTACGAATAATTTGTACTATGTCACACATCTAGTGGCAAATGAATGAATGAAAAATCTGATTATTCTTTCTCCACAGGTTTGTCCTAACAAGATCTAAGTACTAAACAGTGCAAACTGGATGTACCTACACGTTCTTTGCAAGAGACTGCCTGTGACAGGTTGAAAAAACCTGATACAGATCATCAGGATCCATCTCCGCGGATGTAATCACCAGGCACGATATACTGTAGTGTCGTAGACTAAATGTCAGTTGTTTGTTTCAGCTTTTGATCGGGTTAAGTGGCAACAGGTCCACAGTCGCGAGAGGAGCAAAGCCTGGGCCAAGCAGCGTTGTGAGACGACGAGGATTATCAAAGGCGACCTCTACTACAGGCCTGAAGAGTACCAGCCTTACATCCAGAGTTTAAAGGTAAAAGTCCGGCAATAACAAAAAAACTTCCTGAAAATGACTATTAATGTTATTAATTAAATGACTAGTTGCGCCCCGCGGTTTCACCCGCGCAGATTTAAATCCTGGTGTTCCCACGGGATAAAAAGTAGCCTATGTATTATTCCAGATTATAATGTATCTCTCTGCCAAGTTTCATTCAGTTCCGTTCAGCCGTTTCGGCGTGAAAGAGTAACAAACATCCATCCATCCATACTTACAAACTTTCGCGTTTATAATATTAGTAGGAAGGATCTATAGAAAAAGTAATATGTTTTTCGTAATAAATGCAGGAGGCTCCAAAGAACACCGACCCTCCTGACTTCCGAGACAAACGCCAGAGCCAGGCTGTGAAAGAATCTTGGATCGTAGTGCCGAACCAAAACTTCAGTGATCGGTGCTACAAAGAAGCCTTCGTTTGAAGCATGGCTGCAGGCTCTGTGGCTGGAGCCGAGTACTATGGTCTGCGTCTGGATTCCGTTCATCGTAAGGTATGTTCATATCTACACTAATATTGTAAAGAGGAAACGTTTGTATTTTTGTATGCAACGAATAAGCTCAAAAACTACTGATGCGAGAAAGCACTGGTGGTCTAGTGGTAGCGACCCCGCCTTCCGATCATAAGGTCCTGGGCTCGAAACCGGTCGTGCACCAATGAATTTTTCTGTTCAAAAATTTATGTGCACAATGCAAGTACTCTCAAACGGTGAAGGACAACATCGAGAGGAAACCGGCATGTTGTAGAACCTAAAAAGCTCTATAACATGTGGCAAGTGCTCGAATGGAGGCTCTTGAGACGCACTTAAAATCCTTTCACCACACTGTTTCGAAAAGAAACTAGTGACACGACAAGAAGAAGACTGATCCTATTTAAAAATTCTTTCACAATAAGAAAGCTATTATAGAACACATCATTATCTAAAAATAAGTCAGCGATAGCTTATTGTCTAACTATTGTTGTTATGTTACTTTTTCTACATTTAAATGTTGTTAAAGTGCCGCCCAAAATCTGACCATGTTATCTATACCTTTAATTAATTTTATAATAATTACTTCTCGAATTATTATTAGATATTAATAATTATTATTATTTAAATTGGAATCTCCACTCGAAAGATATTACGAAATTAAAAACATTAGCGCTAAATAAGGTTTATCCTAAAAAGTGGAAAAACATTATGTCCACCCATGCGATGCTGGGACAGGCCGCTAGTCTCTGTAAGCAGCAATCAATAGCGCGGCTCGTATCATAATTTCGTATCGTATCATCGAATCATATATCGTATACTAGCGACACGCCCGCGCGCCCCTGCTTCGCACGGGTGCACATATCATGCATGTATCTAAATATAAATTAACTTGAACAAAGCAATATGTAGTACTAATCCGCTGATCTAATCTCCTTAAGCTGGAATAAACTTAATTAGACTTCTTAGTAGTTAGAGTTTATTCCAGCTTAAGGAGATTAGATCAGCGGATTAGTACTACATATTGCTTTGTTCAAGTTAATTTATATTTAACAATGGACTTCCGCAAAGTCACGCCTGAGTCAATTAACTATGTATCTAAATATATCTAAATATATATAACTCAAAGGTGACTGACTGACTGACATAGTGATCTATCAACGCACAGCCCAAATCACTGGACAGATCGGGCTGAAATTTGGCATGCAGGTAGCTGTTATGACGTAGGCTTCCGCTAAGAAAGAATTTTGATCAATTCTACCCTCAAGGGGATGAAATAGGGGATGAAAGTTTGTATGAGATTTTCAAAGTAAACGAGCGCGAGCAAAGCTGCGGGATCAGCTAGTTATACATATAAACCTTCCTCTTGAATCACTCTATCTATAAAAAAAACCGCATAAAAATCCGTAGCGTAGTTTTAAAGATTTAAGCATACATAGGGACATTGGGATACAGGTACAGAGAAAGCGACTTTGTTTTATACTATGTAATGATAGTGATGTAACCCGGAAGTACTGATGCGTGTGGGGTTGTATGAGCCAAACAATTACGTGCGTGCGCGCCGTCACAAGCTCTTGGTAGTCTCAAAAGCCGGGACCAACCTATTTAACGAAGCTCCCATGACAAGGGCTCTTCGTTTGATCAATAGTTTATTCGAAGAGGAAGATTTTGACTTTTTTATTCTTATTCTTATTCTTTATTGTACACAAACTGATTTTTTTTGTGGTTTCTATGACGAAATTCACAGAAAGAGCCTTGATGTCTCTTAGTTAATAAATCAGGCTTAATAAATAGTTACCAATAAATATTTTGCAAGAGTACCGGTGGTCTAGTGGGAGTGACCCCGCCTTCCGATCGTAAGGTCGCAGGTTCGAATCCGGTCGTGCACCAATGGATTTTTCTATCGAAAAATTTATGTGCGCAATGCCAGTGCTCTTAAACGGTGAAGGAAAACATCGTGAGGAAACCAGTTAGTATTCTAACAGCGGCGATGGGCTTGCAACCTGTCACGTATGGAATACTAACTACTGCAAAATGTAGGTATGTGCCAAATGTAATGTTTGGACGTACCTCTGACTACCCCCCTTAGACATCCTCAAAGAATCTTGAATTAGTACCTACTTGGTACTGGGAGATCTGAAGGGATATCTACCGTACCTGGGGATCAAAGTCGTGAAGCTGTTTCAGTTTCAGTTTTAATAAATAGTTTGAATTGTTTTTAATGTCGATTTAATTTATACTGGGCAATGAAAAAAGAAATAAATAAATAAATAAATAAATGTTTCTTTTAGGTAATTCTGATGATGAACAAGGACAAGAGCACGTCACCTCTTCACCAGCAGAGCTACATGCTGATTGCGATCAACAGCATCTCCTAATACAGACTATCCTACAAAACAGTAGGGCATTCATAAAAGAGCCCTACTGTTTTGATCAAGTAAGACATTTACTTGAAAGTGATTGAAAACGGAAAAAAAGAGGAATATGAACTCAAGTATCCAGTAAGTTTAGTTGGCAGAAGCTTTGCATTCTGTGCTAAATGCTGTGGGTTCTATGCCCACTGAGGACAAACATTGTGATGTTTTCTCTGTAAAAGCATATAAAATAATGTTAGTATTATTTTGATATTCATAATAATGTATTCTATAATAAACGTGAAATTAAGTAGGTATTAGACACGTTGATCAGATGCTGAGTGCGAGCCCGCTTTAAAAGTTTTAGTTTGATAGCGAAATATAACTTAGGCTTAACTATTATATGTTTGTTGTAAAAAAACTGTAAATACCTACACGTTAATTGACCGAGCGAGCGAAGCGTCTCAGTTTCCACATTGGCCAAAAATGCGTTTGTCCGGATGTCTGTCTGTCTGTCTGTTCTCCTCTACAGGTCGCATTTTTCAACCGATCTGGACGAAACTTGGTACACAGGTTATATGACTTATTAGAATTTTTTGTCGTCGGGGATTTTTGATTGGAGGGGTACTTCCCCCAAAAAAAGGGCAAAAAGGGGGATATTTGATATACTGGATATCTCCACCAAATGAGATCCGATTTCGATTATTCTTTTTTTATTTGAAAGGTAGTAACTATAAGTTGGTCTCATAAAAGTTTGGCGAAGATCTGATAAGGATCTTCAGCATGATGAACAGGATAGCTCATCAAACAATCGATGGTTTTCAATCAAATTTGAGAGAAACACAAAGGACCTCATTCTACACAAGATGATGCAAAAAAAATCAAAAAGATCAAAAAAATCACAAAACGGAAAATGCACTTGCACATTACATTCCTCAAATAGCTCACTTTTAGTATGCTCGCGAGGTCTACAGCTCCCAGAGCCACTAGTAGTAAGTTAATTTGAAACATAAACTAATTTTCTCCTGAGTGTAATGCATGTTACCAGTATATAAAATTGTTAACTAGACTAGAGTATATAAGTAGTGTAGTGCGTTTGCTGTCATTATTTTGATCGAATGAGCAAAGCGAACATAGATCACTTATTTTGTGAGTGAAAATACTGGTTATGTAAAAGTTAAAAAGTAATAATAAGCATATCTACCTAGGTGTTATCAAAATATTGGGGTTTAACGAGGATAAAAAAAACTCATAAATATCGACTTGTAAATTCGAATTTACTTGCACTTGTCTTGTTACATGGTTGTTTAAGTGATAAATATGAGTTTGAACTTCAAACCATCTAATGGTAATTTTATTATTAGTTTTAAATAGTGTTTCTACACATAAGAATATCACAAATCTAGTAGTAATTATATTTCATTATTATAATAAATATTACTAATAAAAAAAAATAAAAAAAATATTACTAATTGCCTATGGTTATTTCCACGAAACGGAGAAAACTTATTTCACGTGCACTGGCTGCTGCTGCCATTAGGAATCTAACCGCCGGTTTCTGAATGCTCGATCAAAGCTAATCGATTGTCAAGTCACTTCCTCTTACAGCTTTTCCTTCAATTTAGATATAGAGATAGCAAGTGACGTTATTAAGTGACAGCGGATTAACTTTGATCGGGCTTTCAGAAACCGGGAGTAAGGCACGTGGTAGTTTATCAAACATTATTATAGCGTGGTTAGTGAGTGACTATCGATTTTTCCTTATAACTAATATATTTTTTTTGTTTTGCGTACGTTTTTGGTTTGATTTCATTTGACTTTGAACGAAGTAGGTACATCGTTCTAGCGCAAGTGTACCTCAGCCTAGCTTTTTAATTTTAGGAGATAAGGCGAATACAAGAGCGGTGATGTACCTCTCACTCACACGTTAATCACAAATCCATTTTCTAAAAATCGCATACAACAATTTTTTGCGCAAACATTGCACATAGTTTAGTAAAAATATAATTTTCGATACAAGTGTGCCATACATCAAAAGTTTGCATAACTACGAAAACTAGTAAGTAAACTGTTTATGAGTTTAGTATAATGAGTTTAGCGATTATACGTAATCACTAAACTCATAATAATATAGTAATGAGTTTAGTGATTATATGTAATCACTAAACTCATTTTCTAGCTAATGTAGGTACCTCTCGCTCACACGTTTCGATATGTGGAAAGATTTATATATCTTTTACGTGTGAGCGAGAGGTACTTACATTAGTTATTGTATTTGCCATAAGAAATACATATTAAAGACACTCGTAGTTTCAAGTACAATTCTAACTTGAAATAACATTAATTATTGTCTTTTGTCTTTAAGTATGTTGGAATTTTTTAACATATTTACAATATGGAATAATGTATGTACGATAGGATAAAAAAGGTGTTGAGATGAAACATTACAAAAAGGAAATTCAGCGAAACTCTCGTGTGTACGTACCAACATACCTATTTTTGTTACATCTTGTTTTGTTTTGAGTTTTAACTGCATTCGCTAACTATGCAGATATCACGATGACTGTCATTAAAATAAATATTATTTTACTAGTTGGAATATAACCAGAAAAATAATATTTGTACTCGTGTAGGTAATAGAGATATACAATGTACACAAGTAAATGAATCGGTCACGACGATCGGTCGCAAAGACGCTTCATACGAGTCGCTACGAGTTACGACAAAGTTCTCCCATCTCCGTGTCAACTCGAATCAGGAACATTTCAATCATAACAGTTTATCACCATCCAAGATCATTCATGTAGTTTAGGCATAGCCAGTTTAAACCACAAACAGACACTGCGAGTAAAAGTGATGACGCGAAATGCTCACCAAAAATAAATTCATGCTCAATCTTATATTTAGCGCAAAGCGGTCGGACGAGGCCGTGCCAGCCAGTCCGACAGAGATTTTGAACCGATCACTGATTGTTTTATAATAAAATTGAGAAAAATATCGTGCAGTGCTTATAACAACAAACAAATTTCAGGGATGGTGGGCTGAGGGCTGGCCGGAGTCCGACACGTTTCAAGGTAAACGCGGTACTAGAGTCCAAAATAATCCGTGTCGTGGTCCATAGTACACAACCTATTCACACCTATTTCTACACAGGCCCACGCAAACATAGCGTGTTTTCAGTCACCGATGCTCACATTGAAACGAAACGTTGTGCTCTTAGTTTACACAGTGATAAATGGAATAATTTGCGGGGCCAGTGAAATGATAATTTGTTAAAATTCGAAAATCATGTTTTAATTCGGCAAAGTTTTTACGGACTACACAAACACATTTAACTATAATCATTTTATAAGTAAAACATATGGAATCTAAATTGTCGCCAGATGATGAGAATGATATACCACCAGTGCCAATAAAAACATACCAATGGGAAGATCTACGGAGAGCTCGTGAAGCTGGGGGATATCCTTGGACTCATCTGCTGAAAGTGCCGCTTGAAGGTGAGGTCACGGCCGAAGACATCATCAGAGAGACGACACCGAGAAGAAGCATGTCGCGGGAAGTTTCAAGGTCTCGGACACGGTCACCAGTCGACAGCGAAATTCAAAAGATTTTGAATCTGGATTCTTCGCCAGGCAGCAGTCGCAGGCATGGCGAAGAAGGTGAAGATGAAGGAGTGCACATACCAAACTTCTCAAAAGAAGTTTCGTTAGAAGAAGAAGATGTTGCCGCGATTGAAAACATAAACTCTTACTCTATCAAACGTCCGGAAAGTCAATGTAGTAGCCACTTAGTAGCACCTGTGTCAGTACCCAAAAACGTTTCACCTAAGGGAATACTGAAACGAAGTGTGCCAGAACAACAATACAGTATTGGAGTTTCAGAGACTAGAGAAAAAACTAAATGCTGTCATCCTTTAGTAAATAAAATCAAACACTTAGCTGACAAAACACTGCATAAATTGGAACGAAATGAAAATGAGAAATCTCCTACTTCCAAACGAAAGAAAAATGATAAAGATCAAGAAATAAGACAGTTAAAATCGTCTCCAAGTGCAGTTCGTCGGCAAAAGTTTAGTGCCATTAAATTAGGAGACTCTGACGAGATGAGTAAAACTTTAAGCGTCGATACACCGCCACCACCACGTAAAAAGAAAGAACACATTTATGAAGACATAGAAGATTCAAAAAGCCATGAAAAATATATACATTTTTCACATGATCACGAGCAAGCACCAAGATATGGTGAGGAAAACCAGAGTGGTAACAATACAGAAAATGAAAGCCTTTCAAACATAGAGAAGAAGTCTATAGCCTCACAAGATCCCAGTTTAGTTACAGAAGATACCCCACTGAAGACAGAAGACCATGTTATGGAGAAATTACACAAGATTGATAGTGTAAACAAAGAAGCTTTGCTTTTGGATGAAGAAATGGACGCTGAAGAGCCGAATGTTGATGAAATTTTTCAAACTCAACTTGATGAGAGGGAACCTAATAACGAGTCTCCAAACATTACTATTACGGAAATTACGGAGGACGATATAGCGTTGCAAGTAGACCGGCACCATGCAACGCCCATCGAATCATCGCCTAGCCCAAGCCCACAAGAAATAGAGCAAAGAAGAGACGAGGATAGAGAATGGTCTAAACCCAGCAGGTAATAACTTTTTTTAATTATCATGTAATAATATTATATGAACTAATAAATAAAAAAATAACTACAAAAAATTACTAATAAAATGATACTTAACTAATAATTAAATGCAGGTATCGTAAATTCAGTTAGGTACATCATACGTAACTATGACATAACGCGTTTCAACACATGCAAAGCGAACGCGCTAGCTTCTGACTGTTTGATAAATATAGATCGGGCATACGTTCTTCCTGCACATTGGTAAGCTCTTTAAAATTGTCATCAGTGATCAGTGCTCGCGGCTGCTTTCACGTCGGTGACTAGTTCATTTACAGACTGGCTCTGTCAAACACGCTCGATGACTCATTGTCTTCGGAAAATGACAGACCGATCGGTAGTTTACGGGAAACTCATCTAACAATGCCTAGGGTTCAGTAGTGGGTAGTAATGACTACGCTTCGGCGTTGGACTTCCGAGGGTGGGACTCCCTTAGAGAAGCCTGTGAGACCAACCCGAGAGGGCAGTGTCCAGCAATTCACTCCAGACGTCCGATGCGCTTGCCAGTTCTTTCAATGCGACTCACTGTTGCCGGAGCGTCTAAACCCAATAGGCACGAGACCGACATCGCGAGCGAGCAATTTCATATCGTCCGGGAGGTAAGTCCCACGAACATAATATTCGATGATTTTGTTGACATTTTATGACTAACAAAATGAGGTGCAAAATAAATTCCAACGACTTTCGCCCGGCGGCTGCTGCGTCTAAAACGAGCGCCGGCAGTTGGCCTAATTGTGACTCGAGTAGCATCTCCGATGTTATATATAACTCAAAACTGTGCGACGAATCTCTATTTTTGCGATTTGCGTTTATATTTAAGTAAAAAAAAATTAAGTGCGCTCTGCGAATGATTAACTACCAACGTCGTAAAATCACTCTTCCATGACAAACATAATTTAAGTAAGCGAATATACTAAGGTTATTTCTTGTATATGTTACCTACTAAGGAATATTATCTACCTAGTTAATCGTTAATTCCAATGCTTAATGTTATTTTCAGTGATCACGAATATGAAGTTATCGAGAAGCCACCAGCTAACATTGTTTATACTGTTCCGGATGTAGACGAAAAAACAGCCATGGTTAAAACAGACGATGAGTTGTCAAGTACAACCTCTCTTGAAAGAAAATATTTGCAACACACCTCAGATGAAGAGGAAGTGACTGACAACAAAGAGAACATCGAAAGTAACAATGCCATTACTAACGCTGAAGCACTTCAAAAAAATATTGAGGATAGATTCTTTGCAAACACGCCTTCTACAGCATCTAGAACCGAATGTGAAGTTAGTACAAGTCAAGTAGATTCATCAGCTTTAGAACAGTTACCTCTGAAAAGGGACAGTCGATCAAAAAATACAGAGGGATCTGACAATAAGTTTCAACAACGGTTTCGAGAAGGGACAGGAAAATTAAAGTCACAAGCTGGTAAATTAAAAACGAAACTACAAAACATAAAAACGAGTAAGTTTTCTATGCCTGATAGACCAAAGATTAATTTTCCGGATCGATCTAGATTTAAAATGCCCGAGCGGCCTAAAATTACACTGCCGGATAGACCAAAGTTTACTTTGCCAGACAAGCGAAAGTTCAGTTTACCTGACCGTCCAAAATTCAAAAAGATAAACATCTCAGAGAAATTAAGCCTAGGGGACCGTAAAAAATTTACACTACCCGAAAGGCCAAAATTTAATGTACCTGAAATGCCAAAGTTTAGGATGCCTGATAGAGCTAAAATTAACTTTCCAAGTCTAAGCAGAAAAAAAGATAACAAATTAGGCACAGATACTACAGGATCAACAACAGAGTTAGATAATACTGCTTCAGTAGAATTCGAAACCAGGACTTATCCTAGATGGTTTGGTAAAAAGAAAAAATCAGAAATACCCAAAACATCTTCATCCCCAACACTTAATAGAGAAGACACTCCACCACCGACGTTCACATTCACACGTGTTAAGAAAAATAATGATAAAACCCAAGAATCCTCTTATATTCCCGATAGCCCTGACCAACCACGTGAATACGGTAATGTGAGTAATGAAGAAGTCAATTACGTAGGAAACAGTCAGGCAGAGGGTGCTAGACGATATGATACTACGTATGACTTTGATAAGCCAGCAACCGAAGAATACTTAGATGAAGATCCTGAGCCAGATTTTGATAACAACCATACCTCGTATATTCCGAAATCATCACCGTCTAAACAAGACCACACACCTGTCATAACCGAAATTAATAACGACGAATTTTTTGTACGACCGAGAGGAATTTCTCGCGAAGATATTCAAGTAAGAGAGTACTTGAATGACGAAACACGACAAGCGTTTAAAACTCCGAAAAATATTCTTGCTCTCATGGGGAGTAGTTCGGAGATAAATGACAACGATCAGATGTATATGCACGATCCGGAAGCTGACCCTGAGTTGATAGATGATATGGATGCGATGAGATACTCTACAGAAGATTTGAACGATAGGGACGATGGCTACTATACCTTCCCGCCTGTACGCCCGTCGCGAGCTAAAAGAAAGAAGAAAATAGCTGATTATGAAACTGAGTTAGAAGTGAGCCAGTACATCGATGATAGCGCAGATCCTAGCACTCAATTCACTGAAGTAGACCTAGGTTTACACGAGGATCAGCTCCGCGATCATTTACACGAAGAAATGTTGCAAAATCAAGCCGAGCATGGTGATTTGATGAACGGAGACAGC
Organism: Plemyria rubiginata; assembly: GCA_963576535.1. NCBI lineage: Eukaryota > Metazoa > Arthropoda > Insecta > Lepidoptera > Geometridae > Plemyria > Plemyria rubiginata. The sequence goes on from OY754905.1 coordinate 1,392,902, forward strand.
AATCATCAATTTAGTCACTTGCCGGATTTGCATTCTATTCATGAATATGCCAACGATGACGTTATTCAGTATCCTGAGAATGTACCCATTCAATCTCAGACTTTGCCTATGCCTCCTAAAAGAAAGAGGAAGTTTGGTAAAAAAGATCTAAAACATTCATCTCTCAGTGATTTTAACAAAGTTCCAGTCGATGAATTTTGGGAAGAACAACTACAGCACGAGCATGCCGACGATGTAAGTATCTTATGAAAAAATTCTACTTCCACATGCCTAAAAACCTTTGATTATCAGATTAGAGAGATCGGTGATTTTTATCTGCAGTAGGGCTTCTCAATATTCATATACAAATAAAATAGTTTTGGTTTAGTATCTTATTTAAAAACACTTGCGTACATAATTATTGTTGTTGTCAAGAAATTAGACAACCATTATGATCGACGTTTTGTAGGAACTTTATTATTTTTGGCAGGCGCCCAATACAAGATCCTTAGTACTATATTTTTGGAATCCGTTCCAAGCCGTATGTTGGCCTACTTCAACTGGACTGGATTATTTTGTGCAAAACATCTGAGATGTCAGTTCTTTGAATGACTTTATTTTTGTTCGTGGTTGCTGACGCAATTACATAGCATAGGTGCACGAGTAATATAGGCACATTTGTTTTTGTATTGAAAACAAAGTAATGTATTCATTTATTAGACAAATTGAAGATAAATAGAAATCCTCTTTTTCATGTGTCTAAATAATTATTATGATGGAGGGGTTTCAGTTTTGGTGCCCTACAAAGTGGTGAGCAGATACAACTGTCCAAGATATTAGAACAGGATTAACTACGATATAAAGCTAGCATAACTCGCTTCACCATTATTAAACGGCATTCAGAAAACCAAGATTAGTAAGATATTAATAGCCTTGATATTGCAATCTTTGCGACTGTTTTCAGATAATCGTATATCGAACTGAACATGAGTACATCGTGCCCCGAGGCGAGCCTGCGACCGCCGCTGAGCAGAGCCCTGTACCGCCACGCCGCACGCGCTCCCGAAGCTCACGGTGCACATCCTTATGTGACGATGACAGGACTTCTCATGGTGCCGACTCACTTACTCTTGACACACACATGCCACACACCGACGACATTGAAATAGATCGTAGTGAACGCCACGAAAGCCCCGGCTACGCGACAGTCGACAAAGGACCTTATGCTCCATCCAAAGGTATTCGCCGTTCCCTCAGCAAAACACCACCAGCCAGACGACGCAAAAGCAATAGCTCCGAACGTAAGTATTACACCGTTGGCTCGTCTAAAAATGTAATGCCTGACAGACCACCGCGAAAAAAATCATCAACTAGTCTCATGACGCTAGATAGCTTTACCAAACATTCTGATGGAACGCAGTATGTAGAAATAGACGAACCTTTCGAAGAGTTGCATAAAGATTTAAAGTCCGGAGATGTAGTAAATAAAATGAAAGATAGACCACTTCCTCCACCGCCTAGACCACCTAGGGGGTCCAAGAAGAAGAAGAAGAAAAGTAGACGAAGCGAGTATGATTCAAACACTTTACAAACTGAAACTCCTGTAGAGGTATCTCATACGTATCTTGATGAGCACCAGCCTGATGATGTAAATTTAAATGTGATTGAAATTGAAGTATCAACACAAACGGACCCTCTTCCAGACGATGTTGACTTTGAATTGGGCTACGACGAAAATATGGAAATGTCAATGTCTAGTTCACTCAGAGACATTATTGATGAAGATTCTATCTTAGTCAAGAGCCATAGTAGGTTAGCTGAAAGCCCTCGGGTGTCACGTCCAGCGTCAAGATCTGAACAATCAGTAAAACTTTCGGACCCAAAAATATCTGAACTTTCGAAGCCAAATATAGGACGTACATCGCCTACAGTAATATTAGTGGAAAGACGTGTTTCGAGTCCAACTCGAATTAATGAACGTAATGAAATGGTGACCGAAGCATCATTGACGGTACAACCGATAAATATTGATGAATCGCAAATCCCTGATGTTCCGCCACTTCCGAGGTTAAGACGTATTTCCAACACAATCCCAAGTTCTAAAAATGCTGTTCCAGCGAGCGAAGAGCGAGCTCTTGAGAGGATATTTGACTCTGGTAGAGACGTTCAGCTGGATAACCTTATAGCCCAACGACTTCAAGTAAGGGATTTAGATGTAGGACGACTAAACGTTTCCGAGTTGCAAGCCAATAAAATTCTTGTTTCTGATATAGAAGGCATGACGTTACAAGTTAGTGAACTAGACTCAAAATCTGGCCATATATCTGTCAGTGGAATAGAGTTTTCGCAATCGGTTATTGATGAAATCGTAAAAAAGTTTGCTGAAATTTCTACCAGTCATAACCCACCACAGGATAATTTGACCATACCGGAGTGCCCAAGACCCGTAAGTAGAGAAGAAGAAACCCAAACTGAACAATCTGAGGCTGCAGATAAAGTGGTAGATGTAATATCGGAACCAAAGACGGAATCGTTAACAGGCGCACTAGCACCGTCGATACCTCCAAGGCCGGATTCTCGAGCGGAGGAAGGAGCAGCTGCTCCACAAAGACCCCCGCCTCCCGACCTAACTCCGTTACTGTATTCGTATCTGCAAGACATGACAATTCCACCGGCGTCGATGTACGGACCCCGTGTCGCAGGATCACGAACTGCTTTCCCTGAGTTTCACGAGACTCCAATAACACCGCTGCCTCCAACACGACGGGTAAAACGAAAGCCAGCAGCACCACACTCCGAGTCTAGCTCGGATGAGACGCTGGTCCGGCCGTCGCCACGGCGACATCCACCACCGGTGCGCACACACGAGCCCACTACTATAGCCGAAGCTGGGGCTCAGTTTATCCGAGTCTGCCATTCATCCATCTCGCGGACTCTGAGGAACGCATTTAACTTGTTCATGTCGTACGTGAGCAACACTGAGGACAAGAAAGACGCGCAAATGGCTCTTGTGATATTCCTAGTGCTGATAGCGGGTCTCATCATGTTCGGCCTCAGCGACAGCCGCGCGATTCATCACCACCATTGGGAGTTCTTCAATCCGCCAGACGGAAAACAATGAACAACAATAATACTGTTTCCAATTGTAGGTACTTACTACTAGGTACTAGGTTTGTCAAATAAATCTGCCTTGTAAAATGAAACTGATCGCTGTTATTTATTTATTCGAAACGTGATAGTTTATTTACTGACCTGTAGCCCGATTATGTCTGGTTTTCGAGATGGCTTTCAGTTTGACATTTGATTCCCATACTGTAATAGCATCTTATAGGATGGAAGGGAATCAAATATCTAACTGAAACCCATCTCGATCGCCAGACATTGGCGTAATCGGGCCGCAGGTTCTTTATTGTTATTTGTTTATAATTTGTTATTGTTTCTTGTTTATCTGTATGTTGCGAAAATTGAGTCTCTTTCAGCTTCATTAACAAATATTAATAGGTAATAAGTTAGGAGTCATAACCCTAACATATTATTTAAATAATTAATTGGGACATTAGTGTGCAAAGGCATCAAAGGGTAAATCATAGATTTCCCTCGATTTACCTAACAACACAACATTTATTCAACATACTACGCGTGGATATAATGATAACAAGTTAATAAAGTTATAGAAAAAATGCTGGTTACTGCTGATAAAATAATAATTCCTATAATTATGTTATTATAGACAAACCGTGACATAATGACTGTTTTCAGTCTTCTTTTCTCAAAAAACCAACGAATAGCAGACATCCTTCAAGGGATTTTTAAAATAAACGTCTCTTTAAAAAACTACACATATACTCATATTATAACTCAAAAACTTCTCGTCTGATCTGACTCAAAGTTATGATGCCTTGTTCGCTTTATGACAGATTCGCTTTATGGCAGATTAGCATTAGGCCAGATTAGCATTAGGACAAATTCGCTCTAGGGCAGAAATTGTACAGTCAATGGCAGATAGAGTAAGAGTTTTCTATTTTCTTTCGTTTATGAGGGTAGCGAACATTCGTCGAAAAGAAAATGTCGGTAAAAAGAAAAAAGGTAATGGAAAATGATGCGGGCGGAAAACCGTTCTTCGTTTAGTAATAACTCTGCGTGGCTCGTGTATCACTACGTCTGCTCTCTGCTCGAATATCGTGCATACCTACCTACAATATGCTGGATTTTTTTTTAGAAATTTTTAAAACTTTCAAAAACTAAGCTCGTTTTGCAACTTTACGCAAACCCCATTGTATTCTAATTATATTGTACTGAAACCCAAAATAATTATTATATGGAAGATTATTTCAAAAGTCATTTCAAAAGTGTCTAAAGATTTAAAAACCTACTATCTACAGGATTTTAACAACTTTTGTCTCATTATCTGAAGCAATGTCTTCTATCTACATCTCATTTAAAATCCAGATATATTACAGTAAAATGGGACATTCTATCACTTTTGTAATTACTAATTCTATAGAAACAGTTACAAATAACACTATAAAGTTTTGAACTATAGGAATGATATTTTTTTTTAATAAAAGCCTATGTGCTATTCCAGACTATAATCTATCTCTATGCCAAATTTCAAGACCCGTTCAGCCGTTCTGGAGTTATTGAGTAACAAACATCTATCCATTCATCCATCCGTACTTACAAACTTTCTTGCTTATAATTAGTAGGATAAAGTGCATTTGAAAAACCTTTCTAACTATGGAAGACCTTCACGGCTCAGTTGGTAGTAGGTAACTCTGCCTTCATCCCCACGGAGAACTAACTTTTGTGTGATGAACATGGATGTTTGCTCTCGGTCTGGGTGTTATAGAAAAAAATATAAAATAAATAATTAATTATAATAAAAAAATTATATAAGTTATATCAAATATCCGGCTCCAGAAGCCTTAGCTTCTTTAATTATATAAACCCATTCTAATATATTGAAAAGACCGGATATGTAGATAGTGAGACCATTTTAACCTGTATACTTGAGTATATGTAAGATTTTCAACATAAAACGTAGTGCGTTGGCTGGTGTTGCATTTTGTATATTCATTTGTTGTTGTGTAAAGGTAATAAAGATTGTTAAATATTTTTTGTTTCATTTTAAATTTATTGCCGTCCTAGGTACCTAGGTATGTACCTATTGTAATGTACCAATTGTAATGTACCTATTGTAATGTATCTCACTATTTATATGTAAATATTCCGAAACCCGCAGGAGCTTAAACTAGTGTAAAACTAGCTTAACTAAACTTTTGGTAGGAATTTAGAGTTCACGACGTCTTCTACGAATAAGGGGATAATTGTGCCTAGCACACGATATTAGAAAATATGTTATTGTCTGTAAGCGTTTTGTATTGCGTTTAATGTATACCTACCGTTGATTCTTCACGGTGCGACACCCTAAGGGCTTAAAAATAAAACAAGTTTCTTTTTAAAATATACACATCTTACAAAAAAAGAACATAAAATAAACCGTCTCCCGCTATTTTACTTAGGTCGCTTAGATAAATAAACATCCGACTGTCGTCGTTCTAGACGGCAACCACTCAACGACGACAGACCAAGCTACTCTGACATTGAAAGCATCGACGCTAAATACGTTATTTAACGTGATGACAGACTTCGAGGCGGCTCCTGAAAAATCGGTTTCACTAAAATGTACCTGCTACTAAAATATACCCTGAAATGTTTCACAATGTCAGCATCCCAACACGTATATTTTTCTAACGTCTGTGTCCAAGTGTGAACAGGCACCAGTGTGGTGTATGGCCAAACTAACGCCTGTACGTAATTAAATATATCTAAATTGAACCTAATCCTAATATCCTACTATGTTTAACCTAATCCTATAATGTATAACCTAATCCTACAATAACCTAACGTGTGTGTGAGCCCTAGCCTACCATATAAATATATAATGTATGTAGATATATATAAATAAGTACGGGAAGCCTGTTACCAGGAGACCTAAGGTAACAGACGGAAGTTGGGTAGGAAAAAGGTATGTGTACGGCGTGCAATGTACACAGGGAAGGGTTTTCTCACTGCCGGTCAAGCAGACTCACCAAGACCGATCTACTGACGGCTATTGGTGTCTTAGCCACAGTGAGAGGAGGCTAGAACTCATGAAAGGCCGTTCACCAGGACGCGTGAGGGCTACTCCTCCAGCGGTTGCTGGGCACGTCTGGGCAGCTCCTCTAGCGGGTGCTAGGCACGTCAGGGTGGCCTCGGACAGCGGCTCCAGGGGACGTCTAGGAGGCCAGCGGGTGCTGGGGACGTCAGGGCAGCTCCTCTAGCGGGTGCTAGGTACGTCTGGGAGGTTCTTCCAGCGGGTGCTGGTGATGTCTAGACAGGCCAGCGGGTGCTGGTGATGTCTAGACAGGCCAGCGGGTGCTGGCGATGTCTGGGCAGGTCAGCGGGTGCTGGGACGTCTAGGCAGGCCAGCGGGTGCTGGCGACGTCTGGGCAGTTTCTTCCAGCGGGTGCTGGGAACGTCTAGGCAGGCCAGCGGGTGCTGGCGACGTCTGGGTAGGTCAGCGGGTGCTGATGAGGTCAGGGCGGCTCGTCAAGCGGGAGCTAGGTTCTTCAGGCTGCTCGTCTAGCGGGTGCTAGGTAGGTACTTTCGGGCAGCCTGCCGGCGTTCCTGACTTCCTCTGGGTAGGTTGGTGGAGATGAGTAAAACTCAACGGCTGGTTGGTAAGTAGTTATTTATTTCATAAAATATAGACCTTATATACTAATTACATCTAATTAACACTAACTTAATTCTACACTAGTGTGTCGTCGGTGTAAGTTAAAACAGTCAACGCAGCTTCTTGAATGTAGGACGGTTTGTAACTGTGTCAAGCTGACGCTGCAGTGCTGGGACGTATTGACACACGAGTGGTAGGTAAAGTAAGAGTTGTAATTAGAATGGTAGGAACATGTTCATACTGTGGTATGAACATGCATGTTCAATTGGTTGAACAAATGAGTTTTCGTATACCTACTAATGTTCGCTTTTCCCGAAAGGGTTTATCCCAAAAAGTCTGTCGCTGTCGGTCTTTATTTCGTGAAAAAGAAATAACCAAAACAAAGAGAACTAATTACCTAATTGTAATTTGTAACAAAAATAGAGTAAAAATATAATTGTAGTATAATCATTTCCTGACGTGAAGTAGTTTTAGGCCAAACAGAAATCAGCGGCTCCAGTCAGGCTGAAACTTTTACCTTCTCTAGTTCCTCTTCGTTGAGGAACGTTCAGTTGAGGCGTGCAAGGATCTTGCCATGGGAAACCCAATCATTGGCGTTAGCCGACTTTCTAGCCAAGAGGAAGAGTCTCTTGATTTTAGAAGAGAGTTTTTCTGATATTTAGACCGGTATCGCTGGAACAATGATATGCAGATGCTCAGTGGTTAGCTTAGATACTTTGTTTAAAATTGCGAATCATCGAGATTACCTTCTCCTTCGACAGAACAGTGGTAAGAACCACGATGGTCGTTCTTTTAGGTGAGTTTTTGGTGTATGTCCTTGATACATCCCCCTGCAAAGGAGCATTGAGGATCTGTTCGTTTTAATGATGTTTCTTCTATAGAGGCTTTAGTCTCAGAGACACCAACTTGTACATTTCTAATTTCCAGACAGGTTAATCTGGAGTTGCGCTCAGCTATAAGCCTCTCCTCCAAAGACATATTGTACTGGTAGTCAGCTTTCCGTTCTGCTTCAAGTCGCTCGACTCTAGCCTGTAGTGCGTCGTATTTTTGAGCTAAGAAGTAGATAGTCGAGCAGATTTCATCAACGGCGGAACAAACTCTATCGGTCCTGTTTTCTTGCTCTACTGTGAACTCTGTAAACAACTTCCTCATTTCCGCCATGAAACGATGTAGCTGTTATATTAAAACTAGACATAAAACAAATAAAGTAAAGTAAAACGGTGGTGTGTAACTATATGACTAACTATATAGTGGATTTTGGATTGGTGGTCTGGATTTTAGGAAGTTGTCTGAATAGCTGAACAGCCAAGAGTCAGCTTCTAGGCCTGGTTCGAAAACGAGGCTTTTTCAGTCTTGTCAGACAATGCCTATGCGGTGTTTTGATTAAACGTGTATAAATAAATAAATAATGCTGGACAATCAACACAGCATCATCTAGCCCCAAAGTAAGCTACTCAAAGCTTGTGTTCTAAGTACTAGATGACTGATTATATTTAGTACATTATATAATTACATAGATAGATATTTTTTATTAGACAGAAACACCCAGACCAACGGAACAAATTTCTGCAGATCGTACACAAATTTGTTCCGAGGCGGGAATCGAACCCGCAACCTCTTGCGTCGCAGGCGGACTCTCGCCCGCTGCACCACTGAGGTCGTCAAACAAAATTTCAGCTCAATCGGTTGAAGATATCTGCTTCAAAATAAAGTTGCAAGACAAATTCCAACGACTTTCGCCCGGCGGCTGCTGCGTCTAAAACGAGCGCCGGCAGTTGGCCTAATTGTGACTCGAGTAGCATCTCCGATGTTATATATAACTCAAAACTGTGCGACGAATCTCTATTTTTGCGATTTGCGTTTATATTTAAGTAAAAAAAAATTAAGTGCGCTCTGCGAATGATTAACTACCAACGTCGTAAAATCACTCTTCCATGACAAACATAATTTAAGTAAGCGAATATACTAAGGTTATTTCTTGTATATGTTACCTACTAAGGAATATTATCTACCTAGTTAATCGTTAATTCCAATGCTTAATGTTATTTTCAGTGATCACGAATATGAAGTTATCGAGAAGCCACCAGCTAACATTGTTTATACTGTTCCGGATGTAGACGAAAAAACAGCCATGGTTAAAACAGACGATGAGTTGTCAAGTACAACCTCTCTTGAAAGAAAATATTTGCAACACACCTCAGATGAAGAGGAAGTGACTGACAACAAAGAGAACATCGAAAGTAACAATGCCATTACTAACGCTGAAGCACTTCAAAAAAATATTGAGGATAGATTCTTTGCAAACACGCCTTCTACAGCATCTAGAACCGAATGTGAAGTTAGTACAAGTCAAGTAGATTCATCAGCTTTAGAACAGTTACCTCTGAAAAGGGACAGTCGATCAAAAAATACAGAGGGATCTGACAATAAGTTTCAACAACGGTTTCGAGAAGGGACAGGAAAATTAAAGTCACAAGCTGGTAAATTAAAAACGAAACTACAAAACATAAAAACGAGTAAGTTTTCTATGCCTGATAGACCAAAGATTAATTTTCCGGATCGATCTAGATTTAAAATGCCCGAGCGGCCTAAAATTACACTGCCGGATAGACCAAAGTTTACTTTGCCAGACAAGCGAAAGTTCAGTTTACCTGACCGTCCAAAATTCAAAAAGATAAACATCTCAGAGAAATTAAGCCTAGGGGACCGTAAAAAATTTACACTACCCGAAAGGCCAAAATTTAATGTACCTGAAATGCCAAAGTTTAGGATGCCTGATAGAGCTAAAATTAACTTTCCAAGTCTAAGCAGAAAAAAAGATAACAAATTAGGCACAGATACTACAGGATCAACAACAGAGTTAGATAATACTGCTTCAGTAGAATTCGAAACCAGGACTTATCCTAGATGGTTTGGTAAAAAGAAAAAATCAGAAATACCCAAAACATCTTCATCCCCAACACTTAATAGAGAAGACACTCCACCACCGACGTTCACATTCACACGTGTTAAGAAAAATAATGATAAAACCCAAGAATCCTCTTATATTCCCGATAGCCCTGACCAACCACGTGAATACGGTAATGTGAGTAATGAAGAAGTCAATTACGTAGGAAACAGTCAGGCAGAGGGTGCTAGACGATATGATACTACGTATGACTTTGATAAGCCAGCAACCGAAGAATACTTAGATGAAGATCCTGAGCCAGATTTTGATAACAACCATACCTCGTATATTCCGAAATCATCACCGTCTAAACAAGACCACACACCTGTCATAACCGAAATTAATAACGACGAATTTTTTGTACGACCGAGAGGAATTTCTCGCGAAGATATTCAAGTAAGAGAGTACTTGAATGACGAAACACGACAAGCGTTTAAAACTCCGAAAAATATTCTTGCTCTCATGGGGAGTAGTTCGGAGATAAATGACAACGATCAGATGTATATGCACGATCCGGAAGCTGACCCTGAGTTGATAGATGATATGGATGCGATGAGATACTCTACAGAAGATTTGAACGATAGGGACGATGGCTACTATACCTTCCCGCCTGTACGCCCGTCGCGAGCTAAAAGAAAGAAGAAAATAGCTGATTATGAAACTGAGTTAGAAGTGAGCCAGTACATCGATGATAGCGCAGATCCTAGCACTCAATTCACTGAAGTAGACCTAGGTTTACACGAGGATCAGCTCCGCGATCATTTACACGAAGAAATGTTGCAAAATCAAGCCGAGCATGGTGATTTGATGAACGGAGACAGCAATCATCAATTTAGTCACTTGCCGGATTTGCATTCTATTCATGAATATGCCAACGATGACGTTATTCAGTATCCTGAGAATGTACCCATTCAATCTCAGACTTTGCCTATGCCTCCTAAAAGAAAGAGGAAGTTTGGTAAAAAAGATCTAAAACATTCATCTCTCAGTGATTTTAACAAAGTTCCAGTCGATGAATTTTGGGAAGAACAACTACAGCACGAGCATGCCGACGATGTAAGTATCTTATGAAAAAATTCTACTTCCACATGCCTAAAAACCTTTGATTATCAGATTAGAGAGATCGGTGATTTTTATCTGCAGTAGGGCTTCTCAATATTCATATACAAATAAAATAGTTTTGGTTTAGTATCTTATTTAAAAACACTTGCGTACATAATTATTGTTGTTGTCAAGAAATTAGACAACCATTATGATCGACGTTTTGTAGGAACTTTATTATTTTTGGCAGGCGCCCAATACAAGATCCTTAGTACTATATTTTTGGAATCCGTTCCAAGCCGTATGTTGGCCTACTTCAACTGGACTGGATTATTTTGTGCAAAACATCTGAGATGTCAGTTCTTTGAATGACTTTATTTTTGTTCGTGGTTGCTGACGCAATTACATAGCATAGGTGCACGAGTAATATAGGCACATTTGTTTTTGTATTGAAAACAAAGTAATGTATTCATTTATTAGACAAATTGAAGATAAATAGAAATCCTCTTTTTCATGTGTCTAAATAATTATTATGATGGAGGGGTTTCAGTTTTGGTGCCCTACAAAGTGGTGAGCAGATACAACTGTCCAAGATATTAGAACAGGATTAACTACGATATAAAGCTAGCATAACTCGCTTCACCATTATTAAACGGCATTCAGAAAACCAAGATTAGTAAGATATTAATAGCCTTGATATTGCAATCTTTGCGACTGTTTTCAGATAATCGTATATCGAACTGAACATGAGTACATCGTGCCCCGAGGCGAGCCTGCGACCGCCGCTGAGCAGAGCCCTGTACCGCCACGCCGCACGCGCTCCCGAAGCTCACGGTGCACATCCTTATGTGACGATGACAGGACTTCTCATGGTGCCGACTCACTTACTCTTGACACACACATGCCACACACCGACGACATTGAAATAGATCGTAGTGAACGCCACGAAAGCCCCGGCTACGCGACAGTCGACAAAGGACCTTATGCTCCATCCAAAGGTATTCGCCGTTCCCTCAGCAAAACACCACCAGCCAGACGACGCAAAAGCAATAGCTCCGAACGTAAGTATTACACCGTTGGCTCGTCTAAAAATGTAATGCCTGACAGACCACCGCGAAAAAAATCATCAACTAGTCTCATGACGCTAGATAGCTTTACCAAACATTCTGATGGAACGCAGTATGTAGAAATAGACGAACCTTTCGAAGAGTTGCATAAAGATTTAAAGTCCGGAGATGTAGTAAATAAAATGAAAGATAGACCACTTCCTCCACCGCCTAGACCACCTAGGGGGTCCAAGAAGAAGAAGAAGAAAAGTAGACGAAGCGAGTATGATTCAAACACTTTACAAACTGAAACTCCTGTAGAGGTATCTCATACGTATCTTGATGAGCACCAGCCTGATGATGTAAATTTAAATGTGATTGAAATTGAAGTATCAACACAAACGGACCCTCTTCCAGACGATGTTGACTTTGAATTGGGCTACGACGAAAATATGGAAATGTCAATGTCTAGTTCACTCAGAGACATTATTGATGAAGATTCTATCTTAGTCAAGAGCCATAGTAGGTTAGCTGAAAGCCCTCGGGTGTCACGTCCAGCGTCAAGATCTGAACAATCAGTAAAACTTTCGGACCCAAAAATATCTGAACTTTCGAAGCCAAATATAGGACGTACATCGCCTACAGTAATATTAGTGGAAAGACGTGTTTCGAGTCCAACTCGAATTAATGAACGTAATGAAATGGTGACCGAAGCATCATTGACGGTACAACCGATAAATATTGATGAATCGCAAATCCCTGATGTTCCGCCACTTCCGAGGTTAAGACGTATTTCCAACACAATCCCAAGTTCTAAAAATGCTGTTCCAGCGAGCGAAGAGCGAGCTCTTGAGAGGATATTTGACTCTGGTAGAGACGTTCAGCTGGATAACCTTATAGCCCAACGACTTCAAGTAAGGGATTTAGATGTAGGACGACTAAACGTTTCCGAGTTGCAAGCCAATAAAATTCTTGTTTCTGATATAGAAGGCATGACGTTACAAGTTAGTGAACTAGACTCAAAATCTGGCCATATATCTGTCAGTGGAATAGAGTTTTCGCAATCGGTTATTGATGAAATCGTAAAAAAGTTTGCTGAAATTTCTACCAGTCATAACCCACCACAGGATAATTTGACCATACCGGAGTGCCCAAGACCCGTAAGTAGAGAAGAAGAAACCCAAACTGAACAATCTGAGGCTGCAGATAAAGTGGTAGATGTAATATCGGAACCAAAGACGGAATCGTTAACAGGCGCACTAGCACCGTCGATACCTCCAAGGCCGGATTCTCGAGCGGAGGAAGGAGCAGCTGCTCCACAAAGACCCCCGCCTCCCGACCTAACTCCGTTACTGTATTCGTATCTGCAAGACATGACAATTCCACCGGCGTCGATGTACGGACCCCGTGTCGCAGGATCACGAACTGCTTTCCCTGAGTTTCACGAGACTCCAATAACACCGCTGCCTCCAACACGACGGGTAAAACGAAAGCCAGCAGCACCACACTCCGAGTCTAGCTCGGATGAGACGCTGGTCCGGCCGTCGCCACGGCGACATCCACCACCGGTGCGCACACACGAGCCCACTACTATAGCCGAAGCTGGGGCTCAGTTTATCCGAGTCTGCCATTCATCCATCTCGCGGACTCTGAGGAACGCATTTAACTTGTTCATGTCGTACGTGAGCAACACTGAGGACAAGAAAGACGCGCAAATGGCTCTTGTGATATTCCTAGTGCTGATAGCGGGTCTCATCATGTTCGGCCTCAGCGACAGCCGCGCGATTCATCACCACCATTGGGAGTTCTTCAATCCGCCAGACGGAAAACAATGAACAACAATAATACTGTTTCCAATTGTAGGTACTTACTACTAGGTACTAGGTTTGTCAAATAAATCTGCCTTGTAAAATGAAACTGATCGCTGTTATTTATTTATTCGAAACGTGATAGTTTATTTACTGACCTGTAGCCCGATTATGTCTGGTTTTCGAGATGGCTTTCAGTTTGACATTTGATTCCCATACTGTAATAGCATCTTATAGGATGGAAGGGAATCAAATATCTAACTGAAACCCATCTCGATCGCCAGACATTGGCGTAATCGGGCCGCAGGTTCTTTATTGTTATTTGTTTATAATTTGTTATTGTTTCTTGTTTATCTGTATGTTGCGAAAATTGAGTCTCTTTCAGCTTCATTAACAAATATTAATAGGTAATAAGTTAGGAGTCATAACCCTAACATATTATTTAAATAATTAATTGGGACATTAGTGTGCAAAGGCATCAAAGGGTAAATCATAGATTTCCCTCGATTTACCTAACAACACAACATTTATTCAACATACTACGCGTGGATATAATGATAACAAGTTAATAAAGTTATAGAAAAAATGCTGGTTACTGCTGATAAAATAATAATTCCTATAATTATGTTATTATAGACAAACCGTGACATAATGACTGTTTTCAGTCTTCTTTTCTCAAAAAACCAACGAATAGCAGACATCCTTCAAGGGATTTTTAAAATAAACGTCTCTTTAAAAAACTACACATATACTCATATTATAACTCAAAAACTTCTCGTCTGATCTGACTCAAAGTTATGATGCCTTGTTCGCTTTATGACAGATTCGCTTTATGGCAGATTAGCATTAGGCCAGATTAGCATTAGGACAAATTCGCTCTAGGGCAGAAATTGTACAGTCAATGGCAGATAGAGTAAGAGTTTTCTATTTTCTTTCGTTTATGAGGGTAGCGAACATTCGTCGAAAAGAAAATGTCGGTAAAAAGAAAAAAGGTAATGGAAAATGATGCGGGCGGAAAACCGTTCTTCGTTTAGTAATAACTCTGCGTGGCTCGTGTATCACTACGTCTGCTCTCTGCTCGAATATCGTGCATACCTACCTACAATATGCTGGATTTTTTTTTAGAAATTTTTAAAACTTTCAAAAACTAAGCTCGTTTTGCAACTTTACGCAAACCCCATTGTATTCTAATTATATTGTACTGAAACCCAAAATAATTATTATATGGAAGATTATTTCAAAAGTCATTTCAAAAGTGTCTAAAGATTTAAAAACCTACTATCTACAGGATTTTAACAACTTTTGTCTCATTATCTGAAGCAATGTCTTCTATCTACATCTCATTTAAAATCCAGATATATTACAGTAAAATGGGACATTCTATCACTTTTGTAATTACTAATTCTATAGAAACAGTTACAAATAACACTATAAAGTTTTGAACTATAGGAATGATATTTTTTTTTAATAAAAGCCTATGTGCTATTCCAGACTATAATCTATCTCTATGCCAAATTTCAAGACCCGTTCAGCCGTTCTGGAGTTATTGAGTAACAAACATCTATCCATTCATCCATCCGTACTTACAAACTTTCTTGCTTATAATTAGTAGGATAAAGTGCATTTGAAAAACCTTTCTAACTATGGAAGACCTTCACGGCTCAGTTGGTAGTAGGTAACTCTGCCTTCATCCCCACGGAGAACTAACTTTTGTGTGATGAACATGGATGTTTGCTCTCGGTCTGGGTGTTATAGAAAAAAATATAAAATAAATAATTAATTATAATAAAAAAATTATATAAGTTATATCAAATATCCGGCTCCAGAAGCCTTAGCTTCTTTAATTATATAAACCCATTCTAATATATTGAAAAGACCGGATATGTAGATAGTGAGACCATTTTAACCTGTATACTTGAGTATATGTAAGATTTTCAACATAAAACGTAGTGCGTTGGCTGGTGTTGCATTTTGTATATTCATTTGTTGTTGTGTAAAGGTAATAAAGATTGTTAAATATTTTTTGTTTCATTTTAAATTTATTGCCGTCCTAGGTACCTAGGTATGTACCTATTGTAATGTACCAATTGTAATGTACCTATTGTAATGTATCTCACTATTTATATGTAAATATTCCGAAACCCGCAGGAGCTTAAACTAGTGTAAAACTAGCTTAACTAAACTTTTGGTAGGAATTTAGAGTTCACGACGTCTTCTACGAATAAGGGGATAATTGTGCCTAGCACACGATATTAGAAAATATGTTATTGTCTGTAAGCGTTTTGTATTGCGTTTAATGTATACCTACCGTTGATTCTTCACGGTGCGACACCCTAAGGGCTTAAAAATAAAACAAGTTTCTTTTTAAAATATACACATCTTACAAAAAAAGAACATAAAATAAACCGTCTCCCGCTATTTTACTTAGGTCGCTTAGATAAATAAACATCCGACTGTCGTCGTTCTAGACGGCAACCACTCAACGACGACAGACCAAGCTACTCTGACATTGAAAGCATCGACGCTAAATACGTTATTTAACGTGATGACAGACTTCGAGGCGGCTCCTGAAAAATCGGTTTCACTAAAATGTACCTGCTACTAAAATATACCCTGAAATGTTTCACAATGTCAGCATCCCAACACGTATATTTTTCTAACGTCTGTGTCCAAGTGTGAACAGGCACCAGTGTGGTGTATGGCCAAACTAACGCCTGTACGTAATTAAATATATCTAAATTGAACCTAATCCTAATATCCTACTATGTTTAACCTAATCCTATAATGTATAACCTAATCCTACAATAACCTAACGTGTGTGTGAGCCCTAGCCTACCATATAAATATATAATGTATGTAGATATATATAAATAAGTACGGGAAGCCTGTTACCAGGAGACCTAAGGTAACAGACGGAAGTTGGGTAGGAAAAAGGTATGTGTACGGCGTGCAATGTACACAGGGAAGGGTTTTCTCACTGCCGGTCAAGCAGACTCACCAAGACCGATCTACTGACGGCTATTGGTGTCTTAGCCACAGTGAGAGGAGGCTAGAACTCATGAAAGGCCGTTCACCAGGACGCGTGAGGGCTACTCCTCCAGCGGTTGCTGGGCACGTCTGGGCAGCTCCTCTAGCGGGTGCTAGGCACGTCAGGGTGGCCTCGGACAGCGGCTCCAGGGGACGTCTAGGAGGCCAGCGGGTGCTGGGGACGTCAGGGCAGCTCCTCTAGCGGGTGCTAGGTACGTCTGGGAGGTTCTTCCAGCGGGTGCTGGTGATGTCTAGACAGGCCAGCGGGTGCTGGTGATGTCTAGACAGGCCAGCGGGTGCTGGCGATGTCTGGGCAGGTCAGCGGGTGCTGGGACGTCTAGGCAGGCCAGCGGGTGCTGGCGACGTCTGGGCAGTTTCTTCCAGCGGGTGCTGGGAACGTCTAGGCAGGCCAGCGGGTGCTGGCGACGTCTGGGTAGGTCAGCGGGTGCTGATGAGGTCAGGGCGGCTCGTCAAGCGGGAGCTAGGTTCTTCAGGCTGCTCGTCTAGCGGGTGCTAGGTAGGTACTTTCGGGCAGCCTGCCGGCGTTCCTGACTTCCTCTGGGTAGGTTGGTGGAGATGAGTAAAACTCAACGGCTGGTTGGTAAGTAGTTATTTATTTCATAAAATATAGACCTTATATACTAATTACATCTAATTAACACTAACTTAATTCTACACTAGTGTGTCGTCGGTGTAAGTTAAAACAGTCAACGCAGCTTCTTGAATGTAGGACGGTTTGTAACTGTGTCAAGCTGACGCTGCAGTGCTGGGACGTATTGACACACGAGTGGTAGGTAAAGTAAGAGTTGTAATTAGAATGGTAGGAACATGTTCATACTGTGGTATGAACATGCATGTTCAATTGGTTGAACAAATGAGTTTTCGTATACCTACTAATGTTCGCTTTTCCCGAAAGGGTTTATCCCAAAAAGTCTGTCGCTGTCGGTCTTTATTTCGTGAAAAAGAAATAACCAAAACAAAGAGAACTAATTACCTAATTGTAATTTGTAACAAAAATAGAGTAAAAATATAATTGTAGTATAATCATTTCCTGACGTGAAGTAGTTTTAGGCCAAACAGAAATCAGCGGCTCCAGTCAGGCTGAAACTTTTACCTTCTCTAGTTCCTCTTCGTTGAGGAACGTTCAGTTGAGGCGTGCAAGGATCTTGCCATGGGAAACCCAATCATTGGCGTTAGCCGACTTTCTAGCCAAGAGGAAGAGTCTCTTGATTTTAGAAGAGAGTTTTTCTGATATTTAGACCGGTATCGCTGGAACAATGATATGCAGATGCTCAGTGGTTAGCTTAGATACTTTGTTTAAAATTGCGAATCATCGAGATTACCTTCTCCTTCGACAGAACAGTGGTAAGAACCACGATGGTCGTTCTTTTAGGTGAGTTTTTGGTGTATGTCCTTGATACATCCCCCTGCAAAGGAGCATTGAGGATCTGTTCGTTTTAATGATGTTTCTTCTATAGAGGCTTTAGTCTCAGAGACACCAACTTGTACATTTCTAATTTCCAGACAGGTTAATCTGGAGTTGCGCTCAGCTATAAGCCTCTCCTCCAAAGACATATTGTACTGGTAGTCAGCTTTCCGTTCTGCTTCAAGTCGCTCGACTCTAGCCTGTAGTGCGTCGTATTTTTGAGCTAAGAAGTAGATAGTCGAGCAGATTTCATCAACGGCGGAACAAACTCTATCGGTCCTGTTTTCTTGCTCTACTGTGAACTCTGTAAACAACTTCCTCATTTCCGCCATGAAACGATGTAGCTGTTATATTAAAACTAGACATAAAACAAATAAAGTAAAGTAAAACGGTGGTGTGTAACTATATGACTAACTATATAGTGGATTTTGGATTGGTGGTCTGGATTTTAGGAAGTTGTCTGAATAGCTGAACAGCCAAGAGTCAGCTTCTAGGCCTGGTTCGAAAACGAGGCTTTTTCAGTCTTGTCAGACAATGCCTATGCGGTGTTTTGATTAAACGTTTATAAATAAATAAATAATGCTGGACAATCAACACAGCATCATCTAGCCCCAAAGTAAGCTACTCAAAGCTTGTGTTCTAAGTACTAGATGACTGATTATATTTAGTACATTATATAATTACATAGATAGATATTTTTTATTAGACAGAAACACCCAGACCAACGGAACAAATTTCTGCAGATCGTACACAAATTTGTTCCGAGGCGGGAATCGAACCCGCAACCTCTTGCGTCGCAGGCGGACTCTCGCCCGCTGCACCACTGAGGTCGTCAAACAAAATTTCAGCTCAATCGGTTGAAGATATCTGCTTCAAAATAAAGTTGCAAGATTCCACTTGAACAAACATACAATATTGCAAGTTAAAAATAAGCAAAAGCTTTTAAAAATGACGAGTTTAGTACGCGTTACGCAAAAAGAACGCCAGAAGGAGGGGGAGGGCATGTGATGGCGCGATTATTCTGTATGCGCAAACTAACACATCCCCTCCACTGTTGCCCAGCGTTCTTTATGGTTGACGCGACCTATACCTACATGAAGTGCTACCATAGCGTCTAGTTCCCTAACTGTCTCGTTTGAGACGGAAGGATAGCGTGTTCGGCGTTTTTTAAACCAACATTGGATATAACTGTAAATAAAATGATTTCTTATGTATGTAGTCTTTTTTTCATATTTGTCATGAGCTACGAATAAATAATAGGATTCATTACGTTTTTCAAATTCATCAGATTTTCTTTTCGATATACAAACACTGATACTCGCACATAGGAACACGTCTTTGTGGAATTATATTTTTTTTATCCGCTTGCGGCACCAGCCCCGCGCGGCCGCGCTCTCTAAAGGCAACGCGTGTCGACCGATATTTTTTGCGGCCGGCACGCGGTTTACCATCTGGCACCTAAAGCTATTTCTGACGCAACTCATTGTATTTAGACCCTACTTGTGTTTGTGTTTTTTGCTGGGGTTGAGTTAGCGCTTAGAATAACATAATAATATGTATAGATGTGAAGGCATATTACGAAAAAAAAAATAGCACAGCGGGCCGACCGCCACCATAGAATTGATCTGTCAAATTTTAGCATTTGTGAAAACTTTCTTGAAAACTTTACTGGCTTGTATAAGTTGACCTCTCACACACATATGCGAAGATTAGCTGACATGGTTTTGTTGTCTTTGGACATTTTAAACTTTTTTGTCGTTCTATAAACTTTTTTTTCGGTAATTTTCGATTTTCTCTATCAAGGAGTAGAAGACTCACAAATGACTGCCTCCGCGCGCGTTTACACATGGCTAAGCTCAGTTCACTAAATTTAGACAGTAGCATTTTCGCTCTAGATTTGTATACTAACGGCCGGTTTCGGAAAGCTTGATCAAAACTAATCGGTCGTCAAGTCACTTGCTATTTCAGCTTTTACTTCAAGTTGGATAGAGATAGCAAGCGACTTGACAGGCGATAAATGTTGATCGAGTTTTCAGGAACCGAGGGTAAGTTAATTATCTTGCTAATTAACTTAGTGTATACCTATATCTGATGAATTTCGAGGTGAAGGTCAAAGCAAAAAGATATTTATTCAATAAAATCACAAGGATCACTTTAAAACGTCTCAAAGCTAGGTGACTCCAGGCGCCCGCGCTCCTTCCACGCAACCAAAGCCTAGAAGAACAGCCAAAAAACTTAGGGCTTGTTTTTTTATACAATTAGCTGATGGAACAAGCAGATGGCTCACCTGATGTTAAGTGGTTACCATCAGCTATTACAAAGCATTGCCCGTAAGTCACGCACGACAGGAACTTGCCTTACGATGCACTGCCCTGCGTCCATCATCTTGAGGCATACAGATGTAAAGCCTGATGTGCCTGTAATCACACCGGTGACCACACTCTACAAACCAAAATATAGCAACGCTACTTGGCGGCAGAAAAAGGCGTGGTGGTAGTACTTCCCCGGACGAGCCCTTCACAAAAAAAGAGTTCTACTACTCTTTTGTATGATCCTTTAACCACGTACTTTTATAATTAACTAGTTGCGCCCCGCGATTTCACCCGCGCAGATTTAAATCCCGGTATTCCCACGGGATAAAAAGTAGCCTACTTATGTGCTATTCCAGACTATAATATAACTCTCTGCCAAGTTTCATCCAGATCCGTTAAGCCGTTCTGGAGTTATAGAGTACAAACATCCATCCATACTCACAAACTTTCGCATTTATAATACCTATTAGTAGGATGTAGCTAGGTATCTAAACCTTAGATATCTGTTAGATTCTAAAGTATGGCAAGTTTCCATAATTGTGTTATTGTAAGTATAGGTAACTAGCGGCCTGTCCCAGCTTCGCATGGGTGGACATAATTTTTTTCAACATTTTAGCATAAACTTAGACTCCCGCGCTTCGTAACACACGAAGGTGAAAATACACGTGACAGTAAAATGGTACAGTAGCGAGCATGCAAGTTACAGGCATGCAGGATTTACGGGCACATTGTGGATACATTTGCAAGTTAACTCGTCAGGTCAGGTATCGCGACGGTCACACATGCCGGTTTCGTAGCCCCCCGCGACCCCTCGCTTACGTGGCATGCCAACACGTCAGGTACTGGCATGCCTGTACTTGTCGCGACGTTCACACATGCTGGTTTCGTTAGCCCCCCCCCCCCCCGAGTCCCCTCCGTCACGTGGATGCCAGAGCTGACCTAAAATAGAATGTTGTGCTAACTACTTGCATGCCAGGTACAGGCATGCCAATTAGCGTATGTGTCTGTAGCTTGCATGCAAGTGTGCCAGCTACGGGCATATACACATGCCCGTAGCTGGCACACCATTGTGCCCACGCTGAGTGAGAACTCGCCTAGCTTTCGCGCTTTCTAAGGCGCGCTAAAGTTTTTAATTTCGTAATAATAATATCTTTTGAATGGAATGTCCGATTTAAAAAATTCAAGAAGTAGTCGATAAGTATTGGAACAGCCTTGCATACAAAATAATTTATTTGTATAAGGACTAATATAAAGGATAACATGGTCTGTTTTTGGTCGGCATTTTTATCAACATTTTAAATACAGAAAAGTTGTTGTAGTAACATAGCTACAATAGTTAGATATATGCTATTGCTGACTTAATTGTAGATAATGATGTGTTCTTTAATATTGTAGAACATTTTTTTGTATCGTCTATAGTTTCCGCAGCGCATGCGGTGAAAGATATTTTATATTACACCTCGGGTTACATTTTTTAAGTTTTAGTAGGGATCCCTAATTTTTTTCAGTAATAAATGTAGTCTATGTTACTCAAGGATAATTTAACTTTCTTATGGTGAAAGAATTTTTGAAATCGGACCAGTAGTTTTTGAGCCTATTCGAAACATACATACAAAGTTTTTCTCTTTATAATATTATTAGTGTAGATAAATAGCTCTCTCATATCCGTAAAATGTAAAATCTCGCCTTAGTTTTGGGTGGCGTGTAATTATACAACCATCCCTTACCTACTACTAGTGAAACGTCATTAAATTGCAGAAAATATTATTATCGACACTCCCTACGTATTGTCGCGTAACTGCCAGATACACACTTATTATATATACGTTTGATGCATTTTTGGCATCTACACATTATTATCTATTTGGGTAAACTGATACCTAATAACTCGAACTGACTGTCTTGAGCTGCACCTACAGCTTTAAATAAATGAAATGAAATGTATTTCTTTGCCAGAAGTTTGGTGAATCATGGTCTAAGTGTAATTGTGGTCTCACAAACTTCGTTGATAACCGACATGCAACATTTTTAAGTAGGTATGATAATATACATAATTCTCTAAATATATATAAATAAATAATGCTGGACAATCCACACAGCACTATCTAGCCCCAAAGTAAGCTATTCAAAGCTTGTGTCATGGTAGATAACTGATATATGTAATACATTATATACTTACATAGATATATATTTTTTATTATACATAGAAAACACCCAGACCATCGGAACAAATTTCTGCAGATCGTACACAAATTTGTTCCAAGGCGGGAATCGAACCCGCAACCTCTTGCGTCGCAGGCAGGCTCTCGCCCGCTGCGCCACAGAGGTCGCTTTAGCTGCAGTAGAATCTTCAGGAACTTCCATTTTAATTGCTTCTATGAAATCGTTATATTTCTTACGCGTGTGTGTAATAGGTATAACAATATACCATTTCGAGTAAAATGTATAAGTAAAAGTTGCGCGTGTGTGTGTGTCATTTATTGGCTTGCAAGTGCAAACACTAATCTAAACGCAAACCTCTTTAGTTCTACTAAACTAGCCATAATGTAAAGCCGCCATTAGCTGTCAACTGAATAATTGTAATTGGACTAGTTGCTACCCCCGACTTTATCTGCTCCTAATAATTCACTAATACTTAAAACGAAATAAACTGTTTAGGTTCTGTAATTATTAAATTTATTCGTTAATCTATTTGATCACTTCAACTTGCTGACTTAAACACCACTGACAGCCACTGAGTTCTGCACAGTTCTGTATCAATCCTACTAATAACTGGATGGATGGATGTTTGTTGCTCTTTCACGCCGGAACGGCTGAACTGATCTGGGTGAAACTTGGCAGAGAGGTAGATTATAGTCTGGAATAGCACATAGGCTACTTTTTATCCCGTGGGATTACTGGGATTTCAATCTGCGCGGGTGTAACCACGGCGTGCCAACTAGTACCTAATAAATAATCCACGTAGTTACGTAATGTTTCTTTCTTACTTTCTAGTATTTTGCCGTTTACTTTTTTTAGGGGTGCTCTGCTCCGACTACCCCAATCGGGGTTTTTAAGGGGGCTAAAAATATAAAAGTTATGCAAAATATAAAATGACATGTCATATGAAAGAGGTTGATTTGGATATTTCAAAACCATTTTAATTTTTTTTCTAGCTTGCTCGCTTTTTGAGATAAATGAAAAAAGTTAAATTACCTACTACAACTACCAACCAACGACCCAAGAGCTACCATTTCTAAGAGTTTCGTTGGCATCAAGGTTTTTCTACTGGTCAGATAGTTCCTTTGGGTTTTCAATTATTTTTTTCTTGAAATAAATAAAGAAGGTACTTGGTTCTCATTACCTGGTGATAGCGACCTGTTCTGATGATAGAGTCAAGGTCATCGGAACTCTCTTTAATAAATAGGCCAATTCAGTTGAAACTTGGTTACCATTCTTAGTTAATAGGTGGCAGCCAGATACAAGTCCAAACACAATGTTTGGACTCGCCTCTGACTGCCACTTACTTATATTTTCGGAGCGATCGCGTCGCGTTACGAAATCTCAGTTCGGGGCGACCTACTAGTTTATAAAGAAAAACAATAGAAATATGTGAAGGTATCAGCTTTTTGTATTAAGGGTTTTTAACATGTACTCGTAGGTACGTATCAAATCATGAAATAAAGTATCCACCTTCGGGATTTAATATAATATCATCCAATTCATCCAATCGGCTTAGCCGTGAAAGTTTAACATACAAACAGACAAAGCTACAGACACACTTTCTATATAAATAATTGGAGGAAAGTCGGATGAATATAGATGAATTGGCCTTTCTTGTAGCGATATAGGTATGTTTTTATGCTTCAGAAAGATATTAAATGTTTGTGGACCTCTCTGTGGTAGGTAAATTATAAAAAGTGGGCACAGTTTTTACTTATTGTATTGTCTGCTTAAAATAAACTAGCCTAATTAAACTGAAACAGCTCTACGACTTTGATCCCCAGGCATGGTAGATATCCAGCAGATAGGCAGCAAACGAGAGTCCGTCTGCGACGCAAGAGGTTGCTGGTTCGATTCCCGCTTTGGAACAAATTTGTATACGTACTGCAGAAATTTGTTCCGTTGGTCTGGGTGTGTTCTATGTATAATAAAAAACATATCTATCCAAGTATATAATAAATTAAATATATCAGTTATCTAGTACGTACCCATAACACAAGCTTTGAATAGCTTACTTTGGGGCTAGATGGTGCTGTGTGGATTGTCCAGCATTATTATCGTTATTATTATATCCCTTCATATCTCTCAGTACCAAGTACTACCCAACTCAACATTCTTTGAGGATGTCTAAGGGGTTAGTCAGAGGTACGTCCTAACATTACATTTCATTACATTTGGCACATACTCACATTTTGCAGTAGTTAGTATTCCATACGTGACAGGTTGCAAGCCCATCGCCGCTGCTAGAAAACTAACTGGTTTTCTCACGATGTTTCCCTTCACTGTTTAGGAGCGCTGGCATTGCGCACATAAATTTTTCGATAGGAAAATCCATTGGTGCACGACCGGATTCGAACCTGCGACCTTACGATCGGAAGGCGGGTCACTCTCACTAGACCACCGGTGCTCTTTACAACCTAATGGGCACTATAAAATGTAGTAGTCCCTTTCTTCAACTGAAGCAACACCTATTATGATTTCAGCATTTTAATATGAATCAATTTAAGTAAAAGAAACCAAGCTACACCTAGGTACTGAAAAAAAATCGCTCTGATTTTTAGACTTCAGAAGCTCGATAATAAGAGAAGCATTGTCGAAGCATAATCCTACTAATATTATAAACGAGAAAGTTTGTACGTATGGATGGATGGATGGATGTTACTCTTTCATGCCGGAACAGCTGAACGGATCTAAATGAAACTTAGCAGAGAGATAGATTATAGTCTGGAATAGCACATAGGCTACTTTTTATCCCGTGGGAATAACGGGATTTAAATCTGAGCGGGTGAAACCGCGGGGCGCAAATAGTATGAGCATGAATTGGTTTTAAAATAAAACGCTTAATTAACTGATTCTACTTCAACGATAATTTGATACTACTTAAACACTACAACACAATGTTTTTAAGTTTATTTATTGTCATAATTAAGCTACCTTATTAGAAGAACGAAAATATCTAATTATCTATGCAAGCAGCGCAAGTATTCATTGAGAATTTTATCTCTTATATTGCTGCACTGTAACTCTTGAATGTTATGTTTTAAAAACGCCAGCAGATTTGTGCTCTTATTAACATCTCTGAAGCTATCCAAGGCAGGAAACCCCGGAATCTGATCGTCCAACTCGTCTTCTACTCCAATAAGAATGTTCCTGACGTAGGAATCCAGCCTATAACGACAAAATAGTTGTTGAAAAATTTATTGTGGTGAACCTTAGCTTCTGACTAATATTGATATGACGTGTTTAGATATTTACCTTTCTATCAGAGCACCTTTTTTACCAGTGGTAGATGCTTTTCTTATCCGTAGCTTATCATTTAATTGAAATACACTCCACGTTGAATATATTTTGGGGATCTAGCAATTATAATAATTGTAAACAAACATAAACAAAGATGCATTATGACAGATCCAGGTACGATGTAACATAGCGCCATCTGCTTTCAGCTTTCACTTTCGTACCCCAATCCAAAGTGGTCCTTGTGTTAGAAATGAATAAAGACCAATTTGCTTTTGGTTGCCTTTGTGAAATGTCAAATAACTTTTGTGAACATAACCTCAACAAAACATTTTTGCTTAAGAATTGGTACCGCCACCATTTATAAAGCTGACAAAGTGAGCTAAATGTTTTTCAAGGTCTCGGGACGTTCAGAAACTAAGTGACATAAATTTTCAAATATTTTCGGTAACTTGCGATTTTTGGATATTAGTAAAAATCCTTTGGTTCAATCCTTTAGTCTATGAAAATCATAATTTTCACTTTATTTGGTAAATTTAAACTACAAAGATGCATAACTTAACATTTTTAAGTCATTTTGTGGCTGAAAATTGTATATAAATTATTACAAAATGGTACAAACTATTTATTGCTGGGAGAGATTTTGAATGCATCATTCAACCTGACGAAGATTTATAAGGGTCCTTACTACCCTCTGAAGGATAAGTATGCTTATTTATTTTTATACAAGCATTCGCGTGATATCTATTGAAATAAAAAGTAACCTATGTGTTTTTCCGGGTCATAAATTACGTTTCAGCTGAATTCGTCAAGGATTGGGAAAGGGGCATTGTATTTGTAGGATAGGAATCCAAAACATGATTTTGCTCCTTTCTTATTACGCACTAGCTGCCGCCTGCGTAAGCGCTTAGGAAGGAATAAAACTCGCCAAGCAATCAATATTTTACTACTATTCGGTATACCGAACGCGAAAGTTTTTAAGTATGGATGTATATTGTTACTCTTTCACGCCGGAACGGCAGAACGGATCTGGATGAAACTTGACACAGAGATATAATATATTATAGTCTGGAGTATCACATAGGCTACTTTTTATCCCGTGGGAATACCGGGATTAAAATCTGCGCGGGTGAAACCACGAGGCGCTAAATATCTATCCTATATAAAGTTATTTACACTTACAATAATACCTAATCACATTTTATTAAGAACCTACCTCTCACCTCGATAACTGAACTGACTAAAGTGTAGAAGAATAACGACACCTTTATCGTATAAGGAATAACAACAAATAAATAATAATATCTGAATTCGACTTTAAAAACTAGATAGAGTAACTTCGGGTAATATGGCACACCATAAGCCTTTTTGCAAATAAATACGAAATTTATGAGTCAAACAAGTCTTTATTGGTTCAGTCCTTTGAAGTTAGTATTAATCAACAATTATAATTTTATTAACTTTAGAACGTAACTTAAATAAACTTTATTTTTATCTTAAATAATCATAAACATGCTAACATGCATGTCCTACTACGAAGTAGGACAACATGGCCTAGGTGAAATTGGGAAGAAAACTTACATTACCAGAAGAACTAATGAAACAATTAGTACGGTATGTGTTAGCTATGAAAGTTGTTTGGTATACCGAACAACTTTTTATTGTTTTTAATTGCCAGCTGATAAGCTAAAACCTTTTAGTGCAATACATATATAGTGGCAATTCAAAACAATAAATGTTCCCATTATCTTATATAATTTCAGTCTGCTATGGGCCAGCTCCATCATTTTTTTTTCTATACCGTAATTGTATAGGTATCGGTTAAATAACGGTACAAACATACCTTTTTTTAGGAATTACACCACCGTTACAAAGATTCAGTTAAAAAACATGCTAAATAAATTAGAAGTTATTGCGAAAATTCATTATGG
Organism: Plemyria rubiginata; assembly: GCA_963576535.1. Classification (NCBI taxonomy): domain Eukaryota; kingdom Metazoa; phylum Arthropoda; class Insecta; order Lepidoptera; family Geometridae; genus Plemyria; species Plemyria rubiginata. The sequence continues at coordinate 1,420,576 of OY754905.1, forward strand.
TCATAATGACCAACCTCATTCCCAATATGCTCTTTTTGGTACGAATCTTCGCCGGGTTAACGTCATTACTGCCAGTCAAGTATGTCAATTGACAGGGTTTCAATTATACTACATTGAGCGCTAGATTTGACACTTTTATGGGACAAATGGCGAGCATTTAAAATGTTATTACTAGTAGTTCGCCCCGAACTGAAATTTCGTGATGCGACGCGTACGTTCCAAATATATAACTAGTGCTTAGTTTGCTGCTTTTCTCAAGGCGTGACTGATGCGTGCGGGAAGAGGAGAGGGGTGGGGTACGAGTGTACTTTTACGGAATAATGTGACAACGAGTTGCATTAGTATGTTTCATCATGTGTAAATGATGAATATACTGTTTTATGTACATTGAGCTGCAAGTAATAATTATGATATTTTTTTCGAACTTTGACACGAGGTACGACCCCTAAAAACCTAACAAAAAAAAATTAAAAAACTAGGTTCGTTTTTTAGGTGATAGAAGCGAATGGTGGGCTGACGCAGTAATTTTTCAAAAGTCGAAAAATAAGAAGCACCCTAACGTACATACATACATAAATACATAAAATGCCAAATCGCCCAAGTTGATTGTAAGATTTTCATTCGCTTCGCTCACTCAATGAACAATATGAATTTATTCATAATCATGAGTGTTGTACATAAAGTTATTTTATTTTATTTATTGAATAAAATCCACAACTCTTTGTATTATATAAGTAACATAATGAATGTAGCTGAAAACCAATAACGGATTTTATTTTTTTAAGTTAACTATCTATTATTATAGTAAAGGGTATTTAATTCTCGCCATTATAACTAACCTTTTTATGAGTACACTGCACTTATATGAACTAAAAATGAAAATCAAACGGTGTAAACCACAAAACAGTTGCGAAAAAAGTTCCTCTTTCCACATCTGCTAAAAAGTGTCCAGCTACGGGCAAGCATTGCCACACTGGTCACAAACAACACCACGTGGTACAAATAAATGTCAAAAAACCTGGTCAGCTTTTTCAAGAACGCACACATACACACCATGCATGTAACGTGTAAACGGATGTGTTCCAAATTCAAAATTGATAGCACTTAACCCCTAGACGGTGTTATACGGCTGCAGGCGGGACTATGTACCTATCGATATCAAACGACTTGTTTCCATAAATTACGAATGGATGTAATGTACTTAAAATTATTACAGAATTCTTTAGAAATACAAAGTTTATTAGCATTATGATAATACTAGATATTAGATATTACTACATACCCATAAAGGATTCAAAAATAAACATATTTTACAGAGTATTCGTTTGAAACTGCAAGATGAGTGATATAAAAGGTTTAGTAAGACTACCAAAACAACTAAGAAACATTGTTTTCCATCCTTGTGTATTTTTATAACGAATAATATTGGATAAAGCAGTTGAGATTAGTTTTCGACGCATAACTTGAACTGCATCCTAATATACACGCCTAATTTTTATCCAACTGCCACCGCCGATAGGCGATCTAAACTTGAAGCATTTGACGGGTTACATGAAGCCAACGAAACGTCACCTAGTACGAAAAAACTAGTGAGCTATTCCTATAACTGGTTGAATGAATGACGTTTAATATTTGGTAGCTCGCGGTACGAAATTGACGTTTCAAGAAAGTTTTACGAGCTGGCGGTCGGTACCCAGAACATATATATTCTTAAAAATGTATACATTGTGTACAATGTTTTTTAATTTAAAAATGTTGGGATAGATTATGTTTCAGATGTTTTATATCAGTAAATAGATTCAATCTGAAGCAGAAAAAAACAAAACAAAACAGTCCATTGTACAAACATCCATCCATCGATCCATCCATCCATACAATCGTCCATTTTACAAGCTTGTAAAACCAATACAATATTTGTTTGTATCGCGGTTTTTCCGTCCTCTTGCATAATTTTTTCTATCAAGTCTATGAATAACAATAATAATAAATAATGTTGGACAATCCACACAGCACTATCTAGCCCCAAAGTAAGCTATTCAAAGCTTGTGTTATGGGTACTAGATAACTGATATATTTAATACATTATATACTTACAGAGATAGATATTTTTTATTATACATAGAAAACACCCAGACCATCGGAACAAATTTCTGCAGATCGTACACAAATTTGTTCCAAGGCGGGAATCGAACCCGCAACCTCTTGCGTCGCAGGCAGGCTCTCGCCCGCTGCGCCACAGAGGTCGTCCAGAATAGTTTGTTCCAGTTGGCATACATGAAATGAAGCGTAAAGGAAGTGCGAAAGGGATGGCAATTGGTCCTTACGTATATTTTAATTAGAGAAAGCAGGATAAACGGATTTATTCCAAGGGGCCCCGGAAATTCAATATCGGGTACCATAGTACCCAGGTTGCTTTTAGCTACGAACTCGGCTGGGTACTATAGTACCCAAGGGATAGGTATTGTCATGTAATTTTTTATATCGAATAAAGATAAAGATATTTTATTTGGGAAACATAATTATAGTAAGAATAGTTACATTCAGGTGTTAAGTAAGCTAAGTAAGTTTCGCCGCGTAAGGCGCCTTGGCTATAGCTGTAGGTATTTTATAAATTTTATTTATTTTTAAAATAGGTAGGTAATATTATTAGGTTTCATTATATTTTGGCTTGACACAGGTGTGCAAATATTTATTTTTGAAATATCAATATTTTAATCATCACAATCATTACTAGGTACAAAGGTAGGTTCATTCAGTAACGTACTTTTTACACAAAAGATACAAGTAAATTTTAATTACAATGTTCAAAATATTCACTCATTGAATAAATGCAGCCGTTTAAAAGCCAGTGATAATCAGCCTTATTATAAACAAATCAAACCTGGGTTTAAACCTAGCTCAAGTCACGTTTTCTTATTATAAACAACTTAAACCTGGTTTATCTCGCTAGATGAACTCTGATCTCTCTAAATGACTGTTGTAGACTTGGATTTCTGCTGTTGCCAATTTTTATTATGACTTTTATAAGATTTTGTATTAATATGTGCTACGACTAATAATTCACTTCTTGGAATTCATTTTGTATGACATAATTTTGTATTTCGCTTTACTATTATTATTTAAACTTTTGACTGTAGTATATTGATTATGTATGTATAGGTATTAATCAGTTTTTAGTTTTTATTTTATTTTATTGAAATTCCGCATACAAATAATTTTGTTTCTCCTGGAATAAATGAATATGAATATGAATATGAATATTATCTCATAAATTTAGGATCATCTCGTGTTTATCATTTTCGTATTACAAAAGACACTTTAGTCGAAGACTACATAGTACCTGAGATAGTCCATGATTCATCATCACAGAACATAATCATTCAACAAATATCCACAGACTATAACAAATTATGGCAATCAATCGTTCATTCATTTTGGAATCACCAACTTATCTGAGCCGGTCTGAAGTTAGCCGCTTGTGCATAAATGGCCAATAGTGAATCGAGAATTCTCTAAACAGCTAACTTCAGACCGGCTTAGATATGTTGGTATAACTGTACTCTCTTGCCGCAGGCTAAAGTCATATGCGCATACTACCTCGTCTTTCGTTTTAACGAATCAATTTTTAGTTTCTCTTCTTGACTCAGATCTCCGCCTTTTTGTTTTAAATCTCGTTATCAACTTGATATTGACAAATTCGTGGCAACCCATGCGTTTTGACATTTCAAATTTAGATCGGAGTCTAGAGTTTGAAATGTATGTTGGATAATGCAGTGCTACAAGTTGTTTTATTGAATAAACTTATGTGGGAGACCAAATAAAATTTGGCAAAATGAGATTTTTATTAGTTAGACCATACTTAAACTAGGGGTCGTTCGGGTTTATCTTTAAACCGTGGTTTAGGGGATAAACTCCGTTTTATAATAACGTCTGGTCTAAGTCTTTGATTTTTCTATAGAGCAGGGACCAACTTCGGTATCAAAGTTAGACCACGGACCAGTTAGTCCTGGCTTAAGCCTAGTCTAACTCACATTTTTATAATAAGACGGAATATGTTTAGACTTTAGACTGCTAATGGGAAGGTCTTTGAAACAATCTGGAAGAGATTAAAAACAATAAGGCGAGGATAACAAAAAAAAAAAAAAAGGATAACCCAGAACCTCCAACCTCCCGGTTTTTGAACAGCTGTAAATCTACTAAAATGTAAAAAAAATACATGAAATAAAACGAAAACTTTAAAATTGAACTTGTACTCGAGCGCTATGTAAAGATAGAAACGTAAATAATGATAATTTTCTAGATAAAAAAATCATAAAGATGACACTAAATCGATATTAAATTACACACATCCATTATTAAGAGAGTTTTTCTTGATTTCATGTCAAAGTTATATCAAAAGATAGGGATGAATATTTACTAGCGCTGTGTATAAAAATATCATTATTATTAATCTCTGAGAAGAAAATCTAACGAAATCTAGCTGTTCAAGTGCTGCAAGTCTTGGAGGTTCTGGGATATCCTCGCCTTAATTGCAATAAAGAACGCGTTTTCTTTGGTCAGAGTAAGTTTACACATATACAGGGTTACAGGAAAAATCGTGCTAGATCCGTTAAGGACGTGGAGTACCCATCATTTCTGACTTATTTCACAAACAATTGCCATAATATTTTTTTTAGATATCCCTTAGAGAAAAATAAACTTTCTAGTATTTTTTCTTATTTCTTAACTTTCACTTGTCTACTACGGTCTATTCAATTAACTTATGCACTATTTTAATGATTGACATCCTAAAGCATCTTATTACACATGTAAAAATGCAATAATAATAATAATTAAGGTGCACAAAATTTTCAATAAAAAAATTAAAAGTCGAATTGCTTGAAAAGGGTTATGTTTAGGGTAGGGTGTTTCATAGTGAAATAAGTCAGAAATGATGGGTACTCCACGCCCTTAACGGATCTAGCACGATTTTTCCTGTAACCCTGTATAAGGTAAAAAAGTTTGTAATTTGTTCTTGCCCTGAGTGTTTGTTCACGCCCATCTTGATGTGTGACGGATATTTCTTTACGAATGATTTTGTAGTGTCTATACAAGGCAGCGGTAAAATATTAAGTTATGTATGTATTCGACAGCCTACGTAGCTCAGTTGGTAGTAGCTCTGCCTTCTGCGCCGTAGGTCGTGGGTTCGATTCCCACCGTGAACAAACATTTGTGTGATGAACATAAATGTTTTTTCTCTGTCTGGGTGTTATATAATATTATAAGTATGTATTTACAAAAAAAAAAGTATTATAAGTAGTATATCAGCTATCTGGTTCCCATATTACAAGCATGAGCTTAGTTTGGGGCTAGATAGTGCTGTGTGAAAAGTCCACCAATATTTATTTGTGTAACCAATGGCCTACACGAGTCAGTTTGTGCGCCCTGCAAATCGATCGGATGCATTTTAATTTAATATAACAAACAATTATCTGGTTTCATTTGCAAATTGATCGCTTTAATAAATTGGTGTTCATCGTTTAAACGGTGGCGGAGCGAGGTCCAGCTTTACGTGGTAGGGTTTTATTGCAATCCATCTAGCTAATAGGTTTATTGTTTAAATTTGTTAAGCACCAGTTTTTTTACTGTTCTTGGAAAATAAACGATTATTATTATTATATTATATTAAGGACATAATAGGTGTCGAACTGAAAAATAATAGTAGGTACCTACTACTGGGTTGTACCTATTATTACGAATATACGGGGTGAAACAAGAAGATTTATTAAAAATAAAAAACCCGGGCACTCGAACTAAAAGTATGTAGGTAGGTAAATAAGATAATGTTTTAAATTTGCTACATATAATGATAAAAATGTAAAGATCGCAGACAGTCGGAGGCTCGCGTACCTATGTCCTAGCAGTTTACTGATTGATCCCTGTGGTTGTATAACTCATTTTGATCACTTTGGGGTTACCAGCAATCACATTTTTTTATTACAAAACTCTTAATATCTTCGAAACGGCTTCATCGATTTTGATGCGGTTTTTTCTAAACGATTTGTATGACCATAGGGAAGGTTTTATGATATATTTTAGTATCACTCATGGCCAAGTTCACTAAAGTGACTTAACGAATTTTGCGTTCTGGTTTTGTCTTTGAGGGTTTACTTTAAATCAAAAACTAATACATTATTTAAAAACACTTTATCACTCTCTTGATTTTGATACACATATTGCTATGATAGCGAAAATATTTTTTTTTAATGTGAGAGAATATAGCTCCTGCTTTCCTTCCTACGTAACTTTTAGGGTTTTTTTTATTCTAAGAACACTGGGAAAGTTGCGACAAATCTTTTGATACCAGAATCATCAAAATCCATCCAGCCGTTTGGTTGCTACATGGTAATAAAGGAAATATCGAAGGAAGGATACATGATAGATACACGCCCTCGGCACTCGGGTAAAAATATATCGACTCAAAGTTCATTCACACCAGAAAAAGTTTACTCTTAGAATAAATAGATATGTTGACAGCCTTCATAGCTCATTTGGTAGTAACTCTGCCTTCTACGCCATAGGTCGTGGGTTCGATTCCCACCGAAAACAAACATTTGTGTGATGAACATAGATGTTTGTTCTCTGTCTGGGTGTCATAATAATATTATAAGTATGTATTTACAAGGTTCCTATTGTAACGTTACAATCTCCCTTGAAGAGGGAGATTGAACGTACAAGTTAATTTAGAAATTACCTATCCTAAAGATTTTAAAAGGAAATGGCTCAAAGTGATTTATAAAATTTATTGAATAACCCGGAGTGAACCACGAGATGAAACGGAGAGATCTTGAGGCAGGTCCAGATCAGCGGACGTTTATGAGTGGAGAGAACGTCCTAGTCAGGTGCAGCGCTGGCGTTCCTTGGATCGGTATGCTGTCCTGAGCAGGTGCAGCGCTGGTGGCCGACCTGAAGAGGTGAACGTGTTTTAGGTTGAGGAGTACCCCGTGGGTAGGAGTTATTTTGAAGAGACAGGTCCCGGAGTAGTTTTCAAGTTTTAGAAGAGAGTAAGAGGCCGGTTGAGTCGATCTTCAAGATTCAGGGTCCTTCAGGGATTCCTCCTGTCCTGAATATTAGGAACTATTATTCCGTTCTTTATACTTTGGTATCTGCCGTTTGACTGATCTCGAATAGCTCATTGTTCCGTTTATATTTGGTTGCACACACGCACAGAGGTGTGTGTGTGTATGTGGTGCTCCGTCCATCAAATTTTGAAAAACGAATCTTGAGCTGCTAGTGGCCATGGTTTTAAAGAAGAGGTTTGATTAGTATTTTTGAAGAACCTTACCATTTTTGACATTTAAAACTAAAAGATATGCCAATGCAACTGACAGTGTCGCTATTGTCAAGAGAAAATTACAATGTCTTGATCAAATTTAGCTACTTAGAATAATAATTAATATAGCATCATTTATACTCCCAGGATCAGAAAATTATGCTCTATCGATTAGTGTTTGAATTGAAAATTAAGATTTATAAAGTTAAAATACGAAATTGAGCCGAAAATAACAAATGTGAGTAACTAAGATTAACAGGATCTTCCATTCTAGGCAGTATTTACAAAGTGTTAAAGTATTTATAGAGAAGTTTCAAGAAATAGAGAAGTTACAGTGAAATTAAAAAAACATGAACATTACACTATAGCACAAGCTATGGGCTTCGTTTGGGGCGAAATAATGCTGGGTGGAATGTCCACCAATATATTTATGTTTATTACCTAATGAGTAACTTTTTTCGTTTTTGCTCGTGTTTTTCCTTATACACGTGTTCAGAAACATTGTCTGAATTAAATGCGGTATTCGTTTTAAGATTAATCTTATCACCCTATATTCTTTTGTTTAGGATAGGTCAGTCCGTATCCGTATCCGAGTAGGTATAACGTGCATATTTCTGTCGCTGCCACTCAAAGTTTACATTTCTTATTTCTATAAATAATTTAATTTTCTTAGGAACCTCTGGAAGATCTGTCATGACTTTTATGTCACGTCTGGTGAATCTTCCTTGTGCAGGGTACAATGTACATCATCAAAAGTTATTTTAAAACCAAAAGGGGATTATATTTGTTTCAATAAATAAATAAATAATGCTGGACAATCCACACAGCATCATCTAGCCCCAAAGTAAGCTTCAAAGCTTGTGTTATGGGTACTAAATGACTGATACATTATATACTTACATAGATAGATTTTTTTTATTATACACAGAAAACACCCAGAACTACGAAACAAATTTCTGCAGATCGTACACAAATGTTCCGAGGCGAGAATCGAACCCGCAACCTCTTGCGTCGCAGGAGGACTCTCGCCCGCTGCGCCACAGAGGTCGTCGAACCAAGTGTTTGAACCAAGTGGTGTAAAGCCAGCGATAAAAAAATAATAGGCAAACAAACGCGCCGAATCAAATCAGAGCTTCGTTAAAGATCAAATGAATTTGAGAGCATGGTGTCGCTACAATGATATAATGAAGTGCATGTGTGTGCAACAAGGATTGGGGGTGCCAGCGCCAGCCTATGATGGCGCTGCCATACTTGTGTTTCCCGGCTTCGTCCGCGCAGTACATTCACATGCGCAGAATGCACCGACCAACGACCTTCTTTCTATGTGCTGGTACCCTCGGCAAGTCCCAAGGACTGGCATTCACTGTCTCCGCAACATGCAACCGGTGCAACCGCCCCGTCAACTACTGCATTGAGTTCGACAGGCGCGGGTCGTAATTTCCAACTCGCGTACCGCGGTAGGTACCTCGAACTTTATTGCATTTAAAAAAATTGGTTTATGAGTGAACTTTATTTAGAATTCATTATTTCTAAGTTTGTTTCAAGTTTGACAGCTTATTGAATTAAATTATGGAGGGCTCGAAGTCGTTGTAACTTTAAAAGCTTAGCCGAATACTAAAAAAAATATACATTATTTGGTCTGGGTGTTTATGTATAGTAAAAAATATCTATCTATGTAAGCATATAATGTATTCAATTTATCAGTCATCTAGTACCCGTAACACAAGCTTTGAGTAGCTTACTTTGGGGCTAGATGGTGCTGTGTGGATTGTCCAGCATTATTTATTATTATTAATTTAAATATAATTATGCGTACATATTATTAAGTTCATATTAATACATAACAAGTGTAGTTTAAATACATATCTAGTTATTTTATACCTTAATCATAATTTTTTAAGTGAAGTAGTACCTACTTATGTAGGTAAGGCTAGCCTAGACATTTATATTATTATTAAATAGGGTTTCTTATGTACCTATCCAGTTAAAATAACAATACAGGCACAATAGGCCAATCTAAGTCATAGTTTAAAAGTAATTAATTATATTTATTCAAGGTAGATAATAAAAAAATAGTTAGCCAACTCACTCATATTACAATATTTTAAATGCCATAAAACCAGGTACAAAAAAAAAATTTCTAATAAGGGCTCTTCTAAGCTTCCAAGAAGCTAAGTAAAGCCATGGCATCACCGAAGCGGCGACGCCTCACGGGCGCTCGCCGCATTAGTGATATATGGCGGAGAGTACGAGATCGCATACGAAGACCAAAGCCGAAGTCCAGCCCGCGTCCTCGCGTGTCCGCCTTTCGACGACTTCGGGCAAGCATCGGCGGTCTTTTCAGGGTAATTAAACTTATTTTATTCTTCTCTTATCCCCAACTCAAATGTACCTAACATTTGGTTGGACATTTTCAGTCTTGATTGTGTACTTGTAAAGAAATCGGTGGGGATTTTGTTTCTTTATCATCCACAAATTCAGAATGATGTTTTTTTACTTTTCTTCGCATTCAACGGTCAATTCCTTGCTGTACATTTTTTAATTATTTGAAGGTACCTATTTAATAATGAAATTAGTTGTAAAAAGTCTTAAGCAATCAAATTAAGGGGAGTAACATTACCTTACAAAGGTTCAGTAAAAATATATTTTTGTAGTTTTCCTGCCTGATTTGTTTTGTTAACCTATACCTACTGTCCCGCTGCTGGGCAAAGGTATCCCCCATTTTTCACCAATCTCCTCGATCCTCTGCTAGCTCTTCCCACCTAAGGTGGGATAAGCTAACAAGCTTATCCCACATTTCAGGGTTCATGCGGATCACGTGACTCGCCCACTCCCATTTCAGCTTTGCCACCTTGCGTCCTACATCAGCGACGCCAGTTTTGGAACGCAGTATGTCGAAACACTCGATCCGTTCTCTTCACGCCCAGAATACTGCGCTCCATCGCTCTTTGGCAAACACCTAGCTTAGTCTTCTGAGATTCAGTCAGTGACCACGTTTGAGCACGGTAAGTTAGGACAGGCATGATTCAGAACGCAGTAATTTTCGTCATCCAGTAAGCTATAATCACATACATAAAATCCAGAATTTCAAGTCTGTGTAGGTCATTTAACTATTTCTGAAGTTAAGCGAAAGCAAAGTTTCGCATTTATGACACACACACACTCATGATTATCAGAATAGAACTAGTACTTCCCATTAACTCAGAGAGCTGAAATTTGGTACAGAGTTAAGCTGGGGTCCCACGGTCCGCTATTCTACGGATCAGCCAAGCACAGCCGACGAGCACGGACGGCGACGCACCGCAGGCAGGGCCGTTCCAACGGTGCGTGTCGGTCTGTGTAGATCTTTTCAAGCTTCATTTCAAAATGCAAAGTGAAAGAGATAGACGATAATATATAGAGGTAGACGCACCGCACTTGACCGCACCTTTGAAGTTACCGACTCGCGATGGATACCAGCGCACCGCCACAGACGTGTCTGTGCTATCACGGACGAGGCCGGTTCCACAGTGCGTCGTGCGAGCTGGCCTGCGTGCGTCCGCGAATTTTCGGACCATGGGACCCAAGCTTTAGGGTTTAATGGCCACATAAGGGTAAAACTATAAAAACTAGGATAATCGAAGATCTGGAGTACCTGGTGACCCTGATTAAAAAACACAAGAGCCCAACCAAACTATTAGAGATCGACATACCACCTTTACAAAAAATATTAAACTTGGTGGGCAGCTTCATTTGATGTCAAAAATCCAAGGTCTGAAGTATCTGATGACCTCCCTGGTCATACCCTCTGCTGGTCTCAGCTGAATTAAAGATATGGTAATGCCCCCTTCTATTGGTAGGTACATAAAAAAATCGACTGTCATGTCATCTACAAAAATAAGTGAAATCCCACCAAAAACATTCTGTTAAAAAACGTGACCCCTAGACCCCTACGAACAAAACCCGAACATTATTCTCGGTATTCGTTTTCAGACATTTTATTAGTTCAACATAGCTTTTACATTGTTTTTCCAGTAGGTTAGGTGTTTCGAGTTGTGTTGTGTCGTGTAATTTTAGTGGCATTTTAACCAACGTTACCTACCTACTTTGTTCTTGGCACATGACCTCAAGTAGGTAACGTTAACGTTAAAGTTAACGTTAACGCTACCCAAGCAAAAGTTATGATGTCGCTTCGGCTCCAGTTGTTTTCTTCATTTGTATATGTTTTAAGAAATGTGTTGAAAAATGGCAATGAAGCCCATCACATGTATGACATGTAGGTTTTTAACCTTATCCTGTAGCTGATCGAACGAGCGAACCGAACGAAGACCTTTCAAACAACTTGGGCTTTTTGGCTTTCTATGCACGTGTTGTAATGCATTTTTCTACAACCTATGTAATGTTATAGGGTAAATGAGCACACAATAATATCCCAAGGATATCATAAACTTTATTAACGGCCGCTTTCAGAAAGCCCGATCAAACGTAATCAGATGTCACTTGTTAGCTTTGCATCAAATTAAAAAAAGCTATAATTCCATCCTTCATGCGGTTGCCCATCTGGAGCTTGGTGATAGGTACGTAGTAGTAGGTAGGTACGTAGCTTTAAACGATCAGCCCAAGTAGTTGCATCTTTGGGAAATCTGTAGGACAAACATGTACCTAATTATTACGTAGGTATGTATGTATTCAATCGCACGACACACGCGAAGGCGGTCTCAGACATAAAATAATCATCAATTTCTATCTAATGCGAAAATTATGAGGAGACCTAAATTAATAGGCCCTTTTTCATAATGGACTTTGAGCGTGCCAATAGCTTATCAGACCGATAAGTCTGTTGCTGTATCTTTTCGTTGGCATGATAAATAAAAATAAATATTGGTGGACTTTCCATACAGCACTATCTAGCCCCAAACTAAGCTTATGCTTGTACCTAATCTGGGAACCAGATTTAGCTGATATACTACTTACAATTCTTTTTTTTTGTAAATACATACTTATAATATTAAATAACACCCAGACAGAGAACAAACATTTATGTTCATCACACAAATGTTTTTTCACGGTGGGAATCGAACCCACTACCTACGGCGCAGAAGGCAGAGCTACTACCAACTGAGCTACGTAGGCTGTCATTAAGTATGATAAGAGTTGTAGAGCTCTTTGTGAAGGGCTCGTCCGAGGAAGTACTACCACCAACACACCTTTTTGAAGAATGTAGTCGCCGGTGTAATTACAGGCACATGAGGCTTAACATCGGTTTGCCTTAAGTTGATTGACGCAGGGCAGTGCATCGTAGAGCACGTTCCTGTCGTGCATGCCTTACAAGGCAAGGCTTTGTTATAGGTGATGGTTACCACTTAACATCAGGTGGGCCATCAGCCTGTTCCATCAGCTAGTTGTATAAAAGAATGATAGTAACAGTGACAAGAATACTCTATTGAGCCGCTATAAAATGACAGGGATTATGAATAAGAGGGTTAATATGCAAAGCAAAGCTAAAAATATAATGATCTAACAAGGTACCTATATAATTTTTTTGTATTTAATTACCTATATGTATGTACTTACTTACGCCATTTACACGCCTTACATATTTCTTTAAATTAAATAATAAAAAGTTATGAGGTTATGTAAGCCGCAACCATTTATTTTTTTCTAGTTCATTCCATTGTATAATGTTCGAACATAAATTATCATATCCGACTCGATTCGACCCTAGTGATTCGTTTCCCAACGTTTTTGGCAAATAGATTTGTTTTTAGTTGGCAGCCCGAAAAATCGTATAACCCAGCTAAATTATGCAGATTTTTGTTTTTTAGGACTACCTATCTGGTATGACATTTTGACTAACCATGTCAATTTGTGTGGTTTTTAGTAACCTATACTAAATTTTATAAATAATTAAATTATACAAATCTACTTCATTATGCGTTACAAAGCCAACACAATCGTTACATGATTAATTGTGAACACTTTGCTCTCTACTTCTAAAGTTTTATTGACAAATAGAACATATAATTGCTACTTACCGATGGAAGCGTATATTTTCACTTTTCCGTGCTCTATTCATAACACACGCTAAATACTACAATGCACCACATTCGAACATAGCTCTACGTTAACTGGGGCCTAGGCACACATTATTTTCATTGAAATTCGACTTGAAAACACGTAATTCACGTAAAACCACTTGACCCAACCCAAAGTTTGGCTCCAAGTTTGACAGCTTTGGAGCCAAAACGTATCAAAAAACGTATACGGAGTAAGGGACAGAAAATTTATATGATTTTACCCTCACTCATAGGTATAATTCGTATTATCGCGTCCCTCTTACTCTTGGTATTATTATTTCACGCCCAATCCATGTTATACTTCATCAAAGGTCTGTGAGTATGCGGATAGGAGCCAATAAAAAAGGAAAAGGGGGTTTTCTTTTATTTGTTTACGACGAAGACAAAACAACAAATCATAAAAATTGGTTTAGCTGTTCGGCAGCAGTACACAGTTCTTGAGCTAAAAATGTTCTAATTTAGGTAAATGGTGTAACCAGTGTATATAAGGGAAATGTGCTTGAGTCAGAAATCATTTTGGTATTAGGTAAACGTAAGACGAAACATACTAATACCAAAATGATTCCTGATTCGGGCATGTTTCCCTAATATTATTGTATTATTTGTGTTCGAACAGTATTTAATTTATGCGTGTTTCTTGAATGAAATAAAATGAAATAATAGCCAATCGCACCTCGAAATTGCGAGCCGCTGTCACCGGAGCCTTAATGTTTATCCATTGCATTGTTATGTACGTAGTATTCAAATTCCTTGGTCAACATCAAATAGGGGTAAAACGGGGTGGATAGAATTCCGGGTGCATAAAAATGAAACAAGAAAAGCAATTATTAACAAACATTTTCAAGTAAAAACACCAAATTCTACATATGTAGAATTTGGTGTTTTTATTTGAAAATGTTGCGTATTCAAATGTTTGTTAATAATTGCTTTTTTTGTTTCATTTTCATTCACCCCTGGAATTCTATCCACCCCGTTTTACGTACCTATACTCCATCCTTGGATTTTGCTAGATAAAGTATACATTTTGTAACAACCTTAAATTCATAAGTTGGCAGCACTGCGTGCTCTCAAACTGTCATTGTCAAAAATTGCTTTGACGGTAGGTACTCATATCTTGTTTAAATCAAGGAATATAGTTATTATAACAAGTATTCAAATTCCTTGGTTTATATACAGATCAATGATTATAGGAGCCATAAAAAAGAAAAAAGGAAAGAAAGAATGATGACTACCTACTTCAAGGTTTTACCTACTTATTCAAAGCCTGTCTTTACGATTAACTAAGCTCCCTACACTAAAATAAACAAAACTCACGCACCGTCAATCTTACGTTCATTTCATTCGAGATTTCACATTCACGAACAAACAAACCAAGCAACCAAGCACGCACACAATTTCGTTAATCTGCGTCAAGTCAAGTCAGTCAGTCAGGTCAGTCAGTCAGTGACAAAAGTAAGTAGATCTCGTGCGTGTGGCATGTGTTTGTGTTGTGTTGTGTTTGTATTTCTAGTTGAGAAAAGCAAAAGCATTTGTCGTCCGTCGTTACGGTCGTATTACAAAAATAATTAAACATGAGACGAAAAAGGGCTCTTAGAGCCCCCGTCGCTTTTCCAAATCCGTTGAAAGCATTATAACGTGTTGTGATAGTTATCTATTTCAAGATTTACCTACGGTAATTCTCTGCTCTGATCTTGTGTTTTCTGAGAGACAATTGTAATAATTTTGGTGGAATGTACATGGAAACATGTCGGACATACATAAGTGTGGGTTTTTTGGGGTACTTGCTAGCTTGCTAAGGAGGGCTATGTGTGTTGGAAGCCGGCGAGGCAGCAACGAGTCCTGTTACCGCGAGTTGGATGACCAGGACGCGGTAGGTGGTTTAGTGTTTACTGCAGAGTACAGACTGGTTGATATTGGATGTTGCCAGGGGCTGATCATGCTCTCTTCATTCACGTGGTTCTGTTGTTTACTCGCGTCTCACGCGTGAGCTGTACCTACGCTATTGTGCCCAATGGCCATCAACTTGTTTACACATCTCTAATTACTGGCACTTATCGTATTAGTACACACAACCTCGCCAGTGCCACTATCCCATTAAACTTCTTCATACCTAGGTAAATTTAATAAATAATAGGTACTACTATGTACTGGCTACCTCATTTGGGCATGTTTTGACTTTTAAGTACCTATTCATATTATTTTGCGTTCAATACTCCATGTTCGTGTATAAAGTGAAAGTAGAATTTCTCTTCTGTAACCTAGACATGCCCATGGATACAGTGTTTACCCAATTATAAGTTTAACCTATGTGTATATTTGTACTCTAACTTCTCTCAAATACCTACTAGCCAAAAGTTTCATGTCAATATTAACTCAAATGTAATTTAACTCAAAATGTGTGTGTGTTTTACTGCCCCAGCAAACAGTGAAGTAGGTAGTACCTAGTTTTGATATACAAAATCACTCATGCCCGGGATACACGAGGCTAGTTTTTCAAACTAGGATAGCAAGTATGTGCCAGGCTGGCTTTGTGTAGATAAAACTAGCTCAATTTCGAAGCTAGTAAGCTGAAGCCAGAGCACTAGCTTGCTAGCTTACAGACATTAGCTTGCTATCCTAGCTTGAAAAACTAGCCTAGTGTATCCCGGGCATAAGTGATGGTAAGTACTTGGTTTTTAAGTACCTAGGTTAAGATCAAACCAAAATTAAGTAGGTAGGTAGGTAGTTATCCTGAATACTTGCCCGAAACGATTTATAAAACACGAAGGGACCCAATAAAGGGATATCGCCATAGCTGTAATGTAAGCTATAGCTAATAAATAACACGCGAGCGAAGCCACGGGCGGCAGCTATTCCTACTAATATTATAAACGCGAAAGTTTGTAAGTATGGATGTTTGTTACTGTTTCACGCCGGAACGCCTAAACGGATCTGAATGAAACTTGGCAATGAGATATATTATAGTCTGGAATAGCACTAGGCTACTTTTTATCCCGCGGGAATACCGGGGTTTTAAACTGCGCGGGTGAAACAGCGGGGCGCAAGTATTATAATAAAGAACATGAGTTTTACCTTCAACAGGCTTCAACCTGCTCTTAGGCAATTATTTTCAGATAAATAAATAAATAAATAAATAAATATTGGTGGACTTTCCACACAGCACTATCTAGCCCCAAACTAAGCTTATGCTTGTAATATGGGAACCAGATAGCTGATATACTACTTATATACTTTTTTTTTTTGTAAATACATACTTATAATATTATATAACACCCAGACAGAGAACAAACATTTATGTTCATCACACAAATGTTTGTTCACGGTGGGAATCGAACCCACGACCTACGGCGCAGAAGGCAGAGCTAATACCAACTGAGCTACGTAGGCTGTCAGATGGTTGTAATTTGTCAACATAATCTTTGTTGAGACTCTGATATCAGTGCATTTTCGATTAATATATTATTTAGGTAGGTACTTATAAATGTGCAAAGAAATTGCAGGCAGCTACATTTTTAAAAATAGGTAGGTACCTACGTAGTATTTATTACTCCCACTTCACATGGCAAATAATAGCTAAATTAAGTACCTAGGTACTACATTCTGAAACAAATTGAATTACTTATCAATAATGTTTTCTGTACGTAGTAGGTACAATTCATACTTATGAACGGATAACTAAACTAGGTAGTAGAGTAGGATTTGATTGGTACTTAGTAATATACCTACTCATAGTATGGGTACATGTAGTACCTACCTACTTAGTTGTAAAATTCCGCCGTATGTGTATCCATAAACATTCATCCATTTAATTTAAAGCTTTTTTTAAGTTTCTTTGTTCAAATTTGTGACGTTTTCTACTCAATTAATCGTGGAAAACAGGTTTTGGAGACACAACAAGGGACGGCTACACCTAGGGCGTTATTCACTATGACCAAGTCAATCTCGTTTGCGTTTAGATCGCGTTGTGAAGTCACACGGATAGAGCAAAGTATCTCTTATGTCATAAGGAATAAAGCCCATGATCACGTTTTGACGTTACACAGTTCGGGGCAAGGAATCTCCTACGTAATAGTGTATAATGGCCCCTAGTAGTGGGTGAAGTTAGGCGGATGATGAGGATGATATTAATACGTTACTCACATATAGGTGAAAATACAGATGCCTGTAGCTGGCATACTAGCATGCTAGCTACAGGCAAATTCGCTAATTGGCATGCCTTTACTTGGCATGCAAGTAGTTAGCACAACATTCTATTTTCAGTCAGGTACTGGCATGCCACAGGTCAGGCATGTCGGGGAGGGGACGCGGGGGGCTACGAAACCGGCATTTGTGAACGTCACAACAGGTACAGGCATACCAGTACCTACCTGACGTGTTAACTTGCAAATGTATCCACAATGTGTCAGTAAATCCTGCATGCCTGTAACTTGCATGACCGCTACTGTTCCATTTTACTGGCTTGTGTATTTTCACCTTTACGCCTCCACATATTTTAATAATTGATTCCAGAAAAAATTTCTCAATACTTATAAAACACCGGAATTCTGGAAGTATTTCCATGCTAACTTATTGTTTCAGGTCATTGATCCTAAATTCATCTACCTACTCCGATCACTGGTTATAATGGGTACCTGAGATAAGGTACCAAAGATATTCTGTAACTATTTGAGAAATAGTACAGGCTTTTCTGATAGCAGTATACATATTTAAAAAACTGACTCGTCAATGTGTTTATCTGATTGGATAAGTCTTTACCGAATCAGTGATTGACAATAGTTTTTTGGAACTGAAACAGTTCATGATTTTGATCCTAAGGCAAGGTAGAATTTCTTAGTTACACCAAGTACAATACCCGGCGTTAAATAATGCACATCGACCCAAAGAGATGTAATTTCGACTTCGTAAAGCGTTATCTCTGTCACACGAATATGCTATATAGTCTAGGAATTCTAGGATTTGCTTCTTTTGATACTTAATTCTTGTTATTGTTTGTTTATAATGTGTCTGAAACAGAAATCATTTTGGTATTAGGTAAACGTAAGACCAAACATACTAATACCAAAATGATTTCTAATTCGGGCATGTTTCCCTTATATTATTGTATTATTTGTGTTCGAACAGTATTTATGCGTGTCACTTTAGAGTTATTCTTTCAAACAACCTCCCCGAAATGAAATAATAGCCAATCGCACCTCGAAATTGCGAGCCGCTGTCGCCGGAGCCTTAAATAAATTGGCCTCAAACATATAAAAATACTTACATAAATAAAAATACTGATAGTCAATGTAAGAAAGTACATAAAATAACAAAAAACTGAGATACCTATTAGTAGGGGAGCCCAAGCGGGGATTTCGGGATTTACTAAAGCGCGGCAGATTAATATACAGGGCGATACCTTGTATCCGGTTAAGTACCTCCACCAAATATGAGCCCCATATATAAGGCCGCCCGTGAAGGATAAAGGATCAGATTAGTAAAAAAAAATTGATCATTAGAAATTCTCGAGCGCGTCAGATTAAGGTAGAGGGTGAGTTGGTTACATGCTAAAAAGTGTATATTCCACTAATCTGACAATTTGAGAGTGACGTAAAGAAAGGGGAGGGCAGCAAAGTTGTAAAAAAAACGTCATCTCGACATTCTCGAGCGTAGCCAAATTTTTTTTTATTTTGAAGGAAATAATTCAAGGATAACGAAAAATATATAATCTGACGATTTCCGCAAGCCGAAATAATAAAAAATCGTCGATAAAGTTTAATGCGTGCAGCTGGGTGCGTGCCTATATTTGATGATTAATTAATAATTATATAAATCATATACCTTTAGATTATATGATTAATAGGGTCGATCAACTAGTTTTTGTCCTCCCAGGACATTAAAAAAATAAATAGCTTGTAGCTTTTATTTGGTTTCCAATTACATAAAAAGATAGGTAATTTATCCTATTTTATAATTCCGTCAAGAGCCGCGCACTTTTTTTATTCAAAACTAGATTTATTACCAAAATGTATCCTGATAATGGCCCGAAAAATCTGTCCATTGGACAACCAAAGAATAAATTTATAGATCCTTGTGTAATAGTTAAAACTGGAAACTAACAATTCAGTTGTGTTGTATAATTAATAGACTTTAATTTAAAAATTAATTTCATAGTAGTTGACGACCTCAGTGGCGCAGCGGGCGAGAGTCCGCCTGCGACGCAAGAGGTTGCGGGTTCGATTCCCGCCTCGGAACAAATTTGTGTACGATCTGCAGAAATTTGTTCCGTTGGTCTGGGTGTTTATGTATAATAAAATATATCTATTCATGTAAGTATATAATGTATTAAATATATCAGTCATCTAGTACCCATAACACAAGCTTTGAGTAGCTTACTTTGGGGCTAGATGGTGCTGTGTGGATTGTCCAGCATTATTATTTATTATTTATTTATTTATAGTTACACATTTACTATTTTTGAATTATTTACAACTTTAATGTCTCTTGGACAACTTTTTAACATATTTTTGGTAAAATATCCAATAAAAGCAACAAATCAAACATAGATTCTCAAAAAAAACAATAGGATAGATTAATTATCCTCTATAAAACATAGTTCGTGAATATTTGTAAGGCTTTTTTTTTTACCGAATTATGTAGATTTTACTGAGCCTAACATCTGGGCACAACACGGTTGTCCAAGAGACATTTGCAGTTGTCTAAGAGACATGCTTCTTCTTAAATAACATAGTATTTGAACTTTTAGGGACAAGGAAAGGAACAATTAAAGGTTTTAATGATATTCACATTTTTTTTTTGCAAAAGTTCCTAAAAAACGCAGTTCTTGAATTGGCTTGTTCTTATTACATATAATACATAGTCTTAATTATTCGGCAGACGTTTAATTTTCGCATTAGCAGCCATACTTTTTGAGAAAAAAAATATTCAAATGTCTGGGACAGGGGTCGGACAAAAAATAGTTGATCTACCCAATTAAGCAATTAATTATAAAAAAAACTTTTTTTTTGGGCATTTTTTTAAATTATTTTCTTATAAATACTAGTATTCTACTTAAAAAACATACACTTTTTTATTTGCATGCTATTTCCTGAGCTTCTCAATTAATTAAGTTCAATGATTTAAAAAATGTTTTTTTTTTTGTAAGATTAGGCGAACCCCTTTAGATAATCGTCAGATTATGAGACACCACGTCTAGAACATAAAGATGAACCATATATATCTTAATCTGACGCGCTTGAGTATTTCAAAATGGCGATTATTGCACATTATAATAATGGCCGTGAGTTTGCGTCAGATCGAAATCGTCAGATTATTGAATGAGAGCTTTTTTTTTGGTGCACTTAACACCCCCTAAGAAAACCTGAGGCGCTTGATTTTTTTTTTCATTTTTAACCTTTACGTACAACCTGTTTACCAAAAAACACTGTCAGCTAATACGGTTTTCTACTTGCTGCGACGTCTACCACATAATGCTATAGGTATTATCGATCGGCATCTATCTAGCATAGACTATTTATACCTACCTGAACAAATATTTAAAATGTGTATGCATGCATAAACATTTATTTCGTTACGAGTACCTACCTACTGCCTCTGCAGAGGCAGTAGGTAGGTACTCGTAACGATTTAAAATTCACAATAGACACTACACTAATAACCTACGTACCTACCTACTCTCTGATTGAGGTAAAATAATCGCTATAGAACGGTCGTAAAGCAATTAATTAATGTACCTATCAGCATACCTAGTAGGTTGAAGGTTAGGCTAGATAAGCCCCCTGGTATAATCGTGCTGTGTTTATGCGTGAGGTTTTCCCCTGGTTCGTTAATTGGTTGAGTGAGCTAACGAAATTCTTACATTCAACCATTGAGTTGTAATGTACTTGCATTCAACTTGGGCGATTAAGCATTTTATGAAGGTATACCTATGTATGTTTGTCGGGCCGTAACTTCCAAACCGTTGATCCGACGCTTGTGCTTCAGAAATTTACTGGTAAGTTAGGTAGACCTACCCATATGAGTTAAAACAGATTACGAGTTATTATGATATGGGGGGGGGGGGGACAAAATAATAAGTCACATGTCATAAGAAAAAGCTTTGGTATGGACATTCCAAAACCATTTTACTTTTTTTCTAGGAGATACACATCAATTAAGTAAAATTAAGATAATAACCAACGATCCAAGAGCTCTCTACGTTTAATTGACAAGCAAGGTTTTGTTACTGGTCGGTCAGTTCCTCTGCTTTTTTTTTTGTTTTTTTATTATTTTTACTACATATTATTATAGGCAAAACGTTTGACCGCCATCTCACCTGATGGTAAGTGATGATGCAGTCTACGATGTGGCACGTTTACCTAGAAAATACCTGTTCACTCTTCTCTTGAAAGCACCCAAATTATAGGTATTCGGAAAAACGGTTTTTGTTATTTTGTATTTTATTGAGATGATACTCAGTTCTCATGAAATGGTGACAGCAATCTGGTCTAATGATGGAGCCAAGGTCTGTTCAATGGAAGTATTCAATAAATAGGCCCATTCGGTTGAAACTTGGTTGCCGTACCTAAGTAGTAAGTGGCAGTTAGAGCAAGTACAAACACAATGATTGAACTTGCCTCTGACTACCACCAAGCGTCGAATCACGAAACCTTAGAAACACTAGTGTATTGTTATATTAATGCCAAATACTCAGACAATATCATAAAAAGTTATTTTATGAGCGACGCGAGCTTGCACTTACTTATAGGTACATATAGGTAAAGCACACTGGCGACACGGCGGCTGTGCTTTTTTAAACTTTAATCTCACAAAACAGTGTGTGATTTTTTGAATTGCAAGCTTCGAGATTCTAAACGGCAACATGTTGGTGGTTAGTCGATAATTAATAATAATGATAATAATGATGATGCTGGACAAATCCATCAGCACCATCTAGTCCCAAAGTAAGCTACTCAAAGCTTTTGTTATGGGTACTAGATAACTGATATATTTAATACACTAGTGGCACCCCGCGGTTACACCCGCGCAGATTTAAATCCCGGTATTCCCACGGGATAAAAAGTAGCCTATGTGCTAATCCAGACTACAAATAAGTGACACTTTAATTTTTATTCTAGTGGTAGGTAATCGTAGTTATGGTGTATTTTAATAAATACCTAATCGTGGAGATGGACCTGCCTGTCTGCCTGTGTTTGGTGGTAACATATCGTGAAGTCATTGCACAGAGTCGAGTCAGCATTTGGAACGAAAGTACCTATACCTATTTGTTGAACGAGAATGTTTCTCGTATGTTTCGAAGAAAACTTATCTCGCTACTTATCTCTACAAAACAAATGACACTAAAAGTTATATAAAAAATGAACGCCAAATGATCATACATAGTTCAGCTAGGTGTAACTTTATGCATAAAATATTTTTATGCCAGATCGCTCCTTATTTTATCTCAATTAAGTAAGTAGCATAAACAAATCCAGAAATATATATTTTTTTTTGTTTACAGCGCTACGGAAATGTGGGTTCCTCAGACTCAACACCGTCGGCGGATCCAGGTGAGTCAAATGTCAAGTTCTTTTGTTATTGTTGGTCGAATCAGTTTTGATTAATATAGGTACTTACCTATTTTTGGTTCATCCGGATGAACAAAAAGCCTATAACAGTGTGAGCACAGACACGACCGAGTAATTCCGTCCGCAATCGGCCGGCAAAAAAGGTTTTGTTGTATTCCAGCCGCTACTCCTATTACCTAGAGCTCGACGTTTCGCTTCTTCGTGTGGTTCTATTATACACTCGAGAGCATAGAAATCGCACATAGGGTAATTTTCCTGCATTTTGATTTCGACACTTGTTTTTATTTTAATTAAAGATTGGTTGCAAATATAGCTTAAATTAAATTTAAGTACACACTGTTAGCTTCCTAAAAACCCATAATGTCTGGCCTTGACCTTCCAAATCATAGCAGTGGCGGCTTAACAATGGAATGGCCTAAATTCGCTCGTTTCAGGTAGCGCGGGTTGTGGGACTTTGAGCAGGTATAAAAGGATAAAAAAACAATAAATTTGTGAATGTAACGATTTATTAATACGAGGTATTGCCTCCCCTAGCCTGAATAACAGCTTCCATTCGATGTTTCATTGAAAAAATCAATTTTTTTACGAAATCATGCGGTATGCTGTCCCATTCTTCCTTGATCGCGGTTTGGAGCTCTCTGAGACTCGTAGGCACTGCGTTTCTGGCTCTTACTCGTTTCTTTAGTTCGTCCCATAAGTGCTCAATGGGATTGAGATCTGGGCTTCGAGCAGGCCACTCCATAACGAGTACTTCAACCTCCTCCAAGTACTGGCGTACTATAGCAGCGGTGTGTGGTCTAGCGTTGTCCTGCATAAAAACGAAGTTTTCGCCGATAAATCCCGAAAAGGGCACAACATGCTCTTGCAGGATCTCCTCGACGTAACGTTGGGAAGTCAATCCACGCGATCGACGGTCGGTATCGGGCCCTGTGATGAAGACAAGTTCGGTTTTCGCTTCCAGTGAAATGCCTCCCCAGAACATACACGAACCACCGCCGTATGCGACCCGTTCGGAGATGCAGCATTGAGCAAAACGCTCACCGGGTCTTCGGTAAACTCTACCCCGTCCGTCGTTACCATGGAGACACATCCTGCATTCGTCGGAGAAGAGGACTGCCTGCCATTGATCCATAGTCCAATTAACGTGATTTCGAGCAAACTGAAGGCGTGCTTGTCTGTGCGCTGGGGTTAATTTTGGGCCAGTTGCTGGTCTGTGCGCTGTCAGACCTCCTTCGGCTAGTCTTCTTCTAACCGTCCACCGACTGACTTCCACTTCTCTAACTTCCTGGAGCTGCTGTCCGAGTTGAACTGCATTCAACCGGCGATTTCGTAGTGATGTATTCACAAGAAAACGGTCATCGCGCTGTGTTGTCGCACGTTTTGGGCCTGTTCCTGGTCGCCTGGTATAGCCACCAGTTTGCTTTTATCGCTGGTATACACGTCGAACAGCATATCTGCTCAAATTTAATTGACGAGCCACTTGACTTTGGTTCTGTCCAGCTTCGATTAGTGCAACCACTTGAGACGCTGCTTCTGGTGTGGTATCCATTTTTTTGTTTAGAGAGATGACGTATTCGTTAAAGGACCTTTCTGACTGGGTGTTGGTATGCAAATGATGTCATTTCAATCATCCCTTATCGTTTTATACCTGCTCAAAGTCCCACAACCCGCGCTACCTGAAACGAGCGAATTTAGGCCATTCCATTGTTATGCCGCCACTGGTATGATTTGGAAGATCAAGACCAGACATTATGGGTTTTTAGGAAGCTAACAGTGTGTACTTTTATTTAATTTAAGTTATATTTGCAACCGATCTGTAATTAAAAAAAAAACAAGTGTCGAAATCAAAATGCAGGAAAATTACCCTATGTGCGATTTCTATGCTCTCGAGTGTAGTTTGCTTCATACTCCGTCAAGCAAGACATATTGATAAGGTTTTCTATCAACCACCATTAATAAGGTAGTAGTCTATGCCAGGATTTCCTAAATGGTGGTGACGGAAGGGTCACAGGGATTCCGCGGTCTGTTCGAGATTTAAATAAAACGTTCTTGGAAAATACTCATAACCGCGCCGCATCATCGCGTCGCATCACGCGATTTTTTGCAATACTTATAATACTTAATTATTTCTCATTTAAAATTTGTTCTTTCTCCCGAGTCTAACCTGCATACCTATATTCAAACTACAAGGTAAACTTATCAAAACCACCAGCTAGGGTTCCGCCAAAAAATGTATGATCAATTGGGGTTCCATGGCCATATAAAATTGGGAACCCCTGGTCTATGTAATAAATTTTCCTAATTAACGAAATAAAACTCAAGGGGTTGGTTATTATCCTATTCGATATCATCGTTTCACTATTTACTTCTTATTTATCTTCTCAGAGATGACAAAATACGAGGGTGGGTCAACAAGTCCGTGACTTTTTGAACTTCTGATCTCTACTGAAAAAGCAACACTGCTCCTGTTAACAAGCATCTGTCAGTTGACTCCTGTCAAAATTTTAACTTGCTGCGTCAGTTAGTTTGTGTTTGGCAGCTATTTTTATCAGACTACCCAGTAATCTGAGAAGAAAATGGAAAAAAGTGAATTTCGTGTGCTTATTAAGCATTATTTTTTGCGAAAAAAAACCATTACCGAGACCAAGGCTAAGCTTGATAAATACTATGGGGACTCTGCACCATCGATTTCAATGGTAAAAAAGTGGTTTACTGAATTTCGTTGTGGCCGTACAAGCACTGAAGATGCCGAACGTCCTGGACGCCCAGTTGAGGTCTTTAGACCCGAAACAATCGAAAAAATTCACGATATGGTTTTGGCCGACCGAAGATTGAAAGTGCGAGAGATTGTGGAAGCCGTAGGGATCTCGCATGGCTCAGTGGTTTCAATTTTGAATGATTACTTGGGCATGAGACAGCTTTCCGCAAGATGGGTGCCGCGTTTGCTCACAGTCGACCACAAACGCAATCGTGTAACAACTTCGCAGGAGGGTTTGGCGTTGTTTAACCGCAATATGGAGGAGTTTTTTCGCCGTTTTGTAACCGTGGACGAAACATGGATCCACCACAACACACCAGAGACCAAACAACAGTCAAAACAGTGGGTTTCTAATGGTGAATCGGCGCCAAAGAAGGCCAAGGTGGGTTTGTCAGCCAATAAAGTCATGGCGACTGTTTTTTGGGATGCTCGCAGGATAATCCACATTGACTACCTTCAAAAGGGAAGAACAATCAATGGGTAATATTATGCCAACTTATTGGACCGATTCAATGACGATTTGAAAAAAAACCGACCTCATTTGGCC
Organism: Plemyria rubiginata; assembly: GCA_963576535.1. Classification (NCBI taxonomy): domain Eukaryota; kingdom Metazoa; phylum Arthropoda; class Insecta; order Lepidoptera; family Geometridae; genus Plemyria; species Plemyria rubiginata. The sequence continues at coordinate 1,446,812 of OY754905.1, forward strand.
AAGAAAAAAGTTCTTTTCCACCAAGACAATTCAAGGGTGCACACATGTGCAGTTGCCATGGCAAAAATCCATGAATTGGGCTATGAATTGCTCCCTCATCCGCCCTATTCTCCAGATTTGGCTCCGAGTGACTACTTCTTGTTCCCAAACCTGAAGAAATGGCTTGGTGGAAAAAGATTTGACTCCAATGATGAAATCATCTCACAAACAAAGACCTATTTTGAGGACCTCGATAAATCTTATTTTTTGGAAGGGATAAAAAAATTAGAGAAGCTTTGGACAAAGTGTATAGAGCTCCAGCAGGGAGACTATGTTGAAAAATAAAATGATTTTTTTATCAAAAAATCTGTGTTTTATTCCATAAGTCACGGACTTATTGACCCGCCCTCGTACTAATAGCCGCATTAATATCCGGCCATCGTTCAAATGCAGGTGCTTCAGTCTTGGTCGGAAAAATTCCCGCAGAGGTGATTTAAAATTTCCGCCGGTGTAGGTACACTACAGTCGATCACTCGTCGGCGCTCAAGGCAAGAGCAGTCGCGGGGGCGAATTTGCCTTCCTCGAATTAAAAAAATGGATTTTTTTATTAGATTTATAGTGCTTACTACACTTAAGAAAATCACAAAGATTTTATAATGTCCCAAAAGTTATCAAATCCCGCTCGGAGAATAACTTTTGGGACATTATAAAATCTTTGTTAACAAAATTGGTCACTGCTTCACATTTTACTATTCCGCTTTATATAAAGGTACTTTTGAAGGTATTTACGATTCGGCCGATGTTGCACACTGCACAAAAACAATAACATTAATAAACAACTCGCGTCGTACGTTAATCGTGTTGGGATCGGTTCCAACTTTGTTATTTGTTGTGCATTTGTGATAACGTAGTATGTGAGTATTATTATGTACTCTGGACTATTATTATACTAATTATACTCGTATACGGTACCATAAAAGGGCGACGACTGTTTATTTTGCTAAATTTTATTTGGTTTTTCGGAATAGAAAAGTTTTAAAGCGTATTTATATTACGACTATGAATTGAGTTTATAATTATCAAATGCTAGGTTATGCACTTCAATCAGTGATTAATTTATTTACGCGCCCGCAGAAGAAGTTTCCCCTAGGTCTTCTCCCGCTATTCACCACACATGCAAAGCGGCGCGAGAAGTTCCGCGTGTCTCGCGCGAGCTCACCGCCTCGTCCGTCCGGACTGCCCATACAGCAGCCCCGACCCTCCTGTTAGACCACCACCTAACCTTCGTCGAATCAACGAGTACACAACATATATTGCTGTATCTTTTTAGCGCACGCACTGATTTGTTAACGTCGTCGTTTCTCAACTCGTTTGGCTCTTTGTGCTCTTTCGGAAAGTGGTGGAGATTTATTACAAAAATAGTCGTCCTTTTGACAAATGGCAAAGAAATAGGTTTTGTGTATTTATTTTTTTATTCTCAAGGTAGAAAAATCTAGCTGATGTCAAGTGGAATTATCCCGCACTGGCGTTCAACCAGCCAAGGCTCAAAAACGGACCACATTGTTCTAAATAATTAAATTTATCAATTTTTAATTTAACAAATGTCAATTTGTTAAATTAAAAATGCCAGTACTTAGTGCTGAAATTTGTCAACTTTTGTTCAACTTTGTAGTACCTACCTAAATACAAAGTTGATTTCATAGAATGCTCTCCAAAATAACTGCTCCCATATTTTATACGGAATGATATGACTGCTATAGTTTATGCACGACCAAAAAAAAGTATATACCTACCTACTCATTGTGTTGCTTATTTTTGCACTTTGAGACTTGCCACATTATGCGGAAGCTAAATTATATTCCAGAAACGGAATGGGCGTGAATAGTTGCAAAGTTAAATATATTCCTGAAATAAAACAAAAGTTATTGTAAAAGACTATCATTTTCCTCCGCAAAAATCAGTTCCTTAAAAGTTGGCTAGACTATCCAGACGTTGCCGCCCCAGCTCATCAATTAAACCAACACTGAAGACGTTGATTGGGTTGCAGTGTGTATACACTATTACTTAGCGGGATTGCCTTGCCTGGAGGTTTCATTGGACCGTTCCTATTTTGTCAATAGGATGCGGAGTTCCAAGATTTGCCCTTCAACCTCAGACCGGATTAGTCCGAAAATCAAAGTCCTCGGTTTGACAGCACCGACTTCCAATCTCATCTAACGTATTATCTCTGGTTCCATTGCTGAGAGCATTTAGTGAATGGGGGCACCGACTAAAGCCTGCTGTCAATAGTGAATATTTCTATCTGGAAATACAACAATATCCTCTTACCTCTTGCTAAGAGAAAAATGCTACCGCGGAATACCCGCTGCCGAAACAGGGGATTATACTGAGTCGCGCCTTTATAAGTTCAATTTTTAATTCGATTGGAGTTTTTTTGAGAGGACAACAGTTCGATAAATGTTTCGGCTAAAGGTAAAGTCAGGCCGGACGTATCCAAATACAAATAAAGTTTTTTCCAAAACCTACTCTCACTGTAGTATAGGTCGCGTCAACCAAAAAGAACGTTGGAAATAGTGGAGTTGATTTGTTTGCGCATCCTACTAATATTATAAACGCGAGAGTTTGTAAGTATGGATGGATGTTTGTTACTCTTTCACGCCGGAACGGATCTGGATGAAACTGGGCAGAGAGATAGATTAATCTGGAATAACACATATAGGCTACTTTTTATCCCGTGGGAATACCGGAATTTCAATCTGCACGGGTGAAACCGCGGGGCGCAACTAGTCATAAATATAAACTTTCGTATTTATAATATTAGTAGGATTGATTAACCCTATTAACCCTAGATGGTATTATGTGAACAGACCAATAAATAAAAAATACTAGCAGGCTGTCCCAGCTTCGCATAAACTAGCTAGGATAAACTTAGAACATACTTAGACTATTAGAGTAACTAGCCTCGAACGCACACGGCGTTCGAGGCTAGTAACTTTTTTCATACATTTGCACGCTCTTCTCGCTCGACGCGTCTCCCGCTGCGGTAGAGATCTCTAATTTTTTCTAGTAATAAATATAGCCTATGTTACTTAGGGATAATGTGGCAACGTCTGTTCAACGGAACTCTTCAATAAATATGCCAATTCAGTTGAAACTTGGTTACCATTCTTAGTTAGTAGGTGGCAGCCAGAGACAAGTCCAAAAACAATGTTTGGACTTGCCTCTGACTACCACTTACTTATATTTTCGGAGCGTTCGCGTCTCGTCACGAAATCTCAGTTCGTGGCGAACTACTAGTTAATTAAAAAAAGCGACGTATGAAACGAATTATTATAAAACTCAATTAAAATAGTATTTTTTAACTTTCGCGATCATAACACATACTTATTTATGATATTTCACGGGTATTTATCGCGTATTTATTACGGCTATTGCAACATAGCCGAAACGTCGGGAAAATAATAAAAAAGGTAAATACGCGATAAATACCCGTGAAATATCATAAATAAGTATTAATTAAAATATCCCTAACTTATTAAGTCGTATTTTTTGTTTGATTTTTAACAAGATAACGTTTTAAATGGGGTATTTATTGATAGATAAATCAATTCTTCAGTCTTGACGAATGATAAAATTTAATAATCACAGTCAGTTGGAGGCGTCAGTAAACTGCTAGGACATAGGTAAAGTACACAAGCCGATATGCGTATATTAAGTGCGGTTAACAAAAAAAGGCACATCAAAACATACAGAACAGCATACAGCATTTTCCTGGCGAAACAGCTCTAATTATCTAATACATTTTTTCCGTCCTCATTTGATAGATAAAATATAATTGAGTACTTCACATTTTTTCTAAATTGAAATTAATAACTTGGTAAGTAGTTATTTATATATACGAGCTTCGAGGAGTTGTAGGCGAAATTTGTTTGCAACTAAAACACACTATGTTGTGCTATTATAATCTCTTAACTTTATTAGTTTTTTTTAAAACGTTTTTTCTCAGGTCCGTTACAACGACTCGGTCAATCAAACCGGAAAGAATATTTATGCCTTCTTATTGATTACACTGTCGCAGTGTCACACCAAGCTGCGTGTATTGACTGACCGATTGCTTTAGGACCAGCTATGCAAACAACTCGTTTTCCCAACACCTTCGTTTTCTTCGTCAGACTAGACCGTTTTTGTATGGAGATTCTATCAACGCCTCTATCGGGCATGCTGAGAACTCACGAGACTATTCAAAATATCTCGCGATACGGAAAATGAAAAACAAACGTAGAACGATGACGAAATACGAATCAATACAAGTACACAGTCATAATGTGTGTAGCTATCGTTCAGGATTACGATTGAGTCTACAAGTGTAGTACTTACTACGAGTGCCTGGAGTGAAGTAGATGTTTTTAAGAAATATTGATTTCAAGCACTGAACGAGCAGTAAGCGTATTAATTACTAATTACATACATGATTGCATTCGCAGCGAAGCGAGAGTGGGACAAGATTATACCTGCATTTCTGTGTAGGAGTGTACTGTAGATTAGGAAGGTAGAGATCATCCACTCTAAAAATGCCTGATGATTTTATTCGTCATTCAGTTTCCCGCCGAACGTGAAAGTGACAATTTCATGTCTGGCGGGAAACTTAATGACGAATGAAATTGCTTGGTGGCATGTATTGCATCTATACACCTCATTTGCTTGTGTTGGTGAAGGCAGGTAGAGGGGCGTGCATTTTTAGAATGGTTTATCTCTACTTATATTATTGTTATGTGACATTAATCAATGAGTAAGGACAATAGATTATGAGATAGTTGAAAATTTTTTGAATCTTTGACAGCCAAATTTAAAAGAGGAACAATCATAGCGAGTGTCGATTCTGTTGCATTATCCTAAGCTAACATAATCTGACAGCTCTAAAATTATAGCCATCCTTGTCGTTTCGTTCTTTTAGATAGGGACGGCGATATTTTTAAATTATCACCATAATTTAAATTAGGATAAATTAGGAAAACTAAACAACAGAATTGACACCACTGAGTTTTTTTGTGCGTCACAATATAATGTTTGTGATTACCTATTGCAAATGAATATATCTTCCAGTATTTATATATTTTGCGGTAAGTAGGTATATATCGATATCAAAAACATTCATTTTTAATTTTTGACGACCTCAGTGGCGCAGCGGACAAGAGTTCGCCTGCGACGCAAGTGGTTGCGGGTTCGATTCCCGCCTCGGAACAAATTTGTGTACGATCTGCAGAAATTTGTTCCGGTGGTCTGGGTGTTTTCTATGTAAAATAAAAAAACTATCTATGTAGTATATAAGTAATGTACTAGTTGCGCTCCGCGGTTTCATCCGTGCAGATTGAAATCCCGGTATTCCCACGGGATAAAAAGTAGCCTATGTGTTATTCCAGACTACAACCTATCCCTCAAAAAAAGCCCCGCCCCGCGCTTCGCCAGCCACCGCAATTATCACACTATAACCGCGAGGAGCACCTAGTAATTTACAAATAAAACACATAATTCAAAAAAACTGAATTTTTATTTATATTATTAGGTAGGTAATATCCTAAGAAAATTCAGTTACATTCTTCATGAGGTAAACTATGTATAGGTAGGTATTGAATGAATTCTGATACTAAATTATCCGTAAATTTTGAGAAGTTGCAAGATAGCGCTCGGAATGTTTGGGGAATATTTTATCAATATTCTCTTGATACGTTGTTGGCGACGTAACCGCTTCAAACTATTTCCTCGACATTTACAAGATATTATCATGTAAGACTACATACCTACGCTGCTGTATTTTGAGACGTGGTAGATTTATATTGGCCTCATTTCCAAGAGCGCTTTTAGACGTCCGTTGTTTTCACCGGACATCGGGCCGTTTTTTTCGCCGGACCGATGCCCGGTGCATGTACACTTTTTCATTATAAACCATACACCACCGCGGAATCAAGTAAAAACCGGTATAGTCCGGCCGATGTCCGGTAAAATAAATAGACCTAAAGCGGCCTGAGAGTTTTAATTGGTACGTGATAGAACTCTTATTATTTCACGAACCTAGTAAAATTCTTAGCCGAAATGGAGAAATCCGAAGAAACAAAGTAACCGACATATACCGCAGTATTAGCAACTTGAAGAGGCATTGGACAGGTCAGCTCGAATACCTGACATCGCTGGGTAACAAAGGTTTCGACGGCGAACACAAACGAAAATGTGAGACCACCAATCTGATGGACCGGCCGAGAGGGCTCTGAATTGTTCTTCCCCTGGAAATGAAACGGGGTAGCCTATGTTCAGGCTGATAAGATAATCATGATGACTACTGTATTTTCATCTTTATAGTGGAATAAATTGACACATAACCAATGACATAAAAAACTAATATACTTTAAGTTTGTAGGCACGATGAGGTAATCCCTTGATAATCTAGAAAGATTGTAAATGTATTTCCAATGTTCATTATATTAATCACACGCGTGCTACAGTTGCAATTGCGTTGTATTCGGAAATTATTTACAGATAAGAAATAATAAAAGTCTGTACTGGCACAATTGAACATTTTTAAAGATATAATATTATTAATGAATGTAGTATGTAAAACCGAAATCGAAAGATTTTACGAAAATATGATTTTGATCCAAACATATTTTCACACTTAGAAATAAGAAGATGGTGGAACGAAATAGACGCCTACCTAAGAACTGGTCCACAGTGGCCCAATGTAGAAGCAGCCGTATGCTGCCCCTTAATGAGTACATCAACCTTCTGCAATAAGGTTTCAGAAGCGGTGATTGGCTGGAATTTTGTACGGGAGGCTTATGGTGGCTATTTCAATAATATATTCAAGATTACTTCTTGAATTTTTTCGATCGGACATTCCGTTCAAAGAATATTACGAATTTAAAAATTTTAGCTTGCTTTGTAAAGCGCGAGTGCGGAGCGCATTCTGACAGCCAGCGCAGCGAGCAAGGCGACCGAAGGCGAGGGCACCGAAGCGCTGGAGAAGTGCGTGCAAATCTATAAAAAAATAAAAAGTTGTACACCCATGCAAAGCAGCTAGGGACCGCTAGTTTCTTAAAAATTGAATTAATGATCTTAGGAATACTGGATACAGGTATATGAAGTGAAACAAAATCTGCTCTTTGTACATTTTATAGTCGAGCACGTTCGTTACCATACCTTTATATGCTTTTAATGTGCAAAGTATTTTCTATCAATCTATCAAAGCTTAATTCAGTAGTACCTAGTTCGTGTCGTGGTGTTTTATGACGGCTACTCAGCAGGGTTGCCAGGTGTCAAATTTTTTTCCTCGTACCAGGGATGCCAAAATCTCGTACTTTCATAACATAATCTCGTACAAGTTTAAAGTTTAGAAATCTATTAAAATCTGTGTTTTAAACAATGTTATATCTGGTTCCGATTATGTGATTATAAAAATGAGGTTGGTTCTATCAAATTAAACGAATACTACTGTACTTATGTGTGCCAAATTTTAATAATATTCTTCTAATCTCTTCTTCTAATCAAAACAGATCTTATCTAGTACATTATAGTAATGGTAAATTATTTTCTCTTAATATTAAAATATATTCACATAACATTATCATAGCGCCTGTGTGCCCCGAAGAGGTAGGCAGTGCAGAGGTGGTGATTAATATTCAATGTCTGAGATATTAGTGAAATCGTCTTTGTTTTTGGGGTATAGGTTTTCAGCTGTCATTCTGGAATATATTTCCTTAGACGGCTCAAAATTTATGCAATTCCCTTTACGATTAGGGCCGCACTGTCAGCCGCTAAAAGCGTACCATTCACCGTATCTGTAATAAGACGATTTCTGAGGTCTGTCTTAATTAAATTCGTTTTACTGAAAACCCGCTCACAGTCTGCATTTGCATGAGGCAACGATAAAACTTCGAGAGCAAAACTGGCCAATTCACAGAATTCTTCTGTTTGAAGTAACATTGCCCAGAACTTATTAGGCTCACTAGTATCCGCTAATGTGCGCCGCAGGTTGTGTGCCACAATATAGTTTTTAGATAAACAAGAGGTGCAGAGCAAGACTAATTGAATTGTACCTATTTCATCTACTTTAGCATTTCTGACTAGCGGCTCGTCCTGTCTTCGCACAAATGTACGTTTACTATTTAAAAATAGCCTGTGTCACAGGTATAAAATGGCATTCTAATGGTGAAAGAATTTTTGAAATCGGATGGGTAGTTTTTGAGTTTATTAGCGACAAATGTGCAATTTGTAAACTAGCTTGTAAATAAACCATTTGTACGCCTAATGGCAGGATCTAGTGTGCTATACATAAACATGACATCTGTTTTTTTAACTACGTAGATTAACAGAGAATAAATGATTTATGATTTATGACAAGCAAGTAGGTACAAGGGTACAAATCATCAGTAGGTACATGTTTCATAAAAACAAAAAACGGCAAGACGCATCCAATTACTATGGTCATCTATTGAAAGCTAATTCGTGGCCAGCCAGCTATAAACTGTAGCGTTGGCATTTGTTTCTAGTAGTCTCGATGTAAAGTTCGACTTAACGTCACGACACGATGTAACGTGTAAAAGAATTAAGTTACTAGCACACGGACCGCTGTTTGTACTTATCATTCTAGAAGGATGATGAGTTTAATACACATAATGGAGATCATTCCTTCTTACCACTAATGTAAATGTATTTTGCGTGAAAATAATTATGATAATTAGGAATACTCTACAAATGCAAAAATCTTCTACAAATCAAAATCTACTTCTACAAATCTTCAGGAAGACATTCTAGAATGCCTTAAGGGTCCGGTGACAGCGGCTCGCAATTTCGAGGTGCGATTGGCTATTATTTCATTTCGGGGGGTTGTTTGAAAAAATAACTCTAAAGAAACACGCATAAATACTGTTCGAACACAAATAATACAATAATATAAGGGAAATGTGCTTGAGTCAGAAATCATTTTGGTATTAGGTAAATGTAAGACCAAACATACTAATACCAAAATTATTTCTGATTCGGGCATGTTTCCCTTATATTATTGTATTATTTGTGTTCGAACAGTATTTATGCGTGTTTCTTTAGAGTTATTTTTTCAAACAACCTCCCCGAAATGAAATAAAATGAAATAATAGCCAATCGCACCTCGAAATTGCGAGCCGCTGTCACCGAAGCCTTAAGTCTGTTAACTGTCTCTAACTTTAAATAATTATTCTTTCTATTTTTGATTCGTTGACTAATATAATCCTTGCTGTTCGAGATCGTAAAGGAGTTTTTTACTGAATAATAATTTAATTAACAGTTTTTCCCAAATTCACACACACGTCTTCATTTTGGTCGCCAACCAATAATTTATGTGAAAATAAAAAAAGAGAAAATAAATCTGAACTTTACCGAATATAACGTGTGCTTGCAGATCTCTTGATTAAGCAGAGCCCAATAGCAAGGGCATTCTGCACCCCGAATACCAATAGTAGTAATCCTATGCGTGAAATTGACATCACTTTGACTGATCTCTTTGAACACCCGCAGTAAAATTGCAATTTCCACTAACCAAAAATCTGCATTGGATTTATGTTTAGACACGAAAACGAACGGCTCAGGCCCACTCATATCTGGTAAATATACTTACCACCCGTTCGCGCTAAGTGCTTTGCGTCCACATTTATTATGCGAACTGCCAAGGAGTGGAACTCATTCAACTCAGAACGTCGTCTGTCATTCCTGATCACTACATTTTGGGCGGAGTGAATAGGTGTCTTCTAGACCGTTCTGCTCCATCGTCACTTAACATCAGGTGAGATTGTAGCCCAAGAGTCTATTAAATATAATTGACCGAGCGAGCGAAGCGAGCGAAGCGTCTCAGTTTCCACATTGGCCAAAAATGCGTTTGTCCGGATGTCTGTCTGTCTGTCTGTCTGTCTGTCTGTCTGTCTGTCTGTCTGTCTGTCTGTTCTCCTCTACAGGTCGCATTTTTCAACCGATCTGGACGAAACTTGGTACACAGGTTATATGACTTATTACAATTTTTTTTGTCGTCGGGGATTTTTGATTGGAGGGGTACTTCCCCCAAAAAAAGGGCAAAAAGGGGGCTATTTGATATACTGGATATCTCCACCAAATGAGATCCGATTTCGATTGTTCTTTTTTTATTTGAAAGGTAGTAACTATAAGTTGGTCTCATAAAAGTTTGGCGAAGATTTGATAAGGATCTTCAGCATGATGAACAGGATAGCTCATCAAACAATCGATGGTTTTCAATCAAATTTAAGAGAAACACAAAGGACCTCATTCTACACAAGATGATGCAAAAAAAATCAAAAAGATCAAAAAATCACAAAACGGAAAATGCACTTGCACATTACATTCCTCAAATAGCTCACTTTTAGTATGCTCGCGAGGTCTACAGCTCCCAGAGCCACTAGTAATATAGGTATTTTTCCCACACCAAACAAAAAAGCTATCAAAATAAGTTATTAGCCTCTTCCTTTTTTGAAATCACCTAAATAGTCATCTTTCATTTCATTTTACCTCTCAATACCTGGATGAAAGCTCCAATTTAACCAGTAAATTTAACTATATTTCGTTTGACACTAGGACACAAAGGACCTATTAAAATAATATTGCCAATTAGCAAGAAATAACATCAAACAGAACCCGATGTGAAGTTTCCATTCGTTGCAGTTTTAATAATGATAAACAGGTTCAGTTGGTCATGGTTTTTAGTAAATTTTTCAATGTAGTCGTTTAGTAAAAACGAACAACTTAAGTTTCAGAGAAAACCATTAGAAAAGACCGGAAATCGATTCCGGTCTAAAACAGTTTTTCTACCAAAAAGTTTGATATGGTATGAAAACTAGTTAAACAAATTCCGTCATTATAAAAACTTCCGTAACACTCGTTTAACCCGGAACTCGATTCACAAATCAAATATCAGACGAGGTGAAATTAATACCATTCATTCGCATAATTAATTAAAGGCTGTGTGTATTCCGTTATTCGCATGCATGCATCAAAATAATGAAGTACAGTCGTACAGCCACAATTATTTAAAATAACATTTAAAATATATTTCCACGTATTATTTTGGTATTCGTTAATCAACAAACGCCTACTAATGGACTGGGAAACAAAATATTTCACTTTCAATATTTCAATATTTCGGTGAAATATTTTTTTTCCCAGTCCATTAGTCGGCGTCTAGGCCTAGATTGTGGGAGGCGTTTTTTTAATCGACTGGACCGAGTGGATTGGAAATCCGTTTTGGAGGGTTATTTTGATTTCCGTCGGTGTCGGATTCAGCACGGAATACAATTTTTGAATTTAGAATACGATGGCTCCCTAAAATCACCTAAGAGAATCTGAGTAAGTACATTCACGGTTAGAATACGGTGGCTCCCTAATATCACCTAAGAGACTCTGAGTAAGTACTTCCACGAGCACACCATCTAACTCTATTAACTCTCGTCGTCCCGGTCGTGTAAACGCTCGAGTGCGCAGAGTGAGCGAGAGACACGATGTAATGAGCTTAGACCCAACTCTCCAATTTTGCTTCAATAGAGCCTATCGCTAACATGTAATAACGTTTATTTCGAAGCGAACGTCTTCACGTGTGCCTAGAAATTACCATTAATTGCTTATTACAGAAGTACTTTATTATCTTGACAGATTCTTTAAAAAAATGTTTTCGTAGTATTTTTTTTTTATTTTTCATTTGTTTCAGCCAACCTAGTACTTATATGGATCTTAAAAATACAGGGCCCATAGCATAAATACCCTACAAACTAAAATATTGCTATTATGATATGACTTATTTAACAGGTCGCAGGTTCGAATCCGGTCGTGCACCAATGGATTGTTCTATCGAAAAATTTATGAAGGCAATGCCAGTGCTCTTAAACGGTGAAGGAAAATATCGTGAGGAAACCAGTTAGTATTCTAACAGCGGCGATGGGCTTGCAACCTGTCACGTATGGAATACTAACTACTGCAAAATGTGGGTATGTGCCAAATGTAATGTTTGGACGTACCTCTGACTAACCCCCTTAGACATCCTCAAAGAATCTTGAATTAGTACCTACTTGGTACTGGGAGATCTGAAGGGATATCTACCGTGCCTGGGGATCAAAGTCGTGAAGCTGTTTCAGTTTTTATATTTAACAGACGCACGTAGTGACTACGGCGTGGGCGCGACAGGGCTTGGCAGCTTTATACAACAGTTGATGAAACAAGCATATGAACCACCTGATGTTAAGTGGTCATCATCATCGCTACATGTATAAAACAAAGTCGCTTTCTCTGTCCCTATATCCCTATGTATGCTTATCTTTAAAACTACGCAACGGATTTTGATGCTGTTTTTTTAATAAATAGAGTGATTCAAGAGGAAGGTTCATATGTATAATACAGATACAGATACTTTATTGGTAAAAACAGTTTACAAGTCATGGTGGAATTTTAAATAATATTACATTACCTACATACACCCGTGCGAAGCAGGGGTGCGCGGGCGGGTCTCTAGTCTATAAAGCATGACCTCGTAAGTCACGATCGATAGGAACGTGCCCTACGCTGTTTGTATGCTAATATTTCGCTAGTATTGGCAATATAGTTGAACTTAACTATATTGCCAAAACTAGACGCTAGTATTGGCAATATAGTTGAACTCAACTATATTGCCAATACTAGCGAGTCTAAAGGGAGTTCCCTTTGTTATACAAAATGCAAGCAATTATTGCCGTCTGCCGGATCGTCCTTCAGTAAACTCGATAAGTACTCACTACGGCGAAACCGGATTGGGAATGGAAATTCAAACTGTGGAAAGTTATAATATCGCGATATAACTAACCCCTACTTATGTAGAGCACCTATGGTCTAGCGGGAGTGACCCCGTTTTCTGATCAAAAGGTGTTTTGAGTTTAGTCGTGCGCCGGTGGATTTTGATGTTCCAAAAACTTATGGCCAGAGCTCTGAATCGGTGATGGAAAACATCTTGTTTTTCTAAAAATCTAGAATCTAAGAATCTAATACAGGGTTACAGGAAAAATCGTGCTAGATCCTTTAAAGGCGTGGAGTACCCATCATTTCTAACTTATTGCAACAACAATTGCCATAATATTTTTTTATATTTCTTAACTTTCACTTGTCTACTACAGTCTATTCAATTAACTTATGCACTATTTTAATGATTGACGTCCTAAAGCATCTTATTACACATGTAAAAATGCAATAATAATGATACACAAAAAAAATTAAGTCGAATATCTCGAAAAGGGTTAAGTTTAGGGTAGGGTGTTTCATAGTGAAATAAGTCAGAAATGATGGGTACTCCACGCCCTTAACGGATCTAGCACGATTTTTCCTGTAACCCTGTATAATAAGAATACCTAAGAATCTAGGTGCCCAGTTCCACGCACCAAAGCCTAACAAAACCGGTAACAAACTTGCGGCCTGGTTCCGGCCGTTCTTTGGCGTGATCCTTGTTACTTAATGTTTTAATTTTAGTACAATATTGAAGCTCCAGAGGCCAATCTAATTTAGTAAGGCGTAGGCATACTGTTAACAGTATACTGTTATGCCTACGCCTCAATAAATTAGATTGGCCTCTGGAGCTTCAATATTGTACTAAATATAATGAAGCGTAGCGTTTGCTGCTGTGTGGATTGTCCAGCATTATTTATTATTATTTATTTATTATAATTTTGTAAGTACTTGTTAACTACTATGTTCTGTTCTCACCTTTTTGTATCTATTTCTTTTCTATACGTGAAAACCTATTATTGGCCTTATGCTACTATTTTATTTTCTTTCCTGTTTTTTTTAATGTTGGTTTTCCTAAAAATAAATAAATAAATAAAAAACATAAGTAATAATAGTCCAGACATTGCAGACATGTTAGGATAATTTTAAAGAATCGGAAAAGATTTTCTTCGCTTTGAGTACCACAGCGGACAGCTGGATCAATGGTAGAAGGCACTTGAGCCGGATGTTTTGATAGCCGCTCGATTTCCTCCTGTAGCCAGGATTTTCCAAGAGGTTTTTCCTTGCAATTTATTCATTGAATGGTTTTCGTTCGCTCCTTCTCTCATTCTAATTGGTCCGCATTGAGCAAAAAAAAAACAGCTTCACGACTTTGATCCCCAGGCACGATAGATATCCCCTTCAGATCTCTCAGTACCAAAGTACTTACTCAAGATTCTTTGAGGATATCTAAGGGGGGTAGTCAGAAGTACGTCCAAACATTGCATTTGGCACATACCCACATTTTGCAGTAGTTAGTATTCCATACGTGACAGGTTGCAAGCCCATCGCCGCTGCTAAAATACTAAACTGGTTTCCTCACGATGTTTTCCTTCACCGTTTGAGAGCACTGGCATTGCGCACATAAATTTTTCGATAGAAAAATCCATTGGTGCACGACCGGATTCGAACATGCGACCTTACGAACGGAAGGCGGGGTCACTTCCACTAGACCACCGGTGTGCTCCGTAGGGCTAAGATGCGCACCGCGAGATATCTCTTCGCGAGATGTCAAAAATTTCTCGTTGACGCTTTGTATCTCTTTTACTCTAAGAAGCGCACCACGGGATAGATAATTGTAGTCGAACTCACGAAGAGAAAACCAGTAATGCCATAATGATCATACCACATCATTTTCTACCATATTGTACTATAGAAAAAAAAGTTTTGTTTCATTCAATTTCGTGGTCTGTACCTACATGAAAAAAAAACGCGTCAAAATCACAAACACCGCCAAAACAAGGATTAAGTCCTAAACGTATTAACGTTTAGGACTTAATCCTTGTTTTGCTAGATAGTAGGTACTTTCCAATAAAACAAATCAAGTAACCGTAAAAGAAGGTTTTTGTAATAGGTATGTACTAGATAAATATGGTATTGTAAAAGTTCTGCCCGCCTGGTTTGGGCTTGACGAAGCAGAGCTGCAGGTGATGCGTTATCTGCGTTCATAATTATCTTCACCATCTTCTGCTCTCACGCCTCTTACATCTTCGTCCAGCTCCAGTGGCAGGCACCCTGTTTATTAGGTAAAAAGGTTTTCCATCAATAATTTGCAGTGACTTATTGGTACACAGAAAACAGTAAGTAATTAGGTAATTAAATATGCAGTGTAGTAGTACGTAGGTAATGTAACACATAAAATGCTAACATGTATTTTGGGAGTTATCTAGTAGGTAAGTAGGTAAGATAAACCTTTAAAAATATAGTTAAATGTTCACCTAAAATGCTTCATCATGTTGTAGTTTAACTATTTTTGTAGGTATCTAGGTATTCTGAATATGTCTGTAGATATTGAGTATGAACTACTCACCTTCAAATGCACCGGTAGGCCCCCACTATTTTGAGGCTCCAAATCAATTTTGAGCCGTTCTATCAGATAGGTACAACGTCATCGGTTTTGAAATGCGCTAAAGGCGCTGAAATTCGTTCTCAGGAAATTCACACACGACCCTTATTACTTTACGTTGCACTTTTTGTTCTTCTTTTTCTGCATGTATTGCTAGTATGTAGTTGCAGTAAGGCACCGCCATGCTTTTGTAATTAAATAAAATATTTCAGTATCTAATTATATCAAACTAAATTCCCGCCAAAGCTTCTCGTTCTGAATAACTGACGACGACAAAATATCTGGAGTTGAAATGTCAAAAGTCGACAACTTAGGGCGCGCATCTTAGCGTTTGAAGACAAAATTCGAAATTTGAATTTCGAATTGGGAGTTAGTCTTCATTTGACAGAACGAGACGACAATTTATGCTGCGCATCTTAGCTCTTGTAGAGATATAGATAAAAGTCTGTTTTTAGGGAAAAAACGAGATGACATATGTATCTCACGGTGCGCATCTTAGCCCTACTGGACCGCATTGAATTTTATTAAATCCCGATTAAAGTTGTCTGGTATATTAGGAAAGGAAAAACCTGACATTTTATATCAAGCAACGGTTATAACTATAGACTAGTGTAATTACGTTTATATCGTGCGTGACTTGTAAGGCAATTTCAACTTTGTTATAGGTGATAGTTACCACTGAACATCAGGTGTATCATATGCATGTTTCATTAGCAGGAAGACATTTAAAAGTTGTAACAGGTATTTGGTAGAGACACACAAAAATGTTTTACTTGTTTTCGTACGGTTAAAAGTTATTTAACAGGAGCCTTGTTCCATCAGCTAGTTGTATAAAAAAAAAGCATTATTCACTATGACAATAGGAGATTCCAAGGAGATTCCTTGGCCCTAACCGTGAAACGTCAAAACTTGATATTGGGCTTTATTCTTTATGAATTAGGAGATACTTTGCCCTGACCGTTTCACACCGCCTGCCTTGTCTTAGCCGAGCTCGCGCTGCAAATGGTCATAGTGCATAGGGCTCCAGTTTTCTGCGTCCCATTAGAAAAAAACAATCTCCCGGCACCATCAACCTATGTCCTTGTACTTCTTCTTTTCGAGTCGGGACTCAGTATTTAACTACTCCAGCAGTCGTTACGTTAATACGACGGAGGCCTAGAGAAGCCTAAAAATTCCCGACACCAGAATTAGGCAACCTCATTTGAACTTAATTTTTCCAACATAGATTTTTGTTTACGATATTATGTTATTTTCAGATAATACCCAATAAATAACTCTCCGGTTAGTTAACAATATTGACAGAGATTCAAACGCAACGGAACAATTATAAGGAAAATTTTTCGAATTCCTGTAAATAGGTATAGTATGGGATGACTCATGCTTGATTAGCCTCGTAGACGTACGTTCGGAATCCTTAGAACTGGAATATTTTATAAACTTTTTGTTTTGTACAAATACTTACTTCTTATTTCTGTACAATTACTTACTTCTTATTTCGAGTCGATCATCGATTTTATGGTTTGCTTTAGGTACCTATATCGTCAATAATTTTGAAAGGTGCGAACGAGATGTTGTTTGACGATTGTCAGCTTCTCAAGCTTTAGCCTGGTCTTAACGACACAGGCTTGGCCTCGTGACGGCTCTAAAATTATAGACGTCCTCGTTGTTTCGGTCTTTTGAAAAGGGGTGGCAATATTTTTAGTGCTGTCAAATTAGGTTAAGTTAGGAAAATCAAACAACAGAATTGGTTATAGACACAAACATTGGTAATGTTTGTTTCTATCTATAAAGTTCCACTGAAATTCATTATAAAGCAATTAAATAGTTACTAGTGTGAGATTAGAATCCGATGACGCATGTCGTTGCTGATCGCAGACTTGGGTCATGAAAACAGTTAAAATTTCACTGGTTTTAAAAGTTTTTTTGTAATATACAATCTTTCTGATTCTCCAAGTCTAAAACTCATCAAAAAATCATTAGTTTGTCTTTGATTGTTTTCCAAACTACTTAAAAACTCAAAGTAGTACTAATTCGTCGTAAACGTTTAGTTCAATATGCGTGCGCGGGACTCATATTAGAAATTGTGTATATAATTGACGTAATTTTATTTGTCACTAGCTATGGAACGTGCCTAAGCGGCATTAAATTAATCTCAGTGAACGAGACTCATTCGTCCGAACACGACCAACGAGTGTATTACAAACTACATTTTGCATTAAAATATGAAGGATTTAGTTGGTAAACAAAACTTTATACTGGCTAAATAAATTTCAGATTTTAATCAACGTGATAAATACAGAAACTGTCTGTTAAAAACAAGTGAAATAACAACACTTGTGTATGTTTGTGATACACACAACGGCAAAGAGCTCTAGAAACAAGAAGTTGAGCATGCTTGGTTATAGAGGATGTATCAAAGTAAGTATTATAAAATAAAGTAAATATACAAAAACACGTTGTTGATTTCTATAACCAGCAGTTTTTTGAGTTAATTATTTTATGAATACTCTGTTAAATTAATTCCATCGTATTTTTTAACCCCAAAGGCAGAAAATATAAAGTTCTTGAAAAAGGGCGTTTTAAAGGGCCAGCGAAGAGCGCTTCAGATAATAAAGTAGTTGCTAATAAGCAAAAGCCACCAACAATATGAGTTGTAATGTATTAAATCTTTATTTTTATTTCGTCATAACCAAAGTGGTCCTTTCATGTGTATTTTATCGTTACCTGTGTATAAATATTGAACTAAGACGAAAATGCTTAGTGTTTTACTCCGGCTACACTTGGTTAAAATACCTACATTGTCGCACGTTTCTTATCCTAACTTGCCTGAAACATGACGGTAACGCTGTCGTGTCCAGTTTAAAGTTATGGGTCTGTTTATTACAACCTTTGCTTTGTTCAGGCCCTTAGGTAGTGTTGCGTGGAATGTACACCAATATAATTGATTGCGTGAGCGAAGCGAACGAAAATCCTACAATCAACTTGGGCGATTTGACATTTTATGTATGTATGTATGTATGTTTGAAAGTGCTTGGTTTGGACATTCCAAAACCACTTACTTATATTCTGGAGCGTTCGCGCCGCGTTACGAAATCTCAGTTCGGGGCGAACTACTAGTAATACATCAGGGCGTCCCAAGACTATGCGACATGAACGGAAAGTACCTTAAATAGTTGCCGATACGATATTTTCCTCAAAGGAGACTACCTATTTCATTTTTGAATCACATCATAGTAATTCTGCATTAAAAAAAATACTTGCTTCATCCAACAAAGAGCTCCAATACTAAGCGAGTTATATGCTCTACTGTAAGTTTTATTACATGTAAATCAAACAATTAATCAATAAGCAAGCTTCACAAATTTACTGGCCCTGCCTCTCCAAGAATGCATCCATGTGCCCTTGGCAACAAGCCCAAGCAGAGGTTGTACGAAGAATCGTCAGCATTAAGAAAATTCGAAATAATTCACATTTGTATTGACACGCACTTGGCTTATTTATTCATTGAGAGAACCTTGCCTTGTATATAAAACACGGCAACAATTGCGCCTGACGTTTTGGTATGTAACGGTGTTAATGTCATAGCGAACGCACATAGCATAGTAAGTAAGGCCTTACATGGTAATTATGTCCATGGCCGCATTTTCTCGTCTGTATTCTCGGGTTTATCGAAACCTGACAGTTATAAAATATATAATAAAATATACGATCACGAATATGTTTGTTCTATTATTGGCGGTGGTATTATTCAGTTGTTGGTGTAATCTAAAAAAACTGGACTGAAATTGTAAAATAATTTTTACAAAGTAGCACAAAACATTATTTTGTACTAGTTGCGCCCCACGGGATAAAAAGTAGCCTGTGACATTTCAAATGTCCACCGACATCACTCATACAGCTGGGCCTTAGCTTCGGTTCAGATTTGAATGAAGTACTCTTCATACGTGGATATATATTACGCGCATGTTTCATCGTAGACGCGCGGACTTCTTTACGCCATCGCGTTTCTTGACCGTAGCCGTAGCTACCGAGAAATGACGATTCGAATCGTATTTTGTTTTGTTTTTAGGTCTTGAATAAAATCATGCTTGCTGAATTTAAAATTTGTTCCGATGCGGGAATCGAACTCGCAACCTCTTGTGTCGCAGGCGGACTCTCGCCCGCTGCGCCACTGAGGTCGTCAATTGAAAAAGGCTTGCATACAAAATGATTTATTTTGATAACGATTAATATAACGGTATAATAAACAACATGGTCTATTTGTGGTAACCATTCTATCAAGATTTAAAATCCTCTAATAATATGAATGCGAAAGTTTGTACGTATGGATGGATGGGTGGATGAATGTTTGTTTGTTACTCTATAACTCCAGAAGGGCTGAACGGATCTTGGTGAAAATTGGCACAGAGATATACTCGTATTATAGTGTGGAATAACACATAGGCTACTTTTTATCCCGCGGGAATACCGGGATTTTAAACTACGCGGGTGAAACCGCTGAGCGCTACTAGTAGTAACATAACTACAGAAGTTAGACATATGAAATGAAATCCAGACTATAATCTATCTCTCTGCTAGGTTCCATCCATACTTACAAACTTTCGCGTTTATAATAGTAGTAGGATACACAAATGGTTAAACTTAATGGAAATTGAAATAGACCGTGTTTATATAATGCCTGCGCTTGTTTCAATAATTAAATGCATCATCATGACCTTTAATGTTGTGGCAGGTAGAAAATGCTAAGCATCAAGCCCACCTTTTGTACACTGATATGTTTTTTCTTTGCAATAAAGTATAATACAAATAAAAATTAATGGGATTTATATTTTTACGCATTTTGTGAAGCAAATCATCAGAATAAAATTTTATTATGGTTGACTCAATAAAAACTGATAAACATTCGCTATAAATAATAGCCAGTATCGCGTAGTCATCGATACATCGATAACAAATCATTTGATTACGTGATTCGTAGTCAAACATTGAAACTGGGTCAGTAACCTGACAAATGAAGTTATTTAACATTTTGATATAAGTTTTTATTCCGTCATGATTATAACATTATCAAAGCGCCGTAAAGGCGATACGATTTGCGGCTATACGATTACCAAATTTCGTCATGCGACAAATAAAATTTTAATGTGTAGGTTGAGTAGGGATACTACACGCTAGGATTCGTTTGGGAATCTTAGAATTGGCACTTGGATGTCATAATTTTTTGGCAATGTTTAAGGTGTCAACCTAGACCTTTCATTTCATATGTCTAACTTCTGTAGTTATGTTACTACTAGTAGCGCCCACCGGTTTCACCCGCGTTGTTTTAAATCCCGATATTCCCACGGGATAAAAAGTACCCTATGTGTTATTCCAGACTATAATATATCTCGGTGCCAATTTTCACCAAGATCTGTTCAGCCCTTCTGGTGTTATAGAGTAACAAACAAACATCCATCCACCCATCCATACGTACAAACTTTCGCATTTATAATATTAGTAGGATTTTAAATGTTGATAGAATGTCGACCACAAACAGATTATGTTATTTATTATACCTTTATATTAATCCTTATCAAAATAAATCATTTTGTATGCAAGCCTTTTTCAATTGACGACCTCAGTGGCGCAGCGGGCGAGAGTCCGCCTGCGACACAAGGTTGCTGGTTCGATTCCCGCATCGGAACAAATTTTGAATTCAGCAAGCATGATTTTTATCCAAGACCTAAAAACAAAACAAAATACGAATCGAATCGTCATTTCTCGGTAGCTACGGCTACGGTCAAGAAACGCGATGGCCTAAAGAAGGCCGCGCGTCTACGATGAAATATGCGCGTAATAAATATCCACGTATGAAGAGTACTTCATTCAAATCTGAACCGAAGCTAAGGCCCAGCTGTATGAGTGATGTCGGTGAACATTTGAAATATCAGTAATGATATCGTTTGTATAGGCATTGTTTGAGCCGTTACGTACCACGTGAATAACGTTGAAAAATTATGGGGAACATGCAACAAACAAATGTACAAGGCACGCTATGTATTCATTTTAATTTACCTTTTCAATTCAATTCATTTATTTCTGATCATCTAAACTAATATTATAAAGAGGAAAGATTTGGTTGTTTGTTTGCATTGAATAGGCTCCGAAACTACTTGACCGATTTGAAAAATTCTTTCACCATTGGGAAGCTACACTATCCCCGGTGAACATAGGCTATATAATATTTTCAAAAAAATTTGGGATCCTCACTAAAATTCAAATAATGTAACCCAAAGTGTAAAAAAATTCGTAAAATATTCTTTACATCGCGTGCACTGCGAAAACTATTGATGATAGAATAAAATAATGTTCTACAACTTTGCAGAACAGTTAGTTATGCCTTATAGTTATGCCACAATAATAGTTTTTTTATTTTAAAATTTTAATTGAAATTCCGACGCTATAAGAGGCTCTTTATTTGTATCTTGGTATTAATCCTTATCAAAATAAATTACTTCATATTCAAAACTGCTTCAATACCTTTATAAAACTTTTTAAATTATTCAATTCGAACATTCTATTCGAAAGATATCACAAGTTTAAAAATGTAAGTATTAGAAAAAAGTCGCGTGGTAGCCGCTCACCCTGCTTGTCGAGCTAGGCAGCACCTTAGGGTAGGGGCCGTACGGGTGGGGAGTCAATAGTTAATAATTAAGTTCAGAGCGTGCTTTTCTTCAGTTCTTATTTCTCCGGTTCTTATTTCTCCACTTTCTGTCCGTTCTTACGCGGCTTTTACTGATATTCATATCAACGCGTTTAGCAAACAATGCCATTGATAAAACACCCTTGTCTCTGATGTGCGTGTGTTATTTACTGTCCATATCAGATAGTTAATATGAGAAATCGCTCATAACATGCACTTTCAAATTGTAATATAATCGACTAGCAATGTTCCGTGTAAACGGTTCTGAGATTCCAAACTATGCACGGCTTCCTATCACGGTCTATGACAAACAACTGAAATAACTTAATACCACTGATGTTGTACACGGCAATATACTGCTGTACACCTGTTACCATTCACAAAGTACAATACTCAAGTTTTGTAGCTTGGTGATTTTTAAATAACACTGTTTTTTTTCTTTCGCAGATAAAACATTCCGTGAAGTAGTGGCTGAATTGACAACCGATGACGTGGCAAACGCAAAGAACCAGAAAAAGCCCATAGGGCCTTTTATGTCATTAAAAAAAAGGCATGGGAAAGTTACTCGGTTTAACGGCGAAGAGAATAAGAAGTTAACCACTTTATTAGATGACTCTTATCCCCTGAACGTGAGGGTAAGTGCTACATGTTTCTTGTCCTCTTTTATCGAAACGCCGCCATAATCCGTGTTGTGTCAAGACTGCTGTTTGTAAGAATTATAATAACTATCCGTTCGATCAGCATTGCTCAAAATTTCGCTCCCAAAGTTGGCCCTTTGTTTGACTTCCATGAACGAAATTGATTTCCATAATTTTCGTTTTATTAAATATCTTCATAAATGGAAACAACAGTGGTGTGGTAACCAGCCAAGTGTTTACTGCTAAACGATGTTGTGTTAACCTGCATTACGTCAGAGTTCTGTTTTTCTTGGTTTATTAAAGTTCATAAAGCTTATCCAGGAGAGACAAGATAAATTACTTTGTAGTGTGTAGGTACTAAATATAATAATGTAGTTTTGAGATAGAGATAGATATATTTACCGGATAAACCGGCTTTTATCGGGTCTTCGTATGTAGCAGATGCACATTATATATGCGTGTAATTGCGACTGGACGTTTAACATTGTTCAACTTATCAGCAAGGCTATTCTGCAGCGTTTCATTGTTTTGTCCGATTACTCTCCAAATTTAACTGCTGTTTATTTGTGTATTCATGTAGCGTCCAGTTTTATATCTCTTTGCGATATAACGTTCCCCGTGGTGCTTCTCAAGCAGTTTGCAAGGAAGTTTTGGGCCATGAAATCTGTCATTATACCTATCTATACATCGTACGTATGCAGTGTATGCTTCGTAGTTATTCGGAATTGCTGGTTTTATTCTTCGCAGATTTAAGTTTTGCCCGAAATTAGCGACACACACAGCGAGTCTAAATGCCAGCCATTGCGATTGTTTCGGTAATGCCCTCCACTCTTTTCTCTTACTATTGTAACGAATCAGCAACTGATTATCAGTTGCATCTCTGATTTTTTTACTATCATATTACATATTTGGATCAATATAATGTTTATCTACTCTCATGTCATAAAATTCGAATTATAAACGTCAAAACGAATTCATATTGATATACTTTATAAACGCAATACCGTAACCAAATTAAAAAATTTAATTATGATACAGCTCCTCATACAAAGATAGTTGTATACAATAACTTTTTTACCATAACGATACAGTTCTTTTTCTTTTTGGAAAAGGCAAGGGTCTTGAAACCGTACAGCCAAAGAGTTTGATAGTCTGTGGCGACGGCGCGGCGCGGCGGCGGCGGCGCAGCGCGCGCATGCGCTGTTATACGGTTGGTTTGGCGCCAATTGATACGTTTTGTTTCAGTCAACTGGATTTCTTACTAACTTTGATATTTTATTTATTAGGTTCAACACTAATGTATGAGAGTAGATAAAGTAGTGTATGAAACTGCACATAACTAGGTATTAAAACTCTCGTGGGATACTATTAAAAACCTCGCCTACGGCTCGGTTTTTAAACACCCCCTCGAGTTTTAATACCCCTCATTATGCAACAGTTTCATAAACTACTATTACAATGAATAATCATTATAATATTTGTGACCTGCCTGATTAAACTTTCCAAGAGAATGGAAAAATCATAAATTTGACGAATAAGTTGTAGGTTGGTAACAACTAATGTAAAGACAAACAAAAGCCGCCATAAAATTTTCTGTAAGAGCAGAAAACGCCTGCAGCGGTGAGCCATACCAAATTACATTAGAAAGATGTGCTTAATAAAAAAGTGTGGATTCGAAATTAGTTGCAAATTAACACTATTCCACTAATTTCTTTATCTTTGAATACCTGCTAGCACCGGTGGTCTAGTGGGAGTGACCCCGCCTTCCGATCGTAAGGTCGCAGGTTCGAATCCGGTCGTGCACCAATGGATTTTTCTATCGAAAAATGTATGTGCGCAATGCCAGTGCTCTTAAACGGTGAAGGAAAACATCGTGAGGAAACCAGTTAGTATTCTAACATCGGCGATGGGCTTGCAACCTGTCACGTACGGAATACTAACTACTGCAAAATGTGGGTATGTGCCAAATGTAATGTTTGGACGTACCTCTAACTACCCCCCTTAGACATCCTCAAAGAATCTTGAATTAGTACCTACTTGGTACTGAGAGATCTGAAGGGATATCTACCGTACCTGGGGATCAAAGTCGAGAAGCTGTTTCAGTTTCAGTTTGAATACCTAAATGGAATACGGAGAGCTTTCATTTCAGATAATGACGAATATTTCGCTCAGGATTAGATATCTGCTATCACAATTCCGATAATTGGATGTAGTGGAGCACGAGATCAGTACCATAGCCATAATCAGCTTTCAATATACTGTATATGTGGGTATAACAATGATAGACATTGAAACTTACTGTCGCTGCGTTGGCAATACTGTCAACAATACGCTACTGCATCATCTATTGCAGCCGAATGTTATATTACCTGTAACCATAGGTATATTCATGTACTAGTTAATATCTAGGTACTTGAGAGTCGATGCACGATTTCAAAAAATCTAGTTTGTGTGTTTTCCGCTCTGTGTAAGGAAGCTATTTATGTAACGCGCATAACTTGGAATGGCAAGCTCGCTCTGCTTTGCACGTTGACAGCGGAGCAGCGCAGCAGACCGGAAGTCTGGATTTAATTTTATTGTTTGTTTCCTCGTTTACGTTAACAGTTTTCCAGTGATTTTTTTTAATAAATGTCTTTAAGAATAGCGATTAAATACCAATTGTGTAGAATAAAAAATAAATAAAAGTAGATATTTGTCGTTTCTCTGTTTGGACTCAATCGCAAGTCTCAATCGCAATAATTATGCAAACAATAATTATGCAATAATTATGTTATGTAACGGACTACAACTATTCAAGCTTATTTAATGGTGGAATATATTAACGTTATTTAAATTGTTTGATCAAAAATATGACTAGTGGCTCTGGGAGCTGTAGACCTCGCGAGCATACTAAAAGTGAGCTATTTGAGGAATGTAATGTGCAAGTGCATTTTCCGTTTTGTGATTGTTTTGATCTTTTTGATTTTTTTGCATCAACTTGTGTAGAATGAGGTCCTTTGTGTTTCTCTCAAATTTGATTGAAAACCATCGATTGTTTGATGAGCTATCCTGTTCATCATGCTGAAGATCCTTATCAGATCTTCGCCAAACTTTTATGAGACCAACTATAGTTATTACCTTTCAGATAAAAAAAAGAATAATCGAAATCGGATCTCATTTGGTGGAGATATCCAGTATATCAAATAGCCCCCTTTTTGCCCTTTTTTTGGGGGAAGTACCCCTCCAATCAAAAATCCCCGACGACAAAAAAAATCTAATAAGTCATATAACCTGTGTATCAAGTTTCGTCCAGATCGGTTGAAAAATGCGACCTGTAGAGGAGAACAGACAGACAGACATCCGGACAAGCGCATTTTTGGCCAATGTGGAAACTGAGACGCTTCGCTCGCTTCGCTCGCTCGGTCAATCAAGTTTCGTGAATTATAACGTAATAAGTACCACTATATTAGTGAGTATTTAAAACCCCTATGGTGATTATATCAGTACTGAATTACATCTGAATTAACATAAAAGAATGTTTACATCACCAATATAAACCCAAAAACTGGATATTTAAAAAACTTTAAGGCAGCTGGTTCCCGTGGTAAGAGCATTGCTTTTTTTTGGTTTGATTTCAACTAGCGCCTCCGCCTGAGCTGTTATTCAAACTCTCACCTGCGATGGCAAGTCTATTAACTGCTTCTGAATATGCCTAAAAATGGACCCAATTATCAAATACTTGGGACGCACCTTGACATCAATAAACACCATATTGACGACAAGGTGGACTGGCACACCAGGTGGAAAATACGTCCAAGAGCTGTAAAAAGTTAAACTGCGTCCTTATAATCCTTCGTGAATACCGACCTAGGTACACTCAAACTAGTATACCTCACGTTATGCCAGTCTATTCTAACGTATTGTATTCCTTATGGGGAGGCACTCACAAAACATCCTTGCTAAACCTGAGAGAGCACAACGCGCAGTAATAAATACAATGCTCTTCAAGTGAATTTATTAGTATATCAGTAAATTGTAATGTACGCTCTTCCTAGTGTTTAATTAACGTTTTTATAATTATTGTTATTATTTAAGTTTAATTTTTTTTTTGTCTCTCTCTAGGCGAGAAACTAAACTAAAATTATGTATTATTATTATGTAAGCGAAATAATATTCATTTATGTATATTTACTTGCATACTTTGTGTTTTTTTTTTAGAATACGCAGCGACTGTCTTGTGTACTAGGCGAAATTTAGAATGTAATGAAAAAGTACAGGATACTTGTAGACCATCGTAATACGATATCAAATCGAAAATGCTTACTTTTAACATACCTACTATTTATTTTTTCTATGCTCATAATGTCAAGTGCTTAAATATTTAGAATCAGGGTTCAGTATTTTTCTTGCA
The DNA here is from genome assembly GCA_963576535.1 of Plemyria rubiginata. NCBI lineage: Eukaryota > Metazoa > Arthropoda > Insecta > Lepidoptera > Geometridae > Plemyria > Plemyria rubiginata. Next base: position 1,473,877 of record OY754905.1, read on the forward strand.
AGAACAGATTTCGGTTTTTATTCGCATGCGAATAAAAACCGAAATCTGTTACGTATTCAATTAGTTGTAGAGAAGCTTTCTCGCAGTTTAGCTACAACCTTTAGCTGTTTGAAGAATTCCACTCGAAAGCTCCACAAATTGATATTAACTCTTGAAGAATTCCACTCGAAAGCTCCACAAATTGATATTAACTCTCCAATTTTTTGTTAAACATATATTTTATGGTTTGTGAACTATCTTTTTTTATAATTTTCCTCCCCTTTTTGCACTTTATTGGGGTTTTTAAATGCTTTTTAAATGTTCAGCCGATTTTTAAATGGTTTCAATCTGTGTACCTACGGTGTACCTGTGTATTTATGTCCTACTTCAAGACCAGATCGATCACAGATAGGTAATATTGGGTACTTTTTGTATGATGCAAGTTGGTTTTCACTATATTTGTCGATCTACAATCTTTGTGCAGAGTGTGACACATTATAGAAGCTTCATCTTACTTTCTGACGCTGAATAGTCTTTAAACCTATTCCAAATATAAATGAGACTTACAAAGTCCGCAAACGACCACCTTTTCATCACTTCTCGCTTTTGCTGTGCAATTAATTCTTCCTAAGTTTTGACAGATGCAGCCCACTGCATCCGTGCTCTGTTGACTTTTGTACTGTGATCAACAGTGCACTTGGCTCTGAAGACGCAGTGTAACATGCTGCTTCAAATAAAAGATATTGCACCGTTTAATAAATACCCCTAAACACTCATTGTCACGTGTGTACTGCTTTGAACATAACATTTAAAAAACATATAAAGTTTCCCACGCTTAAAGCCGATCTAAGAAGAAACCTTTGAAATATAATATTGTCGCATTCGCCGAGGTGATGCTCGTAGAAGCAGTTTAAATGTTTTTTTTTTCCCTTAGCCTATTCCGTCCCACTGCTGGGCAAAGGCCTCCCCCAAGGACTTCCAGTTCTCCCTATCCTGAGCCTCCTCCCACCAACTACCTTCAAAGGCATCTAGGTCGTCCCGCCAGCGCTTTCTCGGCCGACCACGAGGTCGACGTCCGTCAGGAACCCATTGTGTACATATCCTTGCCCACCTTTCGGGAGGCATCCGGCTGATGTGGCCCGCCCAACCCCATTTGAGCCTGGCAGCTTTTTCCCCAACATCGCTTATGCCAGTCAAGGAACGCAACATGGTGTTCCGCACTCGGTCAATGCGCTTGAAACCGAGGATGCTGCGTTCCATGGCCCTCTGGCAAATTTTGAGTTTGGACTTCTGGAACTCGGTCAATGGCCATGTCTGTGCACCGTAGGTTAGGACGGGCAATATACACATGTCGATGAGTTTACGCCTAAGTGTGAGAGGAAGGTTACCCTTCATGTGCTCCTTCATGGACCAGTAGCTCTTCCAGGCGTTCTCGATACGGCGATCGATCTCCTTGTCCTGCCTGTTCTCGAAGCTCGCTAACTGGCCCAAGTAAGTATACTCATCGACATAATGTATTTGTTGCCCATCTACCTCGACCCTACGTTTCGTGCTGTTAGACATGCACTGCGTCTTTGACCGGTTCATTTGAAGTCCAACTTCAAGACTCGCCGAGCTCAGATCTTGGAGCATTTGTTGGAGTTCATGCGCTGTATAAAGTAGTGTTTTTCAATCCGTGGATCGCGACCCCCTGGGGGTCGCTACCCACACACGAAGCCTTCCTCGGGGGTCGCCGGCAAAAGGAAAAAGGTATTACAGTAAAAACACAATTTCAGTGAGAAGAATGGCGTATAACTTTTTGTCTCTCTATGGCCCAAGGGGGTCACCAGAATTGTTCAACCCATATAGGGGTCTCGTATACAAAAAGATTAAAAAGCACTGGTTTAAAGCAATGTTTGCCAACATTTAATAATTTATTAATATTATAAGTATGTATTTGAAAATAAAAAAGTATATAAGTAGTATATCAGCTATCTGGTTCCCATATCACAAGCATAAGCTTAGTTTGGGGCTAGGTAGTGCTGTGTAGAAAGTCCACCAATATTTATTTATTTATTTAGCGGTAAATACTAAAAACTTAGAAACCTTGCGTTTGCGAGTACACCTTGCAGCAGAAGTACGTCCAAACATTACATTTGGCACATACCCACATTTTGCAGTAGTTAGTATTGATGGATGGACGCAGAGCAGGGCATCGTAAGGCGCGTTCCTATCGTGCGTGACTTACGAGGCAAAGCTTTGTTATAGGCGATGGTTACCACTTAACATCAGGTGGGCCATCTGCTTGTTCCATCAGCTGGTTGTATAAAAAAATATAAAAAATTGTATTCCAAATGTAATGTTTGGACGTACCTCTGACTACCCCCCTTAGACATCCTCAAAGAATCTTGAGTTAGTACTTGGTACTGAGAGATCTGAAGGGATATCTACCGTGCCTGGGGATCAAGTCGTGAAGCTGTTTTTTGTTTTTTCAGCGTCGCAGCGAGATTTATTTCTATAGTACTTTTTTATTTCTCTTTACCCGAAATATGTAACGTATTAAGAAACTACAAAGCTAATGGTATTAAAGGATAGATTTTTTCATCTCCTATATCATATTCATTTTCCAAGAGTAGTAGAGCTCTTTGTGAAGGGCTCGTCCGGGGAAGTACTACCACCACGCCTTTTTCTGCCGCCAAGCAGCAACGCTGTGTTTCGGTTTGAAGAGTGTGGTCGCCGGTGTAATTACAGGCACATGAGGCTTAACATTTGTATGCCTCAAGTTGATGGACGCAGGGCAGTGCATCGTAGGGCACGTTCCTATTGTGCGTGACCTACGGGGCAATGTTTTGTTTATAGGTGATGGTTACCACTTAACATCAGGTGGACCATCTGCTTGTTCCATCAGCTAGTTGTATAAAAAAAAAAAAAAAAAAATACCAAGTTAAACCTCATTGTAAAACAGACAAGTTTAACACATGAAATAGTTTGTTACCTTACTAGTATTTGATATAATTCCGACTCCAGAACAGCTCATTTGAAGGAGTTTTTTTTTATATGCAGTTTTTACAAAAGTATTTGACTAAATTTATTGTCTTTGTGTGGAATACGCCATTTTCACCATACTTTACATATTTCAAAGCATATGCTTACACAAATTAAATATATTTTAAAATATAAATTCGTGTATGAACGTCAAATTAAGTTCAAATTAAGTTTTGAAATAAAGTACGAAAATACTCAAACATCAGGTTTTGTTACACACAGTCTAAAGTGTCAAATTAAGCATTGACAAACGTAAGAAACTTTCAAGAGACTTATTTCAAAACTGAATTGATTCTCTGAGCACTTAAGAGCCTTAAACGTAACACAGACGACGAAGATGCTATAATATTTTATCTTATAAGAAAATATCGCTCGCCATCACATCACTAACGGTTAATTGATCGAGTGAGCGAAGCGAACGAAGATCTTACAATCAACTTGGGCGATTTGGCATTTTATGTATGTATGTATGTTTGTCCGACGATAACTTGAGAACCGCTTATCCGATCTGCATGAAATTTGGTAAGTCGAAAGCTTGTACTTGAGAAATTTACTGGTAAGTATATGAGTAAAATCGGATAAGGGGTTATTAAAATATGGGGTTTTTTAAGGGGGCAAAAATTAAAAAAGTTACACAAAAAAATTAAATTACATGTCATATGAAAGGGCTTGGTTTGAACATTCCAAAACCATTTTTATTTTTTTCTAGGATGCCCGCTTTTTGAGATGCAACAAAAAAGGTAAATTGAGATAACCAACGACCCAAGAGCTCCAATTTCTAGGAGTTTCGTTGACATCAAGGTTTTTCTACTGGTCGACCAGTTTCTTTGCTTTTAAAATATTTTTTTTACTGAAAATAAATTAAGAAGGTACTTAGTTATCATTAAACGGTGATAGCAACCTGTTCTGATGATGGAGCCAGGGTCTGTTCAACGGAACTCTTCAGTAAATAGGCTAATTCAGTTGAAACTTGGTTACCATACTTAGTATGTAGGTGGCAGCCAGAGACAAATCCATACACAATGTTTGGACTTGCCTCTAACTACCACTTACTTAAATTTTCGGAGCGTTCGCGTCGCGTCACGAGATCGCAGTTCGGGGCGAACTACTAGTATATGATTATGTTTTCATACATAATATAACGACAACCGAATGGTGGCCAAGAACCAGGTAAAGAGGTCCGAGCGAACGTCCTGCAGCGAGATGGGCGGAAGACATTACAATAATCGCAGGTCGGAAATGTGTGGCCACTGGCACACGATCCTGGTAGATGGCACGAACTAAGGGAGACCTATAGCCAGCAGTGGGTGAAAATTCATGATATTTTCATACACGATATCATAAGATACTGAGCGGCGACGGGCTGTTGGTAGGACTTATGATGCCTTGCTATGAAAATATATGATAGCATTTTCTTAACTATTTGTGATGCCTTAGAATGCTATAATATTTAATGTGTATATTAAGATGAAATATTATAGTATCTTCGTCGTCTGTGATACGCTTTACTCGAGAAAGTTCAACAACTGTTATCACGAAAGGCGTTCACATCGTGTGTGGTATCAAAGTTAAATACACACGGTTGTTGGTAAAAGTCTGTAGAAATGATTGTCGCTTCATGGTTCTGAGAATAAAGCTCCGTTGCAACCGTGCCAGCCGTGCATGACGTTGGTCGAACGTTTCTGAGAATAAAGCTCTGCTTGCTACTTGTTAAAATATCTCCGAGTGTGTATTGTGTACAAGGCAATTTACAGATATTCTTATTTCACAGCTGCTTCTAGCCAAGTCTACCACCTGGGAATTCGACACTCACGACTTGGATCGAGCTACGGGGGGTAAATAATACTAATATGTAGATTTTTATTTATTATAATAGACTAGCGACCCGCCGCGGCTTCGCACTGGTGCAATGCTGAAGTATTTCACATATAAACCTTATTCTTGAATCACTATAAAAAAAACCGCATTAAAATCCTTTGCGTATTTTTTAAATTTTAAGCATACCTCTGTAGAGACAGACAGACAGCGGGAAGCGACTGTTTTATACTACGTAGTTATATGATCGGAGTATTTTTTTTTTCAGCTACATAAATATATGATTACAGGATCTTGTTTTACTTGTCGTGTCATATTTTTTTTGAATGTGTGTAGAAAGTATAAGTGCTCCTCAAACAGCTTCTTTTGAGCACTTGAAACATGTTTTGTAAATTAATTTGATTGTAATATTAACATTATGTCCGAACAACTAAAATCGGGTTAGGGCGGTTTTGACCATTTCAGACCTATTAATACGAGTAATGAATTCGTCAAACGTAATATATTAACTACGTCAGTCGAATTACCCACATAAAAAACGTGCGCGTCCATTGCGTCCGCATCGCTGCGTACGGAGCGGACGGATTTGTTGCTTTGTATGGTACAGCGTGCACTGGATCGGCATTTCAGCGCCAGAGACCGGTATTACTGCTGATGACGTCATCCGCATTTACGAATGAACGCGCCATTTGGATCCCGGCATTCAGCGCCAGAGATCGGTATTTCTGCTGGGGCATTATTCACTAAGAAAATAGGAGATTCCTTGCCCCAAACCGTGAAACGTCAAAACTTGATGTTGGGCTTTATTCTTTATGACATAGAAGATACTTTGCCCTGACCGTATGACACCGGTGCCTTGTCTTAGCCGAGCTCGCGCTGCAAATGGTCATAGTGTATAAGGCTCCTTATGACGTCATCCGCAGTGAACGCACCATTCGGAATTGCTTTGAAAATACCGATACTGCCGATGCAAAATCCGGATGCAGTGGACGCACCCCATCGGCATTTTGTAAATACCGACGCTCCGTCCGCTCTGTACGCAGCGATGCTGATGCGGTGGACGCGTACCTTTAGTCCCTGGCGCTTCTAAGCAATAATCTAATCGAGTAATAATCTGGTACTTGAAATCTTCTGAGTCTAGAAATGTACAATGATATTTTATATATAAAGTACTAAATGAAACGCTGTTCGTATTTCAATGTGTTTACAATTTGTCAAATTTAAAATAAGTACAGTTAGGTACAAAGTCAGTAGTTTCAATTGCGTTCCCCGTGCATCTGTCGGAAATAATATTTAGGAATATTTATTATACAACATTTAAATTAATAACTCTCCAGTATTTCCGGGCTGAGCTTTTATTCAATAGTAGGTACTAAAGCGTCTCTAAAAGCAATATGGCTGCTTTCTGAAAGATCGATCGACTACTTATAAGCCGATCCAAGTCACAACAGGTTTTGATCATGTTGTATTTTATAATGATGTTTTAATAAAACTTACGCAACATGGTGTTCGGCACTCGGTCAAACAAAGGTTGTTTTAATTATTAGAAAATAAAATTCCACCGCACCGGTGCGAAGCCGGGACGAGCCGCTAGTGTAATCAATAAGGCTAATTTTCACATAATTTAATGTATGTCTAGCCGTGAGGCGAGTGTGGTGTAAGTAGTGGAAGAATGTCTAGAGGTTTTACAAAACAACTTACAGAATACCAATTAAAAACTGCGAATGTGTTGTTCACGGGATAGCACTACCGAGTCTTTTATATTACTTATAATAACTCTTTCGAAAAAAAAATATCTTGAACCCGACTCCCTAATGTAAATCCACCTTCACTTACTAACACATTAATTTTTTCTTATGTTTTAGGTCGGTGTTTACCAATTCTCTGCATGCACCTATTCTCCGGCTACGGCTTGTTTTCGATTTTCAAGCTGTTACCAGAGAGCTGCTTGAAGTTATTTCAGACCATCGAAGATAACTACCATGCCTCAAACCTGTATCACAACTCCGTGCACGCCGCCGACGTGACACAGGCTGTCCATTGCTTCCTGCAACAACCACGTGTAAGTATCCTACTACTATTATGAACGCGAAAGTTTGTAAGTATGGATGGATGGATGTTTGTTATTCTTTCACGCCGGAACGGCTGAACGGATCTGGATGAAATGATTGGCAGAGAAATAGAATATAGTCTGGAATAGCACATAGGTTACTTTTTATCCTGTGGGAATACCGGGATTTAATTCTGAGCGAGTGAAACCGCGAGCCGCAACTAGTGTAAAGTAAATCAAACCAATTAACACGATCATGTAGGTTAAACGGATTGCATGGAGTTTTGGGTGTCTGCGGTGAATGATTTTATAAGAAACTAGTTGCGCCCCGCGGTGTTAGTACGTCCTTCTTCTTTATGTCCTCCCAAACCCACTCCCCCGACCCCATAGCTATCTTTCGGGTGCTATACATTTTACAGTGATTAAAATTAGCCTATGTGCTATTCCAGACTAATTTTTATCTATGCCAATTTCATCCAGATCCGTTCAGCCGTTATTGAGTAACAAACATCACTTTCGCATTTATAATATGAGTTAGGTGATAACGTCGTTTATTTTATGACTCCATCGAAGCTAAAGCGTAAACCGCGTTTCATCGATTACCTGTCCAATTTATTAGATTTACTCCAGCCGGAAGCGTTACGACACTCACTATACAGGCGATACATATAACCACCGTTCGAATGGTGGCCTAATCATATTGACCCGCGGTCAGCTCGTCCAGGTTCAGGCAAACTGCATTCAGTTTCTGTTTACAGATACAGATTACACAGGGTTGCCAAAAAATCGTGGATCAAACGCAACTATTTGGGGTCATCAGCTGCAAAAAATTGTTATACTGGAGGTCCTTAACGTCAACCCCTGCAGTTACAATTTATTTTGTTTTTTTAAGAAAATTGTCTTGTTTTACTAATTCTAAGAATTAGTAAAAAATTTTTTTTTTCTTCTTTTTGGCCATATTATTAAATTGGTAAAAAAGGTTTACAACTCAAATTGTACATTTACACATTCTATTTTACAAAGTTATAAAAATACATTATTGCACATTATTCACAATTATCTGCATAGTCGCTGACCGAATAATATCCGTTTTTTATTATAAGCTTTTTCAAGAGTAGTAGAGCTCTTTGTGAAGGGCTCGTCCGGGGAAGTACTACCACCACGCCTTTTTCTGCCGCCAAGCAGCAACGCTGTGTTTCGGTTCGAAGAGTGTGGTCGCCGGTGTAATTACAGGCACATGAGGCTTAACATCTGTATGCCTCAAGTTGATGGACGCAGGGCAGTGCATCGTAGGGCACGTTTTTATTGTGCGTGACCTACGGGGCAATGTTCTGTTTATAGGTGATGGTTACCACTTAACATCAGGTGGGCCATCTGCTTGTTCCATCAGCGAGTTATATAAAATATATATATATATATATATTTTGTAAGATACCGTTACGTGTTTCGTTTTGTATCTCTTCCGGCTTCAAAGCTAGCAAAACTTATAATTTACACTGGCAGGTTTAGCTCTTAGCCGACAAACGGACTGACAACATTGTAAAGATCGCGAGAAGTCAGTGAATTGTGAGGGCTCAGAATTTGTAAGGGAGGCATGTTTCAGTGAACTTCTTCAAGCTGATGATAATGATTTCGAAGAAGTAAATTTTTCTTTTTTTTCCTAGCTCCTCCAATGTTTGAAACCATTAGAGGTTCTGGTCGTGCTTCTTGCAGCTATCACACACGACCTTGACCACCCTGGGGTGAATCACTCGTTCCTCGTAGCGACGAATCACCCGCTCGCAATTATGTTTAATGAAAAAGATTTTGTAAGTATTATAGTTTCAGTAGAATAATGTATTAGAATTATATGTACATTGGTGTCGATTCTTTTGTTGGAAGAACAAGAAAGTTTCAATAACACTTTCACAGTCATATAATTATACCTAAGTTACCTATATGTAACACCAAGTTATTGTGTTGGTCAATTTATTGTAACACTTTCTTTTGGGACATTATAAAACCTTTACCTATATGTATTTTACAAAACTTGGTAGTATAACAAACTCGCCGAAAGAGTTGCATTCTAGAATAATAAATAAATAAATAAATAATGCTGGACAATCCACACAGCACTATCTAGCCCCAAAGTAAGCTATTCAAAGCTTGTGTTATGGGTACTAGATAACTGATACATATATTTAATACATTATATACTTACATAGATAGATATTTTTTTATTATACATAGAAAACACCCAGACCATCGGAACAAATTTCTGCAGATCGTACACAAATTTGTTCCACGGCGGGAATCGAACCCGCAACCTCTTGCGTCGCAGGCAGGCTCTCGCCCGGTGCGCCACAGAGGTCGTCATAATATAATAAAATATAAAGAAGTAGCACGACATTGCAAAAGCCACTTCGGCAAAATTATCAAAAGCTACCACTTCGTGCTGACTAGCTTGTTATCATAGTTGTTCGTAAATTTGTTAGTATTTTATAACGATTTACATCATACCGAATCCTCTATTCCAACATCCTTATTGGGTACATCGATAAAGTTCTGTGCGGTACATTATTTGTGTTGAATCTAAATATTGAATTGCTTGTCAAAATCAAACTTGTATGCATAATATGGCAGTAAACATTATTATTATGTACTGGATACATAGATGTAATTATTTAAACAAGATGATAGTAGCCCTAAAAAAAGAAAGCCGGAGGAAGTTTGTCGTATATTATAATAAAACCAAGACATATAACACATATTTTAAACTAAGATTTTCACTGGTGATCGTTTATGTTTGAGTTGCGTAATTGCAAATCGACAGAGGCAAACTATCAGAAATACAAAATTATTTATTTCCATAAAAATGTGCGTACACTATAAAATAGCAGACTCTGTCTTCTATTTTAGTTTAAAAACTGTGTTACAGAAGACAGTGCATTCTCCCTACAATGTTTACACATAAAATAAAGAAACAAAAGTTTATTTAACAAGGTATGCTAAACAATATGTAAGTGGAAAAATAAAACAGTTATAAAGGCTAAGAATGACAGATAGAAATATAACAAAAGCAAAAGTAAAATATAGAAAGAAAAAAAACCATGGGTGTGTATGTTTGTTGTGTATGTATGTTATGCTATTGTGGCTATCGGCTCGCTTTTGCGGTTACAGTTGTTAGCATTTGGTGAATAGGTACTTAAGTATTTACAAAATAATGTTGTTACAAAATAAAGCTAGATATAGCACCAGCTTTGGCTTAGTTTGGGGCTAGTGAGGGCTGTTTGGAAAGTCCACCAATATACATTATTTATATCAAAGTATTGGGGCTATTTCAGCTTTTTTTAAAACGACATTCTAGTGAGATGTACCCTCAGATTCTAAACTTAAGTGCTATTTCTAAAATGTTTGTTGGTTAAGTAAATCATTTTTGCGCAGGGCATGAATGATCGGACACCGTTTCCAAAAAGAAAAAGAAAAACACGCGTAAGTACCACCACATCCATAAAATATGCTGTTAAATAATTTTACAGCAGATTGAACACTTAAACACACTACAGGATATAAAACCATTGCTCTCAAATACTAAATAATAAATATGTTCAGGAGCTTTGACTTCGGTCACTGCAATGAGTTTTTTACAATAAAATAATAATGTCAGCGCCAGAATTTTAAAAGCTGGCCATTCTAAATTTCTGATTTTTCCGGTGGTAACCATTTGCTAAGTTAAGCTAATGCTAAGCTGATGGTCCCGCTTAAGTAACTGTCATAAGTATTTTTCTTCCTGTACTATACACCTTACATTGACATAAAACAATAAGCCTATACATTGCTCCTCCATTGTTCCAGAGGTTACAGGAAATGCTGATTGAACTCGCTGCAACAAGGGCTGAAGTAAGTACCAACACACATAATACTCGTAGCTAGGTACCTACTCACTTCTGTATATCACGATAGCATGGGCACTTTCCAGAAGCGTCGGTATTTCCGGAACGATACAACTTAGGAATTTTTAAGACAAGAGTGAATAAGTGGATTATAGCTTAGCGTGCACCTTAGACTGCATCTTCACTTTACATCAGTCGAGTTGGCAGTCAAACGTCTAGCTATCAAACAATTAAAAAAAAAGCTACTTACTAGTATTGTACGCTCTCGAAACACGACAAGCTGTCGGAAACTACCAGTAGCAGAGTTTTTGTTTTTGAAACATATATATTAACCTACTGATGTGATGTTAATCCTACTATAATATTATAAACGTGAAAGTTTGTAAGTATGGATGGATGGATGGGTGTTTGTTACTCTTTCACGCCGGAACGGCCGAACGGATCTGGATGAAACTTGGCAGAGAGATAGATTATAGTCTGGAATAGCACATAGGCTTCTTTTTATCTCGTGGCAATACCGGGATTTAAATCTGCGCGGGTGAAACCGCGGGGCGCAACTAGTATCTCAATAAATAAATAAAAATAACTCTAATATACCTACAACATACAGGTTGATAAAAAAATTAATACAAAATTATTATTTTAGGGTCTAGCACACTATTTGCCAGTAACAGTACTTAGTGTGATACCTAGTACGTAATTCCTCGCGTACTATGGCGCCACTGAAAACTACATTCCAAACGATATGTCTTTATATTCTGAATATGAATATGTCGTCATCATTTTAATTTTTGTGGATAATGTTTTGTGACAAAAAAAAACAATATTCTAGTCCTCGGATATAGTATTTCCATCTCACTTTTTTAGGGCAGTGTGGTCGCCCAGCAACATTTAAATAAATAAAAAAAAGGGTGTGTTTGTTTTAATTGTGTGTAGATGCACATTTACGTTGTTTCTGTGTGCGTAAGGTCGGGAGTGTACTAGTATTCAAATTCCTTGGTCCGGGAGCTTTCAGTATCGCCCGAGCTGTCATACACATACAGCACACATAAATAATACACATCACAACTATTGCTAAACCGCCTTCGTGAGATAGAACAACTATACTTAAGTAATGTTTCCCCGACAGTTCTCCGAACTAGAGTCTTCGCCTGAGAGGCCGGGAGCAAGCAGCAGCAGAATGGCCGCCGTTAAAAAGAATCTCGATGACAACGAAAACCAACCCTTTGCTAAATTAGTAAGTACCCTTAATCTTTACTCCAAAAGCAATATATCTAGATACTATGCAATTAAGATTTCCTTATATACGAAGAACTACAAGAACGAATAAGCGTGACACTTTGTCATCCAAATTTGTACCGTTACGCTAGTAGAGCATACGAATTCTTTCGTTATGAATGAATTCGTAATTACAGGTAATATTTTTTTAGATCATTGAACAGTAAAATGTCATACATTTTTTTAACTCGCTAAATATGTTATAAAAAATAAAGATTCATAATCTTAGTCATTGATAGAAATCCATGTAATGACCTTCAACCATTGATATAAACAAAATGATGCGGCCCGTCCTTAGAAACGTCAACTGAAAACTGGCATGATGACAACTATATGCACGCACACACACCGCGCTGTGATTCTATTTAAGGCGTTGACAACCCCTAATGTACCTCTCGCTCGCACGATTCGACATTTTGAAAGATATCAAACCACTAAGCCTAATTTTGAAAAATCGCAAATAACCATTTTGTGTGCAATCAATTTGTAATTGCACACAAAATGTTCTCTAGTTGTATTCCTTGTTTCACTTGTTTTGTTAGTTTGTAAGGTGTACAATAAAGCATTTTCATTCATTCATTTATTGCACACCGGGTAAAAATTTCATTTTGATCCATGCAAGTTTGTTTTTTCGGAGCACCGGTGGTCTAGTGGGAGTGACCCCGCCTTCCGATCGTAAGGTCGCAGGTTCGAATCCGGTCGTGCACCATTGGATTTTTCTATCGAAAAATTTATGTGCGCAATGCCAGTGCTCTTAAACGGTGAAGGAAAACATCGTGAGGAAACCAGTTAGTATTCTAACAGCGGCGATGGGCTTGCAACCTGTCACGTATGGAATACTAACTACTGCGAAATGTGGGTATGTGCCAAATGTAATGTTTGGACGTACCTCTGACTACCCCCCTTAGACATCCTCAAAGAATCTTGAATTAGTACCTACTTGGTACTGGGAGATCTGAAGGGATATCTACCGTGCCTGGGGATCAAAGTCGTGAAGCTGTTTCAGTTTTTTTTTTTTCAAGTTTGCCTACTCAAATGAATGCTGAAGTACGAAATCTAGAAAAGTAAACTTTTAATTAGAAGAACTTGTATCGATCAAAATTTTTTTTTACTATGCTGTGCGTAATGTGATTGCACACAAAATGGTTGTTTGCGATTTTTTGAAAATGAATTCATTTATTTTGTATCCCCCAATAAATCAAAACGTGCGAGCGAGAGTCATTTTTATATTTTTTCACATTAGCTCTTGTCTTCGTCTTAACGTTGTACCATAATGAAGGACAGAGACAAACCAATTTGTTTAGCGTGAGCGAGAAGCGTGCTACTGATGAGCGTCAGAATCGAGTCCTTCCACGCACGCACGGCAGCTCTTATCACTCGCCGATTGCGACTGAGTGAAATTAGGCGATGGGGACCTGATTAATGCGGTACACGCGCTAGAGGCGAGTCACCAATCTTCCGTTAATTATTTTTATAATAAATGCCTTCAACCTTCTCCTTTCTGCGCGCTATTTCATTAGCTTTACATCTCGATGAACGTCACAGGGACCTAATAAACCCATTTCATTAGCTCGATGAACTTCCGTCCTTTGTAAAGAACTGAAAACACGCGTAGAGAAGTTTGAAGACTCTCAGATCACGGAGAAACTTCATTAGTGCAAGCCATTGCTCGACAAAGATGCCAATAGTTCAAGATGCGAACATTCACCAGAGTTTTGCTAAATTACCTCTTGATCGTACACTCGCGAGTTATGCACGCTCCATTCTGGTTAGACTGCGTTTATTGGCTAGTGAATCTTAATCATTTATTCGACAACATTAAACAATGCTTATTCGGAACAGACCAAACAGACTCACCCCCAGTTTCTAAAAGCGCGATCAACACTAATCGGCTGTCTAGTCACTAGCTATCTCTAATTTTAAGTAAAAGCCGAAATAGCAAGTGACTTGACAGCCGATTAGTGTTGGTCGAGCTTTCAGAAACCTGGGGTTAGTATATTCATTATTTGCTGTTAGTCTTCGTAACTAAGTCGGTAGTAGCTCTGCCTTCTGCGCCGTAGAACGTGGGTTCAATTCCTTTCGAGAACAAACATTTGTGTAATGAACATAGATATTTGTTCTCTGTCTGAGTGTAATTAGTATATTACCTATATGGTTCCCATATTAAAAGCCTTGGCTTAGTTAGTTGCTATTTATTTAGTAAGACGCGTAAAGCTAAAAAAAAGCTCAGTGTAGATATGTTTTCTTTTTATATTAAACTAGCGACACGCCCCTGCTTCGCACGGGTGCACATATCATGCATGTATTATACATATAAACCTTCCTCTTGAATCACTCTATCTATTAAAAAACCGCATCAAAATCCGTTGCGTAGTTTTAAAGATTTAAGCATACATAGGGATATAGGGACAGAGAAAGCTACTTTGTTTTATACTATGTAGTGACACGGTGTTTTGTTACAGCCGTGCGAATCGATCTTAGAGCATCACCATTGGAGGATTGCTTACAGCTGCATCCTGGAGAGTGGAGTGTTCGATCACATGCCTGAACGCTTACCGGAAATAAAAAGGATGCTCAGATCTCTCATTCTGGCAACGGACATCACGAAACAGGACTTGTATCTCAACGTTTTTAAGGTAAGTTATACTTGAACTTGCCTATATCGTGATCTAGGTAGAGATCATCCATTCTAAAAATACACGCCCCTCTACCTGCCTTCACTCTCACAAGCAAATGAGGTGTATAGTTGCAATACATGCCACCAAGCAATTTCATTCGTTATTCAGTTTCCCGCCAGACATGAAAGTGTCACTTTCACGTTCAGCGGGAAACTGAATGACGAATAAAATGATCAGGTGTCATGTATTGCGTCTATACACCTCATTTGCTTGTGTGGGTGAAGGCAGATAGAGAGGCGTGCATTTTTAGAATGGATGATCTCTACATAGCTTGCGTGTATCTTGTGTTCTTGTGTTTGACCCCTGAAGAGTAGTAGAGTTCTTTGTGAAGGGCTCGTCCGGGGAACTACTACCACAACGCTTTTTTCTGCCGCCAAGTAGCAGCTCTGTGTTTCAGTTTGCAGAGTGTGGTCGCCGGTGTAATTCCAGGCACATGAGGCTTAACATCTGTATGCCTCGAGTTAATGGACGCAGGGCAGTGCATCACGACCTCAGTGGCGCAGCGGGCGAGAGTCCGCCTGCGACGCAAGAGGTTGCGGGTTCGATTCCCGCCTCGGAACAAATTTGTGTACGATCTGCAGAAATTTGTTCCGTTGGTCTGGGTGTTTGTATGTATAATAAAAAATATCTATCTATGTAAGTATATAATGTATTAAATATATCAGTCATCTAGTACCCATAACACAAGCTTGAGTAGCTTACTTTGGGGCTAGATGATGCTGTGTGGATTGTCCAGCATTATTTATTTATTTATTTATCATACGGCACGTTCCTATCGTGCGTGACTTACAAGGCAATGCGTTGTTTATAGGTGATGGTTACCACTTTTTCATCAGCTAGTTGTATAAGAAAAAATTACTTCTGTGTCCGTATTTGGACTCTAGGCGGTCCAGTATGCTTGAGAAAGCGCGGTGCGCAGATAAATAATAACCAAAGGGTACATAACTAACAAAAATAGACAGCAGGCTATAGATATATGTATAGCAGGATACCACTTTTCTATAGGTACAGTTACAGTCTTCACGCGGTTCTTTCCGGGAATTCTTAGTATAAATAAGTTCATGAAATTTTCCGAACTAACTTCTTCAACTATTTTCTTTTGAATGGTATTTTGACATTGGTCATCACGGCCACGGAACAGAGGAAACCCATTTCTGTGATCGTGGCAGTAACACATTGATACCCAAACTAGTAATTATAGCTTTATTATAGCGTAACATTTGCTCTCCGGCATGTAATGTGTTCTGTCTGTGACTAGCCATCCGAATTGTAGTAGATATACAATCAGAAGCGAAATCCCAGTCCCAATTCAGTAATAGGAAATGCATACAGATATCTATTTGATTATGTAGGCCCGGCTCAGTGCGTAGGTATAGGTTGGCCTTGTCTCATATACAAATACACTTCCAAGTATTCGTAGCCAATCTAGTTAGTTCGCCATTATTTATTTATTTTTATTTCTCAGGAAAACAAACAGTACTTACAGACTAATTATAATTTCATGAAAATAGCTACAGACCATTAACACGTTTTCGCATAGTGAAACTATAAGAACAGGTATACCTGTTAATCACAAAAAGAAAAAAATAATTAAAGTTTAAGAATGAAGAGAAAAACCAAAAAGAACAATAAAAATTAAACAAAATGAAATAGGTTACATTAACAAAAGAAACAGAGAGCCTAGGAGGACTCATCAAACCAGCGCTTCGTTAGGGTATCTTTGATTTTCGGTGCTTTAGAAACGAAGAGATCCAGTTCGGGGATGTCAACCAGTAATCCAGTCCAGTCCAGTAATTAAGCTACCGATTGTACTGTTGGCCGATAAACATTTTATTATATGAAATGTAAAAATTCTGTGACATATTACTCGTATAATATTTTTTATTAACAATTATATAATTTCTAATTGCGGAATGTTTTGGTACTTATTTTGGAGAATTATTCGGCGTCACGGAATACCAGCGTTGTAGCACTATTACAGCAAAAGCTGAGTGACGACCGATTTTGTAGTCATAACCAATGTTGTTCTCTCTTTATCTATCTCTTCTATGTTTTTGTGACACAAAATAAACGTTTTGATTTGATTTGAAAACCGTTAGGCGTATCGCTCACACGAACTAGAGCCGAGGCGGCGGCGTCTAGGCACAGGCGCCAAGGTATGCGGCGCGCCGCTTCTACGTTTTCTTAAGAATTGAATGGTAGTGCGCTCACATACTGTATTAAATATATCAGTCATCTAGTACCCATAACACAAGCTTTCAGTAGCTTAATTTGGGGCTAGACGATGCTGTGTGGATTGTCCAGCATTATTTATTTATACTACGAGTCGAGGCGCAGGCGGCGCGGAGTCGAGGCGCCCTCGCCGCGACTCTACCACCATTTTATCATTCCGTTTCGTTTTTTTTGGTCCAAAATGTGAGAAGGAAGTATAGCCGCCTGCGCCTCGACTCCCCGCCACGCCGCCTATTCCTCGCCCTCGCCTCGACTTACGAGTTGGCGACGGATCTTACAAATCACGGCATGCAACAAAAAAGCATTGTCAATCCCCAATTCTACGTATTTATTCTACTAAGCTCATGACGATGCAACTATATCGGCCTTACTACAAAAAAATAGTCAAACGATAAACTATGCTCAAACTATTGCCATCTCGTTCCAATGCGTAATGGCAAACAAAGACAGCGCTAATCTTAGACATTGTTTATAGTTAGACATCGTTTTGGAGTACGAGGGTTAATGTTTAATTGGATTTTGTTTAATTGGATTTGACGACCTCTGTGGCGCAGCGGGCGAGAGCCTGCCTGCGACGCAAGAGGTTGCGGGTTCGATTCCCGTCTTGGAACAAATTTGTGTACGATCTGCAGAAATTTGTTCCGATAGTCTGGGTGTTTTCTATGTATAAAAATATATATCTATCTATGTAAGTATATAATGTAATAAATATATCAGTTATCTAGTACCCATAACACAAGCTTTGAATAGCTTACTTTGGGGCTAGATAGTGCTGTTTGGATTGTCCTGCATTATTTATTTATTTATTAGTTTTCAGTAATTTATCCAGTAATAACATATTTTCCGCACGTGCTATGTCGCATCCGATAGCTGATATACATTGTTATGGTACACAGATAACATATCGACTAGTTAACCACGTCGCGTCTCAATACTATTTTATTTACGTGAATAACTTAAATGAAGTGTTCGTGGCCCATGAGCAAATAATTGCGATTTGTGACTAGTTGTATTCATTAGAGGATTACTTAAGGGTCCGGTGACAGCGGCTCGCAATTTCGAGGTGCGGTTGGCTATTATTTCATTTCGGGGAGGTTGTTTGAAAAAATAACTCTAAAGAAACACGCATAAATACTGTTCGAACACAAATAATACAATAATATAAGGGAAACATGCCCGAATCAGAAATCATTTTGGTATTAGTATGTTTGGTCTTACATTTACCTAATACCAAAATGATTTCTGACTCAAGCACATTTCCCTTATATTATTGTATTATTTGTGTTCGAACAGTATTTATGCGTGTTTCTTTAGAGTTATTTTTTCAAACTAACTCCCCGAAATGAAATAAAATGAAATAATAGCCAATCGCACCTCGAAATTGCGAGCCTCTATCACCGGAGCCTTAAAACACAATTTATGTGTATATATCGCCTCGAGCATTATTTATTTTTCATATTTATATATTTGTATCTGGGAAACAAACAGAACAATAAAACTTACATGAAAATATAACACTAATAACTAATGCAAACACGCATGCGCTCATACAAACATACTCGTAAAAAACGGTGGACAATCGTTATACTAACTAAGTAAAATCTAAATACTAAATAAATAAAAACAAAAACCGGCCAAGTGGAAGTTGGATTCGTGCAAGTCGGGTTCCGCACCATTGTCTATAAAGACGGCAAAAAAATCACGAATAAATTTTATGGGAGCCCTCTTACATTGTTATTTTATTATTTGTTGTTATAGCGGCAATATAAATAAATAAATAAATAAATTATGCTGGACAATCCACACAGCACTATCTAGCCCCAAAGTAAGCTAAAGCTTGTGTTATGGGTACTAGATAACTGATATATTTAATACATTATATAATTACATAGATAGATATTTTTTATTATACATAGAAAACACCCAGAACATCGGAACAAATTTCTGCAGATCGTACACAAATTTGTTCCAAGGCGGAAATCGAACCCGCAACCTCTTGCGTCGCAGGTAGGCTCTCGCCCGCTGCGCCACAGAGGTCGTCAAGTAATCAAAATAATTATACTTTGATTACTTTTACACTCAGACACGGTTCCTGTCCTGCCGTCGAGCTAAATGGCATACAAATCCCGCAGTGCGAAGATGTACGCTACCTAGGCATGTACCTGGATAGACGCCTTACGGAAGTGGAAGAAGCATATCTACACCAAAAGAAAAGCTCTAGGCCTTCAACTCCGCAAGCTACACTGGATGATGGCTCGTAAATCTAAACTTTCATTGACCAACAAACTAATCCTTTACAAATGTATTCTAAAGCCCATCTGGTCGTACGGCGCTGAGCTATGGGGAACGGTAGCAAACTCTAACTTGGATATAATACAACGCTTTCAATCAAAAACGCTACGCATGATCGCAAACGCACCGTGGTATATTACCAACAATCAGCTTCACACTGAGCTCCAGATCCCAACCGTTAGAGAAGACGTAAAAACCAAACTCAAATCTTACGCCAAACGCCTGGACCGCGCGCCATCCGAACGAACTAGCCTTACTTACCTTACCTTATGAACCCTGCCGCCATAACTTTCAAAATAATAAGGTTTTGTTAAGCTCCGCAAGACCTACTCATGGACTAAAAGAAATAGTTGGATGTGTCAGTGGACGCATACCACTCATGCCTGACGTCGTGAAACTTCCCAACTCTCGCTCAATGCCCAATGGACAGATCGCAAAATAATTTGAGTTAAAAAAAATATATATATAATTAACAAGAAGATATATTAAAAAATAAAAAACCCGAGTGCCCGAACTAAAAGTATGTAGGTAGGTAAATAAGAATGTTTTAAATTTGCTACTTTTTAATATTGAAATCCATTCTTCAGTTTTGACGAATTATTAAAATGTAATGATCGCAGACAGTCGGAGGCTCGTGTACCTATGTCCTAGCAGTTTAATCACGCCTGTGGTTGTATAACTCATTTTGATCACTTTGGGGTTACCAGCAATCACATTTTTTTTAACAAAACACGATGGACAGCTCTAAAATTATCCCCGTCCTTGTTGTTTCGGTCTTTTAGAAAGGGATGGCAATATTTTTTGTGCTGTCAAATTAGGTTAAGTTAGGAAAATTAAACAACAGAATTGGCACCATTGACTCACATCAAAGCTGCGATCTTGAGACACAACGAATATAGATAAGACACCTTGCTAGATACCTATCTCATACTTTCTTAATGCGTAGTGCAGTAAGTGCGAATAGATCAAGAAATTATGAATCAGCTACGACTTGATCTGTCATTAGATGTTGAGTGTTGCCTTGTCATTGTCTCTATCCTTCCAAAAAGAAAAGTCTTGAAAGAAAGAGTAAAGGCTATGAACACCTGTTTGAATTGAAATGTCATTGACCAGACCAATCTTAATTTTGGTCGTGTTATAAAGTCACATTTGATCGTTTCAAAAACAATAATGGTATTTTTTCTGAAATATCCATTATTTTAATATTATTTCATAAAAGTCACAAAAGCGATGATAATGTGTTTTATAAAGTGAATTGTTTGTATGTGGATTATGCCTTGTGGCGTAAAAGGGTGCTTTTCCCATGCAGGACGAAAAGAAAATTGTCGGGAACTGATAACATTTCATCGGTGTGTTTTATTAATTTTATTTGATAAAATGTTTCTATGTAGGGTTAAAACTACTTGTGATTCAATCTAGTTTTAGTAAATCTTCATAGAATTTGAGTACCTGCCGAGTTTTTGCTATTTTTAGTACTTTTTTGATAGAATAGAAGGAATATTTTGCATTGAGATGGGGTATGTTGGTTTTAATGACTGATATCGATATCTGTCGATACATCATGTTCGAAATTTTGGTTTTAAGACTGTATTATAACATAATACTGTATTTGACGGCCTTAGTGACGCAGCGAGCGAAAGTCCGCCCACGACGCAAGAGCGGGTTCGATTATCGCCTCGAAACTTTGTGTACGATCTGCAGAAATTTGTACCGTTGGTCTAGGTGTTTTCTACGTATAATAAAAAAAAATATCTATGTAAAAGTAGTTTATCGAACTGTTGGTTTTAGGGACAGGTGTCACTAGATTTTTTCCACCTAGCAGGATATCGGCAAGTGCACAAAGAGAGGTTGAACAAGAATAAAAGTGGCTCTTTAATGCAAATAGGCAGTATTTTACAACGAAAGGAGGAATGGCATCCGGACCAGCAGCCGAAGAGAACCTCAGACGACGCACGGCTCGACGTATATCTGACGCTGAAACGCATCATATCAAACATGCATCTTCCCCAGCCAGCTAATAATTCTCCTGCAGTTTTCTCCGCTTCAGCAGCATCTAGATTGGGTATCTCGCTAAGAAAAACGGAGCCAAAATAGTTGGCTAACGCAGCCACTGCCTCCTGGCCAACTGCTGGCTTTCCATTAACAGAATGATTGTCTTTATGATTCCTATCTCTCACATATCCCCAAAATTGCCAGTGCTCTTAAACGGTGAAGGAAAACATCGTGAGAAAACCAGTTAGTATTCTTACAGAGGCGATGGGCTTGCTTGCTTGCTACTGCAAAATGTGGGTATGTGCCAAATGTAATGTTTGGACGTACCTCTGACCCCTGCCTGAAGAGGGGTAGGTACAAAAGACAAAATGAGCACCACTAACTGGATTTAGCTTTGCCCGTGCCTCCTTATTCGTATGTCAAGATCGTACAAGTATAGTATTTTCTTATCTGTGGTATTGGTTAGTAGTTCATGTAAAGATTCGTTGTCTTTAGCTTTATTTTGACTTCAAATAAATGATTAGTTAGTGATTAGTTTTTTTTTTGTGAGTTGAAGGGTGTGTGTGGGTGCCGCTGAAAGTTGATGGACCCAGGGCACGTTCCCGACGTGAGTGACCTGTGAGAGTGCGAGCCAGTTCTTTGTTATAGTTATATACCACTTAACACCAGGCGGGTTATACGTATTGTTTCATAAAAAAAATCTTTCAGTTAATAGTTAGTTATTTTAACCATAATAGTTCTCAGGACTGATTTTCAGTAGTGTGCTTAGCGAAACTATCGACACTGTAGCATTCCCAGGGGTTATCAGTCGTCTGATTAGTAAAACTATCGACATCAATACTATATCGACACTGTACCATCACTAGCGTAAAGACCATTAACGGCAACAGCTCGAGGTGTCACGGCTTCCATGTACTTGTATTCAAATTCATTGTTGAGACATAACGAACGAATTGCGATCGAATACCGCTTAGCAAATAATTGAGGGCGAATCATGTTATTGTACTCCTTCGCATTTCCTTCCTTCTTAAGGCTTTCTTTGATGCTTTATTGAGCTTGTTGTGAAAGGGGAAACGACAGTTAACTATATTGACTGCCTTTGTGAGTGAAATAGGAAACCATACTCTCAACTGCAATTTATTTGCTTTGCATCGACCGTTTTTATTTTAGCTCGGTTTGTTATGCTGAAAATAAAATAAAAACATTTATCGATTTATGTGTCACCCTTTTCACTTGTGTTTCGCAAATAAATTGTTATCGTATTGTATTGTATCGATCGAATAAAATGAATCCAAATGCAAGCAATAAATCTTTCAGTTAAAGTTAAACTTACAACATGAATTTTTTGTAGTTTAACTATTTAATGAGGTTTTATATGATGCGTGAAAATTTTTCCCAGATAGCAAAGCACTTCGGTTCAGTATTAATTTGACATCATTTTCAGTAAAATTTATAAAAAACAATGACAAACTTTTTGAAACGAACTATAACATAAATAAAAGAGCAACAACATGTGTTCATCTGAAGATGCCGGTGCCTAGGTTGGAGGCATTCAGAAAAAACTGCGTCTATATGGCTCCACTTATCTATAACTCAATACCAAAAAAATTAATTGATCTCCCTTATAAAAAAATTTGTGCTGAGTTGGAGAAATGGCTGATATTTGAAAGTTTCTACTCAATTTCTGACTTCTTGGAAAAGGGTTCGTGTCGTTTTTATAAATATTAAACTGTTGTTAAATTTTTTGACATACCTACTTATATTAAACTTTCTTGGTTTCGTTATTTTAATTTTAATGTATTTTTTTTTTGACAATTGTAATGACTAATTTATTTAAATATTTGTTTTTTTTATTGTTTGACATTTAATTTTATGTAAATCAAGCACTGACCTCACCATAATGCATGTTCCTACCTCCTTAAATTTTTGCACACCTACGAATGGTAAAAATATGTGAAACTTCAAAACTACTGACATCTTTGTATCTGCTGTACCATGTTTTTATGCAAATAAATGAATTGATTGATTGATTGATTGACATGGATCCTTGTTTTGGGTCTGTACGATATATATATATAAGCTTACAGCGAAATACATAAATCGAAATGAAAGATATGTGATATAAAAAAAACTTTAGAAAGATGGAATTAACGCCGCGCCCTAAGGCCAGCTTGTGTGATCTTGCAATTTTAATGAAAAAACAGTATAGTGGCATCCTTCATATTTTTAAGCATAATGATATGCTTTTGTTTCATTATAGCTTTGGTCCTTCCTCATTATTTTTACTCCTTGATAAAGCTATATTTAATAGCTACAGAAATTTGTCTTCTTGTCGTGTCACTAGTTCATTCGAAACAGTGTGGTGAAAGGATTTTAGGTACGCTTCAATGATGCTCCTTTCGAGAAACTATACACAGATTTTAGAACATTTAGACAGTTTCAGGTTCTCTGAAATGCTGGTTTTCTCACGATGTTTTCCTTCACCGTTTGAGAGTACTGGCAAAGTGTACATACATTTTTAAACAGAAAAACTCATTGGGATTTCTTTTTGAACCCACACCTTCTGAAGGCAGGGCCTCTGCCACTTGACCACCAGTACTGCAGCCACAGAAATCATCCACTTAGATGTTAAATTGCGCACAATAGGACGGATAGACCAATTTGTACAACGAAGTGTTATGTACACTTCATCGTATCTCGTCCCTAGGCTGCAAGTGACCCAAAGGTATGACGTTTTCTGATTGGAAAATAACCAAGCCTTAGGTGGTCGTGAACGGGCTAGTTTTCAACTATTTCTTGCTGCAATGGCATTGTCGCCAAGTTGCTGATTATATCTCTCAACAAAATGCAACAATTGCTGCAATGTTGCTGTGTAGCCCGGAAATATTGCCAAGATATTTCATTATAGTCGCAAGTATTTTATTGTCTAGCCGGCAACACTGCAAAAAATTCATCCCGCTTTGACTTCACTACAGTATTGCCGTATATCGTCTTTGCTCTGATGTAATAGGTGCATCTCTATGATTGTCAATAAAAATGTTCAACAAAACAAAATACAAAATTATTGTATTCAAGACTTATAATCGAATTATGCAATGGACCCCGCACTAGGACTAGCCAATTAAGATAATTAATTATTAAAAGAAGCGTTTTTTTCCCGTTTACAGGTCTTTACTTAGGCTCGTTCCGTCTAGTAGCCGCTCTGACAATGTTTACAAAGACTGCCAGTTCATACCTACTTTCTACTAATTTGTGGATGTCTTAATTTCTATCATACGAATTTATTATTCAATTGAAACCTTGAAGTTATTTCTTTTCTTTTCTTTCATAGGAAGTTTTCTAGCAACAACTTCGCTTAATGTACGAAAAGTTTTATGTGAAACTACACATTTCGGCCACGCAAGAGGCGTAAAGCGAAATTGATAACTTCACTTCCAAAGTTACAAGTAACAAGATAATATGTGAGTTTGATGAAAGATGACATAGGTAATCCAAAATATAGCTCTTCAAAACTTATCAAAAGAGAAACTCACGACTAGACCCCAGGTATGATGGAACCCTTATGCATTCCCAGGTTGAGTGCGTACAGTACATAGACATGTTAACATAGCTCATAGCTCAATCAAAAGGTTCTTCAAACAATTTGACTTTATTCGAAACAGAATTTATTTACAGAATTAAAGTAAAATAAAAATAATGGATATACTGCTACGAGTTGAGTTGTAACGGATTTTATTTAACTCCAGCAAATCATTCGGTACATAAACACGTACACACATACGCTTACAATTTACTTAAAATAGAGATTCATACATCGCATGAAAAAATTTGCTGCAAAATGTTGGTATGTGACATTTGGACATTTCTGATCCTGTAGACAATATACTAAAGAAATCTGAAGTGATCAAAGTGTAAGATGTAATAAAGTTTGATTCTCCTGAAAAATCTATTTTTTCACTCTCCTAATTTTTGATGATAATTGATCAAGTATAAGGTAACGCTTATTGCGTAAGTTTCTTTTATGATTCGTTTTTGTTACCTTTCGTTACTTGAAAACGGTTTGGGGCTGAATGGTACAAATACAAATTCATTTATTTAGCAAATAATTTTACCAAAGTGTTTAAACATTGTTCCATTGTTCCCCGCACTAGGACAAGCCTGAGTCGCGGGAGGCCGAATACAGTATACATTTACAGTTTGAACCACATTAATAACATTAATTTATTTATAAAATCATGAAATCATTTTATCGGTCGTACTTATTATTTTTATTTTGCGACACTGAACTATAAATTGACAAGTTATATGCATTCTAGTACTGCCGACTGTACAGGCGTGTTTTGTTCGCATTGAACTCAAAACCTTGAATACCGATTTTAAATAGATTTGATTCGGGTATTGCCGGAGTTCAACTGAGTTTCGACGTTTCAACGGAGTTTCAACTTCAGCTTGAAAACCGATTTGCTGCTTTGGAACCTACTGAGGACGTGGATCAGGACCTTCAAAACATAGTGGACATCCTCAGGGAAGAAGGGACTAGGTTCTGCCAAGTCAGACGTACGGCCAGACAGACCAAGTACTCGGACGAGACTCTTCGTCTAATGGAAAAACGGCGACAATCACCACTTACCCCAACCATGCTGTCAGAATACCGGGCTCTCAACAAAACCATCGCAAAGCACATACGCTACGACCTCCGACGCTCCAACACTATTCGCATTGAACGAGCAATTGAGCAAAATCGGGGGTCAAAAGTGTTTGTGCAGCAACTTGGCAGAAGCCATCTGACACAGCTCACAACACCGAGGGGTAATACAGTCGTTTCCAAGTCAGAAGTCCTAGCCGAGATAGAGGACTTTTACAGTCGGCTGTACGCCTCGTATATATCATGTCTCGAACCCAGTCACGAGGATGCTAGAGCCACACTGACCCGCCACTACACAGAAGATCTTCCAGAGATCAGCCTCGACGAGATCCAGATGGCCTTGAGACAGTTGAAAAATGGAAAAGCCCCAGGGGAAGATGGAATCACTACGGAGCTCCTAAAGGCAGGTAGTTCTCCTGTTCTAAGGGAACTCCAACGTGTTTCAATTCCGTTCTTAACCATGGGAGAACTCCAAGGGCATGGAGCAAGAGTGTCGTGGTGTTGTTCTTCAAAAAAGGCAACAAAGCCTTCTTGAAGAACTATAGACCGATCTCACTCTTGAGCCATATCTACAAACTGTTTTCCAGGGTTATTTCGAACCGTCTTGCGCGAAGACTTGACGAGTTTCAGACGCCGGAGCAGGCCGGGTTTCGAGCAGGATTTGGCACCATAGACCACATTCACACAATGCGGCAGATAATACAAAAGTCCGAAGAGTATAATCAGCCCTTGTGCTTAGCGTTTGCGGACTATGAGAAGGCCTTTGACTCTGTCGAAACCTGGGCTGTTCTGCAGTCCTTGCAACGATGTCAGGTCCAGAACCAACAGTCTAAACCTATCCAGTTGCGCCGCGGAGTGAGACAAGGGGACGTCATATCCCCCAAATTGTTCACATGCGCACTGGAAGATCTGTTTAAGACGCTGAGTTGGGACGGAATGGGCATCAACATTAACGGCAAATACATCTCACACTTACGGTTTGCTGATGACATCGTCATAGTGGCAGAATCGTTGCAGGACTTACAACAGATGCTAAACAGCCTAGCTGCTGCCTCACGACGGATCGGTTTGGGTATGAACTTAGATAAAACAAAGATCATGATTAATGATCGCATCACCCCAGAGCCGATCACTGTCGCCGGAATGCCTCTCGAAGTTGTGCAGGAGTATGTCTACCTCGGGCAGACCCTGTGGTTGGGTAGACACAACTTTGAGAGAGAGCTAAAACGGAGAATTCATCTGGGCTGGGCTGCGTTTGGGAAACTTCGTCAGGTCTTCTCGTCGCCCATCCCTCAATGTTTGAAGACGAAAGTCTTCAACCAGTGCGTCCTACCTGTTATGACCTATGCTGCCGAAACGTGGACACTAACAGTAGGGTCGGTCCACAAACTGAAAGTCGCTCAGCGAGCTATGGAGAGAGCTATGCTCGAAGTTTCTCTGAAGGATAGGATCCGAAACGAGGTTATCCGACAGAGAACCAGAGTAGTCGACATAGCTCAAAGGATTAGCAAGCTGAAATGGCAGTGGGCCGGCCATGTTTGCCGTAGATCCGACAATCGTTGGAGCAAAAAAATACTTGAGTGGAGACCGCGTTTAGGTAAGCGTAGTGTAGGACGTCCTCCGGCAAGGTGGGGCGACGATCTGCGAAATGTAGCTGGCACGCACTGGATGAGAAGAGCCGAAAACCGGGCTCAGTGGCGCGTCTTGGGAGAGACCTACGTCCAGCAGTGGACTAACATAGGTTGATGATGATGATGATTGCCGGAGTTGCATCTCATCACAAAATGTCAAACAGTTGTCTTGAAAACAAGGGTCAAGCGGGAATCGACTTTAAAAACAAAGTAGGTAAGTACTTCACTTGTGATCCTGACCTCCTTGAGAGCCCTTTGTTCTAAAGTACCGTTTTTAGAGCACCAATCTTATTCCTTGTAGTGCACCTCAATATTGGCGCTCTACGAGGCATAGCAAAAATGCATACTATCTGAGCACCTGCGGTGTAGTAGTTTCTAGGGCTTCCTATATTCTACTCAATACTGATTTCATACATGGGTAACTATTGCCGAGTCTTACCCCCGGTCTCTGAAAGCCCGATCAATGCTAATCGAATGCCAAGTCACTTGCTATCTCTATCTAATTTGAAGTAAAAACTGGAACAGCAAGTGACTTGACAGCCGATTAGCTTTGATCAGGCTTTCAGAAATCGGGGGTTAATCAATTCTGACAAATATGACAGGAAACGTCACATGTCACGTCGTCATGCTAAACAGTCAAATTTACAGGCAGAAAATTTAAGTATATGTAATACTGAAACAGTCAAAATTATTAATATCATCATGTCAAGAGTTTCCATTTACTTCGAGACACAGACTTCGAGTACGTATAATACTTTAATCACTACATCACTACATAGTATAAAACAAAGTCGCTTTCTCTGCCCCTATATCCCCATGTCCCTATGTATGCTTAAATCTTTAAAACTACGCAACGGATTTTGATGCGGTTTTTATTAATAGATAGAGTGATTCAAGAGGAATGTTTATATGTATAATACATGCATGATATGTGCACCCGTGCGAAGCAGGGGCGCGCGGGCGGGTCGCTAGTTTTAAATAAAGTACTCAATAAGAAATATTTAATTTTCTATTATTGCAAAGTTTCGGTGATGAGAGGTAGAGAAACCCTTTTGTAGCCTGTTTATTAAATACCGGTGACTGGGATAGTTTGAAACACAATGTTACAGCAAGTATCACGCTACTGCTCTATCACAGCCAACCTAATTTAAACGAAATTGCATTTACGATGTCTCATCACGCTCCCAAACTTTCCTTTTGGCCGACACACCAACTTACAAGTTTGATAGCCGTCACTTACCACCTTCACCAAAGGACCGAAATTTGCCTACACCGCAGTCACCGCACCTAATGGTGCTTCAAGACGTGCAGACACCTAATCAGACCTGGATGTCATATCCAGGTCTGATTAGGTGTCTGCACGACTTTTTTGGTCACTTGGAACTGGCACTAGAGTAACCTAGTTTTAAGACGTTCTTTATTCTACACAAACTGATTTACACAAAAAATACATAATAGTCATGTACAAAGGCGAGCTTAACCCTATATAGACGACGTTTCAAGACGATCCTTGTGATTTTATTGAATAAACATATTTTGACTTTGACTTGAAACAGTTACCATAGCCATTAATCCGTACAATCAATAGGTACATATATGTTAGCATGTCTTGTTACCAACCACCTAATAAGTGACCCGAAAAACTTATCATCAGCACAAGAAGAATTCCACAGCTAGACACAGGCCTCCCCTTCTCATTTCCTGGAAGAAAGATTCTGCTCTCTCCATCCACTGGAAAGCTAGTAATGGAAGACTTGGTCGATGATGCCATTACAATGTATGAACCATACTTAAAATAATAGCAGTTCTGACAGTACTTCCAATATGGTACCGTACAACTGAACGACGTAACTATAACCCATTAAACAGACGAATGCCGAAGAAAAGCCCTTCGCCCTAAATTAATGAATAGAAACGCGATTGAACGGTGTTGAGAGTTTAAAAAACTGTGTATCAAAAAGAAAAAAAAACTGAGCACTGAGTGGAAGCACACTATGAATATTTAAGGCGGTTTGATTAGAATTTTACACAGCGAAAAACGTTCGCTGTTAAAGAGACCACAAATAAACCTGTGAAAAAGAGCAAAAGCTTTAACGAATTGGAGAAAACGGTAGTAATAGTATGGGCACCCATCTCTAGGAACAGTTTTTTAGTTCCAAATAGACTTCAATAGATGGCGATACAGGTTTCGATTGAAATATAGGTTTTAGTCCAATTACGAAGAATTATGGTCATGAATAGCCTGAGTTATACTGTGCAAAAATCTCCCATAAGCATGGGAAGATGA
This sequence comes from Plemyria rubiginata, assembly GCA_963576535.1. Classification (NCBI taxonomy): domain Eukaryota; kingdom Metazoa; phylum Arthropoda; class Insecta; order Lepidoptera; family Geometridae; genus Plemyria; species Plemyria rubiginata. Next base: position 1,503,652 of record OY754905.1, read on the forward strand.
GATGCTTTTATCAAATTCTTTATGTTTTGGAAAATGTTTTATTTTCAATATTGATCTCACTTTTTCTGGTGGCTGTAATTTGTACTACGTTGTTGTTTGCTTCCAAAAGTTTGTTTTGTGTTTTGATGGATGGCGCTACTTGCAGTAAACGATTTTTTTGCGTTTCGTTCAGGCATTTCAATAATGTATGTAATATTTCATATTTTAATTACCAATGTCCTATCTACATAATAAAAAAAATACATAAATTGGTTGCAAATGCATTACCATACGAGATGGCCGGCCGCTTGCTCGCAACGGAACTTAGCGACATTTAGTGGCTGTGCGGGCTAGTTTGCTTAGATTTGCGGGCAAAACAAAATAGCCCGAAGAATAGCCCGACTTAGGACGGGACCGTTTCAATGTATGGGATGGGGTATCTGTACTAGTATAGTATTCTTTTATCTGTGGTCGAGTGTGAGCTGTATTGAGGTAGCGTGGGGCTTTATATAAAAACTAGTGGAACCGTGAGACTTCTCTCACACTTGTTACACCTTTTCAACCCCTTAGGAGTTAGCAGTAGCAAGTTATCAAAACGCGATTCTTATTGAGCGCCTACATTCCCTAGAGGACTGTACATTACACAAATGAAATGACATCCAATTTCGATTAGAAGCCGATGAAAGTTAACAACTAAGTGGTACTCGTTTAGTTAGAGGACATTATAGAGCTATCCTATTAATATTATAAACGCGAAAGTTTGTAAGTATGGATGGATGTTTGTTACTCTTTCACGCCGGAACGGCTGAACGGATCTGGATGAAACTTGGCAGAGAGATACATTATAGTCTGGAATAACACATAGGCTACTTTTTATCCCGTGGGAATACTGGGATTTGAATGTGCGCGGGTGAAACCGCGGGGCGCAACTAGTGGCATATAATTTTTTCTATTAGACAATAGAAATGCACAAGGCGAGGCAGCTGACTTGAGCTAAAAGGTGGTTGTCCGCCTTGGACCCGACGGGCGATACATTTCATTCAACAGATATACAGTTCCATCGCAATGCAACAATGGATTTGAGCGGATGACTCGTTCACCAAAACGCAACCGCACTTAACCGCAGTAGATACTGTTATATCACACATGCCTGACCTAACGTTTCGAATTTTATCTAAATCTTTGCTGGGGTGCTTAATGCGTACGTAAAAAATAAGCGTACAAAAACAACAAAATCTTTTTAACCGATAAAAAATTTGCTTTTAGGTACACTGTTTTATAAAAACTTTTTGATAACGTTAACTCACTAGTTTGAAGCATACCTAATGAGAATTGGAGCTTCGTGCTACTTTATGGTGCGCTCATTGAATGCGTGTGACATGGGTAACGCAGAACACGGTTTTAAAAGACCCCTTATCCTGCATGATCCATAGGTATTTAATTTTAAAATACGGCTTATTCACATACTTTAACTATAATTCGTTACGACTGTAGCTGAGATAACTGTTATTTTCTTCTGTTAAAAACGTGTCTACTGAAGCTTAGAAGAAACCAAGTGGATTGGATATTTTTTTTTATACAAATATCTGATGGAACAAGCAGATGGCTCACCTGATTATAAGTGGTAACCATCACCTATAACAAAGCATTGCCTCGTAAATCACGCACGATAACGTGCCCTACGATGCACTGTCCTGCGTCCATCAACTTGAGGCGTACAGATGTTAAGCCTCATGTGCCTGTAATTACACCGGCGACCACCTTCAAACCGAAACAGCGTTGCTGCTTGGCGGCAGAAAATGGCGTGGTGGTAGCACTTTCCCGGACGAGCCCTTCACAAACAGCTACTTACTACTCTTAAAAGTTTAGTTTTTAGTTTTGTACAGACTCATAAATTATCTGTTTTTTTTTTCAGGATCATCTGAAGCACAACACACTGGACATGAACTGCCCCGAACATCGTCATATTGTTTTACAAATGGCGTTGAAAACGGCCGATATCTCGAACCCCGGTCGCACTTGGGTAATTAGCAATAAATGGTCTAATAAAGTGTGCACCGAGTTCTTTGCACAAGGCGATCGAGAAATTCGGCTCAGGCTTAAAGTTTCCAACTTATGTGACCGTAACAAGGACACCGTACCGAAAATACAAAAAGGTAAGTAACATTTACCGCTACTTTAGATAAGCACTAATCGCAATTGAGTTAAGTATAGAACTGTTTACTTTTCCTTTTTCTATGATCTATATGATCTATATGAATCTGTTTACTTTTCCTTTTTCTGTTAGATTACCTAATGTATTATATAGCTTCAATATTGTAGGTATTTTATTACATTGTAACGAGGATCATATAAAAGAGCGATAGATACCAAGCCGAGTTTGTTGCCTGTCTTCTCGGTGTTGGTCGCGTGGAACTGGCACTAGAGTCAGTCCTTATGATTTTATTGAATAAACATATTTTGACTTTGACTTTGACTTTGAACTATTGATAGAGATATATAGATAGGTCGAGGAGAGGAAGAGTTTGGTTCCAGAGACGTGTAGCTGTGGTTGTGAAGGAGTTAGTGTATCTGTAATCTTATGCAGCGGATTCAACTATGACTAACAATACTATGTTTTTTTTCCAGGATTTTTCCGATATGTCGTAATGCCGCTATTTACTGTGTGGCACCAGTATCTCAGATCTGAGCTATCAAAAGAGATGATAAAAAACCTCGTACACAATGAAGCCGAGTGGACACGAAAAGATGTGAGGTCCGCTCTAAATTCAACTTCCCAAATATCAGACATGCCTATAATTAGCGACGCAGATAACGTCGAATTAGACTTAGAAACAAGCACAAACATCTCGGGCAGTTCCGAGGTGCTCTTTCCGGCATCCTTAGGATCGGGCAGATCTAGTTCCATGGCGCGCGCGCCTCGCCGCGGCTCGCAAAGCCCAATTCAACATTCTTCGATAAAAGAAATATTCCGCCGCTACTCGGCCCCTCTACATATATTTAGCGAGTCACGCCCTCGCAGCCGTAAAAAGAGTTCCATCTCAGAGTTCCTTCTGCGCGAGGACTTACAGGGCGTCTCCTCTAATCCGCTAAAGGATGATAAACCCGGCCAAACTTCGATGTTTGAAATCGCTATGGCGGTTGTGAAGAGTCAGGAAAAAGCCAGACAGGCGAGCGGACAGGCTTCCCCAGCTCCCGCGGCGCAGGAGCCCGTCAAAACAAGTATCTCTCAACGTCTGCAGGGATTTGAGTACACGTTAGAACTAGACAGCGATGATGACGAAGCCAGCAGCGATGAAAAAGGTACGTTCTAGCTAGTTTTTTGTTGTTTTTTCATCTTACTATTTGAAAATTTACCAATTTTCGGATTTTAGTTCAGACCTGCGACCCGATTACGCTAATGTCTGGCTATCGAGATGGCTTTCAGTTTGACATTTGATTCCCATCCATCCTATACAATTGTTACACTATGGGAATACATAAATAATGCTGGACAATCCACACAGCACCATCTAGCCCCAAAGTAAGCTACTCGAAGTCTGTGTTATGGGTACTAGATAACTGATATATTTAATACAATATAATACTTACGTAGATATATATTTTTTATTTTACATAGAAAACAACCAGACCGACGGAACAAATTTCTGCAGATCGTACACAAATTTGTTCCGTGGCCTGAATCGAACCATTAGCGTAATCGGGCCGCTGCGCTGGGGCCTTATTGTCTAAATGGAAGCCCATTACCATGGCGATATTCTGGTTTCAAGTGTCAAACTTTCTGTACTAAATACGAGAACATATCAAGTTCATCTGTGACATTACGATACTACATATTCCCTCATCTGTGCCGATTACGATTACCAGCGAGTTAGCCAATCAGGCCCCTGATTACACTGTCTGGCTATCGAGATGGCTTTCAGTTTGACATTTGATACCCATCCATCCTATACAATTGATATTACACTATGGGAATCAAATGTCAAACTGAAAGTCATCTCGATAGCCAGACATCAGCGTAATCGGGCCGCTGATTGAAAAGAATGACTTTAACCGTCATTGATGTTATGTTTAAACTTCTATTAATAATCTAAAACAATAATCTATATCTAAAAACAATATTTAAATCTGTGCTCTGTATGATTCCTTCCTGAACAGGGGAATTATTCTCTATGACAATAGGAGATTCCTTGCCACAAACCGTGAAACGTCAAAACTTGACGTTGAGCTTTATTCTTTATGACATAGGAGATACTTTGCCCTGACCGTATGACACCGGCTTCCTTGTCTTAGCTGTGATCGCGGTGCAAATGGTCATAGTGAATAAGGCTCCTGTATGTAATGTTCACAGCACCCAAGACACTCAGTTCGATGATAGCCGAGGAGATGAGCACATCTTCAGGCTCTCAGCTCACTGCGGCGGGCTATAGTAACGGAAGCACCAACAATCTGCTGCAATCGTCCCCGTCGGCTCACACTAGCTCCGCGCCCAGCTCCGACAGGCGTCTTGACTGTCTGGGAGAGGAAAGAACACCTGGTGAGTAACAATCTTTTTTAAGACTTTATATATCCTCCTTGAGGCCTCCTTGAGGAGCACTTAAAATCCTTTCACCACACTGTTTCGAAAGAAACTAGTGACACGACAAGAAGAAGAAGACTCTTTATTTATTTATATAACTAGAACGGTTAAGACCACCTACTCTAATTAGAAATTAAATTCTGGCTACTAAAACTACACATTTGAAATAATAAAGAAAAAATATAAACATTAAAGTGTGTCAAATTACACATGTCAAACAAAATAATAATAATTCAATAAATTAAAAATAGAAATAAAATAAAATAAGTTGGTACATACAAGAACAGAATCAACTATGTGACTGTGATCACGTGACCAATGACTATCGTGACTTCTTGACTACATGGCTTCGTGACTCCTTGACTTCTCGACTTCGTGACTTCGAGACCTGAATTCGTGACTGTGACAGTGACTATCACAGTGACAGTGACAGCGACAGTAACTATTCATATAATAATATAATATCGCTCCGCTCTGGATTCAAAAAACACTCGTCATCAAAATAGTTGTTTGCTCCCTTGGTAAACAATCTACTATTATTGACTGGATATATTTTCCTATTGGTACTATAGAAATTTAATTGAAAACGGTTCAGGTCAGAGTTATATCATGTGTACTATAATTCTACACTCGAGAGCATAGAAATCGCACATAGGGTAATTTTCCTGCATTTTGATTTCGACACTTGTTTTTATTTTAATTAAAGATTGGTTGCAAATATAACTTAAATTAAATTTAAGTACACACTGTTAGCTTCCTAAAAACCCATAATGTCTGGCCTTGACCTTCCAAATCATAGCAGTGGCGGCTTAACAATGGAATGGCCTAAATTTGCTCGTTTCAGGTAGCGCGGGTTGTGGGACTTTGAGCAGGTATAAAAGGATAAAAAAACAATAAATTTGTGAATGTAACGATTTATTAATACGAGGTATTGCCTCCTCTAGCCTGAATAACAGCTTCCATTCGATGTTTCATTGAAGAAATCAATTTTTTTACGAAATCATGCGGTATGCTGTCCCATTCTTCCTCGATCGCGGTTTGGAGCTCTCTGAGACTCGTAGGCACTGCGTTTCTGGCTCTTACTCGTTTCTTTAGTTCGTCCCATAAGTGCTCAATGGGATTGAGATCTGGGCTTCGAGCAGGCCACTCCATAACGAGTACTTCAACCTCCTCCAAGTACTGGCGTACTATAGCAGTGGTGTGTGGTCTAGCGTTGTCCTGCATAAAAACGAAGTTTTCGCCGATAAATCCCGAAAAGGGCACAACATGCTCTTGCAGGATCTCCTCGACGTAACGTTGGGAAGTCAATCCACGCGATCGACGGTCGGTATCGGGTCCTGTGATGAAGACAAGTTCGGTTTTCGCTTCCAGTGAAATGCCTCCCCAGAACATACACGAACCACCGTCGTATGCGACCCGTTCGGAGATGCAGCATTGAGCAAAACGCTCACCGGGTCTTCGGTAGACTCTACCCCGTCCGTCGTTACCATGGAGACACATCCTGCATTCGTCGGAGAAGAGGACTGCCTGCCATTGATCCATAGTCCAATTAACGTGATTTCGAGCAAACTGAAGGCGTGCTTGTCTGTGCGCTGGGGTCAATTTTGGGCCAGTTGCTGGTCTGTGCGCTGTCAGACCTCCTTCGGCTAGTCTTCTTCTAACCGTCCACCGACTGACTTCCACTTCTCTAACTTCCTGGAGCTGCTGTCCGAGTTGAACTGCATTCAACCGGCGATTTCGTAGTGATGTATTCACAAGAAAACGGTCATCGCGCTGTGTTGTCGCACGTTTTGGGCCTGTTCCTGGTCGCCTGGTATCGCCACCAGTTTGCTGATATCGCTGGTATACACGTCGAACAGCATATCTGCTCAAATTTAATTGACGAGCCACTTGACTTTGGTTCTGTCCAGCTTCGATTAGTGCAACCACTTGAGACGCTGCTTCTGGTGTGGTATCCATTTTTTTGTTTAGAGAGATGACGTATTCGTTAAAGGACCTTTCTGACTGGGTGTTGGTATGCAAATAATGTCATTTCAATCATCCCTTATCGTTTTATACCTGCTCAAAGTCCCACAACCCGCGCTACCTGAAACAAGCGAATTTAGGCCATTCCATTGTTATGCCGCCACTGGTATGATTTGGAAGGTCAAGGCCAGACATTATGGGTTTTTAGGAAGCTAACAGTGTGTACTTTAATTTAATTTAAGTTATATTTGCAACCAATCTTTAATTAAAAAAAAAACAAGTGTCGAAATCAAAATGCAGGAAAATTACCCTATGTGCGATTTCTATGCTCTCGAGTGTATTTCCACAATATTTTGCATAGTTAACGTTATAAAATTTATTTTTCACCTCACTAGCTCTCAAAGAGGGTGCTTCTTAAATTGCATATTTTGCTGTTTTATGTTTTCTGTGTAATTGAAGTCTGTGAAGTGTATTTTTGCAGGAAATATAATGATTAATAACTAGCGACCCGCCCGCGCGCCCCTGCTTCGCATGGGTGCACATATCATGCATGTATTATACATATAAACCTTCCTCTTAAATCACTCTATCTATTAAAAAAAACCGCATCAAAATCGTTGCCTAGTTCTAAAGATTTAAGCATACATAGGGACATAGGGTCGGAGAAAGTGACTTTGTTGTATACTATGTAGTGATGTTCATTCTTTTTTGTTCCAGTGGCCAAGACAGCAGCCAGCAGTTGCAATATGATTACATTTACGGCAGAAAAGAAAGATATCGACGAGATCACGGAAGTTTGGCTTCCTCGGCTGTCTATCTCGGAGCCGTACCACCGCCGTCGTGGATCTGCGCCCGCGCCGGTCGCGGTGTCTGAGCTGCAGCGCCTGGCTTCCAACCTGTCGCTCCAGCTGGAACTTAGAAAACGAAGCGCCTCCTCTTGCCACCACGTAATACTCGTACCTACACATCGACGGCTAACATATCTGCAATGTCTTTACTATTATGTTATTTTATATTTTATTTTTTATTGTTGTTTGACTTACTACACTTCTTACTTATGCATTAGTATTATTAGTTTGAAGCGTGTGTTCTTTTATGAATCTGTTTACTTTTCCTTTTTCTGTTAGATTACTTAATGTATTATATAGCTTCAATAGTGTAGGTATTTTATTACATTGTAACGAGGATCATACAAAAGAGCGATAGATACCAAGCCGAGTTTGTTGCCTGTTCTTCTCGGTGTTGGTCGCGTGGAACTGGCACTAGAGTCACCTAGTTTTAAGACGGTTCAAGATGGTCCTTGTGATTTTATTGAATAAACATATTTTGACTTTGACATACTTACCTAGACGTACACATTGCCACAAAGTAAATGAAGATGCATACTTATAATACTCATGCCACTAAGTAAATGAAGATGCATACTTGTCCTACCGATGATGTTTTCCATGCCGGTTTCGGCTACGGCGACATAGTTTCTACTTACTTGTCCTACTACTATTATAAACGCGAAAGTTTGTAAGTATGGATGGATGGATGTTTGTTACTCTTTCACGCCGGAACGGCTGAAAGGATCTGGATGAAACTTGGCAGAGATGTAGATTATAATCTGGAATAGCACATAGGCTACTTTTTATCCCGTGGGAATACCGGGATTTAAAACTGTGCGGGTGAAACTGTGGGCGCAACTAGTGTAGTATAATCTGAAACTATCCGTGTAGGATCACCTCTTGCTTGCTTGCTTCAGGTATGAAACACGGACATGGCACTAAGAAAGAAAATGTTTTCTTATAAATGATTTTTTTCGTCACTGTGCCTGGACAAAATACATTAAAATTATCATAAACCAGCTAAGTGCGAGTCGGACTCGCGCACGAACGTACCGTTAACTATAAAAACGACAAAAAACATGACAACCAATAATTGTATTAAAATTAAATTAATCTAGTAAAATATAAAATGTGATTTTTTGGCAATTTTTATTGATCCGTGTACCACGCGCTGTACCTATCTTATGAACCGTTATAGTTAGACAGTTGTAGTTTTCACAGATGATGTGATGATGCCGCTAATAAAATAATTATGTAAACGAAGCCCCCTTATAAAGATATTTCATGCCCTGCAACAGAAATACATAATCTGTGAAGATTTCAACTGTCTAGCATCACGATTCATGAGATACAGCCTGGTGACAGAGGCCAGACAGCTGAGCCCTAGTAAGTTCCCGTTTCCCTGTGGATACGGAACCCTAAAAATTACTTCGATAATCAATGAGCGATTGGTGTTTCAGAAGATGGCGGTTGAAGGGGTCCCCGTTGGTGGGTTCGCCCGGCGGGGTTCTCTGCCTGTGGAGGTGATGACGGCATGTACGCGGCAAAGCTTTTTATTATTTAATTTTTATAAAAAAAAACATTTCTAGACATTCCACACAGCCCTATCTAGCCCCAAACTAAACATCGCTTGTAATATTTATATACTCATAATAATAATATAAAGTATAAATATAAAGTATAAATCCAGACAAAAAACAAACATCTATGTTCATCACACAAATGTTTGTTTCTGTTTGGAGATCGAACCCCAACCTTCGGTGCAGAAGGCAGGGCTACTACCAACTGAGCTGTGAGGGGTGTCATTTATTTTAAGTTTAAAGTATTAATGACTAGCGACCCGCCCGCGCGCCCCTGCTTCGCACGGGTGCACATATCATGCATGTATTATACATATAAACCTTCCTCTTGAATCACTCTATCTATTAAAAAACAGCATCAAAATCCGTTGCGTAGTTTTAAAGATTTAAGCATACAAAGGGACATAGGGACAGAAAAAGCGACTTTGTTTTATACTATGTAGTGATTATTAGACGCAAACGGCCTTAGGTACTACAAAAAATCTGTCAAATGATAAACTATGCTTAAACTATTGCCATCTCTTGCCATTTATAATGTTAGACAGGGACAGCGCTAATTTTGAGCATTATTTAAATATAAGCACCATTTTGGTATTTTTATTCATTTAAGTATGTATGGTTCTCAGCCTGAATTTAAACAGGATTAGAATTGTAAATCGCTGTGGTGATATAAATGAGATGAAGCTGTCAAACATCTATTTTCTGTAATCTGGTACCTATAGTTTTTTTTTAATTTGAACAGTACTATGAAGCAACCGTGGCTTATGCTTCGTTCCTTTCAAGGCAACTCCATTATATCATTACCTTTATCTTACGTAGCGTTTTAGTTCAATTAATTTACTTTGCCGCTTTTACTTTCAGATCAAATAGTTGTTTTTTTTATATACAATTTTTTAAATAAAGTTACTTAAAATATTTTAGCTAGAGTGACTATTTAACCGTTTTTTTTATATTCGTAAAGTAACAATAAGTATTCTGCGCGTCAACCAAATAGAACGCTGGAAAACAGTGGAGCAGTGTTATATACAAAATACTCGCGCCATCACACGCCTCCCCTCCTTCTGGCGTTCTTTTTGTGTGACGCGCACTATACTATACTACTTTGACGACCTCTGTGGCGCAGCGGGCGAGAGCCTGCCTGCGACGCAAGAGGTTGCGGGTTCGATTCCCGCCTTGGAACAAATTTGTGTACGATCTGCAGAAATTTGTTCCGATGGTCTGGGTGTTCTCTATGTATAATAAAAAATATCTATCTATGTAAGTATATAATGTGTTAAATATATCAGTTATCTAGTACCCATAACACAAGCTTTGAATAGCTTACTTTGGGGCTAGATAGTGCTGTGTGGATTGTCCAGCATTATTTATTTATTTATTTATTTATACTTAAAAAAGAGTTAAATAGTAGGGGTAACGTTACTAATAATGACGTTTTTGTTTTCAGGCATTTCCACATAATAAGGAGACGAAGGAATGAAATAAAATCAAGCCGGTGCGGGGCTGTGTGTCGTTCTTCTATTTAGTTACGAAAACTTTTAGTTTTTTTCAATAGGTACGAGTACCCATGGTTTCGAATAACTAAAATTTGTAGTTCATCCGAGTAATTTCAGTTGACTGATCACGTAACTTTTGTCAATTTTGCCAAAAAATTACATAGGCAACCGGATTTTGAATGCAACAAAAGTTACGTAATCAGCCTATAGAACGAACACATTTGTGTTTTCAATCTTTTTCTTGTTACTAATACGTGAGGATCACGATACATTTTAAGTGAAAATTTTGATAAGTAATTTACTACAATGTTTTCGATCAATAATTTCGATCGTCCTTTGAAGATTTCTCGACTCATGTCGGGTCGCTAAAAAGCTTGGGGCCTTACTACAAACTGACATCTCTTGCCATTGCGTAATGGCAAACAGAGACAGCGCTAATTTTAGAGAGTTAGACATTGTTTTGTAGTAAGGGCCTTGTAGTTTGACTTTGCGTAGGTTTTGATATAACTGACATAGAGAACGAAACGGCTTTTCTAGTTCTCGTACTTAAGCTAACTTTTGAGTAGGAAAACTTCATCGATCGAAATGAAATTTTCACCAAACACCAACACCAACAAATGTCAAAATGGTTGTTTGCCATTTTTCTAAATTGGGTGTAGTGATTTTGTACCTTTCAAAATGTACAATCGTGCGAGCGAGAGGTACACTAGGTGTTGTCGACGCCTTAAGCATCATCAACACTGCGGTGATCAATCCGTCTGTAAAGCGTGAATAATAGGCCTTTGTCCAGCAATGGCTTGAATTACCTACACATTTATTCCCACCATTTTGTATTTGGTCTATATCAGACGAACTTAAAGCGGATTGTTGACCCTCGAACCACGTAGGTAACTAAAACACCTTTACGACCACAAGATAAGGTATCTTTTACAAGTTTTTGACAAGTATGGGCTAATTTTAGTCTCTTCTCTTTCTCTTTGAATGATAGGTAATGTCTCGATGGCTTGTCCAATCTTTTATTGTCCCTATTGACGCTATAATTAGGTGACATGCAGCTGTCATTCGCTACTATCCATGTATGCACAAACGGCTAACTACAGACCGGCTCAGATAAGTTGACGGCACTATATACGTTTACCAACTACGCCATTACTAAATGTAGTTGAGCCAGGTGAAGCTGCTTGTGATGTATTTAACTAACCAAGGTTTGGGATATTTTGTTATGAATAAATAAATAAATAAATAAATAAATAAATAAATATTGGTGGACTTTCCACACAGCACTATCTAGCCCCAAACTAAGCTTATGCTTGTAATATGGGAACCAGATAGCTGATATACTACTTATAATACTTTTTTTTTGTAAATACATACTTATAATATTATATAACACCCAGACAGAGAACAAACATTTATGTTGACCACACAAATGTTTGTTCACGGTGGGAATCGAACCCACGACCTACGGCGCAGAAGGCATAGCTACTACCAACTGAGCTACGTAGGCTGTCAAAATGGCTAACTCAGCCGTCTCTGCCGATCAGCTTTCTATTAAAAATGGAGCTCATAACGAAATGGAGCTTTTTAAAAGAAGCTAAAAAGTACCTAGCCTTGAAACGTCTGAAAAAAAAATAAACAAATCTGTGTATTTATTAGCCATTAATTCATATAAAATGTGTTCGACTATCTGTTATTATTCCTGTTGTAACACAAAAGCATTCTGTTGATAAGAAATCACAAATGGCTGGTGATTTCCTTATAGGATATAAGAAAACTAGTACATATTATAAGAATCTCGAACCGAGGCTGTCCCTAGGACACATTCCGCTGTTCGAAGACGAAGTTATTGGACAGATTTTCAATTACTACACGCAAGGAAATCAAAGATTTAATAAAGTCCCAAAAGTTATTCTCCGAGCGGGATTTGACTCCGCGACCTTCCCCTTGCTATACGCGGCTGCGCCACCGGAGTTCTAATCACAGTCGACGATTATAGTATAAACAAGACTTATATAGTATATAATATAATAACTCTTGGATATGCTACTCTACTAGGGTACTTAGGCGACATTTTTGGGACATTATAAAATCTCAGTTTACTAATGGCCTATGCCTACCTACTTCCGAAATATAAAACTAGACAACGACAAACTGTTTTCAAAATATACAAACCAACTTGGGAATCTGTCCAATGCGGATTAACCCATTTAAATCTAGTCAAATACACAAACACAGATTGACCCAGGAAAGACGGTCCAGTGGAATCTGCTTGAAATAATATTTCTTTAATAATAAATGTAATAATTCATGGCCGGAATCAACCTTTTATGTTTCAATTAGTCTCAAAGGCCATGCGAGCCAAGGTGTCATTTTATTTGAAAAGGCTCTTTCTGCCAATTTTTTGATTATTATTAAATATACAATAAAATGTGTAAAGCGCTCGTTACGTAGCTTGCTGGGTCGTTCACTAAAGATCGACCAAGTTGAGCATCGGTCTGCGCGGTCTCAATATTGATGGGTGACGTTTTGTGGCTTTTACATCTGAGCGCGTTTTATTTCCACATCTTTCCAGGGACACCTGTATAATTTAGCATTTTAATCTAATTTTTTTTCTTGTAAAAGGAGCAAAGGCAGTAACATCCGTATTTTGCAGGCAGTCTCATCTACCGTCGTATGCAACTGTCAAATAGAAATGAGATAATATTGAAATGTTACCAGTTACATATATCTAAGTATGCAGTTTTTGTATTTTATTCAACCGACATATAGGTACAGCCTTACTTATAAAAACTGTTTAAATAAACTCAGTTGATAAACAAGATAATAAGCACACAAACAGTATACATCTTCTTCTTCTTGGACCGCAGATAAAAAATCAGCTACTTAGGATCGCTAAACCTGGGGTCGAAGTTGTTTAATTTGACAGCTCTCTAAACATTGGTTTTAGAGGCAGTTTAGCCCTATTATGTGTTTATAAGTAAGAAAATCCTCAAGTAACGCTTTAAGCGTGGTTTAACTTTTAAATTGCGTTTATAAGTAAGGCTGATCAGTATACCAACACCTGCATACGCTGAATATCTTTGTGACACGCAATACGTAATAAATTATTACGGGAACAATTGACATTGTAGACGATAAATAGTAGAAACGGGTGTTGCTGCTTTTGTTTCTCTATACCTAAGTATTATTAAAAAATTATTTGGAACGGTATTAAATATTTAATTACTTTTTGAATAGTTTAAGTTAGGTAGGTATGTACCTAATCGACACCAATATTATGACATTGTTTACATGTCAAATGTTAAAGCCAGGATATTATGCAAGGATCGTTGATATTATGTATTACACCTTTCAAGTTTGCGTTCGATAAAGAGCATAACATAGGGCGCCCACACAACTACGAATTTGTTTGAATTCGCATCGCATCGCAAATATCGAGAGAGAGCAAATATCTCGCAGAGAGAGAGAGCAAGCGGCATCGCATCGCATGAAACCGCATCGGATCGCAGTTTTGTGTTGGCACCCATACCTAGACAAATAAAAATGACGGAAAACAAATCCTGGTGTTCAATCTGCATAGCAGTTAACAATGTCTAGTGTTAGTGTAGATAGGTACAGCAGTCTAGAACAAAGCTGCTAAGTCATCACTGATCATCAGTGATCACTGCCAGACTATCAGTCACATCACGTATTTCTGGGATTTTATTCTGGGATGAATGAATGAAAAGTTCTTTATTGTACACCAAAATTAACAAAAGCACAGAAAACGTATGCATTCATCCCATACTTACATACGGCGCACAAACATGGTCTTTGACAGCTCAACAAAGGTTTGCACTCGAGGTTTGCCAGCGAGCCATGGAGCGCAGTATTCTCGGAGTTAGGCTCACCGACCGAATACGCAACACCATACTGCGCTCCAAGACTCAAATTGCCGATGTCACTCGGAAAGCGGCTAGTTTAAAGTGGAACTGGGCTGGGCACGTCTGCCGCATGCCGAACTATCTTTGGGCTAGAACATCGACGGAGTGGGCCCCTAACAACGGCAAACGACCTCGCGGCAGACCAAGACTGAGATGGCGGGACGACCTAGATTCATTTATGAAAGATTGGTCGTCCATAGCACAGGACAGAGAAAAGTGGAATGGGGGTAGGGAGGCCTTTGCCCTGCAGTGGGACGACGCAGGCTGATGATAATAATAAAATTAACAAAGAAAAGAATGCCTACTTAATAATCAAAAATAATGTAGTAGCTACAATGATTTGATATTATTATGATCTTATAAAAGGCCCAACCATTCTAAGCATTGTAAAATAGTTACAGACATTATAGCAACATTCCGAAATTTAGTTTAGTTTAAGACATATTTTATATTTTTTACACCAAATGTTTGACGAGCACCTTTTTACGTGTGGCGCTCTTTCTGATACTATTTGTATTAGAACGATGTTAAACTGTTTGCAATAAATAATTTCATTTCATTTGTCCTAGACTGTGCATGTAGGTCTGAAAATTAAATAAAGTTTTTTTCTCAAGAACTGAATTTGTATTTGATAGTTTAACGACCGGTTTCTGAAAGCCCGATCAAGACTAATCGGCTGTAAAGTCACTTGCTATTTCAGCTTTTACTTCAAATTAGATAGAGATTCGAGCTTTCAGATACCGGCGGTTATACTTCGGTAATTTTTTATAAGTGTGTAGGTACATACATTGTACCTAGGTACATAAAACTATTCTACATTACCTACATTTGAGTTCCTAGAACCACTTGCACCATATAGCTAATACAAAGATTTTCTATTGTGGTTGGCCGAGGTATGAAGTGAAATGAAGGTATGCAGAGGCTTGGCGACAGACTCGAGTTATCATATTTTTATGAGTGCCTCAACTCATGAAGATATTTCACCTTCAATATATTTACCTCACTGAAAGCTTTCATTAATTATGGAGAAAGGAGACTTCCGTTTCCGTTGATTTCTAATGTAGCGGCCACACCGTCTAACGTCACGGCACGCCCATTATCGCAACAATTATTGCGGTAATTCTCGCGTAAAACCCTTTGATTTTACAACGGCAATGTTTTTGCCATTGTAAAATTCTCGCGGTAATCAACGTGTCGTGGTCACACCAACGATCAACGTCCATTACCGCGATTGCCATTTCTCGGTAGTGTGGCCAAAGCATAAAAGTTTTCATCCACCTACGCTCGGGGTTCGAACTTTCGAAGTAGGTACTCTAGATTCAAGATGCTACAAATGATTAATTACTATAAATAGTAATAATAATAATAATGCTGGACAATCCACACAGCACCATCTAGCCCCAAAGTAAGCTACTCAAAGCTTGTGTTATGGGTAGGTACTAAATAACTAATATAATTTAATACAATAGACCTACATAGATATAGATATTTTTTATTATTCATAGAAAACACCCAGACCAACGCAACAAATTCCTGCAGATCGTACAAAAATTTGGTCCGAGGCGGGAATCGAACCCGCAACCTCTAGCGTCGCAGGCGGTCTCTCGCCCGCTGCGCCACTGAGGTCGTCAAATACCTAACCTAGAATAGGTACTGTTTGACTGCATGTCAGTCAGCCCAAGGAATTTAGACACCAAGAAACTACCTACAGCTGCTGTCAACCAGTTATCCACAGATTTAATTCAATTCGTTACCAAGGCAACACAACAGATTTTAGAAACGTAATCTGGAAGAAAGATTTTTAATTCTTGCAACAGAAATGAATCGTCTAAGATCCCTGATAGCCGGCACTGTACGCGCCAGGCCAGTGCTTTCTAGAATAGAAACTCCTAATAGAATTCAGAAGTTCGGCCATCACGAGGATGGACCACCACAGCCGTTCGACAACATGCCTTTCTCTATCCCTAATCGGTTAGTCTTATTAACCTGGGGGATTGTTACTTACTACTTGTTACTTGTGTTGGACTCCTGTATCCGCATTTAGACTCTAAGGTGGTCAATGGACCACCTAGAGTCTAAATGCGGATACAGGAGCGGATGCGTGAGGGGTGATCTGGCTACAATTGTAGCTCCAAAAAACCGCCGAAGCTTCCTGGGCGCTTCACAGGCGCGGAGGAGTGACCTGGGGGTTCCTTAGGATTTGCTGTCGTTGGGAGGCTACGCCCTCGCATTCCAGGACTACGTGGGCAGTTGATTCTTCTTCGGATAGGCAGCCTCTGCAGAGTGGACTGTTTGTCGCTCCGATGTTGTACAAGTGTTTGTTCAGTGGACAGGTGGCTGGCTGTAACCTGCAGGATTGCTATAAGTACCTTTAACATGTGGTCGTTGTAAGGCACTTTTCCAAAGTGCGTGACCTGCGAGGCTTTTAATACCTATTGGTCATAAAATGAATATATAAACTAAGATAGTACGGCCCCCATCTTGCAGAGGCACGGGGTTTTGTGCAAGAAAGTAGCTATAGGGAGATTGAGACGGGTTCGACCGTGGCAAGACATAGGTACTGCTGCTTCTAGTTACTGATCTGAGTGAACAGGCACAGGGAAACAGGAATAGGTACCTATAGTGGTTCTTGGTTCCCACTCCATTGAACATTCATCTAAAACTTCTACTTAGGTACTCAACTCTGGTGGGCATGGTCTGGATATGTTCAAAGATACCTACTACTTACATACCTATATGTTCCGGTATCGACGGCTACTTTTCTATGCTTCCACAATAATCTCCCTGCTAGGCGAAGTCATGTGCTTCTCTGTATTATTATAACTGTTAATTTATATAAACTATATCGCAGGTATTTGAACTGACAAGAAACCATAACAAATCCCTAGCAATGTCCTACAAATTAATGATAAAGAAAAACTTTTCAGGTTTGTTGCCACAGCATTCTTCAGTGTTTTCTTTGGTATTGGATTTTGGGCGCCGTTTCTCATTCTCTGGTACTCAATGGCTAAGAGAACCCTGTGATGTTAAGAAGTGAATAAATGTTAACTATGTATTTACATTTCTTTTTTCATTTTCAAATATTAAGAGCCCGGTGACAGCAGTTCGCAATTTCAAAATAAATAAATAAATAATGCTGGACAATCCACACAGTACTATCTAGCCCCAAAGTAAGCTATTCAAAGCTTGTGTCATGGGTACTAGATAACTGATATATTTAATACATTATATACTTACCTACATAGATAGATATTTTTTATTATACATAGAAAACACCCAGACCATCGGAACAAATTTCTGCAGATCTTACACAAATTTGTTCCAAGGCGGGAATCGAACCCGCAACCTCTTGCGTCGCAGGCAGGCTCTCGCCACTGTTCGAATACAAATAATACAATAATATAAGGGAAATATGCTTGAATCAGAAATCATTTTGGTATTGAGCCAGCGTAAGGCCAAACATACATACAAACCTAATACCAAAATGATTTCTGATTCAAGCATATTTCCCTTATATTATTGTATTATTTGTATTCGAATAGTATTTATGTGTGTCACTGGATAGTTATTTTCTCAAATAATTTCCAATCGCATTTGAAATTGCGAGCTGCTGTCACCGGGCTCTTAAGGCGAGGATATCCCAGCCTTAACATATAAGTATTGTTTGAATGGCACTCTTGAATGACAAGTACCTATGTATATAGCTTTATCATAATTTAGATTTTTGCTTCTAGCTCAGACAATCAAGACTCAAAACATTCTCTAGTCTAGTGCCTAGAATTCCGGCGTGAGGTTAAAAGAACTCACTTAAATGAAGTTTATATGGTAAACACAAATAAACAATTATTGACAGGAAATAAAATGACTGATTTAATACATATAACACACTATTTATTAATATGGAAACAATAAGTTACTACAATGATTACTCAAGCATTCTTCAAGGCCAGGATGGTGGTTCTCCCTCCTTAACCCTGCCTCCGTACAGACATGACTTGTCCCTAAAGCTAACCATCCTGAGAGTCTCCTGGTCATCCAGGAACTTTCCGATGGCAAAACCTGTCAATGGGACACCGAACCAGATGAACCGAGTTGTGATTCCGAAGATTGCCATAATTGCTTCTTGTGTTCCTTCCACTTCCTGGTATGGTTCCAATCGAGGAAAATACAGCTGGCAGCAAAGGTTGGGAACGCGATGCTCACCACGTTACGGCGGAGAAAGGGTCCCAACGCCATAAAACTGTAAATCAAACAAGATTGGTTTTATCACCTAGATAGGTATGGATAGGTTAGGTGATGAGAATCTGAAATGACAGTGACACTGCTTTACAATTTAGATAGGGCTGAATAAATGACACTAGTTACATAACCCACACTTGCAATAATTGGGTACTAAAATTCAGAAATAGCAAGAGTATTCTTGCGTGAGTGCCAGTCAGAGAGCAGATAGGTACCTACATAGCAAAGACTAATTACAAAGTTCTTCTAATCCTTGTATTATCTCCTTGATGTCAGCACTTGTCTGAAAGATCTAAACAAGTAGGACGTCCATCTCGTAAAAAAACTACTGCTGTGTACTGGCTCACTAATGGGCGCACAGAGAATTGCGTTTAGATTAAATCTTAAAAATAACAAAACAACACGAATCTAAATCTTACAAATATTTAGTAAAAAATATCGAAAAACTAACCTAGCCCGTTACGCTCGTTTTCCCGTTTTCCCTTTTTTGCTTCTTCTTCGTAATTTATATTTTTCCCCGCTGCTGTACTGTCATTTCAACGCCTAATCTGGTCAGTGTCAAGTCAAATTAAAATTTTATTAGAATTAGTAATTAAAATAAAATGTTTTTTCAGCGTTCTAAAAAAGTGGTTCTTGATATTTATGTCTAAACGAGACGCGCAACGAGACAATTTCATCCTGTCCTATTATTGTATCCAAAAATAAATACATAAATTTTGAAGCGCCATCTATGATTATATTCAGGTTTTATTTTAATAAATGTGATTGGACAGCAGCGACACCCAAGGAATTAGAGTACTAGCGTCCCCAAACAATTAGGTTTCACAAAAAAATAAGAGATGGCGCTACAATGCTGATTTGCTACGTCAATGCACACGCACAGTATAGTGCGCGTCACGCAAAAAGAACGCTGGAAAGGTGTGTGATGGCGCGAGTATCCTACTATTATTATTTACGGCGGAAGTTTGTAATTATTGATGTTTGTTACTCTTTCACGCCGGAACGGATCTGGATGAAACTTGGCAGAGAGATAGATACTTAGATAGAACCGCGGGCGCAACTAATTTTGTATAATATGCGTGAAACACATCCCCTCGTTTTTTCCAGCGTTTTTTTGGTTGACGCGCCCTATAGGTACCTAAAATGAGTCCATCAGAGTCGAATGACTTTCTGCCTCCGAATATGTTGCTTTTCACTTCGTAAAAAGTAAGTTTTTTATTGGAGTTGGTCAATTGAATCATTCGTGATTAGTATTACTTTGGGGTACTACCTGGTTCCGTGTATCAAGTAAGTAGGTTGACGTGTTTATCAAAATCAGTTTTGCCCATCGTCGTAAATCGGTAAGACATTTTGTCCTGCACCGTGGAAATCAAACCTGGACTTCTTTTGTTTCAGCCAGTTAGTAGCCCGCTTCGCTGTAATACAATACGCCACTGCTCCTGCCTCTGCTGCTGCATTGGTTTTTTATCAGGGTCTACGCAAAGCACTATGTCGTAGACCCTCTGCGGCGTAGAGTCTACGCAAATAATAGCTATGGGGTTGCTATTTGATTTCTGTCGTGAACAGCAGGTTACGCATTATCTCACCACCGACCACGACCAATCTGTCAAGGGTTGCAACAACCAAGAAGAAAGGCTGTAGATTCGTTTTCTGTCATCTATCGAAGCAACATAGCATTTTCATTTTAATTGTTTTTCTAGTGTTATTTTGAGTTGTGTTGTGTAATTTTGGTGGTATTTTAACCAACATTACTTGTGGTCTTAGCACAAAGTGTAAGCATTTGAAATGAAAGTGTAATATGTGATATCGTGATTTGACCGAAAATGTTTCAAATGTTTTGAAGAAACCGCCACCATTTTCTTCAAAACAATTGACTGACTCGACTTTCGACTGACGTGACTAGAAACATAACAAAGAGCATATAATCTCTATCACTTGACACTGGCAAGATTGTCTATAGACAGGAGCCATATAAAAAAACAAAAAAAAAAAAGAAGGGAGGCTGTAGGTATATCAAGTAGCTTTTATGCACCTATTCTAGTGAGGTTAGGTTGTCTTCAACCCGTCACATCTGTTTATATACAACCGAAAAGGTGGTATATAATAGGTTCTTCTCGGACAAAATTTCTCTTAAATATTTTTTAGATAAATTGTGTTTTGTTTATTGAGGTCAAAATATTGGATCGTCCACGAACGCAAAACTATACATAATGACTAATTCAATGACCTCAGTGGCACAGCGGGCGCAAGAGGTTGCGGGTTCGATTCGCGCCTCGGAACAAATTTATGTACGATCTGCAGAAATTTGTTCCGTTGGTCAGGGTGTTTTCTATGTAAAATAAAAAATATCTATGTAAGTACCTATATAATAATACCTATTACCTATATAATACCTATTAAATAAATTAGTTATCTAATAGTACCCATAACACAAGCTTTGAGTAGCTTACTTTGGGGCTAAAAAAATAAAATAAAATAATGCTGGACAATCCACACAGCACTATCTAGCCCCAAAGTAAGCTATTCAAAGCTTGTGTTATGGGTACTAGATAACTGATATATTTAATACATTATATACTTACATAGATAGATATTTTTTATTATACATAGAAAACACCCAGACCATCGGAACAAATTTCTGCAGATCGTACACAAATTTGTTTCACGGCGGGAATCGAACCCGCAACCTCTTGCGTCGCAGGCAGGCTCTCGCCCGCTGCGCCACAGAGGTCGTCAGAGGTCGGTCGGGGCTAGATGGTGCTGTGTGGATTGTCCAGCATTATTTATTATAATTTACTTACCTGTTCAAGGTGTAGTATAGTTTGTTTTAATTCGTTTTATAGTGTTAACCTACACTTACCAACACGTTTTTTTATGTCCTACTCGTATTTTAAAAGTTTTGGGATAAGCTACTAATGAATTCTCTACCTACGAGTACCTAAGATTCAGGACCAAATAATAAAATAAAGGTTGAAACAAAATGGGAGTTAAATAAAACCAGAATATTCTCTATTTTCATATATTCATTGACAGTTATAACAAACTTAAATAATAATGTAATTGAGACAGATACTACTGAACGACGACGTATCCAAATCAACTGATCTTAAGAGATTAATATTTTCCACAAATGTAAAATGTAATCTACACGACTTTACAACATTCATATTGAGTACACTGATTAATGAATTGTACTTACTAAAAAACGGTTGAAATTGATTGAACAGACAAGTCTACTAAGAAAAAAATTTAATGCTTTGGTGTTAATATTAAGTATACGGAGTTTTTTTGAGACGAGGACCTTCACCTTGTTACAGTTTTTTTTGCTGAGTGAACATTATGTCCAAAATCTGTGAATGCTGTTCATAATATCTCAAATAGTTAACCTAGGACCGTTTTCGTGTTTTTTTTCCTAATGGTTTAGGTATCTGCCCTTACTGTCGCGTCTCAAAAATCCTATTATAAACATTAAAAAATAAAAGTTCACGATATAGAGGAGATCGGTACAAAAATATTGATTGATAAGTGAGACACACATGGCCAATTTAAAAAATATATAATTATGTATGTACCGTAAAGGGCTATTTGGGATTGAAGGAGTTTTTTGGAACACTGAATTATAGGTTTTGTTCGTCACTAATTTACTATTTACTCAAAATAATCTAGAATTCTGATAAATCTTCTGATAAAGAAATCTTGAATCAAAATCCAGATATTTTTATTAAATAGTAGCGAATAAAACTTATAGTTCCAAATAACCCTTTGTTTCCTAACAACCCCCACTTAAAATTAGAAAGAAAACTTTCTTAAATCCCCAATAATTTTTTCAATCATGTCAATGATCACAGTAGAATTGAATGTTCAACCTTAGAAAATTAAATTCATAGAATCTGATTTACAATATTGAAAATAAATCTTAATTAGGAACATAATCGAGATTGAAAAATAAATAACAATTAGATTAAAAACGAGTTTTTCTATTTTTAATGTAACTTTAACGATATGGTTCCGATTCAAACACAGTCATATGTGTTGAAAACAAAATCGTTAAAGAAACATTAAAACATTTAGAGTGACTCAAATATTATTATATAATAAAATAACAGAATATGTATGTAATAATACAAAATTATAAATTATAATTCATCAGTATGTTTTTGTGACCCCTATAACATTAATTACATCTACGAATATCTTGCGAGAATAACATTTATTGAAATTATTACAATTCTGATTATAATGGTTTATTATAATATTGATTAGTTTAAAAAAATCTTTATTTTATTCATTAAAATTATTCATACACACAGAATCTTAATACATAAGCGCACGAGAGCAAATAATACTAATTGACATAACTATAAATAATGAATACTGAATTTGAAATCATAGTAATACCTATTAGTGAATTAAAGTCTATGCAATACACTCGCGCGCTGTTCATCCATGCTTTACAAACAATATTTCGATAGAAACATATTAAATATTGCAATATTCATCTAATCAATAAAAGTACTAAAACAAACTCAATTAGAACTCAAAAAGGTACAAAATAACTTCTACTAAACCTGGAAAACTCAACGTTCCAAACTTTCCAATAAAACTAAAGTATTTTCGTTTTCCATTTGCTCGTATACATATTTTATCGTATATTTACGTTACACATAATATGTTATGTTCTTACATCAATTTTATATACTGAAGCTGGCATTTATTTTAATAGCATAATATAACATCTGTTCGCACATTACATGGAATTCTGAATCATAGTCTTAGGCGACAACTACAATTTCATTTTGAACAAACTCATTAAGTTTGTCGCTCGCCCTTAATAAATGTGCGATGCGAACAACGATTATAGACACCAATTATACTTAGAATAGTATTTCAACGGGTAGGTTTTATTTTGGAAATGTATTGCACACCAACAGAGTATCTATTACACATTAGAAGTTAATATAACTCTAAGAACCTGTTAACAACACCTTAAGATACAGTTATCTGGAACTTTAGTGTAAATTAAAAGGTAATTTTATCAAAATAATTGTCACAGGGGTGACAGAAACAGGAGAAGTGTAGCAAAGTTATAAACTATATATAACTTTGACTTGAAGACCAGGTTATATAGTGAGAAGGTTATATTATAGACTTATTATTGCACCGTCTATACCCCTCATCTTGTAACTAATTTCTGTTAAATCGATACTCACTGGACTACTTTTTCAGATGTGGAAATAGCATTAATATTATATAGACAGGCCTACAAAGGTCGGGCACTGTCTGTTTATTTAAGAAAATAGCACACCAAAGGCTCTATCATAAGCTACGAAGATAGAATTCGAACATAAAAAAATACTTATCACAAATAATTGAGACAGAATGTAAATAACTTGTCATGCAGTTAAATCGTGCAAATTTCCAGTACCTATTGTTTACTTTAAATCATCCATCATAAGTCTAACATAAATAACGAACCAAAACCGCCTTTGTAGATGGATAGTGTATAGATAGGTTATGCTACAAGTAATATACTTAGCTATCACGAAAATAATATAGGTAGATACTTACCTTATTAATTATTCAAAAATTTATAATTTTTCAGTAAAATAAATTAATGTTTAATATAATTACAACTACAAAATCCATTTGATACAAAAAATAAATGAACTAATTAGTCAGTTCTAACAAAATGGCACTTTGCAATAATTGCATTGCGTACGATGGTTTGAGACAACGAAAACAATATAAATTTAAATTTTGACGCCTATAATAGCCAAACGCTTGCCTGTCAGGGTAATACCACACCGGCCAAATATATAATATAGTATATTTTCACTATATAATAGTCATATGTATTCAATTTTTATATAATAATTTTGAATTTTTAAATATTCTTACTTTATACAGTTAAGCACGTTCTGATCAGGCAGCGGCTACGGCGGCGCCCGATCGACGACAGCCGAGTCGGCTCCGCCGTCGCCGTTGCCGCATCCCTTCTCATCGCCGCACCCATCCCAACACTTACTGTGGTCAAAAACTTGGAAGGCACTTTCTACTTTCTCAAAAATTTAAAATTTTAATTACTTTTTGAACACATTAGCCTAAACTTACACAATAGAAAATATGCGTAGTAACATTTACCAAAATTACGCATTATTCATCCGAAACGTATAGGCCATATATTTTTTAATTTTTTTCCTAGATTAAAACTTTCTTTCCAAAAGGACAGCCAAATAGTCAACACTAGTTCAGGAATCGCAGTTAACTTTTTCATTTTATAATTTGGTCTTTTATTTTACATTCTAATTTCCAAACCTCAACTGAATCAGATAATTCCAAACACGAAATAATAGTTGAAGTATCAAGGCCACTTTGAGACTTATTATAAACATGCGGTAACATATTCTTGCGACGAGTTTTTCCCCGGGTGCTGTCATATCGCACCCTCCCACATACATTTTTATAATAGGACGCCAACGAGATCGCCAACAATTTATAAATCATGGTATACCCTTGCGGCAAGAACAATACTAGAAATATCTCACCGAAACTATAAAAATAAATAATTACTATGGGTTCGAAGAAGTCACTGATAAACCAAATTTGTACATCCACACCTAAACGCAAAGTGAGGCCACAAGCGTGGCTCACGCAGCTGATTGCTACAACACAAACATAGTACACGTATAGCTAATACAAGTTCGCTGAAACGTTATCCTAACTATAGGTAGGTATAGAAGGTGTAGCAGACGCTTCAACGACCAACATTCACTGGCGATTTTAGTGCTCCTAAAGTAAAGCGGCGTCCCCAGCCCTCGGCGACACTCATCAAAGAATCATTAACAGTTCAATTATCTTATTATAGCGACGAATAATGAAAACTACTATTTAAATAAATCGAAAGGATTGATAAGGAAAGCAATCAAGTGTTGTGATTGTGTTTGATTGTTATCGACAGTCGATTAATCAAAGAGTAACTATGAGTGCAGAAGCGATGATAGCACGGCGAGAGCCGGAGGCGCCGCAGACACCTAACTTTAGCCTAACATTTGGAACAATCACTACTGGCTAATGATACATCTATACATTTGGCGACCACTAAGCCTACGTACGTGAGTCGCGACGCGGGGCGGCCGCGGTCGGGCCCCCAGCTCATCTACTACACGAGTCCACATCCATCTGACTTAAAGAAAATGATTCTCTATGGGGACACATCTAAAGCTAATACATAATTCATCTTAACACGAATGCTTCCTGGATTACAATGATTTAGGTATACAGAACAGTCTTTTGAATCGGGCCAAATATTTTTTAAATTTTGATATCCCTACAGTCACAGATGGGTCTAAGATGTAATGTTTAAAAGCTTACACAGACAACGTTGACATTCTACTTGATAGATAAATAGTAAAATGATGTAGCGAGGGTAGGTGGCCCGTGCTAACGTAGGCACCGCCGCTTACTCTCCTACATTGTACAAACGCTATACTAACCAAGGACACGTTTACTATAACACATTCAATGAATAGCCACCAACTACTTCGAAATAATTAAAACACGTAACTAAATAACAAGCATCGTATTGCACAGCAAAATTCACAATAATTTATTAAATATGAAATATACGACTGCTACATTTCAATTGTAGCAAAAAAAGCACGTAAATAATTATAATCATGCAAGAATATAATAATAGTTGTCGATTAAGGAGCCTCATAATGTCCCTCAGACCCTAAACGACTTATCGTCATCGCAAACCCCTAACCGGCTTCGATATGGGACGCGCACCAACTATCCAGTTGTTCTACCAAGATTACTAAAATATTTCCTCCATCCTTAGCTTTTATATGTCTACAAGAAACATAGATCTAACACAAGATCAAACGCAACTGCCATAAATTAAATTGATTTTATTTACATAGCAACAAAATATTTAAATAATCTCTCAGTTTAGAGCAGGTAATATGGAGA
This sequence comes from Plemyria rubiginata, assembly GCA_963576535.1. NCBI lineage: Eukaryota > Metazoa > Arthropoda > Insecta > Lepidoptera > Geometridae > Plemyria > Plemyria rubiginata. The sequence goes on from OY754905.1 coordinate 1,530,211, forward strand.
CAACATTGTTTGTATGATTTCAACACCGAGAAATAACCGACCAGAGCTACCAAGAGCTATAGATCCGCTAGCATAGGTAAATAGGATTAAAACTGCGCATAAATTGCTAGGACCGCCTCAGTGAATGTGCTGCGCGGTAGGTAATTATCTCTCGTATGGACGAGTGCGCTGGAGTCTCGTCTTTACGTAGAATTATTTAATACTCTAATGTCGATGCCACAATGCTATGCAGATCGTGTGCATAGCAATGTACCTAGACAGAGTTCAAAAATATTTATTTGTAAGGCAGATAGAGGCCTTACAAAACACAAATTTTCTTTCATGTTCTTCAATCGTTTCATGAGTTTTCAGAAACTAAAAGTTGCGATTGTATATTTTGTTTTTTACTACAAGATACACCACTATTATTATTTTGCCTACACACGAGTATGTACTATAATTTATGATTAAAACATTTTATAGTTGGGGTTCAAATTCCATTACGTGTAGGTTTGTTCTAAATCATATTTTAATGTTAAAGTAATTCAAATGGAATCAATTGAATGTTGAACTGTAACGTATATCACCGGATGTGACAGTTTTATTAATAAGTACCGCCTATTATAGAGATGAGATCAAACCTTATGGGAAGATAGTCTGCATCAGTCTCCATCCTCAATGCTATTGGTTACAGATAGTGGTGTACGCGGAAGTGTTAAAAGTAACTCCCGGGGCCGTTGCGGTTCTGGAGGTAGTAGTAGGCAACAGGCAGCGGTGGAGGCAATCCTGGTTGCGTACCAGTTTGCATGTTAGATTGCATGCCGGGTTGCATTGTTGGATTCATTCCGGGTTGCATGCCGTGTTGCATGCCAGGTTGTATGCCGTGCTGCATGCCGTGTTGCATGCTATGCTGCAAGTCGAGTTGCATAGCTGGTTGCATGCTGGGCTGCATGTTTTGCTGCATTATTTTTGGCGATGTGTGGGCGGGCGGCGGTGGCATTCCCGGTGGAGTATGTGTCATCACACGGGGCGGGGTGTGTGCCGGTTGCAGTAAGCCCGGAGAATGCGCCAACAGTCCGGGCGATGTGTGCGCTTGCTGCAGCAGCCCCGGCGACATGTGAGCCAACATGCTCGGAGATGTGCAGGCTAGCGTACCCGGTGAAGTGCGCGCGTGTGCCAATATTGCAGGTGATATATTATGAGCTTGTGGTATGATGGGTGACTTACATGCGTTTGCCATCATATTAGGCGAAATGCGAGTATTAGCTATCATGTTAGGAGATGTACGAGCATACGCCATTTGACCCGGTGACATGGTGTGTGGTTGTGGCATGTTAGGCGAAGTACGGGTCTGCGTCATCATGTTCGGCGATGTACGCGCATATGTCATTTGACCCGGCGACATGCCATGTGGTGGCGGCATATTCGGCGAAGTGCCAGTATGAGTCATCCTGTTCGGCGATGTACGCGCATATGTCATTTGACCCGGCGACATGCTATGTGGTGGCGGCATATTCGGCGAAGTGCCAGTATGAGTCATCATGTTCGGCGATGTACGCGCATATGTCATTTGACCCGGCGACATGCTATGTGGTGGCGGCATATTCGGCGAAGTGCGGGCATGCATCATGTTGGGAGAGGTTTGGATGTGCGGCATCATGTTGGGCGAGGTGCGCGCGCGCGGTGACGTGCGCGAGTAGGGCGTCGTGCCGGGCGTACGCGCGTGCACGGAGCGCGGCGCGGCGTGCGCGGGCGGCGGCGGAGCGGCGGGCGAGGCGCGGGCGCGACGCGCTCTCGGCGGCGGAGCAGCGGGCGCCGCACCCGCGGCCGCGCTTCATATATCCATGCGCGCGGCGTCCGGCACCGACGTCTCGGCGTCCATGGACGCGGGCGAGTTGCCCTGACCGTTGCGAGACACGGGAGTCTTCGGAGGCCCCATCTCGGAGGCATCGCGGTCGCTGTAGCGGCTGTCGGGACGCGGGGAGGCGAAGGGCCGGAACGGCTCCGTCGGGCGGTTGGGTTCGAGCGCGTGGCCCGGCGGCGGCGGCGAGCACAGCGGCGACTCCAGGCCAGCCGTCATCGGCGACGGCAGCTGCGGCGAGTGCAGCGGCCGCGGCGGCAGGCCGAGGTGCGGCGGGTGCTCGGTCGGGCGCTGCGCCGCGACCACCATGTTGCACATCTGGCGGCGCAGGCCGTGCGCCACGGCGGCGACGGCGGCGGCGGCGGCGGCGTTCGGCGACACGCGCCCATCGCGTCCATTGCCGCACCCGTTACCCCCCACGGGCACCGGGTTCGGGCCCACTATACCGTCCTGAAACATGCACATTGCCCCCTACAATGTCTGTTACGGTGTGCGGTGCCGCGCTTTTTTATTTTTACTATGGAAATCGCAAATGCATTTTCGCTTCGCTGACATTATAGGTACAGATACATAAAACCATCAGTCATGTTTATGACACCATTTACCCTTTGCACTTAAAAAAACTATGGATTCGCACCAAAACAGAGTCGATTCACAGCAAATCAGCGTCTGTAAGCATCTCTGAAGAGTTGGATGGACAAGGATCCTGGAGAGTACTGACCGTGATGGCTGGATAGGGCGGCATCTCGACCTCTCGCATGTGCGCGTGCGCAGTGTGCGCGCCGTGCGTCTCGCGGAACACGACGGCGCGGATGACGCCGCGTATGTGGTCGTCTGGCCACACGCCCAGCAAGATTCTTTGCGGACGGCCGCGCCCTTTCGGTCTCAAATCTGCAATGTCGCATAATAGTAAAACGTGAACGGACTTCTTCTTCTTCTTGCGGTTAGTGACGGCACGATTACGAGGTGAATAAATATACCTAGGTGTCCTACTCGATGCATGGTTTTATTTAATTGATTTTCTTAATTCTATTTCATTGACGACCTCTGTGGCGCAGCGGGCGAGAGCCTGCCTGCGACGCAAGAGGTTGCGGGTTCGATTCCCGCCTTGGAACAAATTTGTGGACGATCTGCAGAAATTTGTTCCGATGGTCTGGGTGTTTTCTATGTATAATAAAAAATATCTATCTATGTAAGCTTTGAATAGCTTACTTTGGGGCTAGATAGTGCTGTGTGGATTGTCCAGCATTATTTATTTAAGTATATAATGTATTAAATATATCAGTTATCTAGTACCCATAACACAAGCTTTGAGTAGCTTACTTTGGGGCTAGATAGTGCTGTGTGGATTGTCCAGCATTATTTATTATTTATTTATTTTTATTTATTTATTGCAGACCAACGATTTAAAGAAGTCAGTCGCTTTATTAATTCACGTAGATACATGTGTAGGTTAGAAAGAAAGGGAGGAATGTAGTCTGTGGATGGCAAAAAAGGTACGTAGGGCATTAATATTTCGAAGGAAACTAATACCACGCGGCATAAATAAGAGATCAATTTTTAATTTAACAGAGGACTAGGATTTTTACCAACCTATTTCATTTAAATGTCGGCATGTATGCTTAACCGAAGCAAACATTACGTCGACATAGAAATTGCAGTTTTAGGTTCATAAGATCAAAACAAAACCATACATTGAGCCAGATACATACAAACACCATGGTGAGGCATAGTAATTAGGTTATTAGATACTCCTAACTTAAAGACATACAAACCAAGTACTAAGACTAAAAAAAAATTAGCTACATATACCTACATTAATCTAAAATTATCACAAACATGCGTATTAGTAAAGCGGTTTAAAAAAATTGCACAAGAGACGATTCACGCGCGAAAAAAAATCATGACACAAGAAAATGTACGAAAGTATTTATTTTCGGTTTCTGCGAAGATATGTGGAATGACTTTACTTTTCGCGCGATCATCTTTCATTATGCACAGCAATAAACTATTTAAGAAAACAATACTTATAGTTTGTGAACCGCGTAAAGAAAAAAGTACATAATGTTGAAATACATCCGTAATATTTTTTTTTATAATTCCTGAAAAAATTTAGTTGTAATGTTGAAATTTTAAGCTTCATTTTTGGGATTACCACTTAGTTTTATTCTTTAAAAACTATTTTAGTAAAACTATAATTTCTTAATGCTTTTAAGAACTATTTTTTCAGTCTAAAACCCTTTGGAATAAAGCCATTTTACATTGATGTTCGAGAAGGCTTACAAGCTATCTTGGTACTAAAAAGTTTGATTAAATGCGACAACTAGTAAAACTTGGCAGTTATTTGGTGGTTGTCTGCGTCTAAAGGTAATTGAGATCTTTTTCCAAAGAGTACCTAAGTTCCGTATTCGTGTTACGGGAGGGATGTTCTCTGTAATGGCATATTTGAAAACAATATTGTTTTATTGAGAATTATTGTTATAATATTAAACCTACTTAGCAATCATACGGTCACAGCAAGCAAGCTCAGGAAATATAATAAATAAAACATAAGGTCGCCTTGCAAATCACATCGCTTTGTAGATAATATTATTTATTCTAGCGTCGCATTTGACTCTAAATAAAATATTACAATGTACATTAATATATTTATCTGTGATTCAGTGGAAGAGAATCAAACTTGAAACTTGCGTAATTAGTTATTGGTTTTAAATAAATAAGTATCTACCCAGATTTATAAAGGCAAATAAAGGTGCAAGTAAATATATTTCTTTGAAAACGAAATTATATAATTTTTAGAGGATAACCTTCCTAAAAACTAACTAATTTTAGTCGAATTCGTTCTTATAATAAGTTTTTTATTTGAATACATAATATTTTGTTAATAAAATTAGGTAGGTTTGAATTTTGATCCTGTACCACTGACTCACATTGTATTAAAATTTATGCCATTGTTTTGTTAACAAACTGTAAAAAAATGACACAAATAAGTGACACGACATTTAGTATAAATTATAGAACTATTTATATTAACGACTAAAAAATGTCAGCTGGATGCCGTTCTAAAGGTTAGTCTTACTCAATAGTGTCATAAAAAATACTTAAAAAGTCATCGATGGTAGTTATCGACGAAACTAGGTAAATATTTTTGATGATAGTTGTTAGTTATTTACAAGAAAACCCGGCCGTAGATAGCAAAAATTTACCATTCGATATTTTTGAAAAATATTTTCTTTATGTTTTTTTTTAGAACTTGGTAAACTGACGCTAAATACGAGCATGAAACAAAATTGTGAGACTCACTCTTACTTCACGCTTTGTCTATAAGTCAGTTATGCTGGTATCTGTAGCTTACTACGGACGGCTAACGCTAGGTTTTAGTGTACGTTCTAGGAATGACCAATTTAAAAATAACTACCAATTTGATACTTTGCCTATGTAAAGTTCTGTCATTTCCATAACGTACTAAAACCAAGCTCCCGAAAAGTGAGATACATATACTCGGCTGGTCAGTTCACATCTACCGTGAATTTAGAGTGAGTTTCATCCATCAGACCGGCAAAACAAATGACATTCGAAAATAAAGTTTCAAATGTCACTTACATGTGATGCACGTACCTGCTCCCCCGTCAGCGCTCGGGCCAAGCATGTTGTGGACCCGGTTAGCGTATAGTACGAACGTCGGGTATGGTATGTCGTATTTTCTAGCCGCTTGCGAGAGCGAGAGCCCTTCCTTCAGCACGGAGAAGATAGCCTCGGCCATGGTCTCGGGCCTCCAGGACTTGAGAGGTCCGCGCTCTCTCAGGCGCAGGTTGTGCACCATGTTCTGATTGGTGCTCCAGCATTGTTGCCACAGCGACTGCATCCGGTATTGGTAGGTCTCTGCTGGAAAGAGACGGAGATAGAGTTAGTATCTGCTGTGATATAATCAGTGTCATCAATGTGAACCTGTTTGGGAAGGGACAAGCTAGATTCCAAGGGCTCTTAACGTGTTATGCGTTTGCAATTATTGCAAAGGAAGTATAATGTCAGAATCCTGAGCATTATTTTCAACGTATTGAAGCTTTTGTCATAACAGGCATAGGAAGTTTTGATGAAATACGAGAAAAGTACTTGAAGAAATATCTAATACCAACAGTGATTTTTTTAGAAGGTTAACAGTTAACAGTTTAACAATTTACAGTATTAATCAATAAAAATGTTATTGTAATAAAATTTAATGGACCGAGCAGATGCAATAATAACATAGTCGTCCAAAGTTCAAGTTTAAATGATAGTATAGAATGGCAAAACCAGCAAGATGAGTCAACTTAGCTCTCATTAAGCTATTGTAAATACAAAAACTCCAAAAAACTGAATGGCATCAGCATTGCCATTCAGCGTGGCAATGCAGCCAGTGTCTTGGGTACGCTTCCGACTGGCACTAATTCGGATCAGTTGAGCTATCTATAGATCGTTTGCAACGGTCTGCAGATAGCTCAACTGTTTCATATGTATTTTGTACATTTAATAATTGTAACTATTCTTGTAATTCTCTTTGTAAATAAATGCCTACTAAAAAAACTTCATATTAAAATAATACATTTTAACACATACAAAGTAAAAACAAACATACATGCAAAATAGCAAATAAAAGGAATCATAAAATATTTACCTCCTATGGAATCTGCGGAAGAGAAACAAAGAAAAATAGATTGATTATTAATAAAACAATAAATATATGTATATCATTCAATGTACGTATAATCTTAAAACTATTACAAGTGGCATTTTCAAATATAACCTTTAATATAGTAAAAATTAAGTACAAATTTCATCAGTGAATTAAAAACACTGAGCTTTAATTTATTTGACTTAGATTTGATATTTTTTCACTACTTATACATGTTGATCATCTTTCTAAAGGCTCTTAATTGGCATAATGCCAATCCTGGTACACCCGAATCATCAGAAATGCTCAGTATTAACAAAATATAATAATTATTATATTGTCACTCGTTTTTGATACTATCGATTGATCAACTTGGTAGATCTATCACTATCTATCATGAACAGTCAAGTAAGAGGCCATAGCGTATATTTTGCATTAAGTATATGCGCTATTGTGGAAGATGGGACAGCTAACGTCTTTTAAACAATGCAAAAAGCCACAATAGCAAAATGCTACAATGAATTTAATTATTATCATGAAACAATAACATATAATTATGTCTATAAACGATCGTGACGGCAAAACAGTACTTTATAAATTTAATTACGAAGAACCGTCCTTGGTAATTACATTATTATAACAACAATATTTTCGGTGCATCGTCGTATGAAAATTATTATATAACGGGAGTATGTGGTTGATTGAAAGACAATGATGGCAAATCTTTTGTAACAGCTAAGTATTTTACACAATCTTAGTTATAACTAAATTTGCCACAATTGTCGTGATCAACTAAATAAAGAACTTTAACTAAGAATCATAACCAAAATAAGGTCATTCTTTAATTTTTCCACATCATTATGCAAACATTTTATTAAAAACTAAATCCTAAGTAGTACGCTATAAAAAATATACAATTCAATATATAAAAATATAAAACAAAAAATATCCTTATTATAAAATTAAATATGAACTAATAAGGCACTTTATTGAGCAAGTTACACTTTTTTCAAGTCTCTAACCATACGAATAAACTACTTTTTATTAATTACAAATGCAACTTCACGACTATATTATTATATGCATACAGATCTGTATCGCTGTGTACATCTTAGGGCACTTTACTATCGTGCGTGACTTACTGAGGCAATGTTTTGTTATAAATGAAGGTTACCACTTAACATATTCTAGGCCATCAGGATGCTCCTTTAGCTAGTAAAAAAAATTGAGAGATTGTCAAAAACTACATACGAGTCTCGATCAGCGAGTTAATTCTGGAAGCCGAGTTTATAAGTTTATTCACCCAACACATTCTTAGCTATTAACATAACTTTAGTAGGACCAGGTGCTTTTGTTAGCACTTAGTACTCAAAGTATTATGCTAATACCACCATTCGCTGCCATACTAAATTTAGTACTACTTGATACATACTATTTATAAAAAGGCCCTTTTTTGCCCATGTTATACAGGGTGTACAAAGGCAGTTCTAAAAAATAGCGCTGGTCAACCGACACAAACAACAAAAAACACAAATTCACAGGAAAACATGGTGTCTAGTTTTTTATGATTTAGTTCTACAGAAATATTGAGTAATAATATAATATCTTCGATTTTGGGTAATATCCATATTTTCAAATACTCTGTTTGTATATTTGGAGGAGGTAGCTGTGCACGTATGTTACAGTTTTCAGACGGTGTCTTTATACACCCTGTATAATTATTTAACTTTATACAGAAAAGTCAAACGATAGAGAAAGGAACTTGATAAATCTATATTAAATGTGCCTTTTACAGGCATACGATAACTTAACTTTATAATGACTTTAACTACGTTTTATATACTACTAAACATAATGTGTACCTACAACCTAATTGTACAATATTTTTGCTACACCAGTTGCACCGTGAAATGTCAAATTATTGAGTGCTTCGGGCGTTTTTATTTTTTACCTACTTAAGAATTAGTTATTGGTAAAAAGCTGGATAGAGTACAAAACAGTCTGCGTCTTAACCAAAGTATCAAATATTCTCAGCTCTCAGCTTCAGTTTAGTTCCGGAAAACGAGCCTCATCGTCGTCTGCATTTATCTCTGATTTAATTTTAGCCGATCTAGACCTCTTCGTTCTACCCGACTCCTCGTAGTACAATGACACAATTGAATTCTTTTTACAGAACGCCCACCACCATCTAAACCCCGTGAGTCCTACGAACGTGAAGCCAGGATCCCTGGCACGTCTGAGCTTTACAACGAACTCAAGGACCTCCTTTAGCGACTTTTTGGTTCTCCTATTGTACGGCGAGACACTGGTGTAGCAACAGTAATCTAAGATGGTTTTTTCTTCATCAACTGTCAAACCAGCATCATCAAGAACTGCCATCCGTTTTGATTTCCCTAATATATTGTCGTACAAGGTTCCTTTTGGTATGGCGTAGTGTGTCGCAGCTTGGGTGAAGCGCATTCGTTGTGTGACAACAGCCTGGATGGCTTCTTGCAGCTGCCCGTCCGTCCATCTTGGTGCTTTCAGCTTGACGGCGAGACCGTGGTACTCTGGTAGATAAGCAACTAAATAAACACAACTGTACGTGCCAAACTTAAATGCGTGTCTGAAGCCGGCTTGTCTACTTTGAACTTTAACTTCTGAAGAGCTTTTAAGTTTAGCTACGTAGTGATGCAAGATCAATGCAATCGAAAATATTGAAAATATAGGATGTGATACGAGCTACTTCAGCCTATAACAATAAGGTTCAGTTTACTGAGCCATCTCGCGATGACGTATTATCAAATCCGTCATCGCGGGATGTGTCAGTAAACTACCAAGGGAGAAGACTCCCTAGAACATCACGAAAGAAACGTTAACGCCAAAATATAGATACAATTGTATGAAAATTACATTAGCTTGACATTAGCCCGCCCCAGGAAGTTATGCTAGGGCTCCATTACGTGTTCCCACGTTTATAAGACAATATCAAACAACTAGGTATATTATCTGTGGTCCAGTTAACGGTGCGTAAACTGTTACATAACTGCATTATTAGCTCGAATCACATCAGCGCATGCATGCAATTTAAATACATTAAAGGCTCATGGTCTTAGCGCGAAAGGAATCTTCAGGCATTGGCTTTTCCTCATACTATCTTCTCATCAAATCTACGTGACGACGTTTTTTATAGGAAAAGACGAGATGATGAGCCTGTCAAGACAGGCCAAGCTGATCGCTGAGAATGCTTATGGGTTAAAGACAGAATGAATGGTCCTACGTTTTAATTTAGATCGCGAAAAACGAATACGATTCAAGTGACGTAAATTACTTGTCGATTGGCAAATTAAAGAAGGCACTAAAAAGAGCATTTTACGAAAGCTTACAATAAAATATCAGATTATCCTCAGGACAAAAATTTTGGGATTGAGCTATGCTTCTACTCATTACATATTACACAAAAAACCTGTCGAGGAAAGGTTCAAGAAAAAAGGTTGGTGTTAAGCCTAGGATTCTCGATTGTGCTTCTAAATTTTAGTCCCAAAAAATTGGCGCTTATATTGACCTTTTATAAAAAAGTGACAGAGTGGATCCGGTGTGTTTATTGAGCAACGAACGTATCTGGAATGACTACTCGTTATATTTTCTCTCAAATACACAAACAACAAAAATTATGTTGTTTTTCTATAAATACCCTGAAACGCGACGGAAAATGGAGGGAACTTGTCGTTTTCATTTCGCAACTGCTACAATATTGCGTATTTTTATTTATTAATAGGAACTTTTCATAAGTCATTTAAAGCCTCTTCTCACCTTCCGCGGAGTAATATTCTTTTGCGAAAAACGTTAGACTAAATATTATTTAATATGATTGCGGGGAACGGCTATCTCCCTCCTACAAACATGCTGATGCTTTGAAATTTTGCGAAAGATTAATTCCCTCTCAAATATCCCTTTCGTAATTACCTCGAACTCTTCATATCCCACTACACTACACACAGGAATTACAGGACACAACCCGACTGACATACTGTCTTGGTGATAATTGAAAATTAAAAAGGGTTTTTAAATCTTACCTTTAATTCATTTTCACATTTGAAGAAGATTGGAATTGATGAACAGTTACCAAAATAATCCATGTGCAAGCAATAAATATATTGAGCATTGAGAAAAACTGTGCCTCTAAAGTGTCTCACCGCTAAGACCAACCATTAGCCAAGCGAATAAGCTACGTCAAACACAATACATTCACGTGTCAATGAAACAACAGGATAGTAAAAATCGTCACACCCAACTGACCTGCCAGCGCAGTGGACGTGGAAGCAGCTCCCATCCAAGCTTGAGTGTTCTCCAGCATCCGGGCCTGAAACAAAAGAATATATATTTATACCTATTTGGAAAAGGTTGATCATCTCTGTGACTTGGAAAATCATGGTTGGTTCCAAGGAATATAGATTGTATTCAAATTCCATGGTTGGTTCAGTATGAGTCCTGTCAGCATGACATCCGAAGTATGCTAATAACAAATCCTGCTAATATTATAAACGCGAAAGTTTGTAAGTATGGATGGATGGATGGATGGATGGATGTTTGTTACTCTTTCACGCCGGAACGGCTGAACGGATCTGGATGAAATTTGGCAGAGAGGTAGATTATAGTCTGGAATGACACATAGGCTACTTTTTATCCCGTGGGAATACCGGGTTTTGGCAGGTTTGCATTTTACCGTATTTAGCTAATACATTTTTAGTTCCTAAATAATAACTAGATGTCGCCACAGGAAAGATTAGCACGCGCTACGTTGCGTTTTGAGCAATGTGTGATATCAGCAATCGTATTATAAATATTTTCCGATCACCGGGATTTAATTCTGCGCGGGTGAAACTAGTATTAAATAACTGGGAATGCATTTAATTACAACTTTTACTTTAAGTACAAAAGTAACTTGGTAGTGTGGTCCCCATAATATTGAAAGGAAATCCAAAACTGCGTAAAATGAATGGTTCGCAACTGGAATGGCTAACAATACGCAATAATGAGTGGCTGACTCCAGCGCAGGTCAGTCAGGATGCGCATCATTAAAATTAGCCATAATCGCTGGCCAATAATAATAACGGTCAGATGAAAAAGAACAATTCGTCAGTTAATTTACAATTTCCCCATCTCGAGCAGGAAGTTTACTGTTGCACATTTTATCGATCGCTACTGTATTTCATTCCTTCAGTAGGTACCTATGCGCGTGCGCACTGAGTTTATTTACGTCCAGCCGGCATGTCGAAGAAAGAGCGGCATTTCTTTGTTCCAACTAAACATTATCCAACTTTTAATTGTGAACGCAGACAAAAGCATTTACGACACAGTACAAGGGTAATAGTAATAGTAAACTACAAATAAAATGTTATATTGAGTCAGGCGACGTCGGGTGGGGCTATAAGTATGCGCGCACGTGCCCTAAGTACCGGTTGAAACGTTCCGATGTATTGTTTGTTTACCCGAATAAAACACTAAAATCCAATTCAATAACAAAGAATTAAAGATCCCGAAATAAAATTTATTGCTGGAGTACGATAAAATAGATTTATGTCCGCGAGGCCGGGCCGGGCGAGACGAAGCGGGGGCAGCGACTCCCTAGTGTTGCCGAACTACACATTACGCTTAGCCGGACATCGAGCTGCCAACAATATCCATCATAGAATAATTTTTTTTCATATGTAGATTGACAAAAACTATTTAAATTGATGGAGGTATTAGTATTATTTAATGGATATTTCACTCACTACGGAGCTTTTATAATACATATGTGGATATTACACTCAGTAATGTTTTTTTATTGTTATTTTATTGTATGTACGGACCCTGGGTTATCGTAGACTTGTTTTCAACTCGTAACTATCTTGCCTGGTTCTATTATTTGGTCGCGAGGTTCGGGCGCTAGATACAAGTTAAGTTACAAGTTTATATTACGCAAGATCAAAGTGATATTGAACGGAATTAATATCGTTAAGGTATTTTTTATTTCTTATTGTACGGCTTTTTATATAAATTTCGCAATTATCCGGCTTTCTCATTCGATCGAGCAACACTGTCTAATATTATTAGGCGCACTCGGTCAACTGAATTACATTCTGTTCAAACTTAATAGGCATTAATTGTATTTAATTGAAGCGATAATAAGGTTACAAAAACGGCAGTAGCTTCCGAGGTGAAATACATTGCGTATACTTATTTTATACATAGGTGTCTCGTGAAACAAAGAAAAGTTTGTTTAGGTGCTATTTTGCAATGTAATTTGACTCTACGGGCCACCACTTTATAAAAATGACCCACTTTAGAAAAATATGCTAATAAAAAAGTTCTACATATAATTACCAATCATCGTTATCGATTTGCCGGAGACCTATCTGTTACTGCCAACCTGATGTTAAGTGGAACCTACCCATATAACGAAGCAATGCATCGCAAGTCACGCACGATAGAAACGTGTCCTACAATGCACTGCCCTCTTCCATCAACTTGAGACATACTGAAGGTTCATGAATCTGTAATTTCACCGTCAACCTAACCTTTATAATATTATAAGTAACCTTATATAATATTATAAGTATGTATTTACAAAAAAAAAGTATATAAGTAGTATATCAGCTATCTGATTCCCATATTACAAGCATAAGCTTAGTTTGGGGCTAAATAGTGCTGTGTGGAAAGTCCACCAATATTTATTTATTTATTTATTATTATATATTTTCTTGTGAAATCGCAAGTCTTTGTCAAATCCACCAATGCAATCCAGCTACTCGCCTGCCGTTCACCGACCCCTCTATCAAAACAAATAACCATTTACCCACAAAGGATAGGAACCCGCCTGTCATTTCAGAATTATTGATTACTGGTCGTAGCCTTGTTTGTCTACTTTGTTTACTAGATATGAATTTGTTATGGAGTTTGCATAAGCACGGCGCAATTTTACCACCCCCACCTTATTTCACCACCACTTATACCGAAAAACAGAAATAATACATCCTGTACATTATAATTACGGCCTCCTGTTAATCTATTAAAAACTAATGAAATAGTTTGTGTGCTGGTTCTTTCGTAGAATTGAACTGTCTGTTATAACGAGTACCTACATAGATATATTTATGTAATTACTTAAAACTATATTTTCTAAGTAAGGTAGACAATACCTGGTACAAAGTGGTGTACAATGTACAAATATGTTTTTTTTACAACTAGCTGACGAAACAAGCAGATGGCCCAGCTGATGTTAAGTGGTAACCATCACTTAAAAGCATTGCCTCGTAAGTCACGCACGATAGGAACGTGCCCTACGATGCATAAGAATAGATTCACCAAACTATAATTGCCTCGTAAGTCACGCACGATAGGAACGTGCCCTACGATGCAATAGATTCACTAAACTATAAGACGTTTCAAAATGATTCTTGTTACTACAAAATCTTTGTACGAACGGATCGCCAATACACGCAGTTGCGGGCGCAAGTCAAATTGACAATTTAGCTGCTGAGACGAATTTATTTGACGTATCTGTATTTTATTAAGTACCGACATTATGTATTTCTTAAGTGTAGTAGGGTAGGGTAGGGTAGGGTAGGGTAGGGTAGGGTAGGGTAGGGTAGGGTAGGTTAGGTAGGTAGGGGAGTAGTAGGCCTACACTAAAAAGTACAACCTTGCCGTAATTTAATACTGAGCCAGGGACCTATTAGCCCATAATTTTCACCATGCAGGACTTGGTTTTTCTATTATTATTATTTTTTAGTCTATAAATTATTATCTTTTGTTACCTGTCTGTACCTTTGTTTTGTTTTTTTCTTTTTTATTGGGTTGATAAATTATTTTTCTTTCTTTCTTTCTTAATTTAGTACCTAGTTCTTAAAATGTCCCAGTGGGTGCTATCCTCAAGACATGTTCTACATCCGACTTTGTTTTAACTTCGAAACTGTATTAGTTACCCTCCCGTTGTCATAGCCTAAGTGCTTTACGTAGTTATTATGCGTTGGAACTGATAATTTGCCTCAATTTTACCATTTATCACTCATTGGTATTCATGTTATCGATTTTCTTATCGCACCACATTATCCAATTGAATAGTTGGAGTAATTATAGTTTGTTGGTCCCTTACCAATAATCTATATTTTTGTTAAGCGATCGAACTGTATCTAAATTAGATTGCGGTCACAGCGTTTGTCTCTTGGAAAAATAGTCAAAGAACTTATGCAAAACTTAGACTGAACTCAAGACCTACAACCACTATCTATTATCCCCCATACAGAGCAGGCCTTCGTCATTCCAACCCATAAGTACTAGTACCTAGTACGTACCCATACGTTCTTCAGTACGTGTTTGAGACCAACTTTTTCGAAAGAAACTAGTGACACGCCAAGGAGAAAAACGCCGGTCAATTCCATCGTCGGCTCTATCGTCACTTTCCATCAATTGGTGACATTTCGGCCAAAGCAGTAAAAGAGTTACAAGGTTTCAAAGTGGATTTCGTTTCACTGATTCACTGTACCTACGGTACCTAGGTACCTAGGTTTAGTGCAGCATTTAAGCTGAGACGTGACCTTTTTGCCCCGCACAACGGTAGGTAGGTCCTTTATTAGTGTAGGTTATAATTTATTTTCTGTTAGTTTTAAGTAAGTACCTACTTGTTTTGTGGGACGAAATAAATATATTTTCTTTCTTTCTTTCCTCTCATCTAACGAAGCAACATAGCATTTTCATTTTAATTGTTTTTAGTGTTATTTTGAGTTGTGTAATTTTGGTGGTATTTTAACCAACATTACTTGTAGTCTTAGCACAAAGTGTAATCATTTGAAATGAAAGTGTATTATGTGATATCGTGATTTGACCGAAAATATTTCAAATGTTTTGAAGAAACCGCCACCATTTTCTTCAAAAAAATTGACTGACTCGACTTTGGACTGACGTGACTAGAAACATAACTACAAAGAGTATAATCTCTGAATCACTTGACATTGGCAAGGTTGTCTATGACAGGAGCCATAAAAAGAAGAAAGAAGAAGAAGAAGTTTTCAAAGTAAAATCAAACGGCCTTCTAGACTTAGTTTTAGAAACTAGACTGTATGTTCAAACGCCGAATCTGTCACGTCTAGTTCTATTGTAATGTCTTTTTCCGAGCAGATTTGGCGTTGACAAGACCAAATTTACTTCTCGCTCGCACGATTCGACATTTTGAAAGTTATAAAATCTCTAAGCCTAATTTTGAAAAATCGCAAACAACCATTTTGTGTGCAATCACATTGCACACAGTTTGGTAAAAATTTCATTTTGATTGATGCAAGTTTTCCTACTCAAAAGTTTGCTTATGTACGAAAACTAGAAAAGTAAACTTTTATGTAGGAAAACTTGTATCGATCAAAATGATTTATTTACTAAACTGTGCGCAATGTGATTGCACAAAAAATGGTTGTTTGCGATTTTTCGAAAACGGGTTCTACGATTTTATATCTTTCAACAATTCACATCGTGCGAACGAATGTCACATTAGCTCTTGTCTTCACCTTAAATACTAGATAGACTGACGACTGCCGACAGCGCAGCGATGTTACAACATAAAATCTAAATTTCTTGCCATTATTTTATAGACGGTGCAATCATAATCTCGCGAGTAAATTAGTGCAATTTTACGCGTTAGTTTGGTCATTATTTGTATTCAGTCGGCGGTGGCGCCCTCTAATCGAAACTGCATATGCGCGTAATAAGCTTCCGTATTTGCAATTACCTCAAGAATTCCATTCAAAAGTTGTGAGATGAACAAGTTATAATTGAATTTCAGACTGCCTTGCTTCAGAGGCCTCGTCCACAGGAGCTGATTTTTTTTATACAACAAAGTAGACAAACAAGCTTACGGCCCGCCTGATGGGAAGCGGTTACCGTAGCCGTTGCCTATGAACGCCTGCAATACCAGAGGAATCACATCATCGCGTTGCCGACCCTTTAGACATTTTAAAACGCCCTTTTTAAAGAACCCCATACTGTCTTTATAAAAAGCGATGGTCCCTTTGGCGTTAAAATTGCACTGATTTAGTAAAACCAAGAAAAGAATTTACTACCTTTTAGGCATCTTGTTTTTGCGTTCAAGGTACACGCCTATATACCTTGCTTGGATCTATTTTCGATCTAAATTGAGTTTTACAGTCCGTTTAAAATAATTCATCCACGTCAAACAAAACAAGCGAAAACCATCCTCAAATAACTTATAACTTTATAACTCAAAGTTGCTTGACTATACTATCCTTCTGAATAAAATATGTATTCACAATTTTCAGGGGTGCATTTAAAAATACAGTTGCAATTTTTCTCAGGCTAGCTTCACTTCCCATTCAAGAGTAGCTAGTTTTAGACCAAGTTTAACTTTTAATATTGATTGCAGGTATCTCGGGCCACGGCCGATTCATTTGTTAGGATGGATTTGCAAAGAATGGCTGCGAGAGAGAGAGGGGAAGGATAAAACTAATCATACATCCTCTATTCCCTTCACGGAGATGCAGGTCCGGTCCGAAACAAAGAGGAACGCGATGTGATCTTAGTAACTGATTATTTTTAGCTTCTTTTAAAGATAAAAGTTAGGAACAAGAAGATGACCGGACAAAGCTTGCGTGACAGAAATTGGTACAGTGTACAGTATCTTCCCGGAAAAACTATTTCACCAAGACTACTATACTATATAACTACTAAAACTGATCCATCAAATTCTACAACAGTAAGAATTTGATGGATCAGTTGCAAATTTAAAATTAACCGCATCAGTTTTTCTATTTCAACGATGACCACGTTAAGGTGATGTTTATTGCGACTACAAGCATCAGTTAGTCGATGCATAAGTAATTAGGTCTGCCGGTAATCTATGAAGCTATTTCACAATAGACCAGCTTGATTACCACCGTGATAATGTACGTGAACAAAGGAATATGCGTTTAAAACCGCTAACATTATGCATGTCACAAAGGATAGTGAGGTACTGCTCGCACGGTCGCAGACGGACCACGCCCTAACAGCTGCATATCCATTTCCGCGTTAGTGTCTTTTTGTTTCCCATTTGATTGTTTAAACGTGAGTCGATGCGGTGTCCAGCAGTTATTATTTCCACTGCTCTCACTCGAAATGGTCTCAGTCAGTAGAAAAGTCTTTTATTGTTGAAGAACAATAACGTTCTATGTGTTTACAGCGTCTAAAGGCATGATAGCCTCTATTACGTACTTCCATTGTTCCGTGCTCCCGTTTTTTTATTAAAAGAGTATTATGAAGGTATTTACATTTCTTTTCGTTCTACGATTTATTGTGTGGAAGCTCAAACAGCTTTTTGTTTTACGGTTTATAAAGATTCCTTTTCCAATTGCTTTTGAACGATTTTTGTCTTTAAACTACGTACTCGTATATATTACTAGCTGGTACCCGCGACTTCGTCTGCGTACTTTTAATCTCTTCATCTCTTTTTTTCGCAATAAAAGGTAGCCTATGTTCTTTCTCAGGGTCTAAAGATTGTCTGTGCCAAATTTCATCAAAATTGGTTGAGAGGTTTAAGCGGGAAAGCGTAACAGACAGACAGACAGATAGACAGACAGACAGAGTTACTTTCGAATTTATAATATTAGTTGGGATGATGATCCGCCGGAATAAATCCACAGTTGGACCGAATAGCCTCTCAGGTAGAAGGTGTTCTTACAATTGCAGCATAATTCTTTTTTGACAAGTTTTCATACTTAGTCAAACTTTTAGGTGGGAATACATGTTTGGAGCGACTCATTATAATACCTGGGTGACCGAGCTTCGCTGGGTTGCTTAACAAGGCCATCTACTGAAGTAGCTTTAACA
Source organism: Plemyria rubiginata (assembly GCA_963576535.1). Lineage (NCBI taxonomy): Eukaryota > Metazoa > Arthropoda > Insecta > Lepidoptera > Geometridae > Plemyria > Plemyria rubiginata. The sequence continues at coordinate 1,548,537 of OY754905.1, forward strand.
ATAATAGTATTATTACCCGCCAATAGATGTCAGGAAGAGTTAGATTTTTCAGTTAATTCTTTCCCGGCCTGAAAACATGGATATTTTTTTCTTCAAAAAATGAATCTTATCTAGATCGATTATTGCCCTCGAAACCCCGTGCATGCTTATTTTCATTAAATTGTTGGAGCCGTTTCAGAGATTCAGAATAATAATATTAGGTATACACAAGAATTGCTCTTTTAACCCCCGGTTTCTGAAAGTATTGATCAACACTAATCGGCTTCAAGTCACTTGCTATTTCAGCTTTAACTTCAAATAAGATAGTGATAGCATGTGACTTGGCAGCCGATTAGTGTTGATCGCGCTTTCAGAAACCGGGGGTAAAGGTATTAGATTTAATACAATTATCTTTAGCCATTGCTCCACTATTTCTATTACTTTATTTAGTCACCTCTATTACTTTATCAAGGCACAAAAAACAAAGGCGCTTGTTAAAACATATTTTTGTGTACAATACTATGTAAGGCGCCTTGACAACATATGTTAATAGCTCACTTGTGCCACCCTTAGACCCTGGTGGGCGGTAAATATTGGAATTAATAAATTATTACTCTCTTACATACTCCGTTTAGGGTGACACAGTTCCCAAGTATCAGCTGCGTAGTCACTTCAAGTTAGTTTAACAATAAAATTACAAATAATGCTTTTGCTCGAGGCTTCGCATGCTCAAGTAGCTACCGTTGCCCACCGCTGAGGGATAAAGGCCTTCGAATGGCGACCACGAGCGTGAGAAGGGGCATTATTCTCTATGACATTGGAGACCTGGCCCCCTTCCTTATTAAAAAAAGATGGAGGTGGGGAGTTAAAAAAGTTTATCCAAAAAGTTTTCCTTACGAGAGGACTAAGCGTTCTCTGTAATTACAAGTCAAAATACAAAGTTAGGAAGCAGTCAAACACAAGTTTTAATTCTTTGCATTAATAACAACGAACAAACAATGTCGCGCGTGTTTGCATTACACATTACGTGGGTACTTAAGGGGCTGGTAGGCCAACGTTTCTTTAATTCTACGCTACCATCCTGGTCGCTAACAAAAAACCTTATCAAATTGGTCTGTGGTCCATTCAAGTTTGGGAGACACACGATTGAGGAAAAAAACTCTCTCTAATTCTTATTTGTAACCACTAATTAAATTATCTTTTTAATAAGCCTTAATCAATTGTCCAATACCATGGTATGATAAAGTTTGACTAAAAAGGGAGGTCCACGACTTCCCAGACTGATGATGATAATAAAAATGCTTGTTCAAAGTAAACGAGCAATCCCCAAACAAGTCTACCAAATAAACATTTTAAATTCCAAAGTAAAACGCTCGCCTTAACTAAAACACAAGTAAGCGGGTACTTATGTAAAATACGAGAGAATTTATTTGACTTTCGCGTAGTTTCGGTGTTGGCTGCGACATGAGCAAGACAAACACGTTAATTTTCACCCTCTCACACCCTCCCGACTACAAATTACGGCGGTAGCGGCGACGACACACTGACGTACTATGCAGGGAAAAATACGAATATTTGGAAGTTTGTTAGATTATTATGAAACAGACTTTTAATTAAACTTGCTATCTATTAAAATTAAACATACTTGTCGCCACGGGAGTAAAGTCACTACTTAGTTAACTGCTAAAAAAACTGCTAAAAACTCTCTCAGTTTTAGCAGTTTTTGCGTCCCTTGTTTTTTTAGCAGTTTTTTTTTTCTTCAGCAGATCCTTTTCATTTCATTAAGGCGTTGACAACACCTAATTTCGCTTTCGCTCGCACGATTTGACATTTTAAAAGATATAAAATCGCTAAACACAATTTTGGAAAATCGCAAACAACCATTTTGTGTGCAATCACATTGCACACAGTTTGGTAAAATCTTAATTTTGATCGATGCAAATTTTCTTACTCAAAATTTTGCTTATGTACGAAAACTAGAAAAGCAAACTTTTAAGTAGGAAAACATCTATCGATCAAAATGAAATTTTTACTAAACTGTTCGCAATGTGCACACAAAATGGCTGTTTGCGAAAATGGGAGTAGTGATTTTATATCCTTCAACAAGTCAAAACGTGCGAGCGAGAGTCACATCAGCTCTTGTGTTCCTTAAAACAACCCCTAAGTGTTAAAAACAAAACATATACAGTAAGTTAAAAACCGAACAACCCAAATGCGAAAAAGTTAAGCGCAAACTAATTAAAAAACAAAACGAGAAAGTGCGCCTCGCACGGTGAACTGCCTTCCGAATTACAAAACTCGCCTTTTTGGCACGTTTTCGCTTTCGTCCGGCTAATTAGGGTTAAGGAGCTTGGTGTTTCAGCCGTTTTGTTTCTTTCGGGTGTAAATAAATGGTTCGATAACAGGTGAAAAATTTAAGCTGTATCCGAACCCGTGCGGTTTCGGCTTTATCTTGCATTTTAATTCGTCTCATTTAACTTGCGTATTCTTTTACTCTGAAGATTTTCTATTCACCAGATGAGCGACGAATAAATAAAAAAAATATAGGACAATCCACACAGCATCATCTAGCACCAAAGTAAGCTTCAAAGCTTGTGTTATGGGTACTAGATGACTGATGTATTTAATACATTATATACTTATGGCGGGACGATCTGGATGCCTTTGAAGGTAGATGGTGGGAGGAGGCACATGATAGGGAGAAATGGAAGTCCTTGGGGGAGGCCTTTGCCCAGCAGTGGGACGAAATAGGCTAAATTAAAAAAAAATACTTAAATAGATAGATATATTTTTATTATACATAGAAAACACCCAGACCTACAGAAAAAAATTCTGCAGATCGTACACAAATTTGTTCTGAGGCGGGAATCGAACCCGCAACCTCTTGCATCGCAGGCGGATTCTCGCCCGCTGCGCCACAGAGGTCGTCACGAATGTTAAAGTACAGAATATCAGCGATTATAAAAATTAATAATGTATTATCAAATAATGTTTATACTTTAGTATTATGCCAGTTATCTGGTTTGAATAATGCAAGCTTTGCTTGCTTTTAGATAGGCCTGTATAATGCCTGTCAATATTCATTATTTCCCTTTTATAATCTACCAGGTCTAAATAAAAAGTTATTTTTAAAGTAAGCCTTAATGAAACCGTCTTATTGCATTGGACTAATTAAAATGCTTTAACTTTTTTAAGCGCAAAAAGCAGTTTCTATTTGAATAAGGTGTTAGGTCGCAAACAACTGTTGTCAAACAATTTTTCCCGTTTAAGGCTCCGGTGACAGCGGCTCGCAATTTCGAGGTGCGATTGGCTATTATTTCATTTTATTTCATTTCGGGGAGGTTGTTTGAAAGAATAACTCTAAAGTGATACGCATAAATACTGTTCGAACACAAATAATACAATAATATAAGGGAAACATGCCCGAATCAGAAATCATTTTGGTATTAGTATGTTTGGTCTTACGTTTACCTAATACCAAAATGATTTCTGATTCGGGCATGTTTCCCTTATATTATTGTATTATTTGTGTTCGAACAGTATTTATGCGTGTCACTTGAGTTATTTTTTCAAACAACCTCCCCGAAATGAAATAAAATGAAATAATAGCCAATCGCACCTCGAAATTGCGAGCCGCTGTCACCGGACCCTTAACTTTGCACTAGCTTTGCACTTTTTAAAATTTTAGAGTAGTTGGTTGATAGTATCTTTAACATGATAACATCCCTTTTTTTAAGTCAAAAGCATTACCTGTGCCCACGAGAGGAACACAAGCTTGGCCACAAATATAACTTCCACAGCACATAATACAATATTTAGGTAACTGTATTATTCAGCCCATTGCCTACCGAAAGTTAGCCCGGGTAACTCGTAAACAAAACACGCTAACTACCCTGAAAATTAAATATTAACCAATGGCATATTATAAGAATACACTAACAAATTCATGCCGAGAGGGGCAGTTGGGGTTAACTTTGGCCGGACAGGACAGGACTATGTCCGGCAAAAATTACAGAAAAAAAAATGTTTTTTGACTTTGATCCCAAGGAACTGTAGATATCCCCTTAGATCTTTCAGAACCAAATACTAACACCAAATTCTATGAGAATGTTTATGGGGGTAGTGAGAGACGTACTCTCTCACTACACCACGTATTACATTTGCCCCACAAGTAAAACTTATTTTTTTTGGCGATTTGGTTATATGATTGTTACAAAAAATTTAATTTTATCAGAACCTGTTGTTTCTTTGTTCAAATTGAAATTTCATTGTGTTTGAAAATATGACGAAATTCCACTAAAACACTTAGTAACGTTGCATAAGCGTCCAATGAGACGGACAGCTATTCATGCGTTCTGTACGGTTGTTTATAACTCTTTAAAAAAAGTTAATGTAAAAAGTACGTATAATAGCTGATAAAGTCACCGTGTTTTAAGATGTTTTAGAATAATCCTTGGTATTTATATAATACCTTTAGACTTTGAATTTAATAATGTACGGCTAAGAAATCTTCCGTCGCACGCAACCCTACCCCTAGGGGTAGTTGCGTCGGTTTTCGTATACATTAATAATTTATTACTTGTATGTTATTTCACGGAATAGCTTCGAATGTTCGTGCATTCCGAACATTAGATTAGTTTTAATGAATAACACAAAACTTTAACTGTTTTCCAAGGTATAATGATGGATTTCGGTATTTTATTAATATTTTGTAAGAGGGTTAAAGTTTGAATTGTAGCTAATAGCGACAAAATCTTATATATTATACAGTTCATGGCGTTTTATAAAAAAAACTTTTACTGTGTATTTGGTGCCTTAAAATTCGTTTGTGATAATTAATGGCGGACATTTTAAGCAATGCCATTCTTAGCACAAACAATTTTTATAAAATTATTGTACTAAAAGGCCCACAAGTTTATAGTGAATTTGCTCTTTATAATATTAGTGTAGATAGGTTAAACAACACATAAATCATTCATTCTATTTTATTTGTATTTATGTTAAAGTTTAGTATGTATCTTTTTAATATTATTTTTATAAATAACGTGTATGTATGTATAATTGAATAAATGTATTTTATTTCTTTCTATCTATAACCACCCTAGGCAATAGGAGCCCCGAGCTCTTCTACAAGTTTATAACTTTCACGATCATTATTTTATAATAAACGTTTGTATAGCGCTTTCGTACACATTACACAATTACGTATAAATCACAACGCAATTTTAGCAGGGAGCGCTGCCGCTCGCCGGCTAAATTACAAATTATCTAAGAAAATAACATTTAACGATGCTCGCCTTATTGAGACAAAACAATGATTATCAACATCAAATGAACATCTGCAGCTTTTTGAAAAACAGTCACCGTTTTAAGACGGTGACTTTGAAAACTTATGCCATAACATTATTTGAGCTTAAAAAGTTGACAAAACGAAATTTTCAAAAAATGAACCCTTGTTAGATCGGTCGCCCCCGGAACTCCCTGCATAGTAAATTTCATGAAAATCGTTGGACCCGTTTCCAAGTTTTTGATTATATATAACTAAACAAGAATTTCTTGTTAAGATTAGATTGGGTAAGATTAACTGAACATTGCTTGTCACTGAAATCTGAAACAGCTTAAAACTACTTTGTTTCTCGTGCAAATACCACGTTTACTCTTAGCTCAAATGCGCAGAGCATGGGCAGCGACATAGGCAATGTGCGAAAGGCAACGCGTGCGTTATCGAGAGAGAGAGAGAGAGAGTTGACGTTGCAAAGGACATGAGCTGAGTGTAAACGATGTAGTAGATTTCCGTTCAGATCTGTAAGTATCAACACTGGATTCTTTGAGAATGACCGGGGGTTAGTCAGAGGTGTAATATGAGAACAATAATCAAACTAAGCGAATTATTATTATTACTTCTACTACTACTATTAAATATTCTTATTACTGCGCTGTTGTCGATTTGTATGAACTACGAAACATTTTAAATCCAAGGCTGATCTTCAAAAGCTCCTTGAGCTATGCTAGTACCCACTAAATGATGCACACGGTCGGTTAGTTGGTAAGTCAGATTAAGGAAGTTCATGAAAAATGCTGAGAAGTTTCGTTGATCTCTTATAATAATGTTTTTATTTGAACAAATAACATAGAACAACATAGATAGTAACATGGGTAGTAGTAACATAAATAGTAGGTACATAATTTTATCTTATAGGGTAAAGAGGGAACTTTTACGAAGACTTCATGTATTATAATAAATAATACTTTACATCTGCTGCAGACTTATAATAAGTAAAGTCAAGTTATACAATAGCAGATATATTTCCAGTAAAATTAATCAATTTCACGGTATTTTCTCCAGTTTTCCTCTACTTGTCTAACATCGCCTTCTTGGTGATAAAACATGTTTCACTTCATTGGTGCACTTGGTTGTCCATTCACATCTATACAATATAAACGCTGTATCGATAACGCTGTAGAAATCTTCGGACAATTTTACTTTCGTCCGCAAATATATATATGTATATTTTTTGTATATTATATATATATTTTTATATTTTTTCAATCACATTGTTAATTGATGAAAAATCAACAAATAAATAGATTTTTGTGGATCGCGCTTTTAATAGATAAATAACGGTAAATTTATTTATATAGCTCGTCAAGGGTGGGGTTTGGCCGATCGGCCCATCTGGAGACTCTTTTTACATTCTGGCCTCAGTGCATAATGAGCAAGGTACTATAATGTCTGGTTAAAGTTACAAAAGCAAGATTCCCCAAGTTATAAAGCAAGTGACAAGCCGATTGTCGCGGCAAAGTCTACGCGCCCACATACGCCTGTTTACATTCATTCCCTTTGAACTCGCACGTAGGCCCAAGGAAACGTAAAATAAACAGAACTTTCTCGTAATGTTTAATTAAATTAATCAGTTGATTAGTCGATGGTGGTTTAGGTGTAAACAAACGGCGTGTTCTTTGATCTAGAGTCGCGCTCATCTGTATTGTTATATTTGTGCGGACGACTGCGGCGCCTTGCTAGGGCTGCCAATGGCCGAACGCATTTCACTTTGCGATATTCCTCTAATTGTACTTTTTATTTATTTTTTTACAACAAAGAATTGACGACCTTAGTGGTCCAGCGGGCGAGATTCCGCCTGCGACGCAGAGGTTGCGGGTTCGATTCCTACTTCGGAACCAATTTGTGTACGATCTGCAGAAATTTGTTCCGTCGGTCTGGGTGTTTTCTATGTATTATAAAAATATATATCTATGTAAGTTTATAATGTATTAAATATATCAGATATCTAGTACCCATAAAACAAGCTTTGAGTAGCTTACTTTGGGGCTAGAATTGTCCAGCATTATTTATTTATTTAAAAGTGAATACATGTTTTTACAAAATGTACAAAATTAACATGAAACAGTTGAGAAGTTGAAATACAAATTAGTGCCAGGGGAAGTATCTCCAGTAGAAGTAGTAGATTTTGTAAACCATCTTAAAAAAGTGTTAATTATTTTAAATAACTCAGATATACTTGAGACTTTCCAAACTGCACTTTTGGTCACCACTTATTTAAAAAAAAAATTGGTTTGTGTTGTGCTGAAATTCGGTTCCTATACGATAAGCAACTTAAACGACATCTCTTACCAAATAGTAATGTGGAATAAACTGGCTAATATTATGCAAAGATTTTAGTAACGATTATTATTCAGTTGGTGAGTTGAACAAGTAAAAGTCCCTACACAAAAACCACTAATCGTTATTTTAGATCATTCTAGTTGCGCCCCGCGGTTTCAGCCGCGCAGATTTAAATCCCGGTATACCCACGGGATAAAAAGTAGCCTATGTGCTATTCCAGGCTATAATACATCTCTGTGCCAATTTACAACAAGATCCATTCAGCCGTTCTGGAGTTATAAAGTGACAAATATCCATCCATCCATCCATACTTACCTACAAACTTTCGCATTTATAATATTAGTAGAATTCCCCACGACTAATAGTTGCATACCGTTTTGTTAGACATGATGACGTAACAAACACACTCTCTTTTGTTTATCTACTCGCAGCCTAGGTCTGTCCGCCATGACGAATACAAAACCCAATCTAAATAATATTCTTGAACAATTCACAAAAGCATTACAATAAAAGATATTCATTTATCATACCCCGCCATTGATATAATGTTAAACAAATGTCTATTATTAGCGTAGATAAAGGGAGACAGGCGCCAGTTTCCGAGGAAGGAGCCGTCTCAATCACATATAAAAATACTACTCACTAAGCTCCTCCCTTGACTTTGCTTGTGTATTGCAATTCCATTATTTATTTATTTATTTATTTATTTATTTATTTATTGCCAACATATAACCTACTTTATAAAACAGCTTCACGACTTTGATCCCCAGGCACGGTAGATATTGTCTGTGATGTCCCTCTGATTACCAACTCGAGATGCGATGAGGATGTCAGGAGAAGATGGTAGAAAATTTGATTTACACCAAGAACCACGATTTGTATAAATAATATATAAAATAAATATTTGTTCTGTTTGTTATAAATTTGTAAAACATTATAGTTAGGTTTAACGGGGTGTTATATTTACCTATATTATAATATAAGTGAATATTAATCTGCTTCTGGTTCCCATACTAGCTTTGCTAAGTTTGGTATATATTCCGGTTACTTAAAAGCTTAATTTCATTTAAAAAATTACGTAAATTCTTATTTGTTTTGATTGCTAAAGTTAGGTAATTAGAAAAAGAGTTGAGAACAGCGAAAGAATCCGTATAATGTTATATTCATTGACAAACAAAACTTTCTCCACATTTTACGATGGATGCGGATGCCAGCCATGTTTTATTGTTATTCAAAGTAAATATTTAGTTTTATTTCTCTCGCAGCGTTATGAATTCTGCGTCTGTGAGAGCGAGTTAGCAGGACGCGTCATTATGTGCTAATTTTAGATTCGTTCATTGTTTATGCAACGACAATTTTTCGTTAATCTCATCAAAAAGCTCTTCTTATTTGGAAGCTTCTATCGTTTTTTTTTCTTTTTTATAGCTCCCGTCTATAGACAATCTTATCAGTGACAAGTGATTCAGAGATAATAAATGTTTCTAGTCACGTCAGTCCAAAGTAGAGTCATAACAACATTTCATTTGTACAGCTACTGCCAGAGACGCTTAAAACTTGTATAGAGGATATCTACCGTGCCTAGGAATCAAAACCATTAAGCTGTTTTAGGTTTATTTTCAGTAGATAGTATGACAATAAAATCAACATCCAACCAACTAAGACTCAAACAATGAAATGAATTTAAAAATAGTTTAATCAGAAATGATTAGCAGAACCGTTGAATATAAAACTGGTGTTCGGTATCATCTAGGTACCTACCGCTTTATATATTAAGTATAGTGGCTTTGTATCTGAACTTTCAGTGAAAAACAAACAACAGTCTAACAAGACCACTGTGCCGCGTGGAACTGGCACTAGAGTCACCTAGTTTTAAGACGGTTCAAGATGGTCTTTGTGATTTTATTGAATAAACATATTTTGACTTTGACTTTGCCAAAGTACCTATACGATAAATTAATATTTCATGATATTTTTTCCTAATAAAAGTAAAGCAGTATTCGCTATCAGTACTGATCAACGTACACCACCCATAATTTATTGGTTAAAATTCAAATACATAGTTATATTTTTAGCCTCTTTTTGAAACAACGCAACGTAGTTCTTTTTACTTTAATTACTTGTTATTATAGGCTCTGCCATGTAATCATTTAAAAAAACCAATTCATAATCAAAGATAGCTACAACAGTACATGTAAGAATATTGTATTGTATGCCGGAAATGGATATACTGTTGGAACAGAATTATATACTGATGTGATCTATTTACATAGCCTTCCAATAAATTATTCTTTTAGGTGTAAATTTGATGACATTCGGTCGAAAACTATCCCTAGTTGAAGGAGGAAACGAACAGTGTGGTGTTGTGTATTTTTTTCTCACTTGATAATAGCAGTGTTTTGCAACATGATAAGCAATCGCAACAGAATTCTCAAATAACTACAGCAATTTTTATTAAAACATCCAAGTTTCCAACGCTGTTATATGACGGCCATCGTTTTATGGACAGGAAAGCTCAACCAGACGTATTAATCTCAAACTTAAGAAGGCAAAAAAGTTTAAGATTACGCTTGACTAGCTGCGCAAAATTCCAACGACTTATTGTTTCTCCGATTATGCCTTATTTATAACTCGATTCACCCCCACTGGCTCTCCTCTCCGGGTTCATTGTGCCCGACTAATTTTGTAATCTCGCTGTTTTCAATCAAGCGATTAAATTTTGAGTGCAACACGTCCTGTATGTACATTGACGATCTTTGCGCACACATCATAGCTTTTTCCAAATATTTATAGATCATTATACCAATTATTTTTATTTTGCTTCACCTCTGATAAGCCTTACAAACATATATGTACATAATGATTACAAATTTCAAGAGATTTAAACTTCTTTTATTAACTTACTTTTCGTTGTTTAGATTTACCTTGCTTTGTTATTTCTCTATTTTTGTTTGTATCAGTTGGGCAAATAAATGCGTTAACCATCTATATCATAAGCAACTGTTATAAAAGTTTGCAGATATCGTTAATTTGATACAGAAACTAAAAGTAAGAGAGTATAGTAAACCAGCTGTTACTCGCGACTTCATCTGGTTGGACTTTGTTTTTTACACTGTAGTTTTAGATGCATCGCAGGGCATGTTCGTATTGTGCGTGACCTGCGAGACTATGCTTTTGCCCTGTGATAGTTACTACATAATCAGGTTGACCATTTGTTTGCTCCATAAGCAATCAGTATAAAAAAACGTTAAAAAAACAGACAGACAATTATGATCCCCGGGCACGTTTGATGTCCTCTTTCAGTCTACGTAATGCAAAGAAAACACCCTCTTTTTCTCTATGACCAGGTTTACTTATGTATTGTACCTGCGAGACTAAAGTGATCCCAACCTGAAGAAGGCAGACGATGAAGTAGTTTCAACAGAAGTACAATGATATCATACTGAACAGCAAATCCATATGCCAGATTGCCAGTCAGCCAAGTGTTTCATTTTTATGATTTTAGATTAGACAATGCAATGCAACTTTCAAGTCTTACAAGAACTTATTTTCCCATCAGTAGGAGCACTAAGTGGGACCAACCGCGCGGAAAATTACCAGAGAAACGGTCGAAAATTGTAAAAACAGCCAACAAACAATACACCGGACGATGATGTTTGCATAAGTAGCCGAGTCCCATTGTGGAAAGTATCAGGAAAGCAGGAATTGTAGCAGCTTATAGAAAGTGATAGAAAATCGAAATGTAATCGCAGCGGTAAGTTTCTACTTTGTTTTGTATAAAATGGTTTTCGTGAATTCATTTTCGGTCTACCGAGATCTTCTGCTAACACCCTAAGTTGCAGTGAGTCGGCACAAAGATATTCATTCTTCCTCTAGATGTTCTATCATTTTAGCACATGTAAAATATAATAAATAAAAATTGTTCAATCGTATATCTCGGCTACATATATCCACTGTAATGCATGGTACACTGCACACTAATTATCCCTACCACTTTTTCTTGCACAGTGCTTTAAAAGCACCGGTGGTCTAGTGGGAGTGACCCCGCCTTCCGATCGTAAGGTCGCAGGTTCGAATCCGGTCGTGCACCAATGGATTTTTCTATCGAAAAATTTATGTGCGCAATGCCAGTGCTCTTAAACGGTGAAGGAAAACATCGTGAGGAAACCAGTTAGTATTCTAACAGCGGCGATGGGCTTGCAACCTGTCACGTACGGAATACTAACTACTGCAAAATGTGGGTATGTGCCAAATGTAATGTTTGGACGTATCTCTGACTACCCCCCCCCCCCTATACATCCTCAAAGAATCTTGAATTAGTACCTACTTGGTACTGGGAGTGAAGCTGTTTCAGTTTCAGTTTACTTTTTCTTGCATATTCGGAAACACGTAGCATAAAGCATTGACAAAATTGTACTAACGATATCAGCGCTTTCCTATTTACAGTCAACAAACATTCAAATAAAACGTATAAAAAATACTAGTCACTTTAAAAGGATTTTTCTGTGTCATTTTTAAGGCGCATTCCTAAAAATATCAGCCTTACACCCGCATTTCTTTTTAGAAACTGTTTGGTTTGAAATGCTTGGCGCAAAGGATCTAATTAATGGGACGCCTTATATGTAGTTGTAATTACAAATTCAAATTTGAAAGAATTTGAGTTGTAATTGCGCCATCATATTGAACCTTCAGTGGAGCTATCTTTAGGTTAATTATAAGAAAAAGAATCAATCTTTAAAATGGTAAGAACTAAGCTGTTACTTAATGCATACTAACTCTGTGGCGCAGCGGGCGAGAGCCTGCCTGCGACGCAAGAGGTTGCGGGTTCGATTCCCGCCGTGGAACAAATTTGTGTACGAGCTGCAGAAATTTGTTCCGATGGTCTGGGTGTTTTCTATGTATAATAAAATATATCTATCTATATATAATGTATTAAGTGTATCAGTTATTTAGTACCCATAACACAAGCTTTGAATAGCTTACTTTGGGGCTAGATAGTGCTGTGTGGATTGTCCAGCATTATTTATTATTTATTATTATTATCCTTATCATTTTAGGATGATCTTTTTGACTTTATTCAATAATTTGAATAACGCGATAGTCGCGTCGGTCATGCTGATAACATGCGCCTGCGTTTATTGTCAGCTTTTATAAATCATCATCGGCTGATGAAGATGTCCCATAACATTGCTGGACATAGATTTACAGGAAGAATAGGTTGGATGTCTCTCCATCCACATACATCCCAGGGTCAAATACTATATTGCTGTAGTGAAGTTTTATGACACTTATCGCAAATATGGTTTTAGTTCAAAATTTAACCGATCGAAGTCAAGGCGAATGCTTGTTCTATGTAGTTGTTCTTTTACAGAGTAACCTTCGTTCTAGTTTACAAATGCATTCTAAAATACATTGCGAATTCTATAATAGCTTGAAAAAACTGTGTGCAGAATAGAAAATGCCAGTGTGAAAATACAAAGGCAATTCCATGCACACTGTTCCAATCGCGTTCCACAGCATTCTTTTTTCAAACGTACGATATATTTAATTTCTCCTAACTTACTTGCTTTCTTGCATATTTACGGGGACAATCTACACACGTTGCTCGCTTCAGCATAGTGGTCGTTTTTTTATAAAACGCTTTCTTCTTTGTAATACTAACTACTGCAAAATGTGGGTATGTGCCAAATGTAATGTTTGGATGTACCTCTGACTACCCCCCTTAGACATCCTCAAAGAATCTTGAATTAGTACCTACTTGGTACTGGGAGATCTGAAGGGATATCTACCGTGCCTGGGGATCAAAGTCATGAAGCTGTTTCAGTTTTCAGTTTCTTTGTAATATCAAGTACATGAAACATAGACACTTGGTAGTTGGATTTCATATTGGAAGCGTTTGTGGTGTGGTTTGCGATTCCTAATAAAAGTGGTGGCTGGTATTCTAGGTCACTGACTATTACTATATTTAACAACAGTTTGATCCAAACTCAAGGTTTGCCAACGGGCAATGGAGCGCAGCATCCTGGGAATTAAACGAACAGATCGCGTCCGCAACACCATTCTGCGCTCCAAAACTAAAATTTCTGATGTGGGACATAAAGCCGCTTGGCTGAAGTGGGACTGGGCTGGTCATGTCTGTCGCATGCCGGATGACCTGTGGGCTATAACCACTACCGAGTGGTGCCCTGACACAGCGAGGCGGCGTCGCGGCAGACCGCGCATGAGATGGCGGGACGAGCTGGACGCCTATGAGAGGGACTGGCGGATAAAGGCTCGTGATCGTGGTGACTGGCGGAAATGGGGGGAGGCCTTTGCCCAACAATGGGACACCATGGGCTAATAGTAATAGTAATTGAAACACAAACGTCCAAACACCGAAGCTCTCGCATTTAATAAATATGGTAGTAGGATGTCAATTTATCTAGTTTAGACCTACTATCGCAGGTTTAGACGCATGATCGGTAGACTTATGCAATCCCATTTTTAATAAAAATATTTTATTTGGTAGAAAAATTTGTTTAGATCAAATATTATTAAGTTTTCGATGAACCTTTATAATGCTTTACTCCGAAACGTTATTCTTTGAGATTTTTCACTAATTCATTCCGCTATTGTATTTATGTATATTTGTTTAGGATATAATAAAATAGATTGAGAGACAATTCATTTATAAATCGGTACCATCAGAGACACGTCTTGGGAGAAGCCTACGTCTAGCATTGGATTGGGATTTCTTTTAATGCTATCTGATGGAATGAAATAGATACCCTGCGTCCATCAACTTGAGGCATACATATATGTTAAACCTCGTGTGCCTGTAATTACATCGGCAACCACACTCTTTAAACTTGCTTGGCGACAGGAAAAGGCATGCTGGTAGTACTTCCCCGAAGGAACTCTTCGCAAAGAGCTCTTACTCTTCAAACGAACTATTACTCTTAAACTGATGGTTGATGATGATGAAGATGGGTGCGTTGCAGGCGATGTAAAAAAACCAGTTCTCCGTCCGAAGAGGCTTAGAATTGTTTAAACGATAGCAAGCGTTCGTTTTGTTCGCTATTTTCCATAACACGTGGAGGCCGTTACGCTATCGGCATAACTACTTCCTGTGTTGAAGAAAAGTGCCGTGCTATGAAGTACCTATACTTAAGTTCATCAATACTGTAATCACCCGTTCTAAGGCTTTTTTAGTTAGTACCTGTGGTGCTAACCAAAAATTCAATTATGAAATACTACAACGAGTGCGAGTCGGCTGTCCACTAATTCTAATTCGTGGTGGAAGAATGAAATCTGCACGGACGTCCCGAGATGGTGTGTATTATGCATTGTCCTCCTGCTAACCTCACCCCAGTCAGCCCAACTCCTTATAGCAGCGGAGAAGGACCTTGGGTCGGTGGCAGCAATGCTCAAGCATCCCTGGTGGTAATTTGGATGCAGATGAGAAAGACCCGATCAGCTTCTGCAGTCCAGTTTTGGACCTGGCTTCGTTAGTTGCTGCTCCATTGCTGTCCATTAGATGGACCGACGATTGCAAAGGTCGCCAAAATATGATTTGTGTGTCAATTTCATTTTGGATGCGCCTCTAACTACCCATCTTTCTTTCTTAAGCTTAAATTAATTGAAGTCTGCTAAAGAATACTTTCGAAGTAACGTTACCGCACTTTTATAAAAGAAAAACTTAAGGAATACTAAAAGGAACATTTGAACTTTAGTTTTAAAGTATTTTTTTTTTATAATTATTTATTTTAGTTTTTCATGAACTTTATATTGTCTACCAGTAAATTTGTATTACAATACATAGTGTAATTCATTTTTATCAACGTTTGAGAATGCCATTTGCGAATAAAACACATCCTGCAACGAAGCGGGGTGAGGTGAGGACGGAAGGGAAGCAGTTCTACGAAACCCCGTATTTATTCTGGAACTCAGTTAATTACAATATCGCCCATCGCTTTGACGTTTTCTAGTTTAGAACTGGCATAACTGGCTCACGAGTATAAAGCAAAAGGACCAATACGTCCTGAAAATGATTACTTTCGTTAGCGGCGCTGCGGTGGTAAGCTAAGGTTTTATGAATACGAGTCTATCAAAGGTTCTTTTGAGGTCTATAGATAGAGATAATCTACTCAAAATGTTTTACGCCGTCCTAAAACATTTTAAGTTGAATATCTCTCCGTTACGCTGTATAAGTTCACCAAAGAACTAGGACTTTGGCTACATAAAGTGAGATTATAATTTAAAAGATTTGCTAGGTTAGAATGGTTACTATTATTTGGTAGAGATTTTGTTATAGTTATGGTACATGCGTAGCAATTTTACTTTGTCATTGATTAATATATTTCGAGATACTATACTACATGTACACATACTATTAATTATTCTGATTGACATTTAATTGTATAAAACATTATACATGTTTTATTATTATTCTGTGTGTGACGTAGTATCTGCTGATTGGAACAAAAATTAGAATACATTATAGTTCCTAGCCTGGATTATCATTTTAGTACGTACGTTACTCGAAAAATTGATTTCATTTTTGATACCGCTAGTATTTAAAAAGGAATATCATAGTGTCAAAAATCATGACTGCTAGACGAAAAGCATGACCAGCAACCCACGTAGGACTTGTCCATTAGGTACTTACATTGGTACGTGAGCGAAATATAGTCGGCGGCCGCACGATGTAAACAATTTCAATCCAATTGAATAAACGCTACTGAACAATGAATAGTTCGATCACGAAAAAATCATCTTACAAGGCGGTCGTGAGGTCGCCCCACGGTAGTCGTGTATTGTCAGGATCCCGGGGGGTAGACGGAGCTGGTAGCTCAGGGGCCTTAGCACTCGTTATTGGCGTTTTAAAACGTTAGCGGGTTCACAAAGATTGACTTTAAAATCCTACTTCCTACTTATATCATAAACGCGAAAGTTTATAAGTATGGATGGATGGATCGATGGATGGATGTTTGTTACTCTTTCACGCCGGAACAGCTGAACGGATCTGGATGAAACTTAGCAGAGATTATAGTCTGGAATAGCATATAGACTATTCCAGATTTTTTATCCCGTGGGAATACCGGGATTTAAATCTGCGCAGGTGAAACGGAACACTATTAGCAAGCAAGTTCTTATGGAACAAAAAAATACTGACCTATTAATAGTTTTAAAACTTGACTTGAATTCCCAGATACGAATGAGATCTGTGGATAATCAAGTTTGAGAATGCAATAGGGGTTGTTAGAGGCAAGGCCACACGGTGCCCACATGATCACATTTTGAAGTTCAAAGTCGAAAAATGTATGCAAATAAATTCTAAGGACGTAGAGACGATAGACGTTCATAGACGTCTATCGAGTGATTGCACCAGGTCTCGAGACTAAGCATTTAAGCCCAGTAAAGGGTTGCAACCTTTTCACAGCTGCTAGAAGGTCCTTCACAGTATTTACCTTTCCGTTTTGAAATGGCGATCCAAGCGAAGTTTACAAAAAAATCCGATGGTAATTCGTTTAAGCTTGGACTTTTAACCTTCGCTTGGAAATTGATTAAGTGCCATAATAGAGGCGAGGCATTACTTGCGTGGTTGACTTTAACAGGTTGACCTGCGCAAACCACGTGTGTAACCACGTGGTTAACATTTCGATGTGTTTCAGTCTGTTTTCATTTGAATTCGTACGTTCTTTACTTATTTTTTAGCAGTTTTAGCTTGCAGTTTTGATTGAGTCACAGTTTTGATAACTATTGTAGCTATCATTGTCTCACATGTATGGTTACTACCCCACAAGTGCCAAAAGTATAAAATTATAAACGTGTCCAAAGTATTGGTGAGCCCCCACCAAATAAACCAACGACGACAGTGAACTCTACGGGTGAATTGCCTATGCTCAGCAGTGGCCTTCAGGCTGTTGTTTTCAAGTTTTAATATAATTATTACCTCATTGTTTAGTTTTAAGGAATATATAAGTATTAGTCCTTGCACAGTCGAGAAAACCCAGGAAAACCCTATACTCATAAGTAAAACTTCATCAAGATACTTCAAAAGTTACTGTTATTTATTCAACGACTGAGTCGTATTTTACGAAAGGCTATCGGAGACGTGCCAGATATGTACCTAGTTCATCACAACGTAGCTTTTTTACTTTTAGGGTTTCGTGGAGTTGAAAAAGATATTTAACTGCTTACGTACTAAAGTAAAGTCTGAAAGGTTTAAGATTCACTAAAATCACAAAGATCACTTTGTATCTAATACCTTTAATCGAGCAATTCTTGTACTTTTATTTATTTGTTTAATTTTATTTATTTTTTGGAACGATTCTCATGACAGGACCTAGACTTAGTTTTATTTTGGAGATTTCACGATGCGAATGGATTTGTCGTTTATATTTGAATATAGAACCCAGAGGACCCGGTACCCAGAGGTTAAACACACCCTTGACCGTTATGTTAGAAGCCGGAGCCGATGTCTTTTTGCAAGGTGTAAAAAGTACGACGGCACACTGACGTAGAGTGAAAAGCTATGTGATTCGCATTTGAGGGTGACTCGATCGATGCACTTCTGCAAAGCTACTGCTGAATAATGTACCTTTTAGAGGATACCTACCTCCCCCTACCGACCCCGGTATTCTTAGACGCGTTTTAAAACTCAACTTCCAGTGAACTATTTATTATTAATGCTGATAGGTACTTGTATTTTTAAAAACCGCATTTAAGTTTGGCATAAATAAATGATATTGTACTGTATGAATATTGCTTTCTCGCAGTCAATACAAAACCTTTTTACTGCTACAATTTTAGATCCGATTGTGAACTACATTAAAAAGAGGTTTAGCGAAATTATTTGTCAGCCGTTTGCTAGGTTACATGCCCCTGCATACGATTTCTTATTTAGCATACATTCCAAACGGTACGTAGGTATGTACTCGTATTTCTGCTTACACAAAACACAAGGCTATATTTTATAAAATATACAACAGTTTAAATGATAATTTATACTCCATTGTTATTCATTGATGTTATTATATGTATATTTCGCCATTGTTTCAAATCAGAGCATATTTCATGCATTTAATGTTTAATTCTGCGCCACACCGAACGCTACGCGATAATATAAAGCTAATGTTTAAAATAGAACGAATCATAAATGTAAAGTATAGGCAGACAGATGGCAGTCACCTTAGAATTCGCAACGATAAAAGCGAAATTATTAAAATTTGTAGCGTTAATTTGAAATTTAAATGTCGAATCACGGATTCGAGACGCATTGACGTTCATCTCACCAGTAGTGGGTTTAACATCTCAAATGTGTTTGCAGTGAATATACTCGATTCATGGAACCCTGACCCTAGATGTTTATGTATCAGACATAAACATTGTGCTCTAAACACTAATGTCACTGTCGAGGCCTCGGCGTAGCTGAAACATTGAACCGGCCTAGTGACGATAAATTTACAATGCGATTGCCTTTGCACAATACTTTGCTAAAGCCTTCGACACTGAAGTTGTACAAAGTCACTACAAATAAGTTGATCTTTAGTCGTGGTTTTTTTGAGTTTAGGAATAAAATTACTAGGATACGTTAATGCGACAATGTCAAAATTTGATCACGATCAGTCTGCAGGTCATTCTTGGAACTTTATTAATCTATCACAAGAACGGAATAATTTAGTATGTTAAATTATCAGTAAAATTTATGTTACATGCGTGAGCCATATCGAGACGTGGTTTATCTTTTAGTGGACAGCCAGACGAAATCCAGCGTATTGTTTCGCCCGCTTGTGAAATGTAATTCGTGTACACAGACGAATCTTACGCACACATACGCACACATTATTTATATTTGAGTCTGAGGTCGCGTGTCACATCGACCTTCGCCGTGTCCCTGATGATTCCTTCTTGGGCAGGAAGAAGCGTTTGAATCATAAAAACCACTATTAAAATGTTTTGCGGCACTGTATTGCGGCTTTTTTTTTACATTTAAACTTATAATTTATATAATCAATCAAATTGAATAATAGGTATGAGTATGAGAGATTTCTATTCAAAAATTATAAATAAATAAATAATGCTGGACAATCCACACAGCACCATCTAGCCCCAAAGTAAGCTAATCAAAGCTTGTGTTATGGGTACTAGATGACTGATATATTTAATACATTATATACTTACATAGATACATATTTTTTTTTATTATATACATAGAAAACACCCAGACCAACGGAACAAATTTCTGCAGATCGTACACAATTTTTTTCCGAGGCGGGAATCGAACCCGCAACCTCTAGCGTCGCAGGCGGACTCTCGCCCGCTGCGCCACAGAGGTCGTCTTTCTAATTGTCTTTAAACGTCATTAATTAACCCTACAAATTATTAACCACGGTAACCATGGAAAGTCCATGGTTACCGTGGTTCAAGAGATCAAATAAAAAAACTTTAAATTGAGAAACAGACCTAAGCACCGATTACTGGCATTCTTCTTCTTATGTTCAATGTTTCTGTCATCTTGAACGATCTTGTCAATGTCAAATAATTAATTGAATAATTGCAGCATCGAGCGTGCGAATGTGCCAGGCAATTACTTATTCTGAATCATATTGTAGACGCCCCCGGCTTTGCTCGTGATAATCTGACTTTTTTAATTTCATTTCTTCTGCGAGATTATTAATAGTCAGGGTGTGATTCAGCATCGAACATCCAAGTCGTCCGACGTGCATGGTTTTAAAAATATTTAATCGATTACCTGACGAGTTATAAGCGTAATTCTTATAACTCGTTAGGTATAGGTATATCTATTTCTCTTTAGCTATACTTAAACGGTAATATAAATCTTTGTACATTAGGAAGACTAAGTAAACCTAAACTTAAATTCCGCAAATAAATGATTCTGAATATCTGTCTTTTGACCGAATTTCTATCATTTGCAGTTTAAAGATCTACCAATCATATGGGATACAATATTTAAGAAATAATTTACTTTTACCGTAGCACCGACCTATAATTTAATACAAATAAAGTAATTACACAATAAGGACGGCCCAATTATATTTGAACTGTTAAAAAATCACCAGCATGTAGATAATTACAGGAGGCAACTACAATGGAAGACAGCTGTTTTATAAGTTTTTTTTTAATTATTACGAGACAGTTTAATGTAAAGTACGGGTGGTCTAGTGGGAGTGACCCAGCCTTCCGATCGTAAGGTCACAGGTTCGAATCCAGTCGTGCACTAATAAATAATTAAATATTAATAAATAAATATTGGTGGACTTTCCACACCGCACTATCTAGCCCCAAACTAAGCTTAATATGCTTGTAATATGGGAACCAGATAGCTGATATACTACTTACATACTTTTTTTTTTGTAAATACATACTTATAATATTATATAACACACCCAGACAGAGAACAAACATCTATGTTCATCACACAAATGTTTGTTCACGGTGGGAATCGAACCCACGACCTACGGCGCAGAAGGCAGAGCTACTATCAACTGAGCTACGTAGGCTCTCAATGGATGGCTAATGGATTTATCTATCGAAAAATTTATGTGCGCAATGCCAGTGCTCTTAAACGGTGAAGGAAAACATCGTGAGGAAACCAGTTAGTATTTTAACAGCGGCGATGGGCTTGCAACCTGTCACGTATGGAATACTAACTACTGCAAAATGTGGGTATGTGCCAAATGAATGGACGTACCTCTGACTACCCCCCTTAGACATCCTCATAGAATCTTGAGTTAGTATTTGGTACAGAGATCTGAAGGGATATCTACCGTGCCTGGGGATCAAAGTCGTGAATCTGTTTCAGTTTTTCAGTTTCAATTTAATGAAGCAGTCGGCAGATTAGCTACATGTGAGTTAAACTTGTTACAAAGGTGTCGATATATGTAGATTCAGAATATAAACTGTTAAATATTTTTCTAAGATAACATCTTTTTTGAATAGTAGTAGAGCTCTTTGTGAAGGGCTCGCCCGGGGAAGTACTACCACCATGTCTCTTTCTGCCGCCAAACAGCGTCGTGTTTCGCTTTAAGGGTGTGGTTGCCGATGTAATTACAGGCGAGGCTTAATATCTGTATGTTTCAAGTTGATGAACGCAGGGCAATGCACCGTAGTGCACGTTCCTATTGTACACGACTTGTGAGGCAATGCTTTCTTATAGCTGATCACTTAACATCAGGTGGGCCATCTCCTTTTTTCATTAGCAAGTTGAATTAAAAACTGTTGTTTTTTTTGTTTATTTTATTTTGTTCTTGTAGTGTGAAGTACTATGCCTGATGGTGATGCCATGGTAACGATAACCACTTCACATCAGGTGTGTCACCTGCTCTCATCAGGAGGAAGTGTCAAAGAAATACTTAAGGTGAAGACAAGAGCTAATGTGACTCTCGCTCGCACGTTTTGACTTGTCGAAGGATATAAAATCACTACTCCCATTTTCAAAAAATCGTAAACAACCATTTTGTGTGCAATCACATTGCGAACAGTTTAGTAAAAATTTCATTATGATCGATACATGTTTTCCTACTTAAAAGTTTGCTTTTCTAGTTTTCGTACATAAGCAAACTTTTGAGTAAGAAAAATTGCATCGATCAAAATGAAATTTTTACCAAACTGTGCTCACAAAATGGTTGTTTTCTATTTTCCAAAATTGTGTTTAGGGATTTTATATCTTTTAAAATGTCGAATCGTGCGAGCGAGAGGTAAATTAGGTGTTTTCAACGCCTTAAATGTAATTTGTACTAAAGAGTATTTTTTATTTTATTTTAACAATTTTGGGAAACTTACAGCTAGGCGGGTATACATTAGGTAGTTTATAATAAATACATGCAGCATACAAAGTTGCTACACATATGCTGATGGCCAATTATAAGTTACAAATAGTAACAATCTACGACACTAGCGAGTGAGTTACTGCCGTATTGAATGACAAAACGCCATTAAGCCATCATCGATGTCAGAAGTACTAGGTTTTTTATTAAAATTAATAACAGTAATAATTATCTTTAAGCAGTATTTCCAATTCAAAACCGGTTTATGACAGTAATCCTTTTTAGCTCTGTAGGTACTGAAATGTACCTACTGACATCTAATAACATCTGAAAACTGATAATATCTGAAAACCAGCGGTGTCCATCTATGGATGGGTAGCACGGTAGCACTATATTACTAGTTATTGACAGCCTTCACAGCTCAGTTGGTAGTAGCTCTGCCTTCTGCCGGCCGTGGGTTCGATTCCCACCGAGAACAATCATTTTTTGTGTGTTGAGCATAGATGTTACTGTTCTCTGTCTGGGTGTTGTTATACATATTTATTAGTATGCACTTACAAAAAAATAAATTTACATTTATTAATGTGTGGATAGTACACTAATATTTAGTTATTTATTATTATATTCCTGATGCCTGATGAAAACAGTTAACCCACCTGGTGTTGTGGTAACCATCACCTATAAGAAAGCAAGCATCCAAACGAATACATACCGCACAAGACATTGGTTACCATAATTGATCGGCAGGCAGTCACAACTGGCCCGAAGAGTCCAAGTATTTATGGAAACTTAAATTATAAGTACCTACCGGCTTTTCCTAGCACTTGTAACTTTTTATGGTTAGTAATTGAGGCACAATAAACAAACACTTCACACTATGAAAAAATGCTGGTTTCAACAAAATTAAAAGTTACCTTTCAGCGTTTAATTCGAAATAGTAGCAGTAAAGCGCCAATCTATAGGCTTATATAACGGCAATAAATAAGCCAGCCGACATTTCTACACGCATATTTTAAAACTGCGCAGGAAATGGCACACAATAAAAATACAACACGAAAAAAAGAAAAACAATAAGAATATAAGACCCGTTATAAATTAATATGTACCAAGAAACCGGAGTACGCGTATTAGCCCTTGCTACAACGAAAAGAAACATATTGGATTACAGCAAACGATAAATAAAGTCTCGAAAATAATGTTTATATGTAAATATGGGGTATTGTTAGAGTAACAAGTCTTGCTAAATCACAATATGAAGTTGATTTATATCTCTACGGTTCGCTTGCCTTCTTGGGAGGCCTATAAAACTTTTCCGAAACGCAATGTACGCCGTACATTGCTACCTACAGCGGCACACCGCGCCTGCTGCAATACGGACGCGCGGCAATACAGCGCGACACTCGAGCCCACTCGTTTTGTACATAATTGCGCGGTTTACGACTTCACAAAGCACAATATACTTTCAATCCCGCAATACTCTCTCGCAAATTATGAAACCGATTACGCCTTTTGTTAGGTTCCTTCGATCGGAACGTCCAGCACGCTGAACTTTGCAACGGATACTTTTGCGAGTGCGTAATTAGATTCCTCGGATCGCGAAGGTGGAACTTGAAGAGCGGATGCGAGGGTCATTCTTTAACAATGATCAATTAATGGCAGCGCGCGGAACGAGAGTCGGCATGATAGTGCAGGCAATTTAATGAATTCTTCATTAGTCCTTGATTCAATAGAAATGGGTGTTTTAGCAGTTTTTCACACTTCGAAAATTCGTTACTTGCTAGGTCATTCCGACTAATCGAATGAACTAATAATGGAATGAATAAGATACTGCGTTGTCACCATTTGGTTAACGGATTGCTGCTAACATTTTACTCATAGATTCGGGCATTCATTTAGAGAGTCATGACGACGGCGTCTTGACCTTAGTAAATTTGCCATTCGGTCATGCACAAATTTACTAAGCCATGGTTCATCGAAGCGCTTCCTGGTTCACTGTTCGCGATTACGCTGTTAGAAGAAAAAGACAGTTCCCGCTGTCATGTTTTGCCTATCACTGCTCTCCACATCGCGTAAAACTACGTGCTGCCATTGCCTAGTAATAATTGTTCCCTTCCCTAACCAACCAATCCATGAATTTTGTAATCTATAATGGCCGAATACATACGCCTTGTCTTTTGAACGCAAACGCATCGTTTTATTCAAAAATTCACCCGAAAAAAAATCTCTATCTCTTTTCTTCCCAAATCAAAAACAAACACCAAAGGAATTTATTTAGTTGGATCGCAAGAATCACTTTGAGTCGTTGCGCAACATATAGGTGAGTATAGGCGCCCGTCCTACGCGATACGCTAACCTTAGCAGCGCCTAGGAACTCCCTTACTCTCACTACTACTTTTGAACACTACATGCTACCGTTATTTGAGTGTTCAATAAAACTGGCGCGTGTCCGAGGACGCAGATGGACTGGGGACAATAGCGACGTGTGACGTCAGCCAACTAATCGAATTAGTGAACTAATCGTGCGTCGTTCGCTCAGGAAATTCATTAATATCCGGCGCTACCTGCAAATAGATGAAAAAGCATTACCTTAGCGAAAATGTCTGGAGTTTGGACATTATTTCGTCAAGCTTTTAGTACGTCTCTGTTGTGTTATAGCATGCAATCACTCTGCTTCACCGTTGCATCGATGATATAAACTATATTGTATCTAACACCATTGAATGCATTTTCGGTGGCAGCTTATAAGCCGCTCAAGGTGCCGGGCATAGAGGCAGGTTTTTAGGTGTGGCTGGGTCTACGGTCCATCCACGTAACACCGTGACTCCTCTGTGACTTGGGCCTGTTATGAAACTTCCAGATGTTAGAAAAAACTGAAACAGCTTCACGACTTTAATCCCCAGGCACGGTAGATATCCCTTCAGATCTCTCAGTACCAAGTACTAACTCAAGATTCTTTGAGGATGTCTATAGGGGGTAGTCAGAGGTACGTCCAAACATTACATTTGGCACATAAACACATTTTGCAGTAGTTAGTATTCCATACGTGACAGGTTGCAAGCCCATCGCTGTTAGAATACTAACTGGATTCCTCACGATGTTTTCCTTCACCGTTTAAACTGGCATTGCGCACATAAATTTTTCGATAGAAAAATCCATTGGTGCACGACCGGATTCGAACCTGCGACCTTACGATCGGAAGGCGAGGTCACTCCCACTAGACCACCGGTGCTCTGTATAAAATAAAAAACGAGAAAAACGGGCAAAAAAAATAAAATTAAAAAAAATCACAACTAGCAATAAATCAATGACAAAAACAGGTGACCTATACCTAGGTATCAATTAAAACTAAACTACCCGTTAAGTATAGCACCAGTCATTAAAACGTCTCAATAGATAATAATTACTAACAATTAATAAATTATACCATTATTTGTTGCAGATCGTATAATGCTTCTGAACACGAACACCATACTTACTTAGACCAATATCATGATAAGTCTGAGGAAGGTTGCTTCTGCATAAAGGCATCTCCACACGTGTAGAAGGATTAAGTGAAATTTTCGGGGCATATTATCACTACATAGTATAAAACAAAGTCGCTTTCTTTGTCCCTATAACCCAATGTCCCCATGTCCATATGTATGCTTAAATCTTTAAAACTACGCAACGGATTTTGATGCAGTTTTTTTAATAGATAGAGTGAGTTAAGAGGAAGGTTTATATGTATAATACATGCATGATATGTGCACCCGTGCGAAGCAGGGGCGCGTGGGCGGGTCGCTAGTCTAAATATATATAACTCAAAGGTGACTGACTGACTGACATAGTGATCTATCAACGCACAGCCCAAACCACTGGACGGATCGGGCTGAAATTTGGCATGCAGGTAGATGTTATGACGTAGGCATCCGCTAAGAAAGGATTTTGATCAATTCTACCCCCAAGGGGATAAAATAGGGGATGAAAGTTTGTATGAGATTTTCAAAGTAAACGAGCGCGAGTAAAGCCGCGGGATCAGCTAGTATTAAATAAATTTGTTAAATCTTTGGACGGAAAATCCAGGTACTAGGGATACAGGCCTCTTGACAGACGACAATCGGCTAGCACGTGACATGCAGCGTTTTATAAAAGATTTGTTTTATCAAAAAGCAGAGTCCTTTGACTCTTGCATGCTGCTATCGCTTCTGCTATTTTAAGTAATTAGCGCGCCGACGGTGACCATTTGAATAATTGCCTAAGACAAGTAGAAGCTACACCGCATGTCGTATTGCTACTGGTTATCAAAACTGCGATCGCCATTGCTATCGCTTCTGATTGTATAAGGTAATTAACCCGGTGACCGACCAAACCCCGGTTCAATACAGTTTAAACTTTCCAATCAAAAAAAACAGCGAATCTCTTTCGTCGAAATTCATTTGATAATAACGTACCACTAAGATACGTTAGATTGAGTAGACTCTACAAGATCGTACCTACTTAAAAACCCATCCAGCAGACCTTGATCCCGCACCTGAGGTTTCTGTACTCAAGATTAGTCTCAACTTATGCTGGCCAGCTTTTTAATTTAGCAATTAACTGTAGCCGGACAAACATCAAATAGTCGATTTCAATAAATTAAAAAGTAATTATAATGGAGCGTCAACAGTTCGACCTCGCGCTGACGCCTTTTAAACGCTAGCAAATGGGACAATTTCCGGGACCACTCGATACTCAAATCTCGATTATTTCCCGATTTTCCTACTCGGTGCGTACAGTTCAACTCGATTCAACCCGTATTTTGATGTTAATCCGACTCGATACACGTTCAATGAATAAAATTCCCCTCTTATAATTTGGTGGCGACGCTTTCTGCATGAATCTTGTATCTTCATTCATTCGTTATTTATCTTTCTACATAATACCTAATAAATAATATATATATAATGGCGTCTTGCAATCAAACAAGACGACATTCTTGGATGAACAATTTACCCAATAAAAGAAAGTTACAAAACAAAACACCACTAACAGTTAAGCCTGCTTTTTTTTTTTTTATACAACTAGCTGATGGAACAAGCAGATGACCCACCTGATGTTAAGTGGTAACCATCACCTATAAACAAAACATTGCCCCGTAGGTCACGCACAATAGGAACGTGCCCTACGATGCACTGCCCTGCGTCCATCAACTTGAGGCGTACAGATGTTAAGCCTCATGTGCCTGTAATTACATCGGCGACCACACTCTTCAAACCGAAACACAGCGTTGCTGCTTGGCGGCAGAAAAAGGCGTGGTGGTAGTACTTCCCCGGACGAGCCACACACAAAGAGCTCTACTACTCTTACTCTTACTTTCTGCTGTCATCATCATCATCATCATTTCAGCCTGTTTGCACCCACTGCTGAGTGAGCCTCCTCTTTAATACGCCACTCTTTCCGGTCCTTTGCGAGTCTCATCTATCAATTTCCAGCACTTGCTGCAATGTCATTTGACCAACGGGAGGGTCTGCCTCTAGGTCTTTGAGCATCCCTTGGCCACCATTCTGTAGTTGCCTTCGTCCATCTCCCGTCGTCCTTTCTTGCCAAGTGTCTTATTCTGCTGTTATATTTGAAAAAAAATTTCATTGGATTCCGTTAGTCTTTGCTTAGGATATTCGATCCTGGGAAGTCTGTAAATGGTGAAGGCGCTAAACTGCTTTAAGCTTTAAAACTTATAGAGATGCCTATTTCCACTGTCCAGTTCTTCAGCTACTGATGAAAGCGGTTGCACACAATCATGTTCTAAAGAAACCTAAACGTGCGACTATCACGCGCAAGAAGTTTAACACATTACGATAACACCAGCGATGGGCCTACTTAATGTTAGAGCGGAACCGGAAACAACAACTTTGAAACTTTACTGTGTTAGTTACAACTTGCGCGGTGTGTAAGATGCCTAAACTTTAGTGTTTAACATCCTATCCAACAATGCAACGTTCACACTCGGTGTAGTCTCTGGGTAGGTGACCATTTAATGGCTTATTCCTCTTTTCCCCGTTGAAGATCCCCGTTAACGGGGATTAGTGGAATTTTTGTCCACTTATCCCCGTTGACACCTATGCGGTCTCGTAACGGGGATAAGTGGACAAAAGTTCTCCACAAATCCCCGTTACGTTAAAAATAAAATTCGAAGAAACATGTTTTTAATTTTTATAAGGTACTCGCTTGTTGATTATTTTTATAATTCATCGATAAATTTTTTAATAAAATTGTGCTATGTATAACAAAACATAATTAATACAATAAAATACAGATACTTATGATCACATTTCTTTATTTTAATTTATTTTAATACTTACAACCACAACCTAATGTACCTAATCGAATCACAGTTTTTTACATATATAATTAAAAAAGTAACATTAAAAACATAATATATTCTTATAATATGTAAATTCAGGTTTAATCCCAACTAATATTATAAATGCGAAAGTAACTCTGTCTGTCTGTCTGTCTGTCTGCCTGTCTGTTACGCTTTCCCGCTTAAACCTCTCAACCAATTTTGATGAAATTTGGCACAGACAATCTTTAGACCCTGAGAAAGAACATAGGCTACCTTTTATTGTGAAAAAAAGAGATGAAGAGATTAAAAGTACGCAGACGAAGTCGCGGGTACCAGCTAGTTACGAATAAATTGATTATCCTTATTATTATTCGAAAAAGACATAGACAGACATTGACCCGCAGGCACGGTAGATAGCCTTCATCATAATCAATACGACTTGTTGTGTTACCAAGTCATCAGTATCCCGCAGATATGTTAGTAAAATACCAGTTCAAGATTATTATAGGATTACTAAGGGTGGTTGTCAGAGGTACGTCCTAATGTTACATTTTGTAGTGCTTGATATTCTTATGTAAAGTATTATTCTTATCCTCATTTTATCATAGTTCTGATAAGAAACAGCCTTTTCAATGAATATTACGATGAACCCAAAGAAAAATTAAAATCCGCCTCGTCGCTCACTTTATTAATTAATCCAAGAGCCTTATTTTGTGATTAGAGCTCCATTAAACAAGGTAATTTTTTATATTACTAATTCTTGCAAAAATAATTTGAAAAACTAAATAAAAGAAGAAAATAGAAGTGACGATAGATAGTTCACATTTAGATGTAAAATAGGCGTAAATTTTTGTGAAAATACAAAAGCGAGATCAACCCCCGGTTTCTGAGAGCTCGATCAACACTAATCGGCTGTCAAGTCACTTGCTATTTCAACTTTTTCTTCAAATTAGATAGAGATAGCAAATGACTTGACAGCCGATTAGTGTTGATCGCGCTTTTAGATACCGGGGGTATGAAATGTTTTTTGTAAACAATGCTCGCAGTTGGCTATATAGCCTGTATTACGCGGGGTTGATTCTAGCAAAGAGACAAATTGAATTTAAGAATTGGTGTCTGTCTTAAGTTTTTAGTTCCACTATGGTTCCCTATGACACTTTGAATCCAGATGAATATCAGGTTCTAACCCACAAAAAGTAATAATAGTATTTTAACCGACTTCAAAAAGAGAAGGTTCTCAATTCAACTTTTTTTATGCTAATTACTTACCGTATTTTTTTTATCTAATAAAAGTAATCATGATCAGATATGGTTGCCCTGTATTGTTCATAGGCGCAACCCTACAGCGGTGAACTGTAATTTCAATAGTAGCTACACAAAACATTACCTACCTTGCTAGCTTTGTACTCGTAGCATGGGTTACTGGCATCATCGAGTCGCTGTGAAACCTCAATGTAGCCTAACAGCACATTCTGGAGCGTCAGTCAAAAAGTCAGAAAATACACAGACTTATTGGGCACATTCTTGTTATAGCAAGTCGTTTAGATTGGACGTACCAAATAATCATAGATAAGATCCTACGTGTGTCGTTCCAATACTAGGGGGCCGATTCTAGCCCCTGGCTAGAAGCCGAAGTCACTGGGCTAGAATCGGCCCCCACGTCGGGGATTGATATTTGAACGCAAACTACTAACTCACTACTACTGCTACTAAGCAGAACTTTGTGCTATGCGTAAAACTACGAATAAACTTTTTTAATAATATAAAAAAAGGAGTCTTATGGAAAACCGGATTATTATGTTTAAGTTCAAAATATTTGTATTTTTATCGAGGGAATTACTACCGTGCCTGGGGATTAGATTCTTAAGGCATTTTCATTCTCTAGTACTTCATAACCTCTTTGTAAAGACCTTTAAAAATAAATAAATATTAAATATTGGTGGACTTTTCACACCACTCACTACCTGTATGGGGCTAGATGCCCCAAACTAAGGTATTATATGGGAATCAGATAGCTGATATAACACTTTGTTTCATGCTTTGTTTTTGTAATCTATATATTCTATATTATATATTCTATATTGTTTTTGTAGCTCATTAAATTAACATCCAGATAGATACAGAACAAAATTGCTGTTCAACACACAAAATGTTTAACTTCGGGGAGACACGGCCGGTGGTAGCAGCCCCGCCATCCGATCCTGTCGTGGGTTCAAAACCAGCTGTGAACCAATCAGTTTTACTGTTCAAAAATTTGTGTGCACAATGTCAGTACTCTCAAGCAGTGAAGGAAAACATCGTGAGGAAACCGGCATGTTGTAAAACCTAATAAGTTCTATATCACGTGTCAAGTGCTCGAAAGGAGCCTCTTGAGGCGCACTTAAAGCCCTTTCACTGCACTGTTTCGAAAGAAACTAGTGACATGACAAGAAGAAGCGCTGGATGCAAAGCTACCAACTGAGCTGTGAGGGCTATCCCTTAAGTATCTATTTGAAAAAATTATGAAGGACACATTGAAACTAGGTATTGAAGGAAGTTTACACGGGGGTTGTGCTAAGGGTGCGGGGTGTAAGTGGGGGGGGGGACCCGGCTATCGCATACTAGATGCTATCATAATGATTATTAACATGTGAAGCACCGTGCCAGCCTGCGAGGTGCCCATTCACAGGGAGGTAGCCAGGGCACATCGACAAATAAAAATGTACTTACAGCTCTTATTAATAGAATTAAAAATAAAATAAATAATGCTGGACAATCCACACAGCACTATCTAGCCCCAAAGTAAGCTACTCAAAGCTTGTGTTATGGGTACAAGATAACTGATATAGGTATATAATACATTATATACTTACATAGATAGCTATTTTTTATTATAAACATAAAACACCCAGACCAACGGAACAAAAAAATCAGACATACATCTATGCGAAAATCGAAACCACTTCATACTTCGCTTCATCTTTCTTCTTTCCACTCTTGTGGCGTCAACCGCTACTCTTGTTGCGTCTTACTTAGCCATTACACAGATCCTACTAATACTAGTGGCTCTGGGAGCTGTAGACCTCGCGAGCATACTAAAAGTGAGCTATTTGAGGAATGTGATGTGCAAGTTCATTTTCCGTTTTGTGATTTTTTTGATCTTTTTGATTTTTTTTGCATCATCTTGTGTAGAATGAGGTCCTTTGTGTTTCTCTCAAATTTGATTGAAAACCATCGATTGTTTGATGAACTATCCTGTTCATCATGCTGAAGATCCTTATCAGATCTTCGCCAAACTTTTATGAGACCAACTTATAGTTACTACCTTTCAAATAAAAAAAGAATAATCGAAATCGGATCTCATTTGGTGGAGATATCCAGTATATCAAATAGCCCCCTTTTTGCCCTTTTTTTGGGGGAAGTACCCCTCCAATCAAAAATCCCCGACGACAAAAAAATTGTAATAAGTCATATAACCTGTGTACCAAGTTTCGTCCAGATCGGTTGAAAAATGCGACCTGTAGAGGAGAACAGACAGACAGACAGACATCCGGACAAACGCATTTTTGGCTAATGTGGAAACTGAGACGCTTCGCTCGCTTCGCTCGCTCGGTCAATTATAAACGTGAAAGTTTGTAAGTATAGATGGATGGATGTTTTTTACTCTTTCACGCCGGATCGGCTGAACGGATCTCGATGAAACTTGGCAGAGATAGATTATAGTCTGGAATAGCATATAGGCTACTTTTTAACCCGTTGGAATACTGGAAAATAAATCTGTGCGGGTGAAACCGCGGGGCGCAAATAGTGTTTTCATAAATTCCAACCACATGAAAATAGCTTCATGCAAAACAAAATGGTGATATATTAGTTAATTGATTACATTACAAAATATTAAAACCATTAATCAAAATTGTATTAATTATTCTATATCTAAGACACTTTTTTTTTAATTTTATTGTTTATGATTTCGGGGGCAGACCCCACATCCTGGAACCGTCCACACCCGCCCCTGCCTCCCGCCCTAGATATGTTTGACACAAGCCAGTTATTTTAATATCGGCAATTAGAGGTTCCCGTTGGATTGCGAAGTTTCGACGAAGTTTTCGATTAGTCTGCGGTTGTCTTAAAGTGGATTTTAAATTGCTTGCCGAATCGATCGAGTCTGCTCGGTTATAGAAAATTGTTTTGGGAAAATGAAAAGTGACGTCGTATGAGCCAAATCCATGGTTTTTAGTGTCAAAGATAATCAGTGTGATTGAACTATGGGATATGAAAAACAGTTACAGGGATAGCTTTGAGCAATGTTGCAGCTCTTACTCTGAAGTATTATTTTTTTCTTTTCATTTCAATAATTGCACCGGTGGTCTAGTGGGAGTGACCCCGCCTTCCGATAGTAAGGTTGCAGGCTCGAATCCGGTCGTGCACCAATGGATTTGTTATCGAAAAATTTATGTGCGCAATGCCAGTGCTCTTAAACGGTGAAGGAAAACATCGTGAGGAAACCAGTTAGTATTCTAACAGCGGCGATGGGCTTGCAACCTGTCACGTATGGAATACTAACTACTGCAAAATGTGGGTATGTGCCAAATGTAATGTTTGGACGTACCTCTGACTACCCTCCTTAGACATCCTCAAAGAATCTTGTTTTAGTACCTACTTGGTACTGGCAGATCTGAAGGGATATCTACCGTACCAGGGGATCAAAGTCGTGAAGCTGTTTCAGTTTTTCAGTAATTCGACATTTATTTGCACGTGATGTAGGCTCAGTAATGTGTTTTTGTTAAGTAGTTAAAACCTATCTTGGCATGTGAAGATGTCTACCGTGAAGGGGACATTTAAACTGTGAGCCACCTTAATGATTTCATTTTATGCGTAAATCGAGTGGTTAGTTTTAGACTGTATTTCCATGCAAAGCCTTGTATTAGGGAATTTTATTTTACAACTAGCTGAGCCCGCGGCTTTGCTCGCGCCAAGGAATTCAAAGTTTCATACAAACTTTCATCCCCTATTTTATCCCCTTGGGGGTAGAATTGATCAAAATCCTTTCTTAGCGGATGCCTACGTCATAACATCTACCTGCATGCCAAATTTCAGCCCGATCCGTCAGTGGTTTGGGCTGTGCGTTGATAGATCACTATGTCAGTCAGTCAGTCACCTTTGAGTTATATATATTTAGATAAAAGATAAAAGATAAATTATATACCTATCAAAAGATGACATTGTAATTTTACCCTATTTATAGAATGAAATACTAACATTAGCAAATAATTAATTTTACTAACAAAAAGGACTAAAATTGCCTTGATCAACTCCGCACTAGGACCAGACAGTATCGAGGGAGAGTTAAAGGTTCATGAAAAACTAACAGTCAATTTGAATATTGTTTTAATGGAATATTGAAATTCCATGGAAAATGCTATATCGGTGATTACGTAGCCCCTTACATGTTCTCCATAAAATAGACGGAACACGTATTATTATCGAGCTACGACCGTACGTATTATACCATTCATTCAATCAATACCATTAACACTAGTTTTTAACACAACCTATTCGCTTGCTTAAGCCGAAAGGGTAAAATTAGGTATATTGAGAGTTATGTTCAACATATAAACGAATCTTACGAAATAACTTATGCTATGCAAGAAATAATATAAAACAAAAATAATAGATTGACAGAAATTTTAAAACAAAAACATGGGATAAATTGGATCTTAGACCTCAAAATATTTGCTGTGACTATTCATTTTTCGAGCCTTATGAACTAGTGTTCTTGGTACTTTAGAAGCGTAAGGTGACGACGCGACGAGAGGAATGGCGTCGCTCCATTAGTAGCGGTCGGCGCCTAAAGTTGGTGGAGACACATCAAAAGCAAGTAACAAAGTTTCTGACTACCACTCATGTACCCATTAAGTTAATGTAAAGATTTCTCGACATTTTTTTTATACAACTCTTAGCTGATGGACTCGATACACATCGCAACAGTTGACCTATCTAAGCATTGCGAACGATCTTTGGATAGCTCAGCTGATCCAAATGACTTTATTCTTACCTAACCATTTTACCCACAAATTATTTGAAACGCGAATATAAACGAAGTTTAAACGAAAAATAGTAGAAGTTGATAAAAGAAAAACTACTAACAAAGTGCTTAGTTAAAATAAGTTGGAAAACTCAGGGGACTAAACTTATTGGGGTGAGAGGCTCTAACTGCCGCCATCGACGCTTTTTTTTCGTCAGATAACTCCAATTGTATATTATTTTTTAACCTTTAAGGGTTAAAAATTACTCAATGTTTTTATTGATCTATTTAAGGCAGTTAAATGTTTAATTCATAATGTCTTATAAAGTTGTTTTTTATAACTAGTTGATGGAACAAGCTCATGGCCCACCTGATGTTAAGTGGTAACCATCACCTATAACAAGGCATTACCTCGTAAGCCACGCACGATACTAACGTGCCGCGTCCATCAACTTGAGGCACAGATGTTAAGCCTCATGTGCGTGTAATTACACCGGCAACCATGCACACACTTCAAACCAAAGCACGGCAACACTGCTTAGCGGCAGAAA
This sequence comes from Plemyria rubiginata, assembly GCA_963576535.1. Taxonomy (NCBI): domain Eukaryota; kingdom Metazoa; phylum Arthropoda; class Insecta; order Lepidoptera; family Geometridae; genus Plemyria; species Plemyria rubiginata. Next base: position 1,583,764 of record OY754905.1, read on the forward strand.
AAGGCGTGGTGGTAGGTAGTCCTTACTCTACTACTCTATTTGTCATCACTTGATTAGGGCAAAACTCAAATGTGGACTAGACTTCAAATTGTCTAACCGGTATAGGTAACCATCATAGCGTCAAGTTCATTCATTAGCAATATAATATCTATTCGGGCCGAAAACCGTGCGTTATTATTCCGCGCATGAACTAGGTGCCTTAGTGCGACATTTCGCCTTCTAAATTTGACAATACGCACGCAAATGTAACCATGCGTTAATATTCATTTATAAAATATTAGGCTGGGGGCTTTGTCCGCGTGAGAGGGGGACGGGGGCATCTCCCTCTCGCTAGCATCCACTCAAACACGCTCAGCTCGCCTTTAATGAACTTTGTGTCATACCGGAGGCTTACCCAAGACACTGGCTATATTGTTACTTACATATTTACTCAATATAACATTTCACTTGGAAAGTATTAATTTTTATTATACATTAAATAGCTGTTTCAAACATTTATGTGTATTGTTCAATTTATTTGCCTCATTATTGTAAATGTATCCAGTAATTCTGTTAGTTGCACTAAATGACTTCATTTAGCCCATCAAACGTCACCTGGAATTCAACTCACGCATTAAAACACATCCTATCGACACATTCGCAACTCACTCGGGTATGCTAATACTCAGAGAGCAGGAGGTAACTTTATTATAACATACTGTTCTCATCTCATGAAATAAGACCGACTTGCCCAGCAGTAATTTCAGTTTGAAATCTGTCCAAATTGTTTAAATTTTGTTCTGAATTATTAGAACTTCAAAAAATGCCGGATAATAAATCAAGAAAAGCGACTGATCATTCAAAGTCTTCCCTCAACTAAATTATGCGACTGAGCACAATACCTAAATCCTTCTATAATAATAACAAACGCGAAAGTTTGTAAGTATGGATGGATGGATGGATGGATGTTTGTTACTTTTTCACGCCGTAACGGCCGAAGAGATCTTGATGACATTTGTCATAGAGATAGTTAATAGTCTGTAAAAGCACATAGGCTACTTTTTATCCCGTGGGAACACCGGGATTTAAAACTACGCGGGTGAAACCGCGGAGCGCTGCTAGTAAATTATAAACGAACTTCAAGTCAACACAAAAAAGCCAAACCCTAATCAGAGATGTAGAATGTCATAGCTTAAACATGACGTTGATAACCTCAGCCGTCTCCCGGACACCTGCATAAAATATTTGTTCGTGCAGCAAATAGTGCGCCGCCGATATGATATACGCTGCTATAGACATCCGCAAAGATATGCATTGGCAAAATTTAGGAGTATCCCCGCCAGCCATTAGCATCCAATAAACGACGCACCTTAAACTATTGGAAATACCTCATAGTGCTCGCCAAGTAAGGGTGCGCTTGCATTGGTGCTGATATATTCTTCATTTACCTTATTACCTATTACCTTAGACATAGACATTTATTTATTTGCTAAAAAGAACACACAACATACATAATTAGCCTTGGAATTAATAGAAAACAGGTATCATACATATCAGAAGAGACAACAAAGATTAGACATATAGGTAATATTTTTTTACAAATAATAATAAAATTAACAAGCATTATTTAAATATGGCTAGATAAAAACAAAAACATAACATGATCCAGACGCTACGTATTAAAACCAATACCTAATAACAATAAGATAAGATAAGATAATGTTTATTTCAGACAAAAAAGAGATACATATGAGTTGAGCCATACAGAGGTCTTATTCTAGGGATTTTAGCTTATCAGGCAATCTGGCACACTCTGGTTACGGAACATTACCTTCCGTGCTAGTTAAAAACTGTGTTACGGCAAGGTAAGTGCTTCTCTCCCCAGGTGCTACTATTTCTTATACCTATCTAGTGTTACAAACTCCTCCCGATGATTATACTTTAGCGCTCTGTCTGTGATATTGTTGTTGTTGAGAATAATTTTCTTGGCCTTTCCGAATATATCCTTTAAGGATCTAAGGATATCCTGCTCTTCCTGGTGTAGGCTCTCGAAATGGACCATGAGTTGCGATGCAGATTTCAGGTCGGCCTTGCATATTGGACACAGGAACCCTTCCAAAATCTCTTCATCGTTAGCTGCAGCCATGGTTTCCGTGATGGATTATGAGGTATACATAGATAAAATTGAACGTTTTATTAGCAAAATTAATATTTTTATCGCAAAAAAAAAAAAAATTATGCAAGGAATTTGAATGACAATGTTACCTATTTATTTACCTTATTATTTTGAATTGTGACACGGTTATTTATCACGTTTTACCTTAATTAGACGTTCAAAATAAGTATGTGTTATGATCGCGAAAGTTTAAAAAATCTTATTTAAAAAATCTTATTAACTATTTCAGGCACCAGTCTCCCACAAAACAAGTTTAGATAAAGTTCATAATACAGAAGCCCTTATTTTAAAAACCTTTGTGTGAGAAAATAAACGTTTATTGTCTTGTAATTAGTGTGCCTTTTTAATGATAATATTTATGATTTGCAATTTGCAACGAAATAAAAGCTTTCGTTTCGGACATTACAGGGAATAAAATACGCTGTGAAACATAAGTACGTTGTTAAGTTACCGTGTTAACATTAATATCTATCTATATCACCACTAACAGATTACACCCCTATATTTTGTCAAAGTTTAAAAAGAAAGATATTGTACCATTTGAACTTAATGCTTTAAAATATTCGATGCTAAAGACGATTAAAAATCGTAAAGGCAAATCGTATACGGTATACTACTTTCCTTATTGACTTGTGTTCTGTTTTGCAATACAAAAATATTTTTGTAATGTAAACTTACACGGCTAAAGCGATTGTTTATAAAAAGGTATTACGATATTTTTGATACAAAATTATTTCGGAACATTACATTAAACAAGTTACATTGAATTTTATTTATCATATTCACGATATTTTCGGCAAAACATACGCGAGCATAATAAAAAAAGGGAGATGGAGCAAATTTTCATTGCAAACTGCGTGTTCGCCGTCTAACAATGTAGGTACCTAGGAGCGCATTCTAATTACCACAGAATAATAACCACGATAGGAATCGATCTAACAGTGGTCACCACCACCCAGAGACCACCCGCCTCCCTACCGATAGGGTTGTAGGCGCGAATTAGAAAAGCATATAGAAGAACTGTTTCGCAAAGCTCTACCTACTATTTAAATGAATACCTACATGTTTTATTGAGGCTTTGATTGTTTCCGTATAATTTTGAGCACTTGTACTAGACACTTAGAGATCTAAGGAGACGTTTACCGTGCAGATAAAAATAATTAATCTGATTTCTTTAAATATAAAGGTAAACATGTGTTTTATTGACACAATACTTACTTACTTACTTTAGGCCTCTAACATCTATATAAGATGATTTAAACAGCGTCCAAGGACAAAAGGCACTTACGTTCATGGCTAGTAAGGCCTATACGAGAGCGACAGGAATAAGATTATAACAATTATATTTACAATTCATACTCTCCTGAAAGAGTCAAGAAACTGTATTTCAGAAGCCAGGTATGCCATGCCATGTATAAGATTTTTTTTTCTTCCTTCCTAATTGATTTGCCATTCGGTTATCGTAAAGCATCTACACAACACACAGTGCGGAACGAAAGGCGCTCACAACATGCCGACCGCTGCACACGCTGTTCAAAGTCAACGTCAAAAGTCAAAATATGTTTAATCAATAAAATCACAAGAATCATTTTAAAACGTCTTAAAACGTCTTAAAACTACTCTAGATGCCAGTTCCACGCAACCAAAGCCGAGAACGGGCAATAAACTCGGCTTGGTATCTACCGCTCCTTTGTATGATCCTCGTTACAATGTAAATAATGCCTACACTATTTAAGCTATACCTATAAGTAACAAATGTAACAACGAAAGGAAAAGTACACAGATTCATAAAACAGCACATCGATAAGTATTTATAAGTGATGAATTAACCCCGGTATTCGGAACAGTCGTTAATAAAGTGCATATTTTGCTAGTTTTGTTATTTCATTAACCCGATTCAAACCAACATTCTGACGAGGGAATGATCACAATTCCCCCTTTCGAACCGTATCAGAATGAGGTGACATTTACACATTTGGTACAGTCGGCATAATGTGCGCAATTCACATCTCATCATTGTGTCATTTCTTTTTTATGTTCTGTATGTGTTTTTTTTGGCAAATAAATGTCTGTCTATGTCCATGTCTAATTCGCAACTTTCATGGCAGTCTCGTTGCATTGGCGTAACAATGGCACGTGCTTTGGAGCTCTGCTGCTATGGGTGTAGGTGGTGGGTTCGATCCCTATCGAGAACTAGTATTTCTGTGATGACCATTGATATTTATTCCAAGTATGTCATCGTATTCTATATAATCGAGACGTATGGAGCCCATAAGTTCTTGAAAACACTATAAATAAATTATTATAAAATCATGAAATCATTTTATCGGTCCTGTTTATTATTTTTATTTTGCGAAAATAGGAACTATAAATTGACGAGTTATATGCATTCTAGTGTTGCCGACTGTACAGGCGTGTTTTGTTCTCATTGAACTCAAAACCTTGAATACCGATTTTGAATAGATTTGATTCAGGTATTACCGGAGTTGCATCTCATCACAAAATGTCAATCAGTTGACTGAAAAAGGGTCAAGCGGGAATCGACTGTTTTAAAAGAAAATAGGTAAGTACGTCACTTGTGATCCTGACCTCATTGAGGGCCATTTGCTCTAGAGTACCGATTTTTTAGAGCACCAATCTTATTCCATGTAGTGCACCTCAATATTGGCGCTCTACGAGGCATAGCAAAATGCATACTCTGTGAGCACCTGTGGTGTAGTAGTTTCTAGGGCTTCCTATGTTCTACTCAATACTGATAGTTACCCATGTAGGTAAACTATTGTCGAAACTTGAACGTCAAATCTAACAGAAAATGTCAAATAAACTAAATTTAACTTAATACCTACCAAAAAGTCAAAAATACAAAAATCATCACGTCAAGAGTTTCCATTTATTTAAGACTTCGAGTACGTATAATACTTTAATCCTAATCTCAACTAATATTATAAATGCGAAAGTAACTCTGTCTGTCTGTCTGCCTGTCTGTTACGCTTTCCCGCTTAAACTTCTCAACCGATTTTGATGAAATTTGGTACAGACAATCTTTAGACCCTGAGAAAGGACATAGGCTACCTTTTATTGCGAAAAAAAGGGATGAAGAGGTTGAAATAGAGGTTGAAAGTTTGTATGGGATTTCTTAATTTTAAAAGATAAAACCATGAAACTTTAATCAAATTAAAAGTACGCAGACGAAGTCGCGGGTACCAGCTAGTAATATTATAAATGCGAAAGTTTGTAAGTATGGATGGATGGAGTGATGTTTGTTACTCTATAACTCCAGAACGGCTAAACGGATCTTGGTGAAAATTGGCACAGAGATATATTATAGTCTAGAATAACACATAGGCTACTTTTTATCCCGTGGGGATCTTGCGGGATTTAAAATTACGCGGGTGAAACCGCGGGGCGCTACTAGTTATAAATAAAGTACTCAATAAGAAATATTTACTTTTCTATTGTTGCAAAGTTTCGGTGATGAGAGGTAGAGAAACCCTTTTGTAGCCTGTTTATTAAATACCGGTGACTGGGATAGTTTGAAACACAATGTTACAGCAAGTATCACGTTACTGCTCTATCACAGCCAACCTAATTTAAACGAAATTGCATTTACGATGTACTTCTCATCGCGCTACCAAACTTTCCCTTTGGCCGACACACCAAGTTACAAGTTTGATAGCCGTCACTTACCACCTTCACCAATGGACCGAAACTTGCCTACACCGCAGTCACCGCACCTAATGATGCTTCAAGACGTGCAGACACCTAATCAGACCTGGATGTCATATCCAGGTCTGATTAGGTGCCTGCACGAATTTTTTGGTCGCTTGGAACTGGCACTAGAGTAATCTAGTTTTAAGTCGTTTCAAGGCGATCCTTGTGATTTTATTGAATAAACATATTTTGACTTTGACTTGAAACAGTTACCATAGCCATTAATCCGTACAATCAATAGGTACATATATGTTAGCATGTCTTGTTACCAACCACCCAATAAGTGACCCGTAAAACTTATCATCAGCACAAGAAGAATTCCACAGCTAGACACAGGCCTCCCCTTCTCATTTCCTGGAAGAAAGATTCTGCTCTCTCCATCCACTGGAAAGCTAGTAATGGAAGACTTGGTCGATGATGCCATTACAATGTATGAACCATACTTAAAATAATAGCAGTTCTGACAGTACTTCCAATGTGGTACCGTACAACTGAACGACGTAACTATAATCCATTAAACAGACGAATGCCGAAGAAAAGCCCTTCGTTAATGAATAGAAACGCGATGGAACGGTGTTGAGAGTTCAAAAAACTGTGTATCAAAAAGAAAAAAAAAACTAAGCACTAAGTGGAAGCACACTATGAATATTTAAGGCGGTGTGATTAGAATTTTACACAGCGAAAAACGTTCGCTGTTAAAGAGACCACAAATAAACCTGTGAAAAAGAGCAAAAGCTTTAATGAATTGGAGAAAACGGTAGTAATAGCATGGGCACCCATCTCTAGGAACAGTTTTTTAGTTCCAAATAGACTTCAATAGATGGCGATACAGGTTTCGATTGAAATATAGGTTTTTGTTTTAGTCCAATTACGAAGAATTATGGTCATGAATAGCCTGAGTTATACTGTGCAAAAATCTTCCATAAGCATGGGAAGATGAGGAATTATCCTTTTATCAAATTCTTTATGTTTTTTAAAATGTTTTATTTTCAATATTGATCTCACTTTTTCTGGTGGCTGTAATTTGTACTACGTTGTTGTTTGCTTCCAAAAGTTTGTTTTGTGTTTTGATGGATGGCGCTACTTGCAGTAAACGATTTTTTAGCGTTTCGTTCAGGCATTTCAATAATGTATGTAATATTTCATATTTTAATTACCAATGTCCTATAATAAAAAAAATTATTAAATACATAAATTATTAAAACAAAATAGCCCGAAGAATAGCCCGACTTAGGACGGGACCGTTTCAATGTATGGGATGGGGTATCTGTACTAGTATAGTATTCTTTTATCTGTGGTATTAGTTAGAGTTGCCAACTCTCGTGATGGAAGTGGTTGTAACCAGGAATAGATATAGCTCGTGACCTGGCAGGTTTTTATGAGCTATTTTTGTCAAAGCAAACCGACGGAATTTAGTTTTGAAATAAAAATATGCCTAGATCAACTGACCTGTAGTCTATAACTCTAGTTGAATAAGTATTCAACTGACCTTATAAAATTTAAGACAGCTCCAGGAATTCGCGCGAATTCGTTTCAAATGTGTATACTTCGTCTGACCATAATCTTTGAACTGTTAATCCGATGTACTAAAAATTATAAAACTTATAAATACAACATCTACTAAATAGAACGAATCTCTCCTCACATGTCAATTGAAACAGATGGACGAATCAGACAGCAGTTTGGATTATTGTTTTAAAAACAGATCACCAAGAAGCAGGACATAAAAAAATAGAACCTCTCGAGCATGGATCATCGATACGATAAAATTTGACAAGTTACTGTTTTTGTACATAACTAGTACCTAATCCAGCTAAAAAAGTAGTGGACACGGATTATCGGGTGTGCATTAATCAATCAATCAATCGTGACATGATAATTCATGTCGTGCATTATTGGATCCCTTCTAATGAACCTCAGTACTGCTTATTTAACATAGTGCAACTGAGCCTCAATCTAAGGCGCTTGACCATGGGAACGATAACAGTTAATCGTTATTATATTTTTGTTATAAGAATATTAACAAGTATTATTTTAAAAGATGTGTCTGTTATTGATATATGCTTTGGTATGCTAACAAACGAAAGCTGTATGTCGACTGTCGAGACTTGAGAAACAGTCAAAGAAGATTAAGCGCCCGTACGAGCACTAATCCCAGAAGAACACAGTCAAAACGTGCAAACTCCGCAACGGAATAACCCTGAATTGGTGAAACAAGTCGCAGTTATGGCGCCGACGGGACGTCTGTCACCACAAAGCGACAGTTGACGCGCCAAATCCAAAGAAGACACTTTCCGTGGCGCTGTCCGCTCTTTGTGCACGCAATCAGCACAGGCTTTGCACCGCAATTATTCAAAATACATCGGGCAATATTAGATAGGTGCGCTGCCTACGCGTTTTCCATTGGGATCAGGCGGACTTTGTACGAGCTTTCTAGGGAATACGGTGTTTATGGGTCTATGGTCGCTGCTGCGCCGGCAGACTGTACGTTCTGTCTTTTGCTGAATTTTACAACTGTAACTTTACATTTACTTACACTTAACATGATATTTTACAGTTGCAGCGTAGTTTGTTTAGTAGATAAATAAGCGTGTGTTATAGAAACATGAAGGACAACATCTATGTTATTTTAATTTTTATTTCCAAAAAAAATAAAAAAAATATCGTTTAATTCGGGGTTAGTCAAAGTCAAAGTCAAAATATGTTTATTCAATAAAATCACAAGGACCATCTTGAACCGTCTTAAAACTAGGTGACTCTAGTGCCAGTCTAATACTTTCCCTAAGTTACTTCTATATACAATTTCTTTTAACTCGTGTTGTGTGGATTGTCCAGCATTATAATAAATAATAATTAAAATTATATAATTATAATTATAACTTGTCAATTTGGTGGTAGCGTTTAGGTGGAATTAATTATTGTAACAAAGGTACTCAGCCAACCAGAGTGCGGGGTTAATTTAGACCGCTCGGTTTCGATTGATTACGACCGGCAGTGATTTAATCAGACGTGTATTCGAGCTTATCAAACGTGTGATGTGTATGTTTGCTGCGACAGCTTTGAATCACCGTCAAGCAGTAAAGATCTGCTTTTTATTTGGGTTTATACGTCCCTCAAAAGAAAAAAAGAAGATGAGTTAGATGCCAATGGTTGTTTATTTTATGGAATGGATAGGTATTTTCATTTACACCACGTAGATGAAAAGTTTTTATGTTTAAAAACTTGCCAAGCGTAACTACCTCTAAAATGTAGAGGATCTAAAGGATAATGTAAGGACGTATAAGATTTTCATAATAAAGGCGCTACGAACACGAAAACTGAAACCTTTGATACCGTATTTAGCAACCTTTAGGCTCAACAGTTTATTATTATATTCAACGTCAATCAATAAATAAAGATTGTATCTATTGATAATGGATTTGGATCGACAATAGTACATTGTTCACCGAGAGGAGAAAGTGACCGATTACCGTCGAGGGTGTCGTTTGAAGCCCGAGCCGTAGGCGAGGGCTTTAAAACACCCGAGATCGGAAATCGCACTTTCTCTCGAGTGATACATAGTGCTTTATACTACACCTACGAGGAAAATAAAAAATAAAACTGAATCCTCAAACAACACACAAATTGAAAATGGCGCCAATGGCATCTGCAATTTTCACATGTTCTTTTTTCAAATTGTTTATCCTGCCGCCGCAGGGTCGCACTGCCAGCCCGACACCATCCAACACACAGCTAGTGGCCAGTGTCATTTTGCGAACTTGGAGATAAAAATTCACTGTAAAAACTTTTTGGCTTTTGATATTTAGGCTACCGGCGCATAGTCTTACCCAAAATTAAAAAAGAAAAACCACGTAAGAAATGGATTTTCATACACTTTTCTCTCCCGCTCAGATGCGTTTTCTCCCCGCATATTTGTTCGATAGTCAATGACGTACTTTCTACCGTAAATTTGATAAAGTATCAAGGTACTTTCCAAGCAGGTGTAGTATAAAGTTCAAATCTACCTCAGAGCTCCAATTAGACCCAAGTTCTTGTATTAACTATAATATACTTTATTCCCATTAGATAGGATATTTTCTGCCGTAAAGCCTGCACTGGTTTTAGGTTGAATCCAATCCAAATACAGCACTGATCAAAGATATGTAGAGAACTGTCAACAGTTTTTAACTATTGTAACTATCTCTCGTATCCAATTCGTGTTACCTACCCCATTATTTTATAAGTTCCGAAATAAAATATTTGATTTGATATTTGATAACGGTCCGTAGAATTGCCGTCCAAATAACATGCTTTCAGGTTTACACGTAGTAAAACGAACGGGCCGAGAGACGGCCAGACAAGACGCATCAATAAGCATTTTGCTTCGATATTGACAATATTCTTTGGCAGTGCTAACCTGCCAACACAGATTCAAGCTTCAATCACTTTGGGACAGCATCGTATTCAAATCAAATGGTCTTATTAAAGACTTAAGGTAATATTTTGGTTAGGAGTTTTAGAGGTCTACGTTTAAAAGTTGACTTGACCAAGATTGAATATAAAAACATTTTTAGTCAAGTTACTTGTAATGGGAAAAAAGGGGTCATTGGTAAGGGTCCGCTACGGAAATATTCATTCTTAGTATTCATAGTGCCCGCATCTCGCCAATGCGTGTATAATGCATGGTAACACTTCTAAACAGCTGGTCGAGGCATTACCATCTAAATTACCTAATTTATGCCGACTAGTGCCCACCCGCGGCTATACACGCGTAAAATACGGACTTCTCCCATCCCATTGGAATTTCTTCATATTGTTTATTTTGCGTATCGTAATATTATAATATAATTTTCCCAAATGGTCAATGGTCTCGGTGTTCCTGCAACCTCAAAACACAATTATATTCTTATTTGACATGCACTTCTATAGGTACCCTGAAAGATTTTCAGTTATGGTGGTTTAAGGGCGATTAAAAATTGCTAGTCTAAGTAGTAAATAGCTATCTCTCTTCTCTTAGAATCTCTATGTGTGGAAATTGTGAGCATATTTAATTTTCTTCGCAAACGGAATGTATGTTATTAATTACCACCGATCAACCCCTGCAGCTCGCCGAGTTTAATTTAGTCCATCAAATTTTCTCACACCTTTCAGCAAGCTTGCATTTGCAGGTATGTACTTCCTAAAATTATTTCATGCATTTTAATTAGCGGATGGGGCGACTCGTATGGCTTAAGGAGCAGGCGAGGCGGTTAAAAATCGTGTGATATGAATGCTTATCGGCGAATATTTGATGAGTGCTCCCGACCAAATTCCCTTTGCGCGGTCGGCTGCGGCGCCATGATTTGTATACACTAAGCATGAAATGTTGCCAAGCAAACGTGTAGGTAGTATTTGCGTGGAGGTTTAGGAAAGCAGGCGCGCTGGGGGTGGGCCCCGGCGGGCCGCGCGATGCGTGCTTCGTCTCTCAGCTTTCAATATTCCATACCAAATCATATTCTATAGTGCATTTTTCGGACAAACGGAACGGTCAGACAAAAACAATCTTGAAATGTGGCTTTCCGTCGCTCTTTCCACTTTTCGAACCAAGCGGACCTCGATTTGATTTCCGCTGTTCCAATAATGTCTTGTTGGTAGGGTAAAGTCAAATATTCGCCGGACAGCATGCACTTACGTTTAACGACCATGGCTTTGAGAGTGGGATGTGTAGTTATGAAAAATTTGTGTGCTCGGTCTCGATTCAATCTTTTTGCCATTGCAAAGGCAGGTTTATGAACGAAAATGAAATTTGGCCGGCTTTGACGGTGCTCCACAAAATATTCCGCCGCAAAACAAAGACTATACAACTTTTTAAAAGTTCATTTATACCAGTTCTCTCTACCAGTCTCAAGTGTATGATGGTAAAAAACAATTGCAATTATTAACATGTTATTCGTTCGACCAAAAAGCCTCGTTGATTCACCGCATAGCTTGCCGTAGGCCATTCGGACAAACATTCTGGTGATGAACATTTAATTTGTTTTTAAAACGTGCTAGAAAATCCCGTGCTTCGTCACTCACTATGAATAAATAAATCAAATAAACTGAGGACATAGTGCCTCAACAAAGTCGAGCAAAAAAGCGGCACGGCGTATCATCCTTTTCTCGAAGTACGTATTTAGCTAACCTAACAACATCTTATTTTACTATGTCAATATTAAAAATATTTATATTTTAATTAAACAGATTGACTTGGTTTTTTTACTAGATAAGAAAGAGAGCAATACCAATTTTCTTTAATGATGATGTACTGTTTCTTAGAATGTATCTTAGAATTACCATAAACTTAGCATAGTTTCTGATAAAATGGTGCAATGGCGTTCGAAATTTGCTCCCATATTCAATGTTAATTTACGTGGTCTGAAATAACAAGGTCGCTTAAACAATAAGTAAGAAGTTAACATTGTGTTGGGTTTGGATTTAACGGATATTGTACAAAGCTTAGCGAGATTACCTTGCTTAGTGACCGCAGGGCAGCCAGCTCACTGTAGCTGAATAATGTATTTTATAACACATTTGCTCGTAAAGGGTCTCTTATTTCACCAATTTCAGTATCGTGATGTATGTCATTACGCACTCGTGCGTTATAGCAATGTAGAACGTACGGTTTATCAAGATGCTCCCACTAAAACGAACGGAACCTTTTTTAAATCTTAGCAAAGAGTTTTTATGTCAGTAAAGTGGTCAACATTTTATGAATAAAATTGAGTTTGGGAGATATAAAATAATTTAAAATTCTTTTACAAATTGTTAAAATTTTTCTAACTACTTTAACAAGTGATTTATTCGTATTAGAAAGTAAGGTAAAACGTACGGTTTATCAAGATACTCCGTCTAAAACGAACGAACCTTTTTTAAATCTTAGCAAAGAGTTTTTATAGCGCTGATGCGCGCGCATCGCTAATTTGTGATCAAGTAAGTAAAAATTATTCCCGCGCTTTTTCTTTTCGCTGTATTGTTTTTATTTGAAAATGTCGTCCAGTAATGATGAATTTATAGATTTATTCTTTGAAGAAAGTCCGAGTTTTATTTATTTCCTCGCAAATGTGTTATAAAACGTCGTATGAAATACGTGCGCTTTGAAAATTACAGCCTCTGCTTTCTTGTAGCCCTCGCCTACGGCTCGGGCTGGCAATATCGCCTCGGCTGTAATTTTCAACTTACCGCACTCATATCATAATGTATACTATAAGGAAACAAGTGACGCAAAAAGCCGCGTGATCAGATTTCAGGCAACATCAGATGATGGTCGGCCGGTACCTACGATTGTGAAATTATTCTATTTGAAATTTATTTTTTTATCATAACTCGGTTTTAACATCAACCCATGTTACTCTATACCGTACGTAGGGCTCTTATTTCGGTTATGTTTTTTTAATGTATTCACTTAAAATTTGTGTTGCTGTTATTGCAACAACATTAAAACTCATTAATCATTCAACCACTCATTCATTCATTCGCTCATTACCATCATTCACATGTTGTTATTTTAATTTTCATCACTAATTAGTAAGCTATCTATAAACTAACTCATTATTATTATTTCATGCCACTAAAAAACAACAATAACTTTATTTGACAGCCTTCACAGCTCAGTTGGTTGTAGCTCTGCTTTCTGCGCCGGAGGTCGTGGGTTCGATTCCCACAGAGAATAAATTTTTGTGATGAACATAAATGTTTGTGATGTGTCTGGGTGTTATAGGTATAATATTATATGTATGTACTTACAAAAAAATCTATATAAGTAGTAGGTATATCAGCTATCTGGTTCCCATGTTACAAGCTTTGGTTTATTTGGGGCGAGATAGTGCTGTGTGGAATGTCCAGCAAAATTTATTTATTTATTATTATTTCATTTCTTGAGGGCTCAAAAAAAGAGTTTCGAAACTCTCCTTTGAGCTGCTGTTACTGACTAGGTTCAATTAAATTGTACATAGAAGACATTCCAAGACATTACAGTTAATATGTTTTAATCATCATTATTTAATTTGAAATAAATACTTTGGCTTGTACTAGCTGTGCCCTCAGTTGTGAGCGGTATATATATAATCTACTTAGCCGATTTCGGCTACAGAGACTTAGCTTTTTGAACTTTTTTATTAGTTATTATTAATAGGCGCTCGAGTGTTTTGCCCTCATATGGCTCACGTACCCGATTTTGGCGCGAAATGTTCTGGCGCAGATAGTGCAAGTTAGGATGCCGTGGACATAATTGTATTGGATGTTTGTAGGTAATTGTCGGATCGCGGTATGCGAGACACGGCCCAATTGTCACTTCCCAACACCTTCACCTCCATCGCGAAATAACAATATTTGGTTGAGGTGGCTGAAATATTCATCAATCTTTGAGCCAACTTTCAATCTCTCAATCCACTTTTAGATAAGCCTTCCTAGGCTGTAGCATAACACGTAGGTAACGTGTAATGCCAAAAAAAAACATGAGACTAGGTAAAATTCGATTTTCTGATGACTAATGGAATCCTGTGTGATAAAATTAAGTCGAAGTTCAAAGGCATCTTTTCCCGTCTTCGCTTCTTCGCGGTCTAAAGATTCTACTTATACTATTGAAACCCCTAAAATATGTGCTTACCGTCACAGTAATAACATACTGATAGTACATACACAAATGAATCTTTAAAAAACAGTTGTATAAAATTTAATATTTTCAGGCTTAACACGTTTATTTTCACTTTTACGAAAAACTAATAACCAATGTCTGTATAATTTGTTTATCAGTAATTTTTTTTTCTGATAATTAATAATTCTTTTCATATTAATCTATCTATCTTCGATCGTTTGCAACGGTCTGCACATAGCTCAACTGTTTCATATTTTGTATATTTTGTAAATAAATGTAACTATTAGTTGTAATTTTCTTTGTAAATAAAGTTATTTTATCATCTATCTTCATAATAAAATGACTCTCATACCAACTAAAGTAGAAACCAGAACTTAGCACAATCTTCCCGCCCTGTAGAAAATCCTGCATAGTAAGCACAACATCGGAAACTCATATACATATTATATTCATATACTCTATAACTTTGTACTGTTTTTATCGCGAGGACGTTTTAAAATATATACCCCGAGCGAAGAGCGAATTAATATTGAATAATTAACGATGAAAACGGATAAGCGTGCATCAAAATGTATTATTCTGTATTTATATAGGAGTGCTTTCACACGAGGTGGTTGTGTCTCGAGATCCCGCGACGTTGTGGCGAGACAAGTTATGTATGACACACTAGCGGCCTATTTTTAAGGGGGAAAAATGCCATTGCATTTCCTTTCCGCCATGTGGGTGCGCATGGGTGGGCACAATTTTTTTCAGCACTTTTTAAGGTGAATGGTAAGGCTCACTATAGCTCGCACGTTTTTACATTTTGAAAGATATAAAATCCTAAATATTTTCATTACATAACCATTCTCTTGTTCACTTAAACAGTTTTCGTAAAATCGCCAAATCTCCAGGGCTGTGTGTAAGCACATCGATTTTTCGAAAATGTTATTAGTGATTTTATAACTTTCAATATGTCAAAACGTATGAGTGAGAGCCAGCATTAGCCTCTCATGCCTTACCATTTACCTTAGCGTAGACCGGGCGTTCGAACCTCGCTTATAGTTTTGAGGAACTATTGTCTTTGTGAATAAAATTTTATTATAATAAGGAAATGATTTAGTTTATAGTACCCGTCAAATTTCTTGGCCATCGCGCGAGGTGGTAGGGGAAAGGTTTGCACTCTTCGCACCACCAAAGAGACCTATTTTTTGTTTCTTTTTCATTCAAGGTCGTTTGTCCAAGAAGTTTGACGGATACTATACCTCCGGGCAAGTTATTTTAAAACACTCGGCAAAATTTAGGTTTTATTTGTTTATCAAATGAAACTAGAGCAAAAATTAAGTTCTGGTATTTTCGATCAAAAACATTTTTAAATGTGACTTGCTAATGCGGCTTGCTGCCAGCACCGTGTAAAAGGGACCTAACAGAGTACACTTCGCTCGGAAACTGAAACATTAAGTATGCAACACATCTGTTAAACGAGTCATGGAATTATGATGGTGCCACATCCATAATGAAGCACGCTGAAGTGCTAAAGTTGATAAGCGTCGTATACAGAAGCAGTTTGGGAGGCTTTTGGTTTCACGACTTAAAAAATGCGCAAGGAAAATGTTAATATACTATTTATTTATTTATTTATTTAAATTCACAAAACAGATTACAATCAATTAAGCAATAATAAAAAGGTTACAGTTCATACTTTCTTAGATCTAGATTCGTAATCAAATATGTGAATATGACAATTGTATAGTGTTGCATGCATTAAATATTAATTTCCCTAAAACTAAAAAAAACAGCAAAGGGCATTAATTATAATTATTGGATTCATAATATTTCGTTAGCAAACTGTAAACACACCGTTTATACCTGCTAACGTTACCATCAAAAATATCTACATTAATAAAATTGTTTGAATTTGCCAACTCGTTGTATAGACGACACATGCGTGGTAAAGGACCGTGAAAAGAAACGTTGTTTCTGTATACTTTTAGGGTAAAGGTTGCGGGATTACGATATCTATAGCAAATATTCATATTAATGGAGGATAATAAACTAGGACAATCAATAGTGGAATGGAGAATTTTGTGAAGATAAATAAGGTTGACGTAATCTCTTCTATATGATAAAGAATCGACCTTAAAGTAATTACACCTGCTTTTATATCCCGACAGTGACCGTCCCAATTTGTGACGGAAAGAAAGAATTTTAAGGCATCTATTTTGAATGGCCTTAATTCTATCAGTATGGATTGCGTAGTAAGGTGACCAGATTGGACTGCCATACTCAAGAACTGAGCGAATTAAGCTATTAAAGAGATAAAGCATGCTGTCTGGCTTTTTGAAACCTTTGGTGGTTCTGGAGATAAATCCAAGAAGTTTCGAACTCCTTTCCACAATGTAGTCATAGTGACTTCTGAAAGAAAGGTCCGTATCAAAATAGATGCCCAAATCCTTAGCAATGGACTTATGTTCCAACCGTATGCCTGCTATGGAATAATCAAATATGGTTTTTATATTTTTCTTGGTAAAGGTGGTAACGAAACATTTGCCAATATTTAAAAACATACGATTTTGGGAGCACCATTCAAAGATCATATCAAGATCTCGTTGCAATTTGACACAATCGACAATACTGCTTATTTTAGCGAATACTTTTAGATCATCGGCGTACAATAACGATGGGCATTGAAGATTTTTTGCCAGATCATTAACGAAAACCACAAAAAACAAAGGTCCTAAGTGAGACCCCTGAGGGACTCCTGAATGTATCATCATAGCTGATGAAGTGTGTCCTTTGATTGCCACAAGTTGACTTCTTTTGTCGAGGTACGAGCGAATCCAACGCAGAAGACTGCCATGAATACCATAGTAAGCCAATTTAGAGCATAATATAGAGTGATTGACCTTATCAAATGCTTTACAGAAATCCGTATACGCAGAGTCTATTTGCTCACCTGAATCGAATGCGTCACAGAGGAAACCTGTATACACTAGAAGGTTGCGGACAGTAGATTTTTGTTTGACGAACCCGTGTTGATTGAGCGATATAAACGGCTTAATGTGAGCATATAAGAAGTCATAAACAACTGACTCGAACAATTTAGCAAAACACGAAAGAATACTTATGGGTCGGTAATTTTCACACAGTGTCTTGTCACCCGATTTATGGATGGGGATGATGTAGGCTGTTTTCCACCTTGCAGGAAAAGTTCCTGTTCTCAGAGATTTATTAAAAAGTATAGTAAGGGGAATAGTTAGTTCCAAGCCGCATGTGATAATGAATACGGGTGGGATACCGTCAGGACCAGCCCCCTTGTTTTGGTCAAGTTGTTTTATTTTTGCAATAATGCTAGATTGACTAATATCTAAAGATGATAAAATACCACCACTAGCAACAGCGGGAAGTAGAGATGGTTGAGTGGGAATATCCGGTGAATCATCCTTTTCATAAACGGAGCCAAAGTATTTTCCAAAGAGTTCGCAAATTCCCACGCTGTCTGTTGACTGATGGCCATCATAAGTCATGACTTGAGGTATGGTAGCGGAACCTTTTTTATTTTTGATGTAGTTCCAAAAGCCCTTTACGTCACGAACCAGTCCCTCCTCTACAAAAGATCTGTACTTGTTATAGCATTCGTCTATGAGTTTTTTGCTTCTCGTGCGGAGTAAGGAGTAAGTGTCATAGTCTCTAGGGTTTTTATACATTTTGAAGCGTTTGTGATATTTAGATTGTTGCTTTAGAGATTTGATAAGACCTTTGCTATACCACGAGGGATATTTACCAGAGATAGGCTTCATGAGTGGAGAATTTTTACGTATGGATGTGTTAATGATGAAATAAAAAACGTCAGTAAACTATTAAAGAAATGATTCAATACGATCTTATAAATCGTTACTCAATTAAATGAGACAAATAAAAGATAGGAGAGAAATAAGTGGGTTTTTTTATTACACATCTTAATTATAAAAAATAATATTAAAAAAAAACATTAACATCTTTTAAAGATTTTTGAGCAATTATTTTTTGAGTTTATTTCGCTCAGGGACATTGGAACGATAAATTTCAGTTTTCTAAAACAATGTCAAAATATTTGGTGGGTGGCCGTACCCGTATTTAGGTTTGATTGAACGCATAAGAATGCCGGGAATAGCGAATATTGTAATAACGCCAGACAGAGATAAGTATATACACAGAGAATGAGACGGCAACATCGCAATTACCTCGTGAGATTGTTGAATAAATTTACATTCAGTTGACTGAAATAATAATGAAATTGGCTCGGCACTCTCAGCACGATGGGACCGAACCTATATATAAATTAATAATATAAAATTATATAATACATAAATTGTGCCAGAACCGACTGCCACGGAGATGTACAAACCTATTTCTATTGTAATTAGGTAGGTAAATTTATTTTATCTTTTGTTTGAATAATGCATATCTGTTACACAGCCTATTTTATGCATAGCGGTTTACCTTTTTTGGTTTGTGTATCTAACACTTTTCTGCCTTCAGGCGATAGGTAAAATACACATTTATTTTTACATTACCTATTATATTAACGATTTCTTTTACAAATGTAATCAATAAACGCTTTTTTTCTTTTTTCTATTGTCAAATTATGAGCATCTGTTTCCCTATTATCTTCAGTTTTGAAGTTTCGTCGGAGTTTTGTTTGCTAAACAAGAGATGGCGTTGGACATCGTTCAAGTGCGTCTAGCCACAGATAAAATAATACTATACTAGTAGAGATACCCCATCCCATACATTGAAACGGTCCCGTCCTAAGTCGGGCTATTCTTCGGGCTATTTTGTTTTGCCCGCAAATTTAAGCAAAATAGCCCGCACAGCCACTAGATGTCGCTAAGTTCCGTTGCGAGCAAGCGGCCGGTCATCTCTTAAAATGCATTTGCAACCAATTTATGTATTTTTTTTATTATGTAGATAGGACATTGGTAATTAAAATATGAAATATTACATACATTATTGAAATGCCTGAACGAAACGCAAAAAAATCGTTTACTGCAAGTAGCGCCATCCATCAAAACACAAAACAAACTTTTGGAAGCAAACAACAACGTAGTACAAATTACAGCCACCAGAAAAAAGTGAGATCAATATTGAAAATAAAACATTTTCAAAAACATAAAGAATTTGATAAAAGCATAATTCCTCATCTTCCCATGCTTATGGGAGATTTTTGCACAGTATAACTCAGGCTATTCATGACCATAATTCTTCGTAATTGGACTAAAACCAAAAACCTATATTTCAATCGAAACCTGTATCGTCATCTATTGAAGTCTATTTGGAACTAAAAAACTGTTCCTAGAGATGGGTGCCCATGGTCTAGCACAGTATCAAGTTGATAAATGTCGATAAACATATTATGAGACACGCTGTAGATTTCTTTTTCTTCGTTTGTATAATTCAATATTGTTCATAGTTATGTTATTTGTTATTTTATCCTTTTAATTCACGTAACTAATTCATTCGTAAGGTTTTCAACTAAACTTCGACTTTGACTTTAAAATCACCTCTATTGCGCAAATAAATACCTAATAAAAACGTATTTATTGAAGGTAAATTTATAATTTATATTTATAAGACTTTTAGTACTCGAACAATATTTTTAACAGAATGAGCATGGATAAAATTTGAACCTTGAATTTTATGTATGATTTAATGTTAATTTTATGTATAATTTTATGTATTGTACTAAGGTACAACAACCAATAAAATCCTTATAGCCCTAAAATAGGGTAGAACGCAAAATGCAAGGCAAAATCCAAAGAGTGAATAACTTCCCAGGACAAAGTTGCTCTCTTGGGAGAGTCGCACGCAAACACATAATTCCACATATCCTTGACCCAAAGGTCATCGACCTGACCCATCGGATACCAGAAACTATTCGAACGGAAAAATCAGGCGATACGTCGTCGCTGGCCGGGCCAGCCAAGGCTGAGCTGTATCCCACTTACGAAGGTACGATCAGAGGGGTCATAGTAAATCGGGTGAGATGTCGTTGCGACCCTGACCTAGCTCAAGTGCTGGGCGGGTCACGTGGTCGGGCGGGCGGTAAGTAGCTCCGGTCGTTCACCTTGAGACGAGACGCGAGAGGGCGGTGGTGGAATTTTCCGCCGTTTGGGGTTCCGTTTCCTTATACCATTTAATCGATGCGCTTACACCGCGAACAAATTACACTATCCTACATTGAGAAATCTTAAATCGAGCGTCGTAATTGCAAGAAAATTTTTAAATTTGATAGTCGTTTAAAAAAGTACTCTTCACCTCTTCATAATAAAATTACGGTGCTATGTTAGGTATTCAGTTATACATCCGGCTCTTCATAAACATGACAATGATGACTGATCTGGGGTCTAGAAACTAGAATACTGACCCTAGTCGGTACTTTAAGGCCGACGTACACCGAGCAAACTTCAACTAAAAAAAACTTTTGGTTATGAAACGCATTGTTGGGGTAATGTACTTCGCCATTTTAAATAAAAATTCCTAGATGTGTTTTATTGATAGATGTCATGTTGGACAGAACGAACTAAATTATCATTTCCATCGCCTGAGAAATTCTAACTTTATTTACAAAGAAAATTACAACTAATAGTTAAAATTATTTACAAAATGTACAAAATATTAAAAAAATCATATGAAACAGTCGAACTATCTGCAGACCGTTGCAAACGATCTATAGATAGCTCAACTGATCCAAATCAGTCAAAATCCTGATAAATTAGCTGAAAACCCGTATAAGAGACCGTTTGATTAATAAGTCCGTTTGACTCAAAACTGATATTAATGACAAAATCTTGGAAATAGACTGGAACAACAGCGGCCATCGCCACCTCCATTCATTTTATAATTTTCATAGCACTAGAGTACCTATTCATTCATATTATACTCTTAAATCAGTACGTCACGCAATATTATCAGACATAGAAATCACAGTGACTTTTTTAGACATAGATTTATAGCGATCATAAACCACAGCAATTTATACATTAAAATGTATGCAATCATTCAGAACCATATATATATAGCCTTTGCTTGTCTTACATTCTCTCGGTTCTCAAAAGGATTACATCAAGCTACTCCACCACAATCCTAAAACGCATCGTGTATTCACCTCTTATCCCTGTCTCGTGTGCACCCACCCTAAGCGCATCTAAGGCGGATGTGCACACTTCTCAGGACGCTTCCAACACATCTTACTGCATTAGGGTCATTCGCTGTCCACAAACGAGGTCGCGGAATACGATAAGATATCGACCTACTCGTAGTTAATAGATACATATAATCTGGGCCAACATCTAATTATTATAATTTTCATGCATTTTTTACTCACTAGTTGCGCCCCGCGGTTTCACTCGCGCAGATTTAAATCCCGATATTCCCATGGGACACAAGAAGCTTATGTGCTATTCCAGACTATACTCTATCTCTCTGCCAGGTTTCATCCAGATCCGTTCAGCCGTTCCGGCGTGAAAGAGTAACAAACATCCATCCATTCGTCCATCCGTCCATACTTACAACTTTCGCGTTTATAATATAAGTAGGATCAATAGGTAGTCGAACAAAAATCATAAAAACTTTGTTTATTATTCGGAAAACAAAACCATACCATCGCGTCACAAAAGCCGTGATTATCAAACAATGAAAAACCTTAAAAGTTGCGCGCAGACCACAGTCTTGCAAAAGATAGCGAGGGACCGCATTCATAATCATTTTTGAGTGAAAAAGAAAGTTATTTGGTACAATAGTCGGCTCTCGCGAACAAAGCGCAACTTACGCAGCGGCAGGCTGTCTAGGATGCCTCTCAGAGCCGTCTCAGAGCTAATTCCGGCGAGCGGTGACGCGCTCCCATCACCAAGGCCCGAAAGCACTTGCGGCGCGTTAACCACTCCAAGGGGGGCCGCCCCACCCGTCCCCATCGAAAAAAGGCGATGCACTTCGAATTGTTCTTTTTATGTCCACCATCGACCGTTTCGGTAAAGGAGTGAGTTTTTATCTGTCCAGCATCCGTGCTCTTACTTCACACGTGGCGTTGGGTACTAATTGGGGGACGCTCCGAGCAGCTCAATGAGAAAATAGAGCAATCGGGAGATGTGAGATTTTTGTGGGCGACAGGCGATCGTGAGAGAGATGATGCTATGCCGCGGGTCAGTATTTGCGATTTTTGAATTTTTGCAATAGAGTGACCCGTAGCGGCGCGGTGTCTCGCACTAAGTGCGTTCGGGACGTACTACATTTGTGATGAAGACTGGTGTAATTTAGACTTTTGTGTGAGGAGGTACTCTTTTTTTTTAAATAAATACAATGGTTCTGGCAATGGGGAAACTTCAGGAATATTGATTTACTTCGTTGATTCGCAGTCTTTATTATATTACTTACAAGTGGCAGATGGTTTCTTTTGATATGAAGAACTTACCTGTAAATGAAAAAATTAATTAATGGGGGTTTTTAGCAGAAGACACGTATGCATCACTACTTAAATATTTAAGCATACATAGGGATATAGGGACAGAGAGAGTCCCTATATCCCTATGTATGCTTAAATCTTTAAAAGTACGCAACGGATTTTGATGCGGTTTTTTTAATAGATAGAGTGATTCAAGAGGAAGGTTTATATGTATAATACATGCATGATATGTGCACCCGTGCGAAGCAGGGGCGCGTGGGCGGGGCGCTAGTTGATAGATAGATAGAATATACTTTATTGCACACCACTTATGGATACAACAAAAAATATTTAAATTAAAAGTACAATGGGCGGCCTTATCGCTAAGTAGCGATCTCTATCAGACAACCGTTGGATGAAATTATGATGTATATTAAAGGTAAGGATAACATTTTACGCAGAAAGATGAAAACTATTAAAGTGGGATCAGCCATCTCCTATGCTTATAATGCTTGCACACAAGGCCAATTGGGCAGTCAGCCAATCGATTAGCCCAGTGTGGACGTTATTGTCCTAACTAGACAATTGACAATACCAGAACAAGAAGGATAAAAAGTTAGCCTTGGCAATCAGCCAATTTGTAATCTGTCTCGCTCTAATTCCTTCTGTTTGTTTTACTGATGTTCTGTTTGACATATTATTAATTAATAATCTGTGTTATTTGAAGCTGACAACTTATATGTTGAATGAATGAATAATAAATAAATAATGCTGGACAATCCACACAGCACCATCTAGCCCCAAAGTAAGCTACTCAAAGCATGTGTTATGGGTACTAGATGACTGATATATTTAATACATTATATAGATAGATATTTTTTATTATACATAAACACCCAGACCAACGGAACAAATTTCTGCAGATTGTACACAAATTTGTTCCGAGGCGGGAATCGAACCCGCAACCTCTTGCGTCGCAGGCGGACTCGTCCGCTGCGCCACTGAGGTCGACTAATGAATGAATGGAAATGCTTTATTTTACACCTTACAAACTAACAAAAAATGAAATAAGGAATGGCAACTAGATATATTAT
Organism: Plemyria rubiginata; assembly: GCA_963576535.1. Classification (NCBI taxonomy): domain Eukaryota; kingdom Metazoa; phylum Arthropoda; class Insecta; order Lepidoptera; family Geometridae; genus Plemyria; species Plemyria rubiginata. Next base: position 1,607,715 of record OY754905.1, read on the forward strand.
GTACAATGGACGGTCTTATCGCTAACAAGCGATCTCTTCCTGACAACCTCCAACCAGTTGGTACTTTTTAAAGACTTTTTCACATGTATGTGTAGGATATTATGGTTTAATGTGAAGTTAACAATGTTGCCATTCTAGAAGTCACTGAATTGACGTCTATAAAGTTAGAATTAACGTAAACTGAAGAATGGTTCGTGTGAAACGAGCCTACGAAGCGATAATGCAAGCAAGTAAAGAGAAATGTTATTGTAGTGCGGTTACTGCGAAATAATATATTAAACATGAGCGGACACACAAACAAGCACGCTGTAAATTGTATTCGCTTGGCCGCGTAACACAATGTTGTTTTTATATTTTGTAAAAACTATACAAATAACGTAGGCTCAATGCTTAGAGTACACGAGCAGAGCAGAGTTTACGTCGTTAGAAAAGGTAAGATGACGAATGGTAAAAAGTTATGCGTTGCTCAGCAATTTTAAGAGTAGTAGAGCTCATTGTCAAGGGCTCATCCGGGGATGTACTGATTTTTTGACGCCTTTTAGGGTATATGTGCTTAATATAACATTTAGTCGTTACCTCTTTTGCATCTCTAAATCTTGATCTTCTACAAAAAATTTAGGTAAATTGAGTAACAGAGGTGAAGGTGGTTTTTTATTAAAAAAATCGATGAGTCTGACTATACATTATAAATTTTTATAGCTTTAAGTTTCTAACACATCAATCGCCCGCAGATTGATGAGCACAGCAATACATAATGCAAAGTGGTACGCTTCACTGAACAATACTAAACTAAGTGTAAATAAAACGCATTTGTGTAGTAGACTGTCCAGTTGGCTATTCTAATCCCAGCTCCACACGTAGGGGAAGCCGGGGTAATGGCGAACATGTCGGGTAATACCGCTCACTCCAATAACTTAACAAAGCAGGTGCCTTAAAACACAGCGACCACGCTGCAGCGCAGGGGTTGTAATGTGCCTGCATTGTCTCTAAACCCCAAAACTAACATTAGACAAATGAAAAAACCAATACAGCATTTCTCTCAGGTGATCAGCATTCCCCCATCTTCCCGTAGGTCCGAACGCGCCATCATAGGCTGGTAAAGCCCATTATGTGGCAGTGCGGATAGAGTAGGGTGCGAAATCTGTGAAGAAACTGACTGTGTCAGGCCAGCGGTCTGGAGTGTTACGAATAATGCAACTTTGGCGATTCTTGCGTTACACAAATAGTATTAGGGCTACGTTGTATCCGGCGTGTGGGGCGGCTTAATTGAGTTGGAGTGGTGTCACGCATTGCGTTGTCATGCAGCGTCAAGCAACGCAACGCAGTCGCAGGATAAAGGATCATTATCATATGCCCGCGAAAATCACTGCTACCAAAAAAATGATAAAAAAAATAGAGACTTTAGCCACGCTAAGAGAGAGTTCGTATTATTATTATTATTTCGTTTTCTGTATAAAAGTTAGATCGAAAGTGTTCTTGAGTATGCTTGAAGGTACTGACACACGTGCTTAATGTCGAGAAAAAAGCAAGCTTTTTTTGAGCCTTGCTCAATTAAAGCACGTGTGAACAGGTCGTGCTATTAAATAAGCATGCTTATTTGGTCGTACATCGGGTGATTTGTGACCATGCTCAAAATAAGCATGCTTATTTTTGAGCACGTGTGTTAGTACCTTTAAGAAAATAAGTTCGGTCAGTCTAAGTCAATAAAGTCAAAATATATTTATTCAATAAGACTACAAGAATCACTTTGAAACGTCTTACAACTAGGTGACTCTAGATGCCAGTTCCACGCGACCAAAGAGTTCGTACGGATATTGTCAGCTCTTTCTTAATTGACTTATACAAAGACATTACGGTCTCAGAAACCGGTCAAGAGATATCCTAGAAATTGCAGCCTGGATAATCTTACACCGCACTTCCACCTGAGGTCGATAGGATCCCCGTAGGCTAACTAGCTAACCGCAACTTCCAATTAGTAGTGTTGGTCATAATGCTATCTTGGCCCATTATTAAGCCGAAAGTCAAGACCGAAGTCTAATTTTCTTCGTCCGTCATTCGACAGACAATCTTGATAGTATCAAGTAGTTATAAGACTTTTCGGTATAGTCGGCCGTCATTATAATCACAGTCAGTCTATCAACAACAAGTCAAGCCAATCACGGCCACACTGTGTCTTACCCACCTACATACTGTTCTAACCATAGTAACGTGTTATTGTACCTTGGTTTGCAGAGTCTGTGCGTGGCAGCATAGTTATCATTGTGTAACATAGAATGGATGAAGCTGTCGTGATTTCTATCAACCGAAATCATCAAAGCGGTGTGGCTTAATGTAGTCCAGAAATCTATGGAGCGCATGAATCTATCACCTGTCACCGCACGTTATAGACTAGCTTCAGCTATACACCATTCAGCTTTATCTCGTATTCTATTGTTTCAGTTCATTGCTCAATAGAATTCGTTTTATGATTATATCAATTAACTTTTATGTCTAGTCTGGTCTTGTATTTTTCATATTTTTTTTAGGTTGGCATAGATAAATTACTTTGTATTAGGTATGTATATATATATAAATCTACATATATATATATATATATATATATAGATGTTATTCTCCGAGCGGGATTTGAACCCGCGACCTTCCCCTTCATACGGGGCTGCGCTACCACCTGCGCCACCGGAGATCTAATCACACTCGACGAATAACTTTTGGACATGTTACTACGGTACTTAAGCGACCGTGGCTCCTTATGTGTAGTAAGCACTATAAATCTAATAAAAATTGATAATATATATTTCAATACCTTCGGCTTATTTTGTCCAAAGCCGAAACCAGGTTCGAAGATATAGTACGGCACTAGTTGCAACGTAATTGATTCGATTACGCGTTTAGGCTCTGAGTCGTCACAAATTAACAGACGGCGGGACGTGACCTGACCACGTGTCTGCTAGACGGGTTGTGTAGTGTAGTGCGCGCAATCACACCAATAGAGCGATAAATAAATTTAATTTTAATTCAGATTTATCACTATAAAATTATAGTAACCAAATATTGTGATGAGAAAGGCAACATGTACCAATAACATGGTATTATTAGGAATATTAGGAATTATTAAAGAGGCACAGTAGACGTCTCTAATCTCGTGGTATCAAGCAAATTTCCCACCAGATGTGAAGTGGAAACCTCGCGAGTTACTATATTTATTTGCAAATGCCCTAAAAGTGGTCAGATTAGGTAAAAATGCTGTTATAATGATATAAAAACAAATACCATTAAATACCTACATTTTATTTATCAAACGTAAAGTTCAATCGATGTCACATCATTACAGTAATATGTTTGCGCCGACAATGTGTCCACGCCCTAAGCGATTTACAGCAGGAAAAGTTTTTCCTGTTGTAAATAAAATGTAAACAGGCCATATAAAAGAACTGATTATTCTTTAGAAAACAATACATCCTCACGATACATTGTTGTATAATAGTTAGAAACGTAGTCATCCACTTAAATTTAATTATTGTTGATGTAAATTACTGAGCACCGGTGGTCTAGTGGGAGTGACCCCGCCTTCCGATCGTAAGGTCGCAGGTTCGAATCCGGTCGTGCACCAATGGCTTTTTCTATCGAAAAATTTATGTGCGCAATGCCAGTGCTCTTAAACGGTGAAGGAAAACATCGTGAGGAAACCAGTTAGTATTCTAACAGCGGCGATGGGCTTGCAACCTGTCACGTATGGAATACTAACTACTGCAAAATGTGGGTATGTGCCAAATGTAATGTTTGGACGTATCTCTGACTACTGACTATCATCCTCAAAGCATCTTGAATTAGTACCTACTTGGTACTGGGAGATCTGAAGGGATATCTACCGTGCCTGGGGATCAAAGTCGTGAAGCTGTTTCAGTTTCAGTTTAAATTACTGTTTAATCATGCAATAAAATCCATAGACGGTGTAACACAATATTTTTATTATTAGCAAAGTGTAACGTAATGAAGGATTTATAAAATCACTGAACAACATTTTGATCCTAACAAGTTTACCTACACCAATAATTTTGTATTAAAAAAATAAGTACTGTAATAAGTACTTTATGTACTTAAGTAGGAACTTAATACAAACTTTTACGTACACTTTTACGTTACGTAAGAAAACTATAAATGAAATGAATTTTATTTCAATCAGTAACGAACTTTACAGTAAGTATCTTATTGAATAGGGTTTATATGTAACTAGCTGGTACCCGCGACTTCGTCTGCGTACTTTTTATCTCTTCATCTCTTTTTTTCGCAATAAAAGGTAGCCTATGTTCTTTCTCAGGGTCTAAAGATTGTCTGTGCCAAATTTCATCAAAATCGGTTGAGAGGTTTAAGCAGGAAAGCGTAACAGACAGACAGACAGAGTTACTTTCGCATTTATAATACTAGCTGGTACCCGCAACTTCGTCTGCGTACTTTTAATCTCTTCATCTCTTTTTTTCGCAATAAAAGGTAGCCTATGTTCTTTCTCAGGGTCTAAAGATTGTCTGTGCCAAATTTCATCAAAATCGGTTGAGAGGTTTAAGCGGGAAAGCGTAACAGACAGACAGACAGACAGACAGAGTTACTACTACTAGTTGGGATTAGTTGGGATGGGATTTAAGACAATGTTGATATTTCTTGGTTGGACAACATTGCTATCCAAACTAGGATAGCCCTGTTCTATGGCATGCCAATGCCTTTCGCCGAACAGAAAAGGCTAATAATTACATTCAAAACAGTTTATTTCCTTAAATTAAAAAGTAAAAAATAAACTTTTTTTGCAGAAAAACTTAGATAAAAATAATTTTGAATAAACTTTTTTTTTATATGTTTGATAGACTGTCCTGCTACAATCTCACCTGATGGTAAGCGACGATGCAGCCGACGATGGAGCAGAACGGTCTAGAAGACACCTATTCACTCTTCCTAATGCACATAATAATAAACAATGCTGGACAATCCACACAGCACTATCTAGCCCCAAAGTAAGCTATTCAAAGCTTGTGTTATGGGTTATAGATAACTGATATATTTAATACATTATATGCTTACATGGATAGATATTTCTTTTATTATACATAGAAAACACCCAGACCATCGGAACAAATTTCTGCAGATCGTACACAAATTTGTTCCAAGGCGGGAATCGAACCCGCAACCTCTTGCGTCGCAGGCAGGCTCTCGCCCGCTGCGCCACAGAGATTGTCAAACACATTGCACATGTGTGCTGATTCCACATAACTTGGTTGATTTCAATATGTAATAAAATAAAGTTTAGTCATTTTATATGGTGCTATAAACTAGCAAGTTTAGATTCTGAAACGTGCCCTATATGGTATTACTAAGCATTCTATAAGACGTAACTGTTTCAGTTGTTCTTTTTTGTGGTTATATTAACCTAAGGAGCCCTTTACAGCTCCAGGTTTCTCCAAGTACCTTAGCAGTATGTAATTTTAAGTCAAATTGGGTCTAGCGTTCAATTTAGCAGAAAAACTTCGAAGCTTAGTTGAAAAAGCTTGTAACTGGTAACAATAAATAAAGTATGCATTTCCCTGCGTTTTTTCCATCAGAAATAAGTTATTCATGCAACAGATACTATCATATTTTAATATGTATTGTCTATGCGTGTTCCTGCTTTCATAAAGTATATAACTTGGGTGCTTCAACTAGATTAAGCACATATGTGCTTTAGAAAAAATGAAAATGCTATGTTGCTTCGATAGATGACAGAAAACGAATCCGGTCTAGGTTAGGCTTTGGACTGACGTGGTTGAATAACCGACTGACTCGACTTTGGACTGACGTGGATGTAAGCTTTTATCTCTGATAACACTTGACATTGGCAAGATTGTCTGTAGACAGGAGCGATAAAAAAGAAAGAAGAAGAAAAGGATCACTTTGGAACGTCTTAAAGCCAAGTTACTTAATGTATTATATAGCTTCAATAGTGTAGGTATTTTATTACATTGTAACGAGGATCATACAAAAGAGCGATAGATACCAAGCCGAGTTTGTTGCCTGTTCTTCTCGGTGTTGGTCGCGTGGAACTGGCACTAGAGTCACCTAGTTTAAGACGGTTCAAGATGGTCCTTGTGATTTTATTGAATAAGCATATTTTGACTTTGACTTTGAGTGAATCTTGGTGCCTGTTCCATACAACAAGCCTAGAAGAACAGGCAACAACGCTTGCATTCATGTCAAGTCTCTGTCTTCATTTTCCCCAACCTGTTATTACTATAAAATTGATTATGCTATTGATATTCGACACTAATAGGTCAGACCACTGTGCAGTTATAGCTTCACCGACTGGCTGGCATTAGTTTATTAACTTGATTAGTAGAGCTTAGGCAACAAATTCGATCGTCAACCAAAAAGCACAAATTACACCGCACCCCCCACCCCACCCCGCGCAGATAATTGCTAAAACAATTAAACCATATATCAACAGCACGAGTTTTAACCGCCCAGTTAGAAATGGCGTAACCGACGACGCCGACGTGGCTTTTATCATTCTGAATTGATAATCAATGTGAAGTGAACTTTTGTTCAGTTATGTTAAGTTTGAGTTTACCGTGGATCTGAAATCTTGATCAGAAAAATCGGGGTAATTTCATATTCTTTGTACTGTTGTTGACAAGCCAGGGTAGTATCGTGAAATCTTATTGGAACGCAATTTTTGGAACTGTTTCTGGTTTCAACTGGCGTGTTTCCTGAAGACCACCATTTCACACACATATTTTTATTGAATGGAAAAAGCGTTGTCGGCAACGCAAGTAATAACGATTAGATTATACCAGCATTGGAGCCTAGTGCACGAAAGGAGCTTTGAGATCATTCCTTTCACCACATTGCTTAGAAGGAACTAGTGGTACAGTGCGCGTCAACCAAAAAAAACGCTGGAGAACAGTGGATTGGATGTGTTTTCGCAAAAATACTCGCGCCATCACATCCCTCTCCCACTCGTTCCAGCGTTCATTTTGCGTGACGCGCACCAAAAAGAACACCAGCATTGGTGGATTATTATATATTATATTATTATATTAAAAAACATAGCAACACGACCGTATTCGACCTGCGACCTGAGGATTGGAAGTCTACCACTAAACCACCAATGCTCTTGCATATCATAAAGTCATCCCAAAACGGTATTACGAGTGCCTAAACATGATACAAGGATTTCCTCTTCTGTGGGTACAGTATAGACTGTTATATTTACATTACCTATACATAACGCATGCATAACAAGTACTAGAATTAGATAATTTACATGTACCATAGGCGGATGATGGGGCGATACTGGCGGCGACAAAACGCTTTAGATGTACGACTATTTTCGAGAATGTTCAGAGCGTCCCTCACCAAATTCATCTCCCCAGTCCACAACTGGTTTCCTACTTGATCTTCTTCTATCAGTTACCTCTGCGTCTCACTTTTCTACACTCGTATTCCTCCATAGTTTTTGCAAAAACACTTACTTTATAACTTATATGAACATCTCTTTTTGCAGAAGGTAAATAAATAAATATTTTTTTAGGAATTTTGGTATAAAAATAAATGCACGGGGTTTTTTGTTGTTTTCGTTTTTCGTAGTCGGAGATATAATCATTTCTTCAATTTCTGAGTTGTTCTTCTTGTCAGATTAAAATACTTCCGTCTTTTCTTTTAATTCATCCAAAACAAGGACAAGACTAAAAACTATGAAATGAGGCCGTACTCTGGCGACCCAGATGTCATTCATGTATGTTTCATTCAAAAATTAGTTCGTTTTATTTCTCGCGCTGACTGTACCATTGAATGTATTTGAAGTATGAATAACCCATGCGTATGATAAGTATATTTGCCTCAAATTCTTCGGCGGAAAACTCGGGTCGTTGACCGACGAGCCTCACACTTTGAGCAAACTTTGAGTTCTATAGGCATCAAGTGTTGCCTTTGTCCAACTACGAATATATAGTATAATGCGCGTCACGCAAAAAGAACGCCGTAAGGAAGGGGTGAGATGGCACGAGTAATTTGTTTGCGCAATACATCCCCTCCACTGTATTCCAGCGTTCTTTTTGGTTGACGCGACCTATATCTTACTGTAAATGAAAATAATATTTATTTGTCTTGGTAATGGCGTGTATAAAAATATTTTTTGAAATAATTATAATGTGTTTCCTCACAGCTCCGTTGGCTTGTTCGTTAGTAGCTTTGTCTTCTGCGTCTGTAGTCTTGGGTACGATCCCCATCGAGAACAAACATAATGTGCAATGAATATTGACCTTTTTTTTACTGTCTAGGCGATGATTATATCAGAGCACATATCACTGGGTACATAGTATAAAACAAAGTCGCTTTCTCTGTCCCTATGTATGCTTAAATCTTTAAAACTACGCAACGGATTTTGATGCAGTTTTTTTAATAGATAGAGTGTTTCAAGAGGAAGGTTATATGTATAATACATGCATGATATAGTAGAAAAACAATGTGACCCCTGCGAAGCAAGGGCGCGCGGGCGGGTCGCTAGTGTTTTTTAAAAACGAGTTTAACAGATTAACGGCGGAATACTCAAACGCAACTCAGATTTAAGCACGTCTCATGTGACGAGTTTTTGATGGAATTTCATTAAAAACTGTCAAAAAACCACGACTTGAGAAGTGCTCAAATCTGAGTTGCGTTTGAGTATTCGGCCGATAGAAAGAGTAACCAGGTATGTTGCTTAGGGCTAGATATGCTCCAGCCTATTTCAAGGCACACACGTTTTCAAACAAGTAATATTTATTTAAAAGCTCATATTCTGATGAAACCTCGATTAAAAGCACACATTGTATGCATGTATGTGTACGTCATATTCTTGGAATATAACCTATTTTACAGCACGAGCTGAAGCATGACTTTTCGCACACATCGCGTATCTTATCTTATCTTAGACAGCCTACGTAGCTCAGTTGGTAGTAGCTTTGCCTTCTGCGCCGTAGGTCATGGGTTCGATTCCCACCGTGAACAAACATTTGTGTGATGCACATAGATGTTTGTTCTCTGTCTGGGTGTTATATATATTATAAGTATGTATTTACAAAAAAAAAAGTATATAAGTAGTATATCAGCTATCTGGTTCCCATATCACAAGCATAAGCTTAGTTTGGGGCTAGATAGTGCTGTGTGGAAAGTCCACCAATATTTATTTATTATTTATTTATTTATCTAGCTTGTCCATTATTCGTATTACTTATTTACATTCTGCACCAATACATCTTTCGTCAGTTGTAGAAAAAAGAACTATGCGCGGATCAGAGCTATGTGAGCCATGGATTTCCTAACATAACTGTTCACGTTTATTAGCACTTAAAATGTAAAGAATAAAATTAAATAACTTCTATATAACTAAATTTGATATTTTTCAAGTTTGAGTTTGGAAGCACACTACTACTAGGTACTTTAAGGATTAACACCTATCTATTTTCTTGTGTTCTTTTTTTCTCATCTTCTGTTGTAAACAGTACTACCACCACGCCTTTTTCTGCCGCCAAGCAGCAACGCTGTGTTTCGGTTTGAAGAGTGTGGTCGCCGGTGTAATTACAGGCACATGAGGCTTAACATCTGTATGCCTCAAGTTGATGGACGCAGGGCAGTGCATCGTAGGGCACGTTCCTATTGTGCGTGACCTACGTGGCAATGTTTTGTTTATAGGTGATGGTTACCACTTAACATCAGGTGGACCATCTGCTTGTTCCATCAGCTAGTTGTATAAAAATAAAAAAAATAACCTAGTCTTTGTCTAACTAGTTACATACGAAGTTAAACTTGTTACCTTGTCAATAAGTGAAACTTGTACTTATGTATTTGATTAATTTAATTCGGAAATTTAAAGGACTTACATAGCGACTATGTCAGACTATGTAAATTGTAAAGTTGTCGAAATATATTTGACGCCCGGAAATGGTAAAGTCTAAAGTGTACCATTCAACTGTTAGAATTTGTGTAACACTTTTCAAGAACTAATTCAAAAGAATTATTTTTGGCACATACCCACATTTTGTAGTAGTTGGTGTTCCATGCGAGACAGTGACTTTACACAATATATAAAAATATCCCTATCCTACCTATTGCCTACGAATAAATAATTGCATAAAAACCTACAAGGCGAACTTAATGTTTCAAAAGCATTATCTTCCAGATAAATTGTGTTGTAAAACAATGACAAGTCAATAGTTCAGGGAGAATGATATGCTTTGCACATCGTTAATAAATGTTTGTATGTGTTTAATCGATGATATTATTTGAATCCATTCAGTCGAAATTTTATATGCAAAACGGAACGTATGCAGACATTCCCTGGAGACGCCGTGTTCACAGCGTCACTGTCTCTGGCAAAAATATACGGGAATGAAAACGAGTGAACTGTTTTTGATGATATGATAAAGCAAATATTGGAATAACAAAGAACTTCTTACCTACAGCCAGTCGTGAAAAAAATGTATTCTGTTTTACGAATTCATGTTTTTTTTCTGTTACGCTAAGCTCATTTTAAAATATAACCGACGTAGGCAGATAATCGTAGGGCACGTTCCTATCGTGCGTGGCTTGCGAGACGTTGTTATAGGTGATGGTTACCACTTAACATCAGGCAAGACATATGATTGTATTATCAGAAAGTAGTAAAAAAATTATACTAGTGCCATCTACTGCCTCTCCCACCCAGGCACGACTGTATCGTAAATTATGGAAATGTGGCTTATTAATTTTGGCCTCGATCTAACGAGAGAAGAACAGTAGCTAGTTTTTCGACAAGTTCAGTTCAAGTTTTGTCCATACGATAGCATTTTGTACTATCACCTGTTGCAACAGTTCTCAAATAAAGGCGCCAGGATCATTAGCAGTACATACAGCACCCGTTTTAATATCTGAATTTAAATTTAATTAATCGCCAATCTATAAATTAGATGATCATGTAGTTTGAAATCTTTAGTTTGATGTTGTGATGATGTCAGTAAGCGACAATTGGTGGAGTTGTAAAAGATTTAATGCATAATAATTAATCCTATCAGAGTATTCCTGTGATCGAGAACCCAACCATACGTTTTTTTATAATCGATAGAGTTCCATATATCATGATAAACTTTATTTTGATGAGATAAGTATCACAATACATTGGCAAACGTAAATGCACTTCCGCACCATCCGTTTGTATAATCTAAAAGTGTCTTTTTAATCACTATGTGCTCGACATAGTGTTTATAAAGACGCTTATTATAAATGATCGCTGCACAGCTTAGCCAGAATAATAATGTGCTCATAATGTTACTTGTGCTAACTGGTTTCTTCCTCATAATAATAAAATATAAGTAACATAATATGCTGAAGTAAATTTCTGCAGCTACTTATGAGAAGCGGGTAATTATGAACGCTTGGCTGAGCAAGAATAAAATGTAGAAAAGTTATAATTGTAGGTTTTGTATTCATATTATTATGACCGAGTAATTAAATTGTAGTAAAGCGAATGGGTCTGAAATTTATGCACCTAATTATCATTTCGTGAACGATTACATCGGTAAATTCTATTAATGTTGGCTTTTCACTCGAAACTTTCTGAATTTCTATAAAAAAATGCGTTCGCTGAAAATTTAAAAGCAATAAAGTTTAACATTCGTCATATCGCACCGCTCCGCGAAATAAATAAAGGTACGAAACATGACGTTAAACGTTTAACCATTTCATTTTAATATCGAGATAGGCGGACCGCGAGGTAAATATTGATGGAATTTTCAGCAACTCCTGAAAAAAGCTTTGAAATATCGTAAGCTAACAGTGATATCGTGCGGTAATAATTGGTCGTGGGAATTAACCCGATACCGAGAGCCAGAAGCGTAGACACAACGGGTTAATTCCTGGTACAGGGTCACCAGCGGTCGGATCACACCCACTGTGGACAATTCACAATCAGAGGTGAGAAATAAAATTTAAAACTGTATTTTGTTTCGTCCCGTTTTTGGTGTGGATTGGGTAAACGCTGTCGACGATGTCAACTTGGTATTTGTTTCACAAAAATGGTGTTTATAAATTGTTGCGTGTCGCAGTTTGCAAAAGCTTTTGATCACAGAAGCAATTGGATGTTTTATTTCGATACTGGTAAAATCTCGTTATTCGTCTCGTTTAAGCGGCTTATGTGCCATACTAGCAATGAGAGAAAAACAGGAATTAAAGGAAAATGGGCAAAAATGTATGGACCGTGGTACCCGCTCCAATAGTTATAATTTATATGTCATTAAATAGACATTTTGATGTAGAAAAACGTTGACCATGGCGCCTGTCCCAACTCACGTTTGGAAAAAGTAGTACTCCCGTAGGAAATCATTTCCTTAGGTACCTAATATACTCGTAGATATATGTTTATCTCTGAACGCAACCAGATCTGAGACTGACTGCCCTAATAAATATTGTTCGTCTTGGTTAGATCTTATGAAAGATACTACAATCATATCTAGAGCAAGGTACCAGTTTGGACACCAATTTGCCCATTGTCCTTTATATTACGATCAATAGAATTATAAAATAATCTGCATACGATATGTTTTAATTTTTATTCCAAAAAAGAAACTTAGTGTTTGTTTAATCGTTCGTAGCAAATCCGTTATACTGTAAAAGATTAAGTTGGAATTCGTATGGCCTATTTTATTTTAAAGTACTATTTTTTGTCATATTTTTGACCCCGATTCTTACCAATCGATTTAAATCATATTTCATAACATTTGGTCCTAACTGTCGATCTGCCTAATTTCACACACTTCAGATTAAGTTTGAAAGTAATGCTCAGATCAACCGATTTTATTTATTTATTTATTGAGATATTAACATCATTACAGGTTTACATTGACGACCTCTGTGGCGCAGCGGGCGAGAGCCTGCCTGCGACGCAAGAGGTTGCGGGTTCGATTCCCGCCTTGGAACAAATTTGTGTACGATCTGCAGAAATTTGTTCCGATTATTTTTTTATTATACATAGAAAACACCCAGACCGGGTGTTTTCTATGTATAATAAAAAAATATCTATCTATGTAAGTATATAATGTATTAAATATATCAGTTATCTAGTACCCATAACACAAGCTTTGAATAGCTTACTTTGGGGCTAGATAGTGCTGTGTTGGATTGTCCAGCATAATTTTTTTTTTTATTTATTTTATTTATATACATTGTCATGTGCCTCAAGTAACCCGACATACAACGCCAATTTGTACAATTTATTAGAAAGTTGGCTAGTTCCACTCGGTCAGACAGACATAATGATACAAATAACACGCTCCTGGCTAGCCGTAAAAACAATCAATGATTTGTTGTTTCAAACAACAGTTGAAGGATTCAATATTTCGAAAAGCAACACAGGCGAGCACCACAGATGCACAACTACTGTTGTGTTGTAAACGTGCCGACATTTAAATGATATAATAAATTCGCATTATCGGCGTGGTCGGGACGAAATTGTTTTCAGGCCCGGTCGGCTTAATTCATTAACCGAGTGGATATGTATAAGCGATAAAATACTGACTCCTGTGAAAGCGGGGCGGGATACAGCACTGTTTTACAATTTATTTTAATCTGTTATTGGAAGTATTGTTTATATTTCCAACAAACGATTTATCTCTTACCCATGGCTCGAGAAGACTCCTTCTTTTATCTAAAAGCTTTCGAAAGAAGTATTGTAACAAACATTTATGTTCATTACACAAAATGTTTGTTCTCGGTGGGAATTGAAACCACGGTCTACGGCGCAGATGACAAAGCTACTACCAACTGTGCTGCAAAGGCTGTCGATTCAATCTGATCATTTTTTTTGTTGTAACTGTAATTGTACTAATGCAACTATGTTGTGCACGGACTATCAATCGGACATACCTTATTCATAATAATGTTTAGATTTCCAAACCCGCATCAAAATCAAGCTAGACTAATGTTGATAAATTGAACATTGCAAGTTTAAAATCGACGCCATTCTGCTATATATTTTTTTCTTATAAAACTAGCTGATGGAACAAGCAGACGGCCCACCTGATTTTTAGTCGTAACCATCACCTATAACAAAGCGTTGCCTCGTAAGCCACGATGCACTGCCCTGCGTCCATCAACTCGAGGCATACAGATGTTGAGCCTCATGTGCCTGTAATTACACCGGCGACCACACTCTTCAAACCGAAACACAGCAACGCTGCTTGGCGGCAGTAAAAGGCGTGTCACATATTCGATGCCACATTCTTCACAATGCTTTCAGCATTCATTAGAAAAAATCCGATTCAGTTACTGATGCAGACCTAACAACAGACATGAAAAATGCAGGTTTCAGGACCGTATTGCAATTAATTAGAATGCAGGTAAATAAAATATATAAAATAAAATGCATAGTAAATTTCAAAAGTAATTATTTTCTGTAGAGGTTAGTTGAATTCTAATTTCTTTATTTTAAGTGCTACTAACATAATGGAAGTATTATATAAGTGGAATGCAGGTAAGTACACAAAATTGCTGGGTTGTCGAGAGAAGAGATTTTAGTCGACTAATCGATAGATTTGATAGATTCATTTTTTTTTCAAGTATTGATTTGACTGATTATATACTGGCCTATTATTTAAAGGAATAATATTTATCATTAATATAACAAGTTCCTCTTTAAATAACTATCTATGACACATTGAGAGGCACGGCTTTGCGGAATTTCAAATCAATTCATGTAACTATCTCTGACATCAAATACATAATAACACGGTGTCGAAAATTTTAAAATTAGGTTAAATCAGACATGGCGCATTATTTATTCGTAATGGCGCATCAACCATTATTTATGCACGTCATATTTCTATGGTGCGCCACATCATTTTGTTAATACAAATTCAATTAGTATTTTCTGACAATGTAACTTATTATGTACGTCGATAATTTGTTGAACGTGCACGATAAAAGCTTGTGGTGTATGTAAGCCGATCATTTTAGCAGCATAATTAATATTGCGTTTATTTGTAAAGGGCCGTGTATATACATTTTATTATATGGATCGCAAACTTGGCTAAAAGATAAAACGCAGTCCTTTCATCTTTTTAGCCAAGTTGTAACTACTTTTTTCGAGATTAGATGACATAAGAAAAAAAGAGTAAGCACCGCAAATACAACTGACTGATTTCCATCTCTGCTGAGAGTTGGAGAAAAGCTCTTTTTTACCCACCTTTTTAAGCATAGCAAATTGATTTATTATCATTGCACACACAAGCATTTTTTACCAGCCAAACTGAAGGTTTTTCAAGGGTGGTTCAAGTTTCAGAGAAAAAATGCATCTCAGTAATATTTATTTCTATAAAATATATAAGCAAAATTATTCTTGCCCATTTGTCTAGATTTTAATGATTGAATAATGAATATGTCTATCAAAGTCTCTACGTCTATCTTCAAGTTAGCTCCAGCAACAGCTACAGCGACCAGTGATAAGCATCACAAAATCACAATAAGAGTAGTAGAGCTCTTTGTGAAGGGCTCGTCCGGGGAAGTACTACCACCACGCCTTTTTCTGCCGCCAAGCAGCAACGCTGTGTTTCGGTTTGAAGAGTGTGGTCGCCGGTGTAATTACAGGCACATGAGGCTTAACATCTGTATGCCTCAAGTTGATGGACGCAGGGCAGTGCATCGTAGGGCACGTTCCTATTGTGCGTGACCTACGGGGCAATGTGTTGTTTATAGGTGATGGTTACCACTTAACATCAGGTGGACCATCTGCTTGTTCCATCAGCTAGTTGTACAAAAAAAAAAAAAAAACAATGATCTTTGGTAAAATCAAATATAAACAACAACACCCACCGAAAGTGGCGGACGACGGACCAGATCAAATATTGACCGCCGATCAACACGTTACAATTGCACACCGAAAAACATTTACGTAAACAAAATAATTAACGGCACAAAGGAATGGCGACCCAAAATACACGCGCATAGTTCACAAATTAGTTTGACAGTATCGAAAAATTTAATTGAACCCAACCGTACCGGTTGTCACGACTGATGTATTAACATTTATTGGTTTACAAATTAAAGATAAACCCACATCGTGGAGGCAATATTGTCCGAGTTTTTTTCAGCGCAATTTGAACGATCGTATCGGAGCCAATTGAAACGCGAAATTTTCATATAAACAAATTAATATTCGAAACAAATTGGATGTACGTTTGTACGACGCGGATTTTTTTGCGGCAAAAACATTTCTCTCTAACCCCCAGTTTCTGAAAGCGCGATCAACACTAATCGGCTGTCAAGTCACTTGCTTGATAGAGATACTATGTAATTTGTAGAAAAAGCTGAAATAGCAAGTGACTTGACAGACGATTAGTGTTGATCGAGCTTTCAGAAACCGGGGGATAGTATCGCGTTTTCAGAGCGCCATGTCCTTTATTTTTATTAGTATTTTTAATAAAAGTTAATAGTTTGGCTCGACACTTGATGAAAAACCCTACCTAAGATGGAGAGCACGCTTAGCTAGTAGTACATAGCCATGTTACTGATTTCTTGTTTTCATGCAGCCTAGAATGCTATGACGCGTCTATTCCCGTTGCTGTAGCCGTCGTAAACACGTCAAGCACGTCAGTAAATGTCACTTGGTTTGAGCCGTGCAAGTGACATCTCAATCTTGCGCTGACAGTAACCGTAACTAAGGGTGGTTTTGCCGAAACAAGTCTCGTGTTTCAGTGGCTTTGTTTTCCAACAAGCTTTGCTATTTCAGCTTAACCAACACCTAATGTACCTCTCGCTCGCACGATTCGACATTTTGGAAGATATAAAATTACTAAGCCTAATTTTGAAAAATAGCAAACAACCATTTTGTGTGCAATCACATTGCACACAGTTTGGTAAAAAATACATTTTGTTCGATGCAAGTTTTGCTACTCAAAAGTTTGCTTATGTACGAAAACTAGAAAAGCAAACTTTTAAGCAGTAAAACTTGTATCGATCAAAATGAAATTTTTACTAAACTGTGCGCAATGTGATTGCACACAAAATGGTTGTTTGCGATTTTTCGAAAATGGCTTCAGTGATTGATGATTATTTTATATCCTTTAATAAATCACATTAGCTCTTGTATTCACCTTAAGTTTTAATACTTATTACTTATAAAACTTTGAGCTACCAACAAAGGTTTTCCCGTTCAGACATACATTACGTCTTCAAGAAGGACGTCCTTCGGGGCAGGTAACGAAAAGATAACGCCCCCAGGTGTTGTTGGTGTCTATGGGTGCCGGTGACCATTTACCATCAGGTAGGCTGTGTCTTCCGCGTAAAAAAGAGTGGAGGATTTTAAATCTCTTATAAATTAGATACGGTTTGATTGGATTTATATAAAAAGCCAGTACTGGGCCGTGGAAATTTAAAGACGCATAATAGAGGTGTTCTAATAGTTTGTTTATTATTTTGGGAGATATAATACTCGATTATTGCCATTTTTTCAACGCTTATAGAGCTCATTTTACTTTGTAAGGCCACCGTAATATATTGCACGTTGTCTAGTCTCAAGCGACACAAAACCAGCAAAGTGAAAATTAATTACGAATCGAACTGAAGCTTATCTTTATAGAAGCGGTGCCGCAGTATAACATTACTGAAATATGCAGCAAAAGAATAATCGAATTTTGTGTTATATCTATAACTAAGGTTTAATGCTAATAAAAAATCAGAGGTTTAAGAATATTTTCTAGATCAAATTGTTCTTCAACTGAAAATAATTTTATGAAAATGAAAAGTGTGAAGGATGAGTCTTTATTTCGTATTATAATAAAATGGCTGTCATTTTATAACGTTCCTAGTTTCTCAGTAAGCCATAGCTTTACGCCGAGTTACAAAAGAGTTGCAATTCAATGCATTACTTTCATGAGGTGGTTCGTTTAATTGGCTACTTTGACACCTTTTTACTATCGCATGTTTTTAGCATGCATATCTCTTTTGCAGTTTTTCTTTTTTGACGCGTACGCCACGGTAGGTGTTTGCAGAAATTTGCTTTTATGCTTCCCTCCCACGACATGAGAGCTAGCAGGTTTTTATGAGACTTTGCTATATTTTACTTGGTTCTAGGTATTCATTATTAATTAGGACGATTTAAAAAGGATGGTTAGATAAATATTGACAAAACAGGTGCATCAAACTAATGTAAATGGGACTGTTCTTATGATTCTTGCCATGTAATACCTTATTTTGCATACACTGTGTGTGTGGCGAACGAAAAGAGAGCGTCTTAAAGCGGCTTCTTTCGTTCGATTGTGAGGGACGCTTGATGAGACTGTTGGCACACCTTAGTGTAGGATATCTCGATCAGATATAGTATAAGTTTTAGAGAAATGCTAGATCAGACCCCGGCCCTAAACCGAAGGGCATAAACATTATACGATACAAGGGTTGAATGATACAAAAAGTTACCTTTAGATCGTGGCTTTTGGAGATCCGTAGCCTCTACCTACCCTACGGCAACCAAGCATGATTTAGTGTCTTCACACAAAACCATATAATATTAAAACCGACTAATGACAATATTTTATCACTCAGCGTCAACAAATGTCCACAAAGCACCAAATAAATTACCACCCGTTCGAATCCGCAGTAATAAACGATTATGAGTTTACATAAGTTTTTCATCTGTGGCGTCCCCACCGCGTGCTGATATTACAAAAGCTATAAAACATTCGGCAGAATTCAGCCGCAATGACGAGTGTCAACTCAGAATGCAATATACCGACTCCAATATAGTTGCGATTGTCCACTACGGAAAAAATCTCGCCGTCCAAAGGGAAAAAGCCACTTGCAATAACGAATTTGAAATCCAATCAAGTTGAGCGTGCTAGAGTTCAAAAGTGAGTGGATAAATAAATGAGTTTGGGTTTCTGTGAATCAGTTCGATTCCGTACACGTCTCACGCTGGTGGGTACACTCATTTTTTACGTCAGTAGTGTAATTACTTTATTTCACTACTTCTTCTTATCGTGTCGATGCTTTCCTGTTATTTTGGCTAATTAAGTGGCCACCTCAACAGCGCCCCCTGTGGCTGCATTAAGGTCTTCTCTTGTGCAGGTGTTTGGGCACGAGGGGCACACTAGCAAGCGCTGCATTGTCTGAGTAGCTGCACCACAGTCACAGCCCGTTAGAGTGGGATCCCTGAACCACCATTTACACATGTTTTCTCTGCTGCGGCCCACTTGAGTGCGGAGTCTATTCAGCGACTTCCACACGGGCCTAGGAAAGTCGTGTCCTGGTGGTACTACCTCCTGTGGGAAGAGAAAATCAGGTGGCGGGGGCTTGAGCTCCCTCCACAGCTTGCACCTTGTGACAACTTGCACTATTATTATGCGGAGTGACAAGGGTGGATAAAATGAGGAATGAGTAGCGCCTACACATGCGCTACTTTTGTATGTACCTATGTATTTCTTTTCTTGTTGTGTATGTCAAATAAATGTATTTTCTTTCTTTCTTTCTTTCTTACTTTCAAACTTTCTCAGCTTACGATATTACACAATATCGTAGGCTGCCATATCTCACCTGTAGCAACAGTTCCTCTACTTATCCGTCACAGCACATGCAATAAATAATGCACTCTCGGATACTGAACACATGAATCCACGCCCAGATTTGTTTGTTCTGTCGAAGAACCACATCATTTTAAACGCAGAGAAAAAATGGGAAAACTGTTGAATGGGTGAAAATCTATCATAATTACCAAGTTGTCGACATGATGTAGTTCCACCGCGTGATGCAGATGCACTTAAACGAAACTATGAAAGTTAATGGATCATTTAATCAACGTCAGAATTTAAAATGGAACAGATATGGGCTTGACAAAAACTCGTCCTGCCGATTGTCATTTATGAAATATGAAATATTTTATTCAGATTATAGAAAATTTGTAAAGGATGGATGGATGGATGTTTGTTACTCATTCTCGCCGTAACGGCTGGACGGATCTGAATGAAACTTGGCATAGAGTTAGATTATAGGCTGGAATAGCACATAGGCAACTTTTTATCCCGTGGAAATACCGGGACTGGAATCTGCGCTGGTTAAACCGCGGGGCGCAACTAGTCCTACTAATATTATAAACGCGAAAGTTTGTATGTATGTATGTATGGATAGATGGATGGATGGATGTTTGTTACTCTTTCACGCCAGAACGGCTGAACGGATCTGGATGAAACTTAGCAGAGAGATATATTATAGTCTGGAATAGCACATAGGCAACTTTTTATCTTGTGGGAATACCGGGACTGGAATCTGCGCGGGTTAAACCGCGGCGAGCAACTAGTATCATATAAAGATAACTATATTCTACCTAGTTTTTCCAAATGAAAATAAGACGTCTGTCTCTTAATTCTGCTCATCTCAATTATGCTAAATTACCATCGTGATATTAAGTTAGGACCACTACTAGTTCGATTTCTATCAGGAACATTTCTTATGAAAATATGTGGGTTTTCTCAAAACTTGATCAATGCATAAATATGAGTTTTAAAGAATGCTCTGGTCAGCAATAATATCCAACTAAAAATTATTTCATGTTTTCATTATACAAAACAGAAAACCAGTAAAAATGTATTATAGCAATGACACGCAAAACGAACAAATCTATCGGTAAATACCCCAAAGCATTTACGACTGAATCGTAGGCAATTTCAGATGTGAGCTATCAGCTCGCTAAAAAGAAACAACACATAATGCGATTCACCGTTCTATCTCTCGACCTTCTAAATGTCCATCGATGTAAGAGCGTCGTCACAATGAAGTTATAGGTCCACCTGTCGCCGATTGACGGTATAGCCGATAGGATGACAGGGTTACCACTGCACAGATTGAAACATCTCATAAATTTATAGTTAAAAAAAATTAGGTTTGTGACTGTAATTCATAACCTTAATAGACATCCCTTTAGCTGTCTTATCTAATTGTGTTAACTTATTTCAAGTAGGTACCATAAGTAGTAATATACTACACTTAGGAATCTTGATCAAAGGAGAAAGATCGAAGGGAAGACCCATGCATAATCTATTCTTAAAGTAGTAAGTTTTAAAGATTGTGTAAGAAATAAACTAAGGATGGAACACCACTATAGACATGGTAAAAATAAACACAGAAAAAAAATTAGCAATCCCATTTTTAACAAATTTACATTATACAAGAAATTTTACACAATGTACATCTATGCTTTAGTTATTCATCAAAGGGGAGATAGAATAAGCTTTAAAAAAGTCTGAATACTAAATATAACATTTAATATTCAAATAATTTACAGTTAACATCCCTAGATTTAATCCTATTCTAGCACATGTGATGAAGCCCCTTTCATTTAAAATGCACGGTTCGAACTAGGATCCCCTTGTCGCGTCGTCGGTCAGACACTGCGAGTGGCAACCCTACATGCGTAGAACCTCTACCACGGTAGGTATCCGATTGTAAATCTCGTAGAAAAAAACTGAAACAGCTTTGATCCCCAGGTACGGTAGATATCCCTTCAGATCTCCCAGTACCAAGTAGGTACTAATTCAAGATTCTTTGAGGATGTCTAAGGGGGGTAGCCAGAAGTACGTCCAAACATTACATTTGGCACATACCCACATTTTGCAGTAGTTAGTATTCCATACGTGACAGGTTGCAAGCCCATCGCCGCTGTTAGAATACTAAGTGGTTTCCTCACGATGTTTTCCTCGTAGATCGATCTCGTAGAGCTACAAAAAAAAATAAGATCCATTAAATCGAGTATAGCGGACGAGGTGTACACACAGAAGTTCTTACATTGTATGATTCCGAAAGCGCAAGGCGGTATAAAAGTATTTTCCGCATAAATTTTCACCTTACAATAAAACTTTAGAGCAATTAAAAAGTGTATACGCGAGTAACGACTCAATTTTACTGGTTATTAGGTACATCCACTTAAACTTACGTAACAGAAAACACCCTAGTAACTCACTTTTTCTGTCGAGAACGCCTAGGGAGCGCTTTACACGAAATTATACAGTGTCAAGTGTCGTGAACGAGAACTTTCGCCGCCGACTGTACGCGAGGCGTGGAATTAAAAGCTAAACTTCGTTACCGACCAGTTTTGTCGTTTGGATTGCAGAAACTTGTTACCGTGTACCTATCATTTCAATTTGAAAAGCGGATTCTCCAAGTTGATTGGTTGGACGAGTGTCTACGTGGATTCCTACAACACGTTCATCAAACATCCGAAATTGGACAATGTCCTTTAAATCTTCTGCAACACGTCTTATTCTTTTATCTTTAAAAAATCCAGAAGTGTTTCTCTTACGACAATGATTTTACAAAATCATAGGAATATTATGTAAGTATTTAATGACCTGGAGGCCGATTCTAGCCCAGTGACTTTTTTGTCACGGTAGATTATATCACGTAACTGTCAATTTTCCTATTGAATTTTGACAGTTACCGTGATATAATTATATCTACAATGACAAAAAAGTCACTGGGCCAGCTGATATGTTCAAAACATACAAATTCATATACAACAATTTTACCTTTTTGTAACGTTTCTTTTTAGTTTATGTATGTACTCCGTAAAGGAGGCTTGTTTTCCTCTTTGAGCGCATGGTATTAGGGCACTACTAAGCTCTATTGCAAGCTGTCTGGCACAGGTCGAAACCTGCGTTCAAATTCACTTTTGAGAACAAATGGACTGCAAAATGCCTTTGAGATTCGAGGCAACGCACGAGAGTACCCAAGGGGTAAATAATTGATAACATTCACTTTTGTGTTAGCACAACTACAACAAATAAATGTCACTTGATTTTGATCCTTAATACTTGGACGTAAGAGCTATCGAACTAGCTAAGTTTTAACTCTTATAAGCCCCGAACAAAATAGCCCGAATTCTATTAATTAAAAATGCAAGTGTACATATGATATAACATGGAGTGAAGAAGGAAAAAACTGAGGAAGAGCTATTATTTTGTAAGCTATAGCAGTCACTTAAATTTTATTGCTACACTTTGCGACTTACATTGAATAAAAAAAACTATATCAATCTAGACTAGACTGATCATGCAAGAACTAACCCTATTATAAATTAGCCGAAATATAGGGAAAATCAAAAATCATGGTACACATGGTTTAAATTAAAATAATAACCCTATTCTAGTTCAGCTATCGTTGTATTCTAGCTTTTTGGGCAAAATGTTTTGAAATTAGCAAAGAAGCCTGAATGAAACCTACCCATTACCTATAACCTACAGCTAAACTTTACTTGCAAGTACCTAAAGTCCACATAATTAGTGACACACCTCCTCAGCAACTTTTATATTGTACTAGTAGCGCCCCGCGGTATCACCCGCGTAGTTTTAAATCCCGGTATTCGCACGGGATAAAAAGTAGCCTATGTGTACTAGACTAATATATCTCTGTGTCAATTTTCACCAAAATCCGTTCAGCCGTTCTGGAGTTATAGAGTAACAAACATCATTCCATCCATCCATCAATCCATCTACGAGTATACTTACAAACTTTATTTATTTATTTAAAACTTTCACACAAAACAATATAGTGCTAGGAGGACTTAATGCTAATAGCATTTTCTACCAGTCATCCTGGGCGTGCAAAAAGATGGTGTGGCGTGTTACTAAGTATTTATGAAACTGTTTGTTTCTTTAACTTTCGCGTTTATAATATTAGTAGGATAGGTATAGGTACTTTAAGTCCTAAAAAAGAAAGAAAGAAAATACATTTATTTGACATACACAACAAGAAAAGAAATACATAGGTACATACAAAATTACAGCTATAAACAGAGACAAAACGAAAGAAGAAACAGTACTAAAAACAAAAGAAAACATAACTGTACGCCAAAAAGGCCCTGACTCAGCAATTGCTGCTTAACAAAGTAGGTAGCCTACCAAAGTAGGCAAAAGTAAAGTAAAAAAGTAGGCAAAGTAGGTAAGTCCTGCGTTTCAGCGCATAACGGTGGCTCACACATAAGCCAGTTATGCTTCCTTCATTAGTGTAGACGTAGTTCGAGGTACGGGGGTGAAACAATGTTAAACAGCGAGGGCAGTTTGTCCCGGTCATTAACATTTATCCGGCACTATACAAATAGGTGGACAGTTTGTTGGATAATAACACAGCTTACGGAAACCGCAGCTCACGCCATTCTGTTCACATCACTATCACAACTAACTATACAACAGTCCCTCGCTGCGACTGTCTGGCTCACTGTCGATCTCAAAACTAGAGGATGGTTCAACGTATATTGATTGATGATATTTATTAGATGATCATCATCTAGCCAAAAAATTGCAAAGTTTAGGATCCAGATAATTGATAGAATACCTATTAATGTATATCTTTTATATCAGAAAGTATAAACTATACCTAATTTATAAGATACTAGCTGATCCCGCGGCTTTGCTCGCGCTCGTTTACTTTGAAAATCTCATACAAAGTTTCATTCCCTATTTTATCCCCTTGGAGGTAGAATTGATCAAAATCCTTTCTTAGCGGATGCCTACGTCATAACATCTACCTGCATGCCAAATTTCAGCCCGATCCGTCCAGTGGTTTGGGCTGTGCGTTGATAGATCACTATGTCAGGCAGTCAGTCAGTCACCTTTGAGTTATATATATGTATTTGAGTTATATATATTTAGAAAAGAAATAAAAAATTGATGGTTGTTTATTATTGAATAACTCGAATATAAATAAATAGTGATTCCAGATTACAAACTGATATCCCAAATTTTATCCAAATCCATCCAAGTTTCAAATATCCTTTTAATATTTGCAAGTCAGTAAAATATGTTCAAGACTTGACAGAATTGGTAAGTTGCAAACAAAATATTCAGTGTGGTCAAGTGATCCAGCTATTCTTTCTTCGCTATGCTGCCGTGTTACTAGCTGAGTGAGTTTATTTAATAAAATATTATATATAGTGAGTAGTTAGCACCGCCCACCCAAGGCACTCAAGTTACACAAAACTATTGCATATTTTAGTAGAACGCGCCGTACTTGATGATTTATTCAGCCGAAATTCCCTAGTCTCAGGAAGGCTGTATTGACTGTACATAATGCATGTATTACATAGTTGTGTACTACTGCCTAAAAATGGCCGTAACTAAAATGAATAATATAGTTGGTTTCGTATTGTTGAGAAGTGTTATTGTTGCGATACTTTAAGTTTCACCAGCACGTGATTTTGGTCACATGGACAAAACCTCGGCAGGTAACTTTTGAAAAGAATATAACTTTACTGTTTACCTGCCCTACTAAATAATAACTTTACTCGTTGGACAAAACAATTTTTTCCTGTTTCAAAATGTATGTTTAGATACTTTTATATTTATACCTACTTACCTATATATCTATACCTTTAAAAAAATTCTGAACATATCTGAAAATGTTATCACTTTCGTCTTCAACTCAAAAATTTATCATATTTTATCAGAATCTGCAAAAACCCCATCTTTTGTGAAACTGTACAGCACAATTTCTAAATTCTATTGGAAATAATAGGCTATGCCATCGGAATATGTAAATGAGGTGAGACTACTGAAATTGGCAGATCACGAGCTCGAAGTCACGCCGTGATTTGATGGAGTCAGACAAGTCGACCAATCGCCGATCAGGCCGAGCAAGCAGGGCCATCAGGCCAACTATAATGTTCCTACTACAATTTCTCGGTAAGTCATTTTATCTGAAGAAAGGTAAAGATTTTAGTTTGAAATTCATTCATTTCATAAGCGGCTAAATCTACCCGAAACCAAGACAAAAGTAGAGCAGAAGCATTTTATTGAAAGCGAAGGGTACGTTAGCCGCTAGTTCCTATATTTTGCATGAAGCCAGTCGTGTGCGCTGCGATGGCCGTGACAGAGCGAGATAACTAGAGCGAGACACACTCTGTATCTACATTTAAAGCGCATTGTAAGCAAACCTATTATTAATGTATAAGTTTTAGTTGTTGCAGAGCAATGGCGCTCACAAGAACCTCCCGATTGTTCATGTAACATGCAAGCTCTTTCATATTTGATTCCTTTTAATTCAGCACGTCTTTCGGTCGTGTATGTTCCTGTGATTTTGGCACAGTACTTAGTGCCGCTGGTTTATTATTTGTATTTTCGTGCAAACATGAATAGTTTACATTTTACTAACATTAAAGACAGTGTGGGTTTGTACCTAATGTTTGGACCACGGATTAGAGAAAACCATTTCTGTGGTTTGGACGTACCTCTGACTACCCCATTAGACATCCTCAAAGAATCTTGAGTTAGTATTTGGTACTGAGAGATCTGAAGGGATATCTACCGCGCCTGGGGATCTAAGTCGTGAAGCTGTTTTTTTTAAAGGCAGTATTGGTAAAATTATAAAGAAGGCTGTAAATGTTTCTCACTGTGTAGAGAAGGCTCATATCCAACAGTGGGTTTCTTGGGCTCATGATGGTCGTAGTATGGTTTTTTCCTTGTTTTGTTAAGGCGTTGACAACACCTAGAATTCCTCTCGCTCGCACGATTCGACATTTTGAAAGATATAAAATCACAAATTCCAATTTCGAAAAATCGCAAACAACCATTTTGTGTGCAATCGCAACCTTGAACAAAGTTTGGTGATAATTTCATTTCGATCGATGCAAGTTTTCATACTCAAAAGTTTGCCTAAGTACAAAAACCAGAAAAGCAAACTTTTAAGTAGGAAAACTTGTATCGATCAAAATGATTATTTCACTAAATTATGCGCAATGTGATTGCGCACAAAATAGTTGTTTGCGATTTTTCGAAAATGGGTTTGGTGATTTTATATCTTTCAACAAGTCAAAACGTGCGAGCGAGTCACATTAGCTCTTGTCTTCACCTTAAGGAAGTTTTAAGCCAACTTAATTGAATATTCTTGGCATCGCGAAGAAATAAGGTTAGTTCTTTAGTTACTCGAGCTTTGTCTTCCGTGACTGTGGCTGTATATCTGCAAATTGGTTGGTTTTTTTTCATAACTAGGTACTTTCTATAATTTTAATCTTCAATAATGTTGCTGGTGTTGCAAACTTCCATAGGCTGGTAACCGCTTCTCATCAGGTGGGCTGTGCGCTTGTTTTCTTACTTGGTAGTTTAAAAATCAGAAGTGTCCGTATAAACCTGTTCTCTCTCTGCATGCATATAAATATAAGATAAGGGATGTATTTTTTTGATGTTGGCAGTGTGGTCGCCCAGCGACGAAGCCCTTATAAATATAAAAAAATATTAGTTTGATTAAAATATCATCATTAGTTATCTGGTTCAATACAGGCTTTGTTTAGTCTGGTCGCTTTTCATTCTTCAAGAAAGTCAAAAGGTATATTCGTCTTAAAGCAAACTTACGATGTATGGTTTACTGACACAAGAAGTACCTGATACATCACAGATAAGTCTAGTCTATAATGGAGCTCCGATGTGAAGCCAACCTCACTTAGTAAAAGATAGGCAAAATATAAAAAAAATGCTGGACAATCCACACGTCCTATCTAACCATCTAGTACCCAAACACAAGCTTCGAATAGCTTACTTTGGGGCTAGATAGTGCTGTGTGGATTGTCATAATGCTGGACAATTATGTATTATTTATTTATTTAACCCCAAAGTAAGCTATTAAAAGCTTGTGTTATGGGTAATAGATAACTCATTATATTTAATACATTATAAACTTACATAGATATATATTTTTTATTATATATAGAAAACACCCAGACCGACGGAACAAATTTCTGCAGATCGTACACAAATTTGTTCCGAGGCGGGAATCGAACCCGCAACCTCTAGCGTCGCAGGTGGTCTCTCGCCCGCTGCGTCACTGAGGTCGTCAAAAAAAATACTATATGGTATCAGTCAGTCATTGTATGTGAAGCTGGTAAACAAGGAAGTTCCTGGTGCATTGATAAGTGATGTCTGCTTCCATGATGGATTACGATACTACGCCGTTGAGGCTCTATCGGACGCGTCTAAATATTTTAGTAGCCAGAGTGCGCATGCCTCCAGATGACAAATTCTCCTGCACCACGCATTAACGTAATATATATTCTGTGGCATAAATATATTTGATCGAACAAGCGAAGCGAGGAAATAGCACTCAAACGACTTGGAGAATCGTGTTTACTGTTTCTGTTTGAGCATTATTTTCGAACCGTTTATCCTGGCATTTAAAATAAGACTGATTGTAAGTAAATAAATATCTATAAATATTGGTGAATTCCACACAGCACTACGTTGCCTCAATATAAAATATTTAGTTCATAACATTACCAAGTTGAATACCAACTATGTAAGCTATGTTATTTTTATAATATAACTAAACTAGCTATGCCCCGCGGTGTTACGCGCGCTTAGCTCCCCCCCTTATAATATTAGTTAGATCATACAAGTATTGTTCTCGATGGGGATCGAAACCACGGGCTACAGCGTAGAAGACTATTTTTGCTTGATACCAAGTTGTGAGGGCTGACATAAATGTATCGTTTTGTTTGACTATTACATCATTTGATTTGACTAATATAATAATATGCAACCATTCGGTTCTCCGCCACACGTGCACTTAGACTATCTTTTATTTATGCTTGCAGATAACTTTATTAATAACTTGCAGATAACTTTGCTCTTAAACGGTGAAGGAAAACATCGTGAGGAAACCAGTTAGTATTCTAACAGCGGCGATGGGCTTGCAACCTGTCACGTATGGAATACTAACTACTGCAAAATGTGGGTATGTGCCAAATGTAATGTTTGGACGTACCTCTGACTACCCCCCCTCAGACATCTTCAAAGAATCTTGAGTTAGTACTTGGTACTGAGAGATTTGATGCGATATCTACCGTGACTGGGGATCAAAGTCGTGAAGCTGTTACAGTTTCAGTTTCAGATAACTTTATTCCATCGTAAAAATGTTATTCGTTGAGTATTTATGTTTTATTAGAAGATACTTACTACTGAATAGCATGTTCTACATGACACGCGAATTGCGGTGCTTGAAATATGGCACGACACGCTATCTCCAAACAGAATGAGTTTACATTTCGTTCTATTAAAAATGATTTTTAAGCTGTCCTTCTGTGGTATTGTACTTAAAAAAATCTCTACAACATACATATAGTTGTACTGAAAAATCTCAAAAAACAATGTAAGTAATTAAATGGTTTTAATATGCAGGTCTCGACAGGGCTTACGTATTTGCTCCTCTTGGGGTTGAGACTCTAGGTCCGTGGGGTACCGAGGCCTACCGGGTCTTCAAAATTTTATCCAGGCGACTTATCGACGCGACGCGTGACCCGAGGGCTGGTGAGTATCTGGCTCAGCGTATCAGCATTGCCATTCAGCGTGGCAATGCAGCCAGTATCTTGGGTACGCTTCCGACTGGCACTGATTTGGATCAGTTGAGCTATCTATAGATCGTTTGCAACGGTCTGCAGATAGCTCAACTGTTTCATATGTATTTTGTATATTTTGTACATTTTGTAAATAATTGTAACTATTAGTTGTAATTTTCTTTGTCAATAAAGTTTTAATTATGCTACAATATTTATACTAGACCACCCGTGTTATACACCTGCAGAAGGGACGATCAAAACAAGGCCACCTACAACGCAGTAGAGGTGGCCAAGCATTATTTAAAAATTGTCTGGTGTTCCATTGACACGATAGAAGAAGATTGTAACTAATCGTACAACAAGTTATATGAACTCAGTCTAGTGGTCACATACACATCTGATTAGTCCTGCCAAGACATCATCAGTGTGAACGCCATAGAAAAAAGCATAAGCTGAACAGTATAAGGGAAAAATGAACACTAGCCTAATTTCTAGCCTTTGGAGTCATCTGATTAGTCGTCAGTGGTTTTATTATTTTAAAAATCACATTAATTTGAAAGCTTTGTAGCCATAATATAAAAACCTAGAACAACAAAACGAGTTTATTACCATTTTTTTTATTAATGTATGACTTAAATTGAATCACATCAATTGAACCACCGGGATAACTTTGAAATATCATAAAGCTAGGTGTCTAGGTTCTAGGGATCAAAATGACAGCTCCACGCTACCAAACCTAGAAGAACAGGCAACAAACAAGCTTTCAGCTTGGTTCCTACGTCATATGAACACTAGTCTAATTATGAGTCTTTTGATTCCTGATTAGGCAGAATCAGCACGCGGGGGCGCCAAAGTTCCACTTTCAACGCAATAAAACAAAACAACGCGAGGCGGCGAACTCAAACAAAAGGTCGCACTCAACAAATTCTAAAAAAACGCCACCACACCGCAATTCAAATGAGTCGACCTGCACGTACATAAGTTATTAAAAAAAGTAAGGGAGGCTGTCTACACGGCAGACTTGTGAGCTCATCTGTCTGTCGATCCATTGCGTATGACAACATAGAACACTGTAAAGGATGATGATATCATCATCAATAATCATCAAATCATCCTCATCATCTGATGATATGATGAGGATGATTTGATGATTATTATGATTGATTTGATAATATTGTTAGGCAATGGTACTTTATGACAGGATGTTCTTTTTTACATTTAAATTTCTTCAAGTTGAAATGTTATTAACTCAAATGGTCATGAAGTTAATCCTTGTGGATGCTAGACATCTCTTAGATCAGTGAGGGAAATTAGAATTAGTTTAGTGTCGTTATGTTCCTGTGTCCTAATTTTGATGAAAAATAAACAATTTCTTATATATTAATTTCTTTTTGCATACCTAGTTTTGAGTTTTGGACAGATTTATACCCGATACCTTTATTTTAGTAAAAACAATGCGACGCTTTGTGATAGTTTTTTGTTTCTGTATGTTTTTATCTGTAGTTTACGGCTTTATTTAATTAACATGACCATTTCATAAAGAATATTGTTTCTTTATTTTTACTACGTTGAAGTCAACATGTTAAACAACCTTCTTATATGATCTGTGTTACCATAAAACGGCGCCTCAGTTAACCTACGGTTTAAGTAAACAGTTTGCACGTCAGTCTACCGTTAGGCCTCCGTCGGAGGTTTTAATAAAAATAGTCGTCTCGCGTCACTCTTTGTGCGAACATCACAGGAGCTTGCACTATACCTCTATTAGTGCAGGGCCTAAGACGTGCAGGGATGGATTAGGGATGGCTTATTAAATAAATATATTGTTCTGTCGTGCACTCGGGTTAAGTAGGGGATTTTTCCATGGAGTAGTCAAAGGTTCTTCTAAACATCATATTCTGCACATAAACACTTTTTGCAAGATTTGGACACGTATGACGTTTACGTATCATCATCATCATCATCATCAAGTATCGAAAATAAATCAAGGTTTTGTTTTAGATTGAGTTGATGAAATTTATATGAACACCTGTTTTAGTTTGGCATTTGAATTTATAGTTACTTATAACTTGTAACTTATAGTAATTCAAAACTCATAGCAATTTCTAAAACTACTACTGACATTTGATTTATTTATAAGAATAAAAGTCATACGCAAAGTTTTTTCGGAAACTTCAAACAGCAACTTTTTTGTGCGATATCCAACCGGAACCCGAATGAGATTAGAAATGAAACATCGACAAAAAGGTTGTTTACATCTGTTTGGCGTATCGAAAGCTTTGACGTCCGATCTCGTAAGCTCACTTTGCGGATTACGATCCACACCAGCATGTATCAAAATGTAGAACACATTTTCGCATCAGCAAAATACGCCAATAAAATACTAATCCCCGGTTTCTGAGAGCTCGATCAACACTAATCGGCTGTCAAGTCACTTGCTATCTCGATCTAATTTGAAGTAAAAGCTGAAATAGCAAGTGACTTGACAGCCGATTAGTTTTGATCGAGCTCTCAGAAACCGGGTGTTAGAGCATCAAAAGTAGTATAATGCATGACCCTGCCTTAAGATAGTCGTCGATTTAGTGGATTTGTGGACGTACCTGTAACTACCCACTGTAGACATTCACAAATTAATTGGAAAATAAGTAATTTATTATATTTTTTTTTTTTTATACAACTAGCTGATGGAACAAGCAGATGGCCCACCTGATGTTAAGTGGTAACCATCACCTATAAACAAAACATTGCCCCGTAGGTCACGCACAATAGGAACGTGCCCTACGATGCACTGCCCTGCGGCCATCAACTTGAGGCATACAGATGTTAAGCCTCATGTGCCTGTAATTACACCGGCGACCACACTCTTCAAACCGAAACACAGTGTTGCTGCTTGGCGGCAGAAAAAGGCGTGGTATTTGCTCACATACATTTTATTATACAATATGTGTTCCTGTCTCAACGCGTCCTTTCGTCATTATATTGTCTGGGCATTTATAATTTCTCTACAAATTCATTGGGGCTATCCCCCTTTATCTGAGTTATTCTCATTTTATTTTAGTAATGGAATTTCCCAACTTTTCAATTAACTAAGAAAGTTTATGTTTAGCATTTGCAAATATTTTATTCGCTTCGTTTTATCATAATTTTTATATATTTTTAAATAGTCACTAGTGAGAAGTAGTCTAGTGGTAGCAGCTCCACTTTCGTCCTAAGGTCAAAACCAGTCATGCACCAATGAGTTTTCTGTTCAACAAATTATGTGCACCATGCCAGTACTCTCAAACGGTGAAGGAAAACATCGTGAGGAAACCGGTATACTGTAGAACCTAATAAGTTTTATCATGGTGTCAAGTGCTCAAAAGGAGCCTCTTGAGGCGCACTTAAAATCCTTTCAACACACTGTTTCGAAAGAAACTAATGACACCACAAGAAGAAGAAGGTACGTCTCGATGAATTATGGTGTTTCTTTGTGTGCAATAAAGTGTAATCTATTATCATTTATTTATCAATTTTCAAGCGCCTTTCCGCTGTGATATACAAAAAAAATCGGGATAGTCCGTTACGAATTATGTATCCATTCTCAGGCCATTTCCGCTGTGCTATAAAAACATTTTCGGGATAGTCCGTTACGAATGACACGATTCAAGTAAACAAACATCTCCGAAATTCCACTCTGAGATATCGCGACGTGCAAGCGAATTTTTTCTCTCCTCTCGCTACATATGAATGAATGTGAACACAGTCATAAGGTCTTTTTCATCAAAGGACGTCTTTGAATTCTCGCTGCAGAAATAAATACTGTACAGAATATAGTACCTACATTAGAAACGGAGGCGGAATGAATTGGCCGTTGTAACCGAGAAAGGTTTTCATTATGCCATTTTAATGGATTCGGTTCCTACGAGTATTTGTTCACATATTAACATATCAACATCAATTTGTTTCATCCTATCCTACTTTGTATAGATGGATGTTTGTTCCTATTTCACGCCGGAACGGCTGAAAGCATCCGGATGAAACTTGGCAGAGAGATAGGTTATAGAGTCGAATAACACATAGGCTACTTTTATCCCGTGGGAATACCGGTATTTCAATCTGCGCGCGTGTAACCGCGGGACGCAACTTTTATAAAAAAAACATTTAACGATTATTCTTATTAAATAACAGGACGACATGTAAGAAATTAAAATCAAAACTGTCTATAATCAGTGTTTTCAAAATATCACAGTGATTACTTTAAAACTCATGAACATGACGTTCGTTTTGTCTTGTTTTGCTCATGTTTAAATTTTAATCATACTTGTAATATAATTAATTTGGGTCTAAAATAAATTGATGTTTGGGTTTTTCTGTATTGCATTTAAAACCATACTATTGTTCTTCGCGTCAAAGCTCCCCGCAGCCCGTAATTGACGTACAAAGAACAAAAATAAGGGTGCACAAGAGGTTATTGAATTAAACGCGTCATGCATGCAAAGTCAACCGCCTGTGAAGCAACACCGACTCGCACTTGACCCTTCCCGCAGGTGGGCTGAGTACAATTCACAAATTGTACTTAAAGACAAGCACCGGGCCGGATCACACCCGACATTTACATGCGAAAAGATAGTCCGCCCGATCTGTAATGATAATGTTTTTTCATGGGGGTCATACAGTTTGCAGCATTTTTCATCCGACATAATCTTAACGCGTACTCTGTATAAACGGAGACAAGAGCACGCGACAAGCGACTCCCGACCGTAACACAAAGGCGAAAGGTTCACATTACCCGCCGCGCACCTCCACACATCACTTAAGATATTAATGAGTGCATCCGTAATAGGCGAAACATACATATGAAATTCAAATTTGTAGCGGGCCGGGAGCGAGCTCTTCTACATATTTTAGTAGGCAGCAGAGTGTGAATTTGAATCTTTTGTTAGCGTTTAGTACGTCAGTTTATACAGGAAAACAATGTTTTATTAGAGTCGGGCGAATCTGTCTGGGTGCGAAACCGCGGTCGCGCCGCGATCGGTGCGCGACCGCGCCGCAGAGGCATCTCGATCGCTTCGAACGGCCCCGAAACTAATTAGTGGAAGCGAAAGAAACGCGCGGGGAAAGTCATCGGACATAATTCATAACAAACACAGAAATAACGGAAAGTCGGTTCGACGGGGGTAGGCAATGAATAATTCTCTAACTGCGAGCACCCAACCCCCGGTGGGCGAGCACACGAAAAAAGCACAAACCCAGGCCGAGTTTTATAGTCGCGAAAAAAATAGGAGGGGGCCAAAATATCTATATACCAGCGAATGGAGAAAAATAGAGGAAAATGTACAATCCCGCTGGAATGAATAAGTGAGTGGACCTTCATATAGAATACACAAATGGAAGTAATAAAAGTTGTGCTTACGAGAGTAGGTAGGCGGATCACAAGCCTGAAGTGGAGATGGGCAGGACACGTGGCAAGAAGGAATGGCGGAAGACGTACAACGGCGATTACGGAATGGTGGCCCAGAGACGCTCAGCGACCACGAGGCAGACCACCCGCCCGACGGTCGGACGATATAGTTGAAGTAGTTGGCGGCAATGGCACAGACTGGCACAGGACCGGAGAGAGTGGCGTTTTAAAGAGGAGGCCTATACCCAGCAGTGGGTGCATACAGGCTGAATAGATAGATACGAAAGACGCGGGGTGCGGGGCGCGGGGTGCACCCTGCGTCGACACCTCATCTGTTGCTAACGAGGTACCTACGCATCACCACACTCATTGTCATATAATAAAATAAAAAAAGCTTTATTTAATTACACAAATAAATAACAAAAAAAGTAAAATGAATAATTCCTTAGCCTTTTATTTTTTAACTTAGGCTATAAAAAAAATGGTGAAGTGAATTTTACAAAAAAAAATAACCTAGAAAATCTGTAATTATATGTAAGTACCGCCTGGCGGTGAAAGCCTCTTCCAAGTGCTCCCACTCTGCTCTGTTTCTTGACTTTTTTGAACAGAGTTTTCCTGCTGCTTTGACTATGTCGTCACACCATCTTTGGAGGGGGCGGCCCGTTTTGCGTTTTTTGTCCCGCATAATTCATTGTCATACCATTATATATATATATTTTTTACTTTACTTGTCTACCGGTCGCATGTCACACTAGGCCAGGCCACGTCTGAAAACCAGCGTTGCACTGTACCTACGGTACCTAGATACCTAGGTTTAGTGCAGCATTTAAGCTGAGACGTGACCTTTTTGCCCCGCACAACGGTAGGTAGGTCCTTTATTAGTGTGGGTTATAATTTTTATTTTCTGTTAGTTTTAAGTAAGTACCTACTTGTTTTGTGGGACGAAATAAATATATTTTCTTTCTTCTTTCTATATAAATTGTATTTTCTCTCCTTTTTAAATATGTGGGTATTAATAATATTTTTGGACGTACCTCTGACCGTCGAAGCCTTATTTTGTGGTCACGATATCTCTGACTCAACATTTTTGGCGTTTATTATAAAATGTTGGGGAGTATTAAATGTAGAGGTTTCCGGAATATATTTTTGCTATTTTCATTCGAATTATCCTACTAATATTATAAATGCGAAAGTTTGTAAGCATGGATGGCGATGGATGGATGGATGGATGGATGGATGGATGGATGGATGGATGGATGGATGGATGGATGGACGGATGGACGGATGGATGGATGTTTGTTACTCTATAGCTCCAGAACGGCTGAACGAATCTTGGTGAAAATTGGCACACAGATATATTATAGTCTGGAATAACACATAGGCTACTTTTTATCACGTGGGAATACAGGGCTTTAAAACTACGCAGGTGAAACCGTGATACGCTACTAGTTATTAATACTTTAAGACCTATAGGGTGACAAAATCATCAGTTGTATCTTTATGTGATGTGACTCTTTATCTAGGTGACTATTTGTAACATATTTCGTACTGTCTCGTACGAAATATGTTACAAATAGTCACCTAGTTTTAAGACGTTTCAAGATGGTCCATGTGATTTTATTGAATAAACATATTTTGACTTTGACTTTATGAAGTCTTTGAAGCTTCTAATCATTACGTAGCACAACATCGGCTACGGTGCTACGATGCTACGAGCTACGGCGTAGCGCCAAGTCACTGACCTCTACAAAACCGCGAAAACGGGCTGCGGTGCAAGTTTTCGAAATTAACTCTGCGTTGGCGTTACGCCATGAACTTCGGTATTTAATCACTTTATTAAAGCTATAAAACTGAGAACAATGGAGCTGGTCGATACAAAAATGTATCGATAGTAATCGGATACAATGTCTCTAGCTCAATTCCGTCGCTTGTGGACGACTGGTGGTTGTTTTTTCATGGCTACTTTAACAATAGTAGCTACTTACAAAGCAAACTTATTGGTTTCGCCAGATTGCTGGCCTAATTTGCAGCCAATTTTACAGAATAGGTTTGAGTATTTTTTATTGAGTTGCCTGTTTAATTATTTTTATGTACTTAATACATATCTTTTTAATATTGTGATAGACGATTTTTTAGTTATGTATGATCTTAATTCACATAATGTAGAATGGCGGATTCGGTCAGGATTTTTTTGTATTATTCGTTCAGTAATATATCCCTAAGCGAAACTATTAAAGTTACAGGCGCACTTACGCCTGGTTTCTAAAAGACCGATCAACGCTAATCGGCTGTTAAGTCACTTGCTATTTCAGCTTTTACTTCAAATTAGATAGAGATAGCAAGTGACTTGACAGCCGATTAGTGTTGATTGGCCTTTTAGAAACCGGAGGTTAGTTTTGTAACAAAAATATCATTACACTCACTGATTTATTTACAAAAGCCAAGATATTTTTAAAGTTTTAGTTTATTTAATATTGAAAGCGTACTTAGTTATAATCCGAGCCGCAAGCAAGGTTAGTCACAGTCGAATCAGGTCAGCTGGGTTACACTTTACATTACTCTCATTACTTTCATTTACATTCCATTAGAGCCAGCTCATAACTGTTTTGTCTGACTGATCTTGATACGACTACGCCACCACCTGCGCCCCAGTCTCTGATTGCACTTGACCGATAACATAAGTACTATAACTATAAATCGAATTAAAAATTAGTATACCTACGTCAAGTTGATGGACACACGACAGTGCATCATAGAGCATGTTTTCATACTGCGTGGCTTGACAGGATTTATTATTGGTGGTTACCACTTATCATTAAGTTAACAATCCGCTTGTTCCGTCTACCATCCCAACTAATATTATAAATGCGAAAGTAACTCTGTCTGTCTTTCTGTCTGTTACGCTTTCCCGCTTTAACCTCTCAACCGATTTTGATGAAATTTGACTCAGACAATCTTTAGACCCTGAGAAAGAACATAGGCTACCTTTTATTGCGAAAAAAAGAGATGAAGAGATTAAAAGTACGCAGACGAAGTCGCGGGTACCAGCTAGTGTAGTATAAAAATGTTGCATAACTGAACATTTAATTTAAAAAAATCCCCGGGTGTAAAATATAGCTTGCAGCCACAGTTTCCTGTCTACCAGCTGTAATTGAGAAAAAATAATTGGAAAATAAATTTAAGATGACTTTACTTCCCTCAACTTATCTTTATTATAAAAACCATTATCGTGGATCATAAATATTAATATTATCATAAAACTTTTAAATGCTCCTCAGCCTGTCGAGTTATTTAGATTACAAGAATTTTAATAAATTGAGTTTAGATTTAGATAGATTGATATAAATAACTCTTTAAGAAATACAAGGTTTAGGCATAAATCTAAGTAAAATAATTGCAACCAGGCAACCTTGGATGGATAGATCTAGTTTAGTTTAGATTTAGTGGTTAACATAAGCTGAACTAATAATCATCATCATTATATTCCTGTCTTCATCACACACTGGGTTTAATTCAACAGGTTAAACTGAACTAATAGTATAGACCTAAAGTGACGGCACTTAAAATGTTTCCTTCACTTCATACTATGTATATGTACATACTATGTATGTATGTATGTATTTACAAGACCATAAGGGGGTATTCCATTCATTTCATGAATTCCTATTTAAACTTTGTCGTCAATATCGTCAAACGTAAAGGCTCATCGGTTAGATTAAGGGGCGTCTTAAGCTATCACTTCAGGTGGACTCACTTCAATAGCCTTTATTCGAACTTAAGAACGTTTGTTGATTCTTAGGGCTGGGCAGGTCAGACCACATTAACTTGAATGAATGAATGAATGAAAATGCTTTATTGTACACCTTACAAACTATCAAAAAAATTAAACAAGGAATAACAACCAACAACTGCAACTTGACTAAGCAAAAAAGTCGTAGAGTGTAGTTTGCCAGCTGCTGCAATGAGCTGTAGCACACATCAGCTCGCACGTGACAACTCTTCGTTCACGCCTCTATTATAAATCATTAAACCTACGTAAGGCTTTTTAATTAACCATTGTTTTAGCGAATCCACCAGAGCTGTAATGAAAACTCAAAATAAATGTCTATCGACCGTCATCGGAAACCGGATGTTAATGAGTTTTCGATCTAATTAACTTTGTGAGTTTTAATGCAAAATGCGACTAAGTATTAAGACGGACTAGAGTCAAACCACTTATCGCTCGATTCAAGACGGACTACAGTCAAACCACTTATCGCTCGATGTTTACCTCGAATGCACTGGAAAATACACTCATACCACTATAACTCAAAAAGTGCTCATCAGATCTGACTCAAATTTTTATGGGGCAACATGACAAGCCTCAGCTTTCGATTTAAAAAAAATAATCAAAATCGGTCAACCCAGTAAGAAGTTATAAGGTAACAAAAATAAAAAAACACAGAAGAATAATTCAGAACCTCCTATTTTTGAAGTCGATTAAAAATAAAAGAAAAATAATACTGATAATACAAAATTACTGAAGGTATTGACAAAAGGGGAACAACCTAGTTTCGAAGAAAAACATTATAAGGCTATGAATGATTGCAAAACCTTAAAAATAATTCTTATCTATAGTTACAAACATTTTTTGGTGAGAAAACTTGTATTAATAAAGATTTTATAATTTCCCAAAAGTTTTTTCTCCGAGCGGGCATTATAAAATCTTTATGATTTCGTTAAGTGTAGTAAGCACTATAAATCTAATAAAAAAATGTTGTATTAATTACAAAATAAAGTGCCTTACTACGCCTAATTTACTATGCCTGCATAACAACACAACTATGCGCATTAGGTAATATAAAACCTCTGCCTGCCTCCACGTCAGCACCCTATTAAAGGTCCATGTGATACTAACATACCCAACAACTATGTATGTACTGAACTAAACCATGTGTAAGCAAATGTATTGAGTATTGAAAGCAAGTCGCCAAGGCAAGGTTGGATAGGTGTCTTCTAGACCGTTCCGCTCAATCGTCGGCTACATCGTTGGTTACCATCAGGAGAGATTGTGGCCAAAGGACAGTCTATCAAATATACATAAAAAAGCAATCGTGATCTAATTCATTGTTTTGTTATGTTCGACAACCCACAATCTGTTTTATGTTATTCATTTTATAGTAAACTAAAGCTATTTCTTTTATATTTTACGACCATTGAAAATATTAAGCATTTTATGTTCATTTACCCGGATCGGATATTAAATGAAGTCATAAGAAAATAGAAAGTACATTGTACTGACCGAGGCAGCGGATATGTTGGCAGAAACGAATAGCTTTAAAAAAATCCGGAAGCACGCTAGATAATCCTCAGATTTCCTAGCACCGAACTGTACCGTTTATAAGGTTATTTCAGAATAAATAAATAAATACTATTATGTCGTGTTCTTTCACTGTAACTGTATCTATGCATTAGATATTATTGGTTTGAAGCGAAGCGTGTGCTCCCTGTTGTATATACACTGAATTTGATTGAATCTACTTGTTTCTGTTATACCTACGCTTCACTAAATTCTATTCGCACTTCAATCGTAGACTTGTCTTCAGGCATCCAAAAACTCATATATAACTTAACATTACAAAAATCTTAACTTGAAAAAGCATTCAACAAATCACGGGAATTCCACAAAAAGCCACAATACAAGTTGTTCCATTCAAAATATGTCGTCAAACGTTATCAAAGCCAAACTATGGCTATGTAAAAAGGTGAAACAAGTCACGCTAAGTGCGAGTCGTCCAACTAGCCGGTCGAGAGTTCCGTCGAAAAACCATAGGAACTTGTAACTTACCTAATTTCCTGTGTAACTTGCTTTCCGGATTATGTGGTGCTAAGATTGAATACGCTTTAGAAGTGAGGAAATATTTGTTCAATGCCTTTTCCCAGTAGTGAGATGATACAGACCAGTACCAGTCTCCAGAAATGAATTTATCTCTGTACCGAAATAAAAATCTCGTTCAGCGGTTAAGATGTCACAAACACACACCTCTCCATTTATAAAATTAATTATATAGTTAACTTCTGACATTAAACGCTTATTTCATTACTTAAATTTATTTAAATTTCTTAATGCCTAGACCTGGAGTATGTTAATGTTTGTTTTCTGTGGAGATCGACCCACGGCGCAGAAGGCAGAGTAACTCCCAACTAAGCTAAGAGGGTTGTCCTGATAAAGCAAATTCTTCCTAAGTGCGGACCCCTAAAACTGTGAAAAATATAGTCCCATTCTACACGCGATCCGTGTATTAAAGGACAAGAATAAGCTGAAGGTGCTAATGCTTGATTTAAATTTACACTTTTGAGTATCGCATGTTTGTTTGGAGCTATGACTTTACAAAAAGTCTAGAGCTAAAACGAACCTGAACACAAAAAATACGGCACGGTAGGTATCAATCACCGACTCAAGATTCATAAAGGTGTTCTGAGTAGTCAGGGGTACGTCCAAATATAACGCCAAAAAACTATTGGTGGGACTATTACCCATCGCTGCTTAGTCCTAACCTAAGCAAAAAAGTCTTAGTAGTTGTTTGTCGTTGTTGGTCGTCCTCAACATCAAACATAATTATTGAAAAATATTCATAAAGCTGCATTTATTAGCTCAATTTTTTTTTATGAACGAATAAGTAATTATGAATGAATAATAATGAATAATTATGGAGCGCCGGTGGTCTAGTGGGAGTGACCCCGCCTTCCGATCGTAAGGTCGCAGGTTCGAATCCGGTCGTGCACCAACGGATTTTTCTATCGAAAAATTTATGTGCGCAATGCCAGTACTCTTAAACGGTGAAGGAAAACATCGTGAGGAAACCAGTTAGTATTCTAACAGCGGCGATGGGCTTGCAACCTGTCACGTATGTAATACTAACTACTGCAAAATGTGGGTATGTGCCAAATGTAATGTTTGGACGTACCTCTGACTACCCCCTTAGACATCCTCAAAGAATCTTGAATTAGTACCTACTTGGTACTGGGAGATCTGAAGGGATATCTACCGTGCCTGGGGATCAAAGTCGTGAAGCTGTTTTTTTTTTTTAATAATTATTTCTACTAACTAAAACAAAGCATTGTGTTTAAAACTAACATTAAATCCATAAAGATAAAAATACCGTAATTTTGAAACCATTATGCATTAAATGTGTCGAAGTAGGTACATATTATGACGGAAGAAACCATATAGTTAATCTGTATAATTATACCCACATTTTGCAGAAGTTGATCCTATTACTATTATGAACGCGGAAGTTTGTAAGTATGGATGGATGGATGGATGGTTAGATGGATAATATTGATGCCACAGTGCCATCTTCCTCCTTACAATACAAGCTCATTGTACTACTAGTTGCGCCACGCGGTTTCACCCGCAGATTTTATCCCGGTATCCGCACGGGATAAAAAGTAGCCTATGTGCTATTCCAGACTATAATCTATCTCTGCCAAGATTCATCCTGATCCGTTCAGCCGTTCCGGCGCGAAGGAGTAACAAACATCCATCCATCCATACATACCAAACTTTCGCGTTTATAATAGTAGTAGGATCTCTCCATCCACCAACTTCCCGCCGACCTTACAATTTCGGTCACTTGTAAATGCAAATCCAAAAATACACGTTCAAAACCCAAATGAAATATAAAAAACTGAGTGCAATAATTTCAAATGGCGTGTTACGTAATACCAAATTAAACTTCGCTAGGGTTGTCAACAGTAATAAACACGGGGCAGCAATTATTGCAAAAAGCGCTATTCCCCACTCAATGAAAGAAAGTACCGCCTAGGACGTTATCTACACGAATGAGCTGTAATTTAGCGTACAAGAAACACCAGCCCTATTAAAATCGTCGTTAAACTGCATTCATCAAGCTTTTTCTTTTCATTTCTTACGGTCCTTTGAAAGCGTTAATGGTTCGATTCGATTGTATTATTCCCGGCTTTGGGGTGATAATGAAAGAGTCATTTTTTGTTTGATCGTCTGTCAGCAGGTCGATCTGATATGGCAGTAGCACGGTCTAATGGACTTTGTATATTTTTTCCGTGACAGGTTGCAAGCTTGTTGCCGCTTTTAGAATGCAAACCGGTTTCCTCACGTGATTTTCCTTCGCCGAGTAAGTTCACCTGTTGTTTCAATTATAGGTACACCGCGTATGTCTACATTTTGTACTCCGGAATGTTTATTTATTCTTAGACTCACAGTTTTCTAATTGTCTAATTTAAACTATATAATATACATTGTGCATTAACCAAATCGAATCTCCATTTTATAAGTAACTAGCGACCCGCCCGCGCGCCCCTGCTTCGCACGGGTGAACATATCATGCATGTATCTAAATATATATAACTCAAAGGTGACTGACTGACTGACTGACATAGTGATCTATCAACGCACAGCCCAAACCACTGGACGGATCGGGCTGAAATTTGGCATGCAGGTAGATGTTATGACGTAGGCATCCGCTAAGAAAGGATTTTGATCAATTCTACCCCCAAGGGGATAAAATAGGAGATAAAAGTTTGTATGAGATTTTCAAAGTAAACGAGCGCGAGCAAAGCCGTGGGATCAGCTAGTTATACATATCAACCTTTCTCTTGAATCACTCTATCTATTAAAAAAAACCGCATTAAAATCCGTTGCGTAGTTTTAAAGATTTAAGCATACATAGGGATATGGGGACATAGGGATATAGGGACAGAGAAAGCGACTTTGTTTTATATTATGTAGAGAAGTAGGTAGGTACTCGTAGATGGTACTAAGAAGACAAACCAAAATAATATGGTGAAAGTTAACTAACAAAACAGAAACAAAAGCTATAGTTGATCGCAAAAATAGATCAAAGTGTAAAATAAAACGTGATAATGAAATGTGTAGTGTAGGTGGTGTGGTATGTAGGAGTATATTATGCCATTGTAATATTTTAATAGTTTATTTGGATTAGATTAAACACAAATTGCAAATAAAAGGGTAATTTAAACTACTTTGACACACTGTGCGAATATGGTATAAAAGAATTATAGCTATGCTTAGTAACTGCTTTAACTGTTTGCCCGTTCAGGACGTACTACAGAAGGGCATGTTGAAAAGTTTGCACCAAACA
This sequence comes from Plemyria rubiginata, assembly GCA_963576535.1. Taxonomy (NCBI): domain Eukaryota; kingdom Metazoa; phylum Arthropoda; class Insecta; order Lepidoptera; family Geometridae; genus Plemyria; species Plemyria rubiginata. The sequence goes on from OY754905.1 coordinate 1,651,540, forward strand.
ACGAAAGCCATTTAACAATAGATAAAAAAAAATATAATTTCTAAATTACTAGGGAGGTCCAAAAGTCCGCGGAACGGGGGGGAAAGGATGCAGGTAGCTACCTTTTTTGGTATGTCGCTAATTAGGTACTCATTAAGGGTGTACATGTAAATTTTTAGCCCTTTAACATCATTCATTTACAAGATATCGCCCTGCAAACAAGTCAATCCGGAAAAAAACTGCAACAATGGAGCAAATTGAGTTTCGTGCCGTTATAAAGTTCCTTACCAAGCAAGGAAATCCTCCGCTTACCATAATGAATGAGATAGGAGCCGTTTATGGAGATCAGTGCCCTGGTAAAACCATGATTTACAAGTGGCATGGTCTTTTCAAACAAGGCAGAGAGTCGATTGAAGATGACGCCCGCCCAGGACGGCCGGCTGAGGTCACCACTCCAGATATCGTTGAAAAAGTTGAAAAATTAATATTGGAAGATGCTCGTCTGAAGAAAAAACAGCTTTCTGCAATAGTAAGAGTATCAGACACAACCATCTTGAGGAGCCTACACAATCATCTTGGCATGTCAAAAGTCAGTGCGAGATGGGTGCCAAGAATGCTCACGCCGCTGCACACTGCTTTTTGGAGCTGTGTAGCGAAGAATCTACCCCTATTTTGGAGCGGATTGTTACCGGGGATGAAACTTGGGTTCATCACTTTGAACCTGAGTCCAAACAGGAGTCGATGCAGTGGCATAAAAAGGGCACACCACCCCCTAAGAAGTTTAAGCTGTCGGAGTCGGCCGGAAAGATTATGGCTACCATTTTTTGGGATTGTGAAGGAATCCTGTAGATCGACTACAAAGAAAAGGATGTCAACATTACCGGAGAATATTACGCAAGAATATTGGAGCAATTAAAGGAAGCCATCGAAAACAAAAGGCGGGGAAAACTTTCAAGCGGTGTGTTGCTTTTGCAAGACAACGCACCAGTTCACAAGAGCCCGGACCTAGTCCCCAGCGATTATTATTTATTTCCAAATTTGAAAAAAGATATAAGGGGAAAAAAGTTTCAAGACGATGAAGAAGTTAAGGCGGCGATTTTGGCTCATTTTGAGGGCAAAGAGAAAAAATATTTTTTTGATGGTATACATAAGTTAATTTCTAGATCTGAAAAATGTATTAAGCTCAAAGGTAATTATATTGAAAAGAAAAAATAGTTTCGTTGTTTTAATTTCATTACAACTCCTCCATTCCGCGGACTTTTGGACTTCCCCTCGTAAATATATTATATTACTTACATTTATATACAGTAATTTAAGCAAACAGATGATCACAAAGGACCCGTAGAAAAATAGGACCATTACCCAAAAAAAATTCTTAACCGCTGAGGCAAAGATAGTGTTATTATAAATTACAGAAACGTACAATTCATAATTATTAAGGATTACGAAATAACGTATTAAGTATAGCTTGAACAATTGTGGTAACATGTGGAGTGTTTTTTACAACAACATCCCTACGAGTTCAACAATGCGATGCTACAGGCAAGTAGACAGTGAAGGCATAATTAAAGTATGTTATACAAAATATTCAGACGTGGCAGGTTATGGAGCGTCGCGCGTTGCGGAAGTGAGGGGTAAGGCCCTAAACACACACACGACGCGATGACGTCATGAACGTTGCGATATTGTGGCACGACACGCCGTGTCTTGAATTCTGTAGGAAACTATCCACCGCGGCTTCGATTGACTATTCGTCTTTGCAAACACTCATTATTATTTTATGAAGACCGCTATCTTATTCATAATCCCCCCCATTTTTTAGTGCCTCTTTAATCTCTTGTCACTGTCATTTTCATGCAAACGAAAAGAGAGAGCAACATACTTATCGGTCTGATAAGCTATTGGCGCGCTCAGCGACCATTGTGAATAAGGGCTTCTCAGTGATTTTTCGAGGTATATGTAACGTTATGCTAATCTTGAACTACGTTGATTTTAATTTCCACTCCATTTTAGTGTTTAGAGCTTGATTGAACCAAAAATACGCATATATTATAAATTTCGAATTTATAAATAGTGAAGTAGGTTAAGACTGTTAGGAGGGGATAGAAAATAGACATCAACAGTCTCCTCTTAATTAGGGTTAAGTATGTAGAGTTTTTATATGTATATTTGTATTTTGATGTTTTATTATAGGGCAGTGTGGTCGCCCAGCGACAAAGAGTAGTAGAGCTCTTTGTGAAGGGCTCGTCCGGGGATGTTCTACCACCACGCCTTTATCTGCCGCCAAGCAGCAACGCTGTGTTTCGGTTTGAAGAGTGTGGTCGCCGGTGTAGTTACAGGCACATGAGGCTTAACATCTGTACGCCTCAAGTTGATGGACGCAGGGCAGTGCATCGTAGGGCACGTTCCTATTGTGCGTGACCTACGGGGCAATGTTTTGTTTATAGGTTATGGTTACCACTTAACATCAGGTGGGCCATCTGCTTGTTCCATCAGCTAGTTGTATATAAAAAAAAAGCCATTTACAAAAAATATAAAGTCTGCTCTTCCACTTTTTTAATGTTTCATGAATATAGCTCCATCGATGTTAGATAATCTGTTCGCAATAAGTGGTTAATTATGTCTATGTCACTCTTTAATCTGGTCACGTCAGGAATAATTACGTACCTAGATAATGTGATACAAATTCGATCAGTCGTTTAGTTCCCATAGTATCTATAGTTGGGTACAGATCAGAAAAAAAAACTGAAACAGCTTCACGACTTTGATCCCCAGGCACGGTAGATATCCCTTCAGATCTCCCAGTACCAAGTAGTTACTAATTCAAGATTCTTTGAGGATGTCTAAGGGGGGTAGTCAGAGGTACGTCCAAACATTACATTTGGCACATACCCACATTTTGCAGTAGTTAGTATTCCATACGTGACAGGTTGCAAGCCCATCGCCGCTGTTAGAATACTAACTGGTTTCCTCACGATGTTTTCCTTCACCGTTTAAGAGCACTGGCATTGCGCACATAAATTTTTCGATAGAAAAATCCATTGGTGCACGACCGGATTCGAACCTGCGACCTTACGATCGGAAGGCGGGGTCACTCCCACTAGACCACCGGTGTACAGATCAGACTACACACATAAAATAACTACGCAGTACACAATACTGTTAATCGTACGAAAGGGAGAGAACGAAACAACAACAAAATTTTGCACTCTCGCTGCGGTTAACCTTAAAGTTACTAGTAGTACTTTATGGATATACTCGTAGTACTAGAAAATTTCAAGGATTGTCAGGAAGGAACGTGTATTGTAAGACAATTACATACTTTGTACCTATAGCACATACTAATGTACTACTACTGAACTTACTAAAATTGATATTTCTTCTTCTTCTTGTCATGTCACTATTTCTGTCAAAACTGGGTGGTGAGAGGATTTTAAGTGCACCTTTTTGAGGCTCCTTTAGATTACCAATATTACTGATATTTACGTTTCTCGAATATTGTCCTCAATAAAGATTTATTTTTATTTCTTTCACGGCTGCGTCTGATGCGCGACACGGATGTGTGCAAGCGTTTCTTTACTATTATTGATAAGTTCCTACTTTGTAGGCAAATTGCAAGTCAGCATCGTGACAGTTGCACGATATCGCATCGTATCATGACGATGACACGGCGTGTCTTTAAGGGTCCGGCGACAGCGGCTCGCAATTTCGTGGTGCGATTGGCTATTATTTCATTTTATTTCATATCGGGGAGGTTGTTTGAAAGAATAACTCTAAAGTGACACGCATAAATACTGTTAGAACACAAATAATACAATAATATAAGGGAAATGTGCTTGAGTCAGAAATCATTTTGGTATTAGGTAAACGCTCTATTTTATTATTAACTAGCGACCCGCCTACGCGCCCCTGCTTCGCACGTGTGCACATTGTTTTTCTAATATATCATGAATTTATTATACATATAAACCTTGTTCTTGAATCATTCTATCTATTTAAAAAAAACCGCATCTAAATCCGTTGCGTAGTTTTAAAGATTTAAGCATACATAGAGACATAGGGATATAGGGACAGAGAAAGCGACTTTGTTTTATACTATGTAGTGATGCAATGTAATGTTTGTACGTACCTCTGACTACCCCCCTTAAACTTTCTCGAAGAATATGTTGTTAGTTCTTGATACTAAAAGATCTGAGGTGATATCTACCGTGCCTGGGAAGTCGTGAAGCGGTTTCAGTTTTTTTTTTCAGTTGAAATGCCACCAGTGATCACCCACCCCAAGAGCGAGTGCAGAACGTGGCTTAAGACTATTGATTAGAAATGACCATGGACATGCATACAATTACATTGCAAGCACTGTCATTTAAAAACACACCTGTCATTAATGACAGGCTTGATTAACTTGAAAGTATTGTTGCTTCATTCATTTGACTGTGGCACATTTACTTATACTCCACATACGCGAGTATTGCCAGCTTAGCGGACAGTAGCTAATAATGACAGTCGACTTGCTTGACTGCTATGATTGTCTAATATATGGGTCTTCCCTGTCATTTGATGTATAATTTTGCCAGTACTCGTATAAAGTCATTCATTTTACTATCTGAAATCCAGTCAACTGAGTCAAGCGTCAGATCAACTGTCATTTGTCTAAATGCCAAGTGACGCGGGATAGTTTTCGTTCAATGATAAACTTGTAAATATTACCGAAATCACACTGAACTAACAATACACAATAAAACATTAAAAGAAAAAAGCTATGCTACTCCCAAAAATGACAGAAACCTAACCCCATATTATTCACTCTGTCTTGATCCGTCGAAATGACAAAGGCCACTAGATAAAGAAAAAGAAAACAAATTCGTTTATAACCCGCCAGCGCAGTACAGGCAAGTCTAGTCCCCGAATCCATTGAGTATTATAGTGTAAATCTCAACGAGCGCTCAGAAAAGCCGCGGCACCTTTGATCTTTGTGCACCAGGAACCTCTGAGAGGCTACTACTTCCATTACTGTATGCAGATTTTATACTTTGTGTCATTTTTGTGCGAGCGCCGTCAACACCCCCCCCCCACGCCGCCCACCGCCCGGCGCGGCGCTACTTAGCTGATGACTTATTAACAGCGCATTCTTTAGAGGTGTCTGCCTGTCGTCGGGTTTAATGACGTGGGGCGGAGAAGCTTTTCGATTTTCGTACCTTCGAGAATGTCCCACTTTTGTGACAATAGCTGTACAGATGCACCCTTGTCCCCGCTTTCTGTGTGGTTTTTGGAGGTGCTTGTTTTTATTTCGTACTCGTTTGTTCGATGTGGAACTTTTTAGGTGACCCTGTGTTACTTAAGAAGCTAGAAGTAAGACTACTTTGATAATAGAACTTGAAAGAAAGAAAGAAAGAAAATTCATTTACTCATCCACCACAAAATAAAAACAAAAAAAAACAAATTAACCTTAACAAACCAAAACCAGTACTTAAACAAGCTAATAAAAAAGATAAAAGTTAAGGATAAAATATATATACTTATATCTAAATACATAGAGCTGCGTGGTGACGAGTGGGCCAACAGCTCAGCGTAATGCTCCTGTATGTCGGCACACGCGAAGCGCTGGTATTCTGCTGCGACCCGGTATTGGCCTCACGGACATCCAGGCTTTAGTTTGGCTCGCGCCAACATTACAACATTACAACATTACCTACGAATTAACATTTCTAATATGCCTACCTACTAACTTCTAAGATTACCATAAATTATGCACTTTTATAAATATAACTCATATTACTATATTAACAAAGAAAAACTAAAATTATTTATTGTAGACTAAAAAACAATGAAAAACAATGAAATTAAAAACCTACAACTAAATACTAACTTATGAGGAGTCTAAATATTAAATAGACTCACGAGCATAATCGTCAAAGATAGGATCGAAATCAACGAAGACGTAGGTGTCTTCGTTTTTTTAGTAGGTATTTCTCTGAAGATCCTGGGTTGAATACCGCTTGTAACTGCTAGAATCTCGTGCTACGGGTACGCACCTTTGATATCTGCAGTCGACAGCCGTCACACTAGAAAAAGGAAGGAGTGAAAAACATTGATACAAAATACGCGTCAGGAGAACAAAAGAGTTCTTTGGTACGAGCGCAAAAGTTAAAGCATTCGAGATCGGCACAACACTGCATCGCTTTGTAAAGCATTGGATCGTACAGCGGCCGCTATATACCGGCCGTACACGACACGTTACACTAAACATGTAAAGAAACATACAATTTAGGAATGCCTGTCCGGGGTGTAAAACTTATCAGAACTTTAGTGTGAACAGAATAAGATTGTTCATATTGGACACAAATTTAGCTTGTTTGTTGATTTAACAGTACCAACACTAATATTAGATAGTTATTGTGTAATAGCTATCAACATGCAGCAGAGCGCGCAAATATTGTCAAGCGTATGATGCAGGGCATGCCAGCCAAACTGGCCCAGCGGGACCTTTGCCTAACGCAGGTGGAAGCTGATGGTTGATCACGCACCTAATGACATAATTAGAACTTTGTAGACCAGTGGTTGAACATGAAGTCTTATTGCGTTTTATTATGAATCGTTGTCATCGGGCATATTTTTTTATATTTGTTCAACTGACCTTTGGTCTCAGATCTCTTGAGTACGAATCTCTGTCATAGAGGAATTTTGAATTTTATATAGTATTACTTGAATATAATACTACACTAGCATGCGAAAGTTTAGATTTTGACAGTCGGGATGTTTATGACTCAGTGACATTATTACTTAATAATATTGTTAATCAATCATTAACACGATAGAGAATTTTGACCTCTTTTTGAAATCCTTCCTATGGCAATGAATAAACGTACATAATTCGATTGAAAAATAAAATATTTGTGCCACCAATTAATTTAACCCCACCTTAGGATCAGAAGGCGCTGCCACTTGACACATCCTAGTTCTTACTGATAATGCTTCTGCTTAAAATGCTACGCTCTACGTCACGTAGTACCTTCGTGATATCATTGTTCCCTTTAGTGGGAATTTGCAGCCCCCACACCCACTTGAAATGGATGAATAAAAACCTGTTCAACAAGCCGACAAGTCTGCGACACTCAGACGTCTTGGAGGGCATTTTTACACGTTTTGTTTAAAAAGAGGGAAAAAAGGCATTGATTTCCCATCATTTTACAGCTGAAAATAGGAATATTAAATATGATTTCGATACAGAACATAAATAGTATAAAATAGTAATAATTTAAGTTATATTAATAGATAGCAACACAAGCTTAAGTTTTTTATAGTGACCACTTCCGGTGGCCATATTTGTTCTCTTGCATATTTTGATAACCGTGCTATGGCGGTGCACTTATATAGGGATACGACAAATTCGCTCGTGATTAGATCCAGGGGCATTATTCTCTATGAAAATAGGAGATTCCTTGCCCCAAACCGAGAAACGTCAAAACTTAACTTTAAGAGTAGTAGAGCTCTTTGTGAAGGGCTCGTCCAGGGAAGTACTACCACCACGCCTTTTTCTGCCGACAAGCAGCAACGCTGTGTTTCGGTTTGAAGAGTGTGGTCGCCGGTGTTATTACAGGCACATGAGGCTTAACATCTGTATGCCTCAAGTTGATGGACGCAGGGCAGTGCATCGTAGGGCACGTTCCTATTGTGCGTGACCTACGGGGCAATGTTTTGTTTATAGGTGATGGTTACCACTTAACATCAGGTGGGCCATCTGCTTGTTCCATCAGCTAGTTGTATAATAAAAAAAAACTTGATGTCGAGCTTTATTCTTTATAACATAGGAGATACTTTGCCCTGACCGTATGACACCGGCTGCCTTGTCTTAGCTGTGATCGCGGTGCGAATGGTCATAGTGAATAAGGCTTCAGGTTGTTCCATACTTGCAAAGGCGAGAGTAATTGAGCCGATGTTATTGTTTCTGGCCGCATTTTCATTGAAGCAGACGTAACATAGTGTAAATTCTACATTCATAACCACGAGTCGAGTGTCCATCGCTATCAGGGCTGCCACGCTTGTTTCCGTTCCTTATAAAGCATTGTTTTTTTTGTACAACTAGCTTGTAACAGCTTGCGTGGAACCCTGGTGAAACTCCCTAAAGTACAACACTCCTCCGAACTATATCCACTCCAAGTGTAACTCAAATCATTTAAGCTTCAGTCACAAATATCCAACTTGTACATTTTTTATATTAGCAGGAAGTTCAACCGAGCACCAATCTCTGGTGAGCTTTTTTTTGTCTAAACAAAGACAAAAGTCGAAATTGACTCTTCACATGCCCCGAGCTGCCTAGCGGTCATCCATGCGTTGGGTGAACGCGCTGTACTTTGTTCAATTGCGTTGTTTTTTTAAAAACATCCAGAAATAGGCGTCGCAATCGAAATCGGAAGCGTCGCGAAGCTTCGTTGCTACCTAGACGGTAGACTATATGCAATTTTCAACACATCCTACTACTACGAGTATTATAAACGTGAAAGTTTGTAAGTATGGATGGATGGATATTTGTCGCCGGAACGGATGGATGAAACTTGGCAGATAGATAGATTATATTATGGAATAGCACATCGGCTATCTTTTTTTTAATGCCAAAGCTGGCAGACGAGCATACGGGCCACCTGATGGAAAGTGGTCACCGTCGCCCTTAGACACCTGCAACACCCGCCTTTATCCCGGAATACCGGGAATTAAATCTGCGCGGGTGAAACCGCGGGGCGCAACTAGTTATCCAATAAAGATGCATACTTGCTGAGCAGAGAAAGCCAGAGAAGATCCTAAATCGGCGTAACAACCCTACTCGTATCCATTCACCACTGATAGTTTTGATACCAGACCATAATATCCTGTATCGTATTATATTGTGTTTACTTTTTACTGGAAACTGTATTATAAGGCAACCATGTGTGATATGATCGACCAACGAGCTAATTGTTTGAAACAATTCAAACTTTGCGCCAAAGTGCGTCAAAACAAAGTTTACAAATGAGATGGAGTAGAAACTACATCTTTCTTCTAGAAATCACTAGATTTCTAGAAGAAACAATAACATATTACTAAGTGTAAAACTGTAATTTGTTGGTGTTGATAAGAATAATCTTTATATACATCCTTTCATGAGCAGCAACGATGGGCTTGCAACCTGTCACGTATTGAATACCATATTACTATTTAGAATATAATAGAACATTCTTTATTTTACTTAAAGGTAAATACGCGATAAATACCCGTGAAATATCTTAAATAAGTATGTGTTATGATCGCGAAAGTTTAAAAAATACTATTCTTTATTTTGTCTCATAAATAATTAACACCACTTTTGCAATTTGTTTGACGACAAAAAAGGCCACCACTCAGCATTTGCTGTATGGGCTTGAGCTCATACAGCACTGGTTTTCAGTTAAATTCTTCCATCGTAGTTTTGGTGAAGTACGACAAACCGGATCAGTTAACTCTACAAAATGTGTTGCGGATCTTGCTGCGGACGTTGCGGTCGTTGCTGCCCCACAATCACAATCCTGATGCACGAAGATTTTCTGAGCGGGTTCGCGCCTCGCGAAGTGCGTACCAACGTACCAAATGCTGACCGCTTCCAGTAACGTCCAGTGGTGTTTTATGAATAAGAGGTGTAACAATAAATTTAACTACGCATAGTGTATATATGTGCTAAATATAATATTTGAGCAATACCTCTGACTTGAACTTGAATTTTAAGTGGTACTTCGAGCTAAGAGATCGTGGGTTCAAAACCAGTCGCGCACCAATTAGTTTTTCTATTCAAAAATGTATGTGCACAATGCCAGCACTCTCAAACGGTGAAGGAAAACATCGTGAGGAAACCGGCATGTTGTAAAACCTAACAAGTTCTATAGCATGGGTCAAGTGCTCGAAAGGATCCTTTTGAGGCGCACTTAAAATCCTTTCACAACACTGTTTCGAAAGAAGCTAGTGACACGACAAGAAGAAGAAGCTAAGAGATCTCAGGGAATATGAACATTGAACAGTGCCTGAATCAATATCGTAAGCTGTTTTTATTCTCCTGTAGGTATTTCATCTCACGGTATTGCACCATCTCTCATTAAAGTTATTTTCGAGCCCGTCATAGAAAAAGAACACTGGAAATACAGTGTTGTTACGAAACGATCAACTTTCCAAAGTACTTTCAAATTAAATGGACGAGTATCCATCGCATTTTTTTACATTATTAAAAGTTACGGCGAAAACTCCCAGTTGAGTGAGAGATGAAATTATACCAAAGCACCGTCACAGTATAATGCAAAATTTGAGGCATTTTCAGACGCTCTGAAATAAAGAAATAAATAAATAAATAAAAATACGACGTTTGGCGTGTGGTGAATAAAGCCCATATTTGCACCCTTATCATAGCAAAGATTATATAAGTATTCCTAATTTTCTCTAATAAATACAAACATCAACTTAGAATGACGATAACTTTCCATTTTCCCAAATCACAAACCTAGTTACATAAAATGTTTACAGCGCAACATTTGTCATCAACAAAGTCAAAGTCATCACAAGGATCATCTGGAAACGTTTTAATACTAGGTGACTCTAGTGCCAGTTTCTTCACAACAATTCATTTATAAAAGCAGTTAGAATATTTATCTAAAAGCGTCATTAGAAGACAGCTAAGTCGGTAATGAAGTGGCAAGGTAAGCAGGTCACAAGGTCTGGACCGCCTGCCACGACCCACATCGAACAATACGCTTCCGCCGCGCGCCACGCAATTAAACCAACCAGACATAAAAAATTACCGAAACAAAAGCGAACCACACCACCCCACCCCACTTTCCCGCTGTAACAATTTATCATAGCAAATAAAAATACGCAGAATTAAAAAGAAAAGGACGAAGGAACTGTAACGAGAGGGAGAAGCTCGCACCCCGATGTCCAAAATTTTATACTTTTACGGGTGCGCCGGCTGCCGGCGGTCGCTGTTCGACGCAACTCTATAAAGTATTCCTCCAAACGCTCTATTTATTTCACAGATGGATGTTTACATTTAATAATGCTTTATGTTTGTTACATTTGTAGTGTATTGGACTTGTGAGATGACGTCTTCTTTTAAACTCTAGGGCTTAAACCCAAACAACATCTCTTAATGAGTCGTTACATTTCGCAATTAACATTGCATAGTTTTAGTTTTGCTTAAATAAAGTCCAAATACTTATTTTAATATTAAAGTATGTCCATTTAAAACAGGACATACTTCAATATTTCTGTTAGATTGAGAAACATATTCACCAAATTATTATCTTTTCTTGAAATTAACGAAAGTATCATCCAATTTCGGACTTTCCTTCATTGCCACCTTAATCACTTGAATGAATTATTCAGCCTGATCAAACTATACGTTAATTAAGTTAGTATTTTATTATTTAAGGGCCTTGTTAATGACGCTATATTCGTTTACTATAAGGCAATATAGAAAAATATATCGGTTTTGTAATAATAAGTCTACATTAATGATAGGTTTGTAACATTTTGTAAAGAACCCTTTTTCGACCTGAAACTAGTTAGCGTGTTAAATATAACATTATAGTGCCATACCATTATTTGTCTGGGTGTTTTCTATGTATAATAAAAAATATATATGTGTGGAAGTATATAAATATTAAATATATCAGTTATCTTGTACCCATAGCACAAGCTTTGAGTAGCTAACTTCGGGGCTATATGGTATTGTGTGGATTGACCAGCATTGTTTATTATTTATTTATTTAAGCAATTATGAATCCTCGGCTGAATTAGTAGATCCACGTGGACTAGTCTGCTATCAGTGAGTAATCCTATATTAGACTGAAGCCAAATCAAAGGGGCAAAATGCGCTCGTATAGATAAGGACTCTGTTTACAAACACGATTATATGTTTTTATAAAATCACAAGGGCATTATGGATCCGACTAGCCGCCGGCGCGGTCAGATCGTATTATGAAGTCGTATAACGATGAAATAACTTTCAGATTAAATGGCAGCCGTCGATACAATCCATACATAGATGAACTTGTTTAGTAAGTTTGTTCAGATTTTTATTTTATAGAGAAAGTTTAAGAATAAAAAAAAAACAGCTTTACGACTTTGATCCCCAGGTACGGTAGATATCCCTTCAGATCTCCCAGTACCAAGTAGGTACTAATTCAAGATTCTTTCAGGATGTATAGGGGGGGGGGGGGGGGTAGTCAGAGATACGTCCAAACATTACATTTGGCACATACCCACATTTGGCAGTAGTTAGTATTCCATACGTGACAGGTTGCAAGCCCATCGCCGCTGGAATACTAACTGGTTTCCTCACGATGTTTTCCTTCACCGTTTAAGAGCACTGGCATTGCGTACATAATTGGTGCACGACCGGAAGAATTTATTATTTATAAATAATAATAATAAATTCATATTAATATCAAAACTCAATACTCGCGGGTCGTTCTTTCATGTGTTGGAGGCATACACAGCGAAACTTTCAGCTTTTATAAAATAACGAAGGTCTGGCCGCCATGGGTTCTTGGGCTATATAGTTTTATTATATTAATAACTGCATTTTGTTTCTTTGTATGGTGCCCAAAGTCAAAGCCAAAATTTTCATTATTCATTTAATAAAATCGCAAGGATCACTTTTAAACGTCTTAAGGCTCCGGTGACAGCGGCTCGAAGGTAAACATGCCCGAATCAGAAATCATTTTGGTATTAGTATGTTTGGTCTTACGTTTACCTAATACCAAAATGATTTCTGACTCAAGCACATTTCCCTTATATTATTGTATTATTTGTGTTCGAACAGTATTTATGCGTGTTTCTTTAGAGTTATTCTTTCAAACAACCTCCCCGAAATGAAATAAAATGAAATAATACCCAATCGCACCTCGAAATTGCGAGCCGCTGTCGCCGGACCCTTAAAGCTAGGTGACTCTAGGTGCCGGTTCCATGCGAACAAAGCCTAGAATAACAGGCAAAAAACTTACGGCTTAGTTTCCGGACCTGCGTAGCAATGCTTCGTTATAGGTGACGGATACCACTTAACATCCAGTTGAGCATCTGTGTGCTTCATCTGAAAACCGAAACCTGAAACAGCTTCACGACTTTGATCTCCAGTCACGGTAGATATCCCCTCAGATCTCTCAGTACCAAGTACTAACTCATGATTCTTTGAGGATGTCTAAGGGGGGGTAGTCAGAGGTACGTCCAAACATTACATTTGGCACATACCCACATTTTGCAGCAGTTAGTAAAACCAGTTAGTATTCTAACAGCGGCGATGGGCTTGCAACCTGTCACGTATGGAATACTAACTACTGCTTCATCTAGTAGTGTAAAAAAACGCGTTGGTACAATCAAACTATCAGGTATTCTCAATTAAGTATGAAATACTCTTCAGAAAGCCCATTAAACACAACACATCACATTCTAATTCATATCATCTTATACAGTCGAAAGATCACTAGTATTCTGTCGTAATCAAACAAGTGACATCGTCGTACTTACACTAATTAAATATCTTCAAGGGTTACGCACGTCTCAATAATAAAAAATACCCAATTATACTAAAAAAAAGGGTTTCCTCCATATAGTTGAGTAGATGGCAACATCAGAGCTTCAAGTGAATAAATAGCTCTGATCGTCTTATCACTCATTATCATCATCATCAACAGCCCACAGAAGTCCACTGCTGGACATAGGCCTCCCCTATCTGCTTCCAGGAAGAACGATTCTGAGCCTTTTCCATCCACCGACTACCCGCGATCCTAACAATGTCGTCAGTCCATCGGGTAGGAGGGCGTCCCACACTTCGCTTTCCTGTTCGTGGTCGCCATTCAAGAACCTTATCACTACATAGTATAAAACAAAGTCGCTTTCTCTGTCCCTATATCCCTATGTCCCTATGTATGCTCAAATCTTTAAAACTACGCAACGGATTTTGATGCGGTTTTTAAATAGATAGAATGATTCAAGAGGATGGGTTATATGTACGAGCTAGTTGCTGTATAAGATGTTACAAATTTGTCCTTAGATTTTATTGAATTATTTTATTTTTATTTTATTGACTTACCTATACAGATTGAACCCACGACACGCGTGTCACAACTCCCACAGATAAGGCTACAGAATTCAAAGGAATGTCTTGTATCTCCTGTGACAATTCAATGTACTCTCGGCTGCTGGAGTCTTAATACCATTGTATTATAAAAAAGTAAAAGATGTATCAAAAAAATGTTTACTTGAAAGCTGAAACAGTTTCACGACTTTGATACCCAGGCACAGTAGATATCCCCTCAGATCTCTTACTACCAAGAGCTAACTCCAGATTCTTTGAGAACGTCTAAAGGTACTAGAGGGTAGTCAGAAGTAAGTCTAAACATTACATTTACTCATACCCATATTTTGCAGTAATTCTATACGTGACAAGTTGCAAACTCATCGACGCTGTTAGAATACTAACCGGATTCTTCACGTCATTTCTTTCATCGTTTAAGATCACTGGCATCGCGCACATAAATTCCAAAGGAAAATTCCACTGGTGCACGACCGGATTCGAACCAACAACCTTACGATCGGAAGGCGTGAGCACTCCCACTAGACCACGGTTTCTTATTTTTATTTGATGGTAAGAAAAGCTAGATCAAAATCATCACGGAACCCTCGAAGCCCGCTCTTAACACAACCCTATTTTTCGTCTCCGACCCAACGAACGGGATTCTTCTAATTAAAGCAAGCCCTTCATGCCGGTTTTGAATTGGTAATCATTTCGAGTCAAAGAATTCTATGCAACCTGTTATTCACTTACTATGCGATCGCTTATTGATTGCGAGACACCAATTAGTTGTGACGTACTTCATGTTTCTAGCCAAAGTTTTCTCATTATATCATCGTGCAGTCGATGATCTATTCGAGGATCGGGTCCATAATTATCTCGAGACGTTCTTTGCCAGCTTACAAGCAGATTTCTGTGTGATACAGTTTGGCATAATTATCATCTAATTTCGCTAGCAATACAGTTGGTTGTTCTGGCTTAGAAACAGTTTCATGGATCGTGGATTGATAAAGGATCTGAAAATATTTAGGTCAACGATACTATCTCTAGTCTAGGTTTTGTATTATATTTTGTTGAAAAAATTATACCAAAATGTTTTTGCTCATATCTATAGAACCACTAAACCGATTAAGATCACGTAACTGTCTAAAGGTGAGGGTTTTCACACTTTAATATAAGTCACAGTAGCGTTTATTAGCTTTGAACCACTTTTCAAAATTAGAGACAAAAATACAGACAAAATTACAGAACCAACATGACTGAGTTTGGGGCTTGGTTCTCCAATGAAAATACTTTTTCTATAGACAGGAAAAAAAAAGTTAGAAACCAACTCGTAACCTAGTTAAATCGCTTACCTAATTCATAAAAAAAGTAAGTAGGACCACAAAGTGACGCTGATCCCGAATCAATCAGAAAAAAATGTTAAAAAATGCCCGTAAAGACTTAGTATTGTCTCTCTTAATAACTCTAAGCCTCCGGTGAAAGAAATTGGGAGTATTTAATACAAAGATATAAGATTTCTTTTTTTTTTCTTTTTTTTTAAATAAATAAATAATGCTGGACAATCCACACAGCACTATCTAGCCCCAAAGTAAGCTATTCAAAGCTTGTGTTATGGGTTATAGATAACTGATATATTTAATACATTATATGCTTACATGGATAGATATTTTTTTTATTATACATAGAAAACACCCAGACCATCGGAACAAATTTCTGCAGATCGTACACAAGTTTGTTCCAAGGCGGGAATCGAACCCGCAACCTCTTGCGTCGCAGGCAGGCTCTCGCCCGCTGCGCCACAGAGGTCGTCATAGAAAGGTCGTCATGATAAGATGAAATGTACTTTACTTGTTTTAATGGCAATAATTTGATAAACCCGTTTTCAAACGCCTTGTACATGACTTCTATTTTTCGACCACATGAATACTATTTATTATATTTTTGTAAGTGTATATGTAAGTATATTATAGATAGATATATATATATTTGTTTTTTATTTATTAGATATTATATTTAGTTTATAGTTTTAGGAAATATGCTACCATATTATTATTGTGAATGTTAGTATAATTAAGCACGCCAACCTATGTTCTTCTACCTGTTAAGGTTGGCTGGTAGAAAATGCTGTCTATCATTAAGCTCGCCTTTTGTACTCGGTTTTTAGTGCAATAAAGTATTAAATAAATAAATAAAGTACGACTTTTTGCAAAAATTGCAATGAATTTTATTTAAAGTTCGTTATGTAAACATAAAAACTTGGACTCTAAAAGAGGTTTAAAAACAAAGGTTTTACTGAAAAAAAACTACTATTTTCGTGAGAGATCATTATTTTTATTCAGTCCTCTTTCAAACGAATCTTAACAAATTTCGCAAAACAAACAACCCACCGAAAAATGCATGGCCACTTGAATTTTGTCCTTTGATACAAACCAAATTCCATGTGGACGAAAACTAGGTTGAATTTCTACACGTACGTAGATGTATTGAAAAAATTCTTTGATCATCAAAGAATTGCAAAGTAAAGCCCGTTTAATAAACGTGGAATAGTTTTTCACGAAGATAACAGAATGGTAATGACAGGCCTTTTTCAGGAGCTACCTAGAAATTTGGGATCGAGTGGCGTTTCTGGCGCTAACAGGGTAAGTGTGGACTGCTATCTGGCAATCTGGGATCGAGACGTTCTTGGCGCTAACAGACTTACCCGTCTGGCAAATACGACACGGCATCGGAACTCTTGAGATGTGTCATGCCACGATAAGAAACTGCTCCACGTGGCACTTTAGCCACGTTATGACGCTAGTTGTCAGTTTCCTAAAAACTGGTTTCGCGTTTCACCTAGATTTTTCACGATTCAAAATTCATTTTGTTATTTTATTATTTCATCAATACAATTAGAGCTTTAGATTTAGATTAGCGGGATTTTTGTTTCTGCAAATATTGTTTATTGTTTTATTATTAATATCAGTTTTATGAAATTTTGATGAAAATGATTTTCATGTTTTAGATTATTATTTAAATGTTTGGTAGTGGTATCCGTTTGTAGCAGAAAGTGTTCGGCGGCCGCCCGCCGTAACCCCATTAAAACTGCTTCGGCCTCACCCGCGTCCCTCTTCATGAAATATTAAAAATTCAATTGCGCTTCTCTTTATTTTAACCCCCACCTCCATGCCACCCGCGTTCCCGTACAATATAAAATGAAATATGTATTCGAAAAAATAACGTTCACCTATAATTTATAATTTGTGTAACACGACCCCTCTTTACCCCACTCTCCCCTCAAGCGGGCTCCCACAATGTTGCTTTTACTAATCAAATTTGGTATTATTTTCGTGCGCATTGTTTCAGTGACGTATTCCACAATTTATCAAATTATTTACATATTTATAAGATACAAATTAGGTTTGGTCGAAAAAGAATAAATTCAAAGAGCCTCAATTAAAAAAATTGAGTATCTACACTTCCAAGTAGTCGGCGTTTATTATAACGGCTATAGAACAAAAGAATTTGATTTTTGAGGCATGTACTTACGCCTTCTTTCGGTTACAGTTTATTTGAAATTGAAACATTTGCAGTGAATAAACATAATATTATAAAACATGGACTTGTGTGCTCAGCGGCTCCGCTTAGTTCCAAGTGTGCGATTACAGTTCCTACATCAAAGTTGGCCGTTACGAACTGCAAACAAATAAAAAAAGCACACACAGACACGCCGTTAATAATTAACGTTCCCGTGTGTTTTAAGAACTTTTAACAGAATTATTATCGTTGCTATTACCCGGAAAGTTTGCCCCTGACGCTGTTTAAATCATCCTACTAATATTATAAGCACGAAAGTTTGTAAGTATGGATGGATGGATGGATGGATGAATGGATGGATGTTTGTTACTCTTTTACGCTGGAACGGCTGAACGGATCTGGATGAAACTTGGCAGAGAGATGTATTATAGTCTGGAATAACACATAGGCTACTTTTTACCCCGTGGGAATACCGGAATTCAAATTTGCGCGGGTGAAACCGCGGGGCGCAACTGGTTTACAATAGATGCAAAGGCATGTTTACTTTGGCCGGTAGATAATGAAGTATGGTCCTGTTTGACACCATCGAACATCAAGAAATGGCGATATCGCTCTTATAAATTCCATTCAATACGCCGCGCCGCCGCCCTAGAGCACTCTCCACTTTTTGTAATTTGTTGTAAGCAATTCCGAGCTGTAAGAACACAGGAGCTAATACCGTAGAATAAATGAGCGATCGAATGTATTTAAAATTCAAATTGCTGCGAACCATGTCGCAATCTTTTATTTGGGTATAATCGGATTTCGTTTCGATACGTTTCTAATAACGCATTCACTGTGATTTTTTTCCCATTAGTTTGTTTAGCAAGCAACGGAGCGCCGAGCTTCGCATTTTTTTTTAAAAGAATCGTTCTTAATTTAAAAATCTGAGCCTGCACCTAACTACACTTGTTTGGTGTCACGAGAGGCGCGACAAAGGTGAGGCCTGCTCTATCTACACCTACCCTAAGGCACTCCGCTGGAGACGCTCGTGCGAATGTCCATCACTGTCGATGTTGCCATTTCAAAGGATGTGTAAATAAAGCTACTGCAGAAGTATTTCTAGTTATGTAAAAAAATAGAAAACTATTGTACAGAATCTGTAAATTAATAGCATCTGTACTAAGATGCTTCTAGTTATTTGCAAAAATTATCAAACATTCTTCTGAAAGGAGGAAAGGATGGAAATATATTGTAACGAAATTTTCGCAGCACAAAGCGTATGCGTTACTTTTTTTCTGTCGCCGTTATGTTTAGGAACATGCAACACCGATCGGGCAACTTTTAAGCTGAACTTCGGCCCTCCTATCTATGCCGAGTTCTCTTTTAACTTTTTAGACGCGCAAAAATGCTGTTTTGTTTTCCCTCGTTTGTCATTGTCGTTTGTGTGAGTAATGTGTTAATAGGTACCGCACTTTTGTGCTTTTAAGTCTAAGCGTTCGTTTGTGCTACGGAAACGGTGAAAATCAAAATGGCGGCTGCCAAGAGTTCTTAATTTGAAATTTGAATGGTATATGTAGTCTTTTTGTTCGCGCGTTAAAAGGAGTTTTTAATTATAGGCCGCCATTAGTAGTTTTTATTATTAAAGTCATACATCTATATGAAATGTCATCTACATTTATTGCTGCAACTAATAGTGAGTGCAATATTTTGTATTTGAACTGCATAATGAGCACGGAAATAAAATTTATACATCGCAAACGTGGTAAAATATTGATATTTAGAGGATATCAATATGTGAAACAGAAAGTTTATGCTAATAAGTCTTCAATTTGGAATTGTACTCTTAAACAAAAGCTCAAATGTAAAGGATCTATTACTGTTATTGAAGTGAGCAAATTGTTTTTAGTAATTCTAATAATATAGATATTTTAAGTACAAAAGTTTGGATGTTTGTTATTCTCAAACTTATTTATTTATTAAATTTATTGTTAATAAACAAATTGACTATATTATTATTTTATTTTTTTCATCGATAATTAATTCCAACCATATCGCAGTGGGTACACGGGTAAACAGGAATTACCCCTACACCCACCGGTGGGTGAAGCCAGTGGGTGCACGGGTCGCGGGTCCTATTTTTTACTTTTATAAAGAATAACGTTAGATCGCTTCTTCCGAACTTTCATTACTACAAATGAGGTACATTAAAACCTTTTGCCGTAATGCAGGGATTCTATTAGATTGCTTGTTATAACTGTTCTGTGCTTAGTATTACAATACTAGTTGCGCCCCGCGGTTTCAGCCGCGCAGATTTAAATCCCGGTATTCCCACGGGATAAAAAGTAGCCTATGTGCTATTTCAGACTATAATCTATCTCTCTGCCAAGTTTCATCCAGATCCGTTCAGCCGTTCCGGCGTGAAAGAGTAACAAAAATCCAAACATCCATCCATCCATACTTACAAACTTTCGAGTTTATAATAGTAGTCGGATAAATTGTGACAGTATTAAGACAGCTATCAACACGCTCGACATTAATACCCTGCTGTTATTATACACCCCCGTCTCGGACAACAAGGTTGCAATTGTCACTTCCGCGCAACAAGACCCGAGCAAGCTGTCTTGAACAGTTAAGCATAGTCACTTGGTTTGTTTCCAAGCTTGATTCAGACAATACACTACCTACGAGTTAGTTAGTTTTTTTAGTTTATTAGTTTACTGTCCTTTAACTGTCATGTGTGGTATGTATGAATAAATGTATTTTCTTTCTTTCTTTTAGTTATTGCATACAAATATGTTATTTAACTTTGACATGATTTCTCTAATAGAAAATCAGTGCTGCATTGAATATGTTACACATAATTGTGGTTTAAATTTTTTCAACCTGAAATAACATTTTTTTTTATATGAACATTAATTTATTTGTTCTATTGACATCAAAGTATAATATTTGAAGACCTTAAACTAAACATAACATTATTATAATTTAACATTTATAGGCACAAATAATTGATGAATTATTGGTCAACTGTGAAAACACAAACGTTAAAATATTTATTATTCTCTATATATAATGATAATGCAACAATACTTTTTAAAACAACTAGTTTGACTTCACCGAGAAACTTGCTATGCATTCTTCACGTTTAATATTAGTTAGGCCTAACATGTATAAAAGATAATTTAAACAGCATTCAAGGTCAATAGGCACTTACGTTCATGGCTTGTAGGTAAGGCCTATACGAGAGCGACAGGCACGACCACATTTTGTGCAGAAATATTGTGTCAAAGTCAAAGTCAAAATATGTTTATTCAATAAAATCACAAGGACCATCTTGAACCGTCTTAAAACTAGGTGACTCTAGTGCCAGTTCCACGCGACCAACACCGAGAAGAACAGGCAACAAACTCGGCTTGGTATCTATCGCTCTTTTATATGATCCTCGTTACAATGTAATAAAATACCTACACTATTGAAGCTATATAATACAAAGTATGTCGTCCCTGAAGGCAATGCAACTCCGTCAAAAAGAGTTTTCCTGCAACTGTCTCGGTCTTCCGCCTTCTCTTCCTACTTAGCCGGTTTAACAACAAACCCTTACAAAAAAATTCTTATTGAAGAAAAAAATGCTTGTCGCAATGAATAATTTTAACCAGTGACAAGATTTACTTTTCAGCAATAGTTCAAAACCAATTTTTTAAGCTGAAGTATAGTAGAATCTTTATAACGTAGTAGTATTTCATGACGTTATTTAGGTAGGTCGTGCATACGAATGTGTTAGCTTGCCTTAGGTACCTGTAGATTATAATAATAAAACGGATGTCTGAATGGCGGCAAGCCCGTGCTCATAATATGATTCCAAGTACCGCTCGATATTGAAAACATAATATTGTGTTGCACATACCTTACTTATGGTGTTTGTAACCCACTCCATTGTTTGATGGCTCGGAGTATCAATTATGATGATATACAGCCATTGTATAACTTACCTGTAAAGAAAAAAATAAGATTAGTTTCTCTTATGGAAGAACGACAATTAAACAAATATACATATGTATACTAATTTTTGTGTTGAGACCTGGAATCAGCACATCAATATCGAGTTTTAAATAAATAAAATTGGTGGTGTGTATTGGTGCTGTGTAGAACACAGCACTATTTACCGTGTCTAAATGAGTCCTGAAGCTAGACGCTAGACTAGACACTAGCTAGCCTAGACACTAGACTAGATACTGACAACTGACACTGACAACCGACTGACTAAATTGACACTGGACTAGACACTAGGCTAGACACTGGACTAGAAACTAGACTAGACACTAGACTAGTAAACTTATTCGTTCCGTACATAAATGTTCAAACTATTCTTGTTTCGAAAAATCTTTTTTTCTTTGCGGTTCGTTTCAGTCTCAACATTTTATTAAACTAAGCGGTAATATCCAATAAGCATTCTGCGAGAAATCCGTTTGGATCGGTTTAATAGAAATCTAGAGGCGATGTGCTTGTACTCAGAATTAATTCATTCTCACTATCTCTGCGATGGAACTTGAAACTAGAACAGAATAATAATATAATAAAATTGCAAATCACTTTA
Source organism: Plemyria rubiginata (assembly GCA_963576535.1). NCBI lineage: Eukaryota > Metazoa > Arthropoda > Insecta > Lepidoptera > Geometridae > Plemyria > Plemyria rubiginata. The sequence goes on from OY754905.1 coordinate 1,673,679, forward strand.
TGTTGTTTACGTCTTCTTTACCTTATAATACTAAACTTATTATAATAATTAATTCTGTTACTTAGTTAAATTGGCGGCTATAAAGCCTGCGAACTATTATTATATACAATCTCGTAAAACTAAGGAATAAAAACACTGCCGGTTTATTTAAAGCTCATCAATGTTTCAAAAAAAATATTTTGCTTTTAAGCTAAAAAAAAAAAAAAAAACAGCTTTACGACTTTGATCCCCAGGCACGGTAGATATCCCTTCAGATCTCCCAGTACCAAGTAGGTACTAATTCAATATTCTTTGAGGATGTTTAAGGGGGGTAGTCAGAGGTACGTCCAAACATTACATTTGGCACATACCCACATTTTGCAGTAGTTAGTATTCCATACGTGACAGGTTGCAAGCCCATCGCCGCTGTTAGAATACTACTACCTTGTACTACCTCGTATTAGACATACAAGGACAATATGATCGTCAAAAATATGTAAGGGATTTATATCTATTTTCTGTAAATAAGACTGTATCTTCAACCTTGTAAAACGTCACTATAATAACTTCTAAACAAACTTTGATAAAATTTTAACTGTTAATAAGTAATAGCTGCTAAAATATAAATTCGTATATTTAATTGAACATGAGTTAGTTTCAGGCACTTTCTGCAGTAGTAGGGCAGTAACTGTAGCAAGTAGTACGGCAATCGACAAAAAGTCTGCAAAAACGGCTCCTCCAGAGCGGGAGGACGCAGCATCACCGTTCATTCATAGCCGATTTGCTAAATACCATACATATTCCAATTCTCGTGCGATCTGCGGCGAGATTTTCGAGATTTTCAACCCAGGCCCGAGGCCTTGTTAAGAATTTGACGTTCGAAATTTAGGCGGTTTCATCTGAATGGCTAGAATTCTCGATGCGGATAATTTTCATCTCTCGATTGGTCGAAACACGCGTTATAGTTTTCGATTTGCTGCCAGTAATTGTTCAAATTTGAAAGCGATCCGAGATAGTCGGGTTTGTTAGTGGACGTCGGTCATAGAAATTGTATGCTACTGGGTATTGTGAATAAATAATGTTACGGTCGGTTATCTTACATATAACTTTTATGTTAAGTCCTACTAAAGTAGTAGTAGGGATATGATTAATAAATAAATAAATAAATAAATTATGCTGGACAATCCACACAGCACTATCTAGCCCCAAAGTAAGCTACTAAAGCTTGTGTTATGGGTACTAGATAACTGATATATTTAATACATTATATAATTACATAGATAGATATTTTTTATTATACATAGAAAACACCCAGACCAATGAACAAATTTCTGCAGATCGTACACAAATTTGTTCCGAGGCGGGAATCGAACCCGCAACCTCTGCGTCGCAGGCGGACTCTCGCCCGCTGCGCCACTGAGGTCGTAATAGGTCGTAATTAATGTATGGGTTTCAAGTATATTGTGCATGTACCTAGTGCCAGAAGATAAACAATATATAAAAACATTAAATTTACACTGTATCTACTACCTAGTACCAGAAGATAAACAATTTTTTAAATCATTAAATTTACACATTATGTATACAGCCGGATGCGTCAAACCCTCAGAATAGCAGCAGTTGGAATGAAAGTGTATTGATAGTGAAGACTTTATTTTTTTTCCCAATCGGTTCTTAGCGCTTGATTGAGCTAAAAACATGCAAATACGGTAAATTTTGCATGTATATAGGTATTTGTAGGAGAAAATAGGATATTTTCTCCTAGATGTGGGCAGCTCCATCTTAATCTTAGCCTATCGTTCCATAAAGGATTACCTCATTAGCTTTTTAGACATAACATAAAGAAAAATTCTAGTAAATATATTTCCATGCCATAAGGTTGTCTGGAAGAGATCTCGTTCTCAGCGATAAGGTTGCATGTTTCAATGCTACCAAAGCGATTTGATATGTGAACAATATTGTATGAATATGGGGCTACTACTATGCTTTGTTGTGTTAGCTGACGTTTTGAGGGTAAAATGAATACTTACCTAGTTATTATTCTGAGCTATTAATATCAATTCGACGAATACCAACCCATCGAACAAGCAGGCTTCCGGAGTAGATACTCAACAATAGATCAAATCCATGCAGTTAAACAGATCATGGAGAAGAGCAGAGAATACAACCGACCTCTGTTCTTCGCTTTTGTCGACTACGAGAAGGCTTTTGACAGCGTAGAACACTGGGCTGTATTTGAGTCTCTGTGCCGCTGTAACATCGACAAAAGGTATGTAACTATACTTCGGGAGCTCTATTCGGCCGCGACTCTGCAGGTGCGCATGCACGCATTGACTGACCTCATACCCATCAAACGAGGCGTCCGACAAGGTGACACAATCTCGCCCAAATTATTCACTAACTTGCTAGAAGATCTGATGAAGTTACTTGATTGGAGCGAGAAAGGTATCAACATAGATGGTCAAGGAATGTCGCATCTGCGATTTGCTGACGACCTCATCCTGCTGGCTGAAAATGCAACCGATCTTCAAGTTATGCTTGAAGAATTAAACAATGCATCTCTGGGAGTCGGCCTTCGGATGAACATGTCCAAGACTAAGATCATGACGAATCTTTCGAAAAAGGTACCTAACATAATCGTAGGTAACCAGCAACTGGAACTTGTAAAAGATTACGTCTATCTTGGGCATTGTTTATCATTTGGTTCTGGCTCGCAGATGAAAGAAATAACTAGACGAGTACAGCTAGGATGGGCTGCCTTTGGAAATCTAGGAACCGTCTTTAAGTCCAAAATCCCACAATGCCTTAAGACCAAGGTTTACAACCAATGTGTCCTGCCGATCCTTACATATGGTGCCGAAACATGGCCACTAACAAATGAGCACGTGCACAAAATCAAAGTAGCCCAGAGAAACATGGAGCGCGCCATGCTAGGCATCACACTGGTTGACCGAATACCCAACGTCGAAATACGACAAAGAACTAAGGTCGTGGACGTGGGTAGGAGGATAAACCAGTTGAAGTGGAAATGGGCAGGCCACTTGGCTAGGAGGGAAGACGGTAGATGGACAAAGAGAGTGACTGAGTGGTGGCCACGCGAGAGTCATAGACCAAGAGGCAGACCACCGGCCAGATGGTCTGATGACATAGTTGGGACAGTGGGAGTCGAGTGGATGCGGTTGGCGCAGGACCGGAAAGAGTGGCGTGCTAAGGAGGAGGCCTATACCCAGCAGTGGGTGAATGTGGGCTGATTAGATAGATAGATAGATTAATATCAATAGCTACTAAATAACTGTTGACGACAGTTCGGTATAATATATGAACGCCAACAGGAATGATAGAATAGTGATCATTAGAAAAGCAGAAACAACTTTGAGGCCTAGGCACGGTAGATTTCTTTAAGTGCTTACCACTGTTGGGTTGAGTTCTTCAGAGGTAATACTTCAAGCACGACGTTGCTATAACAGTAATAGTTTTCTATGAAGTCACAATTAGAACATAGCGTCATACACAATTGTAATTAATCATTCCGCAAAATGGTTAAGCAGCACAACAGAATCGCGGTCGACGCCATTAGATATTAAAGCCTTTCCTGAGAAGCTCGGACGTTTCAGCGGGCGTAATATTGCGGAGTCCGCTTATTATTATTTTATTGTTTTAATAATAAAACAATAACATTTATTGGTGGAGTTTCCATACAGCACTATCGAACCCCAAAATAAGCAGTTTGCAGATACATCTATTATACCTCTAAACGAGTTATTCTTGTATATATATTTATTTCTATTTAATCTGATTCTCGTTAACGTCTCCAATGATTTTTATGAAATGTAATATGCAGAGGGTTTCCGGGGCTATTATAAATCGATCTAGCTAGGATTCATTTTTAGAAAATGAATTTTATCTGTGTTTTTTCGGTTATGCAACCGAGCAAAGCTTGGGTCACCCAGATATTACTTATAATATACAAAGAGAGAGAACAAACATCTATGTTCATCACACAATTGTTGACTCTTGGCGGGGGTCGAACCCACGATTTACAGCGCGGGAAGGCAGTGCTACTAACCAACGGAGTTGTGAAGGGCTGTCAAAAAAGACGAAATATTGTATTAAATCTTTGTATGTATTATGAAAATTAACAATTATCTCATTTACCCTCTCATCTCATTTTTCATTTAACGGTGACCGCTTCTTAAGCAGTCTCAGGTTTATGGGCCCACATTACCAGGACGAGCATGCGAGCACAAATAACATTAATATAAAGTAGAATCGAACGCGCTATCGATTAGACGCCGGCGTTCACAACAATTAATGACCTGCATGTCCCAGGCCAGGCAAAGCTATGGCAAAACAAATACCCGCCGTAGCCGGCTACGGGGTGTGCGAATTTCCGAGCCAATTCACCCCAAAATGCAAACGACGTATTTGGCCAACTCATGTAGCGATCGATACGCCTAAGTTATGCAGCTCGTGTCGATTTTGCATCAAAATTGCAGAACTTTCCTTAAAGAAAATGTTGGTTTTTAAGCAAAAACGCGCATATTGCTTGTGGGATTAAAAAAATGAAAGTTGAATAAAATTCTATTATAAAACTGCATACCAATAAAATCATCATAAAAGCCCATGAGTAAAAATGCATTCTCCTATCGAATTTTTTAAACGTCAAAACCTACCGCCACAAAACGAAAATAGAAGAAAGCCCGCCTTCAATAAAGGCAGCGCGATCAAAAGTGTATGCAAGTTTGATGGGAATTAAAATGTGAAATAAAAGAAGCAGGATGTATAGGGTAGGGTGCTGCGTTCGGATGTGTGAGTACCCGCATCAGTGTGGGGTTACTGGGGGTACTGACTTAGCTTAGACAATTTTAGTATAACGTGTCGCAAAATAATGCATACGAGTTATATCGTATGCATAGCCTGTCGCGACCATGTTGTTTATGCGCCGGGCCCTTCAGTCTTTTTGTTAGTTGTCTTTTAAAATGCAGAAACTCATTCTGTAGCGGACTCTTATAATTTTTCTTTAGAGGTTTTGTGTCAACACTCTTGGAAGTGATGTGGTGCGTGCGATGCTACCAAGACCTATTAATAAATAACTCTTTACCAGTTTATTTTAAAAACACAATTTCATCAAATTATCGCTTGTTTTATTGTAATTTCTGACTTATCGTAAATAAGTAAACGGGCCTTTGCATATTGAATATAATTTATGCAGCGCAGCGTCAGGATTGGTTTTACCCATGCCCCTATTGACGCCACTCTTTAGTGCTAGGAACATCATTTGGATGAGAACTTAGCTTTATCGAAAATCGAGATCGATTATCGAAAATCCATGTACTGCATCAATTTAATTCATACTTGGTAGAATTTTCCCCGTTTTTCGGTGAAATATTTCTTGCTCTACATAACAAAGCGTAGTCAGCTTTAGATTCGAGACAATAGGCTCTGCTCTGTGGTCCAGACCTGACGTTGCGTCCTCAGCGACGGAAATAACGCGTCATGTCTTGAAGCGGAAAAAAACGCACGTGTAAATACATGTCAGAATAAAACTGACTTGTATGTATGCTCTAAAAGTATTTCAACTAGATAGAAGACACACGGCATTTGTTCCCAGAAGTGTAACTTATGTTGTTACTAGTAGCGCCCTGCGGTTTCACCCGCGTGGTCTAAAATCCCGGTATTCCTACGGGATAAAAAGTAGCCCATGTGTTATTCCAGACTAAAATATATCTCTGTACCAATTTCCACCAAGATCCGTTCAGCCGTTCTGGAGTTATAGAGTAACAAACATCCATCCATCCATAATTACAAACTTTCGCATTTATAATATTAGTAGGATTATGAAAGCACGGCACTTTAGCTGGTTTTACTCTTCGATAAGTTTTTGTGCGGGATGACGTTGCTCATAATCGGTAAAGGAAATCATCGATGAGGAAGCCATTTTGTATTCTAGGGGCGATGGATTGGATGTGGATTATGTGCCAAAATGTAAAGCTTTGGCTTTTCTATATCTATTTTGAATGTCTGCTCTTGTCATAATTTTTTACTTTAATCAGAAAACGTAGTGTGGACGGCCCCACAGCATGCTATAGCATGCAAGCCTTTTCTTCTTATAAGAAGAAAAGGCTTGCCATCAAAATGACTCATAATTCGAAATAAAAGTCAATAGATACTGAATAATATGATCTAAAAGTCCTCTTCCGAAGTGCACCAATTACAACCTTCATTAGGGTTGACACAGATTTAGTGAAAAATTGTGTTTTTTTACATATTTATTTGTATCCTACTTCCTACTATTATACACCAATTCCTGATATATAATATACTAGCTGCTACTCACAGCTTCGCTCGAGTAAGTAGCGCACTATTAAGTGATTACCATTAAAAATATTTTTTTTTTTCCATAATTGGGGTTCGTTATTTTTTATACCCGTTCTTGGCAATTTTTCTGAATTTAGAGTAGCCTTTGTGCTATTTCCTTATCTTAAATTTCAAATTGTTTTATTTTTGTAGAACATAAATAAAATAGGATTTCAAAAGTTTCATCCTATTGGGTCAATGGGTTGCGTTATTGAGCTCCAATCAATTATTTTTCAAAATTATTTCAACAGTAAAATATGATAGTAGATTTAGCTTTACGGAGCCCCAATTATTTTTTTTTAAGATAGGATGTACAATAGAGATAGTACATAGTAGTATTATATTATAATAAGCCAGTGCGCCAACCCTAGGCGTAAATAAGCTCGCTGTTAGGTTTTTGCGTTTGGCAACGGCTCGCGCAACAAAAACTTTATATTACTTTAACTTTGTCCTGTAACTCTTCTGTCAGTCAGCCTTATTTCAGACTAAAATGTAGCTTGCAACGTAATTTTTTATACTGCTACTGCTGTTGGAACTTAATGAACGCGACGTAGAGATGTCTTCTGATCAATGATTAAGGCGCAGGCAACCGTCGTTTAGTGCTCCGCGACGTAATCACATTCTCTGCAACCCAATTCTAACAAGGAAAAGCTCACTGCTATTTGATAGCGGCTCTATAAAGTATTTTTTTACTTCTATTTATCAACGATAAGAGACATCAACATCAGTCATTTTCGCTAACGGAACGCTCAGCGACCAACATTAAAAAGGCCATAATATTTAAAGCTTAATTCAACTGGAACGAAATGGTGAAAAGAGCTGAAGATAGACACTTTATTGATTTTTATTGAAATCTTTACAATTCATTGAAAACAGACTCTGTCTCTTTTTTTCTTATGCCGGTTGAAAAAGCCAAACGCTATTGTTTGAAATAGTTTGAATGCTATCTCCTGGCTTCAACGACTCGCAAAGAAATGTTAATCAGCTGAAATGTGCCTTTATTCCGCCAAGCAGCGTTGCTGTGTTACGGTTTGAAAAGTGTGGTAGCAAGTCAAATTACAGGCATATGAGACTTAACATCTTAAGTATCTATAACTGAGCATGGGATATGCATTATAATGCAAGTTCTTATCGTTGCGTGACTTACGAAGCAATGCGAATAGGTGATGGTTACCACTTAACAGCAGGTGGGCCATGTGCTTGTTCTATTTAGCCAGTTATACAAAATATAAAAAAATTGTATGCTTGGATTTATTCTATTTAGAGTATGACCCCAACATCGCCTCCCGTGGAGGTTTCACCGAAGAGTTTTGGGTTCCTATTCCTATTCTTCGCAGTGTTACTAAAAATGTCATCGTTTTCTTTGTCGGTCACCGTTACAGGCGCTTCGCTATCCTGTAGCCCAACCCTGGTGCGTTATCGTAGCACCTTCATCTATCTAAATATATATAAGTCAAAGGTGACTGACTGACTGACATAGTGATCTATCAACGCACAGCCCAAACCACTGGACGGATCGTGCTGAAATTTGGCATGCAGGTAGATGTTATGACGTAGGCATCCGCTAAGAAAGGATTTTGATCAATTCTACCCCCAAGGGGATAAAATGGGGGATGAAAGTTTGTATGAAACTTTGAATTCCTTGGCGCGAGCAAAGCCGCGGGTTCAGCTAGTAAAACATAAAACGAGAAGAAAAATAAATCAACTTATCAGCAAATGTGGTTGCAGTTTAAGTGTAGTGGACCTGAATAGGTAGGATCCTGGTATAACCAGTATATGCTTGAGCAATTGAAGCGTAATCAACAAAATCCCACGAATTAATAAAACAAACACCAATGTTGAGAATCCATGTAAAAACTCACGGCAACAAATACCACCTATTGTCTTCAAGTTATTTAGAAAACTATAACAGCTCGATTCGCTTAATTGTTTTCAATTTGTTTGTTAAAGATTTCAAAGTGCATGTTAACATTGCAAAGTGTATGTTAACATGTAAACTATCATTGTTCGTGTGTACCTTGTTTGGTAAAACAACCATTGTTAGAAGGTTTTCTTTTAAATGCGTGTTTTCTGGAAAAACGCGATATTTACTGTTTGAAGATTTTATGAGTGTGGTCAGCGATAGACTTGCCATGGGCTTTTGGTCTAATTGAAACGAGTAGAACGTTGCATGGCAGCAGAAAAAGACGTGATGGTAGTACTTCCCCGGAAGAGCCTTTCACAAAGAGGTCTACTCTACGAATAAATAAATGATGTATTCGAAGGCTCTACTATTAAAATCCTTACTGGTTAATAGTCTACTTAAGGTGAAGACAAGAGCTAATGTGACTCTCGCTCGCACGTTTTGACTTGTTGAAGGATATAAAATCACAAAACCCATTTTCGAAAAATCGCAAACAACCACTTTGTGTGCAATCACATTGCGCACAGTTTAGTAAAAAATTCATTTTGATCGGTAAAAGATTTCCTACTTATAAGTTTGCTTATGTAAGTATGTGTAATTTATGTACACAATGCCAGTACTCTCAAACGGTGAAGGAAAACATCGTGAGGAAACCGGCATGTTGTAAAACCTAACAAGTTCTATAGCATGTGTCAAGTGCTTGACAGGAGCCTTTTGAGGCGCACTTAAAATCCTTTCACCACACTGTTTCAAAATAAACTAGTGACACGATAAGAATAATTCTACTTAAAAGTCAACTGAAAGGCACCTCTTAGCATAACCAACTTGTACATGTGAGCGATGCAGACGATAATAAAATTGTGAAGCTTGACACCAAAGTGCGGGGTCCAAAGGGTCTCGGCAATATCCGGTCTAATGAGCAGTGCGATCGAATCGCAGTGGCGGGGCGGATAAATTGTAGCAACCCTATAGTATGAAAGCAAAATTTCCTGTGCAATTCTTGATTTTACTGGTCATGGTCAGTGCGTGTGACATAAAAACAGCTTCACGACTTTGATCTCCAGGCACGGTAGATATCCCTTCAGATCTCCCAGTACCAAGTAGGTACTAATTCAAGATTCTTTGAGGATGTCTAAGGGGGGTAGTCAGAGGTACGTCCAAACATTACATTTGGCATATACCCACATTTTGCAGTAGTTAGTATTCCATACGGGACAGGTTGCAAGCCCAACGCCGCTGTTAGAATACTAACTGGTTTCCTCACGATGTTTTCCTTCACCGTTTAAGAGCACTGGCATTGCGCACATAAATTTTTCGATATAAAAAATCCATTGGTGCACGACCGGATTCGAACCTGCGACCTTACGATCGGAAGGCGGGGTCACTCCCACTAGACCACCGGTGCTGTGTGTGTGTGTGTGTGTGTGACATAAATGGTATGAAATTTACTACAAGATATTCTAATACTCTCTCGCAAAAAGTTTGCACATAGGTCTATATATCTGACTGCTTCTAACTATAATGTTTATATCTTTCCGCTCTCATGACCAAAATTACTGACGATGTAATATAAAATTTTCTGAAGGTATAAGAAATCAGAAATAATTTATTGTATAACTGTAGTACAAAAAGGTCTTATTATAAGAAATGTTATTACAAAGAAATAATTGTTATTTGGTTCCTATATAGGCTCGGTTTAGTTATGAGCTACTATTTGTATTAATATAGTAAAGAAAATAAGAAAATTAAAGAAGTTATAGAAATACTGTCTAGAAACAATGCATGAGCACGTGCTTTGTATGACTTTGGCAGCAACGGTTATGGCTGGTCTAAAACCATATGCTGTGTTCTCGTAGATTAATATAATACATATGCTAAACAATGGGCAGTAAGAAAATAAACACAGCCTATGAATTAATTATTTCCCGGACATCCATTTTGTCACGGACAAGCACTACTAATAGATAGGGTTGCCAAATTCTAAACGTTCTATGATACTACGAGTAGAGAGAGAGAGACGTAGTGCTCTTTGTGAAGGGCTCGTCCGGGGAAGTACTACCACCACGCCTTTTTCTGCCGCCAAGCAGCAACGCTGTGTTTCGGTTTGAAGAGTGTGGTCGCCGGTGTAATTACAGGCACATGAGGCTTAACATCTGTATGCCTCAAGTTGATGGACGCAGGGCAGTGCATCGTAGGGCACGTTCCTATTGTGCGTGACCTACGGGGCAATGTTTTGTTTATAGGTGATGGTTACCACTTAACATCAGGTGGACCATCTGCTTGTTCCATCAGCTAGTTGTATTAAAAAAAAAAAAAAAACTACGTTATGTATGCGATTCAGAAAATGCATTCAGAGAAGGAAGGAGTAAAGAGGCTAGATAGAAAAAAATATGAACTGTACTCAACAAAATATTTTTTCTACGACCAATTTAATTCAACTTTACATAATAGTAGGTCGCAATTTTATTTGTTGTTGTTGGGCTAGCAGCTCTTGGAAACGCAATAAGCATTATAGTTGTATTTTTCAAGTGTTCTTCTTTGTCTTTCTAAAATCTATTTAAAAGTTACTTTGATGCCGCCGATGGGTGAATATTTCTTCTAAGTAATCTGCAATAGTTGCAAAGGACTGGTTTCTTTGTTTTCCGTTGCTATTACTTAAAACACTTAGCCAGAGTCGGTTGCCTGTCGGTGTCACGTAAAAAAAGCTAGCAAGAAAAGCCGACAACCAGAAGAAAGTTTTTAACAGAACAGGTCGCATATCTTCAGAATGTTTGAGCGTCGTCGATGATGCCAGCCCTGAGTCGCACCGTATCTAAATTCATGAGTGCGCTCGTGATTAGAACGTGGTGCCCGTTTCGGCCCCAGTTTCAGGCCGAGTTTCGTACCAGCAGATAAAGCTCTCGTACTGCCAGATTAATTGTTTATCGGCCGTATGTACCATCGACAATTTGAATTATGCGCTAATATTTAACGCTATAATGCCCGTTATTTACTACCGCCCTGTTTAGAATATTAGCGAGTGAAATTAATATAATGCAATGTTGCTCTAATGTGAAACTAGTGCACGCGAATTTGGCCAAGTAAAATCAGGATTTACCTGCTGCGATATACCTATGCATTCTGCGGTATATTTTATTATAAAACTCATTCTGTACGTTTCGACTAAAATCCTACTATTATAAACGCGAAAGTTTGTAAGTATGGATGGATGTTTGACACTCTTTCACGCCGGAGCGGCTGAAAAAATCTGGATGAACTTGGCAGAGAGATAGGTTATAGTCTAGAATAGCACATAGGCTACTTTTTATCCCGTGGGAATACCGGGATTTAAAACTACGCGGGTGAAACCGCTGGGCGCAACTAGTCATTAATATAATCGCACAATGATGCCGACTGCATCTACGGGCTACTGTAATGTCTAAAGGGCGCTCTGCCATAAAAAAAAGTTTTTTGGGAACAAAAAAAGGCAAAGGGAGCAAACTGGTGCCCCCTATATTTACCTAGCTTTATGAAGTTCTAAGCAAGGATGATTTAAGTGAATAAATCCCATATGGACTTTGAGTCCCCAGAGACTTCCCCAACATTTGAGGGTACGGACTATTGCAATAACATTGGTATTATCTTTAAAGTACCATCTAAAGTACATTTTTCCTGTCTCAAAGAGTCTCCAATCAAATCATATAAACCAACCATGCACTATCATCCGACCTAGAAAGTCCTGTCCAAAATGTTTTTTTTAATACTGTTCGCTGATGGAACAAATCGATGGCCGCCTGATGTTAATTGGCAGCCATCACCTATTTATCAAATCATTGACTCACACACGTCTCGCTTGATAGGAACGTACTCCCCTACGTCCATCAACTTGTGGGATACAGACGTTACGCCTCATGTGCCTGTAATTTCAACGGTAACCTTACCCTTCGAACCTCAACACAGCAATGATGCTTGGTGGCAGAAATAGGCATGGCGGTAGTAATTCCCCGAATGGGCCCTTCACAAAGAGCTCTGCTACACATATTAACAATATCAATTTATATTTATCAAATACGAGTAACGGTGAAAGCTAATATTCCAAGTTTAATGTTCTATTAATAGCTCAGCAAGCCAATTTGACCTGTAAATACCTCCTTAATTATGTTACACTAGGAACACTAGCTAAAATTACATCCCACGGTTGCTTACGGAAAGCTGCTGGTAATATATACTTAGTAGTAGAACCACCGGTGGTCTAGTGGGAGTGACCCCGCCTTCCGATCGTAAGGTCGCAGGTTCGAAACCGGTCGTGCACCAATGGATTTTTCTATCGAAAAATTTATGTGCGTAATGCCAGTGCTCTTAAACGGTGAAGGAAAACATCGTGAGGAAACCAGTTAGTATTCTAACAGCGGCGATGGGCTTGCAACCTGTCACGTATGGAATACTAACTACTGCAAAATGTGGGTATGTGCCAAATGTAATTTTTGGACGTACCTCTGACTACCCCCCTTAGACATCCTCAAAGAATCTTGAATTAGTACCTACTTGGTACTGGGAGAGGGAGAGTTTTTCAGTAGTAGAAACTTAGTTGACGTACATTTCAATATTTATAAAGACTATAAAAGCATTATTGACATACTGACAACCTCAGTGGCGCAGAAGCGAGAGCCCACCTGCGACGCAAGCGGTTGCGGGTTCGATTCCCGCCTCGGAACAAATCTGTGTATGATCTGCAGAAATTTGTTCCGTTGGTCTGGGTGTTTTCTATGTATAATAAAAAATATCTATCTATGTAAGTATATTATTATAATGTATTAAAATATATCAGTTATCTAGTACCCATAAAGCAAGCTTTGAGTCGCTTACTTTGGGGCTAGATGGTGCTGTGTGGATTGTCCAGCATTATTTTCAGGCGCATCTGTATGTCTCAAGTTGAGGGCGGTGCATTGTAGAGCACGTTTCTATCGTGCGTGACTTGTAAGACAATGTTTTGTTTAATGTGGTGGTCACCACTTAACATCATGTGGTCCGAGTCCATTAACTTCAGGTATACAAACGTTATGCTGATGGAACAAAATAGATGGCCCATATGATGTTTATTGATTGATTCACACGTCTCGCTCAAAAGGCGTACGATATACTACCCTGCGTCCATCAACTTGTGGGATACTCATGCGCCTTAATTTCCCCTGCATTTACAACCTGCAAACCAAAATAAATACAGCAACGCTGCTTGGCAATTTCTGGCATAGTTAGTACTCTGCCCTTCACTGAGAATTACTTATTTCCTGGTCTTTCACAGAGCATATTACTACTCTAGGTACCCATTATTTTAAACTTACCTTAAAATTTATTTGCAAATGATTCTGTTACCCTATTCCCTTGATTATCCAAACAACATCTTCCGCCTGTCTTAGTCGGGGCGCCAATTACTATGCACTTCGACAATTAATACAATTCTGCTGAACAGCCTCGTGCCACGGATATGTACCAATTAGCAGCGGATATAATCGATCGACGAGCATCATGTTCATATGTCAAATTGCAGGTCGCTCCATTGACTGCTGATTTGATGATCAGACCAGTTTACTTTTAATACCACTTACACTTACTTACTGGTGGTCTAGTGGTAGCAATTCCGCCTTCCGATCCTAAGGTCGTGGGTTCAAAACCAGTCGCGCACCAGTTTTTCTGTTCAAAAATTTATGTACACAATGTCAGTACTCTCAAACGGTGAAGGAAAACACCGTGAGGAAACCGGCCTGTTGTAAAACTTAACAAGTTGTATATTATTATCATGTGTCAAGTGTTCGAAAGGAGCCTCTTGAGGCGCACTTAAAATCCTTTCACCACACTGTTTCTAAAGAAACTAGTGACACGACAAGAAGAAGAATACCACTTAAATGGTAAAACTTAGCTAATGTCAGTTTGACAGTGACTTACCTGCGCCAAATCATCCAAAAAATATATCCGCATTTTTTTACTAATTAAAAAGTACTTCTTATCGATGGTGCAAGCAGATTACCCGCCTGATGAGTGGTCTATCACCTTAACAAAGCATTGCCTCACAAGCCACGCACAATAGGAACGTGCCTGACAATGCAATGCCCAGAGTTCATCATCTTAAGGCATAACGATGTCAGACCACATGTCGCGAAAAGGGGCGAAAATCTACATTTTGTATGGATTTTAGGAATAAATTATAATTAGAATAAAAGGAATTATAACGCACATAAGGTTAAGCTGTACTTTCTAATCGGTAAAAAAAAATCACAAAATAACCCCCGGTTTTTGAAAGCCCGATCAAACCTAATCGGCTGTCAAGTCACTTGCTGTTCCAACTTTTACTTCCAATTAGGTAGAGATAGCAACTGACTTGACAGCCGATCGGCATTGATCGGGCTTTCAAAAACCGGGGGATAAAATTATTTTATATATTTTAAACGTTTTTACACAATTTGAACACAACCCCGCGACCAAGCATTTAGGACAGACAACGAACTTCAGGTCTGCTTCTTCTTTTGTATGATCCTTGTTACAGTATACTATAAAAATGAAGCTCTAAAGGTGCCAATCGAGTTTAGTGAGGCGTATGCAACGAATATTCTTGCCAAAAATAAAGAAAAGAAATCCAAGTCACCATAGATGACGGGCGGATCCTCGTTTTTGCTGTAAACCGATTAGGCTGTCGATGCAACGTTTTAAGGCAGACTATAGCAACGTCGATCGTGCTGTCGACATCTATCGACATTTACTCGCTACGTGCCTCCGTAGGCTTCAAGTCTCGACAACATTCGCACTTGTTGTTAGAAAAGATAAAGTCATATGAACATAGCAAAACGTTTGGGCGTTCCCACCGCTCCCACCGCTCTGAAACAATCTATTGTTAAACCCTTGTTTAAGAAGGGAGATAAATGTGACATGTCTAATTACAGACCAGTAACACTAATACCAGTCCTGTCGAAGATATTTGAAAAGGTAATGCTTCAAAGATTATATGACTTTGCCATAAAACATAATGCACTCAGACCGGAACAATTCGGATTCAGGAAAAATAGTACCACATCATTAGCGTGCTTCAATCTGATTAAGCAGGTTACGGAAGCAATCAATAATAACATCCCTGTGACCGCCCTCTTTCTTGATATGACTAAAGCCTTTGATTTCGTAGACCATAAGCTACTTTTAATGAAATTAGATAAGTACGGAATTAGGGGTAGAGCAAATGACTGGCTACGATGCTACCTAAATAACAGACAACAGTGTGTCGAGATCTCAAGAATGGAATCCAACGTTAGGGTAACTTACAGATCATCATTTAAAACAAATACATTTGGTGTCCCACAGGGCAGTGTTTTAGGGCCTTTTTTGTTCTTGATGTACGTAAATGATCTACCAAAAGCCACTAGTCATGAAACGATCTTGTTCGCGGACGACACAACCATAATTGTGAAAGGTACGGACAAAGATACATACGAAACTGAGATCAAGATTGCCTTAAGTAATGTCATCGATTGGCTTAAAGATAATAATCTTCAAATAAATCTAAATAAAACAAATATTATACAATTTCATAACTATACACGGAAAGTAAGCAACATAGATATACAATACGACAACACAAGCATAAAACAAGTAGCTTCAACCAAATTTTTAGGAGTCATAGTGGATCAGCACTGTGACTGGAAGGAGCACATATCATTGGTATGTGATAAGCTAGACAAATTTGTGTATGCTATAAAACAACTGCGGATCACAGTTTCAAGAGAAGCGGCCATAACTGCATATCATGGATATGTGTCGTCAGTACTATCATATGGTCTTCTGTTGTGGGGAAATTCTGTAGACGTGAACCGAGCTTTCAGGGTGCAAAAAAAGTGTGTTAGGGCCATCTTTGGTGTTTGGTCTATGGAAAGCTGTAAGCCGTTATTTAAGGAACTGAAAATACTACCATTATGCTGCATGTACATAAAAGAGTTGTGTATCCTGGTGAAACAACGCCCAGATTATTTTAGGAAACAATCTGATGTAATAATAAGAAATGTCATCTCAAGAAATCCATATAAATTGTACATACCTAAAATCAAACTAGACATTCACAAAAGAAATGCATATGTAAATGCTCTAAGGGTATATAACAAACTACCTAATTCGTTTAAGGACTTGCCATTTAATATTTATAAAATCAAGCTAACAAAATGGTTAGCTGAGAAGTGTTTTTATGACATGAATGAATTTATGAATCCATTGTATCCTTATTGACATTTAACAAAATATAACTTATGATTAAATATGTAGGTAGGTAATTGATTAAATTTGTTTATATTGACTGTAGGTATTTTTAAATAATAATATTGTTGACTGTCTGTTTTTTCCTTTGTCTTTTCATATATTCTCATGTAATCAAAAATATTGCACGCCTAGTTTTAAGTAGAATACATTGGACATTATTATAATTATGTGACATCTTCTCATACATGTATTTATGCAATAAAATACTTTGACTTTGACTTTGCCTCTTGCACTCACACAATATACCTCTCGCTCTCACGATTCGACATTTTGATAGATATTAAATCACTAAGCTTAATTTTGAAAAAAATGCAAACAACCATTTTGTGTGCAATGTGATTTTTCGAAAATGGGTTCAGTGATCCTTCAACAAGTCAAAACGTGCGAGCGAGAGTCACATTAGCTCTTGTCTTCACCTTAACGTCAAATCGTAGCAAAATCTCTGATTTAACGAACGATTTAACGTTAAAGTTAGATTTGCCACTCACCCTTAGCCTGTTTGATCCGAGTCAGTCGTCAAGCCCACGCAAATAAAGCCTAAACTAATAGGCATGCAAATTAAATCTTACTTGTTCGGTACATAGCCGACTGTAATTGTCGGTGCACGGTTTTAGGCTCGCGTCTAATACCGCCGTTTATCAATACAATTTATAGGCTGAATTTAGGCCCAATCGGAAATATTCTTCGAGTACGAGCACGCTCGACTAAATGGGAAACGTAGATGGTGTACATGTTCTCATTCAGGAAAACATGCAATTTGCAATCGTATTTAGAAACTTCACTCATTATAATCAAGAGTTTAGAGCTCTTTGTGATTGGCTCGACCAGGAAGTCCTATCATCTCGCCTTTTTATGTCACCAAGCAGCAAAGCAACGTGTTTCGGTTTGAAGAGTGTGGTTACCGGTGTACCTAATTACAGGCACATGATGCTTAATATCTGTATGCCCAAAGTTGATAGACGCAGGGCACTGTACCGTAGGGCACGTTCCTATTCTGCATGACTTACGAGCCTTTGTTATAGTCACGTGGGCCATCTGCTGGTTCTACCAGCTAAATGTATAAAAAAATTAGACAAAATGGCTTTAAATATGAAGTTGTAACAGCGACACGAAAGAAGAACATAATTGAAGAAATACCCCATGACTTTGACGTTGATCCACCTAACGTTTCAAAGTAATTAAATACTTATAGTTTGATTAGTTGTAAAATCATTTTCTTAAATTTGACTCCAAAATTTTGATTATTTGCCGTACAAATCATCCCCCTCATACGAGCACTCGACAAACAAGTGAAATAAAATCAAGTTATTAAATCAATGGGAATAAAATCGGTTTCGAAAACCAATCTCGCAATCCTGTCAATAAACGCTGTGCTTTATCGGAAAAGCCGCGAAGCACCCCGAGGCCAGATTAAACGGACCACAAACTTTTTACACTATTTACACAACAGGGTGATGATAGAATAATAAAATGTGTTCATTTTTGTTTGGCATGTCGGCGGCAGATGGTGTGTCAATCTAAAAAACTTTAGTTTTTTTATGTCCACTTCTGGATTTATTTAGCACGGGTTCTGATGTTGAAATTGAAATGACACCGCCACTTTTACGTGAAAATCTGCCAATTTACAAAACTAAGGAAAAAAAGAAAATGTTATGGCTATAGTTAAGGTCAAATGACCCTGAAGTTAATGGACGCAGGGCAGTATGCAACTTCTCTTATGTGGTGGCAAGAGAAAATAATTTATTTATCTTTTGTATGCATATTTATAACTAGTTTTCTACTGATTTAGATGCAACCTGCTAGAAGTGGTCAGAAATAGCATATATAAACTTTATAGACTACTAGTTGCGCCCCGCGGTTTCACCCGCGTAGTTTTTGGTTTTTATTTAATTCCGATCATCTTCATATTTATTCACCTTTTAAACCTTCCCTGAACTTCCACAAATAATGCAAGGCCAAAATTAGCCAAATCGGATCAGCCGTTCCCGAATTTTAGTGAGACTAACGAACAGCAATTCATTTATATATGTATATATATAGATTTTCCTGAAATATGAGAAGGGTGGATGAATAAATTATTGAGTTTTATAGGTCGTGACAGATCTAGTGGGCTATCTAGACCACAAAGATGTTTATAATCTGCCGGAACGAACCGTGTTTTTCAATCTTTTTGAATACGTGACCATATGGATTGAAAAATTCTGGCGACCCCCTCTCTACTCTTAGGGGGTTGCAGCCCAAAGATTGAAAAACACTGATATAGAATATAGCAAGATTTTGTAACTTTAACCAATGTCGTGCCAGTCTTTAGCTGCACTTGTTTCTCTGCGTTGTACCACTGGTCTCCGAGCATAGGGAAGCCGATTAGAGGCACTCCAGCAGCTATGGAAATTTTATAAAGAATTCGGATTGGTTCGACTCGATTAGATCGCGAGACACCGGTGCTATGGGCAGTGCGTATGGGTAGCCAGTCGATTGGGTTCACCTCCGAGTTCTAAACAAGTTGTGTCAAACTACTGGCGATCGCAAACGTTGCCAACCTATTTCAACACATTTTACAACACTAACCACTGCACTGGACATCAAATCAAAAGACTTTTAATTAAACTCGCAATAAGCTTCATTTTAAAAAAGTTGGGTGAAAAAATAAAATTGAAACTTTCGCTAGTAGTCCTAATTTGACCATTTTTGATGTCCACACAAAAAATTGTCAGAGTAGTTTAATTGAGTTTCAAGTCCAATAATTTAAACTTAAAAAAATATATTAAATTATAATACATATAATTATCTTGTTCAATCTACCTACTTTTTCGTATTATCTGCTATTATTGTTGGCTACTTTTAAGTTTGCCTTGTTTTCTGAGAGAAAATAAATGACTTGTTATTACTACATCTTCTAAAATGTTTAAATGTGAAATGTTATATTTTTGGCGGCTGATAACCTCTGATTGGACAGGAACGAATCGGCAAGCACGCAGAGAGCTTCATTACAGTATTATCAAATGACATCTGCACCGCCTATCGAAGTATCGGCCTAAAATCCAGATCGGCTAAAAGTGAATTAGGAGTAAGTCAGGCACATATTGCACCTGGCCTCGAGCTGGGTTTAATTCTAGACAATGGATTCTGCACTATAGATACGCAATACGCTATAGCACCAGTTACAAGGCAGTAGTATACAGTACTGGTACCACACCTGTTATTGCTCGTGGTGCATGGTAGTAGTAACAAATAAAAAAATGTCGTTTCTTTTATAACTATAAATAAGTGTTTCAAGAATAAACCGACTTCAAATGCACTAGAAAATACACTCATACTACTCAAAAAATCAAAGCCGTGAAACTTCAGTTTTCAATCGGACGTGTCTATGTTGTGCCTAGTGCACCCCCGTTAGAATAACCAATGATGTGCTAATTCTATTATTTATAGTGATTAATTTGCAGCGGCAATGATACGTTATGAATGATATTTACACACGATTGAATCTTGGAGGATTGTTTACCGTCTCTCTATACAGGGTGTGGCGTAAAGAACGGATAATCCTTTCATGTTGGAACCACCTATGAGTGCATATCGCGCTCTATCAAAGAAAAATGAGGATTATTTATACAAGATATTAAGGTTCCATGTATATTTATTAGTTGTTGACTGGCTGACGCTCGATGCTGCTATTATATCGGAAAATGCAGATAGCGCGCTAATGCTAGAACCTACTACACCACATGTGCTTTACAAAGAATAAGTCGGTGCTCTAAAATCAGATTATAGTCCATTCGAAAAAAGTACAAGATAGATGGCTAAAATCTTGGCTAAACTATACTACCCTGTGTGAGAATCAAAAAATGCGCGGACTGTACATGTACAGTCCGTGCTAAAAGTGTGGCTAAAAATCGGTGTTCTAAGAAGATCTACGAAGAATCCTAAATCACGATAAATATAGACAAATTTAGCTATGCGGTACTATGTTTTGTTTTAGCTGGGAGCGAGAACTTTCTTGGGTGCAATGTAACTTGTACCGTATACATAGTAAAAATATTAACGTTTGCAAGTTTTCTGCCAACGTTTTAAATAAACTTTTGCAAGTAGAATCCTGTGATTTGCAAGTTAAAATAAATACGGCTTTAAAAACGATATAAGTTTATATTTCTTCTAAACCGGGAAAACATGGACTCAAGTAGCACAAGATCACCAGCAATGGAATCGCATGGAGGAGGCCTTCATCCACTTTTGGGTGCCCAAATGAAATAATATACCTAATAATATAAATCATAATAATATAATTAATATAGAAATAATAAGTGAGAATAATTTGGTATAATATGTAATTAATTTGGAAATAAAGGCTTTATTATTATTATTATTATTATTATCAAGACTACATGGCATTTGTCACGGAACGCATTGACTACATGAAGCAGAAAGTCTATGCATGGGCAAACCGTATACGTCGCTACAAAGAGCGTGTGGATAGATATTGGCATATTATTATATTTATTATTTATTATTATTATTATTATTATTTCTTCTAAACACCCACAAAAGTAGGGAAGAGGTTGCTTTGTAGGATTAATTTAATAAATAAAATTTTCATCCCACCATCTCGGAAAGAGTATTTTTGATCTTCAATATCTGAGTGCAAAAGCAGTTTTTATTCTCTAGAGGATAAAGTAAATTGAATTTAGAACATCGTGTGCACTAAGTTTGTGAATAAAAAAAAAAACATTAAACCTATTTACTGCTACCTCTATGGTACCGAATATATCATACAACTTTTTTTTAATTTGTTAAAAACTCAGACTCTGAACCTTCTTGGTGTTCTTTTTTCAATTTGCTTTGTACGCGGTTCTTTACGCGCCATTTTTTCACGTCATTGTTAAACCTTATATTAAAAACAAGAAACTTGAAAACAAGTGAAAAAACTAAAATGAGTGATTCTAGCGACGAGGAAGTTTGTTTGACGCCAACATATTGTGATTGTAAACTTTTTTTTTTGCATTTAGTCATTTCCTCGCTGAGGTGGAATGAAAAGTTACGTGTTGCACTCGAGTGCAAAGATTTTTCACCTCGTGCTCTTTTGATTCCCTCGCTAACGCTCAGGATTCTAATTTTGAATCACTCGCTGCGCTCGTGATTAAATTTTAGAATCCTTCGCTTGCTCGGTCATCAAAACTGAACACGCGGTTAAAAAGCAACTTTGCACTCTTGTATAACAAATAACTATTGTTGTTTTGTACATTAGGTACATCATTTCATAATGTGACGTTGACTTCTGATTTAAATTATTTTATCTTAATATATTTTCATAATCACTTCATAGTATAAAACAAATATTAAATAATTAATAGGTATTATCATTTGGGTGCATCATTTTAATTATGGCGATTATGTACATTTGAAATTTTATTTGATTTTTTTTCACATTATCTGATAATTTTAATACACTTTCAAGCTGGACTATAAAGCTCTCAAACATATCCTAAATACCAAAAGAGATACTTATTCTTCTTCTTCTTGTCAATTCACAAGTTTCTGTCGAAACACTGGAGAAAGGACTTAAAGTGCGCCGCAAGAGGTAAAAGATGCACATTGACTTATAGACGATTAATGCATAACTACATTTTATGTTTTTTCTATTCATCTATAAGTATGTGGTGAGCCTTAAACTGTCACTAATAAATAGATCGCCAGCCATCAATTTCCTAGATCCCACTATACTCTGCTAAAACATCATCTAATCAATCACGAAGCTCGATCTCCCAGCCCGGAGGCCCGGGCCTGTACAAAGCATGCCTAATCAGGTGCATTTGTTCGACAAACCCCCCCCCCCTCCCCCCCCTCACCTCTAGTGGGAGCACCCACCCCGTTGCAGATAATTAACAGAACCTAGGTATATCGAATGACCACGTTCGCTGATTTCTCGGCGACACCTTTTTGGAAAGTGCTTGGTTGTAACTAATAAATTGATATGTGCGGCTTTTTTCACGGCACAGCCTGAACCAAGTTGGTATGTTATGCTAGCACATATTATTAGCACTGAGAGAATAAATGATTTATTTATTTACACCACATTTGCCGAACGAACCTAATGATGTGACGACCTCAGTGACGCAGCGGGCGAGAGTCCGCCTGCGACGCAAGACGCGGGTTCGATTCCCGCTTCGGAACAAATTTGTGTACCATCTGCTGAAATTTGTTCCGTTGGTCTGGGTGTTTTCTATGTATAATAAAAAATATCTATCTCTGTAAGTACATAATGAGTACCCATAACACAAGCGTTGAGTAGCTTACTTTGGGGCTAAATTGTGCTGTATGGATTGTCCAGTATTATTTAATTATTTTATTTATTTATTTTTATTTATGTAAAGAAACATAATGACGTAATTATTAATAGATGAACGCGTCTTCATAAAAGATGGCTCGTACCTTTCTATTATTCTATTTACAAAGCTTTTCTCCTCTTGTCTCGACTACATTCCTTTCGAGAGACGTCAAGCAAGATTGGACTCTAAATAGCGATACAATACCACTGACTTCCATATAAAGCACGCACATTGTCTGTAATCAAAAGTATTATTTACCAAGGAGGGCGCCAGGCTTAGGTCACGCTGAAAGCAGGTTATCCGATTATACTTGGCTTCATTCGATTTTCATATTGCCGGGTAAGCGTGCAGAGAATGAAGAGAGACAAGCAAGAACTTTAGGTATAAAATTGACGCCTAAAGGCGTTCCAAATTGGTTCTTTTTTTTATTTTTTTATACAACTAGCTGATGGAACAAGCAGATGGTCCACCTGATGTTAAGTGGTAACCATCACCTATAAACAAAACACTGCCCCGTAGGTCACGCACGATAGGAACGTGCCCTACGATGCACTGCCCTGCGTCCATCAACTTGAGGCATACAGATGTTAAGCCTCATGTGCCTGTAATTACTGTTCTTGTGATTGAATTCAAATAAAGATTGTTTTTTTTAAGACGTGTTGACTTTTTTGAGTTTTGATAGGCCCAGTAAATATGGATAGCTAGTTTTATGCGATCATTCAAAAAAATCGTTCTATATAATATGACATCATCAATTAATTTAACCTCAAAGGCGCATAGACCAGTCTAGTGACCTGGGGCCTATAAAAATCATGACTTTTTTTTATCTGATTATACGTCCTCGTGCAGTCTACTTTCTACGTAAACGCATGTCAAGATGGGACATAAAATTTATATAAATAATTCAAGTGCGCCATTATGCCGACCGAACGCCCAAAGAGGAAAACTACGGCTCTAAATAATAAATCGCCATGTTATATGTATTGCAATTTTCATTAATAATTAACGAGATTTCAGGGGGATGTAGCGAGTTTCTCCTGCTGTTAAGGCTTGGTTACACGGCGTAAAGCTACCAATACGTAGACGACTTTTGTAAACCGTTCTTAAGTCTATGAAGTAGACTAGCTGCCACTCGGGGTTTCACTCGCGTATAAGTAGTCGCAAACGACGTTTTATAGGCGTAAAGAAGGTGCCATACAATACAACGCAATGCCCTGCGTCCAGCAACTTAGGCATACAAAATTAAATGTAAGATTCATTACAACCGTAATAACAAAGCAAAGCTGCTTGGTGGCAGAAATTGGCATGGTTGTAGTATTTCATTTTACGTGCCCTTCACAAATCGCTCTCCTACCGTGTAATACTGTTGGCAGAAGACAATTTCTTCGAATGTTCAAATTTATTACGTTTTATCTGATACTGTAATAATAAGGAGTAGGTATTTATGATATGGTACAAGACGGTATTTATAAGGTTTTTTGTTTTGGTTTACATTCATAACACGAACATAGCTTCCGTCGTAAAATACTCTTTAGGAAAACTTGCGAGAAAAATCTATCTCTCCTAAGGATAATAATAGTATCATACTAAAGTCATACTAAATAGTCGCTGAATAGACTCCGCACTCACTTGAGTGCAGCACTGCCGCAGCAGAGAAAACATGAGTGGTGAGGGTTCAGGGATCCCACTTTAATGGGCTGTGACTGTGGTGCTGCTACTCAGACAATGCAGCGCTTGCTAGTGTGCCCCTCGTGCCCAAACACCTGCACGAGGGACCTTAATGCAGCCACAGGTGGCGCTGTTGAGGTGGCCACTTAATTAGCCAAAATTATTTAGGAAAGCATCGATACGATAAGAAGAAGAAGAAGTATCATACAGTTATCGTTTTGAAGAAGAGACGCTCTAATGTAAATGCTACAAGCGGCCACTCATCCAAATGTCACTGCACATAACTTTGCTTAGCTAAGTCTATCGATTAGGAAGAACTAAGCAAGCTATGTTTCTCCATAGTAACGCTTGACGATGCATATAAAATTACCAGACGGACGCATTAAATGTTAACTAAACCATTATAAGCATATAATTTATTAACAGGCACATGGACTCGCCTTTAGCATACGTAAGCGGGCCTCCGTAGTGCTGTTAATCTACGGGGAACACTAATACGTGATAGTATTCATATTGTATGGCAGTGCCGACGTGGTCATACTATATTTATAGCATGGGTGACGTTGCATGATCTACGACCTGATGCTGGAATGAACATGGATACATTATAGTCCTATTGAATGATTTGAGTTTGTAATCAATTGAAGATCTACCCTCGTACTTACATAGAAATATTTATATCCCCATGCACGGTTGATAACCCTTCAAATCGCATCGTACCAAGTACCTAATAACTTCTAGATTCTTAAAAACTTGTAAAAACCATCGAAAGAATAACGACCGTACCTACGTTATAAGACATGCCTATTTTGTATATTTCCACGGAATTTTTCGTTATTACAAAATAAAGTTTTAAAATATAAAGAATTTTCGGGGAAAGCATGAGCCTTTACGTTATCTTTCAAGTTTCGATATTAGCATTGAGTTTTATTAAGAGATTGAACGAAGCACGACTTGATATACGAGAACGTTTTCAAAGTTGTAAACTCGGGTGCAGCAAATTGAAACAAAATGTAAGAAGCTTATAAGGTTTCCTGTGCAGCTAACTTTTTGTTGCTCCATAAAGTTTGTAATTCAATGCTTTTATTAAATACTAACGGCTAGTCCTGATTTCGCACGGGTAGCCTTATAATTTTTACACATTAAAATATAGCGCATGTTACTCAGGGATTCATCATCAGGATGTAGAATTCTAATGGTTAAAGAATATTTAAAATCGGTCCAGTAGTATTTGAGTTTATCCGTTGCAAACATACAAATTTTCTTGTTTATTACAGAGTGCAGATGTAGAAAACCATACTTAAACTAAACTAAACACAACCTTTAGTCGAGGGTATCAAAAACAACGGGTACCCATAATTCTGACATATCTCGTCAGACATCTTGTATGGGTCTCTTGATTTAAATAACTCGCAGGTGAAATACATTTATGATTATTGCACCAAAACACATTAACTGAACTAATACTGAACTTTCCTTTGTGACACAACCACCGGTCACAACTCACTCCCAGGCATTGCCACCGCGAACTCCAACAAAGAGTGAACAACTCGTAGAACTAAGAACCTAATGATTAGATGCGAACATTAGCCATTCACTCGTCACATAGAGGTCCTTTGAACAAACGACTCTATCTGCCTGTCGATAGCTCAACTCAAAGTTTTACAATGTAAACTTTGCATGAACGACAACAATGAGAGCGCTGATGTCCAGTAACATTCCATTGTGAATCTAGTGCTTTAACTTGGAGACGGGTCGTTGCCGGTGGCAGCTCACAGTCGAATGCTGCACAGAACCACCGCGACGGGACGGGAAACGGGCCCCAGAAAATGTTAATGTCTAGCCAACTAGATTATATAAAGTACTAGCGACCCGCCCGCGCGCCCCTGCTTCGCACAGGGGCGCATATCATGCACGTATTATACATATAAACCTTCCTTTTAAATCACTCTATCTGTTAAAAAAACCGCATCAAAATCAGTTGCGCAGTTTTAAAGATTTAAGCATACATAGGGACATGGGGATATAGGGACAGAGAAAGCGACTTTGTTTTATACTATGTAGTGATAGTAATTTAATGAAATCATCAGTACTTCATTTTTAAAATTTGTGCTATGTTTTTGACCACTATTCTTACAACTTTCCTCGTGCACCTGCAACCAATCTTCCATATTTTAACAATCCTTTTCATCCGAAGGAAGAAATCGCTTTCAGTGATTAGACCGCCCATTGTACCTACTACTTTAATTTTTATTTTTAAGTGTTTTTTTGGTGTACAATAAAGAATTGTTCATTCATTTCATTCATTCATTGATTCGGTATGTTGCAGGTATACCAATGCACAGAATCATTTTTTTACACATTTTTATAAACTGTCATTTGTCCGTCTAATCTGATGGTAAGCAACATTCACACGCACAATGTGGGCCCTTGGGATAAAACAATGGCTGGTAATGTTTGGACATGCCTGTGACTGAAGGGCATCCATGAGGCATCATGAATAAATACCAAGAGAATGTTCACCATGCCGGAATATCAAATACTTAACACTTCTTTTTACAAGACAATAATGGTAGCTGCAAAAATAACTTTTTTTAATAGATACCTTTTTTTATCAAAGTATTGTTGACATATGGAAAAAACTCAGTAAACGCATTGTGCTAGTCTTTGGGCCGTGTATCAACGTCGTGATTTTAAGTTTACCTTCGAAATTGATCTGACGCATTGTGAGCCCTGTCTGCTTACCAGTTTCGCTGGGCAGATGGACTGTAGCACAAAATGTAGGCATTGATCACAATCGCCCGTATCTGCGAGTAAACATCCGACATTTGCTGTTAGTTGTTTACGTCAAACTGAACTGTACGAATATTAAATAAGTTGAATGCGGACATTGTGCGTGACTCCGCGTTCCGTGATGCCACCGATAACAATTTGAATATTGATATAAGTAATAAACTGGTATTACCTTTCTGGTTAGGTAACGGTAGAAATTGAAAGGAAATTTTGCAACGTAAAACGATATTTATCAAATTATTATTATTTCTATAATTTTTGTATAGTATCCGTCAAACTTCTTGGACAAACGACCTTGAATTAAAAAGAAACAAAAAATAGGTCTCTTTGGTGGTGCGAAGAGTGCAAACCTTTCCCCTACCACCTCGCGCGATGGCCAAGAAGTTTGACGGGTACTATACACAAAATGATAAACACAAAAAATACATTGTAGTCATGTACAAAGGATAGGTAATAGGATAGATTTTAAGTTTTCTTCTGTAATGTCAAATTAGTGTCCTTTGTCTACCCGCTTTAGCTCACATTATCAAGATTTTCGAAGGCTATTATTATAAAATTTTGCAAACTGCCCCAAGTCATTACTTAATACCATTAGGTGACGATTTTAGTCAAAGGATGGTTTATTAATTGTAAAAACAGCATTAAAGCTTACTTTGAACGGCGGTATATGGTTAATTCTTTGCATTACGATGATTTTTCACAGTTGCTGAAAAGGGTCTACAAAAAAACAAAATTTGCATGCGCAATGAAGCCAGCCAGATTCGAAAAACTAACAAAATAACAAATTGTTTATCTGTGCTGTGCGAACACAGTGGGAATCATAAACACCACACATTTTTGTTCAGGTATGACGTCATTTTACTGAACAAAAGTCTCAATAGAAATCAGACTAATGCTAAAAACTCATTCCATTTACAGAACGAAAAACATAAAAATGAGAAAAATTACACGACTTTTATCGGCATGTGCCGAACCCCGTTGGGTTTGCTTTGACTTTGAAAATACATTTATACGGAATGCGAAAAGAAAGAAAGAAACAAAACGTGCTTATTTACAGATCACCGGTGAAATGACCAATTTGCGAAGCGTTTTTCGTCATAGGTACGCGTTGCTCTCTTTTAATGGTGTTTTACGATTAATCATTAGAAACGTTCAAAAACAAGATTCAGGGAACCCAAAATTTTGAGAAAACTGCGGGGTATGTACAATTCGACTGTGAATGCTGCGTTACCTGTTATATAGTAACTCGAAATGTTAATACGAATCTTTGCATATATCAGCAGCTAAGTTCCCCGGAAAGATAAGTTCATCATCAGTAAATAGAAACAGGTGAAATAACATACACAGGGTTGCTATAGTATTTTGTTGTTTCAGTGCTCTATCCTATTACAGCGTGTATAGTAACATTATTTATAAAACAAATTGATAGTTCTAGCGACCAATATATAGATATATGATAATATAGAACGAACCAGACCTAATGAACCCAGCCTAACGTTATTCCCCACGTGGATGCAAAACATCCAAGACACACAACGCACGGCCTGTGTGCCATCCAATCTGAATTGCAAAATGCTCCCGACTCTCTCTTAATGTTTGCGACTATGCGGTACACTAGTATCTACGTGTGTCTGTCCGGGACATACCAATCCCTGGACCTTATTTTGATGATTAATCGCTTGATGTTGATATTAATCAGTTTCAAAAACTTCAAAATTGCCGTCATGCTACAAATAAGTACTTAGTCGCGTGGAACTGGCGGAACCTAGACTTACCCTCAAGACGCTTCAAACTGAGTTCTTTTTTTTATATTTTAGGCCGCCTTAAGGCCTCCAATTGCTTGTCGTACCTCCATCAACTTGACATAATAATAGACAGATATTAAACCTCAAGGGCCTTACTACAAAAAAATAGGCAAACGTTAAACACTGCCTAAACTTTTGACATCTCTTGCCATTGCGTAATGGCAAACAGAGACAGCGCTAATTTTAGACACTGTTCAAAGTTAGACACCGTTTTGTAGTAAGGCCCCAAGTGTCCATAATTTTCTCCAACCGAAACACAGCTCAAAATAGAATTAAGGCGAGACACGTAAAAAATAGCTGGAGAATCACACTACTAATGCTTGTAGTAAAAGCTTCATCCAGGCTGATTCGTAGTCCGTGGAATGTTTGCTTATGATTTGTGCGTGAAGAGTACCTACCGTGGAATCCATTGGAAACTCCCAAACTACGGTGCGGTTTTGCTAGATCGAATCCCATCAATTTCAGTAATTGCAGAGTGCATTCAAAGAAGAGGGATGTGTTATTTTAAGGTACAAATTCGATATCAAATGTTATTTTGTTTACAATCGCTTTATTGTTTACTCTAGTTATTGTGATGCTTATTAAAAGTTGTTAGCAGATTTACCTACATCTCATACGCAAATGAAAACATTTTCGAAGGTACCTAGTGGTAAAAAATCCCCAATACCAAAGTTACAGAGCAAATTTTTAGCAAAAACTCAGCTACCATTATGATTCTAACAAGTTTTCCTACCTAAAAATGGATCAAATACGGAAACGAAAAAAATGCATACTTTTTGGTATAAAAACTAAGTCTGCGTTTTAATACCAGGAAGTATGTTCAGTTACTTTTTATTTAAATAGAGAGATATTTCCAAATTTTATAATTTGCAAGATTTTAAGCTCTTTCTAACACTTGACTTGACTAACCCCGTTAGAGGCTCTTTGTACTCTAATGTGTCTGTGTAGTTGAATAAATGTATTTTCTTTCTTTTTTTCTTTTTCTCTTTCTATCACTTGACTTGACTAACCCCCTTAGAGTTGAGTTGATTAGAGTTATGACGACCTCAGTGGCGCAGCGGGCGAGAGTCCGCCTGCGACGCAAGAGGTTGCGGGTTCGATTCCCGCCTCGGAACAAATTTGTGTACGATCTGCAGAAATTTGTTCCGTTGGTCTGGGTGTTTATATATAATAAAAAATATCTATGTATGTAAATATATAATGTATTAAATATATCAGTCATCTAGTACCCATAACACAAGCTTTGAGTAGCTTACTTTGGGGCTAGATGATGCTGTGTGGATTGTCCAGCATTATTTATTAATTTATTTATTAGTTACAACTCGAAATTACCTAATATTAGCTAACTATTACAATTACAATTTTTATTACAATTTAATAGCTTGTAGGTATATATTGTAACATTTATAACCGAAGCCTATTCATCATAATTATGGATCAATGTATTCCCGTCTCCAAACTTCTATTTCTTCAATTTATTCTTCCAAACTGTTATTGGTGACGCTACTATCTTGTTATCACTATCCACTAGACTCACCTAATACGAGTATATAAGACGTTTCTAAAGTGATCCCTGTGATTGCACTAAATAAGGACCGTTTTGGTCAATCAAATTCATGATTTTTGTGCTGTTGGATTGCCTAAAAATAAATAAGTAATAATAGCCAACTTAATAAGAGCCTACTTTGAGCAAGGTCATGAGAAAACCAGCATCCCGTGACCCTAAACAGTTCTATAGTATGTGTCGGGTGCTCAAAAGGAGCCATTTTGAGGCCCATTTGAATTGTTTTACCAGACTGTTACGAAATAAACAAGTGACAAGAAGATGCACCTTACGAACGACGTTTGGTTTTCAATAAATATTTATATTTCTAAAAACCATGTTGAATAAATGAAAATGGACTTTATTCAGTTCAATCCTAAGGATCACTTCGAAAACATTTCATTATTACTCCTCTCGTTCACAGTCGGTTAGCAAATACAGATACCCGGTTCTTCGCTTCTTATCCACCCTCTCGATAGCATTAAGATGAGGGTGGGAGGAGTGAGGGGGTTGGCGGTCAAGGTCACGCCGGAGGCTATTTACGTTGGCAACGATTGAAAATTTTCTTTTGTAATTGTGTGTTTGAAACATCGAGGACACGTAATTTCATGGCTTGGATTTAGCATAATTTTTTGAAGTTTGCTGGCGCGAATTTGTCGTGTAGTGAATAGTGAACAATGAGTATTAAATAATTTGAATATAATATTGTATTGTGTTAACACAAAGGTGTTTGTTTTAGTTTATTTTTTCGGGATGAAATGCAAGCAAATGCTGAGGAAGTCTTTTCTTTATTTCCATAAAATTACAACACATTTAGAGTTTTCCTAAACGACTACACTAGTGTAGTAAATAAAGTTATTTTTCTACATTCGTCATTTAGTGTACTCTGGGAAAACTAATTGTGTCTCACATTTTTCTATTTCGTGATATAGATATTTGGTGTGATTTGTATCACCTTAACCACAACTTACTAATCTAACCAACTCATTCCTAATCGATCGACTAAGCTTTTTAAGCAAAGCGTTGCACAGTGACTTTGATGAGTTAGTGAGTGAGCTAGTGATATTCTCATTCTTCGTATAACGGTGAAGCTTAGCTTTCGCGCTATGGTTGTTTTCAGCGCGTCCTAAAAAACACCACCGGCAGAGTTCGCCATACAAAGGGATGAAACCCCCATTAGACTTCCACTCTTTTACCCAACTTCCATCCGTTCACCGTTTAGTGGTACGGTCATGTAATTAACCGTGCGCCTCGCACTTTGCGGCTAGGGCTTAAATTCTACCCTCGACGCAAATCAATGTCACTGCTAATCCCGTCGCGCGATTGACGGCAACTTGTCCCCGAAGGTGTGCGGCCCAGCCGTGGGGGAACTATGTCGGCTCACTGGTGTAGGAGAGGAATGTCTGGCGCTAAACGAGACTGACAACTCATATACTCGGGATACAGTTTTATAGTGTAAACTTTACATTCAATTTCACTCCCAATCTCTCTTCAATATCACTACATAGTATAAAACAAAGTCGCTTTCTCTGTCCCTATATCTCCATGTCCTATGTAGGGACATAGGACATGCAGATATAGGGACAGAGAAAGCGACTTTGTTAACCGTATTAATAGTTGTGTAGTTTTAAAGATTTAAGCATACATAGGGATGTATGCTTAAATCTTTAAAAGTACACAACGGATTTTGATGCGGTTTCTTTTAATAGATAGAGTGATTCAAGAGGAAGGTTTATATGTATAATACATGCACGACATGTGCACCCGTGTGAAGGAGGGGCGCGCGGGCAGATCGCTAGTTGATTTATATTACATTGTAATAAGAATCATACAAAATAACGATAGGAACCAAGCCGTGTGTTTGTTGCCTGTTCTTCTACGCTTTGGTCGTGTGAAACAATGAATAATAGGTCCACCCGTGCAAAGCCGGGTGTACTGTATTAATCCGTCAGATTAAAATCACTGGTTACTTTTCGTACAGCAAAGTAGTAAATTGTTTGACATGCCATATGATAAGATTAATAAAACACCCCATTTATATTTGCGTAACAAGGCAAAAACAAAAGCAACACATATTCCACTCGTTATAATATTGAGGAGGGTACTCTGAAATGCCCGTCTGATTTCCGCATAGAGCATACACGCTAACAAATCAAGTTTGGTCCGACGTATCCCTAGATAATTTGTTCTAATTGAAATTCAAGTCATTGACATGGGCAACGGGTGCCATAATCGAATCTCTGCCTCTCGCTACGTCTCTTTGGACGTGCAGCTGGTCGTAGATTAAAAGTCACGTTAGAGCACGTGCATTGCAGAGCTTGTCAGCTTGAAGATGCGAGGAAGCTTATATGCTGATGTTTGTAGATAGATAGAAAACACTTTATTGCACACAAGAACTTATGAAATAAATAAATGGTCGGTAAATTTTGAAACTACTTATTACAATGGGCATTCTTATGGCTAAACAGAGATCTGTATCAAAGAACCTTGTTTTCTACTGAGTGAGGATATCTTGATTCTTACAACTATTCTGTTGTTGTTATTGTAACAAGGCTATGGCCTAACTGATGTAAATTTTTAACCATCACTTATAACAAAATATTGCCTCGGATGTCACACAAGGATAAGATATGAAGGCGCCTTACGATGCACGGTTGATACCAAGGATCTTAAGTCTCATGAGCCTGTCGTTTCACCGGCAACCACACCAAGCTGAAACACAGCAAAGCGGCTTGACGGAAAATAGGCATTATTTACTCCAAAGCTTAGCACGAGACGATAGCATATTTATGCAGATCTTATATGTAACCTCACAGCTCTGTTGGTAGAGCTACTAAGAAAACCCTAATCGTCAAGTAAAGATTCAAAAGCCTGCAATAGTACTACTAACGCCACACAGCGCTACCGTGCGCTCGCAAACAATTCAGTGAGTGAACACGATCCGAGTGATTTAAAGCCACAGCGTGGTTTATATGGCATCATCGACAAGGTAAACAGGGTCCCACCAAAAATCGGCAGCTAGTTTTAACAATTCAACGAGCGCGAGGGTGAAAGTTCGGCGGTAAAAGTTGCGGTTTCAGCCGACCGGCCCGTGCCTGTCATCCGTACTAACAGGTTGCCAGATTTGCTACTATTTTTACGTTGTACCTAGTGATGGGACATGACACACCTGTTGTGCGTCGGTTGATTGTAGTATTAGTGTTTTCGAAATGTGGAACCTTTTTTGGAAGCAATAGTGTGGCGATAAAAATCTAAATCGTTCAAAACTTTCGCCATTGCGATCAAAGCGCCGACTGAATATTTTGAACATTTATTATATTAAGTATGTGCCTAGGTATCTCTAGAATATTTATAATATGAGGTAGCTATGCTGTAATCTGTTTTGCAGGCGTCCGGATGTACTAAGACGAGCACCAGTATGACTTGTTAAGGGGCTGACAATCGTCAAAAACTACATATTTTTGAAGTTTAAACTTTTTTGGATCAAAACGATTTTATTACTGAACCTTTGTTAGTAAGTCTAGGTAAGTATGTTCATCTATGTAATATCTATAACCAGTTGTATGTACCTACTCACAGTTTAATTTAAAAAAGAAAAAATGTGAGTTGCTTATTTTTAATCTAAATGAAAGAGGATTATGTTAATCTTCATTTTTGTACCATTGGTTCTTATTCCTTCTCTAACCTAAATTTTATCTTGCTTGGTTTAGTCACCTAAAGTTAGTGTTACAACATACATTGATTTATTTTCTCTGGGCCATTTGATTTTGTCCATATATTTATGTGTGTGGGTTTTTTATAACCGACGAAAAAACGGAGGTAGTTTCCAAGTCGACGGGTACCTATGTTTTTTTATGTTTGACCGCGCATAAGGTTTTATTTACAGACCTAGACCTATTTTGATAATACTTTTTCTCAAACATCTACTTCCACATTAAAATATAAGTAGCGCTATTTACTGACGTCGCAGAATATTAGTGTCAACCTCTAAAAGACACGACAGAAATAATACAGAAAGTTTTCGATGAAGCCCCACAAAAATACAACATACCAGACTTCGCGTCTCGACGAACATTTCAAACGTCAAGCTGTCTCGCACTTCTTTAGCACTGCTGCTATCGACATGCACTCTACATCGCATCGTCACTCCTGCATCGATATCGTCTATAAAACAATCGACAAGAGCCATCACTAGCGACGACACCATAGTGATTGCGAATGATCCGCGCAAACCTACGCGGGGCCAATTAAACGGTTTTTACACCCGCACATTTGAGCCAAATTATGTTGGCCAGTTAACGTGATCGCATGTGTACATGCCGCGCGAGCAACTGTTGATTTTTGTATGCTCAATAGTTTTTGCACCTAAGTGTAATCTCGATTAGTTGCGTATTTACCGGTGTTTGAGTTTTGTTTGCCGTTTTGCTTTGTTTTTGGGAGACTAAAGTTTTAGCAAGCGAGTTTTATGAAAAAGATCTTTTGAGTTTTTAGGATTACCTATACGATCCAAAATACTTTTACAATAAAATGCCCGCAATTGCATTCTGTTGTAAGAGTATAGCAGAACATAGTTAAACCATTTAATTTATTTCAATCCAAACTATTGCCGTATGTAATTGATAATTGTCTTAATTTTTAGCTGGCATTTTAATATGTGATTTGCTCATATTTTTAATAATTATTTACCCCATTGTCATCATCAGACAAAAGATATCGGCTAGCCAGTAGTCCATCCATTTCGATAGATACATTCCCAGGAAGAACGTCATTAGTCCCTTAGCTTTTAAGACATTTCAAAGATGATCCTTGTGATTTTATTGAATAAACACCATTGAATACCATTGAACATAATTGAAGCTCGTCCGGGGAAGTACTACCACCACGCTTTTTTCTGCCGCCAAGCAGCAACGCTGTGTTTCGGTTTGAAGAGTGTGGTCGCCGGTGTAATTACAGGCACATGAGGTTTAACATCTGCGTGCCTCGGGTTGATGGACGCAGGGCAGTGCATCGTAGGGCACGTTCCTATTGTGCGTGACCTACGGGGCAATGTTTTGCATATAGGTGATGGTTACCACTTAACATCAGGTGGGTCTTCTGCTTGTTCCATCGGGTGGTTGTATAAAAAAAACACTTTGAACGATACCGAGCCATCTCTATTCACCAGCTTTCCGCGATCCTCATCGAAATGTCGTTGGTCCATCCAAACTCCTCGAATGACGAGACAATTATGGTCCTAAACGTCAATTCGTTTTAAAGTTAAGGCTCCGGTGACAGTGGCTCGCAATTTCGAAGCGCGATTGGCTATTATTTCATTTTATTTCATTTCGGGGAGGTTGTTTGAAAAAATAACTCTAGAGAAACACGCATAAATACTGTTTGAACACAAATAATACAATAATATAAGGGAAATGTGCTTGAGTCAGAAATCATTTTGGTATTAGGTAAACGTAAGACCAAACATACTAATACCAAAATGATTTCTGATTCGGGCATGTTTCCCTTATATTATTGTATTATTTGTGTTCGAACAGTATTTATGCGTGTTTCTCTAGAGTTATTTTTTCAAACAACCTCCCCGAAATGAAATAAAATGAAATAATAGCCAATCGCACTTCGAAATGGCGAGCCGCTGTCACCGGACTCTTAAGTGTAAAGTACAACGTTATACAAATCTAAATATATATAACTCAAAGGTGGCTGACTGACTGACATAGTGACCTATCAACGCACAGCCCAAACCACTGGACGGATCGGGCTGAAATTTGGCATGCAGGTAGATGTTATGACGTAGGCATGCGCTAAGAAAGGATTTTGATCAATTCTACCCCCAAGGGGATAAAATAGGGGATGAAAGTTTGTATGAGATTTTCAAAGTAAACGAGCGCGAGCAAAGCCGCGGGATCAGCTAGTTTGTAATAAAAATCGTTTTATATTATTTCATCATTTACTTATACTTCATCTGTATTCTATACAGTGGAGTAGTGTAAAGGCTATAGACAAGGGTAACCAATAAATAACAAGTAATAAATTAATGATAAAATAAAAAAATTGGTCATATTCAATAGGTCACCCTTAGGGTTTTGGTCACATGGCATTGGTACAGCTTCCGAAGACTATTACAGAGGAGTTTCGACTTGAAAGGGGACTAATCACGCAATGCCTTTGACAACCTTTAGCCGCTTATTAGAGCCATCGACAGACATGCAAATGAAAACCCCAGGACACTGCACACACGACATAATCAAAAACTACGCTCGTCCATTGCATTTTTATTAGCATACTAATATTAACCATAATATTAAAATCGAAGCTTTGTCCTTCCATTTTTTATGATTTGCGATCTAATTTTTTCTTTTTTAAATGAGCTTCTCTACTTTTGATCTCATCTTGATTTATTTCTCGTTCTCACACCGAATTAAAACGCAAAACGGAATTTAAATAATCATACAATCCAACATCAAACAAACAAACAAGATACAAAACAAACTACCTGTCGAAGGCTGTTTTAAAACATGATAATTCTTCAGAGCGTGCCTGTTTGCAAAAAACATGTCAATTATGCGTGTGGACCCTTGATGCTGTCATGCCAGTGACGACGAATTAAATTATTTCCGAAATCGTATCGCCGTGAAATAGTGATGAATTAAATTAAAGAATAAATATTCATGCCTGTGTGTACTGTCGAGTAGGTAGTTATAAATTGTGTTGATCGGTAGTCAGAAGATTAATTTTTTTGGTAATACACAATAATATGGTTTAATATAAATATTTCTTTTTGGAAGGTATAATGAAGCTCACGGGTCTAAGCCAATTGCAAATCATGATTTGTTTGAGCAGTTGTGTCGTTACTATTGTTATTTTACTCAGACATAAGTAAAATTCGTAAATATACTACCAAAACCCAAAACAAGGGCGGCAACAAAATTATTTTCAGAGCCACATGTTGATTTCGTAAAAATAATATCAGTGTAACAAAAATAAGTAACGCGGCAAAATTAAATCGTGTCGAACAAAACATTACAAAATGTTTTTGTTAAATAACGAACAAACTTCAGCGTGCCAGTCGTTGAGCGACAGCACATAGCGAAATATTAAAAAAAACTCAATAATTCAACGATATAGTCATAATGGCGGAATCGCTGGAAGATCTAGGCACAATGCTCAGACCTCGATATTGTCTCCCAACAGGTGGGTCTTAAGATGAACATGAGCAAGACGAAAATCATGTCTAATGCTCATGTCGCACCCGTGCCGGTACATGTTGGGAGCGATATCATCGAAGTTGTTGACCACTACGTGTATCTGGGTCAGACTATCCAACTAGGTAGGTCCAACTTCGATAAAGAGGTCAGCCGACGAATCCAACTCGGATGGGCAGCGTTCGGGAAATTACGCCACATCTTCTCGTCACACATACCGCAGAGCCTCAAGACGAAAGTCTTCAACCAGTGTGTGTTGCCAGTAATGACATATGGAACTGAGAAGTGGTAGCCTCATCACCAAGCTCAAAGTCGCACAACGAGCTATGGAGAGAGCTATGCTAGGAGTTTCACTACGAGATAGAATCAGAAATGAGGAAATCCGTAGGAGAACCAAGGTAGCCGATATAGCTCTCAGAATCAGCAAGTTGAAGTGGCAATGGGCAGGTCATATAGCTCGAAGAACTGACAACCGATGGGGAATAAAGGTTCTTGAATGGCGACCACGAACAGGAAGGCGAAGTGTGGGACGCCCTCCTACCCGATGGACTGACGACATTGTTAGGATCGCGGGTAGTCGGTGGATGGAAAGGGCTCAGAATCGTTCTTCCTGGAAGCGGATAGGGGAGGCCTATGTCCAGCAGTGGACTTCTGTGGGCTGTTGATGATGATGATGAATATTTCAACGATTCAAAACTCGTCAGCAACAAATTTTGGAAGCGGGGATATATGAAAGAATTACATGAATAAAATGGTATGCCACAAAATAGCTACTGGTTTTTAATCCATTTAATTTATTTTCTTCTTCGAAAGAAACGACATTTGATATCAAAGAAAATTACAATTAATAGGGACAAGTATTTACAAAATGTACAAAATACATATGAAACTATTGAGCTATCTGCAAACCGTTGCAAACATTGATTTGTTTTATCTAAAGTATTATTAGTAAGTACTGGAAAAATTGCTCTTTATGGCACACTACATCAATTCAATTCATTTATTTTAAAACCATAGGGACTTTTGTAGAACACTTACCCCCGGTTTCTGAAAGCGAGATCAACACTAATCGGTTGTCAAGTCACTTGCTATTTCAGATTTTAGACACAGAAACCGGGGGTTAGTTACGTTAAAACCAAATATTTACATAACTTATGATGCAGCTGTATAGAGGCTTTGTCAAAAAATTATCAAGGTAGGTCATCCAATAGCCACACTCTTTCGAAAGAACTTAGTGACCCGACAAGAAGAAGAATTTAAAACTAAACGTATAGATTGACGATAAATTTTAGTAAAAAAACGATCAATCAGAAAAACATCTACTAGAACTATATATTATATCATTGAAATACTGTAAAAAACAACGATTAAATATTAATTTTATTACAAAAATTCAACATTTATCGCTCTAATTAAAAATATTATTCGCATGTTTGAAATCTTCGGAGCATTAAGTAAAACAAAAACGGCTCATTCTAGCTGCGAAATTTATTACTCACAATAAAACGTATGAATTATTTACTCAGTAATTAATAATTCATTGGAGATTCTATGATAACGGGAATATTATTTTAATTCGGGTGAGGCGAAAGGCAAAATTTTAGGATGTTGGTAGATCTGATTTTACACCCTCACGCGCTTTACAAGGTTTTATTATCACATTAGTAGGTATCACAAGAATGATTAAAACCATAACTTCGGTTATATCATCGGTGCTTATGTTTGAGATTGACCGAGAGGGTAATCAGAGGCACGGCGAAACATATAAACCTTGTATAACGAGATTACCTAGGTACATTTACATGATATACGATATTACGATCGAGTTATTACATTAAATAAGAAATTATGTAAGCATACATAAAGCAGAACTAATGATAAAATCTAATCATAACTTTACATGATATATAAAAAAAAACAGTTTTAAATATTTCTAAAGTCAAAGCTGGCTAAAACATTATAATCATGCTACTTTCGTTATATTTATGAGTGGGTTCATAATGCAACTTTATAAATTAAAAATAAAATTACCCATGTATTCAAACTAAATAAAAATAAATGTAAATTGAAGCGACCGAGCTCGGTATTCGTTCTTTTTTCATCCTCTATTTGAGTTAGTTTGCAGCCCTAAAGTTTGATTATACACTATTGAACTCCATTGTATAATATTCCTCGATGTTTGTTTACAGTACACAGATGAAAGTCTGCACTGGTGGCATTTCACGCGCTAGATAAATTATATTCACTACACAAATGCAGTGCATCATTAGATCGAAAAACCAATCACAGCAACTCATGTTGAGTGAACTGTGAAATGTATACTTTATTACAGTGTTTTACCCACTATAATGTAAGCCTATTAACATCTAAGTAATAAATAAATAAATTACGTTTATAAAAGGCTCTCCCCACAGGCGCGTCCTACGATATCTGTTTTTAGTACATATATTATTAGGACGCGCACGAAGTGGTAACTAACTGCGATAAGAACGTCACTATCAGTGCTGATCCAGAATACAAGAAATAATTATCTCCTTTTAGCTGCGTCCTAAAAACTCCGTGACCATAACATAACAAGCCAACGCGTTCGGAGCTCACCGCGCCTAATATCTAAACAAATCGATCCCCTTGCATTAGGGTCCTACCCACTCATCTCTATCGATAAAAAACATTATTATGCATATTTTTAATTTTATTTTTGTTTCACCCCCGACTGCAAGCGCCCCGTATTAAATCAATACTGGCACCCGTTAGGTTGCTTTATTTTGTGCGCGTGTGGCTGCCTTTTCGGCTGTTGTAGTGAGAGCCAGTTCCGAGAGCCGGACCCATAGACTGACCTGCATGGAATTCTTCATGGAGTTTTACATGCTACTGAAATATCTGCTGTTTTTTTGCGAGAAAAGAGCAAGGTGGGAACGAAATAAAAAAAATGTACATAATATTAAAGTATTAATTTATCTTACGACTTTTAACCTTAGTTACGGTAATCATATATCTTCAAATATCCACTAAATATTTTTATCACCAAGTACAACTATTTATTCTTTTAGAATCTGGGGGAGGGGGGAGTCTAACAGGTATTCAGAACGAGCTATAGTGGACTAGATACCTCGGATAAGTCCATAAAAACATTGATGATTTTTCTACCAGAGTTAACCGCAAGATTTATTCGTACTAACGAAAGATCTCGAGGCGAGTTTAAGCATTGTCCAAGCTTTGACATTATTTTGATTTCCAAACTTACATTTATTGACAAAGAAAATTACAACTAATAGTTACAATTATTTACAAAATGTACAAATATACATAATACATATGAAACCGTTGAGCTATCTGCAGACCGTTGCAAACGATCTATAGATAGCTCAACTGATCCAAATCAGTGCCAGTCGGAAGCGTACCCAAGACACTGGCTGCATTGCCACGCTGAATGGCAATACTAATGCGAATAATAATAACTTCCATACTACACCTAGGTAAGAGGTAAGCTTTCTTTTTCAAATTTCGACCGCCAATAAATTCCTACCCAGGTCTGAAAACCCGGCTAAACTGTGTATTAGAACCGCCGGAATCCCTAATAGCACAGTGCACCTTCCCCGCGTCTAATGGACGCTGGATGCCGAGCCTCCACGACCTCCACTCAGACCATAGAGCTTTGCTTCTATAAGAAGCGTCCACCGTCATTTTTACATCCTAATTCTAGTAGCACCGGTGGTCTTGTGTGACCTCTCATCTGATAAGGTCGTTAGTTCGAATATGGATGTAACTACCAATGAATTTTTCTCTTCACGTACATATTTTAGATAGATATATAGAAAATTCTTTATTGCACAGAACAAAATGTTTCGTACATAGGCGACCTTAATGCACACACACATTTTACCGGCATAAACGTTGATATTAAAAACTAAAATCAAATCAAACTTTCTGTATTCATTGTAATCACAAGGATGACTTTAAAAAAGAGAAGACAATGAGATTTAGCGATAAGACCGCCCATTGTACCTAATAAGCAATAGTTTTATAATTCATCCAAGTTCTTGTGTGCAATTAATATATTTGTCTATAATTATTTCAGACTGATTTATTTGACTACTCTCTAGTGAACTACGACTTACAGAATACGGTCACCACATTTTAGTAGAGCTGGGTTCGCAGTGTTTTTTTAGAGGCTAATGCACAGTTCGCACCGGAACGTGGGACAGAGAAATCTTCGTTTTGTAATTACATAAAAACGACTCGGATTTTAGGCGCATTCAGAAATTAGTAGGCTTTAGGATGTTTTGAAAACACCACGTACCATTAATGCATCAATACAGCCCTATTAAAATATGCCCTCGTCCAAAATCATAATGAGATTTTGCAAATTAAGATGTAATCTTCTTGTTGAAACAGTGTGGTGAAGGGATTAAAAGTGCATTTAAAGCATAACCAGTTATAACGATTGCCTGGAAGAGATTGGTGTTTAGCGATATGACCGTTTCATTTATGATCATTTTACTTACTTAGTAGTTAAAAGTTTTTTAATGGTTTAAAGAAGCTTCTATTTATCTATGCGTGTATACCATAAGGTGTGAATCTATCTATCTAAGTACAGCACACTGTCTTATTAGCAATGTTATATTGTAACAACATAATAACACGATTATATCAATTTATGTTTTCATTGTCTCCGATTATGCTAATCGTGGAGTTATTACCAAGATCGCGACCGGACGGAAGCGCCGCGCAAAAAGCGACAATTCGTGTAAATGTGCCACTCAAGTGGGCCAGTTCCTTCATCTTTGTGTTCTACTATTAAATAACTCTAATGGACACATCCTCGACATGTTTCCGTTGAGTGACACAGGAGATACAATAGTCACAGTGACAACTTGCAATTGTAATATTGATTAACTTGAATACTTTGACTTTGACTTTGCAACCTTTCATAGTAGCCCTCACAACTTGGTCGGTAGCTGGCTTCTGCGCCGGACGTGGGTTTGATCCCCGCCGAGAACAATTATTGATTTTGTCTGATGATATTAGTTCTGCAATGTCTGTGTTATATAATAACATTTATATACAAAGAAATTAAAAATTCACTTATGTATTTACAAAATGTACAAAATAAATGTTATATGCAATTTTATAACTAGGTATGTGTATTTAAAAAATAAAAGAAGTATAATAATACACCGCTTTGGTTTCTATATACAATCTTTGATTAGGCTAGAAAGTAATGTTTTGTGAAATGTCCACAATTTTCTTTGGATAGCTCAAAGGCAATGTTTCCTCTACCTACCCCTAGATATCCTCAAGGAGTTTCTGATTATACTTATTGTGTTTTACACTTTCGTGTATATCAAAATTTGGAGGCCACGCCATTTTATTTATTAAGTTATTTACTATTTATTTATATCAATTAAGAAAAACTCAGGCACGTCTGATATCATATCTATCTTAGATTCTTCGAGGGTGTCAAATTAGGTTTCTACTCTACCTAGACAAAGTTGGTATACCATATGTGACAGGTGGCAAGCCCATTGCCACTGCTAGGATCTAACAGATCTTATCTAAATGGTTTACCTTAATAAACCCGGTTAAAAACCATAATCGATGCATAGCTTAATCGATCGGTTGCGATTACTAATGCAAACAAGCACGCCGAGTGATTCACTATCTCGATTTAAAGTGCCATAGACACTA
Source organism: Plemyria rubiginata (assembly GCA_963576535.1). NCBI lineage: Eukaryota > Metazoa > Arthropoda > Insecta > Lepidoptera > Geometridae > Plemyria > Plemyria rubiginata. Next base: position 1,717,205 of record OY754905.1, read on the forward strand.
CAAGCTAATCTGGGGTGACAAGCAACACAGTTCACAGATTCAAGGACGTAGCAAGTCGCATCTAGCTTGAATCTAAAGGATGCGCCTAGATCTTTGGCGCTTCCTTCATCCAATTACTGTGTTAGTCATTGTGATTCGAGATGAGAACTGTAGAATAAAGATGAATCAAATTGTAGTTAGCACTCGAGTGGTACATACATAATTCTGACCTTTGATTGGATTCCCACTGTGCTTTTTGTTTTGTAAAATGTAAGTATCTTATTGCATGTACAAACTGATTAAATAAGTAAATAAAACTACCCACATTTTGAAGTAGTTGGTACTACATACGTGACAGGTTGCAAGCCCAAGTACATAAGTAAGTTAAGTATCTAATACCTTTAAACGAGCAATAACTACTTGTAATACCTATATATATATATATATATAATAAATAAAAAATAATCTGAATCTCGGAAATGGCTCCAACGATTTTCATGAAATTTGGTATGTAGTGGGTTTCGGGGGCGACAAATCGATCTAGCTAGGATTCAGATAAATAGATAGATAACTCTTTATTGAATATTACAACAAAATACAGATAACATTTGAACTTAAAAACTAAAAATTGTAATAATTCAATGGGCGGCCTTATCGCTAACAGCGATCTCTTCCAGACAACATTTCAGCAACCGAGCAAAGCTAGGTCACCCAGATATTTATTCCTTACATAAATATTGGCAGACTTTCCGCAAAGCAAGCCCCAAACTAAGCATAAATGCAATATGGGACCAGATATCTGATACAATATTTATATAGTTTTTCTTAATGCATGAAAAGAATAAAATACATAAGATCAGCACATTCAGCACACAAATGTTTGTTCTCGCTGGGGATCGAACCCACGTCCTACAGCGCAAAAGGCAGAGCTCTGAAACTAAGCTGTAAGGTCTCATTAAAACTATAATAGAAAGTGGGAAATTTCTAAACATTTCAGCCCACAACCTTCGGTAGCCAGAACAAAACAAATAAATCTCAACAATTTTGTCGACAGCAAATACTTACTGCAATCACAATCTATAGGTACTTCTTTCAGCAATAATATTATTGCTGTTATTGCTGTATTAGTATTGCTACGGTTTATTATCTGCATTTACGGGCTATTGTAATCCATTAAATGACGTCAGCATTGTCATTTTCATACATTATTAATAGAGCCAAGGAATTATTCAAATTCCTTGAATAGAGCTGTTCTATCAGCGGCGATATGCTTGCTACCTATCATAAATATAATACAAAACTACTACAAAAAGAGCATATACTGCTGAAAATATAAAGATAATCCTATATTATGCCGTGATCTCCAGCACTTCGCTTGAAGGTATTAATTCAGCTCACTTCGAAATATAATGTATAAATAATTCATTTATCAATGGTCAATAATAACAGCACCCTCTCCGATAATTTGCAAGTCAGATTTATCAAATTCGAGTCGCAAGTCAGGCGGATATAAATATCATCGATAACGTTCGTTCAAAGAAATCGATTGAACAGTTACTTATAGCTCTCCTTGCGTGCCATTTTTAAATATCTGGCCCCTTATTCACAATGACCATTTGCACCGCGATCACAGCTAAGACAAGACAGCCGGAGTCATACGGTCAGGGCAAAGTATCTCCTATGTCATAAAGAATAAAGCCCAACCTCAAGTTTTGACGTTTCACGGTTTGGGGCAAGGAATCTCCTATTGTCATAGTGAATAATGCCCCTGAAGTGCAACGAGCTAGGTACGGCTTAATTTGTTGCCTGAGTTTTGGTCGCGCGAAACTGGCACCCTCCCCTTAAGGCGTTGACAACACCTAATATTCTTCTCGCTCGCACGATTCGACATTTTGAAAGATATAAAATTACTAAATACAATTTTGAAAAATCGCAAACAACTATTTTTGCATTTTTTGCATTGATGCAAGTTTTCCTACTCAAAAGTTTGCTTATGTACGAAAACTAGAAAAGCAAACTTTTAAGTAGGAAAACTTGTATCGATCAAAATGAATTTTTTACTAAACTATGCGCAATGTGATTGCACACAAAATGGTTGTTTGCGATTTTTTGAGAATAGGTTTTGTGATTTTATATCCTTCTACAAGTCAAAACGTGCGAGCGAGAGTCACATTAGCTCTTGTCTTCACCTTAAGACGTTTCAAAGTGATCCCTGTTTACTTTTTTACTGTTGACTTATTAATTACATTGAATACTAGTTCCGCCCAGCGGTTTCACCCGCGCAGATTTAAATCCCGGTATTCCCACGGGATAAAAAGTAGCCTATGTGTTATTCCAGACTCTCTGCCAAGGTTCATCCAGATCCGTTCAGCCGTTCCTGCGTGAAAGAGTAACAAACAACTATCCATCTATTCATACTTACAAACTTTCGCATTTATAATAGTCGTACGATTTTATGTTTCATTTTCCTCACAGCTCATTTGGTCATAGCTCTCCCGCACAGGCTTGTTTAGGGAATAGGTACCTATCTACTACTGAGCGCATTACTCACTTGATAATAACAGGCAGACAATGAAAGCAAAATGCAGAATCTAGTTAAATATATACATGTCTGTGAATAATCAATAATATTATCGACGTGAAAAGTTGAATGTCAAATGTCTAGCCTCACGTGAAGCAAATACCGAGATATTATAAATAATTCACTCTTGGTAGGCTAGTGTTGTGTGACCGCAACACGATCTTATAAACCTACCTAGTTATCTAGTTTAGTTGGTTAGTTCTAAAAACCTGTGTCAAGCGCGAAACGAACCTCTTTTAGGCGCAATTAAGGGGCTGACAACCATCAAACAACTTCACACTCCCACGTTTCGACATGTTGAAAGATATAACATCACTTAACATCAAATTTCGAAAAAAGTTTACTCAACTGAAGCAAACTTTTGAGTGGGAAAACTTGCCGGTATCGATAAAAAACCATTAAAAAAATTGTATTATGCCCGCCTTTTCCCATCCCTAATAAATCGGACAGTTTATTTTCCTATAGCTTGGTATTAAATGCTAAACGATTACCTACTAAACTGATCATGGTTTAGACCTATTATATAAAACGTTGTACGATTGTATAGAACTTACCTATCTAATGTATTTTTGTGCAAAAGATTGTACCTGTCTGTTGTGTCAGTTATGTTTTTTTTTCTCTGTGTTCTCTGTGTGTTATGTGTCAAATAAATGTTTCTTTCTTTCTTTCTTTCTTTCTTTACCTAAATGTTGCAAATTGTTACAATGTGCCGATAATTTACTTCTAAACTTAGAAGTCATGAGATAAAAAACAGTTTCACTCGAATCATTTCTTTATTCTCTACTAGCGACCCGCCCGCGCCCCCTACTTCGCACGGGTGCACATATCATGCATGTATTATACATATAAACCTTCCTCTTGAATCACTCTATCTATTTAAGAAAACCGCATCAAAATCCGTTGCGTAGTTTTAAAGATTTAAGCATACACAGGGATATAGGGAAAAAAGATCAGAAAAAGCGTCGTTGTTTTATACTATGTAGTGATTGTACAAAGTAAAAATAACAAGTTAGCTTAAATTAAAAAATTAACAAGGGCAAGCTTAACCCTAAAAAGAGGTCTCTTCCAGCAAACCTTGAAGGAGTGAGATAAGTAAATTTGGAGGTGTGATCATTGTTAAGCACGGTTGACATATTATCAACTCATGATTATTTAATGTCTAAGGGGGTAGTCAGAGGTGGGTACTAGGTATGTTTTGCAGTACCCACGTTTTGCAGTAGTTGATATTCAATACTTTGTTGCAAGGTCATCACCGCGATGTTTTCCTTCACCGATTGCGAGGGGACCAATAATGCACGACAAGATAATGTACGGGATGATAATGTACACCCCAATAATCCGTGTCCACTTTGCTACTTTTTCAGCTGGAGTTCTAGATAGGTTATTAGGTTTTTTTTTTGAGAAAAGTATCAAATTGGCTTCCAATTATCGTGCTGTACATTATCAATTCAATTCATTTATGCACTCATTATTGTTTCAAAAATTGTATATGAATGTTACATCGGAAAAACACGATATCATAATTAATTTAAATCTATATTAATAACAAAAAAAGTCACAGCATGTAAATGTTAAATAAAATAAAATAATTATTGAACAAAATAAAGTTAAGTGTCGTACAATAACCGCACTCATTGAGAGCACTCGTAGTTTGAACTAACATTTTTCGCAGGGTAAAATACATTGATGCACGACCGGATTTCAACTCACGCCCTTAAGATTGAAAGGGTCTACTAGTCTCCTAATAGTCCACCGATGCTTACTTCGCTTGACGTTGTTTATATTTGGAACTAGCTGATCCCGCGGCTTTGCTCGCGCTCGTTTACTTTGTAAATCAAATTCAAACTTTCATCCCCTATTTTATCCCCTTGGGGGTAGAATTGATCAAAATCCTTTCTTAGCGAATGGCTACGTCATAATATCTACCTGCATGCCAAATTTCAGCCCGATCCGTCCAGTGGTTTTGGCTGTGCGTTGATAGATCACTATGTCAGTCAGTCAGTCACCTTTGAGTTATATATATTTACTAGCTTTTGCCCGCGGCTTCGCTCCCGTTTAAAAGTATTATTATTAATTAGGCATAGTTTTTGCGGCTTTACTTTTGTTAAGCGTGTGCAAAAAATTGGAGGGTTGAATTTATCAAAATCCTATTGAAGCGGACGTCTTCATCATAGTAGCTCCAATCTTTAATTTCAGTTTAATCAGTCGAAAATCTAAGAAGATTTATACAAACTTTCGTCCCTATTTTATCCCCTTAGGGGTGGAATTTATCAAAATCCTTTCTTAGGGGATGCCTAAGTCATAGTAGTTTTATGCATGCAAAGTCAGCCCGATCGGTTAAAAATTGACAATATTTCATACAAACTTTCATCCCCTATTTCATCCGCTTGGGGGTAGAATCGATCAAAATCCTTTCTTAGCGGATGCCTATGTCATATCATCTACCTGCATGCAAAATTTCAACCCGATCCGTCCAGTGGTTTGGGCTGTGCGTTGATAGATCACTATGTCAGTCAGTCAGTCAGTCAGTCAGTCAGTCAGTCACCTTTGAGTTATATATATTTAGATATAAGATATAAGATAGAAGAGAAGATTACTTGTACATCAAATTTAAAACAAGTTCGAACAGAATCAATAACTTTAATAAAAGCTATTCTAAAAACGAATTAACTGTTAACATAATAATAGTTTCCCAAATCAAAATTCTTTGTGAATTATTTAATAGGACTATGCCCACACTAAGAAATTAGGGGTGTCAAGCGTACTCGTTCGAAAAACTGATTGCACGTACTTTGCTTTGTCTGTGGAATAAATCGGCTAGACTGAGAAACTTCTCAGTCCATTTCAGCCAACGGCTGTCTGGTAGAGATCGCTACTTAGCGATAAGGCCGCCCATTATACTTTTAGTTTTAAGTTAAATTTTTGTTGTGTTCTTAAGTTGTGTGCAATAAATATCTATACATGAGTGTGTGGTATGTCTACTTCGCAGCATGTAAATCAAGTGATCATGACAGCCCTACCAGTGTAATCTATTATTTGAAAAGGCGATCCCTTACACAAGCACGACAATTAGCTAATAAACAACAGGCCGCCTGAATATTTCATGTTACTATTACCCAATAGGAAAGCCCGAGCGCTTTCTTGATTAATTTATTTCACAGACGACGGATTATTATTTTAAAAGTAATTTTGGTACAAAAAACATAATTTCTGTTTCCGCTCGAATATTATTCGGATATATCCGGACTGGAGTTATTAAGGAGAATGTCCATCGTGATTTAAAAATATGTTTATTTTTTATTTTTTATTTTACTGGTGACTTTGGACGAAAAGGAAGACCAAGAGCCTCTCAACTTTGACAAACGAATTTATAAGTTTCTCTGCGAGTCAGCTTTTGCAAAATCCAATTCTTTATTTCTGAATATGCGAGGTGAACAGATATCGAGTAGTTTATTCAGGCTTATGGATGATGACGTGTGATCCCATCTTTTGATCACAGCCTCGTGTAATATTTTATAACATGCCTTTTACCATCATGTTTATGCATTGAATAATTTAAATATATTTATGTAACGAGGTGTCGTTGTATGCAGTTGGCCGAGGGACGATGGAAAATCACAAAAAAGCAATTGACCTAAATACGCGCGCCCCTTCCACGTGACCGCATAATAATAACACGTCAATCGATTCTGTCTTAACCCTAAAATGCGATGCTCAGCTGTTTTGGCGCGCGCGGCGAGCTCGCCGCCTGCGCAGACACCCGGTTTTGGGCAGCCGCGCATGTGCCGCTCGCAATATGGCCACCCCACCGACACCGCACCAAGCGATATTTTACAATAATTCCGCACCCCCGCGTATTGTTTGCACCCATTACAATTATATCGAGACCGTTACTCAACCTTTGTTTATGCCGAAAGGGTCGCTAGCATTTGGTAGTCGCAGCTCAAACGCAATTCAGCTGTTGCCAGTCAGTGAATGTGTTTTAAAATTTTCAACGTGCATTTTATATGTTTCATTTTTTCTCTTTTAAGCCTTCTTTTAGATTCGCAAATACTGAACGAATATTTTTTTTTATCTGTGTGAAGGTACGCCAAATGCCGAAGATCAGTTTTAATTACCCGAAAATACGCGAATATAAAATGGTTTTTTATATTATTTTTATAATCTGGACAGTGTATATTTGGGCCAATTATTTCCGTATTTTGAAATAAAACGAATGCAGTCCACGGAGATTTTGGTAAATCCATGACACACCCTGTTTGGTATTTCCGATTTACCATTAAAAAGATTTCAATGGTGAAGTCGATTTATAGTGTTCGAGAGTCATAATAATTTTGTTTCAATTAAAATTTCGATAGGTTTTTTTAGAAAGAAGAGACAAGATGTAGAGCCAAAGAAAGTGGTGAGAAAATACTGTACCAACCGTACTGAAGTGGGATAAGGGCAGGGAGAGGATTAAAGATGAACGAATAATACTCGTGACAAGACAAGAATAAGAATAAAAAACTAATGAAAAGCTTTACATGATGAAATAAAATGAAAAATGAAATTAAAAGTGAAATGAAAAATTAAATGCATGATTTATCGGAAAATCAAGAACCTTGGTTTCAATATCAAAGTACCTACCAATCTTCAATAACAATTATCATAATGACATTCCATTGTATCGAATATGTAGTGAAGCAGACAATAATTGAAAACTTTATTCTTCCTCAAGAACAGTACTAAAACATCACTAACTACCCTCTAAATACATATTTAAGTATTTAAGTATATTAATTGCCTTCATTTTCAAATGATGATAATGAATCATAATTTATTAACATATTTAATTTCAGTAAAAGTAGAGCCGTGGGTAAGTTATAATAATGATTTATTTGAACCAGAAACTCGTTACGTAGCAAACTGCCTGCTAAGTGATTGCTGAGAATATGTATAGTAATTGGAGTAATGTCCTAGCTATAATAGTAACAGCAGTTATGCGGTTCATGTCTTGCATTGTGAGCTAATTAAATAATGAATTTATAAAATTATAATCAACTTGAATAATGCCGCAGTTTAACTTAAAGAACCCCATACATTTTCAATCAGACCATTTAGAATCTATTGAGCTATTATAAATTTTATGTCTCCACTTATATTTTCTAACCTGTCTGTATTATAAATTTCTGTGTGTTTGTGGCCAAATAATAAATGTTTGTTTGATTCTATTTGGACGTATCTCTGACTACCACCCTTAAAAAATTGTTTAGTTGCACTTGGTACCAAGATATTCGATAGCTACCGTACCTGGGTACTAATGTGCTAAATAAACTATAGTGTAATATTACCCGTGTTATTCCAAAAACATACAATTTTCCGTTAGCTTTTGTTTGCGAAATAAAACTTTCTAGAGTCAAGCTTGCATGTATGTATTTTGCTAGCAGAATTTAGCATCAGTTTTTTTAGCAAAAGAATAAAAAAAATAAAAATGCACTAGTCAAAGTTGCGACTGATACGCAACCATTTTTAATAGATGAAACCTTTTCACAACCAGCAATAAACAACCGACATTCATAAAGAAATGCAAAAACTAGGAAAAATCTAAGCGGAAACAAGACCGAAATTCAGGGCGTTGAGAGTAAAGGCCACTTGAAAAACATACCTTTTCAGATATTATTCTCATTTTCATATTCTTTGGTATGTTTATTGCCTCTAGAGGAGGCATTCAGGCGGGCTCGCCGATTCATGCCGGTGGAGAGGGCAAGTTTCACACTTTCCGGAATCGGTGCGTTACTTGAAGCATAGTGCTTCAACCACCGGACTAATTTAATGAGGGTGCCTTACAGCCGCCGCCCTTTATGTTGCATTAAAATGTGATTCACATAGAAAGGACATAATTAGTCACTACGGCATTATCTTCAGTGTTTTGAGGTTTTGAGAGGTGTCGCTTTGTTCGGCGCCCTGTTGCAGCAACGCATTGGAACTTGTTAATTAGCCTCTCAAACGATTTAGCTTTTTTATAATACTTGATTAAAGAACATACCTATAGTGAAAAGAGTGCGTTTGGTACGTCTCTGTGCAAACTTACTATTATTCCTATTGTTAAAAGGGATATAATCTTGAGATTATGATTGCGTACTTGAATGTTCCGCTTAATTTTATTAAATATTACTAGCTGGTACCCGCGACTTCGTCTGCGTACTTTTCGCAATAAAAGGTAGCCTATGTCTTTTCTCAGGGTCTAAAGATTGTCCGTGCCAAAATTCATCAAAATCGGTTGAGAGGTTTAAGCGGGAAAGCGTAACAGACAGACAGATAGACAGAGTTACTTTCGCATTTATAATATTAGTAGGGATTTTGTTTTCAAATATTTTGTTTTCATCTTAAATAGTGCTTACAAAGATAATTTTATAGATGTCTATCTATTGTATTAAATATGAATGTAATTACAAAAAACTGTTACTAAGTCGGTTTAACGTTTGAGTAGTAACTCTGTGGTATTGTTTTTCCAAATTCGCTATTCAGTTTAGAAGGGGAACAGTAAGTCTTTGTTCTTCTTCTTCTTATCGTGTCGATGCTTTCCTATTCTATATAATTTTGGCAAAATACGTGGCCACCTCAACAGCGCCACCTGTGGCTGCATTAAGGTCTTCCCTCGTGCAGGTGTTTGGGCACGAGGGGCACACTAGCAAGCGCTGCATTGTCTGAGTAGCAGCACCACAGTCACAGCCCGTTAGAGTGGGATCCCTGAACCACCATTTACTCATGTTTTCTCTGCTGCGGCCCACTTGAGTGCGGAGTCTATTCAGCGACTTCCACACGGGCCAAGGCAAGTCGTGTCCTGGTGGAGTCAAGTCTTTGTTTAAGATAGCCGCACCGTAGCAGATGCGAATTTCAACGGCGTAGAAAGTGGAGGCTTGCATTTTTTTGAAAGGATTTTTAAGTGTGCTTACTTAAATACTTTTGTGGTGCGTAGGGTTATCATTTTAAAATGTAGAGACGCCTGTCTAGGGTGACTAAATTGCTAGATTTTTCGATGAAAAGGTTTGTCTAAGTATTAAGAATGCCGTATGCGAGAGATCCGAGATCCCGATCCTAAAAGGCGGATCGAGTGGGTTCAAAACCGGTCGGGCACTGTCAGTTGAGTAAGACTGTCTCATTCACAAAATAGCGCACTTTTAATTTTGTCCTTCTCAAACTTCTCCAGGCTTCTTCAAGTTATTCCCGGCTGAAGAAGGCTACTGCTGTAAGTAAGTCTTCTTTATTTCCAGCAAGCAGTGACAAGGTTATATATCTATTGGGTTTTGTACAGATCACTCTTAATTTTCCTATTCCAAATATGTTTACAACTAAAGTCAACATTATTAAATCTAAAACAAATTGTCACGTTTACTATAAAACTATCAAGGTTGCCACTTCCATGAAATTACACGTGTAATAAGGAAGCTCCGCGTATAAGGGTGTAAAGATGAAACGTAACTTTATCATTTTGACGCTTCTTGAGGCCGCCCACGTAGTCCTGGAATGCGAGGGCGTAGCCTCCCAACGACAGCAAATCCTAGGAACCCCCAGGTCACTCCTCCACGCCTGTGAAGCCCCCAGGAAGCTTCTGCGCTTTTGGGAGGAGTTAGGCTGGCTACAAGTGTAGCCAGATCACCCCTCACGCATAATGGACCACCTTAGAGTCTAAATGCGGACACAGGAGTCCAAATCAAGTATCAAGTAAGACGCTTCTTGAGATTGTAGTCACAAAATACCTACTTAACCCTCATCTTCTAATCAGTATTATAGATCCGAGTTTTCTTTAACACGATTTTCATTTCCTCACTCATATTTTCGATCGTAAGCGACTTGCCTCGGCTTCGCACGGGTGCAAAATACATAAAAACTTTCTTTTTGAATCACTTTTTCTATTAAAACCGCATCAATATCCGTTGCGTAGTTTTAAACATCTAAGCATACATAGGGATAGACGGACAGAGAGACAGCGGGAAGGGACTTTGTGATATACTATGTAGTGTATGTAGTAATTATATATGCATGTAGTATGTGTGTATGCAGTGTATATTTACTTAAAAATCGTAACGTATAGTCGCGCTCTAGACCATTATGAATAAGGGCCTAACAAAATAGGACAAATTATAATAATATCGATATATGAATCCGAAACAAGAATTTTTTTCCTAAAAGAGTAGTATTTCATCAAGCGTTGGTGTGTTGGAACTAATATATTATCTGTGGCTGCACTTTGTTTCCTAAAGCTCAGCGACACCCAATGATCGGGCGCGTGGAATATGAAAACGGAGGCACGTCTGAGAGTGCGTTTGTTTGATATTAAACCTACAGCTTGCATTTTTATAAACAACTGTAAAAGCGTAATTTAAATGTAATATTTTTATTCTTACATTATTTATTAGGTATCTTTCGCATAAGTAAATGTACAAAATAATAATAAAAAACTCTATAGCCGCGCCGCGGCGCGACTATACCGCGTAAAGAATTCCAAGATCTACATACTTAATTTCCAAACTGAGGCCTCCTACTAAAATTACCTGTGTCGTGATTTATTTTTACCATATTCTAATTTTGTTAGTTTATTTATAATAAGCCTTATTACTCCGAGAACCTCCTCTTTTTTTAAGCCGGTTTAAAAGGAGCTACCTTATTTGATCGCGCTTTCAGAAACCGGGGATTTCTGAAAGCGCGATCAACATTAATCGGCTGTCAAGTCACTTGGTATCTCTATCTAATTTAAAGTAAAAGCTGCAATAGCAAGTGACTTGACAGCCGATTAGTGTTGATCGAGCTTTCAGAAACCGGGGGGTAATGTCTTAGGCCCGGCCTAATGGCGCTAAGGCCTAAAGGAGCTGACGTAATGACAGAATTTCTAAACAATAGGGTTTGAAATACACACTAGATATTGTCCCCTACATATGAAAATTGCACTTAACAAATGACACGACTCACCTAGTCATCTACCAAGCAAACCTTAAATCAAAATGCATAAGCTCAATCAAAGCCAATCGATATAATAATAGAGAACTTGAAGTTTATTGAAAAAAAATGTTTTCTTGGCAATTGTTTCTTAAGGCGCCTACCCGAGCGAATCGAGCACCGAACATGTTCATTATTGTTTTTTTTTTTTTATACAACTAGCTGATGGAACAAGCAGATGGCCCACCTGATGTTAAGTGGTAACCATCACCTATAAACAAAACATTGCCCCGTAGGTCACGCACAATAGGAACGTGCCCTACGATGCACTGTCCTGCGTCCATCAACTTGAGGCATACAGATGTTAAGCCTCATGTGCCTGTTATTACACCGTTTATTATTATTGTCCGTTTATTATTCTCATGTTACACCTTTACTTGGTTGACGCCCTTGGTGTCTTTGACATTTGCGCAGAATAATGTTTTCTTCTTTGCGGTGGAAGAGGGTGATGGAGAAAAAATAACGGCCTTCCTTGGAAACTACTCGAACATCGGACAGAACCTGTCAGTTTGACAACTGTCATCGAAAATGTAGTTTTTGTTCTTTCATTTGAGCTAGTAACTGGCATTCGTACCACGGGAACATCACGGAAAATGATATTGCCGTGAATCTACTGGCAACAAATGAACAAATAAGCAGTATGTTTTTTACTTCGCGTCGTTTTATTATTTTCATTCGCGACTCGGTGAACAAAACAGCAAGCGTCTTGCTCAGCTCGTACCCTTAACCATCCATTATCCGTAAGGCCGATGTTCAAAAAATCATCTGTTTCGTAAAATATTAAAGCTGAAAGTAGCACCTATCGATTGTGACTTGTTGTCAACAACATTGTTGAACTTTAATTATAAAGGTAGCAGGTAATGTTTAGCAGGTAATGTTTAAGATAATGTTTATTTCAGACAAAAAAGAGATACATATGAGTTGAGCCATACAGAGGTCTTATTCTAGGGATTTTAGCTTATCAGGCAATCTGGCACACTCTGGTTACGGAACATTACCTTCCGTGCTAGTTAAAAACTGTGTTACGGCAAGGTAAGTGCTTCTCTCCCCAGGTGCTACTATTTCTTATACCTATCTAGTGTTACAAACTCCTCCCGATGATTATACTTTAGCGCTTTGTCGAAGGTCTCCAGTAAGTCCGTGTTGTTGTTGTTGAGAATAATTTTCTTGGCCTTTCCAAATATATCCTTCAAGGATCTAAGGACATCCTGCTCTTCCTGGTGTAGGCTCTCGAAGTGGACCATGAGTTGCGATGCAGATTTTAGGTCGGCCTTGCATATTAGACACAGGAACCCTTCCAAAATCTCTTTATCGTTAGCTGCAGCCATGGTTTCCGTGATGGATTATGAGGTATACATGGATAAAATCATCGGTAGGTCCTTATTCGTAATGGTCTGTGAGCGCGCCAATAGCTAATCAGACTCTTGCTGTTTCTTTTCGTTGTCGTGAAAGTGACAGTGACAGGTATACTTTATTGAGCCACTATAAAATGGCAGGGATTATGAATAAGAGGGTTAGAGTTTTTTTTAGTTTTCAATTTTCTAATAACGAGAGCAATGTCACAGAGGCAGTACGTTTGAGCGATATGCATATCAACGTGCTTTACGTTTAAAGGATAAAATTAAAGCCTTTTACTTCCCGCACGTTGCAAGTACGTCTGTGAATAGGGTAATTGCGACTAGGTTTACAAAAGGGCACAGTATAAGTTTGGAATGTGAAAGCGGTAGCGGTGCTGCTTAAATTGACGTTATTTTTTGTTCAGGATAAAATTATATCCTACATAACATATAAATGCTACAGTTACGATATTTACCATCGTTTCTAAGAGCTCGATCAAAGCTGTCAAGTCACTCGCTATCTCTATCTAATTTGAGGTAAAAGCTGAAATAGCAAGTGACTTAAAAGCTGAGCTTTGATCGAGCTATCAAAAACTAAATAAATAAATAAATAATAAATAATGCTGGACAATCCACACAGCACTATCTAGCCCCAAAGTAAGCTATTCAAAGCTTGTGTTATGGGTAATAGATAACTGATATATTTAATACATTATATACTTACAGATAGATATTTTTTTATTATACATAGAAAACACCCAGACCATCGGAACAAATTTCTGCAGATCGTACACAAATTTGTTCCACGGCAGGAATCGAACCCGCAACCTCTTGCGTCGCAGGCAGGCTCTCGCCCGCTGCGCCACAGAGGTCGTCGTAAAACTGGCGGTTAGATCTTTGGATGTTTTTTTTATTCACGCCCTAGCTATACAACCGATGTGGTAAAGTTTCATAATCTTACTTACTAAAAACCTAAGCGCAGGTAAAACGCTTTCAGCGAAAATGCAACCAAATTCTAAAATGTGTGTTCGCTAGCAACGATATATTATTGATTGCATATATTTGTATATTTTACGGACTGTTATTGTTATCTATTGTTCTTTAGTACAGATGTATTGTGTAAATAAATAGAGCAACGGGTTTGGTTGAATAACAATGTCGCCGCCTATCGGCTGTGTTTCGTCCCTAGACTGTTTTATTGTTTTTTTTTATCGAGGGTCCAACTCATAAGCGAAGGTCAAACCCGTTCAAACAGCGCGACACGACTATCCGCTGTTTTTAGGTAGAGGATGACGGGGAATGCCGATCACCTGAGAGAAAAATGCTCTATTTGTTTTTTCTAAGTTAGTTTTGAGGTTTAGAGACTCTGCCTGCTCAAGCGTCACAACCCCTGCGATGCAGCGTGCTCGCTGTGTTTCAAACCTTATTTAATAAGTTATTGGAGTGAGCGGTATTACCCGACACGATCGCCATTACCCCTGCTTCCCCTAATAACGAGACGCGGCGGAGTGAACGTCAAAAAAAACATCATTATACTGAATTAAACGCCATCGCGATTCTGTCTTCTCCGTCCAATGGTTTTGTGCGACCATCATAGCTTCTTAGACCATCGTGGTTGGCTTGGCTGACCTACACTTCATCTGCCGGTTCGCGGTTGCCTTTCGAAAACCTTTATTCCCCAGCGATTGTCGGTTCTACGAGCTATAAATCAGCTCCTGTACGTTTCTTACCCAAATGGAGTACTCCAAGTTATCGGTATAAAGTACTTACCTGAAACAGAAAAATGAAGGTTAGTTACAATGTATACCTTTGTTACATTCACAATGCTGGCGTAATAAATTAAAAAGAATATGTAATATTCTTTAAACAGATTCCTTCGTCGACAAAGAGCAGCTTGCTGGCTCGCCGAAGATGGGCATAGCTCTATGTAATTAGACCAATTTAAATCTTAATTAATATTAATTGTCGGACGTCGGCAGAACGAATCTGTCGTATAAGTACTGCGGCGCACAAAAGTCATAATGAATAACTTAAATTTTATTTAATTAACGACGTGAAACTTTGAATTTTCAGTTTTGGAACGAAGCGCGTTCGCCGTTCGGCGCCATCTTTGAAGTTTGAAGCGTTCTCGAGTATAAGGGCCTACGCCGTTTGAGTGTAGCACTTTTTCACTTGACTGTACCGTAAAATAATACGTACTTTTATCCCCGCCGGACTCATTGTGCCGCTAATACAATACTTTGTCCTGTTAGGAACTAATCCGGATGTTGGCATTCATTATTATAGTATATTAGAAAGTACAGATATACACACGGTACGCATCAGGCTATGAGGTTTTTCTTTATCACTGCTCGCTTTTATGTCCTTGTATTAGGGGTTATTTTGCTGTGACTTTCGATCGTACTAGTTATTAGTACTAGTATTATTTCTGTTGGTGCTTTTATTGAAAGTAATTCAAACTAATAAGGAGTATCTATAAATTATTTTCTATCTACGTTTGCAAACACTTAGAAATGTAAAATTTAAACATAGTAGGTACAGAATGTAAACAAGTGGGTAACATTTTTACTATTTTATTTGTAACCATATGGATATGGAAAAGCGAGGCTCCCTAAAACAAGTATTACATACTTATAAGAGGGCCTCAACACTGTAAAATTTTTACTTATAATGGTTACAGAAATAAAATATTTTTCCTTTTTATTTTCATCTATGGTTGGGTTCCCAGTCTGTATTGTAAAAACTCTGTGCGAGCAAAATTAAATGCAGAAAAACATTTTTCCCCAACAGTTATTTTCACAACCTTCACCCAAAAAGACTCAAGATTCAAAACAAAATAAAATCTAGCATCTACTTATCTACGTAACTTGATTAATATGAATCGCTCAAGAATGTGTATAACAAACGTCTGGCACACACAGACAAAAGATTATAAAACTTTGATTCCGCTGAGAAATATTATAAGCTACTAGCTGACCCGGCAAACGTTGTTTTGCCATATAAATTAAATTACTAAAATGGCTATTAAAAAATAAGGGTTGATCGTAGAAGGGTGAAAATTGAGGATTGTATGTATTTTTGTATGATGTATCATAAAAAAATAGAAATTAAACATTTTGTCTATAAAATCAATAAAAAATTTAGGGGTGTACTACCCCTAACATTTAGGGGGATGAAAAATAGATGTTGGCCGATTCTCATAGATACCGGATAAGCACAAAAAATTTCATCAAAATCGGTCAAGCCGTTTCGGAGGAGTATGGCAACGAAAACTGTGACACGAGAATTTTATATATTAGATAGTTTTGCTATAACATAAAATAACGATGTTTCCCACCAGGTTCAGTATAAAAATACTATATATAATACAGTTAAAAAGGGAAGGAAAATGAGTCGAATGAGTACCTAAGGAAATTATAGGCAGGATGTCCTATGCATATTATTATGGAATATGAGAACTTCTTAAATGTGTAAATAATAGATAGTTCGTTTTATGGAGCGATTTCTAAACTATTTATGAAAAGATAATCGACAGCATACCTCAGGAAAGCTTTGCGTCGACCCCATCAAGTCCTTACGATATGAATTTTTGAATACAGAGTTCATTCTGCTGATAGTCCAAAGCCTGAACAAGGCGATTTTAAAATGTTAACAGATAATTCGTCTAGATATCGATTGTGAAGGTTCATGTCACATAGACATTTCCCATAGATATTTAGAAATTCTATTGGTGGCACATTTCGAATGGTCGCACATTGAGATCATCTCAGATTTATGAGACAAGTACCTATAGCTCAACATTCTTTGCGGATCGCAAATCGCTCGAATTCTTTGAGACAGAACAAATGCATTTTAAAATCACTGGTAAAAAGTCTCAAAAGTGAAAAACAATACCAGCTGTCTAAACAAAGAAAAGAAGCAACAATTACCCAGCAAATAAAACTCGTGAAAGCCACTGGAGAGAATAAAATATAACCAATAGAGTGAACAGCTTCACGGAATCAAGTGGTCGATTAAAATGTATCGCGTCGCATCGCACTAATGAGTGTGAATGCGCCCCGGGCGACCCGACGTGCAGAAACCATTTATTAAAATAATTAAAAAGCCCAGAATAAAATGTTGCCATTTGAAATATGTCGAGTAAAAGCGGCGCTTGTTCAATACGGAAAAATGGCGTCGAGAAAAATGAACCAAGACGACGAGGGCATTATAGAAAAACAAACAGTACTCTACCAAGAAAATTTAATCGTAAACAGCGTTCTAAGCGTGGCTAAGTGCCGCGTTAATTATTAGTTTAAGTATTCATAAAAGCGAGCGGAAGCGGACTAACGTATTTCGACTTTATAGTCGCGGGTTGCAACTTGCAGCTGGTGTTTGGAGGAAGGACACCCGCGCGACACGGCCCTGTCGCATGCCTGTCGCTCGCGACCTCAACGCGAGAGATTCCTTCCTGAGGAATTTAATATTACGACGATATCTGACCAATTCACTGTCATTGTTGTAGAAAACACACAACAGATTCTTTTAGCAGGAATTTTGAAATTAATTTCTATTGCAGGATCACCTGTATGTATTATACGGGTATTTGTACACCAATTGTTATGTATCCTACGTTCAGCAGGCCATATGTCTGCTCTATCAAAAACTAGTACAAAAAATCTAATTCAAATAAAATTGCTTTACTATTTTGATCCTTAGGGATATCTACAGTCTCATCAGATCTCTTGGTGTGAAAATCAATAAATAATGCTGGACAATCCACACAGCACCATCTAGCCCCAAAGTAAGCTACTCAAAGCGTGTGTTATGGGTAGGTTAGATAACTGATACATTTAATACATTATCAACTTCCATACATAGATAGATATGTTTTTATTATACATAGAAAGCACCCAGACCAACGGAATAAATTTCTGCAGGTACGCAAATTTATTCCGAGTCGGGAATCGAACCCGCAACCTCTTGCGTCGCAGGGGACTCTCGCCCGCTGCGCCACTGAGGTTGTCAAAGTTGTGAAGCCTCCTATATATGGTGGAAGCATAATGTCTTAATGGGACGTATACAATAGATAGACTGGTGATAATGTGTTCCGATCACAAAAGTTTAAAAGGACTGCTTGCCAGTTGCTGTAATTGCATTGAACAGATGCGTCAGACTGGAAGAAGCGTGGGACACCATCTTACCCGATGGTCCGACAACATCGTGGGGATCACAGGACGTCAGTTGATGGAGGCTCAGAATCAGTCTTGCTAAAAGTATAGTGGAGCCCTATATCCAGCCGTGGCCTACTTCATCTGATGATGCGACACTGGAAAATGTGTGGGTCAAAATGTTTCATGTTCGTTTCTTAGAAGCTGCAATTTAGCCTAACGACTGTAAGGCGATTATGATATGGACCGATGAAATAGTTATGTGCAATTTAAATGAGATGGTGTACCTGCGAAGTCGGCCCGAAATTGTCTGCCTAGTGCCTATTCATGAGCAATATAGAAATTGATCGTATATTTATGAGCTATACAGACAGACAGACTGTAATAAAGACATTTAATTTCAAATGAAGTTCATACTTGGTTAGAGCGAGTAGTCAATATTTTTTTTAATAAGCGGCTTCTAATAAAAGCTAAATAAAAGGAGGGTACCAATTATATTTCGAATGTTTTTTTATGTTTATAATATTGGAAACATATTTAACTAAAATTGTATTCGTGTTGTAAAAAAGTTTTACCTGATACTCCCTCTAAAACATTCCGTATAGTTTTTTTCAATAAAAAATACCTTATTACGCTACTTATAACCTACTCCTTCAGTTGTAAATACGATATTGATGATTCTTTTTTTGATCCATATAATTTTTTCGAAACATATTCTGAGATATATATCGACACAGATGACGTTTGAATTTGTTTTGGAACATGAGTTTTTTTTTGTTTTTCTTCGTCTTATTTTGATTTACTTTTCTACTTTTGACAGCCTACGTAGCTCAGTTGGTAGTAGCTATGCCTTCTGCGCCGTAGGTCGTGGGTTCGATTCCCACCGTGAACAAACATTTGTGTGGTGAACATAAATGTTTGTTCTCTGTCTGGGTGTTATATAATATTATAAGTATGTATTTACAAAAAAAAAGTATTATAAGTAGTATATCAGCTATCTGGTTCTCCCATATTACAAGCATAAGCTTAGTTTGGGGCTAGATAGTGCTGTGTGGAAAGTCCACCAATATTTATATTTATTTATGAGCATGTCCAAAGATTACATGCCAATTTATGCAGTAGTTTGTATTCTATATGTATACTAGCGACCCGCCCGCGCGCCCCTGCTTCGCATGGGTCCACATTGTTTTTCTACTATATCATGCATGTATTATACATATAAACCTTCCTCTTGAGTCACTCTATCTATTAAAAAAACCGCATCAAAATCCGTTGTATGTGGTTGTATGTTGTATGCGTAGTTTTAAAGATTTAAGCATACATAGGGACATATGGATATAGGGACAAAGAAAGCGACTTTGTTTTATACTATGAGTGATTGTAATAGTGATGATTGCAGGATTATCGCCGCTGCTGAAATGTGGTTAAAGAATTTTATTTCTCAAAAGAATTAACAATTCACTTAATTCGCGAAATGCTGACTATAATTACACTATTTTCCTCACAAGTTTAATTTGATACTATTTCATTTTATTTAAAATATTAGTTGTTCATAAAAAACGCCATACTTCGTCTTCAACTGCGCAATTTACTATCTAGCGTCTCGGAAATCTGGTATCTTTTGACACAATCTAATTTAAGTCCTACCCTATTGCAATAAATGTCATTATAGATCTGAATGCATTCTGATATCGCGTTGAGTCCTTTCGGACATTCACTTGTAACAATTGATGGGGCTTTTAAAAATGGTTCATCTAGTAATATATCTAAATATATATAACTCAAAGGTGACTGACTGACTGACTGACTGACATAGTGATCTATCAACGCACAGCCCAAACCACTGGACGGATCGGGCTGAAATTTGGCATGCAGGTAGATGTTATGACGTAGGCATCCGCTAAGAAAGGATTTTGATCAATTCTACCCCCAAGGGGATAAATAGGGGATGAAACTTTGTATGAAACTTTGTCAATTTTGAAGCCGCGGGCAAAAGCTAGTTTATCATAAGTTTACTAATAGCGAAAGGATTTTCCTTGGAAAAACCTGTGAGATAACAACTATTAGTTTCACAAAGAACAGTTTAGTTACAGAAAAACCTAGTTCTAGAAACATTATTCATCCCAACTAATATTATAAATGCGAAAGTAACTCTGTCTGTCTGTCTGTCTTTTACGCTTTCCCGCTTAAACCTCTCAACCGATTTTGATGAAATTTGGCACAGACAATCTTTAGACCCTGAGAAAGAACATAGGCTACCTTTTATTGCGAAAAAAAGAGATGAAGAGATTAAAAGTACGCAGACGAAGTCGCGGGTACCAGCTAGTAATCTATAAAAGTACCGATATGTAAAACTTTACATAATTTGTTTATAGTCTCTCAACATGCGATTTGTAAAAGAATAAAGAAAACCAAAGACAAAAAAATTAGGTCTAAAATGCGTTAATTAACACCATGATTTGTGATGTCGTTAAGAAAATTCCTTTTTTATAACTTTAACATTAAAATAATGCAAATAGCTGATGTTATGTATTCGTTTTTTTAAATTATTGACCAACTAGCTGGTACCCGCGACTTCGTCTGCGTACTTTTAATCTCTTCATCTCTTTTTTTCGCAATAAAAGGTCTATGTTCTTTCTCAGGGTCTAAAGATTGTCTGTGCCAAATTTCATCAAAATCGGTTGAGAGGTTTAAGCGGGAAAGCGTAACAGACAGACAGAGATACTTTCGCATTTATAATATTATATTAGTTGGGATAGTTATTTTGTCATCGAACAGACCCAGTCAAAATAGTCCTACTCCGCGCTAATAATAGTAGCACAACTACATGCAGGTACTTTACTCCTGTTCCTCCTAAGGGTATACTATTGCTGTTTTTTGTTTTGACGATTTTAGTAGCAGAAGCTTCATAGTAAACCAATGTATTAAAATGTATGTCGCGACTGCATCGTGACTCACGTCTAATTTCGTAGAGTACTGAATCGGTTTTTACTAATAAATTGCCTTGCGAAGGTTTTCGTGCACAAAAATTTATTTTGTGTAAAGCTTGGTCTGCCGATATTTCATAATAACCAAACTTTAAGACCTAATAATGTGGCAGTAGTGTGTGCAGCAAGTTTAGCGTTGACTTGCATCTGTATAGATTTACAACTGTGACCTCACGCTGTCAGTCAGTATTTTTTCGGAATCAGTACCTCACTCACCCTAAGACTCAACATGTAATCACTACATAGCATAAAACGAAGTCGCTTTCTCTGTCCCTATATCCCTATGTCTCTTTGTATGCCTAAATCTTTAAAACTACGCAACGGATTTTGATGCGGTTTTTTAATAGATAGAGTGATTCAAGAGGAAGGTTTACATGTATAATACATGCATGATATGTGCACCCGTGCGAAGCTGGGGCGCGCGGGCGGGTCGCTAGTCAAACTATAAAATTAATTCCTGTATGAACCCAGGGCTCTTAAATATGACTTAACATTACAAAACCTAGCCACTAAATGAACAGATTTTCATCATACCAATGTTTTTCCTCGGTGGGAGACGAACCAAACAATCTAAGAAGCAGAAATCAGATCTTCCATCAACCGGCAACAAATGTTCGTTGTACATGTTTCTTGGTCAGCAGACAAAAAGCAGTAGAATGAATATCACATTGTGATCTACACTGAAAGAACCTATGTGGTGAATGGTTGCAGCGTTCGCAAACGCCTTTCACAAGCGAACACTACGCCCGTACAAACCAAGACAATAGATCTTTGTGACAATAGTGTAGAAACCTAATTGTGGGTTACATTGACTGTACATTAACTATACGATTGCACGTGGCCGACGAGTAAAACAAAGTAAAAAATATGTATTAACACGTGCCAATGAATTCTTGGAGGCGTACAGGTGAGTGCCAGATAAGTTTTGTGACTTTTTATGAAAACTTCACAAGTCATCTCTGATTTGACTTGTATTGTCATCAGGTGCGTTATTCACTATGACCAATCAAATCGCGTTTGCGTTTAGATCACGTTGTGTCGTCACACGGTTAGGGAAAAGTATCTCCTATGTCATAAATCCCAAGATTACATTTTGACGTTACACGGCTTGGGGCAAGGAATCTCCTATGTCATAGAGAATGATGCCCCTGGAACCGCGCCATGACATTGTCATCATGGATATCACGGAAAGTCAGTAGAAGAAAAAGACAGAATCGATCTTTAACAGCCTTCAGTGTAGGACAGTCTGGTAGAGCAGAACTGCTACCAACTGAGCGTGAAGGCTGTGCCGTAGGCCGTAGGTTCGATCTTCACCAGAAATAACATTTGTGTGATGAACATTGATGTTGGTTCTCTGTCCGAGTGTTACATAATATTATAATATGTATTTTAACAAAAAGTACATAAGTGGTATATCAGCTATCTGGTTCCCATATCACAATCTTTAGCTTAGTTTGAGACGAGATAGTGCTGTGTGGAATGTCCACCAACATTTATTTATTGTTATTGTGCGTGCCGGGCAACGAAGCAACGAAGCAACGAAGCTTCTGCCCCGTCCCTACACGGCACTGATGTGTGGGGATAGACCTTAAGACGAAGACAAGAGCTAATGTGACTCTCGCACGCACGTTTTGACTTGTTGAAAGATATAAAATCACTAAACTCGTTTTCGAAAAATCGTAAACAACAATTTTGTGTACAATCACCTTGCGCACAGTTTAGTAAAAAAATCATTTTGATCGATACAAGTTTTCCTACTTAAAAGTTTGCTTTTCTAGTTTTCGTACATAAGCAAACTTTTGAGTAGGAAAACTTGCATCAATCAAAATGTAATTTTTACCAAACTATGCGCAATGTGATTGCACACAAAATGGTTGTTTGCGATTTTTCAAAATTGGAATTTGTGTTTTTATATCTTTGAAAATGTCGAATCGTGCGAGCGAGAGACATGTTAGGTGTTGTCAACGCCTTAAAACGTCTTGAAGCTAGATGAAAGTTTGCCAGTTCCACGTGCCCCAGCCTAGATGAACAGGCAACAAACTTACGGCCTAGTTCCTTATCGTTCTTTTTTGATCACTAGCAGTCACCCATCAAAATGTTGACTGCGCAAAACGCTTACTAATCGTGCTTCTTCTTCTTTTTATATCAAGACTTTAGAGACATTGCAGTGAAAATTTAAGTGCGTCTAAAGAGGCTCCTTAGCAATATTCGTTGGAAAGACCAAGCTGTTCCGCGTCTTGACTGAAGTTTCAATTCAAAACGCATAAAACTTATTGTAGCCGTTTACAACAATAAAATACAATGATGGCGTCTCACTGTCAGTCACCACGTATCAATGAACTTCAATGATAGCAGGTGGGGCAATAAATGCTACCGAAACAAATCGAAGGGACGTTGAAGGGTCGATACAGGCGTTATGGTACGACCCGCTTGTAAAACAATGGCTGATGATAAAACTTTCGTTCTGTATAAGATGTGAGTTGCACCTTTTTTGTCCAGCTGTAGTATCCAATAAAAAATTAAGTAAGTTGTGTATTACTTAAGCACCGATTTGTTATTTAAACCAAAAGTCTAAAATTACTCATTAATTGAGATCGAAATATTAAAAGCAGCGAAACCAAAAACAAAGTTCTTTGACATTTCATATAATTCAAAATTACGTTAATCTCTTTTTAATGATCCTACCAGCTGCCATGTCATCGCTTCTTAGAAGACCAGGCAACTGCATATTGGGCAACCCTAAGGCACGCACACATACGCAAAAATATTACAACCACCACACACACGCGCATCACAACACTGTAACTCGCGGGAAGGTCGCGACTATTAATAAATGGAATAAGAATAAAAATGTAATTATAATTATTTGCCCGCATTCGTGCCAGCGCCATGTTAGTACTGATAGTAATAGTTGAGGGAACAATAAAATATACTTTAATTAGCTTCGCCGACGTCGTTCGGAGGTCAGCGAACTTCGAGCAATTTTATGTTAGACGATTACCTACTTGCAACTTTGTTGTGAGACATTCCAAGTGAAATTGTCTACAATCAAGTTCAACAAAAAAAGTCAAATTACGTACTGCTTATGTGTTTCAAATCTGTTGTTCTAACCCGAAGCACTGAATAACAATTACCTACTCGGAATTCTTTTTGAATTCTGACTCTCGTACTACAAAACGGTGCCTTTAAACTATGTCTAAGATTAGCGCTGTCTCTGTTTGCCATTACGCAATGGTAAGAGATGGCAATATTTTTTTGTAGTATAGCCCTGAATGTTTAAGTTTTCAAGATTTAAAATTATTAAAAGTTTTGCTGATTTACTACGAGAACTGAAGAGATGTCTACCGCCTAACATAAGACAACGTCGTTGTCAGCGAATGTAATAATTTGAATCTGGCGGGACTAGTCTATACCTATCATGAGTGCGAGTGAAACATATTGCATTTAATAGTGTATGAGTGAGAGCCAATGATTGGCGTCGCCGTAAAAGCTTCGTTTCTTTATTTTCGCGGGTTATGCCAACTCAATTATTTGAAATCGTATCGTGCATTATAAATGCAATGCACTTGCGACTGAAGTCAATGCAACTTTGTGTCAACTAAAAACGAGACGGAACGATTTAGTCTTCTTTTTTCGATATCCAATAATACAAAATTTGCTAGCAGTCAGTGGACCGCTCAAGTCTATGGTAAAACCCATGTATAACCTATTGGTTCGCTCAATTATAGTTGGCATACAACATTGTATATTTAACGCCCTATTTCTTAAACCTCGATCAACACTAATCGGCTGTCAAGTCACATGCTATCTCTATCTAGTTTGAAGTAAAATCTGAAATAGCAAGTGACTTGACAGCCGATTAGTCTTGATCGCGCTTTGTAACCGGGGATAAGACATTCATATTTTATTTCGAAAATACATCATAGGTACCTACCTAGTTATCTAACAATGATTGTCATGGAGTCATCATTATTACCGCACCTCGGGTTTAACAAGCACAGGTTGTTGCGTCGATTGTTGTGTCCATTCCCAACTGTCAGTTTTGCACTAGTTGTGTCATTTTGTCACGGTAAAGTGACCGTTAGCAAATATGGGTGTAACGAGAATCTGTCCGATTTTATACAGGTATATTTATAATAAAATAACCTATACATATATTATAAACTAGTATATTATAAATATATATTTATAATAAGTTCGGCCATAACTGCAGAATTCAAAAGAAAACATTCAACATTAATGCAAGGTGGTGTTGGTTTTAGAGTGTAGGTACAAGTAAGGGGACTTTATATTAATGCCAATATCCTCATTATTTTTATATAGTTTATAAATCAATTTAACTGACATTAAAATGTTCTGGTATACATATAAGTCTGCACTGACAGCTATAAAGCGCCCGTAATAGGCCGTTTGGCAAGAGTCTTGCGCATAATAATAAAATAAAATGCGTAAAAACTGCATTATTACTCTTCGAACGCCAGACACAACTTTAATTAATATCATTGTATGTACGTAATCTTATGTTAAACCGTTTCCTCAGCTGTCTTAAATGACAATAGGGATTTGTTCTTTTACGACTGAGAAGCGACAATAAACCTTATTAAAAGGTCATAAGAATCAAACCGAATGACGTGAGACGTGATATTTAAGATCTTTGATGATTCATGCCGGCACGCACACTGAAGTTCAAATCGCGGTCGAATTTGCTTACGACTACTTTTTAAAGAGCGCAAACTGTATACGCCAATTTGAGCTTCAGTGTCATGTACATAAATTAATAATACAGTAATTCATATTTTAAAGTCATTATTCTAAGTCTAAACAATGTTACAAGAAAAAACAGATAAAACTTGCCCACAATGTCTTGAAATTACATTTCAGAAAAAATAGGTTACCAGCAATTTATTTTTATACTTTCTTACTTACTATTTTATAGCTAGAGCAAGACAGACGACAAGACAGAACGAGACATAATACCGCCGACGCGACGTGTCCCCTAACTACTTTCGCACAATAGATGAAGTAGGTATCATATCTTTTGTCTAGTGAGTACAATTATAACCCGGGGTAATATTTTACGTGTCAGCCGCTCTTTATTTTATTTGTTTATTACAACAATGATGATCGTTAAAATATACGGGCGTATTTAGGAGCGAGGAGCTTCGACCTACTTCAGCAGGAATATTAGGTATCATTTTGAATAGCACGGATAAAAAAGTGAGTGAGTTGAAGCAGTAGGGGTTTTCGCGAATTGTAAGTGAGTGAGTTGAAGCAGGGGTTTTCGCGAATTGTAAGTGAGTGAGTTGAAGCAGGGGTTTTCGCGAATTGTAAGTGAGTGAGTTGAAGCAGAGGTTTTCGCGAATTGTAAGTGAGTGAGTTGAAGCAGGGGTTTTCGCGAATTGTAAGTGAGTGAGTTGAAGCAGAGGTTTTCGCGAATTGTAAGTGAGTGAGTTGAAGCAGGGGTTTTCGCGAATTGTAAGTGAGTGAGTTGAAGCAGAGGTTTTCGCGAATTGTAAGTGAGTGAGTTGAAGCTGGGGTTTTCGCGAATAGTAAGTGAGTGAGTTAAAGCAGGGGTTTTCGCGAATAGTATCTAAATGTAAACGTGTTACATTTTTACTTTGTACGGACTTAAAAGCGGGTTACTATAAATAGGTACCTACAGTTAATAGTATCGAATTTCAACAAACCGATATTATATGCTAGGATTACATAAAAGAATCGCTTATTTCACTTAAAATGATAACGATGCATTTGATACACTTTACATTACACTTTTAGTTACAAAAGTATGGGTTACCTTTATTGGTTTCAGCTAGATTAACAATCAAAAATGTGTACCTATACATTTGCCTGTGGATTTCTTCAGGCAGCTGGTGATAAACTAAAAGTAGGTAGTTCTGTTTAATACTGCGATTAGAATTAACAATACGATATTTTAGTCTCACATTCCAATTACGCAATATAGTAGGAATCTGCTCACATTATTCATACGCAATTTTATTTCTCACAAAAAATGCGCATTTTCATCAAATACGATGACATTAACTATTTTTTAAACAATGCCTCACGAAAGCATGTAGCAGAAAAACGAAAACATCTATTAAACCGAGTTACAATGGCTATACATCAGCGGGACGACCGCGATAAATTAATTAAAAATACGGAAAGAATATTATAATGTACACAGTGTTATATACGCAGTAATACATCTCCATACAGCCCTCCACGCGAATACGCAGAGACAATTGGTAAGTACATTTCAGTACGAATAGGTATCAGAGAGCGTTCAAACGAAGTAAGAAAAGCATCAAGTGTATTTTCTTTATTCTGCTTCGATACTTTTGATCTAAAAAAACAATGATGTGATCGTAACTTCAATATCTGAAAGCATCCTAACTTGACACATAGGTGCTAAGATATGACATAAGACTGTTTCAGATTTCAATTTTTTTTTTATTTAAGACAACTTTACTAACATGACTAGAATTGTTATTTTATTGCTTCAGTGCTTCCTATAAGACCTAAGCGTTCTTCAAGTCGTTTCGATGTTCATAGAGCGACGCGATCACAGTTGGCCGCTACTTTTTGCGTACTTATTAGCTCTGCTTCTGGTGTTGAGTTACTTTAAATGCCCCAATACTATGCTAACGGTGTTTTTATAAACAGTACCATAGAATAATGACACAAAAATCGTGTATTCAACAGTGTGGAACGCGCCTAACTCCCATCTCACAGAACAATGAAAAGTTACTATGCACGCTTTGCCACCAACATTATAATCATACAATGTAGGATAATAAATAGAAAAAGAGCGACAATAGAAAATAACGACTCGCAAATAGGCACCTAATATTTAAATTACATATAAATATACGTTTGTATATGTTTTCGGTTCGTCGGACCATTTAATCGGAGGTTATTTTATTGGCGTGACTTCCGCGGTGGCAGAGGACACTCAGATCTTAGCTCAGCTATTCCAAATGACAGTAGCACCGGTGGTCTAGTGGGAGTGACCCCGCCTTCCGATCGTAAGGTCGCAGGTTCGAATCCGGTCGTGCACCAATGGATTTTTCTGTCGAAAAATTTATGTGAGCAATGCCAGTGCTCTTAAACGGTGAAGGAAAACATCGTGAGGAAACCAGTTAGTATTCTAACAGCGGCGATGGGCTTGCAACCTGTCACGTATGGAATACTAACTACTGCAAAATGTGGGTATGTGCCAAATGTAATGTTTGGACGTACCTCTGACTACCCACCCCCCTTAGACATCCTCAAAGAATCTTGAATTAGTACCTACTTGGTACTGGGAGATCTGAAGGGATATCTACCGTACCTGGGGATCAAAGTCGTGAAGCTGTTTCAGTTTTTTCAGTTTCAGTAAGAGTACAAAATACGCTCGCGCCTGGTTTTATCTGTGGTTTTGCAATGAAAACAAACGTGCATGCGTACATGCATTTGAGAGTAGTAGAGCTCTTTGTGAAGGGCTCGTCCGGGGAAGTACTACCACCACGCCTTTTTCTGCCGCCAAGCAGCAACGCTGTGTTTCGGTTTGAAGAGTGTGGTCGCCGGTGTAATTACAGGCACATGAGGCTTAACATCTGTATGCCTCAAGTTGATGGACGCAGGGCAGTGCATCGTAGGGCACGTTTTTATTGTGCGTGACCTACGGGACAATGTTCTGTTTATAGGTGATGGTTACCACTTAACATCAGGTGGGCCATCTGCTTGTTCCATCAGCGAGTTGTATAAAAAAAAAAATGCAGTCAAACATCTTAGATGTAAGCACTAGACGAACAATCAACTCCAAGTTCAAAGAACAAGTAAGCTACCATATGTGGACAGGCGTTGAATAAAGTTAAAAACGCGTTCTACCTAGCGTAGTTTACGAATGCTATTAATATTTAATTTTAGTCAGTTTGGCTGCAGGCGTCACCTAGGTAAAGTTAGAGTCAACTGGTAGACCAAAGGTACAGTCAACTTCGAAAATCAAACGTTCAGATAAAGTTAAATTTCAATGGTAAAGTATTGAAGTTTTTTCATGAATGAAACTAGCAAATTAGCAATTTTTCATGTTTTTTTTTCTCAAACAACGAATGATAATTAAATTGAAATAAAAATAAATCTTAATAAAAACCTTTAATTTTAAGTTTATCTCCCGGTTTCTGGAAGCCCGATCAACTAATCGGCTGTTAAGTCACTTGCTATCTCTAATTAGAAGTAAAAGCTGAAATAGCATAAGTAACTTGACAGCCGATTAGTGTGGATCGCGCTTTCAGAAACCGGGAGTTAGTTTGCTTAGTGGTGAACTGTTCTGAACCTAATAAATAAATAATGGTAAAATATTATGATAACCAAGATAAAACATCTAAATTAAAAAAATCAAATCTCTTTAGATGCTGACTGTACTAGATAAAGCTTTATAAAAACTATATAAGTACGGTGTACAGTGGTCTTGTTCATGCATCAACATCAACTTACGTTAACTTAAGTTAAAGTAATAATAAAAATTCCGGATGTGGGAATCTAAGTTACACCCCCCTTTTTGTATAAAACTGAGTTTTATACCTTATAATAATACATTAAGAAAGATAAACGCACGAATTGAAAATAATAATTGGCCAACTGAACAGCACAACTATTAATAAATGATTCCATACTTAATGTAATTACCTACTTATTAAGAAATAAAAGACGGAAGATGAATAAAAAATAGCGGTATTGTAGTAATTATACAGCTACTTTATTATTTATTACAGGCAAGCTTAAATTTAAAAGAGGCATACATTGTATCACATTTGCCTTGTTCCTTTCATTGCTAAGGCTGAAATACATAAAAATGAAGCTACAAAAAATACCATGCCTAGAGGCGACAGGTTCAATTACTACTAAAAGGAGTTAAAGGCTGTCTCCATTCATATCAACTAGCATCCACGTTTCCGTTTGCGGTATCTGATCGGGTCTTTCCATCAAGTTTATCTTTAGCCACACTGCAAAACCCTTGATGGGCGAAATGTGCCCTAGCAACAGTAATTTCAAAGATAGATCACAAAGAAATAAAACCCATTTATATTCAGCCACCTTCCAGATTCTAATTAGCGTTCCCGAGTTCCTGAATCAAGGAAATCTTCTGGAACAAAAGACAAGGTAGGAACAAAGGTATTAAATTAAATCAGTTTACGTGCCTATTCTAACAGCGGCGATGGGCTTGCAACCTGTCACGTATGGAATACTACCTACTGCAAAATGTGGGTATGTGCCAAATGTAATGTTTGGACGTACCTCTGACTACCCCCCCTTAGACATCCTCAAAGAATCTTGAGTTAGTACTTGGTACTGAGAGATCTGAGGGGATATCTACCGTGACTGGGGATCAAAGTCGTGAAGCTGTTTCAGTTTCAGTTTACGTGAAAAGCTTGTAACTTCAGTCTACTAGTCAAAACTAAGCGGTCGCGTTTCGCGAAGACTTCTTCAATAGCTTTTATTCGGGCGCAATACGGTTCACTATAGCGTACGAAAGCATGGCCCTACCTTGGTCAGTCAATTCTACATTGTGTACCATTGGGTTGGTATTCTGGTATATGTAATCCTTATTTTTGTATGGCAAAGCACCCTTTGCACTCGCCAGTAGCCTAGTTACGCAAACACTCGCTTAACATTTTTTTCATCCTAATCCTAACTTCCTAACTAATATTATAAATGCGAAAGTAACTCTGTCTGTCTGTCTTTCTGTCTGTCTGTCTGTCTGTTACGCTTTCCCGCTTAAACCTCTTAACCGATTTTGATGAAATTTGGCACAGACAATCATTAGACCCTGAGAAAGGACATAGGCTACCTTTTTGCGAAAAGTACGCAGACGAAGTCGCGGGTACCAGCTAGTCTGAAATATAGCCAGGCTTCGGAACTGATGATAATGATATTCTTTCGTATAAATTATAGGTCTTTTTAATAGGTATGAGTAACATTTAATAGTGCACTACGATCGCTAAGTAGCTCGATACATCTGCCTGTCATCGTACGACCGAACTGTCACTACCACTTTGTGGCAATTTTTTTTAATGTCATTTTTTATTAAATGCCATTGCCTATAACTAAGTGACATTTTATTATTCAAAGAATAAACTATTCTGACTGCAATTTACTAAACCTAGTCGGTTATATTCGTCGTTCTTCTTTTGCATAATTGCTTCACTTTCTCAGGTACATACATGAAAACTGAAACAGCTTCACGACTTAGATCCCCAGGCGCGGTAGATATCCCTTCAGATCTCTCAGTACCAACTCAAGATTCTTTGAGGATGTATAAGGGGGGTAGTCAGAGGTACTTCCAAACATTGCATTTGGCACATACCCACATTTTCCAGTAGTCAGTATACCAAAAGTACGTGACAGGTTGCAAGCCCATCGCTGCTGTTAGAATCCTAACTGGTTTCCCCACGATGTTTTCCTTCACCGGTTAAGAGCACTAGCATTGCGCACATAAATTTTTCGATAGAAAAATCCATATCCATTGGTGCACGACCGGGTTCGAACCTGCGACCTTACGATCGGAAAGCGGGGTCACTCTATAACACATAGGCTACTTTTTATCCCGTGGGATACCGAGATTTCAATCTGCGCGGGTGAAACTAATAAACCATTCTAAACATGCGATGATGAGATGTCAAGGCATTTTCGTATTAAATCTCGTATGATATCACACCGCACATCACTGGTGGTAACGTTGCTTCTGTCAGCTTAATCAATGGCGATTGGTCGAACAAAAGCAGCCTAGAATGTCATCGAGCAAGTCAAATCAGTTCGAAACTGTATTGATGCAGAGCGGGATTATAAACCTTTACCCAAGGTTGATTATCCTGTGTCATTTATCAAACGGACTGTTTTTGACCAACAATGGTGGTTAGGAGGAGGTTTGTGTATGTTTCCTCTGGTCTGCTTTCTACGTTGCATTTAGTTGGGATCCATCCCCATACGGTACAAACATTTGTGTGGTGAACCTAGATGATTTTTTACTGTCGGGGTGTTATCCTACTAATATTATAAATGTGAAAGTTTGTAAGTATGGATGTTTGTTACTCTATAACTCCAGAACGGCTGAACGGATCTTGGTGAAAATTGACACAGAGATATATTATAGTCTGGAATAACACATGGTGAAACCGCAGGGCACTACTAGTATTACAATAAATATGTATTCACAAAAAAGATAGTGATGAAGCGTCCACCAATATTTATTTGTTATTACGCTTTCCTCAAACATTTCCAAAAAGAACGATAATTTACCTTCTCCGTCGAAAACCGTGAGAAGACGTAGCTACTTATCGTAATGTTAAATGAATGTATACAAACTACAAAAATTATGATTCTAATTAATAAGGAAAGCTGATAACCAGGCCAGTTATCAGATTATCCCGTACTTCTAGCGCCATTGGTGCAAATGGTTAGGTTTAAATAAATATTAGTTGTTGGTGACTGTTAATTCAGACGCAAATTTGTAATGAACGGGAGCAAATTGCAGCCATTCAATTTGCTAACAAGCTATCGACAAATTCTACATTGACTGTACAACTTGAGACCAAAGTAAAAATGCTTTGTGTACACAAAGATAATAGAGTTGCATTACGCTCATCGCATCTACAATACAATATACAATACATGTATTGTAGACAATGACAATGAGCGTAAGGCAGCTCTTCACTGCTGCTCTTTAAAGGGGCGTCGCTGTTGGGCCTTCGACAGGATTCTAGATGGATTCTTGTACCTTAGGAGACCATCGACGCGGATGGTTCTCTTGATACTAAGTGGCAACCGTCATCTAGGTACAACAAAGAATATCGTCACCAGTCACGCAAAATAGGACTGCGTTTATGCCCTCCTCACTCATCAAACCGAATTCCAGAAATAACGCTGCTTGACGGTATAAACAGGTGGCATTACTTATATCGCTTTTCCCGTATTACGAGTCCTTCACAAAGAGCTCTACTACTCCTAAACATGTAGACAGTAAATATGTTTAAGGCAGGTCAATTTTCAGCAGTATTTTAGAGTAATTACGATAAGGAACAGTAAGAAAACGTTGAAAAGACGGCTACCCAATCCAGATCAATACATCACAGTAAACAAATTGAGTTGCCATGGCAAGGTACTTGTTTCAATATCGCCGTGGTTTAACATAATATAAAATTATAAACGATATGAATCACGATAGTGATTCGCGAGGGGGAGAGGGAGACAAATTAGGCGAGCCGGCCCTGACTTGCACCTGCATAGAGTAAGCGTGTGCTGAGGGTTAACAGCAGGTTAACGTATCATAGCGATATTCGACCTTATTCTGTTGCTGTTAGGGATACGATACATTTAGGCGACTAACATCAAATTCGTGTATGATTAGCCAACAGAACGCCGGTCATGTTTTTACATCATAGGCACTGTGATATTTTTTGACAAGTTATGTGGTTACCGCCTGCTATAACAAAGCATGCCTCCACTTAAGATGCAAGTGTATATAAAAATTACATGTTACGAACGAAACCGCAGGCACGCACTAGTCTTAAAATTGACCCTATATTCACCGGAAGCTGTACTTAACCCACTGCCAGCTTCACTGTGTCCCGGTGCGCAGAAAAAACATAAGTTTTATTTTTATAAGACTAAAACAATATTATGGGCCTCGTCTCGCGTTTCTTCCGAAATAGAACGTTAACAAGAGTTAATGTTTGATGTAATTGTTTTTATTTAATGTGCTGTTTCGTAGATTTTTCAACTAACTATAGAGGTAAGTAGGTAAATGTTAATTACTAGATCCGTTCAGCCTTTCTGGAGTTATAGAGTAACAAACATCCATCCATCCATCCATCCATACTTACAAACTTTCGCATTTACAATATTAGTAAGGAAGTAAGGATTTGAGACGAATGGCATTACTTTTTCAACTCATTACCGGCGTTTGTTTTTTCTGACCACTACAATCTAAACCTCTTCAAGACAAGTCAAGGTGTCTTGTAAACCGTTCTGCTCCGACGTCAGCCACATCGCCGCTTACCATTAGGTGAGATTGAAGTCAAATGACGGTTTATTCTTAAAAAAACGGTTTCTTCTTTTTGTAGTGTCCGTCTGTGTACTGCGCCTTAAGGATCGTAAACACTTGCTTTTTTTTCATTAATATAATATCGTAATCTAAACAATATTTTTTCATTAATATACTATCCGGCGAGAGAGCACTTACAGTAAACATAATAAAACTAATAAAACAAACACTTAGCTTGATTATATCCGTCCTCGATATAATTTTTCAAATGTATTTTTATTTACTTTTGTTCAGTAAGTAATAACTTTTTGAAACACTATAGTATTTTTCTCGCGGTCTAGATTATACTAAATGCACTTTACGTATGTCACTTTATGTACTAAACGTCGTAAAAACGCAGAATAAATTATTCGCAAAAGATTCTTGTGTGCCAGTTTACATATCCTTATTAATTGCACACGTTAGTTTGTTGGTTTGTATTAATGTTTTACAGTCGGCTGCACATCAGGTTAGATATTATAACTATGTTAATTTAATAAAGACGGATTTTGACGACCTCTGTGGCGCAGCGGGCGAGAGCCTGCCTGCGACGCAAGAGGTTGCGGGTTCGATTCCCGCCGTGGAACAAATTTGTGTACGATCTGCAGAAATTTGTTCCAATGGTCTGGGTGTTTTCTATGTATAATAAAAAATATCTATCTATATATATAATGTATTAAGTGTATCAGTTATTTAGTACCCATAACACAAGCTTTGAATAGCTTACTTTGGGGCTAGATAGTGCTGTGTGGATTGTCCAGCATTATTTATTTATTTATTTATATCTGCCAAGGTTTTAAAACAGCGAAGGAAATCATCGAGAGAAAGAACATGCCGTTTTCGGCATCCTCAAACTTCATGGACTTTAATTTACTTGCCGGCTAACGCAAATGTAAGTCTAAGAAGATTTTATCTTCATTGACTTGTATGATAGTTATTTTCCGCGAGTGCAACCGCACACAAAAACAAGTGTTCGTACAAAGTACAAATAAAAAGCTTTCGCGTCGCCTCGTAACTTTTGCATTTGGCATTCGTTCAGTATATTTGTATTAAATAAGATAAATTGCATGCGGTAGTGCAGAAAAAATACTAAAGGAAAAAATTCTTATTCTAACGACCAACGTACTTTGTAAGTAATGTGTGTTCAGTGAACACGCGAGCGATTTTAAACCTAATGTGGCAGTGTGATAGCTCAATTCGAATTGCCAACCAACATCAGCGTGTAAATCAAAGTCCACCATACAATATTGAACTTAGACTCAAGGTGGTAAGACCTGTTTCACTTTGGAAGTTTATTCCCAGTGACACAGATCTTAGGGGTCAAATAAGGCGCACGCACACGGCGTGACAAAAAGTCACCGCGCCAAAAGTGGCGCGCGAGTGGATGCGTATAAAGTCCCGAGTTGTAGCATAATTAAGTACTCAATTAGAAAAAGTGGATCCCACTTTCTTAGCGACAAGATTTGCTTGTCCTCATATGGATTATGGGCCTTCCATACGTACTTTATGCTTTTTCTATTAATGTTATATTGGACTCAAATCTTACCTTAAATTA
The DNA here is from genome assembly GCA_963576535.1 of Plemyria rubiginata. NCBI lineage: Eukaryota > Metazoa > Arthropoda > Insecta > Lepidoptera > Geometridae > Plemyria > Plemyria rubiginata. The sequence continues at coordinate 1,752,833 of OY754905.1, forward strand.
GTATAAACATTTTTTTTATCTATAGCTTCCGGAATATGATGGAAATGAAATGAAAATTATTTATTGATAACTAAAGCAAACACATAAACATTATTAATAAATAGTATTGCTAAATTTACTAAGTGGCGTTAGTTCAGAATAAGAAGGTTTAACATAAAAATATAAAATATTGGCTGTAAAAGGGTTCCGTCATCTTATAATAATGTTCAGTAGTTAGGAAACAGTGTTTTTTAAATTACAGCTGAAACAGCTTCACGACTTTGATCCCCAGGCACGGTAGATATCCCTTCAGATCTCCCAGTACCAAGTAGGTACTAATTCAAGATTCTTTGAGGATGTCTAAGGGGGGTAGTCAGAGGTACGTCCAAACACATACCCACATTTTGCAGTAGTTAGTATTCCATACGTGACAGGTTGCAAGCCCATCGCCGCTGTTAGAATACTAACTGGTTTCCTCACGATGTTTTCCTTCACCGTTTAAGAGCACTGGCATTGCGCACATAATTTTTTCGATAAAAAATCCATTGGTGCACGACCGGATTCGAACCTGCGACCTTACGATAGGAAGGCGGGGTCACTCCCACTAGACCACCGGTGCTCTTTTTTAAATGTGGTGCGTTTTTTAAATTAAGACTATAATTGTATTTTTTTATATATGTTATTCATGAAGTCTAAATGAAGGTTCTGGTTAGCAATCAATTGAGTTTCATGGCCTGAACAGGCGTCAATACTTTGTGCTCCGTTCGCACGTGTGGAAGCTCTATATGATTTTACATAATATACATAGGTATACATTCACAGGTATGAAGCGATTTGCTTCTTTTAAGGTAGCTAATGATTTTAGATCGTACTTGTAGCCAAGCAGTGGTTGGAATACGATTTCTTACGACATAGCACAAAATTGTGTAATGGCAATACTGAGTTAAACAAACGATACAAATAAAAAAAAACAGCATTCAGGGTAGAAGTACAGCCCAGGGCTATCGGGACCAAAGTGACCCCAGTACCCTGAGCTGTACTTAGCGTCGCGACGAACGGGCGGTAGTTTCACCTAGTACCTATTAAGACGCTTCAGAGAGATCATTGTCATTGTACTGAATAAAGAACGTTTTTATTTTGATTGACCGAGCGAGCGAAGCGTCTCAGTTTCCACATTGGCCAAAAATGCGTTTGTCCGCATGTCTGTCTGTCTGTCTGTTCTCCTCTACAGGTCGCATTTTTCAACCGATCTGGACGAAACTTGGTACACAGGTTATATGACTTATTAGAATTTTTTTGTCGTCGGGGATTTTTGATTAGGTACTTCCCCAAAAAAAAGGGCAAAAAGGGGGCTATTTGATATACTGGATATCTCCACCAAATGAGATCCGATTTCGATTATTCTTTTTTTATTTGAAAGGTAGTAACTATAGGTTGGTCTCATAAAAGTTTGGCGAAGATCTGATAAGGATCTTCAGCATGATGAACAGGATAGCTCATCAAACAATCGATGGTTTTCAATCAAATTTGATAGAAACACAAAGGACCTCATTCTACACAAGATGATGCAAAAAAAATCAAGAAGATCAAAAAAATCACAAAACGGAAAATGCACTTGCACATTACATTCCTCAAATAGCTCACTTTTAGTATGATATAGTCGCGAGGTCTACAGCTCCCAGAGCCACTAGTTTTAACTACTAATTGGCATTGCTTTGCATCAATTGCGATCGCCATTATATTAAGATCGTTTGTAACCGTTTTATAACCCAATTGTTTGCCATATCTTTGTGCTATAATAGTTCGATGCACTTCTTTAACTAACGCTGGTCTTCCGTACTTCCGTCTTCCGTACCAGACTACATCGTACACAACACTATATCATACACAACACACTACAAAACACTGCTAGGTAACCTGCCCGTTTGTTACCTTTGTAGACTCAGCCGCATGTATTGAGAACATAGTCTGTCGAGAAAAAATACCATCTGTAGCGCACACCAACGGGCCTTTTGCCGAATACTCAAAACATGTTTCTATTAAGGGTACCAATGCAATTACAGACACTGAGAAAGAAAAGAAAGAAAGAAAATACATTTATTTCGGACACACTTATAATACATGCACTTATAATAGTTATAACAAGAAAAAAAAATTACCTGAAAGTACGACTAAGAAAAAACACAAGAAGACAAGAAAGAACAATTCACTTTAAATCACTAAGCCATTCGTGATGAATGCAGCACCAACTATAAAGCCAGGGTACGTCTTCGGTGACGGTGCTGGGTGATGCAGGAGTAACTGCTCAACATCAGGACCCAGTGCTAGTTCCGTACATGGTCTAAAAGTTTTTGTACAATGAATTGTTGAAATAAAGCTGGCAGCACACCTCGAGATATGATATCCCGCATAGCTCGCTGCGCTCGACCACATACCACTGCACGCACCCGACACTGTCTGTAATTGCCGGTGCCGCTATAATCGCACTTAATTACAACTATACAACTCACAATCGCGCCTGTTTCAAGTATTCATTATTAATATTAATTCGCGATAAAAACAGGTTTGGACTCGGCCCAGACACACGCCTCAGTGTGGGAAGCTAATGCCGACGAAACTAAATATAGATGTGAAACTAAATAATTGAGATATCCTGTGATTGAGAGTTCCTGTGATTGCCAGGCGTCAAAGAGAGACATCTTTAATCGTTCAGTAAGTTTATCTAGAAAATCAAACAAAACTCCATCATTTGAGGTACTCCTACGTACGTGCCTTTGAGTTTTACCCAGAATGGACGATTCTGAACCTTTCCAACAACCGGCTTCCCACGATACTTATAATGTCATCGGGCCATTGGGTAAGAGGATAATGGAGGTACCTTTAGGTCACGTCAACCTAAAAGAACGCTGGAAAACAGTGGAGGGGATATTTGCGCATACAAAACACTCGCGCCAACACACCCCTTCCTTCCGGCGTTCTTTTTGCATGACGCGACCTATACCTCCATTACCATCGCCCCTTATCCAATGGCCCGATTCGCACTTTGCAGACTTTTGCATTATTCAATACATGTAATAGCGGAGTGCCGACTTTTGGAAATTTCTATGCAATTATTCACTTATCGACGACTTTCGCCTATCTTACCGACTATTTCTTTACTTAAAAAAAATGAGATTTTTTGACGACATTTTTAACCTGTAGCGTTTTGACGACTATTGCGAGTTCAATTTTTGGCCCGCATGAGAATTCAGGGAGTTTCATATCTATTACCCTAGTTATAACGAAATGAGCGGTAACTCAACACCCATATGTTTTGTTAAATTATACAATACTCGATGTTTGTATAAAATAATAATTAAGGACCGTCAATGGCAGCGAATGTATGCAATTATTATTTCTAAATTTGGAACTTATGTATAATGTTTTTTAATAAACAAGACTTTCAATGATAACTTCAAAAGCTTTATGCAGGTTTGCCAAAAAGTAGACATAGACAGTAATTTATTGGCCACAAGAACATTACACACAGCATATAATCTTTCTCATTTATATTTTTCTATTTATGTTGAATAGTGCTAACATTTTATTTCTATTGTTATTTTTTAATTTATTGCTTTTCAATTTATTTTACTTTTGTATATGTTATGTTTTTGTATAGGTAATGGTTATTTCAACGATTTTATACTGATTATTCTGTGACTTATACACATGTGACATGTCAAAAGACGTACATGTGACATGTCAAAAGACCAATAAAGATTATGAATTATGATACGGGTTGCAGACCAAGAGCTAAGCTAAGTTAGTTTAGCTTAGCTCGCATAGCTGACGCAGTTTTCCATACTTGTGTGCAGACCGCAAACTATGCGAACTAAGCTATGTGAGCTAACTAAAATATGCGAAGCTAAGTTAGTTGTGTATGCCGATGCGCAGCTACACGAGCTAAGCTAAGCCCCTCCCGCTTTCCCCGCACACCCTTTGCACATCCTTCGCCAGTGCTGTCCAGTGTTCTTTGTCGTACGCACGGTCGTTTATAGTAGCTGTTGGTGTGCACGCCATTTATTTCTAGCTTAGTTTAGCCTAGCTTGCTTAGCATAGCTTAGTTTAGCCTTGGCATAGCTTAGTTTTCGGTCTGCAACCGGCATGAATCAGGGTAATGTAGGTAGGTAGATTAAAAAATAATAATATTATAAGAAAAAAAAAGTCGTGAATCAAACGTCTTCTACGTTACGTAGGAAAACAAAAAAAAACGCTTTTGGATAGAAAATAGTTGGGAGATTTGGATTTGCAGTTTTGTTTATTAGGAACGGTTAAGGGTTCAACATTATCTGGCTGTCAGCTTGTTCCAAAACTTTTTCACATTACACGATACCAGTTACCAGCCTATATTAAACCCACATTTAATTAACATCTCATGACACCACCACGCCCTCGAATATTTAACTCTCCGACTAAACATTTTGCTACGCGATATGAAGGTTATGATTAAGTTACGTGAAATTTAATATTTGTATAATTGTGTATAATAAAACACTTCCAGATTATAAACTTTTTCCATCTCTTGCTAACGGGTAACAACGAACAATGACAGGCTACGAGCGTTATTTACTATGACCAATCCACTCGCGTTTGCGTTTAGATCACGTGGTACGTCACACGGTTAGGGCAAAGTAGGTATCTCTGTCATAAAGAATAGTGCCCAAGATCACGTTATGACGTCACGTGGTTAGGGCAAAGTAGGTATCTCCTATGTCTTAGAGCATAATGCCCAAGATCACGTTGTGACTTCACACGGTTTGAGGCAAGGAATCTCCTATGTCATAGAGAAAAGGCCCCTGAGTAACGATTATGAGACTTATAGGTGACCCAGATGACGAGATCACCATCGCTCCATCAATAGAAGTAAAGCTCCACATTTAGCCGATTTCTTTCTCTGGCAATAACCCAAGAAGAGGTTCGTTGGTACATAAGTGGCGCCCTTGTGTTGGTTGCCAAGAAACCCTTTTTTGTATGACTGAGCACCCTTTGGTTTGCCAGTATCTCAGTAACGCTGTCACGTCGTACTATACCAATGTAATTCATTTCGAAAAAAACATGAGAGTATTTTTTATGCAGAACTAGCTGTTCTAATCGTAGGATGATTGCCGACAGCGTTAGCGGGCTACCGGATAGCGAAGAAGACGCTCTGCCACACAAAAAATGGTTAACTGAGTAGGAATAAATTGGTCACAGATTTGCAGTATTGCACCAAAGATTGCCACCCTTGACGGCAAATTATAAAGTGCTGTTTTTTATTTACGCAAAGTATCAACATTATCAACCCAAATAAAAAAAACCAAGTCAAAAGGTATTTATTCAATAAAATCACAAGGATCAGTAAGAGTTCACATAATAGTTTTGTCATATTCACCCAAAGAAGTTTTTCTCCCAAAGTTCTGCCAATTTTTATATTTTTTGTGATGTTGCTGATATCCCTTGGTTTATAATCTGTCATTCGCTGATATTTCGTGTTTTTCTTTTTAATACTAGTATAAGTTGTCCTTGTAAATATATGCACATAAACGAAATAAACAAGACAAATAATACCGGGACCAGCATTGCCTTAACAAGGTCGAAGAGAACATTGCAATGCCAAGCGAATTCTCCACCATTCCAGAGCCCAGAGATCTTTTGCAAAGACGCAATATTATTTTTAATGACGCAAAATTATAACGAAACAGACAAAGAAATTACGCGTACCGAATAAAAATTCCATACAACATTTTATTTTATCATCTAAATCGCCGTTTACGACAGCGAACAATGCTAGCCAGAAACGAGCAGAAGTGGGACGCAAATAAAGAAAACAATAAAATTAGAATATATAAACACATAAAAACTGGCGTCGGGAATGTAAGTCGCGCATGCGTCTACCGCACATTACTACATCAAATTTTATATCAGCTCATAGCATCTGCCAAAGATAATGTATGGCCGTGGCTCTGACTAACCTGAGACTTTATCCAGGGTCTTGAATTAGAAAGACTTAGAAGAGGTCCCAGAATAGCCTCATTCTTCTCGCTGTGGTGTCACAAGTTCTTTCGAAACAGTGTGCTGAAAGGATTTTAACAGACAAATCCGGACATACACACATTTCAAGCGGCTAACCATATCCTATATCTTTTTGGATTGGTCGCGTGGCACTGTCACCTAGATTTATTTGACTCTAACACGCTTTAATGACAAAAAGTGATCCTTTCAATAAATAACATTTTAATATAAGTTTGTAATATATATGTGAGCGTAATGTCAGTAAAGAACATCGAAAAAAAACGGAATTATGAACATAACATTCGAATCCAAGACAACAGTGCATCCCAGCCGTTCTAAAGACCGACGACGACTCTGTGGCGCAGCGGGCGAGAGCCTGCCTGCGACGCAAGAGGTTGCGGGTTCGATTCCCGCTTCGGAACCAATTTGTGTACGATCTGCAGAATTTTTTTCCGTTGGTCTGGGTGTTTTCTATGTATAATAAAAAATATCTATCTATGTAAGTATATAATGTATTAAATATATCAGTTATCTAGTACCCATAACACAAGCTTTGAATAGCTTACTTTGGGGCTAGATAGTGCTGTGTGGATTGTCCAGCATTATTATTATTATTATTATTTTTACAAAGATTTTTTTTCTCGAAATGACATTTCGGTATAAGTAGAGCGCACGGGCCTAAGCCAAGTGAGCACTACTATCAGTTTATGTTGTGTAGGTTCGAGTCGTCCTGTAAGAACTTTCGGACCGTCCTACAGGTGTTTAGGATTGCAGCTTTCTGCATTGTTAAATAAATGTTTTCATTCAGGTCTAACATTTTGAGGTAATGCTGTAAATTATTTGGAATTACTCCTGTACCTACTTGAGAGCACCAAGGGCACAATGAGAACTTTATTCATTTTCCACAGTCTTATTATTTCTTCTTTTAATTCTGTATTTTCTGCTTTTAATTCTGTATTTTCTTCTTTTAATTCTGTATTTTCTTCTTTTAATTCTGTATTTTCTTCTTTTAATTCTGTATTTTCTTCTTTTAATATTATTATTCTATTATAAAGCACAAACAATTTCGACATTATAAGCAAAACGTTGGTGAAACTGAGCATCGCCGTTCAAAGTGATAGTTTTTGTTAAACGTTCTAAAGCCTATATTGAAAAGCTTCAGTGAAAGTTGTCCTGTTTTCAGTCGACCATTGTGTACAGTCAAGCACAGGAATGTTAGGACCTATGAAACAAACTCTTTATTAAAAATGATAGCGTAAAATAAAAGTAAGGGTTGTTACGTAAATAATTAGTAAACAAATACTTATTTAATAGCTTTCGATAAACAAAACATCAAAATCGATCCACCTACATAAAAACAGTCGAATTGAGAAACTCTTCCTTATTTGAAGTGGTTTAAAAAGAACTAGCCTTCGCACGTTGCTCCGCACGCCCTGATTTTAAATTTGAGTCAGTCCAAATAACAACCGCTTTATATTTTATGTTTTATACAAATCAATTCAGTCGTTACGAAGATAGAAACAAATACACACAACATACATTTTCATCATGAGAATTTCCGTATCCTACTATGGATGGATGGATGTTTGTTACTCTTTCACGCCGAAACTGCTGAACGGATCTGGATGAAACTTGGCAGAGATAAATTATAATCTGGAGTAGCACATAGGCTACTTTTTATTCCGTGGGAATACCGTGGTTTAAATCTGCGCGGGTGAAACCGCGGGGCGCAACTAGTACATAAGAGCTTGTAATATTTTTTTTGAAGCATAATGAGCGCTAGACAAAAAACTGTAGCTCGATTGTCATGCCCGGCCCAGCAAATAACACAAGGTCAGGCACACGGTCAAGAGAATAATTCATCATGTGGTGATTAATTGATCTATTCCGCTCATCGCTATTGCTTATTGTTACTATATTACTTTGGCTTAATATTTTACAACTATTGCGCATTTTAAGGCTCCGGTGACAGCGGCTCGCAATTTCGAAGTGCGATTGGCTATTATTTCATTTTATTTCATTTCGGGGAGGTTGTTTGAAAAAATAACTCTAAAGAAACACGCATAAATACTGTTCGAACACAAATAATACAATAATATAAGGGAAACATGCCCGAATCAGAAATCATTTTGGTATTAGTATGTTTGGTCTTACGTTTACCTAATACCAAAATGATTTCTGACTCAAGCACATTTCCCTTTTATTATTGTATTATTTGTGTTCGAACAGTATTTATGCGTGTTTCTTTAGAGTTATTATTTCAAACAACCTCCCCAAAATGAAATAAAAAGAAATAATAGCCAATCGCACCTCGAAATTGCGAGCCGCTGTCACCGGACCCTTAAGAGGGTGCCGAGCAAAATAATACAAAACAACAGTCACCGTTAAGTCGATTTTATCAATGTTATTGCATTAGTTAATATAAAACTAAGTAATAAGTACCAGATTGAACGTATCTACAATTATTCCGTGGCAAAAATATCAATTTATACATAGTTTATTAAACAAAATGACGCAAAGTTCAATAGAAGCACGGCTGTATTGCCGCGAAACGCTATGAAAACGTACGTAACGTGTACTTACGTGTGTGATCGATATGTGCGAGTAATAAGTTAGTTGTCGGTTATCTGCGTCTCGATCCAATATGAACATGAATTACTTGTTTTTCAAAGCTTTGGTGGGAAAATACTTATTGGTATCAACTATAAATATAGACGAATGTCACATACCGTCGTCGGTTTTCACATCTTGCTAGGAAATCCTATTTGCTCGGCATGTATTAATATTCTCAATAACTACTTATGTAAAGAAACGGTGCATTTTATTATGAGAAACAGATGTAGGTTTTTTACCTACTGCGTTAAGTAAATACGGTAGTCGAACTATTACGCGTTCACACTTATTCTGACGACCTCAGTGGCGCAGCGGGCGAGAGTCCTCCTGCGACGCTAGAGGTTGCGGGTTCGATTCCCGCCTCGAAACAAATTTGTGTACGATCTGCAGAAATTTGTTCCGTTGGTCTGGGTGTTTGTATGTATAATAAAAAAATATCTATCTATGTAAGTATAAAATGTATTAAATATATCAGTCATCTAGTACCCATAACACAAGCTTTGAGTAGCTTACTTTGGGGCTAGATGGTGCTGTGTGGATTGTCCAGCATTATTTATTTATTCTATAAGAATAATCTATTGTGAAACTCTTGGCAGAAACTTTTTGTATTGGTATCAGTAGTATAGGTTAAACCCAAGCTATCCCCTATAATACATATTATGTATTATAGGGGGATAGCTCCCACTATCTCAACGAACAATAGGATTGGGTTTAACCTATACTACTGATACCAATACAAATGTCGTGGGTTCAAGTTTAGTTTTAGCCGACGTCAGTTCCCTCAAATGGTGCAGTATAACATCGTGTAGTATGTAAATACGAGTAGGTTATATTAAATATTATGTATTTTTTTTGTACCATCAAATAGTTCAAGTATCATCAATAGTAGTTCAGTTTAGGTACTAGTTTTCGCACACAACTACTTTATGTAGGAAAAGTCTCGCCATTTTTAACCAACTTCAAAAAAACAGAGATTCTCAATTCGTTTGTATTTTTTTGTTTGTTACCTGGAGACCTTTTTACTGGGTCGACCGATTTTGATGATCATTTTTTAATCGAAAGTTGGTGCTTGTCATGTGGTCCCGTTTAAATCTAAGTCAGATCTGACGAGTAGTTTTGAGTTATAGTAGTACGAGTGTATTTTCTAGTGCATATATAGACGGTTTTTTTCTTGAAAGAGTTATTCATAACAAATTCTTTTTTTTTATTAACATATCTCCAAAAAAGTTGAAATGTGCAGGAGAGCTGTAATTGACGGTTATCAGCCTAAAATAACTGGGTGTATGTTTTTTTTTACTTACTCCATCCCTCGTAATGGTCTCTATTTCTCACTTTTCTCGTTCGGAAATTTTATCAAAATAGTGTCTAATTATTTCCATTATTTTGATTAAGATAGGTAAAAATAAGCTTTATAATATATGTAGGTATATATAGGTTTAAATAGGATAGGTAGGCTTAACCTACATTATTTTTTTTGCACGTTTACAAAATTCTAATAAGTTTTCTACGCAACTGTACCAGAAGCAATGTATACTAAATCAGATAAAATTATTCAAACGATACGATCTATTGTTTCAGCAACAATGTTAAATAACTTTATTATTACTATTGTATGTATTGTAAGTAAATGTTTATGCAACTGGGTTTATGACCGGAAAATTATACATTTTTATTCATAAGTGTAGACTTATTATCAATACGTAGGGTCTTATGCGGGTGGTGGGTAGTCCATAGCCTTCCTCTACAAATTCTACATTGTTATGTTGTAGCAATATTAATACTCAATATACGCAGTTAATGCTCAGTGGTTGCCATAGTAACGGACAAACAAAAACTCGTATTTTATAAATCCTAAATCTTGAGTTTGACACAGAAAATGGAGCCAATTCTGTTGTTTAACTTTCCTAACTTTAGACGAAGACAAGAGCTAATGTGACTCGCTCGCACGTTTTGACTTGTTGAAAGATATAAAATTACTGAACACATTTTCGAAAAATCGCAAACAACCATTTTGTGTAAAATCACATTGCGCACAGTTTAGTAAAAAAATCATTTTGATAGATACAAGTTTTCCTACTTAAAAGTTTGCTTTTCTAGGTTTCGTACTCAAGCAAACTTTTGAGTATAAAAAACTTGCATCAATCAAAATGAAATTTTTACCAAACTATGCGCAATGTGATTGCACACAAAATAGTTGTTTGCGATTTTTTAAAATTGGAATTTGTGATTTTATATCTTTCAAAATGTCGAATCGTGCGAGCGAGAGAAATATTAGGTGTTGTCAACGCCTTAACCTAATTTGACAGCACTAAAAATACTGCCATCCCTTTCTAAAAGTTCGAAACAACAAGGGCGGCTATAATTTTAGAGCTGTCAGATTAGGTTAGTTTAGGATAATGCAACAACAGAATCGACACCATTGAGTAGTAGAGCTCTTTGTGAGTGGCTCGTCCGGGGAAGTATGTACTACTGCTACGACGCCTTTTTCTGCCGCCAAGCAGCAACGCTGGTTACAGGTGATGGTTACCACTTAACACCAGGTGGGCCATCTGCTTGTTTCATCAGCTAGTTTTATAAAAAAATATAAAAACATGAGCAATCAATATTAGTAAATAAATAAATAATAAATAAATAAATAAATAATGCTGGACAATCCAATCAATTTCTATTTCCTATCACGTATCTAGACAGTTAATTTAGCAAGCATTCGCCTGTCGAGCTTTAAAATGGCATGTTTTCTGTGCAAAAATTACGGTTCTCCATTTCCCTTCACGATGGTTTCAGGATATGTCGCGAGTAATAGGTAGGTGTATTTTTTTTCTGTAATTAGTGTATTATATCATCTACAATGACGATGTCGTAAGGTTATACTCCGATAGTAAAAATTGTACCGCAGATATATTAATAGGCATGTTGTGCCTGTAGATTACGTCACTGAACGATAGACGCAATGCAATGTCACATAGTGCACGTCCTCAATAAGACGTGCACTAAGAGGCAGGCATGATTATAAACAGGTAGGCTCAGTTTATCTAATCTATTACATCAAGTGATGGCACGAGATGATGGCACCTGATTTTGAGCAGTTACATCTGCATTTCATATATATACTACCAATATCTAGAAGAGATCGCATCATGCGATAAGACCGCCGATTGTAGGACAATAAAACCCTATCGTACTTACATGATGTACTGTCGATGATGCCCTCAATAAAGTTTTTATTGTTATTATTATTAAATATGTACCTATGTCTACTTTTTTACGTACATACAGATAAAATAATTTAAGCTATTGAAACTTTCCAAATGTCTTATGAAAGTGGTTTCAATTCATTTTTTGTCAGAACTATTTTTCCAAGAAATTAAACAAAAGATGCATTTTGTTCCACAATGTAATTGCATACATTATTATTATAACGAACTATTTCACACAACACAATGGTTATAATAATGTGAGAATTATTGAGAACTTAGTTCTATAAAAAGGCATAAATAATGCTGCTTTCTATACTCAGTATATATTATAACATACGAGAGGTAATGATCAAGCTGTGATGCAAAGTGAGACTTTAGGCGCTTGTTTTAAGATATAATTTGGCTTATCGATAAATCTATCAAGCTGTTGAACGCAAAGTGAGACTTTAGGCGCTTGTTTTAAGATATAATTTGGCTTATCGATAAACCTATTAATTAATTCTTTGCAAGTTATCTACATTCTTCAAGACGTAAGCAATAGAAAAAGTCCAAGTTGTAGTTGTGTTATCCTTTAGTGGTAGATGTTTTCACCTGTTCCAAGGTTGCTGGTTTGAATCTGGACGTGCATTAATGAAGGTACCTATTTACTTTTGAAACGACTAATTAACACAAATACAGGACCATCTAGCCCCAAAGTAAGCTAATCAAAGCTTGTGTTATGGGTACTAGATAACTGATATATTTAATACATTATTACTTACATTGATAGATACTTTATTATTATACATAGAAAACACCCAGACCAGCGAGACAAATTTCTGCAGATCGTTCAAAGGCGGGAACCGAACCCGCAACCTCTTGAGTCGCAGGCGGACTCTCGCCGGCTGCGCCACTGAGGTCGTCAGTATACATGTAGGTGTATGCGGTTCGCTTGGATGTACCTCTGACTACCCTCCTTAGGCACTTTCAAAGCTCTAAGAAAATGTCTACCGTGCCTATTAACTGACAGTCCTGAGTCAATTTTATTTCGTTGTTTTCCTAATATTCGTTTAAAACCCCAGCAGAATAATACCAGACATACATTCTGTGTTATTTTTAAATTCAACCCTATACAATAAAATACTGCAAACTCTTAACATCCATCTATCAAATCATAGTATTTAAATAAATTTTCATCTACAATGAAGAATGAGTCAACGAACTCTTGTGTGTGTGGCATACGAGCGCTTGCACACAGAGAGATCTCGCACACATACAATGGCCTAATGCCATAACGCAAGAAACTCAGAATTGAAACGCTACTACATAAAATATATCATACAACAAAACCCTTTTTTTTTTTCAAAGATATGTACGCATTTTGTTTATGATATCTTACTACGATTTTCTTTCATATTTTCTGCCCAATCTAAAACATTAATTAGGAGTGGCGACAGAGGCTAATAAACAAACCCCTTCAGAAGATACACAAATCGTAAACAAGGGGCTCCTTGGGCTTGATGGAGCTATCATCTTCATCCTGCCGTGTCACAAGTTTTAGAAACAGTGTGGCGAAAGGACTTAGCGCCGCAGAGGCTCCTTTCGAGCACTTCACACATGTTTTAGAACTGTAAAATCGACCACCATTTTAAACGTGACCTACTGGTTTAGTTGCACACGTACACAGGCACTAACAATACTATGCTTAAATAGGTAGGTACGGGATCACAAATTAAATCGACCTTCCCACATAATAGCACTGACTTATATTATTGTATAATCGATCGTCTCAACCATTTTCTAGGCCTTTTAACTCAGTTGGTAGCAGCTCTGTCTTCTGTAGTGGGTTCGATCCCCAGCTAGGACAAAATGCCATTTCGAGACATAATTTACGACGATTGAACTAATAAACAGGCAGGTTGTCGATTCTCACTAAAACACATATAGTTTCACCTAGTGGATTTGAGCTCACTTTAATCAAGAGCTTCGCGCCACTGACAGGATTTTTCTCTCGCCAAAACACTCAAAGTCAAAGTCAAAATCACTTTGAAACGTCTTATAGCTTGGTGACTCTACTACTCTACTCTAAGTGCCAATTCCACGCGACCAAACCCTAGAAGAACAGGCAACAAACTTACGACTTGGTTCCTACCGCTCTTTATCCTTGTTATGTCTTGGGTACGCTTCCGATTGGCACTGATTTGGATCAGTTGAGTTATCTATAGATCGTTTGTAACGGTCTGCAGATAGCTTAACTGTTTCATATGTAATTTGTCTATTTTGTACATTTCGTAAATAATTAATAATAATAATAAATAAATAATGCTGGACAATCCACACAGCTATTTAGGCCCAAAGTAAGCTACTCAAAGCTTGTGTTATGGGTACTAGATAGCTAATTGTTCCTTGTTACAATGTATTACAATACACATAGGGCCAGCGCAAACCAGGGTAGGCGCAAGTGATTGGTGTTACATAATACCAGATTCCGCAGTCACGTGGGTGGGTGAATGTTTACAGAATCGCACTACTGCTCTATATTTCCTTGTTCACTTTGACCTTTAAGATTTTTATTGCGCGAAACGACTTAACTTCGCCCACTTTATTGGATAACTCGCAATCGCAAGAACCGCTTTCAGCTTCTTGTGATATGATGTTATAAATAAAATAAATAATGCTGGACAATCTACATAGCACCATCTAGACCCAAAGTAAGCTATTCAAAGCTTGTGTTATGGGTTACTAGATAGCTAATATATTTTACATAGATAGATGTTTTTTATTATACATAGAAAACACCCAGACCAACGGAATAAATGTCTGCAGATCGTCCCCAATTTTGTTCCGAGGCAGGCAATGAAGTTTATTTATTTATTTATTTATTCATTCTTAGATTCACAGTTTTCTTATTGTCTAATATAAACTATATAATATACATTGTGCATAAACCAAAACGAATCTACATTTTATAAGCAACTTATGCGTTGACTTATTATTTGAATTAATAGGAATTCATATACTTATTAGCAATATATAAGTAGAAGAGCTCATATGGGAAGTAATTCTAAATACAAAAACATATTTATTACAGACAGACAAGTAAGTAAAAGTTAGTTGTAGTAATCGCGTAATAAAATAGAGAAAACCCTACGTAGTAATTTTAATGAACAAGCAGATGTCTTACCTGATGGTAAGCGGCTTTCTCTATAGTATTTTGCTACGTTTTCTTTAAAATAATTAAATTGAAATACATACGCGCATCGAGCATAACAATTGTTTTTGCGCTAAATATGCAACAAAAAATAAAATATAATTGATGTTGTTAATTGCGCAGTAATGACGTTAATATTCGTCTGTATGTATGCACTGCCACAGCTAACTGCACAGTCACTAGGGCACATAACCACAGAATAAAGCACAGTTTGTTGATACTTGCGTGCCAATAGTAAAATGAAAAACACGCAACATAGTTGCTCAACTATTTCTACATTTTAACAATAATCGTCTTATTAAGTTTCTTCGGAACTGGTTTTGTACTTCTCATGGTAATTATAATATGAGAGGCATTGGGTTTCGAGTTATTTTTAATATTCGACCTGCAGTTTAACTCGTGGTATCGGACCAGTCTGTGAGTTGGAGCTTGCAATTTGAATACAACTTATTGCTTTTATAAAGAAAATAAGCTTAATTTATTTTTTTAAACTTTAGACCGTTCATTGGCCACCATCTCGCCTGGTGGTAAGCGACGATAGAGCCGACGATGGAACAGAACGGTCTAGAAGACACCTATTCACTCTTGCCTTAAAGATACCCAAATTGTAGCAATCAGTATTATCAGTAACTAGCGATCCGCCCGCGCGCCCCTGCTTCGCACGGGTGCACATATCACGCATGTATTATACATATAAACCTTCCTCTTGAATCACTCTATCTATTAAAAAAAACTGCATCAAAATCCTTTGCTTAGTTTTAAAGATTAAAGCATACACAGGGACATAGGGACATGGGAATATAGGGACAGAGAAAGCGACTGTTTTATACTATGTACTGTAAGCAAGAAAATGACCACCGCCACCCGCTTCATGGACACCAACCCCCACGAGCCCGACTGAAAAGTCGCAAGAGTTTTATGCGCATGTCACAAGCCTCCCAAGATCATCCGGCCGAATTAAGAATTAGCCAGTGGAAGGAGAAACACCCCCCTCCGAAGGATTTTATCCAACCTCAGGAACACCTGCCCCCAGGTCATGATCTACCGTGGCCAGTCTGGAAGTCCATCAACCGACTCCGGACCCAAGTTGGCCGCTGTAGAGAAAACCTTTGCAAATGGGGAATGAGGGAACCCTCCTTGACTGGATGCGATTGCGGAGCTCCACAGACCATGGCTCACCTACTGATCTGTCCCTTGTGTCTCAACACCTGCACAAGGGACGACCTTAACAAGGCCACCGACAATGCAGTAGAGGTGGCCAAGCATTATTTAAAATGTGTTTAGTGTACTATTGACACGATAGAAGAAGACTATGTAGTGATGATGTTAGTGATTACAATCACTTCAACCTTCCAGCTAAGAGACAGGGACACGTCATTCTACAGTGTGGTCCAGAAGGCTACGGATCGGAGTCGCTGTCAACGCCTGTCAACGTCAACTACTGTCTCAACGCCTCAGAACAACAGCGTCGATCGCGATATTCAGGAATTAAGTACCGACCAAGAAGAAGAAAAACTGAAACAGCTTCAAGATTTTGATCCCCAGGCACGGTAGTTATCCATTCAGATCTCTCAGTATCAAGTACTAACAATAAAATCTAAGAAAAACAATAAGTTTAATTCATGAAAAAACTGCCGTGAAATTTATAACATCAAAACATTACTATGAAATATGCTAAAAGTTTTTATCACTAGTAGTTCGCCCCGAACTGAGATCTCGTGACGCGACGCGAACGCTCCGAAAATTTAAGTAAGTGGTAGTTAGAGGCAAGTCCAAACATTGTGTATGGATTTGTCTCTGGCTGCCACCTACATACTAAGTATGGTCAACTGAATTGGCCTATTTATTGAAGAGTTCCGTTGAACAGACCCTGTCTCCATCATCAGAACAGTACAACTAACACCTTCTTAATTTATTTTCAGTAAAAAAAAATATTTAAAAAGCAAAGAAACTGGTCGACCAGTAGAAAAACCTTGATGTCAACGAAACTCTTACAAATGGGAGCTCTTGGGTCGTTGGTTATCTCAATTTACCTTTTTTGTTGTATCTCAAAAAGCGGGCATCCTAGAAAAAATATAAAAATGGTTTTGGAATGTTCAAACCAAGCCCTTTCATATGACATGTAATTGAATTTTTTTGTGTAACATTTTTAATTTTTGCCCCCTTAAAAACCCCCATATTTTAATAACCCCTTATCCGATTTTATTCATATACTTACCAGTAAATTTCTCAAGTACAAGCTATCGACTTACCAAATTTCATGCAGATCGGTTAAGCGGTTCTCAAGTTATCGTCGGACAAACATACAAACATACATACATAAAATGCAAAATCGCCCAAGTTGATTGTAAGATCTTCGTTCGCTTCGCTCACTCGATCAATAAGCTACTGTTTTAGCGTTCCGGTCCGGTTTTATAAAAACGGAACACTTATTTTCAAGTAGGTACACAGATGCATTTAAATTCAGACATAAATTGAAATTTCCATATTATTATGTTAAAAATATGCATAAATTTTACACAAAAACGGTAGCAATTATTTTTTTATCTTATCTTGTAATCAAATGTGTATAATTTCTTGAAAGTTTTGCACGAATTCCTTATAATATGAAAGAGGTTTCTTTCTTTAGACAAATAAGTTTGCCTTTTTTTGTATTCTGCTGATGAAACAAGCTGGTGGCACACCTGATGTTAAGTGGTAAACATCACCTCACAAAACATTGTCACGCAAGTCGCGCTCGGATGACTATATAGGTACTCAACGATACATTGCCCTGTGTCCATCAAATTGAGGCATGTTATCCCTCACGTTTCTGTAACTTCACCGGCAATGATTCTCTTGTATCCGAAACACAGCAACGCTGCTTTTGGCGAAAAGGGCTTGTAGGCAAAGGCTGAAACCAACTTGAACCAAACGAAAATGCACAGCCGGAGTAAAAATTGACTCACGAGACGACCTAACTACGGCACGGTCGACATCTCAGATCTCTTGTAACTTATCCAGTGCCCACTCAAGATCGAAAGAGTAACATAATGTCACCTGCAATGCCTACAAATTTAATTTTTGAGTGACCAGCCTTTAATTTAATATTTTCACTTTTAAATTCACCTAGATACAATTTTTACAAAATGTATTTATCCAATTGTCAAATAATAAATTATATTACAAAATTAAAAAGGTAAAGGAAAATATTTACCAAAATCTAATTCTAGGGCTCTAGAAGGGTGTGCAGGGTGGTGCATCGTATGGCACGTTCCTATCGTGCGTGACCTACAAGGCAATGCTTTGTTATAGGTCATGGTTACCACTTATCATCAGGTGGGCCATCGACTTGTTCCATTAGCTAGTTGTATAAAAATAAATATATTCATATTAATTTAAGATAATTAAAACTATGCTTTCTATTTAATAAACAAGAATGAAAGCAGTTATTTTACTATTTACATAATAAGACGATGTTAGATTAATTAAATTTAATAAAAACCACTCACGCTACTTCAGAGTTCGCATGCATTCACTGCTGTGAAGTGAGAGACAGTGCGCGTCACTGGGTTCCGTACATCCGCAGCGCTACTGTCCATTCTTTTGTTATTCATCTTGTTGTGTCGAAACAGTGTGGTGAATGGATTTTAAGTGCGTCTCTGGCCGGCTTGCAGGCTGCAAATGTTTTATCCTCAGGCAAGGTAGACACCTATAATATCTCAGCTCACGAAGACCAAGTACCAACTATGATTCTTTGAGAATGCCTAAGGGAGTACGTGCATACATTACATTACCCACATTTTGCAGTTGGTATTAGGTGTATACGTCAGAGGTTGCAAGCGCATCGCCGCTTTCGGAAAAACCAGTTTTCCTCCACTGTTTGAGAATTTGCGCACATTTTTGCATTATCCTATTCATGGTTTTTAAGAGAACCCTAACTTGTATACATTCTAGTGCGTGGAAACGTTTTATTGTGTTGCAGAAACACACTTCCATATTGATGTGTAAATGCAGTTATTTTATATAAGAAAAAAGTATAACTATGTAAGTAGGTATTGGCGATTTGAACGGTCCGTTGTTAGCTAGTGGCTATATATCAAAGATAATGTGAAATACGGACGTTTATTCATTATTTACATTTAAATTGGAATTCGCAATGTACGTGCATTAGGAAAGTATTGAGTTGTTATATAAAGTATGCAGTTATGCATGCTGTGTTCGCATCTAGAAGGCCGTTCAGCAATTTATTTCTAAGATGCTTGTTTATATGTCATATTTTGTTGTAATGGCTGGTTTACTGGTGAACCTATTAATAAAAAAAAAAGTTGATATTGGTACCTAGTTTTTATTTCATGTTAAATGGTCTAATATCTCTGCATCTATTAGAATGGAATAGAATAGAATAGAATAGAATAGAATAGAATAATTCTTTATTTAGCATACGTAAAAAGGTACAGTGAAAAGCACAAGCCTGTAAAAATAAACTAAAAAGGGGGTAACATTAATAATTTATTAGAACATTTTAAGTTTGCATCAAGAGTATATAATCTAATAAAGAATGCTTACTATACCATAAATAACTACACTACACTAATAATATAGAAGGAGGAAACCATTGTATTTTTGTGTGTAACGAATAGGCTCAAAAACTACCGGTCCGATTGCAAAAATTCTTTCACCATAAGAAAGCTACATTATCCCTGAGTATCATAGGCTACTTTTACTACTGGAAAAGATATTGGTAGTAGTATTAGAAATAAATATTTATAATAAATAAAAATCCATTTTTTTTTTAAAGAGCATGTTTCGGATATTATTAGGTTTTTTTTATAACTGAATAGACCGTTTGGATGCATGTCCAGAAGCCTAGAGGTGATTGCCTAGAGGTGGTAACTTTCACAATGTTTAATATCTTGATATAATCTTTACACCGTATTTTACGGTCACCGTTTCTTAAGCAACCGAAACAAGTTGCAAATCATAAAAATATAAATTGTATTTTATCACGAGCGTAACAGAAAATATTTAAAATTGTGTTGCAAAAAGTGTGGAAACGACTCTCTTTTCTCAGCGTTTGTTTCTTGCATTAATTAGCGTAATGTAATCGCGAATAAAGGTTTGTCTAGTGGAGTGCCTCCGTTTTTGAAATATAACTGAATGTACTGGTGTGAGCGAGACAAATGATTGTTTGTTAGTCTTACTTAATTTAAACTATAATGTAGTTTTCTCCCTTTTTATGTTCTGTTGATGTAATTACGTATTGAATTTTTATTGTGATTTTATATATACAAATGAATCCGGAATGTCTCAAACTCTCTCAAAGTGGTGTAGATTTTTTTTACATCTTTTTTTGTATATATAGGTACCTTTTGGGTATAATTCTTTAAATCTTAGTAAATGAAATAGAAAATAAAGTTATAATATTGAATAAAATTTATTTACTTACATGTATAATATATAAATTATATGTTTGCGTGTTTTTACAATTAAAAACTTCGAAATCCTTTGTTCACTCGCTTTCATATTTCGAATTAAAACTGAATAGAGAAACGATGATTTTAGAGAGATTTTAATATCCGCGGGTTTTGATTAAAATGGGAAAATCTGTAAAAAATTAAATGAACACGTTGTGTCTAAATTTTCAGGAAAAATAACGTTATTACTATCACATCATGTTTTTAACAATCAGCCCACTCGCGCTGCGTGTGTTTTGTATTTTTTATATTTTAATTGAGGTGTTTCCTTTTTTGGGTTCTGTAAGGTTTTTGTAATTTAAAATCCCTAATCTCAAAATCAAGAGCTAGTTGAGAAACAGCATTTTACTTAATCCCGTTTGAAATGCAGATAATGTTGTGGTAAAATTTCGAATCGCCCTCACACCCCCAAACATCACGAACATTTAATTTTCTGAACAAGTAGGCTGTATTAAATAAAGAAATCAGATTAAAAATAAAAACTAAAAGTATGTACAAAAATAACAACACGTAAAATGCATTCCACCTTCGTTTACCACTTAACATTAGGTGGGCCATCTGATCGGCACATCAGCAAGTCGTATAAAAATAAATGCAATAGTACTGCCGCGGAAGTCGAACCTGCACCACCCTCGGTCGTAACCCGCCAGCTGCATCTCAAATCGCTTACCATTTTGCAATGTAAGATCGGCATTTCAATTTATTTTATTACATAGCTTCTATATATAAACTTTAATTATGCATTTATAAAATGATACTCGATTCTGTAATAATGTAGAGACCATTGGGCTGTAGCCAATTATGGACGGCTACAATGTCTCGAGCCAGTAGTGATATTCCGTCAACAGCAATCACCCAAGTGACTGTCCCTTACACTTAGGTTGCGCTGGCGGTCTAGTGATAGCGTAGACTTTTGATCGTGGCTTCAAACCAGTCCAATGAGTTTTTCTTTGTTTAAAAATGTATTTGCACACAACGGATCTGGATAAAACTTGGCAGAGAGATAGATTATAGTCTAGAATAGCACGTAGGCTACTTTTTATCCCGTGGGAATACCGGGATTTAAGTCTGCGCGGGTGAATCCGCGGGGCGCAACTAGCAAGTTATAAACCTCAAAACGAACTACGTCACCGCTGAATCCGAATGAATTTTCAATTTTGGCATTCTGTATTACATTCACCCATCACTAGCGCCACCCGAATGGACGTTTTGGCGGTGAAGAAAATGTTCACGTGTGTGATGCGGAGTGAGCACAGATCCTGTAGGTGATTTTGTTGTTTACGGAATAGCGCTACAGAACTCAGGCAGCAGAAATCATAACTACTTACTCAGACAAAATGTCAACAAGTGTCTGCCTATTCGTAGCTAGGGAAATTCCCGCAACTATGCTTGCGTAAACCTTTTTTTCATACCGACTTCAAAAAAAGAAACAGGTTCTCAATTCGACTGTTTTTTTTATGTTACCTCATAAATTTTTAGTGATGGGTGGACCGATTTTGATGTTTTTTTATTAAAAGCTGGATATTGTCATGTGGTTCAATTTGAGTCAGATCTGACGAGTAGTTTTAAAGTTGTAGTAGTAGGCTTTGATCAATAATTACACTATTGGGGTAATTATTTATCGAAGAGAATGGGTGTCTTTGTAGTGCATTTGAAGTCGGTTCTTTTAAGAGTTATTAGGTTTCTTCTTCTTGTGTCCACTATTTCTTTTGGGACGTCTAATCAGTCTAGTCACTAGTTCTTTGAAAATAATTTTAAGTTACCTTAACAAACGTTTTGTAGCGTTTAGATTCTATGACATACCAGTTCCCTCACCACATTTTTCCTTGACCGTTTGAGTACTGGCATTTCGCACATACATTTTTCGATATAAAACATACATTGATGCACGACGGGATTCAAACTAACCACCTTACGATCGGAAGGTCACTCCCACTGAACTACTAATAAATGAAATAAATAAATAATGCTGGACAATCCACACAGCATCAGCTAGCCCCAAAGTAAGCTACCCAAAGCTTGTGTTATGGGTACTAGATGACTGATTTATTTAATACATTATATCCTTAAATAGATAAATATTTTTTATTATAAATTAACACCCAGACCAACAAATTTCTGCACATCGTACACAAATTTGTTCCAAGGCGGGAATCGAACCCGCAACCTGTTGTGTCGCAGGCGGACTCTCGCCCGCTGCGCCACTAATGCTCATTGACTACATAAAGGGGGTTTTTTTTGAGTTAAAGTTTTAATCTGTTGTTATCAAAAAAAAAAGAAAAACTAGGTGACTCTAGTGCCAGTTCCACGCGACCAACACCGAGAACAATATTAATCTGTCAGTCAGTTATTAAGGTTCAAGTTTTACGTATTTAATGAAGAGTTTTAACTTGTTTTAAAAATGTTGTACTATTATTTTACAATTTTACAATGTCAAGCTGTGCTCAAACCATATAAATATGTAACCCACTAATTGGGTTAACTTTATCATCTCAGGAATAAGATTACGGTCCAAATGTCAATCAGTGGTGAGTTGAAGGCGGAGGTTAATAGTTCTCGACTACATTGAGATATCTAATAATAAGCTTTGCAAAGCAAGAAAAGAAGTTTGGGTTCCAAATTTAATTTTTACTCAGGATGCAGCTACGCTGAAGTATAAAGGCACATGCAAAACAGGTTAAGGTGACACACGTGCTTATTTTCGAGCTAAAAGCATGCTTTTATCGAGCCTTGCTCATTTAAAGCACGCGTGAACAGGTCTTGCTAGTGAATAAGCATGCTTATTTGGTCGTAGCTCGGTTGATTTTTGAGCGTGCTCAAAATGCTTATTATTGAGCACGTGTGTCAGTACCTTTAGGGTAGTTTGGCGTGCATTCTGAAATCAAGACAAAAGGCTTTATTTCAAAAGACAATCACATTATCATTCGGAACCTAGATTGCCTAAAGAATATTTCAATACGTAGATTTTCTCAGTGTTTTGTATCACCATTTGTGAGCTTTGGCTTTTCCTAGGCGAGATGGAAAGGTAAGCGGAACCTTTTCTGAAAAAATCTGATGTGGCACCAGACCGGACGGAAGGACAAAATGAACGAGGGTTTTGTTTTTACCATTTTGGTTTGGGATCCTAAAAATATTCACAATTTTGTCCGCCAAGGTGCCAGTACGCAATCCTCTGTAATCCGATCCACCAAATACAGGACTTGCCTCAGATTAGCTCGTCTAGCCCGACTTCATGCTAAAGTCAAGAAATAAAAGTAATTTCACAAAGCTTCTAATGCAATACGTATACCAGACAGCATGGCATGTCAACGTTCTCATAAATATTAAAATCTATTTGGGCAAGACCGTTGCACTGCACTTATTAAAATAAATATAATATTGAGTTTGTTCACATCGCTCACAAGTAGGGTTTCCAACCGCTTCATTTTTATCGGACAATTTTGAGTTTTTTACCATAACTACTAAGTGTCTGTTAGATTTACCTAAATTTATAATATAATATCATTATGCTGTATCATCCTAAAAGGCAAATGCTTTCATCTTTTTTGTTTCCGTTTCGTTCTTTGAGTTTGTCTGACCACCAACTTATAGTCAAAGTTAAAATTCTCAGTAATGAAATGACGATAGAGACGTCACAACAACATTCATTCTAACAAATTTAAATATAATGTTGTACTAACACATTTAATTTTGACATGTTTAATTAAATTCTGAAAAAAAAACTGAAACAGCTGAAAACTTTGATCCCCAGGTACGGTAGATATCCCTTCAGATCTCCCAGTACCAAGTAGGTACTAATTCAAGATTCTTTGAGGATGTCTAAGGGGGGTAGTCAGAGGTACGTCCAAACATTACATTTGGCACATACCCACATTTTGCAGTAGTTAGTATTCCATACGTGACAGGTTGCAAGCCCATCGCCGCTGTTAGAATACCAACTGGTTTCCTCACGATGTTTTCCTTCACCGTTTAAGAGCACTGGCATAATAAATATAATTAAATTCTAATTACAAATTATTGATCAATGACATCTGAAATAAACTGAATTGAATTAAAACCTTATTATTATATTTTTTGTTACGTATACATAAATGCCTAAGTACATATTTATGAATATTTTAGGTATAGTTTTTTTTGTGGTAACCCTAGCCGTAATGACTCACAGCATCAAGTATCGAATTAAGATCGTTTGAGCTGCAATTGTTGTGTTATTTGCATTGTTGTCGAGTTACGTCCTTATTTACCCGGGCACAAGGTTCATATTCAAGTAAAAACATATTGATGGCTTATGTTATATTATTTGTATTGTAAAATCTTTGGTGGACGTGCCCTCTGCCCAAATCGTTTTCGCTTCTTCGTTTCCTTTTTTCATAGACTGTACTCCAACTATTTCAACTTGAAAAAAAAACTGAAACTTTACCAACTCAAGATTTTTTCCGATTGTATATGGAAGTAGTTAGAGGTACGTCCAAATAGTACATTAAACTCATACCCATATATTGTTGTAGTTGGTATTCGGTATGACTGATTGCAATTCCTTTATCGCTATTAGATACAACTCGCTTCCTCACTGTACTTACCATCGTTTAATTATCTTGAAAATCAAGCTCTAAGATTAGCCCGTACAGATGTGCGTTCCTTTATGAGCGAAACAGTGAAGGTAATTATATAAGGTAAATAGTCCATATGAAAACGTTCCTTATTCAGTACGATCACAAGGATCAATATGAAACGTCTTATATACTAGGTAAATCTACCCCCAGCTGATCACGACTATAAAGCCTAATAAACTAATATCGATACATACAACATGGCAAAACTTAGCATACCTTTCTCTCAGCACGTCTTCTTTAATTTATTGCTGGAGAGCAAACATATTATATATATTTATTAATATATACGGTGTGGGACGTTCTCCTTACCGATGTATCGACGACATATTATTATGACAATACTAGTAGCTCCCTGCAGTTTCACCCGCGTAATTTTAAATTCCGGTATTCCCACGGGATAAAAAGTAGCTTATGTGTTATTCCAGACTATAATATATCTCTGTACCGATTTTCACCAAGATCCGTTCAGCCGTTCTGGAGTTATAGAGTAACAAACATCCATCCATCCATCCATACTTACAAACTTTCGCATATATAATATTACCTAGTAGGATAGGATCTAAAAAAATAACGCCACGCGAAAGAAGCCGCAGAAGCTTTACTAGTTTGATATTATGAGCAGATCTAATGGGGTATCTACCTTGGCTGTTGATCAAAATCTTGAAGCTCTTTTGTTTACTCTGCTTCTATTCCTCTTTTCGTTTGAGCTGTTCTGTGTTTTATATTGTAAACTGAGAAATGTAGACCACCTAGTAACCTAATAGAAAATATCCTGCCGCACTACTGAGCAAAATCTATTGAGAATACAATTTAGACCAGACGGCACTCGAGACGATAAAGTAGTAAAATACATGTATTGTGATCAGACGGTCCTCACAATACGACAATAGCGTCTCCGGGCTGCCGAGGCCGCGTGTAGAACGGGCGTTGGCCGCGGAAAACGTTACTTCAAACTACAAACTACCTGCTGCATGCATTTTTCACAGCCATTTTTTATAATACAACTGCTGATAGAATATGCAGATAGCCTACCTGATGGTTAGTTGTTAAGTCAGTAGGTTAGTAACAAATTCGCGTTAGCGTGTCATTTGGCATGTCTAAGGGCTAGCTCCATCTTTAATGATCCGTCTTTACTTCTCCATAATTTAATTTATTTTCCATTAGCAATTTATTTATTTTGACACTATAATATTTTACTATAATATTTTTAGATAACCTTTCGAGGGAAGTCAAATTCAAATCTTCACAATACTTTGTAAAAACAAAATTATCTAGTTGATTGATGATGTTGTGATAAAAATTACCATTATTTGACTGAAATTTACCTAAGAATTCGTAATCCCATTATCCTTTAAGTACGAGTATTGAGGTAGGTTTTGTACAGCGGACAAAAAAACACACTGCTACCGCGCTACTGATAGACACAAAGCATCAAGCACCAGACCAAGAAAGATATCCTTTAGAGATGATCTTCAGTCAAAAAGTGCCGAACACAGAGATACTTTTTGTCCGCCTCGTCTTTAATTTTACCTTATTTGACGTATACTCGACACACTAAGCTCTTGGTCTATACAAGTGACACAATGCTCTGATGACTCACAATATGTAGCGAATTAAGTATTATTTTAAATTGACGTAATTGAAAAATATGCAGCTCGCGCTGGTATAAATTGATTCATGTATAATAAAGTGGACTTGCAGCGAAAATTCGGCTTAAATGCGAATGCCGAATCGTCACAAGCAAAATCCACAAACAAAGCCATGTGGGACTCTTTGTTGCGGGTATCAGAAACTGCAAGAGCTGTACCTAATAATAAACCGAAATATTGAAGATCATTCAAATATTAACGGACTGCGTAAATGAAAAATGAAATGAAATACGTTTGTTAACACACACATTAAAGAAACACAGAACAGGGAAGTAAAAAAGAAAATGATAAATTGATAAAACAATGAAAAAATATTGAGGTAACAAAAAGAAGTCAATTTAGTCCTCTTCTGTACTAGTTCTAATCTATGTCTCTCATTCATTTTTTGAACGGATCCATTAACGCCAAAAAGAAAAAAAAACGCATCGTCAGTTACTATAGAGATTCGCTACCAAGGTACTTACCTTGCGACCTATTAAAAAAGGAAACAATGCTGTTTCCGCGATACCGATTTGTCTTTGAAAGCTAAGTCTCAAAAACAATTAAAAACTTGGTTATCGGAAAAATCTAAAACCTGACTGCCTGACTATTTTTCAAACCTCACAACTTTCTGATGTTGTTTTATGTGCATCTTTCCACACCAGTGTGCCTGGCGGCAACGTGCTTTTGCCAAATCTTTGACCATTTTTCGGAGAACCTTTAAGTGTTAGAGGAATGACAACCTTAACATAAGCCATACAAAGCTTTTAATATTTTACAGTTAAAATGAATATTTCTGATTTCGGCCTAAGCTTTTGTGAGATGGCTGGCAACTCTATTTTAACAAAGAATATATTAAACAGAGGGTACGAATTAACTGCGTGCCTACGCCTACATGATTTTTAATGTTCGCTGTATGCAAACATTATGCTGATAAGTATATAACAACACATTCAATCAGAAAACAAAACTATTTTTTTAATCACCTTTTCAAAGCACTAATATTGTCTTTGTAGTTAAATACTTGTTAATAGTATAATATATAATTGTAGTTATTACTTTATTCCCAAAAATTGAACCTTTTAATAGCCAGTCAAAAGATTTAGGCCTTTTATTTATTTAACCTGTGTTTAGAAAACAAACAAACGCGTATTCATCTTAGTTAAATTAAGCTCAAATATGGACTTTATCTCGTCGGTATAAAAGTTATTGAACCTGTCAAACGGATCAAATCAGGGAATTGAATCGCCATAGACTTCATAACACGGCGCCCGAATCGTATGAGACTCCATTGTTGTACAGTACACCAGTATATGCAAATTCATGCTTTTACTATTCAAAAAGTCATGCTATATTTTAGGCGGCTTTGTTCATCTGCCTAACTCTTATTTCTTTTTGAACTCGCACGTTTTTAGCATCATTTTTACTAAAGACTCCGAGGGCTACCTGATACTTTATTGCTAAAAGGTTACTCTAAATATGTATAATCCAGTTCGCTTCCAGAACTTATTTATATTCAACAGTTGAACACAAAATTTCTAAGAAATATTTCGTTTCAAATCAAGATGATACCTTTTCTTATAACTTTAATAACACGCTGACTCACAGACCAGCCGTATATTTTTACTTATAATAATACGTGGCCAATTATTTCGGCCCAAATGATAGCATACGAATAATAATATCTCAATAATTTAAGGTCATTCTGACTTATTATAATATAATATTATTGCCGGTCGAATTGGTTTTTACAATAATAAAAATAGTTCGTGAAGCAATTATAGGCATGGGTGAGCGTACGGTTGAGTTCCACGCCGTAACTTGCCACATAGTTGTATAATTATTTATAGATTAACAATAACATCTTATGAAGATAATATATATATATATATATATATAATATTTTCAAACAAGCAACGTAATTTTCTTTTTTTTTTAAGAGTAGTAGAGCTCTTTGTGAAGGGTTCGTCCGGGGAAGTACTACCACCACGCCTTTTTCTGCCGCCAAGCAGCAACGCTGTGTTTCGGTTTGAAGAGTGTGGTCGCCGGTGTAGTTACAGGCACATGAGGCTTAACATCTGTATGCCTCAAGTTGATGGACGCAGGGCAGTGCATCGTAGGGCACGTTCCTATTGTGCGTGTCCTTCGGGGCAATGTTTTGTTTATAGGTGATGGTTACCACTTAACACCAGGTGGGCCATCTGCTTGTTCCATCAGCTAGTTGTATAAAAAAAAAACGTAATTTATTAACGAGAACCTATTATTTTTGGTTTAAATGTAACTAGTGGTTCGCCCCGAACTGAGATCTCGTAATGCGACGAAAACGCTCCAAAACGTTGAGTAGGTGGTAGCCAGAGGTGAGTCCAAACATTATGTTTGGATTTCTTTCTGACTACCGCCAACTAACTTTTAATGGTAAAGAAGTTTAAACTCTATTTGCCTATTTATTGAAGTTTCGTTGAACAGGCCTTGGCTCCATCATCAGACCAGCTCGATTTTACCATGTTATGAAAACTAAGTAGGTAGGCAGGTTCTTAATTTATGTTTTAATTACAGGTTTTGAAATGTCCAAACCATAATGTCATATGACATGTAACTTTATATTTTTGTTTAACTTTTTGGCCCCCTTAAAAACCCCATATAACTCGTTATCCGATTTAACTCATATACTTACCAGTTAATTTCTCAAGTACAAACTATCGACTTACCGAATTTCATGCAGAACGGATCAACAGTTCTAAAATTATGGCCCAACAAACATACGTACATAAAATGCCACATAACCCAAGTTGTTTGTAAGCTTTTCGATCAAAAAAAAAAGTAGGTACGTAGGTATTAGATAATCAATCACGCTATTTTAGCTGAACAGATTTGAATGTAGCTTCACAAGTTAGGTTGATAATCTTGAATCTGTTACCTCGTTACCGAAGAAACCCGCGGCAAGAAGAAAGTTCATCACAAAACTAATATATGACGACAGAATTTTACGAGCCGGGACATTGTCATTTCTTATCAAAACAAAAGAGAAGCTCCGACAAGAAAAAAGGATTTAAAGCGCTATTAAAATTAAAATACTCTAAATATTATTTTTAATGGTTTGGCTCTTTCGGTCGACGGGTATGCAAATATTTAAAGTTTAATATTTTGTAGAGGATTGTGTAAACAGAACGACTTTTTGTTAAATTCTTTGGTATATTTGTTCAAAACGAGCGTCGAGTCGCCTACTGTGTTTTGAGAAGCTATGAGAATATCTTTATAACAAAATAGAGACTTATTTTGTTATAATAGAGACTATAAAAGAGACTTTGTCATCCGCCAAGGTTAACAAACTTTTGCAGCAACAATTTAAATAATTTCTTTATTCTTTACTGCACACAGAAACAACATGTGAAAACTTAAATAATAAAATATGTACAATGGCGAGCTTAACCCTAAAAAGAGTTACCTTCCAGCAAACCGTGAAGGAGGAACTTCTTGAGAAGTAAGTTCAAAAGCTAGGGATAACATGGTATCACTACTACCTAATGAAGCTAGAATTTAACACAACTTGCTATTAAATAAAACTCTTCCCAAGACGCCTGTACCTTACAGTGTTTCCATGAACTTGATATAATATACTTATCTAAGATGATTATTTTATTATTTATTCATTCAGCGTGGCAATGCAGCCAGTGTCTTGGGTACGCTTCCGACTGGCACTGATTTGGATCAGTTGAGCTATCTATAGATCGTTTGCAACGGTCTGCAGATAGCTCAACTGTTTCATATGTATTTTTTATATTTGTACATTTTGTAAATAATTGTAACTATTAGTTGTAATTTTCTTTGTCAAAGAATAACAGATGATTATTATCTGATTTATGTCTGTACTTAGCTCAGAAAACCTTAGAAGATAAGGACTCGAATGCGATCATGATCAAAGAAAGCCTATTATCATTCTTGATTTTATTTATTACTAGCTGGTACCCGCGACTTCGTCTGCGTACTTTTAATCTCTTCATATCTTTTTTTCGCAATAAAAGGTAGCCTATGTTCGTTCTCAGGGTCTAAAGATTGTCTGTGCCAAATTTCATCAAAATTGGTTGAGAGGTTCAAGCGGGAAAGCGTAACAGACAGACAGACAGACAGACAGAGTAACTTTCGCATTTATAATATTAGTTGGGATTGGGATATGACGATATTTTATATTTTAATTGTTGAATTTATGAACTAAAAGACACAGTTCATTTATTAACGGCATACACAGGCACTTTATAGAGGTACCTACATTGCACTTAGATATACAGGGTGTCCCAAAACTCAACGTCAAGCCGAAACGGGGCGACAGGATTGATTGTAAACATCATGAGAAAAATCAGAAAAAAACATTGAAAAAAAAAACAAAAATCATTATTTTTGACTGTGATTCTTAGAAATATTATTTGGGGTTACGGTTCCAAAGTTTAAATGAATAAAAATTAACCACAATAACCGAAAAATGGTTACAGATTTGACCAAATCTTTAGGTTTTTAAATGTCCTTAATTTTCAAACTGCATGGGATAGATTTTTTTTCTGATTTTTCTCATGATGTTTACAATCAATCCTGTCGCCCCGTTTCGGCTTGACGTTGAGTTCGGGGACACCCTGTATACAAGAAATATAACACGCCATGCCAAGCGTCTAAGAATTGGTATTAAATGGCTAATTTCTTGACAGCTTTTTGTAAATAACGGTACAAGCCCCCGAAAATTCGGTTGTTTTTTTCCCTTTGTCGCAAAATAGAATCCAAATTCACGTTATGCAAAAAGTACAAACAAAAATATTTCAATGGTTTCGACGTAGACAAAAGTGTGTCCAGCCAGGTTGAATAATGAAGGAGATAGCTTGAGATGAAAGCCTACGTACGTAGAGGAAGATGGGGGAATGCCGACCACCTGAGAGAAAAATGCTCTATTTGTTTTTTCATTTTTCATAAGTTAATTTTGATATTAGACACTATGCCTGCTCAAGCGTTACAACTACTGCGCTGCAGCGTGCTCGCTGTGTTTTAGGGCACCTTATTTAATAAGTTATTGGAGTGAGCGGTATTACCCGACATGATCGCCATTACCCCTGCTTCCCCTAGGAACGTCAAGTTAAGCCGGTACGTCATATACAACGGCGACGCCGATCGATGCCATCGATAAATCAGGAAGTCGATTGGCTCTTGCTACATCAAATCGATGTTTTACATTTTTAATCTATTCGCCAACATAGAGACTAACGAAGGCTACAGGGCCACACTCAGTGTATTTGGTATGAATCTTAAGGTACGCGTCGACCGCATCCGCATCGCTGCGTACGGAGCGGATGGATTTGTTGCTTTGTATGGTACAGCGTGCACTGGATCGGCATTTCTGCTGATGATGTCATCTGCAGTGAACGCGCCATTCGAAATTGCTTTGAAAATACCGATACTGCTGTAGCAAAATGCGGATGCAGTGGACGCACCCCATCGGACGCTCCGTCCGCTCCGTACGCAGCGTCCGTGCGCTCCGTTCACTCGGGTGCACTGAGTACACTATGTAGCAGAAATGATTCACCCAGACCATTTTCGAGTGCATTAAATACATAGTAAACTTTATTCGCTCAGGTAGGTACTCGTATCTTGTTGTATTGGGTGCACTACGGTAGACTTTAATTCACTCAAGTGCTTACAATGTCGTGTCCAACATGTATTCGATGACGATGACAGATAACAGCTGACTTCAAGTGCAATATTTTTTTTATCACATCAATTCGAAAAGACTTAGTTTGCGCCCTAAAAACAGGCAGCAAAATAGCATTTCGCTCACTTTCAATGACTTTTCCTCCCTAGGGAGGAAAAGTAAATACTTACAGCGGCTAAGTACTTACTTTTCCTTTTTGACGACCTCTGTGGCGCAGCGGGCGAGAGCCTGCCTGCGACGCAAGAGGTTGCGGGTTCGATTCCCGCCTTGGAACAAATTTGTGTACGATCTGCAGAAATTTGTTCCGATGGTCTGGGTGTTCTCTATGTATAATAAAAAATATCTAATTATGTAAGTATATAATGTATTAAATATATCAGTTATCTAGTACCCATAACACAAGCTTTGAATAGCTTACTTTGGGGCTAGATAGTGCTGTGTGGATTGTCCAGCATTATTTATTTATTTATATGAGATACATTGTACCGCGATAGCTGATAATTAACACTCTTGATTGTAAAAGGTACATAGTCGAATTTTATTTGATGATGGTGGCAATATCAACTCCTACATCTCAGGCTGGTCACTACCAGCATCTTGGTCTTGTGTTTCAAGTCCGTGAGACTTCATGATATATTATGTCGTCAGTCCAAATTCCTTCAGACTATCCTGTACAAATGATATTCTACAAAACAATGGACGCTATTTCATGTGACGTAACAAACTCACATCAAAATAATCCCGTGAAGTTTAAACAGACATAAAAACGAAACGTTTTTATATGTTACGGTATGTCGGATATTATTATGTGCGTGTAAATACAGCCAAAGACATTTGTTGGTTTTATTTTTTTTAGTTTCGTCCAACTAAACAAACGGACAGTTCAAACAGACGGTGTTATTGTGGAGATATTTTTTATTTGGAATTTTATTGTACTCGTTCTAGCTTCTTTCCGTAACGTTGTGTGATATATAAAACAAATAATAAATGAAGATAGATATTTCACACAGTTAAATATAGCCCTAACTAAACTAAGCAAAGATTGAATTTTTTTGTTAGTTTAGATAACATAGTTATAATCATCATCATCAGCAGCCAACAGAAGTCCACTGCTGGACATAGGCCTCCCCTATCCGTTTCCAGGAAGAACGATCTTGAGCCCTTTCCATCCACCGACTACCCGCGATCCTAACAATGTCGTCAGTCCACCGGGTAGGAGGGCGTCCTACACTTCGCTTTCCTGTTCGTGGTCGCGATTCGAGAACCTTTATTCCCCAGCGGTTGTCAGTTCTTCGAGCTATATCACCTGCCCATTGCCACTTCAACTTGCTGATTCTGAGAGCTATGTCGGCTACTTTGGTTCTATATATATGGTATGGTATATTCTACGGATTTCCTAAGTTCCCCTAAGTTTCCTAAGTTTTCCCTTAGTTATAATGGTTTTACAAAAACTATGATCGGGTTGCTGTGGTAATGTTGAATGATTTTATCTATGAGACGTTGTTCAAAGATATAGACTGCGTTTTCTCACGACAGCCATCCCTGTTTCGCCTATGTGTATTTATGCTATAATATTTGAGCGAGATCACATCTACTGACACACACAGTTTGTTTGTATTGGTCATTTTTATACCGCCGTGGTGACAGAGATCTCTTATATATATATTGCCTCGCAAATCACGCATGATAAACATCATGCGTGATTTGCGGCAAACGCCCTACAATGCATTACCCAGCGTTCAAAGTTTCATGTGCCAGTAATTGCAATAGCAACCACACCCTTCAAACCGAAACACACAATGCTCTTTGACGGCAGATAGACATGGTGGTAGCACTTCCCCGGACGAGCCCTTCACAAAGAGCTTCTTCTCTCAGTTATAGTAAGGCCTTTAACATCTATAAAATATGATTTAAACAGCGTCCAAGGTCAATAGGCACTTACGTTCATGGCTTGTAGATAAGCCTATACGAGAGCGACAGGCACGACAACATTTTGTGCAGGAATATTTTGTCGTCCCTGTAGATGGTAAAGAAAGACTTCTCTTAGAATATACTATTATTATATCATAATTCATAATGAATGCCGAAGTATTTTATATTTAAAAATGCTAGTTCATATTCATACATCGAGCAAGACAATAGCGACGAACCCACTTTAAACCTATTTCAATAATTGATGTCTCATTTGATTCAATTGTACACATGACATGCTCAACTGGTTATTGCTTAACGCTATTTAAATAAGAAAATAATATTTAAGTTACCATCACACGATACGTAAGACAGCGCGCAATTGGCATCAGAAAATGATAAAGTTATAAATAAATAAATAATGCTGGACAATCCACACAGCACTATCTAGCCCCAAAGTAAGTTATTCAAAGCTTGTGTTATGGGTACTAGATAACTGATATATTTAATACATTATATACTTACATAGATAGATTTTTTATTATACATAGAAAACACCCAGACCATCGGAACAAATTTCTGCAGATCGTACACAAATTTGTTCCACGGCGGGAATCGAACCCGCAACCTCGATTATGATTGTGATAGTTTTTGTTTTAATTAATATTTTTAAAAGAGCTGGTTGAATATCGATAAGATTTAAATGGAACCACATTCTGAAGTATACTACCAATTTAAAAAAGAATCATCATCATTATCAAGTCATAATCGGCGGAGTGAATCGCTTAACTAATATAAGTACCAATAATAAATGTCGAATTGAGAACACTTTTTGATGAAATTCTGAAAAAGTGATCATGTTGATCAAGTTCAATTAAAGAACAAACCAAATTACAGCCAAATATAATACTGTGTTTTTTTTTATCAAATGAAATTCAATGTTCATTAGTACTGACTTAAAATACAAAATACACGTAAAGAAATAGAAAAATGCTAGTTTATATGATGCCTGTCTAAGGTGGTACTCTAATTTAAACTTTAAACACACAGAATAAGAACTTTCATGTTTTTCATATCATTTTTAAATTCACTAAAGATAAATTGAACAAAACTTTATGTTATGAAAACAAAAACAAAATTTTGTTATGAAAAAAGATCTAAATAATTTTAAAAATATTGGTATTTAAGTACTTGTTTCTGTTTTCACCTCTCATAGTTTGAGTAAAAAAAACACCAAACAAGGTGTCTCTACCAGCGTAATTCTGTCTTTGTTCTATTTATATTATGTTCTTAAAGGTACTTATTTTCTTATAATAAAACACTCATTGCTATTCATAAGAAAGTTATTCAAAACAATAGGTATTATATTGTGATTAAAACAATACCTTATTTATTCTATATGAATAAACTACGAGCTGCTATACTCGTTTAGAATGCGGTAAATGCTTTAATAGAAAAATAATTGTATGTACGGTATTTAGTATTGCGTTTTAACTAGGTGATGGAACAAGCAGATGACCCACCTGATGTTAAGTACATCACCTATAACAAAGCATTGCCTCGTAAGTCGTGCGTGACTTACGATGCAGTGCCCTGCGTCCATCAACTTGAGGCATACAGATGTTAAAGTCAAGTGTGTGTATAAAGTCAAGCTAGAACTTTACTATAGACTGTATATAGGACACGCATAGGACGTGCTCTACGAAGAAGCTTTTTTAATACTCCTAAAATAATGTAATTCTAGATCACCAATTGTGATATACACAGTACTGATACTACCGACGCAGTTTCACTAGAATTAGTAGATGTGTGTAGAAACGCACACACTTATAAACCTTTTATTTATATACAGTTGCGCCCCGCGGTTTCACCCACGCATATTTAAATTCTGGTATTTCCCACGGGATAAAAAGTAGCCTATGTGCTATTCCAGACTATAATATCTCTGCCAAGTTTCATCCAGCTCCGTTCAGCCGTTCCGGCGTGAAAGAGTAACAAACGTCCATTCATACTCACAAACTTTCGCGTTTATAATATTAGTAGGATTCTGTTTCTATAGGGTTTATTAAAAAGCAATTGGCCAGTAAAAGAATCTCTCAACACAAGTGAATGCTTAGTAAAAAACTTTATTAGGTAAGTATCAACGAATTGCAGAAAAATCAACGGTATATTCCTTATTTTGACAAAATATATATCTGGTTGATTGGCGTCGATTCGTTTTCTTTAGCATGAAAATTGGATTATTCGCACGCTGGAATTGAAATAAGACAGTCAGTAAAAATAGTCAAATAAATTGTTAATCTAAACCCACGGTATAAAGATCATTTTACATTGAACCGGGATGTGAGATAGGACAGACACGACATAAGGTCAACTCCAATCACCCGCGGCGATTGGGGTGCATACTTTTGTAAACTAATTAGTAAATCTACTATTTGACTTTATAATACAGAAATTAACAAGTCAGTATAAGGGTTCAATCGAAAAGGATAAGACAATAAATAAATTCTCACCAATGTGCAGGTGGTGGTTAGTTCTTATTCGGACACCTTTACAAAATCACAATGTCATAACAAATTGGTAATGGTACAAAAACATCTGTTTCATACTTCCGTGCCGCCTGTCCAAACTTTGACTAGCACGAGTAACAGTGCTATCAATCGTGCGTATCACTCACCCCCGCACCCCATTATAATAATGCGAGTGACAGAGACAGCAACATATTAGAAAGGAACAATCGTTCCCATTACGTCGAATAAAAAGAAAAGTTATTATATTTTTTATTGGAGAGGGCCTCCACCCTAGCGGCCACCAAGAGGGTTATTTTTATTTTATTTGAAAAGTTTATTTTCCATTTTGTTTTAACTTCTATTTTCGCGATATGAGGGGTGAAACTCGGTCGCACGCACTCTCAAACTCAATGAGTCACTAATGCGTACGATACCATTATATTTTTATATTGAAACTTTTGCTTAAACAACATTAAAATGAGAAAAGTTCGTCGGGTGTTATATTGTTAGGTCGGCGACGGCGGCGGAGGCGCTCGGAGCTCGCATGTTTCTGTTCCACGTTATTTTGTTTCGTTTTAATACGCAATTGAGATGTTTTTCTAGCAATATTATACGTACTACAGTATTGTTATGGGGCCCGACGGAGGGGCCACCTGCGTCCTTGGGTGTCTCATAATTTTTGGCAACAATTTCAACTAAGTGCCAGGTTACGGTTCTTACTAGGCTACAAAACTCAATGTGGTCGAGAGGTCCTCACATAGTAGGTCGCGTACTTTTATACAAACATTGGTAAATATGTTTAGTTGATTGGCATTTTGAAGAGGTCGCTAGCAGTGAGTGCACACAGGCTAAATTAATAGATAAAAACTACTGGAAAATGCTATATATCAAGATATATCTACCGTGCCTTGGGATCATTATTGTTCAGCTGTTAGTATTTTTGTTTAAAATCCATAGGAGTTACTTGGACACTTACTTACATAGGAGGCCCCAAACTAAGCCAAAGCTTGTGGTATGGGAACCAGATAGCTGATAATTATATTAATTGTGTACTTTATTTTGTAAATATGTACTGATATTATTACATAACACCCAGACAGAGAACAAACATAGAACGACGATGTTCGCCACACAAATGTTTGTTCTCAGTGGGAATCGAACCCACATCCTACGGCGCAGAAGGCAGAGCTACTACCAACTGAGCTATGAAGGCTGTCGAAGCATACACGCAATATCAATTGCATAAAGTTAGGAAAGCTCCGTCATGCTTACAGCAGAGCAATCCGCCGCTTTGATTGTTCGCTTGTCCAAAGCGTCGCGTGGGCTCAGCGTAATTAAATTGTCACTTAGTAACATCATTGGCACTTTAGAACCAACCACTTAACCATCAGTTAGCCGACAAAGATCAAAACTACTAACCCATTATCTAGTGCTTACCCTGTGGCCGGATAGTTCACTTTTCCACATGACCACCGGTACAGATTCATTGTTGGCACAACTTCTTAGCTCCCGAACTTAGCTGTGTTTGCCCCCAAAAATATAGTAGTCCATATTTTGTAACAAGCAGCCGAACAATGTCTGCCCGTGTGGCACCTATTGACCCAGCGCCAACAAACCTTACATAACAATAAAAGAAGGTAAAACGTATCTAATTGTTATAAAAACACAGTTGGGTTGTGGAGGCAAAAGCCGGAAAATATTACACGGCTTTTTGGGGATCTCTCTTTTGGCAATACAGCTTATCTTAATCAGAAATCAATATTGGCCAAGTTTACTTTAGTTTTATGTTCAAATTATTATGTATATATAATATTATTACTCCATTTTGCAATTATGTGTAAAATAATTTTTTGTTTTTTTAATGAGTTGGAGCTTATGCAATTCCTAGATTTTTTGTAATTTTTCATCAGGTATTTTATGATATGCTTTAGTAAAATATTCTTATTTTTATTATCAATTTGTCAATCGACAACTTCCATGGCATTCATATTAAGTTGCAATTCCGGAAAGTTTTAAAAAGACGGCTCAATAGACGGGTTATTTCAACCAACGTGTTCATCCCTAAGCGGAGAGACCACAGTATGATTTAAAAGTGATATTCTCAAACCATAAAGCAGTTTCACATGCCCATGTGAAATATTTATCTTAATATTATAAGTAAACTTAAGGATAGCCAAGCGAAGGGCTCGAAACGATTTGATACTTTTGTTTTGAGATCTGTGAATTCGTTTCGTCGTGTTTAAGATATATTATTTTATATTACATTCTTGTCTAGACCAAAACAGCCCAGCTTTGATAAGGAATGTTCAAAATTTTAAATGGGTTCCACATAATAATAGACACATTAGAATGACTACCAGTAGTCGGTACACTGTACAGGGAAAGAGCAGATCGATCTAATCTTAATGAATTTAATTAAAAATGGTGGGTATACCTATATATATACCCATACCTATCACTATATACATGTACATAACGTTTGGACGTACCTCCGTAAATTTTCTCAAATATTATCATTAATTATTTCGTTTGACATTCTCTAAAATCCTTATTAGGTTGTTTGATACTAAAACATCTGCTATATCTACTGTGTCTACCTAGTTTTTCTTTTGACCAGTTTATTTCTTACCGTGAATGACTTGAATGCGCGTCCACGTATTCAATTTAATAAAAATTCAAAAATAAATGTAATTTTCATTTACAAAGAAAATTGCTATGAATGCAAGTATTCGCAAAATGTGTAAAACACAGTTGTGCTGGTCAAATAACATGTGTATACAATGAATACCTACAGTTAAGCTATATCTGCCGACCATTGCAAAGCATCTAGAGATCGGCTCAACTGGTCCAAATCAGTGCCAATCGGAAGCAATATAAATTCAGTGACCACTACCAGTATCAAGACCTTCAAGACAAGTGTAAAGTTTCAATTAGCTGCAACACATAGGCAGATATCCAGAGGCATTCTCTCAACTCGCTTTTACAGTGAGCTTTTGTTTGAAAACATATTTAAATAAAATAACTTTACGTCGGTATAAAAATCCGAGCCAGTATTTTGTCATTCAACAACTTTGATTGGCTCCAAAGAAAATGTTAAACGTAAATAAACAATTGTGTTTTGAGAAGGAGGCATTGTATTATAATTGCAAAATAAAATTTGATAGTTAACAAAAGTACCTAGAGTATACCTCAGTAAGAGTAGGATAGAGAGTAAGTTTGGATAAAGGTAGGAAGGAAGGTATATAATACGAGGAATAAGGAGAATCGGTCATGTAACAAAAAGAATGCTTGGTATGAATATGGATCGATAAGAGAAGAGGTAGGTAAATGAAACTACGACTAACAACTACAACAAGATGGATGGACCAGATTAAAAAAATACCAGTTCTGCGATGTGATCCGAATTGCCACCAATCGAAAGCGCTGGAGACAAGCAGTCCACTCCAGTACAGGAATAAATACATCTTTGAGTGACCACGACCTTCAGTTATGTTATGAAGTGCCGACCACAAAGAGAGAGGTAAATGAAAAGATAGAATATTACATTGTGTGAAAGATAACATGGCTAAAAGTTGTGTCTCCTTTTTGTCGTGTTTTGTTTCATTTTCGAAATGGTATGGAGAAAAGAAATTCAAGTTCAAAGAGGCCTCAAAGAGGCTTTTTTCGAGCACTCACAAGAATGGAGTGACACCGATGTTGAATACACGTCCAAGTATT
Organism: Plemyria rubiginata; assembly: GCA_963576535.1. Classification (NCBI taxonomy): domain Eukaryota; kingdom Metazoa; phylum Arthropoda; class Insecta; order Lepidoptera; family Geometridae; genus Plemyria; species Plemyria rubiginata. The sequence continues at coordinate 1,793,366 of OY754905.1, forward strand.
TCATTTAGCACTACCCTCATTTTGCATCAGTTGGTATTCCGTACGTGATAGGTTGCAAGCCCATCGCCACTTATACACTACGCTCCGCCAAAAGCACAAACCACGACCAATTAATGTTTGTTATATGATATATATCATGTTAGATGACAACATATATATATTGTTAGATGACAACCTCTGTGGCGCAGCGGGCGAGAGCCTGCCTGCGACGCTAGAGGTTGCGGGTTCGATTCCCGCCTTGGGACAAATTTGTGTACGATCTGCAAAAATTTGTTCCGATGGTCTGGGTGTTTTCTATGTATAATAAAAAATATCTATCTATGTAAGTATATAATGTATTAAATATATCAGTTATCTAGTACCCATAACACAAGCTTTGAATAGCTTACTTTGGGGCTAGATAGTGCTGTGTGGATTGTCCAGCATTATTTATTTATTTATATCTTAAATCCGTGTTGTTATATTTGAAACCGTTTTTTATACATTCCTTCAATTGTCTGAGACGATAATGCGATACCAAGGTCTTCTCTCAGAGCTTGCCAACACAATGTCTCCTGATTTATGTTGAACATCTACTGAGTTATGCTTTTAGAAACGCACAATAACATATTAAAATGTTATAAATCGTCGTTTTAACTAATTTAGGACGGGATGGGATCAGCATTGATCAATCATGCTCAGACGCTGGCAGTGTTTATTGATCTTTAAGATTATGAACGAAAAAACATCCTGTCACATTAAACAAAAGAATAATTTATTGGATTAATTTGAATATTAAATTAACCAACACAAAAATAAATCTAGATTTTTTAAATAATAGATACTTTTGTTTAGTAGTACACGAGGGAATATTCCAAAAGCGATGTTTGGACGTACTTCTGACAACCCCCGTAGGCATATGTCTAACGTTTTTAAATCAGTACGTCATCCCTATTTTGACTCTAGAGGACATGTTCACGTGGTCCATCCCTACTCTACTTAAATGCCTATTAAACAAACTGTACGCAAATTTAAAAACGTTCTTAACCTCAATTTTATATCTTTGAATAAATTGGAGTTCAATAAGGTGAACCAATTGATCAGTAGCACAAACTTTTGTCGCACACAAATCTTTTAAAATACAAGTGTGAACTCCGCCTTGTACTACCCAAACAAGCACAATGCAGTAGGTAGTACCTAGTACTACCGTGAATTGTCAAACTCCTCTTAAAGTAAATAATTGAGAGCAAACACAAAATAACTTAAGAAGGAAACTGGTAGTTAGATTTCACGAGCGTCGTCTTAAACAAGCGGCTGAGGTCACACCGATGTGTAACCGCGAACGAGACTTCGATGTTCTTAAAACATTACAAACACAAAATAACTTAAGAAGGAAACTGGTAGTTAGATTTCACGAGCGTCGTCTTAAACAAGCGGCTGAGGTCACACCGATGTGTAACCGCGAACGAGACTTCGATGTTCTTAAAACATTACGTCAAAGTACATATTACAATCTGGGCTGGATTTGTACATCACGTAGAAATTTTTGAAAGATTGGTAGATTTACCCAACAATTGCAATTTTATTAATTTGTTGGCAAATAAAGTTATGATAACAAAATATATTGGTATGTGAACACTAGACTCTAGAGAACTCTCTCTGTGAACTCTAGAGCCGCCATCGCAGTCTGTAATTGACGTTTGACATGACTCGTTGTATTTTTTGACAGATTGTTGTTTGTGTTGACGGTAATGAGTTTTACTCGGCTTTACATAAACCAAGGAATTCTATATTCCTTGATATTAACAACAGTTGTTAAAATGAAATTTCACGTAAGTATGTCAGTCTACCATGTTTTTGGAAAAATTGTTCTAATCTCATAATATATATTATGAAATTATGGAGCACAAGAAAACGAAGTAAAAATGAATGCACCAAAACAGTTATCTACATAGCTAAGCGATATTTATAGTACATGTAGTACACAGAGCCAACCCACACATACAATGATTAAACTAGTCCTTTATTATATTATTATTAATTGTTATTATTTTTATTATTAATTATCTTTATTATATATAGCCTTTGAAAATGTTATCGCACCGGCTTTCTAGTGATTGAGTAACAGTAGAAAATTTATTGCTCCTAAAATTCCCGTATCTTCTGTTACCGTTACAAATTATTAATTAAGATCTGGCCTTGTCATCAAACGTCTTTTTCCCTTTTGTGAGACGTTTCAAACTGATATTATTATAGCTCGCGCTTTCTATTTGCTAGTTTTAATCCAAAATTTACTGAGCGGTTTGGTAATTGTACAAATGCAACGCCGTCGATTTTAATGTAGATTCCATTTGGGCGTGTTTGCCGAACGATTGAGAGAATGATTAAGGGCCCGGCGACAGCGGCTCGCAGTTTCGAGGTGCGATTGGCTATTATTTCATTATATTATTTCATTATATTAGTTCATTTCGGGGAAGTTGTTTGAAAGAATAACTATCTAGTGACACGCATAAATACTGTTCGAACACAAATAACACAATAATATAAGGGAAACATGCCCGAATCAGAAATCATTTTGGTATTAGATGTTTGGCCTTACCTTTACCTAATACCAACATGATTTCTGACTCAAGCACATTTCCCTTATATTATTGTATTATTTGTATTCGAACAGTATTTATGCGTGTCACTGGATAGTTATTCTTTCAAACAACCTCCCCGAAATGAAATAAAATGAAATAATAGCCAATCGCACCTCGATACTGCGAGCCGCTGTCGCCGGGCCCTTAAGTTGGAAGATTAAGTAAACAAGCCTTTGCAGTTTACATCTTAGTCTAAATAATTGATACAGCTTCGGGAACTATTGAAAGGTGTTTGTTTTTGCGGCGGCGATGGACTTGCAACCAGTTTTGTATGTATAATGTAGCATAGCTATGTACCAAATTTTATATTTGAACGTACCTCCAACTTACTCCCTTAGACCTCGTTAAAGAATTTAGTACCAAGTACATTATAATAATAATATGTATAAATTATTCGTATAAATGTGTTGTATAAATTATTTTTATCAAACAATCTCATATTTATGAGCAAATAAATGAGGGAGGTCTATGTCCAGCATTTTTCTTCAAGCTATGATGATAACTGCAACAGCCCTACATAATCCAATGTAAGAGTATACACAAAAATACAAGTGTCTTTTCAGCCACTTGTGTGGTCTTCCAACAAATGCATGGACAGCCAAGCGCTTCCTAGACGCTCTACATTTAATATAATAAGAGTATTGTGTTACACAGAGGAAGCTTGTAATTGACAGCTAGACCACTATAGCTCCTAGCTTATTGATGCAATAAGTGCTAAGTTCAGCCACTTTCCTTGCATATCTCGCAAGGGACCCAATACATTCCAAAAAGACCTAGCAACGGAATGCAATATAAATTCTACGTAATCTATTTATTCAATTTGTTATTTAAACAAAATAACTGATGGGGAATCGTAGACTATATATTCCGAAAATAAATAATAATACTGTCGCCACATAAATGGTCCTAATCATACCTTCTATGGCAAAATCAGAGGCTTTCGTAGATCAATTTTCTGGTAATTATGCCTGAAGATATGCAGGCTTGTTCCTGCTGATCTAAGGGTTACCTTGTATTACTAGACTGTAGGACCGCAAAGGAGCTATGTGTGAAAAGTTGCCTCTGAATAAATATAAATATTGCCGGACTTTCCATAAAGCACTATCTAGCCCTAAACTAAGCCAAAGCTTGTGATATGGGAACCAGATAAATGATATAATACTTTATGTACATTTTTTTTGTAAACACATAACATGTACTCAGACAAAGAACAAACATCTAGGTTCATCACACAAATATTTGTTCTCGGTGGGGATCGAACCCACGGCCTACGGCACAGAAGGCAGGGCTACTACCAACTGAGCTGTGAAGGTTATCTTAAAACACATAAATCAAAATGGCACACATGCCTATACCTTATTATAAACACGAAGGTATACTTATAATTATTGGAAGCACCTGTTTAAGTTAAGGCTCTTGAATGGCGACCACGAACAGGAAAGCGAAGTGTGGGACGCCCTCCTACCCGATGGACTGACGACATTGTTAGGATCGCGGGTAGTCGGTGGATGGAAAGGGCTCAGAATCGTTCTTCCTGGAAGCGGATAGGGGAGGCCTATGTCCAGCAGTGGACTTCTGTGGGCTGTTGATGATGATGATGATGACCTGTTTAAGTGAACTTGCTGAAGTATTCAAACTGTTCACAACTTGTATCTTTATATTCTACTCGGGTGGAGATAACCTAATAACAATCTCATCTACTAACATAGATGGCAAATATCGATAGGTTTTTTTTTTTTATACTACCAAGGTAGCAAACAAGCATACGGCCCACCTGATGGGAAGCGGTCACCGTAGCCTATGGACGTTTGTAACACCAGATGTGTCACACTCGCGTTGCTGACCCTTTAAATATTTTAATACGCCTTTTTTAAAGGACCCCATACTGTATTCTCCAGGGAAAACATCCGCAGGGAGCGCATTCCACAACCTTAGAGTGCGCGGGAGGAAGTTCCTTTGAAAACGAACAGTGCGCGACCATCCTGGCTCCAAGGTGTGTGGATGGACCCCCTGCCTATGGCGTGCAGTTCGATAGGTATGGCTTTTTCCTCGTGGCCTATTTCGCCTAACTGATTTGGCTACGAGGACTAAATTATCATGGCCGAACTCATGTCAAAATAGGCAAAGCAAGTACAGTTATCTACTTGGTTAATTACAGGCACATGAGGCTTAACATCTGTATGCCTTAAGTTGACAGCAGGTTGCAGCAAGTTGGCAGTTGACGCAGGGCAGTGCATCGTAGGGCACGTTTTTATTGTGCGTGACCTACGGGGCAACGTTTTGTTTATAGGTGATGGTTACCACTTAACATCAGGTGGGCCATCTGCTTGTTCCATCAGCGAGTTGTATAAAAAACAAAAAAATACCTCTGCAATAGCTATGATGTCCTGGTACCTACCTCAAACATTAATTTTTATCAATTGGTCAAATGGTCATGGATGAATTAATTAGGTCTTCTAAATAATTTAGCAAAACCATTTTCTCATGAATATGAGTTCAAGTTAAAAGTTTTTGTATGAAAACTGATATTTGCATCTTTGCAGAGTTGCATCAAGGGTCCGAACAAAATCAGCAACCACTTCAAAACTTTTACAAGGAAATACATTTAAATAACCTGTAGTTATTATTTAGATAGTTATTGTATTCGGTGTAAATGCAGCTGACCCAGAGCTGACCAGACATGATGTTCATTACTCGTATCTACCTACATTACAACTGGAAGAAAAAGCTAACTAGCATTAAGTTCGCCTATGTACAACTAGTAGCGCCCTGCGGTTTCACCCGCGTAGTTTTAAATCCCGGCATTATATATGTGTTATTCCAGACTATAATACAATATCTATTTCTTATTTTATTTATTTTATTTTATAAAAAAAAATAAGCTTGCTTCGTTTCTAAAATAGTGCTGTGTGAAATATCCAACAATTTTTTTATTCGGTAAATGCTACGGTAAATACCGACGTAACCTTAAAACCGGTTAGTTTATATAGTAACTCGTAATTTGGCAACCATGATCTACGTCTATAAAAATGGTATTAATATAAAAAGCGAGCGATCTACATTTTTATTACTCCACGCTCTTTTAATTGTCGTAATTTATCCGGTGGGCTATAAAAAAGAAATACATTATTGTAAATGTATTATGAAGCTGTAGATTTTAATCCATCGTGACTAAAATACGTTTGTTTCGGTTTCAAGAGTGTGGTCGCCGGTAAAATTATAGGCAAATGAGGCTTAACATCTACATGCCTCATGATGATGGAGGCATGGCAGTGCATTGTAGGGCACGTTCCTATTGTGCGTGACTTTCGAGGTGTGTTAATAAATTATGGCTACCACTACTTGTGGTGTCAATAGTTTCTCTCAAAATAATGTGGTGAAAGGATTCTGATAGGAAGACTACCACTTAACATCGGGTGGGCCATCTGCTTGCTCCATCGGTAAGTATTATAAAAAATGTAAATGCGTAAACTATAAACACATGTAATAACACGTTAGTATTATTTTTCTAGTTCAATATTCCTTGTGTATGCCCCCTTTCATTTCTTTTGTATTGGACATGAACCGAAACAGTCATGGAAATTATATAAAAAGTTTTTTATACGTTTTTGTACTGTTTAACTGCAAAGCTTTGCCTCTAAGCCACGCACAATAGGAAATTCCCCTTAGTTATATTTCCCTGCGACCATCAGCAGATATCCTACTAATGTTATAAACGCGAAAGTTTGTAAGTATGGATGGATGGATGTTTGTTACTCAATAACGCCAGAACGGCTGAACGCATCTGGATGAAATTAGACACAGAGTTAGATTATACTCTGGAATAGCACATAGGCTACGTTTTGTCCCGTGGGAATACCGGGATTTAAAACTACGCGGGTGAAACCGCGGGCTGCAGCTAGTTAAGTTAAATGTGCCTGTAATTCCACATTCAATTCGAATCGTACCGACCAATAGATGACCGTAATAAAGGTGAAGTCGATTTAAACAAGAGTTAAATCGTTTAAGTGCTGACTAAACAAGAGCGCACAGAAGTCGGGGAATCCGTAACAAATAGATATTAGCACATTAGTCTTAGAACTAAGTGTCGAATTAAGACCTTATGCCAACGTAATAAGGTTCACTTTGGTAATCGCAATGTTATGCACTACGGATTAAAAGATAAGATATAAATTGCATCTTAAAATGCACGGGTATCTGATTATCTCATTGTTATGTTAGCCGCGGAGTGCAAAGGAGGTTTAATTAATAAGATTATTTTGTTATTACAATTAAAATGAGTTACGATAAAAAAAATAGATAAAGCTACACGACTTTTAGTCGTAATATACATAAATACATATTTGTATCTGGCTCCGCGCTTTCAGCGTGGCAATGCAGCCAGTGTCTTGGGTACGATTCCGATTGGCACTGTTTTGGATCAGTTGAGCTATCTTTAGATCGTTTGCAACGGTCTGCAGATAGATCAACTGTTTCATATGTATTTTGTATATTGTACATTTTGTAAATAAATAATAATAAAAACATCCTTTCCAGTTATATTTTGTAAATATTTGTACCTATTTATTGTAATTTTAATTGTACTCTCATTGTAATATAATATACTAGTTGCGCCCTGCAGTTTCACCCGCGCAGATTTAAATCCTGGTGTTCCCACGGGATAAAAAGTAGCCTATGTGCTATTCCACACTCTAATCTATCTCTATGCCAAGTTTAATCCAGAACCGTTCAGCCGTTCCGGCGTGAAAGAGTAACAAACATCCATCCATCCATCCATACTTACAAACTTTCGCGTTTATAATAAGTAGGAAGTAGGATGGCCCGGTAAATATCACATTTTATGTACTTCGTGATTGAAAATTTAACCGACCGAAAAAAGGTGTTAAAACATTTCGTTGGTACAACCAAAGCCAATCATAATAGAGCCATGTCTCAATTTCACGTCTTGGCTAAGCTATTTTGTATACAATTTTGATCTAACTATAGATAAAAAACGCAATTACAAGTCAACTGATGTACACGTTTTTATTACACATTATAATGCATAATAAAATAAGAATTAACTTTTTTGTAGAACTTAAAATATTCTGTTATGATGAATAATAGAATAAAATTATGATTCGTACAGTCGAACGCAAAACCATTTTATGTGAATCATAAATCCTGTTAACCAAGTGTTATGGAGGCAATTTTAAATGAATTTAAAGCTAAATGTTATTATTACTTTGATATTATGCTATCGTAACATTAAATTAAGTTGATTATGAACATTGGTTTTAAAATGTTTTGACGGAATTTCAAAACAATATAAAGTATTATTAATTAAAATCATGAATCCATTGTTTTTCATGAATAAAACTTTCTTTCTTTAGAGAAATAACTTTTTACATTTATAGAGACAATTTTATTTCCTTTTGTTAACTTATAAACGATAAAAGTTATTAAGAGACCCACGTCACACCACAAATGTAATCATGCCCTTATTGTAGGTACCTTTGATCTTTTAGTAATCACTTAGTACTTAAAAGGGGTTAGTCGGGCACAAAAAAGTTTATACTCGTACTATCTAAGAAATCTGCCCTCACTTATAAAACTTAACAAACTTGAAGAGCGCCACAAAATTGCATCGTTTAAGCCTTTTTGACAGCCTACGTAGCTCAGTTGGTAGTAGCTCTGCCTTCTGCGCCGTAGGTCGTGGGTTCGATTCCCACCGTGAACAAACATTTGTGTGATAAACATAGATGTTTGTTCTCTGTCTGGGTGTTATATAATATTATAAGTATGTATTTACAAAAAAAAGTATATAAGTAGTATATCAGCTATCTGGTTCCCATATTACAAGCATAAGCTTAGTTTGTGGCTAGATAGTGCTGTGTGGAAAGTCCACCAATATTTATTTATTTATTTACTTTTGTATTCGACTGTACACCGCAACTGTTTCTCCAACCTTACCACTGCTACCACTGCTTAACTTCCGGCTTTTAATTTATGTTTTATAATAAAACTGTACGTACCTGTAACAAAAACATAAAGTTTAGCATTAAGTTGTAAACACGAATTTTGTGTGAAAACCTTTATATTTACGGATTTTAAACTACAGTTTTATTTATGAGACGGTGGGATCATAAGAACGGGGCGTTCTATCGTGACGTCATTTTAGCTGCTTTTAAGGTTTTTGGTGAGCACTGTCGCGCAGTGCGAATGAGATTCAGGGGTGCGGGGTCGATTCTCGGGGTGGGTGGCAGGTTTTGTATAGTGTTACGTGATCTCAGGAAGCCCACTAAGGGCGCTAACAGCCTCCACAAACTTCTACCACAGTGAAATTGACCTTGCAACTTAGCCATGAACTCAATTGCAACTTAGCCATGAACTCAATTGCAACCATGGCCCAAATACACAAAGTAAAATCACAACGCAGCCTAGATTATAAAAACAATAACAAAATAGACGCAGATACCACATTTAATAACGAAGTCAGATTTCGTAAAAACCGACGAAACAAAGAATGGGTGTTATTTTTAGATGAAATTAACGTACATTACGAGCGTACGCGCCGGTTCCGACTGTGAATCATTTTCGGGTGTGGTCCTAGTGTCAGAGGAACGATACTTTCACATCTTTCATTATCATTCTAATTTATTCGTGACTAGCGACCCGCCCGTGCGCCCCTGCTTCGCACGGGTGCACATTGTTTTTCTACTATATCATGCATGTATATACATATAAACCTTCCTCTTGAATCACTCTATCTATTAAAAAAACCGCATCAGAATCCGTTGCGTAGTTTTAAAGATTTAAGCATACATAGGGATATAGAGACAGAGAAAGCGACTTTGTTTTATACTATGTAGTGATGAAATTTAACAGCAACAGCTTCACGAATTTGATCTCTTATAGCTGGTTCGCACTGGTCGAGCAGCGAGTCGAGTAGCACCTCCCCCCACGTGTCCGTCCTCACTGATGATAACACCAAAATACTCGCTACTCGACCAGTGTGAACCAGCTTTATGTGACAAGTAAAAACTCAGACCTTTCCAAACATTACATTTGGCACATGCCCACATTTTGCAGCATATTTGTACCCAAATGATGCTTAACCGAGAACAACTTAGAGAGATAGAGAATAAGAGATATAGAGAACGTCGTATGTTTATTAGGTAAGGCCTGTGTTTTTAATAAATTGTGTTGTTGATTAGCTTTGAGTATGCATTTTCAATTGAGATGCAGCTAATTAAAAAACGAATAACTTAAGAAATTTTTAACAATTAGGTACCCATTTTTTCAAAAATGTCTTCTGAAAAATCTGGATACTCAACAATAAGATGGTAAAAATGGCGCACACATTACCCACCTTCTTTGCTGGTTTCTTCCCGATGTTTTCCTTCACCGATTTGGCAATCTAAATATATATAACTCAAAGGTGACTGACTGACATAGTGATCTATCAACGCACAGCCCAAACCACTGGACGGATCGGGCTGAAATTTAGCATGTAGGTAGATGTTATGACGTTGGCATCCGCTAAGAAAGGATTTTGATCAATTCTACCCCCAAGGGGATAAAATAGGGGATGAAAGTTTGTATGAAACTTTGAATTCCTTGGCGCGAGCAAAGCCGCGGGTTAAGCTAGTGTGCACATAAATGTAACACTTGTAGTTATTTACCCGTCCCGCCTTTCCGCTGGCACACCAGCCATACCACGAACGCGTCATCAACAACAAATATTTTCCACTGAATCTATTGTTTTGTTTGTTTTTCTTATTAAATCCATTTTATCTTAGCCTTCATCGAGAAAGGTTTCGCAAGAATACAATGAAGCCTGTGTATAGGTAGAACTGATTAGGACATTACATACCTAGTATGTTTCTTGAAATCTATTAAACAAATGATGAGATATTACAACGGTTGCAAAGCTTTGTAGGCTAGTATATAAGTATAGTATATATAGTATAGTATAGTGTAGTAGTATAGTATAGTATAAGTATTAAGGTTTAGTAATAGTAGTGCTGGGTATAAATATATATTTTTTATAATGTTTTAAATCTTACATCTAGATGAATCTAGAGGTAGGTGTCAGATCCACGTGACTTACCCTAGAAGAACAGGCAACCACCAATTTGGATCCCTAAGCACGGTAGACATCCACAGATCAAGATCAGTTGAAGGTTCTGGGATATCCTTGCCTATACACGATGAATGTCGTCAAAAATAATTGAAATGGCGGGATAAGATCGTTATAATGCAAAATAAATACATCATTTGAATGGTTCAGAGTAACAGCATCCTGTTGGCCGACATTCGAAACACGGACATCGCAATTTTATATTTTCTTCTTAAGGTTAGTTCACAAGAGACTTTCATATTCCTATTTCATCATCATCATCAACAGCCTACAGAAGTCCACTGCTGGACATAGGCCTCCCCTATCCGCTTCCAGGAAGAACGATTCTGAACCATTTCCATCCACCGACTACCCGCGATCCTAACAATGTCGTCAGTCCATCGGGTAGGAGGTCCCACACTTCGATTTCCTGTTCGTGGTCGCCATTCAAGAACCTTTATTCCCCAGCGGTTGTCAGTTCTTCGAGCTATATTACCTGCTCATTGCCACTTCAACTTGCTGATTATGAGAGCTATGTCGGCTATCTTGGTTCTCCTACGGATTCCCTCATTTCTGATTCTATCTCGTAGTGAAACTCCTAGCATAGCTCTCTCTATGAAGAGAGCTTGACGATGAGACTCTGAGCATGGTGATGAGGCCAACCCTATTTATTTTATTTTTATTATTTATTATATTTTTATTTTACCAAAGGGATTGTTTTGTCACTTTTTCATAAAAACCAAAAAAATATTTTTGACCACAAAGAAGGCATCTCTGACTACCGTCCTTGGACACCCTCATAGAATCTTTAGTTGCTTAGTACCAAGAGATCTGGGAGAGACCAAGCCATCTACCGAACCTGGGCACAAAGTCGCACCTTTGTTTCAGTTTTTTTGGAAGACTTATGGCCGTTTCAGACAGCTCTATCAAAAAAAAACCAACTGTTAAGTCACTTGCTATCTTTATCTAATTTGAAGTAGAAGTTTTGATTAGTTTTGATTGAGCTTTTAATCAGCTGTCAAGTCATTTTTTATGACTCTCGTATCTAATTTTAAGTAAAAGCTGAAATATAACAGCTCTCTTACGGAGAGAGAATAAGACCCATTATTGCTTCGACGTAATTGTCTAAGTACTTTATTTATTTTTTATTTAGGTAATAATAGCCTCTGTGATCTCCGATAATATTGCCAAAAGTTTAAATAATACAAAAAATGATAAATACCTAATCGCTTTAGTCAGCTGTCATGTTATGAAGAAAATGATGGGGGCTTTTTACTAATTGACTGAAATCAGATCACGTTTCTTATGCTACTTTTAAATCATCAATACAAAAATTTGTTTATTATATCTACTGATGTTATAGCTCTTATATTATTAGGTACTCTTGGCAATTGTATATTTTCTGTGGAGCAATAAAATATGTGCTAGCCAATATTTTTTGAAGGTACGAGTATGCTGAAGGTTTTTTATGCATATATGGTACAAATCGAGTTAAGTATGCGCCGGAGCATAAATTTTGAACCCCTATTAATGTGCCATTAGAAAAAACCCTTTCCTGTACGATGTCCAGTTTACACGGAGCCTAAGGGCAGGGCTGCATTAGCGATGACAAGATATGCAGATAAGTTACTCCAATACGGATACCGGCGCGACGTTGAATACATTTCGTGTAATTATACCCGTATAATTATTGATAATATTATAAATAATATACAAATTGCATTCACCTACCTTCAATTACACCCTGTGAGTTTCTACATAGAAGTTTAGCAGGTTTGGGGCGACTTAATCAGGGCCGATTTCTGACGCTTGCGCCTGTAAACCGGTGACTAGGACACACATTTGAGCCAGCATGGGCTCAAATGTGTGTCCCATGACGACCTCAGTGGCGCAGCGGGCGAGAGTCCGCCTGCGACGCAGAGGTTGCGGGTCCGATTCCCGGATTCCCGCCTCGGAAAAAAATTGTGTACGATCTGCAGAAATTTGTTCCGTTGGTCTGGGTGTTTTCTATGTATAATAAAAAATATCTATCTATGTAAGTATATAATGTATTAAATATATTAGTTATCTAGTACCCATAACACAAGCTTTGAGTAGCTTACTTTGGGGCTAGATCAGGCTAGATAGTGCTGTGTGGTTTGTCCAGCATTATTATTATTATGCTTATAAACGTAAATTCTTCAACTTCTCTTAGTAGGAAAACTAAAACCCAGAAATCCAACTTCTCCTGGACGCAAACCTATTTTGCCCGAGTTTGCCGTGAGGAAAATCGTATCACAATTGTCTGACCCCTTTGAACAAATATTACCCTGTGATTTAAATTAATACTTTATCTAAGGCAACTCAGCAATATCGTACGTATCGTTACGTATTATCATATCAATTTGCACCTAAGAACTTCAAAATTGTAAGAAATAATATAGTAACAAGGATCATATAAAAGAGCGGTATAGCAGACATTTCAAAATGATCCATATGATTTTATTACCGAGTGCCGAGGGTTATGTGTTTGACGTGTATCTATCCATGTATGTATCAATCGATATTTCCTTTAATACCACGTATCCAAACGGCTCGATGGATTTTGATGATTCAGGTATCAAAAGATTCGTCACAACTTCCCAAGACTTCGTCTTTAGATGTTTTTTTTATGTCGTACGTCCAGAATGAACAACAATTAATAATGCAAAAAATGCTACGTAATGATACAATGTTTACTTAGATTTGAGCCATTGGAGCTAATCGAGAATTACAGCAAAAGTAGGTTTTATAAGGCCGATACTTTTGCAAACACTAAACCCTGGGGCCTAATTGTCTAACTCGCGGGTTATCGTAATCGGCACAGATGAGGGAATATGTAGTATCGTAATGTCACAGATGAACTTGATATGTAGTACGGAAAGTTTGACACTTGAAACCCAGAATATCGCCATTGGTAATGGACTTCAAGTTACACAATAAGGGCCCTGGTTCCTGAAAGCTCGATCAACACGCTTAGTTGTAAACTTTTATTTGCAAAGTGCGTCATGCCGTACTATTTCAAGTTGGCGTGTAACTTGAAATAGTACGGCATGACGAAGCTTAGAAGTTTCATATAGCTCGAAGAACTGACAACCGATGGGGAATAAAGGTTCTTGAATGGCGTCCACGAACAGGAAAGCGAAGTGTGGGACGCCCTCCTACCCGATGGTCTGACGACATTGTTAGGATCGCGGGTAGTCGGTGGATGGAAAGGGCTCATAATCGTTCTTCCTGGAATCGGATAGGGGAGGCCTATGTCCAGCAGTGGACTTCTGTGGGCTGTTGATGATGATGATGATTACCTGTGGAAATAAGGTACCTACACATTTGGTGTTAGATTTAGTTATAGTTACCGCCGGATTTAACCTACCGATATACCGATATACCGACATAGAAAATCGCGGGAAGCTGGTGGATGGAGAGGACTCAGAATAGTTCTTCCTGGATAAAATGTATAGGGGAGGCCTATACACATTATCCCGCCAGTAGAGACCACCAGTAAAGTAGTACCAGCAGTGGAATTCACCTGGTTGATGATGATGAAGATCAGTCTGCCCATGGTAATTACTAGGTGTAGCTTACGCTTAGTATGAAAATCGGTATGAACCTGTTTCATGTGTGAATGCACTCTGCTACTTGTTTAAGGAAAGTGTGTAGGGGTGTCAATGTATAAAAGTTTACTTTCTCTTAATAAAGTGTTAATGTAGATGCCACGCAAAAATACGTATTTAGACGAAAGCTGTCGTACTCATTTCATAGAGCTTCAAATTACGAGTGGTTACAAAGAGTGGTTACAAAGTTGTAAGAGGATGGATGAAAAACACGTTTAATGGCTAATTGGTAAAATACGATGGGCTTGCAACCTGTCATGTGTGGAATACATAGACTTATGAAACTCATTCGCTGCGGGTTTCATACCTCATTGATGGTACGAGTATACTTTAAAATGGATTTTGCTTTGTACCAAATTGAATATTTGGACGTATAGTGCGCGGCACGCTAAAAGAACGCTGGGAGGGGGTGTGATGGCGCGTGTATTTTGTATGCGCAAACATATATCCTCTCCATTATTTTCGAGCGTTCTTTTTGGTTGACGCGACCTATACCCTACCTTTGACTAAACTTCAAATAATTTTTCTGTTACAACCGTGGCCTTTTTATATTTTTTGAACTCTTAGACAATTCACGAATAGGTAAATCTATATGATTTATTTTATTTTGACAACCCTTGTAAATTGAATGCGATGTCAGTGGGTCTGTAAAATGTGTATATTCTAGAAAACGCTTTTGTGGCTTGCGGTTTTTGTGTGTGGGACATTGAATGACAATTTAATACAGTAAAAATGTATTAAACATTTAAATACCGTGGCTAAAATGGTGAATGTATAACGTAATTGATATTCTAAGGGGTTTTAAGATTTATTTTGTAAAATTACCTTGCTTATGTTAGTTTCAGTTACCTTATAACAGACAATTGAACAAGACAGTGTCCCGAGAATAATTTTAGACGATCTTTATTTTTTTCTTATTCTTGATTACCGTGTTTTTATGAAATTAAAAGTATACAGATGTTAAGGCTAATGTGCCTGTAATTACTTAGTACATTCTCGTCGGTTTAGGGAACTCTTGACCTGGTCTTAAATTTAATTTAATTTTAAATCGTATTATTAAAAAAAATCATTGCACTTTCTGATGGCGCTTCCGATTGGTACTTAACTAGATGAGTTGATCTTTAGATCGCTTACAAGAGTAAGGGTTGTTTCACCTACTTCCCCGGCCGAGCCCTTTAGAAAAAGGTGCCCCAAAGTAAGCTACTCAAAGCTTGTGTTATGAGTACTAGATAGCTGATATATTTAATATATTATATACTTGCTTAACTTGCATGCTTAACTTATGGATGTCAAACTTGGTCACTGAGGAAAGAAGACGAGAGAAGACTGGCTGTCTGCCAGAGGAAAATGGAGGGAAATGGAGCGAAGTATACTCGGGTTAAAACTTTCGGATAAAATAAAGAATAAAACCATCAGAAAGAAGACAAAGTTGACCGATATAAAGAAACTTACTTAAGTGGAACTGGGCTGGGCACATTTGCAGAATGGAAAACAGAAGATGGACAAAGATAGCAACGGAATGGATACCAATGGAAGGTAAGCGTAAGCCAGGAAGACCCAATAAAAGGTGGCGTGACATTTTTTATTCTAAATGTGGACCAGATTGGATGAGGAAGGCGCGAGAAAGAGAACAGTGGAGAAATTTGGGGGAGGCCTACGCCGACGAGGCGACTTCTACCGAAGACGAAAGTGTTTAGGTAATTCAATATAATTAAAACATACATATATATAATAGCAGTAGGTACCTAAACCCTTTGTACAATATTTTAGAATAGTAATCATAGATATAATGTAGAGTAAGTAGTAGAAATAAAGGCTTTTTATTTTATTTTATTTATACTTACATAGATAGATAATGATGAGTAGGTACCCACTGACCATCATTGCAGCCTCCGTTTTTTAGTGTCGTTTACACGAGCCCCATCACATCATTACGGGTCACTGGTCAGTCCTAATTGTCGGGTAGATGCCATTTCGTTATTATTTATTGTTATTGGAAAGTCATTGTTGTTTAATTATATTTAATATGATATCCGCTGCGGAAATCTATTGTATGAAGACCCGCTGATTGGGGTCGCAACGGAACAGAGATGGGGTCACCATTACATTATTGTGGACTTGCAACAGGTGGTTCAATTTTTGTTGCAGTGCCCGACGGATTATAATAATCATTTGCTGATTTGTGTGTTTGTTGTTGACGATCTCAGTGGCGCAACGGGCGAGACGCTGCCTGCGACGCAAGAGGTTGCGGGTGCGATTCCCGCCGCGGTACAAATTTGTGTACGATCTGCAGAAAGTTTCATTGGTCTGGGTGTTTTCTATGTATAATAAAAAAATATCTATCTATGTCAGAGGTTAGGGCTGGTGAGTATCTGGCTCAGCGTATCAGCATTGTCATTCAGCGTGGCAACGCAGCCAGTGTCTTGGGTACGCTTCCGACTGGCACTGATTTGGATCAGTTGAGCTATCTATAGATCGTTTACAGTGGTCTGCAGATAGCTCAACTGTTTCATATGTATTTTGTATATTTCGTACATTTTGTAAATAATTGTAACTATTAGTTGTAATTTTCTTTGTCAATAAATGTTATTAATGGTACTATTTAATTTTCTATGTCAGTATATCTATTAAATATATCATTATCTAGAAACATAACACAAGCTTTGAGTAGCTTACTTTGGGGCTTGATGGTGCTGTGTCGATTGTCCAGCATTATTTATTTATTATTATTTGTTATTCGTGTCCCTGTTTATCTCGATGGACCCAAACTTAAAATAAAATATCATTGTAAAGATTGCGGGAAGGCGACGGATGGTGAAGGCTCAAAATCGGGTTTATGATGGTGAGTATACCGGAGAGCTTTTTTCTGGTATACGCACGAAACGCAACATTGTCACTACCTCCTTCATCACAGGATTTAATGTTTTAGAACTTTCCATAATCAAGACGTGCTGGTTTCCTCCCGATGTTTTCCTTCGCCGTTTGAGAGTACTCTCACTACATACAAACAGATAAAAATATTGGTTCACGTCCGGTTTTGAACCCACGACCATAGGATCGGAAGGCGGGTCTACTACATGTACTAGTAGCTGTTGGCCCGCTATACAGGCTCGAAAGAGACCTAGTGTGGGCAACAGAACTAATCTAGGTAGGATACTGTAGGATAATGCTTTTGTATTCATAAACAACTACTATGTGTTGTAAGTGATTTTAATTCATTGAAATATAATAACTATGTAAGTTATGTAACTACCTATGTACACTGTTCTGTCTGTTTTAAAAATAAACTTTTACTTTACTTTACTTTACTTTACTTTACTTTACTACCACTTCCCTCAATAATTAATTCTTAGTAATCGCGAGGAACAGGCTCCTAGATTCCTCTCGCTTGTAAACCATAACAAATCGACCCTTCTGATAGCGCTTAATAACGGCTAAAAAAGCTTAAAAACGTTGACTGCACTTTTCGCTCGCTGAAAGTTTCACTGGCACCCTATAAATTTGTGCCCAGTGTCATTTTCCCTATGCACTCAACATTGGTAAAAAACCTTTTAAACGGAATAAATTAGATAAAAGATAGTGCCTTTTAAAAGCTTCAGGCATCAGTAAAAGGTACTTTTACTTCTGACAGATAATATAATGGAATACGCAGCACCATAATAAATATAAAACCTTTAAAAAACTGAAACAACTAAATTATTATAAGGTGGCACCTAGAGCTACGTAGCTGATGTTTTAGAGTGATCTATGTAATTCAATAGAATAAACTGGCAACAACCCGTAGATTCACCCAGAATTATCGTTAAGGGACACACACGACATTTTTTGGAGCTAAAAGCATGCTTTTTTCGAGCCTTGCTCAATAAAAGCACGTGTGAAAAGGTCTTGCTAGCTAATAAGCATGCTTATTTGGTCTTACGATTTTTGAGAAAGCTCAAAATAAGCATGCTTATTTTTGAGCACGTGTGTCAGTATCGTATGGTACTGACACACGTGCTCAAAAATAAGTAATAATTTAATTGAGAAATGATTATGACTTTGACCAGCTCC
Organism: Plemyria rubiginata; assembly: GCA_963576535.1. NCBI lineage: Eukaryota > Metazoa > Arthropoda > Insecta > Lepidoptera > Geometridae > Plemyria > Plemyria rubiginata. The sequence goes on from OY754905.1 coordinate 1,811,770, forward strand.
GACCCGTTCCTCGGAAGATTTTCGTGAAAGACATTTATTCATCTTGATATCAGGTCGGATGTCTACTTTTTTACGTTGTTGCTCAAAGTCAAAGTCAAAATATATTTATTCACTAAAATCACAAGGACCATCTTGAACCGTCCTTAAAACTAGGTGACTCTAGTGCCAGTTCCACGCGACCAACACCGAGTTACTTGTTACTTGTTACTTGTGTTGGACTCCTGTATCCGCATTTAGACTCTAAGGTGGTCCATTATGCGTGAGGGGTGATCTGGCTATAATTGTAGCCAGCCTAGCTCCTCCCAAAAGCGCAGAAGCTTCCTGGGGGCTTCACAGGCGTGGAGGAGCGACCTGGGGGTTCCTAGGGTTTGCTGTCGTTGGGAGGCTACGCCCTCGCATTCCAGGACTACGTGGGCAGCTGATTCTTCTTCGGATAGGCAGCCTCTGCAGAGTGGACTGTCTGTCGCTCCGATGTTGTAGAGGTGTTTGTTCAGTGGGCAGTGACCTGTTATGGTCCCCACAATGGTTCTTAGGTCTCGTCGTTGTAGGTTCATTAGGCGTCGTGTTAGCCTAGGTGAGGTAGCTGGTATTGCTGCTCTTGACTGTCTGCAGTCAGTCGTCCGTGTCCAGCGTAGTTCGTGTTGGTTTTGGTAGTATTGTCGCATCCATGTGCGTAGCTGCGAGAATGGCAGAGGGAGGAAAGGTGCCGGTCCTTCGGTTAGTGTTTCCGATCCTCTTCTGGCCAGCTCGTCAGCGGCGTCATTTCCAAGGGATCCACTGTGTCCTTTTATCCATTGTAGAGTCACCTTGTTTTTGGTAGCAATGCTCTCTAGGGCAAGGTGGCATTCGTGTATGAGCAAGGAGTTGCAGTTGTGGCTCTCCAAGGCTCTGAGCGTTGCCGCGCTATCTGAGAGGATGCGGATGTTGTAGTTGTCGATTCCTCTCCTGTTGATAGCTGTTGCAGCTTCGGTTATGGCTGCACATTCGCATTGGAAAATTGAGCTGTGTGCGCCTAGTGTCATAGTTATGTTGACCAACACCGAGAAGAACAGGCAACAAACTCGGCTTGGTATCTATCGCTCTTTTGTATGATCCTCGTTACAATATAATAAATACCTACACTATTGAAGCTATATGTGCTGATGAAACAAGCAGATGAGCCACCTGATGTTAAGTGGTAAAAATTACCAAACAAGAACGCCACGATGTGGGGTCTGTTAATGGCCTAAGCAACAGATAAAATTATAAACGTTTCGCTTCGGCCACTTACTTTTAATTATTACGTCATTAATGACGTCATAACTAAAAGTAAGTGGCCAGTAGTAGCGTAGTAGTTGTGTTCTATAGCGTTCTGTTGCCTGAGTTTAAACTCAGGCAACAGAACAACTACTCTCGAAATCAAGTAGGTAGTTACTTTTATTAAGGCCAGGCCCAGGCATTGCTCGGCTAAATTCCGCGAATAATTTCTATAAACTGACTGTAAAAAATACGGTATTATAAAATAAATTGAAATATTCGAAATATTGTACCTACTAAAGAAATTTTATTTTTAAGTTAATCTCGATTTTTGTAAACAATTATCGCTAACCCTTTAACCCGATTGGACGGAGCATCAATTATTTTCCTCGAAGAAAAATAGCAAAAAACATCTCAATAATAGCTGCTCGATCATCATCTTCCTGCCCTTATCCCACGCTAAGTGGGGTCGGCACAACAGGTTCTCATCCTCCACTCCCTCTATCATTCGTCATCTCGGTGCTCACTCCTTTCTTACTCATGTCATCCTTCACACAGTCCATCCATCTTTTCTTTGGCCTACCTTTTTCTGTTAGATTACTTAATGTATTATATAGCTTCAATAGTGTAGGTATTTTATTACATTGTAACGAGGATCATACAAAAGAGCGATAGATACCAAGCCGAGTTTGTTGCCTGTTCTTCTCGGTGTTGGTCGCGTGGAACTGGCACTAGAGTCACCTAGTTTTAAGACGGTTCAAGATGGTCCTTGTGATTTTATTGAATAAACATATTTTGACTTTGACTTTGACTTTACCTCTCTTTCTAAAACCAATCACATCCATGTCTAATAATAGCTGGTCCATAAGCTTCTCAAAACATCGGCCCATAAAAATATTTGTTTATTACAAAGATCTTGTAGGTAATCGAATAACATTTTAATTTTAAAATTATTCAGCCAGCTCCGGATTAAAGCCTGAGACATGTGAAATTATAATTAAAATATCTCTTATGAATATTATTAGCGTTATTGGACAAACGGCAAACATTTTAAGATTTTAAATACTGCATTTGCATTAAGTTGGAGCATGAAGTTGAAGTTTGTAACTATATGAATGGGCCAAGTACGTTGATACACGCGGAAACAATCATTATTAAGTTTCATTACAAGGGTCAATTTACTGTCTTATAGCTAGGAATATACCGCCTGTTCTTTGCGACCAAAGCCTAGAAGAATAGGTACTGCACAATGATGACAGATAATAATAAAAACATCTACTACATCATTTATCCGAGTAAGTAGATATATACTAATATATTTTTTCATTTATTTAAAGGCGCACCACCTTAGACTGCATCTTCACTTTACATCAGATGAGTGCTATTACTCATTTAAAAAAAAAGGACTCGATGGGCTACCACACTACCTTAGAATACAACATCAAAACAAAATACACCACATATTAAAACTTAATCTATGTAGGTACATACATACCTAACTATACACTAATATTAATCTCTCAGCAACGTGCTATCGCAGTTTATAACGATTCTTTGTACCACAGAATAAATAACTGATACCCACAGACAGATAAATAAACTTTTTTTATCTCGATCGCGGCTAGCACTCCACGCTCATTCCACTAATGTTGTAGTATGTAGGTATATATAGGTAGGTACTCACGGTTGATTGGTGTGTTTGGTGTCCAAACTTCTATAGACTATTTGTGGGCGGAGCGAATTGATAGTGAACAAGTTGTAATAACATCCATCTAATACCTACCTACCTAGCATTCGTCAGATATCTATGTAAACTTATACCACTTCGCTACGTATTGTAGGTAAATACATTTAACATTTTTATACATCTAACGGATGGATTAAGCAGAGTGCCCACCTGATGTTAAGTGGTAACCATCACGTAAGTTACGCACGATAGGAATGTGTCCTAAGTTGCGCTGCCCTGCGTTCATAAATTTGTGGTATACAGATGTTAAGCCTCATGTGCCTTTAATTACACCGGCGACCACACTCTTTAAGCCGAAACACCGTAAAGCGTTACGCTGGCGTTAAGCTTGGCGGCAGAAAATGGCGTGGGGTAGTACTTCTCCAGACGAGCTCTTCACAAAGAGATCTACTCTTGAGAGAATTTGTAATAGGAAATATAATATTCTATGTATCCATTTGGTTTAAAACTTATAAATAGATTAAAAAAAGTGTGCAAAATATGTGCAAACGGGTCTACCCAACGCTTAATAAACAGTATAGTATAGTCATAGTATTATAATATTTTAATACCGAAAGATTAAAAAACCTGAGCATATCATTTACATATTTTACATAACAATTTATTTTTCCTTTGATCATCTCTAAAAAACCCTAATTTAGTTAGGAGAATATCGGTATTTTATGAAAATTTAATTTCACCGACGCCGCAGATTCGAAAAATATTGCTATTTTATCATTCTTAAGAGTCTTAATAAATATTTGTATGTAAAAGTAATTTTAGCTGGTAGTTTTAATTGTATTAAAAATAAATCTTTTTATCCGAAGGTAAAAAAGCTGCCATCCAAAAATAATCCCAAAAAACAATCTAGAAAGTTTCACAGAACGCCCAAAGTAAAACTGCTTAGATTTTTTTAAATACACATAAACTAACACTTAATATACACTAACCTCAGGTACATTTCATACCTTTAATAAAACCTCGAACTTAAAACTTAGAACTCTATAAGTTTGTGTGGAATCCGAAAGGTCACATGCCGATTTCCTCACGAACCTAAAAAGTTCTAAACATGTATCAAGTGATCGAAAGAAGAAGAAGACATTAGTAGGTATAAGACCATCGTTCTAAATATGCGTCAGGTGTTCAAAACACACTGTTTCAAAGAAACACGACATGGCAAGAATAATTTTGATAAGGATTTTTTTTTAATTCCATTTGACTACGTGCTCACGTCAATGTGATTTTAATGCATTTTTGTTACCGCAGGCTTATTCTGCAAACAATAGTGAATCTTCTCTACCCCCAGCGCGAAGCCTGCTTGTAATGCCTGAAAGTATTCAATAAAGCCCTATTATGACGGTTTGGCCCGTACTTTCTATTAGTGCCACTAATTAGACAGAGGTTAGTAATCAGACAAAGCGCAACGCACTTTCACCTACGGCCTGATAATTTGCGATAATTGTAGCGCGAAGAACAAACGCTTTCGTATTAATTTAATTTTTATTATTGCTTCGAGTTGTGGCTAGCGGGAACATACATAACCGTTCTACAAATTTCTTTGAACTCGTTGCCTTACATTTAATTTGTATGAGCACCCTCTGCGCTTGCTAATTACCCGCAGTCAGGAATTGTTGGCAAGATAGAAGAAAAAAGAAAAAGTAGCAAAAGATTGACAAAAAAACGGAATAAAATGACATCTGACATCTAGACTAACATACTTACACCCGAATACTCAAACGCAACTCAGATTTGAGCACGTCTCAAGTCGTGGTTTTTTGACAGTTTTTGATGAAATTCCGTCAAAAACTCGTCACATGAGACGTGCTTAAATGTGAGTTGCTTTTGAGTATGCGGTCGGTAATTGTATAACGTAAAATTCTGTCTTTTTTAACATGCAAAACAAGAGCAAGAGAGACAAAATCTAAAGTTTCGTAAGCAGCCAGCACTCATAGTAGCTCTACCTTCTGCGCAGAAGGTCGTGGGTTCGATTCCCCCCGAGAACAAACATTTGTGTGATGACTATAGATGTTTGCTCTCGGTCTGGGTGTTAGATGATATTAAAAGGATGTATTTACAAAAAAAAAGTATTTAGGTAGTAGGCATATGGGCTACTAGTTGCGCCCCGCGGTTTCACCCGCGCAGATTTAAATCCCGGTATTCCCACAGGATAAAAGTAGCCTATGTATTATTCCAGACTATAATATACTGTGTATACTATAATAGGCTGTGCCAATTTTCACCAAGATCCGTTCAGCCATTCTGGAGTTATAGAATAACAAACATCCATCCATCCATCCATCCATCTATACTTACAAAATTTCGCATTTATAATATTAGTAGGATTTGGTTCCCAAACCACAAGCTTTGGCTTAGTTTGGGGCTAGATAGTGCTGTGTGAAAAGTCCACTAAGTAATATATATTAATATTTATTTATTTTCAAATATTTTAAAACAAATTAAAAACCAAACAAAATTAAAACATTACGTAGTACGTATTTGCAATGGGTCGGTGTGCCCGGACCCTAGTCGTAGACAAAAGACCGTGAAAGGGTAGAGGTAAAGGTCGCTCGGTCAGTAACCCAGGGGACATTTTTGCTGGTTTATTAATAGACCATTGAGTTAAGTCACGTCACGTGTTATCGGTGACATTGGGACGTAGAAAAGGGTTGTATTTATTTTAATGCGATAATATTTTGATATTTATGTTTATAATTGAAACAAGACCTAGATTTCAGCTGTTATAGTTATGTGAAAACAAAACAAAATCAAATAATACTGTGTATAGAGTAAATTCCGGAAGATATCGCTGTAAGCGATAAGCCTGCCCATTATGTCTAAAATGTAATAAGTACACATTTTGTTCATAACCACTGTAGTATATCGGCTATCTGGTTCTCATATTATCTACAAGCCTTTGCTTAGTTTGGGGCGATATAGCGCTGTGCGGAATGTACACCAATATTTATTTTTATTTTATTAGTGACTGCAATAAAGGTAAGGAAACCTTATACTTTACTAGTAGCGACCTGCGGTTTCACCCGCGTATTTTTAAATCCCGGTATTCCCACGGGATATATAGTAGCCTATGTGTTATTCAAGACTTTAATATATCTCTGTGCGAATTTTCACCAAGATCCGTTCGGCCGTTCTGGAGTTATAGAGTAACAAACATCCATCCATCCATCCGTCCATGCTTACAAACTTTCGCATTTATAATGTTAGTAGGATAGTATACAATCCTCGTATTTTAATACAAAATGCCCGTTCTTTGTTCTGCCGCGGCGCGGGCGGCGAGAAAAAGTATTACATTGATAAGATTAATATACTTAGGACAAAAGTTATCATATGTTTGTACTGTGATACAATCTATTTGCCAGCGGGTTAAGTAACACGGTCTCTTCAATGTTTTTGCAACATTAATTTCCTTAGTTTTCTTAAAAAACTGAGGACGAACTATGACGGTGGAAAACAAGGAGACTGGCGAAAGAAAGCTCACATTAAATAAAAAAAAGCTTTTGATTCGCATCATAGCTCGCTAGATGGCGCTAAATGTCAATCAGTGAAAAAATTAAATTTTACAGTACATCATCAGTTAAATCTGACAAATACTGTAATAATCCTGTAGCTAGGTAGGTATATTTATGCCAAAAGTTGTATATGTTTAGTCAGTGTATGTTTGGACATACCTCTGACTACCTCCCTTACTCGTCCTCAAAGAATCTGAAGCTACTTGGTACTAAAAGGTCTAAGGGGATATCCGTGCCTGGAGATAAAAGTCGTGAAGCTCCTTCACTTTCAGTTTTTTTCTTGCAACGCAAGTTTAACATGATGAATGCATGACTACGTATTTATATGAAATCCGTCGCTTTGCGCTAGACTGTCAACTCAGCATTTTTTCCGAAGCCTAGAAGCGTCCCTCGCCCACCCATCCAGACCCACTATTTCATCCAAAACACAATGCCATGAAATCAGTGCTAGGTAGAATATGAATGTGGATGGACACACGAGTAGAAATAGTGTAGAAATAGTAATATGATGAAAAACTGAAACAGCTTCACGACTTTGATCCCCAGGTACGGTAGATATCCCTTCAGATCTTCCAGTACCAAGTAGGTACTGATTCAAGATTCTTCGATGATGTCTAAGGGGGGTAGTCAGAGGTACGTCCAAACATTACATTTGGCACATACCCACATTTTGCAGTAGTTAGTATTCCATACGTGACAGGTTGCAAGCCCATCGCCGCTGTTAGAATACTAACTGGTTTCCTCACGATGTTTTCCTTCACCGTTTAAGAGCACTGGTATTGCGCACATAAATTTTTCTATAGAAAAATCCATTGGTGCACGACCGGATTCGAACCTGCACCTCACGATCGGAAGGCGAGGTCACTCCCACTAGACCACCGGTGCTCTTATAGGCTATGATAATGGGTAAAAAAGGAGTGAGATGAGCTATTGTGCAGACTCCTGAAAACATAAGGGCAGTACGATGATGATGGTAATGACCCACAACAAACAAGACAAAGGCTGGAACGCGCACGACGAAATATAAATAAGTTTTCTTACGAAACGCTCTATAAACAAAGAAAGTTGACGTTCTCATTATTTCCCCGTAAGTACAATAAAGCTATTGACAGACTAGCGGCTTCGTACTAGCGGTCATGAGAATCGGCGTGTCAACAAGCGCCTTAATTCGTGCGAAGTGACACTTATTATCCGTGTTGTTTTAAATTAAAAAAAGATAGGCGTGTTTACGATTTTATAGCAAGAGCCGACGTTTGCCTTAGACAAATGTGTAGATAACAGATTACTTAGTTCATTTGCATTGTGTAATTGACCCAATATTTTATGTTCTAAAAAACGTGTAGCTTTGCGTTATTCACTATGACCAATCCAAACGCGTTTGCGTTTGGATCACGTTGTGCCGTCACACGGTTAAGGAAAAGTATCTCCTATGTCATAAAGAATAAAGTCCGAGGTCATGTTGTGACTTTACACGGTTTGGGGCAAGGAATCTCCTGTCATAGAGAATAATGCTCCTGATAAACATACTTATTACATACTTTTTCCAAGTGAAGGAAATCACTATGAGAAAACCAGTACGTACTTATACAATTGTATATTTTATGCAACTAGCTGATGGAACAAGCAGATAGCCCACCTGATGTTATGTGGTAACCATCACCTATAACAAAGCATAGCCTCGTAAGTCACGCACGATAGGAATGTGCCCTACGATGCACTGCCCTGCGTCCGTCAACTTGAGGCATACAGATATTAAGCCTCATGTGCCTGTAATTACACCGGCGACCACATTTTTCAAACTGAAACACAGCGTTGCTGCTTGGCCATGCTTGACGGAAAGGCGTGGCGGTAGTACTTCCCCGGACGAGCCCTTCAGAGCTCTTCTCTTAAAACTTAAAATAATAGAATACCAACTAATACATAATCTGGCTATATGTGCCAAGTTTAATATTCGGCCGTACCTCTGACTACCCTTACACATTCTTACAAGATTAAGAGATTTGAAGGGGAAGTAACTCTGCTTCGTTCATTCCAACATTTTGAAATACATAAAACCACTAAACTTTTTTTTTACGTAAAAGATTGGCAAACGGGCTAACGGCCCGTAACTATAATAAAAATTGCAATTAACCAGGTTGTGTGCTATCACATTCCACACCGTTCAGCAAGAATATATGTTTGATCTCATTACTCGGCCTATCTTCTAAGAATATTGAGTGGGACTTGTTACTGAGAGATCTAGGATTTATCGCGTAGATAGAAAATACTTTATTGCACACAACTTATGGACACAAAAAAAACTAACCTAAAACTAAAAGTACAATGGGCGGCCTTATCGCTAAGTAGCGATCTCTACCAGACAACCGTTGGATGAAATGGACTCAAGACCTGCGCACCTGGGCATCAAAGTCATGAAGCTGTAAATTTCAATAAAAAACACCTTTAAGACAACAAGCTAATTGTGTTACAGGTTGCAAGCTCATCGACGCGGAATGTATGCTGTTTGAGAGGTATAAAGATGCATATAAAATCCATTTAAATGAATGGTTTTCATGCAAAACGTTTGAGTGGCAATGCTCCAATGTAGCATTATTAAATGAACCAGTGGCACTATGAGTAAAATGTAACTGTGTCCTGTCACGAAGTAAACGGCTGGTTCAAGTATTATTAAATCTTATTGTGTCACTAGTCACAGTGTGGTGAAATAATTTTAAGGCGTTGACAACACCTAAATTTCCTCTCGCTCGCACGATTCGTCATTTTGAAAGATGTAAAATCACAAATCCCAATTTTCGAAAAATCGCAAACAACCATTTTGTGTGCAATCACATTGCGCACAGTTCAGTAAAAAATTCATTTTGATCGCTACAAGTTTTCCTGCTTAAAAGTTTGCTTTTGTAGTTTTCGTACATAAGCAAACTTTTGAGTAGAAAAACTTGCATCCATCAATGTCAAATTTGTACTTGTCTGTGTGCAATGTGATTGCACACAAAATAAATAAATAATGCTGGACAATCCACACAGCACTATCTAGTCCCAAAGTAAGCTATTCAAAGCTTGTGTTATGGGTACTAGATATCTGATATATTTAATACATTATATGCTTACATAGATAGATATTTTTTATTATACATAGAAAACACCCAGACCATCGGAACAAATTTCTGCAGATCGTACACAAATTTGTTCCAAGGCGGGAATCGAACCCGCAACCTCTTGCGTCGCAGGCAGGCGAGAGCCCGCTGCGCCACAGAGCTCGTCAAATGGTTGTTTCCGATTTTTCAAAATTGGAATTTGTGATTTTATATCTTTCAAAATGTCGAATCGTGCGAGCGAGAGAAATATTAGGTGTTGTCAACGCCTTAAGTGGCGCACTTAAAATTCTGCAGGCTCCCTTCGAGCACTTGACACATGCTTTTTTTTTATTCGATAACTTGCCGGTTTCTCGATGTTTGGGCAAATGTTTTGCCTTGTAAATGTATTTTCTTGTATTCAATTAATTTTTCCGATCACATTTTGGGATTTTACCATGAGGTAAAATATTAAATCGTGTGTCGAGCGCCATTTTTTGATCATTTTTTCTGTTAGAATGTTTATTTATTTGACTACCTCTTCAGTGGGTCATCGTCATCTTGGACTTTTTTTAAGAAAAAAAAAATTGCAGCGAAATGTAGTAAAAATTAAAAATTAGTAGGTAAGTGAAAGGGCAATGGAACATTTTACCTAGGCGGTGTTAATCTGAAGTCTTGGATTAAAAAACTTGAACTAAATAGATACAGTTCACCAGCTGTGTCACTTACACTGCGTTCAAGTGACCTTGTCCTGCCATCAATATTCATTGAAACAATTTCCCATCAAATGAATTTTATACTTTTTCTGCCTTCCTTTTATTACTTTTTACGTTGTTTTAAACAAAAAATGTAAGGCAGTTAGTTACTAAGCATTCTCTTGTTGACATTTACTCATGTGTAAGACGATAAAGGTAAAGTAAGTTATTGAATAAAAACTGACTATTCGCCCAAGTTTTATTTACTAGTTTTTTGTTCTGACTGTACATTAAAAAAAAGGTGTGCTCAAGAGGGTACTTGAAACATATTTGTACTACTCGTATTTGTGGTAGTAGGTATCATTACTTCAAGTTAATACCTACTATGGTTAAAATGTATCTATCCTACTTACCTTAATAAACGCGAAAGTTTGTAAGTATGGATGGATGTTTGTTTCTGTTTCACGCTGGAACGACTGAACGGATCTGGATGAAACTTGGCAGAGAGATAGATTATAGTCTGGAATAGCACATGGGCTACTTTTTATCCCGTGGGGATACCGGGATTTAAATCTGCGCGGGTGAAACCGCAGGGCTGAAGAAGGTTCTTTATAAATGTCATATTGTAACAAGGATCTTACAGCAGATCGGTAGAAACCAAGCTGCAAGTTTGTTGCCTGTTCTTCTAGGCTTTGGTCGCATGTAACTGGCACCTAAATACCTACACCAAGCTTTAGGACATTATGAAAGTGATCCTTATGTTAATACTTTTAATATTAACTGAAAATAAATGCACAAATTTATATGCCACAAGTTGATGGTCAAGGCAATTCATCGTCAAACACTTTCCTATTGTGCGGGATTTTTGAGGCAATTCTTACTAAGTGATGGTTACCACTTATCATCAGGTGGGCCATCTGCTGTTGCTAGTTGTATGAAAAGGTTACCGAAATGCAGCTGAATCGTCAACGTCAACTTTTTGTCAAATATGATTGACATGCACATACAGGGTGTCCCAAAAGGTTACGTAACTAGGAAGAGGGGTGATAGGGGTGGTCACAAGGGTCACCAGAAAAATAATAAAAAAAATCCCCTCTGGGTATTAAAAAAAATAAAAGGCATTTTTTAAAAAACTAAAAATTTTACGCCTTGCCTTTTTTTTATTTCAATTTGAAAAAGGGTTATTGACGATAACATAACAGCATTTTTTTTTTAATATACCAATATTTGTAGGTCATCGGGAGCAAAATCACACCACAAGGCGTAAAATTTTTAGTTTTTTAAAAAATGCCTTTTATTTTTTTTAATACCCAGAGGGGATTTTTTTTATTATTTTTCTGGTGACCCTTGTGACCACCCCTATCACCCCTCTTCCTAGTTACGTAACCTTTTGGGACACCCTGTATAAAAAAAACGTTAAAAAAGTAAAAATTTCATGTAAATCGTTGGAGTCGTTTCCGAGATTCAGATTATATTTATTAATGTATTTATGTATACAAGAATTGCTCTTTTATAGGTATTAGATAAAGCAGTTTATAGGTTCAGCGTCCTCAGTTGACACCTAATTTAACTGTCAAATTTGACATCGCCGAATGCCGAATGCCGTTGTCATTCATTCATTCACGCGAATGACGTTAATGTGGTATTATTTAGAATATATTTCAATGTTATTGCTTCGTCCAAGTAGCCGTGACATTCAGAATATTATAAACTGGTGCGACTTTACTTGCGCTATTTTTACATATAGGTAATTCAAATGTCATTGGATAGCTTGAATTTTTAGAATTCCTTTCTAAGTACTAACAAGTAGTTTTAAGAGTACCTACAGAGCTCTTTGTGAAGGGCTCGTCCGGGGATGTCCTACCATGACCACTATGCTTTTTTCTGCCCCCAAGCAGCGTTGTGCTTCGGTTCGAATGTTGGCGTTGGATAAGTCTCAGTAATTTCATATTCTAAAATGTTGAAGCTGTTTGTCGGTAGTCTGTGACTTAAGTTAGTAGATTTCGGTTAGAGACATCAGAAGTTGATGAACTCTTCAGAATTTCAAAATGATTCAGAACCATTATTTTTTACGATGCTACTTTGAATTAAACTTTTGAATAAAAACATTGTTTCAATTCACAGATTATTTTTGAAACTTTTTCCGATCTTAATTTACATCGTATAACAACTGAAAATGTACTAAATAATAATAAATATTGGTGAATTTTCCGCACAGGACTATCTAGTCAAAAGCTAAGCACAACTTGTAATTGGTAACTAGACAGTTGGGATAGCTTATAATAAGTAGGTACTATAAGCTTATTTTTTTGCAAATACATACTTTCATACGTTTATGTTCAACATCTAGATGTCAAACTATACAAACGTTTGTTCTCGGTGGGGATCGAACCCACGGCCTACAGTGCAGAAGGGACTACCAACTAAGCTGCTAGGACTGTCTTACTAGACAAGACACTTCTTTTTAATGTCAAGCTTTCGACCTTTATGTTTTTTTTGTTTCTTCAATACAAAATTGGCTGGACGCGAAATGACCGTGTTAAGGACAAATTTGCATAATATTATAATTCCAATGTAACACAATAATTTGCATTTGAAATTGTCTGGAAATTATTTAAGTGCAAAGTACTTACACGAGTTTTATTGATTTTATGCACCTCATATTATGTAATCGCCTAGGTCAGTGCCCTCGTCTAAAAAAATGGAGCCATCTTGGAGTCAATAATGCACGACATGATATAATGTACGGGATTATAATGTACACCCCAATAATCCGTGTCCACTTTGCTACTTTTTCAGCTGGAGGTCTATAGGTTGTTAGGTTCTTTTTTTGAGAAAAGTTCCAAATTGGCGTCTAATTATCGTGCTGATTATCATATCATACAATAACCGCACTAAAAAAATTTACAAACCGATTGACTGATGAACTGAAACGTTGGTCTGATGGACTGATGGTAAGTAAGGTTACCGCACTAAAAAAAAAATTACTAACTGACTGACTGATGAACTGAAACGTTGGTCTGATGGACTGATGGTAAGTAAGGTTACCGCACTAAAAAAAAATTACAAACTGATTGACTGATGAACTGAAACGTTGGTCTGATGGACTGATGGTAAGTAAGGTTACCGCACTAAAAAAAAATTACAAACTGATTGACTGATGAACTGAAACGTTGGTCTGGTGGACTGATGGTAAGTAAGGTTAGGTATACGCACCAAAATTATAAATATAAAACTATTGAAATTATTAATACACGTGCTCAATGAAAAGTTAATAGCCCATGAATTTCAATATACGATATTCTTTAATTTCACGCCTAAATAAATATTAATTTGATTGTATTTCATAATTCATTAAAATAATCTTGTTTGTTTCATTTGAATACAATTTTATTGCCGTCCGATAAAAAATAATTGTAATAAACTACATTTATCAGCATGCTCATTACATAAATAATATAACTCAGAAGATCGTTTTAAGTTGAGCTCCCCTGAAGAGCCTATCTTATATTATACTTCTTCATGTACCTATACAGGGTGTCCCAGAACTTAACGTCAAGCCGAAACGGACGGACAGATTGTAAACATCATGAGAAAAATTGGATTTACGCATATGCTTTGTTTTAAGTGAAGATTACCACTTAACATCAGGTTAGCTTTCAGCTCGAAATGCACCAAGCCAACATTAAAAAAAATACTAAACAAAGCTTACACTCTGGAAATGAGAACTTTTTTTTTATCTAATTTACTCTATTTTAACATTAACAAACACCAACGTTCACAACATAAATATTAAAGCTGCGTGAAGTAAAAAAAAAGTAAGTGTAAATAAAAGAAACCATTCTTTAGCTGAATTCGGCATGACTCAAAAATATTCTTTCGTCAAGGTATTAGTTTTTTTACCGATAAGGTCCAGTCACCGCCATAAAATATGTCACGGCAGTTAAATGAGTCTAGTGCAAAGCTAACTGCACTGATTCATTATTGGCACAAACCCTGAGTTTTACGATCAATGGGGAACAATACCTTTAAAATATATAAACGATAACAAATAATTAGGACGATGACGCCATGAGGTGACTGGCCGCGATCTGACGTCACTCGCGCGTAAGACAAGCAGCACAGATCAAATTGATCAAGTCTCTGGTGCGCATACACGGGCAATTTTATGAGCAACTAGTTGCTCCCCGCGGTTTCACCCGCGCAGATTTAAATCCCGGTATTCCCATGGGATAAAAAGTAGCCCATGTGCTATTCCAGACCCATGTGCTATCCATCTCTCTAGCAAGTTTCATCCAGATCTTTTCAGCCGTTTCGGCGTCAAAGAGTAACAAACAAACATCCATCCATACTTACAAACTTTCGCATTTATAAAATAGTAGTAGGATAATGGTTCGTCAACACGAATGACGAATGGATTAATAAGTGAGCGAAATAAAGCAATTAAAAAAAATGCGGCTATTGTTTGGGCAATATTGCTTCTATTGTTCCACTCCATATTATAATAATAATAATATTCTTGGGCTGATCCGTTAGAAGCATGGCTATCTGTCGTTTTTGACAAAACATGGAATAGCAATTAGAAGCAATATTGCAGAAACAATTGGCATAGTTTTTTTTAATTGCTTAGTAGCGCTCCTATAAACTCCATTCGTCAATCGTGCTGTCGAGCAATTATTGATCATAAATTGTCCGTGAAAGCACACCTTATTAGACTGTATTTGTTCCAGTAATAAGTTAATGTTGCCTGTTCGTCTAGGCTTGTTCGCGCGATATCTACGGCTCCTAGATTCACTTATCTTTAAGACAAAGTGATCCATGTGATCAAGGAATTTCATACTACTAACCGATAATACTGATAATAATAAATACCTAAATACCGTTGACTTTGATTTGGAATCAGAAGGACTTTGAAAGATGCGACATCTTACGATAGATGTATGACAACCAGGTTGGTGCTTGTTGCACGAACATAAACATTTTAGTAGATAGTGTTTAGTTGACGACCTCAGTGGCGCAGCGGGCGAGAGTCCGCCTGCGATGCAAGAGGTTGCGGGTTCGATTCCCGCCTCGGAAGAAATTTGTGTACGATCTGTAGAAATTTGTTCCGTTGGTCTGGGTGTTTATGTATAATAAACATATCTATATATGTAAGTATATACCTAATCTGTGTGCTGCACAAACTAAATGCTGTGTGGATTGTCCAGAATTATTCATTTATTTATTTATGTTATAAAACCGCGAACTACCAATTTTCGGAGAGAAAACTCTATAGGTAAGTACTTTTAATTTTTAATCCTTTAAAGTTTTGTAATAATTTACTTTCTATTTTTGTATTTCTTAAAAAAGGATTTTACACTTGAAATCTCTAGTGATACAATAAAATGTGTTTCTGTACTTTGTGATAATTTATATAACATGATAATTTTATACACATGATCTAAAGTGG
Organism: Plemyria rubiginata; assembly: GCA_963576535.1. NCBI lineage: Eukaryota > Metazoa > Arthropoda > Insecta > Lepidoptera > Geometridae > Plemyria > Plemyria rubiginata. The sequence goes on from OY754905.1 coordinate 1,827,474, forward strand.
TCAAATGATCGTCGAAAGAGCTCTACGAATAGGTTGAAAGTGGTCAAGTAAAGGAGATGCTAAAATTATTTCCAAACAATAAGATTCATAATTTGAATTAAATTGTTTAGATCACGGCTAAAAGTAAACATTACGTGTGTAATGGGTGACCTAATACAGATTGTTACGCCTACCTATTTAGTAATAATAAACTACTCAACGTAGGTAAATCATTTCAAGGGTGTTGATTTTTTGGTACTCGACTATCCTAGCATACAATTTATACCTATTTAATTTAATCTTATGAAAAAAAACACTGAACAGTACATTATGTATGTGTTGGCATCTCAACATAGATCATCACTACATAGTATAAAACAAAGTCGCTTTCTCTGTCCCTATATCCCTATGTATGCTTAAATCTTTACGCAACGGATCTTTACTTCTACGCAACGGATTTTGATGCGGTTTTTTTTAAAGATAGAGTGATTCAAGAGGAAGGTTTATATGTATAATACATGCATGATATAGTAGAAAAACAATGTGCACCCATGCGAAGCAGGGGCGCGCGGGCGGGTCGCTAGTAGATAGACCTATGTTATAAATAAAAAAAAACCATAGGGTTCTTGTCTATGGTACACAACGCTCTCGCGCATTTTAAGTTTGGAATCAACTCTTCTGTACTCTTGTAATCCATCTTATGCTGTACAAATAAATAGTTAAAAGTTCCACTGAGTGATTTCCATCAAGTTCCTAAACAATACCAACCATCCTACAACACCTAACAGACACACAAACAGTATGTGTTCTGTGTACGGGCAATAGCCCGGATCGCGATGTGTGGAAAGAATGGGAGAGGCCTTTGCCCAGCTGTGGGAGCCAGAGCATCCATAATAGTAATGTATTCTGTGAGAAGAACGGTAAAAAAGAACAATTTTGACTCCCGTCTTCGTTTCAGCTTTGGTATGAAATTGCTGGACGCTTCTTTATAGAAGAGGTTTCTATAGAGATTCTTCTATAAGAGTGGTGAAAATCCAAAGTAACGTGGCTGCTACACCGCACATGCATAAGTAAGTAGGCCTTTTGTAGCTAGTGTAACTTGGTACTTAGCAAAACTGCATTGAAAGCTAGACCAAACTCATAAATTGTTATCGGTCCCATATTTACAGAATTAATCGAACAAAACTACCTATAATAATAGTCTTATCGGCCAACATAAATTAATCCAACATTTTTTTCTTATGTCGGTATGTACTTAGAATTTTTAATTAGAAACGTTAATTGAAATTTGTTCAGAGTAATAACGTTATGATGATCAAATCAAGTTGCTACCTGATTAGTGCATTAAATATTAGCAGATAAGAATCAATAATAAGAAATGAAACCAAACCGTGATAAATTTTTGTAACTTACCATCAACAGAATAATGGCTAATTCCACAGATATTGTAACCGAGTAAATACATTGAGCAGACATTTATGCTTAACTATAAAATGGTGCATAAAATAACACCTAAAAATAGCGCTGTCTCGGTTTGCCATACGCATTGGTAATAGATGGCAATAATTTACACATGGATTATATCGTCGGACAGATTTTTTTGTAGTATTAGGTTCCCTTCCCAGCAGGCTGATCGCGTAACTTTTGTTACATTCAAAATCAGGTTGCATATGTCAATTTTGGCAAATTTGCGATGGCAAAACTGCCAAAATTGATATGATCGAGGGGCTGATCTTTTATTGTTTTCCTCTAACATTGACACATTTACACCATTTCGACGGACAATCTGGCCAACTTCAAGTAGAGGCTTTCTGATAAGGATGCGAAAAAACATCAGTAACAGTAACTTTCTAGCCTGTGTGTGTGTGTGATGTTAGACCAGCTAAATAAAATAAAAAAAAAGTTATTTTTGTCACAACAAACTAATTTCTTTTTGTCTAGTAACTAAAATAAGGTCCATGACTTCATGACATAAATCCATCTACTCAAGTATTTTAGAACTTAAGGGTCCGGTGACAGCGGCTCGCAATTTCGAGGTGCGATTGGCTATTATTTCATTTTATTTCATTTCGGGGAGGTTGTTTGAAATAATAACTCTAAAGAAACACGCATAAATACTGTTCGAACACAAATAATACAATAATATAAGGGAAATGTGCTTGAGTCAGAAATCATTTTGGTATTAGGTAAACGTAAGACCAAACATACTAATACCAAAATGATTTCTGATTCGGGCATGTTTCCCTTATATTATTGTATTATTTGTGTTCGAACAGTATTTATGCGTGTTTCTTTAGAGTTATTTTTTCAAATAACCTCCCCGAAATGAAATAAAATGAAATAATAGCCAATCGCACTTCGAAATTGCGAGCCGCTGTCACCGGAGCCTTAACTATCGCAATACTTTATGGTAGGTTGAACCTATTTGGTTTATTATCGGTACGCAAGGAACTTGCCTCATTTTTAAGTAAAATGTCGTGTAACTCTATCGACTTTTCTAATAATTCAAATTTTCAAAACAAGGTTGAACTTAAAACGCTTCCGCACGTGCCGGTATCCTCACTACCTGTTAACTTTTGCTGTGCAACGCCTTAGAAGGAACAATATAATTTATTCTGACAAAAGTTTGTATGGTTTGACGTTTATTTGAGGATTGTTTAATCAGCTTCATGTCATCATCATTTTCCTGCCCTTATCCCACTTCATGTGGGGTCGGCACAACAGGTTTTTGCTCTCCACTCTCTTCTATCAGCCGTCATCTCAGCATCAGTCGCTCCTTTCATATTAATGTCATCTTTCACACAGTCCATCCATCTTTTCTTTGACCTACCTCTACTTCTATATCCATCCACATTCATCCCTAGCATTCTTCTCGTTACATGACATTCTTCCATTCTCGTTATATGAACCTTCCCTTATTAGCTTGAACTACCACCCAGTTCACCGACTGTCGGCACAGCGCCAGCACGTGTGGAAGGCCCATTGAAATGCAAACATAACTTTATCTATGTTGATTGCATAGCTGTAATTGTATTTAAACAATATCCTTTTGTAACGAGAAAGACCTAGTTTTTGAGGCAAAACACCAAATTATAAAACATTGCTAACAATGGACCGTTTCATATTTATATTGGCAACAAATTGCTGTTCAGAAACATTGTTTTAACAATGAAAAACCTTTTGCTTGTTTTTTTTTTTTCTTTTTTTCCCTGTTTCAGTTTTGCAAACAACAGAATAAATAATAGCCCTTTGAAAATATTTGGTATGAAACAAAAGTTACCCACGGTTTCTGAAAGCACGATCAACGCTAATCAGCTGTCAAGTCACTTGCTATCTCTATCTAATCTGAAGTAAAAGCTGAATTAGCAAGTGACTTGACAGCCGATTATAAAAGTCTCCAGAAATAGTGAAAATTATGCATCAGCATGTGAACTATTAGATGCAATACCTATTAGAGCAATAGATACAATATTTGATTACCTATATTTGTATTGCAGCACTGATGATAGAGTGCCTCTGACTAAATGAGGTAAGTAACCTATCGAGGCAGCGAAGGAGCTTCCTGGTTTATGCTCGGTAGGTAGGTACTTGTTACCTTAGTTAGCACCAACAACCTACCTTACATTACAGATCTGAGAATCTATCCTACTTATGGGGCAATATTCACTATGACAATAGGAGATTCCTTGCCCCAAACCGTGAAACGTCAATACTTGATGTTGGGCTTTATTCTTTACTAGCTGGTACCCGCGACTTCGTCTGCGTACTTTTAATTTGATTAAAGTTTCATGGTTTTATCTTTTAAAATTAAGAAATCCCATACAAACTTTCAACCTCTATTTCAACCTCTTCATCCCTTTTTTTCGCAATAAAAGGTAGCCTATGTCCTTTCTCAGGGTCTAAAGATTGTCTGTACCAAATTTCATCAAAATCGGTTGAGAGGTTTAAGCGGGAAAGCGTAACAGACAGACAGACAGACAGACAGACAGACAGACAGACAGAGTTACTTTCGCATTTATAATATTAGTTGGGATGACATAGGAGATACTTTGCCCTGACCGTATGCCACCTGCCTTGTCTTAGCTGTGATCGCGGTGCAAATGGTCATAGTGAATAAGGCTCCAGGGTAGTTTAACTGTTTAAATTTTCTTACTTTATTATGCTTAGTACCTACTTACTTATGTTAGGTAACTACATACCTAAATAAAAAATATTAAAAAGAGATCGAAGTATATTTTTCCGGTATTTAAACGTAGGCTTAGTTTGGTGATAGGCTTCGTGTAAAACGTCCTACATTTTTACGCCTATACTCTTATATCAGATTTATAAATAAACAAATGGAGACTTATATTATCAGCATTCATTAAATTGAAAAAAATAAATTGTTAGAAATAAAAAATAAAAGGTAATACGAGTAAAAGGTCTAAAAAACATTTATGTCACTAAATTTTAGTGTGTAGTTTAGCAGTGGTAACTAGGTAAGTCCGCCAATAGCTAATTTACTTATCACCACAGAAGATAGGTAGGTACCTATAAAAACTAAATCTTCAAGTAGTAAAACTTGAATACACCGCCTATGAAGTGTTACTGTTATAGGTAGGTACCTACCTAGTTTTTTTTCATTCTTGCTTAGAATGAGTAAAAGGTCAAGAAGGTATTTTTTTACATAAGAAATTCCTAGGCTTATGCTTATAGCTTTTTAACAAGTAGGTAGGTATTTACACATAAAAGATAGGTAGGTATACATTAAAAAAAATAACTAACGTCCGCTAATGAGTGACGTTTGAAGATAAAGCCCCGCCTATTGTTGTCAAGTGTTGAAAAATCTCAAAGAATAGATATTATTAGAGTGTGACACCTCTGGTGTTACAAACGTCCATAGTCTGCGGTAACCGCTTCCCATCAGGTGGGCCGTATGCTTGTTTGCTACCTTAGTAATATAAAAGAAAAACTACCTAGGCAGGTATGTACAGGTAGGTTAATGTTTTAGTTGTAGATAGCTTCTTTTATTGTGTTTTTTAATTCAGATTGAAATGCTCTAAAGGTTTTTTTATAAAAAAAAGAATAACTAAGTACTTATTTGATTAATTACCTCCCTTGCACTATTTTTTTAAACTAAGAAGGTATGTATGGTATGGTATTGTATGTTTTTTTTTCAATTTTATTAAAATATATATCAAACCGTGTTCCTGATTTTTTTGTTGTTTGTGAAGGTATCCACCTGATAGGTCCCTACCTAATTAAAAAAAAGTGAGTGACCCTTATGTGAATAGGTAGGTAGGTACCTACTTAGTGGTTATTTTTTTAATTCGCAATGCAGAATTAATTAGTATTTTTTATTTACATTAGTAGGTACCTACCCATCAAACAAAGTAAGAGATAATTATTTTCTAATTAAATTGCCTTTACAACTAACAATCAAGCCTCAGGTAAATAGGTTGTAGGTAATACAAGATTGGTCTGGGTGTTTTCTATGTATAATAAAAAATATCTATCTATGACGACCTCAGTGGCGCAGCGGGCGAGAGTCCGCCTGCGACGCAAGAGGTTGCGGGTTCGATTCCCGCCTCGGAACAAATTTGTGTACGATCTGCAGAAATTTGTTCCGGTGGTCTGGGTGTTTTCTATGTATATAATAAAAAAATATCTAAGTATCTATGTAAGTATATAATGTATTAAATATATCAGTCATCTAGTACCCATAAGACACAAGCTTTGAGTAGCTTACTTTGGGGCTAGATGGTGCTGTGTGGATTGTCCAGCATTATTTATTTATTTATTTATTTATGTGATTATATAATGTATTAAATATACCAGTTATCTAGTACCCATAACACAAGCTTTAGTAGCTTACTTTGGGGCTAGATAGTGTTGTGTAGATTGTCCAGCATTATTTATTTATTTATTTATTTATGTAATTATATAATGTATTAAATATACCAGTTATCTAGTACCCATAACACAAGCTTTAGTAGCTTACTTTGGGGCTAGATAGTGTTTTGTAGATTGTCCAGCATTATTTATTTATTTATTTTATTTAATACCTATCAGTTACTTACTAGGTACTTTGTTTGTAGGTAGGTACCTCAAGTAGGTAGTAGGCAGGTACCTACCTACCTACCTTTTGTAGACTAATATAAAATGTATTAGAGACAATTAAAATACTGAATTTCTATTATTTTATCACTCAGTTTGTGTATTTTTGTGCAATAAAAAATAAATATTGAATATGTGTTAAAAACTCAAAATATACCTATGTAATATCATTGAGTGTTTTTTTTGCATAAAATAAATAGGTGTATGAATAAATACTTTGACACGATGAATGAACAAAATGTGGAGGAAATACCTAAGTGAATTGCGTACCATACCTACGGGTAGGTAGGTACCTACCTAACAGAACGTCAGGAATGGTACCTACTTACCTACGTAGTAAGAAAGTTTGGTTGTGGGAGGCCCCCCGCTGAAAACTTTTACGAGACGCAATGAACGTGCCGGCGCGCGGAGCCGCCTGACTTAGCTATAGAACGCACTACGAACGCAACTTTATCGTAAGCAACGCCCGACAATAAACCGGCGCGATTTATTTTGACTACTCTCATAAAGTATTTAATGGCTCTAGGTAGCTGCCATAATTTATTCATCCTGCATATGAAAAAGGTGATGGTCCTGAATGTAACAGTGGGTATGTGAGTGGACTTACCCTTTCTTCCTCGCGAATCATCTCGGCGATCCCTGGGCGGATGTCGATGTCATCGTGCAGGGCGGTGGCGGCGGCAGCGGCGGCGGGCGCGTCAGGCGGCGGCGGCGGCAGGTCCTCGGGCGCCGGCGGCGACGCCTCGGCCGATCCGCGCCGGCAGCCCCGCGGCCCCTCCGCCTCGCCCCCCGGGCTGGCGGCGCGCTTCGGGCCCCGGCCGCGGCCGCCCTCCGTACCGTACCCTGACAGAGAAGCGTGCTCTCCACTCACGTCCGTCAGGCCCCTTATCTTCAAGGTATCCGCCACTTTGAGCAGCGCCGCGATCTGGTCCTGCGACACGTTTATCTCTCCTCGGTACATAAAGTCGACGGCCGCCTTCAGGTCGCAGTACTTCACGTCCCGGATTATTATGATCGGATGCCGGCACGGGTTTTCCATCAACAGCGACTGGAAGTAGGGGCTGCACGCGCTCAGCACGACTTTGTGCGCTTTCAAACTCTGCCCCTCGCACGCGAGAGTCACGTCCACGAACGACTGGCTCTGCAGCAGCTGATCGAAGCAGCTCGTCAGATTGTTCTGGTAGTTGTTCCACCGCAGGCAGAACTGCTGGGGCGAACCGGAATCCCGGCCGTCCATGGGCGCGGGGTCCTCCTCGGCCGGCATGAGTTTAGTATGCGGCGAGCATCTGAAACGTAACGCGCGAATTGTGAATGAATCCGCGACACGTGCGTCGTCGACGGAGGCTCGCGAGATACTGGCGGAGAGCGAGCCGCGGCGGCACGGCGGGCGCGCGGAGCGGCTGGGGGCGGGGCCACCCGCGCCGGCCAGTACGTGCGGTACGCGACGCTCCGCCCTCCGCCCCCCGCGCGCGCGTCCGCCCCGCACCCCCACGCACTGGCGCCCGCGCATACTGCGCGCCCGCCGCCGCCGCCGCGCCGCGTCCGTTGGCCAGAAGAGGCAGAGGCCCAAGTAGCCATCAGTTGGTGGTGTGGACCGCGGAGCACAATGTGACTGTGCTCAGCACAGAACAGCATTGCATGCATCTGCCACAGTGCTTATGGTTTTCAATAGAACTATTAGTTCGTAAACAGGTATTTATTTATTAATTCCACAATGAAGTCGTAATTTTTTTTAGGTGGGATGATGGGTTTTTATTGCTTTCAAAAAGATGCACCTTTATGAAGTCCTAACCCAGAGAATCCTAGGTGTGGGTGGATTGGTTTTAATATTTTTTATTAGAAGTATAGGAACCTACCTACTATCTGCCGATGGCACAAGCAGCCGGACCACCTGATGTAAAGTGGTAACCATCACAAATTCGTATATCATCGAATTGGACGCTCCAATTTCAAAGCAATTTTTTTGTAATGCCATATTATTGCTTTTTTAACCGACTGCTATTTCAGGGTGTATTGCTTTTCGTGTTTAAGTGATTGTGTGTTATGTACATCTATAAGACAACATTAACCCCGGTTTCTGAAAGCTCGATCAACACTAATCGGCTGTCAAGTCACTTGCTATCTCTATATAATTTGAAGTAAAAGCTGAAATACCTAGCAGGTGACTTGACAGCCGATTAGTGTTGATCGAGCTTTCAGAAATCGGGGGTATAAAAGTTTTACAAATGAACTATGAGAAAGCACCGCTGGTGTAGTGGGAGTGATGCCACCTTTTGATCGCACGGTCGAGTTCGAAGCCGGTAACATAGTAAACGATTAGATTTTTCTCTTATAGGAAAACGAGTGCGCTTAATAATAAGGAATGGAACTCGTTACCGTCGTCTGTTTTTCCTGAACACTATAATCTAAACCTCTTCAAGGCTCGAGTGAATAGGTGTCTTCTAGACCGTTCTGCTCCAACTTCGGCTACATCGTCGCTTACCATCAGGTGAGATTGTAGTCAAAGGACGGTTTATTCTTAATAAAAAAAAAAAAAAAAAAAATCTTAGCAAAAGTAAAAAACACATTAAAAAAACCGCATTTTACTTCACTGGAAAATACACTCAGACTACTTTATTAACTCGAAAACTACTCGTCAGATCTGACTCAAATTTGAATGGAACCACTTGCAATACCATGCAAAAGCAATTTTTTTTCATGCAACTAACGGATGGAACAAGCAATAAGACCTGATGTTAAGTGGTAACCATCACCTATAACAAAGCATTGCCTCGTAAGTCACGCACGACAGAAACGTGCCCTACGATGTAGTGCCCTGCGTGAACCTCTAAGACATCCACAAACTATCCTAAGTTGGTACTTGGCACTAAGGTAGCTGAGCGGATATCTACCGTGCCTAGTGAACAAAGCCGTAAAGCTGCGTTTCAGTCTGAGAGACAGTGGTTAGTTTTTAAATAGAAGCATAATGTCGTTCTGAGAAACCAGTTGCTCTCCAAACGGAGAGGGTACTATAATATATACACAGGCCAAGTAAACAAATGTAAGGTGGAGGGTACGTACGCGACCTACGAAATAACAGACATGGCAATGTTTATAATTGACAGGTGACAGCCATTTGAATTGAATATTTTACAGCCAAGAGTAGTAGAGCTCTTTGTGAAGGGCTCGTCCGGGGAAGTACTACCACCACGCCTTTTTCTGCCGCCAAGCAGCAACGCTGTGTTTCGGTTTGAAGAGTGTGGTCGCCGGTGTAATTACAGGCACATGAGGCTTAACATCTGTATGCCTCAAGTTGATGGACGCAGGGCAGTGTATCGTAGGGCACGTTCCTATTGTGCGTGACCTACGGGGCAATGTTTTGTTTATAGGTGATGGTTACCACTTAACATCAGGTGGGCCATCTGCTTGTTCCATCAGCTAGTTGTATAAAAAAAAAGCCTTCATAGCTCAGTTGGTCGTAGCTCTACCTTCTGCGCCGAAGGTTGTGGGTTCGATTCCCACCGAGAACAAACATTTTTGTGATGAACATCATCTATGTTCTATGTTTGTTCTCTGTCTGGGTGTTATATAATAATATAAGTACGTATTTACAAAAAAAGTAGTTTATCAGCTATTTGGTTCCCATACCACAAGTTTTGGCTTAGTTTGGGTGCTGTGTGGAAAATCCACCAATATTTACTTAAATATTTTATATTTATTATCAATTAAGACACCCGTCAAAGTAACTCTCTCTCTATTAATTGCAAACTTATTGTGTGATAATAACTTAAGTTAGAACAACTGCGGTAACCATTACCTTAACCACTATTTTTTCTGCCAGCTCTACACATCGATAACTCTATAATTGACAAGAGAGACGTGTAAATATATTAGAACAAATATTATAATAGTTTTGGTTTAGTAAATAGTTAAATAAACTATTTTCCGATACTTTTGTTACCTTGGACCACCGGGAAGGATCGACATTTAATTAGGTCTGTTGAGATCGCTATTTAAAAATGTTGGATTGTGCGAGCGAGATAACGACGCGCTGTATGCTGCCCCTTAAGCTGTTTCTCATTTTTTTTCAATTTACAGTTAAAACGTTTGACTTCAATCTCACCTGATGTTAAGTGAAGATGCGGTCTACGGTGTAGCAGCTATATCACATTTTAATCAAACCATTGGCTAATGTTTACCAACGAAATCTACAGGTAGAAGCGCCCGTTCAAACCATCACATCTGCTATAAACATTCTTTATCTAATGACACGAAAAACTTTGATAACACAAAAACTACAATGATTGCAATTACAATTTTATGTAGATGACACACTCAACACTCATAAACTCGGCAACTCCTAAATCAAATAGCTGGCATAAAATGATATGGAATTTTTAGGAGTCCGCATCTATAATTAAAAACCCTAAATACTAAACACACTTTGTTGTACGAGTATGTACACATCTGGGGGTCGACATTAAAATCGTTACTTACCTAAAATGGTGGAAGCTTATTAATAGGGGCTAATAGTAGTGAAGGAAAATTTGTTTGAGCAATAATTCTATTTTTGCTGGATCTTTGTAGATATAAGTTTTTCTCTGAAACTTTGTTGTCTGCGATTTTGCTGCATTGTGCGTGTAAACTTTTTAGAGCCACCACCAACCACCACATAATCCTAATAATAAGGTTATTCAGGAGGTTCAAGGAATTAGGGTTGTGTGACTATCATGTATGGCCCACGTGACCAAGATTTTTTCATAAAAAGAAATAACAAATCGAAAATACACAAAAGAAAGCTTATAAAATTATGTTGAGAGCTAATGAATAAAATAAACACTGAAGTTAGCCACTCACGTTAAATGCTTTTATTATTAAAAAAAAAGACTAAAACCTTCTTTTTAGATCTTTAAAAAAACAAAACCTTCTTATTACGCTTTACCAATATTATATTGCACAAGTTTATGTGCCAATGTAAACCCTAGCCACCTAGCTTTAAGACGTTTCACAGTAATCCTTGTGATTTTATAGAATACCTACCTTTGGACTTTGACTTCGACAATCATGTAACAGTTTCTTATGACGAAAGAACAAATCGAACAAGTGGAAAAGAAGCCTCCAATAACAATAATAAGTTAACAATGACCTGAAGTTACTCTGAAGTATGTTTTATTGTTAAAAAAAATCAAAACCTTATAAAGGTTTACTTTTAGCTGTGTGTATACACAGTTTTAACCTAAGAAATGCTGAATTTCAACATCACCTGGGAAAGAAAAGCCATTTTTCATTGTAATTTTTCTTGCGATATCTTATTGATCTGAAAAAAGGGGTAACTTCAACGAGGCTTATGTATAATTATATACCTTTACCTATGCAAATACTAGTTGCGGCCCGCGGTTTCACCCGCGCAGATTTAAATTCCGGTGATCGGAAAACATTTACGATACCTATGACTGCTGATATCACTCATTGCTCAAAACGCAACGATAGCGCATCTTTCCTGTGGCGACATCTAGTTATTATTTAGAAACTAAAAATGTATCAGCTAAATACGGTAAAATGCTAAATATCTGCCGACGGTATTCCGACGGGATAAAAAGTAGCCCATGTGTTATTCCAGACTATAATTAATATCTCTGCCAAGTTTCATCCGGATCCGTTCAGCCGTTCCAGCGTGAAAGAGTAACAAACATCCATCCATCCATCCATCCATCTATCCATCCATCCATACAAACTTTCGCGTTTATAATATTAGTAGGATAGCTTGACCCAGGTAGTTAGTTTGAGTACACTTATCGAACGAAAACTATTGTTTCATAACTTTCCAAGGCCCGTACCACCATCTCTTGAAGCATTCTTATTTCAATATTACTTTATTTTTTGATCATAAACCCGACTCTATGCAGTTGACATAAAAGTAATATTGAAATAAGCTCCAAGATATGGTGGTACGGGTCCTGAGGGCCTATCACGAGTTCCGGTGCCGACCGCGATCGGTCGTAGATCACACCGATAGACACCGCATTTCAAGGAAATTCAATATTATATATTATTCTTATACTGCTAATAAATTCTTTTGATTTTTATCATTATTCTTATTATAAATATTATATATTATTCGCATTCTTTGAGAAGCTTCCCTTAAGCTTCTCAAAGAATACGCTAGATACCGTTGTTTACTTTCCTTGAAATTCTGTGTAGATCGTTGCGATCTACGATCGACCGCGGTCGGCACTAAACTCATGATAGCCCCCCTGATCACAATTAGCTCTTCGCCATTTGACGTTTGTAATGGATTTTGAAAAATGGAAATATGTATAAAAATCTAAAATTGTACTACTCGCTCTTGCCAGTATTTATTTCATTATTTTACATCACTCGTAAAAGTGGAGACGACAAAAGAGCACACATCGCGGGTCACGCGACGAAAATTCTGTGCAATTAAATAGTGTCGCATAAAACAGCCTAAATCATAATCTCGACGCGGCTGGGGCTCACTCCCAAGCGCTCCGGAATCCAAATTGCGTTATTTTTCTACAAAAAAATTTTTTTTTTTTTTTTTTTTTAATACAACTAGCCGATGGAACAAGCAGATGGCTCACCCGATGTTAAGTGGTAACCATCACCTATAAACAAAACATTGCCCCGTAGGTCACGCACAATAGGAACGTGCCCTACGATGCACTGCCCTGCGTCCATCAACTTGAGGCATACAGATGTTAAGCCTCATGTGCCTGTAATTACACCGGCGACCACACTCTTCAAACCGAAACACAGCGTTGCTGCTTGGCGGCAGAAAAAGGCGTGGTGGTAGTACTTCCCCGGACGAGCCCTTAACAAAGAGCTCTACTACTCTTAAGAAAAAAAAAAAAAAAAAAAAAAAATCATTTGAATCATCAAAAAATCATTTTAGTTTCCTTTGGTTTCATATGTAAATACTTTATTAGATGTAAGTAAAAACAAATGTTGTATTCTATGGTGTAAATTGTCTGTTGTTTATTGTTATAATTACTATGTATGTACCTACTGTTTGCTAAAATATATTCTGTGTTTTTTACTTTACTTGTCTACCGGTCGCATGTCACACCAGGCCAGGCCACGTCTGAAAACCAGCGTTGCACTGTACCTACGGTACCTAGGTACCTAGGTTTAGTGCAGCATTTAAGCTGAGACGTGACCTTTTTGCCCCGCACAACGGTAGGTAGGTCCTTTATTAGTGTAGGTTATAATTTTATTTTCTGTTAGTTTTAAGTAAGTACCTACTTGTTTTGTGGGACGAAATAAATATATTTTCTTTCTTTCTTTCTTTCTAACTTGTTGTATTTTTTAAAACGTTTTCACTGTATTCGCCAACGGTGTAGCACGCGATAAAAAATTCTTGATTGCACAGAACAAAATGTATCGTAGGCTTGATGTAGGTATGCTAGAGAGCATTCTCTTCCAGTTAACCTTTGTGTGCCAAGTTATGAAAAAACCGAAAGGGTGGTGTACAAACATGGATGAAAGGGAGCTATTTTCTACAAAGGAGATCATCTTCCCTTTTCTCTCGAAATTATCCAAATTATATGTAGATAGTGGTGTATTCGGAAAATTAGAGCACACTCTCCAACATAATCAACAGTTTTTAATAATATGAACTAGAGGTAACAAAAAAAGACCAAGTAGTACATTTATCCTGGAGTGAATCAAATTAATGCTATACGTATTTTTTATCAGGATACCCACCTCTATAAACCTTAAAATCAAGAGAAAAATTCAACACGAAAGTTCAAGTCTAGTAAAGAGATAGATATAGAGCTCATTGCTTTATAAGTTATGTTTTCTTGGTGTTATTGGGAGCAACCTCATGTCAGCACGGTGAGCCGACACACGTTATTAATTATGTTATAAAAAAGTCATAGCTAAATTAGCATGTTTATGATGGTATAAAGTTGTAGGTGAGAGGGGCGGAGGGCGTCATAGAAACTCGTAGCGTTTGTTTCTATGACACGTAGCGACATCTAGTTATTGGGATTGTTGATACAAGATACTGAATTGCGACCAAAGATGGCACTGTGCGGTGGACATGTTTATAATAGGTCACCTTTGTTAAGAAATGCAGTTGAAAGTGCAAATTCGTGGCAACCCTTATCGGCCACTGAACAGCCATAAATAAAAGAAGAAGAAGAGAAAAAAGTTCTAAACCTCGTATTCAATTCCATTCAAGTATTTCATTCAAGTATTCTATTAAAAAAAAAACACGGAGTTATCGTCCTTGAGTCCTGAAAAACTTTTCAGTCTTCTTCTTCTTTCGAAACGATGATCAACAAATTTTTATTACAGCCACCGACCAGGCACAGTGGGTGAAAATTCGTAGTTGCCTTTCATAGGATTTTTGAAAAAAAATCTTCCTTAATTGGGGGATTTAAGTAAACAGATTTGTTACAAAACTCAAAACATTACATAATTTTGTCGTTACGCGACTTTTTTGCGGTTAAACACCATGTAATACGAGTTTGTGTGTTTCAAATGTATGAAAACGAAATTTGTTTTCATCATAACTTTTTTTTGTATTCGAATGTAAAGCTGATACTTTTAGGTATTATAGTAGAACTTGTAACAAAGCTATAAAGCTTTCGATCTTAATCTGGAACGGACCGCTTCAAAAGATATGACTTTTACAAAAATGCCAGTTTTAGTGGTATTCATGTATGGGGTAATGTTCTACTAAGTTCGAGTTTGATCCAAAATTATGGTCATTATTATTATTTGATAGGTATCTAATCGCTTTTTAATGACTTTTGACCTTTTATCTAACCGATAAATAACAAAACTATTCAAATATAATTATGCAAAAGTGATATTTTGAATTACGATCATAGTTTTTACTTTTTCGATCACTTACGTACTATCTTGTTATTGATTCCCCTTTATTTATGTAAAGCCTTACCTAGAGACCACCATTACTGTCCCTGTCTTCAATACGCATTGTGTGGTAAATTATTTTTGATTTACTTGTTCGGGTGATTAGGGTCAGTGCTTGACAAAACAGGTAATTTGAATGATTAGGCTCTTTGTTTATTGAGTGCAGGTACTATTTTTAGGTACCTAGATGGCTTTTACAGGTACCATGGGTTCTTGTTATGGAATACTAATTAATGATTCCTGATAACGCATTATTAGATTTTAGTTTACACTATAAATACTGAGAGTTCCTAAATTTCATTTCACTTTTGGCTACCAATTAGTACCGAAACGTTCTCTTTACCTTAATTCTAATTTGCTCAGTATGGAAGGACTAGTGTCAAATCTTGACATTTTTGCACTTATGAGGCAAAATTCATTCAGTGCACACGTTTTGTTTGAAAAAGTGTTAGCTTCAACTCTTAGCAGCAACTCAACATTCAACAATTTCGAAGTGAACAACTCTCATGTCCTCGAGATAGACATGAAGAAGTCTCGGTAAGTGAATGTATAGTAACAACACCAAAAAAATTAATGGAATTTACTGTGCCTGAAAGTGTATCTGTGTCGACATCAACCTCTACATTTACTCCACGAAAAGAATTTGTTGAATTACATCCATTACAAAAAAGAAGGAGAACTGAAGATGTTCTCGCCAATTATGACTTTGACACTCTTTACTTCGCTTTAACCAAGAAAGCTGAAATAGAAAAAAAAATGACTTAGCTGAATTATTAAAGCATTTACACAAACACCCTGAGAATGCATCAATCTTTCGATCTTGCATTAAGTCGAACAACCGAACCTGCTCTGCTGATAAGGCACTGGGCTTGACAACATCACTGAAGTTATCAAAATGGCAATAGGTACATCACTTTAAAGCAAACAACAAGAGATATGGGAAGTGATATTTTTCCATCTTATGATGCTCTAAAGACCGAGAAAATAGAGTGCTATGTAAAAAAAGAAGACATGGTTATAACTGACACCGAAGTTAAACTCAAACTGCAATCTATTTTAGATAAAACTGTCAACAGACTGTAAAACGGTGGAAACTGAATCTGGCAGTAATTACACTCTGGTCAGTAAGTGGGGATTTGATGGCGCCTCTGGACATAGCAACTACAAACAAAAAATAGAAGGCGATGATTCAAGTATTTTCATGTGTTCATTTGTACCATTAAGACTACTGAAAGAAAACACTGATGACGTTGTTTGGGAAAATCCTAAAGCATCCTCAACATTTTATTGTCGGCCAATATATTTTAAATTTGCCAAGGAAAATGATTTAAATATAAAAGAAGAAATGGCGTCAATAGAAAGCGAAATTACTGTTCTACAGCCGAGTGTTGTTGATAATGCCAGCATTAAACACAAACTTCACATGACTATGATCGATGGCAAGATAACATCTCATCTTTCTGATACATCAACATCGACATGTGATATCTGCAAAGCTAAACCCACAGAAATGAATGACATCACAATGGTATCACAGAGACACCAATCTGTCGATATCTTTAAGTTTGGCCTTTCTACTCTACATGCACGTATTAGATGCATGGAATGTATTTTGCATATAGCTTACCGTCTTGACTTCAAGAAATGGCAAGCAAAAGGAGACGACAAGAAAAAACAATTGGCCGATAGGAAAAAGGATATCCAAGACAAATTTCGGGAGGAAATAGGGCTACTTGTGGATGTTGTGAAACAAGGTGCAGGCACTACCAATGATGGAAATACTGCTAGAAGATTTTTCGCAAATCCGGATATTACTGCGCGAATCACGGGTGTAGATATAGAGTTAATTAAAAGCTTAGGCGTAATTCTTCAGGTAATATCTTGCGGAGAGTTTGTTGATGTGGAAAAGTTCCGACAATATTGTGCTTCAACAGCTCAAAGATATGTTGAGCTCTATGCATGGTACTATAGGCATTCAAGCGTGCATAAATTACTCATACATGGAGCGGACATAATTGAACACAATAACTTTATACTATCTCTGAAGAGGCATCTGAGGCTCGAAACAAAGATTTTAAGCATTCCAGAGTGTTTCAGTCACGTAAAATTAGTAGAATTGCAACAAATGATGATATTATCCATCATTTAATGATATCATCTGATCCCTATATCTCTAGTTTTAGGCCTAAAATAAACCAACTTCGTTTACCTATTTCAGATGAAGCTAAATTGTTATTGATATTAACTTCTAGGGTAGATTAAAGAAAATATAGAATTTGTAGATAGTAGGAAACTTGTGTGACTCCGACCACTACTTGTCTTTTCTTTGTAAAGCATCAAATCATTTGTTTATTAAATCGTTGTTATATTTAGTTGTTTCTGTTGTAAGTTATTTATATAGGTAGTTAGTATTTCTGTGATAGTTGGTAAAGTTGTGAATTGCATGTCGCTTATTGGTGCTTTTGTTTTATTTATTGTATATATATTAGAGTTATAAGATTAATAATAAGTCCGCTTCATTGTATATAGCAGTTGTAAATAAAATATTACTTTTTTAAATAGTTTTTTTTTCGATATAATATGACCTTGATCACCCTAATTAATTAAACCAAATATTTTGTCATACCTAGTGGAACAATAATGAGTAGGTTTTGAATACAGTTATAGGTTTAAGTGTAGTTGTTAGTCGTAATTCAAAATATCACTTTTGCATAATTATATTTGAATAGTTTTGTTATTTATCGGTTAGATAAAAGGTCAAAAGTCATTGAAAAGCGATAAGATACCTATCAAATAATAATAATGACCATAATTTTTGATCAAACTCGAACTTAATAGAACATTACCCCATACATGAATACCACTAAAACTGGCATTTTTGTAAAAGTCATATCTTTTGAAGCGGTCCGTTCCAGATTAAGATCGAAAGCTTTATAGCTTTGTTACAAGTTCTACTATAATAACTAAAAGTATCAGCTTTACATTCGAATACAAAAAAAAGTTATGATGAAAACAAATTTCGTTTTCATACATTTGAAACACACAAACTCGTATTACATGGTATTTAACCGCAAAAAAGTCGCGTAACGACAAAATTATGTAATGTTTTGAGTTTTGTAACAAATCTGTTTACTTAAATCCCCCAATTAAGGAAGATTTTTTTTCAAAAATCCTATGAAAGGCAACTACGAATTTTCACCCACTGTGAGTAGGGGCTACGCCTTAGGTCTTCCAATTGTGCTGATATTTGGGGAGATTTTCCATAATAGGTACCTACCATGTATTGTGTAAGAATGAATTCAATAAGATCTTCTTCGTAAGACAGTGTTTCAAAGTTATCCTTGTGATGGAACTTAATAAAGTAAAATCTTGATTAGATTTTTGTAAAGCTTGAAGTATATAGATTTACTAGTTGCGCCCCGCGGTTTCATCCGCGTAGATTTAAATCCCGGTATTCCCACGGGATAAAAAGTAGCCTATGTGTTATTTCAGACTATAATCAATCTCTCTGCCAAGTTTCACCCAGATCCGATAAGCCGTTCCGGTGTGAAAGAGTAACAAACATCCATCCTCTCTCCTTTGACGACCTCTGTGGCGCAGCGGGCGAGAGCCTGCCTGCGACGCAAGAGGTTGCGGGTTCGATTCCCGTCGTGGAACAAATTTGTGTACGATCTGCAGAAATTTGTTCTAATGGTCTGGGTGTTTTCTATGTATAATAAAAAATATCTATCTATGTAAGTATATAATGTATTAAATATATCAGTTATCTAGTACCCATAACACAAGCTTTGAATAGCTTACTTTGGGGCTGGATAGTGCTGTGTGGATTGTCCAGCATTATTTATTTATTTATTTATTTATTTATCCATCCATCCATCCATCCATACTTACAAACTTTCACGTTTATAATATTAGAAAGATATAATCCATCTCTCTGCCAAGTTTCATTCAGATCCGATCAGCCGTTCCGGCGTGAAAGAGTAACAAACATCCATCCATCCATCCATACTTACAAACTTTCACGTTTATAATATTAGAAGGATCTGTGCAAACGAGGCCTTAGTTTGCTAACAAGCCGGCCGCAACAAAACCATAAAGCGTCAGCAATCCGGACTCGCTAGCAGCAACACGCAGACGTCAAAATACCGTCCTTTTAAGAAGTAAAAACTAAATAAATAATGCTGGACAATCCACACAGCACTATCTAGCCCCAAAGTAAGCTATTCAAAGCTTGTGTTATGGGTACTAGATAACTGATATATTTAATACATTATATGCTTACATAGATAGATATTTTTTATTATACATAGAAAACACCCAGACCATCGGAACAAATTTCTGCAGATCGTACACAAATTTGTTCCGAGGCGGGAATCGAACCCGCAACCTCTTGCGTCGCAGGCGGACTCTCGCCCGCTGCGCCACTGAGGTCGTCGTAAAAACTAGGCCCCAACTAAGCGTTTCCTTCTTTTATGCCGTGTCCGCTGTCGGTAGGATTCCAATTAGCCACCCGTCACGTGGTCTACACGGTGCCTAGGTATTACTAACTGTCACTGCGTACGTGGATTTGGGGAACTGATTGTTTTGAGAGCTCTTACGATACCCGTCTTGTTACGTAACTCGAAACAGTTTTTTGTAAACGTGTACATTTACTGCAGATAATATTGGATATATATTTACTGGAGTATTGTTTTTGATACTATTTGTTGATGGAACAAGTAGAGGGCCCACCTGATGTTAAGTGGATCATCACCTATGACAAAGCATGCCTCGTACATCACGCACGATAAGAAAATGCCCTATGCACTGCCCTGCGTACATTAACTTGAGGCGTGTAGTGCCTGCAATTTCACTGGCAACCACAACCTTCAAACCCTAACACAACAATGATTATGCTTGGCGGCAGAAATAGATGGTGGTAGTACATCCAGGATGAGCCCTTCAGAAAGAGCTGTACTACTCTTAATTGATGTTAATGCAACGATGGCCGTGTCGTCATCATGATTGTCATGGAGTTTAGAGTAATCAGAGGTGATGACGTGAGCATTTGATTCGAAATCGCAACTTTTCGACTCTTCTACCGTCAAAAAATGGCAAATAGCCGACATAACTCACTGTCTGAAAAGAAATTACCGAATCATTTTCCCAGGGCAAGAACATGGCAGGTATTTCTTGCGAAAGGATTGAAATGTTTCCTTCTTAGAAAAGATTTCTACGCGGATTATAAGAGGTCTACACCCCCTTTATAATCCGCGAACTTTTTGACATTCTCCTATGAGTTCAGCTTTATAATTACAGCAAAGTATGGACGGTGTATAACCATCTAATTAGGTAATTAATTAATTATTTTGTGCATTTTTTTATTTTTGAGATTTCAGAATTTTGTAATATTGTAATGGATCTCGTGTCCCTACCTAGAAAATATATTATCGTTATAGGTGTTCGGAAAAGCAGACGTACGGCAGGAATTATTTGGCAAGAATTATTATTCTTTCCTGTCCTCGACATAAAAGTTGAGGCTAAGCGCTTAGCATGTTTTTTTTTTTTATACAACTAGCTGATGGAACAAGCAGATGGTCCAACTGATGTTAAGTGGTAACCATCACCTATAAACAAAACATTGCCCCGTAGGTCACGCACAATAGGAACGTGCCCTACGATGCACTGCCCTGCGTCCATCAACTTGAGGCATACAGATGTTAAGCCTCATGTGCCTGTAATTACACCGGCGACCACACTCTTCAAACCGAAACACAGCGTTGCTGCTTGGCCTCAGAAAAAGGCGTGGTGGTAGTACTTCCCGGACGAGCCCTTCACAAAGAGCTCTACTACTCTTCCGAGAAGACCGATGATAGAATTTGGATACAGGACTTGAGTTGAATATTTAAATCTCCTATTTGTTAGCCAACTTCATAGCATCGTCATGCGAACCACCTTGGCAAAGCCTTTTAAAAATAGAACAAATAGTAAAAAGAAAATACCGTTTTATGAACAGAAAAAGGAGCAGTCGCCCCTCCCCGACTTTAACATTTCATTCCATAAACCATTTTAATGGTAAATCGATGTTATAATTCAATTACTAGATGGCAAGCCACGCCACAAATCACTTTGTCTCTTAGGACAGTCTACACTTAAAGTAAACCTGCTACAGCCATTTTCATTTACACCAGCTTCACCACCGTGGCTTAGTAGGCGCCACACATGATAATTAGGGATGTGACTGAACTACCTGACGGGCAATCCTACTACTATTATAAACGCGAATGTTTGTTAGTATGGATGGATGGATGGATGGATGTTTGTTACTCTTTTACGCCGGAACGGCTGAACGGATCTGGATGAAACTTGGCAGATATTAATTAGTCTGGAATAACACATGCTACTTTTTATCCCGTGGGGAAACTTGGCACGGAGATAGATTATAGTTTGGAATAGCACATAGGCTACTTTTATCCCGTGGGAATACTCGTACCTGCATTTATATCTGCGCGGATGAAACTGCGGGGCGCAACTAGTAACATAGATACCTAGAAAATTAATAAAGTTATTTATTTATAACTTTACCGCACTTTAGCTATGTGCCACTTTTTTTAGGTTAAGTACCTATTTATTTATTATTTAATTTATGTAATTTTTGTTTTTTGTAGATGTAAGCTTTTTGTGATGGATCTCGTGTCTGAAATAAAGATCTATTATTATTATTATTTACTACATTATGACGTTACCTACTATCTTCTGTTGTTGGCTAATGGTTAGGAATGGATAGGATAATGGAGGCATGAAGGCAAAGTAACGGGAAAAAGTTATTTGAATGTAAAATGAAGTATTACGGTGAAAGTTGATCAGACTGAACACAGTTCGCTCGTTTTTTTCGCGCAGCGTGGCTTTTGGATAGAAAACCTTTTATCGTTAGTCTGTGGTAGTTATCTATTTATATTCTGTGGAATACGCATACGCCACAACCACAGAACACGGAATAGGTACCTCTAACTTAATAAATAAATTGGCTAACCCCGGCTTTCTGAAAGCTCGATCAACACTAATCGGCTCTCAAGTCCCTTGCTATTTCAGCTTTTACTTCAAATTAGATAGAGATATTTATATACAGGGTTACAGGAAAAATCGTGCTAGATCCGTTAAGGGCGTGGAGTACCCATAATTTTTGACTTATTTTATAATATTGATTATTTACCGTGCCTGAGTATCAAAGTCGATAATGGCCTTTTTTATTAATTTACTAGCTGGTACCCGCGACTTCGTCTGCGTACTTTTAATCTCTTCATCTCTTTTTTTCGCAATAAAAGGTAGCCTATGTTCTTTCTCAGGGTCTAAAGATTGTCTGTGCCAAATTTCATCAAAATCGGTTGAGAGGTTTAAGCGGGAAAGCGTAACAGACAGACAGACAGACAGAGTTACTTTCGCGTTACTTTCGAGTTGGGATTAGTTAGGTGATGAAAGCTTCACTATGAATGCAGCGAAGCGGCTTAGTGTGAGCCGACTCCGCATTTTCTCAACAAAACAAAACAATGCTTTGTCAAGAAAAAACTGGAAATCCAAGATAATCAGATTCCAACGACTCATTTGCTAAATGGGTTAAGTAAGCGCTCGTTACCTACTGAAAATATGATTTGTTTATCTCTCATTAAATATTAGCGAAAAAATACAGCGAGTTAACGATATTCTGAGTCTGTGAACGCTTTGCTATTTGTCTGAACAAACATTGTGTTATGCTTTTAAAAAAAGTAATAGCTACCGAGTTGTTGCTTTATTTGCAGTCGGTAATGGGTTTATTTTTCATTTTTAAATGATGTTTCTTTTAATGGCTTTAGTGTATTCTAGGACAATCTACGAGTGGATAGTGTCAACATAATATTTACTGTTAGCAGACTTAGTTGTAACGTAAGTCGTCTTTTGTTTTGAATGAAAATCATTTTCTATAAATCCTGTATCTAAAGCCATGTGAAGTTTGGTAGCCAGCACCTATAACGAAAGGAACGTGCCCTACGATGCATGCATTGTCCTACGTAATTGCCCTACGTCCATCAACTCGAGCCATACAGCCTCATGTGCCTGTAATTTCACCAGTACCTCACCTTCAAACCGAAACACAAAAACGTTGCATGGCGGCCGAAATAAGCGAGGCTAGTACGGATTGAGTATGTCTAAAGGGGGTAGTCAGAGGTACATCCAAACATTACATTTGACACATAACCTCATTTTGCAGTACTTGGTATTCCATACGTGACAGGGTGCAAGTTCATCTCCGCTGTTATTCCTCACGATGTTTTCCTTCACCGTTTAAGTGCGCTGGCATTGCGCACATAAAACGTTCGATTCGAAAAATTAATTGGTCCTGCCAGATTCGAACCTGCGACTTACGATCGGAAGGCGGGTCACTCCCACTAGACCACCGATGCTCCTTTTTGAAGCTTCTAAAGCTCTACATATCAGGAATATTTCAATTAACTTCAGTCAGCCCGCAACGCGCGCCTTTATATCCTAAAAAACTTGATCTAGCCTCAAACACGTTTGAAAGTTAGGAAATAATCGAAAAAAATGAAACATACGAATGTTCATATTGCGCGCACCCACAGCCACTGCCGCGGTGCTAGTCACCGAGCGGCGAAAAAGACGGGTGGATGTGGCTCCTGTTACAAAATAAAATGGCTTCTTTTCTGATCGAAGACTCTTTTTTTGTTGTTTTTACTACTTTCTCGTGGTACAAGCAGATATCCCGTCGTCTGCTTGTTAAGTGGTAACCATCACCTACAGCAGGGATGGCCATCTTGATTAGACCCAGTCTACTACTGACGAAACCCTGTGCACTTTCATTTTGAAACATCATGTGGTAAGCGGTGTTGAACGGCGATTGAAAAACTATCAACAAAATAAGTAACTATATTTGTTTTTTTTTCTTGCCACGCTCGACTAGACTAATATCTGCGATCGACCGGTTGGCCATAGCTTACTTGTAGCAAAACATTGCCACTGCAGGCATGATAAGAACGTGCCTGAAACCGAAACACAGCAATGCTGCTTAGCAGCAGAAATAGGCACGGTGGTACATTCCCGAACGAGCCCTTCTTTTTGCTGACTTTTTTGATGGCGTTTCGATTAGGACTAAATTGGCAGCATAATTCCGCCCAACGCTGCGAGAACATTAAAAAAAAGTTAATCTAAGCGCCGCCAGTTCATGTACTAAGCCTAAGCCCAGAACACAGACAAAAATTAAAAGATGATTTAATGTTCAAAATCTAAATCAAAACGATCACTTCGAAATTGAATAAAAGGCACTTTTGGACGACGTACGTTTTTTTTATAACATCACTTCACTACATAGTATAAAACAAAGTCACTTTCTCTGTCCCTATATCCCAATATCCCTATGTATGCTTAAATCTTTAAAGCTACGCAACGGATTTTGATGCGGCTTTTTTAATAGATAGAGTGATTCAAGAGGAAGGTTAATATGTATAATACATGCATGATATAGTAGAAAAACAATGTGCACCCGTGCGAAGCAGGGGCGCGGGCGAGTCGTAGTTAAGGCGTTGACAACACCTAATATTTTTCTCGCTCGCACGATTCGACATTTTGAAAGATATAAAATCACTAAATATAATTTTGAAAAATCGCAAACAACCATTTTGTGTGCAATCACATTGCAGACAGTTTAATAAAAAATTGATTTTGATTGATGCAAGTTTTCCTACTCAAAAGTTTGCTTATGTACGAAAACTAGAAAAGCAAACTTTTAAGTAGGAAAACTTGTACCGATCAAGTTGATTTTTTTACTAAACTTGCGCAATGTTATTGCACACAAAATAGTTGTTTCCGATTTTTCAAAAATGGGTTTAGTGATTTTATATCCTTCAACAAGTCAAAACGTGCGAGCGAGAGTCACATTAGCTCTTGTCTTCACCTTAATGTAAACTGCCGCATCGCTGAGCAAAGTACTCGCAGCTTCGCGTCGTTCGCTCCGCATACTTTTGTTCTCTTTGTAGCGGGTTCACGTTATTATTAAAACAATAAATCGCTGAGGGCGCCACCTACCACTATTGCTTTCACTTCGCCCCCTCTCCACCGGTAATTACTAGAGACTAGAGAGAGAGAGAAACACGAAATAATGGCATTCTGATTGCCAACTGGTTTACGGGGACATCTTTCGAGTAAACTATTCGTTTTCCTTAGCGTGTGTTTTATTTGCATAATTAAAAGCGCACTTGACTCTATGTAGTTAGTTATATATAGATATAGTTAGATAGTTATATAAATCTATTTCGTTAATTTTATAAAAAAATTAAACGTGCTATTAATTATGCTTATTAATTTTTAAGAGTAGTAGAGCTCTTTGTGAAGGGCTCGTCCGGGGAAGTACTACCACCACGCCTTTTTCTGCCGCCAAGCAGCAACGCTGTTTCGGTTTGAAGAGTGTGGTCGCGAGGCTTAACATCTGTATGCCTCAAGTTGATGGACGCAGGGCAGTGCATCGTAGGGCACGTTCCTATTGTGCGTGACCTACGGGGCAATGTTTTGTTTATAGGTGATGGTTACCACTTAACATCAGGTGGACCATCTGCTTGTTCCATCAGCTAGTTGTATAAAAAAAAAAAGAAAGAAAAATATTAATACCGCAATTACATTATGATATTCCCGGACATTAATATGTCCGGGAATTCAAAATTATATTAGTTTATGAATTTTCTGAAAGCTCGATCAAAGCTAAACGGCTGTCAAGTGACTTGCTATCGCTATCAAATTTGAAGTCAAAGCTTAAATAGCAAGCGACTTAGCCAATTAGTGTTGATCGGGCTTTCAGAAACCGGGGGAAAGTAGAAGTAAAAACTGAAATAGCAAGTGACATGACAGCCAATTAAAAAAAACTGATTGAAACAAAAACCGCTTTGATCGAGCTTTCAGAAACCGGCGTTAAATAGCGCAGTAGATGAAAATACCATAAAATATATAAGGCACTGTCAATCAGCCACAGTTTATGATATCTACAAAAAAATCGCTTTTTATTACTTATACCATTATTCTATATTTATTATATTCTTCATATTTTAATAAATATATATATACATCATATATATTCTTCTATCCTTATATTTATATATTCTATATTACTATATTATTATACTATACTAGCTGATCCCGCGGCTTTGCTCGCGCTCGTTTACTTTGAAAATCTCATGCAAACTTTCATCCCCTATTTTATCCCCTTGGGGGTAGAATTGATCAAAATCCTTTCTTAGCGGATGCTTAAGTCATAACATCTACCTGCATGCCAAATTTCAGCCCGATCCGTCCAGTGGTTTGGGCTGTGCGTTGATAGATCACTATGTCAGTCAGTCACCTTTGAGTTATATATATTTAGATTCACTTATTTTGTTTCGCGCTAACTGTGAAGTTGAAAATAAGCAATTTCACATTCTATAATTAGTGGAGATGAATCTGTGGACCGCCCAATCTGCTAATAGCTTAATCCAAAAGCCGTAAAAATCCCGTGTTGCGCGCGATTACCGCCGTCATGGGACCTCTAGCTATCTCATTGGTTCGGTTATACCCTGGATTTACACGATATTGCCAACGTAATATAACGATGGTTTTCTATAATAAAAGGCAAAAGTGATTGACTGATGACAACGCACAAGCAAATCCTTAGGGCTAGAAACTTGAAAAGTTTTTCAAAATTCAACCTATAAAGCGGTGAAATAGGGTATCGAGCATGAGCAAAGCCGCGGGATCAGCATATTCTTTATAAAAATTATTATTTACACGACTTTTAATACAACCAGCTGATGAGCCAAGAGGTTGGCCCGCCTGATGTTAAGGGCCCGGCGACAGCGGCTCGCAATTTCGAGGTGCGATTGGCTATTATTTCATTTTATTTCATTTCGGGGAGGTTGTTTGAAAGAATAACTATCCAGTGACACGCATAAATACTGTTCGACACAAATAACTAATAATATAAGGGAAACATGCCCGAATCAGAAATCATTTTGGTATTAGTATGTTTGGCCTTACGTTTACCTAATACCAAAATGATTTCATACTTAAGCACATTTCCCTTATATTATTGTATTATTTGTATTCGAACAGTATTTATGCGTGTCACTGGATAGTTATTCTTTCAAACAACCTCCCCGAAATAAAATAAAATGAAATAATAGCCAATCGCACCTTGAAACTGCGAGCCGCTGTCGCCGGGCCCTTTAGTGTCTCGTATTTACACATTTTGAGAAATGCCAACTTTTCTACCTACGGGTTCGTTTATTACGGTAATCATATGACGGTAACTAAATTTAAGGATTTCAAGGTGTTAGTGATTGGCACTTGATTGGATTAATTTGCTAAATCAACTAAATTACTAATCAAAATGATTAAACTACCGCTCACTGAGAATTGAGCAGTTTTTTTTAGCGTTCGTATTTTAATTTAAATTAAATTGAAATGAAAATGAATTGAAAATAACAAAACGTCCACTATTCGAAAGATTTTTGAAAATGTTCGAAATGTTGTAGGTAATGGTAATCCAGCTACACATAGGTGAATGTAGTTATAGACATCATCCTACTACTATTATTAACGCGAAAATTTGTAAGTATGGATGGATGGATGGATGGATAGATGGATGAATGGATGAATGTCCGCCTCGACTACAATTAGCTCTAATCAGTGGTGACCTGTATGACAGGTTTTCTATAAAACCACTTCGGGCACCAGTCTCTCGCAGCTCAGGTTTGTAACTTGTTTTTCTTGAGAGTCTAATAATACATTTGTTTTATATTTATTTTTAGGAAAATCAACAGCACAAAGAACTGGAAAGAGAACAAAATAGTAGCATAAGGCCAATAATAGGTCTTCTCGCATAGAATAGAAATATACGAGAGAGAGAGAGAGAACGAAATAGAGTTTTCATGTATACATATACATAGTACCTATGTTGATAGAAAATAAATGATTGTTATTATTATAACTCTCAGGCCATTTTGTATACGTCGAGAGAATGAGAGAGAGTCCCTTAACCACCTTATGAGTATCGAAGGTATGAAGCTTTATAAAAAAAAACTAAATTGTGTGGTATGTCCATATCTAATTTTTACTTTTCTTTATTAAAGTGTGTTTATAGAAGTTTGGTCAATAAGTCTTTTGAGGGTTTGGTCGCTTTTGTATAAGTCCTTAATAAAGGTTTACGAAATGTTTTTCTAATATAGAACGAAAACTTTAGTTTTTTCGTAACACATTAGGTAACCACTTGATTTACAGTGTTCGAAAGGAAGCACCTTTGGTGCGCACCTTGAAATCTTTTCACCACGGTGATCGAAAGAACGGGTCACGATTTTAAGAATACTTATTTAGATGTTTTTGTGCCAAATAAAACGTATTTTAACTAATAAAGGTAATTGAAATGACAAAGTTATAACGTGAAATCATAGTTTTGGGTACGAATGAAATATGTGTAAAGTGATGATTTGGTGAGCCATTAACTGCACTCCCCTCTAAACCTAATGATTATTAATTTTAACTCCTAGTTATGGGGGAGCAATTATAATTTCCCTTTAGCCGTCGCCATGCTGAGTATCTTGTGTCGGCAGTGGCAGATAGCTGGTTCTTATAGCTAATTAATTCTAGTTAAAATAAATAGAAGGTACATAAGTTATGTATAAATTGCAAAAAACAATGATAGAGTTAGATACTCCATTATTGTTTTTTGCAAAAAAGTTTGTTTGAAAACTTGTTCTTATAAATAATTATGTTTTTATATAACCTTTGTAATTGTGATCTCCGGAACTATCGTATAACATTTTTCATTAATTTTATACTATTAAGAATGTTGAGATGTACAAGCGATAAGTGGCTGTCTGCGTCTAAAGGTGTGAAAGGAATCTAGCTGTCCTCTATAGCCTACTCATCATGTTTAGCTCTAAGTAAGTCATTATTAACTGGCATAACTCCTGTTTCTGATACTTTATGGGGCACTAAGTGCTCTAAGCAACTATTGGGACGGATAGAGACTGAACTAAGTTGAAGCTATGCTTATTGCGCGAATATGCTTGCATCATCATATTTTTCTCACTTAGGGCTGGACTATGTCTAGGCTGGCTTATGTCTAAGCAAAGATCAGGGCGCATTAATGGGCAATATTAAACAGAAGCTTTAGGCCGTCAATCGGACTCGTGGCTAATCGTATCTATTACCAGGTGCGGATAGGGCTGCCACGATCAGTTAGTTCATCTTTGTGATTTTATTAAATCAGTTTTTTTTATTATAAAGTCTTTATTTTCAAAGTCGAAAGATTAAAGACTAGTAGCGCCCGTGGTTTCACCCGCGCAGATTTAAATCCCGGTATTCCCACGGGATAAAAGTAACCTATGTGTTATTCCAGACTATAAAAAATCTCTCTGCCAAGTTTCATCCAGATCCGTTCAGCCGTTTCGGTGTGAAAGAGTAACAAACAACCATCCATCCATCCATACTTACAAACTTTCGCATTTTTAATATTAGTAAGATTAGTAGCATCACATTGAAATGTTCTTAGCTAGGCGAATCTAGATGCCAACAGACAACAAACTTAATGCTTGGTTCTTTCAATCAATTTCTTGTGAGATTGTGTTATTACTAAATATAGTCAAAGAAATTATGTTTAAGGGGCTACCATACTATAGTTCGATTTTAAAGGTACAAGCGCAAGTGACCAACCTTGGGCTCAAATAGTAAAACTTTCGTTAATATTCGAAAACTTTAACAATCAACGTTTGCAAGCCAGAAAGTAACCGTAAAAGTAAAATTAAACAAATTTAAAAGTAAAAAAAAAAGAATTTTAACTGCAGGAAATTTTATAAACGATAGAAACACAAGCAAGAAATATCAACACTATAGTTACAGCTAGGCAAAAAGAGTAGAAAGAAGTAAGGGTGCCAGTTTCAGTTTCGCACTCTAATATGCAAAACACCCGCATGTTATAATTATATTAAGTTATGAAACAACCCATTATGGAAGAGCGAGACTCTCTATCACAGGTATTTCCATACTTAAAAGAGAGTCTCAAACACATGAAATGTATTACTTAATAAGGTTACCGAATAAAATATTTTGTAATTTGGTATTTGTATTTGTAAAATTAGCTCCTTTTTTTACATTCCTTGGCCAAACTGTGAGCTACTGCTTCCATTCTGTACGCACTTAATAGAAATAGTAATAACTGTGGTGGCAGCCCTGCAAACAGAATGTATGACGTCATTAGATACGCTACAATGGCACTTTCATTTAGAATGTTCCGTGTACTTTTCAATAGTTCTGCGTCGCTGATTGATTAGCATTAATTATCAGCAAGCAGTAATAAGCGGGTGATACATGACAGGAGCCGCAGGGCCGCAGAATGTGCAGCAGTAGCTGTTCCAGTGGTTAACTACAATCTCTACATTGTGTGTGACCCTTTCTTTGCCTTGGCATCCCGGAAGGTGTACCCCTATCAAACAAAAGGAACAAGTTATACCTACATGTTTGTGCAATTATAAATAAAAATAAATAATTCTGGGCAATCCACACAGCACCATCTAGCCCCAAAGTAAGCTACTCAAAGCTTGTGTTGTGTAAATTGTTTTATCAGATTTTCTGAGTTTTTATTACTAGTGAAATTTTCACCGGACGACTTTTGAAAACATGGTAATGAGGTTATGTTCGCAGTAAACTCAGATAATAAATCTATATAACTACACTTTACGTAGCGCCTCTACGGCGTAGCATGATTTTAAGTAGAAGAACGGACAAAGAAAATCTGACGATGCGGGGATTACGCGCCGAATATGCCCTCTACACGATCGTAATCACCTTTAATAGCCCATCATAGCCCATGGTACCATGTTGTAGAGCATAAAAACCAAAAATGTTTTGTTTTATTAATTTTTACCTCACATATCAAATAAATAAATTGTAACACCTCTTTTGAAAAACAAAATAAAGATCTTTCTATTCCATTCTAATGGGCTAGATGCATCGGTGTGTACTATACAAGTATAGTATAAAATATAGTTATCCATACCAATAAAATAGGCATCAGACTATACAGTACTCGCTTTTATGCCACTGTAGTAAGCTTCATCAGCTGTCCTCCCTTGTCCGTCCCCGACGGGGGTCGCCCGCGACCACCTCCTTCCCGACCCCCTCACCTTACCCCCTTCTCCGGACCCCCCTTCTTACGACCCCCTGGACCCCCCGTAGTAGTATTGTAAATACAGACTTAATAAACATCCTTAGACAGAGAACAACATCTATGCTCATGACACAAATGCTTGTTCTCAGCGGAGATCGAACCCACGCCACGTTACGTCCTACAGCGCAAAAAGCAGAGCTACTATTTGAAATATGACGCCTGTCGTATGTTATCACTATCACTACATAGTATAAAACAAAGTCGCTTTCTCTGGCCCTATGTCCCCATATCCCTTTGTATGCTTAAATCTTTAAAACTACGCAACGTATTTTGATGCGGTTTTTTTTAATTCAAAATAAAGGTTTATATGTATAATACATGCATGATATGTGCACCGTGCGAAGCAGGGGCGCGTGAGCGGGTTGCTAGTAGTGCAATAATAATAGTGAAGTATGGGCCCGAAAACCTAGTATCTAAAGCTCGAAGCATCAAAGCCGAGTCGGTCATCCAATCAGATTCCAATCGGAATGTGCTAACATTTGTGCTGTTTTGCTTACAATGTAACACTCACAATCGCAACGCATTGTATCACATTATGAGATGTACCTTGAGATAGGCATAGGATCCACTGTGATCAAACAAAGCGTGTTGTGCTGAAACTCCGACTTTCTATATGAAAAGAAGAAGACACCTACAAAACATGACTACTATAATACTACTCTGCAGCAAAAAAAGTCACAAGCAATTGTTCTACGGGAGGTCTATAAGGTCAACACCTGCAAAGTTACAATTTACTTTGTGTTCTTATGAATTCCAATTTCGTAAATATTTTCTTTGTATTTTAATTAGTAAAAGAAGTCAATTTTCTCATAAGCTCTGCCCACTCTCAACGCCAAAATGGCGATTATGAAATGGCATCATAAAAACGCTGGTGGTACTAATATAGATTAGTGGTTAGGAACTAGTACCATTAACCAAAGCTTGTCACAATTATTATTGAACTAGCGACCCGCCCGCGTGCCCCTGTTTCGCACGGGTGCACATATCATGCATGTATTATACATATAAACCTTCCTCTTGAATCACTCTATCTACAAAAAAAACCGCATCAAAATCCATTGCGTAGTTTTAAAGATTTAAGCATACATAGGGACATGAGGATATATGGACAGAGAAAGCGACATTGTACTATGTAGTGATATCTAAAATGTCAACCGGACTTAAGTTTTTAAATTCCCGGCTTTTCATTTCCATTAGGCCACCCTCAGCTTGGGATGGAGAATAGGAACGTGATCAAAACATGGTAAGCTTGCTTGTCCAGGGAAAATTCCAATTTCGCCAGACATTGTTTCAACGCCTTCTACACAGCTCGACTGGCCAGAGTACAGGCAGCCTACATCTAAATTGATTCAATCAAGAATTCGTCCTTGACGTAAACCATTTTCAATAAGTTCATGAATCTTTTGGATAGCTACGAATGAGGATAAACTAAAATCGGGAACTCATATCGTCGGCTAAAGTCAAAGCGACAAAATAAAAGTGTGGGAAAACGCAATTGAAGTTTTGATAATACGTATGAATAATGACTTCAAGCATGTGCCATTTTGGCGAAACAAGAATCGCTAAGAATAAAGGGTTTTTGATTATTGTAGAGCTCATTCAGGCGAATGCGCCGGTCGAATAAAGGGAGTTTGTGACTTATTGTAGTTAGTGGCTTCTACAATAAGCCGATCCGACCGACGATATAGTTAAACGACAGGCATCACAGGTCAGTTGGCGTACTAAAAAGTGCAATAACCAGTGTTGTTTACCACTCACAAACTCACAGACTAAGTAACTCTTATCTATTTTTTTGCAACCTTCAAACCCCTCTGTCACACTGGTGTGATGATAGGTAGAAAATTCCCTCCACCTAACACTAGTATTAAAGATAGGAAAACGCTTTCCTAACCTCTACACCGACGCTTCTCTGCCACACTGTGATACTACGTCTAGCGATGGTCCCAAGGAATTTGGATACTTATGGTCCTGACACGGCGATCACAAGCCGAAAGACGAAACGTCGGGTACCCTCCCGCCTGATAATACCAATGATTGAGTAGTCGGTCACCACAGTAATAAATAAATAAATAATGCTGGACAATCCACACAGCACCACCTAGCCCCAAAGTAAGCTACTCAAAGCTTGTGTACTAGATGACTGATACATTTAATACATTATATACTTACATAGATATTTTTTATCATAGATAAACACCCAGACCAACGGAACAAATTTGGCTCAGCGCATTAGTATTGCCATTCAGCGTGGCAATGCAGCCAGTGTCTTGGGTACGCTTCCGACTGGCACTGATTTGGATCAGTTGAGCTATCTATAGATCGTTTGCAACGGTCTGGAGATAGCTCAACTGTTTCATATGTATTTTGTACATTTTGTAAATAATTGTAACTATTAGTTGTAAGGCTAAATAATAAGGTAAAATTCAAGATATCGATGACTAACCTGATTTCAAGACGTCGCGAGATATGCTGGTGGATTGTAGAGGCTGGTGCCGTGGTGCTGCTCTTTCCTCTGGTTCTGGGACTAATGGCCGTGCCACGTAGCACGTGGTCGTAGCGCGAAGCTGTAGCACGTCACCGTAGCACGAAACTGTAGCACGAAGTTGTAGTACGTCGCCGTAGCACGAAATTGTAGTACGAAGTTGTAGCACGAAGCTGTAGCACGTCGCCGTAGCACGAAATTGTAGCACGAAGTTGGAGCACGAAGCTGTGGCACGTCGGATGCACGAAGCACGAACAATAAAGCGTCGTTGTAAGGAAGTCGCGTTTATTCTGTTACCAGCCTCTTCACCAGTCTGTCGGAAAATAGAAGATTGTTGTTAATTGTAACGATTCGACAAATAATGAAATTTCAAACCAAGCCAATCAAGGTTTTGTTTGAAATTTCATTATTTGTCGTAAGTTTAGGGCCCGCGCCTAAGATATAAATAGGTATGTACTTCGTAGCCGAGTGATATACATATATACTTTTAGAACGATTATTATAATTACGAGTAAAACGCTGGTTTTAGTTATTATGAGGACAATTAAACATGTGTAGTGTTATGTTGGCAGTTTTTTGACCCAAACATGTCTCAGTTTCAATGATACTCGTAGTAAAAGAAAAGAATAACTAAGCTATCATCATTGTATGTACTATATTTTTTATTTAGTTTTACTGATTTTAAAACGATTTACACGCAATAATAATACGTAGATTTTTAGAGAAGTAAAATTTTATAGAAAATGTTTTTGTACAGTTTAATCAGTTTTTTCGCAGCCGGCAGCTCAGTAGGGCTATTACGAAAAGATATTTTATTGTGCTTTATGATAATCTTTAATTCTCTTCAAGTCCGTTTACAAATACTTGGCATAAAATTACAAAATAGTCAGATAACAACACCGGTCCCGGCACAATCGAATCGACCAACCCCACTAGATTCTAGATCACATCTTGTACCCTAGCGCGCCGCCGCGGGAAACCCGGCGGAATGAGGCAACTTAAAATTATTCGTTCCGAAACCTTGCCGGAAGCCGACCCCGCGTTGCCCGCTGTGGTCTAAGGTCCATGTCACACGCTACAGTTTTTAAATAAAAAGGCAACTGTCTACGATTCAAAACAGCGATAATGTAAAGGAATCAAAACCACAATCCACAAAATCGAACCGTTTTCGTTCCGTACGTCGCCGCGTCGCCTCTCTGTGATGCATCCTCAGAAATAATTGAATGCATGCGCTCTGTAATCACGACGAAAACTCACATCGGACACTGTCACGTCTACCCTGTAATAAGCAAGAGAACTAACTAGACAATGGTGTCGATTCTGTTGTTGCATTATCCTAAACTAACATAATCTGACAGCTCTAAAATTATAGCCGTCCTTTTTGTTTCGGTCTTTTAGAAAGGGATGGCAATATTTTTAGTGCTGTCAAATTAGGTTAAGCTAGGAAAATTAAACAACAGAATTGGCACCAATGTTGTCTTTAGCGTGAACAACGACAAGCATCTTAATTATAATTATCAAACTGTCAAATATCTTGCTCGCGCGCAAAATGAAAGTGGGTTTGATTCCCAACCTAAATGTATGGCTCAACATGTATATTTTTCTGGAAATAAACATTATCTTACCTTATTGTTAGGCACGGTATATATACCCTCAGATATCTTAGCCAGATCAATCTATGCTAGACCAATTATTTTTCACTCGATTCTATCTAGCCCCAATGGCCCCAAACTATGCAAAGCTTGTATGCAAAGCTTAAGGACAAGGAAAAATACTAGAATAAAAATAATATACTTACATTGAGATAGACCTTTCAAAGCTTATGCCAATAACATATTGTTTCGGGGCATATATAAATCAACGACCATGAATAGTTTTTTCTTGTGGGAATGAGATAGTTGATATATGTTCCTATATCAACTCTGATGGCTGATACTAGTAATTTTGACAATACCCTAATCTATCGGCCTACCATATGCAGATTGGATCAACAGTTATGCTCACAAAACCATACATCGCCTGTCCGAGCCGATTTAGTAGTCCTCACTCGCCCCATCAATTAAGATCTTGCAAATGAGCCTTATTCATGAAACATGTTTATTCAATACATACAATACAGTTTGTGTGCCCTCCTTGAATGCAATTGAATTGGCCCACAATCTGCCCTCGGTCTACTTGGGATCAAGCGTTTGCAGAGGGCGGCCCAATTACCTGATGTATCGGATCTAATCGAGTTCCGTATGCAGACCAAAACATCCAAACGTCAGGCTACAGTAAAGTAGAGGCGCGTTTTCACTTTTGTAGTTGATCATGGCGTGTCTGTTTGTCCGTCTGTACCGACATTAATAAACTGAAAACTAAAACAGCTTCACAACTTTAATCCCCAGGCACGGTAGATATCCCTTCAGATCTCTCAGTTCCAAGTACTAACTCAAGATTCTTTAAGGATGTCTAAGGGGGGTAGTCAGAGGTACGTCCGAATTGCATTTAGCAGTAGTTAGTATTCCATACGTGAAAGGTTGCAAGGCCATCGCCGCTGTTAGAATACTAACTGGTTTCCTCACGATGTTTTCCTTCACCTTTTAAGAGCACTGGCATTAATATGCATCTAAATAATGTACGCACGGTGAAGTTAACTGCATTGGCAAGAAAGAAATGGCTTCACGACTATTTCAAAAAGTATAATAACTGAATTACTTAGAATATTCACTTGAAAAATCTCTACAGAAATGGTTTTCCAATCAGCTAGTAATATAAGTAATGATCCTCTCCTGCAACCGATGGCCTACTTAGACTCGCTTAGGGTCGTAAGAGCCCTACTGGAGGCCTACTACGGGTGAAGTCAAAATATGGGTATACTGACGTATGCCCAGTTTTAGTAAAAAATAATAAACTCAATAATCACCGGTTTCTGAAATCTCGATCCCAGCTAATCGTATGTCAAGCCACTTGCTATTTCAGCTTTTACATCAAATTAAATAGATAGCAAGTGACTTGACAGCCGATTAGATTTGATCGAGCTTTCAATAACCGGCGGTAAGGGCACCAAGCTATCTGAGAATATCTCCATATAACCTGGAGATGACAGTGATTGAATCTAATTAATTTGAATGCACAAAAATATTTTTGGTAAATTATTTAAATTTAATTTGGTTCTGAGTTGGTCAGTTATGGCATTATCACCTTTTAATTGACTTTAATGTCTGCCGAATGCCAGATGAGATGTGGACAAAGATAGCCACTGATTGGCATCCTAACCCAGTGAGAAGACGACGCGGCCGACCAAAGCGGAGATGGCGGGACAAGCCTGACGAACGGGGCAAACATAGCCCATCACGACGGGTGGAAGGAATGGGGGGAGGCCTTGCCCAGCAGTGGGACCCAGAGGGCTCGTAATAATAATAATTGACTTCAAAAATGGAAGACGTCAATTCGAAAGCTTTCGGTCAGCCAAAATGGTCTCAGCTCAGCTAAATAGCAGCCACTCACAATGTCCAAAGAACGATGGTTAACAAATTACGGAGTTGATAATGATGCTATTAAATGTCATCCAAACTTGGACTGCTACATACGCGTGGTCGTTGCCGAGGAAGCTGCAGGTTGCTGAAAGCCAGCTACAATAGATAGCGGCGATAATATGGGGTTCTTCAAAAAAAGGCGTTTAAAATATTTATAGGATCAGCAACGCGCGTGTGACCGCTTCCCATCAGGTGGGCCGTGGGCTTGTATGCTTACTTAGTTGTTTAAAAAAAAGAGGCCTCACTGCTTTGTGGTTCTGGCCTTCTGTTATGTGGGTTGTGGGTTTAATCTCAGTTGAGGACAAGCATTTGACATGAGATAGTTATTCCTATTTTCAAGAAGCTTTCGCTAAATCATTTTTTATCAGTCCAGTAGAGTAGGTATTTATGTGTTATTATGTGCTGTGCATAAAAGTATTTTCTATGTATCTAGTTTTTTAAAGGGTAAGCGTTTGTCCGCAATCATATTTGCGTACTTACAATGAAGTTTTTCTTATTATTATTTAGTTTTTATTTATTTTTTCTTCCGGTTATACATTATTATGTGAGAAAACTAGCAAACCAAACTTTTTATTGCGAAAATTTGTAACAAAATGATCACTGATATCTACGAGTATGATATCTTTTTTTTTTTTTTTTATACAACTAGCTGATGGAACAAGCAGATGGCCCACCTGATGTTAAGTGGTAACCATCACCTATAAACAAAACATTGCCCCGTAGGTCACGCACAATAGGAACGTGCCCTACGATGCACTGCCCTGCGTCCATCAACTTGAGGCATACGGATGTTAAGCCTCATGTGCCTGTAATTACACCGGCGACCACACTCTTCAAACCGAAACACAGCGTTGCTGCTTGGCGGCAGAAAAAGGCGTGGTGGTAGTACTTCCCCGGACGAGCCCTTCACAAAGAGCTCTACTACTCTTAAATATATCTTTTAAAATGATGAAACTTCCAAGCGAGTAATAGGTACATAAGCAGCTGTTTTTGGTTTGATGGGTATAAATTCTGTTTTAATAACGGTGGCCGCTACTATGGAAAACTTTGAGAGCCTACCCCAAGTTAAATATTGGCAGGAAACGGTTGCGGCTGGATAATGCGATTTTATTAAAATCTAACCCACGTGCACTAGCCACAGTAGCCACTAGAGTTCTCATCCTTTGTATCGTGAGATGTAATGTAAGTATAGTATCCGTCAAACTTCTTGGACAAACGACCTTGAATGAAAAAGAAACGAAAAATAGGTCTCTTTGGTGGTGCGAAGAGTGCAAACCTTTGCCCTACCACCTCGCGCGATGGCCAAGAAGTTTGACGGGTACTATAATCTATGTTGTATTGATACACTGATATTTTTACTCTTCTTAACAAGTTATTTATTTATTTTATAATATA
The DNA here is from genome assembly GCA_963576535.1 of Plemyria rubiginata. Lineage (NCBI taxonomy): Eukaryota > Metazoa > Arthropoda > Insecta > Lepidoptera > Geometridae > Plemyria > Plemyria rubiginata. The sequence continues at coordinate 1,866,043 of OY754905.1, forward strand.
TATTTTGGAACATTCTTCAATTGTATGGCAGCTCGTTCAACTTGTTGCCTCAGAAGGATGGCTGAAAATCAGTGTTTTGCTCTCGAGCAATTCTATACGCTGAGCTATGGCCTCTTTGCCTAGCTGCAACACACGCGGACCTATATATCAATCAAAATGTTTTTCAATAGCATATATATAAGTTTAAGAATATTATACTGAAGAATTTAGTATTTAAAATGTTTTAGAAAAGTTTGTGTTCAAAAAGTTTGTTTATAATTTACTTTTGTTAGTTTAAGTTTATTTTGTTTGTTATTTCTCTTTTTGTGTGTATCAGTTGGGCAAATAAATGCGTTATCTATCTATCTACTTGATTGAGTGATTGAAGCGCACGAAAAGATCATTAGCTATGCAAAGCACATAATGTATATAGAAAGGCCAGAAGTTTTCCGACGTGATTGATTGATCTAAATAAGTCTATGTCCATCACATTTATTTTAGTCCAGAGTTGCAAACACCTGAATTATTAAGGTCCTTCTGAGACGGCACTGGTCATTAAGGTTGTATGGAGTTGGTATGCGTTGAGGGGACTACCTACTTGCAAGATAGAATTCTGTGGTCTGATAGTGCTATTTTGTACACATTCAAGTGAACGCGGAATCAGCAATGAGTTTCAGTTTCTGTAATATCTTCACCGGCTAAGCGTAGGACGCCCTCTCACCCGATTTGTATTTTGTATTTACTTTAATTACAACGGTTAGGAGACCAATTACAGTAATTTAAGAAAAAAAAACAGCTTCACGACTTTGATCCCCAGGCACGGTAGATATCCCTTCAGATCTCCCAGTACCAAGTAGGTACTAATTCAAGATTCTTTGAGGATGTCTAAGGGGGGTAGTCAGAGGTACGTCCAAACATTACATTTGGCACATACCCACATTTTGCAGTAGTTAGTATTCCATACGTGACAGGTTGCAAGCCCATCGCCGCTGTTAGAATACTAACTGGTTTCCTCACGATGTTTTCCTTCACCGTTTAAGAGCACTGGCATTGCGCACATAAATTTTTCGATAGAAAAATCTATTGGTGCACGACCGAACACGATTCGAACCTGCGACCTTACGATCGGAAGGCGGGGTCACTCCCACTAGACCACCGGTGCTCCTAATTTAAGGCAACTAGGTAATAATAGTAAACTAAAACAGACTTTTGTGAATGGAAATAAATACCTAAAAAAAATAGCTCAACCGCCATAAATTCGACTCTCCCGATGGTATGCGGGACGCGGGGGCGGAGTGCGCTCGACCAATCCTGCCGTCTTACCGAAAAAGTCACATCTAATAAATATCGAGAAAAATGGGTTTAAGGCGTTGACAAGACCTAATTTATCTCTCGCTCGCACGATTCGACATTTTGAAAGATATAAAATCTCTAAGCCTAATTTTGAAAAATCACAAACAGCCGTTTTGTGTGCAATCACATTGCACACAGTTTGGTAAAAATTTCATTCTGATCGATGCAAGTTTTCATACTCAAAAGTTTGTTTATGTACGAAAACTAGAAAAGTAAACTTTTAAGATAGGAAAACTTGTATCGATCAAAATGAATTTTTTACTAAACTATGCGCAATGTGATTGCACACAAAATGGTTGATTGCGGTTTTTCGAAAACGGGTTCGGTGATTTTATATCCTTCAACAAATCTAAACGTGCGAGCGAGCCACATTAGCTCTTGTCTTCACCTTAAAGTTTTTTGGTTTGTTGTTTTTCGGGAATAAAAATCATTTGAAAGTATATATTATGCAGAAAAAATAAATGCTATTACTTGCATATAAACGTATTACATTTATATATATTTTTAATTATATTTATTTTTTCTCCTTTGTAAAATCATGATTTTTCCTTTTAGCTTAAGGCTCCGGCGACAGCGGCTCGCAATTTCGAGGTGCGATTGGCTATTATTTCATTTTATTTCATTTCGTGGAGGTTGTTTGAAAGAATATCTCTAAAGTGACACGCATAAATACTGTTCGAACACAAATAATACAATAATATAAGGGAAACATGCCCGAATCAGAAATCATTTTGGTATTAGTATGTTTGGTCTTACGTTTACCTAATACCAAAATGATTTCTGACTCAAGCACATTTCCCTTATATTATTGTATTATTTGTGATCGAACAGTATTTATGCGTGTCACTTTAGAGTTATTCTTTCAAACAACCTCCCCGAAATGAAATAAAATGAAATAATAGCCAATCGCACCTCGAAATTGCGAGCCGCTGTCGCCGGACCCTTAATACAAAAATCTAATGTAACTCAATGCAGGATTGAGATTGAATTTTTATTTTAAATTTGTCAGATGCGCTTTTTTTCTCCTGATTCCGAATATGTATGTAACTCAATTTTGAAAAAAATGTTAGATGTAACCTTTTGCGGTAATACGGCAGTCGAGCTATAGCTGTAATCTGTTATTTACTAGTTACTAGCGACCCGACCGCGTTTCGCACGGGTGCACATTGTTTTTCTATTATATCATGCATGTATTATATATATAAACCTTCCTCTTGAATCACTCTATCTACTAAAAAAACCGCATCAAAATCCGTTGCGTACTTCTAAAGATTTAAGCATACAAATAGTCATAATACAAATAGTCATATAGCTCGAAGAACTGACAACCGCTGGGGAATAAAGGTTCTCGCATGGCGACCACGAGCAAGAAAGCGAAGTGTAGGACGCCCTCCTACCCGGTGGACTGACGACATTGTTAGGATCGTGGGTAGTCGGTGGATGGAAAGGGCTCAAAATCGTTTTTCCTGGAAACGGATAGGGGAGGGCTATGTCCAGCAGTGGACTTCTGTAGGCTGCTGATGATGATGATGATGAAGCATACAAAGGGACATGGGGACATAGGGACAGAGAAAGCGACTTTGTTATATACTATGTAGTGATGATGAAGTGTTAATATACTGATACCAAGCAACGGTAAATTCCCTTTGTGCGTACTGTGGGCATGATTATACTTCAGGTCTCGTCCGAAGACCATTATTACTTGCAGCAATACGAGTTGTGGTGCTGTCTCTGTCACACTTCAGATCCACCTCATAAAATACAAAACCTATCTCCTGTCTCACTCCCACGCGTTGGTGCAGGCGGCGGTGGCGGCAGCCGACCGGGAGCGCACCTGCAACTTGTCATTACGTGTTTTTGTGTTTTCTAGGTCACACAAAAAGTTTTCAATTTCTTCAAATTTGTGATTTTTAGGTGAATTTGAAGTGGGAAAACGAAAGCATTCACAATTCGATGCTAATTTTTATCGAAGTAGTGAAAAAACAGTGAAAAACTGAAACGCAAACTTCAAAAATTGCAATGTAAAAGACCGGGTACCTAGTAAGGTAGCTCGTCATCTTTGGAATCGGATAAATATCACAAGGTTAATAATTATGTAGATGAATTTTGGATCATACCTATGTAATATACCTACCTACCTACAAGGTATGTAAACCCAGTATTTCTTATAGTAAAGATATTACTTTTATTGTTATTATACTTTGACGACTAGAATTTTCTCGAAGACTACCAACTTACCCATACGATAAAATGTTCGAAATTCGGTGGAGGGTGATATACCTACCTACCTATATATTGATATTACCAAGGTCTCACTTGTATATCATGTTGAGAGTATGTATTATTTCTTCACGTAAATCGTGTTGAACGTACCTATCTTCGGATACAAATAATCGTACATTCCTTGAAGACCTTTCGCGTTTATCGCGTTGAGGGTAATTAAGTAGTAAGCATTGTGTACCTATCAATTGATATCCTCGCACGTAAATCGTGACGAGCACACCACTGATCTATACCTACGTACGTACCATCTATGCTTCTTCACGTAAATCGTGTTGATAGTATCTTGAGATAGGTAAACCTAAGAGATAGGTACCTATAAATAATTTGTACGTAGTACCTACCTATGCATGTACCAGCTACTTAATATTTTAATAACTCCGCGTAAATCGTGTTGAGTGTCCTTCCTGATCAACAATACCAGAATATGTAACGAGAAGATACCTACATAATATTTCTTCACAAGAAACGTGTTGATCACCCTAGAGACATAAAAAAAAAAAAAAAAAAAAAAAATCAGATATACAAAATGATTTCTTCATCGCCATGAAACTACCTATGTAACCTAACATATGACATTATTATGTACCTAGGTACATCACAAGACTAAGCTTGTCTCCGCGTAAATCGCGTTGAGAAATTGTAAAGTACTATAAGTACTTACATTCTACTACTAAGTACCTACATTTTAACATGTTCATACAGATGAAATGTACCTACCTACTTCAGGAACAGCATGAAGCACAAGTGTGGTCATACCAGTACTGGAGTCACTGATAATACCAACGGTTCAAGATAAATCTAAAAATTATATTCAACCCTAAAATCCTAATGATATTGGGTGACGATTCTTCCGTACAGAAAGAAAGTGTTGATTTTCGTAGGTGCACATAATACAATATTACCCGTCGGTTAAATACCAGCTGAGAACTGCAACAACAACCCAAACTCAGTTTAAAATTCGAGGCGGCTATATCAATCTTAAAGATGTTAAAAAAGTACAAATTGAGCTAAGGCAAGAAAAACCAGCTATCTAGCTGTTTATCCGCTGTCGGTCCGAAGTGCTGAACTGAGCCTTGTCATCAAAGGATGCGCTATCTCACGCACAGAAAATCATGAACCCTTTGAGTGACGCTGGACGACTACACAGTCTCTATCGAAAGTCGCAGCCTAAACAAGATATTGTGAAGAATATGAAGCTCGATGGAACTTTATTTGGCGCTAGCCTGGAGTATCTTTAATCAAAAGCTCTCAATCGGGTGCGGAGAGAAAAAACTGCTATTATCTCCAGCACGATACCGCGCGCTACAGTTAAACCTCCGCCACCTAGAAGAAAAATTCAGTGAGGTAACGTGCTCTAAACTTAAGGGGGATGTCGCGACCAGATCAGATATCGGCGAGCCGCGTCACTATACCAGTACCCAGAAGCCGGCAGCAGCACCGCGGGATCACCGTCGAGCCGCCACCGCAGCCACGCAGCGTGCCAGAGGACTACGAGGCGCTGACTTCAACATCGCAGGTACCTAAACCATCGCAGACGGGCTGAGATACTTTTATGACCAAAGGTGTAATATAACTGATGGTCCTGTTATAACTGATTATCCAGGGTTCGAGGATACTGTATGTATACCTATCTTTCATAAGCGAACCTTTACAGATACTCGTATCTTCTTTCGAACTTCTATTGAATCAATATGTACCTAACTGTTTATTCTCCTGATTATCCAGGGTTTGAGGATACTGTATAGGGTATACATATATCTTAAACGAAACTTTACAGATATTATATTCGTCTCGAATTTCTACTGAATCAATATTTATGTACCTACTTGAAATTAACCTATCAATGGAAGTATTTTACACTCTGATTTTATATCAACTCGTGTGTGAACCGTGTGAAGATATTTTTTTATCTCGCACACCTTCACGGTGTCTAAGCCATTGGCAAACATCTTTATTTTTGAACCTGAAACACTTCTGAAAAAGTTTGTTCAACTAGAAAATTTTCAAATGGATGATTTCCTAAATCAAATTATAGTTCAATTTATTATATAACTTTATGCCTAGATTCTATTTAAAAGAAGCTTTTTGTACTAACAAAACTGGTAAAACCTGTTTTACAATATTTACATTTACAATGCCTTTGCATACATTTATTAATACAGCGAATGCGTAAGCAACAGCAACGGACAAGCAATGGAACAATAATGAACAATCTGGGTTTTATTACCATTTAAACTTTAGTAAAAGGCACATACCTTCAAAAATGCCGAATGTAAATTGTTGGGCTTTATTTTAAGTACCTACTAATAATATGTCTATTTGCATTCCGAAGAGTAAAAGTTACATATTCTTCAAAAAATACGGAATGTATTTAAATAATAAAAAAGTGCAATTTATTGTCATAGTTGACATCCGCATAGGTATCCTGCCGTTAGATAATGGGTAGATGTATACAATAAATTTATTCTAAAAAGGTTAACTGATGACTACAATAAGAAATTAATAGTAGTGAAGTAACTTAATATTCTACGTTCAATGACTCATAATTTTTTTATGCGTCACCTACAGGTTCGGATGTATCCTGTGACAAACAGTTCACGTGACTGGACGCACTCAGAACTTATCTCGCATATTTTTACGTTACAATTAATAGTACGCCTTTTACGGCCTGCTTTTGAACTTCTCCATTGCAACGTACTATTAAGGGTAGATAGGTATATAGCAACGTGTAACGTGCTACTAAGGGTAGGCGGCAATACATAATCGAGAAATACATATTTAAATGAAATAGCACCTACCTTTAAAATATTAACATTTTTGCATCAATATAAAATCTTCGAACAATTAAATAATAATAATAACATACCGACGCAATGGGAACTCGCAGAGTACCAACGTTTTTACAGAAATAGCCAATAATTTTGGAAACCCCGGCTGAACTATGCATTTGCAAGCTCTCATAACTATAAAGATACGCATCATGGAAACTTAGACCTCTGTTCTGAATGATTTAGTAGACGCGTATATACCTGTAAAGTGGAAGGTGTTTTAGTATTAGTACCTCTCTGGCGATCACAGCCTTGGTATCCGCTATAGACTAAACTTATAGTTTCATATAAAATATGTTTTGGACCCGATAAATATTGGTTACCCGCCTTAGGTACACATAATATCTTCTCCTGGTGAAATTATCAGGCAAGCGATGATAACTCGAGGTATTCCAGAGACATTCTTGGTTTAATTTTTTTAGGGTACCTAGGTATCATTTGCGGGATAAAACTCTTATTCAGTATTAGTTTATCTCATCCCAGTTGTTATTGTCACAATAATTATGTTTTCTATGTACTTATAACAGCTTAAGATTTTTTGAAAGTGAATTCCGTCCGAACCATAGAATTTGGAAAAGGAGCTGGTTATAGTATACTTACTACATTATGTACCTTCCTTCTACATCTTTTCACTCTATATAAAAATAATTTAAGATTAATTTTAAGTAAAAGTTAATTTAAGAATAACATTTGATGACAGCAATATATTTTTATGCGTTTAAAATTTAAACCATTTAATGGGATCCAAGTGATCCCAAGGTTTGTCTTTCTTTGACGTCAATGATGTGTTATGTGATGCATTTGATCTTTATTATTTCAATGATACCTATTACATTTCAAAGGCTATCTCGTAGTAAGCTTGCTAGCAATAGCCTCCGCACTGAATATGTAGATGATAAAATATTACAATAATAATTATAGAAAAGGTTATGATTAACAATAAAAATTCCTGATCTCATTAAAATATTTATAGCTGGGAATTAATATATAATCCTTCAGGCACTAATCAGGCTACATTTCTTTCGCGAAACTCCATCGATATGCCCCGCGACATCGACAGTGTTGCAAGCGCATAAGATAAAACTTTAACTTTACCCAGCGCCATGACAATACAGACGATTACCTATTGTTTATAAGCCTAAAAAAATTTACTATGTAGCCATAAGCCAAAAAAGTCGTAACAGATACGTAGTAGCAGGTATTTGACGTACCTATCGATGTTTGGAGCGCATAGCGCCCGCCCAGCCGCTCGTCCGTCGCGTCGGCTGAGCGTGAACCTGAAAGCGGTACAAAAGTCCGCAGGTTGTGTTGATACCTCTAATGTATTCTTAAAATACAACGATAGATAAATTTATAGTTTAATCGACAATGATTTTGCTGAGGTCAGGTTCTTTATTTAGTGGACAAGTTTGAGTTTATAATCAGGCACATTTATTGTATTAACTATTTTGTTAGAATTAATGTATCATGAAAGAGAAGATGTGCTTGCTAAAAACAGTTATCTATTATAAAAATCTATTACTTTCCTGTAAGCTATTTAGCTTATTTTTTTGTCACAATCTACTAAGTTTTAAATATCCATCACGAAGATACAAAACGTCAATGTATTTTAACTTTCCTATATTTTGTCAGGAATATTATGACGTTCTCTAAACATCTGCAAGTAATAATGGTCTTCGGACGAGACCTGAAGTATAATTAAGAATCAAACTAACTTACCTAGTGCTGTTTGATTCCAATTATGCGAAGGTCTCGTCCGAAGACCATTAGGATCCCACCCATCCCAATACAATGTACCCATTCGTGGAAAAGTAAAATACATATTACGGGGACAAGGTGTAACAGGGTGTTCTCTGAAAATAATGACAAGTTGCAGGTGCGCTCCCGGTCGGCTGCCGCCACCGCCGCCTGCACCAACGCGTGGGAGTGAGACAGGAGATAGGTTTTGTATTTTATGAGGTGGATCTGAAGTGTGACAGAGACAGCACCACAACTCGTATTGCTGCAAGTAATAATGGTCTTCGGACGAGACCTTCGCATAATTGGAATCAAACAGCACTAGGTAAGTTAGTTTGATTCTTAATTATTAAACACCGAATATACTCGTAGACCTGAAATACAGCCACCTAGTTCCTAGCCCCGGGCATTCTTGAATATCTAATTATGTCTCGATCCGACCGATTCAATTTCCAAAGCAGTTTAGAATCTCTCAGAAACAGATGGTCGTATGAGTTATGTTTAAATATTTTTGTTATCTTAAATAACTACTAGAAGCTACATACTATGGTTTGGTTATCTGAATTGCAGACAATAAATTTAGTTTCAAAAATCAGTGCCCGTAAAAAAATTACTTTAGGAGTTTTAAGCTTTAAGACGCAGATCTTCTCACTCAGACTCAGATCGTCTATGAATCTGTTTACTTTTCCTTTCTCTGCCTTTCTAGCCGAGTTTGTTGCCTTTTCTACTCCGCGATGGTCGCGTGGAGCTTGCACTAGAGTCACCTAGTGATAGCTCCACGCGACTATCTAGAGTTTTAAGACGTTTCAAGGTGATCTTTGTGATTTTATTAAATAAACATATTTTGACTTTTCTCGTTCGCACATAGTTTTCGCACGTTCGTTCGCACTTAGTTTGGAGCTGAATGCTGTGAGGAAAGTCCAAAATTCATTTATTCTACAAAAAGCTCTATTACTCTAGCTAGATACATTCCGAGTCTGATAAATACAGCGAATTATCATCCGCATTTGAGAAAACCTACACAAGAACAGAAATAGAGTTATACCTACTAGGTACACAAGTTGAATCAGTCCACGTCCATACAAAGGCCACACACGGCATTTCGTTGTACACAATCAACTCCAATTAGTAACTGGACACCATTCCATTTTGTCTATTTAAATGAGAATATAAAATGCTGCGGTCATGTTGAAATTGACCGGTTGCATTGTTTGAGTGAATGTTAACATAACGTATCAATTCTTAGTACTTATACCAATGGTTTCTGAAAGGTCGATCCAAGCCAATCGGCTGTCAAGTCGCTTGATGTCTCTAAGTTGAAAGTAAAAGCTGAAACAGCAAGTGACTTGACAGCTGATTAGCTTTGATCAAGCTTTCAGACGCCCTCCTACCCGGTGGACTGACGACATTGTTAGGATCGCGGGTAGTCGGTGGATGGAAAGGGCTCAAAATCGTTCTACCTGGAAACGGATAGGGGAGGCCTACGTCCAGCAGTGGATTTCTGTAGGCTGCTGATAAAGCTTTCAGAAGCTGGCGAATAGAAAAATATTATGTAAAAAAATCCAAGTTCGAATACCTACACTGAAAATTATGACCATAACACGTAAAATACACCATTAAAATTATATGATCGTAACCGTGTCTGGGTAACAAAGTTAGGCTTTTTCGGTTTCATTCACCTCAGACACAGATCAAGCTACACAAGGTCAAAGAAAAATTACGCATATAACAAGGACATAAAAGCGAGCAGTTTATAGCCTTCTACTATTTGTCTGCCACTGACTCTGGCTTATTAAAATTAAAGAACACAGTTCTTAATTTGAATGTATAATAAAAAAAACTATCTATGTAAGTATATAATAAAGTATTGAGTAGCTTACTTTGGGTCTCGATGGTGTTGTGTGGATTGTCCAGCATTTAAAAAAAACTGCATACATATAACAGTAGGTATTATTAGAATAACATTAGTATTTTGAACTGTTAAACTCATTGGGGCACGACCATATATCTACGACCTTGGGATCGGAAGACGAGGCCACTATCATTTGACCATCAGTGCTCTCCAGTTACTGGAGAATCATGTACGCGAGTACTGTACTCGATGTTGGGCTTTATTCTTTCTGACATAGGAGATACTTTGCCCTGACCATATGACACCGGCTGCCTTGGGTTAGCTGTGATCGCGGTGCAAATGGTCATAGTGAATAAGGCTCTATAGCGGTGGATGTAATCGTTCCCCATATTCGAACATCGCCTGCAGCGCATACAGTGCGCGGAGGTTTACCACAGGCGTGCCTATGACGCACGAAGGGACAAACACGGGTGCCAATAAACTATTACTTTATTGTGCCACCGCCCTTATCATTAGTCGCAGTTAAACATTGGTTGGACTGTAGCCGCTTTACGAGTATTTACTTGGTGTGCCTCTGTCCTTTAAATATTGAATTTACTTCCCTAGATTGTATTTGGAATATTTTTTTTTTATTAAAATGGATACCTACAAGTATTTATAAAATGTACAAAGTTCAAATGATACAGTTCAAATACACAGACCGAACATATTTTTTTACTTTTATACTAATAAAGTAAGCGACTATATCAACCACCATTTTAACAAATCATCGTTGTAAAAATATTGGTGGGCGTAAAACAGTAATGATCTAGCTCGAAATTAAGCATAGCTTGTATTAGGTATGTGTATACTAGTTGCGCCCCGCGGTTTCACTCGCGCAGATTTAAATCCCGGTATTCCCACGGGATAAAAAGTAGCCTATGGTTTTATTTCAGACTATCCATCTCTGGCAAGTTTCATCCAGATCCGTTCAGCGGTTCTGGCGTGAAACATCCATCCATCCATACTCACAAACTTTCGCGTTTATAATAGTAGTAGGATAATATTTTATAACATCATGACAAGTTGGCAACACACACTTAGACGCCCACAATCTCGAACAATGCAGTTTCAACAGATTCGCACTGCGCTGAAAAGGTCGATTTCCGCTCTACCCCACCATATAAATTGAGTTGCCGGCGCGACTTCCTGCCAGGCCCTGACGGAGCCTGAAGACTATCTCACTCTGTCTCTTCACGATAATAAGACAGGGACAGCATGAATAATTCTCAGCTAATTCCTTCAGACCAAGGGGACTGAACACTCCAATGAGAAAGCGATTTTTAATTACTGTCCTGAAGATATAACCATCCCTATAGAAAAGCACAACGATTGAAAATTAATCCGCTTTCCTTTGACAGAATTAAGTTCTATTATTTCCAAAGACAAGCAATCCAAAACTTAGACCTCTACGCCATAGTGTGCAAGTCTTGATAAGGGCGTCCTATCGAGGACTCTCAGTCAGTCATTAAGAGTAGTAGAGCTCTTTGTTAAGGACAGTTGGTCATAAGCGCCCCGGCTGACGAAGGCTTCGGGCATTTGTATCAAAACACCAGACAAGACCCCACCAAATACAACACAGGTGGGAAGGTGGTCCAAAGGCCAAAGTTTGCAGTAGTATTCCAAATGTGAGGTTGCAAGTCGGGTTCTATAATACTGGCTGGTTTCCTCACGAGGTCTTCCTTCGCCGTTGAATTTTATTTTTGTGTTCAGTTCAGTAAATGAAATCTCGAGATATCTTCTAAATTCTAATTCTTCTAAATTTTTAAATTAAATTTACCATTTATTACTATAAATTTTTTAATATTACAATTTTACAAGATATCTTCGACTATTTAGCTCCTGTTTATTGAACTCATTTGTAAAAACAGCCTATGGCAGGTACTTACTTTTGTAATGTTTAACTTGGTTTATCTCGTAAGCACTTCTAGAGCACGATTTGAATCTGGAGGACCCTGTAAAAAAAGAATAAATTGAGATGCTGCACGAAGAAAGAACTTTAAAAATGTTTAAGAAATGTTACCGAGTGTCTATTCTGTCTGACTAACAACTAGTACAACTTTTTTTCCGATTTTTCTCATGATGTTTACAATCAATCCTGTCGCCCCGTTTCGTTTGACGTTGAGTTCTGGGACACCCTGTATATGTACGAGGAGTATAGGGGGTAATTAGACCTTTTTGCCTAGAATTTATGATAAATATTCCCTAACGTTGCGTGTATTAGGAAAACATGCATTAGGAACTCAGCAGTTTACAAATGTGGACGTGAAGATAATATGTGGGTTCAGTTCTCTTTTAGTCCGTCCACGTCTCACTCTAATATCGTCTTTATTTCATGTACCTACCTAGATCCCAATACCTATCTCCCAATACCTGCCTAAATTGTAAATGTATCTTAACCACCGGCGGCGCAAAACCTCCTTAACCAACAATTTGTCTCGCCCCAAGGCCACTCGATACCAACAATTACCCGCGCTTTAAACCGTAAAATTCCAAATTCAAATCCAGCGTCGTGATTGGTTTTGCACCCGCGGTTATCCGCCGCAACCCCTCGCTATTGGCGCGTGGTAACGTGATATAATTTAAAATATTGTCACTTGACGTCGGCGGTTTCACCTTATTGCAATTTATTTTCTTGGGGAGAACGTTATTTAATTTGCTCCCACCGAGCAAATTTCCCGCGTAAGTTGTTTGCCTATGATAAAAATATATATATCAATATTTCAATACATATTCCTACAGTCAAGGAATAGTACATTGTTCACCGAGAGGAGAAAGTGACCGATTACCGTCGAGGGTGTCGTTTGAAGCCCGAGCCGTAGGCGAGGGCTTTAAAACACCCGAGATCGGGAATCGCACTTTCTCTCGAGTGATACATAGTGCTTTATACTACACCTACGAGGAAAATAAAAAACTAAAACTGAATCCTCAAACAACACACAAATTGAAAATGGCGCCAATGCCGTCTGCAATTTTCACATGTTCTTTTTTCAAATTATTTATCCTGCCGCCGCAGGGTTGCACTGCCAGCTCGACACCATCCAACACACAGCTAGTGGCCAGTGTCATTTTGCGAACTTGGAGATAAAAACTCACTGTAAAAACTTTTTGGCTTTTGATATTTAGGTTACCGGCGCATTTACCCAAAATTAAAAAAGAAAAACCACGTAAGAAATGGATTTTCATACACTTTTCTCTCCCGCTCAGATGCGTTTTCTCCCCGCATATTTGTTCGATATGCAATGACGTACTTTCTACCGTAAATTTGATAAAGTATCAAGGTACTTTCCAAGCAGGTGTAGTATAAAAGTTATTGCCGACCTATTATGTCAAAAATCATATGATATCCTTTAAATTTACGGTGACAATAAAAAAAAGGCTCAGCTTCTTTCTATTTTTGAAATTCAATTGAATTCAGTTGAGTCGAGTCGGAGTCGCGCAAAGTTCTCTAAACAATAATTGCACGAGAAATAATAACGCCAACGCTTGCCTCGTATCCGCTTGCAATAAAAATGTAAAGCGGCGCCGATAAGCGTCCACCAAGTAAAGCATATCACTACAGATTAGCTGGCGATGTAAAATGAGCTTTATTGCACTAGTTATAGACTTTGTAGTTCCATAAAACGGGATTTACAAGATTAATCGAACAGTTTCTAAAACAGCCGACTCAGAAATGCTAGAAAAATTTCATGGCTCTAAATTTCTGTGTCTTACTACGACGTATCCATCGACTGTGCTGTAGATCAGAGTGCGTCTACCATGCCTGAAAATAACCTATATTATTCTGTCTATTAAATTCAAACTCAAACAAGCTGCCGTTCGAATTTCAAACTGGTAAGAGCGAGTAAGTACTTACCATAAGCTAATAAAAAAGACATGTCGTAGAACTAAAACGCAAGCGCTCGAAGGAGCATCCATCTTTTAGGTGCAATTAACCCTTTAAAAAAAAAAAAAAAAGACATTATTTTTGACTGTGATTCTTAGAAATATTATTTGGAGTTACGGTTCCAAAGTTTAAATGAACAAAAATAATAAAAATTAACCACAATAACCGAAAAATGGTTACAGATTGACCAAATTTTTAGGTTTTTAAATGCCCATAATTTTTAAACTGCATGGGATCGATTTTTATTCTGATTTTTCTCATGATGTTTACAATCAATCCTGTCGCCCCGTTTCGGCTTGACGTTGAGTTCTTGGACACCCTGTATACAAGAATTGCTCTACCCAAACTAAGCTAAGCTTGTTATTAAGGCAACTAGATAGCTGATGCACATTACCTACTTTTTGTCAACATAATATACATAATACTTGTAACACTCAGACGCAGAGATCAATCATCTTAAGTTCATCACAAAAATGTTTGTTCTTGGTTGGGATGGAATGGAACCCATGGCCTACAGCGCAAAAGACACAGCTACGCCAACTGAGGCAAGGAAGGTCTGAATCTGAATAAGGCAATAAACATAAAATTTAGTTTTTTTATGAGTAAAACATGTGTTGGTACAACTATTCTTTTTTCTGTGGCGATGGCTCGAATGTGAAACGGTAGGGGTGGGACGAGCATTTCGTTATGATTTCGTTTTATCGATGCAAAATATTTATTAACGCAATTTTCAATTCACTATTAGTTCTTTGGGATTTTCAAGGCGACGATGAACAAAAAAGGCGAGCTGCAATTGGGTTCTTTTCTAAAAAATTCTAAACTCTGTCAGTCAAGTCAGTGAAGTACTATTAAAGAGAACAAAAGAATCTTCAAAGAATCAGTGAAATAGATACTGTAGGGACACATTGATTGTAATAAAATATCTTTGTAAGACATGACGCGCCCCCCTAGAGGTAAGCATCATGTCAAAGAGTCGTATGCAGGGCCCGTGATATAGCCCACGTGCGTAAATTATACTGAGACAATAAATGCGAGAACGTTCGTGTCATAATTTGTGGTTCTCAATTCATTTACTCCCTAGTTAAATACTTAGTACCAGCAAAGTATTTACAATACCAAAAACAAAACAAAGAATTAAAAACCTTTTTTTTTTAATTTAGATAAAAGCACAATCCAGCCCCACTAAGTACAGCTTGTACGGTTCCAAAGTGATGCTTGTTATTTTTTTTTTATTAATAACATCTGTTTCCCCTAACATAATCAGGGACTTTTTCTAGAATAACTTATACTTATCTATATGTTAATATTTCTCGCATCGTTCTTATAGGTAGGTTACTTATTATTCATCTGGATCCTTGTTATTCAACTGGATAACTACCACGCCATTTGACATTATTAAAATCCTGTTCATTCAAAGGTTGTCTGGAAGTGATTGCTCATAGCGATAAGACCGCCGGTTGTACTTCGGTGTCGTTTAAATTGATCCCTAAATGTTATATTAATATTAATTTTTTGTGGTGTATAACCTTTTACCTGTCAATGTTGGCTGGTAGCAAATGCTGTCTTAGCTTTAAGCTCTCTTTTTTATACAAACTTTATTTCGTGGAATGCAGAATTAAATACAATAAAGAGTTTTCTATCTATCGATAAATAACTTTTGTCTTATGATATGGTTGTGATTTTAATAAAAGTCAATTCAATTCAATTTCAATTTATTGAATAACTGTATAACATTACAGAAATACCGCGTCAAATTCGTTATACAATTTAAATTAATTTCGAAAAAGTATATTCGATGAAAAGTATTTATTCATCGATAGGTCGTACCTCCCTACTGTGGGCCGCTTGAGTTTTTACGTCCGGATCAAACCACTAGGTATTTTGTCACACGAAATATAAATGTAGCGGACTTCCTTCCTTCATCGGGTTATCGAAGTGATTCATTGCGGTGGCTGTAATAGCTATTGCTTGTTTTGTTGCCTTTGGCCGCTTCGGAGTGGCGTAGAGTAGCTAACTCGTATGAGTTAGTAGCGAGATGCCTACTAGAGACTTTTACAAATTTTTACACAATCGGTTGCATATCGCCAAAATAATGCAACCTTTGTATGCATATTTAATCGCACCACGCCTACTTTTTAATTTTTTTTTCGACTAGGCCACACCACGTTCCTAACGTAAATAAGCTTTACACAAGTTATCACTACATAGTATAAAACAAAGCCGCTTTCTCTGTCCCTATGTCCCCATGTCCCTATGTATGCTTAAATCTTTAAAACTACGTAAAGGATTTTGATGCTTTTTTTTATATATTTTTTTTATACAGAGAATAGATAGAGTTATTCAAGAAGAAGGTTTATGTGTATAATACATGCATGATATGTGTACCGAAGCAGGGGCGCGCGGGCGGATCGCTAGCATTAGTAATAAGAATAGCAGGTATAGAGCTTTTCGTGAAGGAGCCGTCCGGGGAAATACTACCTCCATGCCTTTATCTCTCACCAAGCAGCAACGCTGTTCCGGTTTACAGTGTATCAATGCCGGCTTGATGGACGCAGAATGGTGCATCGTATGCACGTTCCTATTGTGCGTGTCTTGCAAGGCAATGATTACCACTTAACATCGGGTGAGCCTTAAAAAAAATAAAAATAAAATGCTGGACAATCCACACAGCATCATCTAGCCCCAAAGTAAGCTACTCAATGCTTCTGTTATGGGTACTAGATAAAAGAAAGAAAATACATATATCGATTTGACATAAGTACAACAAAAAAAAAAAAAATACAGAACGGACCAAATAAAATATATTTCAATAAAAAAAATACACAAACCAAAACAAAGTTGGTGTACTAGCCAGTCCCGTTCAGGCAGCAGCGGCCCGATTACGCTAATGTCTGGCTATCGAGATGGCTTTCAGTTTGACATTTGATTCCCTTATTGTAATAACAGTTCTATAGGATTTAGGATGGATGGGAATCAAATGTCAAACTGAAAGCCATCTCGATAGCCACACATTAGCGTAATCGGTCCGCCGCGCTGTTCAGAGAAGGTACATGGGTACATTACCCAATGATGCCAAAAAGGTCCAGACTCAGCTTTTGTTGCCTAAAAAAGTTGGTACTATCCTATATACCTTGCAGCGCTGGTTTCAAGCCATCTGCTTGTTCCACCACGAAGTTAAAAACTTGCAGTTAATAAAATACCAACATTAATTCTGCCATTCTGCCATCGTTGTTCCAATCCGATTTGCATATAAAAATGATATGATGTCACAAGACAGTAGGTACTACGTAATAAGGCGGTATCGCCATATTTCGAGTTTTTCATGCGGTGAGCCGGCATGCACTACATAATGGGGCGTACGGTGCATTATTCCTGATTTGAGGACAAGTTGCTTTATTTTTTGCTGACATGTTGGAGGTTTTTAGAGCTAAGCATAGAATACATTATAGTTGGTGAGGATACATCATTGTTGTGTAGATTTGTGATATCTGTGCCGACTGCTTTCTTACTCATGTCATCTTTCACAAATATTCCATCCATCGATTCATTAGCCTGCCTCTCCTAAAACCATTAACGAAAATCACTACGACTTCCGAACCTTGGAATCTTTATTTCGGACTAGTTGCGGACCTAAAAATAAAAAGTGGTAGGTACATATTTCAAATGTCGATAGTGTTTTTTTTATTTAATTGTTTAAAGATATAGATAGATAGAAAATACTTGATTAAAGAGATTGGTCGCTGGGCGACCACACTGCCCTAGTATCCACATACAACATCAAAACAAAATACACCACTTAAAAAAATTAAAAATTGTTAATAATGTATCAACATCTGCAATAATAGGTACCTACTTGTCTTAAGCTTCACAAAGTTTTAGAATGTTTAAAAAGAAACTAAGTATCAGCACGATGCACCGTGGATGCTCGTAAACGGTAGCCGTCAGAATCCGAACGCTTTTTAGATAAGCCCTAGCAGAAAATTTATATTTGATGGATTCATGTGCCTGTAATTTCACCGGATTTTAATTCAAATTGCAAAATAGTCAAACATCAACCGATTTTCTTCGAACCGACCAAAGATTTTTTTTTACGAATTTACCTAAACTTCACGACGCTACGCTCGATTCTTTAAGTGTTGCCCTCTGATTCTGAAGATTGTATGAGAGGAGTACATAAGCAGCGGTACGTCAAAATAAGCGGATTAGGTATATATTATAAATATATGACGACCTCTGTGGCGCAGCGGGCGAGAGCCTGCCTGCGACGCAAGAGGTTGCGGGTTCGATTCCCGCCTTGGAACCAATTTGTGTACGATCTGCAGAAATTTTTTCCGTTGGTCTGGGTGTTTTCTATGTATAATAAAAAATATCTATCTATGTAAGTATATAATGTATTAAATATATCAGTTATCTAGTACCCATAACACAAGCTTTGAATAGCTTACTTTGGGGCTAGATAGTGCTGTGTGGATTGTCCAGCATTATTTATTTATTTATTTATTATTATGATCACGGCTCAGAATCGTTCTTCTTGAATGCTTAGATTAGATTAGAGGAGTACATTGCTGGACATGATATCGTACATGTCCAGCAATGTACTTCTCCTTCTTCATAATGATGATGTTTCGAAAGACAGAGGAGAGTAGAAAAAAACCTAATGTGCCGGCCCTACCTAGCGGGATAAGGGCAGGAAGATGATGAAGTTTCGACTTTTATGTGTAGTAAATGATCTTTATGAGCACCGGTGGTCTAGTGGGAGTGACCCCGCCTTCCGATCGTAAGGTCGCAGGTTCGAATCCGGTCGTGCACCAATGGATTTTTCTATCGAAAAATTTATGTGCGCAATGCCAGTGCTCTTAAACGGTGAAGGAAAACATCGTGAGGAAACCAGTTAGTATTCTAACAGCGGCGATGGGCTTGCAACCTGTCACGTATGGAATACTAACTACTGCAAAATGTGGGTATGTGCCAAATGTAATGTTTGGACGTACCTCTGACTACCCCCCTTAGACATCCTCAAAGAATCTTGAATTAGTACCTACTTGGTACTGGGAGATCTGAAGGGATATCTACCGTGCCTGGGGATCAAAGTCGTGAAGCTGTTTCTGTTTCAGTTTAAATGATCTTTTGGTATGTCGGTTAGTAAATGACGCTCACAGGATCTCAGGAAGCGAGGTTTTAGCGGGCAACGAGTAGGCATTAACTATGCAAATCTTTTACATATAAAAATCTCTAAAGGCTCTGCTACATAATCACATTCTGTGCCGCGCCCTCACCAAAACCTTTTAGAAGTCAGGTAAGCTGGTAGATAATGCTTTAAGTTCACCTATGTACAATAATGTGTTAAGAGCCCGGTGACAGCGGCTCGCAGTTTCGAGGTGCGATTGGCTATTATTTCATTTCGGGGAGGTTGAAAGAATAACTATCCAGTGACACGCATAAATACTGTTCGAATACAAATAATACAATAATATAAGGGAAATGTGCTTGAGTCAGAAATAATTTTGGTATTAGGATACTAATTGCTTGTCACTGGATAGTTATTCTTTCAACCTCCCCGAAATGAAATAATAGCCAATCGCACCTCGAAACTGCGAGCCGCTGTCACCGGGGCCAATCTGATAAGCTTCATATTTTTGTAAGTGTTTTAGTGTTCACCCCAAGATAATAAATAAATATTGGTGGGCTTTCCCCACAGCACTATCTAGCCTCAAACTAAGCATACTGAATAACTATGGAAACCAAATAATATTTATAAACTATTTTTTTCGTAAAAATACTTCTTTATAACACACATTGTCATACAGAGATACGGTAAGGTCGTAGGTTAAAATTCCACTCATATAACTACTATGGGATTATTTATAAAAATCCTAGTCATTTCCTACAAACAAAAAAAAAGAATTGAAATGTGAAGATTTATTTAATTGTTCAAAGTGTTAACAATTACACTGAACAATTAAATAAATCTTCACATTTCAATTCTAATATTTCGGGATACCCATGCGTAGTGCTGGAGCTTTGGTCAGTGTAGCTCAGCCCTAATTCGAGAGCTCCAACAATCGCGATTTAATTTTAAGGTTAGCCAGCTACCGCTCCCCGCCATTACCCGACATTCAAATTGTAAGTAATTTCAATAAATATGGCCCCAGCCCTATAAATGGCCATCTAATAAACAGTTCAGGATCACGAGAAAGTTGATCGTCCACAAATTGATATGTTTAATATTACTTTCTCACGATCTTGCGAAGAATAGCTCAGGTCGGATGAGCTGGCTATTCCTACCACTTAACTAAAGTATGTGCGTTTGAGACGGGCGACTGGTATATTCAACAGCTACATAGTCAGCTAAATAGATTGTCACCCCTACTTAGCTGATCGATTGAGTGAGCGAGCCGAACGAAAATCTTACAATCAACTTGGGCGATTTGGCATTTTATGTATATGTATGTACGTATGTATGTTTGTGTGTTTGTCCGACAAAAACTTGAGAACCGTTTATCCGACCTGCATGAAATTTGGGATATCGATACTTGAGTACTTGAAAATTTTAAGTATATGAGTAAAATCGGAAGAAGGGTTATTAGAATAGGGGGTTACTAAGGGGACCAAAATTAAAAAAGTGACACTAAAAAATAAAGTTACATGTCATATGAAACGGCTTGGTAACAATCCAAAACCATTTTTTTTTATCTGGATGAAACTTGACAGAGAAATAGATTATAGTCTGGAATAACACATAGGCTCCTTTTTATTCCATGGGAATACCGGGATTTAAATCTGCGCGGGTAAAACCGCGGGGCGCAACTAATTTTTTAATAAATTAAAACAAGTCCGAAAGAAAACTAGCCAAAATAGCTCAGGCCAGTCAAACCAAACGCGTGTAACTCGCATTATCATAAGTATGTTTTTATTAAACAAAAACACTACCTGTCAAACGTTTAAGTAAAATGCGCACATGACACATTTCCAAGCAATATTTATTAACCCGACATGAAGTTTAAAGAGTAAATAAGAGTAATCATTATCCATGTGATAATACTACCTATGAGCAGACGGGTTACAGAGTTGGCAGTTCTTTTTTACTTTCCAACAGGGTATTAAACTCTTGTGTCCCCGTGTGCTTTGTGATGGTTACCACTTAACATCATGCGGGACGTCTGATTGTTCCACCAGGTACTTGTATAATAAAAAAATCCATAACGCTGTTGTAATATTAAATTTTTTATTAAAATAAATGTTAATGAATTACTGTCTGCAGGATCTAATATGCTACAAAACCTGCACATTCCAGCGAATACCATGACTGGTTACAAATAAGACTCGAATTATCGTAATGCACACTCGGCCACGGAATAGTTTGCTACAGTATCATTGGTTCTTCACTACATAGTATAAAACAAAGTCGCTTACTCTGTCCCTATGTCCCTTTGTATGCTTAAATCTTAAAAACTACGCAACGGATTTTGATGCGGTTTTTTTTAATAGATAGAGTGGTTCAAAAGGAAGGTTTATATGCATAATACATGCATGATATGTGCACCCGTGCGAAGCAGGGGCGCTCGGGCGGGTCGCTAGTTTTGATGATAAAATGTGACAGCTCTCATAGCTTAGTTGGTAGTGCTCTGTCTTCTGCTTCGTAGGCCGTGCGTTTGATCCACACCGAGAATATTATTATTATTTCTTATGTAAAAGATAGACAAACGGGCTAACGGCCGACCTGATGGTAAACGGGCACCGTCGGCCATAGACAACAACAACACCAGGGGCGTTGTCAGTGCGTTGCCTACCCTGAAGAACTTTATTAACATTTTTCTTGAAGCTTTTCATGTTAAATCTTGGCGGGAAAACCTCTGATGGTAACTCATTCGACAGCCTATGGATATGGGGGGAAATGAGCGTGAAAAACGGAGAGTACGAGTATTTTCTGTAATCATAGATCTTTTTCTGGTTCTATCCCCGCTGAGAACAAACATTTGTGTAATGAACATAGATGTTTGTTCTCTGTCTGTATGCATTAAAAAAGTATATAAGTAGTATATAAGCTCTGGTTCCCATATCACAAGCTTTGGATTAGTTTGGGGCGAGATAGGCTGTGTGGAATGTCCACCAATATTTTATATTTATTTATATATTTGTGTTTTAGGTAATGGTTACCAGCGAGAGCTTATTGGCGGTTCTGGAGTGAGGCTTTAGTGTTTTAATATTTCAAGTTATTTTTACTATTTTACTTAACTTATTAATATTATGAATTATTATTATCTTTTTATAAATTTATTGGTATATAGAATTTTAAACATATTGATTGATTGTTGCATGCCAGGAAATACAGTAAATTGAAAGTAAACCTAATGTATTCAATGATAAAATAATTAATTGATTAAAATTCTCCTTATATAAATTGTAATTCAGTACCTATTTTAACTTCTTAATTTAAGTGAATAATACTGTTAAAATTATAATTGTAATTTAAAATTAAATAACTGTTCGGCGGAGGGCATTGGTATGCCATAACACAGGGCTATCCTAGTTTGGGTACCAATGTTGTCCAACCAGGAAATACCTATATTGTAACACGTTCCAACCCTATTTTATAAGATATTGTGATGTTTGTTACGAATCCAAAATAAATTTCATTTCATTTCATTTCAACTCATTCGACAGCCTATGGATATGGGGGGAAATGAGCGTGAAAAACGGAGAGTACGAGTATTTTCTGTAATCATAGATCTTTTTCTGGTTCTATCCCCGCTGAGAACAAACATTTGTGTAATGAACATAGATGTTTGTTCTCTGTCTGTATGCATTAAAAAAGTATATAAGTAGTATATAAGCTCTGGTTCCCATATCACAAGCTTTGGATTAGTTTGGGGTGAGATAGGCTGTGTGGAAAGTCCACCAATATTTTATATTTATTTATATATTTGTGTTTTAGGTAATGGTTACCAGTTAACATCAGGTAGGCCATCCGATTGTTGCGTAAGTAATTCAAAAAAGAAACTTCAAAGCCATAGTAGCTTGAATACCAGTTTGAGAGAAATGTCATTAGTATTACTACTGGCCAGTATTATATACCGTGCTCACGCTTGTACACTCAGGAAATGTAAATGACAATATATTATTATCGTAATGTAGTTTTATAGAATTTGCGTGGCGAAACTAATAGCGGTATAATGCTCAAGCTAATTGCACAAATTGGTCTCATTGCTCCAACAAGCATGGACACAGGACAGTATACCAACTAGTACCTACCAGCGATCATTGTCGAATCATATTATATTTTACAACTTAAGGCGTTGACATCATCTAATTTACCTCTCGCTCGCATGATTCGACATTTTAAAAGATATAAAATCACTAAACATAATTTTGAAAAATCGCAAACAACCATTTTGTGTGCAATGTGATTCTTCTCTCCCAAGACGTGTTACTAAACTCCGAACTTCTTATACCTAAATAAAATTTTCCAAAGCATTTTTGAAGCGCTTTTTAAGAAAGCTTTCCTTCATATTATCATGATGATCGTTCATACCTATAATAATTTACAAGTTGATTATTAATAAGCCTGTGGAAGTCCACTGCTAGGCCTGAACTAATGCATGTTTTTCTGTGTGTAATTATTTTTAATATATTAAGGCGTTAACAACACCTAAATTCTCTCGCTCGCACGATTCGACATTTTGTAAGATATAATATCACAAATTCCAATTTTGAAAAATCGCAAACAACCATTTTGTGTGCAATCACATTGCGCATAGTTTGGTAAAAATTTCATTTTGACTGAAGCAAGTTTTCTTACTCTAAAGTTTGCTTAAGTACGAAAACTAGAAAAGCAAACTTTTGAGTAAGAAAACTTGCTTCAGTCAAAATGAAATTTTTACAAACTGTGTGCAATGTGATTGCACACAAAATGGTTGTTTGCGATTTTTGGAAAATGGGAGTAGTGATTTTATATTCTTCAACAAGTCAAAACGTGCGAGCGAGAGTCACATTAGCTCTTGTCTTCACCTTAAAAAAATGAGTAGATCCAGTTTATTTAGTAGCAGAGCTTTTTGTGGAGGGCTCGTCCAGGGAAGCACCTACTATTACCATGTCTTTTCTGCCGCCAAGCAGCGCCGGTTCTCCGTTACGGTGCACAGTGGGTGAAAATTCGTAGTTGCCTTTCATAGGATTTTTGAAAAAAAATCTTCCTTAATTGGGGGATTTAAGTAAACAGATTTGTTACAAAACTCAAAACATTACATAATTTTGTCGTTACGCGACTTTTTTGCGGTTAAACACCATGTAATACGAGTTTGTGTGTTTCAAATGTATGAAAACGAAATTTGTTTTCATCATAACTTTTTTTTGTATTCGAATGTAAAGCTGATACTTTTAGGTATTATAGTAGAATTTGTAACAAAGCTATAAAGCTTTCGATCTCAATCTGGAACGGACCGCTTCAAAAGATATGATTTTTACAAAAATGCCAGTTTTAGTGGTATTCATGTATGGGGTAATGTTCTACTAAGTTCGAGTTTGATCAAAAATTATGGTCATTATTATTATTTGATAGGTATCTTATCGCTTTTCAATGACTTTTGACCTTTTATCTAACCGATAAATAACAAAACTATTCAAATATAATTATGCAAAAGTGATATTTTGAATTACGAATAACAACTACACTTAAACCTATAACTGTATTCAAAACCTACTCATTATTGTTCCACCAGGTATGACAAAATATTTGGTTTAATTAATTAGGGTGATCAAGGTCATATTATATCGAAAAAAAACTATTTAAAAAAGTAATATTTTATTTACAACTGCTATATACAATGAAGCGGACTTATTCTTAATCTTATAACTCTAATATATATACAATAAATAAAACAAAAGCACCAATTACAATTAAGTTCGAGTTTGATCAAAAATTATGGTCATTATTATTATTTGATAGGTATCTTATCGCTTTTTAATGACTTTTGACCTTTTATCTAACCGATAAGTAACCAAAACTATTCAAATATAATTATGCAAAAGTGATATTTTGAATTACGATCAGTTTTTACTTTTTCGATCACTTACGTACTAATTTGTTATTGATTACCCTTTATTTATGTAGAGCCTTACTTAGAGACCACTATTACTGTCCCTGTCTTCAATACGCATTGTGTGGGAAATTATTTTTGATTTACTCGTTCGGGTGATTAGGGTCAGTGCTTGACAAAACAGGTAATTTGAATGATTAGGGTCTTTGTATTGAGTACAGGTACTATTTTTAGGTACCCAGATGGCTTTTACAGGTACCATGGGTTCTTGTTATGGAATACTAATTAATGATTCCTGATAACGCATTATTAGATTTTAGTTTAGACTATAAATACTGAGAGTTCCTAAATTTCATTTCACTTTTGGCTACCAATTAGTACCGAAACGTTCTCTTTACCTTAATTCTAATTTGCTCAGTATGGAAGGAATAGTGTCAAATCTTGACATTTTTGCACTTATGAGGCAAAATTCATTCAGTGCACACGTTTTGTTTGAAATAGTGTTAGCTTCAACTCTTAGCAGCAACTCAACATTCAACAATTTCGAAGTGAACAACTCTCATGTCCTCGAGATAGACATGAAGAAGTCTCGGTAAGTGAATGTATAGTAACAACACCAAAAAAATCAATGGAATTTACTGTGCCTGAAAGTGTATCTGTGTCGACATCAACCTCTACATTTACTCCACGAAAAGAATTTGTTGACTTACATCCATTACAAAAAAGAAGGAGAACTGAAGATGTTCTCGCCAATTATGACTTTGATACTCTTTACTTCGCTTTAACCAAGAAAGCTGAAATAGAAAAAAAAATGACTTAGCTGAATTATTAAAGCATTTACACAAACACCCCGAGAATGCATCAATCTTTCGATCTTGCATTAAGTCGAACAACCGAACCTGCTCTGCTGATAAGGCACTGGGCTTGACAACATCACTGAAGTTATCAAAATGGCAATAGGTACATCACTTTAAAGCAAACAACAAGACATACGGGAAGTGATATTTTTCCATCTTATGATGCTCTAATAGAGTGCTATGTAAAAAAAGAAGACATGGTTATAACTGACACCGAAGTTAAACTCAAACTGCAATCTATTTTAGATAAAACTGTCAACAGACTTTGTAAAACGGTGGAAACTGAATCTGGTAGTAATTACATTCTGGTCAGTAAGTGGGGATTTGATGGCGCCTCTGGAAATAGCAACTACAAACAAAAAATAGAAGGCGATGATTTAAGTATTTTCATGTGTTCATTTGTACCATTAAGACTACTGAAAGAAAACACTGATGACGTTGTTTGGGAAAATCCTAAAGCATCCTCAACATTTGTTGTCGGCCAATATATTTTAAATTTGCCAAGGAAAATGATTTAAATATAAAAGAAGAAATGGCGTCAATAGAAAGCGAAATTACTGCTCTACAGCCGAGTGTTGTTGATAATGCCAGCATTAAACACAAACTTAACATGACTATGATCGATGGCAAGATAACATCTCATCTTTCTGATACATCAACATCGACATGTGATATCTGCAAAGCTAAACCCACAGAAATGAATGACATCACAATGGTATCACAGAGACACCAATCTGTCGATATCTTTAAGTTTGGCCTTTCTACTCTACATGCACGTATTAGATGCATGGAATGTATTTTGCATATAGCTTACCGTCTTGACTTCAAGAAATGGCAAGCAAAAGGAGACGACAAGAAAAAACAATTGGCCGATAGGAAAAAGGATATCCAAGACAAATTTCGGGAGGAAATGGGGCTACTTGTGGATGTTGTGAAACAAGGTGCAGGCACTACCAATGATGGAAATACTGCTAGAAGATTTTTCGCAAATCCGGATATTACTGCGCGAATCACGGGTGTAGATATATAGTTAATTAAAAGCTTAGGCGTAATTCTTCAGGTAATATCTTGCGGAGAGTTTGTTGATGTGGAAAAGTTCCGACAATATTGTGCTTCAACAGCTCAAAGATATGTTGAGCTCTATGCATGGTACTATATAATGCCTTCAAGCGTGCATAAATTACTCATACATGGAGCGGACATAATTGAACACAATAACTTTATACTATCTCTGAAGAGACATCTGAGGCTCGAAACAAAGATTTTAAGCATTCCAGAGTGTTTCAGTCACGTAAAATTAGTAGAATTGCAACAAATGATGATATTATCCATCATTTAATGATATCATCTGATCCCTATATCTCTAGTTTTAGGCCTAAAATAAACCAACTTCGTTTACCTATTTCAGATGAAGCTAAATTGTTATTGATATTAACTTCTAGGGTAGATTAAAGAAAATATAGAATTTGTAGATAGTAGGAAACTTGTGTGACTCCGACCACTCCTTGTCTTTTCTCTGTAAAACATCAAATAATTTGTTTATTAAATCGTTGTTATATTTAGTTGTTTCTGTTGTAAGTTATTTATATAGGTAGGTAGTATTTCTGTGATAGTTGGTAAAGTTGTGAATTGCATGTCGGTAATTGGTGCTTTTGTTTTATTTATTGTATATATATTAGAGTTATAAGATTAAGAATAAGTCCGCTTCATTGTATATAGCAGTTGTAAATAAAATATTACTTTTTTAAATAGTTTTTTTTCGATATAATATGACCTTGATCACCCTAATTAATTAAACCAAATATTTTGTCATACCTGGTGGAACAATAATGAGTAGGTTTTGAATACAGTTATAGGTTTAAGTGTAGTTGTTATTCGTAATTCAAAATATCACTTTTGCATAATTATATTTGAATAGTTTTGTTATTTATCGGTTAGATAAAAGGTCAAAAGTCATTGAAAAGCGATAAGATACCTATCAAATAATAATAATGACCATAATTTTTGATCAAACTCGAACTTAGTAGAACATTACCCCATACATGAATACCACTAAAACTGGCATTTTTGTAAAAATCATATCTTTTGAAGCGGTCCGTTCCAGATTGAGATCGAAAGCTTTATAGCTTTGTTACAAATTCTACTATAATACCTAAAAGTATCAGCTTTACATTCGAATACAAAAAAAAGTTATGATGAAAACAAATTTCGTTTTCATACATTTGAAACACACAAACTCGTATTACATGGTGTTTAACCGCAAAAAAGTCGCGTAACGACAAAATTATGTAATGTTTTGAGTTTTGTAACAAATCTGTTTACTTAAATCCCCCAATTAAGGAAGATTTTTTTTCAAAAATCCTATGAAAGGCAACTACGAATTTTCACCCACTGTGCGGTGCTTCCTAGACAATGCTTTTTTATAGACCATGGTTATCACTTAATATCAGGTGGGCCATACGCAGTAGAGGTGGCCAAGCATTATTTAAAAATTGTCTAGTGTTTCATTGACACGATAGAAGAAGAAGATCTGCTTGTTTCATGGGAAGTTATCTATGAAATAGAATGTAGTTTTTTAGCTTGTTAGGGGGTAGGCAATATTACTTACCTACCCTTATATCTCAGCTTATTTAAGAGTTCTAAGCTAAACAACTCGAACAAAAAACATCGTATGTAGATATTAGCAAACTTATTGCAAAATAAAGAAACATTAAAAGTTCATAAAACATACGAACGAACACAAAGGTATTTCGTTTTAGTTGTTTGTGAGTCCTAAGAACAAGTTGTATGAAGAGCAAAATTATTGTGAACGAATTAAGATACCGGCCGCCGGGCCTGGCGTGGTCTTACTTCAAGCGGGTTCACAGAGTTGGTTATAGCGGTTTTGTTCCGCTTGTTGTTGAGATAAATCGATGTTAATATACTCGTATAGACTGACAAATAGGTGATCCTAGGACACATGAGGAGCTAGGTTGACGAATTTAGGATACCATTACCCGCCACTGAACATGGAAAAACAAATGGTCTGCAGAGAAAATACCCTGATTTCGTATTTGGTACTAAGAATCTGAAGGACATGTGAAGAACATGCAGAAAAAAAATCGAGACGTTTAAAGGAGCAAATGCCCAATTAGCTGCCTATGTTGATGACTAAATAGATGCGGAAGTTTAAATAGCTAGCACCGAAAATAACAACCTCTGTGGCGCAGCGGGCGAGAGTCCGCCTGCGACGCAAGAGGTTGCGGGTTCGATTCCCGCCTCGGAACAAACTTGTGTACGATCTGCAGAAATTTGTTCCGTAGGTCTGGGTGTTTTCAATGTATTATAAAAAATATATATCTATGTAAGTATATTATGTATTAAATAAATATCAGTCATCTGACCCATAACCCAAAGCTTGTGTAGCTTTGAGTATCTTTGGGGCTAGATGATGCTGTGTGGATTGTCCAGCATTATTTATTATTATTATTAATTTTTATTTATTATTATTAACTAACGGTAGAAAAGTCTAAATGAAGACTTCATGTTGTCTTAGAATCATTGTAGGGATATTGTGTTGTTTTCTTATATTTATGTATATTACGTATTATTTATACACGTGCAAGCGAATTTTAAGTAGTTGAGGCAAACTCATGACAGACCTACTGATCGGCCGCGGCCGAAATCTGCCCTCTAGCAGTCTCGCCAAGCCCCATTATAATACACAACAATTTGCGGTGAATATCGGCTACTGTTCAAAATAAAAAGGTGCGATCGCAGCTGTTTATTATATTTTTATAATTCTTAATGCCGGAGCGAGCGCCCTAGCGATCCCAGCGAGACGAGATCAAAACAAAGCGAAAAATAAAGGGCTAATCAATACTTAAGATGGATGGAAGGTTGCGGTACCTTAGTGGAAACAAGCACACCTCCACGGTCGCTGCTTTCATAATTCTGTCTGTACCTACACTTCGCATGAGGCAGTAACGCAGCTTCACGATATTGATCACCGATATAAAACTATTGGTAAAGCACTTTTTATTTGGAAAACTTGTTTGGATAATTTTTATACAGCTAGCGGATAGAACGAGCAGATGACCCACCTGGATGTTACGTGGTAAATATCACATATTATATAACAAAGCATTGCTTCACAAGTCATAGGAATATGCTCTACGCCTGCGTCCATCAACTTGAGGCATACAGATATTAAGCATCTTGCCCCTCTTCACCGGCAACCATATCTATTCAACCGAAATATAGCAAATTAGCAACGATGCTTGGTTTTTTTACGAATTTTTTTACTTTACTCATTTTTTTATTTACGATGAGTGACCACGATCTTCAGTTATAAAGTGCCCACCACAGACGGAACCCCAAAAATTACTCGAGGTACAGTTGTATAAAATAGTTGACGTCCTATTAAGTGTCTAGTCCTATAGGTTCTCTCTAGATTCTCACGTTTGTTTTGAGCAAAATGCATATGTAATATTTAGGTAGGTAACATCCAAATTGATAGGAAATTTGTAGAGCCAATAATGTTACCGAACTGATTTATCAGACATAAGGCGAGTTTAGAATTCTTCCTAACTTCTTCTTCTTGTTGTTGTGTCACCAGTACTTTCGAAACTGAGTGAGAGAATTTTCCAAATATAATTTTCATGAGCACCTTACTTAGGATGTATATGAAGAAAACAAGGTCAAGGCTTATTAGTCAAATTATGAATGAGTTTAGTAAGTCTCGAAAAATAATTCTTCTGCAAAACTAAGATCAATTTTATTTATGAAAACTAGTGAAAAATCTTAAAAATGTGAGACCAAGATAAAATGTCAGTTTTCAGAGTCCTAAAAATAAAATAATTAATTAGGAACTATAGTTTTAACTTTTGAACCAGCTCACCGCCATTTAACGGTCGTCCAGCACGGCCACCGCTTGTTACCAAACCTGGCGAGACTGTGGGAAGCAAAGTCCTGGCAACATTCGACATCAATCAGATCGTACTGCTGACCAGAATATGTATTATTTGCTGATATTTATGAGATAGAATTACACGTTGTGGCCCCGAGCCGCACACGATTGCCGACGCCACGGGTAGGTGCCTATACCTGTCCTTATAGATATTATTATGTACATATAATGTCTCTAGATGGGAACCTTACATACACACGTGAGTTTAAAAAAAATTAAAGAAAGCAAGCAGCAATTGGTTTTTGTAAAGTCATACTGTATATACTAAATTATATATTATATATACTAAAACACCCAGACAGAGAAAAAACATTCACGTTGATCACACAAATGTTAGCGCTTGGTGGAGTGGATTGAACCTACAGCGCAAAAGGCAAGACTACTACCAACAGAGCTGTGTGGGCTGAGCTATCTTCCATAGGCCAACCTTTTCTCTTAATGTGTGGTTAAGGGCCCGGCGACAGCGGCTCGCAGTTTCGAGGTGCGATTGGCTATTATTTCATTTTATTTCATTTCGGGGAGGTTGTTTGAAAGAATAACTATCCAGTGACACGCATAAATACTGTTCGAATACATATGATACAATAATATAAGGGAAATGTGCTCAAGTCAGAAATCATTTTGGTATTAGGTAAACGTAAGGCCAAACATACTAATATCAAAATGATTTCTGATTCGGGCATGTTTCCCTTATATTATTGTGTTATTTGTGTTCGAACAGTATTTATGCGTGTCACTGGATAGTTATTCTTTCAAACAACCTCCCCGAAATGAAATAAAATGAAATAATAGCCAATCGCACCTCGAAACTGCGAGCCGCTGTCGCCGGGCCCTTAAGAGAAAAAACAAAAGGTTTCCATCCACACTAACATCTATCTATACAGACGACATCATCCTCCATACAAGGATATCATATAAGTTGTCTCGTAGATAAATTAATCATTCGGTTCCTATATCACACCCCCTTTCACACCCTAAAGTCTCCTGCCACCACCTCAAATGCTAACTGAACGATCATGGTAAGCAAATTGAACTAAATGTAATCTTGGATGAGGCAGGCACCCCAAGTCAGGTCTCATACGTTCTGTATGCTCGCATCAAATGTCTTCATTCTATTTATATAGGTAAAGGTAATAACTGCAAAATTAGCAATTTAATTTACTTGGATGACGTAACTTCTTCCTGTTATTTTTATTTAAAAACCAAAATGTGAAACCGATTTTGAAAAAAAAAAACAATGGAACCAATATATGAATATACTCACAAATAAAATAAAAAACCGTTTATATTTAGCGATGTTATGCTATCACAAACATTAAAAAAATTTTGAACCTCCTTCTCCTTTTTTAATTTGGTAAAAAATTACTAAACTGCAAACTACAGTAACGTAAGAGATTCACCAGAAAAATACAATGATTTCTAAGCGCAAAATCTCCCTAAATTCGTCATCCGTGGACCCCCGCGGTCTCCGGATAACATAGAGCAGTTTGTAACAGCTCAACCCCTCAGACCACAAAGGCGTCCTCTGCGGGCAGCTAAGCCGTTTTATTAAAACCTCATTTGTATGACCTCCTGCAGATACTAAATTGAAAAAACACTTGTGTTCATAATGCAATCACTCGACTCGGTAATTGAAAAATTGAAGTGTAGTTTTGTGACTTTGTTATATAGAGGGTTATGAAACTATTCAGTAAACGCTCTCAGTGGCCTACCTTACATTCCCTTGAGCACCGGTGATGCAGATGAAGTGATCCAAGAGCAAAATGGTGAGTTAATCTGGGCCCGTACCACCATCTCTGGAAGCATTCTTATTTCAATATTACTTTACTTTTTGATCATAAAGTCGACTCTATGCAGTTGACATAAGTCATTGTCATAAAAGTATGAAATAAGAATGCTTAAAGGATAGATAATAGTTCAATTAACAGAAATTGTTTAAAGATGGCTTTAAGATTACGTTCCGGGCACATTCCGGCAAACAAGTTTGCGTTTCTGATGAAGAAAGTGCCATCACCGAACTGTGCTGAATGCGGTACATTGGAAGACGTACAACATGTTTTGCTGGAATGTGTTCGTAACAATGCATTTAGACTAAGTTGTTTTGGAAGGCGATGTATGAATGTTGGTATGGTTAATAGCATTTTGGCTTATCCCCTGTCGGGCCAAGCCAAGTGGCTATATAGGTTGGCAGAATTAGGGTTAAGTATGTAGACTAAGTTTTGGTATGTGTATTTGTATTTTGATGTTTTATTATAGGGCAGTGTGGTCGCCCAGCGACAAAGCCCTTTAAATAAATTTAAAAAAAAAATGCTTAAAGAGATGGTGGTACGGGCCGTGTTGCACCAATGGATTTGATTTCTAGATAGAGCGTTTATTTTATGGCCTAGAAAATTATTAAAATCAAAGCATATTATAGGTAGGTTCGTAACCTAATTAGATTTTGTTATTAAAACAATAAAAATGAAATGTGCATGCAGTTGTGAATTGAGCGTTTCGATTTTGTTTCCAAGTTTTGTAAAGGTATCCTAATATGTCATCAGTCCATGGGGTTGGAGGGCATCTCACTCTTCGTTTTCCTGTTCATGATCGCCATTCGAGAACCTTAATTCCCCAGCGGTTATCTGTTCTTCGAGCTTTAAGACCTCTGATTCTGAGAGCTATGTCGGTTACCTTGGTCCTACGGATTTCCTCATTTCTGATTCTATCCCGTAGTGAAACTCCCAGCATAGCTCTCTCTATAGCACTTGAGGGATTTTAATCTTTAAAAATTTGATTATGCGCAAGAGGTAAATTAGAAGTACCTAGTCTTAGCGTTACGGCCTAAGCAGACTAGCGGCCCGATTACGCTAATGTCTGGCTATCGGGATGGCTTTCAGTTTGATATTTGATTCCCATAGTGTAATAGCAATAAGATGGATGGGAATCAAATGTCAAACGGAAAGTCATCTCGATAGCCAGACATCAGACATCGTATCGGGCTGCGGGATGGCAAGGCATGTCATTTAAAATTTTACCAATGGACATTCAAACGTATTGTTTAAGAAATAGGACATACATTGTTAGGTATTCTTTAAAACGATGCCGTGGCATCGAAAGGGATTTCATTGCACAGCATGCCACACCAGCATTGCATGCTGCAGTAGGTATTAGCGGCTAGGGTGCGTTGACTGACGGCAAAATCCTTTGCCATCCCGTCCGGTCTGTGTTGGCCTCTTGATCAAGAACAATGCCGCTATAATATGCAACTAAATCACAGAGCACTACGGATTCACTTCAGCACCAAGTCCGAGTTTGTTTTTCGTTACTTCAGGCCTATTTTGTAGGGACTCGTGAGTTAACAGCACGTCCGATAGAGGCGCGATATGAATCACCATAAAAAAGACCTGAGGGGTGATCGCAAGTTTAGGGATCAATCATATATCGCAACGATCTGCAACGCATTTCAAGGACATTACCTCTGTGGCGCAGCGGGCGAGGGCCTGCCTGCGACGCAAGAGGTTGCGGGTTCGATTCCCGCCTTGGAACAAATTTGTGTACGATCTGCAGAAATTTGTTCCGATGGTCTGGGTGTTTTCTATGTATAATAAAAAGTATCTATCTATGTAAGTATATAATGTATGAAATATATCAGTTATCTAGTACCCATAACACAAGCTTTGAATAGCTTACTTTGGGACTAGATAGGCTGTGTGGATTGTCCAGCATTATTTATTTATTTATTTATTAAATAACGGCCCCTAGCGTATTCAAAGAAGCTTCACTTCTCAAAGAATACGCGCGGCGTTGTTCCATTTCCTTGAAATGCTGTGTACCATCTACGATCGACCACTAAACTCGCGCGCGATTACCCTACTGAACTGGCGTTACGAAAACGAAAAACAAATTCTGACTTGGGGTTCAGGAGAACCGCACATTATCTGCAAGCATTTATTACCCGGCAACGCAACTATTATTATTTAACTAGAATTATGTCCATTATTATATTGTTTGCAACAATATATTATAACAGCGTGCCTTGCATCGACTTTAATAAGTTAAAAATTATACGGTCGGCGCTGCGCCTTTTATACAATAAATAAATTTCCTCTGACATATAAATTGTTTTGTGTTTTATAAATGCTGTGATGTAATAATAGGTCTTAGTTTCTCGTGAAAGAGATGTAGGTCTTCAAGATTAGGTTTTTATCTTGAGTTTTATTATTACTTACCTCCCTCACCTCACGTACCTCATAAAAGACTTCTTCTTTTTCCTGGCGTGTTATCGTATCTTTCGAGACAGTGAAAGGATTTGTCTCCTTTCGAGTACTCGGCACATGTTTTAGAACTTAAATTGGGCCTATGACATGCCTGTTTCGTCACGTTTTTCTTACCCGTTGTTATCAGAGATTACTGGTCCAAATACTTTTCAATTAATAAAACTCATTGATGCATGCACTGCACTGGTCTCGAATCCACGATCGGGAGACGGGGCCGCTAGGCCACCAGTGCCCTCTCTATACCTATAGGACCTATAGCATAGGTAGACGTTATAATTAGGTTTGGTGCCTAGACAGTGAGTTCAGGATGAACTAAACATCTCATGATAGGTAGATATTGATATCTTTTACGGCAGGTTTTACGTATTCAAATTCCTTGGGTTTTACCACCAAGATTATGTCAATCATTTTAAGTCTTTAAACAAAGGAGGATGTTCTTAATTCGACTGTATTTTATTTTGTTATTATCGCATAGATAACTACTAGCAGCGCCCTGCGGTTTCATCTGCGTGGTTTTAAATCCCGGTATTCCCGCGGGATAAAAAGTAGGTAGCTTATGTGTTATCCAGACTATAATCTACCTATCTATAGGCCAAATTTCATCCATATTTACAAACTTACGCGCTTATAATATTAGTAGGACTAAGTGTGATAGATAAGTGCCTACTACGATGATACTATTTTAATAGATAGATATTTATGTACTTACAAGGACGTAATGACCTGCCTACGGATGTAGAAGTTTAGTGTGAAAATTAGGAACATTATACCTAACTGCAGAGCGACATCTGTTGGACAAGTCGCAA
Organism: Plemyria rubiginata; assembly: GCA_963576535.1. NCBI lineage: Eukaryota > Metazoa > Arthropoda > Insecta > Lepidoptera > Geometridae > Plemyria > Plemyria rubiginata. The sequence goes on from OY754905.1 coordinate 1,901,900, forward strand.
ACAATAATGCTTGCTGAGCCTACTTTGCTTGGGCGAGATTTGTAAATTATTCATGTAGGTACCTTCCTATGCCTAACAATGAATGTTACCTATCTCTTGTAATCTCTTTTATAGTGTAACCCTTCTGTAACCTCAATCTTTTGACTAGGATAAACATAGAATCTAAAAGTGATGACGTTATTAGAGATTGTCCGATACAGATTTAACTAGTAATCTGCGAAGGCAGCTCCACATTTTATTATAACACATGTCTAGTTCCAATTAGCTTGGTAGATGGCGTTGCTTGTGAGACTTCGAAAAAACAACAATTCAAAAGCAAAACTAGTGCGAGAGAGGATGTACCTAATCATTTCCACTGTATCCCTGGGTTTTGAAAAATTTATATTTTAAGTAGGTACATAGGTATGTACCAGTTTTTTGTATTTTTTATGTGTAGTGTGTTGGATAGGGCTGGGTAGGACGTTAGTTTGGGGTAGGTAATTTGGCGTTTTGTGTAAGTTATTTTTCTAAGTTCTTGTGTAATTATTACATTATTATCTGTCATTACAGGCTTCGCCGCGACGATTTATGCCGCCTGCCTACCTACCTGGACACGGCGGCGGGCGTCTGCGTCCCTTTCCCTCAAGGCTAACCCTAGCCAATCAGTAACAACCTTTATTACTTCTGAGTTAAAGATCATTATCTCAAATAAGTGAAAACTTTTGAGTCACGCCAGACAATCCTTGGTTCGATATTAAAATATCTTACCTAGGTAGGTAGTATTATTGTACCTAGGTACACACTTCCGGAGCCATTAGGTAAATAGTGAGTAACTAAAGGCAACTTCGGATTTTAAAAAACGAATGATCTCTCATCATTCAGAGCCGAGCAATCACACGATTACCTACCTACATTATAGGTACAAACATTTAAAATAAAAACAAACACCCGGTTATGTAAGTACCTACTGTCACTGTCAAAGCCTCATGTGCGCTCGCGGTAATAATAACAAAACAAACGTCAAACAAACCAATCTCTACCTCTACAGTACCTACTACGGTAGGTCAAGATTCAACAGGATACATACCTGCTCGTTGATCACTAACAATCACTTTTTATCACATTTTCTAGTTAATCCAAACAAGTTATTGGTTTTCGCGCACGGTCGTTGTGGAAGTTTGCGTCGCGTCGCGTCGCCGCGCGTTGTCATAACGGAATCCGGCGACGCCGGCGGCGCGGCGCAGCCAGGCTACGGCGACGGTGGCGCCGCGGCGACCCCAAGGAGTTGACGTCCTTTCCTCACCGCGCCCCCTCCTCCCCTCGCCCGGACCTCCGGCGACCAAGGGAGGCAACGGCAGGCCACAGAACCTTGCTTGCTTGCCCTCCCTTCATTTAAAAATACATGGGCAGGTGCCCATGTATTTTTATATATTTAATAACACCTACATTACGTACATATTATGTAGGTAATAGGAGGTAGGTACCGAATCAAGGGCGTAATATGTGAGTAGTACCTACTAATATAGTAGTACTATATTATCCTACTTACCTACTAGGTAATATTATAAACGAGAAAGTTTGTATGGATGGATGGATATTTTTTTACTCTTTCACGCCGGAATGGCTGAACGGATCTGGATTAAATTTGGAAGAGAGATAGATTATAATCTGGAATAGCACATAGGCTACTTTTATCCCGTGGGACGACCGGGATTTAAACCTGCGCGGGTGAAACCGCGGGGCGCAACTAGTTTAGATACTAGTAGGTAAGTACTTACTAAGCAGCAGTGCAAGTACCGTTCTTATCGATCGCTTAATTTGACATTTAGATTCGTCAAAATTTGTTAAAAATGGTTTTATCCTTTGTTGAAACTTATTCAAACTCCTTGGTTGTAGGTCCTTTGCTAGTATTACATTGTGTGAGTTCTGATACACTGTTCCGTGGTTGAAACTATTTTTAACGAATTTTTGACGATTCTAAATGTCAATTAAGAGTCCGGTGACAGCGGCTCGCAATTTCGAGGTGCGATTGGCTATTATTTCATTTTGGGGAGGTTGTTTGAAATAATAACTCTAAAGAAACACGCATAAATACTGTTCGAACACAAATAATACAATAATATAAGGGAAATGTGCTTGAGTCAGAAATTATTTTGGTATTAGGTAAACGTAAGACCAAACATACTAATACCAAAATGATTTCTGATTCGGGCATGTTTCCCTTATATTATTGTATTATTTGTGTTCGAACAGTATTTATGCGTGTTTCTCTAGAGTTATTTTTTCAAACAACCTCCCCGAAATGAAATAATAGCCAATCGCACTTCGAAATTGCGAGCCACTGTCACCGGAGCCTTAAGCGATCGATAAGAACGGTACTTGCACTGCAGGTAGGTTAGGTGCCTGCCTAACAATAAAAATATTTTTAGGTCATCATCCTGGGTGGAAGGATAGATAGGTGGTTTTAATTGCTTTACCACTCCTGAGCGCGTTTGTTAATAGAACAAGCAGATAGCATACCTTACCTGATGTTAAGTGGTAACCATCAACCATATGCATTGCCTCGTAGGTCACGCGCAATATGAACGTGCCCTACGATACACTGCCCAAGGAACAAATAATTAAAGCTGCATTAATCTTCCAAGTGTCAGGTGTGAGTCAAAATAAAACAATGCTTGATCGAAATATATTTATTAAAACACATCTTTTATAGAAAAGTGATACATTTCCTTACTACACAATAGCCTGAAAAAATGGAAGGCCCGATTTGACCGTTAACAATTTCAAAATAAATCGAGCCTTAATTCAATATTCACATAAAACGTACTTTTAAGCATAAAATGACCGCTTCCGTTACCTAAATCTAAAACTAAACTCTATTCGTTGCGTAAGTAAATCTCAAAAAGCAACCGCCAGGTCGATTGAAATCGCATTTTACACAATCTTGTCAACATAATTAACTGTAACACACAGTCATGATTATTTGCGAGACTTACCCGATTTCTGAAATCGCGATCAACACTAATCGGATGTCAAGTCACTTGCTATTTCAGCTTTTAATTTAAATTGGATAAAGATAGTACCTGAGTGACTTGACAGCCGATTAGTGTTGATCGAGCTTTCAGAAATCTGGGGTAACAGCAGGTTACTGAATGCTCGATCAAATCTAATCGGCTGTCAAGTCAGATGCTCTATCTAATTAGAAGTAAAAGCTGAAATAGCAAGGGACTTGACCGTCAATTAGTTTTGATCGCTTTCAGACAACGGCCGATAGACATACAATGAGATGAAATAGTTACCGGCACGTAGATTACCTTCTATGCTACAGGTACTTTCATTTGTGGTGGTTCTTTCTATTAAATACCTATTGTATTTGACGACCTCTGTGGCGCAGCGGGCGAGAGCCTGCCTGCGACGCAAGAGGTTGCGGGTTCGATTCCCGCCTTGGAACAAATTTGTGTACGATCTGCAGAAATTTGTTCCGATGGTCTGGGTGTTTTCTATGTATAATAAAAAATATCTATCTATGTAAGTATATAATGTATTAAATATATCAGTTATCTAGTACCCATAACACAAGCTTTGAATAGCTTACTTTGGGGCTAGATAGTGCTGTGTGGATTGTCCAGCATTATTTATTTATTTATTTATATTGTTTTTGCAACAGTCAACTATGAATATGTTTCGATTATTATTTGTTCAATTATTAGGTACCCAAAGTTCATCGCTTTTAATCTTTTATAGTTTCAAACGTTTTTAAAGAAACAAAACATAAAGGTCACACCTACGAAAACAGCGATCACATCGCTAGCAAAATAAAACTCACAATCCAAGCTAATTCCAGAACATCGGAGAGCGGTCTAAGTAGTAAATCCTAAATTACATTCGAAAAATCACATCTACATTATAGATCCAGTTAAGATATTTACAAATTTCAAAACTTACTTCTATACTAATGCAATGATGAATTAGACACTTGTAATCTAAAGGGACTTACAACAAGATAAATGAGAGCGCGCTCGTGCTCAACAAATAGCGGAAAATCAGTCATTTCGTAATCTTACGCCGAAGTATTATTGAGACAATTATTATTGACGAAGCGAGGCGAGATGCGGACATGATGCAGCCAACCCGGCATCACGCCTTGCCTCGCGTTTGTCACCACTACACACCTACAGTCCAGTCCAGCGGCCCGATTACGCCTCGAGATGGCTTCCAGTTTGACATTTGATCAAGGAATATAATACTCTCTGACAAGATCATTTGATTCCCATTGTGTAATAGCTTCATTGGGTGGATCTAGTATCTAAATTCCTTGTGATGGATGCTACATTCCTTGGATGAATGGGAATTAAATGTCAAACCGAAAGCCATCTCGATAGCCAGACATTAGCGTAATCGGGCCGCAGGTATTCACTACTACAATTATCTAATTTATCCTCTTCCAAGTCCACCAACTTTACCTACACACATTGCCAGTGTCTAAAAAGAACGTAAAATGGCAATTCACTACCAGGTAACGTTACTTACTGATTTTTACCAAACGGACTTCACTATTAGGTATGCAAAGAAAGATACAACCAGTGAGAAATTATACGCTGGAGAACAGTTCCGAGTATTTTATAAACCTCCTTTGGTACAAAAAGTTGCAATCTAAATCTTGTAATTATATTAGGTAATAACTAGTCGTTAAGACTTCTATCACGACCTTAATTATTACTATTCATTACATGTGATTTACAAAATTATTAAACATGTAAAGGGACGTATTTCTTCGATATTAACATAATAATAACTTAGCTGCACACACTCGTGAGATAAATTAAACGGAGCGTTCCTTATTCTATATTACTTCTTTATATGACTGAAACTGAAACAGCTTCACGACTTTGATCCCCAGGCACGGTAGATATCCCTTCAGATCTCCCAGTACCAAGTAGGTACTAATTCAAGATTCTTTGAGGATGTCTAAGGGGGGTAGTCAGAGGTACGTCCAAACATTACATTTGGCACATACCCACATTTATATGACTGTTTACTATAATTAGCAGATTCAAGCTGTAAGATGAGGAAATACAAAAAATACTGAATAATATGTCTTATAATTCTAAATAAATACTAATGAATAATGTAGGTAATTGAAAAAACTGTTCATAAATTGGAACCTACTATTAGATTGATTACTGCTATAACATCAGTCGCAATCGAGACGCTCGAAAGCACACCAATCCACACACAAACAACGGTATTGAATAACGTTAGTTAAGATTTTATCGAGCCAGTATGGTGGCAGGCTTGTTAAAGTCCCGAGGGATGACGTAGCAACAGAAGCAGCGCTGCTGGCTGTTGCTGCAATGACATCCCCATTGCCAATGATTTACATCGGAGTAAACCACCGAAATCTTGCAACATAAAACATTGTTTGGTGTCTTGTCGTGCGTAACTGTGCTATTGAAACAAAATTTGCGCTTAGCGGATGACATATTTATTTAAATTGTTTGAAATGACAGACTTTTGAGCAAGGAATTTATAAACTAACGCAGTTTATAAATTCCTCGCGTTTCAGTCAGCCGATTTATATAAAAAACATTATAGATACTACACATATTATAGGAGAATTCAATAATAGTTACCTATCTTTATAAACATTCAACTACATCATATAAATCGAAATATATCTGCTAATTTTAGATAAATATTCAAATAGCACATTTTATAGAATTGATTGCAATAGTTCACAGTTAGAATGCGCATTTACAAACAAATCAGGCTGCGGTCGGCTTCCAACGACCACCGCATACGGGGATAACTTCAATATTATAGAAGTTATTCGAATATACGGTCAACAGCGAGATTTAATATGTAAACACTTGTAAAAGAGGTACATAAAACTTGAAAATGAGGATTGAAATCTCCTTATTGTTCTCGCACAATATAGCACGCATCCCGTCATTCATGCAATAGTTCAGATTCAAGAGGAATGCGACACTGGTTCTTTGCTACCACTATCAATACCTACTAACGTTAACGCCGCTACATACAAGCGCTGCTGGCAATAATGACCTGAAAATGCAACTACTTTCTTGTTCCCATCACCATTATCTTCAAACCGATTGCGGAAACTCACATTTTTAATGTCACTTTGTTTCTGGAGCACACTTTAACGGCCTACTTCACGGATTAAATACTAAAATGAGTCATTGGCTCTTTAGTTCAGCAAAAGCACACTCAGGCTTAGTGCCTGCTTCTCCTCTGGTCCTCGGGACTATCGGGTTTGTCGAATAGGCGGTTCCAAGGTTTCTGCTGTGTTTGGGGAAAAGAAGGCGCTGCCGGTAGTGGCGGCGGATACGGAAACAACGGCGCGTGCAGTGGCGGCATCACTACAATAGCTCTTGGGATGGTGGGTATGGACAGTTGAGAGTCTGAAACCGATAAATGAGTTACATACATGTTGTACGAGCTAAGGTTGAGAGCGCTCGCACGCCGGAGCCGACTTGCTCCATAAAACTCGACGGGTCGGTGTGAACCCACGAGCCAAGCGACGATTATCTGTTTCAAAATTAGAGTATAGAAGCCGATAAATAAGTTGCCTTATGTGAAGCTAATCGCGGTTAGAATCACAGAGTTCAATCTAGGAAGAACTTCGGGAGAGGGAGGGCGGCGTCTTTAAATTGCTGCCTGCTATGTTTCATCTTCCAAAAACCTTAGTATATTTTTAAGTAATAATTTAAACCAGAAAGCGAAAGAGTTTAGATAATCTGTAGCTTGGCACGAGGGCTCGCATGAGTGTATGTAAACCCAGGACGAACAAACGCGAGCGAACCGTGTCTGCGTGGAGAGGTTTGTGTTCAACGCATGTGTATACAACGTGTGGCCGACGTTTTCTGAGTCTAGTTCTAGATTCGAGTATTCTAATCTTAGAGCAACCTGTATTACGTACAGGTGTGGATGTATTCGGTCAAGGATCAAAAGCCGTTGCAGCCACGTAATAAGTACTACCTATCATTGTTTAACGTGGAAGCGCTACTAACTACAACTCAAATTTATATAATTTAATTATGCACTTTAAATAATTAAGTACAGTATTTTGTGCAAAACAACGGCAGCAAACAGGCTTACGGCCCACCTGATGGTAAAGTCACCGTCGCCCAAAAACCTCCGATGGTAACTTATTCCACAGCCTATGGGTATGAGGGAGAAATTAACGTGAAAAACGGACATTGCGACGATATTTTTTTTATTTATTCATTATTATTGCAGTTAAGTAGGTACCTCTACCCGTATGTACATTTATTGTCGCCATTGTAGCCAGCCACACCTTGTATAAAAAGTTATGTTAGGTATAGTGTCAGGGAGGGTATCATAAGGTTTGAGGTTGTGTCAAAAGTCAAGTGTACCTAGTAGGACGAGGATGTGTGTGAATGGTTAAGGTGAAGACAAGGGCTAATGTGACTCTCGCTCGCACGATTCGATTTGTTGAAGGATATAAAATCACAGAATCCGTTTTCGAAAAATCGCAAACAACCATTTTTTGTGCAATCACATTGCGCACAGTTTAGTAAAAAAAAACATTTTGATCGATACAAGTTTTCCTACTTAAAAGTTTACTTTTCTAGTTTTCGTACATAAGCAAACTTTTGAGCAGGAAAACTTGCATCGATCAGAATGAAATTTTTACCAAACTGTGTGCAATGTGATTGCACACAAAATGGTTGTTTGCGATTTTTCAAAATTAGGCTTAGAGATTTTATATCTTTCAAAATAGAATCGTGCGAGCGAGAGATAAATTAGGTCTTGTCAACGCCTTAAGGTATAGATAGGTAGGTAATTCGTTCACTTTTGTTCGATGTTAGATATATCATTGCTCAACCGACGACCCAGCAGTCGGCTCCGATGTACACGAGCGCTAAAAATGCGCAAAGCGTGTTTGCTACATTACTGTTACATGACCTTTGACAGTTCGAAATTAAACTAACTAAATATTAATCAAACCTAACTAAAATAAACTCTTAGGGTCTTACTACAAAACGGTGTCTAACTTTAAACAGTGTCTAAAATTAGCGCTGTCTCTGTTTGCCATTACGCAATGGCAAGAGATGTCAAAAGTTTAGACAGTGTTTAACGTTTGCCTATTTTTTTGTAGTAAGACCCTTGAAACCCAGACTTCGTCGTAAAACAAATATTGTTTGTTTTAAGACGAGTCATTAGCAAAAACCCCATTTAAAGCCAAACGTCATGTTACAGTAACATGCACCAGCCAACTTTGTAAACAAGTACCTAGATATCTACTTCAATAAAAACTCAAAAGAAAACACCAAAAAAAAGCATACGAACTCGCTACAATAGCATGCAAATAAATAACCTGAAATAGAAATGGTTATTAGAGCTGAAAGAAATACATTGTTATTGGAATTAGTACCTACCTACCTACTGAAAGAAATCTGTAAATTTGTAAGAATTATTAATGTTTTTTTGAAACTGGTTTTTTCATGACAATTTAAGTTTACAAATTACAAATACAAAATATTTTATTATAATTATTTTTTATTATAAATACATAGGTAACTACAGAAAGCCATATTTAAAAAAAATTATGAAATAACCAGTTTCGTAATATACCTACAATGGTTTGGTTAGTAGATGATATGATAGTGCGTCACCGAATACACATCATTGCCGTTGATATAACGCGTATAGTTGATGGTTATTCGTTTTATGCGAAGATGTGAATACAGGTGAGCAAATATTACAAATTAGTTAATGTATAGTAAATCATAACATTAATAATAATAATAGATTTTTTTTTAATAATGCTGGACAATCCACACAGCACCATCTAGCCCCAAAGTAAGCTACTCAAAGCTTCTGTTATGGGTCCTAGATAGATATATTACTTATACTTATTGTCTTACATAGATAGATATTTTTTATTATACATAAACACCCAGACCAACGGAACAAATTTCTGCAGATCGTGCACAAATTTGTTCGAGGCGGTAATCGAACCCGCAACCTCTTGCGTCGCAGGCGGACTCTCGCCCGCTGCGCCACAGAGGTCGTCAAAATTGAAACAGTGCTTTGATCTTATACACAGGTATTAGTTACCTTGAGTCAAAGAAATAAAATTTCGCTTATTTAAGTTGTATAAAAATCAATATTCAAGTATTTTAGTTAAAAAACACTTTTTTCAATGTCACTTACATTGGTGAGTTTTATTTTACACATGTATGTATTTATGTAGTGAAGACTGTCGATTCATAAAAAGTAGGTCTTAAAAATTTCAGTGTTTCTCCACCTTTGTTTTTTGAAATAATGGTTTACAATGCAATGTGTAAATTACACAAACATTATTATTACGTCCGTAATGTTAACATTACGTTATATCCTACTAATATTATAGACGCGAAAGTTTGTAAGTATGGATGGACGGATGGATGTTTGTTACTCTTTCACGCCGGAACGGCTGAACGGATCTGGATGAAACTCGGCAGAGAGATATATTATTGTCTGGAATAACACATAGGCTACTTTTTATCTCGTGGGAATACCGGGATTTAAATCTGCGCGGGTGAAACCGCGGGGCGCAACTAGTTCTCTAATATTTTAGAGTAAATAAATATTCTATTTGTAATGAGGGACACCTACGCAGCGTGCTACAACGTATTTCAGATACAGGGAGAGTAAGTCATCAAGGAAGTGTGCTGGGTCTTAGTTATGCATACGCTGCACAGATGGATTTGAAAGATAGAAAGATACGCTGCACAGATGGATTTGAAAGATAGAAAGGCAATAAAAGAAGGATATATACATACAGACGTACTATTGGAGCGAAAAATTAGAAACCTCATTGCCTTGACTTAAACTACATCTTATTTTACAATGGGTAATTATTTGCGATGATAAATATTTTCTGATAGCTCCGGTCAGACTTCGTTAGAAAAGAATAAACATCTGTGAGTTAATATGTAATCTTTTCAATATTTTTTTAGTTTTATAGTGTTTACTACACTTAATATGTCATGAAAAGTGTCAGTCAAAGTTCAGAGTAGTGGAGCGACAAAAAGAGAGAGTCTGAGTGAAAAGAGTCGAGTGTGAGTGGGATATTCATTAAGACACTGCATCCCCAAAGCCACAGCTGCTGCATTCGCGTAGCAAACAAAAGAACATGAATTAACAAACTTCCAGCTAGTTGAACTCTCGCGACTCTATACCTAGTAACACTAATCAGGGCCCGTACCTACCACCATCTCTTGAAGCATTCTTAGTCCAATATTACTTTACTTTTTGATCATAAACCTGACTATGCAGTTGATAGAAGACATTGATATAAAAGTCATATTGAAATAAGAATACTTCAAGAGATGTACCACCATCTCTTGAAGCATTCTTAGTCCAATATTACTTTACTTTTTGATCATAAACCTGACTATGCAGTTGATAGAAGACATTGATATAAAAGTAATATTGAAATAAGAATACTTCAAGAGATGTACCACCATCTCTTGAAGCATTCTTAGTTCAATATTACTTTACTTTTTGATCGTAAACCTGACTATGCAGTTGATATAAGACTGATATAAAAGTAATATCGAAATAAGAATGCTTCAAGAGATGGTGGCACGGGCCCAGAAATTGAAACAATCGCTTTTGACCAAGGAATTTAGATTTCTTGTTCTCAGCTTTTGACTATGGAATTGCGTTAGTATTTAACAATAAACTCCTTGCGCTAATATTAAGGTAATACTTAAGTTGTAATGTAAAATACGGTTACAAAGTCCGAGACCGCGATTTACTTTTAAATTTAAACTAGGTGTGCGCCGATTGGCCTGAATAATCAATTCACACCCAGGATTATATACTCTAGGCCTGTTTAGATTCATATATTGACGTTAACTGTATCAATCCGTACATCCGAGTCAGGATCTTCTAGTCACGCACACCTTGATCTTGAAGGTGAAAGGTCTTCCAAATTCCAGGCAAGTGAAGACAGCCGTCCAAACGAGCAAGGACATCGCTTTATGAAATTTGCGAAGCCTCAGTTTGGACAGCAAGCTTCGTTCGTCAGAGATTTATCAAAATGCACTAAAATAAATTCAGATCCCGAAAAATTTGAAATGGTTATTTAAACAAAGTTGAGAGAAGAAGAGGAAAGATGATTGGCCATCTTGAATGACATGACAGCTTTCTAAGGAAAATAATCGAAGGAAAGAGAGGCAGGGGAAGACCTAGGATAAGCTACATGAGCCAAACAAAAGCGAACGTTGCCGTCATGTCTTACAAGGAGGTTGCCCTAAAAAGAAACACCTGGAGAGAAATGCATCAATTACGCCGACAAGAGCATTACTCTTAAATTAGAAGATGTTTTAAACTGACGCCAGCGTGATGGAGTACGGGATTAGACACTCATGACAGAAAAATGAAATCCTAATTGTGGACATAATATTATGTCCATGCGGTCTATGCATCAAACTGTGGACCAAGATAAAGAGTGTGATTTAAACAAAAATGATTTTAAAGATTTGGAAGGCAACCCCGCTACCATATTCTTCATAACTACTATGGAATGACTATAAACTATATCACTTGACACTGGCAAGATTGTCCGACTTGTAAAATTGCGAGACAATTTAATTTCACACATTTTAGGTTTTTGCCTGCCAAAAAATCTAATACTTGATTGAGGTATAAGATTTAGTTATTTTACAGAGTTTTTTGGATTTCTCGGTATTAAAACTGAAGGTTGTGTTTTGCCATTTAAAAGACAAAACAGAAACAAATGCAGTTTGCATTGCAATTGTTTCGAATAAAATATTTGGGACATGAGAGGCTTGTCCTTTGAAAATTTAATTACGTGTATAATGAAAAAAAACTGAAACAGCTTCACGACTTTGATCCCCAGGTACGGTAGATATCCCTTCAGATCTCCCAGTACCAAGTAGGTACTATAATTCAAGATTCTTAGAGTCAGAGGTACGTCCAAACATTACATTTGGCACATACCCACATTTTGCAGTAGTTAGTATTCCATACGTGACAAGTTGCAAGCCCATCGCCGCTGTTAAAATACTAACTGGTTTCCTCACGATGTTTTCCTTCACCTTTTAAGAGCACTGGCATTGCGCACATAAATTTTTCGATAGAAAAATCCATTGGTGCACGACCGGATTCGAACCTGCGACCTTACGATCGGAAGGCGGGGTCACTCCCACTAGACCACCGGTGCTCCGATACGTGTATAATGATAGCCTTTTAATGGGCGGTTACTTTAAGTGAAGTAGTATGTCCTAATTGGCACCGGAATCTGAATATAAATTGGAATAAAGTACAATGTTTTCTGGTTTTCATCAGAATTAGTTATTAGGATGAGTCCGACGACGAACGAAGAGTAGGTATTTAGTGTTTTCTTTTGTCTATTTTTATTTAATTAATCTAAGCTTAAATTACAATTGAGATAAAACAGATGTTCATTAGGTAGTTAAAGTACATGTTGACTGACATTCACTGGCCTCACAGATCAAAGTGAAAAGACATTTATAAATTAAATCAGAAGGATCCCATTGATATGCCAGCTACACACGACCAAGCTTTGAAAATCAGTTGGCAGTGGAACCTTAAAATAATATGTACCTATCACTCACATAATATTCGGTAATAATCATAAATTATAATGAGGATTTATGACAGCCTACGTAGCTCAGTTGGTAGAAGTTCTGCCTTCTACGCCGTAGGTCGTGGGTTCGATTCCCACCGTGAACAAACATTTGTGTGATGAACATAGATGTTTGTTCTCTGTCTGGGTGTTATATAATATTATAAGTATGTATTTACAAAAAAAAAAGTATATAAGTAGTATATCAGCTATCTGGTTCCCATATCACAAGCATAAGCTTAGTTTGGGGCTAGATAGTGCTGTGTGAAAAGTCCACCAATATTTATTTATTTATTTTATCTATACCAAACTACCTCTTTGGAAAATATCTAGAATAATGTGCCAGTGGTTTCCAAGTAAAATAAAATATTATCATACCCGATAGGGGTAGATAGATACTCTCAATGAATCTGGACTAGGTACATAACCTATCGATACAATATAGACAGCTTTTGTATAAACTATATAGTTATAATCTATTCACCTACTTCGCGCCGGAAGAACTCGACCGGTCATCAACCTACCAACCAAATTCGTTTTCGTGTGATACCATTGATAAAGCAAACATTTTTATTTATGAACAAAGAACCAGTTGTCATAGCTTGAAATGATTCTTCTGCTTTTGGCGCGGAGTAATAAGACTTACATGTAAAAATAAATATTCTACCTGAGTATCTAATCTATAGAAACATCTGATTCTGTTCACTGTTTTATCTCAATGTGTACTACGTGCTAACCTAACCAAAGCGTCAGCTCAACTATAAGATGACATAAACATAACATGACGTGTATCCAAGGAAGGATCATTTGACACTTTGCAACCTATGCAGTATGTAGAGACCAACCCGTAAAACTTATCAGTTCACACTATCGTGCATGCACAGCTACTCCTAAATAGGCCAAATATTGTAACCAAACGGCGTTAGTCTACGAGGACTTTCAGATTATGAGTTTCAAAATTCAAAATGGGCGGCTCTTCGAAATATATAGGATATACAGGGTTACTGGTTACTCGACGTATTCCTTGCAGGACTTAATATTAGGATTAGAATGCAACAAATTAAGCCAAATAATAACAAAATTTATTAAATAAAAATAATATATTATTTAGTGATATTTGCCAAGGTTTGGGCATTTTTGAATTAAAAAGTATACTATTAACAAAGATCTGCTACGCCATCAACTGTGATAATAACTTTAAATTGGTTGAAAATGATTTAATCTGGGATTTTTCATACACAAACTAAAAATCTACCTAACTCAAAAACTACTGAAGTTCGGTAGAACATTTGGTGGAATAATTTGTTGCATTTTACACTACCATGACGTCCTGCAAGGAATACGTCGAGTTATAGTATAGTAACCCTGTATATACTGGAGTGATGTCCTGGCAGTGTTATAACCTAATCAAGGGTTTATATGGCTATACATCTGAGGCCTGCCTGCCTTGAATAAACAAAAGTGTCACTACCCATGACATTTTTGTTTTTATATTTGCCTTTTCACGATACTTTGTGGTAATCGATCGAAAAGCATCGTCTGAAGGTCCCGTAGTTTTCAGGAGTAGGTCATTTACACCGTGCATATTATGTCATACGAATACTTGAGCTGGCGCTTTGTACTTACGAATGCTACTTTTAAAATACCTTCATCGACAAACATGTTGTAAATGGAAGCGTGTCGTACAGACTCCCAATGAAGCTGTCGCTACTCAGCCATCCCAACCTCGGCCCCGCCCGTCGCTGCGGTCTTATCAGCTATGCAAGAACGAGCAACCGATGCGAACAACCTAGAATCATTGCAAGTGCTTTATACCGCCAGCCAGGCGGTCACAACCGTGCCGCTACACACCGAACAATCATGCGAAGCAGACCCTTAGCCAGTCTACGCTTGAGCATACAGCGCTCATACACTAATAGAATAGCTAATTATCTGATAAGACACGGAAAGATACGATGGAAGCAGGTTTATTGGTGGTCAAAGAATATGGGGATCTGTATAGTTTGAAATCATGAGTCCTGGCTAAGGATCTGATGCTGAGGCACTTAGGGTAGGTCAGCCTCTGGACGTAAGATCATATTTATTTTGTCATACACTCGCTGACTGTAACTGAATAGTGACAATAAGTGAAACTTGCCTAAAAAAATATCTATTCCAATATTTATTAAAAAAACTACATGAAGATTGCCTAACACAATAACAATATCAGCTTCCTTGCTTGTGCAGCCGTAGTGTTAATAGAAGCGCATATTAGCGATATTAAATCATCAAAAGGCGGTGGGTTGAACTTTCAACTGAATTGCTGTCAAGCTTACGCTTCGGCCAAAGTTTGCGCTTTAGGTTTAAAGGTGTTGTAATCTTGTTTTTTGTGTACAAAAAGTATCACCAATATGTACGACAAAATAGTACTCTGCAATACTTTATTAATGAATATTGCGTCTAGAGGCTTAGGGTGCAGCCGCAATGGGAAGACGTTGACACGACAGCCACGCCTAATATGTATAGGTCGTCGTGTCGCCTTAATCCATGGCAGCCGCAACCCTAATATCCGAGGATAGCGGATTTCCAAAAAGCAATATCGACGAACTCGACGATGGTAGTTTGTCGATATCATACACTTAAAGCTTGCGAAAATAAGAAAACTAAATTAAAAAACCAATCAAAAAATTCAAGTTACTTTTAATTATAAAGCCACAAACTTCAAAGTACACACCTGCAACAGATTTTATTACAAGTCTAACGAGAAAGAATAATTGAATAGTTATTTTGGTAATCCTATGAGTAACCCATAGTCACACAAATCTTGGGGATAATTCTCTGTTATGTCTGTCTGTATAGACAAGGGGTCGAAAATCCACAATTTTGTCTGAATTAATACAGTTTTCCTCTAAGTCACAGAAATGGCCTTATAGAAAATACATTAACTTAGACAAATTGTCGGTTTGACTTTACGCCCGACATAATAGAGATTTGGTTTTTAGTCCAGACACAACATAAGGTCAATGAGTCTTGATCAACGCGTTACTGATGCAGGCGGTACAACTAATATTTCTTAAATGTCTAAGGATGAACTGGATGATGACTGATTCGTGGAGACATTAATTAAATTAGTAGTATTACGGCGGATCATACCAGGATATTCTCATTTTGACAGATGCAACTACTTATTGCTACATTACGTTATATTCCAGTGAGTAGTGTTTAGTAGTTGTAGAATGGAATAGTTCCTAAAAAAGTTGTGCTATTTCTGTATTTTTATTATCCGATACAAGACTTAGAAAGAATTATCAGCAATAAGAATCAACTTCTAAGACCTAACTAAAATATCATTTGTTAGATATATAGGCCGATTCCTTAAATTATTTACAAATTTAAAGGTATATTAGCATTATAAAAAAATATGGCAGTTTACGTAGCCCTTTAAATAGCCAATAAAAAAAATATAACTTGGCATTATTACTAATTATGAACTGAGAAAATGCAAATAACCCTGGTCTACAAATTGTGACATTATGAATTAGTAGGAACGTTCTCAAAAAGCATTTCAGGAAGTATTTCTTTAAGAATGTTCCGAAATGGTAAGGTGTGCGTGATGTTCTTATTAAAAATGGTTTAAATAGCATTGACACAACAGATCACGATGTCACAGCAATAATTATGCTACAAAATAATTTACAAATGAAAAGTTGCAACACCTCTGATCTCATTGGCTAAAGTTAACTGTCACTATTACGTTAGCCAATGCGGGGAGAGACTACACAACGAAACACGATCTGTTATTTAAAAAAAAATTGTTTGCAACCAATAAAAGTGAGTGATTATGATAAAAAATATTTGTTGATAAATACCTAGCCAAGCCAATGCCTATAAAGAGGTTGGAATCCAGATACCCTGAGAAAATCAGAGTACCTTAGAATTCCAATGTACAAACTGGTAAACAAAACAAAATTATTTAGTGACACATTTCAATTTATCATTTGATCTGCAGAGTCCTAATTAATACTTTTTATCAAATTACAACTAACTTTATTTCTATGATTCATGTAGTAGCTACTGGTAGCTATCCGATTTACGGAACTAACCAAAGCCGCTATGAACCAGCAATCATCATAGAGACAGTGGCACAGAGACATCGCGACTCTAAAGCCAATCGACTCTAAACTCTAAAAACAATAAACTATAAATTTGGAAGAGGGACCAATAATTCCTGGCCAACACTAGTTCCAGTTATGATCCTGTTTTCAAAAAGCTACCATGTACCATGTTTCTACCATGTTTGTTAAAATATAGCAACAGTTTTTCCCCAAATCAGTCAGATTATCCAACACATGACATGAGAATACAATGTAGGTACAGTCACCGACAAAAGTTTATGAACATCTCTAGTTTTGTAATGTTCAAATATTACGTAAAACAGCTTTAATGATTTTTTTGATTTTAATGTTTATTTGAAGCCCTGAACCGCAGTCATACCTATATCTATCTGCAGACCGTCAATTTGTTTTTTGCTGTGAAAATGGGCACTGAGCAACGGAAAATGTTATTTGACTTTTCCCGCCGACTGTACTTACGTGCACAAAACGATGAAAGAAAACATTGTTCATCATTTCACTTCAGGATTGTTTGTCATGAAACCTACCCTAATATAGCCAAATTAGCACAAATAACCAGTTTGAATGATGTGTTATGCGTTAAACGCCTAACGTTAACGAGGCTTAAGAACAATTTAGACATGACTGTATTTATTGTTGGAAGGTTACATAACTTTTACTTCATTGGTTTATTGTATCATAGCAAGTCAATATTAGAATTATTAAGCGTATAAGCGAAATTCACCGACGGTTCGTCCGCACCTTCACTGAGTCAACTGCAAATAGTCTAATAATTGTGATCGACAGTGTACCATTTTTGGAAAATAATTAAGTTATCTCGACTCGAATCAGTGTACCACTGAGTGTTCTATCAGATCGGAGACAAATTCCTATAAAAGCCTTTCAGGCGGAAAAATCAATCAGAGTAAACGTCATAATTATTACGGAAATAAGTTTTACCATTAAAAATACACAAAACCTAAAGGAGCTTAGCAAACTAAACTAGATTCAATCAATTTTTGTACTGTAAGCTGAGCTGAACTAATAATTCAGTGAAGCAGTTTTATTCTCTCTAGGAATTAAACTACCGTAGCAGTAAAATGTAGTATTATATTGTTTAAAGCGGCTGAACAAAAGGCAAGTGATTAGTGTTTTAAAGAGAAAGCGCTTTTTATCAATTACAGCGTGTCAACATATTTTACAAAGAAATAGCCAACTAGACGGGCGAATTGAATATTTAGATTGGAAATGAGGCAAGTTGTTCGTAGTAGTGGTCGATGGGCGGACAATCTGAGCTTATATTCTACAGCCTATATTCGGAGACCAAACTGTATACATTAACGACAGATATCGGAAGCTTTGATCAACTATCGACAATCCCAATCCCAACTAATATTATAAATGCGAAAGTAACTCTGTCTGTCTGTTACGCTTTCCCGCTTAAACCTCTCAACCAATTTTGATGAAATTTGGCACAGACAATCTTTAGACCCTGAGAAAGAACATAGGCTACCTTTTATTGCGAAAAAAAGAGATGAAGAGATTAAAAGTACGCAGACGAAGTCGCGGGTACCAGCTAGTAGTTAATAAAAAATATAAGATATTTGTTATCTGGATGTTAAAATAATTATATTATATCATCAGCATGTATTTGGAAAAAAAAGTTACAACATCAGCTGGTTTCCATAGTACAGATTTATTCGTAGTACAGGCAGCTTTGCTTGGGGGTTAGATAGTGATGTGTGGAATGTCCACCAATATTTATTATGTATTTTTCACAGGATAGAATAGCCAGTTCACACTGTTTTGTCTCCGAATGTAAGCGAGAGGGCCTCGTTTAGAAATAGCTACGAAACTTGCGGTGTAAAATATTATTTTATTGGTATGGTTTAGGAAATGAGTAAATGTGATGAAACTGGCCCACCTTATGCTAAGCAGTTAATGTAATGTAACCCTTGCATTAGAGTGAACTATGATAAATATTTCTAAATGAGGCCAACAACCGGGCCTGAGCTTCATTTCGTCTTAGCAGCACTTTCATTTGCAACAATTTCAATTTTCAAAGATATTATAATTTCAAGATATTGAGATGATAATACTGTGTTGCATTTTGTAATTGCAACAATTACATTACTGTGCCATGTCAAATTATCCAACGGTTTTAAAGCGAATGTGGGTCAAGTCGATACTAAATTTGAAAAGCGACGTACACACTCATTTATCTCATTCAGGACAGACGAATAGAATTAAACCTGATACATAAACATTGAAAATGAACGTAAGTGCTTCGATAAAATTCAATGGAGCACAGGCAGAGAATCAAAAGCCACGGGGCCAACATTACTTATAAATACCGATCTACATTTATACGTCATTTAACTAGTTTGAATACTAACGAAGGTATATATTTTAATATCAAAGGGTCTAAATTGCGGGGCTAAGTTGGGATAAATGATGTGCAAAATGTGCACTGGGCTGAGGGTATTGCGAACGTAATGTGAACATTAGAATTAACATTTATTATACAGTTTTTTTTTTAATTACATTTCAGGCCGACCGATGTGGGAATGTCGCCTTTGGCGAATGTATCGCCTGGTCGACTTAAGGGTCCGGTGACAGCGGCTCGCAATTTCGAGGTGCGATTGACTATTATTTCATTTTATTTCATTTCGGGGAGGTTGTTTGAAATAATAACTCTAAAGAAACACGCATAAATACTGTTCGAACACAAATAATACAATAATATAAGGGAAATGTGCTTGAGTCAGAAATCATTTTGGTATTAGGTAAACGTAAGACCAAACATACTAATACCAAAATGATTTCTGACTCGGGCATGTTTCCCTTATATTATTGTATTATTTATGTTCGAACAGTATTTATGCGTGTTTCTTTAGAGTTATTTTTTCAAACAACCTCCCCGAAATGAAATAAAATGAAATAATAGCCAATCGCACTTCGAAATTGCGAGCCGCTGTCACCGGAGCCTTAATTCTTGTCGTTTGCTTCTGAAAACTCAGACGAAAAATAATACGGACTAAGTTTATAAATTTAGTTATGTTAGATTACAACTTTGTAATATATCTAATAAAATATTTGCTTTGGTGCATCGAAACGTCTGTTGAGTCGGTTTACACAACTGCCCTTAAGGGTATACGGCTACATCAGCCTTTTTATATTATACAAACTATCAAAATAATATGATAACATTGACACTGTTATTATTGGAAGATATCCGAAACCACCTGTCGGAAAAGCGCACCCTCAAACGCCCTAAGCGAAGGGGAGGAAAGGGCACTCAAAGAAGTTAAATGACGGTTATGAATATATACTAAATTGCCTGTCTGTCGAGTTATAGTCAATATCTCGAGCGGACTCAGCACATTTAATCCAGACCCATGGGCCCGGTACATACTTTTCAATCTCCGGGGCGCAATGCACAAACGGGTGATCCCAAAACTTGTACGACGGGTTCTTTATAAGTTCTATGAACGTTATAAGCAAACCCCATGGATGCGGTCGGTTTACAATCAACCGCTCGAGTAGCATTCTCGTTATTTGTTCCTGAACGGCTACCGTGTTCGCCTCAGCGAACAAATAAAGCAGCACACACGAGAAGTAGTGCGTGTGGCTGTTTGGATAGCGCAGTTGGTTCGCTATTGCGTTTAGGAACAAGTACCTGAAACGGAGACAACGCTGGTGAGTAACGGACCAAACACGGATCGTAAAGCATTGCCGTCAGACTTCCACTGCTGCGTTCATTCTTCACTTTTGAAACGGCATAACGAATCATTTTTTATGAGATTTATAGTGTTTCTACACTTAAGGCAATCACAAAGATTTTATAATGTCCCAAAAGTTGTTCTCCGAGCGGACTATTGATAGTAATAAGTCAAACCTGTAGATGGAACCACGTTCGCATAAGTATCGTAGTAGAATATCCAAGTTATTCGTCAAATGTGATTAGAACTCCGGTGGCGCAGGTGGTAGCGCATCCCCGTTACACGGGGAAGATCGCGGGTTCAGATCCCGCTCGGAGAATAACTTTTGGGACATTATAAAATCTTTGGCATGACGTATGTTCCTACACTTGCTATAAATATAGCTAAAACAGTGAGGGTATTTCAGCGGTGCCCCAATTTTAATGGAATACCTATGTTGCAATCAGAAGAGGGGGGGTTCTTCACAAGGTTCTAGTTATAGTTCTTTAGCTAATGAATGTGGCGCAACGTATAGCTATAAAGTTTGTGTACGTACCGTCCTTCAAAGTCGAAATCAACGGTGAAGTTTTGGTAAATGTCCATGTGCGAAGAATGCGCTATGGTAGTCATGCTAGGCTGCAGGCCCTTGGAGCGGATGAAAGCGATGGCCTGCGTTCCCACATACAGGACCACAGCGTTCATTAGGTGACTGTTGTATCGCAGTCCCGGGTCGTTCGCAACCTGCTCAATCAGATAAAATAATAATAAATAATGCTGGACAATCCACACAGCATCATGTAGTCCAAAGTAAGCTACTCAAGCTTGTGTTATGGGTACTAGATGACTGATATATCGAATACATTATATACATACATAGATAGATATTTTTTATTACACATACAAACACCCAGACCAACTAAAATCTAAATAAAATCTTATCATGCCATTCAAGTTTGCAGTAGGAAAGGCTTTGTTCGCATGGCAGAAATAGGCTTGTTGGAAAGTATTCGACGAGGTCTACGACTTGAGGTCCTTAAAAGGAGAGTAGAGAAGGAGAGCTTCATGTTTCTGTTTTATTTTCTTATGAATAGTTGTGCCATAAAAAAATTATGCTGGAATTAAACTATCGTATTAGGTTAACATGAAGGATAGAGTAAAGCGTCCGGTATACGGTTTTGTGGCAATTTATTGCTGCAATTATATAGCTTCGATCTATTTGCGTGTACAAGACAGATATACAGTTGCAGCTTGAAATTATCGCAATTTCTAGCCCGTTGACAGGCCTCATAAGAGTGATTATGAATAAATAATTGTGTGTATTGTACCAACCTGCATGTGGCTCCTTAGTTCCGATAAGAAGGTGACCGGCGAGCGCGCCTTCAGATAAGCATCCAAGTCCTTCCTGAACTGGGTGTTTGGCAAGATGACGGAGTAGTTTATAACCGCGCGCGGAGACAACGCTATCTCAGTCAGGAGATCCACCTTTATAAAAAAACATGCGTGAATATACAAGGTATAACATAATGCCCCTAAAAGCCCGAAAGGGGGGTATTCCACACGTGATTACGAACGACGTTGGTTATAAGACTTTTGAAATTACGAAGTTGTACAATAAAAACAAGTTGCTAATTTCGAAATTACGAAGTTAAAAAATGTTTTGGTAAAAAACTTGTCCCTTGCTTCCACACAGGCGCGATAAAAACGCGCGTTTTGATTTTCCTACATCCAAACGCGCTTTCTTATCGCAGCAGTGTGTAACTTCATGCGCGTCATTATACAAAATGTGTTGAAAAACAGATATCGCAATAACACAATCGCAGAATGCAGAATCGCAGAACGCGCCTGTGGGGGAGAGCCCTTTACCTAGCGGGCCATTTTAATTTGATAAGATAAATTAGAGAATTGGAAATGTCAATTCAGGACATAAAATAAGACACTTTGCTTTAAACTGCAATATAATATTACCTTCAAATTAACCTGGCGAGCCATTTTAATTTGATAAATTAGAGAATTGGAAATGTCAAATCACTGATTTGACATCACTGAATTGGAAATGTCAATTCAGTACATAAAATAAATCACTTTGCTACAAACTGCAACATAACATTACCTTCAGATTAGGTGTGAACGGGTCCGGGAGCCTCATATTGCGTGGGAAAGCAGACAGGATCAAATTCCTCATCTGAATGCAGTTGGAGGGGATCTCGTCACAGAACCCATAGTGGTAATCGCACAGAAACTCGGGGAAATCATGCAGCAAGACCAGTAGTACTTTCAGCGTCCCCTTATAGAGCATCATGACAGGGGGAGCAAGCTCCGTGTTCCTCAGGAACGGGTTCAGGAACTTGAACAAGTCGATGAGAAGCGTAGAAAACATACCCCAGCCCTGGAAAAATTTCACCTTATATTTTTAAAGTGAAGTCAACCATTTTCTTGGAGTAAACAGAAAGAACGAAAAATAAATAGTACATTTTTTATGTTATGTCGTGAAAATGCCAATAAAATGTGAATGAGGTTGAACTTTAAGTGCTTTGGTGATGTGAATGATGTTTTTTTTTGGTGAAATTAATGTTGAATTAAAAAGCCATTGAACTTCAATGGCATTTAAAATAAAATATTGGTAACAGTGCAACAAATTTGATAAACAATTAAAAATCTATTGTATCCAACAAGCTGATGAGCAACTAATAAAATTCGCAAAATTAACTTATATTCTAGTAATTATTATATACTTCACCTCACCAACACTGAAACAGATGTTAGAAAGAAAAACTTGTGACAGAAATACGACAAAAGGTCGATTTTCAGGCATTCGTTAAATTTCTAACAAATGTCAATTCAACAGCTACACATTCCACTGGTGTAAAACCTAGTTCCTTTTCTTCTTTGAACTGAATGTAATCATTTATTTATTTGTTAGAGTTTGAAGACGTTTTGTTTCATATAGGCAAGACAATAAACATAATCCTGAGGAATTTCATTGAACAGAATATGCAGCAAAGGATAGAGAGAACGAAATCTCCATGACCATTACAATTTATTCAGATTATACTGTAGGAACTAGGCCTTACTCCCGAGAAATAAGCAAGGTCTTATCAGAACGATGTCTTCATGCATTGTGATTAACACTCTCATAAGCACAACAGAAGAAATTGACGTTTATATTTTTTACATAAAGAACTCTTCTAAAGTATAATTCATAATAGCTTGAGTATGTATATAGCTTGTATAAGTAGTGGCACGTAAGTCTAGCGCTGACCGTTAAATGCGCAGAAGTCGAAAAAAAAAGGTATCCCTCGGCATCCGCGCGTGCTCATTGGCCCATATTATGCGCAGTATCCCCTCCACGTTTTGTTCACCGCTAGACTTATGCCGATGCCTGTATCCAAAGTAATATGATAATAATCTTCGGACCTTATTTGAATTGACTAATACTTTACAGCAGTTCTTTATAAAATCTTGTCATTGTCACATGATAGTAATAAGCGACTACAAAAGATTCATCAGGCTTTTCAGCTATCAGTGTTCAGTAACTTTATGAATACTGTAATATCTTGCTTATTCTCCGGGCCACGGCCATACATAAAAATGCACGCCACAGTTAGTGCACCACTTACTTTCTGCTGCGGCGTGACTGCGAGCAAGCGGTTTATGAACGCGCGGTGAGCGACCATCTCCAACCAAGCGTATGAGAAACCTGGCGCCACGCTCGGCCGAACTATACGCAGCGTGTGGCAAAATGCCGTCAGGACCTGGATACAAATATCACGAGTTAGTTTAGGACAGGTTGAAGTTACACAAAATAAATAAAAAAACTCAATGAAAGAATTACTATGTTGACAAATCCTACTAATATTATAAACGTGAAGGTTTGTAAGTATGGATGGATGGATGGATGTTTGTTACTCTTTCACGCCGGAACGGTTGAACGGATCTGGATGAAACTTGGCAGAGAGATACATTATAGTCCAGAATAACACATAGACTACTTGTTATCCCGTGGGAATACCGGGATTTAAATCTGGGCGGGAGAAACCGCGGGGCGCAACTAGTAAATTAAAAAAAAAATAGACGAAGTAGGAAGACCCAAAGCATTTATTGACATGACTAGAGTAATAGGCACATAAATGCCACACTACACAGTACCTTGAGCAATAAATTAAAATAGCTCGAGATCCATTGAAATCTGGGTGTGGGATAAGGTACCAATCCAGAATCAGGTATTTTATGGACTCAGTTCGCTCACCTGATAGTTCATAGATTCCAAAACTGGCTCGGCCATATTCATCTCGAGGAACAGAATCAGCAGCAGACGATGGTACGGCAGCTGCTGGAAGTTCGTGTTGTGCTCCTCATGATCTTGTAGCAAGCAGCCAGCAATGATGCCCAGGATCTGAGGACAATCCATACTTTAATATGCAAGACTACTTCCCTCAGATTAAAAAATAAATAAATAAATCATGGGCAATCCACACAGCACCATCTAGCACCAAAGTAAGCTATTCAAAACTTGTGTTATGGGTACTAGATGACTGATATATTTAATAAATTAATACTTAAATACATAGATATTTTTTATTATACATAGAAAACACCCAGACCAATGCAACGGAACAAATTTCTGCAGATCGTACACTAATTTGTTCCGAGGCGGAAATCGAAACCGCAACCTCTGCGTCGCAGGCGGACTCTCGCCCACTGCGCCACTGAGGTCGTCATGATGAGATTGTGTGAAATGTCGTTTCGGTAGTACCTTATTCAGCAAGTTCAGCTTCGGTGTGGGATTGCCTGTGTCTGGCGTGTTCTTGATCAGCAACGACACAAGCTTGATGAAGTAATCGCACGAGTTGTAGTAACGATCACGTTTAGGCGGGATCGGCGGTGGGTTAACGCGGTCCTCGTTTAGATATTGGTAAACCTGAAAGAAGAGATGAGGTTTTTAGTTAGTTAGTTAAAACATTGCCCTTATAACAGTCTCAAGCGCCCACTGGTTTGTGAAAAACACGGAAATCCATGAGTACCTAGAAATGCCAACAGTCAAAGAGGAAGTCAACAAATACTGTGTAAAGTACAAGCAAAGACTAGAAACCCACACAAACGACCTAGCAAAAAATCTACTCAACACCCAAGACAATGTGAACCGCCTAAAGAGATGGCAAATACTGAACCTAGACCAGAGAGCCTAACCAGCTCTTTAAACAAAACGGTGTGGCTTCGTTGGAACCACGCCCCAACCGCATTCTCTCAGAAAATAATCTGATTAAGGCTAAGAAGCCGATTGCTATTAAGGCTAAGATAGCCGATACTAATATAAAAAAAAAAAGTTAAACAAAAAAGTTTATTGTCTGTTCTCTTCGGTGTTGGTCGCGTGGAACTGGCACTAGAGTCACCCAGTTTTAAGACGGTTCAAGATGGTCCTTGTGATTTTATTGGATAAATATATTTTGACTTTGAAACTATTTGGAGGACTTTATTTAGATGACAAGTTTGAATGTTTCGTTGTTAGCAATCAATAATAGATGCGTGAAGCCAATTATCGTCTCACTTTTACTTTTAATGTCGAAAAATTTATGTGCACAGTGCTCTTAAACGGTGAAGGAAAACATCGTGAGGAAACCAGTTAGTATTCTAAAAGCCCACTATCTACTGCAAAATGTGGGTATGTGCCAAATGTAGTGTTTGGACGTACCTCCAAACACTCACATCCTCAAAGAATCTTGAGTTAGTCTTGCTACTGAGAGATCTGAAGGGATATCTACCGTGCCTGGGGATCAAAGTCGTGAAGCTGTGTTGTTGTTGTTGTTTTACAGAAATGTTTGTCCCCAAACACAGATATTGGTTCTGTTGGTCACAATATAAAGGTACCTCTTCGATAACAAGCTGTGTGGCGATCCGGAAGAACCGCGTGATCATGTCATCAGACTTGAGGATCCCGTTCATGTTCATGCGATGCACATACAAGTTGAAGTTCTGACCGAGCTCGATCTCAGTCAGAGGGCTATGGAGCACGGCGCGCCACTCTCGCAGGAGACTTTCCGTCTTCTCCTGGAGGCCTGGCGGATCGTCATAGTTCTGAGACTGTAGAGAGTAACATTTGATTAGTTTTGTGAACAATCAATCATAAAACTATATAATGTATTCTGCTGCGTCTGAATTGATTTGCTTGGTGTTAATTTGTGAACAAATAGTTAGTTTTTTGAGACGAAAAAAAAACATTCGTAATGCCTTATTTGCAAGATAACGTTGCCGTATCTCAAAAGCATAAAACTGTGTTGATTGATCTGTACAATTAATTCAGAAATTTATAAAGTAAGTACACACACATGGCAGTGCAGTACCTATGATGATTTGAATATTTGAGTTTCACCTTGGCTGAAACCACTCAAAACTATAAGTGTTACTGTTTTATAGATTAGTTTATTTGAACAGTATTGTTTTGGTAATTTTCCTAGGAAATGTGGTTATAAAATGTAATGTCTTACCCGAACCAGCATGATGCCAGAGTGTATATGCGCCGTGGGCCCCAGAGGCGATCGCTCGCCGAGATACGCAGCCGGATCCTGGTTCACGCGGATCATCTCGATCAGCGACCCCAAGCCTTCTGGCACAGGATTCCTGTTGAACAGAAAACACTTCAGGCACTCTCACTAAAGAATCGGAGAAAGCTTACAGGGGCGATGGCCTTGCAACGAACTTTTTACTTAAAAGTTCAATCACGTCAATATCACTACATAGTATAAAAAATCGTTTTCTCTGTCCCTATATCCATTTGTATGCTTAAATCTTTAAAACTACGCAACGGATTTTGATGCGGTTTTTTTTTATAGATAGAGTGATTCAAGAGGAAGGTTTACATGAGAAACACTTTGCACCCGTGCGAAGCCGGGGCGGGTCGCTATTCGCGGGTGATTCTTAGACCAAGCGAAGTAAGCAGAAGCTGATCACATGAGCAACTAGATTCAGAAAGAAAAGAAAACTGTGTTCTATAATAAATATCTATGTAGTGAATGTTTCACTACAACAATTTTAACTCAGCATCTTTCCTGTAGATTAATTTGACTTGACTGAGACTGTTGTGCTACATCTTGTTAATAAACAGGTTTAAACCAAAGACTGTACTATGACCCTATTACGCTACAGCCCCTAAGATATTATTTAAAAGTAGAAGTGCGAAGTGAGAAGATTTACCTATTGTGAGACATGATCCGAACAAGCATCTCCGTCGTGTGGTAGAGGTCAGATTCGTTCACGTAGATGTTGTTCCTATCATCGACCAGGTACAGCTGAACAAGTTGCATCGCAAACGTCATAGCCATGAAGTTGCTACCGTTCTCCATCATGTGGGCTAACGCGAGATCATACTGTGAACGGTCAAAATAGTTTATTTATTGGAGAACAAACACTGAATATACATTCATTTAGGGCACCTTCAAATTGGCAGTAAAGTGTCGCGCGGCTGCAGCGCTGCCTCCGTCCACTGCTTCGTTAGGTATCCAATAAATAACCGTGGGTAGAATGAGTGAGACGCATGCATATGCAGCACGTCACACCATTGTGTGTGCTTCATTATCAGCTCTACCCCATTCGCAGCAGCTCAAAAACCCACTCTCACTCGTTTTATTAGGGTATGCCAGTGTAATATACATTTTACCCTCATACAAATAGGGTCTATTTCAGAAAAAAGCCATTCGCATCATTTTTTTTGCTAAAATATTTTAAACTCTTATCACTAAGACATAAGGTCTAATTTGCAATGCAGAAATTTTTCCACTCAAGAACTGTTGAGCTGTACCAGCTCAAAACACAAAATGATGAACACAACTCAAACGGTTCAGAGAGTGGTTTCATTGTAAAACAGAACCTTGAACCGATTGAGTTACTTATACGTTTTGTGTAATTGAGTGGTTTAATACGCATACGGACGATTTGTCGGTTGAATCATTTGAAGTAATATCTGCGCTAGATGGTGAAGTAGGAATGAATTGTAAGTAATACGGTTCATTTTAGAAAAGCATGTTTTGTTGTTGGGTGGGTACGGCGGTAAATAGTTTGCATCAAGATTTTCTGTTGCATCAGTTATTGAATAAGGTTTATTTTATAAAGTTGAGGGTTTCTTAGGCTACTGGTGGCTTCACTCACGCGCTAGGTAGCCATGATTTGCTATCATTATTTTTGAAGAATTTTTCCCGTTTAGGAACGCTAAACAATAGTAAAATGTGTAAAAAAGTAGACATAAGAAATAAGGCATATTTATGTCTAAATTTATTTTGTAGTTATCATTCTACTCTAACTTCGGAAACTCACACGAGTCTTCTTAAAAAGTTAGTAGGTTTGTATGCTAGGTAACCTATCTAACATAATTTGTTAGAATAAAATAAATTTAGTTAAGTACATACTTAGTATTTATTATTTATAATTAGTAGTATATTTACTCTACCTATATACAAAAGTGAAAACTTAAAACACACATGTACCTACAACACTTATTATGGAATAAATAGGCTTTTTATTTTATTTATTTATAATTTATTCCCTATCTATTACAAGATTTAGTCACAAAATATGAACATCTTTCGCATTTATAACTAAGTAAATTAGCTAGGATAGGATAGTTGTTTGAATCTAGTAAAACTGACCATACCTACTAAAAATATGACACATACAGATGGCCCACCTGATGTTGAGTGGTTCAAAATAAAATTCTTTATTTTACAAAGACTGGTAAGGTTAGGGTGACTTTCAATTACTCTTCAAATGATGGATAGTGAGGTCATAGGTTAATTCCAGCCAAAGTCATATCTTCGTGCTTGTTTGAAGTCTTTGAAGTTTCCCTGCAATTTTGAGCTGTCTGAGCCGCGGTTCAGCTCCAGCTCGAGACTATAAATGAGCTGATGCGCTGCAGATCATGATTTTTGAGTGAGTTACCCATGGTTACCAATAAACCTGTTGATACCCACTGTTGGGTCTAGGTCTCCCCTCTATTACGCCAGTCTTTCCGGTCCTGCGCCAGTCGCATCCCCTGTGGTCCAACCACTCTGACGATGTCATCCGACCAACGGGTGGTCTGTTTCGTTAATCCATAGAATAAAAAACGAGCGACCGAATCGCTAAGCCCGCGCATTAGTTTATCGATCGACTAGTGACGATGCGCACGCAGTTTTTATCGAAGAATTTATCGATGAGATTGAGAGTCCATCGTGAAACAATGTAAATGATGATGCCGCACGTCACTGCGGCTAATTTGAAGGCGCCCTTTGATTTAGAGAGGACCGTAGTTATGGCGACTGACGCAGATATCGAACTAACCTGCGGCAAGTTGATGAGATGGTTGCGGATCATGCAATCCACTGCCTCGAGGTTGTAGCGCATCTCCTCACGGCACTCGGTAATGCAGTACGTTATCTGCTTGGTCGTCCACACGTGACCGTAGACGCGGGCGTCTTCTAGCAGCTTCAGAGTGCGCAGATGGATGTCCCGGTAGCGATTCATCATCTCAATGTGCTCTGTAGTGGTGCCTGGCGGGACCAAGTGGCCTTCTAGGAGACCGTCAACAGCCTGAAAGTTATAACCATTACATACCAAGTCCTGGAGCTCCATCTGTGATTATGTATTTTTTTCGTTTATGCTATTGAAAGTATTCAACCGATCTACTTCACTGTTACATCAACATCAATTGTTTCAGCCAACGTCCAAATTAATGTTTCGTTTAAATCGTTGCTCATAGATTTGAGGGCATTTCAACGACGTGTTCACTAGACCGTGGGTTCAAGTTATTACTGCTACTGACCTTTTGCAAAAGAGTGCAGCCCGAGACATTGTCCCTGTTCCTTCGAGCCAGGATGAGGCATTCCAGCAGCGAGTGCATGTTGGAAGCTTGCACTGCCAGCGGAGTCATCCCTATGCTGTTTTGTAGGAACACTTCCGCAGCCGTACAAAGGGAACTCATCTCATCCGTGCCGTATACTTGTGCCGGGTTCATCACCTATTGTAGAAATTTAATTTAAGATCACGTGATATTATAGCATTCCTTAATCTCCTAATTAAAACTAACGTCTTAACAGCGCCCAACTACTAAACTAGTGGTGAGGCATACGCTGAGTCGAGACCCTTTTGCTGCTGCAGCACACAAACACCTACATAATATCTGCCCACTGTTATTATTATTAATCTGTTTGTCATTTATTTTATATTATGTTTTGTATGCGTATGTGTGTTTTTTTGCCAAATAAATGTCTGTCTATGTCTTAATAAAAGTGACTTGGCTATGATCTTACCTGGCTGTAAGTGAGTGGCATTTGATCGTGCCCTTGAGGCTTAGGCATAAACAAGCCCGGATCTCTTATGGGCAGGAATCCAGGGATGTTGCAAGCAAACTCCTCGTAGACTGCAATTTGGGGGTCACTTGGACCACCACCTCGCAGTCTTACTCTTTCAGGCAGCCTCTCCGTCTGGTAAGTGTGGACTATAGGGTCGTAGTAACGGCGACCGTCGGCTCGAGCGAGTTTTCTCATCTCGTAGTCGCCCATTAGCCGTTTATCTAGCTCGGGCAATGCTTTCTCGACTGCTGTCTTTTGTATGAAAGCACAGGCCAGCTCCATGTTTTCTGTGGCGAGAACAGCCGCGGCGGCTTCGATGATATCCTGTAAAAATTACGAGCATTGAACAATAATGTACTAGGTTGTATGCGTAGTGTATGATTGAAAGTTTTCAATTGTTTGTTTTCAATTTAGGACTACGGAAACGTACTTGTTCCCTTACCCGGACGATGTTATATAAGATTTTATATGAATATAGTTACCGGTTGTGGTGTCGCGGGCAGCAATGCAGCCGCGAAGGACGCCTTCAGGTTCGTACTGATCGTTGTTATAATCTGTTCCCGGCATGTGATCATCGCCATACCTGCGGTAAGGTTCCGCATCATGTGGTGAGCACAAGTGCGCATGCGCACCTCATCGGGGTCCAGAGCAAAGTCTTTCCTTATAATTTGCTCACAAGTGGTCAAAGCATACTTTATAGACCGGTCTACTACTGGGTGTATCCATTCTTGAATGGAACGTTCGATAGCAGGCTTCACAAACTGCTTCAGATGAGGGTAGGTTTGGAATAGAAGCAAGTGTTGATTGTAGGTGACCTTAGCAGCGAAGGCGGTTGTGGAGGTTATATTGACCTCGAGGTATGTGAATTTGGGTTCTGGAAGGCCGAGCACCGTCATCATGTTGGGATCGTTTTGGGCTGCCATCTGACTGGCTTGGTGCGCGACAGCCATTTCTTCTGCGGTCATCATAGGTGGAGGCGGCATCATCTGCATCTGAGCAGCCGGTATCATCACCGGTCCCACCGGCATTTGACCGGGCACCACCGCCGCCGCTTGGTCCGCCAGTTTCTTCGGCTGTGACAGCTGGCAAACAATCGTCTTGATTTTTTCCCCATTCTTTAGATAGTACGCTGGCTTTACGTCGTTTATGTCTAGCCCCAAGTTTTTGCAGAGCACTTCTATTTCGAACTTAAGATTCAGTTTGAGGTCGGGTTCCTGATGGAGCTCAGCCAGTACGCTCATTATAGCCATCGTCCACGGGTTGGGCGGTCTGAAAACTCTGCTTTTGGAGCTTGATTCTAGTATCTTTGCTACAAACGGTACAACATACAGAAGTTCTTGTTGACCTTTGTGATAGGCCTCTAGAATCAGTGACTTCAATTCAATGTCTATGAATAGAATAGGGAGGCTCCTTCCAAGTGTCAGCATCCCAAGCCAGTGGCCGAGGTTTTTCAGTAAAGAGCGATCGGAAAAGTTTGCTATACCTTTATCTGAGCGCAAGAGCACCTTTATATTACGGTACGTTTCTTTGGTAACCATTTTGTTCACATCGCGAACTTTGAGAACGTCGAGGAAATTAGAATACAATGCGTGGAAGTTGAGTTCAATGGAGGCACGCTTCATGACAAGGTATTGGGATAGCCATGGGTAGTATTCTTCTGTAACCACTTCCTTGAGTTCTTCGCACTTGGTTTGTAGGTTCAGCTGACTGAGATTGTTAAAGATAAATGCCGTTTTATCCTGTACGTTTTCCGGAGGTACGGTTATCTGGTCGTCTTTGTCGGTAGCTGTGAGCAACGTGTCGATGTTGGTAGCGTTGGCGATGGACGGTCGGCTGCTGAGCTGACCCACCGTTGTCATCTTCGATATTACGGAGATCGTCGGCTGGCAGACGGCAGCCCTGGGGACAAATTCACTGAAAATTAATTTTATTAGCATTTTGTTCTAGCATCAACATTGATTTAGGGGTAAGTATATTCGAAAAAAATACTGACTTGTACTGCGAACCGGCGGTGACAGTGACCACGGTGTTCGTAGTGAGCATAGCGGCGAGCGTGGAGGGCAGCACTGGCCCGGTCGGCTTGGACGGAGGCTCCTGGCTCGAGAGACCAAACTCCACGTACTCGCACAGATGTGGCGGGAACTCGGTGAAGTAAGGGATAGCCCTCACATGCTCACAATACTTGTGGTAGTCTTTCAAGCGAGTTTTGAATCGATCCAATGCTGAAATACCGAAGTAGTACATCTTGCTTCCTTCTCCTTTCTTAAGGGCATCTAATACGAATCGCAACGCCAATCCTAGCGAGACATAGCTAGGTACCAGTCCCTTTTCTATGATACCTCCGAATAACTGCGCGGTGATGTGTAGTTCCTTGTCAGGGTACTGCGGGAAGAACTTGTATTCCTCGAAAAGGTTCCGCAGCATGCATGCGAATACTTCACGCTCGCGCTTGTCCTGCGAGCTCTGAAACTTCTTCAACATCTCGAGCACCTCTTCGATGGAGAGCGTCGGATGCGGCGGATGATTGTAGATGCGTTGGAAGTATCCGTTGGCCTCGTCCTCGACTTCCTTGGAGACAGTCAGGACGATGTCCGCGTACTGCAGCGAGGGGTCCTGCATGCGCGGCTTGTCCATCATGGGCGCGGGAGCGGGCGCGGGCGCGGGCGCGGGCGCCATGCGCGGGATGCCCATCGCCAGGTTGGGGTTGTGGATCGGCATCATCGGGAAGGGGCTGTGCGGCGGCGCGCCCATCATGCGCGACGGCGAGCCCGGCGCCGCCACCAGCTGGCCCAGCGTGCCCGGCATGCCGAACGCCGTGTTCGACGGAGCACCCAGCGTCATGCCCGCCACGCCCGGCGTTAGCGCGCCCAGCGGGTCCAGGGGGTGGGGCGCGAACAGCTGCGCGCCGATGCCCGCGTGCGGGAACGGCGTCTCCAAGACGCGCGTGTGCGGACGCACGATGCCCGGGTTCATGTTCGGCGGGCGCGGCTTCGCCATCAGCAGCGTTTGGCAGTTGGCGATGACGACGTAGATCGCCTCCTGCAGCTCCTGCTGCACGTTGCCTATGCACATCTGCAGGCAGTTGAGCATCGTGGCGATCGTCTCGTGAGGCAGCTGCGAAGCCTTCGGCAGCTGGTCATCGACCGGCTTTCCTAGCACTTGCGGGCAACGCCGCTGCAGAAACTTGACCATCGCTGCGACGAACGTCTCGCCGTGGTCGCGGATCTTGTCCGTCAGCCATTTGTCCAGTTTAAGATATTCCCGACGCGACGCGAGACACGCCAGGTCGATGACGAAGGGGAAGGATTGCATGTTCAGCAATAACGACAAGGCCTTCAGGTCCTGCGCGACGTCCAGGATGCGCGATAGCTTGGACTGGTCGCACTCGCCGCGGAGGTACCACTCTGCCATGGCGTGCATCACGATCGGCTTCACGTTGGGCGACTGCGTGTGCCACGCCTGGTGCAGGATGATGGCGGAGTTGGGATGGTTCCCGAGGAAGTGCGGGATGAGCGTGGTGATGAGCTCCTGGCGCACGGCGGTGATGGGCGGCGCTATCTGCAGCAGCGTCAGCATCAGCACGTCGGGGCAGTGCTGCAGCGGCGCCTTCAGCAGCTCATGCGCCTGCACGTAGTAGCCGCGCTCGGACGCGAACAGCAGCAGCTCCACCAGGTACAGGCAGCGCCACGTGCCGACCTCCTTGTTGTCGCTCTCCGGCGGCGACTTCAGCAGGTCGATCGCCACGTGGTGGAAAGGGTGGTCCGCGAAACTGAACACGTCCGGGTACTTCAGAATGTTGCTCACTAGGCTCATCTGCCCGTCCAGGTTAGTCCAGCGCCGGCACAAGTACTCCACCGGGAATATGTTAGAGTGGTAGCCCGCATTCTGCAGGCCAAGCCGCAATATGGTGAACAGCAGAGTTAATGCGTTTCTGTCGGGAACTATGAATTCAGGGTGGTCGAGTTGAAGAATCACTTCCTTCCAGTTCAGGTTGGAAGCCATTTCCTTGAGGGTTTGAACGAAGACTTCCGCGTTCCATTCACCTACACCGTGGGCGCCACCTTCTTTTTTTGGATCGTGCGAGATCCAGAAGGTGCCTGGTGTCTGGATCGGTGGTCCCTCAGGGAAGTTGCTAGTCTGATATCGGATCATCATGGAGATGGTGCGAGCTACGTCGATGGCGGTGGGTTCGCGGGCTCCAAAATTGAGCATGTTCGTTTTGCATTCTTCGACCGAAGCAGTGAACGCGTAGCCGATGTCTCGGATAATGTCAGCGAGGGAGTGGTCCATCATGGCGGCCGCCATGTCGTCGGGAGCGGTCATCTCTTCGAGCGGCGTACGCGTGTCGTCGGGGTAGAGCTGCGGCGCAAGGACGATGGGGACGAGCTCGCGCGGGATGTCGGTCCTCAGCCGGTTCACGAACAGCTCTCTAGTGACGGGCGCGAGTTTGTTGCTCTCATGGGAGAGGTTGGTTAGAAGAACTTGCAAAACTTCAGGGCTGCATTCATGAAGTCCTGCTCGCTCTGGCTGTTGACCGCGCTCTGACAACAAACAATTACGCGGTTAAATACTATTCAATCACAAATTGTAATCTTAATGGATTAAAATAAATTATACCTGCGTCGAGATAGCACTGGACGAGATCGAGAAATCTTTTCTTGAGATGTTGCTTAGCGGATGCAACGATTTCTGGCTTAGACGAGGATTTTCGCAATGTCAGCGAGAATATGACATCGTCTGCAGTAGTTAATTTCAGTAGTCTTGAAATACGGTGGATTAGTGTATTTGTTGGCTTCAAGATCTGAAATAATCCAAAATAATGAATCACAAGAAAGTTTAATTTATAAGCATTTAACAATACACATTATGTACATACAGCAGAATTAAGGTGTAAAATCCTGCGTCAAATCATAGATTTTTATATGATTACTTCATAAGCACACATAAACCAATGAAACAAACACTATAATGTACATAAAAAGTGTGTCGTGTTTTTGGGTGCTATTCACATTCGTACATTCGATATTCGAAGTTTGTCAGACTGATTAGAAATCGAATACAAATTACACACTAATATTTTTATGTTAATAAAATGTAACGCTCGACTAGAGCTTGCATAGCGTTATCCACAAACCCAATTTAAAAGCTCGGTAATAAGTAGATATCTAAAATTTGTATCAGCTATAAGTTTTGAGAAACGCACAATCTCGATTTAACGTTTACATTTTCGATTTTTGGGACTAAATTTTCACTGGAATTTGTAAAACCTAAGGGTTTTACCACACCAATCCAATCGATCAACTACAATCGACGTCGATCGATTGGTGTACACCCTAAGACTAGGGTCTTCAACCCGCGGCCCTCGGGCCTCATGTGGCCCGCCAGCTAAATTCTTGCGGCCCGCGGCCACCAATAAAGATTATTGAAATTTGAAATTATGTATGTCTTTTATTTTATTGATAAGGTGGTAAAGTGTCGTGAAAAGTTGTGGCCCTTCGGACGATGTGAAATCGATGTTTGGCCCTTGCACTAAAAAAGGTTGAAGACGCCTACCCTAAGACATTTATCCTACTAATATTATAAACGTGAAAGTTGGTAAGTATGGATGGATGGATGGATGTTTGTTACTCTTTCACGCCGAAACAACTGAACGGATCTGAATGAAACTTGGCAGAGAGATACATTATAGTCTGGAACATCAACATAGGCTACTTTTTATCCCGTGGGAAAACCGGGATTTAAATCTGCGCGGGTGAAACCGCGGGGCGCAACTAGTGTGGAAATAAAGATAAATTAAAAATATTAATAAAAATGCATTCAAAGTTTGTCAGACTTATTAG
This sequence comes from Plemyria rubiginata, assembly GCA_963576535.1. Lineage (NCBI taxonomy): Eukaryota > Metazoa > Arthropoda > Insecta > Lepidoptera > Geometridae > Plemyria > Plemyria rubiginata. The sequence goes on from OY754905.1 coordinate 1,938,476, forward strand.
ACATCAAATACAAATTAACCACTAATATTTTAATTAATCACTAATATTCATAATACCTAGTTTTGTGATGTGATGTCCAGCTGCTATCAACAAAATATAGGTATCATATACAAACACAAATTACATATATGTATTACTACGAACAAAAACATTGCATTATGTAAAACTAACTAAACGTGAAGGTAGGTAAAAATACGGTGATCAAAAATCATGGATGAAATAAACCATCAAAATAAGTATGACAAACATAAAATTAACCACTAATATTTTAATTAACCACTAATATTAATAATACCTAGTTTTGCGATGTGATGTCCAGCTGCTATCAACAAAATATAGGTATCATACAAACACAAATTACATATAATGTATTACTACGAACAAAAACGTTGCATTATGTAAAAACTAACTAAACGTGAAGGTAGGTAAAAATACGGTAATCAAAAATCATGGATGAAATAAACCATCAAAATAAGTATGACAAACATAAAATACAAATGATTTTTGAACGCCGGAAGGAGGGGGAGTGTGATGGCGCGTGTATTTTGTAGGCGCAAACACCCCTCCACTGATTTCCAACGTTCTTTTTGGTTGACGCGACCTTTAAATAAATCATGCTTTGCTTCTTCTTATAAAATGGCTACAGTCCGCCAATAATGAAGTATGAAGTTAACATAATCGCTGTCACTATCATTTTTTTATTATTACTATATTCAGAAATCTGCTACTAAAAACTCATTAAAAAACAATTAAGGATTCCGTCCATCGATGTAGACGTATTTTATTGTACTTTTCTACCGAACCGGCAAGAAATTTCAAGTGATGTAAATTCCAACTAAGAAGTAAATAGTACGCCAAAGAATAAAGATGAGACGCTTTGCGAGTCAGATTTCTCGTTAGTTATCTACGCTGCTGAAGCTTCAGGCCCGGTTTCCACCGAAGTGGAGCGGAGCTTAAGCCGAGTACACACCAGTATTACATTTTGACTCAAGACTTTACTTAAATACATAAATCTGTGATCCTTTTTTTTGCATCTGACAGCTACACAGTTTTAAATCACTTCACTCGTATTTGGTAATATGTGTGCTGTAAAAACCATGGTATAAATGCCGTGCTAGCAGGGCCTTATTTGAGGGCCACCACATAAGCTTTAAGCCTTTGACGGGCGACCTTTCGTGGAGAACTATGACTAGAAAACTCGCACAACTCGAACACGTTTTTTTTTGTTTTATGGTATGTACTGTACGTACATATTATATCTGTGATTTGCAACATCCTATTTCCGGTGATTGGTGCTCAAGTAAGACGAACGTACATTAAAAGTTAGAACTATAGTTCTGCGCATTTATTATACATATCCCGATATTAATGTAGATTGTAGATGGAACAATTATGTATTTAATTTTGAAGCGAGACGTATAGTCAACCTGTAAGCTTTAACAGTTTTGATACTGTAAAATGCAAGTTTGCACACTACAATAACCAACCGAAACACTTATAATTTTGTACTTTCATAAAAAAAAACTAGTTATTCAATAAAACACATATTTATGTGGAGTTTACATCTATAAACGAGAGGATGAATATTCGTTGTAGCTGTAAGTATCAAAAACGCTTTTCAGTTTCGCTCTTGACGCCTGCAGAGTTCTTAAATTACAATATTCAAATTCCACATTTGCCATGAAATTTTTGTAGACCTGTGAACTAAACTTGATCTATAAAATAATGTTACTACTTCACCTATCAGCCAAAATAAGATTAAAATATTTACTTTATATCCAGATAAGGCCTCTGAAGCAGATTAGACGTTTCTTCTACCTTAATAACTTTAACATGCTGTTCACTCACCCCGCTGGCCAGTATTGCCGGAACCAATAACCCCGTCACCGTTAGGTATGTCCGAGTCGGTTTACGATACTAGTGAGCCTTAATTTGCCTAGACTACCGATAGAACGTGCGAGCGCCAAGTGAGCGCGACGCGAAATGCGGTCCAGACAGCCAGGCAGCGAGCACGGCAGAAATCAGATCAGCCAACCCCTCCTTCCCCCCCAATAATTTCCATCATAATTGGATTATGTATAACATAATCTTTATTTATTTAAACCTACATTTTAAACCCCGTTATTAATTTTTTAATAGAAAAGACCTATGGTTTTATTAATCGTTTCCTACAATATCCAATAGGCCGAAGGGTGTTCTGCTGTTGCCGCTCTGCCGTCACTTAATATTTTGTTTGATAATCATAAAGTAAAACAATTTTGTTTCCATCTAAAAGAGTTGTTAAGCTCCATCCACAAGGTAGCTACTAATTGTAGGAGATCGTTTAATTATAGCAATGTCTTTTTCCACATACGTCGCCTCCGCTTAATAATAATATCAAAGAAAAGGCAAGATGGTAAAGTCTCAAAGTGTCTACCTATTTCATATTTCAACAGCTCAACGAGGACGGATCTAAGTGTCCCTGGCACTTCGATTCTTCAGGCCACACAATCTAAATATATATAACTCAAAGGTGACTGACTGACTGACAGACTGACATAGTGATCTATCAACGCACAGCCCAAACCACTGGACGGATCGGGCTGAAATTTGGCATGCAGGTAGATGTTATGACGTACGCATCCGCTAAGAAAGGATTTTGATCAATTCTACCCCCAAGGGGATAAAATAGGGGATGAAAGTTTGTATGAAACTTTGAATTCCTTGGCGCGAGCAAAGCCGCGGGTTCAGCTAGTAAACTATAATCTTTCAGAAATTAGTTTTCTATGAAGAACAGTACTTTTTGAGATATCGGCACGACGACAAGGGCGTTGAATAAAATACTTAGGTACGTCCGTATTCTTGATATGGTCATAGATATGGTCATAATAACAATAAACACATAAATGATGGCGACGACGTGTTCTTGAACATGGAGTGTTGGTTCTACCATGGACATAGAATGAAAAGAACTAACCTTCTGAAGAGTGCGTGATGGTTGGTCAACTGTGCGACAGAGGACTGTTGCCTTGGCCGGATGACTGAGGAGGGTTGTAATCCGCGTCGCTAGCAGCGACGCATACAAGTTGTTGGTTAGGGATGTCGAGCCAGAGTTTCGGTCAGAGTCCCACGCTAGCTTGCCCGCCTCAGTGAAGAGGAGCCTCAAAAGGTAGTTTTCAGCTTCCAACCCATAGAGGTTAACTAACTGTAACAAAATAAAAATATCACTGACGTTCCATAAAAACTCAATACATTTATTTTTAGTTCAGGTAGACCCTGCATAGGGTATGGCAACGTAGAGGCAGGTTTAGGTTCTGTCACTCGTATTTTTTTATAGAGCACAATCCAATAGTACACTACGCAATCAATAAAAAATACTGTAGTTTATCCTGATGAGTATGGGAGTGACTTCTAGACTGTTCAGATCAGTGGCATTATGCTCACTTCAAGCGAGATTATCCCACGGTGGAGATGACGTCATATCTCGTTTGATAACTTGATATATCCCCATTCTCATGGTTCAAAATGAATGCGAAACGCAACGTCTGTGAGTTATTGAACGAGATAGCCGTCATCTCAACCGTGAGATAATCTCGATCCAAGTGAGCATAAGGCCCGAGATTGTATACCTACGAATAAATAACTAGTAGCTCGCCCCGAACTGAGATCTCGTGATGCGATCCGAAAGCTCCGAAATTTTAAGTACATAGATGTACTGTTTGACCTTGCCTCTGATTATCCCCCACTAACTTGGTATACTTACCTAGAAAGGTTACCTACTAAATGGTACCCACTGACCGCTGTAACCGCTTTTTTTTTGTGTAACTGTAACCCCTGACTGCAACTTTGTATGGTAAAGAAGTTTTAACTCAATTGGCCGATTTATTGAAGAGTTCCGTTGAACAGACCTTGGCTCCATCATCAGACCAGGTCGCTGTCAACATTTTATGAGAACTGAGAACTTTTTATTTTATTTCAATATTTTTTTTTATTAAAAAGCAAGGGAACTGGCCGACCAGTAGAAAAACCTTGATACCAACGAAACTCTTAGAAATGGGACCTCTTAGTTCGTTGGTTATCTTAATTTAACTTTTTTGTTGTAACTCTAAAAGCAGGCATCCTAGAAAAAAAATAAAAACGGTTTTGGAATGTTCAAACCAAGCCCTTTCATATGACATGTAACTTTATTTTTTGTGTAACTTTTTAAATTTTTGCCCCCTTAAAACACCCCATATTTTAATAACCCTTTATCCGATTTTACTCATATACTTACCAGTAAATTTCTCAAGTACAAGCTATCCACTTACCTAATTTCATGCAGATCGGATAAGCGGTTCTCAAGTTATCGTCGGACAAACATACATACATACATACATATATAAAAAAAAAAAAAATGCCAAATCGCCCAAGTTCATTGTAAGATCTTCGTTCGCTTCGCTCACTCGATCAATTATTTATTCGTAGGTATGCAATAATATGTAGGTGGGTGAATCAACTTTTAAGACACTCCTTTGACAACATTATGAACAACTAAAAATAAAAAATAAATCATCGAAATATTATGAAAATATACTGTTAACATTTGCACAAGTTTATCTATTTTTAGGTTATGCAGTGGGGCACGACATCTAAGCTAACGAGTTTTTTTAGAAAAAGTGACGAGGGTGCCTCATAAATATCCATTGCAACGCTGTAGAGCGACAATAAACCTACGAGCACCAGCTGAGAACTTAATTTAGGCTGGGGGGGCGGTAAAGCTAGGTAGAGATTTTTTGATCATACCAACTAAATATTAGACAATAATCGCCTTAGATGACACCAAGGTAGGCGTCATCTCTTGATAACGGTCATGAATTTTTATCGGTAATTCTGTAGAACTGATGTTTTGATCAAAGTTTGGGACAAAAGTTTGGATGCACGAAAAATATAAAATATTTGTCAAACTTTTATAAATGTTAACTTTCAACGTAAGTTTATCTTTTTCTGAATCATAATATTGGGTAAAAAGGCTGTGCATTCATACCTTTTTTTTAAGATACGTCCTAAATTGTATCGTCATCTAGGCCTGGGGACACATGTTTTTTGTATGGATAGTGCTTATGTTCTGCTGAGTTACCATAATAAAGTCAAAAATTTTCCTATTAACTATAAAATACTATGAAACTAGCATGTTAGGAAAGGATCTAAGTTTACGTTAACATCAAAACAAACATATTTTATAAGGAAATTAGGATTTTTATGCTCTTTGCATGACAGGGACACAAAAGGAGTGCCTTAAAAGTTGATTCACCCAGGTATCCGGGGTCGAAAGAACATACTTGTGGTGCAAAAAAGATAGCACTTTCGTTACTCACCGACCCTAACTACAGATAACTTCTATAAATCGAAAATAACCGCGTTTCAGGAAATAAAATTTTCCTACCATTATGTTGTACAAAAATTGGTGCTATTTTTGATTATAACAACTTTCAGTGATCTTACATCTTCAAAAACATTAAAATGTGCCAGCGAGAAGCTGTCTGAGTTTGTTTGATTTATTTTTGTCCAACTGCTGATGTGTTATTCATCTTTAACAACGTCTATAAGAAATAGCGCGTAAAAAAAGTATCTCCAAAACAATGTCGTCACTATCAATGTAAGAAATTAATAACAAGGTGGAGTAGGTAATTGTAAACATAGGCCGATTAAAATTTAATCACGAAATACTCGCTTGTATAATAAAAGTGATTAAATAGATTCAGCTTACTAAATTCACTTGTCACCGCACTGGTTTGAGTCTATAGAAGAATCAACCTGCTGCCCGATTATGCTAATGTCTGGCTATCGCGATGGCTTTCAGTTTGACATTTGATTCCCATCTATCCTATTTAATAGTTATTAGGGAATCAAACTGATAATGGTGTCGATTCTGTTGTTGCATTATCCTAAACTAACCTAATCTGACAGCTCTAAAATTATAGCTATCCTTGTGGTTTCGGTCTTGTAGAAAGGGATGACAACAGTTTTAGTGCTGTCAAATTAAGATAAATTAGGAAAGTTAAACAACAGAATTGGTACCAATAGCTGATTATAATCTGGTAAGTAGATATCTGACTAGTTTATACTGATCACTAGTTTGTATCAGAGATAAATTATGGTACAAAGTACTATTATTTATTTATTATAAGTTTGCATTGTGTAACCATAAGTTTGTGTCCCAAATAAAAATGTTTGATTTGATTAAGTTATTATACTATTGCACACACTACGAAAAAGCTTTTCTTCTGATACACTTTCGTATTAGGTGTAATTACCACCTTATTTAACCGATATTTCCGAAATAAGCCTTTTGAACGTGGTGATTCATGACCTTAAACTGGGTTTATGTGAATGCAGAAAAATAAAGAAACCAAACATATTCAATCTATGTAGGTATTTAGTTGGTGACGGAATAGGGCGAGCAGCCAAGTCCCGGTTTAGTTACGCTTTAGAAAAACGTGATGTTTCTGAGATGTTGACCGCGAACAATCTAATAGAAAATGACGTCAAGGTCGTAAAACGCATCACAGACTACAAAGATACTATGTATAATATTTCCTCTCAATATAAAATATCATAGCATCGTAAGGTAACTACAAACTGTTATGATACGATAATATTTACTAGTTGCGCCCCGCGGTTTCACCCGCGCAGATTTAAATCCCGGTATTCCCACGGGATAAAAAGTAGCCTATGTGCTATTCCAGACTATGATCTATCTCTCTGCCAAGTTTCATCCAGATCCTTTCAACCGTTCCGGCGTGAAAGAGTAACAAACATCCATCCATACTTACAAACTTTCGCGTTTATAAGTACCTAATACCTAGTAATTAAATAAAATAATGCTGGACAAACAACACAGCACTATCTAGCCCCAAAGTAAGCTACTTAAAGCTTGTGTTATGGGTACTAGATAGCTGATATAATTAATACATGATATACTTACATAGATAGATATTATAGTAGGATGGTCTCATTCTCTTGAAAATGTTAACATATATTTCCATAGCAAGGCATGCAATATTAGTATCTTCGGCATCTGTAATACACTTATGTGTTCTACTATATTACCTACTTATTAAAGTATTTTTTTTGTACCAACACAAAAGAAAGAAATAGTACCACCTACTTGTAGTTAGTTTTACCTTCTGTGTGTACGTTCAATTCCTGCCTGATAAAACATTACAACACTATATCTACAATTCTTCAAAGAGGAAAGATTTGTATTTTTGTATCAACAAATAGGCTCACAAAGTCCAACATCAAAAATTCTTTTATCATTACAATGCAACAAAATCCCTGACTAACATAGACTGATTATATTTTACTAGAAAATATTAGAGAGGGTAAGAAGTTGAGCATGCACCCCGTTCCCGCGCGTTTGCGATTAAAGTGAACTACTTAAATTTTTTAAATTCGTAATATACCTACCTACCTATCTTTTGAATAGAATGTCTGATATAAAAAAAACAAGAAGTAATCTCAAGGTATCTAAAAGCCTTGCATACAAAATGATTTATTTGGATAAGGATTAATACCTATCAAGGTATGGATAACATGGTATGATTTTGGTCGGCATTTCTCTCAACTATATTTATGTAAATGTAGAAAAGTAGTTCTATTTACAGTAACTAAAATAGACATAATTATGCTATCACTGAATTATTTGTAGAAATGATGTGTTCTATAATATTGTAGAACATTTTTTTGTTCTATTGGCAGTAGTTTCTGCAGCTTATGTGATGAAAGACATTTTATATTACACCTTGGGTTACATTATTGATGTTTTAGTAGGTATCCCTAATTTTTTCAAGTAATATATGTAGCCAATGTTACTAAGGGATAATGTAGCTTTCTTATGACCAGTAGTTTTTGAGCCTATTGGTAACATACAAAATACAAAGACTTCCTCTTATTATTATTAGTGTAGACATATGCCTAAGAAAAATTCTCATTTCATTATTTCTGTTTCTGTAGTGTAGTCAGGCCATAACTTTAGAACCATTGATCCAATATGCATGAAATTTACTTAGAAAGTTGATAGTTTGTACTTACTTGAGAATTTTACCAGTAAGTAAGTATATGAGAGTTATTAAGATATGGGTTTTTTAAGGGGGCAAAAAAAAGAAAAAAAAAGTTACACAGCTACTTAGACCTTAGGATCAGGAGGGAAATATATCAAGTTACTTTAGTCATGCCATTTCAAAGGGCTATGTTTGGACATTCCAAAACCATTGTAACTTTTTTCTTGGACACTTTTTTTTGAGATACAACAAAAAAGTTAAACATATTACAAGAGCTTCAATTAATGATTGTTAAATATTATTAGATAAAATGATGAGGGCTAAAAATTGCTCATCAAATCAACATATGTTATGGTTTAAGGGAATATTTGAGAAGGTTATGTGCCTCGGGTAAAAGCTTTTGTGCTCTAGGGAGGATTTAGTCACACTTCATGCATAGGTCATAAAATTCGAAAATACAGAAGTTAATACAAGATGAATCAAGAAGAGCCCATGAAAAGTGTGTGTGTGTTGCAATAAATACCACTATCCGTTAATGGCGATAACGTTACGTGCCACGTTTCTTGCAACAATCATAAAGTCGGTAAACAAATCCTACCCTAGAAAACACATAGAAATTCTATGATTCATGTAAAAAAGTTTAGCATCCTCATGACCTCAACAACTGTACAGGTTCAAATAATAGCAATCAATCAAAAATATACGTGATATCCACTTCACAGACGAATTATAGCACCAAATATAGCAACATGTTCACAGAAGATATTGGTTAGCTGCCGTGATCATGATACAAAAATTAACTCATCGAATTTACCAAATTGTCGTGCCTGATTACCGGATTCACAATCACAATATGGCGACATAACAAAGAGGAGAAAATTTATAATCGTTACTAACCTGGTTTAGCTCTTGAGCAGATTGCTTGAAGTTCTTCTTGTTTAGATGTATAACCAGATGGTTTATTTGCGATAAACTAAAATTTAGAGAGTCCAGGTTCATAGTTCCATCAACGCAAAACCGAAAGCTTCAAACGCGTTTGAAGCTCTCTCGATCTAAGATGGGTTTCTTCGATAAACTTATGCTCCAGCACAGTTTTATTACGCGATATCGTTATGCCTAAGCCCAACATCACCAATTTTATGATCACTTCAGTAAAATCAACATAATTTTAGAAACCACACTGCAATTTGTTACGTGCAAAAATCTGCACTGCACACGATGACGAAAGCAAGCAAGCACAGCAGCACCACAGATTTATAAGTATTGAGCAGCACAGCGTAGTTATTGTATACTCTTTGCAGCACAGCACAGCACTACCAGTTGAGTGAGCACCACACCAACCAAAGAGTATACAATCTACGAACGAACGAAACGAAACATACGAAGCCTTAGAGCATTTATAACTGGAGATGTTAACGCAAGGCGTACCCCTCTGCCGGCCATAAGGCGCGACTTGGCCATGCACGTTATATAAAACTACTTCACTCATCACCGCGCGGCTATTAGTTGTCGTTTCGTGTCGCGAAGTAGTGCTCAGTAAAAATGGTGAATTGTGCGGTATTTCGGTGTAAAAGGAGATCAGAGACATCAAACTTTAGGGAACACGGTATTTCCTATCACAAGTAAGTGATATTTTAGTCAATTGTTTTTGTAATTACGTTTAATTTATATTTAATGGAATACCAGTTACGACAGTTTTAATACGACGCCAACGTCTTGGTAGGAGGTGTCGGTGAATTTATATTCCTTGGTAGAAGGCGTAGTGTGGGGACTAGTTGAGCGAAATCGATTAAATGAATGATGGAATGAACGTAAAATTAGAATAAAATGCGATGTGTTTTATCTTAGAGCATTTATAACGGGAGATGCCAAGCGCTACTTTTAGTACTAAAATCTTTCTGCCGGTTTTCGCGGGAGGCGGGGTAGTACGGTACAAAACACATTTACATAATCACGCATACTAATGCAGAAAAATTAAGCGTCCCTATAAACGCACACGCAAGTAAAAGCTGTACACCAACACAAAAACAATAACACAATTAAAGAATGACTGTTGTTACACTTTTGTTTAGTTACACACTAACACAAAAAAGTAGTGATGGGTTGTAAAAAGACCGACAAAATGAATGATTTCATATGAATGAAACAGGGTGGTTCAAAATCATATACTTTTTCTTTTTTTAGCCAAAATTAACAAACGTGTACCTGTCTAGCCTAGTAGGTATTACTAAATAAATAGAGTGCTGGCACCGACTCCAAAAATATCAGTAATTGTATAATGTCATAATAATAAAATTATAAGATTTGTTGAAAAAATGGATACCTATTTGTAAGTAGATTGAAATATAAATTCATAATGCAATTATTTTTAACTTTTTAGTGTATTTTTCATAACAAATTGGATAGCAGTTTTGGAGTCGGTTTTTTTTTGTAAAAAATATTTTATTAAGAGTTTGTAGAGCGTAATCTCTGAAACTACTGAAACGATTTTAAAAATTATTTTACAAATAGAAAGCTACACTGTTGTTGAGTAACTTTAAGCTATATTCTATTTTCGCAAGTAGTAAGTAATCTTTCAAGTAAGTAGTCTTTCATGAATGCATTTTTAGATAAATATTTTGTTTCTTTATTGGTATGATGTGTCCAGCAGTGGACTTACATAGGCTGATGATGATGATTGGTATGACGGGGTGAAAAAAATGAAGAGCAGTAGAAGAATAGCGGCTGTTAACAAATGCTCATAGCCCATGTCCCTCTCCAGCTAACATACTACAGCTATACAAAAATCACGTTCATACGATTCTGCGTTCAAAAAGTACAAAGAAAATAGCAATAAACCAACGACACAGCACAACTAAAACTTTAAGGGAGCTCCATGAAGCGACGTATTGAAGGCAGAATGACAGAGACAGATTTTGTAGAGTCCAATACTGAACATCCTTTTTTTAAATCGGTTAAATATGGGTACAAAAAACACATCGCATTTTATTCTAATTTTACGTTCATTCCAACATTCATTCAATCGATTTCGCTCAACTAGTCCCCACACTACGCCTTCTACCAAGGAATATAAATTCACCGACACCTCCTACCAAGACGTTGGCGTCGTATTAAAACTGTCGTAACTGGTATTCCATTAAATATAAATTAAACGTAATTACAAAAACAATTGACTAAAATATCACTTACTTGTGATAGGAAATACCGTGTTCCCTAAAGTTTGATGTCTCTGATCTCCTTTTACACCGAAATACCGCACAATTCACCATTTTTACTGAGCACTACTTCGCGACACGAAACGACAACTAATGGCCGCGCGGTGATGAGTGAAGTAGTTTTATATAACGTGCATGGCCAAGTCGCGTCTTATGGCCGGCAGAGGGGTACGCCTTGCGTTAACATCTCCAGTTATAAATGCTCTAAGTGTTTTATGTACCCATATTTAACCGATTTAAAAAAAGGATGTTCCGTATTGGACTCTACAAAAACTGTCTCTGTCATTCTGCCTTCAATACGTCGCTTCATGAAGCTCCCTTAAAATTTTAGTTGTGCTGTGTCGTTGGTTTATTGCTATTTTCTTTGTACTTTTTGAACGCAGAATCGTGTAGGTAAACGTGATTTTTGTATAGCTGTAGTATGTTAGCTGCAGAGGGACATGGGCTATGAGCATTTGTTAACAGCCGCTATTCTTCTACTGCTCTTCATTTTTTCACCCCGTCATACCAATCATCATCATCAGCCTATGTAAGTCCACTGCTGGACACATCATACCAATAAAGAAACAAAATGTTTATCTAAAAATGCATTCATGAAAGACTACTTACTTGAAAGATTACTTACTACTTGCGAAAATAGAATATAGCTTAAAGTTACTCAACAACAGTGTAGCTTTCTATTTGTAACCCCTGTCGGGCCAAGCCAAGATGCTATATAGGTTGGCAGAAATAAGTTAGTTAAGTTAGTTAAGTTAATTAAGTATGTAGACTAAGTTTTGATATGTGTATTTGTATTTTGATGTTTTATAGGGCAGTGTGGTCGACAAAGCCGGCGACAAAGCCCTTTAAATAAATAAATAAAAAAAAAGTCTATGGTAATAAAATAATTTCTACCAAGGAATTTGAATACAAGTTAAATTCCTGGGTATTCTACCTACTAAATGTCATCTGGGTAAAATTGGACCGACGGTACAACATTGGACCACACCCAAAACAAACACTTCATTATTTTTATCAGTTACCGAACTTGCTATTTGGTATTTACAACATCAAAAGATCATAAATCACAATTTCTGTGTAGTAATTCTATACATTTTATTTCGTAACTACCGGAAATTGGCTCATAAGTGGTCCAAAGTTACCCGGAATGACTGTATACCTATCTGTAATCTGTTTATCCATCTCATCTTTATTGAATCACTAGCTGGTACCCACGACTTCGTCTGCGTACTTTTAATCTCTTCATGCCTTTTTTTCGCAATAAAAGGTAGCCTATGTCCTTTCTCAGGGTCTTAAGGGTCCGGTGACAGCGGCTCGCAATTTCGAGGTGCGATTGGCTATTATTTCATTTCGGGGAGGTTGTTTGAAAGAATAACTCTAAAGAAACACGCATAAATACAGTTCGAACACAAATAATACAATAATATAAGGGAAATGTGCTTGAGTCAGAAATCATTTTGGTATTAGGTAAATGTAAGACCAAACATACTAATACCAAAATGATTTTTGATTCGGGCATGTTTCCCTTATATTATTGTATTATTTGTGTTCGAACAGTATTTATGCGTGTTTCTTTAGAGTTATTTTTTCAAACAACCTCCCCGAAATGAAATAAAATGAAATAATAGCCAATCGCACCTCGAAATTGCGAGCCGCTGTCACCGGAGCCTTAAGATTGTCTGAGCCAAATTTCATCAAAATCGGTTGAGAGGTTTAAGCGGGAAAGCGTAACAGACAGACAGACAGACAGAGTTACTTTCGCATTTATAATATTATATATTATAGTAGGGATTACAGATGGAAAAAACCATTATAATCCATTCATCCATTTATAAAATGAAACCACGTGACTCATTATTATATTATTATCAATATAAATTTCCTTAAAACGCTCCCTGCGTTTTAAGGAAATTAATATTCTCACAGTATATTTATGAAAATTTATTGTACACTCATAAACACATAGGTAGCTTTAAGAAAAAGAGTGACGCACATAACGTTAACACTAGAAATAAAAATAAATTATGCATTCCGAAATTTCGATTACAAAAGGTAAATGGCTCGTTCATGGGGAACGGTATACCTACGCTTCTATAATAAACTTCCAGAAAGTGCCACTGGGCTTCCTATTAAAAAATTTAAAGTGTACATTAAGAATTATCTGATAAGGAAGGCTTACTATACTATAGATAGTTACATTAAATGATAAAAGTGCGTGGCCCGATGTCCCGGTCGCTCTGCCCATCGACGCGGCTAACATAGGTAGGTATCTGCATTCTGCAATGTCTTTACTATTATGTTATTTAAAAAAAAGATTTTTTTTTGTTGTTTTACTTACCTACACACTTCTTACTTATGTATTAGTAGGTATTATTAGTTTGAAGCGTGTTATTTTTTATGAATCTGTTTACTTTTCCTTTTTCTGTTAGATTACTTAATGTTTATATAGCTTCAATAGGTTAGGTATTTTATTGCATTGTAACGAGGATCATACAAAAGAGCGATAGACACCAAGCCGAGTTTGTTGCCTGTTCTTCTCGGTGTTGGTCGCGTGGAACTGGCACTAGAGTCACCTAGTTTTAAGACGGTTCAAGATGGTCCTTGTGATTTTATTGAATAAACATATTTTGACTTTGACTTTGACCATGCAGCAAGGAAATAAAAACCTACTGCTAACTATTTTATTTATTCTGACGACGATTTATTTATTACGATTCTGACTATGTATAGTTATTATATATTATTATACACCTCATCACAAAGTCCTGCAACAAGCACGATTAATGATGCAAGAGCCCGTTTAACTCGATACTACACTGAAGATATCCCGGACGTCAGCCTATACGAGATCCGAACAGCTCTCAAGCAGCTTAAAAACAACAAGGCACCGGGAGAAGACGGAATAACGACATAGCTTCTGAAAGTGTGCGGAACGCCGGTAGGTACTTAAAAATCCTTCAAAGGCTAGTCGATTCCGTCATCTATGAGGGTACGATGCCAGACGCATGGGGCAGGAGCGTGGTGGTACTTTTCTTTAAGAAAGGTGATAACACCCTCTTCAAGAATTATAGGCCCATCTCGCTGCTGAGCCATGTTTATAAGCTGTTTCGAGAGTAGTTACTAATCGCTTCGGCAGGTTATACAGAAAACCGAAGAGTATAACCAGCCGCTATGTTTAGCGTTTGTGGACTACGAGAAAGCCTTTGATTCGGTCGAAACCTGGGCAGTCTTACGGTCACTCCAGCGATGTCAAATTGACTATCGGTATATCGAAGTGTTGAAGTGTTTGTACAGCAAAGCCACTATGTCTATCCGACTCCAGGACCAGAGCACGGATCCTATCCAACTGCATGGTGAGACAGGGAGATGTAATTTCTCCGAAACTGTTCACCTCGGCATTGGAGGATGTTTTCAAGTTGCTGTCCTGGAATAGATATGGCATCAACGTCAATGGCAAATACATCACTAACCTTCGATTTGCCGACGATATAGTCATAATGGCGGAATCGCTGGAAGATCTAGGCACAATGCTCAGACCTCGATATTGTCTCCCAACAGGTGGGTCTTAAGATGAACATGAGCAAGACGAAAATCATGTCTAATGCTCATGTCGCACCCGTGCCGGTACATGTTGGGAGCGATATCATCGAAGTTGTTGACCACTACGTGTATTTGGGTCAGACGATCCAACTAGGTAGGTCCAACTTCGATAAAGGGTCAGCCGACGAATCCAACTCATATGTGTGCGCATACTATGTAAAACATGATTCTTACAAGCGCAATATCTGGGAAATAGTGGGTCTTAGAGAAAAAAATCAAGAGGACCATTTTTATAGAGAATTTTAAGATCTACAACTTTGCTCTGAAGTACTTTTTCGAAAAACTTACCGTTTTCGAGAAAAATCCAAAAAACCTAAAATTTTGACCTTGGGCCCCGAATAAGTCCCTTAGCACACATGGGACTGATTGGGACTTTTGAAACTTTATTCCTTGTGGTAAACCTAAGGTCTCTACGAAGATTTGGCTCTGTCGGAATTTTCTTTATTTCAATTGTCTAAATTGACCGGACTACTACCAGTTTAATAAGCTCAGTAGGATACCTACTTTTTCTGGCGTCACATAATGGTGCATTTGCCATTGGTCACCAAATCCATTTCCACATGCACAAAATGGATCAGACGATTTCCTCACGTCCTAAATGGGCTGGGGTACCTACCTAGGTAGGTAGTTACATTAGTGCCCCAAGCGAATTCTTATAAAACAGTGGCACGTTTACCTACTATAAAGATAGAAACTCTTAACCAGTCTAATCTTACTCCTAAATTCTCTTACAGTCCTTGTACCTACAATAGGACTCTTCAACGCTCTGCTACAAAGACACGCTGACAAGTAGGTACGTAAGTAGAAAGGAATCGATGACAGGGACAAAGCCTTTCAAAAAAAAGTAAAAACAAAAACTCATCGACATAGAGGTAAAAAGAAAAAAATATCAAAAAAAAAACAAAATAAAATAGAAAACAATTGAATTTATTAATTAAAAGCGAAATAAGGAAGTACAGATTATATTATTAAGTATAAGAAATAATAAAATAACAACCAAGAATATCAAATAATCGACACGCATTCAAATTGTCTAAACTATTAGTAAGATTGGCGAGATAGTTCCTCATATTATTATGCTAAAATGCGCTCAGTTGCCTTTCTACATTTCAGCTGATGCTGAAACTGGCCACTGAAAAAAACAAATGAATTGATCGAAACATCCTCATTTATTTCAGCCGAAATCGCTTAAACTAAAGATTATTCATATAACATGGTCGTTCTTCATTCTACATTCCTAGATCCCACATTGGTGTTAACATTCGAATACAAATTGATATGAACGCAGAAATGCTGTCGTGAGGTTAGAATAAAGGGAGCCTGCGATGTCCGCTACAAAGTGCCGTGTAAAGGTAGGTACTAATATCATGAAACCACTGCCACGAAAAATACACTGAACAAATTAATAATATTGATAGAGATCTACGGAACACCTTTGCCGTGAGAATTATAACAATTTAACCATCTTTCAGGCTCCCATTATTAGAGTTGATTGAATAAAATTTACAGTATTTGCAATATGATAATTTGTTAGCTCGAAAGACTGTTGAAAGCTCTCTCACTATCCTGAAACATTGTCGTTTGTTGAAGCATGATTATAGAACGTGCTTCATTCGACTAGCGACATAATTGACACATTATTATGATAAGTAAAAGTAATAAAAACGGATTCGAAACAAAACAAATTCTGATAATTATTAAACAAAAATAACATAAAGCAATTTTTTGTAAAATAAACAATTAAAAATAAAATAAAATTGCAATGATTAAAAGAAAATTCGAAATTAATCCACAAGGGGCACGAAACAATTATAAGTCATTCTGATGAAGATATTTATTCCATTCAGACAAAAGTACTAGGTAGGATTGGAGTCTGCATATTTCGTGATTAAGGCACACAAAAAACCAAAGATCATTAAATTACAATGCAAGACTAACCTCACGAAACGAAAGTAATTTGTAGAGATTACTTAAATTACAGATATAATTAAATCTTAAAGAACTAGAAATAATCGTAAATTAATTATTACATTATAATATTAGTAGAACAGCATAATCTGTGCCGTTCAGCTAAATAACAAATAAAAATAATTATCGAATGTTTTTAAAGAAACAATAGGTCGCCAGTGAAGAAAGACGCTGCTGTGATGCTCGGTATCTGTAGTATAGTATCTACGGTAATACTTTAAATATTAAACTATATCTATGCTTCTCAGTCTTTGTTTCATTATTTATAGATTACAGCCATCATCGAAGATTCCCGTCTACAATAATTATTGACGCCCTTCTTTCAACGACCATAATACATATTATAAATACACACAACATAACTAGATAAAAATTCACACATATTTAGTATGTGTCATTATGACAATGTGTAGACAGTGTGATTCAGTTGTGCGAGGCCAAACTTTAAGCTAATCAAAATATTGCAGCAAAGTGCTCGTGAAAGAAAATGTACATTTGGCAAGTATGGCATAAAGCAAAAATAATAAACCGTTGGAATCTTTTGCCTCAAATAGCATACATTTCACAGTTTTCTATATGCAATTGTAACAAAAAACGCACCTTGTTCGAAAACAAACAAAAACACAGTTATTTAAATGTCGATTCATAAAAATCGGGAATATTTAAAGTCAAACTAATATAAATTCACTAAAAGTCGAACTAACTTAATTGTTTTCATTTGAGTGTTAAATATTTATTATTCTTCTAATATTTTTATACAGAATGGTTTCAATAACTCTTTTCACCCATTACTAGTTTTGAAAGCCTTGCTCCACTGAATGACACTGTGAAAGCCGATGTACTAATTATGCAAAATCAAGAAGTCAATTCGGTATGATTATACAAGATGAGATATTAATCATAAAATATAAATGTAATGATTATAATACCTATACAATTATCTTATGACTACATTTTATTATAATAACTTGCTGGCCTTTAAGTATTGAGATATTTGGATTGTACACACATTAGTAAGTACAAATAAGAGATTAAATAGTAGATTAACTGTTATGTACTTTAATAGTAGTGCTAGTGCACATGGGACGAAAACATGTTTTCAATATTCGTATTATTTATCTTTCACCGTAATACAAGCTAGTGCCTAACTAAAGCAGAGGTCAGCGGATCGCTTCGCTCGCTAATCGCATATCGCCGTAGCTCACCATTTAATCTCGATAGTTTCTGGCAATGAAATTGCAACTATTTTAAATACCTGATTCATTGCGATTTGTTTACCAAATGACATTGGAAATTTACCGTCATAGAAATGATTTAGCACTTAATTCACTACTCATCGCCGCTTTCTGAAAGCTCGATCAAAACTAATTGGCTGTTAATTCATTTGCTATCTTTATCTTATTTGAAGTACCAAGCCGAGTTTGTTACCTGTTCTTCTCGGCGTTGGTCGCGTGGAACTGGCACTAGAGTCACCAAGATGGTCCTTGTGATTTTATTGAATAAACATATTTTGACTTTGACTGTAAAAGCTTTGATCTAGCTTTCAGAAACCGTCGCTTATAACCTACCAGACAATTACGATTGAAATACTCCGTTTCCCAGTGCGCTAGTCTAAAAACGCGATGCAATAAGTTAAATATGATTAAATACGGTTACATTTTCTACGGATATATTCGATGCATTTAAATCCACAACATAATTATCAGGCAAATGACATGGATTCTGAATTGTAACAAATTATCTCAAACACTTCTCATAAACAAAAATAAGATAACAATAACAAAATATAATTATTTGAAGATTAGGTCTATTTATTATGTCGATTGTTTTGACTTTAGATCCCGATTGACCCCTCACTGAGAGCTAAGCTGACTATTTATTATTGCAAGTCTACGATGTATAGTTTAGCTTCAAGAGCAGATAACAGACGAACATATACATACAATAAAAAACCACGATAATTAAATAATCAGATAACAGATGGACATATTATATACCCCGGAACACTATGGAACACAAAAAAAACATTAATACTAAAAAATGTCAAAATTAAATAAAATAATCATAAGAAATAAATTCCAGAAATATCAATTAAATTGTATGAATAGATTGGCACACATTTGTGGCGTCAAATGAATAAATTATTAAAAATGTAATAATAATAACTATTGCAATGACTGTTGCTATGTAGCTACAGTGCAGGCAGCATAGTAGTGTGAAATCACTACGGCACACACCTCAGGAGCTAAGATCAAAACACTCAACTTCACCGGCATATAAGTCTAATTCTATTACTCACAATAAAATAGTGTTTCCTTTGTGAAAATCTAAAAAAGAAGTCTGTAGTTGCTAACACTGCAGCCCGGAAATAAACCATTACGTTACGATTAAACTTATCAACTAAGATCCAATTTTTCAACTCTTTGGGATAAAATGGAGTAATAAATGTTTACTACAGAAATTTGGCGATGCTCGTCGTAGCCGGTATTTTCTCTACTGAACATTTATATCTAGCCCTAATGTAATGGTATATTGTATTGTTAGAAAATATGTGAGTATGGATACTGAGTTACGCAAAATTATAGTTAAACTTCCCCATTCACTTCATAGTCCGGTGGGTAGGTTGAATGAACCCCAAGTGTTGCGGCAAGCTTGCCGCATCGCGCCCCGCGCCGCACTGCTCCGCCATCGCCCCTGAGCCTTCTCGAGCCCTCCTGAGCCCTCGGCCGATACAGCCTTCTACACGTCCTCACGTACAAAACGTAAAAACCACTCACAATCACAAGAATCACACATCTGAAAACAAGTGATCTACCTTCTCATGCTACAGATAATAATAATAACTACAAGTTACAGGCACGTCGGAGGTACTATAAGTATCAGTAGACAGGGGCACTCGGAGCGTTTACAAATGCCAAGGCGCGTAGAGGTTGGCGTATCGGCGTAGGAGACGCCGGTTTAGTCTATGCTAGTCATCGCACTTGCGACAGGAACCTGGCAGGTCGAAGTTGAGGACGAGCAGTTTGGTTTCTTCGGTGCCGTTGCGCGAGCCGACGGCGCACACCAGTTTGGTGGCGGAAGCTCGGATGCGCCAGACCACGCCCCCAGAGCCGCCCGACCCGAGCTCGACC
Source organism: Plemyria rubiginata (assembly GCA_963576535.1). Classification (NCBI taxonomy): domain Eukaryota; kingdom Metazoa; phylum Arthropoda; class Insecta; order Lepidoptera; family Geometridae; genus Plemyria; species Plemyria rubiginata. The sequence continues at coordinate 1,958,411 of OY754905.1, forward strand.
AGGTTGCGGATAAACTCGCCCGTATGCACGTCCCACAGCTTGACTGTGCCGTCGTCCGATGACGTCACCACAAACCGGTTGCTCGACTGAAGGCACGTCACAGCCGACTGGTGCTTGTTGGGACCTGACAATCAACAAAACGGTTAGCTCTTCCGCTGAATACTGTTTGGAAATAATCATAATAATACAATAATTAATCAACACACTTTTGAAGTAACTTCCAACAAATCCAATTCATCATTGAACGATTTGCATTCAAAATGTGGCAGGTGAGGAGCACCCCAATCCAGCAATGTAAGATGTGTTTACATAGGTTATCTCTGATCTCTCTCATACCTGACAGTGTATGCAGGCAATGTCCCGTGGTGATATCCCAGACTTTGACTGTAGAGTCAGCGTTGCCCGAGACAAGAATATTTGAGTGCAGCTCCATGCCCGAGGTGAGAGATTGGTGGCCGGTCAGAGTGTGCTTCAGCTGCCCCGTCTCGACATCCCACACGCGAATCGAAGTGTCCAGCGAGCCACTAACGACGTGCACGCCGTCGAACTAGAAATTCATGATAATGCGTTAAAATCTGGTGTACCTATCTAAAATAGTAGACATAGATAGATAACACTTTATTGTGCACAATGATACATAAATCCAGCCGTAAATTAATGGAGTATAATGGGCAGCCTTATCGCTGAAAACTATTACTTCCAGGCAACCTTAGGATGAAAAGTATTTGAACAGTGGTAATGAACGGCAGTGCACGAAGATTCGAAATAACTAGTGACTCGATAAGAAAAAGAAGTAGGGTAACTAGGTAGGGTATAATAAAAAATATCTATCTATGTAATTATATAATGTATTAAATCATTTAGTACCCATAACACAAGCTTTGAGTAGCTTACTTTGGGTCTAGATGGTGCTGTGTGGATCGACCAGCATTAATTATTTATTTATCTACAAGCTCCATCAATTCTGGCCACATATTCACATTGATCATCTTACCTGCAAGCTGTAGACCCTGTTGGTGTGACCGGCCAGTGTATGCAGACATTCGCCAGTGTCAGGGTTCCATACTTTGACGAAGTAATCGTATGCTCCGGAGACGACCACCTTGCCGTCGTATTGCACGCAGCGCACCGCCGCCATGTGACCTACGAGCACTTTGATGCAGCGCCCGTCAGGGATCGACCAGAGGCGCAGGGTTGCGTCGCGGGAACCTGACACCACCCTGTCGACAACAACATAAAATTTTTGTCTTGAGGGTATATGTTTTTGTTGTTTTTAATTTTTTGTTAGTTTTTATGTAAATGTTAGATTTCTCGTTTTAACGTATGAGTTAAGTACCTATATGTAAAGTTTGAACTAGCTGTAAGTAAATAAATAAATAAAAAAAACAATATATACTGATACCAGTAGCGACCCGCGATTTCACCCGCGTATAGTTTTAAATCCCGGTATTCCCACGGGATAAAAAGTCACTTATGTGTTAATCCAGACTATAATATATCTCTGTGCCAATTTTTACCAAGATCCGTTCAGCCGTTCTGCAGTTATAGAGTAAGAAACATCCATCCATCCATCAATCCTTCCATACTTACAAAATTTCGCATTTATAACATTAGTAGGATTTATAACAAAAAAAAAGTAATATAGTTTTTTTACGGTAGATTATCCCTCAGGTAGATTCTTTTCAGACGTCTTAAAAGGGTTACGTCCAAAAGTGCCTGTAATTACACCGGCGACCACACTCTTTAAGAAACATTGTTGCTGCTTAACGGCGGAAAAAAGCGTGGTGGTAGTATTTCCCCGGACGAGCCCTACACAAGAATCTCTACGACTGCTTCTACTTCTGTCTAGACTCACCTGTCCTGGTAGAGATGCATGCATCGCACTGTGGAAGTGTGTCCAGCGAGCACTTTCAGGCAACGGCCAGACTTGGCGTTCCATACGCGCAGCGTGCGATCGGTGGAGCCGGAGATCACCAGATGGCCCACCATCTGAGAAGACCACACGCCGCCCGAGTGACCCACCAGAGTCCGGAGGCACTGGAATTTAAGATATTGCATAATCTGTTTGTCAAATATTATTGTCATACTAGTTGCGCCCCGCGGTTTCACCCGCGCAGATTTAAATCCCGGTATTCCCACGGGATAAAAAGTAGCCTGTGTTATTCCAGACTATAATGTATTTCTCTGCCAAGTTTCATTCAGATCCGTTTAGCCGTGAAAGAGTAACAAACATCCATCCATCCATACTTACAAACTTTCACGTTTATAATATTAGTAGGATTTAAGTGATCTTTGGAATTGGATATGTGTAATCAAATAGTCTTTATTTTAATAATTTTAATGTAGAAGGCTACAACGATAGTACCATGGGGTAAAGCAAAAGAAAAAATACGATAAGGGGAGATCAAGGTTATTGATATTTCAATCAAGCCACCACCGAAATACGCAATCTTCTTCTGACCTTCAACTTGCGCAATCGTCTGATACATAACTTTCAGCGAATATATATCGACCTTCGATCTTAAAAAGCACCTTGAAGCCTAATTTCATGAAACCACAAACGACACCTGAAACCTCATACAGATAGTTCTAGTTAATTTTTTAGTATCAGCACCTCGAGCATGGATCATCCATAAGAAAAAAATTGACAGCAATTCTCGATAAATTTGAAAAACGAATGAAAGTTTATGTATACAAAAACAGCCGTGCAAGCATGTAACTTTTCAAATTTCATCGTATCGATAATCCATGCTCGAGGCGGATACGATAAGAATATCTAACAATCCAAAAAAGTAGTACAGAATGTGAATAATACGTTTTTCATCACATCTATTCGAAAAAAACGACTTGGTTCGCCTTTATGCGCACCCAAAGGTGGTGTTTTCTATAAGAAACAATAAGTGCGCGGGAAAGTTAATTCCGGCGCACTTATTAAATAAGTGCGCCGGAATTAACTCTCCCGCGCACTTTTTGAATTTGGAATATCTTCGCTTTAAGTTCGCCTATGTACTTCATTTTTGTGCAATAAAGAATGTTCTTATCTTATCTTATCTTATGTGCCTTTTTTTTCTCATAGTGGGTGATGAAAAGTAGAGTGTACCACTCGGGAGCAAAATATATTTTTGGCTAGGGCAACGTACTTTGAATCCCTCGCTACGTTCAGGATTCTACTAAAGAATCCCTCGCTAAGCTCGGGATTCTACTCTAGAATCCTTCACTCTGGATTCAAAAAAGCGCCCTCGCCGTAAAAATATGATTTCGCTCCCTTATAATACAATCTACTATTGTAGTGATGCTTACCTTCCCAGTAGCTGCAGACCAGACCTTCAAGGTGGTGTCGTCGCTGCCGCTCAGGATACGGTTCCCATAGAACTGGAGGCACGTGATCACGTGGTCATCATGGCCGCGCAGCTCGACGGCGCTGTCAATCGGCTTGTGGAGCCACCTGGAAGAGGCAATTTGGCTTTATATCTGCACCGCAGTTGCTGCCTTTGCACTCACGCGTCACGGAAGACCAGCGGTGTAGTAGTGCACCAAACACTATCACAGCGTAATGGGTGACGACCGATTTTGTTGTCTTATCCTAGCCAATACTGTTCTTTATATTTGGCCTATGTTTTGGTAACACAAATTCCCATAGAGGTAGGCAGACACCACGGCATTCCACTAGCTACGGTCCTTACATACCTCTTTCGCTTCATTCACTATCATAACATTCTTAAAACACTTTAACTAGACTATTTAATGGATAGGGCATATCATACAAGTTGATGAATTTCTGAATGGTTAATTTTCTGCATGACATTATTATTATTGTATTATCTACTTAGTACCTACCTGCTTAATTTAATCATATCATAATCATCATCATATTGAATCCTTAGGCAGTGTAAATATGCTCACTCAATTTCATGTTCCTAATATCATAAGGTTTAGATATTAATGTTACAGTATGAATCTTAAATCCTAGGATCATACTATTTTCTGGACAGGCATCCTTATGATTTTTGAGAAACACAATGCCACAATTAGTTATTAAGTAATAATATTATGTAATCTTAGCAAAGTGCAAATGCACAAGTTACAAAATAACGATGAGACTGCGAAAGTTATAAAACTGTGGTGCAGTCTACGAATAAATAATAAGTCATTTATTTGTAGGGTGCAGTCTCAACGCCCACCTTCGAAACCAATGAGCAAGCTCTGTTATTTAATGAACTAACAGGAAAGTATAAAAAAAAACTAAAAGTTACAAAAACGTTCATTGTGTGAAGGGGTCTCCTGATTACACATGTCTCCTAAGAGCCATGGTTTAACAGGAGGAACCCCCATATATGTGTGTATGTAATGAAAAAAAGCCTTTATTCCTAACACAATGAAACAATTAACAAAAATTACTTTAAAAATTTCAAAACACTTAAAAAATACAATTAAAAAATGTTAGGACCTGTATGTGTATAGGCCTCTAGGCTAGGGTGTGTATAACACCTTCTTTTATTTGTTCTACTCACCTGTTTTCAATCAAGTACTGGCGCATATAGGCACCTTTCCAGGGACTAGCGCAGCGCGGGAGATGACGAGGCACGCGTTTAAGTGTGGTGATGCCGACACGGCGACATTGCTCCTTCCACAACAAATTGTCGTCAGCTAGCCATCTGTTGGAACCAACCTTGATAAGAATACTGAATAAATTTCTAGACTACCCTGACATATGTTTTGTTGCCGAGTGTACCTTCTAGAGACTACAACTCCGTTGAGGAAGTCCTAAAACTCGGCTATAGACGTCTAAGACTATCCTTCATAATATCTTCATTTATAGGTAGGGACATTCAAACATTACATTAACAAATTATGGTCACAAGTTGGTATTTTTAAAATCGCTATATAAGATTTAAGATTACCGCTGCATGAAATAACAATTTTTAATTTTAATGTAGAGCCGTTTCCGACAAGAACAAGCAGAGAGAGAGTGGATGGAAAGGGCTAAGAATCGTTCTTCCTGGAAACGTATAGGGGAGGCCTATGTCCAGCAGAGGACTTCTTTAGGCTTATGATGATGATGTGTAGTTTATAAGCAAACAATGTAATGTAACTTTTATTGTGACCCTATGCTATGTCGTAATACCCAAAAGGCTGATCCAAAGTGCAGCAGGACATAAGCTCTTCAGAGAGAGGTGCGAGTTATGTAAAAGCACTTGCTAACGAACCCTAATATGAGAACTAGAACATTGAATACACGAACAATGAAAAAGTGTCAATGAACCCCTTTGAATTTTTCTTTAGAAATTGAACATAAGGGCAATATAACATAGTATAGATAGTGTTAGTATAGTATAGATCAAAAATATGCAGTATAGTGTTGAAAATAAACTAAAACTCTATTATGTATGTTATGTGTATTGAATGTTTCCAAATGCTAGGTACTCAGAATTTTTTGCAAAAAAATATTATCAAATGTTGCCATGTTACTAAATTTTAATCAACGTTGCTTCATCAATTTCGTAACTTTTATAAAACAGTCAACATTCCCTAATTCTCGTTAATTTATGTTTTTGGTGGTACGGACGCGAAGAGTAACATTCAACAAACAGTAACAAGTAGCCACAAAAGTTACAGAAAGTTCCCTAATGTTGCACAGTGTTGCTCAACATAAAACTCAGGTGTGGATGCACCGTAAGAGGGACGATCAGCGATACGTCCAAACCTTACATTTGGTACATACCCACATTTTTCAGTAGTTGATATTACATACGTGACAGGTTGCAAGCCCATCACCGATGTTAAAATACTAACTGATTTAAACTGGAATGTTTTAAATGTTACCGAGGACCCTTCGGGGTCACGCTTAGAGCTCTAGAAATGCGTACATAGGTACTTTTGCAATTGCAAAAATCATAATATGGGTTTGAACTCACGATCGAGAGGCCCAAGACTACCAAGTCAATTGATGTTCAAATGACGTCATTAATGCTACTCATTGCACAATCACGGCCACATGACACATGCGACACCTGGTATAGGTAACATTATCCGTTCGTGTTGTACCTGGCCGTGAGAACGGCCATTGGAGCACATGTTGTTGTAGCTACACTAGACTAATCTCTATTTTTTATACTTTCTGATGGAACAAGCATATGGCCCACCTGATGTGTAAAGTCAGGATTGTACAGGGTAAACGACTGACAAGTTAGCGTACTAACTTCAAATCGATTAACATTGGGGTTTTTTCAGGTCAGCGCTGACTTGTCTCGAATAAGGAGTCATTCAGTTACCCTGTATAATCCTGGCTATCGCCTATATTGCCCGCCCGGTACGAACGTTATCTACGAGGCACTGCCCTTCCTCCATTAGCCTAGGCATAAAAGACTTGAAGGGAGTGTGTGCCAATAGTTACTTACAATGAGGCTCACTTTCAATTCTCAATCTATACTGTGCAACAAAGGACACGTTCCATCATCAAGAGGTGGTATGGAAAGAGGCAGACAATTAATCACGACTTCTGGACTATAAATCTATCTATAAATAGACAAAACGGAACAAACGGCTCAGGGAAACCAGAACAACCACAAGAAAAATGGAAAGATCAAAATGAAAAAGCCTTAAAACAGGGTGTCAAATATAGGTCACTGCTGCTTAAAGTTTTGAAGAATGACTCGTAGACATGGACAGACATTTATTTGCTAAAAAAAACACACATAAACTACAAAAAAAATGAATATCAGATAATACCTAATTATCTACATTAGGTACTAAAAAACGCACTCATACTAAATTTATTACAAACTAGCTGACCCGGCAGACTTCGTACTGCCTACATCGATAATTCCAAGCATTTTCATATTTATACACCCTTATTAAACCTTCTCTGGACTTACAAATAATTCAAGGCCAAAATTAGCCAAATCGGATCAGCCGTTCTCGAGATTTAGCGAGACTAACGAACAGCAATTCATTTTTATATATATAGAAGATAGATAATATTTAAAAGCAGTGTTTTACTTATGTGAAATTTGGAAAATGAAAACTTGCAAACATATAACCCAGGAGCACCGATGTGACATTATGCCCAGAACAAAAGCTATCGTGCCAACCTAGATAGATAGAAGATGAAAAATCCTTACCTCCAGTATTGGCAAGTCTGAGCGGCGCGCAGTAAGTCCTTCGGCTGCAGGTAGCCTAGCACAGTGAGCGCCAGTTCCTTGGGCAGGAGAGATATGAAGTCACGCTGGAAAAGCGGCTCGATGGACTTCATCATGTGTCGCACCTGGCCTGCCGCGCAGCGACCGATGAGCGCGTCTATCGCCTGGATCTTCTCGTTGTTCGTCCACGATTGAAATCTACAAACAAATAAACTGATATAGGCAATGGACAGACAGAGAGCGTTCTGCGTTCCGCGTTCTTTGTAATGCGAAGGATCTATAGCGCCCGCGCACACAGAACGCAGTCAGACCGCGGCGGTCATTCGGTCGACGCAGAATGGACGAACGCAGAACGCTCTCTGTCTGCGCGGAGCCATAAGCCTTCGCTGAATGCTGTTTACATGATCGTTATAATCAGTAATCACATCTGCTTCGTAAGTCTGGACGAACTAAACGTAACATAAAACCATTTTTAGCTTACTATGCAGTACCTCTAGTTTGATCACGATATCATTGATCAGACGTGTTATATGTTTACCTAACTGTAAAACCAAAGGCATATAAGAGACAATTGATTGAAATTGGTTTCGCCCATTGTAGATGCAAAGTTCATCTATCACTATGAAAATTGACAGAGGACACTGAGTCACAATAATTATGGTTTTTCTGTTTTTATAGAAACGTTACTGTTGTGTGGTTCTTATGATGATTACAATGTATGTTTCATCTTGGGCCAAGTGACACCGAGCCAAATTACAGCCCGATACCCAAGAATGTGTGTAAAGAACAAAAATTAAAGCAGAACTTTCATTTTTTTTTGCATAAATGAGTTGTGAAAACTTAGGTAGGCGAACTTATGAATGATAGTTTAATTGGCGTTTATATGACTGACACATCGCGCTGATGGCCTGGCGAGGGACAATCGGAGGAAGCGTTGCGTGCGTGCATTAGTTTCGATGTGTTTTGCAGTATTTTGAGATGTTTTTAATATCATTTTTTTCAATAGACTTTTTTTGGTTGCATACACAAAACAAATAAATAACGAAGTATTAAAGATCTTAACGAACATAATAACGTAAAGCCACATAATGCTGTCAAACTAACGTTTCATTCACGCGGTCCCAAACGATCTGTCCGCCATGTTTAAATTGCGTTGTGTTGTGTCGTTTACTTTGGTTAAGAAAATATTTAAAATCCATTCGAGTACATAATATTACCTATTACCAACGATGGAAAACGCCTTCAATATAATGTCAGCAATAAACGACTGACACTGACGGCTGACGACATTGTTAGGATCGCGTGTAGTCGGTGGAAAGGGCTCAAAATCGTTCTTCCTGGAAACGGATAGGGGAGGCATAATGTCCAGCAGTGGAATTCTGTAGGCTGATGATGATGATGAATAAACGACTACGTCAATAGCTTGTTACGAACTTTCTACGAGCTTTCGGCTCGAACTCAGAAATTTGAAGTTTACGGCTTCTCTAGGGCACGTGCCAAAACACGTTTAAATTAAACGTTTGAAGTATGTAGTTACTGTTACTTTTTGTGAAACATTAACTTTCTGTTTGACCAATTTTAACGGCTTCTATCTATTGTTGATTCGACATTTTGAAAGATATAAAATTACTAAATAGAATTTTGAAAAATCGCAAACAACCATTTTGTGTGCAATCACATTGCGCACAGTTTAGTAAAAATTTGATTTTGATTGATGCAAGTTTTCCTACTCAAAAGTTTGCTTATGTACGAAAACTAGAAAAGCAAACTTTTATGTAGGAAAGCTTGAACCGATCAAAAATAATTTTTTTCTTAACTGTGCGCAATGTGATTGCATACAAAATGGTTGTTTGCGATTTTCGGAAAATGTGTTTTGTAATTTTATATCCTTCAACAAGTCAAAACGTGCGAGCGAGAGTCACATTAGCTCTGGTCTTCACCTTAAAGTAAAATCACGTTTTGGATTTTTCCAAACTTTTATTCAAATTACGAAAAAATTGATTCAATAAACAAAAGTAAGCTGGCTAGCATTAGAACAAAATACAAATTTATATAGGTTTTAGGCATTTAGGTTTTTTGGTTCTGATCTGCTAGCTTTATACCGATATTTTTTTGTAATAACATACCGTGATAACTTATAAAAAAACTCCAATAAGCTATTTAATCATGGCGATAATAGCATCCGTTCCATTCATCGTGTAACTCGTTTATCGATAAAGTATTTATGTACCTATATGGTAAAAGAGAATAAAACTATTATGTAAAATATTTGACGAATATCTTGCTCATGATTTTGATTTGAGCCGGACCATGATTTGAATTGCCAGTACCTCAATCGTTTCACAGCTAGAGGGTAAAGAGGAATATATTTCCTTCCGATAATGATAATAAGCCAGTATACATATATATAAGTAACTAGCTGGTACCCGCGACTTCGTCTGCGTACTTTTAATCTCTTCATCTCTTTTTTTCGCAATAAAAGGTATCCTATGTTCTTTCTCAGGGTCTAAAGATTGTCTGTGCCAAATTTCATCAAAATCGGTTGAGAGGTTTAAGCGGGAAAGCGTAACAGACAGACAGACAGACAGACAGAGTTACTTTCGCATTTATAATATTAGTTAGGATAAGCGTTTGACATTGGATTGTAGATTTTTAAATTACATAGGCAGCTTTTTGTTTTTATTCAAATTGGAGTCATCCAGACGTTATTCTAAAGGCACACACACACCAAACCCGTCGGCGCGCGCCGGCTCTAACCGGCCGGCGCGGGTAGAAAAACAATACAAAACAAGCCCGGTCAAATCCGCCGGACCGGCTGGTTGGGTGTGTAGAGGCCCTAAAGGAATCATTTAGAATATCGTCTGGATGTCTGCTGCATCGTCAATTTCTGGCCTTTTAGACATTTAAACATTCATGACGCAGACATGAGTACCTAAATTAGGATAAATACATTAATAATAAAACATTTTTCTAAAATAATTAAAGCTGTCATCATCACAGAAGCAACGCGCTGGCAAACAATTTTTCTGATTACCTTTAATCTAAATAGGCAGGTCTCAAATGTGCCAAATAATTACTAGATCAAATCGAAGTGACTCGTGACCTGAAGGCAAGTGAGTCAAATATTCACTAGCTAGCTTCAGCGCAATCATTGGATACATCGTGGCAATAAAGCCAGCTTCTTGGGTATAATTGATTGTCACTGATTTGCTCGATTGCATGCTTTTCAACAGTGATAAAAAAAGAAGAACAACATACTAAATAAAAAAAAAAAATAAATAAAAAAATAAAAAAAGAAGAACAACATACTAAAGGACCATCCTACTAATATTATAAATGCGAAAGTTTTTAAGTATGGATGGATATTTGTTACTCTATAACTCCAGAACGGCTGAACGGACCTTGGTGGTACAGATATATATTATAGTCTGGAATAACAAATAGGCTATTTTTATCCCGTGGGAATACCGGGGATTACAACTACGCGGGTGAAACCGCGGGGCGCTACTAGTATTATTATAAGGTACAGCAAAATGGGCTCTTATCGCTAAAAGTGGCCTTTCTGACTACCATGGTGCCGGATCAGAACCGATATTATTGGGAACCAAGTTTTGAAACGTCTTATTGTTTAGGGGAGCGAAGCGAACGAAAATCTTAGCTTTGCTGAGGCGATTTGGCATTTTAGAGAAATCTAAGAACAGACAAGAAACTGACGACTGCTCTTGGTTTCTTCCTTAGTAGGTAAGTGGTTTGTAATAGACAGTTTTTAAGAGTAGTAGAGATCTTTGCGAACGACTCGTCCGTGGAAGTACTACCACCACGCCTTTTTCTACCGCGAAACAGCAACGCTGTTTCCGTTTGAAGAGTGTGGTCGCCGGTGTAATTACAGGCACATGAGGCTAAACATCTGTATGCCTCACGTTGGACGCAGGGCAGTGCATCGTAGGGCACGTTCCTGTCGTGCGTTACTTAACGAGGCAATGCTTTGTTATAGGTGATGGTTACCACTTGACAACATCTGCTTGTTCCATCAGCTGGTAGTATAAAAAAAGACAGGAATGAAGAGGCACTAACTTGGATAGCCAGGGCTTGATTTCCGGCGGTGGGCTCTGATCTGACGGCGTCTGGTTCTCTGGGCTCGGAGGCGACTGCCAAGAGGAATCTCCGCAGCTGACGTAGGATCCATCAGGGCAGAACTTCTTTGCCGAGACGGGCGCGAGCGGGTTGCGGCGACGCTTCCTCTGTTGAAATTGTATAATTTATTGACTGCTCAAGTTACCTTGTACCTAAAACCTACCCTAAAATACATTAATAAAAAATGTCGCGGTTTTACCATCTCAGAGTAACGCTATCTGTTATCCATCATCATCCCCTCCATTGTAGACAGCACTATCAAAGCCGTGAACATTTAATTGAAATACTTATTTTCCGGTTTTTTTTACCATTGAATTACAAAAGACTCAAGAGATAGTAGATTAAATGTCAGTGTATAATTATCATCACGCACACTGTACAAGTTTTGTGGTTTATATTATAATACTGTATGCATGGCGAATAATTCAGGTTAAAAAAAATAAGTTTTATATTTGTTGGTATCAAACTCTAGCGTCAATCCAAAGGTATCCGTGATAAAATATTATTACGGATACCTAATGTTAAGACCACAGATGAAAGAAAGAAAGAAAACATATTTATTTCGTCCCACAATCACAGGTAGGTACTTACTTAAAACTAACAGAAAATAAAATAATAACCTACACTAATAAAGAAACGTTGGCAACAGTTGGCTTTCTTTATAATAACTTAACGCAACCAAGATATTCACGGAAAAACTTTTCAATTGTTTCACTTGCCCCTAAATTTCGACGTGGTTTCACCATGGTGGGTTCGCGTTGACTGCCCGCTTATACAGGAGGGGTGATCTTAAAAATCGTCTGAATAAAACATAGAGGAAATTTGAAATTCCTTGTCAGCTTGTCCGATTGCTGTTTTTAAATGCTGGTGCGCGAGAACTGAACGAATCTGAGTTCAGGCTAGATTTTTGACAAATTATTTTAACTAAAGCGCAGATCTAAACGAATGCGTTCTACCTGCGTTCACGGTGGCAAGCAGGAATGCGATCAGTTTTTTGTTAATAAAATTTTAGACAAATAACTGATAGCCACTGAGCTACTGCGCGAATTTATTTCAGGTATTTCACATTCCTACTTTACACAGATAAAAAAATACAGTCAAACTGTAGATTATTGAAGAGAGGATACAATAACTCGACCGCTCGAGCTTAGGTACGTTTATTTTCTACATAGCAAGAAAACAAGCATACAAGATATAATTAGTAGGTATGCTCCTAATGTCAATTGAAATCAATGTCCAATTTCAAGGTCACATTCGATACTCTAGTAAAATCAAATCAAAACGGTCTTTATTCAGTACAATCACAGGGATCACTATGAAGCGCTTAAGTAATTTGAAACTATCTTCTTGTATTTTATATTAATTAGCGACTCATTTGTGACCGTGACTCATCCTAGAATGAGCTCAATAGAGATACTGCAATATTTTTATCTAAATATATATAACTCAAAGGTGACTGACTGACATAGTGATCTATCAACGCACAGCCCAAACCACTGGACGGATCGGGCTGAAATTTGGCATGCAGGTAGATGATATGACGTAGGCATCCGCTAAGAAAGGATTTTGATCAATTCTACCCGCAAGGGGATAAAATAGGGGATGAGAGTTTGTATGAAACTAGGAATTCCTTGGAGCGAGCAAAGCTGCGGGTTCAGCTAGTTAGAGCATAAATTGACATACCTTCATGCAACAATATCAGTTTTACAGATAGTTATTTTTTGTTTTGCGGTTTGACCTCAACTCAAACTCAAAATAAGATTTTCCTAAAACAAGTAGGTACTCACAAACACTCTGTCCATTTCTGGCTCTTCCTCAATGTCGTCATCGTCCTGAAATAAATTATCATATTCAGAACCTTTTCCACAAAGACAATAGTGATTCTATGAATTAATTGTCAGTAAGTCTGCCCGCGACCATTGCAACATAATAGCCGAACGTCGGGAAAATAACAAAGGTAAAACGCGATAAATACCCGTGTAATATTACAAGTCAATGCCAGTTGTACGCAGCAGAAATGCAATGAGAAATTAGAGGAAGTATGAAAGAAGCGTGTATGTCGGAATTTGTGGAGTGTGGAGTTGTGGTTGTAATATAGCATAGTGTAGCAAGGGCAGGTTATGAGGAGGGAAGAAAGTCATATAACCAGAACAAAGTAAAAAAGAAGTATATAAGTAGTAATAGTATCTGGTTCCCATACCACAAGCTTTAGCTTAGTTTGGGGCTAGATAGTGCTGTGTGGAAAGCAAAAATATGTATTTATGTATTTAAAGTTAGCTATGGATGTGGATGGTTCTAGAGGCAGATCAAAGAAAAGATGGATGAACTATGTGAAAGATAACAAGTAGAAACGTAGTGAGCCCTAAAATCGTGTAACCTTTACCGTGTACCTTACCTACCGGTCGGTAAGTTAGTTTACACGATTTATTTTTCATTTTGTTTTACTCTTCTGTCTGCCGTTGTTATTTCTATTATAGTGCTGTAACTTACCTGTGTTTGTGAGCTGAAATAAGATAATATATATTTTCTTACCTCATGGGAAGATAGACAGGTACACCACGTCTCTTCTTGGATGTCGTCTTCGGATTCATCATCGTCATTACAGTACTGAGCCATGTAATTCTGCAACCAAACACAAACTTGAGCACACTTTTATTATACAACTAGCTGGTTCCCGCGACTTCGTCTGCGTACTTTTAATCTCTTCATCTCTTTTTTTCGCAATAAAAAGTAGCCTATGTTCTTTCTCAGGGTCCAAAGATTGTCTGTGCCAAATTTCATCAAAATCGGTTGAGAGGTTTAAGCGGGAAAGCGTAACAGACAGACAGACAGACAGAGTTACTTTCGCATTTATAATATTAGTTGGGATTCTAACAACTACAAAATTAAAATACCAGATAAATGTTCTAGTGCGCTTAATGTGCCTTTTTCAGGTGCACATAGTGAATAACACATTTCAGGGGTGTTATTCACTGTGTCCCATCCAATCGCGTTTACGTTTAGATCACGTTGTGACGTCACACGGTTTGGGCAAAGTATCTCTTATGTCAAAGAGAATAATGCCCCAGGCTGTCCTATTTAGAAAACAGCTAGTGACTTGAAAAGAAGAAGAATGTTACACATACAATTATTCAGAAACTTAGAATGTACACACCCCAGACAAAAACAGGAGGTAGATGTAATAAGTAAAATGTGACACATGTGACACGATATTTAATTGTAAGTAATTACAATTAATTATCGTGTCACATGTGGACATGTGATGCGGTTGACAACTTGCCGGCTTACCTTTGATTTGCAACTAGAAGATCTTTTGCTTCGATTGTCAAGCCCTAGCAGTCTGTCAGCATTGGAAGTGGAAGCTTCCGCAAACTTGGAATAGGAGCTAGAACTGCCCACACTGGATACATTTGAGCTGGTCGCCGCATCACATTCTTCATCATCATGTTCCATCTCCTCAGCCTTATACAATTTCCCTTTAGGGTAATCCTGCTTATCCTCAATAGTGCTGCTTAATAGCTTTTGCATAAAATCTTCCTTCTTTTCTTCCTCTGGCTCGGGGTCAGGGTCAGGGATGATATCATCAGGCAGCGGGATTTGGCTCGGGTCTTCTATCAGATTCTTTATCGCAGCGCTGTCGTCGCACACATCTTTGCTGCAGCCGGGCAGGCTGTAGTCACTGCCTAGCATGTTGAGAGCAGATATGGTCTCGGAACTGGAAGTGAGACTGGAACTGGCACTGGAAAGGGTACGATCATATCTGAGTTTTCCGTCAATGTTGATCATGCTTTCGTTGGGGCAGAGCTTGAGGATTCGGTTTTCTTCCTCAAAGTCTTCTCGTTCGATGTCATCTATCGGATGGGCGCTGCTGCCCGCCGCGTTTAGTGACAACCTCTGCTCCATGTCACTGCCCTCAATATTAATGTCGAACTCGATCCGGCTCGTCTCCTCGCAGAGGTTGCACGAGTGTGAGCATGACGGTTCCATTTTAGGATCCTCCTGTAAATTATTACCATTAACCTTCTAAGACAACTGACTGGATGATAAACAAACTCGATACTTCATTGATAGGAACAATTAACTTACTTTTTTTAATGGTTTGGAAGTAATTGCTGCATGGGCGTTAATGCTGTACAAAAAAAAACAATTTTATTACAGTAATAATATTCACATAAGAACGGCCACGTTTCTATTGTACATACTTTACAGCAACGTGTAGATATGGGTTATATTGAAAAATGCTCCAAGCCTAGATAAGAATTTGTACAAAAAATTGCAATTTATAGTCCAGTAAATAACTGTTACTACAATTACTAACTCATTGTTTCAAAATTAAAACATTATCTTTCTGCGCGAAGATTGCGATGCGTGAAACGTGACTTAGCACGTCGGTCGCTTACAAACTTTGTTTTAGCGGTGATGCAAACTCTCGTTCTTTTATCGTGACAGCTAGCCACAGAATCACTAGTACATCGATCGGGTCTAAACCCTACGAATAAATCGATAAGGTGCTGCCTAAACGGGAGCATTCGCGTGCAATGTAGCATATAGATTGGACTTAGAGCATTACATTACAATACTACCTCCCTGACCGACGAGCATTCGCGTATAATGTAACATTTAGTAAGTATATATTTTGAATTTGCGAGCATTCTGAAAATATTTCACATTGTATCGTTACAAGGTGCGCATTGTAATGCTCTTTGCGCCGCTTCGCTCGACCAGTGTGACCGCGGCCTTCAGTACTCACAATGAATTTCTTAGATTAATCACATTAGATTGAATTATTTAAATACATAAATGTATGGATGAATATGGAAGAAGCAAAATTTACATTAATAACAATATCAAAACATGATCAAAACATAATTTGAATGAATTATATATGAAATATATAAGTGAAGGACAGAAACAAAACTAGATGAAATACAAGCCAACACAAAAAACTGTAACTTATATGACAAAACGTACCCAGGCCAAAACTTGCCTTAAACCTAACTAGATATCGCAACAATCAATACAAACAAACAAGATTATCTTGTAAAAAATTACTGTACCCATTATTGTTTTTTGTTGTCTGTCCACAATAATCCACATCAAAGAAATCTAATAATTTATAAGAATATTTATATATGAACCTTCATTGAATCTCTGTGTCGTCTGTCTTTCATGAAACTGAATAGGTACTTACTATATACATTTTATGCTTACACATGGTTTAGTTTTGTTTCTAAAAATATTAATTACTTAATGCAAAACTGTGTAAGCAGCATGTTTGTACTGATTTAAACTTTGTCCTTAAAAAAAAACAATGTAAAAATGTTTCATGTGTATAACAAAAACAATGTAAGTAAATGTTTCAGGTGTATGTTTATGATCAAAACAAAATAAAACTTTTAAAGATAAGGCTAAAGAAGTATGTTTGATATATGATTGTGTGGGTCATTATGAAACTAGGTATCATGAATATAAATGCTCATGACTCAAGAAAAACAGACTTCAATGCACTGGAAAATATACTCATACGACTATAACTCAAAAACACTTGCCAAATTTGACTCAAATTTAAATGGGACCACATGACAAGCGCTAGCTTTCGATAAAAAAAAGAATCAAAAAATCGGTCCAGTCCGTAAAAAGAGATAACAATCATTAAAAACAACAGTCGAATCAACAGAGAATCCAATCTTTTTTGAGTCAGTTAAAAATGTAGTTTTGAACAATTACATCTATCTAATTAGCCTACATTTTATATATTTTGACGACCTCTGTGGCGCAGCGGGCGAGAGCCTGCCTGCGACGCAAGAGGTTGCGGGTTCGATTCCCGCCTTGGAACAAATTTGTGTACGATCTGCAGAAATTTGTTCCGATGGTCTGGGTGTTTTCTATGTATAATAAAAAATATCTATCTATGTAAGTATATAATGTATTAAATATATCAGTTATCTAGTACCCATAACACAAGCTTTGAATAGCTTACTTTGGGGCTAGATAGTGCTGTGTGGATTGTCCAGCAGCATTATTTACCCACTGCTGGGTATAGACCTCCTTAGCATGCCACTCTTTCCAGTCCTGCGCCAACCGCACATTACATTTATGAATTTATTCCTGTTAAACCTTGGTTCATACACAAATGAATAGCTTAAAAACATCTTTATGGATGCAATTGTTGATAGTGATATGACAACTGAGGAGGTATGATCACTTTTTCAATAGCACCAACCTGGCATCAGATCCTTTGGCAGATTTGTCTACACACAACAACAAAGTATCCAAATTAGAGACTCTTTGATTGGTTGATTGGTACTTTCCTTTGTGTATGTTCAAAGAAGCGCTTTTCATAGATCCTTGGCTCTTTAGTAAAAGCTTGTTACCCGTCTTCATTGTAAGTAACTATGTCTAACTAAATTAACTTTCCACACATTCGAAATTATTGTTCTACCTATAAATTTCCATTTAACAACATTAAGGTTGTATTGTATTGCAATTATTTTAATCAAATCTTGTTATTGGTAAACATTTTATGAGGTTAATTGTTTTTATCTATCATTACGAAAGTCTTATGATGTTGTTCTCCTGTAATTGAAGAGGTAATATTAGCTTATCTTATTATTGTCAACTGCATACTAACAAACAGCTTTATTTTTATAAACTTTGTCTTATCTAGTCTATCTCAGACAGAACTTAATATTTACAATTTCAATGTAATATGTACCTACAATAATAATTTTTGATAGTACATATGTATAAGATTCTATGACACAATTAACCACCAGGAAATAATTATAGTAACATATGGAAAGTGACTAAACAGTATCCAGTAATTAGGAGATAATAGATAGGAGACCAAGAATATTTGCAATCTAGACGTGACTGTGCTGAAACACAAAGCTTAGTGAAAAAAACAACACAGTAGATATACTTAAATCATAAAAGTTATAGCTTTCTATACTAGGAAATAGTAATTATGTTTTATATGAGGAGAAAGAAAGGCTAAAATGACAATTAATGAAAAAAAAACAGGCACTAGCATCCAGATGGAAATAAATGTAATTTTTTTAGATTGAGTAAACAAATAGTTTAAAATTCTTCAAACAGGTGTATTTATGTTTTGTTCTATGTTCAGTAGATTTTCATAAATTTTCATCAAAAGGGGCATTTAAATATCATTTTTGATCTTAATATTTTCATCTTGTTTATTAAATAAATAATTTTACAGGCTAGTTTTTTCTGTGCTCCGTAATGATGATTGATCACATGCTTTACCTTGCAGGGATACTAATTTTCTGCAGAGGTACCTAGCTCTCAAATGTCCATGGTGATTGCATGTTACTAACTTTTGCTTGTGTTTGAGCATGAAAGAATAGAGGGAAACATGTATACCTATCTATTAAAACCATGAGATGTTATGCTTGGTTTCATAGGTCTTTGTATTTATGATAAACTTCTGGTCGTCATGTGCATAAATCTTGGCAGTATGCAGAAACATTGAAACTGTACAACACTTGCTTACTATGATCCAAAAGATAGTAGATTCAGAATTCTTTCACTTTTTTAAAGAAATGAAAGTAGCAGTATTTTATTCAAAGTTATATTCAGGTTTTCAAAGATGTTGTTGCACTATTACCAACAAATCTCTTTAAACTATCAAAGTAAGCTACTTAGGTAGTTACCACAGATGATTTGGACTTAACAGAGAGCTTTTAAAAAAGAGAACACAAGACAAGGCCACACCGAAGAATATACTAAAAAGGTTCACTCAATATGAATTGAGTTGCAATGTCTAAGTTCCCAAACCAAGGCTATTATAATATATTTTGTAATCATGACAGGTTAATTACTTAGGGGATTTGAGTCCTCGTCACCAAGTCACTCAGGAACAAACCAATCACGATTGTACGATAAAGGTATGAAAACGAAGGTGCTTCTGACTTGCGCACTTTTCAGAATTATCACGCATACAGCGTATTCGTAATTATATCACATGTGGACCTACAAAAACCGCTCAGGACTAAAACCGTGAGAACCATTTTTTCACAAAGGACAGGATTCACATGCATCCGTCCCAACAAAAAAACCATAGACGATTATACCACGATTTATCGAAATTATTTGACCTTTGCAATTAAACAACCCACCCGGGCTCTAGTCAAATTCTCGACCACAAACGAAGATTAGTTAGTTTAGAAGAGAGGCACTTGAGCTCAACAGCTCTCGGTGATTTTGGAAGGCGTGAAAACAAAAAGTGGTATGAAAGACCAATTACTTACGCGCCCCACGTCGCGCACAGTTTTGAATCTAGCCTGTTTTCGATTAATGGGCTGGATACCTCATTGGATAAACTTAGGATTTGTTACAGAATCATCACAAATTATTGTTTGTCTTGGTTTTATAAAATTATTTGCATGCAATGACTGCAATGCATTGCAATGTGCTTTGATGTCTGACGAAAAACTTCATTTCAATCAAACTCATAGGTCCGCCATAGACCATAGACTAGACCAAGACAGAGTTGCCATGTTGGTTTAGTTGTTCTACCCCTCATAGACTTGCTATGCGTGTATATTAGGGTGTAGGTACAGGTTTAGGCTAGTCATGGAATTTAGATTATTCTAAAGATAGGAATTTACAAAAAAAAATGATTCTTAATATGTTGGTACATATTAAGAGTCCGGTGACAGCGGCTCGCAATTTCGAGGTGCGATTGGCTATTATTTCATTTTATTTCATTTTGGGGAGGTTGTTTGAAATAATAACTCTAAAGAAACACGCATAAATACTGTTCGAACACAAATAATACAATAATATAAGGGAAATGTGCTTGAGTCAGAAATCATTTTGGTATTAGGTAAACGTAAGACCAAACATACTAATACCAAAATGATTTCTGATTCGGGCATGTTTCCCTTATATTATTGTATTATTTGTGTTCGAACAGTATTTATGCGTGTTTCTCTAGTTATTTTTTCAAACAACCTCCCCGAAATGAAATAAAATGAAATAATAGCCAATCGCACTTCGAAATTGCGAGCCACTGTCACCGGAGCCTTAAGAATCAAGCCCGACACCATCCAACACACAGCTAGTGGCCAGTGTCATTTCGCGAACTTGTAGATAAAAACTCACTGTAAAAACTTTTTGGCTTTTGATATTTAGGTTACCGGCGCATAGTCTTACCCAAAATTAAAAAAGAAAAACCACGTAAGAAATGGATTTTCATACACTTTTCTCTCCCGCTGATGCGTTTTCTCCCCGCATATTTGTTCGATATGCAATGACGTACTTTCTACCGTATAAATAAAGTAAAGATAAAGTATAGATAAAGTATCAAGGTACTTTCCAAGCAGGTGTAGTATTAAAAAAAATTCTACTTAGGTAGATTCTTTGAGGACGTAGGGGTAATCTGAGGTAGGTATGTCTAAACATCACCTACGTTGGGCATACCAGATAATATGTGTAGCGATCTTGGATGAAGTATAACATGGATGTATTTTTCTTGTAAGGTAGCGATGTAGGTGAACGAGCGCAGATTGGGAATGAATGGGAACCAAGGATTTTGGATACCTACTTGATGGGAACGGCCATGACAGTTTCAGGCTATGTCAAGATCGGCTATCGGTTTGTTCCAAGGAATTTGAATACTAAAGATAATCTGTCCATTGTAAAACAAAAAACTGTAATTTGGTAATTAAACTGTCTATTTAGCATCTTATAATCGCTTTATAATCGCGGGATAGTAGAATTCTCCCTCATTGGTGACCCCGACGTGATTTGAACACGCACTATAGTACCTACCTACTTAGCAAATATATACATACCTCCTTACATAGGTAAGTAGGAAGGTAACTAAAATATGAAAGAGCTTGTAATAATCATAGTAATGGTTATATTTTCTACTGACAAGATGTAATAGGTAACTACAATTTTTTTTTTATTTACCATTACAAGGTAGGTGGGTACTTAAATAATCATTGGTAGGTAAACAGGTAAGTACCTAACAGTAACTGGTAGGTACGCAACTAGATTAGGTACTTATAATAATAAATGTAGATACCTACCTAAGTTTATTTTACTTGACCCACAAGCTGTGGTTTCACGACTTGAACTTTGTGATACGTATAGATACTATAGGATACTTTATACTAATCACTGAAGCTAATTATAATAATATAAAGTTAACAAATGACACTATGAAAGAGCTTAAAAAACAATGCCATCCACGTCTTAGGGACTGCATTAGGAGTTGATACAAGTAAAGATCCACTTTCGGTTTGCGGATCACTACTGCGGATAGATAAATTGTATTTAAATGCCATTACCTTCATAGATCACTTTAAAATAATGTAATTTTCATACAATTCATCTAAGGCGTGTTTGATGTCATGATTAACCTAAGACTGCTCACTTATGAGATCTTCATTTTGTTGAACTTATATAAATTGTATGACTATTTTCTAAAAACACAGCCTAAATTTGTTAACAACTAGAAAAACTTAGAAACGAACTACTTAGCATAAATAATATTATACTATTAATTAACAAGGCTCGAGACAGTATTTATTTCTATGACTTTAAAGCAAAACAGAATAATTTCCTTTGAAAGTAGGTCAGTTTAGTACCTTACAGATCCATAAAGTACAAAATTATAATGCCTATTGTGTAAGTATAGGCAACTGGCCCATAGGCAAGCAATAATACTATGGAATGATATAAAGTATGAAATAATAAGGTGCATTTAAAGAATGTGCAAGTCAGTAAATCAATTCATGTTAATTAATTAAATCTTCGATCAAGAAACTTCGAAACAAAAAACTCATAATGAACAAAAACTTATTACTCCATACAATAGTGTGCACTCTTTACAAAAAACACCTTTCCACCACCTACTTTGGTACTAGGGTAGCTGCCAAGCTGGGTAAGGCCCGGTTTCCACCAAAGCGGAGAGGAGAGGAGACGAGCGGAGATGTGTTTGAATAAACCAATCGGATTTTGTTACTTCCACATCTCTTCTTCGATTAGCTTTGGTGGAAATGGATTAAGCGGAGCGGAGGGCAAACATCTTATTTTTCAACATAAATTTGTGCGTCGAGCAAACAAGCGGCGTGGCGGAGTGGAGTGGAGAAGTGTTTAGTCGGACGGCCGGGCGCCGCACGGCTCACGAACCCCACTGCCTTCGATCTCTCACAGCTCACATCTCTGCTACACACATCTCCTCTCCGCTACACTTCTTCTCTTTGCAGCACATCTCCAGTCGTCTACTTTCGGCTTTGGTGGAAACCAGGCCTAACACAAGGTTTCGGCAGGCCTATTATCACAATGACTATACCAATAATTCCATCACCAAAGAAACAGATACCTACATTCCTTCTCTCATTAATATTAACAATAAAAATACATGAACAATATCAAGTAGGTATATCAAACATACTAAAAGATAAATGCATTTAAGACTTCTTGCTTGATGGAGACAAAGATGTTACAAATTTTAAATTGACAGATGGACATTCAAGCTATTTAAAAAGGGCAAAACTAATATCAAGGAATTTATATTGAAGAATGATGACAATATCTTTGAATATTTTAAATATTGCCAATGACTTGAGTGAATTTTAAACAAAGTTTTCATAAACTAACAAAGTTGTAAACAATGGTATACATGACAGTATTCTATGAATCAGTTTAAATATTATTCAGTGGTTACACTGTGATTAGTTAGGTTAAGCTGAAACCACTGTTTTTAGCATTTAATCACTTGGGTGATATAGCATGGAAGAAATCCTCTCCAAGTTGACAGAGTAGACTGAATGGTGGGGAATGAGATTGCGATTTTCCAGTAAAGTATGGTAGACATCTTCCACAGTCAGTGTGATGGGTTCGTCCTCCCTTGGAACACTGTAATAAGAAATCCAACAATTATTGAAACAATATTAGGAATGAAATAAAAAATTCATATAGTTTATAGATTGGACAATGCTGTTAGACCACATGGCCTCATTCAATATTATTATCCTACTAATATAATATTATAAATGCGAAAGTTTGTAAGTATGGATGGATGCATGTTACTCAATGATCTCAATGATGGTGATTGTTACTCTTTCACGCCGAAACAGCTGAACCAATCTTGATGAAACTTGGCAGAAAATTAGACTATAGTTTGGAATAGCACATAAGCTACTTTTATTCCCGTGCGAATACCGGGATTTAAATCTGCGCGAGTAAAGCCTCAGGGCACAAGATTGATTAATTAATCAATAAGCCAGAGCTGCCAAGTAGACCATGTTTCTCACAATTGAATTTAAGCCTACTCATGTATTTTATGCAGCTGAAACACTGCATAAAATACAAGGGTCAAGGGTGAACCTGCAATTTTTGTTTATAGTTAATGCACGCATACCTGCATGCCATCTCCATAGCAGCGGCATGTTCCATTTCATCAATAGTGGGGGGACGTCTTACCCCTACAGAACCCAAACTGTCAGATGGCATTTGCTCTCTCACATTTTGCTCAATCGACATGGATGAGTTGCGTAGCCACATGTTTGGCACATCAACACCCATATCATACTTGAAGTGGCCCTTGGATTTGTATGATTTGCGTCGGGTGATGACAGCAGTTAATATATTTTTTAGCAGCATTTGCGTGGCCACCACCACAATATTAGCAGCTTCATCATCAACACTTTCAAGGTCATGATCCCATGCAGCAAGCATAAAGCGGCCCACAACAAGTGATTGGTCAGGCAGAAAGGTTTCCTACAAAAGAAAAAAAATCCTTTTAGTGAATAGACTCATAAAAATTTTAGTTTGTTCCATTATTTTAGATTGACTGAAAAAGGCAAGCTGAAATTAAAACACATATGTACCTGAGCAACATATCTGACACCATCAGGTCCAGCACCTTGAGGCGACTTGGGTGGTAGATAATCAGACAGGTCCACAGGATCAAACCTGGGTATGTCATCAGCCTCAGGATCATTAGCAGATGCTGATGGTGAAGCAGCTAAGGTTGAAGCGGTTGATGTTGAAGCAATTACAACTCTTGGTTTTCTATTTTTACCGAAAGAAAATGCTCTCTCGTGGGCAAATGACGGAGTCGTTTCAGCTAACCCTCCTACTCTATTGAGCAAGGCCAATAAAAACTCGTTGTGGTAACGAATTTGCTCTGGGTTAAGTATTTTCCGAGCGTCAGCATCGAATTTCTCTTTGCTGTGTTTCATTTGAAACCATTGCTTCATTTTGATAAAGTAAATAGGAGCTTTATCAGCTAAAACTGCGTTCAACTTCCGACGGGCAATAAGTAGATTTTCTTCGTCACTCATTATTTTTGTTGTAAAATGAATGGATTGGCATATAACAACACTTCGGCAATCGTCCGGCAGTCGGTATTTTCTTTGCTGCAGGCAGGCTTGAGCAACACAGCCAAGAGTATAACGCTACGGAGTGGGATGGACGCGCAGCGCGTGTGGCTGGGATGTTATGTTACGTAGGTAGGTACTCAGACCAAGGAGTTTAATACTCTCTGACGAGACTAGACATAAATAATGCTCGCCTCCGAATTATTTATTTATCTATCAAGCTATCCTGAGCTAGGGGCTGATGGGTTTTAGATGGGTAACTGATTCACATAGATTGTCCGGCCTTTGTTCTCTCTCGCTTGATTTTGCACTTTTGTTTGCTGCAGAATTTTGCAGTGGTGCATGCAGCAGACAGCAGCCAGCAGACAGTCAGACAGACAGACTGACTGACATGACAGACAGACAGAATGTCAGAATCACAGGGTGACCATCTCAAAAGTGGTAATTCTAAGGAATTTGAATACAAGGTAAGTCATTCTGCCATACAATCAATGCATTGAATAAAAAAATATATATATCAGTCATCTAGTACCCATAACACAAGATTTGAGTAGCTTACTTTGGGGCTAGATGGTGCTGTGTGGATTGTCCAGCATTATTTGTTTATTTATTGATTGTTGGGCCATTCATTGTAATCAATGGCCCAAAAAACTGCCAAACTTTACGTCAAATATGTAGGTATGCGAAAGCAAATTCCTTGATTGGAATATCGCCACTATGTAGGTAAATTTTGGTCTTCGATGGGTGGGATAATTAATTAAACGAAAAAAAAGTTTTCTATGAAGATGGGTAGATCTACGGTCAATAAGACTTATATGATAAAGCGACTTTTATAAATAAAGCGAATATAAAAAAATATCTTACTTTTAACTTTTTCTCAATAGATGTCGCTATACGCCTTACGTACCAAGGAATTTCTAAACTATGAAGCCAAGGATACACTAGGGGACAAATGTCCCACGCACGACACGTGTCGCCAGCGACGTCGGGTGATGTAGCGCGACGTTTTCGGACTTCGCTCGATATGTCTGGCAGCATCGCGCGACACGTGTGGGCAGTGACGTCGGGTGATGTAGCGCGACGTTGCCGGACTTCGCTCGATATGTCTGGCAACATCGCGCGACACGTGTGGGCAGTGACGACGGGTGACGCCTAGAGATGGGCGCTTACCCGGTAAAAACCCGAACTTTGGGTTTTTACCCGTTTATACCCATTTTTACCTACCCATTTTGAATTAATACCGGGTAAAAATTCACATCTTTTTTTGGTCATATATGTTTTTATTTGTTAGTTTTAATCTGATTTTAATTATCTAATCTTAATATTCTGATTATCTGATAAAAAAGTATCATTCTAGCTTATTTTTATTCTGATACTTTGGATTCACACAAAGATAATAAATGAAAGATATGTTTTATAGGTACTATTACTACTATTACTGGGGAAAGCTGACCAATGGGTGGCCACCGCACCACAATTTGATTTTGACAGTGACATTTGTTTGTTTACCTTTTATAACATAGTAGAAAAAACGGTGTATAGACTATATATTTATATATATTATATATATTTATATATATTTTACCCTTCCAATTTTTACCCACCTGCCCATCTCTAGTGACGCCAGATATGTCAGGCGAAGTCTCGCGAAGTCGTACGACTTCGTTAGACATCGCTGCGGATATAAGTCGCGCGATGTCGCCAGATATGTCACCCGAAATCGGCCGGCTTCGCTTGACATGTCGCCGACACATGTCGTGGGACATTTGTCCCCTAGTGTATCCTTGGCTTGAACTAATAAAAGTAGTTGCGCCCCCCAGGTTCACCCGCCCAGATTTAAATCCCGATATTCCCACGGGATAAAAAGTAGCCTATGTGCTATTCCAGCTCTTTGCCAAGTTTCATCAGATCTGTTCAGCCGTTCCGGCGTGAAAGAGTAACAAACAGCCATCCATCCATCCATCCATACTTACTTAAAAACTTTCGCATTTATAATAGTAGAACGATGTAGGTGACGCACCAATTCAATTTCAATTTTCATTCCTTCGCTCTCGTTCGAAAGAGCTTTTCAACGCCGACCTAATTTCATATCATGTTGGTAGAAAGTAGGTAGTAGATATGTACTTAATATTAGCTAAGTAGTTCCCTACAAATGTTATTGCCGTTTTGTCGAGATCTCAAATCTGGAGTTTGGTTAGGAATTCCTTTTTTTGTAGGTACCATTAGATTAGATTTTTTTTGTTTCTTTGGCTCTGCATCATTCGTAGGCATGTAGGCATACCTAGGTAACACATTATGGAAAAATGTCAATACGAGTTCCACAATTTAATTTTTACATACCTAGTATTTTTTCAAGCTTCGTCTTGCGTTCGTGGTTTGTGATGTTTGTGAATGAGTGAGATTGGTTCTTCTACGTTCTTTATTTCGTATTTTATCATACACACCAGATAGGTAGTGAGTACCTAGATACAACGCTGGATAGGTGTACCGGTGTACCTACCTATTTAATTATTTTGAGTCTCGCTTCCAAATTTCGAAAAGGTAGGTAGGTAGGTACATAGAAACATTCATGATATGGTATGAAGAAATTCGAAATCGCGTCGTATAATCGTGCTTGATAGTACCCAAGGAATCTGAATACAAATATCAAATTCTTTGATAGAAAAAATAATTTTTTTTAAAGTACCCATCAAAAACACCCAAAAAGGTAGTAGGTAGGTAGAATTCTTCATAATGATAATTGTGACAGTTTTAAAGTTTTGGCAAATAAATGTCAATCGAAAATTTAAAGCTTATCAATAAATTACTTACAATCAAAATCTAAAAAGTGTGCATCAAACTCGAACAAAACTATTGTAAAATTTAAGCCAAATAAAAATCCTTTCAAAATTACTTAGATGTTTAGCAATTTCTGCCAGTAAAGTGGTTCAGTTTAACTGGGGAACTTAACTAGGGAACTGAAATTTCAACATGGCTGATAAAGACCTCCTAGCAAAATTGGCTAACATGTATGTACCTACACTTTTATGTTCACAGTAGGTAGGTAGGTAGAAGATAAAAAACACAATACCTAGTAGGTACAGACATTGTAGACATGTTAGCTGCTGATGGGCAGAGCGACCGGGACATCGGGCCACGCACTTTTGTCATTGATAAACTTAACTATCATAAGGTATTAGTAAGCTTTCCTTATTTTGCCAATTTTTTTGTAGTAAGGCCCTAAAATTTCCTTTTTCGTTGCATAGGGAACGATGAAAACGTGTGGTGTCAAACCTTGGCCAGGGTTTACAGATTTTTAACTGTCCGTACCTCAATACCTCGTACGAGGATCATACAAAATAGCAGTAGATACCAAGGCGAGTTTATTGCATATTCTTCTAGGCGCGTGGAACTGGCACCTAGAGTCACATAGTTTTAAGACGTTTCAATTCAAAGTGATCCTTCCTTGTGATTTTATTGAATGAATATAATAATAATAATAATAAATAATAAATTGGTGGACTTTTCACACAGCACTATCTAGCCCCAAACTAAGCTTATGCTTGTAATATGGGAACCAGATAGCTGATATACTACTTATAATACTTTTTTTTTGTAAATACATACTTATAATATTATATAACACCCAGACAGAGAACAAACATTTATGTTCATCACACAATTGTTTGTTCACGGTGGGAATCGAACCCACGACCTACGGCGCAGAAGGCAGAGTTACTACCAACTGAGCTACGTAGGCTGTAATATATTCTGACTTTGAATAACTATAAGACCTAGTTTTGAAATTCATACATTTATAGTTGAGAGGGGAGAGGGGTGCAATAGGGGTTCCAAATACCACCTTCTGGAACCCAAGTCAACCTCACCTGCCCGCGGTACACCCTGCTGACCAACAGACGAGGCTCTGGCGCTCCACCCACCAACACGCACTGGACCAGCGTGGTGGGTTAAGGTCCAAAACCCCCCCCATTATGTCAGACACCAGAAACGATAGGCCCCAAGTTCCCGGGGGCTCTGGGATTGGGGTTGTTGATGACGGAAAACAAAACCATCCCGGGGCCAGGGGTGCTAAGAATCTCCGGGCGAGATCGATTCCCCGTCAAACGACCCAAGCTAAAACGAAACCGGACTCAGATAAAACCCTGAACATCCTAACGTATAACGTACGCACTTTAAAATCAGAAGAACGATTACTGGAACTTGAAAACTCCCTAACTGATATCAATTGGGACATAGTTGGATTGTGCGAAGTTAGAAGGGAAGGAGAAGATACGATAGAAAGAGATAGCTGTATATTTTACTACTGTGGTAATGCAGGAGGTCTCTACGGAGTGGGATTTTTAGTAAATAAAAAATGGAAAAATAACATAATAGAATTCATTTCATATTCCGATCGAATAGCTTTGCTTAAATTTAAAGTTACCCACAGTAAAACCCTCTCAATTATTCAAGCTCACGCTCCTACTACTACTCACTCAGACGATGAAATAGAAGACTTTTATGACACATTAAATAAAGCTTGCGAAGAACACCACAGCAACTGGAACATCGTAGTTGGTGACTTCAACGCCAAAATTGGTGAAAAAGAAGACACTGATTGCTGCAAACTTTTGGGCCCACATGGACTGGGGGCAAGGAATGAAAGGGGTTCGCGTCTCATTCAATTTGCCTTTGGACAAAATCTCTTTATTAGCAATAGCTACTTTAAAAAGAAACCTAACAGACGGTGGACGTGGTTCTCTCCAGGCAACCGATACCAAAATGAAATAGATTACATACTTAGTTCAGACCAAGCAATAATAAAAAACATACAAGCCTTAAATACAATGAAATTTAGCTCAGATCACAGACCATTACGCGCAACGATAACTTTTGATATTAAATTGTACCGAAAAAAACTTTTTAAAAATAGGGTAAAACTTCTGAATAAAGAAACACTTTTGATGAACAAACAGCAATTCAATTTAGATTTGAAGAACAGCTTTAGCAGTTTGGACTTGGATACCGACGATGTTCAGATACAGTTCAATAACATCGAGAATAGCATCAAATCCGCTACCAGAAAAACGAAACGTATTCCCAATAAGTTAAAGAAACTCTCAGCAGCAACAATAGCTTTAATCGAAGATAGACTTATTTTAGCAAAAGATGTTACAGATCCTAGGTATAGATTAAAAGATAAAGAAGTAAAAAGGAGTATAAGGAAAGACATCAGGTTATTTAAAGAAAAAACAGTGCAGATAGCCTTAGAAAGCAACCGCTCGCTTAAAATAGCTAAACAAGGCATATCCCAAGGAAAATCCTGGATTACTGGTCTTAAAGATAACCTTGGCAAAAAACACCAAAGCCGAGATAAGATCTTAGATATCTGCACAAATTTTTACCAGCGTCTATACTGTGCTGGACCTAACAAAGCAGAGCCACTCGCTGAAAATTACTGTTGCCCTAATTCCATTCCCCCCATTACCAGTTATGAAGTTCATTGTGCGCTCCAAAAAATGAAGTATAGTAGAGTCCCTGGAGAAGACGGTATAAGCACAGAAGCCCTTAAAATTGGTGAAACCGCCCTTTTACCCCACGTCACCAATTTATTCAACAGTATCCTATCCACGGGAAAATTTCCAAAACAATTTTGTCATTCTAACGTAATTCTGATCCATAAAAAAGGCGAAAAGTCAGATATTAACAACTATAGGCCTATTAGCCTTGTTTCCCATGTTTATAAGGCATTTATAAAGGTTATTGAGAACCGCATCCGCAAACAACTGGACTCAGAGCAACCTCCCGAGCAAGCTGGATTTCGCACAGGTCTTTCAACCACAGACCACCTTCACACAATAAACCAAATTTTAGAAAAACATCATGAATTCCAAATTCCTCTTTACCTAGCTTTCGTTGATTATTCAAAGGCCTTTGACAGTATTTCCCACTCAGCAATATTCAGTGCCCTACAAAATCAAAACATAGATGAAACTTACATTAAAATCATTAAACAAATTTATCTTCACAGTACAGCAGCCATAAAAATTCAAACTCCTGGCCCATCATTTCCAATAGAAAAGGGAGTAAAGCAAGGCGACCCACTATCACCGAAACTGTTTAACAGCACGCTGGAAGAGATATTCAGGAAGCTAGCGGCAAGTTGGGCACACAAGGGCATCGAAGTTGGCGGAGTGAGGTTGACTAATCTCCGCTTCGCTGATGACATAGTCCTTTTCGCCAACACAGCTCAGGAACTACAATCTATGCTTGAACATCTGAGCAATGCAAGCCTTGAAGTTGGATTGATGATGAATATGTCAAAGACCAAAGTTATGACTAACAGTACTGCCTATAGCATGACAGTGAACGGTGAAACGATGCACTACGTCCATGAATACATCTATCTCGGCCAGGTAGTGTCCCTCCAAACAGGCAGACAGGACAAAGAAATAGCGAGACGTACTGAGAACGCATGGAGGACCTACTGGTCGATGAAGGAACTACTGAAGGGCAACCTTCCAATGAAACTGAAAAGCAAACTCATGGACATGTGCATCCTTCCCGTTCTCACCTACGGCTCGCAGACTTGGTCTTTGACAAATATTCAGAAATCCAAACTCAAGGTTTGCCAACGGGCAATGGAGCGCAGCATCCTGGGAATTAAACGAACAGATCGCGTCCGCAACACCATTCTGCGCTCCAAAACTAAAATTTCTGATGTGGGACATAAAGCCGCTTGGCTGAAGTGGGACTGGGCCGGTCATGTCTGTCGCATGCCGGATGACCTATGGGCTAAAACCACTACCGAGTGGTGCCCTGACACAGCGAGGCGTCGTCGCGGCAGACCGCGCATGAGATGGCGGGACGAGCTGGACGCCTATGAGAGGGACTGGCGGATAAAGGCTCGTAATCGTAGTGACTGGCGGAAGTGGGGGGAGGCCTTTGCCCAACAATGGGACACCATGGGCTAATAGTAATAGTAATAGTAATAGTAATAGTAATATAGTTGAGAATATTTTCTAGTGCATCACAAGACATAAACACGGTTGGTGACATTGCACTCGATAGAAAAAAAATACAAATTTACCTCTAAATGAAACATTGAAAAATGAATAAAATGACACAAAATGTACTATCGATTGACCATGTAATACGAAGTCGATACGAAGTACATTACAGTTCGTGTTTACATACCTTATCGTATAGGTACGAAAACATTGAAAACGTATTTTACGCAGTGCATCACAAGAAAATATTTTTATATGCCATACGAATATTTTTCGTAACACCTAAATACCTACTAAAATGCTACAAAATTGTAATCGTGTCTGCGCACCGTCTTGCTCAGTTCTACACAGAGCGCCACGCTTGGAAATCTTCGCCCTAACATTTTAGGTAACTTATTGAATAGATTGTGTTTCTTTAGACCGCTCGCACGTCCCGGGTTCGACGCCCTCGGTATGTCTGCGCCCATCCTAGTGCAGATGAACCCCGATGGCAAGTGGGAGAACTGTGCGCCTGGTTCCCTGGACGAGGAGCGCCTAAAGGCGGTGGTTGCACACCTCGTCGGCTCCAATGCTGTGGCCGCAGCGCAGAGCTACTGCTGTCAGTGCGCTTCTGATAGCCAGGTACGTCGATATTGCATACACGCTCTCCCCTAAGATAGCCGTCTACCAAGCATTAGTCTTGCTTATAATGTTTGTATAGTCCACTGAGGCCCTTACAAAGCCGATATGATATGAGCGGTTTGACCTCTTTCATCTCAAATACTTCTGTTATGTGTTCCTAGCTCTATGCTTTCTCAGGGTAAGTAAGTCTAAGTAACTCCAAGCGCCACTATCAAATAATCATAATACGTTTGGGAGGACATTATTATTATCAAATACAATAGATAAATTTCGTAGATGGTCTACGAAAATATGTCTACGGCGTCTACGACGTGACGTAGCGCATATGCTGCTCCATAGACAATAATCTCATTAGCCTAAAGTGGCGCTCTCGGTAACAATTGCTCTGCCTTCTACCACGCAGGCTTTGGGTTCGATCCCCACATCAGATTAACACCCGTGTATTGTATAACCACAAGGTAGTGATGATTATTATAAAGAAAAGTCATTTTCACAAAAAAATATACAATTTAAAATATTGTAAAATTTGTAAATACAATTAGTGGCTACAGTGCTCTAAAATAAAAAGGCGAAGTTTTAGAATAATTAATAAATATTTGTGGACTCTCCTCTGAAAGTGCTGTTTGAAAGTTCAGCATTTTTTTATTATTTAATTAGTAAGACCTCTGAAATACTTATTTTCAGAAAGAAGGGGGAAAATCAAATTACGTGCCAGTAATAATGATGCCCATCTACGCTGCAGACCAGTGCCCATTCGACATGGATTGTGAGATCCAGAAAATGAAAGATACAGAGTCAAAACCTACCAAAAAAGCG
This sequence comes from Plemyria rubiginata, assembly GCA_963576535.1. Classification (NCBI taxonomy): domain Eukaryota; kingdom Metazoa; phylum Arthropoda; class Insecta; order Lepidoptera; family Geometridae; genus Plemyria; species Plemyria rubiginata. Next base: position 1,991,468 of record OY754905.1, read on the forward strand.
ACTACCACCGATAAAACTAAGGAGGCAGACACGGAAAAAGACAAAAAGAAAACAAAAAAGCGAGCTTTCGTTATGCAAAGATTGACAAATTTCGATTTACTCTCACAATGGTGAAACAGTAAATCTTAGTGAAAATCGATTTATTACGATCTTTTATTCATCTTGGACGTCTTACTCGTAGATAGACCGACGATATTGTAAAAGAAGAAGACGTCAGGAGAGGGCTCAATCGAAAGTTCTGCTGTTCTTGAGGCTGATGATAATGATGATTTCAATATTATTGATGAGTCATGCCCAGCTCTTATATCTAGTTAGCAACGTCCCAGTATTATTGGATATATTTTAGTAGATGACCCGAACATCTTGTCACATCTATGTAATAATCTCTCTATTTATCCTGACGGAGAACAGGCGTCACGAAAATAGTTAGAAATGGTTTGAATTAAATTGTTAGGTATTTATTTCTAGTTGCGCCCCGCCTTTTCACCCGCGCAGATTTAAATCCCGGTATTCCCAAGGGATAAAAAATTGCCTAAGTGTTATTCCAGACTATATGTATCTCTCTGCCAAGTTTCATTCAGATTCTTTCAGCCGTTTCGGCGTGAAAGAGTTACAAACATCCATCTATCCATCCATCCATACTTACAAACTTTCACGTTTATAATATTAGTAGGATTAGTAGGATATAAGATATATTGATAGGTACCTACTCATAGTTGAAGCATAGGTAGTTTTATTAGCAATTGGTAAGCGGTGTCTCGAATGAAAAATAAAATCGATATAGCGCATGTGCCGTCGCATCCCAGCCGCACCCATTCTTCGCCGGTCGCATCTGAGCAGCATCGCTGACGTTCATCCGGGCTGGAGTGCACGCGTCTCCCAGCTATCTCAACATATTTCAACCAAGAATAAATTGAGTTTCATAACAATGAGTCGCCGTTTCAATCCTACGGTTTGGCGTGTGGGTGATGGGAATTCAAAAGACGATTATATAATAATCGGTATCGATAAACAGAAATCTTGGGAACGTGTTATCGACTACTTAGTTCGTGTGATCGATCTTTTCACCTCTCATGGCATGTCACCAAGGCACGATGGTCAATTCATGTACAGACTTTTTCTTGGCGGTCTGCGTGCCGACATACTACAGAATATGCTGCCTATGGGTCCAATGATCCAGTTCCACGTTGGGATAAGACATGCGGTACAATGGGAGCGCCAGTGCAACGCTGAAGTTAAAGATTTAACCGAGGATGACGTCTTTGTGTATGCAGTTATCCTAGATGAATGCGACAGTGAGGGAGAAGATGACGCTGAAATTGAGTACTTGGAGTTTAACGATGATGGCGCCCAGTGCATTTATGAAAGTATTGATGGTCAGGGCGTGGCTCAGGAAGATGGTGCTGGAAATAGCACTGGCGATGGTATTGGTGAAGGCACTGTCGATGCCACCGGTAATGGAGATTTCAAAGAAGACAAAATCAATATGAAGGATGGTGGAGGTGAGTGCGCAGGCGTAGACGAGGGCATATGCGTTGACGTGGATGAGGGTGTAGCTGATTTCGTGGGTGAGGATGCAGGTGTGGGCCAAGCCACGGGCAATGGCACTGGCATGGAAGAACATAAAGGGGCAATCATAGAAAAAACCTGGGATGATAGCGCTGGCACTGGCAATAAGATAGGTAAAGGTGAGGACCTGGACGAAGGCGAAAGCGTTGCCAAAGCCGAAGGTACCAGCCTGGGCAAAACTGGGGTTGCAGGATTAAGCAAAGAAGAATGCTCGGCCGGGAATGAAGCCAAAGAAGCATACATGGCAAAAGCCAAGGAAGGCGAAACCACCGAAATTGAAGGGACAGGCGTGGATGAAAACAAAGCCGAAGGCGTGGGTGTTGTCATAGCCAAGAGTGGCAGCGTGGGTGAAGATGAATACTATGATATCGGGTTTGAGGATGAGGCCGTCGGTGGTACCGCCGCAGAGAATCCCGTAGATAACCTCCTGTTATACGATCTGGACGAAGACGATGAAAAACCTTACATTGTCCAGAACGGCGAGGAATTTTTCGGAGAACCAAACAATCAGGTCGACCATTTATTCCATGCTCGCTACGTGCTGATCCTGTATCGTTAAGAAGGTTCGCTAGGAGTGGGTTTTCGACATAATTTACAAATTTTTATTTTTTTATACGTTTCTAAACAACGTTGACATGGTGTAGGTATAGGTATTAATTTATTACTATAAACTTATATAACATATATTATATTTTTAGGTACTTTATAATTAATTTACGTATAATGCATTTATGATCAAGGAATGCTGCAAACAATATCATCATATTAAGATCTCTTTGCAAGAAATATGTCTTTCACGAAAAACAGACTTCAAATGAACTAGAAAATACACTCATACACTGATCTTTCTCATATACCTAATGTGTCTTTCATGGGATCATGCCAAGCCAAGGAATTTGAAAAAAAAAACGGTCCACACAGTAAAAAGTTATGTGCTTTAACAAAGATAAAAAAAACAGTCAAATTAAGACTCCTTTTTTGCATTCGGTTAAAACTTAATTAAAATAAAATGAAAATAGGCAAGTTTGACACGATTTTAAAAATTTGTTACTTCGCCGATTATTATTATTTATTTATTTATTTATATAACTAGAACGGTTAACACCAATTACTCTAATTATAAATTACATTATGTAATGTATAATTGTTTACATAAACACTATTCCGTCTTTATTAGAGCCTGTTAATCAAGCAAATTCCTTGCTTGATACTTGTAGATTTTGACGTCGATGTTGTGAATTCCTCTGTAGCTGTCAAAGTGACATTAATCCCCAATGTATATCATTGTGTAACTCCAAGGATTTTGAATGTGTAACTCACTGTTTTCCCATTCTTTTAATGTTAGTAGAAGTCTATGTATTATGTATCGTATTTATTGTTAATACTTTTAATATTTTATTTAATTGTTTAAAAAACTTTGTGAAACTTTTTTTTAGCAAAGCTAAATGGAAAAAGGGTAATGCTTAGGAGGCGCGGCTCACAGAGGCTAAGATCGATGAAATATCGCCTCGAGAACGCGTTTCGTACCTGTTGGGCTAGTGTTTATCATCAACACTCGACCACTTTGTGCTATTTTCACAATACTTCAACATCACCTTTGCTGATAAACGTTTAGGATCTATTCGTTTGTGTTAAACACTAGCTTAGATAATTTTTTTAGAAAAAAAAGTACTTTTGGCATTTTAACCAATTTTGAATTCCTCTTCGGTCGATTAAGAATCTTGTCTAGGCTAGGTATTCAAAAGGCAATTAGTATCTGGCCTGTTCATTTTATATTTATACACTTACCTACCTACAACCCTGGACTATCTTGTCCAAATAGTGTACTTAATCGTAATTTTAAATCTAAATGTCAAATATAAACTTGTTTTATTTCGTTTTTGTTAAACTCCCCTTTTTTATATTTTTTCCTTCTCCCATCATTTAATATTTCCGAAGGTTGAGGTAGGTTTAAAGACCTTCGCGGATGGCTTTAGTTCCCGTGGCTCGGCGTGAATGGCGCGAGAGGAACACCGGCGAGGTTTTAGTTCGGGTATTCCGCTTCGGCGGCAAGTCCCACATAATTCCGGTCCCCCCCGGACCGGTTTACTCGTAAATGAGTTTCCTTGCCGTTAACAAAAAAAAAAAAAAAAAGGTTTAAAGACCTATCCACCTACAAAGTATGTACACGCTGTCCCAGGGGCATTATTTTTCTTTCCCTGATTAACTTTATGATAACTGAGTGTTCCAGCGGAGAAAAGTATTTTACAATTTACACTTTTATTCCATATAAACACACTTTGTGCACTTCACACACACTGTAATTACAAAAACAAAATACCGTAGGTAGTCAGAGCATGATATTTTATTAGGCACATTGTTTTTCATTTTGAACGTCAAAAATATTTTCTACCACTGAGACAGCAAGTCGAAATCTGTATGCCTGCTCAGCAGCCATGGTTTTGGTTTATTGAGAGGTCCGCCGCCTCGTTTCAATTCACCACCCTTCTCCTGTTTGGGTTTCTTGCACGAATGCCAAATAAACCTGTAGAATAATAAATCATCAAAAAAAAAGCTGTTACAACGTATTGAGCAAAACCAAAAAACATGAGCGAGAGTTTACTGTGGTATTATAATATAAACGATATGCCAATTCAATGCATAGCAGTGCCATCTAGTGATAGGCAACGGTCCCAAAATGTATGTTTCATTTTACAAGCCTTCGGGGGTTCGTGGTTTGATAGGTCTAAGTGCGTTGATAGGCAGTTGTTTGAATACTATTTTAGTGTCTTTGCAAACACATAGATGGCGTTACTAGCTAGATTTTTGATCTGGCACTAATTCATGGTTTTAGCTCAACTCAACACAGGTAATTTGACTATGAAAGAAGTGACGGTAATTTATGGAATCCTACTCAGGTAACAAAACGTTTTTTTTTTGGTGTTGACTAACCTCGGTGTCCTAATGGTCTGGTTGTGAACAGGACATTGGAACTCCCAATCCGGCAGCTGCAGTATGTAGATAATTTCCTCATCTTCTTCGGTCTCCTTGCGTTTCTCTGCTTCCGATTTTGCATATGGCTGCAAGTGAAATATTAATTAGATACTAAAATAAAAAACTTTATTTTGTCTTGAACATCTAAATTAGTAATTAGATATAGCAATAGAGCTGTTAGGAATTGTTAACAAAAGATACCATCATTCATCATTTGCTGATAAGAATCAAGCTCATACAGCGGTGGTTTTCAGTGGCGCCATTACCTACGCACTTTGGGAGTTCGTATATAAACCTGACCCAAAGGTCACTCCAGTAAAGAATGTCATTTACCTTCGTATCAGTTATATCAAAGGATTTAACTGGTAATAAAAGGTCATAATAGGAGACTGAGCGCCTATACAGAGAGTAACTTAACATATAGCTCAATAACTTGGCTAAAACACACCAAAAGATAAGTATGACACAAATTTAGGATTAGGTATTCAGTGCCAATAACCAGCTAAGTAATAAGTCACAGATAAAATAAAGTTTATGGGATTTCTTCAAACATTAAAAAAACTGTTAAAATTAGTTGACAGTGTACTGATAAGCTGATAAGATAAATATCCAACATCCCCAAGATTTACTCTTTTTTTACTCTATTTACTTTATTTACTCTTGAAATGTATCGAATATCGAAGCGGTATGGTGGGCAGGGATCTAGCTGAAATAATATTGGATATCATTATGTGATTACTAGCGACCCGCCCGGCGCCCGCGCGCCCCTTCTACGCGCGGGTGCACATATCATGCATGTATTATATATATAAACCTTCCTCTTGAATCATTCTATCTATTAAAAAAACCGCATCATAATCCGTTGCGTAGTTTTAAAGATTTAAGCATACATAGGGACATGGGGATATAGGGACAGAGAAAGCGACTTTGTTTTATACTATGTAGTGAAGAGTAGACTACGGCGCGGCGGAATAAACCTAAGTACTGTTTATCGTCTACGCCGTAGACTGTAGTGTAGACCCTCTACGAAGTTAGATACTCACAAAGACGCTGGGAGCCGAGATGGCTTCGCTTGGATCCAGAAAGCCGTCCAAGATCTGCTGGTTCATCTTGTATTTGCGTGCCAAGTTAAAGTTCTTTGCGTCTTCTTGTGTCATAGGAAACGTGATAAGGGGACGCCTAAAAGTATACCACGAAAGCAATAAATAAACTGTGGTGAAGATGTGACTCTCGCTCGCACGATTTGATTTGTTGAAGGATATAAAATCATCAAAACTAGATGTCTCGCTTGGTCTCGCGATTTCCACTTTCTTAACTTTTTAAACCTAAAGAGCCATTGAAAGTTAGCAAAAGGAAGCTCAAGTTACTTATATGTTGACATACATATAAGTAACTTTAGTTAGGTACTATTAGCCGTCTGAACAGCAAATAATTCTAAAATTGGTTATTTTACTAAATAATACAACCAAATTGATCACTGATTGGCTGGCACCATCACTGGAGCTTAATTACTTTAGACACCTACACCCGGTTGCTGAAATCTCGATCAACACTAATCGGCTGTCAAGTCGTTTGCTATGTCAGCTTTTACTTCAAATTAGATAGAGATAGCAAGTGACTTGACAGCCGATTCGTGTTGATCGAGCTTTCAGAAACCGGGGGCTACCCTCTTATTCATAATCCCTGGCATTCTTAGCAGCTCTCTAGAGTATTCTTGTCACTGTCACTTTCATGCCAACGAAAAGAGACAGCAACAGACTTATTGGTCTGATTAGTTAATGGCGCGCTCGGCGACCAATATGACTAAGGGCATACATAAATATAATAGACTAGCGACCCGCCCGCGCGCCCCTGATTCGCACGGGTGCACATTGTTTTTGTGCTATATCATGCATGTATTACATATAAACCTTCCTCTTGAATCACTCTATCTATAAAAAAACCGCATCAAAATCAGTAGTATTATCAGTAGTAGTAGTTTTAAAGATTTATGCATACATAGGGACAAAAGGACATAGGGACAGAGAAAGTGACTTTGTCTTTTTACTATGTAGTGATTAAAAGAACTTACAATGTAGGATAACCCTAGTGGCCGATTACTCTTACCTAAAAGGGTCTAGGTAGAGCGCTCGCTGCGGAAGCTTGAAGTGCTTCTTGATGTAGTCTTCCTCCAGCAGTTGGAAGTCGCTGTGAGCGGCCGAAGCGCCGGCCGAGGCAGGCCGGGGTCGCGCGCCCCCTTGGTCCGGCACACGCGCGCCATCTTGCGGCACCAGGCATATCAGCGGCAAACTCGACTTGGTGCCGCTGCTAGGACCAGCGCATGCGCAACAACTGTAACAAAATAACACTTGATAGTTTTCTTGCCATATTTTGTGTATTTCTTGTTAACACGCGTTAGTTTTAAGGTTAACTATATAGACCCCTGTCTGAAATAAAGATTATTATTATTATAACTAAGTTTTGTTTACCATATTTCGTTACGTCAGGGTTTTATGTATAAAGATTAGAATTTTCAGCACGCCCGTTAAATTTTAATATGTTGTTATAGTTAATTCGCGGTTAAAATTACCAAGAAAATACGATACAGAGTCATCACCGACTTCACTCACTCATCTAAAAACCAGCTTACCTTGCCATTTTGGACCAAAGAAGAGAATAAAATTAAAATTTACGAAAGTATTATCATTTTTTTGTACTTATTATGATTGTTTGGTCAAAACCCTTGGATCACTTGCAATTTTTCATTTTTGTATTTTCCAAAAATCAAAGAGCTTTGAGAAGCGGCTGACAATGACAGTGTCTTTTATTTTATAGTTTGTTTTTTCTTGACATTGAACATAAAGAAGTTTACTATAGGTTCAAGTAAGGGACTCATTCGATTCGACAGTCAATTCAAAAAGTCGTTATAGAATTTATTGTTTTCCCTGTATCCTAAAGGATAGGGAAGAAGGAATTTGTTGTATTCAAATTCCTTGATAGGGAACGAATGCACAAGATAGTATAAACTTTATTACCTAAAACTCTTATTACCAATATCTGTTATGTTATAATAGGTTTGCAAGTAGGTACTCGTATATTCAATAGGTATATTATTGCTCTGAAATCCAAAATATTGATGGTATAATCATGATCATTGATGGTAAAACCCCTCATCAGCAATATTCTCTCAATTAGTTTGATTTTAGTCATAAATCAGGATAATTATTCACTGAGTATAGCGATGGCTTCCCCCTCCACTCATGAGAAACATTACATCTTATCAAGCAATTCTCTGCTCAACAGGAAAATTAGGATAAAAGTTGCACATCGCCTAGCTGTATTTAAACGCTTTAATCTTCCGTGCAAACGCAATAAAGGTGCGAGCAACAGAAAGCGGTGTTGTGATGTTGTGGATACTGCCATCTAGTGTTTGTATGGAGGCGTGCGCCACGTGGCATCCGCCTGTCTGCCACGTGTCATGCAATCTTACACAGGCAATTTTCTGAACAATAATTGTTCGCCAACATGAATAACGAATGTTTCAATCTTAACTAGAGCGATATGAAGCCATTTCAAAAAAAAAATGCAGCCATTATTTCAGCAATGGGTATTGCTTCCCAATCGCACCATTAAAGGGCAACACACAATTACACAGGCAACTTTTTTAAGCAATAATTTTTCGTCAACACGAATGACGAATGTTTCAATCTGCAGTAATTAGTGGAGCGATATGCAGCAATAAAAAAAAAACTCCGTCAATTATTTCAGCAATATGTATTGCTTCTAATCGCTCCATATATGGGCAATACAAATAATTACACGGGCAATTTTTTGTGCAATGATTGATCGGAAACACGAATGGATCAATCAGAGATAATAAAAAAAACCGAATTATCTGTTTACACTTTACTAGCTGCGCCCCGCGGTTTCACCCACGTAGATTTAAATCCACTGGGATTTAAAACTACGAAGCAAAGCGAAGCAGCGAAGGAGTTTCCTAAGTTTATGAAAGGAGCAGAAACGATCCGAAAACTTTATCTAGATTCATTCACTCTCAACACTCTTGTTGTTTTTTTATGTTTGTTATCTCAGTATTTTGTACTGGGAGGACCAATTTTGTTGATTCTATTTTTATAAGAAAACTGGTGCTTGTCATGTAGTCCCATTTAAATTTGAGTCAGATCTGATGTGGGTTTTTTCTTAAAAGAGTAATTTGATGTCGATTTAAAATATATGGCTCATCGAATATTATCGTCAAATATTATGTGTATAACAAGTTGATATTATCTATCTCGCGTGGATTTCTACACTAGTCGGTTAGTTTCGTACGGCTGAAATATAACCAAATTTTTTTCCGTCGGCCGATGGCGGAATTAGTCGGATGTTGCCGACACTTGTCGGTTGATCGGCCGTCATCGGCCGTCTTGGGGCGATGGCGGTTGTGTAGTGTATTCGCCACGCTTCCATACACATACCTACGTTTGATTCGATCGGCCGTTGTCGCCCGAGTAAAGATCGGCCGATAACGGTATTGGTGTCGATATATCAGCCGGTTTTGGTGTATTTCAGCCGTAAGTCTACAGAGGGTATATGCGTGTACCTCTATTTGTTCGCCTCGGGATACTAGTTTATTGCTTTCGCGGATGCCCACGAAGCCTGCGTACTCAAACCGACGAGAAGTTATGAGTATTCTTCAACTAAACAACGATGCCAAACAAATGGTAGTTGTATAGAGAGAAAGAAAGAAACATAATATTCATGACTTTGAACCCCAGGCATGGTGAAAATCCTTGCAGATCTTGTAGTCTTAACATAAAAAAATAAAGCCAAAACACCCTTCGTTATCAATTTATCAAAGTACAAGCGGGGCTCCTCCGCCGGGTGGTGGATGGTGTGCGCTATGGACGGAGCTAACTCCTCAGATACAGTTTAATACTAGTTCAGGAGTTGCTCAACATCCGGATCGCTCATCACCCGCTGTCTGCGGCGGTGGTGCTCTGCTTGGACACCTATCTACTAAGTCTTAGTTGAAGTTAATTTTTAAATGTAATTTAGGTTAAGCAAACGGTCGTCTGGAAGAAATCGCTGTGCGTGATAAGACCACCGATTGTAGGACTAAGTTTATGTATAGTCTATGCTAAGTGCATATTGTTATATACTGTTTTAGTCCACAATAAAGAAATTATTATTATTATTATAGTCTACCAAAAAACAGCAGTAGAATTAGTCAATTACTAGATATTTTTATTAGGTACTGGTTGTTAAGTTAGTAATTGAATGCAATTACAATAGCCTCCTTTAGGTCCGTCGGGTTAAAAGCCAGCTGACACCATTGTTTATTATGTTAGTACATAATTGAATGCAATTACAATAGCCTCCTTCTATAAACACCATTTTCGTATCTAGGTTAGCAACAGTATCTTTATTCTTATTTAGAGTATCTTTATTTAGAGTCAGGGATTGTTATATTGGTTTAAAATGATGGTTTTTCATAAGCAAGAGTTCAGTTTTGGGCTAGGATTTGGCTCAGTTCGGGGCTGGGTAACAAACCTTATCAAGTAAAAAATAAAATAAATAAATAAATAATGCTGGACAATCCACACAGCACCATCTAGCCCCGAAGTAAGCTACTCAAAGCTTGTGTTATGGGTACTAGATGACTGATATATTTAACACATTATATACTTACATAGATAGATATTTTTTATAAAGATAAATCGGTTATTTTTGCGCATTTACACTTAGCACGTTCTTTGTAATAGTCTCAAAAGTACAAAAGAAATAAAAGAACACATAAAACACAACGACTCCCTTATTTAACCCCAGGGTATTATTTGGCTTCGCTATTTGAATTAATGTCAGCAGTTTGCTTCAGTTTCAGATAAACGGGACAACGCGAACATGCTTCTGAAATATAATATCTGTAGACCTAAGAATCGCATAGATCGGGCTGGCTGATTTCGGAGACTATAGTAAGTAGCTCTTTGTGCAGGGCTCGTCAAGGGAATTACTACCACGCCTAAAACTAAATTTTCATTAAATGAAAAAAGTTACAATTAAAAAGTAAAGTGTATATACCATGGTATATAATAACACTTTATACATATACCACTTTACTGCACTTTAGCTGTGAAGGCTGTCAATATACCATGGTATATACCAATATACCATGGTATATTGACAGCCTTCACAGCTCAGTTGGTAATAGCTCTGCCTTCTGTGCCGTAGCCCGTGGGTTCGATTCCCACCGTAAACAAACATTTGTGATGAACATAGATGTTTGTTCAGTTCTGTGTCTGGGTTTTATATAATATTATAAGTATGTATTTATAAAAAAAAAGTATTTAAGTAGTTTATCAGCCATCTGGTTCTCATATCACAAGCTTTGGCTTAGCTTGAGGCGAGATAGTGCTGTGTGGAATGTCCACCAATATTTGCTTATTTATTTATTTTATCTAGCTTGGTTTCAGGCTAGATGACGCTAAGTAAAAAGTACTCCAATATTTATTTTATTTAGGTTTTGGCATTTATTCATAATGGATTTTGAGCGCGCCATTAGCTTATCAGACCAATATGCCTGTTGCTCTCTCTTTTCGTTGGCATGAAAGTGACAACAATACACAGGGATACAATTTTTATGAATACTGCAATGCAGCCAGTATCTTGGGTACGCTTCCGACTGGCACTGATTTGGATCAGTTGAGGATAGCTCAATAGATCGTTTGCAACGGTCTGCAGATAGCTCAACTGTTTCATATGTATTTTGTATATTTTGTACATTTTGTAAATAATTGTAACTATTAGTTGTAATTTTCTTTGTCAATAAAGATTTTTTATGAATACTTATGAGGATATATTATTATCTTTATAAAATCTTGCGAACTTTGCCATTTCTAGTGCATTTTTATGCTTATTTAGATCGGTTTTCCACCTGTTGAGCAGAGAGAATCAAACACACGTCATCCTGAAGCATAATCTATTCGTAGTACACTTATCTGCACTTGTTTTGAAAACTTTGTCTTGTCTCTTAGAGAGGGTTCTATTGATATTCTATTGACGCTGAATGTTTGAAATGATTTCTTTATAGAAATGAATTTTTGTTTAAGGGCCCGGCGACAGCGGCTCGCAGTTTCGAGGTGCGATTGGCTATTATTTCATTTTATTTCATTTCGGGGAGGTTGTTTGAAAGAATTACCGGGCCCTTAATATAGCAGCGTAATAATTTTGCCTGCTGTTCGCGTAGTTTAGGCGCAAGTTTTTGAAAGTGGTTCTTTAACTTGGTTTAATAAAATAGGACTAACATGTTTCAACGATTTAAATATATATTTTACTGAGGGTAGATTAACAATCTGACCTAAACAAAATCTTCAATTTTAAAACGATATTTATTCGGTTCAAAAACATTGACCAAATGAAATTGAAAAAAATTCGCCGTCTGTTAGGTAATTTGTTGGAGATTTCCAGTAAGATGATCTAAGACTTAGTAGAGCTCTTTCCGTCGCCAAGCAGCATTGGTTAGAAATAATCAGTGACTCGAGTATATGCACTTGACCCATCCGTACCAAACTAACCTATTATAGACATTCTGGACGAGATCCAATCAGAAATCATGATGATCTCCGATACTGCCCGTTAGTCGATGTTACTGCTTAAAATTGGAGCCATACTCTGCTTGTTCTATAGCAAGTACCTACGAGGAGAAAAAGAGAGATAGAAGTAAAAGATGTACAGTCTAATGGATTAACTAAGTTGATCCTTCATCAGAAAAGTATAGACGACGTGTTGGTTGATAGGGACACCGGGTAGTCGTATAACTGTCACCAAACTCTACAAATCGATCGCCGGTACAAATGGTCCCAAGTGGTGTGAGGGGCTAATTTTATTTCAGTTTATTTACTGATTTGAAGTAAGTTAAAGGAGGAGAACTTCTAATTTAAGTTAAGTAACGATGAACGTTTTAAAGTGAAAACATTTAATTCGGTTAATTTCTTTGTTTTGTTGTTGTTATCATTATTCAATTATGATAATATCAGTTTCTGGTATTTTTAAGCTATTAATACCTTTTATATTATAACAAATAACAGTGATCTCAATTTGAGGTCAGTGTTATGAACATAGCTTAACTCAAGGATAATAGATAAAACAAATTCCTTGGTTTATAATACTTGGTAAATACTCTTGGTAAATACGAAATCTGTGGTATAGACATTTTGACCCCTGCACATTTCAACCGTTGAACATTTTGTTAGGTACATTAACTATAACTACCCACTCCGATTCCAGGATTTTAAAAATGTTTGTCAATCACACAATTCAAAACAATAAAACAGGTCACAAAATAAGCTTAATAATGTCGGAAAAATCAATTGAAACGATTTTATCGCGATCAAGCTTCGAGTGTTGATAAGTTGTGATACGAGGCGATAGCGTTGTGACACGAGGCGACAGCGATGAGATAACGAAGCGATAGTGCGTGAACTACGCGGTATTATGGTGATTCTTTTGTCTGCATTGTGTAAGCTCATCAGTAGTGTGAGACATAAAATCTGGTTGCTATTTACCGCCAGTAAATAAATATTGTTGGACAATCCACACCAGCACTAGCTAGACCCAAACTTGGCAAAAAATATAATACGTGAACCAGATAGCTGATATAACACTTTTTTTTGTTAAAACACACTTCTTATTAGTAATATCTGGGTGACCAAGCTTTGCTCGGTGACTTGTTTAACAACGCCATCTACTGAAGTAGCTTAAAATTAATGATTTATACCCGCCAATAGATGACATCTATTGTCGGGGAAGTAGTATTTTTCAGTAATGTTTGTTTTTCATTGCCTGGAAGCATGGATGAATATGCATTTTTCTAAAAATGAATTCTAACTGGATCGATTTGTCGCCCCCAAAGTATTTTATGAAAATCGGTGCAGCCGTTCCCGAGATTAAGATTTTAAACAAGAAATGTATTTATACAATAATTGCTCGTTTAAAGATATTAGTAGACTAACTGGTTTCTGAAAGCCCGATCAATGATAATCGGCTGTCAAGTTGCTATCTCTATCTAATTTGAAGTAAAAGCTGAAACAGCCAGTGACTTGACAGCCGATTAACTTTGATGGGGTTTTCAGAAACCGGGGGTTACCTGACGTTCAGATATTGTATTGAGAGATGACTGTGGAAAAGGGAAGGCTGTACTTTACAGCCCAGTACGTCACAGACCATAAAATCTGAATCTAAACGGTCTTTATTCAGTACAATCACAGGTATCACTGAAATACAACGATAACATTTAAAGATTAAAATCTGTAAAATAAATGTTTTACCTTTGTCTTATTAGTAGTAGTATGTCTGCCTAAATTCTGCCAGAGTAAAACATAGTGATCCCTACAATCCTCCCCAGAACGTCCCCATAGTATAATGTGCCCTAATATTTGCGGCAATATGTGGCGCGTCACGGCGAGTGACGTCATCGCACAATAGCCAGAATTTATGCGTCTAGGGTGCCGCACGTGCGTCGTTAAGCGGTGCCCATGATTTAATATGTTAGAGGATGTTGAAATTCACATTTTTACTTCTAATGAAAATTTAGCAATAAATAATTTTTCATTCATTCATTCATTAAATTGTAAAGCAGATATATAGAGAACGGCGAATGAAACCGTATGCCACAAGTTTTTTGAAAACAGTGTGGGGAAAGGGCTTTAAGTGCGCCTCAAAGAGGCTGCAACTATTCAAATAACGCACGTTTCTAAATAAATTAAAATAAATCATAAAGTCTGCTATTAATTAGTAACGGCTATCAAATACGTAGTGTAAATGTTATAAATTATAAATTTGTGTAATGATACTAGATATCCTCATTCGGGCCAGTTCAACTGTCTAACCCCCGGTTTCTGAAAGCTCGATCAAGACTAATTGGCCGTCAAGTCACTTGTTTTCTCTATCTTATTAAAAGTAAAAGCTGAAATAGTGTTGATCGAGCTTCAGAAACCAGCGGTTATAGTAATGCCAATATTTAAAAATGAACTTGAAACAAAAGAAAACTAGATAAATCAAGGTCAAATATGCACTATTTCAAATAAAAAATAATATCTGTGTGACCGAGCTTTCCTCGGTTGCTGAATCCTAGCTAGATCGATTATCGCCCCCACGGAATAGAGAAAACCTGCATACAATTGCGATCGATGACATAAGCGAATATACATTTTCGCTATGACATAAAAGCCGGACCAAGAAATTGTGCTAGTTGAAAGAAAAAGATCGCGGAAAAACGCGAATTCTGAAAGTTAGGCTAAGAACTCACGAAGCGGTTTTCACCCGTGCCCGCCGCGGTTGCGGGCCCGCAGCCTTTGTAGAATACAGATATTTAAGTAAAAAATTAAACCACATTTCACGACGCGTTTTACGCCCGCGGCGTGTGCGATTGTTTGCGGCTCCCGCTGCACCGGCAGTCATCTCGTACCGGCGGCTTTTTGTGCGTGCGTAGCCGCACAAAACTCCGGTCTCTTGAGTTTTGAAAATAAAACTCCATTCCGCCACCGCGGCGGGCACGGGTGAAAACCGCTTCGTGAGTTCTTAGCCTTACTGCACAGAAAAACGATTTAGCGGAAGCCGTCTAACAAATCAAGATTTCGTCTAAAGGTATTAAATGTGTGGACTTTCCACACAGCACTATCTAGCCTCAAGCAAAGCTCACATCAATGAAAAGCAGACAGCTGATGGTATTACTTACTGTCAATTTAAATTTGAATAAAATAAAATACCCAGGTAGAGTACATTAATGTCTGTGTTTGTTCATCTAATAAATGTTTGTTCTCCATGGAAGCATCCCAAAGCCAGAAGTAGGTATTAACTCTAGAAACCATCTGAGCTGTGATGGCTGCCATGATAAATATCCTGATTTTTATAAAAATTATGGTTAAACTACACCAGTCCACCTGTCGCCAGATTCCATTCTCTTGGGCGGCCGGGCGGTTACCGAACGTCTATGCTTTGAAGCCAAACACAAACTGGTTAAAACAAAACACCACTTTGGATTAATACTTACTACACTTTAAAAAATGTGTATTTCATTTGACTTTGGTCCTTAGGCACGGTAGATATCCCTTTCAGATCTCATAGTTACCAAGTACTTAGACCAGATTCATTGAGGAAGTCTAAGTGGTAGTCAGAGGTACGTCCAAACATTACATTTGGCACATGCCTCATTTTGCAGTATTTGGTATTCTATACGAGACAGGGGCCTAATTGTCTAACTCGCTAGTAATCGTAATCGGCACAGATGAGGGAATATGTAGTATAGTAATGTCACAGATGAACTTGATATGTAGTACAGACAGTTTGTCACTCGAAACCCAGAATATCGCCATGGTAATGGGCTTCAAGTTAGACAATAAGGCCCCAGGTTGCAAGCCCATCGCCGCTGTTAAGAATACTAACTGTTACGTTGTCTATGCTAAAAGCTTAATTAACTGTATGAACATTGTTAGATAGTCTGAAGCCAGCTGTATCAGTAGACATCACAAGCAAACATCCTACATTGAACCAATCTTCACACTGCAATGAATCACATTAATCATTATGATCGAGCAAAGGCAATACAAGCTAAAACAAACGCAAGTCGCCAGAGATCTAATTAAACAAGTTAGAACTGAGATATCAAATTGTACCAAACTGTGGCCTAAATAGGAACGAATTATGTAAACGTATCGTATCCTTAACTGCATCAGATTAAGGTCGAATATCGCAAGGATACGATAACACGACCAGTGTCAAAAATAATTCGTGATGACCGTTGAATGAGTGAGTGTTTTGATTAAACTCAAAATCCGAAATGATTAGACGTTAGCTGAGTGTAAACGCAGCACAATGGTGTTTCAGCTCATTTCCGTGACAACCGAACGTCAACGCTCTGTCTCTCTCTCACTCTCGCGCTACCGCATGGGTTGCCTATCACGCATTGCCCATGTTGCTGCCCATGGCCCTGCGCATTTGAGCTAAGTGTAAACGTGGTATTACGTCTACGCGCTTGTAGCGATCCATCTCTCTATTCTTCTTCCTCCTTTCGGAAATTTTGTTCAGGGCATTTTGTTCACTGGAGTGTAAAGGTACGTTGTGCCAATCGGCAGCCGTCGGCCAATAGAATTGCCCAAAATTTACGCTCCGTGGATTAAGTACCGTTTAAAACGTGGCGAAGCGCAAAGGCGCGCGTTTGACCATGTTTTGAAATGTAAAGAATGTACGGCTTTGTTGGAAGTTTGATATTTTGACGTTTGTAACTCAATCACGTTACGTACGTGGACAGTACAGCAGTAGTATGCACAGTTTTTAATGAAATTTCTTGTGTGTGCTTTAATCGTGATTTGAAAAAAGGCTTAAAATAACTTTCATCAAACAAACTGTCTTGAAATATTTTATTTCATTAATTTCTTAAATCGTCATTTCGTTTCATACCACTTAGTTATAATATACAGGTTAATATTACTACTAAGTGGCGTTTTGATTGCATATAATAATAGCATAACGAAATGAGCTTCAATGCGTTTCGTCAGGTGTCTGTTTGCACTCACATTTCATTGAAATACTACAAACAAATGTCATGGCAATTCGTCAGTTCAATACACAGTACCTTTGATTGTCACTGGGATCGGTCAAGGGTGATCCGTCACGCGGGGGTGCGGGGGTAACAAGGCGTGACGTTAATGTCTAATGTCACGGTTTGACACGCGATTTGTCGCGCACAAGCTCGCTGCGTGCTAGTTAAGGTTTGAGATCCACCCTGTTACTTGCATTTATTACCATGATAAAATAAATAAAGTGGTTATTAGAAATAAAGAAAACCTCATCCATCCACCGGCTGTCTAGAAGAGATCGCTCCTAGCAATAAGCCCGCACATTATACAAAGCTTTTGTTATAATTTGTTCCTTATTTTGTTACTCTCTTATTCATAATCCTTACCATTTTATAACAGCTCAATAGAGTATACTTGTCACCGTCACTTTCTTACCAATGAAGACAGCAACAGACTTAATAAACTATTGGCGCGCTCAAAGACCTTTATGTATATGTATACCAAATGTATACCAAATTTTATTTATTTAATGGTAGGTTAAGCACCGGTGGTCTAGTGGGAGTGACCCCGCCTTCCGATCTTAAGGTCGCAGGTTCGAATCCGGTCGTGCACCAATGGATTTTTCTATCGAAAAATTTATGTGCGCAATGCCAGTGCTCTTAAACGGTGAAGGAAAACATCGTGAGGAAACCAGTTAGTATTCTAACAGCGGCGATGGGCTTGCAACCTGTCACGTATGGAAATACTAACTACTGCAAAATGTGGGTATGTGCCAAATGTAATGTTTGGACGTACCTCTGACTACCCCTCTTAGACATCCTCAAAGAATCTTGAATTAGTACCTACTTGGTACTGGGAGATCTGAAGGGATATCTACCGTGCCTGGGGATCAAAGTCGTGAAGCTGTTTCAGTTTCAGTTTTTTTTAATGGTAGGTAACTAGCCACCTATCTACCTACCTACTAAGCAACATCCGGAGTAAGCTGATGCAGATGCTTCTTCCTTCTTATCTTTCACCATATTTAAAGCCCATTTCCTTAGTTCCTTTTCCGTTTGGATATCGATCAACTTTTTAATACTTGGAGTCGATTTGATTTTATTGATTTTACACACCATTTTATCAACTATTTCGTTGAGAATGCTCTCTCGATCATCATTCGATAAATAAAAAAGGGCCTTAGTTTGAGAGGATGTAGGTGGTACTCTCTTGTCCTCTGTGCCCGACGCATGCACAGGAGGACCTAAACTAGGCAACAAGGTATTGAGGTCGCCACAAGAAGAAGAAGAAGACTGAACTTATTTGGGAAAATCGCAATCAACCAAGTTCTGTGCACATTGCACTTAACTTGGTATAGTCGAATGCTTTTGTTATAGTTATATCATTGATGTTATTAATTTAATAGTGCACCCTACTCATAAATTGGTCCAAAGGTTCACGGAACTTATTAAAAATACAAAGGTTGCCTGGGAGAGGAAGTTTTCTTTAGTTGTAAGTTTTTTTATACAACTGGCTGATGGAACAAGCAGATGGCACACCTGATATTAAGTGGTAACCATCACCTATAACAAAGCATTGCCTCGTAAGTCACGCACGATAGGAACGTGCCCTACGATTTTTTTTTTATACAACTAGCTGATGGAACAAGCAGATGGCCCACCTGATGTTAAGTGGTAACCATCACCTATAAACAAAACATTGCCCCGTAGGTCACGCACAATAGGAACGTGCCCTACGATGCACTGCCCTGCGTCCATCAACTTGAGGCATACAGATAGATGTTAAGCCTCATGTGCCTGTAATTACACCGGCGACCACACTCTTCAAACCGAAACACAGCGTTGCTGCTTGGCGGCAGAAAAAGGCGTGGTGGTAGTACTTCCCCGGACGAGCCCTTCACAAAGAGCTCTACTACTCTATATATGCACAAACACAAGAAAGGTAAGGACATAATTTTAATTTTTCCATCATTAATCACAAAAAGTGCAGTCAATGCACCTGACTGTAGTCGATACGCACTGCTTTTCGATTAATTATACTCGTCTCCAAAATTTAATTTCTATGGGCCGTGCAATATGTTGGGGTACATTATTATGCACCCCTAGTTACACATTGCACCCTGTACGGGATGCATTCCTGGGCACACGTGGTCCCGTTAGGGTGGTTTTGACGGCAGCTACGGTTAAAGTGTGGACGTAATTGTTATTATGATTTATGGTTGGATCCTCATTTTGTTTCTTGGTAATAAGTAAACAGGATTTTTGCATCTAATGCTGGCAGGTTTCGCAGCTCAGTTGGTTTAGCTCTGTTTTTTGCGCTGTAGACCGTGGATTTGTGAAATGAACACATGCAGATATGTTTGTCACTTGCTATCTCTATCTGATTTAAATTAAAAGCTGAAATAGCAAGTGACTTGACCAGACGATCAGTGTTGATCGAGCTTTCAGCACCAGGGGTTAGCCTTACAGACTTTAGTCCATAGGTAGGTACCGTATTCTGCCTACAGTACTGACCACGGAATAGAGAAAACCCTAATTTCTGTGGTACTGACGGTTGTGTGTCGGAATAAAAACCATGTTTCGTAACTGCTTGTACCTATCTGAGGCTCGTCCTCCGTTCGGCAAAGTCCGGTTAAACTCGGCTCTGCGAGATCGGGAGGAGGGTTACTCGCATTTCACAATTAAATTTTTTGGCGTGATCCTGCTGAATGTGTATGCATAGATACGCCGCTTGCCCGCGCTCTAGGGTGGGGGCTGCGGCTCTCAATCTTTTTCTATCGTTTAATTATTACTTACTTAAGACCCACTAATATTATAAACGCGAAAGTTTGTATGGATGGATGGATGTTTGTTACTCTTTCACGCCGGAACGGCTTAACTGATCTGGATGAAACTTGGCAGAGAGATAGATTATAGTCTGGAATAGCACATAGGCTACTTTTTACCCCGTGGGAATACCGGGATCTAAATCTGCGCAGGTGAATCCGCGGGCCGCAACTAGTCAACCATAACTTAAACAAGTGGATTAGTCACTATTCTTAGTTTCATTGTCATTACGAACATCATTTACATTGTCCATACACAATGTTGCTTTGGTTCATTTCTTCGTATTTGCTTCAATCACTTGCTTACCGTATCAGGGAAACCTATCAGATTTATTTTTTATTATATATTTGAATATTATTACACCTCGGTAAGAATACTAAAGCGCACAATTAGTGACAAATTCTTTATTAATTTATAGCATTATAACTTAGCCTTGTATAACTTTTTTATTTTTTACTATTTTGATTACGTGCCTATTTTGTCGACTAGGTACCCTTTTAGTCGTCTACTATACTGTTTTTTTTCTTGCATAAATAGAACATATCTGTGGAAACTTTTAATTGGCCTTTAGTTAACATAATCATTTTTTTTTTTAAGATTTTGTTAATTATGTATTTAACAATGATCTGCACCTAGCTGTAAGTTTTCCAAAAATTTCAAAATAAAATAAAATAAAATAAAATTATGTATATTATTATTTTTGTTAAAATGCGTATTTCTATTAGCAAAGCTTCTGCTTCTTTTAAATTGTATATTGATGCGATATCATATTAATTATTTACCTACAGCATGATCTTATACTACACAAATAGATAAAAGCTTTTTATAAGTTTTATAGCTTTGCTTAGTTTGGGGTCATTGATAAGAATATTTATTTAATTTCTAAAATAAATTTACAAAGTTTGAGAACAACTGGCCTCTAGTTTAATATCGTGTGGCGACGACACGGGGCGTCACGTGTTACAATATACACTGACAGGCGCGCGCTCACATAGATAAAGTAAGACGATGACCTCTAGTGCCTCTAAAAACAAAAAACAGTTAAATAATAGTACTATTTACTAAACACCTTTTGTGCAGAGAAAAGGATTTATGTTTTTTTGTTTTTATTTATTTCTGGTTATTTTGATTTACAGATATTAATTTGTTTGAAAAAAGTGCCTAATAGCTGCGCTAAGTGTTTAGCGAAAAACCATTCGATCAAAAATTTATTAAAGAAAATACCTTTCTAAAATTTTTTTAGTCCATCTTCTATACAATTCTGTATAAGATCCTACATGGTATGATAATAAATATGAAGAAACCCTTTCTACGAAATGAAATATAATTTACTTTGAGGCTACGAGGTTTTCTAGCTCAAAGTGCTACGAGATTTTCTGCGTAGCTACGCTACGTGCGGAAAGTATCAAAATGCATTCCTGTGCGGCAAAAATGCTTCATCTCACTATGAAAAAAAAAACCGCTCATATATTTAAGTATTTTCATACACTCTAACAGAGTTTATGTAGATTTTACATTTTACTTGCAAGAGTTTAGTAAAATAATCGAGTTTAGTTAAATTATCGATTTTGTGTATTTGTAAATTATTTTGAACGAAGGTGGAGGTTTGGACTCTCTCCTTGGCTCGGATCTCATCTGCAACGGTGTGTATTATCAAAGTTTTAACGAATAACACGTAGTCAAGTATAAGTGTTTATCAATGCCTCGTTTTCCATAAACATCCTGATATAATTACTTCCAGACAGAGAACAAACATAATGCTCAATACACAAAATAAATGTCTGCTCCCGGTGGGAATCAAAACCACGGCTTACAGCTCAGAAGGCAGAGCTACTACCCACTGGGCTGTGAGGGATTTGATGTTTCAGAGAGTTGGCGCCGAGCTTGTTCCAGGAATGTGCCGCGTACTTCGATTATTTCTGAAGAAAACTTGTTACTTTTATTGATATTGGATTTATATCTCGACAATACATTGTTTGAAAATCTTCGTTCGTCCGAGCAATAATACAACTTTTTTAATAGACAACTTTCCTATGAAACCCTTGAAAGCTCATCATCATCATCATCATCAAACTATGTTAGTCCACTGCTGGACGTAGGTCTCTCCCAAGACGCGCCACTGAGCCCGGTCTCCGGCTCTCCTCATCTAGTGCTTGCTGCGCTACATTTCGCAGATCGTCGCCCCACCTTGCCGGAGGACGTCCTACACTACGCTTACCTAAACGCGGTCTCCACTCAAGTATTTGTTTGCTCCAACGATTGTCGGATCTACGGCAAACATGGCCGGCCCACAGCCATTTCAGCTTTCCTTTGAGCTATGTTGTTTTGAAAGCTCGTTTCGAAGTATTTTTTTATACGGATTTATGGCTTTGCATTTCTTCAAAGAGCCATCTGTGCTAAAACTCAAACAATTTCCAATCACAGTTTTTATCCTATTCTGTTTGGAACTTATTAAATTATCCTCAACCGGTTTGTAGCTGCACGTAAAACTAAACCCATCCGGGGTCACCATTACACCACCTGTTACCAACCCCTACTACTGCCACAGACTAAATAACATAAAGATCTTATCATATCTTTATTGATATAACAAGTTCTATATCAAGTGTTCAAAAGGAGCCTCTTAAGGTGCACTGAAAATCCTTTCACCACACTGTTTCGAAAGAAACCAGTAACTCGACAAGAAGAAGATTGATAAAACAGCAAATAACTTCAGTTAAAAAAATTAATAGCTATGATCGCTTACAGCGATATCTACCAGGTAACTTTTGTAAGATAATAAGTTGGCTGGAGCCCACAACCAGAAATTATTAATCCATTTCATGTTGATAAAAAATACTGGAATAAAAAAACTGTTATGCTTTTAGGGATGGTAAACATTTCCTCGGATGCTGGTCAGGATCCTGCACCTGCATTGTCAGCTATTACAAAAACTAATTAAAAATGAAATAAAAACCTCCCATTTTCGGCGACCACAGTGGCGCAGCGGGCGAGAGTCCGCCTGCGACGCAAGAGGTTGCGGGTTCGATTCCCGCCTCGGAACAAATTTGTGTACGATCTGCAGAATTATTTCCGATGGTCTGGGTGTTTTCTATGTATACAATAAATAAAAATATCTATCTATGTAAGTATATTGTATTAAATATATCAGTTATCTAGTACCCATGACACAAGCTTTGAGTAGCTTACTTTGGGGCTAGATGATGCTGTGTGGATTGTCCAGCATTATTATTATTATTTATTATTATTATTTAACGGAGATGGCTAACCGGCATTAGTACAATCCCGTTTTGCTGGGACAAACGTCATGTCAAAAGGAAATTATATCATCATTTTATGTCCAAACCTTGGTCCAAACAGACATATCAACAAAATTGAGCATTTAATGAATATAATATGTATTATATAATGTAATATATGCTTTTAGTTATACGTATGTATTTTTTTGTTTTTATGTATATAAGATAGCATAGGTAAGTACTCGTATTGTAAGTTAGTAA
This sequence comes from Plemyria rubiginata, assembly GCA_963576535.1. Classification (NCBI taxonomy): domain Eukaryota; kingdom Metazoa; phylum Arthropoda; class Insecta; order Lepidoptera; family Geometridae; genus Plemyria; species Plemyria rubiginata. The sequence continues at coordinate 2,014,883 of OY754905.1, forward strand.
ATATTTGTTTTTGTTCACCTATGTACTTTATTTATGTGCAATAAAGAATTTTCTTATTAAGATAAGAAAATTCTTTATTGCACATAAATAAAGTTGACATAAGTGTCAATACAAAAAACACAAAAATCTTAATCGAACCAGTTGTACCAAAAATGTATTGCTTTGCTCTCTCGATCGATTTAATTACATCGAATATGCGAGAATCTTCCGTATGGACACCAAACGAGCCACCCTCTGCCCTTGAATAACAATTTATCAAAACTCCCCCCTGATGCCAAGAGATTACGATTCAAAGTTAATAATCGTGCGTTCAGCTTAGCAAATCCGATAAATAGGATTTTAACGGGTTTTAATGAAGGTGAGCAAATACGAAAGCTTACAAATGGTTGTTTTATAACGTACTTAATGTTATCAGGTTTATAGTAACTAATAACACAGGGTTCCTAATACATTTTTCTTTGAGAACACGTCATGATGTTCAGCCTAATATGGACTGGTTACCTTTGCTTACAACAATTTTATACATGGCTACGCATCAGACTTATCACTGCTAGCTTTTATGTTATGGTGCTCCTGTCTACAGACAATCTTGCTAGTGTCAAGTTATACCATCAGAGATAAAAGTTTATTTCTAGCCATGTCAGTCCAAAGTCGAGTCAGTCAATTGTTTTGAAGAAAATGGTGGCGGTTTCTTCAAAAAATTAGAAACATTTTTGGAGAAATCACGATTCACATGTTACACTTGCATTTAATATGCTTATACTTTGTGCTAAGACCATAAGTAATGTTAGTTAAAATAACCAAAATTACACAACACAACTCAAAATAACATTAGAAAAACAATTTAAATGTCAGAAAACGAATCAAAGTCAAAGTCAAAATATGTTTATTCAATAAAATCACAAGGACCATCTTGAACCGTCTTAAAACTAGGTGACTCTAGTGCCAGTTCCACGCGACCAACGCCGAGAAGAACAGGCAACAAACTCGAATCCTAGTTAAATTCATTAAATTCGTATCGTAGACAGATGCAAAAGACGGACAGAAGTTGGCAGGACTCGTAAAGAGGTTTCATGCTGAGCCAACCCTTGACCACTTGCCAGTACCCGCTCTTTGGCTTGATAACTTTAGCAAACATGGATTATTTGATCATATTGCAGTACCAAGATATGATATGGATTTATACATATAATTATATTATAGGTAGGTGATATTATCTATACTATAATGAAGTAAGAATCCATGCTATGCAATCTCTAAGCTTATAATGCTATTTGTGCTAAGTAATCGTAAATCAAGAGTAGTAGAGCTCTTTGTGAAGGGCTCGTCCGGGGAAGTACTACCACCACGCCTTTTTCTGCCGCCAAGCAGCAACGCTGTGTTTCGGTTTGAAGAGTGTGGTCGCCGGTGTAATTACAGGCACATGAGGCTTAACATCTGTATGCCTCAAGTTGATGGACGCAGGGCAGTGCATCGTAGGGCACGTTCCTATTGTGCGTGACCTACGGGGCAATGTTTTGTTTATAGGTGATGGTTACCACTTAACATCAGGTGGGCCATCTGCTTGTTCCATCAGCTAGTTGTATAAAAAAAAATAACATTGCGGTATTCTATCATTTAATTCTAATTGATGTTTCGCCCCGAACTAGATCTGGCAATGTCACCATTAATTTTGTTACGTTTGAGCTGAGTACCTACTTTAATTACAAAAAAAACATTAACTAGAAAGCATCGCCCATCAGAAGCAGAAAACTGAAGTGAGAGCAAGACTATCAATAACTTGAAGTAGAGTCACCGGGTCAATTAACTATCTTAGAGTCACCGGGTTTTAAGACGTTTCAAGATGGTCCTTGTGATTTTATTAAACATATTTTGACTTTTGACTTTTTATTTGATTATTCAGGATTTAAAATAAAAATATAGATTTATACAAAAATGTCCTGTTGTGGTCCCCGTTGCTAAAGAGATTACATACTAGTTCGTGGTCTTATTATCTTTATACTGTCTCATTTGAAGGCGCCTAGCTGCGTGGCAGTTGGAGGTCGGTCAGAGCGGGTCATGTGACAGTAATTGGTGCAGCAGTAATTGATGGCGTGCATTCATCGTCACGCTCGGGCCGTGACACTTGCTAGCTGCTAGGGACCTGCGTGGGGTGCGAAGGGTTAAGCTTCTGTCAGCTTTTGCCCCAGATAGTGAAAGATTGGTTTTGTTTCGTAGTTGGTGAAAGACAAAATAAAACGGCATTTGATGCACAATATGATTGTATTTGACGAGCAGCGGGCGCGAGACCGTCTGATACGCTAGAGGTTGCGGGTTCGATTCCCGCTTCGGATCAAATTTGTGTACGATCTGCAGAAGTCTGTTCCGTTGGTCTGGGTGTTTTCTATGTATAATAAAAAAATATCTATCTATGTAAGTATACAATGTTTTGTATTTTATTTATAACACAAGCGTAGTTTGAGTAGCTTACTTTGGGGCCAGATAGTGCTGTTGAATTGTCCAGCAATAAGTAACTATTTATTTTATTTATTTATAAACCATATTATTAAATATAATATAAACTATAATCTATCTCTCTGCTAATTTTCATCCGGATCGTTCAGCCGCGCTGGCGTGAAAGAGTAACAAACATATCCTTCCATCCATACTTATAAATTTTCGCGTTTAGAATATTAGTAGGATATAAACAGTGAACGCAGCCACCCGCGTTTTACTACTCAGGTAAATAACGGAGCGCTCAATATCTGGATTTACCGTAATGAATTAGCCCTGCCTGTCTTTGGTAGAACGTAGGCGTATTTCGTGGTTCTTTAACTTTAACAAGTTGACAAGGTTTATACAACAAGTTGATGGAATAAGCAGATGGCCCACCTGATGTTAAGTGATAACCATCACCAAAACAAAGCATTGCCTCGTAAGTCACGCGCGGTCGGATCGTGCCCTACGATACACTGCTCTGTGTCCATCAACTTGAGGTGTAAGTACAGATTTTAAGCCTCATGTGCCTGTAATTGCACTGGAAACCACACTCTTCAAACCGAAACACAGCGTTGCTGCTTGGCGGCAGAAAAAAGCGTGGTGGTAGTACTACCCCGGACGAGCCCTTCAGAAAGAGCTCTCTACTACTCTTAGTTTTCTCTATCACTATTACAGTAAGAAAGTTTTATGCTGCCGATGCCAGCCGATGCCTTGATATGCATCTGTCTTGTACTAGAGAACCTAAACTTAAGCTATTTTAATAGATATTGCGGGTTTATAGATAAAGAGCTTCTTTAATCCATTATATCACACAGCAATGTATGTCTGTAATAAATACCTACGTTTTCATTCCTTGTTTTTTGTTACTGAAATTTTGCTAACAGTTGTGAAATTGTAAACTTGTACAACAGAAATGGGTACCTGCTCTTTTGTAAGTCACCCTCAGCCGTAACGTCTTGAGGCGAGTCGTAGCTTAAAATGGTTGCCGAGCAACCGAGGTGATCGAGCCACGGGGAGTCTCCGAGTAACAATATGAATTAGGCCATGAAACACGCGACGAGAAAAATAAAGGAAGCAAATCTTCGTAGGCCAAGCGCGTTGAAGTCTTTTGTACGAATTCATATTTTGTAGTTGAGATGCAGAGAGATGATTTACACAGTAACTGTAACAGTGGTTACCATTTCACATATCTAAATATATATAACTCAAAGGTGACTGACTGACTGACATAGTGATCTATCAACGCACAGCCCAAACCACTGGACGGATTGGGCTGAAATTTGGCATGCAGGTAGATGTTATGACGTAGACATCCGCTAAGAAAGGATTTTGATCAATTCTACCCCCAAGGGGATAAAATAGGGGATGAAAGTTTGTATGAAATTTTCAAAATAAACGAGCGTTAGCAAAGCCGCGGGATCAGCTAGTTCATTTACATGACTCTATAGGCACCACGGGGAAAACGCTTGCCCAGTGCTATTAACATCATTGAAACGTCTGGCACGTGTTGGAATGAAGTATTGTTTTTTTCCTACGAATACATAATAAGTCTTTTTTTCTTCTTCTTATTAATAAGATGACAATATACATTAATGTACTTATTTACCTTGATTTTATTAATTGTTTTTGATTTGTGTATTTGTTACACAGTTTTCATTAAAAACACATTACAATGCATGTAATGAATTCACATTGATCTTAAACATAGCATCACACGGATACCGTAGTTCAAGGCCGTAGTATGCAGATGCGATATTATCAAGATTTTTTAACATTACAGTGAGTTTGTACAGAACTAAAGGAACATACAGAACATTTGGTTTTCTATGCAGCCATGCTAATTAATTAATTAATTGTGTGTGTGAGTGTTAATAAATTTTTTAGCACTTAATTTATCATCAAGGGTCAATCAAATTACAATTATAAATTTATGCAAGCAAATAAAATAAACATTCTCAATAAATAAATCTAAAATCGAATACAAAAAGTTTAATAGTAACACATTTTTATTCACAACTAATAAAACTTAACTATAACTTGTTTTATACTATTTACTTAGGTTGCCTCAACAACATGTATGCAAGATATGGAAGAGAGACTCTTGTCTATTGCTCTTCAATCAATAAACCAAATAGGAATGTTTACTCCTTCCAAAGGAGAACAACAATTAAGAACGATAAAATTATAATCATTAAATGTAATTGCTCCAAATCTTTTTACCTCTGCACTGGTGGATATTTTTAGGTTTGTCTTCCGCCTTTTTCGGAGCCACTTGCTTTATATTACCAAAGCCGCCGTAAGATCTCTGGTAAAATAACAACGATACGTAATATCGCATCTATTCTAGCATTGAAATAATCTTACCTAGCTTTTTTACCAATCCTTAAAACTAAGAGACATGGTTCTAGCATGTTTTGAATTCTTTCTTGGAACCAGTTTTTCAAATACTTGTATGCATTTTGGTAAGCTCTTGTAGGTCAGTAATTTTTTTTAGGAATAACGTTACAATTCATTTTCTTCTTCAAAAAATGTTAAGGGCGCATATCGGGGAAACCAACTAATATTTTAGCATTAAAGTTGGACTTGCAAACTGACACGTAAAAATCAGACGTTCCTCTGACTATTTCCGTTAGACATAATAAATATTTTTTTCATCCCACCATCTCGGCAAGAGTAATTTTGCTCTTCAATATCTGAGTGCAAAAGCCGTTTTTATTCTCTAGAGGATAAAGTAAATTGAATTTAGAACATCGTGTGCACTAAATTTGTGAATTTAAAAAAACATTAAACCTATTTACTGCTACCTCTATGGTGCCGAATATATCATACAACTTTTTTTTAATTTGTTAAAAACTCAGACTCGGAACCTTCTTGGTGTTCTTTTTTCAATTTGCTTTGTACGCGGTTCTTTACGCGGCATTTTTACACGTCATTGTTAAACCTTATATTAAAAACAAGAAACTTGAAAACAAGTGAAAAAACTAAAATGAGTGATTCTAGCGACGAGGAAGTTTGTTTGACGCCAACAGAATTGACTGAAACTGTTAAAAATGCGCAAATGAGCTTTCTCCCTCAACAATCACGCGAGAAGTATTTAAAACAGTACGATATGTTCAACACGTGGCGACTAGCAAAAGGAGCCAAAACTTTCTCAGAAAACGTTTTGCTGGCATATTTTATAGAATTATCCGAGAACAAGAAAGCAAGCACTCTATGGAGTACGTATTCGATGCTAAAAGCAACAATAAAGATGAAAAAAGACATACATATCGATACCTATCCTAAATTAGTGGCATTTTTAAAAAGAGCCTCATCTGGTCATCAACCAAAAAAATCGAAGGTTTTCACAGTATCTGATATTGAAAAGTTTCTTAACGAAGCACCCGATTCCGTATATTTGGCGGCAAAAGTAAGTCAGTTGCACATTCAGTATCTACTTAAGTATATTAATCTCAATTAAATAGTATACTTAGTAGATGTTGATAGGCATAATTATGCGTTCATATCAATTTTATTAATTTATCTACTACAATACTCTTTACGTTACAGGTTGTTCTTATTATTGGAATAAACGGAGCATGTCGAACTAATGAACTAACACAACTTAATGTCAAAAACATTGAGAAACATTCAGATGACTTACTATTAATTAATTTACCTAATACAAAGACAAAAAGAGACCGCAACTTCGTCATTCGCAAGGAATACGTAACGATTTTTGAGAAATATCAAGCCTTACGCCCGCCTAACACTCCAATCAATCGATTTTTTCTACAGTATCGCAATGGAAAGTGTGTTAGACAGCCTATGGGTACTAATAAAATTGGCAGTATCCCACGAGAAATAGCAACATTTCTTGAACTTCCAGAACCCCTGTTGTACACGGGTCATTGTTTCCGACGAACTTCAGCCACACTTTTGGCTGATTCCGGAGCTGATCTCCTGTCCCTTAAGCGCCACGGAGGCTGGAAGTCCAATGCAGTTGTAGAGGGATACATAGAGGATTCCATCCAAAATAAGTCTAAAATATGTGAAGGCATCGTAGGAGCCATTACACTGAAAGAGCCTCAATCAGATCCTTGGACTGGCCCTTCTACATCAAAAATAAGCCGTTATGAAACACCTAACCATCTCCCTCTCTCTTCAACATTCACGCCAAGGGAATCCGATGAATCGGTACAACTATTAAGTATGACAGATAGTTTACCGAAAAACAGTACACAAGTGACTAACACCAATATTACAGTACCAAACAAAAATATTACACTCAATTTAAATAACTGTAGCAACGTTACTTTCAAATTTTCTTAATTATACCTTACTATTATTTTGTTATAATTTGAAGATTATTATGTAATACTTACCTGTAAAAATGTAGTAGTTAATACCTAAACTGAAATAAAAGTACCTATCTTGTGATTGTAAACGTTTTTTTTTTTGCATTTAGTCATTTCCTCGCTGAGGTGGAATGAAAAGTTACGTGTTGCACTCGAGTGCAAAGATTTTTCACCTCGTGCTCTTTTGATTCCCTCGCTAACGCTCAGGATTCTAATTTTGAATCACTCGCTGCGCTCGTGATTAAATTTTAGAATCCTTCGCTTGCTCGGTCATCAAAATTGAGCACGCGGTTAAAAAGCAACTTTGCACTCTTGTATAACAAATAACTATTAGCTGACACTTGGTATTAAAAATAATGATCTAACGTGGTTGGGGATCAAAGTTGTGAAGCTGATTTTTTTACAAGTAACAACTAGCAGCGGGTACAAACGTGATAATATGCAATCCCGTTTTGGAAATATAGTGTAATATAGTTTATATGAACAATATTTCTTTCAGAAAATAGTATAGACTGGCTATTTCACAAGCATGCTTTTTTGTATCCCTACACGTCCTTAGCATAGCATGTGTGCAGCAGCCTTTTGTATGCAACAAAGTAGCAATAGCTAGACTAGTATGCTTTTGTGCTACGTAGCATGTGTATTCCAGGCTTTGCAACATATCCTCAATAATCCCAAATGCTAGCAATACATTCTGTGAAAGGCATTTCAGTCATCTAATTAAAATTGCTCACGATATTGGCGTGTAATTGGTCCATACACACGTAACTGCCAAACCAAACGGAATTGGTTATTCCACACTGTACTGGCTCAGAAGCATTTATAGGTAGCGTATAATCCATAATAAATTACTGTACCATTCGGTTATTTAGACAAGTAACATATTGTGAATTTTACCGTATTGACGAAATCTATTGATAAATCCATATTAAAAAATTTATTTTTTATATAAAAATGTCTAATAGTATGTAATATCTATCATTATTTCCTCAAGAAACTTTCTCAAAAACTCTGTAAATTGAATTGAATTTAAATGAAATTTATTATTAAATCAGTAACAGTTATTAAAATCAGTAACAAATATTACAGACTTGGCATTTAATTATTTTTACTAACTACATAGCGTTACCCCCGGTTTCTGAAAGCTCGAACAACACTAATCAGCTGTCAAGTCACTTGCTACTTCAGCTTCAAATTAGATAAGATAAGATAATGTTTATTTCAGACAAAAAAGAGATACATATGAGTTGAGCCATACAGAGGTCTTATTCTAGGGATTTTAGCTTATCAGGCAATCTGGCACACTCTGGTTACGGAACATTACCTTCCGTGCTAGTTAAAAACTGTGTTAGATAGAGATAGCAAGTGACTTGACAGCCGATTAGTGTTGATCGTGCTTTCAGAAACCAGGGGTAAGTGTGTTTTGTCTACATTATTGATTATGGTCAATATTCCGTGAGGTATTTGCTCTTGAGCACGTAGCGTGAGGTAAATTTATCCTTAGTGAGCCCTCACCTGTGGAACAGCTCAACTATGCAACAATTATATATATTGTACTGTAAGGAACAATAATTTGAAATCATACAACACACAGAGAGGGCGCAAAAATCTTTAAAATATGAGGATGGTCATTGGCCACTAGTCTATCAAGAAACAACCGACTGTAAAAGCCTACTAATATTATAAACGCGAAAGTTTGTAAGTATGGATGGATGGATGGATGGATGGATGTTTGTTACTCTTTCACGCCAGAACGCCTGAACGGATCTGGATGAAACTTAGCAGAGAGTTAGATTATAGTCTGGAATAACACATAGGCTACTTTTTATCCCGTGGGAATACCGGGATTTAAGTCTGCCCGGGTGAAACCGCGGGGCGCAACTAGTACACTAATAATACTATAGTAGTATGTATAGATTTATTGTGTTGATGTGTTTTTTTTCTCTAATAGTTATACCTAAGAGAGAGTAGAGTTATAATCTAAGAGGTCTGAGTGGATATATTCAGCTGGGGATCAAAGTCGTGAACTTATTTCAGTTTTTTTTTAAAAGCTAAGCTAAGAAGTATGCAGTAAAGTTCTCTCGCAATAAAGGTGCTTACACACGTGCTATTATTATTATCGAGCTAACAGCATGCTTTTTTTCGAGCCTTGCTCAATAAAAGCACGTGTGAACAGGTCGTGCTTATAAATAAGCATGCTTATTTGGTCGTACGTGTCGGTTGATTTTTGAGCATGCTCAAAATAAGCATGGTTATCTTTGAGCACGTGTGTATTTCTACCTTAAATAATTTTAAAACGAAACAAAAGCTTGCTCTCCGCGTAGCTTCCTACTCATGCCCAAAACTTAATAAAACAATATAACTGTGTACACTGAATACAATATTGAATTTTGCAATCTCACCCTATCGCAGAGAACAAAATAAATATAAAATATTATCTATCTGAGTATTTTATCGGTGTTTATCTATAAACAAATAGCTATGTTTGTCTGATTGTAGTCCACAAGTGGAGTAAGTTCCCATGCAAATGCTCTGATATTTTGCATTTGAACACAAATTGGAACAGTGATTATTTTATAGAGACAGAAAGGTCAGATTCTATGTGACAAATTTGTTGCTACTGATTTCACTTATTTGTGTATACTTATAGTTTTTTTTTCTGAAATACGTACTCGTGCTTAGAGTACGTATTTAAAAAGTATCAGATTTCTGGCTCGCAGTACCTACTAAAACACTATCGTAAAACATCTTTATAAGGCGCACTTTAAAAATCTTCTATCACCAAACTACTTCCAAAAAACCAGTTAAACAACAAGATGAAGAACCAGAGAGAAAATAATAAAAACAGTACAATAGGTGGCCTTATCTTATAACATATATAAATAGTATATAAATATTATAACAGATAGCCACGTAAAAAAGGAGAAACTCATATCTAGGGCTTAAGCTCGCCTTTGTACATGACTACTATGTATTTTTTGTGTAGGTAAATCATGTTGTGTACAATATAGAATAAAGTAAAAAAGGCCACAAATATATATAGTTATTGTACATTTTTTTGATGTTTTGATGTCTTAAGTTTTATTAATTTGGAAGGAAAGTTAGACCTAGATTAGACGCGTCGTCCTCATCTGTACCATTTTGTTTGTAATCTGTGCCTGAACGTTCCACCACCCTATGCAGGTAGACACGTGCGAGCCACGCGTGGGAACTTGCGTCGACCAACGTCGATACCATCTGTACATCCCCACCTAGTCGTGATACCATCCACGAGTATATTGGCACTTGTCGATGCTGATAGGAATCATAGCCCCAATTGAATTCATTCAAAGGGTAATGATGCAGAAAATATGAGTTGATATGAGAATTCTGCAAGTTGCTTTCAGGAATCAGGATGTTTAGAAAAAGGGCTGACAGCCGTCAAACGACATTTCGCACATTTCAACCACAGATTTATAAGTATATGATTTCAACATTTTGAAAGATATAAAATCACTGAACTAATGAAAAATCGTGTGAAATGTTGTTTGACGGCTGTTAGTCCCAAGGAATTTGAAATCTATGTTCCTTGGTTGGTCCCTTTTTATAAAATGAAGTAAAAAAAGAAGTAAGAAAAGTGACTAATATTGGAAATTGCTTTGAGTTATTATTTTAAGATGTTATTAGATTCATGTAAATCAAATATCGGTCACAATTCAATAGAAAAATATCTACATAACATAACTGATCTAGAAATCAATTGTGAACAGCAGTTGAAAAAATATATTTATGTTTAAAAGGAAAATAACAATATACCGCATATTTTGCTGGATAAAGATATAACCGATATAAACTAATAAAGCTAAGCTAGCTAACCATTAGCCTAGGCGTTTTTGATTCTACTAAGCCATGTACACGCGCACGCGCGTGTCATGTCGCCGCAGGGCATAGTGTGCACGCGGCTTAATCCCGCGCGGTGTATCTGCCACTAAACGTCAAACGGTTGATAAGTCGCTGGTGAATACCCCTTAGGGTTGCCAGCTATAATTCTGAAACTATTTTATTTTGGCAAGGTTCCGCTCACATGGTGCATGAGTAAAGCAAAGCCTATACAATTCACCGGCCGAACTCCTTATAAATATCCAAGACAGTCCACAAAGGATGCGCACTATCTTGGACTCTGGCCTCCGGTACAATAGAACGGCATCGTACCTATACTATTACGGATCATAAAAAACTGCTCAATTTTAGTGGTCATAAAGTTTTTTTCCTGTTCTTCTCGGCGTTGGTCGAGTGGAACTGGCACCTAGAGTCACCTAGTTTTAAGACGTTTCAAGGTGATCCTTGTGATTTTATTGAATAAATATATTTTGACTTTGACTTTTTATTTGGACAACAACCAGTTTGTATAGTTAGAAGTAGCTATGATATCCTTTGACTATTATATTAAGAAAATTAGTTCGGCAACAATTTTTTGTAAGTGACATTATTCAAACTAATATTATTGTAAAACCTAAAATCCGTATCTCTAAAAATGTTCGCTACATATTTTTCTATTATTTGTAAGATTTTGCAACGCATTCCGGCACTTTTCCAAACATTTTCTGTAAAATGTTCCCAAGCACGATTTACCCCAAAAGGATCCAGGCCAGCCACGGCGACCCCATGTTTGCCGAGCGAGCGTTCATAAGTCTACGCGCACACGCTCGTATTTACAGAGTCGTTTTATTGCTTGCCTGTAGCCCATTGTGTCCAGTCCAATAAATACCGACTGTCAACCTTGATCTATGGGAAAAACAATATTTTCATGATTCCCAGTTCCCAATCTGACGATTGTGATTTCATTGTTTCGCAAATATTATTGCTTGCTGGCTATTGGCGCAGTCAAATGAAAATATCGGCGGTTGACTTGTTGTTCGGCGATATTGCTGTTTGGAGAAGTGCTCCGGTCGGATGGATTGTTTTATTACAGCTAGCAGCTAGCTGCTCATCTATCCTGTTTTTGCGTACGTTGAAAATAGGCTGAGTTAAGGAGTTGACAACACCTAAAATACCTCTCGCTCGCACGATTCGACATTTTGAAAGATATAAAAATCTCTAAATATAAAAATTTTGAAAAATCGCGAACAACCATTTTATGTGCAATCACTTTTCTAGTTTTCGTACATAAGCAAACTTTTAGGTAGGAAAACTTGCATCTATCAAAATATTTTTTTTACCAAACTGTGTGCAAAGTGTGCAATTGCACACAAAATAGTTGTTTGCGATTTTTCAAAATTGCGATGTTGTGGATCGTGAGTCCTTTCCATTTTGTGAATAATCGTTTTCCATTTTCAGTTCCAGGTCGGTGCCTTGATTGCTTGTCTGAGGCATCCGCCTTTCGGAGAGCTGATGGTCTAGTGATAGAGACCCTGCCTTATATGATGATACAGTATTAGGTTCAATAGTTCCTAGTTAGTGCCAGTACTTTCAATCGGTGAAAGAAAACATCATGAGGCATGTCGTAGAACCTAAAATGTTATGAAAAAGAAATATATTAATTCAATTAAAATGGAAACTACATTCAGAATTTCAACTATTGGGTTGGTTCGGAGAGCAAGCCATCGCTAAATATTTGTAAAAATGAGTGGATTATTTGAAACACGGCTATGTAAAATTTAAACTTTTTATCCATTTTTCTGATGAAAAATTTTTAATATAAATAAAAATTACGCAGTGCCTCGCAAGTTCATATTAATTAAGCAAATAACATTGCTGAACTGCTTTAATACTTATATTTATTGCAATTAGTATTGCTTCAGAGTCAAAAGGTATTTATTCAATAAAATCACAAGGATCACTTGGGAAAAGTTTTAAAACTAGGTGAATCTATGTGCCAGTTCCACGATTCTGAGCCCCCTCATCCACTACACTTCCCGTGTTACCGATTACAGCGTTTTATCAACACATAGGAGTCTGCCTGCTATTGAATGAAAAAGTGAAGTAAACATCAGATAGCATCGCGATACGACACCTGCACATACATAAACATCGTATCTATGTTATACAGTACTCATTAACCTTAACATAATGACGGGTGTTATTTATGCCCCAAATAACGACCGATGTCATTTTAACGCCGTGTTACATTAGGGTTGGACTTCACTTATAGACATGAAAACTACACTAGGTAAGGAATATTACTATATAACGGCGATACATATAAAAGTAAGCACAATAGAAAAATGCAAATAATTGCGTCATCCAATACTATTCCCTGTGATTATAATTATTTATCGCAGTAATGTCGTGTGCTTGAGTTACTACAACTATTTTTTTTTAAGAATAAACCGTCCTTTGACGTCAATCTCCTCTGCGGGCCGACCGCCACCATAGAATTGATCTGTCAAATTTTAGCATTTGTGAAAACTTTCTTGAAAACTTTACTGGCTTGTATAAGTTGACCTCTCACACACATATGCGAAGATTAGCTGACATGGTTTTGTTGTCTTTGGACATTTTAAACTTTTTTGTCGTTCTATAAACTTTTTTTTCGGTAATTTTCGATTTTCTCTATCAAGGAGTAGAAGACTCACAAATGACTGCCTCCGCGCGCGTTTACACATGGCTAAGCTCAGTTCACTAAATTTAGACAGTAGCATTTTCGCTCTAGATTTGTATACTAACGGCCGGTTTCGGAAAGCTTGATCAAAACTAATCGGTCGTCAAGTCACTTGCTATTTCAGCTTTTACTTCAAGTTGGATAGAGATAGCAAGCGACTTGACAGGCGATAAATGTTGATCGAGTTTTCAGGAACCGAGGGTAAGTTAATTATCTTGCTAATTAACTTAGTGTATACCTATATCTGATGAATTTCGAGATGAAGGTCAAAGCAAAAAGATATTTATTCAATAAAATCACAAGGATCACTTTAAAACGTCTCAAAGCTAGGTGACTCCAGGCGCCCGCGCCCCTTCCACGCAACCAAAGCCTAGAAGAACAGCCAAAAAACTTAGGGCTTGTTTTTTTATACAATTAGCTGATGGAACAAGCAGATGGCTCACCTGATGTTAAGTGGTTACCATCAGCTATTACAAAGCATTGCCCGTAAGTCACGCACGACAGGAACTTGCCTTACGATGCACTGCCCTGCGTCCATCATCTTGAGGCATACAGATGTAAAGCCTGATGTGCCTGTAATCACACCGGTGACCACATTCTATATTAAACCAAAATATAGCAACGCTTGGCGGCAGAAAAAGGCGTGGTGGTAGTACTTCCCCGGACGAGCCCTTCACAAAAAAAGAGTTCTACTACTCTTTTGTATGATCCTTTAACCACGTACTTTTATAATTAACTAGTTGCGCCCCGCGATTTCACCCGCGCAGATTTAAATCCCGGTATTCCCACGGGATAAAAAGTAGCCTACTTATGTGCTATTCCAGACTATAATATAACTCTCTGCCAAGTTTCATCCAGATCCGTTAAGCCGTTCTGGAGTTATAGAGTACAAACATCCATCCATACTCACAAACTTTCGCATTTATAATACCTATTAGTAGGATGTAGCTAGGTATCTAAACCTTAAATATCTGTTAGATTCTAAAGTATGGCAAGTTTCCATAATTGTGTTATTGTAAGTATAGGTAACTAGCGGCCTGTCCCAGCTTCGCATGGGTGGACATAATTTTTTTCAACATTTTAGCATAAACTTAGACTCCCGCGCTTCGTAACACACGAAGGTGAAAATACACGTGCCAGTAAAATGGTACAGTAGCGAGCATGCAAGTTACAGGCATGCAGGATTTACGGGCACATTGTTGGATACATTTGCAAGTTAACTCGTCAGGTCAGGTATCGCGACGGTCACACATGCCGGTTTCGTAGTCCCCCGCGTCCCCTCGCTTACGTGGCATGCCAACACGTCAGGTACTGGCATGCCTGTACTTGTCGCGACGTTCACACATGCTGGTTTCGTAGCCCCCCCCCCCCGAGTCCCCTCCGTCACGTGGATGCCAGAGCTGACCTAAAATAGAATGTTGTGCTAACTACTTGCATGCCAGGTACAGGCATGCCAATTAGCGTATGTGTCTGTAGCTTGCATGCAAGTGTGCCAGCTACGGGCATATACACATGCCCGTAGCTGGCACACCATTGTGCCCACGCTGAGTGAGAACTCGCCTAGCTTTCGCGCTTTCTAAGGCGCGCTAAAGTTTTTAATTTCGTAATAATAATATCTTTTGAATGGAATGTCCGATTTAAAAAATTCAAGAAGTAGTCGATAAGTATTGGAACAGCCTTGCATACAAAATAATTTATTTGTATAAGGACTAATATAAAGGATAACATGGTCTGTTTTTGGTCGGCATTTTTATCAACATTTTAAATACAGAAAAGTTGTTGTAGTAACATAACTACAATAGTTAGATATATGCTATTGCTGACTTAATTGTAGATAATGATGTGTTCTTTAATATTGTAGAACATTTTTTTGTATCGTCTATAGTTTCCGCAGCGCATGCGGTGAAAGATATTTTATATTACACCTCGGGTTACATTTTTTAAGTTTTAGTAGGGATCCCTAATTTTTTTCAGTAATAAATGTAGCCTATGTTACTCAAGGATAATTTAACTTTCTTATGGTGAAAGAATTTTTGAAATCGGACCAGTAGTTTTTGAGCCTATTCGAAACATACATACAAAGTTTTTCTCTTTATAATATTATTAGTGTAGATAAATAGCTCTCTCATATCCGTAAAATGTAAAATCTCGCCTTAGTTTTGGGTGGCGTGTAATTATACAACCATCCCTTACCTACTACTAGTGAAACGTCATTAAATTGCAGAAAATATTATTATCGACACTCCCTACGTATTGTCGCGTAACTGCCAGATACACACTTATTATATATACGTTTGATGCATTTTTGGCATCTACACATTATTATCTATTTGGGTAAACTGATACCTAATAACTCGAACTGACTGTCTTGAGCTGCACCTACAGCTTTAAATAAATGAAATGAAATGTATTTCTTTGCCAGAAGTTTGGTGAATCATGGTCTAAGTGTAATTGTAGTCTCACAAACTTCGTCGATAACCGACATGCAACATTTTTAAGTAGGTATGATAATATACATAATTCTCTAAATATATATAAATAAATAATGCTGGACAATCCACACAGCACTATCTAGCCCCAAAGTAAGCTATTCAAAGCTTGTGTCATGGTAGATAACTGATATATGTAATACATTATATACTTACATAGATATATATTTTTTATTATACATAGAAAACACCCAGACCATCGGAACAAATTTCTGCAGATCGTACACAAATTTGTTCCAAGGCGGTAATCGAACCCGCAACCTCTTGCGTCGCAGGCAGGCTCTCGCCCGCTGCGCCACAGAGGTCGCTTTAGCTGCAGTAGAATCTTCAGGAACTTCCATTTTAATTGCTTCTATGAAATCGTTATATTTCTTACGCGTGTGTGTAATAGGTATAACAATATACCATTTCGAGTAAAATGTATAAGTAAAAGTTGCGCGTGTGTGTGTGTCATGTATTGGCTTGCAAGTGCAAACACTAATCTAAACGCAAACCTCTTTAGTTCTACTAAACTAGCCATAATGTAAAGCCGCCATTAGCTGTCAACTGAATAATTGTAATTGGACTAGTTGCTACCCCCGACTTTATCTGCTCCTAATAATTCACTAATACTTAAAACGAAATAAACTGTTTAGGTTCTGTAATTATTAAATTTATTCGTTAATCTATTTGATCACTTCAACTTGCTGACTTAAACACCACTGACAGCCACTGAGTTCTGCACAGTTCTGTATCAATCCTACTAATAACTGGATGGATGGATGTTTGTTGCTCTTTCACGCCGGAACGGCTGAACTGATCTGGGTGAAACTTGGCAGAGAGGTAGATTATAGTCTGGAATAGCACATAGGCTACTTTTTATCCCGTGGGATTACTGGGATTTCAATCTGCGCGGGTGTAACCACGGCGTGCCAACTATTACCTAATAAATAATCCACGTAGTTACGTAATGTTTCTTTCTTACTTTCTAGTATTTTGCCGTTTACTTTTTTTAGGGGTGCTCTGCTCCGACTACCCCAAACATAACGATACGCTTACTAGGTTTCAGTTCAATAGGCCAATTTATTTCGTTCAACATTACTAGGCTCCATCGTCGAAACATCATGCTGTCACTATTTTGGATTCACTAAATAAATACTAGGGGTTAGCCACGAACTGCATGAGATCTCGTAATGCGATACGAAGGCTTTGAAAATAAAGTTGGTGGTTGTCAGAGGCAAATCTAAACATTATATATTATTTAGACTTGCTTCTGACTACCGCCTTCTATAAAATGTCCAAATCAACCCCTTTCATATGACATGTCACTTTCGAATATTAGTATTACGACCTCTGTGGCGCAGCGGGCGAGAGCCTGCCTGCGACGCAAGATGTTGCGGGTTCGATTCCCGCCGTGGAACAAATTTGTGTACGATCTGCAGAATTTTTTTCCGATGGTCTGGGTGTTTTCTATGTATAATAAAAAATATCTATCTATGTAAGTATATAATGTATTAAATATATCAGTTATTTAGTACCCATAACACAAGCTTTGAATAGCTTACTTTGGGGCTAGATAGTGCTGTGTGGATTGTCCAGCATTATTTATTATTTATTTATAATTATTTATTCAAGTTAAAACTATCGGATAATTTATGGAAGAGTTCCATTATACAGACCTTGGATCCGATATCAGACATTCACTGTCACCATAATAAGAGAACAAAGTAGGTACCTTCTCTCCTTTAAATAAGTCTTGATCAAATATGGTAATAATAACTCAATTATTGATTGAGTGAGCGAAGCGAACGAAAATCTTACAATCAACTTGGGCGAAGAGCACCGGTGGTCTAGTGGGAGTGACCCCGCCTTCCGACTGTAAGGTCGCAGGTTCGAATCCGGTCGTGCACCAATGGATTTTTCTATCGAAAAATTTATGTGCGCAATGCCAGTGCTCTTAAACGGTGAAGGAAAACATCGTGAGGAAACCAGTTAGTATTCTAACAGCGGCGATGGGCTTGCAACCTGTCACGTATGGAATACTAACTACTGCAAAATGTGGGTATGTGCCAAATGTAATGTTTGGACGTACCTCTGACTACCCCCCTTAGACATCCTCAAAGAATCTTGAATTAGTACCTACTTGGTACTGGGAGATCTGAAGGGATATCTACCGTGCTTGGGGATCAAAGTCGTGAAGCTGTTTCAAGTTTTTTTTTTCTACTTGTGCGATTTGGCGTTTTATGTATGTATGTGTGTTTGTCCGACGATAACTTGAAACCCGTTTATTTATCCGATCTGCATTAAATTTGGTAAGTCGATAGCTTGAACTTGAGAAATTCCCTGGTAAAATCGTATGAGGGGTTATTAAAATATCGGGGTTTTTAAGGGGGCTAAAAATATAAAAGTTATGCAAAATATAAAATGACATGTCATATGAAAGAGGTTGATTTGGATATTTCAAAACCATTTTAATTTTTTTTCTAGCTTGCTCGCTTTTTGAGATAAATGAAAAAAGTTAAATTACCTACTACAACTACCAACCAACGACCCAAGAGCTACCATTTCTAAGAGTTTCGTTGGCATCAAGGTTTTTCTACTGGTCAGATAGTTCCTTTGGGTTTTCAATTATTTTTTTCTTGAAATAAATAAAGAAGGTACTTGGTTCTCATTACCTGGTGATAGCGACCTGTTCTGATGATAGAGTCAAGGTCATCGGAACTCTCTTTAATAAATAGGCCAATTCAGTTGAAACTTGGTTACCATTCTTAGTTAATAGGTGGCAGCCAGATACAAGTCCAAACACAATGTTTGGACTCGCCTCTGACTGCCACTTACTTATATTTTCGGAGCGATCGCGTCGCGTCACGAAATCTCAGTTCGGGGCGACCTACTAGTTTATAAAAAAAACAATAGAAATATGTGAAGGTATCAGCTTTTTGTATTAATGGTTTTTAACATGTACTCGTAGGTACGTATCAAATCATGAAATAAAGTATCCACCTTCGGGATTTAATATAATATCATCCAATTCATCCAATCGGCTTAGCCGTGAAAGTTTAACATACAAACAGACAAAGCTACAGACACACTTTCTATATAAATAATTGGAGGAAAGTCGGATGAATATAGATGAATTGGCCTTTCTTGTAGCGATATATGTTTTTATGCTTCAGAAAGATATTAAATGTTTGTGGACCTCTCTGTGGTAGGTAAATTATAAAAAAGTGGCCACAGTTTTTACTTATTGTATTGTCTGCTTAAAATAAACTAGCCTAATTAAACTAGATGGTAGATATCCAGCAGATAGGCAGCAAACGAGAGTCCGTCTGCGACGCAAGAGGTTGCTGGTTCGATTCCCGCTTTGGAACAAATTTGTATACGTACTGCAGAAATTTGTTCCGTTGGTCTGGGTGTGTTCTATGTATAATAAAAAAATATCTATCCAAGTATATAATAAATTAAATATATCAGTTATCTAGTACGTACCCATAACACAAGCTTTGAATAGCTTACTTTAGGGCTAGATGGTGCTGTGTGGATTGTCCAGCATTATTATCGTTATTATTATATCCCTTCATATCTCTCAGTACCAAGTACTACCCAACTCAAGATTCTTTGAGGATGTCTAAGGGGTTAGTCAGAGGTACGTCCTAACATTACATTTCATTACATTTGGCACATACTCACATTTTGCAGTAGTTAGTATTCCATACGTGACAGGTTGCAAGCCCATCGCCGCTGCTAGAAAACTAACTGGTTTTCTCACGATGTTTCCCTTCACTGTTTAGGAGCGCTGGCATTGCGCACATAAATTTTTCGATAGAAAAATCCATTGGTGCACGACCGGATTCGAACCTGCGACCTTACGATCGGAAGGCGGGTCACTCTCACTAGACCACCGGTGCTCTTTACAACCTAATGGGCACTATAAAATGTAGTAGTCCCTTTCTTCAACTGAAGCAACACCTATTATGATTTCAGCATTTTAATATGAATCAATTTAAGTAAAAGAAACCAAGCTACACCTAGGTACTGAAAAAAAATCGCTCTGATTTTTAGACTTCAGAAGCTCGATAATAAGAGAAGCATTGTCGAAGCATAATCCTACTAATATTATAAACGAGAAAGTTTGTACGTATGGATGGATGGATGGATGTTACTCTTTCATGCCGGAACAGCTGAACGGATCTAAATGAAACTTAGCAGAGAGATAGATTATAGTCTGGAATAGCACATAGGCTACTTTTTATCCCGTGGGAATAACGGGATTTAAATCTGAGCGGGTGAAACCGCGGGGCGCAAATAGTATGAGCATGAATTGGTTTCAAAATAAAACGCTTAATTAACTGATTCTACTTCAACGATAATTTGATACTACTTAAACACTACAACACAATGTTTTTAAGTTTATTTATTGTCATAATTAAGCTACCTTATTAGAAGAACGAAAATATCTAATTATCTATGCAAGCAGCGCAAGTATTCATTGAGAATTTTATCTCTTATATTGCTGCAAACTCTTGAATGTTATGTTTTAAAAACGCCAGCAGATTTGTGCTCTTATTAACATCTCTGAAGCTATCCAAGGCAGGAAACCCCGGAATCTGATCGTCCAACTCGTCTTCTACTCCAATAAGAATGTTCCTGACGTAGGAATCCAGCCTATAACGACAATATAGTTGTTGAAAAATTTATTGTGGTGAACCTTAGCTTCTGACTAATATTGATATGACGTGTTTAGATATTTACCTTTCTATCAGAGCACCTTTTTTACCAGTGGTAGATGCTTTTCTTATCCGTAGCTTATCATTTAATTGAAATACACTCCACGTTGAATATATTTTGAGGATCTAGCAATTATAATAATTGTAAACAAACATAAACAAAGATGCATTATGACAGATCCAGGTACGATGTAACATAGCGCCATCTGCTTTCAGCTTTCACTTTCGTACCCCAATCCAAAGTGGTCCTTGTGTTAGAAATGAATAAAGACCAATTTGCTTTTGGTTGCCTTTGTGAAATGTCAAATAACTTTTGTGAACATAACCTCAACAAAACATTTTTGCTTAAGAATTGGTACCGCCACCATTTATAAAGCTGACAAAGTGAGCTAAATGTTTTTCAAGGTCTCGGGACGTTCAGAAACTAAGTGACATAAATTTTCAAATATTTTCGGTAACTTGCGATTTTTGGATATTAGTAAAAATCCTTTGGTTCAATCCTTTAGTCTATGAAAATCATAATTTTCACTTTATTTGGTAAATTTAAACTACAAAGATGCATAACTTAACATTTTTAAGTCATTTTGTGGCTGAAAATTGTATATAAATTATTACAAAATGGTACAAACTATTTATTGCTGGGAGAGATTTTGAATGCATCATTCAACCTGACGAAGATTTATAAGGGTCCTTACTACCCTCTGAAGGATAAGTATGCTTATTTATTTTTATACAAGCATTCGCGTGATATCTATTGAAATAAAAAGTAACCTATGTGTTTATCCGGGTCATAAATTACGTTTCAGCTGAATTCGTTAAGGATTGGGAAAGGGGCATTGTATTTGTAGGATAGGAATCCAAAACATGATTTTGCTCCTTTCTTATTACGCACTAGCTGCCGCCTGCGTAAGCGCTTAGGAAGGAATAAAACTCGCCAAGCAATCAATATTCTACTACTATTCGGTATACCGAACGCGAAAGTTTTTAAGTATGGATGTATATTGTTTCTCTTTCACGCCGGAACGGCTGAACGGATCTGGATGAAACTTGACACAGAGATATAATATATTATAGTCTGGAGGATACTCCAGGATGTGATAACATAGGCTACTTTTTATCCCGTGGGAATACCGGGATTAAAATCTGCGCGGGTGAAACCACGAGGCGCTAAATATCTATCCTATATAAAGTTATTTACACTTACAATAATACCTAATCACATTTTATTAAGAACCTACCTCTCACCTCGATAACTGAACTGACTAAAGTGTAGAAGAATAACGACACCTTTATCGTATAAGGAATAACAACAAATAAATAATAATATCTGAATTCGACTTTAAAAACTAGATAGAGTAACTTCGGGTAATATGGCACACCATAAGCCTTTTTGCAAATAAATACGAAATTTATGAGTCAAACAAGTCTTTATTGGTTCAGTCCTTTGAAGTTAGTATTAATCAACAATTATAATTTTATTAACTTTAGAACGTAACTTAAATAAACTTTATTTTTATCTTAAATAATCATAAACATGCTAACATGCATGTCCTACTACGAAGTAGGACAACATGGCCTAGGTGAAATTGGGAAGAAAACTTACATTACCAGAAGAACTAATGAAACAATTAGTACGGTATGTGTTAGCTATGAAAGTTGTTTGGTATACCGAACAACTTTTTATTGTTTTTAACTGCCAGCTGATAAGCTAAAACCTTTTAGTGTTATAACACCAAAAGATTTTAGGTTATCAGCTGGCAATTCAAAACAATAAATGTTCCCATTATCTTATATCATTTCAGTCTGCTATGGGCCAGCTCAATCATTTTTTTTTCTATACCGTAATTGTATAGGTATCGGTTAAATAACGGTACAATCATACCTTTTTTTAGGAATTACACCACCGTTACAAAGATTCAGTTAAAAAACGTGCTAAATAAATTAGAAGTTATTGCGAAAATTCATTATGGTCATAATGACCAACCTCATTCCCAATATGCTCTTTTTGGTACGAATCTTCGCCGGGTTAACGTCATTACTGCCAGTCAAGTATGTCAATTGACAGGGTTCCAATTATACTACATTGAGCGCTAGATTTGACACTTTTATGGGACAAATGGCGAGCATTTAAAATGTTATTACTAGTAGTTCGCCCCGAACTGAAATTTCGTGACGCGACGCGAACGTTCCAAATATATAACTAGTGCTTAGTTTGCTGCTTTTCTCAAGGCGTGACTGATGCGTGCGGGAAGAGGAGAGGGGTGGGGTACGAGTGTACTTTTACGGAATAATGTGACAACGAGTTGCATTAGTATGTTTCATCATGTGTAAATGATGAATATACTGTTTTATGTACATTGAGCTTCAAGTAATAATTATCATATTTTTTTCGAACTTTGACACGAGGTACGACCCCTAAAAACCTAACAAAAAAAAATTAAAAAACTAGGTTCGTTTTTTAGGTGATAGAAGCGAATGGTGGGCTGACGCAGTAATTTTTCAAAAGTCGAAAAATAAGAAGCACCCTAACGTACATACATACATAAATACATAAAATGCCAAATCGCCCAAGTTGATTGTAAGATTTTCATTCGCTTCGCTCACTCAATGAACAATATGAATTTATTCATAATCATGAGTGTTGTACATAAAGTTATTTTATTTTATTTATTGAATAAAATCCACAACTCTTTGTATTATATAAGTAACATAATGAATGTAGCTGAAAACCAATAACGGATTTTATTTTTTTAAGTTAACTATCTATTATTATAGTAAAGGGTATTTAATTCTCGCCATTATAACTAACCTTTTTATGAGTACACTGCACTTATATGAACTAAAAATGAAAATCAAACGGTGTAAACCACAAAACAGTTGCGAAAAAAGTTCCTCTTTCCACATCTGCTAAAAAGTGTCCAGCTACGGGCAAGCATTGCCACACTGGTCACAAACAACACCACGTGGTACAAATAAATGTCAAAAAACCTGGTCAGCTTTTTCAAGAACGCACACATACACACCATGCATGTAACGTGTAAACGGATGTGTTCCAAATTCAAAATTGATAGCACTTAACCCCTAGACGGTGTTATACGGCTGCAGGCGGGACTATGTACCTATCGATATCAAACGACTTGTTTCCATAAATTACGAATGGATGTAATGTACTTAAAATTATTACAGAATTCTTTAGAAATACAAAGTTTATTAGCATTATGATAATACTAGATATTAGATATTACTACATACCCATAAAGGATTCAAAAATAAACATATTTTACAGAGTATTCGTTTGAAACTGCAAGATGAGTGATATAAAAGGTTTAGTAAGACTACCAAAACAACTAAGAAACATTGTTTTCCATCCTTGTGTATTTTTATAACGAATAATATTGGATAAAGCAGTTGAGATTAGTTTTCGACGCATAACTTGAACTGCATCCTAATATACACGCCTAATTTTTATCCAACTGCCACCGCCGATAGGCGATCTAAACTTGAAGCATTTGACGGGTTACATGAAGCCAACGAAACGTCACCTAGTACGAAAAAACTAGTGAGCTATTCCTATAACTGGTTGAATGAATGACGTTTAATATTTGGTAGCTCGCGGTACGAAATTGACGTTTCAAGAAAGTTTTACGAGCTGGCGGTCGGTACCCTGGTAGTGACGATGCAGAACGGTCTAGCTACTTACGGTACTTGCTATGTTGTTTATTTTCCTATTTTATTGGGGTGGATGCCTAGATGTTTCTATCTATGAATTTTTCAGGTTAGCAGCTTTTTAGTGACATGGACAATTTTTAGTTTAGAGTGCAATAGTGTTGAAAACTTTTCGCGAAAATATAAAGGCACATTTTTATAACATTTAATAAAGCAACAACTCAAAGGAGTTCCATAGTTAATAAGTATTATAATGAACTTGTTAACCCGTACCATGACGGGACCATTCACTATTACCGAGGGCTTATTACCATTTTATTAATTCAGTATTCTACGTAACGATTAAAAGAGCATAGATTTGAAACTCGAAAACAAAACAGTTTTACATTAATAAAACAACACAGCTTTACAACTTTGATCCCCAGTCACGGTAGGTATCCCGCCAGATCTTTTAGTACCGTACCAACAAGATAATTTAGGGATGTCTATGCGTACAACTAAATAAGTACCGTACCAACTAGATTATTTAAGGATGCTTAGGGGTACAACCGAGGAATATAGATCAAATTCCTTGGGTGCAACTAAATAATACATTTAATTTTGGCACATACTACGTTCACTGTCAATCCGTCAGTAACAAAAGACATAAACGTATCTCCGATTCGTTTTCTGTCATTTATCGAAGCAACATAGCATTTTCATTTTAATTGTTTTTCTAGTGTTTTTTTGAGTTGTGTTGTGTAATTTTGGTGGTATTTTAACCAACATTACTTGTGGTCTTAGCACAAAGTGTAAGCATTTGAAATGAAAGTGTATTATGTGATATCGTGATTTGCCCAAAAATGTTTCAAATGTTTTGAAGAAACCGCCACCATTTTCTTCAAAACAATTGACTGACTCGACTTTCGACTGACGTGACTAGAAACATAGCAAAGAGTATAATATAATCTCTATCACTTGACACTGGCAAGATTGTCGATAGACAGGAGCCATAAATAAAATAAAAAAAAACGTATCTCCTCTTATTCATAATCCCTGCCATTTTATAGCGCCTCTATAGAGTATTCTTGACACTGTCACTTTCATGCCAACGAAAAGAGACAGCACCAGACTTATCGGTCCGATGTAATTATGGCGCGATCCGTGACCATTATGACCAAGGGCCTTAGATTTGTCATCGTATGTCTAATAATAGCATAATTCTCACTGAGGCACATTTAAAATACTTTCACCACACTGTTTTTGAAAAACGAATGTTACGACAAGAAGAAGGTATATTTAGAACTAGTGAAGCAACCCTGTCTTAGCGTTTGAGTATTCAAACGCTAAAAAAGGGTTGCTTTACTTGTCATCGGATCGGCATCGGAATTCAACCCACGACCTTACGATCACAAGACGGAGTCACTCCCACTAGTCCACCAGAGCTCTCAATTGAAGGGACTTCTATTCGACACAAAAACCAAAGAGATTGCTATCCATGTTCCTGTACTTTTATCGTATCTGCAGAATATTCCAGTTCATTTTTAATGAAATGACCGAGGCAATGAAGCGCCGATTCCAATTCATTAAACAGTCATATTAAAAAAGCAATTTTGTCGATAAAATGGATTTTAAAATATAATCATGGTTGGACGTTTACCTACAATCGAGTGTTAATAGCCTTCTCACAGGTATTTGAAAAAGTATGATCTTATGAATAGTTCAAGGCGGGCATTATTAGGTATAATTAGATAGATAGATAGATAATACTTTATTGCACACCACATAATAATTACACATAACATAAAAATAAAAAATCTGAGTGATATACAATGGGCGGTCTTATCGCTAAAAGCGATCTCTTCCAGACAACCTTGGGATGGACTGGATTTGACAAGAACGATAAAGGACGTTGGTGTAGAAAAACAATAAAATATTGCTTACATACTAATCCAATAACCTACCCGAATAATATATTATACACAATATACATACATAAATCAAATTATTAAAAATATATATATATACCAATACACGCATAGAAATATGATAATACCTAATATATATATATATACCTACAAAACGAAATAAATATTAATGACACATAATATACCTAATCTACTGGATTGACGAAAAATGATTTAGCAAGAGCTTCTTGAAAATAGGGAGGGATTTAGCAAATCTGACATGTGAAGGGAGATAATTCCAGAGACGGACAGCTTGTACAGTGAAGGAGTATTCGAGGAAAGTAGAATTATGTGCAGGAGTCTTCAGTTGCAAGGTCTCAGAGGAACGCAGCGAGCGGGGATTGGAGAGATGTAGAAACTCAAAGCGTTCCTTGTGATAGGGAGGAGTGGTAGGGTTAAATAGAATACTGTACAGAAGGGAGAGAATATGGGTATTCCTGCGAAGGCGAATAGGCAGCCACTTTAGTTTATTGCGGAAATCAGAAACGTGGTCATATTTACGTAAGCCGAAAATAAACCGAATGCATACATTTTGAAGGCGCTCAAGTTTGTCGAGGTGTTTTTCAGTAAGATCGGGATAGCAGACGTCAGCGTAATCAAGGATAGGAAGTAAGAGGGACTGTGGCAGTGTAATTTTGGTGGATGTTGGCAAGAAATTACGCAATCTCCGCAATGAAGCGGCTGAGGCAAATATCTTTCGACTTAGTTCAGCCAGATGGGGCCCCCATGACATATCCTTATCCATTATAACGCCTAGGTTTTTAACAGTTTTACTAACAGGTATGGGAACACCATCAAAATGAACCGAAGGGAGAATAGACCAGTCAATTCTGGAGATCATCCTAGAGCTACCAACAACAATAACCTGGGTCTTCTTAGGATTCACTTTGAGGCCATAAGCTTTACTCCACGCAAGGATCCGTAACAGGTCACAGTTTATGGCATCAATAGCTACATTTAAATTGACAACTGATGATTGAGTGTATATTTGAAGGTCATCTGCATAAAGGTGATAGGAAGAAGAGAGAGTGTGAGAAATTAAATTTATAAAAATTGCAAAAAGAAGAGGAGACAGAACGCCGCCCTGTGGTACGCCAGCAGTTAGATCACACCACGATGAATAAGTGTCATCGATCCGTATACGTTGCCGGCGACCAATCAGGTAACTGTGAAACCATTCAATTGCCGTTGGAGATATGTTAAGAGAATGCAGCACAGCCAGAAGAATATCGAAATCAACATTGTTGAACGCATTGCTGAAGTCAAGCAATGACAGCACAGTCACAAGTCCACTGTCCATACCGTGACGAATGTCATTAGTGATCTTGGTCAAGGCCGTCGTCGTGCTATGTCCACGACGAAACCCGGATTGGAGAGGATTGATAAGGAAATTTCGGGAGAGGTATATGCTCAATTGTTGGTGCACCAAGCGCTCCAGTACTTTTGAGAGGAATGGTAGGATGGAAATGGGTCTGTACTCAGAGAACAGGATGGGATTGGATTTTTTGGGCAATGGAATTATTTGGGCGTTTTTCCAAGCTGTAGGGAAGGTGCTGGTGGAGATGGAAAAGTTAAAGATATGGGTTAGGACATGGATGACATCGTCAAGTATGGGCACCAACATGTTGCGACTTATGCAGTCATTGCCAACTGCATTGGATGAAATGGATGTAACGCTTCTCTTAACATCACAATCGGAAAATTGGCTAAAAATAAAAGGGGAAATATTAGGGGGTGCAATAGAGAAGAGGTTTTGAATAGTATTAGATTTGGATAGTCCATCAATATTGGCAGAAGAGGAGAAGTGTTGATTTAAAAGGTCAATGTCTAAATCTTTAGGTATGCTGTCTTGACGTGATTTGCCAACCCCCAAAGTTCGAAGAAACTTCCAAACTTTGGAAGGATCATTGTTATCAACAGATTTATGAATATGTCGGCGTTGAGCATCCCTGCACACCTTGTTACAGAGATTCCGACACTCAGTATATTTACTATAATTATAATCAGTTGGACAACATTTATATTTAAACTTAGCTACATTTTTCTTATGCATTACAGCTTTAATTTCCGACGTTATCCAAGGAGCTGGCACTTGTTTGATTTTAACTTTTCTAAAAGGAGCATGCTTATCATACAATTTAATAATAGTATCAATAAAAAAACTAAGTTTGTCGTCAATCGTACTAGCATTAACTATGTCAGACCAATCTATCATCGCCATATCTTCCCGAAAACTTTCTTAATTATTTCTTAATTATTAAGATCTCATGGCTGAGCGTATTCAGTATTGCTTATTATTGCATATTTATTGTCAAAAAAATCGTTAGCAAAATAAAGCTATAAGCATCACGAATGCATAAAGTCATAAAATTAAATGTAAGTGTTCAATGAATTGAATAGTAATAAGACTTTATGGACATACCACACATCACAATCTAGCCCCTAACTAAGCCAAAGCTTGTACTATGGGATCCTGATATAATACTTCTTTATGTAGCTTAATTCTTTGACAATGTTTCTCTAACTGCATATCTATAGGTGCTCATTGAAATAGTAGGTATTATCATTGTATCTATTTACAAACGAAATTATTAATCGAGCCTTTGATTTAAAATAAATGAACTTGAACTATAAAAATTTAATATAACAAATATTTAAAAAATACCAATCGCTAAGGGTACCTTTTTTATAATGTAGGGGTACATTTTGAAATTTCAAAAATCCTTACTCTCCACTGCCGGGTAAAAAAACATGCGGCCTTTTTACTAGAACGGTTAGTAAAACATTAAAAACACTTTTATTTTTAACCGAGTAGTTGAATCTTGTTATTTTGACCTGAATAATAGTAAAATATTTAACTATTGATCCTCAGTTGCAATAAATGACAGAACTGCAAACGTGATGCGTAATATTGTTTGAGCACCAGCTCGGGGGGTTGCTCGTCATAGAGTAGCAACAAACAGAGAGAACATGCCACAGATAAGAGAATACTATAAATTTCATTTATTTACCATCATTTGTAAGTTTGATTGTAAATAGGTATCTCGTTTTAAATAAAAATTTTAATGACTATGTTACAATTTAACGAAGTTTTGAGAATATAATAATCCATGTTAAAACACGTTTTTTATAATTTGAGTCAAATAAGGGTATAATATAACATCCCTTGTAAATTTACAAGTTTTGTTTAACTCGAATGGAACTAGATAGATATATAAATAATATACGATGTCCTCAAATAACTTATTCATTAAATACCCACAAGCTGGAAGTGTAATCCACCAATATTTCGGTTGGTGACTCATTCCATACCTACATACTCTACTATGGGGTACATGCACATGACGCCCCGGTCAGCGCTGCCCGTTGTCTCTGTTCTTTGCCTACTCTATGCGAGGAGTGGGGTCGCTGCAGGGGTTATCTTTTAATGCTCTAATAATGAAATCCCTTGCTGCTTTCTCTGATACCTCTTGCGGACTGATTTGCTATATTCGATAGATTAGAACAGACGGCGATACTGGCGCACGAATGACTGATTAATCTTCACAAACTTTAGAGTTCTTTATTCATGTCAATTATCTGTGAATTTAAATACAGATATCAGATAAGGCAAAAACTACTGTTATTAACACAGAAATAGTGGTTATTAATGTACCTCTCACTCACACATTGCTTAAGTACGAAAACCACTAAAGCAGTATTTTTTGAATCAAAATAATCTGAACTGTTGAACTTTGTGCAATCGCACACAACTTGGCGGTTTTTCTGACTTATGTTCAATGATTTGTATCCAGTGACTGAGTCGTATTAAAAATTATAATTGTCTACTCACAAGCCGTCGTAGTTAGACTCGAGTTAGACTATCTTTATAATCATGATTATGTCGACCTCAGTGGCACAGCGGGCGAGAGTCCGCCTGCGACGCAGGGGTTGCGGGTTCGATTCCCGCATCGGAACAAATTTGTGTACGATCTGCAGAAATTTGTTCGGGTGGTCTGGGTGTTTTCTATGTATCATAAAAAAAATCTATATATGTAAGTATATGTAACAAATATATTAGTTATCTAGTACCCATAACACAAGCTTTGAGTAGCTTACTTTGGGGCTAGATGGTGCTGTGTGGATTGTCCAGCATTATTTTGTTATTTATTTTATTTATTGTCATCAGCTTATAATGCTGAGTTCACGCTACAATATCTATACCAAAAGTCCCGTCTTGGGCGCTGGCCGCTCCACATAATGCATTGAACTAAAACAGACAGTTTGAGACCCCGTGTTGACAAACAGAATAAAAAAACTAGCAACAATTAAACACAAATGAAAGCGATCTCAGTCGGAAACATTTAATCATCGTGTGATATCAGTTACATGTGCCGCCGCGCTGGCAGGGGCGCTAAACAGGGAAGCGTGGCGATTTTTTAATCTTTAGAGGGGCCCAGCGTGACGTTCCACCCCCTGCTAGATTATGTAGGAGTTACTACCTCTCAGCTTATATGGATCTCCCGGAGAGACGGAGATATTGAAGTCTTAATTAATTTTTATTTTGTTTTATTTATGAAACTGTGTGTCAACTGTAATTTATCAAGCTGGCTTCTAAGGAACACACCGGAGCTGTACCAAGAGTTAGAATAGGTGCCCACAGCCCACTTAGCTCAAATATATAAAATAATATATCTGGACTTTACTTACTTCTTAATTTATATTATTTTAATGATGTTCATATTACCTACATATATATGACTAGTTGCGCCCCGCGGTTTCACCCGCGCAGATTTAAATCCCGGTATCCCCGCGGGATAAAAAGTAGCCTATGTGTTATTCCAGGCTATAATGTATCTCTCTGCTAAGTTTCATCTAGATCCGTTCAGCCGTTCCAGCGTGAAAGAGTAACAAACATCCATCCATCCATACTTACAAACTTTCACGTTTTTAGTATTAATAGGATTATAATATTAGTAGGATGCCTGTGTTAGCTGTGGTTGCACAAGCACGGGTCAGGCTGGATGTTTATTTTGTTTGGGTGTAGTATTAAGTTGTGTGTATTAATTATCTCTTGGCGATCCTAATAAATAAATATAAAATTACCATTTTATTAATTGACTTCGGGTTACATTAGGCGACATATGAAACGGGGAGAGCA
The DNA here is from genome assembly GCA_963576535.1 of Plemyria rubiginata. Lineage (NCBI taxonomy): Eukaryota > Metazoa > Arthropoda > Insecta > Lepidoptera > Geometridae > Plemyria > Plemyria rubiginata. Next base: position 2,046,225 of record OY754905.1, read on the forward strand.
TTGTGCGATTCTGACAACAAGAGATCGCTGAATCCGTTAAAGGGTTTTTTATTTGACAATCACCCATCACTAGCGCTACCCGCGTGAGTGAATTGGCGATGAATAGGTATGCTGGCGTGGCGAAGCTCGTGGTCGCAGAGTGCGCGGATTCACTAGGTGATGCTGTTGTTTACGGAATAGCACATCTACAACCTTCTTAAGTAAGCACAAAACAAATCACGCACATGTATAGTTTCTTTCGCAAAAATGTGCATTTTATGCCTCACTGCAGTGTTGCATAGACGACATATTTTGTTTCAATGGCGTCTCGTCCTCCAAGAAGTGGCGAGTTTAAAAAAATACTAAGACAAAATGCCGTAGGGATGACAACTACCTACCTTACCCCCGGTTTCTGAGAGCTCGATCAACACTAAGCGGCTGTCATGTCACTTGCTATTTCAGCTTTTACTTCAATTAGAATAGAGATTGCAAGCGACTTTTGACGCCTATTAGTGTTGATCGCGCTATGAAAAACCGTGACATATTTTGAAAACAACACGCATTCTCCACGATAATGGTTCGGCTTTCAGCATTGGTACCTAACACTGCGTAGACCGTACAATAAAGAATAGGCTTGACCCAACACAACGACTCCTGTAAACTGGCAATGTTTTTGTTTATTATAATGAAAGTTTAGTGTTTTTTTAAACATTGTCGATCATGACACATACTGAATTTGAAATATTACACGTGTAGGTATACATCTCGTTTTACCTTTAATAACTTTTTTAACGTTGGGAAATTAAGTTAAAATGCGTTAAATACCCGTGTTACTTCAAACTATACTTAGTTTTTCATGAAATAAGTACCCAATATTACGATCACGACAAAGTAACCGAACTAACAAATAATTTCGCCACAGAGCAATAAATATTTCATAATAGAAATATGCAGTATTCAGTTAAGCCAGCAGGTTAATGTCACGTGACCGCCGCGTGCGCGACACGCCCGCTAGACTCGCGGCTTATCTGGGTCCAATTGATATTCCGACCCATACATAAAATGGGAGTTTAGGGTTATTAAACGATCATGAATTTGGCAGTGTTTGTCATGTCCTATGTGGAATGTAATCGTTCTGAATTGAAAGACCATATAACGAAATATAAAACCTAAACCATCAATCATTAAATAAATTTAGGCCCGACTTCCAATTTTACTGTAAAAATAATATTAAGTATAACATTTAAGTTCATCACACAATTGTTTGTTTTCGGTAAGGATCGAACCCACAACCTACAGTACAAAAAGTAACACTGAATGAACACAAAAAGTAACTGAAGGGCTGTCAAAATAGTCAGTGTACGGAAGTAGAGCTTATCTAGAGCCATAGTGCAGAAAACAGTGGTGTTGATGAGACCAACACACAGGTGGCCATAGGTATATCTATCTACCTTCTTGTATTATATTTATTATCTGAATCTCAGAAACGGCTCCATCGATTTTCATGAAATTTTGTATGGGGGCGTCGATCTAGCTAGGATTTAGCAACCGAGCAAAGCTAGGTCACTCAGATACACTAGAGTAGATATTAGATTTAAGTAAAAGTTTATTATTGGGTGTTTTCTATCTATAATAAAAAAATATCTATCTATGTAATTATATAATGTATTAAATATATCAGTTATCTAGTACCCATAACACAAGCTTTAGTAGCTTACTTTGGGGCTAGATAGTGCTGTGTGGATTGTCCAGCATTATTATTATTTTTTTATTTTGGAATTAAGGTACAAGATCACCGTTTGAGGGAATTAGCACCTTAAACTTTTTTTTTGTGAAAAACATTTTGTGTAGTATTGATTGATGGTGCTACTTTTCACGTAAACAAGGATAAAAGTAAGAAAAAATAGAATGGATACAATCTTAGTTTTTTATACCACTTCGTGATTGAACCTCATGATATTTGCCATCAAGCAGTGCCTTTAGCAAGACACGTACGATATAAACGTGCCCTACGATGCACTACCCTGCGTCCATCAACTAGAGGCATAAGCAAATAATAATAATAAAAATATTTATTTTCAGAAAAAGGTTTAACAATAAATAAAAACACGAATACCCGTGTGTGGCGCAGTCAATACATTAATAATACTAGTACCTACACATTATCTATTCAGGTTTTAGAGTATCCAAAAACCTAATGTGCTGTCCCTAATTTATATTTTTCTATCACTGCGTAAATCGCTTCACACGTTCTTAATTTAACCCTAAAATAACACCTCATCGGTAGTGGTCCTCTTTTGAGGCAGATTATATTTAGATGAAAACCCCCTGGGGAACGATTTGTGCAAACGTGTTATTATGCAACTTCCCTGGTCACTGGTTATGGTTAAATACGCAGACAAACCGAGGTCTCAAAGGACCCATTCTCAATGAGGGTGAATCTGTCTGTTCTCGTCCTTTTTCCCATAAAAAGTCAAAATCAACAAGGTACCTATTTTGTTAAGGGTCATTTTTTCGTGCAGAGTTGTCTGAATAACGCTTATTTTTTACATTTCTCGCTCGTTATTTGTTTTTGTGAACAAAAGAAAAGAGAGAAATAAGTAGGTATTATTTTTTACTGCCTTTATTTTTGGGTTGGACCGTTTTCACTCCGTTTCAGATTACTGTGATTTGGTCACCTCAATTATCTTAAATTGACGGCCGTTATATGACAGAGAAAGCTATTATGTACTAGATGACATTAAGGCGTTGACAACACCTAATAATCCTCTCGCTCGCACGATTCGACATTTTGAAATCACTAAATACAATTTAGAAAAAACGCAAACAACCATTTTGTGTGCAATCACATCGCACACAGTTTAGTGAAAATTTGATTTTGATTGATGCAAGTTTTCCTGCTCAAAAGTTTGCTTATGTACAAAAACTAGAAAAGCATATGCAAACCCGCGTATCAAATGAACAAATAGCAGCTAAGTGGGTTTATTAATTAATTAATTAATAAACTTTGCTAGTTTAAGTCTGTAGTTTCGGTACTGAAGGAGCCATTTCTATTCCAATCTGACCTATCTGCTCGCTCCCTAATCTACAGTAAAATACAAGGCTGTGTTTACGATGGGGGAAGCCGGGTGTCTTTCGCATAAGATTGTATTCCTCTAGCTCAAAACTCAACCTTCCGGTTTGTGATCAAGGCATATATTTGTTTGGAGAGAGAAATTGGCCGGAATTTTCCGTATCGACGTCACATGTGGTGCACAGCCTTTATTGAAGTTGATCTCTCCCCTCCCCCAGAGGAAGGGAGACTCTCCTCCGTTCTAAATACTCCTCTTTATTGGTACCTATGCAAAAACGCTGATCGTACTCTGGGGATGTTCAAATCTTTCATTTCGATCTTGAAGATTGGTTTTTTGACAAAAATACTTGTATTTACAAATATAGTTACATTATCTACAACTAACATAATATGCACAATATAAATATATAAATTTTTAAGATACTTTTAGGACTTCAAAGTTTAAATTAATCATAATTGTAAACTCTTGTAAAACCCTTAGTTTCTCTGTTTAGCTGTATTTAGTTGGAGCTATTTATCTCACAGATCATTACATGCTGATTTGATGACAAAACAAAACTGTGTCTAAAAATCAAATAGTCTAAAACTAGTCGACTGAATTATAATTATAATAATAAGTCAATGGATTTCTTCTTAAACATATTTCTAGATAAACTTTTTAAAAATATTTGTAGAATAAACTTAAAAGACTGAGCTTAAAATTTAGAACACATTTAGTGTCAACCAAAATGTTGTTTTGTTTCTCATCCTTTTTAAACGATTTTTTACCCCGTCATTTTGGTTATAGATCGAATACGTAAGATACGTATAATAGTATTATTTTATTGTAGATTAATTGTAGGTATACTTTATTCCTCTGTTTGCAAAACTCTGAACTTGACAATTTCTAGGTATTAACTATTTGGTTCTAGAAACAAAGAACTGTGAGTTTATTTTGCGTTTGCAGCTAGGTTGCACTTACAAAGGAATCCTCGAAATAAAAATTTTTTAACCGTGCAAATCGTACTAAATCTATAACTATAAGAATCAAAGTCCTGACTGACTGACTGACTGACATAATAGACAACGCACAGCCTAAGCCGCTGGTCGTAGAGACTTGAAATTTGAGGAGTACATAGTTCTTACAGCGTAGACGTGTGTTAAGAAGGGATTTTTCAAAATTTAACCCCTGGGTGTAAAAAGGGTTGAAAACGTTTGTATGAAAAATCTTATTCCTTCAACCTAGGAACTTGAAACTTAGAGGACAGATACCCTAAATTAAATAATTAAGTATGTCATTTTTAGTTTTTCAGAACTACCCCCAATAAGGGTGCAAAAGGGTGTTGTAGTTTGCATGGGAGTTTTTTAACGAGTGGTTCGATTGATTTCAAACTTGCAGTAAATATACTTCTAAATAAATAATTAAGAATTTCATTTTTAGTTTTTGTAAACTACCCTTAATAAGGGTGCAAAGGGATGTCAATGTTTGTACGAGAATTTTTGTACGCGTAGTGCGATTGACTTGAAACTAAAAGTAGATAAATAACAAAAAAATATACTAATTTAGGGTTTTATCTCGGGTGGAATGCGCGAGTGGCATCAAAGGCCGCCACCGCTGCGGCGGGCGAAGCGCGGGGCGGGGCCCTTAGCGGGCCTAGCTGGGACTTGGACCGCTGTATGTACTTAGGCGCAAAAGTACTAAACTACGCGGTTGAAACCTCGGGGCGCAGCTAGTTCATAATAATCGCACTCACCATACGAACATAAACGCGGGCACACAGCTAGTTTAAAAATAAATAGTTTAAGAACTACTTGAATATTTCTTATAGCGATTTTTTTAAGACGCATCTGTTTTTTATTATGCCTGCATCGTAATCGTATGCCCCAAACGGATTGAAGCATATATCCTACAGCATCAGTGTTTTGAAAGCCCAACCCGTCAACGAGGTACGAAAGGTATTCGTGGCCATTGCACCGTTCTACTTCAAGTGGCCTTAATGCACAATAGCACAAATAGGGACAAAACCCCTAAAAACGCACGCAGAGCCATTCATTGCGCATAAGCAATGAAAACAGAATAATGATTTCGACTGGCTTGCGGAATGGGAACGTCATTTGATTGGATGTGGTATCGTTAGACTGTTTCCCGTAAGAAGAGTAGTGAGTTTTTCGTGTCATAAGTACCTAAATCAATTCATAACGTTCTGTGAAACTTTTTTTTAGATTTAGGTTAGTAGATTAACCCCCGGTTTCTGAAAGCGTGACCTACACTAATCGGCTGTCAAATCAGTTGCTATTTCAGCTTTTACTTCAAATTAGATAGTGACTTGATAGTCGGCTAGTGTTGATCGCTCTTTCAAAAACCGGGGGTTAGCTAGGTTAAACATATAATTAGTAAATTAGCTATGCCAGGTGAGCTGTGGGCAAAGATAGCCACTGATTGGCATCCTGACACAGCGAGAAGGCGAGAAGGCCGACCAAAACGGAGATGGAGGGGACTGGGCAAACATAGCCCAGGATTGCGATGTGTGGAAGGAATGGGGGGAGGCCTTTGCCCAGCAGTGAGACCCGGAGGGCTTATAATAATAATAATAATAATAAAATTTGCTATATAGCACGCTGCATCTACACAGCGTACTTATATAACACGCTTATTGTATCTACTAGTTTGGTCGAACCCTTAGGTTACTTCAAAGTTATTTATTTCTTTACTATGGTGAAGGTCAGTTACCGCCTTTGTGCGAGATAGATTTACCGCATCTGCGTGCACAGTCGAACACTCACATCCTCGTTGTTTACATGGCGGATGGCCCAAGTGGCCGCTCGATGAGGGAATTGGCCCACTCGAAATACAATGACGGGCCATGGTGCCTGTCATGGCCCCTTGTCTAACCGAAAACATGTTTTATGCTTTTTACAAAGCAATGATTTCGTAGCTCTATCAAATGAGTAAGTATTTGGAAACTCATGATCGTTAAAAAAAAAACTGAAACCTCGGGTAGGTACCTAATCATTAATTATACAATTAATATAGCATTTGAGAAAGGCTTATTTTTTTTCTTTATCATCATCAATTACAAAGCTGCTCTAACAGCATACTATGAACACGTAGTATCAGTTCTAATGTATGGGTTTTAACTCTGGGGCAACACCGAAAATGTTATGCATTTTATCGTGCAAAATTTTTTGCAAAACATGATCTTATTAGATTCATGCAAACGTCGGTTCATGATTTATGTGTGGTTATTTCTTTTATTTTCATCACAATGTTTATTTGTATTCTTTTATGTGTATTTTGTATTGTTTCCATAATGAAATGATACCATTATACCTACCTACCGAACATTAATACACCATAACTGTAAAATATATACTTCCAGCAATATAAAAGATTTCATTTTAAGATACACTCGAGATCAATGAATCTGGGTCACTGATATAAACGTTAATATGATGCTCCGAGTGCTCACTAATTAATTGAAATATAGGGTGTTGCTTAGCTCCACTAAGTAAAATGTTTTATTGCTTTTGGGAAGGTAACAAGGGTTATTTTTTATAAATTGTTTGTTATTTGATAAAGTATTTTTTATGTTTGTGATTATATCTCGGTAGATGCTAGCTGTGGTTGCCTTTGGTGGATAAGCACGGGTCAGGATGTTTATTTTGTTTGTGTCTAGTATTAAGTTTTGTGTATAATCTCTTGGCGATCCTAATAAATAAACAAATAGATTGTGATCTTAATCTAAAAAAATATATAATTTATATAATTTTTTTGGCTTACGGCCGTGTATTCAAGATCAGTGGTGCAAAATATAAAAAAAGACATTTTTTACATAAATAATATACTGCCAGTAGCAGAGGACTTGAAACCTGTCTTGTATGAAATATTTAAAGTTTGTCTGGAAGAGATCGCTGCTTAGCGATAAGGCCTCGTATTGTACATTATTATTTAACTCATTTGACGTGTTTTTTTGTTTTCTAGTAAGATGTGTATATTGTTGTAACCGGCCCTAACTATATACGCTCTTGAAAATCTATTGTGACCTTGAAACCTCATCTGAGGGGATGTCTACCATGCCTAAAAGTCGTGTGCTTTTACTTATAACATGCGAAAACAACAGGAATAGCCTGTCGAAGTTATCTCTTTTTGTTCTGTCGCTATCGAGCGCTTTGTAGGACGAGACAGATTGAAATGGATTAAATGATAAGCTTTCAGCCAATAGTTCGGATCTTCACTCAATATTTGAGTAAAAGCTTCACTATTCACTATTAAATACTTTGCACGTTGTAAGTCTAATAAATTCAACCGGAAATTGTTTTAACTCTGTAATTGTTTGATAAAGCCTTTATTAGATAATAACAAATATTGCAAACCTTTCCACACAGCACTATCTAGCCCCAAACTAAGCCAAAACTTGTGATATGTGAACCAGATAGCTTGTATAGGTAATACTTAAATACTTTTTTTAAAATACATACTTATTATGCAATAACACCCTTAAAACCTTTAAAGTAAAGAAAAACTTAAAAACTTAGGTAACGAATATTAAAAAGTTTCCATTATTAAATGCACGACAAAGCTCTTTCTCAAACTTAGAAAGAACGCAGGCGTTTTCATTGCTTCGTAAAGCTCCTTCATAAAATGCGCGGGTAAAACGAGAACTAACCTACGAGCTTAATCGACTAAGGCTGGTACAGACGAACATAGCGATTTAGTCAAGTAGCAAGGACTAACCTTCATTGATCTATCAGAATATAGTCACAGTCATGCCACGAGATTAGTTGCAATATTACGGCGGACAGAAATATCACAAATTTGCCATCACTATTGGTACGTTTCAGTCTTCTTCTTCTTATCGTGTCACTAGTTTCGAAAAAGTGTGGTGAAAGGATTTTAAGTGCGGCTCATGAGGCTTCTTTCGAGCACTTGCCACATGTTATAGAACTTGTTAGGTTTTACATCAACATGCCGGTTTCCTCACGATGCTTTCCTTCACCGTTTGAGACAACTAGCATTGTGCGAATATAGGTACCTACATGGTAATAACAGATGTCAGTCTATTCTGTGCTATCTCTGAAAAGAAGGGAAAAAGTCACCTCTTAAAAAAGCAAACTGTGAAGTATGAACCATTACATATCTCAAAGTAATTAGTGAGTTGAAGGTATCATAAGTGTGACGTGTTCGCGTAAGTTACATTATCATCAACCACAGGTAAGCAACACAAGAAAGATTTTTTTTTATCCAGCAAGTAATTGTCAGAATACTAAATCAGGTACTGTACTCACAACTTGACGAGAATACTATCACGGTCTGAACCAGTCTGAACTAACCTCCGGTATCTCTGCATACCACAGCGCGCTCACTCGTGAGTATCGCCTTTACGAAAATGGGAAAATGGTCGAGCGTTTACGGAATTATCGCGTAACACCACGCGCTGCTTTTATTTTAAGGAATTTGCATCGTTGAGCAATAAAATATTATATACATAAAACAGTCCGAAATGAAAAATTTCCAAGATTTTGTATTTAATAAACCCTATTTAATTAGGTATTTAATTCGCATTAAATTAATGATTAAGTAAAAAGGTAGTTTTTGTATGGCAAAATTTACATTCGTTTCAAAATTAATTTGTTTACAATATACTAGGTATATGATTTTGGTACACTTCAGAGCAAAATAATAGGAAAATTGATATTTCTTGTTTAATATATTTAATAAAGACGTTGAGCGTTCACACCGCAGTCACTGGTGGCAGTTGGAAAGGGAAAAAAAACAATTTGGCAATGTACAGTCTCGCGCCAAAATATTATAGCTTTGATCTGTATAATAGGTAGGTTGGGTCGAGAGTACACAGGGCGGAGTCGACCGAAAATGTGGTACTTGCGATTGGTGGATAAACGTGAAGGGGATAGCAGTATAGCTCGTGAACTGCTAGCGGCGAAGCTCGGCTCATTGTGCGATCGGCCTGCGCGACGCTAGCGGCTCCGCTGGTGCTGTCGCGATCTGGTGCAGTGACTTTGACAGTTGATGAAAAAAATGTTAGAATTTTACACGAATTTGAACCCTGGATTGATGCAGGAGCCGATGCAGCCACCACTCAACTGCAACGGCAGAACAGGTTAGTAAAAGAAAATTTAAGTTTTAGTCGTTAATAGTTAGTTTCAAAAATAGTTTACAAACTTAACTTTTATTTTGTAAAGTGCAGGTGCAAATTATTGTAATTGCGATTTTTTTTACGTATAATTAATTATTATTATTTTATATTGTTAGGTTAGTTTAGGTTTATTACTTTATTATATTGTTTACTATTTGTATATATTATAATTTAAGCCAGCGTTATTCTTAATCTGAGAAACATTTGTTCAACTAGAAGATTACTACATACACTTATAAAAGGAATATCTTTCTGGATGTTTTAACTTCAAGGCAGAGCCAATCTAATTATTTTTTTTAATAAATAGCTTCTGGCTTGTTTTTTCTTTCGAAGCAGACTAGTATCAAAGTATGAATATAATAAAAAACATTTGGCTTTTTTATGAAGCAAAAATTTTAGACACAAAGCATTTGAATTTTGAATATTTTAGCTTAACTACTAAATTACTAGAATAAATTATGGTTAGCGGCCAGAGCACATTGAGAAATATTCTGGGTAGTTCTTATCCCCCACTAAAAAGAGTAAATAAATAAAATAAATAAATAAATAATGCCGGACAATCCACACAGCATCATCTAGCAGCCCCAAAGTAAGCTTCAAAGCTTGTGTTATGGATACTAGATGACTGATATATTTAATACATTATATACTTACATAGATAGATATTTTTTTATTATACATAGAAAACACCCAGACCTACGGAACAAATTTCTGCAGATCATACACAAATTTGTTCCGAGGCGGGAATCGAACCCGCAACCTCTTGCGTCGCAGGCGGACTCTCGCCCGCTGCGCCACAGACGTCGTCATAGTAGTAGTAGTAGTAGTAGTAGTAGTAGTAGTAGTGTTATTATGTTGCGTTTTTCCCCGTCGGATGTCTGTCATACCTACCTACTGTGCTAGGCCGGTTCTCTGAACGCGGTTTTTTGGTTATAAAATAAATAATTATTTTAGAAACATTAAAAATTATTAAATTAGTTTAACTACTAGTACCTAGCTACTCTACTCATTGACTCACGGCACGCGAATCTAAAACCTCTCCAGAGGGGTTATCATGAGTTTGGTGCCGACCGCGATCGATCGTGGATCGCAACGATCTACACCGAATTTCAAGGAAATTAAACAACGGCAACGGCGTATTCTTTGAGAAGCTTAAGTGAAGCTTCTCTTTCGAATAATATATAATATTTATAATAGGAATAATGATAAAAATAATAAGAATTTAATAGGAATATAATAATAATATACAATATTGAATTTCCTTAAAATGCGGTATCTATCGGCGTGATCTACGATCGATCGCGGTCGGCACTGGAACTCGTGATAGGCCCTCTGAACATCTAAGTGTCTGCCGTAAGAGGATTGAGAACCACGCGGTGATGAGAATCATTTAAAAGACATGAAACTAGTTATTTTGTATAGCAAAAATGTGCTTAAATAATAATAAATAAAATAATAAATAAATAATAAATAATGCTGGACAATCCACACAGCACTATCTAGCCCCAAAGTAAGCTATTCATAGCTTGTGTTATGGGTACTAGATAACTGATATATTTAATACATTATATACTTACATAGATAGATATTTTTTATTATACATAGAAAACACCCAGACCATCGGAACAAATTTCTGCAGATCGTACACAAATTTGTTCCAAGGCGGGAATCGAACCCGCAACCTCTTGCGTCGCAGGTAGGCTCTCGCCCGCTGCGCCACAGAGGTCGTCAAATTATATATGCTTATAATATTAAATAATAATAAATGCATGGTTTTTTCAAGTGTTTTTTTATGTTAAACAGAATTTTCTCTTTATTCTACACAAAAAACTTATTGATATTAGAATTCATAAAAAAAACTTTTTTTAATGATTACCGGTCTTATCGCTAAACAGCGATCTTTACAAGACAGTATTATATTTCTTGTTCTTTTTTTTTCGCGTCACTAGGTCTTTTGTAACAGTTATTATTTCGTAACAGTTATGCGATGAAAATGGCTTCTTTTCGAGCACTGTAGAATTATATTATTTAATTTTTTTTATACATCCAGCTGATAGAACCGGCAGATGGCCCACCTGATGTTAAGTGGTAACCATCACCTATAACAGAGCATTTCCTCGTAAGTCACGCGGCGTGACTCACGCCTGATAGGAACGTGCCCTACGATGCACTGCCCTGCATCCATCAACTTGAGGCATACTGATGTTAAGCCTCATGTGCCTGTAATTACACCGTACATAAATGAAGCCGTATGTTTATTTGTTCTCCTTATTTTATTATTATTCTTCTATAAGTTATATTTTTCTTTATCCTATCCTACTATAGTAGGAAATATAACTTATAGAAGAATAATAATAAAACTAGAAGAACAAATAAACATACGATAGTATTATAAATGCGAAAGTTTGTAAGTATGGATGGATGGATGGATGGATGGATGGATGTTTGTTACGCTATAACTCCAGAAGGGCTGAACGGATCTTGGTGAAAATTGGCACAGAGATGTATTTATAGTCATATAGAGATGTATTTAGACATAGGCTACTTTTTATCCCGTGGGACTACCAGGATTTAAAACTACGCGGGTGAAACCGCGGGGTGCTACTAGTTGGCAATAAGTTTGTTAATTATTTCCAAAAAACATTTTTTTTTCTCGGCTTGGTAACCTTGAAATAATAGCTACTTCAAGTTTTAATCTGATATTTCGCAATTGTTCAGTTTATTTACGTGTCTGTTCCTCGTGAGGGTTACAAAAGGTCTGAACTTCTCGCCTCCGTCGAACTTAGGACTTTTCACAGGTACTCCTTCATGCCTTTGTAATACGTCATACGGCAGTGTGATTCCAACTTTTAGAGTAATCGTATCGTTTTACCATTAGTAGGTACGATTTTCTGTGACGCAATAAATGTAGGCCTACCCAACCACTTATAAGCGACGCAGTGATGTTAGATATAAATGTAATGCTTCGATGTACATATTTCTATTTATAGATTACCAAGACCAATAAAGATGATACCTACGTTATAATAAAAAACACAAAATGTAAATTGTGGCTTTTTGTGAAGGGCTTTTTTTTTTTTATACAACTAGCTGATGGAACAAGCAGATGGCCCACCTGATGTTAAGTGGTAACCATCACCTATAAACAAAACATTGCCCCGTAGGTCACGCACAATAGGAACGTGCCCTACGATGCACTGCCCAGCGTCCATCAACTTGAGGCATACAGATGTTAAGCCTCATGTGCCTGTAATTACACCGTCGACCACACTCTTCAAACCGAAACACAGCGTTGCTGCTTGGCGGCAGAAAAAGGCGTGGTGGTAGTACTTCCCCGGACGAGCCACACACAAAGAGCTCTACTACTCTTAAGGCTCGTCCGGGGAAGTACTACAACGTCTTTTTCTGCCTCCAAGCAGCATAGCTGGGGGGCTATCATGAGTTTCGGGCCGACCGCGATCGATCGTAGATCGCAACGATCTACACCGAATTTCAAGGAAATTAAACAACAGCATCTAGCGTATTCTTTGAGAAGCTTAAGGGAAGCTTCTCAAAGAATGCGAATAATATATAATATTTATAATAAGAATAATGATAAAAATCATAAGAATTTATTAGCAGTATAAGAATAATATATAGGTAATATTGAATTTCCTTGAAATGCGGTGTCTATCGGTGTGATCTACGATCGATCGCGGTCGGCACCGGAACTCGTGATAGGCCCTCTGTATTTCGGTTTGAAGAGTGTTGTTGCCGATGAAACTACATGCACATGATGCTTATGTCTGAGTCAAATTATTCAATAAAATCACATGGATTACTTTGAAACGTCTTAAAGCTAGGTGACAGGTGCTATATAGTTCCACGCGACCAAAGCCTGGAAGAAAAGGTAACAAACTTACATTTGTATGCCACAAGTTTATGGACGCAAGGCAGTGCATCGTAGGGCACGTTCATTTCGTGCGTGGGCTGTGAAGCAATGCTTTACTATTATAATATGTGATAGTTACGACTAACATCGTGGGTTATCTGCTTGTTCTATCAACGAGCTGTATAAAAAACAATACAGCAAACTTCGTCTGCAGACTGCCACTTGGTTGTGTATTTTGAAATGTGGCTCGGCTATTAAAATATTGAGCATTTATTATATATACCAGACACGGTGCAAAGCGGAGGAATGGAATTTTCTCAGAATTTGCAACTTCCACATCCCGACCGGCATAATATTGACCTTCCTCTTGTTTTATTATTTTTAATTATTTTATGCTATGCCGAATTCAAGGGTTATAATTATGGGTGCAGTTGTAAGCAGGCAAATGAGACTGCACATTACATCTCTAGAAAGTACTACAAGCGTATTTCTGTCGCCAAGCAGTGATGCTAGCATTTGTGATTTATTTGTAGGGTATAGGTGCCGGTGCTGCCACTTGCTGGCACATAAAACCATCACTTTTGTGTTTAAACTCTCTGAGTTGTAGAGAGTAGAGTATGTGAGAGTGGAGTATGCGCGTTCGCACTAGGCTTATTGCGAGGCGCGTAGCACCTCTCAAGCTTCCGTGTTCACTGGTTGGCCGATAACACTAAAATACCGTTGTGGGAGGTGCTACTCGATTCGCTACAAGCCTGGTGCGAACAAGGTATCAGTGAATGACCTTGTTCGCACACACAGAGGTTTTCAGTGATGGACGCAGTGAAACGCTACAAGTACTTCCATGCCTATTTCTGCCGCCAAGTGTTAGCCGAAACACAGCAACGCTACTGTGTTTCGGTTTGAAGAGTGTGATTGTCTGTTAAATCACAGGCACATGAGGTTTGGTGATATGCCTCAATTAGAAGGGCGCATAGTAGTGCATCGTAGGACATGTTCCTATCGTGAATGACTTGCGAGGTAATGCTTTGTTAAGGGTGGTTACCACTTAACACCTGGTGAGAAATCTGCTTGGAATCAGCATGTGGTGTAAAAAAATAAAAGCCACGTTCACTTAACTTGCTCTGTGAAGTAATGCATTTGTAGCCAGTCAGCATCCGGTGTGTTCTCAGCACTGCTTTTTCATTGTATATTTTGTGAAAAATCCGTAGTAGCTATAATATATAATAGTATCCGTGGTAGCTGAAAACAAAAGGCCTGAAAAAGTTCTACAAATAAAATCCACATCCCGCTTGTCCAGTTTACCATAACTAATGAAAATTCCAGATAAAAAACGCTTTTTCGCACTTAAAAATTAAGATTCCATGCCAATTAGTCCAGCCTTTGTCTATCGAATCAATTGGATATTCTTTTTTTTTTTTAATCTTGAAACGGAAACCACTCATCAGGCGAACAATGGGTAGGGAGTTCAAGTTCAGTACTGCTATTCCGCAAATAACATTCACCCACGTGACCGCGGAAATCTCAGTCCGTCTTATTATAAAAATGTGAGTTAGACTAGGCTTAAGCCAGGACTAACTGGTCCGTGGTCTAACTTTGATACCGAAGTTGGTCCCTGCTCTATAGAAAAATCAAAGACTTAGACCAGACGTTATTATAAAACGGAGTTTATCCCCTAAACCACGGTTTAAAGATAAACCCGAACGACCCCTAGTTTAAGTATGGTCTAACTAATAAAAATCTCATTTTTCCAAATTTTATTTGGTCTCCCACATAAGTTTATTCAATAAAACAACTTGTAGCACTGCATTATCCAACATACATTTCAAACTCTAGACTCCGATCTAAATTTGAAATGTCAAAACGCATGGGTTGCCACGAATTTGTCAATATCAAGTTGATAACGAGATTTAAAACAAAAAGGCGGAGATCTGAGTCAAGAAGAGAAACTAAAAATTGATTCGTTAAAACGAAAGACGATGTAGTATGCGCATATGACTTTAGCCTGCGGCAAAAGAGTACAGTTATACCAACTTATCTAAGCCGGTCTGAAGTTAGCTGTTTAGAGAATTCTCGATTCACTATTGGCCATTTATGCACAAGCGGCTAACTTCAGACCGGCTCAGATAAGTTGGTGATTCCAAAATGAATGAAGGATTGATTGCCATAATTTGTTATAGTCTGTGGATATTTGTTGAATGATTATGTTCTGTGATGATGAATCATGGACTATCTCAGGTACTATGTAGTCTTCGACTAAAGTGTCTTTTGTAATACGAAAATGATAAACCTGAGATGATCCTAAATTTATGAGATAAACCAGGTTTAAGTTGTTTATAATAAGAAAACGTGACTTGAGCTAGGTTTAAACCCAGGTTTGATTTGTTTATAATAAGGCTGAGTGAGTTTAAGTTTGAATTCAGTAATACATCCATCACTTGTACATCAATATGTTGTTACTAAAAAATGTATTGTTATTTTTTTGTAAATACACATGGAAAACCTCGAACCCACGGCATACAACGCAGAACAATATGAAATAAACTGAGCTGTGAAGGCTGTCAAACCATATTCTTGAACGCGGCAAAAAAAAAACTCACTGTGTCATATAAAAAAACATCCTGTTTATGTCGCTGCATACGTAACGAGATAATACCTCGGACGGGATGTTAACGGGACGGAGCCGTGACTGCCTCGTACAAACCGGGAACGTGGTGTTACACCGTATAACCGTGACAGTGACTCGGATCTAACGTGCTAATGTTGCGAACTTGCGAACAAGTACCGACAACTTTTGACACTGATGCAAGTGAATCAAGAGAGAAGTGTAAGCTCTCTACGGAACAAACGGAGTGACTGTGACACAAGACCGTGTTTTTAAATTGTATCATACAGTCGTTTTACAAAAATAAATTAAATAAAAACAAAAGGAGTTAGAATAACTGAAACTGAAACTGAAACAGCTTCACGACTTTGATCCCCAGGCACGGTAGATATCCCCTCAGATCTCTCAGTACCAAGTACCAACTCAAGATTCTTTGAGGATGTCTAAGGGGGTAGTCAGAGGTACGTCCAAACATTACATTTGGCACATACCCACATTTTGCAGTAGTTAGTATTCCATACGTGACTGGTTGCAAGCCCATCGCCGCTCTTAGAATAGTAACTGGTTTCCTCACGATGTTTTCCTTCACCGTTTAAGAGCACTGGCATTGCGCACATAAATTTTTCGATAGAAAAATCCATTGGTGCACGACCGGATTCGAACCTGCGACCTTACGATCGGAAGGCGGGGTCACTCCCACTAGACCACCAGTGCTCTCTTAGAAAGAATATCTTAGGAGTTAGAATATGTGTAAAAAAAACTAAAGATAAAATAATGTGGCAATGTTGTGTGTGTGTAACGGTTTCAGCAGCAACTTCAGCAAGTTAAGTCTCTATCTATCTATCTGTACCAAGTTAACGAGGTTTGCTTTCAGCCAAAAACGCGATAAACTGTACAAAAATTGTTCCCAAAATACTTCACAAGTAAACCTCGTACACATTGCGTATGAGGTTGACCTGAGAAGTATTTTCTAGTACTGTGCCCATAAAATTAGCCCCGTTTATGGCTAAAAAATAAAAAAAAATACAAAAAGAAAAAAAAATAATTTGAACATTAGTAGCCTCTGTTGAAACAGACCCTAATTTTTTTTTCTGGTAGTTACAAAATATAATAATCCTTAGAAATATATTCCATTGGTTTTTTGGAAGGCAATGAATAAATTTTCTCTGAAATCCAAGTAAAGCCGGGGTTGGAACCATTCTGCCAAGTAACGATGGAGTATCGTCTATCGCTTAGTCTTATACCGGATCGATACACAGGGGCGGCGGCGTAGCGACTCATTTGGTAACACATGGCACAAAAGCGTGGCAAACTGTGATCTTTAAGATCTTGTAACTTTAAACGAGCGATTCATATATATTTATTTATTTAAAATCTGAATCTCCGAAACGGCTCCAACGATTTTCATGAAATTTGGTATGCAGTGGTTTCGGGGCGATAAATCGATCTAACTAGGATATAATTTTTGAAATGTTTTTATATCCGTGTTTTCAGGAAATGAAAACGGGCAAAACTCGGTCTCATCAATATCATTATTATTATAGGATGACCTCAGTGACGCAGCGGCCGAGAGTCCGCCTGCGACGCAAGAGGTTGTGGTTCGATTCCCGCCTTGGAATAAATTTGTGTACGATCTGTAGAATTTGTTCAGTTTTCTATGTATAAAAAAAATATCTATCTGTGTAAGTTAAATATATCAGTTATCTAAGTAGTACCCATAACACAAGCTTTGAGTAGCTTACTTTGGGGCTAGATGGTACTGTGTGGATTGTTCAGCATTATTTTATTTATTTATTAATACATTTACTCCTTGAAAACAGTTTTCAATTAAGTCCACCGAAAGCAATAACTTCACTTCACCTCTACATTTCATTTAGTTTCGCAAATTATGTCTTGAATTTTGATATTCTCAGTTATGCGCGCCGTGCATCATATAGTGTGTGTGTCTCCAGCTTCCTCATATTGAAAATGTAATTTCTATAAATGCCAATATTTAAAGCATAATTAGTGCACTCATAGATTTGAATCATAATTTAGCTGCCAAATAAACAACGATGCTATAAGCTTATAATAGTGTGTAAGCTGGAGTAACATGTCTCCAGCTGCCTCAGTCAGTGTGGGCAAACGGCTAATGATAGAGATATATAGTAAACGCAAGGATTTAGTACCAAACGAATTAGCGAGGTACCAAAAATTTCAGGTCTGTAGCTCGGAAACTCTTCGAGTTATAAGACTTGATCAACGTGTAAGCTGGAGTAACGATACGTGAAAAAGCATATGCTCGTTCTCTGGAATGGCTGGAGCTAGCAGGTTGCTTTAAGTCTCCAGATTTAGTACCAAACGAATTAGCGAGGTACCAAATATTTGAAGTGTTTCTGTTCAAAACTCTATGAGTTACAAGCTTTTCCAGCTTTTTTTGTTTGTCCAACTTGCACATGTTGGATCTCAGCAACCACAATAGGTACAGACTCGGTTGATGTCTCTGAACCGAGCTATGAATTAGTGCACTCGGTACCAAAAATTTGGAATCTCTAGGACAAGCAGTTCTGTTGTAATCAGCAAAATAACATCCAAGGAATTTGAATACAGACAGATATATTCAAATTCCTTGATTGCATCAGTAGGTACGAGTGTGACGCATTCGCTGTAGTGACAGAGATAGAGCTACTATCAACTGAAGGCTGGTCGAAATGGAACTATCTGGTATTCTGTAACTCATCATAATATTAGTTATTTTGCTGATTACAACAGAACTGCTTGTCCTAGAGATTCCAAATTTTTGGTACCGAGTGCACTAATTCATAGCTCGGTTCAGAGACATCAACCGAGTCTGTACCTATTGTGGTTGCTGAGATCCAACATGTGCAAGTTGGACAAACAAAAAAAGCTGGAAAAGCTTGTAACTCATAGAGTTTTGAACAGAAACACTTCAAATATTTGGTACCTCGCTAATTCGTTTGGTACTAAATCTGGAGACTTAAAGCAACCTGCTAGCTCCAGCCATTCCAGAGAACGAGCATATGCTTTTTCACGTATCGTTACTCCAGCTTACACGTTGATCAAGTCTTATAACTCGAAGAGTTTCCGAGCTACAGACCTGAAATTTTTGGTACCTCGCTAATTCGTTTGGTACTAAATCCTTGCGTTTACTATATATCTCTATCATTAGCCGTTTGCCCACACTGACTGAGGCAGCTGGAGACATGTTACTCCAGCTTACACACTATTATAAGCTTATAGCATCGTTGTTTATTTGGCAGCTAAATTATGATTCAAATCTATGAGTGCACTAATTATGCTTTAAATATTGGCATTTATAGAAATTACATTTTCAATATGAGGAAGCTGGAGACACACACACCATCATATAACGGCATCCGTACGATTAAGTGAATGCTAGGAATTTGTACGTTGTTGCCTTATAAAAGAGTAATTTCACAATTTTGTGGTGGCCATTACTTGACTTCCTATAGTGGCGGCCACACGAGTTTCGTACACGTCTGCTGCAGCCTCACAAAATCAAGGTTTTACTTTTGCTGCCATTCATACATAGCTCTCTCTCTCTCTCATACGAGTACATAGCTGAAACAGTGCCAGGTAAAAGGTAAAAATACTTTTTCGCCAATCTATATGCTACTTGTACCTAAGTTGCTCTTTGTAGGTTTCAAACAAGAAGCGTGGTAATGATTCGCTCATAGGCCATCCGCTCCATTTTAATTTTGATTGCCTTCCAGTTACTTATATCGTTCAAAACAATACTATGTCTTAAGTAACCTTTGAAATTGAATAAGCTAATATAGGTACTGGAATAATATCATAATATTTTTAAATAAATTCTTTGTAAAAATTTTGTAATGGTTGTAGTTTTTCACTATCTCTATCACTACATAGTATAAAACAAAGTCGCTTTCTCTGTCCCTAGGTCCCTATGTCCCCATATCACTATGTATGCTTAAATCTTTAAAACTGCACAACGGATTAGGATGTGGTTTTTTTAAATAGATATAGTGATTCAAGAGAAAGGTTTATATGTATAAAACTAGCTGATCCCGCGGCTTTGCTCGCGCTCGTTTCCTTTGAAAATCTCATACAAACTTTCATCCCCTATTTTATCCCCTTGGGGGTAGAATTGATCAAAATCCTTTCTTAGCGGAAGCCTACGTCATAACATCTACCTACATGCCAAATTTCAGCCCGATCCGTCCAGTGGTTTGGGCTGTGCGTTGATAGATCACTATGTCAGTCAGTCAGTCACCTTTGAGTTATATACATATATTTAGATACATGCATGATATGTGCACCCGTGCGAAGCAGGAGCGCGCGGGGGCGGGTCGCTAGTCTTAGCTAAAACACAAAGTTGAACAGCACGTTCTCGTATTGCTTTTACTGCATTCTCTCGCATTGCTTTTAGGGTGGCTCTGGCGAGGCTGTTTCCGGCACAGCGTTAAAGTTCGTTTATGTACCTATCTTCAAAAGTAATTTAATTCTTATGGTTTTCCGATGAAGAAAACTTAACAATTAATTTTATTTTCACGATGTAGTTCGATGTTTTTAAGTCCTCCAACTTTTTCCATCCGACAGATTCGTTAACGGAGCGAGGGAGTTTGAGTTGAATAGTAAGTGCGGGCATCGATTATCCGTCAGGGTTGTTTTATGCCCCGCATTTTGCTCGGGTCGCGTCCCAGCCCCACCCCACGGGGCGTGTCTCGGCTTGGGACCCCGTTCTAAGAAACGCGGTGAGACGGACTTCCAACATTATTCTCCTTAAACCATTTCGATTAAACATTCGATTACGTAGTGCATGCTCACGAGAGCATGGCAAGATCAGCTAGCATCACTGTTCATCGATACATCTCTACTAGAACTAAGCTGATGAAATTTCTTATTTTTTTGTCTAAGTATATGTTAGTCTTCAGGAGAATAGGATCTAGTACCCTAGTAGCTTCAACCACACCTGCGCGTCAGTAACGCGGTAAGAGGGCGCGATGCGGGAGTGTCAAATTTGAAAAGTCAAACGTGAACAAATTTGCCCGCGTTGTGTTCGCGTAGGTGAGCACAGCGCCACAGATAATTATGTAGAGCGTCCGCCGCACAGCAGACGCTCCCGCTTCGCTGTCGCGTCGCTTTGGTCGCGCAGGTGGAGTCGCTCCTACACTACAACATCGTCGCATTTGGAAAAATATGAGAAACACGCTAATACATAGCCAATAATATAGCCAATAAAGCTAATATAGCCGAGTGCAGTGTCCACCATCAGAATAAGTTTGAAAGTAGCATGTGACACACACCTAAGACTAACTACTCTAAGAGTTCTATGTATGTGTGTAAAAGTACTTGGACGTATTCCTGACTACCCCTTTTAAACATCTTTGCGTATACTTGGCACTGAAAGCTCTGAGAGGATATCTGCCGTGTTTTTTATACAACTTGGTGATGAAACAAGCACAATTCCTTAAGCATCGTATCCTGTATGCAGCTTAAACTATTTTAGAATGTATTTTATACGTAACATTTCCACAACATCTTACATTGGAACACACTTTAAATTCGCACGTATGTTGATCGTACTTAAACGTGTCGAGTATCTGTATACTTTGGCCGATGCCCACTTACAACACAACCTGTAGTATCTGGAACTGGATTAAGATGGAGCAGGCCTCCCAATAGCTGAGCCTAAGCCAACTTGAGCTTAGAAAATCGTGTGTCCCTCTCGACCTAGTCGACCTGAAATCCCACGAAGAATAATTGTAAGAATAAGATACATGACATGGACGCACCTCACTCCTAAAACTATTCGGATCAGGATGCATGTGGCAATCAGTCTTAACCTGACCTGAGTATGCATATAGGAACGCATACTTGAGCTCAAACCGTTAGACGGCGACTCTTGTGAAAGAAGTACAAGAATGCGCATAATAATATCGAAATCAGGTAAAAAATCTATTGACTTACAATCATCTACATACAGCGTCGTCCTCGGAAAATAAGCAGACAAGAGTTTATTGCCTCAATAACTGGTTTATGAGAGTTCGTATTACTTTCCTGAAGAAAATTACCACATCATCTATACATTTTATTCATCGTCAGCATCATTATTTGAGCCTGGTATGCACTGCTGGGTATAGGCCTCCATAATTTTCTGGCAGCTTCCCCCGTCTTGTGTCTCTCGTCCAGGTGTCTCCAGTTCTATAAAGTAAAGGTTGAACGAATCACAATCTTCTTTTGTTTTTGGTACTGTGGGCCAGTCTAATATAATTCTTACCAATAAACTCGTCTCGCTTTGCGGCTTCGTAAACTTTATTAATTTGCTTTTGCGAATTAATCATGACGGTTCAACCTTTTCAAATGTGTATTGCAGGACTTTAGTAGAGTTGCTTTGAAATGAGGATTGAACTAATTGATGGCTTCAAATAATTTAATAGAATGCTATTATATCATATCAATGTATGAGCCGCTTCAACGTGGCAGTGGGTATATATTTTGGTATTTTTATTATTCGTTTAAATTCGTCTATCCAGATATTGGTGTCGATTCTGTTGTTGCATTATCCTAAACCAGCCTAATTTGACAGCTCTAAAATTATAGCCGTCCTTCTCGTTGCGGTCTTTTAGAAAGGGATGGCAATATTTTTAGTGCTGTCAAATTAGGTTAAGTTAGGAAAATTAAACAACAGAATTGGTACTATTGTATTTATGACGAAATATAATGAAGAATAATTATGATCTTTTTCAACTAAAATACAAATGAACACCAAGTCTCGATTTATCCACTCATCAGTGCGAATTGTGATTTGTGATACCCAAATCTGAAACAATGGCGAGTTTATTATAACATGCTACTGACACCAGTTATTTCTTACAGAGCTGAGTACGAGTATCAAGCGTGAGAAGATTGTAGAGATCTGCGAGGGATGCGGTCAGAAGATCCAGGATCGCTACCTGATGCGGGTGGGGGATCTCTCCTGGCACGAGCACTGCTTGTCCTGCTGCGTTTGTGGCTCGCCACTATCTCACACCTGCTTCACCAGAAACGCTAAGCTGTACTGCAAGCCGGACTACGATAGGTAATCGTCACATCTTATTCGTAGCATACCATAACTCACAAATAGCTTAAATATGGTCAGCACAATCATCATTCATGGTTTAGCAAACATCAATGAAAGATTGGTATTCGACTTACAATAACTGCTTAAAGGAGCAGTCTAGGAAGTGACTCATTTTTCTTATTCAAAAAACTACAATGAATTCATAGAGCAACTTATCAAAAATATTGCTTCAATGTAAAAGACAAAGGAAAACTTCATGCCCTCAACACAAAAACTCTTGGAAAGTGCTCCCGCTTCAATCGAACCAATCGGAAGCAGTCGAACGTTCAACATTCAAATGCTAGGTTCTTTTCAAATTCTACATTGTTCACACTTCCGACTGCCTGTTTGTTTGAACTTTGGTGTGTTTTAGAGTTGGCTGCTACCAAGTATTTTCTCGAATGCGAATGTTAAATCTAATATCGAATGCGAATTGCCAAGCGATTTATTGCGTATAGTCTCCACGGTTACGATCTGTTTTATGGTACACTGTTAAGGTACACTGCAGTGTTTCATAATTTAAATTTTTGTGTAATTGTAGCCTTTTCCATAGATTGTTCGGGGTGAAATGCACCCGCTGTGGTGACCGTCTATTACCGCAGGAGATGGTGATGCGTGCGCAGCAGTACGTTTTTCATATTCAATGCTTTGTCTGCGTGATGTGCTGTCAACCACTGCAAAAGGGCGAACAATACGTCATGAGATCCGGCCAGATATTCTGCAGGCAAGATTTTGAGAAAGAGATGTATTTGATGCAACACGCTGATGACGATATGATAATAGATGATTCAGAGCGCCCACGCGATGGCCGTCGAGGGCCGAAACGTCCAAGGACTATCCTTACGTCGGCACAACGCAGGCAGTTCAAAGCATCCTTCGAAGTCAGCCCGAAGCCTTGCCGCAAAGTGCGCGAAGCTCTTGCCAAAGACACGGGACTCAGCGTCCGAGTTGTGCAAGTTTGGTTCCAGAACCAGCGCGCTAAGATGAAGAAGATCCAGCGCAAGGCTAAGCAAGAGGGCGACAAGTCCGTGGATAAGGATAAGGATAAAGACGAGAAAAGTATCAAGCAGGAGTCTCCGTCCAGTGAGAATGGGAACTACCTCGGCTTAGATGGATCCTTCTCCGCCTCGAGCCAGCCGCTGAACCCAAATCTACCGTACTCTCCTGATGGTAAGATCTTCAAACCTTTTGAATCACCTTAACATTATGAAGAAATTTGGTTCTTATTATTTTATGGGTAGGTATGTAAAGTTTGACTGAAAATCTTGTTTGTAATTTTTCCTTTTCTTTATTTGAAACTTTTTGAATTTTTTGGTCCTGTAGTTGTTCTGAATATGCAACTGATATGAGTGATCGCTTCATATGAAGTTTTGTTCTCTACATTCAGTAGTTATTCGAGATTATCACAATGAAAACGATCGATTTCTTTGTGTTTCGTTCTACTGACGGATTAGATCGGTTGCTATTTACAGACGTGTCTGGAAAGTTTGTCAGTCGGTTCTACAACTTGTGATCAACTCTGTCACAATCTTATCCGTTCTTGTCTGCTTTCAAACCGAACGTTTCAGCCAACGATAGCAAGCCAGGCTATACCTAAATGTACGCATCTTGTCGGTTCAATGATCAATTTAAAATACGTTTGGTGTGAACAAATCAAAAACTTTAATATAATATGAATGACTTTGTCAAGTGACTGTGTCTCCTATAGGTACACACACCTATCTACATTAACACAAAAACACAGTCTTAGAAACGTTATCGGACTACGAAAGGAGAATGTTTTTTTTACTATGAGCTCTGCTCCAAAAAAAATCTGCGTTCCCAGGCATGAACTCTTTGTTAATCGACTCATTCATTATTTGAAGTTACTAAGTGTGAGAAGGCGCAACAAAATCGAACCTGAAGTTTATAAGCGCCAAGCGGAGAGCTGCAAAGATAGACTGCACTGATAACTAATTATTTGCTCATAATCTAGATATTATCTGCAGGACATAATATATTTTTTACTCCATATAAAAATATTGTATTTGACATGAATTTTCAAACTAACCATGCGGCGAGCTTGGGGTCATACTTTAAATGCCTTTTCACTAGCTATACACGTTCATATAGAATCCCTCTTTCCAGACTACCCCGCGCATTCTGGCGACAGCTTCTGCAGCTCTGATATCTCCCTGGACGGCAGCAACTTCGACCAGCTCGACGAAGGCGCCTCCGACACCATGAGCCTTCAGAACCTGGAGGTGCAACATCACCACAACCACGGCCATCCGACCCACGAGCCCTTGAACCTCGGCGCTGGTGCTGTTGTGAATCCTATTGATAAGCTGTATCTCATGCAGAATTCTTACTTTAGTACGGATCACTGATTTGCGGGTAGACGTGGTGGCCGCCAGCATAGAAGCCTGCCCCCGCCGGCCATGGACCTATGCGTTAGGCCCACGTCTACCGTCACCAGCTACAATCACACCGTCACAAACACCAGTGCACACACGGACTTTTCATTCAATAGCTTCTTCGAACACCAGTTCATTTAAATAGGATTCAATGGCATGGTATACTAACAGCTAGCTGGTATACTAATATTTTCAGTAAAATTTCTGTGTAAAAAAATTTCTGCGTATTTATTAGTTTTCGATAACAATTTAATACTTTATGGAGTTTAAAGAGTTGTTAAAAATAGCTATAATTTCGGAGTATTTTGTAAATATTGTTGTACATAAAACATAATATTGATATTTGATCGTAAATACTTTTGTATGATAAATATTACTGTTCAGAATCTGATATTATATCAGTTATGTACATACATTAGTTGATGTTAGAACATTTAAACCTACCTACTTACCCGTTATTCCCTGACCTAGTTATAACGCCGTACAATATTTATTAAAAAGAGACTCTGAAAAACGGAATCGTGTGTTTAGACAAAATAAACGAATTGCCCAATGTTGTATGTACCATCAATGTATACATCCAACAGTATTATATAAGCCTGGATTTCTCAATCTTAGGGTAATATATCCATCTGTTATGAATATTTTCGTTTTAGATTTTGGTAAATCTAGTAGAACCCAGAGATGGTAAGATTTTCATCTAAAAGACAGCATTCCTCTAAGATTGTGATGCCCTTATAAAAGTAGCTCATCTTATTTAATATCTATAAAGTATCTAAAGTTCTTTAATCACTCATAAATTGAATTATAAACTGAATTAAAAACTGAACTTATAAATAGAGCCTAGTGTTGTAGCTTTTAAATAAGAACCTGTACAAGTGGAATAACACTGTATGTGCCATAAGTAGAACCAATAGTGTCACAGACCTAGTAGCAAATTGACTCACGTTAAATTTTATGAATGTTTTTAATGTAGTAGATTCTGTATAAATATTTATTATAGATACAGTAGATTTGTCGTTTTTTGAATATTGACACTATGTAATTAGAATATCTTACTAGAATCCCAGAATATCTTAGAACAGAACAGCACAATATTCGTAGTGAAGGATGACACGATAAATAAAAACAAAGGACAGAATGTTATGTTCCGTAAAACGTTTATTGTGAGTATGTCTTGTAAATTTTATAAAATTAATATTATGTCGAATATGTCGGGACTTCAAAGTAATGCTACGAACGTAGCCTCTTAGGCATAGCGTGCTACGTCTACGAGGCTACACATACCTACAAGATCGTTCGAGCTTGTTTCACACATAACTTTATTGAAACAGAGAAAACTGCCGACGAATACAGATGATATTCGATACAAATATTATTTATTCAAAACATTTTATCGGCTGGATAATCCAAGGAATTTAGATACTGGGTAATCTGTTGCAGTCATGCTCTCTTCTAGCGTAACCGCATACACACCACCCGCAACACAGCTTCTCCTCTAAGGCCTCTAAGGCTAGCGTACGCATTTTGTTTTGTACCCTGTTTGCTACTAGTATTTTAGTGGTATGCCACTAAAATACTAGTTACTTCCTTTAAAGTATTAGTATTTTATTCTATTAACATTTTTTTAAGTTTAAATGTATCCAAGAAATAAAATAATAAGCTTTAAAAAGCAACGTATGACCGACGCCTAAGCACTATTGTTGAATCTCTTAGCGTTTATGGTAGCGGGTTTTACAACTTTACAGTAATATTCAAAAAACATTCATTTGTTACCATACCAAATATTATCTCTACTTTAAGTACCTATCTATGTTCTTATAACAACATGTAGGTAAATGTGATTTTAATTGTTAAAAACGTTTCTAGTCAGTATTATGTGAAATTTTGTTTGGTATCGTATTTATGTAAATACAGTCAGAAGCACAACTTAGTTCCCTGTTACGAATAAATCGACTTATTATTAAAATTTATTCGTAAGTAGGTTCCCTGTAACATTTTATTGAATTATATCTCAAACGTTCATATTTTATGATTAAACGAACTTACTTGTAATAGAAGTTCTGTCACAATTTTATACGAAGTGCTTCGTTCAAAGAGATGTTGGTTATGTGGAGTGAAGTGGTGATAGCTGGTTCTTCTACTACTACAAGTTACATATTATCAAATTTTATAAAAATAAAACATACGTTATAACACAAACTTTACTCATCTCGAGAACGAAGCACAAGTATGATTAATTTTTAAGTCCTACAGCAGCGCTGGACCTGTCATGTAGCTATGGAATACCGACTTATGCTTATGTGGGTATGTCCCAAATGTATTAATTATTTGGATGATAATGAAAAATATATTACGTTATTGTCAAAGTAACGTATCATATTTTTTATATTCCCAAAAAATCCTAAGTTAGTAGATACATGGTACCTAAAGATCTGAAGGAATGTCTACTGTGCCTGGGGATCAACGTCGTGAAGTTGAATCTGTTTATTTCTGTAATTATCTTCGACTTCGTTATTCGATAATTTACAAACCCACAATATTGTCACTGACTGTATCTTTATTATTGTATATTAAAGTGATGTAAAATAAAAATAAAAATTACATCTTCAATGTCTTCATTACATTACGACTATTAGATAGATAGATAATTCTTTATTTTTCCCCACACCGAATCATAGCACAGAGTAAACGCATACATTTTAGGTAAAACAATAGGCGACCATATCGCTGAGAGCTGATTATTATTAAAAAGCCATCTATGGCCCGCAGCTGGGCAAAGGCCTCCTCCTATTATTTCCACTCTGTGCGGTCCCGTGCTGTATCTCCGGGTGGTATGTACCTACTTGTCGAGCTCATCACGCCATCTCGTTCTTGGTATACACGCCACGGTGGGTTATTGCGACGCGGGTTCTTAATTACATACCTTATACAATATCCATTCCCTTCTTCGTGGACGGTATTACGCACCTGGAGATCGTGACCAACCTGGGCCCGTACCACCATCTCTTGAAGCATTCTTATTTCAATATTACTTTTATGACAATGTCTTATGTCAACTGCATAGAGTCGGCTTTATGATCAAAAAGCAAAGTCATATTGAAATAAGAATGCTTCAATAGATGGTGGTACGGGCCCAAGTTTCGTTTCTGCAGGCGTAGAAGTCTTGTCTCCAGCGACTCCGGTTCGTAGCCGCATTATAGTTTTTTACACAACTTGCATCATCGTATACACCGTATTTTCCAAGGACATTAAACAAAGCTCACTTGATCTTAAAGGTACCCATCACAGAGCGTTTAATTTTATCGTAAGTTACACGATGCACTGCTCTGCGCATCAACTAGAGGCATACAGATGTTAAACCGAATGTCCCTGTAAGTTCTCCAGTAACCAAACTCTTCAAACTGAAACAGCAACGCTCGCGCTGCTTGGTTTCGAAAAAGGAATGGTGACAGTACTTTCCCGGACGAGCTATTTACAAAGAGCTCAACTACTTTTAGAGCATTGGACGTGTCCGTAATGCTGAAAATCTCCTGCCTAAAGGTAGTTAAGGGTAAGGATGATCACGAATATTTTTTAACGTAGTAAAAAAACATTACAGATTACTTACTATGTAGGAAGGGTGAAACAGGATCATTCCCATTTTACGTGAAGTTTGGCTACGTGGACAAAACATGCGAGAATACGACGATAGCACCATCATTTACAATTGCAGGAGTTGGTTTTTATATTTATTGGTCTGAGTGAGTATTTATACATTTGTGAACTTTGCCGTTCAGGATATTTGCTGTAGTAACCACCGATAAAAAGTCGCATCTAAGCGCCATCTATAGGGAGGGGTCTATGGGGTGAGGTAGCCAGAATTCCTGACTATAGCGCCCTCTATGGTAGGGACGATAACAAATTATCGTCTCTCAACTTAGTTCAGCTATTCTCTGTTATTCTTAGTTAAAACTTATTGCAAGAAGCGCCATCTAGAAGCTCATCTCTTTCACTAACTCCTGTGCCGACACGCCGCGCAGTAGAGCTGTCTAAAATACGCGTGCGCCGCGCCATCTAACGTGCGTGGTGTGGTAGGGTAAGTATCAAGAACTTGATTCAGCAACCTATTTTTTGTAGGTTCCTAGTACTTTTGCAGGATTTAATTTTACTCCTCTGTGCTAGATGGAGCTATACAATACTCTTTAGAGGAACCAACAGCATTTTAATTTTAAAATAAGGTATATCTACCGGAAGTACCTATCTGCATAGACTTTTATGATTTTACAGAAAAAAACATAACGTAACACTTCAATTTATGTTTCAATAACATTTAAGGGATAGTCTAGCTAGTGTAACAGTCGGGTAAAAAATAGCCTATGTACCTATTTAATAATCCCCACTGGTGGAGATAACTTAGTGGGGATTATGACAATAAACCGCTATGATGACCTATGTATGACACAACCACACACGTCACACCAAGTTGATATGTTGCCTATGAGGCAATAAATAGAAAAGATAAGAAGGTATTTAATTATTTCTTCTATATGCCAACAATGTACAATATTAGGTAATAGGTAATTTTTACTTATTTCTGCCTACTCGTCTTTTGTAGTTTTACACTATTAATATATAATGATCCCCTACAAAGTTGTACACGTCAATTTAAAAATCTTCTAAAAATATACAAAACAAAAAAAAAACAACTCTTTTGCTCCAACCCGCGATGCATTAAGAGTCCGGTGACAGCGGCTCGCAATTTCGAGGTGCGATTGGCTATTAATTCATTTTATTTCATTTCGGGGAGGTTGTTTGAAATAATAACTCTAAAGAAACACGCATAAATACTGTTCGAACACAAATAATACAATAATATAAGGGAAATGTGCTTGAGTCAGAAATCATTTTGGTATTAGGTAAACGTAAGACCAAACATACTAATACCAAAATGATTTCTGATTCGGGCATGTTTCCCTTATATTATTGTATTATTTGTGTTCGAACAGTATTTATGCGTGTTTCTTTAGAGTTATTTTTTCAAACAACCTCCCCGAAATGAAATAAAATGAAATAATAGCCAATCGCACTTCGAAATTGCGAGCCGCTGTCACCGGAGCCTTAAGATGCGATTTTTATGGTTTGGTAAATGACATCTAAATGGTGCTTGTATGAACCAAGGAAAATTCCAATTCCTTGGTATGAACTGTAGCAAGGCCAATTTAATAACCTTCTTTTGCACAGTTGCTTCACTATTTTAAGTTAAACATTATCATTATCATATCTTTTTACTGTTATAATGACAAAAGTAAGCAATTTTATTACTTTGTCTAATAAACTAGTCTATTGAGTTATTATTAGCGACCCCCTCCAAAATTTCATGCTGCGAGCGCGCCTTTCTATATTTCAGTTCCCAAATTAAACGTTAAAAAAGCCCTCCCCCCCAAAACATTAGGCAAACCGTATCGTGGTGGTCTTCTAACCGTTCATGGCCAGTACGTAATAAGCGCCAAAAAATAAATTAAATAACCTACTACCTTTTTTGAAAAGAAGACGGTATATGTAAATACTTTACTCAGTAAGTAGTTCTAGATATTCAATAAAACAATGGTTCGAATATGTAAAGATCTATTGTAAGAAATCAATTAAATAAATCAATTAATTATTATTGTAATTACAGGCACATGAGGCTTAACATCTGTATGCCTCAAGTTGATGGACGCAGGGCAGTGCATCGTAGGGCACGTTCCTATTGTGCGTGACCTTCAGGGCAATGTTTTGTTTATAGGTGATGGTTACCACTTAACATCAGGTGGACCATCTGCTTGTTCCATCAGTTAGTAGTATAAAAAAAAAAAAAAAAAAAAAACATTAAAAATAATTAACCCACGTGGCTACAGTTTAGTGATGATATTATTGGTTATAACTAAGTGAATATGTAATGTTTTAATAGAGAAAAATCCATATTAATATGAAAAAAATATATTGAAAAAACTAAAGATACAAATCGCACTTAACTTAATAAAACGCATCGGTCTACTAAGAGTACCGAAGTTTCAACATCAAAAGCGAACTATTTTAACCTTATGTATCTATTTTAACCGAATGTACATACAACGGATTAAAAAATAGTAATTATCTGTCTAATAAAGCACACATTAAACCTACTATACTACGAATAGGAGACATTTTTGTATTTGTAAAGCCGGGTCCGCAGCGCCAATTTTCTAACAAAACATGTTACATAACATGTTAAGCATAACATGTTTTTAAAACAGCCCGTCTGGTGTGTTCTGTTTTGTTTATTGTTTTTGTTTCATTCCAATTCATTTCAAAAATGAGTTCCGACGAAGAGGACGTAGAAGCTTACACATATATAACATAAAATGTGACGCTTCCCCTCCCCGCAGGCGAACGCGGGTGATGTTATCCATTTGTCTCGGCAAACATGTTTTTGTGTTTTTGCTAACAAAACTGTTAAGCCACGCCCCTATTTTGTTTTGTAAACATGTTAAGATGTTAGAAAACACGAAAACATGGCGCTGCGGACCCGGCTTAAGAAACATCTAAGAAATTAGAGATTTACCCCCGGATTCCGAAAGCTCGATCAACACTAATCGGCTGTCTCTATCTAACTTGTAGTAAAAGCTGAAATAGCATGTGATATGACCGACGATTAGTTTTGATCGAGTTTTCAGCAACCGGCCGTTTGAACATAAGACACGACAGTTACACCGGTAATTAACATAAATCAAAATTATTGCTCTGAAAAGTGAATTATAACAACCATAGACATAGAATGTCCAAGCGGAGTATAAAACTATTTTAGACAAGAAATAGTTGTTCGTTCAACAATAATTCCCTTCTTGATTAATACAACGGCAAAATGATTAAAAACGGTTATGTTGTTAAAAAAACTTGGAACGACCAAGCCGACGCCAAGCTTATAAGCCATGAGTGGCTTGTGTTCTCTCGTACGCGCTTACGGAGATGCGGTAGGGTGTGTGACAGAATCGTGATCAGAAGTAGGCCCCCCCTCTCGTGATCTGGAAGGAGCCGAGAAGACACGCCCCGTTCTCAGAAAGCGGGCGCGTCTTCGGACGACCTTGGTCTGATATCATGTGGGCACATCTTCGTTGTTCTCGAACTCAAGCTTGACTTCCCCACTGAGGCCCTCCACGTCAACTTCGTTCTCGGTCGCATTCAGCATGTTCAGAGTTACCTGTGGATTAGACAAGATGCAGCTTACCTTGTGCCTCTTCACGCAGCCAAATAAATTATACAGGGTTACAGGAAAAATCGTTCTAGATTTGTTAAGGGCGTGGAGTACCCATCATTTCTGACTAATTTTACTATGAAACACCCTACCCTGAACTTAACTCTTTTCGAGATATTCGACTATTTTTTATTGAAAATTGCCGATAACTTATTTTTGTTTACTTTGTGTATCTTATTATTATTGCATTTTTACATGTGTAATAAGATGCTTTAGGACGTCAATCATTAAAATAGTTCATAAGTTAATTGAATAGACCGTAGTAGACAAGTGAAAGTTAAGAAATAAAAAAAACTCGAAAAGGGTTAAGTTTAGGGTAGGGTGTTTCATAGTGAAATAAGTCAGAAATGATTGGGTACTCTAGGCCCTTAACGGATCTAGCACGATTTTTCCTGTAACCCTGTATATTCAGCATGCTGTGATGAGCAGCGATATAAAGTGGAAGTGGCAAGCCATGAGTGGATATCGGGGCAAACAAAATACTTGAAAAATAAATTTCTATTGCTGCTCAGCACGGGAGCTTTTCTAAAAAGGCCAAGTCAACGTGTTTAACCTGCGTCAGCAGCGGCGTGCAACTACGAAACCTATAGATTTGAGCAATCGCAGATGAAATAAGAGCAGCATTAACTCTTCAAAAACACGCAACTGGTGCCGTGTGGGTTTAATTATTGCGCTAAACATGTTATATAATATTATAAGGCCCTTATTCATAATGGTCACTGAGCGCGCCAACAGATCGATAAGTCTGTTGCTGTCTCTTTTCATTGGCATGAAAGTGACAGTGACAAGAATACTCTATAGAGCGGTTATAAAAGACAGGGATTATGAATATAATATAATAACATAAATATAAAAGGATAGGTATATAATATTATAAGTATGTATTTACAAAAAAGTATTTAAGTACTCTATCAGCTATCTGGTTCCCATATTCCAAGCTTTGGCTTAGTTTAGGGCTAGATATTGCTGTGTGGAAAGTCCAGCTATATTTATTTATATTTCAACATTATATTTAATTTTGACACTCAAATAACATATTTCATGAGTTGAATATAGGGCCGGAAGGCCTTGTTTCCGCCAAACAATTTCGCAAGTCTTCCATTCAAGTTTGGGCATGCACGAAGTCCTATATCGATTAGGTAACCCACAGAGTAGGGCACGCTTAGGTATATTTCGTATTATGTAAGAAGCCACAGGGTGCAACGGGCGCGTTTATATTAAAAACTGCATGAAACTTTTAATAAATTCTATAAAATAAAAACAATAGTTTTAATGGATTCTTTGCCTTTCTTACAGATGACAAACTAATTGGTGTTGAAAATGTGAGAGAGGCAAGAGATTTGAAGAGTTACCGACCACCATTTATTGTAGGTAAGTTGGTGTGGTACAATTTCCTTTTTTCAAATCTCTTGCCTTGAATATTAGATATCAGCGTGATAAAATTACTAAGGCAATATAAAAAAAAACTACAGCGCGATCTAGCACCCAATAAGACATATTTTTTAGGCAAATGAAATCTTTGTTGGCATTTGATTTTTTTATATTTGTCCTATAAATTCAATAAAAACAATCATAAAGCAAGTTTTACAATTAAATACGGTGGGGCGTTATTTTAAACGAATTTATGTTTTTTTTAGAATGGACCTATTTACAGTGCGGTCAAGAAATGTAATATCTATCCATCTGTATCTGTAGATAAAACAAAAACGAACCAATAATTTAATTCATGCACCCATTACCATTTGCCAAAAACTTCACTTATGCAGGCTGGATTTTTGAGACGGGACAGTAAGGGTAGTTAGGTTGTGGTTACAGGAAAACGTTCCTAGGAGATCCATAACATTGGAATAATTCAGAAGTGCATTCACAGATAAAAGAGATTTTGCCCAAACAAACCACTAGAGGTTTATAGGGTACGGTATTATATAAAAACTGTACTAGATATTAAATTTTAAGAATAAAAAAAAAAATTGATCGTTTTGGTAAGAAAAATTTTTTTTCTGTCATTTCTATTACTCATATAATCTTTTATCGATAATCGGATAGGATCGATAGGCATCACAAAATATTTTGGAACTTTAGCATTTTTACAAAGACAATTTTGTCCTAAAATCTGTGAATGCACTTTAGAATTTCTCAAAAAGCTATTGATGGTCTTCTAGGAACGTTTTCTTGTAACTATTACATTCAAGGTAGTTACCCTTACTGCCCCTTCTCAAAGATCCACCATGTGTAAAAATAAATGAACTCCCAAAACCCTATGAAATATATAAAAATTAAATAACTTGACCCAAATACTGGCAACTTAAAACCATTTTAAAATACTTTCTATAAGAAAAAACAATTTTTGACTCCGCATCAGCACATTTGATGACAATAACATAGTTATCAGTTTCAGTTAATTGGCAATTACTAATCATTTTAGGAAATCATGACAAATCCTATAAATTGAATAGTGAGATGATTGAATTAAAACGTAGCATGCAAACTCTGGCACTAATATGCAGTGTGTATAACTCCCGAAAACTTAAAAGGTACCATCAACAGTGCTTCTTGATAGATACACACGATAAAATCGTAAAAACAGTTAATTTCTTGTCATCTTATCAGTCATTGTTTTACGAAACTACAAATATTATTTTTTGTTATGGTAATGTAACAAAAAACATAAGTTTTAATTATTAATTTCTTATTATGTGAAATTGTAAGTTTCTTTTGAAAATTACGTTCAACCACAATCAAGCCTTTTATATTTTAGACTGCAGAACAATTTTTTTCAGTGATTTGTTAACCAAAAAATATTCGTTTATTTAGATAATAAGCCGTTGTGTATTGTTGGGGTGCTCTTGTGGGGTTATTCGTTGAGTAACCTTTCAGTCACACTGTGACACAATGGGACGAAAACTTCCCGTTGAGTAACCCCTGTTACACATTGCGACTTTTTTATGTTACTGAACGGGAAAATAAAAGTCGCAATGTGTAACAGGGGTTACTCAACGGGATGTTTTCGTCCCATTGTGTCAGTGTGACTGAAAGGTGTTACTCAGAAAACTAGCGCTGCTTTCCACGTGCATACGTGTAGAGCAGCATTTATGCTGAGACAGGACCTATTTGGCCCACGCTACACAGAGGGGACTAATTTGCTCCAAACTAATTTATAACTACAAGTTTTTTTTTAAGTTTCTTCTGTTAGGCCCTCTTTATATTGTCATGTCTGTGTCTCTTTATATTGTGTTCTCTGCGTACCTATTGGATTCTCTGTGTATTGTGTGTAAATAAACTATTATTACTTTTTAAAAAACTTATTGAATTGTTTTTATTTTTCTATAATTATGTGACTGCTCTAAAACATTAAAAAAAATTAAAACAGCAGACGGAGTCTACTATTTTATTTTGTGCTCACTTTTTTCGGAAAATAAATATTTGTATTTGTATATTCTACTCAACGGGAACAGCCTCTCATGTGGGTCGTTGTGGTGACCTTAAGATTTCGGGAGTGGTCTAACGCTGTAAAAAATTCAAAACTTCATAACACAACAGCGCAAAATAAACTAATATAAATAAAATGTGCTAAAAGATTGGATAAGTCAGTGAATGAACCTCCGCGTTCCCTAACACGCCGCGCGGGTGTTCCAGCGCCATTGCCGCCGGCGGCTGCATCGCTTGGCTAACCACGTGACTTGGCACTGAGCTGCTTACCGGTCTCACGGGTATACCTGCGTCCTCGAACGCTTTCTTCTTCAACATAGTGCATATCTGCGAGCTGAAATCATATAACTATGTTAAAAATGTCCGCGACCGATAATTCCGAAGAGGTATTTTTTTCATACAACCAGCTGATGGAACAAGCAGATGACCCACCTGATGTTAAGTGGTAATCATCACCTCTAACCATTGCCTCGGAAGGTACGCACGATAGGAACACTCAATACACACTTTCAATACAGTCATGTTATTAGTACCTATGTTATCAATCAATTTAGTGATAGTCGTTTTATATTATTAGTTAGCTTAAAAAATTTAAATCCATTATTGGCTTTCAGCTACATAATATTTATTATGATACTTATATAATACAAAGAGCTATGGATTTTATTCAATAAATAAAATAAAAATAAAACATATCATATTAATAACATCACAAGGATCACTATGAAACGTCTTAAAATTTGGTGAGTCGAGGTGCCAGTCCCACGCGACCAAAGCCTAGAATAACAGGCAACAAACTCGGCTTGGTTCCTTGGTAAGGCAGCATATGGCGAACATCTATGAAATTATAAAATTAATTAATTTAGTTATGTAAAATCGCAATCTGTTAAGTTGTTGTCGATAGCATTACTAACAACGATTTAGCGAAAATAAAATTGTGATTAAAACAAGTTTTCATACAATTTTGACTTATGCTGTGTCATAAGTGGTCCTTATGTAGGTGGGTAGGTAATATAATATGTTTTTGACATCAATTTAATTATTTGTAAGTAGTATTCATAATATGTAATTCATTTTAACATTTCGTAACATTTAGGCGCTTTGGCGATAGCCTTAATGTATTTTATAAATAAACTAGCGGCCCGCCCCGGCTTCGCACGGGTATTTAACAATAATTTCAAAATTATAATACACTTACATAAACCCTTCTATTTGCGTTAGGTTACTAAAAAAGAAAAGTATAAAGAAAATTTGAACATTATTATTTTAATGAACTTTTATTTTTATTACTCAACTTTTTACCGTTGCATACCCCTATGCCGACTTCATTTCTTGACATTGACTCCCCACCCGTACGGCCCCTACCCTAAGGTGCTGCTAAGCTCGCCAAGCAGGGTGAGCGGCTACCACGCGACTTTTTTCTAATACTTACATTTTTAAACTTGTGATATCTTTCGAATGGAATGTCCGAATTGAATATTTTAAAAAGTTTTATAAAGGTATTGAAGCAGTTTTAAATATGAAGTAAATTATTTTGATAAGGATTAATACCAAGATACAAATAAAGAGCCTCTTATAGCGGCGGCATTTCAATTAAAATTTTAAAATAAAAAAACACTTATTGTGGCATAACTATAATAGTTAGACATATGCTGTCGCGACACTTTTTGTAAATAATGATGTGTTCTGCAAAGTTGTAAAACATTATTTTATTCTATCATCAATAGTTTTCGCAGTGCACGCGATGTAAAGAATATTTTACGAATTTTTTTACACCTTGGGTTACATTATTTGAATTTTAGTAAGGATCCCAAATTTTTTTGAAAATGTAATATAGCCTATGTTCACCGGGGATAGTGTAGCTTCCCAACGGTGAAAGAATTTTTCAAATCGGTCAAGTAGTTTCGGAGCCTATTCAATGCAAACAAACAATCAAATCTTTCCTCTTTATAATATTAGTTTAGATAACAAATAAACATGAAAATGGGACTTTATGGTATTCAAATTTAAATAGCAAGAGTTACATTAGCTCTTGTCATCGCCTTAACAAAGCACTTACAAACGAGATCGATGAGGGGATGAATGAAGGGGAAATTATCAAAGGTACTCACACCGTCCGGGCTTTGATGTGCTGGCTAAGCTTGTTCAAGTCGACAGCGAAGCGGTGCACGCAGTTGCGTAGCATTTCGATCTCCTCCTCTGTCCACTTGCCTCTGTGAAAAAGAAAATTATTTTGAAAAACATGAGATTGATTTTAATTGAACTCTAGTAGAATTCGTTTTGAAATAAATGAGACAATCAGCAGTCTGGTTTCTTTGGAACTACTTCAGAGGTAGAAGATAAGTTCCAAAACTAAACATCGTTACAAAACGAACCACAATTTTAGACTCTACAGTCAGTCCCCATGCGCATTCATTCCCAGATAAGGTGAAGATAAGAGCTAATGTGACTCTCGCTCACAAGTTTTGACTTGTTGAAGGATATAAAATCTAACTCCCATTTAAAAAAAATAGCAAACAACCAGTTTGTGTGCAATCACATTGCGCAGACTTTGAAGGGTGAATTCAGAATTGCGAAGGGCCTTTGTCTTTTAGGTTTAGATAGATACCTGGAACTCTTAATTCATTCAATCACAAGAACTCAAGAACAAGGAAAACCTAACACCAGTTTCTTAAACTTTGACCAAAGCCTTGAAGCCCAAGAAACTAACCTCTCTTAGTGTTCAACTTAACTATTCAACAAAAAGACCCATTGAGCTGGAACTTGATTACTATATCAGTAAGAGAACCATTAGGATAGATATAAGGGGTCATTCAGGGGCCAGTCCAATTACTGAGTTTAGCGCATCACAAAATCTTAGTTTGGGGCAACAATGTTTTGTCAATGTTTTGTAAGTGTTTGCCAGCGGATTTTATCATGTTTATATTGTACATGATGATGATCCTGTATGTTTAAGGATATACCCAGCAATGTGCGGAAGTGAGTGTAATGAAGCTAAGTTCTATAAAATAATTATGTACCTACCTACTTACAAACTGTTTTCTTATTTTATAAATGATCTTAAGCATTATCTTAACAAGTATGTATGATGATAAAGTAAGGATTGAACATACCCAGACTGTCCTTCTTCCGTGGGTTGAAGCAGTAACGTCATCTCGGACAGTTTCTCGAAGGCTTTGGCAGCTTCCCGGAATATCTCCCCAACCTAGCCAATAATACAATTAATAGCAACAATAAAAAATATTAAGTTGAGTTACCCATTAAAGACAAGATTATGCTAAATTATTAATTAAATAAATGCTGCTGGAAGTATGATACCTATTTACTGCATACCTTTTGCCCGGGATTGTTCATTGTCGTCCAGTATTGGTCGGGGTCCTCGGTTTTTTCTCTATCTGAAGTATGTTTTTCTTCTTGAGTGTGCTCTTTCGCGCGGACTTGACTGTGATTCTATGTAGTGTGCAAACATCTATGATTGGCTAGATAGTGATGCCGTTTTTATCTTCAGAATATAATATTGATCTCGTAACTTCGTATGAACGCGTACCTAGTCAATCAATCGATCTGGAAATTTATTTTATTCGGTTCGGTCGGTCGGTATTATTTATAAATTTATTATTTTCTTCTTTTTTCCACATTATTAGTAGGGATCAAGGAATTTGAATCTTGTATTCAAATTCCTTGGTAGGGATGCTATTTTGTACCTAGTATTCAGTCAGTCAGAGTACCTATACGTATTCACGTAGTTATTGTATACTCTTTGACGTATTTTTTGGCAATTTTTTTCCAAATTACAATACTTGGGTCCACCCACAGACAAGGAACGCCTCTTGGCTCTTGGGCCCAAGGAATTTGAATTCAAAAATTCAAATTCCTTGCTTGGGCCAAAGACACAGACAATAGAACATAATATCCTAACGCACAGACAGAACAGTAATAGGTATCCGTCGAAGAGTAATAAAATGGGAGCCAGTAATGTATAACCATGGATTGCACATCCTTGGAATACACAACCCTGGAAAACACTGCCGACATGGCTTTCAATGGCATCCAAATCTGGGTCGTACCTACAATCCCAGCACGGGTCTGGAATGTACAACCATGGACAACACATAAAATATGATGCCAGATACCAAATCCTTTGCTTTATTTACACTATGAAGTCGTGCCCATATTTTATAGAGGTATAGGAGTACACATTCCTTGACGTACATTCTCAACAAATATTGACATTGTACGACCATGGATTTTTGTACATTTGGACATGAAGTTCTGGCTGCATTTTCCTGCCTGTACATTCCTGGCTGTGAATTCTCGGGCTGCCTATTACATGGTTTTTTATTATTATTATTAATTGTTTCTATAATACTAGATGTAACGCATTGGATTATTTGTATCTGTAATGTTAATCTATCGTAAATAAATAAATTAAATTTGAAATAAAATTTTAATTGTCGTACATTAACCGGACCTACAATAACTACATACGTACTTGGGTGTTAGATGATCTGTGCACTTACCACAGATCACTTTATCTTCCGTATCCCGTAACATTTAATTTCATTCATTCACTAGCTCTAAATAAATACTCCATCCATTCACTCATTCATCCCATGGCTTCTGTGTCAGACGTCAAACAGAAAGCACTTTGTTTTTCGTAATTGTAAATACTTACTTTGAATACAAAGCAGAGGAGTTTAAGTAAGCTAAACTAAATTGCAATACATATCGTTATGTTTACACTGGAAATATAGAGGTTTCGTAATTAAGCCCCTATGTTTCACAGGTCGACAGACGCCACGCCTGTTGTTCGCGAGATGTTTGGTCTACTTCAAAACTTTCTCATGCTGAGCTAGTGCTAGAGCTTTGCTGAAGAAAAACATAGTAAAATGATCTGAACAGACTTAAGTGCCTCTTGGTATTTCATTTTGTCTCCAACATGAAAATCATTCTGATTTTATCCTTTCTTTCCTTGGGTCTGGCCTATGATAAAGGTAAGCTTATTAGCTAATATTTTGATATTATGAACTGATCCTCGGAGATAAAGCTTAGAGACTAATACTGCACTAAACTACTGCAGTTACATAGTGGTTAAATTATACTTATTACATATATCAAGTCACATCTTATACAGGGTTACAGGAAAAATCGTGCTAGATCCGTTAAGGGCGTGGAGTACCCATCATTTCTGACTTATTTCACTATGAAACACCCTACCCTAAACATAACCCTTTTCAAGCAATTCGACTTTTAATTTTTTTATTGAAAATTTTGTGCACCTTAATTATTATTATTATTGCATTTTTACATGTGTAATAAGATGCTTTAGGATGTCAATCATTAAAATAGTGCATAAGTTAATTGAATAGACCGTAGTAGACAAGTGAAAGTTAAGAAATAAGAAAAAATACTAGAAAGTTTATTTTTCTCTAAGGGATATCTAAAAAAAATATTATGGCAATTGTTTGTGAAATAAGTCAGAAATGATGGGTACTCCACGTCCTTAACGGATCTAGCACGATTTTTCCTGTAACCCTGTATATCCATTCATAAAATAAGCACCTCAGTACTTACTGTTTAAAATATATTTCATGTATTCAATGCAATAAATTAAGTTCCTGCTTTTTTGTTACACATTAGGTACATACTTATTTGTTTATTTTCTTTTTAGCATCATTCTATGGAGCCAGCTACATATCTTACCCCCTTCAAGAGGCAAAAGGAGTTACTGACATAAGTTTCCGTTTTCGGACTCATCTGTCCGATGCCTTATTGCTCCTGGCAGCTGGTAAAACAGACTATTGTATGGTAAGCACCTTTGTTTTTTTTATACAACCAGTTGATGGAATAAGCAGATGGCCCACCTGATGTTAAGTGGTAACCATCACCTATAACAAAGCTATAACAAGTCACACACGATAGGAACATGCCCTACGATGCACTGCCCTGCGTCCATTAATTTGAGGCATACTGATGTTAAGCCTCATGTGCCTGTAATTACACCGGCGACCACACTCAGGCGGCACCTTTTGTTGTTGGAAAACTTTAAATACACATCTACATGTCTAAAATAGTATTCATCAAAATCCATTGTTTTAAAAAAAAGCACCTGCTCAGTTTCCGGTTTTCTTGTAGAAACTAACCCCAGGTTTCTGAAAGCCCGATCAAAGCTAATTGGCTGTCAAGTCACTTGCTGTTTTACTTCAAATTAGATAGAGATAGCAAGTGATTTGACAGCCGATTAGCCCATGCTAATCGGCCTGGTTTCTGAAAGTCCCATCAATATCAGGTTTTCAGAAACCAGCAAGTAAGTAAATCAAAATTATAGTAGGTGTTTGTAAAGAGAAGAAAGAATATAGAAAACTCAAACACCATTGAACTGATTCCCAAAGTGCATGCTACTGTGGACTCAGGTTGAACATGTTAAAACATTATTTACCAATTTCAGCTACGCCTTGAAAAAGGGAAATTAAAGCTCAATATAAACCTTGGGGCAGGAGAAAGTGAGTTGTTCTCGCCAAAAGGATTTCTGAATGACTCTCAATGGCATCACATCAGTATAATTCGGAGAGAAGCCAACCTCACTATGAAGGTTAGATCATTATCATGTTTATGGTTATTTTACCACCCACTAGCCAAGTCCTTGTAGAAAACTCTAACAATACTAGGAGGTAGAGAAGAGAAGCCACATTCTGGACAACCTCAACTTAAAAAAGTAAAAGGGGGAAAAGACTGCTGCGTCTGGACCCTAATCGCCATTTTTCCATCCATTCATCCGCCTATAGCCCACCAACTGATTGTGAATTCTAACAAGAACAAAACGGTTATTGTAACCAAATTCAATAAAAAAATGGGCTTATAACTTTTTACATTCACTTCATTCAAATTTATGTAATCAGCATCCATAATGCGATCTCCACCCATGGGATACCTAGATAAATTTATATTCCTCTCTATTCCAAGCAGGATTATACGGTATTCCTGCAAGTGTGATTGATGATAATATTGATTGATTGATTGAAAATACTTTATTGCACATAAAAATAACAGTACAAAGGCGAAATGTTATAAATAGAAGTATGGGAGAGAAATACTCGTATCTCTATGACCTCTATAGATCGCAGTATTGGTGGCGTTGTTTTTTACTTAAAATAAGCTAAATCTGCACTCGAACTAGATTCATAATAATTATGAAAGAAAAATTTGTGTTATTTTAATTTAGTTAGCTACATTAAGGGTCCGGTGACTGCGGCTCGCAATTTCGAGGTGCGATTGGCTATTATTTCATTTTATTTCATTTTGGGGAGGTTGTTTGAAATAATAACTCATAACTAACTAATAACTTAAAATGAAATAATAGCCAATCGCACTTCGAAATTGCGAGCCGCTGTCACCGGAGCCTTAAGATAAGCTGCTTAAACGGTAGTTACAGTAGTAGTAGGGCTCTTTGTGAAGAGCTTTTCCTCGACCACAGTGGCGCAGCGGGCGAGAGTCCGCCTGCGACGCAAGAGGTTGCGGGTCGATTCCCGCCTCGGAACAAATTTGTGTACGATCTGCAGAAATTTGTTCCGTTGGTCTGGGTGTTTATGTATATTAAAAAATATCTATCTATGTAAGTATATAATGTATTAAATATATCAGTCATTTAGTACCCATAACACAAGCTTTGAGTAGCTTACTTTGGGGCTAGATGGTGCTGGTGCGGTATGGATTGTTCAGCATTATTTATTTATCTCCTGGAATTACTACCTTGCCACGCCACGCTATGTCTAGTTCAAGTTTCTATTTGAAGAGTGTGGGTATAACACAAATAACATTAATTACACAGTGAGAGATGATGATGATAATGATAAGACAATTCAGACCTTAACATAAAAACGAAAATCGAATTATTTCAGAATGTTTCCGCGAATACATTACTATAACAGTACATTGAATCTCAAAGGAAATTACTTTTGTAATGAGGCTAATATAAAACGTCACGGTTCAATGCTACCGCTCAAGATGATTCATCTAATTGCAAGAACATGCGCCAGCAGTCTACTTCAGCCTTACAAAACACCGTAAATAACTTGTGTTACATATGTTTATTTCTGTAGTTTATAGTTCTGGACTTTTGCCATTGTAATTTATAATATTCAAT
The DNA here is from genome assembly GCA_963576535.1 of Plemyria rubiginata. Taxonomy (NCBI): domain Eukaryota; kingdom Metazoa; phylum Arthropoda; class Insecta; order Lepidoptera; family Geometridae; genus Plemyria; species Plemyria rubiginata. The sequence continues at coordinate 2,090,191 of OY754905.1, forward strand.
TTACATTTTCATGGCTAAACAGACCTTGATTCAATATTTCAGATATGTAATACTAATAATAATAATTCAGTATTTTATCATCATCATCATCATCTTCCTGCCCTTATCTCGCGCTAAGTGTCGGCACAACAGGTTCTACTCCTCCACTCTCCTCTATCATTCGTCATCTCGGTGCTCACTCCTTTTTTACTCATGTCATTCTTTCTCACAGTCCATCCCTCTTTTCTTTTTAGGAGTTATAAGGTTAGCGTGGTACGGGCATGTCATGAAGAGGGAAGAAAGTCATATTAAAAGAAGAATGTTACATATGTATGTGGTTGGTTTTAGAAAGAGAGGTAGGCCAAAGAAGCTAGTCTGGTTTTGGAAATACCTGTACCTACTAACTATCTCTTGCTCCAAAAATACCTTCTCAATGTAAATGTTAAAAATACACGGCTAAAATGATTTTTAACATTAATTTCACTTACATCTTTGTTTTGTATACATCTAAATGTATTGGTCATTTACAGATTGACGATAGTGCTGTGAAGAAGCGTCTTGGAGGACGGTTCTTCGAGTTGAACATCCACTTCGGAATATTCCTTGGCGGACAAGGCCACTTCTCTGAGTTGTTCCTGGGCCATATGGAGAACTTTCGTGGTTGCATGGAAGACGTAAGTCTCTGTAACAAGTTCAAGTTCATTAATTTCGTACAGATATTAAAAGGATACACATCATCATAACAAATTAATAAAAAAAAATATCTAAGGCAATAATATAAATAATACAATAAAAACATTAAAATACAAAATTTAAAATAATAATAATTAGAAAATAAATTCGTCACTCCTATAACCAACACCTAACAATCACCATGGCCAATGAGCCAATTTTTTAATCTTAGCTTAACTTATAACAAAGTCGTTTGACTGTCGTGGAATGCAATTTTACGTAATTTCGCATGACTTTTACAATGTATAATTTTTCTGGAATGGTTCTTTCATCTTCTAGTGTCTTTTTGATCGACAGCCTTGAGTAAGAGACACCAATAAAAAAATACCTATCACATATCACGAGGCAATGTAGTTCGTACTCCCTCACTTGTGAAGTATCGAGATAAATCTGGGGCCTTATTGTGTAACTTGAAGCCCATTACCATGGCGATATTCTGGGTTTCAAATGTCAAACTTTCTTTACTACAAACTACTACTATGTTACTACTAAGTTCATCTGTGGCATTACGATACTACATATCCCCTAATCTGTGCCGATTATGATTGCCAGCGAGTTATACAATTAGGCCTCCGCTTCTTTCAGGTGTACTACAACGGAGTGAAGATAATAGAGAAGGCTCGTAGTCGCAGCGGCTCGGTCCGCGTGGAAGGAGTCACGTGGAACTGTGCTCCGGAGTTCGACGCCGATATTAATTCTGACATAAGCTTCGTCGATGAAGGGGCCTATGTCATACTGCCCAAGATCAACTCTAGGGCTGGGGGCAGGTGAGGATATTTTATAGGCTCTGGTAGTTCCGGCATGGAATAAGGACCCTTCTTTATTCGTGCGACGAAACGATTGGGACCGCACCAAGAGATGTGTGGAGCATAATCATCGCCAAAGTCCATTTTAAGAGCAGTAGAGCTCTTTGTGAAGGGCTGTTACGGGGAAGAACTAACTGGTTGTCGGCTTTGCACATGAGTCTTAAGTTATTATGTATGCCTCAGGTTAATGGATGCAGGGCAGTGCATCGTAGGGCTTGTTCGCTCATCGGTTCCTATCGTGCGTGACTTATGAGGCATTGATTTGTTATAGGTGATGGTTACCACTTAACATCAGGTGGGTCATCTGCTTGTTCCATGAGCTAGTTGTAAGCCAGTCCAGAATACATCATTTATTTTAAAAAGTGTATGCCCAATGTCATTGTCTGACTTGTATTTTCAGATGGCAAATCGAATTCAAAACGATCGCACAGAACGCTATAATACTGTACAACGCTGGCGGCGGGCGTTCTGATTTCTTAGCCGTCGAGATACTAGACGGAGCAGTTCGAGTCAAAATGGCTCGCGGCCAGATAGTCCATACTGCGCGCGTGAGCGATGGTCTCTGGCACAAATTGCATCTGCTTTTCAACCCTTCACTTATTGAGGTGAGTGACCACTGAGCCACGGACTAGCTCAAGATATTCTATACTATGGAACAAGGGTCATAATAAATAAGATAGCAGACAGATCCGGTATGTTATGTAGTTATATAGTTTATTCTGGACTTAAGGAAATATCTTCTAGTTAGATATTCAAGAGAATATACGGAATTCGATGTACACCTTGTAAGTAGGTGTTTGACTCGCCACGTCTTGTTATTGACATGAAAGCACTGACTTCGTGTAATTTGTTGAGGTCAGTGCATGAATGTGACACGGTTATTTTATAAGGCGGCTATAAAGTGACAGGGAATATGGAATATGAATAAGGCCTAATATATCTCTGTATCTTTGTCAACTATCTTCTTAAATTTGAGCATAAGCAATGTTTTATTAACCTATCGACCTAGTTCTATATAATTATCATAATGTAGTCTTTATAGCGATAAGCTAAAATTTTGATACAGCTAATAATCTATATAGGTTCAAGATGAATTTGAATTTATCGTGTATTATTTTATTTATTTTGAATATAAATAGTATGTTATCACCTTGATTCTAGATTATTGTTATATTGAAAAAGTAGAATCCCGTAAAGCGAAGTCGCGCGTGTGTATCTTTTCACCGCACTGTTTTGCAAGAACTAGTGACACGACAAGAACAAGAAGAAGAAACCGGTATAGTGCGCAGCGACTTGTTTCATTTTCCTACCGAGAACTGAAGTCCCTCTTTATGTATCTAACCAGTTACACTAAGTTCAGCTTCTTTGCTTCTTATTGTCGAACGTAAAAAGCGTAGCTCCTAAAATAAATAGATTAGGCATGATTTCCAAACTTGACGGAGGCGTCGCTCATAACTTCGTATTAGTTTATAAGGCATAGCGATTTCAATCAATTATTTGTCAATTTATCATCTGGGTGGGCACATATTTGTCAATTCAAATAACGAGAAAATATAATAATTATTACTAGCGACCCGCCCTGCTTCGTACGGGTGCACAGTCTTTCTCTGCAATATTATGCATGCTTAACATAAACCTTCCTCTTGAATCACTCTAAATATCTATTAAAAAACCGCATGAAAATCCGTTCTTTTAAAGATCTAAGCAACATAGGGACAGACACAGCGGGAAGCGACTTTGTTTTATACTATTTAGTGATGTACTATGTAGTGTGTACAAATGTCATGAATTAATGAATATGATTTGGCTATAGTCTATACCTAAGCGTATCACTTGCTAGATCAATTTGTATTATCTTATGTGCCCTGCAACCTTCTTACAGTAAATTTTACAATTGCGACTACTACGTTACGCTATTTATATAAAACCGTTGATAAATTGCAATAATTTATGTTCCTTTTTTATTTATTTCAAGGGCTTTGTTCGACCACACTGCCCTTTATGTGCCTTGTAGAAAAGGCAACGCATTGCGACTGTTAGAGTTCCACTTTATTTATGAATCCTGCCTTTTCCTGCGCCATTACTTGCCCGTGCTACTAAGATATTTTTATTTTAAGATTTATTTTAAGTAGTAGAGCACTTTGTGAAGGGCTCGGCCGGAGAAGTACTACCACCACGCCTTTTTCTGCCGCCAAGCAGCAACGCTGTGTTTCGGTTTGAGAGGAGTATGGCCGCCGATGTAATTACAGGCACATGGGACTTCACATCTGTATGCCTCAAGTTGATGGACGCAGTGCATCGTAGGGCACGTTCCTATCGTGCGTGACTTACGAGGCAATGCTTTGTTATAGGTGATGTTTACCACTTAACATCAGGTGGGCCATCTGCTTGTCCCATAAGCTGGTTGTATAAAAAAAATATTTTTAGTCCTATATGTTATGTGGCTTTGCTTAGTTTGAACATATTATACGCTAACTAGCGACCCGCCCGCGCGCCCCTGCTTCGCACGGGTGCACATATCATGCATGTATTATACATATAAACCTCCCTCTTGAATCACTCTATCTATTAAAAAAAACCACAAAAAATTCGTTGCGTAGTTTTAAAGATTTAAGCATACATAGGGACAAAGGGACATAGGGATATAGGGACAGAGAAAGCGACTTTGTTTTATACTATGTAGTGATATTGAAATGTCCACCAATATTGGTTTAGTTGGTCCTCTTTTGCTATAACAGTATATCGGCTATGATAAATTTATATAATATGCATTAAGCTTAAACATTATAATGTACCTTACTCATCTATCTGTGCTCTTATCACGCACAGCGATTTCTTCCCGACGGCCGTTTTATAACCTACGACTTGAAATTAACTTAAGGCTTAGTCGCAAAGCGTCCGTGCAAAGCTCTATCACCGCCGACAACTGGTGATGAGTGTTTTTTTACTATAGCTATCATAACACATCATCATCATCAGTCTACAGAAGTCCACTGCTGGACATAGGCCTCCCCTATACGATTCCAGGAAGAACGATAACCTGACTTAGCCCATAGGCTACTTTACAAACTCAAAATGACGTAACGTAACCAATAAAGGGAAATGTTAGCACTCACTAATCCTACTACTATAATAAACGCAAAAGTTTGTAAGTATGGATGGATGTTTGTTACTCTTTCACGCCGGAATGGCTGAACGGATCTAGATAAAACTTGGCGGAGAGATCGATTATAGTCTGGAACACACATAGGCTATTGTTTATCCCGTGGGAATACCGGGATTTGCGCGGGTGAAACCGCAGGGCGCAACTAGTAATTAATAAGTGATCGAATCCGTGCATAGGTACCTAGCTTAGCGCTTATATGAATTGGTTTAATAGATATGCTGTTGCAATAATTTCAGCGATGCATGATTACTATACCATGTATTTCAACCTAGTAAGAGTAGTAGAGCGCTTTGTGAAGGACTGGTCCGGGGAAAAACTACCAACCACCACACCTTTTTCTGCCGCCAAGCAAACTGAAACACATCAGTTTCAGTTTGAAGAGTGTGATTGCCGTTGTTATTTCAGGCACATGAGGCTTAACATCTGTATGCCTCAAGTTGATGGACGCAGGCCAGTGCATCGTAGGGCACGTTCCTATCGCGCGTGACTTACGAGACAATGTTATAGGTGATGGTTACCACTGAAGATCAGTTGGGCCATCAGCAAGTATTATAAAAATAAATACAATCATATAAAACCACAAAAGAAAAATAAATAGAAGCTGGCGGCATATTTCCCTTCGGGGACCGTACCACCATCTCTAGAAGCATTCTTATATCAATATGACTTATGACAATGTCTTATATCAGCTGCATAGAGTCGGCTTTATGATCAAAAAGTAAAGTAATGTTGAAATAAGAATGCTTAAAGAGATGGTGGTACGGGCCCAGAACTGTAAGTGGGATCGATCCTGACGCTTGACGCTGTTCACTGCCGATGGTGTTTTAAATATTTTAGTATGACAAAAAACCCATAACACAAGATTTGCTCGCTTTGGAGTGCGGTGTAAAATGTCCACGATTGTTTTAATAATAAAATAACTAAAGATTATGTTATACTTTAAAACAACCTGGGGGAAATTATCGTTTTGAAAGCGACACGCTCCATGCTATCGTGTTTTATGAATATTTATTATGCGAAACCCTTTTCAAATGCGTACAACTCAGTCAAATAGCACCGCTGCGCTGAAGCACTTATAGTGAAATTCTAGTAGTCTATCTAACACTAGCTACCGCTCGTGGTTACACTCGCCTCAGTAGCGATTGCTAGTATACATTTAAGGCTTTTCCTTTTGTTCTGTTGTTGTATATACTTTTTCTATACGTATAAAAATTATATTAAATGCTAATGTAGCTACGAACTATTTTGGTTTTAAGTTTGAACCTATTGTTCTGTGGTTTGGGCGTGAATTAGCCCAAATATACAAACACTGCAACATTCGTATTTATATAAATCTACATACAGCTACATTTCGCAGATCGTCGAGCAACTAAGCCGAAAACCGGGCTCAGTGGCGCGTCTTGGGAGAGACCTAAGCTGCGTCCAGCAGTGGACTGACGTAGGCTGATGATGATGATGAATATTTTTTGGAATATTATGAATATCTTACGTCGAAGCCTGTATTTATTAAAAGATATCTTAAAGACGAGATTGCATGTTTGTTAAGCGTATTCTAGATAGCTATACTTACGCATCTTAAAAAGATTTTGGTCCTCTTTATTCATATTCATACATACATCCTACTAATATTATAAACGTGAATGTTTGTATGTATGGATGGATGGATGGATGGATAGATGTTTGTTACTCTTTCACGCCGAAACGGCTGAACGGATCTGAGTGAAACGGCAGAGAGATACATTATAGTCTGGGATAACACATAGGCTATTTTTATCCCGTAGGAATACCGGGATTTAAATCTGCGCGGGTGATACCGTGGGGCGCAACTAGTACATACATAAAATCACGCCTGTATCCCATAGGGGTAGGCAGAAACCACGGATTTCCATATAAAATATAAAAAAAAAAAAATACTACTTTTACTACTACTTTTATACTTTTACTATTACTTTTACTATACTTTTATACTGTCGTATAAAAGGTCTATATATAATTTGTTTCATGTCAACAGCAATAGACTTATCGGTCAGTTTAGCTAATGAAGCGCTCTGCGGCCCATATGCGCCCATATGCCCATATACGCTATGCGGCTTATTCATACTCCATATAATCTATACTTGTAGCAGCTCGTAACTGTAACTTACCTTGACAGCGAACGGAGCCAGAAAAATACTTTTTTATCTTTAATCACCTGTTGTTTAGCGACGATGGAGCAGAACTGTCTAGTTTAGAAGACACCTATTCATTCCTTCCTGGAAGTGGAGTTTAGTTTTACTTATCGGTCAGTTTAGGTTACGGAGCGCTCAGCGACCAATTAAAGATTATTAGATTATGAATAAATCAGGCTTGCCCGGGGTCGGGCTTGAAAATGAAAGATTTTTCTTTTTATAATACTTTTTAGATTTGTATCTCAGTATTTGATCCCGTTTTTTTTTATGTTTCTTTCTTTCTTTCTTTTTATGTATCTCACCTACATCAAATCATAGCGACCTACCTTAGAAAGCAAAGCTAACTCAGTGAGGCCAGCAATAAACATTGAGGCATGTTACTTAGCCGAATATGCCGAATAAAGATTATGTCGAATAAAGCCATATAGCCATATATCGAATATAGCCATGTCGAAATAAGAAGCTATAAAAAGGCTTTGATCTTTTTGCTTCCAGCTATCTGTGGACAACATTGCTATGAGTACACGTATTGAAAGCGGCGGAACGAGATACCTTGATCTATCCGACTCTTTCTATCTCGGCGGGATCGAGACTGAGAAGCGGCAACGGGCGTTTTCCAAGGGAATCAAAGCAGCGGACTCCAGCATTATGGTACGATATACACAATCACGCCAGAAACGTTCTCAATTTAAATAATATGCCGAGCCGTAACTCGCTATGTGCTAAGACGATGATACAGGAACAGCTGATACAGGTTGTATCAGCTATCTGGTTCCGATATTAGCTTTGGCTTAGTTTTGGCTCACATCTCCGCTACACAAAGCTCATATCTCCTCTTTGGTGGAATATAAAATAAAATAAAAAGGGTAATGCGAAGGCATTTTCCTCTTCAAAAAAAAAAGGAGCGGAGAGAGTGGCGTTTTAGAGAGGAGGCCTAAACCACGCCTGCATACCGGCTGAATAGATAGATAACACAGTGGTGACGGCGCATCATCGCTTCCTAATCCTCCACAGGGCTGCATCAAGCCTATAGAAGTCGACGAAAAGGTCTACGGTCTGCCAAACGCCGTAGTCACATACGGCGTCAGCCCCAAATGCGTGTGGTTCTACCCTTGCGTGGCCAATCCAGAGAACCCGCCGTGTGTGCAGCACGCCACTTGCGACCAGCACGGAGTCGACCACTTCACGTGCAAATGCGACCAAGACCTTTGCATCAACCCCGACTATGCGGAAAACTACAAGGTTTGTTTGAGGGTGTTGCCACACCAATGGATCGTTCTTCGATCGGCGGCATCTATCAATGGTAGACTGAATAAGTCGACGTCGATCGATCCAACGAATCCGATCGATCAACTTGGATCGACGATCGATCGATTGGTGTGGTAGCACCCTTATTTAGCTCATTGTTTTACAAGATAAAAATAAATAAAGAAAAAGATACAGATACCTGGAATAAAGTGCTAAAGGGAATGTGGAAAAGAGTGCTGGAAAAAGCAATATGGGGATAAGGGGATGTCATTAATTATTTATTTGTAGAATGAGTTGTTTTCTTATAACATAATAATTTTTATTGTACCTACCTACATTACCCTAATTGTATGCTGTGTGTTCTTGTGGCCAATAAATTATGTCTATGTCTATATTATACTTGAAGTAATCCAATAAAATCTATTCCTGAATCTCGGTATAAAAAGCTCTAAATTTCAGATTTTTTTTTGTTATTTGCGAACTTTAAAAACTGTCTCGAATATTGACATAGTATTATAATGCTTTTCTTGTGGCTCATATAAACACAAAAACATGTATGCATTGAAGTCTATAAGATTTTTAACTAAACTCAACTGTCTATCTAACCGACACTAAATCTGCATCTTTCCTTAGATCTACTCAAAATCCAGCGAGTTGGAACTGGTGGGGTTGTACCCGCTCACCGTGCAAGAAGGCGGCGTTTCCGTTGTCACCACACAGAACATCGATGTGGTCCTCGACCACCACAAATACGGCGTCCGTCCTTCAGGAGTGGTCTTCTATGTGACGCAGTCACCAGATCACGGAAGGATCGCCATAGATCTCTCGCTGAGAAGCTCGCAGTATGGAAATTACGTGGAGGATGGCAAGGCTAAGCAGTCTTTTACGCTCTTGGATCTGTCTAGAGATAAGGTTTGTGTCTGCAGCTTCACACATGTACGCACTCACCAAGACTTATCTCACGTGTTACGTTACTACTTCTCATATATGTTAATGACCTTTGCAAGCTTTCTCTTATCAACTGTAAAATTCTTGCATATGCTGACGACACTGCCTTGTTAGTCACTGGGAAAACCTGGGATGATGTAAAGATACATGCGGAGAATGCCATATGCAATGTGTCTTCCTGGCTCTCAAACAACCTGCTGACCCTTAATGTTAAAAAGACTAGCTACATGACCCTAGCCCCTACAACCTCATCGCAACCTTCTACCGAGTATATTATCAGGTCTCACGTCTGCAACACAACTAACACTCTGTTAGCAGGATGTAATTGCACTCCCTTAGATCGTACTGAGTGCACTAGGTACCTAGGCGTTTTAATAGACAGTACACTAAATTGGAAACCCCAAATTAACCTCACAACTAGCAAAGTACGTAAGTTAATTTACATTTTTAAAAAACTAAGACCAAGCGCAGATCATCGCACCCTCCTAACTGTATATTTCGCATTGGCTCAATCTGTCATATCTTACTGCATAGCTACGTGGGGGGGCGCACCGAAAACAACGCTGATCCGATTGGAAAGAGCACAACGTGCCCTTCTGAAAGTTATACATCGGAAGCCAATGCTTTTCCCAACAAAAGAACTATATGCACTGAGTGGTGTGATGTCTGTACGTAAAATATTTATAATGAACATTACTTTGCGAATACATTGCACCCAGACTTCTGAAGCCAAGACTTCAACCACAAGCCGTAGAGTTAAAAGTGTTTTCACAAACAGACCATGTAGGACCGTTCTTGCCTTTAGACACTTCACCTTTCTGAGTCCTACTGTTTATAATAGAATTAACAAAGTATTGAACATCTGCCCAGAACCTTACTTAAAATGTAAAAATAAAATAAAAATATGGCTATCACACCTTACCTATGATGAAGCCGAAGAGATTATTAAGATAAAAAAATAAATATTAAATCCCTAAATCTCACTAAGTGTATCTATCGCACACACTCACTCATACATTCAATCTCCCCGCAACACACACATACACACGCATATACACACACATGGGAGTTCTCCTGAGAAACCTGGACTCTTAAGAGACTTGTGTAATCAGGAGAACTCTCAGACACACATACATCATCACACACAAACACACCCCTACACATAATATTTTCCTGTTAACTAATACACAATAATAACACACATACAGTTACACAACACCTACACTACACACAAAACACTCCAAAATTTTCATTTTTGTTAAAATTATGTAACTTTTAGTTTAGTTAGTGAACGTCATCTCCTCTTTGCCGAAGGTTGGGTGCTGGAAGCTGTGACACAAGTTTACTTAATACAGTTTTCAGTGTTCTCTCTTGTTGTGTAACCTCTGTTTTATGTTCACCAAATAAATAAATTAAATAAATAAATTAAAAAACTATATTTAGTAAAATTATACCACACAAAGCGAAGGATATGGCGGCATCCTCGCTTTGTGTGGCGGATATTTTTAATACCAAGTGCCTTTTCCTTCATAACATTACCGAAGAAAAAATACTGTACTTCATCCCTTACCAAAACAGCATAAGGCATATTAGGGGTAAGGAAAAAATGTGGTAAACATGGTTTAAATTACAGGTCCGTTACGTCCACGACGGCTCAGAAAACCACCAGGATGCCATAGTCCTTGATATGGAGTTGATTCCGGAAGCCAAGTTCACGTTACCCAGTTATCTGCAAGGACGGAACACGTTTGTGCTTCACGTCAACATCACCCCGGTCAATGACCCGCCTGTGCTCAATCTCATGCCTGGGAAAGTGTTGAGACTGACGCAGGTATGTTTTTATCAGATATTTCTTTTTTTCAAAGGCTATTGTAATATTCAGGCATGTTTATTGCCTCATCGTGTACTTTGTTGTTTCTGATGTATTGTCAGTGGAAAATTACCCTTATCTCCGTATTCTCAAATAAGTTTAAATTTCAAATCAAATCAAATATTTTATTTTGTAAGAATTTTAGGTACATGGTAAATAAAGGTCTTCATAAAATTCTAAGTATCACTAAAATCCTACCATTTCAGACATCGATTTCGGAAAAGTTTTTACATATAAAGAAAAAATAGTTTGGGTGTAGATTTGCCATTAGCCTGGTATGTCCCGTAGCCTGCTTTATATCTTCAAATATTATCGATCTTAAAACCTTAATTTATGTGTGGCCCTTTCATTGTGGCCTTTTTATTAGCTAGTACAATTTGAGTAAGTTACTAAATTTCTTTCATTAAAATATATTTTTTTGAATTTGTTTTAAGGATTTATTATTATAGGTTTTGTTTAACAATTAGTGCATGGAAATATACAAACAATGTCTACGGAAAATGATGTAAATTATACAAATACCTACTAATTATCTAAATAAACAATAGTATATATAAATAAAGCCATTAAATCCTTTCACCCCACTGCTTCGAAAGAACTAAGGGACATGAAAGAAGGTCCGTAATTATTTTAAAAACCTTTCAAGGGGCTACAACTTCTGGTTGGGCTTAGTTTAAACTTAGACCAGAAATGACGTTAGGAAATTGCCTGATGTTAATAGCATGTACTTAATGTTTGTTTTATTTACTATAAGTTTTTGTTTACAGAGTGTGCGCAGCGCTTCGATTATTTGTTATGATTTGCTTGTGTAGTTGCATGTTAATATTGTCACGTGACGCAGCCAATACAGCAACCTAACCCGTAGATAATGTTGTAAGTACTGCTTTTTAATACAATTAAATAAATTATTTAAATAAATATAACCCACGCGTCGATGTTTCTGTAGATACACGAGTGGCACTAGTAGCAAAATAATCAGAATAATCAGTTTATTGGTAATTAAAATCATAACAAGCTAGGAAACTCACTCAAGGTCAAAACACTATTCAATTTTGTCTGTAAACTCTTTGAAGTCTGGTTTTTGGGTGTCTGGAGTAAATTTATACTAAGTAGGTTATTAACATCGCAACTCATGGTCCACTTCGAGAGCCTACACCAGGAAGAGCAGGATGTCCTTAGATCCTTGAAGGATATATTTGGAAAGGCCAAGAAAATTATTCTCAACAACAACAACACGGACTTACTGGAGACCTTCGACAGAGCGCTAAAGTATAATCATCGGGAGGAGTTTGTAACACTCGATAGGTATAAGAAATAGTAGCACCTGGGGAGAGAAGCACTTACCTTGCCGTAACACAGTTTTTAACTAGCACGGAAGGTAATGTTCCGTAACCAGAGTGTGCCAGATTGCCTGATAAGCTAAAATCCCTAGAATAAGACCTCTGTATGGCTCAACTTATATGTATCTATTTTTTGTCTGAAATAAACATTATCTTATCTTATCATATCTAACTAACTTCTGAATAAGCTGAAATTCCGGATTTTTACTTAACACATTTTACATTGTTTCATGTTTACTTTGACGAGGGGTTAAATATCTATTTAAATAAGTTTAACTTAACATTCCTTGAAGATAAATAACTCTGAATGACGATCTAAGCATAACGACTGATTTCGTTGTCAAAGCCGATACTGTTCTTTATATTTTGCCTATGTTTTTGTGTCACAAAATAAAGTTGTTTTATTTGATTTGAAAAGTCGTAGTCGATTTATTTACAGTAGCCGTCGTTTTTCAGGGAACGCGAAAAGTAATCACATCAGATATATTGAAGGCAGAGGACCCAGACACGTCGCCCGAAGATCTGCTGTACACCATTCTTCACGGGAAGAATGAAATTAATAGGTGGGTCCTTATATTCATCTTTGGTATCAGCCCAAATAAGTCCACTGCTGGACAAGCCCACATAACTAAGCCTGTAAGTTTATTACAGCCCTTGGTTTTTACGTATTATCAAGATGATTTTTACATAATATCATATTGACATTATCATATTCCTATCATAATATATTATATACTAGCTGGTACCCGCGACTTCGTCTGCGTACTTTTAATTTGAATATTATGCAATAAAAGGTAGCCTATGTTCTTTCTCAGGGTCTAAAGATTGTCTGTGCCAAATTTCATCAAAATCGGTTGAGAGGTTTAAGCGGGAAAGCGTAACAGACAGACAGACAGACAGAGTTACTTTCGCATTTATAATATTAGTTGGGATATTATATTGTATATATACCTATATGTATAGTTATGTATGTTTGTACTATTTAGTTTGTTTTATTTATTTTATTATACATATTTAGATTTTGTATGTAATTTTTACTACTTTGTAAATGTATTAGGTTTAATGTACCTATCTCTACGTTTTCCTCTCACGTGCACTACTGACACATCTTATGTCCACAATTTACAAAGGTTATCTGGAAGATAATGCTTTATAGCATTAAGTTCGCCTTTGTACTGCTATTATTATGTGCAATAAAGTATTTTCAATCAATCAATCAATCAATAATAATTTAATGCGCTGGTATAGTCCCAATCTAACTTAAAAAAGCGAAGGCAAGACACACATTATACGAAGATATAAGATCATACAAAAAACTGAAGCGGAACTCAAAAGACAGAAAAGCTTCTTATAGTCCGTTCACACCAGGCTTGTAGCGAAGCGAGTAGCACCCCCCACCACGGTATTTTTATGTTATCATTGAACACGGACGCGTGCTACTTGCCTCACTACACGCCTGGTGCGAACATAGTATAAGCACTTGTCCACCCTTTGTACACTTATAATTTTATTTTTCTGCGGTGAAATTTTAAATAAATTAATGTCCACATTACCTGCCTATCAACTGTTATGCCTGTTCAATTTACTTAGCTGTTCTGGGGCGTTATTCACTATGACCAATCCAATCGTGTTTGCTCTTAGATCACGTTGTGATGTCACACGGTTAGGGCAAAGTATCTCCTATGTCATAAAGAATAAAGCCCAAGATGACGTTTTGACGTTACACGGTTTGGGGCATGGAATCTATCTCATAGAGAATAATGCCTCTGTTTAAGTCATGTTGTGTACGCATATTTTTGGTATTTATTTTGTGTTTTTACTGATTTTACCCTGTTTTTTGTGCATAATAAATAAAAAAATGTGGCTTGTTATATTCGCAGCGGTCACATAGAAATATCTGGACAGCCAGTGGACTCCTTTTCCCAACAGGATATCGACTCTGGCGTCATATCTTACACGCATTCGGCGGAGGGAGACAAGCAACTCAATAAAACTTCACTACGGCTCACTGTGCAGGTATTTTAAAACTATGGTTGAACCAACGAACTTACATATTATATCCAGCGCTTACATATTGTATTAAGCTAGCGATCCGCCCGCGCGCTCCTGCTTCGCACGGGTGCACATATCATGCATGTATTATACATATAAACCTTCCTCTTGAATCACTCTATCTATTAAAAAAACCGCATCAAAATTCGTTGCGTAGTTTTGAAGATTAATCATACAAAGGGACAAGGGGACATAGGGATATAGGGACTGAGAAAGCAACTTTGTTTTATACTATGTAGTAAAGAGTGTAACAAGTGTCTTAAATTTTTTTATACTTTTTAAAAGTTCGTAAGTATCAAGGTTTCACAGTCAGTGCGGCGCCTTCGTTGTTTTTTTTATATAACTTACCGATGGAACAAGCAGATAAATAAATAATAAATAATGCTGGACAATCCACACAGTACCATCTAGCCCCAAAGTAAGCTACTAGCTTGTGTTATGGGTACTAGATGACTGATATATTTAATACATTATCTACTTACATAGATATTTTCTATTATACATAGAAAACACCCACACCAACGGAACACATTTCTGCAGATCGTACACAAATTTGTTCCGAGGCGGAATCGAACCCGCAACCTCTTGCGTCGCAGGCGGACTCTCGTCCGCTGCGCCACTGAGGTCGTTATGATGAGATTGTGTGAAATGTCGTTTTGGTATAGTACCTTATTCAGAAGTTCAGCTTCGGTGTGGGATTGCCTGTGTGGCGTGTTCTTGATGCGCCACTCGGTCGTCAAGACGATAGTGATTATGATAATAAATTATGATGTGCAGGTATCAGACGGCATAGAGACCAGTGGGCCGGGCATCCTCCGCATATCAATAGTCCCGCTGCAAGTTCGGCTTGTGAACAATACGGGCTTGCAATTGGTTCACAACTCGTACGCAGTCGTCACCGCTGATAACCTCACCTTCGCTACCAATGCGGACGAGAATAATGTGCAAGTCAAGTAAGTATTGTGGCCTGGGGCCTTATTGTCTAACTTGAAGCCCATTACCATGGCGGTATTCTGGGTTTCAAGTGTCAAACTTTCTGTACTACATATCAAGTTCATCTGTGACATTACGATACTACATATTCCCTCATCTGTGCCGATTACGATTACCAGCGAGCTAGACAATTAGGCCCCCGATTACGAACAAATTTAACGTTAGTCGCGTAAACGTATGGTATACCTAGGGCTAATAGAAGAAGGTCGAATATCGCTGGGATATGATCACACTGCAAATGTCACGTGTGAATTTTTGACATCAATATCACCATCGCGATCTGAGGCTTAATCACTGCTGCTGCTGTTTTTTATGACATAAAATGCTAATGTTGTCGTTCGCGTATAGTCGATGCGGAAATTCGACTATGTGTAGTGATTTCTTCTGACTGATGTTTCTCTAATAGAATTGTCTCATCTCACAGGTACGATATAGTGAAGCCGCCTCAGTTTGGCGTCGTGGAGCGCCTTCGAGTTATGGACGGCACTTGGCAGACGGTCGATTCCTTCACCAGCGAGATGGTCTCTTTCGGACGTGTACGATATATGCATCTCTTGGGTAATCCTACCCACGACGAGTTCAAGGTAACTTCCTTAGGCTGGACTGTCACTGAAATGGTATCTTACAAAGTATTGTCAACCCTATTTGAACTGACTTAAGTCGGCATTAGCAACAAACTACACGTAGATTTTTCGTTCCCATATTCTTGAATCGGTCATTGAAATATCTTATTTTGTTCCAGTTCAAAGCCTCCGTCGGCACAATACGAACGAACACTCTCTACGACTTCCGTCTGACCTTCATAAAACTCGAGCTGTACCAGTCGGTCAACGAAGAACTAATACTGAATAACACGCGCGAAGCATTTATATCCTCGCAGCACCTCGAATACAAAACGAAGCCGCTCGCTTTACCTACTGACAGGGTATTGTACACCGTTGTGAGACCGCCAAAGTACGGGATACTTCACCTCTCATCCGGCAAGCATCACTTGCAACTACACAGCACATTCACGCAGCAAAACGTAGACAACGACCAGTTGTGGTACCGTCTACACAGACGTGCCTACTCTCACATTCAAGACGAATTCTTATTCGTAGTCGGAGCGACCGAGTGTGATAATATAACCGGGGTGATTACTATTAAACACACGCCCGGGGCCTACCCGTCGGATCATTCGTCGAGTCGCGTCCACACGACCTTAGAACGGCTACAAGTTATGGAAGGTTCCAGAATGGTGATACCGGCCACGCACTTGAACCTACGCACTGAGGCGGTCACCAACCTTATTTTCAACATAACACATTTACCCAAACACGGAAAGATCGAAGTCATGACCGAGAGCGTCAAAATACTTCGCGATAACACAACCTACTTCACGTTACTAGAGTTGAATTCTGACAGGGTTTACTACGCGCACGACGATTCGGAAAGTCGACACGATTCGTTTCATTTTATGGCGTTGAGCCCCGAACCGGAAGATTTCCAATACGTTGGAGTGTTCCACATCGATATTATACTCAAGAACGACAACAGTCCGGTTAGGGCTGACAACAACGTGTTCCATATAGTGCACGGGGGAGCGAGGCTGATCACCGCGCGGGACTTGAGCTATTCGGACGCAGACTTGGACACGAAACCTTCAGACATTATGTATACGGTGCAACGCTTCACGAAAGATCCCCCCAATGGTGGAATATTCCGAGCTGACAATCCTTCCGAACAAATAGCTCAGTTCTCTCAAGAAGATATAAACAAGAATCTAGTTTTATTCAAGCACCAAGGGAAGGAGTATGGGAAGATGGCATTTTGGATTTCCGACGGGCTGTTTGATGTGAATGGGAATCTGGAGATCCAGGCGTCTCCGCCTTTCATAAAGATGTACCCGAGCAATGGATCTATCGTCGAGAACGGAAAGGCTGTTATTATCACAGCAAGAGATATGCAGGTAAATTATATACAATCACGTCACATGCACTACAACATTGGACACAAATATCTGTGTAGTTTACTTAATATTTTAAGGTTCTCTTGCCATTAATAAATATTGTCAGAATAATTAACATACTCAGGTCCGAATACTCAAACGCAACTCACATTTTTGCACGTCTCATGTGACGAGTTTTTGACGGAATTTCATTATAAACTGTCAAAAAACCACGACTTGAGACGTGCTCAACTCTGAGATGCGTTTGAATATTCGCGGGTCAATAAATCAAAAACTTAATTTTTTAAAGACGTACATTTATTTACCTTAGGTTGATACAAACATGAATTGCCTGGAAGAAGACATCCGCTACGAAGTGACACTGGAGCCGAAGCACGGCTCTATGGAAGTCGGCGAAAGGCAGGGAGCGTCCACATTCACACAGTTGGACGTCGCAGCGGGTCGTGTGGCTTACAGACACCGCGAACCCAAGACTCCTAGCGACCAGTTCAGGTACCAATCGGCTGCACAATAGGTTAATCACTCTATTTCACCCTTTACCGATCACAAGAGCTAACGTACCTCTCGCTCGCACGTTTCGACATGTTGAAATATATTAAATCACAAAACACATTTTTGAAAAATTGCAATCAATCAAGTTCTCTCTTTACTCCAAGTCCAAGTTTTTCTCTAATTAGCTCTTGTCTTCGCCTTAATAAGCTGCATGAAGTGCAATGAGAGAATGGTAAGAAAATGATGACGCGGTGGCGGACAGCGTGTCCGTGAGGCGAATGAAACAACAACAATCGCACCCTCTCGCACGATTCGCAGCGTTCAAATTTCAAAGGTAGTCGTGATGCGAAGTGTGTGCACTACTATTATAAACGCGAAAGTTTGTAAATATGGATAGATGGATGTTTTTTACTCTTTCACGCCGAATCGGCTGAACGGATCTGGATGAAACTTGGCAGAGGTATAGATTATAGCCTGGAATAGCACATCTATCTATTCAGCCGGTATGCACCCACTGCTGGGTATAGGCCTCCTCTTTAAAACGCCACTCTCTCCGGTCCTGTGCCAGTCTTTGTCATTGCCGCCAACTACTTCAACTATATCGTCCGACCGTCGGGCGGGTGGTCTGCCTCGTGGTCGCTGAGCGTCGCTGGGTCACCATTCCGTAATCCCCGTTGTCCATCTTAGAAAGAAAGAAAGAAAGAAAGAAAGAAAATACATTTATTTGACATACACAACAAGAAAAGAAATACATAGGTACATACAAAATTACAGCTATAAACAGAGACAAAACGAAAGAAGAAACAGTACCAAAAACAAAAGAAAACAAAAGGCCCTGACTCAGCAATTGCTGCTTAACAAAGTAGGTAGCCTACCTTGCCAAGCAGCGCTGGTTTTCAGTCAGAGCCTCTTCCGTTATTCCGTTATTCGTTCTTGCCACGTGTATATATTATATATCCACTTGCTATGTGAATAGTACATAGGCTACTTTTTATTCCGTGGGAATATCGAGATTTAAATCTGCGCCGGTGAATCCGCGGGGCGCAACTAGTAATCTATAAAGATCTCTGATTGTATCTACAGGTTCAAAGTGATGTGTCTGGATACATGGGGCGAAGGTGTGTATGTGGTGAAGATATTTCCGTCGAGCTACTGGGAGCCGCTGCACGTCAGTAGTAGCCAAGCGCTCGTCGTAGAGGAGTCGACAAGCGTCAATATCACCCGGGATATTCTGGAGGTATGTCACTGCTGATGTTTCGTTATTGCCGTCAGGAGGCTGTGTTCGGGACGTTCAAATAATAAACATTCGACTTTGATGTTAGGCAGACATTTATTCATTACGACCATTACGACAGAGAATGTTCTAGTTGTTCTACCGTGTGACATGACAGGTGACGTTTCCTTATGACCATAGACTATAACAAATGATACGCCAACTTTCAATTTAACACTAATCCATGACTCTTGTATCTTTTAAACATCAAGGGCCTTACTACAAAAAAATAGGCAAACGTTAAACACTGTCTAAACTTTTGACACCTCTTGCCATTGCGTAATGGCAAACAGAGACATCGCTAATTTTAGACATAGTTTAAAGTTAGACAACGTTTTGTAGTACAACCCCAAAAATTTAAAGATTTTGTATACTATTTGATGATGGTACAAGCAAAACTGAGGGGCAAATCATAATTAATTAAAAAATTCTATCCTTATTATTGTTTGATAGCTAGGCGTTTGACTGCCATCTCACCCCTTATTTATTAGTAACAGGCAATGCCTGTCAACAGTTGGTTGTCGCTCGACCTTCTGTGCAGGATGTGCGGGTTCGAACCCCATGAAAAAAACTTAGGCGTCATAAACAAAGATGTTTATTTTGTGTCTGGGTAATCTTTTGTATAATTAATTAAAACAATTAAAAATTTATTTATTCAGATGTTCAAGATCCATTCTTAACTAATAACTTAAATAATAACACATACTTATACACATAAAATATTTACATAATATTTATATATATAACTTCTATTAAATGTTTAAACAAACAGTTTCATAAATACTTAGTAACACGCCACACCATCTTTTTGCACGCCCAGGATGACTGGTAGAAAATGCTATTAGCATTAAGTCCTCCTAGCACTATATTGTTTTGTGTGAAAGTTTTAAATAAATAAATAAATAAATAATAATATGTAGAGTAAAATAACTAATTATTCAGTTTGTGACTAACTTTCTATGTAATATCCACAGATATCTAATAATTATTTATTCCAGGTGATGCATCCGCAAATAGAGCCTTCAAACATCGTGTACCGAATCACGGACGGCCCTTACCACGGCTGGCTTGAGATCACCACCTCACCCGGCACTTTGGAGCTGGAGAACTATAACGAGGAGCCAGTGCACATCACTGTTTTCGACCAGTCCATCGTAAACGCGAATAGACTCGTCTATGTCCAGTCTGGCGTCAACCGAACGAGAGACAGAATACGCATGGACGTCACTAACGGAATCGTATGGCTCAAACACGTTGAACTATCTATCATCATTATACCGGAACATTTTTACGTGTCTGCAACCAACCTGACGGTAGTAGAAGGAGGTTCTGTTAGTCTTAAGCCGGACTCTTTCAGAACTGAGACAGAGTATTATAGAGGGAAGGTGGTATCTTACAAAGTGTCGCAGAAACCGAAGTTTGGGAAGATTGTGATGGGAGATCAAGAGTTGAGTCTGTTGCCGGTTTTGAAGCTCAATTCGGGAACTATACAGGTACGCTATAAACTTTGCTATTGGTTTTGTACATGTGTTTGAAACTCACTTTCACGGTAAAAGCAGCCTCATTTACAGTACGTTAGATTCCGTATTTACACTTTGTCTTTCTCTCCAGTACATTCACGACGGCTCAGAAGAAACATCAGACACGTTCAAACTGGTCGCACTCACCGAGGGCAATAAGCAAAGCGGCGTGTTCACAGTGCGCTTGAACATAGTGCCTGTGAACGATGAAACGCCCATAGTCGCCGCTAACACGGGCCTCTGTGTGTGGGAGGGAGGAACTTTTGCCCTCACGAGGAACGAACTATGTGAGTGTACGCCATCACTTGTTTTCTTACTGGTTTTTTGTTCCAAAATGTATGTGCACAATGGCGCTCAAACGGTGAAGGAAAACATCGTGAGAAAACCGGAATGCTGTAAAACCATAAAGTTGTATAACATTGTCAAGTGCTCGAAAGGAGCCTCTTGAGGCACACTTAAAATCCTTTGAACACACTGTTTCGAAAAAATCTAGTGGCACGACAAGAAGAAGAAGAAGCGGGTGTTGAATAAATACTCACTGTGGATTCTGCGGCCAAGTGGGTGAATAATGTTGACGGAATCGCATTACATATAGGATTTCTCTCTTCGTATAATATTATGTGCGCAATGCTCTCGAACAGTGACAGAAAACATAGATAGGTGGAATAGAAAATTCTTTATGCACAGAACAAAATGTATCGAACATAGGCGAACTTAATGCTAGAGAGCATTCTATTCCAGTTAACCTGTGTGGTGTTTTGAAAAAATACGGGAACCTGTTATCTTTCTTGTAGCTCTTCTTACTCATGCAGGAAAGATGATGAGGATAGTCTCCAGATTTCTGCTGCATTTCTTCCTAAATCCTTACTTCATCATACCTTTTGTATCATACGTTTTTTCCTGCGTACTGTGTGACTCCTGAATAACAATTTTCCATACTTATTAGATGTCAACGACATAGACACCCCGTTGGAAAATGTGACCATCATAGTGGTGGACATAGTGTCTGGTTACATGGCTATGAAGCGAAATCTGGACAATGCGGTACATCACTTCACTCAGGCGGACATCGACCGGGGAAACGTTATATTTGTTCACACCAGTAAGTGCATACTTAAAATCCTTTCATTACACTATTTCGAGAAAGAAAGCACCGGTGGTCTAGTGGGAGTGACCCCACTTTTCGATCGTAAGGTCCTAGGTTCGATTCCGGTCGTACACCAATGGATTTTTCAAATGGAAAAATGTATGTGCTCCCAAAAGTTCAAGGAAAACATCGCGCGTAATATTTTTATATATTTATGTAAAAGACAGCCAAACGTGCGTACAACCCACTTGATGTCAAATAACAGCATTAGAAATAAAATACTTCATACAATGGCCCACGTTCGCTAAGAAGTGTCACAATATGTATTAAAAAGTTTACTAGAACAATTTTGTTTTCAGATGGTACAAAAGGCAAAATGATATTTAACGTAACGGATGGCCTGCACGAGCTATCTAAAATAACATTCCTCATATCGACAAAGTCTGTTTCTCTCAAAATCGTCCGCAAACAAAACCTACGTGTATTCCCGCTCATGAGAGAACCCTTGAACAACTATTTCCTGATGTCCAAATGCTCCGACCCTACTAGAAATATCATCTACAAAGTCGAACGAGCACCTACCCTTGGAAGGCTCATTATGATGAACGGAGAAAACCATCACAGATCGATAAAACAATTTACACAACATGATGTCAACAATACCATAGTTTACTATGAACACACGCATCCATTCTCCGACTTACACACCAACGACTCTTTCATATTCACCGTAGAAGCCGCCCTAGCTAAACCATTGACGGATCTTATTTTCAACATTGATATCTCAGTATCTTCTGGCGGCCTAGCCAAGTACGTTCATATACCACCAATAAAGGTGCAGGAAGGCGACAAAGTTCCCGTGAAAGTGAACGTAACTAATGTTATAGCGTACTTGGAGACTCAGGCTGGCGTCAGACAACCGCAGATAGAAGCGCAATGGTCGCAGCCTTCCCACGGTGAACTAAAACCATTCATGTCATCATTGACGCAGTCCCAACTGGAAGGAGGCGTCGTGAACTACCAACACGACGATTCAGACACTCTGCAAGATAAAATAGAAATGGCTCTGTTCCTACTCCCCGATTATGTGCTTCTATGCAATGTTACGATACCAATCCACGTTGAACCGGTGAACGATCAACCGTTCAGGCTTCTAACGGATACACCGCAGATACAAGTCGTCCAAGGAGAGAACTACACCATCACTAAAGCTGATCTCCTGACCGAAGACGCGGACACGAAACCCGCGGGAATACTCTATGATATCATAAGCGGGCCCACGCAGGGAAGAATGGTGATGCTAGACAAAAACCAGACGATTGACGAAGCTCAGTCGATAAACAAATTCACGCAAGACGACATCAACAACGGCAGAGTCATCTACGAACATTCTGGAATGCTGCAAACGGCAACCTTCTACTTCAGGGTATGGGACGGGAAATTCAAACCGACGTACACCGTCTTTACAATCGACGTCATTCCTGTCATTCTAAACGTGACGTCATCTCACACGATTCAGCTGCAGCAAGGTTCCAATGTGGCGACTCTCACCACAGATCAGATATACGTAGATACGAACGCACAGAAACGGAAAGTATGGTATAACATCACCCGCCAGCCGACATATGGAATGATTTACGTTGGGCGTAATCCAGTCAATTACTTCTCACACAATGATCTTATAGACAAAGTAGTGATCTACATGCAGAATGATATGACGGCGGCGAACGACAGCTTTGATCTAATCGCATATGTGCATCATAGCAACGGCACCCGGCCTTTCACGATAGAAGTGACTGTCCAGCCTTTGATGTCTTTAGGTGATTTCAAAGTTGAAACGGACAAGGCTAAGATTACTCTCAGCAATATGGATGCGACCGGGTTGGCTAAGTTGACAGCTAGCGATCCAATATACACGCTACTTCGAAAGCCTAGATTCGGTACGTTGAAGAAGATTATTCGTAGTTCGGGAGAGAAGACGAGCGCGCGAGAGAGAGAGGTAGCATACTTCACACATGAGGACGTTAAAGCGGGCGTGATATACTATGTGGCGAAGAAGAAGA
Organism: Plemyria rubiginata; assembly: GCA_963576535.1. NCBI lineage: Eukaryota > Metazoa > Arthropoda > Insecta > Lepidoptera > Geometridae > Plemyria > Plemyria rubiginata. The sequence continues at coordinate 2,113,876 of OY754905.1, forward strand.
TCAGTGATTTGAACGGGCTGGAGGACAGCTTCAAGTTTCTACTGGCCGCGACGATATTCCAGCCGGCCACGGGCGATGTGAGGATTTTTCTCGGGAACCGACACAAGAAGAATCTACCTGGGCCCAATGACCCGGAAAGTCACGAAGGCGTACCGGTGAGTTTAAATAAAATAAGTAAACAAAGAATGCTGGACAATCCACACAGCACCATCTAGCCCCAAAGTAAGCTACTCAAAGCTTGTGCTATGGGTACTAGATAACTAATATATTTAATACATTATATACTTACATAGATAGATATTTTTTTATTATACATAGAAAACACCCAGACCACGGAACAAATTTCTGCAGATCGTACACAAATTTGATCCGAGGCGGGAATCGAACCCGCAACCTCTGCGTCGCAGGCGGACTCTCGCCCGCTGCGCCACTGAGGTTGTCAAAAAAGTTTGATTTGTTTAGCTGTCCTCTTTTAACAGATAATTTTATGATCTCCATTTGTGGTGATAGTTTATGTTATCAATCAAAATATATTGAGATTGAAAGGTTCTATTTGATTTTTGTGCTATTTTTTTTTAATACAACCAGCTGATGGAACAAGCAGATGGTCCACCTGATGTTAAGTGGTAACCATCGCCTATAACAAAGCATTGCCTCGTAAGTCATGCACGATAGAAACGTGCCTTACGATGCCCTGCTCTGCGTCCATCAACTTGAGGCATACAGATGTTAAGCCTCATGTGCCTGTAATCACACCGGCGACCACACTCTCCAAACCGAACCACAGCGTTGCTGCTTGGCGGCAGAAAAAGGCGTGGTGGTAGTACTTCCCCGGACGAGCCCTTCACACAGAGCTCTACTACTCTTATAATTACATATTACTTAAAATTAAATTTAGATTTTTATTATTGCCAAGCTCACTACCCTAAGGTAGCTTGTGTAAGGTAGCCAAATATTTAGAAATAAGGAACAATAATTCATATTTATACTAAGGGTACAATTATAAGTAGGTAGGCTATACATAGTATAGTAGCATGCATCTACAGATATAGAATACAATACGCAATTATTAAAGTGAATAGAGTTATCAATCAGTGTAAGTCCACCAATATCCCACTATTATAAACGCGAAAGTGTGTAAGAATGGATGGATGTTTGTTACTCTTTCACGCCGGAACGGCTGAACGGATCTGGATAAAACTTGGCAGAGAGATTGATTATATTCTGGAATAGCACATAGGCTACTTATTATCCCGTGGGAATACCAGGATTTAAATCTGTGAAACCGCGGGGCGCAACTAGTATACTTATAAACATTCATTAATGTTTAAGTTTTTTTTTGTAAGTTTTTGTAACTGCTAATTTGATTTATAGCTTTTTAGTTGAGACTACATCACAGTTTTTAACTATTGCAGTCTCATCGTTATTTTGTAACTTGTGCACTGTATGTAATGCTCTGAATAAATATTATTATTATTATACATACAGGTAGTGAACGGCGAACCTTCGTACTACATGATGATACTAATGGCTCTGTCTGGAGTGGTCCTCGCTATCGTCTTCATTCTCGGCTTGATCAAGTGCCGGCGGTACTTGATGCGCGACCAGAACGCGCTGGTGAAGATTCACGGGCAGGCGCAAGGGGTGGCGCCGATACCCCTTCCGCGGCCGCCGGACCATCTGATGCCGTCGCCGGCGCAAGCCACGCCGCCTATCAAACGGTACGTAGCTCTAATACCTTCAAACTAGCAATTTTTTAGCTATTTTTTTTATCACTACATTGATAGTATAAAACAAAGTAGCTTTCTCTGTCCCTATATCCCTATGTATGCTTAAATCTTTAAAACTAGGCAACGGATTTAGATGCGGTTTTTTTAATAGATAGAGTGATTCAAGAGGAAGGTTTATATGTATAATACATGCAAGATATAGTAGAAAAACAATGTGCACCCTTGCTAAGTCGCTAGTTACATATAAATTGATTTCGATTCCCGCCTCGGAACAAAGGCACAGGATCGTGGTAGATGGCACAAACTAAGGGAGGCCTATACACAGCAGTGGGTGAAGTCGGGCCTTGGATAATGATGAATGATGAATGATGATTTAAATTAAATTATCAACTTTTTAGATTTTATTATTTTTTAATACATAATTTGATGCTCTGTACCTATTGATTATTGTTTTATTAACTTAATGAACTTTTAATGTACATAGTGTAATGTTTAGTAAATAGATCTAGTTTTGACTTTTTATTATTGATTGATTGACTTTACTGTGATTTTAGAATTTTATATAATTTTATTTTTAACTCGCTCTCGCTCAAAATTTTTATTTGCACGCTGTCTGTCTCCTGTAATTATTGTAACATTTAGCATGGTTCACTATCTTTATTTTTAATTTGTTTGAATGTAATTGATGTATACGATGTTGGAGATTCTAAATAAATAAAAATAAATAAATGAAGTATTAAATAAATAAACTATTGTATTGTGTAGATACGTATCGTCTGAGCAGTCAGTTCATACGGGAGGCAGCACCCCATTGCCATCAGGTGGCAGCGTCGCCTGCAAGGTTACTCCGCTAGCCGACGCACTACCGGACCTTAACACTCGCTACCCGTACGGCACTGAGGACCATACTGATGTGAGTATGTACTCTTAAGTTATTATTCACTCATTGGTGAGTACACTTTTCTATTCAAATCAAAAAGTATGTATTTATTAGGGAAAAATAAACGAAATATAGAAACAGATGGTATTCGCAGGAGTTAAAAACTGTGTCGCGAATATCAACGCCCTCCTCCGCAGTACCTAATCGGTATTACCCACTTCATTAGTCTTTCTTCTTCTTTTTGTTTATGGCTCCTGTCCGTATAGACAATCTTGCCAATGTCATTTTTATCGTTTATACTTTTTAGTCAAGTCCGTCCATAGTCAAGTCACGTCAGACGTCTTACGACGTTTCTAAGTGATCCCTGTGATCGTACTGAATAAAGACCGTTTTGATTTTGTTTTTTGTCATTTGTTTTGAAAAAAAAATGGTGTCGGTTCTCTTCAAAACATTCGAAACATTTTTGGTCAAATCACGATATCACAATACATAATACACTTTATTCCAAATGCTTACACTCTGTGCTAAGACTTCAAGTAAGACTAAAGTTGGTTAAAATACTACAACGGTTACAGGCGGAAGACTGGAGTAGTTACGAGGCGAGTGAGACTGCCTACCCCGTGCGCCAGCCAGCCGCCGCCAACCCGATGTTGAGACGTAACCAGTACTGGGTCTGACCCAAGCCTACCAGCACCCTGCCGAGGGTAAAGCCAGGTGAGGGAATACTGACACAGCTTAGTACAGCAGTTCGGTAATCTGTAGGATCGATCGTAGATCGCGATAATCTACACCACATTTCATGGAAATTAAATTCCAGCATCTAGCGTATTCTTTGAGAAGTGGAGCTTCTTTGAATGCGCTAGATGCCGAAACCTTTGAATACATACTTTGTATAGATTCATGATTTTTTTACTATACTGTGTGCATTGTGATTGCACTCAAAATGGTTGATTGCGATTTTTCAAAAATGGGATTAGTGATTTTATTTCTTTCAAAATGTCTAAACGTGCGAGCGAGAGGTACATTAGCTCTTGTATTCGCCTTAAATAACCAAATTTCTTCTTTAACTGATTCTTTATTCTGATTCTGTCACGTATGGAATACTAACTACTGCAAAATGTGGGTATGTGCCAAATGTAATGTTTGGACGTACCTCTGACTACCCCCCTTAGACATCCTCAAAGAATCTTGAATTAGTACCTACTTGGAGATCTGAAGGGATATCTACCGTGCCTGGGGATCAAAGTCGTGAAGCTGTTTCAGTTTCAGTTTATTATATCAAACTAGCGATCTGCCCGCGCGCCCCTACTTCGCACGGGTGTACATATCATGCATGTATTATACATATAAACATTCCTCTTGAATCACTCTATCTATTAAAAAAAACCGCATCAAAATCCAATGCGTAGTTTTAAAGATTTAAGCATACATAGGGACATAGGGACATGGGGATATAGAGGCAGAGAATGCGACTGTTTTATACTATATAGTAATACCCTAAACAGTATTGCTATCAATCCACAGCACCCCTCGCAGTGGTTGCGAGTAGCGCGACGACCCTCAGGCCAAGCCGGCGGCAGGCACTAGTTCCTACCCCCTTCCTACTGAGCAACTACACCGCTGCGCGCAAGTATGAAACCTGCGAGATCACTGTGTGAATAGATTAGTGTCGAGCTTATGAGAACGGTTGTAAAGTACACTTAAGTCTGTAGTTGGAGGACTGGGTTTGGTCAGGTTCGAGTTAGTCAAGCAGATTCGGTTTTATTAAAAATTAGCGACCCGCCCGCGCGCCCCTGCTTCGTACGGGTGCACATTGTTTTTCTACTATATCATGCATGTATTATACATATAAACCTTCCTCTTGCATCAGTCTATCTATTAAAAATCATCATCAAAATTACTAGTTAGGACATAAGGACATTGGGATATAGGGACAGAGAAAGCGACTTTGTTTTATACTATGTAGTGAAGTCTTACACATCATTTGAAAAAATTAACAATAAAAAAACTATAGGTCAAGTCGGGATGTCATAGTGAAGAAAATGGTCTCTTCAAAACCAGCGAATCCTTTTTATTCAAATAATGATATCACATTGTATAATAATTTAATAGATCACTTAAGACAAGTGCAAGTTTGTAGTTGAATTTCGCCTAAAACTGGTGAATGCATTTTGATCAGACTTAGCAATTAGCATAGATATTCCCCCTTTAAGAGAAAAAGGGTCGACGCAAATAAACTTAATTTTTTAACTAAATTAATTGTCGTTGATGTTCGTTCTGACCAAAACCATAGAGGATAGTATTGTAAAAAAATGTGAATACTAATTGAAGTTTTGGTGAAACTAACTTACGAATACATTATTTTATTTCGTGCCAAAAATTGCTTGTATTCAATTAGAATATTCTGCGTGGTTAATTACAATAGTTTTACATGCATATTGCAGGCATCATAAGACATAATAATAAATAATGCTGGACAATCCACACAGCACTATCTAAGCCCCAAAGTAAGCTATTCAAAGCTTGTGTTATGGGTACTAGATAACTGATATATTTAATACATTATATACTTACATAGATAGCTATTTTTTATTATACATAGAAAACACCCAGACCATCGGAACAAATTTCTGCAGATCGTACACAAATTTGTTCCAAGGCGGGAATCGAACCCGCAATCTCTTGCGTCGCAGGCAGGCTCTCGCCCGCTGCGCCACTGAGGTCATCAAACGTCAATCAAAACAACATGTTTTAATCTTTGATAAAATCGTACTCATAAGCTCGAAAAGGTAATTTAATTCTGCCCCATTAGCTATATTTCGTAAAACTAAAAAGTTGAGCTAACTCATACAACGCAGTTAAAATAATGCAGAATTTAGATATTTTATCAGAACTTTGTATTTATGTATCAACTAAACTAACTAACTTTGTATTTATGCCAATGTTGATTAATATGGACTGTAAATTGCAAAAACTGACATCGGTGGGTTTGGGCTCTGGTGAGCTAAGTGGACACAAACCGTAAAAAAAATATATTTTGTCATTTTTTTACATATTTCATTAATAATTTTTTTTTTTAGCCTATAATATACGATCTGATTTCAATGAAATAATTCATCCTGAATTATTTTCTATCAAAAGATGTTACATACCGTGATTTTCCCAAGCACCATCAAGTTTTAGCGGTTTAAACTCATTATCCTACAAACGTTTAACTTTATCTAGGACAAGGAAAAGATAAATATATTTTTAATCGGATGGCTTACCCAATTACAGTTTTTCTACATTATACATTTGTCCAGGCTTTGTTCAGCCCCAGTTTTTTGAAACCCTGCAGGCAGATGTCCTTAGTTTATATTAAAAAAATCTATTAAGTATAGTATGAGTGGTGCATTATGTTTGCAAATTAATACTGTTTATTATTGTATAGCTGCCATAATAAATGTTGTTTAGAAATGCTAGTAAACCGTAGACTGTTAGAGATATTGCGACTAATGTACTAATATTATAAATGCTATAGTTTAGCTGTCTGATATTTGTGAGCTGTGTTACTTGAAATATACAGGGTTACAGGAAAAATCGCGCTAGATCCGTTAAGGGCGTGGAGTACCCATCATTTCTGACTTATTTCACTATGAAACCACCCTACCCTAAAACTTAACCCTTTTCGAGATATTTAGGCTACAATTTTTTTTTTGTTTATTTTGTGTTTTTTTTTGTTTCATAGCTAGACGTTTGACTGCCATTGCCATCTCACCTGATGTAAAGTGAAGATGCAGTCTAAGGTGGAGCACGTTTAGCTATAATCCACTTATTCACTCTTGTCTTAAAAATTCCTAAGTTGTATCGTTCCGGAAATACCGACTACGGTAAAGTGTTCCACTCCTTGGCAGTTTGCACCAGGAAAGTGGAAGCAAAGCGCTTTGTGCGATAATGAGGGATTTCTACCATATAGGGGTGGCACTTATCCGTGCGTCTAGTAGTCCGGAGGTGGAAGGGTGACGGGAGAATGAGATCGTGCAGTTCCTGTGCACACTCGCCGAAATGTATTCGGTAGATAACCAATAAGCATGCAATTCGCCTCCTGTGTTCGAGGCTATAGAGCCTGGAGTCGAACAGTCGGTCGCTGCCAATGAGTCTCCTAGCACGCCGCTCAATAGAATCCAAGGCTTCAAGCTGGTACTTGGCAGAACTGACCCATAGGTGGCAACAGTACTCCATGCACGATCGGACTTGTGCTTGATAAAGATCTAGAAGATGTCCTGGTGTAAAGTACTGTCTGACCTTAGAGAGGATGCCTAGTTTCTTAGCAGCAACTTTGGCCTTAGATTCAATATAAGAGCCGAAGTTCAAGTTGGATGTCAACCTCACACCCAAGAGCTCAAGCTGTGTGTATCTTATTATTATTATTAAATTTTTACATGCGTAATAAGATGCTTTAGGACGTCAATCATTAAAATAGTGCATAAGTTAATTAAATAGACCGTAGTAGACAAGTGAAATTGAGAAATAAAAAAAAATATCAGAAAGTTTATTTTTCTCTAAGGGATATCTAAAAAAAATATTGAAATAGTAAAATAAGTCAGAAATGATGGGTACTTAACGCCCTTAACGGATCTAGCACGATTTTTCCTGTAACCCTGTATACAATGTGTAACATAATAGCCCTCTAACCCCGGTGGATTAGCATAAAGCCAACTTGATTTGGCAAGCAATAGATAAGTCGCGCTTACATTACTATTTCTTGCAAAAACTAAGATTTACGAGCCCAGTGTTTGAGTTTGTTAGTTAAACGCTACTATGCCGTGTCTCCGTTCTGAACTTTATTAAGGGCCGTACTAGTTGGTGTTGAATACGGCTATGACTTGAATTTTAGTTAAACAAACTGGTTATGTTAAAGTTGACCATGAAAACACACGTCGAAACACCGTGTTTGGGAATTCGGTTAAATTATCTGAAATAACAAATTCTACCATGTTTTTGGCATTTACTTATACTTAGAAGCAAAAGTTATATAATAAAATGGGCCAGTGGTGTTTCTAAATGGAGGCGTCAAACTATTTGTAGATTTAAGCTTAGATATATCCATCGTCCTATCTGTTAATTTACCTCAAATCATGGGACTGCTTTAATTACCATTTTGGTAGGATCTGGTATCTTATAAATGCTGTTTTGCGTTTTTACACTCTTAAATAATTACCACCATATTCATAATAGCTTGTTAACGCGATGTTATAATACTTTTTTACATAAAGCATGAATTTTCTAAGAAATTATTAGAGCAAGAGTGGAATTATGACTAGCCCACATAGATATCCTTCAGAATGGTGATCACTGATCATCAAGTAATCTAAGAGAATGTCTACTATGTAAGGCTAATGCAACTCATTTAGACCTTGTGCCAAAAAATATTATTATTGAAGACGGTGCCAAAAAATACTAAAAATTAGTTAACAAATAATATATCTGTGCAACACATTTTATTATTGTTAGACGTTAAAATAATTTAATTACATAATTACTAATCTTATGTTATTGTATCAATTTAATAAATTTTAATATTGATTAATAATTTCTACATAGTATTGTAAGAAAAATGTAGGTAGTTTTATAATTTAGCTTGGTAAGTTTGTGCCAATGTATCTGTAACCTAAAAGTAAGTAAGTACTTAATAAAATGTTTATGTAAAAGCCTTAGACTGTGTAATAGTAAATACGTTTGAGAACAGTAGCTGATTTTTATAAGAAAGCTGTAATACTTTCTAATGTTCAGTTATATTTCTTGTTATAGGAAAATGCTTTGTACAAACCAACAATAGAGATAAGTGAATATCACCTGCAGAGTACTCTTGACATACCGCTAATAGATTGGTTATTAGATAATAGTTATTTATTGAAAACGCTGAAACTAAGTGAAATAGTAGAAGATCGATTCATATTCACAAGTCATCAGATTTATGAATACATATTGTCTTATTCCTAATAGTCCTACAATAGCAATTATGATGAAGCAATCTGCTGGTGTCTTATCAATTAAACCAAGAATAATAAACAAGGCCTTAATAAAAATACAACTATCAAGCAATATTAAAAATAGATTTTACTGGGTGTATTACGTCGGTTACAGGGATATATTTTTGTCAATAAACATCGACAAAGCTTTCTTCAAATGTGATGACGTCGCAAGCAAAATAAAGCATAACGTTAATGAAAACCTTCATTTATTTGGCTTTGCTGTCACTTGATTCTTTTTTTGTAATATCTCGATCGGTGGGCCGTGTGGGCCCTTCTCGCTAAGTACGAAGTAGGCTGCGAAATACCGATATCACTGTCGTTATAAAACTAATATCGAACGAACATAATAACCTCTTCAGTACGGGACATAACATTGGGGGTCTGAAGTTTGGGGAGGCCGTTTGGTTGCGCAGAGCTAATTTCAGCTACTACAATGTTCTAGTTCTATTGCGCAACCGCCTGACTTGTACAAACCAACGAGTAAAGCAAGCGAAGGCGTACGATTATTCTCTCTCGCTCGCTCTCACTGTATCGCATATGTCTAGTTCATTCGTTTCTTAGCTCGTTTGTGTTAATTCAGAAAGTGCTCGTAACGTATTTTGTATGTAAGCGTGGTGATTTTCAATCAGGTTATATTCAAAAAATGGGTACTTTAAATAGGCGTCTGCCGTTTTAGTATTCCATACAAAGCCTCTTGTTTCTGTCCTACCTTCTTTACTTTATTCTGTATAACCATGCTGCATAATTTTAATAAAGCGTGAACGGCTTCTTGCTAAGATTCCACGTCTAGCAACGCAGCTGAACTCTAGTGGACCGTGACAGTATTATGTTGATGAACAGTCAGAGCAGCCTAGAGGTTCTTTTAAAAGCGAAATTCTTTCTACCTCTGTTGTTTTTAGCCAGTCTTAAAAAGTTTTGTGAAGCATTAAACTTCTCAATATAATATTAAAGACAATATACTATGTAAACATAACCAATGAATTACGTAATGTTGAATGTGCTTGCCATAATTTTATCTGTTATTTTATTGTTCAGAGCTTTAAGTAGGTAAACTATGTGCTGTATAACGAAATATTTACCCCATTTTAGCTATAGTACGTTTTATTAAACTTTGTCAAGTAACTGTTTTAAATGCTACCAAATCAACAAAATTGTCTAATAACTAATAAAAAATTTAAAGTGACGTACTTAAGTAAAGTTACATAGAGATTTCTACAAATTGTTAATGATGTTAAATATAAGATAACTATATTATTCAGCTAACCTATACCATATTTATTAATGTAAAACTGGGGCATTATGCACTATGACAATAGGAGAAACCGTGCCCCAAACCGTGAAACGTCGAAACTTGATGTTGGGCTTTATTCTTTATGACTTAGGAGATACTTTGCCATGACCGTATGACACCGGCAGCCTTGTTTTAGCTGTGATCGCGGTGCAAATGGTCCAAGGAATTTGAATACAAGTACAAAATGGTCATAGTGAATAAGGGTCCTGTTCTTTTAACTTTGACAGATCAGATCCTTGCTTCCGTTCAATGAACTCTTGACAATATTGACGATTTGAAACATTCTCTGTGCCATAACAAATTATTTGATAAAAGTTGCGTTTTTTACGATGTAGATCTAATATGAATACGATTGTGTTTTATTTGTACCATTTAGGTAGGTAATGGATTTTTAATAAACGACTTAATAAACTAAATACATTTTAATTTATTCGTCCTTTTTCTATAGTAAAACTACAAAGTAAAATTTATTTAAATTTTATTAATAAAAAATTGCTTATACCTATATATAACATAATATAAAGTCAGTTTCTTTTGTACGGTAATTATTGTCATTTTCTTATGTAACTTAATAATTAGGTTCTAATAATATTGGTTTTCTAAACATAGTAATGATCACAAGTAGCTAGGTAGAAGAACAAAGGATCCGTAGCTTATTTTGTAGCGCGTACACGTGTGTAACACTTGTTATACGGTTTTTTTCTATGGGAAACCGCTAAAGAAGCAATTCTATTTGATTTCTAAAAATTCAGTTCTTCAGGTGGCATGCCATATGGCGTGCTAGTGGTTCCTAACCGATCCACTAGGGTGATCCCTTCGGAGTTCACTTGAAGCCATAAAGGAGGCTCCATATAGACGATCACTCATACGAGCTCAGCGAGATCTTAGTTCTATTGTCACTAAAACATAGCTCTCAAACTAATGAAAATAAGATCACGTGCTAAAATAAGTCGTGCTTGGACAGTACCTATCACAGAGTGCTTATGTACCTAAAAGTCTTATCGCTAAGCTCCTTATTTATTTAAAGGAGAACCTTCCTTTACCTTTATCTTAAAGGTACCTAAATTACAATCTACATAAGGTACATAGGTAAGATAGTACAGTGCATTTTCCTTATTTGGTGGCAGTGTACGCAGCGCCCGATTAGGTACGCCACTATCTGTCTTTCGAGATGGCTTTCAGTTTGACATTTGATTCCCATTGTTATAGGAATTGTATAGCATGGATGGGAATTAAATGTCAAACTGCAAGCCATCTCGATAGGCAGACATTAGCGTAATCGGGCCGTAGGACTCAGACAGGGGCATTATTCTCTATAAACCGTGAAACGTCAAAACTTGATGTTGTGCTTTATTCTTTATGACATAGGAGATACTTTGCCCTGACCGTATGACACCGGCTGCCTTGTCTTAGCTGTGATCGCGGTGCAAATGGTCATAGTGAATAAGGCTCCTGTTGAGTTATTTATTCAAGTCTAATCAACCTCCAGCTTCCTGAAGTTGCCAGTAAGTCCCCGCATGGCGTCGCCGACCGCGTCCGAGCCTGCGCAGCCGCCGGCTCGCAGCGCAGAGATGGCGCCCTCTCTCGCCGCTTCGCTGTACATCTCCAGGCGAACAGACATCTTGTCGTTGAGGAGGAGGATATCGCGTCTGCTGGCCAGCTCCACCTTCCATAGATCTGTAGATCGAAGATGAATAAACAATTAACGAATACCTAACTTCCGCCCTAACAGTTCATAAAAAGCTCTCTGTGAAGGGCTCGTACGAGGAAGTACTACCACCACGCCTTTTTCTGCCGCCAAGCAGCAACGCTGTGTTTTAGGTTTGGAGAGTGTGATCGCCGGTGTAACAACAGGCATATGAGGCTTAACATCTGTATGCCTCAAGTTGATGGACGCAGGGCAGTGCATCGTAGGGCACGTTCCTATCGTGTTATATAGGTGAAGGTTACCACTTAACATCAGGTGGGCCATCTGCTTGTTCCATCAGCTAGTAGTATAAAAAATGGCTTTAAAAAGATTCGGGCTAACACAATAATAATGGGACCACGATGCATGATGATAAATAAATAAATATTAGTGGACTTTCCACAGCACTATCTAGCCCCAAACTAAGCCAAAGCTTGTAATGGGAACCAGATAGCTGATATAAGTAATACATAATACTTTTTTTGTTAATACATACTTAGAATCTAAAAGAATAATAACATCCAGACGGAGAACAAACATTTATGTTCAACACACAAATGTTTGTTCACGGTGGGGGTCGAACCGCAGGCAGAGTTACTACCAACTGGGCCCATACCATCATCTCTTGAAGCATTCTTATTTCTATATTACTTAAGTGAATGTCTTATGTCAACTGCATAGAGTCAGCTTTACGATCAAAAAGTAAATTAATATTGAATTAGGCTAAGGCCGCACCACGGTAAACCGCTGCGGTAATACTCGTACAAGCGGCCGCACCTGCGGTTCATTTTTTCTAGGGTTGAAATTCACGCGATTAAAAACCACAGCGGTTTAACCGTGGTGCGGCCTTAGCCATACTTAAGAATGCTTCAAGAGATAGTGGTACGGGCCCTGAGCTATGAAGGCTGTCAATACTGACCAATCATCTCCTTCATGGGCATAGTTCCACCGTACTCCTTGGGCAGGAGGCTTTTGTCCAGCTCGCAGTCACCCACGGCGCTGTGCAGGCAGACACGCTTGCGTATCTTGTCCGAAATCAGCGCCATGCCAAAGTCCAGGGCAAACTTCACCGTTGGGTGCACATTGATACCGTAAATCTCCTTGTGGCGGAGCGGTAAGGTTCTCTGAAGATATAGAAAACAAAACTAAAACCGCTTCTAGACTTTGATCCCCAGGCACGGTAGATATCCCCTCAGATATTATGGGCTTTCAGATACTTTGAGGACGTCTAAGGGGGTAGTCTGAGGTAGGTATGTCCAAACATTTGGCACACCCACCGTTTGCTAGGCTGCTTTTGTTAAAGCTCCATACGTGACAGGTTGCAAAACGACTTGTATTCATGATTAAATCATTATTATTAATTTTAAGTAAGTAATTGTTGTTACAGCTAATATTTTTTGATGTCATAATTGCCTTGTACTAGGTACTAGGTATATAGATATATCAAATACAAACACACGGAATTGAGAAATTTCTGTGGGTGAACATGTGATTATAGGTACCTACGATTATAAGTACAGTAAACAAAGATTGTACCTAACTTTTGTAAATTTTATCTTACCTCTCCATTCTTAACAATCCTGACAGCCTCCTTCGGAGTGAACAGCGTCAGATGAGGGAAGCTGACTCCCTGTCCATCGGCAAAGTGGACGAGCCCTCTCACTTGCGTCTCCTCATCTTCCAGCAGTGTTTCGTAACATGTGGCCATAACTCGGCACATGTCCTGGTTTGTGAATTTATACGGGTCGAATACACCTGAAACGTGCAGCTAATAATCTTATCTGCTCTTCGGCTGTTAAAATAAATACATAGTTAAGATTTTAGAAGACAGGCTTACCGCCGGTTTCTGAAAGCTTGATCAAAGCTAATCGGCTGTCAACTCACTTCCTATCTCTATCTAATTTGAAGAAAAGCCGAAATATCAAGTGAATCGGCAGCTTTGATCGAGCTTCCAGAAACTAGCTGTTAAAATACTAGTGGTTATTTATCAATCCCTGTGATATTGCAATACGATGGTAAAATAATCAGAATAGAAAAATAAAAAGTTAACTTCAGACTATATAGTGTTTATGTAGTTAAAACATCTTACTTGAACGCTATTGCGTATAGTTTGGTATTACATACAAAGTTACGAGAAAAACACGTCTGACTTTAAACGTACCTAATGTTTTTTTTTAATAGAAGATTATAACAGAATTAGCTACACGAATTTTATCCCCAGAGAGGTATATTCTTTGCAAGGAATTTGAATACCTTGATTCTTTGTTTTAAATTCCTTGGATAGTAGTCGCGTCATTTAAAAAAAGAACACTGGAAACCAATGGAGGGGATGTGTTTGCGCATACAAAACACTCGCGCCATCACACCTCTTCCCCCTCCTTCCAGCGTTATTTTTACGTGACGCAACCTATACCTAGCTTATAATGAAACAACTATGTTTTTTAAAAAGCTTGAAATATTAGTCCGGATTTTTTTTAATTGACACAAACTTTACTGATCTTGCTAAAAACAGACGTAAAGTTGAGCACTAAAAGACATTTGAGCTCTGTTGTAAGGCCCTTAATACGTACCTACTTACTCAAAAATCGCAATTGTTGGTCTTACCTTTTTTGTTGTGCAGGAATGTTGAAAATTTACTAAGTTTTGCTATACCTACCATGAAAGCTCGAATGATAGGTACCAATAAGATGAAATGAAATATAAATATAAGCAACTAGCTGTGTGCAAGAAACAAGCAAGCCAACATATTCGATGCAACAAGTAAGCAATTAAACTAAATATTGCATAAAATACATACAAAATGATATACTAGGTACTTGTGAGCTGATGATATTGGATAAAGATATGTATAGCTACCGGGTCTGTATATAACAACACGGCGACCTCCCTTGTCTTTGAAGGGACTCACGAAAATGTACCTGTTCGCGAAAAAATATCTCTCTTTAGTCTGTTATACCAAAAGTAAGTTTATAAGAGTAGTAGAGTAGCTCGTCCGAGGAAGTACTGCCACTATGCCTTTTTCTGCCGTTAAGCAGCGTTGCTGTGTTTTAGATTGAAGAGTGTAGTTGCCAGTGAAATTACAGGTACATGAGGCTTTGCATGTCTCAAGTTCAACGCAGGGCACGTTCATATTGTACGTGAGAGGCAATGCTTTGTTATAGGTGATTCAACCCTTATAGAAAGACTTCACAGTAATGCTTAAAGATAGGATCGACCTTGTAGCTTTTCTATGAAGATACGATAAGATTGTTTGCGTTTTATGTGTAACCCACTTAACATCAGGTGGGCCATCTGCTTGTTCTATCAGAAAGTTTTATAAAAAATTACACTACACTACGTCTTACGAATAAGAGACGCGGCGACAGTCTAAAGAATTTGACAACGAGAAAAATATATATATAATAATCGTTTCGGGCCCATGGCACAACTGCTATGCTCAACTGGTTGTGCCGTGGGTAATTTTTTTTCCCTTCTACACAACTGAGGTACCAACGACTCAACCCGGGCCCACGGCACAACTACTATGCCCATCTGGTTGAGCCGTAGGGAACTCAGAAACCACTTGATTCCCCACAGCACAACTACTTTTATTCTCTCAAGCACTGATAGTAAAACCTCTTTGTTCAAATGTCATACTTTACATTAATTATTCTCTTCCTTCTCCGAACTTTAAAAGTAGTAGACATCGTACCTAAAAATTCATACCAAAATTAACCGATATATTCCTTAGCATAATGATGCAAGTTGTCAAGTTGGTGAGAAGTTTTCACATCACAGAGCTGGGTTGCATTATAGCAACACTTCACAGTATTGCTTAGAGATAGGGGTGACCTTGTAGCTTTTCAAAGAAGACACACCTTGCTTTTGCTATATCGCGTGTGGGTCGAACCATCATATAAGTTATGTAGGTAATGGCAATAAGAGTTGCGTAACACATGACTTTGCACCGATGCCCGTAGCCTTGAAAACGGGAAATGTCATCGGACCACGGTGATCGATCATTCGACTTGTAGCTTTAAGAAAATATCAGTGCTTTTATAACCAACTCAAAAAAAAAGGAGATCACGATACGACAACTTAATTTACCGCATAACCGCGTAATTACAGAATGAACCGATTTTAAAAAAACTATAAAATATACTTTCAAATTGGTCCTTTCGTAGAAATTTCATCAATCGGTTCAATAGTTTGGCTTTTAAATAAAAATAACAGGAAAAAGTAATTTCATCCAAGTAGGTAAATTGAATGTGTATTTTCCTGTTTTATGTTTTCAATGTAGTTTTAACAGAAAATTTATTTTTAAATTTACGATTAAGAGTTGAAAACAAAGGGCCATGGAGCGAGCCATGCTCGGTATAACACTTCTAGACGGAGCACTCAAAACTGAGATCGTACGAAAATCTACGACGTGTCGGCGACAGGTTGATAAATCTCAAGTGGAGTTCGGCAGGACACCTTGCCAGATATGGTGATGACCGCTGGAAAGCCTTGACCGGGCGAATGGTGGCCGAAATCAGGCCGACGAAATCTGGACAGACTGACAGCACGATGGGTCGACGACATCGTATAGGTTGCAGGAAAGCACGAGATACGCACAGGACAGAGGAGGCTGGCAGAAGATGAAGAACCTAACATTGGGTGATACGGGCTGAGATAATGATGATGAATAAAATAGGAAAAAGTAAAATTTTTTCATTCATTTGCCACTTTTTTTCCTACTCTTTCGTTTAAATTACCTGTAATGTAGCTAGCTATATAATAATTTTAGCATTATTAACTTTAACTTGAGAAAAAATAACACCGCCGAAATATATAGGTAATTTAATTGTCGTTCATTCTCGGCTTACCTCACTAGCCAAGTAAGTAGGTATTTGTTCCTGCTTACCCCAAATCAATGAGTTCCATCATAGTCGGCAGCATGTAGTCTAGCTGGTTGAAGGCAATGCCCCACGACTGACGCAGCAGGATGTACCGCTCAATGGCTTCTTGGGCCATGGGTACGCTGAACTTCTTGGCGCGAAGGAAGCGTAGAAGGTAGTTTGAATCTGAGGAAAACAACTGATGGTAATAATAATATAGCAGATGTCTTTACTAAGAAAAATGTTGCCGAATTTACAAAATATCGCAAATTAAAACTCTATATTGTGATGATTCTTTGCTTTGTTTCGCAGGACAATAAGACAGTAAATCTAAAAAAAATATGTATAGGAAACAGAGTCGACATGCTGAGCTTTTAAAGCTGACCCTATCCATTTGGTACAAAGCTCAGCCTTAGCTGACTCTCAATGGTCAATAGAACCTATTTTAAATAGCTTAAAATTTTAGATGAGAAATTTGTATCTATCTCCTTCAAAGCAACTATTAGTAGAAATATGAACGTACCCATTCTCATAGCCATAAATTTAGGGTTCTGTTCTATCCAGCTCCTAAGCGCAATGAGGGCCTGGGCCCTGGAGTTTTCCGTCTCTCGGAGCTCATCTTCAGCTATCTTCTGTGTCTCCTCAGAGAGGCCACATTCGTACTCCGAAGCGTCAGTCAGGTAGCGTTTGGACAGTCTTCGGGCCATAGCTTTCTGGGAATTCAAAATGAAGTGTTTTAATTAAACTTCACATGTTTTATCAGTAGGTATTTTAATTGAATTTTGTTTATAGGTGATGGTTACCACTTAACATCAGGTGGGCCATCTGCTTGTTCCATCAGCTAGTTGTATAAAAAAAAAAAAAAAAAAAGTGTATTTTTTATGGTATTGCTACGTCATCCAAAACTTTTATACGAGCAATTTTTGTATATTTTTTTATTTCTATATAATCTGAATCTCAGAAACGGCTACAACGATTTCCATGAAATTTATGCTGGGGCTTTCAGGGGCGATAAATCGATCTAATCAGGATTGATTTTAGGAAATGTTTTTTAACCGAGTTTTTTGCTTAGCAACCGAGCAAAGCTCGGTCACCCAGATGTTTTAATTAATTAGTACGGGTATATTCCAGTTACTGGACGTACCTCTGACTACCCTCCTTAGACGTATTCACGGAGCCTGGAGTTCGTACTAAGAGATCTAAAAGGATACCAAATCCTGTGATTTTGTGTTTGCATTAATTGTTAGAACTTCGAAAATGAAAGCTAAAACTCATTAATTTTAATGCGTCCTGAATTTTCGGACGACCTGAAACTGTCCTGCGGCCCGATTACGCTGCCTGCCTATCGAGATGGCTATCAGTTTGAAATTTGATTCCCATCCATCATACAATTGCTATTACAGTAGGGGAATCAAATGTCAAACTGAAAGCCATCTCGATAGCCAGACTATAGCATAGTCAGGCCGCTGTACCTGTACAAGCTTTATCTTTGCTTGTCGTGAATACAAAGTAACGTTATTTATTTACTTAATCTACCAGCGTAAATAAAAACGTGTGCAGCTCTTCAAACATTATGAAGTACCATTATTTGTTATTGCTAACGGTGTGCTGCCGTAATAAGTTTTCTGTTACGAATAACAGACATAAAAGAACTTTCCACATCATAAATCTTATTCAATATTCAGTTGTAGGTAATTATCCATTTCTAAAATCACCTATAACCCATACCAAGAAATTATCGCGAGATAAACGTGAAGCGTCAGTCATACACAGCTCTTTCTCAACGCACTTGCAAAATATTTGAGCTTACACCGGTGTCGAAATGTATGACACTCAATCAATGAGTCTGCTCTATACCAGGGCTGTATTAAAGACTGTTGAGGAAAGTGCAAATAAATAAATATAAATATTAGTGGATATTACTTCGTCAGGGGCCCAAAACCTGGTACCTAAAGTCTACAATGGGAAACTTGTGGTTAAATATTTATAGCCTTTTTTGTAAATATATTTAACAATGCCCAGCTAAAATATTGGTGCACTATTATAATAACTCACAATCGTTGAATAAATGTCAGTGTTCATCACACAAATTTTTGTTCTCATTGGGGATCGAACCCACGGCCTACAGCGCAGAAGACTGAGCTACAACCAACTGCAATAAAATAAGTTAAAAAAATCTGGGTGAGTGAGCTTTGCTCGGTTGCTGAATCCTAGCTAGATCGATCTATCGCCCCCGAAAATCCCAGCACCCCATCTCACAAATATGGATGTAAAAAAAAGAGGTCTAATTAGCTCCCTTAGTTATTACTCCCTTTATTAGTTTAACCCTGTTCATTAGCACATTGGCTGGCTACATTGAGCCATGTCATATAGACTACCAACGTGTTGTGCCTATAGGGCAAGTTTGGCAACCACTGCAGTTTGCCAACGTCATTTGGTAATGATGTAACTCACAGAATGGCCGTTATCTTGTTGAGCTCGTGTTTCAAGACTATGCCAGCGTAATGTAGTCGTTTTTTTACAACTCCAAATGTTGCATTTTTTACTTTTAATCGGTTCATTGACCGTGAGATTACTTGTTTTGTAAAACCGTTTTAATTAGCTCATAGTAGTTTTGTTATGAATTTATTAGTCGGTACATTCTGAATCTAGGTCAGAATTGTACTTTTTTTTTAGTTGCCTGAAATAAAGTTTATGAACATGTGGAATAATATTCCAGTTATATATAGAACTAGCAACTAAACACGGCTTCGCACGGCTGGATTTTTTTTACATAAAAAAATTGCATACGTTACTCAGGGATAAAATCGGACCCGTAGTTTTTGAGTTTGTTCATTACATTCAAAAATAAAAATCTTTCTTCTTTATTAGTAACTAGCTGGTACCCGCGACTTCGTCTGCGTACTTTTAATCTCTTCATCTCTTTTTTTCGCAATAAAAGGTAGCCTATGTTCTTTCTCAGGGTCTAAAGATTGTCTATGCCAAATTTCATCAAAATTGGTTGAGAGGTTTAAGCGGGAAAGCGTAACAGACAGACAGACAGATAGACAGACAGACAGAGTTACTTTCGCATTTATAATAGTACAGTTGGGATGTAGATTTGAGAATAAATAGATGAAAATGATAACATTAATGGATGGCTTGTAAACATTACAGTGTAGTAAATAGTGGACACTTATTACGGTACGGTGGTCGGCACCGCGGTTTCAAGTTATGAAATACCTACAGCATTATTACTGCTTTGATTAGAATGAGACAAGCGAATAGCTTACGAAATTACCGATTACAAGACAATTAAAGCAGAATTGGGCCACGATTATGGTGTCAGTAGGTTGGATTCATAGTCACCATCAGCGTTTTCTTCTCGTGAAATAGGCTCTTTGGGAAAAATGTGGTGAAAGATGCTTCTTTTAAGCATTTCACAGGTCCATTTCATCAGTCAGCAGATTGAGACAGCAGAGAAGTTCATAATGGAACTATATGGGTGACATAATTTAATAATATTTTAAGCCATATAGATAGGATACTGCGTACAGCGTAGAAGCTCGACTAAGAATCAATAATCTTTGTGGTACGAATATCGGAGTTAGATATCACTTCACAACTTTTGCAAAAATAAGCTAAATCCTGATAGTTAATATTTTGCATGTAAATAAAATAAATCGAAAAAAAACACGTAAGTAATAAGAATTACATTTCTGCAAAATGTGTACCAACTTAATTGAATTTAAAAATGTAAGTAATAAGAACTACTTTTCTGCAAAATGTGTACTTACTCACCCCCTCGTGGGTAATTATTTGATTGATTTGTTAATTAATTAAATTTTCTTCTTGACGTGACATTAGTTCTTCGAAACAGTGTTGTGAAGGAATTTAGGTTCATTTCGATTATAACAGACAAGTTTAAGAACTTTTTAAGTTCTACGACATACTCAAATTCTGGAGGACGTTAGTGCGCTAGCAAATCGTGTCACAATGTACTATCAAAGCTAACTATTGTACCCACTTGTAGTTACCATTAAAACAGTTTAAGACAAAACTATACTTGTGGCTAGTAGATAAATGTTTTTACTGTATTAAAGATTTTCAATAGTGCATTGAATTAATTTCACAACTTAATTATTTTATTGAATCTATTTTGACATTTGAGTATTCTATTTTTATAATTTGTTATCTTCAATGTGTCTCTCTTTAATTTTATTATTTGCTGTATTTAAAAAAAAATTGCATGTTGGTTTCCGATGAAGTATGTGATACTAACTTTATATTAAGAACTGTACTAATCTGACCATACTTCAAGCAAATAAATTCATTTCATTTCATTACTATTACATTATATTCCTAGGTATTGTGACGTGTGTTTATAAATAAATTGTATTTTTTTAGCATTGCCCACAAGGTCATACGCATATATCTTTAGCTATACATTACACAAAGTTTTTTAAAACCTCAAGACAAAGTATTACTTGGCGTTATAGAGGCCTATACCCAGCAGTGGATGCTCAAAGCTGGTTAGATAAACAGATATAAAAGTTTATTCGCACAGCAAAATTAATTATATACTATGTAGGTATAAGACTAAAATTCTTCCTTATTTCAGACAAATTCTTCCTTATAAAATTAAATGAAATCAAGACCAATGAAATTCGTGAAATAAAAATTCGCACAGCTTTTCCGAAATGGTTGGATTTTTTGTAAATAGTGATTTATATTTCTTAGGCTGGTCAATAACCTACTTTATAATCTAAAATTAGTAATTTTATTTTCATATTATTTATTATAATTTAAGTAATCAAATAAATAGGCTCCTATCGGTAATCTTTATTTGGTGCAAAAGTGGGTTCATTAGAAAGGACTTTTTGCTGTTTTTTCGTTTATTTTAATGAAGTTTTTTGTTTTTTTTTTGTTTTTTCCATCTTTTGAACGTACCAGTTGGCACCTGGCAACCAGGTAATGTCAATCTGGGAACTTGTAGACGTAATGCACTCGTAACTCGATAAAAATATTACTATCGATCTATGAGAAAAAACTATTGGTACTAAAACAAATGAAAACTCACTTATCTAGTTTCCCGCTAAAATCCGAATTTGGAACAGTCACTGGCACGTGCACTGCGCGTCGGCAACTGGCTAGCACTGATGGATGGAGGTGCAACGCAGGAGGTTTTGCTCTCTGCGTTATGACTTGCACTAATTTTATCATATTTTAGATGTTTCGTGGTTTTATTGTACCTATATCGTTGCAAAAGCTGCCATCAGTTCAAGGGCCGCGCTTACGTTTTCCTGCTGCGAAAATTTTGTGACTTTTTTTTACCCTGTGTTGTGTAAGTACTTATAATTTTTTTTTATACAACTATCTGATGGAACAAGCAGATGGCCCACCTGATGTTAAGTGGTAACCATCACCTATGAACATTATAGGCATGGATAATGATAGATAGTGCTTTTTCTTAGTTTGCCTGAGTCCCTACAATCTTAGGCCCTATTTTTATGTAGTAAACAAAAGAATAGGCAAACGTTAAACACTGCTTAAACTTTTGCGCTAATTTTAGACGCTGTTTAAAGTTAGACACCGTTTTGTAGTACAACCCTTAATATTTGTAAAATTAATAATTTTCAATCAAAAAGATCTGGTATGAAAAAAATTATAAAGCATTATATATATAATAATATATATTATATATGTATATATATATATTATATATGTATATATATATATATATATTATGTATGTATATATTATATATGATTTATACTTCTCCATACAAAAGACATCAACGCGTACTTAGTGCTACAAATTTAATTATCAGTTAAATTTTTCCTCACTTTCCGGGATTCTACTGGTTATGGGGATATAATCGTAAGCCATTCCATTATTACCTATCTTCAAAATGTTAAAGTGCTATTTCTGAAAACCAGAAACATACTAGAGCAATCTAAAACCGGAAGCCTATTTTTTCTAGTAAACTTTAAAGTAACACATTTATAATTCCCACCATAAAATAATACGAGGACAAATTATAGAAATAGTTGAAATATGAAACTTATCCACGTTTGAAAGTTACACATAAAGCGCATCACAGACGGCGAAGATACTATAATATTTCATGTCACGATATCGTAACATGAAATATTATATTAACTTAAGGTATCACACACGGTTAAGATACGCTAATATATATTAAGGTCTCATTCTGTTGACAAACGCCGAAGGTGTCAAACGTATTTTTATTGAAACACCATATACAGGGTGTGCAAAATAATGGATGCGTAAACAAAGGATTTTTCAAAATTCAACCCCCAAAAGAGTCAAATTGGGTATAGAAGTTTTAATGAAACTTTTTATTCTTTGGACATAATTTGCATGAAATTTCGTATGTATTGAGTACCCACTTGGCAAAAATAATGAGTTAGGTATTTCAGCGGTTTCCAAAGTTCAACCTCTAAGAGCGTAATCCTACTAATATTATAAACGCGAAAGTTTGTAGGTATGGATGAATGGATGGATGGATGTTTGTTACTATTTCACGCCGGAACGGCTGAACGGATCTGGATGAAACTTGGCAGAGGAATAGGTCTGGAATAGCACCAAGGTACTTTTTATCTCGTGGGAATACCGGGATTAAAATCTGCGCGGGTGAAACCGCGGGGTGCAACTAGTTTAATATAAAAGTGAGCAGCCCGCCGACTATGTAGAGATTATTTAATAAACAAAAAAAAGGTTACTATATAGAAAGGTTAAAAAAAGCAAAGCCACGGTTTCAGCTAGTATTTGCAAATAAATTGTTTTCATGTTTCCAACCAAACTACACACCCTGTATGGGCGATATATTTTGTATCTTAAGATGGCATTTTAAGATGCCATCTTAAGATACGCGTCGCCCTATCGGTCGGTATCTTAAGATACTGTAATATGTTAATATATATTAACTTAACCGTCTGTGATGGCTCATAGTAATTGTATAGGGAGCGATATTTTAGCTAATTATAGTATCTTCGCCGTCTGTGATGCGCTTAAAGGTTTGTGCCCATAGGACGGGCCGCAGCGGGGCGGCACGGGCCGCAGTGCAAAATCCTTACCTACCCGTAGCACATTAGTGACGGGTACAAAATAGTTTGTTACATAATCTCATAATATAAGGGTATCAAATAGCTGTTAAGCTGCAGCTTACTGCAGGTAATTTAGCTACATAATTAGGGTCAGCAAAAATAATGTGAAAATGTAATGTGATAATATCAGTGGTAAATTGCTCAATACGCCTGCATATTGAAGTTACATCACTTTACACAATTTTGTGCAAAAAGGGAAGCAAGGTACCCTTGGTTATTTACCTAAGTATGTACTCACACAGACCTCGCTTATATATTTTCAGGAAGAATGATTTTGAGCCTTCTCCATTCTCCATACTTCCTGCGATTATAATAATAGCATCGGTCGATCTATCTCATTTACATTTATAATTATGTAAATAACCTTCCGAAAATCTGATGAGCGGGGCAGACCGAAGAAGCGTTGGCAGGATGGTCTTGGCAAGTTCTAAAAAGAGCGGCTGGAAAGAAAGAAAAAGAAAAGAAATCCCAGCAGTGAAACCATCAAACTTTTTGAGTTTTTGATGTTGTTAGTATGAGCTCTTTTTTTTGCGCTGTAGGCCATGGGTTCGATCCCCGCCGTGAACAAACATGATGGACATAGATATTTGTTCTCGGTTTGGGTTTTATTATTTATTATAAGTATGAATTTGCAAAAAAAGTATAAAGGTTAGTAATTTATCAGCTGTCTGGTTTTTAATTTTTTATACAACTAGCTGATGGAACAGGCTGATGGTACACCTGATGTTAAGTGGTAACCACCAGCTATAACAAAGCATTGTCTCTAAGTCACGCACGATAGGAACTTGAGGCAAGATGTTAAGCCTCATTTGCCTGTAATTACACCGGGGCGACTACACTCTTCCAACCGAAAAAGGCATAAAAAGACAGTACTTAAGAGTAGTAGTGCTTCGCCTTCTTAAATACTCTGGTTCCCATATTACAAGTTTTGCTTAGTTTGAGGCTTGATATTGCTGTGTGGAACGTCCAGTAATATATTTACATTATTATTTATGTGCCGGGAGCTGCCTCCAAAATAGGTGGAACTGAGCTAGAGGGCTGTCCATTGGAAGATACTGTCAGCAAATTCCGTCGGATATAGGCGGTATTATTATTGAATGTCTGGTGCCCTTTGGAGAAGGGATCGCGATCAGGAACTTTGGAAGAGCCCCAGGCTCTAAAACGAAACAACCTCAACACTACTGTTGTCATACAATAATGATAATATTAGATTAGATTAGCTATACGTTTAGTATTAAGTTTTTAAATAAAGGCTTTTGAAATTGAAAATTACTGAATGTGTAAATGTAAATTTATTGTAGGATACCTCCAGTATGAGTGGCTACCACGGTTTTTCACACAAGGCTTTGTATGTTAATATAGGTTAGGTTACTTTGCAACAGTCTAAAGGTAGGAAAAGCTGCGGTCACGGTACTATTACCTCACTGTCACAGAGATAATGCCTATGACAAAAGTTAACCTACATTGCTCACAGCTTGAATACGTTAAGGAATACGAAAAGTAAAAGTAACTTTACAGTTGATAAAGAGATTGTGCGTTCTAATATATTGTTTTTTTTACTCATATATCATCGTGGAACCTTACTCTTTTATTCATAAACTCTGCCATTTTGTAGCGGCACAATAGAGTATTCTTAATTTTCACCACTTTCATGCCAACGAAAAGAGACAGCAACAGACTTATCGGTCTGATAAGCTTTCGGCACGCTCAAAGACTATTATGAATAAGGGTCTTGGTGTGTAAGGTGTGTATTATTTTAATATCTAGTTTTCATCACACATAGTATTATCCAGCCCCAAACAAAACAATACTTGTGTGAATCAGATAGTTGATATATAGTTTGCTTACACCCAGATTTTTTGTGCTATCACATTGAACACAGTTTAGGTATTTCATTTTGATCGCAGCAGCAAGTTTTCCCAACTGAAAATTTTGCCTAAGTACCTTCTAAAACTAGCCAAGCAAACTTTTGAATAGGAAAACTTGTATTTTTACTAAACTGTATGCAATGCGATTATTACACACAAAAGGGTTGTTTGAGATTTCCAAAAATAGAATTATAATCATCATCATCATCATTTCAGCCTGTTCGCACCTACTGCTGAGTACATATAGGCACTGCCGTGCGTGAACCGTGCCGATTCGCACATCACCTAAAAAAAAAAAACTTCTCACACTTTGGTTAGTAAGTCTAAGTAATGCCATGGAGCTCGATGTAATTTGACGAGATGACCAATGGTCAATCTTGGTCAATGGAGCAGCACTAGCCGCCTTAAAATCGCATGGCGCTTGTCGAATGGCAAACGTTTCTCTTGCATAAGCCTCACTTATTTCCAATAGCACCACACTGAAGTTTCACTATAGCATTTTGAAAGAAGGAAGTACATCGTGCTACCAAATCAATCATTCAAAATGTTGGCCAAGCGCATGTCGACCACAGAGAGAATTCTCAGAATTCGGTTCAGCTTAGAATTTCCTATCATACGACGAGCTGTGCTTGATGTACTAGACCAAGGAATATAATACTTTCTGACGAGAGTACTACACGGCAAACAAGTTGTCCATTTACATAACACGTGACAATTTTTCGCAGAAAGCTAGTTTTTATTTGCTTTCAACGTTGTTGTCGCCTATTGATCAACAAAACCCTTACCTATCTGTTTTCATTTCTGCTATTTTTGTTATATAGCACAGTACATACTTTTACGTTTTGGTTTGTGGTTACTGAGAGAGAACCAGAAACCAACACGACATTTGTCTAAATATTTGGTTATAATGCACTTAATCGATTATGATAAAACTTAAATAGGTCAATCACTGAAATGTAACCTTTTGGAGTAATCAAAAATAAAAAAATATACAGTTAAATTGAGAACCGATTTTTTTAAAGTCGCAAAAAAATTAAAATATATAATTACATGCAATCGAAAACTTAACTTTGGGACTCGCTTCACTGGTTTTTCAGGCGCAAAATTTGGAAAACAAATGAGACGAATACTCCCAAAGTACGAGTGAAAGAAAGAAGGGTATACCTGCATTTATATGATACACATACCAAACCACAGAGATGAAAGTCATCTGCTGGCCAAGGCCACCGAGAAAGGGCACCGCACTCCTCGCAGTCGGTCAAGCAGGAGATACTGCATAGCATTTGACTCGCACTTCGCCGCTTTTTTTATAATACGTGCTTTTTCTTTAATACCGCCGCCTACCTATTAGTTATAGTCGGATAAGAGATAACCTAAAAAAATAATGTTTCAAGCAAATTTTCCTGAAGCCATGCCCACTTTACCATTTTAATTTGCATATTTCAGTCGCAATAACGTAAAAATATCGAAAAATAAGTTTATTGCATTTTTTTATAAATGTTACATCAAATAATTTATGAATAAGTTTTGCAGGGGTTAACTTTGGCTCGGCATTCTGAAAACAAAAATATGATACAGAAAAAAACAGGTTAGTGTACTTCCAGCAGGTTTCCTCAATGAATTTGTATTTTTTCGTATGTGCGGCTAATAAGCGTATTTCTTCTTCTTCAAATATCTACAAAGTACTAATTTGAGAATGGCTAATGGGGTAGTCGGAGGTACGTTCAAATTTACATTCAGCACGTACCCGCAAAATGCAGGTAGTGTCATGTAAATAAACGAGCATATTAAATGATTATCTTTATGATTTCCCTAAATTGTACTTTAAAACTAATATAAATGAAAACAAGCATGGTGATCTCGTCGATTCAATTGAATGAAGTCCTGTAGATAGAGCCACGGTCACATAAGTACCGTATCAACATAATGATTGGCTATGGTATGGTGTAGGATGTCGTCGGTTCAAATCCCAAACGGTTACCTTTTGGAATAGTGTATAAAATCTTTGTGATTTCCTCTCTCTATAAAAATAGGAAAGTACCTGACAGGTTGAAGAGAGTACTTACATCAGCAGGACCGTCTACTGCGACTAGGTCTTCTGCGGCCACAGAGTAACTTGCAAGCTTGAGACAGCATTAAGACCAGCAGAGTCAGGGCGACCACGACGCAGGCCGCGTACACCGTGCTCTCACAGACCGACTTGCAGGAGTAGGGGTTGCAGCACGGTTCCCTCGGCAACGCTGGCGGCGGTTCGGGTTGGTATCCGGGACAGTTCGAACTATAAACAATAAAGTAATAGAGTGTTTTTCTCTTGGTGAAGGGCTCATATAGGGAAGAACTTTTTTTCACGTACGATACGAATGTTGCAATCGTCCTGGTGCACTGCCTTGCGTCCATCAGTTTTAGGCATACAGATATTAAGGCCCATATCTTGTGCCTGTAATTTCGCGAACAGCTACACTCTTCAAAACCGAAACACAGCAACACTGTATGGCGGCAGAAAAAAGATGGAAGTATATCTTCCCCGGAAGAGCCCTTCACAAATAGCTCTACAAGCTACCACCATGTTCCTTTCTGTCACCGTCACAGCATTGCTGTTTGTGAAAAGTGTAACGCACATGATGTTAACTGTCCTCAATTTGATGGACGCAGAGCAGTGTATCAGGGCACATTAATATCGTGCGTGACTTACAAGTAAATGCTTTTTTATATGGTGATGGTTACTATTTAAAATCAGGTGGGCCATCCGCTTGATCAGCAAGACGTACATCATAAAAGTTATACATTCAATTGATCTTAACTAGCTTCTCAAAGCTAGATGTATCTGTTTGCCAATAGATAGATAGATAGATAGATAGAAAATACTTTATTGCACACAAATTAAGGATACAACAAATAAACAAACTTAAAACTAAAAGTACAATGGGAGGCCTTATCGCTAAGTAGCGATCTCTACCAGACAACCGATGGATGAAATGGACTCAAGAAATTTAGAAGGGGTCCTTGTGTGCGTGGAGATAAATAAAAAGAATTTGTGAATATACATTCAAAATACAAAGAAATCATATATACATATATACACAATACCAGTACCCCACGACCAAGCTTGAAAAGAAAGGCGCTGCGCAAACGTAGACACTTTTAGTGTGCGATTACAGTGGCGCGAGGCGGGCAGCGGGAGCGGGTGGCACCCGCTCGTCCCCTTGCGTTTCCCGCTTACCGCCCCGCCACGTCAGGTTTTTGACTAAGGTGCACCAAGTGGCGACTTGGTGCACCTTAGTCAAAAACCTGACGTGACGTTTGCGTTACCCGCCAGCGGATTCCGCCACCCGCCCCGCTCCCACTGTAATTTCACACTTAGTATCCAGTTGCCGACACCGAACACTTTTCGTTCGAATGACAGTGGAAGCAACTGGACACACGTATGCGCAGGCAGTAGAGGATTTCATACTGGTTCTATAGAAATCAAATATTCTTCGGTAGCTTGTACGTGATACAAAAGTGTCCACCGTTTGCGCCTACTTTGTTTTTTATCCCTACGATTGTTTTGTATTCCAAAACAGTGGTAGGTGCAGTTAGTGTCAAAATAAAATGGACAGTATTTTTATCTCCGTGCTCGTTTTAGGAATTAATGTAGTTGGAACGAGCATGTCGTTGGAAATAATATAGTCCACGCGAATCTTTAAATTTATGCTAAGCCCAAAATATTTATCTACTTTAGTTATTTTAGTTTGGGCTAGATAGTGATGTGTGGAAAGTTTACCAATAGGCATTTGTTTATTTATTTGATTTTGGATGACCTCGTTACATTTGCAAAAAATTTACTTTTTATGGGCCATCTCCATGCGTGTGGAGGCGGCGCCTAAGACTGTAAAGAGTGGAAGAGCGATAGGGAGGCCTTTATTATGAGCTCCTGGATATAATTAATCATCATCATTTTCCTGCCCTCATCTCACTTTATATGGGGTCAGTACAACAAGTTTCCCCCCTCCTCTTCTCTACCGTCATCTCATAAAGTCACTCCTTTCTTACTCGCCTTTTTTCACACTGTACATCCATCTTTACTTTGGTCTACCTCATAACATGCCCATACCATGCTGACTCCTCATCTTTTCAGTTACTAGAGTCACTTTCAAACTGCCCTAATAAACAATGACATATTATCCGGAAACAGTTAATCATAATAATTTTTTTATTCTGTGGTTCTACAGTACCTAGTAGAACAGCAGCTTCCACGTCCCTGCATAGAAATCTTGAGGTAACAGTTGGCGTGTTCCGTATTGAACGATGACATGATGAAGGAAACCCAGATACAAGGGGATTTGACACCACCAGCCAGAGGGACAAATGTTTGCACGATCTGCAAACATTTGTTCCAGCTATTGTATTGTAAAATTGATACAGTAGGTACCTTTATCAGAACTTAATACAGTTTCGGAATTATGGTTTGTTTTGCTTAGACGTTAATAATACAAAAATAAACACTATTAAGTTATGTAATCACTACATAGAATAAAACAAAGTAGCTTTCTCTGTCCCTATATCCCTATGTCACTATGTCCCTATGTATGCTTAAATCTTTATAACTACGCAACGGATTTTGATGCGGTTTTTTTATAGATAGAATGATTCCAGAGGAAGGTTTATATGTATAATACATGCATGAATGTGCACCCGTGCGAAGCTGGGGCGCGCAGCCGGATCACTAGTAATAAGTAAATAAAATACATAAAAAACGTGAAAGCAATGAACGTATTGGCCATTAAATGTGGCTCTGTTTTAAGTAGTGAGTCACCGTAAAAATGACGTCTGTTGCTCCATATTACCGAAAGAAAGATCAACTGCTCTACTTCAATACAAGCAGGGCAGTCTTTCGTCACGCAGCACGCTAGCGTCACGGGGGCCTTACATAACATTTATGGTACTTAGTAATATCAGTTGTAAAAATCGACATTGCGTTAGATGCGGTTGCCAAACGGCAAGCATAATGTTTCTCAACTGTAGGTAATTGTTATTACAGCACATTACGACGAGTGTTTTCATGCCTTCCGATACGACATTCGATTTAGGTATCTTTAGCGGATCAAGCATATAAAAGCATATAAGCATCAACGGCATCGGAACAATTAAGTGTTTAATTACTGTGGCTTTCGCGAGAACACCTAAAGTTATTGCGCTATTACATAGCACTATGAACCAAGAATACAAACATTATAAACAAAACTACAGCATGTGTGTCCCTCATGAGGGCAGGAAGATGATGAATTACAACAGAAACAACTTACAAAAATGCACGTTTAGATTAAAAACTGTAGGGGTGGGGGTGTTTGTGTTTGTATGGTTCGTAGGAATATGTCTGTGTGGTGTATGAGTAACTGTGAGTTATGTATGATGTATGTCGTATCGTAATCGGTTAGATCGCATGATAGAAGTATGATAGGGCAGGCAACACGAGAGCGCGTGGCGTAAGATTAATTTGCCGAAATGAGAGTGCGTGCGGTGATACGCATTGCAGTTCGGTTTTGGTTCAGCTCGCACTGGGGTAGTCATCAGCGAGGTATTCATCTTATTATGTCCTTGCACTTATTTATGTTACAAAACGGTGGGACGTGCTTTTAGAAATGCGGATAGGATTATGTTAGGAACCCCAGAGCATTTTGCGTACCCGCCAAAGATCTGAGGTATATTTCGTACCTAAGTAAACCCTTCCCCTTTAAACTCAGCTCAAATGCGCAAACACATGGGAAGCAACAAGCAGCTGCAGGCTGATCGCGTAACTTTTGTTGCATTCAAAATCCGGATTTTGAATGCAACAAAAGTTACGTGACTGCCAAAATTGACATACGCAACCGGATTTTAAATGCAACAAAAGTTACGTGATCAACCTGCAGCTATTAATATAATATACTAGTTGCGCCCCGCGGTTTCACCCGCGCAGATTTAAATCCCGGTTCCGTGAACGAGTATCAAACATCCATCCATCTATCCATCCATACATCCATCTATCCATACTTACAAACTTTCACGTTATAATAGTAGTAGGATGACCCAACTGTTGCAACTGAATCCACTATACACACTGTGATTCCTTGTAGGGATCACATCACGAGTTTTGGAGAGAAATCCTGCAAGTTAGTTACGTATTTAATTCATTGTACTCACAGACAACCCATTTCATTCACATAGTTACGTTCATGAAGCCTGAAGACATGATACGGCAGGCTTGAGCCAGCAAGATAAGCAAAAATGTGAAAGCCACGCATATGAACACGATCTCCACTAGGTCGAAATTGCTGCAAATTGCCGACTTTGGTGGGAACTCTGGTGAAGCCATCCCTGTGAACAACGTTATCAGACAGTTTATTTACGTTAAAACGGTTCAATCCGTTCATTTACTTACTTAAAAATCCACATTAACAAATAAATAAAAATAAATTAATAAAAAAACAGCACTACCTAGCCCCAAACTAAGCTACTATATTATTACTAATATACCTACTTGATGCCATTCCCAGGCAGAGACATTTCATTTCATCATAAAAATGTTTGTTCTCAGTGGGGATCGAACCCACGGCCTACAGCGCAGAAGGCAAAGCTACTACCAACTGAGCTGTGAAAAAATTTGAGGATGAGCTTAGTCATGGCGCCGTAAAATAGGGGACGGGGGATATCCCACGTTGCATTAGGCGACAAAATAAAAATCGCTTACTTGTTAGTTTAGATAATGATTTTCCTGAAGTATCTGTATACCAATTGCATCAGTAATAGAGGAGGGGGCACCGTCAAATCACAGTATTCTAAAATTAAAAACATTAGATTGGCCAAGAGTGATTGATACACAATCTTCTGGTAGAGCGCCTTCATAATAATATCTGTCTTCATAGAATAACGCGACATGCATGACTGAAGGTTTACCTATCTGGTAAAAATTCTCGCGCGCCAACGCGATATGAAATTCGCCCGCTAATCTATCTAATGAAAAAAATTATTTATTTATTCACCATAATCCTTACTCTAAATCTTTAAAAACTCTGTGTTCCAAAGTTTCTAAGACATGAGTACCTACACTTTGTTGGGCATGCTAATATTATTGTTCCTATCACTGACTGCACTGCTGGTAGCAGTCAAAACTTAGAATAAATGCATACATAATGAATTATATCGATTATCAATGAACTCGAGACATTCGCGAATAAAATAACGTAGGTAGATAATATTTGCTACGAAAAAAACGGCATGCATCCATAAAACATACCACATAAGTCATTGTTACTCGTTTTACTAATTTCATTCATTTTGGTTCAGTTTAGTCATGCTGGATGGATTTTATTGATTTATTTTAGTCACAAAAATTTGTACTTTGGACAATCACATTTTTATATTTGGCTAATCTTTCAGATGACGTAACTTCGGAGTTATTTCGACTAATGTCAATAATATGACATAAGATTTTGATCCATATTAGAAGTTTCTTGTGTTTGTTCAAAAGAGTTTGAACTTTATTGTAATTAATTCTATTTTTATTTTATTTTTATATTTTTAACACTGTTCTGTATATACATTTTTAACAAAAAATTTTTCTGTGCTTTTAGCTAATGAAGAGTTTTATTTGTCTCTAATTAAATTCATAAAGACATATGAAGCTAAATAACTCGTTAAAATAGCATTGTGTTTTATGTGTACGAGAGTATTATAAATAAAATAAGCTTTTTCAAATGCTAGAAATTCTAAGGTTCATCTCGTGCTTTTCACTTAACAAACAGACAATTAGGAATGATGAGGGTTTATCCTACTAAAGATAGAATAAAATATTTTTTTAACACAAACACAGGTGCAACATGACAACATGAAAGAAAATATACAAGAAGAAGAAATGGGAAACAATGTAGTAAATTCCTTTAAATCTCCATGTTGTGGAGCCTAACAAGGATAGTCTGCTAAAAGCGCCATCTATGCGTCGATTAACAAACGAATTCAAATAATCGGTAGCAATCTTACTATTCAACTCTCGCGTCGATCAAGATCCCACTCTGTACAGCACAAGCTTACTACTAAGTTTTTACTGTTACCAGCAGAGGGCGTGGCGGTCATCGGTATAAATATTAAAATATTTATTACTTGATACTTGTAATTTAAAAATAAACTACTCTACAATTTTAAACCTAAATTCCTTTTAACCATTGAAATATTAATACAACAATAGGGATATAAATAATAATAAAAGGTGGACAGTCTTGCGTTGAGTCGGACAGGTGGGCACGAGATCGGCAGTACAAAGAAAGCCGCTGCCGCCAACGGTCGACCAACTCGCGTCTAATTTACGACCAACGAACGTTTCATTTAAACAATGTTCGTTTGAAACCCGAAAACTATGCGTAGTGCGATTTTAAATGATGATAGCACCAGACATAAACCTTGACGAGTTCAGTTCGGCGGAGTCCATCATGCGATGTGAGGACTTCAAGAGCAACTTTGCCAGGAAGCTCTCCAACCGATACATCTCCAGGCCTCCCGTAACTTCCAAAGACACTACGCTGAAGTTGCCTAGAGGCAATACCGAGCTCCCTGAAAACGTAAGTGGTCTAATTTTTTGAAAAACCCAGACCTCTGAACTCAAGAACTCAGCTAATTTTGCAAAAATATTCTGTAAATGTTTTGTAAACAGGCATTGTAGGCAATCAACTGATGTCAGTAGTTAGTTTTGAAAATAAAGATTTGTTTTGATTATTCCCAACGAAGTGATGTAAGATGGGTTTTAAGTAATGTATGATTATGATGATAAAGTATTCGTGGTCTATTTTATTTCCCAACAAGGTTTGAAAATGGCTGGTCTAATGGGAGTGACCTTTCAGATTGCAATAAATGTACCTATGTGCGCAATGTTAGTGATATCATTCGGTAAAATAACATCCTGAAAAAATTCGTTGAATAATATTCTGAAGCGGCTGTCACGTATGGAATATACCAACCTTTGCGAAATGGTAATGTTTGGAATTACATATTATGAAGACCTTATTTTAAATCGTTTGTGTTACGACTGATTAATTAATATATAAATTAATATCTGGGTGACCAAGCGTTGTTCGGTTTCTTACAAAAAAACAGGACAAAAAACGTTTTCTGAAAATCAACTCTATAGCTAGTTGGATTAGTCGCCTCCGAAACCCCCTGCATACAAAATTTCATGAAAGTCATTGAAGCTGTTTCCGAGATTCAATTATTCAAGGATCACAGGATGCGAGGAATGGAGAAGACAAACTTTCCTGATAATTTATAGCAGAGACTTAAAAATGTCCAGCACTGGACTTCTTTAGGCTGATAGTGATAATGACCTCATAGAGTTTACACTACAGGTGCTCTACAACAAGTACTTTTTATATGCTTCGTAGAGCACCCATCCTAACATGGTTGGTGCTCTACAACAAACATGATCGGTGTTAAAAAAAGGAAGCCTCGAAAACCTTTTGAAAATTTTCAGATTATAACAGTAAAGTAAATATTATAAAGTTGAAACAAAAGCATTATTACTATTCTATTAAATCTTATTATTGTTAAATAGTTTCTAACAAACCGCAAAACCGGTTCCGGTCCATGAATCCAACACCGTCCGTGACAACATTTATGTTTTATTTTAGTTCAATTTATTATTTGTTGTTATAAGAAGTGAAAGTGTAACGGCGTAACAACACCCATTTATACACACAATACCTAATACATATTCATGCTTCCTTCGGGAAATGACTGTAATTATTAAACTTCCACGACTTTTAGGTTCAAGGAAGGTACTGATTGGTTAGTCTCACGATTGGACCTCACGACAGAAACGCGCGAAGAATATTAATCCAAGAGGATATACATTATGGAACAAAGGGTTATCCGTCAATCTTATCCATGTGGAAGCTATTAGCCAGTGGCCGTTGACAAATATTGCAGAGAACGGATGTTTCTATTAGAACACAACCTCACATATCGAGGCCTTCATGTAGAACACCGATTTTTGACTACCGATCTGGTAACAGAGAGAACCAATTTTTTTTTTTAAGAATGCTCTACAAGGTACGAGTATATCAACGATTCGGTGTAGTAGCTTTTAATGTTGGGATATTCTTTACAATTCTACTCAATACTTAAGGCTCCGGCAACAGCGGCTCGCAATTTAGAGGTGCGATTGGCTATTATTTCATTTTACTTCATTTCGGGGAGGTTGTTTGAAAGAATAACTCTAAAGTGACACGCATAAATACTGTTCGAACACAAATAATACAATAATATAAGGGAAACATGCCCGAATCAGAAATCATTTAGGTAATTGAATGTTTGGTCTTACGTTTACCTAATACCAAAATGATTTCTGACTCAAGCACATTTCCCTTATATTATTGTATTATTTGTGTTCGAACAGTATTCATGCGTGTCACTTTAGAGTTATTCTTTCGAACAACCTCCCCGAAATGAAATAAAATGAAATAATAGCCAATCGCACCTCCAAATTGCGAGCCGCTGTCGCCGGACCCTTAATCTAAAGAAACTATAGGAACCAAGCTGTAAGTTTGTTGCCTGTTCTTAGCTACAGGCTTAGTCGCGTGTTCAAATTCAAATTCAAAATATCTTTATTCAATAAAATCACAAGGATACTATCTGGTGGAACTAGCACCTTCACTATAAGACGTTTATTATTAATTACCGTGATTAAACTGAACGTACTCTTCTTCGTCCGAGAATATAAACCTTATGACTTTGACATACATTCAAGATTATCAACGAATCATTCTTATTTTCCATCAAATTTGGTACATCTGTTATAGTAGGTACAGTAGAATTAACGGTTACTCTGCGGAGCAGCGTGGTGGGTGACGCGGTGCAATTAAGTTGTGGTTGCCGCGCATTGTAACCACACCTCTACTTAAGAAGCTGAACACCGTCAAAGACATCTTTTTTTTATACAACTCGCTGATGGAACAAGCAGATGGCCCACCAGATGTTATCTTATATATTATGTACATATAACATGATTTTTTTCTATTCTGGAGATAACTGAAAGGAAAAATTTTAATCAATCATGTTCTTGAGAATGACTAAGTATACAAAATGTTCAGGAAATTATTTACAAACATGTTTTAGTTCTGAAAGTTTAACAACGTACGAAATCTAGTATAATATTTTTTTTATAATAAATTGTTAGGTACCATATCATAAACCTATAGACGAGGAATTCCTTTAGATTTATTTATTTGTATATAATCTGAATCTTAATTCAGATTCCTTTAGATTTATTTATTTATAACTAAATTTCTAATAATTAAATTTCTTAATTTTAACTTATTTTGTAACTAATTTATATACTAAATTTCATATGTTGGAGCCGTTTCTAAGGAAACAGGAAAAGGAAAAGGCTCCAACATATGAAATTTAGT
The DNA here is from genome assembly GCA_963576535.1 of Plemyria rubiginata. Taxonomy (NCBI): domain Eukaryota; kingdom Metazoa; phylum Arthropoda; class Insecta; order Lepidoptera; family Geometridae; genus Plemyria; species Plemyria rubiginata. Next base: position 2,150,728 of record OY754905.1, read on the forward strand.
ATGCTCGGGGTTTCAGGGGCGATAAATCGATCTAGCTATTATAGAATTCAGCAACCTAGCAAGGCTCGGTCACTCAGGTATGGTTTGTTGTTTATGCTGAACGTATTAAATACTTTGGTTTATATAAAAAAAATGAATTTGGGAGCTTCAGAAGGACATTATATTGCTATTTTATTGACGAGTACCTAGTTAAAGTTTAAGACAAGTACTTTTTCAAAACAACCGTTGTACTAATCAACCTAATTAATAATGATAAAAACTAATAGCGCACCAAATAATGAGAAAACTGCTGGTTACCTACCGATTTATTAAGTAATTCTTCTCTTACATAATTAAACTCTAAATGCAAATAAAATGCAACACGTAACCATTGTTGATGCAAACACAATAAGTAAATCCTATTGTTGTTTTATCAGCAACTCCTTGAAAAGTTAGCTGTAATGTGATTACGATATGCCATTCATGTATTATTCTTTATTGTTAACACAAAGATTTTCACAAAGGAAATCACAAAGATTTTTGTAGTGTCCCAAAAGTTATTATCCGAGTGGGTGACCTACCCAATTTGTGGCCCGATCAAAAGTAAATTTAGGGAGTAACTTTGGGGCATTATAAAAATATTTTTTTGAATGTGGTTCATGTATAATATGGTTTTGAACAATCGAATAGTCAGTTTTCAAACGATTTCAAAAAAGAGGTCTCAAGTCGACTATATGGTTTTTTGAATTTTTGTCACGCGAATACTCGATGAACAGATGTTGATCATTCTTTTTTGCTTTTTGGTACATTCTTCAGTAGTACCTAATATCACGGAATAGTGAACTAATATATTATATCGCAATCACTTTTTAAAAAATGAAGCAACAGAAACTAAATAAACACACAAACGACGTTTTGGTAACCTTTAGCAAAAGTTTTGTTTTATTAATGTCAGTGTGCTTAAAGTAGTTTTTTTTGCAAAAAAACTTTAAATTAAAGCTAGTTGAAAATAAACTGTTTTTTGTACCACGAAATTTTGTCTAAGTGAAAAATAAAGTACCTAAATAAAAAATATACTCACAATATATTTGGAAGTTAAAGACATCAACGCGCGACAACGTGGATCGCCAAAAATTTAAGTGAAGCAACTTCACAACTTTGATTCGCAGCCACATTAAATAAATAATAAAATAAATAATGCTGGACAATCCACACAGCATCATCTAGCCCCAAAGTAAGCTACTCAAAGCTTGTGTTATGGGTACTAGATGACTGATATATTTAATACGTTATATACTTACATAGATAGATATTTTTTATTATACATAGAAAACACCCAGACCATCGGAACAAATTTCTGCAGATCGTACACAAATTTGTTCCAAGGCGGGAATCGAACCCGCAACCTCTTGCGTCGCAGGCAGGCTCTCGCCCGCTGCGCCACAGAGGTCGTCACATTAAATATTTTCTCGGACCTCTTATTGCCAAATGCCCAATTAGTAATCTTGTAGGATCAGAAGTACGTCCAAATTACAATTGGGACCCACTCACATTTTTGTAAATGCAACCTGCTTTATCTAAACCAAAAGAAGTTACAATCTGAAGGTCCTTACTAGGTTCCTTCAGTAAGCACTCGCTGCAAAGCAGGAATTGGAATTGGTTATAGCAATAGGTTAGAGAAGAGCTGAACGAAGTAGTCTAGGTAGACTATGAACAGAGTTGGATTGTGTCTGCTCGTGTGTTTTTAGCTTAGGGGGATGGCTCGCACCGTGTGTCTGCTTACGGAAGTGGCCCATCGAGCTATTGTGAATCGTTCTCGCGATATGAAAGGATGATAGCGCACAGCCATTGTTCTGAGACCTCTATCTCCTTGCTATTGGGATGTGGGAAACCGTTTATCATTGAAATGAACGCACTGAAGCGTACAGTTGCAAAGCGGATCGCGATGGCATTATAACGTGATGGATATTTGAGGAAGCTTTTTAATTCTCTTTCTGAGCTTTTTTTACTGAGCTGATTCGTATCAGATTCCATGTTGGTTAATTCATTTTCAAGTTCATTAACTTCTAGATAGAAAGGAGGTGTACAAACCAGCAAAAAAAGATACGTTGTACAGTGTTCTTACACTAATAAGTGAATCTATACTATAGCGTCACACAAGTGTCGCTAAATTAAAGAGTTAATACAATAGGTACTGAAGTATTTAGTAAGATGTAGACGGATGGTTTGTATTTGATGGTCCTCGGAATGAATGATCGTGAAGCCGTCTAGGAATGCATTAACAAGTGAAAGCTGACTCAACCGATTCCTTAAGAAGCACTCGTTCATGACATAATTCTACAATCTAGTTAGACCGCCTCGTCAGTCCATAGCTCGCCTACTCGCATGTCTGCTGTGGACTGAAGCATAATAAGGTTTGGAACAAGTGCGTAACTCCTTAGAGTGGTTTTATCTAACTAGACCGTGTTTACGTGTGGGTTTACGGACATTTGCTAGCTTATGTACTTTTTATCCATACTCGTAATTCTTTAGCAAAGGAGAATGTTTTTTTTTTTTTTTTACTACTAGCTGATGGAACAAGCAGATGGCCCACCTGATGTTAAGTGGTAACCATCACCTATAAACAAAACATTGCCCCGTAGGTCACGCACAATAGGAACGTGCCCTACGATGCACTGCCCAGCGTCCATCAACTTGAAGCATACTGATGTTAAGCCTCATGTGCCTGTAATTACACCGGCGACCACACTCTTCAAACCGAAACACAGCGTTGCTGCTTGGCGGCAGAAAATGGCGTGGTGGTTTATTTTTACTATGATCCCTGGTCCAAAAAAACCCCAGGCATGAGCCCATTGTTGATCGACTCATTCGTTTGAAGTTACTATGTGTGCAAAGACGCAACAGAATCGAACCTGAAGTTTATAAGCGGAGAGCTGCAAAGATGGACTGCACTGATGATACAGGGTGTCCGGAAGGTCGATTCAAAGCTGTGAGGGGGGGGGGGGGAGGTCACCTAGTTACGCATCTATTCAGGCTAGATTAAAATTAAATTTAAATTTTTGATTAATGTTTCCTTATTAAACACCTCCCATTTAGTCAGTTATGTGTGTTTTGGTGTTTATCGATTGAATACACATTATACTAGGATGAAACAAATCGTTAGGCACTAGTAACTCTATTTGAAAACTATGAACGAATAAGCTATTTTGGTATTTTTTTCAAAAATCATGGATATTATGATAACTCTGAATTCGTCGACATTGGACTAAAGTAATCTAGCCTGAATAGATGCGTAACGAGGTGACCTACCCCCCCCCCCCTCACGGCTTTGCATCGACCTTCCGGATACCCTGTATAATATGCTGAATTTTGAAATGATTTTTTAAATTATGCTGAATTCAGAAAATTTGCTTAGATCTAGATTTCTGCAGGATAGATTTTTATGACTCCATACAAATAAGAATTTATTTGAGATGATCTTTCAAACTAAACCATGTGGCAGGCTGGGGTCATACTTTTTTTAATTATTTTTTTTTACCATAAAGAACATGCTCATTTCTCAAAAAAAAAACTACAGATTAGGACAGTTCTGTCTAAATACTATTTCAAGGTATCTGTGTACCGTCAGATTAATTTTGCTGTCCATGTTTGTTAAAATTCGCGGAAACGGTTCTACTTAATACTGAGTAGTTTGGTCGTGTCCACCTTCAAAAGAATACAATTGGCTTATGCCTACGTTAGTTAACTAGCAATTCTATTGTTGGCTTTATTTCTCCCAAATCTCTCGCTTGCCGGTTTAATGTCCATGCTTCTGGGTCAACAGTAAATAATGCGTTTAGCATAGATTCTTAACTCATGATTACGCAATGACTGGCGAACTTTGAATAGTTCGCGATCCGGGCAATTACCTGAAGGCTTTTAGAAAATATGTCAAAATATAAGCATAAAGTATCTATAATTATCAGTTGTTATAATTTATGATGTTTCCTATTAGTACAAGCTGATAGTGCTGCGCAGAAAGTCTACGAATATTCATTAATTTATCATTAACTAGTTGCGCCCCGCAGTTTCTCCCGCGCAGATTTAAATCCCGGTATTCCCACGGGATAAAAAGTAGCCTATGTGTTATTCCAGACTATAATCTAACTCTGCCAAGTTTCATCAAAGAGCTCTACTATTCTTTTTTGACCGAGCGAGCGAAGCGTCTCAGTTTCCATATTGGCCAAAAATGCATTTGTCCGGATGTCTGTCTGTCTGTCTGTCTGTTCTCCTCTACAGGTCGCATTTTTCAACCGATCTGGACGAAACTTGGTACACAGGTTATATGACTATTAGATTTTTTTGTCGTCGGGGATTTTTGATTGGAGGGGTACTTCCCCCAAAAAAAGGGCAAAAAGGGGGATATTTGATATACTGGATATCTCCACCAAATGAGATCCGATTTCGATTATTCTTTTTTTATTTGAAAGGTAGTAACTATAAGTTGGTCTCATAAAAGTTTGGCGAAGATCTGATAAGGATCTTCAGCATGATGAACAGGATAGCTCATCAAAAAATCGATGGTTTTCAATCAAATTTGAGAGAAACACAAAGGATCTCATTCTACACAAGATGATGCAAAAAAATCAAAAAGATCAAAAAAATCACAAAACGGAAAATGCACTTGGACATTACATTCCTCAAATAGCTCACTTTTAGTATGCTCGCGAGGTCTACAGCTCCCAGAGCCACTAGTATATTACCTTGCGTGGTTTTCAGTAAAGAAATAAATAGTTACTTTAAGGTTTATCTTTAGGGAATGTCAGGAATTCGAGGTCACTGCGGTTACCGTGTGATCCGATATCTTCAGATGTGGATGGCGGCGATAATATACAATCATTTACTTCAGATAGAACGGCAGATAAGATGTAATGAAACTAGAGACTACAGACCTAAGAGCTCCAAGAAATTAAAGAAGTCTTGACTACTGTTTGCGTGAAAATTGCACGTATTTAGTTTGTCGAGTCGTGTTGATAAATGGTAACAATTTTTCCTTCATATTTTCATTCGCTTTCTACTAACTATATCCACTTATTAACTACCGGTTTGTAAATTATTGTTATTGAAAAGTCGGCACATGACGACAGCTAAACATCAAGTAGTTGTAATTTGTGTATTAAGACGTAGACAACCGCCAAACCACGCTCACGCATTTCAATATTATTATTTTTTACTTACGTGAATAACGAAAACCAAGGTTCAGAGAGTTAAATAAACAATTTTGTATAATTTAAATTTAAACAAATTTTCCTACCAAATTTAAATGGTTTTTGATAGTTTGTTCATATTGCTGACTCGACATTATGACTACACGCAAAAAAATCATGAATGTCTTTACTTTGGTGATGCTTGAGACTGTTTTAAAAGATTTTTGGCGTCCAAGTCTAACAAAAATTTTGGAGATCTGATTCTGCTGTAGATGTATAAAATAAACCGGTATGAAGAGAAGACCTAAGTTCTATTTAGCTAATGATGCTTATAACGAGATAGCTAAGTTTAAACAGAATTAGCTTATAACACGAGATTTGAAAAGCCACTTTTGTTTACTGTGTGAACTCACGAAATGTTTCTTGTAATTTTTTTTGTGATGTTTGAAATTTCTTCACTATTGTTATTGTACTTTGGAGCGTATAAATGTCGGAATTAATGCAAGTCTTTTGTCAAAATCTTTATGAAACCTAATGAAACCAAGAGTGCGTGTGAACTTACAAACTGTACTTATTAGTAATTAACCTAAAATTATTTTACTAATTGTGTACAACGGAGTATTATGTAGCGAAGCATGGGACGCTCTCTTACTCCTACCCGATGGACCGAAGACATCGTGACGTTCGCGGGATTGTCAGTGGATGATGAGGGCTTAGACTTGGTATTCCTGGGAGGATGTCTATTCTTACCAGTGGACTTCTACAGGTTGATGTTGGTGATAACGATGGTAGGGTAACTATTGCGCATCAAAGTGGTCATTAGGAGGGATCGAAGTTTTTTTTACAACTTATAGGATATCCTGTCAGTTTTTTTTTCTATCGTATTACGTCCCACTGGACAAAGGCCTCCCCAAAGTTTTTTTTAAATGAAAAAAACATTGTTGAGTTTCCTTGCATCCAACTAATCAATGCCCAGGCAGATTTCAACAGACCGTAGCATCCCTTAAACTAATAATAGGCCAAGAAATAGAAAACAACCAACGAATCCAAAAATGTATCGGGTTTTCGGGTTCACCGTAGCGTAAGCGGTGAGCGACCTGCAGGGCAATGGCGCTAATTTGAACGGTAGATCTAAAACAAAAACACAACCTATTAGGTAGGTATGTTACATTCAAATCGTGGCAAAAGCTGTAGTCAGCTTGAAACAAGACGCCAGAAATTTGATGACTTATGTTAATATTGCAGAAATTAATCACTTGACACTGGCAAGATTGTCTATATAGACAGGAGCCATAAAAAAGAAAAAAGAAGAAGAAGCGAAGAAGTGTTCCTTTTTTTAACTCAGCATTTTTGCAGTTTATTCAATCGATGTTGTTTAATACAATTGCATTTTGCCAATAAACTTAGTTTAAGATTATCATTCTTATTTTTCTAAAACTAATTAAAACGTGAAAGATTGCACTCTTAGCAGTTTTTCTACAGCATAGTCCTGTCAAACTACTTGAGCCCACTCTCGATAGCAGTATGCCACAAAAAATGAGGTCTGATATTTTCTGCGCCATTGAACTTTTTTTGTTACCACTTGTTGCGACTTCTCCACTTTGGTATTTAGAAATCAAGAACGACTGGAATTATAACGTTCCGATGCATCAAAAGATGACTTTTACTACATCTACGAGTATCTAAGATTTCGAGCAAAAGTTATTTTTTACTAAACATACTAATACATAATTACTTATTCGTTGCACTGTACCAGAAATACCTTATAATCGTTTCAGTACACTGATTAATTTTTAGGTCAAAATATCAGTTTTTGACCTAAAATCATTTTCTATGAACATACATTCTACATGCACGAAAATTGTGCAACATCGTCGTGTTTTACTCTAAGCATGACTGCATATCTGATACCTAAAGGTACATAAACTGTTAAAGTAGACTTATGCCCGGTCTACTGACTTCGTATAACTCTTCGCAAATACTCAACGAACTTTTGCATAAGCACACAAGCCGTGTGCTCAAGCCCATGTATGTTCAAAAGATACATATTAAATGGTTCCAAATGGCTGGCCATTGGCTTGTAAACGCGGGCTCAAATTGCGGGGATCCGGGCTGAGTCAAACCTTAACTTACGATAAGCACTGCTTCTACTTTGTAGGTGGTTGTGTAAAGCGGTGCCGAGGCGTGACGCTCACTCACAGGATAGCTGCTTGTCTATGGTTTCTTTGTGTAATGGTATAGTGACGTCATTTCTATTATACGCATAAAAATCTCTCATATCCAAGCCCATAATACCTATATAACACTTTGAAGACTGCTGTTGGAAAGGTATCAAGATCAAGGGGATGAAAGGGGATAGGGTGGATGGATATATAGATGTAGATTGCAGTTAGCCTATGAGATGCAGCCTACGAGGGCAGGTGAAAAAATGAGTGACGATATTCCTCATATTCTCTATCTCTCAGAAAGTTCAAAATCGGATACCAACACCTTTTTCAAATGTAGATTCAAAATGTCACGCTTCAGTTGGGGTCCAAATTTTCTGCATCACAACCAGGTTTTGGTTTATTTATAACTTCAAAAAAATACTAATAAGGCAATTTCTACAAAGACAAAGCAGTAAATCCATACTATATCTATTGTTTATCCTGGTTATCTATCAGACGGTTTACACGGCAGAATACTGCACCGTTCCAACCATCATGGCCAGGTAACTATTAATTCAAACCTGTAATTGGGGTAAGCTTTTTCTCATGGGAATTCTAACCGTAAGTCGAACGAAACTTTCACAGATCGCGGCTTTTACTGTGGCACAAGGTGGTACAGACAATAAAATGCAGCGTGCGACATGATGCTGTTAATTTCCTTGTTAATTTCAACGGTCAAAGTTACGGTACGTTTTGGATAGTAGTAAAATTCGTCTGTCATATTTGTTGAGTGAATATTCTCCTAATTAATCATCAATAAATTTTTCAACGGCAAAGTTATTGCCGTTGAAAAATTCTTGCGGTAGTCAATGGCGCGTCGTGGTCACACCAACGTTCAACTTCCAAACTATTGCCAATTCTCGGTAGTGTCTCGGTAACTATTAAATAATTAGTTCTTTACTAGCACCGGTAGAGCACCGGTGGTCTAGTGGGAGTGACCCCGCCTTCCGATCGTAAGGTCGCAGGTTCGAATCCGGTCGTGCACCAATGGATTTTTCTATCGAAAAATTTATGTGCGCAATGCCAGTGCTCTTAAACGGTGAAGGAAAACATCGTGAGGAAACCAGTTAGTATTCTAACAGCGGCGATGGGCTTGCAACCTGTCACGTATGGAATACTAACTACTGCAAAATGTGGGTATGTGCCAAATGTAATGTTTGGACGTACCTCTGACTACCCCCCTTAGACATCCTCAAAGAATCTTGAATTAGTACCTACTTGGTACTGGGAGATCTGAAGGGATATCTACCGTACCTGGGGATCAAAGTCGTGAAGCTGTTTCAGTTTTTCAGTTTACTAGCACTTTACTTTATTGACGGCAGATATGTGTGGGTACACATGCACTCTATCTGCCGTCAATAAGCGTAGCTCGGTTTGAAGGTTCTGGGTACCGGTAGAGTCAGGCACACGAGGTCTGCAGGTCTTTGATCTCCACTTCTTTTTCTTGTCATGTCACTATTTCTGTTGAAACTAGTGACATGACACACAGAAGACAGTGGGGTGAAAGGATTTTGTCGACACAATGAGGCTGCTTTTTTTTTGTCTTGGAACTTTTTTAGGTTCTAGAATATACTATTTGTCTCGCGACGATTTTCTTCAGTACGGTACTCATACATTTTAGAATACAAAACACTCATTGATGCACGACTTTTGAACCCACGACCTGGATCGGAAGGACTAGACCACCAGTGCTCTCAAGATTGCCCCTTGCAAGATACGATAGGTTGCTCATCTACATAGATAGGTTACCTACCTATCTATGTAGTTGAGCTCAACCAATACGCAATGCCGGATCTGAACTTGGGCGACAGCGACGGACGTGACAAGACGTGACATGACGCCGGATGTATGGGTTAGAACCTTGAATAGTTGCCTTGCTCAAAGACACAGCAATATTATACCTACACTCGACTGCATTATCAAAATGATATCTTTTCTTCGTCGGTCAAAGATAAGGTATGTCAAAGATGAAGCGTTCCTTTCTCTGTTAGATTACTTACTGTATTCGCTTCAATAGTGCATTTTATTACAGTTTAACGAGGACTATACAAAAGAGCGATAGATACCAAGCCGAGTTTGTTGCCTGTTCTTCTCGGTGTTGGTCGCGTGGAACTGGCACTAGAGTCACCTAGTTTTAAGACGGTTCAAGGTGATCCTCGTGATTTTATTGTATAAACATATTTTGACTTTGACTTCAACTTTGTAATTGTTTTATACAACTTGTTAGGGAACTGGCTAGATGGCTCATCTGATGTTGAGTGGTAACCATCTCCAATAAGCATAACCATAATACAACCACTTTATACACATAACCTTTGCAGCGTAAGTCACGCTCGATAGGATAGTGCCCTACGGTACGGTACGGTACGGTAATGCGAGGGCGTAGCCTCCCAACGACAGCAAATCCTAGGAACCCCCAGGTCACTCCTTCACGCCTGTGAAGCCCCCAGGAAGCTTCTGCGCTTTTGGGAGGAGCTATAGGCTGGCTACAACTGTAGCCAGATCACCCCTCACGCACAATGGACCACCTTAGAGTCTAAATGCGGGCACAGGAGTCCAAATCAAGTATCAAGTGCCCTACGTTACACTGCATGCGGCAATATGTCACCGGCAACCAAAACATCCTGTGTATTGGTTGCCGGTGAAATATTGACGCATGCATACCTATTGACGCATGCATTTCTGTTTGGCGGCAGAAATGAACATGGTGATAGTTCTTCCCCGGACAAGCGCTTCACAAAGCTCTGCTACTCTTAAAATGGTGATGACTGTGTCTCGTCCTTGTTCCAATAGCCTCTGTTTATGCAAACTGTTTCTTTAGAATGTGATAATAGAGTGCTAAGTAGAATGTTTTTTATAGTGAGAATCTACATGCGTGCCTTGCTGTAATATTACCAATGCACGCATCCATGCAGCTACCATTGATTGCCGTCTCATGATTGTTCCTTATTATTAGGAAATTCTGATCGAACAACTAATTACTTACATGTTAAATGTATAATGGCAGCTTTTATGTTTTTAGTTTATAGTAGGAATCTACATGCGTGCCATTTCTATTAAAGGTACATACATATATTTTGACACTAGCTGCGCCCCGCTGTTTCACCCACGCAGATTTAGACCTCGGTATTCCCACGGGATAAAAAGTAACCTGTGTGCTATTCTAGACTATAATCTATCTCTCTGCCAAGTTTCATCCAGATCCGTTGAGCTGTTCCGGCGTGAAAGAGTAACAAACATCCATCCATACTTACAATAATTATGTGTTTGTTTTTCTGTTTCTTTAAATACTACCTGTATTAATAAAAAAAAACATATTAAAAACGTTTTTAAACTTCCGACTTCATCATTATACGAAGTTCTTTTGCAACTGTTAGAACCAGAGGCTATGTTATTATAAATAATTCAAAGAAAACTTGAATATTATAATAAGTGAGCTGACTTCAATAACACTGAAAACATAAAACAGCAAAATACAAAATTTAATTGGATGAAATAACTTTTTCCTATACTAATACTGAACCAGTTTTGATGAAATTTCTATAGGACCATTCTGAAGTATGTCATACCTAACTGTCCTTTCACCTTCCTAATGTCCTTTTTAAAAAATTGAATTTTAAAATCAAATAAACAGAAACAAAAACAAAACAAAAAAAATACAGTCGAGTTGAAAATCTCCTCCTTTTCTAGAACGGAAGGAAGTTTGTCCTGTTCTTCTAGGTTTTATCGTGTGGCTCTTAGATCACATAGCTTTAAGGCTCCGGCGACAGCGGCTCGCAATTTCAAGGTGCGATTGGCTTTTATTTCATTTCGGGGAGGTCACCACAAATAATATGTTCGAACAGTATTTATGCGTGTCACTTTAGAGTTATTCTTTCAAACAACCTCCCCGAAATGAAATAAAATGAAATAATAGCCAATCGCACCTCGAAACTGCGAGCCGCTGTCGCCGGGCCCTTAAAATTGGTATTCGCTGGTCCGTGTTCTGCTCAGTAAAAAGTTGTGAAAAAAAAGCGAAATAGCAAATGAAATGAAATGCCATCTAAAGTCTGGAGCCGGTGTTCGCGTGAAGTAAGCCGTCATGCAACGCTGGTGATGCGTGACTATTGCATCCGGTCGCGACCCTCCCTGCCTTGCAGCCATGGAGCCATGGTACCGGGACACGGACAGGGTCCTGGGGGAAAGGGGCGAGACAAGAGATAACGTTGTTTACCATCAAACATACAGGTGCATGTAAGTTGTGGTAGCGGCTCGCCTTCCGGGTTCAAAACCAAACCAATGAGTTACTGTTTTTCTGTTCATACATTACTACCTACATTAGCCTACGTAGCTCAGTTGGTAGTAGCTCTGCTTTCTGCGCCGTAGGTCGTGGGTTCGATTCCCACCGTGAACAAACATTTGTGTGATGAACATAAATGTTTGTTCTCTGTCTGGGTGTTATATAATATTATAAGTATGTATTTACAAAAAAAAAGTATTATAAGTAGTATATCAGCTATCTGGTTCCCATATTACAAGCATAAGCTTAGTTTGGGGCTAGATAGTGCTGTGTGAAAAGTCCACCAATATTTATTTATTTATTTATTTATGTGCACAGTGCACGCTCGACGCTCGACGCTCGAAGCATCGCGAGACGTTTCTCAGTGTCTCCTACGTGCTTTTCCGTGTACGAACTTCAACTTCTGAATGCAAACTTTTAAAATAGGTAATAAAATACCATGAAAATACAACATGCATGAAATGGTGATTTTTTTTAATGTATAATTATGCAACAAATCTACAAATTTTAGATTTGATTTGCTGAATATAGAAATGGCTATACCATCCAATTTAAAGAATTCAATTCTGAGGCTTTTCATGAGGCTTAACATCTGTATGCCTCAAGTTGATGGACGCAGGGCAGTGCATCGTAGGGCACGTTCCTATTGTGCGTGACCTACGTGGCAATGTTTTGTTTATAGGTAGAATAGAATAGAATAGAAAATTGTTTATTTTATCTCATAATTTTTTAAAACACTTTTACAATTTCATTTTTTTTTTTTTTTTTTTGGTGATGGTTACCACTTAACATCAGGTGGACCATCTGCTTGTTCCATCAGCTAGTTGTATAAAAATAAAATAAATTCTAGCTTCATCAAAGTTTTATAAGTTAAATAATGCTGGACATAAATAATGCTGGACAATCCACACAGCACCATCTAGCCCCAAAGTAAGATACTCAAAGCTTGTGTTATGGGGTACTAGACGATTGATATATTTAATACATTATATACTTACATAGATAGATATTTTGTATTATACATAAACACCCAGACCAATGGAACACATTTCTGCAGATCGTACACAAATTTGTTCCGAGGCGGGAATCCAACCCGCAACCTCTGGCGTCGCAGGCGGACTCTCGCCCGCTGCGCCACTGAGGTCGTCAGTTAAAAAAGTGAAGCGTCTGTTGTTATGAAAATATTTTCTTTTAATTATTATAACGGCAAGACTGTATGACTTACCTAGTTGGCCTCCAAGATCTCTAGATTAGAATAAGTAGGGACACCTAGCAACCTACTAACCTAATCATGGAGATTACTCCAACTAAACACAGCCAACATTTATTTATATTTTGTTAAATCATTTTGGATTTTATGTTTTAGGTATGTAGCTATTTAAGTAACTTATTTAATGATTAGGTACCACGCAACAATAATTTATAAACTTACATACACACATACATACATAAAATCACGCTTATATGCCATAGGGGAAGGCAGAGACCATGGACGGATTTCCACTTATTCTTTATTTATTTTTAAGTTTTTTGTGTTGTTCACTAACGTGCCATTTTACACTTTACTTACTGTACCTTTTAAGGAGAAAAACCTAGTGTATAAATTATATTAACCTACACACGGTAAGCATCAGTATTTATGTAACGGCATTATAAAACCACAGATGATCTGCGACATTTACTTCTCCACTTCAAATAAGTTCCAAAATAGATTTTATGAATCGTGAAATGCATTTCCCGTGTATGAACCCTTTATTTTTAATTACTACCTTCCGGCAGCGACTTTGCTCATTAGTTATAATATGTAGGGCACTCGAAAACATACCTGATAGAAAGAGTGTTAAAATAAGGATAGATTTTTGTACTTGTTAATGGAACGAGTACCTAATCTCCAGGCACACTAGATATTCCTTCAGATCTCTTAGTACCATGTACTGACTCCTGATTCTTTGAGGATGTCTAAGGGGGGTAGTCAGATGTACGTCCAAACATTGTATTTGGCACATATCATTTTGCAGTAGTTGGTATTCCAGGTTGCAAGCCCATCGCCGCTGTCAGATGCTGACTGGTTTCCTGACGATGTCTTTCTTCACCTTCACCTTCTTCACCTTCACCTTCTTCACTTTCACCTTCTTGTTTTAGAGCCTTGGTATTTCGCACATGATTTTCAGATACGAAAAATCCATTGGTGAACTTGCTACCAAACGAAGGCGGGGTCACTCCCACTAGACCACCGGTGCTCTTATCCAGTAAATATACATTATTTAATAATTACCTATAGTAAATGTAAATAAATAAATAATAAATATTGGTGGACTTTCCACACAGCACTATCTAGCCCCAAACTAAGCTTATGCTTGTGATATGGGAACCAGATAGCTGATATACTACTTATATACTTTTTTTTTGTAAATACATACTTATAATATTATATAACACCCAGACAGAGAACTGTAAATGTACATAGTGAACTTCACCTTTACAGAGCAAAAAATAGAATAAAAATTGCTTTGCAAGTTTAGATAATTATGAACTGCCGTGCGTCCAATATTTTGAACATTCAATTATCGAATATTCAATTTAAGGCCTTTAATTAGACCTTTCAAACCGAAACACAGCAACGCTGCTTGGCGGCTGAAATCATGGCGGTATAGTTCTCTCCGGACGAACTTTTCGATACACAAACGTTTCCAAATGGAAAGCCACTTTTAAGTTCGTATAAAGCAGAGGGCTGTATAAAACTGCGCCCAATCCGGCTGTATAGAAGCTGTATAGAAGCTTACAACTACCAGTATGCGACAAGAACTACAGCCAAGAGCTCTAAAAATAACGCTTTCTTAGCTCTGAAATCAACACTTGCGCTACTTGGGATGCTATTAAAATTTAAAACACAAAATAAAATCGGCTCGTTAAGCTATAATCCTACGCGAAATGAAGTGCAATTACAGGATTAAACGAACTCACCTGAGTGATGTTCTATCCTGATTATTTAAGTAATTCTTCTGGGATGACTGTTGTAGTATCGATACAATCGTGCTAAAATCCGCGTATCCAAAGCAACTCTGCAAAAAAAAAGTATAACAACCTGGCAACACAACTATCCTACAATCATTACGTTTAGAGTTAAGCATGTCAATGGGAAGCTATGAAGTCCTAGCTGTTGGGAGGGTGGGACTTTCTCATCCCAGAAGAATTACTTAAATAATCAGGATAGAACATCACTCAGGTGAGTTCGTTTAATCCTGTAATTATTTTTCGTAATTATTCTGGGATGACTGTTGTAGATGTTTAGAGGGCTGAACTAATATAAAACCACTATAAAATCACATTATTTATTAGAAATAAAATTGCACAACCTTTCCCCTAAAGATTAATTAATCATTTTCTTATAATTAGGCTCCTTTTAGGAGTAGATAATTGTTCTAAATCAAGTTAAAGTGAATAACCAAAAGTTGAGATCCAGGAATCATTCTTCCCCTAGTTATAACTATTATTATCATTAAAATCACAGCAATAATACCTATCATTAATTAACTGTTACATACTTAATGCTTCTAAAACTAGTTTTTTCTCCTAACTAGACTGCCAATTGCATTTGCAAAAGCAGCTTGAGCATTATCATTATTTCGCAGGGGTCTGTTATAATGTTTTGCAAAAGTCATTGACTTGGCAGACCAGCCTACTGCTTTTAAAATACTATCTACTGTAAGACCTTGTCTTAGGGCTTTAGAGGATGATGCATGTCGGGTAGAATGAGAGGTGAAAATTGAAACATCAATTCCACTGTCTTTCATCACTTGTTTAAGCCACCTGCTTATGGATTGAGTAGTAGCTCTTCTATAGGGTTTTTTAAAAGTAAGAAACAAGTACTCAAATGAATCATCCTCTTGTCTAAGTTGCCTTGTCATTTCCAAATAACGGCACAGAGATTTGACCGGGCAAATATCTGGGTTCTCTAGATAAGGTAGGCATATTTTTGATAAACACCTGCCTGGGGTTGATGTTTTTAAAATGTCCGACAGTATGATTTCCACTCCACTCTCAGTAACTATAATGTTCTTATGTCTTATGACATTTAAAGTCTGAATTCTTTGACCAGTTGTAAGAGCTAATAACATAGCTGTCTTTTTGGTAACTTTTTCTAAGTCTAAATCTTCAAGAGGATGCCATTGTTGCAAAAAAGTAAGAACAATATTCGGGTCCCAAGTGGACGTATATTTTGGTGCGAATGGCCTAATCTTAAATACTCCTTTGAACCAACGTTTCATACGATCGTCATTACCAATATGATTGCCTATTATAAGAGAGAGTGCCGAACGATGGCAGTTTAATGTTTGGTAAGAGGCACCCCTATTGAAAATTGTCATTAAATATGATAATACTTTAGGCACTGAGGCACACAGTAGATCTTGATCATTAGACTTGCAATACTGCCACCACTGTCGAACACAACAGTCATATTGTTTTAAGCTATTTTTTGATAAGGACTTAATCATTATTTCAATGGCACCATCTCCTACCATTCTTCTTTTCATAGATTGCCTGATAATGTACATGCCCCCAGGGTAAGATGTGGATGCAATGGGTGATGAGCTCTGGAAAAAGAGGTTAAAAGATATTTAGACGGTCCAAATATCATTATTTCTGAGACTGCCATAGACTTAATCAGGGGATACCAAGCCTGGGTGGGCCAAATTGGAAACACTAAAATACCTACAGCCTTGTCTGTTCTGATTTTTTGTAAAACTTTCAAAATTAAAGAAAATGGAGGGAATGCATAAAAGAAAAATTTACTCCATTTAATGGTGAAGGCATCTATATTCCATGCAAAAGGGTCTCTATGCCAAGACACATATTTGTAACATTTTGTGTTTGAACGAGAAGCAAACAAGTCAATCTCAGGTGAACCAAGGGATTCAACGATCCTATCAAATGTGTCTTGGCATAATTCCCATTCTGTATCCATATTTGAGCTGCGAGATTCAAAATCTGCTTCTTTATTATCCTTCGATTTAATGTATGATGCAAAAATCCATAAACCCTTAGCTTCACACCATTGCCAAATGTGTTTTGAAAGGTCATTAAGCAAAGGAAACTGGACAGAACCCATCCTATTAATGTATGAAATGGCAGTTGTATTGTCAATTCTCAATAAGATTTCACAATTTTTTAGTTTACTTGCAAAACATTTTAATGCAAAAAATGCTGCTAAAAGTTCTAGATAATTTATATGATATTGTGTTTCTTTTAGGTTCCAGCTACCTCTAGCTGTTTTATTATTACAGACTGCTCCCCAACCTGACAAAGAAGCATCAGAAAAAATCTCTGCAGAAAAGTTATATTGCTTAATTTGATTGGATTTAGTTAATATGTTTTTCTGCCACCAAAACAAATCTAATTTCGCTTCCTTATTAATTTCCATAGTATAATCATAGTTCCCCCCACTACGTTCCAAAGCTAAGAATTTCTCTCTTTCTAAAATTTTTGTGTAAACAAAGCCATAAGATATTGCCATGCAGACTGATACAAGATTTCCTAATAATATTGCAAAATCTCTAATAGTACATTTTTCAAGTTTTAAGAATTTATTTATAAGTATTAATATTTTTTCCCGCTTCTTTTTTGTAGGACTCAGAGTCATATCAATTGAATTTATTTCAAAGCCTAAAAATTCCCTTATATTTGATGGGTTGATTTTGCTTTTATCGGTATTAATGACAAAGCCCAAACACTCTAAAAGCTCATACACAATCTTGGTATGTCTTGCACAATCCTGATATGAAGCTCCTAGGCAAATTAAATCATCTAAATAAATTACAACTCTAATTCCTTGTTCTCTCAGACATTCTATGACAGGCTTTAATAGTTTTGTGAAAACAAAGGGAGCTGTATTTAAACCCATTGCTAGGCAATTATACTCATACAGCTTGTCATTAAACTCAAATCTTAAATACTTCCTATCATTTACATGAACTGGGACTAAATAGTAAGCATTTTTCAAATCTATTGTACTCATAAAGTCCTTTCTTGAGAGTAATTTACAAACAGTCCTTATATCCTCCAGTTTGAAATGAGAAGTTTCTATAAACTTGTTTAGGTTCTTCAAATTAAGAATAAACCTATGAGATCCATCATTCTTAGGTATGCTAAATATAGAGGAAACAAATTGGTCAGGAACAGTTTTGCATTGTGAAATTGCACCGATGTCTAAAAGTTTTTTAATCTCAGTCTCCATGATAAGTTTATTTGATTTATTTAATTTAACTTTAACCGGCTTACATCTTTGGACTGGCAAAATTGAAAAGGGTATTTTATAACCATTCAACCATTCTAAAATCGTGGGATCTTGAGTAATTCTTTTCCAACATATGTTGAAATATTGTAATCTACCAGCAAAACATACCTCTAAGGATATTTCGCACGGCCTCTGTTGGATGGGCCAGCCTGATGACCCCTGTCTGGGGGCTTGTATGAATGTCGCTGCTGCTGATATTGGCCCACTGGCCGCTGGTGATATGCCCCTCGTTTGCCTTGGGTCTGGTACTGGTGCGGTTGACGATGGGGCTGCTGGTAGTTTTTTGAACTTCTTTTATTGTTTAGATGGCTTGATGATTTATTTGCTGCTATTCTCGGCTTAATAATATTAACAGCTCTTTTTATAGTGGAAAAAGATTTCACAGAGTCTTCCAAATTTGAATATAAAAATTCTCCCCTGCGGTTCTCTTTCAGGGCTTCTGTTAGGTTTTTATCCAAAAATGGACTTATCAGCTTTCTGCGAATGTCTGTGTATTGAAAATGTATGTTACAGATCAAACGAGAGGATTCTCCCAGTACCTTTATGACTTCCCCTTTAGAAAAATCTTTTTTCGACAGACTCTGAATAGCTTGTGCCATCTTTGCCACTGACTGACCAAGCACTAGCTGACGTTCTTGCAACTGCTTGTCTCGGATCTTTGCCGCTGGAGGCAAAATACTAGTCAACTCAACATTAATTTTGGGCGCCTCTAACAGCCTGCAATTATTTGGAATTTTCAAGTCGATTATTTTATCCTTCTCTGCTTTAGTGAATCCTTTTTCAAGGATGGTCTCCATCACCGAAGCCAAATTCGGATGAATGTCTTCACTGTAGCTTGTATCTTTAGAAGGCTCTCCCAAAGCTTCCGCTATCAGTGCCTCCTCTGCCTCTTCTGAAGAGTTTATATCTGCCTCAGGGATCTCTGCCTCTGGGATCTCTGTCTCTGGCATTTCTGCATCAGGGGTCCTTGCCTCTAGGCCTCCCAACAGGATTGGATCCACATCCAGTACAGATTCTTGATCTGAAAATTGTATGTCAGGGCTGTAGCTTTTTTAAAAATCTATAAATGATCTCTCTCCCACGGAGAGAGCGCAAAGTTGCCACGCAAAATTGCGAAAGATATGCATTATTGCGGCATTGTCCTGATTTTTCAGCTAAACATAACCTTTCCCACGGAAAGGTACATATTGTAACACAATATGTAATTAATTACATGTAGGTAGGGCAAGCCTAACCCTTAGCCCGAAGTTGTATCAGCTCGTCTTGCATGTAAAATTAAATCATCATTTTTTGATTATATATACCAGCAGCTCCCAAAATGGCCGCCCGACGCCGGCCGGCATATTCCTACTAGGAATTTCCTAGCACTATGTGCTCTAAAAATACGCCTCTCATGTGGACTAGGTATGATTTGACGTGTAAATAACGTTGAATAGGGACGAAACAACTTTATAGTACATAAAGTTACAATTACAAGCCAAACTTGGAGAATCTCTTACCTTCCATATCTTCCATTTCGATTTGTCTTTTATATTTCTTTATTTTCCTTTCCAACTTCCGTATTTTCTTGTCCGGACTTGTAGCTCTACGCTTAGGCATGATGAATTCACCACACTACACACACAATTTACTGGTTTTTTAATACTTTTACAAAAAGTTTTGAGAATTCGCGTAAAAACGCCAACGACGCGGTAAAGCGCGAAAGAACGAATGATTGTAGGATAGTTGTGTTGCCAGGTTGTTATACTTTTTTTTTGCAGAGTTGCTTTGGATACGCGGATTTTAGCACGATTGTATCGATACTACAACAGTCATCCCAGAATAATTACGAAAAATAATTAGGATTATTCGTTAGCAAGTAAAAATGGTTCAGTGACAGAAAATTTAATTTGTATTCTCATTCACTACCAAAAAAAGGTTTATTATGTAGACTGAAAAATTATACATGCCCTTTTTTGTTGGATTGGTAAATAAAAGGGGCCCCGAAAATTGCGTTACCTAAGGGCTACGGCATTGGTTCTACGGCCCTAGCTTCAAGATTTTTAGTGGGAAGGACGCTTAGGTCTGTGCGTCGGAAAAATTAACACCTGTTTTTATCCCACAAACAATCCTATCCTGTGGCAACGAGTTCTACAAGTGTCTACTAAGCCCTTATTTCTCTTGGTAACAAGCAATAACTCTATTTTGGGGGTACGCAGTAGTCAATTTAGTAAACGGTAGGAATACCATATCATAACAATGACGTCATTACACACTCTACACATTCGGAATTATGTTGTATTCGTTGCATAAACAAGAACTCAACTTCTCAAAATCGTAATCTAATTATGTAGGAAAACTTGTATTGATCATAGCGAGATTTTTCAGACAACTTGGTTGTGATTTTTCGAATTTGAGTTTAGTGATTTCATATCTTTCAACTTGCCGAAACGTGCGAGCGAGAGATACATCGCTCATGTCATAGCCTTAAAGCAGGGCCCGTACCACCATCTATCGAAGCATTCTTATTTCAATATTACTTTTATACAACTGCATAGAGTTAGCTTCATGATGAAAATGTAAAGTAATATTGAAATAAGAATGCTTTAAGTGATGGTGGTATGGGCCCAGGTCGCAAGAGGTCATACGACCTCCAGGATGCCCACAGCGGAGCATGACAGGTGAAACAAATGAAGTTATTGCGATGGAAAATTGTAAGCTGAGAGTACCACCCTACTGGCCTTGATCACGCACAGTTCCGAGCCAGCGGCTCGATACATGAGATACGGGCACCAGCCACCCGGCACTGTAACTTGACTCCGCTCGGGTCGTGCTCGGAGTTTCGTCAACATCTTTTACAATAAGAACATCTGCGAATGAAGCTGGCAATCCAGTACCTATCGGAAACAAGTTCAAGTGTTTTTTGGTTTTTATCCTACTAATATTGCAAACGCGAAAGTTTGTAAGTATGGATGGATGGATGGATGTTAATCTTTCACGCCGGAACGGCTGAACGAATCTGGATGTAACTTTGCAGAGAGTAAAAAATAGAATAACTTTTTAAATGATACTAGCGAACCGCCCGCGCGCCCCTGCTTTTCACTAGTGCACATTGTTTTTCTACTATATCATGCATGTATTATACATATTACCTATAAACCTTCCTCTTGAATCACTCTATCTATTAAAAACCACATCAAAATCCGTTGCGTAGTTTTAAAGATTTAAGCATACATAGGGACATAGGGATATAGGGACAGAGAAAGCGACTTTGTTTTATACTATGTAGTGATAGTTCGTCTGAGACTATACGTAGCCTGACGTGCGGTATAGGTCTCACGGCATTTTCCACCTTACACCAACTCATGTCTTTCACAATTATCGATAAATCTATTTGCTCCCGACAAGTTCTATTGATTTTGTCGATCAATTATTTAGAATACCCAAACCTCGCTACGTAAAATGAGTTGCATCAAAGCGCCATCGTTGATAAAATACATGACCCCGCCGTTCCCAGCGCTTTATTTAGCACACGCCAACAATGACTATTGTGAGTATGGTAATAGAATGCGATGAAACACTAACTAAAACTATTATAGAGGTTTAGCAATACCTGAAGTGCTCTATAGCGTATCTATAGTTGCTCTCAAATTAAGATCGAATTCCAACGACCAACTCGGACCTATACCTACCTACTCAGATTCATCTACATACACGGATCATTGATAATAACTCTTCGTCAAAAAAGCTGACTTCAATAACACTGAAAACATAAAACAGCAAAATACGAAATTTAATTGGATGAAATAACTTTTTCCTATACTAAAACTGAACCAGTTTTGATGAAATTTCTATAGGACCATTCTGAAGTATGTCATACCTAACTGTCCTTTCACCTTCCTAATGTCCTTTTTAAAAAATTGAATTTTAAAATCAAATAAACAGAAACAAAAAAAATACAGTCGAGTTGAAAATCTCCTCCTTTTCTAGAATGGAAGGAAGTTTGTCCTGTTCTTCTAGGTTTTATCGTGTGGCTTTTAGATCACATAGCTTTAAGGCTCCGGCGACAGCGGCTCGCAATTTCGAGGTGCGATTGGCTATTACTTCATTTTATTTCATTTCGGGGAGGTCAACACAAATAATATGTTCGAACAGTATTTATGCGTGTCACTTTAGAGTTATTCTTTCAAACAACCTTACCTTTAAGGCGTTTCAAAGTAATCCTTTTCGACTTTGACTAGAGATAAATGCCACTAGCAATCACCATCCAACGGCAGCCCTCAGAATGTTGCTCAACTAAATCGATTGGTCAGTAATAATCAATGTACGCAATCACCGAGTTAAACATCGTATAGCTCATTCAATAATGGGTGACCACAGACCGCTAAATATTGCTAAGTGATTTTAGAAACGGTGGGTTCCGCTTGTTAAAACATAAAACTCCTATATATCCCCCGACTAGTTTTCGCAGCGCACCTATGTAACCTTGGGTTACATTATTGGAGTTTTCCAAATTTTATTAAAATATGAATTATCCTAATTTGCCTGTCTACTTGGGATAGAATCCTACTTCTATTATAAACGAGAAAGTTTATAAGTGTGGATGGATGGATGGATATAGGCGGATGTTTGTTACTCCTTCGCGCTGGAACGGCTAAACGGATCTGGATGAAACTTGGCAGAGAGATAGATTATAATCTTAAATAGCATATAGACTACTTTTTATTCCGTGGGAATACCAGGATTTAAATCTGCGCAGGTGAAACCGCGGGGCTTAACTAGTTGAATAAATTTATTTTTGACAACAAACACACAGAAGAAGCGTACTGATTAGTGCAGGTAGCTTCACAACGGAGAAATAATTTTTCAAATCGGTCCAGTAGTATCAGAGCCTATTGAATACAAACAATCAAATCTTTCCTTTTTATAAATGTACTACTATAGTAATGACCCGTCCGCGCGCCCCTGCTTCGCACGGGTGCACATATCATGCATGTATTATGCATATAAACCTTCTTCTTGAATCACTCTATCTATTAAAAAAAACCGCATCAAAATCCGTTTCGTAGTTTTAAAGATTTAAGCATACAAAGGGACATGGGGACATAGGGACAGAGAAAGCGACTTTGTTTTATACTATGTAGTGATTATTATTATTGGTACCTATAGATTACGTATAATGCCAAGATCCAGTGTGGTACCGTTTCAGTTTAGTGAGGCGTAGGCAAAGGTAATAATAAAGTGGATTGACTTTAGTATTGTTTACATTGGGGTCACCATGCATGCAGAATGGAGACAAAAGCGTGGGATGTGACATTGCTGATGAGGGCACCCACGTCTGCTAAAGTTTTTGCCAATTTAAAATGATACAAGCCACCGAGGACCGTTTGATGCTACGATTGTTTTTGAATCAACGGTTATTTAACTCTATTGTGTAGAACAAAGTTTATTTCACAGCCTAATGAAGCTGTAATGAGCTGTGCTTACTCTTAGCTATTCTGTAATAAGAGCCAGTGCTCTTAGTGTAGAATCTTAGGGTTTAATGATAGCAGCTCTGGCTCGCGGTCGTGGGTTCAAAACCAGTGTACCAATGAGATGAGTTTTTGTTCAGAAGTTTTTATTTGTAACTCTTTCAAACGGTGACGTAAAACATTGTGAGGAAAATTAATGTTGAAAACTCGTAAAGTTCTAAAACATTACTTAAGTAAGTGTTCTAAAGGAGCCCCTGTGAGGCGCACTTGAAATCCTTTCACCACATCGCTTTAAAAGAAACTAGTGACAAAAAGAAGAAGAAGAATCAATTCTATTATGTTTCCCCTTAGAAGGGGAGGGTCGTGCAATACCTCTTGGTTCATAACTTTTTGGACGATGTAAAATGTTAACTTTGAATAAGTTAGATCTTTTAACCCCCGGTTTCTTGAACGCGCGATCAACACTAATCGGCTTGACAAGTAACTTGCTATTTCAGCTTTAACTTAAAATTAGATAGAGATAGCAAGTGATTTTACAGTCGATTAGTGTTGATCGAGCATTCAAAAACAGGGGGTATGTCGCTCAAAATATATTTGGAGGTAGACACCGCTCGTTTAGAACCAAAATCGGAAAGAAATTATTGTTTGTAGGTGCATGATTCAACTTCCGCTCCCAAATCCGCCTCTAATAACACAAAATGACACAGTTTCTTTTATTGCATGTTATTATACTGACATTCGTTTTTTTGTTACAGACTCCAGAAAGAATTGAGTGTACTCAACTTTCGAAAAGTGTTTGTGAGCAAAATGGCGAAGCGGTGAAACCTCCAGATAAGACGAACTCGGATATAAGGAGTACTGAAGTGAACGCGTTAAACTTAGAGGTGGAGACATTGAGGTGGCAGCTATCTCAGGTATGATTCTATAGCAATGATAGAGCAATGCATTGAGCGGCCACGCGCGGGCCTAAACGAAACTCAACCTATCGGTGCCTTATCTAACGGTATGCCATTAAATATCAAATAATTTTTCACACTCGACACTACTTTATATTACTTTATATTACTTTATATTACTTTATATTACTTTATATTACTTTATATTACTTTATATTACTTTATATTACTTTATATTACTTTATATTACTTTATATTACTTTATATTACTTTATATTACTTTATATTACTGTCATTTTACTCCACACTACGCAAAATTTATACTAGTGCGATGTCAAAAGGATGACCCTTGACAGCTCATAATTATACATAATATTCGATTACTTAACCAAGCAAACACAAAAATTCTGTTGTTGGATAATCCTAAACTAAACTAATCTGACAGATCTAAAATTATAGCCGTTCTTGTTGTTCTGTGTTTTAGAAAGGGATGGCAATATTTTTAGTGCAGTCAAATTAGGTTAAGTTAGGAACATTGAACAGCAGAATTGGCACCATTATTGCTATTCCAAATTTAAATTACGCGAATAGTTATAGATAAGGTTGTAAGTGTACATTTTTTATTCGTAGGTGTAAATAGCAAATCAATTCGTACATTTCACGTTGCGAAAACTATGTCGTAATGCGTCGCGAACTGAATGCAAACTGCGATTGTTGACGATGCGCTGGCTTTCCATGTTATTATAAACAAAGTACTTAAGAATGCGAGTTGTTTTCTGATGAGTTCATTATTTGCCACGCTTATGCAGTCTGTATCTTATTTAAATTACGAGAACCTATCTTATTTGCGAACTTTTTGACTTTCAGACCGAAACGAACCGGCAAATGCACATAGCATTACTAAAGCAGGTAGTAAGTTTTCTGAGCAGAGTGAAGGAGCATATCGAATGCCAGACGCCAGAGCTGACATCTCGCAAGGACTCCCTGTCCACCAGACTGGCTCCGCGGTCCTTTAACGTGGCGGACTTACCGAGATCCAGATCGGTGGTACACGTGAACAAAAACCCCGAGTTCTCCTTGAGTCCAGCCAAGAAAATGAACACGAGGAAGATCAGCAAGTCGATAAATAACGTCTATGGATACAAAACGGACTATGGCGGGAGCTGGTAAGTTGGACTTAGACTGGAAAATGTACGCCTTTGACGAATTTTTACTCAAAAGAGATATCTGCTAGGTAAAAATTTACAATAAACTTCTGTTTTTTTTGGAATGTACCTATGCATATTTTTTATGTAATTTGATATTGTATTCATACCGCGGGTTACATATTTTTTGGATTTGGTTGCTAGAATAACATCAACCAACCTTCTTACTTTTAGGATCCCGTCCAAGCTATTCTCAACTCCAGAAGAAGAGTCTACGCAGAAAATTTCAGAAGAAATTACCAGATTGATAACTCTTGCCAATACCGTGCTAAGTACGAAACTACCTGATCTAGCTTGTACGTACAGTGAACCCGAATATGCATCTATTAGTGAAACAGCTGATGATAAAAGCCAAAAAATCAATTCAATTTCTTCCTTAAATCTCACAGATGAAGACATTACCAATGAGTTTATTTTGAATACAATTTGCAACAGTGAGGATGCTTTCAATGAAATCTCTAATGATTTCATAGAAACTAAAATTGGGAAAACAAATGACTTTATATTGTCACCTTCGCCATTACCTGTTAGCGGTTTAGAAAACGACTTCGCCGAAGTAAAAATAATTGGTAACAGTACGGTAAAAACTACGAATGAGTCGACAAAGGCGCAAATATTCGTGGAGAAGAGAAACGAATACAATCACGCGGCCAATTTTGTAGAAGACGAAAGTGGATTCTCGTCCATGAGTTCGTTCCAAGAAATAGGAATACCGATCATAAGCATCATACCTCCGTCGCCGTGCAAGGAAGTCAGCTACATCGACGACATCACAGATATCTTGGAAGACACAAAGTGGAAGAGCGACCCCGTAGACCTCAATAAACAATCCGTTAAGGTATTTTGGGTCTGAGAATGGCAGTATATTATATGGTAATGTACAAATTTTGTGCGTCTGGTGTGAAATGTGTTGTATTTGTGTCAGTAATTTAGTTTTAACTCACAGAATGGAAATTCATTGTGTTAGAAAGTAGATTAATGTGTCTATTTATAAACCTATTTTTTTATTGCCCTTGAATAGGACTAAGGACCCTTAATGCTGCGAATGATTTTTTATAATTTATAATATTAAACTTATTTTAAAAACTCAGCGTATTTAATTACCTACCATGTTTTATTCCAATTGAAATGCCTTGAAATATGTAGAGATCAAAGCCTTGAAGACAAATTAGACACGAATTTAAGGCGTGTCTGAAAACATGATTGAAGTAAAGGCGTGAAGTTCCTATTAGCTTACTACTTATTATTATTATTATGAGCCCTCCGGGTCCCACTGCTGGGCAAAGGCCTTCAAAAGCTTATTGCTTAGCTGTTTTAAAATAGTATCAGCACATGTTGTGTGGTTCTGTAGGTGTGTACAAAGATAAAGGTACAGTTTTAAGTTGTACATTTATGCCATTTAGATAAACGCTATACACACACGCTAGGAATATATTTGAAACTCTCCAAACATAACCATTCTCTTTATAATGCACGGAAAAGTGTTTTTATAATTTCCAGATACGTCAATAAATCATAAAAGTCACTCAAAAACAAAAATCATGACGGTTAGTATTTAGAAAATATATTTATTAACAAAAAAAACACAAAATTCTAGTGAAAATTAGTACAAATATTTATAGCAAATCGTAAAAAAAGTTTCGGCAAAAAAAAAATAGGCCTGCACTTAGGTAGGCACTATTAACAGTTTCGTGGTCTAAATTCGTGAGTATGGCTGATGATGAGGACAAAGCAAGTGGAGACGTGGGTTCAGAGCACGTGCCTGAGGTGGTTCCTGAGCCAGAACCTCCAAAGATCCCTGACGTGGAACTGATAGTGGACGGCTTTGGTTTCATGCCCAAATCCAGGCAGACTAAACAGGGCCGACCTACGAACGTATTTGAGAAGTCCCGGAAGACGCTGAAGGAGATGAAGATTCCGGAAGGGGAGCAGGACCAGAGCTCCTGCGCTTCGAGCACCAACATCGATATAGTGAGGAGGTACACTTGGAAGACGAAAAGTAGGATGACTGTTCAGGTATAATAAATTTACAGTAAATCTGTACATATTGCTATTGTCGACCTCAGTGGCGCAGTGGGTGGGAGTCCGCCTGCGACGCAAGAGGTTGCGGGTTCGATTCCCGCCTGGGAACAACAGTTTAACCATCTAGTACCCATAACACAAGCTTTGAGTAGCTTACTTTGTGGCTAGATGGTGTTGTGTGGATCGGCTAGCATTATTTAATAATAATGCTAGCCGATCCACAAGTAGTAAGTTATTGTATGTAATGAAGGGTTGGCTATAGCAAACTTGTACCTGGGTTGAAGGTTGAGGGTAAGGAGGTTGCAAGTGAGGGTAGGTGGCAAGTCCTTCCCGTGAGTCTTTTTTTGTAAGAAATGAAAAAATATAACTTCACTTTTTGGCTAACTTACTAATTCGGTTAGGGGTTTTCTCAAGCGAAGATAAGTTAAAGAGTTAAAACATTTTTCATCTCCTAGACAAAAGGACTCAATGGAAGGACTTGCCATCTACCCCCACTTGCAACCCTCCTCCCAGGTACAAGGATTGCTATAGTTTAACCTAGATGCATGCTACCATTTAACATCAGGTGGCTTCCTTGCCTATATAATAGATAGATAACTCTCTATTAATTACCACAACAAATAAGGATACACATTTCTACTAAAAAACTAACATAATATATGTAGTAATACAATGGGTTGTCTTATCGCTAATAGGCAACTTGGGATGGACAGGAACTGATAAAAATGTGTGGTATAAATGATTTTGTATTGTTTATAATTTCAGTTGATAACTTACGGCGCGACAATCACAAGCATTTCGGTGCCCGACAAAAGAGGAGTGCCCGACGACGTCGTAGCTGGTTTCGACACTTTAGAAGGTAGTTTTTTTGGTATACAACTACGAGTAGCTGATGGAACAAGCAGATCCGTCTGATGTTAAGTGGCAATCATCACCTAATGACGAAGCATTGCCTCGTCGGCCGATGGACGCAGGTGAAATCACCGGCAATCACACTCTTCAAACAGAAATGGTGTTCCTACATTTAGGGTTAGGTATGTGTATTTTGTGATGTATTATTTTACCTTTGTTAGTATATGGACTTAATTGTTATGTGGGATCATCATCTTCTTCTTCTTCTCAGCCCGGTATTAGGCCTCCTCACTACAGACTCGTGGTCACACCAGATTGACACACTGGTGTGACTAACAGAAATTCATTTTACTTGTGGTCACACTATGTGGTGTGATCAATAGTAAGCTATCAAAACATAAGACTCGTGGTAATCCTATTAGTGTGGGGAATGGAATAAGTACATTATTTATTTTTCATAATAAACAAAAATTACTCTTTGCAAGACAATGAAAAATGTATTTAATTCTCCGATAGTAGTAGATAGTAGTTTCTCCGTAGTAGGTAGTCTACTACCAAAATAATAATGAACCATCCTTAATTTTCTGCCAGCCTCCTCTGTCCTTTGCGTCTCTGGAAGAAAAATAAAATGATTGAATTGAATAGCATTCTCGTTTTTCAGAGTACTTCCAGCCCAGAAACCCATACTTCGGCTCCACAATAGGACGGTACGCGAATGTGATCCGAGACGGCACCATCGTCGTGCGTCCCTCTGGCAGAATGTTCATGCTGTCCAGTAATAAAGGACACCACCATTACAACGGAGGATATGTTGGCTTCGATAAGGTAACTCTCAGAGCTTTTACTCAAGTGGTTTTAAGAGAAGTACAGCATTATCTCTTTCAAGAAAAAACCGACACAAAAATACACATGAGTGTATTTTTGTGTCGGTTTTTTCTTCAGCTGATAAATAATAATTGAAAAAACTGATAAATATGAATTTATGTATATAACTTCAAATATCAATTAAATGGGACATGACAAGCATCAGCTTTCGATTGAAAAAAGAACAGTATTAATCAAAATCGGTCCACCCAGTAAAAAGTTATGAGGTACTTATTCTATCCTACTAATATTATAAACGCGAAAGTCGGTGAGTATGGATGGATGTTTGTTACTCTTTCACGCCGGAACAGCTGAACGGATCTGGAATAGCACATAGGCTACTTTTTAACCCGGGTGGGAATACCGGGATTTAAATCTGCGCGGGTGAAACCGCAGGGCACAACTTGTCAAACATAAAAAAAACAGTCGAATTCGCCATTTCCATAAGGAGGCGAGGGCCTCCCATGCTCTATACATTTGTATATTTATCTGTGTCATTTTGCTTATGTGTCAATTGGTCACCCAGGTGAACTGGCGGTCATACGTGAGCGGGAACAAGGTGATAATGAGCCACGTGTCCGAGCGCTTCAATGAGGGCTATCCCGGCACGGTGATGGCGCAACTCACCTTCGAGGTCACTTGCGACAACACCATCAAGATAGACATGAAGTGCACCACCAGCGAGCCGACTGTCATTAATCTTAGCAATACGCCGTACTTCAACCTGGCGGGGCATGTGAGTTCGTAGCCTCATTATATTTTATTTTTATTTATTTATTTATTTAAATGCACAAAACACATTACAACCAAGAAAAAACTAAAACTAAAATATTACAACTGATCTGGATTGTACCGTAAATATATGTGCATACAGCCGAAAATAACATTTATTGTGCGTAACGAGTTAGGTGAACATTATTAGTTAATTTTAGAGATAGCTAAAAACAATTAAAAAAAAAATAAACAGAAAAATAGTGAGTGACATTAGGTTTCAAAAGCAAAACAATTCTTTCATTGTTTTGAAACAAAAACGATTTTTTACATGCATACACAACAGATTAACCTACCTAAAAACACAAACATAGTGAATATTATCACTATTATCTACAGCTTTGTTGTAGACCAGTAGCCCTCACCTACGAGTACATTTGCACACCCAACCGATATACCCATATGGTCCTCATCATCAAAATCAAAATGGTCTTTATTCAGTACAATCACAGGAACCACTTTGAAACGTCTTGTTACTAGGGGAATCTACCGCCAGTTCGTCGCGACCAAAGTAAAGAACTGGCAAGAAACTTAGCTTGGTCCCTACGTTTTATATATAATCCTCTTTACAGAATAATATAATAATAATAATAATACGTTTATTTCAGCCTACACACAAAAAGTATTTCAGCCATAGATATCTACTTA
Organism: Plemyria rubiginata; assembly: GCA_963576535.1. Lineage (NCBI taxonomy): Eukaryota > Metazoa > Arthropoda > Insecta > Lepidoptera > Geometridae > Plemyria > Plemyria rubiginata. The sequence goes on from OY754905.1 coordinate 2,181,382, forward strand.
AAACTACGTGGGAACATACATGCATTAATTACAACTAGGTACACATACAATTATCAAATAAAATACACATACAATTATTATCAAATAAAACTATGCACACAAACTAAGAGTGCACAGTGTGCACTAGTGTCCAGTGCTTCATGAACACTGTGTCGACGTCCAGTCTGTCCGCTATCAACCGGAGGTAGCTGTTGGTGCTGCCGCGCAACCGCCGCAATAGGGATGCTGTTCTGTTGCGGATGATTGCGTAGAAGTCATCTACTCGTGCAAGCAACTCGTGTAATATGGACCTACATAATTTGTTGATTTTACAATGAGTTGGAGCATAGTTCAGGCCCAAGCTTTTTTTGTCATCTACCTAAAAAGATGTTTCATAAATAGCAAGAGAGTTTTCTTTTAATTATGTTTTTGCATTTGCTAATCGACAACTAACTAAAAAAACGTTTGTGTTACAAAAACATAGGCGAAATCTGGCGAAATAGAAAAAACAGTATTGGCTAGGACAACAAAATCGGCCGTCACTCAGCTTTATGCTGTAATGTGTTTGGTACACTAGGTACTACAACGCTGGTCTTCCGAGACGTTCGGATAGCAACCAGTCACGCACTATAGAGACGTGCCCTACGATGCCTTGCCCTGCGTCCATCAACTCGAAGCATACAAATGTTATGCCTCATGTGCCTGTCATTATTACACCAGCAAGCATTCAAACCAAAACACAGCGTTGCTGCTTGGAGGTAGAAAAAGGCGCGGTGGTAGTACTTCCCGGACGAGCCCTTCACAAAGGGCTCTGCTACTCTTCTTCAAGTCTTAAACTGCAGTGCCTTTATAACAACTTATGTAACATTTATTTCTGCGAATAATAAATATCATGTATTATTTTTCAGCACGCTGGCTGCGAGATGGCTTACGATCACATCTTTACGATAAACGCAGATAAATATACGGTTGCAGACGACGATGGCATTGTGACTGGTATGTCTAATGTAACCCAATACTTTAACTCCACGCGCTCTAAGTATAGTTTAACAGTGTAGAGCTCTTTCTGAAGGGCTCGTCCGGGGATGTACTACCACCACGCTTTTTTCTGCCGCCAAGCAGCGTTCTTGTGTTTCGGTTTGAAAAGTGTGGTTGCCGGTGTAATTACAGCAGGCACATGAGGCTTAACATCTGTATGCCTCAAGTTGATGGACGCAGGACAGCGCATCGTAGGGCACGTTCCTGTCGAGCGTGGCAATGCTTTGTTACGTGATGGTTACCACTTAACATCAGGTGGACCATCTGCTTGATCCACGAACCAGTTGTTTAAAAAAATCTTGAGCTTGAGTTTTAAAATTAAATAATTAGTATTAAAAACGGAGTTGAAGGTTCATGGCGGTTGTAGAAGGACCGAGTACACGCTGAATGAATTTTTTAGGTGAAAAGAAAGTAGTAGGAGGCACAGCCTTCGACTTCAGGATTCCACGTGTGCTAAGGACCATGTTGCCACGAATACCTTTGGGCGGGTATGATTTGAACTACTGCGTCACGCAAGGCACGGAGCAGGATCTCACATTCCAGGCTAGGTGTGTATCTAGTCTACTACGAATATCTAGTACTACTTCAGAGCTTTATAAATAAGCATTTGGACTGATTCCTAAAGTAAGTTGTTAACTTTATTTCAAACAAACAAGAGAAACACGATCTGACATTTATAAATGTCTAAAACACATTATTTGTTTAGCATAGGTCGTTAATAATATTTTTGGGTTATGAGCTGTTATAAGCCAGTCTACCGTCTTCATCAGAGGCTTGCAAATTATCAAACCAGATATCAGATTGATTAGCCACTGGGCGGAAACAATAGGCTGGTATTCTATCGAGACTTACAGTTAGCCCTGTAAGTAAGACAATCTTCACACCTCGGGTGGTAGTAGCTCTGCCTTCTGTGCCATAGGTCATGTGTTCGATCCCCATCGAGAACAAAAATTTGTGTGATGAACATAGATATTTCTTAACGGTAATGTATTTATAAAAAAACATTTAGGTAGCATATTTGCCATATAAGATATTACAAGCTTTGGCTTGGTTTGGGCCAGATAGTGCTGAGTGAAATGTTTACCAATATTTTTTGTTAATATTATTATCTAATGTGATAAAATTTCAGCCAATAGACCCTGTGATAAAATTTTACTGTGGAGTGGAGGAAAAAACAAGTAGTAAAGTCAGGTTAACTTGTTTTCAGGGTTTTACATCCTGTAACTGGCAGAGTCCTTGAAGTGTACAGCAACCAGCCTGGCCTGCAGTTCTACACAGGCAACCTGCTTCCGGACCCTGATAAAATCGTGGAGGTACCTGATAGTCAAATATTTTAGGATGAAAGTACGCAAGAGTTTTAAAATGTTTAGGTTGAAAAGTTTTTGCCTTTGACAATAGCAGAGTGTCTTAGCAATGTTGAGGTCCTGACGAGGTTTCTCTTAACCTGTACGACTAGCTTAGATAGTAAATTTTAAACGAGTGGTTTTTTATGTAGGCCCCAGGCGAAGAGGCTGAGGAAGAGGAAGCGAGCAAGTCTGAGGGCGAGAGCGAGACCGATAGTGAAGCGTCGAGTGCGAAAGGCGTAGAGGAAGAAGAGGAAAGACAGGTGATTATGAACCTTAGGAATCATTGAGCAGACTTATTTGGTCCAACTGAAAAACAAGTGTGAAAGAAAAATGTGTCGGAGAATGAATGAAGCTATTGTCAGGATTCACCCAAGGCAATTCAGTTTTAAATTGACAGTTAAGTGGTTAGAGATTTGAGAATTTTTTAAAGAGTAATTGCACTGGTATGCTCGTAGGTACAGATCAATGCGTGATTTTGTTGTAGAAATTTTTACCGCGGTCGAATATCCATGCAAATCATACTTGTGTTTATTTCCGCACCGTTTGTTCGAGAAGATCGTATTGAAGTGGCACTTGCAAGATATTTGCATTGTGTAGCAAAACATCTCTGCATCTGTAACAAGTTCAAGAGGAACTATTGAAGTAGACCGATTTGCAATCCTAAGCTCGTGAGCTCAAAGCCATGTATTTATTTCTATTCAACAAAGCAAATGCAAGTTGCCAATACTAAATAGTCGAGAAAAACATCGAAGACAAAACCGACAAGTCGTAAATAAATATTGCTGGACTTTCCACACAGCACTATCTAACATCTGAAACAGCTTCACGACTTTGATCCCCAGGTACGGTAGATATCCCTTCAGATCTCCCAGTGCCAAGTAGGTACTAATTCAAGATTCTTTGAGGATGTCTAAGGGGGGTAGTCAGAGGTACGTCCAAACATTACATTTGGCACATACCCACATTTTGCAGTAGTTAGTATTCCATACGTGACAGGTTGCAAGCCCATCGCCGCTGTTAAAACTGCTAAATACTAACTGGCTGCCGCTGTTAAATACTAACTGGTTTCCTCACGATGTTTTCCTTCACCGTTTAAGAGCACTGGCATTGCGCACATAAATTTTTCGATAGAAAAATCCATTGGTGCACGACCGGATTCGAACCTGCGACCTTACGATCGGAAGGCGGGGTCACTCCCACTAGACCACCGGTCTAACATCTAATTAAGCGAAAGCATGTAGCATGGAAACCAGATAGCTAAAATTATGTACTTTTTTGTGAATACATAATATTATATAGCACCCAGACCGAGAACCATCATCTATGTTCATTAGACAAATGTTTGTTCTCTTCTCGGTGGGGATCAAACCCACGGCCTACGGCACAGAAGGCAAAGCTACTGAGCTGTAAATGCTGTCATAAGCGCAAGTGGCATAATCCTAAAATATGTTCAAACATTTGTGCCAAAGGATCAACTAAATTTTTTTATCTACTCTCATGTCATAAAATTCGAATTATAAACGTCAAAACGAATTCATATTGATATACTTTATAAACGCAATACCGTAACCAAATTAAAAAATTTAATTATGATACAGCTCCTCATACAAAGATAGTTGTATAAAATAACTTTTTTACCATAACGATACAGTTCTTTTTCTTTTTGGAAAAGGCAAAGGTCTTGAAACCGTACAGCCAAAGAGTTTGATAGTCTGTGGCCGCCCCGCGCGCATGCGCTGTTATACAGTTGGTTTGGCGCCAATTGATACGTTTTGTTTCAGTCAACTGGATTTCTTTCTTACTAACTTTGATATTTTATTTATTAGGTTCAACACTAATGTATGAGAGTAGATAAAGTAGTGTATGAAAGTGCACATAACTAGGTATTAAAACTCTCGTGGGATACTATTAAAAACCTCGCCTACGGCTCGGTTTTTAAACACCCCCTCGAGTTTTAATACCCCTCATTATGCAACAGTTTCATAAACTACTATTAACGACACCATTTTATGAGAACTAGTTACAGAACACGTACAAGACGACTAGGAAATAAAAGAGTACTTGCTAAGGTAAATATTCGTCAGTCTCCACAGCTCAGTAGTTTGTAGTACTGGCAGTAGCTCTACGTTCTGCGCCGTAGCCCGTGGGTTCCATTCCCACCGAGAACAAACATTTCTGTGATGAACTAGATCTTTGTTGAATGTCTGGGTGTTATTTTATATTTACAATAAAAATGCATATAACAAGCTTTGTCTTAGTTTGGAGCTATATAGTGCTGTGTGGAAAGTCCACCGTTGTATTTATTTGAAATATTTTATATACTTAGTAATAAGTTTACAATGAAACTTTATGTCAACTTTTCAGGGCAAAGTGAGTCATGGCTATGTTCCACTGGTGGGGAAGCAAGGCACGTACTACAAAAAGCACGGTCTTTTCTGTCTGATGCCGCAAAACTACCCAGATGCAGCTAATCATGTGAGTGAGTCGGGTTTACTGTAAATAGAAACTATTTGTGTTTTTACCGAGTAAAGTTCGGGGATTCCTGCCTCAAAACAAATTTGTGTACGATCTGCAGAAATTTGTTCCGTTGGTCTGGTTGTTTTTTGTGTACAATAAAAAAATACCTATCTATGTAAGTATAATTATAATGTATTAAATATATCAGTCATCTAGTACCCATAACACTAGCTTACTTTGGGGCTAGATGGTGCTTTGTGGTTTTTCCAGCATTATTTATTTATTTTATTTAAAGTATATATTTATTCAGTTCAAACACAAGGATTATTTTGAAACGGTAAATAACTAGGTAAATTAGGGTAACATTATTCATGGATTTGATTCCAAGGCATGGTAGATATCCCCTCAGATCATACGAACTTCAGAATATCCCCTCAGCTCTTTTAATACCGAGTACGAACTCATAGTTCATTCTTTTATATATTTATTGCTGTATAACTAATAAAATGGTGTACTTTCCATTGCAGAAAAACTTCCCAAATTCAGTTTTGAACCCCGGCGAAGTGTACAATCACCGAATACAGTACAAATTTGGTATACTGCTCGGGAAATATGTGTAATGTTACAAATCCTTTGTAGAAGTTCAATAAACATTGTAAATTGTGAATGTACGGGTACTATGCTTTTTATTTAACCTTGCAACAAACTGTTATTTTGACTCTTCTTTATACCACTTGATAAGCAAATGGGCTACCTGATGTTAAATGGTAGGTAATTATCACCTTAGAACAAAGCATGGCCTAGCAATTCAACGCATAATATGAACGTGCTGTAAGATGCACATCAACCAGATCGAGAACCTTATAAGTGGTTAAGGCGAGGATATCCCAGAACCTCCAACCTCCAAGACTTGCAGTACTTGAACACTACTACTAGTTAGATTTTCTTCTCAGAGATTAATAATAATGAAATTTAAAAAAAAAATTTACACAGCGCTAGTAAATATTAATCCCTATCTTTTGATATAACTTTGACATGATTTCAAGAAAAACTCTCTTAGTAATGGATGTTTGAAATATCGATTTAGTGTCATCTTTATGATTGTTTTTATCGAGAACATTACCATTATTTACGTTTCTATCTTTACACAGCGCTCGAGTACATGTTCAATTTTAAAGTTTCCTTTTTTTTTCATGTGTTTTTTTACATTTTAGTAGTTTTACAGCTGTTCAAAAACCGTCCCGTGCCGCCTTAGGAGAAGGAGGTTCTGGGATATCCTCGCCTTAAGACATCTACTTTCATCATTTATGTTCTCACCAGTGTTTTCTATGGAAAAATCGGGAGTAAACCAGTTTTAGCAGCAGTGGTAGCTATTATAACATAATACTCATGCAGGGTTATTTTGATCATTCGGTATCGGATTCGTCACAAAAGTCAATTGACAGTTTTTTTCAGTATTTTCAGTATTTTGAAATTCATGTAGTACTACGTACCTAACGCGCTTATTTTCTCTCAACGAATCAACGCGAAATCAAAATAACCCCCCCGATGTTAAGCCGTAACCATAACCTTTAGGTAGGTACGTACTAACACACCTGATAACGTTTCATGTATGTATTTTTCACATTTTTGGTAAAATAAAATTATGCTTTTTATACAACAAACAGGAGTAGTATTCGTTTGATAAATAAAATATCGTTTGTTCTATTTTATCATAGTTTGAAAGTTAATATTGAAACTTTTATTAACTCTAGAACAGTTTTTATTCGCATAAAAATTGTTCGAGCATTTTCGAGAACTGTAGGTAGATGTAATCCAGCTTTGTTTAGTAATTCACAAAGCATTGCTTGCGCTCAGTTAGAAACTAAAAACCCCGTCGTACTGGCGTTTAAATAAAATTTAAGAAATTTTATTTCAGTGTCGGAAGTCAAAGCAACGCGTCAACAATATCAAACTCAAATAATAAAGTATTTAGTTTAGAACTATAAAAACGTACTATAGTTTTAACTAGTGTAATAAAAACTTGAGTAATCACGGCACAGAGAATACTAATAAAAGAAACAGCTTCATCAGTCTTTGATCCCCAAGTACGGCGCTAATTCAAATAATTCGAAACATTCCCGTTTCAAACGTTATAGTTTTCTCTCTCGCTCTTGTTTAGTTAAATAATAAATAAAAAAGACAGACACTGGTGTCGATTCTGTTGTTGCATTATCCTAAACTAACCTAATCTGACAGCTCTAAAATCATAGCTGTCCTTGTTGTTTCGGTCTTTTAGAAAGGGACGGCAATGTTTTTAGTGCTGTTAGTTAGGAAAATTAAACAACAGAATTGGCACCAATCACACTCACTAAAAACCTGTCACGAATGTAATACTACAAATACAAAACGTGGGTATGTTCCCAATGTAACTTTGGTCCTCTGACTCTCTCTCCTACTAATATTATAAACTAGTTGCGCCCCACGGTTTCACCCGCGCAGATTTAAATCCCGGTATTCCCACGGTATAAAAAGTAGCCTATGTGCTATTCCAGACTATAATGTATCTCTCTGCTAAGTTTCATCCAGATCCGTTCAGCCCTTCTAGAGTTATAGAGTAACAAACATCCATCCATCCATCCATCCATACTGACAAACTTTCGCATCCTACTAATATTATAAACGTGAAAGTTTGTAAGTATGGATGGATGGATGTTTGTTACTCTTTCACGCCGGAACGTTCATCGAACAAACATCAGAAAAAAGCAAAAGAAGATTTTTTCAAATAACTGCCGGTTTCTGAAAGCTCGATTAAAGCTAATTTTTAGGTAATTTGAAGTAAAAGCTGAAATAGCAAGTGACTTGCCAGACGATTGGTTTTGATCAGGCTTTTGGAAACCGGCGGTCAGTGTACCTAAGTCTAAACGGTACATACATAATCAAAATATACTATTAACGAAAACAATTGATAGGTTCATGATAACTTTTTGACATATTCAGAGTGATGTAAACATGAGACAATACTTATCTCGACTTAGTATTTTTATAATAATAATTAATTGTGTGTATGTTCTTCTTGTCGTGTCGCTAGTTTCAAAACAATGTGGTGAAAGGGATTTTAAGTGCGCCTCAAAGAGACTCCCAACAAGCACTTGACACAATGTTCAGCTAAGTTTACATGAGACAGACTGACCCCTGGTGAAAGCTCAATCAACACTAATCGTCTGTCAAGTCACATGCTATTTCAGCTTTTACTTCAAATTAGATAGAGGTAACATGTGACTTGACAGCCGATTAGCGTTGACCGCGCTTTCATAAACCGGGGGTGAGTCTACTGCTCGCCTGACTTTGTAAGCCAAAAATTTCTACTTTTTATCCCGTGGGAATACCGGGATTTAAAACTACGCGAGTGAAACCGCAGGGCGCTACTAGTATTATAAATGCGAAAGTTTGTAAGTATGGATGGATGGATGTTTGTTACTCTATAACTCCAGAACGGCAGAACGGATCTTGGTGAAAGTTGGCACAGATATATATTACTAGCTGGTACCCGCGACTTCGTCTGCGTACTTTTAATTTGATTAAAGTTTCATGGTTTTATCTTTTAAAATTAAGAAATCCCATACCAGCTTTCAACCTCTATTTCAACCTCTTTATCCCTTTTTATCGCAATAAAAGGTAGCCTATGTCCTTTCTCAGGGTCTAAAGATTGTCTGTGCCAAATTTCATCAAAATCGGTTGAGAGGTTTAAGCGGGAGAGCTATAGTAGGGAAGGGATAGTCTGGAATAACACATAGGCTATTTTTTATCCCGTGGGAATACCGGGATTTAAAACTACGCAAGTGAAACCGCAGGGCCCTACCAGTGAGCATATAAATTCTAACGAGCAAAAACCCTACTCTACTTTATATCAAAGTTCACTGACCTGATACGCAAGAGAAGCAGCGGGTTTGATTCTCGCAGCGGCACACGTGTTCAGTAATTTCAGATGACCAGTAAAGGCCCATTTAGATGGGGAGAGTTTCTCGACTCGAAGATACGATTATCGAAGGAATATAAAACATTTTTTTCGTCTAAATCAAGTCAAGGCAACGAGCGAGGAGAGCGATCCTCGCTCGTTGCCTTGGGCGACAATCGCCTTGCAATGGAATATTATTATGTCCGTGTAAACAGAATTTCAAAGCAATAATCGTATTTCGAGATTTTATGCCAGTTGCTACCATGAGTGCAGTGCGCGAGGGTGTTTTAATTATATCTGCTCTTCTAAGGCAAGAATTAATTAAACGGAAAAAGAAGAAAAGGTGTTGGGTTAAAAAATGGATAACGAGAAGAAATGATTTGGGAGCATCGATGAACTTAATATTGTCTGCAGAACCGAATTTAAAAGATTTTTGAGTCATTTTTACGTTAACTCGACTGACAAATCTCGCACTAAAAACGATTCAAACTGATTTGTACGATACTCGTATCAACTTGAAAATATGTCACGGGAGATCGTGTTTATACAAGTCAAGACTCTCATAAGCAAGAATCTGCTTACTATACTTTTGTCGTGTAAACAAACATAGGCAATTATCGCCTAGCGATAAGTCACATGCGAATCTCGTATGACATAATCGTAGGCGAGATTTTAGTTCTTGCCTGTATGTAAACATTTTGATACGATTGTGTTATGGCGATTATTGCTTGTGATAGTAGCGTATGGTTTCTCGTAAGGAAACGTACGAGAAACTCTCCCCATCTAAATGGGCCTTAAATCTTAGTTACGGGTTCGAGTGTTGGTACTGACAACAATAGAAGTTGTACACCTAATAAGTGCTTATTGACTACTACAGGTGACCTTGGATAAAAGTCTTGAAGCAACGGAAGCAACAGGTTTTCCAGATTTTCATTCAGACCAAGGCTATCTTTGATTTTTCGGACGATCGGCATCGTATGATTGATTATTGGTAGGGGAAGCAGGGGTAATGGCGATCGTGTCGGGTAATTCCGCTCACTCCAATAACTTATTGAATAAGGTGCCAGCGCGCTGCAGCGCAGGGGACTCTCTAAACCTCAAAACTAACATTAAACAAATGAAAAAACAAATAGAGCATTTTTCTCTCAGGTGATCGGCAATAATCGGCATTCCCCCATCTTCCTCTACCTAAGAGTAGGTATGTAACCATCGAGCTGCCCTCGAATAACTGCTCTAAATATTGCAATAGATATTTTATGAGGAAAAGTAGCCCCTGGCGCTATACTAATTATCTACGATAAAAACAAAAGCCGAATTAATTAGTCAACTTCCTACTAAAATATATACTACTAGTTGCGCCCCACGGTTTCACCGGCGCAGATTTAAATCCCGGTATTCCCACGGGATTAAAAGTAGCCTATGTGCTATTCCAGAGTATAATCTACCTCTGTGCCAAGTTTCATCCAGATCCGTTCAGCCGTTCCGGCGTGAAAGAGTAACAAACATACACCCATACTTACAAATTTTCGCGTTTATAATAGTAGTTAACTTTGGCTTCATGACTTTGATCCCCATAGGGATCACATCTTTTAGTACTATGTCAAAGCCAAATATTTTAGATTATTTTAGAATTATTTTAGTCGAGCCAAAAGGCTGATAGGTAACGACACGTTGTTCGAGTCTAAGCTCCTGACACTTGAACATCGCCGCAAAGTTGCCTCTTTATCGGTATTTTACAGGGTACATTTCGGAGAGTGTGCGATGGAACTCTACAACTTTGTTCCCTCGTCCCCATTCTATCATCGGACCACCAGACGTACGGAGACGAGGCATCCGCTCTTGGTTGACATACCTACTGCCCGCACAAAGCGCTTTGCTTCTACTTTTATAATGCGGACTGCCAAAGAGTGGAACTCCTTGCCGGCGTCTGTTTTTCCAGATGCCTATTATTTGGATGTCTTCAAGAGACGAGTGAATAGGTATCTTCTAGGTAAGCGTGCTACGCCGTAGACCGCATCGTCAATTACCATCAGGTGAGATAGCGGTCAAACGTTTTACCTATACCTATGTAAAAAAAAAGTCGAGATTATTTTAGTTTGTCAGGCCGTAAGCCAGAGGTCCGCATTTGGTCTATAGCGCGTACTGGTTTTCGCTGGTAGCTAGGTAGGTAATTATTGTATTTGCTTGATGACACACATAGGGCCTTACTACAAAACGGTGTCTAACTTTAAACAATGTCTAAAATTAGCGCTGTCTCTGTTTGACATTACGCAATGGCAAGAGATGTCAAAAGTTTAGGCAGTGTTTAACGTTTGCCTATTTATTTGTAGTAAGGCTCGTAATGTTTTTTGTTCTATGAATGGGTGTTGTGTTACATTACTAGAAGACTATATTTATTACAAAACAATGTAGGTATAGGTATCAGCAATCCGGTTCCCATAGTCCAAGCTTGGCTCAATTTGGGGCTAGATAGTGCTGTGTGGAATGTCCACCAATAGGTATTTATAAATTTATTTATTTAGATAAACTTACGTAGGTTACTCCTTACATCGCTAAACAGCAGGAAGGAATTGGGCACGTTGTGTAAATAGCGATATCATTCATTGAATCACACATAATGACTTGATGTTCTTATCTTTCACGCTATAAGTGTGAGAATGGCCGAGCAGTGCAAATGCCTTTACGTCATTTTATTTTCCACATACCTACGCCAAAGTGATAAGCGCAAGAGAGGGGTCAAAGAACTTTGCAGGGCTTGAGCCGCGGTCTCAGTAAGATGATGGATTTTAGTTATAATTAGCATCTTATAAACGTGATAAACTCTATACACGTAGGAATATGAAGAGTGTTGATTTTGTTTTTTTGGAGTCGCGTTTCTTAGCATTCCAATTAAATAATTTTATAATGTCTCCAATCCATACAAAACCCGGACTCACAATTTTGAAAACCAAAAACGCCAAAAACCTAAAAAGTTGAAAAATTCGGATAGTAGCAAATCTTCAGAATGGTAGGAACCTCTTAACTAGGTCAAGTTTCACATTGAATTGGCCATTGAGAGTTAGGTATTTTTGGATATTGAATTTTGATAATGTACCTAATAAATACATATCTATAAATAAATAAATAAATAATGCTGGACAATCCACACGGCACTATCTAGCCCCAAAGTAAGCTATTCAAAGCTTGTGTTATGGGTACTAGATAACTGATATATTTAACACATTATACACTTACTACATAGATAGATATTTTTTATTATACATAGAGAACACCCAGACCATCGGAACAAATTTCTGCAGATCGTACACAAATTTGTTCCAAGGCGGGAATCGAACCCACAACCTCTTGCGTCGCAGGCAGGCTCTCGCCCGCTGCGCCACAGAGGTCGTCATATATATCTGCCTAACATATTCACCTGGATGGGACACGAGTCCACGAACAACCACAAGGTGCAGCGGTTTCAAAAACACCCAAACAGAACGTGCATAAAGAGTGCGATTGTTTTAGACAGATTTTGTTTTTTTTTTTATTATGATATCCGCACCTCGGAAGTAGTTTATTCAAGTTGGCAAAAAGTATCCTACATAACCGTAAACCGGTAACAATCCGGTTTTCTGATCGATCTCGGATTATATATTGCAAAGAGCAAAGGTAATGTAAGGGCATTTCGCCGGGTATCTGTAGTGCGTAGGCCGGGGATGCGTCGCCGGCTGCTGCGAGCTAGGCTGGCCTGGCTGGTACAGCGCGACCCGTCCACAGATGCGCGAGGAGTTTGTAGCTTCCGCCTACCGCTGTCCGCGCTCCTCGGTGCTCCTCATTCGCGGTCGGACAGTCGAGCAGCGCGGACGCCGCTGCGCGCGTATGCATGGTAATCGAAAATTTTACCAAAGTACGTTTCATACCGTGGACATGAGGACGACAGGGGCCTTCGCAGCGGCCCTGCTGTTCCTCGCTACTACGGCTCTACAGGTAAGTTTAACACTCTGATAACTTGGAGAACTTTTCTCTTGGTTCGCGGTAAACTTTTGCCACTTGTTTCGTTAAAAAGGTTTTTTTTGAACTGTGGGTTTCTGATACTGTTGCACATGTGTGATTAATTCACTAAATATTGCCGGAACAATGAAATCCGTGTGCCGGAGCCGGTTTTGTGGACTTATCTTGGTGTTATCGCGCTCGCAAAACTTTTAATAACTTTTCAACATTTCAAACTAGCGATATTTTTTTCCAATATTAACAGGTTTGCTAGTAAAATTTATCTTAACTGGCAAACTTACTGCTTTCTTGAACTTTTTGATTAATTTTAAACGTTTTAATGTGTTACTTAGTTGAACCATTATCTTGAATATTATTTTGCATTAAATTAATAAACTTAGATTGGTATAAATGATATCCAAATTTGTCCAATATTATCAAGTTTTTATAGTAAAATTTATCTTAATTGGCAAACATACTGCTCTCTTGAACTTCTTGATAATTTTAAACTTTTTAATGTGTTACTTAGTTTAACCATTCTCTTGAATATTATTTTGCATAAAATTAATAAACTTAAATTGGTCTAGAGGATATCCAAATGTAGAGCAATTTTAAAATTCTTATTATTTGAACAAGTTAAATCTGGTTCAAATAGGTAATCTGATAACAGAGTTCAATGTTAAAAATATAGGTACTTCATGAATCTCCAATAGTAAAAAATTATTATCTTTTAATATTATTTTTTACAAAAACCTACGTACGACACGTTATCATTATAGGTATTATAATATTTTCAAAAACTTTACATGGACTGGCATACGATAAAAAAAGAGCAACGAAACTGTTTTATTACAATTTTTAGTTCCTCCAAGTTTTATTTCAAACTCAAGATTTTTAGGGATGTCTAAATGGGATAGTCAAAGGGCCGTACAGATATTATATTAGACACGTCATACCCACTGTAAAAACACTAAAATTCAAATAAAAAAAAGATTACATTTAAAATTTAATCAAGTAGGCCTCAGTTTTCAGTGCTCTTAAATGGCGATGGAAAACATCGTGAGTAAACCTGTCACGTATTACCAACCAACTACAGCCAAATTTAATGTTTGGATGTACATCTTAACCCTTAATCGGACATACCCTTAGACATCCTCAAAGTATCTGACTTGGTACATGCTAAGAAATCTGAGGAGATATCTACCGTGCTTATGGATCAAAGTGAAGCTATTTCTATTTTTCCCTAATTTTCAAATTTCTTCGTTTGTTAATGAAAGCATAAATTTTCCTGTACAACTTGTGTAGATTGAAATTGGTCGTCATATAGGTGATGAGAACTTACATCAAATGTCACAACTCCTGCGCTTTTATAATGGACATTGAAATTACTTTGGGACAAACCTATTTTGTTATGCCCTAGTTTAAGGCCAGGGGGCAATTCTGGGCCAATAGAGAATCGAGATTGGAAGAAATACATACATTAATTTTCATTATCTTCTGTGTGCTTGAAATTTTTATCTTATACAAGTTTCAAGATACCTACGTGAAGAGCTATTCCGGGGAAGTTCTACCACCATATTTATTTCTACCGCTGCTATATTTTGGGATGAAAATCCGAACCAAAACACCAGTGCTGGTGTAATCATAAAAAATAAATTAAGACACGCTTCGATTCGTTATAATTTCAGTTGACTAATTAATTTGATCATTTCCTTTGTGTGAGTTCTTGGTATCAATAATTATCTAAAGGAATACCCACAAATTGCTGGAGGTTGAAATCGAGAGACTTTTTTCTCTTCCCGACACTGTTGGTATGGTTTCGTTCTACCCTACCCTCCGGGGTACGGCCAGGGGTATGTTGGGTCCGAAGCGTTTTGATCGTAAGGTCGTTAAAAATCTAAAAATAAAGAAACCAGTTAGTTTTCTAGCAGCGGCGATGGGCTTGCAACCTGTCACGTATAGAATAGCAAATACTGCAAAATGTGTTTATTTACCAGTACCATTGTACCTCTGAATGGACCTCTTAATGGACATACTTAAATAATCTCAAGACTATAGCTAGTATTTGGTTCTAATACATTTGAGGGGATATACCTAACTACTGAGCCTGGGGAAGGAATTAGTGGATCTGTTACTGATTTAAAAAAATATATCTTGTAATTTCCACTCAATTTATAATACTACAATGGGGGGACACCTACTGTCTAAGTAAGCTCAGCCATGTTCTACAATGTACATAAAAGCATGCAAAAATATTATGACAACATCCTAGGATAGGTTTTTGCCCAGCGATAGAGTAGAATGGCTCATAGTAACAAACATACGTGTATGTAACCTAATTGTTATTGTAAAAAAGAAGGCACACAGTATTATCACCAATATCGAGCCAATACCCCACCACATCAATGAAGATTATTCATCAGCACATTTTTATGTTATAATACCTACCACACACATCAGCATTCTACGAAATATAAGCCATCAAATGTACACAATGAATATAGTAAGCGTCAGCTACATCATTACTTCTTGATTTGAACTGATAATGGCCTTAATTTCTTTATTTTCCTTTTATATTTACCACAAATGTGGCAGGGTTGTAAACAATAATTATTTAAGAGAGAGTCAGGGTGAGTCCTTGTGACCCCGCTCCACACTCTTTTCTAAGACCTAGTACGGGGAACAAAGCTAACCTTAGGGTGCTGTTCACAAGGACCACATCCCAACGTCTTGAAGCTAGCTAGATAAATCTGATATAGGACACCTCGCTTGTATGTATAATATATGTAGGATTACCTACTTGTAAAACCTTTGATAAAAACAAAACATCCCCACCGAGTTGAATACTTAAAGCTAAAAGTTAAACTTGAAATTTTTATCATTTCCGGCGTGAAAGAGTAACAAACATCCATCCAGCCATCTATCCATCCATCTATCCATCCATCTATCCATCCATCTATCCATCCATTTATCCATCCATCTATCCATCCATCCATCCATACTTACAAACTTTCGCGCTTATAATAGTAGTATATTTTTATAAATAGTTAAAACGTAATAAATTTGAAAATTTTTCCTAAACAAACTAGTAGTTCGCCCCGAACTAAAATTTCGTGACGCGACGCAAACGCTCCGAAAATATATGTAAGTGGTAATCAGAGGCAAGTCCAAACATTGTGTTTGAACTTGTCTCTGGCTGCCACCTACTAACTAAGAATGGTAACCAAGTTTCAACTGAATTGGCCTATTTTTTTAAGTTTTCCGTTGAACAGACCTTGGCTCCATCATCATAGCACGTCGCTATCACCAGTTAATGAGAACCAAGTACCTTCATAATTTATTTTAAGAAAAACTATTGAAAAACCAAAGAAACTGACGTCCAGTAGAAAAACCTTGATGCCAAACAAACTCTTAGAAATGGGAGCTCTTGGGTCGTTGGTTATCTTTATTTAACTTTTTCGTTGTATATCAAAAATCGGGCAAGCTAGAAAAAAAATTAAAATGATTTAGGAATGTCCAAACCTTTCATATGACATGTAACTTTTATTTTTTTTGTAACTTTTTTGATTTATGCTCCCTTATAAATCCCGATATTTTAACAACCCCTCATCTGATTATACTCATAATACTTACCAGTAAAATTGTCAAATACAAGCTATCGACTTAGCGAATTTCATGCAGATCGGATAAACGGTTCTCAAGTTATCGTTGGACAAACATACATACATAATACATAAAATGCCAAATCGCCTAAGTTGATTGTAAGATTTTCGTTCGCTTCGCTCACTCAAACAATTATCTCTATGTGCATACTCGTGCACTTCAACATGAAAATTTACAAAGTAAAACGATGAGCTATCTCTACGATAAGCGAATCTCTTCAACAGCATATTGAAAATTCATCAAAAAACTATTTTGTAAATATAATCAAAAGGCCAAGTTTTAAATTAGTAAGGCTATTTCATTAAGCAAACAGATTTCAGGCAGTGGAAATTTATAAGATAAATGGAAAATTCCGAGCTTAAGTATACAAAATGAAGCCTTCTAGATGATTCTACATTGTACTGGAAGGGCAAGTAAAGTATATTACCTACAGTTTGTGCTACTGCAATTTCTCATTACCTACTATTCGTTTTTTTATAATGTATTCAAAATCCAGAAATGTTCCTACTTCTTATCGTGTCACTGGTTCGATTTAACAGTGTGATGACAAGATTAAAAGTACCTCAATGTGTAATTAAATTAGCTCGTAGCATAAATGCCATGGAATAAGGGAAATAGGCAGGTTTGCCCTCACCTGGATTCGCCCTTGTTCTGACTTCTGACGGCGTGAGTTTACATTAGTATTTCTCGAGTAAACAATCGATCGATGGTTTTAAAAACTATCGATAGTATCGATAGCCATCTACTATCGTCGATACTATCGATAGTCTATTGATGTTTAACGTACACTAGGCTAGAGGTGACGACGCACCGTTTGAATGTATTGGCTCGAGGCGAGGCGGGCTAGCACGAACAGAACACGGCTCAACGCGATGCGTCTGGTAACACGCGCCGTGATAAGCCAGCTTTACAGGAAACTGAAGTTGTTGTCCGAATGTAAGCATCTATCGACATTGAATTTTACTTGTCTTTAGTTCAATTTAAAAAATTGTGGGTGGAAACCAAGCGCTATCATCATAATCATCATCATTTCAGCCCGTTTGCACCCACTGCTGAGTATAGGCCTCCTCTTTAATACGCTCTTTCCGGTCCATTGCGAGTTTCATTCATCCATTTCCAGCACTTGCTACAGTGTCATTTGACCAACGGGCGGGTGGTCTGCCTCCAGGTTTTTGAGCAACATCTTTGAGCGCTATCATGGATCCAATTAATTCAAATCGACTCATTTAGCATTATTTATCAACAATCGAGATCTAGAGCACCGGTGGTCTAGTGGGAGTGACCCCGCCTTCCGATCGTAAGGTCGCAGGTTCGAATCCGGTCGTGCACCAATGGATTTTTCTATCGAAAAATTTATGTGCGCAATGCCAGTGCTCTTAAACGGTGAAGGAAAACATCGTGAGGAAACCAGTTAGTATTCTAACAGCGGCGATGGGCTTGCAACCTGTCACGTATGGAATACTAACTACTGCAAAATGTGGGTATGTGCCAAATGTAATGTTTGGACGTACCTCTGACTACCCCCCTTAGACATCCTCAAAGAATCTTGAATTAGTACCTACTTGGTACTGGGAGATCTGAAGGGATATCTACCGTACCTGGGGATCAAAGTCGTGAAGCTGTTTCAGTGTTGTTATCAACAATCGATAACTTTGTTATAAGTACCTAGCACACTTAACATCCTTTCAGCACACTGTTCAAAAGAACTTGTTACACGAGAAGAAAATTAAATATCTAGTTGCTATGGCACTATTATAGCTACTCGTTTAAGGCGTTGACAACACCTAATATTTCTCTCGCTCGCACGATTCGACATTTTGAAAGATATAAAATCACAAATTCCAATTTTGAAAATACGCAAACAACCATTTTGTGTGCAATCACATTGCGCATAGTTTGGTAAAAAAATCATTTTGATTGATGCAAGTTTTCCTACTCTAAAGTTTGCTTGAGTACGAAAACTAGAAAAGCAAACTTTTAAGTAGGAAAACTTGTATCGATCAAAATGATTTTTTTACTGAACTGGTTGGAACAAAATGGTTGTTTGCGATTTTGCGAAAATGGGTTTAGTGATTTTATATCTTTCAACAAGTCAAAACGTGCGAGCGTAGCCTTCTACCCTAGGTTCGATCGCCTTCAAGAAAATCATGTATGACGGTTATTACTTGGTTTGGGGCTAGATAGTGCTTCGTGGAAAGTACACCAATATTTATTTATTATTATTTTTTACCGATTTATAAAAAGGGGGATGATTTCTATTTGTCTGTATTTTTATTGTTTGTTTACCATAACTTTTTACTGGGTGGTCCTATTTTGCCCTATTTAAGTACGATTCTTTTTTTAAACGAAAGGTGGTGCTTGTCATGTGGTCCCATTTAAAGAGTTTGAGTAAGAACTGACGAGTTGGTATTGAGTTTAGTATAGGTGTATTTTCCAGTGTATTTGAAGTAGATTTTTTCTTGAAAGAGTTTTTCCTCAAAAAATATAATAATCATCATCGTCTCTTGGTGCTTTGAACTCTTGACTTTTTATTACATTTAATGGAATAATCCAAGGCACGTTCACATAAATAACATATTTACATATTAAACTGCTCTCAACGATAAGACCGCCCATTTTACTTTACTGAAACTTTATTTTTGTTTTTACTGTGTTAAATGTCCTTTTGGTGTGCAATAAAGAGTTTTCTCTCATCTGGGAATGGATGCAAAATTCCCAGCAATATTTACGTATGTCATATTATTTTTGTTCTACAAAATACCGTGGTTATTGGTTTCTGAATCGATGAGTTAGAAACAGTTGGCCTGCACTCAATTCATTGTAAAATCATTTTATATCTTTAGAAATTGTATGCCAATACAGAGCAGTGACTTCATAAATGATGCTTTGTTACCTACAGGCGATGGATTTTACTTACCATCAGCTACAAGAAACGTATAAAAAATATATGGCATATGTATCAGTAGAGCTTTTTTTGAAAGAACTTACCAGATTAAATATTATACTTCTTATGTAGAAGTTTATGCACAGCAGTGATGCATGCGAACTATTACTTGTCAAATAACACAGTATACATGATATGAATGGTGACGGTACAATGAGACTTGTACTTGACACCACTGAATGATAATGCCTCCAATACCTCAAAGGGCACGAGTTTGGAGACTTGTCGTAGACGACAGAAGCTCGTCTCCATCTCATTCTGGGCTTTCCACGTCGCCGTCTTGCAATTTGTGGTATCCAACCGGGGTGGTCCTCTTGGTCCACAATGTGTCGGGCATGGCAGACTTGTCCAGCCCTGTTTCATTTCATGCTGGCGGCTTTTTGGCCAACGTCAACAATGCGGGTTTTGGAGCGCAGTGTCTATTCCACACACGGTCTGATAGTTTAACACCTAAGATAGGTACCACCTGCTTGGTTTATCAATATTTTCCATACTAATAAAATGACTCGCTCAGTTGAAAAAAATTGCAATCTAACTTAATCTTTGACGAAAGAGTTCGCAACAAACTGAATCAGAGCACCCACTTTGTATGATGGGTGTATCTCAAGGAACTTAATTTGCGATCTCGTCTCTCAGCAGACTAAAAGCATATTTTACACATTTTAGAAATATTTATACGCTATTTTCGTTGACAAGTAGACTTAACATGACAATATGGTTTAATATGTCCTTCACTTTAATGGAAATTATTGCCAGTGATTTACATCATTTAATTTAAGAACATTCGAAAAAGTAAATATTTCTTTAAATTAGGATCGTCAAAAAGTCAAAAAATATCATGAATGAATGATTTGTTTATGGTTCCAAATTATAATTTTTTGTTGGTAGATTGATACTACTGTTTTCCACTTGTTTTCTGTTTTTTTTAAGTGAACCCGGCATAGCTTTCTCCATAGCCCTATGTGAAACCTTAGAGTCAAACAAAATTTGGTTGACCTTAATAACACGTAATCAACTGACCACCACTAAATACATGAATGTGTTGCTTTGATTGACTTGCTACGTTTGGTATAGCTACCTAGATTGGCCACAAGTCATATAGATTACGTGTTTGGGGTGTCAAAGCGATTTGTGTTAAACTCACAAAGCCTTTGCACCCGAATGACGCGTTAGCTGAAATCCCTTTCATGTTTGTAGGGCTTTCTCGGTTCCGTGCTTTCATTAATTGTGTTACTATCGGAGTAACGTGAATGAATGATGATTGAATCAGGTGAAGATTGTAAGCACTAGGCTATGGAAAACTGACCAGTACCAGTATGGAATACCGACTATTGCAAGATGTGGGTGTGTGTGTGCTGAATGTAATGTTTGGGCGTAGCCTCCTCTGAATACCCCCTTAGAAGTCCTCAAACAATCTGCAGTTATTAATTGGTAGATACTTACACATCCTACTAATCCTACTAATATTATAAATGCGAAAGTTTGTAAGTATGGATGGATGGATGGATAGATGGATATTTGTTTTTCTATAACTCTAGAAGGGCTGAACGGATCTTGATGAAAATTGGCACAGAGATATATTATAGTCTGGAATAACACATAGGCTACTTTTTATCCCGTGGGAATACCGGGATTTAAAACTACGCGGGTGAAACCGCGGGGCGCTACTAGTCTGCCATATTTACCGTGATTAGGGATCAAAGGCGTGAAGATATATATAGCTATATAATGTTTATTTTGTAATAATACTTATTTTTATTACGCTTTCACATGCTTTAAATGCAACCCTACTTCCATGCAACCGTACATGGGTACGTTACCCGCTGAAAGGTTAAAACCAAACAAGGTTTTTGATCATGTCGGTTGCTTGATTTATAGAGAAAGAAAACCCTAGAAATAAATGGTTACGTAAGCTTGCGTCTAGCTCGCTGAAAGACTTGCCTGTCTAAACAAACCTGAGCTAAGCTGAGCCCTACATCAAAACAATCCAAGCTCACTTTATAAAGTTCGGCATATGCTAACGGTTTTTATTTCAATGCTGTTACTCGTACATTTAAAAAAGTAAATTTTTAAATTAGCGTCTAGTATTCTTCCGGGAATGAAATCATGCTATGATTATGATTTTATTAATAATTTGCTAATTGAACCAGCAGATTGTCCATATGATATTAAGTGGTAACCATTACCATATAACTCTCGCAGTTACGCACGATAGAAACGTGCCCTACGATGCACTGTGTCCATCAACTTGAGGCATATTAATGTTAAGGCGAGGATATCCCAGAACCTCCTCCTCCTTAGGCGGTTCGGGAAGGTTTTTGAACAGCTGTAAATCTACAAAAAATAAAAAAATACATGAAAAAAAAAATTTAAATTGAACATGTACTCGAGCGCTGTGTAAAGATAGAAACGTAAAAAATGATAATTTTCTCGTAAAAAAAAATCATAAAGATATTCAAACATCCATTAATTACTAAGAGAGTTTTTCTTGAAATCATGTCAAAGTTACCTGTATCAAAAGATGGGGATTAATATTTCCTAGCGCTGCGTAAAAAACAAAAATATTATTAATCTCTGAGAAGAAAATCTAACGAAATCTAGCTGTTCAAGTGAAATTAATTTTCTTTCTTTCTTTCTTTCTTTCTTTAAGAGCAACGCGCCGAGCAGCCAATACCCCCGAGGCGTCTTGGAGGTTGGAGGCTCTGGGATATCCTCGCCTTAAGCGTCATGTGTATATGTAATTTCAATCCTGTATGTATAATTCCTGTAAGTTAAGTTTTGTATGTTGTTTACTAGCACAACATACAATACTTAATAATGAAATATATATCAAATAATATATATTAAACATAAAAGAAAAATAAAAAATAACAGGAACCTACATGTTATTAAGGTACGCTACAAAAGCGCTTAGTAGGTATATTCCCCACTGATCAGCCGACGCTGGTATTCTACAAAATCAGTGCTTTTTCGGTGTAAAGATCGTTATTTTTCATTCGTTATTATACAATGAACAACATGAAGTAGATTTAGAGATTGAACCTCTTAATCATAATTATAATTAATCATTTTATAGCGGCTCAATAGAGTACTTGCCAGTGTCACATTCATACCAACGAAAACAGACATAACATACTTATTGGTCTGCTACGCTATTGGCGCACTCTAAAACTATGACATATGAATATGAATAAGGGCCGCTTAGGCAAAGGACAAACAACTTAAAAATTATTCTTAAATGTTTAATCCCTCCAAATAGCCACACAACACAGAAAGTCGCGCATGGTTCCATTAGTTTAGAATAAGACGTCATGCTTGTTGCTCATTGTGTATATAGTGATGTATCGTGTCTCATCTTAATAGGAATTGTTTGTATTGGTGTACGATGACGTAATTCGTGCTGGTGACATGATCTAATTGAAACCACTAATTTAATTATCCTACTACTATTATAAACGCGAAAGTTTGTAAGTATGGATGGATGTTTGTTACTCTTTCACGCCGGAACGGCTGACCGGATCTGGATGAAACTTGGCAAAGAGACATATTAGGCTACTTTTTATCCCGTGGGAATACCAGGATTTAAATCTGCGCAGGTGAAACCGCGGGGCGTAACTAGTACAAAAGGAGTAGGAAATAGTCGTAAGTTTGTTGCCTGTTCTTGGCTGTTCATGGCCGATCTTGCCTGTTCTGACTTTGGCGGCCAGGCGCTTCACATCATTTTACTACGTTTCAAAGTGATACTTGTGATTTTATTACAGGCGCGATCTAAACGCGCCTCCGGACGCGCGATCTGTTTGTCCTATTGTAACACGCAATGTATAACGTAAATGTCACCTAAGACGTAAGGGAAAAACGTAATGTAAAGCGCAATCACAGGATGCGGAATCGCAGAACTCCCCTGTGCCTGTGAAGTTGAGCCTTTAACCTGTTGAATTTTTATGTATATATATGACCGGTGGTCTAGCAGGAGTGACCCCGCTTTGCGGTCGTAGGGTCGCAGGTACAATTCCGGCCGTGAACCATTGGATTTTTCTATCGATAAATTTATCAATGCCATAGTTAATGTGACTCTCGCTCGCACGTTTTGACTTGTTGAAGAATATAAAATCACAGAACCCAATTTCAAAAAATCGCAACCAATCATTTTGTGTGCATTCACATTACACAATAATTTCATGGGTAATCATGGGAAGTAGGATAGAGATAATGGCTATCATAGCTTCATCGATGGAATCCACAGCTGGTAAGTATTTAGGTATTGTCATAGTTTATCACTCGCTTCCTGAACATTTAATTGTAAACTATTTTAAGTTTATTTAATACCTTAATAAATTTGCCACATCTGAGTGTGAACGCTCTTACTTTGAGGTTAATTATTATATTGTACATACCTACGTAAAAACATGTCACATGTGTAGAGAGTGAATTGGTGGACCCACTGTACCCACCATCTAGCCCCGAACTAAGCAAATGTGATGAGATGTCACTCAGTAGTATCGTGTCAAAATGTTCCAAAGGGCAGAGGAACCAAGGACCTTATTGTCTAACTTGAAGCCCATTACCATGGGTTTCAAGTGTCAAACTTTCTGTACTACATATCTATCAAGTTCATCTGTGATACTACATTGTTCTCTCATCTGTGCCGATTACGATTACCAGCGAGTTAGATAATTAGGCCCCTACAAGTGTTATAAAATAAAATAAAATAAAAAAAGCCTGTTTATTCCATCACTTTTACAAACAATCATATTTTCAATCACTACTTATATGCATGCACAATTATTTTCTAATATTTTAGACATATGTACATACTTAATTTAATTTAATAAATTTAATTACATAATCTAATTTTTTGAACTTAATGTTTTAATGCATGCACTTTTTACAATATATTTTATAATTTTTATTTTAAACATTACTTATTACATAATAGTATTTTGGTTGAATTTGATAAATTTAATCATTATTTTTTTATTTCCATTTTCTAATAGCTATTTATTATTTATCTGTTTATTTTATAGCATATTTGTGTAGCTTATTGTTTTTTTCATATATATTCTTAGTGAGGACCCCTCACGGGTAAAGGCCTCCTCCAGTTGTTATTTCAGAAATCTTCATTATTTTTAGGTATTTGAACCAGAGGGTTACTATGTTGTACAAGTGTTACTATGTACAAAAAATAAAACATCATTGAGACAATGCATCAACGTCAAATTTTACAATGTCAAAAATTTTACAAAATATAGGTAAAACAGCATTGTGCTAAAATACGGATTTAGGAAACTTCTTCACTAATGGGTTAACACGTCGTTGGCTAAAATGCATCGTAATCCCAACTAATATTATAAATGCGAAAGTAACTCTGTCTGTCTGTCTATCTGTCTGTCTGTCTGTCTGTTACGCTTTCCCGCTTAAACCTCTCAACCAATTTTGATGAAATTTGGCACAGACAATCTTTAGACCCTGAGAAATAACATAGGCTACCTTTTATTGCGAAAAAAAGAGATGAAGAGATTAAAAGTGCGCAGACGAAGTCGCGGGTACCAGCTAGTTCAAAATAAAACAGTGGATTTAGCTCTCAACTACGACTTAGCAGACACTTCCAACTCCTCCCGAATAATTAAGTCTCCCTATTGGTAAACAGAAACGTAGAAACGTATTTACATTCCTTGACAGAAACGATAGAAATGCGATATAACTTTACTTTTTTATTTTGTAAATACAGTGAAATGTTAAACTCTGACGTCACTTTCAGACTGCCGCAACGTAACAAAAAAAAAACATTCTGCAGTTTGTAACAACGAAATTGTTGCACAGTGAATTCATATTAGTCAGCATAACTATGGGTACTTGGGCTACTAATTTCAAACGGTAGGGTATTAGGTAACCCATATGGAAAATCAATGATCATTATAATTAGTGTAATAATGTCGTATCAAATTGTCTCTAACTTTTGAATATTGAATATCTGCTGCATGTTCATTGGACTTCAATAATTACTTCTTCATCCTATCAATAATTTCTTTTGAAACAGTGAACAGCAGTGGAAAATGGGTTTTAAATGCGCCTCAAGAGGCTTCTTTCGAGCACTTGACCCCATATTGTAGAACTTGTTAGGTTCTGCAACGTGCCGGTTTCCTCACGATGTTTTCTTTCACCATCAACCAACAAAACACTGAATTATTGACAACAATGTATTTTATTTATAAGAATCATAGATGGTTTGAAAATGAGAGCTCGTGAGTACACCATAATCAGGAAAGATATTAAATAAAGAAAATAACAACAATATGTGGGTCACTTCCCGTTACCAAGAACCAATCCAGCGAAATATCAAAGGTCAGAAATGCATAAAACACAAATGAGTTTCATAACAAAGATAATGTAATAATTATAGTTCGTAATTAAAATGATAGAGAGCTAATAAAAAAATATGACTGCTGCTTTTGTTTGCGAGCGCCATTTTGAATTTTGAAGGTATCTTTAGAAGAGAGACCTTAGCATTTTCTATTAAAGAGGTATTTTATGTAAAAACTGCAACCAAGAAAAATTGCAATATTCAATTTTATATAGTTTCAGAAAGTGGACAATGCCAAAAATAATTTCTAGCTAAGTAAAAAGGCAATATTGTTTTTTATTATTATTTTTTTAAATTGACTGCAGCGCATGAATGCGTAGAAAGCAAAGCTTAAGTTTCTTCTGAGCTTGGTCGCGTTTAAGTGGCAGGTGCCAGTTACACATAGTTGGAAGAAGTTTCAAAGAAATCATACGTATTCCCCCTTACTTATGCTACTGCCAATTTAGAAAAAACAATGTGCTATTTTATCAAAAACTTTTCCACCAATTATCTAGGTATGTTTGCAAACGTGTTTGCTAACCGTCCAACACATTGTTCCGATGAAAAATACAAAAGGCTAACAACTTCACTAGCATAGCTCTTGCAAAGGGTTTTTGCTTTTGCTGGTAGTTTGCAGAGTGGCATGTGAATCGATAATAAATACGGGTTCCCAGACTTTTGTAAAAAAAATTGCCAAAGTCGAGTCAATCCTAGGGCCCGTACCACCATCTCTTGTAGCATTCTTATTTCAATATTACTTTACTTTTTGATCATAAAGCCGACTCTATGCAGTTGATATAAAGACATCGACGTATATGTTATATTAAAATAAGAATGCTTCAAGAGATGGTGGAACATGCATAAACTGGTTCCAATTTTGAAAATTCAAGATTCAATACCTATAAGCTTGTGTTGTAATGATCAAGAAAGCTTTGTGAAAAATATGAAAGTAGGATGGGACGAATGGGATATAATATGATTGCCTGGCCTGAAAAATTTCACAAGTGAAACTTTCCCATGTGAAACATAATGAATCATACATCTAGGAGGTGCACAAAGTAGTAGAAGTTCAGTATCTTCCTATGTAGATGAATCAGGTCGCCATGTAAAAATATACCATGATCGATAGCCATGACTTTTTACCCGAGTGCCGAGGGTTATGTGTTTGGCGTGTATCTATCCATGTATGTATTTATGTATCCTTCTTTCGATATTTCTTTTATTACCACGTAGCAACCAAACGACTGGATGGATTTTGATGATTTTGGTATCAAAATATTCGTCGCAACTTCCCAAGTGTCCTTAGAATAAAAAAACCCTAAAAGTCACGTGGGAAGGAAAGGAAGAGCGATATTCTCTCACATTAAAAAAAAAATCTTTTCGCTATCATAGCAATATGGGTATCAAAATCAAGAGAGTGATGAAGTGTTTTCAAATAATGTATTAGTTTTTGATTTAAAGTAAACCCTCAAATACAAAACCAGAACGCAAAATTCGTTAAGTCACTTTAGCGAACTAGGCCATAAGTGATACTAAAATATATCATAAAACCTTCCCTATGGTCATACAAATCGTTTAAAAAAACCGCATCAAAATCGATGAAGCCGTTTCGAAGATATTAAGAGTTTTGTAATAAAAAAAATGTGATTGCTGGTAACCCCAAAGTGATCAAAATGAGTTATACAACCACAGGCATCAGTAAACTGCTAGGACATAGGTACGCGAGCCTCCGACTGTCTGCGATCTTTACATTTTTATCATTCGTGAAGAATGAAGAAAGGATTTCAATATTAAAAAGTACCAAACTTAAAACATTATCTTATTTACCTACCTACATACTTTTAGTTCGGGCACTCGGGTTTTTTTATTTTTTAATAAATCTTCTTGTCGATATCAAAATGCAGGGATTTTGCTCTTTCTAGGTTGTTACTCTTAAACGCATTTGTAATTAAAACGATATAGTTACTCACTTTCACGGTTCACTTAAAACTAGGTTGTTCTGTCACTTTCATATAACAACTTAGATTTTTTTCATTCCCCTTCTGCTTCTGTATTCATTGGAAACTACAAAAATCAATATATTAGAAAAAACAGACACATCTTCACGAATTTGATCCCCAGATGATGTCTAAGGGGGAGGGGGGGGTAGTCAGAGATATGTCCAAATATTACAAAAAGGACTTACCCACATTTTGTATTCCATACGTGACGAGATGCAAGCCTATCGCCGCTGCTAAAATATTAATAGCTAAGTTGCCTCGCGATAATAAACTTTCAACGATTCCGACCACTGGCATCTTATTTCAGTGTGTTAGAAATAGTGGGTCGTGTTAACTGAAGATGAAGCAATCATCCTGCTATGAAACTGTTGTTGAAGTTTTCGCATCTCTTCTAATATTTCAAATGGTCGGATGCAATTATTATCTCGCTACAGCAACTCGATTCGCCAACAGGCCATAAAGAATGACCGGTCGCTCCATTGAGGTTATCCACCATGTTATCGGGCCAACATTTATTCTCAGCACCTATTTCTGTGGCGACGACCGCGATAATTCCACGAAAAATATTAAAATTTATTGTGATTTTTATTCGATTCCGGTTATCTGTTTGGTTTATCATCCGCTGACCCTAGACTGTCGCCTTGCACAATAGGTACTTAAATATTTGATAACGGCGCCAATTTGCTCAGCGTGACCGATTGACACCAAATAAAGTTATTTATAAGCTAGGCTCTGAGCTCGGTATTTGCACCGTATAGCTGCAGGATAGGCTTTAAGCTTTACGTTGCCTTATCATGTTCGCGTTCCGTTATCCTTGCAACCTTCTTGACGCCGCTACGGTGCGGCTTTACGTAAACCTATTGCAGAACAAAACATGTTACAAATGGCGTATGTACAGTCATGTCAATACGCAAAGCTGAAAATTTGAGTCAGACTTGACGAGTTGCTTTTGTGTTATAGTAGTATGAGTGTATTTTACAGTGTACGTACTATTTGAATTCCGTTTTTTATTGCAAGAGTTATTGTATGAAGCACCTGGCGGCGACTCGAGCATCGCATCTATCGGGCGTACTGAGAACTCACGAGTCATAAAAGAAGTCCAAAACGTTTTCGATTATCTTATTCGAGGTAAAGTTGCTTCCGCTACTGCATCCAGGTTAGGCAACATTGAAAGGGAATGTAGGTCACGCGTTATCACGCTTATCAGCCTTTCTCACAAAGTACGCCTTTTCTCGTCTCTTTCGCTCGAACAGTATCATAATACAAAATCATCATCACCATCATCATCATCATCAGCAGCCACTGCTGGACATAGGCCTCCCCTATCCGTTTCCAGGAAGAACGATTTTGAGCCCTTTCCATCCACCGACTACCCGCGATCCTAACAATGTCGTCAGTCCACCGGGTAGGAGGGCGTCCTACACTTCGCTTTCCTGTTCGTGGTCGCTATTCGAGAACCTTTATTCCCCAGCGGTTGTCAGTTCTTCGAGCCATATAGGACATAGGTCAGAGCCTATTGCTACTGAGGCCAGTGGTTGACTCTCCCCATCCAGTTTTTGTCCGCCGCAGGATGGCAATGCTGCACTGAGCCAGATACTCACCAGCCCTCGGGTCACGCGTCGGCGTCGCCTCGACGAAATTTTGAAGACCCGGTAGTGTTATTTATAGTAAAATTTTGAATCCTACTATCATTATAAACACGAAAGTTTGTACGTACGTACTCTTTCACGCCAGAACGGCTGAAGGGATCTGGCTGAAACTTGGCAGGGAGATAGATTATAGTCTGGAATAGCACATAGGCTACTTTTTATCTCGTGGAAATACGGGGATTTAACACTGCGCAGGTGAAACTGCGGGGTGCAACTCGTTTATAAAAATAACAAGAATAATAGAAGATAAAATCCACAAAAACCATGAATTTAAAAGGTAGTATCTAAATTAATTGTCTAAAAGAACTGTGCAAAAGCAAAAACTTGGACAACCACTAAAAGGTTAGAATAAAAAAGGTCACCTATTCTGTAGTTTTTGCTAGTCTCACGTATACAGAAGTCAATTTCAAAGAATATTTAAGATGTGATGGTTATAAATCAAGTTAACTATTATGCATACCTACTTAAATAGTTTTATACGGTTGAAATGAATGTTCAAGTTTTCTTATGAAATACAGGAATAATGATTTTATTTATTTATTTAATGCTTCTCGTTTGGATATCGTTATTTCTTCAAGTACCTAACTATCGGTTTCTGAGAGAAAATTATAAATTTTATCACTGTAGTATCGTCCGTCTGGCTAGAGTAGTTTTTAGGGCTTAAAAATGGTCGTAGCAAAAACTACTCGTGATATAAAATGCCACTCTTGTAAACTTTTTGATAGAAAGGGATTGTTAAACTTCTTTCGGTAAGTATCTTTTTATGCTACTGATCGAGGGAATGGCAAAAGCCAGGCCCACCGGATGTTAAATGGTAGCCATCACCTCGCATTGCCACGCAAGTCGCAAGCTCGCAAATCACACTCATGTTTTAATTTATATAATTTTACAAAGGTGCATTTACCGTTAATTTTGCCGTATAGAGGGTAATTTTTATTGAAAATTAATTTAAGTAAATAAATAAAAATAAAGAAATAATTGTTGAACTAAAGAAATACGTGTAGATTTAGGTATGTATATCTAAATCTTTTTTGAAGATCACAGTGTGCCACGTGTTTTCGTTTGTGTTCAATCGTTATTTCAATGATTTTCCGATACTTACGTAAGATTTTTTATGGCATCTTAGATGAACTAAAGCCAGTTGTGGCCTTGGTGAGCAGTCGCAAATCGTGTAGTGGTAACATTTTAAGTAAATTTGAGTTAGTCAGAAATCTCGGCTTATTCAAGTGTCAGTGACGTCATGGCTTTATGTTTCAATAGGTTTTACATCCATCCATGCCGTTTTATAAAATATGAAAGTGCGTCTTTATGTTGCAACAAAATACCAACTTACTTTAAAATATTAAAATAAGGCTGTGGAGAAGTCACGGCCAAATTGCAGCCGATTAAATGTGCATTTTCAAGAAGTTTTGGCATAATCTTTCAAATACTATGTACATCATCTTGCTGTCATACATATTATTATTATATCTCGATCTAGAGATAGTTGAGCTACATCTAGATCGTTTACAACGGTCTCCAGATAGCTCAACTGTTTCTTGTTTTTATGTAAGTACTTAAATACTTGACAGCCTTCTCAGATCAATCGGTAGTAGCTCTGCCTTCGGCGCCGTAGGCCGTGGGTTCGATTCCCACCGAGAACAAATATTTCTGTGATGAACGTGATGAACATAGGATGTGTGTATGTCTGGTTGTAATTATATAATGATAAGTATGTGTTAACGAAAAAAAGTATTTTTTAAGTTTTTATCAGCTATCTGGTTCCCATATCACAAGCTTTGGCATATACCTAGGTATGTTGATATGTTTCGTTTGGGCCGAGCCTGGGTAATAAATTATTATTCTTCTTTTCTCTGTCACATTCCCATAAAAACAGACTGCCCGTGACTGGATTCGCTTGTTTTCTGAACTGAATGAAGTGGTAGTACGTCGGTTATTTAAAAATTCTGTTTTTCGTTGGAATTGTCACTGAACTACACTCGAATGCTTTTAGTAGAATTTTTGATTCGGGATTAACGAAGTTCTATGGACAAAGCGTTTTAATTTTGCTCTTTCTAAAATGTTACCGGACAATATACCTACTCGTTTCTAAGTCATCTTTAAACCGAGCTATAAGTAGGTACATACTTAACTTACGTAATGGGTCAATTCAATATTTATTTTTAATTATCGCTGTGGCATTGCAGGTATTCAAATCAAAGTAAAATAAAATGCCTAAAACATACTTAGCTAATAACGTAAAGCTTAAATTCTCAAAGTTTTAGCACATGCGGTTGAATTCAGAAAATGAAATTCGTCGCAATGTTTAAATCTCACAAGTTAAAATCCACCGACGCGACACGATCCTGTTGCAAAAGCAACAAGTCCAAAACTTTAGTATTCCGCCAAAACCGGTCTCAATATGGTATGATTGAGTGAATTCGCTACATTGCTTCTTTTACTCCATACCTCTTGGTGTATAAAGAATGCTAGCAGCGATGTTTGCTTCGATAGAACGAATTAACGAAGTTCTTGGCAAAAAACTTGTGAATCAATGCACTCGTTGCTCATTTATTTTAAAAATGAAGCATATTAAATAAATACTCTTGATTTTTTGTCTATGCCTGGATATTTTACCAAAATAGATTGAAATAGAATTCGAAAAACGACTTGAGTTAATAATAGCTGAAGAAAAAGTAAAAAAGACAAAATCATTTAAATAATAAAATAGAATAAATTATTGTTATTTATCGATAAAGCAAACAAAGGTTACCCGAACACAAAAAAAATTACAGAGTATAAAAAAAGAAATAATAAGTAAAAAGTTTACGATCTTGAAGGATTTACCACTCATTGCTCTTAATATGACATCTAAATAAAAGAAAAAAACAATTCTCATAAGGAAAAGTACTACCACCACACCTTTTTTTTCGGTTTGAAGATTGTGGGCGCCGGTGAAATTATAGGCAATTTTTCATTCGATCAATTGAATGCGAGGGCATCCCTTGCTTCGTACTTGAAGTATTTTATCATGAAATCAGTAATTGAATAATACGCACCTAATTATATGAAACCGTAAAAATGTTTTTCTACAAAGATGTTCATGAAAAAACCCACATACTATAATCAATCATGTTTCAACGACCTATCAAATACCTTTAAGTGAGAAATTAGTGTATAAAAAATAATCTGAATCTCGGATACGGCTTCAACGTATTTCGTTAAATTTGGTATGCAGGGGGTTTGGAGCTATAAATCGATCTAGGTTTCACATAGGATCTAGGTCACAAAATCATACAGATTGAAGTTATTGCACTCTGCCAACTGAAAAAAAACAGTTAACGTACCGACATTGCCGTGGGGCCTCGGCCGGCTTAGAATTGGACCCCTCCGTCACCAACCGCCTTCCAAGCGTGGCGACTATAGCACCCCTTCCCCTATGATGATCACGATAGCTTCCTGGAAACGTTTAGAGAAGGCCCTTGTCTAGCAGTGGACTTGGCTGATGATGAGTATTGAATAAGCTAATGACCAATGATGACGCACTTTAAAGCACTTTCATCATGACTTGACTACACGAGCTGGAAGCAAGTAGGTATAACGTGCCCTACGATGCACTGCCCCGCGTCCATCAACTTTAGGCAAACAAATGTTAGCCTTGTATGGTAAACTGAATAGAGTGTAACGCAGAATGCTAAGCTTAAATATCAATGGATTTATAGAACCATGTTTTAAAATTTTATTAACTGCGTCTATAAAACTATTAAACTGTCCGCTTATGCAATACACTTTTATGTAGGTACCCATTTGTAAATGAATTTTATCACCGGTGGATCGAGATTTAGTTTCGTAGTGGAATAAAATGATAATTTTCCATCATCATCATCCGCGTACAGGCTACCATCACCCACTGCTGAAGCCAACTGCTCCAGGGAACAAACCAACTTTTTTTACAACATGCGGATGCCCTGTCCCACTTGATGCATACAGGAGTAAAGTTAAGTGTCTCATACCTTCAAAGATTCCAGTGAACTGCTTATGATATCAGTGAACTGCTTATAATGGTAATTACCTAAAATGATAGGTGCATAATCAGTGCATACGAAACCCTCACAGCGGGAGTCCTACTCGCACTTTCCTGTTTTCTGTAACTGTATATTTTTTATTCAAAATAGTACGTGAAATAAACAATTTATATTTGAAAGAAAGAATGAAAGAAAGAAATAAATAAATAAAAGAAAGAAATTATTATTTGACATACAACACACAGAAAACACAGAAATAACAATATAGATTACCTATTAGTTAACAAACAGTATAAGAGACAGAAAAGCAGAAAAATACAAAAACAACGTCTGATGCCAATTTGTTTGTTTGTATTTAATTTAATTCTTTTAGTTACTCACTATTTGGAACATAAGTACCATTGTCCTCAAAATGACGTCATTGTCTGGGTGACGCCGTGACGCCAGCACCGTCGCCGGCGCAGTGTGTCGTGACGCATCTTTATCAACATAGATTGAGTACCTTAAACAGCCGAAATAAAAAAAACTATTTTAATTATAAATTTGTCCTGCGATCTATGGCTTTTCCAGCTCAAGCCAGCATTGTTGGGTTTCGATCTGAAGAGTGTGGTTGCCGATGATATTACAGACACATAGCGCTGAACATCCGTATGCCTCTAGATCTAGTCCATCATAGGACAAGTACCTATATCGTGCGTGACTTACGAAGCTATGCTCTGTTACAGATGATGGTTACCACTTATAAGGTGCTCCATCTGCTTGTTCCGTCAGCAAGAAGTAGAAAAAAAACCACTACTACTTTGTACTTGCTTTCTTTGTGATTTCCTTAAATGTAGTAAGCACTATAAAACTTATAAAAATACTTTGCCTCTATGCTATTTAATTTTCAGGTCAGTCTATGTTCCATCATCATCAGCCTAAAGAACTTTTATTCCCCAGCGATAATCGCTCTTCAAGCTATATGACCTACCCGTTGCCACTTCAACTTGCCGATTCTATGTTTCTATGTCGGCTACCTTGGTTCTCCTACGAATTTCCTCACCCTCCTACGGATTTCCAGACAACACACATTGGTTGAAGACTTTTGTCTAGAGGCTCTGCTATTCTTATTATTAATGAAACTAGTCCTAGGAAATAGATTTTTTATAGCACGAAATACAACAATAGTGTTAAGATTTGACTGTATAACAAGTTAAAACTGAACTGGATTCAAGAACAAGTTACTACTTGTTCTCAAATAATCGATCCATCGGTCCAGTTTTAAATAAAAGGAATACACATTTTGGTGGAACCATGATTAGATCCCATTGACGAATCTGATAACGATAATATATTTCGTTGCTGTAATATCAGTTGAGTATTATGATGATATGATTAAAGTATCGATTCTCTAACATTAGTCAAGGTTGCTTAGGCTTGAAATGATTGTGATCTCGGGCCTGGTTCTTCTAATATTCGTACAAGTTCACGCTATTTCTATTGAGAGGGTAGGTTTGTAAATAAACTGAAATGGAGCTAAACTTATTTCTATTCGAATGATTGTAGCATTGCAAAGAGTGTGCAGTCGCAATCTGAGATGATTGGCTGGATCGTGCCTTCAGTCTCGAATGAACGCCCAAGTGGATGAAAAGAAGCTTTTTATATCTTTATACAACTCAATTACCTCTATGACTGAAAACCTACACAAACCCTCCCACGATATATCTAAATATATATAACTCAAAGGTGACTGACTGACTGACATAGTGATCTATCAACGCACAGCCCAAACCACTGGACGGATCGGGCTGAAATTTGGCATGCAGGTAGATGTTATGACGTAGGCATCCGCTAAGAAAGGTTTTTGATCAATTCTACCCCCAAGGGAATAAAATTATTATTTATTTGTCCAGCATTATTTATTATTTATTTATTTAAACGAGCGCGAGCAAAGCCGCGGGATCAGCTAGTAATTAATAAAGTTAGATCAATAATATTAAGCAGATAAAAATACTAAGCTTTCAAAGGTAAGGACGAAAACAAAATAATTAAGAAATCCCAATATAACGTGTGCTCTCATTTGCTCGATTTTCAACGACTTCGTATAGGTCAGGTAAGATTGGATATTGGGTAGATGCGGAAACCGATCGATGCAGTGATCAAATCTTGAATCTCTTTTAACTTGCACCGCTGCGCTACACGTACATAGGTACATCTTAAAGTGTAAACAACATTTTACACTCAACACTTTCCATTGAACGTATTTTGTGTGCACCTACTCCAAAATCATATTCGTCAATCAATTCACACCAAACAGGCAATTAAGAGTTTTATAGCCTGGAAGCCGATTTAAGTGGCATTGTTGTAAGTACCCATGATTCAACAATCAGTTTCAATAAAGAATAAGTACTTATCATTCTCAAAATTCTCTTCAGTCAATTCTTTTGGAATCAGTTATAATCCCTTGTCTTGGCGAAGCTCTACTAACGCTGGCCACCTTAGATTTGCCCGTTTATATTAAGACTAGGTGCGCCCCACGGTCACCCGCGCAGGATTAAATCCCTGTATTCCCACGGGATAAAAAGTAGCCTATGTACTATTCCAGACTATAATATATCTCTCCAACAAGTCTCATCCAGATCTGTCCATCCGTTCCGGCGTGAAAGAGTAGGTAACAAACATCCATCCATCCATACTTACAAACTTTTGCGTTTATAATATATAGTAGTAGGATCTATGCAGACTAAGCATTGAGTCATATAAGGACGTCTCAAGGCTCCGTTTTCTATTTGCAGCCGTTTCAGAGAACGCAAATACGATTGCAAATTAATCATCTCACTTATTACTTATTCAGCAACACGTAAACAATGTGGCATATTGTATGTCGGTAAAGATAGTCTCATGTCACAATGAGGGGTGAACTACTAATGATGTAATAAGTAGGTACGCGTGCTTAGCGACACAGATTGTAACGAACCCGTCTGCCTACGTAAACATGACTAAATGGATAGTAGGGTGTATGCAGCACTGTCTTATGCGTGTCGTGTTGTTTGTTTTTGCAATGAAAACTACTGGAAATAGGTATATAGAAAACGTATCTTTTTGTAAACGTGCTCCAATGTTAACAATATAGAAACATTTAACATCAAATGTGATTGCGGTTAAACCTATAAATATTATTATAAATAGATCATGTTTTGGATTTTAAATATTTTTTCTCGATTCAGTTTTTAAAAACCTCAATTATGTAAATTGAGGTTTTAAAAAACTGAACTTGGCACTTATTTTTCTTTATCATTTTTAGCTAAATAAATAATGCTTGACAATCCACGCAGCACTATCTAGCCCCAAAAATTTATCAGTTGCAAATAATTAAAACTTAAATAAAAAATGAAGAGTTTTTTTTGGATAGTACCAGTAAATCGGTGGGTTTTGGTCAACTTAAATATTCTTAAGTTACACATTAAGGTCACCAAGTACCATCATACACGGGTACCAATTCTCAAAATGCTTGCATACGATGATACGAAACTAGTATAAAGTAAACTTTTTGTAGGAAAACTTTAATAGATCTACATGATTTTTTTGCTGTAGGTACTGTGTGCAATGGTTTCTCGCACAGTTGGATTGATTTCGATTTTTCACTATTATGTCAGTGTTTTTATATCATTATTTTATATTAATATTTGCGCACGCTTCTACTCGTACAAAAAAAACGCTTTTCTAGCAGTGTCGGTGTTTGGTACGACATCGGTAATTTTGCTAAGTGGCTCAAATATCTTGGGTCACACGTGTTTTATTATTGTAATAACGATGCATACGTCTCGTC
Source organism: Plemyria rubiginata (assembly GCA_963576535.1). Classification (NCBI taxonomy): domain Eukaryota; kingdom Metazoa; phylum Arthropoda; class Insecta; order Lepidoptera; family Geometridae; genus Plemyria; species Plemyria rubiginata. Next base: position 2,218,519 of record OY754905.1, read on the forward strand.
ATTGTTAAACAACACGCAGAACGCCCAGTTTAAAAGCTATGCTAATTTGAATGTGTACGTAATTGGATTGTACGCAAGTCACTTTTGGACCTTTGAATAGCTCTATGAAATAAAACTAAAATGTCCCATAACTGGATTACCATATGTTGGATGTGTATGATATACACAGACGTTGTGATTGTGTTTTTTATTTACTTTTAAAATGAGCTAATGTGTGAATAAAGAAGTGATCCAATCATAAATCTGCTGCTTATATTAAATTTCAAAATCAATATAAGAGTTCAAACCGACATCACATTTAGCTACAATATAATTCACCAAATTTGAAATTTCGTGTAATATTGGCCGTTCCCGAAATTTAATCATGCAAAAAATGCAAAAACTTATCAAAGTAAACGTATTCTATCGATATTCGACCTTAATCTGTTGTCGTTAGGTTATGTCTGATTGACAAAAAACTGTCAATATATTTCTAAAAACAAGGTACGAAATTAATATTAATGAAATCTTTGATAGGAAAATAAATTTTCTGGATACATACGATTAATTCCCAAACGCCACCGATTAGAGACAATTTTAGAAATCAAAAACTTCGATCGTTGTTTTTATCGAGACCGGGAGACGGCGGACGGCGGCGGCCTGGACCGATGAGAATGTATACCTATCGTACATTCTAACGTAGTTAAGTATGGTACAGGTAGCCAATATGTTAGTCTGGCATCCTGGAAGCTATTTTGAAACCTTCATCGACCGTAGTTAGACACTTCACGTGGTGTTTAGATTGATTCAAATCCGAACATGTCTTTTGTGTCACAAAAACTTAGGTGAAATTAAAAAAAAAAGAACGAAAGAATAGAATCGTTCGAAAGAAAATTGTTCGTCTATCATAAAAAGTGTTTATTCACAAAAAAAGGTAAAAGATTATATCAGCTAGCTGGTTGCCACGTACATAAACGCTGCTTAGTTTGGGGCTAGCTGGGCTAGATAGTGCTTTCTGGAAAGACCAACAATACTAATGCAATATTTCTTCTATCATCAGCATCGGATACGGTTTATATATAAAGACCAACATAAGACTACCTACTTATTTTTGAGCTAAAGGCGAAAAAACTCTTTTTTATATTGTTCACCAAAAGGTTTGGTAGATATGTTATGAAAAGAGCATAACACAAGATAATTTCATTCTAGAACGTTCATTCAAGGAATTTTTAAACCATTCATTGCCTCTGATAGAAGAGTCTAGTGTCTACTTTATCAAGTTTTTTTAAATTTAGAACATTATCGACGAAGATTCATAAACGGCCAACTTTGCACAAGTTGTACCACTTAATCGGCTTTTCGAGAAGCCATTTATGTGAGGAGCGCTCATGGTTCCCTCTATTAGGGCACAGTATCAGCACTAGTATCATTATCCGTGCTCAGTTTATGTGTGTGTAGATTGGTCGCTTTTTCTTCCTATCGAGTCACTAGTTTCTTCAAAGCAGTGTGGTGAAAGGATTTTTAAATGGTCGCATAATTAAAAATCTGTATAAAAGTTTGATTATATATACATACAAATATAAATATAATATTCACTACAGGTTCTAATGAACTTATTGCTATATTTAGATTTTTCATAAATAAATTAATGAATAATAAACGAACGAGTGGATAAGCCGCATCAGTTGTGTGTACGAAAGAATCACTCTTCAGAATGGCTCTTCCTGAATCCCGCGCAATGGACATCCATATTTACGCAGACAATCGCTCTACATTTTCTCGCTTGCATGTCCATGTTTTGATAAAATATAAAGATCTTGGCTGTATATTTGTAATCAAAAATCAATATGATTTTTCAACACATCCTTAAAAACGATATGTGGAAGCGTAGTTGTTTGACAGTTGTCAGCCTGTGAATTCTAAAATAATTTACAATCGTGATGTGTGGTAGTTTAGGTTGTATTTATTTGACTTGTGTGGTAGTATAAAAATACTTATTTTTCATTGTCTATTTCGATCAAATAGCTATGGGTTATTGGCAAACAAGCAGACCGACACGACAACGAACACGATAAAAAAACAAAGTTCCACTTTGTTAAAAAGAGAGAGAGATTTCAAACACAAACCCCACAAAAATAAAAACAACCCGATGGATGCAAAAGAAACTAACGTCAAAACTTATCGCAGCTTACTTGAAAAATTATGGCGTTAATTTTGTATGCGGGGTGTCACAACCCGGATCGTGGTCTAATTGGGGGACGAACGCTTGGCTCCTTAGTATTCAGTTCAACGGGCGGGCTCTACCATCAATCTCAATATGAGGCTCTGACGGAAAACCGCGGCACGGACAAGGAACCCCTCTTAGCAGGGCCGGCAACGGTTTGTTAACATCGTGGGATGACCGCGACACTATGATCGATGCCCGTCTCGCCGATAAGCTTTCAAGAAAGGTTCGATACTTCACGAAAAACTATGCTGATATTCGTATTGACATTTTGAGTTGCGCTGCGCGTCGGCTCAGCTCGACTGAAGGACCAAAGAGTATACAATAACTACGTAAGATGAAGGACAGCGTTTTCTGAGTTGCCCCGCAGTGTGACTCAATCCAGCTATTTAAAACGTCAGCAAATACTAATAAAATAGAATAAGGACGCTCATATTCATTAGATTAGACAAAAATAAATTTAGTAGTGTTATTCTGATAAAACCAATCATCCAAGTGACCGTGGAATCTGCAGTAAATTTTCACATTTTGACATTTTGCAATACAATCTGTAAAGCAATAAGAATGCAATTAAAAAAGATACAAATTTTAAACTATTTTAGTAGAGTTATTCCAATCATAACAATCACCCAAGTGACCGTGGAATCCGTAGAGCATATCCAAGTCCAATGACATTCACACTCACTAGTGTCATCCGCGTGAGTGTTTTAATGATGAAAATTTCAACGTGAGTGAGCAGAAGCTAATGATCGAGGTGAGTGTGGATCCACTAAGCGTTGTTGATTAGAGAATCGTATACCTGCATTTGTGGTTTGACTTTCTTAAGGTGCTTTTATACCTGTTCAGAATCTCAGCATTCATTCAACATCTATATCCATATTGATATCTAGAAATCATATTTTGTATTGGTTGTTTGTTTTGTTAAAAATTTAAAAATTACTGTTGAACCTGTTGTCCTCAACAGCCTTCACAGCTCCGTTGGAAGTAGCTCTGCTTTTGCAACGTAGGCGGTGGGTTCGATTCCCACCGTGAATAAACATTTGTGTGATGAACAATGTTTGTTCTGTGTCTGGATATTATATCCTACGAGGGCTGCACTAAAAGTATCGGGAATGGAATATTTCCACTGTGCCTGTCATATTAAAATCTTTTTAATTGAAAACTCCTTGGTTTTATAAATCGAATATTTATTTATTTAAAAAAAGATTCTCGGTCTTGTCACAAGGTTTTGTCAAACTTGTTTAGTCGTTGGGAAAATGGAATTGACTCGAGAAAATTCAAGAGCGATGATTTATTATGACTTTCGAAGTGGTTTAACACAAAAACAGTGTGTTGACCGGATGATTTCTGCATTTGGTGATGAAGCCCCATCCAAAACCACAATTTATCGCTGGTTTGCTGAATTTCAACGTGGACGTGTCAAGCTCAAACAGATGATCCCCGTCAAGGTCGTCCAAAAACTGCAGTCACCCAAGAAAACGTTGATGCTGTGCGTAAGCGGATTGAGGAAGATCGACATGTGACATACCGCGAAATTCAGGCAACCTTAGACATTGGCATGAGTCAAATACTAATAATCTTGCATGAACAATTAGGTGTAAAAAAGTTGTTTTCCCGATGGATACCGCATTCGCTCTGTGAAGAGCAAAAAGCGGCTCGCGTTACTTATGGTGCTTCAGAACTCTCGAAAGATTCCACGCAGGATCCTCAAATGCTGTATACAACATCGTATGAGGTGACGAATCCTGTATATACCCGTACGAACCCGAAAAAAAAACCAGTCACGAGTTTGGGTGTCCGAAAATGAGTTAAAGCCAACAAAAATTGTTCGTTCACGGAGTGTTGTAAAAAAAATGGTGGCCACGCTTGTCTCCAAAACCGGCCATGTTGCGACTATTCCTCTTGAGGGACAAAGAACGGTTAATGCAGAATGGTATGCTAGCATTTGTTTGCCACAGGTCGTTTCTGAACTCCGTAAAGAGAACTGCAATCGCCGCATCATCCTCCATCACGACAATGCGAGTTCTCACACCGCGCACAGAACAAAAGAGTTTTTAGAGCAGGAAAACATAGAATTATTAGACCATCCGCCGTACAGCCCCGACCTAAGCCCTAATGATTTCTATACCTTCCCTAAAATAAAGAATAAATTGCGTGGTCAGAGATTTTCATCACCTGAAGAAGCTGTGGACGCCTACAAAACGGCCATTTTGGAGACCCCAACTTCCGAATGGAATGGTTGCTTCAATGATTGGTTCCATCGTATGGAAAAATGTGTCAAATTTCGCGGAGAATACTTTGAAAAGCAATAAATACATTTTTAAATAGTAATGTTGTGTCACTTCCTTGATTCCCGAAATTTTCAGTGCCGCCCTCGTACTTTCTACTATCCTACTAGTATTATAAATGCGAAATTTTGTAAGTATGGAGGGATGGATGGATGGATGGATGGTTATGTTTATGTCATATGTATGTATTTACATAAAAAAGTGTTTTTCGTATTATATCAGCTATCTGGTTGCCATAGTACAAGTTTTGGCTTAGTTTGGGGCTAGATAGTGCTGTGTGGAGTGTCTAGCAATATTTGTTGTTGTTGCAGACGTTGATCATTGACCGTACAACACTGTTGACAGCTGTTGCGTACCACAATCCGTTTTTACTTAAATGCAGCGTAAATGCACCTTAAAATGTCATTCAGGGCTGCTCCATAATTAATAGCATTAGTTAAGTATAGAAGACAGCTATTCAGTGCGGTAATTTTGTATAGGGATGTTGATTGAATTAGGTTGGAACTCCTCATGTGGATAATTGGGTACGGAGTGTCTTCAAAATCAGTGTACTCGTATAGGAATATCGTAATTGTCAACATTTGTGTGTTTTGTCAATCATTATTTTATATGATACTATTTTGCGACCCGCGGTTTCACCCGCGCAGATTTAAATCCCAGTATTTCCACGGGATAAAAAGTAGCCTAGTGCTATTCCAGACTATAATCTATCTCTCAGCCAAGTTTCATCCAGATTCGTTCAGCCGTTCCGGCGTGAAAGAGTAAAAAACATCCATCCATCCATACTTACAAACTTTCGCGTTAATAATATTAGTAGGATCGTAGAGTACTTAATTTTTTTTATTGGTGCATGATCGGATTCAAACCCACGACCGAAGGATCGGAAAGTTCTCTTCACTAGACCACCGTGTTTTTCTAGGCTTTGGTCGCGTGGAACTGGCACCTAGAGTCACCTAGCTTTGAGACGGTTCAAAGTGATCCGTTTGATTATAGTGAATAAATACATTTTGACATTGACTTTGACACCGGTGCTCTCATGCGTATGCTGTGTTTTTTTTAGTAAAAACGATAAAATTGGAACTTAATTCTCTATGGTTTTAAATAAAACCTAAACCTGTCGACCTTGAAACTCCACGCATCAAAGAAGATTCACTTAAGAGGCTGACAACCGCTTATTGTCTTTTTTTAAAAGGGGAATTTCAACATCCTTGAACATTTAGGGCCTTACTACAGTAAAATAGGCAAACGTTAAACACTGCCTAAACTTTTGACATCTCTTGCCATTGCGTAATGGCAAACAGAGACAGCGCTAATTCTAGACACTGTTTAAAGTTAGACACCGTTGTGTAGTAAGGCCCTCGTACTTTTTTTTTTTTTTCGAATGGACTATAATGCTGGTATAATCGTATGACGATTGCCAACAGCGTTACCGGACTAACCACTCTCGTACTACAAAACGGTGCCTTACTTTAAACAATGTCTAAAATTAGCGCTGTCTCTGTTCGACATTACGCATTGGTTGGAGATGGCACTTGGATTCGTTTCCTGTCATCTAACGAAGCAACATAACATTTTCATTTTAATTGTTTTTCTAGTGTTATTTTGAGTTGTGTTGTGTAATTTTGGTGGTATTTTAACCAACATTACTTGTGGTCTTAGCACAAAGTGTAAGCATTTGAAATGAAAGTGTATTATGTGATATCGTGATTTAACCGAAAATGTTCCAAATGTTTTGAAGAAACCGCCACCATTTTCTTCAAAACAATTGACTGACTCGACTTTGGACTGACGTGACTAGAAACATAACTACAAAGAGTATAATCTCTGAATCACTTGACATTGGCAAGATTGTCTATGACAGGAGCCATAAAAAGAAGAAAGAAGAAGAGATGGCACTGGTTTAAGCATAGTTTATTGCTTGACTATTTCTTGTAGTAAGGCCGATAAAGTCATTACAAGTAAACATATTTTCTCTGAGAGTGAAGGCAGCATAATTAAACTAGTGGTTGCCGATGAAATTACAGGCACATGAGGCTTAACTGCTGTTTGCCTCAAGCTGAAGGGCGCAATGCAGTGCATAGTAGGACACGTTCAAATCGTGCTATTTGGAAGGCATTACTATGTTACAGGTGATGATTACTACCCATAAGAAGCATAAAAAAGAATTTCCCCTACCCATCTCTTTCACTCAGAACTCTATCCAACTCATGGAATTTGAATACAAGTACTATGTTCCTTGATCCAACTTAATCATAGTGCAACGTCAATAAGCACGTTTACTATAACAAGGTTCCATCTTGCCATGTGTCGTGTACTCAATGGGATTGTATCTGAATGTTGGCCGATTTTTATGAAATCTGCGAGAAATCCTTCCCTTGTATGTTATAGCGTGTCATACATAAATTCATGTGGTAATGGTCGGACAATGTCGCCAACGCTGATCCCGACTATTGACACAGAAATAATAATAGTACTAAAGCTAAGAATCACCACTTTCAATAATACCATTTATTTATTTAATAATTATTTATTTATTTACTTACAGCTAGTTCTAACTTTACAGATATGTACTTATCTAATACGTTAAAACTAAAAATCTAACATTTATATAAAAATTATCAAAAAATAAAAATTAACAACAATAAAATAGTTATAGACACTTCAAGACAAAAATAGTAAACATATTATATATATAATACAGGTAAAAAATAACAAAAAACAACTTAAAAAAACTTCTTTCTCACTAAATGTGAGACATATTTTTTCAACTCAGCCATCCACAAGCACATCTGTCTGAGGATGATCTGTATAAGGATTTATCAAATTAAAACACACGTTCATCCAGTGTGGGGTCACGGTTTAAAACACTTGCTAGACCGTGAATTGCGATTTCATAGTGGTAATGTAATAGAAAAAAAAAATCTTCGTAGAAGAAATATAGCTTTTAACAAAAGTGCTGCCACTAAGAAGTAAAGTTTTACACATTCTAATTGCGTAAATCTAATGTGGGTGAATAGCCAGTTTATGGTACTATGACATATGCACATGAATCCGTATATCCGTTAAATACAAAATGTATAATCCATTTTTGAGCGGATTTGTAAGAAAACTACAAAAAAGTATAACTCTTGACAATAAAATTTAAGTAATTATATTTATAACTTTTTTATTGGACTGGTGGCGAATATAAACAGGTTTTATGGAGATTATGGCATTATATTGAGTTGCAAAAACAAATGAGAACACTAATCCTTATAAACTGTGATTACATTAACTTTAGCCTTGCCTTATGTAACCACCACGCCTTTTTCTGCCGCCAAGCAGCATTGCTGTGTTTCGGTTTGAAGAGTGTGGTTGCCGTTGTAATTACAGGCACATAGGGCTCAAAATCTGTGTGTCTTATGTTGATGGACGTAGGGTAGTGCATCGTATGGCAAGTTCATATCGTGCGATACTGGACAATGCTATTTATAGGTAAACAGAGTAAAACAAGAAAAAAAACTATACCGGTTTTCTATACTTTTAATCCTAATAGTATCTACATGGATTAAGGGTAGACAGAGGCACGTAGATTTGCACTGGAATTGCGCAATTTTTTCGATGAAGAGCAAGTGGAATATAGCGTCTAAAGTCAGAACTATAGAGCTTATTATGCATTGCTAGACGGTTGAAGTGACATGATATTTGATATTTATTTATTTAACCATTGCGTTACAGTACTATAACATTGGCATGTCAATTTTTACAATACACTTACACATACTACGTTTGCAAATCAGAGAATGAACAGCTCAGGTATTCATTTAAATGGTAAAATGGGTGGCCTTCTAAAAAGGTTCTGAGTTTGTTTTTAAATCAAATTATTGAAAGTTTTGTCATTTGTAAAGGTAATTTATTGTACATATCAAGTTTTTGACAGAAACCTTGTTTGTATGTTTTGACAAGTCTGGTTCTTGGGACATGCAATTGGACATGCGCCTGCTATTGTGATTTACCGGCCTTTTCCAGAGATTTCGGGCAATGAGGCAATACTTTTTTCATTAAAACACTTGAAAATACATCTTGATCACAACAATGTAAGGTTTTGTATTCACTGAAGATAATTATGTCAATTCTCAACACAAGAACTAATTGCGCCAGATAAATAAACTCTCCACCCGATGGAGATTTTAGAGCCTGTCTAGAAGGCGTGTTTAGGCACGCGCGTAACCAAGATACTACCTATATAGAGCTACTACAAACAGCTAGTCCAGAAACTCGCGCGTTTCCGAACCAACGCGCGGCGCCGAGATACTAAAGTTATTCATACGTCCAGTCCAGAAGCACGCGTTCGACGCGAGTTGACTCGCGCGTGAAACGCGCAGATTTAAATCCCGGTATTCCCACGGGATAAAAAGTAGCCTATATGCTATTCCAGACTATAATTAATCTCTCTGCCAAGTTTCATCCCGATCGTTTAGCAGTTCCGGCGTGAAAGAGTAACAAACATCGATCCATCCATACTTACAAACTTTCGCGTTTATAATAAAAAAAAATTGTAACAGATTCACGACTTTGATCCCCAGGCACGGTGGATATGCCTTCAGATTTCTCAGTCTTCTATTACTAACTCAAGATTCTTTGAGTTAGTAATAGAAGTAGGTATTTGTTACAACATCCGGTGCACAACAACACGGCAGAATAAAACAACAGGACTTTCAGTGAGCACGTTAATTCAGTTAGTCGTTTCACTGAGCGTGTTTTATAGTATAACAAGCAAATATGACAGAAAACTATTGTGTCTGAAGAATTCCAATTATACCTATGATACTAATATTAAAGAGCACCGGTGGTCTAGTGGAAGTGACCCCGCCTTCCGATCGTAAGGTCGCATGTTCGAATCCGGTCGTGCACCAATGGATTTTACTATCAAAAATTTAAGTGCGCAATGCCAGTGCTCTTAAACGGTGAAGGAAAACATAGTGAGAAAACCAGTGAGTATTCTAACAGCGGCGATGGCTTGCAACCTGTCACGTATGGAATACTCACTACTGAAAAATATGGGTATGTGCCAAATGTAATGTTTGGACGTCCCTCCTTATTAATATTTACGTAGATCCTTTGAAAAATACCCATCACTGCCCATTTAGTAACTCTCAATACTAAACTAGAGTTTCAGTTCTGAAAAAGTCTGTTAAAATGACTGAAAAATCAGTTGAAGCTGACAAAGCTTCACAACTTTATTACAAAATTTTAATTACTTTTTAAAATGTCATTCCGAAACTGAAAATGTAAAAAGCACAAAAAACATCCCTTAGCTGTGAGCGTTGTCCTCGTAAATAGGTACAAGTTGTTTGAGACACTCAAAGGGATCATTAACAATGGTATTCAATGGTAGGTATCATACTTTGCCTTTGGAGTAGCAGTCTACCCTTACATACATTTCATGAGCTATTTAATCCCACCCCAGCTGCCATTTGGAACATAAGAAGCTGTTACACAGATCTATTACGACCGAGAATTAAACTATTTAAGAATTGTATACCTGTCTTTGACAGCCCTGTCTGACTGTCTTTGAAGAGCACCGGTGGTCTAGTGGGAGTGACCCCGCCTTCCGATCGTAAGGTCGCAGGTTCGAATCCGGTCGTGCACCAATGGATTTTTCTATCGAAAAATTTATGTGCGCAATGCCAGTGCTCTTAAACGGTGAAGGTAAACATCGTGGGGAAACCAGTTAGTATTCTAACAGCGGCGATGGGCTTGCAACCTGTCACGTATGGAATACTAACTACTGCAAAATGTGGGTATGTGCCAAATGTAATGTTTGGACGTACCTCTGACTACCCCCCTTAGACATCCTCAAAGAATCTTGAATTAGTACCTACTTGGTACTGGGAGATCTGAAGGGATATCTACCGCGCCTGGGGATCAAAGTCATGAAGCTGTTTCAGTTTCAGTTTTCTTTGACAGCCCTGCCCTAACAGCTTTGTTGGTAGTAGCTCTGCCTTTTGCGCTGCGCTGTCGGCCGTGGGTTCAACATTTCGTGTAATTATAAATGTATTGGTGGACTTTCCACACAGCACTATCTCGCCTCAATATGGGAACCAGATACTTTTGTTGTACATACATACATAAGTTATTAGATAACACCCAGGCAGAGAACAAACACCTATGTGCATCACACAAATGTTTGTCCTCGGTGGGAATCGAACGCACTACGGCGCAGAAGGCAGATGTAATACCAACTTTGCTATGAAGGCTGTCATAATCGACAGATATTTGCTCTTTTGCTGGGTGTTATATTAAAATGATATTAAAAAGTTGCTTCCTATAGCTTTGCTTATTTTAAGGCTAGATAGTGCTGCAAAATCAAAGTAAAAACCGTCTTCATAGTTCAATCACAAGGTTCACTTTAAATCGTCACGTTTGAAACTGTGTAGAATGCATATCTAAATATATATAACTCAAAGGTGACTGACTGACTGACATAGTGATCTATCAACGCACAGGCCAAACCACTGGACGGATCGGGCTGAAATTCGGCATGCAGGTAGATAGATGTTATGACGTAGGGCTCCGCTAAGAAAGGGTTTTGATCAATTCTACCCCCAAGGGGATAAAATAGGGGAGGAAAGTTTGTATGAGATTTTCAAAGTAAACGAGCGCGAACAAAGCCGCGGGATCAGCTAGTTCATTTATATATGCCTATCAAGAGCATTAGCTGTAATTTTATAAAGAAAAAATAACTATTAATGAAACAAAACTCAAGATTAACGTGGTTGGTACACGAAAGAAAGAAAGAAAGAAAATACATTTATTCAACTACACAGACACATTACATAATGATAGATATACAGAAATTTAGTTACAATTTTACTTAAAATATACTACAATGAAACACAAATACATAATAAAAAATAAAAAACTGGAGAAGTGATATATTATAGGAAAGAAAGAATGAAACATATTTATTTATTTATTATTAAATATAAGTCAAGGGATTTAGGGGATAGTGGACGACGTGTTCAGTTCATGTCTTATAACGATCATATTATTTAATTTCAGTATTATTTACGAAATAAATATCTTATTCTAAGAGAAGCTTAATCTGTACCATAGTACAAAAGAAGTCCACCCACATATCACAACATAACTGATAATAACAGATCTCAAATGTAACCTATTCCTGCTAATATTGTCGCATGAACCGCTCTGAAAAGTATTCTTTGTTTTTATGTTACCTACTTTTACGACTATTTTCAGGTTGTGTGTTATTGTTACGCTGATGATATAACGTTCATTCTATTTATTCTATTTTTATACTATATATATTGTGACAATGTCACATTGAAATGATGATTGTCACACCTTTATCCGCCCTCAAGTTTGCGTCTAGTGCCGCGTTGTAGGTGGGTACTTATGTAGGTACTTATGCATTGGATTTGTCTGAGAGTCTGCTAGTGAATCATTGTAATGTTAAATGTTTTAACTAGGTATGTTAGAAAAACGTGGAGTTCAATATTTGTTTAAGTATTACACGCATGTATGTTACTAAGCTGAAATGGAGTACATCACTATATGAAAACTCGTAACTAAACCAAAATACTCACAAAACTCACTTTTTACTGTAACTTATCAATTTCAATATTTTATCTACTTTCGAATCCAACGCCTTTGAAATAATCCGTTGCAAAATTCTCCCAAAAAACAAACAAAAGAAAAAGTTATACAATAGGTTTTTATTATTTCCACTATGATGCTTACATAAAATATGATTAAACTCGATGAAAATATTAAAAAAACAATACTTGTCATAGGAGATCTCGCTCTTGCTTGAGTTATTAGACTTGGGAGAATTTTACCGATATCAATAAACAATGTTGTATTTTCCTTCATTCATCTTCCCATGTTATGTCCAAATTCTTTAGCACATCAGACTGATTTAGAATTTATAACTATTCTATTTGGTGGCTTATTGTTCAAATTGCAGCAAACAGAATAGGAACGTTTAGTTAGTCAGAAGGAGGAATGTTTAGTCAGTTAAGAGGATTATAACTATTTTGATGTAAGCTTTTGTAAAATTACCCGATAGTTCGAATAGTTCTAGAGTATTTAACCTGAGCGCTGGTGCATGTGAAGGTATGTGTGGAAAGTACTTATCTGTACTTCAAGTTATACGCTGAGAGCACTGGTGGTCTGTGGTAGCGGCCCCGCCTTCCGATCCTAGCGCCGTGGGTTCAAAACCGGTTGTGCACCAATTAGTTTTTTGTTCAAAGAGTTGTACAGTGCCAATATTCTCAAGCGTTGAAGGAAAACATCGTGAGGAAGCCGGCATGTCGTAGAGCCTAAAAAGTTCTACATTATCAAGTGCTCAAAAGGAGCCTCTGAGGGGTACTTGAAATCCTTTCACCACACTATTTTGCAAGCTACTAGTGATATGATAAGAGAGAGAGAGAGTTAGGCGCTCACACCGGTTTCTTGGATTAATGTGTCAAATACTCAGGCACGCTTAAGGATCACTCTCTAAGGATTTGTGACGTCACAAGCGTCTGATCTCAATAAGTACCGTATCGCGGGGGGAGAGGAGATGGCACAATGCAAGACTACATTGCTATAAATCTGTTATTCGTAACACCACCCTTATAGTAAAACGTTTTAGCTTATTAAAATCGATCGCTTAGACTCTAAGCGATCGATTCACATTCACGATTTCACATCGTCCGAAGGGCCACAACTTTTCACGACACTTTACCACCTTATCAATAAAATAAAAGACATACATAATTTCAAATTTCAATAATCTTTATTGGTGGCCGCGGGCCGCAAGAAATTAGCTGGCGGGCCACATGAGGCCCGAGGGCCGCGGGTTGAAGACCCTAGGCTTAGAGTAACCGAGCTCCTTGTATCTAGCTCGTCCGGGAAAGTATTACAACGATGCCGTACATATTATTAATGAATTTCCATTTTGTGATTCCAGGTAAGCCAAAGTCAACGGATGCAGTAGCAGCTGTAAGTCTAGATCAATAACTTTGGTTCTGACTGAAAATACGCCTGCATATGTATTCATCTTGCGTAGTACTAAAGTGAAAACGTAACATGTAGTTTACAATAACAGGCACATGAGGATTAGCATCTGTAAGCCTCAAGTTGATGGACGCAGGGTAGTTCATCGTAGAGCAATTCCTATCAAACGTATCATCGTAGAGTAGTTACTTATCATGCAATGCTTTCTTAAAGCGTTGACAACACCTAATATTTCTCTCGCTCGCACGATTCGACATTTAGAAAGATATACAATCACAAATTCCAATTTTGAAAAATCGCAAACAACCATTTTGTGTGCAATCACATTGCTCATAGTTTGTAAAAATTTCATTTTGATTGATACAAGTTTTCCTACTCAAAAGTTTGCTTGAGTACGAAAACTAGAAAAGCAAACTTTTAAGAAGGAAAACTTGTATCGATCAAAATGATTTTTTTACTAATCTGTGCGCAATGTGATTGCACACAAAATGTAGTTTGCGATTTTTCGAAAATGGGTTTATTGATTTTATATCTATCAACAAGTCAAAACGTGCGAGCGAGAGTCACATTAGTCTTCGTCTTAAAAGTAGTTGTTATCTACTATTTTACATCAGGCGGGTCATGATGTCTGATCATGTATGACAGTTCAATGAGCAAGATGAATAAAAAAATGGCGTTTTTTTTCAACAAAGTAGGCAAACAAGCTTACGGCCCGCCTGATGGGAAGCGGTTACCGTAGCCGTAGCCTATGAACGCCTGCAATACCAGAGGAATCACAAGAGTGTTGCCCCTTAAAAATATTAATCTAACAAATCGGTGTCGAGTCTTTTGTAACAGTTATTAAGATTACAAGAATTGTGCCAAATGTAGAAGATCTTTTTTTGATAGCACTTAAAATCAGACTGGCATATCATCGCTGAAATGTTTAAATTTAGTATTTTTTATTCGTTTTGGGTAAAAATGTTACATTATTCTAAACCAAATTATTTTGACAGCAGTAAAATGTGGGATCGTTGGATCAGTCTGTTTCTGTACTGAAACAACGAGGGCATAACCTATGTTTCTAATTTATGCCTTTATCTCTAGCCTATTATAGTCGAGTTTTTTTTGTCCTTTCTGCTACAAGTACAGGTGATTCTTGTGTCCTAGAAAATGACACAAAAACTAGATATAAACCCAAACCAAAATCAGAGCGAAACAGCAATGCAATGCAATGCAAGCATCCCTGTCGTTCCTCGTACGACGCCGACCGACAGCAGAAATAGGGTAGGTTACCTTCCGCGCACGAACTAGTTTACAAAGAACTTTATAGTCTACATTTCTAGAAGAGACGTGAGTCTGTATTTACAAATCAAACCAAATAAAAAATCATTTATTTTGCGTCACGAAAATATAGACGAACTCGAACATTATGCTATTGGTATTTATTGGTTAGGACAACAAAATCGGTCGTCATACGCTGTAAAGTCTCTTCACTTTAAATTGACACAAATATGAAACACGGTATATTCTGTTGTTGCATTATCCTAAAAAAGCCTAATCTGACAGCTCTAAAATTATGGCCGTCCTTGTTGTTTCGGTCTTTTAGAAAGGGATGTCAATACTTTTAGTGCTGTCAAATTAGGTTAGGTTAGGAAAATTAAACAACAGAATTGGCACCAATGGTCACATTCTTAAAATGATTCTAAACTCTGTGAAAACTCATTAGCCAATATAGAGGCAAGATAGAAGATTCTATTGGTATTAGGTATTAGAGTAGAATATAATTATGGCGTATATGAAACATATGTTATTAATAATAAATAGAGAGTTGTCGTAAAAAACTACCATGCGCTCAGACTAATAACATTGCTATAAAGGGATAACATTAATCTTTCTGCCATTAGTGATGCAATACGATCTGTCATCTCTTATTATTGGTCCGTCATCATTACTTAGCGCATCGAGTTTTTGCTCCTTGTTAAAAGTAAAAATAATTATCCAACTCCAAAATTAAATGGAGATGTAAAAGTATCTATCACAATTGAACAATTTTGAAGATATAAAATAAAATTACCTACTAAATGTAGTTATAAATAATAGCAATCGGCTAAGTTGTTGTCAATGGCATTAAAAATATTTAGCGAGAATAAAACTTTGATCCAAGCAAGTTTTCACACTTAAAAATGGGCTTTTATATTTTTCTAACTTTCATGTGTCGTATGTAAACATTCTTGGATCAATACTCGGTCATGCCGCAAAAGTAACAAATACTAATAATACCTACAAAATTAATAAATAAAACTATCAAAATCAAAGGTATACTACATAATAGCACTTACTAAATTTCAATCAAATTCCCTTTCACCTAACGGAGTTGAGTGTTTGTTTATAAAATTAACTAAATATAAATTGCAATATTTCTTATTTTTAAATAAACGAAATAACTTCAGCCTATCTTAGAAGTGGGCATTAAACAAAGACTGTACGGGCGCGGCGTTTACGTATTGCATTCAAAAGTGTTGTACAAAGTCATTACTTATAGCCATGTTTCTAGGGCCTTTAGAATTGGTCCCGAGGTAGGTTGACAAAGCACCCTCCGGTTGATGTAGCGTCGCCGTCGCTGCTATGCCTAAGCACATTTATTAAGCACACATGTTTCTTTAAGCCTATAAGATTTTTTCAACTAGCGTACGCTAAGCAGTTTGAGGATGAGATAAACATAATCACATATCTAGTAAGAGATTCACCAATTTAAGCCTACAGAGAAAATTATTTCATAGGTGTACTAGAAATAATTTACATTCTAGATTATAATTTGTGATTAGTTGTGAATTTATTTTTACTATTGAAATTCTAAAATACTGACATTGGATTTATTGTTGTATAAATCTTACTTAATATTATAAACGCGAAAGTTTGTAAGTATGGATGGATGGATGAATGGATGCATGGATGGATGTTTGTTATTCTTTCACGCCGGAACGGCTGAACGGATCTGGATGAAACATGGCAGAGAGATAGGTTATAGTCTGGAATAGCACATAGGCTCTAGGCGGGTGAAACCGCGGGGCGCAACTAGTTCTGAATAATAAAATTCTGAGTCAAACATGCGGCGAGAATCCGTCTTCGGTCGTAAGGACGTGGGTTAGAATTCGGTCGTGCGAAGCGGTTAGCGGTGATGGTCTTGTAACCTGTCACATATCAGCTACTACAAGTACTAAATGAGGGCATCTGCCAGTGCAATAATTGGACATACCTCTAAATATCCTAAGACATATTTAAAGAATCTTGAGTTGGTGGTGGTACATGTTGGCAGTACAGCAATGCTTTGTTATTGGTAATAGTGACCACTTAACATCAGGTCGGCCTGCTTGTACCATCAGATAGTTGTATTAAAAAAACTCTAGGGATATCTGGTCTACTAAAGGTTAAAATATTAGAATAATAATTTATATAAAAAAAAAAGGATTCAGATACTAGAGAGAGAATGCTAGATTCAAGACACTACACTAAGTCCTTGCAGACTTGTGCTGTAGGTGGCCCTTCCAGATGACGTCATACAGAGAATCACATAGCATACAAAATTCGGGAATTAGAATAGAATAGAAAATATTTATTTTACGAAACTGCATAAAAAAACTCTATCCCCGACGAGAGTGGTCCCATTCGCCGGAAGAAAAATAACAAAATTAAATCAACCCGGCGAATGGAACCGCGATCCTAATGCCTGGCAGTCCAAAATATTTAGACCTATGATAAGGGCTATCCATCAAATACAGTAAAGACGTTTACCGGTGCAACATCTTATTATATTACTAGCGTCCCCGCCCGCGCGCCCCTGCTTCGCAAGGGTGTACATATCATGCATGTATTATACATATAAACCTTCCCCTTGAATCACTCTTTCTACTAAAAACCGCATCAAAATCCGTTGGGTAGTTTTAAAGATTTAAGCATACATAGGGACATGGGGCATAGGGATATAGGGACAGAGTAGTGATGTAAAATATACCTAGTGTATTTTTTGGAAATCGGTTAATCATCTCCAACCATAGATTACAATGTTAAAAATAACTAAAGATGTACGAGGTTAAGCACTTATCTTATCAGAAGTAGATATATGTTGTAAGCGTAGAACTGGCACCTGTATTCACCTTGTTTTAAGACAGACATAGACAGAAATGTAATTATATAAAAAAAAATAAGACGTTTCAAAGTTATCCATGTGATTATACTAAATACTTTTTAAATTTGCAGTAGTTCTTGGCGGTTAGAAATATACTGCAAAGTCACGGCCAAATATCAAATTAAATAAATAAATAAATAAATAATGCTGGACAATCCACACAGCACCATCTAGCCCCAAAGTAAGCATTCAAAGCTTGTGTTATGGGTACTAGATAACTGATATATTTAATACATTATATACTTACATAGATAGATATTTTTTATTATACATAGAAAACACCCAGACCAGTGTTCCAAGGCGGGAATCGAACCCGCAACCTCTTGCGTCGCAGGCAAGCCCTCGCCCGCTGCGCCACAGAGGTCGTCGAATTTTTGCGTCGAATTGCTTTTACATCTTTATTATTTTGCTCATTTTCTGAATCGCATATTTTTGCTACTGCAATTTTATATTTTGTCTAGTGTGAAGACTGAAGTGATTATAAAATATGAGATTTGTTGCGCTCAAAGGCATTCCGGCGGACATTTTGTTTGGCTACGTCCACAAGGGCATCCCGTCAACAGAACATAAGCTAGAGAGTAATAGGTAGCTGAAAAAATAGTAAAATGCCAAACTTCTAGTCCGATTATAATTATGCTTGGCTAAACACGAAGTCTACAAAGATTTCATATTTTTTTTATTATTTTTTTGTTGTACCTGCAATCAGTCTCTTGACTTTAAGCAGGTATGGTGTATGTGTAGGACTTGTTGAGGAATTTCTCCAGTGATAAATCCCCCTTTATTCTTTAAATGAATCTAGCTCTACGATATGTTGTCGCTATAATGATTTCACGTATAATACCCGTGTGCACAATTAAAAATCTATGTTCGTAGCTTTACCAGAGTTTCCAAAGTTCGCTGTTAATTTAGCAAACTGAAGTGTCTGGTCTATTTCTAACGTTCGGTTAGTCAATTAGTTTTGGGATTTAAATAAAAAGCTCTAGACACCGATAAAATAGTACCGGTGTTTTGGTAAAAGTAAAATTAATTGCCCTTTTAGTCCGATTATATACTTGGATAAACATACGTTCATACATGAAAACTATCGGTCACAGTTCTAGATTATGATTTAAATATGGAATACGATGTCAACGTGTTTTGCTTACGCACGGCTTCTGAAAGGGCGATCAACGCT
The DNA here is from genome assembly GCA_963576535.1 of Plemyria rubiginata. Taxonomy (NCBI): domain Eukaryota; kingdom Metazoa; phylum Arthropoda; class Insecta; order Lepidoptera; family Geometridae; genus Plemyria; species Plemyria rubiginata. The sequence goes on from OY754905.1 coordinate 2,237,355, forward strand.
AATCTGCTGTCAAGTCACTTGCTACTTCAGCTTTTGCTACAAGTTAGATAGAGATAGCAAGTGACTTGACAGCCGATTAGTGCTGATAGGCCTTTCAGAAATCCTTGTTTAATCCTTGTTTGACATTTCAAATGTTACAAGTTCTATCTTCGTAGTTCAATCAGATCTTCATTTCACTTTTCACTTATTTTAATCTTTATTATTCGTAAAAAAAAGGCAGCATTTGAAAGAACGGAGTTGGCCGAGGGCTATTATGATAATATTCTATCGTTTAGGGTGAGAATGGGAACCTAATTCCAGAAAGGCATAAGTGACATTTCTGTTTTACATTTTGTTATTTTTTTATATTTATACGTACCTCTATTATTATATCTTTCTAGCAAACTTGTTATATCTAAATTTAAATAATATATATCTATAAATAGATAATTCTTCTATCATTTCACTTTTAATGTATATAAAAATATTTTAGTTTATACGATTTTGAGTCGATGGTTTTGAATTATTAGACCTTTTTTTCACAACAATATAAGATATTAAAGCGTATTTGTTGCTAAAAGGTTAACTTTATACTAATATAAGGACCTTATTCATAATGGTCTTTGAGCGCGCCAATAGCTTATATCACCGTTAAGTCTGTTGCTGTCCTTTTTTCGTTAGCATGCAAGAGATAATAACATTAATTAAATACTATAACGAGCTGTTTTGCAATGGCAGGGATTATGATGAAGAGGATTACTTTAAATCCTACTAATGAATCAATGCGTAACAGTATTAATCGGCCTATGGAGTTGATGTAACTACTGTCGCGGTGCTACGAATCATCAGATAGCTTCGATTGGTCGCAACAGCTGGAAAATAAATTCATAAAGTTCGAATGACCGCACAAAGTCACAGCCTGAATTCCACTTATGTACGTCAGTGAGAATCTAAGCTCCAAGGAATTTGAATTCAAATTCCTTGCTAAGCTCAGTGGAAGTGGACAATGTAAATAAAAGTCAAAATCAGTCATGACTCGAAATAGTATTAGATCAAGTTTGTGATCATGTCTTCCATACGACAAACTTGCGAAAAGTATAAACAAGCCTCAAACTAAGCCACAAGTGCTTTACTTTAATCTTGTTGTCACTTTTAAAGTTCCGAGCGCAAACACTACGAAGCTAAATAAGCTAAGGGACATTACACACCGAAAGCGGCGCGATGCTGCGCGAGTGCAAACTGCAAGCATGAAAAAGCGTGCACAAAAACGTGCAACCTGAATTTTAATGAAAACTTACCAATACGTGACCGCGACGTGAACTTACCATTGTGAATGAATTTCAATTCATTTATTCATAATCAATTTTCAGTATCTTATTTGAATGTCAACTAACAACTAAATAATTAAAACAAATAAAAATCTAACTATAAAATCTAACATAATAAAAATAATAAGTACACAACTTCATATTAACTAATCAGTTACTTTAATACAATGAACTCCGAATATCCCACCGAACGGCCACCAATATTTTTAATATTGGTGGGATCCTCATTGACTCTTTGAGAGCACCAGTCTAGTGCTACTGGGCCTGGGGCGTTATTCACTATGACAAATCCAATCGCGTTTGCGTTTAGAACACGTTGTGACGTCACACGGTTTGGGCAAAGTATTTTCTAGGTCATAAAACAAGTGGTCATAAAACAAAGGAAGTGCATTGTAGGGCACGATTATGACGTGGCGTGCGTGACTTGAAAGGCAATGCTTTGTATAGGTAATAGTCGACCAGTCACAAACAAAAGCAACTGGTCACTATGTGTGCACGCCACGGTGAACGTAAGTAGAAGTGGGGCGTAAACTATCTTTCTTGCGCTTACATCCGCACTATTATTTATTAAAATGAACAATCGCGCCGCGCCGTTCCGCACCGCATTCGATGTGTGGAGAACTAACTTAACTTGATCTGAATAGTAAAGCAGTATGCCATGTGTAATAAAAAAGCTAAATCGCTAGTGGTTCAGTCGTACCGATTAACGACCCTACTATTCCAACTTTTGAACATGGGTTTAAAGCTAGGCGTGCACATATTTTGCCTGCGTCGACATAACAATTAGGCATTGATGACCTAAATGGCGCAGCGGGCGAGAGTCCACCTGCGACGCAAGAGGTTGCGCGTTCGATTCCCGCCTCGGAGCAAATTTGTATACGATCTGCAGAAATTTGTTCCGTTGATCTGGGTGTTTTCTATGTATAATAAAATATATATTATTTATGTAAGTATCATTATAGATACAGTGCCAGATACAGTGTTTTCAAATGATGTATTCGTTTTTTATTTAAAGTAAACCCTCAAAGGCAAAACTAGAACGCAAAATTCGTTAAGTCACTTTAGCGAACTAGGCCATGAGTTATACTAAAATATATCATAAAACCTTCTCTATGGTCATACAAATCGCTTAAAAAAAACCGCATCAAAATCGATGAAGCCGTTTTGAAGATATTAAGAGTTTTGTTAAAAAAATGTGATTGTTGGTAACCCCAAAGTGATCGAAACGAGTTAAACAACGACAGGCGACACGAGCCTCCGACTGCCTGCGATCATTACATTTTATCATTCGTCAAGACTGAAGAATGGATTTAAGTATCAAAAAGTTCGGGCAGTCGGTCGGGTTTAATATTTTTTAATAAATCATCTTGTTTAGTATTTTTTGTTACAGCGGCAACAGAATCATCATCTGTGAAAATTCTATCTAGCTATCACGGTTCATGTGATACAGCCTGGTGACGGATGACAGACAGACAGATAGCTGAGCCTTAGTAGTACCCGTTTTACCCTTTGGTTACGGAACCTTAAAAAGGAGAAATTCTCAATTAAATTGTTTTTTTTTTTCATGTTTGTTTCTTCATAATTTTCTATTGGGTGAACCGATTCTGATGGTTCTTATTTTTATTAGAAAGCTGGTGCTTGTCAGTAGTCCCATTTAGGTTTTTCTTGAAAGAGATTAGAGATCCTTTGATTTCGATTCGTTTTCGTTCGATTTCGTTCTTAGAGATTGTTTGTTTAGTGTAACGTATGGAATAAATGCCAACTACTGATAAATGTGGATTTGTGCAAAACTTAATGTTTGGACGTCCCACTGTCTGCCCCCCTTAGACGTCCTCAAAGAATCTGGAGCTAATATTTCATACTAAAAAAATCTTTGAGGACATCTACCATGCCTGGGGATCAAGGACGTAGAACTGTCTCGTTTAGGTTTAATTCTCTGTAACAGAAATATCTTAGAATCTATCGTGTTTTAAAATGAGTTTGCTGTGGCGTGGAAAGCCATACATAGCTATTTTGTCAGGTTGCCGTTATTGTATTAATGTTTATTCAGGATGCTTCGCACGAACATTGTGTTACGGGCTGTGACACTTTGCAGCAAGATGCATAATAGTTTCTTGGAATAGCTCGCTATTTTAGCACAAATAAACAACAGCCTTCTTTATTATATTCTACAGGTTCATGGAACAATGAGATCACAAACTAATTTTGACATTCGCGCGATTTTGTTTTCTAGAGATATTCAACCTTAGTGTGTTGTTGTTAGGGATACAATACCGTTGCAAAACTATTGTCTGATTAGTTAATAACAAAATATACAATTTAACATTAGTATTTTTTTCTTGGCATTTTCATGCCACAAGAAATATTACAAACACGTAGCAGAGATAGATGTTAGTTTGCGAAAAACAAGCTCTTTGTCGGAAATAAACCGGACAGATTTTATCAAATCCCTCTATTATTTGAGTGCACTGCGGCAATATCAAAACCACAGATTTTTTTTTTTTTTACCATCAATTTTTACTCTAATGACTATTGGAGCGACGTGTGTTACTTTATTTGATGAAAAGGTGGAGAAGATGTGAGATAACACGAGAAATGCAAGTGCATAATTATATTATTATGCAATCATGTTGTTCCCGCTTCCCTAGGACCGCGATCTTTAAACCTTCGACCAATTGTTACGATAAAATATAATAATTCGGTGCGATAAGGTTGTAGCATTCACACCTTCGGCGATATAGACGAACTATTCGGGCAAACTCAAAGGGTAATCAATGGCATGTCCAAACATAGCAACTAAACAAGTACTAGATTAAAACTTTAAAAAAAAATCTATTCCCTAAAGAAGTAAAGCAATATTTAGTCTGAGATAAAAAAAAAACGTTGGTATAACATTTTGTGAGATTGGTGCCTACACCTACAGCCAAATTGCCGTAGGCATTACGTCACCGATTTCGAAGAAGCTTAATCTGTTTACTGAACAAAGTCCACGGTTATTTGATGGCTCACAGTGATGGCTGACAGTAAGAGCACCGGTGGTCTAGTGGGAGTGACCCCGCCTTCCGATCGTAAGGTCGCAGGTTCGAATCCGGTCGTGCACATTGGTGCACGATTGGTGGTAAATCCATTGGGATTTTTCTATCGAAATATTTATGTGCGCAATGCCAGTGCTCTTAAACGGTGAAGGAAAACATCGTGAGGAAACCAGTTAGTATTCTAACAGCGGCGATGGGCTTGCAACCTGTCACGTATGGAATACTAACTACTGTAAAATGTGGGTATGTGCCAAATATAATGTTTGGACGTACCTCTGACTACCCCCCTTAGACATCCTCAAAGAATCTTGAATTAGTACCTACTTGGTACTGGGAGATCTGAAGGGATATCTACCGTGCCTGGGGATCAAAGTCGTGAAGCTGTTTCAGTTTTTTCAGTTTCACAGTGATGAGTATCTTGACACTTTTTAACAGATTTTATATTACGACTAGTTGCGCCCCGGTTTCATCCGCGTAGATTTAAATCTCACGGGATAAAAAGTAGCCAATCTACTATTCCAGACTATAATTTATTTCTCTGCCAAGTTTCATTCAGATCCGTTCAGCCGTTCCGGCGTGAAAGAGTAACAAACATCCATCCATCCATCTATACTTACAAACTTTCGCGTTTATAAAATAGTAGTAGGTTAACGGTAATTTTTTTTATTTTTTATTTATTTAATATAAATGTGTAACATTGTATTTAATAATATAATACAATAATAGTGTAATAAGAATAAATGTTATAATATTTCTTTCAACGTCCCTTGTGGAAATTGGGATAAAGGTTATTTTTGAACCACTCTAAGCTAAACTGGCGCCGGCGGTGGTTTGCAAGTAGGTAATGTCTCCACTCAGATGCATAAAGGTATATGAATGCCACAAACGTTGGAGTTTATGAAATGAGCTGAGTCCTTTGGCGTATGTTTGTCTAAGCTGCTAATTACGTTGCATATACAAACTTATGTCTACTGCGCAAAGGGCTGATTCTGTAGTTCTGTTAAGGGGCAGCATTCAACGCGCCGCTATCGCGCTCGCACAATTGAACATTTTTGAAGAAATAAAATCACTGAATAAGTAAAATCGCAATCGGTTAAGTTGTGGTCAATAGCATAACAAAGATTTAGAGGATTTTTTTGATACAAGCTTGCTTACAATGGAGTTTACTAAGGTCCTTATTCATAATGGTTGCTGAGCGCGAAGTATAGACAGTTATACACACAGACGTTTTTATATTGAACTTTTTTTTATACAACCAGCTGATGGAACAAGCAGATGGCCTACCTTTTTTTTTTTTATACAGCCAGCTGATGGAACAAGCAGATGGCCCACCTGATGTTAAGTGGTAACCATCGCCTATAACAAAGCATTGCCTCGCAAGTCACGCTCGATAGGAACGTGCCCTGCTCTGCGTCCATCAACTTGAGGAGACAGAATCAGATGTTAACCCTCACAAGCAATTGAGGTGTATAGATGCAATACATGCCACCAAGCAATTTCATTCGTCATTCAGTTTCCCGCCAGATATGAAAGTGTCACATTCATGTTCGGCGGGAAACTGAATGACGAATAAAATTGTCAGGTGTCATGTATTGCGTCTATACACCTCATTTGCTTGTGTGGGTAAAGGCAGGTAGAGGGGCGTGCATTTTTAGAGTGGATGATCTCTACCTTTACAACTTTTAAATAAACAATCCTTTGCCGTTGACATAATTCAGGGCCCGTACCACCATCACACCAGACTTGAAACTAAATTAAAATCAACACTGACTGAGTGTTTAGCTAATTTCCAAAGGTCTATTGTTTTCTATTTCCCAACCAAAACCCAAAAGGGTTCATAATTTTTACAATATTTTTACATTAATTCCCAATAGGTCCATGAGATATACCCACGTCTTTCATCTCAAATGTTGTGGTCACTCCCACTAGACCGCCAGTGCTCTCTTAGGATTTTCAATTACGGCAATGGATAATTATCCCCATAATTATGTTCAGCAATAGCTCTAAATTGAGCTTCTACAATGACCGAAGTGATTTTGAATCGAAAGCATTATGTTCAATTACTGGAATGTAATCTATCTATCCATAACTACTCTTCGTAATGAGAACGGTCACTTTTAGGGAAATAGTTTAAATAGAGCTGCCAAGGCTAGCTTATATTTAACGATATTGATTCGTCGAAATTGAATCTGCGGTTATTGAAATATACCAGAAAAAAATGTATTCCCAGAATAATATGTTGAATAATCCAGTTTATGTATAATAAAAAATATCTATCTATGCCCGTACCTACATAATTAAAACATAATAAAGAAAAAAAAAAGAAAAAAATTTGCAATTGCTCTTCATCGATAGTTTAGTTTTAGTATAGTTTTTTCCGGCAGCACAAGTTATTTGCGGTGCCGCCATCGCGCACTGTTGCCCGGGCGAACTCGCCGCTACCACGCTCTCTCGCTGCACTCAACGCTCTCCTGAATGCCAATCCTGAGACTGATTTGTTTGCGGACGCATGGTCGAAGCTCCTTAGGGATTGTCTCAGGTTCTGTGAGTGACACGTTTAACATTATGTATATTTATTTATTAATTATTTTATGCCTATTATTTTATTTTTTATGAAACTATTTTGACATTTTATTCTCCAGTTTATAATTATATTGACATTAGTAGGTATTTTGACATTTTATAATCAGTATGTTATGTAGGTTGTAATTTGTAGTTTAGGTATATAATTGTTTTTGAAATTTGTTATTTAATTAATGTAATTGGTGTGCAACCGTTTTGATTAAATGTTTTAAATAAATAAATAAATTTAACATTTTTCCGCGTATTTGGATTTGTTTTTTTCAGTAAACAGTTTTAAAATGATATTGACCTGTCACAGGCACCGGTCTCTCGCAATGTCGGTTTATATCGAGCTTGCACTACTTAGTACTCAGACCTAGTTGAGGCAAACCATTTTAAAGATAATTTTTAATTATAATAAATAATTTCTTGGAAAAAATGCAAATAATTTAATGATGAAATAGTGTTACACCAAAAGCGTGTTAAAATGTATTTATTTAATAAAATCACAAGGATCACTTTAAAACGTCTTAAGGCGTTGACAACACCTAAATTTCCTATCGCTCGCACGATTCGCCATTTTGAAAGATATAAAATCACAAATCCCAATTTTGAAAAATCGCAAACAACCATTTTGTGTGCAATCACATTGCATACAGTTTGGTAAAAAAATCATTTTGATCGATGCAAGTTTTCCTACTCAAAAGTTTGCTTATGCATGAAAACTAGAAAAGTAAACTTTTAAGAAGGAAAACTTGCATCGATCAAAATGAAATTTTTACTAAACTGTGCGCAATGTGATTTCACACAAAATAGTTGTTTGCGATTTTTCGAAAATGGGTTCAGTTATTTTATATTCTTCAATAAATCAAAACGTGCGAGCGAGAGTCACATTAGCTCTTGTCTTCACCTTAAAGCTAGTTGAACCTAGGTGCCAGTTCCACGCGACCAAAGTCTAGAAGAACAGGTAACAAACTTACGACTTGGTCCCACCGTTTTATAGTAACTTGCAAATGGAATGTCCAAGGGGTGGCTTGACTCGCTAAGGTATATCGGCACCTACCCGGCCGCTCCTGATTTAGCTCACTAATTGTTAAGACAATTAGGACCGCCGGTTTCCATCATTAATAATAGGCATATTAATGATGAAACCTAACACTGCCCGTTTCTGAATTACTTGTTTTCGCTGGTTCTTGCGTGAGATACAAAAAATCGTTAAATAGCATGTGCCATTTCTGACTTAGTTTAAAACATGACTTTTTAGTTTATAATTTTATTGGATCAACATTATAATTTTGCTGAAATGATTTTTTTCATAAATTTATTGAGTGATATGAATTTCATATAAGTGTGATTTCGTCAATTATCTTTATGGTATGTGTGTCGTTGATTGTACGAGTATCAATTTCTTTATTTCAGTATTTTGTTTGACCTCCGATACTAAACATCCACCGTTAGTTATTTCAACGAAATTCTGGCATTATTATAATAACAATGTTTGTTTAGCTTTGCTACTACTTTGTGGGAGCATCTTGGTTGAAACGATACGTGGTAGGAAACCTCACTTCCTGTGTATAATGAATGAATAACGTGAGTTTCGGCATAAGTTTTATCCATATCCATTTTTTAGATATGTAGTCAGATTCGTAATAATGTTTATTGTTTAGAAAAAGGGTAACACTATGGTAAATCTACGTTCGTTCTGTCTGGGTTTTTGTACGTAACGTACATATAATATTTAAATATAATTTATTTATTAAATACCTTAAAAATATTCATACATACATACATACATACATAAAATCACGCCTATTTCCCATAGGGGTAGGCAGAGACCACGGATTTCCACTTGCTACGATCCTGACATACCTCTTTCGCTTCATTCACTCTCATAACATTCTTCATACATGCTCGTCGGTTTAGGGTACTCTTGATCTGGCCTTTCTCTAGAAAAAAAAAAAAAAATATTCATAATAATACAATAAACATAATAACTAAAACATTATTAAGAGGAGTCCCTTTAGGCAAGGTACCGAAGATGCTGGCAGCATTCCTCCTTTGAATAGTCAGACTAATTCTTTGTCCGAGGTAGCTGCCAGCTTCGGTCTCCTGTGATGTCGACTAGTCTCTTTGCTATTTCTTTAAAAAGCCTAATAGCGATAGGACCCCACGGATCAAGGGTCTCGACACCGAATGGGACAAAACCGTATTCGGAGCCTAGACCCTTAGTTATATAAACAAAAAAGTAAGTATTTAAATTATATCAGTTTCCTATATTGCAAGTTTTGATTAGTTCGATGCTATATCGAAATACCTATACCAACATTGTTTTACTACAAGCTGTGGACATAATAATAATGTGGTGCTCTAGTTTTGGCCAACAAATAAAAATGTACGAGTATGTACGTATACAAAATATAATACAAACAAGCAACAACGACAAACAAATAAACCGAATAAATAAGTATACAAGTATCTGCAGAAAGCTCATCTGTTTCATGTGTATTTTGCATATTTTGGTTTTGCTTGCACTCATTGCAAAATTGTTTGCAACTCATTTCAAAAACAATCAAATATTTATTATTTTGTTTCGTTCTAACGCCAAATTTATCTTTCAGTCCTGAATGTTAGCATTGGGCCAGTTTAAGTTGGGATTACTATACATTAAATTTAATTAACATACAACAACAGATAAAGCTACATAAAGCGAAACAAAAATGCAGAAAAATGCACAGTACAGCCATAGATATAAACCTATCTGTTTGTTTGTCCTACCTACCTGTTCGTTTTTAAGATAAAATGTTAATATAGCATCTTAAGGTATCACACACTGTTACGATACGATAATATATGTATATTATGGTCTCAATCTCTATTCTTTCTCATATCTTAAGATAGCTTATGATAAGCATCTTAAGATGAAGTCGCCCTACCGCTCGCTGCCGATGCCGGTCAGTATCTTAAGAGTCCGGTGATAGCGGCTCGCAATTTCGAGGTGCGATTGGCTATTATATCATTTTATTTCATTTCGGGGAGGTTGTTTGAAAAAATAACTCTAAAGAAACACGCATAAATACTGTTCGAACACAAATAATACAATAATATAAGGGAAATGTGCTTGAGTCAGAAATCATTTTGGTATTAGGTAAATGTAAGACCAAACATACTAATACCAAAATGATTTCTGATTCGGGCATGTTTCCCTTATATTATTGTATTATTTGTGTTCGAACAGTATTTATGCGTGTTTCTTTAGAGTTATTTTTTCAAACAACCTCCCCGAAATGAAATAAAATGAAATAATAGCCAATCGCACCTCGAAATTGCGAGCCGCTGTCACCGAAGCCTTAAGATACCGTACTATGAAAATATATATAACTATCTTAACCGTCTGTGGATCACAGTGATTGATAAAATATTGTAGTATCTTCGTCGTCTGTGATCATTATACTAGCCTGATACGTATCTGTATACGCGTACCTGACTCATTGACCTTATTCTTATTCGCGCTCAATAATTATTCTACCAACACATGCTCACCATCTATCGTCACTGTTATGCATCAATGTTCGCTTGATCTTACATTGTTTGTAATATGCAGCAATTTGGGAAGCAACTGTATAAATAGTTTGTGGGAATATGGGTCTTTTGATTAACCCATACACCTACTTTTATGATCGACACGTTTTTCTACAAGGCCGAGCCACGTCACTTTATAGCTGAAAAGTTTAGAGTAGACTGAATAGGTTTGGCGATAGAATGTTTTTTTTAAAGAAACTATGATAACGTTGACTTTGATCCCGGTAGAAATCCCCTCACATTTTATAGAACCAAATACTAATTCAGGATTCTTACAGGAAAAAGGGTTTTGTTATAGTTTAAAAATACTCTGTAAATATTGTCCCCGATCTAGGTATTAGTAGTATTTGTTGATATCCGTAACACAGAGGATCCTTGTGGTAGAGAAGGGCGTGAGGGCGATTCATGGATTTATCTGAAAGTCAACTTAAAGTCAACTTTATCAGTTTATTTACTAGAATTATTAGAGTAGTACTCAAGTCCGAAGTCAGCCAAAAAAGGCAATTAAGTCACTTATAAAAACCGTGCCCTATGCGTCAACAGTATACCCACGTAAGAACTATGATAAAATGGTAGGTCTCTATTCAGCTCAGCTTAAAAGATTGTTGTCAAGTCAATTTCAACCTTGTGTTTTTTATACAGTACCTATTCTATTATTTTAGCATATTCTCTTATAATATACGGCTAAAAGGTATATATATATACATATATAACACTGTCCTTAATTATTTAAAGTACGTTAAGCTTTAATTGAATGTGTCCAATAACACTTTTCTTAATGTCTCTATCTGTCTCAGGTTTATGAAATTTTTTGAGACATACAATTAATTATTTTTTGGATAATGGTGACTTAGATGTGTCAGTCTATGATTATTATTAGAGATTTCAATAAGTCACTCAAAATTTGTGTTATAGGTATATCTATACTTACATAGATAGATATTTTTCATGATACATAGAAAACACCCAGACCAACGGAACAAATTTCTGCAGATCGTACTCAAATTTGTTCCGAGGCGGGAATCGAATCCACCACCACTTGCGTCGCAGGCGGACTCTCGCCCGCTGCGCCACTGAGGTCGTCATGATACATCATCATCATCGTCGTCATTACATAAGTTTGCTTTTAGCTAGGGTGAGAGTTACTCGTATCTGGTAGTTTATTGACCGAGCGAGCGAAGCGAGCGAAGCGTCTCAGTTTCCACATTGGCCAAAAATGCGTTTGTCCGGATGTCTGTCTGTCTGTTCTCCTCTACAGGTCGCATTTTTCAACCGATCTGGACGAAACTTGGTACACAAGTTATATGACTTATTACAATTTTTTTGTCCTCGGGGATTTTTGATTGGAGGGGTACTTCCATCAAAAAAAGGGCAAAAAGGGGGCTATTTGATATACTGGATATCTCCACCAAATGAGATCCGATTTCGATTATTCTTTTTTTATTTGAAAGGTAGTAACTATAAGTTGGTCTCATAAAAGTTTGGCGAAGATCTGATAAGGATCTTCAGCATGATGAACAGGATAGCTCATCAAACAATCGATGGTTTTCAATCAAATTTGAGAGAAACACAAAGAACCTCATTCTACACAAGATGATGCAAAAAAATCAAAAAGATCAAAAAAATCACAAAACGGAAAATGTACTTGCACATTACATTCCTCAAAAATTTTCAAAATTAAATAGAAAAAATATCACATCACACAACACGAGTTTTGAAAGAAACCTATCAATGTTGTATTGATAGGTTTCTTTCAAAACTCTGAAATAGCTTTTGCTAAGGCAGTAAATAGCTCACTTTTAGTATGCTCGCGAGGTCTACAGCTCCCAGAGCCACTAGTTTATACGCAGGATGTTTGGTGTTGCTTACTCTTATATCAGAGTTTTTAAATGTACGTACATTGTACGTAACTCTGCCTGTTATTATTGCTATGCTGTAAAATCTAACATTAGCCCATTGTTTACCAGTTAGACACGTCCTTGTTTGTAAAACGAAGTCATAAAAGTTAAAGATTGATTTTTGCTGCCCTGCTATTAATAAGTAATATACACCCTTGTAGAATTTTAAGTTAGTCTTTGTTAGAGATCTTGTTTATACTTATTTCTAACTAGCTGGTACCCGCGACTTCGTCTGCGTACTTTTAATCTCTTCATCTCTTTTTTCGCAATAAAAGGTAGCCTATGTTCTTTCTCAGGGTCTAAAGATTGTGCCAAATTTCATCAAAATCGGTTGAGAGGTTTAAGCGGGAAAGCGTAACAGACAGACAGACAGAGTTACTTTCGCATTTATAATATTAGTTGGGATTAGTTTATTTGGACATGAAACAAAACGTGTTCCCTAGCAACGACCTCTGTGGCGCAGCGGGCAAGAGCCTGCCTGTGACGCAAGAGGTTGCAGATTCGATTCCCGCCTTGGAACAAATTTGTACGATCTGCAGAAATTTGTTCCGATGGTCTGGGTGTTTTCTATGTATAATAAAAAATATCTATCTATGTAAGTATATAATGTATTAAATATATCAGTTATCTAGTACCCATAACACAAGCTTTGAATAGCTTACTTTGGGGCTAGATAGTGCTGTGTGGATTGTCCAGCATTATTTATTTATTTATTTAATCAACATTTAAATGCCAGAAAGGCGTTACGAAACGCGTTAATCAAACATACAGTCTATTGCAACATGGGTCGACGACTATAAGTCATTGGGTACACAAAAGTGCTTAAAACACTTTCCAGAGTAAGGCCTTATGTTAAGATGCTGATACCCGTTAAATATATTACAATATTAATGAGATACGGTGCTCCCACACTGCTGTTATAATAATTTACAAATATTTTTAACATTATAACATTTCATATAAGAGAATATTTATAAGAAATGCATATAATATGTTTTGAGGGCTCCTACACTGAAGGGATAATGTTTAACATTTGAAAACATGACGGGCGACGCTAGAATGAGCTCCGCATACACCGCTGTTGCCAGAGTAAATGTTTTCTAACAAATGTTTTATTTTGTTACAAAATGATAGCTAAAAAAATTGTTTAGAAATTTTAACTAACATTACTTATAGTAGGTACATAGAATATGAAAACATTTTCTAACATTGTGATTAAACAAAATATGTTTACAAATGTTTTTAAACATTTTATAACAGCAGTGCGGGAGCACCAATAAAATCACCGATATTATCTACCAATCAGCCTTTTAACAATAATCGAAACTATCATACTCGTAGATGGCCAACAGTGGATGTCGTTAGTCTGTGTCTTAAATATCCAACCAGACGTTTATTTGTTACAAAAACGTAATGTATATTAATTTATAATAAGATTAAATTAAATATAATTTTTGCATTGTAAGTAGTGCATTGTAAAATATACAGTCGAATTGAAAACATCCTTTTTTAAGTCGGTTAAAAGACTAGACGAAGATTAAATTACTAGACTAGCTTTAGATTGAAATGTGCTCTAAATAGTGTAGCCGTCGCCAACTCACAAGACTTGTTTGCAGACAGATGGGCAATAGTTGAAAAACTTTGCCTGAGCTACTCGGAAGAACCGAGCTCTTTAACACCGTGGGTGGTGATAAGAGCATAGTGTGTTGGTACATGTTTTAGATTTTTAAATACCCACCTGTTATTTTTTCTTATTTTGATCTCAGTGTGTTGTTTTGTTAATAAATGCTTAGCTTTAATTAGTAATAGGTTACATAGAATAACGCATTAGAATTGTCTGTTAGGTTATTCTATTTTTTAATAAAGAATTTGAATTTGAATTTGTAGTCAATTCAGGCCGGCTCACTGTCATGATGTCAGCTAAAGTAGCTAGCTTCGTCATTATAAACTAGATAATATGAATTCTTCATAATTATGAATTCTTCACTTGACTTCTTAGTTTATAGCTTTTTTGCTCTGCCACAGACAGTTTCTTACAATACCCACGATAAAAAAAGACTATTGGCGATAAAATTTTGATGTAGGTAACTTTCACCACATTTTGCAGTTCGGAGCTGATAGTAGGTACTTTGTGCTAAGATTACAAGTAATGTTGTAGTTGTATAGAATACAAAATATACATAACATACAAATGACATAATTTTGTTTTTTATGAAAACCCTATGAATGTCTTTCCCTTCAATTGTTTTTATTGTGTTATTTTGAGTTCTGTGTGGTTTGTTCATCTTAGGCCAAAACGTGCTACAAAGTTGGCTGTTTAAAGTCTATGAAAGCCGTGCAGTCGATGTCAAGTAGATTGACCTGGCAAACGTTAGTTTTGACTATTGACGCCGTCAATTTGATCAAATTGGCTTTAATATATGTGTCGTGGGAGAGGCGTTACTTCTGGGTGGTATTGTTTCGTTAGTACGCGCTTTAGTTGAGTCACAGGACATTTATTGAAGATGCCGATTAGAGCGCAGATAACCATCGAACAATCTCTTGACTCGCGGAAAAATTAATTAAGTACCAAAACTAGTTAAAAATTATTTATTTTAATAAACGGAATAAACATACATGTTTAAAAAAAATCTCCATTGGGGATCTTCTTTTTGTCATGTCATTAGTTTTAGGTGAAAGAATTTCAAGTGCACCTCGAGAGGCTCCATATAATCCAATCCAATAAACACCAGTGAGACAATCTAATGCGGGGAATAACTAACCTACCACTATTACGGCTTGGACCCCCTTGGATCTTGGCTGAGCCCTCTCCTTTCAGCGGTTTGCCTAACAATTATTTTTGAATTGTATTTTTATGAAGCGTTTCATAAAACTAGTTAAAAAATCATTCATCAAAATATTCCTCCTTTATTTAATTTATTGTCATTTACTGTCTTTATTTTATTGCAGTTATTGCCTGGAAATGTAGCACGAATGTATGGCAAATATTTATTAGCTAAGTGCAGGAATTTACGCAGACCTAAATTGTAATACACCTAGCAATGTCGACGAATAAAATCATTTGATGAAATTAAAAATGGGTTTGCTGAAATTAATTGTCATGGACTTTCAATGCAGATACGAACGTATATGTACTCAACACACTCTTTGTGTATGTTATATTGTACAGATACAATTTTTGCGAAATTTCTTTCTAGTTTTCCGAAAACGATGGTAAGCTTTACTCTGAAATTCCCAGATTTACACAGAGTGAGACACAGACCATTGTGTCCGCAAGCCGAAGCCATCCCCTTACCGCCAGGGTTGAATCCAGGATCACTGGGGTTGGGGTTATACATTCCAAAATTACTTAGCGCACATATTCTATTCTATATATCTATATATAAAAATGATTTGCTGTTAACGAACAGCAATTGATTTTTATATTCGAGATTGAGCGAAAGTAACGAGACTCGCTCAATCTCGAGAACAGCTTATCCGATTTGGCTTATTTTGGCGAAGCAGGTCGGCCTGAGGATCATCCTCCCTGACCCGCTCTGCGGTTTCCTTCGCCAAGATAACATCTTCGCAGAAGGAGATCATGGCTTCCCAGGCTCTTTCGCTGATTCATGCCTCAAGTTATATAGACGCAGGGCATCATCTTAGGGCATGTTCTTATCGTGTGTGACCTACAAAGCTTTTTTTTTACAGTGATGGTTCACACTTAACTTACCGATAGCCCACCCTAAAGTTAAGTGTGGTTCACGCTCACATCACTGTAAAAAAGCTTTGTAGGTCACACACGATAAGAACATGCCCTAAGATGTTGCCCTGCGTCTATATAACTTGAGGCATGTAGAATCAGATGATAAGCCTGTAATTTCAATGTATTTCTCTTATTTGTTTTTTGCAATTGCTTGGCGTGCCTACTGTTTGGGGTGATGAAGCACAATGCGCCTAGTTATCTGTATGAGAAGATCAAGAGGTTGTCTGACAGGTCCTGCGAACGTCGCCAATGCTCGATGCAGCTCTCAACACAGCGGCACAGAACAACTGCCTTTAGAGGCAGTTTCCGCTATGCTGCGTCGAAGTGTTGGAATAATATTCCTCCACCGATCAGGAACCTGCAGAGTAGCTACGGGTTTAAAAAAAAGCTTAAATTATACCTCGTTGATTGGCAAAAAAAGCAGGAAATCCTCTTACACGACACAAGTGCTATATAAGAATATTGTTAGTATTAATATATTTGATTTTTATTTTTATGTAATTATATACTTTTATTCTATTTTAATTTTTTTTTGCTTATTATTTAGGTTTTTTTCTCACTAAATTCTTTTTTGTTTTTAAAGTAATCAAGTTACCTTTGTTTTTTTTTTTTTTAAAAAAACTTCATTTTATTGATTTACTATACTTATACTTACTTATTTGTGAAAGCTGGTACATATTTTTTTTGTTATTTTGTACATTTACATCTATTTCATACCTTAGTATTAAGTGTCATGTCCGCCAGATACAGGCGAATTCGGTCCTAACGGAAGATCAGCGTGGGTTGTTGCCAACCCGCATTATGCTGAGTTAGGTTCCATTTTGCAGCACAAAATGCACTACCTTAGGTACCTATATTCCAATATTGTAAAAATAATACATGCCTATGGTGCCTTTTAATTTTAAAAACTGTATGATGTATATTTTTCTATGTGTTGCAAATAATCTTATTTTATTCTATTCTATTCAATTATGTGACATGGTCGTCATTAGGTCATAATTAATGTCAATAATGGTATTAACGTACCTTCAATTTAAAGGATGCCAATATTTGGAGTACCTACCCAATTATTTAAAATAATTCAATTCTACTAGCTACTATTTCAGTGCAATAACGATATTTTTCCATTTTATGTTTATAGTGATTTCTACTGGTAATCTAGAAAAAAAATTGTGTAACGTTAAGGTCACCCATCAATTTTTATGAACAATCAATAATTTTACAGTGTGCGTACACTATACATTTATAAAACATGCTATATAAAATAACATTTATAAAACAAAATATAAAATACACTTATAACAGCTGAGTTTTTCGTAATGTCAGGCTTTTTGCATGGAGATTCGTGATAGAGTAGGCCTTTATGATATGAGGGAAAACCTACCGTTACCGGGGGATCGAAGTCATGAAGCTGTTTCAGTTTATCAGTTCACTTCGAACTCCACCCCCCGGCCTGGGCGCATCCCTGGGGCGTCGTCCCCTCTGTCCCCATTAGGTTGCACGTCTTGTAGTCCACACTCGTCTGAGGATCATGTCGGACTAACTAGAATTGCAAAGGAATCCCTCTCGCGCCGCGCTCCACCCTAATTGTGGCTCGGGTGTCGATTTATTTGCGAATCATGACCTTTGCGAGTTAATGAAGAGTTTACCGTTTTATGACCTTTGTCCGGTGGTGGTTAGCATTTTTGACGGTGGGGACTTATGAATTTTAAAAAGCCACGGGTTTCTTGTTTGAATTTGATAATTGGGGGTGACATGAATAAAAAAAACATTTAGGTATGTTGCAACAGATTTTTTTTCTACTTTTATTGTAAGTCGTCGCATGACTGACTGACTGACGCGTTCCCCTCATGTTATTAAGACCCCTATTGTGGCAATTTATGTACGATTTAATTGCGTGAAAAAAACAAATATAAAGTAGCAGCTTGAAAGTTGAAATTGCCGCAATTTCTAGCTTGTTTACAGACTCTTTACGTAAAAGAATACTTAAATAATAATTTCACTAAAAAAACTTAAGGAAAACTGTTTTTGATATAAAATGCTATTCGCGTTTTGTTTTCCCAAGATTAGACAAAGATTATACCTAAATTATAGACACCAGCGAAAATTTTAGATATGACATGCAAGTTACGCACACAAATTAGCTAGTTGAAAATGTTGTCAATGATTTACCTCTTTAATCCTAACTTTGATTGATGAAATAAATTAATAAATCAGATACCAATTGGGTTGTTTATGCCACCTTAAATGAGGGGAGCACGCTAACGCGTTAGTGACATGACAACCCGCAACTAGCCACCCGCCCTCGAGGTTTTTTCAATTCAATTCGGTATTACTGTTCGGTTCTGTTCGGTGTTCTGAAAATACCTAACTTGTGCCGAAATACCGGGCGTGAATGACACAGCGACCCAGTGAAATGAAGATCGTTTTGGGCGGGGCGATCCCAGCGGTTGTAAGCCACTGGCCAATCACAAAACACCTATTTACCTATTCTAACGTAATCCCAACCCAGAAACCTTTAGGCGCTCGTAAGTAAGTAATCCGTCGGGACTCGGGAGTTATCATCGGTTCAGTTTGCTTCTGTTTTACACGCCCAATCTGCTTCGCTGGAGAAAGACTTAGTTTTAGTCCTTACGCTCACTGTATCTTTGAGAGCACCTACTGTGATTAACAAGAAGAAATCTATAGATACATGCCCATACTACAGTAAAAATATTTTACGAAAGAGCTCGCTAATCTCCTGGCGACGTTTACTTGTTTCAAATTCCTTGGTTTACTCGTTGACCATGTGACGTTTAGGTACTAGTTGCTATGAGCTATGAATTAAGAGACAAAATAAGCATCATAGAGAGTTACTAGTCCTAAACATAAACACACCAAAAAGGTTCTTAAACAGTTTATAACTTGAGAAAGGACATGTGAGACTTTGTATACGGTTTTCAATATAATTATACTATCGTGTAAATGTAAAAATACGACAAAATAAAACCGGCAAAGTGTGATTCGGCCTCGCGCATGAAGAGTTCCCTACCATTATCTATAAAATCGACAAAAATCTGGTTTTTAAGGCCCTTATGTTTATTTTATTGTTTTTTGTAGGTACTTATTTGTTGCTAAGCGGGAGCAGCAATAGGTACATCATCTGAGAAAATTATAACTGTCTAGCTATCACGGTTCTTGGTGGTGACAGACAGACAGACATTGAAGCCTTACTAATAAGGTTCCCGTTTTATACTTTTGGTATAAAATTGAATGCTACAAGCAAATCTGAACCTAATCAAATGAACAGATTGATGCTTGAAATTTCAGTTTCCTTTGTGAATATAAATCCGGCCTAAAGAGTTCCCAAATTTTGATGTAGGTAATCTTTCTCTCAATTCCAGGTGACATCTGCTGAAGACATCTACTGGGAAGGAGAAGACGGCCAGGAGAGTGAATTCTTGGAGGTGAAAGATGAGAGCCCTCGTCTAACACGGATAAAGCGCGACTGGCAGTTTCCGGATTTTTTTAGTAAGTTGTAACGATAATTAGAGCGAGATGGCGGGACTATCTCGTTCGGCATCCAAAGGGCTGGCTCAATTTGGCCTAAGAAAGAATCGAAACATTCAGCAATGGGAGATATCTTTAATGGAAATGATGCAGGCTAAAATCAAACAAGTTTAATAGTAGGTTTTTAAGTGAACAAGAGAAATGGCCCACAGTTCATTTCATGTGTATCTTATTGAACTTTCGCACAACGCCATCTAGCGACAAACTGAGCAAGGCACACGGATACACATTAGACCGTAGTATTCAAATTCCTTGCTATCCTTGTAACTATTACACTGCTGGCCTGTTGTTCTTCGTAGTACATAAGTGTCATTTTTCTATGGCTTTGTGTGACTTGATTCATGTGTAGTGTGCACTATGTGAACCAGAAATATTATACCTATACAAAATACTCACCTGTCACGTATAGAATACCCATTAGGTACTGCGAAATTGTGGGTATGTGCATAATGTAATTTTGGAGATTTATTCAGATAATCCACTTAGACTTCGAGACCTCAAAGAATCCGTAGTAATTTGGTACCTACTAAGAGATCTGAAGATTTCTATCGTGTATTGGGAGCAAAGGTGTGATGCTGTTTCAGTTTCAAAATACTCATCAATACACAACACAAAAAGGAAGAAACATCTAAGTTCGCCCATCAAGTATTTGTGCTTTGTAAGGGATCCTACCCGCAAACTACCACGCAGAGGCTACTACTCACGGAACAGAAACCCCATTTCTGTGCTACTACTAATATTGAGAGTCTAGTCCATGCTGAGTTTTATTTTTATTTTACAGGTTCATTTACCACACCTCCGGTGGTCACTACAACGGTACCGCTAGAGAGCTACGAGGCCGTCACTGAAGACCAAGATGACTCTGGGTTAGCAATCTTTTTTTTAATATATACCTATTTACATACACGCGCTGTGATCGCCCATCTGATGTTGTGTTGAACCGTCACCTATAACTAAATAAATAGAGGCAGAAAAGTGCTAATTGACACATTCGTCTAGAAATCGAATAAATAAATTTACGTCAGCGAAAAACGGCAATTTTTTTTTTGTACAACAAAGTAGACCAGCAACCTTACGGCCCGCCTTATGCGAAGTAATTACCGTAGCCTATGAACGCCTGCAATACCAGAGATATCACAAGCACGTTGCCAACCCTTTAGAAACTTTAAAACGCCTTTTTTGAAGAACCCCATACTGAAGTCTTTCGGGAAAACATCAGCAGGAAGATCATTCCACATTAGCCTACATTGTAATACATTCTTAGTCTAAGCTGTCTAGAGCTGGCAGCTACCTCGGACAAAGAATTAGTTTAGCTATTTAAAGGGGGAATGCTGCCAGTATCTTCGGATCCTTGCCCAAAGGGACTCCTTTTAATAATATATTTTAGTTATTAGTTATTATATTTTTTAAGGTTTTTAGTTTAAGGTCTAATTGAATATATATTTTCTTAAAATGATGTGAATAAATATAAAAATTCTTAGTCTAATATATCCAATAAAAAAAGCCTATAACCAAGCACTGCCTCGCAAGCCACGTGAGGAACATGTCCTTCGATGCTCTGCCTTGCCTTCATCAACTTGGACGTAACTATGTTCATTCCCATGTACCTGAAATTGCACCGGCAACACCCTTCAAACTGAAGTTATGCACCATTAATTTTCATCATGAGCCTGTAATCAGGCCGATGAAGGCTCGCTCCCAAATCACCGATGATTTTTTGACCTTATTGTAATAATTTTTTTCTTGGTCTTCAGGGATACGAATGATTTTGACAATCATGCTGATGGTTCTGGGGCCACCCCTGAACGCATCGAGCCTGATCCTAGTGAGAGTAAGTACCAAACTATTTATTTCAAAAAAGTTTTTTTTTATCAATTCTTGTAAGAAAAAACTTAAAGTTAATTCGAGACTTATGATGATCTGTTGGGAAATCCGATAATACGCATGCACATCATTTTGCAGAAGCATTTAAGAACAAAGACGAAACTTGCGAGTAACCCAAAACTACATAGTAATTTAATACAATATAAATAAAATAAACAATAATAATCAAAAATTTAGAGGGTAAAAGTTCAACCTTAGCCACCCACAGTTACTTGGACCCAAGTAGATCATAATGTGGTTCTCAAGGAACACATTCGCTGATAATAGAAATCACAAAACATTGCTGCTGCTAGAGAGAGAGCTACCTACTAATTAGTGTCCTCGCGATGTTTTCCTTCACCTTTTGAGAGCACTAGCATTTCGGGCATACATTTCTCGCAGGGACATAATCAAATAGTGCAGAACTATCCTCACGTTTATAAAGAATCATCATCATCAGCCTACAGAAGTCCACTGCAGGACATAGGCCTCCCCTATACGTTTCCAGGAAGAACGATTCTGAGCCCTTTCCATACACCGACTTTCCGCGGTCTTAACAATATCGTCAGTCCATCGGGGAGGAAGACGTCCCACGCCTCCTTAAAAAAAAATAAGTGGTCATAAAACACTATATTATGAGCCCTCCGGGTCCCACTGCTGTGCTCACATTCCTTCCACACGTAGTGATCCTGGGCTATGTTTGCCCCGTCCTCAAAAAAACCCGCTGTGGTCGGCCGCGTTGTCACAAAAATATACCTACACATGTTAAAATAATCAATCCACATTTTCAGAAACCCTCCGTGTCTCGTTCGTGGTGATGGAACCGTTCCGCGACGACTACTCGAACAGGGACTCAGAGTTGTTCCAAACCTTCTCCCACAACCTCGCCAACGCGGTGAACGCACTCTTCGAAGAACTTCCTGGCACCCAGAAGTCCAGCCTTGTGAGAATACAGTAAGTAATCAAACAAAACTAGATGAAATAAATAAAATCACGCAGCTTTCCACTGGGGTAGGCAGAAACCACGTTTTTTTATACAACCAGCTGATGGAACAAGCAGAGGGCCCACCTGATGTTAAGTGGTAACCACCACCTAACATGTGTGTGCACTGTCCATATATTCTCATGTAATCAAAAATATTGCACGCCTAGTTTTAAGTAGAATACATTGGACATTATTATAATTATGTGACATCTTCTCATACATGTATTTATGCAATAAAATACTTTGACTTTGACTTTGACTTTGACTGCCCTTTCGGTTTTTTCAAAACTACACAAAGGTTAACTGGAAGAGAATGCTCTCTAGCATTAAGTTCGCCTATGTACGATACATTTTGTTTATGTCCAATAAATAATTTTTTATCTATCTATCTATCTATGGGAACGTGCCCAACGATGCACTGCCCTGCGTCCATCAACTTAAGGTATACTGAAGCCTTATGTGCCTATAATTACACCGGCGACCACACTCTTCAAACCAAAACACAGCAACACTGCTTGGCGGCAGAAAAGGGTGTGGTAGTAGTACTTCCCTATCTTATATCTACTTGAAAACTTTTTTAACAAAATTTAGTAGTAGTTATTATAGTATTTTAATATAATTATACTCAAGTATATTAATTTATAACACCTAGAAAGAGAGCACGTCTATGCTCATCACACAAAGGTTTGTTCTCTTTTGGGATCGAACTCACTGCCTCTATCGCAGAAGGCAGAGCTACTAAATAAATAAAAATATAAATAGTAAATAATGCTGGACAATCCACACTTCACTATCTAGCCCCAAAGTAAGCTACTCAAAACTTGTGTTATGGGTACTAGATAACTGATATAATATTTAATACATTATATATTTACATAGATAGATATTTTTTATTATACATAGAAAACACCCAGACCAACAGAACAAATTTCTGCAGATCATACACAAATTTGTTCCCAGGCAGGAATTGAACCCGTAACCTCTGCGTTGCACGCGGACTCTCGCCCGCTGCGCCACTGAGGTCGTCAAACTAACGACTGAGCTGTGAGAGCAGATAGTTGCAGGTGCTAATATTGCATATTATGAATTACAGGTCTCGCCCAGCGGACAGTTTCTCGTGCAAAGTGACGCTGGATATCGTAACCACAGTCGACAACACGGACAAGATAGCTGATCTGCTGCGCGTTCACATTAGAAACACTCGCACTCTGGGCAGTTACACTCTCACCGACGCCGACTTCAGCGCTAACGTCGTCAACCCAGGTTTGTGCTCTGCAGTGGCAGTTTGCCTCCTTTCAAGGTTAATATCACACGATAACGCACGAAGCACTTTGCTTCCACTTTCATAGTGCGTAATGCCAAGGAGTGGAAGTGTTTACCGTCGTCGGTATTTTCGTAACTATAATCAACTAAGAATACTAAAGAAAAGAGTGAACAAGTGGATTAATATATTCATCTCTCTCACACAAATTCAGACAAATCTTTTGACCATCACCCCGCACAGGTCACACTCCGGATCAGGAAAGGTTTACATCATCGTTAGCCCTTTTAAACACACCTACGAATTTAAATTTATTAACTTATTTATTTTATTTCAATTCAACATATTTATTCGTAGTTACACTTAATTTAACAAACGGATATTTCGGTCAGGGGTTAAACAAAATAAACCTTGACTTAAATCCCCAGACAGAGCTAGATTTGCCCTCAGTACCTCGAGATCGGTTATTTTGCGTTTTTGGTTTTGCGTATTGGTTTCCGTATTGCAAGCCTGGGTTTTGATATTTATATCTATAGTATAGGTAGATTCTATAGACTATTTCGAGTGTGCTGGGAACTCGTGGCACCATATTATATAGAGCATCGAGAATTTTCAGCACGCTCAATAGAGGCGCTTACCGAGTCTCCAAACAATAGGTATTGATATTTTGGTACCTGAGGGGGTACTCAATACCTATTGAGAGGGACGTTAAATTAAATACAATTTACTTGATAATGAACAACGTTACATAATTATACAGAGTTCAATGTTATGCGTCTAGTACAATATTTGCACTTACAAAAATTGAGCTAAAATTCATAATACAAAATGTAAAATATTAAACTTAGCGCTAAACCAAAAAGTTTTTTAATTATTTGGTTTTGGAAAGACAAGGTGTATCCTCAATCTTGTTAGAATACTGGTTTCTTTATGATACGTTTATAATAATAAATACATTTATTGCTTACACATGGCTTAATATAGGCACATCCATTAGTTGTTGGGTCTTAGTAAGTATCACATGAACCTGCAAGGCGAGGTTTTCTATTTAATAAAGGTAGTACAATTAAAGACACCCTAGCGAAGCGCTGGTTTGATGAGTCTTCCTAGACTCTCTGTTTTTTAGTTAAAGCAACTCTTTTTTTTCCTATTTGTTTAATTTTTTGTTCTTTTCAGTTTTCTTTAACTTAATTTTTTTTTATTTAACAAGTAAGCTCTTCCTAGGTTCACTATGCGAACACGTGTTAATGGTCAATAGTTGTTTTTTATAATTTATTAGCTAGACTTTAAGTACTGTTTGTTTTCCTAAGAAATAAAAATAAATAAATAGACAATCGACTATAGATTCGAATACTCAAACGCAACTCAGATTTAAGCAAGTCTCATGTGACGAGTTTTTGACGGAATTTCATTAAAAACTGTCAAAAAACCACGACTTGAGACGTGCTCAAATCTGAGTTGCGTTTGAGTATTCGGGTGTTAGACTGTTAAGTTTGAATGGATGATCCAGGGGCTGCGTTTGAGAAGTGCCTGCCTGGCGAGCTGCAGTGCAACGACGGTCGTTGTGTCGCAGGCAGGTATCTCTGTGACGGCAACCAGGACTGCTTTGATGGAGCTGATGAGCGCGATTGCCCCTCTTATGGTACTTTTGGTTTTAATTTATTTTGATTTGTTTTTTTTTTCATTTTTTTTTATATATCACTAGACCATAATATTAAGTCATTAGAACCAAGTTTGCTTGTCAATTACAGTTACGCATTCGACGCGGTCTGTAATGTTAAACAGTTATAAAGGTACTCAAGTTCTTTTTACTTTAATAAAAAAATGTGCGATTTGTTTTGAGAAGTAAGAAGTTAAATAAGAAATGCATAACTACTTTTGACGCTGGCTAATGAAAATTTAAATTCAAAGCTACAAGAGATATAATTTGAATAGTTTTTGTAAATACATATGACATAATGAGCTTTTTTTCGATAACAGCTCATACTCGTAGCTCCGAAGCTTAAAAACAGTTAAGAAACTTTATATACAGTTTATTTAATAACAAAAACACCCACTAATATGATTTAAAATGGGATGAAAACGTTCGAAATGCGGTATTAGAGTTCTTATCGGTTGTTTTTCAAGATCTATTCCTCTCAAACAAGGTGCATGATATTTTATTTACAAGATATTACATTTTACTTTCACAAATAAGTTCAAGGAAACATTATTTGGGTATCGCAAAATACTTTACTTTGGGTATCGCATAAGACTCCCTTGACCTTAACCATAAAACTTTTTCCATTTGTTTTATTTTTATTTATCTTTTGTTTTTTAATTATTTAACCCAAGGATCGGAAGTAGAACAAGGGCGTGACATCAGCCAGGTTACACAGTCCGTTCGTTGCGACAATCCAATCCCCTGCGCCAGTTCTGCCGTCACCATATGCCCAGAGATGAGATGTGACGGCAAAGACGACTGCCCGGGAGGCGAAGATGAGGACCCGCGAATCTGTTCTCCCACCGACGCACCAGGTAATATGTTCAAAAAAGAACAGAAAGGCCAACATTCTGAAATGATGGCTCTTTAAAAACATGGTCAAAAATTATGTGAATTATAAATGCGGTCAAGATTGAACCAGAACCTCTTGAAATGAGTCATTCCAGAAATCTCTGATCACTAATTCTGTGTCAGAATATTTGGCACACGAATGACGTAATCGCTCTATTAGGATCTTGAGCGAAATAACAAACTTCATAGGCTACGTATTAGGATAAGAACGCGTTTGTTCGGTAAACTAAACTGTACCTATAAATAATAACCTTACTTTTTTATTGACAATTATTTTGTATCAGCCACAAAAAAATAATTAAAAAAATTATAGTTGTAGTACTTTTATGTTAATCAGATGTATATCATAATTTTACAAAATTTAAGATTTTCTTTTTACTGATGTAAATTATCTCTGTGGGTGAGTTTATTTTATGATGTCAGCATTATGAATGACAAAATGATATTTGTTGGAAACTGAGACGAATTGAAGAGAAGAGATATTTCCACCAAGGTTGTAAAAGAGTTGAGTCTTTATTTTTGTTTTATTTTACGATTCTTAGAACGAGGCGACCAATCACTGCAGACAACTCCGTCGATTTTATACGAAGAATCCACACGGTTACCTGAACAAGGTAATTGAACTTAGAAGAAGAAGAGAAAAATAAATTATAATTAATTGGGTGTTTTGTATATAATAAAAAAATATTTATCTATGTAAGTATATAATGTATTAAATATATCAGTTATCTAGTACCCATAACACAAGCTTTGAGTAGCTTACTCTGGGCTAGATAGTGCTGTGTGGATTGTCCAGCATTATTTATTTATAAATCATAGAAAAACTAACAATAAGGGCATCTAAACTAACATGGGATAAACTTAGAAATGTAATGGTGGCGGAATGGTTCGTTTGTGGCTTGTTTTGTCCTTACAATAGTTATGTTTTAAATACAGTCAGCATCATTAATGTTAACGACTATTTCATCCTTCAGAAATTGTTTACCAATCGGATTTTGTCTCAAATATTTTTTACTGTTACTTAGATTTTACTTTTGAGTTCAGAATCAGTTTGGTAAGTAAGATAAATAAGCTTGTTGCCATTAGCATTTGAAACATTGTCCTATCTTAATTTTTGATGTTGACTGTAATAAAAAGCAGTACCTTATTCTTTAAATGCTGCACAGCGAACAGCCTTGCGATTGCACTTAATATTGAAAAAATATATCTACCGGAAGCTTTTCAAGTCTAGCGATCCGCCTTCTCATCTTAGGATCGTGAATTCATTTCCGGTCTAAATGAATAGCCCAGGCATTGGCAATCCATCAAACGTTGAAGAAAAAATCATAAGGAAACCCGTTATTCTAGCATCGGCGGTGGGATAGCACGTATGGAACACAAATTACAAAAGAGCATGTCAAAATTTATTTTGGATGCCTCTCTTACTATCACTAAACAAGCACATCTGTGGCAATGTCTATGGGATCACACTTCATCTACCTATTCCATTTTCACGATCTAGATAATTCGTCTGATATCAAGACTTTATTTTTCATGATCAAAAACCGTTTTTCAAAAATTTGATGTTTGAAGTTCATGCTCTTAGGAAATCGTCTGTCCCAATTTAACAGCTATTAACGCCTCTGTAATCGTAGAGAATTACCTACATCAACTGCAGCTTTGTCCACAGCCTGCCCCATCGGAGAATTCCGCTGTGACGAGTCACGTTGCATTCCCTTAAACAGCGTCTGCGACCAGATCACTGACTGCTCCGATGGAACTGACGAAGCCAACTGCAAAACAAGTAAGTCATACTTATTTAAAAAACAACATACGTGAACATGCTTGCCCATCACCACTTTAGAGAAAGACCTCCGTTCTGTTGTAGTCTCAGACTGGGGAAAGGTGGCGCTGAACAGCGAATGTTGGCGTTCTGTTGTGTCAGAGGCCTTGGCCTAGCTTTTATTAAGATGATGGCCTAGGAGATAGGCTTTATTATTCCGTACTATTCGGCCGACCAGAAAATAATATGGTCGAAGATAACTTAACCGATGTTTTCCTTTGCCGTTTGAGACCACATGAAAGCAACGTAGCAATATTATTTAACTACCAGATGATCAATAAGAATATGACCTAAATATTGAAGGAAGTGGTTTTTTGACGGGACCATTAGAACAGAATATACGTGTGAAATGAAGCAAAGTGATTTCATCGAGCTGTTTGTTTACAGGAGACAGGTACGGATGTAGTCTTATAAAAAAACGTGTTGAAATAATTTCAGTGGTAGCAGAACAAGGTTCTGCTACCACTGAAATTATTTCAACACGTTTTTACCTACTAGTATAGTGTTCTTTTATCTGTGCCTATGTCAAATTACTATTAAGTATGTTGGTTTCTGAATGCACATTATAGTTTGTATGCCCTGTCAAAGCCAACACATTTACTGAGGCCCTGTCAAGTCACTGTCATCCTATCCTATTCGTCTTTGATATAGACTTATTTTTAAAATCTCTATAACAACTCTACATTAGAAAGTTCGTGGTAACCCATATTTATCGGCCAATGAACAGCTATAAATAAAAGAAGAATACTTTTTTTCAACAACCCAAATTAATTTGTCAATCATTTTAACTTAACAGTATATTAGTTGATCAAAAGTTAGATGAAGCTTTAAGAAACTGGCCGTGTTTATCGATATGCATACATACATACATAAAATCACGCCTATTTCCTATAGGGGTAGGTAGACACCACGGATTTCCACTTGCTACGATCCTGACATACCTCTTTCGCTTCATTCACTTCATATCGATATGCAGCGACATCATTATACGTATTTCACATCATCATCATCATCATCATCACCATCTCAGCCCGGTGTCACCCACTGCTGGGTATAGGCCTCCTTCATTTCCTGCCAGCCTCCTCTGTTCTTTGCGACTCGGGTTCAGGTGTTTCCAGCGAATATATTTCACATAGTGGATGTTTAATACCTACCGAAATTAGTTGTTTGAGCGCGCGCTCAAAACCTATAATCAAGAACCTAATATATACATATATTCGTTAGACAAACAAACTTTGACTTAAACTTAAAGCAACTACTCGAAGCAGACTGCATGTAACTTTGTGTATAATACAAACATATTAATTAATTAAACATAAACAGACATGATACTTGCAAAAAGCAACCACATTACCTTCTAAGAATAGATCTTGCTCATAGCTCAAGTATAATCTTTGAGTAGGAAACTAAATGTAAATATATGAGTTGACATAATTCGTAATTAATACCGAGTAGGCAGTTAAGTGCATTACATTCAGCGCAACTAATTCAGTTTAAAGGTTCTGTTATTGGCCCAAGAGTCAAGAGTTTCCTAATGGGTACTTATTGGTAGATACTTAAGTATGACCTAATTGTGCCGTCGTAAATTAATCTGTGTGAAGTGGCAAGCGATAACGACTTTAAAACGTAAACAGCTTAGACAAAAGTCTTATCGCTTGCGTACCACAAAAACGCTAGTTTATTGCTATGTGACCTTTAATCGTTGATTTATGATATAATAAACAAAATGCAACCAATGACTTGAAAATGAACGATTTGAATGAATGATTTTAAGAAACGACGCTTTTTTATAGAATTGAAAGTACTTATCTTTCATTAATTATTTAATTGACGACCTCAGTGGCGCAGCGGACGAGAGTCCGCCTGCGACGCAGGAGGTTGCGAGTTCGATTCCCGCCTCGGAACAAATTTGTGTACGATCTGCAGAAATATGTTCCGTTGGTCTGGGTGTTTATGTATGATAAAAAATATCTATCTATGTAAGTATATAATGTATATGTAAATATATCAGTCATCTAGTACCCATAACACAAGCTTTAAGTAGCTTACTTTGGGGCTAGATGGTGCTGTGTGGGTTGTCCAGCATTATTTATTATTATAATGGTTCCCCGCAGGATTCTTTTCCACACAACAGTCAAAATATCAAGGACCAGCAATCGGCGTAGAAAGGGCACGCTACTTATTGCGTGACCTACAAGGCAATGCTTTGATTATAGGTAATGGTTACCACATACCATCAGGTAGGGCGTTTCAACTTAGATATACTTTTTGGACCAAAAAAGTCATTGCATTCATAATATCAATTAATTATTATATGCCTTCGTCTATTTTTCCAGTTCACTTCATTTTGTAAATAAGTGACTTGACGTGACGTGACGGCTTACTTTTCTGTAAGATTATTGGCAAAAACAGTCATTAAGCTCTAAATTTGTCATTTTATCAAGGTAAATGGATGTTTTATGGAATAATTAGTGTATTTTGTAGTAATTAGGGTACAATAAAGCTATTTACGTCATTGGATTTGCGAATTTCGTTGGTAGTTTTCTTGTTTTAGACCTCATTACGGGTATCAAAAATTTTCATGTTTTTACTTATTTATTATGTTCTTGTGTTGTTGTTTGTACATTTTGGCTTACATAAATGATAAAAACTTATAGAAATATTATTTAGGAAGCTAACATCGTTTACAGAACTTAGATAGGGGGTCTAGTATTTTTTTATGACATTTTTCTTTTTCGCGGAAATCGCGGAATCGCGAGATATCTGAGAGGCCCGCGGAGGGGGGCGTGACTTATCGACACGGCCATTTTCGCATGGATTTTTTTGTGATTCAAGAGGTTAATCCATAAAAAAATCTGGAAAAAGAAATTCGAATGACTACTGACTAGCAACTACATAAATAAGCATTTTTATAGAGACAAAGTTGAAAAAGCTGATATTGCAGGATTCTTGCCGTTAGCTCTCTGGCTACTAGCATACAAGCTTTGAACTCGGTAATGTATAAAAATACTTAGATAAACTAAGTCAGTATTTATCTCGGCAGCACTGGGAGTATAATGATGTAATCACTTCCACTCGTTTGATGCGGTGACCATAATATTCTTATAACGTGGGATACTCTAAATAAAATAACGTTTAACCAGTCAATTTTGTTCCACCAACATAATTAAATTTTTTGCACCTGGATTAACCTAGTTTTAAGACGTTCCAAAGTGATACATTTAATTAAGATTAATTATATCTTTTGACTTTACATAGGATTTAATAATTATTTTAATTATATTCATATAATATTATAAATTATATATTTTTGATTATTTTCGCAAAGTTTTCAATATTATCTTACTTTCAAAGTCAAGTCAAAGTCAAAGTATTTTTATTGCATAAATACATGTATGAGAAGATGTCAAATAATTATAATAATGTCCAATGTATTCTACTTAAAACTAGGCGTGCAATATTTTTGATTACATGATAATACCTATAAAAAACAAAGGAAAAAAGAGACAGTCAACAATATTACTTTTTAAAAATACCTACAGTCAATAGAAATAAATTTAATCAATTACCTACCTGCATATTTAATCATAAATTATATTTATTAATTTGTTAAATGTCAATAAGGATACAATGGATTCATAAATTCATTCATGTCATAAAAACACTTCTCAGCTAACCATTTTGCTAGTTCGATTTTATAAATATTAAATGGCAAGTCTTTAAACTAATTAGGTAGTTTGTTATATACCCTTAGAGCTTTTACATATGCATTTCTTTTGTGAATGTCTAGTTTGATTTTAGGTATGTACAATTTATATGGATTTCTTGAGATGACATTTCTTATTACTACATCAGATTGTTTCCTAAAATACTCTGGGCGTTGTTTCACCAGGATACACTACTCTTTTATGTACATGCAGCATAATGATAGTATTTTCAGTTCTTTAAATAATGGCTTACAGCTTTCCATAGACCAAACACCAAAGATTGCCCTAACACACTTTTTTTGCACCCTGAAAGCTCGGTTCACGTCTACAGAATTTCCCCACAACAGAAGACCATATGATAGTACTGACGACACATATCCATGATATGCAGCTATGGCCGCTTCTCTTGAAACTGTGATCCGCAGTTGTTTTATAGCATACACAAATTTGTCTAGCTTATCACATACCAATGATATGTGCTCCTTTACCGTCAAGTCTTATCTAAGGCCTAACGTCTACTTTTTTTACCTTGTAGGATCGGGAGTAGTCAGTCCACCGTGTTCTGGTGTTTGTGGTCACCGCACTATTAGAGAATAAATGCTGCTGGGAATGTGAAGTGCATGGTAGGCGTTCCGTCGATTCACAAGTGGTATAATAATTATAAACCAATAAACATACACTTATCTATAACTCGTTCCTGTGTCAATAAACTTTGACTGACTCAGTTATTTGTTCAGTTCTCTTGCAGCGAATAACGATATATACCTTTGAATAATTTGAGAACGGTGTCATTGTTAGTCATAACTAAAGATGGACAGGATTCATAAATAATAAAGCTTATCTAATTATTGCATTTTAAAAATGAATGAAAATTATTGCAAAGGTCATTTTTAGGGCTCCGTACCAAAAAGGGTAAAACGAGACCCTGTTACTAGAACTATACGCTGTTCGCGTCCGTCTGTCTGTCTGTCCGTCTGTAACCAGGCTGTATCTCATGAACCGTGATGAAATTTCACAGATGTTGTATTTCTGTTACCGCTTTAACAACAAACACTAAAAAACAGAATAAAATAAATAATTAAGGGGACTCCCAAACAGCAAACATGATTTTTTTGCTCTTTTTGCTCGTTATTGATAACGGCAACCGGTAGACGCTTTAAATATTCACAGAATATTTAGTTATATATTCACTGCAAAAATAAATAATTAAATTAAAATAAAACTAATTAGAAGGTAGGCTCCCATACAAAAAGTGTGCTTTTTTAAAATAATGACATTATTTAATAGTACGGAACCCTTCGCGCGCGAGTCCGACTCGCACCTAGCTAATCATACTTTTGTTGAAACTTTGGTTTACTGATTATTTGTAATGCTATGAAACTTGGTTGTTTGCGACTTTGCGAACTTCAGTGATTTTACATCTTCAAAAGTTTTTAATTATGCGAGTGATGAGTACATGCAAGTGTGTCATATCGCTGTTGCTATCTACTTACAAGAAGTCCGGTCGTTATGTCATCAATTTATTATTATGATGATATGATGAGATTTGCAACGGAACGCATGATATGGCTCATGTCTTCTTGTTGGGATATTATATTACCAAATACTTACTAACTAAGCAAGTCTTGGTACCTACCTAGTCAAAACAAAATTGAAATTAAAACAGTATTAGATAATACTGAAACTGATTCACTACCTTGATCCCCAGGCACGGTAGATATTTTTTCTAGATATCTCTTTTGGTTTCTTTTGAGGCTGTTACTACACAGCGTTTTCTAAAAGGATTTTAAAACATTTTGAAAGGATACATATCGTGCCTGGGGGGCTATAGCTGTATGTACAGTTCGCAATAAATAAATATAAATGTTACTATCTGGAAAATCTGTTGTGCGTCTGGTACCATAGTAGGTACTCGTTAGTTACTTACATAGTTTTAGATAACGATGGGGTCATGATTCTGTAATCAAGTGACTTTGCGCTTTAATAGATATGTACCCTACGAGTAGGATGTACCTGATGTTAGATGTTATAAGCAATGATGTCATGAAATAAAGAAAATACGATACGACAATTCTAACACGCTTGAACCCATCAGCGAAGCTCGTAAATTGTCCGCTCAAGGCGCGTATGGAGCATGGGTCAAATGAATCCAATGAATTTAACCAAAATAAATTAATCATACCAAGGTTCCTCCGCACAAGTAGTGCATGATCTAACTGCTTGTCGCTTTGCTCTGGCGCCTCATGAAAGCTGTGTATACATAATCTGTTGTGAGGCTGACTCAATCAACGTACCAATCTGAATAGGTCTTAAAGTCATACGATTTAGAGGTTATTTTTCTTTATTTACAAAATATGCCTGAGCTGGCCTGAATTGTTTGTTCGACACAAGCTTGTTGACAGAAAAATATAAGGTCTGAATATTATTGTGAAAACTTTGGCATTTTGGCATTTATGTCACAGAGCTCAGCGACGACCAATTTTGTTTTTTGTAATCTTTTGTAATAATTGTAATATAACTTTTTTGTTATAAAAAATAGAGGTTTTTTTTATTTTATTAAACATTAGCGACCCGCCCCAGCTTCGCACGGGTGCACAGTGTTCCTCTACTATATTATACATGTTTTATACATATAAACCTTCCTTCTGAATCACCATCCACCAAAATCCATTGCGTAGTTTTAAACATCTACTCGTAAGCATGCTTATATACAGACAGCGGGAAGCGACTTTGTTGAAATGTCGATATATTGCGTAATTATCCACATTTAAAATTATTATTCCTTAGTAGTGTAAACTTAACTTTAACCTATTCAGCAAGCCCATTCTTAGAATGTCCAATTGTCTGTACGTTCGTTGTGTAGATTAAGATTAATGGTTCGTTGAAAGGCACAATGCACTTTGATTAGAGCTTTCGTATTCATTTCACTGAGATTGGAATGGGTTTGTTATCTATCCAGATTGTTCGTTACCTCGAATTTCATGTTTAAAATAAATATGTTTAACCAATAATGGTTGACATTCCGCAGCTATCTAGCCCCAATAAAAACACAGTGCACTATTTATTTATTTATTTGTTTAAGGAAGACTAACAACACACCATACATATAAATCAAGAATACTATATAAAACAAAAGGATAATAATAAGTCTCCACATATAGATATAGAATAAAAGCTTATTTGAGCACAGAAGAAACGGGTGCAAGCTACATACACACAAAAAAAATATAAAAATTTCAGAAAAGCTATATGATGTTAATGACAATTATGAAACAATATACAATAAAATAATAAAAAACATATATATAAATCTAATCAGCCGAAGAATTGCGAGCTCATTATGTGCCTCATCCGCGCTATGCTATAGCCGAATAAGTCAACATTGACACTATACTTTTTATTGTAAATATCGCACGCACGCCATAAGTATGAATTACAACGATAGTTGGTAGATGCAATATCAAGGTAGAATACTATATGGGAACATGATCGCAAATGATAACGTATCATCACTACATAGTATAAAACAAAGTCGCTTTCTCTGTCCCTATATCTTTAAGTCCCTAAGTCCCTATGTATGCTTAAATCTTTAAAACTACGCAACGGATTTTGATGCGGTTTTTTTAATTGATAGAGTGATTCAAGAGGAAGGTTTATATGTATAATACATGCATGATATGTGCACCCGTGCGAAGCAGGGGCGCGGGGGGGTCGCTAGTATATTATAAAAGAAGTATTAATATACCCAGAACAACAAACATCTACAGTCATGGTGGTTGTTTGCGATTTTTCGAAAATGGGTTTAGTGATTTTATATCCTTCAACAAGTCAAAACGTGCGAGCGAGAGTCACATTAGCTCTTGTCTTCACTTAAATATCACCTATATAGAAGAGAAGAATGTTTATTTGTGGACATCAAACCTTTGGCCTACAGCGCGAAAAGCAGAGCTTCTACCAACTACTATAAAAGCTTTCAAAAAATGTCCAACTTTCCACTTTTCAACTTTTTTGGTATGAGTGAGTGTGTGTGTGTGTCCAAATGGTATAGCGGAGTGTGATATCCAGGGTTAAAATTGTTTGTCCAAAATTGCCGTAGCGCAGTGCAGCTAAAAGAAAAAAAAACAGATTCACGACTTTGATCCCCAGGCACGGTAGATATCCCTTCAGATCTCCCAGTACCAAGTAGGTACTAATTCAAGATTCTTTGAGGATGTCTAGGGGGGTAGTCAGAGGGCAGGCAGCTAAAAGGTTGTTCAATAAAATTCTTCAACTTTTATGTGCTAGAAGAGAGCGTAGGTGTAGGCTGTTAGATAATGACAGCGCCCAACCTTACCCAATGCAATAGCAACTGTTCGCTTGCTAACATTTATGCCTATTAAGTACAAATAGACCTCATCAAATCAGATCAAAAATACTATCGAAAAAAATGTGGATTGGAATTCGGGAAATGGTTTTCACCAGTTTTCACTCACAGCCTAGCTCAGAGCCTGCGACTTCTAATTAGTTGAAAAGCAGTGCTAAACGCAGTAATTACTACACTGCTTTACGAGCCGCTCCTACACCTACCATTTTAATGACGTGACAATCTATTCAAGGAATTCAAACTATCAGAGGCCAAGTAAGTATTTTTAATTGATCAATGCGTAGTAATGCAACTTAATCGCTGTGCCATGTAAAAAATGGCTTACGATGTAGAGCTTGGTTATATGTAATTTTATCGATGCGGTTGCTACGAAAATTGATCTAGTTTTGTATTTTTAGCCAAAGAAAAAAACGGAGGATTAATAAAGCAGCTTGCGGATTTTGATTAAAGCAGATTACATTCTTGAAAGTGCAGCATAGAACATACTCGATGGACCAACGATACCGTAATAATCGCGGTAACTCGGTGGATGGAAAAGGTCCAAAATCTTCCATCCTAGAAATTTACAGGGAGACTAGCAGTAGACGTCGCCAGGCTGATGATGATAATGTCAGTTTTATCAAAGTGCAATGGCTTTGTTTGAGTAGTTACCGTATTTTATGTACATTCTTGTAATAAAACTAACCAGTTAGTAACTTTTAGTCCTAAGTTAAGTTTGAAAGTCGACAATATTAAGCTTTATTTCGTTATTGAAGAACATTGTACACGCTATGGATGCCAACCCCAAAGGCCTTCGTTTTGCGTACCAAGCAGAAGCTAAAATCATAAAACGTTGAACTTAATTTTCATAATAAGACAATTCGACCCCTGGGTGCATCGCTTACCGAAAGGACTTAGTGAGGTACCCTGGCGCTTGTAGTAATATCGATAAATTCAAGGCGACTTTTCTACTATCGAATAAATAAACAGTTACACGACTTCGATCCTAGGTATGTGCAAATATCACATTTGGTACACACCATTTTTAATACTTAGTTACCCCCGGTTTCTGAAAGGCCGATCAACGCTAATCGGCTGTTAAGTCACTTGCTATTTCAGCTTTTACTACAAGTTAGATGGAGATAGCAAGTGACTTGACAGCCGATTAGTGTTGATCACGCTTTCAGAAACTAGGGATTAGTATTGCATAGGTGACAGGTTGCAAGCCCATCACCGATGTTAGAATATTAATGGGTTTTCTCACGAATCTAATAGTTTATTCTTTTACCGGTAGCAACATGATAAATTTCGAACAACAAGACAACTTCTTACTTCAATGAAAAAGATAAAACAAAATCAAAATGAGGTCACATGATTACAACACAAATATCACAATTATACTATTATTTTATTAAGAACACTGTTATGAATGACCTCTGATTACCGCTACATAGTTCAGTGTTTGAACTCGGTTCGCATTTTGGATATATTAATGACTTCAGAAAAGTCAATAGGGCGTTCTCTATCAGTTATATAAAATTTGCCTTTATCGAGTGAAGTATGTTACGGTACT
The DNA here is from genome assembly GCA_963576535.1 of Plemyria rubiginata. Taxonomy (NCBI): domain Eukaryota; kingdom Metazoa; phylum Arthropoda; class Insecta; order Lepidoptera; family Geometridae; genus Plemyria; species Plemyria rubiginata. Next base: position 2,275,137 of record OY754905.1, read on the forward strand.
ATTTTTACGACTTATGATAATCGTTACATGAAACCATGATTTCTGTAATAAGTTTATAGATATCGTAGATTGTATATCGGACCAATGGAAAAATGTTATAGAACAATGGAACTGATATTTATCGATAGAACGAAAACATTATAAAAATCGCAAAAAATCGATTGATGGAGATCGCTCAAAATAGTTATGGATGGATATGTATGGAGAAGGCCAAAGAAATGTCTTCAGATCATGAACACCACATTCCTTGGCCCACCAAGGCAGTAACATAGTGGTAACCAAGACATCCACTCATTGGTCAACCCCTGATCTAAAGCTAACCCTTATCCAATGGTCTTATGATATTGTAGCTGTCTAATTATGTATGACATAATATAATTTGAGTAAGCTTTAAATAAAAAGCATTTAGTTTGATTCACCTGTGAAAGCGTTCTACAATGAAATCCGACTTAAAAATGTATGAAAAATGTACGTACTCGGTACAAATGAAACAGATGAGCATCCACAGACCAGGCGTTGCCGACAAAAGCAATACCAATGCTATATCTTGCATTGTCAAGCCAAATCCAACCGCTGATACGAATGTACCTGATAGGAGCTATGGATAATTTCCCATCACTAAACAAGAAGCTTGCGTGCTGTCGCCAATCAATAGTAGCTGGTATTCATTTTAATTGCATGTTTTTACTGTACTTAAAAATTATTTCACTGTTTGACGTTATGGCTCGACTTATCTGGGAGAAAATCGCATTATAGTGACATCACGAATACCTCAAAATATCCATTCTTTATCCTTTTTATATTTCCAAAGCAAGGAAAAGTTTGTTACTTATTTTGTCCAATGAGCGCTGTTTTGCCGAGATCATTGATCAGTTTTGCTATAGAAATACTCATTGAGATAATACTCTTACGTACATTTAGTATATGCTACTAAGTAGGTATATTCTAAAATGCAGCAATCTAGAGCTGAAAGATGAAATACTTGCTTAAATAAGTTGCTGAAGAATAGAAAAATAGACTAGCTATATGAAATAAAAAATAATGAGCATCAATATGACGATTGATGGGGGAAACTTAAGGAACCTCATTAAGGTTTTGTTCAACACCGTGTTTTTTGGAAACTAGTGACATGATGCTTAGAAGAAGATAAGCTGCGCCAATAAGCGTGGAATGAGTAGACCATGTTTAATGCAATAAACTCATCTAACATTAGCATTAACTAATCCAACATAGGAGCAAGAAGATGATGAACCTAATTCCACATAATATTGGGCTTGGACGGTAAAACGAAACGAGTAAAAAATAAACCGAAGGGTTTGAGTTGGCAAAATCCCCTTTAAGGAATACCATAATCTTGAGGTCTGTGTAAAAAACAAAACAAACAAAGTTAAATACTTTTAAACATCAAACTCGAAAAACGTAAATCTATCTTACCTAAACGTATCCAAAAGGTTAGAAATTATGTTTTCACAAAAATTCGACATTCACCGCAAATCAAAATGTCTACAGGGAAACTGTCTTCTACCCCCAAACCTCGACGGCATATGCCATAGATAAAATACATTTAGAAAGGCTATCTTGGTTGGCTTGTGCGGAGCGTACAATTTCACTAATAATTAATAGTAATTATCGGTCATAGACTGATTATATTGGTTAATGAAATTTGATTTAAATTGCACCATGAACACTGACGACCTCTGTGGCGCAGCGGGTGAGAGCCTGCCTGCGACGCAAGAGGTTGTGGGTTCGATTCCCGCCTTGGAACAAATTTGTGTACGATCTGCAGAAATTTGTTCCGATGGTCTGGGTGTTTTCTCTCTCTTACCTCGGATATCTTAGCAACAGCTACACGACTTTGATCCCCAGGTACCGAAGATATCCTCCTCAGATCTCTTAGCTCCATGTTTCTAGAGGTTCAAAGTCAAAGTCAAAATATGTTTATTCAATAAAATCACAAGGACCATCTTGAACCGTCTTAAAACTAGGTGACTCTAGTGCCAGTTCCACGCGTTCAAACATTACAGCTATTCGATACAAATTAAAACAGGCCAGTTAAAGACTGCCGATTGTAACAAGTATCTGCCAGATGGTTTGACTGTATTGCGATATATTATTAAAGTCATACATTTAAGCAAATGGCTCATCTGATTGTTACTGTTGTGCTCATCTACCTATCACAGTGATCAATTCTTTGCTTTCCGTGAGCGAGTACAACGTCGCTGACATAAAAATAAGTTTTTCTATGAAATTGAATACAGCGATCGCGTGCTTGTGCTCATTTTCCGTTCAGCCGATGTCTCTCTTGACTGTAATGGAGTATATTAAATTGGCAATATTGGTATAGTTAAGTGCCGATAAGTGTAATGTAGCCGATCCTAGATAACCCTAGTAAGAGGCCGTGAGCTGTGCGCGTTGTGAAACAGATAACGCCCTTCTATCTTGCGCTTGTACTTACTATTCGGGAATTCGTGGACATTGGACCAAATCCATTCTTAAGACTGATTTAAAATTGTATTCAAATATAATTTTGTGTTGGTTGTCCAAATTTGTTATACTGTGGAATACAAATTGTATCACAATGTAGGTACGTGCCAAAATTACTTGGTCCAAACATTAAGATCCCGATGGAACATTTACCTTAGGAATGAAAGTCGTTAAGTTTCAGTTTTATAATTGTTAGGGCTCTACGAAGTTACTAATGAAGAGATATAAACTTTTATTCTAACTACACACACGGTACTCTGTCGACTATACACACAGTTACTCTTAAAAACACTGGGTTACGAACACATTTAAAATTAAAGTACTATGTGGCTCCAAAAAATTTTGCAGGAAACAGTTATAGGTATACCGTTAAAACAGCTAGCAATTAAGCATACAGTTGAAAAGTCATCAATCGCTAAACTATTTAGTTGCCGCGATGTCGCGCGACATAAATCACGCGACAGCGATAACGTCGCATGCGACAGCGCGTCGGCGTCGCGTCGCTATGCGTCCGACCGCTTGACGGCCTTTATCAGCCCTTGAGCGCTGCATTCGGAATTACTTAAACTTACCTAACTAATTTGATGAAGCACGAAACTAAGTTTCTCCAAGAATGTCATGTGAAGATTATTTTCGTTACAAACGTGGATAGGTATGGGAATTGAGGCTCCATGAATGTGTATAGATAGAATAGATAAAAAATATTTATTGCATAGAACAAAATGTATTTATCTTCCAATATCTTTCGGTCAAACTTTGTGTAGTTTAGAGAAGAAATATTTATTTATTTATTTATTTATTCCTAAGTCATTAATTTCAGATTTAATCCATTTTATGTTAATCAGAAAACACATAAAATTACTCGTAACAAGATATACATATTCATTTGATCTGCAAATGTTAATTTAGATATTTAATACGTCATGCCTACGCTGATGCCGCAACGACTGGAAAAGATGAGACTTAAAAAAAATTTTCGTGACATGTTTCAGAACTTTCTAGATTCTAGGATATGTCAGTTTTATCACGATGTTTCCGTTCACCTATTGAAGTACTGTCCTAGTTTATAATAATACCATAATCCTACATAAGATTAACCTTAGTATGCAAGCGCAGTTGTTTATATGTTTCATTACCATCACTTCACAAAACAAATTTTGATCTGAATATTTTAATGTTTGTAAATAGTTTAACTAGTATAATGAATTGGAACGCATAGTGATCTGTAATGTTGTACTGATACTGATACTGATGAATTTAAATTGAATTAAAAAAAAATATTAATACAACATCAACTCAATAGGCTCGAGAGACTGCATTTTTGTATTTTCTCTGCCTTGATCAGTATAGTAATCAATCAAACTGAGGCTGACTGCAGCACATAACGACATCATCGTACAATGTGGCGGTATTATGCTTTTAAAATAATTTAAGATTAATAAATTCGTAGTCTTTATACAGGATTCAAACTCTCGAAAGAAATTGCAAGTAAGTTATAACCTTTAGATGAAGGGTTCGACGTAAAATGCGGTCTGTCATGACTTGACAAATGTGGTGTTCAGAAGGAATTTGAGGTTATGGGTATTTATTTTATCAATGAACAAAGTTCACATAAACATAGAACAAAAAAATTTATAGGAAGTGTGTACATAATATAACAGTGTACTGGATTTTATCCTACTTTAGAATCCAAAGGTGATGTTTGTGGGTCAATCAAGCCTTTACTGCGGTCGATTGAGGTTAAATTTAATACTTAATTAAATTTTATAATTATCTCTAGATCGCTTGCAACGGCCTGCAGATAGCTCATATGTTTCATCACTTTATTAACTTTTGTAACTATTAATTGTTATTTTCTTTGCAAAAAATGTCTTATAAAAATATAGTTCGTAACCTGGTATTGGGTCATGTATTGTGTGGTTTGAATTTTATATTGATTAAGTACCTACTACCAAAAGGTTTTCATTTATTTAACGATGGGCATCTTTCTAGTTGGCTTAACGACAGTTAGGTAATTACTGTAACTATTTGAGTCATCTTTATTCTTATGAGTGGTGTCATCATTTATCTCATATTAAATTTTGTTACACACATTGTACTCGTAACATCAATAATTTCATTGGGTATTATTTTTCTGTGAAGAAAACATACAGGTCAAGTGCGAGTCGGCTCGCTTACTAAGCGTTACGCACTCGTCCTACTAAAGTGGACTTCTACAGGCTGATGATGATAATGATAATTGCGTGAAAGCTCTGCGTAATGTCATTCCGAAAAAACTTAGCAAACAAATTGCAATTGAACAAAATTAAACAACGCAGGTCAAAGAGTTTTGCCAAAGTTTTACTGTATTTTTAGTTTGTACCGTCTTCATTTCAGTAGGCCTAAAACCAGAGACTATTTTGACGACTGGACTAAATAACTAATACTTGCGCCTAATGCATAGTCGTTACGCCAAATAAAATTTGGTTCAATTTCACATACCCCAAATCCTTTTGATATTATATTATGTACAACCAATGTGATGACAAATGTATTAAGTAATTGACCCTTCCAAAACAGGATTGGCTTATTCTAAACTGGTAGAAATGTAGAGAATTATAATACCTCTAATACTTCCGTCTTTACCTTAGACTTGTCTTGAAGTGTCACAATTTTTTTCGTAACAATGTGGTGAAAGAATTTTAAGTGCACCTGTAAAAGACTCTTTTCGGAATACACAAAAATCCTACTACCGTAGTTTATTATATTAGCTGTTGAACAGCCTCACTGCGGACACAGGCCTCTCTTATACATTTCCAGGAAGAACAATTCCAAGCCCTCTCCATCCACCGACTTCCGGCGATCCTGAAACGTCATCAGTCCATCGGATAGGAGGTAGGGCGTAGATAATCTTTAATTTTGGAGAACTCCTTCACAATTTTGCTGTCCTAAGGCTAGACTATTCCAGGTAAGACCCGGTGGCAAGCGTTTGCGTGTGTTGGCCTCATTTACCATATTTTATGACACAGTTCCGACTTAGTATTTCACTTTTTGTTTAAACTATGTCTTAGTATGCGCCGGCAATCATGTGACTAAGAAAAAGCTTAGAAATGCTAAAACGGTATCAATTAATTAATGTAAACTTCTTACAACTTGCATTTTCTTGACAAATCATTTAGGTAGCTTTTAATAATTATTTCGGCCTATAATTTAGACTAAATTTATATGTAAATAAAAACACACACATACATTTAAATATAAATTTATTTATATTTTTATAGTTAGCGTAACTCAAGTTGATCAAACCCACACCAAGCATCACAGACAGCCTCAGTGGCGCATCGTGCTATAGTCTGCCTGCAACGCAAGGGTTGCTGGTTCGATTCCCGTCTCGGAACGTTGTGTTCGATCTGAAAGAATTTCTCTTCTTCTATTTCTCTTCTCTTTCAGAATTTTTTTCCGTCGGTCTGGGTGTTTTCTATGTATAATAAAAACATATATAAACATATAGTTATTATTTAAAAACTAAAAATGTATCAGCTAAATACGGTAAAATGCTAAATATCTGCCAACACCCGGTATTCCCAAGGGATAAAAAGTAGCCTATGTGTTCTTCTAGACTATAATCAATATCTCTGCCAAGTTTCATCCGGATCCGTTCAGCCGTTCCGGCGTGAAAGAGTAACAAAATTCCATCCATCCATCCATCCATCCATCCATCCATCCATCCATCCATCCATCCATCCATCCATACATACAAACTTTCGCGTTTATAATATAACGTCCGTCCGTCAGATACTGTAACGTCATCATATACTTCAAGTTTTTTGTATCCTGAGGATCCTCCATTTTAAATACCACTTTCTGACCAACTACATGGCCTACCTGATGTGAAGCGCTAACCGTCACCAAAGCATTGGCTCGCATGACGTCATCTTCGTTTTTTCTCTCTCGACTGTCTCATGAATTAATCTCAGAGGCTAGTTTGTTTAGCCGAGAATCGCGGCATGCAGAGCCGCTGTCGTCACCGTTTCTATGAGTAACGCGCATGACAACAGTGCGCGGGCGCAAATAACCAGCCTATTCTATAGAGCTGAAGACAACAGCTTATAATGTATCACTGATTCACTTTAGCATTTACATGACATTTTATTTATTCCCAATATGCCCACCCCGGTTACGCTGTCACAAGACGACTTAAATCATCAGGGCCGCGATCGCGCTATTTTAATGGTCGTGCATCACATTCATTCACATTAAAGTTACGCTGCCACCGAGTTATGATTACGATCCAGCTGTACGTCATTCGGTATTTCGCTAGAGTTCAAATATCTGTCGCAGCATAGAACAGTTTATAATCCGTTACGAACGGAACGTATTGTCCGTTTCCAGAATGCAAGCTATCTCTGAGCCAAATTTCGTCTCCATCAGCTTAGTGGTATAGCCGTGAAAGTAGCCGTAGCAAACACTGACACAGACCTATTTTGAAATTGGTGTGAATATTGAATACCTATTATGACACGACGTTTAGGTATATTGTATAAAAACAAGTAGTACACAATATGTGTGGTCTGTACAGTACAGTGTAACATTACATGCATTACTTTATCAATTTTCAGTTTGACCTTTTAATAATCGTTTAACCGGCCAAGAACTGATTCAGGACACTGAATTCATTCAGGCAGCTTCGCTGTTTACACAGAAATGATGTCGTAGTAATTATAATTCCTTGAATAATTTAAATCAATTGAAACATTGGCCTATGATGTCAATTACACAATCAAATATAAATTATGGGGATTGTCTCATCGTTTATCATAACACTTTATAGTTATTGTAATAAATAAATACTAAGTGCATATAGTTTTATTTTTTTTTATTTATTACATAATATGTTAGCTATCTTCCTAAATTTATATAACTAGTTTTACCTACCTAAACCTAGGCACTAAGCTATTCGATTAGATGGCTCAAAAAACCTTGTCTATTTTAAAGAATAATTCCATAAAAATAATAGGTGGACTTTACACACAGCACTATCTAGCCCCAAACTAAGCCAAAGCTTGTTATATGAGAACCCAGATAGCTGATATAATAACAATATGAACCTTCGTTTCACAAAGCACGTATTAGATTTAAATCTCATAGAGGTAGACTTTTTGAGGGTTCTTGATGAGGAAATTTCAATTTCCTCATCTTTTGAATTTCATGATAAATCCTGGAAGTAAGTCGGGAACAATAGTAAAATCTCGAATGTACATGTACCCGTAGTAAAAGCAATTGTAATTATTTATTATATTTGTAGTTTACTAAAATCTGCTTAAAATCTGTGTGGACTCTTTTATGCTGATATAGATTAACATTAACATGAGTTTAAAGTACAGAGGGCCAACTGCGATCTCTTGAAGCATTCTTAATTCAATATTACTTTACTTTTTGAACATAAAGTAGACTCTATGCAGTTGATATAAGACATTGACAGAAAAATAATATTGAAATAAGAATGCTTTAAGTCTTAAACCGTACCCGTAGCCCGTACCACCATCTCTTAAAGTTTAAGAGATGGTGGTACGGGCACAGGTAAGTCAATAATACATTCATAAAAAAAAAACAAACAGAAAAAAGCTCACAGGGTAGCAGATTTCTTAATATAAAAGCAACGTTTTTGAAATTTTTAGAATAGATATCGCAAAACAGATCCATTCTTCTACAATGATGTGGTCGAGTCCAGCTCGATCTCCTGACCCACAAAATTCGGTTTACTACTTCCAGCAAACGTGAGTAGCAAAGCCAGTGACCGGGATACCACCGGATCTTCGCCTCTCGCTAAATCCACTGACGTGTGATGGTATATGCATAAATAATTTTACGAGCCACCAGTTGGGCAAACTGAAATACCAACGCTACTGTTTCACTACTTCTATGACCAACTCCTATTAAAAACTGGCTATTGGCTAAGCGAGTTGGACTTGCGCAATAAGGATTCTATAAAAACAAAAAAAGTACTTATGCAACAGTCTGTTAGGTTAGTCCTCAACTCTAGGTCTGTTTTTATCAAGATCAGTCAATTTCAAGCCTTTTAATGAAGATCTTAAAAAAAAAGACATTAAAAAATTTAATTATATTTTATACTACATCGACTGTTCGCTTATTTTTGGTCTCCCTGGTTTTGTATAATTATAGGTAATTAACTTACTTGAATAAGTAAAAATAATCCACTAAACGTGGTCAGCAAACTGCCCGACAATGTAAAATTATGTTTCCGCTACTTCTGTTTAGATAAGAAAATGTGCAAATTAATCATATTGTTGTTCAAGCACCCTCTAGTCCAAAATTACATAATTTAATAAATACCAACTAAACAAAACATAATAATGTACCTTCATCAAATATTTAACCCGATATTTTTAGGTTGCAACAATCAAGCATTGATTTTATGTCCTCGTTTATCACATTATGCTGAAATTCAACGCAAATGACGTAGGTGGACTATTTATAAATGGAATGAATAGCGAAGCCATTCAGTTCATTGAAAGCATTGTTACGTTTGGTCTGAAATATACTATGTCCAAACCAATTCGGTATCACTGCAACAGTTTTTACTTATCACACCAGAATTAATTATGTAAGTCGATAAACGATATTGAACAAAATCGGCGAAGTGTTCAAGTCTTTCTAGCTCTCAAACGGTGAAGGAAAACCTCGTGGGAAGTAGTATTCTAACAGCAATGGGCTTGTATATAGTTAGTTAAATAAAGAAATGAATCTATTTATGCTATTACCTACTACCCATGGTGTCCCATCGTTGAGCAAAGGCATCCTCCCATTTCCGCCAGTCACTACTATCTAATAATCTAATCCAGAAAAATAGCTGCGCCGGTAATTGAACCCACACCGCGTGAAGCTTCTCTTTTCACATTGATCTACTAAAAACCAAAGTGTATAGCAATGCTTTTTTTGCATTTGCGTTTTACAAAGTTTCATATAATCAGTTTATTCCTTACATAATAACAGTCAAAGTTCTAAACATCTAAACTTTCGAACTTTTATATGAGTAAATTATCATCATGCAACAATGGATGATTAAAATTTTAATGTGCATTGATTTTGAGCTTTCCATATTCCGCCCGAATATACAATTATCATTACCAATAGGAAATACATTTCTGTGTTCTAGGAAGGTTCCACTAACTCTAAATTCCTTGACTTAACTCCAAGATCGAAATTCCTGTCAAAAACTTATAAGTGACATACTACGTTTTGTACCCGTAAGGAAAGAAAAGAAAGTCCGATTAATGTTACTTAAACTGCGATCCTTGAGGTGTCTGCTTAGATAGAGTACACACTTTACTACTTAGGTGCCTATGCTTCAACTTAACAAAGATATATTTTTTTAAGTTGCTAGGTAATTTAGTAATTTGGTTGGTGATATAATTTTAAGTCAGGAAAAAATCTAGAATCACAAGATAATGTAAACATTTCAAAGCTTATTTTCTTTTAATATACCAACCACCGAAACAAAATATAAACTATCTTTTATTTTAAAAAGTAACACATCGAAAGCAATAATCACAAATTGGCAGCACCGTTTGATTCTGTTGATGCAACAAGACCAGGTGTGCCAACGGCTGCATTCCACATCGGTCACGTGGTCGTAGTTTAGATGAGTAGACCTACGATATCGTTTCGTTTCGTAGAAGTCAGAGACAGCTTTAAACAAAATATTATTAGACTTTCTTACACAGCTCTAATTAGCTCGAAACTAAGCAAGCCTGAGGATCTCAAGCGGCGCAAACATGCAAACTTCGATAGAGCCTACGTATTTGCTCCTGGGGCTTGCTGGGGCTTAGACTATAGGTCCGTGGGGTACCGATGCCTACGAAGTCTTCAAAATATTATGTGAGCGTCCTTTCAAGGCGACGCGTGACCCGAGGGCTAGTGACAATCTGATTCAGCGCATCAGCATTGCCATTCAACATGGCAATGCTGAGACTGGGGACGCTTCCGACTGGCATTATTGTGGATCAGTTGAGCTATCTCTAGATCGTTTGCAACGGTCTGCAGATAGCTTAACTGTTCTATTATAATAATGTTTTTATACATTTTCAGAAACGGTCTGCTGGTAGCTACTACTAGCTATATGATTCAAGATATTTGAACAATGGCAAACAGATAATTTGGGCTAATTTTGTTTGCGGAATAACATTGCTCTGCACTAGCATTGTCACTTCGAACTTAATTTGGTTTAGCTGGGCAATTTGCAACAATCCGTTGTATTTAGAAACCCTGATTCTTTTTAAATGCCCTTCGGTAATTATATTCTTGTCATAATAAATGTCATGCAGGTACTTAATCAACCTACCTGCTATATACCTACATGCCAATGTTCCACAGTTTTGTCTTCTTTTTTTTTCTTTTTAAAGTGATGCTGTACCCGTATTTGTGCGTCGAATAAAAAATTTTCTATTCTTATCAGCCTTCGCAGTAGAGCTACCGGTACAATAAGTTATTGATTTCTCTTCTCGTTGTTTCCATTATGAGACAGAATTCTTATCTTAGCTACAGACAGCTAAACAACTTGATTCAAGCGCATACGACATCAATATTGAATTGAGACTGAATTGTGTTTCTTGGTTTGAGTATCAGCGGGTGGGGTATAGCTGAGCCAATAATTGTTTGTGTATCTTTGGATTGCGAGAAGTTAGCTGCTATAATTTTCTTAAATAACCTAATAATACTAATTTTACACTAATACTAATTTTAATTTTCTCTATAATTTTTCGTAACTTCAGTCTCCATATTCTCAGCGTGTCACTAGCTTTTGGAAACAGTGTGGTGAAAGGATTTCAAGTGCGCATCAAATCAATCAATTAACAGCCTTAATAGCTCAAATGGTATAGTAGCTCTGCCTTCTGCGCCGTAGGTCGTGAGTTCGATTCCCGCTGAGAACAAACATCTGTCCGATGAACATAGATGTTTGTTCTCTGTCTGAGTGTTATATAATATTATAAATATGTATTTGCAAAAAAATGTATAATATAAGTTGTATATCAGCTATTTGGTATTCCCATACCACAAGCTTTGGCTTAGTTTGGAGCTAGATAGTGCTGTGTGGAAAGTTCACCAATATTTATTTATTTATATAAAGATGCTTATTTCGAGTATTTGTCACATCTTTTTTTTTTAACTGGTTTTGAACCCACGACCTTGATCGCTACCACTAGACCACCAGTGCTTTCTCGATTCTTATGAATAGGTTTGTTAAATTTTTATGTACAATTAAGATTAGCTTGTTGTTTTTTTTTTACAATATTATAAAAACAAATCGTTAAAAGTATAGCTTCTACCGCTGAGGAGCGTTGCTGTGTTTCGGTTTCAAGAGTGTGGTGAAATTATAGGCACACTAGTTGCGCCCCGCGCCGCGGTTTCACCCGCGCAGATTTAAACCCCGGTACCGCGGGATAAAAAGTAGCCTATGTGCTATTCCAGACTATAACCAATCTCTCTGCCATGTTTCATCCAGATCCGCTCAGCCGTTCCGGCGTGAAAGAGTAAGTAACATCCATCCATCCATCCATACTTACAAACTTTCGCGTTTATAATATTAGTAGGATATTATAATATTTGAATAAGGTGATGACGATTTATTTAGTTGCGTAACGAAATAGAGTTCAAATAGTTTTTTTGGTTTAACGTTGGTAATACTTATTGACTATTACTATAAATCAATTTGAACTCTATGATCGAGTAGTATAATTTTAACATGAGAATAGTTTGGCCACGTATAGTTTTGTTCTATATAATTACTAGAGAGCTTTTGGTTAGGACAACAGGTAATCGAATTTGTAGGGGCCAGCAGGTTTACTGGTAGCGGTCATAATGTACAGTAGACGTCAATCCATACAATGCTAAAGCGCTTTTTGATATTAATAAATATTGATATTATAACGTCAAATTTGAACGTACTTATAAGGCGTTGACAACACCTAAAATACCTCTCGCTCGCACGATTTGACATTTTTGAAACTGAAACTGAAACAGCTTCACGACTTTGATCCCCAGGCACGGTAGATATCCCTTAAGATCTCCCAGTACCAAGTAGGTACTAATTCAAGATTCTTTGAGGATGTCTAAGGGGGGTAGTCAGAGGTAACGTCCAAACATTACATTTGGCACATACCCACATTTTGCAATAGTTAGTATTCCATACGTGACAGGTTGCAAGCCCATCGCCACTGTTAGAATACTAACTGGTTTCCTCACGATGTTTTCCTTCACCGTTTAAGAGCACTGGTATTGCGCACATAAATTTTTCGATAGAAAAATCCATTGGTGCACGACCGGATTCGAACCTGCGACTTTACGATCGGAAGGCGGGGTCACTCCCACTAGACCACCGGTGCTCTTCGACATTTTTAAAGATATAAAATTAGCCCAATTTTTAAAAATCGCAAGTGATTGCACACAGTTTGGTAAAAATTTCATCTTGATCGATGCAAGTTTTCCTCCTCCAAAGTTTGCACGAAAACTAGAAAAGTAAACTTTTAAGGCTTCGGTGACAGCGGCTCGCAATTTCGAGGTGCGATTGGCTATTATTTCATTTTATTTCATTTCGGGGAGGTTGTTTGAAAAAATAACTCTAAAGAAACACGCATAAATACTGTTCGAACACAAATAATACAATAATATAAGGGAAACATGCCCGAATCAGAAATCATTTTGGTATTAGTATGTTTGGTCTTACATTTACCTAATACCAAAATGATTTCTGACTCAAGCACATTTCCCTTATATTATTGTATTATTTGTGTTCGAACAGTATTTATGCGTGTTTCTTTAGAGTTATTTTTTCAAACAACCTCCCCGAAATGAAATAAAATGAAAAAATAGCCAATCGCACCTCGAAATTGCGAGCCGCTGTCACCGGACTCTTAAGTATAGGAAAACATATCGATCAAAATAAAATTTTTACTAAACTGTGCGCTATGTGATTGCTCACAAATGGTTGTTTGAGATTTTTCGATTATGAGTTAAGTATTTTATATCGTTCAACAAGTCAAAACGTGCGAACGATAGTCACTAGCTCTTAACCCCTTTAGAACCCCTTAACGCGCTTTGCAGATTATCGGGAATAAAAGTTCTACCACCTGCAAAAGTAGGTAAATGTTATCGTCTTCTTAGCTAATATTGGCTGAAGTAGCTCGTTGCTTCTTTTGAACCGCGAAACTTTGGTCCTAATCTGATTAACTCTACGAAAAATTTCTTGGACATTTTTTTTTTTTTTTTTTTATACTACCAAGGTAGCAAACAAGCATACGGCCCACCTGACGGACATTCGCTAAAAACAAGGTGAGTACGTAATTTTTTTCTTGATGTGCTTCGAAACAGGCACATAATACTAAAACTAGCTCAGAAGTAATAAGAGATCTGAGATATAATAACAGTCTCTGAAGATCGAGGACGAGAAGTTGTTTTCTTCAGTTATTCCAAGCTTTTCAGACGTATCATGGAACTTACAATTTGAGTATCAAAATATTATGAAAGACTAGTTGCGCCCCGTGGTTTTAGATTTAAATCCCTTTATTCCCGCAGGATAAAAAGTAGCCTACGTGCTATTCCAGACTATAATCTATCTCTCTACCAAGTTTCATCCAGATCCGTTCTGCCGTTCCAGCGTGAAAGAGTAACAAACATCCATCCATCCATACTTACAATTTTCGCGTTTATAATTGTAGGTAGTAGGATTGATAAAGAAGACTGTTTGTGGTGTGATTCAACAAGTACCAGCAAGTATACGGACCGGTCAGTAAAATGCAAAGAATTAAAAGCTATGAATGAATTTTTATTCAAAAAGATCTGCTTTCTGTTTGAATGACTTTGATGAAGTTCGTGCGTGTATATGAATTATTAGGTTTATAAAATAATAGAGCATTTTGCATCACAAACTTTTGCTTCCATTTGAATCTTTGTGTAACATACCTACTAAACAACTAGGTACTTATACCTTTGTGGAACCAAACCCAGTGGTAAATATGTAATATTTCTCATATATATATATCGCATTACAAACTTATTGAGTTCAAAATCATGGCTGGTCTCCGTGGCAGTTCAGGGCCGTACGGGCCCTCCCATCACCCATCTCTTAAAGGAATCCTTTTCAATATTACTTGTTTTTACTATGTCAATGTCTTATATCAACTGCATAGAGTCAGCTCTAGGATCAAAAAGTAAAGTAATATTGAAATAAGAATGCACCAAGAGATGGTGGTACGGGCCCAGTTTTGCCTAATCCTGTGGGAACGAACGTGCACGAACTCTAATCAAATTGATCCGAAATCGATCAGAGAAGCTCTTTGTAGCACGAAATTAACGGCTGCTGTGCGAGAACAATGAGCGTAGTATTTTGTGGAAAGGCGTGCGGTGGTGGATGGCCGGTACCGGCTGCCGTGCTGGAGCAAACTCCTCAGTCAGTCCGTGGCCGCTCGTGCGCTCAGACGCACGTTCCCGAAACACGCGCTACCAAACAACCCGTAAGTTCCGTGATAATGTACCTCCAAACAAAAATCACTCCACACAACTATCAGTAAAAGAGTCACATAGCAGTGAAAACTTTATCCGGTTTCTAGCAGGATTAACTGTTTAAAACTTTAAATTGGCTTCGGTTTGTGGTTCTGATGAATACTGAAGAAAATTCGTCTGCGAGCTAATAGCATACCAAGTAAATAAAGTTTGCTTTAGCCCCCTTTGAAAATGTTCATGTGCCATTTAGAGCAAATGCATGCTAGTTTTCACCGGCGACAGTGCTAATTACTCAATCGCTCTTTTATCAAACATGAGTACCTAGGTACTTGCCTAAACTATGCGTAAGGCTTTTTATTGTTTTAATAGGTATCTACCTATGTTTAATATCTGAAAAGAAAATTTAATTTTCAAAATTATACTAAGGCTGTAATTACCTATATTGAATTATTTTATATCCAGTTTGTAGGTTAATTAGTCAGTGATGCTGAAAAGTATTACCTATCAAATTGAGGCTTATTCGAAACTTAGGGAGGTCAAGGGAATAAAAATTATTCACTTTCCGAAAACAGGTTTCGTGAAATTTTGAAGAGAAGGTTAAACACAGTATTCTCTTAAATGGGTAATAACTAGCATAGAATTCTTCTTCTACACGATAAGATAAGGTTCTTTCGTCATCTGAAATGTACATGTCCCGGAATGCATCGTATATCATAAAGATTTGCATACAGTCAGCGACATAAATTACGAGTATGCAGGATTATTCTTACCAAAAAACACGTACAAAATAATAGCCTCTGCATTAAGGAGACAGCTTACACCTGCTATACAAGGCAAGAACATGCTCACATTTCCATACTAAATGTAGGTAGGTATTTTACAAAAAGGTGTAGGTACCTATTATGTGTTTCGTGCGTGTGTCTTCATTTCAGAAGTTATTCTACCGTTTAGGTATAAACATTCCTTTTTTGTACTTTACAAACTTTGACTTGCAAAATCCCCTGTCAGCTATATAATATAATATATTGTATATTGCGAAACATTTTAATAAACACTAATAAAAATTAAGTGAACAAAAGTGGGTTCAATTAATGCTATGAACATTTTCTACCACACTTATTTTTTTCTAAGTTACACTAACAAAGTGAACACCAACATAATGAGTAGGCCTAATTTTTTTATATTTTCAAATTACACCCCAATTTTAGGCGTGAACGGCTAACATACCAATTTAATAAAAATGAAAACATATTAAAAATACATAATTAAATATTACATAATAAGATTTCATTGAAAGTATCAAAAATAATGCTAGTGTGCTTTTAAAAATAAACGGGATCCTAAAATATACAAATTTACCAGAATAATTATACCAATTATGTACAAAGACATGACTAAATGAAGTTCTAGTATTAAAATATTTTTGAAAAGCTGTATACCTAGGCTCTCATCTATGACCTAGGTAACATTTCGTAATGACAGCTCTTGCCAGTTTCAAATTGCAGCTGTAAATGAATTAAGCTTGATTGAATATTTTGGACAATGCACTTTAAAGGCTACCAGTGTGTTTATAATTAAAATAGACACAACTTAATTTTCATGTTTCTAGTAGACCAGGTACTTTTTTAATTAGGAGTAAAACAAAAAATATGATAGCATGGTATACCTACCTACTTTTAATCGTAAAACAATAGGTACCTGTATTAATAAATGTGATATTTTTTTAATAACATGACAGTAAAAGGTATTTTATCATCATCATCCTAAAGATGTTGACTTCCTCTTCAAAGCATTCAGCTCAATATATCCAGCATATAATGTGGGGTGATCGGGTATGGGCACTGTACACCACCTTCGTATACTAAGTAAAGTAAGGCATTGTACCATCTTCGTACGAGCTTAATCCATAGACAACAAAAATTTGTAGGTACAACATAGCCCAATAAAAATTTTAATTTTATAATCTTTGATGGATAACTTTCTAGAATATTAGATGACACACACGGAAAAATGTGCCTGTGTGATAGTGATATTCACACAAGGTTTTGTTCTCGGTCGGGATCGAACCACAGCCCATAGCCTAGAAGGCAGAGCTGCTACCAACTAAGTGGTAAAGGTACTAACACACGTGCACAAAAATAAGCATTCTTACTTTGACCAAATAAACATGCTTAGGTATTTACTAGCACGACCTGTCAGTACCTTAATGCACATCGATAAATCCCAACTAATACCTATTATAAATGCGAAAGTAACTCTGTCTGTCTGTCTGTCTGTCTGTTACGCTTTCCCGCTTAAACCTCTCAACCGATTTTGATAAAATTTGGCACAGACAATCTTTAGACCCTGAGAAAGAACATAGGCTACCTTTTATTGCGAAAAAAAGAGTCATAAAAAATCAAATTTGAGAGAAACACAAAGGACCTCATTCTACACAAGATGATGTAAAAAAAATCAAAAAATCACAAAACGGAAAATGCACTTGCACATTACATTCCTCAAATAGCTCACTTTTAGTATGCTCGCGAGGTCTACAGCTCCCAGAGCCACTAGTATATAAATAATTCCGTAAAAAGATCTAACCATAATGTTATGGCATTTTCGAAATACAGTCTCAAGCAGGGCCACTTGTAGTGTTAGATCGGGCATAATGATACCCATTGTTATAAGATTTTTTATTTTTTTATTTTAAAATAAATAAATAAATAATGCTGGACAATCCACACAGCACCATCTAGCCCCAAAGTAAGCTACTCAAAGCTTGTGTTATGGGTACTAGATGACTGATATATTTAATACATTACATACTTACATAGATAGATATTTTTTATTATAAACATAGAAAACACCCAGACCAACGGAACAAATTTCTGCAGATCGTACACAAATTTGTTCCGAGGCGGGAATCGAACCCGCAACCTCTCGCGTCGCAGGTGGACTTTCGCCCGCTGCGCCACAGAGGTCGTCATTTGAAGGGATCGTGCATTGAGTGCCACGGGCGCAGCTTTTGTATCACACTACCTTTAGCTATAGACTAGGCTAGACATAATAACTACAGGACTCAAATAACAACTACTTTACAATGATTTTATTTTATACTTGGATGGACCAAACGGATGCACCTGATGTTAAGTGGTAACCGTCTCATACAACCAAGCATTGCCTCGTAAGTCCATCAACTTGAGGCATATTATTCAACGAGTTATTTTATAATGAACACAGGGTTGAATACACGCACGGGGATGAAGGTGCTAGGTTCAAATTCGAACTTTATAAAAGTACAAATTATTTAAGCATGAAAATTTTTCAAAGCTTTGGAACCGCTCGTGTTTACTTTTCATTTCTTTAAAATCAATTTTTGGTTTTACATTTTAAACTTAACGAGTTTTATGATTAGATTAGAAAAAGTGATGGAACTGGCGAATGGTCCATTTGATATGGTTGCGCGGCTTACAACAAGTTGTTGTAACTCACAGAGCAAGTCTTACGAATACGTTCATTAAAGAGTCAATTTTAGCGTCTCTAGGGTACCTACATCATAGGACTATCTCACACTACGAATTCCATGCAAACGCAGTGATAATATGACACCGTATGTCACGAGTTAAGCATAATATGGAATTGTCTTGTCAATATTATGCTTGCAACTATAGGTATTTCATAGAGCGGGTTTTCTGCTTATGCGAGAAATGCTAATCTATCAGTAACTCTCTGGGTTGTTATGGTCTAACCTGAAAATTATTGTACTTATTAAAAAAAAAAAAAAAAAAAAAAAAACACTACAAAGTTCGTGATTAAACTTTTCAACGTAACATTAAACATTAATAAATGCCACAAAGAGTATGAAAATCACTATATAATATGAAATTAGGGATAACCCCTAATTTCATATATCCTCTCATATCAGGAGCCATATTCACTATGACCATTTGCACCGCGATCACAGCTAAGACAAGGCAGCCGGTGTCATACGGTCAGGGCAAAGTATCTCCTATGTCTTATAGAATAAAGCCCAACATCAAGTTTGACGTTTCACGGTTTGGGGCAAGGAATCTCCTATTGTCATAGAGATAATAATGCACCAGAAAAATATTGATTGTTTTATCAGTTACTTAGTTATATACCTACTCTTCGAAATCCCGATCGAAGGATAAAGTTTTCAAGTAGCAGCGGTACTCTCAACGCGGCGGTTATTACTTCTTAGTGCTTAAAATTGAGAGAGAGAGAGATTAAGCTATCCTGTTCATGATATCATTGTTTTTTCTATGACATTTTTATTATGTTCACAGTTTGATTGATTTGTGCGTTTTTGGTTTGTTATTAACTTATTATTATTATTTCCCTCTATGTATGGCATTTTCATGCGTATTAATAATTAGACTAATATTTGATAGATTTTTTGTTTTGTTCTATGTATGACATTTGTAATTGTACTGTTTGATTTTATATGAATTTGAGGACTACTCTATTGTATTAGGTCTGATCTGTAATAATAGATGTAATGTTTAAATAATAATAAATAAATAAATGATGTAAAGTGAGAAAGCATACATTTTGACGACCTCAGTGGCGCAGCGGGCGAGAGTCCGCCTACGACGCTAGAGGTTGCGGGTTCGATTCCCGCCTCGGAACAAATTTGTGTATGATCTGCAGAAATTTGTTTCGTTGGTCTGGGTGTTTATGTATAATAAAAAATATCTATCTATGTAAGTATATAATGTATTAAATATATCAGTCATCTAGTACCCATAACACAAGCTTTGTGAAGCTTACTTTGGGGCTAGATGGTGCTGTGTGGATTGTCCAGAGATATTTATTTATTTATTTATTTTATTTATTTTAGTCTTATTTTTTTTTTTATTTGGGAAACAAACAGTACAATGGATTAGTAAGAATAAACATATAGAAAAACATAAACCAACAAAGTTTCCTCAAGTCTCGCCAATTCACTAGTTCGAGCCGGTATGAAGCGGAGCCTAAGTGACGAGTGGGACGAAGGTTATCCACCCTACATCGGGCAGGATGCAGGACCAATGGATTTGCATCAGCTGTTTGTTTTACAAAATGAATGAGCGCGTTATAAAATGAACTTTTTTTCCAACACTTTACTAGAATCGGTATGGTTTTATTGCATAGGTATAATGTAATTATTAAATATAAATAAATAAATATATTGGTGGTCTTTCCACACAGCACTGTCTAGCCCCAAACTAAGCTTATGCTTGTAATATGGGAACCAGATAGCTGATATACTACTTATAATACTTTTTTTTGTAAATACATTCTTATAATATTATAAAACACCCAGACAGAGAACAAACATTTATGTTCATCACACAAATGTTTGTTCACGGTGGGAATCGAACCCACGACCTACGGCGCGGCGCAGAAGGCAGAGCTACTACCAACTGAGCTACGTAGGCTGTCAAATTCAATTTTATGCGAATCTGGTCCAACAACCTAGGTATTATTACTTCAAAAATACGGTCTGTTCTAGAAAAACTTTCAGTCAGGTTTAAAAGTTACACGCGGGTTTGTTCCGCTTGACAGCACCTTGGGTGACGTGGTTGGTCAGTTGGTAAGTCGGAGTAACCGGCTGGGTGCCAGGTCGATACTCGTGGCGTAAATAATTTATGTTTTGCAAATATCTGTTTTGGATTTTTCTGTGATTTTTGCATGGTGCCATGGTGTATGTATGGTAAGTATTCGTTTTGAATGTCTATGAGGATTTCAGAAGTTATTTAGAAAATTTGCCTGGAAAGACAGCTAAATTTGTAAAGGTTACGCAGATATTATTTAGAACTTCTATGTCAATTACAATTGTAGTTTGATTGTCTGAAGACAAGAAAGCCGCATCTATAAAAAGAAAATTTTGAACGGTGAAGCTTTTAACTTTATTCTTTTAATTTATACAGACTAATGCTTGAACATTCCATGCAATTGCTTAAAGAATACGTAGGTAGTTAATGACAAAACTGAACAGGAATTCAAAAATTCTAGATTTATATTTAGATACCTAGTCAACATTAATCACAACACTGACAGCTTTCGATATGAGTAATTTTGCTGTACCTACTGGTGAAACATCGAACTTATTAAACCCCCTTATCAGTTTGAACACCCTGTATTTTATAGATGCCCAGTATTACCTTAACTT
Organism: Plemyria rubiginata; assembly: GCA_963576535.1. Lineage (NCBI taxonomy): Eukaryota > Metazoa > Arthropoda > Insecta > Lepidoptera > Geometridae > Plemyria > Plemyria rubiginata. The sequence continues at coordinate 2,296,276 of OY754905.1, forward strand.
GAAGCTGAAAAAAAGATAAAATAAAACATAATTATTAAGAAAATAAAACTATCAGTGGTTAGAACGTGATACACCCAAGAATTAATAGAAACATTATAGAATAGAATCACAATACAATTCTAGTAACATTCACATTGCACACCATTGAAAACGATTTCTAGATAGCTTTTGTGACGTTTCCACGGTAACAAAATGAAGCTAATCTATGAACTTCTATCTATAGATGCATTTTGAAGATCAAATAAAATAAATGAACATTGGTGGATTTTCCACACAGCCCCAAATTAATCCAAAGCTACCCAGATATGTTATATAACACATATAAATATATATTTTTTGTTAATGCCATCTTATAATGACGACCTCTGTGGCGCAGCGGGCGAGAGCCTGCCTGCGACGCAAGAGGTTGCGGGTTCGATTCCCGCCTTGGAACAAATTTGTGTACGATCTGCAGAAATTTGTTCCGATGGTCTGGGTGTTTTCTATGTATAATAAAAAAATATCTATCTATGTAAATATATAATGTATTAAATATATCAGTTATCTAGTACCCATAACACAAGCTTTGAATAGCTTACTTTGGGGCTAGATAGTGCTGTGTGGATTGTCCAGCATTATTTATTTATTTATTTATTTATAATATTTATGACACCCAGACCGATGGGTAAATAATTAATTCATAAGTATCGCGAAAACAAAAACCCACGCGTTCGATCACAATTATACGAGCAAAAGCTATTCAATTATTGCATTTTATGAAAATAATTTATTAATTACTTGTATTGATAGTGGTGACAATTTTCACAGCTCAGTTGATGTAGATGTAGATTACATCCAGATAGAACAACTGCGTGGAGATCGACCCCACGCCCGTCATCGATGAAATAATTGGTACACCAATTGAGCTGTAACTGTAAGGGCTGTAATGTAAGTTCTTGATGATAATACTACCATAGTAGTTGCTATTTTGTTCTTCCCTTTGTTGTAAGAATAACAAACAAAACTTTGGCAAACCTTCAGCGGAACAACAAAACTAAAGATTTATTCTCTTTGATCTATGAAACGAAAAATTGGAATGCGTATCTGAATTTTAATTTGAGATGTCCTAACTCTAAGCACAATCCACGAGCAGTTTACGTTGGAACAATAATGTTCGTTTATTCCAACAATTTTAAACTATCTGTTCACACTTTGCGTTTTAATATAAATTCCTTGGTTAGCACCTCAAAAGATGGCAATGCAAAAGGAGTTCAAAAAGTGTCAAGTGATATATTCTCTATAGAAAAGTTCATGCCGGATGATCTTTGGGCCAAAATAACAACTGATTGGGTCCCACAAGTCAGCGCCGTGGACCCAGAATAAGATAGCGGGACTATCTCGATAGCCATCTAAAGGACTGGCCCACTGTGGCCAGGATCGAGATGTAGTGAGATCCCTTTCTCCTGTAGGGAGGCCTTTCAATGTAACTTTTATTTCAACTTATCACGTTATCACCAAGTGGTAGATGAAAAAAAGATATGTTGCTTCCCATGATGATAACAAACAAATTGAAATTATAATTATCAGGTATTTAATTCGTACCTACCTGTTTTTGACGGTATTGTTCAAATTTTGAGGAGGCTGATGGTGGTTGGTGTGAAATGTCAAGGCCTCAATTTTCTTCTATTCTGAGCTTTAAAAAACCTTCATCCACTTTTGTCACTGGTTGTACGTTCCCAGTTCGCCTTCGAAATTGTATTGAAATAAAACGCAAGTTCAAATGTCGCTATCAAAGGAAGAATGTTTATCTAACACGAAGCGTCGGTCGCATCGAGGAGACACGGTGTCGTGAGCTGTTGTTTCGCTGTAAGAAGAACCATTTGAATACACTTTGATGTGTATGAGATGTTTGTGTTTAATAAACTACACAATAAACATGTAAGGACTTTTTGACGTCTAATGCTGCGTTCACAATTGTATTTTTTATACCCAAATTACAATTAATAAAACTACAAATTGAAGCAGGACTTGGTACGCAGTACCGTCTAAATCTTCATCATCATAATTTCAGCCCGTTAGCACCCACTGCTGAGTGAGCCTTCTCTTTAATACGCCACTCTTTCCGGTCCCTTGCGAGTCTCATCCATCCATTTCCAGCACTTGCTGCAATACCATTTGACCAACGGGCGGGTGGTCTGTCTCTAGGTCTTTGGGCATCCCTTGGCCACTATTTAAATCTTAATGTCTCTTAATGTTTAAACTAGAATACTTTTTTGTCTACTAAATAAAAAGTTGTCATTTGCAATAGGCACCGATCTTTCAACACGCAGATTATAATAAAAAAATTAGTTAGATTATAAATTCTTTGTAATTCCTTTCAATTGAGAACCATCATCAGCAACCTCAATAAGTTATCTGCTGAACATCAATTCTCCTGGATCTAATTCCAGGACGAAAGGTTTTGAATTTTGTCTTGTATACATACATATATTTCTCAATATAAAAATTAGGACTTATAATAATAAATCATATGGGTACATTAGACAATTTACAAAAAAGCATGATTATCGTAAGTAATAGTTACTCCTGAACTAATTTAAAATAAAAGTATTCGATAAATTAATTGTAATAAAACCTTTATGGTTGTTTTTCTGTTACCGATTATTTCTGTGACACAGTTTGATTATCTGACAAGGCAGCCCTTACGGACCCTGAGATAAGTCCATTTGCAGGTCACTGAGTTTATAATACATATAAATAACAACATGCAGTACTTTGTACTTAATTAAACACATTTATTTAGACTCTACGGTACAATACTTTAAGAAAGAAAGAAAATACATTTATTTTGGACACAAACATTATATCAACATCGCGAACAAAAACTATACTATCTGGTTCCCATATCACAAGCTTTGGCTTAGTTTGGGGCTTGATAGTGCTATGTGAAATATCCACCAATCTTATTATTATGAAAAAGGTCAACAAATATGTAAGATAAGTGAGATACGAGATCAAGAATTTTTTAATACTTATGTATACAAAAAAAAAACAAGAAATAGTAGGAAGATAGAAGGTAATAAAATGAATCAACATTACAAAAACGATAACGAATTCAAAATGAAATAAATGAAAAAAAAAATCACTAAGACATTTTTTGAACGATGCAGACGGACGAGACGAATAAAAAACTCGAATGCGTTATTGTTTTACGTTCGCACTTGTTTTTTTATCATACCTTTGCCATCTTCGTATTTTCTTTGGATGTCCTGTAAATAAACAGAACAATCTCCGGGAGCGTGTATATACCCTTAGCATAAAGGTAGGGTTACCAAGAGGTTCTTGGTATTTCATTACTGAATTGTTGTGGTTAGCGACTGAGCCGCTGCTGATACGTATAAGCCAAAGCATTGACACTACATTCTTAGCAGACATTTTGTTTAGTTTAGGAGCCTGTATCAGTCCCTGAGTATCTACTTTAGACTGCAAAAAAAGATGGAATTATTTTAAAGATAGTTCTTTGAACCCACGGCCTACGGCGCAGAAGGCAGAGCTACTACCTAATGAGCTGTAAAGGCTGTATATGGGCCTCACTCTTCTGTCGCATTTGTCGCACTCTCCCTGTTCGTTTTACTTTTACTATTGCTCCAATTAGGAGATAGCAAGCAAACGAGGCATAATGAAGTTAAGATTAATATGCATGTAATTTCTCCGGAAACTCTTCGAGCCATAGGTACCTAACTTTTGTGATACTTTATGAAATCTTAGATTTTTGTTATCTTTAATATAATATATTTTGTGTTAATGAACACGTCGCAAAGTACCATTGCATGCATCGTGGCATAAGTTTTAACCAGTTAAGTAAACGAGCGAAGTTGTGACTGAATGTCATTGTGGGCAATAATTTTGAGTAAATTAGGGTTCTTTTCAAACAACACTGTCCAACCCGTTGGTCTGCTTTCAACTAATTTAGTTTGGGCAATTTTTTGAAAAGATTTAACTTTATAATGCTAAAATTTCTGCTCGTTTAAAACAGTAAAATTACACAAAAAAAAAATTGGTTGTTAAAAACGCTGGTTTTTCTACATTCATTCATATCAGCAGTGCAAGTACCGTTCTTATCGATCGCTTAATTGACATTTAGAATCGTCGAAAATTCGTTAAAAATGGTTTCAAATTGGATAAAACCATTTTTAACGAATTTTGACTATTCTAAATGTCAAATTAAGCGATCGATATGAACGGTACTTGCACTGCCAGGTCTTCAACCATTTCCATGTACGGAATAAAAAACTTTAATAATAAAGAATCTAATCATTATTCTTTTTGTCACTTAAGTATCTCAATGCTCGTGTCTCAAGTTCTCTGAATTCGACTTTGTTGATGTATTGCTGCTTGGTTCTCAACGCTCCGATAACGCCATTGATAAGTGTAACAAATCGTAAAGCGTAGGTTCGGCGCCCGTGGGCGGTGGTAAAGCATAATTACAATCTCATCTGGACCGGCCATGCAGCTCTGGATTGTTTTTCTAATCAATGTTTTTTTAATGCCAGAACCCTGCGTCGCAAATTGTAATATAATTACTTCGCGACAATGAATTTAGCCAATTGGTGTGACAATCGCTTCACCATTACACACACAAGTATTGGTTTAACATTAATCTCTTTATAAATCATAAAGTAATACATTATCAAAGACATTTATTTATAAAGAAAATTACGATGAATATGAGGATTTACAAAATGTACAAAAAATATATTATTACTTTTATAAATATAACTACTATATAATTACTACTACTCACTATATAATTACTAAAAAAATATATTATTAATTGTATAATAATATATTATTATTATTACTAAACATATAAAGTATTCGACACATCAGCTGAGCTATCCGTTGCACCGTTGCAAATGATCTACATACGTATATAGCTCAACTGAATAAACCAGTACCAAGCAGAAGTCGGGTGCTGGCTGCATAAAAAATAAACATATATTTTAAATTATTGCTTATTCTAAACAATGTTTTAATTGAAGTATTTATAAAAAAAACTTCATCATCATCATCAACAGCCCACAGAAGTCCACTGCTGGACATAGGCCTTCCCTCTCCGCTTCCAGGAAGAACGATTCCATTCCCCTTTCCATCCACCGACTACCCGCGATCCTAACAATGTCGTCAGTCCATCGGGTAGGAGGGCGTCACACACTTTTCGTGGTCGCCATTCAAGAACCTTTATTCCCCATCGGTTGTCAGTTCTTCGAGCTATATGACCTGCCCATTGCCACTTCAACGTGCTGATTCTGAGAGCTATGTCTAAAAAAAACTTAACACTTAAATAATATTTAATCATTGATAATAAAAACTTCTTATAATTAAAAACTAATTATACAAAAACAACAAACACATTGAACATTCCAGGCTAGCTTTAGTAAGTCCTCAATTTCCTTCATCTTAGTGCGAACAAATGCAAATAGCTATTTAAAGTTAAACAGACTATGATTTAACCAAGTTCAGGCCCAACACTGAACAATGAAGAAACCGAAGTGTGAAGAAACTAAAACTACCTCCCGTCGACTCAAATGACTAAACAAAAGCACTCCAAGAGGCTTGGGCTCGGGTGAACTTTGTGTAACGCGGTCTTCGCCTATCACTTTAACTTGGATTGGAAACGACGACACCTCTACACCTTTAAAATAGCCGACTTCGAATATAGCTACTTCGAATCCTAATTGATAGAAAATAATGCACAGAACACAAATTCGTACGAGGTCAAAAATACACAACACGAAATCTGATCTGAAAAACTGAAGAGAAAAACAAAGAGAGAAACTTTGAGGTCAGAGAGTCAGTCCTACATCCAAACATCTCATTTGACATAAACCTGATCGGGTGTAATAAAATAAAGCAAAACTGAAATAGCAACTTTGTCCCCAGGCAAGGTACTTGATATCCTTTCAAATCTTTTTGTACCAAGTACGAACTCCAGATTCTTAGTAGAGTAGTCAGAGGTATGTTCAAACATGACATTTAGCACATACCCATATTTTATTTTAAATAAAGTTTGCCTTGAACATTAATTCTAATATTCCTTCGTTCGACAGCACCGATTACACCCTAAAACAGGATTTAGTTAAACGGAATACTTAGCAAAACTAGTAATCATCAAAACTAGAGCAAAGATTTGAAAATTGATGGGTTCATCGGAGACATTATATTTGAAAGACGCTCCCTCCAGCGGCGATGTCGTGCCTTTGCGCAGATTAGCATAAAGCCAACTGGTTAACTATTACCGTGTTCATAGTAAGTTAGGCGCTGTAGCGTTTTCACATTTCTTTTCAAGTTTAGTGAGTTAGGTTTTTGCCTGTTCATCTAGGCTTTGGTCGCATGGACCTAACACCTAAAATAGCTTGGTTTGATGTTTCAAAGTTATCTTTGTGATTTTATTAAATGAATACCTTTTTACTTTGAGTTTGAGCCTTTACGTATTGGCCGGTAACGACCACCACGTCACTAAGCTGGTCAAAAGACGGTTGACGACAACAATCGTATTTCATCACATTTCGGTTGACAAACAAAGCATTTTGTTTTAAAAGTAGCATAATATGAGCTATTTTTGTATCCATTGAAACTTAACTTTAGCTGAAACATTAACTTTTCTTTGAAGTTCCTTCTTGATAAAGAGAAGACTTACAAATGTGAAGATTTTTGATCAAGTTGCGACATCAATTAGGTACATTTTCATAAAATCTTGATTTTGTGCTAGTCAAAAATGCTTGAGAGCACCGGTGGTCTAGTGGGAGTGACCCCGCCTTCCGATCTTAAGGTCGCAGGTTCGAATCCGGTCGTGCACCAATGGATTTTTCTATCGAAAAATTTATGTGCGCAATGCCAGTGCTCTTAAACGGTGAAGGAAAACATCGTGAGGAAACCAGTTAGTATTCTAACAGCGGCGATGGGCTTGCAACCTGTCACGTATGAAATACTAACTACTGCAAAATGTGGGTATGTGCCAAATGTAATGTTCGGACGTACCTCTGACTACCCCCCTTAGACATCCTCAAAGAATCTTGAATTAGTACCTACTTGGTACTGGGAGATCTGAAGGGATATCTACCGTGCCTGGGGATCAAAGTCGTGAAGCAGTTTCAGTTTCAAAAATGCTTTCAATTTTATTTTAGACTGACTATTTTTTTTGCCACAAGAACTCATTTATGTAAGAAGCAGATGGCTCTCCCGATGTTAAGTGGTAACCATTACCTATTTATATACTTTAGCCAAGTATTCCCACGTAAGTCACACGCAATAAGAACGTGCCCTACATGCACTGCCCTACGTCCATCAACTTGAGGCATACAGATGTTAAGTCCTATGTGTCTGTTTTCACTGGTAGCCACACTCTTGGAACCGACACAGGAACGCTGCTTGGCGGCAGAAAAAGGCATAAAACTTCGTTCAATAAATAATTTTCCCTTCGTTAATGTTTTGTGGCACAAGAAAGTAACGGAAAGGGGCACGCAAACCGTACCCTCGTCGACCAAATTAATATCAGTTTCTAAATAAGTGTCCCGCAACGTCGGTACGTTTTTGTGAAACAAGCAACGTTATGCGGAACTATTGTGATTTACTTCGACTTGTTGTTCATTCTGATTACAGACAACTTTTAGCTTCAGCCGTTCATCGTGGCATTTACTTTCTTGTCGCATTGATCTAATCTAGCAATTATAAATGCGAAAATATTGTTTTTTTCTTGTCATGTCACTAGTTTCTTTCGAAACTGTGTTGAAAGGATTAAGTGCATAAGTGCCTCTCTAGGAGGTATAATAATGTTTGAATATGGGGACGTTTGTTGCTCCATGATAAACTAATTTGAGGGAAAATTTAATCGTAAAACTAACGCAAAAATAGTATCGTAGAATAACACAAGTTATAAATAATGTACGGGACCTAAATCTAATTTGGACCCTAAAATTCATAAAGATTTTATAATGTCCCAAAAGTTATTCTCCGAGCGCGATTCGAACCCGCGACCTTCCCCTAGATACGGGGCTGCGCTACCACCTGCGCAGCCGGAGATCTAATCACACTCCACGAATAACTCTTGGACATGTTACTACCTAAAATTCATGTTCTTTTCTTCGAGTGAATACATCTCAAATATTCTTTAACCAAAGTAGGCTCGGTCACTTATACATGTCAGTCAATTACAGAAAACAGTATAGTATTATTTAAAGTAGTCCTGGAATTTACGCCTACACTATATTTCTACGTGGGCAAAAACAGCTACAAGTACCGTAGCGTATAGAAAGCTTGTCCCGCCACGGGTATTGAAGTCGGTATTTTTCGCATCTATAGCTTGTAATTCAAGGATATATTTATATACCCTTGAACTTAGTTGCAAAGGTGCAGTTTGTGGCATGACTAACACCAACTCATTTACAAATACACATAAATTAAACACATATGAATTACTAAACGTACATTACACGGTCAGTCATGCGGCTAATAACGTACAAAATGGCATTTGGTAGTCGTTATTAAATTGATTCACCGAATTTACGAACAATTTGATGCAATATTTTAGTAATTCATACAAGCGACAAATCACATAATGCAAATTGCTAAAATATTAATAGTGAATACCTTCAACCTAGGCTACATATTGGCAAATACGGTTTTCGAAGAATTTGTAGTTCAAAACCTGGCGAAACAATAATGATTTATCTTATATCCTGAATTGATATTTATGTATGTATTGATTATCTATGTATAATAAAAAATATCTATCTATGTAAGACTTATACAGATACATATTAATTATATATTAAAAAAAAATAGTTATCTTTCACAAGCTTTGAGTAGCTTAATTTAGGGCTAGGTGGTGCTGTGTGGATTGTCCAGCATTATTTATTATTATTTTTATTTGTTATTATAATAAACTTACTAGTGCTGCACTTGTTTGCGAAACAACACAATTATTGTGTAGTATATTTAAATTGTCACTTATCATAATTTCTATAATTCATATTAAATTATCAAAAATGTTTTGCTATTTAATGAGTGGTTAAGTTAAATGTTAAAAAAGTCCAGCCCCCAAAAGAAAGACTAACCCAAAATTTATCCAATTCGGCAAACGGCATGTAAAACAATTTAGTATAAAAATCAAAAACAGACAAACGTACTCTTTCTCATCACTACATAGTATAAAACAAAGTCGCTTTCTCTGTCCGTATGTCCCTATGTATGCTTAAATCTTTAAAACTACGCAACGGATTTTGATGCGGTTTGTTTTATAGATAGAGTGATTCAAGAGAAAGGTTTATATGTATAATACATGCATGATATGTGCACCCGTGCGAAGCAGAGCGGGCGGGCGGATTGCTAGTTTATAATATACTTGTGTGGATTTGTATCATCGCTTGATTATAAAAAAATAAAAAAAAATAAAAAATATTGGTGGACATTCCACACAGCACTATCTAGCCCCAAACTAAGCTTATGCTTGTGATATGGGAACCAGATAGCTGATATACTACTTATATACTTTTTTTTTGTAAATACATACTTATAATTTTATATAACACCCAGACAGAGATCAAACATCTATGTTCATCACACAAATGTTTGTTCACGGTGGGATTCGAACCCACGACCTACGGCGCAGAAGGCAAAGCTACTACCAACTGAGCTACTTAGGCTGATTAAACTAGCTGACGTAAACCGGCCCATTCATCGGAATGACATGAACTTTTAACAACAATAGTCCGTCGTCCTACTCTTTAATCGATTACTTTCAAGTCAAACACGTCGATTCTAAGGAAAATAGAAAATATAGTACTAAACAACCCTTTCATAAACTGTTCTAGGTAAAATTAAAAAAATGCTCGTATCTCGTTTTCCTAGAACTATTTTACTTACACATACAATAGTATAATCTGCGAAATGTAGCTGGCAAATATTGGTTGAGACGAGCCAAAAACCGGGCGAGTCTTGGGAGTGAGCTACGTCCAACAATGGACTGTCGTAGGTTGATGATGATGATGATAGAAGTTGATTGATAAGCTTTCTAGAAGCTTATCTGATCTTCTCACCCACTAAGTAGAATCGGCGCAACTAATATTTTCTTCCGTCCTTCCCAATTACATCAAGATTAAAATAAATTCACTGAAAATATTTTAAAACCTGCTGGACCAAAATAAATGCATATAGGGGTTAGTACTCCAATAACTTTTTCATAAAAAAAGATCCGACAAAATACACATTTTAATTACTTCGATTACATGACTTTTACCTGTTAATTTGATTTTAAAGCCAATCTATTAAAATAAAAGTATTATACGTATTATATCAGCTATCGAATCATCTTGAGAGCTATCTCTAGATCGTTTGCAACGTAAGTGTTTTGTACATTTTGTAAATACTTGAGTTCATAATAAAATAAAATAAATAATTTTCTTTGTAAATAAATGATTATGGTATCTATATAGTTCTGAATAACATTTACGTTTAACTAATGTATGTAATGTTGGTTAATGTAAAAACTGACACATTTTGTTAGAATAATATTTTAGCATCACGGGAAACCGTACGCTAACGAAGTCGCGAGCGTGCTATAAAGATAGATGCATTTTACTGAATAAAATGTAAATACATTTCACAAAGGGATGTTTGATATCTCATTTCGGCGCATAATTTAACCTGATTGAATAAGCAATTTAAAGGCTAGCCCATGTGACTCACATGGCCTGCCTGTGAGAACATATTAATCCTAACTCTATTATAGGGCTCGATAGTGTTACCGTAAGCCGATCATAACGGTAATTGAGAGGCCTTTCATCGTGCAGGTAACCTTAACATGCTGAAATTCAGTGCTGTTATTCAAACATCCTTTTTATAGCTAGTTTGTATTTTTTGGTAAAGGAAAACATCGTGAGGAAACCAGTTAGTATTCTAACAGCAGCGCTGGGCTTGCAACCTGTCACGTATGGAATGCCAACTACTGCAAAATGTGGGTATACGTGGCATATCTAATGTTTGGACGTACCTCTGACTACCCCCCTTCCTCAAAGAATTAAGTTTCCGTGAATTATACTGCGCCCGGGAATCAAAGTGGTGTATCTGTATTTTTTTAATATAAAAGGTACATTTGTGTCGTGTCACTGATTGCGACACCGCGATGCCGTCGTTCTGCTATGGTTCTAACTCTCAGTAAAATGGGATGACACACTTTCAGAGGTTACAACTACCCATACCCATGTTTTTTCGTCTTTTGAAACTGCCTCGGCACGTAAACATTCAGCTCGTATGGCTAATGACGTAATTGCTCACGATTTCACGCCAATTTTGATGTTTATCTGTTTTTTATTTGTGAACTAAGGTTTACTGTTGCACGTGATTTAACATTAAAATCGGCTTTAATTTTTTATTGATCATATTCATGCAATTAGGAATAAGTAACATGTTGAGGTAAAAATAAAGTTGTCTGTATTAACAGTCACCACGATCCACCAACACTTTATATCTATGTGTAGTAAGTATATTTCTTGTTTATGCAGATTTTTTAAAAAGGTTTTTTTTTATTTCGATATAGGCGATATCCGGTTACATCTGAAGGACAAAATATGACCTACCAAATAAAAAATATTTATCAAATCAAAAAATAAAACAAACATAGTCGAATCGAAAACCTTATTTATTTGAAATTGGTTAAAAGTAAAAGCTTTTCTATCAAGCTAGTGTTTGTCTTGGATGTATTTATGGTCAACTCAATAAACATGTGTAAACAAATAATCTATGACATAAATCAAATCAATCACTTCTTATCCCATAAAAGCTTCAATTTATCAAATTATATTAAGTTATCATTAAAATTATTAGTATTTGTGCTTGAATACATGATAGTAAATCGATAAACGTATTATATTTTATTATTCAACTTTCAAGTTGAACATTCTTTCTTCCTGTCGTGTTCTTTCAAATAGTGTGGAATGGATTTTAAGTGCGCCCCAAAGAGGCTCCTTTTGAGTATTAAAAAAAGCTAAAGTAATCACATTATTAGTTTCTTAGCCTGTTGGATGTGACATTTTCCCACGGAGTTTTTTCACGATTCCCATTGGAAACATGACGTAGATACATGCCAATGTGAAAACCAGATGTTGTTCAAGGGCTGCGCATGGTGTATAAATAAAAATGAAGGTAGGTACATACATCCGGAGCAATATTAACTATCGGTGTAAATCAACCTCAAAAATGTGCTCAAATATTCATAAAGTTCGCATTTCTTTTACCATTTGTTATGCAACAAGCTAATGGCTTACCTGATGTTAAGAGGTAACCATCACAAAGCATTACAATACGTCCGTCGACTTGAGGCAAACAGATTTTATCCCTCATGTGCCTGTAATTTCATCGGCAACCACACCCTTCAAACTAAAACACAGCAACGCTGCTTGCCGGCAGAAATAGGCATGGTTTTTTTACAGTTTATAGGTAAAATGTTTTCGCAATCTCACCTGATGTTAGGTAATGATGTGGCACGCTTACCTAGAAGATACCTATTCACATACTCTTACTCTTGAAAACATCCAAATAATAGGCATTTTGGAAAACCAAACGCCGCCGGCAAGGATTTCCACTTTTTAGCCGTTCACATTATAAAAGTAGAAGCAGAGTTCTTTCCCGGACGAGCCCTTCGCAAAGAGCTCTACCTACTCTTGAATCAGGTCAATACATTTTTTTGATACTTTCAAAAAGTTAAGCTAATTAGTTGTTCTTTCGTGGCAATGTAAAATAATCAAGTTATTTTTTATACAAGCTATTTTTACAACATTGATGCACTTAATGTCTTGGCCGCTTTGCATATTACGTGAAGTGCTTTATCGCAGACAGAACGGGGGCGGGTTTTTGCGTAATGTCATAAGTGTCCTATTCTTCATTTTGTTTAGATTAAATTTCTGTGTTATTATACTATTATCATGGGCTACGGAGAGAGCTAATCCTGGAGAATTCATAGATTGACTCAGAGATACAATCAGGGATCAGAGATGAGAAAATCCGAAGAAGTTGCCAAATTAACTGAGGTAACGTGCGTGCCTTTCGAAGCAAATCTTTGCAATACGTGATGGTTGCCACTTAACATCAGGTATCAGGTGCTTGTTACATCAGAAAAAAAAATCTTATCAAATTTGCTCAGAATTGATTGGCTAGATTGAAATGCCAAATTCAAAATGTAAAATCACAAAAATCACTTTGAAACGACTCAAAACTGACTGACTCTACTCTATATAATATATAATAATTCTCTCTTAATCTTTACTCTATATTATATGTATAGGTCCCCATTCCACGCGACCAAAGCCTAGAAGAATAGGCAACAAACTTACGGCTTGGTTTCTACCGTCCTGTTGTATGATCCTTGTTACAATGTGTTAAAATACAATATTGAAGCTCCAGTAGTGTCAATCGAATTAAGTGAAGCGTAGGCATAACAGAAAAAGGTAAAAACTCAAATTTATAAGATAACACACGATAACGGCAATGATATTAGGGTACCGCATTTGCTGCGCTATACTTTCTAGTATTTAAGGCGTTGAAAACACCTAAAATGCCTCTCGCTCGCACGATTCAACATTTTGAAAGATGTAAAATCACTAAGCCCAATTTTGAAAAATCGCAAACAACCATTTTGTGTGCAATCACATTGCACACAGTTTGGTAAAAATTTAATTTTGATCGATGCCAGTTTTCCTACTCAAAAGTTTGCTTAAGTACGAAAACTACAAAAGTAAACTTTTAAGTAGGAAAACTTGCATCGCTCAAAATGAAATTTTTACCAAACTGTGTGCAATGTGATTGCACACAAAATGGTTATTTGCGATTTTTCGAAAATGGGTTAAAACGTGCGAGCGAGAGTAACATTAGCTCTTGTCTTCATCTTAAAACTAAATCGAGAGGTGAAAAATCCGCAGTTAAGTCGCGATTGAGAGTGTGTTGTGTCATCTACGGAACAGAGAAAACCCGTGTCATCAAAGCGGCATGTTATCTAGCCATCTGTTTACCAACCTTGACTGAAAATGACGACATTGTTATCAGATTGCGATAGCAGTGTTTTCCGGGAGCTTGAGATGTATCTAGGCCGTATAAGTGTAATTGTAAACGTACATTTTTGTAATACAACTATGTAGCTAGTGGAACAAGTAGATGGCTCACCTGATGTGTTGACGCACGATAGGATCGTGATCATGTGCGTCCATCAGTCCATCAACTTATGGCAAATCACCACTAGTAAATAAAAATAAAACATGTATGAACTCGGGTATTCTTAAAATCATCAACAATAAAACCGAAACCATACCAATAAATAACCAAACCAGCACTTAAAAAGAGCCACCAACAAATGTTGACTATAAAACATACATGGTGATTTGTAGCCAACATGCAGTCGATTCAGATAACGTTCAAAATCTAAACAAAAGATCTGAAATAAACATAATATTATCTTCAAGCCGGTAATATCCAATTTCTTTGAACATTTATGTAGCAACTCAACATGCTCTCATGTTTATTTGGATGCGCTTTTTTGTGTTTATTGCAATAAATACAAAAAAGCGTATCAGGTTTTATTCAAATGCACACAAGGGCATTTGGATAAAGCCTGATGATGTAAAAAATCATGCCTCTTTAATGGAACCTCGTCTGAAAACTAATGCATTACCGTACATATTAAAATCTTTTATTTAGTGAGTGCCACCCTTCCTACATTAAAACACATTGACACAAAATTAAACATACGTAACGAACTCCAAAGGACATGGTCCAAAGTGTATGGACCAAAAACCAAAAATAGGAACGTAATCGATACGATCAAACTGTGCGCAAAATAATACTTTGACAGCCCATATCTCCGATATCCCATAGATTAGGATATTGAAACTTGGGTAGATTTACTTAGATAGTTCTAGGGATTTTTTGTGCACACAGTTTAACCGTATTGATTTCACTTAGATTTTTTGGGTGAACTATGACACCATCTCCTTTGGATGATTTTTTAGTACCATTCCTATTATAAATACTAACTATTATACTAACTACTAATAAATATAACTATAGTAAAATAGACTGAAGAATTCACTTGGTTACACAAATTGTAGTAACTGATTTCTTGAAAACGCATTAAGCGTCACTCTTTAAACATAGATATATTATTCTCAGATGCACCGTATAATACACCTACACCTACAATTTATAATATGTAACCAAAGCAAGATAAAATATGTTGTAAAGCTACCCTGCCTTTAAATACAAGTCTTTGAGTTTCGCTCATTACTTGGTGAGTTATACGTTCGAACGACGCGACGTTTGAGTTGAGTTCCCAATATAGTTTCTTACCAAATATTATTTTGTAATAGGTACCAAGATCTGCAGATGACAAGTATGTTTCTATTACTCGTGTATGTCAACGAAGTTCTTGTTGAATACCTAGTTTAGCTCAAAACAATGTTGCAATTTGATGCAAACTCTACCAGATTTGAATCAAAATTTACTAATGAACGTAGAGTCGGTCGTCCAAATGGGTAGTTCCACAGTTCCACACACTTTTATTAACTTTCAAATAATCAGTTATTTACAAAGAAAATTACAATAAATAAAAGTTTTTACAGACTGTTGAAACAAAATATGATAAATATAAAAGCAGCTTTTATTATGTAACTACAATGTCAAACAAATCTTAGTAAAAGCTTAATTGCCTTTTAATCTGGGAACTCCACAAAATGACGTTCTCTTTATCTCTGTACTAACTTATTTCTTTAATAATTCACGAAAAAGGGAGACAAAATCCTTAAAATAAAAATACAGGATATGATTACATAGTTTAAAATTCTAGTCTGTGCTTGCTAACTTTGTAGGTATTTGCTAAACGAAAGTCCAGACAGGACCTCTCATGCATATACGCCGGCACGATATAGGTAGGTTACAAGCAGCGTACGTAAGAGAACAAAATATCTTTGCTTGGAGACTTTATACACAAAAACTAGCTTTTCTTGGATAGTGGGCTCTTCGTTATTTTCGTTTAAATTCGTCCTTTTTTTGTTTACATTTTTCATCGTAAACGGATAAAGTAACACCTATTATAAGCTTATAAAAGAACTAAATCATGTCGCGCTTTCCGAGTATTTTTATTTAATTTGATCTAAAATGAATATACAACAGTTGCAACTATCACTTAAAGCCTGAAAAGCCTTTGGAAACTTGTTCGCCCGTAGGTACTCGTATTTGCTCTACTGGCGTTGCGTTGGTGTGCATTGTTTCCACGTGTCATCGCTCGGGACATCGCTGTTCGTAACTGCCAATTTGTGAACTGCAACTATCCTTTTGATACGCATAAGAGAGTGTTGTTTGGAGTGTAAAATATAGGGTGTCCGGAAGGTCGATGCAAAGCCGTGAGGGGGGGGGGGGGGGTAGGTCACCTCGTTACGCATCTATTCAGGTTAGATTACCTTAGTCCAATGTCGAATTCCGAGTTATCATAATATCCATGATTTTTGAAAAATTTACCAAAATCATATGCTTATTTGTTCATACTTCATAGTGTTCAAACAGACAGTTACTAGTGTGCCTAACAATTTGTTTGCGTCCTAGCATAATGTGTATTCAATAGATAAACACCAAAACAATCATCTGTATCCACATAACTGACTAAATGGGAGGTGTTTAAAGGTGTTTTTTTTTGACTAAGGTAATCTAGCCTGAATAGATGCGTAACGAGGTGACCTAGCCCCCCCCCCCCCCCCTCACGGCTTTGCATCGACCTTCCGGACACCGTGTAGTTGTTGAATGGAGGAATATTGTCGTAACGTCAAGTTTGTGCAGTGATCCGTTCGAGAATACCTAAATGAAATCTCTCCTGTTAGTATGAAGTGTCACACGAGGGCATGGATGCCCCTTTTCGTAACAGCAGCGACGCTTCTAATAGAGGTCCATGGCCAATTCAGACGTAAGTACAAAACTATTATATCTTTATTTGACTACTTCAGTGGCGCAGCGGGCGAGAGTCCGCCTTCGACGCAGAGGTTGCGGGTTCGATTCCCGCCTCAAAACAAACTTGTGTACGATCTGCAGAAAGTTCCGTTGGTCTGGTTGTTTTCTATGTATAATCAAAGTCAAAGTATATTTATTTGCTGAATTACATGTACATGAGATGTTAAATGTTTATATTGACCAGTGTAATTCGACCATACACGGCATATACCATACGACATACAATAATAAAAAATATCTATCTATGTAAGTATATTATGATATATTAAATATATCAGTTATTTAGTACAAGCTTTGAGTAGCTTACTTTGGGGCTAGATGGTGCTGTGTGGATTATCCAGCATTATTATTATTATTATAATAACAAGACACGATAAACGAACAAACAAACACATGTTCGATTCCTGCAGCGATTTCAATGTAGCAGCAGTATCTTTATTACCGTGGGACTTGTTGATAGATAGTACTAACCTTTGCATTTCAGATGATTTATTCAACACGGGCAACTATTTTACTCATAGGTATTTTGTGTTTATATTTTATTCCTACACAAAAGTTTTCGTACATAGATACATAGCTCTCTAATAACCTGCACAGACAGACGTGGGTAACCTACAAGTATATTGTATGTAGAATGTAGATGTCTCACCCGTATCATGTTTACATTTTATTCTGAGAAAGATGATGTCATAGAGAATGTTTTTTTAAAGATAGTAACTATACTATAGGTATCAAGAAGGTGTGTTAGCGCATAGGATTACTTTTAAACCGAAGATAGCTTTTATACCCGCCAGAACGGCTGAACGCATCTGGATGAAATTTGGCACTTCGATAGACTATACTAGTCTGTCTGGAATAGCACATAGTCTACATTTTAACCTGGTAGGTAAATGTATGTTTCCCCTGGGATAGATTGGGGGGGTCCAGGGGGATGGTTGATGGGGGTGGGGATCCAGGGGTGGGGGTCCAGGGGTGGGGGTCCAGGAGAGGGGTTCAATGGGGGGGAGGGCAAGGGAAGAAAGCGGTGGTTGGGAAAGAAGGGCTGGATAATTGGATATCACACGTACGAAGCCGCAAGGACAGGTCATTAGGAAAGGAAATATTTTTTAATAGCGGGTAACATCGCGGGGCGCAGCTAGTATTGTATACTATTAATAAGTGTGTAATAAGTAAGCTTTGCTTAGTTTGTGTTTGTGCCTAGTAGGTATAGATGTGTTTGTGGAGGGCTGTGTCAAATCAAAACAATCAAAAAACTTTATTTTGGCGAAATACAAAATTACATGAGCATTGTGTTGTGTCCTATTATGTCCGTGTATGAATATTGATAGCTACTATTATATCTTACTATAATATATACCTATTACTTACTATAATTAATAGTCTTACGGTTTTATTTACTATGCCTCTGGTAACACAATTTTATTGTTTATAGATATAGGTCAATTATTGTTTGGAGAATTGCAATAAAAATGTCGAAATTAGTTTACGGGCGTGTTTACGATTTATCGCTTGTTCTAGCTCGGCTAAAATTAATCATACTGTCTGTATTAACTTATGGCCCAGCGCACAACTGCGGACGGCACTGAAAAACAAAATCAAAATGGTTGTTAGTCAGTTCAAACACAAGCATGGCTTTGAAAGGTCTTAAAAAACTATCAAAAACTACATACATGAGTATGGCTACCTGTTTCATAAAATTAATATAAAAGTATAGGTACAATACTGAGTCTAAATGCGGACACAGGAGTCCAAATCAAGTATCAAGTATAGGTACAATACTAGTAGCGCCCTGCGGTTCCACCTGCGTGGATTTGAATCCCGGTATTCCCACGGGATAAAAAGTAGCCTATGTGTTATTCCAGACTATAATATATCTCTGTACCGATTTTCACCAAGATCCGTTCAGCCGTTCTGGAGTATAGCTCCAGTAACAAACATCCATCCATTCATCCATCCATCTATCCATCCATTCATCCATACTTACAAACTTTCGCATTTATAATTTTAGTAGGATATTAGTAGGATTTCGATGGTGCCTAAGTAAATCTTTTGCGATCATCCAAAATGTTCCGTAAATACGGTGATGAGAGACAATATTGTCGATTCTGTTGTTGCATTATCCTCCTATTAACAAAGCATTGCCTCGTAAGTCACGCACGATGGGAACGTGCCCTACAATGGACTGTCCTGCGTCCATCAACTTGAGGCATACAGATGTTAAGCCTCATGTTCATGTGCCTTTAATTACACTGGCGACCACACTCTTCAAACCGAAACACAGCGTTGCTGCTTAGCGGCAGAAAAAGGCGTGGTGGTGGTACTCCGTGGTACTTCCCCGGACGAGCCCTTCACAAAGAGCTCTACTACATAGTACTTCATTATTAAACAGATCAAACATTGATTGTTTTGAAACAGCAACAAATGCCAGTGACTCTGGTTTCGCATTTAACATTTAGCGTTTTGTGGGCGTGTTTAATCATATTTTAGTGTTGGGCCCACCCCAACAACATAGAGGGTAAAACTCACTAGAAACGAACATTAAAATATTGGTTCGAGGAGCTAGCGCATCCATTTTATTTTTACATATAACAATAAATAAATAAATAATGCTGGACAATCCACACAGCACCATCTAGCCCCAAAGTAAGCTACTCAAAGCTTGTGTTATGGGTACTAGATGACTGACATATTTAATACATTATATACTTACATAGATAGATATTTTTTATTATATACATAGAAAACACCCAGACCAATGGAACAAATTTCTGCAGATCGTACACAAATTTGTTCTGAGGCGGGAATCGAACCCGCTACCTCTAGCGTCGCAGGCGGACTCTCGCCCGCTGCGCCACAGAGGTCGTCAAGATATAATAATAATAAATAATAATAAATGTAAGTCTTTATTCGGGAGTTATAAAGTCAAAGTCAAAATGTATTAATGCAATAAAATCACAAAGATCACTTTGAAACGTCTTACAAGTTACAAATAGGTTAATCTAAGTGCCAATTCCACGCGACCTATCTAGTTATATCGTTTTTTATTCATACATTCTAGGTTTATCTTAGACTAATTCGTTTTTTACACTAGTTTGGCACTAGAGTCACCTAGTTTTAAGACGGTTCAAGATGGTCCTTGTGATTTTATTGAATAAACATATTTTGACTTTGACTTTTGAATTTGAATATGTACGTTGCAGTAAATACTGAGCCAGGGACCTGTTAACCCACATTTATGTACCTACACCATGCAGGTTTCTGTTTTTTTTTCTATTATTTTTTTTTTAGTCTATTTTTTGTTACCTGCCTGTACCTATTTACCAATGTTTTTTTTTGCTGGGTTAATAAATATTTTTTCTTTCTTTCTTTCTTTCTATCGATCAGTCAAATTCTAGTTTTCTTATATACCTACACTAAAAAAGTGTGAATAGTTTTAACTCGATAAGTTGCATCTCAATTGGTTATGAATCTATTTTCATCCAAAATGTACCCTTCGATGCATCTGTTGAGAGTTCAGTTTTGGGAATCCTAGTGCACCCTACATTTAGGCTGAACGGTAATCGTCAGTCAGGATTTTACTTTATATAGGTCAGTGTCAGGTTTATTTCAGCTAACATTATATATCGCGCTTCAACTAAATCGCGGTTTCGACATTTTGTGTCCCCGTTCTGAAACCGTTCATAGTTATTGATAGTTTTTCTAGGCCTGACACCGTTACACTATCAATCTATAAATAAACTTAAATCTTCGTTACGTGACACGTCGGTAGATACTCAATTGAAACAAGTGCAATGTATTACAACAAAATCAATGCAGGGACGCTGACATATAAAAGTAATATTAATGTTTTTATTTTAACAAATCTCAGAAATATGTCTAAACAATACATTTGGCACATACCCACATTTAGCAAATAGTATTTCATTACGTTACAGGTTGCAAGACCATCGCCGCTGTTAGAATACCAACTGGTTTCCTCACGATGTTTTCCTTCACCGTTTAAGAGCACTGGCATTGCTCACATAAACTTTTCGATAGGAAAATGCATTAACGCGACCGGATTCGAACCTGCGGCCTTACGATCGGAAGGCGGGTTCACTCCAACTAGACCACTGGGTGTCCAGCTTGTGTGTTATTGTTATACCGAATAACTGGGTACTTATGCTGAATAAACGCCTGTATGGCCAAAAATTAAAGGCACCCTAGCGAAGCGCTGGTTTGATGAATCTTCCTAAACTCTCTGTTGTTTTGTTAAAGCAACTCTTTTTTTCCTATTTGTTTAATTTTTATCTTTGTTCTTTTCGGTTTTCTTTAACTTCGTTTTTTATTTTTATTTAACAAGTAAGCTCTTTCTAGTTTCAATATGCAAAAACGTGTTAATGGTCAATAGTTGTTTTTTATAACTAATTAATTAGACTTTATGTACTGTTTGTTTTCCTAAGAAATAAAAATAAATAAATGGAATCAGGGTATGCGCTTCCATTTTGTCACTTCCATCCAGGGCACGATAGTAGGTATGTTCGAGTGTCTCTGGGCGGGACACAATCAAGCTTCGTCCCGAGCGCAGCATGGCAAAACATAATGCCTCGTAATAACCCGAAACACAAGTATTATACCGTCGCCATAACCTTGGGATCACGGCGTTTTAATTATTTTTGTTCTATAAAATAAATTAACTACTCGTAGCACATCCTACTTCCTACTAACGTGAAAGTTTGTAAGTATGGATGGATGTTTGTTACTCTTCCACGCTGAAACGGCTGAACGGATCTGGATAAAACTTGGCAGAGAGATACATTATAGTCTGGAATAACGCATGGGCTACTTTTTATCCCGTTGGAATACCGGGATTTGAATATGCGCGGGTGAAACCGCGGGGCGCAACTAGTTTTTTATATATTTAATAGACGGTTCTTTGGCTACTCTCACCTGATGGTAAGCGAGATTCCTTCAGATTTCCCTCCTTCTTCTGGTCGTGAATAATTAACTATTTATAAACCTGTAACCCCATCCCCCCACTGACTTTTTTAGCGCATCCATCGCATCGGGTGATCTCAAAGGCTCGTGAATATTAAAAGGCACATCTCTCAAGAACTATTACCTCGATCGCTTCCCACTTTTCTGCACTTGAATTAAGCATTTTACACTTAAAGTTTGACCTGATTACAGTATTACGACGAAGGAAGGGGATTCCGATTCTAACGAACGCAGATTCGAGTCCCTGGACTAGTATTTTTCGTAGGACACATGCATCAAGTGCTCTCGATTTTTTGTTTTAAGAATTTACTGGGATTTATACATATATTTTGCTTTTAACATTATATATTTGCATATTTAATTATACATATTGTAGTATTATTAGTTATAAATCTTTAGACATAGGTCTTTATTAACTGTCACGTATGGAATACTAACTACTGCAAAATGTGGGTATGTGCCAAATGTAATGTTTAGACGTACCTCTGACTACCCCCCTTAGACATTCTCTAAGAATCTTAAGTTAGTACTTGGTACTGAGAGATCTAAAGGGATCTACCGTGCCTGGGGATCAAAGTCGTGAAACATTTCAGTTTTTTTAATTCCAACATTAATATAATATGAGAATCCCGAAGTCGAGTCTAATAAATCCAGAGGGGACATACGAGTATTTGTACGTCATTATACAACAAAAGCGATTGATGAAATATGCAAAAGGTCTGTCCTTAATCCCATAAGATAACAAACGTGGAAATTGGTCATAAAAGCAATGTTGACTAGTTTTTTTTATAGTTTTCAATAAAACGTCTTAGTAACAAAAAGTAGGTACCTATCAACTCCTTTCAAAGCAAATCTGTAACTAGTAAATAAAAAACATACCCAAGTAATAAAATAATGCTTGCCGTCTAATTCTACCAGTAATGATTACAAAGCAACTGGGCTACTATATTTATGCGACTGGCAACTTTTTTGACGTTTCGCGCTCCCGATTCTGTCCCAACTCCTCTGTTATGGTAATACAAGTAATATAAACTACATCGTGGTTAATCTTCCGTAAACCCCACAGGGTCATTTAGTTAAATTAGGATAAATAAAAATGCACTCTTATTACCATCATAATACAAGCATTAGCTTCACGATATTTACTCGTGTGCGTGCTTTGCAAATCATCCTAGTAGAAACTTGTGATGCCAGGGCTAATACTTCTTGGTCTATAGACTAAGTGATCATCAGTTTGGGGCTAGAATGCTGCGTAAAAAACCTAGACTTTACACAATTTTAAGTTTTATCTTTGGTACTAAGTACTACGTAATGCTTATTGTGTAACATTGTAAGACTTAGTCCCAAGTATTTACATCATCATCGAATAAGTCTACTGGGTTTGGGTACTCCCCAAAATTCCTAGCAAGAACGAATTTAGGTCTTCTCTTCCTTCGGCTAATGGCGATTTTTAGGTCTGAACCGATGCCCTGAGTATGCTGACACTTTTAGGAGAACTCACGAAGTGGTTTTCACCCGTGCCCGCCGCGGTGGCGGAATGGAGTTTTATTTTAAAAACTCACGAGACCGGAGTTTTGTGCGGTTACGCACGCACAAAAAGCCGCCGGTACAAGATGACTGCCGGTGCAGCGGGAGCCGCAAACAATCGCACACGCCGCGGGCGTAAAACGCGTCGTGAAATGTGGTTTAATTTTTTACTTAAATATCTGTATTCTACAAAGGCTGCGGGCCCGCAACCGCGGCGGACACGACGTGTGAAAACCGCTTCGTGAGTTCTTAGCCTTAGTCCGGTTAGTGATCCCTTATTTAAGAACTTTTTCCCAGCGGTTGTAGATTCTATTAGCTGGTACAGAAACTTCTGTATTACTTGACAGGATACATTAATTTAATGATAGGTTTTGTCAAACATGTATAATAGTTTATCCTTTGCCTAGCAAAATAATATTATTTACTACAATAAATAATTACCAATTGTTACTATAAATATCCAGGCCGAAACTTGTCGTGAGATTACAAAGAACCTAATACCTACTATATGGGTCGTTGACATGATCATGGTAATTTTACCTATTGTTCAGAATAATCTACTTACTTTACGTCAGTACCTACATTGTTTTAGTATTCAGCGAGCCCACCAGAAAATACTACTCGTATCTATACAAGAAAGTATGCTTTTGTTTCTCGGCAGATCCCGTTTCAACTTAATCAATTTATAGATAGGTAGGTATGTAAACACATGCACAGTTTTTACTCCTCCCAATAGCTATCTATGACCTAGTTAACTTGGTATCGAATCCGGACCACTTGCGTTTCAATTGGTTAGTTACCAGCTGTGCCTCACACGGCATCCATGGATGATGCAATGACAAGTTGTCGATCTTGACCATATCTGCTTCGGCCTTTTGTAAACAATAACTCATTTCAGACGAACATTAGCTCTTTACGATCCTACCTAATAAATAATCTCGATATGGTCATACGTACAGAAATGTATGTATGTTTTTATAAAAAAAGCTTTGAAGATCCACCCACAGTCTATATAGACTTACTATATAGTTAACCTCTTCTTTACGCAATATAAAAAACGAAACAAAAATCCCCTGACATATATTATCTAGTATATCCCCTCGGATTTCGAAGTACCAACTCAAGTTTCTTAGAATGTCTGCTAGGTCAGAAAAACATTCAAAATATTATTGTACTTTTTTTTTATTATTTTAAACACCGATAAAAAATGACACACCGATTTAAGTTTGAATAAGACAAGTCATTTTTTATATGCTAGATGATGAAATGAAATTTTTTCAAAGCATTGCTTCGTCATACGTCGCAGGAGCAAGCCCTAAAATGCACTGCCTCCGATGCGTTTTTTGAGTTTTATAGTTGTTTTATTTCAGTTTGTCTTATGTTCGTATATTTTACAATTGCCGACACCGTTACCAGGCTATTATAGTCGCCCATCGTAACTCAAGATTCTTGAGGACGTCTAACGGGGGTAATCAGAGGTATGTCC
This sequence comes from Plemyria rubiginata, assembly GCA_963576535.1. Classification (NCBI taxonomy): domain Eukaryota; kingdom Metazoa; phylum Arthropoda; class Insecta; order Lepidoptera; family Geometridae; genus Plemyria; species Plemyria rubiginata. The sequence goes on from OY754905.1 coordinate 2,321,288, forward strand.
AAACATTACATTCGGCTCGAGACATAATTTGCTAAATATATTAATGTTAATGTAAAATACTTTTCATCCAATAAACAGATGCAGGTCGTTCTACTGCTACTACTATCGAGCTCAGAAGAAAATACACTGCAGGTTACTAATGTAATGTACATACATACATACATACATATAATCACGCCTATTTCCCATAGGGGTAGGCAGAGACCACGGATTTCCACTTGCTACGATCCTGACATACCTCTTTGGCTTCATTCACTCTCATAACATTCTTCATACATGCTCGTCGGTTTAGGGTACTCTTGACCTGGCCTTTCTCTAGAACATCTGCTATCTGATCTAGATAGGTCCGCCGAGGTCTTCCCCTCCCAACAGTCCCATTCACACTCGCCTGATGCACTTTTTTCGTCAATCTTCTTTCATTCATCCTCTCTACATGCCCAAACCATCTTAGCATACCTTTTTCTACCCTCATCACTACGTCTTCTTGCACTCCACATTTCTCTCTGATCACACTATTCCTCATTCTATCACTCAAATTAAATCGTAGTTTACCAGCATTGTGCGATATCGAGCGTAAATCACGGAGGATGACAAAATATCGCGAGCGCAGACGACGGCTTACGCTAACGGAATACGGAAAAGATGTAAAAACTATTGTCAAAACGTCGTTGAAATTGTAATAAATATCATAGCGGGGTTTAGAGGATGATAAATATTGATGGAATCGCAAAATCATTTGTAGCTCACATTTTGCTCCACATGGTTAATATTTGTTACATATTTCGGGTTCGTCGTATATATAAACACCGAATGTAGAAAAAAGATTTTGATCAAAAAATTATTGCAATGTTCCAGCAAAAATAATACCTACTTCTGTTGATTTAATCATTTTAATTGTGAACGAGATCGGTCAGCAGGCGGTCTTCCGTCTGGAAGTGAAGTTATCTATCAAAAGACACAACACTCCAGGAACCAATTTAGATTTAGATTAGACCCTCCTGATAGGATGATCAATGTTACGTTAAGATTACGTCAAACCGTGTACGATCAATAATCGTATTTAGCAAGTGCTTGACTTAGTTAGGAAGTCGATCATGATTCTCGTCTTCAAGAAAAAAGTCTCTTAAATAATTACCAAACTGTCAGTCAATAGAAATTATTATAAAGAATTAGCACAATTCATAATTAAGAATAATTATATTTTGTTCGGTAAACCACCGAAGAAAAAAAAAGGTAAGAGCACCGGTGGTCTAGTGGGAGTGACCCCGCCTTCCGATCGTAAGGTCGCAGGTTCGAATCCGGTCGTGCACCAATGGATTTTTCTATCGAAAAATTTATGTGCGCAATGCCAGTGCTCTTAAACGGTGAAGGAAAACATCGTGAGGAAACCAGTTAGTATTCTAACAGCGGCGATGGGCTTGAAACCTGTCACGTATGGAATACTAACTACTGCAAAATGTGGGTATGTGCCAAATGTAATGTTTGGACGTACCTCTGACTACCCCCCTTAGACATCCTCAAAGAATCTTGAATTAGTACCTACTTGGTACTGGGAGATCTGAAGGGATATCTACCGTGCCTGGGGATCAAAGTCGTGAAGCTGTTTTTTGTTGTTGTTGTTGTTCGGTAAACAAGAAGAGGATGTGCTTAAGCAAATACAATTAAACCAGATCGTTGTGCGAGCGGTTCTAGGTGATATTTGACCACCAGGTACTCACGATTCTAAACTTTAAAGGCAAATCTGATACAAATACATAAAGCTTCTTTCTTACAATACACATATTCTGTATCACCTCAGCGTATTAAAATTCAGTGGTTGCCTCTGACGGGCCTAGTACGAGTACGTGATAAACTTATCACTGTATACTAAATAGCTGTTATGGGCAAGTTTAGAGTTCGCGCATACTGAGCGTCGCTCGATGTCGTACCTTATATATAGCAGCAACGTGTCGGTTTTTAAAAGTCCCTTCGACTTCTTATAGCGAACTTTTAAGTTCGTACACCGGTTTTTACGGAGTAGGTACAATGTAAGGAGAGGATTACGGATTTTGTAAACCAACCTATAGGATTTTTTATTCAACTAGCTGATGGAACAAGCAGATGACCCACCTGATGTTAAGTAACCATCACTTAAAACAAAGCACTGCCTCGTAAGTCACGATAGGAACGTGCCCTACAATGCACTGCTCTGCGTCCATCAAATTGAGGCATACAGATGTACAGCCTCATGTGCATGTAATTACACCGATGACCACACTCTTCAAACCGAAACACAGCAGCGCTGCTTGGCGACAGAAAAAGGCGTGGTGGTAGTACTTCCCCAGCCGAGCCCTTCAAAAAGAGCTCTACTACTCTTAAAAGGTAATATTAATTGTTAATTCAATTCTTATTCGTGTCTTATAGAGATTTTATTCTTCTGCAATATAATTGGATTTATGAAAAACATACTGAAGATTTTATTCTTTATTGTACACAGAAACAAAATACGAAAACTTAAATAATAAAGTATGTACAAAGGCGAGCTTAACCCTAAAAAGAGTTCTATTTTATTATCTTTCCTGTGCAAAATACTGCAGATTTTGCTATATTTCCTATGCAAAGTGCAAATCTTGGCACAAAAATATGCCAATCCAGTGATAATTCATGAGTTTACTACAAATTACTGATAAATGATAATAATGGTCTTTGGTTTGATGCACGAAAGGACAATGGTGTCGATTCTGTTATTGCATTATCCTAAACTAACCTAATCTGACAGCTCTAAAATTATAGCCGTCCTTGTTGTTTCTGTCTTTAAGAAAGGGATGGCAATATTTTTAGTGTTGTCAAATTAGGAAAATTAAACAATAGAATTGGCACCAATGCATCATATTTTAACCATTGGTTTGACAACACCATCAATTCGCCAGCATTTGAGTCAAGGCCGACAATAAAGCTACAATATAGATGCATCTTATGAATTTGTTATTCAGATGACGTAAACTTACAACGATTTAGGACACGCACAGTCCCTTATGGTATGCATTTGAACGAGCTTACAGATTTATTGAGTTCGATTTACACAAAGCAAAACAATGTTCGAGAGTTGAATGGGTCATTTATTGTGGACACTTCGGTCAATGATCTGAACTCTTTTCCTTACTAAATATTTAAGAAACTGTGGGTTAATTTAAATGTGGTGTTAATTATGAAGTTCTATCTAGATATACAGTTTTAATATTAAAATTGTTGAGTGAAGTTATATTTTGATCTGGCCATAATTGATAAGGTAGTGTAGTTAAAAAGTCACATTATGATAAGTCGGGGTTGTAATATTTTTTAAGACAATAGTTGTGATTTCTTCTACAACTTAGAGAAACAAATTTGATCAAATCAGGATATTACATAATAGACACATTACATTACATTCTAAATCCTCAAACTTTGTACTTAGACCTCAAGTAATGTTGGTTTAAATACCACCGAAATAACACAGCAGTAGTCCAAAAACACTAAAAAAGTTCAAGATGACGAAAACAAATCATCTACAAATTTAGAAGCAACTTGAACCTGAACAAGTAAATTTTACCACTCCAGTGCAAAACGCTAACCAGAAAATGTTCCAAAACTTACCTATCAACTGAAACGTTTCACTTAGAGGTAAGAGTAGGTACCGATATAGGTCCGTAATTACATTCCCCTGACGTCATGTAGGGGTAACAATATTTTATTAAAAGCTTTTTGACGTATAAAGAAGATTGTTTGGCGGTACAAGACGCAGTCTATCTTCGTTTTTAATCAAATGTTTGATAATCACGACAACATGGTATTACCTACAGACGAATAACTTAAAAGAATTATCTGTAATCAGAATAATAGAGCCATGATATTGAATTTATAATGTCATAGGTCTATATTGCAGCAAGACAGCACTTAGTTCCTTTTTTATTTATTTTAGGGATGTTTATTGAGATTCTTAAATTCTTTGAACTTTATCTATTTGGTTTACATTTGATTACAACGCTCTCTACCGGTAGCGAGGAGCACTCGTCATTTTCCTGCCATCTTATCCCAAAGTGAAAACCTCAGTTAAACTGGCGCGATAGACCCGAATATGATATAAAGCTGGGTACTACCGCCATTTTAGTTCCTACGTTTACCACCAGATGCCGTTACTATGCAGGATTTACAATTTTGTTACTATTTGGCTACTTTATTTAAAGTCGGTTACTTATTCCTAGGGTTAAAAAAAGAAATGACACTATTACATAGTGATATTTTTAGTTCTTATACCTCACTGCAAACGAATAAAATTTAAGAAATATATTTACATTTTGGGGTAAACCGCAGGGCCTGTGCCACTTCCGTTATTTCTTGGCACGAATAACTGGTAACGGCTATGATCAAATTATGGGTGTACATATTAGCAGTATTTGAAGGGTATAATAACGGTGTCATAAAAGTACTGCGCACAATCGGTAGTTTCAAACTATTGCCATTGGCACCCCTTTCACAGGTTTTTTTATTTATATTTTCCATCTCGATTTGTGGTATACAAATATGAAATTAGCCCGTCGCTGTATGTGGTATAATATTTTTTTTCTATTTGTTGTAATACTGTCCCTAACAAAGGTGTCAATTCTCTATACAACAATAAAACTATGGAGTAGCACCAAACCACACTACATACCTACAGTAAGAAAAACAAACCACAAATACTGGGTGACGTCATAATCACGTAAAGTTTCACTTAGTGAATCCGCACTCACCTCGATAACGCGCTATTGAAATCTATAAAAATCCCAACTGAACTTGAACTCACAGCGGATTCCGCGGTCATTTATGTGAATGTTGTTTACGAAATAGCACTACACGCTATTTTAGTACCTAGTAGATCTACGCTTCTTCTTCTTTCTTCTTTTTATGGCTCCTGTCATAGACAATCTTGCCAATGTCAAGTGATTCAGAGATTATACTCTTTGCTCTGTAGTTATGTTTCTAGTCACGTCAGTCCAAAGTCGAGTCAGTCAATTGTTTTGAAGAAAATGGTGGCGGTTTCTTCAAAACATTTGAAACATTTTCGGTCAAATCACTATATCACATAATACACTTTCATATCAAATGCTTACACTTTGTGCTAAGACCACAAGTAATGTTGGTTAAAATACCACCAAAATTACACAACACAACTCAAAATAACACTAGAAAAACAATTAAAATGAAAATGCTATGTTGCTTCGTTAGATGACAGGAAACGAATCAGGTTTACGCTTAGTACGATCGCGAGCTTCACTTCATTCACGTTGACATTTCTACTCGTAAAACGGTAGTACTTTATTTGCCCTATGTTGAGCCCTCGTCTTTATTTTACGTCATTCATTTTGTTTTTTTGTTTGTCTACAGAATCATGTGGACTCGACGATTTCGTCTGCAACAACGGCATGTGCCTCGAAATAAGCAAGAAGTGCGACCGCGTCTCTGATTGCCCCGGCAATGAGGATGAACTCAACTGTGGTAAGTTTCGATGGTTTTTATTAAAGGGTTTCGAATGCAATTTTACTAGGGGACCTGGGATCATTTGACATGTAGCATGATACAAAAGCTGGTAAACTAGCTATCTCTCCGCTACTGTGATCGTGAGATCAAGGAAGTTTTGTAATAATTTATACGTACGTTTAATTTATACATACCTACTAGCTAATCTCCTTGCTTCTAAAATATACATTGACACAGATTTGTTTCCACACAAACTAGCTCACTACAATAATAGAAAGATATAGTTAAAATCAAATAGAAAAAAAACAAGTGGTTAACGACTGCACGACCTCCAGGTACGGTAGAATTCCCCTCACTTTTCTTGAACAAGATGCTGAGGAACAAAGGGGTATTCCAAGACACCTCCAAACAAACCATTTGTCATAGATGAGGCTGGCTTACGTCACTAACATAAGTGACAAGAGATACTTATCTATCGCCCATTTGATTGGGCCTCTGTCTGCACTCCCACTTACCATTTAGCATGGCGGAAAGCATGAACTAGGATCTTAAGGTGACTGGGCAGCGGGAAGAAAAGCATGGGTATAAGGCATGGAATGTAAAACTGATACTAGGTCATAGTATCGAATCCTATTGAAAGACAAATTTTGTAACGACGATTCACTACAAAATCCTTTAGAGACCAGTCAAGAGGAACCAAAATTGTTAAGTATAAAAATACGAATTATCCTAACAATATTTACACAGACTGCACCTCTGACGAATTCCGCTGCAAAAGTGATGGTTCTTGCATTGAGAAGAGGAGATACTGTGACGGCACCCCCAACTGTCGTGACGGTTCCGACGAAATCAACTGTGGTAAGTTACTGACCAAAACCGTCTACTTCGTAAACTAAAAGAAAACCTGACCGTTCCTGTAACCACCTGAATATATTTTTTCATCTCACGCTTCGTCTTGGATTCAATGGTAAGTCTCGCGCAAAGTAACCTGGACGGGAAAGCACTCCTGCAAAGACACGGGGAAGTTTAAATGCGGTGACGGTACTTGCATATCTATACTGTTAAGATGCGACGGTTTCAGAGACTGTCATGATGGTAGCGATGAATTTGACTGCCGTAAGTATCTATGCATGACTAACAAGGTTCTTGTTTTAATTATTCGTTTACATTTTTTACATAGTTGTATGTAAAATAATTAAAACATGAATCTGGGTAGCTGGATTTGAAATCATTATCGAATACTAACCTGTCATGAATTTGAAGCATGCGCCCCAGACCAGTGGCAATGTGATCAAGGAAATTGTATCAAGAAGAGTTTGCGTTGCAACGGTCGCGTCGACTGTCCATCGGATAGGTCAGATGAACGTTACTGTGTTGGTAAGAAAATTTATCCACAAGCATTAATATCATTTCAACCAAGGCACGCTTCTCAAATAATTTTAGAGCCAAAACACATAAAATCGGAGCTGAAATTATGTTTGAGCTGGCGCCACTGATTTTGACGTTGCGAGGTGGCATCGTTTATGTGTTTATGCTCATCAACTCTATTGCTGATTGATGCCACTGATCGTTCAGATTTCATACGTCTACATCTTATCAGATTCATACTAAACGCACACACGTGTTTCCAGCTCTCGGCTTCTTTAAATGCCAAACGGGCAAAGTCATCCCTGAAAGTTTGAGATGCAACCGACGATACGATTGCTCAGCAGGAGACTATTCAGATGAACAGAATTGTCGTAAGTTCCTTACATCACACTTGCGTTCTTCAGGATCTTGTTCCGCTTTCTACTTCAAAAATCTTCACATTTTACTTTTGACCTGCTGTATCTTTTTCTGTTTACACTCTTTGTTTTTTTTTGCTATTCATATTTTTGTTTGAAAGTTATCTGGTGGTTGGTATTTTGTGTTCTCGGTTACAGTCACTTCGCTTCCTCTGTCCTATGTTCGATTCAACTTTTTGTTTTTTCCTAGTCTTTGTTTCATTTTCAGTCGACTTGGTTTATTTTGTTTCTGGAATGAATGTTTGAAATTATTTATGACTCAATAAATTTTAACCTTTGCACATTTTACCGGACAGCATGTGGTGATGAAGACTTCAGATGTGATAATGGACACTGTATACAAGCGTACAAACGTTGCGACAGAACGCATGATTGTCAGGATAGTTCTGATGAACGTCATTGCAAATATGGTTTGACTTTTCAAAATTATTTGTATATCTTCCTTTTATTGTTATGTTCAGTTGAACTAAAAGGTGATGGTGATTTTAGACATCCCTTTTGTGAGTAGTAGTGTATTGTATTATATTTTCAAATTAAAGATTAATTTCGAGATATTTGCTTGATAGTTAACATTTAACATACTTTTTGCGAAATGAATGAAAACGTCGCACAGAGTTTCATATGTAAAGATTTGTTGTATCCTATTTTTCTTATATTTTCAAAAATATTTAATTTAATACTTAATTAACTTGTTCACTGATAACAAATCTTAGCATATAATATCATTCCATATTACATAGATACCTGAATAATTTAGAAATACACTAGCAAGGGTACATAATACTAAATTTAAATCAACTCTTTATTTATTGTTCGATACCCTTTCTTGTGTAAATTTGGTTAAGGTGCATTATTATTATGGCAGGCACAGTTTGCATGGCTTATGAGTATAAATGCACAAGCGGTCAATGCGTGCACGCGGAATCTCTTTGCAATGGCACAGTGGAGTGTAATGACGGTTCCGACGAGAGCAAGTGCCCCTGTAAGCGGGGCCAGTTCCGATGCCGGGACAACTCTTGTATTAATATAGTGCTCAGATGCAACGGAAACAAAGACTGCGGGCAAGGCGAGGACGAACTCAACTGTGGTAAGTACTGAGGAGTTTACTCACACCGTATTTGTAAATAACATCTCTCAAATCTACTTTCCATGACATTGTTGTAGACTTCGTTCTGATACAAATGACGGTATGATAAAACACCCTATTTTCTAAAAACAGGCACGTTGAGCTTTGAGATTGCACGAAATATTTAACCACGCATGTGTATAATTTATCTTGAACTTTTTTTACAGATCTTAGTCATTATTTGACATTTTACAATGTAGGTCCTTTGTAGTTTTAAACTTTCTGTTCTTTTATATGATTGTTCAACGATTTATGTGTTCTAAATGTGCTAACTGGAGTCTGTTTGTTCTCCTTGTAACTCCTTCAGATGTAGACTGAACTGTTGATGATGTTGCAGGCCCTTGTGCTCCGGACGCCTTCACTTGTCCCTCCGGCTCGAGAGTGGCGTGTGCCACTCGCTGCGACGACCTTAGAGAGTGCGACAACGGTGAAGACGAAGAGCAGTGCGATGAAGGTATTTATTTTCATCAAAATTTATACATTAAAGCGATACGTATGATAATGAACTGTCCATAAAATTAAAAACCAATTGAACGAAGCCAGTTTTTTAAACGGTTTTTTTACTTGCTAAAAACAGTAACAGTAAAAATAGCTTCACGGCTTTGATCCTCAGGTACTACGGTACCGCTGAGGGTCAAAGCCTTGATGTCCTTTAAGATATTTGGTACCTACCACTTCTACTGGCTACTTTAATTTAAATTTGATTTTGTCTTGTTTAATGTGTACGTCTATATTAGCAGTTAATATTATCTATTCATCTTAGTTTGTGAGCCTGACTCTGAGAGGGTTATTTTGCCATGAGTTTATATCAACGATTTTTGGGAAAAAACAACTGCATCTTGTGAAATCTAATCTTTCGAAAGTAAGCTGCGGTAGAAATATGCACAATTAGGTTCTTGATATGTTTAAGTGTAAAAATTCAATGAGTGAACGAAGCGAATGCTGAAAGCGTGGCAAATAGAGCACTGCGCGAAATTAGTTTTCTTTCAATTGCGGCTGTAAAAAGACAACTCCTTGAAACTGAAGCCACATGTAGGTACTTACTCTCAGATAAGCCTCTTAAGAAAAAAAATTAACTGTATCTCTAAAGATTATAGATTATGTCTGATTAAAATGGTTCGATCTAAAATATAGAATTTACAGAAAAGACGAAGGTACTATATTTCTGGCACTAAGTAAAACTCATAAGAAAGAATGAAAAATGATTGATTAAAACTATTAACTTTTAAATAAAATACAATTAAAATAGCATAATAAAAAAACATGATCTCCAAAATGGCATAAAATATTCAAATTACATCTCAGTGGTTGTCGATCGAGACGCCTATTATACTAGATGTCTCGTTTTTGGGAGTAGTCTTTTTACACCCTGTATTGTAATTAATAAATATCATGAGGTATATAGACTTAAATAATATGTTATATTTATACTAGGCTTAAGTAATGTATTATTAATATTATCTTGCAAAATAAAATATAAATCATTTAAAATTATTATATCATATTTTGGTTCATTTTGATTGTTCAATTGAATAAAAAACTCCTTGATCTTTGATTTCTTCGATTTGATTCTATTGCATGTTTGGAACATACATGGGTATTATTTATTAAAAATACGACAGCTGTCAATATTTTTCTAGCCCTATAAATACGAGAAGTATATTGTCCCTACTCTTAGCGTAGCGTTATATACTCTTGGCTCCCTACGTAAGTACCTACATGAGTTGTTGTCAGCTTCTAAGTCCCAGGCTGGATTACGAATGAATTTTGACATTTGGCGCGATAACATATCCTAGTGATATTCGACCTTATTCTGTGGTTGTTAGGGATACCATACGTTTACGCGACAAACGTAAAATTCGTTCTTGATCAGAATTAATACGTTCTTGATCAGAATTAATTCTTTCTTGATATCGATATCGATATAATAACTTAGAACTAGTGAACAGGACAACAGGTGTTACATTTAACTAATTTTTGTTTGTCCAAAGATTGTGATCACGAGTGCGACGGTCGCTGTCTGGATAGCCACCTGATCTGTGATGGAAAACCTGATTGCGCTGACGAATCTGACGAGGCGCAGTGCGACCACTGCGACCGGCCTGATGACTTCAGGTAACTTCATCCTCACCAGCCGGTTGCGACACCGCTGCTGCGAATGCTCTGTTGCGAAGTTCTGATGCGAATTTTGTGTTGTTTCTGATTGTTTAAATAAGACTATGCGCTATTCATTGTTTCAACATCCGTGTTACCTGGAATAAAAAAAATAAGCAGTAAAATATATTACCTATACTTACCAGTAAAATTTTATATTTAATGGTGTCGATTCTGTTGTTGCATTATCCTAAACCAACTTATTCTGATAGCACTAAAATCATAGTATTGTCGTTTCGGCATTTTAGAAAGGGACGGCAATATTTTCACTTTTGTCAAACTAGGTTAAATTAGGAAAACCAAACAACAGAATTGACACCATTATCTCAAAATTGTATTTTGCAATTCATATCTAGGTTAGACCCACATCAAACTCCCCGCTCTGTTTTCCGTTCTTTTTATTTAAAAAGGTTTTCTGAAAAGAATTGCTGTTAGCGGTATAGCCGTCCATTATATTACAACATTTGCTAGTTTTTAAGTAAAAAGTGTATCCTTATTTGTTGTGGTAATCAATAAAGAGTTATCTATCTTAGTTGCAAAGTCTCTTCTTCTTCTTTTTGCAGATGCAACGATGGTGAATGCATCCACGTGAGTGGGCGATGCAATAACGCCACTGAGTGCTCCGATGGAAGCGATGAACAACATTGCAACGAAACCATGCCTGCGACCCGAGGTTACAATAAAAATCACTTACAAAACAAACGGCCCATTAATAAATAATCCTACTAATATTATAAACGCCAAAGTTTGTAAGTATGGATGGATGGATGGATGTTTGTTACTATTTCACGCCGGAACGGCTGCACGGATCTGGATGAAACTTGGCAGAAAGATACATTATAGTCTGGAATAACACATAGACTACTTTTTATCCTTGGGAATACCGGGATTTAAATCTGCGCGGGTGAAATCGCGGTGCGCAACTAGTAATTTATAAATCGTAGGTATACCTATAGAATTATTGAGAGGTTTAAAAAGAACGCTGGAAAAAGTAATAAGTAATAATTTAATTTCAGAAACTTGAACTAATAACTAATAGAAAGAAATACATTAATATGAAAATTATTAAAAAAAATAATAAAATTGAGATAACTAAGAGGAATTAGCCCCAAACTAAGCAAGTGTACACACGGTCATTTTAGCGTTTTCTATCTTGATCTGTATAATATTATGTACTATAGGAACTAATAACTGAAGATACCAATATACCTTTTCTGCCGAAGAAGCGTTGCTGTGTTTCAGTTTGAAGTGTGTGGTTGCCGGTGTAATTATCTACAGCCACATGCGGCTTAACATTTTTATGCCTCAAGTGGATGGACGCAGGGCTGTGAATCGTAGGGCACTTTCCTATCGTGCGTGACTTACGAGGCAATGCTTTGTATAGGTTATGGTTACCACTTAACATCAGGTCGGCATCTGCATTGTATTAAAAAAACATTTTATACATTATACACCCAGTTTTTGAAAAATCGTCTATTCTGTACAGTAGACATAATTTACAAATGCTCTGTGAGGATCGATCCCACGGCCTATCTGCGCAAAAGGCAGAGCTACTACCGACTGAGCTATGACGGCTGTCTGTCTATATAATATGTACATGGGAAGTTGAAATTTAATATACAATTGCAGACGGATGTAACGAAGGTCAATTCAGATGCCGTGATGGCACCTGCTTGAACAACGATTTCCTTTGTGATGGGAACCGAGACTGCTACGACGGCTCTGATGAAGACAACTGCCGTAAGTCCATCTATCAGCACATATTCTTTAGATATAGAAAATATTTCGTTCAGTCACTCAGACAAAAGAATTAACTTAGGTAACCTCCAAAATTGTCAAGAATAGTTATTTCTCTTCTAGGTATAATAAATATTAACTTTAATAATAAATATTTAAAGGTTTTTGAGACAGATCCAACTGAAATCTTCAGATTGATACTATGTATGGTACCTAGATATTATACTGTGGATATAGTTAGTTTTTGTATTATATAAACGAATTAAAAACAACTTTCGATACAAGATGATGATCTTTACAACCGCACTAGCACCACGCTTAGCAACTTCTTATAGTAAGACACAATTTGTGCACCTTGAAGCTTCGAATTGCACTTCACAATTTTATCTAAAGCACAATCTTGCCTAATTGGAATAGAAGTTCTTACGCACGTGAGGAAACATGCACATTTTATTCTGTGCACTGAATTCTTTTAATCAAACTTTAGGGTTTCCCACCAGGTACGATAGTTTCAAGTAAAAAGCAAAAGTTTTCTTTAGTGGAAAACGCATTGAAAATACTCTCATGTACCCCATTCATGTTTCCGGAATATTTTTTACGTTGAAAGTATGACATCAATATCATGCAAAATAAGATATTATAAGTCTGCCTGTGCGCAAACGCTGTCATTTTGTAAAAAAGGATTAAATGAGTATCATGACAATGTATGAGTTTTAAAAATCACATTGATACACAGCGTGGTTCATGCTTCGAGCCTCCCGGTCTCCGTCGCTGGCGTCCTGCCTTGAGACAGAGTTTACCTGTTACAACGGCCGATGCATCCCTTTGGACCGGCGCTGTGACAATATCTATGATTGTTCCGACTTCTCTGACGAGCAGAAATGTCATTCCGGTACAATTGCTGGTTCACGTTCGTCAATAGCTCGTTTCTCTTTTGTTTCCACCCAATGCCCGTACCACCATCTCTTGGAGCATTCTTATTTTAATATTACTTATAAAGGTCAATGTCTTATACCAACTGCATAGAGTCAGCTTTATGATCAAAATGTAAAGAAATATTGAAATTAGAATGCTTTAAGAGATGGTGGTACGGGCCCAAGTATACATCGTAGATCCAGTCGCGGTTTTTGATTTTCTTTCATGTTTCACAGAATCATTTTAGATGACGTTAATACGTACGTCTAACATTTTAGTTAGCTACTTCCAAAGTGCATATAAGTCGCGGTGCTGTTAGATATTTATAAACACGCTGTCAATACCTTACAAACTGAACGCCACTTATCGGCACTTCACTGGCATGATCCAAGTATTTCTTCAATAATAGTAGCATGCTTTTCAGTGAACTGTTCCATATTCTTACAACCGCATCCATTGTGGATAGACCTCCATGTTTTAAGTAGAATTATTTGTTTTTTTATCACTAGTTTTTTTTTAGCATGCCAATATTACGAGTTCACGTGTGATAACCGCCAGTGTATACCTGAATCGGAGAAATGCAACGGTAGAGTAGATTGTGAAGACGGCTCTGATGAATTACCGGACATTTGTTCACCCGATAACTCATATACTGAGTCTTATCCGAATAATCCTAGTCCTGATTTTACGACCACTGCCAGAGGTAAGCACTATGCACTTTACTAGCATGGCAATAACAAGCATTGCTTCATATTTTCTTCTGATGACCCCTAGATGGTGTAACAACTATGTGAAATTTTAATTTTTACTTTAATAATACAGAGCCTGTGCGTTATCCGTGAGAACATCTTACAAGATGATAAAATATTCCTTCATCGAATGCCTTTATGAAATTAGCTATGAAGTTCATATTTTGAGTACCTATCTTCCAAGAATGCCATTTATCATGTATTAGTCTACTGTAATAGATTTTTTTATTTATCCTTCCAATGTAGCTTCTAATCAGTGATCTGTATTAAATAGAGATCAATTATCTCCATTATTTATTGCAGGTCAGTATGTTCTAATCACTGACCTCCAATAAAGTTTGTTTATTTGTTGTATCCTTAAGTTGTGTGCAATAAAGTATTTTCTATCTATCTATCTATCTACTATTTAGCCTATTGAAACTTCATAGAAAACACCATAGACATTTTCTCTTCTCACAAGCATTTCATTATAATCTTTAAATAATGTCATCCAGTTAAATAAAAAAAAACTACCTACCTAAACTATTTATTTCTTCTGTGCTTAGATACAGGAAAACCAATACTTATAATTTTTGTTTAAGTATGGTTCTGCACACAGAGTCAAAAATTTTTTTTTATTCCAGAAACGTACATATCTGGAAGTGTAGGATCAAACCCCAGTAAGTGTAGCATGATTATAATTTGTTTTAGCAAATAAAAACCCTGCCCTATGGAAAACAAGGGTAGTAGGTTAGGGAAGAGTAGTAGAGCTCTTTGTGAAGGCCTCGTCCGAGGAAGAACTACCACCATGCCTTTTTCTGTCTTCTTCTAGCTTAACACTTGAATGCCCCAAACCGTGTCTGTGATGGGCGCAGGGCAGTGCATCGTAGGCCAATGTGTAATTATAGTCTTATTGTTCCATCAGCAGGAGTATAAAAAAAATTTATTTGGACAATGTAAGGAACACCACGTGGTTACATCCTCCTGCAAAATAGCTATAGTTATAGCTATTTTCAGGTCCAACACTCAATATATTTATTTACATTACGACTACGGCAGAACACAATACTGAATAGGCAATTTTTAACTTTTCTCTTTTTTTTTAGGTTACAGTCCTTATGCTCCCCGCACTCAGAGCCCTCAAACGAGTAAGTTTTAAACTAGTAATAACAATAGTAAGTTAGTGAATACTTAATTCACTAAGATTAGTATTCTTCCCTTATAGTATTCTTTGTCTATTAGATTTGAACCGGTTGCCTTTTCTGAGACTATTTAATCAAAGCCTTTTCTTTCCTTTTCCGAGAGTTGCATTTTTTTTATATTTAGATGAGTTAGAAGGAAATCAAATTGTTCGCTATCGTTCAAGATATTAGTAAGTAATTTTGATTAATTCATCTAAGTTAGTTATATTAACGTCCTTGATACCGTAAAAAAATAATGAATTAAGTTTGGTTAATCCAACATTTTGATTTCTTTTTAAAAGTTCAATTAAAGAGGTTCCCAGGGGCTTAATTTATTTATTTCAGAATTAATTTTTATTTTGCTTATTCTTATTTTATTTTTTATGTGTGAATAGATGACATACCTTCCAATGGTGACAGAAATGACAACACATTCACTACACAGGCACCTGATGGTATGGACCAGAATAGGTTTCAGAGAAAAAGCTTTTTGCTGTCGTTTAGCTTCATGGGAACATCATTCAATTTTCATTCGTCTCTTTGTCATTGTTCATTATTACAAGCAGAAGCAGGTAGAGCTAGGCTATGCAGGTCTCTCCTACTATCTGTTCTGATTATATCCTCTTTTCTTGTTTTTTTTTCTGTTAATTCAAAAAATCCAAAATGTAAAAATAGGAAATCAATAAATAAACATTTCATTTTTTTGATCTTTTGTTCTCTCATCTGTCATTTTTTAAATCATGTTCTCGCTTTGGGCCTGTTTTGCTGTATAATGTTTTGTTTTTACACATTTTAATTTAATCACCATTTTAGGACGTTACGACCCATACGTTACGGACCGTCCTGGCTCCAACAATCCTTACGGCGCAAACCAACATGGATCAAACGACCCTTATGGCGCAAACCAGCCTGACTCAAACGACCCTTACGGTTCCAGACAACCTGGATCAAGCGATCCTTACGGTTCTAGACAACCAGACTCAAGGAATCCAAATGGTTCAAACCAAGCTGGATCCAACTACCCTTACGGCTCAAACCAACCTGAACCAAACGATCCTTACGGCTCTAGACAACCAGCCACAACAAACCCTAATGGTTCAAACCAACCTGGATCAAACGACCCTTATGGCCCAAACCAGCCTGACTCAAACGACCCTTATGGTTCCAGGCAACCTGGCTCAAGCGATCCTAACGGTTCTAGACAACCAGACTCAAGGAATCCGAACGGTTCAAACCAACCTGGATCCAACTACCCTTACGGCTCAAACCAGCCTGACTCAAACAACCCTTACGGTTCCAGACAACCTGGCTCAAACGATCCTTACGGTTCTAGACAACCAGACTCAAGGAATCCAAACGGTCCAAACCAACCTGACACCAACTACCCTTATGGCTCAAACCAGCCTGAGCCAAACGACCCTTATGGTTCCAGACAACCAGGCTCAAGTGATTCCAATGGTTCAAACCAACCTGGATCAAACGACCCTTACGGTTCTAGACAACCTGGCTCAAATAATCCTTATGGTTCTGGACAACAAGGCTCGAACAATGGGTACGGTGCAAACCAACCTGGATCAAGCGACCCCTACGGATCGAGCCAACCTGGATCCAACGATATCGACTCAAATAGAATTGACACTTACCCGAATCAATACCCAGACTCAGACAGTAATGTTTTTTTTACGATTTTGTTTGTTATTTACATTTTTGTTTGCATGTAGTAATTTTATTTTTTATTTAGATCAATCCGGTGGTGGTAGATATCCATCTAGTCCATCGTCAGGTCAAGGAGGTCGACCTGGCTACCGTGGCCCTAGTGAGGGTAGGTTATTTCATTTTCACAATTTCAGTTTAATGTTTTGTTTTGGCAATCGCGATAATTATTATGTCAGAGGTAAAAAAAACGAGTAGTATTTCTTACTTTATTATTTACCCCGATTAAAGATGAAATACCAATATTAGGTTCATCGGATGTCTGCAAAAGTTTTGAATGGCGTTGCGAGAATGGCCCGTGCATTGCCGCCAGTCGACGTTGTGACGGACATATCGACTGTCCGTACGACTTCAGCGACGAGTTTGATTGTCCACCAGGCAGTAAGATGAAATCAAATAAACACGGGATTTTGGCAAATTTCATTTTTAACCTGATTGCGTGAAAAATAATTGTCGTTATAAAAAATAGAAAAAAAAATTGTTTTGGACAAAAAGTCATTATTTAGCATTTGTGCAGCAGTGAACGGACTGGTTTCCCTAACGAGGCTATTTTTTTTTGTTGGTACTAAGACAAAATATGTAAAACAGGCAAAGACTGAAGCCTACACACAAAACTAGAAAACTGTTGTAGAAAGTAAGTTTTACATAACGGTTCTTATATTGATATCCATAAAAAGTCAAGTACAAAATGCCAGTGCACGTAATAAATACCTACATAAGATGCTCTAAAAAAATATAAATGTTTTCATAGGAAATAATATCTGCATAGAATATTTTAAATGAAAATGTTGCCAAAATAACTATTTTGTTCTATCATTAACTTGTTCCTTTTGAAGTCATTAAAAAATACTAAAAATTGTTTCTTTTAAACCTAAAATTGCTATCGTAACAAACCGTGACTAACTATTAATTTCTAACTATTAAATTAATTTATATATGTTACACTTATTAACATCTGCAATAATATTTTAATAATAAATGATGACCGTAGCATATTTCTAACTTTTCTGAAAACTGGCTTAATTGGATTACTCGGTAAGTTAAACTGAAGGTTTGTTCGAATTACATATATTTTAGTTTAAATTTTATACCTGTGAGTGGGCTAAAATAACAAGGTTTTATAGTATAATCTGGCACGACTCATAGTAGTAGCCTGTTCTTATGTTCTCAGACGTCCGTTAGTACTCTACGGTTTCTTTTAAGTCAATTTATCTCGCTTCTCATTGGCTGATGATGTAACAGTAACAGTTTACATTAGCCAATGTGATGAGTGACATTCGAGGGGTGACGTTTATTACTATCTAATGGAAGGTCGTACATTTAAATTCCTTTATAACTAGAGTGGGACCGAGCATATTATTATAGTCAAGTAGCGAGAGCGTAGTCCAATTCTTTTTACAAAAACAGCATTATAGGTATCCACGGACAGTGCACATCTTCAGATAATTAAAAGACTAACGTGGTTCAAACAAGCCTTAACTGACAATACTTCACCTTTCTTTTTTATTTGATTTATTTGTGTATTAAAAAAATAAAGGTCGAATGAGTATGAGCAAATATCTTTTTCAAAAAAATAATGCTAATGTAATTTGCAGGTCCAATTACATTGAATGTGAAGACACACCCTGATGAACAGACTGTTCGATTTGGTGAGTATTTTTTTATCACTCTCTTATAACAATAATATAAATAGCTAGCATTTTGGTGACACAAGATAAGTAGGTACAAAATGAGGGTGTCTCAACGCTTAGAATTACTTAAGTAACTTCTGAAACTATGGTTATGAACATAATTTTCATTTAAATAGGTATTTCATTAAGGTACTTCGGTTAGGTGTATACCATGATTTGTGAATAATAGTTTTTCCAATATTTCACTAATCATGATAAATATCTAGTTTTAAATAAATTTTATGCATAAGGTACAGGCACATTTTTTTTATTGTAAAAAAAACATTTACTGTAAAAAACTTCGTTTTGCGTGAATTTGGATAAATCAAAAGCCTCGGACTATCAGGTGAGATCTAAACGAAAAGTATAGACGCTACAGGATTTCATGGAGTTTGGTATGTATTTGTTAAAAATATAATTATCAATAAAACTAGTTAAATCCTACACTACATATATCTACGGTCTACAGTTCTGATGTTTGTGTTTTACATTGAAACTTGCTAAATCTGAATCTTGGAATGTATCCTGTAGCGAGGTTACTGTAGAAGTTGCTTTTTATTTCAAGTGTATTTGTTGAAAAGTAAACTGGCTCAGGTTTTTAATATTGACAGTAGCAATTTATGAAAACACGCGAGTCAAATTGCGGGTGAAGAGATAGTACATTATTCATTTAAGACGAAGACAAGAGCTAATGGTTACTCTGGCTTGCACGTTTTGACTTGTTGAAAGATATAAAATCACCAAACACATTTTCGAAAAATCGCAAAGAACTATTTTGTGTTCAATCAAATCGCGCACAGTTAAGTAAAAAATCATTTTGATCGATACAAGTTCTCCTACTTAAAAGTTTGCTTTTCTAGTTTTCGTACTCAAGCAAATTTTTGAGTAGGATTGGATCAATCAAAATGAAGTTTTTACCGAACTATGCGCAATGTGATTGCACACAAAATGGTTGTTTGCGATTTTTCAAAATTGAAATTTGTGATTTTATATCTTCCAAAATGTCGAATCGTGCGAGCGAGAGAAATATTAGGTGTTGTCAACGCCTTAAGGCGGATTACTGCTAATGTTCCCTCTCGCTCGCTCATATCAACATTTTAAAAGTTATAATATCAAGTTCGCTTATTTTAATTTGATTTAGTACCAGTTTTCGTTGCAAACTGTTTTTTGATAACAAACTTTTGGATCAGTCGTGTTTCACTAAACTCTGTGTTGTTATTGCAAGCAACTTGTTTGATTGCGAATTACCTAAAATAAATTCAGTTATTTTACAGCTTTCAAAATTTTAAAAAGTGCAATTTATAGGTTACATCGATAGGTGATAGCCCCTTTAAATTTGTCCTACTACTTAGACACGCTTGACTTTTATTTTACCTCAAGAGATGAAATAAGTAAATAACTCAATAAAAATAAGGACTTCGCCACTTTCGCTTCATCAATAATTTGTAATAGGTAGGATATCTATAAAAAGAAAGTCTAATAGACGTAGGGCACATTCAAATCGTCCGTGAAAAGTCACGGACATACTAGAGCCTTATGAAAGCATAAGGCTTTGTTAAAGATAGGTGATGGTTATATTACTAATTGGTGGCGATGGCGGGGCTTTGTTTTCATTTTTTTTTTCCATTCCAACAATAATAATAATAATGAAATAATAATTTGTCGTGAAGACGAAACCATTCAAATAAATTAATAGAAGCAAACCTACTTTTCAGAAGTTTTAATTAATAAAATATTGTTGGACATTCGACACAGTATTGGCAAGTAGGTAAATTTGTGCTATGAGAACCTGGTAGTTCCAGTTTCCATCTAAATCTCTGTTACTCTGGTGTACAATAAAAATTTGAGGCAGATAAAAACTTTCATTACATTAGATAGATAAATAAACCTTTATAACTGTTTTTTATTGAATGTGTGATTTACAAGATAATCATACGCTACTCGTGTCATAGGTCGTCGGATTTTTCGAAATGTGGCGATTATGAACCCTTACTTGTCTATATTTGTCTTCATAAAATAAATACACTAGATAAAATACAAATACACGAGCAAACGAAAAGCGAATACCAAAATTAAATAGCGATGAAATGTGCTACTATTACATAATTGCCGTGTTTGCGGCCAACACAGCACGTGTTCTTTTGAACTTTATTTGAACAGACTTTGAGTTTGAAACATTCCACGTGCAAAACGTACTATTTACAAAAAAAAACACGTGTAGTTTTATAGCCTAGAATGACGCGTTATTAAAACTATTATTTTTAATTAGAACTATTAGGTAGAGTCGGTGACATACTAGATCTATATGAACACATTATTATCCTCTTATTAATATTGATAGACGAAATTATGTAAGTTTTTAAAAAACAGTAGATTTTGACGGACAAATTATAATATATTGTTGTTTCTTTCATGGTGGTGGTACAGCCAATTTTGGTGAGTCGGTTTTGCCTGAGTACTAGTCATTGGGCAAAATAATGGGTTTCATTTAACTAAACATAAGAATGATTCATTATTACGTTTATACACTCACAAACACAACACAATAATCATAACATAGACTTAGATAATTTATATTATATTTACATACATTAATGGAATAATAATTGGAGTTTGCAAACAAAATTAATAAAATGATGGTAATATTTTTATAAAATTTTAATTCATTATTAAAATTATTATTTACCTTATCACTAGTGTAAGTTTATATTGCATGGTTAACGGTAACTCGAATAAAAAATGATTTTGTTTGGTATTAATACACACACTAAATTAAGATGAAATAACCATAATACCACAAATTACAATATTCACAAAATCACACTATCTATACATGAATGGTTACATTAAATTATTTATTTCAGGTATTTACTTTAGCGATATTTAATCAAACATATTTTTTGGGTTACTCAATCATGAAATCAAGAAATGCTGCATTATGGAAGGGTTCCATTGGACCATGGGTGCATTTCGTTTAATCTTTCGGTTTGTTTAGGTGGAGATGTGGTGTTCCAATGTCGCGATGAAGGCCCCATCCGCGCCCCAGTGCGCTGGGTCAGGGAAGGTGGAAGGTCCCTCAAAGCAGGCTCTACCGACAAAAATGGACGACTTGAGCTTTACCAAGTAACTGTAAGTAAGGTTATAAACTTAATAAACTATAGATACATTTATACAAAAAAAAATATTGCACACAACATAAGGATGTAACATAAAACAAACTTATGACTACTGGGTACAGTGGGTGGTCTTATAGCCAAATAGCGATCTTTACCAGGCAACCGTTGGATGAAGTGTACTCATGAAATTTTTGAGGGGCTTGTGTACGTTGAGAAAAAAACTACATGGTTTTGAGCATAATTTGAATTTAAAACGGGATGAACCATTATTTGTGAAGATTGTTTCCTGATATTTCGGTACAGTTGCATGTCAACGATCTCGGGTCGCAAATCTTGTACCTAAATATTATGTTATGAACGAAAATCGAGTCAGTACCGTTTTATCAATATCGAGATAAATAGATTGAAAGCATATTGTATTCAAACCAGAAGTGATACAAAATAAAGAAATATACCAAAACTTAAAACCTGAGTAGGAAGACCAGAAATAACAATATTAGTCGCAATTTACTGTGCATAGTGGGTAGTGTTTAAATAGCGCAAGTTTTCCGGGACTTTTTCTAAAAGAATCCGTCTAGTTTGTATTCGCTAGTCTTTGCTTCATGGTTAGTGCCTTGTTTGACCACTTTTTATTTATAGTTTCATAATATTTTTTACAGCTCGGCGATAGCGGGGTGTATATCTGTCAAACACCGAGGTACTTAGGCCAGCCTGGATCTGAAGTGAGAGTAACACTCACTGTTAACCGACCCCAAACCAGTAAGTATATTACATCGGGTTCTTTGTAAATATAAACGCAATCGTAGAAAAATACTATGCACGATAATTGCTGTTGATTTTCTAATAAATAAAACTATAAAAAGAAACAATTCATCATCAGCATCCAAACTGAAGAAGTCATCTGCTGGACATAATATACTCCTACTATATAAATATTTCCAGGAAAACCAATTAGCAATTTGAAGATGATAGTAAAACCTCTTTTCTAGACGTTGACACCAGACCGCCGTTCACACCATGCAAGCCTCACCAGGCCACCTGCAGCAACGGCGAGTGCATCCTCAAGACTTTCGTTTGCGATGGAAAACTCGATTGCTCTGACAAATCGGATGAAGACATGTGCAGTAAGTCCTTGTTTAGTGCCAATCCATATTTTACTCATTATATACACAGAACGCAGAAGGCTCCCCTGCGATCCATTTTTTATGACTATACCTACTGTAGATGCGCTGTTATGATCCATCATAACAGCGCATCTAAAGTAGTAGAGTATAGTACAGTAGCAGTAGTCACCTACAATGGCCTGTGCTAGAAAGATATCCAGTCCTAACCTTTTAAAACCCGCGTCAATTATTTTTAGATTACAATGGCATCTGTGAACCGAACCAGTTCCAATGCGACAATCGCAAATGCGTGCTGAAGTCTTGGATGTGCGACTCTGATGACGATTGCGGCGACGGCTCCGACGAAAAGAACTGCCCTGACGTGGACCCCAACTCTCCCTGCCTGCCCATGGAGTTTTCGTGCCATTCTCAGTCGCAGTGCGTGCCTAAAAGTTTCCACTGCGATGGACGCAGCGACTGTCTTGATGGTTCTGATGAAATTGGATGCAGTAAGTTCCTACCTTATTAAAGGAATACAGTGTTTTTTTTATCATAAATAGAAATAGAATGATAAGATAGAACTTTACTTTAACTAGAGTACAAAAACTTATTCCAGGTGCCGTGTATATCACTAAACCACCTTACCCCGCTAACGTAAGGCTGAACCCCGGAGACACATTGATTTTGAGTTGCCAAGCTGTTGGTATACCCGAGCCTATCATCTCCTGGCGTCTTAACTGGGGGCACGTGCCTTCAAAGTGCACCTGGACTAACAGAGGTGGAGTCGGAAATCTGACTTGTCCTAACATGATGGTAGGTTCTGCTTACGGGTGAAGGATATTGTAACTTCTACTATAAAATTATTTTTTTTTCATTTGCATAAAATAGAGATGTAGCTAACGTGGCCTTTCTTTGCACAGCCGGATGACAGTGGAGCGTACTCTTGTGAGGCCATCAACAACAAAGGCACCACGTTTGCCGTCCCTGATTCCATCGTTTTCGTTAGCCGCACCGACCCTTGTCCCGATGGCTACTTCAACGAGTAAGTTTTACTTATACAGCTCTAGATTCAACACAAATTATTATAGGTAAGATATGCTACGCTGGGGAAGCCTGCGCAAGCGTTATCGTTTCCTGGAGAACATAGAATTGGCTTAACTAACAACCACCACCCGTCACGCAAAAGATGCCCACCCACTGGTGGGCATCTTTTACGGAAACCAGTCCTCATTTACTAAACCCCAGCACTCACGACAGTCTCTAGCAATTAATGTTTAATCATTTGTTTACAGTGAAGCACGATCCCAAAATGATTGCATTCGTTGCTTCTGCTTTGGAAAAGCGACACGATGCCGCAGCGCTGACCTCTTCACGTATAATATGCCAACGCCGTTAGGAGAAGGCGGAACCCGGCTTCTCGGAGTAGCCCTGTCGGGTGACGGTGAAGTCATGACTGATCCTTCCATCATAAACCATTACTACTACCAGTCTATGAGGAATGGTGCTGCGGTGAGTGAACCTAATGTTTACATACCCTCTTAGATTCCGCGATTGAAATCACTCTCCCAAATCGAAATTCAGACTACCTACGCCATCTTGCACTACTAAAGGTATCATTTTCATCTTAGGTGACCAAACTGGAATCTCGTGACGACAACTGGCTCGGCAACTTCCACCCATACTTGACGCTGCCTGAGTCTTACAACGGCAACCAGTTGACGTCATACGGCGGACACATCAAGTACACTGTCCAAGCACACGCATACGCCTTACAGCCAGAAGACGAAATCCCTGCTATCATCGTCAAGGTAAAACCACCAGATAATAACTGTCCTGATCTCACAGATAGATAGATCCATTCTTGGCGTTGCATTTTTAACTGAATTATTCTTCTTTGAAGGCTTTAGAAACGATCCAACGTTTACTTTAAATAGATACGACGGTCAACGTCCAGCGTTAAGTTATCTAAACCTGTGGTTCGGTTTGAAATAATTTTAAAATAGACCGGAACTTGTAAGCTATACCTAAGTAACTAAATATTCTTATTCCTTTAAAACTTACCGATGGAATGGATACAGCAATACTACATAAACGCACATAATGTGGTGCCGGAAAACGAATTACCTGCCGTTATCATTAAGGTCAGTATCACAGGGAGACTGCTAACAAGTACGATAAAAAGTTTGAGGGTATTTAGCCAACTCAATGGTCATACAGCGCGGGTAGTTGGTCTATGTGCAGCATATTTTGATATGAGAAAAGGCTTTCTACTTTTATAGCACCAATATTTAACCACAAATATTTATATCGCCATTGTGATTTGAAATTACTAACCTCAATTAAGGCAAGATATAAAAATAGTGTTTTTCTTTTGTGTGACTGACCAGACTATTAAAACTAGCTAATAATGTTTTAACTTTGTCTGCTCTAGGGTAAATACGCAACTCTATTCCACGTTTCTCAAAACGATATCTCGTCGTCGGAATCAGTCATTGAAGCTCGCTTCGTGCCGGAATACTGGGAGAAGTCTGGCCCCAACGGAAACCTCATCCCAACTACCAGAGAGGACATCATGATGGCGTAAGTTTCTATTAAAAACTACTATTGACTTTTTTATCAGGCTTTTTAGTATAGGCTGCTCTAATAGTTGTTATGACTCGGTGATTGCAAAGAGTCCGTCTGCTTGAAAGCAGTTTAAATCTATCCGCTTGAATTTTCAAAGGTTCATTACAGGCCGTTTTTGGCAATAAAGCTTTTCAATATCTCTCTACTTTTGTAAATTCATGAAATAAAGGCTCAGACAATAAAATTCTATGTCATTAGTAATAAGACGCTATATGTATATCTCATCGTGTTAAAACTATAGTTTTGTTAGATGTTTGTAGTGTTATCACGCGATGCCATTTGTTCTAGAGGTAAAAAATCAAGTTTCACGTTTACCTAAAGTTTTAATCCATCCAATTGTGCACAGGTTGGATGCCGTTGAAATAATCTTACTCCGCGCTGACAACAACAATGCTGGAGTGAACATTACCAACTTTGTGATGGAGTCCGCGCAACACATGAACAGTGGACTGGGAGCCGCCAGTCTCGTTGAGGAGTGCACTTGCCCTGAAGGTTACGATGGTCTTTCTTGCCAGGTTAGTTAATTTATATAGCAGTAAAAATATGGCTGTTTAAATATCTCTATTACATGTTACAGATTTAACAAAGTCTATAACTCTACTTACAGAAATGCAAGCCCGGCTACGTGCGTGAGAACAGTGGACCATGGTTGGGTCAATGTGTACGAAAGGCATGCCCTCCCGGCACATACGGTGACCCGTCAATGGGCAACGCTTGCAAGCCCTGTCCCTGTCCGCTTACCAACAAGGATAATCAGTTTGCCACCACCTGCTCACTAGGCTCAGACGGCTCCGTAACTTGCGACTGCTTCTCTGGGTAATTATGCTATTACAGCTTGCATGCCCATACCTAAAATTTTCCAGTTCTCTTAGCCAGCAATGCTTGCAAACCCAAACCCTCAAGTAGGCATGTTGGGTTAAACTGAGAGTGTGTAATGTGTTAAACTTTTAACAATGAACATCTTTTACAGCTATGAAGGAAAGACCTGTGAAAAATGTTCAGCTGGCTTCGAAGGAAACCCTCTAGTTGTCGGCGACTCTTGCCGGGTTCGAGTGACCAGCAATTGCAACCCGTTAGGAACGCGTCACGAGCAATTGCTCGGCGAGTGCATCTGTAAAGACAACGTGGTGGGCCAGTTCTGTAATCAATGCAAGAACGACTCATTCTACCTTTCAGAAGATTTCAGGTAGGCACATATCAATATGACATGACTAAATTGTTAGAGTTAGGCCGTTGCTGAACCAGGGTATGCACGTAGATTATTTAACAAATTGCCTGTGCTGGCATCAACTTAAATGTCTTCTACCAAAATCTACTACCCACATATAATGTGATATCAAAAAACAGTGATGAATTCCAACTTATGATTGTATTAAACTTCCTATCATTGCACTTTCTATTTCCGAAAGAAATTTTTTTCCTGTTTAAAAAACTGTTTTTTAGTTGGGGTATTTGATGAATGTCTTTCATTTAAATCTATTTTTTGTTACAGGCATGGCTGCGCGTCGTGTTTCTGCTCTGGGGAATCCCAACAGTGCATGAGCAGTAATCTCCGCCGCAAGACCACTTCCATAAACTTTAACATCCCTAGCATTGTCAACGAAGTGAAGGTCTACAACACTCTGCCTCAGGGAAATGGAAATTTCAGATACACTGCGCCAGTTGAGACGAACCTCCGACCAACGCTAACAAGGGGAGGTTTGGGACTTTCCGGTCTAGATAGATCTCAACCTACAGTCTATTACTGGAGTATGCCTCTTAGGTAATTTACTTCTGTTTCTTATCCAATTATTGAACTACTCTTAAGACATCGCTAAAGGATTTTTATTTAGGTAGCCACTAGGTAGGTACCAAACAATAAGCAAGGATGTTTACCGTGTCAGTCGGGATCACAGGCCACATCATAGGACTGGAATGAATAAAAACCTTGGACATGCACAAAACTGTTTCGTAATTTATGAATACTTTGCAGCTTCGCCGGTGATAAGGTGACGGCTTACGGAGGATTCCTACGGTATACCCTTGATAACGTTCCCAGTTACGTCGACCAGCGTCTTAAGAACAAAGCCGCTGATGTCCAGCTTATTAGCGTGAGTACCTCGAGCTCGAGATTCAAACCATTTTAACTATCGCACCTTGACCTTATATACCTGAGGCTTACAGAAAAGTTTTTCTAAAGCCTTTTCTGTACCTAAATTAACATTTTTTTGATTCACAGGAAAACCACATGAATTTCCAATACTTCGGAAACTTTAAACCAGCATACGAAGGCGTCCTAAATGTCAGTGTACAACTCTTGGAGAAGGGGTGGCAGAGGTCAGTTTCATTTTGTATTTCCTTTGTAAAATGAAGTAAAACCTAACGCTACAATTTACCAACTCTATGATCCGTTTTCAAGCTCCAAATAAAGTGCATCATTGACTTTGATGCACTTTTTAACATATTTACTAAGTATTTCTTCAGAAGTGTTTGAGTGTATTTAAAGCAATGTCACGAATGACTTCTATTTCAGATCTGATGGCAAGGATGTTCCCCGCGAGCATTTCTTGTTAGCTCTGGCTGACGTCAAGACCATTCTAATCAAGGCTACTTATTCTACTGATTCTATCGCGACACCTCTATTCGCTAGTATTGAGACTGCCGACTCCGATGGCGATGGCCCAGCTGCCTTGCACGTGGAGCAATGCGTGTGTCCGCCTGGTTACATTGGTACCTCTTGCGAAGACTGCGCTCCTGGTTACACGAGGTATGTCCCTCTTTCAAGCAATTTTCTTATAATTACCAACTACTGATTCAGTTTGCGTTGTGCTCTATTTCCTAAGAATGTTTTTTGATTGTGTTTTATTCTGTAAATCAGAGGCATCGGCGGACTGTACTTGGCTCACTGCGAAGCTTGCCAATGCAATGGACACTCGAATAATTGTCACCCGGAAACTGGACAATGTTACGTAAGTACTCACAAAGTTCATCTCATTCTCACACTACAGGAAGCACTCACAGAATATAAGGTTGAAGTTATTTTATTTTTCTGGAATCACGGTAGATTTAATAAAGGTAAGGCGCTCTAAAATTCCACAATTCCGTCATAAGCTTTGTGATGACTGTGGAGGAGACTGTCACCGTAGTCGGGTTCCTATTTATTTTTATCCACGATGAACGCTTGCTAGTGCAATGCTTGCAACATCGAATGCAGAAACCTCTCTTCTTTATTCGGTGGCTTGCAATATGGTCGCGTGTACAGCTACACTGGTCATACTCATGCTAACTCACTTTCTAGGAATGTATGGACAACACAATTGGTGCACGTTGTGAGATCTGCAAGGACGGTTACGAGCGTGACGGATACGATAACTGCATCGCCTACGATACTCCTACCACCTTAACGCCATGCCGGTAAGGCCAACAGTAAAAGTTGCTTGCTTCGCAGTTAATTTATTCTGTCTACTGCTTCAACGAATAGAACAAGTCACGCGTAATTGTTTCAAATGTTTTAAAAATTATTTGACATATTTGTTCAGCTGCGACTCTCGTGGCGTCACGGAACCCTGCGACACTGATGGCTCATGTTCATGCAAGAGAAACGTTGACGGAGATTACTGTGACCGCTGCCGAGCCGGCACCTATGGACTCGACGCTGCGAATCCCGACGGCTGCACCCCTTGCTTTTGCTCCGGGGCCACCAACGAGTGCCAAGAGGTAAACTCACGGAACTTTTCTATTAGGAATACTCTTTGTCAGACGTGTTAGAGGCTTCAGACGTCACCTTCGGAGGTCTTAGAAGAGTTTTGACAGAATCTTAATGCAAATCGTATCGAAGTCAATTTGGATAAGTTACCAGTTAATTTGGACAAATGCTAACGATTGTATCCCTATCAATCTTTATGACATCTGAGGTAGAGGTAGAGTGTGCAATCATTAGACGCGTTATTTTAATAAAACACTTTTGTTTCCGCAGGCAAAGTACTACTATCGAACTGCGATCCCCGCACCGATATTCGGCGATAACTATGGAGGTTACACTATTATGGACATCAACGCCGAGACAATCATCAACGATCAGTTTATGCCTCAACCGGACAAGAGCGAGCTCTTGTACATCTTTACCTTCCCGGCTGATAGGGACTTGTACTGGTCTCTACCCGTATTCCCTGGTAAGTACATATTGTATATTATGCATAAAACATACCTCGGACTACACAGATCTACTAATGCTCTTGGCTTGCAATATGTCACGTCTGGAATAACTAATACGAGTAGATAGGTTTGTGCAAAAAGTTGACAATTTTTTTTTTTTTTTTTTTTTTTTTTTTATACAACTAGCTGATGGAACAAGCAGATGGCCCACCTGATGTTAAGTGGTAACCATCACCTATAAACAGAACATTGCCCCGTAGGTCACGCACAATAGGAACGTGCCCTACGATGCACTGCCCTGCGTCCATCAACTTGAGGCATACAGATGTTAAGCCTCATGTGCCTGTAATTACACCGGCGACCACACTCTTCAAACCGAAACACAGCGTTGCTGCTTGGCGGCAGAAAAAGGCGTGGTGGTAGTACTTCCCCGGACGAGCCCTTCACAAAGAGCTCTACTACTCTTATTTTATTTAACAGGGAACAGAGTGCTTTCTTACGGAGGTAGTATCTCATTGAGACAGGAGTTCACCAGCAATAGTGGCTACAGCGTTGTATCGGAGCAGGGCAATGACGTCATCCTTATCGGCGATGACGTGTCAGTCTCTTGGTACAACCCTAACCAGCTCCGCTCTGGCGAGTCTTTGGTAAGTTCTGTTAGATCATTTCATCCCCACCATCTACAACCTTTAATCAAACGCTAGATTATGCAAGCTTTTTAAAAAAAATTACCCTCTTCAAAAATATAAAGAAGAGGTTCTCAATTCTACTGTATTTTTTTTACAGTTACTTCATTACTTTTACTGTTTGAACTTTGGTGATTCTTTTTTCGATCGAAAGCTGGCCATGTTGTCATGTTGTCCCAGTTAAATTTGAGTCAGATCTGACTAGTAGTTATGTATGATTGTATTATCCAGTGCATTTGAAGGCTGTTTTTTTTCTCTAAAGATCTATAATTGACACAATCACCTGCTAGAATAATACAAAATAAGGTATCTTCATTATCTACATTGTAACCGTTACTCCACAGAGTTTCCAAGTACCTCTGCGCGAAGAAGGATGGACTCTTTTGAACTCAGCCGAAGCAGCTGATAGAAGCGATTTCATGCACGTACTGAAGAGCCTCAGACGTGTGCTCGTCAAGGCCACTTTAGCTGAAAACATCCTCTCCACTTCCATAGCAGACGTATCGATGGACACCGCCACCGACCAAATACAAGTGAATGCGCAGATCGCCAAGGGAGTTGAGGTTAGCAATGTTCAGTGGTGCCGTATAGCACCATCTTTTATTAACTTATAAAGGATGTAACATACCTTTGCGTAGATGAAATAAAAAATTACTCATTAATTAATTAAAACTTAAAATATTTACTTGTTGGTAATCGATCGAGAATCAGGCCTTAGTATTTTAATACCTATTTGTCTTCTAGATCTGTATGTGTCCTCCCGGTCACCTTGGCACCAGTTGCGAGACCTGTGCTGCTGGGTACTATAAAAATGAGCAAGATTTCTGCGTGCAGTGTCCATGCAACGATCACGACTGCCAGCTAGACACCAATTCACAAGTTGTATGCAACTGCCGTCCGCCATACACCGGCCGCGATTGCTCTACCATCGGTAAGTCAAACTTATTAAAGAACATGAACTCTTTGGGGCTGAAAGTACCTCTATACGCTGCAGTAGACGGAAAACAGATTTGAGCTCTGTCGATGACGATATAAGGTCTAATGCCGTTGGTCGCGCTTCTCAATAAACTGGAGCTGTGTAAATGACTGACATGTACTTATTTATGCTCTATGATGCTGACATTACGCCCCTTTATAAGTTTAATAAAATAGTGTATGTATGTAAGGATATTTTTCAGATATTTATAAGCAATACTTTCTTGAAGCTGTAGGTAGGTAGATTTATTGTTGAATCTGTGCTAACCCAATGAAAAAAAACGACAAATAAAGCAGAAACCGTAAAACAAGTATCATTGAATTTTGTAATGAATAGTGATGAGGCGTCCGGAGCAATTTTGCAAATCAAGGAAAATACCCGAGGGAATATATACAATTGCATTGTATTTTTTGCCAACCACAGTGGCTGCAAATACCGCTATTGTTGAACTATTATGAAGCTGACGAGAGCATTGTGCATTGACGTTGGTCAGATTATACGACTTGGCATAGACTGCTTTTTTTTATTAACTTATGTCCATGTCAGGGCTTGTTTTATTAATTCGGGGCAGAACTTATTTACCACATGCTATGATACCTATTAGCATGTCATTTCTACTCCTATATGAACCAATTCCTGTTTAAAAAGTAATTATCATTTCATTCCAATCCACATTGCACTAAGCTCCCAAAGAAAGTAGGTATACAGAACTGTAGATAGGTACTTAAAGATTCACCGCTGTTCGAACATGTTAACCAAATTGTTTAACAACTAGGATTAGTAATGGAACTCCACCCGACATTAAGAGACGACTACGACCCGGAGTTCAAACAAGTCACGTTGACGTGCAAGTATCGTGCGCCGGAGCCTCTCACGATAAAGTTCGTGGTGGAAGGACGGGATTACGGGCCGTTGAAGCTTGCAAACGAGTCGTCTCTCCACTCTGACGGCTGGCACGGCGAACACGTCATGCAAACTTTGTGGGACACGCGGGAGGATGGCAAGATATATGAATGCCATACCATCACGCAGAGAGGCTCAACACTCGGCGTGCTCTTCACCGATATGAGGAAATCAATCCTGGAAGGTGACCACGCGGCCTAACGCTTCGAAACCAGCTTGCATCTGTGACTCAATGTTCGATGTGGATAATACCGCCACCATCATAAGTAACAAGCTGTTAGGTTCGTCCAATGTCGCTGTTTTGTTCCCGAGAATGTGTCTGTTACAATGTTATGTAAATACAATTGTATTTGTTCTGCTAAATGTTAATGTAAGAACGTGCGTCAGTCAGTTCATAAATCATCATTTTTATGTTATATTGTTGTTAAATTTTGTGTTTCACACAATCTTGCCTATTGTTTTATGGAGCGAGATGACTCTATATTAATAACCAGATAATTATTTACTTTTATGTAACTGTGCCTGATGTCGGAACTATAACTATGACTTAATGTATCCACAAAAGTCATAGTTATAATTTTTATTTTAAAGTTGTACTATTTTGTAGAGAATGCTTAAATGATTTATCTCGGCTCCATAATCCAGTACTGCCATCACGTCACACCGCTCGTTTATTACTTCCGATATATGCTCTAAATATGCTTTCCTATCATCACAGGTGGTGGACAGCCGCTAGTGACTACTAACCGTCCCCCAGTGCCGCAGTCCACAGTCTCTGTTCGCATCACCAACAACAAAGACAAACAAAACATAATTATCCAAGAAATAGGCAGTAGTATCAACTTGGTTTGTGAGGTATGTATTCTGTGAAGCTAGACTTTACTAGGCATAATCCTACTAATATTATAAACGCAAAAGTTTGTAAGTATGGATGGATGGATGTTTGTCACTCTTTCACGTAAAAACTACTGAATGGATTTTAATGAAACTTTACAACAATATAGCTTATACATCAGAATAGCACATAGGCTACTTTTTATCCCATAAAAATACCGGGATTTAAAACTACGCGGGTGAAACCGCGGGGCGCAGCTAGTAACAAATAATTAGAGATTTAAAAAAAAGTTCACAAAAGTTTTGCTAATTGTGGTTATACATATACCAACGGTATGATTGCCCATAATTATCCCTATCGTAAATTTGTACTTGACCTACTAGATACTAGATGTTTGAGCCTACGGATGGGATCCTAACTGTTGAGGATGTATCCGGGGATGTCTTCAATAACTTCTTTATATGTTCAAAATATTTAACGTATATTTCGTTAAAAGATGCTAATTACAATTTAAAACGAATAGGTGTTGTAACGGATGGATAACGAATGCGTTGTAAAGTCGTGAAGTTGACGTCAAGTCATTGACACGTATGAAGTGATATAGACGTAGATATAGATCTGAGGGAATATCTGCCATGCTTGGGCTGTTCTCTTTTTTACAAGGTTTTACTTTCACAGGCCGATAGCGAGTTCACGCGCCGCCTTTTACTGTCGTGGTCAAAGGTAGACGGTTACCTACCTCAAGACAGGGCATTCTCTGACGAGTACTCTGGCGTGCTCCGCATCACTAATCTGCAGATAACTGACAGCGGACAGTATCTGTGTCAGACCAGCGATGGACATTCCACCGGACAGGCATCGGTGACGCTCAAAGTACCAGGTAAGTTCTTGGGATAAAAATAATGCACTGATCACTAAGCTAACTGAAAAATAAATGTGTTTTTCATAGCTTTAAAGATAATGCTTTACATTCTTATATCAAATGCTATCAAATGAGATGTTGACACCATGACATGTCTCTTTTTTGAATCTTGTTTCAATCTTTTGTTTCAAATTTTAATGTCATCATTTATAAGATATTAAAAACAAGGTATTACAAATGATACGTTTCTGACACATTTCCTTATGTCCTTGCCTCCTGGAACAGTTGTACCGTTGAACGTTCTCTACGCTAAAGGTAACGTTAATCGTTAACATTTTTTACGCCTAACCATGATATAACAGAGATGTGCAAGTGCAATCTCTGATATATCATCTGTTCCATACCTACACAATAGGAAATTTATGAATATAACATAGTCATACAAATTATATTTTTTGTTTGAAATCTCCGCAGACTGATTGTAAACTACTGGAGATAAACAAAAATAATAAAATTATAAATGGGATTACTTTATTGTAGCAAACCAAATGGTACTGCCAACCGTGGAGATTCGTCCCCCGGTAAAGGAGTATTACGCAGGCGACCGCATCCAGCTGGAGTGCATCGCTTCTGGCAGTCCCCAACCTACCATCTCATGGCAGCGCGCCTCACGCCAGCCCCTTCCCACCAATGTTGAGCACTACGGAAACCTTTTGATCATTGAGAGGGCTAGGGAGGAGGATTCTGGCGAATACAGGTTCGTTACCTATTGGATGGTAGGGCGAATAAAACTATATTCCATGATTTTCAGATTGTAAGCTCAACTCCTTCACCATAATAGGAGAGCACTAACAAAGAAACCATATTTTTAGGGGAAAATCCAGAAGGTAGTCATGTTGCTTATTTTCAACAGCTGTATCGCTGAAAACACCGTTGGCTCAACTGACCGGGTAGCCGTCATCAGGGTGCGCCCGCGTCCTGCTAAGCCAATACGCGACAGACTTATAGTCCAACCTAAATCAGCCACGGTGAATGAAGGGCAGAGCACCACAGTTGTTTGCACTGGTTCACCCAATGTGCCAGCCGGAACTATCGACTGGGTCAGGTACGTTAAATTGGAGTTGTAGTAAGAAGTGATGATGACTTAAGGAACCATTTAATTTAAAATAGAAAAAATGTGTAATAAGGTACAGGTCATACAGACATTTAAAGGGCTTCAATTTAACTATGAAAAACCACTAAAATCATATTTTGTCGGCCTATCTCTGAAACTTAAGAGTCCGGTGACAGCGGCTCGCAATTTCGAGGTGCGATTGGCTATTATTTCATTTTATTTCATTTCGGGGAGGTTGTTTGAAATAATAACTCTAAAGAAACACGCATAAATACTGTTCGAACACAAATAATACAATAATATAAGGGAAATGTGCTTGAGTCAGAAATCATTTTGGTATTAGGTAAACGTAAGACCAAACATACTAATACCAAAATAATTTCTGACTCGGGCATGTTTCCCTTATATTATTGTATTATTTATGTTCGAACAGTATTTATGCGTGTTTCTTTAGAGTTATTTTTTCAAACAACCTCCCCGAAATTAAATGAAATGAAATGAAATAATAGCCAATCGCACTTCGAAATTGCGAGCCGCTGTCACCGGAGCCTTAAGAGCTTTAAATAGCTAAAAATCTTGTATTTTACATCAAAAAAAAAAATACAACTGCAGTAAATGATTAATATTTAGATTGGTGAAAGTCAGGCGTTTTAAAAATCACATTCCATATCAACAGACAAGACGGCGATCGCTTCCAAGCAAACGTACGCTCCGACAACGGTGTGTTATACATCGATGTGGCCACACTAATAAACGCAGGCGTTTACGTCTGCCAGACGCATGGCGCAGACGTTGCTCCTGAACCTGTACTTCTGACAGTTCTGACAACAGCTCTGCCCTCACCCGACCAAGCACCAGACGTCACTATTCCAGTGCAGTATCTTAAAGTCCCCAGTGGGGAAAGCAATAAGATCGACTGCTTCCCTCGTGGACAACCTTTGCCAATCGTTAGGTGGACGAAGGTTAGTTTTAGTATTTTTGTAGCCGATTGTATTTCTACTCCTCTTTTAACTTGTTTATCTCCTCTATTAACTTCCACCTGCTCTGATTGCACTGGCACTGTCAAAATTGCTTTGAAACAACTAGGTAAATGTTAAGCCCAAATATTTTGTAAAAAGAGTTTGTAGACTTTTAAACAATTTCGTATCTGATACGAATTATAACTAGTTTTAATGTATCTAACCTAAATATATTTCTATTCCAAATGATTACTCTATCGGTTCAATTGATTTCGTCCATAAAAACGTAACAAACATACAGATACACTGTAACATTTATATTTATCTAAAAATCTAGAAAATATTTACGTAACGCTTTTTAACGCGTTTTCTTAGTACGAGAATGAATTTGGGCGCGGTGTCAGCCAACGCGGTGACTCGCTGATTATCAATGAAGCGGAGGAAAGCGACGCTGGGTACTACGTATGCCAGGCACTTGACAGGCGAGACAACAATGTGCTCACCTACAAATTCGTTTACGTTGAAATTGAGAGTAAGTTACCCATTACCAATCGAAATTCCTTTTGTTGGGGTTCCGAACCTTCAGATATAAATTTGATCGCATTTCTTGTGTTATGAAGTCCGCTGGATCAACTTCGAGACCTCAAAATAGTTACAGAACTGCTTGGGCATAATCTGTTTTTGTTTGTTAGAAGAATTAAACTACAGATTAAACTAATTCGCATAATTATGTACCAACGGATTTTAATGAATTTGTCCTTATTTATAAAAAAAACATGATGATGTCTAATGAACTAGGTTTAATCTATAAATCTAAGTGTCAGAGGAAAACTATGACCAAATACCTCAAACATGGGCTAACACTCCCTCTTGGTTGGCAGAGCGTGAGAAACCATTGGTGGAGGTATGGCCGACGGGTGAACAGCCTGTGGCCCTTGGGAATACGCAGTTTGAGTTCACCTGCCGCGTGAATGCCGGCATCCCAGCCCCAGTCATAACTTGGAGCAGAGCCGGTGGACGCGAACTGTCCTCGCACGTAGAAATCAAACCCAACAATATACTCAGGTAAGTAGCAGGCCTGTGCAAAGCTTACGGATGTTGGTAGATGAAGAGAACTCAAAATCGTTGTAACTGGAGAATGTAGGAGGCTTTTAGGTCCAGCAGAGAATTGCCTCACGCTGATAATGAAGTTAAATTAGATTTACATGAGCTCACGACCTCTTTAGTCTGCCAAAAAATTTGTCGACTGTAAACCGAACTACTTTATTGTAACGTTTCTTAAAAACTTTGCTAATATCAAACTACAAACAACAGGTTTGAGAAGATCGAAGTGAACGATGAAGGCGAGTACATCTGTACTGGGGACAACTCCGTCGGCAGTTACAGTGCTAGTGCCGTTATTAAGGTGCGCTCGCCGCCCGAGATCACCATTACTCCAAGAAACTACATGGAAGTGACCTCAGGAGAATCCGTGTCTATGGAATGTCGTGCTGAAGGATACCCTGAGCCATGGGTCACTATTAAAGGTACTATCTTCATATATTCTTTGAATAGCCTTTAGGTTCACGTATACAGGAATGCTATTACACAGACAAGGCTTTCCACGTTGTTATCTAGGTAATGATTTATAATAGACATCTGTTATACACAAAATTATTTTCTCCGAGTATTCCTATATTTCACCACCATGTAATGCTCAGGACCCGACCAGCGTGAAATATCATCAAGCTCTCGGATCGCATCACTCCGCTTGACGTCAGTCACCGAGAGAGATGACGGAACCTACGCATGTGTGGCAACCAACCTCGCGGGCACTATTGAAGATTCCTTTGTCATCAGAGTAGAAAGAGGTGACGGAGGCTATGACTACGCTGGTGAGATTTCTTTTATGTTGCTGCTTTATTGTTTTCATTTTACTTCCGGGCGAAACATGCCTAATTCGGGAGTCTTAAATTTATCAAGTTACCCACTAATAATCGACAACAATCAAAAACCATGTACCTAATAGAAATTATTCCTTGTTTTAAAAACAAAAGTCTAGTAAGTTCCGGAGCAAAAAAATGCTGAAATGCTTATAACCGTTAAAAAGAGACCTATGAATAACAAATCCAACACTGGACAGCTGATCCTAACTGGTCAGTTGTATAACAAGTTCCCGGAACTCAGTATTGTAGTGTCCTCTCGGGGCTTCACTTAACTACCCAATGATATACCAGCAGCACACCTATTCACTAGTTTTTGCTCTATCATATTCTCGTTATTCCTCAGTGTACTCAGTGTTGCGGCAGTGAAAGTGGCCAGGACAATTTATAGATCTTTAGGGTTGATAGCTAAACCGGAGCTACATTTATGCTATACGGTACTTACACTAGTGTATTTCACCATATTAATTCAAAACAATGTTTTTAGTTTCGCTTTTTAAAATGTAGATATGCCTACCTGTGTATTTTTTATTTAAGCACTGTTATGTATACCCTTGTATTTTAAAGGCTTTGAAATAGTTCTTTCAACTTTGATTCAAAGAATGACTTGACTGAAAAAGACCTAGGATTGGTTTCAGTCTATCATTTTATGTTTGCAGGTAGCGGTGATATAGATATCGACCCTTTCCAACCCGAACCAAACCAACCTAACCAGCCTTACCAACCATACCAACCTTCCCAAGACCCAGACGTATTCTCAATACCGGGATCACGTGACATGATTGTCTTCGAAGGAAAAAATGTATCCATGTAGTAAGTATTTATTATATATGCTCCTGATTTCATACCGATTGTATTGTGTATGGTATTTATTTTTATGATATGAATATTGCTCACGTGTTTTTTATTAAAATTGGATCAATTAAGATATTTCACTTTGAGCACTTGTATCAGAAAATATTACATTACCCCTTTAAAAATATATTACTTGTTTCATTTAACAGTTGTAACGTAACAAACGGCTACAGCCCGGTTTGGGGCCGTGGGGACTTACAGCCATTACAGAGGAACGCTGAACAACGAGGAAACTATTTTTACATCTACCAAGTAAGCACAATGTGTACGCTTCTATAACAAAGTCCCAAGCGAGATTCATCAGTCGTCGATTAGCAAATTCAAAAACAATGAAAACTCTTTAACAAAAGAAAAGCTCACTATAAAATATCCGCTTATAGATGACAAAATAAACAATTATGTACGTCCATATTATTTTGAAGAGCACCATACAAAAAAACGCTAGGAACCAAGCTTAGTTTCTTGCCAGTTCTTCTAGGCTTTGGTCGCGACCAACTGGCGGTAGATTCCTCTAGTATATGACGTTTCAAAGATCCCTGTGATTGTACTGAATACGGACCTTGATTTTGATGTTTGCACTTGTTCAAATGTACCTTCTTAAATATTTAAAATAGTGTGCAGGTTAAAGGTATCGTAGACCAACACAATAAGGATGTAAATCGGGGGAATACTTCAAATTCAATTCTTTTCAATCAGTACTCTAACAGTTGAGGCATTAACGTGTATCTTGTACGTTCAAACTCCTTGGTGCTAGTCTTAATTTGCCGTAAATAACCACAGGTGACCAAAAAAGATGCTGGCCCATACGTCTGCCGAGCTTACAATTACGACACTCGCGAGGTCCAAACAGCCGTATACCAGAACGTCAGGGTACTCAAAAAGTTCGCCATCACACTGAAGCCTGACAGGCAGGTGGTCCAACCTGGAAACTCACCAACTGTGGAATGTGTTGTCGATGCTGAAGACGTCATTGATATCACCTGGCAGCCCATCACGAAACCTTTCTCAAGGTAAGGAACAAAGTTATAAATTTCAGTTGAAATTACAGTCATACACATTAAACACACATTAACAGTCATCACAATAAAGTCGAAATTGTATATAGATGTTTATAATTATGTTTATGTTTTTGACGACCTCTGTGGCGCAGTGGGCGAGAGCCTGCCTGTGTGTTGCGGGTTCGATTCCCGCCTTGGAACAAATTTGTGTACGATCTGCAGAAATTTGTTCCGATGGTCTGGGTGTTTTCTATGTATAATAAAAAATATCTATCTATGTAAGTATATAATGTATTTAATATATCAGTTATCTAGTACCCATAACACAAGCTTTGAATAGCTTACTTTGGGGCTAGATAGTGCTGTGTGGATTGTCCAGCATTATTTATTTATATAGATACTAGTTTAATTAATTTATTAAACAGCCGTGGTCGAGGGAAGAATCACTCTGCCCGGTTCTGGCAACATATCCGATACGTCGGGAAAATAAAGAAGTTATAACGCGATAAATACCCGTGTACAATAACTTCAATATGTGTTATGATCGCGAATGTTTAAAAGAGAGATTTAAAAGAGAGCAACAACGTCTGACTACTAAACATAGAAACTGCGGCCACTAATCCGCATGTCATGCGTGATGATTGCAGCAAACTAATGACCAATTTGAGCTGATTACGATGACGATGGGTGTTTAGCGTGATCTATTATTATTATTATCTATTATTTCACTACGCACCGGATCCGAGTAGGCCAAATGCTAGTAAAGCTAATCTAAATAAAAAAAATAACCGCCTGATAGCTTGTCTTACTGTTCCATATCATTAATATACGTAGGATATCAATCAAGTAGTTTTTTTATTGCAGCCGTGTTAAGGTTCTCAACGCCACTCTGATCTTCCAACGGATCGCCATTGAGGATGCCGGTAAATACATGTGCGTAGTGAGAACCCAGTACACCACTGCCAACTCCACGGCCGAAGTTATTGTCGTAGGTACGTACCTGAAGAACCGATGAACCTTGCTTAAAGTTCAAGTTTGTTTTACTCTCACGCTGCAAACACACGTATCTAGAAAAATATATCACTTTGCAGTTCATTCATTTCATGAAGACGGGGTAATCATTGAATTCTGTTCATAATGTCAACAACATAAAGGTCACCCGATGCGCCTCGGTGAAGTGAATGAACTATGCAAAAGTATTTGTAAGGGGTTTACTGAATAAGTCTTACCATTGTTCTTTTATGTACCAAGTCGCTTTAAATTCTCTTTGATCTTAAGAAGAGTCTCAAGCGTCTGCTCATATGTGTCAGTGAAGGTGAAGTCAATAACATCACCTTAAACTTTTTTTCATTTTATTGGCATGGCATTATTAACCTAATGAATAAATTCAAATATATCAAGTTATCCAATGTCCTTTGTAACAAACTTCACACCAGTCTCTTAAACATTAATCTTTCTAAAACTATCTGACTTAGACAGAAAACCTCGAGCACATATTGTGATCTGGTAAAACAATTGGTCCAATGAGACCTTTTAATTTGCAGTTAACGTATGAAACTGCCACAATTCACATAACCGTGCTTTTTATTTTACTTTTGACTCGCTTGTGTGGATGGGGTTTTCATTATGTTACGTCTTTTTTATAAAGCAATTAAAACATCAAAACGGAGTGTACTTTCTGTGTAAGGACACTCTGTACCAGCAACTTTAGGTTGCATTCGGTGACGTAACGTAAAGACCGCCGCCTGACCAATAACCCGTTCTTAGAGGAAAGCGCTGTGGCGAACACAGAGTCGCACGAACACGAGCAATGGGTGCACTCTGGAGCCGGCGTCGTGCTTAGCTGCAACGTGAGCAGTTCCGGCACCGTCGTCCGCTGGACCAAGGACGGTGGCCGGATCCCCAGCTCCATTCGCCAAAACCGTGATGGCTCTCTCTTCATCAAAGTAGCCCACGTCTCACACTCCGGAAGCTACGTGTGCCACATACAGGACACGTACGGCAGGCAAACGAGCAATTACATCAACCTCCACATCGAGGGTCAGTCTATCTCCGGTCGCTAGCGAGCTTCAACGTCTCTAACAAAGGCATGCTTAGTCGAGCCATAACTAGCGTTTTCTTATTAACTTTGAGTAGAGTATGGTTCTACCGGCTTCTCCGTCGAGTCACATACATAAATTCCTTTTTTGAGGTACTAGTGCAATGTTAGATTCAAACAATTTGGCTTAACCATTGTAGAGTTTATATACTCGTATTAACATTTTACGAATTTAGCAAAAATTTTTGGTGAAAGTCTGTTTTATGGCTGACTAGTAGCACTTCGGAAAAATCCAATTCTCACAATAATATCAGGAACTAATGTTGTACTCCGGAGATTGAAGTCGGTAAATTCCTTTAGTAAAAGTCCACTTGTTCGTAAAGGTATTGAATGTCTGTACACGGAGTTCCGTTGTATAGACGACGGCAGTTGCATAAACGAAGATCTGGTCTGTGATGACTTCGGGGACTGTAGCGACCGTAGCGACGAAGAGAACTGCCTGTTAAGAGATAAACGTGACTCGCAGTCAGCTGGTAATCATTCGGTGTGGGTTGTGTGATAGCGCTCTGTCGTCGGGGCTATGTCGTTACTACTACTGGTACTACTACTGGTTTGTTTCAGCATTTTGGGTTGTGTTTCTAGCTCTATACTCTTGTTTTGTTGGTAGTTTTAGTTGCAGAATTATAATTTCAAAATATTTATTTTATTCAATTTATATTTTATCTATCGCAGTGCGTCTGTCCTTTTTGGTTTGGGTATCCTAGTTGCTTGTGCATTTTTGTTGGGTTTATTGTTTTCGTAGTGTAAAATGTTTTAATTAGTTGTTGTATCGTAGTGTGTGCATGATTAGCTTTTTAAACCCTTTATTATGTTTATTATTTTTTTGTGATAACTATTGTGTAGCAGGGATAATACAATGTGAGCTGGATTTGTTGGAGTTGGTCTTCATTGTTTTAAAAATGTCATGCGTGTTTGCATTTTGAGTCAACTGTTTTGGGTTATTTTAGGTGCACCTGAGCAAGCTCTGGTACGAATCGAGCAGCCAAACAGAGCGTACAGAGAAGGAGAGAACGTGGAAGTGTCATGCAATTCCATGTCTCGCGACATCATCGTGGAATGGATCAAGCGCGATGACCAGGGAAACCGGCAGCATGTTGATTCTAATGTGAGTGTCCATCCACTGTCGTTTCCGTTATTTATACAATTTTATTTGTGTAAGATTTTCATTCTTCGTAGTATCAAAAGAAGTTGAAAGGGGGTAAATACACACCCTTGGTTTTGTAATCAGCCTGTTCTGGCGTACTGCTGGGCAATTGCCTCCACATTTTAAAACGACTTCAAAAAAAGGTGAAGGTTCTCAACTAGGCTGTATTTTATTTTTTTGTTTGTTACATCATAACTTTTAACTGAGAATATAGATTTTAATGATTCTTTTTTTAATCAAAAGCTGGTACTTGTCCACTAGTCCCATTTAAATTTTAGGCATATCTGACGAGTGGTTTTTGAGTTGTAGTAGTATGAATTTATTTTCCAGTGTTTTTTTTCGAAAGACTTGTACTTCCACTCATCTCGATCGCACGCCTGTTTCGGCCACCGTTTGCAAAACACGTGCAGATCTTGTTTGTAAAATATTTAATATATTGTACTATAAATTAGACATTTGGCGGCGGATCTATGCTCATGATCAGCGGCGTGGCGGAAGAAGACGCTGGCGTGTACCAGTGCATTGGACGCAACCGCTTCGGACAGAACTACACCGACAACTTCGACCTGGAAGTATTGCCCGGTGAGTATTTAGCATTGCAGCTTTTAACTTGTAGGAATCCGGAACTTGAGAACATGATTCTAGATTAGATAGATTTTCTATTATTCATTCACTCAATGTCGAGTTATTGGCTTTCTGGAGAATAACCCTCTTAATCATTATCCCTGCCATTTTGTAACGGCTCTATAGAGTATTCTTGTCACGGTCACATTCATGCCAACGAAAAGAGACAGCAATAGACTTATCGGTCTGATAAGCTATTGGCACGCTACGTCCATTATGCCGAAAGGCCTATGTCATTTATATTTTCTTATATTTCCTACAAATATTGATCTTGGTCCGAAGCATATGGTATGCTGCGTGTGACTTGCGTCTGCGGTCACTATCAGTTTTCTATAGGAAATGGTGATATGAATTGCTGTCAGCCATTCTATTAATTATATGAATGCCACCCAGCTAGGTCTCTTTGTTTTGGCTTTTTCTCCATGACGCAAACTTTCGATCTTAGGCGGCTTATGGATTTCTATATCACACAGAGTGTGATATTTTTTTTTAATACTCGGGATCCAGCACATGACTGATTATGCGTTGAACCTCGAACATTAAAAAAAGTGAACCTTCGAAGGAAGACCTCTAAAGGTGTAGCCTTTTTTATCCTACCTAATCACGACGTACCTCTAGATATCTCTAAAGCGCCCGAAAAGGCTATTTTGCAATAAAATCTAAGCATGCTTCTATGATTCTTACTAATCTATTGCTAATTTTCTAGGAACAGCGATAGACTTACCGCGGTATAGCGATGAGCCCGTAAAGGAATACAGTGCAGCTCTACGTTCTGCTGTTGACATACCTTGCATCCATGAACTAGAAGACCCCACCAGCATCCGCTGGCGCAGGGAATACACAGCTGTGCCTGTAGATGCCAGGAGCAACCAGGTCAGCATCTGTAAATTAACTCAACCACAATAATAAGCAGACACTCTTAAATATTAATAAGAGACGTTATTATTGTGTGCACACGACGAAGATACTAAAACTTTCTATAATACTAAACTGTTCTAGTATCCTCGCCGTGTGTGGGGGTTCAAAAGGAGGGTTATTTTGATTCCATTCGGTATCGGATTTAGGATGTAATACAATTTTTGAATTCAGAATACGATGGCTCTCTAAAATCCTGTCGGAAACGAACTTTACGCGATTTTGACATCTTCACACAAAGCTTTTGACATTACGATTCTAAAAGATAACGTGTGTCTTTCCGCCAGCTATTCGGTGGCGGAAACCTTTCCGTGAAAGGTCGTAAGTCCTACCTGTCGTTTAAAAACTATGTAAAAACTCTGATTTAATACATTTGCTTGTAATTTTGCTAAAGTTGCCAACACGT
Source organism: Plemyria rubiginata (assembly GCA_963576535.1). Lineage (NCBI taxonomy): Eukaryota > Metazoa > Arthropoda > Insecta > Lepidoptera > Geometridae > Plemyria > Plemyria rubiginata. The sequence continues at coordinate 2,366,046 of OY754905.1, forward strand.
CGCTAAACAATTTTATTATTCACTTAATATTATTGTGGAATGGAATTTCACGTTGATTCACTGAGAGACGGTACGTAATACGCGCGGTAGGTACGTGCCTTAAAAAAACTGTCAATTGACTTTCCGTAGCGAATCCGATACCTTTCCGTAGCGAATCCGATACCGATGAATCAAAATAGCCCCCCTAGGTTTCACTAACTCAGAGTAACGCTATTCTATCATCTGATTAAAGCACTCAGTTTTTGTTATTGAAAAGTCCACTTTTTGTAGTCATTATTTTTATTTTAGCCATTATACCTTGGTCAGAAGCAAGTAGTTAAAAATAAGAGAGGACGATCAATTCAACCAATGTATAATAAAAAATGTATTTGCCGTTACTCTTTGATGGCTAATCCTGTTCTAAATAGAATAGTGAGCAATATATTAAAATACACTCGACAGCAAGAAATTGGGGTCATCGCCACATATCTGAGCCAACCTCGAATCTAAGAACAATTTATCATATAGATTATTAAATTAATAATATTTCGTCATATATATATATTTGATTGGCCGTGTTTTAAAAAGAGCTAGAATAAAGACCTGTGATATATATATAATAAAGTTGCAGATGCACTTATCCCAATTTATTGATCTTGAGTGTATTATGCACTTAAATAATTTACTGTGGAGTGTGAAAATACCATTTTGGAAACATTTCCGGGCCTTTGGTACAAACTTCACGGAACCAAAACAAGCAAAAAAGGAAGCGAAAATTTTTAAAAAAAAAGTTACATCTCCAAATGTTAATTAAATGAAATGTAAAATTTTGTTGAGGGCTTATTATAAGCCCAAATTTACAAGCACACCATTAATCCTTGTAACTTAGAACAGTGCCAATATTTACTCCAACCAAATCAAAGCGGTCTTTATTCAGTTCAACACAAGGATCACTTTTAAACGTCTCAGAAGTGTTGCTAGTGGCTAGGTGAATCTAACACTGCTAGTTCCTCGAGACCGAAGCCTAAAACACAGACAATAACCCAATTTCGGCCGAAATTTTTAAGGTTTTCAAAGTGTTCTTTTCACACCCTCTATGTCAGCACACTTTTCACAGTTAGTTTCACATTTAGTTTATGTAGACTACGTATTGCAGTCTACTTAAAACTGTGAACTCACCTTTTTTACACAATATTAATCTTTTAACAAAAACAGTTTAAAGCTGATGTTAGATAATATGTTTTAACCAGACTTCCCAAAAGTAAAGTAATGTTTTGTATGTTAGGAATGTATGTGTTTTCCTACAAAGAGTATACAATAACTACGTTTGTCCTATAACACATATTCTTGCCAATCATAAATACAAAATCAGCTGATTCTGCTTCTTGCCATGTCACTAGTACATTTTGAAACAGTGTGGTGAAAGTATTTTGAGTTAGAATCAAAGAGGCTCCCTTCGGTGGACCAGGCAGTGTTAAAACTTTTATGCTGCCTGAGAGTTAACCCTATCAAATCAGCCAAGTTTATGGGGCTATGCATATTTTATGAATTACCACTTAGACAGTAAGGTGTTTTTTATTCACAGAAATAAAAATAAATTAATATTGATGAATGTTAAAGGAGCCCTCTTATAATATGATTCATGTTTTTTCAAATAGTCCTAACCTTCTTTTAAAGTCTGGATCAGAAAATAAATACTTTTTTTGACGCAGGCCATAAATTGCCTCTAGTTAATTCTCAGAAGAACAATCCTAGAGTTAATTCAATATGACACAACCAAAATACACAGCAAAAATTTGCCTTAGGTTTACTTAGGCCATTACCATACTAACATAGTTTTTGTTACGATCAATGTGATAAATGCGGTCAGTAGTATCTCTTTATAAAGTAGGTCATGTGATGAAGACGAAAATTCTACATAATCTTAAAATTTTCTTTATAGCGTGCTTTACAGACAGTTTTGCATAAAATATAAAAATTATCTGGTAGTTGCTTATTTATACTAGTTTCATTGAATTATATTTATATAAATTCAATAATTTATATAAAAGACATTTGTTTTGGTTAAAATAAACACAGTTTTTTCGCTTTATCAAGCTTCAATAAAATAATTTACTATAAAATAAATATTGTATTTTTACCGCTTCGCCAATCATGTTTTGGTCACTTGCGTCGTGCTAATTTAATAACTACACTAATCTTACTAACATATCCAAGTAGTTTTCATTTGAGCACAAAAATAATGGAATGCTATCTAGGTAAACATATTCCTTACATGGAATATTCAAATTCAAAACATTTATTTCGGGACATTCAGAACCATAGATATTAGTAAAATACATGCAAAATATAATGTGGGAGTCTCAATTCACACGACAACTTCTTTTTAACGTACTTCAAGCACATAGGATTTTTGTCCTGACTTGAAACGATCTTAAGCCTTGAAATTTTAAGGGTGTATTCAGATATTGGTGATTAATTATGGTGTTTTAAAGGATTTTCTGAAAGGCAACGCTTTAAGGTCAACGGGGTAGAAGTTTGTATACACCTACTAGTTCCTAGTAATTGTTTTTGTAGCCGCAAAACACTGAATCACATTTAACCAATGGCATCACTGAATTAATTATATTCCTGTCCTTGTTACCGTTGCTATCGGTTACCCGATAATATGCATGATGACAGTACTGAAGTACTTAGTAATTTAAATCACAAACAGGTAGAATTCGTATTAAATTTAAAAAAGCTGGAAATTACCTACGTAAACTATGCTATCTGACAATGTATAGTGAAACATTGATAAAAAAATAGATGCACATCTATTTTATCTTTTCAACTTCTTTACAGAATTTAATTGGGCATAGTTTATTGGTTCCGTGGCCATGACTCTTTTGACGTTAGGGACATCTTTTTAAAGTTGGATTAAAATGTATAATGTTGTTTCACGTTAGTTTTGGCGCAGAAAAAAATATTTTGTTCGTCAATAAATGTGATTATATAACATACTGGTTATGATTTATAACGGGAAATAATCGTTTGTAAATACTTTTGGCGTAATTTTTAAACATTCATCTTAACATGCCGATTACAATGAAGTTTTCACATCGACCGTAACAAAATAATTTAACAATGTATTTCTTGTGTTCCGTGTAACGCCCACCAAGCTTGACATTTTCGAATGAACCAAAATTATTTGTTGTTCTACTATGAATACTTCACCCACCCGATCGGCAATCTGTTTACACATGCACATTCGACGAAATCTTCAGCGCTTGGAGGGCAGAAATTTTAAACCTGTTCAATGATTATTTCAATTAATATTCATTCCGTAGGATATTTTTTTCGCTCAAAAAAGAAAAATATCTCGTCATCAAATTCGATCGGTAACCTATATTTAATTATATATAACAGCTTTTTGAACTGTTATGATATATGTGACGCTGTCTGTCCCCTCGTTTTCTTCCCTTCAGTCCTTCCCGACGTAGTAGCAGTAGACATAATAATTGTCATTTCTTCCCTTCAGTCCTTCCCGACGTAGTAGCAGTAGACATAATAATTGTCATTTCTTCCCTTCAGTCCTTCCCGACGTAGTAGCAGTAGACATAATAATTGTCATTTCTTCCCTTCAGTCCTTCCCGACGTAGTAGCAGTAGACATAATAATTGTCATTTCTTCCCTTCAGTCCTTCCCGATGTCGTAGCAGTAGACATAATAATTGTCATGCATCGATTTATTATTTTCGCGTATGACTTGAGTAATTGTTTACCTACCTTCCTTGACATTGTTTTCGTTAAATTGATGGAAATATAATTTCATTGCTATATTTGCACTTACCTGGAAGCTTATTTTGACTTGAAAGATCTTTCTAAAGATAATTTTTTTTTTTTTTTTTATATAACTAGCTGATGGAACAAGCAGATGGTCCACCTGATGTTAAGTGGTAACCATCACCTATAAACAAAACATTGCCCCGTAGGTCACGCACAATAGGAACGTGCCCTACGATGCACTGCCCTGCGTCCATCAACTTGAGGCATACAGATGTTAAGCCTCATGTGCCTGTAATTACACCGGCGACCACACTCTTCAAACCGAAACACAGCGTTGCTGCTTGGCGGCAGAAAAAGGCGTGGTGGTAGTACTTCCCCGGACGAGCCCTTCACAAAGAGCTCTACTACTCTGATGCTTAAACTTCTAAAATTATCATAGATTCAGTTTTCAAAATAAAAGTTTAACATAACACTAATGAATAATGAGCAAGTTATAAGCAATGTTTGTTGTAACCTGTTGGAAAGTAAAAATAAGTGTTTTAGTTATACGAACTTATATAGTCGGTTTGAAGGTGTGGTCGCCGGTGTAATTACAGGCACATGAGGCTTAACATCTGTATGCCTCAAGTTGATGGACGCAGGGCAGTGCATCGTAGGGCACGTTCCTATTGTGCGTGACCTACGGGGCAATGTTTTGTTTATAGGTGATTGTTACCACTTAACCCACCCACATCAGGTGGACCATCTGCTTGTTCCATCAGCTAGTAGTATAAAAAAAAAAAAAAATTGTAAACTGGTGTATGGTTATTTCATGAGCAATAAATATCGTTGTAGAGATAGTTATACTAGTAGATTCCTAACCATGTAGTTGACTAGTTTAAACGGGTGTAATTCTATATTATTAAACCGTTTGCTACATAATATCAATCTTACTGAAGTTAAGCAAACAAACTACATCAACAAACTTTTTTCAAAACCAAAAAACTAAGCAGGTAATGATATTTCCAAAGCAACAAGGAGCTAGAATATAACAATGTCTAATGTAGTATTTGACAAAGTCTTGCATGTTAATATGAAACTGAAACTGAAACAGCTTCACGACTTTGATCCCCAGGCACGGTAGATATCCCTTCAGATCTCCCAGTACCAAGTAGGTACTAATTCAAGATTCTTTGAGGATGTCTAAGGGGGGTAGTCAGAGGTACGTCCAAACATTACATTTGGCACATACCCACATTTTTGCAGTAGTTAGTATTCCATACGTGACAGGTTGCAAGCCCATCGCCGCTGTTAGAATACTAACTGGTTTCCTCACGATGTTTTCCTTCACCGTTTAAGAGCACTGGCATTGCGCACATAAATTTTTCAATAGAAAAATCCATTGGTGCACGACCGGATTCGAACCTGCGACCTTACGATCAGAAGGCGGGGTCCCACTAGACCACCGGTGCTCTTGTTAATATGATAATTACTCTAAATTGGGACACGCTATTAATACCATTTTTATTCATATTCATATTCATTTATTCATTGCTTCATGTTGTATTTTATATTGTATTTTCTCTCAAAGTGAATTTGTAAATCCTGTCGAGATAATTAATACCTTTTGAGACAACGAAGCGTGTGACACCATCCTAACTGGATGGATCGATGGCGTTTCTCCATAGACACATTCAATCCATAGTTTCAGCGGTTTGAACAAGCTTACTAAACTGCACCCTAATTGATTAATTTTATGGTAATCGTAATCGGCGCAGATGATGGAATATGTAGTATTATAATGTCACAGATGAACATGATATGTAGTACAGAAAGTTAGACACTTGAAACCCAGAATATCATCTTAATGGGCTTCAAGTTAGACAACAATGGTTTCAGGGCTAGTGACCCCAAATTAATGTTCCTTACCATTTATTAGTACTGATGAGGTAATGCTGGTTTTTATACCAACATTTAAGTAGTTTCTACCCATTTTAGGCTAGTCAGTAGTCTACCAATGTATTAGTAGCTGAAGGAAAGTTAATTTTTCGACTTGTGTTATTCCCAAAGTAGATAAATATAAATTTGCAACCGCTACCTTCTCGCTGCGCTTGTATTAAGGTATTATATGTAGTGTTGCAAAAGTTCCACTTTGTCTATCAGCCAATTAATTTTAAAGGTGATCAATTTTCAAGTGTTTTCAAGTCATGATTAATTCTCACTCAAGTTATTAATTTATTTTAATAAAAACGTAGTCTTCTTTAAATTTATTATTGCTTGTGATAAACTAACGATATTATAAAAAAATAGTACTCTTAGGAGTATTCTTAGGAATAATAGTTTCTTAGGAATACTAGTTTCTTTAAAAAAAATTAAATTCGATACCGTTTACGAATTCTGACAGCTTTGGTTATATCAACAAAAAGTTAAGTCTTTTGCAACACGACATCTTCTATCCTTACTATATTTCCGCTTATTATAATTTGTTGTGTCGATATTCTAAGCTGCCCTGAATTTACTTGAGTCTTATGCAAAAATTACTGAATAAAAATTAAACTTTAACAAAACCTTAAACTGTGAAATATAACCGCCAAATGGTGAAATCTAGTTTTATCAAATAAAATTCTTATTTAATTATAAAATTTACTATTGATCTAGTTTGCAATGAAGGTAGGTAAGTGAATTTTTAACGTTCGAATATAAAAAAATGTAATTCAGAGCAGCCGAAGGCCAATTCATGTTCTATAAATATTAAAAAAATATATAAAAGTTTAATTAAAGTTGCAATATTTAGGGTTATTTCAAAAAATTTGGAAACATTTTGTATCGGATTCATCATAATAATTTTTCATGCTATTGTTTTGATTGCTGATGAACAAACAAGACATCAGAATTAAGCATTTCCGGATGTTTTAGAATAGCTCTTCCTAATGTCAGTCTCAAAAGGTTCTCAAAGTATCTGGAGTAATAAAAGTTGATATTAAAGTGCAATTATTATCTTAATTTTTTTTGCAGAAGAGTAAATTATTTGCATTAAAAATAAACAATTATTCTTATCATTTTATATTTTTTGTGTAAAAGTAAACCGATGTGAGACTGAAATAAAAGTAAATAATAGTCTACCAATTTTTAGTCCTTTCTAAATTCAGTCTCAAATTGGTTTAAGTGTTTTCAAATTGGCTGGTTAGGTAATCACGTGAGTTGGCCCGATAAAATCGTCAGTTTCTTATTCAATAATGCCAGTGTTGTTGTTTCTATGTTGTTCAACCTACCATCTCTGAGTTCTATTGAGAATTGATACCATGATATATTACAGCCAATCCTGCACATAAATAGCGTAAAGGAAGGAGACGCGGGCACTTATGTGTGCCGCGCTAGCAACCGCCGCACCAGTATTGAAACTAAGTCCATCCTCCGAGTTGTCGGAGTGGTGCCACTTTTTGACGGAAACAGCTGGGTCGCTCTACCTACACTGAAGGACGCATACAGACAGTTTGACATCGAGATCTCATTTAAACCGACTGGTAAGATATGGGATAGGTTGTGTTAAATTTGTTCGCACTACATCCTATTATAATATTGTCATGGACCCTGCGTCAATCAACATGAGACCTAAAGTCTCATATACCTACCTGTACCTGTAATTTCACTGCACCCTTCCGAAGCGTAGCACAGCAACGCCGCTTGACGGCAGCATAAATATGATTGTAGTACTTTCCCAGACGAATATTTCACAAAAAGCTCTACAACGAAAAAAGTTATAATACACCTACTTCTTTTTTTATAGACTTCAACGGGCTCATTTTGTACAACAGCCAAAATAGTGGCCGCATCACTGATTACTTAGCACTCCTGCTAAGACAAGGAGTACCTTGGTTCATAGTTGAGACTGGAAATGGACCCGCATTTGTAAGAGGCAACAAACCGTTGACACTTAACCAGTGGCACACTATCCGCCTTAATAAGATCGGCACTAAAGGTAATATTGAATGCTCTTTTAATATACGCAGCTTCGCATATACGCAGTTCGTAATTCTACATGCAGGCGGCGCATGATAAAAGGTCACTGGATTCCCAAGATACTTATTTCAATTCTGTCACAGCACCAGGATTTACAGACTTTGCTGTTAATGCCCATGAAATTACAATCAACTAGCATTTTTGCACCATGTCTGATCAAATTTGTTTCTCCAGTGACAATGGACGTGGACACCGACGGTCCTTTCGAGGTGATCATGCCTGATAACTATATGCTCGAACTGCGCCAGCCTCTGTACATCGGAGGTGTGCCGGATCAGAACCAGCTCCCAGCACAGGTCAACTCTACTAACGGGTCAGTATACTCGTTAGTCTAGCCTTGAATTTAATTCCCATGCACTGTAGACATTTGCCACAAATCTCATGGCAGTTTGAGGCTGCTTTGGGGAGCAGTAATAAAAAGAACTCAGTAATTGAACTGCACAGTGGCCCTAAAATGGCTTTCCTATAAAAACTCAAACAGTTCGCTTAACACACATCCACATCCATCCATCCATCTATCCATCCATCCATCCATACATACAAACTTTCGCGTTTATAATAGTCGTAGGATAAAAATGATTGAAATAAAATGATGTTTTTAGTGAAGAAAAGTTTTTTCACCGAATTCGTGTAATTGTGAGTAAAAGACAAAAAAAAATAGCTTCAACACTACACTAGTTTATTTGTTTACCAAAATTAACATTAAAATTATTTACAGATTTGCCGGGTGCGTCAGTATGCTGGTGCTAGGCCAGGCGGAGAAAAACATCATGATTGACCAGCTCGACCAGTACCGTGTGGCTGCATGCAATTCCTGCGCTGGAAACCTCTGCCAGAACGGAGGCATCTGCCAGGTATGCCTTTTGCTCCACTCATGCACTAAATAAAATGGAAGTCCACTCACGCACAAAGCTTTGAAACTGCTACCAAATAAAATCGAAGTTATCGTTATATATTTTTTTCAGCCCTTTTTTCACTAGGAAACTGTCTTCGATGAACGCTGTACGATTACGCTGATTATGCGGTTCATCACTTTGAGGCATACATATTGTATGGCCTATTTTTTACTGGGTCCGATACTGCTGCTTGACGCAGTTATGGACATGACATGTCTATAACTGCGTCAAGCAGCAGTAGCAAGTAGCAGTGGTTTTATTACATTGTAATAAAACTTCCACGGACCAGCCCTTACCCCGTTTGTGCCCACGCAGTCCCTTGTTCGAATTACTTTGAGCACTGTTTTAGTTTTTATCATTATGGTTTCGAAAGAAGCTAGATATGGTAGATGGTAGTAAATACAAGAAGCAATGCTTGACCAGTAAATTCAAATAACAGGAAGCCCGCAACGAACGTGGATACGTCTGCATCTGCAACACGGAGTTCGCCGGAATAAACTGCGACCGTCGTGGAGAAGCATGCCGACCCGGCCTGTGTGGTACCGGCAAGTGTACTGACACCAATGATGGCTATAAATGCGCCTGTCCCATCACACATACTGGAAAGAAGTGAGTACCTCTTTACGTAGTATCTAAATTTCTTGCTCTCTACTAAAGCCTGATGACGGAATTTCAAAGAAGTGTTTAGGATCAAAAAGCATCTGTCCTGTCCTCTGACGTAAAAAACAGACAGTAATTGTCTGTTGTAATATTTTATTTTTTTGAGCTCATATTTTGGAAAGTCTATTACCTACATTGGACCATAATTGGAAGCATACAAGCATATGTATACTTACTTCAACATTGCAACATCTTGTCGTTACAAAGTATGTTCTATTGTGTGGATATCTCCATTGTCTAACCAACACTTTCCCTCCCCAGCTGCGAAACTCGTCAGCAGATTGATTACCCAGCCTTCACTGGCAGCGAGTTCCTGGCAATGAAACCGCCCAACACCTACCGCTTCCTCAAGATGTCTATGAAAGTGAAGGCATCAGCTCCGGTCACTGACGGCATCATTATGTATTGCGCTGAGTCAGCGCGTGGCCATGGAGGCTTCACTTCCTTGGCTGTCAAGAATGGACGCCTGGAGTTCCGCTACGACCTTGGAGAAGGTATTTATTTATGTCTTTATATGATTTTCCGGTCCAACTGTACCCAGTGGTCTACCTCGTGGTCCATGACTCTTACGTGGTCACCACTCAGTCAGTGTCTTTGTCAATCTAAGTGTGGCTTGCTAATGATTGGATGGATGGATTCGATTTCATTAGTTTTTTTACACTCTGGAGAGGTTTTCGTTGAATATGAGGTATGAACCAGATGGTAATGGTGTGCCGTTGCAGGAACCCCTGTGGTGCTGGTCAGTAACACGACCCTGCCAGCCAACGACTGGACTGATGTGCAAGTGACCCGTTCTGGACCGACAGTATCCCTCAACATCAACCTCGTCCATAACTATGAGCAGCGTTTGGACTCTTCTAAGGTACGTACCTAACTAAGTCTTGCTAATGAAAAAAAATGTTTACGAAATATGACAGCAGCACCAACGCTTTATCGTACATAATTATGTAGATGGAATAACCCCCATATTCAAATTTATGGTGGGGGAGTAAGTTCTGCAATGACGTCTCGCAGTGAAGCTCACTTTTACAATATTCAATCTAACAAATGTAATAAGATTCATTCTCCCACAGAGCCTGAAACTGGAGACGCCCATGTTTGTCGGCGGTGTCGATGAGAACATCGTTCTTAACAGCAACACTGGAGTTAGCGTTGGCTTTATGGGATGCATCAAGGACGTAAGTACTGAAACCAATGCTTCTGAGATTAGGTATAGATTTACCCTTAATCGTAATCCCGGCATTTTATAGCGGCTCTATAGAGTAGGTATTCTTGTCACTGTCACTTTCATGCCAACGAAAAGAGACAGCAACAGACTTATCGGTCTGATAATCTAATGGCTCGCACAGTGACCATTATGAATAAGGGCGTTAGTCTTCTAGACGATTCCATTTTACACAGTTTTAAAAAGAATTGTTATTATGCTATAGCGTTTGAAAAACATGGCACTACACTTAAGTTTGCATAATTTTAGGCTGTTTTGTTTCATGATACCAATATACAAAGTCCGAAGTAATAATGGATACCTAGAGCACGTGACATTTATAAATATTATTATTATCATTTTATTTCAGATTTACAGACAATCCATACTAAATTTAAATTATAATTACAATTAACACATAATATTTACATAATTAAAATCAAAATTAAATTAAATTAAAATAAAGTTAAATTAAAATTACAATCAAATAAATAAAATAAAATGTCAGAATAGTACCTACCTAATTATGTCTAACCCCATCGTGATTCTCATCCACCTATCTTGAATGGGACAATCCAGTCGGGAAACAATCATCTGTAGGAAATATGGCACGTGTCAATCCCACACATTTTCAAACTTGTCTACCTACGTCATAGTCATAAGTACATACCTATATGAGATAATTATGGATATAAAATATCTAATAAGACTAGGGATCAACGACGTAAAGCCAATTCTGTATCATAAACGAGATTTCATCTCAATTCTATCTCTTTTTGGCTTACAACTATTACAGCTACAACTACCAGGTGTAAAAAAAGTAGTTTACTGTGACATGTCTCTCAAAATCTCGTATTATTGTTTTAGCTGAAGTCCCACGGCATTTCTGTTGACTTCGCCAATGACCCCACAGTGGAATCATCCAACGTGCGCGAATGCAGTGAACGCGGGGACATTCAAGAGGTAAAGGGTTTTTAATGTGTTACTCAGGATGAGGCATCGACATCTGCTATCCTATCCAAAGCACTACGTCTTTTTGTGACTAGTTTTTTCATGATTAAAAGAGTTCGGAGTCCATAAGTTTTTTTATGCGGTATCCTGTGTAAGCTTTTTGCAAACAACCATGTTATTATGTTATCTTTTATCTTTCGCTAGAGAGTCTATCTCGCTCTGTTGCTCTGACTAGTATACAGACGTGTGCTTCATCAAAATAGTTTTTGCATGAAACACTTGGACATAAATTATTAGTGTGGGACATTCCACACAGTACCATCTAGGTTCAATCAAACTAAGCAAAAGATTTTGTGTTTATTTATAACATTACACCTATAATTATAAAATTGTTTTGAATGTCTCATTCTCGCCTTTGGCATGAATGCTACAAACTGTTATACGTTGACGTAATATGCCTACCGGTAATGCAATATTCCCTTACCAGACCGAGAACAGCCCATGCCGCTGCGTCAACGGCGGGTTCTGCTCTTCGTTGAACACCTGCATCTGCCCGACCGGCTTCACCGGGACATACTGCGAGACACGAGTGGCTTCTTCCCTGCGCTACGCTTCTCGCACCCCTGTAGACCCCTGCGCCGCTCACCCTTGCCGCAACGGAGGCACTTGCCGCCCCGACTACTCCAACATGATGAATCACACTTGCGACTGCCCGCTCGATTATGCCGGTGCCTCTTGCCAGATGCGTGAGTATCCATAATATCCTTACACAGTCTGCAATAATAATAATAATGCTGGACAATCCACACAGCACCATCTAGCCCCAAAGTAAGCTACTCAAAGTTTGTGTTATTGGTACTAGATGACTGATATATTTAATACATTATATACTTACATAGATAGATATTTTTTATTATAGATAAACACCCAGACCCACGGAACAAATTTCTGCAGATCGTACTCAAATTTGTTTCGAGGCGGGAATCGAACCCGCAACCTCTTGAGTCCCAGGCGGACTCTCGCCCGCTGCGCCACTGAGGTCACCGTTACACGCCTCTTTTATTTCATTCACCCTCATATCATCACAACAGGTGGTTAAATAGGTTAACAGATGGTTAAAATAGTCGTCAGTTTAGGACACTCTTGACATGGCATTACTATTAAAAGTCTGCTAGATATTATTCTCTTTCTATCTGTACTTCCTAGAATGCCGCATGGCAGTTTTCAGAACATCTGACATGATTGCAATATCCTGTAATAGGTATAAACTTGCACTATCGATAGCAAGCGCGTTGCAGGTTCGTGCAAACGGTAGAATTCTGTTTGTATAGTGTATACAAAATACAAAATAACTTTAGCCAGTGGCTTGGTGGTAACCTTTAAAAGCCAGTGGCTTGGTGGTATATATTTTAGTTTATTAGCCGCTGTTTATTGCTTTGACGGAAACGATTCGGGAGTTATTTCCGCGCGTGCTTCGCTGGCGGTGTGTGTGTTTTGATTGATTGATTAACCTCGTACACTTCTTTCGAGACCCACCTCCGACCATGGCAGACATAGATATGATTGTATCAACATCGCTGCCTTTTTGGTTTACTCATTGAAAAATAATTATTTATATATTTATTAGAAAATAATCATAATAGCCAAAACGATAACATAGATCACATAATAATTATATAAGTTTTTTTATCCTATTGAAGAGCTGATAGGCCAAAAGTCTATCTTCTATAATATCCAGTGGTAGGCTTTAAGCTTATTCGATGCAAAATATCATGGAGTTTGTACTTTAGCTTATTTATTTATTTATTATTTACCAACAGCCTACTACCAATCTCCTGTCAATCTGCTTAAAATTCCATTTGAAGGGATCACATCACGTCATGTGGATCGCATAAGAGGCCACTCGGTTTCATTTAACGCCAAAAACCGCAATACTTTCCCGTTGCTGCACTGTTCGGTCTTCTGAACAGAGATGTTCTTTGCACCGTGCTCTCTATAATTAATTGAGAGAGAGAGAGCAGTATGAAAACGCATAATGCCGCTTTTGTTCCCGATCCTTTGACGTCCGCACTAAAACCAATTAGGTGGTGGGGTGGTGTGACCGACAACGCGAACGGCATGAGAAATACATGTACATCGCAAGCTATGACAGATAGAGGGCGTCCAAGCGGTGCATCCGACTGAAAACAGGCCACGATTGGAGGAAAAATTGAAAAAAAGATGGCGTCCGCGCAATTTCTGTTTTGAATTTTTCAACTTTTTGGGCCCTACTTTGGCGAATTACTTTGTTGTTGAACTTCTAAGTTAGCTACATACTGGCGCTTTCTAATACTCTGCTCGTGCCCCTGCATTGCCTTGGAATAAATGTCAACGCAGTTTTTATCCGTAATTTTATAGCTTAGGAACAGAAGACACTGTTTCAGAGAGACACCGAAAATAAATGAGTAAAATGTTCCACTCCAAATGTTCAACTTATGTTTGCTAAATATTCATCATACGTATCTAAGACACTTCTTGTTATTTGCTACTTCAAACTTTGGTATGAAAAAAAGAAACGAATTCACGTTCGATCTCTGGAATTTCAAAGGATTTAATAAAGTTATTTGAGTTCTAGTTTGAGTACTGATAGAGTTTCCTCTTCGTATTTCAGACTTGGTTAACTTAATTTTCCTGAGCTTATTCACTTAAGTGCATTAAATACACTTTTAGGAAACTTAAACACCTGGGGTGCATTATGCTTTGGTACTTTTAAAAAAACATTATTCACATTTCATTTTTGATTCCTATTCAAAGAACACTTAAATACAGTCTTCTTTTTCTTGTCGTGTCACTAGTTTCTTTCGAACCACATGTTATTGAGCTTTTTAGGTTCTACAACATGCTGGTTTCCTCACGATGTTTTCCTTCACTAAAGACAGTAATCCTTAGGCACGGTACATAGATACTAATAGAAATAATAATTAAAGAATTTTAGTAAAATTATAAATTAAAGGTAGGTAATAAAATAAACTACAACAACAAAGGATGTATGGTACATGCATGAAAACCAAAAGTGCTTATAGTACAGCTTCTAGTCCAACCTTTTTGTCAAAAACATTCAAGAAAATTACAAATTAGATCCCGCTGAAATATTGTATTTTCTGGTTTGCTAAGCGAGGATTATGCTGTCCATTGGTGTTCCTATCCATCACAATGCTGTCACTAATTAATTAAACCAACATAAAAACTTGGTATTGGGGATATTTATTTTATTACATATTTTCGGTGGTAATTTTAACATTGTATAAAAATTATAAGCTAGTAAAAATAGTTTAATAGTTTGAGTTGTAATAATGGCTGAGTCAAAATCAAATAAAATCATTCCAAAATCGTTGAAAATTTAAAGAGCAGAGATGCCTATGCCCAGCAGTCATGCTGAGGATAATGATATAATTATAAATTATGCTATTAATCCCCCAGAATTGATGCTGTACCAGAGCGTGGGTTTTAACGGTAACGGATATCTGGAGCTCCCTGCTAACCTCGTGAACTACGATAACTTGGAAACCGACCCTGTGGTGATCGCGTTGCGCGTAAACACCGTGCAAGATGGAGTGCTGACCTACCAGCGTGAGGGTCAAGCTCCCCTGGACACCGGCGACTACCTGATGATAAGGAGTGAGTTACCGATCTTTCTATTATCTACGAAAGAGATAAAACTCCACGTCAAAGTGATGATTGTTTCAATTGTGTGACGAACACTGATGTTTGGTCTCTGTCTGGGTTAATATTCTAAGTGGGTACATACATTTGTTTCATAACATAATTAAAGGTAAAACGTTTGACCGCAATCTCACCCGATGCTAAGAGATGATGTGGCCTACGGTGTGGCACGCTTACCTATGAGTACCTATTCATTCACAAAAAAACATTTAAAGTAATAAATTGCCATGGTTTCCACAGTACAAATTAAGTGTGTATAACTCAAATCTACACAAAGTGTGTACTCATTAAAGTTAGACGCTAGAAATTAGGTTGGAGCCAGATACATAGTGGGTTAAATAAAAAAAGACGAGGTTGTGTTTTTTGTCTGTGCCTCACCAATAAGTGTTTTGACAGTTGAACATGGTCACGTGGTGGTGGAATGGGACATGGGCGATGGCGTCACCAAGCTCGCTGTCAGCTCTGACGATGGCAAGGCTGGATTTGTTACCGATGGCGAGATGCACAGGGTGAGTATTTTGATCTAGTTTATTATACAATAATTTAATAGCTTTTTTAAGCATTATTAAGTCTAGTTAAAACTGTCTCGCATTTTAATGCACCCCTCGATGCGTAGGTGATAAAAATTATCAAAATGTGCGAGCTACATTATGTTAGATTGCACTGAGAAAAGCCGAAATCGGGTTCAGTGACACGTCTTGGAAGAGATATACGACCAGAGCAGCAGTGGACTAACCTTAACTTTACTAACTAACTTTATCAATCAATCGAAAGCCTTTCAGAAATCTGTATAGACAACATTGAAGTACCCGCCAGCGCCGGATTCCATATTTCCAAGTATATACCTTGTAGCTGCCGAATGCCGATAGTTGCGCGACATTTGATCGTTTTTTTAGAATTCTTTTGTGAGTCGGTTACGATGTTAGAAATGGTATAAAGTACACATTTTTTTTACATAACTAAATATTTTCAAACTCGATTTGGGCC
This sequence comes from Plemyria rubiginata, assembly GCA_963576535.1. Taxonomy (NCBI): domain Eukaryota; kingdom Metazoa; phylum Arthropoda; class Insecta; order Lepidoptera; family Geometridae; genus Plemyria; species Plemyria rubiginata. The sequence goes on from OY754905.1 coordinate 2,382,191, forward strand.
GATAGTTTTATAATGGTGTTTTCGAGAGCTCGGAAAAATAGCTAAGTGGAAGTGCTAGTTCAAGCGTGTGTTTTATGTAAATAGTAACCCTATCAGGTCTGGCAGATTTATTTGTGTCTACACTTTAAATTTAAAAAGGCTGATTCGGTAAACTCTATATTATACACCTTATGGCACGGTTGGTAATATTATAAAGAGTACATAAATTGTTATGGTTTGTAATTAGCCAACCGTCATATAATTCATAGTAAAAACATGTTTAACGTGCATATTAAAAACAGAATTTACATCAAGTATATAACGTCAAATTTCAAAACATCGCTCCATCATAAAGATGAGTATTTATTGAGCCTAAAAGCAGGTACAACAATAAGAGTCTTGTAGGTTGAGTGCAGTCTATGCTTAGGGAACGTACCCGTACCACGGGACCCGTTTAGGGGGGGGGGGGGGAGAGTTAAATTGGACAACACATAATGTAATCTCTCTCAACTCATAAACTACACTTATCTACAATTATGTAGCAACAGATGTATCCAAATGATAATAGTCTCTCTGTGATCTCTCTCTCTGTGATCTCTCTCTCTAGTGATCTCGTTTGTTATTATCGGAGTCTTTAAAATACTACGGTCAGTCACAGGAGCGGGGGGGCTCAGGTTTTTGTCACTTTCAGTTTGTACTTCAATACATAGCAAATCTCGTCGTTTTGCGATAAAAATTATAGGTAAAAAGGTATATAATATAAAAAGGTAGGGGCTATAGGTAAATCTACCTACTTAACATCAAGAACAATACAAAAACGTGTTTGTTAATTTAGAGCTCTTTCGAGGAAGTAGTAAAACCATTTCTTTTCTGCTGTCAAACTGCGTTGCTATGTGAAGGGTGTGCAATCGGTAAAACTACAGTCACTTGAGAATATGCCAAATGTAATGTTTGGACGCCCTTTAGTAGTCCTTAAGGAATCTGGAGTTAGTACTGGTGCTAAGATATCTGAGTAGAAAGTATTACAAGATCTTATTTCTACCGTGTATTTTTAGCAGAAAAGTTGTTTTTATATTATTTTTTTATTTTGTATATGACTAACAGATTGTGGTGAGACTGCTGTCTGATGGACGTGTGGAACTATCCGTGGACGGAATTACTGAGCAAGGGTTCACCTCCGGTATCTCCAACCGAATCAACGCTGACTCCAACATCTATATTGGTGAGAATGCAATTAAATTTATTTCAATCAGTGACAAATAGGGTTTTCAATTTTATGTAGGTTCACATCACACACCACTATTTTGTAACTACAAAAAAAATAAGGAATATTTCAACAGAGGCTACTAATGATAGTAGCGCCGTCAGAACTTTTAAATATCTATCTACCACCAAGTTATCGAGGTTTGCTTTTAGCCAAAAATGCGACAAATGTTACAAAAATTTTTCCCAAAATATTTCACTAGTAAACCTCGTACGCATTGCGTATGAGGTACCCGAGCTAAGATAACCCTGTGTTATTATGGCATTCTAAATGCCCTCCACTGAAGACAAAGCTTAGGTTGGACAACATTGGATGTTCCATCAGTATAAAAAAGGCAAGGTAATAAGATACGTGTTTCTGACAGGTGGCATGCCAGAGAGACTGAACGTTAACGGATACCCAGGCCTGATCGGTTGCATCGACCAAGTGGAGTTCATGGACACAGGACGCGGGGTCAACCTCGGCGAAACTGCTGTAACTGGCCGCAACACACAGCCTTGCAAGAAGTAAGTCATAGAAATTTGTTTAAATGTATAATAATAATAGCCTTTATTCAGATGTACCGACAGTTTTTTTTCCTAATTCTAACTTAATCTAACACTTTAACTCATCTGTTTGCCCTAGATTGGCATAGGCCTTGTAGTGACACAGTTTAGCATAAAGTACGCGGCGCAAACGCGTTTCGGCAATTCAGCATTTTCAGTAGCTAAGCCGAGCTAAACCAGTCATTTCTCAACCCTCTGCCGCGATCAGACATATCCTTGAATAAGGATTAAAGATATCGTAATTAATGTAATTTTATGTATTCGTGTCTCGTTATTGAATAGACGCAGTAAAGTGAAACAAACTATCTATTATTACAACCGACCCACAAGAGTGGAATATAGACTAAAGGAACATACAAAAGTGGTGACCCCGACGTGATTTAATTATTTTTTGTGGGTTGTGTCATTGTAAAAAATATTACAGCCTCTTTGAATTTTTTCCCACTTTGAATAAGATAAATTTGTTTAAATAAATAATAATAATATATTAGCCTTTATTCAGATATACCTACAGTTTAACTCACACTTTAACTCATCTGTTTGTCTTAGTTTGGCATAGGCCTCTTATAACTTTTTTTACTCATTTCTATCCCTGGCAATTCTCAGCCACAACTTGCCAGCAAGAACTTTAATCTGTTTATATTATGTAGAGATACTCATGCAAGAAAATTGTTAATAATCGAATTCCAAATAAATCAAATAAAGATGGTCTAGTGGTAGCGACCCTTCCGATCACAAGGTGGTGGGTTCAAATTCGGTCATGCATCAGTGAGTTTTTCTGGTTAAAAATGTATGTGCACAGTGCCAGTACTCTCAAACGGTGAAGGAAAACATCGTGAAGAAACCGACATGTCGTAGAACCTCAAAAGTTCTATAGCTTAGATAAAGTGCTTGAAAGGCCTCTTACGCACTTACAATCCTTTCACTGTTTCGAAAGACACTGGTGACACAGCAAGAAGAAGAAGCAATAAGGTCGCACATTGTTTTTCATAAATGTATGCCTTACGGTAGAATATGTTTTACTAATACAGCATTACTACTCCGCATGCTGCTTGGATTGTTCAGTAACATTTTCCTCAATTCCTTTCCTTTCCTCGATGACGTGGATGCGTTCAAGGCCCCTCCAGCTGACTTTGTCGAGAAGAATCCCTATGGATTTGCTAACCAGTTCCAAGTTGACGCCTATCCCATTGTCCTCATCCCTATCATCCTTTACCTAATCTAAGATCTTAGCATGTTTTTGAAACGATACGACAATACTTCCGGTGAGTACAGTACGCGCAACGGCGGCCCGATTACGCTGAGGTCTGGCTATCGAGAACACTTTCAGTTTGACATTCTATTCCCATCCATCCAAGGAATTTAGCATCCATTCCAAGGAATTTAGATACTAGATCAATATATATGTTGCTATCACACTATGGGAATCAAATGCTCTCGTCAGAGAGTATTATATTCCTTGATCAAATATCAAACTGAAAGCCATCTAGATAGCCAGACATTAGTGAAATCGGGCCGCGGGTTTGAAATCAGGCACTATCAATTAAAACAATTGGTCACGTTTTAATTAATGACTATTGTCGACAAGTTAAAATACCGGAAATGGTTAGAGAAATGGTTAGAGCACCGGTGGTCTAGTGGGAGTGACCTCGCCTTCCGATCGTAAGGTCGCAGGTTCGAATCCGGTCGTGCACCAATGGATTTTTCTATCGAAAAATTTATGTGCGCAATGCCAGTGCTCTTAAACGGTGAAGGAAAACATCGTGAGGAAACCAGTTAGCATTCTAACAGCGGCGATGGGCTTGCAACCTGTCACGTATGGAATACTAACTACTGCAAAATGTGGGTATGTGCCAAATGTAATGTTTGGACGTACCTCTGACTAGCCCCCTTAGACATCCTCAAAGAATCGAATTAGTACTTACTTGGTACTCGGAGATCTGAAGGGACATCTACCTACCGTGCCTGGGGATCAAAGTCGTGAAGCTGTTTCTGTTTCTTTTTTAAAATACCCTTCGCACCTCTCGCTCACCTTCAACCCCACAGAAAAATTGCGACTAATTTCAAAGGGACTGCGCGTACTATAGGTAGTTGAAATAAACATTCCACAAAGCACTATTCGATCCTAACTAAGCAAAGCTTATGTTTATGGAAACCAGATAGCTGATATAATACTATAGGTTTTCGTACTTTTTTAAATACCTACATTGAGAACAAAGTACATGTTCAACAACAAACTTCGTTCAAACATTACACAAAATGCGTAATGGAAATAAAATTATATTTTTGTCATTTTATACATAATTCGTAAATGTTTTTATTGTTTCCAAACGATCAATACAGATTACAACGATGAAAATACATGTCTTTAGGGTATGATATATTTTTCATAAGTCACTCTTATTTATTTATTTAGAAACATTCACAAAAACAATGTAGTGCTAGGAGGAATTAATGTTAATAGCATTGTCTACCAGTCTTCCTGGGCGTGCAAAAAGATGGTGTGGCGTGTTACTATACTAAGAAACCATTTGGTTACACATTTAATAGAATTTATTTAGAATAATAGACTTATTCGCGTGGAACTAGCGAATGGTGCCCGGCAGATCGATTCATGGAAACGACGAGCCTTATATTCTAGCCTAGAGCCTTAGCCTAGATTCAGGTTTAAGTCGTTTCAAAGTGGTGTTTGTGATTTTATTGGATAAATACCTGTCGACTTTGACTTGCCTTGAAATTAAAATCTATTTTACAGATTATTTTAAACTTAGAATAATTGGGATAAACAGATAATAGGTTGAACTTGGTTCGTGGAACCATCCTTTTTATCTCAAAAAACTAACATGTTTTTTTCCTTCACAGATTTTGAAGACGACCCCGAAATCTCCAGTAGATAAATGTTATAAATGTTTAAGATAAGGTTTTTGTCAATTTAAAAATATTCATCAATGTTGTCAATTTGTGTCTATAATATATCTATAAACACAAGCACTCTGCCGTGACTTCGGCTACAGAGATCAAACTGTGTTTAGGTAAGACAAATTTGTTTAGACATACCTACTGGTAAGGGATTAGCATATTAAAAGCGTCAGTCCATTTTGATTATATTTTACGGAAAAAAGTGCCATAATGTAAAAAGTGTAGGTAGGAAACGAATTTAACGTTTTGTTTCGGCTTGTTTGCTAAGCTTGTAAGTTCCTGCGGAGGCTCCGACAGACAAGCTCTGTAGAAGTACCAGTGATATCAGTGATATCGAGGAAAGGTGCGATTGTGCCAAACGCATTCATTATTATTTACACTGCCATTTTAGTTGCTCTTTTATTTTTGTAAGTCTTTTTTTCGCCGATGAAGCGCCGAGCTTACTTATTCTTTGATTTCTAACAAATATCGGAGGCATTTATATGATTACCTTGTGTTATTTATATTATATATTAGACTCATATTACATTATAAATGTGTTATTATTAGCTAAGCTAAGACATTTTTATGACGAATATTATAAGTATACGTTTAATAAAATATATATTATAATTTTATACAAATACTTTCGTTGAGAACGTAGACCTACTTTGTAAGTGAACTGAATAAATCTATCTATCGTATTATTATGGAACGTAAATAATTATCTACTACTCTAATCTGTTGTTATTAACTGCATATAAACACATGAATGCAACTAACTTTAAGAATAAATATAAATAATAAACACTGATGTTTTATTTAACCTTCTCCCAGTCTTTTAGTGCAACAAAAGCAGGCTTGCTAAGTGTACAAATCGTTATCTTTAAGCAGGTAAGATTTCTTTCCTATCTACGAATAAAATAGGTACCTAAATAAATATTATTGGACTTTCCACACAGCAGTATTAGCCCCAAACTAAGCTAAAGCGTGTGGTATGGGAACCAGGTTCTGATAGCTGACATACTACTCATATACTTTTTTTGTAAATTAATATTATTAAACACCCAGACAGAGAGCAAACATTTATGTTCATCACACACATGTTTGTTCATTGTGGGGACCGAACCCACGACCTACGGCGCAGAAGGAGCAACTACCAACTGAGTTATGAAGGTTGTTTTTAAATTTTCTTCTACGTGAAAGTACTACTACTATACTATTACTACCGTAAAAGTTATTGATGTACGTAGCTAAAGAAATAAAATCACTGAATTATGAAGAAGAATCTAGGGTAAGGTTCAAATACCACTCTGATAATAACATTCAGGACATTATATATTTTTTTGTTACTGAATATAGATGTAGTTTTGAAAATTACATTACAAAAGGTTCAGCAAAAATCGGTCATCAGGATCTCAATTTAATTTCACAAATATTTATTTATTGCCCATCAATAGGTAACTTAAAATTAAAACCTGCCCTTTGCCAAAGATAACATAATCCAGGCAAATAAACGAAGCAATAGAATTGCATTCGTATTTATCATGGCGACTGCATACCACGTAAGAGACGCGCCCTAATTCCATTCAGACTACAGTCATCGAGCCAATTCACGCATTTCTTCTCCACGTTGTAGTAGATAGCGTTGGGTATGACTGTCACGAAAGGATCGATCACATCTGGTTTCATGACCAAGAAATCGTTCCTGCCCAACTTCTCCACGTACGGTCGATCTTGGAGCGCAGACTTATGTTGGCTCACTGCAGACTTCAGCTCGTCTTCAACCAGCGAAGCCTGCTCCTGCCTCACTGAGACTTCCAGTGTCGGCGCCCCTACAGTGCGAGCTGCATTCTGTCTTAACCATTTCTTTATTTGAGACTTTGACATATTTTTCGTAATCTGTTTGTACATTCCTTTTGCTGCGGCTAGGCTTTTGGCGTTCAGCCTTCTTCCGTCCTTGTGGGCGGACATGATAATGTTCATTAGACTACGAAGGGCAAAGTCCTCGCTTCGGCTGATATCTGTCGTTTCTTCCAAGCGTCTGAGTGACTCCGTCGAAGAAATTATCAGGAGAATTACGAATCCATGTACCTGAAAGATTTGAAGATCTGAGAATGTACGTGTAGTACTCGCTCCGCTCCACTTGATTCATTCCTACGCAAGCTGAGCGGAGAAGAGATTTTTCGAAAATGAAATTAGATTGGTTTATTCAAACACATCTCCGCTCCGCTCCGCTTTGGTGGAAACCAGGCCTAAATCTGGTATATTTGGGGTAGTTGCCTTTGCGAAATTGACCGCTCATTTTTGTCAATCCCAATTCCTAATCGGGATCGGGAAAGCATTTCAAAAGCTTGTGCTATGGATACTAGATAACTGATATATTTAATACATTATATACTTACATAAATAGTATTTTTTATTATACATAGAGAACACCCAGACCAACGGAACAAAAATCTGTAAATCGTACACAAATTTGTTTCGAGGCGGGAATCGAACCCGCAACCTCCTGCGTCGCTGGCGGACTCTCGCCCGCTGCGCCACTGAGGTCGTGAGGTGAGGTGAGGATAATGTAGGGCGTACGTGGAATTTTACATGTGAGGCATAACTCTGCGAGGCGAACGTGAAGCAAATTAGATTAAAGCTTTAGATTTTTCGCACCATCAAACACCAATAAATGCCATCTTGCTGTTTTTAAAGGTTGCTGGTTTTAAAGGTATGCTGTTTTTAAAGGGTAATCTAAGTACTTGTACATAGTAAAGTGTTATCATACAATAATCATGTTGACTGATCCAACCTCAATTATTTCTTGAATGACATGACTCACAAAAACACAATTCATTGCAACACTACCTACATTGCTTTACCGAGGAATCAACATGAGTGGGATGAACTCAAGCGAAAAACCAATCACTACAATTTTCCAATAACTTAAATTAACTTTGGAAATAATCGAAGGATTTAATGTTCCGCCCTCGAATACGATCACGACATCAATAAAAATTAAAACGTATTTAATTTGTATTTATTGAAAGTACAGTAAATTTACTATTTCTATAATATAATATATTAAAGTAACAGTAAATTTACTGTACTGCATTAGCATTCAATAAATATATATAATAGTTTTATATTATAAACTATTACTTTCTCTGATGGAGAAACCTGAAAACAATGTTTTTTTTAATCCGCACTAGATTGACACACTTTTTGACATTATTAAGACAAATACAGTTTCAAATATGTTCAATATGTTTTATTTTATATGCCAAAGCTGCCAGTCGAGCATACGCGCCACCTGATGGAATGTGGTCACCGTCGCCCATAGACACCTGCAGCACCAGAGGCGTTGCTGATGCGCTGCCGGCTTTATAGGAGGATATACATAAACTCGCCTTTTGAAGGACCCCATGTCGTAACTCCGAGGGAAAACCGCTGGATGATGTTCGTTCCACAACTTACTCGTGCGAGGTAAAAATGAACGGTGTTATATGAAAATATACTAGAACATAAAAAGAAGCTACCATTTATGCATACGTTACCTCAATATGGTACGTTCAAAAGAGTATATATCTACCTATTGGACAACATCAAAATCTCTAGCAATAAAACATCAACCCGTTGCTAGTCCGAAATAAAAACTAACGCAAACATAGGAATCGGACCTGCTTCAAACGCTTTCCAAATTGATGTATGTACAAACAAACTAAAAACCGTTCGTTGTAATCGCAATGCTATTTCTCGTTAGATATTATAGACAGCTTTACAGGGCTTAACACACGTGTTACAGTAAATTTTATGTTTGAATATTCCGTAAATTATATCGGGTAATTTTAGTTGGCAACCATATTCCTTACAATATCTGCTTGGTGCATAGACACAATAGTAAAAATAAATAAAATAAATAAATAATGCTGGACAATCCACACAGTGTCACCGTAACAACAGTATATCGTGCGGCGTACCTACGATCTACCAAAGCATGCAACATTTCTATGCTGCGTTGATCACAGCTTTCGAGCTCGGCCAACCAAACTAACGAACCGAGGTCCAAGACATCTGTAGCTGCACACTGATCTCACGTTTATTTCATTTGCGTGCAAAATCTTGCACGTAAATGGTACATTAAAATCTTTATATAACATAATAAAAAGAATCTATCCACCTACCTATCTGTGATTACACCGGCAGCACACCACACTCTTATAACCGGCATACAGCCACGCAGCTTGCCGCACAAAATGTATTGTGGTAGTACTTTCCCGGAGAACCCTTCACAAAGAGCTCAACTACTCTCAAAACTCATTGTAACGTTGTCCATTTTGTAGCAGGTATTTCGGGCACATCGCTTGCAGTGGATGTGATTCAATTTATATAATACTAGCAGCCTCTCCCAGCTTCGCATGGGTTGGACATCATTTTTTTTTCAACATTTTAGGAATAACTTAGACAGACTCCCGCGCTTCGTTGCGTGGGCGTGGGCCCACGGCAGCCTTATGCCCCGCGCCGAGTGAGAACGCGCCCCGCATCCGTGCTTTATCAAGATAACAATTTTTTTTAAATTCGTAATATCTTTTGAATGGAATGTCCGATTTAAAAAACTCAAGAAGTAATCTACAGGTATTGAAACCGCCTTGCATACAAAATAATTTATTTAGATAAAGATTAATATAAAGGTATAGTTAACATGGTCTGCTTTTGGTGGGTGTTTCTATCAACTTTTAAAATGTCGAAAAGTAGTTATTAGTAACATAACTACAATACCAAGAACAAGCAGATGGCCCACTTAATGTTAAGTAGTAACCATCACCTATAAACAAAACATTGCCCCGTAGGTCACGCATAATAGAGACGTGCCCTACGATGCACTGCCCTGCGTCCATCAACTTGAGGCATATAAGATGTAAAGCCTCATGTGCCTGTAATTACACCGGCGACCACACTCTTCAAACCGAAACACAGCGTTAATGTTCGTTAATATGTTACGCATTTCGAGTTTCAGTGTACCGTGCTTCGTGGTTGTTGAATTAAACCAAGGAATAGTGCGCTGCGATGGTTCCTTAGTTACGAACCTGAATGCTTCCTTGAGCTTGCACTCGGTTGATAATTGCAAGTTCATACTCGTGGAGCTCGGATCATATACTCAAGCAGTGCCAAATTGAATAGTTACTGGACAGTTTTGAAAGTTGTATTCATTGAAAATGAATGTCATAACAAATATAAAAAACTTATCTTCTTTCTTAAAATAATTCTTAAAATAAGTTTTCTATAAACCCCGAGAGTAGAGGTTACTGGACAAACCTTCAAAGTTTTGTTAGGTTAAGTTTATCCAGGCGTATATTTCTAATATTTCGGTGAAAAGAGCTCCCAATGTATTTATTGTTCAGAGCACATACTCTACAATGTATGTACATTCTCTTCTTGCGGTTTTCTATAAACATATTTAGCATTGAGCTCTTTCTTGTAGTGTGCATTGCTATTTATGTAAATATTTTTGCACCAAGAGTAATCCTCAAAGAGCATCCGCATATGATGTAGCGTATGAATAGCCCGGATCCGATTAGATCTTTTATGTTGTGCTGTAGGTAAATTGCTGATAACTTAGCTCTACACTTCTTGTGAAACCCTTTACAAAGTTTTTGAATAAATAAATATATTTCACCGTGTCATGCGTGTGTGAGACATGAACAAATAACACAACAGGACAGAGAATTAATGAAAAGTTTTAAAATGGGGTGTAAAGATCGAACTAATTCTTATAGACAGGATAAGTCTTACGTAGAGTAAATTCGAAAATCATTGAAGGAACGTTTGAAAGAAAATGAGGAAAAGGCCAAGGAATAGATACTACGTAAAATGCCAAAAATACGTTAAGGTTACCTAAGAAGAAGAAGGTAAGAAGTCAAAAGACGGTTAAGTAAGCCAGATAAAAGAGAAAGTCGCTGTGGTCGATTTTAAGGCGTTGACAACACCTAATATTTCTCTCGCTCGCACGATTCGACATTTTAAAAGATATAAAATCACAAATTCCAATTTTCAAAAATCGCAAACAACTATTTTATGTGCAATCACATTGCGCATAGTTGGGTAAAAATTTCATTTTGATTGATGCAAGTTTTCCTGCTCAAAAGTTTGCTTGAGTACGAAAACTAGAAAAGCAAACTTTTAAGTAGGAAAACTTGTATCGATTAAAATGATTTTTTTACTACACTGTGCGCAATGTGATTGCACACAAAATAGTTGTTTGCGATTTTTCAAAAATTAGATTAGTGATTTTATATCTTTCCACAAGTCAAAACGTGCGAGCGAGAATCACATTAGGTCTTGTCTTCGTCTTAAAGAATCGATTGTAGGAAACTATTATCAGAACCCTGGCAATTAGTGTTGAGTAGGACATACGTGAGGCACCTCGTTTGTCACACTCATTCGCTCAAAAATGTCCCGGTCCTCGTTTTCAATTCATGTAGGTACCACCTCATTTTTGTCATGCTCCATTCAGTCGCTCACTGTCTGATTGAGACGACATCGCTTGCGCGAGCGGGACGAGCGAGGAAATTATCATTGTAAGGAGTGAGTGAGGGAGTATTGTGTGACCGCAATGAGGGCTCGTATCACGTTGAATAAAACAGCTTCGTTGATGTGACGCTTTGTGACAGATTTTCCTCAATGACATTAAGAAATGAGTAGAGCGAACTAGGACTATGTACTTCACAATATGACATTTTGTACTATGTGACATGACATTTGAAGCATGACATTGTCCCACCTCACGAAATAAAACGAGGGCCTCATTTAGAAACCGTTTCCTACCCAACACTACTGGCAATAGCTAAGCTCTTAAATTTAAGAAGTAGGTAATATACATTTTAATTTAACTTTGACCATGGCAGATAAGGCGTACAAAAAGAGATCAACTATATAAATAAATAATTAAATAATGCTGGACAATCCACACAGCATCATCTAGCCCACAAAGCTACACAAAGCTTGTGTTATGGGTACTAGATGACTGATATATTTAATACATTATATGCTTACATAGATCGATATTTTTTATTATACATACACACCCAGACCAACGGTACAAATTTCTGCAGATCGTACACAAATTTGTTCCGAGGCGGGAATCAAACCCGCAACCTCTTGCGTCGCAGGCGGACTAACGCCCGCTGCCCTACTGAGGTCGTCATATAACATTTTGCAAGTGATTAAACACAGTTTATTCTAAAACTTTTTCGTTTCGATTGCGTTAATTATTAGGAAATGGTATGTAAATAACATTATTCAAATCGTCATCAGCTCAGAGAAATCCTTTATTCATAGTTTGTATACATTTTCAAATATGTGCACAATAACAGTGATCTTAAACGGTGATAGAAAACATCTTACAGAAATCAGTAAGTATCCTAACAGCGGTGTTGGGATTGCAACCTGTCATGTATGGAAAAACTAAGTATTACGGTAATGTATGTGCCAAATGTAATGTTGGACGTACCGCTTTACTATCTTTACATGTCCTCAAAGTATAAGTTTCAAGAGTTTGTACTTGGATAAATATATATCTAGAAGAAGCAGGGGAATGGCGATCATGTCGGGTAATACTGCTCACTCAAGGTGCCCTAAACACACAGCGAGCACACTGCAACGTAGGGGTTGTAACGCTTGAGCAGACAGAGTATCTAAACCTCAAAACTAACACAAGACAAATGAAAAAATTAAAAGAGCATTTTTCTCTCAGGTGATCGGCATTCCCCCATCTTCCCGTACTACTTTAGAGGATATCTTCCGTGCCTGAGGATCAAAGTCGTGAAGTTGTTTCCGTGTGTGAAGTTTTTTTATATTACAATCCAGCATTTTGCGTACATTAAGGTAATTGCACGTTTGAGTGTTGATAATTAGAAAAAAGTCAACGTTATCACAATGTAAATGTCGCTGCATACGGGACGTGAACGGGACGGAGACGTGACTGCCTCGGTTCAAAAGCCCCGCTGCCGCGTTCCCGGCCCGTCGATGGTTCCTCGATATGTTATGCTATTTTATATACATTTTGTATATAACGATATTTCCAAAACTTCCCGCCTCGTCCCGTCCGTGTAAAAACCCGTCACGTATGCAAAGGTCTTAAGGCCAGGCATTCCCAGAAACTCTAACTTTTTGAACAGCTGTAAATCTACTGAAATGTAAAAAAATACACGAAAAAAATTAAAACATTAAAGTTGAACCGGTCTTCGGGCGCTGTGTGAAGATAGAAACGCAAATAGTAATAATTTTCTCGATAGAAAAAATCATAAAGATGACACGAAATCGATATTTCAAACATCCATTATACTAAGAGAGTTTTTCTTGAAACCATGTCAAAGTTATATAAAAAAATAGGGATTAATATTTACGAGCGCTGTGTAAAAAAAAATTTAAATTTCATTAATATTAATCTCTGAGAAGAAAATCTAACGAAATCTAGCTGTTCAAGTTAAAAGCGGTAGAAGTTTGATGTAAGGTAACGTATTTCGATGAAATTGGATTGCACATACCCAATTTGTGACCAGCAAGAGGCGGATTTCTTACGTCAGGCGAAGCGTTTTCAAGTTAGTGTTAAATGTAAGGATAACCAAGCACTATGGTAAGGTTTGATCGGGAAGAATACTCATCCTAGGGCATCTTTAAAGGGCCAAGGCTCACCTTTGAACATGACTATCATATTTATAAGAAAAATAAATAATTCTGAATGTGATAGTCATGTACAAAAGTGTTTTGTGTACAATAAAGAATTATGAATTAATCACTATCAATAAATTAGAAAATAGATACTTTGGTCCATGAAATACATCAAGTAATAAAAATGTATGCTATACTTTTATTACTATATTGATAATAGAGCTCTTTGTGAAAGGCTCGTTCGGGGAATCCTACCTCCGTCTATGCCCTTTCTAACCGCGAAGCGAAGCGTGGGTGGTTGCTGGTAAAAGGACATGTACACAAAGCTTATCATTGATGGACGCAGGGCAGTGCATCGTAGGGCACATTCCTATCATACGTGACTTTTGAGGCGATTTGTTAAAGGTGACAGTTACTACTTATCATCAGGTCAGCCGACCGCTTGCTCCATAAGCAAGTAAGTATTATAAATATCCATAAATATAAAAATAAAATGAAGTAAAAACCAGTTTCAATAAAATTCGTATTTATTTATAGAGGGTTCAAGTCCAGCTTTTTTATTGATGAATTCGAAGGCCTCAGGGCTCAAACTGCTGCCCCAAAGGTTTCATCAAAACTGTTCTGGTTTAGAACGAGTGAAATAGAGAAAGTGAAAATAAAAAGCAGTTGTTACATGTCCAGAAGGTCTCATTTTCCAATTCACCAGACTAATTTCCGGGCTTGAATAAATAAATGTTTATTAGTGTGTGTCTGGTGGTGCAGGTGGTTTTAGCCTGTGTTTATATTTTTCGTCACTCAATCTTTTTCTATACCACTACTAAGGTTAGCTGGTAGAAAACCCGAAAAGCAAGCTCTCCTATTCTACCTCAAATGTAAGCTTTAGTAATAAATAAATAAACAAAATAACCGCGGCTTGGCGGCTGAAAATGGTATAGTGCTATTATCCCGGAACCCTTCACAAAGCTACTTCTACTACTACTATAAAGCTTTAAGTCTAAGATAATGCTAATGTATTCAAAATCGTTAATTATGCAAATGTGAGGTCCATTGACGGGTTTCAGCTCGGGTGGCGTAGTGTGCCTACTTTTATTGAAAAAAGGTGATTGACCCTCTATAAACTCACAAGGCCTATGTCCAGCAGTGGACTTCTGTGGGCTGTTGATGATGATGATGATGAAACTCACAAACATTTTACGAAACCGTTTCGCTGTGCCATCTCCACTACGAGTGATTTTTCTTTGTGTGAGCGCACATGATATTCCGTTAATTTGTTGCGTTGGTCTGGGTGTTTTATATGTATAATAATAAATATGTATCTATGTAAGTATATAATGTAATAAATATATCAGTTATCTATCATAGCACAAGCTTTGAGTAGCTTACTTTGGGGCCAGATGGTGATGTGTGGATTGTCCAGCATTATTATTATTTTCGAAACTGTCTACCGGGTGACATAAGACTACTCACGATAACTGAACAGCTCATATACGAACGATAGAAATAAAAATCGAAAAATTACACTTCATAACTTCTTATCTGCTTTTTTCCTGTTTTTTTATTTCATCATCAATTTTCAGAATAGATCGTAATATGAACTTTTGTAGCTAATTATATCTAAAAACTATTAAAAGCTATAAAACACGCCAAAAACTGCAATGTATGTAACTGAACGAATACAATAACTCTTCTGTATTGTGTGGGTGCGGGCGATGTAACCATGTTGTGCGCAATAATTGTAACATCACTGGCTGTTAAGAGGAGATTAATATACATCGGTAGGTATACAATCTCAATTCCTAGGGTATAGATAGTTTTGGATAGATCTTCCACTCCAAAAATGCACGCCCCTCCTCCACTGTCTTTACCCTCACATGCAAAAGAAGTGTATAGATGCAACACATGCTACCAAGCAATTTCATTTGTCAAAAAACATCAAAGTGTCACTTTCATGTCCGGCGGGAATCTGAGTAACGAATGAAATTATTGCAATCGGTGCCAAGATCGGTGCAATCACAGAAATGTTCTCTGTTCCGTGGGTGCAGTGTATACGTCTTTATTACACTTTTTTTGCTAGTGAGGGTAAAGACAGTGGAGGAGGGGCGTGCATTTTTAGGGCAAGGAATTTAGATACTACGGAGGGCGTGTAATTGAGACTGAAAGATTTTTACATACTTTTTTTCTGGAATGATTTTTAATTTTTTAATTAGACTTTTAGCAAAATGCTGTAGTATGGGTCGTCGATGTTAGATAGCTTCACGCTTCTTGAATATTCGGGATATGTTTATTTACAACCAGTATATTAAATTCGATACTTTAATGGTAAGCCGAGGATTTTGGATCATGGATTTCCACTCGCTATTGCCAGTACCTCTTTCGCTTCACTCATTCATTTCTTATAATGCTCGATGGATTGGGGTACATACACTTGACCTGACCTTTTTAACCTGCAATTAAAAAAAAAGGAAAAAGGAACGGAAGCTATATGACTTTTATTCTCAGGCACGATAGATATCTTATTTTTCTTTCCCTATTTTTTTATTTATGATGCTGGAAAAAATGACATTATTCTAGCAGCAGCGGCGATGAGTTTGCTACACGTCACTAATATCGAGCCGCTTGGTACTGAACTGCCACTGGGTACTGAACTAAAACAGAAAAAGGTTCACGAATCTTACTAAAAGACTTGCATAACATTTTTTTATAGTTTTTACTACACTTTATGTACGTACACTTGGCGGGTTCAAATCCCGCTCGGAGAATAACTTTGGGGACATTATAAAATCTATGCATATTAAAGCAATGAAATTTGTCGGTATTTTTGGGTTGCCGGGATGTCAGTGGATTTTTTTTATCCATCAAGGCTTAAAAAGAGAATAACTAAAGTTTCAATCAGCACGTGAAAGGTGGTAACCGCGATTGTTAAACAACGAGCAGGTTTCTCTCCATCGGGACAGAACAGTTGAAAATCAGGACGACTGAACGGGCTCGACTTCATCCAGTTGCTCTGAGAGAGCAACCCGTCCCGCCATTCGGTTCCCGACGTCTGACTAGTTCGGACGTCTCGCGTGTCTCCCAAAATCGGTTCGCTTTAGTCTCGCGATTCGTTTGCCAACTTTGGAGTAACATTCGTAGCTGACAGGGTGCCTACTTACAGGTAAGGGATTTTGTTAGATAATTATTATTTTTTAATTTTTCCTTATTTTTGCTTTTAGTTCTGTTGAAAAATTAATGTTAAATGTTATTATTGGTAGTTGATGATTATTTAAAATATTTTTATGAAAACGTGTAAATTATTCACTAGCTGTCTTTAACAAAATGTACCCAGTAAAAATATTAAGTTTTAACTGTAATTCAATCAGTTTTTTACGTTAATTTAAAGTTTATTATGTTTATGAAAGATCAATTGATTTCAAATCTTTATTTTTATTCTTGTTTTGACTATCGAACTTATATCAACTGTTGGTAATTAAATTTTCTAAACTTAGTGTTTTTACAGTCAAAAAATGTTTTTAATGTTTTTCCTGTTTAGACAACTAAATACACAACAATTAATCATCCGATTTGGTCTAATCTTAGCGATTTGATTACGTATTACACAAACACATACAGACGAGCTCCATTGCTTACGCGTTTACTTAATCAACCAAGAAATACGAGTAAGTTAACTAAGTTATATTTTCCGAGCGCTTCAAAACATAACTTGTTTTTATTTTTAACCTACTTCAAAAAAGGGGGTTCTCAATTCGACTGTTTTTTTTAATGTTTGTTACCTCCAAACTTTCATATGGGAGAAATAATTTTGATGATTCATAATTTTTTTATTTATTATTTGAATAAGAATATGAAAATATGATCCCATTTAAATATGAGTTAGATCCGACGATTTGTTTTTGAGAGGTATATTTGTAGTGTGGTGGTAGTATGAGTGTATTTCCGGTAAATACACCGGAGAAAAACCGGCTAACATCAAGTTGGATTTTCTTGCAAAAAGTTTATTAGATAGCTAAATAAACGTTTGACTTTCATCTTGCCGGAAATATAGAATAGAATAAAATAGTTTATTTTGACACACAATACACAGAGAATACAATACACAGAGAATACAAAACACATATAACACAATTTATAGAGACACAGAAATTACAAAATAAAGAAAGCCTAACAGAAGAAACTTAACAGAACACAATATGTAGATAGAAATTAGTTTAGAGCAAAGTAGTCTCTCTGTGTAGTGTGGGCCAAATAGGTCCTGTCTCAGCTTAGATGCTGCTCCACACGTTATGTACGTGGAAAGCAGCGCTGATTTTCAGACAAGGCCTAATGATGACCCCACAGACATAACAATCCGTGAGAGACAAAAAAAACAATACGAGAAGTTCAGAAGGTAGTTACAAAATAAAAGGGAGCAAACAACAATAAATGAGCTAAACATTTTATGATATGATAAAAGATGGGAGTTACAATAATAGTTGGAGAATTAAACTAATGATAACATTAATAATTAATAACTAGGAGAATAAACTTAAGATTAAGACAGACGCCTTACGATTTTGGTGAGAATTCGTTTTATGCCAAAGGACTGCAATATGCACTCAAATCTTCTAAAATCCACTTATAAATAAATACACAAACATGTTACAACGTAATAACGTTCTGGAGATAGCGAATGGTAAAAAGAACCACCTCCTTGGCAGTTTGCATTATAAAAGAGGAAGTGTGTGTAGTATGGAATCACTTCACCTTAAATAAAATCCTTGCACACACTTAAGATTTGCCTATGAATAAAATACATTATGGTAGTTTCTGATATTATTATGATAGTTTCTGAGATTATTGAACGAATACAACAAGAAATGATAAGCGCATCACTTATTAAATATTTTAGCACCCAGCCATCGATCGCTGGCAAAAATTTTTGTTCTTACAAACATTTTTTTATACGTCTTCTTTTTGTCGTGGCACAGTTCTTTTCGAAACGGTGCGGTGAAAGAATTTTAAGTGCGCCTCAAAGCTCTCACATATTTAAGAACCTAGCTTATGAGTACTGACACAGCTCACATAAATTGAATAAAAAATTCATTGGCGCACGTTTTGAACCCCCGACCTTCGAAGTAAAATAAAATTGATAAAGTCAAGTATTTGGACCGAGAACTTGGCTATAGCCGCGTGACTTCATTCACTTCTTAATTGGAGGCCGGCTTCGCGTGGCTTTCTCCGACGTAACAATAACTTAGATTTGAAGCTTAATTAAGTACAATTTTGTTGGCCTTGTCAACTGCGTACACTGCGAACCGTTTACTTCCATCCGTGATAATTATACTCTACTTACAAATGGTTGCCGGTTGATGGAGGTCGCTTTTAGCGATATGGTCGCCCATTGGTCTAGCTTGAGGGTGTATTTTTCGTTTTGTTGTTCATGTTGTGCAATAAATTTACATCGAATTATATGTTTTTAATAACATACTAGCGACCCGCCCCAGTGATATACTTAAGCATTATACATTTAAAAACCTTCCTCGTGAATCTTAAGTATTACTTAATTGTTTAGGTTTTATAATTAGTTGGAACGTAGTTCTCCCAAGCTTTTGCGATGCAATTGCGACCGATATAACCTTACGGCTTGTTTCGTAATATTCTATTATGTTTTCTTGTTACGAGTATCTAGCAATATCGTAATGAACTTTACCACTGACCGTACAACACTCCTATTGAGTTTATTTTCGAAGCCATTTCGCGTTCCGTTGGAATTTATTATTTTAACATCTATTTATTTTCACTTTGCATCATGAAGAAGTCGTGTTTATTCATTCCATTTTTAGACCCGGATTTCTAACCAACAGTTGTGCACTCAAACGGTGAAGGAAAACATCGTGAGGAAACCAGTTAGTATTATAACAGTGGTGATGTGCTTGCAAATTACACATCTTTAATAAAAATCTTAAGTTGGTACATGGAGATTTGAGGGGATACTCGTATATATCGTGCCTGGGAATCAAGTCGTGAAGCGGTTACGGTTTCATCAACTAAATATTTAAAACGAAGATACCTACAGAGTTCCATCTTTTAATTGTCTCAACATTTAGTAGAATTATTTTATTACGGAGATGCACTCACCACGAGGGCTGATACCAATATTTTTATGCACGCAATTTTATAGGAAAACATGAAGCTCTCTGTGACGGCTAGGCGCGATTTTTGTGTTTTCGTATACGCAAAATCAAAACGGCCTTTATTCTATACAATCATAAGGCTCACTTTGATAAATTAGGTGAATAGGAAAAAGGCTTCGTTCCTAGCGTTTTTTATTATCCTTTCTACAATGGCACTTAATAGTCTAGTTTGTGTATGAGTTTAGCATAGTTCAGTCCCATGTTTTTTTCCCGTTCCTAAAATAAATAAATAAAAATACATAATACACAAACACATACACAACGTACAACGTATATTACCGGTGTATTTACTTTACATTTTACATAAACTGTCAGATACGGGTGATGCTATACTGAGTATGACAGGGTATGCAATGTAATATGCAGTATGACAGCTTAATGAGCTCAGTAATTGAACTCGGACATTGCACAAACGATCTTGTTAGTCAAGTCTCACAGTTCAATTGCTACTTGTGCTGTAGGTTGAGAATTCAATTTCCGCATACACACATACATTTCTAGGGTGAACGATTCTGAGCCCATTCCATCCACCGACTTTCCACGATGATGTCGGGGCGTCTCACGCTGTATCTTCCAGTTCGTGGTCGCCATTCGAGAACCTTTTTTCAACTGCAGCAGTCAGTTATAAGCTATTTGCCACTTTAACTCTAATTCTGCGACCTACATCGGTTATTTCGGTTTTTTTCGGATCCTCAATTTGATTCCCTGTTAAAAAAAAATTAATAATATTTAACATAACACAATTAAAACTTTCCTGTGTGAAATGTCCGCATTTACAAAACGGCTTTTTCCTAATCACAGAACTAAGATCAAAACTATGAACAAAGCAATTACGCGCTTTCTATAATTATTAGTGAACTTTCAATCCTGTGGTGAAGTGCCGCAGCGAATACCAAACTACGTTACACGTCGATGTAATCAGACCAAACCACAAATAGGATATTGTCTGCGATCACAAGACGTGGAAGACGTCCACGTATTCCAAATCTGAATCGTACGTACCAACCACCAGTTATAATAAAGAAATGTTTGGTCCGCCTACTAATAACTACGTATTTTTAATTTTAACTTTAGTTAGATTAGGTAAGACGAGTTACGATATTATTTTTTTGGAAATAAATAAATAATGATGCACATTCCCACACAAAACTACCTTTTTTTATTTTCTAGGTTGGTTCAGACCATAGTTCCACCGAAAAAAAAATATGTTTTTTATTTCCAGGTGGCCACATTTTCACCCAAGGACCGATCACAGGCTCCAAAAAAGGTGAAACTTTCGTCCGTCTGAAAAAGATGAACCAATTTGAGCTATGGAACAATGCAAACAATTATTCGAAGACTTCGAGCGAGAACCTGGTATGATATTATTATCAAGTCATAGGTTCCTATTTCACTTACAGATTTTAATAACTGTATTCTGATAAAACTGCACAAAGGGATCAATTTCCTATTGATGGGCTCCTACCTAGAATATTTATAATCAATATACTTATGGCGTATAAGATTTAAGGTATTATTACATTTTCGTCTGCACGGTTGAGTATTAAATATTACACGGCTTTAGTATTAAATATTCGGCGGGTTTTTTTAATAAGTTTTTATTTCATAAAGCAGATATTTATTTTTTCGTTACTATTCCTCTGGCTTCAAGTAAAAAAGTAGGATGACAAAGTAACAACAAACAGTTACTTTCATACCATAATGACAAAACCGGTTTGACCTCTACGGCTACGAACGTGCTATGTCGTAGACCGTTGGTGGTTCTACGTGTCTACGACGCTACGCTACGACGCGTGTCGTGTCGGGTATAACTATTAAGGCTCCGGCGACAGCGGCTCGCAATTTCGAGGTGCGATTGGCTATTATATCATTTTATTTCATTTCGGGGAGGTTGTTTGAAAGACTAACTCTAAAGTGACACGCATAAATACCTACTGTTCGAACACAAATAATACAATAATATAAGGGAAACATGCCCGAATCAGAAATCATTTTGGTATTAGTATGTTTGGTCTTACGTTTACCTAATACCAAAATGATTTCTGACTCAAGCACATTTCCCTTATATTATTGTATTATTTGTGTTCGAACAGTATTTATGCGTGTCACTTTAGAGTTATTCTTTCAAACAACCTCCCCGAAATGAAATAAAATGAAATAATAGCCAATCGCACCTCGAAATTGCGAGCCGCTGTCGCCGGACCCTTAAGTAGCTATGACCCACCAAGCTCAGCAGATTGAACTCAGTATTTACTTAGTGGGGATTATGACACTAAACAAAGGTAAGTACTATGTTGCAGTTTAAGAAATGGTAAGTATTTAACTATAATTATAGATTTTTATTACGTAAGGCTATAATTATATTGATTCTCGAAATCATATTCTAATATGCTTAGTTTGTTTGATTTGCTCATTGAATCATTGTTGTTAGTCGTATTGCTGGAAACAAGTGGGTTCAAATCAAAAGAAATCAAAAGAAAACAGAAACAAGCAGCTGGTTCCAAAGCAAATTCACACAAA
This sequence comes from Plemyria rubiginata, assembly GCA_963576535.1. Lineage (NCBI taxonomy): Eukaryota > Metazoa > Arthropoda > Insecta > Lepidoptera > Geometridae > Plemyria > Plemyria rubiginata. The sequence goes on from OY754905.1 coordinate 2,404,225, forward strand.
AAAATTGATGTTATTTGAACATCAAAGTGATTTGTAGCGTTATGAAATAATACTCAAACTCAAACTATTAAGGAAACAACCAAAAAATATTATGAAAGTTATAATGCTCATTTAATATCAACGTAGGTATTACATCAAAAATCAAACAAACGTTATTTGAATTCTTTATTAACTAACTCTATCTTAACTAACGTAAAAATTATATCTCGATGTAGCATTTATAACTCTAAGCACTATTTCACTATCTCTGAGTAAAGCTATCCGTCAGTTATACTATACACGTCCTTGTTTTATAAAAGTCCAAAGTAGAAACGAAAATATTTTTATCTCACGGATAACATAAATCAAGAGGTGCGGCAATAAGTAATTGTTCTTATAAAAAACTAAGAGAGTCAACGAAACAGATCTAAAAATCACGGAAAATATTCCCTTCCCTCAGATGTCTTTAGTACTAAAGATTCTTCAAAGACGTCTGAGAGGATGAAAGGAACCAGCTTATATTACCTATAATCGAAATAGCGAACGTGAAACCAAGCGAGGCTATCGTCTGTATCATCATCTCAAGTTGATGGACGCAGGGCAGTACACGTAGGTACGTTCATATCGTGCGTGCGTGACTTAGTTGTTAAAGGTAGTGGTAACAATTTAAGAAGAATTGAACATTTTTGAAAATAATATCACTAAAAGTAGTTAGGTCGAATCGCAATCGGTTATGTGGTTTCCATTGGCATTACAAAGATTTAGCGAAAATTAAACTTTTACCCAAGTACATAATAAGTTTGCACTCATAAATGAGTCTTTATATTCTTGTTATTTTTATGTATGAAAACTTGTTTGAATCGCAATTTTTTTTTGGCTAAATCTTTTTAATGTCATTTGCAACAACTAAACCGATTGCAATTTTACACAACTATCGCCCGTTCAGTTTTCGGATAAGTTCGTCCACCACTATGTTCCATAGTAGGGGAGATAGTACGCCACCTTGTGGGCAGCCTCTCGCCACTATACCTCTTGCTGTGGTGTTTACTGTGAGTTGTATTGCTCTGTACCTGAGCATGTTGTTTATCCATTTTTAAATCTTCAAAAATGTTCAATTGTGCGAACAGCGGCCCGATTACGTTATTGTCTGGCTATAGATGACTTTCAATTTGACATTTGACTCCCATCCATCCTATACCTACAACTGCTACTACACTAGGGGATTCTAAAATTCTACAAATGTCAGAATGAAAGCTCAATAGCCAGACACTAGCGTAACCGGGCCGCAGAATGTACCACAACAAATTAGTATAAAAAGATACTTAAAAAATCATTTTTTCCTTCGGCTTATAAGTGTCAAAGAAGTCTCGATACTGTGGCACAGACACGGTCACAGTTCCCGGGATACCGCAGTTGGTCATGTTCAACTCTGTCTGTTCCTGGTCCAGTTGCTTCACTACGCACAGGTCTGTCAAGAACTCGTACCACTCATTCCAATTCAGCTCCGTTTTGCTGAAAAAAAAGAAAGCTCTTTACAAGGAAACAACAGTAAAGCTTAGTTCTGCCGCCAAGCAGCGTTGCTGTGTTTTGGTTCGAATGTTGCCGGACAAATTACAAGCACATTGGGATTAAAATCTGTATACCTAAGGTTGTTGACCTGCTTGTTAGTCCTGGTTAGTCCTGCTTGTTAGCAATGCTTTGTTAGTCTACTGTTACCACTTAACACTAACTGAGCTATCAGATGGCCCACCTGATGAGGTGGGCCATCTGATAGTTCCAGTGATATAAAATGGATATCCACATAGTTCTCCTAGTACCAAGTAAAATCTCTTTGAGGATGCCTATAGAATTATTATGAAAAAATATATCTAGTTAAGTCTAAGCTAGCTATATATGCATTAGCATCCCTGTGATAAAAACGTTCAAAAACTCTCGTCTTCAGAGCCACCAGCATCTTACATATTATTATTATTAAGAGCCTGGGTTAAACTATAGCAATCCTTTTTTCCGAGGAAATGAAAAAAAAAACTTCACTTTTTCAGGTAAATTAGTTAGGCTCAAGGGACGGAATTCCCATTAGGTTAGGGTTATGTTTTTTTTTGAAAAGGGAAGAAATTTTAAGTAATTATTTTTTATTTTTCATTTCCTCGGAAAAAGGACTCACTGGAAAGACTTGTCACCTACCCCACTTGCAACCCACTTATCCCTAACCGTCACTCAGGTACAAGGGTAGCTATAGTTTAACCCAGTTCTTTAAGTAGGCGTCCACTTCGTCCCTCCATCTTCACCTATAGCATCTTACTTACTAGTATCTATTCGTTATTAAAATTTATTTACCATACATTTTATCTTTATAGTCAGTTAGATTACCAGAATTTCCACCACAGTACGCCTGTGTCACACATAGTCACTTTGCGATCATCCAGAAGCTTGCTCTGCCTCATCCAATAGTCGTTGCGATAGAGAGTCATGGTGGTGCCGTCGCGCTTGCTGTCCATCAGACGTGCAAACTCCCAGAACTGGCCGTCCAGCGTCGCTGGCTCATCATCCATGCTTGAGTAAAACTAAACCTACAATAAATAATACCTACATACAATGACGTGCAAAACATAAACGCATTCTACAAAATTGAAGATGATGCAAACCAATTAAAATGAATGTTTATTTTCATACGAATCAATTAGAAGTAATTTCTACTAGCTGGAAGTTATTTTTTGGTACTTCATCTTTTCTCCCCAAGAGTATATAACGCTACGCTAAGATTTTCTCCTTGCATAGGTACACTTATAAATCTGTGGGTACACTTTGCTTTTCTCCGATTGGCACCTATATAATATTCTTACAATGTAGTACAAGGAATTTGAATACACGATAGTATCCCAATTCCTCACAAATTCCTTGGGAATTTAGGAATAATAGAATTCAAATTCTTTGTTTAGATACTAATGGCACCTGTCCGTCATTCCACAGACAATCTTGCCGGTGTCAAGTGATTTGAATTAAATACTTTTTAGTAAGTCAGTCACTGATCTGTGTGACTTGCTGTGCTAAATAAGATCAGTACATTCAGTCCACAGTCAAGTCGGTCATCATTTGTTTTGAAGAAAATGGTGGCGGTAATCTTTTTTTTTTATACAACTAGCTGATGGAACAAGCAGATGGCCCACCTGATGTTAAGTGGTAACCATCACCTATAAACAAAACATTGCCCCGTAGGCCACGCATAATAGGAACGTGCCCTACGATGCACTGCCCTGCGTCCATCAACTTGAGGCATACAGATGTTAAGCCTCATATGCCTGTAATTACACCGGCGACCACACTCTTCAAACCGAACCACAGCGTTGCTGCTTGGCGACAGAAAAAGGCGAGGTGGTAGTACTTCCCCGGACGAGCCCTTCACAAAGAGCTCTACTACTCTTATAAACATTCGAAACACTTTGGGTCAATCAAATCACTTTGTGCTAAGACCTCAAGTAATGTTGGTTAATACCTACGACTGAAATTACTCAACACCACTCAAAATAACACAATACAAGAAAAACAAATAAAATGAAAAAGCTACTCGGATGTTGCTTCCCAAAATCTAATGTTTTTAAAATCACATGTTTGCGTAAGTATGAAACTAGTAAAGTAAACTTTTGAGTAGGAAATCTTCGGCTTCGAAGGCCAAGATGAATTATGAATATACCAGTAATAAGAAAATTTTGCGAACATTGTTTCAGGATCACGGGATCCCCTCAAGTGTTGAAAAATGCTGTTGTAGCGTCTTTACCTCGTACAATGAAGAGTACTTTATCCTTTGAGATCAAAACATTTACTCTCGCCTTTCGAGTGATATTACCGAAAAATGAATGTCATACGTTCAATCAATTTGATAAAATAAAAAAACCATACAGCTGCAGTGCTGCTAAGCGGAAATCAAGTGTGTGTGTCTCCAGCTTCCTCATATTGAAAATGTAATTTCTATAAATGCCAATATTTAAAGCATAATTAGTGCACTCATAGATTTGAATCATAATTTAGCTGCCAAATAAACAACGATGCTATAAGCTTATAATAGTGTGTAAGCTGGAGTAACATGTCTCCAGCTGCCTCAGTCAGTGTGGGCAAACGGCTAATGATAGAGATATATAGTAAACGCAAGGATTTAGTACCAAACGAATTAGCGAGGTACCAAAAATTTCAGGTCTGTAGCTCGGAAACTCTTCGAGTTATAAGACTTGATCAACGTGTAAGCTGGAGTAACGATACGTGAAAAAGCATATGCTCGTTCTCTGGAATGGCTGGAGCTAGCAGGTTGCTTTAAGTCTCCAGATTTAGTACCAAACGAATTAGCGAGGTACCAAATATTTGAAGTGTTTCTGTTCAAAACTCTATGAGTTACAAGCTTTTCCAGCTTTTTTTGTTTGTCCAACTTGCACATGTTGGATCTCAGCAACCACAATAGGTACAGACTCGGTTGATGTCTCTGAACCGAGCTATGAATTAGTGCACTCGGTACCAAAAATTTGGAATCTCTAGGACAAGCAGTTCTGTTGTAATCAGCAAAATAACATCCAAGGAATTTGAATACAGACAGATATATTCAAATTCCTTGATTGCATCAGTAGGTACGAGTGTGACGCATTCGCTGTAGTGACAGAGATAGAGCTACTATCAACTGAAGGCTGGTCGAAATGGAACTATCTGGTATTCTGTAACTCATCATAATATTAGTTATTTTGCTGATTACAACAGAACTGCTTGTCCTAGAGATTCCAAATTTTTGGTACCGAGTGCACTAATTCATAGCTCGGTTCAGAGACATCAACCGAGTCTGTACCTATTGTGGTTGCTGAGATCCAACATGTGCAAGTTGGACAAACAAAAAAAGCTGGAAAAGCTTGTAACTCATAGAGTTTTGAACAGAAACACTTCAAATATTTGGTACCTCGCTAATTCGTTTGGTACTAAATCTGGAGACTTAAAGCAACCTGCTAGCTCCAGCCATTCCAGAGAACGAGCATATGCTTTTTCACGTATCGTTACTCCAGCTTACACGTTGATCAAGTCTTATAACTCGAAGAGTTTCCGAGCTACAGACCTGAAATTTTTGGTACCTCGCTAATTCGTTTGGTACTAAATCCTTGCGTTTACTATATATCTCTATCATTAGCCGTTTGCCCACACTGACTGAGGCAGCTGGAGACATGTTACTCCAGCTTACACACTATTATAAGCTTATAGCATCGTTGTTTATTTGGCAGCTAAATTATGATTCAAATCTATGAGTGCACTAATTATGCTTTAAATATTGGCATTTATAGAAATTACATTTTCAATATGAGGAAGCTGGAGACACACACACGGAAATCAATAGTTAGTTCCACTTTACTTACTTTAGAGCAAGGAATTTGAATACTAGAGTAATGATCCCAACATACAGTTTATGTAAATAAAATATATCGGTGGAAATTCCATACAGTATGTAATACAAATGTCAAAAAATATTTATGGTATTTTCAGATATCCTTAGTATGTAGTTGGTACGAGTAACATAATAAATTATTAGATTCCTCGAATGTTCATTTTGAGATTGGACTTCCCATTCTAATTCCTTGGGACTTCCTAAGGAATTTGAATACAAGGACTTCCGGTACCAATGTTGCCATGTTACCATGTTGCCATGGTGCTGACATGCTGTCATCTGCAAAACCCTATTGCGGGCTCTACACTCGCCCGCGATAGCGATCTTGAATCGCGGCTGTGATTCGCGCATGAACACGGTGAAAAAATATACAATAATGTAGAAATATAAATATTTAATAATAATATAACATGTATATTATAACTTTCGCGTTTCGCTGAAATGGGCGTAGATGTTACTGTGTCTGCTACTCTGACACTGTACACTTTAGGGTGCTATAATTATGCGTTTATAATATCTCTACTTATTTTTTAGATACGTCCGCTTACCACTACGTTTTGCCACTCCGTAGACACACCGCGAGTGTAGATGCGTGCGTTTGCAAACGAAATTCCACGAAACCATTCACATATTTGTGGTTAGCGGCTTTCGCGGCGCGAGTGTAGAGCCTGCCTGAGAAAGCTCTAGGGTAGCTCTAGCTAGGAGCAAAAGGTGTTTAGTCGATGCCGGAAATTGACAAAATAATGAGTTTTCTATAGCATAGTGCAAAGTTTCTCTTTGCTTCTTTGACACAATGTACAAGATGCTTGACTTGAAGCATTAAATTCTTAACCATCTCTTTATTTTGTTACATTTTATAAGAGTTTATAACTATTTTATTCACGAGAGTTTTCTATTAATATAATTTGTATATTTTACAATGGGTGAAGAAGAACAAGCTACACTGGACAGTCAGTTCTTTGAATTCGCGCGGTTGATGGACAACAAAAGAAATGGGGACCTAATCACTCTTTACCGTTCAGACATTTGGATGCGACAGGCTAAAATTTTGGATGATAGAAAAGTAACCATGACGCTAACTGGACAAATATTCAATAGATACAGGTAGGACCAGTAAACCGGAAGGACTTTCAAATATTTAAGGTGATCTACAGGTTAGGTGTGAGAGAGGCAGCGTGTTTGGGTGTATAAAGGTAAATCACTGGAAGTTTGAGCGTCAGAGAGTATTACATTCCTTGGTTTGAGCTAGGGTGTGTAAAAAAATATAAATAAATATTGGTGGACTTTCCACATAGCACTATCTAGCCCCAAACTAAGCAAAAGCTATATGGTAATAGCTGATATAATACATAATATCTATACTTTTTTTGTAAATATATACTTATAATATTAATAAAACCCAGACAGAGAACACACATCTATGTTCATGTTCATCACATAAATGTTTGCCCTCGGTGGGAATTGTGCCCACGGCCTAGGCGCAGAAGGCAGAGCTACTACCAACTGAGTTATGAAGTCTGTTGAAGGCACCTCCGATTTAAAAGGAAGTTGAGAAACGTATTGTCCCTAACTCCACAACAGAACAGAAAAGAGATGTGACTAATTTAAAACCTAACCTAAGAAAGTATTAGATTCCCCTTGTACTTAATTATACTAATTTTAAACCTAAAGTAAACCTTCTTTGATAGTCATCAAAGCAGGTTTACTTTAGGTTTTAACCTACTTAGATTTCTTGACCGCAAGAGAAAGATAAAAATCTGGAGGCGACCACTATCGATAACAACCTTAGGTTAATTAGCAAAACAAACAGTACCGAAACTCGATGTATTGAAAGCTTTTTTCGAAGAATGAGAATTATGAAAAGGTGTATGAATACTATTTCTTGGAATCCGTTTGTATCAGCGGAAAATTGGGGTTGGCTATAGCAACCTGGGTTGAAGGTTGGGGATAGGGGCGTCGCAAGTAGAGGTAGATGGCAAGGCCTTCCCATGAGTCCTTTTGACTAGGAGATGAAAAATTACATATTTCAAAATAAAAAAAATATATTATTTAAAAGGAGACTACAGAAGGCTTACTTCACTATCATCACTACATAGTATAAAACAAAGTCGCTTTCTCTGTCCCTATATCCCCATGTCCCTATGTCCCTTTGTATACTTAAATCTTTAAAACTACGCAACGGATTTTGATGCGGTTTTTTTAATAGATAGAGTGATTCAAGACAAAGGTTTATATGTATAATACATGCATGGTATGTGCACCCGTGCGAAGCAGGGGAGCGCGGGCGGATCGCTAGTTGAATTATAAAGCAACTTTATTATTCGCTTTCGGTACATACGAAGAAAGTAGGGATATTTATCCCGGTAAACATAGTTACTTCCGTAAATAATATTTGATAATATCTGTTTGGTATTATCTATACCAGGTTATTCGCAATCCCGGGTTGCTTTCGTAAGCAATATTTGGTATTATGTCAGGGCTTCGCAAACTTATTTGCACTGTGACGCCATTAGAATCCGATTCTTTTTTGCGACACCAAAAAGAACCAGTTGTAGTTTCAAACTTCATTTTCGCATATCATTGTGTGATTTTGTACGTGACGAGTGTAATCAACAAAGACTATGATCGCTTTATAACGCCGTGTTGCCCCTGGGATAATGCTTCACAGTTTGGAAAGCTCTGATCTATACCAAGTATATTTACGAATGTTAGTAGGTACATTTATTGATAACTGTGAGTTTTTGGTTACTCTGACGTAAATGGAACAGTCAGGTACATCAGTATGCATCACTTTTATGCAATACATAAATTCCACATCATAGTTATAGAAAAATGAGGTATTAAGCATCATTTTTCTTATGCTTTGTGTAGCTTTATCTGTATCCGTGTTTACCTACTGTTTGTTTTGCCAACAACTAGTATGAAAATTATATGAACAAGTATAATTTAATTTTCTTGTTTTATAAGTTTTTATTATGTAACCTAAAGAGATCAAGAAAGTCCTTTAGGGCAGGAAACGCAATGAAAACGCCCTGACTATACCTGTTGACGCCTGTTGACCACAGGCGACTGTGGCCACTCACAACTAGGTGGGCTGTAAACCCGACAAAAAATCATGCAACATTTCGTTTATTTTCTAACTTCCAAATATATTTATAAAATGATATCTTATTTTCAGTAAAACCGAAATAAATTTCGACGAATGGCTTGAGTTCCTTTCGGATGTGTGCGAAGATGCCGATCTTGATTTCGAGAAAATTAAAGAAAATCTAATAAATTGTGGTCTTCCTGGACAAACTCCAGTGGTAGTGCCAGCTTATAGGGAATACTTTCTTACATATAAACCTAAGGAAAAACTTCAGTTTTGAACTTTTCATCCGCATTTATTACCTATTTTCATTGTTTTATCCGATCTTAACATAATTAACCAGATACAAAATAATAATGTTTTTCGCATTTTGATAACAATTTATTTTATATATTAATTCCTTAATGACGGCTTATTTGTAATATCTAATGATTTTTAATAATGTATACATGAATCTTGGGAAATTTTTCATTGCTTTTCGGTACCCTTTCTTTACATTTTTCAGATAGTTGCTTACTTTATATACCTAATAAGAACTTATATAAGTGCTTCTAATTCACTTTTTAGAAGGTGATTAAGTAATTATTTAATTTTTATATTATGTAATGTTAATAAAATGTATAAATACCTATATGGACTCCTTTTTTGAACCGTCATCATAGTCTAGAATATGAAAAAACATCAACTGATTTGAACACGAGATATTATGTGTTGGTGTGGTTAAGAAACAATGTTTTGAAGTCTACAATAGGCTAATGAAGAGAACTGCCTATGCATAGACGCGGAGCGAGGCTGCGGAGCGGAGAAACGGAGAAATATTAATCTCCACTCAGCTCCAGTAATACATTCCTATTAGTTAATATTTCTCCGTTTCTCCGATGCCAACTAACAAAGCACTAAATAAATAAATAATGCTTTTCGCAGCCGGCAGCTCAGTAGGGCTTTACGAAAAGATATTTTATTGTGCTTTATGATAATCTTTAATTCTCTTCAAGTCCGTTTACAAATACTTGGCATAAAATTACAAAATAGTCAGATAACAACACCGGTCCCGGCACAATCGAATCGCCCAACCAAACTAGATTCTAGATCACATCTTGTTCACTAGCGCCGCCGCGGGAAAAACGGCGGAATGAAGCAACTTAAAATTATTCGTTCCGAAACCTTGCCGGAGGCCGACCCCGCGTTGCCCGCTGCGGTCTAAGGTCCATGTCACACGCTACACCCTCCCCCTCGAGTTCTTGAGAGCGACCTCGCTCAAGGACTCGCTGACTGTCGGAATAAGGTTGCTGCTCCTTTGAGCTACTAGAATGTTCGCGGTGACGAGGGCGACCTCTATTACGTTTAGGATTCACAGGCTTTTGGGGAGAACCATCCCTACCGTGGAAGCGACTTAGTTCTGAAACATGGAACTTACCCAGAATACTTTCAGGATTCTGCAACTGCGAGACCAAATAAGTAGTCGGACTGACGCGCTTGACAACTAAATAAGGGCCATCCCGTTTTGGAACAAACTTAGCTGAAACATTTTTGGCAGCATTACTCAAAACGTGTGACTTCAATAAAATTTGGTCACCGACACTAAACTCTTCATGTTTCCGATCCTTATCAGCACAATCCTTTCTCCTATCCTGTTGAACCTCTACTCTGTCTCTCACTGAAACGAGACTATCAAGAAACTTCCTCAAATAGGGCGTTATTTGTGGGACGAAGTTTTCCTTGCTTAGAACAGCTCGAATATCATATTCAGCGTTAACTGGCGAGCGAAGTTCCCTAGCAAAGGTAAGATACGCCGGTGAGGCACCAGTTGTAAGACACACTGCAGAATTCATGGCAAACCTGACAGAACTCAGAAATTCCGGCCATGAACTGTGCTGCGTGTTAACCAACTGTGCAAGTTGTACCTTGAGGTCTCTATTCTTTCTTTCAGCTGGATTACCCTCAGGGTGGTAGTATGGCAACAACTCTTGCTTAATGCCCAAGATGAACATGCATTGTTGCATAACAGCCGAAATAAACTGGACACCGTTATCTGAGATAACCCGACGGGGTAGACCGTAACGAAGAAAATACTCTTCAATCAAACTTCGAGCACAACTCTCAGAGCTAGCCTCTTTAAGCGCGTAGAGTTCAACCCAACGAGTTGCCGTGTCCTGTACTAAAAGTATCCACTTCTCTCCATTTTTCCCCACGGGAAGAGGACCAAACAAATCTATGGCCAGTACTTTACCTCGCTGGTGCAATACAGGTGTCTGCAGTAAACCATGCGTCTTTTCATTAGAAGCTTTATAGCGTTGGCAAGTAATACACGTTTTAACATACTCTGCGACAGCTCGACGCATTCCAGGGAAATAAAAACACTGTGCCAGTCTTTGAAATGTTCTGTCAACGCCATGATGACCAGCAACGGCAGAATCGTGACACTCCTTTAAAATCTCAAGACGTAAACTAACAGGGACGACCAATTGCGGCTCCTCGCTATCTACGTCAGGATTGTACCTATACAAAACTCCTTGTTGCATAAAGTAACCTCTTTCGGACCAACGTTTCGCTCCAATAGAAAAAGGGTCGGAGGAAAATTCCAACTCAACGACGATCTTCTCCAGCTCCGGGTCGCCAAGCTGCGCTCGCCGCAATTCTGAAGGATTTCTAGAAGGTAAATCAACAGTAACTGCGCAGATACCACAGTGTTCTTTCTCCTCTTCATTGCACGGTGGGCGGCTAAGAGTGTCTGCAACGACGTTTGCTTTTCCTGGAGTATACTCAAATTGAATGTTGAACGACTGTAACTTGAGAGCCCATCGGACCAGCCTACCCGACGGCGACTTTAAAGTGAGAAGCCATTTTAAGGGCTGATGATCACTAGCGACCACGACAGGTTGTCCCTCAATGTAACCTCTAAAACGTTCAACGGCCCACACAACGGCGAGTGCCTCGCGCTCTGTCGTGCTATAGTTTCGCTCGGCTGGAGTGAGGAGGCGGCTAGCGTACTCGATGGGCCGCTCGTCTTTTCCTTCACCTTGTAGCAAAACGGCGCCGAGTGCATAACTACTAGCATCCGTTCTAAGGACAAAAGGCTTATTGAAATCTGCCTGCGTAAGAACAGGCGTTGAAGTAAGGCGACTTTTCAGTTCCTTAAACGCCTCCGCTTGCTCTGCATTCCATGTCCAGGGTTGATTTTTCTTCAGTAAGCGGGTAAGCGGCTCAGCGACTGAGGAAAAACTGGGAATAAATTTCCTAAACCAAGAACAAGTCTGCAGAAAGGTTCGCAAGTGACGTAGGGTTCTTGGAGCTACCATGTCAACGACCGCTCGGACCTTATCGGCATCAGGAGAAATTCCATCCTGGGAAATGATATGACCGAGATATTTTACCTGTTGACGAGCAAATACGCATTTTTCTCGATTAGCCCGTAAGTTGAACATGCGCAACCGGTCAAAAACAGCGCGAAGATCAGCAACGTGACTTTCAAAAGTGTCACTAATTACAAGTAGATCATCTTGGTATGCAAGAAGGGTCACATCTTTTAAGGAAGGGCCAGAACGTAGCCTGTCGATAAGACGTTGGAACGTCGACGGCGCATTTTTTAAGCCAAAAGGCATGCGCTTAAAGCGATAAGCCCCGCACGGTGAAGAAAAAGCTGTCTTGTCACGGTCGGACTCGCGTACAGCAACCTGCCAAAATCCACTTCGCATATCCAAGGTACTCATGATGCAATCTTTTTTTGTAGACTGTAATAATTCGTCGATGAGCGGCATCGGATACACGTCGGTCTTTGTCACCGCGTTGAGCCTACGATAATCAACGCAAAAACGTACCTTGCCATTTTTCTTCGGCACCAGGAGCGCGGGAGACGCCCACGCCGACTCACACTCTTCTATGACGTCATCTGCTAACATCTTGTCGATTTCGGCCTGCATAATCTCCCTCTTAACAGGATTTAACCGATAGGGAGGAACAGCAATAGCAGGGTGGTCACCTGTGTCAATCCTGTGTTCAGCAAACGGCGTTGAGACTCCCCCTGGTTGAAAGATATCATCGTTATCCATTAAAAAGCAGGAAAGTTTTCGGCGCTGATAGTCAGTAATAGAGGTCGCCTCATCAGATCTCAAAACATTCGCAACCGCGGCGCAAGAAACACTTTCATTAATTCCCGTTTCATAATTTAAAATAAATTTTTCATTTTTGTTTTCACCAAAATTCCAAAAAGATTCACCAAAATCTATTGATATGTTAAATTTTTGCAAGAAATCTATACCGAGTAACGTTTCATTATTAGTTGAATCTGGAAAAATCAGAAATGTTACCAATTCCGTTTTGTGTTTTAATGTAACCTGAACTTCAGCGGTTAAAAGATCCATTTTCCTACTAATTCCGTCAGCCAGTCTAACAACTTGTGTACTTGGGTAGCATGGGTGTTGCTTTCTTTGTAACAGATTATATAATGTGTGACCAGCAACACAGCCCTTAGCCGCAGAGTCAACTAAAGCAATTCCATTCTCATTGACAATTGAAATGTTAAGAATTGGCCGTTGAGATATACAATCATTTTGAGACAGTTGAGATAAACTTTGACAAACACTGGTCCCATCTGACATTACAAAAGTTTTACAATCACTGGTTTGATCTAAAATTATGGACTGAGAACCACTGTGATTTGGAGACAGTTGAGAAAAACTTTGACATTCACTGTTCCCATCTGACATTACAAAAGTTTTACAATCACTGGTTTGATCTAAAATTTCGGATTGAGAACCACTGGGATTTGGAGACAGTTGAGAAAAACTTTGACATCCACTGTTCCCATCAAACATTACACAAGTTTTACAGTCATTGGTTCGATCCAAAATTTCGGATTGAGAACCACTGGGATTTGGAGACCGTTGAGAAAAACTTTGACATTCACTGTATTGAATTGGTGAATGAAAGGTCTGACCAATACATTCCTCAGTTGTAGGCAAAGGTTCACAGCCCTTGGAATCAGTTGACATAATCAAACATTTGTGACCAGCCTCAACTAGAAAAGGCAAAGTGTAGTCAGATCCTACATTGACACAAATGCAAGTTTGAAGATTGCAAACATTGCATGTCACATTATTTAAATAATTTAGTTTTATCTTACCAGTCTCTAAGGAGTAGAATGCTTGCTCTTGGTTACCTGAAGGGTTGCACTTAGTGCACTTTGATCTTATCACATTAGGGGTACCGCACCCATAACACTTCACTGGCTCACGGTTATTGTTATTTCGAGCTTTTAACTTTTCACACTCATCTCGAACATGTCCAGGCCGTTTACAGTACACACAGTATGAACGTTTAGATTCACTTGTTGAAGATGACTCCGAGATGCAAGGAAGCTCAGCACCAGCGGAGGCACGAGGGTTCACGATGGTGGGGGAAGATTTCGATGATTTCGCGACGACAGTGGCAGCTTTAGACAGCTGCAGAACTGTAGGAGTGCGGTTGCTTGACCCTATGACCTGCTGTGAGTCCTCAATACTCCTTGCTCTTGTGAGTAGGTCATCAAAAGTCTCTACTTGATCTCTGTCCAACCTTTGTCTAATACGGTGGGCAAGTAGTCCGAATACTAAATCAATTTCAACTTTTTCTGTTAAATCTCCTCTAGGTATTTTACTTAACAATGCTCTCACTTTGGATATAAACAAATCTGTTACCTCATCTCCTTGAGACAGAGCAAAGAGGTCCTGATAGATCCGGAAAGGTGGACGCCGTTCACCAAAAGCACTTCTCAATTTCAACAGTGCCTCATTCCAAGTGTTGGTGGAGACTTTTATTCCTTGCCACCATACTGCAGCTTTATCATTGAGAAGCATGCTGATCCCTCGAAGGGCATTGTCATCTGATATGTTCAGGCACGACTTGTATGCTTCCACTGCATCTATGAAGTTTTCCAAAGATTCGGTGGGGCCTCCACTAAATCTCGAGCAACATCCGGAGAAATTGGCAGGTGTCGTTGTCAAGAGAGAGGCGGAAGTGGAAGTCATCATCGGCGTCGAGGATCTCACTTCCCGCAAAACTTCTTGATAAAATCTATGTTGAGACTTATGCAGCTCAGCAAACAACGTTGTCAGATCTTTGTTCGTCATTGTAATACTCCTCTCTGCAGGATCAGATTGACGTCCATTCGGGTCCTGGTACTCTTCATCATTACCACTAACATTGCCAGCATCATGGTGCGACCGAGTCTTCGGCATGTTTGAGTACCGATCACGACACCAGGTGGGTACGAAACGAATATGAAGACAAATGCACCACGATGAAACAGCTCGAGACCCGTTTGTAAACTATATCGGTAAAAATCCAACAAATCACAAAGCACAAAACCACGTTGGCGCCATTTTCGCAGCCGGCAGCTCAGTAGGGCTTTACGAAAAGATATTTTATTGTGCTTTATGATAATCTTTAATTCTCTTCAAGTCCGTTTACAAATACTTGGCATAAAATTACAAAATAGTCAGATAACAACACCGGTCCCGGCACAATCGAATCGCCCAACCAAACTAGATTCTAGATCACATCTTGTTCACTAGCGCCGCCGCGGGAAAAACGGCGGAATGAAGCAACTTAAAATTATTCGTTCCGAAACCTTGCCGGAGGCCGACCCCGCGTTGCCCGCTGCGGTCTAAGGTCCATGTCACACGCTACATGCTGGATAAATTGGATAATCCACACAGCACCATCTAGCTCAAAGTCAGCTATTAAAAGCTTGTGTTATTGCATTGTATCCCAAGTCATGCGCGGACATGACCTACGATGCACTGCCCTGCATGCATCAACTTGAGTACCGGCAACTAATCCCTTCAAACCGAAACACAGCAACGCTGCGTGGCGGCAGAAATACGTACCTTAAACGTACGTACTTACCTCCACAAACAGCTCTACTATTACATTGGACTTTTGACAGGAATCTCTGAATTTCCAATCAAATCGAGATTGGTATTAGAATAGTCGAGAGCTTTGCTGACTTTGAGGATTGCGAGACTTTGATGATCGTTGCAATGTAGGTATACCCGCGTTTGAACCCATGCATGTCGTGAGAAGGTATTGATAATGAACTTTCAGTTTTATTTATGTAAAAATAACAAGACTCTAGGAAGTTGTTGAACATTGTGTTATTGGTATGATTTTTAACGATAGATACGTAATTAGTTATACTTTTTAAATATATTCATATTCTACATAAACTATTATTTATTCATATCATTCTAATATTTTCTTATTTTCTTGTATTTTGACTATCTCGATTAAACTTCAATGGAATTCTAGACAAAAAAGATTACCTAACGAAGGATTTAAGAGGAGATACTTGTGAATGTGTTGCAGGGATCGTTTATTGCGAGGCTGTCTTTGATTCTTTCCTGTGCTGGCCACCTACGCCGGCTGGAAACATTACCACTCAGAGCTGTCCTCCTGCTCGACTCAGCGATACCACACGTAAGTTCTTTTCACTGCTTATGTATAATTACTATGTACAAAGCCTGGAGCCTTACGCACTATGACCATTTGCAGCGCGAGCTCGTCTAAGACAAGGCAGGCGGTGTAATACGGTCAGGGCAAAGTATCTCCTAAGTCATAAAGAATAAAGCCCAATATCAAGTTTTGACGTTTCACGGTTTGGGGCAAGGAATCTCCTTGGAATCTTCTATTTTCATAGTGAATAAGGCTCCTGTTTTTATTTAGTTCATCATAGACTATACTGTGTTTCTACCGCGTAATGAATCAATAAAACGTGAATTAGTGTAACCAAAATTGTTTGGTAATTGTGGTAATCCCACAATTACCGCATAATTAGTAACTATATTGGATTTCATTATATTGGATTCTAACCAGCATGAACAGTGTATCTCTATTGATAAATTAATAAATCTAAATTGAAATTGTTCACATTGAATAAAAATAGCCACTCGCTATGTAGGTAAACGTCATCTGCAAACATTCAGGCTGAAATTTAAAAACGAATATTGTGTCGAATCTCCAACACGCCGATTGGTGGTCTAGTATAACCAACTAAATATTACAGTTCTTTCATAGGACATTTTGGCCAATAAATAATGTTAAGGTAGCGAACGCACTTTCTTTGATCGTATCTTTTTAGATATCCATAACTAGTATCACGGTCCTCCTTTTCTAGTTAATCACTCATAAACGCAGATATGCCAAATTAAGGGAAATAAATAAGGTGTTTTTATATTTTTTTAGCATTTTCATCAAAAACGACACCCACACAAAAATATTTAATATTTACTAAATATTTAATAAATATAGAATTTCGAATCAAAATATTTATCTGCTAGGTATTCTAGGAATTCCTGCCACACACCACAAAGTAGACCTCGTCTCAAAACGGTGTAGAGAAAAAGTTTATTTATTTATTTATATTTATTTATTATTTATTTATTATACCTATAATCCAAAAGCTCTGCGGTGCATACTTTGTCGCAATTTTCAGAATACGGACTATAAAGTAGTGGTGCTCACTGACTCACGTTTTGATTAATTTATTGAAACTTTTTGACTTTTGATTGCTATTCAATATTTCAAATATTAACCTGCTACCGGTTATCTAAAAAACCTATGTTTTATCAGGTCAAGCCTTTAGGCAATGTGGCGATAATGGTTTATGGCTTGGCCGTCGAGCCAGTGAAAGCGATCAGAAGGGCTGGACTAACTATACTCCATGTTTTCCAACCGAAGTACAGAAACTTCTGGGAAAAGTAAATGATGATGAAAACGCTCAGGTGAGCCCAGACAAGCCTGGGTGCAATATACCCCCTTTGTTTGATGTCGTTTGGTGTTAGCAGTATCGCCAGTAGTTCAATTGTGAGTTTACATTCAGCCAAACTACAATGTTTTTGCAAATATCTTTAAAATTTTACATTACAACAACACCTTATGATTGTACAGGTATATGATGTAACCGGACAAGCAAATAAAATTGTCTTCATAATCCTTTTTGAACTAACATGAATGTGATCTTTCGATTGAATACTATATTATAAAGTCTGGACCTAACTGCTCGCCTCGAGTCAGCATTGCTTAGCAGATCGGGTGCATGTTAAAGCCTGATAAACGAATGTCCATTCAATGTTAGCAGTAACATCTCTAAAAACGAGAAAAGTGTTCAACCTTATGAGATTTTCATTAAAATCTGTCTGAGTTTTACCCGAATTGTTTTAGAAGAATTAACATCTAAGCATTTACTGCTTACGTAAAGGTATGTAACGTGCTATAATATTCTAAAACTGAAACAGCTTCACGACTTTGATCCCCAGGCACGGTAGATATCCCTTCAGATCTCCCAGTACCAAGTAGGTACTAATTCAAGATTCTTTGAGGATGTCTAAGGGGGGTAGTCAGAGGTACGTCCAAACATTACATTTGGCACATACCCACATTTTGCAGTATAGTTAGTATTCCATACGTGACAGGTTGCAAGCCCATCGCCGCTGTTAGAATACTAACGTGCTATATACCTTTATTAATTGGCCATTTTCTAATTGGGCCACCTACTTCGCGACTCGATGTTTATCCGAATGCTAACTAATCCGGCTGTGTTTCATTGTCATTTTTCACTGGGGAGTAGGGGTAGCATACTTAATCAGAAGAGATCCTTACTTGTTATACTATTTAAAGAGTTGATTTGAATTTTTACAATGATTAGTTTCCAGTTTCCAATGTTTCTACCGATAACTACTGCGTTTATTGAATGGACGACAAAAGTACTTGAGGTATTTTACATTGTACCTACCTACCAAACAGTACGATTTAAGCTAGCTTCAAAAATTAAATTTGCTAACGCACATACGTTTTTGCTCAGGCTGCAAGTTTGTAGTTGTATTGTTAAATCCCTCCCTGGATGATCAAGACGAAATTAATTTATACTTATTTATGATATTTCACGGGTATTTATTGCGTATTTACCTTTTTTATTTTCCCGACTTTTTTGAGTCTGCCCGCGACCACGGCTATTGCAACATAGCCGAAACGTCGGGAAAATAAAAAATGTAAATACGCGATAAATACCCGTGAAATATCATAAATAAGTATGTGTTATGATCGCGAAAGTTTAAAATATGAAATTAATGTATCTAATTTAAGTACTTTATCTTTAAATTATGTTGGTATTTGTCCAAACATGTTATAATGAAACGTAGGAATTGTAGAAATAATTATGGTGAAATTGGTTTCTGTAGCCCATTTAAAAGTGACAAACTTTTGTTGTTGTTTAGTGTTAAAATAAAAATATTGAAGCTATTTATTGGCGTACAACAGTTTTGTATTTAAATCCAGATAATATGACAAAATGTTTTTTGAACCAAAAACACTTAAGCCAATTATGTACCTATATTACTTTATATTTGTATAGATAGCTTGTTAAAAATTTATGTGTAAATGTGTTGAACGTGCCTGCTAATAGTTACCCGACGTATAATACAAGTGGCATCATAATTTAACCAGTGCAATCGAATAAGTCATAACTACGGGTTTTTGTTTTACTTAAGTAAACTTCTTCTCATAAGTTCACTTAAATAAATGAAAAGTTTGCTTTAAAAGTTAGGAGGATCCACTATCCGATTCCTTGATAGTAGGTATCCAAGTCACTATGTTGCAGCGGTTTATTCCAGGAACCTGAAAATGTAAATGTTAATTATAAATGTGTGCTGATTGTTAATTTCAAGTTTATTGGCTTGTAATTTCGCTTGTAAATTTTTTCTACAAAAGTTCTTACACTAGAGCTTCGAATCACTATAGGTGTGAATTCTTATTAATTAGGTTGTCGTCTGTTCGATATTTTTAAAGTCTGTGAATTAGAACCTTTTAATTGGATTTTTGTTGTTTACTTTCAGTATAAAATGGAAATTGCTCTTAGGACACGGCACATGGAAATTGTAGGATTTAGTATATCGATGATCGCGCTTCTGCTCTCTTTGTTCATCTTCATACATTTCCAGTAAGTATCTAATAGGTACAAAGTAGTACATGCATGAATGAAAATTATTTATTTTACCTTACAAGCTGACAAAATACTATATTTGATAAGTTCACATGTGTAATTTTTATTTAGTCTGCTTAGAAACAATCAAGTTGTCTCATCCAACGAGGTGGTTGAACAGCTAGTTTCGTGCATTAAATATAAATAAATAAATAAAAATAAATAATGCTGGACAATCCACACAGCACTATCTAGCCCCAAAGTAAGCTATTCAAAGCTTGTGTTATGGGTACTAGATAACTGATATATTTAATACATTATATACTTACATAGATATATATTTTTTATTATACATAGAGAACACCCAGACCATCGGAACAAATTTCTGCAGATCATGCAGATCTTTGAACGTTTCTTAAGTTATTGTGTACTCATGGATCTGTTCCTATCTTTAATTATTTTTAAACAACTTTAAATGTTTTCTGTATGAAGTTATTTCTTCATATTGTAGTCAATTCTGTTGTTTATTTTTCCTAATCATCCTAATTTGACAGCACTAAAAATATCGCCGTCCCTCTCTAAAAGACCGAAACGACCAGAATGGCTAAAATTTTAGAGCTGTCAGATTCAGTTAGTTTAGGATAATGCAACAACAGAATCGACACCATTGTAGAGGTATAATAAAACATACTAAAAAGGGAAATAAAAAGTATATGAATGTAAGGCATTATTAAAATGTTTTTAATTCGATAATTTCATCCATTAAAAAAATATCTTCATTTTATTTGATGCACTCAATTGCATCAAAAGCAAAAAAAAAGGGTTGGTCATGCTGTTTGTCTATTCCTGAGTAATTACGCATTCATTTGTGAACATGAACTGTGCTGTATGTATGTATGAAAAGTAAATGACTATGGGTACATTTAAAATTCAACTTCGTGATATGTCATGCTGCCAGCGTCCAACCCTCTGCCTAAAAGAATGGTTCAATATTTTTTTAAATATAAAAAAAATACGTATCTACATAATTCCACTAATGTCCAAAGATCTCAGAGGGCACTTCTCAGACGTCTCGTTCGCAAAATTCTAATATTTTTTAAGATATAAATGGCACAGCACAAACAAAAGTTTCTGACATTTTTTATACTATTTGGTGATGTAACAGGCAGATGGCTCACCTTAAGCTAAGTGATAACCATCAAGCAAAATGCATAAATACCTAATTCACACATGATTACAAAGAATCAGCAAAACTAGAATTTTGTACTTTAAAAGTTTTTTAGTGATTTTCTATCTTCAAAAATGTTAAATGTAGAGCTTGTAACCAACCGCTTAGCCATGACGGCAACGGTGGCTAACAGCTCTACAGAATTCACTAGCTCATAAGAACTTACCTGCTTTAACTTTTACCAGGTCTCTTAGAAACTGTCGCACCAATATCCATCGGAATCTGTTTTCTGCCATGACCGTCCAGGTCATCATCCGGCTGATCGTCTATATAGACCAAGCCGTAATGAGGGATACACCGGGTACGAATGTCAAAGGAATCGATGACATGGTAAGTAGGTACCTACTCGTGAATGTTTACTAACAAAATGTTAGCAAATGTTTTAACTTGCTATAAAATGTTAGCTAACAATTTATCACAATGTCAATTTCTTTCTAACATTTTATTACAATGTCAAAGATTTTTAGAGCGACTATTTTCATGTTAATTTGTAGTGTCATAGTATCAATTACAATTCCGGCGGCGCTATTCAATAACCAATTTAAAATATAGGTAAATTGATTAACTGAGGATAACTCTCGACTATTGTTTTGTACGCTACCTACCCACTATCACACTTGAGACCTAATTACAAAATACAAAACAATATTTATGTCATTAAAAAATATTTCATTATTTTTATTCGTATAACGAAGAGTTATAAAAACTAAAAAAAATCCTTATAATTAAAACTTTTATGAATTGGCTCTTATTTGGGTCAGTTGTGCTCTATAGATCGTTTGTAGCGCTGGTTTCCTCAGATAACTCAACCGTATGTAACTGTTTCATAATAATGTATTTTGTACATTATGTAAATATACCTGGCTTGTATTCATTGACATTCGCTACAAATAAAACAAACGAATGACAAATTGTAAGATGTCGACTACTAAACAAAAATTATTATAAAAAAATTCAATCAAAGCACACAATTCACACAATCAAAATCAAAATCGATACCGTTTTTATTAAGTACATACACATAAGATAGCCCTAATCTATTATCGTTGCGTTTCAACTCTATTGCTATTCCTTTTTCACCTGTAGTAAAAGACCTTGGCATTCTGCTGGATGAGAATATGAGTTGGTCCGCTCAAGTAAAAGAGGTATCACGGAAGTTTTTCGCTTGTCTCCACTCTATTTTACGTTTTAAAAACTTTCTTCCTGAGAAAACAAAAATTTCGTTAGTAAATTCCCTCTTAATCCCTATAATAGATTATGCAGATGTAGCGTACCTCGATCTTACAGCTGAGCACCTTAACAAGTTGGATCGCCTGCTGAACTGTTGTATCCGTTTTGTTTACGGCCTTCGTAAATATGACCACGTGTCCGGTTATCGAAGAAAGTTGAAGTGGCTCCCAATCAGACAGAGAAGAAATATGAGAATCTTATGTCTCCTTTTCTCGATTCTGAAGGACCCTAACTCACCTCAGTACCTGAAGCCTAAGTTTTCTTACCTTTCTGACGGTCATGAGCGTGACTTGAGATCCTCAGACACTCTCTGCTTAGCTACTCCCAAACACTCTTCCGGCTATCGTGGTAATTCGTTTGAGGTAGTGGCTGTAAGCTTGTGGAATGCACTTCCCCTAAGTATAAAAATGGCGTCCTCAAAACCCGTTTTCAAACGCCTTGTACATGACTTCTATTTTTCGACCACATGAATACTATTTATTATATTTTTGTAAGTGTATATGTAAGTATATTATAGATAGATATATATATTTGTTTTTTATTTATTAGATATTATATTTAGTTTATAGTTTTAGGAAATATGCTACCATATTATTATTGTGAATGTTAGTATAATTAAGCACGCCAACCTATGTTCTTCTACCTGTTAAGGTTGGCTGGTAGAAAATGCTGTCTAGCATTAAGCTCGCCTTTTGTACTCGGTTTTTTAGTGCAATAAAGTATTAAATAAATAAATAAATAAGATAGAGATTATGAGTAGAGATAGAGTACACACGTCTTTATATACAAGGTGAAACTTCCGCCAGTTAGTCGCGACCAAAGCCTAAGGCCCTTACTCTATTTTTTACAACTTATAGGTAAAATCGTTTGACCGCAATCTCACCTGATGTTAAGTGATGATGCGGTCGACGATGGCCTTTGAGCAGTTTGAGCAAGCCAATAACTTATCAGACCGATAAGTCTGTTGCTGTCTCTTTTCGTCAGCATGAAAGTGACAGTGACGAGAATACTCTATTGAGCCGCTATAAAATGGCAGGGATTACGAATAAGAGGGTGATTAATGATTTACCTAACAATGTCAATGTAGAATGACCGTGTTTATCAGTTTGTCCACAGGTTTTCTCTATTCCGTGAGTTTGTCATTAGGCACGGAGATTGAATTTGCGATGAACCATTCTCGCTTCGAAATTGAAAATTATGTTTCATCAGCACCTTCCTCACGAATAAACGATATAGGTAAACGATAGACAACAATGCGTTCGACAAGCGCACTAAAACACCGTTTTAAATTCTAAAGCCTTCGCATCCACCATCACCGTTGGAAATTAAAATAACTTTACAGCCTCAGACCAAATAAAAACTAAAAGACAGAGTCTTGCGGACAGCACGAATGAAGCCGGTTTTCTAAAGATGTGTTGCGGTCAAACTACGCCTCGCCCCGTGTACATACACAACTAAACGCACACACACAGAAAAGTGAAGCCAGTTTTCTAAAGATGTGTTGCGTGGGCCGATTTGGTGTGTGCGTGCGAGGCGTAGTTTGACCGGCTTCGCTTTGCTGTGCACAGAAGTCCGTCTTTTAGTTTTTATTTGGTCTGAGTTTACAGCATTTGTATTCGCTGGTACTCTTTTAATTAAGATATGGTAGCCATAGAATGAGTATGATGTTCCTAACCGAATTTTCCAGGCCGAATTTAATTTTAATAGTAACAAAGGTTGGCTTTAACAGAAGACAGCGGTTTTTCAGTAAACCATTTTTCTAATAGCGAGTTAAGATAACTTTGGACTATAGTGCGTAAATAAAACCACAAAGATATTAGATGATGTTTGAAAATATAATAATGAATACTATTTTGTCTCAACATAGGATGGTGAAGTCAGAACAAAACTTCTGAAAACAAACGCAAACGATAGGCCACTGCTGTTTACTATTGTATATGCCAGTGTACAACATAAATAGGTAAATGTGTACCTATACCTATTAATATGGACCCACGTGTCCGCAATAAATATTTTTTTAAATAAAAATAGCATGGTGATCGAATTTTGTACGTCACTGCCATAGATAAAAAATTCCGTTCATTATCTCAAAAAAAGTAAAAAGCCGGATAAATGGCCAATCTCTAGGAGGTATTTATTCCTCTTCGTATATTTATTGTTTAGGCCCTCACATACCAAATTTTTATTCCGTAGCACCGTATAAACCTAACGTAGTTGTGGTGTTTTATTTCAATAAATTGTGCAACATTTATTTGTTTGGGTCGGGTTTGCTCAGTGCGTTTGCTTGTAATTTGACTGCACGTACCTATGCGTGTGTTTGTGAAATGGAAAAAGCTGATGGCAGGATTTTTCCGTGGTTATAAAATGTTAAAAAAATATAAATACAATAGGTAAACAAAAATTCCACAGCGGCATTGTGAGGATCGCTGGAAATAAGAAGAAGGCCACAACCGTTCGTCCTAGAAATATTATAGGTTTATAATAGGACAGGTACATACACATATTTTTCAGGGTATTCCCGACTTTACCGGCTTCAAACCAATACATTTTAAAGCAATGAATATACATTTTTACCACTAAGTAGATTTTTTCAAAGTTTTTACTATATGTATTGTTTTAAGTTTAAAACTAGGTTAGGTAAGCAATTTTTTTGTTGTTACTATTGTGTAATTAAATAAAGCTTATTTTGTATGTATAAACCTCACAATTTCTTTCCAGCCATACATTTGCGAAGTGAGCTACGTACTGCTTGAATATGCGATATCGGCTATGTTCATGTGGATGTTCATCGAAGGGCTTTTCCTGCATAGCGTTGTGACTGCTAACGTGATGCGGGAGCAAACGTCGCAAGTTTTGTTTGTAGTCTGCGGCTGGGGCTTACCATTGCTAGTCACGGCAGTGTGGGCTACTGTGACTGCGATACATTATGTGAAGGATGATGTGAACGGGTAACATTTTTATTTCAAAAATAAACATACTTATGTAATGTTAAAGATATTTTTCTCAAAAACAAGCCGACTGCTTCAGAAGTAAATTGTGATTGTACGAGACAAATTTTTCCTCGATTCGAACTAGTACGTAGCCTAGGCCATCGTAAGATATAATCACAAATATATTTTTTTAACTGGGTCTATTTTAATATGTTTTAGGTGTTGGTACGGCTATAATTTTCTTATGGAGTATTGGCTACTGCAAGGACCTCGTTTGGCAATTATTATGGTGAGACAGCTAACTGATAATTCCCCATTTTTATCACTTATCTATTATTTATTTCCTTGAAAGTCTGGTTCTTAAATCGGCTACTCGGTTTAGTCAAGCTTAGCTTGGCTTGATACTAGCTTAAACTAGTAATTTTAATTAATGTACTATCCGTTTTGATTAAAGAAAAAACAATTAATACAATATTAAATATACATAATATATACAATATATAATGGAATACTAACTACTGCAAAATGTGGGTATGTGCCAAATGTAATGTTTGGACGTACCTCTAACTACCCCCCTTAGACATCCTCAAAGAATCTTGAATTAGTACCTTCTTGGTACTGGGAGATCTGAAGGGATATCTACCGTGCCTGGGGATCAAAGTCGTGAAGCTGTTTCAGTTTTTTTTTTTCAGTTTTTCAATTAATACAAACAGTGCGGTGTAGTTTTGTTATAAGCTAATTTCTTAAAAAATCACATAAGTAGGTATGAGTCATTCAATGTGAACATTGACATAGATAATTTTTTGCAGATAAATCTCCTCTTTCTTCTGAACATAATGAGAGTTCTCATTACAAAACTGAACGCGACGGAAAATAATGAACTGACTAAAGTAAAGTAAGTGTTTTTTATACAACTAGCTGATAGAACAAGCAGATGGCCCACCTGATGTTAAGTGGTAACCATCACCTATAAACAAAACATTTCCCCGTAGGTCACGCACAATAGGAACGTGCCCTACGATGCACTGCCCTGCGTCCATCAACTTGAGGCATACAGATGTTAAGCCTCATGTGCCTGTAATTACACCGGCGACCACACTCTTCAAACCGAAACACAGCATTGCTGCTTGGCGGCAGAAAAAGGCGTGGTGGTAGTACTTCCCCGGACGAGCCCTTCACAAAGAGCTCTACTTCTCTTGTGTCGTTGTATAAAGCTTATTTCAGTAGATCATAAAGATCCATTTGATTGTTAACATTGTTCAAATCTGCAAACGACCAGCATATGCAAGTTCGAAATAAAATTAATCTTATCTACGCAAATAATACTTTGCTACTAAAAGTGGTCTAAAAAATTACAAATGGGGACTAAAAGCTCTGTTATTTATCTTGATTGCAGGTATTTCCTAGTCTGCCATAATTTACCAAACTAAACACAATTAGCGTAAACATTATTTCCATTGTCTGATATTTCGCTAATCATAACTCAGCTTATTTTTATAGTGCAAGACATTAATCATGATAAGTATTCTAAATGCGATTGCTCGCTAAACTGTTAAATATCAGTGGTGGTGGATGGACAAGCGTCGCAACGTTCAGAAATATCTTATTTCCCACAGGAAAGCAGCCAGAGCGGCTTTAGTATTACTGCCACTCCTTGGTATAACCAACATTCTCAACATGGTGGAACCGGTAGATGGAGCGGTTTGGAAGTTTGGTCTCTGGTGCTACATAACTCACTTCTTACGCTCTTTTCAAGGATTCTTCATCGCTTTGATTTATTGCTTCATGAATGCCGAGGTAAGTCCGGGCAATTACAAGGGACACGTTAGTTTCTACAGCGATGAATCAAGTAAGTGGAATAACTGTTATGGCAACTGGTGTGGTTTTAGCTTGTCTGTTCGTTCATTGTCGTGTGTGAGAATGGTCTTAAAAGTACCATATTATGGATTTAACAGCTTGACTTATTCACTATTTTATTACACTGAATTAATCTTATAGATGAGGAGACACATTTTATTTTATGTTGATATAATGTACTTTTAAAAGGGCATACACCAATAATTCACCATAATAATATTTGCTACAAAATATTTCAAAATAAAACAATATTTTTTCTTTAACTAATTCAATGTTTATTCCTGTTTGGTAATGTGTACGTATTACTTACTACTACATACTTTATTAATGCAAAAAAATAGACGGAAATAAATGAAAAATTATTCGTAAGCAATTACAATAATGATGATTGGCACATTATAGACAAAATTTAAGAAAACTGTGATACTTACGAGTTCGTCTAAACTAGTTATTTGTAAACTATGTACAAAAATATGTTTTGTGCATTGTATTTTGAATAATTGCCAATGTACCTTCTTATATAAAAATAAATACAATGAACACATATGTAATTTTTTCATTCATTGAATATTTTATTTTATTATAAATTATTTCCCTTAGGATGAGGCATAGTTTGGCGCATTTCTTTACATAAATGCGCATAATTTCCTGTACAAATGAAGTTCATCATCTCAAAATCGTGACATGTATGGATGGTTAGGTGAATATGATTGATCAATAAATGGCACCCCTCCCAGACGAGTTCAAGATATCTAAGATACCTATGTCTGTTATTGTGGGACAGTCGAAAGCTTATTTTTTTGTTATACTGCATGCTTGTCTGTTTTTCTACAAATCGTTTCGCATAGAAAACTCAAACGAATGAAATTATGTACCCACATGTCAACTACCTACATGAAACGGGAGAGTAGCACGAAGGTACATTAGGTACACCGTACCGTCAAAAGATTTTAAACCCATGTAAGTATGTTCAACGAGGTCTTGCACACTAATGTGGGTAGGCCCGTAGACACGTAGAATTAGTGGCATGTTAGAAGTCATAGTTACGTAAATCTCACAAAAAAATTAAAATCTTTGGTGTGCAAAATATAAAATGCAGTTGAAAAGTATTCTGGTCAACAACGGTTCAGCTACGGGACTCGACCCTTTCTTTTTGTAATATTATGAAAACTGGTTTTTCAATCAGTACAAAAATATTGAGATTACGATGGGTTTTCTAAATTACGGTATAGCATACGAGACGGCATACTATTACGCCATAACAACATTACAGTAGGTTTTTTCTGACTGTTGATTAGTTTGTCGCCAACAGCCAGTCCAGCCAGTCTTTGTAGTGCTATGAGTCAGGAATGAATACTGAAAAATCATACAACTTAGCGTCCAGGCTGTACAGCTTAGATTGTGACCTTCATGTGCCTTTTGTTCAGCCCTGCTGCCATTTTATTTAAGATAAGATTTTCCTCCAAAAGAAGTCCTCTTTCTAATTTGGATGGTCTACGAGTTTTGTCTACAAAAATATGTACCTAGTACTATTACTAGAGATACTAGAAATCTAAACTCCTGCTGGTATAAATGAGTCCAACAATTACTGATAGAATCGATACAAATCAGTTCTAAGCATATACTTCGGACACCTTCGCTGCTTCGCTGCGTTTCTCCTCATTGCTCCTTTTTTTTTATACAACTAGCTGATAGAACAAGCAGATCGCCCACCTGATGTTAAGTGGTAACCATCACCTATAAACAAAACATTGCCCCGTCACGCACAATAGAAACGTGCCCTACGATGCACTGCCCTGCGTCCATCAACTTGAGGCATACAGATGTTAAGCCTCATGTGCCTGTAATTACACCGGCGACCACACTCTTCAAACCGAAACACAGCGTTGCTGCTTGGCGGCAGTAAAAGGCGTGCTCCTAAAGCTACTTTATAATCGACCACAGATTTATTTGAAACATTCCGTCTGGTTTTTTTCTTTGTTGGCTATTTGGCTATTGGCTATTATTTCATTTTATTTCATTTCGGGGAGGTTGTTTGACAGAAACACGCATAAATACTGTTCGAACACAAATAATTCAATAATATAAGGGAAACATGCCCGAATCAGAAATCATTTTGGTATTAGTATGTTTGGTCTTACGTTTACCTAATACCAAAATGATTTCTGACTCAAGCACATTTCCCGTACGGTTGCTCTGTCTATCTCTTCTATACCTACTTCTAAATTACAAATACTTAGTCCACTGTTTGGGCAGCACTTTTGATTTATAACTGACTAAACTAAACAAGTCCGAAGTCGTCCACCTGGCGACCCTTTGCGCAACGTTTACTTATTGCCTAGTTCATACAAGTAGTTCAGCCAAACCCGATTCATGTAACAGAAAGATGCCGAATTGAATGTTTAAACAAGCGATAAGTTTCTTTATTTAGTAGGGCTGCGTCATCCACATTCATTTGCGTTACCTACCTACTATGCCCGAGTTTTCTATTTCTAGTATTTTATAGTAGGAACATTTACTACTGTGGTTTTACAAGTATGTAGACAGACACTTGTAAATAACTAAAACTAAAACGCGCGCCTTACTGCGTTTTATTTGTGCGTACGAGGTCGGTCGATTGGGCTTACATTTATTGACCGAGCGAGCGAAGCGAGCGAAGCGTCTCAGTTTCCACATTGGCCAAAAATTCGTTTGTCCGGATGTCTGTCTATCTGTCTGTCTGTCTGTTCTCCTCTACAGGTCGCATTTTTCAACCAATCTGGACGAAACTTGGTACACAGGTACCAAGGTCAGGTACAGGTCGTGACTTATTAGAATTTTTTGTCGTCGGGGATTTTTGATTGGAGGGGTACTTACCCCAAAAAAAGGGCAAAAAGGGGGCTATTTGATATACTGGATATCTCCACCAAATGAGATCCGATTTCGATTATTCTTTTTTTATTTGAAAGGTAGTAACAATAAGTTGGTCTCATAAAAGTTTGGCGAAGATCTGATAAGGATCTTCAGCATGATGAACAGGATAGCTCATCAAACAATCGATGGTTTTCAATCAAATTTGAGAGAAACACAAAGGACCTCATTCTACACAAGATGATTTGCATCATCTTGTGTAGAATGAGGTCCTTAGAGAAAAAAATTAAAAAGATCAAAAAAATCACAAAACGGAAAACGCACTTGCACATTACATTCCTCAAATAGCTCACTTTTAGTATGCTCGCGAGATCTACAGCTCCCAGAGCCACTAGTTTAGAGCACATTTTAGCAAATAATAATAATAATAATGTAAATTCTGCATGAACCTATACTGTGCATGTATGTAACTATAAAAAATGTATCGGGATAAAATGGCAAAAACAAAGGATCGACGCGAGTCTTCAGAAACCCTAGAGTAACCATTCCTTTCTTAGGAAAATATAAAAATGGTCCAGTTCTGGACCAATGGAAAAACATGATTTTTTTAAACCAGTTAGAGTCCCTTAAACCTAGACCGTATTTTAAAGTTATTGAATAGTAGCAGCAAAAGTACCTAAACAATATTCTAAGTCTTTAGCCATTTAAAACAATGTAAGGTTCGATAATTTTATACCACACGACAGTATTTACATGACTCAAAAAAACCACAGATATCAATTTGCCCCGAGCGCAAAACGTTGTTACTGATAGATCTTTTGTCAGTGTATTCTTACATATTATTATATTATGTAGTGCCGAAGTGAATAAATCATTAAATGAACACTAATCTTTTTGCAAGACAAAAAATGACTTCAAATGCATTGGAAAATACATATGCTACTATAAATCAAACACAACTCGTCAAATCACCAGCTTTCGATAAAAAAAATCTTAAAAAAACAATCGACTTGAGAACCTCTTTTCAATAAAATTATCAGGTGTCATGTATTGCATCTATACACCTCATTTGCTTGTGTGGGTGAAGGCAGGTAGAGGGGCGTGCATTTTTAGAATGGTTTATACGTGCGTATCTTGTTTGTTTAAGCTTAGCAATGGGTCTACACCTTTCTTCTTTTGAAGACGTTTTTTTTCGTTCGCGATTTAAACCTCACTTACAAACTGGATAAATAATAAAAGTAGAAATAGTGCTGATATTTTTATAATTAAAATGATCACAAAAATGATTATCATGGTCAAAAATCTAATTTATTATACCAACATCATGATTTATTACACTATGATCAGTTTTAGATAGATCTGAGAATTTCATTTCATTTCATGTGGCCATTCCACAATTTATAATTATTGACTTTAAAAAGTTATGCTTGAAAACTTGGAGCCTTAACCGATTCCCACCGAACTAGTTTCAATTTCTTCTAACTATGAGAAATAAGGATCGGCATAGACGGATGAGAAAATAATTTCATATTGAAATATAATCAGTCTAATTTCATCATTACCTACATTTCAGGTAAACGAGGTCGTCCGTAAGACATACAGGGACTGGAACGCCGAGCGACAAGACATGCGTCGCCCGCGCAGAAACTCTGTTAACAACGCCCCCAACACCAGGTATTTCTTAGACCTAATCAAAAAACGAATATTAACTAAATAGGTAAATAATTATATAATCAGGTGAGTGTGATAGGACTTATTCTTCTTCTTCTTGTCGTGTCCCTAGTTTCTTTCGAAACAGTGTGGTTAAAGGATTTTAAGTGCGCCTCAAAGAGGCTCCTTTCGAGCACTTGACGAATGTTATGGAGCTTTTTAGGTTCTACAACATGCCGGTTTCCTCACGATGTTTTCCTTCACCGTTTGAGATTACTGGCATTGTGCACATAAATTTTTGAACAGAAAAAATCATTGGTGCACTACCAATTTCGAACTTACGACCATGATCGGAAGGCGGGGTCGCTACCACTAGATCACCAGTTCTCTCAATGAATGAGATTGTTGGGATGGAAGACCTCGGCGAACGTATCTGGATCAGTTATCAGACATTTTAGAGAATACCCTAAACTGACGAGCATGTATGAGTAATGTTAGGAAAGTGAATGAACGAAACGGTATTTTTTTTTATACAACCAGCTGATGGAACAAGCAGATGGCCCACCTGATGTTAAGTGGTAACCATCACCTATAACAAAGCATTGCCTCGCATGTCACGCTCGATAGGAACGTGCCTTACGATGCCCTGCTCTGCGTCCATCAACTTGAGGCATACAGATGTTAAGCCTCATGTGCCTGTAATTACACCGGCGACCACACTCTTCAAACCGAAACACAGCGTTGCTGCTTGGTATTACTTCAGGATCGCAACAAGTGGAAATCCGTGATCTCTGCCTTCCTACACCTTTATGAAATAGGCGTGTTTTATGTATGTTCCATATAACAACACGTGTTTGCGTGTTCTTATTTTTATTTTTTTCTTATTTCATTATTTTTACATTGTAATGAAATTGTGTGGGTTGTAAATTTTACAATGAGCATATTTTTTGTAGAGAAGCCATTTTTTTAATCGAATGTCAAACTAAATCTTTTAATACGGCCGATGGACCAATCACGGGAATTCGGAAAGGGTTAGTTCGTTCTTCGAGGAAATATTTCAGGGTGGCCTTTGTTCAGCAGTGGGCTTTTCGTCGGGCTTTCATACTAATATTATAAACGCGAAAGTTTGTTAGTGTGGATGGATGGATGGATGTTTGTTACTCTTTCACGCTGGAACGGCTGAACGGATCTAGATGAAACTTGGCAGAGAGATTGGTTATAGTCTAGAATAACACATAGGCTACTTTTTATCCCGCGGGAATACCGGGATTTAAAACTGCGCGGGTGAAACCGCGGGGCCCTACTAGTGATTGATAATGACTGACGTCGACTTCATAAACAAATCAACTTGTATTGTATGAGCTGCCTCTATATAGGTACTCTGTAAACTGTAATACCTAACTGTCGCATGTAAAACAGAGTTATTTTAACCTCACATGAAGCCTGTTGAACTTTTTTTGCCTACTGTTCTATAAAGTCGCCATTCTATGCCAGCGTCTACCTTGAGACTTGATGTTACAATTGGGCAAGGTACTTCGAAATGCTATATACCTACTTCTAATACGGTTTCAGTTCACTTTGCCGGAAACAGTAAACAGTTATTTTTTAAATCTTTGAACCCTAAGACCATTGAAAGTAGGTACCTACATGCTTCTTTTTCATATACTGTTCAGCAGTTGGAGTCCCACGTGAATTTTTTTATAAGTATACCCCTAGAGCCTGTTAGTAGTAGAGCTCTTTGAGAAGTAATGACTAAACTCAATTTGAAAACTGAACTGAATTTTAACGCACGGTTGATTAAAAATCATTTTGATCGTATTGGCCATAATTTAGTGTGAGAAAAATTGTTTACTTAACTCAGTCTCCCCTAAACGCCTCATATCACAATAACCCCTAAATCACTGTGATAGTGCTGACAAAATACATATTTCAGAAACTGGTGGCAGACTTTTATGATGGTGTGTATCAATGCACCTATCCGACTATTGACAAGTTGCTTTCGTGAAATCTGCGAGATAAACAACGCCGTCCACAACGCGGAGATTGCTCTGGAGATCAGCGAACAGTAAGTTTGTATAACGTGAGAGAATTGCTACAATGGGGCTTTAATAATCACGATTCTCTCTAATTTATGATAGGTATATTGTCTTAAGCATATTATCCTACTACTATTATAAACGCAAAAGTTTGTAAGTA
The DNA here is from genome assembly GCA_963576535.1 of Plemyria rubiginata. Lineage (NCBI taxonomy): Eukaryota > Metazoa > Arthropoda > Insecta > Lepidoptera > Geometridae > Plemyria > Plemyria rubiginata. The sequence continues at coordinate 2,437,597 of OY754905.1, forward strand.
TGGATGGATGGATGGATAGATGTTTGCTACTCTTTCACGCCGGAACAGCTGAACGGATCTGGATAAAACTTGGCAGAGAGATAGATTATAGTCAGGAATAGCACATTGGCCAATTTTTTATCTCGTGGGAATACCGGGATTTAAATCTACGCGGATGAAACTGCGGAGCGCAACAGTTAGGTAATAATTATGTCTATTATCTTTTTTTTTATTCTAAAGGATGTGCCACATTGGATGCGGTCTGCGGTCAGGTCATATTGAACGCAGCCCATGAACACCATTGTCGGTCTCGATATATTTTGTATAGCGATCTAACCATGCACGCGGAAGGAACGGAAGGAGGCATACCTACGTACGGTCAGGTCAAACGTACGCCAGTACGGACCGCTGACCGATTGCCTGACCGACAATGGCTGCGTTCAATTTGACCTGACCGCAGATAGCATCCAACGTGGCAAACCCTTGAGCAGTAGAACCTCTTACTGAAACAGTTTTTTCTTGAACAACTTGTTGATAGAAAAAGCTGATAGATCACCCGATGCTACTCAACTAAGCATTGCCGCAAAAGTCACGCACTATGGGAATGCGTTTGCCCTGTCTTTTTCTATAGCGCTAGCTGATGGAACAAGTAGATGCCCCACCTGATCTTAAGTGGTAACCATCACCTGAGTATTGGAAGTCACGCACTATATGAATGTGCCCTACTATGCATTGCCCTGCGTTTATCAACTTGAGGCATAGGTCTGTGGCTGTAATTACACCGGCAACCATACCCATCAAACCGAAATACAGCAACAACACGCTGCTTGTCTGCGGTATTAGGAATGGGAATCCTCAGTGGCAGCTGCAAACACATCCCTACTTCTAAGCGATTGTGATAATGTTATGCCCAAGTTCGTCGCCCCGCTCGCGTTAGAATAAAATATGTAAGAGCTCAAACGCCTTATGCGTTTCCAATTTTCCGTATGTCAGATTCAATCTATTTCTTAGCGTCAGTCGTCGTGATCGAGATTCTGCTTCATTATTTTATGTCAAATGCAACCCTGGCGGCTGCACTGGTCGTGGTCTGGCAACCTAATGCGTTTGAAACTTCTAAGTTCGTATATTGTGCCTTTACGCTGCTCGCTGCATGCTGAATGCATTCAGTTACAAGCCAAGCTAAGTCGAAGTGTATCATTGGACGTACCGAAAAAACCTACCTCCAGCATCGTTTACCCTAGACAAAGTTTTGAAACAAGTACTTATTCAATCCAATTGATTAATATTTCTCCGTTTCTTCGCTCGAAAATTGACGAAAACCACCTACGTCTAAAATATATTTTCAACTAGGTAACTGATCGTATGAAAACAGAAACTTGACAGAAGTATGTACGTATACAACAAAATAATGTACTTACCTCTACAATAAACTTATATTGCAAAGATGCTTCTAGAGTGACGCGCGGCCTTGAGGCTTGATAATAGTTATTTGTTATACAAGAGTGCAAAGTTGCTTTTTAACCGCGTATTCAATTTTGATGACCGAGCAAGCGAAGGATTCTAAAATTACCTTAACACTCGCTGCGCTCGTGATTCAAAATTAGAATCCTGAGCGTTAGCGAGGGAATCAAAAGAGCACGAGGTGAAAAATCTTTGCACTCGAGTGCAACACGTAACTTTTCATTCCACCTCAGCGAGAAAATGACTAAATGCAAAAAAAAACGTTTACAATCACATGTTGGCGTCAAACAAACTTCCTCGTCGCTAGAATCACTCATTTTAGTTTTTTCACTTGTTTTCAAGTTCTTGTTTTTAATATAAGGTGAAAAAATGCCGCGTAAAGAACCGCGTACAAAGCAAATTAAAAAAAGAACATCAAGAAGGTTCCAGTCTGAGTTTTTAACAAATTAAAAAAAAGTTGTATGATATATTCGGCACCATAGAGGTAGCAGTAAATAGGTTCAATGTTTTTTTTTAATTCACAAACTTAGTGCACACGATGTTCTAAATTCAATTTACTTTATCATCTAGAGAATAAAAACGGCTTTTGCACTCAGATATTGAAGAGCAAATAGTTATTTGTTATACAAGAGTGCAAAGTTGCTTTTTAACCGCGTGCTCAATTTTGATGACCGAGCAAGCGAAGGATTCTAAAATTTAATCACGAGCGCAGCGAGTGATTCAAAATTAGAATCCTGAGCGTTAGCGAGGGAATCAAAAGAGCACGAGGTGAAAAATCTTTGCACTCGAGTGCAACACGTAACTTTTCATTCCACCTCAGCGAGGAAATGACTAAATGCAAAAAAAAAACGTTTACAATCACATGCTGGCGTCAAACAAACTTCCTCGTCGCTAGAATCACTCATTTTAGATTTTTCACTTGTTTTCAAGTTTCTCGTTTTTAATAAAAGGTTTAACAATGACGTGAAAAAATGCCGCGTAAAGAACCGCGTACAAAGCAAATTGAATAAAGAACACCAAGAAGGTTCCGAGTCTGAGTTTTTAACAAATTAAAAAAAAGTTGTATGATATATTCGGCATCATAGAGGTAGCAGTAAATAGGTTTAATGTTTTTTTTTAATTCACAAACTTAGTGCACACGATGTTCTAAATTCAATTTACTTTATCCTCTAGAGAATAAAAACGGCTTTTGCACTCAGATATTGAAGAGCAAAATTACTCTTGCCGAGATGGTGGGATGAAAAATACTCTTTCCGAGATGGTGGGATGTAAAAATAATTTTATTTCGATAGGTCCATCAAAATACCAAAGAAATTACATAATAATAGTACCTACCCACCTATTTATAACTGCATAGCAAACTCAATTATATCGATAGGTACTAAACGTACAGTTAGGGTAAGTTTCGGCTATTGTTACAGAGCCAGGCGTAACCTTGCTAACCCTGAGTTCCAGTCTGGCCTGGAGGAGATCCGTTTGGATAACAACGTTTGCATCACGTAAGCATATAAATATTATGTGTAGTCTGTAAGTATATTATTATTATGAACTTACGTGATCACTTAGCCGCACGCTTAGTGAGGCACGAGAAAACTCTTCACTGTCTCATGCCTCACTAAGCGTGCGGCTAAGTGATCACGTAAGTTCATACATATCAGGCACCAGGGTAATACGAACTTCAAAGCACATAAAGTAAGTAACCAATGACTTTTCTCAATTTGCAGAAGCAACGTTTGACAAACAGTCCCAGCACAGATAGCTGTGCGTGGAGTTCGGCTACCACCCAATCACATTCTGGTGAGACTTGAAGAGAAAACAACAGTAAGAACTCTACGACTCGCTAAGAATAAAAACGGCACAGTGAAGTTTGTTAATTTCGCAACTAAGCACAACAACTTTCACAAGACGGCCAAAGTCACTATAAATGTGACTTTCATAGTTACCGAAAACATCGCAGAAGATGGTACAAACCTCAAAGAAATACCGAGAAAAATGTTAGTAGTTGTTGACGGCGAAGATGACATCTGCTCCGAGAACGAGTACAACCTCTCGCGTCTTATCACTGAAGCACTAAAGTTCAATAATTCCTATCAATCCATTTCTGACAATGCGAGCTCCAACGGCGGCGGTGCAGATGGTGCGGATGAGAACTACGCAGCTACTGACCGTGAGACCAACGTAAGAATGCGCCAGCTATTTGAATATTTTAAGAATTTATCAAATGATGTCGGCAACCCGATGAATGACGAAACGACGCGGTATGGCTATAGTCAAGAAGTCATGCTTTGCCCCCACAAAGATAGATTGGCGGTTAAAGACAACCAAAAACTCACCAGTATGTATACCATGTCAATTATAACTGTGACATTCATATAAATATTTTGTAATATTAGCAGACATTCCTTCACAGCGAAATCAAGTTCTTAACTAAAACTAAACAATTGTTTCTATCACTTGTGCTAAGTAATCTTATATTTCCCAAACCATATAATGTAGTAATTTTAGTAGAGCTCTTTGTGAAGGGCTCGTCCGGGGAAGTACTACCACCACGCCTTTTTCTGCCGCCAAGCAGCAACGCTGTGTTTCGGTTTGAAGAGTGTGGTCGCCGGTGTTATTACATGCACATGAGGCTTAACATCCGTATGCTTCAAGTTGATGGACGCAGGGCAGTGCATCGTAGGGCACGTTCCTATTGTGCGTGACCTACGGGGCAATGTTTTGTTTATAGGTGATGGTTACCACTTAACATCAGGTGGGCCATCTGCTTGTTCCATCAGCTAGTTGTATAAAAAAAAAAAAAAAAAATGTAGGTAACGCGTCTCTGGGAGCATTTTGTAGTGCGTAAGATATGATATCTAAGCTTTAAGTATTGTAGTAGTGACAATATGATTGTATAGGTGTACTGTTTTAAATGTTTAAATGTACCTACTTGTATCTAAGCGAAATCTATTGGTAGGCTACACACCTATCATATCAGTACTACTTGGGTACCTTTTGTAGGTACTCTAATGCTAAAGCGAATTTTCTATAATTTGTACACATATAGGTAATTCCTTTGCCATGATTTCATCTGGCTTTACTAAGTTAGAAATTAAAGAATAATCTGTTTCTTCCCGACCGACCACATATAGGATATAACTCGCTCAACTCTGAGAAAATCAAAGTTCAAAATATTATACATACGGGGCAGCATATGACGCTCCGCTATCTCGCTCGCACAATTGAACATTTCTGAAGATATAAAATCACTGAATGCAGAGTAAAATTGCAATCGGTTTAGTTGTGGTCAATAGCAATACAAAGTTAGAGATAGTTGCGCGCCGCCGTATGGTGACCCATGCTTTTCATTCATAACACATGGCGTAAGCTTCAAAAAACCATTTACCTAAATGTTTTATATGGTCAACTGGTTTTTTTTAGTATTCATACTTAATAAATAAATAAATAAATAAAAATAAATTATGCTGGACAATCCACACAGCACTATCTAGCCCCAAAGTAAGCTACTAAAGCTTGTGTTATGGGTACTAGATAACTGATATATTTAATACATTATATAATTACATAGATAGATATTTTTTATTATACATAGAAAACACCCAGACCAATGAACAAATTTCTGCAGATCGTACACAAATTTGTTCCGAGGCGGGAATCGAACCCGCAACCTCTGCGTCGCAGGCGGACTCTCGCCCGCTGCGCCACTGAGGTCGTCAGTGTAATAATATAGTTATTTGTCCGTTCCATTGATAAAATAGATGCAGGCCGTCCCTTTTCTCTGTGTAAACTCTCTGTAGTTTTTTTCTGTGTGGCGAATGGAGTACCATTGATATTCCTTTGAATAAATGAAATGAGGACAGAAGTGGCGTATGACTGCCACGCGAGCCACTTGGAAAAGGCCGGTAGAATCCAAGGGACCCCGCGACTCGATCTGTGCCGACCATTCATCAGGTGACGAGTGGTGCCTATAAAGACAAAATTTACAGTGATAGAGCAGTACTGCTCTATTACTGTAAATTTTGTCTTTATAGGCAGTTAATAGTTATAGGTTGTAGGAGTGCGACAACTAAACGACGATGTCTACTATCGTAAGGGTGCAGGCAAAGCAAGCCTTTTTACGGGATTAAATGCCTAACGCAGGCCTCCCACTGGGGGGGAGAGTAGGGCTCTTGGGCTCTCTGCCTTCATCTCAATGCATCGTCGAACCACTCGTCACCTGATGAATGGTCGGCACAGATCGAGTCGCGGGGTCCCTTGGATTCTACCGGCCTTTTCCATCTAAACTCATGTCCGAGGCGCTATTAGCATCCTGTAAGTAGGGGTATGGATAAAAAATAGTCAGTGATGCTGTGTACCTATTATAATCATAAAATTACATGCATTATTCTACAGTGCTTGCACATTCTGATTTAAAGAGTGGTCTTTCAACTTCAACTTTAAGTAGATTAGTATGAGATAAGTATTTAGTTACTTATCTACCCAGTAGTAGGTACCTTCCTAACCGAATGAGGGTATCTAGCTATCGATTGAAAAAAGAAGCATTCTCACTCACTATCCTGGCGCATCAACCTCGAATTGGGTCTTGGTCTCCGACACAATAGCACGCCATCGGCTTCGGTCCTGCGCCGCCTCCAGCCAGTCCGGTGGAAAGACTTGAAGTGAACGAAGGTCCTTCTCCACTTCGTCCTTCCACCCATATCTGGGTGGACCGACTTGTCGTCCGCCGACTGGCGCTCCATAGTAAGTCCGTTCTAAGTACCTATAATTTACGGATGTTACAAAACATGAACAAAACATAATCAGCTTCACACCACACTATAATATATTTTTCAAAAATTATTAAAGAAAAAAAACACTATAGAGTTTAAGCCCTTTGATATCACATCATATAATGATGTACTTTATGTAAATCGTGGAAAGACTGAGCAATTGATGCTACTAGTTGGTATTTGTCGGATAAATAAGGTAAAGATTGATAAGGTGTGAATAAAGCGCATCACATACCACGAAGATACTATAATATTTCATCTTAGCTTAAATTAATATTATAGCATCATAAGGTATCACACACTGTTAGGATACGATAATATAATATTATGGTCTCGTTCTCTTGAAAATGCAAACATAATATTTCCATAGTATCTTGATAAAGTCGCCCTATCGCTCGTCGCCGAGCAAGAGTTTATTTGTATTTTTTTTTTTCATTTATAATTTTCTGTTTTTAATTGCTATACAATGTAATTGACTGAGCCGTTCTAATTAAATGAAATAGGTAAATACTCATGGTATGACGAGCTATATTTAATCTACTATGTATCTTCGTCGCCTGTGATACGCTTTATCTACATAGGAATGCCGCCCTTAAACCCGAAAGCGCATTTTTAGATTCCGCGCTGGATGTGTGGCAGAGCTTAAGGAAACTCGCATTTCCACGATTGAAATTTATATAGAATTTTTACGAGATAATAATCGATTTTACGGTAAAGACAGGTACGTTTATATATATAATTATATAAATACTCGTATATATAGCCAACCTTTGAAGCATTGAGATGTACGTCGGTTAGAAGGTTCATAGTTACCAAGTTACGTTCACGGCCGATTCATTATCAAATTTAGTAATTATTTTGTTTATTTCTACTACACCTAGATATGTACCTACATTATTGACTTATAGTTAAACGCTTACCTATTAAGTAAATTAGTTAACAATTTTCGAATAAGTTACTGAAAAAATTATTTTGTAAATTTATGGTCTGTGAGATAAATTATTTTACAATGACAAGTAGGTATGAGATTAGTAAAATCGGCCGTTAGTATGTAAATAGGGTAATGGCCAACATGATTTTCCAAGATATATTAACGTAGAATATCATATTGGTAGGCAGGTATGTAAGTACTTATAACACTAAAAATGACGAGATAGATCTTCGTGTTTCTCGGATCACCATTCAGATACCTACCTCACATACCTACAATTATTCCAATATATATTAAAATAATTATTCATTTCGGTATAGGTAATATTATGTGTCTTAGAATATGTAGCGGAACAATTGGTAAAAACAAAATTATTATTATAATCCATATTTAAGAAAATGTGTTTAGATTTAGAAAATTTTAAAATCTGAATGTTCTGAAGTTTTAAAATCTGAATGTTAAAGGAACTTACATATTACTGGATTAAAAAGCAGATACATAGCAAAGTTGTTTTATTTCATAACCATAAATATATATATATAACATAACTGTCGACGGTAGATTCACCTAATAGTATTTATGAGGTTAAAAGTGATCCTTGCTATAATAAATATTAATATAGGTAAATAAATAACCGAATCTAACTTGTCGCGCCGTAGGCGAAGAATAAATAAAAGACAGCGTCATGTTGTACATTCCTTTTTTATTGTTCATTAATAAAACTATTAATGCATAATAGCTACATATACAAATCATAAACACTTTAAGTAAGCAATAAACCTGCTTACAATATAATCATTTTAAAATTCATTTGTGTTGTGTGTCATGGATCAATAGGTCCTATACCACTATTAGCTTCAACGCTTACTTACCTAATCTTTAGAGACCATGCTGTCCTGAATTGCTGAGCATTCTGTCATGTAAGTAGTATAAATTGGTAAAAAAACTACCAACATACAATATGTATTATAGGTAAAATGTAAAAAATAACTTCTCTAAAATTTACTTCATACGGTTCCTCTCGATCGATTGCACAGAAAGTCCATGTCTGTTGAGTTTTAAAATTGTTTTATCTTTTGGCGATGCCAGTGTCGAATAAAAACTATTAAAATTATACAGCCACAAGAAAAATGCAAAGTCAAACGAGCATGTTAAAGGAATGTTATGGTTTCATAATATTAAAATACTTAACTAAAAGTTGCATAAAAAGTGTCTAGATTACTTAAAAACTGCCCAATTGACACATCCACGCAATGCAGTTTAAACAGTGTCTGGGGGTTATATATAAGCTACATAGACATATTATTTATTCGTACTCGTAGGTTATAAGAACTGACACTAAAACGGTATTGTGTTTAGACTTTTGCCAACTTGTTTTCTTCTTGTAATCTGTTTTGTTTCCGCGAATAGATCGAAAGCAGGACAGCTATATAATAGCAGCAATAAATTGCCACAAAGCTAGCCCGTTTACCGGACGCTATACAGAAATAGAGCATCTGCTCTATTTCTGTATAGCGTTGATAGATATCAACATCTGTCATTATCATTAAATTTAATTCGATTGCATACAATTGTTTCTTATTTAGAACCCCTGGGCTGTTAGAGAGATATAGTAGAGCTGAAATGCCTGTATGCTTCCGCCATCATTCAGACCAAGCAGTCTAGGCCGTGCAAACCAGCGAGACAAGGCGATGTATCACCCAAATTTCAGACCGACCTCATGCCGTGGATTCGATCCCCACCAAGAACAAACATTAGTGCGAACGTAGATGTTTGTTCTCTGTCTGGGTATCGTTATATTATGTGTGTATTTACAATAAAAGTCTATAATTATCAGCTATTTGGTTCCCAAATTACAAGCTTTGCTTGGTTTGGGGCTAGATAGTGTTGTGTGGTAAGTCCACCGATATTTATTATTTATACAGGGTGTCCGGAAGGTCGATGCAAAGCCGTGAGGGGGGGTAGGTCACCTCGTTACGCATCTATTCAGGTTTTTTTTGGTGTTTATCGATTGAATACACATCATGCTAGGGCACAAACAAATTGTTAGGCACTAGTAACTGTCTGTTTGAACACTATGAACGAAAAAGCATATGATTTTGGTAAATTTTACTAAAATCATGGATAATAACTCGGAATTCGACGACATTGGACGTAATCTAGCCTGAATAGATGCGTAACGAGGTGACCTACCCCCCCCCCCCCCCCCCTCACGGCTTTGCATCGACCTTCCGGACATTATTCACCATCCTACGGTATTTTAGAAGTTCGATTCTGCGTGGCATTTTCGACGACCATGTCGATACACTTGCATTGTGTCAGATCGTGTACAATCGGTTCGCTCGTCTGATTGGTGCAGATTTTTGTGCTTGTTGGAGGCACCGGCGGCGGCGCGCTACTTTCAAACGACGGCAGCGCGCCACGGCAGCGATCACATCTAGTAGGTATGTACAATGAACAGTCAAAACAATCGAATTTGTAAGTTACCGATCAGTAAATAATGACAAATTAGTAATTTAGGCTTAGAATACATATTATGGTGACTCAAAATCGGGTTAGAAATAGCTGCAACTGTATAACTGTCTCGTTCATGCAATTAGATCGTAAGCAGGACAGCTTTACAATTGCATCAATAAATTGCCACAAAACTAGGCTGTTTATAGGACCTTTAGCTCAGTAGGCTTGTTCCGAATTTTTACTGATATCGCATATTTTCGAATCGAGAATTCAACCTCGCAAAATGTCTTCGAATCGATCAGTATTGCACATTCGATTCAAAATTCCAAAAAGCATAATTAAACAAATTTGGAATAAGCCTATTAAAGGAGAATGTTCTGTTACTATGAGCCCTAGTCCAAAAAAAATTTGCGTGAACCCATTGTTGATCGACTCATTTATTTGAAGTTACTATGTGTGCAAAGACGCAACAAAATCGAACCTGAAGTTTATAAGCGGAGAGCTGCATTAGAAAGACTTACTTAATAATTACTAATTATTTGCTTTTATCTAGATTTCTGAAGGGCAGATTTTTTTGATTCCATACAAAAAATATTGTATTTGAGATGATCTTTCAAACCACCATGTGGTAGGCTGGGAGCCATTTTTTTTTTATTAAATTTTGGACCAAAAAGCATTCTCTTTTCTGTGCCTTCTGCGCTGTACCCGTGGAAGTAATACCCTTAGAGAACAAACATTTGTGTGATGAACATAGATGTTTGTTCTCTGGGTGATACATGCCAATTGCAATAATAATCCCAACTAATATTATAAATGCGAAAGTAACTCTGTCTGTCTGTCTGTCTGTCTGTTACGCTTTCCCGCTTAAACCTCTCAACCGATTTTGATGAAATTTGGCACAGACAATCTTTAGACCCTGAGAAAGAACATATAGGCTACCTTTTATTGCGAAAAAAAGAGATGAAGAGATTAAAAGTACGCAGACGAAGTCGCGGGTACCAGCTAGTAAGTAATAAAGGTGTTTTGCATTATTTTGAACCATACCCTGTAAGCTATCCGGTTCCCAATACAAGCTTCGCTTAATTTCGGGCTAGATAGTGCTCTCCATTAGTAAGTGGATGTCCACCAATATTTGTTTATCCTAACTAATATTATAAATGCGAAAGTAACTCTGTCTGTCTGTCTTTCTTTCTGTCTGTCTGTCTGTCTGTTACACTTTCCCGCTTAAACCTCTCAACCGATTTTGATGAAATTTGGCACAGACAATCTTTAGACCCTGAGAAAGGACATAGGCTACCTTTTTGCGAAAAGTACGCAGACGAAGTCGCGGGTACCAGCTAGTTATTAATAAATTCTAGGGCTATTAAAGGCTTACACAAGAGAATGGTGAACAAGAGTAAACATCCTGGCGCCTATTTATAAGGTAGAGAATCAGTGTAGCCATCTAAAGTGGTAACATTGCGAGCCCTTTGGGCCATTCCTGATCGTGATCATTATCTGAGGTCAGATGAACTTTGTTTTCTACTAGTTAAACTTACAGTTAAAAAACAAGACTATGTTTTGATGTTTTATAGGTTGGTAAAAGAGTTGTGTAAAATATTATGTCATTGAATAAGTTAAAAATAAAAATACCAATCATTAAAAAACAGATTCCCATTAGGTATAAATAGATTTGTTATATAGTTGTGTAAAATTACAATAAATAAATAATAGTGAAATAAATAATTAACCCAATAACAAAATTTATATTAAACCAAACAACAAATAACAAATTAAAATGAAAAAAATCATAAAATTTACATAATTATGCAATTTAGCTTGGTTTTAATAAAATTTTTTGGTTCTTTTTTTTTCATCTTAAAATGTGGCTTGGTTTAAAAAACATGTTTGACCATATTCTAATAGCTACTGTTATTAAAAAAATACATTATTTTTGTGTTCCCGTTTAGTAGAATAAATCATTATTTTGTGTACATGTCTGGCAGATATGCCATATGTCATAATAAAGTTAGAACATGTCTACCAGACTGCTCGATATGTGTAGAAAAACATAACATTTAACCATCTTCCCGCGGTTTCTAAAAGCTCGATCAAAGCTAATCGGCTGTCAAGTCACTTGCTATCTCTATCTAAATTGATGTAAAAGCTGAAATAGCAAGTGACTTGGCCGATTAGCTTTGATCGCGCTTTCGAACGACGGTTAGTGCGACTGTACAGCGACTTATCCACAAAATCACGCTAATTAAAATCTGGTCTTTATAAACTACATATCAGTATAGTTGTATACAATACACGTATTATATACTATATAGGTAAGCATGTATATAATGTCAGTAAATGAATTGGTCTAAATTATGCTACGTTTTTGGGTCTAACAATAAAGTATGTTAAGTATTACTTTATCAACTTTTCTTCTGTTTTTTTGGGCGGATGACTCTTGCCTTTACTGTAAAAAATGTCCAGGAATAAACCTGTAAATAAAAAATACAGCTGTGACTAAAAGATTCAGATTTGGTTCTAAATTGGACAAGGAGTCTGCATCGAGGATCATACAAAAGAGCTGTAACCAAGTCGAGATTGAAGCCTGTTCTTCTAAGCTTTGGTCGCGTGGAACTGGCACTTAGAGTCACATAGTTTTAAGGGCCCGGCGACAGCGGCTCGCAGTTTCGAGGTGCGATTGGCTATTATTTCATTTTATTTCATTTCGGGGAGGTTGTTTGAAAGAATAACTATCCAGTGACACGCATAAATACTGTTCGAACACAAATAACACAATAATATAAGGGAAACATGCCCTAATCAGAAATCATTTTGGTATTAGTATGTTTGGTCTTACGTTTACCTAATACCAAAATGATTTCCGAATCAAGCACATTTCCCTTATATTATTGTATTATTTGTATTCGAACAGTATTTATGCATGTCACTGGATAGTTATTCTTTCAAACAACCTCCCCGAAATGAAATAATAGCCAATCGCACCTCGAAACTGCGAGCCGCTGTCGCCGGGCCCTTAAGATGTGTCAAAGGGTTCCTTGTGATTTTATTGAACATACATCCATCCATCCATCCATACTTACAAACTTTCACGTTGACATATATTTTGTAAATAAATATATTAAAATGAGTACACTATACCTGTGAACACGAGTACAGCGCCCATCCACTGCCTACCCGCCAGCACGTTGCCAAATATTACCACGGATGCCAGAACCGTGAAGAACTTCCTTGTAGTGGTGACTACTGAGCACGGCAGCGGTCCAAACTCCGATACCTAGAAACAGAGTCAAATTAGCAGAACTTTTTTCGAGTATATGATAATCAATTAATTTTTGTTACAGTCATCTTTTTTATACAACTCGCTGATGGAACAAGCAGATGGCCCATCTGATATTAAGTGGCAACCATCACCAATAACAAAGCATTGCCTCGTAAGTCACGCACGATAGGAACGTGCCCTACGATGCACTGCCCTGCACTCATCAACTTGAAGCATACAGATGTTAAGCCTCATGTGCCTGTAATAACACCGGCGACCACACTCTTCAAACCGAACCACAGCGTTGCTGCTTGGCGGCAGAAAAAGGCGTGGTGGTAGTACTTCCCCGGACGAGCCCTTCACAAAGAGCTCTACTATTCTTAGAACTTCACTCCACTTAGACCAATAGGTGACCACGTATATGACATTGTTAAAGGTCCTCAGAGATCATCCATTGTGCAGGTTTCGGGACAGGATGGACACTTAAGCACGTTTGACCAACTGGAGCGGGGCACCACACGCACTTTGCATTTAGTTTAAACCGATAATAACCCATGTTACATTCAGTGATTTTATATCTTCAAAATGTAGATTTTGAATGAAGAGCACCGGTGGCCTAGTGGGAGTGACCCCGCCTTCCGTTCGTAAGGTCGCCCAAGGGATATTTCTATCGAAAAATTTATGTGCGCAATACCAGTGCTTTAACGGTGAAGGAAAACATCGTGAGGAAACTAGTTAGTATTCTAACAGCGGCGATGGGCTTGCGACCTGTCATGTATGGAATACTAACTACTGCAAAATGTGGTTATGTGCCAAATGTAATGTTTGAACGTACCTCTGACTACCCCCCTTAGACAACCTCAAAAAATCCTGAGTTAGTACCTACTTGGTACTGAGAGATGTGAAGGGATATCTACCGTGCTTTTGGATCAAAGTCATGAAGCTGTTTCAGTTTCAGAATGTAGATAGTGCTGTGTGAAAAGTCCTACCATTTATTTATTAACTCACCATGTAGAAAATAAAGAGTTGTCCTAAAGCGCCGGTGAGCGCCAGGGCTGTCACATAGCCCAGTACCTCAGGGTACTGTGCTACAAACTTGAGGAACGTGAATATCTCGCCGCTAAGTACCACGCCGATGGATATTAGTATCGAAGACCTGCAAGCAAAATATTAAAAAGCTCGTTTAGTTCTTTTTATTATGGCTATTTTCTTCCTATGTAGTTGGCTTATTCCACAACTAGTTTGACAACAAAAAAAATTGATTTGATTAATCATTTTTTTGGTACAAAATGTATGGGAAAAGTTATTTGCGATATCTGTCATTTCTAGTAGGCACTCTCACTCATACCTAAAATATGACCACTGATCTATATTATTAAAAAAAAACTGAAACAGCTTCACGACTTTGATCCCCAGGCACGGTAGATATCCCTTCAGATCTCCCAGTACCAAGTAGGTACTAATTCAAGATTCTTTGAGGATGTCTAAGGGGGGTAGTCAGAGGTACGTCCAAACATTACATTTGGCACATACCCACATTTTGTAGTTTTTTTTTCTATATTATACAGTGGTACTAATAGAGATCAGTGAATATGACACACGGTGAGGCTCAACAGTTCTGTTCGGTTGACTTCACAGGCTACCGCATATCTAGATCCAAATAAATCATTTCGTATTCAAGACAGTTTCAATACATGTAGATTACATCAGATTTTTAAAATAAATTTCCACCCTTGCCGAGCTCGGACAAGCCGCTAGTGTGTTATAAACAGGTTAATACTTACCAACCATTTGTGTTCAGCATCATTGAGTAAGCAGTAGGTGAGTGCTCTGTTTTGATGCGCTCCTGGAATAAAACGAAGAACAATATTTTACCACATAGAAGACAGTGGTATGACTATTTTTTTTTATGAGCCAATACAAAAATTTGGGTCAACAGGTTAGAAAAATATCTATCATCAGGTTACAAATACCATCAGAGTTGTACAATATTAAGAAGCATCAAAATTAAAAGTTCATGACTTTTGTTCACCCACGAACAAATCAGCGGGGGACAGGAAGTAAAAAAAAAAACAACAGTAAAAATTAGGTTTAAAATATACCTGTACGGCGCCTGTTAGGCCATCCATTATGAGCGACAGTAAAAGCAGCAACTCCCCAATGCCCAGCGAAGTCTGCTCGCTGCCTTTGTTGCCTTGGTCTTTGTACATGAATAGGACAACACCAACAACAATTAGGAATACGAACAAGTACTTCCTGAGAGGGTATGTCTTGCGACCAACTAGGACACCGAGTAGCAACACCGGTATGGGTTTAGCGGCTTTTCCGACAACCTGAAAGAGTTACAAGAAAATTAATAGATTCACAAATGTTATCCCTAAGCAGAAAAATGGATGGCCTGACAGATACAGTAAAAAATATGTTTTACATAATAATATTTTAAAATAGATAGAGAAAGATAGAAAATACTTTATTGCACACAACTTAAGGATACAACAAAAAACAAACTTAAAACTAAAAGTACAATGGGCGGCCTTATTGCTAAGTAGCGATCTCTACCAGACATCTCTACCAGAAATACCTGTTTACTTATATATTTATTTTACCTTAAGTAATTAAAATGCCCAAGGTTTTAAATCGTTTTTAAATTTGGTAAATTATTAACTAAAAATGCAGTACTCAGGTATATTACGAATTAAAATGATGTTTTACCTGTGTTGGATAGTTAATCCACTGAAGGGCCATGTTTGAGCATATCATGGCAATAAGGTAGGTCACTGCAGATGAAAAGTAGTACACCCTTCTTGTGGTATCCTTTTCATGTTTCCACGACAACTGAAACATGGAATATTTGTAATATTCTTATTTTGTTTTCGTAATATTCTTCACAGCCTTCATAACTTAGTTGGCAGTAGCTCTACCTTCTAGGCTGTAGGTTCCTTTCCCACTGAGAACATGGTTTCCATATTACTTAGAAGCTTTGGCTTAGTTTGAGGCTAGATGGTGCTGTGTGAAATGTCGACCAATATTTATTTAATCCTCACAGCACTATCTTATCCCGAACTAAGCCTAAGCTTGTACTAATGGAACCATAGCTGATTTAATATTTCCATACATTTTATTGGTAGATAACTAACCTAAGTAACTAGTAAGTAATTTAGCTGAAAAAGTAAAGAATTTTTTTTCATTTCCTCCAAGGACTTGCCACCTACCCCCACTTGCAACCCCCTTATCCACAACCAACCCAAGGTACAAGGTACCTACTAATTGTGATGTGAGATGGCTGAAATCTGAAACACCAGTCTCTGATACCGATAACTATTTAGCATGAAGATTTACATCGATTACTCAGGTAATCGATACTAAGATTATCGCTGTAAATCTTCGACCAAGGACCGACCCAGAAATAAATAATATATTCGTATGCTCACCATGAGAATCTGGGCGAATATATAATTCACCACGCATTGCACTAGAACCAGTGAGAGTGAGCACGTGAACTTGTCATTACTCCCGTACTTTCCTCTTGTTATCTTCTCTTGTAACATACCAAACACAAAGTAACAAACAAATATTGCGACAGAGTAGAAAATAAAACGAAATTCACTTCTGTTCACTGCCATTATTTTTGAATTAGAATTTGCAAACATAGGCGTTAATCTCTAGATGTTAACTTGCACGATGCTGGACGAGACGACGACAATGCCACAAGTACAAGCACACAGGCTTGAGGTTTTATTAATTTATTAAATGGATCATATCGTGGCAAAGGGACACGTCCACGTAGGTACAGCTGTATGTAGAACAACAAAACAAACAAACATTTTGGCAAATGCATGGGCAACACGTACTTCACAAAACATGTCAATGTCAAACACATGTCAATCAAATTAGCTTTCTTTGTTTGCACTTTCCTTTCGAGACAGGCTCAGAAAGACCATACTACCTCTGCTTTCGTTGTATTTTTTCAGTAGGTACCGTGAAAGTTGCTAACTTTGCCACTTTTTTCAGATAGAGAAAGTTCAAACTAAATAAAAAAAAAAATGGATGACGGTACTGCCTAAAGTCTATTCCTATGTTTTGCAAATTTCATTGGTTTTGCCTAGATAGTCATACATTTCCCATATTTTAATATTTCTGATTATTTAAGACCAATAAACAAAAGTGGTAAAGTCAACTGCCGCTACTGGTAAGATTGCCAAACGAAAAATAAATGGAATATTATAGTTACAGGTCTGTTGAAATCAGCAACCTAGCTGTGCTACTTCTATCCAGTAAAAACAATACCAAAAATTACGTATTTTTGCACTGGTAACAAATTTTTCCAAAGAAATGGCAAACTCGCCATTTTTTTTAAATTTCTCCATACAAAACAGAAAAGTATGTCAGGGTTGTCACAAAACATTTTTTTTTTCATAAAATTATATTCAATTAAACATTTAGTGAGATCAAGTTGCTAAACTAAATTTTAATTTTACTTACTTACTTTTTTTTAATAATACCTAACACTTTTTTATTTATCAAACATATAGGTATTAGGTAAGTACCTATATAATTTTGAGCAAACAAAATCAAATAACTAAATATTGCTGGACTTTGAACAAAATTAAAATGAGATCTATCTTATTATTGTACCTAATGTCATCAAAACATGTCAGGTTCATGTGACGTCACATAGCCGCGGATCCCTTTGTGACAACCCTAACTCCAACCAAAACATGGCAAAGTTGACATCACAAAACTTTGGTTGGGTATGGTGACTTTACCAAATCAATTTGCGATTATTATAGAGCTTTCATCACAGTAAAACAACAATTATTTACTAAAAGAACAGTAGACTAACGAAATATCAATGATTCAGTTACGTAGACAATGTATTTCCCAGGTAAATGTAATGAAGTTCCGGAGCACCAAATTGTTGATCGCCATCACACGAAAAAAGTTACTGGCAAAAATGACATCATAAACACTTTGAAGGCTGACATTTAGTATTTAGTGTTGTCATCAAATAATTTAACTTTGCCAAAAGGGTATCTACACACGGAAATAGTAGACTAGAAATCCGTAATTTATCATTTTGTCTCAAAAAATGGGAGGTGGCAAAGTCATGTGTCGCGGCAAAGTTAACGAATCTCACGGTATGTTATGTGTTGTTTTTTTTCTCTCCGTCGTCGTGTCGTTTCGTTCGTCTCCCACCGTCTTATTATAAAAATGTGAGTTAGACTAGGCTTAAGCCAGGACTAACTGGTCCGTGGTCTAACTTTGATACCGAAGTTGGTCCCTGCTCTATAGAAAAATCAAAGACTACAGCCTTACTTATAAACGCAATTTAAAAATTAAACCACTCTTAAACCGTTACTTAAGGATTTTCTTACTTATAAACACATAATAGGGCTAAACAGCCTCTAAAACCAATGTTTAGAGAGCTGTCAAATTAAACAACCTCGACCCCAGGTTTAGCGAGCCTAAGTAGCTGATTTTTAATCTGCGGTCCAAGAAGAAGAAGATATATACCGTGTTTGTGTGCCATGATTATCTTGTTTACCAACTGAGAATATTTTTTTCCTAAAAAAGGAGGACTTGAACGATGTACCTACGCGTTTTTCGCGACAAGGTCGGGGATACTGTCTTCGGCCTAAACTTAATCCAGCAGTGGAGGCCCAGAGAGTTCAGAGAAAGGTGGGATACGCTTGTTTAACTCTCTGAAGAGGACTTCAGAGGGAGGTACCAATTCTCAAAAGAAAATATGCTGAGGATCATTGAAATTCTTCGCCATGACTTGACCGAAGACAGCCGTGGAGGAGACATACCGGTTGAAATACAAGTCATGGCGGTTATAAGATTCTGGGGCGACATAAGATACAACAAGACCGCGCAGATCAGATATTCATGGCATCAGCCAGCAAGCAATAACACGCCTGTGCGTTAGAGTGGCCATCGCACCGGCATCACAATGCTCCATGATTACATCAACAGTGCACGGGAGAAAACAGAAGCTGCAGAGTGATTTCGGTCTTTTAGCAGATTTCCGTAAATCATCATCACCTATCAACGTAGTGTGTGGAGTGGAGGTGCTGTGTTTGTTAGACTTTGTTAAATGAAATGAAATTCAATAAATACACAAGTTGTTTTCAGGAATGTCCTTCAACTTTTCAATTCAGCTTCCTTACAATAAAGATAGGTAGGTAGATGCGTTAGCATACCTACTAGTTAGTGGTAGGTAGAAAGGTGGTACTAGGTATTTGCGGAATTTGAAACAAGTTCAGCAAACCGTTTCTAAATTCTTTGGACAAACCCTAAGAAGAATTAAACAAGTATCCAAATTCTTTGGGCAAACCGATGATAAATCCTACTAATACACCACTAAATAGAGTGGATCAATTTAAATACCTCGGGCATTTAGTTACTTCTGACCTGAAGGATGATGTGGATATAGAGAGAGAACGGAGGGCCTTGTCTGTTAGAGCGAATATGATAGCCCGCAGGTTTGCTCGTTGCTCCACTGATGTCAAAATTACACTTTTCCGAGCTTACTGTACCAGTTTCTACACGAGCAGCCTGTGGGCTGACTATGCTCAAAAACAATACAATGCCCTTCGCGTTCAATTTAATAACGCGTTCAGAGTGTTGGTGGGGCTGCCTCGCTTCTGCAGCGCGTCCGGGATGTTTGCCGACGCGCGAGTGGACTGCTTCCACAGCAGTATGCGCAAGCGCTGCACGTTTCTGCTGCGCCGGGTGCGCGCCAGCTCCAACACCATCCTGAGCTTGTTCGCCAGTAGAGTTTGACTGTCATTATATGAACCATTGCTGTATGGTTCATGTAATGACAAACAAAAATAAACTCAGGTAAGGGGTTTTCAATATTCTTTTTGTGATAATATATAATAATTTGTAGGTATTGAATATATGACATTATAAGACTAACATTAGTTTTTAAGTTTTTATTTGTGTGTGTACTAACAAATTGGACTTGGATGGTCTGAGAATAAATGATTTGAATTTGAATAGGTATTGGAAACGCGAAAGTTTGTACTTTCGCGCCGGAACGGCTGAACATCCGTTCAGAGTTCAGCCGTTCCGGCGTGAAAGTACAAACTTTCGCAGAGTATGGATGAAACTCGTCAGAGGGATAAATTATAGTCTGGAATAGCACATAGGCTATTTTTTATTCCGTGGGAATACCGGGATTTAAATCTGCGCGGGTGAAACTGCAGGGCGCAACTAGTGTCGTGAATTGTAGTAACGTCACCAAGGAATATAGATAAGACACTTGTATTCAAATTCCTTGGATAAGACACCTGTACTTGTATTCAAATTCCTTGAACGTCACCGTCGTGTCAACTTTACTTTTCTTTGGTGCAAAATGTGGCCAGTATCAGAAAAATGATGCAAAACTGATCATTTCCATAGACAAGGAGAGCTCAACCAATACTTTGCTAATCGTTGCTTAAATATTTTTTATAAGTAAGAAATATTAAAGTAGTACTAAAGGCGCTAAACACCTCTTAACTAAACAATGCTAAAACTCCTATTTAAGCAGTTTTTATAAGTAAGGCTGTTAGACCAGAAGTTATTATAAAACGGAGTTTATCCCCTAAACCACGGTTTAAAGATAAACCCGAACGACCCCTAGTTTAAGTATGGTCTAACTAATAAAATCTCATTTTGCCAAATTTTATTTGGTCTCCCACATAAGTTTATTCAATAAAACAACTTGTAGCACTGCATTATCCAACATACATTTCAAACTCTAGACTCCGATCTAAATTTGAAATGTCAAAACGCATGGGTTGCCACGAATTTGTCAATATCAAGTTGATAACGAGATTTAAAACAAAAAGGCGGAGATCTGAGTCAAGAAGAGAAACTAAAAATGAGTCCGGATAATGTACGACATGATAATGTACAGCATGATAATGCACAGCACGATAATTGGAAGCCACTTGGGTACCTTATTGGATTCGTTTTATTGGGGTGTACATTATCGGGGTGTGCATTAGCTGGCTGCGCATTATTGACACGTGTAAATAATGTACAGCCAGATATTGTACAGCATGATAATGCACAGCACGATAATGCACAGCACGATAATTGGACGCCAGTTTGGCACCTTCGAAGCTATGCCTCGTTTTCATGTGCGGGTAAAACTAGTAAACGGAAGCACGAAAAAGGGGGAGAAGGAAGAGGGAGGGGAGGGGGGTCCCCCTCTTCCTCCTGGTACCACTCCTATCCTTAGGAAATGCAGCACTCCTGAGAAAAACCGATTAATGTAACCTAACCTCAAAACATTTTAGTCGCTTAATGGCGTAGTAAAGTTAAAATTTGGGTTGGCTTTAATACCTTAAAAAAACAAAAAAAACCTAACCTACTGGGTTACTTTTGTGACTTAAGTCGACAAAAGTGCCCCTCTGATCTGACACGCACCATTCTTAAGGTTAATAAAAAAAACCTAACAACCTACTGGGTTACTTTTGTGACTTAAGTCGACAAGTGCCCCTCATTCTTAAGGTTAACAAAAAAAACCTAACAACCTACTGGGTTATAACCAAACTGATTAATTGAACTGGTACAGTGCAAACGAGGCTCGAGTAGGTACCAAATTGGCTTCCAATTATTGTGTTGTACATTATCGACACGTGCCAATAATGTACGGCCAATAATGCACACCACAATAATGTACACCCCAATAATCCGTGACCACTGGACACGGATTATTGGCTGTACATTATTGGGGTGTGCATTATCATAGTGTGCATTATCGTGTCGTGCATTATTGGCTCCCATGGTGAATCATGGACTATCTCAGGTACTATGTAGTCTTCGACTAAAGTGTCTTTTGTAATACGAAAATGATAAACCTGAGATGATCCTAGATTTATGAGATAAACCAGGTTTAAGTTGTTTATAATAAGAAAACGTGACTTGAGCTAGGTTTAAACCCAGGTTTGATTTGTTTATAATAAGGCTGCCAAGGTTTGAATCAAGGAATTTGAATATATTCCTTGGTTTGAATCAAGGGGTTTGAATACATTAAATTCCTTGGTTCAATCCAAGAAGGTTTAATACTAGGTACGGGTCAATCTAATTTTTAATAATTATTATTCCTTGGTTCAATCCAGTTTTTTGTACGTACCAACATAATTTTATATTTTGATCTCAGTGTGTTGTTCTGTTTTATGTTGTTAATAAATGCTTAGCTTTAATTAATATAGTTAAATAGAATAACGCATTAGAATTGTCCGTTAGGTTATCCTATTTAGCAGTAATTTTGTGATAATAATTTGGTTAAGGACGGGAAGTAGACCTACCTAATCGGTACCTAGTAATCTCTCTCCTACATTGTATACAAATTGGTTTAAGACAACCAATTTGAATAAAATGTACACCACTTTATATTTCAGATACCTAAGATAGTAAGTACATAGGATGTCTGAAATGTATTTAAAAATCATCTGCACCATCTAAAGTCATAATTTACAGCTCCTATTCCACTTTTTTATACAACTACCTAATGGATTAAGCAGATGACCACCTGATGTTAAGTGGTAACCATCACCTAACAAAGCATTGCCTCGTACGTCACGCGCGATAGGTATGCACTGCCCTGCGTCAAGCAACTGCGTTGCTCCTTGGCGGCAGAAAAAGGCGTGGTGGTAATACTTATCCGGACGAGCCCTTCACTAAGAGCTCTACCACTCTTCAGCTCTACTTTATGTTGGGTCGGCACAACAGGTTTCTTCTCTTCACTTTCCTCTATCATCCGTTAGTAGTCAGCGCCATCTTAAGTACCTACCCTACCTACCTACCCTAAGTAAGGACTGAATAATGAATGGAAAAATATCATTTCTCAGTAAGTACATAAAGAGTGTAAATAGACTTACTTACACTCACCTTTACCCTCTAAGTACCTACCCGCATAGTTGTACCACAGAAGAAATGAACAAGCTCCACGACAATTTTGATATAGTCTTCGTCTTTCGGATCGTGCTCGGCAGTGCGTTGTTGGTTCTTCGAGTGGGTAGACCAAATGTCTACCATTTAATATTCTTGCTAGCGATTAAAGTCAGAAACGATCTCGACTTCATGGTTTCGGATGAATCTTTTCGAAATTCTTTTGCGTGTTTCGTCGTTTTAGATTTATCTCCATTGCATAATATGACCGTTGGCCGTCTACCTATTAGTGCTTTCATCGTAAGGACCAATACCTACCTAGTTAGCTATAGCGTCTCAACTCAATCAATAAGCCTAGCCAACATTTTTATAAATCGTAATAGTGGTAAACACTGGGCATCACCAAAAAACCCTGTTCAATCAAGAATATGGGCATACAGTACATTTTGACTTTACTCACTTGTGTAAAACGGAACGCAAGAGTTCTTGGGAATACATTACAAATTCCCCACACAAAAACCTACTCTGCTACGATCAAGAGAGTTATTCTTTTCGATTGAGAACACATGACCTTCAAAGTTACAAAAAATGTTTAGAAGTCGGATGCAGATTATGAACGTTTAAATTTTGTCTTTACTGACTCGTGTAAAACGGAACGCAAGGGTTCTTGGGAATACATTATATAATTATAGATTCCCCACACAAAAACCTACTCTGCTACATTCATTAGAGGTATTCTTTTCGATTGAGAGTGCATGGCCTTCAAAGTTACAAAAAATGTAAGAGTTGGGTGCAGATTATGAACGTTTAAGGTTATTTTACATTGTTATTTACCTACTAGTACCTAACTCAGTTCGACTGACGGCCGACGGTTTCCGTTCCGACATCAACTTAAAACGAACACATTTTACCTACTTTATTAGTCAAAGTAGTCTTAGACTTGGGAGTGTACGTACAAAGTTTCGAGTAAAGTTTGTTTGCAATTAAAATTTTGGTGCCAACTAAGTTTAATGAGTAGGAATATTGATAAACAAGTTAATTGTTTAGTTTGGTTGTGTTGTGATAAAGTTACCTATGCTGTGGTTTAATTCACATCACGCGTTGTTTGAAGTTGTAAGAGTTATTATGAATGGTATTTAATAGGCATGACATAATAAAAGGCGGCAAATTCAACGGTAAGATTGTGTGCTATTTTGTGATACCTATGACTCACTCTGTAACAATGCCCCCCTGGTTAATACAAGAGCTCTGTTTGTTGAGTAATTGACTAGGTAATAGGTAATGTGTTAATACGGCTGGGAGATTATTTGTACCTATGGTCTTGTCGAGTCTGTTTGATAAACTAGGTAGTTTTTGGGTGTTATTTTTATTCAAACTGAGGTTGTTTTGTTTCCTATCACAAATAATACTGTAAGCTTCAAATCTACGATGAAATAGGTACCTACCTCAAACCTACGATTAGGTAAATATTATAGGTACCTATTCGTAGCCTCAAACAATTTCGCAGAATACTTAGGTAGGTACATATCTTTTACCTACCTAGGTAGGTAGGTACGTGCGTGACATAATCTGCAGTCCGGTGACCTTGCTTGGAAAAATACCTATATCTGCATATTGCTTAATTCATACATAAATCGGAATCGTCGCTAAAAAAAAGATTTTGTACCTATGTAGGTAGGTACCTACCTACCTCTACCTATTTGTTGTAAAAGTCACTTTATGTTAAAAAATAGTGCGAACCCTAGGTCACAGGACGAGTAGGTCCTATCACCTACTATATTATGTAGGTATAACTACCAAAAACTAGGACGGGTTGTACCTACATAAGCGTGAATTAAATATAAATAAATAAATAATGCTGGACAATCCACACAGCACCATCTAGCCCCAAAGTAAGCTACTCAAAGCTTGTGTTATGGGTACTAGATGACTGATATATTTAATACATTATACTTATTTAGATAGATATTTTTTATTATACATAAACACCCAGACCAACGGAACAAATTTCTGCAGATCATACACAAATTTGTTCCAAGGCGGGAATCGAACCCGCAACCTCTAGCGTCGCAGGTGGACTCTCGCCCGCTGCGCCACTGAGGTCGTCAATTAGATAAGATTACAGACAGGGAGAGCTCTTACAATCCGTTTTATCTCGTAATACCTAGGTACCTATCTTCTGTCAACAAATACCTAACGTCTTAGGCCCTTCTCCCATTACGATACTTGTAGGGTACGATACTCGAGTATAATATTAGTTGTATACATGTTCGCTACCCGACGCTCGCACATTATGCTACTGAAAAATTACCTACTAAATTCATCATTTGTGCAAACTCGTTTTTTGTAGACGGACGTTATGTCGAGCGACTCCAGTGACGAAGAAGCTCTTGCAGTTTTTCTGTTTTATAGAAATAGAAGACGTCAACGCAAGAGGAGAAAATACTGGATTCATCCATAATAATATATTGAAAGAAACATAAATTGTAGAGTTTTTGTAGCCGCACTTCTTCTTGTCTTGTATATTATATTTTTTCGCATGTACCTATTCAGGTAATCTGTAGTTATATAAACAAGCATGTTTTTCAATTTCTTGTACAAACTTAATATTTGTTTCTTGCTCCGCCGCCATCTTGTCGAAACGCGCCAGACGCGACGCACAAGCGACCAACACGGCGGGTATCGCGAGACTAGTCGCGAACGCGTAGAATACCTACCAGTATCGTAGTGTGAGAGTCTCCATATAAATGTATGTGAGATACTTCGCGGCGACTAGTCTCCGAGACTAGAGTCGCGCGGGCGTATCGTAATGGGAGAAGGGCCTCACTCGCATTTTTCAATACTTTTGAAGATACAAAATTACTCGATAATTAATTACTTACCTACTTAACCGCAAACAATCAAGTTTCAGAGAGCATAATCACCATGGTGAACATTTTTGAAGCTAACTTACTAACATTTGTGAAGGCAACTTTAATAGGTAGTAGATTTTAGGTAGGTAGGTATGTCTTCAAAAATGTTCAACATAATGATTTTGTCTTAAGGGTCCGGTGACAGCGGCTTGCAATTTTGAGGTGCGATTGGCTATTATTTCATTTTATTTCATTTCGGGGAGGTTGTTTGAAAGAATAACTCTAAAGAAACACGCATAAATACTGTTCGAACACAAATAATACAATAATATAAGGGAAATGTGCTTGAGTCAGAAATCATTTTGGTATTAGGTAAACGTAAGACCAAACATACTAATACCAAAATGATTTCTGATTCGGGCATGTTTCCCTTACATTATTGTATTATTTGTGTTCGAACAGTATTTATGCGTGTTTCTTTAGAGTTATTCTTTCAAAAAACCTCCCCGAAATGAAATAAAATGAAATAATAGCCAATCGCACCTCGAAATTGCGAGCCGCTGTCACCGGAGCCTTAAGAAATGTGCGAAGGAGAAGTACCTAACCGGTAGGTACCTAGTCTTCTTTTTTCTACCCTTATCCCACTTCATGTGAGGTCGGTCGGCGCGACAGGTTTTTTTCACCACTTTCCTCTATCATCCGTTATCTCAGTAGTTATTCCTTTCTCTCATAAGTACATACCTAAGTAAATTAAAACTAAATTAAAAATAAGCACAACTAACTCATACACGTTCAGTGAAAAAGCTTAGTGATAGCCATCGTAGGGCGATGATGGAAAGGGTTCTATATAATTCATGCGATAGATACCTACAAATTTATAAAGGTGTAATAATTAAAATGACAAGTATAGGATATACTTGTCATTTTAATTATTATATAGCGATAGATGAAAATTAGCGTTGTCCGAAGGGCCTGGAAGAAATCTAAAAGCAATCACTTCAGGTAATTGCTAACATGCTCTACATCAAACGGAAAACACATGTTTTATTGTAAGAGACTGATTTATCGGCGATAAAAGCATCGTTGGCTAACGTCTAATACCTATTACTAGGTCATTCGGTTTCTGATCTGTTCTTTTTTACATTTTTATTGAATACGATCACAAGGATCACATTGAAACGTCTTAAAAGTAGGTGACTCTGGTGCCAGTTTCACGCGACCAACGCCGAGAAGAACAGGCAACAACCTTTCTTTATAATAATACTTAAATAGTTTACTGGGTTTGGTAAAAAAGTCTTAAACAGGTATTTAGATATAAATTAGTACATAATGGAGAAAACTCTTGTAAGTATCAAAATTAACAATAATTTCACCGAGGTAAGTGAATGTTTAATGTTAGGGCTTTTGAGAAAACCCTGAAATAAAACTGTAAAGGCTGATTTATATTTACGAGACCTAATCCATTCTTTAAAATATTCTAGGTATAATACGCTACGAATAAATAATAAATCTAATACGTACCTAAATACTCTTTGCAACAGTAGAGAATATACTAATACAGTATGAAGTTGTTCTATCCAGAATGAGGTCATTTAGAAATACACTTATGAAGTGCCGCTAACTCTATGCAATCAGGCATCTGACCTAGCTCTCTTTTTCAGGTACAGTAATGTCGGACAATAACAAGAAACGGAGCGGAAGCTTTAAAAAATTATTTCCTAAGTTTTTCAACAAATCTAAAGACAAAAGTAAAGAAATAAATTTAAAAGTCGCTAGCAACTTAGCAAAAACTAATCAGTATTACGATCCACGGTCTGTCATCAGATCAGATAAATACGATAGCAGTGGCAGTGAAATAATATACGAGAACATAACGGCGAATCGCCAGAACAATGGTGATATTCATAGCATTGATGTTTGCAGCAATAATTCGTCAAGCAGTACGTTAGTTTCAGAGAGCTTAAAAAATAGATCGCAAGGCAGTGATGTGACGAGTGAAAAGCTTAACCACTACGCGGCTAGGCCCCAGGTACCACCGAAACCACACAGCGAAATGAACACTCCGATTCGATGCCAGCAAAGACATGATACCACGCAGTATCCTAATGTTTATTACCACTCCATGGAAAAACTGGTGGATAAGAAAACTCCATTAAATGAATATAAAATATATGAAGCCTCGCCGGTGCAAGCAAACCCGACGTCAGTTGGTGCTGAAATAAAAAGAGTCCACACCAAATTTTTAATCTCTCCAAAAAAAGAAGCCGAAGTTCGGACTATCCAACCTACGCGAGCCAGAAGTTTATCGTTTGACACTGAAAAAAATAGATCCAATCTACAAGCTAGTCATAAAAATAGCAGTGAAACTGCTATAAAAAAGTCTTATAATTATTCTGCTCCAACATCACCTATTCCGACCCATCATAAAATTCCTAGCATGCCCAAAACCGTTTCTCCATATGAACTTGTTAGAAAAAATATGATTGAAGCGGAAGAAAAAAGAAATTCGCTTAGTAGAACCAGTCTTCGTAATAAAGTAACACCATCGGGACAGGAGTTAAGTCGTCTATCTCCAATATCTATAATTCAAAATGTGAATCCAACACTTGAAAAAGAAAAAACTAGACAGAAAGTAGAAGCTTTTTACTGGCAGAAACTAAAGGAAATGAAAGAGAAAGAAGATGAGTACTATTTGGTACAGTCGTTGAATTCTTCTCCGAAAATTTCAATGCCATCCGCGTACAACCAGTCCAATAGCAACCTTCTTACACCACTAGCTGTTGAGCCTCGTAGTTGTAGTTTGCCTAGAGGCAGAGATTTGCAAAATATGTTCAATCAAACGCATTACTCTCCATTCGTACGAGGCGCTCCAGAGAGGCGGACTGATACTCTCATAAAAAGTCGGACGCAGTTTACCGATCCAGAAATAATTTATCGACACCCGGAAAAATTGGGTTTGAGTATGGCACAGCCGGCCCAAGCTACAACACCTATATTCCAGCGTGGTTCGTTGACTAGAGATACAAGCATTAATAGTCAACCGAAGAGAGTAAGTTTCGATGACAACTCAAGAACCAGAACTGACTTTAAAAGTAACCATAAAATGGCAAACGATAATTTTAGTGCATTTAATCAAGGCAATGTGTATCCTTCAAACTCTAAAAATAGTGAAGTGTGGAAAGGCCCGCCCCGGCCGCCGGTGCGAACAACTAGTGTTGGTGCAAAAAGTTTCAAACTTGTGAATAATGGGAAAATTATTCATTTAGCGGGTATGGGACACTCTGTGTGCTCGGAGTCTGAGAGCGGTTCGGAAGCCGGGGAAATTCAGCGGATATTGCAGAGCAGAGGTAAGCAGTTTATTGTTTTGCGCTTATAAAGCCAATTGGTGAATGGTGGAAGTTGGAAAGATTTATTTCACAGAAATATACAATGATGATTTAACATGAAAAGCTTCAAGAAAAATGTAAATTAAGTCCTTCAGGGTAGGCAACGCACTGACAACGCCCCTGGTGTTGTTGTTGTCTATGGGCGACGGTGACCGCTTACCATCAGGTGGGCCTTTAGCCCGTTTTTCTATCTTTTACATATAATTATAATGTAGAGTTAAAATAAACAACGGTGCTCATCCGAGAAGTCCGGGAGTGAGCGCGAGTGCTCGTCGGTGACGGTGGTGGTGAATATGTGCAATGCGGAAGAAGGTGCACTCAGGTTTTCTCCCGCTATTCACCGCGTAGCGGCGCAAGAAGGTCCGCGTCTCTGGCCCTCACTCTACCGCCTCGTCCGTCCGAGATGCCCATACAGTCCAGACCTTCTTGTGCAGACCATTACTTCACAGTTCACCCTGCCTCATCATCACGCTGTGCCATCTGCTAGTCAGAGATACACGTGAAAAGGCCCACCTTGTCGAGTTATTGGCCATTGGTTACCAGGGTGCTCCACGAAGAGGTTACCCGACCTAGCGCCCCTTGGAAGAACTCTCCTCCAAAAAGCCCTCCTGTAACTCTGCAACTCGGCGGGCGGATCATACACATAGCTTACAACTGACTGGAAATAATGAGTGCAATTGCATATAGGTACTTGTTTATCACTCCCTCGCGATTTGTATGCATATCAACATATTGGCACAGTTAGGGTAGGCTGGAGTATTAAAACTTTACCGGTGGTACCGATTACCCGCCCCCTTATCACGTATCTTGCAAAAGCAAAGCAATAGCAAAAATCGTGCGATTTATGCTTCTCAATCGCTAATTCGTATTATGTAACAGCAATAATGAAGCCATTGCAAACTATCGACAGTGCTGCCTCTACAGGACAATCCGTAACACAAATTTGCATTCAACTAAAATAAAAAAAAAATTTATTTATTTATTTATTTAAACTAAATTTGTTTGAAGTTTTCGTATCACGTATCTTTATAAAAAGCAATGCGAGAGCAACTGGGAAGCAATTTGAACTGTCAAACTGCGACAATCTTTTTGTTGTCGCGATGAGTGCATTAAAAATATCAACGAGCAATTAGCAATCGGTCTCGTACGTAATACCATTTCTTTTTACGTCCAACAATCAATCGCGCGTTGTCTGCGCGATAATTGTGCAATTATTGCTGATCGCAAATTTTAGCTAATACGGGGGCCGGACTGCTGATACCAACAGAAGGCAACGTTGCTACGTTGCCGTTGTATGGATACGCTTACACGTTATTCAATGTATAAGCAAACATTCTGTTCATGTGTCAACTCTAGTATTTGGCTATGTGTAGCCTAATCGACTAGATTCTAGCCTATTAATAAATAAATAATAAATAAATAATGCTGGACAATCCACACAGCACTATCTAGCCCCAAAGTAAGCTATTCAAAGCTTGTGTTATGGGTACTAGATAACTGATATATTTAATACATTATATACTTAGATAGATATTTTTTATTATACATAGAAAACATCCAGACCATCGGAACAAATTTCTGCAGATCGTACACAAATTTGTTCCAAGAGGCTTCCATAACTTATTTTTACTGCGTTGCCCTTCGGGAATTTTTCATTTGTTTCTGACGCCAAATAGTACCTTTTGTAGTTTTTTTACAACTTTTATGATGATGACGATGGGGCACGTTCAACCTATTTAGTACTTAACAAGTTATCAGAAAAACTTAATAACCTTTATACCTATATTTGATATACTTACACGGAAAAAACGGAGCACTAGCAAAGTACCAATTTGGCTTGGTTAAATTTTTTTGGGCTACTTATAACTAAGACTTATCTAAAACGCACAATAAAGCTCTGTTAGTAGTAAACAAGACAGTTTTGCTGTATATTCTAGGTTATACTAACAGAGTACTTGATAGTCTCCAAGTGAGTGCCTCAGTTAAAGTAACTTATTTCGTTTCCTTTTAAAAATAGACAAGTTTTCAGATTTATAAACTGACAAGTAGATACTTATCTAAGTTTAAACTACTCCTACTCGGTTAAATTTGAATAGGTTGGTATGATTACAAATAACCAAGTCTCATTTAAAACAAACAATAAATTAGTATGTAGATACACCCAAGTGCATTTTGTTATTTACAAATAACCAAGACTCATTTAAAACAAAACATTAAACATGTTAAATTATCTATTCTGTTTCAAATGTTTAATTCTGTTCAAATTATCTGTATACAAGCAAATAATTCAGCAATCAATAGACAAGTGTGTTGCTAAAACTAAATTTAAACAAGTAACATTGCTGGATTAATCGAAGAAAATGGTTATGGGTTGACATGTAAATGGTGTAAAACTCGAGAACGTGTTTAGACACACGTGCGATGCAAGGACAACGGCCATTTCTTTTCGACAAGTCCTTGGGCGCGAACACGAACGAGAGTACTTTTTAGAAAATAACCAGCAGAGATTGTGTGGTGGATTGGTTTAAAGTTTGCAACAAAAAACTGAAACCAGTGTTCATTCTGATCAACTGCAGTAGTACAAAACATCCGACGCGATCGATGAAGACGCGAGGAACCTTCTAACTGCTTGGGGCTTGGAGGAGTATAGTGAAGTTTTTCAAAGTAAGTACCTACTACCACGGTGATTATGGTAGTTAGCAAAATTCGTTGCTATTGTTTTTCACATCTTACCTAGTAGAACTTTCTGCAAAGAAATTGTAGTTTCGTAATTATATGTATGTGCCATAATACCTAACATATACCGGCTGCTATGCGCTACACTATGCGCGGCTTGCCACAGCATCTTCGCCGCCGCAGAGCCACTACTATATATAGCAAACAAAGTGTGATGCGTGCCGCTTGATGTGCGTTATCTGATATTTTTGATGATATTTAAGTTGTGATTAGTATTTACCTACAAATTATTTCCGACTGTAAAATAAATAAAAATGTATTGTTTACAGGTCATAATGGATTTCGAACACCTGTATGCCGAAAAGTACATTATATCAGAAACTTTTCCTATTTGATTTGGCCAAGCTGCGCACCAAGACCAAGGACAAAAATCTCGATTTCCTCTCAACTTATCAGCATGGTAATTTGTTAATAAACATAATTTATATTTGATTAACATCATCCTAAAAGAAAATAAAGCATTTTATGATTAAATGTATAAGACTATAGAGGTAAAATAATTAGTATATTGTAATTAAAATGTTTGTGCCCCTTAGTACCTAAGTACCTACTGATCTCGCATAATTTACATAATTTAATTTTAGAATAGAACTATTGTTAAAGAAGTTAAAGCTACGTATCCACTAGGCAACATTTGGCGCGCAACACGTGACGCTCAACATGTTCAGCAACGTTGCACAACAGCGCGCGACGTTGCCAGCTGGCGCGCATCATGACGCGGAGCTTGTTGTTTGCATCGCAGTTGAGCATTTGTTGTCAATTAGTGGAGACGTGACGCGCAGCAATAATGTCTGTAGTGTGGTGTAATGAACGAGTGCTCAAATTAATAGAATTGTACCAAAATTATGAATGTTTGTGGGATACTGCTCACCGAGAATATAAAAATAAATTAATAAAACAAGATGCATGGGACTCAATAGCGAAAACATTAGATGTGCCTGTAAAAGAAGTTGAAAGCAAGGTACATACTCTTCGATCGCAATTTTCCCGCGAAAGGAAAAAGTTGAAAAGTTCAAAAAAAACAGGAAGTGGCAGTGATGACGTTCTGAACATTACATGGTTTGCATATAAACCTTTGCTGTTTTTAATAAAAGGTGAAACAACAACTGGAAATAAGGACACAATTAAGAATCATGTAAGTTGTTTATTATTATTAAATACTAAAACTAGATAACCTTTCTATACCCGCGCACATGTCTGTGAGTGACACCGACGCGGGTATACGATCAACTTTTTACGTAAGTCATGTTTGCTTCCTGACTGCTTTGCAAAATTTAATATGTAACTTATATAATGTTACAATGGTCTCAAGGTATGTGATTATAAAAATTAAAAGATATTTTATGTTTGTTTTAAGAATAAAAAGGTTGATGTTTGTTTTTCCTAGCTATATGATAAAAATGTGAATTTTTAAGACTGTTGTGGAAAGACTGATAGTCATTGAAATAATAAATAGTTTATGCAAACAAATGATATTTTT
The DNA here is from genome assembly GCA_963576535.1 of Plemyria rubiginata. Lineage (NCBI taxonomy): Eukaryota > Metazoa > Arthropoda > Insecta > Lepidoptera > Geometridae > Plemyria > Plemyria rubiginata. The sequence continues at coordinate 2,470,798 of OY754905.1, forward strand.
TGATTTATTACATCCTATACTTCATGTAAAATTTAAAAAATATAAACGGTTTCATAAAAAAATAGCCAGGTAATAGGAACCAAAGTTACGGTCTGTCACACCGTGCGCGGGTACGAGTATAGGTGTTAATACATTTGGTGCGGGTATAGGAAGGTTAAGCACGATCATTTTGCCAAGGAACACGACCTTCTTCGCTTATAAAATAGCCAGCAAATTTATCTCTTATGGTGGATGGTGCCAGAGACATTTCCACATTTTCATCACTCTCTTCTAAAGGAAGTAGATTATTGTCTGTTACATCACCACGCCAAGAGCCGTTTATTACATTAAATTCAGAATCTTCCCTATCATAAGTTCCTGGTGGAGTATACAGAGTTCTGGAACGTTTATTTCGACTCAAAAAATTATGCAAATATATACAAGTTGTAGTAACAAGCTCAACATTATTACATTTAAGTTCTATTGGACTCCGAAATATACGAAAAACAACAGACATCACACCAAAAACATTTTCTACGATTCTTCGTGCCCGCGAGAGTCTGTAGTTGAAAATTCGTTTCATGTTACCTTTTTCGTAAGTTCCGGGGTAAGGTCTCATTAAGTTTTCAGACAACGCGAATGCACTATCTCCAACGAGCACATATGGTATTTGCACATTAGCTGATTCTAAAGTTTCCATTGGTGGCAACGATAGTGTTTTGTCAGTTAATTTCTTGTAGAATGCTGTTTCACGAAATAGTCCTCCGTCAGATGATTTACCTTTGGCACCGATATTTGCATAAAGAAAATTATATTGTGCATCCACAATAGCTAAAAGAACTATACTAAATTGTTCCTTATAATTATAATAATCACTGCCAGAGTTTGGTGGCGCTGTAATTACCACATGTTTACCATCTATAGCACCGACACAGTGAGGAAAATTCCACAGCATGTTAAATTTTCTTGCAACTTCCTTCCACTCCTCTTCATTTGACGGAATCTGAAATATTCATACACAAGTTTAATATATTAATATTTTTAGGTAGAAGATAATAACTCGACGCAACGTGAAATTGAAGATACTCAACACCAAAATGAAGATGCGCGAGCAGATCAAACCGAAACAATTAGACCAACTGGAACAAAAGTTGCGAAGAAGCGGAGTCACGATGAAAAAGTAGATGAAGCATATGAAATAATGAAGCATGTCAAAAAAAGATTGGAGGACAGAGATACGATACCAGATAACTTTGATGTTTATGGGAAATATGTGGCCTCGGAACTGCGAAATATAAAAGACGAATATTCGACTTTGATAGCTAAACAATACATAAATAATATATTGATTGATGCTCGCATTGGAAAATATCGGCAAGAGTATCAGCAATTGTACGGCTACAGTACAGGACGGAGAAGTACACAGGACACATCATCAATTTCAACAAGTAATGATGGTACTACAACCCAGGATAGTGTTGAACAAAATGTTGAAAATGTTGATGATATTGACTTAACTAATATCATATCAGATTTACAGGATTGATTCACAATTTCTTATAAATGTTGATTATTTCCAAACCATTTATGAATGTTGATTATTTCCGAAACATTTATGAGTGTTGATTATTTCCAAACAAATTATAAACGTTGATAATTTCTTAACCATTTATAAACGTTGATTATTTTAATAAATCAATTTTTAATCAAGTCCTTTCATTTACTTGTACTTACCCTTACATAATTACTTAGACTCTGTATTAAGGCTCCGCAAACTTCAGGTACAATTTTACTAATTAATTGCTTAGATATCTTGAAAGTGTAGGACAGTGAAGTATAGGAATTTCCGGTTGCCAAATATCGAAGTGTAACAGCCAATCTGAGAGAAGCACTGATAGAATTTCGAAAATTTGTATTTTGCTTCGATATTATGGGTTCTATTTTTCGTAAGAGTATCTCGAAATCAGTTTTGCTCATTCGGGTAAAATTCGAGAAAGATCCATCAACCACACGGAGATCACTGAACACATTGTTTTTATTTTGTAAGTAATTTCTAACCCACCAACGTGGTTTTTTTCTTCTTGATGCTTTTTTCGTTAAAATTATAACCACTGCCGCTGAAATCAACACTAGTTCCTCGGGCGACATGTTGTCGACGACTGAGAATATGTGGACAGACAACGTTGTTAAACAAAAGTTCCGCGTCAACATTCAACAAGTTGCGTAACATGTTGTGCAACATGTCGCGCTTCAAATGTTGCCTAGTGGATACGTAGCTTAAATAAAACTTTATTATTTTATATACATTCTTTTAATGTTGATGTTTGGTCTGTAGGCAAATGAAATATGATCGCTTTGTACTTTTTCTTTTGGTGATTTTACTTTTCACCAGATTAACGATCTTTTTCAATTCCCTACATAATATGTAGGGAATTGATGAAGAATGAAAGCGTCAGAATGAAGAATCACTTTTATTTTTTTTACTTGTAGCCTACTTGAATTGGTATATTATTCATCAATGTTATTTTTTGTTCTGCAGGTTTATTGGGTTAATGCTGCTACATACTTAGCTGCTGGTACCATTTCCAAGTGACAACAATATAGACATGCTACAGATTTTAAGTTTGAACTTGCATTGTACTAAAAGCAGCTATCAGTACAACACAAGTTCGAACTTAAAATCAAATCTATTGATATTCTTGTCACTTGGAAATGTTAGGTACCTGCAGCTAAGTATTTAGCAGTATTAACCCAATGAACCCGCTTAGGAACAACAAACTACATTGCTAAATATACCATTTTAAGTAGGCTAGAAGTAAAAATGTAGATTGGTTGTAGCAAACCCAATAAACCCACTTAGGAACAGCAAACTACATTGCTAAATGTACCAATTCAAGTAGGCTAGGAGTAAAAATGTAGGTAGGTTGTAGAGAACCCACTAAACTCGGTTGAAAGCGCCGAGTAACTTTGCTAAGTATACCTATTTGAATTGGTTAGAATTAACAAAGTATATAGGGTATCGCTATCCAGTGGACACGATTGACAGCGCCGAGTAACATTGCTAAGTATACCCATCTAGTTGACAAAGTCACTTTGTTATACATAGAAACGTTCATTAGCTGCGTTTACAAAGTTGATTTGATAAAATCGTCGATTTAAGCTAAGAAGCTTGGTTATAACTAACAGAATTACTCGATTCACGTTCACAATTAGGTTTGTTGTCTTTATTGAATTAAAAGGTTGGAAGTTACCTAGCCCAGGTTATCAAATTTTAACCAACTATTTAGGTTATTATTACCAACTTACATTAGCAAAGATGGCTTGTCTAGCACTAGCAATAAACTTTGCAGGCTCCCTCCGAATCGAGTTACTCTGTTGTAAATAGCAATAAGTTATTTAAATCCAACCGTTACGTTTTTTCCGTGTATCTACTTTGTTGGTGAGCTATTATTAAAGAGAAGGATGTGCTTGCTTTTAAGGCGTTGACAAGACCTAATTTACCTCTCGCTCGCACGATTCGACATTTTGAAAGATATAAAATCTATAAGCCTAATTTTGAAAAATCGCAAACAACCATTTTGTGTGCAATCACATTGCACACAGTTTGGTAAGTAATAATTTCATTTCGATCGATGCAAGTTTTCCTAATCAAAAGTTTGCTTATGTACGAAAACCAGAGAAGTAAACTTTTAAGCAGGAAAACTTGTATCGATCAAAATAATTTTTTTACTAAACTGTGCGCAATGTCATTGCACAAAAAATGGTTGCTTGCGATTTTTCGAAAACGGGTTCTGTGATTTTATATCCTTCAACAAATCAAATCGTGCGAGCGAGAGTCACATTAGCTCTTGTCTTCACCATAAGAGCACCTTCTCAAAGCCAAGCTCAAATTGAAAACCCCACTCTCATCGCTTTCTCTACTCTAAATAATTTAGATATGTATGTACTGTACTGTAACTGCAGCAAAGCCTGTTTCGCGCAAGTAGGATGTCGCCAAGGCCGACTGCGGAAGGAAAGGGTTTTTATTTTCTAATCCAATCATGCTCTAGATTAGGCAAATATATATTAAAATTTTCGCAAGTTCATTATGTGATTATAAGTGCTGTGTATTTTTGAAGTGTAATCGAGCATATTTCTTTTTTTTTTGGAAACTGTCAGTAGCTATTTACTTCACGTTCTTCCAATTTTCTCTAACATAATCGAGCAACTTCTTCTAAAACTCAGTAATATTTTATCTGCTGGCCAGTTGCAGTATGTGAGTATGTTTCACAACAAGGACTAATTAAGATCGTTTAGTTTCATAATTAACTCTATGCTAATAGAGTTTTGTGCGTCATTGCGTCGTTTGTGAAACAGTGAAATTGCGGACAATACTGCAACACACAGAAATGTCTAAGAAAATGAGGAGTAGTATGAAAGTTGTTCAGCTAATGATTTTGCAAACAAATTTCAGCGACGTTTAAGTAGTCTTATTTCATCGTTGAGTCATAAAGCTAAAAATTAATAATGGTTTTGAAGTATTCGGCTATGTGTGTATCTGATCTATTTATTTACTGGAATATATTTATATGTATTTTTGGTTTACTATTTTTAGTAGGTAGGTAGGTACAGAAGCCAACGATTATGAAAGAAATATGTATTCTATCAGCTGTCTGGTTAACATATTACAAGCTTTGACTTAGTATGGGGCTGGATAATGATGTGTGGGATGTCCACCAATCATCATCATCAACAGCCCACAGAAGTCCACTGCTGGACATAGGCCTCCCCCTATCCGCTTCCAGGAAGAACGATTCTGAGCCCTTTCCATCCACCCACTACCCGCGATCCTAACAAAGTCTATCGGGTAGGAGGCTGTCCACTAATATTTATTTACTATTATTATTCTTAAATAAATTCAGTGCTTTTGATCTTTCAAAATGTTGAATTATGCAAGCGAAAGGTACTGTAGGTAAGGTTGTCAGTTACTGTTGTCGTCGCTATCACAAGATGGCGCTGTTTACATGTGGTTTGATTATGTACGGTACCTAATAGACAGTCAAGGAAACCTGCATGCCAGGTTCAGAAACAAGTGCTCTAGTGTAGATTTATTACGAGCATTCGGATCGAAAATACTTTTTTTACTTGCTTCTTATTCCTAATTTTTAATTGTCATAATATGTGTCTTGCTTGCCTATGAATGTGTCTGTGACTGCTGCATAGGAGGTATTTGTGTTTGAGCTGTACGACACCTTTTGTTTTCCAACCAAATGTGCATTATCTTGTCATAATCTGACAGTGTGTGGGTTGGCACTCTGTATTCCCTCCTAAAACGATAACCTATAGGTAGATATATATATAGGTATCTAAGTCTGGAAGCGTGGGCTTACCACCCTAGTCAAACTACCTTACTTTGCCTGCATGTGATGTCAGTAATGTTCTAGAAAGCATCGCGTTTCAAATATTATTAAAATTATAAGGGATCGAGTTGTTACAATGTTAAGTAATGAGAATTTTATAATTCACTATCTGCCTAGTTTTCGCAGCGCATCCGATGCGAGGAATTTTTGAGATTATTTTTTTACGCCTGGGGTTACATTATGGGAGTTTTAGTAAGGAAGGATCCCTATTTTTTTTTGAAAATTTATAGCTATTTTCACCGGGGATAGTGTTGTTCCCAACGGTGACAGTATTTTTCAAATCGGTCCAGTAGTTTCAGGGCCTATTCAAGTAACACACACAAACAAACAAGTCATTCCTGTGTAAAGGTATTAGTTTACAAGCAGCGCTACCCGCGTTCACCGCGTTTCACCCGCTTAGTTTTAAATCCCGGTATTCCTACGGGATATAAAGTACCTATGTGCTATTCCAGACTGTAATCTATCTCTCTGCCAAGTTTCATCCAGATCCGTTTAGCCGTTCCGGCCCGAAAGAGAAACAAACATCCATCCACCCATCCATACTTACAAACTTTCGCGTTTTTAATATTAGTAAGAAGGATTGTAGACTAGCCGTTTCTGAATTAGCCTGGCATAAGGGCTGAGAATTTAATATTTTAGCTGTTCCTGAAAAAAGGCATTGACCTAACGGACGGACAAACATTGAAGCAATTTTAAGCAGGGATGTTAAAGCTTGGAATGGCTTGGATGTACGTACAATACAGTATTATTTAGTTACCGTCTCGTGCCCCTCGAGCGTGGTCGCGAGAGTTGGTGCCCGCGGACTGTCAATCTAACCCCTCTGAATAATAAAGCACTTTAAAGTAATCAAGTGATTAACTAGTGACGTGTTACCTATTACTATTACGATATTTATGCCAAAATCCTGGCGAAAATACACATATTTTTACTAGAATCATCATCCATTATCTAATAGTACTTAATCATTTATTATCTAATATAGTTTTTTATTTTTTATTTATTTAAGTATCTTTATAAAAAATTAATAACAATAGTGAAATATGTAGCAATAAGGAAATGACTAAGGTTTATAAAAGTAATGCTACTAGAGAGTCTTATGTCGATAGCTTCTAAATTAGATAACAATTAATTTAGTTATTGGATGAATTTAAACAAAACATCAAAAACTAATTTTAGAAAATAGTTTTTTTAATTTTGTTTAAATAAACAATTTCATATTACCAATGTTATAAATTAGGTAAATTATTTTAATTTTAATATTTCTTAATTGTACCTATAGTACGCAAATATATCATCTACATCCGCACCGAAACGCTTAATACTAGGTATATTAGTAAATGTTACCAGGTATTTCTGTCCTGATCATACAGTGGGTCAGAGAATAGAAATATCGTTTAGTTAAAAAACTACTTGCAACCTATAACTTAAATTGAATAACAACTGCTGTGAAATAAGTGTATATTACCAAATATCAATAATACCTACTTGGACGTACCCCAGACTATTCCTAGGAGGTCTGAAAGGATATCACCGTAATACGTGAAAAGTCACGAAGCGGTTTATTTCTTTCATTTTGAAGTTGTTGAACTCTACAAATTTTAATAAATTGTTGAGACCTACAACTACTAACAGGTAAGTATAACAAATCTAATTTATGAGACTTGTTTTTTATTTCAATAAATAAGGAAGATTGTTAGTCCGCAAACTAAGTCCATGGAACATTGAAGACTACCCTCCACACTAGTTATTACTCTTAACTGTGTGACAGCAGCAGGGCGTTAATGCTTTGCTAAACTGCGCTCTGTGCCAATCATGTAACAGTCGAAAAAGGTGTGTGGCCAAATAGTATTTTGCTTTAATATTAAGTTAACATTGACCCAGTAATTGGAATACATTCAGAGAAATACCTACACAAATGAGGGATTCTGTTTGATCTGCGGAGTTTGACGTAAACATAAGTAACGCTCTACCAGATGACGTAAACAGGAAGTTTTAGCTAAATTTAATAAAATATTAAGGCATGCATAGACCTAGCATTTTATAATGCAGTTTTCTGGTGTCATACAAAAATGTGGTGGCAAATTACGTATTTTCGGAAAGGAGCAAGTGGCGACAACCAAACGCAAGGTCGTCGCCCGATCGATCGCTGACTATCTACGTAGTGCGCTTGTGCCGTCGCAGTCACCGCGCCCATTGCGCGACTCAGTCTAACGTTTCACATTTACCGAATATATTTCTAGGCAGTTATAAAGGGGGCACGAAAGAAAGAAGACGGCCTAAAGAAAGCCCTGGCGAACTTTGCTGATCGCGCGCGTTTACCCGATTGGATAGACGTATCGCTTAGTAGTGGTTACATTGATACCAACTGCGGTCTATCGTCATGTCAATATATGATACTACTTTCAACAACTTTAAACAAGTTTTTGAATACTTTGTTCAAGTTTTGGGTGTGGTGTATGTCCGTTGTGAGGAAATTCTCTAAGTATTTATTAATTTCGCTCATCCATTTTGCCTTTTACCCTGCGGAGGTGTCGCCGGTTGCATCTGCAAACATAAATACACAACTACTATTTACTCTTGGCGCGTGGGATGTGCCGGTCGGAACACGACCCTGTGTACAGCTGTTTAAGGCCTACAATGAATCCATTCAGTGTTTCATGATACCATTTTGAAATATACCTAGCAACCGATTACTGATACCAAGCTTAAAGTAGAATGGTTTATGAATGAATCAAAGTTATCGACACGACATGTTGTCTCCCTTAGGTATAGCTCTAACTATACCCCGTTCCGGTATCAATCACAGATCATGCAAAATCTTGTCCCGAGTCGAGACTCTGCACCTCTGGCAACGCAGCCGGTACATAGTTGGCCGCTGCGCCACAAAGGTCAAATTAAATACCTGCCGTCTTGCTCGTAGGTAATAGGGGTTGTTTTCCAATTTCTCCCCTCCATTTCCGCAAAAAAACTGAAGAAACCAGTCTTACACCCGAATACTGAAACGCAACTCAGATTTAAGCACGTCTCATGTGACGAGTTTTTGACGGAATTTCATTTTTTCATTAAAAACTGTCAAAAAACCACGACTTGAGACGTGCTCAAATCTTAGTTGCGTTTGAGTATTCGGCCCTTCAACACTTAGATTAAGTGCAATGATCATAATTAAGTTAATATCATTTTAAATAAGGTACCTACTTACATTACGAGCTGACGGCCTTACTTCCTTTGTAAGTAAGCTATCAATGCTTTTTTTTGCTTCTGTTATTATCTGCGACTTTAGTCACTTGGTTTTCTGGAACATTTTTAAAATGATGTAAAATTAATTAGTAATTTAATGTAATCACTAAGAATAAGAAGTACCTACTTAAAACATACAATAATTTTTAAACGTTATGATCCAACAATACTATAATAATATATAATATAATTGACTGTTGAAAGAGTTATCAGTAATTGTACTAACATTATCAAACAAATATAATAATTAAATATGGATGGCAGTCTCTTACACACCCAGAAGAATAGCATGATCGGTTTTTAATGCTGCTTCCACTTTATCTTTAGTTCACTTGTACCTTCTTGGTCACCTTCTTGGACAGGGCTTCGTCCACACCGCTTTATAAAAGCCGTGTTTCATACAAGTAACGCTTATTCAGAATCAGTAAACTATTTAAAGTAAAGGTGGTTGGTGTATAAAATAAATACAGACAATCTGTCCCATTCAGACGTATAATTATACAAATTTGCCTTAAAACCTATGAAATTGACAACGATCTTACTTAATACAACGAGGAACACACTACGTATACTTTGAATAATAATACTTTTCAAAAATAAATACTATAAAAGAATTTACGATTAATCAACGAATGATGTCAGTATAATTTTGAAGAAGTTGATACAAACCATGGAATTTAGATGTAATATCTAAATTCCATGGTTTGTATCTTGTTTTGAGATACAAACAGTAAAATGCGTGCTATACCGTTAAGAGCACCGGTGTTTTATTGGGAGCAACCCTACATTTTAATCCTGTCTGAGATCGAGTGATCGGATCCGGACGTGCAATAATGGATTGCTCTCTTTAAAAAAGTATTTAGGCCAGTGAGCATTGCGCATTCTCTAGTGGTAAAAAAACCGTAGTAAGGAAATATGTTACTTATATTTATACATTATACTAGTCACGATTGGATTATAAGCTATGTATTGCAAAATGTGAGTAGGTACAGGTACCAACGGATTAACTTAATGTAATTTTTTTGGACACAACTTCTTAGAAAGCTTCAAAGAACCTTGAGTGTGTACTTATAAATAAATAATAAATATTGGCGGACTTTCCACACAGCACTATCTAGCCCCAAACTAAGCCAAAGCTTTTGGTATGGGAACCAGATAGCTGATAATACTACTTACCTACTTAAATACTTTTTTTATACATTAGACATACTTATAATATTATTTAACAACCAGACAGAGAACAAACATCTATGTTCATCACACAAATGTTTGTTCTCGGTGGGAATCGAACCCACGATCTTTGATATAGAACTGGGCTATGAAGGCTACTTATACCGAGAGATTATAAACTTAATTAAAAACCGTGCCTGGCGATCAAAATCGTCCCTCTCTACGGTTTCATATGGTAATCCGCACTAAGCTGTCCCATGTCCATGCGATTCTTAATAATTTCACTATTTTTATTCTGACAGGTGGGGATTTTAACGATAAAAATAGTTTTCGTTTTTTTTACACGTAAATTTAAAAAAAAAATATATCATTACATTACCCTCTGCATAATGTTGGAAGTCACTAAGCGACAAAACTAAAAGTGTAAAAACGCAATTTAAGTTCTGATTCATGCCGATTATGTTTAATTGACTTTAAGCAGGTGCCTCGGCGAAACAAGAATAGCTAAAAATATATGGGTTTTTTGATTCACAGCTCATTCAGGCGAGTGCGCCGGTCCATTAGAGGTGGTTAGTGACTTCTAACAATAAGCCGATATGGACCTTTCTCAAAATATATCCTATTCATTTTTTCCGATTCGCAAGATATCAAATATTATTTGCCTCAGAATGCCCAAGCCAGTACCTAGGTACAGTCAGAATGGAAAAGGGGAGATTCTATAAATAATTAGTAGGTAGAGATCATCCATTCTAAAAATGTACGCCCCTCTACCTGCCTTCACCCTCACAAGCAAATGAGGTGTAGATACGCAATACATGACACCCGATAATTTTATTCGTCATTCAGTTTCCCGCCGAACGTGAAATTGACACTTTCATGTCTGGCGGGAAACTGAATGACGAATGAAATTGCTTGGTGGCATGTATTGCATCTATACATCTCATTTGCTTGTGTGGGTGAAGGCAGGTAGAGGGGCGTGCATTTTTAGAAAGGGTGATCTCTACCTACAATGTGTAATAAAATCATGGTTACTGCAAAGATTACAGAGAGCTAGATAGATTGACTAATTGTTCAAGACAATTCTGATCTGATATTGCATGTAAACGTACTGTTTGTTTCCAAAATAAAATAAAAATAAAATGAATGACGTTCTGTCTGATAGCAATTTTGAAATATGTGTGTGAAATAGGTGTACCATTCTGGCTGATGATAAAAGTAAGTACTTACAAAGATTCTATAAATCAGTACTTTGCTATTGTATTGATAGAGGATGGAGGAGAAGCATCTCCAACTTCAGTTTTGTCAGGTTGTGGCTTTCGCTGGACTTTGTTACCATCTAGTAGTAACGCGTCAATAGCCTTCCAATAAGATATGATGCGTCTTTTCTTAACACTCGCTGACATTTCAGATAATTCAGCCTCTCTATTGTAATGAAAGTTATCATAAAACCGCCCTACATTTGTATTTTGTATATCTATCGGGACATGAGTAGAATTTATCAAATGTCCCAAATCCAAGAAGTTGTTTCGCCTAGCTAGTGGGTCTGGTGCCGGTAGGTGGAAAATATCTAGTCGACGTCTGGATGGTTGTGGGCGGGTTATAGGTATGAAGTGACTTAACTTTACAGGCATATCACTTAGCAGGTCTCGCCGCCACATCAATAGTACTTCCGTCTCCCATAACATCCTTAATGCGGGAGCTTCGAAGTAATTGTAGTAATCAAACATTTTGATTGCTGGATCTGATTTACTTGGTGGTAGGCAGGATCTTTATGTTTTCAATAAGCTGAAAAAAAATACAATGTAGGTATATAGTATTTCTACACTAATATTAATATACGACGGTTCGGCAAAAATTTTTAGGTAATATTGATCCCAATAAGTTTTCTCACGAAACTGCTGAATCTTTGTAAATGTTATTCTCGGAAACAAGGTTGCTTGCGATTTTTCGTAAAACAATAACAGATTTCTCCAAAAATTTCGTAATGGTTGAGCGTATGCACTTAAGGGTTTTTGAAATATGTAATCATGATTCTAATCCAACCAAAAAAATGCTCGATATTTCAAACCTATTGCTTAAATTTCGGTAAACATAAATAAAAAAATATGACATCAAAGACAAATGGCAGGCCTTTATTTGTGTCTAAAAATATTTTATACAAAAATATACACTTTCCTCCTCGTTAATAGCTAAAAAGCTTCTAACTTAAATAAAATTCAAAACCGATACAACATGAACTCTCTTTAGTAGAAATTTATATTACCAGACAGTTTGAGTATGGTTTGTCGTTCAATAAAATTTGTTATTAGATATAGGTATTCCATTCAGTAAATTCTATAAAAGTTGCTTACATTTATAAATGTAAGCGACTGTCTGGGTGTTATATCCTACTCATATTATATACGCGAAAGATTGTGAGTATGGATGGATGTTTGTTACTCTTTCACGCCGGAACGGCTTAACACATCTGGATGAAACTTGGCAGAAAGATTGATTATAGTCTGGAATAACACATAGGCTACGTTTTATCCCGTGGGAATACCGGGATTTAAATCAGCGCGGGTGAAACCGCGGAGTGCAACTAGTATGTAATATTATAAGAATGTATTTATATACAAAAAAAGTAGTATAAGCTATCTGGTTTCTATATCACAAGCTTTGGCTTACTTTGGGGCGAGATTGGGCGAGATAGTGCTGTGTTTAATATTCACCTATTTTTTATTTTTTTATTTTTATTGTTTGATAGCTAGACGTTTGACTGCCATCTCACCTGATGTAAAGTAAAGATGCAGTCTAAGGTGGAGCACGCTTAGCTATAATCTAAGTGAATTATAGCTAAGCGTTCACTCTTGTCTTAAAAATTCCTAAGTTGTAGGTATCGCTCCGGAAATACCGACGACGCGACGGTAAAGTGTTCCACTCCTTGGCACTTCACTATCACTATCACTACATAGTATAAAACAAAGTCGCTTTCTCTGTCCCTATGTCCCTTTGTATGCTTAAATCTTTAAAAAAACGCAATGGATTTTGATGCGTTTTTTTTAATAGATAGAGTGATTCAAGAGGAAGGTTTATATGTATAATACATGCATGATATGTGCACCCGTGCGAAAAAGGGGCGCGCGGGCGGGTCGCTAGTGTTATTTATATTTATTTAATTGAATTGCTGAAACACTTCAGAGTAACAGCCTTTGTACACGATGACATTGGTCATCCCTTCCTTAAACTACATCTATTGTCTGAAATCACTTACACTGTCAATCACAGCTAATGAGCGTCTTACTTAAGAACCAGATAGCTAATATACCTAAAATATTCACCAAAATATCGGCTTATATTTTAATGTTAGCTCCCATAATACCTAGATACTTTACTTTACTTCGTTTTCTATTCTATTCTTTCCTAAGGCTAGACAGATACTGTGTGGAATATTATTGACCAATACCTTTTTATATAGGTACGCACAAGAATAATATCTATATATCGGGTATATTTATTCATACTCACATAAACCCTGGAGTAATAGTATCTGTTTATTATGCTATGATCATAGTAGGTATCTATACGTACGGCAAAATTTGTTTCGATAAATTTTCAGTTTTTTACATGTCACGCCATCTGCCGATAAGAACTGACCTCAACACGTAAATTTACCTCCCAACTCGAAACCGGTTAGTTGCAATTTTGTTGAACCCCAGATGCAGCGCCACCCAACGAAACTGAAGTGAACTGATGTGAGCGCTGAGTTGCAACGTAATTCCTAGTTTTCCCGTCGCTTTTGCATTGGTGTAGCGCTGCGGCAGGTATCTTAGAGTTGCACGGACAAACCTCACTTTGATAGAGAAGTTACTTGAAACACGAAAAAAGCGACATAAAAAAATAATGAAACTAAAACAGGTAATTAATTAGGTAAACGTAAGGCCAAACATACTAATACCAAAATGATTTCTGACTCAAGCACATTTCCCTTATATTACCTATTGTATTATTTGTATTCGAACAGTATTTATGCGTGTCACTGGATAGTTATTCTTTCAAACAACCTCCCCGAAATGAAATAATAGCCAATCGCACCTCGAAACGATTTAGTAGCGAGATGCCTACTATAGAGCTTAGCCGACTTTTACAAATTTTCATATCGCCAAAATAATGAAACCTCTGTATAATTAATCGCACCACGCCTACTTTTTGAATTTTTTACTGTTTTGTAGCAGCTTGCCATTTATTTTTTTAAATCGTTTTGGAAATATCATGATGCCTACTTTAGTACAGTGCTGTTAAAAAGGTCCGAGAATTTAAATACACTACTCAACAAAGTCTAGGGAACAAGGGTATTTTAGTGTATATTTTTAATTCTACATTTTTTCGTCCTAGATGTTATACATAAATAGAAGCCTAATTTATTCTTGATTTCAGTAATGTAATTAAATAAAAACCGTGGAAGTAAAAAAATGAAGGTTTAGTAAGAGAAACGAAAATAGTGCCTAAACCGAAAAAAACAATTTTCTGTAAATAACCAAACCATCTGACGCTTATGTGAAAATTTAATGAAAAAACTAACTTTGCAGCTGTTTAAAAATCCGTTGGACCTCCCAGGGCATTAGCCACGGCCCTACATCGGCGTGGCATGCTGAGTATTAAGTTATCAATGGTCGCCTGTGGAATAAGGCTCCATATTCCGGAAAGATGAGAAAAAAGTTCTTCTCCCGTGTTCAAATTTTGAGGAAGATCACTGAAAGCTCCTCTCCCGAGCAAGTCCCATGCATGTTCAATCGGATTGAGATCGGCGGACTGCGCAGGCCACTCTAACACCGTGATATTGTGCTCGCTGAACACATTCATCACCTGCCTCGCGGTGTGTGCGCGTGCATTATCTTGCATGAACACGAAATCTTGGCCGAACTGTGAGGGATGACCAAGCTCAATGTATTGCGCTGCATTTAAATTAATAATAATAATAAATAATAAAAATAATATATAATTTTTAATACTTAGGTATTTACTTATTTTAGTATAAGGAGCTGATATTTATGTTTTGTTTATATCATTTAATATTATGTTGATTAATTACTGTTAAAATTCAAATAAAACCGACCATACTTAGGTACGGTACAATTACAGTTTTGTGTTTGATTGTACATTTAATAGGCAACCTAGGTAACACAAATACCGGTGAGAATGAAAGTAGGCATTATGCGACCATATGGTCTATTTAGAATAATGTTTGCCCAAACGCAATTTTAGGTACATTGCGATCACTTATACGGAAATTTCAAAATATTGTCATCATGCTGCACAATGCAAGTAAAAATTAAAAAATGAACTAAGTCCGATAGTAGGCATCTCGCTACTAAATCCTCGAAACTGCGAGGCGCTGTCACCGGGGCCTTAATGTTCTAATCTCATTACCTCAACTATTTCTGGTAGTAGGTATTATAAACGAAAAGGGCTCCTTTTCGTAAAACAAATAGGAATTGCATGATTTCAAAATATAAACTTAAGGCGGTACGGGACGGTTTTTTAACAGCTGTAAATCTACTAAAATGTAAAAAAATACATGAAGAAAAACAAAAACTTTAAAATTGAACATCTCGAGCGCTGTGTAAAGATAGAAACGTAAATAATGATAATTTTCTCGATAAAAAAATCATAAAAATGACACTAAATCGATTTTTCAACCATCCATTTCTAAGATCTTGATCTTGAAATCATGTCAAAGTTATATCAAAAGATAGGGATTAATATTTACTAGCGCTGTGTGAAAAAAATAATAATTTCATTATTATCATCTCTGAGCCGAAAATCTTACGAAATCTAGCTGTTCAAGTGCTCGCGCCGACCAGCCAGTACCCTCGAGATGTCTTGGAGGTTGGAGGTTCTGGGATATCCTCGCCTTAACCGTCATTACAAAGCCATTGTGGTGGGGTATCAGTGGTTTTTATGTTGGTTTCGATCTATATGATTTATCAGGTTGGCTAATTACCTATCTCATTGCGTTCGTCACCGTCACACGGTTTTCGCT
Organism: Plemyria rubiginata; assembly: GCA_963576535.1. Lineage (NCBI taxonomy): Eukaryota > Metazoa > Arthropoda > Insecta > Lepidoptera > Geometridae > Plemyria > Plemyria rubiginata. The sequence goes on from OY754905.1 coordinate 2,486,605, forward strand.
TGCACCGAAACAAGAAACAATTTTATTATACCAATAACTACACCAACAGTAACCAGTGAAGTTCAGAGGGCCAACCGCGATCGCTTCAAGCATTCTTATTTCAATATTACTTTAATGTCAATGTCTTATATCAACTGCATAGCTTTATGAACAAAAAGTAAAGTAATATTTGCATTTATTAAAGCCGGTATAACTACAATTAGCTTCAATCACACATCGTAGTTTATATCTCTCATGGAAATCACAAAAAGGCAAGATTCCTTCCCAAATAATTCGGCAGTGATTTTCTAGAGCTTCATTGCTCCTTTCATATCTGTTTTCATTAAAATAATCTTGTTGACTAGATAAACAGCCAAACAACTTTGTTCTAAATAATTTGGGGCTTTTACTTACGAACATTTAAAACATTATTTTCTCTGAATGACCCCCGGTTTTTGAAAGCGCGATCAACACTAATCGGCTGTCAAGTCACTTGCTATCTCTATCTAATTTGAAGTAAAAGCTGAAATAGAAAGTGACTTGACAGCCTTTTAGTGATGATCGAGCTTTCAGAAACTGGGGGCAGTGTATTCTGTCTATTCAGTTTCAAAAGGTAAAATATATAAATACATATTCGTGGACTTCAGTCTTAAACTAAGCCAAAGCTACCTGATATAGTTAAGTTAATATGGAAACCACTTTTTTATAAATGTGCTTGCATTATACCTACAACGCCATTAGCTTAAGGATCCGGCGACAGCGGCTCGCAATTTCGAGGTGCGATTGGCTATTATTTCATTTCGGGGAGGTTGTTTGAAAGAATAACTCTCAAGTGACACGCATAAATACTGTTCGAACACAAATAATACAATAATATAAGGGAAATGTGCTTGAGTCAGAAATCATTTTGGTATTAGGTAAACGTAAGACCAAACATACTAAGCTGCCCGCGTTATGTCCGCGCCTTACGCCATTGATGTGGCCCGCCCCCAAAATGAGCCCTATGTCGCATCCAATAAAGGAAAATGTTCAATATTGACGTTAGCAATACGGACGCTCCATACTGGTAGGAAACCTGGATTAATTGCATTGCAATTTTTCGTCCTCGCTGTATTTTGTTTGAATACATATTCCAGCTCAAATCAAGGTATGAAATATTACGCTGTCCATGAAAGTTTCACGTGATATTTTCTTATTTTAAACTGTCTTACCTCGTGTCACCAAACGGGAGGCTCCTTTCGAAACTGGCCATTAGCAGCTATGTCATTTGACTAGCAAGAAACAGCACAGTTCCGACCTTGTTTTAAGAAGGATATCCCTGAAAATTAAAGATGTCACTGAGTATGTAAACTAATGCTGAATGTATTATCGGCCTACAACAGGTTACTAAGCCAATTAATCTGAAACTTGGTTAACAGAGTTTCGAGTTGCCTCTGACTACCACCTGGGTACCTGCTTAAATTTTTCACAAAATCTCAGTTTGGGGCGAAACACTATTGATATTCAAATTATAGATAAACACAATCATCCAAGTTTGACATACTGAAAGTTTCACGTTAACACGCAGACAACTGTAAAACAACGTTTCTCCCTTTCATCTCAACATAATAAAAAAATAATGCTGGGAACGTAGATCTACGCCAGAAACGATTCCTTTTTTACTGTGTCTGGAATTCAGGCATATGAGAGATTAAAGATAATAATACCTTTAGTCTCTCATATGAAATAATTTTCTTCACAATTTTGAAGAAAATTATGAAAAATCGCAAACAACTATGTTCTGTTAAAAAGTTTATAATATTGGATGGTGTAACTCAACAAAATTACAAATACAATATGTTGAACTAGGTAAGTCCTTCCTAATAGTGTTTGTAAAATTTAAAAAAAAAAAAGTTTTATTAAATAAAGCTTTTACGCAGGCAAATAACATTTGGATCAAAATATATTTTCGCTATTTTAAGGTACGCATTGTATGTATAATACATGCATGATATGTGCACCCGTGCGAAGCAGGGGCGCGCGGGCGGGTCGCTAGTAATAAATAAATATTGGTAGACTTTCCTCATCACTATCTAAATTTATCGAAATTTTTATAAAAATGATTTTTATTACTTGCTGATGGAACTAGCACACACCATGTTAAGTTGTTCGACGGTTGTCTCTTAAGTTCACAAGAAGCTTACCTCGTATATCCGTAAAAGAGCAAGCTTCTTCAGAAATAAAGCTCCTTTACTGTGCTATTTTTATCCTTTTCACTCTCTTTGTAGTAACTGTCCTGAAACTAACATTATAAAGTGTTTATTTGTGGCTTGTTTTTTTACTTGCTATAATATGATAAACTATGTTCTAATAACGTTTGGTATATATCTTTGACTTTTCTATAGAGCATGGGGACCAACTTTAATACCGGACGTAGACCACAGATCAGATTAGTACTGGTTTAAAAATAGTCTAACTCACATTTTTATAATAAGACTATACAAAGGTTCAATAAAATAAAACTTTAACTTGAACTTCACCTCTAACAGATCATTTCCTCGTAAGTCACGCGCCGTATGAACGAACATGCCTTATGATGGTTATGGCTTGCGTACTTCGACTTGAAGTATTCAGATGTTAAGCCGCGTGTGCCTGTAATTTCACCGGCAACCTTGAAACTGCTACTACTAATAAAAATTATTGTTGTATCATACAAAATTTGAAATATGCTATCTACCATTTTTCTCCCTCATGAGCGAGTCATCTACGCAAAAAATCTAAGTTGCTTATGACCTATGTCGCTTCTTATCTGACCCACCCATTCATGTTCTCTGTGGCATTTTACAGCGGATCTGAGAGTAGGTATGCCTATACTTGTCACAGTCACATTCATTCCAACGAAAAGAGACTCAACAACGATCAGCGACCATGATCAATAAAAGAGTAATTGAGTCAAGTATCAATAATCTCACCTCGTGCATTCGGAATTTCTGACCTATAAGAGTATATTCTTCTTTATTCAAAAGCGCGGTAGGGTTAACGCGCTGCCGGTTTCGTGAAAAAACCAGTTGTTATTCTGCCAGCGGCGATGAGCTTGCAACCTGTCACCTTTGGAATACAAACTTGGGGATCAATGTCGTGAACAGATTTCTGTTATCTGAAATATTGTTAAACGGAAAAATAAGTACCTAGTATATTTGTTGAAGTCATAGTCAAAAGTTGTTTATTCAATAAAATCATAAGGATCATTTTGAAACGTCTTAAACCTAGGTAACTCTAGTTACCAGTTCCAGGCAAAGAAACCCTAGAACAACAGGCAACAGACTTACGGCTTGGTTCCTACCGATCTTTTGTATGATCCTTGTTAAAAGGTGTAATTACAGACACATGAGGCTAAAAACCTGTATGCCTCAAGTTGATGGACGCGGGGCGGTTCATCGTAGGACACGTTCCTATCGTGCGTGACCTACGTGGCTAAGCTTTGTTTGTGATGTTAATCATTTAACATCAGGTGGGCCATCTGCTTGTTCCACAGCTATCCCTATATATATATATATATATTATATATCTTATATCTAAATATATATAACTCAAAGGTGACTGACTGACTGACATAGTGATCTATCAACGCACAGCCCAAACCACTGGACGGATCGGGCTGAAATTTGGCATGCAGGTAGATGTTATGACGTAGGCATCCGCTAAGAAAGGATTTTGATCAATTCTACCCCCAAGGGGATAAAATAGGGGATGAAAGTTTGTATGAGATTTTCAAAGTAAACGAGCGCGAGCAATGCCGCGGGATCAGCTAGTTTTTAATATATATAACTCAAAGGTGACTGACTGACTGACATAGTGATCTATTAACGCACAGCCCAAACCACTGGACGGATCGGGCTGAAATTTTGCATGCAGGTAGATGATATGACGTAGGCATCCGCTAAGAACGGATTTTGATCAATTCTACCTCCAAGGAGATGAAATAGGGGATGAAAGTTTGTATGAAACTTTGAATTCCTTGGCGCGAGCAAAGCCGCGGGTTCAGCTAGTATATTATATATTATAATATTATAAATGCGAAAGTAACTCTGTCTGTCTGTTACGCTTTCCCGCTTAAACCTCTCAACCGATTTTGATGAAATTTGGCACAGACAATCTTTAGACCCTGAGAAAGGACATAGGCTACCTTCGCGAAGTCGCGGGTACCAGCTAGTTGTAAATAAAAACGAAATTCATGTAAATACTTACTTTTTCAAACATTCTTTCCTGTAAAGTTATAAACATAAGACACTTCCCACTTTCACACCACTCGAAGCTTTTCAAGCTTGCGTAAAATGCATTCGACGCGTGCTGAATTTCACTTTGATTTCAGCGGAAAGCAACAGTGCGGCGCGACGGCTGACGTGCAAGCTCTGAGTGAATTTCCAGGGAGAGCTAGGGCTTTCGCCCCGTTTACGCCCCCACCCGGCAAACCCCGCTACTGCAGCTCGCAGGAACTTTACGTTATACAAAATAGACTGTTCAATACTAAAATTGTAGGTACATAATATGATTGAGCTCTGTAGTTTCGATAAATTTATAATTTAGTAGCACAATACGCAGTCGACTATTCAATATTGGCAATGTGACACATAGGTAGCTTAACTTACCTACCTACCTATACCTATTATTACAATCTATTATATGTCTGTTACCTACTTATAGTAAGTATATTATTATATTATGTATTGTATTCTAAGGCATATAATAGTTTAGGTTTTCTAGTTTGTAGTTACCTTCTTTCTTATTCAAGTATAAATATAGATATATATATTTATACAAATTCTATTAAATGTGTAACCAAACGGTTTCTTAATATAGTACACGCTAGACCATCGTTTTGCACGTCCAGGAAAACTGTCATATAATGCTATCAGCATTAAGTCTACAGCACTACATTTTTTTTGAAAGTTCTAAAATAAATATATAGGTAGCACAATGTAAACATTTACTAACCGGAATACGTAAGATCGCACAATGCTTACTTGTGTTACGTGCAAAGGCACGTAACACAAGTAAGCAAAGTATAAAAAAATATGAGGATGTACCTTCGCTAAAGAGCGAAGGTACATCCTCAATTTTTTTTATACTTTGCGTCTGTCTTGGTCAGCAGTACCTTAATTATTTCAATTTTTAAAACTTATGAAGGTGGTTTTTATGTCAACATATTTTATATCATAATAATTCACATTCAATAGATTGCTGTAACTCTCCAGAATCAATTATGAGCAGAGCAAGCTCGCATGTAATAGGTACTCTTACTTAAAATTTTTATTTATTTGTACGATCTTTCTAACTGTCATAAATTTTATTGCCTGAGGCTTCTACTCTGCAAAACCAAGTTTCGTATTGACAGTTCCAATTACACCACGGGGCAACCGGGTAAAGGATGATTCACGCTCCAACGTGTCGCGACCGGGCCGTGCCCCGTCCGGGCCCCTTATCACGTATCTTGCAAAAGCAAAGCAATAGCAAAAATCGTGCGATTTATGCTTCTCAATCGCTAATTCGTATTATGTTACAGCGATAATGAAGCCATTGCAAACTATCGACAGTGCTGCCTCTACAGGACAATCCGTAACACAAATTTGCATTCAACTGTAAATTTGTTTGAAGTTTTCGTATCACGTATCTTTTTTTAAAGCAATGCGAGAGCAACTGGGAAGCAATTTGAACTGTCAAACTGCGACAATCTTTTTGTTGTAGCGATAAGTGCATTAAAAATATCAACGAGCGATTAGCAATCGGTCTCGTACGTAATACCATTTCTTTTTACGTCCAACAATCAATCGCGCGTTGTCTGCGCGATAATTGTGCAATTATTGCTGATCGCAAATTTTAGCTAATACGGGGGCGGGCCCCGTCCACCGTGCGCCGGCCGGGACATTCATTCATGTTACACCGGAGCCCGGGCTGTTTGGGTGTATTATTTGCACGAGTAGTGCCCCGTCCGTGCCCGGACGCGACACGTTATAGCGTGAATCACCCTAAAGGCTTCGAGCAATCAGTTTCTGTTCTAGATACGACATGCAGTGAAAATGACAATGAAAATTAGTTTATATCGTTTATACAGTAAATCCCCAGTGTGTGTTATATTTTCATGAATATCTGACAATCTCGATAAAGAACGTTGAGCGATGGGGTATGGGCGCTAGACGACCTTTACATCACTCTAATGAAATCCCAGGGGTCGAAAACTCGTTTAATGTGCATCTAAATTAATATAATACGGAAAAGGGTTAAACTATAGCAATCCTTGTACCTAGGTTGATGGTTGGGGATAGATGGCAAGTCCTTCCCTAGGTCTTCCCTAGGAGTCTTTTGTCTAGGAGATCAAAAATTATTTCGTCAATTTTCTTCACTTTTATTCAAAAATAAAAAAATATACAACTTAACTAGTAAGTTAGCTGAAAAAGTGAAGTTATATTTTTATTTCCTAAAAAAAGGACTCAAGACCCTCCAAACCTCAACTCAGGTAGGTACAACCTCAAACTACAAGGATTGCTATAGCCAACCCCGGAAACTCAACCAAAATGGTTTTAATTGGGATCGAATTCATTATTTTCATAATTCATATTTGCAATTATCAACTATTTAAGTAATCAAAATCTATCACGATGTCTAAGGAATGTCCGAGGCTCGTCCTCCAAGCTTTGGCATAGAACATACTTAGAGGTAGGTAGAGATCTTTCAGTCTAAAACTGCACGCCCCTCCATTGTCTTAACCATAGAAAATGCCTTTACTTAGATCGAACGTTTGGTGGAGGGGCGTCCCTTTTGAGCAGTATACGCGACAGATTGCAAGTCAGTCGTAGTTAATTGAAATCTATTATTGAGGTAGGTATTTTGATCTGATACATTCATGTTATTGTGGTGGTCAAACAAGAAATTCAGAAAACCTACTATGAAGTTGAATTATTCGTAGTATGCTTTACTGCGTGCAAATTTTACATTCCCTAAATCAACGAACTATTTGCACAATGATTTGCATTGGATGAGCAGCATACATTATGGCATTTGCTTCAAATACATTTCTCATACCATAACAATCGAAGTCCTGACTGACACATAAAATGTATTGCGACCAGTAGAAAAACCTTGATGTCAACGAAACTCTTAAGGGATCACTTGGATCACTGTCTTGGGTTCTTGGAGCCGTTGGTTATCTTAATTTTACTTGGTCGTTGTATTTCCAAAACCGGGCATCCTAGTAAAAAAGGAAAACTGAAACAGCTTCACGACTTTGATCCCCAGGCACGGTAGATATCCCTTCAGATCTCTCAGTACCTAGTACTTACTCAAGATTCTTTGAGGATGTCTAAGGGGGGTAGTCAGAGGTACGTCCAAACATTACATTTGGCACATACCCACATTTTGCAGTAGTTAGTATTCCATACGTGACAGGTTGCAAGCCCATCGCCGCTGCTAGAATACTAACTGGTTTCCTCACGGTGTTTTCCTTCACCGTTTGAGAGCACTGGCATTGCGCACATAAATTTTTCGATAGAAAAATCCATTGGTGCACGACCGGATTCGAACCTGCGACCTTACGATCGGAAGGCGGGGTCATTTCCACTAGGCCACCGGTGCTCTCAGTAAAAAAGGAAAGATGGTTTTATGACATGGTTTCTTGATATCTTTTTTATTCTTGCCCCCTTAAAAACCCCATAATATCGTAATAACCCGTTATTTAATTTTACTCAGTACAAGCTATCGTCTTACCAAATTCCATGCATCGGATCGACGTTAAGTTATTAGTCCAAACATACACACATTTATGTTCGCTTCGCTCAAGCAATCAATAAAGATATTTTTTTAGGAAATCTCATCGTTTGTTTGATACGAAGTTGGAATTGAAACCTGACAATCATCATGCTTGTGATTTTACGTAGCAAGACTTTTGTGATAAAAAGAATAGTTAGTGTAATAAAAATGTATAAAAGTGTATAACAGTGCAAAAGTGACTGAGTGAAGTGAAAATGTTGAGTCGTTGGAAAAGTAAGGACAAGACTGAGAAGTCCTCTAAATCGAGCGGAAAGAAAAAACGAAAAGGACGGGACAATGGTAAGTCAGCGAAACATGTTGTGTTTGATTGAACGTTACCTTCTAGTATAGATATCCAATCTTTCCTCACATGCCTTAGTAGGTACTGTTGTGTGGCGTGTTTCCGTATTTTATTTAAACGAAATTACTGTAATATACTTACTTTGCGATTAGCTAATAGATGGTGATGGTTGAGCTTACCTTTGATTATACAAAACACTTCCGCTAAAAATGTACCTTAAGCTTAACAGCTCCAAATTAAAACATGAGCATCAGTTTTGCCTGTTCGAAATTAACACGACCACGTTCCCGATCAAGTTAAGTTCAGTTCTCGTCACGAATCTAAGTCTTCTTCCGAATGAAAACTGGTACGGCATGCTAATTTGAGTTTAGGAAAAACAAAGAAGTCGCTTGGAGTCATAGCTGTCTTTTATGTCTTCTTCCGAATGAAAACGGGTCTGTACCATGAAGTGGTAATTTGAGTTTAGGTAAAACAAAGTCGCTTGGAGTGACTGGTGATTCACCAGTCACTCCAAGCGACTTCTTTACAACCTTTGTAAGGTTGTATTTTGTTGTTTGTTGGTGAGAGGGATGATCCCTACAGCGGAGGTCTGAATTCAAAAAGCAAGTGGACTGTATAACACTGGTGGATTTATTCGGAAACACTATTGTCACTTTAACAAAATCTCCTTCATACACTACAGTTCTGGATTTGAGTCACCGTTCTTTATTATTCTTTACTACTCCTTTGGCGATCACTGATTACAATTAAAATTCATCTACTCGACTCGACTACAAAATTTGCGGGTTTCTCGCCGCTTTCTATTAACAATTTTACTCCCGCGTCTAGTGCTAGGCGGGGTAAGCGCACATTATGTGACCCTAACAAATACGAAATTTTACATAACCTTTAATCTTAGTATTGTCGTCCGCCACAGTTGGTGTTTGGACAAAAATTCGTTCACAATGATATTTCGACCTTGTACGAAAGTGCATTATCGTAGTGCTTTTGCACTACGATTTCTTTTCTAAGAATTTTATTTACACAAATCTGGCCTTTTCTCTTTGGAACTAGGTTGGTAATACAAAGGTATTCGTTACTAATTGTGCTCCTGGAGTAATCGTTTCTACAAGATTGTTTGTAGTGATTTAGTGTTTTTATAAGTGCTTTTATTCACTGTTTTCAGTAAATAAATAAATAACACGATTGAAATAAAAAAATATGAGAATTTAAGTCATAGAATATGGCACAAAAATCTCCTTATCGCATACTTCCTATCATAATAATTACCTTATAATAATTTCAACTAGAACATTGTGACAGAGCATAAGCAAATTTTATTTTGTCATAGGGGTGTATGTACGTCATAATGAGTTAGGCCCTTCGCTCATGGAGCTACTCAAAAATAACTAGTTACAAACTCAAATTACTAACGAATTGCTTGAGCGTCACTGCACATACAACGTACATACGTGAACAAACATTTGTGTGATGAACATAAATGTTTGTTCTCTGTCTGGGTGTTATATAATATTATAAGTATGTATTTACAAAAAAAAAGTATTATAAGTAGTATATCAGCTATCTGGTTCCCATATTACAAGCATAAGCTTAGTTTGGGGCTAGATAGTGCTGTGTGGAAAGTCCACCAATATTTATTATTTATTTATTATTTATTATACATTCTCTCTCATTGAGGTTCGCACGTGACGCTACTAGTCACCAATCGGTCAGTAACGCGCGCGTTAGTAATTGATCACGATGGAACCGTGCGTCGTGTCGGTCACCGCGCTACTGTTTACACGAGTTTTCTCTGTTTTTGTTGTGAAAAATTAAGGAATTATTCAATTTTTGCAGGATTTAGATAAACATCCACGGAAAAATCTGAATAAAGACCGTTTTTATTTTGACCTGCCTACAAATTATAACACGCCGATATTTATAGAAAATATTTATTACCTACAATTTAATATATTTACTTACACTGTTACATGAGTTTCATTCATTCAATTACCTAGTTTGTTGCGCTGTGTGCTGTGAGTTTGACTCCCACCGAGATTAACAGTCATAATTAAGGCATGTCGAGTGGTGACTCGACATGTTTGTTTTATTTTTTTAATATTTCCCCTTGTTAACCGCGTGAAAGTGACTGAAACCTTTCAGCTTGAGTAGCGTCGTTTGAGAGGTACAGTTTCTAAGAGGTTTGTAATTGTAATTACAGATTTAGTTCCGCCATTTTTAAGTAGCTCCATTAGCGAAGGGGCTTAATGACATGCAGTTTTGTTTAATCATAATTTCTCTTCATTATGTATTTATTGTGGTTTAGTACTAGTCTAAAACGGCCTGGACTACATCATCATCATCATTGTTTTTTGAACTAACTTTGGTTATGTTTAAGAGTAGTAGAGCTCTTTGTGAAGGGCTCGTCAGGGGAAGTACTACCACTACGCCTTTTTCTACCGCCAAGTAGCGTTGCTCTGTTTCGTTTTGAAGAGTGTGGTCGCCGGTGTGATTACAGGCACACGAGGCTTAACATTTGTATGCCTCAAGTTCATGGACGCAGGGCATTGCATCGTAAGGCACGTTCTTATCGTGCGTGATTTACGAGGCAATGCTTTATTATAGGTGATGGTTAACACTTAACATCAGGTGGTCCATTTGCTTGTTCCATCATCTAGTTGTCTAAAAAAAGGTATGAAATAATATTACGCAATCTTCTAATGAAATTGCTTGTCTTTATATCAATCTCACAATATATCAATTTAGATGGACAAAACAACATACCTACTAGCGATTGTCGTATGCAAAGGTTCCACTTTTGAGGTTTTCACTTGTATGATCAGTGCTCCGTAGAGAAAAAAATCGAAGGTTAATAAAAGCTGATAAAATCCTCTACAACTTTTACTAAAGGTACACACTTTTACCGAATAAGGAATCGTTTTTACACAGCACGCTCCGTAAAAGCCTGTCTAATATATAAAAAAATACTATTTTTACTACTTAATATCATCATCTTCCTGCCCTTATCCCACGCTAAGTGGGGTCGGCACAACAGGTTCTACTCCTCCACTCTCCTCTATCATTCGTCATCTCGGTGCTCACTCCTTTCTTACTCATGTCATCCTTCACACAGTCCATCCATCTTTTCTTTAGCCTACCTCTCTTTCCAAAACCAATCACATCCATGTCTAATAATTTTCACTACTTAGTACTCCTATAATAATCGTCTAAACGACTATCAACATTTAAGACAGATACCAATTACGTTTTTGTTCTCTTAGGCCGTGAGGGTTCAAGAAGGCATGGTTTTTCTCCAAGGCATTCTCATCCCCGTGTGCCTCCCCACACGAGGATTCTTGCTGAAGCGGTCCTACGTTGTCTTCATCATCCGCCTCCTCAAAAGACACGCCGTTAAAGCATTTCCCTTGGAAGTGGAAGCAAGCCGAATATTTATTAATATATTTAGGGAACACACGATTTAATTTAACTCTATTCCATCAGGTAGGACACAGAGATCCATACTCTCCTACGATTACCAAAATACCATCTAGGTAGGTACTTTAATGTACGTTAATAATAACCTGTGTATTAAGTTAATGATTAGTTCTATGCTAACGTACGTTTTTATTTTTCTGAGTAAGTTTTTCTGAGCTTGGTTCTATTTGTTTCAGAACAAGACTGGCATGGAGATGGAAGAATGGATGGTAAGTCTAAACAAAGTTATAAAGACTTGCAGACAAATTATATAGCGTCCGCGGAAATTTCGTATTATCGATTACCTACTATGTAAGCATAGTACAAAATATCCGCGAATTTTCACTCAATTATAGATGCATGAGTTAGGTACCTATAGAGGTAGATAATGTTACCTATTATGGGTATACGCAACCCATGCATAAATTATGGATGGTTTAGTGTCTTGGACATTATTATAGATGTTGTAACCATCAGCACCTCTCGTCTCAGCTTAGTCTACCTAGTGTACAGGTCATGATCAATACGAAGCAGACTAAGCTACGGGTTTCCCCATGGGGGTTTCTTTCACGGTTCGGAAGCACTTAGACATAATTCATGTGCCATGGCACATGACCATGACCAACTGACTTTGACAACCTCAGTGGCGCAGCGGGGGAGAGTCCGCCTGCGACGCAAGAGGTTGCGGGTTCGATTCCCGCCTTGGAACAAATTTGTGTACGATCTGCAGAAATTTGTTCCGTTGGTCTGGGTGTTTATGTATAATAAAAAATATCTATCTATGTAAGTATATAATGTGTTAAATATATCAGTCATCTAGTACCCATAACACAAGCTTTGAGTTGCTTACTTTGGGGCTAGATGGTGCTGTGTGGATTGTCCAGCATTATTTATTTTTATTTATTTTTTTATTTATTTATTTACTGACCAACAGAACGTACTTATTTTAAGTCCATTGATGCTTTCAAAATAAGGAAATATCTGACATTTCTAAAGGTTGTCTAATACCAACTGTAACGTTCCCTGACTGTGGATTGGCAGCCTTAAAACTAGCGTCATCAGAATTAGTCTAACTCGGTCATACACTTAAGCTACCAGCCAGTTAGGAGTTCTTTTGATTTTTCCAGTTGATTTGACAAATGATTTTAAATAAAACACAAATGAAATCTACTTTTCGACTGTTTACATCTTCTTTTTCTTATAGTGTCACTCACGTATTATCTGTGGTGTCACTAGGTCTTTCGAAACTGCCGTGCAAGCATGTAACTTCGGTCGACATCGATAAAGCATCGAGAAGCTGTTTATATATTATTATTTTACTTGACGACCTCTGTGGCGCAGCGGGCGAGAGCCTGCCTGCGACGCAAGAGGTTGCGGGTTCGATTCCCGCCTTGTAACAAATTTGTGTACGATCTGCAGAAATTTGTTCCGGTGGTCTGGGTGTTTTCTATGTATAATAAAAAATATCTATCTATGTAAGTATATAATGTATTAAATATATCAGTTATCTAGTACCCATAACACAAGCTTTGAGTAGCTTACTTTGGGACTAGATAGTGCTGTGTGGATTGTCCAGCATTATTTATTTATTTTATTTATTTTATATATTATCTGCTGCTATTATATATAAACGTTCGTTCGTTATTCTGTTTTAGTAAGTATGTATTTTTATTATAACATGTTTTACTTGTTAGGTTAGGTTAGCTATTTGATTTGTTGTATTTGTTAGGTTAGGTTTAGCAATTGTGAGTATATAAGACTAGTAGTTCGCCCCGAACTGAGATCTCGTGATGCGATCCGAAAGCTCCGAAAATTTAAGTACATAGATGGTAGTAATCAGAAAGATCAAAATCCTTTGGTGACATCGAAAGAGTGCAGTATTTGTTTCTTCCTTTGTTCAACAGCTGTATTTAATTTGTCCGTTATACCAAACACAATGCTTGGACTTGCGTCTGTCTACCACTGACCGCTGTAACCGCTTTTTTTTGTGTAACTGTAACCGCTGACTGCAACTTTGTATGGTAAAGAAGTTTTAACTCAATTGGCCGATTTATTGAAGAGTTCCGTTGAACAGACCTTGGCTCCATCATCAGACCAGGTCGCTGTCAACATTTTATGAGAACTGAGAACTTTTTTTAATTTATTTCAATAATTTTTTTTATTAAAAAGCAAGGGAACTGGACGACCAGTAGAAAAACCTTGATACCAATGAAACTCTTAGAAATAGGAGCTCTTAGTTCGTTGGTTATCTTATTTTAACTTTTTTGTTGTAACTCTAAAAGCAGGCATCCTAGAAAAAAAATAAAAACGGTTTTGGAATGTCCAAACCAAGCCCTTTCATATGACATGTAACTTTATTTTTTTGTGTAACTTTTTTAATTTTTGCCCCCTTAAAAAACCCCATATTTTAATAACCCCTTATCCGATTTTACTCATATACTTACCAGTAAATTTCTCAAGTACAAGCTATCCACTTACCAAATTTCATGCAGATCGGATAAGCGGTTCTCAAGTTATCGTCGGACAAACATACATACATACATAAAATGCCAAATCGCCCAAGTTGATTGTAAGATCTTCGTTCGCTTCGCTCACTCGATCAATTACCAACCAATTTGAAACTAATTAAATACTCGCATAAAATTTTACATATTGCCAACAATCGTGTGTTGGTGCTCTAACACTTTCTGTACATTTTCCTCCTACAAAGTAATTGAAACTTTTTGTTTTGTTTTACCCTAGAAATTAGCTATGCATCTTTCCATTGTCACATTATTGATATTTAAAGAGTTAATAAAAAACTGACCCTTGGTACTACGCAGTCGTTACCGACGTCAAGCATTGCAAAGTGCGCTTTGGTTTTCGGACACGCATGCGCTTAGTCAGTGCGCTAGAGGGACGGAAGGAGTCCCATTGAATTGGATCCATTATGACCTAACTCTCCGGGAGGCACCGTTTACGATAGGCGATTCTCCGAAAAAAAAATATCGCGTGAAATTTTACATGTTGTCAACAAGTGTCTTGTCTGTTGCTGAAAGGTATGTTACAAAAGTTGTAGCCAATTTGTAAGTTTCAAAGAACATTTATATATTTTCAAGTCATAAGTGAACTCATCAGACAAAGTGTTTTTTCTGCCGCCAAGCAGCAACGCTGTGTTTCGGTTTGAAGAGTGTGGTCGCCGGTGTAATTACAGGCACATGAGGCTTAACATCTGTATGCCTCAAGTTGATGGACGCAGGGCAGTGCATCGTAGGGCACGTTCCTATTGTGCGTGACCTACGGGGCAATGTTTTGTTTATAGGTGATGGTTACCACTTAACATCAGGTGGGCCATCTGCTTGTTCCATCAGCTAGTTGTATAAAAAAAAAAGGGTTTTCTTTATTAAGAGTCCGGTGACAGCGGCTCGCAATTTCGAGGTGCGATTGGCTATTATTACATTTTATTTCATTTTGGGGAGGTTGTTTGAAATAATAACTCTAAAGAAACACGCATAAATACTGTTCGAACACAAATAATACAATAATATAAGGGAAATGTGCTTGAGTCAGAAATCATTTTGGTATTAGGTAAACGTAAGACCAAACATACTAATACCAAAATGATTTCTGATTCGGGCATGTTTCCCTTATATTATTGTATTATTTGTGTTCGAACAGTATTTATGCGTGTTTCTCTAGAGTTATTTTTTCAAACAACCTCCCCGAAATGAAATAAAATGAAATAATAGCCAATCGCACTTCGAAATTGCGAGCCACTGTCACCGGAGCCTTAATATGAAATTGATTTCAAAGTTTGATTGCTTCATGAAAACCATGATATTTTCAAGTGTTATCAGTGACCAGTTTTAGAATATTTTCCACAGGAAATATAGTAAGAACATTTCGTTTCCAAATTCTCAAAACAGCTTTTGAGTCTCCGTCCCCATTTAATTATTTGGCGTTTTTGTGCCTGGCGCCCCATGGCGTAGTTAGATTTTTTATAAGATATGTTAACAACACATAAATATAGGCTGTAAGTTCTGAATTTTCTGGATTATTTCATTATGAGCAGACGTGAAATCACTTCTTATTTCTGTTTTGTTCTAGCTAACAACTTAGATAAGCTACCAGGTAAACGGAGTTGTTGTGTTACTAAAACATTTGGACATCCTTTTCTCGAGCCTGTAAGTATTTACAATTGAAATAATGTATTATTATTATTATTATTAAACATTATGACATATAATGTACGTCTAATATAAGACTAGATGTCAATTAAGCAAGCAATTAAAGGGCTTTTTGCTTTATTATATTACTAGCGACCCGCCCGCGCGCCCCTGCTTCGCACGGGTGTACATATCATGCATGTATTATACATATAAACCTTCCTCTTGAATCACTCTATCTATTAAAAAAACCGCATCAAAATCCATTGCGTAATTTTAAAGATTTAAGCATACAAAGGGACAAGAGGACATAGGGACAGAGAAAGCCTTTGTAGTGAAGTGATATTTGAACATTTTACATGTTCAAATATAATAAAAAACTATGCCCTTATTATTTTGTTGCAGGAAAAATAATCAGCTTGCAACAATGGACAGCATGCCTATGCGATGCTTTAAAATAGTGGGATTGTGTATAGCGGCTTCTTTTTCCATTTTCTGCTGTTTATTATGCGCAAGTATTTATAAATTATGTTAAATAACATATCCTACTACTATAAACGCGACAGTTTGTAAGTATGGATGAATGGATGTTTGTTACTCTTTCACGCCGGAACGGCTGAATGGATCTGGATGAAACTTGGCAGAGAGATAGATTATAGTCTGAAATAGCACATAGGCTACGTTCTATCCCGTTGGAATACCGGCATTTAGATCTGCGCGGGTAGAACCGCGGGGCGCTATTAGTTTGAAAATATAACTTGAGCTGGCATCGAATGTTATAGTCATTTGTCGAAATCGGTTTAAACTTAGTTAATTGTTTTTATTTGTTGCAGTGTTACGTAATAATTATCAAATGTCGGAATTTCTGGTACAATTTCAACTTGCGCTTTTACATGGATACCTGCTTCGACAGTAGCAGTGGCAGCCGAGACGACTCTATTGAATCTGGCAAATTTTCTCCATCCACTAAAAGCTCGAAGCTTTCTACCATATATGAAGTTGAATGTGAAATTGAAACTGAAGTTTAGTGTGAGTATGTGCCCCTTGCTTTGTATGAAATGCTATTTCATCGGTATTTTTACGAACAAGAATAATTTTTTTTTTAATTATTTTATTTTATTAGATAGATAGATAGATAGAAAACTCTTTATTGTACACCACAAGAAAACATAACATTACAAGAATTAATTTTAACTAAAGCGAAGTACAATGGGCGGCCTTATCGCTATGAGCGATCTCTTCCAGACAACCTTTGGATGGACAGGACTTTCATTATGTCAAATGGCGGCATCACAGGGACTTCTACAATTGTTTTAAACCAAAAACAAAAAATAAACCAACTGTGGTGTGAATACATATACAAAATATTAATATTAATAATGTTATATATAATCATACATACATTGATACCATATATATTTATACATTATATACATACATATACTACTTAAAATAATACATACATACATATCCTATACCTACATTATATAAACAAAGAATTTTATTATAATTATAAAATAAAGAATTATTCGTCGTAAAAGTGGCTCTGCAAAAGTTTTTTGAATACGGGAAGTGACTTTGCTTTCCTGATGTCAATAGGAAGAGAATGCCAAAGACGAATAACTTTCAAGTTATATATATATATATTTCAAGTTAACTTGAAAGTTATTCGTCTTTGGCAGCAGTGAAAGAATGCTGATAGTAAGAAGAACAGGAGTTTTAAGTTGTAAAGTTTCAGAGGAGCGTAAGGTACGGTTTTATTAAATTATGTAAATAAATAAATCATTTATCTCTGAATGACAACAAAATGAAATGGTTTGATTTGTTAGGTGCCAATCTTTCGTTTAATTATTGTAGGTACAGCATTTAACCGTATTATGTTGCTAGTTCTAAAACTATTAGTTTTTTTTAAGTTTTATAAAGTGAATTAAGTACATTATTTTATTTTTTAAATTTAATAGTAATTGATTATTAAAAGTTGTTAAAATTTACATACCTTTAAACAATTCTAACTATATGTTTATTTGCGAAACAGCAAATAAACAATTTGGTATATTACACACAGCCTACGTAGCTCAGTTGGTAGTAGCTCTGCCTTCTGCGCCGTAGGTCGTAGGTTCAATTCCCACCGTGAACAAACATTTGTGTGATGAACATAAATGTTTGTTCTCTGTCTGGGTGTTATATAATATTATAAGTATGTATTTACAAAAAAAAAGTATTATAAGTAGTATATCAAATACAAATACAAATACATAGTATTTTATTCGTTAACCTTATTAAGTAAATACATTTGATCTGTTTGAGACCCTCTTTTAAACAACCTGTGATAGAGGGTCTCGCTCTTCCATAGTGGGTTGTTTCATAACTCAATATAAGTTTTCCAAAAAAAACAAGAAAAATAATAATTATAATTAGTAATCTAATTAGAAAAAGTATATAAAACTAAAATTTTTCAAGATCAGGGTATGCAAAGTAGGTAATTTAGTAATAAATGTTTTAAATAGTTTAGGTTAATAATATTCATGAATTTAAAATTTGTTTAGGATGTATATGGTGTGTGTGTGTGTGTGTGTGTGTGTGTGTGTGTGTGTGTGTGTATGTGTGGGGGGGTGAAGGTGAGTTGATGAGCGTGTAATGTTTGCATATGTTACGAAACAATCTCTAGAAGTTTTTCAGCTTCCTCATAGCTTAGTGTCAATAGCCATTGATTAAGTATTTTTTTGCATTCGTAATTATTCATAGGGTAGATATTTAAAGTTTTATTAATTGCATTGTAGAGGTATGCAGATTGCGTGTCGTACTGTCGCGATGCAAACCGAGACCGAACAGCTATCAGCTATCTGGTTTCCATATTACAAGCATAAGCTTAGTTTGGGGCTAGATAGTGCTGTGTGGAAAGTCCACCAATATTTATTTTTTTATTATTTTTTATTTATTTAATATTACAAGGCCTCAAAAAAAAATATCTTAACGATCTGATTATATCATAGTATAGGTTTAAATGTTAAGTTTTTATTCCTCGAAGCGCACATAATGTTTGTCACATTATGTGCGCTTCGAGGTCGATAATTTCTATATCGACCTCGAAGCGCACATAATTGTTCGAGGTTAATAAGGTCTATAGTACACACACATTATAGAAGACACACATTATAAAAGACTGTCCACTCACTAAATACGATGGCAACCCAGCAGACTTGTTCACCCTTGAAAAAGACGCTATCCAATGAATACAGAAATTTAATAATAATTGTATTTTATAGAACGATTCTTCATTGTCATACGAATATATTAATAACTTTAGAGAAGAAAGCTCTCGACTTGGAAGAGCCTGGGAGAGGCCTATGCTGAAACGCGAAGCAACCCTATACTACCGTTGTCATATAACAATAATATTAGATAAGATTATATATATACAGGTACCTGTTTTATTTTAGCTTATATATAGAAACTATATACCTAACTTAGTAGTTGAAAGAAAAAGGTGCGAAGTACGAAATACGAAATAAATGTAACAGTTTGTGGTCAAAGCTACTTACGCCACTTAATTCAAATCCTAAACTCGATGAAACCCACCCTCTGGCATCCTTCTGTGTGTATTGCCCTGAAATCAAGCCCTAAAGGGATTTCAGAAGAACTATTTTGAAATCTGAGTCCGCATTCAATACATGCATCAAGCGATGGGATCGAAGAAAGAGAAAACATCAACTACTCGCATATGTAATATGTGCTCCATGTGGCCGCCATGGCATAGGTACGTATTTCTCCCCGGACTATCAACAGGAGGAAAGAACTTTTCGAAGAAATTGTGCTGTTTCACATTATCAGTCTATTCTAGTTTATTCTTCGGAAACAGGGACTAAAAAAGCTCTTTAATACAACCCTAAAAATTATCACTTATTTTTAGCAAAATGCATTTCTGATCAGTGCAAGATGCTCGTTTAGCTCTTTGGCTAAAGCAAACATTGATGTAGACATGTATAATACAAGTTCCTAAAAGTGGGCTTAAACGATTGCTTTGCGACAACTTTTTTCAATCATAAAATATCATAATAATTATGTCTGCGAAAACTTGTAATTAGCCATCAGTATGTGAAGAAACTTTATACGCTGCATGTATTTAATAGGACCTATCTAATGTACACCCACGTAGCTATTAGGCTTTTCCAAAAGTCAAAATAAATAATAAAATTTAAAAATAGTTTGCTCTTGAGTACACAATCAATACAGTGTGAGCCTGACAAAGTGCTGAAATGACTACTTATGCCTTATTTTATCGACCGAAAATGTGTTTTAAAGCGTTTTTAAACTTTGCTTTCGCTACGGAGAACCGCCGCTAAATAAAATGTTTTTACTTTGAAACTAACCAATCAATTACTATGAAACAAACTCAGATATAATAAGAAATGACTCTATAAAAAGTTATGACGTTTGTTTATGCAAGATCTGCCTTTTTTCGTCGATTTTTGTAGCTCAGTTGGTAGTAGCTCTGCCTTCTGCGTCGTAGGTCGTGGGTTCGATTCCCACCGTGAACGTATATGTATAAGTAGTATATCAGCCATCTGGTTCCCATATCACAAGCATAAGCTTAGTTTGGGGCTAGATAGTGCTGTGGGGGAAGTCCACCAATATTTATTATTTATTTATTTTATTTATTACCTACTTATTTATTTTAAAGCCATTCTTCTTTAGTTTTCAAAGAAAATTATACATAATGTAAAAAATACATTTATAAGTAATCTGGGATGACTCTTAAACGGTGAAGGAAAACATCGTGAGGAAACCAGTTAGTATTCTAACAGCGGCGATGGGCTTGCAACCTGTCACGTATGGAATACTAACTACTGCAAAATGTGGGTATGTGCCAAATGTAATGTTCGGACGTACCTCTGACTACCCCCCCCCCCCCTTAGACATCCTCAAAGAATCTTGAGTTAGTACTTGGTACTGAGAGATCTGAGGGGATATCTACCGTGACTGGGGATCAAAGTCGTGAAGCTGTTTCATGACTTATTTATTTAATAAAATTTCGCAATATCCCTTATGTAGACACTTTAAGTGTCCAGTTGCCGACGCCGAACACTTTTTGTGCGAATGACAGTGGAAGCGACTGGACAGTGGACACACGTCGTATGCGCAGGGAGTGAACAATTTCATTCTTCATAATTTCATTTCTTGTTCTATAGAAATCAAACATTCATCGGTAGCTTAGTACCTACCTATCTGACCTACACAAGTGTTTAGTGACACGACAAGAAGTAGAAAAATATGTCTGATGTATTGAATATATATCTACAAGTCACATCAAGGTGTTTTTTCTGCAACCGGGTGCTTAATTTGAATTTATTTAATTTTTCAGAGGAATTTTATCATAACTAAGATTTTTATCTTACATTTTAACCAACAAGCCTTTCATAGTAATAGGAGAATGACTCAAGTGCAATCGAGACATTATACCACGAAAAACGCCGAAGCCTATATGAAAACTACCACTCCAATGTATATATTTTTGTAAAGTTGTTTGAGTGTAATCTTAGGGCGTTTCATAACCATAATTCTTTCGACATTTTGCTCATTGCATCAGATGAGATTGCGGTCAAACGTTTTACATATAAATTAAAAAAAAAACTATTGATATTCCATTAACTAAATAGAAAGGACTGCGATTGAACTAGGATTCATTTTTAGAAATGTTTTTTTATCCGTGTGGTCAGCATAAGAAACATGAACACGACTGAGGATTATGATATGACTCTTCCTGACATCTATTAGCGAGTAATAATGCTATTGTTTTTAGGCTAACATAAGCTATTTCGGTGAGTGGGGTAAAATAAACCGAGCACAGCTCGGTCACCCAGATATTAAGTTAAAAAAGACACAAGTCAAATAAAATATGTCAAACTAGTAGCGCCCTGCGGTTTCACCCGCGTAGTTTTAAATCCCGGTATTCCCACGAGAAAAAAAGTGACCTATATGTGTTAGTCTAGACTATAATAAAATAATTAAAATAAATAACAGACTATGTGTTATTTATTATAATATATCTCTGTGCCAATTTTTACCAAGATCCGTACAGCCGTTTTGGAGTTATAGAGTAACAAACATCCATCCATCCATCCATACTTACAAACTTTCGCATTTATAATATTAGTAGGATAATATGAAGCAATGCATTTGAAATTATCGCCATAACATAGTCAGCTTGATTTGTTAGACGGCTTCCGCTGAATCGTTTTTCCGTGCAGTAACTTTCGGCATTCGCGTTTTTCCGCGATCCTTTTATATTATTTCATTATTTCAACTTACTGTCAGACGAAGGAAATGCTGTTTACGCTAATAACATTTCGTTTGGTAAACATATTTGAAGCGCATCACAGACGACGAAGATACTATAATATTTTATCTTAAGATATTAAAACACTCGCAGGCGTTGACAACACCTAGTATTTCTCTCGCTCGCACGATTCGATACTTTGAAAGATATAAAATCACAAATTCCAATTTTGTAAAATCGCAAACAACCATTTTGTGTGCAATCACATTGCGCATAGTTTGGTAAAAATTTCATTTTGATTTATGCAAGTTTTTCTACTCAAAAGTTTGCTTGAGTACGAAAACTAGAATAGCAAACTTTTAAGTAGGAAAACGTGTATCGATCAAAATGTATTTTTTACTAAACTGTGCGCTATGTGATTGCACACAAAATGGTTGTTTGAGATTTTTTCGAAAATGGGTTTAGTGATTTTATATTTTTCAACAAGTCAAAACGTGCGAGCGAGAGTCACATTAGCTCATGCCTTCATCTTAAGATACCGCTATATGAAAATATATATAGCATCATAACCTTCTGTGATTGCTCATAGTGATTGTATAGCGTTATAGTATCTTGGTCGTCTGTGATGCGCTTAACTAAATGAATACAATTAAATCGGATCTCTTTACAAGCATCCCTTGTAATAACTCTCTAACTGGCTTGGTATAGGTATTGTAGTTAAAAATTATAAAAGATAATCTTCTTTTATCATTTTTAGTAGTACATTGTCCTTGTTAAATAATATTTGGTCATGGTATAGGTAGAATGTGGATTCCCTATTGGCCACTATGCCGTAATCAATGGTGAGCTAATACGCGGAAAATACATAAACATTATACAACGTGTAACATAATGCCCCTAGGTCGGAGGTCAAAGTCAAAGTCAAAATATGTTTATTCAATAAAATCACATGGACCATCTTGAACCGTCTTAAAACTAGGTGACTCAAGTGCCAGTTCCACGCGACCAACACCGAGAAGAACAGGCAACAAACTCGGCTTGATATCTGGGTGAATCAACTTTTAAGACACTCCTTTGACAACATTATGAACAACTAAAAATAAAAAATAAATCATCGAAATATTATGAAAATATACTGTTAACATTTGCACAAGTTTATCTATTTTTAGGTTTTGCAGTGGGGCACGACATCTAAGCTAATATTAACGAGTTTTTTTAGAAAAAGTGACGAGGGTGCCTCATAAATATCTATTGCAACGCTGTAGAGCGACAATAAACCTACGCGCACCAGCTGAGAACTTAATTTAGGCTGGGGGGGCGGTAAAGCTAGGTAGAGATTTTTTGATCATACCAACTAAATATTAGACAATAATCGCCTTAGATGACACCAAGGTAGGCGTCATCTCTTTATAACGGTCATGAATTTTTATCGGTAACTCTGTAGAACTGATGTTTTGATCAAAGTTTGGGACAAAAGTTTGGATGCACGAAAAATATAAAATATTTGTCAAACTTTTATAAATGTTAACTTTAAACGTAAGTTTATCTTTTTCTGAATCATAATATTGGGTAAAAAGGCTGTGCATTCATACCTTTTTTTAAGATACGTCCTAAATTGTATCGTCATCTAGGCCTGGGGACACATGTTTTTTGTATGGATAGTGCTTATGTTCTGCTGAGTTACCATAATAAAGTCGAAAATTTTCCTATTAACTATAAAATACTATGAAACTAGCATGTTAGGAAAGGATCTAAGTTTACGTTAACATCAAAACAAACATATTTTATAAGGAAATTAGGATTTTAATGGTCTTTGCATGACAGGGACACAAAAGGAGTGCCTTAAAAGTTGATTCACCCATCTATCGCTCTTTTATATGATCCTCGTTACAATGTAATAAAATACCTACACTATTGAAGCTATATAATACATTAAGTAATCTACAGGAAAAGGAAAAGTAAACAGATTCATAAAAGAACACACGCTTCAATCTAATAATACTAATACATAAGTAAGAAGTGTAGTAAGTCAAACAACAATAAAAAAAAACCTTTTTTAAATAACATAATAGTAAAGACATTGCAGATATGTTAGCCGTCGATGGGCAGAGCGACCGGGACATCGGGCCACGCACTTTTATCATTAATATAACTATCTATAGTATAGTAAGCTTTCCTTATCAGATAATTCTTAATGTACACTTTAAATGTTTTAATAGGAAGCCCAGTGACACTTTCTGGAAGTTTATTATAGAAGCGTATACCGTTCCCCATGAACGAGCCATTTACCTTTTGTAATCGAAATTTCGGAATGCATAATTTATTTTTATTTCGAGTGTTAACGTTATGTGCGTCACTCTTTTTCTTAAAGTCTCTATGTGTTTATGAGTGTACAGTAAATTTTCAAAAATATACTGTGAAGTTACTGTGAGAATATTAATTTCCTTAAAACGCTCCCTCAATGAGTCACGTCAAGTGACGAGTCAGGTCAAGAGCTGCGAAGAGGGCTGCCTCATGGGGTGTGTTTAGTTTCATATCGGATGTAAGTTTAGTATAGTATGCATTAAAGAAATGAAAACTTTCAAAAGTTGTACAACTCAAGTTGTTCGCCATGCTCTGTTCAATACCCTGTTACCTGGTTATAGGGGTATTTTGTTACACGTTTGTATATTACTTATTTACCAACTTCATTTTTTGTTTATGACAGGTTTGTCGGACGGCGAAGCGAGCAGAGGACCATCCCGCAGCCGCTCGTCTCGCCGCGACGATCCTCGCCGCCATACGTTGGCTGGCAACAACCACTTGTACATACACCCACATCACCACTCCCCACACAATGATTTGGAGGTAAGAATGTTGACTTTTTTATCCTACTAATATTATAAATGCGAAAGTTTGTAAGTATGGATGGGTGTATGGATGGATGTTTGTTACTCTATAACTCCAGAACGGCTGAACGGATCTTGGTGAAAATTGGCACAGAGATATATTATAGTCTGGAATAACACATAGGCTACTTTTTATCCCGTGGGAATACCGGCATTTAAAACTACGCGGGTGAAACCGCGGGGCGCTACTAGTTTTCTATACAACGATGGCCCACCCTATGTTAAGTAGAACAATCAGGTTTAACTAAGTCGCGCACAATAGGAACGTGCTCTACTATGCACTGCTCTGCGTCCATCAACTTGAGGCATAGCGATTTCAAGACTCATATTACGGGCATATGAGTCTTAAAATCTCTATATATATCACGGGCTACCACACTCCTTAAACCGAAACAGAAAGAGGCCTGGTGGTAGTAGTTCTCCAAACGAGCCCTTCACAAAAATCTCAAATCTGTTTAATCATTATCAACATCATCCACAGCCCGACTTCACCCGCCACGATCCTGTGTATGACTGTTACGTTCAGAAAGCGTAACAGACAGAGAACATACATATTTTCGCCAGTATAGATAATATGGAAGTATGGATGGATTAACCACATTGCTCCATTATCTTGTACCCTAGTTCCAAAATTAACTTTTACCTACATTGTCATTTTTTTTAATTAAGTGCTTTGGCTCTGGGTTACACTCTGGTTATACTCCATTGGCATGCGTTAATAGTAGTAATAATTTTCAATGACAAAACATTTCTTTGTTTTCTGAAATGTATTTTAGTACCAACAGTAGTAGGTAGAAATTGAGGTATCTGGATCAGCACAGATCCAGATACCTCAATTTCTACTATTCATGTATTCAATTTGAATTATTCATCTATTAATTTTGATCTTTTCTTCTATTTAATTAAAAACTTCATCCATTCATTTTCGTCTATTCCAAACACTTTTCGATCTATTCGTTTTTCATTATTCAAAAACTTCATCCTTCATGTACATTATGTATATTGGGTACGTATGTTTATTAACAATCATCTGTTCAACTGAATTATTGTTGAGGTTTAAATAAAACAACTATATTATGTATATTTGTTATTTATTTATTAGTGTTTATAGGCAATTTATAATATAGGTGAACGTAGGTAACTAACAATATCTAAATAAATTCACATTTAAGTAAAAATACATTCGCTAACATGATCATCACACCATTTCTTAATGCACAACACATTTTTAAGTGCACAGTTTTTCTTATGATGTACACAGTTTAAGCTTTTATTCAAGTTTTCATAAACACTATATAATTTTAATAAATTTGGACAACCATTATCACCAATATCTATAACATCACTGGTTTTGCATAATTCCTGTATCCATCTGACTTTTTCAATACCTTTGGTGACAATTCTTTTGTTACTTAAATAAGGTACGCAGTACGGTTACAGTACGCTTAAATTCATGATAATCGATAAATCCTTCACTCCAAAAAAGACCACGGTTATTTTCTAGCCACCGCACTTGTTTTTTTTCCTCCGCTGATAAATTGTTGTATGAATAGGGTGGCTTGATAATAAATGTTTGCGTTTTACCATTGAACCAAATAGCAAACTCCTTAACAATAAAGTTATTGTTTGCATCTTTGAATCCTTGCAGATCAACTATTCTCATATCACAATTCATGAAATTTTTTTTACTAAATTGCTCAGAGGTCTGTATTCTATAATGCAATCATTTGACAAAAATGAGACAATATGCTGCCGTCTGATCAGGTATCTCTGAATTGCATTCAAGCTCCACACGCACACTTACTACAGGACCCGACTTGAGGTTTTCGCTTTGCCTAGAACAATCGATCACGAACAGAGGAGCCTTTTCCAAAAACTCGGAAGGACTTAACAATGGCTCGCTTTTGCACCCATAATAAGACTGCTGAAATTTTACGTATTGCTCATATATTAAGGCATATTTTGAATCACTAAAATTTGCATTTAGATTTTCATAAGGAAAATAAGTAGAATTAAGATATACTTTAACATCTCTCAAGTGACAATGATCGAAACGGGACATATCTGTTACTGCCATATTTTTTCTGTTTGTTTGCAGACCGATGATAACATATCGAGGTTTTTCAATCTGTGATGAGGTTTTAATTGACCATGTATGCTTAGTAGTTTGTGGTAATAAAGGGTATTCATATAAATCCCAATTTCGGAATGCAAAACGTAAAGGACGATCTTTTTCTAGAAGCTTTAGTAAATTTACTTTTTCCTTGTCAGATACCTTCACGTGCGGAACGCGCCATACCAATTTATTAATTATTATCTCTTCAAGATGCTCTCCTGTTGGAACTTTCAGTGAGTTTAAATCAGTATTACTACGTAACAGTATCAATTCATGTTTGCAGTTGATGATGATTTTCTTATAATCTTCAGCAAAACCTAAGCAACTGCTTAGTGGAATTGAAGCTGAGAAATTTTCTCGACACTTTGTACCATTTATATCCCACCCCCAAGCTTTCGCTATTTTGGCTTCGTTTTCATTTAGAGACAGAATGGATTTCATAGTTGTAGTTATCCCAGCATTTTTTAATCTATCTATTTCCACTCCATTAAGTTCATATCGAATATCTTGAAAGAGGAACAGTAATGGATTATTGGTGAATTCTACACTTGTTACTTTTTGTTTCGAATCTTTTTTTATTATATTCACTGTTCCTTCCATGTAAAGGGTACTTGCTGATGGTAAAATGTAAAGATCCTGTTGGTTGATAGGTATACGAATTTCATCATTCCTGTTGAAACTTGTTACGTATGGTTTATATGAATGGTATTCGATACTATCAATGGTATTATCGAATGTGGGTAAGTTTGATATGTCCAAGATACTCATTTTCGAAGACCAATTAATTTTAAAAATCTTTTGTTTTCTTCAGTAATTTTAATATTTCTCTTAGTTGTTCCTTTACGGATTGTTCGATGAATACTGACGTGTTTTGGTTTTTTATCAGCATATTTATTGTAGTCAATCATCTTTTCTTAATATGCAGATATAATTGAACCTCTTCCCCACGTAAATTAATTAAGTTATTTCTTATATCTAAAAGTCTGATATTAATGCAGCTAACATTAGATTGATTGACTGGAAAGTAAATTATGTTTTTAGGTATTTCAATGATTCTGTATCCTGGTGCAACATTAGGGGCAAATTCATGAATTATATGACTTGATTTTCCGTTAATATACGATCCGCTCACTATATCACATTCGACTCTCACCACGGTCGTTGATAAAATGTTAACTGGAAACTGAGACTCGTGTATTATATTTGGTTTTAAAGTTTGCTCGCCAAAACCGAGTAACGATCCAAGGGAATTATCTTTTTCAAAATGTATGTCCTTGGAACAGGAAATATGAGTTTTCAAGGTGTTGTTGTTGCAAAATATATTAAAAGTTGTTCCTTTCTTAACATTTGACCTCAAATAGTCAGAGATATCTTGCAGTTCATATGTGCCTTCAGGTATTTCAACGACTTCATTATCCCCATAATGTAATTTATTATTTTCGCAATCAATGTTAGGAATTGAATTAAACGTTGATAGATGCAGCAAAGCGCATTCATATTCACCGTCAAATTGTAAAGTAGGATAATAGTTAGTTGTCAAAGTAGATGTATTACCAGTTATAGACAGGGTGAAAGACATTTTACAAATGAAGCAAATGAAACAAGTTCTTAAATTTATACAATAATTTATTCAGTACAGTTTTCATATAATTTTTTTTCCCAAAACTGATTAAGGAATTTTAAGCACAAGTGTCCACAGTTGAACGTATCAAAATTTTGGTAATTACAATAGTTGTATGTTATATCATTAGTTTTGAGATATTTATTTAATTCTAATGGTGGCTTCAAATTTCCAAAGCTATCAAAATACTCATAATAATTGAAATATTTTACGTAGGCTACCCAATGTGTTCCTTCATTCTCAGAACTGGCTAAATTTATAATAGCACATTCAATGTTCTTTGGTTTTTTTGGTAATTCATCTCTCATAAAAACCCCTCTAAAATATGGTATGTTTTCAGAAGCATAGTCTATCAATTCTATATTAGTCAGAGCACGATTGGGTAACCGTTTTATTAGTTTTTTGAATTGTTGATAAAAATACCATTTCCTTTCTTGTACGGTCTGATATATAATCCTTTTCCTAGTGCAATAGATTCCATAGTTTTATTATGTCTTTGAGCCTCAGCTAAGTTTTTTGTAGCTGATTTATGATCATTAACAGCTTTGGCAATACCGGCTGCTCCTCCAGCCAATGCACCTAGTGCAGACAATCCAGCGAATATCGGTATCAACGGAAGTATACCACCTGTTTTCGGTAAAGGTATAATACGAGGTAAACAAATTCCTTTCTTACTGTTAATAAGCTTTTTCGCAGCAGAATAGGCTACTTGGATGGCTTTAGATTTATTTTTAGGTTTTATCTTCTTCAAACGAGTGCGTATCGTAGAAACGATTGATTTAAATGACTTTTTTCCAGCACCATGCTTCACTTTGGTTTTCATTACTTTACTCACTAGCCACGAAGCTAACTTTTCTCCTTTTCCTGCGTCCTTGGATTTCAGCCGCTGTTTTGCCATGTTTAACAATTTTAAATCAGCTCTATGTCGATCTTCTAAATTATTTGAATTGTACGCAATGTCGTGTTGCATACAAGCGTTATCCAGTTGATTAATTCCTTGATCACCTCTCAATAATCGTTTTTTTAATCGCGTCCCAGGACCACAATAATTATAACCAGGTAAATGCAATTCAAATGGCAGGGTGTTTATCAAACTGTTAACTAGTCCACCACCTCGCATTGTTGAGTTATTAATGACTTGACTTCACTGGTATTATATAACTTTATACACGTCAAAACTTATGAGCTTAAAATTGCACTTCTTTCAATCCAGCTATTTTCATTGCTAGGGAGGCCTAGCCATTTCACATAAAGCTTTCTACCTTTTTTTCTTAGAACTTTTTCAATTAGATAAACATTAGGACAGTAAGTTTTCTGAAGTTCTTGTTCATAAAAAGTCCCTAATATCGGTTGCTTATGTAAATCTTCAATGATATATGTAAAAGGTGTTGAACAATTTACTTTTTTAACTAAAAACAATTCAGTGGACCAGTTAGGTGTATAGCCTTTTTCAAAACTACCTTTATATTTGCTTATACGTACCAAATCTCCCACAAAAAATTTACTTTTCTTCAATTGGATATTTGTGTTTTGAGATTTTTGTATGTTAGTCATGATAATGTTTTGATTGGACTGATTAACTTCTTTTGGTTTACATTTCGTGGTCCGATGTATTGTATTATTGTATTCGGCAACAACACTTTGTAAAATTTCCCCGGCCCACTTGTAACTACCATTTAAACTGAAACATTTGTGTAGTTTGTTTTTAAGAGTTTTGATAAGTCGCTCGACTATAGAAGCTTTTTTTATAGAATAGGTAGAGTAGTGGTTTATTTTATAAGAAAGCATAATTTTTTTAAATTCATCATTATAAAATTCTGTACCCATGTCAGTTTGTAAGTTAACAGGTTTGCGATGAGTCTTAACCAGGATATTTTTAAATGCGTTTGCCACTTCATATTTACTTTTTGTTTTAATTGGAATAGCCCAAGAGAACTTTGAAAAGCAGTCTAATACCACTAATATATAACTAAAACCGCTGTTATAACTTTTGAAGTTTTGGTAATCCATAAGATCTGCTTGCCAAAGATCATCGATTCCTTTTAACACTACGTATCGCCGAAAAAAATTTTTACGTGCAGTTTTATGGATTTCATTTACCACTTGTAGCTTACTCATTTTTAAAATTATCTCCTTTTTGTTTTATGATATATTTTGCATGATAATCTTTTTTGTACTGCTGAATAAGTTCTTTTATGTCTGATTTTATTTCATTAACTATATCACGAACTTCTTGCTTGCTTGCAAATGATTCGGATTGCATATCAACGTATTCTTTATTAACAGCGTCATCTGCTTTCACAGGATTTGCAATACCGCTCAATCTTACTGTTCGCAAATCAATTTCTCCTGTATGTAATGCTTTGTCAAAGATTTCAAAAGATTCTGGCAAACGTAATCGTTTATGAATGTAATGACCAAATTTATCCATAATCCATATTATTTTTATTCGTAAGGAGTACTCAAAGGCGTTGAGGGTAAAGCTCAAATGAAACAAATATTTTAGGATTTAATGTTATATATTACGTTATAATGCCGCTCTCTCGCAATTCTTCTATAACAGATATTATTTCATTATCTAATCCAGTGTTACCAGCATCCCGAGAAGCAATCAATAGTTTTAATCTATCAATTAGTTCGTTGGGATTATCCCAGTAGATGTAGTCAACATTTTTATTCCATTTCTTCATTGTAGGTAACCCTTTTCCCTGATATAAGTCAGGCTGACTACTGTCAGTACTTGCTGATATTTTACGCATCTTAAACAATGGTTTTATGATCTGCATGTATTTATGGCCTCTGTTACTTCTAATTGGTTTTTGTGGATCATAATCTCTTCGATGAACATTAGTTTCTAGTAACATTAACTTGTAATTTTCCATGTCTTCATTAGTTATTGCTGATAAGTCGGGCTCTTTTTTAAACAGTAGCTCATTTATACCAAGAGTCCTTTTGAATTTGTTTGATCCGATCTGAATATATCCGTCAGACACAGCCACAAGTGCTGACCCCATCATGAGCTTGCCTCGATAATTTCTCACACCAAACGGAATATCAGCTAGAGCTTCAGAAGATTTAGACCATGAAGAAATATTAAAACTTGGGTCACTCGAATCAGATTTAATTGTTTTAAATGATTCATTATTTCCTTCATCTGTATAATAAGGATCGCATAGTTCAGTTTCATTTGTATTGTCGTCGTAATCCTCTGAACTATTCGAATTTCCTGAAGTTAACTCGTCTAACTCTTCATTAGATTCTATCTTCTTTAAAGTTTTGTCTTTATCTACTGGCTTTGATGTTTCGAACTTAACTTCATTTGGAAAAACTTTTAATTTCGTTTTTTTATCCACCATTTGATTTAAAGAATCTGTGACTGGTTTAAAAACAGATTGCAGGACATTTCTATTCTCAGTTTCAATATCTCGCATCTTTTGAACCTTTCTTTTAACATTTTCTGCAGCTTTTGCAATTTGTATCTTTAATTTTTGTTCCATATTATTTTTTATTAAATTAAAGTCAAACAAACACGTTTTAGTCTTCATACGAGTGTTGTTCGACTGCGATTGAAAATAGTATTAGTTTTTTTGCAATTAAATAGTACATAATGATGTTAGTATTGACTTAAATTGTAGCTGTCAATGCAGATAGGTTTTCAAAATCATGAAGTGTGAAAAGTACTAGTGAAACACAACAAACGTGTCAAATTTTTTTCTATAACATCCCTTATTTTTTTCGCAATCTTTATTTATCACTAAATAACTATAAGGCTCTTTCCATACATTTGAACACATATTTCGAAATTCTTGCCATGTTATATCTGTGTTAACATGTTCATTATAAATATGCTTCATATTTATATCATCTTGTTTGAAGAGAACTATTAAATTTGCATTATCTCTCACTAGTTGTTTAGGTATTTTGCTATAAGTTTGATTCAAATAAAAACAATCAATGTTTTTGTGTCTACCCATAGCAAAATAATTTCGCATACTGCTTTGGTTTTCACATGCAACATCATCAAATATAATTATAGAATTACATTTTGCGGTTTCTGGAGGCAGAACTTCTTCATTTTCATGATATTTAAAAAACTCTACGCCTGGAACCATTTTTAGAACCTGCTCCAAAAATATGTACTTCGGTTGATAAAGAGTTTTAGAATAGACATAAACATTATGAAACTGTAATCCTTGTTTATGCAGAAGTAGACCAATTACTAAATTAGTTTTTCCACAGTTCGACGGACCGCAAATTATGCATCGTATAGTGTTTGGTAAAAGATCACCATGACGAGAAATATGTTTTTCAGAATCTATATTAATGTCATCAAATCTCAAAGTTAGCGGTTGTTTTACGAACTGCATTGTAAGGCACTTTGTAGTTAAATGATATAAAACACAATGCTTATTATAATATACTTGTTTATAATATACTTGTTTATAATTATTGATTGATGCAGTTGCCGAAGTTGTCAAGCATAAGGCAAGCTCTTATTTCACCACTTCCTTGTTTCCTTGTTGGTTAGTTTATAAACTGAGTGTGATCCTTTTAATCACCTTTATATATAAACATTTGCTAAATTATACACTGATAGCTGGTCTTTTTTGTACGAGGTGGTAAGTAAAATATATCACTATCAATGTTTACTAGATATTATAAAAGGTTAAAAATTCATACAAAATGTGTGCAGTTCAGTAAATAAATTTATTAAGTCATTGAAACAATTTACAAGTAGGTATAGAACAATAAGCCACTTAATTTAGCTACATACTACTATATACATACATGGTTATATAATTTTGATTTATTCAATACATTATGAATAAATATGTATTTAAGCAAAACGTATAATTTGTTAATTTGTTAAAATATAGTATCACAATGACCCCATGGTAAAGTATGAACTTGATCTCTTTGTATTTGTCTTTTGTCATCGTTTCTATTTAAAAGCTGCTTGGTAACCTGCTGCGTATATAATACGTGTTTCATAGATCTTATCAATTTCATCTTACATGTTGAGATTGTATTGTGATACAAAGTATTACTATAGTCATCCATTTTTAAATTATTTGTTACCGCTCTCGTAACACCTTTTGCTTTTTTTATGTTACATTTAACACTATTAATACAGTACAGTTTTGCTCTCAGACCAATAAATTCAGTTATAATGTCTCCTCCCATCTCGTCTTTGAATAATCCAGGAACTTTTTCGTTTATTTTTGGAATGTCATATTCATTTAATGCAGTGAAATTACTGGTATCGAATTTTGAAATATTTTTTCTCATATCTTTATAAAAATCTTCGGTAAATATTAAATAAAGTAAGCTATCAGTATCAGTATAGCAAAGTTGTGCTCGATCACTGTATTTAGCCTTGATGAAGTCATAATGAAATTGATACATATGTTGCTTAGCATATTCTAAAAATGTGAATCCTATATAAATTGGTCTGTCTAACACAACTTTTTCATGATTCAATTGAATAGCCACAAAATTTTCTGAAAAGACAGTAATATTTTTTACATTTGGTTTTGTTATCAGCTTTTCAGCAGTGAGATGTTTATTTGTAACGTTCTGATGATCTGCCCATTTCGTAACTAGTTTCACATCTACTTGCTTCCTTTTATTTTCTATGGTCTTTCCAAATATCGAATTATTAAGCAGCTTAAAAAAATCTTTTTCAAATGTAGTTTTTGAAGACTGTCGAAGAGAAGTGTTAAGATCTATGTAAGATTTCAAAAAGTTATCTTGTCTAAAGCAAAGAATCCTATGTATTTTCTTTAACTTAAGACCATGCTTAAGACATTCCTTTAAATGTATGTAATGAATCACATAATTAAACTTATCGTAAAGGTTGGCAATTAATTTATCGTTCTTACTTCCTGGAGGTGTAAACTTCTCAGGAGCGAAAGGTAGGTCTTGATGCATCTTGTGCAAGTGATCTGGGTATAAAAGATCAACTTCTAAAATGTAGCCATAGTCATCGTCGTCAGCTACGTTCATAACATCAAAACTGCTTACATTTTGAGAGGATAAAAATTTAAAATCAGAAATTGGGTACTTTTTTGTCATTGCGTAGCCATATAAATTATTACAGTCTAAATATATCAAATAAGATGGTGGCTTAGATTTATCAAAGTTTGGTAAATACTTATTGGAAGCTACGGCATGGCGTAACGAGCACTGAGCCAAACCTCCTCGTATACCCTGTTCAAGCATTTGATACATTTCGATATCATCAATCAATTCTAATTGAACTTTAGTATGAAAAAGCATCGCATCCCAACTTAGACTAGGTGATGTTACGTAATACAAAGGATCCAGTTTATAGTAGTGCAAACTTGTCTGCCTAAATTTTTCAAAGATGTCACATAAAAGTAGTACATCGGTTTTTAAATACAAATCAGTATATTGCCCAAGATCTTTTAAGTTAAAACATTTCCATACTGTACATGCATGCTCATACTCACTTTCGCTTATGTGTTCCTCATTTAATGAATTATAAAAACAACTTTTAGACGGAAGCTCTGTTTTATCAAATTTCGCCCAGTTATCCATATAGTTATACGGGTAGATGCCTTTTTTTCGCAGTAAGTTAAACTGTTTTTCATCCTTATACTGATGAGATAAATGAACGAAATCTGTATCTGACAAACTTCTAGATAACATATCAAGGCTTGAGCTCAAAAACTGAAACGAGTCAATAAATTTAATTTCAACAGGACGTGAACATTTTGTCGTGTTAATAACTTTTGTGATTGTAAGGTATTTTTCTTTTGTTTTGGGGATTATCTTAACTGCACCTTCGTGTCTCATCAACTCCTTAATAAACAAATGTGAATCATAGCCAGATAAATTATGAAAGACAACTGGAATGAATGGACATACTTTATACATCAAATTACAATGAGAATGAGCCGCACCTCTGAACTCAGATGTAACATGATCATGATCTCGTACCTTATCATCAAATAAAACTTGTTTACATATGTGGCAAACAGTAGCTTTCTGATAATCTAATTCTTGATCGAGAGTTAAAGACGACATCGGCTTTTTATTATATAAAATGTTATGAAGTCGAATAGCATCTTTAGTCAAACTTTTAATAAATACTTGAACACAATCAACACCTCTATAAGTGACATATTTGTTTAGTTTTTGATCATGTGAACAGCAAATGTAGTAACCAAAACAAGAAGGCTGATGTAACTTGAGTGTCTCAGTATTTCTAGACCTTTGCTCTTTGCAATTTGATAACAAACATTCAAAATCAGCATAAATCACAAAGTTAATTTTTTGCTGCCTTTCAAAGTTTTTAAATTTCAGGTAAGAGTTTTTTACAGGCAATACACTTGAGATGCCATGACAATTATGTGACATGAGCTTAGCATTATTCGAAAAGAACTGTACGCAAGATTCGCATAAGAATAGTTTGCCTTTGTGTTGAGTAATCTGTCGCTTTACCAATTTAACAAGATCTTTAATCAAACAGTAATGACTTTTATTATTACGCTCTATAAACAGAAGATTGATATGATCAATTTTACGTTTCTTCGTTAGGTAGAGTGGTCCAGTTACACAGTTTTTATTATCTAAGCCATAAATATTAATACTTATTTCTGGATTATTTAATTCAAATAATCTGATATCCGAGTATGTGGGTGGAAATGACATCCCTTTTACGTTGAGAACGGAGGAATAGTGCGGATATGAATTCACTCTGCATACATTAATTTTTGATGGGTATAGTGCAGCTACTACACTCCAAACAAAACAGTGATCATCAGTATTATGGATGTTTATACAACTTTTCGTGTTTTTTATAGTTTTAGGTAGATCTATGTAAGTTCCTCCTCTCATAGGGCTGTATTTATTAACATTAATTTCTAAATGACTCATTGATGAATATGCCCAGCCAGACTCGCACAGTTCAAATTCTTCAAGCCTTGTCTTGAAAATGTTTATTAAACTAATAAATACTTCATTCAAATCAGTGCCTTGATAAACGATTTCAAATTTTGTGTTAAACGACTTCAATTGCTGCTCATTTGATTTTGGTAAAGTAAAGTAAGCATATAACTCAAAATTCAATTTGATACATGTATGTGTTTTTAATGAAAACTGTATTAATTTAATCAGATATCTCTTATTTTCAATCAGAAATGCCTCTGGTGTTAAGTACTCGACTTTCTGATCAGGGTTTAAACGATAAGTCACTATTCGATTTTTAAATGCAGTAGTAATTATATCTATATTATGAAAACGAGTCTTTATTAAACAGTTTGATTTATGCAAATTGGTTCTCAAGTGATATCTATATTCATTACGTGTTAACTCTATGCGACATTTATCGCATTCGATTTTTTCAAGTTCAGGGGCAGGTAGGTCTGTGAAAGAAAATTAGAAAAATACAATGCATTATTTATTCCTAGTATATTTATTTTAATTCTATGATTAAATAGAAACCTATTACAAATGATTACATTCTAAAATTATTCCTATTGATAAAATAAATGCGAGTTGTTTAGAGCCCTCGCCCACGAGCGACTTTTTGTAGCGATGCAGTCGCGATGCCGTCGCACTTAGCATCGATACAGTCGCGAAGCGTTAAAATCGTGGCTGGAGGCTCCATCGTTAGAAGCGATGCGATGAAGCGTTCAGCAAACGCGCGACAGCATCGCTACAAAAAGTAGCTCGTGGGCGAGCGGCCTTAGATATTAGATACCTAAATAGTTACAATGAAATTATACCTAATGTTATGATTCACCTACCTAGTAACCTAATTCAAAAGTAAGCACCGCACCCACTGAGAATGTCTGGACGACAGTTTTTAAATTCTTTGCGAGTGGCTTTAATAAATTGAGTGAGGTGCCCCCAGGCCTTTGTGTCGTCATTTGTCTGATTTTTAATAGTAATTATGGCGTGCCGCCACCGATTCATAGGCTGTATATTGCGAATTTCATCGCAATTATATACCTTTAACTCGATAAAATAAGTACCTACTTTATTTGAATCGGTCTGTCGCGATACTCCGTTGGCGACACGCTTATTGAAATATGAGTTTATTGACGGGGGTGTTTTACCAGACTTAGTCGCCACTAGTTCTTCATCACTATCACTACCGAATACTTCGGAAGCCGATGCTCTCTTGCCGGCCTGCTTCTTCATAACGCATTCAGCTTTCTGTGCTCCACCTTGAAAAGAAAACTCGCTGTTCAATGATCCGTTATTATGAAATGCACTAAACATGAAGCATTTATTAAGCTGTCTGCGACTGGCATTAATAAATTTTATAAGATGATGCCATGCTCCTGTTCCATAATCCGTTCTATTCTTGATCAACAAATCTATGCATTCTAATTTGCTCAGCTTTGTATTCTCTGTGTCAGGTACTTTGTATGTTTTTAAAACAATATAATATTTTCCTTGTTTTGTTCGATGTATTTGCTGGCTGAATGCTTTCGGATATTTTTGTGTAAAATATGAATGCATTGAATAATTACCTCGTTTATCAACTTGCTTTTCAGCTTCTTCGTCTTCACTTTCTGAGCCGAACAGTTCGTACATGGAGTGTTTGATAGGCACGACTGGATTGACACCGTGCTTGCGCTTCTTGCTCGATGGTGGCGGTGGTGATGGCGAAGTGTCGCGCTGCCTGCTGCTGGATCGTTTCTTGGAACACTTTGATTGTTCATCACGACCACGATGGCTTGTAGAGGGTTGTGCCATCTCTTCATCAGAGGATAATCCAAGAGCGGTATTTTTAGGCCTGAAAAATAAATAAAATTAGTGTAAGTCAAATAACGAAATCATGTAGGTTAATTCAATGATGATTATTGAATAAGTAGAAAATAATTAATTAAAGTGTCGAATATAAGTAATTTATGAACTGTTGAATAGATGATATAGACTGAATTTACTGATAACTGATAAAAAATTATAACAATAATGTACTTACATCTTGATTTATTTTCAATGATTTTCTTGATTTAGGTACAGGATTAGAAAACTTGATGCTCCAGATAAGAATGGGTTCGGTTTAGGTGTCACTCCCAGCTTTTATAGCCGCGATTCGCGTACACATTTTCCATATTTAGGCGGTTTCAGGTGCAACAAATTACATCGTAAGCTTATTCGTGTAAGATGTACTAGACTATGTTTATCACCCGATTTGCCTCGATAATTTTATCATTAGACTAGCTCCCAGTTACCATTGTTTAAAAGTGACCTATGTGTTATTCTGACGTATTTGCTATTCTTATTGCTTACTTATTACTATAAAGTTTTTTCAAAATCCGTTTAGTAGTTTGTATGTGAAAACCTAACAAACACCTTTACAATACTCAATAAATTTATTACTTTCACATGGTTTACAGTTACATACATAGTTATTAGGTGTGCCTAAGTAGGTATCTCATGAACTTGTAGTAATGGAAGGTTTTGTAAGTACATAGATTCAAATATTTTTATAATGTCATAATTTAAAATCATGTTTTGAGTAATTTAATCTTATTAAGTGATATAAAGTTAATAGTTATGTCAATAACAGGTAAGTTTACTTCATTATTGATCTGTTGACGTGCTTTGGCAATGCTTTGGATATAGCCACCGCTACTTGTCAAAGCGGCTTTGAAGCTTTACTTGTTTGAACAACGACATGAAAAAAAAAAAGATGAATATTATATAAATAAGTACAAACTTTCATATTTATAATAGTAGGTACTATGATTGGCCTTGTTTACATGCTACATAATTTAGGAATCGAACCCCACACTTGTGTTATCTCAACCAGCCACTCGTCTGCTGCTGCCGGCTAGCAACGTTTCATGTGACATAAATAGCGCTGCTAGGTAACTTATTCATATTCTGTAAATTCAACATGCTTTGCATCACTAAGCATTTTGCTATAAGCTGCTATCTATCGTTACCTATACAGGGTGTAACCAGACATCCCCCGAAAACTTCGAGGGGTCAATGTACAGTCGACTGCATAGAATGTATACAGTTTTAAAATCAAGTCAGTATTGCAGCAATGCTATTAACATTTAAAGGGCAAATATTCTAAAAATAAGTGGCCTTCTCAACTGATTGCATTATCTTTAGAGGTTTTGTCATGTAAATATCCATTGCAATGCCGTAACACTAACATGAAAGTTACAAACTGTATGCAT
The DNA here is from genome assembly GCA_963576535.1 of Plemyria rubiginata. Lineage (NCBI taxonomy): Eukaryota > Metazoa > Arthropoda > Insecta > Lepidoptera > Geometridae > Plemyria > Plemyria rubiginata. The sequence goes on from OY754905.1 coordinate 2,526,341, forward strand.
TATAGTGCAGCGGACTGTACTCATCTACTTATGTGAACAACTTTTACCAAGAAACTTATGCTGTAAACGTGAAAATAAAAACAGTTGTTACATACAAAAGTCTAATACATCCTTGCTAAAATCGGTTAAAACGACAGATTTTTTTTTGAGCTCACAGCATGTTCTTTGGTAAAAGTTGCTCACATTGATGAGTACACTGACTTCATGAAGTTTTCGAGAGCTGACTGGTTACACCCTGTAGAATTGCGAAGGTATAAAATGATTGAAATTTAGTAAAAATATTTTGTTCTATAGGATACTCACATTCTGTACACACGTTTTGAAGAAAAAATGTCGGTAAGAATTAATTAACTTCAATTCATTTGAACTACCTAATATATAAAATCTTTGTATTCCTAAAAACTTTGTTTTTATTATTTTCAGTATTCACCATGGATCTTGTCACCGCCTGCGACTGTGAGCCCCATTGACATTCAACAAATTGAAGCCTCTTTAGAAACAAATGTTATACCGGCTCTCGTGAACTACAAGATGATGACATCATGTTTAAAAACCACTGTTAAGGGATCGATGGTCATACGTATTGAAATATACGATGCAGATCAATTTTCTAGCATAGAAGATTCAACATGCAAATGTCATGCCAAGATTTGTGCTCAGCATGTGGTTAGTAATTTGTATTCGGATCATATTTATATGAAATTAAGAGATATTCTCAAATCAATGGATAATTCAATGTATGTAAATTTATAAAACTGAATAAAACCATCTATAAGCATCTTCCTCGAGTGTTTTATTTCATACTTCCGCACAGTCTTAGCCATAGTTCATAGATACAACTAGGATAAAACTTACGCTAGCGGGTGAATAGGTGAATAGAAACCTACATGAAAAACAGAATAAATAAATAAACTATATTTTAATAGGATGATTAGATCAAATTAAATAGAAGAATAGATCAAATTAAATAGAAGAATAGATCAAATTAAATAGAAGAATAAATCAAAATTAATAGATGAATAATTCAAATTGAATACATGAATAGTAGAAATTGAGGTATCTGGATCTGTGCTGATCCAGATACCTCAATTTCTACCTACTAACAGTAATAAACGACTCGTAACACAATGTTATCGAACCGGGCCACACTGGTGACATCATTTCGGTAACAAAAACACATGCATTCGCATTCAGCCGTTGACAAAACCTAAATTTCCTCTCGCTCGCACGATTCGTCATTTTGAAAGATATAAAATCCCAAATCCCAATTTTGAAAAATCGCAAACAACCATTTTGTGTGCAATCACATTGCACACAGCTTAAAAAAACTTAAAAAAACCGTATAATATTTTGCCCTGGGCATTGTTTTGTTTTATAAGGAAAGTAATCAAATTATATGTGTGTGTATAACAAATTATTATTATGATGAATGTGAAGGTAAAAAATAAAAAGAGAAGTGAATGAAAAAATTATCAGTTATTATTAACTAGCTGTGCCCCGCGGTTTCACCCGCGACAACTATAGGTATGTTAAAGTAACTATCTAAGTAAGAACAATTTTAAGACTGTACATTTTGAGAGCGTATTGTGTCACCAAAATAGCGCAAAAAATACGAAATTTCGTAGATACAGCGGTCCCAGCTTGGCGGCCGCAGCGGCGGCCCGCTAAGGGCTCCGCCCCGCGCCTCGCCAGCCACCGCTGCGCCTCTGACGCCGCTCGCGCATTCCACCCGAGATAAAACCCTAAATTAGTATATTTTTTTGTAATTTATATACTTTTACTTTTAGTTTCAAGTCAATCGCACTACGCGTACAAAAATTCTCGTACAAACTTTGACAACCCTTTGCACCCTTATTAAGGGTAGTTTACAAAAACTAAAAATAAATAAATAAATAATGCTGGACAATCCACACAGCACCATCTAGCCCCAAAGTCAGCTACTCAAAGCTTGTGTTATGGGTACTAGATGACTGATACTGACTATATTTAATACATTATAATACTTACATAGATAGATATTTTTTATTATATACATAGAAAACACCCAGACCAACGGAACAAATTTCTGCAGATCGTACACAAATTTGTTCCGAGGCGGGAATCGAACCCGCAACCTCTAGCGTCGCAGGCGGACTCTCGCCCGCTGCGCCACAGAGGTTGTCAATCAATGTAATTCTTCATTATTTATTTAGAAGTATATTTACTGCAAGTTTGAAATCAATTGAACCACTCGTTAAAAAACTCCCATACAAACTACAATCCCCTTTACACCCTTATTGGGGGTAGTTCTCAAAAACTAAAAATGACAAAATTAATTATTTACTTTGGGGTACATGTTCTCTAAGTTTCAAGTTCCTAGGTTGAAGGAATACGATGTTTCATACAAACGATTTCAACCCTTTTTACACCTTTAGGGGTTGAATTTTGAAAAATCCCTTCTTAGTACACGTCTACGCTGTAAGAACTATGTACTCCTAAAATTTCAAGTCTCTACGACCAGCGGTTTAGGCTGTGCGTTGTCTATATGTCAGTCAGTCAGTCAGGACTGATTGTTATAGTTATACTTATAGATAATGTAAAAAATTACTTACCCCTGGTTTTTGAAAGCTTGATCAACACTAATCGGTTGTCAAGTCACTTGCTATTTCAGCTTTTGCTTCAAATAAGATAGAGATAGCAAGTGACTTAATAGCAGATTACTGTTGATCGAGCTTTCAGAAACCGGGGTTTAATATGGTATAATCATGTAAAAAGACAGGCTGTGTTACCCCATCCTTGGCACAGGATGAGGGCAGGACTGTGTTGACTATAGTACTTTTTATATACATATAAATGTATGTGAATTGACTTCTTTTTTAAAATAATGCATTTATTGCACTTTAAATTGATATAAGGTTTTCGTAATATGGCTTGTTACACACACTACTATACGACAGGAGCAGTCGGTCTTGAATAGGTGGATATAGCGCTATGTGGAATTACCACCATCTGGGCTTGAGTTTGGGTACGGTCGAACCAAACGGAGGCCTTGACAAGTCATGTAAACTCTGTTACTTTAACCCAATACGAACATATTTTTCATCTTATTGTTTTATTTTAAGTATTTTAGATCATTATATCCTTTAAACTTTGGAAGATCAGAATATGCTTATTGTTTTTTTTTTGTGTTATATAGCCTGAAGTCACGGATCTCAAGAATCCCCCTGTGTATGCAACGGTCACAAAACCCAGAGATTTGCAGTCCAACAGCATCTTAGACCCTTGCACGAAAAAGGTTAACATACAACATGTTTACTCATCTCCAACATGAGAGAAACTAACCTAACTTAGGGGGCAGCACACGGCGCGCCACTATCTCGCACAATTGAACATTTTTGAAGATATTAAATCACTGAATGTAGTTATGTAAAATCGCAATCGGTTGAGTTGGTGTCAATGGTCTTACAAAGAAATAAGCGAAAATATTTATTTTGATCCAAGCAAGTTTTCACACTTAAAAATGGGGTTTTATATTTTTCTAATTTTTATGTAGATAACTTGCTTGGATCAACATTTCATTTTTGCAAAATCTTTGAAATGCCTCTGACAACATTCAGTAATTTTATATCTTCATAAATGTTCAATTTTGCGAGCAATGTAGCGGCGCGCCATGCGCCATATGCTGCCCCTTAACAAGGGACACTGGCGTTTATTTGGGTTTTAACAATTCTCTTAACAAATCACACTAATATGGTTAATTTAAAAATTGCGTTGTCCGATATCATTAGTTGTGTAACATAACTTAGTACTCAAACTATTGATTAAATTCAAACTACACTGCTTGTGATCGTGATGCTATTGGCTGTATGTTACAATGTAGCGGTCTCCCGCAGCCTCGCTCGCATATCAGCGGTGTGTTGTATGATTGGATCTACATTCTAGCATGTAAGAGGTCAATATCAAATCTAATCAAGAATCGTTTATTTGTGTATACTATCTCTCTTTTTGTGTGTATTCGATATAAATGAGTTATCTATGTATTTGTCGCACGAAAACATAGGTGGTTTCCTTTTCTATCCAGGAAACAAACTATATTTGCAGGTTTCATCCAATTCTTTCTAAGGGCGCGCAAACATCACAACACACACTACTAATGTTAACACACAACACTATTAATGTTGCTAATAGGTAGTGTAATCCATCAGCAACCAATATTGCTACAGAGAGATTGCCACTCAATATCGCTCTGAATCAAGCTTTTTCAAACCGGGGCTAACTAAGTAATATTTGATAAAGGATTATGTTATGTGTGTAGCACAGCATTGTACACGTATTCGTCCGTAACAGCGAATTCGCACTGGTCGAGTAGTACCTCCCACCACGCGTTCGTTTCGAAGTAAACAAGGCCGATAATACCAAAATACCGTGATGGGAGGTGTTCTCTCAACGGTGAGGTCTCGACCAGTTCGAACCAGCTAAGTATTTATATATTTATAATATACCATTCAGTTACGTATGGTAGGAATGGATGGCAAATTTTATGGTGGCTGTTGTTTAAATCGATGTTGAGAAAAAAATATGGGACTTTATATTTTGTAACAAACTTTTAAACAAATGGTTCATAAAAACGGAATATTTTCCATTTCATTTCTGGCTTTATCGATTTCGATGCATCAGTTTGAAAATTAAAAATGAGTTTAAAGAAGATAACGTAACGTAAAGTCGTCAAAATAAATTTATTAGTCGCCAAATATTCAGAAAAGGAAAGTGTCACAGGATCATACTGCTTACAGTCTGATTATCAAGGTTATGCTTACGTATCCTTAATAACCTAGCAAGCTCTGTTTCTTAATCTCTTGTACCTGCAAAAGTCCGATTTATATTTTTTTTTCAGTTTCTTTTTCTGTATTGTGAGGCCGGGTTCTTCAATGCAATTCAATTTATTTATTTCAGATGTCAATGATCCATAATTTGTTAATAGAACTTACTTAATTATACATGTCAAATGCGTTAGTACAGTTATTAAATTACCAATAGATTTACTAAAAAACGAAACGCGCACCTTAATCTCTATCGGCTGTTCATATAACCCGTAAAAAACCCGGGTGGTAAATAGATAACCAAATACTAAAAACTATAAAAAACAACTTGGCCTTGAGGTACTGGACGCTCGGATATGTGTACTTGTTTGAGAGAAGATACATTTTATTGTAATTATGAATGCTATTTAGTAGATATGTTTATTAAAAATACTAAATAATATTAACTTGGTTATAAATCTATGTCGGAATCGCATCAATAGATTTTCCAATCTGACCTAGATCGAGGTCCCGCAGCTTTACTACCTGTGTTTCAAAACTCGGTCTAGTTTGGTAGTTGTATGTTAACAAACAATGAAACCTGACATATTCCTTGTCAGGTTGTATTTAACCCGGCTAGATTTTAGCCTATAGGAATGTTATACCTTGCCATCAATGGCAAAAGTATTGGAATGGTCATAGAAAGGATTGATCAGACTAAAAGTATTTTTAGTATTATTTTATAATATCCTTGTGAAAAGCTGATGCCGATTATGTCTAACTGTGACCGATCAGACCGAAAGCATACAAAGACAGCCTTTGTATCCTTTGATAGCTGCGAACTTTGATGTTCTACCCAATCAAACTCTTATTAAATAAATGTTACTTTTTGCATCAATGAAATCTAACAAAATAACAAAACGCATCCTTTTTTACAAGCTTTTATTTTCTTCTTTTTTGATCTACGGCCGAGTTGATATCACTAAGGTATTTTATTGTTTTAGCCTCCCCTGCCTCGAGGATACCCTTCAAACAATAACTTCTTATACGATGATGACCCGGGGATTATGTCCGAGGTGGAAACCGCCTCTACAGGATTCCGGCGCGGCGGGAAGCAGAGGTCTTCCCTCCCAGTAGTTCGCACACCGAGCAAAACATTGGAGAGGCCTCTTGGTGAGATCCTCACACAAAGTTGTCATTGACATATTCGGCTCTGTATTTTTTTTATCCAAAAAACTAAGTCCTTATTCTTTTAACATGTAAGAAGTTTGGCTGCATACACTGGGCTGATATAGCAGATAACCAGGGGCAGTTAACCCCACCCTCACCGTTCAAAGATCACGCGAGACGCAACAACTGTTGAGTTATCGAACGAGATATAACGTCATTTCCACCGTGAAATAAATCTCGTTCGAAGTGAGCATAAGGCCCCTGTTCATAACCAGTTTTTTTTAAGTCAAGCTTGTTTCAATCCTAAATGTGATAAAGTATATAAATACCTTACGACATAAAGAAACATTAAAATGTATTTGTTTGTCAACAGGTCTCGTTTTCCTGCAATACCGGAACGAGACCAAGAGGGCTCTTCTCCCCAACGAGATCACGTCAATCGACACAGTGAAAGCGCTGTTCGTCAGGAGCTTTCCTAAACAGCTTACTATGCAGTATATGGACAGCCCCATGGTGAAGATCTACATCCATGACTCTTCTAAGGACATGTTCTACGAGCTTGAAGACGACAGGTTAGTTTAATTCTAAGATAGAAGGTTTCGGGATTGTTGGTTACTGCTGCGGAAACGTTAAGTGGTATTTTTCAGGCTGGAACAAAGGTATGGCTATAAGGCTGCAGCGCAACCGTCCGAAATGTCTTCGGTTTTATTACGCGAGTGCCGAAGGCCCGCTGTGTTTGGCGTGTACCTTTCTATGTATATGTGCGTAATACTGCTCATTACTGAGTCTGAGAACACTTCTTGCATATTGTAAGGTGAGTTAGTAGCATGCATTTTAGTCTCGATTATCGACGATCCCCAGTTGGCGGAAGGCGCAACTAATGATTGTATCCACAGCCGCGTATCTAGGGATAGTTTGTTGGTTCGAATCCTGTTCACTGCATAACTCTTAGGATAACATAGAATAACTTGTGATTTGCTTTCTAATAACTATCATTTTATGCTTGTCACTGTCACACATTCATATCAATGAAAAGAGATGCCAACAATTTTGTAGGCCATTTTGACTGAGGAGCTCTCATTCATGTTAAACATGAAACACACAATTATTATTTCGCTTATATGTGTGAGTAAAGCCAATTTCAAATATCTTCAGAAAGGACTTTGTGCACCTTGGCCAATTAAAATGTCCAATACCGAACGTTGCTATTATAGCAATGCACTCGTTTCTTTTTAGTAGGGGCTTGTTAACATCCGCGTCGCTATTAAGTTTTTTGTTTGCCTTTACTTTTATAGCAGTTTTAAGAGCATGTGATGATGAGATGAGAGCAAGATGTAAACAAGATGATGTCATCATTATAGAGTACTGTATATAGAGTCATCATCATCATAGACTGTATATAGAGTACTGGCTCTGTGCACTTACATTTTAAAACAGGAAACTGTACGACTGGTTTGAACCCACGACTGTAGGATTTGAAGGCGAGGATGCTACCACTACACACCATTTTAGAATAGTGCTTTTTAAATGAAAATAGCCTTTTCTTATCCGACGTTGACTGGCGACCGCAGGTCAGATTGCGAGGTGGTGGTTTTATACAATTAATATATAATTTAAGGCTCTCTCTTCAGGGGCCGTTGGCTTTTCTGACTTGTAGATGTTATTTTTTTTATTAAACGCCATGAGTGATAGCGCAATAAGTATCTAGATTTAATGCATATGCACGTGTAGGCTAAGTATATATGACGACCTCAGAGGCGCAGCGGGCGAGGGTCTGCCTGCGACGCAAGAGGTTGCGGGTTCGATTCCCCCTCGGAACAAATTTGTGTACAATCTGCAGAAATTTGTTCCGTTGGTCTGGGTGTTTTCTATGTATAATAAAAAAATATATATCTATGTAAGTATATAATGTATTAAATATATTAGTCATCTAGTACCCATAACACAAGCTTTGAGTAGCTAGCTTACTTTGGGGCTAGATGGTGCAGTGTGGATTGTCCAGCATTATTTATTTATTTATATATAGGTTGCAGCCGCCGCAGCTTTGCTAGCGTATTATATAGTGCTAACATTAATATTTAAGGTATTTTAGCTGTATTGGGTTCCTGAATTTTTCTACACCGTTTCCTGTAATTTTTGGGGATAAAAAGTATATGCTAATCCAGGCTAACGAACTACATAATCATGTTCTGGTTTCATCTCCATCGGTTCAGTGGTTGGAATGTCATTTACACATTAGTTTGATAGAAATTGAGTAGTGTTGTTGCCGGTGTAATTACAGGCACATGAAGCTTAACATCTGTATGCTTCAAGTTGATGGACGCAGGGCAGTGCATCGTAGGGCAAGTTCCTATTCTTACAAGTCAATGCTTTGTTATATGTGATGGTTACCACTTAATATCAGGTGGGCCATCTGCTTGTTCCATCAATAACTAGTTGTATAAAAAAAGTTGAAAAGAGTTCTTTTCGGATTTGTGACTAGGGATATCGTAATAATGTCTCATATATTTTTATCTAGATGCCTTGCGAGCGGAGCCCCTGGCAAAAATTGATGTCATTTGCGAATTGCGAATTGTTATATTTTATTTACACTATATTTCAACTGAAATTTGTAAAGCCCTGGTGGTCTTTTCAAAGTGGCTCCGAGTTCTGATTGTAAGTCGCGGGCTTGAATCTGGTCGTGCATCAATAGTATTTACTCGTGAAAAAAGTATGAGCTCGATTGGTATTGAACTTGGTTTTGTGGGATTGGTTTTCATCCAAATTACACGCAGATGGAATATACGAATCGAAAGTTATGCCTGGACAAACAAACATACAATGTCGAATTGTCCAAGTTGCCACTTAGACTAATAAAATAAAGTTGCCCAAAATGAGGCCAAAAATGAACGTTAAATAAATAGTACTCGTCACATAATATATAATATTGCTATACTTCATAATAAAAAATACAAAATTTGTTTGCGTTGTGTTATTACTAGCGGCCGGTCCCAGCTTCGCATGGGTGGACGTACGTACACACACAAGGGTCAAACACACAGTCGCGGGTACATAGGTTTAGCGGTTTATCCCAAAATGTAAAAAATGAGGTCCACCCGTACGAAGACAGAACAGGCCGCTCGTATATTTATATAGATTAACTTCTCACAAATTGGTTAAGCTAGCTCAATATTTACTGTGCCGTGGCATTATAGCTTCTTGTCTCTTTAGCGAAGTTAATCTCTACTTAGACATGGATAATCATTAGATATCTAGCCATTTAAGTTGAGATTTTTCCGCCTTACACTTCTCATTTGTTCGCAGATCCCATCTGAAATCGGAAAAATCTCAACTGAAATGGGTAGATATCTAAATATCTACCCATTTAAGTTGAGAATTTTCCGCCTTACACATCTCATTTGTTCGCAGATCCCACCTGAGGGAAATAAGGGATCGATCGGTTCTGCGTCTATTCGAAGCAACTGATATCGGTGGTGGCGCGTTCCCGGAGATCGTTGGAGTTGGGTCCGTCTCCATACCTGTGATGTCAGCTTCAGGAACCAAAGCTTCCGGACCTTCAAGCTGGGACCAAGACCAGTCTTATTTCAGCGAGCCGGAAATCGACGCCGATTATCACCAGCACAACGTTCACAAATCAAAGGTTAGTAGTTAAGTGTATCTAAACAGGTCTCACATCGTTTCTACATGATTTATATATTGCAGTGAAAATTATATTTAAAAGAATCTCTAGGCCTTATGATTGAATTAGTACTTGAAATTAATGGATCTGAGAGAATAGCTACCGTACCTACCTGGAGATGAAAGTCGTGAAACTTTTTCTGTTATTTTTTTAAATTTCAAAGGCCACTATATCACATATTCCTTAGGTGGCTTGATTGTTACTTGGTTTGAAATAAACTGGGCTATTCCAGAACAGGATTCTCCTATCCTCTCAGTCTAGTCTATGACTTTCTCGTCAGCACTGGCACCTGACGTCGTTAATAGTCTAAAAATAGCAATAAACGTTGTCTACTACAGAAAAGGTATCTACATATATATATAACAATGACTGAGTCGTAGTTAGTGTAGTTGCGATGCAATTATACAATTATAATATATTATGAGCACCGGTGGTCTAGTGGGAGTGACCCCGCCTTCCGATCGTAAGGTCGCAGGTTCGAATCCGGTCGTGCACCAATGGATTTTTCTATCGAAAAATTTATGTGCGCAATGCCAGTGCTCTTAAACGGTGAAGGAAAACATCGTGAGGAAACCAGTTAGTATTCTAACAGCGGCGATGGGCTTGCATCCTGTCACGTATGGAATACTAACTACTGCAAAATGTGGGTATGTGCCAAATGTAATGTTTGGGCGTACCTCTGACTACCCCCCTTAGACATCCTCAAAGAATCTTGAATTAGTACCTACTTGGTACTGGAAGATCTGAAGGGATATCCCGTACTTGGGGATCAAAGTCGTGAAGCTGTTTCAATTAAATAAATACAAGTAAATTGTTTAACCTACTTTGCCTGATCAATCTGTATGCCTATTTGTCATTCCTTTTACTTCGTACGTACTGGGGTTTGGATGTAACAAAACAATGGAATTATTTAAAAATTCATTTATTATAATAATACTCCTAAACTACGTTATATTATAAACCTATACATTAAATACGCACTAAAAACTTAAAAGTAAGAAGGTACAAAGTCTGACATTTCTACAAGTAAAACTTACTTACACGAATAAATAACACGATGGCTTAAACAATTTAACAAAAACATTTTTGTGGTTCGTCGAAACAAGCCACCTATGACTATTTCCTTTTATTTTTTCACACGAAAAATATTTTCAACCTTTTAGTTTTTCTACACAGTTCCTATTCTTTATTTTGATGTCTAAAAAGCTCGACATAAGGGTAGACCTTTGTAATAATGTGCCCCGCTGTATAGTTTTTTAGGTGTTGATCTCCAAGATAGGACCAGCGCTCGTTTGAACGGTTCGGGAGTACAACCACTGCATACCTGCATTACCGCCTTTACTTCAGCTTCTGCAGGCTCCCTTTCATCTGCCTGTAAAAAAAGTAGCTGCATAAAGTACCTATATATCTTATTCTTAATTCGTTCGGAAAAGTACACCTTTATAAATACTATCTGAATACAAATTTCTTCAATAATTTACGCTGTAATTAATCCAGCAAAAAGTATTAGTAGTCAATGTTTGACTACTGATACTTTTTGCTGTGTTAATCAAACAAAACTAACGATTTTTGAAGTAGTAAATAGTAGATTAGTAGCCAAGGGCTGTCAGGCATCAATTGCTGCCCGAGATATTTAGGCGCACGAGCGCAGCGAGGGCGCCTTTAGTTCGAGGGTGCAATTGATGCTTACACCCGAGCTAACTACTCTGCTTTACATCTCGATTGTGAGGTAAGTAGAAAAAAACCGGCATAACAAGAATAATAAATACATCTTCCGTTTTCATTGAATCGGGAGTGCAGCTTATATCTTCATCACTTGCAGAACTCAAAGTGAGAAGACTCAAAAGAACCAAACCTTTTGAGTTAGTGCAGTGACAAACCTAATATTGTGTACTTTTAATGAACACAAGAACAATGTGTCGCCTTAAGTACTTAGAGACTGTAAGAAAAGTGGCAATGGACACATTCTTAGTAATACTTATTCTATAAAATTAAGTCAAAACAAAATTACTCATTAGCCTACTTGGCTAGATTGTAATGATATTAGGGTACCGCATTTCATGCGCTAAACTAATTTAGTAAAAAAAAAAAAAAAAAACTTGCAGAACTCATGTTTTTTTCCTAATAAGCACGTAATTATAAAAAAATCCCAAAAACAAACAATATTTAAAGTAAAAGTTTTCTATTCCCGCCTTTTTTCATCTTTTTTTTTTAACTTTATTTTCAAGAACGAAATTGAGCTTCGCCGTTCGATATTTAAAATTGATGACTATTAAACTCATACGAAGACAAGGCTGAATAGCGAAGCGACCTCTTTATTTGTCATTGGGTTGAATGCATGATGTCTATTGCCAGTATGAGGGTTAGATGTACGCGAACTTTTTGAAAGTGTGAAGTGTTTTTTTTTATTACTTACCGCCCTAGGGCTTTTCTAGCTACATTACCTATCCTAGAGCGCTAGTTGGTCACCTACAAGCCCCATTTGGAGGTAATAAGGACCTACTTACTGAATATGAGAGATGTAAAAGTTATTATCACTTACTGTTTCTTTTTGTACGTTCTGGACTGGTAGATTTCCTACTACGCCAGCTAAACCGTTTAGTAGAGACTCTTGGAACGCAGCTTCGTCGTCTCCATCATCATTTAGATCTGGACTCAGAAGAGCTTCGTCAACAATAGAGCCATCCGAAAGAGCGACCAGACCTCGCTTGTCCTTCTTACCTGTAATGTTAGTATTCAATATTATGTCGTCACAAATAAATAAATAAAAAATAATTATATAGGTTGACTTTCCATACAGCACTATCTTGCCCTAAAATAAGCCAAAGCTTGTAATACGGAAACCAGATAGCTGTAATAAAACTTCTAAAGGTTCTATCATAACATAAACTGAGGAATAAAATTTATAGTTTGCTTTTCAGAGAAGGTTATCATCACTCTATTAGTAAGTCCGTGATAAAATTTTATTTAATTAGAACCTGCTTTACAACACTAAATATATTATCAACGTTACATACCTGTTCGCGGTAGCTCATCGAGCTCCTTCTCAGGGTTATCTCGTTTGTCCCTTTTAGAATCTCTTTTGTATACGTTATGTACGTCATCTTGTATGTATTGTACATTTGCCGGGTTGAATAGTGATCCTGAGAGAACCACTGTGTTCGGTTTCGACGGTCTGATAGGTCTAGATGAGTACAAAGGCTGCCCAGACGTTGGAGTTATAGATACTTGAGGAATGGTAATCGAGTTTCCGAAGTGATCGGGTTGCACGCTGTTTAAAAGCTGTTCCGATATTATTCTGTTACCTAGCTGACCATTCACGTATTCTTGTTGAAGTTGTAGGCCATTCGGCAACTGAACTGGGATCATTTGCTGAGTGCCAGGAACCAAGTTGAGACTGGCCGGTCTTTGTAATTGTCCTCCGACGAGAAAGTTTCCGTTCCCTAGTGGTGTGGGTGGCGGCGGTGGGAGTTCGGTCGCGGGCTCCGTAGAAGAGTCTACTGGGGTTCCATCGTGTTTGAAATGGTGAACGTGGTGGTGTTTGTGGTCTTTATGAGCCTTACCGGCTGTGAGAGCTACATGGTAAAGCTGAACCATTGTTACTTCGCCTAATAGACCCGGTGGACCTGAAGTAACGTAGAAAAAAAAATATTTGTCATAGATCTATTATTTTTTGAATATCGCCGCTTAACCCCAAAGAAAATTAAGTAAGCTCTAATTAAACTAGATAAACAATTCATTGTAGTTTATATTTAAATGGAAATTATAACAACGTTTATCCTATAGGAATTTAAACAAACTCTTTATAGCGCAAATGGTAGAGTCTGTGAGTAATATAATAACACGTAGAGTCTTGTGAATGTTTTATTACTTACGTTTATGTGGCTGCTGGACGGTATCCTTGCTGAATAGGACGTTTTGCTCTTGGCCTGTTATAGCAACTCCACCTCCTTTTATTACATGCCCGACCAACTGGAATATGAAAGTGAATAAAAGTTGAACTCTTGACTCTTGCAATAATAATACAAATTGATGTTGTATTATTGACGGTAGAAAAATGATACTCGACCAGATTTTACCGATAATAGGATCAAAAAGCGGAGCGCTCCCATATTACACTAGATTTAAAGTGGACTCACTCTATTGTGGAAACCTCGTCCAACTCTCTCCGCGTTCACCCATATTTGCCACTCGCCAGTTTTACCGTTCCATGATTGACATGAGTGATACCATCTGCAACAAAATTACAAAACGATTATCCCTTAAATTAGAAAAAAGAAGATGTATATATTATGTAAATGTGATCAATATTTTAAACTTTGTAAACTTTATCCTCTAACAGTGTCTAAGAACAATCAAATTCTTGACTAAAAATTCAAAGTTCTAAACAGCGCTTGTTGAAGCAACTGAAACACATTTCATAAAAGTCAGAAATATAAATACACTAAGCCTGTTGGGCTTCGTTTTCACTTCATTGCCTATGTCAGCAAATGGAAAAAGTATAGTATATTTTACTTTAAACTAGGTGCAGGCCAACAAAGTAATTTCCATTATTTGACCGACACTTACAAAACAAAATAATAAAAGCGTATTATTGATCTCCGAGAATGCTAGCAACAATTTGTAAGGAGCTTGAATAATATTTTGTAAAGCTGGGAAGTATTTTTCTAGTATAAAAGTAAAGCCTTGTTTCAGTTTTGTTATGTATATAAATAAAATGTTAAAATTGGAATACTTTGCTTTTAGTACAGCCATGTACAGCTGATATCGTAGTATCGTCACGCTTTGATGAGCACGTTACGTTAATCAATTGCAATAGGCAATCGGGAGACCAACACGTTATACAATCGATCGAGTTAACATTAATTTAACTAATGAATTATATTTTTAGTACTTATTTACTATGTGTTTGAGAAGGAAAACCCACAAAGTATCGAAGTATTGAAATAATTCTTCTTGCGTTCTGATTCTACCATTGGTTATGGACACCATCAGTCATCATGGCTTGCATTATTTCAGTAAAATACATGTGATTTGTATTTTTTATCAAATTCCGTGCTACGGAATGTGAGAGATCTTACCACGTCCATCCGGTAACATAACCAGGATTATTCATTTATTTATTTGAATCTCCAACATCATTAATTACAATTATTAAAAAAATTAAAAACAAAGATAAAACATGGTAAATGTTAAAATAATTATAGAAGACAGACAGTGTTATTAATCTAAAACGGTTTTTTAGACCCACCAAGGCGACGTAAATACCTACTTAGTTATACATAAACATGGTGAATCAACTGCATGTTTAAAACGTACCTCGAATAGTGATATTTTATGAACTGAAACCATTTAAGTGCAATTAGTTCGCTATATGGAAGAGCTGTGGTAAAAATCAATTTGCTGTGGTTACGCTGTTTAATATTCTGCTAAAGAGAGTTACCTAACATTACGTTTCATGCCATTAAGTCGTAACATCATGTTTGTAATCTATATCACTTACTAGCTCCTTTCGATTAGGTACTTAGAATAATATTTTTTTTAATTCTAAAAAAAAAATCTAAATATTCAATTCAATTTTGAATATTCTAAAAATGAAAATTAGGTTATTTATCGAAATTGAGAGGTATGCATAAGCAAATACCTTTCAATTTTGCTTATGCATTCTTTTGTAACCTGGGTTATCTAGAGCGAAGTTGTCATTTAGGATACTCTAGCTTTTTTTTTTAATAAAACTAACAATAAATAAAACGATTTATAAAATTCTTATTTTTATAAGGTAAAAGCTAAAAGCCAATATCTAAATATATATAACTCAAAGGTGACTGACTGACTGACTGACATAGTGATCTATCAACGCACAGTCCAAACCACTGGACGGATCGGGCTGAAATTTGGCATGCAGGTAGATGATATGACGTAGGCATCTGCTAAGAAAGGATTTTGATCAATTCCACCCCCAAGGGGATGAAATAGGGGATGAAAGTTTGTATGAAATTTTGTCAATTTTAAACCGATCGGGCTGACTTTGCATAAATAAAGCTACTATGACGTAGGCATAAGGATTTTGATAAATTCCACCCCTAAGGGGATAAAATAGGGGATGAATGTTTTTATAAATCTTCTATCTATCTTCTATCTAAATATATAAAACTCAAAGGTGACTGACTGACATAGTGATCTATCAACGCACAGGTTTGGATCACTGGACGGATCGGGCTGAAATTTGGCATGCACGTAGATGTTATGACGTAGGCATCCCCTAAGAAAGGATTTTGATACATTCTACCCCTAAGGGGATCAAAAAGGGGATGAAAGTTTGTATAAATCTGATTGAACTGAAATTAAAGATTGGAGCTACTATGATGAAGACGTCCGCTTAAATAAGATTTTGATAAATTCAACCCCCAATTTTTTACACACGCAAAAGTAAAGCCGCAAAAACTATGCCTAATTAATAATAATACTTCTAAACGCGAGCGAAGCCGCGGGCAAAAGCTAGTTATATATAAGAAAGCGTTTGCAGATCACCATCTCATAACTTGTTCTAACTGTCCGGCCTTCTTATCCGTTATAGACACGTCACCCAAGTAGCATTCTTGTTCGTTAATTGAAACATATTGAACTATTTCTATTTTGAAAAAAAAATCCTTGTTGAAAACAACCGAGCAAGCTAACTAAATATCATGCATGACACGTCATGTCACGGCAGGACACGGCTCAAATTGTGACTCCAGGCAACACGAAAAGCCAATACCCTAAAATCACTGGCGATATCGGGACAGCGGTAGTGGGGATGAAATCGGCTACTACTCTACACACGTCCCTGCCAGTGAGTACGAAACCGACCGTGCAACAGTCTGCTCGTTGTTCCGAGATGCCGCCGACACTCACAAAACAGCAGAAAATAGGCATTGTTTTGTCACTTACTACGGTGCCCTCTAACCAGAGACGAAAAAGGAAGACTTCATGTCGCGGTTGAAATAATCTTTAAATTTTTTATCCCACAAATATGGTAAATCCTTAAATAGATCGATAGCTTTGGTCCACGCTTCTCGATCTTTCTCCTTCGCCATGTTTTCGCGCGAAATAAACAATTATAGCCGCAAGCACGTCGTATCGTCGCGGCACTCAAGCGCAGATTGCGTAGAAATCAATCCTGATTTCGCTACACACGTACTGACAACGCTCCCTTGACGATAATTGTCCCTAAATCGTGAGCTCGCTCGGAGCGATTTAGGGACGATAAAAATCGGGTAGGATTTGCCTACACACGAGGCGATTTATGATACGATCTAGGGCTCCCCACCACTGTCCCGATATTGCCAGTGATTTTAGGGTCGTGTGTAGCCGCTTTTACTTCAATTTTATAAATTAAAAATATCATGCCGCTATAGAACGAAAAGTGATGTAAATGCGCCAAATCGTGGTTGAGTAAATGTTTTTAGGTCATTTATAGTACCTTTCACTAACACTAAAGTGTTCATGAGAAACGTTTTATGGGCTGCGATAAGACAACTGTTTGTTAGTTGTTACCTGTGACCACCACGCTCTTGTATGACGACACCTAACTTTGAAATGGTAAATGGAAAATACTGATGGAGCGGAGTGCACCCTCGACTCCAATAACATTAACATAATCCAATTTCCTTAACTGTGGATGGATATAGAAGTATAGGTAGGCCGAAGAAATAAAAAAAAAACTTTATTGTACACAAAACAAAAAGAAAACACATACAGAAACTTGAAAAAAAGAATAAACAATGGGAAAGATGACATGAGTATGAAATGAGAGATGGTGAGCTGCTGGTGATGGCTTCTATCAGCCGTCATCTCAGCAGTCACTGAGGAGAGTGAAGAGTAAAAACCTGTTATGCCGACCCCACATGAAGTGGAGTAAGAGCAGGAAAAATGATGATTGACAGCATTGAAACAAATCAACTAAAATTACCTAGGTATCTATAGGCATCTATAGGTATTTCTTAACATTGTAGCTACCTGTGACATGTCTCCCGCGGTTATAACTGCGTGGTTATTGGAACACGACGGAGCATCATAATGAAACACGCTACATTTTACAATATTATCGATCCACTGCGTAAGCAAAACCGATTGAACTATTATTTCAGTTGAAACATTAAGTAAATAATGATTCATGTCAGGCATGTGGCCTGGAATATCACGCACTGATTGTCAGGTTGCATCGTACTGATTACAATCTACCAAAATATGACAATTTTACAGCAATTATTTTAAACCTGTGGCAATCTTGCACGTCCGGCTTTTGTTCGTTTACCATCACTTTTGTATCTTAAGTCGATGTTTATTATATATAACTTGCTAGCTTATAAGAAGTAGGTACCTGTGCCTATTTCTGAGCGCACCTCAGAAGATAAAATAAAAAAAAATAGTTTTTGGTAAAATTAAACTTTTAAGAGTACATTTTATTAAGGATCTAAAGTGCCAAAATTAACTTACGTGTTTAGCTTCAAAGGATAGTTCAGTCTGAAGAAAGTCTGCCCATGCAAGGCCATGCTGAAATAGCTCGCTTCTTCTGTATTTGAAATCCACGCCGAGATTTCCTTGGGTTTGTCGCCCACTGTGAAGCATTGAGGTGGGTGTTGTGAATTCAGAGCGGGGAATATTATTTAAAGGGTGCTTGATTTCAACATACAATCTAGGCGTGATTGTTAGTTCTTGATAGATACGAGTAAATCAGGCAAGTCGGCATTAAAGTCAAGGGCATTAATGACGCCTACGATATGACTATTAATTATAAAATAATGAAGCAAATTATTATTTATTATTAAATAATTGCGCCCCGCGGATTCACCCGCGCAGATTTAAATCCCGGTATTCCCACGGGATAAAAAGTAGCCTATGTGTTATTTCAGACTATAATCAATCTCATTGCCAAGTTTCATCCTGATCCCTAATCCGTTCAGCCGTTCCGGCGTGAAAGAGTAACAAACATTCATACTTACAAACTTTCGCGTTTCTAATATTAGTAGGATTTCAGATTTATGCTTCAAACTCCCGCAGCACATATCAACTATTGGAATATATTAGTTCTGCTAACTTAATGTCCTGCAACCTGTTATAATTGTGTTAAATGCTGTCGAACCATTTTCTAAAATTAATGTATTCCAGGAATATATTTGAAAATTATATATTCTAATTAAATAATCTTCAAACGCGTTCCAGGAATATGTAAATTATGACCTTGTCAAACAACGTTGTTGAAAACTATTATTAATATTATTGTAAAATGAGATAGATAGCAAATTACGAGAACGCTGCTGATTTAGTGGTGGCGGGCCCGCCTTCCAATCCTTATACATATACTTTTATTATACATTACTTTGTAATTACAGGCACATGAGGTTTAACATCTGTATGCCTCAAGTTGATGGACGCAGGGCAGTGCATCGTAGGGCACGTTCCTATTGTGCGTGACCTACGGGGCAATGTTTTGTTTATAGGTGATGGTTACCACTTAACACCAGGTGGGCCATCTGCTTGTTCCATCAGCTAGTTATAAAAAAAAAAACTTTGTATGTAGGTCGTGCACTAATGAGTTGTTCTGTTCAAAGGGAGAATGAAAATCGGCTTGCCTTAAATATATGTCAAGTAAAGAGTACTTAAGATAGGTTTGAGGCGCACTTCAAATACTTTCATGATACTGTTTCAAAGATTATTTAATGTCACTACGAGAAAAAGTTTCTCAATTCTATGTATTCCTGGTAATCCGATACCTGCCACTAATAGGAATTCACGAAACAGTTTTAATTGACCGAGCGAGCGAAGCGAGCGAAGCGTCTCAGTTTCCACATTGGCCAAAAATGCGTTTGTCCGGATGTCTGTCTGTCTGTCTGTCTGTCTGTTCTCCTCTACAGGTCGCATTTTTCAACCGATCTGGACGAAACTTGGTACACAGGTTATATGACTTATTAGAATTTTTTTGTCGTCGGGGATTTTTGATTGGAGGGGTACTTCTCCCAAAAAAAGGGCAAAAAGGGGGCTATTTGATATACTGGATATCTCCACCAAATGAGATCCGATTTCGATTATTCTTTTTTTATTTGAAAGGTAGTAACTATAAGTAGGTCTCATAAAAGTTTGGCGAAGATCTGATAAGGATCTTCAGCATGATGAACAGGATAGCTCATCAAACAATCGATGGTTTTCAATCAAATTTGAGAGAAACACAAAGGACCTCATTCTACACAAGATGATGCAAAAAAAAATCAAAAAGATCAAAAAAATCACAAAACGGAAAATGCACTTGCACATTACATTCCTCAAATAGCTCACTTTTAGTATGCTCGCGAGGTCTACAGCTCCCAGAGCCACTAGTTAATTTACTTTACTATACTAATACGGCTTGTGGTCCAGTATTTGTGTTCGCCCGGAACTGAGATTTCGTGATCGGAATTCTCCGAAAATTAAAGTAGGTCCGCCACCTAACTTGGTATAGAAACCAATATTCGACTATGTTGATTATTTATTGAAGAGTTCCGTTGGACATACCTTAGCTCCATCAGCAGAATATTATTCGCTGTCAACATTTTATGAGAACTAAGTAGGTTCTTAATTTCATACAAGAAAAAAATATTAAAAAAGTACAGGAAATGATTGACCAGACCTCCTGGTCTGGTCAATCATTGTTTGAATTTACTTCTGACTACTACCTACTAAGTTTTGTTACCAAGTTTCAACTGAATGGGCTCATTTATTGAAGAGTTCCGTTGAACAGGCATTGGCTCCATCATCAGACCAGGTCGTTATCACCAGTTTTATGAGAACTGAGTACCTTAATTAGTTTCAAGAAAAAAAAGGAAAATCAAAGTATCTGGCCGGCCAGTAGAAAAAGCTTGATGTTAACGAAACTTTTAGAGTTGGGAGCTCTTGGATCGTTGGATATTAGTTTTTACATTTTTTGCATCTCAAAAACTCAAAAACAATGGTTAGGAGAAAATAAACTATTTTTTTACAATTGGACTTCGATGGCGCAGTTGGTACCGTAGCCCCTGTTCAAGGAGAAGGTCGCGGGTTCAAATCCCGCTCGGAGAAGAATTTTGGGGCATTATAAGATCTTTTTGATTTTTTCAAGTGTATAGCAAACACTATAAAACTAATAAAAAAAACCTATGCATATTTCTGTAACCCAAGTTTATTCCAAAATTTCTGGGAACATTACCCGAGAGAGAACAGTATTAAACCTGATAACTTGTCAGTCAACTCACCAGCATAAGAGAATAGTGGATGGTCATCGGAATGGTTGTGGAACTTCGTCCACATGCACAGCGTGAACTCTTTTAAGTCTGGAATATTCTTCTCGTACTCCAAGTACTGATAGAACACCTCTTGATTCATGGAGACTTTGTATACACTGCATGAGTCTCCTGTAGGCTTTGGTGGACCAGCATATTTGTTGGGAGCAAAGTAAACTGGTTTGCGATTGACAATCTTCAATTGGCCGCTGCAATAAAAAAAAAGGAATAATATGATATAATAATCTAAATTGTTAAAATGTTTATCTTATTGTGTACTAGCGACCCGCCCGCGCGCCCCTGCTATATATAAACCTTCCTCTTGAATCACTCTATCTATTAAAAAAAACCGCATCAAAATCCGTTGCGTAGTTCTAAAGATTTAAGCATAGGGACATAGGGATATAAGGACAGAGAAAGCGACTTTGTTTTGTACCATGTTGTGACTAGTGATGATTACAAACGAACGTCAGGGAACGTGAAAAAAAAAATCTCACCGCGGCACTACAACAAAGGGATTTTTCAGAACAAATTAACGTTTTTTGTCTGGTGCTGATTATCGTTTCCGCGCACGACAGGTTAAAAAAACTGTATTGTTGAGTTATTTAATTAAAGAAGTCCAAGTGAGCAAGTGGCCAACTCGATTAACGAAAAACCTCAATGCCATCGTCATTAAGGGTCCGTCGCCCAATCGAACGAAGTCGAGCGTTTGGCGCGGACTGAGAGCTGGGCGCGTTGCGTAGCTTGATAAAAGTGAAGTTTTTAAAAAAATTGTTTATAAAAATGAGTATAAGCTAGAATATTTTTATCTTTTTTTATTTATAAACATCAGTTTGTTCTTTCATATGGTATACGTATTCTGGTTTTAAACTTCGTAACATCGAAGAAATAACTGATAGTTTGAAGCGTAAAATTGCGCCAGAGCGGCGTTTTTAAACATTTTATTTTAGAAACAATTATTTGAATTTTTTTTTATATTTTCTCTATGCATAAAGATAAATGCAAACTGCTTAATTATATTGCATTTGTACAAATATAATGTGACTTCGTTTACGGGTGTATGGTGGGTCAATACAAAGGCAAAGAGTACCATTTTACGAAATCGTGC
Source organism: Plemyria rubiginata (assembly GCA_963576535.1). Taxonomy (NCBI): domain Eukaryota; kingdom Metazoa; phylum Arthropoda; class Insecta; order Lepidoptera; family Geometridae; genus Plemyria; species Plemyria rubiginata. The sequence continues at coordinate 2,548,349 of OY754905.1, forward strand.
GTTACAAATAAATTTATTAATCTGTTGAAAACAGTAACTTTTTTTTCTATAACTCCTTTTTATGAGGCATCAGACTTTTATTTGCTTTTATTTTTGTGATCGTGAAACGTAAACTGTAATTACACCACGGGATAACTCAAGCTCGAAAAACGGCCTTGTTGTTCAAATCGCGCAGGAGTTCTTAATTAGTTTCGAGTTCTAGAATTGCGCTGGAACTGATAGCCCGCCTAAGCTTTTTTCTGCCGCCAAGCAGCGTGTTTCGGTTTGAAGAGTTAGTTACAGGCATATGTGGCTTTATATTTGTATGCCTCAAGTTGATGGAAGCAGAGTAAATTAAAATATATCATATTTGTAAACAACTACACATTACACGTGACTTTATTGACAAAGAAAATTACAACTAATAGTTACAATTATTTACAAAATACATATGAAACAGTTGAGCCATCTGCAGACCGTTGCAAACGATCTATAGATAGCTCAACTGATCCAAATCAGTGCCAGTCGGAAGCGTACCCAAGATACTGGCTGCATTGCCACGCTGAATGGCAATGCTGATACGCTGAGCCAGATACTCACCAGCCCTCGGGTCACGCGTCGCGTCGATAAGTCGCCTGGATAAAATTTTGAAGACCCGGTAGGCCTCGGTACCCCACGGACCTAGAGTCTCAACCCCAAGAGGAGCAAATACGTAGGCCCCGTCGAGACCTGCATATTTGCGCCTCTTGAGATCCTCAGCTGAATCTGCCGCCGCGCCAGCACCAACGGATGTCCTCGGCAGATGGGAAGGCGCAAGTGTGTCGACACAAGTGGCATCCCACACCATGGGCCTCCCCAACTCCCAAGGAACCAGAGTCATACCGTCGGGCCGTTTACCATCGTCACGCAACAGACCATTCGGCTCGAGAACGGCTGGTACATTCACGGTGGTAAAGGCTCGCCGGATGATGTCGTTAAGGCTGGCGTGACGAGATATCCGACCGGCGGCTCTAGTGCATGACAATCCGTGATGACCAAGCTGATCGACCGCAGTACCGCACTGGCACTGATGGGGCGCGCAGCACGGCGCACCCAACCGTAGAGAGATAGCAATACGAAACGTGACAGGATCCATTAAGGTACCGGTGTTATGAGAAGGAAGTGCCTGCAACCAATGTCCTGACTCCCATTTAGAGACGGCTAGGAGACGGGCACGATCTGCGGAACTGGAACACGTTTGTAACAGACAATTCCGTGTCAACTCACACAGAGGCCCGTCCCATTGCCGTTGAGACGAAAGAGATTTGGGGGGAGCAGTATTTGGGCAGGCACTATGCCAAGCATTTTGAGCATCGTCTTGATATGAAATTTTGAAAGATATTAAACCAGAAGAAGTAGCCAAAAGAGATGGAGATAGAATTTTTTTTACCAAAGAACTAGTGCTATAGACTGACGACAAGAATGCTGGTAGGGCTACACTAGAAATTTTGCGAATACCTAAGCCTCCCAAGTTAACAGGCAGGGAGGCCTGCGACCATGCCCTGTCATCCAAATAAATATTCAAAACCGATGATAAAGTAGTCTTTATAATGTTGTCCAAGCCTTCCACCAGCTCGCTGTGTTTCCACAGTTGACAACATCTTAAAGAGTATGTAAATTTTGGTACAAACAGGCAAAACCGAATAATTGTAAAAGCCATATGGCTATTAATTTTGAGTAATCTGTCCGAGGTTCTGTTAAAATTTTGAATTTTCTCATCTACAAAAGCCGGAATAGACTCATCTAGAATTGGTGAACCAAGGAGTCGAAGTGAACATTTATCAACAACTGTAATATTAGTAGCCAAAGTGTTGAATTTTGCAATAATATCATTTTTGTCCACAAAAGTGTCGGAAATAAAAAGTTCGCACTTAGAGAAATTTAGTTCTAAACCTATTTGCTGAAATTCATCTGTGATGAGTTTTAGATCGCCAAAAACTGTGTCCACATCGCCACCTAGGGTTCCGTCATCCAAATACCAAACATTAAGCTTGGATTTGAGACGTTGAATAATTGGATGGATAGCAAGGCTAAATATGGCCGGACCAAGAGGGTCACCTTGCTGACAGCCAACCGCAGACGAAATAACATTGTTCCGATAAATTAATTTGGAAGGTGAGCCATAGCACTGCCAGAGAAATGGATAAATTTCGGGAATTTTTTCTTTAATTTGTTTAAGCAAGGCGCCCCTGTCTACAGAATTGAAGGCGTTTTTGATATCTACCTTCAAGATAACCTCCCCATAATTTTGGTCCAAAAATGTACGAAGGGAATGTACCGCGGCCTCACAGCCGCCTCGCGAACCAAAGCCCAGCTGAACCGGTCGGAAATAGTCACCTAGATAGTCGGCTTCTTTCCGACAGCAGACTTTAGCTGCAAGGCGGCGGTAGGTGGTGCCGACGGCTATGGGTCTGATCCCGCCATCCTTCTTTTTGAGTGCACAAAGGTTCGCACCGTACAAGAGATCTGTGATCTCGCTGTTGACTCGACCTGACAACATCAGGTTGATCAAGGACGTCAAATCCCCCAGAAGGACTTCACCTGCATGGCCAGATCCGCCAGACAGCAAATCTTTTAGATGCTGTGGAGTCACAGCATCCAGGCCGCCGGCAGAGCCACTCTGGAACGACATGACGGCCCTAAGCACATCCTGGCTGGTCGCGTCCACAGCGATATCACTTCCTTGTGGTGGATCGGGGAGGTGGAAGTTTGGCCCTACGGAAGGATGCTTACTCTCAAGAGATATGAGAGTATCATTGGAATTTGGAGCTATCGTGTCGCTAGAAAATAAAATACGGGAGGCACCCCTGATGTCACCATCGCTGAGTTTACTCTCCACAAGTTTGTAGATAGTAGACTCAGCCATTGGTTTTTGGGATTTTGAATTTATTTGTGGGCCCTGATCTGTATTCAAAATAGGCGAGTGCTCTTCCCGTGCAGTGTACCTAACACAATTTTGTTTAATCCGAACTGTCAGTGATAATTTATTGCCCAAATCTTTCTGTACATGAAGTACGCTGTAAGGAAATAATAGCAAATGTTCCCAAGCTTGTTTTGTATTTTTGGATACAACATTCCTAACGGCCTGTGAAAGAGTGTTAGCGACAGAGATGCGGGCACCACGAGGAATACGTTTCAAAACAGGGGTTGTAGTTTTGTATTGGCTAATTACTTTCCAAAAAGGATGTAAATCTGACGTAGAATTAGAATTTTGCGTCGAAACATCTACCGCGCCTGCAACCGGAGCAGACAGCGGGATAGAAGGGTTACACTTATTATTATCTGTAAAACGATAGATTTTATGTTAATATCTAGATACCTTCGTTTATTTACTAATTTATGAACGTGTTGTTGTTTTTTGGTTACGGCTACCCTCTCCCTCCTTGGTTTCAGCTGAAAATCAGCGTTGGGTATTAATATACCCAACATTTATGGTGAGCTGATAACCTTTTTAGTATGGGTAGGTAGGTATAGTAATGTACATATTGTGCTGCAAAAAATATTATTGTTACCCCCCTTTTAGTTTATTTTTACAAGCTTGTGCAATTCACTGTACCTTTTTACGTATGCTAAATAAAGAATTATTCTATTCTATTCTTTCTATTCTATTATTCAGAGTAGTGCATCATAGGGCACGTTCCTATTGTGCGTGAACTACGAGGCAACGCTTTGTTATAGGTGATGGTTACCACTTAATATAAGGTGGGTCATATGCTTGTTTCATCAGCTAGTTTAAAAAAAAGCCGCAAAGTCTACAAAATAATAATAGACCCCGCAGACATACCGCCGGTTTCTGAAAGCTCGCTCAAAGCTAATCGGCTGTCAAATCACCTGCTATTTTAGCTTACTTCAAGTTAGATAGAGATAGCAAGAGACTTGACACTCGATCAGCTCTAGATCTAGATCTGATTAGTTAATCGAGATTTTAGCATTGGTTTTATTATCTGGAAGAGATTTTACATCCCTGCTAACAGATCGTGTTTCGGCTGTAAGACCGCCAATTGTGTATTAATATCTTAGTTACTTGTTTTTTTTGTCAATTTAAGTTGGTAATGTGAGCAACAAATGATATAAGTTTTTTCAAACGGACAAAATGCTTTTTATCGCGCTACCGTGCAGACGAATGTTTATTCATGAGTATTTCTCAAACAAAATGTACGTAACGAAAAAGGAAAAGTTACGAAAAAGTACTTTTTCGTAACTTTTCCTTCCTTAAGTTCCTAGAGTTATGTTACAAATTAGTAAAATTCGTAACAAATACTTTTTCGTTACGTACATTTTGTTTGAGAAATACTCTCATTCATTCTTTAATTCATTTCTTTAATTCAACTTTGACTATTTATAAAAAGCTCACCTTGAATGAAGCGAACGTTCCGGTGATTTATAACTGGTGTAAGTGACAGATGACTCTGGAAGAACAGGCTGCCAGTCGCTCTCGGCCGTTGAGGCCGCGAATAAGAAAATCAAAAGTAGTGGACGCATATTCTGTAACAAATAAAATTATGATAGGCTTGCAACCTGTCACGTGTAATACTTAGGGAACGTACCCATATCACGTGACCTATTATTTTAGTTTTTTCGACCCCTCCCCCCCCTCGGTGACCACTTGTAGTAAATGCCTAGATCCCCCTCTCCCCCTTTAGTTTTCACGTAGTAATTCATAATTATGATTTTTAATCATTTCACAGGCAAAAATTGAAAAAAAAAATAATTTGTCTCATACTCGTCTTTATTGCATAAGACTGCATGCATACTTAAATTACTAGTGAATTATATATTATAGAAAAGAACAACATATTGCTATACCGTATGTAACTTACAGTAACTTAATTGACGAACACAACAATTATTTTCTGTTCAATCACATTAAACAGAAAATAATTGTTAACTACGTGACAAAAACCTGAGCCACCCCCCCGCTCCTGTGACTGACCGTAGTATTTTAAAGACTCCGCTCCCCCCCCTAAAACGGGTAACGGGTCACGCAGTATGGGTACGTTCCCTTACTACTTACTGTAAAATTTCGTGTGTGCCAAAATGTTATGTTTTAACGTACTTCTGACTTCCTTAGACGTTTTCAAATAATATATGAAGTTAGTACTTGGTACGAGATCTGGGGCATTATTCTCTATGACAATAGGAGATTCCTTGCCCCAAACCGTGAAACGTCAAAACTTGATGTTGGGCTTTATCCTTTATGACATAGGAGATACTTTGCCCTGACCGTATGACACCGGCTGCCTTTTCTTAGCTGTGATCGCGGTGCAAATGGTCATAGTGAATAAGGCTCCTGATAATACAGCCAGGGCAGACAACTCATTTTACCCTACCAAACACGGAAGTGAAATAGTTAATTTTTTTTTAAAGTTTTGGGATAATTTTCTTCTAGGTTATATACCTAGGTATGGCTACACTATGGTGATTTATGATAACTACAAGTCCCTTTGAAAAATAGTTTTTTTTATATATAACGTTTTGCGTAATTCTCTTAATTTATTTAAATAAATAATAAATAATGCTGGACAATCCACACATCAAATTTAAATGTATAAGCCCCTTCTCCTGACAATAGCAAACACAACAAACGTAGAATTAGCAAAATCAGTCCAGCCGTTCACGTGTGATGCCGTAACCAGCTGCTCACGCGTGATTCCGTGACCAATGGGAATACGGATTTATTTTTATAATATCATCAACATCATCATTCTAGCCCGGTGTCACCCACTGCTGGGTATAGGCCTCCTTCATTATCTGCCAGCCTCTTCTATCCTGTACGTCTCTTGTCCAGGTATTTCCTGCGACCTTAACGATGTTGTCGACTCATTTTGCTTTTGGTCGGCCCAGATTTCTTCGGCCCGATTTCGGCCACCATTCGGTCAAGGCTTTATACTCCACCTGCCATCACTTCGTCTAGTAAGTTGTCCTGCCCATTAACAATATAGAAGACTAGCGACCCGCCCGCGCGCCCCTGCTTCGCACGGGTGCACATATCATGCATGTATTATACATATAAACCTTCCTCTTGAGTCACCCTATCTATTAAAAAAACCGCATCAAAATCCGTAGTTTTAAAGATTTAAGCATACAAAAGGACATGGGGACAGAGAAAGCGACTTTGTTTTATACTTTGTAGTGCTTTTATATTATGTATGGGATGGCGTAGGGTGCCACTAAAAATAAAGCAAATATCATATTTTCTTTTCCTTTACGAATCAAACCATGCCAATCAAGTAAGTATGTTAGATTATAATTCAAGGATTAAATAATCAGGCATGTAAACCACTTGAAAAGAGTATAATATAAGGTAATAGAGAAGAAATAACGATCACATGATTAAATAAATTTCGGCATAAGTGGGTAGGTATAACAAGGTTGCTGTACGTATGATACTGTTTGCACGGCACTACCCATCCAGCCATCCATACCTACAAACTAGCGTTAATAATAGGACGTGCCTACACGTAGGATAGATAACCGCAGTGCGGTTATGTCATGCATTTCAGTAGAGTATCATTAGTTAATTTATTCAAGTGTAAATAACGAGACAAGTGCAACAGTGTCCGCCTGACTTAGTTTCCTTCCACATTCCGACAGACGTTCGTGTCGGCACTACACAAACATTTCGTCGAACTTTACGACATATACCGAGATGAGTGGCGAGCGCGAGATTTAGATGAAACGTCAAAACTTTCACAGGGCGTACAGCTTCTGCCAGGGCCCGTACCACCATCTCTTGAAGCATTCTTATTTCAATATTACTTTACTCTTCACTACATAGTATAAAACAAAGTCGCTTTCTCTGTCCCTATGTCCCCATGTCCCTTTGTATGCTTAAATCTTTAAAACTACGCAACGGATTTTGATGCGGTTTTTTTAATAGATAGAGTGATTCAAGAGGAAGGTTTATATGTATAATACATGCATGATATGTGCACCAGTGCGAAGCAGGGGCGCGCGGGCGGGTCGCTAGTTGATCATCTTCTTCTTCTTTCTTCTTTTTATGGCTCCTGTCGTAGACAATCTTGCCAATGTCAAGTGATTCAGAGATTATACTCTTTGTAGTTATGTTTCTAGTCACGTCAGTCCAAAGTCGAGTCAGTCAATTGTTTTGAAGAAAATGGTGGCGGTTTCTTCAAAACATTTGAAACATTTTCGGTCAAATCACGATATCACATAATATACTTTCATTTCAAATGATTACACTTTGTGCTAAGACTACAAGTAATGTTGGTTAAAATACCACCAAAATTACACAACACAACTTAAAATAACACTAGAAAAACAATTAAAATGAAAATGCTATGTTGCTTCGTTAGATGACAGGAAACGAATACTAGTTGATCATAAAGCCGACTCTATGCAGTTGATATTAGACATTGACATAAAAGTAATATTGAAATAAGAATGATTCAAGAGATGGTGGTACGGGCCCAGGTACTGAGTTTGCTATAGCGAGAATAAAAAAAGTTTTAACGTGCTAGAATCATAAACAATATTAACACGAGTTCACCACGAATTAGAAGTTAAACCAACCTATATTGTGTTGATGCATAAATGTTGGAGGAAATTTTAAAGAGAATAGAAACCAAACGGGAGGGACAGCTTGTCCCTCTCGGCTATGCTCGCTTAGTGTAGTGATTACTAACAACAACATTTAAGGCGCTTTCATCTTGGATCTTTCAAGCATCTTGCGCAAGTTAATAGCTACGGTAATGGTTAATTTGAAAACTTTAATATCCAATTTTTTTTTATAATGCTGGACAATCCACACAGCACCATCTAGCCCCAAAGTAAGCTACTCAAAGCTTGTGTTATGGGTACTAGATGACTGATATATTTAATACATTATAATACTTCGATAGATATTTTTTATTATACATAGAAAACACCCAGACCAACGGAACAAATTTCTGCAGATCGTACACAAATTTGTTCCGAGGCGGGAATCGAACCCGCAACCTCTTGCGTCGCAGGCGGACTCTCGCCCGCTGCGCCACTGAGGTCGTCAATTGCTGGATTTTCTTGGTCTGAAAACCAAGACGTATTTTCAGTTAAGGCCGAGACATTTCCTAATGTAGGTACCTTATCTTACTGTTTGAAACGTTAATCACTGAACTTATTGATGAAAAATCACAATTTACCTACTAAAGTTTGCTTTACTAGTTTTCGTATTTAAGCGTTGACGTATTAACGTTCTTATCGTGCGTGACTTACGAGGCAATCTTTGTTAAGGTGATGGTTAACACTTAACATCACGTAGGGATATCTGCGTATTCCATCGCAAATTGTATAAAAATAGTTCAACTCAATAGCCAGACAAGTTTTATTTCTATATCGCGTGCTTGTTATGCTATAAGCTTCAGCTTCATGCTTTCTAAACTCTTTAAAGTAATTTGAAGCGAAATAATCAATCGCTCGTTATTATTATTCAATTTAAGATTAGCAATATTTAATCTTCCTTTTGGATCTAGAAAGTGAACCATGTTATATTTATGTAACAAAAAACTCGAAAATGGACTTCTTGCTAATTTCCTACATATTAGTGAGAATACCTTTTTCATGTGTACCTATTATTTTCATATAACTACATTTTCGCCTAAAACCACATGCACAGGCCCATGATTTAATTTTTAGCTTGTTGGCGTAAGATTGTCAAGATAAAGCAGTTAGGGTTTTTTCATATTAAATTCAAGCCACGTGACTTACTTTGGGATAATTACTTACTGAACAAGCAGATGGCCCACGTGATGTTAAGTGGTAACCGTTACTTATTACCAAACTTGGGCTCGTAAGTCACTTGCCACTTGTCTGTAATTTAGGGATCACCAGCTTGTTTCAAATCGTTTTTTTGAGACGTGTTAATGCGTATATTGCCATCACAGTCTGATCACTCTTATCCTACTAATATTAACTTAATTAATCATAACAGCCCACAGAAGTCCACTGCTGGACATAGGCCTCCCCTATCCGCTTCCAGGAAGAACGATTCTGAGCCCTTTCCATCCACCGACTACCCGCGATCCTAACAATGTCGTCAGTCCATCGGGTAGGAGGGCGTCCAACACTTCGCTTTCCTGTTCGTGGTCGCCATTCAAGAACCTTTATTCCCCATCGGTTGGTAGTTCTTCGAGCTATATGACCTGCCCATTGCCACTTCAACTTGCTGATTCTGAGAGCTATGTCGGCTACCTTGGTTCTCCTACGGATTTCCTCATTTCTGATTCTATCTCGTAGTGTCTAACTCGTAGTCTCTAACTCCTAGCATAGCTCTCTCCATAGCTCGTTGTGCGACTTTGAGCTTGGTGATGAGGCCAATAGTAAGCGACCACGTCTCAGTTCCATATGTCATCACTGGCAACACACACTGGTTGAAGACATTCGTCTTGAGGTTCTGCGGTATGTGTGACGAGAAGATGTGGCATGATTTCCCGAACGCCGCCCATCCGAGTTGGATTCGTCGGCTGACCTCTTTATCGAAGTTGGACCTACCTAGTTGGATCATCTGACCCAGATACACGTAGTGGTCAACAACTTCGATGATATCGCTCCCAACATGTACCGGCACGGGTGCGACATGAGCATTAGACATGATTTTCGTCTTGCTCATGTTCATCTATCCATCTATATATATTACTATCCCACCTGTTGGTAGGGTAGTAATATTAAAATAGAACAACAGAATTGGCACCTCTCCTCTACGCGCCTTCTATAATATGACACTTTGCTTTCGAGTTATGCAAGTACCCATAGAGATATAAGTCTTCCGGCACGAGGCCGGGACTAGTTACTCGCTTGATTCGCGCGTAACCGGTAATAGTGTCTTGTGTAAACAGCAGTACCTACACTAGAAAGCAATGAATTCGAGTTACCAAATCAGACCCCAACAAACTTGAAACAATGAACACCATTTTGTTTAAAATAGTATCTTACTATTTTTTTAATACAACTAGTTGATGGAACAAACAGATAGCCCGTAAGCATTGCCTCGTAAGTCACGCACGATAGGAACGTGCCCTACGATGCACTGCTCTGCGTCCATCAACTTGAGGCATACTGATGTTAAGCTCTCTAGTGCCTGTAAATACACCGGCGACCACACTCTTCAAAGAAACAGCGTTGCTGCTTGGCGGCAGAAAAAGGCGTGGGGTAGTACTTTCCCGGACGAGCCCTTTACAAAGAGCTCTACTATGTAAAAATCATATCCTATAAGTTACTAATGAATGTCGCATAAGAATGCGATATGAAGTAGGTAAGGAATGTTGTGGCTCCAACACATTAAAACAAACCTTATTATAGATTGGCGTATAAACTTTTTAACTCCATAAAATACCGGAAAAGGAAGTGAAACATGTACTAACTGAATAAAAGGAAAACACCATAAATATTAGTTTTAGCAATAACTAGGTACTATAACGTTGCTGATTCAAGCAAAAATAGCAGCTTCAATAATTTCGGCTAAATTAACAAGGTTGGATGCAGTGACTCGATATATCGCTATCGAGTGTAAAAGTTTAATCAAAATGTAAAGTTACCTAACATATTTTATTGAAACTACTTCCTATACTCTTTTTTGTTTAGCTTGCTATTCGTCGAAAAAAAATTGTGACATGTTTTATTTTTGGCATCTGCATTCATCTTAGTAATATCATCATCTCTGATCCGGTTCGCGTTATCTGAGGTATTTTTAGAAAGCTAACCAAATGTATGTTGCTGATTTTTATATTGAATGACACTTATTAGATTTATTGATTCGCTTTGCTTTTCACGGATTTTTTTTAAGCTTGCTCTATCTGATCTTACCTGAAACCACGTTTCTCGTTGCTTATTGTCCGTTCGTAGACGCGTCAAGATATTTCGATCCGGTTTCTAGTTGTTTGTTAGTATGTATTACGCTACAGGTGGGGTGATATAAATCTAGGTATATGACTTATTATACTAGCATATTCTAACGTCAGCTAATATTTATCTATGTAGCCCGTCCATGCATCTCCAACAGTGACACGACTTTGTTTTACATTTAATTTAACAAATTAATTACTATCAACTCACGGTTTTCACAGTATATCATTTTTTTACGATATAAACATAAGTACTACACCCAGAGTAGACATGTGAAACTATCTTACTCCGATTAATATACACAACTGTTCTTTTATTACTCGCCTAATTCGTTTGTACCTCTGATTATAAGTAATCAATAGATAATTTACACAACGAGCAAAATTATTAGAGCTCCGGTTGTGATAACTCGACTTAACTGGATTCCCGCCTCGAAACAAATTTGTGTACGATCTGCAGAAATTTGTTCCGTTGGTATGGGTGTTTTCTGTGTATAATAAAAAATACATATCTATGCAAGTATATAATTTATTAAATATATCAGTTTTCTAGTATCCGTAACACAAGCTTCGAGTAGCTTACTTTGGGGCTAGATAGTGCTGTGAGGATTATCCGGCATAAAAAAAACTATAGGAGCCTCCTATAATATATGTCCAGCTGTTGACCTCAATGCTAATATTGTAATGATGATTCGTTATTTGAGAACCTCTGGAGCCTGAACTTCGGGGCTTTGTTGCTGACTCTAATTCGTTGCCCGCAAGTGTATTTTAATACTAATGTTTGCATTAAACAATTTTTCTGGAAATCACCGTTTACGCCTTAGTCATATTTTTTACAACTGAATTATTCTATAATCATCCAATTAAAATTTGCGTGTTTTCATCGAGTTTCACTTTAGTGAAAATGTTGTTCTCAAACGATAACAGTAGATTCGAGACCATACCGCCTCTCTTTATCTCTTTAAATTCGTATAAGAGATAAATTTATATTGTTTATTTTATAAAACGCCATCTAGCCCCAAAGTAAGTAAAGCTTATGCTTTGTTAACTTTATCCTTTTTGTTAATTACTTAGAACGTAATAGGTACGTACATAATGTGTAATATGATTTCATATCTCTAATGATTGTTGAGGCGTTGTGAATTTTGTTAATATAATATGAAGTGACATACGTTAAATGCCCATTAATATGTATTGTATAAATTTTGTTAATATCTTAAGCCTGGCGCCTATTTGCTCTAAGACATTGAATTTCTAGAGAAATTATTGCCCTGATCCCACAAAAATATCATTTTAATTTTTATTTTATTTAGTCATATTATTAAATCAACCCCGCAATTTTTCTAGATATATACTTTACATATATTATTCTAGAAGCGGCGATGGGTTTGCCACCTGTCATGTATGGAATATCAACTTCTGTAAAATATAGGTGTGTGTCTAATTTATTATTTGGATATATACATAATTACTTACCTCCTTAGACATAACTACCTCCTAAGAATCATGAGTTGGTAATTGAGAGATCTTGAGAGAACTGGGCCATCTCTTGAAACATTCTTATTTTAATATTACTTTTATGTCATCAGTGTCTTATATCAGCTGCATAGAGTCGGCTTTATTATCAAAAGGTAAAGTACCTAGGTATTATTGAAATAAGAATGCTTCAAGAGATGGTGGTAGGGGCCCTGAGGGAAGTTCCTGGAGTACCTACAATAACTCAAACTATAATAAGCTATGCCTCAGTAACTAACCAATTTGAATCAGGTAATTGTTTTTGTATGCAAAAAAAATTATGCGCTAAAATATATGTATGTAAGTCTGTATAAATTTACGTCGTTTTTATATAACATTCAACTTTTAAAGTAACAATAATTCGCCAAACAAAACTCGCAAAGCACAAACAACAGTTAAAAACCGATATGCGATAAACACTTACGTTTTCGTCTCGACTTTCGCTGACAATCTCAATTGCGCGGGCGCACACTAAGTTTACACTCACACACTGGCCGGTGAGTTGGATCCACTCACCGTAGCCCACCCCACCTTAGTACCTCAAATAGGTATATGTACTCTTAGAATAAGTTGACTGCACCAGTTGGTACAAAGTGATACAGTTATGTCACAATACCGTGACATGGGTGGGTTTTATAATTGCGATAAGCGTGTGTTTAAGTGGATTCCGGATGTGCACATTTTACATGTAAAGTACCTAAGCTGTTGCTCGCTACTTTGTCTGCGCGGACACAATACCTCTGTTGTCTTCACTGCCCTCATAGCTCACTTGATGGCTGTTCTGCCTCCTGCTCTGTAGGCCGTAGGTTTGAACATAGATGTTTGTGCTTATCTGGGTGTTGTAAAATTATTAATCGCGCTTAGGCAAGCGTAGTAAGACGTCCTCAGGCAAGGTGGGGCGACGATCTGCGAAATGTAGTTGGCAAGCACTGGATGAGAAGAGCCGAAAACCGGGCTGAGTGGCTGGTATTGGGAGAGACCTACGTCCAGCAATGGACTAACATTGGTTGATGATGAACATTATTAATAAGTATTTACAAAAAAAATGTTAATAACAAGGATGCATGGTGCAATCTAGAGGAGACTTTCACCCTCAAGAAATCCTCATCCCACACTAACACTTAGCAAAATATACTAACGGACATTTGAAGAGTATTATTACACAAGTTTAGTAGTTAGTTATAAAAGTTAATCTCCAGAATGTATGTTTTTTTCAGATCCAGTGTATTATTTATTTTATAGAAATCGGCTAAGCATGTTAGCTGTGAAAACCTTAACAAGCAACAGTTCATTATAGCAAACCTAGAATACGCCACTTTTGCTGCGACGTGTGTTTGCTTTAATTGAATATGGCAATAAAATAGAACGGAAACTGAAACCAAAGATCTGAATTTCTATACCAAAGAGCGCAAAGTTCCCTAGAAATTCCGAAACTGTATACACATAGATCTTAAAGTTCCGCCACTATTCCTAGTCATTCCGTTCAGGTTGTTTGGTAGTTTCATAGCTGTGAATCTGTACGCCTGTTCTTCGAAACTGCTTTACTATGAATTTCGAGCGTTATTATACGAGGGGCTTTTAATGTATTCTCGGTAAAAGCATGAAATGAGCCGCTAATTTACCATTTTTTTTATGTAATCACCCATAACCTCAATACACTTGTTACATAGTGAAATTAACATTTCTATGCCCTGCAAAAAAAAAATCACTTATCTAGCTATGGATTATCACGGGTTATTTTTATAAAACAACTGAAGTACGTATGCATTAGTGGCCCACTGATGACGGAGTTTAAGGTCACCTGAAGGCCTCCCTAAGTACGAAAATATTAAGAGCTTTTCTAATATTACTATTTTAAATCCTGCGAATTTCTCTATTTTATTGTTATCATTTAACTTCAAACTACTGAGCAACTGGTTTATTTGTGTTAAAATTTCTTTCAATATTTTGCAATCCCGCAGACAAGTGTGAAGCAGTAGCAAATTCCGCTCTGTTGCGGTTATAAAAAAAGTTTTGTTATATAAACCCATTTCGAAGTAATGGAATTCCATTTGCAAACGGAAAGCACCACAGATATTACAACCGACTTGTTTATTAACTTGTATTGCATAATATTCATACAAAAAGCAAGATGGCTCAACATTTGATGCCTTATTATAATTAATGCGGTCACTGCAGCTGTGTTTACTATTAGAATACTTATATAGCTACTAGATTTTAAAAAGTCTTCTTAGATAAAGCCATGTATCCAAATCTAGTGACCGTTGATATATTTTGATGTTCTTAATTAGGTTTATACTTTTATTCGTATATGAGCTAGTTAAATGTAATGTTTGAACGTACCTCTGACTACCCCCTTAGACATTCTCAAAGAGTCTTGAGTTAGTACTTGGTACTGGGAGATCTGAATGGATAACTACCGTGCCTGCGGATCAAAGTCGTAAAGCTGTTTCTGTTTTAGTTTTTTTATGAGCTAGATTTACTTATTTTATAAATGACTCGCTAGCAGTTTTTGTCATCCAGTGTTGTTCGACACAGTTTTTGTCTCATTTATTGGACGCTACGTTGTTTGTAGACTTAAGTGAGTTTCATGTGAAAGCTTTCAGATGAAATAGTCAAAGGCATAGTAAAATACGTACAAAAAAGTGCACTTAATACTCACACGCTGGATTTCATATAACGAAGTTAGCCTTTGTTTAATGCATTTGTTTAAGGTTGGGAAATCAGCTGAAAAAACCTTAATGAAGTATGTGTGCTGTTGTCTTCTGGTGAGTTTATTTATAGGGGGTCGATCAAGGCTTCGAATCATAGATAGTGGTTTCGATTCTGTTGTAGCATTATCCTAAACTAACCAAATCTGACGGCTCTAAAATTATAGCCGTCCTTGTTGTTTCGGTCTTTTAGAAAGGGATGGCAATATTTTTAATGCTGTCAAATTAGTTTAAGTGAAAATAAAACAATAGAATTGGCACCACCTGCCTTATCCCTTTTTTTGGTCTATGAGGTCCCCGAACTTAGGTTTCCTGATGCGATCCGAACGCTCCGATAAATATAGGGTGGTAGTCAGAAGCAAGTCCAAACGTAAAGTTTCGACTTGCCTCTGACTACCACCAACTAACTAACTATGGTAACTTAGTATGGTAACCATGTTTCAACTGAATTGGCCTATGTATTAAAGTTCCATTGAACAGAACTTGGCTTTATCATAAGGAACTAGCTGTCCAGTAGATATACGCTAGTTTTCTGTAAAAGTTCGTTGGGTACCACTTGTGTTAAATGACCTCCAGCACAGAAACCATCTTTAATAAATTAATAAAAAAAACAAGTATGCAGGTATTTACTTTCTATTTCGGATGATACCGACGGAACGAGATTGACATACTGATCCTAGCCTGCAGCGCCTTCATTTAGTGAAAAACGACGGCGAAGACGCGAGTGACGATCACAAATCATTTTGAAATTATATACCTACCTGTTGGTATAATATTGCAAAAATACTTGCATTTATTTAAAGCTAACTAAAGTTTAAACTATAAATAAATGCAAAAGCTTAGACCTACATATCATTTCTATTAAGTTGAAGCATATTATTATTTTTCCAAGAAATCGTAATGGCGGCTTTGCTCACCCATAATTGCTCCGTGTAATCATATAATTATTGTGTCAGTTGATGTTGCTATTTTTAATAAAAATATCTGAGTGACCGAGCTTTGCGAGCCGGTAAGCTTGGTTGCTTAGCAACGCCGCGTTTAAAGGTATTAGGCGTATATTAGTCTAGGAGGCAATTATGTAAATAAGAAGATACCGATAACTAATGATGACCGTATAGTGTTAAAACCTTTTTGGAAATAAATTGGAATGCATATTATACGCTACTATTTTTTAACTACCAATAAAATTTAAGGACTGTTTCAGCAGAGGCTACTAATGTTGGTAGCGCTGTCAAATTTTTTAAATATCTATCTACCACCAAGTTATCGAGTCTTGCTTTTAGGCAAAAATGCGACAAATGTTACAAAAAATGCCCAAAATACTTCACAAGTGAACCTCGTACGCATTACGTATGAGGTTGCAGGTCGCATTACCTGAGAAGTATTTTCTAATACTGTGCATATAAAATTGGCCTAGATTTTGGCTAAAAACTGAACAAACTCCAAAAAAGTTGAAAAAAATATTTGATCATGCTGTTATCATTATTAGACTCTGCTGAAACAGTCCTTAATTTGTTTTGGTAGTTACAAAATAATGGTGTATTATTTTTCCCATGCCATATGTGGTATCCTGATGTTTTTGTTGAACACTATGCCACCCACGCACAACATTTGATTAGCGCACGCCAAATGCCGTACAGCTTTTTCTCTCCCAAATTGAATTGCCAAATATTAACATTCAATATTTGTACTTACAATCGTATATTTTATGCATTTCATTCAGAGGTATAATCCTTTTTTACAATAACACCTATACGATGAATTCGCAGGAAGAGGACGGTGTAGAAGTCTAGAACAAATAAATTGATTAAACTTTAAAGTATGTATGAAATATTGTAGACTTTAAAATAAAGTTTGTCTACTTTTATAGGATCATCGTAAGTTGATACCATAAAAATAAAGATGTCATAATTTTTATCGAAAGCGAAAGTGAGTAACAGGTTCTTAGAAATTATTATATTACTCTAAGAAATTATGATGATCATTTGAAAGATGCTTGCTTCGCCAGGTTCATAGAAAAAAAAATTCAATGATTATATTCGTTTGAAAGAATGTTTGCTTCGTGTTTTCTTTCTTCCCGTAAAATATAAGTAAGTTAGAGTAAATATGAGTGTAAGAAAGACTTAATTTTAGCTTCAACAAAAATGTGCAAACGTAAATAATACAAATAAAATATAATTTGAGGTTATAAATGAAAGTAAATTGAGTGAGCAACGACATGGCAAGCAATGAGTTAAGCGTTCCCTGACATTGATATCAATAGCGCAATAGCGCAAGCAATAGCGCTCTTTGTGAAGGGCTCGTCCGGGGAAGTACTACCACCACGCCTTTTTCTGCCGCCAAGCAGCAACGCTGTGTTTCGGTTTGAAGAGTGTGGTCGCCGGTGTAATTACAGGCACATGAGGCTTAACATCTGTATGCCTCAAGTTGATGGACGCAGGGCAGTGCATCGTAGGGCACGTTCCTATTGTGCGTGACCTACGGGGCAATGTTTTGTTTATAGGTGATGGTTACCACTTAACATCAGGTGGGCCATCTGCTTGTTCCATCAGCTAGTTGTATAAAAAAAAATCGGATTTTTCTTTTTGGTTTCTTGATTTTCATTTCTTGTAGTGATTTCGGTAGCGTAAGATAAAATCTGTGTAAGTATACAGGGTTACAGGAAAAATCGTGCTAGATCCGTTAAGGACGTGGAGTACCCATCATTTCTGACTTATTTCACAAACAATTGCCATAATATTTTTTTTAGATATCCCTTAGAGAAAAATAAACTTTCTAGTATTTTTTCTTATTTCTTAACTTTCACTTGTCTACTACGGTCTATTCAATTAACTTATGCACTATTTTAATGATTGACATCCTAAAGCATCTTATTACACATGTAAAAATGCAATAATAATAATAATTAAGGTGCACAAAATTTTCAATAAAAAAATTAAAAGTCGAATTGCTTGAAAAGGGTTATGTTTAGGGTAGGGTGTTTCATAGTGAAATAAGTCAGAAATGATGGGTACTCCACGCCCTTAACGGATCTAGCACGATTTTTCCTGTAACCCTGTATATGTTTTGTTGTGAGTAGGTTTCAAGAAACCGTGTTTGTTCTTCCCGGTATTATTTTTTTACTGATTTTGAACAACTTTAGGAATGCTTTTTATGTATTGAACTGTAAGATCTTTTTCTCCTTCATCTACTTAAGACAATGTTAAAAAAAAATATGAGAAAATTGACTTTAATTACTAGGTAGTCGTTATTAAAATTCGAAAAAATCTACATCCTCATCTACATCTCATAAAAAACTCAAAATAAATTATAACATTGCAGGTGTTGACCGTAACGGGAGGTCCCCGTAGAATAATTTTTTGAAGCTGATGACCCCATCTAACCCCTAGTTGCGTTTGATCTTTTTGGCCATCCTGTATTTGAACTTTTACAATTTGAGCTTTGGTAGATCCTATTTCACAACTTAGTATCTGGAAATGAGAACAGCAATCAGTCAAGCTGCGGACGCAAATCAGACTAAAAGCTCAATTACTATAATTCCTACTACTTTAGCAAACCCTGCCGACTGCGTAATCCTAAGACTTGCGTTTCTGGTATTGGGTACACAATAATCTTCGTGTTACCCAATTTATCTGAGGAAGTAGCTTAGAGTCAAAAATATATTGAAATCATAATCTTTAAATAGATGTATCAAGTTAAATCATAATATTTATTATTCTTTTTACATGTCTCATGTACAGTTAGATACTTTATACATTAATGGATTTTTCTTATCGAAACATTTATGTGCGCAATGCCAGTGCTCTTAAACGGTGAAGGAAAACATCGTGAGTTAACTGGTTATTATTCTAACAGCGGCGATGGGTTTGCAACCTGTCACGCATGGAATATATCGCTACAAGAGTATTTTTTTGCCTGAAATGTAGCTTATGCAATGTTGTTGATAGTATCTACAAAAATCCTATTCGAGTCAGCTGCTTCACCCCAAAAAATTATCCCATAAGTAATTAAAAAGTGAAAGTAAGCAAAATATACAAATAATAAACAGCCCATATAATTATAGTCTGAAAAATTATATTTACAGGATTAAACGAACTCACCTGAGTGATGTTCTATCCTGATTATTTAAGTAATTCTTCTGGGATGACTGTTGTAGTATCGATACAATCGTGCTAAAATCCGCGTATCCAAAGCAACTCTGCAAAAAAAAAGTATAACAACCTGGCAACACAACTATCCTACAATCATTACGTTTAGAGTTAAGCATGTCAATGGGAAGCTATGAAGTCATAGCTGTTGGGAGGGTGGGACTTTCTCATCCCAGAAGAATTACTTAAATAATCAGGATAGAACATCACTCAGGTGAGTTCGTTTAATCCTGTAATTATTTTTCGTAATTATTCTGGGATGACTGTTGTAGATGTTTAGAGGGCTGAACTAACATAAAACCACTATAGAAATCACATTATTTATTAGAAATAAAATTGCACAACCTTTCCCCTAAAGATTAATTAATCATTTTCTTATAATTAGGCTCCTTTTAGGAGTAGATAATTGTTCTAAATCAAGTTAAAGTGAATAACCAAAAGCTGAGATCCAGGAATCATTCTTTCCCTAGTTATAACTATTATTATCATTAAAATCACAGCAATAATACCTATCATTAATTAACTGTTACATACTTAATGCTTCTAAAACTAGTTTTTTCCCCTAACTAGACTGCCAATTGCATTTGCAAAAGCAGCTTGAGCATTATCATTATTTCGCAGGGGTCTGTTATAATGTTTTGCAAAAGTCATTGACTTGGCAGACCAGCCTACTGCTTTTAAAATACTATCCACTGTAAGACCTTGTCTTAGGGCTTTAGAGGATGATGCATGTCGGGTAGAATGAGAGGTGAAAATTGAAACATCAATTCCACTGTCTTTCATCACTTGTTTAAGCCACCTGCTTATGGATTGAGTAGTAGCTCTTCTATAGGGTTTTTTAAAAGTAAGAAACAAGTACTCAAATGAATCATCCTCTTGTCTAAGTTGCCTTGTCATTTCCAAATAACGGCACAGAGATTTGACCGGGCAAATATCTGGGTTCTCTAGATAAGGTAGGCATATTTTTGATAAACACCTGCCTGGGGTTGATGTTTTTAAAATGTCCGACAGTATGATTTCCACTCCACTCTCAGTAACTATAATGTTCTTATGTCTTATGACATTTAAAGTCTGAATTCTTTGACCAGTTGTAAGAGCTAATAACATAGCTGTCTTTTTGGTAACTTTTTCTAAGTCTAAATCTTCAAGAGGATGCCATTGTTGCAAAAAAGTAAGAACAATATTCGGGTCCCAAGTGGACGTATATTTAGGTGCGAATGGCCTAATCTTAAATACTCCTTTGAACCAACGTTTCATACGATCGTCATTACCAATATGATTGCCTATTATAAGAGAGAGTGCCGAACGATGGCAGTTTAATGTTTGGTAAGAGGCACCCCTATTGAAAATTGTCATTAAATATGATAATACTTTAGGCACTGAGGCACACAGTAGATCTTGATCATTAGACTTGCAATACTGCCACCACTGTCGAACACAACAGTCATATTGTTTTAAGCTATTTTTTGATAAGGACTTAATCATTATTTCAATGGCACCATCTCCTACCATTCTTCTTTTCATAGATTGCCTGATAATGTACATGCCCCCAGGGTAAGATGTGGATGCAATGGGTGATGAGCTCTGGAAAAAGAGGTTAAAAGATATTTAGACGGTCCAAATATCATTATTTCTGAGACTGCCATAGACTTAATCAGGGGATACCAAGCCTGGGTGGGCCAAATTGGAAACACTAAAATACCTACAGCCTTGTCTGTTCTGATTTTTTGTAAAACTTTCAAAATTAAAGAAAATGGAGGGAATGCATAAAAGAAAAATTTACTCCATTTAATGGTGAAGGCATCTATATTCCATGCAAAAGGGTCTCTATGCCAAGACACATATTTGTAACATTTTGTGTTTGAACGAGAAGCAAACAAGTCAATCTCAGGTGAACCAAGGGATTCAACGATCCTATCAAATGTGTCTTGGCATAATTCCCATTCTGTATCCATATTTGAGCTGCGAGATTCAAAATCTGCTTCTTTATTATCCTTCGATTTAATGTATGATGCAAAAATCCATAAACCCCTAGCTTCACACCATTGCCAAACGTGTTTTGAAAGGTCATTAAGCAAAGGAAACTGGACAGAACCCATCCTATTAATGTATGAAATGGCAGTTGTATTGTCAATTCTCAATAAGATTTCACAATTTTTTAGTTTACTTGCAAAACATTTTAATGCAAAAAATGCTGCTAAAAGTTCTAGATAATTTATATGATATTGTGTTTCTTTTAGGTTCCAGCTACCTCTAGCTGTTTTATTATTACAGACTGCTCCCCAACCTGACAAAGAAGCATCAGAAAAAATCTCTGCAGAAAAGTTATATTGCTTAATTTGATTGGATTTGGTTAATATGTTTTTCTGCCACCAAAACAAATCTAATTTCGCTTCCTTATTAATTTCCATAGTATAATCATAGTTCCCCCCACTACGTTCCAAAGCTAAGAATTTCTCTCTTTCTAAAATTTTTGTGTAAACAAAGCCATAAGATATTGCCATGCAGACTGATACAAGATTTCCTAATAATATTGCAAAATCTCTAATAGTACATTTTTCAAGTTTTAAGAATTTATTTATAAGTATTAATATTTTTTCCCGCTTCTTTTTTGTAGGACTTAGAGTCATATCAATTGAATTTATTTCAAAGCCTAAAAATTCCCTTATATTTGATGGGGTGATTTTGCTTTTATCGGTATTAATGACAAAGCCCAAACACTCTAAAAGCTCATACACAATCTTGGTATGTCTTGCACAATCCTGATATGAAGCTCCTAGGCAAATTAAATCATCTAAATAAATTACAACTCTAATTCCTTGTTCTCTCAGACATTCTATGACAGGCTTTAATAGTTTTGTGAAAACAAAGGGAGCTGTATTTAAACCCATTGCTAGGCAATTATACTCATACAGCTTGTCATTAAACTCAAATCTCAAATACTTCCTATCATTTACATGAACTGGGACTAAATAGTAAGCATTTTTCAAATCTATTGTACTCATAAAGTCCTTTCTTGAGAGTAATTTACAAACAGTCCTTATATCCTCCAGTTTGAAATGAGAAGTTTCTATAAACTTGTTTAGGTTCTTCAAATTAAGAATAAACCTATGAGATCCATCATTCTTAGGTATGCTAAATATAGAGGAAACAAATTGGTCAGGAACAGTTTTGCATTGTGAAATTGCACCGATGTCTAAAAGTTTTTTAATCTCAGTCTCCATGATAAGTTTATTTGATTTATTTAATTTAACTTTAACCGGCTTACATCTTTGGACTGGCAAAATTGAAAAGGGTATTTTATAACCATTCAACCATTCTAAAACCGTGGGATCTTGAGTAATTCTTTTCCAACATATGTTGAAATATTGTAATCTACCAGCAAAACATACCTCTAAGGATATTTCGCACGGCCTCTGTTGGATGGGCCAGCCTGATGACCCCTGTCTGGGGGCTTGTATGAATGTCGCTGCTGCTGATATTGGCCCACTGGCCGCTGGTGATATGCCCCTCGTTTGCCTTGGGTCTGGTACTGGTGCGGTTGACGATGGGGCTGCTGGTAGTTTTTTGAACTTCTTTTATTATTTAGATGGCTTGATGATTTATTTGCTGCTATTCTCGGCTTAATAATATTAACAGCTCTTTTTATAGTGGAAAAAGATTTCACAGAGTCTTCCAAATTTGAATATAAAAATTCTCCCCTGCGGTTCTCTTTCAGGGCTTCTGTTAGGTTTTTATCCAAAAATGGACTTATCAGCTTTCTGCGAATGTCTGTGTATTGAAAATGTATGTTACAGATCAAACGAGAGGATTCTCCCAGTACCTTTATGACTTCCCCTTTAGAAAAATCTTTTTTCGACAGACTCTGAATAGCTTGTGCCATCTTAGCCACTGACTGACCAAGCACTAGCTGACGTTCTTGCAACTGCTTGTCTCGGATCTTTGCCGCTGGAGGCAAAATACAAGTCAACTCAACATTAATTTTGGGCGCCTCTAACAGCCTGCAATTATTTGGAATTTTCAAGTCGATTATTTTATCCTTCTCTGCTTTAGTGAATCCTTTTTCAAGGATGGTCTCCATCACCGAAGCCAAATTCGGATGAATGTCTTCACTGTAGCTTGTATCTTTAGAAGGCTCTCCCAAAGCTTCCGCTATCAGTGCCTCCTCTGCCTCTTCTAAAGAGTTTATATCTGCCTCAGGGATCTCTGCCTCTGGGATCTCTGTCTCTGGCATTTCTGCATCAGGGGTCCTTGCCTCTAGGCCTTCCAACAGGATTGGATCCACATCCAGTACAGATTCTTGATCTGAAAATTGTATGTCAGGGCTGTAGCTTTTTTAAAAATCTATAAATGATCTCTCTCCCACGGAGAGAGCGCAAAATTGCCACGCAAAATTGCGAAAGATATGCCTTATTGCGGCATTGTCCTGATTTTTTAGCTAAACATAACCCTTCCCACGGAAAGGTACATATTGTAACACAATATGTAATTAATTACATGTAGGTAGGGCAAGCCTAACCCTTAGCCCGAAGTTGTATCAGCTCGTCTTGCATGTAAAATAATTTTTATCATCATTTTCTGATTATATATACCAGCAGCTCCCAAAATGGCCGCCCGACGCCGGCCGGCATATTCCTACTAGGAATTTCCTAGCACTATGTGCTCTAAAAATACGCCTCTCATGTGGACTAGGTATGATTTGACGTGTAAATAACGTTGAATAGGGACGAAACAACTTTATAGTACATAAAGTTACAATTACAAGCCAAACTTGGAGAATCTCTTACCTTCCATATCTTCCATTTCGATTTGTCTTTTATATTTCTTTATTTTCCTTTCCAACTTCCGTATTTTCTTGTCCGGACTTGTAGCTCTACGCTTAGGCATGATGAATTCACCACACTACACACACAATTTACTGGTTTTTTAATAATTTTACAAAAAGTTTTGAGAATTCGCGTAAAAACGCCAACGACGCGGTAAAGCGCGAAAGAACGAATGATTGTAGGATAGTTGTGTTGCCAGGTTGTTATACTTTTTTTTTGCAGAGTTGCTTTGGATACGCGGATTTTAGCACGATTGTATCGATACTACAACAGTCATCCCAGAATAATTACGAAAAATAATCAAATATTATTCTGCATAACTTTATCACTATGAGCTCACGTTGGGTTACAACAAACAGTGCCAATCAAACACCAGTTCGCGCTGCATAAACCGAAGTGCAAGCGGGAAATGAAATCAACTCTACTGTGTTTCGGGCGTGTTTGTAATGATAACCTATCACAACGCTACGTAGGTGTCTGTTTGTGTGTGTATACAGAACTTCGCTACAATGCATCGGAAAGTAATAAATAATCTGTATCTATGTACTACTTTTTATTAAATTAATACATAGACACTTGATTATCGGTATACGTTTTATAATAGTATCAGTTGAACAACGGATATGCTTGTGAATCAATCGTTAGGACAGATTTGTATGAAATATTAAATGGATATTATAAACTATGAATGCAACTTTTTAAATTGATATCACGGAATCTAAGCCGCGGAAGAAAGCTAGTCATCAATTAGTTAAATATCAAAAATATATCATCCTCCGTAAGCTGAATCTTTCCAAAAAATCAGGTATTTCTTCTCAACCTCACGACTTCAGTGGCGCAGCGGGTGGGAGTCCGCCTGCGACGCAAGAGGTGGCGGGTTCGATTCCCGCCTCGGAGCAAATTTGTGGTCTGGGTGTTTATGTTTGATAAAAATATCTATCTATGTAAGTATATAATGTATTATATATATCTATATCAGTCATCTAGTACCCATAACACAAGCTTTGAGTAGCTTACTTTGGGGCTAGATGGTGCTGTGTGGATTATCCAGCATTGTTTATTTTATTTATTTTTAATATTATTTCCAGTCGATGTCGAAGATCACTTATGATATTCACCGCCACATAGACCAATAGATGGCCCGGTATTGTCTGGCATTGCAGGTCATTAGATCTCCCATTGCACAGATGTAAGATACAGCTGATAGAGTTCATAAAGTTAGTCGAACGTCTTTTTGCTTTGTTCGTCTTATTTATTCTGCCTTAAATATGTTATTATCATGAGCAGAAGCGAAAGCGTAAGCAAAAGTGAATACTAGGTGCGATCAACGTAAAATTTATGTTTATCCTTTGTTATTTTTTTCTTAGAATATTATGTTAGCGATGTTTCAAACTCATCCATGATTTTATTTCTTTGATATTTTATTATTCACGTGGGAAGTTGAGTGAATTAATGAGACTAGTAGGTATTTACTACGTCATAAGTGCACAAGTCAAGTGAATAATCTGCAAATTTGATTCGATATCGAACATCAATTCAAGAGTATGTATAGTGGATAGATAAAGGCCCAGATATGCAATGTCTGCTCTCTTTGCTTGCAACCTGTAAAACCTGATTAAACAGTAAGGGTATGACCCACAATAGTCTAATGAAAGGTCGCTCATTGCGATACGTGACTCAAAAGCAAACCAGTGGTTTGAAAAGATATTCCAGTAAACAGACAGAATAGCAGATTATTGTGAAACTAATATCCATATATTTTCTAGTAATATTTTCAGTCTTGCTCGTATTCCCAATGATTAGACTCAGTTCACACAAAGGTTGAAAGTGAGTTAGAGTGAGGCCTGAGGATTCATGATGCGTTCCCTGTAAGCTTTTCAGGCAGTAGATGTCCTAAAGCCTAAATAAAATCACGGGGAGATTCAAACGCTGATTCACTACTTACTTCGATCACGAGCTTCGCCTCTCTTAGGTTGGCATTTCCACTGGCTAAGATACTCATGCGGGTCGGGTGGAGCAAGTGAAGGTGAATGAATCACAGAACTCCAAATTGAAAACTCTTTTTGTATTCTGCGGTCACTTGGGTGAATGTTGCTTACAGTATTGAACAGAGCGCTTATATTGCTTCGTCTTGCATTAAAATACAGCGACCTGCGTTGCACATGAGATGTTGTCTGCTAGCCATTTATTATGTTAAGTTTTACCTTTTTATTATTTTTTATACCTACCCATTCCTTTTACATCGTTCCCTAAAATGCCAAGTGTCAGTTAAATGATAATTAAAACGCATATTTCTACAATAGGAATATACCTATCTACATTTAATTAATTTAATTGAGTATTTTACGATTTACAATTTTGTTTTCAAAATGAATTTTTGGTTATATTTAATACATAGGTAGCTAAAAGAAGCCACACAGATCTGTAGTCGTTTTAGGATAAGCACCACCGAAGAGATGAACTGGAGTTTTGCTCCAATCTATAAATAGCCGTGAATTTTTTTCTAATAATGATTCAGCTAAAGAGCATTTTTTGTAATTCTGTATAATAAATTCTATTGCTAAATTTTTCGCCCTTACCGGAGATAAAATATGAGTCATATCTATACTCTCATCTTGTTGGACATATAGGACTCGATCATATAACTCTACGTTTTTACAGACCTTCGGTCCAAGAGAGGGAGGCACTCTACCATCTTCATTATCAATATGAGACCGGTACCTGTTGATATCCGGAATATTTTCAAATCCTCCAACAAAACTCTGTTTCTTCTGATCCTCGTCACCTCCTAACACATGCCTCTCATTCAATGCATTCCCTAATTTAACATGCTTATTAAAACCGTGTGTATCCATATTTCGCTTTGAACTTCTTTTTGAATCCATTTTCTCTCGAACTTTTACCTTTTTATCATGTGTCGGCAAAAAGCCATGATTGTATTTCAATAAAGATACTGAATCTGTGTTATCATTTGACTGGTTGGAAACTTCAGAAGCCAGTTGTCTGCCCTTAACTATTGTTAGATCATCATCTTTTTCGACGCGTTTTTTGTCATGCTTGTATTTCAGACGTATCGAAGGATGCTGCTGCTTGTGGTTGGTTTCAGTTTCTTCGGATTCCATGTTTATACGACGCGGAGTGTAATCATTGTTATAAGACTTTACATTGTGCCATTTATTGGCATTTGCCAAACTTTTTGAGTACATGTCCTCACTATGAGCCACTGCTTGTGATTCCGTCTTTTCCGAATCACTTATAAGATATTCCAATGATTTTAAAAACGGAAGTACTGATTTGTATTTCTTGGCGGGGGGGATAGATGGATAATTAAAATTTTTGTGGTTCTTTATACCGTCCGAAGACATAAATGGTTGCGGTTTGTAAAAATCCTCAACACTGTGAATTTTTTCAACGGAGTCATAGCCAACGTTTCGATAAAAGCGATTTGCTGTCTTTTTTTTTGGCTGGCCCCTATTTGTTATTTCAACTTGCTTAGGTCGTGTCTGTGCATGTATCTTTAAAATGTTGCTTCTTAAATCGTTATCTAGAATCTGCACATTAATTTGTGGGGATTTTTTGGCGGTATCGTATCGTTTTTCAAGAATATTTCTTCTGCTAAACTGAGGAGGTGGACGAAGCTTGGTTATTTTAAAGTCTGACGCGTATGGATGCGAGTCTGATATTTTAGATAAAGGTATAGTTGGAGGAATTTTTCTGGTATTCTTTTCTCTTGATTGAAAATTTATACTTTTAAGATAATTTAACACAGTCCCAGCATATTTAGAACTTGTCCACTGACCATAAACTTTAGTGTTTTTATTTAAAGGTGGTGGAGTTTCTATTTCTGACAACGAAGAACTTGGCTTTGTCTTCATGGAATTTTTTTTTGGCTTGTATATAGACTCAGTCAAACTCTGTTTGTCAGTTTCAAGACTATTGTCAAAATAAATACTCGGAGGTCCTGGTGGAGGCGGCGTCTCAAATTCTGACACCGTAGAAAGTTTCTGGGTATCAGAGCCTAACATTTCGTTTTTAAATCCCGTTTCAGTGTGATATTTTCCTGTTGATCCGGCTTTATTTGATAAATTCCAAAGTTCGATACTATCTTTTTGTGTTGTTCTAAATTTATCAGTATTAAAATCTAAAAATTCTTTTTCCATCGAATCATCTCTCACTTTCAGGTTGCTTGATGACACATCAGTACCGACGTTGTGTTCTATAAAACTGTATGGTGTTTGAAATTTTATGTAACTTTTAGTGGAATTTAATGTAGGTGAGACAAATGTCTTTTCATAATTATTATGTATTTCGTCAGTTTGCAGATCACTTAAAATAATGTAGTTGTTTAAACTCTTATCTTCATCCTTGACTTTGTTTTTCGGAAAAAGTTTTTGTTCAAAAAGTGGATCTTCCCGCATTGTGTAATTCCTTTCTATAGTTGACATAAGTATCATGTTTGCTCCAAATATTTCTCCTTCCAATCCGTTAGGTGCTCCTAAAACAAGAACAATCGTTCTCTATTAGAACCATGACATATGTATTATCATAATTAAAATATCAGATGTAAGAAGCGATTTCTTATATCTGATATTATAAGCGTACCTATTTTTTTTTACACCTAATACTTGTTGAACTTACCGTTATGCGCAGTTCCATAACCGATTATGACGCTGCCTCCCGGGGGTAGTACGAAACCGTAGACCTGAAAAATACATAAGTAGTATACACAACGTGTAACGTTATACCCCTAAAACCAGGAAACATGGTTCTACAGTTCATGGCGAACAACTTAAGTTTTACTTTTTATATTTTGAAGGTTGTATGTGTATTCTGTGCTTAAGAGGTGCGTATAATATTTTGGTTGTATAAAGGCCGTACTTCTGGACACATATAACATTTTTTGTGTCTCTGATAGGTATTTTATTTTAGATCACCTTATAAACAGTGTTTATGTTGATTGAGGAATAGCTTACAAATTATGTTCAATGAACAAAAGTCTTAGGTATATGCATAAAGTTTTTGTACGTCTAAATACTTGCTGATTTGCCATGAACAATGTTGCACAGAGATTTTAGCAAGATTAAACGGTGACACAAAAAATTAAGCAATCGAAGCTTAATTTTTTCAAGGTGTTAAATAGCCCCTGGCGATCGTAATGTGAAGGAATTATATCTACGTATAGCAAATCAGCCTTGTAATAAGATCTAGTTTCGTAACTCGAGATATGTCAATTTATCGCATAGTAATTTTATTAATCTGTCTGCTCAGGTTGTGGCATGGCCTTCTTGACCCTCAAATTCTGCAAATAATGACGTAAATTTTCCTTAGCAGCATGGTCTTACATGCTTTGCTGTATATGTAATTAATAATTACTATTTATTCAATGTTCAAAATATAATGTATTGTCTACAATAAAGTAACTTACACTTTGAGCTGCCTCGCAGGATACGAGACGAGAGTCGATGTATAGTGCCCAAGCTCCGTAATCGGACTGGTAGGAAAGGCACAAGTGGCGCCAAACGTCTTTTACAATGTCGACGGGGAAGCTAGACATTAATTTTCCGTTTATGGAAATCTTTATGTAATGCCCACCAGTATCCAACCACAGCCGAATGACACGATTATTACCTTTTTCTGAAAATGAAAGCAAAATGTTCTGTACAGCCTTAGTATTACGGTTAAGCTTTGGTGGAGCTTCGGTCGAGCTTCGCCGAAGACCCAGCGTTTTCACAATACTGGCCGTATGAACTCTCGTAACAGCACGTTTTCGGCTTTGCTTAGTTGATTATTTATTCATTGGACATCTAATAAATGAACTAGAATATTTAGCGAAAACGCTTTATTGGTGTATCACTACATAGTATAGAACAAAGTCACTTTCTCTGTCCCTATGTCCCTATGTATGCTTAAATCTCTAAAACTACGCAACGGATTTTGATGCGGTTTTTTTTAATAGATAAAGTGATTTAAGAGAAAGGTTTATATTATGTATAATACATGCATGATATGTGCACCCGTGCGAAGCAGGGGCGCGCGGGCGGCGGGGCGCTAGTATGTTTGGGTGAATCAACTTTTAAGACACTCCTTTGGCAACATTATGAACAACTAAAAATAAAAAATATCGAAATATTATGAAAATATACTGTTAACATTTGCACAAGTTTATCTATTTTTAGGTTTTGCAGTGGGGCACGACATCTAAGCTAATATTAACGAGTTTTTTTAGAAAAAGTGACGAGGGTGCCTCATAAATATCCATTGCAACGCTGTAGAGCGACAATAAACCTACGCGCACCAGCTGAGAACTTAATTTAGGCTGGGGGGGCGGTAAAGCTAGGTAGAGATTTTTTGATCATACCAACTAAATATTAGACAATAATCGCCTTAGATGACACCAAGGTAGGCGTCATCTCTTGATAACGGTCATGAATTTTTATCGGTAACTGTAGAACTGATGTTTTGATCAAAGTTTGGGACAAAAGTTTGGATGCACGAAAAATATAAAATATTTGTCAAACTTTTATAAATGTTAACTTTAAACGTAAGTTTATCTTTTTCTGAATCATAATATTGGGTAAAAAGGCTGTGCATTCATACCTTTTTTTTAAGATACGTCCTAAATTGTATCGTCATCTAGGCCTGGGGACACATGTTTTTTGTATGGATAGTGCTTATGTTCTGCTGAGTTACCATAATAAAGTCAAAAATTTTCCTATTAACTATAAAATACTATGAAACTAGCATGTTAGGAAAGGATCTAAGTTTACGTTAACATCAAAACAAACATATTTTATAAGGAAATTAGGATTTTTATGCTCTTTGCATGACAGGGACACAAAAGGAGTGCCATAAAAGTTGATTCATCCGTTTATAAAGTACCACTAAGACAAGAAATATTGTTTGTTTTTCTGAGTAAAAAAAACTAATAATTTTTGTAGCCATTGAGTTAGTATCGCTACTTTATTCTTATAACTTTTTCGACCTGTGGTACATCTTGTTAGAAGGGTCGCAATCGGAAACCAGGTACTTTTTCCTGTCTTTAAGTGGAGCAGGTCTCGTGGTCAAGATGTGGTGGCCAGTTAAATTACCTATAGGTACACTGTATGTCTTACGTTGATGGATGCAGGGTTTGCATCGTAGGGCACGTTTCTATCGTGTGTGACTTGCGCGGCAATGCTTTGTTATAATAGGTGATGGTTACGAGTTGACATAAGGTGGGCCATAATGTTAAATGTCTCTACTAGTGATGGGACGGAACCTCGGGAGGCGCACTTATTATTTCACCACACTTTAGACAAGACAAAAATAAAAAGACCGTTAAATGTCTTTGATTCTTAGTTTCTGTACTATGTTTTTATCTTTTGTTTCTGTGTTTACCCTCAAAGAGAAAGTTATTCACTGTCCTCTTAAAAATGGATCGATGGATACAGTTTCATGCTCTCGCTAAAAAATCTTTTTGTGTTACTCAATATAGGATAAGGGTCATCGCTGGTTGAATGGTTTGTCACCCTACTTTGCTCAATGTGGTGTGTAAAACATTGAACGATGCATGGACACGTCCATCCGTCAGTATAACCTCGACATTGCTAAACGATAGCTACTTTAGTGACAGTGAGTGAGTGCTGGATATTAATGTTCAAACACAACCAGGTAGCTACTTTACGAATCAGGTCATGCACTTTCGATTTAAACGCGCCCTAAATCAATACAACTTCACGTTCTCTTTATGATGTCATTTTTGGGTTTTGAGTGACGAAAGTAAAGCAAAATCAAAATGATGCAATATAAAACTCAAAATGCAATAAGTTCAGCTTAAAAGTGGGTTAAACACCGTAGGATAATGCAACCATATTTGCTCAATATGATTTTAATGTTTCGGTACAACAAATACCTACAGTTACTAGACCTAAAGATATGCAACATATTCATTGTAAATATTACATTTCACAGCCTAAAAAAAATAAAGCATGCTTTTATTTAATGTGTTCATCAAACTGAGTCCTAATACTTCCGGATAGTGTTATCTTATATTACGTAATTACGTTATTTACGTAATTTTATACATCTTAGTTAATTATAACAGAGCTAATACTCATTGGTTTAGGAGGCGGGCGTTGAGACTGTATTGCACCACAGTTTATAACTACGAGTATTATTGCAGTCTCATCGTTATTTTGTAACTTGTGCACTTGTATAATATTGTTCTGAAAAAATATTATTATCTTAATCGGCTGTGATTTTCGCTGTGAACCACTGTTATCGTATAAGTACAAAACTTTTTTATACAACTAACAGCAGCAGCTGGCTGGATATTAAGTCAGACGCGCGATAGGAACGTGCTCTACGATGCACTGCTATGCGTCCATCAGCGTCCAGAAATACAGATGTTAGGCCTCAAGTGGCTGTTATTTGACTTTTGTTTTATAGATAGACTAGTAGCGCCCTACGGTTTCACCTGCGTATCAAGGCGTTCCCACGCGATAAAATGTAGCCTATGTGTTATTCCAGACTATAGTATATATCTGTGTCAATTTTAACCAAGATCCGTTCAGCTGTTCTTGAGTTGAGTAGCAAACATCCATCCATCCATACTTACAAACTTTCGCATCTTTGTATAATATTAGTAGGATAGATAACTGTATTGATTACCACAACAAAATAAAAAAGATTGAATTTATAATCGGATGTAGACACATTCACAACTCAATTAGACAACGGTAACTGGGTCAAAATACGCTTACAAGTTAGGGAACGTACTCATACTACGTGACCCGTTTACGGGAAGGGGGGAGTCTTTAAAATACTACGGTCAGTCACAGGAGCGGGGTGGCTCAGGTTTTTGTCACGTAGTCGATCTTACTGAGAGAAATCTCGTATTTTTATTAAATTAAGTTACTGTAAGTTACATAATGGTATAGCAATATTTCACAAATGATGTTCTTTTCTATAATATATAATTCACTAGTAATTTAAGTATTCATGCAGTCTTATGCAATAAAGACAAATTATGCCAAATTATATTTTTTTTTTATTTTTGCCTGTGAAATGATTAAAAATCATAATTATGAATTACTAAAAAAAACTAAAAAAATAGGTCACGTAGTATGTTAGTCTTGTTATGTACGTTCCCTTATGTGACAGAATGTAAAAATAAATAAAAGCGAATCGTCATAAACGAGGATGCGAGGGAATCAAAGGCATAACAAATTGTTGTTTTTTCATTAGCAGCAGTTGGAGTCCTGCCTGCGGAAATACTAGGAATTTTCTCATATTTTTATGAGTCTACAGTTACGTAACATGGTTTCTGTTGATCTTAAATGAATAAACTGCAGCGTGTACGAGAGGATTTGAATAAATATACCATTTTACTAGTTTTTTATGTCACTTTAATTAAAAACTTATAGATTAGGAACAGCTACACGACTTTATTACGAGTACACATGGATAGTTTTCTCAGTTCCGTGCATGGATACGCTTCTGGCTATATACTTCTCGCTTTTATAATAATATTAATAGATATTTATTTCAAACAGACATAAAACACGACACGAGCGACGACCTCTGTGGCGCCGCGGGCGAGATTCCGCCTGCGACGCTAGAGGTTGCGGGTTCGATTCCCGCTTCGGAACAAATTTGTGTACGATCTGCAGAAATTTGTTCCGTTGGTCTGGGTGTTTTCTATGTATGATAAAAATATCTATCTATGTAAGTATATAATGTATTAAATATATTAGTCATCTAGTACCCATAACACAAGCTTTTGAGTAGTTTACTTTGGGGCTAGATGGTGCTGTGTGGATTGTCCAGCATTATTTATTTATTTATTTATTAAACACAGTAAATAGGTACAGACAAAAGTACAAAAGGTTTATGTCCTTGTAAGTGCAAGCGCCATTATTCGTTAGCTCTTTGTAGCTTGATAGGTATCCGTGTGTACTCAAGAGAAGCTAGGTATTTGAGGACGTCTTAGATATTCTCAAATAATCTTCAGAGTAGGTTGTAGTATAATTATTACATTTGGCACATACATGTCCATATTTTGCACATCTTAGAGCTACTAACTAGCTGCGGCCCGCGATTAAAATAAGTATGTCCTTTTTCTCTATGTCTTCTACTCCCTCCCTCCCTCTGGACCCCAAACCCGCCCTCCCCGCAGTCTATCCCACGGGAACCAAAATTTTACCGGGATAAAAAATAGCCTGTCATTTCCTGACCCGCTAAACTAAACTACCTATGCCAAATTCAAATTCAAAATATGTTTATTCAATAAAATCACAAGGATCATCTTGAAATCATGCCGATCCTTTTCTTTATGAAAAATTGAAACAAATATATCGCACGGGAACCATACATTTTAACGGGATAAAAATTTACCTATGTGCTATTCCAGACTATAATCTATCTCTGTGCCAAATTTTATCCAGATCCGTTCCGCTGTTCTGGCGTTATTGAGCAACAAACATCCATATATCCATCAAAACTTTCACATTTATAGTATAAGTTAGATTGACTTACCGACGTAAGAGAATATATTTTGGTCATTTCCAAGGTCGTAAACACGTATCCAAGTACAAAAAGTAAATTCTCTTAGAGGTGGTGTCTCGACGTCATATTGAAGAAACTGTAAAAGCGGCCAGTGGAATTATGTGATCATTAACCTTAGTTTGTTTGGTATATTATGTTTAGCTGTAAGTCATCGAGTTATATCATTTCATCTAGTACTTTGATTAATGAGATTTGTGAGAGTTTTCTTCAAACTTGAATGTAAAATACTTCCCCAGGTAATTTTAACATTATCTTCGTGACCAAAAGACTGTATGTTCTATGTCGACGACGTGAAGATTCTTATTACATTAAAATGCAACATACCTGGGCGTATCCTTTCTGCGTGAGAACGATTTTGTAAACCGGTCGATTTATCGCGTTTACAGACACGAAAATAAAACACACGAAATAAATCGGCCATGCCATTACCATTGAGAGAACTGACCTACAAAATATCAGTTATGTTAATGCCATCGTAACTTTAATGAATAAGTATAATTTTTATATGGCTATATGATTAAAAAATAAGGTGTCTTAAGGTTACCGAATTTCTTAGTGATTCTTCAAAATGGTTTAACACTCAATGGTACTTCAACAATACAATAAGCTATTTTATCTCGAAAAAGATGTCTAAGTATGTGTTTTCTGTAGGAATACAAAGTGCCAACTGAAGAGTTTGTTGCTTGAAACAATTGTTAGTTTATTAATAATGTTTACAAACCGCTTTGCCGCTGCACACATTTTTACGTTCTGATTGTGCCACAGAAAATAATTTATCTGCAATATCTTATAGCATTGGTGGCAGTCGAGAGTGATGAATAACCTCATTTGAATGCAATTTAGTCATAGTTTAAAAGATGAAAATATTTATACACTGTCTGTGATGCTAATAATAATTTATTTAGCAAAAGAAGCACATATATTGGTACATACAATTTGATGCAGACAAACAATAAGTGATCGAGAATTTACATGGCTTGTGCATAATTAGAGATTCAAGACCCTAAACTAAGTCCATACAAACAATAAGTGATCGAGAATTTACATGGCTTGTGCATAATTAGAGATTCAAGACCCTACACTAAGTCCAGACAAACAATAAGTGATCGAGAATTTACATGGCTTGTATGTAAATAATTAGAGATTCAAGACCCTACAATAAGTCCTTGCAGACTTGTGCTGTATGTAGGTGTCCCTTCCAGATGACGTAGTACAGAAAAAAACAACCATAGCTTTAATATACACAAAGAGAAATTCAACAACCATATTCAACTCAGCTACGAATCGTAAAAAGGCAATGTGATGACATACATGACAGACTTGATGACAATTCATAATATTTAGGTAATAGTTGTGCCCCGCGGTTTTACCGGCGTAGATTTAAAAACCGTAATTCCCACGGGATAAATAGTAGCCTATGTGCTATTCCAGACCATAATCTATCTCGCTGCCAAGTTTCATCCAGATCCGTTCAGCCGTTCCGGTGTGAAAGAGTAACAAACATCCATCCAACTAAAAGGAAGGAAGTAAGGAGGAGGAAGTAGGATGTACATTGACAAACTTGTCAATCTGCCACCGACTATATAGTACTCGTACCTACCACGTATTGATTATAATAATTGTTCAGTGCTAGTAACATACCTGCTTGATGACGTATTCAAAGGACGAATCCAATAGTCCTCTCGCGTTCAATTTTCGCAACGTGCCATCTTTTATATGAACTTAGTTCAAAGGTATGTGATGACGCCTGTAGTTTTTTATGTGTAAGTAAGCACTATTGCATTATGTGGAAGATTATATCTACCTTGGCCAAATAGTATCCTTCGAGTCCAGGCAAGACAAGGAAATCGCTCGGCGAACCGAAAATGCCTGGAGGAGCTATTGGGCCTTGGGAGATCTGATGAAAAATCCCGATTTCCCACTGTCATTAAAGCGAAAGCTCATGGACACATGCATTCTCCCCGTCTTAACATATGGTGCGCAAACTTGGTCATTGACGCAACTTCAAAAGTCCAAAATCAAGGTTTGCCAACGTGCGATGGAGCGCAGTATTCTAGGTGTCAAGTTATTGGATAGAACCCGTAACACAGAACTGCGCTCACAGACACAAATCACAGACGTAGCTTCGAAAGCCGCTAAGCTGAAGTGGAATTGGGCTGGTCATGTCGGCCGTATGCCAGGTGAGCTGTGGGCAAAGATAGCCACTGATTGGCATCCTGACCCAGCGAGAAGG
Source organism: Plemyria rubiginata (assembly GCA_963576535.1). NCBI lineage: Eukaryota > Metazoa > Arthropoda > Insecta > Lepidoptera > Geometridae > Plemyria > Plemyria rubiginata. The sequence continues at coordinate 2,585,183 of OY754905.1, forward strand.
CGACGCGGCCGACCAAAACGGAGATGGAGGGACGAGCTCGATGTTTTCCTGACGGACTGGGCAAACATAGCCCAGGATCGCGATGTGTGGAAGGAATGGGGGGAGGCCTTTGCCCAGCAGTGGGACCCGGAGGGCTTATAATAATAATAATAATAAGCACTTTCATTACGAGATTATTGTATGAAATTCGGAACGGAAACAGCTTTACGACTTCGATTCCTAGGGTACGGTACAAATCCCCTCAGCTTTCTTATACGATAGTGCCAACTCGTGATTCTAAGGGGATTTAGCTCGAGGCTCGAGGTATAACATTAATAAACTGAAACTGAAACAGCTTCACGGCTTTGATCCCTAGGTACGGTAGGTATCGTACGGTAGATATGAGTTGAAATTTCTTAGCACCAAGTACTAACTCAAGATTCTTTGAGGATGTCTAAGGGGGGTATTCAGAGGTACGTCGAAACATTACTTTTGGCACAAACCTCCACTTTGCAGTAGTTATATTCCATACGTGACAGGTTGCAAGCCCATCGCCACTGTTAGAATACTTACTGATTGAGAAGTATTGAAAACATATTTTATTTGAATTTTCATTATGCACGACCACATTCAAACCAATTCGCACGACCGTACGATCATGGCTCACTGCCAGTAGACTATCGTACCTGTAAGATACTTTGGTCCTTATATCCATTGCTTTATGTTATTTTTTCTGTTGTCCAGCAGGCCAAGGCCCCTGCCTACTACATCGGAAACCAAGCGCCGAGTACACTGCCTCGAGGCGGGCCTATGCTACATGCTTTTCCACAAGCAGCACCACCCGTGCCTGCCGACCGGGTCAAAAATATCCCTGCAGGAGGTAAAAAATCATATTATTTTCAGTTTTAATACAGTACCACTTGTATTTTTTCGTTTAACTTTATCGAAGGAGATAATTACGTAGGGTGTTATACGCGTGTGTTGGATAACTGACTTATATCACATCACAAACAAGTAGGTAAAATAGATTTATGTTATCAATTTATCAGAAACCATTATTTTTTATCAAATAAATAGAAGAATATATTTTTCATTTTCTTGATCCTGAACGGACAGTTGATTCAGAAGTGCGTGTGAGCTAATAATTAAAGAAAGAGTGATTGTCGTACAGAGAGGCTGTACCTATGTCTAGGTTGCACGCCAGCCAAGCCCACCCGTACGTACATCCCGGGCAGTGGGTCAGAGCGCAGTTTCTCCTTCGTGGCTGCTGAATGCCCTCGGCTTGAACAACTGTATACCATCCCCGGTACCACCCTCTTATTCACGACAGTAAAATTTATCCTTACTTTTATTTTGCCTCTAACGCATTTTTTTTGCAGCTTCGCCTTCTTATAAGCCATCTCGTATCAACGCTTGGTCATTGTTGTTCTTCCGAAAATTACTTTTTTACACTATACATATTATAATATTTTTTCCAATTGTTTTATGTCCTTAACATCCTCCTAGACAAACCTTTATGATTCGTTATGTTTCAATGAAAAATAGTCCTAACGAATTAATACTGTCCTATTAGGATTTGAAAACTTTCATTTGAAGGGCTCATTTTGATAAAAACTAGGCACTATTTCGGAACTTATTGACATATAATTGCATGCTTTAATTATATAATTAGCTTTTCGAAATGTTGATCTGGTGATTGTCTGCCGGTTCTGACAGCGCTACCGAACCATCTTATACTAGCTTCGTTTAAATTACACATATGTTTTGGTTCTCAATGTTGTGATGATTGCGTATGGTGTTACGCAGGGTTTGTCTTTCATGTTCCGTTGTTACCTGCAGGCCATGACGGCTATATGTCGTCACCGGAGCGCAGTGTCTCCAGGGCCCCTTACGAAGATCCTTATTACACGCAATTCCTTGGTCCTGTGGCAGCCAGAGCAGCGATAACTCCGGTCATCGATGAGGAGAATGGGTATTTTTTTATTTATCTATGTCATACTTGCAATCCACGATGTTCTTTTGCTCTGTCTAGACATAATCAGAAATATATTTCTGATTAATGTTATTTTCAGGGATTCCGTTATTATTGACGACAACTATAAAATGTACGGCACCATGGGCGCTCCGCGGCCCGTGCCACGACCACAGTTTGAGTCAAGGTACATACCATTACAAATTTGGGTGTTTTCTATATGTATAATACAAAATATCTGTCTATCTAAGTATATAATGTATTAAATATTATCTAGTGCAGCCGTTATCGAGTACCCATAACACAAGCTTTGAGTAGCTTACTTTGGGGCTGAATGGTGCTGTGTAGATTGTCCAGCATTATTTATTTAAGTATTTAACCATTGTTAATTCGTAGACAAATTTCAAAATTCATCTTGGTTGTTAAAATCGCTGTTTTATTATATAAGTTAGTAAGGTAAGCATGCCATTGCGATAAATTATGGCACGTGCGAAGGGCTTAAGATATAGATTAGACGCAGCAATTTACAGTTCAATCATAGCTTGTGCTATTATCATTAGGTTTTAGTTTATCAATAGGTTTTAGTTAAGAATAAGACTGAACCAAATTTCTAGAGTACCTCCTCAAATGGACGAAATGCAACGTATCCGAGTAGAGAAGATGGAGAGACAGCTTGCGAATCTGACAGGGCTCGTGCAGAAAGCTTTGCAGGCGCCGGGCTCTTCCGGGACACCTCCGGCCGTCGCCCCACGGCAGGATATCAGTTACCAACGAAATGGAACAGGTACCCAACCATAACTATGAATACTCAATAACCGTACGATGTATTGTTGCTTTGACCTCGATCAATGTTTTAGGTACATATTTTTCAAAATTTATATTCTTGACTGAATTGGCTTTAATTTAATTGGAATATTTGGAATAAGTCGCGTTGAGAGGCGTGGTGCCTAATGTCCCGTGCCTTTCCCTGCACTCAGATGCGGCGCGATTTGCGACCACCGAGAGGCCTCCTAAATTAGGGAGAGATAAATTTCGTAAGTGTAATTGAGACGCGATGAGTTCTACCGATGCATTACTAATGTCTTCTGCTAAGCAAAGCAATTCGAAATTATTGTCTGCTAACTTTTGTTTTGATTTTACTTAAAATACAACTAACAACCAAAGATGAGGATTATAATGAATTTACGAGTAGTTAGGGAGAAAAACAAAACCACAAAGCAAAGTTCCACCACATTCCAATCGCAAACTAGAAAACGCAAAGCCTATGGTGCTTCCGCACATCTGAGTTGAAGAGAGAAAGCGTCGCTTTCACTCTTTAGCTAATAAAGTGTACAGTCAGTCAAACAATGACACCGCGGTTGAGTGTCCTATTGACCAAGTTATTGATGGTGACATTAGTATTGTATCGAGCATTGCGAACATGCAAATTAAGCATCCACCCACGCAGTTAGCTTGCTTGCCGACTCTAAATTGTTTGTTCTTTTGTTTCCAGCTTTCATCCGACGATGATTGTATTAGGTTATCCAAAAAAACATAAAATGTAAATATTTATCGTTTGTGACCTTGACGATATGCTGTGAGGCACTGACCTTCACCTGATACAATCGTTGTTTCAAAATTCATTTCGATAACTTAAATAAATATGAATAAGTAATGATCAAGTTTTTCATGAGATTCGCGACTCCAAAGTAGCTAGCTTCACAGTAATTCAAGCGATCATGTTCGTTTTTACCCCATACCATCTTTAAAACATTGAGTTATAAAGTACCTCTACAAACATTCTGGTAACTAGAATCTGGAGATCAAATCATTACATCAATTGCTCGCATTTTAGTTTGAAAACTACCTGAGTACATGTTATAGAACCTTTTATAAATTCGTTTTTTGAATTTGTTTTTTTCACTGAGACCAATGCTGTTATCTTCGCAACCTATACTAAATCTGCAAGTCAACCACCAAATCACTTTAAACTAGATTTTATTGTCATAATTTTCAAACGCACATAATTTAATAAAACCCGGCTCAAAAGCCAATGATCTCGCTAAGGTACTTACTATAATAACATTAATTAGTGTTGAATAAAAAACATGTTTTAGTAGGTTATCCTGTCAAAATAGTTAGATACTTGGATAGTCAGATACAACTAACGGTTTGCTTGATCAAAACTCATTTGTTATTTCAGAAAAGTCTGTCTCCTTTGAGAAATCAGTATCATTTAGTGATGACCCACCAGATATGAATTCACCCAAACAGCACTCACCTCAGCATTCAGGTATGCATACAAATCATTGTTTTTAGGGTATGGTTCCCTTTTCCTGTAATAACCAGGTTTTGGGTAGAATTGAGCATAACGTAGATACATTATTTATCTAAGTATATCTATTACACTGTTTATATGTTATAAAGCACAGGGTGTCAACCGATCATTTTTTGGTTGACGAATTGTGATGTAAAATTATGTACGTATCATTAACCCTGTTACATAGTACATATTTCGATAAAGAAGTTATAACAAAAGTATTTTTTTAATTACCGCCACCGAAGTACGGAATTTCATACGTATTTGAATAATGAAATAAATTATTAAAATTATACTAATCAAGACGAAGATGCTAAAATATTTTGTTTTAAGATAAAATATTCGTTCGCCATATAATCACTATGAGCCATCACACACGGTTATATGATATATATTTTCATATTACGGTATAGTAATTACAGGCACATGAGGCTTAACATCCGTATGCCTCAAGTTGATGGACGCAGGGCAGTGCATCGTAGGGCACGTTCCTATTGTGCGTGACCTACGGGGCAATGTTTTGTTTATAGGTGATGGTTACCACTTAACATCAGGTGGGCCATCTGCTTGTTCCATCAGCTAGCTGTATAAAAAAAAAATACTAAGGTACTGATCGATAGTGCGAATTCATCGATGCCTCAGAATGGAAATATTTGTTAACATTTTCAAGAGAATGAGATCATAATATAATATCGAATCTTTTCAGTGCGTGATATACCTTATGATGCTATAATATTTTATCGTAAAGATGAAATATCTTAGAACCTTCGTCGTCTGAGATACACGCTAATTCGTAACCGAGACTAATATCTAACATACTTTTCCAAATTTTGTACCTAATGTTATTTTCTTTTTTAAATATATTAAAGTATAATGTATTTGGTGGTTTCGATACAGTGTTATGCAGTTTAGTAAAATTACGTGTTGACCACTTAATGAGCAGTTGACACTTTGTGATTATACGATTATAATTTGTTAACTTGAACTTTGTTATTTGTGTTAGAAACGGGCTCATCTGTAAGACGCTCAGTATTTATTAGCTCCCTTAATATATGGTTGGACAGTAAGTACTAACTTCATTGATTATTTTACACTCGTGTGGTTGCGGTTTTGGATGCTTTGATGTATTGATTAACTGTTGCATCCCGTTTCGTATAGCAGTAGGTATTGGGAATACTCATCTAATAAAGTCATTTCATGAATCAACACAACAATTTTTGTTTATCGTTTATTTTAGCTTCATGAAAATGGTCGGGAAATTCATTATTTATGTATTCTGTTTATAATATTTTGGGTTAGTCAAATTATCTACAATTGGTATATTTTAGTCGAAAACAACTCGTTTTCATGTTCATGTTTTATATTAGAATCAGTAATTCCAATACTCATACAATACTGTAGGAAAAACCTTCAAGAAACGAAGACAAGATATAGAAACGTATTTTGTCTTCGCTTTCAAAGCTAAGCGCCGTGCTCGTACGAACTGTCTATCATTCTTGTAGTTGTTGTCATAACCATGTTCATAATTCTTGAATTTCTTTCCGCTTACTTCTTTGCAATAGCTGATACGAAACCAACAAAACCGGCAATAAAGTCATCAACGTTGCCGCGGACATCATCGCAAGGTAATACTTGTATACATTTACTTGCACCCGATGCTTGAGGTTCCTACCCGTATCCGTAGCTTCGAATCCGAGTGCTGGGGAGCGTATTAACCCTTACCAATTGCGTGACTTAAAAGCGTAAGAGCTTCTTTGTCGACAGCTTTTTCATCTGTTATGGTAAAACATTTACGGGTAATGTAAACAGAGGATGTTTTTCAGAGCGAGACCGCTTGAAACCTGCTCCGCCGCCGAAGCCGGCCGGTTTGTCAGGTCAGCAGCTCACGATGGTGCCGCAGAGGATGATAGGCATTAACGTATCTTCCGACTTCTTCAGTCAGCTGCGCTTGCTGCAGAAACAAAGTCGAGATTTGAGGATCGAGGTACATTCACTTTTCATAACTTCTGATTTATGTGCGAATGTTTTGGCGATGGCGAAAATAGCATGAGATGTATTATAGTAGTAATCTTTCTTTCATCTTTAAAATGGCTCTATAGACAATCTTGCCAGTGTCCAGTGATTCAGATATTATACTATTTGGAGATAAGTTTCTAGTCACGTCAGTACAAAGTCAAGTCAGTCATTTGTTTTGAAGAAAATGGTGTCGGTTTTCTTTAAAACATTGGAAACATTTTCGGTCAAACCACGATATGACTTATTACAATTTCATCCCAAATGCTTACACGTTGCGCTAAGGCCTCAAGTAATGTTGGTTAAAATGACACCGAAATTACTCAACAAAACTCAAAATAACACTAGAAAAACAATTAAAATGAAAATGCTATGTAGCTACGTAAAATGACAGAAAAGGAATCCCTAGTAGTATATTTAAATTGTGTTTTAGTTTACGAAGGGTTTTGAATCGACAGACACGTAACCTGCGCCGCTCGACTCTTGGACACGCGATGCAGATGCGACAGATGATGGGAGAGACTATCATTCAGATTGGAAATTTGGCCGAGGCTTTCGCTGAAGCGGCCCCTGACACGGTAACGTTATTATATCTTTCTAAGATCCACTCTTCTACACTTGGACGATATCTGAAGGATTTTTCTCCTTTTGAAAATCTTATAACTAAGAGTTATGATTGCAGCAGCTGACCAGGGAAGAAGAGATTTATCGTCAAGACATGCTTCTGCTTGAAAACGATCTGTACGAACTGGAGGCGACGGTAGAGCGCTTGCGAGGCCAAGCCGCCAATAGGTATAAGTACGTACCCAATCTAATCACTACATAGTATAAAACGAAGTCGCTTTCTCTGTCCCTATATCCCCATGTCCCTATGTATGCTTAAATCTTTAAAACTACGCAACGGATTTTGATGCGGTTTTTTTTATAGGTAAATAAATAAATAAATAAATAATGCTGGACAATCCACACAGCACTATCTAGCCCCAAAGTAAGCTATTCAAAGCTTGTGTTATGGGTACTAGATAACTGATACACTTAATACATTATATACTTACATAGATAGATATTTTTTTATTATACATAGAAAAAACCCAGACCATCGGAACAAATTTCTGCAGATCGTACACAAATTTGTTCCACGGCGGGAATCGAACCCGCAACCTCTTGCGTCGCAGGCAGGCTCTCGCCCGCTGCGCCACAGAGGTAGACTGATTCAAGTGGAAGGTTTATATGTATAATACATGCATGCATGATATGTGCACCCGTGTGACCCGTGTGCACCCAAAATCGAAATGTAATTGATTATTGTACATAGAAACATTATACAGGATTGTCATTACAAAAGACATTATAAAAGCGAGCTTAGCCCTAAAATTTATAAATAATTATTTTGTTTATTAAATTACCCGTAATGTAGGAAATAACCCTAATTCCACCTATTTCAAATTTTAGGGAAACAAGAGTGAACATGGCAGACATCGAACGCATAGCAATGGTGCTATCAAAAAGCAGCAAAACTGTAGCCGATTGGAAAGTCAAGTTTCCAGTTCTACAGGAGACCATGAAAGCCAAACTATCTGCGGAAATGGACAAGGTATGCCTGCTACCGCCATCTATGATTCAACTTGCAAACGTAGAACAGGTGACACGAACGTATGTACTTACTCTAACTACATCAGAGGTAAATACCACCGGTGGTCTAGTGGGACCCCGCCTTCCGATCGTAAGGACGTGGGTTCGATCCCGGTCGTGCACCAATGGATGTTTCCTATCATCCTAAACGGTGAAGGAAAACCTCGTAAGGAAACCGGCATGTCATTGAACTTAAAAAGTTCTATTACATGACGTGTCAAGTAGAAGAACAGAAGACAGCCAACTCATTGTTGTGTCACCAGTTCTTTCGAAACAGTGTGGTGGAAGGATTTACAACTTACCTAAACCCACAAATATTTGAAGTCAAACCAACGAAATATAATGACCCCCTAGGTCAGGACTACTGTTGGTGTTATTTGTTTGTACATGTTTATGAAAGCACTTAGGTAGGTAGGTACTGTCGCAACCGCAAGATATTACAAGCACGTGTGAAAACTGTTCTAGTGATGTAAGCTACGAAATCTTTTAAAACACATGATTTGTGTTGAGCGAGCCAAGAATAAGGAAAAATATAGATATTTTATTAAGTCAAAATATGTTTATTCAATAAAATCACAAGGATCACCTTGAAACGTCTTAAAACTAGGTGACTCTAGGTGCCAGTTCCATGCGACCAACGCCGAGCAGGTTTTTTTTTATTATTATATTTACAAATAGGAAAAAACTCTCTTTCATAAAACTTGAAACGACAAGGACGGCTATAACTTTATCGCTGCCTAAAAATGACTGTAAACGGGCTAAAAAATGTGGCAATTTCCACTTGCAATTGAGCTGTCTTGTTCACGCAAATATACAATTAAGTAAGCAGGACAGTTATACAATTGCCCCAATAAATTTCCACAAAACTAACCCCTTTACCGGTCGCTTCAAGGTGCATTATAAACGGGCTAGTTTCGGTGCAACTTATTGTTGCAATTGTATATATATATATGTATAGCTGTCCTGCTTACGATCTATTTGCCTGAACAGACGGATAGACAGTTGCAGCTTGAAATGGTCGCAATTTCTAGGTCGTTTATTTTAGGCTTAATTAATGGAAAAACAAAAACACAAATATTGAAGACCTACACAAACTATTCCTGATTTTAATTTTTCGCTTTTTTCTCTGTGCTTGTGTGACATATGGATATGCATAAGATCAGCTTACGAACTGCTCGGTTATGTCCTTGTAGTAAGGGTTATTTTTCATTAGCTTTGTGTAACTTGTTTTATCTGTATTGAAGGTGGTTCGCAAAGAGAAAATGCTTGAAGAAGAACCGGAGCGGCTCGAGCTGGCTTTGCGACGATGCAAGAAGCTAACGGGCACGCTGGTCACACTAAAAAGGTGAAAATTAATTGAATCACTTTCCACACACAGTCGCGAAATAGACTGACCAAAACTAAGCTAAGGCTTAAAATATGGGAGCCGATAGTTGATATACCGATTTACATAATACAAACATATAATTACATTTATTTGTAAACTAGCTGATCCCGCGGCTTTGCTCGCGCTCTTTTACATTGAAAATCTCATACAAACTTTCATCCCCTATTTTATCCCCTTGGGGGTAGAATTGATCAAAATCCTTTCTTAGCGGAAGCCTACGTCATAACATCTACCTGCATGCCAAATTTCAGCCCGATCCGTCCAGTGGTTTGGGCTGTGCGTTGATAGATCACTATGTCAGTCAGTCAGTCACCTTTGAGCTATATATATTTAGATACATAGTTAATAGCTATAAAATTGTATGTATAAAAAAAGTAAGTATAATACTATATTTAAATCATATTACCTACATGTTATACGTAGGTAAAAATTATGTAATATAATTAATAATATATTGCCAATTATAATCGTGGTTGAATAATTAAATATAATCATCATCAGCATCGTCAGCCTACAGAAGTCCACTGCTGGACATAGGCCTCCCCCATACGTTTCCAGGAAGAACGCTTATTAGCCCTTTCCATCCACTGACTACCCGCGATCTTAACAATGTCGTCAGTCCATCGGGTAGGAGGGCGTCCCGCGCTTCGCTTTCCTGTTTGTGGTCGCCATTCGAGAACCTTTATTCCCTAGCGGTTGTCAGTTCTTCGAGCTAATTAAATATATGTAATTAATAATATATTCACGACTTTGATCCCCAGGCACGGTAGATATCCCTTCAGATCTCCCAGTACCAACTAATTCAAGATTCTTTGAGGATGTCTAAGGGGAGTAGTCAGAGGTACGTCCAAATATTACATTTGGCACATACCCACATTTTGCAGTAATTAGTATTCCATACGTGACAGGTTGCAAGCTCATCGCCGCTGTTAGAATACTAACTGGTTTCCTCACGATGTTTTCCTTCACCGTTTAATTTTATTTATTTTATTTTATTTTATTATATCTTTGACGACCTCTGTGGCGCAGCGGGCGAGAGTCCGCCTGCGACGCTAGAGGTTGCGGGTACGATTCCCGCCTCGGAACAAATTTGTGTACGATCTGCAGAAATTTGTTCCGTTGGTCTGGGTGTTTTCTATGTATATAATAAAAAATATCTATCTATGTAAGTATATAATGTATTAAATATATCAGTCATCTAGTACCCATAACACAAGCTTTGAGTAGCTTACTTTGGGGCTAGATGGTGCTGTGTGGATTGTCCAGCATTATTTATTTATTTATCTCATTATTATATTATTGGCGACCGCGCTTGATTTGATGGTTTTGTGATGGAACAAAGATTTGCTGTAAAGAGATATGATTGAGAGGTGGAATGGTTTCAGGTTGGCCTGCGTGCAGGAGCAACGTTTGCCCATGGCAGACGGCAGCCTGTCCCCTGGCTCACTGCACGGATCTTCCTCCTGTCTCGCAGGGCCCGACGACTACTCTGAAAGTTCCGTTCCCCCAACACCCAACAACAAGGTAACCTCCACAACCTAATGTATTAAACTAACACATCATACTTTCACTTACAGGAAGAATCATAAGAGTTCTCATTCCACATTCGATTAAGGTGTTTTATCTTTACCCGTAAACGAGCGATTCTTGTATATTTTATACATAATCTGTATCATCGAAACGGCTCCAACGGTTTTCATGAAAGTTAGGGGTTTCGAGGGAGATAAATGGATCTAGCTAGAAATATTTTTTTAGGAAATGCTTTCTTATCCCTGTGTTTATGTTCAGCAATCGAGCAAAGCTCGGTTACCCAGAAATTAGAAGATATGATAATTATGAATAGAGCTATTTTTTACTCGAATAGTTATTGATTGTATGTATTTGTACTGTTTGATTCAGATCAAAACATTCAGGTGATGACTCACGTAGAGCTCTATTATTTAAAATGTTTCCTTATTCGATATCTGCATTTCCCCTTTCACGATCCCGAGAATCTTGAGTATTTTGTTGGAAATGAGATATAAAGGGCTATTTTTGGAGAATAAAGCCGATAAGCCTTTTATTTTTTATGGCATATTTTTTGATTCTAGACAAGAATAAGTTAAATATGAAAGAACTCATCAGTTTTCTTCTAACTAAACATGTTTTTATGATTGCGTGCAACCTATTAATTGCATTACAGAAATAAACAGGTGAACATTACGATTCTAGTTGTCTGATACTTGTAACGATATTGCGCTTAACAATTGCAGGTTTGCCAAAAGTTATAAAATTTGCATTTTTTTCCGACTCTATGATGTTTATTTCTCGTTTGCTCCCTTCACCCAGACCGTGTTGTTAGCTATAGTCCCATTTCTGTTGTAACCTTCACTAAGTTTACCCACCTTCTATGCATGAACCCTTATTTCTATCACACCTGATGATATCACGAATGAGCATGCATTTGTACCTTGCAATTATCACTCCCTCTTCGACTGAATCGCTTTTTAGCATGCATTGTTTCAACAATTTTGAACCCTAAAAGTAGATCTTCGCATTCAAAATAATTAAGGAATTAATTAATTATCCCGATGTATTTTTTGTGTATCATTATTAATTGGATATAATTTTATGATACTAATGTAAGTTGAACCTACTTGTGATTGTGAAGAATTTGCAAGAATTGGCTCGTAGATAATTCAAGATTAACTATATCACACTCTGTTTTATGTAGGAATAGACAAATGTTAAAAAATAATAGTAGTACCCTAAGTATAATAGTACAAGTACGTGCTCTGAGGATGCAATAATTATATCGATATACTTACTTATTTAAAAGATAATGATCCGTGATTAATTGCTTCGCTCTAATAATGTTTTGAATTACGACGTATTATGACCGGCCTTTTATTGAAGATCGTATGTTAGATACACTTTGAGTAGTACATAACACAGGCTAACTAGCCAGTGGATACTCAATAATGTTCACGTGTGCATATCTCACAATATCACATTCATTGGTTTATAAAAAGAATAGATAATAATAGATATATAGATAATACTTTATTGCACACCACATAATAATTACACATAACATAACAATAAAAAAACATCTGAGTGATATACAATGGGCGGTCTTATCGCTAAAAGCGATCTCTTCCAGAGAAGAATTGGGATACCTATTTTTTACGAGTCGTACTACACCATGGAATATTTTCTAACCTGGGGCCTTATTGTCTAACTTGAAGCCATTACCATGGCGATATTCTGGGTTTTAAGTTTCAAACTTTCTGTACTACATATCAAGTTCATCTGTGACAATACGATACTACTTTCCTCATCTGTGCCGATTGCGAGAGAGTTAGACAACTAGGGCTTTACTACAAAACGGTGTCTAACTTTAAACAGTGTCTAAAATTAGCGCTGTCTCTGTTTGCCAGTACGCAATGGCAAGAGATGTCAAAAGTTTAGGCAGTGTTTAACGTTTGCCTATTTTTTTGTAGTAAGGCCCTTAGGGTGCAGGTCCGTACATTAAGGGCTTTACAATTAACAGGTCTAATCTTAACAAAAACTCTTAGACTTTAGGTGCAAAACATAAATCGATAAAATAACAGAGTGTGATGATGTCACGTCAGAAAAATACAGTGAATTTGAAATTCTTTTGCACATATTCCCGCAAGAAAGCACTACCCTTGCTTCAGGAAAATAATGCCAATTTTAACTCAGTACTCATTGAATGTTTGGAATTTCATATTCAATTCAAATATGAAGATTCAATAGAGGAGGCTCTAAAACAATATTTCACAAAATGTCTTTTGTATTTAGTAGTTCTACTTGTGTATTGATTTTAGGTAGGTAGAATGTGCTGAATTTTATTAAAATGTAAAATATTAAAGGATGTGGTTCAGTATTAGATGGTTTAAGGTCAAAATCAAGGGCTCAAGTTATAATATTCGGCCTAACAAACAATAATACTATTTTGAAGACTGTGTTTCTTACTATAGAAAACTACCCTCAAATCAAAATATAACCTTTAACTTCTCACGCATAATGGACCACCTTAGAGTCTAAATGCGGACAGGAGTCCAATTCAAGTATCAAACCTTTAACTTGTAATTATGTAATGTGTTCAATCTTCGACCATGTACCCTCTGAATCACATTCTATGAATTCATCATTTTGTTAACGTGGTTATCGTGACTATAGCGTTTATGTATTTGTCGCCCAATTGATATAACGATGCATTTCATTTGCTCTCAGTTCGCGTGGAGAGAACATAACCTGTTTCGGGAAGCTATTATTATAAACGAGTAATTCTTCGTCATTATTACGGTTTTTTTAATTTTTATCTAACCACGTCCGTATGTTCTTACTTGAAACTTTATTTCTATTTTTATCTTAAAGTGAATTGCTTACCACAAATTTACCTAATATATTTATATAGGCATGTTGGTGCACTGAATTGTCTCACCATGCAATATTGATAAATACTAATTGATTCGATTTGACTAGCTTGTTTGTTGAAGTCGTTGTAAAAATTCATTTTTTTTGCCTTTTTCAGTACTACCTTCACCACTGGTACGCATGCTTTCTTAACTAACATCAATGTCTATTATAATGTTCGTTTGAGTATGTTTATAGTGAGTGAAACCGTTTTTGAAAATAGCACAGATTTATGCCCTTATTAATAATAGTCGCTGAGCGCGCCAATAGCTTATCAGATCAATAAGTCTATTTCTGTCTCTTTTCGTTGGCATCAAAGTGACAATGACAATAATACTCATTGAATACTCATAATACTCATCAGCGGCTCGCTGATGGCAGGGATTATGAAAAAGAGGGATAGTCATTGAGTGCTATTTTCAAATAATGTACCTAGTAGCCCAATCCTATCTACTAGGTTTTCGGCCCCCTTCTTGGTGACTTTAATGCATAGGTATCAAAGGGTATCCAAGGGTATCAAAGGGTATCAAGGGTATCCTTCCTTACCTATCTTTCTCTCTTTTATCTACTTTCTTTTTATAAATTCTTATGTAGGTCTTCATGTCGTTGGTCGTCTTTTAATTAGGTCGGTAGGTACCTATATAAACTGTTTCAATAGCTAGTGGCCACTTATTTCAATACGGTACTTATTTACAATAGTCCCCCTTATTTAACAAAATAGTCAGACTATACCTACCTAATGTAAGAAAATCTAGCAATTTATGCACGTTACATGAAAACGCAATAATATAATTATGCTTGCCTGCCGTTAGATTATAATTAAAGTAATTGGTAATTATTATTTTGAAGCTCATCCATTTTTTCGTTGCGTCCATAAAAAATGTGTCCGTGGAATCGTTGATAATCTTACGATTGATTTGTACGATTTCATTGTAGGTACTTATAGGTATATAATCTAGTAATTACATTAAATTATTACTACGAAACTAGATACTTTTAAAAATACGAGACACGTTTTTATGTACGCGAGTTAAGGTGTAAAAGAATACGAAAAACATTTGTGTTATTTTAAATACTAAACTGTCAAGCAACGCGACAGTCATTCAGCGGCGACGTCCAGAATTTAATTGGGAAAAAATGGATATATCTAATATTTTGTCACGTCATATCATTTTTTTTTAAGTAAAAAGCACTATATAATTGTAAACAAAGCAAGCTACATAAGGCCAAAATGGCCGTCTACTACGAGGTAGACTACAAGGACATGATCAAACCATTAAAGCATGATTGAGGCCCGGTTGCGACACATGTAGCGTGAATCCGACCTATAAGCGAGATAGTCTGATCAGAGGGCGTAGTCGCAATTTTGGTTGACACATTACACGCGTGTATGGTGTATACTACACGCAGTTTTTGTATAAAAAAAGAAAAGCGCCCCTATCGGACACGACGGACTTTTCTTATTTTCATACAAAAACTGCGTGTAGTGTGTACACCATACACGCGTATAATGTGTCGACCAAAATTACGACTACGCCCTCAGTAGGTACTGCACTCACCGCTACAGACTATTGTTCATTAATTGCGTATTGGCGTCGTCGTGATCTCTGTCGTGTTAATACAATCGATCAATATGGTGCAAGTACATTATTTATCTTTCTGAAACTTTGCGCTCGTACCAAGTCCCTACCTATACGTGAAACAAGAACCTAAATTAAACAAAAATATATTTTTAAACATTGTCACCGAAATATTATCTTCTAAATATATATAACTCAAAGGTGACTGACTGACTGACATAGTGATCTATCAACGCACAGCCCAAACCACTGGACGGATCGGGCTGAAATTTGGCATGCAGGTAGATGTTATGACGTAGGCATCCGCTAAGAAAGGATTTTTGATCAATTCTACCCCCAAGGGCATAAAATAGGGGATGAAAGTTTGTATGAAACTTTGAATTCCTTGGCGCGAGCAAAGCCGCGGGTTCAGCTAGTCATATATATATTCAACGTCCTCTCGAACTTAGTCAAAACTACCCTGGTTTTGTAAATCATTTACCTATTCGAACTCTTTGTAGAAACTGATTGTTGTTTTTAATGTTATTAAATATTTTAAGCTCATTAAGATACTCTCTCCTCTACCTCTTACGATCAATTATCATGTCACGTGCAACAACATCTCAGTTTAGTTTTTCTCGAAAATCTTTTAGAATACTTGCGTTATCATTTAGTAGCATAGGTATAGAGTACAATACAAGTATAAGGTACAAAGTATAGTTGTGTATAGTTGCACCAAATTGGTAGTTTATTATATAGTACGTTTATACATTTGCTTCTGATAGATGCATTTTTTCCTGCAATTCACTCGATTGTTCAGCTCTATAATCGATTATGCTCTTACATATACAAGTCCGCATTATTCCCGGGTTACATTACCTACATTAATTATTTATATGTATATTTTATTGTTGAAAACTAAACCTGTTAAAAAAATACGCAACTTCGATTTAATCGGTAGCAAATGTACAAACACCATGCTTGCATAGCATGCATGTTAAATGTTGACAGTGGCTTTGTTAAATAGATTGTGCATCTCGCTGTTTTCTGTTCTGTTGCAGCACATTGATATCAGGAGCAGCACGAAGTCCAGTGCCTTCGGAAACCAATGAAATGCCTTAACCTCTCATTTTACTTACCTGTTACTAGATCATTATTATTCCTCATAAGAAATTCAGCTGTCAGCGTCATTGCCCTCTAACTCTGTCAAATCAGCAACATTCGATCGCTTGCCATAGTTTCATTGAGTATGGAAGATATAAAAAGAGCATCAGTAACTACCCGATGTGTCTGCATAACCCCACCGATTGGCCTTTTAGAAATTAGATCAATACTAACCCACATCTGGAACACAGGTAATTTAGTCTAAATTTGTAAGTATATGCTTTCCGGTAGGTAAGTCAAGTATCACAAGTCAAGTATGTCAATGGCACATCGCTCAAATTAGATTTGGATCGCAGTTTTACTATCACTTTGGCTTTTAGTAATTTTTGGTTATTGGAGTTATTAATTTTAGCTTCCTTGGTAGACAATTAATTGGTATAAAGCTACTTCACTCTCGTTTTTATACGCTTTCGACTAATGGCAAAATCATCTCAATTGTTAAGAGTGAAATTAAAACTCTTTTATAACTTGCATTGATGAACACAAAATTTAATTATGACTTTATATCTTTCATATAATCACGACTATTATAAATATTTAAGTATTTTTTTTACTTATGTTTCTCATTTATATTTTTATTCACCAGTATGTTATGTTCTTTATCTACCACCGTTTTGGTTTTTATCTTCTTGATAGGCTGCTGGAAAATACATTAGTCGTCTTCAAGTAAATTTTTCTTTTCAGACGTTTCTCACAATTGGATAGAACCAGATACACCTAATAAGATACTTTCTGTCGAGAAGGTACCTTCTTTTTAACGTCAATGAACAAAGCTGAAATCTTTATTTGATGACGACACAGGCCTTTTATTTTATAAGTGTAATTTATATTGTGTATGAGTGTTTTTTTATATTAAATGTGATACTTATCTATCTAAATGTTTTCAAGGTCGAATGATTGTTCAGTGTTTAAATGTTATATCAATAAACCTAAGTACTAAAACCGCGATTGCAAAATTCACGCTTTCTCAGTTTGTACGAATTCCAAATTAGGTCCCAATTTCTGAAGCTTTCACTTAGGTATACCAAATTTTATAAAATAAATCAGTGCATTTATGCCCACCGATTGGCTCATTCGTGTATCATCAAGACATGCTTTTGCAATCGCGCTTTTACTGTACTAGGCGATGTACGGAGAGAGCTAGAGTTGGTGGAATGGTGCACAGGGCGGGGGCCGCACCGGACCGGCACGAGGAGCGGACGTGCGCCCCGAGAACGCACTCGATGCGCTACTAGACGAGCTGCAGACGTTCGCCACGCCGGGCGAGCGGCTCGCGGGGGCTGCGGCGCCGGCGCGCGGGGACGGGCCGCTGCGCCGGCTCGCGTCCTACCCCAGCGGCAGCGACACGGACGCGTCGCCGCCGGTGCGCGCGCGCGGCCAGCACCCCGCCAAGCCGCCCGTGCCCGCGCGACACCCGGAGCTGCTGGCGCTGGCCGCGCGCCGCGCGCCGCCGCCGCCGCCGCCGCGCACCACGTCGCGCTCTCCGCTCGCGTCGCCCACGTCCCCCTCCTCCCCCGCCTCGCCCGCGTCTCCGCCCGGCGCGCGGCACTCGCTGCTCGAGCAGCGCCACCAGGAGCTGCTGAAGAAGCAGCGCGCGCTGCAGGAGCAGTACGCGCGCCTGCAGATGATCCAGCGCAGCGGCTCTGCGCTGCCGCCCAATGCGCAACCAGACCTCAAGAAGACCGGGAGCGAGTCTAACCTGCTCACCAAGATGAACCTGAACCTAGCGATAACGGGAAGCATGAGCCATTTATGCATAAACAATGAATCTTATTCGACTCATGTTTCCAATGATGACGATAACCAGCCGGTCAAGGACACTGAAATCTCCATTAATAAGGTCTATGAAACAGATATCATATAGGTAATAACATGGTTAAGTAAAAGTGATTAGACTGTTGTGATGTGAATTAAGTTAAGAAGTGATAAAGTTAAAAGATCGGTATTCTTGCCCGGTTAAAAAACCAAGTTAAATCGGCCAGGTTCACATTGACTTTCCTTAAAATTTGTCATTAAAGAATGAATTGCCAACATGTTTGGGAGCTAGATGAAAATGTAAAAATATTCGTCTGTGTGACCAAATTTCTATCAATCAAGTCTAGATCAATTAAATTAAATGTGCCAATTTCCATATAAATAAATTGATGTTTTTTGTATGTTATCTCGTATTTAACCATTTCACTCTGTAGCTCCCATGCACGTCTCTCCTAATCTATAGATATAAACACGTTAGAGTGTAACTTAGCCATCATGTTACAGTATAAAGTTACAAATGAAAAATGTATAACAATTTAAGTATTTACCAATTCATTCGAGTTTCTCTCGGGTCATCAAATAATCCCCTGAAGAAAAATTCGTAGATATTCAAGAATACCTTTAAAAATAATAACATATTATGTCACTTTAATTAGCTTTAACTTCACAAATGCCTAATTCCATTTGGCAAACTCATTAAAGAAAAAACTAAGAAGTAGGGGTGATTGTTTGGATGACCAATCACTTGTAGATCTTACTTAAAATTTATATAATACTTAATTATGAAATATCGGTGTACGTAAGTTTATCGTTGTTCTAAGATTTGATTTATAATTTATTCATATTGAGCTTAGGTAAGAAAACGTGGATTTGACGTAGAGTGCGCGTCAAACAAAAAGAACGCTGGAAAACAGTGGAGACAAGACACATCCCGTGTTTGCGCATAAGAAATACCCGCGCCATCACACCCCCTCCCCCTCCTTCTGGCGTTCTTTTTGTGTGACGCGCAATATAGTTTTTGGCTGTTTACTTCCCTGCCCACTGACTTGTAGGGGGTTTGCCAGTTTGAAGTCCATCTAATTAAACCATAAAAACATCGATGGTGCTGATAGGTACATAACATATGCCTAGGTAATGTATGGGATCCCACAAGTAAGCAAAGCAAGGCTAGCTTCGGCATTCTTCAATACTTTTCACACTTCAACTGTGCTGACAAAAAATAGGCCCGGCACCCAAACCGATCGCTGAAATATTGAAATGGACTGAACGGTGTTGTATATTCCGATTCCAAACCTCTGATTTTTCGATCTGAAGTCGGCAATTTCATACTTAAACTCATAGTAGCTTGCATTGTTTCAAAATTATTAAAAAAACTATATTAGTTATAATTTTACAACGAGTTGCTTATGATATTTATTTAGGGTAGAATAAATTTTTAACTTTACAACGATACATCAAATTATGTTTAGAGTAATATATACGATTGATGTGTGCTTTTTAAAACATATATTATATTCAAATCAAATATTTTTATTCGCGACACAAAATTATAAGTCGAAGACTCGAAAGTCAATATTATTTTATTTTAATTCAAATCTTTAAGAATATTTTTATTATTTTAGTTTCGTGCTCCCAATAGGGTGTTATTTCTTTCCTAACCAGGAATAAAAAGTTGTCAAAATATTATGTACATTAAAATTTTCTATAACTTTGACATTCCTTTGCCATGTATAATTTTAGTATGTACTTGCTTATATACCATTTTAATAAAATATTTGGTTAATATGTCCATGGCACAGCTCTACGTTAGTTTAATTTTTTTTATGTAACTAGATGTCAAATACTGCGCTTGGTAGGTAGGTAGTTTGATTTGCACACTCTGAAATCGAAGACGTGGTTGCCATGTAGAAATTTCCAAAATCTGTTTGGTTTTTTGAGATTTTGCTATTCATATAAATTTTATTCTGAACCATATAAGTAAGTATCGTACTCTTGTAAACGTAGATAAAGAAATAACTGTCATATTAAATAAAAGGTATACAGTAGAAAATGCCATGGAAGTTAATTAGATACTGGTGGAGGGAGAGGAGAAAAATGAGTGGTTCGTGTGTTTACTATCAAACCGGGATTTTCAATACTTAAAAAAATTGCAATCATTTGTAGTTTTAATGTTCCTCAATAAAAGATAAAATCCAATTAGTTAAATGTAATTTATTTAATTCAGCTTCTAACAAATTTATTATAAATGTATTAGCTGTGTAAAACAATGAATGTATGTAATAATTGTAAAAAATAAATCTTCAATGTAAATTAAAACGTTGTTTTTCTTAGCTTTACCTCTACATGTAAGGTAATATGTAAGTGTATAGTATAAAAGTAAGGTGTATAACGACGACCTCAGTGGCGCAGCAGGTGAAAGTCCGCCTGGGACGCAAGTGGTTGCGGGTTCGATTCCCGCCTCGGAACAAATTTGTGTACGATTTGCAGAAATTTGTTCCGTTGGTCTGGGTGTTTATGTAAAAAAAAACTATCTATTTAAGTATATAATGTATTAAATATATCAGTCATCTAGTACCCATTCATAACACAAGCTTTAAGTAGTTTACTTTGGGGCTAGATGCTGTGTGGATTGTCCAGCATTATTTATTTATTTATAAGTAAATAGGTACCTAATTACGCTATTATCACGTAAAAAAATATACTAGGTACGTGGGTGAATCAACTTTTAAGACACTCCTTTGACAACATTATGAACAACTAACAATAAAAAATAAATCATCGAAATATTATGAAAATATACTGTAAAATATATCTATTTTTAGGTTTTGCAGTGGGGCACGACATCTAAGCTAATATTAACGAGTTTTTTTAGAAAAAGTGACGAGGGTGCCTCATAAATATCCATTGCAACGCTGTAGAGCGACAATAAACCTACGCGCACCAGCTGAGAACTTAATTTAGGCTGGGGGGGCGGTAAAGCTAGGTAGAGATTTTTTGATCATACCAACTAAATATTAGACAATAATCGCCTTAGATGACACCAAGGTAGGCGTCATCTCTTGATAACGGTCATGAATTTTTATCGGTAACTCTGTAGAACTGATGTTTTGATCAAAGTTTGGGACAAAAGTTTGGATGTACGAAAAATATAAAATATTTGTCAAACTTTTATAAATGTTAACTTTAAACGTAAGTTTATCTTTTTCTGAATCATAATATTGGGTAAAAAGGCTGTGCATTCATACCTTTTTTTTAAGATACGTCCTAAATTGTATCGTCATCTAGGCCTGGGGACACATGTTTTTTGTATGGATAGTGCTTATGTTCTGCTGAGTTACCATAATAAAGTCAAAAATTTTCCTATTAACTATAAAATACTATGAAACTAGCATGTTAGGAAAGGATCTAAGTTTACGTTAACATCAAAACAAACATATTTTATAAGGAAATTAGGATTTTTATGCTCTTTGCATGACAGGGACACAAAAGGAGTGCCTTAAAAGTTGATTCACCCACGTATATATTTTTTTGAAACTTTGTTGAAACGTAAAGTTCCCAAAATTCTGCATAAGTCCAATACTGGACATAGACTTCCCATTTAGTTGGTAAACTACTAATTATTGAGATTGAGACCTTGGGGCGACTTAACTCTCGTCATCTCATCATTCGGGATACGTTGACGGAGTCGTTATAAATTAAAATTGTCAATGCAAAATTGACAAGTCTCATCGTGATACTTTTTTGAATCGTAGTTCATTGATTGGACGAATTCAATTTCTTTTTTGCCGTCGTACTTAGATTTTCGAGAATTAAGAATACGATGGCAATATATGAAAAACCATGAAAACTAACAGGAAAATTTTATTGGAAGAAATGAAACCAAGAAGTTGTTACAGAGTGATGTATTGAACTATTTAGATAAATCAATATAACAATACAAGTTAATTGAATGGATTCAACTTAAGTTTATACATGAGCTCCACAGCACTGCAGCGGCTTGCCGACAACTTACAATTAATTATCTTATCCGGCTAGAGAGCATTCCGATTATAGCAGCAAATAGAAAGAGTAGTAGAGCTCTTTGTGAAGGGCTCGTCCGGGGAAGTACTACCACCACGCCTTTTTCTGCCGCCAAGCAGCAACGCTGTGGTTCGGTTTGAAGAGTGTGGTCGCCGGTGTAATTACAGGCAAATGAGGCTTAACACCTGTATGCCTCAAGTTGATGGACGCAGGCAGTGCATCGTAGGGCACGTTTTTTATTGTGCGTGACCTACGGGGCAATGTTTTGTTTATAGGTGATGGTTACCACTTAACATCAGGTGGGCCACCTGCTTGTTCCATCAGCGAGTTGTATAAAAAAAAATGAAGGCAGCAAGTACACTGAAACTCAAAATGCTCTCTCCTGACTTAAGGAATGAGTGATAATACAAATCAAAGTTAAGTTAACCAAAGAGTGTTTTACCAGTCAAAGTAACGCTATCCGTCACAAAATACTTCCATCTTTGTCTTTGACAAGTGTAAAGTGGAGAGAATATTTCTGTATGAATGCGTTACTCCGAATTGATCGAACCACCCTTACATGTGAAAACGGGATAAATATGAGGAAACAATTGTTTCAAATCTTGAATTGAAATATAACACAAAGAGAGGCGGAAATTCCTTACGAAAGTAGTAACCTAGCTAACGATTCTGTCAATAAAAGGAGCTTGACTCGACCACAGAAATTTACAAAAATTTAAAATTTGGCAATTATGACTATTCCATTTGGCGTATTATGTTAAAGCATTATTTTGAATTCGTTCAAAAATTCATACAGACTGCCAGGTTATAATAACATATAAAAATTTGACTCCTGCCAATTTATGAGTGTAAAATTGCATACAATATTAGATCTTTATAATTTAATCTAATACCTATAAACTTGCAATTCTTGTAGGTATATTTTTTTATTTATTTCTATATAATCTGAATCTCGGAAACGGCTGCTATAGTTTTTATGAAATTTATTAGGTATTTTATAGGAATTAAATAAAAATATGTAATGTATTGGGTTTTGGGGCTATAAATCAATTTAGTTAGAATTCATTTTTAGAAAATGTTTATTTATCCATGTTTTTTGTTTAGCAACCGAGTGATGCTCGGTCACCCATATCTTATTTAAAATATGTGATAACAAAAAAAATATTTTTAAATACCATTGAATGAAATCAATCCTTTTTATTATGCAATATCTGCTTGCTAGTTGCAATTTGCAGGTGATGTTGGACTAACTAATATAAATATATTAATAACAAAAAACGCAGTCGTTGTATACTTGAGTGCGAGACGCAAGCTCTGACGGAAATGTTTCCAAAGTGACGCTATAGATAGTAAACAGAAACAGCTTCACAACTTTGATCCCCAGGCACGGTAGATATCCCTTCAGGGGTGTTACCACACAAATCAAACTCAGTTTTCTTAATGTGGTAAACATTAAGAAAACTTAGAAAAATGTATAAACTTTTTATGCAATTTTTTACTGCGATCGACGAACTAATACGAGCAACAGCAAACTTTTCCTTTCATGTCAAGCCACTATTTTAAAATGACGCGTGATGTCTCGCATTGTGTGATGAACTGTTTTTGCTGATGTATTATGTACAAGCAAGCACTAAAAACGCGGCTAATATCTCGCGTGGTATGGAACCGCTCTTGCCTAATACTATCAATACTTATTTTTATTATAATATACTACGGATTATACTCAATCTACTTTACAAGATTACAATTTTGCTTTTGGTCACAAATTAGGATAAAAATTACAGACTAAAACTTACAGCTAATATACAATATGTTTATAACAAATACATACAAATTAGGAATAAGCATGAAATATTTATAATAATTAGAATAAATCACAGTCCTTTGCCTTAAGATCGGCCACTCTAGGAATTATAAGAAGTTAGTTTTGATTGTTTCAGTAGGTATTATTTATATTACGTAACGTATATTGATTGGCGTGAATGTGATCATTATGTACAGGGGCCATCCAGGGCCCCGAGCGGAATTATTCATCAAACTTCGGTGTCCATTCCACAGCATTCTCTAAAATTTATCCAAAATGAATAGTATTAAAAGTTATGACGCCATTTACCGAGTTCCAAATTTAACGAGGATATATAGACCTTTTTGTTAATTTCTCCGTCTATATAGTATTAAATAGTTAATACAACGTCGACGGAAAAAAAATCTATTAAATTTTTATTTTTAATAATATAAATAAATTTTCATGCTTGAATTTGCTTTCTGTAATATACGCGTTGTTGAGTTTAGTTTTTTTTAGATAACGCCATAAATCGACACCCCCAAGCGGTAAATTCACCTCTAATAATATATCGAGCTTACAGGTGGGTATATTGACTACACAAAGTAAAGAACAAAGTAATCTACAGCTCACTTATATTAACTATACATGTCTACGTGATGTGTTATACATATACGGTGCTACAAACTTATTATTGGACAACAATGAATGTTGAATATGATTATTATTGTTATACAAAACACTGGACTCGTCACAAGATTCGTTGTGCGAATTAAAATCATTTAAACCGCTTTGTTCAATACATTTCTATTGTTCGAGACCGCTTTACAAAAGTTAACATTCGTTAAATATGCAAAAGTACCAACCACATTTACTAACATCGACATGTATACGTAGTCAAACATGTAGGTAACAAAATTATTTATTGCTTAAATACTTATACTTAAACACTTTGGTCACGAAATTTTCAAGACAAAGGTTTATTGCGGGGTTTTCGTACATCCATGTAACTCGTCAATAAATCAAAATTACGTAATCATTGTGAGTACGAACAGTACTTCATTTTCAAATGCCTTAACGCGGGTTTTTCGCGGGAGTCAGGCTTACGATTCTGTATGTGAATGCGTTTAGTTTGTTTTCATGTCGAGTCGCGTCACGGCTCGGAAGGCGAGCGCAGAGATGTCATTACATTCCCGTGTCCAGGCGGCCGCCGTCGATCCAGGAAAGTCTTCAGTTGAGTGACCGATAGGGGAGTGGGCGGCGCCTGCAAACAATACGAGTAATATTCGTATTTTAGTGACGAAACGCACTTCTCGTACGATTTTTTAACTGCTTTTTAATGTAATAGGCCTATATAGGTACACATCACCTATAACAATTATTGCCTCATAAATCACGCACGATAGGAACGTGCCCTACAATGCACTGCCCTGCGTCCATCAACTTGAGGAATACAGATGTTAAGCCTACTTCAAACCGAAACACAGCGTTGCTGCTTGGCGGCAGTAAAAGGCGTGGTGGTAGTACTTCCCCGGACGCGCCCATATCAAAGAGCTCTATTACTCTTGTGGAAATTTGTATGAAAATTGGTTGTGTGTATTGTAAATACTGTGCTAGTTCTATAAAAAAATCGCAGTACGTTTTCATTAGTACCAGTACATACAAAACAGTGCGTTATATAGCATACCTCGTTGAACCAGGGATGGCTGAGCGCGTCCTTGGGCAGCAGCCGCCGCGCAGGCGCAGCTTGCAGCAGGCCGCGCACCAGCGACTGCGCAGCCTCCGCGTCGCACCAGTGCTCCGCGGGGAAGCAGTAGTCGCACTTTATTATATTCTCTGTCGTCTCTTCCACGCACTCGTCCAGGAACGGGGACAGCTGAAACACATGTTTTGCTGTTTTTTTTTCGAATTTCGAATGGACTAAATGCTGTTTGTCTGACTATTCTTACAGCGCAAAGGCACCGCTAAAGTACGACCTCGGCTTGGGCTGTTGCCAGGGTGGGGGTTTAAATCTAGTTGGGCTAAGGAACGTCTGTATAGTATACATAAGTTACTTGATATAAGCCGCGCTTATTACTTTGACGCTTTTCAATATCAGAGCACTTTGAATTACATTAAACCTACCCCTGTCAAGAATACGTATATGAAGACTCCCGCGGCCCAGGCGTCCCAGGCGGGCGACGGCGGCCGGCCGAGCACGCACTCGGGGGGCGCGAACTCGAGCTGCGCCGGCGCAGGGGGGAGCACCTCGCGCACGCCAGCGCCCCCCTCACCCGCGGCGCCCCCTGCGTCCTCGCCGCCCAGCTCCACGGCGGAGCCCAGGTCAATCAGCTTCAGCTGAGGCGTCGCACCGCTCAACTCCACCAGGATGTTCTCGGGCTGAAATATGTTTAGATACTTTTTATACAATCTGTCAATGGAACAGTCACAAGGCCTACATGACTTTGAATGGCATTTTCTCGCAAACTACGCTCGGTAGATACGAAGAAGTTCCGGGATGAAAGCAAAGCCGCTATTAACTGAGCTTTGAGGGCTGTTGATATCCGGCTTCATAGCGCTGTGGGGAAAGTAGGCAAAGCAACATGTGTTGTGGCCTCACCCTGACGTCGAGATGTGCGATGTTGTTGTCGTGCAGGTAGTGCAGCGCGGAGAGCAGTTGTCGCGCGTGGTGTGCGACCGCCGCGTGCGTGTAGTGTAGCGGCGCGCCGGCCGCCCACTCCAGCAGCGGCCCGCCCGCCGCCAGCTCCAGCACCAGCGTGTGCGCGCCCGCCGGCACGTCCGGCCACAGCGCGAGCGCGCGCGCCACGCCGCCGTGCGCCACGCGCGACAGCAGCCGGTACTCGCGCCGCGCGTCCGCCCCGCCCGCCGCCCCCCCCGCGCGCACCTGCTTCAGCGCCACGCGCTGCCCGGTGCCGGTGTCGCGCGCCGCCAGCACGCGCGCCGTGCGCCCGCGCCCCAGCTCCTCCTCGGCGGCGTAGCGGCGCGCGAACTGCTCGCGCTGCCACGTGCCCTCGCCCTCCACCGCGTCCACGCTCAGCCGCGCCGACGACTGCACGCCGCCGAGCTCGTTCGCCACCAGGCAGCAGTAGACGCCGGCGTCCGAGGGCCGGCAATCGCGGATGGTGAGCGTCGCGAGCCCGTCGGCCGCCAGCGTTACGCCGAAGCGGCCGCCGTGGCGCAGCGCGCGCGTCTCCGGCGCCGTCTTGCGCCAGCTGGCGGTGGCGCGCACGGCGTTGGCGCGGCACGACAGCGTGGCGGTGCCGCCGGGCGCGGCGCACACGTCCGCGGCGGGCGACGCCAGCGCGGGCGGCCGCAGCTCACCCGCCGCCGCGTCGCCGCCGTCACTGGCGCCGGCGCCGCGCCGCAGCTTCAGGCCCCACGGCCGCTTGGACAGCCCCTGCCGCAGCACACTCACCGATCACGTCGGACGTCTCAAGCGATGCATGCAAGCTCACCTTCCCCTCAGTTTTATTTATATTGCGCTATAATTATGTATTATATTTTACAACCGATAAGTTTTTTCAAAGTTAGTGACACCGTAGCACAAATTTATATACTAATTGAACTCGTTTCTAGGTCGCGGCATATAAACGAACGCCATTAATGAACCTACAACAAAAGAAAATGAACAAAACGATAAATAACTAATAACAACGAAGTACGTCCAGAAAATTTGACAGAAAGATGTTTTACAATTCTGTTGTATTCAGTATAATGGACTGAAAAAAGGGGAATAAAGTATACCTGCTAAGATAAAAAGTAAAAATATATAATAATAGTAAAACTTTTTAAAACGAGATAAATTAAACTCAAGTGAAAAAAAAGTACAAGATATTCATAAAGGATGCCCATGAATCGCAACATAGTGTAAAAGTTCATCTGCACAACAGGGAATTCCTAGTCACTTTAAGAATCCTAGTTTAAGATTCCCTTCGCACTTGTCACAAACACTCAAAGTTTAATGTTTCAGTATGTTTAATTTGCGATAAATCGTTTAATTTTCTAAATTAGGTAAGTATTTGTTAATATGGTGGCGTTCAGCCTGGTTATAAGGATCGCAGCCAGCGCAGAGGACTGGTCGCTCGCGTTCCCAGCCACGGACAGAACAGACAGACACCGGGGCGTGGCACCTAGTCCGTTCAGAAGGGATATGCACCTTCTGCAAGCGCAAGCGCGGTATCAGGTGCAGTGTTGCCAAACTCGCCGCAGTTCCAATTTACGAACAATTTCACATAGAAAACAGGTTAAACCAGTTTCAATAGCTCTACCCACCTGTCGAACAGGACGAGCTTTCCCTGATCTAGCAACACCAGTTACTTGTAGACCAAAATAAAAATAAGAGCCTGATGAGGAGTTTGCTTTTGATTGTCATAGTTTGTTACATTTGTCATAGTGTTTTACACGGCCCATAGGCCGTGTAAAACACTATGACAACTATGACAATCTGGTAGTATACTACTAGATAGCATTTTGTTATGCATAGGGTTCTGTTTTCGACAGCCGTATTTTCTCAGCCCCGATTTCTTAATCCATCAATTATTATGGTTTTCGGTGTTTGAACCCATTTTTATGTATAAAGTATCATTTTTGTAAGCGGTTAGTAGTTGACGGCTGCATTCGGTACTTACATTGGCTTGCGGCGGAGAAGTGGGACTGACAGTCGCGCTTCCCGCGACCTTCTTTCGCTCCTCGTA
Organism: Plemyria rubiginata; assembly: GCA_963576535.1. NCBI lineage: Eukaryota > Metazoa > Arthropoda > Insecta > Lepidoptera > Geometridae > Plemyria > Plemyria rubiginata. The sequence continues at coordinate 2,613,862 of OY754905.1, forward strand.
GCGGATATTGGTAGGCAAGTTGATGGTGTTCGCTTTGGAGTGAGGTCGCTGGGAGCGCGACCGGAGCTCCGGCGCGCCCATGCCCGGCGGCGAAGTCTTAAGCTGCCTTGAAGGGATGGGATAGGACAATTAACAAAAATAAAATAAAATAAAAAGGGCACTCCAGCTTCAAGCGACAACACTTTCTTTATTATAAATCAATAAAATAAACTTTTCATTCACTTTTTCATATTAAATGGTGTTTTTCGGCGCCGGTTAATATGCGCTGAATACCTGTTTTCTACGTGAATTTTGGTAATCGAAAATGCTGTTGCTTTTGGTTTATATAAAAGATTTTTGTGTATTCGCTTGTATGTTACTTAGGTCCTATTACTACCTATTTTATTAAGGTTATCAGCTCCTAGTTGTTAATGGCGTTGTGTCATCTAATGCGTATTACTTTATGCCTATAGCAGCGTTTGTCGAATCACACTGAGATACTGTTTATGCTTTTACTTTTAAGATGTTTGTACAATGAGCAATGTTTTTTGTATTCAAACCAAACTGTTATGTACCACATAAAAACTACCATTTTATACCTAAAAGTCTTATATTCTTGAAGTAAGTATTACACAGGGTCATTCGTAAAATGTGCAAATTGGGGTGAATAGTTATCGTTTCTCACGCACCACCGTTGCACAAGCATGCTTGCGCATCGGTAGTTCATCTCCTTCGCAAAAAGCGTGCTCGGTGTATCTGAAGACCTTATTTTACCAAAAGTATAATATTTAAAAACGCTTATAACAATGTAGGCGAACATGTTTGCGCACTTTAAAAATGACCTTGTATATTTTATAAAGGTTGTTTTTCATGGGTATAAAGGTGGTTTTCATTGTGCATGCCACATGGGGATCAGAGGGCTTAACATGAGTTTAGTGCGACGTTACGATCGACGTCCAGTAGGTACACCGTATTATACAAGAAAATAAAAAACCGGCATCTAGGACTCTTACTCGCATATGAAGCTTTTAAAGAATACGCCTGATGCCGTTGTTTTATTCCTTATCGTCTCATTAATAATCCCTGCCATTTTAGAGCGGTTCAATAGAGTATTCTTGTCACTGTCACTTTCATGCCAACGATAAGAGGCAGAGACAGCACAAGACCATTAAATAAGGGCCTTAGAAAATACGGTGTTTCATGGGTATAAAGGTGGTTTTCATTGTGCATGCCACATGGGGATCAGAGGGCTTAACATGAGTTTAGTGCGACGTTACGATCGACGTCCAGTAGGTACACCGTATTATACAAGAAAATAAAAAACCGGCATCTAGGACTCTTACTCGCATATGAAGCTTTTAAAGAATACGCCTGATGCCGTTGTTTTATTCCTTATCGTCTCATTAATAATCCCTGCCATTTTAGAGCGGTTCAATAGAGTATTCTTGTCACTGTCACTTTCATGCCAACGATAAGAGGCAGAGACAGCACAAGACCATTAAATAAGGGCCTTAGAAAATACGGTGTACTGGACGACGATCGATACTATTGTCGTCGCAATTAACTCATGCTAAGGCCTCTGAGGAGCTGTTAAGCCAAGAGCACGCACGCACATTGACCCCAACTTAAAAACAGCAAAATTAATTTTTTTGACTATGACATTTTCATATGAAATCGGGTAAAAAGCGGTTGTAGGGGCACCGTTAAAAAAGCAAAATAATTGTCATACATAAAAATTGGAAAATGTAGTCCAATTTTTTCCTATGGGTATGGGTGTTTTCCTTGTACAATAAAAAATATCTATCTATGTAAGTGTATAATGTATTATATATATCAGTTATCAAGTACCCATGGCACATGCTTTGAGTAGCTTACTTTGGGGGTAGATTGTGCTGTGTGGATTGCCCAGCATTATTTATCTTTAAGTGTGAAAACTGCATTTTCGCTAAATCTTTGTAATGCCATTGACAACAACATGACATATTGCTATTTTACATAACTACACAGTGATTTAATATCTTCAAAAATGTTCAATTGTGCGAGCGACATAGCTGCGCGCTTGAATGGTAGTAGAAGCAGGAATTCATTCCCTCTTCTTTTATTATGGTCGTACATTGTACACTATATATAAAAAATTATGTATACGCCTGTGAAGATATACAATTCGACAAGATAATAGGTATCTGCATGTGATAACCCCAAGATGCTGGTCTCAGTGTGTTTCGGCAGAAGTTAGCTCAAGCTGGGCCCTGAACAAATTCCAAAATAAAATCGAATATTAAAAGCATGCGGGACTAAAAGCAGAAAACCACAAGCATTTTAGTACACATTTATTTTCAATTAAGTACTAATATACAGTAAATAGATATGTACATAAATTAATTTTGCTGTCAAATATACACATACAAAGGATACAAAACTATTGACAGCGCGATGTCTTGAATTTTGGTCGATATGGAAGTTCAGAAGTGTTAGTAACATACATAATTTCATCAAGTTGACTAGAAGAGAAACAATACAACTTCTATGCTAGTAGAGTTGCTTTCATACCATTTAATAATTTATCTCTACAATAATAATAAGATACAGTTTTAATGAATCGTATGGAAAAAACATTTATAGAAAGCTTAGAAATTACCCGATGGACAGCAGGTATCACACATTACTACAAGATTTTGGATTGAATGTCCTTTACTAGGCTGATATTGCTTCTCATAGTCATTATAAGCAGAGCATACAATGAATGATCTTTCAAAGCCCTACCGGTGCGGTGAGTGGAGTATTTCATGGACACTAAATGTTGTCCTCATAACTAGTAAACACCGAAAGCTAAGTGACTATGCTTAAATATGGTCCTATTTGTAATTAACCGTCTGACCATTACCTTTTTCGAGTGAAGTCTATTTAAAACATACATACACAGACTTACAATAGGTTTAAATAATAAAATCGTTGTTTGAAGTCTATAAAATGTATTATTTTTATTATATTATATTGCACATAATGAAATATCATACTACGCCAACATCCTACCATAGCATGCCCTACTGATTAAAAACCAACTACTTCGCATTACGTTATAAATGATGGACTAAATACCACTATTAAGATATGTTATATAATATTATTAATATGCTTATTATAATACATTTAATTGGGTATTGATATTGACTAAGATGTGTTAAAAATTACGGTTATATGTACTTTAATCCTAGCATCCAGTAGCATTTTAAATAACAGCAATAACTATAGTTTAATTCTATAGGGTCAAGACTATGTAGAGACCTGGCGCGGGCATCTGTCAAACTAACGTCATTTTATTATAGAAAAAAAAATCCTCAGATGTGCTCCGCAAAAAAAGTGTATCTTGTCTAAACCACAGTTCTACTAAGAAGTGGATACTAAGAGTAGCACTGGGTTCTAGTTTACTCTGAGTAGGAGAGTGATCGAGCCTACGTCTAGATGGGTTGTTGTGTCTGTATGTCGGCCATGCTAGCGACTAACTATCATCTATTGCTTCATAGATGAGACAATACATTGCGAGGCCGATGACGTAGCGGCCATCGAAGCATACCGATTGTCAAAGAGCGTTCCCCGAGCCACAAAGATATAATATACTCAGCATTGCAGATATCCCTTGGTGCTATCAGAGTTCTACAGAATGTATTAATTTTTCAGGAACTTTGGATAATGAATATCTCCACCGTGCCGGATCGGGTCCTAAGTGTAAAGATTAAAACTTATCTACTTACATTTTGATTACATTTGAAATAGTTAATTTGATTACATTTGAAATAGTTAATACCAAGTTACATCAATTGGGCGTCTACATCTCATAGTTATTATTATTGATTATACATGTATTAAACCTTAGTGGAATTAAAAAATCCAATACACATTTTGACTAGAGGGAAATGTAACCATTCTTTATTCTTGAGAATTGAGATAAAATATTACAGATAGTTTAAATATTTCAAATAGAGATTATCATATTATAGTGTGTTCAAAGAAGCAGACAGGGGAGCCACAAGCGAACCGCGTGGCTAGATCTCTGTCGCGCCGGAGTTTACTTCTATGAGAGACGGCACATCCTTCTGAAGCATCTCTTTTACTACTCATCCGTGATCATCAGGAATACATGTTCGACAAGAAGTAAGATTCAATATACAATATCGATGGGGTGAACCGCCGCGCCGTTTAAGATTTCATCAGTGAGATTTATTTAGTCTTCACGATCTTGTTCGATGTAACGAGTTAAGATCTATCTATATAGACTAGGATACTGGACATGAGAAAAATACTTTTGTATTCTTTAGATAGAGCGGCTGTGACTTCAAATAAACAGTTACATCGCAGCCTCTGGCAGCATCACTAACCCAATAATTACATTAGCTATGAAGTGTTTATTAATTCTTCATAGTTAATCTTATTAATATCCGAAACATTAAAACTAAATGTAAGTTTATCTATAATATTATCAATTCCGATTTCATGATTACCTAATTATGGACCATTTACCAAATAACCAATACCTACTACTGCCGATCGAATTAACTATACATTATCCATTACACATTTTATTTTATCTAACAAACTTGAACTAACTTTGCAATAAAAAATAAATACTTACATAACATGCATATTTTTATGGCAGTACATTTTTAAAATACAAAAATCTTCGGGAGTTAAACGTTGAAAAACAACAGCCCGATTATAAATCACTATCAAAATGCTCGAACGGAATCGTTACAGCTTACTCTGTCTCGCAAACATCAAGAAACAGCTCTATATATATATATATATATATATATATATAACTATCAACACCTAGCCACCTAAACGTAAAGTACATTATTTAAGCTTCTATAAAAATATATATATAAATTAGCATGCTAACTCCTGAACATTTTTGCGTGGAAACAAGTAGCATTATCGTGCTCTGTTAGTGAATAGCATTACATTTCGGTCCTATTCGTTCTGTGACATAATCATCGATTAGCTATTCGCTATTGTGCTCCGGACGATTGTTTATCGCAATTTGTTCATATTAGAAGCGGTTCAGTGGACTCGAGCCCATCGGTCCATCGACATAGTGATCGGCTGTGCGCGTTCGATGGAAGCGCAAGCCACACCGCAAGCTAACCCTAGCTGCCCTAGCGACACGTTGCTTCCGCAGCCAGCTGTTGGCCTGAAGAATGTTAGCTAATGCCGCGCAGTAGCGACAGCGTATCGTCCACGCGACCGGTCGCGCATGCGCCTAGTGGACGCGCGACTATCGCGACGCGACACTGCTGCTTCCCGCAAATAATACCAATTTGCGACCACATTCAAATTCGAAACCACATTAAACGATTTGTGCGTATCGTTTATTTAAAAATATCTCACTAATTTTGTTTTAAAAATTATTGTATACAAGCACCTACAAGCAGTTATTCTCACTTACAATCCGAATTAGAAAACTCATCAAAAAAATCGGAAAACATTCAGCCGCCCAATTATAATCTAATCTCACATTGAAGGATTACGACTAAATGAATGGAAGCGTTGGGTCGCGTCGCTGGTCGCTGGTCGCGGGTCGCGGTCGCCGGTACTTACAGGGGGTCGCGGAGTTCGCGCAGGTAAGCGCCCGGGTTCTCGAGCGCGACTCCGAAGTTGAGCTGACTCTCGATGATGTTCTTTAGCGCGTCGAGCCACTCCTGGCGGTGTCCCTCCGAGCGGCACACGAACGACTGGCGCGGCTTGCTCGAGTCCAGCGAGTGGATCACGAATGCATCACCTCGGTTCTCACCGAGCTCCATTTTGTTCATCTGCAGAGGATTGGCTTACTTTAAAGGCAAATACAAGAGCAACAATGTATCTCTCGCTCGGACGTTTTGATATTTTGAGAGATTCAAAATCACTAACCTTCATTTTATTACAGTTTTGAGCCGTCACAATTCAAACAGTTGAGTATTAGTAAAAAAACATTTTTAACGATACATTGGTTCACTCACACACAATCACACAAAATGGTTGTTTTCGATCCTTAGAAAATGGGTTTAGTGATTTTATATTTTTTAACATCTTGTGTGCGAACGAGAAGTACCTTAGCTATTGTCTTCGCCTTAATAGGGGCATACCTCACCATGTCTCATTATCTATTGGAGCATGTCTATTGGAGCACAAATGCCCAGGTGAAGACCAGATACAGAGACGTCTCAGTTACATTTGAGTGAACAAAACTCGGACAAGAGGTAAATATAATTGCTCGTAGATGAATATTGCCCTCACATCTGCATATACCAGAATGGCTTAACTAACGCGAGGGCGTGTAGAATCAGTTTCCGTTCGTTTCGTTTCAGTAGCAACTGTAGATCGCGATTCAACAGACTATCAAGTGTTTCAGAAGCCGAGAATACTACTAGAAATTTGAAAACTATGCGCTTAAAATCAGCTTCTAAGATGACGACTTCTAATAACAAAATGATACTACTGACTACTGATAATTATACTTCACAGATTTCTTAGTACCAAGTACTGACTTAAGGTTCTTTGGCGATGTTTTCGAGGTTTCTTTAAGGGGGGATTCCCGGAATCCGGGATTTTTAACTGTCTGTACCTCAATAACTGTAACGCCTATACTTTTGAAATGAATATATTATAGTTGATGATATTTTCTAGTGCATCACAAGACATAATAAAGGTTGGTAACATTACACCCTATAGAAAAAAATTACAAAGTTACCTCTGAATGAAACTTTGAATGATCAGTGTGAATAGAAAAACAAATAAAATGACATGAATATATACCAAAACATTGCAAACGTTATTACGCAGTGCCTAACAAGAAAATATTTTTGTTTACCATACAAATACATATTTGAAACACCTAAATACCTACAAAACCCTACTCGGCTTTCTGCGCAGCTCGGCTGACTGTCCCTAACAGAATCGGGGTACGTTCAAATATTACATTTGGTACATACAAATATTTAAAAACGTTCGTGTAACAAATGCTTAACTGAATAGTAGTAGTATAGAAAGTTACCTGGATATGAGCCCTGTAGTGGTAAGTTGGGCTGACAAACTGCGAGCGACGACCAACGGGATCGCTGAATATAACGCACTGCTCGAAAAGGAATACGTGAGTCTCCTTCTCGCGTCCTCTGTCGCTCGCGTTGTTCGATATATCGGTCACGAACATTGTGTCTTGCCTCAGCAACTTGCCTTGAGCTTGGATGTTTCCCTGGAAAAAGCATGTTGGAACTTGAGCAGAGTTCTCAAAACCAGAGACAGCGCAGTGCTAAGACTGTATTTTTACCCATTGTTGTCGAGTGCTCAGACTGCAAAGTGTCAATTGAATAAAGATAGGTAGCAATTTATGACGGACGGACGCAAGGATATATCTTTAATCTAAGGGTGTTACCACACCAATCGATCAATCAATCGTTGATCGACATCGATTGAATTTGATCGATTGAATTGGTATAGAAAAAAACTATCGATGACGTCGACTAATCCCTTCTACCATCGATCGATGCCGTCGATCGATTGGTGTGGTAACACCCTAAGAGCGTATCCCTAATAAAATAAAAGCTAAGGCCTTGTTCATAATGATCGCTGAGCCCGCCATTAGCTTATTAGACCAAGAAGTCTGTTGCTGTCTCTTTTCGTTGGCATGCAAGTGACAGTGACAAGAATCCTTTATAGACCGGCTGTAAAATGGCAGGGATTAAAAATGAGAGGGTAAATAATTATGAAATACTAGCGTTCGCCCATGGCATCGCCTGTGTGGTAGCTTTGACTGCTAACATCAATATCTAAGGATTTGACTTTTTCAAATTTGATAAAAAGCCCTTTCTAGTTCAGGTTAATTTTAAACTAAATTTTATTAAATGTTCAATGCATGATGGAGTCACAAACATCCAAACATCGCATCTTTCGCATTTTCCTTTTAATAAACTAGTAGGATAGTATAGGATTTATTTGCTGCAATAAAATGATTACAAACAAAAAAAGGGATTTTGCTAAAAAGGGGAGATGAGCCTTGTCAGTCGGACAGCAATGCGCTTCAAAGATTGATAATCAAATCGCTAACGCTTAGTGCCACAGTGGAGTCACTCCAAGCACATTAACCGGACCGTCTTGAAGTTGGCCTTTTGTGCATAAATGACCAATAGTGAATGAAGGATTCCCTAAACGGCTTACTTCAGGACAGCTCAGATAATGTGATTGGAGTATAGATTCTTAAGGCAAACACAACAAAATTTGTTATCAGTTTCAGAATAAATATAATTAATTTTTTCGACGTATGGCGAATATATTTAAACTAAGCGACCCGCCCGCGCGCCCCTGCTGCGCACGGGTGCACATATCATGCATGTATTATACATGTATTATACATATAAACCTTCCTCTTGAATCACACTATCTATTAAAAAAACCGCATTAAAATCCGTTGCGTAGTTTTAAAGATTTAAGCATACAAAGGGACATGAGGACATAGGGACAGAAAAAGCGACTTTGTTTTGTAGTGATGATTGTCTCGTATTCGAGTATGTTTCGTTCTATTTTCCTAACCCTAATTTGAACGGAACAGAAATGAATCAGTTCAAAACAAATTATAGCATTTTGGGTATATGTGCATTGAACGTACAGTACGTGGATCAAGTCCGTTGTATTTAAAATGAATTGTAAACAGTCCATGAGTTCGGATTTGTGGAGACAATTGGCTGTTATTGTTTGAAATTGACTTTGATCGGACACGGCGGGTCCCCTCTATCGCTCGGCTGAAACGACAGCAATGCTGGGCGCAAATTGTTTGTCAGAACAATCGCTTCATTTAGCTTGGAGATGCAGTCGCTTTGGTTAACCCTTACATTCTAATTATGTTGACTTTACTAGTCTTTTTACAAAATCTGGTCAAACCTTGTTTGCTTCCAACAATACATTCGTTTTAGATACATAAATTTGTCTTATAATCAACCAATGAATGTAACAAAATAACGACATTGGTCTAGACAGAAGCATTTTTCACAAAAAAATAATTGTTGTAATGACACGGAATTGACTATGATCAGTTATAACTGATTACCTTTGAAAATTGAACTTAGAATTGCCTTAAACCAGGTACGGGTCGATCTAAATTGCTTCATTTATTTGCGTCATGCCTTTTTATTACTCGCTCAAACTAAATTTCCGCACGATCTTTAATATAAAAGAAGCGTGGAAAGACGACTCCGATTGTGTATTTCAAGCGAAAGCTGCCACTGGTGCCCCAAGCGTTCCGTTAATTGTCTTTCTCCTCACGTAGACACAATTTAAATGCTTTTGCTCAGTAATCCGGTAGAGGCGTCGCATCGGATTCATAATCAGCAATTCCGATTAAACATTCGGCATTTTGAGAAGATCGATCTCATCAGACAGGTTCGCAATGCAACATAAAATAAACTTAAAAATATGCTTACACATAAATAAAATAATAACGAAGTGGAGCTAATGCATAGAGTAAAATATTAAAGACATTGTGCAGTGGTATGGTAATGAAAGATGTTGGGCTTACCGTAAAGCCTTGCAGACGGCCGACGTCCATCATGTTGTTGGCATTCTTGGGGATGATAGCGGAACATTTCATGGCGTCCGTGAGAGCGGCGACGACGTGCGGCGGGCAGTTCGCCTGCTCCGTATACGAGAGGATCTTTTTCATCAGAAGGTGGTACTTTTGTATGCGCTGAATCGGTTTAATCAACAGATCCGCGAGCTGAAAACGTTCCCATAAACATTAGATTCTATCGAACAAAAGTACCGACGAATACAAGAAAACGACGTTTCGAATATTCGTCGGCGGACAGCGCATTTCAACACTCAGAAGCCACGACATCTATGTAAGTGTGATGTGTGTTGTGTGTGATAAGTAAAATAAGGCCCCCAAAATCAAAATATACAAAGTGAGATAGAGTGATGTGGAAGTGACAACAAGCCGATACTGTCATGCGAGCGGATACCAGTACTCGAGGAATACTTTTCATTTATGGTCCGGAGAATTCACTGAAAAGTTAAAACGGAGACGGCGCAAGCGCTAGTTCCGTTTCTTTGAGTTAAATACTGGTTTTAGTAGTCCTGTGACCATCGAGAATAATTTCTAATAATAGTAATACAACACCGAGTGTGGCTAAGCCACACTGCAGCGTAGCAATCAGAGCTCGGCTGGTACTGACAACAAAGTCACAACTAGTACTTTTGAATAACTTTAAATTTCACATTACGAAGGTATCAATAAAATCTCTAGGCCGAATCAAATATACTATTTAGTTAATACTGATATCAGCGTAGCATCTGGTTTTTTTTTAAATAGGGCAAGCCCAGTACCTGTTCTAAAGTACGGCGTCCCCCGCGCAGTAAAGAGCGCTTATTAATCCAACACTAAAATAGCACGTCACATATTACACGTTATCAATAAAATTGGTAAGAGTACTGCAACATTGACACATCATAGACTGCCCTAAAATACTTAAGAATTGGCTATGCTTGGGGTTGAGAGGTAAGATCTTTGATGCTTTGATGCTCAGAGGCGTTTTGGTAACCCATCCGTGCTCAAACTAAAAGCTAGCAGGACATAGTGCAAGGATCTGTAGTATTATTATATAATTGGGCAAGTTCTGTAAATAGTGAAATCAGAAAGCAAGTGATTTAAATGACGTTATGTTAGTTACGTGCCACTACAAAGGGTTCGTCGTATCAACACCAACACGGCTAAAAGTGACACTAAGTAGATAGCGTGGTATAAGAGGCATTTCCAACTTTGAGAAGCATTGATATCGTCTTCATTTTTAAACACCAAGCTGTTATTTATCTTAATAGATAAACTTTACTGTTCTTCTAAGCAATTTAAAATCAAACAGAAAACAATGCGACCTGTAACCACGCCACCGAACTCTCAGATGATCAGTTATATAAAACCTCTACAAACTAACCTGTAGTTTTTGTCCAAGTCTATTACGAATTTCTTGGAAGTATTGGTCATGATCGGATACAATATATTCAGAGACGGGTTTGTTCCTGCAGTAGTGTTCGTACATGAAAATTCTCTTCTCAAGGAAACGCCTGAACAGTGGGCCGAGTAGTTCTGGCCTCTCGACACATTTGCGAAGGTCCTCGAGGAATTTGCTGCAGAAACCACAGGGCACATGAGCTTTCAGTAAAAACGGGCATTGCCTTATTCTACGCAAGCAATATGTTATTTCGCCAGCAAAGTGTCGTCGAGTTAACGGATAGTAGCAGTAAAAGTGCCCGGTAATAATGACAAGCGAGCTGTTTCGTAGTAATATATTGTTGTGTTTATGATCTTTGTATGACAGAATTCCATTTGGATCCGTTATCTCGACAACAACATGCACCATCAAAATGTTTGTGACATAAAAGATTTTTAAAAAAGTAATGCAATTGATTTGGAAACATTTTATCACAAACATTGCGATGTAATGAAAAAAAAAACTAACATAAACAACTGTGAGTTTCTGTTATGAAAAACAATAAGAAATATCGCCAGCCCTAAAAACAAGCGCACAGCACAAACACAACCACACAACCTAGAATAGACGAGTAAACAAAGATATCTACAAGAAGATCGCTCTGATTATTGACGACCTCTGTGGCGCAGCGGGCGAGAGCCTGCCTGCGACGCAAGAGGTTGCGGGTTGGATTCCCGCCGTGGAACAAATTTGTTTCGATGGTCTGGGTGTTTTCTATGTATAATACAAAATATCTATCTATGTAAGTATATAATGTATTAAATATATCTCTACCCATAACACAAGCTTTGAATAGCTTACTTTGGGGCTAGATAGTGCTGTGTGGATTGTCCAGCATTATTTATTTATTTATTTTATTACTTCCAAGGTGAGCCGCGTTTTCTGCCATTATGTTTATCTTGTAAATATTACCAAAATTCAGAAAATTAATATACCAACTTGCAGTTTTGTTTATCGTACGTTATTATTACCATTATTTAAAACATTAAATTTTATTTCATTTTGTAAAACTAAAAAGATACTTCAGTTCATTTATCAAGTTGTTTCTTTTATTTTAAAATAACGTATGCTTGTGAAATTACAATTATCTTTAGGGACATCCAATGGAGGATGCTAAGGTATTTATGCACAGACGAGACAGTGAAGTTATATACGAATAATACATTTAGTTCGAGTGATGTGACCTTTTTCATAAGGACAATCCTTTGAATGTACCTATTGTTTAAATACGACAGGCATGAAATAAGTTGATACGGTATGCGTCTTAATTGTTTTCAAATAATTTGTCATAGAATAATTTCAATTACAGCGTCACAAATGATGTTTGTGATGTTATTCAAAGTCACCTCCAACAATAAGTCAATCTTCTTACGATATCATTGCATAAATCCTGCACCGATAAAGAAACATAGTTTGAAAGGTCACGTTTATTTGTATGTCTTACTATTGCGAGTGAGAGATATAGTGTCACCAACTTATCTGAACCGGTCTGAGGTTAGCCGTTTGTGCATAAATGGCCAATAGCGAATGGAAGATGGCCCAAACGGCTTACTTCAGACCGGTTCAGATGAGTCGGTGGCACTGCACTGTAGCTAATGTTATCAATAGTATGTGTCATAATTGACGCCATCGTTTCTTCTCATCGTTTTTCGTTTCTATATGTGTGCAGGTTATACCGGATTCAATATATTTATAACGATTCAGATCACATACAGTAACATAAAAGTAAAATAAGTAATAACGCATAAATGAAAAGAATACTCACTCTCTGTGCCACTCGTAAATTATCTCAATGTTGCCGAAAATCATTCTATTGCGCCGGTCTCGCAGGCCTTCGGGGAGAGGCGGATCATTGGGGTGGTCCTGCAAACAAATTTTTTTTTTTTTTTTTTTTTATTGTTTTATAGCTAGACGTTTGACTGCCATCTCACCTGATGTAAAGTGAAGATGCAGTCTAAGGTGGAGCACGCTTAGCTATAATCCACTTATTCACTCTTGTCTTAAAAATTCCTAAGTTGTATCGTTCCGGAAATACCGACGACGGTAAAGTGTTCCACTCCTTGGCAGTTTGCACCAGGAAAGTGGAAGCAAAGCGCTTTGTGCGATAATGAGGGATTTCTACCATATAGGGGTGGCACTTATCCGTGCGTCTAGTAGTCCGGAGGTGGAAGGGTGACGGGAGAATGAGATCGTGCAGTTCCTGCGCACACTCGCCGAAATGTATTCGGTAGAAGACCGATAAGCACGCAATTCGTCTCCTGTGTTCAAGGCTATAGAGCCTGGAGTCGAACAGTCGATCGCTTCCAATGAGTCTCCTAGCACGCCGCTCAATAGAATCCAAGGCCTCAAGCTGGTACTTGGCAGAACCGTCCCATAGGTGGCAACAGTACTCCATGCACGATCGGACTTGTGCTTGGTAAAGATCTAGAAGCTGTCCTGGTGTGAAGTACTGTCTGACCTTAGAGAGGATGCCCAGTTTTTTAGCAGCAACTTTGGCCCTAGATTCTATATAAGAGCCGAAGTTCAAGTTGGATGTTAACCTCACACCTAAGAGCTCAAGCTGGTCAGAGATCGGCACCGATACATCCAAGAAGGATGGACTTAGGTGGAAAGGACGCTTTTTAGCTGAGAATAGGCATGCCTGGGTTTTAGAGGCATTGAACGAGACGAGGTTGGCTGCACCCCAATCAGAGACATTGCTCAGGATGCGATTTACTCTTTCCACCATGGCCTCTCTTAAGGACTCGATCGTATCAGCGCTTGCACGAGCATCGGATGTGTATCTTTCTACAATATAATGTTTGTCAATATAATGTTTATAAAGCATTTATCTACTAAACCTTTCAACCATCGTGGGAAACCTAGTCACTCTTCTCTAAAGCCATAGACTGCTGCATACGTAGTCACAGAATGTATGAGCGTAGCTAATTCTAAGGAACCCCAGCTCCTCTCAGAGTATGCGAAGCTTCCAGGAATATTTCGTGCTAGGTCTGTAGTTCCGCTTGCTACAGGTTGATCCATTTACACGATATTATTTTGATACGGATATCTACCGAGCCCGAGGATATATGACGTGAAGCGTTTTATTGCTAGGTTTGAATCTATAGTTGGTCAATCGCGACGTTCCTTATGTCTCATGTAATGACTGAGCCGAGGGCAGGGCAAGCGTCTCTGCCTCACGCACTGTTGGACTTACATGAATATGCGCCATGTATCCTTCGACGATAAGTCGCAAATCGGTCACGTATATTTCCTCCGTGTCCACGAGTTCTTTGAGAACGTACTCGCGCTTCTTGAGAATGGCCTCGTTCGGCTCGCCGGGTTCGGCGCTGGTCGCCTGCTCCCCATCCTCCTCAGTCTTCGAGGTGGCTGGAGTAGCACCGTGCTGCTCCTACATGTATACACGAACATTTACTAACACGAAAATTATTGTTTGGAATAGCCAAATTGTCAAAGATTTTAAAGGAGTTTAAAAGTTTGGTAAATTTGTGTTCGGATCGCGAATGTTTATGAAATAAATATAGGTAATGGTAGAAAATGGTTCTTTTGAAAGGGATTAAATAGTTATTTCATCCCACCATCTCGGCAAGAGTATTTTTGCTCTTCAATATCTGAGTGCAAAAGCCGTTTTTATTCTCTAGAGGATAAAGTAAATTGAATTTAGAACATCGTGTGCACTAAGTTTGTGAATAAAAAAAAACATTAAACCTATTTACTGCTACCTCTATGGTGCCGAATATATCATACAACTTTTTTTTAATTTGTTAAAAACTCAGACTCGGAACCTTCTTTGTGTTCTGTTTTTCAATTTGCTTTGTACTACGCGGTTCTTTACGCGGCATTTTTGCACGTCATTGTTAAACCTTATATTAAAAACTAGAAACTTGAAAACAAGTGAAAAAACTAAAATGAGTGATTCTAGCGACGAGGAAGTTTGTTTGACGCCAACATGTGATTGTAAACTTTTTTTTTGTATTTAGTCATTTCCTCGCTGAGGTGGAATGAAAAGTTACGTGTTGCACTCGAGTGCAAAGATTTTTCACCTCGTGCTCTTTTGATTCCCTCGCTAACGCTCAGGATTCTAATTTTGAATCACTCGCTGCGCTCGTGATTAAATTTTAGAATCCTTCGCTTGCTCGGTCATCAAAATTGAACACGCGGTTAAAAAGCAACTTTGCACTCTTGTATAACAAATAACTATTAAACTTTTTCCCGCTTTTTCGTTCGCTTTCCTGCGTAGGTAACTATGTAATCAATGATACTCTATCTGTTTTCAGAATTCGAACTGCCAATTAAATTTAGATTGGTACAGTTCAGCCTTTTTAGCTGTAAAAATATAGCAAATATACGTACAGATCATTTTGCTTTTAGTATTCGTTTTCTTTTACACTACTAGGTACATATCTATGGCACACACAATTGAAAACCATGCAGTAAATACATAAAAATAGGAAACACACTGAAAAATTAAATCCAAAACCAAGCTCAAACTAAAAACGAAACAAAAAAAAGCGAATAATAGCAAGTACAAATCTATACCAAAGAACAATATTTGTAGTTTATCCTAGAATAATTATTGTAGTACCTATAATATTTTTTTCATCGGGTTTATTTTTATTTTTTACTGTGACATCAGTCTTTATAAAATGATATACATTTTAATGTAGACTGGTACGAAAAGACTGAACAATTTCATATTTATACCAAAACCAACTACTAATATTTTAACATGAATTAGCGGAATTAAACCCAAGGATATAAGTAAGGATTAATTATTAGTAATTATTATACAAATAATATGTGTATTTGAACCCAAAGTGAGTGTCACACCTACTCATAAACTAAACAAAACGAGGCGTAACAAACACAACATACAGGTCTAATCAACCAAACAAAAACCGCTCTCCAAACACTGCAATACCGATAAAAAGCCGATAAAACACGGGTAATCACAATTTACAGCCAACACACAGTTGTTACTTCTGCCTTCGGCACTATATGGCGTGGGATCTATCCACACTGACAATAAACATATGTGTAAAGTATTTACAAAGAAAGCTGATATCTGGTTCCCCTAAGTACAAGCTTCGCCTTGTTTGGGGCAAGAAAGAGTGCTGTGTGGAATGTAACACAATTTTTTTTATTGTTGTTACCGACTTTATTTGCGACATCGTGCGTGGAATTGAAATGAAGCAGATGTGTTTTTTATTGGCTGTGATATGAGCTAATACAAACAAACAGATGCTAATCTAATTGAGTCAAATTTGAGATCTAAATACTCAAAGAACATTGAAAACCTTATTAATGAAGAATATAATTTTAGACAATAATGTTACAAGGTGCGACTGATAAATATAAGCAACTAACATTATCAGTATTTGGAGAGGGATCTTAAAACCATAAAAGCATGCACGCAACATGCCCCTAGTTACTAAGTACGAACAATGCTAGTCTTCACGATCTGTTCGAGATCCGCGATATCGGCCGAAGCTCCGTTCGCTTCCATATCCATTTGCAGAGTCTGAAAATGTTCACCATAATGAAACCGTTGTGAGCGACAAAAGCCAGTCAACATATTCAACACTACGCGTATATCGACCGGCATGGCGCCCACCTATTCGAAACAATCAGTTAGCATGATATTAAATAACTGCTTTATTTTACAACGCTTTGCAAAATGAAGAACTTGTTATGACTTTTGTCGCTAACTTTGCCAATTCCCGACTGGTTAGGTAATTGTTAATTGAAATGAGAAAGTTATTTTATTATATTTTTAAGGAAGATTTATAAAACATTCGTGAATTCTCAATACTTACGCGCTCTGTCTGTGGAGTTTGCGTCGAAGGCGCCGGAGCTTGCAGTACTGTCTGTGGGTCCTAAACATAAATAATACAGACAGTAAAAATACCAACAAAGTTTATCTGGAAAAGATCACTCAGCGTTCGCTATTTTACATACATCTAAAATCAAAATGGTCTTTATTCAGTACAATCATACAGGGATCAGTTTGAAACGTCCTATATACTAGGTAAATCTACAGCATTACTTCATTTACATGATAATTATGTTGAGGTAATAAAGTGACTTTCGTACCAGACTAGTAGATACTTTGTATTGCAGCGTAAGTTAGTTTAGCAAAACTTTGGGTGACTAGTACTCCGAAACGAAACTTGGTAAACAAGTTATGAAATAAACGTACGATGCGCATATCAAATGTCAAAAATTTGTTTCCAATGTAATCAGTACAGCTCGGTTGGATCGGATGAGACATTAGCCGGTCGGATATGCGGCAGATATATACAAAAATACAGTGGTAAATATGTTGACTTATAAAATTCACTGTAATATAAAAAAAAACACCAACTACAAAAATATTAAAATCGAGATGTTTTACGTATCATCGATTTACAATTTGACTATTAGTTGTTGGTACAATGGATTTAAAACACTAATTGAGAAGTGTACTGCACATCATTGTTTTGCGTTCGCCAATCAGTAAACTGGAGTAGGTACTCCAGTAAGGTAAGTAAACCTTCTATTGCATTAGCAACGAGGGCTAACTAGAATATTCAATGTTATTCCAACGTCTCGTATTTGCAACTAAGGAGTAAAAGTGAAGAGTAAACGGTATTAAACGACATTACGACTCAATTTCAATCGAACGTGCCCTGAAGTGTCCAAGTTAAGTGCCCCTGGAGCGTAGCGTAGTTCGACCACACGTGACACAACGTCAAGCAGAACATTTTGAAAGATGCAAAATCACTTGACATTGTATTTTAAAAATCTTGAAATGTGCGAGCGAGAAGTTATTTTATGGTTGTCAGTCCCTTAACGGTGTATTTTAGCACCCGAATACACTGTCAAGTAGGTGTATTGGTTATAGATATGAGTATAGTGTGATATGTTTACTGTAGTTCTGTTATGTTTGTTGTAGTTCTAACGAATGTATTCCTGGCAAGGGTGACTCTTGACAAGATCACGTTAGTCTGTGCCACTCCATTAAATTTGACAATCTGACAAAACTTTACGTTCGGTCGGTTCGTAGAAGACTGCAAAAACCATCAATTAATGTTAGCTTACTCATCAACTTCTTGTTGTACTAAACTTCGCCTAAACCTGCTCTAAAGTTCTACTAAACAACTAACAGATTCTAATCTTACAAGGAATAGTTGAACAGTGTTAACAGTCTGTACAATGTACATATAGTATAAAAATGAAGCAAAAAATTCATTATAAACTCACGAGCAGTGTGACCATTTTTCGCGCGTGAAACTCACTCAACCCACGGTAAACTTTTAATTGATTTTAGAGACATTGTATAACTATAATCTACAGTGTATATAAAAATAAATTGCTGTTCGTTAGTCTCGCTAAATCTCGAGAACGGTTGATCCGATTTGGCTAATTTTGGCCTTGAATTATTTGTGGAAGTCCAGAGAAGGTTTAAAAGGTGAACAAATATGAAAATGCTCGGAATTATCGATTGAGGCATTGCAGTACGAAGTCTGCCGGGTCAGCTAGTAATTGATAAACTACTTCCAATTTTGTTTTGGCAACTGTTTGTTTTTTGTATTCTGTTTCCGTTTACATTACCAGCCATAACATAAACATGTAGTCGCAATTTCTAAACCATCTAAGCCTCTTGGATGAGTCGCCGCGGGCCATGACGTCAAAGAGACTGCTTAAATATTTCGGGAGCCACAGTGTAACAAGTGTATCGCATAAGCCGTTCTTCATCGATACATTTTTGACAGAATAGTTAGAGGTATATTTCACAGCCGTGAATAAATAAACAGACGTCCGATAATATCTAGGAACACGCAAACTAACAATGCTAACTTTAGAGCTGATTCAATGAATATGGCAGTTTTGAAGTTGTGGTAAATCAACCTATAGGACGTCGTGCTAAAGTTGGTCGGAAAGTTCGCTTCGGCCGTCTACAAAATCGTTTCGTCAAATAAATTGTCTTGTATGTAAGAGTATTTTAAGAGTAGTAGAGCTCTTTGTGAAGGGCTCGTCCGGGGAAGTACTACCACCACGCCTTTTTCTGCCGCCAAGCAGCAACGCTGTGTTTCGGTTTGAAGAGTGTGGTCGCCGGTGTAATTACAGGCACATGAGGCTTAACATCTGTATGCCTCAAGTTGATGGACGCAGGGCAGTGCATCGTAGGGCACGTTCCTATTGTGCGTGACCTACGGGGCAATGTTTTGTTTATAGGTGATGGTTACCACTTAACATCAGGTGGGCCATCTGCTTGTTCCATCAGCTAGTTGTATAAAAAAAAAAAAAAATGTGTGCACCATGTAATTCACGTGGTCTTACTGTGGTAAGTATAACCTATGGCAATTAATGAAGTGCTAAGGCGGCGCCCTCGTCTATACCTTAACTAAGTCACGCCTGGTCCCGCTATCTACGCGCGTGACGAAAAGTCAATATTTTGACGAACACATTGGATTCTCATTACTGTTGGTACTGCTATTTATTTTATGGTGATTGGTAAAATGTGTTTGGTTAACGGGCCAGGAACTATCCTTATAGGAAGGATAAACATAATTTATTCTTGAAAATATTTGTGGGTGATGAGTTTTTGAAGGGACCGATACCATGGAGTGCGGAGTTTCCTCCTTGTCTTCATCACCCTTGTTCTTGGAATCGATTCTCGATTTCAATGGTTTTAAATGAAACTTTCATTTTAAATTTTATATTATTATACGATAAAGTAAGTGACACTCAAACTCAAAATTATGAACCATATAACCTGACCATACTTCGTGCGAATATACATTTCATTTCATAGACTAATTCCTTAAGTACTGTTCGAAGCTACTTTGAAAAACTGAAATAAACTATTCTTAACATTTTTTGTATGTAATGCGTAAACAGGCTAAAAAACCATGATAAAATTTTACTACAAACTTTTTTTTACAGAAACCACGTGGGCTAATTTTATTTATTTTTTACATGAATTGGTGCAATAAAGAACGTAAAACGTAGTCCGAGAGGTAGGATCTAGGAATGTAATGTAACGTCGATGAGTGAGTCATGTTGAACTTCGGCGGACGATATAATTTATGGATATTGTTTCTGTACTTTGAGCTTCTACGACCTAACAACAGGATTGTCTTAGTAATGCGGTTAAGGTAGTCTCGGTAAATTAGATGGCACCACACTGGAGCTTCAATTGTATTAAACAACATTAAAACAAGGGTCATACAAAAGAACGGTAGGAACCAAAACTATCATTTTGCTTTATTCAAATTTTTCTACGTTTACTATTTAAACTTATGCAAAGTCGTGTGCAGTGATTTTTATCTTCCTAGATTGGCAAGAAACACATGCCTTTCTAAATGGTGTTTCTTTGAGCATGTTACGAGTTCGAGCGCCTCATGCGACTCTTAGCATGAGCCAAATTCCCGATTATTTTTGCAGAGATCGACTGTAACGACCGTGTTTATCACTTTTCCGTAAAGTAAACTTGGAAACAATAAATTGCCTCCTAAATCTCGTTCTACGCGTAAAGGATGATTCACGCTACAACGTGTCGCGTCCGGGCCCCGGCGGGGCACGTTCAAACATTATGGTATACTATTTGTATGAAGTAATACATGCCAGAACGTAACGTGGCGCGGCCGTGTCCCGTCGTCGTTGAAATGTCGGTGGGTATTGTTTCCCGTCGCCGGCACGTTCCGGCCCTAACGAAACCACACTACTCGTGCAAATAATACAGCCAAACAGGCCGGGCCCCGGTGTAACATGAATGACTGGCCCGGCCGGCGCACGGTGGACGGGGCCGGTACGGGGCACGGCCCGTTCGCGACATTTTTAGTGGTCTATAATAAATTAAAAGTTCAGACTTCTGTAGGTATACAAAGTGTAGATAATGCAAAACTAACAAATCGAGTTGACTGAGCTTACTTCAAAGCACTTTAAATTTAATTGGAAGTCGAATATAACTTTATAAAATTCATTATTGTGGAGCGTGATAGAGCGATAAAAGATAAAAATTTAAAATCACGCTACAACTCAAATCATAAAGAATGCACGCAAGCCCCCTTATCGAACACTAGTTCATTATTTATGTAATAATGAACTTTTGAATTCGAGTCATAATTTTATTTATCATTTTCTGAATTTCCACATTACTTTCACCACTGTTTCATTAGTTCAGTTTGACATTTGATTCCCATCCATCCTATACAATTGCTAAACTATGGGAATCAAACGTCAAACAGAAAGCCATCTCGATAGCCAGACATTAGCGTAATCGGGCCGCAGGCCTTCAATTATATATAGTAGGTAGTAAAAAAAAATAAGCTTATTTACAAAAAGTACCTACTCTGAAGAAATATATTTCGTTTATCGGCTTTGTCAAATGTGTTTCCAGCCTACTAACTGGTATATTCGAAATTCATGACCGACAAAAAATTTCGTAGTTTTTGAGTTTTACAACTTGACATAGCGTGAAATTGACTCGAAACCCTTACCTTAATAATGAGACTCGACTCACCTGTATCGGCTTCATCGGTGGTGGCAACTCCAGCTCAGCCTCGTCGACTTCCGTTTCGTCGACTGCGTTGTGGCTGCTTTCGCCATTGTTGTCCGACGCATTCGGGTATGGTAGCTGCTTATAACAGACAAATGTTGCATTTTAGTATGAGCAGCGATGGGCTCGCAACATGACGCATCAAAAATAACAACTACTGCAAAATGTGAGCATATGCCAAATACAATGTTTGGTCGTACCTCCGACTCCAGATCTCTTTGAGTACGTCCTCTAAGAATCTAGAGTAAGTACTTGTTGCTACTAGATCCTACAGGGGATATCTACCGTGCCAGGGGACCAAAGTCGTGAGACTGTTTTCGTTTATGAGCCTGTACTAAATGATTTTTTTTAACGAAGTGTAGGTTTGTACCTAACCTACCTACCTACGAAAACATAGCATACCAGAATTTATTGAAAAGTCTCGTTGCTCATAGTACCTTACATAAAAGATGTAAATTTGTTTTTTTTTTTAACTTTGCCACCTGCTAAATGTTAATGACTGAGGCCTACTAATTTGCAGTTGATAACTAGATAATAATAATAATATGAACGGCTTGGCAAATGGGCCCACGTCCTAAGACGGAAAAAATAATGGTCCAAACATTATTCCGGCTATCGTGGTAATTCGTTTGAGGTGGTTGGTGGCTGTAGGCTTGTGGAATACACTTCCCCTAAGTATAAAAATGACGTCCTCAAAACCCGTTTTCAAACGCCTTGTACATGACTACTATTTTTCGACCACATGAATACTATTTATTATATTTTTGTAAGTATATTATAGATAGATATATATTTGTTTTTCGTTTATTAGATATTATATCTAGTTTATAGTTTTAGGAAATATGTTACCATATTATTATTGTGAATGTTGTATAATTAAGCACGCCAACCTCATGTTCTTCTACATGTTAAGGTTGGCTGGTAGAAAATGCTGTCTAGCATTAAGCTCGCCTTTTGTACTGTGTTATAGTGCAATAAAGTATTAAATAAATAATTGGATCATAGGGTAACGGGGTCGACATACCCTTAGTTTTATACATTCTATATGTTGCGTCCGCCACCGCAGGTTAAATTATACTATTTCTGAACTTAGTGAAATTGAATCAAAGTTGCTAACTGTTTAACGAACGTAATTTAAACTTTACTCATTGCAACAGCCACTACTTTTTTATGAAAGTTGTTGATTTTTTTCCGATCAAGCCATTTACAATCATAGATTGAAATAAGTATCTAATAAGTAAATAAGTTAAAATGCTTTCACAGTAATTCATAATTTAAAAATGTTCTTCTTTTTCTTGTCGTGTCACTTGTTTCTTTCGAAACAGTGTGGTGAAAGGATTTTAAGTGCGCCTCAAGAGACTCCTTTCGAGCATTAAAAATGTTGAGATTACATATTAAGAGATTGATATGAACCTATCAATACAATGACCCTCCAAAACTTGGGCGTTAGCAATTATACATCTACATTGAGTAGTGAGAAGCTGTTTAAGTTGGCTGCGTCTTAATAGCACAAATTTTCATCATATCACCATGGCTCTAAATCCAATCCGATGCTAGTAGGTAAATAAATAAATAAAGCTGGACAATCCACACAGCAGCACCATCTAGCCCCAAAGTTAGCTATTCAAAGCTTGTGTTATGGGTACTAGATGACTGATAATACATTAATACATTATATACTTACATACATAGATATTTTTTATTATACATAGAAAACACCCAAACCAATGGAACAAATTTCTGCAGATCGTACACAAATTTGTTCCGAGGCGGGAATCGAACCCGCAACCTCTGCGTCGCAGGCGGACTCTCGCCCGCTGCGCCACTGAGGTCGTCAAAGGTACTTGTTTACTACAAAAATATCGCCATCGAAACGAAAACATCGCAATATTTCTAATAAAAAAAAACTGTTTTTGCCGTGAAACGTCTGAACCGTCAGTAATTACTCGCATTTTCCCTTAATTGTTTTATTTTGAGTGGAGTGTTTTGATATCAAACGTACCTATTTATGTACCTACTTTAGATGAGTATAATCTTAATACAATGTACTTTAACAAATAAGGATAAACAAAACAATTCTAAATCATTTTTAATGACACGAATAATATAAGTGACTGAAAAATTGGCCGCCATAGAAACCACTTAAGAAACAAGAACTAAGAATTTAAGAACCTCTGTAATTAGCAAGCCACTTCGATTGTGCGCTACACTGCGTGAGAGGTTAATGGGTCTTAAATCAGTATCAGCTACCTCTTGACGTGGTTAACAATAACAATGCAACACTGTTATTCTGCCGGGGACTTATGTGACTTATGTCTTCTGTCATAAAAACACTTTTCAATCATTAGGCTTCTCCTATTGTTTGAACGCTATAGAGAGAAAGAGAGAGTAGTAGAGCTTTTTGAGAAGAGCTAGTGCGGGAAAGAACTAACACCATGCCTATTTCTGTCGCCAAGCAAGCTGCTGTGTTTCTGTTTGAATGGTGTGGTTGCCGGTGAAAATACAGGCACATAAGGCAGCACAAGAAAACATCTGCGTGCCTTAAGTTGATGGACGCAGGCCAATACATCGTAGGGCGCGTTCCAATCGTGGGTGACTTGCGATGCAACGCTTTGTTATAGGAAATGGTTAACGGCTAAACATCAGATGGGGGTGAGGCATCTGATTGTTGCTTCAAATATTATAAAAAGAAAACTTTTGCGTAATGATTTTGACAACAATGATTTACAAAATACGGAAAATTCATCATTTCTAAAAGTTCCGGAAACGAACACATTCCGGTACCTTTTGAAGTGATGAACAGGTACTTAATTTGTTTCAAAGTGAGATGTGGGTTCAATCAATATCAGCAAACTTCCAGGACGTACCTTAAGTTTCCTGTCCGATGGTATCTTCTTGAACGGAACTGGTTTTTCAGCATGTGCAGGTGACTGAGACCCGCTTGAGGCTGTCTTGTCGTTCTTGGGTTGGTTTGGCTTCCTGCTGAGCCCTAACCAACGCCTCCTTCCAAGAATACAAAATAATCACTATTTCAACTGATCTTAACAGGACATTATAAATATATTTTCATTTTTTATTATGGAGAATTTATAGATATACCAAAATGTTGGCTCCCGGAAGTAACCTCTTGCTTCTACGTGAATAAAATATTGGATAAGCCTCTTGTATCATATTACCAGGGTTTCTAGCGCAATAGGGTCTTGTGTTTTGGAAAAACGTTAAGTATTATTTAAAATTGAAGAAATTAACGATAAGCATGTATAAACTAACTTTTAAAAACCTGGTAACGAAAATTTTCGAAAACTGCCTTTTCTAACATACCAATGAAGAAATCTATCAGATCATCCCGCTTCGATTAGAAATACACTGGCCGCGCGAAGATCTAAACTCATTTTAACATATAAGTTTAAATCAATGTGAACCTAAAAGGGTTTACTTATAATTTTTTAAGGAAGTTTCGTGTTTACCTTTCATTGCGTGTCAGATAACACCCCAAGGCTGTGGGTAAGACCAAAATATGATTTATTTGGCGTGCCAACGAGCCGTCCACGTATGGTCGTGGACCACAACAACACTATGCAATGTGATATCTCCACCGCAAAGCTCGGATTGATATCACTCGTCTCACACATATAATTATATTTTACTATTGTTTGAGTAAATATAATTTCCACTCAAGTAAATTTAGTAAGTCATAATACATAACCAGTACTCAGTATACTGTAGAACTGTGAATCATTAAAATCAATTCATAAACGGCGGCGGCCGCTTAACAAATACACAATCTCATTGAGAACCTCTTCCTTTTTTAAGTCGGTTTAAAAAAGCTTTTGGTGGTCTTATGATTCTGAATGACCCTCCGTACTTCTAAGGGTGGATTTATCAACTCAAGTAACGCTATACGGCAGATTAAAATGTTTTACTATAGATAGACTGTCAAAGACGGGAATATGTTAAAGATAGATGAAAACCCGGCTTCGCTCGGGTGAAATGTGACTTACAATACACAAAAAATTTCGGCATGATGTGTGTACTTAATCCAAACAAAGTAAATCATTAGGCAAAGCAAAACTAAATGAAATGAATACGGAGAAAGACTAAATTGTTTTGTTCCGAAATCTCAATCAATAAAGACTAATCTCCTCCTGCTACTCACTCCTTGCTGCTTCACTGGGTTTCTTACCTCATTGGTCGTCACTGACACTGACTGACATAGGGATGCGTTCATAGAAAATATGGCTGAAATATGTACTGTGCCGGACCGGACGGAACTGTATCTGAATTTAAGAAAATACTCGACAATCCGAATTTTGCAGACTGATGTCAACTCGAATTCATTATTTTATTCTGTTTTATTATCCAGGTACCCTTTGACCGAATTATTGATATAGAGGATCTTTAACTAAGCGCCTGAAGCATCTAGAAGCGTTCAAAATCAAATAACACACGTTATATCATCGAAATAAAGTTTAAACAATATGCGATTAACAATATTTATTATATAAAATACATGTTTATTTAGGTAGGCATAATTTTCCCATAACTATCTGGCAGGAGAAAAAAAAATTAATATTCATAAATATTTAGAGCATTGTAACATTGGCAATTCACGTAACCTAGTTGGGATCGGCATCGGAATATCATTATGATATAAAAATATATACGTGCATTTATATTTTTATATCAATATGTTAAGAAGGGTGGTTTATTAGACATCAATTTGTATTGGACGTCTACTACTATTACTTGAAATATTCTTGAAGGTTCTAACAAGTCCGCGTTAATGAAAACCTATGCTTCGTTATTATCTCGCTGCTTCTTGTTGGGTCACTATATCTTGCTGAAAAGCGAACTGATTCTTTAGCCTAGAAATTCCTACCGCATTGCGGTTGAAGAAACAAATCATCAAATACACTCTAACACTAATATAATATTTGCACAGATAATTCCAGATAACATGTTAGTATCATGCATAGTGAAGAGCTTCAAAAACTTACTTCATAATCACCACTTGACTCCACATGTTATGTAAATGCGAGCTACCATCACCGACGTTGACACTGACACATTTCCGCGCACACTGACAACACCATGCAAATGTTCGACGCACAATAATGTTATCTTGGAGTTACGTTAAAGGAGGCGATACCTGATCGGCAAGGAGCGGAATCAACAGATTAGACGACTTGTACACGCCAGGACTTGTGGTCTCTGCGGCTACAATCATGTTTCAATTACGAGTCTGAGTGTACCGACAACAGTCCAGTGCCAACTCAAATTTACCCATATAGACCTAGTCAGCCTAGCGGGCTTTCTCTATAGGCCTTTCCATCACAAATCGCGACAATTTACACTCGAATACGTTTGGAAGTAGTCAATAAGAGTGAATGATTAGATAATGGAATAAGGAGCGATAAGTAATATGTACGAATAACATTTTGTAATATGTTTGGGGGAAATATCTAGTTCTCCGTGCATGTCCATGACACAGAAGCGCAACAATGGGACACACGGAAAAGCATTCGGAAATGGACAGTCCTGGAAGTTATGTGGTTAGCGAAGTCTGGGGAGAAAAAAACTTCACTTCGGCGCTTCGACTAAGCCTAAGGCGCTTCATTTTCTGAATAAATGAACACCTCGTTCGTAATACTATTGGTTGAGCAATCGTTTATACCAAGTCATTAAATCGTTATGGAATAATTTGTTTGTCTCAATAATGTTAATCATTTATTCAATTTAAAATGTATTTACCTACTTAATTTTAGTATTGGTTAGTACAAATAGATAACAGTCTACGATAGTATGGCAACATTTAACATAGTAACCGTTTGAAACCAGAATTCGTACACTATATCCGATATATGTAAAACAGTGCTGTCATTCAGCACTGCTGCCGTTAAGAAACACACGAAGATATTTTCTTGGATGCAATTTTAAAGACAGTCAAATACCAATGCATTGACATCGAAATGATATTCTGCCGATTTAACACCGGAACATCCGATATCGCGGTCAAATATGTACTGAGAGGATGACCTTATAGTGCGACAGCAGCAAGGGTCGTAATCCTTCCTCGAGAGATCGGCGTGGTCGGCCATGGCGACGGCGGGCTCCCGCGACTCCGCGCGACGACTGAACGCTCAGCCACTATCGCGGAAGAATAAGATAAAGTCACACCACAGATAAAATATGACTAATGAAAAACGACGACAATTGCTAGGTACAGATAACGAGACCGTTCCAAAGGAAATCCTCATCAGGCGAGACACATTGTTTTCGTTATACCTGTTATCGTGGTCACGTGACTCAATCGCGTCACAAAACGAATCGGCTAATACGGTACTAGACATCGGCTTTCGGACAGCTGTTGCTGCATTATCAACACAACAAAAAAAAGGCAAACAATTTTATTCTAAGTCCGTTTTGAGTAACTTTTGGGAGCCAACATTTAAAGTATATGATAGAGTTTAGAATAATAATAAGATATTCGGTCGGATAACAATATCTGTGTTCAAAATTGTGGATCCATCACTGCCAGGTGAAGTCGATGGTAGGATTTGAAAGGGCCGTATACGCTACGCATCCAATTCACGACCAAGTAATACGACACAACAGGTCGAGCACGCCGTATGTCACAGACCACTCACCCACTAAAGCCGCGCCGCTGTTTGCCGGGGCTGGCCACGCTCACATTGCCACTTCCATTTCCGCCTCCTGGGTCGGAGCTTGAGGCTTCTGCAATAGAAAAAAACTTTCAGTCAATTGAAGGTGTTTAATGTTACGTTAATTTGTTCTGTTAGTGAACGTCGATTTTATAAAACCAAGTAATAACCCTGGGACTCAAAAAAACAGTGAACATAACGTGCCAATGCAATATTTATACCTGTAAAATAAACGTTGCGGATGATGAGAGCGATTTCAATCAAAGCGGATACGGCTCTATATTATACAGGGTGTGGTTCAAAATAGTTCAAAATACTTCGGGGAATGTTTAGCTGGGCTTACAGATGAAAATGCAAATGATAAACCAATTAAACAATTTTTTTTTATTAATATAGAAAAGGAACCAACGAAGTCTAAATAGCTATAGCGTATTATTAGGATGTTTATTTATGTAGGTATATATTTTTACTACTTATATAATATGTGTTGTTTACGACACCGCCATTTGACATTATAATAATATTTTTATTTTAGGCATTATTTTTTTTAATAAAATTTTGTCTATGTAAAGGTTGTCTGTAAGAGATCGCTCATAGCTATAAGACCGCACATTGTACTTCGCTGTAGTTCAATTTAATTGTTACATGTTATTTTATTTTCTTGTAGTGTACAATAAAATTTTCAATCATCTTCATAGGATATTTTGCAATCAATTACCGCGGAAGTTCCGTAACAGCTGAATAAACACCAATATTTTATGATTTTGTATTCAGCATTAAATAAAAATACAACATCAAGTTCCCCGGACAAATAACCAACAACATTTACTTAGCCGACGTATCCGATACAAAGCACGAAACCGTAGCGGCAGGCAGTTGGATTAAAAGCACGTACTACCTATTTGCCGAGGGTTGAACTCGCAGCTTCACTGTTTCAAAACGCTTTGTTTGCAGAGAAACGGACAAACATAGTAGGGGATCAGGTTGGTGGACGTAGGGCAGCGTGCATCGTAGGACACTTTCATATCGTGCGTGACATGCATGACATACGAGGCTTTGCTTTGTTACATGTGATGGTTGTCACTTAACATTAAATGGGTCATCTAGCCACCTAATATACTTTTGTTGTTGTAACATATAATTAACATGTATGTTTAACGCATTTTGTATGTTTGGAGTCAGTACCTAATTGAGTAACTTTTAACTAGCAATTTTTGTATAGGTAGGTATATATTTAAGTAGGTATTTATAATCTAAATCTCGGCAACGCAACCAATGATTTTCTTGAAATTTTGGCCTGCAGAGGCTTTCGGCGGAGATATTTCGATCTGCTTAGGATTTATTTCAAGTAAATCTCATTTTATTCGTGTTTCAGGTAATGAAAAACTCAACTTATGAACAATATGACTCTTCCTGACATCTATTGGCGAGTAATAATACTTCAGTAGGTACCGAGATAGCGTTGATAACATTGATACTCGCTCGACCGCTATCCAAGGCACACGTCTGTGCTCCCTATTCTGTTAATAATATTGTTCCTTTAAAATGTGTCCAGCCCAATGTGTAACGCATTAAATTTGTAAAGTTCAAAGGCCTATTTCAATTTTATGTTGTTCCATTAACCGAACAAAGTGACCAGAATAATATATTTAAAACAGAGCAAAGAACTATTTCTCCAATATGAAAATAATGCAGTGCGGTATTCTTATTTATTCTACTCTCTAGCACTCAACGCGGCAACTTACCAACGCAGGAAATTTAAAAAGGCTTTAAAAATTTTACATATGCAAATAAAATTAAATTTACTTTAACATTAAAAAATTGCTCTTTTAAAATGAACCTTCCTAAAACTGTGATAACAACCAATCACACCAATCAAAACTGCACTTAGCAAATGCCGCCGTAACCAAATATAGGTAAACCCATACCTAGAGTTAAAACAAAACCTTTACGAACAATACTCAATTGAACCAAATGTTAAAGTCAATTTTTAACCCTTTCCAATGAATGTAAATGTGTTTCAGCTCATTGTCCTGTAACGAATCCTGTATTTACACCAGAATTTAGAAGGTATTTATATGGTACGACTAGGTTTTCTATTTTTACCATGTTACTTTTATTATTTTTATTTTTACTTACTTTTTGTATTTTTTTTTACTTTTGTTATTTTTATCATGTTACAGTCAAATTAGACTTAAAAAGCGTGGAACGACTTACGAAATAATGTGTATGTACCTATGTCTATAATCATTTAATTGTTGATTACTTTTTTACTTTTCTTAATCGGCGTTCATCCTGTTAAAGGACATTACCTACCATTTACCAATTAGGTAAATCTTTGTTTTTTTATGGGGACTAACATTCAAATTAAGAAATGATAATTTATTTATTTACAAAAAGACCTCATACAGACCACTAACCTAACTAAACTTAAAATGAACTTTACGCAGGTATGTAGTACCTAATAGTTAGAATAAACATTTCTATAATATAATAATAATAATAGTGTTAATTCAGAACTGTATGTACAGTGCACAAATTACAAAAT
Source organism: Plemyria rubiginata (assembly GCA_963576535.1). NCBI lineage: Eukaryota > Metazoa > Arthropoda > Insecta > Lepidoptera > Geometridae > Plemyria > Plemyria rubiginata. The sequence goes on from OY754905.1 coordinate 2,644,603, forward strand.
AACGATGAGACTGCAATAGTTAAAAACTGTGGTGCAGTCTCAACGCCCACCTCCTAAACCAATGAGTATTAGCTCTGCTATTTAATTAACCAAAAAGCTTAAAATTACGTAAGTATATAAATAAAAAATCAGTAGTACAGAAACATACAAAATAAAAACTTAAGGTAGGATTCGTTGTGTGAGGGGGTGTCCTGATTACACAGCAATATAACATACAAGAAGATCATTCAGGGCTTAGTGAATGATGCTATGAGGTAAACCTGAAATCGGAGATCTCGATACTCACACCCGCACTGAACGCATCGTTTGCGGATGAAGAATACTCTCAAGGTGACAGATACTCGGAGGTTAATATCAATGGTATTGACAAAAATGTGGGTTTAAGCTCGGAGTAAAGTGTCACAAGCGACTTTACTTGTTTCCAACAAGCATTTTGTAAATGTTTCCGTCTCGCGTAGGTAAGTAATACATAGTTTACGAAGGGAAGTTCGCATTGTTCATATACTAAGCAAGCGAACAAGTTTCGCGTAGCGTGTCGGGCCTGTCGCCAGCTTAGTACATCATCGTAAATTAATCTTCCGAAAGATCGAGCCTGTGTTCTGTATCGATGCTTTAAAGCTCGAAGTTACGTGTGTTAAAGACAAGTTGCGTTCAAAATATTTTTCGGAATTATGTTTTAGTTTACTCAGGGTTTCCCAAGTATAAACTCTGCTAGCGGTCGATGCGGGTGGGTCGTTGAGATTATAATCGTGTAGCGTTTACGGACGTGATAAGACACTAGATTTTTATGTGGTTGTATTTTCATAATGATGTTGTGATTTTCTCAATCACAATAAATCTAATTTGTCCAACTAAGCTAGAATTTTATAATGGCCTCCAATATTATGGTTCCATATGGTGCAAAAAATGTTTTTTATGTTAAATTCAGACGACTATATTATTTCCTGATTCGATCACACAGACCATCAGGTGGACCATTTGCATGTTCCATATCCTAGTAGTATAAAAAAAACATAGATACATACGTAAAGTAAATAAAAATACCTACTTCGGCGGTTTTTTTAGATATGTTTAATAGAGCGGCTCGACTATCTCAAGAGTAACGCTATGCGACGTATTATATCTATTTTTTTTAGGTTTACAGCCGAGCTACTTTTTTTTATAATGAGCCGGAAGTATAAGATTTACAATAGTAATTTGGCATAGTTTGCAATACTATAAGTAGGTAGCAGGATTCCTTTAACCTGCAGAAATATAAGTGAATTAGATTCTAGGACTCTACGCCGTAGAGGCGTAGAGTATTAGAATGCAGTTCGTAACCGTAGAGTCTACAGTATTGACAGTAGTAGTACGAACTACGAACAATGAAACGTGATTATGTAAAAACTTTCACCGATAAAATGCCGCGAAGGTTAAAAAGCCACAATAATGAACAGTAAAAGCGTGAACATATCTGTAATCTATTTGTGACCGATCGAGCGTCCGTGCGAAACAGGTTGGCGTTTAGCCCAATTGTTTTTTTACACGACGTACACAGCAACATTAGGTTGTGATGTTTGCCGGTTAATCGTGTTCCATTGTGGCTGTTTGTAAATTCCGGTTAAGTGCTTATTCTTTAGAAAGAGCTGGTATTTTATTTATTGAATTGTTGACAAATGCTGCTAGAAAGAAAGCTTAAGAAAATGTATTTATTTACACATATCTATGAAGTAGTTCATGCTGTTTTACTAAACACAAATGAAAACAGCTGCTCATTTATGACTTATTCGTTCAAGTTTATTAAAAAGTTATTGTATGTAACATATACCTTGAAAAAAAAACGGAATAGCTGTATGGACCCATGTACAAAACGCCATTCGTCCATTAATTCATCACCTAACTCATCGACTGATTATGTGGGTCAAAAAAATTAAAAATCTATAGGTACGCGCTTGCATTCAAGCTATGCGAAACGCGCGGGTTTGATGGGGTAGCTTGTGGATGATAAATTAGCACTAGGGTCACTAACTTTGTTCAACCGACCGTTAAACTGTCCGAGCGCAATTCTCGAAGCGGTTATAGGTCCAATCAAACGACTTGTTGTAACGTTTTAAACGTCCCAAAGATATAAATAGATAGATAGGTATATATGTGTATATGGTAGGTATATATAGGTATATATGGATAGGTAAGTACTTAATTAAAACCAAATTAAAATCAAAACTAATAAAATCATAAACTCAAAACTTACACAAATAAAAATTACGATTTTACAATAACTCTCATAAAAAAACTAACACGAGATAAAGAACGAGTGCATATACATATAGGATAGTATTTGTAAAACTAACAAAAACATTTTAGATATCTTTTAAATGAGTAAATAGAACATATGAATTGTTTTTTTTTGTACAGCGTGGTTCAATTCAATATGTGGAGGTACTTGTCTAACATTTTTTTATTTGCTGCCAGCACCAAGCACCGGTATCAAAATATATTGTTAGTCGGATTGGGGAAAGCTTGGATAATTATCGAACTCATTAAAATTATTTCAAATCTCGCTGGAAAATCTATAATGCTAACACGTGCTAACAGCAGAATGATTAATTGCGCAACGGTACCGTGACAAGTGTAGCTAATACTTACGCTAGAAGATACATGACTTGAGCAATGGCAAATATTATTACACGAAATGTTTAGAGACGGTGACTGTCTGGACCAGTCCGCCATAATTATTAGTTCCATATAAGTAGTTATCAGGAAGGTTATTCAAAAAATACGATCCAGACAGACACGTTGGAAAGTTGTTCGCGTCGACGATTGCCAAATAAAAATTGTTTTTAATAATGATCGCCGCGCAATCCCTCTGTATAAGGTCCGGGTAACCCAGTGGCCGAGTGGCGGTAACGTCGCGGCCCTGCGGCGTCCGCACACACCGGACACCTCCAACATAGCGCCACTTGCAACTCTGACACCTCAAGAATACGGCCTATATTGTTTTAACCGCAAGATGATGTTTGTACAAGTATACAGATGCGAAGTTATATTTAAATCATGGCGCTCATCTGCAATGTTAAGGTTGAATTCCGGAACGTTTGCGTCACGCGTACATGGTAAGTACGTGTATGGGATTCGACTATCATGACGAGCCTATCAGGGAGTTAACGTGAAATTTTCCACATATTTAAATAACATCATCATCGTTAGTCTGAAGTCTACGGCTAGACATAATATGCCCCTATACATTTCATTGGAAGAACGATTCTAACCGACAATCGCTAGAAAACCCGACGATTGTCGGTCTAGTCGGAATGGTCGTGTTTACAGTCGATCAACATTTGTAATAAACCACTGCTAATAAGTGGCAGCAACGATTCCCTATTAACGCTTGTCGCGGACCGATCGCTGTTAGACACTCTAGGGGAGACTGCAACTTGGTTTGGTGTTGCTGTCTCGACTTGTTTGTGAACTAGCCTATTGAATTTGCCATAACTTTTAAGGTTGAAGTGATAAATATTTGTATAAAACCGCCAGGATGAACCGGTGCAGTAATGAGCTGGACAACGACGATCAATAAACTAGTCGCCACCACACACACACACACACTATAGTAGCGGAAATGTTGCAGAAACGGTAAACTGACCGCGAGCGACGCGTGAACGCTAATTGTGACATCAACATTACATTGTATTAGGTTTTAACCGTATATTGTAAGATATTCTTATTTAGTAGGTGCATCTACGGCGTAGAAGTACGGCAGTTTCACTAAACTACGAAAATTTACATAAAAAAACAATAAAAATAATATGTTCAAAAACAATACGTACATGTACGTGTATCCATTGAATTCATAGAAAAAACGAGAAATCTGTAAATAATAATTTGCTAGTAAGTATTACATACATACAGTCTGTTTCATATTTTTTTCCAAGCTAGTTTTCGTTATGTTTCTGTAAGCAATCTAAATTAGTTTTTATTAATTCCCAAAGAAAACAAGTTCAACCAGGAACTCTTTAAATAAATTTCGCAATGTACATCTCTGATCTGGTGCAGTTCTACTACATATTTCTACTACTAAGCAAAATAATTCTCCAAAGACCAGTCCATAATTCAATTCTTGAGCTGCTTTATTTCAAAGATGTGTATCAAACATAAATCGCACAAATAAAACTCTATTAAAAGAAACAATGTCGCCACCTTGTTGCCAACGACGCGCTGATGCAAGCGGTTGTACGATAAAATCAATTGTAAATAAACAAATGGAAATTGAATATGTTTTCAACGTTTGCGATTTTTGTTCAGTGAATGCAAAAGCCGAGGCAAATTGTTATGTCATGCTGACAGGCACATGACATAGGTAGCATCATAGTCTATGGCGTGTGGGCCTAAGGCCCGCGGCTCGTGATGTCGGCAGTCGAATAGATGGATATTAGAGAAATGCATGTCGTTTTATTTAATACTTCCCGCCAACAGAATTAACCTAGCAGAAGAATAACAATGGCGACGGTGAAAATGGCAAAAATTTCAGTGGGCGAGTTGTGCGTGTTTAACCATGAGCTGCAAGATTGGGAAGTTTATAAAGATCGTCTCGAACAATGGTTCATCGCGAACGAAATCACAAACGTGGAGGATAAAGCACAAATGAAGCGACGTGCTATCCTCGTGAGCAGTTTGTCAGAAAATACTTACAAATTAGTTCGTGATTTGGCGTTACCAGAAAAAATCGCAACTTTGAGCTATGACAATGTAATCAAATTGTTAGATGATCATTTTAAACCAATTAAATGTGGTTTTGCGGAAAGATATTTATTCCATAGTTCGACTCAACATCAAAATGAAAGCCTGGCAGAGTGGGCAGCTCGAGTAAGAAGTCTGGCCACCGATTGCGACTTTCCGGCCACGACTTTGAACGAAGCTTTGCGGGACCGATTTGTTCTCGGAATGTTGCCGGGACGTGAGCGGGACAAGCTGTTCACTATGGCTTTGACGGAAGTAACGCTTAGCAAAGCGATCTCCGTAGCTGAAGCTCTTCGCTGTGCGCGTTTGGGAGCGGCTCGAGGCATCAGCGCACCACAGGCGGCGACGGAGGCGCCGGCGCCGGTTTGTAAGGTGGCGGCGGCCAGCCGCGGCGGCGCCTCCACGGCAGCATCGGATCCTGCCCAGGGTGATCCTTGTACGGCTTGCGGTTACAAGGGTCATAAGATATCTACTTGCAAGTTTGTGAAGTATAAGTGTACCATTTGTGGTGTTAAAGGACATTTACGTAGAATGTGCCCGAAAAAGAGTGTAGCTAAACATAATTTCATCGACTGTAGCTCCAATGAGGAAGAGGTATTTCAAGATGATGGTAAGTGCATAAAAACAATATCTAACATCCGCTCAGTTAATGGGGAACCTATGCACGAATCTGTTCTTGTAAATGGAGTAAATTTAGAATTTGAGTTAGATTCAGGCTCTCCTATCACCATAATTCCTCATTTGATTTATAAAAAACACTTTTCACAAACACCTCTCAAGCCGAGCAGATTGGTTCTGAGTGCATATAATGGTACAAGTATAAATACTCTAGGAACTGTCACACTGCCAGTGTTGTATAGCTCTAAATGTAATGACATGGATATTTATGTTGCTTGTACTGAAGGGGTTCCATTGCTAGGTAGAGATTTTTTTTCTAAATTTAAGTTGAATATTTCTATGGTTAATTCTTGTTGTTTTTTGAATGATTTTGTGCCAAAATACCCACATCTGTTTTCTGATAAGCTTGGCTGTTGTAAAACTACAAAAGTAAGTTTGAACTTGAAACCTGATGCTAAGCCTAAATTTTTCAAACCCAGGCCCTTGCCTTTTGCTCTTCGAGCCCGTGTAGACCAAGAGTTAAATAGATTGGTGGATTTGGGCATTCTGGAACAAGTTGACTATTCTGAGTATGCAAGTCCAATAGTACCAGTTTTGAAACATGATGGTAGGATAAGACTTTGTGCAGATTACTCAGTTTCACTGAACAAACAACTCATCATAGACCAGTACCCTCTTCCTAGGATAGAAGAGTTATTTTCAAAACTGCATGGAGGTAAAAAGTTTAGCAAACTTGATTTATCACAGGCTTACAACCAATTGATCCTCGATGAGCCCTCACAGATGCTTACATGTATTAATACTCATAAAGGAATTTTTAAATTCAAAAGATTAGTTTTTGGATTATCAAGTTCAGCTGCTATTTTTCAAAAGACAATAGAGTCTATTTTGTCAGGTATTGATAACATTTTAGTTTACCAAGATGATATTCTGATAACTGGATGCTCTGATGTTCAGCATATAGAAACATTAAAAAAAGTGTTTAGCAAGCTGGAAGGTGCAGGTTTAGTGTTGCAAAAAGAAAAATGTTCACTCTTCCAAGACTCGGTATCATACTTAGGATTTGTTGTTGATAAGTATGGTCTGCATAAATGCCCAGAGAAAGTTAATGCAATAAAAAATGCAAAAACCCCCACAAATGTCTCTGAACTAAAGTCTTTTCTTGGGCTTGTGAATTATTATAGGTCCTTTGTCAAAAATGCTTCATCAATTTTATGCCCTCTGCATCAGTTACTACAAAAGAATTCTCAGTGGCACTGGACAGACATTCATGATAAAGCAATCGCAACGATAAAGTATCAGTTATCATCTGACGAAACTCTTGCTCATTTTGATCCCAATGCAGAACTCATTCTTACAGTAGATGCATCTCCTACTGGATTAGGTGCTATTTTATCACAGGTAGAGGATAGCAAAGAAAGACCACTGTCTTACGCCTCACGTTCTTTAGGCAAGGCTGAGAGGAACTACAGTCAAATTCAGAAGGAGGCAACAGCAATTATATTTGGTGTGAGAAAGTACCACCAATACTTGTATGGCCGTTCAACCCCCTTCATTCTGAGAACTGATCATAAGCCTTTGTTATCAATTTTCAACCCTAAAAAAGGTGTCCCTGAAGTGTCGGCGAACAGATTGCAGCGTTATGCTATTTTCTTGAGTTCATATAATTTTGTTATTGAATATGTTAGCAGTGCTCTCAATGCAGCAGACTTCTTAAGTCGTTCAACCGTTGACCAACAAACTAGTGTGGATAATAAGGACCCCTTTTTAGACAGAGCAACATATGTAAATTTTGTTTTTGATTCCCCTAAATTCTTCACACGGGAAGATATTGTAAATGGTTTGAAGAATGATCTTATTCTATCCAGAGTCTGTGGATATATGATAAATGGTTGGCCACCTTCAGTAAAAGATGATAAACTAAAGCCATATTTTTCATGTCGTCAAGAATTATCAATGGAGAGTTCTTGTCTGCTCAGGGGATGTCGACTTGTCATACCGTCTTCCTGTCGAGAACGGGTGTTACAGGAACTCCATACTGGTCATCTAGGCACTTATAAAATGAAGTCAGAAGCAAGAACTAGGTTTTGGTGGCCGCATATGTCTACCGATATTGACACTGTAATTGCATCTTGCAAAATATGTGTAGTGGCTAGACAGACGCCTCCCCGCGCCCCGCTAACGCCATGGCCTTTTCCACCACAACCTTGGTATAGGGTACATTTAGATTTCCTAGGACCCCTTAACAATCGTACTTATTTGGTGATAGTAGATGCCTATTCTAAATGGATTGAATGCTTTGATGTTTCTACAGGCTATGGGACTAGAGTTGTTATTGAGAAACTTTGTGAAGTCATGTCAAGATTTGGATTATTTCACACAATTTGCACCGACAATGGAACTTCCTTTGTATCACAAGAGTTCAAACATTTTTGTAACAAGAACAGCATTGTGCATATCACTTCCCCAACTTATCACCCAATGAGCAATGGGCAAGCGGAAAGTAGTGTGAAAATAGTAAAAAAGGCTTTAAAGGCTATTATTATGTCTGGTAGCAGCCAAAAAGATTTAAAATGTAAATTACAAGAGTTTTTATTTTGTTATCGAAATTCAACGCATAGTACAACTGATAAATCACCAGCTGAAATTTTGTTCGGTCGTAAATTAAGATGCAGGCTTGATTTACTTACATTTAATAAACCTCTCTCATCGGATGCTACACTCGATGCATTAGTGAAAAATAAACAGTCCTTGCAAACTAGGTATTACGATGGAAGGCGTCAAGTAAATTTTGATATTGGAGAAACTGTGTTGGTGAAAATTCCACAGCTACAAAAATATTCATGGGTGAAAGGTGTTATTATAAAAAAACTTGGTAACTCCATGTATGAAGTGCGAATTTGTGACTCGGGTGCTGTAATGAGAAAACATACAAATCAACTATTGAAATTTAAAGGGGAGAGGTGGTGTGAAAGTCTCGGGACAGCGCTACCCAGCAGTATAGCTGACGAGTCGGTCCTGGAGCCGCAATTCATGCCAGCGGTTGTACTTTGTCATGATCCGAGTATTGTCGATGCGGCGACAGAGGACCTGCAGTCGCATGCCCCCGACCCGACTACTCCGTCAGTCCTGGAGCCTCAGGTCATGCCAGCGGTCGTAGGTGGTGCTGAACCGAGTGATACCGTCGCGGCAACGGAGGACCTGCAGTTGCATATCCCCGACCCGATTTCTCCAGACCCTCAGGCAGCTGGGGCTCTTGATGAGAATGCTTGGCACACGCCATCTGCAGCGGCTCAGGAAGTTTCGCGAGAACGCGAAGAACCAGCCCCTACCACGTCAAACACGATGACACCAAAGAGGACACGCAAAGTTGTGGACTATAAGAAGTACTTCTAGATTTAGGTTTTTTGTTAGTTTTAAGTTTTGTTGAAAGTAACGTTCTTCTAACGTTCCTAGTTTCAATCTAAAGGTGGAGGGATGTTATGTCATGCTGACAGGCACATGACATAGGTAGCATCATAGTCTATGGCGTGTGGGCCTGCGGCCCGCGGCTCGTGATGTCGGCAGTCGAATAGATGGATATTAGAGAAATGCATGTCGTTTTATTTAATACTTCCCGCCAACAGAATTAACCTAGCAGAAGAATAACACAAATTAATTTCGTCCACTCCCGGATGTGGTTGGTCAACAATTATGTTCAAACAACATAAATTGGAGCTAGATAGCTTGGTTTGAGGAGTAGGATAGGCAGCCGAATGTTACGTTTGGGACTTCGTGCGGAGATAGCATTAGTTGGATCGATGTGGCAGCCTCACCTCATAATATCGCCACAATAATGATACCAAAAGCGCAACGCAACAAAGTGATTGTTCAACTAATAACTTTACTACAATGCGAATTGAATTGAATGAAGTTTGAAATGAACGTCATAAGCTAGCATTAAGAACGCTCCTGCGCGATTTGAACAACAAGGCCGTTTTTCGAGCTTGAGTTATCCCGTGGTGTAATTACAGTTTACGTTTCACGATCACAAAAATAAAAGCAAATAAAAGTCTGATGCCTCATAAAAAGGAGTTATAGAAAAAAAAAAAAAGTTACTATTTTCAACAGATTAATAAATTGATTTGTAACGCACGATTTCGTAAAATGGTACTCTTTGCCTTTGTATTGACCCACCATACACCCGTAAACGAAGTCACATTATATTTGTAAAAATACAATATAATTAAACAGTTTGCATTTATCTTTATGCATATAGAAAATATAAAAAAATTCAAATAATTGTTTCTAAAATAAAATGTTTAAAAACGCCGCTCTGTCGCAATTTTACGCTTCAAACTATCAGTTATTTCTTCGATGTTACGAAGTCTAAAACGAGAATACGTATACCACATGAAAGAACAGACTAATGTTTATAAATAAAAAAAGATAAAAATATTCTAGCTTATACTCATTTTTATAAACGATTTTTTCAAAACTTCACTTTTATCAAGCTACGCAACGCGCGCAGCTCTCAGTCCGCGCCAAACCCTCAACTTCGTTCGATTGGGCGACGGACCCTTAATCATTGAACGAGTGCTGGTTAACCTAGTAGTTTGCCTGAACTGAGATCTAGCTAAGTTCGCTATGTGGCAAATATCTAATATTACCTGAACCAAGAAGTCACTGAAAACTCCATTTATGTGCACATCGCCAGCATCGCCAGTACTCGGTGATGGAACACATAGTGAGGAAACCAGCAAGAAGTGTCGTCAAGTGCTCGAACCACACTGTTTTATGTACCAAACTGTGATAAGATAAAAAGATGTAGACTGAAAAATGTGTAGCTCACGTATAAAAATTTCAAGGAATTCAAATTTTTTTATGGCATTGTAGCTCGAAGAATCTTATGGAAAATCCATGGAAATGTGAGAACCTTTCATAAAATGATGTACCTATTAATTTCTTTTTATCCAGTTTAGGATTATCCCCTCTTTTGGATACAAACTTCTTCGCCGATTTATTATATCAGGTCAGCAAATCTTGATATTACAACCTCTCTAATCAACTTTCCAAAAACATGCGCAATATTCGTTCAAACGTTACATAATATCAATAATACAAATTCATTTTTTCAAATGATCAACTATTCTTAGCCTTAATTCATAGTGACCTAATTAGTTTGAAACACAAATAAATGCCGCAGACACTTCGACATTCTTATTCAACCGTAAGACTGTTCACTATTTTCTATTTCGTGAGCTGGAATATTATGTGAAAGCGGACGAAGAAATGTGGAATGTCGGATGCAATAATGCATTGCGATTCCACGGTGGGCATATCTTCTGCAATTCCCGCCAGCAACGAAAGGAATTTGAATATTGCTCTTGTTCTATAATCTATTATCCTAATGAAGGGCTGGACAAGGGTCTACTACAAACATTTGCATACCTCATATATTCACGTATGTGACAAGTGATGGATAGGTAGGGTACCGTTGTACGAAATAGTCAAGATCAAAGGCCGATCCTAAGGGGCAATGCATAAATTACAATTTGCAATTTTCGAGTGTTTTATTATATCTAATCTCAGGTTATTTATTCATCGACATATGCCAAACTCCTTGGTGAAGCAAGTGTGAATAAAAAGAGACCGCTTTAAGAATGCTTTAAATTATATTGTGTGGTTTATGATTAAGGTGGTTTCGCAATAGATGCAACAAAAAATTATCTTAAACTAAACGTTACTCAAAATGACACACTTCAGTGTGGATTAAAATAATATAAAATCTAAAAAAAGAGAACGATGGCTCGCCGCTGAAAGCACGCGCGCCGGAACAACACTCACAACGTTGGAAAATATATAAAATCTAACCTTGTATTCACTTTAATTCACGCGTTTTAAGTAGACATTGGATGCGAATAGTTTTATTTTGCTGATTGTGTTAATGGCGCGACGCGTCGACACGGCGCGCGGCGGCAATACTGCTCGTCGACGAGCGCACTATATGCCTGCCAATTAGAACATGAGGCGCACATACAATGGCTAGCCACGTGTGGCTTTTTGTTTTAATACTCAATTAATATCACGATACGTCTGCCAACCCCACCGATAAGCAGTCAGATGCATTTTCGACCGAATGCTAACACAAAACATATTCTTTGATTACTTGTAAATCAGCAATGCGTGCGAACATACATAGCGATTCACAAGGAACGTTCTTTGAACTATTCAATGTAGTGAACTGGAAACTTAATTTCTAAAACAGACGACTTTGTGTATGGATAGTGTACCGTGAGAGCGGTGTTCGGTTCCGTGCACAGAGCGCACGGGAAACACTAACTGTACTTATTCATTTAATCACTTCCCCGCGGCCGCCGCCTGTGCGGGTCGGCGTATGTGTATTAACTCCCCGTACCTAACCTACACTTGACGAAACTATTTCACATTTCAGTTTGCATAGAAACTCAATTAAATAATGATTTCACATTTTAGCTATAATAAAATTTAGGGTCTCTACCACAAATATGGTAAAAACTTGTTTCGTGATCAAGGATAGGTATCTTATATCGGGTGTCACATATTTATATACGAAGTTATAAGTTCTAAGACATATGTATTAGAAATATTGACGTCAGCTACATGAGAGTTTTAAAAAGTCTGATGAACTAGCAAAACTAATGTTCGAGTACAAACACAAACAAAGACTATTATTATACTCATTTGCCTTGTAATGAATTATTCAGAACTAGTTGTTGATTAGCTCGACTAAGTGTCTCGAACAAATATATTGCGAGATGGAAAGGAGGGACAACACCTTCGTAAGATGTTTCCCTATGGGAGAGACATTTCCTATAGGAGATCAATTTCTTATTAGAATAATGTTTACTGATGGAGCGCTTAACAATTTATAGCTCAATGGTTGTTTGTTAGACTGATGTCACAGTTTTTGCTAGAGGTCAGCCGCTAGCCTGTACCAACTTTGATAACAAAATGAAATTGATGTTTGTTCATTAGTGTAAAATTTGTGTAATTAAAGCAGTCGAAGGAAACAGTACAAAAACGTAGTCGATTTTTAAATGAGGCTGGCTGTATAATGAATTTCATGAAACTCTTACTGCGTCTAATATCCATTTGTAGCAGAAAAACATCGGCAGAGGAAAACTCGCGTACTGACTACCGCATGAACAGCGATTCGCGCGCCGGTTAGTGCTTCACTAGCGCGCATTACGGAGCAGGACCCGTGATCGACTCCATTATACTTCAAATAAGGAAGAAGGCGCGCGCGCACGTCCCGACCTACAGCTACGGCCGGCGCGTGCCAACGAAACCATCACTAAATCGAATTGTAAATAAATTACCCGTCAAAAACAGGTTCTTATTAGGTACTTCGTTATTACTAGCAATGCGAACTTCAGTTACACCAAAATATTGGTTTGCCAAACAAGTTCGTTATATTTTGAGTTTACGTTACGAGTTTACTTGAGTAACGTTTAGTTTAAGATTATTTTTGTTGCATCTATTGCGAAACCACCTTAATCATAAACCACACAATATAATTTAAATGGTTAGGAAGTGTCAATAGACGTTCATGCTTTACCGCAAACAAACGCGACTGGCTTTATTGGTTTAGGAGCTTTCGCGCTAGTGGACGAAAGCCGCAAAACGTGCAGCTGATTAAATATTGATTGATATTGATGTAAATATATCTAGCTGGACTAGAGGAAAACAACCCAGTTGTAAACCTTTCACATAGAATAGTATTATTGTATAGAATTTATGTTTTATAAAGTACATAATATACCTATATAAAAATAAGTACATATCTATCATGTGTCAACTATTAACATAGAAACTCTGCGTCACCCTTACTACGTGGCTACTGTAGTAGCCAGCGCAAACTTTCCTCCTTCCCGTAACATTATTAGTTGTGTTTGTCCTATATATTATCTGATAGAACTTAAAATGTTGCAGTCCCTTTTTTTATAATATGAAAACTGTAGAGAGCTATAATTTTAGCGAGCGTGCACTAAATAACTCTCTTCTTTAGATTTAAATATTTTTATATATTTTCGTCGTTGTACAAATAAGAGTATTGTATACCTGGATGTAAATATTTTATCCTGATGTGGGGTGTTCCGCTCCACTTAATTTAGGATAAGGCAAGAAGAGAATCGACATAATTATGTACGTTTTGTAATATTCACGTTCGATAAAACAAGGTTTGACTTATACTGAAGAAGTCCGACCGTACCCCAAGCCATCAGCGGATGACTCCTAGAAGACAAAGATCAGGTATCATAGAGCCGGCGAAGCGCGGTAGAGCAAACTCCTATGAGTATTACACATTGCATATGGGGGTGCATATCTTTTAGGTACAAGTACAATTTAAAATTAAGTAGTGTCGATTGTAAGTTAAGGATATGACACCTCAAATAAAGTACCCGAATTAAACTCAGCTAGGCGTTATTTCTAGTTTAGAAATACAACTTACATAGTAAAGTAATTCGACTTCCTTTCCCTACCGATTACTTGCTATTTATTACTAATAGACATTTACGGCCTTACAACAAAACTATATACATCTCTTACCAATGCGTAGGTATTAGGGATTGTAATCCGGCGTCATTTTCAGTCCGGCCGGATCCGACCGGATTCCCATCAATCCATCATCCCATCGATCCGGTCGGATCCGGCCGGATTGATCAATACAGGATGGTTTTTTGCTTTTTAGTACAAAATAAGTGAGTTAATAAAGTGTCACTGTACTTATCCGTTAAGGGCGTGGAGTATCCATCATTTCTGACTTATTTCACTATGTCTTACTTATATATATTTTTTTCATTTCTTAACTTTCACTTGTCTACTACGGTCTATTCAACTAACTTATGCACTATTTCAATAATTGACGTCCTAAATCATCTTATTACACATGTGAAAATGCAATAATAATAACAATAAGATAATATATTATGTACGATGAATAATTATTTTAGTAATAATTGTAAGAAAATGAAAGTATTAAAAGGAAATCAATATTAATTTTGAAAAAAAGATCGTAGAAAACAAATATTGTTTATTGTGTCATCAGCTAAGCGACTTCTAATAGAGCTGCAAATGTAGCCTGCGGCCGAAAAGGCCCTTTCGGCTTCTACACTTGTCGGCTTTATTGTCAGTAAATAATCATGAATAGCAGACAAGCATTATCCTTGAACTCCATCGCTTTCAAATGTCGTCATTTCTCGAGGCGACTCGACGACGAACGATTCGCACGCAACACCACGCACAACGAATTTAAAGAGTACCTACTCATGCAAAAGCTTTATTATTTTGCCACAAACTGCTAGCACCAGATCCGGTCTTCGGATCCGGTATATTGGTACCGGATCCGGTAACTGTTAAATGATGCCGGATCCGCCGGATTACCGGATCCGGTTTTCCGGGTTGCAATCCTTAGTAGGTATGGCAAACTGAGACATTGCAAATTATTTAAATTTAAGCACCGCTTTATAGTATTAGGGTTAGTGTGTAGAATGACGAAAGAACAATTTAGTGGAAACAGTAATCAAAAATGTATTTTATTTTTTGTTGCTCGAGTCTACGAACAAGTAATAAGTCCTCGAGTCTAGTTAGCTCGAGTCGAGCCAGTTTCGTAAAAAGATTAGCTTTTGTTTTCCAAACGTTATTTTGCTAATCATCCACGTGTCCCGAATCTTAATTCCAACACGCGACTATCCTATTTTGAAAGTAGTCGGTATATTATTTTGATTGATTTACTAAAGATATGAGTCACCCACCTGTATTGTGTAGATATTGTAATGTGCGTTTTTTGTCGAGTGCAGTCGAGAAAAAACCAATTGGTTATGTTATAGTGATAACAAAGGCCGTGGATGATAAACATCTGGAAGGCCAGCAAAGTGCGGGCGGTACATATAAAACCAAGTAATCTTTTATCAATGCAAGATTTTCTTGAAATTTTAAACAAAATGCCAATCATCAACTATAGTTTAAAAACCCTGTAATTTTTGAAGATATTATTTATTGAGTTTTACCTTTTTTATTTTCACGACGTTTTGGCAATGCTGCTATAGGTCGCGGGCTGATGTGGTTAATACCCGTGTATAATAACTTTAATTGTGTTATGATCGCGCATATTAATTTTCAATCGTGATTCATTTTTGAATAAATTACAGTTTTTAAAGCTTTTACTTTTATAAAAATATGTGTACGTATCGATAATCATACGAACAAGGCATATTCGTGCCGTTAAAGATAATGTAATTTTATTAACTCGTTTTATAAGTGTTATAAAAAACGTACTTATCCAACGAATTAAACTTTTATGCCGTTATATTTTATTCCTGACATAATAACACCCCATCAAAATCGGGCCGTCACTCAGGAGTTTTGTACATTAGAAAATCAAGCTAAATAAAGAATCTATTTGGAAATCTATTTGAAGTCAGTTAGAAAACAGTACATAATTACGAGAACAAATGTACCTTTTCTAGTAAGCGAATTAAAGTTTATGCATTGTCAGAAGCCACTTATCTCCCTGGCCAAGTATGTAGGGATCTTAGCGGACTTGGAACACGTGTCATCTAAGTATTAATAATCTGAAAAAGTATTTATTTTGCGCAAAAGTTTTTACGTGTTAGTATCGTTACAAAGTTGCAAAACTTTAGGCTCGCGTCGATACAATTATTCGTTCACGTTTGACTACATCAAACTGTGTTTTCATGGATTTAATATAGACTTTGAACTCCAAAGTATCTCCATGAAGCGTGTACTTACGCTCTTATGCCTTAGCGGGCTGGTGATTTATTTTCAACGTGCACAAGGCACATTCACTCTTATGAATATAATCATGAGGTCGGATATAGAATACACAAACGCGAATCTCTTACTAAGTGTTCCAACGATGAGCACTGTAGCAAAGATTACCAACAATTAGCAACAGGCTGCAAAGGGAACACGGGTAATGTGAGTTACCTTTCATTTATAATTTATGAAATAAATTATAACAATCTGTCACCTAGGTAGAAATAATATTATTATTTTGACCAATAAACTCATTTAAATGAAGAAAATACTCTTAGTTAAAATAAATTATTTCAGATTTGTATCTGCTTATATGAAGCTTAATTTTATAAGGGGATAACTGTAACAGGAATGGGATACAATATAATATGTAGGGATGTTGTATTTTTGCGTTCTTGTACGTACCGGTGTCTTCACCGTTAGATGACGTCAAAATTCTGGACATGGCGCTGCAGGCCCGCCTAAATGATAAGGCGCGCGACGAACGCGAGGCGCGCCGGGAACTGCAGGTGGTCGCGATACTGCTACTGGCCTCCGAATCGCTCGCATGGCCCGAGTCGGTGGCCATGCCGCGCGCCACGCGGAACATCCGGTCCGCTGACATGAGCCGCTCGCGAGTGCCACGCTCTAGACTGCGACGTGCTATCAGAACGGAAGTGGAGGAAGCTGTGAGCGCAGCGCATCCGAGGTCCGGCCGGTGGCGAGTCGCGCTCTCGGGCGGGCGGGAGGCGTGCCGGCTTGCAGGCCATGCAGCGCGCGTGCACCGGCCGCGGGGCCTGAGCGCCAAGAGGGAACGGGCGGGTGCGCGTTTCCTCTATCACCGCCCGCCCGACTAACAGTCGCGCACCGCGTGAGCACGCCCATACTCATTGTAACTGTTTAGCGACCTTTCCGTGTAACAAGCGTGGGGCAATGCCACGCAGCGTACAAGCGCGAGTGCGAAGAGAACGGCAACAAGCCGCTTGCTTTGACGATGCGGGTGCTGTCGTCTCTGATTGTTGCTACCACCATATTTATTCACGCGCTAAACAGAAAGAGACGAAGTCTATCATCCTGGCGTAGCAATTTATGAAGACATGCAATTAGTTTCCTTTCAATAAGCTTTATTAAAAATTTATAAATTTCATCTAGAGTAACAGGAGCCGTACACCCCGCCTTATTCAGCACAGATTTATTTAAAATGTAGGTGTACATCATCTAGATACACAACATATGTTGCCACAAAACAATAGGCGGTTGCAGTCCCCAAAAGTTGCGCTATTGCCACCTGTGCCAGGAGGCCTATTTCCGGCAGTGGACTTCTTGAGGCTGATGATGATGAAGTCGACACTTTGTAAACTTTTTTAGGTTAATAATACATAATTATTAGCAATTGCTTATTGGTTCGTTTATCCCATCCCACACACCACTAACGAAATAAAATAAACCTTCATTAAAACATAGCTTTTCTGTAATCATTTGCAACCTTCAAATGTTAAATTCTTACTTTACTGTTCTCATTTTTAGAATTATAAAATGACCAAATTTTTTATATCTAATTTTCACCTCGATGTCTTTGAAGGTCGATTTTAGCCAAACTAGCCCATTAAGAACTACTTTTTTAAAATCATTAATCAAAGCTACAAATTTGCCAAATTCCTAAAACCTATTTAGGAACCATGAAGTTACCTGTAGATTTTGAGTAAAAAGTTGAAAATTTCAGTCATAATTCATCTGGCATTCACCTCAGTTCGGTCGTAGTGCTATATGTTAATAGAGAATAAGTTAGGTAGTAGGTAGTAGGAGGCGAGGTGAGGTTAGGTAGGTACATCCTTACGCATAGCGTTTTGTCTAGGACGTTCCAAAGTGAACGTTTCGAATAATTAATAATTGCTTACACAAATGCAATAGAATATAATTTAGAAATAATTTTTATGATAATTTATTCAGAAGTTTTATGATAATTTATTTTACAAATACGAAGTCTAGTGTAAAAATTGCAATCCCTAACTACATTTTCAAGTTGTTCCCACTTCACGCGTCAATTAGGATTTCTATATAGCGTCTAGAAATAAAAAATTGCGGCAATTTATTGCAGAAATTGTAAAGCTGTCCTGCTTACGTGAACTATTGCGTGAACATGACAGATATATAAAGCTGCAGCTTAAAATTGCCAGAATTTCTAGCTCGTCTATAGACGCTTCAGATTGCCTCTCCTGTTCGCTCTATATGTTTGTGAATAAAAGTCCACTCCACGCTCCACGTAACTATTTACATATTTGTAGTGAATGGGATTGGAATAAACTATTTTCATGAAAGCTTTGCTGATAGAGAATGAATTGAACGGTGGACTTGGTCACTCGAATGGCGGAGCGGGGCCGTTATTGACTTAAATAAAATAAAAAAGAAGTCTGTAAGCGGAGTAGGAAAACAGATTGGTTTTTTTACTGTTATCACTACATAGTATAAAACAAAGTCGCTTTCTCTGTCCCTATATCCCTATGTATGCTTAAATCTTTAAAACTACGCAACGGATTTTGATGCGGTTTTTTTAATAAATAGAGTGATTCAAGAGGAATATAACCCATATGTATAATACATGCATGATATAGTAGAAAAACAATGTGCACCCGTGCGAAGCAGGGGCGCGCGGGCGGTTCGCTAGTTTATTAATAAAGCTACAGTACAGTGGTAGAGTTTTGTTTCACAATCTCTTTTACTCCTTTAGCAATCCTTTAGCACCCCAGCGACGATTTTAAATATCAGAGGCATGCAAATCTGTGTAAGACAGCACCACAATACACTACTAGGTATGTCACCAACGGCAACTTTTAAAGGTTTTTTTTTCAAATGCTTTTTTGTTTTACTAATACGCGAGTCTACTCCGTGAAGTCTGCTCCGGTAATTGAATCATACGTAACCCCCCATAATGCGGTGGCATTGTCGGATAAAAATTAAGTTAGTTTATTAGGAAAAGTAAGTTTGCTAGCTAGTGAGCTTCGTGCCGTTTACAACGATGTCAAAAACAAATAAATAATGGCGGATCAAACAACGTTATCTAGCCCTAACTAAGCAAAACTTATACGATGGATACGAGATGACTAATAAAATATATACATAATAATGTCGGGCAGGTCCAAAACTCGAGGGCATTTCGTTATTTGAGCTACGGAACCTTTAGTGCGAGAGTAGCAGTCAACTGTTTTGACCGGTATACAGAGATGAGCAGATCCTTGCTGTTCCAATATTGGAAAATCGAGCCCACAGAAGCCTTTGCTTTGACAAAATATGTTAGGGTACGAAAAATCTCATTTAGATTTAGCCGGTCTGGTGCGTCATCCATCCGAGGCGAATGTGCACAAACGCGGTGTAGATTAGTGGTGTTCGACGGACGGACGTTGTACATATTTCAAAGATTTTATTTAAAAAGTAGGGGCCCGTCCCGCACGGGTTTACTACAGTTTTACGTGTTTAGTTAAAATTTTAGTTTTACGGCAGTTTATTTCTTAACATTGATTCCCTCCCGTACTCCAGCCAGTGACGCCTACTTCGCATAGTTAGCCAAGCAAAGTAAGTGGCGACCATACGACTTTTATCTATGCTTACATTTTTGAACTCATGATATCTTTCGAATGGAATTAAACAATTCGAAAAGTATTATAAAGGTATTGAAGCAGTCTTGAAGAAAATGAAGTAATTTCTTTTGATAAATATTAATACCAAGGGACCTAGCTAGTACGCTAGTGGCGGCATTTCAATATTTTTTTAAATAACAAACAGTTATTATGACATAATTTACTAGTCAGACTTAATGTAATGCTGCGCGACATTTTTTGTGAGTGACAATGATTTGTTTTGCAAAGTCATAGTACATTATTTTGTTCTATCGTCAAAAGTTTTCGCAGCGCACGCGATGTAAGGAATTTTTAGGTATTTTTTTAAACCTTGGGTTACATTACTGTATTTTTGTAGAGATTTTTTTTTTAAATATTATATTGCCAAAGGTTAATTTCAATTAAACCATAACGTGACATACATAACTATGACATGCTACTTCTACCAAAAAAAACTTATAGGTACTAAGAGAACTGAGGGGATACCTTCCGTCTCTGGGGATCAGAACCAAAAAGAAAAAGAGAAAAATTATGTTTTGTAATTTATGCTTTTTTTAAATCATCTAAAGGTAGGGTTCATAGAATACAAGTAGTGACCTACTATCGATACCCAAACTTACTTTTCGTTGATTGTAGTTCGGAATCATCCGACCGGCCCATGCAAATGAATTTACAGTCCACTCACGGATGACGCGTTGCTGGCTACAATGTGCTCTAGGTTTAGGGACGTAAGCAATCTCCATGCGTAATGCAATGTCGTCAAATCTGGTTTGATGAACGTGCTGTATTCTACATATTAACATAACCTAATAGTTGCTGGAGTAGAAGCTAGAAACATGGAGTGGCAAAAAAGTTTTTTTTATAGGTATAAGTTAGGATTCAAGGACCTAGTGCAAAAATGATTTTTTATTTTATGTATTATTTTTATAGTATTATTAGCGTCGGTATTTTCCACCTTTATTTTCACTAGTTCCGTGCCTGGTTGGATATAAAATCGTTCGCTTTTTTTGTGATATTGCGGAAAAAATATCCAATCAGTGTGGAGAATGCTTCGTTAAGTCCAAACGTTTTACTATTGATGTTATCCAGTGAATAAAATATTAAATGAATTTTGCCGTTTTCAGTTAAATATTCCATTGTCATAACGCATCTCCCTTCTACAAATTAGTTTTTAAACGAATCTTACTGGAATACTGCTGTATCTAACTCGGTTCATGTTTTTTTCTGTTTTGCTTTCATGCTTCCGTTACTACAGCTCTGACATTTAAAGGAGTGTACAACAAAATATTACTGAACTTACTCATGCGTATAATCTCTCTGTTGCATTTCTGCAGATCTTACTCATATTTTATGTAGATCTAATGGACACACTTTAGTGTATATTTCCGTTTGGCAGACCTAAATCTAAAGACTTTACAACTTTCACAATTGAATTGTTTTTAAAACTAATTGTTGCCACGGGTTTTTAAGTCCTCATTGTGAAATTTTAAGGGCCCGGCGACAGCGGCTCGCAGTTTCGAGGTGCGATTGGCTATTATTTCATTTTATTTCATTTCGGCGATGGGAAATGTGCTTGAGCCAGAAATCATTTTGGTATTAGGTAAACGTAAGGCCAAACATACTAATACCAAAATGATTTCTGATTCGGGCATGTTTCCCTTATATTATTGTGTTATTTGTGTTCGAACAGTATTTATGCGTGTCACTGGATAGTTATTCTTTCAAACAACCTCCCATAAATGAAATAAAATGAAATAATAGCCAATAGCTCCTCAAAACTGCGAGCCGCTGTCGCCGGGCCCTTAAGCCGTAGGACTTTGGTATCCTTTCCTGTCTGTGGTTCGGCAGCCGGCCTTTGTTCTGGAGGAGGGCGTTGAATAAGTTAAATTCATGTTTTTAATTCGCTAATAGTTCCATGTTCCAGGAAATGCAATAGGGAGGTACATTATCACCTTTCTGGCCTCATTTCATGATTAAAAGAGTCGGCAGGTATAAACTTTTTTTATCGAAGTAGTTAAAAAATGTTTTATAATAAACGCTGGACAAAATTAATAATTTTATGAGAGTAAAGTATATAGCTACAATGCAGTATGTGGAAATGATTACATTAGATATAATATACACACACCTGTTTGTTTGTAAGTGGCAGCGCATATACTACCTACTTTATAATTTATTCTACTCTAGTATTATGTATGTGTCGTTGGTGTGTCGAAATAAATAAATATGACTTACCTATCGTTTCATCACAGGGTTGGCTCAGAGGCCTCCGCGATGGCGACATCTTGGTTTGATGCGTTGGCTGCGGCTTCAGTATGTGAACAGGTACCGCGCCTTCATGGGGCGGTTCGCCCGGCACTCGCACCACCCACCACTCGCTCCTTCCTGGACAAGGTTCCACCACCTCAACTTGCTGCCCTTTAGACACCGACAGCTCGCCGGCTCCGGCCGCTGTGTGCTCGCTTACCACCCACGTCATTTCAGGACCAGCCTGGGAACAAAGTATTTTTATGTTAAAGGGTTTCACAGGCTCAAACTCTTGATAAAATAGAATTATAAACCCGTAATTGACCTAATAGGTACTATAAACTAATGAAAACCGGCCGTAGGTATATTATGTAGTTTGTGAATATTGATTCGGGAGGTAAACTTTTCGAGTGTTGTGTTCCTTAATCAAATGGCGGAAAACGGCGGATCAAAAATGTATGTCTTTCACATACGACCCAGTTTTACTCCAGTTAATTGTTTTTAAAGTAATGTGTATTTTTTAATAAAAGGTATGTAACTGTACATATAAAGGAAATATTTCAAAACTATCAAAAACATAAAAACAAAGCTCTTAGCAACACGCAAAAATAAAACGTTAAGGTAATATAGAAATTAGGTCGTCGGTCTGGCTCTAACGCCTGAGTTAGAATGATAATACGTAAGAGTGGCTACGTCGTAAATAAGCGAGCTGAACTTATAATGCAAATTGGAGTGGAAATTTAAGTTGGACTGAAGTCCGGTAGCGTGAAATCGACGGTACAAACAATACGGGCCCATCGATTGGGGAATTCGCTCATACAAGATAAAACCCACCGCGGACAACAACACAGATACAGATAACGAATACAAATATACATAGATAGCGTCTCTAGTGGCTTTCGACAACTGTCAGATAAATGTGACCACATCACGCTTTACCAATAATGGAATGTTCTATAGGGAAAATTATTCTCGTCCGATATAGGAGAAGAGATCCAAAAAAGACCAATTGGTTTTTGAAAAAGATGTGCCTTTAAATATATTTGGTAACGAATCACGGTGAATGTCATATTGTTTAATCATGGACGTCGTCCATGTGTTTAATCGAATACGTTCTAATATGCGACAGCACTTCAATGTTCATGCTTCCTGATGGATGTCGGAAATACGCTCCGCTCTAAATATTCATCACCACAGCACAAGCTAACAAGCATCAGTTATGTATGGTATGCTACTGCCACGCGATTTCATTAGTAAAAATTACGTGCATTCGCGAACGTAATTTTAACTAATGAAATGACATCTAAAAACTCGTATATCTAATGCGACGGTATCGACCGAGACCGTCCGTACCGTATGATTATTTTGTAGGGATGTAATATTTTCACATTGAATGCCTGGAACGTTGTTAATCTAACACATTGCTAGTTTAAAGAAAAAAACACATTTTTATCTTAATTTTGCGAAGAAGAAAAACCGTTCTAAACCTGTATAATAGGTGCAACTATACCCAGTCTACTCTACTATAATAGAAAATAGTTTATTTAGTTCAGAAGGAATTTTAATTTTTTAAGAAGTTAATTTTAATTTTTAATTATATCTATAGATATTATTTTGGAGAAAAAAATTAAAATTAACAGGTTTTTTCTGTTAAAACGAATTTTGTGAGGAACCAACTCAGACACATGTGTGCGTGCATTGGCTCCTTCTGAACTAAATAAACTATTTTCTATTATAGTAGAGTAGACTGGGTATAGTTGCACCTATAAGTTTACCTTTGCATTTATGGACAAAATTGTATAAGTAGACAAATATCAATTATACTATAAAACACACCTTGATCCCAGCTAACTGGAATACGAACGAAATTATGAGCTATCAAAATTGACTAAGTAAAGTCGTTAAACAATGTTTCTGTATAAATCAAATATGTAGGTACCTCGTCAGTCTAAAATGATTTGTTTGCCCGTCAGACTATTGTTTTTTCCATTAGTGTTAAAAACATAAAATCTCGGTCATCAGAGCTCGACACTAATATACGAGCTAATAATCTACATTATAGTACTGTCGTCCATACAATCACATAAAGCGAGTAAATTATTTATATCGATAACTCCTTTTCGTATTAGCCCGCAAGGGGGTCGTTTGACATATTACATGAAACCGATTAGGATCATATTCAGTAGGTACGGTGTTGGTGCGTACTGCGTAGAAGATTTCATTAAAATTTTAAATGTCATGTCCTAAATCCAAACGTGATGCTCTATAAAAAAAATATCAGCATATAGCTTGGTTTGATGCTTTTACTTTTTCGCAAAAATCATTGGGCCTTACCACAAAACGGTGTCTAACTTTAAACAGTGTCTAAAATTAGCGCTGTCTCTGTTTGCCATTACGCAATGGCAAGAGAGTCAAAAGTTTAGGCAATGTTTAACGTTTGCCTATTTTTTTGTAGTAAGGCCCATAATGTCTAAACCTGTATTTCAGTTAAAATAAATGTGATGTCGCAATGTTTCTCAACAGTGACTTGCGCTTGGTTAATAAATAATGTGTCAACTATAGCTCTTTGTCCATTAGCCTGTAATTTGGGTTATTTGTGGGTCATCCTACTAATATTATAAACGCGAAAGTTTGTAAGTATGGATGGATGGATGCTTGTTACTCTTTCACGCCGGAACGGCTGAACGGATCTGGATGAAACTTGGCAGGGAGATTGGTTATAGTCTGGAATAACACATAGGCTACTTTTTATCCCGCGGGAATACCGGGATTTAAATCTGCGCGGGTGAAACCGCGGGGCGCAGCTAGTTGTACATAAATTCAGACGTGAAAACTAGCTTTCATTATTGCTCGCTTATTGTTTAAACAGGAAACAATTTATCGGTATTTTCAACAGTTTATGTTTGTTAATTTCCATAGCTTCGATAAGAAACCATCAGAGGAATTTCAATTAAGCCGGCAATGGCTACCGCAGTCTAATAGCTTAGCGTTCTGTCATTTACGATATTCATAATATTGTTGAAAACGTACGCAGTAGTATGTCTATTATCATAGCTGTTATGTTGGTATCTTGTCATTCTATATTGTTGATTAACTGAACATTTAGTTGTGTTAAAAACGTAAAAACTTAACAGACCGATTTCAAAGGATTTTTTAAAATAATTATTTAAATTAAGCCAGCGTGTATATTTTCACGTCTTTTATCACTTAAAAGACATAATAGACTTCTGAACTCCTCGCACCTCTGACTTGAACGATATTTAGGCGCAGGGTTTCTGCGTATGTGCCATGTTTTTCATACGTGTAGGTAAAACGTTTGATCTCAATTTCAGATGTTAAGTAATAATGGGTTTTCCATGAAAACATCCAATTAATAGGAATCTAGAACAGAACACCACGTTTATGATGTAGCTGGCAGACACGTATACAAGCCACCTGATGGAAAGCGGTCACCGTCGTCCATAGAAACTTGCAAAACCAGAGGCGTTGCTAATGCGCTGCCGGCCTGAAGCCGGCTGGAAGAAATAAACCTGCCTATTGAAGGACCCCATGGTGTAACTCCGACGGAAAAACACCATGAATGTATCTCCTTACGTCTGGTGGTCGGATGGTAAAAAAGTGATGAAGTGACCAAGTTATACAGTTTCATCACACGTTATCCGTAATGTATCCTGCGTAATGTTAATCATCAATAGACTGGCAACTGTGCGTAAGAATAGCATGTCGTTATAATGAGCCTTTTGGCTCGTCCTTCATTTGGTTACAAGGGCTTCACGCTAAAACACTTTTCGTAATATGACTTTGTTCCCTCCTCAGGACATGCCCATACCATGCTAACCTATTACTCCTCAATTTGTCCGTCACAGAGGCTACTTTCAAACTTCTAATAATAATAATATATCATTACAATAACGTATTCATTCCTAATTGTATCGATCCTTGTCACTCCATACAACACTGGCATTTGTTACATAACTACTTCAACCAATACTCAGATCATTTATTTACCCGATGGACTAACGACACTGGTGTCAACTCTGTTGTTTAGTATTCCTAATTTAACCTAATTTGACAGTACTAAAAATATTGCCGTCCCTTTCTAACAGACCGAAACGACAAGGATGGCTATAATTTTAGAGCTGTCAGATTAAGTCAGTTTAATATAATGCAACAACAGAATCGAGACCATTGTAAGGTATGCGGAAAGTCGGTCGATAGAGAGAGCTCAGACAGAGAGACTGATGATGTAGATGACTTAAACTGCACACATAGGTAGAGTATTTTCCAGAGGTAATATTTCCTCATTCATATTTGCTATAATGATATTGAGATGTCTACCGTAGCTATGGATTGAAATCGTAAGGCAAATTCATAATATCAACTGAGTTATATCAGTGTCGCCATTAAAATTCCTCCAAATGTATATATAAGCTCACGTTGTATTGGTTTTTGTGAACTAACTCCAGAAACACTTGCACTTTGAGCCATTTAATAAAAATGAGCTGGTTTGTTTTTTCATTTATTAGGTTTTAAACATACGTTTTTCTATTATTTGATTGACCGCCTTCACAGCCCATTTGGTAGCTCTGCCTCCTGCGCCATAGGCCGTGAGTTCGATCCCCACCGAGAACAAACATTTGTGTGATGAGCACAGATGTTTATTCTGTCTGGGTGTTATATAGTATTATAAGTACGTATTTACAAAATAATTATACATATTTGTATCATATCAGCCATCTGGTTTCCATAACGCAACTTGTGCTTAGTTTGGGGCTAGATAGAGATATATGGAAAGTCCACCAATATTCAATTATTTATTTTATTATCCAATATTAATGTTTTGTTTGAACAACGAGCACCTAGAAATTTACAAAATGGGCTTGTCAGTAAAGCCCTTACAGGGTTTCTTAAAAGTAAATAAGCTTTCCTATGTCTTTGAAACACTAGAAAACGAACTACGTCAAAGGGACATTAACAAAGTTACTTTAATTCAAAGAGCGAACTATCTTATTGCAGTCGTAGTCAGTAATCCAATAATATCAGTAGAAGAATAATTAGTAGTCCAAATCTGTACTATCTAACGGCGCTAAAAATATATAAAAAAAGCTTAGAATCTACACACAACGGCTGCATTGTGTGTTCAAGGTCAACGGAAGTATATACAAGTTAAACTTTTTCTGTGATTTCAATTGGGTACGGTCCTATCCAATAAGCATTTATAAATAGGTTTTCTTTTGATGTCTTTCATGTTGATAATAAACTGTCCCACATGTTCCTTCGAGCATAAGATGTAGTAAGGATAATGAAAACCTAATCCTATCCTACTCAGTATTTTTTTCATTGCATGCATCCCAACGTGATTGATGATATGCAAGCATGTTGATTATATGAATGATGCTAAATTTTATACAAAATAATTGTGCCAATTTAAAACAAATGTCCGGTATCAGTTACTTATATATCTGTTCAATTTTTTTTTATATATTGTGGAAAGCAAAATTTCGCATCAATATTTCGTCATTAACATAATATATTTAGATCGACTGATCTTCTTCTTGTCGAGTCACTAGTTTCTTTCGAAACAGTGTGGTGAAAAGATTTTGAGTGCGCCTCAAAAGCCTTCTTTCGAGCACTTGACATATGATATAGAACTTGTTAAGTTCTACAACATGCCGGTTTCCCCACGATGTTTTCCATCACCGTTTGAGAGTACCTAGGTACAGACAGTAAAGACACATTAAATAGTTTGAAGGCATTTTTTATTTAATAAAGCAAATAACAAATAAAACAAATATAATTGTGCTTACAATACCAATATCACAAAACAAAAGCAAACGTATTAGATTGAACTAAACGACTGTTGATCTATACATTATTACAGTGCCATACAGTCCCATCAAATGTGAAACAAAACTCTGTTATAACTGATGAAAGCGGTGGTAATGTTGAGGGAGCTAGTTTGGTCGGAAGTGTCGGGTGTTGGATTTGAGTTTGCGAGTGCAGTGGGCAAGCGCGAGAGTGGAGCATGCGCTATCGAGTGCGGCTGTGCGGTGCATCGCATTGCGCCGCCGCCGACGCAGACTAGAGCTGCATCACCTGTCGCTGGCGCTCGCGGCCTCGCAGCAGCCGCGCATGGAACGAGCTCGGCGTGTCGATGGTGTGCTGGCGCGACAGCGTCGCATGAGGCGCGCTCACGGAACTCTGACGGAACCATGGCAGTGAAATTTTACGCCGGCTTTTGTGCTGTTTAGGCGTCCCGGGATTCATCGCGGTTTCAGCGGCGGCGGCGCCGGCAGTCGGCGGCCGGGCCGCGGGCGGAGGGTTTGCGCCGTCCGTCGCGGCACGCGGCGCTTTGGCCACTGAGGGCGACGCGCTCCGCCCGCCCCCCGCCCCCCGATGGATCGCACACTACGCAGCCTCCGCTACGTATCGAGCCACACTTCCCCAATTTGTTTGGGAAGGATCCCGCAGCCGTTGGCCGCTTAGGACTCGCTGCGATCGCTACTCGATTGCGGCTGCTGCGGCTGTCAGCCGTTTGTTTCTACCTCTACTATAAGAACGTATTCGGACGCCTGGACGGATATGAAAATTATCTTTCATAAATTTCACCAGCCTCATAAAATTATTATATTTTCTTCAATAAAATAAAAAAACCGCCAGAACTACAACGAAATAGCAATCTGTTGATATTTTGGACGCGTTGGACGGACCTTCTTTTGTTGGACGGTGTCGCCGATTTTACATATTAACGATTATATTAAACACAAGTTTAGGTTGTATTACTTATTTTTTTACTCTGCTGTGCAAGTTTAGGTATCAAAACAAAGTTCCAATAGACTTACACAAATTGTTTACATAAAGTGGACGTAGTATAGACCGTTAATTGAATGTCCGGTACACGACATCAAAACAATTAAAACACGCTCAGAGCAAACAATTAAAAAACAGACTTTGATTTTGTTATCCTTTTTTTATGTATTTTGATTGTACGTCATGCGCACACAAACAAGCTTATTGGTGGTGCTTCCTTTTATTTTTATTCCAAATGATTTTTATTTACCAACTCTTATTCGTCTTTCCATTGATGGATACTTGAATGATCAAGCGAGCTTACCTGAAGCGAAGCTCGATCTTAATTATGTCTCCTTCACCGAAGAGAACCTTTTTGTTTACAAATGTAGTATATGCAGATACGACCCAGCATTCGCACAATGTTTAGAGGTAGACAGAGAAAGCAAAACACTTCCATGTACTGTCTCACCTCTCGCCAGACTCATTATCTTCAGAGTAGTGTTACAGCAACATTGATCTTCAGGGGAACTTTTCTAGGGAAGGGAGGGACCTTGGTTCTCTTCGGTGAAGGAGACATAATTAAGATCGAGCTTCGCTTCAGGTAAGCTCGCTTGATCATTCAATTATGTCTCCTTCACTCTCAGAGAACCTTTTTGTTTACAAATGTAGATGTTTAGAGAACAAGATCAATGATGCACCAAGATATTCTTTGATTATCTATGGGTAGAGAAAAAAATTATTGACGAAATAAAAGAAGCAATAGGTTAAACTTTGCAAAAAAAATAATCGTAAAAGCTTGCTTGAGTAGGTACTTATTTAAATTATTAACGAATAATTACAGAAGACTAAAGCATTATAAAATAACGCAAAATAAAATAAATAGAACTTTAAAAAAGCACGAAACAAAATACTCAAAATTAAAAAAATTAATGCGAAAAAATCTTGATCACCAGAACCATAATCGTAAAAGTTATAAGGTGGTAGAACTCAAATAATATTATGTTCACACAAAAAATCGGCCTAAAAAAAAAAAAAAAAAAAAAAAAAAAAAACCAACTCATGAAATGACGTCGAAACTGAATCTAGCCCGAGAAGTGGCTAAAGTAGAGGCTGTGAGTTACCAGCAGAAATATCGATGCCACTATCAGCAAGCGTTTGTTGAATCCAGTGTTCAATGGATTGTTCGGTCAGAACAAGACGTCAATTATCATCTTCCTAATTATGGATGTTGCCGATTAAAGAAGGTTGCATTCTGTCAGTCAATCCCGGAAGCTTGATCGAAAGATTTGATATTATCTGAATCTGAATCAAACAAAATGTTTGTTTTCTACGGCCAGTTGATAGCACGAACAGCATGACAAATTTTTGATAAAATTCGAAATTAAATGAACCAATCTGTAGTTTTCTAAAACTACAAAATCTAATATAAACCGTACTATACTCGGATTTCAATAATAAAATAACATGGGAATGTTATCTTTGTAAAAAAATGTTTTTGAAGGAAAGTTATCTTTTACTTTCATATCTAAACGTATTTTATTTTTTAATGATATCAAAGAAATATGTATGATTATTCAAAAAATATACTAAAGATGATTATACTTGAAACAAGTTGTAAGAAACTTTAATAAAGATGATCTTTTTTTCATTCAAGAAAAAACATTATTATTTTGTAGATACCTACACAAAACTTCCACCAAAGCATAACACATTGTAGGTATTGTGATCTAGCATCCTGTGAAAAAACAGAAATAGTTGGAAACGCCAAATGCTAATTCCAGGACAGATTGGCTGTGGAAAGCCTTTTTGATGAGACACACTACCAGGGAGATTTTTTGATGAAACGGGTTATTGATATGCAAGGAGAGAGAAGAAGATATTTACTCGGAGAGAGAACCAATATCTCTTCAATACATATACCAAGGGTACGGTTGAGACGTTCAGAACTTATACCAACTGGTACAAACAATACCAGTTGACTGATAAGAACCTTTTTATTTTTATTATTATTGTTATGTCAAACGTCAGGAACGCATGGAAATTAATTTAATTTTGAAACCATCAAACCAAGCATTCTTTTTTTTTTTTTTTGAAAAACAAATGTCTCGTAGATACGTGACGCAAATAAGTCAATATTTGGTTTATGAAAATGTTTTAACTCATAAAAATCTAATTCGTACTCATAAAAATCTAATTCGTACTCCTTATCAATATGAAGCGTCCTAGATTTTGCGTCTGCTTATATATTTTCAGCAGAAAGAATATACGACTTGAACACAAAATAGTCGACATGTGTGACTCACACCATTTCCAAATCGTGTTAATTACTGTTTTAGGTAAAACGTGGATACTGGGCAGTAGCAAGAATTATACCAAGTAATTGTAGGTAACTATTGTCCACGCGTAGGATATCACTATCTCTTTTATCTTCTGCAACTCCTTTATTCCCAAAAATAATTTGCACCAGTTCCAGGTAGGTAATTTATTATAATTGGATTGTTACGTGGTGGACCCACATCCCCCAACTCGTTCAGAGCCACAGAACACACCCCCAATTATTATTAGTGTTCGAAGCATCAGTAACAAAAAAAAAAAAACTTCCCAATCATATCAGATCATGTTGGGAATAAAACTTCTGTAGCAGAAAGGAAATGTTTTTGTGTCTCCAAATCAGGTCATCACGCACGATAACAGTTACGGAAATATTTCATAGCTAACGTTATTTTTAAGTAGGGCCAACGTAACCCTTTAGAAGGATTTCGTAAACCACTAGCCATATAGCTGGACATGCCGTAGTTAAATATTCTAAATACCAATCACGGAAATGCTCTTATCTGAATTATTTTTAAGCTCATTAGAATAATTTCAAGACTTTTCGAGTTAAGTAGGTGTAAAAACATTAGGTATTATAATCTCAGTATCAAATTAGGATGCTTAAAAACTAGCAAGTAGCTTTTATTAAGCACTATTGTTCAATTAATTAATAAGCAATTAATTTCCCAATATCTGGTTCCCAGTTTGGCGCTAGAAAGTGCTTTGTAGAAAATTCACAAATTTTAATGTTAACGGCACATTGCCCTTACGAAAATATTTCGCCTTTACTCGTTATAAGCCCTTGAAAATATATCTTTTTCCTTTTATTTTATTTATTGAATTAGACATACGGGATCCTTGAGTACGAGTTTAGAAGCATTTCCGTGCCTCTCATCGTAAAATGTTCCGTTTAATATACGTACTTTTAAAATTGTTTTAAAATAGGTATAAAATAAATTGACCAGTTTTTTTTTTTTTTTAGATTGTCCTACAATTGGATTGCACCTTCCAATAGTCTGAGTATAGGTATTCTAAAAATACTTTACTCCTTTTTGTATCGCTGCAATTGCAAATTCGGAATACTTATGCCGCTATTCATAAAAAGTATCATAAAACAAAGCACTTAGTGATAGGTGCGATCATTCGTTCGAAAGAACTTCAGACGACTTGCGTGTACTTGCAGTGGCGGCGAGGCGAGTCTAAGATAGCGTATCGGTAGGTAGGTAGGTACCTACCTACCGATGTACCTACTTCGCTAGCTGCCCAGGTGGCGCCGCACAGGCCGGCTCGTGTGGCGCGGGCTAACATTGCAACGAACGGCGGGCGGTGGGTGCACCGCGTTCTGTGGCGGGTACGCCGAGGGTTCGTCAGGTATGACGCCGTCCGACTTGCTTACCGTCCACGCTGGTTCCTCGCACCGCAAGACGATGAGCGTCTCACGTATAAATTTCTATTAGGAGAAACAGCTGCTTGAATCAGCTGTATTTTTTAATCAAGTTAAACAAGTGGCATAATCAGGGATTATCAAGTGTCCATTAATACGTCATCAGAATCAGCTACTACCCTAGCCGCATCACTTAGCGTGCGGATGACATCCGGAATATCAAAATTATTTTCAATACATATTATGACATTGCCTCGGGCTAAAAGTACATACTTTGCCAAGCTGACCTTGTTTTGTATTTGCTTATCTATTAACAAAAATCTGCAGGTATCGACCAGCATAGTGCCAATTTCCAAGTTTAGAGTAGACTAATAGCAAGTGATAATATTTTAGAATTCAGATTATTTCTTAAATTTAATATTCGTTTCTTTTTGAAGAAAAAAAAGTTCTAGTAGAATATACAGGCCAAATCGGCTTGAAAATTATCACCATAGTCCACAAAGTGAGCTTTTGAAGCTGCCGGCTTAGGCTTTTACCGGCTTGAAGCCAATAATGGCCACTATTCAGTAAATATAAACTTCTAATGTCGCAAGAACGTCGAGAGCTGTACTTTAGATCAGCTCCAGTATATAATATACCATCCAGCGCTGGAAATAGCAACAATATCATAGGTATACCTACCAGTGGTATTCCTTTAGACCTTTCTTCGATATCCGTAGGAAATGAACAGTCAACTAATGCATCGAAATGGTCTGTTCAACAGAATAAATATCCTCAAAAAATAAAATGTACAGCTGCAGTAGAAAGGTTAAACCGAAAGGGGGCGGCTGCTAGCCAAATATAATTTTAGTACAGAACATGTTTCTCACAAAATTCGGTTATTTGAAGAATACAACGAAATAACCATTAATTTGATACATCCCAAGAATTCAAGGGGCTGATAGGCACATAGCATAGTATATGTGGGTAGGTGCATAAGTAAAGATAAAAATATGTGTTATCGTTGAATGCAACGAAACACTAGGTACCCACTAGGTACAAAATATGTATTATAGTGCACGCCACCGCTCGATGAATGCATCGAGGATTATCCGAAGAATACAACGGATATGTGAAAAAAAACTATAAAAGTAAAAAGGTCGGTAGTTGCATGTTAGTTGCAAATAGTGCACCGCTCGATGAATGCATCGAGATACCCGAAGAATACAGCGGATATGTAAAAAACTATAAAAGTAAAAGGCCGGTACTTGCATGGTAGTTGCAAATAATGCACCGCTCGATGAATGCAACGAGGATATCCGAAGAATACAACGGATAATATAAAAGAAAAGAGGTCAATAGTTGCACGAAACTTCTTCCAATAATTTTCCTCCAATCCATCTATCTTCTTTTGGTTCCTTCACGTCTTTTTTTTTCGGAATTTTTTCGCCATCGCTCGATCGAAGTAAAAACAATGATACACCTGTGCGAACGCCGTGCGCGCACGAACAAGAATGAGTCTGGCGAGAGGTGAGACAGTACATGGAAGTGTTTTGCTTTCTCTGTCTACCTCTAAACATTGTGCGAATGCTGGGTCGTATCTGCATATACTACATTTGTAAACAAAAAGGTTCTCTGAGAGTGAAGGAGACATAAATTTATTTCTATGGATAGGATAGTCCTATTATAAATTTAAATAAGATTTGCAAATAAAAAAATATGAAGTAAAAGATAATCAACCAAGTAGGTAAGCGTAAAAATTACATTAAGCAATAATAGTAGATTGTATCATAAGGGAGCGAAATCATATTTTTACGGCGAGGGCGCTTTTTTGAATCCAGAGCGAAGTGAAGGATTCTAGAGTAGAATCCCGAGCTTAGCGAGGGATTCTTTAGTAGAATCCTGAACGTAGCGAGGGATTCAAAGTACGTCGCTCGAGCCAAAAATATATTTTGCTCCCGAATGGTACACTCTAATTTTCATCACCCACTTATGAGAAAATAAAAGGCACCTCATATTTTATTACTTTTGGCTAAATACTAGAAGAAGGCCGAAAACACAGATTCTGTAAAATTATTGGCGCCTCTTGCATTTCTCCATTCAATAAAATTACCATAGGCTTCATATTTCTCCCGGGACTTTGCAGATAATATATTACCCATCACATTTCTTGCGTCAGTTCTAATACTTTCAGGAGTTAATTCTATACTTTCACTGTCA
The DNA here is from genome assembly GCA_963576535.1 of Plemyria rubiginata. Classification (NCBI taxonomy): domain Eukaryota; kingdom Metazoa; phylum Arthropoda; class Insecta; order Lepidoptera; family Geometridae; genus Plemyria; species Plemyria rubiginata. The sequence continues at coordinate 2,679,265 of OY754905.1, forward strand.
CTTGAAGAACTGATTTTTCAAAGCAAAACCATGAATTTCTAACAATACGTGAAAATTTACGAAAACGCGGGCTGTATTTCGCGCGTTTTTTAATTGATTTCTTTTTTTTTACTAAGAAGGCATGGCGTTCTATAACTTTCCTACTATAACTTTCCTACTATAACTCCTTCCTTTAACTATAACTTTCCCGCGCACTTATAGTTTCTTACAGAAAACACCACCTTTGGGTGCACATAAAGGCGAACCAAGTCGTTCTTTTCGAATAGATGGGATGAAAAATGTTTTAGCTATTGTACCTAACTGTTGACGCACAAAAATGAGTTCTGGTAAACAGTCCTTATCTATTTAATATGTGATTGCCTTTGATATCAAACTACACACGTAGACACCTGGCTACGCGCTTCTCTATTCGCACCCCTTATTTGCCTATAGCTAAAATTGAATGTAGTTGAATTAATTCAAGAGAGCGGCAGAATGTTTCGGGCGTCTACAAAATTTTTGTCAAACTGCAGGGCTATCTGGCAATTAATCTACATATGTTTTTGGGATAAAGCAAATCGTTTTAAATTGTGACTACTTGTTACTAAGAGATATAGGACAGTCTATCAAAAATAAAAAATAAAGATCTGTGGGGACGGTGTCTGAATAAAGCTGTGAAGCTATTTGAGTTTTAATCTTACATAAAATGATGTGAGTATTTTTTACCCTATGACTTACTTAATTATGGAATAAAAAAAGAACAGCCGGGGAGGTAGATAAGTAAGTAATGTAAAATATTACGGAAAGGAAAACTGTAGTTACGTGAAAACATGCAGTTCGTTGGTTACGACTATTTGAAAAAGCCAATGGAAAGTAGCAAATAATAATCGTAGGGTGATGTATTATCGCATTAATTATTTTAAGTTCCCCGTCGTTCTCCTTGTGCGAGTATAGGACAAAGTTTTGAAACAGAATGCTCCCTCATGCCAGAGGGTAAAGATACACGAACTTTCATGTGTTTTGTTTGACTATAATTATATTAACCTTACTGTTGCTCGTAATTCGTCCGCATGGCCTTTGTTTTACTGCGGTACTAACTACCGTAGCCCTTAAACCTGAAAACGCTAACGTTTGATATTGACAGACCCAACAAGCCTAAAGTGACACGAACGGCCTTCTCGTATTTTACTTTATTTCTAAGTATGCCCAAAAATTCTAAATCCATACCAATTTGCTAAATTTCGCCCCCTTTTTGAGATGTTCTAATTTTTATTGTTAAATCGCACTTCGCCTGAATCGGGGCGAAGGCAACGTTTGGGGCAGAAAGGCGGCAAATCCCGAACACACCACACAAACAACCCGTTTTCATTTATATTATTCGCTGGAACTTCTCTTAATCTCAATTTGACCTCATTATTCTCTAGATCCAATGAACTGTCAATAACACCTGAATGGTCAAAAAGATTTTTTAAATGAAAGTCATTCAGTATTTAAACGTAGATTTAAACCCATTATACTTTCTATTGTTATTCAGCACAAAGGGTTTGTCATCGGGCATCTCCCAACTCCCTCCACGAACCTTCAATCTGAATCTTCAACCCGCTCGTAATAAAAGGGTTCTTTCTCTACCATTGAAAACAAGAAGCCACAAATATAATTCTATTATACACTTGTTTAAATTCGACTGGGTTGAATAATGCAATGCTCCCTTAGTTCGTTGCATACATTAGGTACCTATTTGAATTTAGTTCGATGTAGTGAGACAAAAATGCAGTAGCCGGTGCTAGGGGGAGAGAACTCGTCAATAAGCATTGAGTTACCATTTTTGCTGTTGATGTATAAAGTTGAAGGCAATATCATTATTTAACTTGATTATGAAACTTATTATGTAGTCATAACAAGCGTTTTATAACTTTTGGGATATATAGAACCTTATCGAAATATATTGCTTAATGATGACATTCTATTTTGATATTCCGTACCTATTATTAATAAAAAAAAAAAAAAAAAAAAAACAGCTTCACGACTTTGATCCCCAGGCACGGTAGATATCCCTTCAGATCTCCCAGTACCAAGTAGGTACTAATTCAAGATTCTTTGAGGATGTCTAAGGGGGGTAGTCAGAGGTACGTCCAAACATTACATTTGGCACATACCCACATTTTGCAGTAGTTAGTATTCCATACGTGACAGGTTGCAAGCTCATCGCCGCTGTTAGAATACTAACTGGTTTCCTCACGATGTTTTCCTTCACCGTTTAAGAGCACTGGCATTGCGCACATAAATTTTTCGATAGAAAAATCCATTGGTGCACGACCGGATTCGAACCTGCGACCTTACGATCGGAAGGCGGGGTCACTCCCACTAGACCACCGGTGCTCTGGTATTATTAATAAATTATTATTATTATTATTTTAATGTAATTCATTTATTCAAGACCTCATGTGTATTATTTCTTTGTGTGTTTTGTTAATCTTAATTTATTTTTTCTTAGTATTGGCCGTAAGCCGTTCTAATTATTTTGAATATATAAATAATAAATAAGTTCATGAACACCGGTACGGATGTGAACAAGTAGGTTTTATTAAACACTGACTTGCGGCTTCTCTTGCGTATTAATACTGATTGCTATAGCAATCATTAATGTTAACTAAATGAATATTAACGGACTATCTAGCCCTAAATAGTAACCAGAGATTTAATTTTTATAAATGCAATTGGTTATTTTCATCACACAAAATGTTTGTTCGCTGGGATCGAACTCACGGCCCACAGTGCAGAAGGCAATGTTACTACCAACTGAGATGAGAGGGCTGTCCTAATAATATCCCAGCCGTTTTCCTTTTATGGCTTTTTTTCCAAGTTCGCGGTAACGGTTCGGGACAAAGAGTAGCGTTTATTATAATCCAGGCTACGATATATAATATGTTCTGAGTGATCGGTTCTGTGGTTAGAGCAGGATAGCTTGATCCAACAAACGTCTTAAACATCGTTACTTTTGCATTTATATGATAGCAGGAAGAATTCATTTGATTGCATAAGAACAGTATGTACTCAAATATTTGCTCGGCGATTCAGGATCTAGCTAGGAATATGCGGGACTTGCCTAACTAGCTCACATATTTACGCGGGAGAAGTAACGCTCAAATATTGAACACCGCCGTTTAAACTTTAAAATTGACAAACATTCACTAAGCAATCTAGAGTTTAAAGGTCCGGCGTGGTTCAGGCAGCTACTATGACTTCTGAGTCTTTATCTAGCTATGGTTGGGTCCAAATATTATGTGAAAGATGACATGAGTAAGAAAGGAGTGAGCACCGAGATGACGAATGATATGAGGAGAGTGGAGGAGTAGAACCTGTTGTGCCGACCCCACTTAGCGTGGGATAAGGGCAGGAAAATGATGATGATGATGGTTCGGTCCAATTAGGTTGAAGGGATTCCAGACACAACTAAAACCGCCCTGTAAACACGAGCATGAGTGAAAAATTGCCTTTTTACGGATTATCTAAAATGTACACCACAATTGACGCTTTATTTACAATATCACACTCTTTGGCTTAGTTTGGGGGAAGATTATATTGTGCTGTGTGAAATGTGCACCAATATTTATATATTTTTTTTTATCTACCCATCATAGTTTTACATACCCTTTTACAAAATAGGGTAGAACAGTATAATTTCTTATAAATAGCTCTAAGAAAACCTTAGTTGAACGAATAATGCGTATAACGACCAGAGTATTATTTCTAGTTATCCGGACATTTCACAACCCTAAGTTTACTAGAACGTATAGTTTGTTAATAAATGAGATTTGGTGGCTGTGTGATCTGCGCCCGGTGAGCAAAGCTATACTATAATGTTCTATTTAACTCCTCCTTCCCACCTTCTCAAAGAGCGTTTTGAGTTCCTACATCAAACCGACGATCGAAATCATCGGATGCATGAAACTAGATTTAACTTTTTGTTATGTGGTTTTGTAACCTTCCATCCAACGGTTTTACGGGCCACCCATTGTATACTCAATTATTATAATGTGTTATCGCAATACACATTTCCATTAATTTTTCAAAGTGAAAACGCGCTCTTTTTTATAGTATAATTCAGATTGAAAATGACTTTAATTAGAATTTTCCAATAACATTCGCACAGGACACATTTCAACGAAAAAAATAATTTATAATAGTCCTGCGCTCATCGAAAACTCTATGAATAGATGACATTCGTATGTTACTTACTTACTACAAGGGTGACAGTCGTATGTTACTTACCTACATACCTACCTTCTTACTGTGCCTATTTTTATAGGATGAGTAAGGGAAGGTTCATATCTGACGGAACATGCGTCGCGTAACGCCAGAACAGACAATTGTATAGAAAAACATTTGACCGTTCACACTCAACGCACTAACGTATCATCGGTTGAGTGTGAACGGTCAATTGGTTTTTCTATACATTTTGTCTGTTTTGTTCTGGCGTTACGCGACCGATAATACGCGACGCATGTTCCGTCAGATATGAACCTTCCCTTAAGTAAAAATATCCTTCAGTATTCAGTATATTGTAACAGGACTCATTTGAAATTCATACTTCACAAGCCTGTAAAAATAAATGAAAAGGGGGGTAACAATAATATTTTTTTGCGGCACAACATGTACATCCTATACATACCTACCGTATTAAAACTGTTCATTCGTTCGTATTTAAAGTACGATTATTTAATTTTTAACATAATCGAATATTATAAAATGTGTTCGACATCTCAATTATTGAGAACCTTTCAATCTAAAATGCGTCGATATCACAAACCAATTTGAAAGTTCCGAACTGAGATCAAATTGTCTGTTGAAATCGGGGTAGAGGTTTAATCGAATCAACTTGACATCGCGCCACATTTTCTATTTCAATATCTTTGTTAAGTATCAATAAATGAAATACGTTCACTCTGTAAGTTTTATACTAGTTGTGGCTCGCGCCTTTGTCTGAATGGATCTGTCGCCGTCCGTGTCACTATTACTACTAAGAAGTACAAGTGGTAGTACAAAAGACACACCTTTGTATTTCTCTTACGACTTCAAAGAATACAAGCAGTTTTACCCGACTTTTTGTTCTTATTAAAACGCAAGTTCATCTGTTAGTCAAGTGATACACAAATTTGTATCTGTAGTACTACCAGTAGTACTAAGTATTATTTGAAGTAGTACTAGAGATGCAAAGGTGTGTCATTCGTACTAATACAACTACTACTGACAGGTAGACCGACATGCAGTTTTAAAACGTTTACATGTTATCCTTGTGGTTCATATTATCGTTTCTTACCATATCGTTTGATTGGCAAATTACTAATTTCTATTTTCCCGCAATAAAAGTACCGTTGCTTCAGTTTCTGAATGCTATGTCTTAGTCAAACTTAGTTCAAACATGAATAAGACTCGGCCAGTATTCCAGAATCTGGGAGAAGTGTGTGTAATCGTCATTCAATCAATCTTAAATAAAAGCGAGCCCGAGCGAGATCCAGAAAATTCCGTTCTCAGCTATATTAAATTGAATAATCGTAAAAACCTCCAATCCGTAAATTTGTCGGAATTGTCTGAGCCGGCCCTGTGAAAAAGGGTTTTCGGAAAACGGTAAAAAATAAGAGATGGGTCAGTCATGTGAAACTCAAAATATCTCAAATTGAGCTTTTATAAACCTCGAAGGATGATGAGCTAGAACAAACAGGAGATAAAGTGAGTTTGCTTTGCGGTAATCTGACTACTCTAAATCTTACCTTATCTGAGTCTGTGGTGTTTCCGCTGCCGAAGGAAGCGAGCGAGTTTCTGTCGAGGTTTTCTGTCGTATCATCCAAAAGTGTGGTGTCGTCTAGGTCCCTGCAACAATTGGCTTGTTTAGTACTAGGCTGTTCAAATATTAAAGCTATTACACACAGGTATTTATAGCGATTTACCTTTTTCATATTTATATTTTGTGCAGTAATTTATAACAGTACACAGTAACAATATATTATATGACCGAGAAAGGTTAAGAAATACTACTGTTTTTTCAATCCTGGGATCCCGAATGGATTCATAGTTACTAACACATGATCGAGCGAAAGAAACGGGTGATCTTTGCAATACTAACGAATTGGCGTTGCAGGTTTGTATGCATATTTCACCTAGCTAACATTTACAAAACACAACTATTCTTTTCTAAATTCGCATGTTTTATCTACAGGATAATGAGCTCTGCGTTTAGCTAGACAGGCGAGTAGCGGACGCCTAGATTTGTTTATCAAGACATTAGTAGTTTATGACAAATCACATTATGCGAGGCAAACATACATACCGTATTCTACATTATATTATGTATTTATTATTATTATTATACTTTCCACGTATGGAATACAAAGAACTACAAACATTTGGCAAAACAGCTGCGACCAAATGAAGTATTTGGTCGTACCTCTGACTACCCCCTTAGACAATGACACGCTCAAACAATCTTGAGTTAAAGAGATCTGAGAGGATACCTACCGTGCCTGGGGTTAAAAATCGTGACGCTGTTTCTATTATTCCTACGATCAATACTGGAAATACCCGTATATATTGCAAACTTTCTCTCATTCTAAAGTACAGAAATGAGTTCGAAATTAAGCGCGCTGGCTCCGACACAAAGTGACCGCAAGTCATTGCGCGGAACTCTCTCGTCTATGCCAACGCACTCCACGGCTCATGTTAGGGCACATCACTGGCAAGAGAACGTTTGCTTTAATTTTACTAATTATTATTCAAATTCAAGGATGTCAATTTTTTTTTTTTTTTTAATTTATTTAAAGGGCTGTGTCGCTGGGCGACCACACTGCCCTATGTCGGCTATGTCAAATTTTATCAGACAAACGAACTTGAGTTAGTACAGGGTACTACACAAGATCTGATGGGATGGCTTGTAGTTAAAAAGTCGTGACGCTGTTTTTTTTTATTTTTTTTAATTTACCCAGAATATGGAAACGCATAAAATCACGCTTGTTTCCAGAGGTAGGCAGAGGCCACGGATATTATTATAATAAAATAAAATAAATATTAGTGGACATTCCAGAATACTAAAGTTTTTGTGAATACAATTTTTATTATTAAATAAATAATTCTGGACAATTCACACACCACCAAGCACCATCTAGCCCCAAAGTAAGGTACTCAAAGCTTGTGTTAGGGTACTAGATAACTGATATATTTAAAACATAGATAGATAATTTTTATCATACATAGAAAATACCCAGACCAACGGAACAAATGTCTGCATATCGTACACAAATTTGTTCCGAGGCGGGAATCGAACCCGCCACCTCTGCGTCGCAGGCAGACTCTCGCCCGCTGCGCCACTAAGGTCGTCATAACACCCAGACAGAGAACAAACATCTATGTTCATCACACAAATGTTTGTTTTCGGCGGTGATCGAACCCACGGCCTACGGCACAGAAGGCAGAGATACTACCAACTGAGCTGTGAAGGCTGTCAAACAGTTATACATACAGTGTCAACTTACCGACTAGACCGCTGCGAGCTAGTGGGCCGCACTCGGACAGGACTGCGCGGAGGTCTCAGCGCACCGCTGAAGTACGTTTCCTGACGCAAAAAAATATTCGTCACATCTGAGTCAAGCTGCAGGAACATTAACGGGGAACGAAAGATGTTGATCCAGTCCTCGTTTTCACTTAGCTCAAACGCGCAGATATATGGGCAGTGACATGGGCAATGCGCGAAAGGCAACGCGTGCGGTGACGCGAGAGAGAAAGTTGACGTTCGCGTTGCCACGGACATGGGCTGAGTGTAAACGCAGCTTATTGTGTTCGAACAAAAGTTTCAACATCATTGACAAATGCTTAACTAATATGTAAATAAAATACATACATCAAATAACGCCTATTTCCCTAATTATTTTTGATAACTTCGGGTTCAAGAATTTGACCGCAATAAACAAACAAATAACCCAAATATAATTGCCGCTGTCTATTGGTAGGATATCCATTGCTGGACATAGGCATACGTTTCCAGGAAGAACGATTCCGAGCCCTTTCCATCATGGAATTTAGATACTAATAGCCTCAGAACAGGGACTTTTAAACGTTGTTGTATAAAGTTCATACGAATCCTACTAATATTATAAACGTGAAAGTTTGTAAGTATGGATGGACGGATGGATGGATGTTTGTTACTCTTTCTGACGGCTGAACGGATCCGGATGAAACTTGGCAGAGATATTGATTATAGTCCGGAATAACACATAGGCTACTTTTTATCCCGTGGGAATACCGGGTGTTGTTAGATATTTAGCATTTTACCGTATTTAGCTGATACATTTTTAGTTCCTAATATATGTCGCCACAGGAAAGATCAGCACGCGCTATCGTTGCGTTTTGAGCAATGAGTGATATCAGCAATCGTAGGTATAAATTTTTTCCGATCACCAGGATTTAAATCTGCGCGGGTAAATCGCGGGGCGCAACTAGTATTTCTATAAAAGAGTGTATCACCTTTGTCTGTTCCGTGGTGTCACCCGTATAAAATCATTATTTACAGCCTGATATCCACTGCTTTAAAAAAAACTATTTTTAAGTAACTGTTCATTGACATTCCGCGATCTTTATAATGACGTCGGTCCATTTGGTGGGTCTCAGATACCCGTAGTGTGTACGTCTGCTAAGACGTGTTTGGTTGGATAAACAAACACTTCAAATTCGAGAGTACATCCTTAAACGACTCTTTCCAAACAAGGTTAACAATTTGGAGTTTATACGAGTACAAAACAACCTTGTACAGTTTTCCACAATACGGTTGAGTATGTACACGTTACATTTAGGCAGACCTTGATTATGGTCCTTTGACTAAGATACATGACTCTCTTGAAACGATTTCATTAGCCAGTTCAGTAATTTTGTTCAAGGGTTTAAAATGCACTTGTTATTGCTTAGATAAGCTTTAGCCTTGAGCGATAGCATGTTGAGTCACGTCACTATAGTAAGGGTACCTCCCCTTACTATGACTCAAGTGTTGGATAAACCCGTGAAGTAGGTTTCAAAATTAAAATACACTTTAGGTCACAATAATAAAAAAAAGTGTGATTAAAAAATATTGATTTTAACGGACGACTTAATTGGTGTAGCAGATTATAGTTGCATTTCAATCGTTATTCCTGGAAACCTATCTCCATCAGCGGAACACTTCAGGCCAGTTTAGATGATGATTGTTGTCGCAGATACTATAACACCCTTTTACAGTTAAATGCGTTAATCAGTCTCTGAGTAATGCATCGATCTTTATCACTACATAGTATAAAACAAAGTCGCTTTCTCTGTCCCTATATCCCCATGTCCCTATGTATGCTTATATCTTTATAACTACGCAACGGATTTTCATGCGGTTTTTTAATAGATAGAGTGATTCAAGAGGAGGGTTTATATGAATAAAACATGCATGATATGTGCACCCGTGCGAAGCAGGGGCGCGCGGGCAAGTCGCTAGTTTTAGAATAAAGAAAACGAGTCCAAACAAAAACGTCTCCTACTGAGATATGATGAAAAAGGACTGACTGTTGACTTTCTAAGTAGAAGTTTAAAAACGAAAATATTGTTTTACCTGTATGACCTCTCTGAGCCTGCGTACCCAGGTCTGCTTGACCTCTAGCGAGGGCGCCTTCAGTACGATGCGGCAGTCACTGGCCATTGGTTCGCGGCCCGTCCACACTGAGAACTTACACTCGTCCCCTTCTATGTGCTCCGTCACTCCAAGCTCTGACGTCTACACAACAAACAGACCATTCACAATCATAGCTCACTGACTGGTGTGCACTCGAATATTTTGAGTCAAAACCATAGGAGATTAGAGCTCAAACCTTTCACTTATCCGAGTTGTGTTATTACGTTTATATATTAGTTAGTATACAATACAAATAATACAAAATACTAAGAAGTCTTGTATTGGAAACTCAATTTGTACTCAACTTAGCCAACTTGTCGAAGTAGAGGTCTATCTCTTCACGGAATCCCTAAAAGTTCTCAGTAAATAAAAGGAACTTCAAATCGACTATTGATTAACTTTATTATGACTGAACTTTGAAACATGAAAGCAATTACGTTATATCTCATTCAACAAAACGAAAGTGGTCACTGATACCGACCATCAAATAAAGACAAATAAATGGTACGCCTACGTGCATAGCGCTGTCCACCTTAGGGCACGTTCGTAAAGTGCGTGATTTGTTATAATATGGAATAAAACTATAGTTGTAAAACGCTCACCATGAATTTAGTTTTGTAGATGTATTTTGCTTTTCCGTGCGAGTCTTTGACTTCCTTAGCTAGAAGAAGGTGGAGGTCGAAGAGGAAGACTCTCCTCTCGCGGCCCTTCTTGATGATTTGCCGCAGATCCCACACGTGGAAGGAGTCCTGTAGGACGACTTCTCCGAGGCTGTCGGTGGGCACGTCACATCCCTCCAAGAGGGAGAGGTGCATGGCATCGTTGGCTTTCTTGGGCACGGACAACATCACTTCCAAGCCGTCCTGTTTGGATAACAAATGGTGTGATTTATTTATTTATTCGTATAACAATGTGCAATCGTTCTATAAAATATAATTACATATTACATAATTCCTGTCATATATCTGAACGATTGAGGTGCTGCCAAAGAGGTTGTTGCTCGTTTAGCGCCACCCAGGGGATAATGTGTGATAAAGTCTTTAACGTACCGTTTAATGCACCTGTTGCATAGATCCTTTTTCAAGACTTTACTCGATACGTTAATTTCTAATCCTTGATTATTATGCAGGTTAATAAATATATAAATCAAGGTATAATTCAAATTGATCAAAACTACAGCAAAACACGAATCGTCGCACAAGACATATTATTTACTATAACAATTAATAAATTGAATAAATACAATTTCTCTTGAAAAACTACATAAACTGGGCTAAGGGGTTAAACATTTTTTTTAACCTGTTCAATCATCTTAAGTTTGCTTTGTCATACTATAAAATACGCAGGGTCTATTGTGTCTGACCCTTTTCAAAAGCGCAAAGAAAACTCATTTCCGATTCTGGTTTATCGGTGAAGGAACAAAAACGAAACTGAAAAAAATAGCACAAAATAAAAGTATGGTAGGTACCTATTTAGTGTCGTGGAAATAATTCATAGATTGAACGAAAAAAGACAATTCACGAATACTTTTTAAAGGTTTACGTTAAGGTCGGTGTGTGCTTTGATAGTCATTAATTTTGGTATCGCAACGGTTTTATATATTTAGAGATGATTAATGACACTGACCCAAATAGTGTCTGATTTGTTTGAACGCTTAGTTAAGAAATCCGAGCAAGTATTTATATGCTTTGGCTACGGGCTATAAATTGAGCTTTCGAGATGGAGCTTCCGAGCGCATTTGCACGAATCACTGATCAAAGCAATTAAGATTATTTCTAGAAAATATTTTAACCCTGTTTGTTTTGGTTGAAAAATTGGTGACTATCATGCTGATCTACTGATAGACGAGAAAGACTTATAACAAAACTCCATGGTGGATATGGAAGACTTGTTAGGTAGACCATACTTTTTTTTTCATCATGTTAACATTAAAACCAGCCAATTTTCAGCTCGATCGAAGAGCGAGGACAACGAAAAAAGAATAAGCCTACATGAAAGTGCACATCTAAGTTTTTCAGATATTCAAATCGATGGTAGGATGGTAGGTGCATGACAGTTACATTGCCTTTAATAATCCGTTAACTCATTTTTGAACTGTTCACAAACTTCAAGTTACCTATTTTTAACAGGAACAATAATGAAATCACGTTTCTGTAAAATTGTAAAAAGCAATATCCGTACATAGGTGCTAGTGATAAATAAATAATCTGTTTAATTAAAACGTACAACGTAAACATGATTTTAAATGAGCGATAATAAATTAGTTTTAAGTTGCTACAGTTAGAGCTTTAAAAATAAATATCTGAATACGTACATCTTCCAAATTATGTAGAGACAGAGGTTCAATACGGTTGTTGCCTCTCAGTATATACTTCAGCATAATGGTTGTCAACACTTCAAAATTCCACGAAAACATAACTTCAACACTTCCATAATAGTTAGTAAAGCGGACGAAATAGGAGCGTGGATTCGTAGTTATTGGAGGCGAGACTGGGCCCCGCGGCCCGCGCGCTGACTCACAAGGAAAACATTGTACTAAATCCACAGTTAATTACAAAGCACTGCGCTCGTGGTTTAGTCTCAAAAAGATCCAACGTCCAACGCGCATAAGCTGGAACTAAACAATGCCAAAGAGGGTAATGCGCTTGCTTTAGTTAAGTAACACATTCATCACCGAACATCGTTAGGTGCCGAAGATAAAACTCACATACCATTTGATAAGTTGGACATACCTCTTGCTAACAAAACTTTATCTAGACATAGACCGACCGAAAGGTTTACATTATATGTTATTGCATTTTTTTTATATACAGGCAATGTGAGCTATTAATCGGTTCAAATATAACCAAGAACTCGATAGGCCGGCGAAATTGTGAATATCGTTGGAAGTCGGTCGTTCTTTATGGAAATATTTAGGGAAGGACTATGTCAAGTATGCCTTATTCAGGATGATTCTTCAGAATCTAAAAGAATCATCCTCAAGAAGGCATCATTCATCATCTAGAATCTAGACGATGAATGACGATTCTCCATGTTTAAAACAAGCCATCATCATCAGTTTATCACGGCCCCTTTCAAAATAACCACTGTGTTTATAAACGGCAGCTATCGTAGGTTGGGGTTGGGGACCATCCCCAAATTAGCCACTTGTACGTAAATTACCGGCGGGGCATGCGACCTACTGTGCAGTAAGGGAAATTCACGGCATCTACTGGCTGACCTTGAGCAATGTCGTCCATAACGCACAATTGCCATGCAAATGTTGTTTACGTCTGTGAATTACATAAACAATACATTTTAGGTTCATTTACATTTTTATACATTTGAAAATATATTTTTTTATCATTATTATACCGTAAGGTCTAATTTATAGAGACAGATAGTCTAATTTGGGTATAATTTAGATTTGATCCATAGAAACAAAAATGCTTCAATTCAATTACTTTAATAGATATAGAATCAAAGATATCAAAAGATAGGACCATTTCATTTATGTTTCGATTTCTCGAAACTTGGAAATATCTCAGGAATAAGATCTGATCCGACGAGAATTTATGTCACTCTGATGTTTGCTCGAGAACAGTAAAACATTTTACTTTACAGTTTAGGCGACACTTCGACACGGGACAATAGAAATCCTCGATGTTCAACGTCAAAAAACTTCATCCATAAAAGTTGTTCGACGATATTTTTATTCGCAGCTGTCTGTACAATAGGTCAAAACTTCGCATGGCAATTTTGAGGTGCATTCCATTCATGCTGAAGAGGTTTAATAATTTAATCATAATTTGTCCTGTTAGTCTACGTCATTATATTTCTAGCAAAGTGACTAATATCACATTAAGCAGAAATTCCGTTGTATTTAGTAAATGTCGATGAGTATTTTCTTAATGTTATATACAAGTTACAATCTAAGTATATCTGACATAAAATTTAGGTACCTACCTTAGTAACTAATAATAACGCTTTCACTTTTTATCTAAGATACGAAAAATTTCGTAGTGTGAACTTTGTTTAATACAATACGAAACAATTTATCTTCACCTCAGGTACATTGGTTGGTTTTTTTCCTTTTTTTTCATTACATGAAATATTTTTGATCTTTGTTCATTTCACTGTCTGTTTTGAGCAAAAATATATCATTCGTTTTATAATTGTAAAATGGTCAATGCTTACATACATGAACCATGCACATAACACTGATAATACTTTTCACATCATGAATGTACTTACTTTAATATTATTTTCCCAAAATTATCGTTGCCGATTAGACGATTTTTCCACTCGTATATGCCGTGTACGTACAAATGGCTGTCCCGTACGATGTTAGGACGAACGTCTTTATCTTATCAGCGGTAATCTTAGGCATTACTACAATTCTGATAAAACACATATGTACACAATACGTGTACATACACAAGCGATAATCGTCTATCAGTTCATATACATCATTCTAAGGCTCGGTCAGTCAAGTGTAACATAAGTAGCAGCAATGTAATATGAGTTTTATCGACTCAATGTAAGATTCAGTATCAAACAACTCGATCATCGTCAATTTGGGGTGGCTTGTCTCCCGTGTTATTCTATCAAATAGAATCAATCTCAGGAGTCCTCTAAGTGTTTAATCATGTATAAGAATATATTAACTATTATAAGGTTTATACTAATTTTGGTATTATATTAGGTAAATCATGTAGTGCAGTGTGAAATGCCCACCAATAAATAAAAAATATAATAGAAGTCCAGACCAATGTACAAAAATATTATTGATTTGGCTGATAAATTTCTATTTGCTTTGGTGGCTTCATGTCCTACGGTTATACCTAGTAAGTAGCTGGGAATTCAAAACCAGCCCCCAAAATTCAACTTTGATCAAAACTTACTTAATTTGAGCGGCTTTGTTTACTGTAGCATACACCGATTGGATCTCAGCGGTATCTCCTGTTTTGTGAGGCTAGGTATTTTGATTTATTATTGTCCTGTAAAGTTACACTAATTACTTCGTCTTTGATTTCAGAGAGTAGTTTTTCGTTTTTGCGTAGTTCATTTGTAGTAAATAAGTCAGTATCATATTACTTATATTGCTTTTAATAGAATCATCCTACAAAAAACATTTAGTGGAATAATTGTATACCTAAATGTGTTTTGTTACTGAATAAATACTGCAGGTGCTGCATCGATTTAGATTAAACTTTAGAGATGTTTTCTGCATGACCTGCCCTAAAATACTTTTAATATCCATCGGAATGTAATTACTTTTAATATCCGTAAAAGTGAACGAATGAAACCGCGGACAGGGGCTAGTAGGATATAATGTATTATTTATAGACTACTACAAGCTCACAGGATAAGTCAACAAAACCCTCGACGTAAATAACCAATATTTATACAAAACAGGAAAAGTTATGTATGGTGTGCGTACATTGTATCAAGAATAATAAGAACAAAATAAAATATACAAGTAGACGTTTAGAAATGCATGAGTTAGGCTAACTTAGGTGGCACAGTTTATAGGCCACTCAAAAGCCTTTCTCCACGGGCATGGACCGGCAGTTTTACGTGCCTACTGTTACTTCGTAGTTCGATTATGATTATGAATTATTTAGTGTTTATCAAGTAAAAGAAGCCTATTTAAACTGAATAAGCAATCCCTTATATAATTACAATATTATTGTAATGAAGGTAATGTTAGAGGAGAGTCTATTTTCTATTACAAAACGAGCAACGCCATCTATCGATGGACGGCTTGAGAATTTGCAATTTAGCTAAGCGACATCTGCCGTCAGACAATCGTGTAATAGTTTAGGAAATAACCGCAACCCAACGAAAAGGGGTGTGAGATCCCGTCCGCCGAAAACCTCCTAGCCGTTGTTTAAATGAGAGCTTCTATTAGTAATGGATAGATGGTGCGATAGACAGCGAGATAAAGTTGATTTTTTCGAATATACATTCGGCAGAAAAAACATATTATGTATTGTGTGTTTATATAAATAAATAAATAAATAAATAATGCTGGACACAATCCACACAGCACTATCTAGCCCCAAAGTAAGCTACTAAAGCTTGTGTTATGGGTACTAGATAACCGATATATTTAATACATTATATAATTACATAGATAGATATTTTTTATTATACATAGAAAACACCCAGACCAATGAACAAATTTCTGCAGATCATACACAAATTTGTTCCGAGGCGGGAATCGAACCCGCAACCTCTGCGTCGCAGGCGGACTCTCGCCCGCTGCGCCACTGAGGTCGTCGTATATATATATGTATCGTGTGTGTCCAAAATAAATGTTTTTTCTTTCTTTTCTTTTCTATATTAGTCGTAATATACTACTTTTAACTATACTTGCGCTTCCCATTTAAACTGGTTCGCCTAACATCAGTCCTAGTGCTCTCAGGTTGTAAGACCCTTACCTTTATCTCTCCCTGTCCTTCAGCGCAGCACGCTTGCAGATCTTTCAGAAGCAGCTGGTACTTTGTGATCCTCTGCACCGGTTTGATGAGATACGCGGCTAGGGGATGCTCTAACTTCTTCTTCCTTTGCACTCTGTAGACAACGGGCTACTGTGACTACTTTTGGTCTCAATAATCTATGTCCGTGATAAAACTGAAGTAAACATTATTATTTAATGTAAACATTGTAAGGAATTCATTGTCTTAATGTATGTATTAGATTAAAAGTTATAAGCAGTATATCAGGCCTCCTCAGAGCTATTTTGAAGACATTCAGTTAGTGATCCTTGTGATTTTATAGAATACATACTTATGACTTGGCCATGAAAGAACCTCGGTTCTTTTTAACCAATAAAAACCAGAGAAGGTTCTCAAGTCGCACAGCGATATTTTTTAAGTATGAAACGTGACCAACGATGCATTCATCATCATTATCATCCACAGCCCGATTTCACCCACTGCGGTGTATACACCTTGGTGAAGGCCTATAGGCCTTCTTTAGTTTGTGCCATCTACCACAATCATGTGCCAGTCTATATTTTTAGTAATGTCGTCGGCCCATCTCACTGCAGGACGACTCACGCCTCTGTACCCGGTTCTTGGGCACGATGCATTGCCTTGTATCAATCAGCTCAGCTTGAGTAATACAGACCAACCAATATGTTAAATATGAAAGCTAGTGATTACCTTTCGAAGTAGTCCCCGGCGTGCGTGACCACAGCCGCATTGCTGTCCGGCTTGTTGCGACAGTATGCGACGTACATATCGAACTCACGCGCCCACGTCACGAAGCAATGGCCCACATCCTCCGGCATAGTCTCGTACTTGTCCAGCTCTCGGAGGAATACGCGCTCGTGGAATCGGTGGATCTCTTCGATATTGCCGAATATTATGTCTTCCTGTTTATACAAGAAGGTATCATGTTATCGAGAACAAAAAGTATTTCGTTTGCTTAAACCAAATCTAGATTTAATTCGTACGAAGTCTAGTGATAAGGGAAAGTGTTTTTTTCTATTTCTGATTTTTTCTTAAAAAGTGCTCTCGTATCAGCAAACGAATCCATTATGCGCGTGATTATTTTGTCTCTAGTATGCGGTCTTAGAATCAACTAGGTAAATAGATGGGGGCTATTACAAAAGTTTTCAAAGTCCAGTTACCAGCGCAGTTTTTCGTGTAAAATTTCCCGTTGAAGGTTTGCTGGATAACTACTTCAAGCGTCGTGCGTGACCACTGCTTGCGAAATAATACTATCATCTGCATCAAATAATCAGCCGCGAGATGCTAGATGCGAGCAAGCTCAGTACAATTTAACCTTACCATTCTGACCTTCCGGACACTTAGTATATAATTGGGGGTAAATTAACATTCAATGCAGTGATATTTATGACGTCACGTCACGGGGAACTATTCACGCGTACAACTCACTTTGCCCTGCAGCGCGCCGGGCACGGCCGAGGGGTCCGTGCGCATTTCCCGCAGGTAACACGTGATGCACGTCTCCAAGTCCTTCACGTAAGCGCGTTCCGTTTGCAGGAGCTCAGCCATTATAAACCTGCGGATAGACGAGAACTTAGGACATGGCTTTTTGGAACTGTCTCAATGATTTACGTTATTTCATTGGACTTTGCATCGAACATTCTAGCCAGTTTCAAATAGTCTAGTGGTAAAATTAAAATCAATCGAAACCGAAACAGTCTATAATCAGTTCAACCACAAAGATCATTTTGAAATGTCATATATTGCGGTAGCTATATAATATGTGTGTGGTGAACATAAATGTTTGTTCTCTGTCTGGGTGTTATATAATATTATAAGTATATATTTACAAAAAAAAAAAGTATTATAAGTAGTATATCAGCTATCTGGTTCCCATATTACAAGCATAAGCTTAGTTTGGGGCTAAGATAGTGTTGTGTGGAAAGTCCACCAATATTTATTTATTTATTTTATTTATTTATTTAATATGTGAAGCAGTCTCACTTTTATGACTACTGAAATCCGGGCGTTTAATTTCAAAACCTTGACGCGAAGTATAGTTATTAGTAGTCACTGTCAACCGCCTATGTCGTCCCCTTGCAGTCGGAGTCGGCATAAGGTTGGCTTCGTTAAACAGAACACGTATGTACCTACATATATATACAACTTTATGGTCCAACTGCATAAGAGTAGTAGAGATCTTTGTGAAGGGCTCGCCCGGGGAAGTACTACCACCATGCCTTTTTCTGCCGCTAAGCAGCAACGCTGTGTTTCGGTTTGAAGAGTGTTGTCGCCGGTGTAATTACAGGCACATGAGGCTTAACATCCGTATGCCTCAAGTTGATGGACGCAGGGCAGTGCATCGTAGGGCGATGTTGTGTTCATAGGTGATGGTTACAGCTTAAAATCAGGTGAGCCATCTGCTTGTTCCATCAGCTAGTTGTATAAAAAAAAGAAAACCACACTTGATATGTTCAGTCACTTCGATGGTGGCATAAAGTTCAGCATCCACGCTAAGTACTCACTCTTTTCTCCGCGCAGAGCGTCGCTTGTCGTCGGCAGCGGCGGACGCCGGCGGTGGCTCGACGCGGTCGACGTCTGCCTGCGATGACGTCAGAGACGGCGCTACTCCAGAGTCACTCTCTGGCTCGCTCTCGCCGCCTTCCATCGACCCGCTGAATTCTGCATATCTGTTACAGAAAATGTTTAATTATTACCTAGATTACAACGTCTCCAAATATAGATCCTACAGCTTGGAAGGCTAAGTTTTTACGACTAAATCACGCCTTGAAAGAACTGACAGGTTTATAAAGCTTGGATTTATGATCGTTGTATTAGAGCGACGCGTCACTCCAGGGTTGAATTTAATAGGTACAGGCTTATTATTCTTGCCCATTTAAAAAAACAAGGTCCTCCTTTCATACACTTCTTTGTATAAGTCCACTACTCGTATGTCCTATTTAGCTTACCTATAATTTGTAACAGTAGAAGTATTGTAACAATGCGAAAAGTAGGTAGGTAAGTAAAATGATAGACCAGCGACAATAACACCTCATTAGATGCTGATTTAAGACTAATTTACACTGCACATCCGTTTCAAAAACACGAACACGAAATAGTGACTTCTAAATGAATTCCCACCTGGCGTCGACCGACGCGACCCACTCCTTGATCAGAAAAGCGTGCAGGTGTGCCGTTTCCACGAGTCCATTAGACGGTTGTGCGAGCAGACTCACAGCTACGTAGCATATAAGCTAACAGACACCAAGCTGTAGTAATTTCCACCTGGCGTCAACAGCCGCGACCCACTCCTTGATCTGCACCGCGTGCGGATGTCCCTTCTCCAGAAGTCCGTTCGCCAGCTGCGCAAGCAGACTCACTCTCGACTCTCACTGCTACGTCGCCTTTGCCACAGATACAAACGAACTATGCAGACTATTGTAATTCCCACCTGGCGTCGACCGCCGCGACCCACTCCTTGATCTGCACCGCGTGCGGGTGTCCCTTCTCGACGAGTCCGTCGGCAAGCTGCGCGAGCAGCCGCACGCGCTCGCGGCTCTCGCGCGCCACGCCGGCCGCGGCCGCCGCCGCCGCCGCGCCGCAGCGCTCCTGCGTCTCGCGGATCCACTCCACGGCGGCGCGCGCCGACCGCTCGAACAGCGCGAACTGCTGGCATTGCTCCAGCCGCTTCTTGCGCACCGTCCAGTGCTCCAGTACCTAAGCAACAAACTATCTATTAGTATTACGACCGTACCGACCGTAGGCAGAGACTATGTACAAATGGGGGTTCAGAGATCCCACTCTAACAGCACTTGCTAGTGTGCCCGTCGTGCCCAAATACCTGCACGAGGAAAGACCTAGCATACAGCCACAGGTGGCGCAATAGAGGTGGCCACTTATTAAGCTAAAATAATACAAGCATCGAAACGATAAGAAAATTAGGACAGTAGAGGTCGCGTCATTTGAAAAGAAAACTGTAAAACAGTGGAGGGGATGTGTTCGCGCATACAAAATACCCGTGCCATCACGCCCCCTTCCCCTCCTTCCAGCGTTTTTTTTACGTGACGCGACCTATATACGTATATGTCACTAAGCGCATCATAAGGGGTTGTCTTAATTGGTCATAGAACGCGCTGGTTGATCGATCGATGGTGCGATGCGATTTCATCGCCTACCTACCTTTCTCTTGACACCGTTTTTGCATAAAATAAGTACGCTGGAAGACTTAAGGTCACTACATACGTGACGAGATAATACCTCGCACGGGACGTGAACGGGACGGATAGGATCAAAACCACTGTTCGTGCGAAGTTCCGGTCCCCTCGTTTTCTCCGCGACATAGGTATGCGTTTTGGAAAAATCGTATGAATTGTATGAAACGATATTTCCAAAACTTCCCGTTTCGTCCCGTCCGTGTAAAAACCCGTCACTTATGCAGCGGCCTTAGCAATGTAAGGCTTTGTCAAATCAAACATTTTAAATAAATAAAGATGTCAATTTACCGGTTGCACGAGCACCTCTAAAAGTATCTTTAGCATGGTGACACAGATCGCGATGGAGTGCCGCATCCATGTCAGAGCGCGAACGGGCGTCATAGCGACCCTGCAGATACCATCGCCGGCACAAAAGGCCCTATTGTGTGCAACACTGACACTCACATTGAACGCAACCGCGCATTACCTCTCGTCACGGCGACCTCACGTGTACTGACGGAGCTACCAACAGCACACAGCACATTTGAACTAGTACATCAAACTACGACGCAAATATTTATTGTTTCATAATGGCACAATAAAATAACTACAATGAAATTTCGATAGAATCTTCTTCCAATGTTGTTTCAGTACATCCTGCGTAAACAGTAAATTCTTTTTGTTTATTATTCCGAATAACCGGATAACGAACGAGCGTGGTGCTAATTTTAGCTCATTTATTATAATTTATATGCTCCGACTGAACCTTTTATCGGATTTTGATCTTAGAGTGAAAAAAGCATTCTCATACAATTATGTTTCTAAAAAGGTGGGCTACAACATTATGAAGCTACATCTTCCCTATTTTTGTTCAACCGATTTTTTTTATTTGATTTTAGTTCGCTCCGCCGTTTACATCTGGGCTGGGTAAAATATTTAGTTTCTGATGTGGATGTGGATTCCTTATTAATTTTGAATGTTGTTACATAATGCCATTCATCGTATATAAAATCTATGACCGGGGCTATAACCTGCCCAGGAGAGTATCAGCCTGACCTAGAAGGTATCGCACTGAGCAAGAAGGTATCGGCCTGACCAGGGTCGTTATTCACTATGACCAATCCAATCGCGTTTGCGTTTAGATGCGCGGTTTGGGCATAGTATCTCTTATGTCATAAAGAATAATGCTCAAGATCATGTGGGGTGTGACTTCACACGGTTTAGGGCAAGCAATCTCCTATGTCATACAGAATTACGCCCCAGGAGGGTATCGGCCTGGCCAGGCGATAATCACCTTGTTCTCCTGTGCGAGCAGAGTGTCGAGAATCGCCCGCGTTTGCTCGTGATGCGCCTTGCTGGCGGCGGCCGTCTGTCCGTGCACTTGCGCCGACCGCGCCGCGTACTTCAGGAACGTCTCGGCGGTACGTCTGGCGAGCGTGCACGCTTTCAGGAACGCCTCCTTCTGCTCGCCGTGCTTTACTATCAGAGCGGCCACCTGGAGATAAGAACACAGTTATTTATCCATATTTAAATTGTAGTGTTTGATTTTTCAGACAGCGCAGACGAAGCAAACCTTTTACTCAATATGGGGAGCAAATACTTATCAAGAATCTTCTGCGCCTTTGGGAGGAGCAAGCCTGAATACAATGTTAGCCAGATAACTCACGCATAATGGACCACCTTAGAGTATTTGTATTATTAACCGACATCAAAAAATTTTTACTGGGTAGACCAATTTAGATGTTTATTTTTTTCATCGCAAGATGGTGCTTGTCATGTGTTCTCATTTAAATTTGGTCAGATCTGACGAGTAGTTTTTGAGTTATAGTAGTATAAGTGTATTTTTCAGTGCATTGTATAAGTAGCGGCACGTAAGTCTAGCGCTAACCGTTAATGCGCAGAAGTCGAAAATAAGGTATTCCTCGGCATCCGCGCACGCTCATTGGCCCATAGTATGCGCAGTAGTAGTAGTGGCAATGGGCAGGTCATATAGCTCGAAGAACTGACAACCGCTGGGGAAGAAAGGTTCTCGAATGGCGACCACGAACAGAAAAGCGAAGTGAGACGCCCAACGTGAAGTGAGACCCGATGGACTGACGACATTGTTAATTAGGATTGCGGGTAGTCGGTGGATGGAAAGGGCTCAGAGTCGTTCTTCCTGGTAGCGGATAGGGGAGGCCTATGTCCAGCAGTGGACTTCTGTAGGCTGATGATGATGCGCAGTATCTCCACGTTTCGTTCACCGCTAGACTTACGTGCCGCTACCTATAGTTTGTTTTTTCTCGAAAGAGTTGTGGCTTAGTTAGATGGTTCACCTGAGCTGCTTTGTCGCCGGCGCTGAGCTGCGCCAGCTCGTCCCCCGGTGCGGCGGAGGAGCCGCACCAGTCCTCGTCGCGGCGGTACTCGCGCTCCAGCGAGTCCAGCACCGAGCACACCTGTTCCGCTGTCTTGTAGAAGTTGAGCGACGCTGTCACCAACTTGTGGCGCTCCTCGGCGCACGTCACTAGTCGCTGCCAGCGCTCTGTCACTTCTTCAGATATCTCTCTGCAAACAAACGACACATCCTTGTCTTCGGCACATTCGGTCTAGGTCTATTAGGTTTCATTTCATTTATTTATTAATCTTTCAACACATTACACGCTCTTAGATACGTCAAGAAGTTACAATGAGGTATTAGGTAGGTAGGTAGGTATTAGGTATTATTCTATTAGGTATAGGTCGCGTCAACCAAAAAGAACGCTGGAAAGTGGAGGTGATGTGTTTTCTCATACAAAACACTCGCACCATCACACTCCCTTCCTCGCCTTCCATCGTTCTTTTTGCGTGATGCGCGCTATACTAGATCTATTAGGTATTAGATAACTACTAGATCTTTTTATATATACAACATGCTAACTGAATCAGCAGATAGCCTATCTGATTAAATGGTTGCCTAAAACAAAGCATTGCTCTGCTCGCACGTCACAATAAAAGTACTACCTTACTTTTTTGTCAATAACTACCCTGACAGAGAACTAACATCTATGTTCATTACACATCTCAGCAGGGGTGGCTCTTATTCATACTGGTCGCTGTACGCGTCAATAGCTTTCATTTCGTTGGCGTGAAAGTGACAGACATGAATACTCATACTACATGAATAGAGCCGCTATAAAATGGCAGGGATTAGGAATAAGAGGGTTATTAAGTATTCATTATATAAACTGACCTAATAGTGTGCGGGTCGTAATGGTTGGCGGCCCGCAGCGCGTCCGCGCGGTACTTGACCTGCACCGCGCTAGCGTGCGTCTTCTCCACGGCCACTTGGAACTGGTCGTGTTCGCGCTTCAGCTGCTCGGCCTCGCTCAGCGTGCCGGGGACGGAGAACGAGGCGGCCAGCATCGCTTCGCCGTTGCGGATCCAGCTGACGACCTGGGCTGCGTCCTTCTGGAACTGGCCTGGAATCATAAAGCAAGTTGCCAATTAATTAAATGCGAAAAATTACATAGATCAGTGAAAGAAGCAAGCCGCTACATAAAGTGACAATAGTAAGAAGATTATAAAGATATACCGCCAGTTTCTGAAAGGTCGATCAAAGCTAGTCGAATGTCAAGTTACATGCTGTTTCAGCTGTTACTTCAAATTAGATAGAGATAGCAAGTGACTTGAGAGCCGATTAGCTTTGATCGAGCTTTCAGAAACCAGCGGCGGCTAGAGTGGGTTTCAAGTGGAACAGTCTTCTTATTTTCAGTCACTAATTTTTTTCTAAGTAGCGTTGTGAAAGAACTTTTAAGTACTCCTCAAAGTAGCTTCTTTCTAGCTCTCGACACGTGTTTCAGTAGAACAGTGAAAGGATAGAACGTACCGAGCTGAACGCACTGCTCGAAGCGAGCCCTCCTTTCCTCGGCCAGCTCTTCGAGATCCAGCTGTCGGTCGTGTAAGAACTCCAGTAGAAGCTGTACTCTTCCTTGCGCGTCGAGCGGCGTCGCCTCAGCCTCGGAGCCACTGGAAGCCATCACATCGGACGCCTCGGCGATCGCCGCCGCCAACTCCTGACCTTGTTGCACAACCTGTCAAAAGCCAATAACTGAATACCTCTCTTCATTTAGACTGAGCTTGGGTAAGTAATTTTTTTCTGAGTTCTATTAAGGTCTATCCCCACAAATCAGTGCCGTGTCAGGGACGGGGCAGGAACTTTGATGCCAGCACAGACACGGACATGTGTGATCGAGTTGATGCAATGATATTTTTTAAGACTCCTGACGAAACACGTCTCTGCCCCGTCCCTGACACGGCACTGATGTGTGAGGGTAGACCTTTAGTAACTAGACAGCTGATACTATACTTGTATGTGTATGTACTTGGTAAGATTGGATCTATACTATCTACAAACAAGCTACAGAGCATACTGACAAAGCTAAAACGAGACCACTGCTTGATAATTTTCTTACCACAATGGTGTGGTCCGCGAAATAGGAACACCCATGCGATTTTTCTTAAACAGTTTTCACTAAATTTTGGCAATATGAATACCTTGCATAACATAACATGAATGTAGATTAACATAAAAGTTCATTACCCCTGATGATTCACAAGTCACAGGGTGTAGTGAAATTCTATACTCCGCATGTTCACTGCCCCGGGCCATTAAAATATTAATGGTCGTTTAATTAGTTTACGCTTGTTTCCAAAATGTGTGCTCGGCTTTAGATTATAATTAAAGGTATATGCTTGTCGAATGAATAGCCCTCTTTATTTGATGTTACTGTTGTGTTCATAATTATTATGTCTCGCTTTGGACAATCAAATGAAAATTAAACAATATAGCCCCAAGCTGGTAACAATCACTCAACACAAGCGCTGCACGAGCAAACCTTCACATTCAAACGCCGACTAGATTGCTTTTATACGTCGTGTTTTTTTAAAACAACATTGATGTAACGCATAATATTGCTTTTGTAAATTTTAAGGTTAATATTAATCCTTGGACATCTTAAAGCTACCATAGATCATTATCTACAATGAGATCCAGAGAAACGTCCAACCGAACAACATAGAACGTTTTATACATATTTTTTTTTATAGTTTTATTTAATTCTCATCAAATGTGCACTACCCAAAAATTTGTAAAATACATTGTGTTTGCAATAAATAATTTTCTATCTATCTATTTGATAATAGGCAATGCTTGTTCCATCAGCAAGTGACTATTATTATGAGCCCTTTGGTTGCCCACAGCTGGGCAAAGGCTGGGCCATTCCTTCCACACATCGCGATCCTGAGCTGTTTGCCCAGTTGGTCAGGAAAACCATCTAGCAAGTACTCTTCATCATCATTTCAGCCCGGTGTCACCCACTGCTGGATATAGGCCTCCTTCATTTTCTGCCAGCCTCCTCTGTCCTTTGCGTCTCGGGTCCAGGTGTTTCCAGCGACCCTTACGATGTCGTCGACCCATTGCGCTTTTGGTAAGTACTCTTAGAATAGACAAAAAACAAACAGTTTCTGGCGAAAATCAAAAGCTCACTTGGTAGGTAGCATGTTGCATGCGCGCTACGCTCTCGGTGTGCGCGGCCAAGGCCTGCTCTGCTTGCTGCGGCTCCCGCGGCGGGTCGGTGCGTTGCAACTCGTCGCCCCACAGTTCTAGCCGACTGGACACCTGCAAATGGAACCAAAGCCATCAAGCTGAACTTTATTGCAACGACTGGTTCGCGAACTTATCGCAATACCAGCCATACCTACCTTCTTATTCATAATCCGTGACATTTTATAACGGCTCAATAGTGTACAGACTAATTGGTCAGATAAGCTATTGGCGCGCTCAAAGACCATCATGATTATTAAAGGCCCTAGTGTATAACAAAGTCGCTTTCCGCAGTCTGTCTGTCCCTATGTATGCTTAGATCTTTAAAACTACGCAACTGATTATGATGCGGTTTTTTATGGATAGTGATTCAAGAGGAAGGTTTATATGTATAATAAATGCATTATATAGTACGTGCGAAGCCGATGCGGGTTGCTAGTTGTAAATAAAAATCAAGGTTTAACTCTAAGATGTTTAGAATTATTCTTGCAATCTTATGTATTACATACTGTAAGAAGACAAGTAAACCAGTGATCTTAACTTCCAAAAAATTTTAATACGAAAATGATATAAAAATATATGTATACATAATAATAAATAATTTTTAAACAATCGTTACTATATGTTTTGAGTTTAATAACCAAAATAAATATCTAACGAACAATAGAAGTATTTTTTTAAATTATCTGAACATAGACTTTTGATATCCATCGACACAGTTGGAAGAAGTACATATTTTACTGTGTGCACCTTTCCCGTAGAGAAGCAATAAACATGCATGTAATGTATTCGTAGTAAACGCTAGTTTGGCGGTGACTCTTTATGCATTCGGATTTCCTAGTTATAGATTTCACAAGCATAATGGATATGATAATGAGCTGCTGTAGTTATTGCCGCTTTATACCGGCAAGAGTTCCGGTAGCGGACATATAGGACTGTACAGTAGGTTCATTTATAAGAGAACTATTCAATATGAAAATCAGGCATTCGATTGTACAGTAGCCTTTGAAGCGTGATGTGCAATGAATCGAAGTTTTTTCGTTGGATCGTTGCCAGCGAAAGTATAGTGCTGGTACGAAGTTTCTAATAATTGAATTATTTTCAGTTTAGTTAACCTTTGGGATATGTAGATTGGTGATGTTTCTCTGTTTCGGTGGATGACGAGAGCTATAAATATTTTTTTCTGGAAGTGTGTGGAAGATGCCTATTTACAACAGTAGGCTGCTTCGAGCTGATGATGATGATGATAATCATCACCATTATCAACCTCTGGGATACAGACAACAACAAGGCTTTGGGCAACCACGAACCGGAAGAAGAAACATATGGACGACCCTCCCGACGGACTCGTGACATCATGAACATCGCTGGTTACTTGAGGTTCAAACCAAATTTCTGGAAATAATGTGGGAGGCTTATGTCGAGCTGTAAACTTTCAGGCTGATTATCACAATTAACCTCTGAAAATTTCTGCACACCGTTGCACAAACAACTCATGTAACTTGTTAGATTTTGTTTTTTTTGTTATTGAAAGTTCGGGCGTGATCAGGACACTTACTTCAAGGGCGTCTCGTTCGAAATGCCTGAGCTGCAGCGTCAACTCGAGCCTACGCTCGCGATCCGACCACAGCTCCTCTAGAGCGCCGCGCGTGCCCCGCAGTCGCTCGAGGGTCGTCTCCACCGCAGCCGTGCTGGCCGCATCGGAGTCGCCAGACGATCTGCAACACACATCAATTGTAAACTCTACGTGTCATGTACACAAAACTTTAAGACACGGTAGCTAGGAGAGAGATAAAAGTGCCCCAGTCTTGATTACAAACGATTGAAAAGTTTGTATATCGAAAACTACATGTTCTTCCACTGCACTGGTACTGGTAATATCTAGCCCATATGTCCTGCTGGGAGAATAAAACCCTCTACCGCGTCAGCCGGTTACTGGCCCGCTGCAGCAAAAAGCTCTTCGAATGATGTCTATTACCCACAGCCAGAGTATGTCAAACCATTAGCTAGTGGACAGACTACAACTTAAACAGGCCTTTTCATAGATGTAGTCATTACGGGTGATTGATTTATTGCATCGTTAGTCGCCACTGTTCACAGTTCCAGCCACATGCTTTTAATAGAGAGCAGTAATTGTCCATTACCATCGACACCATCATCTTTGCTTGCCAAGAGAATCAAGGAAGTCAACACGTACGGCATAGCAATTAAGCCACGGGTTTCCTTACGACGTTTTACTTCAGCGACGTTTAACTTCAGTATTCAGTTTTAATGAAAAATTCATGGAACATGAACAGCGAATATGATTTGACTATAAGATTTAATGAATTCGAATGTAGCAGAGAAAATGGCATAAATAGACGGAATCATACGCAAGAATGGTTGACGTATGACCGTTTCCAATAAACTACTTGAGAGTAGTAGAGCTCTTTGTGAAGGGCTCGTCCGGGGAAGTACTACCACCACGCCTTTTTCTGCCGCCAAGCAGCAACGCTGTGTTTCGGTTTGAAGAGTGTGGTCGCCGGTGTAATTACAGGCACATGAGGATTAACATCTGTATGCCTCAAGTTGATGGACGCAGGGCAGTGCATCGTAGGGCACGTTCCTATTGTGCGTGACCTACGGGGCAATGTTTTGTTTATAGGTGATGGTTACCACCTAACATCAGGTGGGCCATCTGCTTGTTGTATAAAAAAAAAACTACGACTATCCGTTTCTAACACCATAGGGTATTCTAGACAGTAGCATTCTAAAATCTCAATGTTACATAGAAAAACAGTTGAAGGAGAACCTCGTCCTTTCTTTAAAATATAGGAACAAGCGTTTATAGATGAACGCGTATCCCATTGATGTTGAAATGATGGAACCTTCAATAACACGGGATCTAGACTTTCTGCATATTACAGCAACACGATTTTAGAATAAATCTAAAAGTACAAGGTTTCAGCAAAGATTACAATAACATTAGGGAACATTTTCAAAACGTTTAGTTTGTAATTTTTACATACACTTCACATGGTAATAATGACAATAAAATATTGTATGAAAAAATCTAGCTGCTTTTCGCATTACGTAAAGGTAACTTAGTTTATTATACTTGTAAATATTATAGGCGCAACTAGTAACAAATAAATCTTTCAACCGATACCTTTTTTTTAATACAAATACAAAAAAAATACAAAATATATTGGAAATGTTGCTACGCGATAGTCATGCACGGTGCTAAATCTATAACTTTATCAAAACCACATTAAATAAGCATAAAAAAAATTACAAATATAATACAGAAGCCTATTTCTATACGACTATCAGGCACAAACATTAACTCAGATCTCTCGGTGTACTTGAGATTCTTGATTTCAAAAAAGCTCAAAGACAAGCTTTTTTGCAAGCTTTATTTAATCAGATTTTTGTTTGTTGTACGAGTAAATCTGCTCGTATATGTAATTTTGATTCTGGAATTGTGACGAAAAACATGAACTCGCGGTTGAACTCGCAACAAACCTCTCCCGCGCGTTCAGAACATTTTGAGTTAGCTGGAGGTGTACAAGAGACTGGTATAGCTTAACTGAAACGTATACGTACCTCCATCGTAAACACTGCACCGGAGACTTATGCCTGTGAGACCGTCGATGATATTTGAGCATTTTTCACAAAAATGCTCATTTCACCGACTATCGGAAGCAGTAACAGCCGACGCTTCGATAATCGTTATTCAAATAACTGCTGCTGCGAATACTAAGCGCAGTAAGCATACACTGGACGGTTATGCGACGAGCACGTAACAAGGTTAAGAAATTATTTAATGGATGTAATTAAAAGCCTACGGTAGTTTAACGCGCTTCATAATTCATAAGGTTTAGGCCTATAAACAATGTTGGTACTTTACCAAATAAATACGTGGAAACCGATTGGTAATGCGATAAGAATAATTAACTTATCATTATGTAGTACCTTAATGTACTATTGACGGAGCTGACATTAATTTATTCACAACTCATGAACCTATAGCTAATTTAAAACACAGATATATTTAAAGGCTTTTACGAATCGTAATACCGAATTCTGTAAAATGATTTGAAACGACTTCTACGACAGCAACCTAGTGTTAACTGTTATGGTAATTTACGAATGAACCAACTACAGTTTGTATTTTGTCGGCTGATTTCGCAAGGGCCTCGGTGGCACCAACATCCCGTCATTGTCGCCAGGTAGTACCCTAATAATAAGTGGGTTGCATACAACTAATTACCAACTGATTGGCGAATTTCCCCAAGGTTGCATGATAGTTGTTGAAATTACACTATATTTAAAGTTAAAATATACACATAAAGCTGCAGCCTTGCCGTGGTGGCGTAAACTGTTTGTTCGCCCTAACCGTTTCACTACGTTAAGGAACGGTCTGCGTGGTCAGCATTAATATATCTTTTTTTTATTATTTTTAAAGTGCTACTACTACTAATAGATTAATACACAAACAACCTTTTAAAACTATATGTGTACAAAATTGCATAATATGTATCTTAAAATAGATGCAAGATACAATTCGGGGCGAACCGCACTAGTTTTATCAATTTAGCGACTCAAGGAAAAAGAAATTATTATCGTTTTGGTGTCGACTGCTCAATAAAGACGTCATGTGTTCACTTATGCGATACCGACTTTGAAATTCAATTGTCTGGCTTATAAAAGTGTAAGTAGGTATTGTTAGGCTTCGGTCATGAACCTTTTATTTGACAATGGCTCATTTCGCGTAGACTCTCGGACATAAAGTAATAGAGATAAACATCAAAACAAGATTGGGTGGTGATTTCGAAGAGCGGTCCACATTACTTGTCTGTGTCAGTACAGTATCTAGCCGACTGACGATACACGCAGTGTTCTGTACGATCACAACGCGAGATAACGATACCACACGCTCGAACGCGGACTGCGTTGCTAATTCGAAGAAAGCGCCAGTACCTAGGTAACTCCCATATTTAGCGGCGAAACCCCGACCCAGGTTATTTCACGTTTAAGATCATGACGCGAATTGTTTAAGAGGTTAAATTCGAAGCACAGGCAGGTCCATAGACTTGAATACGTGTGTCCCTCCACTTTGAACAAAGGCAAGTCGCAAGAAGCAACAAGTAGCATAGGAACTCAATATAGGCAAACCAATTACGCAATGAAACGACACTTAGTTACCAATTTCACTCGTATTCAGAATTCGTCTCATTGCATAAGAGGGCGAATGGGATATGTAGCCTTTGTGCATAGAATCAAATTCCTTTAAACGAAAAATTGTTGTATTTAAATTTACTTTTAATCTGGATCTTGGAAAAGACTCCAACGATTTTCATAAAATTTAGTATGCAGGGAGTTTCGGGGGAAATAAATCGATCTAGCTAAGATTCATTGTTAGAAAGTGTATTTTATCCGTTTTTTTATTGTTAGCTAAGCTCGGTCACCCAGACATGGCTTTTCAAATCGGTATAGTTTTCCGATAACAAGTCTGCGTAAGAAAACTAGAAAATAGACGTGTTAATTTATGAAGCGATTAAAACATCGATGAACGAGGAGATGCGAGCATTCCAGTGCTAAGACCGTTGTCAGTGTCGCCGGAGCGAGGCGCATTCCTCACGCGTCGGCGCCCAATCGGAACCGAGAGATATCGTCAACATCTTGCACCACTACATACTTTACTGGAATACTATGGAGTATGAAAGCGTTATGTAAACACTCATATCACCAGAATTTAAAGTAATCACCCACCTAGGTACCAAACCAACACTGCCTCCTACTAAAGAGCCGACAGCAACTGGCACCCTACGGGAAATTAACGAGTAAAGCTATTACGCTTAAAGTCGTAAAACCTATACTACTTCGTCCATGAATATAGGTAATTTAATTTTAACAATGAACAGCAGCCTGAGAACTCTTATTTCATAGCACGGTATGCTATGCATAGAGTCGCACTAAGTAATAAGCACTCATGTTATTTAATTGAACTCATCCCAACTAATATTATAAATGCGAAAGTAACTCTGTCTGTCTGTCTGTCTGTTACGCTTTCCCGCTTAAACCTCTCAACCAATTTTTATGAAATTTGGCACAGACAATCTTTAGACCCTGAGAAAGAACATAGGCTTCCTTTTATTGCGAAAAAAAGAGATGAAGAGATTAAATGTACGCAGACGAAGTCGCGGGTACCAGCTAGTATTTTATATAACATCATTTTTCCTGCCTACTTTTCTATTCCAAGGTTTAATATCGGCAAGGAAAGGGTGTCTCAAGCTAACTACTTTCGATACTACACTCTACGATATGGCTTCAGCACTTAGATACCAAATGAGGAATTAAAAAAAGTAAGCCCAAGAGAACCTTCTCCGCATATAATCAATATTTCTCGAGTGAGCCAAGGAAAACTTAACTCCAGTAATGGTCCTTTTAAATAAGGCAGACTGGAGCTTTACTCATTCAATATTTGAACTTGAAATGAAACTCGCTAGCAACATATTAATTTCCTGGCACTGGCACAGTGTAGAGCAAGTAAATTACACATATTTAATTTAATTTCCAATTCATAGTTGCAGCCATTTTCCCGCGTTACGAGTATTTACAAAGTGGCGGAAAGCGTCGTCGTTCCTCGGTAAAGGAAGACAAACAGTACGTACGCTTATTATTGGCGAGAAACCGGCGGACCATAACCTACTCGTAGTTGTAAACTAAAAATTAAGTACGCCCGACGACGCTGGGTACCTACCGGTGTGTGCTCAACTCGACTGCTCACCAGTGTTATATTTTATGTGTATACTCGTAAAAATGAGTTGCGCTCGAGATGTGAAAAGAAACCCTCAAGGAAGGGAGTCTCGTGTGCCGGACAATTAGGCCTCAGTGTTGGTTTATGGGCAGTTAAATGCCATCCATCGGCGGTCATCTAATTAATATAAGGTTTTATAGTGTAGCCAAGCTAAGTCAGGGTGAGACACGAGTGGGCGAACGGGAGAGTAAGCCTACCCAGCTGCACAACAACACAAAACAAAGCCCATCAACGCCGCAACAACAACTAGTTTCATGATCGACAGACAGTGTGCAACATCTTGCTACAAAGAATTCAAATGCTTTTACGCAGAAAGAAATTTAAGAAAGACTCGATCACGTTGAGACAAACGAACAGATAAAGGACAATAAATCATCGTAGAACGTAGAAAAGTAACTAGAGAAGCAGAACCGACTCTACGACGACTCTTCATTTGTTGGGATCACAAAAACAGAAATCCTAAAAATAATTATAATAAATTACTCATATATTATTGTTAATTGGGATGTATAACTGAAAAGGTAGGCTTTTTGTTTAGTCTGAATTTAGTTGATGTTTTTAAACATATATCGTTATGGAGTGATGGTCGCGGCTGCCTATTGTCTTGCGCGAACGCAACGTCTTTTTGATAAACACATTCTGCATTGCATTCTTGCATTTACTACGTCAGCAATACATCAAGGGCATCTGATAAATTGGCCTAGCGCCTGACTTATAGATATCCAATTCCCGATTTAAAGTTCTATTGTCTTTTGTACCTACACTTAACTACTCCACGGTAGCGATTACACGCACATGCCAAAACTATAGAGGACCTGCACTGTATATGGATTCAATGATTTTGGCAATAATTGTGCCACTTAGTATTTAGTCCTTCAGGGTAGGCAACGCACTGACAACGCCCCTGGTGTTGTTGTTGTCTATGGGCGACGGTGACCGCTTACCATCAGGTGGGCCGTTAGCCTGTTTGCCTATCTTTTACATAAAAAAAAAGAACAATAAAAGAGATGTAAGCGTGCATCTTCTCGAGAGTTGTATGTAAGACTAGTGAAATCCCGCAGGTCTGCGTAAACCTAATTTCAACACCTGTCTTAAACTACAGAGTTTTAGATTCAGGAATGCATTTGTTATTAAACCCTACACTAGGAGGTAGGAGGAACTAGAGGCAGCAACCCTCAAAGTTATATATTCCTTGCACTTCTTGTATTTAGGCTGCGTATTGATTGTCAGTAAGTCTGACAGACAGTAACGTACGAGTTTAATATATAATATTCAAGAGATAGCTCGTTTCGATAAGTTGACATTGAAATATTTGAGAGCAAGTCTCAGAGTCTGAGAGAATTGCATGGAACCCGCACTAGTATTTAGTTCCATGCAACTAGACGAAGATCACGAGCATAATTCATCACTGACACAACGTGTCCAGTACAATGACATTATTTAATATGTGGTACAGTGCACAATAACACAACATAATACAAAAGGAAATATGCGACACATTATGGGCACATCGTGATGCCAAGAGTTTTATTTGTTGATGCACCATAGATTCACGACTACTTTCTACATGCGCCAGTAGTTGCGTGACTAGCGCCGACCGCTACCTGACACAGCATGGCTCTAAGCATGCAGCGTACCGTACCTAAACACTCGTGCAACCGTGCGCATGCGACTACGTAAACATTTTATAAGCCAATGCGGAACGGGATTTGCACTTTAAACATTAAAACCCATCCAAATAAACTAAAATACAAATATAAAAAAATAATACAAAATTATTAGCATTAAGCATTAGCATTAAGTCCAAGTGCTCGGATGACTTAATGCTTTAACCAGATAACAAGACTTGTATTTTGCCATACTAAGGTTTCATATTTTTTTGTTACTTTTCCTACATTATGATCGATGATGGAAAGAAACTATTAGGGTCTTGGAAAGTGGGAGACCGACCAAACAAGTGGTTAAAAGTGTTCATAATGTTTAATTGGAATTCAAAGGATTAGCTGATTTCTGCCTCGGATGATTCGAATCAGCTTTCTAAGAGAGCTGGGTACAACGGATGCAATTTGCTATCTCTCTCCAAGAAAACTCATGTGAATTTTCTTTTTGTGATAAGTTCGATTCACATTTATTATTTCCCTTACAATAGTAATACGCTTTCTTTATATCTAAGAACCGGTAAACACTATAATTGCTTACAGCGAGATAATGGTTCCGCATCATAATTATGTATTTATAAATTTAACAAAGTAGCGAGTACACTGTTCCGATTAAAAAACCAGTGTGGAATAAGACTAAATCTAAAAATATATAAAAATGTAATTAATTCGAATTTATAATGGTTTTTTTTTTCAGGTTAGGTGGGACGCCAACAATCGTTACTTTTTATACAATTTCACCAAATCAACCTACATGGTTTTGTCTGACGATCGTTAAAAACAGTCATGCTCGGATAATATCCGCTTGGGTGCAATATTTCGTAGTATTTTTATAATCATGAAATTAATGTTAGGATCCTAAATAAACGCATGTAATAGGTTAATAAATATGTACGGTTATATAAATATGTTCTCACGATGATGGTGAAGATAAAGTATTTTTAATTTCTTACATCTGCAGGTCACCTTCATTATTACGCTATCTATCTCTATCTATAAAACTTGAATTATACATAGTTTGTAACCGAGAATATGTTTGGTCTTTAATAGGTACCTAGTTGTTAAAAAGTAGTATTAGTAGCCTCTAATAGCTTAGTTCACCAAGTGACAGGCGCCAGATATAGATAATAACATATGAACAACTTAACAAGTGTTATAGTTGCCTAAACTTAAGGGTCCGGTGACAGCAGCTCGCAATTTCGAGGTGCGATCGGCTATTATTTCATTTTATTTCATTTCGGGGAGGTTGTTTGAAAGAATAACTCTAAAGAAACACGCATAAATACTGTTCGAACACAAATAATACAATAATATAAGGGAAACATGCCCGAATCAGAAATTATTTTGGTATTAGGTAAACGTAAGACCAAACATACTAACACCAAAATGATTTCTGATTCGGGCATGTTTCCCTTATATTATTGTATTATTTGTGTTCGAACAGTATTTATGCGTGTTTCTTTAGAGTTATTTTTTCAAACAACCTCCCCGAAATGAAATAAAATGAAATAATAGCCAATCGCACCTCGAAATTGCGAGCCGTTGTCACCGGAGCCTTAACCGAATTATACAAAACATAGATGCAATACGCCCACAGGAAATGGGACAAAACATGAAAATGGCATAATATTTTGAAGTGAAAACATACTTATTGATTCAATATGTCTTTTTAAATGCACAAAATATATGTAGAGTGCTACAAGCTAGAATATTAGTCGCATACCGGCGCAGTGCAAACATTTGAACAGTTTCATTTGTTGCTTCGTATACTAGGCGCACAATATGAACTTCTAATGAGACGGGAGTTTCGAGGGCACGCCGTCAACCCTGATACTTTATTTCTAACTAAGCTTCGTATGTGCACGGCATGCAACAATACTTGAAGAAATAATTTAAAAGCATGCTAACATAGATCTGAAGGGTTCCGTTGATATAAAGACCGACATTGTCGAATCGGTTCGACGCATCCATAAAAATGTCGTAAAAACGAGTAGATAAGATGTCAAGCACCCAGAAAGACCCAGCACCGCCGCATATAAACCTGTGTTGCTCTGTACTGTACCTACTCGGGCAATATTTCATAATAAAGGAATTAGAAGATCGACAGAAGCTCATAATAAAGCTCATAATAAATGTATTTTCTTTCTTTCTTTCTTTCTTTCTTCCTAATACAAAACAAAACGTGTGTAAGAGCGAGCTTCGATTACAAATAAGCAATCGATAGGAATGAATATTATTATCTGTCTGCAAAAGCAGCTAGACATTGCTTTTCATTTGAATGAGAATATATTTCCCATGTCGCAATTCAATTCTTATACGATGGACCCACGGTGGGGAATTATTATTCTCCACCGTGGGTGGGTCCAGTGTAAGGAGCGTAACAATCGTGACTGACTTGAGGATCGGGTACAAGTGATTACGATTGTGTGGCGTGGCGGTAGCGGGGGCGTGAGCATGAGCTCACGGCGTCCCCTCGGCATCTCCCGGGGTCCTTACTCGACCGGCCGGAAGGGCCGATTGCGAGACAATTTGAATCACTGAGTGAGACCCATCAAGTGTTGTTGTCCACTTCCCGACAATCTTTGTAGGGGATACACAATCGAACAAAAAGTGCAGTAGCCTACACTGAGAAAAAAATGCTACGTACATGACCCGATTTTGTAATGTGTATGCAATTTACTACTTACTACGAGTGTAGCATACGTAATAAATATTCCGCTTATCTAATAATGGTGAATCTTACTTACGCAGTTGTAAGCCGGGCCATGTTCCATAATGGCATTACAGAAATGTACTTATAATGTTGTTGCATACTTATTTCATCTTTATAACCAAGGAGCAGTTGATAGTTACGTATTTTAAGTAGCTTCAGTATTTACAAAATGTTATCGATTCTACATACTTAGTGCTTATGGTGGCCAGCTACTTAGAATAAGTAACCGACACCATTGCATCAATATGAGGTACACATTCAGCATCTGGCTACTTAATGTTTACCTGTTACGTATTGCGCCTACTTACCTACGATTGACAGATACGTATTTTATGTAGCCGGTCACATTTTTATCAGTATACTTATAACCTGTTCCTGCCTACTTACTAAAAGGTTGATAGCTACGTGTTGTAAAAGAGCTGACATCATTTTTTCAGCACGCAGCATAGTTACAGCATGTACTTTCAATAAGGAGTCGGTGGTTTACCATTATACGTATTCCGCCTACTTACAAAAGTTGGATAGATATGTATTTTAAGTAGCCTGTAACATAATATCTATATACTTACGACATTAAGCGACCTACGTAGAATAAAGATGGCTGCTACGTACAATAGGGTTGATAGCTACGTTTTGTAAAGAGCTGACATCATTATTTCAGCACGCGGCATAGTTACAGCATGTGACTAGCTACTTTCAATAAGGAGTCGGTGGTTTACCATTATACGTATTCCGCCTACTTACAAAAGGTAGAGAGATATGTATTATAAGTAGCCTGTTACACAGTATCTGTATACTTACAACGATAAGGGACCTACGTACAATAAAGATGACAGATACGTAAAATAAGGTTGATAGCTACGTATTGTAGATAGCTGACATCATTATTTCAGCATGCGACATAGTTAAAGCATGTGACTAGCTACTTTCGATAAGGAGTCGGTGGTTTACCATTATAAGTATTCCGCCTACTTACAAAAGTTAGATAGATATATGTATTTTAAGTAGCCTGTAACACAATATCTATATACTTACGACATTAAGTGACCTACGTAGAATAAAGATGGCAGCTACGTACAATAAGGTTGATAGCTACGTGTTGTAAAGAGCTGACATCATTATTTCAGCACGCGGCATAGTTACAGCATGTGACTAGCTACATTCATTAAGGAGTCGGTGGTTTACCATTATACGTATTCCGCCTACTTACAAAAGGTAGAGAGATATGTATTATAAGTAGCCTGTTACACAGTATCTGTATACTTACAACGTTAAGGGAAATACGTACAATAAAGATGACAGCCACGTACAATAAGCGTACAATAAGGTTGATGGCTACGTATTTTAAATAGATTACAGCATACACAAGCAGATAAAAAAATATTTCAAGTAGTTATGTAGGTATTTACAAAAAAATAAGTTTACTTAATTACTTTAGGTGTGTACCAATAGGTATGCGATGACTAGGTATAGCTAAGTACCTCTACATAGGTACATACATACTTAGTACTTAGTGGTGACAGCGAGCTGGTCTGCTGATGGAGTCAAAGTCTGTTCAACGGAACTCTTCAATAAATGGTCCAATTAAGTTGAATTGAAACTTGGTTACCTTACCACCAAGTTAGTAGGAAGTAGGTAGGTACTTAAGACGAAGACAAGAGCTAATGTGACTCTCGTTCACACGTTTTGCTTTTCTAGTTTTCGTACTCAAGCAAACTTTTGAGTAGGAAAACTTGCATCAATCAAAATGATTTTTTTACTAAACTGTGCGCAATGTGATTGCACACAAAATGGTTGTTTGCGATGTTTGTTTCACAAAATGTCGAATCGTGCGAGCGAGAGAAATATTAGGTATTGTCAACGCCTTAAGTACTTACCTAGTCAGAATTTAAGTCGAAAGTAGGTAGGTACCTAGTACCTACCTACTTATGTATGGTATGAGTATGGTATGTTAGGTACCTATGAGTCGAAACATGCAAGTCTGTAGCGAACATCACAAGATCTCAGTTCGGGGCGAACCAGCGAACCACTAGTGTAGGTTATTACAATAGATGATAATAATAATAATATTATAAATAACGACAACGCGTAATTTTTGTTGGGTAGGTAGGTAGGTAGGTAGGCGTTTCAAGTAGTTTTATGTGCGAACCTTGCCCAATGATTCAATGTTGCGCTTGTGATTTAAAAGCTGGAATACCTACCTACCGACTGATGCGGGTACCCGATTTTTATAAACTTGCAGTTTGAGTATGATCACTTTGAAACATTTTATAGCTAGGTAAGTCTAGGTGCCAGTTCCACGCGACCAAGCATAGAAGAACAGGCAACAATCTTACGGCTTGGTTCCTACCGTTATTTTGTATGATCCTTTTACAAAATAAAAATAACAGGAGTTGCAGTGTAGTGCCAATTCAACTGAGTTTGACGTACCTACCTAGGCAATACAAAAACATGTAGGTACACCATAGGTACACAGGTGTAATAATGTGCTGTAAAAACTTGGACAGACACTCTGCTTGAAAAACAATAAGTGGAAAGAAAAGATCAAACGCATGTACCATGTACCTTACCTGCCTAGATATTACCAATTTTCGTAGGTAGGTATAATCCATTCAACTAGGTACCTAATGTAGGTTATTTGCATGTACCTATGCCTTTTTATAAAACCTACTTAGTAAAGTTAAGTTCGGCATTTAAGCCGTAGCCGTACCCACATAATTTGGTAATTTTATTACCTAGTACCTATTCTCTACCTACCTGTCTATAGAAGTTTGTTTTGTTACCTAGCTACGTACAAGTATGCCGAACCATTAAAATACGTATTCCGATTACTTATAAGCATACCTAGCCCTCTATGTTTTGTTACCTAGCTACGTAGTAAGTATGCCGGATCATTAAAATACGTATTCCGATTACTTATAAGTACCTAGCCCTGTAGGCGCCAAATTAGTGTAGGTAAGTGTTGCCAATTTGACAATGCGACGGCAACTTGTGAGTTGTGACCGATGGTTCCAAAAATATGCATCAGATTTATGACTATTGATGAAAAATAATGATGTTTGAGAATAGAATAAAACTTCTGTATTAGGTACATTACCTTTTATCCAATTTGCTAAAGTCTAAACCTTTTTGAAAGGTTGGCTGGCTATAGACGCCCGGTTTTTATTTAATTTATTTACTGCGAACTTTTTCAAATTATATTATTGTAAGTACTAATGTATCACACAGTCTGTGATCACAGTGGTGGCGTGCGACATCTTGTTTACTGAGAAAAAGTAAATCACAACTTAGCCATTGTTGAGAATAAGATTCATTGTGTGTTTATATTTTATCTCTTTCGTAATTTACTTTAAATCTTGACAATTTTACCAACGATGCGATGCGTGTAATGAATCTGCATATTTTTTGGATATCTGGCTGGATTTTGAAACCTTGGTCTTGCAACACTGGCTTGCAATTAGAAGTTTTAGCAAAACACTCAAAACACTCTTTTCTCGGGCCGCCGCCGCGCCGTGCGGCGAGGCGGCCGGCGCGCATATATTATTCTGAGTTATTAGCTTCAAATAAAATTCTAGTTCCACATTTATCTAGGGTACACATTATTAGGTAGGTACAAAATAATGGCAGAAGTGAGCGAAGTGTCAGTGTCTGTCGTTGCGGTGCGCACTGTTGATGCCGACGGCGCCGGCGACTGCGCAAGAAAAAAGAATGGTCTTAGTTTCTTATCAGATCTGAAATTGGAGACCTACGGACAAGTATTTCGCGGTAAGTTTGCAGTGAAATGTTCAACCCTTGCTATTTTGTTTCTAGATTTTACGTCTTAGGTCAAATACCTACCTACCTAAAATGAACGCCTCCAGCTATAATTTTCACGTTGCGGGACAGACTTGCATTTTGTTTTACCTAGGTACCTACGCTAAGCACTAAGATTAGATAGGTAGTATATAAATGCAATGCCAGATATATGTTTTTTACGAGTGTAGGCCACTTTATTTCCACCTTATAATAATAACCTTTCTAAAGTAAAAACAGCCTTAGGTATGACTAGGCCGCAGCCTAGGTACCTACTTTTAAACTTTTTGCCTAGGTACTTGACTGAAATATCTAGCTATGACTAAGGTCAAATTATTACTAATCATAATTATTTTTCCTAACTAACTTTGAAAGTAGTTGATGAATTTGAAACTACCTATGTTATCTTTTTTTTTCGTCGATATTCTATAACCGGCAGGTAGATATATGAAATGGACAATAAATTGAGTAAACATGAGTTATATCATTCACAGAGGAAATCAATGATGACAATCTCACGTGGTTGAAAAATTATGTAGACCCCTGGAAGACTGTGGAAGAGAAGTGGGCTGAAACAAGAAATTACCTGTTGAAAATTAATAATAATAGCGGCCAAGAAATAGCAGAATACTTCAACAATTTTCCGGCTTTAAAACAACCCCAAGGATATACCCTGGTAGGTTATCTATCCTACAAATATTATTATAAAAACACACTTTGTTTAATCGGGAAGTCGGTGGATGGAAAGGGCTCAGAATCGTTATTCCTAGAAATGTATAGGGCAGAAGTGGACTTCTGTAGGCTGATGATGATGACTTTGATAAATGTAAAAGTTTGTGTGGATATTTCTATGAAGTTTGTCTACTTTGTTCTGTGTTCATACTATGAACACAAGTAGATGAACTGCAAATTTTTTACTTTCTGTTCTTATTAATTTTTTTATTGCCACCATGTACCTACTTACATACATACATACATTATTTACATAGGTATACTTAGGTATACAGGTAGCTACTAGGCGAGAATGTACTTTTGTTAACAAAGTAATAAATTTGTTACAGCTTCAAGAAGATTTTAAATCAATGTAACCCGGGAAAGAGAACAGTCTTTTCTCTATGCTTGATCTGAAGAAAGAAGAAATAATAGACTACGCCAAACAAAAAGCTCGACAAAGTAGAGATAAATACTACTCTTCTACTTTATTTGGCCTGATCCAGGGTAAGTAGTATCTGAGGGGTTATTCCCAAGTGTCCCGACGTCTATCACCAGTGGTTTCCCCAGTGGATGGTTTTGAAAAGGACCGCTCATAATATCCCCATAAAAAATATTTATAAAATATATATAAAAAAAAATTACTTACTACCCACCCTTATAGTTTTGGTTTGTCCATCTGTCTGTCTGTCTGTCCTTAAATATATACCTACTTATCGGTTTTTGTTCCGTCGTCTCTGTTTCTATCGCTCTTACATAGGTTTATTTTAGGTAGGTACCTATATTTTTGGTACAGCATAGTTAATAATACATAAATATGTATTATTAAATACGTCAGTTTGTATAGCTTTATCGGTTGATACGAATTAAAAAGTACTTAAATGTCATGTTTTTGACAGATTTTGGTACAGCTGCCCAACTAAGCCTTATAGCCTCATTTCGTAAAATCCTATATTCCCTAGCGTACAAGACGATCGTTTAAAGTCATCCTGATTATTTTTTATTTTTTTCAGAAAGCGACCCAGAGACCATTAAGAACGTAAGTCTTCTGCTTCTAGCATACATGATCAATATTTCGCCTGCAAGAAAACGGAAATGCAAAAAGAAACTTAAATTCTCCCGTGCAAAAATCTGCGATGCCTACATCAAACAAGTGTCTTCTGAAGCAGAGGTAACCAAATTTCCAAGCAAGGTCGCACGTTGCAGCCATTTGTAATTTATGTTGGAAAATCTGTGACGGAAGTTTTAGCTGCCTACGTAGTGATTAACGATACGGTGTACCATTTTAACAAATTAATAACAGCATTAGACTGCGTGCAAAATATTTCATGCAACTGGGGCCTGTTACCCTGACTGAAGAATGTGCTGAGGTGTGGCTATTCATACAATTGGGATTTTTTAAACTAAGTTTAACAAAAACGCACAGACTGTAAACACTCTGTTGACTGATCTGGGACTATTTAAAAATCCTGACAATTAAAATGTTAACCAGACACAGACACTTTGCTCGCTCCTGCTATTATTTTGTAATATATTTGTAAGATGTATTGTATTTATTTGATGGTGGACCCGGCTGGCGGCCCGCGTACTCTTGCTTTGATTATTACTTTAGTTTAAGGGGCTGACACCGTCAATGTACCTCTCGCTCGCACATATTGACCTTTTGAAAGTTAAAAAATCACTGAACATAAAAATCAAAAATCGCGAGCAACAGTGTTTGAAAGCAAAAACATCACTTTGATTCAAGCAGTTTTCATACGAAAAAGTTTACCTTTCTAGTTTTCGTACTTATGCAAACTTGCTTAGATCGAAATGAGCTTTTTGCTGAACTGTGTGCAATTGAATTGCACACAACATATATTGTTGCTTGCTATTTTTTATTTTTAGGTTCAGTGTTTTTATATCTTTCAAAAGGTCAATATGTGGGAGCGAGAAGGTCATCGACGGCAGTCTGCCCCTTAACAAATTTGATTTTTTGTTTTTCAAATCTAAGAAATGGAACCTACCTTTTGTTAAGGGGCAGAATGTATGAAATTCTGATAAAAGCAGCGCTTTCTACCAGTGTTTCTAACGCATTCAAACTTCAAGGTGGTATCGCCACAGTTAATCGTAAATAAGCTTTCCAAGTTTGTTGTAAAAATAAATAAATAAATATACATATATATATGTATAAATATACATATGTATATTTATTTATATATATGTATATGTATCCATAAAATTGAGAATTTTTGTGAGGTCAATGTATATTGCTAACTAGGCTAGTCAACAAGTTCACAAACGTGTTATTTATTTAACCAGTTATT
The DNA here is from genome assembly GCA_963576535.1 of Plemyria rubiginata. NCBI lineage: Eukaryota > Metazoa > Arthropoda > Insecta > Lepidoptera > Geometridae > Plemyria > Plemyria rubiginata. The sequence continues at coordinate 2,723,095 of OY754905.1, forward strand.
TATTTTATTATTAACCCTTTACCACCTGCCACCTATTTAGTCACACAACCACCTACCATATACGTCTCAGTGACTCGGGAGCGAAATGACTTTCGTTTGTAAAATCTAAGGCAGTAAGGTTTGTTTGTTAATCAAAATCAATTTAAAGACATATCAAAGTATTTATTAAAGCCAACAAGGCACTTAAAAATCAACAATTTTTCATAAAATCTTAATTTGTAACAACTCTTAATTCTAGCTTAAAAATAGTTATATTTAAAAAATGAGATCTACAAAAATAATGGCATAGAATAATAATCAACAAGTTATAATATAAAATCAAAGTTTTTTCATTATAATCAAATCTTCAACAAAAAAATAGTAAATTCTTCACTTTCAGAGTTCGGATGAGACGGATGGTAGGTGGTTAAGGGTTAACACGTTTTTGAACTTGTTGAGTAGCCTAGTTAGCAAAAATTATGAGCCATCGCTCATATTTACTGTTTTATTCACTGTACTGTTTATAAAAAAGGTGCAATTTTTTAATTTGACATTAAATAATAATACCTACCTATGTATGTAAAAATGAAAATATAATAATATGATATCACTAAATATTTTTATTATTTTTACTTGGAAGTACTTATGTACTAAATGTGGTTTACTGACATACTATACTGCCTCGGACTCAATACCATGGAGTGTTTTACTTAAAGTTTAGATGTTGTATTATTATTATATATTTAACTGATTGGTATATAGGTATCCATACAACATGGTGTTTTTTGCTTATGCTTAAAATGTGTTTATGTAGTATACTAGCTCGGATTCATACAGCATTATGTTTTTACCTATGTTTAGGCGTTGTATAGGTACGTACTATACTGTCTCGTATCCATACAACATGGTGTTTTTACTTATGCTTAGGTGTTGTTCATGTACTATACCAGCTCGTATTCATACAACATTGTGTTTTTACTTATGTTTAGGCGTTGTATAGGTACGTACTATACTGTCTCGTATCCATACAACATGGTGTTTTTACTTATGCTTAGGTGTTGTTCATGTACTATACCTGCTCGTATTCATACAGCATTGTGTTTTTACTTATGTTTAGGCGTTGTATAGGTACGTACTATACTGTCTCGTATCCATACAACATGGTGTTTTTACTTATGCTTAGGTGTTGTTCATGTACTATACCTGCTCGTATTCATACAACATTGTGTTTTCCACTTATGTTTAGGCCTTATTTACGTACTATACTGGCTCTTATCCATGCAACTTGCAGTATTTTTGAGCCGGTATAGTGTGTACTCTTACCTGTACATAAGTAGAAAAGACCATGCTGTAAGTTATCTGGGCCAGTATAGTACTTGTACTAAACCTGTACGTAAGTAGAACATACCATGCTGTATGTAGACTGAGCCAGCACAGTACGTATTCGACACCATTACATAAGTAGGACACACCATGCTGTACGTAGTCAGAGCCGGTACAGTACGTATTCGACACCATTACATAAGTAGGACCCACCATGCTGTACGTAGTCAGAGCCGGTACAGTACGTATTCGACACCATTACATAAGTAGGATACACCATGCTGTACGTAGTCAGAGCCGGTACAGTACGTATTCGAAACCATACATAAGTAGGACACACCATGCTGTACGTAGTCAGAGCCGGTACAGTACGTATTCGACACCATTACATAAGTAGGATACACCATGCTGTACGTAGTCAGAGCCGGTACAGTACGTATTCGACACCATTACATAAGTAGGATACACCATGCTGTACGTAGTCAGAGCCGGTACAGTACGTATTCGAAACCATTACATAAGTAGGACACACCATGCTGTACGTAGTCAGAGCCGGTACAGTACGTATTCGACACCATTACATAAGTAGGACACACCATGCTGTACGTAGTCAGAGCCGGTACAGTACGTATTCGACACCATTACATAAGTAGGACACACCATGCTGTACGTAGTCAGAGCCGGTACAGTACGTATTCGACACCATTACATAAGTAGGACACACCATGCTGTACGTAGTCAGAGCCGGTACAGTACGTATTCGACACCATTACATAAGTAGGACACACCATGCTGTACGTAGTCAGAGCCGGTACAGTACGTATTCGACACCATTACATAAGTAGAACACACCATGCTGTACGTAGTCAGAGCCGGTACAGTACGTATTCGACACCATTACATAAGTAGGACACACCATGCTGTACGTAGTCAGAGCCGGTACAGTACGTATTCGACACCATTACATAAGTAGGACACACCATGCTGTACGTAGTCAGAGCCGGTACAGTACGTATTCGACACCATTACATAAGTAGGACACACCATGCTGTACGTAGTCAGAGCAGGTACAGTACGTATTCGACACCATTACATAAGTAGGACACACCATGCTGTACGTAGTCAGAGCCGGTACAGTACGTATTCGACACCATTGCACAAGTAGGAGAGCCCATACTGTTAGTAGTCTGAGCCAGTAAAGTACGTATACAATGAATGTATTTAGTAGGATAGGTGAGGATTGCATGCTATTTATTTTAAGTAGCAAAATAGGTGAGGATTGCATGCTATTTATTTTAAGTAGCAAAATGATACAGGAGTAAATTAAGTATGCCGGTCAATAAAAAAATTCATGGTGCCGGCTACTTAAGTATAGCTACGTACGCGACATGGTTCCGGCTACAATCGTCATTCTGTATCGTTTTGCTACATAAATTAAGTAATCCGGCTACGTAAATTTCTCTCAGTGTAACAACGCAGCGCTTCTTTAAATTATTTGCAGCAGTAAAATTATAATTGCTTCGATTTGAGAAGCAAACAAAATGTGTTTCACTTGGTACATTTTGTAAAGAATTAAGACAGCGTCACAATAAAGCGTTTCTATTAAAAATATTACGTAACAATTGCATAAAATTTTAACTTCTCGTAAGGCACGGGGCCAATCAATTACATCTGAGAAAGGTTAAGCCTGCGAACGACGGATCTATCCGATCAAACAATGAAGAATGGTGATATTGGCTATCGGCTTTTTATTTTTACAAGGGGAGGCTAAAGTAACAAGCGGGAGCATTCTGCTGAGCTAATATTGACCAAGACCGGCCAAGAGGAGTAATAAAGGGGACGCAGACTTTGTTCCCACAAAGGCAGTTGCAAACAATTGCATCTGACCAGCAATACTCCGCAGGCAACGATAGATGGCACTTATCTGTGATTTCAGCAAGACAATTCAGTTGGTTTGAAAAGTAAAGTATTTAAAGTTTTAACTATAAATATTATATTATCTGGTTACTCGCCCACGTGGACTTTGTTTTCCAGTTGTACACACCGTAACCCGTTAGTACCTACTAAAACGCTTCCCGCAATGGCAGTTATGTTTGAATGACGATTCAAAAGTTCATACAAACGACCACTTTACAACTAGTTTTTAACCTCAGTCTGATCTCATATTATCTACCTTTTATCTAGGATTTAAAACTAGTTGTCCGTAGTCTGCTAATAATAGTATAGTAGTTTTATCTGCTAAAGTTTAACTACAGTTTCACATAGCTATTCGCGTTTTCATTTGCTTACGATTCGGCTCTACTGTTTAGAAATCCGAATAACCTTAACACACCTTCTACACATCGTCATGTACAGCGATATTTGCGTATTCGTCTTGTTCATCAAAATAGGCAAATGACAACGTGACTCTATTCGTCTTTATCACGTGTTTTTTGGGCAAATAAGAGGAATACGCACACACGAATAGCGCTGTGAAGCCACCGTAATAACAGCACTTCTGAATCTTGGTTGAAGTTGATTTTTTATTCTTTATGATGTTTTAAACGATATGAGCGATATGGACTGAATTCGCGAGCAGAATATATTTGTATAACATATAACTATTTAATAATAAACTAATAAACAGTACAATATTGAAAAAAAAATGTGTATATTCAAGCTATGCAAATTATTATCGCCGTTCGTTATTTCCTGCAATTCATAAATAGGTATAACAGAAAAATACCATTCACATTATTCGATAGAACCGGCGCGCCCTTAGCACGGTTGTTGGTTGTTTTGCAAATGGAGTTCTCTCCTTGTTCAGAAAAGAATTAAAAGAGCTAAGCAACGATATACACAAGAGCAATGTAACACGTTTTTGATGAAAATTTTCAGAGCTAGAAGGTGGATTGCTTATTTTTGGAAAATGGATTAAGAATATGCCATCCAGTCGATGCTTATTCATTTACAGATAATTAATTACATTTACGTTATCGACGTTATCTGACTACCCCTATGGGTAACCGGTGTGATTTTATTTGTATGTATTTTTTTATGTATCTAGTTTCCTTCATTCAAAATACACGATCAGAACACTTTAGATCAACACTAACTTCTTCCAGGATCTTACAGATCTATTAAAACTTTTACCGTCAAATTGTGTAACTTCGCCAGGTATTTAAATTAATTTGTAGCTCGTATCAATCTGGCGTGCAGAGCGGCAACGTGCCAAGTTGACTAAGTTCGGAGAGAAAAGGATTGGCAGCCGATGTATGTCCATTTACGTATTACACTTCATGTTAAACTTGCTATAGCGACTCACCACATCTTCAATCTAATACCTTTATACGAGAAATTCTTGTATATTTATTTACAATAGGTAATCTGAATCTCGGAAACGACTAACAATTTTAATGAATTTAGCATGCAGGGGGTTTCGAAAAAAAAAGTTTATTTGGTTGGTAAGCAACCGAGCAAACCTCGGTCTAGAAGAATTATTAGTAATTACTACTCCCCAACTAGTCCCCGCGAACAATACAAAGCTCGTGAATGGAAGGTACTCGTAGGTTCCTACATCAAAAGGCGACCTTTTAATTTGTACATTGATGTAGATCTTTTTGATTTGCTCCCCTACGGAGGGGGAGTTTGACGGACAGTTGGTTTAATAAAGCAAATAGGTCTGAAAGTACCTTTAAAAACACTTTTGATACCAGGTGGTTCTGTATCCTAAGTGCAGTATGCACAGATTGGCAAAGAGTTATTGTTCTCAAAATCAGCATAGGAATCTATAAAAGTTTAAAATAATAGTCTGTTAAAATAAGGCATTAAAATTTCAAACACGCATCCAGTTGCGAATATTTCAGTAAAATAGGCATTTAATAAATAAGTTGTGTAAACTAGTAGATATTATAAATGAACCATAATAATGTATTTTATAATAAATTTTCATACATTTTAATTAACGCTAATAAGGTACAAGTTCATCAATATTTAATAATTAATTATATAGTACAATACATAAGCTTACAGCCTGGACCAAAACGTCTGGGTGCCAGTTAAAATATTAATCATTTCAGGTACTTATAAACTTTTAACGATCGTATAAAAATTATTAGTGAGTAAAGTATCTGCATATAAAGTAAATATATTTTTTTTAGAATTACTTTATGCATTAATGAACGTAATACTAATATCATAGAAAAAATAAATAGTAGGTACAATATGTAGGTAAGCGTATTCAAAAATAATACATCCACAAACTAACTAATCAAATCTACCAAATACTAAGCCCTTGGGACAATATTAACGAAACCCTAGTGACGTATGATATCATTAACATAGGCAGGGGCTATTATTATCCCTATCTAATGTACCTATTCTAATTTCCATCAAAATTATGAACACATTTAAAACGCTACAACAAAGCAAATAATAAAATGTATCATGCTAAAACTTCTAATTACAACCAAACGAAACTTCTAAAATAATTTATTATTATTTTGTACGACCTTCCAAGTTCACCGCGATATCTTGTTACGCATTCGCCAAATAAATTTAACTGTTTTTTATTACCGAAGCTAACTTCTTTATTTAATTACAAATACAAATATGAATTATGCCAACACATCCACATGAAAGTAATTCAATTACAATAAATCTAAATACTGACGAGTTGATGTCATGTATTTTAGAAAATTATCTTTCATACGTGTTCGAAATTTTACGTTTATGTGGCGCGAGATCGCGGTTCGTAAAGGCAGCGAGCGTATACGTCGCGCCTCGCACTTTCCCGAGCGAGTACTGAGTCCGAGCTGAGATGCAATGCAGCGCGCTGCCAGCCGTGAGTAGCCGCCCCGTGTGCTCGAAACGAGACCGTAGATCACCGGCAATTATCACCAAAAGAAAACTGCGCTGAGGAAAACTCGTGAAAAACTGTGCCTATCCCAACTAATATTATAAATGCGAAAGTAACTCTGTCTGTCTGTCTATCTGTCTGTCTGTCTGTTACGCTTTCCCGCTTAAACCTCTCAACCGATTTTGATGAAATTTGGCACAGACAATCTTTAGACCCTGAGAAAGAACATAGGCTACCTTTTATTGCATAATATTCAAATTAAAAGTACGCAGACGAAGTCGCGGGTACCAGCTAGTATCCTATAAAAAAGGAATTTGCAAGGCCTCCCACCGACCATGTTTTGTTATCATATAAAATGAAGAGGTAAATTTTTCGTCGGAATTCGTAGCCTACGAGTACCTTGATCTACTTAAGAGGTATGTCTTGTTAAAAACAAGGACAGCTATACAATTGCATCAATAAATTGACACAAAACTAGCCCGTTTATACGGGACGCTTTAGTCTGGCATATTGTCTAACGAAGCTTGAGAAAAATAATTATCCGTGCTTCATTATTTATTGATCAATGCTTCTATACCTAATAGATGTTAAATTTTTGTACAATTTCTTTATTGGAAGCGTATGTGATAGGTAATTAGTTAACAGTTAGTTTATTAGATGGAATACTAACTACTGCAAAATGTGGGTAATATGTGCCAAATGTAATGTTTGGACGTACCTCTGACTACCCCCCTTAGACATCCTCAAAGAATCTTGAATTAGTACCTACTTGGTACTGGGAGATCTGAAGGGATATCTACCGTGCCTGGGGATCAAAGTCGTGAAGCTGTTTTTTTTTTCAGTTTTTAGTTTATTAGTTACTAAAATAATAAACAAGTATGATTGAATGGTCTTTCATTTTATTCTTTGTTAGCTATTATTACATTTCGCTTATATGTCTGCAATATCCAATGCATAAGTTGCGGTAGGTAGATACTGACTCAAATAGTGCTTGAAAATGCTCAGAATGCGACGAGGACCGAGGGGCTAAGGGTTCATTGTGTTTGAACTTTGAATCAACCCCCAACTAAATTAAAAAATAAACTCCATTGAATGAAGTATTAGTATAAGAACTTCCGTGTGTCAACGAGCGATATAGTTGTTAGGGAAAACTTGGTGTTATAATTACCCTTACAATATAAAAGTTAGAAAGAATATGCTTGTACTTCAAAACATAGCAAGCTAACCCAACAGAAAAACGATGAGCTAGAAAAAACATAGATGCCCATATCCAGGACAAATCGATTTGATCCTAATCGGAAAATGCAATTCTATTCGAGTGGCGCCACTTTTTTCGGTTTGCAATGATCATTTATTAGCCGCTACCCGATTTATAAGGCATACTGTGCAGCCACTATAGGAGCCCGATGTCGCTTTTTCCTGTTACGGTAACAAGGCAAGGGTTGATTCATTTTATACCACGAAGCATTACTATTGCGTTAGTAATACTTGATCTTCTATGCAGCATGCGTTAAATTAGGGCAACAGGAAGCTCATTTCAGAAAACTCTTCAGGTTTAGCGGTTACGTATCTCATATATCTATCGTTCGAAGCAAACAAACACAAATTATGAAATAATGATACAATGTTTTCGTACTATAATGGTTTTGCATTGCACATTCTTTTAGCTGTTAATACTTATCGAATAACCAAATAATAATTTCGCAATTAATAGCACAGCAATAAATTGCCAATACCATTTCAAATGCTTCTTCTAATCAAGCATTTCACACAGTTACGGCGGTTATTGCGTCGATATCTCACGTCGATTTTTCAACGCAGAGTCAACCATGGGTATGTAAGACTGCAATTTTGTATTGCAAACTGGCTTCAACGATCGAAATGGCAAGTTTTTCACGCGTTGAGTAACAGCCTGCGCGCGCGACGGAAACCACCAAGTTCTCTGACCTTTTACGGGATACCTCGATATTTATAGACAGGATACGAAGTACACGTTAGAAAGATAGCAAGCGATTAAGTTATTTTGAAAGATTTAAGTGATAATTTTCTTATGTATAAATACAGAGAATTTGTTTTTTTTATTTATCCTAAAATCGGCGGTCTTATCGCAAGTAGCGACCTCTTCCTGTGTCCTGTGTGCTAACATAATTGCTAAATATTACGATGTGTTTGTGTATGATAATTTTACATTATTCATCGCTACCGGATGGAGCCAGATTATCAGCTTGCTGAAACCCAGCGCCAATATCCGGATCAAACAACAACCACTAGTTACTGTAACTGTAGTAGCTACTAGCAGGCTTACGGCCTGCCCCAACTTCGTACGGGTGGACATTAACACCTCCCCCCAACCCCCCCCCCCCCCTCAAAGTGAGATGGTCTGATCCAAGATTCTGACAGTAAGGAACTATTTGGTTTGGTCTCGCTACGAATAGCTCTACTTCCAGGCAACCTTTGGATGGCACGGATTAAACGAAAATCAGAAAGACGGCGGCGTACAAATCCGAACGAACCGAACGAAAGGATTCGAAGAAAAACTTATATATACACTTTCCTTTACATTTACTTCTTTTTTTGTAAAAGAGTATCTGCCAAATTATGCTTTCGTTGCATTAAAACGAATAACATGGTAAATTTTTAAATCAAAAGTATGATAAACCCTATATTATGCATGTGACGGCTATTTCGCAGAGAACTATGTATGACGAACAACAACCCAATTCAAGTTCAATATAAATGTGAGAACCGCAAATTTCTGAGACTTTTGAAACAATAACGCTGTGCTAGACTAACGGAGTACAAACTGGAATCATTATCATCCTACGTACTCGTATTTTTGTGGTTTTTAGTAGGTAAGTACTTAAATATTTTATGGTATTTATGTGCAAAACTATCAATCTGATAAAAAGTTAAAACGTTTATGCGACTCATATAAAATGAGACGCTACGTTTTTAAAAACATAAGTGAACTTTTGTAGTAATTGAAAAAACTGAAACAGCTTCACGACTTTGATATCCAGGCACGGTAGATATCCCTTCAGATCTCCCAGTACCAAGTAGGTACTAATTCAAGATTCTTTGAGGATGTCTAAGGGGGGTAGTCAGAGGTACGTCCAAACATTACATTTGGCACATACCCACATTTATAGTAATTGGCTTTATAAAATGGCACTGTTGCCACTGGATAAGCACCGAGGATCAAGAGATAGGTCTGAAGGTCCTTCCCAAGCTTCCATTCACCACTACTAAAAATAGTGACACGATAAGATAGAGACCAACCCACCGATATCCTGGAAAAGTACAAGATCTAACATTATTTTTTTAACTGTATAAACTTTTCACACAATTTTATTCGAACCGGATAAACGAACTCTTGTGTCTATTACTATATCAATGCTGCTATATCAGTAACAGAGGCGTATTAATTATCCCGTAATTATTGGTAACAAATTACAACCCTCCTAAATTGGAGTACAATTAATAGATAAACGGCGTGGTGCACGCTGGGGAATAAGGGTTCTCGAATGACGACTGCTAACCGGAATATGAGCTAAGAACGCCCCTCCCACCCGATGAACCGACCGACATCATTGTTATGATCACTTTAAGTGGACGGGGTAGAAAATTCTTTCCACATAAAAATACCAGTACAATATCCATACCTTATCACTAACAGCGATTGTTACTAGTGAACCTTACTGGACATTTGAACTTGAGAAAAGACATTCGATGTACAATCGAAAAGACCGTGTACAGATTCGATGTAAGAATGTGCAGCTACGGGTACGGGTAACCTGCAGGTTTACGGGTACGTTTGGCAATACTATCCGCCATCCTGTGACAGAGCTGGTACATACGCCGATATAGAGAATATAGTGCACGACCGGTTTCGGATACATAAGGTAACAGACAAGGTCAGACAGACTTCAGAGGACAAGATCGCTGACGACCATTTCTTTTCAAAAGATAAACAGACCCAGACATCACATCGAGAAATGCATCCGTGCTATAATAGCGTTCTAGTCAAGCGCCTAAGCAATAAGTAAAGAATAGAATAATAATTGCATTATTATATAACGTCCAACGATGTCTACTGTCACCTTCGTATAGAAATTAAGTAAGATTATTTAAAATCCTATGAAATAAAGCTATTTTGATCTGTAGATCTTGCGAGATTCTAGATAATAGAAAAAACAGTAGGTAGAGTACATCGTGTGTACTGTAAATGTTCATGAATCTTGACTGGGTACTTGGTACCAGAGATCTACGAGGAGATCGACCATGCATGCCGAATAAATAGTTGGGAGGCAATTTTTTAACGTTCAATACATAGGTATGTCCAACGTCACAACATCCTCAACAAAATACTAAAGCGGGCATGGTTGTATTCATCTGGCAACAGAGGCGGCATGAACAATGAACATGACATTCAGTGGACGCGGGGCGATGATTGCACCCTTTCCGTCGCGTCAGTGGCGAGCGTCACGCGGCTTCTACTGTTCTCACTGAAAACTGGGCAACAGTTCTACGCGATGCTCTTAGAAATTAGGTCGCATCGCATCGCATACCGTTGTGCAACATCCCGAGCGAAGTACAAAAGCGGTGACTATTGTTGCGCGAATTTCAATGTTTGAATCCAGGTTCATGGATACTCCACTTTTCAAACCAGGACAATACTACGGGATTGTGAGGTCTGGGCGAGCGAGCTCTTATTATGCACATAATTTAAGTAAACCGCTGATCATAATATTTTTAAAACTTCGTCCTAACCTGCTATTGTTTTATCTATAGTGTACCTTCTAGGCTAACAAGTAACTTAGTAATCTCATACAGCCTTACTTATAAACGCAATTTAAAAGTTAAACCACGCTTAAACCGTTACTTAAGGATTTTCTTACTTATAAACACATAATAGGGCAAAACTGCCTCTAAAACCAATGTTTAGAGAGCTGTCAAATTAAACAACCTCGACCCCAGGTTTAGCGATCCTAAGTAGCTGATTTTTAATCTGCGATCCAAGAAGAAGAAGATTTATATTGTGTTTGTGTGCCATGATTATCTTGTTTATCAACTGAAAATATTTTTTTCCTAAAAAAGGAGGACTTGAACGATGTACCTACGCGTATTTTCGCGACACGGTCGGGGATACTGTCGTCGGCCTAAACTTAATCCAGCAGTGGAGGCCCAGAGAGTTCAGAGAAAGGTGGGATACGCTTGTGGAACTCTCTGAAGAGGACTTCAGAGGGAGGTACCAATTCTCAAGAGAAAATATGCTGAGGATCATTGAAATTCTTCGCCATGACTTGACCCAAGACAGCCGTGGAGGAGGCATACCGGTGGAAATACAAGTCATGGCGGTTATAAGATACTGGGACGACATAGGATACAACAAGACCGCGCAGATCTGATATTCATGGCATGAGCCAGCAAGCAATAACACGCCTGTGCGTTAGAGTGGCCATCGCACTGGCATCACAATGCTCCTTCAACAATGCGGGAGAAAACAGAAGCTATAGAGCGATTTCGGTCTTTTAGTGGATTTCCGCAAACAATCATCGGCGCCAGATCATGTGTGTAAAGTGTGTGGAGTGGAGGTGCTGGGTTTATTAGAAAACTGCATTATTCAACAAATACAAAAGTTGTTTTCAGGAATGTCCTTCTACTTTTCAATAATAATTCACCTTCCTTACAATAAACATAGGTAGGTAGATGCGTTAGCATACCTACTAGTTAGTGGTAGGTAGGTAAGTGGTACTATTTGCGGAATTTGAAACAAGTTCGGCAAACCGTTTTTAAATTCCTTGGACAAACCCTAAGAAGAATAAACAAGTATCCAAATTCCTTAGGCAAACCCATGATAAATCCTACTAATATTATAAACGCGAAAGTTTGTACTTTCACGCCGGGACGGCTGAACGGATCTGGATGAAACTTGTCAGAGGGGTAGATTATTGAATAGCACATAAGCTACTTTTTATTCCGTGGGAATTCAGAAATTTAAATCTGCGCGGGTGAAACCGCGGGGCGCAACTAGCTAGTGTCATAATGAATTGTAACGTCACCGTCTCAGTGTCAAACTTATTTACTTTTCTTTGATGCAAAATGTGGCCAGTATCAGAAAAATGATCCAAAACTGATCATTTCCATAGACAAGGAGAGCTCAACCAATACTTTGCTAATCATTGCTTAAATAATTTTTATAAGTAAGAAATTTGAAAGTAGTACTAAAGACGCTAAACACCTCTTAACTAAACAACGCTAAAACTCCTATTTAAGCAGTTTTTATAAGTAAGGCTGATAGTGTTTAGTAGGCTAGAGCTTTGTTTAAAATGAATTCAAATAAAGCTATTTTTTATCTAGATTTATCTCCTAAATACGCATTAATTCCTTATCTTAATTTCAGTTTGTTTTCAGCGAGAGCCAGTGTCAACATTACCAAAAAACTTAGAGGTTTCACAGGTTTCTCTAAAAAAATATTTGTCTAACGTTTTAGTAAAATATTAATAAATAAAACTAGGGTCAGTCATTAACGAGTCGCAGATAACCCAAATACTGAGTAATTATGCATGCATATCACCCGAATTAACGGTAACAAAGTATTATAATCCGTAGCGCGGCACAGCTCCATGCCGCATGCCGTACACTATTATAACTGGGAATATCGTGAGCAAGAGCAACTACTAATTTGTAGAGTAGGTAATAAGTATTTTTATGTTAAAAGATGGAACGGTCGATTCAAGCTCAATTTTCTCAATTATTAGTGCATTCACACGCTTGACTAGCAAAAACATAAACACAGGTTTATCGACAACCATGATCAAGCACTCGACAAACTCGTTAGGACACTTCTTATTATGGAAAGTCGTGTAGGTAATGCACAAGTACGTACGTACGGCACATAAGTTTTTAAGATGCTTCTAGGAATAGTTTTTAAACGGAACACTTAGCGATCGATTGTTGTTTTTATCTCGAACGTAGACTAGAATGCTGGTATTTCTTTTTTACTGTAAACATTCTAATCCAATGCGTGAGGCTGAAATCTGAATTGACTCTTAGTTCTAGTCGCCGATGTGTGAAAGAATATTCGAAGTAAGTTCTCCACTTGAATGCAGATAAGAATGTACAGAGAATATAAAATGAGCGCTGCAGATTCGCAGTGGACAAGAGCAAGTTCTTATCAGAGTTTAAACTATGCATCGGACAGTTGAAGTGTGAACGGAGGCAGACGGTGCATATGTCCAGTTTCACAGGGAAACATAAAGTTCCGCGATAACTTCGGGACCAAGTTGCAAGTAAAATTCTTAGTTTCTCACACTATACATTTTAATTTGTATTTTATATGCATCTGAGCTATCGTGCCAAGGTATCGTCACATACATACTGAAATAGAGCTCTCGGTCAGGCTACAATCTGAGCTGTCGCGTTGATTACAATACCCATCAATCTTAGAAGAAACCACTTGTATAGTTGATAAAGTCTATAATTTATATCCAGATAGCGTTTCGATTAAAAACGTTTGTCTATGCTTCTTCACGTATATGATGTCATGCTTTACTAATCATACTATAGTATAGGACAAGCCACGAACCACGAAAGAATAAGTTGATGTATGGCGATCCGTTTTGCTTTGTAGTTTTTATAAATAACTAGCGACCCGCTAGCGCGCCCCTGCTTCGCACTGGTGCACATTGTTTTTCTACTATATCATGCATGTATTTTACATATAACTTGAATCACTCTATCCATTAAAAAAACCGCATCAAAATCCGTTGCGTACTTTTAAGGATTTAAGCATACATAGGGATACAGGGACAGATAAAGCGACTTTGTTTTATACTATGTAGTGATTAGGTAATCATAAAGCCCGATCAAGAAGGGTTCCCATTCAGTTGTTGGTATATTTCTAAAATTACAAAAGGGTACAAAATAATATTAATGAATACACAATGTTCTCTCTAAGAAATTGCATATTAAGTTTAAACATTCTCGAATAACTTAACTAGGTATTTTAATGTTACGAAAAAAATAAAAAAGTAAAAAAATATAAGCTATCTTTGTCCATCTTCCGAATCTTTGTGCCAAATCTGAGCTCGAACAGTTGTTATGTTTTCGTATGAAAGAAATCCATAATAATACCGAAACTCACCGCAACCTTCAAGTAACAATCTAAGCTCAGTTCAAAATAATAGCCCGTCTAGCAAAATCACTCTTGTAAAGTACGCGCAAGTACAGTATGAAAGAAATGTCAAATGTAGCGAGTGCACTTTCCCAGTAGGTTCTTTTGTCGTGCACTTTCCAAGAGTTCTTTGTTTAAAAATTCTAGACGCTTTTAACGATGGCAAGGTTTAGTATCGTTTGAGAATTGGGTCACGTTTGAATTGTTCAACATACATTACTGTGAATATAGGTTAGTTACTTTGATTTTGCGTAGGTGAATTGAAGTAATGCGTATTAAATTACCCGAAAGAAGTAGGTCGCTAATAGTTTCAATAGATGGTACCTATATAGTATTTTTTTTTTCGAAAAGACTAAAATTCTGATACAACCGTATGACGATTGCCAGCGTTACCGGACCAGTAGTATCATATAAGCTTTTAAAGGCCTGTATAAAAACCCTACACTACCGAATGTGATTTTGTATTATTTAGGACTTTATTTATTCGTAGGTATTATTTATATATGAGTTGAAACCTTTTGTTTCGTCTGACAAAAAGTTCAGATAACATCTGTAAATGCGGACATCTTTATCAGCTTCTATATTGAAGTGGGCAGTCGCCATAGAGGTAACAATTTCGATAAAGAATGTTCAATCAAAAGAAATGACCTGCTTTTTATGTAAGGTAGCTTCTATTTTCATGAATAGTGATTTTCTGATATCATTTTTTATGCCAAAGCTGGCTGACGAAAATGCCTAACACGACACCTGCAACTTCAGATGCGTTGATGATGCGCTACCGGCATTTCAATTAAAAATAAACCCGTCTTTTGAAGGACCCCATGTCGCAACTCCGAAGATGTCTTTAATAAATATTAAAATCTTAACATAACACAGCTCCGGCTATCGCGAGTTACGGGAACCGGATGAAAACCCGTAACACACCTCCGGTTTTCATGGACCGAATCTAAAACGTTACACATCTTCTGTAGTTGTTAATGTAGACATGACAAAATCGTAGCACAGCTGTTAACGAGAACCAAATCAAAAACACAGTAACACAGCTTCTGATATTATACGTTATTGGCTCCTTCTAGGTTATTATTTAGAAGGATTTGTGACCGGACCAAAGCCCGTGACACAACTATTTCTAACGTATAGACAGGATAAAAACCGTAAAGCAGCTCCTATTTAGGGGCAGCATACGGCACGCCGCTATCTCGCTCTAGACTAGACTTAAAAATGGGATTTTATATTTTTCTGATTTTTGTGTATGAAAACTTGCTTGGATGAAAAAAAATTATTTATCTAAATCTTTGTTTGAACACAACTTGGCCGATCACAATTTTACGTATTTACATTCAGTGATTTTATATCTTCAAAATGTTCAATTGTGCGAGCGAGATAGCGGCGCGCCGTATGCTGCCCCTTAACGTAGGCAGGATTTTAGATTGAATAAGTACTTGTTAGTACACGTGTGCGTGTGTGCGTGGATACGTGAGTGCTTGTGTACATTGAGTACGTGTGTTGTGTGCTCGCGTACATGTGAACGTGAGTACGTGTGTGTGTACGGATCTTTCAGTCTAAAAATGCACGCCCCTCCACTGTCTTGTTTTAAGACTGAAAGATCTAAGTGTGAACGTGTGTACCCATGCATGTGTAGGTTGCGGCGTGTATACGTGTGTGCTTCTGTACGTGTACGTGTGTACGTGCATACCTACATGTTTACGTGTGAGCTTGTGTACGCGTGGTACGTGGGTGTGTATGTACGTGCGTGTGCGCGTGTGTACCTGAGGTCTTGCAGCAGTGCGTCGCCGTGCGCGATGGTGGCCGCGCATGCGTCGAGGCTGGCGGCGCGGTGCTGCGCGCACTGCTCGAGCGCGCGCCGCGCCGCCTCGGGCGAGTCGTCGGCCGCGCACACGCCGCCGCCGCCTCGCAACGTCTCCAGCCACTGCACCAGCTAAACAACAACCATACAGGGTCGTCAGGCAACTCAACTAGCACCACTTGCACGATCACATTTAATTGTACGTTAACGTGAAATGTGTGGCAAAACTAATTTTATCTGAGGTCTCATTTCGAGGATTTCAGAGGTTTTTTTTTATTACAGATTGTCATGGCGGCTCCATAAGTATACACATAGTAAAAATCGTAACTTTATTTGCCTATGAATAAACGAAATTGCATTTGTATGGTACATTCTCTTCTATTGTTTTTTTTTTTCAAATTGTTCTATGTAATGCACAATGTGCACCCAACCCAGAATAAAATATATCATTATTATTATTTTTAGCTACAGTCGCTAGCGAGGGTAGTCTGCGAAAAGGCTTGGTACCTCTTTCTCGTGCGTGTACAGAAGCACGGCGAGGTCCAGCCGGCGGCGGCGCCGGTCGACGCGCGCCGCGAACGCCGCCACGTGCGCCTCGAGCTCGCGCGCCACGCCCAGCACCTCCTCGGGGTCGCACTCGCCGCTGCGCGCCAGCTCCTCCGCCGCGCCCAGCAGCTTCTCCGCATTCGTGTACGTGTTCTGGTGGAATTATAAACGTAACGTGACCGATTACCGATATCTAATTCCTATAATCTGGAATCGGGTCGTACACCAATGGATTTTTCTGTCAAAATTTCTGTGTGAAATGCCAGTGCTGAAGGAAAACATCGTGACCAGTTAGTAATATGACAGCGGCGATCGGCTTGCAACTTGTCACGTATGGTATTCTAACTACTGCAAGATATGGGTATGTGCCAAAGGTAATGTTTGGAGTTTGGCCGTACCTCTGACTACCCTACCCTCAGACATCTTCAAAAAATCTTGAGTCCGGGGGATCTACGTCATGAATCAGAGATATGAAACTTACTTGTGCAACATTTTCAAAATGTTCATGAGATTTCTGATAAACTCTAGCTTTATGGAGATTCCTTCCTATTCCAGTATTCTTCTGCAGAAACACTTCACCGTGATTCGCCAACCAATCCAGCACCTGGGAAGAAACATAAATTCATGAAAATGCATGCTTTGCCATCATTTTGACAACAAGTGCTATGTTTTAGATAGATCTTAAAAGAATAGAATAAATAGTTCTGAGGGTAGCATTAATAACTTTTTGCAGCTTAAGGCACAACACTCTTATATCGAAAGGTTGGGTTGCTTGCTACTACGAACTTAATCACGCTTTTGGAGGGAGAGCTTTAAAAAAGAAAAAGAAGTAAGTTTTAAAGTAGCGCCTGTGATGGATAAGTTGAGGAGTTATAGGTTAGCGTGATACGAGCATGTCATGAGGAGGGAAGAAAGTCATATTACGAGACGAGTGGTAGATATGAATGTGATTGGTTTAAGAAAGAGCGGTAGGCCAAAGAAAAGATGGATGGACTGTGTGAAAGATGATGTTTCTCGACGAGAGAGTGGAGCAGTACAACATGTTGTGCCGACCCCACTTAGCGTGGGATAAGGCCAGGAAGATGATGATGATGATGACTAACCTAACCTAATAACCTCAGACTGGGGGCCTTATTGTCTAACTTGAAGCCCATTATTATTCAGCCGCTACGGTCCCACTGCAGGGCAAAGGCCTCCCTTCCTTCTTTCCACTCTTCGCGATTTAACGCGTCCACGGGCCACGAGCCCTGGTGGCAGTCAAGCTCGTCTCTCCATCTCATTCTGGGCCTTCCACGTCGCCGTTGTTGAAGCCCATACCATGACTATATTCTGGGTTTCAAGTGTCAAACTTTCTGTACTACATATCAAGTTCATCTGTGTCATTACGATACTACATATTCCCTCATCTGTACCGATTACGATCACCAGAGAGCTAGACAATTAGGGTGCGGTTCAGCAGGCTAATCGCGTAACTTTTGTTGCATTCAAAATCCGGTTGCCTATGTCAACTTTGGCAGTTTTTCCATCGCAAAACTGCCAAAATTGACATAGGCAACCGGATTTTGAATGCAACAAGTTACGTGATCAAGGGGCAGATAAGTCAGTGGCACTGGGAGTTACGACATGGGGTCCTTCAAAAGGCGGGTTTATCTCCTCTTAAAAGGCCGGCAGCGCATCAGCAACGCCTCTGGTGTTGCAGGTGTCTATGGGCGACGGTGACCACTTTCCATCAGGTGGCCCGTACGCTCGTCTGCCAGCTTTGGCATAAAAAAAACTATACCGACCTGCCGGCAGTCTTCTTTGTAGAGCAGCAACGCCAGCCGCTGGTGTAACTTGAGCCGCGCCTGGTGGTAGCGCGCCTCGAGCGCGCGGTGGTGGCCGAGGATCTGGTGGATGACGGCGAGCACGTGGTTCGCGCCGGAGCTGTAGTCCGCCGCGGGGTCGCCGCCGCTGCTGCCGGCGCTGCTTACTGTGCCGTCGTTCTATGCGATACGACTTTATTTATCTACTAGTACTGTAGCGCCCTGCGCTTTCACCCGCGTAGTTTTAATTCCCGGTATTCCCACGGGATAAAAAGTAGCCTATGTGTTATAATATATTTCTGTACAAATTTTTACCAAGATCCGTTCTGCCGTTCTGGAGTTATAGAGTAACAAACATCCATCCATCCATGCATCCTCATATATACTTACAAACTTTCGCATTTATAATATTAGCAGGATTTTGATTGGCATCTCGAAATACCGCTGACTTAAAATAAACCTGTTTGCTATGATTTTGCAACAACATTAAATCTGCCTAACTATCCTTTGATTTGTTAACATAATATACAGTTTCCTGTTATTTATATTTTACCTATATTTCTTAGTAATCATTTGCCACTCAATCATTCATTCACTCAATAATCATTATTCATATGCGAGCTATGTTTTCATCTAACACAATCACTAAAACAAAGAGATGTTTGCTTTGCAATAAATGAGGGCCAGAGGGCTGTTTGTTTGAGGGATGAGTCTGTAGTCTAGTTATTCGCCGGGTGAGATGAGAGTCCAATGGCGCAAGTTCTTAGCGCAGCCTCGTTTTATGAGAAAGGTAGTTCGTGGGTTCAAATCCCACTAAAATAATGCATTTTAGATAATTAAAAAAAATATTGGACGGCTGAAAGGCTTCCCTCAAGGGGCCCATATCCTATGTTAAGCTAAATAACATATCGACAAAAGTTCCGCTATATTACCATACCATAAGGGCGCATATCCTGTGAGCGAGTTACCGATACCCCGCTGTGTGCCTTGCGAACGCAACAGCTTGCCAAACGAATCTGTTTCAAAAGTGGTAAGGCGGAAATTTTGCCGATAGTGCATTATGTATGTATGTTAGGAAATTTAGCTTAACATAGGATATGGGCCCCTTGAGGGAAGCCTTTCAGCCATCCAAATTTTTTAATGAATTTTCTAAAATTTATTATTCCAGTAGGATTTGAACGACCTTTCTCATAAAACGAGGCTGCGCTAAGCACCTGCGCCAATGTACTTTCATCACACCCGGCGAATAACTATTATTATTAAGTTAACATGTGTACACATGTTTAGTAGTTATGTGGAAATAAAACGGTATAATAATAGAATATTTACCATGTCAGCCGGGTCCGTTTGATGGCACACTTGAACCAAATGGTCTAGTTGGTACAGCAACTTTTTACTTGTAGAATGGACCTGAGAAGAATAAATAAATAAATAAATTATGCTGGACAATCCACACAGCACTATCTAGCCCCAAAGTAAGCTACTAAAGCTTGTGTTATGGTCTGCAGATCGTACACAAATTTGTTCCGAGGCGGGAATCGAACCCGCAACCTCTGCGTCGCAGGCGGACTCTCGCCCGCTGCGCCACTGAGGTCGTAAAAATATATTACTTTTTCATTCGGTTTAGACATTAATAACATAGAATAAGATTCCGTGTCGTGAGTTGACGATCACGAACTTGAAGAGGAAACGAATGACAAAGCCTAATATGAGAACTAGATAGCTGATATAATTAGGTACATCACACAAATGTTTTTCTTGGTGGGGATCAAACCCTACAAACAGTGGACAATGGACTTCTAAATGCTGATGACGGCATTAGTGGAATAGATGTGTATGTGCAAGTGCTGTGCCTAAGGTATAGGTCACGTCACGAAAAAAAGAACGCTAGAAGTAGGACGAGGGGGTGTGAAGGCGCTAGTGTTTTGTATGTATCCCCTCCACTATTTTCCAACGGGACAATTACGGCTGGTTTTAGAGTCACACTGGCTGTCGGCACTGACCGCCGAAACGTATGAACTGCACGCGCTTATAGCTACGCGTTATTCTAAAACGCTTCCTCGATGTTCATACCTTTCCAACGGTCAGCGTGCGGTCAGCGTGACTCTAATATACTGACACACGCGCTCAAAAATAAGCATGCTTATTTGAGCATGCTTATTTTGAGCATGCTCAAAAATCAACCGACGTACGACCAAAAGCATGCTTATTAACTACAACTGTAACTGACAGCGCATATACTACCTACATTATAATTTATTAATTAATCTAGCATTATGTATCTGTTGTTGGTGTGTCGAAATAAATAAATGAACTAGCACGACCTGTTCACACGTGCTTTTTTGAGCAAGGCTCGAAAAAAGCATGCTTTTACTCGAAAATAAGCACGTGTGTCAGTACTTTCAAACCCGCGTACGATAGTTACCTCTGTATACGCCTGGCACATGTGCTCATATAGCTGTCTGTGCCTCTGCGTGTGTTGCTCCAGCGCGCGCGGCTCCGCGCAGGGCGCGTTCCCTCCCCCCGCCCCGCCGCTCGCCTGCCCCGTGGCGAGCTGCAAAGCGACCGCACACTGCGCGCCCCACCCGCCGACAGCAGACGCGTACGCTTCGGCTTTGTGGTGGAATACCACGCTTAGAGATAGCACCGCTGAACGCTCCTCCAGACCTGCAACGACATTTATTTATTTACTAGCTGCGCCCCGCAGTTTCGCCCACGTAGTTTAAATACCGGTAATCTCACGGGATGAAAAGTAGCCTATGTGCTATTCCAGACTATCTATCTCTCTGCCAAATTTCATCCAAATCCGTTGAGCCGTTCCGGTGTGAAAGAGTAACAAACATACTACATAGTTTATAATAGTAGTAGGATGTATAGAGACGTGTCGTGAATAACATATTTATATAGAGCGATTTATACCGGCTGCTAGCTGCTTGTAGGCGCGTTCTAGTCGAAGTGCGAGTGATGTTATCTGAGCCTCGGCGTAGTGCCGTTTGTCGGAGAGTCTTCGCGCAGCCGTGGTGACGCGCGCGACGCTAGGCCTTCCCCCGCCGGTACACGCCGCCGCGAACCTACAACGAACAAGCATAAATCTAAATGCTCTTCTTTTTCTTGTCTAGTTCTTTCGAAACAGTGTTTTGAGACTCCTTTCAAGCACGAAAAAAGAACGAGACAAAACGACGTACCTCAACCTTTCATACTATAACTCTTACCGCGCATGTTCCTCTTGCAATCGTTTCGCCGCAGCACAGGACCGTCCGATCTCGACGTATGTCGCGAGAAACGCTGTGCGATGATTCACAATCCACTCCAGCATCTGTAAAATATAGAAAAAACATCAGTAAGTAAAACTTGAGGCAAGTAATCAGTAAGTAAAATCTTCTGCTTATTTGACACAACTGGTATATTGGTTTTGATGCATATAGCCATCAACGGCAGCTTTACGTCTTGAGGACGCTTCCTGTTGGCACGGATTTGGATCAGTGTTTTAAGCACATCCGATAGCGCTTATCGTGTCTACCACAGATATATACATGTACGTATATCTGTGGTGTCTACAAAAACAAAATATACAAAAACGGCCTGACGATACAGAAATGAAAAACAAAACAATAGACGCTGGCTGAAGCAATCCTGCTTGTGTTTTGCTGCAGCCAACGTCTTCTGCAGGTTGATCACGTAACTTTTGTTGCAATTTTATTATGTTGTAGTTTTGACAGTCTATGTAGCTCAGTTGGTAGTAGCTCTGCCTTCTGCGCCGTAGGTCGTGGGTTCGATTCCCACCGAGAACAAACATCTGTGTGATGAACACAGATGTTTGTTCTCTGTCTGGGTGTTATATAATATTATAAGTATGTATTTTAAAAAAAAGTATATAAGTAGTATATCAGCTATCTGGTTCCCATATCACAAGCATAAGCTTAGTTTGGGGCTAGATAGTGCTGTGTGGAAAGTCCACCAATATTTAATTTAATTTTTAATTTTTAATCAAAATCCTGTTGCTTATGTAAATTTTGGCAGTTTTGCGCTATATGCCACCGGATTTTGAATGCAACAAAGGTTACGTGATCAGCCTGCTGTTTACACTGTCATGACACCTTACACGATACAGAAATGAAAAACAAAACAAAAGACGTTGGCTGCAGCAAACCACAAGCAAACTGTCATGTCGCATAAACCCCAGCCGCCTTTACCTTCTCGCAGTCCTGCTCAAACAGACGCAGCTGGAAGCACTGGTCGAGCTGCATCTTCTTGTGCTGCCACAGTTTGTGCGCGTGCGCGTGCGCTGACCGCACCGCTGACAGCTGACCGCGCACAGCTGACGGCGAGCCGCAGTGGAAGGCGGGCGACTCGCCGCCGCTCGCCTCAGAGCTCGCCGCTTCCGCCGCCTCCAGCCGCTGGAGCACACGCTCACCTGGAAAACAAAACAAGTGCGCTTTTGAATACACTTCGAATAGGGGATTCTCAATTCAACTGTATTTTTCAGACTTCAAAGAAGGGCTTCTAAATTCGACTGTTTAGTATTTCACACTTTAGACGTGGTCTCATTGAAATTGCAGCGATAACAAATCCATGCTCACATACTTATACTTGCTTCAACAATTCAATAAGACTTTGTTGCGTTACCAACTCATCTGCATCATCAAAGAAGATGGGAATATTATAACAAATATTCCCATATTCTCTAGACTAGCTAGCAACTAGCCTCAGTTCATAGACACGGTCCAGTTAATCAAATTTCGAGACCCACAAAACAGTACGACACACTTGTTAATAAAAACTGTCACAGCACTGTCACAAGGGATCTATTCAGCAGCAATAAATATTTCATACCGGTTTCTTTGGGATACCAAAGGCAATCGAAACACATAATTCGAATTATTCAACGACGTGCATTTTGTAAGACTACCGTGAGGAGTTAGCCGACAAGCACTGCCATACTGCAAGCTGTTATACAATCGACTCTCTGCCATTCGACCGTGGCTGATCGCGTATCCGCCAGTTAAACAAACATACAATAATCCAATTCCGCCTATTAAAGTTTTCTAAATGAATTAATGAATAACTCAATCCTCTTTGAGCTACATGATTATTAAATTAATACGTCGGCAATTGATAAATCTAGTGAGTAAGTAAATTGAAAAGAGTTACATAGGTATTTGTTTTCGTAATGAATCGTTTTGTACACGACACGGGTAGTTACGTTATTAAACATTCAACAAAGGCTCGTCCCCTATCATTGCATGACAATAATGTACCTATGTTATAGCATAGCGCAGCCGACAATTACGCCGGGGTTAATGCACTTCAAACTTATTAATTATGCCTTGCATTTACGGCGTAACTGTAAGGTATGCAAAAGAAACAAAGCTACCATTACATGCATGGTGCAAATGGTATAGCGAGCGAGGATGCAAGGAAACGTAATTTTACATGTAAGCACTTATGGCAGTTGATAGCAAAAATTCTTTGTTGATATACTTAGATATAGCTTATTGGTGTTATCGTCTTTCTACAAACACAGTCAAGTATTGGAATATGTTATAGCCGCACCCAAAGTCACTTTCATCGTTTGAAATGCCAGAACGTTTTTAATAGAGACATTTATTGTAAACTAGTTGCGCCCCGCGTTTTCACCCGCGCAGATTAAATCGCGGTATTCCCACGGGATAAAAAGTAGCCTATGTGTTATTCCAGACTATAATCAATCTCTCTGCCAAGTTTCATCCAGATCCGTTCAGCTGCTCCGGCGTGAAAGAGTAACAAACATCCATCCATACCAACAAACTTTCGCGTTTATAATATTAGTAGGATTAGTAGGATTGACCTCTCTCTTTCTTCTTATTGTCGAGTCACTAGTTTCTTTTGAAAAAGTGTGGTGAAAGGATTTTAAGTACGCCTTAAGAGGCTCTTTTCGAGCACTTGACACATGTTATAAAACATGCTAGGTTTAACAACATGCCGGTTTCCTCACGATGTTTTCCCTCACCGTTTGAGTACCGTCATTGTGCACATACATTTTATGAACAGAAAAACTCATTGGTGCATGACCGGTTTTGAACCCACTACCTTGGATCGGAAGGCGGGGCCACTCAATCAATGCTCAATGCTCTCTCCTCATAATTATACACTACGTATGACACGAAAGTACAACCCGAATTACAAACTAGCATACCCTGGATGGAGGGTTATGATATAAAACAAGTCACTATCATGGCTGTTACAACCGTTTACGATTCCATAGACCAGGAATACGGTACGGTACAAGATCCAGTGCTAACCTTGCGCTTCGAGTTCATCCACAGGTACTTTGGCGAGCCTTTTGTTGATGTCAGCGTGAGCATCAATAGCGCGCCTGGCTCCCGTGACGTCATCCGCGAAGTCAGCGCGAGCCACGTCCTCTTGCAAATCGTCGAGACGATCGAGCAACTCACCAGCTTGCCACATCAAATCTTCCAAAGCCTAAAAATACAAACATAGCTATAAAAACCGCAATTGTTTAATTGTTTTGAGCAGACATCACTATTCGCACTTACCAATCTAAGATCTATCCATTGCGCGTGGTCATAAGGCAAAGTGCCGTCCAAATCTTGAGTTAGTTGACTGCTATCTATTACTTTAGGTAATGCTTCTAAGCTTATCATAGTGGTCTGAAAACAATAATATAATACGAGTTATTTGCAGATGAACAGAGCAAAAACAAACTAAAAAACTTCATAGGCACAAAGCAGTTAGACATTAGGTAACATAACCAGTTATGGAGATAAAATACATAACATTAGAATTCCTCAGCATGATTTCACTTCGATCCTGGCGCGCGTGTTCGCAAATGTTTACTGCTACGACTACGTACCTCGAATTTATACTTATGTGCTCCTATAGTAGTGCGTTGTTTTTGCCAGAAATTGTCAGGTTTAACTACCAAAGCCTGGTGGACGGATGAAGGGAAGTGCTCTTGAAGAACTTTCAAGATAGGCTTGATTGCAGCCCATGCTGATCCTCGCATATCAATAAGAATAGTAAAGCCATGAGATCTCACTGATTCGCTGCAACAACCATAATTATACACATGAGACCTCTGAACATCATAACCACATCGTTAGCTAGCAGAGGCATGGTGGCGATTTCGTTCATTGGATAATAAACAGTCACTCAATCAAAATATTTCTTGGTTATGATGTAGTATGATGATATCTGCGCAGTGCTGAAGCTATACGATGTTACGTAGCTGGACCCGTTTACACAATACCCTGATAGATAGATAGATAGATAACGCATTTATTTGCCCAACTGATACACACAAAAAAGAGAAATAACAAATAAAATAAAAATAAACTAACAAAAGTAAATTATAAAATAAACAAACTTTTTGAACACAAACTTAATAACTTATTCTGTTGAAAACTAAATATAATAACTTATTGTATTGAAAAACATATTGATTGATATACCTATCGGTCCGTGTGTGTTGCAGCTAGGCAAAGAGGCAATAGCTCAGCGCATAAAATTGCTTGAAAGCAAAACACTGATTTTCAGCCATTACCTTCTGAGGCAACAAGTTGAACGAGCTGCCATACAATTGAAGAATACTTTTAAAATATAATATTATAATTAAATAAATATACTGTTTTTAAAAGCTTTTTGTATAGTAGGTAGGAGCATCTATTGTCAGTGTGGTTCGATTGACGTGTCTGCTCATAACTTCTATACTAGGAAGGTATACAACAAACGGAGCATCAATATAAGGAGTTGTCACTTAACCAAGCAACTTGAGATGGCTTTGTGGTTGTGCGAAATTGATGCGTCAATTTGTATGCATCTGTTTATAGTAACATTTTGGATTAATTAATAGTCTGGTGATATAAATTAAACGAAACACCATGGAATTTAATTGAACTTGCAAAGTGGTAACACTCCACATATGTGAGACACCATAACACAATTTGCCATTAATGTTATGTCCAGATCTAGGCGAGCGTCCATGAGTGGCGTTGCGTTGTCCGTCTGATAATCTCTCATCTCATTCTATTATCATCACTTATCACAGTGCCAGTTCACATTTTCTTTAAAGAGTATTTACTTAAGTGCATATTTATCTCATAA
This sequence comes from Plemyria rubiginata, assembly GCA_963576535.1. Classification (NCBI taxonomy): domain Eukaryota; kingdom Metazoa; phylum Arthropoda; class Insecta; order Lepidoptera; family Geometridae; genus Plemyria; species Plemyria rubiginata. The sequence goes on from OY754905.1 coordinate 2,749,668, forward strand.
TGGATTTTCATATATGAAAGGAACCGAGCATTCAACCTTGACTAAGTCATTTAACATAATTTTTCTGAGAGGTCTTATCAGATTATTTATTTACGGATGCTCCTTTCCGGCGTTCAAAATATAATAATATACTAGTTTTCGTCCGCAGATTTAACCGCTTAGAAGGAGAAAAAATTGCAAGCTACTTTTAAAGTAACAACAAAATCGGTCTAACTAACACTGCGATTGAGACAAACAAAATCCCGAAACCGGCTGAACCGGAGTAATTCTGCGCTATTAGAAGTCAGCAAGAATTTAAAAAATAAATAATAAATATTGGTGGACATTCCACACCGACTATCTAGCTCCAAACTAAGTCAAACCTTGTGGTATGGGAACCAGATAGCTGACTACTTATAAAGGTAGGTGTTTTTTTTTTGTAAATATGCTTGTAATATGTTCATCACACAAATATTTGTTCACGGTGGAAATCGAACCCACGACCACGGCGCTGAAGGCAGAGCTACTACCAAACTGAGCTGTGAAGGCTGTCAAAAAATTCATGCAGTCCCTCTCTAGCGTCACCTGTCACGCAATATTGCACGCCTAGTTTTAAGTAGAATACATTGGACATTATTATAATTATGTGACATCTTCTCATACATGTATTTATGCAATAAAATACTTTGACTTTGACTTTGAATGCGAATAGTTCGCCGTGCCCCGTTACCCTGGAGTTGTGGTAATGGATATGTAATACTCACGTAGGTATACTTATGAGGTAGTGCAGCAGGCGCCTATAGTCATCTGGCGCGACGCGATCGCGACGTGAGTTGGCGGGAAACCAGACGATGGGTCCGCCGCGGCGGTCGCGCCCGCCGGTGAGTGCTGCCACTCGCTCTTGCAGCAGCGGCAGCACGTCCAGCGCTCGCGCGCCCACCTCCATCGCGGGGCCTCACTGGACGCACGCTTGATGATGCCTGCATCAACATGTCACTTAAGCCCAAAATACACATGCCCGTAGCTGGCACACTTTCATGCAAGCTACGGACACATACGTTAAAAGGCATGTCTGCACCAACATGTCACTTAAGCTCAAAATAGACATGCCCGTAGCTGGCACACAAGCTACGGGCACATACGCTAAAAGGCATGCCTGTACCTGGCATGCACGTTGGTGGCACAGCATTCTATTTTCGGTCAGGTACTGGCATGCCATGTGAGGGACGCGAGGGGCTACGACACCGGCATCTGTGTGCGTCGCGACAGGTACAGGCATGCCAGTACCTGACCAGTTAACTTGCAAATGTATCCACAATGTGCCCATAAATCCTGCATGCCTGTAACTTGCATGCCCGCTACCGTCCCATTTTATTGCCATGTGTATTTTCACCTTTAAACACAATGGTTGCTATCACATGGTATCAATGGTCACAGAAGGCTTCACACAGATAAAATGGCAGATGGGACTGTTACCTTCTTTTTTGTTGATATTGTGACTGAAGTTTACTTTATATGTAGAGGCCCTACAAACATCACGATAAAACAGCCTACATTACATACCTATAAACAATAGTAACTCATAGGTTAAACTGTAATGGGCTTGTATGAGCAGTCATATTGCGCTAGCATGCTAGTTTTATGATTATTTTTATGGTCAATGAGACTGGTAACAGGCACTTGAACAACATATTCCTTGAGAAGTTCCATCAGCAACCCTTGTAAGCATATTCTGGTAAAATATTGATTTTGTGCTTATTATGTTATGTTGGGTCTACATGACATTTAATATTTGTGTCAGTGTCACTTTTATGACTAATAGCTGGGTGACCGAGCCTTGCTTGGTTGCATACAATAGTATTATTACCCGCCAATGGGTGTCAGGAAGAGTCAAATTTTTGTTTAATTTGGGTTTTCCATTGCCTGAAAACATGGATAAAAAATATTTAAATATAATATCAATTTATCACTCCCTCAGCCCCCAGCATACTACTTAACTTAAATTTCATGAAAATAGTTGAAGCCATTTCTAATAAATATGTCAGGAAGAGTCAAATTTTTGTTATATTGGGTTTTCCATTGCCTTAAAACATGGATAAAAAATATTAAATATATCAATTTATCACTCCCTAAGCCCCCAGCATACTACTTAACTTAAATTTCATGAAAATAGTTGAAGCCATTTCTAATAAATATACAAGATTTTTTTTTTTTTTTTATTCTACTAGCTGATGGAACAAGCAGATGGTCCACCTGATGTTAAGTGGTAACCATCACCTATAAACAAAACATTGCCCCGTAGGTCACGCACAATAGGAACGTGCCCTACGATGCACTGCCCTGCGTCCATCAACTTGAGGCATACAGATGTTAAGCCTCATGTGCCTGTAATTACACCGGCGACCACATTCTTCAAACCGAAACACAGCGCTGCTGCTTGGCGGCAGAAAATGGCGTGGTGGTAGTACTTCCCTGGACGAGCCCTTCACAAAGAGCTCTACTACTCTTAATTGCTCATTTAAAGGTATTTATCATAAATAAAAAGGGATGACAAGAATTTAATGCCTTCTAAGATATTGGAATCCTAAGCAACCACAAAGGCTGCACAACTAGGGTGGGTAAAACCAACTCGAGAGTAATACTATTTCACATAAAAATAAATCCCTTGCTGTTTTTGAACAGTCTACAGTAAAAAAATATGTTGTTCATAATACCTGGTTTTGGCAATGCCTATCCTTCCAAGGAACAAGGTATTCACTACAAATAAGAGACAAAAATTAAATGATCCTGATTGACTTACCTACTTGATAATTTGTATAACTTTTGAGAACAATCTTTCCAAATTAGTATAGCACACATGTCATTCATGACTACAGAAAAGTCAGTACAGGTTGTTGTTTGTTCAAATAAGTAAATAAAAATTTACTATGAATTGTAGGTAAATTCGCCTTTTAAGCAAGGAACATAATATATTATTATTCATTTCAATGCATAAATAAAATCTAATAAGGTTGGGTGAATCAATATAAAAAATTGTTTCAATTTCAGTGAAACTTCATTTCAAAATACAAGTCAGATCCCTGCTTTGAGGTTCAATGACTCATAGTATACCTATTCAATTATGTTGCCTGCAGGCAAAGACATAGACAATCATAATTTCCTTGTTGAACAGTAGCAAATAACACCACTTACAGAATATAACCAACAAGGCATAATCTGATTATAACATTAATTTGATGTAAACATTTAAAAACAGTAGGTACTTACAACTTTTAACTTTTTTACTTTGTTTAGTGAAAACTAATGAGTAGGTAGGTACCATGGCACCATAACAAACCAGTTTTTTATAACTTATTGATTATATGATTTTGATATTTTTAACCTGGAACCCTAGCACTCTCTTGAACCATGTTAGATTTTATGTTTGACAAAGAAAAGGGCTTAGCACTTCACACTGTGTAAACACTAGCTAGGGTACTTTATATTCAACTCAACTGATAACCCACTTATTTACTTAATAAAAGGAACTCCAGTTACATTCGTTAGAGGATATCACGTTGTTTCTTTGTAGAAGCTAACGACCAACGCCAAGGAGGGGAGGGAGGCAGTCGTATTGTTGTAAAAGGAATGGCACTACATAATCCAGGACACTAAGAATACTAACCCTGTAGTCTCAAAACAGTATTGCCTTAGCATGAGAACTTCTCTGGGAATTTATACGTTAGTAATATAATGAGATGCTGATGACAAATTCGAGCAAATTCAAACCACAAGTCACAACAAATAACCTTAGCCATCATAGGACTAACCGTGGTGGTGATTAAAATACCAATAAGGCAGATAAGAACGTTTCATCACACATTATTGGCACTGTTATTAATTACACCTCGATATAAACAAACTCGTCACAAAAACTGAACAGAAATGACAAAACTGCAAAGTGGGAAACCGACCACCACACACAATGGCGCGGCACGCCAAGGATGTCTGTAATTTGTTTGTTGAGTCAGATCATTCGATTCGAACTTTACAAAAACCGGTAAATATTAATCGAGTGATTAGAATTATATAATTTTTTGGCCCTGTTCTTACCAGCAACACGATCATCATCTTCTTGCAAACGTATTATGGAAGCACTAGTAGCGCCCCGCGGTTTCACCCGCGTAGTTTCAAATCCCGGTATTCCCACGAGATAAAAAGTAACCTATGTGTTATTCCAGACTATAATATATCTCTGTGCCAATTTTCACCAAGATCCGTTCAGCCATTCTGGAGTTTTAGAGTAACAATCCATCCATCCATCCATCCATACTTACAAACTTTCGCATTTATAATATTAGTAGGATGAAAGCACGACTGCCATTTCTAAATGCAATTGATTTTGACGGTTTTTTATTTTACGCGGTGGCTAACCACCAAATTGAATACCTACTTACCTATGTGTTGACATCACAGATATCCCTGATATACTATAATCACCCGTACTCTTACTCTTGGTGATCACTGACCGTGGTGGACCTTCAAAAATAATGTAAATCGTTTATTTGAGCTTTTTCCACTTCATATGTCATGTCTCCCAGAACGATCATATTGTGTAGGTAGGTACATAAGTATCACGGAACATAATATCCGTAGGTAGGTACCCAGTTTCCCTACCCACTTCAGAGAATTGAAAGCATCCAGCGCTCATTTACTAGACGTCTTAACTGTCGAAGAAAACAACAAGAGCTAACTTTCTCTTGTTGTTTAAACCTAGGAATTAATAACTTTTTACCTTCATTCAACATTCTCCGAGCGTTATTCTTTAAGTTAAAAAACCACAGTTCACTTTTGTAGTAGGTAACGTTGTACCTACCTACTATTGTTTGTACATTATGGTGCGACTCGATTTAGAAATCGACTGGTGTTGAATTTTAAGTTTTGACAGTTTCAAACTTCATCGGTTTTCATCATTGGTTTTCATAGTGTCTAACATCACTATACCTAGGGCTGCACTTTTATTAAAATGTATTATTTATCATTAAGTCGATGAGTATACTTATGTTAGCGAGCTTCGAGAACAAGCTGGACAAGGAGATCGATCACCGTAACGAGAACGCCTGGAAGAGCTACTGGTCCATGAAGGAGTACAAGAAGAAGCACTTTTCTCTCACATTAAAGCGTAAACTCACCGACGACATTGTGTATATTGCCCGCTCTAGTCCGTGCACAGACATGTTCACTGACTGAGTTCCAGAAGTCCAAACTCAAAATTTTCCAGAGGGCCACAGAACGCAGCATTCTTGGTTTAAAGTGCATTGACCGAGTGCGGAACACCATGTTGCGTTCCCTGACACGAATAAGCGACGTTGGACATACAGCTGCCAAGCTCAAAATGTGGTTGCGCGGGGCATATCAGCCGGATGCCTCCTGGCAGGTCAGCGAAGACCACCACACCATGGGTTCCTGACGGACGGCAACCTCGTGATCGGCCTAAAAAGTGCTGGCGGGACGACCTAGATGCCTTTGAATGTAGATGGTGGGAGGAAGCTCCGGATAAGGAGAAATGCAATGGAAGTCCTCGGGGGGAGGCCTTTGCCTAGCAGTGGGGCGAAATAGGCTAAAGAAAAAAAAATCATCTATTGAACATGTAGATGAATAGATACATTATCCATCTATTCAATATATTAAATGAACGAACCCAATAAATGACAATGCGCCTTGATTATCAATCTAAACAAACACTTATACCATGAGTACCAGAGTGAACCTTGGTCCTCTGATATGTTTTTGTTTGGTACAGTTACAAGCTTCTATCAGTAATTATGAAATTTAGCAATTAATATCAGAAAAAAACTATGCTAAACAGAATGTACCTCATTATCAACATAGATTTTTCTAAGTTTTTGTCCCTTGTGGCTTACCGCAGCACGCAACACTACCATTTTAAACTAATCGTGGGTTGAGTGTTGTTTTTACCGATTTTTTGGTGATTCATATCCATTTCAGCGAAGTATTTGATGGCGCATCACTAGCTGTTGCTGGTTGGCTTAGCGTTTGGCGTTTACTTTATTGATTTTTCAAATGTCTCGATTCCCATTTCCCAGTTTCCACTTTCCTTTCCTTGCATTCCCTCCCTCCCAGTTCGCGCAAAATTTGGTCCGGTCCAGCTGGACCTCCTTGAGCGTATCAAACCAACAAAAAATATATAGGTACTAGTGGAAATGTCTTTGGAATATCGCCAGGTATAATTTATTTTACAGGTTTAACTATTCTGCGTTCTCCTTATTTTAAACAGTGAAGTGATTATGTATTGTTGCATTAATTTTGAATTTGCTCGCATGTGAGTTTGAAATCAACAAATCCGATCCAAGTCTTGAATTTGCATTGCATTTTAGCGGTAACTAGCTAGATCTCTCGCTCTTTTCTTTTTATGTGGGTTCGCATTGAATATCGTGCTTATTATCGATTTTATCTCATCTGCAATGGCAGTCTGTCCAAATTAGGTCATTGCACCGCGAATATTAGTGCTCTTCAATCAAATGATATGAAGAATAGCCGGCATGCTGTGGTAAGTACCTGCCTACATATATTACCTACATGTATATGTTGATTGGATTAATTATGAGCAGCAATTATAGACAGAATAACATGAATCCCTGTTATTCTGTCTATTTCCAGTATTTTTGTTTAGTATACTGCTACCTACTTTGCTGAAATTACATGAGAATAAAGCTATGCTGCCTATCCACTCCCCGATTGCTAGCATTGTTGCAGGGTTGTCAGGTGCAAAGGATCCCAAGTTTCACTATTACTTATTATGATGATAATTATTTATTCAATAGTAAGTATCTAGATTTCTATAAAATGATGAATTCTGTCTAAGAGTTATTTAACTCTCAGAGGTAGGTAATTACAAATAAGTACCTACTTATGTATATATGAAAAAAATATTTCAGCTTAGTATTAATTAGGTGTTAACAAGCAAGATTACTTTGCATGTAAAACATGTAGGTATAAGACTCATAGGATTGTTTGAGAAAATATAAGCACAAGATAGTAATCCTTGGATAGGTATGATAGATATATCTATCATGTATAAGGATTACTGTATTGCACAATATTAAATTGTATAATATGTCTTTATTCTTAAATGTTAAAACACACCATACCTTGGAGTTGCTGGTAACGGACAAGCTATGTAGTCATCTCTTGCTACTATTCTGGCACAAGAGCCAACAAGAGTATGACCACTTATCCCCAAACATAATAGATATCACCTCAGATCATAAGTCACCTGCCTCCAAACTGGTCCAATCAGTAATAATGTTAAACATTAATTAGCCGATACATAACTTTTTGATGGAGACTGAGCACAAGATATGAAATTGAAATGGTAATACTGTAGCAGTCAAGAGGAAGTTATGTCTAGTCTAATGATCCTGACGATGATAGGCTTAGGATTTCAGTTATAAATTCAATTTGATTTAAACTAAATCTTAGACCCTATCATCTTTACACATACAAAAGGTTAAAAGCATATCAGTCTTTTTTTACAAAAGTACCATCAAAAACTAAAACTGCTAAGCCCAGAAGGATTACGAAGTTTTATTCCCTGGGATGCAGTTGCCTAAGCCCCCGATCGCAGTATCTGCAGCACATTATATTGAACACCCCTATATTTAATGCATGTGCTAGCTCTTTCTAGGTCCCTACTACCTACCTACTGCCCTCGTTTGGTTTCCATATTGAATACATAAGTGCCTAATTCTTGTCGTGTGTAAGAGAGCCAAAGAAGCTCCTTTCGAGCAATTGACAAACCTATGTCAATCATCATCTTCCTGCCCTCATCCCACGCTCAGTAAGGTCAGCACAACAGGTTTCATTCCTCCACTCTCCTCTATAATTTGTCATCTTGGTGCACACTCCTTACTCATGTCATCTTTCACACAGTTCATATTTTCCATATTTTCTTTGGCTCTTTTATGTATTTACCTAAATATTCTACTAATATTATAAACGCGAAAGTTAGTGAGTATGGATGGATGTTTGTTACTCTTTCACGCCGAAACGGCTGAAGGGATCTGAATAAAACTTGGCAGAGAGCTAGATTATAATCTGGAATAGCACATAGGCTACTTTTTTTTCCCGTGGGAATACCGGGATTTAAATCTGTGCGAGTGAAACCACGGGGCGCAACTAGTATTATATAATATTAGCGATCCGCCCGCGCGCCCCTGCTTCGCACGGGTGCACATATCATGCATGTATTAATATAAAATTTGAATCACCCTATCTATAAAAAAAACCGCATCAAAATCCTTTGCGTAGTTTTAAATATTTAAGCATACATAGGGACATAGGGACATGGGGATTAGGGACAGAGAAAGTGACTTTGTTTTAATACTATGTAGTGATTCATACATTTGTCCCACGAATGGATTCTCTCCATGTATATCAGTCAGTATTATATGTATATCTCTCTATCATCAGTCTCCTATCACGCCACAAAGCTGTAGTTAGCCTACCTAAGATAGGTTAGGTACCTAGCTAAGGTGAACTATTATGGCGACAGCGACGCGACGACGGCCGCGACGCGTAGAACGATCACATTTCACAGTTCGCGAAGGATGTATGCTGTCATAATCATGCCTAGAGAAGTTTGTTGATGAGCAAGCGCCGCCGTTGTCGTGGTCGCTGTCGCTGAAGGTTTCTATTCTATAAGCACTCAGCAGCGCCTAGCATGCCCAGCGAAAATTTGTACAGATATCAGGAGTACCTGACGACTTAAATGACGAATTAAAAAGTTTTTAAAAATAACAATTTGCCAGATAGTACTTAGTAGTTTAGTGGACTGGAAAAATAAAGAAACAGGTTGTTTCCCTTGCTTGATGTACTTAACATCAAGCAAGGGAAAGGGAATTCAGAATTAGTACATACTTACCTAGGTATCTCAATTAGATAGCAGAGGTTTCAAATAAAAGGCAGGAGAACCCTAAACCAACATTAAGGTACTGACACACGTGCTCAAAAATAATCATGCTTCTTTTGAGCATGCTCAAAAATCAACCGACGTACGACCAATAAGCATGTTCATTTACGAGCACGACCTATTCACATGTGCTTTTATTGAGTAAGGCTCGAAAAAATCATGCTTTTAGCTCGAAAATAAACACGTGTGTTATAAGCAGTACCTTTATGTATGAAGAATGATAAGAGAGTCAAAGATGCATAGTAAAAAACTGAAAGAAAGCGAATGTACAGCTTCAAGTTTAAAATATCGTACAGTGTATTTTAAATTAATTACTAGATGTATGTAGGTTTAATGATTAAATGTGAGATATGAATTGTGTAAGTGAAGGCAGTAGGTAGGTACCTAAGTCAGGATCCTATAGTAAGTGAAACTGCTTTGTGCCTACCGCTATAAAAATCAGGCAGGCGTAATTTTGAATGAGTATGGAAATTCAATAAGTCGCTCCCACCTATACCTAAATGAACTATAGGAAGGTGCGACTTATAAGAGTAAGTAATTCAAGGTCCCGTTTAGTACATTTTCTATTTACCTACCATACTGAAAGATGGAGTTTTATCATCGTAGAGTTACTTACCGTAAACTTAAAGTACAATCTTGGTCTCCCTTGGACTTTTTTTTATCTAAGGGAGCGTAGCTCTGAGATGGTAAGTCCCCATCTATCAGTAGGTAATCCAAATCCAATCCTTCCAATACTAAAGTCGTGGGTTCAAAACCGGTCGTGCACCAATGAGTTTTTCTGTTCAAAAATTTATGTGCGCAATGCCAGTACTCTCAAACGGTGAAGGAAAACATCGTGAGGAAACCGGCATGTTGTAAAACCTAACAAGTTCTATAACATGTGACAAGTGCTCGAAAGGAGCCTCTTGAGGCGCACTTAAAATCCTTTCACCACACTGTTTCGAAAGAAACTAGTGACACGATAAGAAGAAGAAGTAGGTAATAAGGATATAAATTGTTGGTATTTCTACCAAATCACGTTTTTCGTTCAGTTCGGGTAAGTACCTACCTACTAGTAAGTAGGTAATTATTTAGACGGCTGTTACCAGGTTCCATTGGTTGTCGCTTCAATCGATCGATGTTGATGAAAATAGGATTGATGTGGGTCGAAATGTAGAAATAGAGCCTCGTAGTCCCTCCCACTCTTGAATGTATTAAGCTATATTTATTATATTAAAATCTGGATGAGCACCGGTGGTCTAGTGGGAGTGACCCCGCCTTCCGATCGTAAGGTCGCAGGTTCGAATCCGGTCGTGCACCAATGGATTTTTCTGTCGAAAAATTTATGTGCGCAATGCCAGTGCTCTTAAACGGTGAAGGAAAACATCGTGAGGAAACCAGTTATAGTATTCTAACAGCGGCGATGGGCTTGCAACCTGTCACGTATGGAATACTAACTACTGCAAAATGTGGGTATGTGCCAAATGTAATGTTTGGACGTACCTCTGACTACCCACTTAGACATCCTCAAAGAATCTTGAATTAGTACCTACTTGGTACTGGGAGATCTGAAAGGATATCTACCGTGCCTGGGGATCAAAGTCGTGAAGCTGTTTCAAGTTTTAATCTGGGTGATGCAGCTTTTCTCGGTTGCTTAAGGCGTTGACAACACCTAATATTCCTCTCGCTCGTACGACTCGACATTTTAAAAGATATGAAATCACTAAGTACAATTTTGAAAAATCGCAAACAACCATTCTGTGTGCAATCAAATTGCCCACAGTTTAGTGAAGAATTGATTTGGATTGATGCAATATTTCCTACTCAAAAGTTTGCTTATGTACGAAACCTAGAAAAGCAAACTTTTAAATAGGAAAACTTGTAGCGATCAAAATGAATTTTTTACTAAACTGTGCGCAATGTGATTGCACACAAAATGGTTGTTTGCGATTTTTCGAAAATGGGTTTTGTGATTTTATATCCTTCAACAAGTAAAACGTGCGAGCGAGAGTCACATCAGCTCTTGTCTTCACCTTAACAAAAAAAACGGATAAAAAACATTTCCTAAAAATATATCCTTGTTAGATTGTGTTTTCGCCCCCATAACGCCCTAGATGCTCAATTTAATGAAAATTGTTAGAGCCGGTTCCGAGATTCAGATTAAGTAAGTAAATAGGTATAAATAAATATCAAGACTTGCTCGTTTAAAGCAGGTACTAGATAGATGTTAGGCTACTGGCTAGTGCTTGAGTAACAGTAGATTACGCGATCAAAAATAGGAAGACGTAGTGAACGCACATGGAGCTAGAACTCTATCATAATTTTATAACGATTGGAATAAGATACGCGATAGGTTGCTTCCATGTTTTATTTGCGTTTACTTAATAACCCCGAATATCAATTACCTACATGTTACTAAACATAGTGGTTTCCGGTTTTATGTAAAGAGCGATTGCGGTCGCTTTATCAGCTTATTATTCATGTAAATTGATAGAGGGTTTGTTGTCCAACACTTCTAGAGAGCAGACGTTAGAAACGCGTGATTTGTGTGATGGAGAAATTATACAAATTACTTAATAACACCTTTAAAACGACTAAAGATGTCGCTTAATCCAGTATGAACTTCTGGGTGTGTCTTGACACTATATTATACTATATGTATATCATATAACCGTGTGTATGACACTATAATGTATATTATATAACTATATGTATATTATATTATATATGCTCATGTAGTAGAGTAGCAAAGCGAGCGAGAAATAGCCTTAGTAGCAAATAAGCGATCAGCCTTACATACCACCTACCTTATCTTCCCTCCCACGGACCTAATTATTTGCTTTCCTTCTATTGAGGACATCTGTGGACATAGAGTTTTCTCTGAGAGATTTTTCAATGATAAAAATGTATGAATGTGTACAATACCATGTACTTAATTAGCGAGTATTTAATAGAATCAGAATATTAAGGGTCCGGTGACAGCGGCTCGCAATTTCGAGGTGCGATTAGCTATTATTTAATTTTATTTCATTTCGGGGAGGTTGTTTGAAAGAATAACTCTAAAGAAACACACATAAATACTGTTCAAACACAAATAATACAATAATATAAGGGAAACATGCCCGAATCAGAAATCATTTTGGTATTAGTATGTTTGGTCTTACGTTTACCTAATACCAAAATGATTTCTGACTCAAGCACATTTCCCTTATATTATTGTATTATTTGTGTTCGAACATTATTTATGCGTATTTCTTTAGAGTTATTCTTTCAAACAACCTCCCTGAAATGAAATAAAATGAAATAATAGCCAATCGCACCTCGAAATTGCGAGCCGCTGTCACCGGAGCCTTAAAAAGATTTGGTATCCATTTTGATACCATGTCTAAATCGTTAACCATCCTTAGCTATTATTTACCATACAAATTTTGAAAAACACGTTTGTAATGCAGCCAAATTATTTAGATGATTTTATGTGTAATATGTAATGCAATGCAAATTGTTAAGAGCGCTACCAACAAGTCCGATAACAACAATAACAACCGATGCGATCAAGTTCAGCTTTAATTTTTACCACTCAGGGGCGTTATTCACTATGACCAATCCAATCGCGTTTGCGTTTAGATCACGTTGTACGTCACACGGTTAGAGCAAAGTATCTGTCATAAAGAATAATGCCCAAGATCACGTTGTGATTCCACACGGTTTGGGGCAAGGAATCTCCTATGTCATAGAGAATAATGCCCCTGAAGTTCCATTGTGTGCAAAGGTTATGAATTTACAGAGCTAAAGTAGATCTCGGTGCTATGGCATCCCATATGCAGGTGCCGGAGCTGAAGTGCATAGACCCGGAGAACTATCGTAAATATTTCCGGGCGCTTTGCTGGAGTGGTACCAGGTAAGAATTTTATTTTTTTCTGTAACTCTATAGGTATTTGATGGCATTAAAACGGTTTTATTGATGTCATGTCAATTTACAGAAAAAATGATAGACCTTTCAAGCGTAGAGGCAAAAAGGATAGGTATCGCCGTCCGAAAACAATAAATGCTGCTGCCGTGTGCTATGCACCGGCTCTTCTCGGCAATCCGTCGCAATTCGCTGTGTATGCGACCATCCGGAGATCGGTATTGGCCAGATGGAAGCACCTGCACGGAGTGTCCGACTCGGAAGACAGCGATGACGATGTGGCGCCTGCTCCTACCAAGATACCAAAGGTGCTTACAATAAATAAATAATGCTGGACAATCCACACAGCACCATCTAGCCCCAAAGTAAGCTACTTAAGGGTCCGGTGACTGCGGCTCGCAATTTCGAGGTGCGATTGGCTATTATTTCATTTTATTTCATTTTGGGGAGGTTGTTTGAAATAATAACTCTAAAGAAACACGCATAAATACTGTTCGAACACAAATAATACAATAATATAAGGGAAATGTGCTTGAGTCAGAAATCATTTTGGTATTAGGTAAACGTAAGACCAAACATACTAATACCAAAATGATTTCTGATTCGGGCATGTTTCCCTTATATTATTGTATTATTTGTGTTCGAACAGTATTTATGCGTGTTTCTTTAGAGTTATTTTTTCAAACAATCTCCCCGAAATGAAATAAAATGAAATAATAGCCAATCGCACTTCGAAATTGCGAGCCGCTGTCACCGGAGCCTTAAGCTTGTGTTATGGGTACTAGATGACTGATATATTTAATACATTATATACTTACATAGGTAGATATTTTTTATTATACATAATCAATGTTTAATAACACCCATATTTTTGATACATTTGAGAAGAGGTTTTCCATGTGACATAGAGTACTTAATGTAACTCACCTAATGATTCTGAACTTTCAACTGCAACACAGACAAGAGCCTGCTAAGCAACAGTTGATTATGTTAATACAATTTTGAAGGGCACTCGAAGTCCGTGTTCATATTCGATTACACTATAAGTCTGTTTGAAATTAAAATTTCTGGCAGACAGGCAACGATGTTGGGCAAGGTTTATTCGATCTTGTCAACTATATTAGCTTGATATGTGCATTTCAAATCGCGACCCATTGAATGGGTTACGGCAACCCAGACATAACTTACCTGCAAATACATGATTGATCTGTAAACTGAAACAACTTAAAAGTAATGTATAACATCAAGTTTTTGTATTTATCTCTTTCAGATTTAGTGAGTAGTTTAGTTATACCTATGTACGAATAGTGGGGCATTCCTCGAACCGCACCTAAATGAACCGCACCTAGGCGAAGCGCACCCAAGTACTTCTTCGAAGTTGGTGATTTCATTAGGAACCTCGGTGAAAAGGTTTGTTTTTTCCAGATCACTGGCATAGGTTTGCGAGCGGTGTTCTCGCTGGTATCACAGTCCCGGACGGCGGATTCTAAGTTTTGCGAGTTAGCGCTGCAAGCGTTACTCGATGTTCTACAAGGCCACGCGCCCGAAGAACTTGCGCAAGAGCCTACTGAGGTATTTTTATGACAGGCGCGTTACTTTTCCATTCAATAATGCACGTCTGTGTCTGTTGAGCGGGAAACATATTGGCGTTTCGCTAATGTGTAGGTACTTACGCCAACATCGGTTACGGTAAGAATTTGATGAGCATTCATTGATCAACAAACATTGTTACAATAGCTACTATATTTCAACATAATGCCTCTTTCAAAACAGTTTTTAATAAAAAAAAACTTAAATTTTGTATTGCGAGTAGTTCAAACTCATCATACCTACATTGATTTGTTCAGTCACAGCGGCTCCCAAACCCCAATCATATAAAGGACCTATCGACCTTATAAGCAGCAATAAATAACGTTTGGGATTATTTATAACTAATAACTCGCTCATATCACCTATAGTATTGAGACGGCGAATTTGTACGAATATTAAAGATTATCATTATTGTGTCTATGATCGATGCATCAAGGTATAACATACAAGTGAACATGTAAAAATCAAATCACGACACGCTAATATGTTTCTAGCTGTTTCTTCCTGCTGCCTCATTCCCATCGATGTTGTGGTCGGTGGTCGCTTCCGTAAAAGTGGCATATTGGACAGTGGGTGGGCAAAATTAGCATGTCATTCTTATCTTTCCTTTTCCTTGCGAACATCGTACATCCTTTACTAGATGGTTCATGTTGTTGACAAACGCGTTCAAGTGCCGTCGCTGACTTGTTGTTTACAATTCCAGATAGTTACCCACATGCACAGCATGCTAGTAGAAGTCGCCTCAGGAACTGCGGCTCTTGAAAGGCCAGAGTTGCCGACCGCACTCACAGCCCTGGGCACTTCTTGTCTCATATCTCTGGCTGTTGCCAAGGGTGAAGCCGAGCTTATCCTAAACGCTGTTACAGCGCTCATTATGTCCCCGCAACCGTTGGCTGACCAATACGTAAAGGTAAGTTATGTATGGAGAAATATAATAGGTTTTACCTGCTAAAAAAACAGATTTTAAATACACTGAAAAACATAAAGCAAACCTTTTGCTGAAGGGACCAAACCAAATCTGTGTGCATATTTTTGATGATATTACTAGGAGGTGGAGTAATCGCGTAACAAACATGCAAAAAAAATCTCTTCTTTTTTAAAGGTATTTCAACAGTTGGTCATAGCTAGATATTATTTCAGATACCAGTAAATTTGACAACCCTGCAACGCAGCGTTCAGTCTGTGATTCTTGGCACTCCGTCCCGGAACACGTGGATGAATTACGGTGTTCCACAGCAGTCCCTAGTGACCAGCTTCCCAGTGGACCTTCCCGCGGGTCTTACCGTCGGGCCGACCGAGTTAGTGGTCCGCGCCCTTGTGTCCGACGGGTGCTTTCTATACGTGTTCACCTCTCGAGGCCTGCTTAAGATCGGCTCGGGCTACGGTAGCTCTATCAAGCAACATGTTTACTTGTATAAACCGGACTTCTTTCCCAGCGACCGCCACGGTTGGTTAGGGTTTTGTAAGGTAAGGGATTGTGATATTTCAAAATATATATTTTTTCGGAGAATCTTCATTTGGATAAGACTTTTAAACGGATAAATAAATGTTTATAGACCCATTTCTAACAGAAAAAAATGTACGTAGTGTTAATGAAAGCCCTCATTTTTTAGAATAAACTTTACGTAAGGATCGGACGAAAGAAGACTGAAGTATATGAAGTAGATAAGGATACTCTTGAAATACGAAACTTGATCAAACTAGATCCAATGACTTCTCACGTTGCTGAACCGAAATCAGCGGTTTTCACGGACGGCCATCAGCTAGGAGTAATGACGCTCTCAAGCAACAGCGTAAGTGTTATAATTAATGAAAAATTCATAAACCGTCTTATTATAAAAATGTGAGTTAGACTAGGCTTAAGCCAGGACTAACTGGTCCGTGGTCTAACTTTGATACCGAAGTTGGTCCCTGCTCTATAGAAAAATCAAAGACTTAGACCAGACGTTATTATAAAACGGAGTTTATCCCCTAAACCACGGTTTAAAGATAAACCCGAACGACCCCTAGTTTAAGTATGGTCTAACTAATAAAAATCTCATTTTGCCAAATTTTATTTGTTCTCCCACATAAGTTTATTCAATAAAACAACTTGTAGCACTGCATTTCAAATTTAGATCGGAGTCTAGAGTTTGAAATGTATGTTGGATAATTTCAAACTCTAGACTCCGATCTAAATTTGAAATGTCAAAACGCATGGGTTGCTACGAATTTGTCAATATCAAGTTGATAACGAGATTTAAAACAAAAAGGCGGAGATCTGAGTCAAGAAGAGAAACTAAAAATTGATTCGTTAAAACGAAAGACGAGGTAGTATGCGGATATGACTTTAGCCTGCGGTAAGAGAGTACAGTTATACCAACTTATCTAAGCCGGTCTGAAGTTAGCTGTTTAGAGAATTCTCGATTCACTATTGGCCATTTATGCACAAGCGGCTAACTTCAGACCGGCTCAGATAAGTTGGTGATTCCAAAATGAATGAACGATTGATTGCCATAATTTGTTATAGTCTGTGGATATTTGTTGAATGATTATGTTCTGTGATGATGAATCATGGACTATCTCAGGTACTATGTAGTCTTCGACTAAAGTGTCTTTTGTAATACGAAAATGATAAACCTGAGATGATCCTAAATTTATGAGATAAACCAGGTTTAAGTTGTTTATAATAAGAAAACGTGACTTGAGCTAGGTTTAAACCCAGGTTTGGTTTGTTTATAATAAGGCTGGCAGTCTTCTATATTTGCTTGTTACTTAGATATGGTTTGATTTGCAAATGATTATTGGACTTTCAATATTTTAGGAATTTCTGAATATACGATTTTTCGATGTCGAAAAAACCCCAGAACCCGAAGGCGATAGTGTCACTTTAAAAAATCGCAAAGAGATAAATGTTCCACTTTTGCGGAAGAGAAACTTAGCACTTGGTAGAGCTAGCTACGAAGAAATGCCAGTACGCAGGGACAACGATATACCTACAGCCATGCAACTCGATGAAAACGAAGATGACCCGCTCATGTCAATAGGCGGTGGCGCGGAGTTTGGCTTGCTGGCCACTGCTTCTGGAAAGGTATATAATTATAACTTCGAACCTTGGACATGCAAGAATGCATATCGACATTTTTCTTTTTGACCTTTTTTTTTAGTTTTAACTAAATAATTTTTCACACAGGTGTACTACACTGGTAAAGGGGCTAGTCTCGGATACAAGGCAACCCCACAATGTGGACGCTGGACTTTAATGAAAGAAACCTTGTTTAACAAGAACGATGTACCAAACCTTAGAAGATACAAAGTCGTACAGGTCAGTCAGGTGAGTACTGATATGTATGAGGATGTATGTCGGTAGCGAGATCTTTAGGCGCAGGCCAGACAGAAGAGACGTAAGACGAGGACGCGTCGCGGACAGGGGCAGACGTAAAAGCGTTGCGCCCGCGCCCCGTCTCTTCTGTATGTTTTGCGTCGCGACGCTTCTATACATTTTGTATGAAAGGGACGCGAAAGAGACAAATGTCCGCGCCCCGTCTGCGTCTTACGTCGTTTCTGTGTGTCCAGCGCCTTAGATTTATTTGATGCGAACTATTGTGGAAGTCTTACAAATCATCGCAGTGTCTGACTTGAATAAAAGGTAGCCAATAATGCATGACATGATAATGTACGGGATGATAATTTACACCCCAATAATCCGTGTCCACTTTGCTACTTTTTCAGCTGGAGTGCTAGTTAGGTTGTTCGGTTTTTTTTGGAGAAAAGTACCAAATTGGCTTCTAATTATCGTGCTGTACATTAGCATGTTGTACAATAACCGCACTAGAATAAAAAACAAGACTTCTATATACCTGTTAAAAATAAAGTTTGGAAATCATGTCACTTGGCTAGTTTGCTATGAGCATAGACTCGATCTAACGCCTCTCGCTATGATCAAACAGCACATGAACCATCGATTTTTATTCAATTCATATTCTAAACAGAAGTAGATGCTTACTTCAGTTGTTGGCACTAGGTCGCCGTGGGCCACGAAGGGATGCACGCGATCCTGGTTCTGGACAACGGAACGGTGCTGTTTACGGGAATCGCTCGGCGCGGTGAAGACGGCGACTCGAACAAGCATCGACGCGCGCCCAAGCCATCGCGTCCGAAGAAGATGTATAAGGTCAGTTAGATTGCTTCATGATCAATTACGTCTACGTAGCCGGTGTTTTCATTAGCGGACGTGATTGGCTCACAACACATCATAAAATCAAGGGGTCCAATGAGCAAATAAATAAATAAAAAATAAATAAATATTGGTGGACATTTCACACAGCACTATCTAGCCCCAAACCAAGCCAAAGCTTGTGCTATGGGAACCAGATAGTTGATATAATACGTAATATGCTTTTTTTTTGTTAATACATACTTATAATGTTATATAACACCCAGACACAGAACAAACATCTATGTTCAGCACACAAATGTTTGTTCTCAGTGGGAATCGAACCCACGGCCTACGCAGAAGGCAGAGTTACTACCAACTGAGCTGTGAAGGCTGTCCAAATGGTCCAACCGAGAACTTATGGAAATATCTGAGGGGGTGTATATTTTGAGTATATTTTATTTTCATTATGAAAATACGAATTCATAGATACGTGACACGTTGGTAGGTTGCGGCGGTCTTGGGTTGTAATCTTAAGTGCGGTTTATGCAAAAGAGACGTGGCGAGGACGTGTGTCCTGTGACCTAGTGTCGCCTAGTTGAGGGACGTCGCGTCGCCTGGAGGCGCGGGCGCAATTCCCCTCTGCCACAAAAACGACCTTGTGCTACGTACAATAGAGTTTATTTGTGTTACTTTGACTATCCGCCACCGCCAAACGTCATCGCCACTTCTCTTCTGTATCAACCGCGCCTTAAAATGATTTAGTAGTTATGAATTGAAAAAAAAATGTATTTAGTATTACGATGTATTTAGTTCCATCTCCGATCCCTTCCAGTCGTCATACAGTGCTCGCCAATATTATCCACGTTCCCTGTTGTCATCAACACAATCTGTTCCCGTCGCCTTCTTGTAAACGCCTTGGACTCGGTATTCTTTTTATTTGTCATGAATAATTTATTTACATTCGCGTTCATACGTAGTTACCATTTTTTTCTTTGTATTATTTTTATTTAGGTACCTAACCTACATAATGTTATTATCTTTGGTGGATATTTTGTTTTCAAACAGGAGATGAACGAAATAAAACTGAATAACAGGTTGCTATTAAATAAATTGTTAGTAAATAAAATAAATGCCTTTACCCGAGAGGGGTCCTAATAAGTAGTATCTACCCTATCTATTAATAGAAAAGTGAAAATTTTAAAAACATATGTACCTACAACTTATTATGGAATAAACAGGCTTTTTTATTTTATTACTAGCTGGTACCCGCGACTTCGTCTGCGTACTTTTAATCTCTTCATCTCTTTTTTTCGCAATAAAAGGTAGCCTATGTTCTTTCTCAGGGTCTAAAGATTATCTGTGCCAAATTTCATCAAAATCGGTTGAGAGGTTTAAGCGGGAAAGCGTAACAGACAGACAGACAGACAGACATTGGGATTATTATCATCAAATATTGAACGGTCTATCTCATTTACTTTGATCTGTATTATCTCGAACGACGAGAACATTCTAATTTCTATACATAACACAAACAGAGTACCTACGTACTCTGCCCTTTGTCACTAACTACAGATGTTAAGCCTCATGTGTCTGAAATTTCATCGGCAACCACACCCTTCAAACTGAAACACAGTAACGTTGCTTAGCGGCAGAAATAGGCACATTCCGGTGATGTACCACCTTCACTGGAGGAGCCCTTCACTAAGAGCTCTACAGTTCACTCTTAAAAATATTAACTACTAGCTGGTACCCGCGACTTCGTCTGCGTACTTTTAATCTCTTCATCTCTTTTTTTCGCAATAAAAGGTAGCCTATGTTCTTTCTCAGGGTCTAAAGATTGTCTGTGCCAAATTTCATCAAAATCGGTTGAGAGGTTTAAGCGGGAAAGCGTAACAGACAGACAGACAGACAGAGTTACTTTCGCATTTATAATATTAGTTGGGATTAGTTGGGATGCATTCAATCAGACCCTGTTGCACCGTAATTCGATCTGTCAAAACCGTCTTAAAATTTGCATACTCGTATCAATACATTTTAACCTCTTGACTCGGTTGTTTCACTTACATTTTTGGGCTTCTTACAGAAACTTCTGCTCAAGTTTTAATTGGTTTGAAAACACGCTGTTATATGCTTGCTACAACAGGGTGTAAAATAATTACTCTCGAAAACATGAACATCACTAGAAAATCGTTTTTTTTTTTATATAATTGCACTGACTACGTGCGTGACCTACGAGGCATTGCTTTGTTATAGGTGAAGGTTACCACTTACATCAGGTGGGTCATCTGCTTGTTCCATCAGAAGTTAAATAAAAAAAATTGCCATTGTTTAATCTAGTTACTTAGTACCATACCTACTGTTTGCCGATTTTTCATAAGTGCTTATAATAAAAAAAAAACAATGTGTTTTTGGAACTTGCTGCCGGCTTACACGTGAAGGTTAAGTTAGCTTTTAGAGAAATAGGTAATAACTAGTTTTGATTATCTCAAATAAGATAAGAAACAGTATTTTTCACCTAACAATAAACAACATGATATACAAAGGGCCTTATCGGCTTTCAATACACGATAGATCACGATGACAAAGAAAATGTTCGACATGAGGAGCTATGCTAATATTTCGTTCACCCCTTAGCTTTATACAAAACATAACCTTAACCAATTTATTTTGTTTGGTTTCAGTTCTTGAACAGTTTTCTTTGATCCTTCTTTTGCAGTACGCCACAATGACTTGAAAATGTTGTATTTCGAAATCAGATGGTTACGTAGAACCGCGCGCGTGTTTACAGCGCTGAAGCAAATTGACATTTCTAAGAATTTTTTAGGAAGCAAAAAAAATGTGAACGATTTTATTTAAGATTTTTGTCTCTTGTTTTTATGTGAAAGCGAGGACTAAATTGCGCCCAAGTTGTTACTAAGGTAGAGATCATCCACTCTAAAAATGCACGCTCCTCTACCTGCCTCACCCTCCCAAGCAATTGAGGTGTATACACGCAGTACATGACACCTGATAATCTTTTTTTTATTTTTTTTTAACAATAGACAGATCAAGTCGTAGCTGATTCATAATTTCTTGATCTATTCGCACTTACTGCACTACGCACTAAGTATGAGATAGGTATACATCTAGCAAGGTCGCGCGAACAAACAACACTCCTTCCATGTGTTATCTATATTCCTTGGCATCCATACACCTCTTTTGCTTGTGTGGGAAAGGCAGGTAGAGGGGCGTGCATTTTTAGAGTGGATGATCTCTAACGACTTATAAAATACTAGTGACCCGCCCCGGCTTCGCATGGGTGCACAGTGTTTCTCTCACAGAAAAGTATTGTGATTTCTTTACTAGGTAGGTATATAATGCATGTATACATATGCACATTTTATTTTATTCGGAAAATAAACAGTGTTACATCATTCTATAATTAAAATTACCTAAAATACTAATCACCAATAACATTCCTCTTGAATCACTACCTATTAAAAAAACCACATCATAATCCGTTGCGTATTTTTAAAAATCTAAGCATAGTGTAAGACCGAAAGTGGGAAGCGTCTTTGTTTTATACTTTGTAGTGATAACTCTTTTCAAATTGGTAGCACGTCGCTTTGCTCTCAACATTTATCAGGCACTCGTTACGCCAGGATTCGGATCGATTAACTCAGGTATCTGAATGCGCAAGTGCAGCAGATGATTGAACCATAACTCAACCATATTGTAGGTAAATGACCTTTCCGTAGCCCGGGCGAGCTGGGAATCAGTGCGTTATGGCAATATACTGCAGCTTTCAGATGGTATTTCTTGTTGTTCATACTGACTTTCGATGTGCTTGATGTATGTTGATGTTAGGTATTGTATTTGTTATTTTTTAATATGTTTATAAGCAATTCTTGTTGAAACTTTATTGACTTTCATAAAGGAAAACGCCTTTTATAAATACAAAGCGGTTCTTTTGTTAGCCTTTCTGAGGCGTACCTTAGTTAATGTGATTAGATAGATAAATCGTATAACCAACATCCGTTCACGTTAAAAAGCTCGTTGTATATCCAACAGACGGATTCTCATCACATCGTGTTCGCGGCTTGTAACTTCGGTTCGACGGCGCTGGTGACACGGAATGGCGAGTTGTTGATGTACGGGAAAGACACGCAGCACTGCGATAACCAGGGCATGGTGCTCTGCCTTCGACACGAGAAGGTCACTCAGGTGAGACTAGCGCAGAAACCATCCTACTTTTGGAAGTAGGTTAGGGTAAAAAGGTCAGTCAGCTTTGCTGATGGAGCTTTGGTCTCAAAATCGGCATAATCACAATAATTTTATTTTAACAAGCTTTTCATGAGGTCCACATGTCCCACATTAAAAGCACCAGCAGCTTTCGACCAATTAAGAATCATCGGTCCACACAGTAAAAAGTTATGAGGTGACTAACCATAACAAAAAAGTCGAATCGTGTACTTTTTTTGAAGTCGGTTAAAAAGCAAGAGCTGAAGACCATATTGTTGCCACTCATTCATTTATTTAGGACTTGATTTTCAAGAATCGGTTAATAAAAAGAGGAATACACAATAGCATTACAATTTATTGACCGATAGACTCATTTACCCTTTAACTTGTGTCCTATAAGGATGTGGCTGGATTGCGTCCACAGGTAAGTTTGCTTCTACAGAAACTAGGTATGTCTTTTTGTATAATTTTTGTAAAAAATAAATTTCTTATCTCATCATATCTGCTGAATATTATGCTTGTTGCATTCAAGCAACTGGTATAAAACATTCGTTGGGGCTTTGGTAATTAGGTCACCGGTGTCATTCTAGTCTGCAAGCTCTGACTGTCAATCGATATCCAAGCCATCTAGGTATCCTACTGGAGTACAGATGTATATGTAATCATATAACGGCGCACTCATGTAAACTCTCGAATCAACCAATTTTCGAAGTGAGTGCAGTTCCACCATTCGTTTCCTCTCTTTCTGTACCTAGCTCAATAAGTCGGGTAAGGTTTATGGGGTTATTATTTGCAAGGATCACCGATAGTCGTTTTACCGATAGTGCTTCCGTCCTTCGGGCGGCGCGTTAGGCTGCGTTTCCAGCCTTAACAGTCGTTCACGTTAAGGGAACGGTTAGTCATGACATGAAGAGGTAGGCGGGTGGCCTAAGGTTCAATCTTTCATTAAATTATCCTTATGCGGTTTAGAGCCGTTACGCACTGTCGACTTGTTGCCAGCGACTTAGTCGTCGTCAGTGCGTATAGCTTGAAGAGGTTAAGGGGGTGGCCTTAGGTTATTCTTTCATTGAAATTGTGCTTACGTTACGTGTTGCATACCACGAATTCAATGAAATGGAATCGCGCACACAAGGCAGGACTGATTTTACTGGACCATCGCGGAATCATACAAAAAATATGATCTCTGCATGAAACAGTGCCGTGAGGTGCCATGCTGATAGTCGTCATTAGACTTAGAGGGAATTAGGGACTCGCATCTATAATTCCTAGAAACATTATATATTAAGACTGTATCACATTATCTAAGGGAATCAAATCGCGTATGTGCGCGTCTGTGGAATTTCCGATATCCTGAAATAGATTTAGGTAAGTACCTTTTCCCTTATTTTATTGACCGTGATTTGAAAGGAAATCTACCGTGCCTTGGGATTATAGTTAGAGCTTGTTCTTTTCCTAATTTCCAATTTGAAGAAATAATAGAAATAATTTGTGCGTATTGTAACAATTCAACGTTTTTAAATTCCAGGTCGCTCTTGGTAAAGCTCACGCTGCTGCACTGACGAACTTAGGACAGGTTTACACTTTTGGCATCAACAACAAAGGACAGTGTGGTCGTGAATTTGGATATTCGAAAGAAAGTAAGTTTCAATTAATGTGCGTCTTCTATCACTTTTTTTCGCCACTTTTTATGCTTATCTTAAAGCTAAAAGGCTAATTTCCCTATGAAGATAGCATAATAACTGTCATTTGTAAATCATATTTATTTACTGAAAAACTAATCAATTTTAAATATAAATAAATATATAAATAATGCTGGACAATCCACACAGCACTATCTAGCCCCAAAGTAAGCTATTCAAAGCTTGTGTTATGGGTACTAGATAACTGATATATTTAATACATTATATACTTACATAGATAGATATTTTTTATTATACATAGAGATTCTTTAAAGTTTTAAAGAATGTCCCACAAGTCACAATATCCCAATTTTTTTTTCACTTAGCTAAAGTTTTAGAGAAAGTATAGCTATAACTATGCAACTACCCTCACTTATTTTTGATCCTGTTGAGCTACATCTGATTACGCCAGACTGACGTGGTATTGTTTGCAGAACACTTCCCCGCTCCGCAAGCCGAGGATGTGTCTGTTAACAAGAACGAAGTGAAGACTTGCCAAGGCTCGCACGCTTGGCAAACGGAGTATTGCCGCGTGTGCGTCAAATGCCGCGAGTGCACCGGCTTCGCGAACGCTTGCCACCTTGCCCATCTGCCTGCCAGGATACCCGGCGAGTGAGTATTGCACCGAATCCTATCCCCAACCAGTCATGCATAATTCAAGTCTTGAAGGTGCTCAAAAATAAGCATGCTTATTTTGAGCATGCTCAAAAATTAACCGACGTACGACCAAATAAGCATGCTTATGTGCACGACCTGTTCACACGAGGTTTTATTGAGCAAGGCTAGAAAAAAGCATGCTTTTAGCTCGAAAATAAGCACGTGTGTCAGTACCTTGACGCTACTCATCAAATCCTAATTTCCAACCGCATGCATAATGTTTTGCAACACTGTGTGCGAACACAAGCAGAACAAACAACAAATATTGCATATATTTTGTTATTTGTTCATAAATAATTGTTTTATCTATAAACCTTTTTAGAGGCGCCTTAGCCTGTAAAGTTCTAGTTAGGCGTTACAGCGGACGGCGCCGGTAGAAAGTTTTATATTGTACTAGCTAGCTGTAACTAGCGACCAGCCCGCGCGCCCCTGCTTCGCACGGGTGCACAATGCACATATCATGCATGTATTATACATATAAATCTTCCTCTGGAATCACTATATCTATTAAAAAAAACCGCATCAAAATCCGTTGCGTAGTTTCAAAGATTTAAGCATACATAGGTAGGGATATAGGGACAGAGAAAGTGACTTTGTTTTATACTATGTACCTAGTGATAAACCTATGACATGATGTAGAGCTGTATAGTTTGGATAAGTAAAAGCCCTAAGTGCTCTAACAGTTGCAAGACTTGTAAGACTTGAAAATAATATTGTCAATAAAGAACTTATGTGGTTCATTTGTTTGAAGCAAAGGTTACGTTTGTTCAGACGCTGTGGCTGCGGCGAGGGTGACAGCGGCTGCAGTGAGTGCGGCATCTGCCGGCAATGCGACGAAGGTTTCGTTGCGGCCGCGCGGCCCGAGCCGACCGCGCGGCGTCGCCGCCCGCAGCCTTCTCTCCTCTTGGAGGATGAGTCGAAACCACCCAACGAGGAACCAGACGCCGGTAAGCAATACTATGAACGCGAGGCGCGTTGTACGTTGTCCCCCATGTTGATAGCCATGAGATGGGACAAACAGAATTAGGTACACTATTCTCCCAGGCTGAATGGCGATCGTGAATGAAGCAGTTAATTACTCATGAAAACGTTCAGATTTGGCTTTTGTTAGAGAATTGAGGTTATTTATAGAAATCCGATTTATTATCAAAGCCAAGAGTTTTGTTGATTCATGGCCTTCAGTTATGGCTGGGTATGGCTAACCGCGATGAGAACCGTAGTGTAATCGAGGATGGATGGGAATCAAATTTTAGATCGAAGGCACTTTGATAGCCAGACATTTGTGTAATCGGGCCGCTGTTCTGGTTGCCTTAGTTTTCTTAACAGTTGGTGTAGAGGTGTGCCTGTTTCAGACAAGGATAGTAAAGCCGAAGAGCAGGCATCGGGCTCTGACGTGGAACGCGAGGCGGCCATCAAAGTGAGCAGTTTGCCCCCCGCGCGCATTGCCGTGCCCGGCGGACACAAGATAGTCAACATCTCCTGTGGCCTGCATCACACCATCCTGCTCACAGACCACGGTATGTAGAATAGAGATTTAAGAGTAGGTTGTAGAGCTCTTTGTGAAGGGCTCATCCGGGAAAGTACTACCACCACGCCTTTTTCTGTCGCCAAGCAGCAACGCTGGGTTTCGGTTTGAAGAGTGTGGTTGCCGGTGTAATTACAGGCACATAAGGCTTAACATCAGTATGCCTCAAGTTGATGGACGCAGAGCACTCCATCGTAGGGCACGTTCCTATTGTGTGTGGCTTACGAGACAATGCTTTGTTATAGGTAATGGTTACCTCTTAACATCATGTGGACCATCTGCCTGTTCCATCAACGGGTTGCATGAAAAAATTTAGATTTGTTCATACATTTATTGCACCAAAAACGATACTTAAGATAAAATCACTACATGGTATTAAATTAAAGTCGCTTCTCGATGTCTGTCTGTCCTTATGTATGCTTATCTTTAAAACTACGCAACGGATTTTGATGCGGTTGGTTTAATAGATAGAGTGATTCAAGAGGAAGGTTTATATGTTTAATAAATGCATAATAATAGTGGATACTTTGTGCATCCGTGCGAATCCGGGGCGGGTCACTAGTAATATCTAAATATATATAACTCAAAGGTGACTGACTGACTGACATAGTGATCTATCAACGCACAGCCCAAACCACTGGACGGATCGTGCTGAAATTTGGCATGCAGGTAGATGTTATGACGTAGGCATCCGCTAAGAAAGGATTTTGATCAATTCTACCCCCAAGGGGATAAAATGGGGGATGAAAGTTTGTATGAAACTTTGAATTCCTTGGCGCGAGCAAAGCCGCGGGTTCAGCTAGTAGATAATAAAAATAAAACGAGGGGTTTAAGTACATTTATTTATAAAGAAAATTACAATGAATTAAATATTTATAAAATGTTTGAAATACATAATAACACGGCTAAGCTATCTGCAGACCGTTACAAACTATTTAAAGTTAGCTCAATTGATCCAAACTAGTGCCTATCGGAAGCGTCTCCAAAACACTGGCTGCATTGTCACACTGAATGACAATGCTGATGTGCTGAGCCAGATACTCACCAGCCCTCGGGTCACGGTCAAGAGCACCGGTGGTCTAGTGGGAGTGACCCCGCCTTCCGATCGTAAGGTCGCAGGTTCGAATCCGGTCGTGCACCAATGGATTTTTCTATCGAAAAATTTATGTGCGCAAAGCCAGTGCTCTTAAACGGTGAAGGAAAACATCGTGAGGAAACCAGTTAGTATTCTAACAGCGGCGATGGGCTTGCAACCTGTCACGTATGGAATACTAACTACTGCAAAATGTGGGTATGTGTCAAAACTGCCAAATGTAATGTTTGGACGTACCTCTGACTACCCCCCTTAGACATCCTCAAAGAATCTTGAATTTAGTACCTACTTGGTACTGGGAGATCTGAAGGGATATCTACCGTGCCTGGGGATCAAAGTCGTGAAGCTGTTTCTGTTTCTTTTCCTCGGGTCACGGGTTCCCTCAATAAGTCGCCTAGATAAAATTTGGTGCGCCTCGGCATTCCATGCACCTAAAGGATATATCCTTTACCTAAATATCTGAGTGATTGCATTACATGAGTTTTAAAGAGACAGCTAATCAAGCTAACCAAATGTTCGGCGCAGGCGAAGTGCTGACGTTCGGTTCGAACCAGTACGGTCAACTAGGCGCTGGCGACATCGCGCCTCACCACAAGCTGGTAAAGGTGAAAGTGCCTAAAGCGGCCTCCGTCGCCGCCGGCAGCAATCACTCCGCTGTTTTGACGCGAGATGGAGAGGTCTACACGTTTGGCAACTATCAGGTAATGCATTCGACAGCCTTCACTGCTCAGTTGGTAGAAATCCTGCTTTCTGCGCCGTGGGTCGAGGGTTCGATCCCCACCGGAGAACAAACATTTCTGTGATGATCATAGATGTTTGTTCTCTGCCTAGGTGTATATTACAAGAACTTGTTTAAAAAAATGTTTTAAGTATATCAGCTATCTGGTTTCTCATATTATACCTAAGATACTTATGTACCTATGATAGTTCTGTACCTATGATAGTTCTGAAACTATGACACTTCTGTACCTATGGTAGTTCTGTCTGTACCTATGATAGTTCTGTACCTATGTCAGTAACAACGGTGTATTTATGACACTGTTTAATTTTTAGTGAAATCCTTTCCATCCAAAGGTTGTCTGGAAGAGATCTATTTTAGCGATAAGACTGCCCATTGTACTTCTCTAAACTTTTGCTCTTTCCTACTGTGGTGTGCAATAAAGAGTTTTCTATTCAATTCTATCTATTCTCAATGCAGAAGGGCTCCCTCGGCCGAGTGTCCGACGGCGATAGCTCCGGACGTGGTATATGGTACGCGACGCCCGCGCCCGTGCCGCGTATCGGCGCCAAGCACGCGTGTCGAGCCGTCTGGCTCAGCGCTTCCGCCGACCAAACCTTCATACAGGTCTGTCAGTCCGTCGTCAAGACTGACACACTCTTCAGTGCTACTATCATCGCTAATAGCACTACCATCAGTAAGTATCATACATAGTACCCGCGCCGGTATTAGGAAACCGGCATGTTGTATAGAACCTAAGTTCAATGTGTCAGCCAAGTGCTCGAAAGGAGCCTCTTGAAGCGCATTTAAATTCCTTTTACCATACTGTTTCGAAAGAAACTAGTTACACGAGAAGATGAAGTACCCGCGGTTTGCGATACGCGGCCGGCGTTCTACGAAATGCTGGTTTCCTCACGATGTTTTCCTTCACCGTTTGAGAGCACTGTGCACATAAATTTTTAAACAGAAAAAGCCATTATTGCTCGACCGGATGACGGACCTTAGGATCGGAATATGGTGCCACTACCACTAGACCACCAGTGCTCTGCATATTCATATCCGTAGACATTTTCTACTCTATACAATAAAAAAAAACAGCTTCACGACTTTGATCCCCAGGCACGGTAGAAATCCCTTCAGATCTCTCAGTACCAAGTTCTAACTCAAGATTTTTTAAGGATGTCTAATGGGGGTAGTCAGAGGTACGTCCAACACATACCCACATTTTGCAGTAGTTAGTAATTCCATACGAAAACCATACAATGACTATGCTATTTACCTGGCTAAGAACCGTGTTTTGATTGGTCCAGGGACCGTTTTAAAACACGTATCACTTGCCCACAGTTATCCTTCCTAATCAGCCGGAGCACACATTCAAGTGCGTGACGATAAATAAGAACGACAGTGTATGCAGCGCGTGGCCAGGGGCCGAGCAGGTCGACTTTGTGAACACTCTCGCGTGCCTCGACCCAC
Organism: Plemyria rubiginata; assembly: GCA_963576535.1. Lineage (NCBI taxonomy): Eukaryota > Metazoa > Arthropoda > Insecta > Lepidoptera > Geometridae > Plemyria > Plemyria rubiginata. The sequence continues at coordinate 2,779,598 of OY754905.1, forward strand.
AGTACGACGTTCTCTGGTGCTACCAGCCACAAATGCGAGTCATGAAATGCTACAACATCCTCGCATTCGACTCCCACAAGCTGCAGCGCTGCTGCAACCCAGATCTAGACCCGTCCGAGAACGTAGAGTTCGGCTATCCCAGCGTCGGCACAATGCGCCGTTTGGAAGACTTTAAGAACTTGGAAAACTTTGAGCTGATCTGCAACAATGGCGACAGACCGGTTGATAACATCGCTCTGGCGGACATGTCCATTTTAAATCAAGAGCTTGCAATCCCTACGATACATGGTGCTTGGGTAACAAGATTGCATATTGCTATGCATCTACTAGGATGTCTGGATTCACTCATTTACGTCCATGACAGCAAGTTAGTACTCTCATCATTTCACTTGTCGCTTCTCAGAAAACAAACTCTTCCCTTGGGCATTGCATAATTAACTCTACAATAAAAAACTGATTACACATTAATTAAATTCTATGATCTCAGATAATAAATATGTTTATTGAAATGAGAGTATTTATAATGTTCTGCTCATGCAAACCTTTTTTTTTCAGACTTCATATTATAGAATGTAAACGCGAAGTTATAACCTCACCGATCGCCCCTCTCAAGGAGGATTGGTTGACAACCACTAGATTTGAGAACCACGGAGGTGGCTGGGGCTATTCGGGCCATTCCATTGAAGCTATAAGATTTATGTGTGACACTGATATAATTCTTGGTAAGTCAACTTATTTAAAATAATTCAATAAATGCGGTTCAGTTATAATGTAAGCTGATTCGACTGGCGCAGTCGGACTGGATAATAATGCAAAAGAGTTAACTGAATAATTTTGTCTTGAATATAAAAAAGCTGTTAAATAACTGTTAAAGCCGGTAGTCTTAAAAACAAAGTACTTGCTAAAAAGCTTACTTTGAACTCGCAGGTGGGTACGGCTTGTTTGGCGGTCGCGGCGACTACACTGCTCGGATAAAGTTATTCGACATAGGCCACGATGGCGGCGACCAGGAGGGCGACGGCGAACTCATCGCGGAAAGCGAGGAAGTGGTGTATGAGTGCGCGCCGAGAGATCGATTCCCGGTCATGTTTGACTCCGCGATGCCTTTGATCGTGAGTAATAATTACTCCTGTCTACGATATGTCTTACGCAGGGCGCAAACTTGGACACTTTTGTGTCTTGTGTCATACGAGCTACCAATGAATATTTGATTTCTGTAGAACCAGCATGAAATCATTCACTCCCTGCGCATACTTGTGTCCAGTTGCTTCCACTATCATTCGACCAAATAGAGTTCGGTGTCGGTAACTGGAAACTAAAAGTGTCTACGTTTGCAGCGCCTAATACAGCTCAGCTCAAACAGCTTTCCAATTCTATAAGTACAGAATTAACAAAGTTGTATCTCGTTAGGCTTGCCGCTGGTACGTGGCGTGGGCGTGCATCAACGGTCCGTCGTCGGACTGCGGCTCGGCCGGCCAGGCGATGGTGATAAGCGATGACGTCGGCTTCCACTTCAAGACGTCGAAGAAGTCCAACAACGGCACTGACGTCAACGCCGGCCAGATCCCCAGTCTGCTTTACAACCTCGCCGGGAGCGACCATTCCGTCCCGGCCAGGGTCGTTGACATCGGTGAACCCATCATAGCGCTCTCCAGAAACCTCTCCCGGAAAGTCACAGTACCTTGCTTCAAATACATCATCCTACTACTATCCTGGAGCTGGGAATCGTTCAGAGATGGTCTTCTGTCGACCAACGGTCAAATCCCCATTAACTATGAGAAGCTGTTCATGATAAAATACCAGAAGCAGTTGGTCTATTTGATCCGAGCGTGCTTGCGTCTCTCCAAGTCCTACGTCCGCGAGATCTTCCCGCAGAAAAGTAAGAAGCGGCTCACGCACGAGTACATGATGTATTTGGAGTCGATTGGTGAAGTAAAGAATTTAATTCAGGCGATCATGGCCGAAGAAACGCCGACCTGCTCGAAACTCCCGCGCCGCTCGTCCAAAACAAAGATCAGATCATGCTTAGTTCAGTTGGCGTTGGAGATGACTACTGCCATCTTGAAGGAGGCTCTTGAGACTTCTACTGCATGCTTCCACGCATTCTTCCCGACGCCCGCTTTGAAATGGGGTCATCTATGCTCGATGCTGCATAATGTCAGGGTATGTATTTAAAACTGACATTTCCGAGTCTCAACTAAACCATGTTTTAATCATAATTATTTCCTACAGAATGGTAAAGTGCCTGCTTCACAAATCCGTGAGTTAACTGCAACTACAGCAGCACTATGCTCTTCGCGCAGCCTCCGAGATGTGTTGCACTACATCGTACCTATCACACAAAGCCATCTGGCTAGCGAAGAGAAGAAACGCCGCCCTGACAGCAAGGTATTCCGACGAACGAATATGTATGGAATTGTATGAATAGAGTATAAAACCGTTTCGCTTGTTATTGTATAAATTGTATGTTACGTATGTGTTTACTTTGCAGGTACTCAACAAAGATGTGGCCTTGAATAAATCTCCCATGAAATCAGCTACCATGCCGCGGTCTGCTTATTCGCAAAAGCCGCCGCCTATCCCGCCGCGGGCGAACCAAAAAGATCCAAAGGTAACACACACACACACATATCCACAACAAATCTGTGAGGCAACGCCACTGCGGCGTTAGAGGTGTCGAACCCACACGCAGATTGCTTTTTTATATTTGATAGACAGTCTTTTGGCCACAATCTCACCTGATGGTAAGCGACGATGTGGCCGACGATGAAGCAGAACGGTCTAGAAGACACCTATTCACTCTTGCCTTGAAGAGGCCCAAATTGTAGCGATCAGGAAAGACAGACGACGGCAATGAGTTCCACTCATTGGCGGTTCGCATAATAAATGTGGACGCAAAGCGCTTAGTGCGAATGGGTGGTATATTTACTAGGTATGGGTGGTACTGAGCCGTACGCCTTATCGTCCTGTGGTGGAAAGGAGATGTAGGTATTAAGTCGTGCAGTTCCTGATTTAGATTCCAGTTAGTAGAGGTAGGTGACAAATAAGGTATTATATAGCACAGCCGCTATGTAACATTAGTCTAACGCACTTAAGAGCTTGGAGGCAGGTGGTCGCAGCTTCGTGGTCGCAAGTCTAGGTCTGTCTCTGCCCGGAATCGTCTTCAGGCCCAAGACAGGTCGTTAGGCCGGTAGGTTCGGTAGGTGTCTACTGTGCCGTGCCGTTGGTAGGACGCCGGCAGGTGGGTACTCCGGGATTTTTGGTGGTGATTTACATTAGTGAATCTTTTCTAGCCATTGCTCCAGGTTTGTCAATATTCTGCAAACATTAAAACTGATGTGTTTTCCAGCCGTCTACGTCCGGCAACAAAGATAAGCGGCACGACCACAACGAATGGAACGTTCTCGACGTGATACCCAAGTTCCTCGACATTGTCCTGAATCCCATCAAGCAGCAGATGATGACGCGGCAATGCGGCCAGCCGCACGACCACGGCGAGATCAAGCAGAACGAGGCGCTCGCCGACTACTGCTGCAAACTGATTGTGCGGATTGTGGCGGAGCTCTCTTACAGCGCTAGTAATGTTAAAGTGAGTCACATAACACGCATTATATAATTAAAACTAGCGACCCGCCCGCGCGCCCCTGCTTCGCACGGGTGCACATATCAGGCATATATTGTACATATAAACCTTCCTCTTGAATCACACTATCTATAAAAAAAATGCATCAAAATTCGTTACGTAGTTTTAAAGATTTAAGCATACAAAGGGACATGGGGACATAGGGACAGAGAAAGCGACTTTGTGTTATACTATGTAGTGATAGTGATCAAATTACAGGTCTAAAGAGTTACCCTTTATTCATATTGGTGGCTGAAATCTCAATTAGTTTATCAGAACGATCCTCTTTTTGTGGTGTCTTTCGAATAGTGTGGTGAAAGGACTTTAAGTGCTTCCTTTCGAGCACTTGACACGTCATGTTATAGAACTTATTAGGTTCTACAACGTTCTTTCCTTGCGATGTTTTCCTTCACCATTTGAGAGTACTGGCATGTGCACATAAATTTTTGAACTGAAAACTCATTTGTGCACGACCGGTTCTGAACCCTCGACCGACGATGATCGGAAGGCAGGGCGGGGCTGCAACCATCTAGATCACCTGTTGCTGTATCATTTCGTTGGCATGAAAGTGACAGTGATAAGTATACTCAGAGCCGCTATTAGATGGCAATATGAATAAGGGCCTAAAGAGTAAAGACTATATCTACTAGATCTATGGCTATGATCGTCATCATCATCATCTCAGCCCGGTGTCACCCACTGCTGGGTATAGGCCTCCTTCATTTTCTTCCAGCCTCCTCTGTCCTTTTGGCTATGATCTTACCAAATAAACCTCTATATATATATAAACCTCTCATTATATCAGGACATGGAATCCGCCACAATAAAGGAGATGCTAACGCCGTCTCGGTTCATGCGTGTGAACACATCCCGTTCCTGGAACACTGGGAATGGCAGCCCTGATGCCATCTGCTTCACTGTGGACCGGCCGGGGGCGGTGCTAGTGGGAGTGGGCGTTTACTGCGGCTCCGGCACTTACGAGTACTCGCTGGAACTGCTACACGATATGAGGGTACGTCATGCCATCTCCCTCCTCAGCGGATTCAGCCCCATTTTCAATTTCAATCTGGTAAATGGGAGTTGGTGATTTCATAATCTTCTATCAACCTTAGAATTTCATAAATCTGGATTTTGATGTGAATGTTTGTTTCTCGTTTAACGCGCCTCATAATCGCCTTCCTGTCCTTATCCCATGCTAGATGGGGTCGGCACAACAGGTTTTACTCCACCACTCTCCTTTATCATTCGTCACTAATGTCATCTTTCACACAGTCCATCCATCTCTTCTTTGGCCTACCGCTCTTTCTAAAACCAAACACATCCATATAATAACACTCCACACACTCATGACATGCCCATGCCACGCTAATCTATTACTCTTTAACTTATCCGTCGCATGCGCTACATTCAAACTTCCTCTAACGGTCTAACACGCTTGTAAAACTGATTTTGATTAAACATAGACTTGATAAAGTTATGACCTGGAGCCTTATTGTCTAACTTGAAGCCCATTACCATGGCGATATTCTGGGTTTCAAGTGTCAAACTTTCTGTACTACATATCAAATTCATCTGTGACATTACGATACTACATATTATTGTCTCATCTGTGCCGATTACGATTACTAGCGAGTTAGACAATTAGGCCCCAGGACCAGCGTCAGCTATACTGTCTATCTCCGTGAATGAGTGTTAAATAAAAACATTTATATGAACAGTTGAACGCGGGCACAGACGAGGCAACCACTTCCAACAGTTGGGTCAGCATCGACATACTCCAAGGAACTTTCGATGCAGCAGACTGCCAGAACGACATGGCTCTGATCAAGTTTGAGAAGCATATACATCTCAAGGTTAGCCAAAATAATAATCTAAAACACACCGGATAGAGCTTTGGCACTCCAAAAAATCACTACATAGTATGAAACAAAGTCGCTCTCTCTATCCCTATGTCCCTATGTATGCTTAAATCTTTAAAACTACGCAACGAATTTTGATGCGGTTTTTTTTATAGATAGAGTGATTCAAGAGGAAGGTTTATAATTATGTATAATACATGCATGATATAGCAGAAAAACAATGTGCACCCGTGCAAAGCAGGGGCGCGCGGGCGGGTCGCTAGTAACTTAATAACTTTAGTAGTAATAATAACTTTAGTAATAATCCGGATACTTAAAAAAAAAGTGTGTAATAATAAGGTTTCTGAAACTGAACATAATTTTTAGCGTTCCGTACCCAAATGGTAAAACGGGACCCTATTACTCCGCTGTCCATCTGTCACCAGGCTGTATCTCATGAACCGTGACAGTAACAGTTGAAATTTTCACAGATGATATATTTCTGTTGACGCTATAACAACAAATACTAAGACACTTAGACACTTAGACACAGAATAAAATAAATATTTAAGGCTCCTATACAACAAACGTGATTTTTATGCCGTTTTTATAGCTAATGATACGGAACCAGAATGCCGGAATGCCAGTGCTCTTAAACGGTGAAGGAAAACATCGTGAGGAAACCAGTTAGTATTCTAACAGCGGCGATGGGCTTGCAACCTGTCACGTATGGAATACTAACTACTGCAAAATGTGGGTATGTGCCAAATGTAATGTTTGGACGTACCTCTGACTACCCCCCTTAGACATCCTCAAAGAGTCTTGAATTAGTACCTACTTGGTACTGGGAGATCTGAAGGGATATCTACCGTGCCTGGGGATCAAAGTCGTGAAGCTGTTTCAGTTTCAGTTTTTTTGATACGGAACCCTTCGTGCGCGAGTCCGGTTCACACTTGGCCCTAAGTACTACCTCAACTTGCAGGAAGACCTCCGCTACGCCCTACGGTTCTGTAACCACGGAGGTCGCACTTCAAGCGGGGACTGCGGGCTGCCGTCGGTAAAGGGCCCCGATGGAACCACTTTCCGATTCGCGTCCTGCTCTTTGAGCTTCAACGGAACCACACTAGCGAGAGGGCAGATACCCTGTCTTATTTACTGCGGGTACGTATTTAGGAACCCTGTAGTTTGCATGTACATTTTTTATACAACTAATCGATGAAACCAGCATATGGCCCACCTTATGTTATGTCGTAACCATCACCTATAACAATGCATTGTCTCGTAAGTCACGCACGATAATAACATGCCCTACGGTGCACCGCCCTGCGTCCATCTACTTAAGGCATACAGATGTTAGGTCTCGTGCCTGTAATTATACCGGCGCGGCGGCGACCACACTCTTCTTCTTATTCTTCTTCTTACTCTCTTTATGAAATAGCAACGCTGCTTGGCGGCTGAAAAAAGCGTATGGTACTTAATACTACCCCGGACGAGCACTTCACTTCTTAAAACTATCTTCTATCAAGCCACAAACTAAGCCAAAGCTTGTAATATGGGAACCAGATAGCTGATATAATACTTAATATACCTACTTGTTTTTTGTAAATACATTCTTGCAATACATAATAACACTCAGACAGAGAACAAACATCTGTGTTTATCCACAAATGTTTGTTCTTGATGGGAATTGAACCTCCGGCCTACGGCGCAGAAGGCAGAGCTACTACCAACTGAGCTATGAAGGCTATCTTGACGAAAGATACGTCGAATCCTGCATCAGTGATGCAAAACCTACCGATTTTTCGGTAGATCTACCGAATTTGAGAATGATCGACCGAAATACCGATTTAAGGTCTGAATCTCCCGATTTTTGTATTATGTAAGATTTAAAGGTAATCTTAAGCTTACTTCATACAAAAAGGTTAGTTGGAAAAGAGAATTGTTAATAATGTCTTAGATAATTTTGTTAATATTGATTTTAAGCGTCAAAAAATAAAATGTCAGCACAGAGGTGGTTTGATTTGATTTAGTATGTTTAATTTAGTTATGGTACTTTTATGTTAAGATTTGAAAATGTTTCAAATTTGTATGAATAAAATTGTGATAATTTGCAATAACGTATTAATTTTTTGGTTAGTTTGTACCGCCTTTGTTTACCTTTCTAAAATATAAAAAATTCTAATACCGAATTTTTCGATTTTTTACTTGCAAACCTTCCGAAAAACAGATACTTGGTTTTGCAACACTGTCATGCATATCAACATTCACTCAATCTTTGCCAGGATAGCAACGAGGAGCGTCGAGCAAGCGGTGGACACAACAGACGCCCTGATCGCCGCGCTGCGAACCATCACTCTGCGCGTCTCCTCGCTCGTTCTAGAACGTTCCGTGGACTTGTTCCGGACGCTTCGCAACGAGCTCACTACGGAGGACCTGCGCCGCAACGCGTCCGTGCTGCAACAGTCGCCGGCCGTCAACGTACTGATACCCAACGTGCTGGCCAATCTAGAGGGCGTCGACGACTCAAAGGTACTTCTAGAATATGCTATCTGAGGAAAAGAAATGGCACAAGTTGATCACACTTAGACCCTGAATACACACCTTGATTGAATGGCATTAAGTTGGGCACACTAAGTGACCCTGCCGTCCGATCGTTTATTTATTTTAAAACAGTTTGTACAGTGAACAGTTGAAATGGGTGTTAAAGTTGAGGTCGTTGGGATGACGTTAGGTCGTAGGTTTTAATCCGGTTATGCACCAATGTTTTTTCCGATTGAAATATTAATGTGCGCAATGCCGTAGTGAAGGAAAACATCGTGATGAAACCAGTTAGTATTCTAACAGCGGCGATGACCTTGCAACCTGTCACTTATTGAATACCAACTGTTGCAATTCTGTGTGTATGTGGCAAATTTAATGTTTGGACGTACCTTTGACTACTCCTTTAGACGTCCTCAAAGACTGGAGTTATTTTCAGTTTATCTGAGAAAATAACAGTCGTGGGTATATTGAATTCTTGTCCCTCAAATGCTTTGTGTGATGGTGATGGTTACCACAGATTGGCCGATCGGCTAGTTCCATCAATTGGTTGTATTAAAAAAATCTGAATCGATTCCTAGCAGCAGTTCTTTTCCAGAGCATAATAAAGCTGCTGGAGCTGATTCATCAGCTGTTGCCGCATGTGACCGCAGTTAACACGCTAGTGCCGAGTCCGGATGAGTTCACGACCACCACGACCAGTTACTACACTTGGATCGAGAGCGAGCATCCCTACCGACCTTCCACAGTCAGCAACAAGAGGTAACGTCCGTCTCAATTCAAAAAAGTAGGGCACGCAAACTTTAAGCAGTAAACCTAACTAAACGGTGTTCAAAAACCATGGTGAAATCAAGAAATTAGACATATTTTCGGAAATTAAGGGCTTTATATGACACCTAAACAAATGTAAAACACCTAACAGTCATACATTCATAATACACTAGCTGCACTTCGCGGTTTCACCCTCGTAGTTTTAAATTCCGGTATTCCTACGGGATAAAAAGTAACCTATATGCTTTTCCAGACTATAATCTATCTCTGCGCCTAATTTCATTCAGATCCGATCAGCAGTTCTGGCTTTGAGTAACAAACATCAATCCATCCATCCATAGTTACAAACTTTCGCGTTTATAATATTCGTAGGATGTCACAGTAACATAATAACCCTGCTTATAAAAGCGCTGGACTAAACACATTTGAATGTAAGTGTAACTGTTATTTCTGCGACCACAGGGTGCTATTCCCCCCGAACATTGCCTGGATCGTGCTTGAGATGGATCCGCGCAGCTTGACGGCACAGCCAGAGGACACTTTGACTATATACGCGGTTGCTGGAACACCTCGACAGCGATGTCACTGTCAAAATGACGTACGGGTAGCAGACCCACCATTCCGTAAGGTATACAAGGTAGATTTCATTCTAACACTCCATTCACTCCGCTCGCTTTTCATTAGCCATTATCCCGCACACTTACATTCACCCCGTTTGCTAAGGTATTATTTGTGCTTGAATAAAACAAGGTTTTTCTATGCCCCGGTTATTCTCTATTCCCGTCGATTGAAACTGTCAGACTTGCGACAGACAACCCGACATGACAGATACTAAAATGACTGCCGACTCGACTGACCGAACTGTGAATTGCGGCGGGAATATTTAAATAGGTTACAACCTACTTATACTATCAGATATTATGTAACATTTCAGGCAGCTCTGAAGACATAGGTACATATAACTGATCATGCTTATGCTTAAAATCCTATTAACTGGTAACAATCGATACCGGTAGTCAAATCATACAAGAGCTCGCTGAGCTCAGCTTGCGTACTAATAAAAAAGTATAGAATGTATGCTTAGCTTAAATACTACTAATAAAGTAAATGACTAACATAAAGACATAATGGATTATCAAATTAAACCTTGTTTCTAAATTTAACCACCTTTAAAATGGAGCCGTTTGCGTGTGGTGGTTGCAAGTGGTAACCCGTTTTGCATGCACCTTTAGATTTTACATGTTTTGAGTATCTTGCCTTTTAAAGCCAGAGTTTTGTATTCGTAATCAGTGAAATAATTATGTAAAAACGTTTTATAAACTAAATAATAAAACCGCGTTCACACTGTACAAATTCGAAGTTCATCTTTTGCTCGGACTTTGGTGTTGTACGTTGTGGGTTGGTTGGTGTTGTAATATGTGTTTTCTCGTACAGAAAGTAGTTCAGCTCTCTTCGGATGGAGAGTTTGAGGAGTTGGATGAAGAAGGGGACAATGAAAACACGTGCATGCATTTCAACTGCACCTATGTCAGTGTGACACCCAAGCTCGCTAACCTGTAAGTTAAGTGATATGAATAAAGATTATTTTGTCTAATCATTTCACCTTAAATGAGGCCAATAGACTTGAAAAGTCGTTTCAGTGTATTTATTTTCCTATTTCATGACCTCTATTAGCATCGTTTTTAGGCATGTTTTGTTTTACAATTCGCAGCGCTAGCGAGTGGCCCCAGAAAGCGCTAGTGATACCCGGTAACGAAGTCATATTCGCCCTGGAAACGGCATCTGACTACCTCTCTGAATATAACAAGTCACAAAGGTAAACACTTTGATAAAACATAAAGGGCGTTTTGATAGAGCGCCATCTTGTTGTAACTGCATACTCTTAAAAAATCTTAGAAAAATCTTGTTGCTACTTTACTTCTACATGCAATCTTGCTAGTAAAGGTTACCAACTTAATTATTAAAAATATAGATGGCCCTAATCAGGCCGCCATCTTGTTTCAAGTACTTTGTTAAAAATATAGATGGCGCTAGTAGTAGCTTTCGAAAGATTAGAAGATGCTGGTGGCGCTGGTATTTCCTCCTTACTACCTATCCTAGAAGAAAGCTTTGACAACATACATATATATATAACATTTGGGTAACCTACCTGATTATACTTAGCTCAAAAAAAAATAAAGCATAAGTGATCGCTTATATTGTTGGAGCCGTTACTTATTCGAACTGAAAGCTATGTAAGAGCCAGATACCTTTGACTGCCCCTCTCATCTAACTCATTCACAAGCTAAAGTACCTACCGAGCGTATTTTTATTTTCCATTTCGTTCACCCGTCACATCCATTCTAGCGAGGAGGTCCGCTTTGGTTACCGATGCCTGTGCTCCGGGTATGAGGACACGCCTCTGACGTCACAGCGGCAAGGCATAGTCGCTCTGGAGATGGAACTGGTGTACGCGGGGGCTAACTGCGCGTCCAAACTGCTTGCACCCGACTTGGATGTGCCTCCGATGGTCTTCTGTAAGTTCATACGCGTGCAGGACTTGTCGGCCAGTCATTTGCTATTTAAACTATTTTAAACACATTTTGACGGGCTCAAAGACATTTTATTTCATACTAGTTGCGCCTCGCGGTTTCATCCGCGCAGATTTAAATCTCGGCATTCCCACGAGATAGAAAGTAGCCTACGTGCTATTCCAGACTATAATCTATCTCTCTGCTAAGTATCATCCAGATCCGTTCAGCCGTTCCAGCGTGAAAGAGTAACAGACATCCATCCATATTTACAAACTTTCGCTTTTGTAATTTTATAAAATTCATAAAAATAGCTAAAGACCATTTACACGTTTTCGCATAGTGTAGTAGTAGTAGTAATAGTAGTAGGATAATAATAATAATATAAAGTTATTTCCATAAAGAATTACAAGTTACAGGTAAACAGTTTGGTTTCTTAGTAGGTGATTCCCAAACTAGGCGAAAAACCTGTATCTTGGGTCTCAGGAGTACAAGTTACCATGGTATTTTTCAGTTGCAATTGGGTGATTACCTATTAGAGAAGCATGTTATGGCGAGAGGTTAAGCTAAGTTTATGAGTTAACAAGCAAAGATTAAAAAGTTTAATAGCAATCAAAAGAAAAACAAGAAAATGAAAAATATTTATTACTAGAAACTTTACCTTTTAGAACGGTGAACGTTTATTTGCCCTAATTTAAGCTGCCTCTGTGTACCTAACATAACATCAAGCCGCAACGAACATACTTTCGCATATATTATAATTATTGCAATGCTTATAGATTTGTTACTCTAGAACCAGATTATCATGAACTCCGTTTTTTTATACAACTTGCAGATGTAACAGGCAGATGGCCCACATGATGTTAAGTGGTAACCATCAACTATAACAATGCATTGCCTCGTAAGTCAAGGAACGTGCCCTACGCTGCCTGTAACTACACCGGCGACTACACTCTTCAAACCGAAACACAGCAACGCTGCTTGGCGGCAGAAAAGGGCGTGTTGGTAGTTAAGTACTTCCCCGGCCGAGCCCTTCACAGAGATATCTCTACAGCTCTTAATAAGTCTGGATCGAGTTAGCCTCTTCTTTTCCAAACACTCAAACATGTTGCAGTAAAAAACTTTATAATCTGTACAAACCACAATCAAACCACAGTGTGACTCGTGGCGCATGAATATGAACAAATCTCATTTTGCAGTAAGACCACAGGGCATACTGGTCAAAGAGTGTAAACCACAATGCGAGAAGTGACCCATAAATATGAACATGGAATTAAAGTCCAATTTGAAAGTAATATATTTTTTCTTGGCAAGAAATCTGCATTGGAACATAGCTATATTAGCCACACATAGAAACAGGAAACAAACTTGAATCAAAGAGTAGATTCTAGAGGATTCCATTGTTTGCTTATTTACTTTGAAGTAATATTTTCGTAGTTTGATGTTTTTTGATAATAATGTACCTAATTTTTAACAAACATTAAATTTAAAAATTAAGGTAAGTACCTTACGTTTACTATTTGTACATCAAGTGATAGTGTTATCATTTTGGTCAACTGTTATAGATAGATAAAATTCTTACTTTTACTTATTTTGAACTCATTTTTATTTAAATCAAAATACCTATATGTTGGGGTTTTAATCAAAATCGGTAAATTATCGTTGGTCGCAAAAGGCTAGGTAGCGATGATTGGTATTCTGCGAACGCCTGCTTAGACAGACAATGGCATCGAAACACCTGCAGCGTCGCATTCTCTTCACTGGAGTTTCCGGACGTGGAATTTTCATTGTGTAATACTCTGTCACGTGATATCAAACGATAAAAATATTCCAAGTTCAGCTCATTGAATCCACTATGAGACAGCTTGACTTGGAAAGTCTAGGAACGGAACTAATTCGACAAGCGTGTGTTTCGCATAGCAAGACCGCTTGTGAGTGAGTGTGGAAAATGTATGGAATTGTGCGCCCTTATCATTTTCATAACTCTTTTTCTAAACCTTAAAGTTCTAAATAGTGGGATGAGATCCTTTATTTACTGAGTTTACACCATACGGCATACGCAACAAAATAGTTTGCGAATATGTGATTGCGCAAAGTTTGAAATGACTATATCGAAGTTCAAGGGGCAGTGTTTTCGCTGAGTGATCCCAACAAGTATTTCACACCCAGTCTAATTATTGCAAAAAAAAAATATATTATATAGACGTAAATATAAAATAGGGAGGTAATACATGTTACACAATATGAAAAATAAAATGTTCCGAGTCAGTTTACTATTTTAATTACATAGGTTTCTAGCGTTATCATCATCATCAGTCTAAAGAAGTCCACTGCTGGACATAGGCCTCCCCTATACGTTTCCAGGAAGAACGATTCTGAGCTCTTTTCATCCATCGACTTCCCGCGATCAACAATGTCGTCAGTACATCGGGTAGGGCGCGCTAATACTAAATAAACTTTTCAAAACATTCGCATTTATAATATCGACGACCTCAGTGGCGCAGTGGCGAGAGTCCGCCTGCGACGCAAGAAGTTGCTTGTTCGATTCCCATCTCGGAACAAATTTGTTTACCTACGTTCTGCAGAAATTTCTTCCGTTTGTCTGGGTGTTTTCTATGTACAGTAAAAATGTCTATCTATGTAAGTATATAATATATTAAATATATCAGTTAACTAGTACCCATAACACAAGCTTTGACTAGCTTACTTTGGGGTTAGATGGTGCTGTGTGGACTGTCCAGCATATTTATTATTATTGTTAATATTAGTTGGCGATGTTTATTTATTGAATTGACAAGCGCAACCTTCGGCAGCCACCCTGGTGGACGTCCAGATCAACCCGATGAGCGAAGGCGAGGAGCTGCAGCCATCAGACACGAGCGAAGCACTTCTCCTGTCCCGCGGCCTCGAGCTATCCTCGCCACTGTCGGTGCACCAAGTCCTCGACGGACAGTCGCTGCTTCGGTGAGTACCAACCTACCCAACAGTCCAACTACGCCGATGGCGGAAAGCTCTTCGAATGACCGGCACATGTTTGAATCCCACATGGCTGATAACTTGCGATGTTATAAGATATTATGAACAATTCGGATTATCCGGAAATATCCTACAGTGATGAGAACGTTCCAAGTAGATTCAAGTTAAAAACTTCGTATGTCGAACGCTTGGTAAATTTAGTTATGTTATTGTTCATTGTTGTTTTTGAAAATGATTCCTGATAATGAATTATTTTATTTGTAGCTCTTGTCATCTAAATTTCCAACATACCTATCTCTTCTAATTAAGTCATTGTGCCTCTCGTCCTAAAACGGCGGCGTCCGTTTTTATACTTGTCACGGGTCTCTGCGTGACTCACAAGGGTCACTAATAATGTAAAAGGACTACCTACTCGTAGTTTGTAGCTTGGAAACACGTGGCACATTCCCCAGGTCACTGGTCATAGTGCGGTAACATTGGGATCATTATTAGTGTTATTTAGTCATTAAATTGCTGTATATGTAGGATAGGTGGCGCACAGAACGAGGTCTATTAAATATTTTTGAATGATTAATTTTCGACGACCTCTGTGGCGCAGCGGACGAGAGCCTACCTGCGACGCAAGAGGTTGCGGGTTCAATTCCCGCCGATTTTGCCGCCGAATTTGTTCCGATGGTCTGGGTGTTTTCTATATATAATAAAAAATATCTATCTATGTAAGTATATAATGTATTAAATATATCAGTTATCTAGTACCCATAACACAAGCTTTGAGTAGCTTACTTTAGGGCTAGATAGCGCTGTGTGGATTGTCCAGCATTATTTATTTATTTATTTATTATTTATTGATCACCGTATGGCGGTTATTTTATTTAAATGCTGAGTTTAAATACTGAGTTTGCTCTGAACAAGGTCAAGCAAAGAGAATTAGAATAAGCATTGTGCAATCAATAGAAGCAATAAACTCATGATCAAAAGAGGCAATTTACTACAGACGGTACAATTTTTCCTTGTGTTTGCTTTATAAAGGATTCGTTTAAAATATCGAGGAAAATCTGTCCCTGTATTAGACATAGGTATATTTGGAAAACAAGGCCTCACAAAAATTCTAGGTTTGATCCAGTCTTATGCTGAGATAGACAATATGGCGCTATGTAAAAAATAGAGCTATGGTATTTTACTATTTTGCATTTTCTTTCTTGTGGCTGAGATCTCCGCAGTTTAGTTAGATAGACCTTTAACAAAGCAAAACATAAAGAGTATTACAAGGGTGATCGATCAGTAGCACATTTCTTCCATACAAACAATAATGTACAAGCTACTAGCACTATGACCTCTTAAATCAATCCGCACCGAGATAAGGGGAGATAGATAACGCTGGTGACACCGCGCGGTCTCGAGACGGTGGTAGGGATCAGGAGTTTGCTTACACACATTTCAAATAATTGTTTGTATGATTCCTTGATAGTCGTAGATTTTAATATTATTTTTCTTGTGCAAACAATCACATTTTGTATCAATACAAAGTGCTAATGCCCATTGCTGGATATAGACCAGCCTCATAATTATGTGAGGGAGTTTTCTGTAGTCTCCGTATTTGGCATGTGGACTTTAATATTTTAGGAGACTGAAATACACTGCAGTGAATCTATCTTGTCTATCCCCCATTCTATGTTTAAGGAGACAAATGCACAACAGTGAATCTATGTTTCTATCTTCCGTTTTATTTTTTGGGAGACAGAAATACACCACAGTGAATCTATCTTGTCTATCCCCCATTCTATATTATAGGAGACAGAAATACATAATAGTGAATCTATCTTATCTCTCTCACGTTATATGTTTCAGAAGACTGAAATACACAATAGTGAATCTAGCTTGTCTATCTCCCATTCTCTCTATAAGACTTTACTTGCATGTTTTTTTTTGTGTAAATCCCATGCAAATCGCACAAGTACGAGTAGTAGCTCAATTTTTTCTGGCAGTTAGGTAAGACGTATAATCTTCTCAATTTATTCTTTTGGACTAAGATTAGAAAAAAACATTAAATCTGCTTATTATAAAATTATTTGAACGATTCTATAGTAAACTAAGCATAAAACAAGAACAGAATATAAAGCTTGCCATCTACTCAAGACTTACTAGAATTTCTGTAACAAAAATTCAAGAGATTTTACTATATAAAATAAATAGAAAAATTGTGCTGTTTTAAAATAAATAGAATATCCACGTAAACATGTTGATAGAAATCTTTTGAGCGTTGAAATATTGCGCGCATAGTAAATTGCAGGCTCAATGTGATCTTTCTGCGATAAAAAGCGAACCGGCCACAAAGATGAGGATCTAAGGTACCTAGCACAATATAACTTTGTCCTAACATATCACGTGAACAAGCTTATTCATGAAATTATAGCTGCTTGGAAACATTGTTGCTGAGTGGAGTTTGCTTTATTGATTGAAAAACAATGCAACGAAACGTTAAGTGTCTTGATAGGTACCGGGAACAGTTCATGCATTGTGTTAAAATATACAATTGATGACTTCATTAAGAATAGAGAAAAATGTACGTGGAATGAAGCCGAACCTTTACTACTCTTTGTTTGCGTTTATTTAAATTTCTATGTTAGATCTAAAAATCTATCTACATTATTCTTACAGTTAAGTATAAATGTAAAAAATAATAATAATAACGAAATAAAAAATTTAAGGCAATGGCAAGTTAATGCACTTATTTACGTTGTGTAGATGCTTGCAACATGATCTAATCATAATAAGCTCGCCCAGCAAATAGTAGTAATTTTTTTTTTGCAATTCAAGTGGCCTACTACTATCTGCCTATTGTATGATTTTACATAATATGTTATTGTTTTATGGTAGGTACCGACTCAAAGTATCGTATGAATTTGTACCTACCTTTCTACATAATTTGCAGTGCCCTACAGGGTACAGGCTATTATAGTATAGATAGATAGATATCGTAGCTATTAATAGCTACCTTAGACTTAATTTATGTGATGTATTTAATGTACATGTAGGAAATAAATCAAGTCTCAAGAATGGCAACATACCTAAGCCAAATTCGGATCGGTATAATGGTATAAAATATAA
Source organism: Plemyria rubiginata (assembly GCA_963576535.1). Classification (NCBI taxonomy): domain Eukaryota; kingdom Metazoa; phylum Arthropoda; class Insecta; order Lepidoptera; family Geometridae; genus Plemyria; species Plemyria rubiginata. The sequence continues at coordinate 2,796,961 of OY754905.1, forward strand.
TAAACGGTCAAAAAACCATAGCAAATGCACGGAACTTAACATGGTGAGAAATAGAAATTATACAGAAAAATAAACAGATCCTCATCTTTGAATGTCGTACTATACTGATGTAGTTAGGTGTTTGGATAGAACAGTGTGTTTTTACTTAAATCAGGTGTCGACAAAAGGTACGTAAGCACGTTTTACTACGATGATTTTGATCTGACTTTCTTAATAAAATATATATACCTACCGATTTGTCTTGCAAAACCTTATATGCCTGGGTTATAAACTTTAAAATGCCTAAATGTGATGTATTTGTAATTACTGGGAAATTAAAATTAAGCTATGGTGCCTAATTCAAATGGAATATTTAGGAAATGGTGTCAGATCATATCATCATAAATTATGTTTAACAACGGAATGTACCAGTACAGTTGTTTTTTTAAATAAAATAACTTTGTTGCTACATTTATCAGGTGAAAGGGTAAGTACTGTTTTTATTGTTATCTTACATAACGTTTGAAACCTCATTAGTGTTCGTGGCGATATTATTTGCTTATTTTTGTGTGATGATGATACCATCATGAAATCAGTAATAATATTAGCTCGGACCATTCTATAAGCTGATCTTCTCTCTATCCTTTCTTGATACTTCTTTGATATACCCATTGAGACTTATATAAACTTCTTCTATTCTAACTTTATAACTTTACCTACCTACTAATATTTTAAGGTTACAGATGTAGGTAAAGGTATAAACCTACATCTATAACCTTGGTTGAAATTTTACAGCGCGATCTACATATTGGACGTGGAATTCACATATTCTATTCTGTCAATGATTATTTCGTGGGTTCGTGTCACCGAGAGCAAACATTTTGTGTGATGAATATTATTGAGTGGAATGAAGTTTACTAAGTTGCATATTATAATCGCAAATGCGGTATTAATCACATTACAGGCTTCTAATAAACGCGATGTGGAACGACGCGCTATTTTATGAATTGACTCAGTTAATTCGCATCAGCACATACAATACAAATAGGTCTCTGTTATGCAACGTATTATTATTTTCGCATTAATGTAATTTGAAGTATAGTGTTGCAAACACTAAACAGTGCTAGGTGTTTCAAAACATTCGCTAGGCTATGCGTCATCGAACTAGACCAGACCTGAATTTTGTCGTGACACTAACAAGGCGTGCCTACCTACGTAATTACTTTATGGCGTAATCAGGATTTTCAGATCTGTCAATACCAAGTTGTAATCAAAAAATGATTTAAATGTACTTTTTATTAACATTTTCATTCATACTACAAAATAATTTATCGGCAAAGGATAATACAGTTCCAACTACCACATCGCGTAATACTGATCCATACGTAACTAGACTTGGCACTTGGTTTTTACTGACGTAACACTGAGGTAGTTAACTAAATGTATTGAAGACACTCCTAAAAAAAATATTGGCGGAATGTTCGATAAATAAGTTCAACAATCAAAAAAATGTCAGTACCTAGGTATCGGAGATCAACAGTCAACAAGGCTCGTTGTCCCGATGGCAACACTGATTCACAAATCGGTCGTCAAGAGCTCCGCTCTTTCCACAACTATGTGAAACTCTGTTTCTCTGTATGTCTTTCCATCGGGTAAAACTATTTGCACTTTTTTCTTTTTGTCGTTTTCTCGTCGCACTATAAAGAATATCACTATAGCCGCAGCCACAAGTACTATTATAATACCTATCAACACAAATATCCAAAAGTTTTGTTTGAAAGCGCCGCAGCGTGTGTCGACGTAAGTTGGCATGGAGACGTAGTGGGATTCCAGCGCATACCAGCAGGCCAGTGCACCACCTTGCTCCTTGGTGAGTTCGCGCCACGTTTCTGCTAACTTACACGAGCAGCTCTGGTTCACGCTCAGCCCGTCCACTCGCATTGTGAGCCGCGTACGGTTGTACATTAGCGAGGACGGCGAAAGCTGCGTCACTGTATTGTTATCTATTAGTAGCTCTTGAGCCCCCATCGTCGATGCTATTTCACGATCGACCGTGAAACCGAAAAATGCTCCTTTTCTCAACTCGCTTACGGTATTGTTTCTAAAGCTTATGGGTCCTCTCGTAGTCATGCGAAACCCATCCCCCTCTAAAGTCTCAATAGTGTTACTTTCTATTATAACTCGCTTTGGTGCACTGACAAGAAAAGTTGAACTAGAAATATAATTAACGGTAACTCCTTCCATACGAAATAGATTTGTCACTTCAACGTCTGATAGAAACCTGCTGGTAAGGGTTGTCACTCTGCCTCCCCGCATCAAAAAGTTTAACATGGTAAACTTTTTGAACGCCTGTGCCTCAATGTTCTCGAATACATTGTCTAACAGTTCTATGTTTTTAACACCTGTGAGACTGGAAAAGGCGAAGGCTTTGACGTTGATCACTGTACTGTCGCTGATGACGATATCGTTGACGCGACCTTGGACCGCGTAAGACGCTATCGAGTCAACAGTACAATTGTTGATAACGATTCGTAATCCAGGATTCATCTCGCTTTCTCTTGAGAATGGTGTCCAAGCGAGCGCTCCTTCGTTAATTGTCACATGCTCTACATTCCTTAATTCCACATTTCTTAGTTGAATGAGATTCCGAATGGTGTCGGGTAGGAAGGTTACGCGTGAGCATCCTACAATAATGATGCCTGTGGTGGTCGAAGGTACATTGTACGCTCCATCGGGTCTCAATGTTAATTCCTGGAAAGACGAGGGTTCGATTACTGGAGTATTTTCTTGTAAGCTGCGTATTTTGCGATGGAAAGCTTAAAACTTACACTGGAGTCGCGAGTGCAGTTACAAATGAGTCTTGTGAAAGAGTCGCAGCGGCAGGCCTCCTCTTCGCAGATTGTAGGAGTTCCGGCAGCCCCGTAAGCTAGCATCCGCGCCTGCAGCGCCACCAAGATGTACCACCACGTTGCCCAACGCATGCTAACTGCATCACGTCACCATCTCACATCATTACTCACACCCTGAAAATAATATTTAACATTATTATCATTCTACAATATTACATCACTAAATCCGAAACGTTCTCTCGGCACATTGATCACCTTTATCTTCAAACATGTAAAATTATACTTTAAAATATTAGAACTTCACCAAAAAATCAACGGGCGAACAATTCAATTGAAAACCTGTGAGTTCGAGAGGTAATGAAGTAGGTCTGAGTCAACTAGGTATCGGCTGTTATCGGGCGGGGCCGCGTTATCAGATACGTAGACCGATATAGGTCTAGTGGTTACTGCTACACACACAAAGAAGGAGAAACGAGTTTGCAAATGCTATAAAATCTAGTGGGTATACTTAATCGTGGCAGTTTTATAATGGTTGGATTTATCAAGTCTGTGTTGTTCATCTAAATGAGTTCACACTAGAATAAAACCTTGACTAAACCCTATGCACTCGTAATACGATTTCACGGAAATCAAAACCTCTGCGTCTGGCTTCAAGCACCTAACTGTAGGTACTTTTTGTTCCTTACTTTATTCAAGTACATATTCCTACATAGGTTTAAGATAACATCACTATTTCCGCATCGTACCTACTATTGAGTTCAATTTATTAATTTATGTTTATTGAAAAAAATATTCGTTTTATAGGGTCAGATGTTTATTTCAACAAAATAATCACAACCTTTGTAAATCTATCCAAAAGATGTAGCATTTTTTTGCAAGACCAACGCCACTGCTTCATTTATGTTTAATATTGATTTGACAACAAATAATTCAAACAGTTCGACGGTGACCTTCACCTATCACCAGATCCTATCGAGGAATGTGTATCGATATGATCATTCCACATCTGTAGGTAGCTTCTATCCATGCTAATTGCGACATACCTCTATAGGTATATGTATGAATTATTATTGCAGATCTTCTAGGTATGATGTATAAACTATTACTGCAGCAGAACGCATTGATTACTAATCAGGTCTACTTCTCTGATTTTCTCTCGAAAATATTAAATTTAACCTCTAAAAGTAATGACATAAACTTCATTTTGGATATTGTGTTACTGTTTATAGTGAACAGATAGGCATTTACATAAGACAAAGACTAATGCTAATTGCTTTACTAGTTTTCGTACATACGCAAACTTTTTATTAGAAAAACCTGTTTTGTTTAAAATTGTATTTTTATTGAACTGTGTGCAATGTTATTGCAAACATCTTCGTTGATTGCGATTTTTCATAATTATGCTTAGTTATTTTATATTTCAAAATGTAGAAATGCACAAAAGCGAGAAGGTACTTTGACCGATGGTGTCAGCTCCTAATAGGCAATTTACACTCTCGTGCGAGGCGAGAGGAGAAACGAGTACGAGGCGCGAGTGTGAACAGACGCTCGCGCCTCGTCTCGAACAACTGAACTCGCCACGAGAGTGTAAACAGTCGCACGAGACACGAGACGAGGTCCAACACGAGGCGACAGTGTAAATACCGCATCAATGTTAAAGTGTAGGTATTTTGCCAAGCTTTACAGGTGAAAAACAGAGCGTGCTATAAATATAGAGTAGGAGACGATTTGGTATGACATAGGTACTTGAACACGGAATAGAGAAAAACATATTTTTGTGTACTTAAATCAAAAAAATTCTAATAGTCCGCGTATACTCCAATTAGGAACGCCCTTTATTTGTTAGCTTATAGCATCATAGGCGTCATTGAGCTACAAACATCCAAACATAAAAGTATTTTGCAACTGAATGACAAACATTATTTTGAAACGTCTTAAAGCTAGGCGATGTGCCAGTTCTAGACCAAGTCTAGAAGCAGGAAGTAGCTAAACTAAAACATTTTCATTACTCACTAAATTTCAAGCTGACAAGGATTAGTTATTTTAATCTGAATCACCTTTTGCAGTGCACAATTTTAACGTTCGTAATTCTAACAAATTTTCCGCTTACAGTTTCATTGTATGTGTCATATAGCTAAAATTCTTCCACGTAATTCCAGTTTAAGACGAGTGTTCACACTCTTATTTCTACTCTCCTCCTTCTTCTCTTCTTCTATTTATTACTATTTATGAGAGTTTTCTTAACTTTATTCAGTAATTACATATCTTTATAATTTTAAAATTTGCGAGCTATAGTTTGTTTGAAGGTGGTCAGCCTCTTAAACCCGCATGTTACGTGAAATTTTAAGCTGTTATTTTTGAACTTTATTTTTGAAGTACTTGCAATATTATTTCAACCCTCATACTTAGACATAAAATGTTTTTTAAGTCTATTAATCTCAGAGGAAAAAACTTTTTAGGTTTTTCATATTTATGAAAAGAATATTCATTTTGGCGTATAAGAAACCCGATGCACTGACTTCATTGCGAAGATCGAAGGGATTCCGAGGTTGGTGAAGCCTCTAAAATGTCATTCAGTGCGTCGTAAAATAACCCATGTGGAAATACCTATATGGTGTACCTACTCCCGACATTGGTCTCAGACTAATGATGATGATGACGTCATATTTGTACTTCTTCTTCTTATCGTGTCACTAGTTTCTTTATATTTGTACTATACGATCGTTAGTTTACAAACCGAGTATATACCTACGTAGGAATGTAGTTCAGCTAGATTCCAGGTACAATTTATTTGACTTAAGATTCTCGGTAAACGAAATCATACGTTGCGGCTTTTGCGCATGCTCGGATTGCATTAATAACTCTACAGCTCAGGTTTCTGTGATTGCTCCTTTGTTTTGCTGCACATGGTATTATTTACCGGCGCTGGGTGGTTACTCTATAGCTATACCTATACCATACTAATAGTGCCCATGCTCCGGCTACTCACGTTTCAACAATGTTACTGAAAATTAATCTTACATACAAAAAATATTTCGGCAGACTTAAATACATTTTGGTAAAAATAGGGCACTGTTCTTACGATATATACCTATGGTTAGTTTTTTTTTTCGATACAAATGATGGTCATTTCTAGGAATCGCATCCAAAACCTACAGCGCAGAAATCAAAGGATCTGAGTAGAGAGAAATGCCTGTTCAAACTGTATTGGAAGGGGATAATGTCGTTTTATACACGACTAAACTGTTGTTGATAAAATGTAGCCTGCGTTCGTTTCCTGGAGACACTCTTTGCTTTACTATTATCATCTCAAAGTCGCACCGACCGGTGGTTTGTCGTGATAACAAGACAAACACACTTTCGCATTTACGAGTAAATGTTAGAAGACAATAAGAACAACTCTAATCTAAATCAACCCATTAAAAATCACAATGTACGATATATTATATGTCTCTAAAAGATGGATCAATTAACGACCAAACGTACCTGATAGTCTCCCGTAAGAGCACTCTAAATAAATAAATAAATAAATAATGCTGGACAATCCACACAGCACTATCTAGCCCCAAAGTAAGCTATTCAAAGCTTGTGTTATGGGTACTAGATAACTGATATATTTAATACATTATATACTTACATAGATAGATATTTTTTATTATACATAGAGAACACCCAGACCATCGGAACAAATTTCTGCAGATCGTACACAAATTTGTTCCAAGGCGGGAATCGAACCCGCAACCTCTTGCGTCGCAGGCAGGCTCTTGCCCGCTGCGCCACAGAGGTCGTCTAAGTTGCGATAGATAGATATTCCAACAAAGCGTGCACTTGAAATTATATTTGACAAGGCAATCTGATACTACTGTAACACAAGACTTGTGGTTTTTGCTACGTTTGTCGTTTTCTATAAGGCTTCTACATCAGCACTGCAAGGAGAGAATATATCATAATGTGTATGCATTTATTTCATAACTTGCTGTTAACCACGGCTTCGCTCGCGCACGTTTACTTTTCCCATTTCGTAGATTTCATGCAAATAACATGTCCAAGGAATAAAAAGTTTCATGCAAACTTTTACCCCGTATTTCACCCGGTTGGGGGTTGAATTTTGAAAAATCCTATCTCAGTGGATGCCTACGTCAGAAGAAGAATACTTGTGCGCTAATTAAATAAAAATAGTGTGCGTTGTACCTATTAGTCAATCACTTACCTACCTATATAGATTACTCCTTATCACAAACCCCTGTCTATAGCTAGGGACTTACATATCGCTAGTTCGAGATGCTAAGGTACTCATACGAGTATCATTATTTTTTAATCATTTAACAATCTTTTAATTTTCACAATCTTCCTGGTTATTACTTATTATTTTAACATAACATTAATATTTTATTTGTTAAACTACACTACACAGTTTATTCTCATTCAAAAACGACTTTGTGATACTTCAAAATTAAAATACCTAATCGTGAAATAATTTGGGGCATTCCTCGAACCGCACCTAAATGAACCGCACCTAGGCGAAGCCCACCCAAGTACCTACTTCTTCGAAGCGGGTGCGCATCGCCTAGGTGCGGTTCATTTAGGTGCGGTTCGAGGAATGCCCCAATAATTTATGAGTAATCAGTTTATTTGCCTTAGGATAGGTTTGAACCATCTCAGGTATACAGAATACAAACATTGTACTTAAAATTAGGACATCAGCCGGTTGGTATAAGGAAAGGATTGCTACTTCACCATCAAGTGCTAATTACGATGTTTTTTTTGCTTGTGTGAAATTGTAGGTTTGTAAGTATGGAATACCTACATTGGTGAAGCAAAGGGGTTTCGTCCTATGTTTTGTTGTTTATCAACACCTATAAAAGATGTTTCCTATATACAGGGTTTCCCAAAAAAATTTGATAAGCGGAAGTCCAGAGGTAGAGCACCCATGATTTTTTTGAAGTCTTCTACTTCCCTTTTTAGTTTATTTTTCAAGTTATACAGGTCGAAAATTCTTACTCAGAAAAAAACAAAACTCGAAAACTATGAAAATCGCGGAACATATCTCGACCTCCGCTTATCACTATTTTTCGGGAGCCTCTGTATATCATTTAGAAGGTATGATCAAACGTAAATATCACGGTATAAAATATTAGCTTGATTGAACTATTTCTCTCACCTTTACTTAGTAGATAGGTGGAAATAAGAAGGTAGTACATATTGAATTATTACACAATTTAATTATAACCATGACAATTTCAATGATCAACGAATTGCCATCTCACATTTATGGAAAGGTTGGTTTTGTGGATACAAGTGTAACAACTTGATTCCAATAAGCAACATTATCGATCAATGTTTATTCAGCAATTAGCAGCAATTATTAGCATTTAATTCAGCAACCTAGGTATAGGTAGTCTTCGTGTGATGATCGAACGAATGACTCCGATTAGATGGTCACTTTTGTGGGTTTAAGCGTGTGAGTTACTGCTGCATACACTTAATTGGCTATATGATCTCTGTCTCCTCAACAATCAACAGGATATAGGTTATAGGTATGAAGAAGTAAATAATAAATTATGACATAGATGATTCCTTTGAATGAGGGAGATCAAGTGTTTTGCTGTTGGCTTGGTCCCACAATCCGAAGGAGTTATCTATTGTTTATACAACTACTTTAGCTGCCCAAGACTCATGAACAGCAATCATTGAGCTTTCTTGTCGAGATGCAGCTTAGACTCTTCTAATAGGAGTTGCTATTGACTGTGAATACCACCTTAACGGAATACAAGCCAAAATTTGTATGAAATATTAAACCCTTATGTAGTAGGTAACTTATTTGTATTGTACCCATGATAGTTTGAAATGTAATATAAAAAAAACGCTAACCATCTTACATTGATGGAATGGTGGGTTATTTAGCGTACCCAACCGCTTGCTCCCCTTAACTAACTTTATCAATCAATGTTTCCTCAACAATATCTCTTCGTGTGAAGATCAAGTGACTCGGATTAGATGGTAACTTTTGGGAGGTTAAGCATATCACTAACTGCTTGGCGTCCCTAAGTAGCCATATAATTTCTGTCTCCTCAACAATCAACCGGATGCCCTATAGTGAAGAAGTAAACTAAAGACACTGATGATTTCTTTGGGTTGAGGAGATTTAGCGTATTGATGTCGGCTGGGTCCCTCGATCCAATGAAGTTATCAGTTGTTTACACAACTACATAAGCTGCCTGAGACCTACCCTGAGACTCATGAACGCTTGATTCTCGTGAAGAAGTTCAGACTTAAATTAGTTATTTTTGTGAATCTCCACTGAACCTGGATATTCACACTACTCGTTATTTTATATTAATGATCCAATTGATTTGGTATTTTCAAAACAAGATTCATGAAATACCTACACAATATGTTTTAGTGACCCCACGTTTAACTTTGACAAAAAGGAATACCAGCGGTGCGAGCATATAACTTTGTTCGACAAAGATATGGTATACATAATACCTATTTACTGTTTTGTCTAATTTCAATTACAAACATAGACCGAGGCTCTATATATCGTCAATTTACATGAAACTGGCAGGAAGGTATAAAAATTTGCTTCAATACTAAATATTAATAAAAAATGCGCAATGGAATATGGTAAGGTAGATCCTTTTCGATGCCGGTTTTAGTTAGTGCACGTGGCCTGGGTTCGCTGGGAGCTTCCTTTAGCCATTGCTTGCCCTACCGTATTAGCTTACACAGTTAAAGTAGTACTTGTCTTTGTGCAGCTTATATCTTTTTATATAAAAAGCAAGAGTGCGCATCACAGGCACACAAAACTTTTTATACCTAAGCTAAGCGTTGTGCCGAAGTTAGTGTAGTAATTTTATTAAATCATATCTAACAGGCTACTTCCTTGCAGCCCCACGCAATAGGTACGTGGTTCGTCTGCGTATGTCCTACATCATTTATTTGATACACCGTACTATTTATATTATGCTCTCAACACATCTCTCTAAAATTACTTTTACAACAACACTACACACATTATCTAGCATAGACTAAACATGGAATGATGGAATTTAGTTGATATCGGAAATGTAGTACATCCCTATACAAATCCGCCGAAATCTCAAGTTCCTTAAGTTAACAGGCATGGTGTTATTTATTTACCCTTCAACCAACAGTTCTTAAAACTAGTCGCTTCAAATGTACCTATTTACGGTGACACCTTGAGACGTTCGTCCGGATGTTTTTGTGGAGCTACTTTATCTATTTATCTTGTGATATAAAGTGCAATAGCGACAATGGTAAAGCCCTGTCGACCGTAATAAAATGCAAAATGAAATTTTACCGGTGGTAGGACTCGTAGGTACTTGGAGCAAGAGTCCATCTTGGTGGGTACCACCGCAGTGCCAGATATTCTGTCTCCAAGCAGTAATAAAAAACATTACTGTGTTCAGATCTGAAGGGCACTGTAGCAAGTTAAATTACTAGGTGAATGAGACTAAATAATTATAGTAGAGTCCTTGGTTCGCAACGCGAGAGTGATACCTACATTTGCTAGGTATGTAAAAAGTAAGCATAAGTTACGGTGACCAACCACTTATTTAATTAGCAAGTGGACCGCATGCCTTTATGTAAAATAACAGCTTTGAATAACTTGTCAATTTGTACATTCCAGCAATTTACTATTAAAATCGATTTTAAACCCTGTATAGCATGGGAGGAAATTATTTGCAAATCCACTTGATTCACTATATGGATACATTAGACCGATAACAACCATAATTCAGCAATTATGACGCACAACCAATAGGAATGCCTATATCAAGAGCTGTCTGTATTTATATCTTGAGCCAGCTCATAATGCGCATATTATGCCATAACCTACTAAATTTTAAACAAATAATAAGATTTTTACAATTACCTCATTTATGTAAAGACGGAAAACGGGCACTAGTCAGACGTTAACTAGAAACTCACTCACTGACACGTGATACTCATGTTGGTTGATTTTGTATGATTTTGTATGCTTCAATTGTTCAATAAATCGCGGAACGAGGCTTATAAAGTATATTTTGTCTTGTGAAATGAAACATGCGTGGTTTGTGCCCGAGTAGCGCGCATGCGACTGGCTCCTCTCGCTGCCTGTAGACTAGCGGTAGCGGCGCATAACGTCAGATAGACTGAGAGGTGCGCCTGCGACTCCATGCGACCTTCAAACACACGTAGATAACATTAAACTGTTATAGGTATTTAGTAGCTTTGCATTTATTTGCGAAATGACACAGAAAACATTCTTATATCTTCTAAACCTTATTTCTTATATTTACTATACCATAATCATTTTACCTTATTTATCGTGTATTGTGTATATTTTATTATTTAACAAAAGCTAGTGGTTTAAAGTCATCTATGTAGGTACACTCAGGGTAATATTGGATGATGGATGTTATATGACGACAATGACAAGTTCTTAAATGACGGGCAATATCAATACTACTGCAAAAATTATGTCTTTAAGGCTCCGGTGACAGCGACTCGCAATTTCGAAGTGCGATTGGCTATTATTTCATTTTATTTCATTTCGGGGAGGTTGTTTGAAAAAATAACTCTAAAGAAACACGCATAAATACTGTTCGAACACAAATAATACAATAATATAAGTGAAACATGCCCGAATCAGAAATCATTTTGGTATTAGTATGTTTGCCTAACGCCAACGTCTTACGTTTACCTAATACCAAAATGATTTCTGACTCAAGCACATTTCCCTTATATTATTGTATTATTTGTGTTCGAACAGTATTTATGCGTGTTTCTTTAGAGTTATTATTTCAAACAACCTCCCCGAAATGAAATAAAATGAAATAATAGCCAATCGCACCTCGAAATTGCGAGCCGCTGTCACCGGACCCTTAAGATAAAATTATATCACTAAACTTTGTTTGAGCCAAAATAAAAAATACCTATATTAACCGAACAGGAAGATTAATAAACAATAAGGCAAATCATACATTTCGACTGAGTGGGAAAATGCCACAGCATCTCACGATCTTGCAATATCTCCGGATCTGTTTTTTTTTAATATTTTGTGCTTAATTAATCATTTATCACGGTTGAGTAAGACGTTAACAGTAAATTCACATTGGTGAATATTGCACTAACCGCCGCCGTCGTGCCAACTAAAGTATACACGCGCATTTCAGTTATGCATGTGCGTGAATCGTATGAATCTAACAACAGTGTTATCCAATATACCTACCTACATATGATGCGATCTATCGAACTACAACTAGATGTTTTAAACGCAAGAACACGAGAGCACGTGCTAGTCTATGTTTGATCAGTATGTAAAGTGTTTTCCTATAGGTAGGTATATCTCATTATCTCTCTTGGGAAAATTGTGTGATGATGTATTATTTCTAGTTATATTCTAAATAATGTCTTTTTTACTTGTTTATTTAAATTATTTTTCTGTTACCATGAACCAAGTACGGTTCAGCGATGAACTGCTTAAACGTGCAACCAAATACAAGAATTTCGTGTGCTCTAGATTTGTGAGGATTTCGAATTCTTTGCGTGACCACTCATCCACTCGACGGGGATTACGTACGCCGCCGGTAACAATTCAGACATATCCAGACATCACGAAACTCGTGAAATTCACGGTTCTTTGTAGACAATTCTTTGTAGACGACCTCTGTGGCGCAGCGGGCGAGAGCCTGCCTGCGACGCAAGAGGTTGCGGGTTCGATTCCCGCTGTAGAACAAATTTGTGTACGATCTGCAGAAATTTGTTCCGATGGTCTGGGTGTTTTCTATGTATAATAAAAAATATCTATCTATGTAAGTATATAATGTATTAAATATATCAGTTATCTAGTACCCATAACACAAGCTTTGAATAGCTTACTTTGGGGCTAGATAGTGCTGTGTGGATTGTCCAGCATTTTTTTTTTTTTTTTTTTTTATTACTTGTTTAACGATTGCGCTATGTAAGTTCAGCCTTTCAAGTTCTGTCTTATTGTATTCCGATTTCAATTACCACTAGCAGCAAATTAGTATGTTTTACCTACTGTACACACAGTTATCTTATATCACTTTAGGCACACATACAGCCTACGTAGCTCAGTTGCTAGCTATGCCTTCTGCGCCGTAGGTCGTGGGTTCGATTCCCACCGTGAACAAACATTTGTGTGGTGAACATAAATGTTTGTTCTCTGTCTGGTTTAATATAATATTATAAGTATGTATTTACAAAAAAAAAAGTATTATAAGTAGTATATCAGCTATCTGGTTCTCCCATATTACAAGCATAAGCTTAGTTTGGGGCTAGATAGTGCTGTGTGGAAAGTCCACCAATAATTTTTTTTATACTACTATCTACCGTATATCCACATTAGACGACGACGTAATCTTTTCTTCATTGAAATATGCCGATGCTCTAGATTTCTTGTTTATAATCTAAATACCAAATGATGTTATTGGGTAGTATAGTGTGTTGAAGCCTTAACGGGGCTTCGTCTGGGTACAAAAAAGATTGGAGAGAGTATCCTTTCACTCGTTTTATTTTCGTTGCGTTTTCGGCGCTTGTTTATGACGAGACACCAAATTCAAGGCGAAACGTAAAGAACAGCTCACGGTTTTATAGTTTTGCGCGATTAGATCACATTTATTTTAAAATTGAGAATACAATGACATAGAAACACTACTGTTGTGTAAATGCAAGAGTTTGTAAGTGTGCGAGTTTAGTTTTAGTTTTATTTGTAATTTTATTTTTTATTTTTTTTATTTTTTTTTTTAATTTTAATATTTCTAATCATCTCAATGACGACTGTTTTAGGTAAATCTCTATAAATACTTGAGTTTTTGAATTACATTTACACTACTTTTTATTGAAGACCTACCTCGAGCGAAACCTTGGGCGGAAGTAGTTATAATCATATTTACAATAGATTATACACATACAGAATTAAAACCTGCATACTGGTGACATCATACATTTTGACCTACACTCGTACACTTACTACAAAGGTCGTCTTCAGTTTAGGTATCTACTCAAAACGTGCATCTGTGTAATCCTTACTAAGCACTTGTTAAAACTTGAGTTGAGCCTTAATTTGCCGCCCGTTTTATGTTCAAGATAACCCTCAGGTACGCGTTTGCGTCAGATAACAGTTAAAAAACTCATGATAGTGATTTGATTTACTTTTATATCTCGTTTCATGATATCTGATTCAAATCCACCACATAAGCATAAACGCTTCCCAACATGAGTACTCAGGGATAAACAAATTAAGCCGTTAAAAACCATGTTAAATTAAACCCCATTCCAATGTATCGACACTGAAAGCTTAAACAACTGAAACAGTCTGCTTATTTTGGACATGATGAAGATACTGTCCAGGTTTCCGATTGTAGCTCGAGATGAACATGTATACGTATGTATAGCACAAAGGAATAAATTCAACTCGAGTTGAACGGATACACCAAAATGGTGTAACTTTACCTAATCCTCTTGATTTTGGTCGCGAGAAACTAGCGCTAGACTTATGTACTTAGTTTATAAGACGTTTCAAAGTGATTCTTGTGATTAAACTGGATTAAAAACGTTTTGATTTGATTTCAAAGATTTATAATGTCCCAAAAGTTATTCCCCGAGCGGTATTTGAAGCCGCGACCTTCCTCTTGATACGGGGCTACGCTACCAACTGACGAACAACTGAGGGACATGCTCTACGGTACTTATCTTATAAAATCTGTGTAATTTCCTTAAGTGTAGTAAACACTACAAAACTAATAAAAAAATAGATTTGATTTGTTCCAAAAGTTCATAACAAAGCTATAATGCCACTTTTAGAACCATTTTGCAGTTTTGGTATAATGGGACTAAAAAAGCTTCACAATCACAACTCGATAACAACAAATAAAATACTTAAAAAGTGTATAAAAATATGAAATTTTGAAATTTTTTACTGATTTCATAAATATAAAAATAAAGCATAATTTTCGTTAGCGGTTTTTCAGTACGCACTTGATTAGGTTCTCAAACTCTGTTTCAGCGCTGGAAAGTGAATTAAACAATTCTAGTTTACACTTGAACGTTTTTTTCTTATTCATATTGTAAACACAGTTAACAAACCCCTACAAAGGCTTCGGTTGAAACTGGGATCATAAAGGTATACATTATATTGATTTGAATGTTATCGTATATCTTATTTACAAATACAAAAGCGCACCATACCACTGACGCAGGTAAAGTATTATCAGACGCGAGAAGAATTTTTCTGAGCGAAAGAATTTTTACAATAACCATTTACTGTTCCTAGAAAATGATAACAGTAGCTATTTGTTCAATCAGCTTAAATAACACTACTAAAAATAACATCCGCTGTGTTCGAATTAACATACGTAAGCAACTATTAAGATATACATATTAGATGTAATAACAGTTAAGCCGGGTCCGCAGCGCCAATTTTCTAACAAAACATGTTACATAACATGTTAAGCATAACATGTTTTTAAAACAGCCCGTCTGGTGTGTTCTGTTTTGTTTATTGTTTTTGTTTCATTCCAATTCATTTCAAAAATGAGTTCCGACGAAGAGGACGTAGAAGCTTACACATATATGTATAACATAAAATGTGACGCTTCCCCTCCCCGCAGGCGAACGCGGGTGATGTTATCCATTTGTCTCGGCAAACATGTTTTTGTGTTTTTGCTAACAAAACTGTTAAGCCACGCCCCTATTTTGTTTTGTAAACATGTTAAGATGTTAGAAAACACGAAAACACGGCGCTGCGGACCCGGCTTTAGAGAGACATGAGACGTTATATTCTATACGTTGGAAGTTTCTATACATAGGTAGGTACAATTTCGACGTGATTTTGTTATCACCGAAGTTTTATTCTTGAACTTATACGACTATACCGCGATTAAAAAGTATGTCCTTTTCCCCTATGTTCTTTACCGAAACTAACTTTAAGATTTTCGTTCGCTTCTTCGCTCACTCAAACACAAATAGGTACATTTATTTACCGAATAACAATGCAGTGGCTTAGGGTAAGCATCTTTTTAATTAAATGTAGGTATTTTATCTTTGCTAAGTAAAATACAGCAGGAAATAAGACCTAATGAGATTTTACTATACCATCTGTAAGTGTATACAAAACAAACAGGGAAACACTGCAATACCCCTCGGGCTTGCAACGGGCTCATTTCCTCTCGTCTGTTAACTATCAGTAACAGTTAGATCCGATGTATTTACGAAATGCAAACATGTCGATACCTAGTTAGCAAACCGAGGAGTTTTCCTCGTATCCTTTCCATTCATTTATAAATAAATAAATGTTCATGCGAAAATTGTTCCACTCTCAAGCCTTTCAATTTAAAATAAGAATAGACTTTAAGCTTGCTTTTAAATTAAAAATAGGTTTAAACAAGAACGTTGACGCGCGACATAAAGGTGATTTCAGACGGGTCACTCGAATGAATGTTAATTCGAGTGAATGTTTCATTTTTCTTTCATTCCATGCTCACGCCGTTTAGCTGGAATGACTCAGAAAAGAACATTCACCTCTTTTCATTCAAGATGTTGTCAAATGAAGTCATGAGTCTTGGAATTAGTTTAATATGTGATCATTTTGCCGAATGCGAGTGAAGTAAACATTCACTCTGTGTTCAGATTGTTCATCTTTCGTTCATTCGGCACTCCGAATAATAAAAAAATATATACAACGTTCGATTCAACACCATTGGATTAATGAATTCATCCGGCACTATTGTTAATTTTATGCTCGAACGTTTAATTTCGAGTGAAAGGTGCCGAATGAACGAAACGGATTTTGCTCCAGGCTCTTTGTTGATGGATGTCGGAACCTTCCAGGAAAATCAACGTTGGACACGGCTTCACCAACATTGTCATATTATACTGTCTTTTGTTGTTACTACTATCTCACTAATATCTTCAATATTTGTTACTCAATCACCCCAGAATAGATCTGGATGAAATTTGGCACAAAGATGGATTATTAGTCTGGAATAGCAAATATTAGGCTACTTTTTATACCGTGAGAATACCAAGAAACTTCTCGGGTGAAACGCGGGGCGCAGTTAGTAGCATTATAAATCGCTTCTTCTTCATCGTCGCGTCTATGATACATATTTATTTTATTTATAAACACCTAGCTAAATCTATGGCGTTTCCAGTCAAAGCAACGTTCGGGTAGGTAGGTATCAGTAAAATTGGATGGACTTGTAAAAAATGATTAGGTATATTTATCATTGAAAATAATTAATGTTTTTAACCGACTTTAAAACATATTTTTTTTCTCTCAATTCGACTGATTTTTAATGTTTTGGTTTAGTTATTCTATATTACTCATTAGGTACTTTTATAGTAGGTAATTAGGAATACTATCCTGAAAACTACTTCTTTAAATACCTAGGCTGTTTTGTAAAAAAATTATGAAATGAAAATACTGCGTTAGCGTTTCTTGTAAGCCATTATTGTATCTCGTAAGAGCATCAGACAGAGTGGTCTACAATGCAATTGTAAATGTATTGTGTCTGAAATTGCCGCAATTTTAAAGAGTTAAAGAGTATTTCCCTAAGGATGAGTACAAAAGGAAATCGGTTGAGTCCGACTTCTAGTCTATTGTATACGACGAGGGGTTCCAATAAACGCAATGGTGTGCCAGTACTTATTTTAAGATAAACCAAGGACTAGTTTTGGACATTGAGGAAGATACTAAATTTTATTTCCGCCATATGAGAGGAAGATAATAGTAGTTTATGAAACTGTTGCATAATGAGGGGTATTAAAACTCGAGGGGGTGTTTAAAAACCGAGCCGTAGGCGAGGTTTTTAATAGTATCCCACGAGAGTTTTAATACCTAGTTATGTGCAGTTTCATACTCTACTTTATCTACTCTCATAAATTAGTGTTGAACCTAATAAATAAAAGTTAGTAAGAAATCCAGTTGACTGAAACAAAACGTATCAATTGGGGCCAAACCAACCGTATAACAGCGCATGCGCGCGCTGCGCCGCCGCCGCCGCCGCGCCGCGCCGTCGCCACAGACTATCAAACTCTTTGGCTGTACGGTTTCAAGACCCTTGCCTTTTCCAAAAAGAAAAAGAACTGTATCGTTATGGTAAAAAAGTTATTTTATACAACTATCTTTGTATGAGGAGCTGTATCATAATTAAAATTTTTAATTTGGTTACGGTATTGCGTTTATAAAGTATATCAATATGAATTCGTTTTGACGCTTATAATTCGAATTTTATGACATGAGAGTAGATAAATTTATTTAAATGTAAGACAATCGGTAATTTTAAAGCAGTTCACTTGAATTACCGAGATGGATTGAATTTTTAATTCAATCCAGCTGCAGCTGTGAATTCATATTGCAGTTTTATACGTTAGTAATGTAGCGTTAAATAATTATAATAGTAGTGCTCATTAAATTATAAATTGTTTATTTATATATATTACATAGTGGTGTATATTTTGTCACGTTGCATATTTACTAAATAAATCAAGGATTGACATTTGAATATAGCTTCGAGATTGTACTAGCTAATGTTCTAATTACTTGTCCTAGAATACGTATTGACCTCGCTGTAAGTATACTAGATTTAGGTTCAGTATATTATTTACTTACCTACTTGTAACTTTTATTAAAAATAAAACCAAAAACCCACATTCAACATTTATTTTCTAAATAACATCTTTACACGAATGGAATTAAATAATTTATTAAACATCGATCTCACTTATACACCTAATAATCCTCTATTAGAAACAAGAAAGCATATGTCCTCGAAAAGCATTTCAACAACAAACGACAAATTTAAAAGAAAATATCTCGAGTCCTTACATAAAAATGATAATTGAGTAAAGAAATAAACAAGTTTGAGATTAATTACCTAGTTATATCTAATCTGAAAAATATTGACACAAAATTATGGCCAAACACAGTCATAGAATATCTAAAAACAGTGCTCAGAAAGTATCCAATTTTCCTAATTTATTTATAATCTTATTCTATTTTTAGTAGTCAGTGTATAACTCCTTGCATAACTTCATACTCGTTGATTGGTCAACGAAATAAGGTATATTATTATTCGGTAAGCTTTTATATGAAGGCCTATTATTACGATCAAACGCTATGCTCACAGCTCACTAAACGATCCAACAAGTTTTAGTGAGGAGTTGCTTTGGTGTTGCCGGGCGACAATATCAATTTACACTAAATATGGCATTAATATATGAACTAAGAAACTCTAAATACTTCCTACATCTATTTTCACTATATTTTTACAATGCTAACACAGCTCAATTGTTCAAAATGTGATATCGAAGAATCTAATAAATAACAATATATATTTCCTGTTCGATAAGAAAAAAAGTGGACTGTATTATTGATCTTGGAATGGTGTAAAAGTTATCGAAACGAAACGAAATTAGTTGACTCTGTGTTCGGGTGGCAATAAGAATCCTAGTCACTTACCTCCAGCTCCTGGGGGGTGATGCTTCTTGTCGCCTTCACAACCGAAAGGTTCCAGCCGAGTCAGATCCCTCTAGCTAGATTTCACTTTTCTTCGACTGTCAGGTGCTTCCGATGTGTTGCGACAATTCCAGGTTTATAAGAGACCTAGGACTTTGCACCCCGGACACAGTAACGAGCCAACGTGTGATTCAAAATAGTTATTAGGTATAAAACGAATAATTAGGGGTTCTGTCCGATGACGCGATGTTGATTCAACGATAAAAATTTGAAAGTGTTACGAGACGAGAAGTACGTTAGAGGTCAGTCAGTGGTCAACGCCGATGGCTAAAGAGTATACTACGGTTTTTGGGTGTCGATCGATTGACACTGACAGTCCGCGCGCGACTACCGCTTACATGAATTAATGAATAACATGTCAAAACTTAACATTCCGACCACCAAAATACACAGTATTTTAACCGAGTTGCTAAGACCAGCGATAGCGATAAAATTACAGGTACAACCAAATAAACGAAAGTCATACCTACCCAAAATGAGCTAACATACTTTGATTAAAAAGTAGTTAAATAACGATAATAATTAAATAAAGCGAGATAATAATTGAATAAAGCGAGATAATAATTGAATAAAGCGAGATAATAATTGAATAAAGCGAGATAATAATTGAATAAAGCGAGATAATAATTGAATTAAGCGAGATAATAATAAAATTATAGAACAGGATAATTATTAAGCAGACGCAACAGGAGGATCCTGCTGGCACGGAGAATCTTCGCTCTGAGGCGATGGGATCACAGGAAGAATGCAGAGTTTGACGATGGGTCGTTTACATTCTCCTGTAGCAGTGCGGAGGGTAACAACTCGACATATCTTGTCAGCTCCCATGTGAAGATGAGTCACACGACCGAGTTTCCATTTCAGAGGGCTGCATTGCTCATTAACTATAAGGACGAGAGTCCCGAGAGCAATATTAGGTTTATCTTCTGACCATTTATGCCGCTGTTGGAGCGTGTGGATATATTCCAGGTGCCATTTCCGCCAAAAATCTTGATGCATTTTCTGAATTAGCTTCCAGCGATGGAGAACGCTAATGCTGGTGTCGATCATCGATACTTCCGGCAGTATAGTCAGGGGTTCCAGTGTTAAAAAATGACCGGGGGTTAAGACTGACAGGTCGTTTGGGTCCGCACTCAAAGGGGACAATGGCCTTGAGTTAAGCAGAGCCTCGATCTGTGTCAACAACGTGATGAATTCTTCGTACGTCAGGCGTTGCAGACCAACGACACGAGCAAGGTGAGTCTTCATTGATTTTACACCAGCCTCAGCTAGGCCCGAAAAATGGGGGCTGCCGGGGGGGTTGAAAACGAACTCCACTTGCTCAGCCTGCGTAGCCTGAGACATCAAATCTTTCAACAGGCTGCTGGCCCCAACAAAGTTTGTGCCTTGATCGGAGACTAATCGAGAGCAGCGACCTCTGCGAGCCATGAAACGCCGAAGGCAGGCTAGATAGGCCTCTGATGTGAGCTCAGAAGCGAGCTCCAAGTGCACTGCTTTTGTGGCAGTGCACACAAAAACGCAGACGTACCCCTTGTACGTGCGAACACTTCGGCCACGTCCAAGCGAAATATCGAATGGGCCGGCGTAATCAACTGAAGCAGACGAGAAGGGCTTCAGCTGACTTATTCGATAAACCGGGAGTTCCCCCATTCGAGGAGGGGCAGCTAAGCGTGGGTTCACCCGGAAACATTTCAAGCAAGATGAGATCACAGACCGGATTGCTCGTTTTGGCGAAAGGATCCAAAATTCTTGGGCAAGTAGGTTCTGCAATGTTTGAAGTCCCGGATGCGAAAATTTGCGATGATATTCTTCAATTATTAGTGAAGTGAGTCGATGAGTTCTAGGTAACAGCAAGGGATGCTTCTGGTCATAGTGAAGTGCACTATGAGAGAGGCGACCGCCCACCCGCAATAAACCATTTTCATCCAAGAAAGGACACAATTTCCGAATTGCCTTAGGTAGCAAATTAGGAGTGGCTTTGGCGAGCACACGAATTTCGGAAGCAAATGTGCCTTCTTGTACATGTCTCACAAGAAAGTTTGTGGCCTTACTCGCTTCATAACAGGACAAGGGACCGGACAACCGATCTGCCGGGTGTCTTAAATTGTGTAAAAAGCGTAAACAGTATGCCAACACATTAACAACCCGTTTGTAAGACGAGAAACGAATTAATAGGTCATCGACAAGAATTGCGGTGTTAGTTGTGAAAAGACTCAGGATTTTTTCCTCATTTAGAGCAGTTCCATCATTAACATTGAATGATTGTGGCCAGTTTTCTTGCGGAAGTGAGAGCCACGCCGGTCCCGACCACCATGAGTCACACGGGACCAAATCCGCAGGCAACAACCCACGAGAGCCATGATCGGCTGGATTGTCAGTCGTGGAGACATGACGCCAACAATCAGGAGGTATGTTATCTTGGATCTCGGTCACTCGATTAGCGACAAAGGTTTTCCAACGTGACGGACAAGATTTGATCCAGGTCAAAGCAACACTAGAATCAGACCATGCGAAAATGCTATCGACATCCTGGATGCCCTTTAATGAGACGGCGACCGACGACATGAGCTCCGACAGAAGAACCGCTGCCATTAATTCCAACCGCGGAATCGACCGCTTCCGGAGAGGTGCTACCTTTGACTTGGCACAGCACAAACGCACCACGATAGGGGAACCTTCACTGATGGCACAACAGTATATAACCGCGCAGTATCCACGTTCAGATGCGTCACAGAAACCGTGGAATTGGAGAACCGTAAAGGAGGGAACCATTCTGCGAGGCAATGAAACAGAGCTCAGTAACGGCAATTGAGTTTTGAATTTGAGCCACTCGTTTGACACATCCGACGGGGCGTCATCATCCCAATCTACACCAGACAACCACAGTAGCTGCATAATGTATTTTGCGAGAAATACGACAGGTGATAGCAGCCCTAATGGATCGAAAATCCGAGCTATATCCGACAAGATTGATCTTTTAGTACACCGATTGTGAACTGCGACAGTTTTAAATGTGAGCTGATCTGACTTAGGCAACCACAGCATGCCGAGAATTTTTAGGGAAACGTCTTGGATGTCTTCGAAGTTGTGGAACTGTTCAACGTACAAATCTGCTGAATCTAACCCGTCAAAAAATCCTTCATGGTTAGAGGTCCATTTACGGAGATGGAGGCCCGCAGACGACAAAATTTTGACAAGGTCGTTGCGAATACTAACGGCTGCTTCCACGGTATCTGCTCCCGAGACCACATCGTCAACGTAGGTATCCCGATCCAGTACGGCAGCGCCAAGTGAAGCGCGCGTTGCGAATTCCTTTGCCAATTGAGCGATACACCACAGCGCCTGATAAGGGGCACACGAAACACCATAAGTCACTGTCAACAGACGAAAGTCCTGCATTGGCAGATCAGGAGACGTTCGCCAAAGGATCCGCTGGTAATCAGCGTCTGAAGGGCATACCAGAAATTGTCGGTACATCTGCTTTATGTCCCCAGTGAAAACGACCACATGCCAACGGAATCGAATAAGAAGGTCGAAAATACTTTTCTGTAACTTTGGGCCAGGCAGCAACACGTCGTTCAAGGATCTCCCCTCTGCGTCAGTCGCGCTAGCATCAAAGACTGTTCGAAGTGGCGTAGTAGCTGAGCCAGGTCGCAAAATCCCATGATGTGGGATATAATAAAACCGGCCGCTATTTGAACCGGGCGGAGTGACCTCTTCCATGTGACCGCTCTTCAAATAGTCAGTCATGAAGTCAACGTAAGCAGCCTTAAAGGAAGGGTTAACGCCGAACTTCTTCTCCAGATTCAGAAACCGCTTCAACGCTATTTCACGCGAATTCGAGAACAAAGGTTTATTCTGAGGTTCAGAAAAGGTCAGAGGAACAACTAGTCGACCCTGAGGAGTTCGACGATGAGAAGACTCCATGTGATCAGCACAGGCCAACTCCTCTTTGGATAGAACTGTCGGTTTGGCCGGGTAAACAGTTTCCAGTTCCCAGAATCTCTTGATCGAATTGTCTAACGTCAAGTTCGAAACGAAGAAACAACTTTTTTGCCTACTTACGATATTGCGTCGAAAACGAGAAGGGTCAGCGGCAACCATGCATTCCCCCATGAGTAACCATCCGAAAATAGTGGGGATGGCAATGGGTTGACCTGGTTCCCCTTTTATCAAACCAGGTTTTAATGCCGAAGCGAGAACGTTGACACTGACTAGCATATCGACCGGTCCTGGCTTATAGAATTCAGGATCGGCAAGGTCCAAACCTTGGATATGATGCCACAACGAGTAGTCTATTTTTCCAGCTGGCATCTCTGAACAAATAGTAGGCAACACTGAAGCCTCCAAGGACAGTTTGTTTGAGAAGTCTCCACTCGATGGAACTATTTCAACATTGACCGACCCAAGTGTAGCAGTTGACACTTGACCAATTCCATTCACCGACTGGGCACAGTAATTTACCTTTAATCCTAAGCGCTGTGCACAAGTCTCAGTTATAAAATTACATGCACTGGCGCTGTCGAGAAGTATGCGCACTCGGCTTAATTTATTAAATTTATTTTTAATTAAGACTATAGCCGTCGAAAACAAGGCTTCTGTGCGTGGAGTATAAGCAGCCAAGGCAACCTGGGATGCAGATGGTACAGGTACCACTTCTGGAGTAGCCTCAGTAAAGTGAAGCAAGGTATGGTGACGGTTGTCACACTCAGCACATTTAACTTTCGAACTACACTTTCTTACTGTATGTGATGGACCCAAGCATAAAATGCACAACTTTTTCTCTTTGGCTACATTATACCTATCGGTAGCAGATTGTTTCAAGAAACTTGAACAGGAATCTATTTCGTGCCCTACCTCTGCACAGATAATGCATTCCTGGCTTGGAGCTACTACAAGCGACAATTTATTTTTCTTAACAACAGGAATCAACTTTTGATCTGAGCTTCTATGACAGTTTTCCAATGCACGGGAACGCTTTTCAATAAACAACATTAAATCTTCATACTGAGGTATGTCCACATCTGTGCCTAACTGGAGTTCAAAAGCTTCTCTAGATGCTACATCTAATTTGGACCACATCAACTGGAATAACATAAAATCTTGGCTTGGTAAATCATACTTACCCAAAATTGCCAAGTTTTCTGTGAATGTTCGATGAATTCTTTCTAACTCTGCACTGCTCTTGCCTTTTACGACCTCGCAGTTTAACAATTTGTTATAATAATTAACGGCTATATTCCTCTTCCTATCAAAATATTTATGCAAAGCGCGATACGCTATCAAATAACTAGCATCTGATAAAGGGTAATTTTTTATAAGGTCATAGGCAATACCCTGAACACTTGACAACAAATAATGAAACTTTTCCACATCAGGCAGATCCCTCTGGTGTATTAACGAATCATACAAGTCTTTAAATGAAACCCAATTTTCCAATTTGCCATCAAATGGCTTGATACTAATTTTTGGAAGTTTAGCTAAGCAGCTTGACTTTGTTGGCTTATCATCACTTTGTCTTAACCGGCCCATAATACTGCGTACTTTGGCGTCAAAACCGACCGTATAAGCGCATTCCGCACGCTGATCAACCTTTGAGCTTTTCACTAAAATACACTTTTGAGCAGTGTGGAACTCCGAAACTATTGATGAAACATCTTGCTCACAAACTCCGACTAAGTCCGAGGCATATATCAATTCAATCCTCATTTTTGCGTAGTCGCGGGCGATCCTGTCTGCATCACCTAGTTCCATTTCCTCAACCTCGCACTCTGCTTGCGGTTTCGACATTTTCAGAAGGAAAACAAAACAGCCGAACAAACTCAACAAACAAACAAACGTAAACAACAAAAGGTTCGTTCAAACTCACTTCACTCGTGGAAACAAACACAGGTTATATAAATTTTAACTAATGGTAATGAACGAATGAAGATTTGATAATGTCCAGTCAAACGACAAAACGTCAAGTCACTTGACTTTGACACGACAACGAGAAAAATTGACTGACAGCTATCAAACCTGCAAACATACGTCAAACGAACGACAATGAAAAAAAAAACAAATTATAGGTACCCTACCGATTTGATTGAAACCGATGACGAAAGAAAAATACAGAAATACCCTATACTTTTATTAAATTCCGAAAACGACAAAGTTGAAATATTAATAAAGCAATACGATAAAAAGTATTCTGTACGTCACTAGAATCAAATTAAATATGTTTAAAATGATGAAAATGTGCAGTACCTACCTACGTTAAACGATACAATAGATTAATATGAAACGTAGGTTTACCTATTATTGATCGGGCACGTAGCATCAAAATGAACAATACGATAAACTAAATAAACCGTAGGTAACTTTATCATTGAATCCGGTTCCGAAGGACCAAAATGTTCGATAAGAAAAAAAGTGGACTGTATTATTGATCTT
Source organism: Plemyria rubiginata (assembly GCA_963576535.1). NCBI lineage: Eukaryota > Metazoa > Arthropoda > Insecta > Lepidoptera > Geometridae > Plemyria > Plemyria rubiginata. Next base: position 2,822,770 of record OY754905.1, read on the forward strand.
GGAATGGTGTAAAAGTTATCGAAACGAAACGAAATTAGTTGACTGTGTTCGGGTGGCAATAAGAATCCTAGTCACTTACCTCCAGCTCCTGGGGGGTGATGCTTCTTGTCGCCTTCACAACCGAAAGGTTCCAGCCGAGTCAGATCCCTCTAGCTAGATTTCACTTTTCTTCGACTGTCAGGTGCTTCCGATGTGTTGCGACAATTCCAGGTTTATAAGAGACCTAGGACTTTGCACCCCGGACACAGTAACGAGCCAACGTGTGATTCAAAATAGTTATTAGGTATAAAACGAATAATTAGGGGTTCTGTCCGATGACGCGATGTTGATTCAACGATAAAAATTTGAAAGTGTTACGAGACGAGAAGTACGTTAGAGGTCAGTCAGTGGTCAACGCCGATGGCTAAAGAGTATACTACGGTTTTTGGGTGTCGATCGATTGACACTGACAGTCCGCGCGCGACTACCGCTTACATGAATTAATGAATAACATGTCAAAACTTAACATTTCCCAAATTCACTATCTTAAGTTACTTGTTTTCTACAACTGCTTGTCATAAATGCTATACAAGTCATAAACATGGCACGGGGAGCCTCAAGAACATGACTTTCGTGACCCAATACTTAAAAGTTTTTCCATCCTGTAGTCATCTTAACATAATAACCACAACTACATAAAAAACATTCAACACAAGAAGAGCATCTCACTCCACTCTATAACAAGAATGACTCACTTAACCTCAATAACCAACCTAACGATGGTAATGAAAAGGTAGTATTTTTTTAGGTTTAGGTCTATAATATTTTATCAATGAAATTCGTTTAACTTACTTGAAACTGACACTACCAGAATAAGGATTAAATACGTTTATATAATCAATAATATGGAACAACAATAATGATGCAATCTCATAAATGTGACTATTCATACGAATATTATACACCCCTAATCAATATTCGAACAATTTTAAAAACATATAGATTCTATCTTATTTATTGTATTGTGTTTGTATTTTTATACCTAATTATAATTCAGAAAATTATGTATGTGTATTACAACTAAATACGCATTATGTATTCATAACTTGTCAATCATTGGTGAAATACATACATATCAAAATTGGTGGGCATTCACTTATTGGCCAAATTACTCGTAAAGTTGTAATATGGTAACCTGATAATTATTAGGGTACATATTTTATAGGTAATTACATATTTTTCCTAGTAGGTACATATATACACTTATTATGTATAATACCTACTAAGTAAACATTGTAACAACAAACTACTTATTTACCTATATGATTGTCTAGGTAATCATATCTTCATTTTCTTCAAATTTTTATGTAATTACAAAAAAAATACGTTCAGTTCACTGCAATAATGTTGGAAAATGTACAACCGTATTTATTTACATAGCTTACAGATATCTTCAAATATACATAAAATATACATATAAGATTTAATTTGACGCGACCTTTTATTATCTGCTTTAATAAAAAAATGCAATATCATTGATAAGCTACAGCCGACCTGTATTAAACGCAAGCGTTTAATACAGGTCTGAAACCGCCGTAAAATATAGCACATAAGTTTAGCATACAAGCGCGCGCACTTGCGACTTTTTTCAGTGTGATTTAAAACACGCAACTTGCTACGTTTGTACCGCGCGAATTTTTTGTGTCCCATAGTAATAGTGTGGGGGCGCACGCACTGCGTTTAACCGCATTCGGTTTTAATTTAAACTTTTTATTCGGTCTCGACTAGGCGAGCGAAGAAGAAAACCGTCGTTTGCAGTGCTGTAAAGAGGTTATGTCATGACGTCCGACCCAGAAACATCGCCTGTTGACCACGATATTGTGTTTAAAAAGTATTATTATTGAAGTCGAAAAATTTTCTTTGATCTGTTAGTGGATTTACCCAGAAGGTACTTGTGGCGGCGGCGTTGTTTCATTTTTTTTCATAAATTTCATAATTTTAAAACCATAGCCACAGCACGCGCTACTCGTCAGAAATCTATGGTTCTGATATAAAATGAAGCACAACGCCAGCCGCAGTGCGTGTTAGCAATTAGCATGCGGTTTTGCGTTTCAGCTATTTCTGATTTTTCGTTTTAAGCTCGCTTTTAAACGCAAGTGCGTGCTTACCCTATGACCCTATGTAATGGTCACTTTTCAAGGAACTGATGTTTAGAGAGGCTTATTAAAAATAAATTAGAAAAGTCTGCAACGCTTTCTGCTATAGGGTTTGCGTCATATTACATTTTGCGTTATATTTAAAGTACATGCACTAACAGACTCATAGAAACAATGCAAAGATCGCTTACAATGAGATAAATTAGTTCTTGCACGATAGTACCGATCATTTTGCCACATTAGGCTACAATGTTCATTGTGTTTGCTTAGCTTTGACTTAAAAGATTCTAACTCAACATTCGCATTCTTTATTATCATTAGAAAATTGATAGAATGGCTGTACCCGCTCAAACAATATGGTTTGCTTTCCGTAGTTTTTGTTTGTACTATTATTTTTCATTCACAATACCTCGAATGTGATTCCCATTCGTTCTTTTTAAAACATAATGCGCTTTGGGAGTTTTCAACCGTTGGACTGTTCTCTTTTAAGTTCTTGTGATAGTTCAGAAATACATACATATTGCATTTCATTAAACAACATTTACTTGTGACAGATATTATTTATCTGTTGCAATTTTACTTGTTATTTGTAAACATCGAAAGCAGTTTTAATAATATAAAAACAAGCCAGTTCATAACCAAGTAAGTACAGCCAGGTCCACTAAAATATATGAATTTCATGACTTATAATAATATAATAATGTTCACAGCATTATACTGTGATAAGTATATATACTATGATAAGTCAACAAATGTTTGGAGTATTTATTTATTATACCCATTGTTTACATCTTATTGATGCCGACTGTAACTAATGTAGTAGCAAACCGCTAACGTACGTAACATAATGCGTCAACGCTACTGTATGTACGTACGCAATTCATAAATCGCAAGTAAGTATAATAAAAGCACAACCAATAAATCAGTTATTTTCACAGTAAAATTAGGACGAAATTTGCAGTTATAAATTAGAACAATATTTACAAAATGATATTGTGTAAGTAATTAAAACATACCTAAGAGTCAATCACGGAACGATCACTTTTGAAGAACGTAATTATTAATAAAATAACACATTATCGAAATTAATATCACAGCATATAAACTATAAAGCATAAACGCACTCTGGCGGTGAAATCCGTGATTGTTGTACCAGGATCAACCAGTCACGCACGGGTCGAGGTTGTCGTAAAAGTCCTGGACGTCGGGAGAAGGCCGGTGTCGTCGACGGAAGCATCGTCGCCGGCTCCCGGACTCATTCTCCTCAAAGGCGAACGCGGGCGGTGGCCCGGACTGTAATTCTCATATGGACGACTTGAACGACGTGCCTTCGCCCGGGTCCAAAGATGGCTTCTCTGGCAGCGGCCGGTTCATCATTCTAGCTGAGCTATTGGACGAATTAGATTTTAGAGTAGACGTTGATCGTGGGCTGCTCATCACGCTAGCTATAGACTTGTTTGGGCTGCTGAACGGAGAGACATTGTTCTGCAGAACGGCACGCAAGTACGGGCCACGAGGCACAGCCTGCTCGGCTATCACGTCTGGGATCGAGCCCAACAGCGTTCTCTTTTCTTTATCACTGTTTGCAATCTCAGCATAAAGATGAACAGCTAAATCTTTAGGCTCAAAGTATTCGTGTGCCAAAGCGGTTTGTCTATAGTAGGGGGACAGTGGTAAAAGCTGTTCCAAAGATGGTGCTTTAGTCCCGACGCTAACCATTGTCTTGTTGTTGCGCCCTACCCGTGCTGTTGTAGTTTGAAATGGTAGCTCGTAAATGTTTTCAGCGGTAGTGGGAGTCACTGCTACTATTTGAGGTGCTTCTTCAGTCATTTTCGTAAGTTCGTATAAGTGTTCAATGGCTTCGCGAGCTTCAACATAATTTTCAGGGTTGTCGAGTTTTTCTTTTAAATTATCCAATAGTTCTTTAGTGAGCTCTTCGGGTAATGTCTGTGTAAACTTATCTGTGGTTATAGTACTTAAAGTCGGGTCCTGAAAACTTGATTCTTGAATTACATCTTGAGCTCGTGATTCATTTAATCTATGGCGCTCTGAGTATTCATTTACAGATATCTGAGAAATAGATCTAGCATTATCGAGGCCCAAATTTGTCCCGCAGACGCATAGGCGACCACACAAAGATCCGCATGAATTAGAAGATATCAAAAAGTTCTTTATTTTAAGACAGTATCCTCGGCGACGCATCCATCTGATCAAACTGATCAACAGCGCTATGATCACACAGGACAGACAAGATACTATGACAATACCTATCACTTTCTTATCTCGGTCTGATAGAGTATTGGCTTCAATATTTTTATGGGGGAATCTTGGATTCTTTATTTCTATCATGCCTGTTTCTGATTTGGCCGTAAATTGCTCACATTTTATTTCGGGACTTTCTGAGCATACTTTATGAATGAATTTCTCAAATAACATATTCTGCTCTGGTACATTAAAACACCTGGCAAAAAATTCGTTAACGGTACAGTAGCTTTCAGATTCATACGGTTCGCCAGATTCTTCTCCCAGTGCTTTAGCGAGCCATTGGCTAACGTTACAGTGGCACTGTTTTCCATAATAATTGTTAGAATATTGTATTCTACGAGTTGCTGCAGCTTTACCAATAAAGGCAAGACTTCCTGGATGCATCGTTTCAATTTCGTTGCTATTGAACACAAGTTCGTGAAACGACGCGCCGGGAGCAGATATGGCGTTCGGAGGAAGTTCATCGAACGAGTTTCTTTCCATTTGTAGTTTATTCCAAGATGTAAGTTCAAATCCTTTTTCCATGAATTTATGAAATACGCTCTCCATAATTACGACGGAAGCAACAGTTGTATTTATCGCTCCGCTCTGGACATTGTCGAACCTGAAATCGATACAGTGATAGTTGTTAGATAGTAGTTATTAGATATAAGCTTATTTCATTTCAGAATTGTATTAAAACATGGGTTGTTTTGTTTGTTACCTAGTTCGACTTATGTTGATATTAGCGATCGCCGAGCGCAAAGCTCGCTGTTCGATTTGTTGAATCTTGCATCCGTCGAAGTTCAGATAGTTTATTAATGAGTTTTGTGAAAAAGCTTCTTCTTCAATTAAATGGATAGAACAATTGATCGCCATCACGACGTTGTAAGTGTTCGCAGAAAATGCTCCCGTTCGAATAGCATGAATGTTCACGCCGATCATTAAAAGTTTTGCCAGTGATGAGCCAAATGTAGACTTTGCAAATTCTGGAACCGTAGTGTTCTTCAATTCAATCTGCAAAGTATGAAAACATGCAATTAAAAAAAAGGTATCGTATTCTTTTAACGATCTGTAATGATTTATTCATTTATAAATATACGAATCATTCGCTTTAGCGGCAATGCTGATTTCGCTGTGCTGTGCTGTGTTAAGTTAATTGAATACAATAAGAATACTAACCGACATGCCTGGTCCGTGTTCCCCGACATTTGCAGCAGTAGGCTCCAGGCTGAAGGATCCTTCGCCCAAAGTAAGCTCTCGCACATGCGCCACGTCCATACTCAGCAACCAAGAGAACGCTAGACCCTCGACAGACACTGTATTACAGTTCTGTATCGTCACCGATAAAGGACCTGAAATCACCATACATCAAAAATAAATTATTTAAATAAAAATCATAATATGTATTGCTAATTAAACACAAAAGCTGTGCCCTCCACTAATTCGTATAGCGTTACGTTGCGGGTACGTATTGTCTACGTCGCGCGCCGTATCACAGCTTTTGAATTGCTCTATATCTCTCGATGCGTGAGTCATTCATTATCCTGGGTAGTCGAGTCGAGAGTACAGCGAAGTCGGAAAACAGGTGTATTTATAGATGGTGAAGCACGTTCGGACACTACTAATTACTGTGTGCTTCGTTATTGTCCAATGTGGCATTTATTTAAAATATGATGATATTCATAATACTTAAAACACCAATATAACCGACTATGTAGTCAAAGTCATTCTATAAATACATTTTTATAGACGATTCGAAAGACCGGCAGCTTATTTGAGGTTTATTGAAGGTTTTTTTTATTTAAATAAATTAAATAAACATTGAAACCTTGCTTGCGTAGGTATGTTAGTCAACTAATGAGTTATTTCATATTTTTTTTATTTTCTTTACAAAGAAAATTACAATCAATAGTTACAAGTATGTACGATTTACAAAATGTATAAATAATAATACATAGGTACAAATTTGGAGGCTATCAGTGCTAATTAATTTGTTTCAAATATGGACAAAATTGTATTTCATTTCAAAATAATCTGAATAAAAGTTTGTTTACAATTTTTGTATAGTAAATTACATCTTATTTAATTGTTTGTTTACTGTGGGCAGGTATCGCCACGCTATAGTAGCACACAGTAAACACCTATATGATTATAAATGAAGCTGTTACATTCACCGTAGTCTAATAATGTTTACAGTGTATCACATCACATTTACATATCTAGTAATAAGTAGGCAGACATGCTGGTAACAAATTATACCTACTGGAACACCGAGCAGAGCAGTATTACCATTAACATAGCACACATACAAACTACGTGACTACATAATATGTCTGTACTAATGCGGGGACTCAGAAATAGTCTAGAATTAGTCATCAGAATCGAGATACAACGCGCGGCTGCACTGCTCGCCGAACTCAACTTGTTACTTTTGCGAAACTTTACACACCGACTAACTTGAACTCGCTAGTAACGAGTTGTACACTTCCTGGGTCTTCGCTTTGTATACTTACTTACTATTTTTTCACTGAAGCGAAAATATAACGAGGCAGTTACTGTATAAGCAAATACATGTTTCTGACTGACTTACAGAAACTGTATAATAGTTGTATTAAGGTATATTAGAACATAGACTTTCTCTTCACTATCATCATTTCAGCCCGGTGTCACCCACTGCTGGGTACAGGCCTCCTTCATTTTCTGCCAGCCTCCTCTGTCCTTTGCGTCTCGGGTCCAGGTGTTTCCAGCGACCCTTACGATGTCGTCGACCCATCGCGCTTTCGGACTTTCTCTAGTACCAACATAATTGAAAACCAATTTGAAATCTAATAAGCATTTTGTTTCTAAACATTTAAGGAATACACACGTTTGCGTTGAGATCAAGTTCTATTGTACTTAGGGAGGCGATGATGCTTCCTGTGACGGCTACGTTCGCAAAGGCAGAATACGCTAGGCCATGTAAAAGTAATAGATATTTAATATCAAGAATGTTATATATTTATAAATTTAATGCATCAAATGTTTAGTCGGCTTAACAATAAGGTAACGGTCTTACTTAAAGGTAATCTAGGAGACAATGTAATATAGCATTAAGTTCGCCTTTACACTATTATTTTTTAAAGTGCAATAAAGAGTTTTCTATCTAAAACAATATTAGTAATAATTGTTAGAGTTATAGATACTTAAAAGAAAGAATATACTTATCAGGGCAAGAAATGATTATTTGGTGGTGCACCAATAATTACTTAGTAGATTTATTAGTTAATAAGGAGTGGTACTGACTATGTTACTTTTATGCTAATATATGATTTCATGAGTAAAAAAATGAACCATATGAATATGACGTTATTAGTGCTTGTGAGCAAGACGTGGTCACATTCACAGTGCGTCATCATAATGTTCGATGCACAGCTTCGATACACATGTTGAGACATGAGAGGCACTGGCGGCGACATCATTTTAAGATACTGTTCATTTGGAACAAATTTGTGTACGTTCTGCAGAAATTTGTTACGTGGTTCTGGGTGTTTATGTATAATAAAAAATATCTATCTATGTAAGTATATAATGTATTAAATATATCAGTCATCTAGTACCCATAACACAAGCTTTGAGTAGCTTACTTTGGGGCTAGATGGTGCTGTGTGGATTGTCCAGCATTATTTATTTATTTATATTCAACTTTGTCATTATTATTACATTGAATAGTATTATTTAATAAGTAAAAATTGGAAAAATAAATTTGATGTTTACTATATTTGTTTTCTTATTACTCAGCTAAATACTCAAGTACCTACACTACAATTTAATGGAATAGGTTTTGTTTGTTAATATTTAATATTTGTTTACAACGCCCGCCATTTTAAAAAAGGATTAATTTTACAAAGCAGTTTTATAATGCGGGTCACACATGAGGTAATCTTGCTTATGGGTTTTCCTGGCTATTTGATGTATTCTCGGACATATTCACTAAGCTCTTACAAGAGCTGAGTCCGAGAGAGACATCTGAGATGACTACTAATAGGTACATGAACTTCCTAGGTACCTTCAAAATAGACTCAACCAAAATAAAATTGCAATGCGGCGAAGGCAGCTCTTAAACAACTAATCACTTATAATTTTAAGAAGAAGTTTATGATATAAAAGTAAGTGAAAGTAAATGTAAATAAATTCAATTAAAGATGAGGTCATTGTGGTTTGAAATATACATTTCAAAGAAATGTCACCGCTGCGCTAGCTCGGTGTGAGGGCGTCGGTCAGGACAAAATTCAATCCTAATTGGCTCAGGGGGCAGCACTTTCTTGTGTTCTTCACTTACTTCAGTTAGCCATCCCTATAGAAAAAGCTACCATACTTAGGTTACTGCTGATAAGCGCTAACTTTTGACAGTCTTATTTATGGTGATATGGCATTGCTCAATATTTCCCACTAATATATTATATCTATTATTGTACAACACAATCAAAATTATAATTTTGGTAAAACAGTTTCACGACTTTGATCCCCAGGCATGGTAGATATCCCCTCAGATTTAATGGTACCAAGTACGATTTTCAAATTTTTGGAGGACGGCTAAGGGGGTAGTCAGACAATAAGATTTTTGTAAAATCATATAAACAACTTAACCAATGAAAATGTTTGTTAGGCTTTAAACAGAGTCAATTATATAAACAATAATATAGCGTACTTGGTCAGTCTGAATGAAAATTGGCTAGTGATCCGATAAATAGACCTCATCCGGAGACCCAAGTTGTGACCCATCTCAACTAGTTACGCATAGAGATTGTATTATCTATTGCTGCATTCAATGAGATTGATGATAACATTGCTATGCATTTTCGGCCTTACTAAATATCTTCTAAAAAGATGATACAGCGTGTTTAAATTATTGTCATCCCTTACATGCATCTTACATGACGTAAGGAAAATCTCAAACTAAATAAAAGAGAACGTATAGTCACTTGTTTGGCGACCGCTTTTCTCTAGAACTGTTTACATGCTGCCTAAAACAAATAATATTCATTAACTTTAAAAAAATGACATACATTTTTTCAGCTATAGAGACCTTATTGGTCTATAGAGATAATTATCAGAAACAGCATAGAGATTATCATTGTGTCCACTGGTTTTTTGAACCACATTTTTACTTTTCTGTCTGTATTGGTCAATAAAATATTTGTCTTTATTTAGTCATATTTTCTTTCTTTTTTATTCAAAATCGTGATGTTCAAAGATATTGTAATTAGGCTCACATTAAAATTTGTTGAGATAATGCAGTGTTACCAACATAATGCATCACTACATAGTATAAAACAAAGTCGCTTTCTCTGTCCCTATGTCCCCTTGTCCCTTTGTATGTTTAAATCTTTAAAACTACGCAACAGATTTTGTTGCGGTTTTTTTTAATAGATAGAGTGATTCAAGAGAAAGGTTTATATGTATAATGCATGCATGATATGTGCACTGTGCACCCGTGCGAAGCAGGGGCGCGCGGGCGGGTCGCTAGTGATAAATATAATGTAATTAAAATCTCGCGGGGTGAATCTAAAACTTCGGATAATAAAATCGACGGCATAGCGGTTTAGGCATTACATAAAAAACACATAATCATCTGTGAACAAGAGCTTACCTTTGAGACTCATAAAAGCGGTTTTTTCAAATCGTAAGATGTCACATTCTTCTACGTCCAAGTAAAGATTGAGAAGGTTCAGACTGACGGCAGCGAATTGTCGAAATACGACGACTCTGGCACCCTTGATAGCAATCCGTCGCATATCTACGATCCCGGAGAAGGCGCCCTGCCCAAACATCACTGCATCGGAACCTTGCACTGACAGCTCTATCGTCGTCTCTGGCAGGTCCCGATTGAAGATGGACAGTTTCTGAAAAAGAAATACAATGCAGTTATATGAAAAAGTAGAGCGATAATCTAAACTTGAAAAGCTCTACATATTATTGTTATTTTCTAATTTTGTAACTAGTAGTCTACGTCGGTCTCGAGTAACAAAAGAGCTTAGTAATTATAATGTTGCCAAACAGATTATGTTATATAGATTGAAAACAACATGATCTTAAAACCGATGTCACTTATAAGAGTAATAACTATAAGAGTAATAAATAAAAACTAACAAAAATAATATAAACGAATTACCATTAGAACTACACACTGTTAAATAAGACCTGTTGTTTGACAATTCAAACCATACCACATTCCTTGTCTCTTTACTGATATTATACTGATTGTGTGTGATATTCTGATATCATAATAATATTTATCCGTAGTTACCTATATTGTAACATTACTCGGTATCATTTTTGTGATGTTAACGTTTGATTAGTGTAGCACCCCTTTGTTGTGAAGTGTTCTGTTGTAGTCTTTCAATTTATAATCATCCCGGTGGTCTTAAAAATCGGAGGGTTTCAACAAGCGGATACGGGCTGTTGATTAAATTACGTTCAAATTGTGTAAAGCTGCTCTAATATCTACGCCGCTATAAGCAGAGCATTCCTTTGTTTCTAATAATAACAAGTAGCCCGACAATAATGAAACTGATTGTTTGTTTGTACACTTTCTACCTTTGGTGTATTGTTCTCACTCGACTGGTCACAACGGATATTTCTTTCAGTCTCAGATATAACACTGTAGAAAATATCATATTATAGAACTTAATACTTGTTGTTATCGTACTGTTCGTGTTCAATTCCACAGATAATGAATGACTCACAAAGATAACTCAAACAAAGCACGTTACTTACCGTACCTATCTCATTCCAAAATAAAATGATAGTATCTGGTCAAATGTTTTGTGCAATTTTGGGTCATTATTATTTAACATTATTATCATGGCACGGCACGGCAGGGCTTACAGGATAAGGTCAGCTGTTATTCTTTATAGGTACCTATATCTAAAACAAACCTAAGAAATGACACGTCCGGTTGAGCGTACGCGATGCGAAATAAAAATAAACACGACATCATCTTCACTAACAGACAGACACCGCCTGTCTCGCCTAAACACCCAATTGGTCATACAGCTTGTTTGGATTAATTCATTTTCCGTTATGTCTTTCAAGTTACTGGTTACAAAATAATATTGCCGAAAACCTTACTGTCTGATAATACCTACCACTGTTGTGAAATCTTCATTGAGCGTTGCTAAAGTTCACATGTTTGCCCTTGCGTTGCGTACTTGCTGGCTGCTGACTCAGCCACTGCAGCATGAGTTTTGCAACTTGTTGTTTGCCATTTAAGGGTGCCATGTAAGGCATTGAAAATGAGATATTACCGAACTAAGTTTACTATTGTCGATTCGATGAAATACACATCTTATATTATATTATATTGTAAGAGTTATGATAGATACCTAGTAACTAGGTGATGTTTAATTCTCAACTCTTAGCAGAAATTGTTCAAAAAGGTTAAGTTTTATGAGCTTTTTTTATGGCAACGATCCGAATCACAGGTAGTCAGATCCCTCGGCTCTGTAGTGCAGTCAATAAGCGCGGAACCAACAACTCGTGAGACGGTCCTACAGCGGAATGAGCGCACGAGACCGCTGACCTCCCCGGAGTGAAACGATGGTCGAACCAGCGCAGAACAGCTGCGGAACGACAAGCGAGACAAAAATCTTATATCAGGAATCCCTTTTATGTGACATGAGACAAACCTTATCACTTTGACCATAATTATCATAATTTGTCTGCAAATTATACGTTACAAACGGAAACACAATCTTGATATCGTTGGTACTTCTTATCATTCTTGCTATTGTTACTCGTATGTCATTGACTCTATCCTATTTATTCGGAATTTTATTAGAAGCAGTGTTTTCTTGGACCTCATTAGAGGTAAATTTTGTACTTGTATAAAATTAAGGTAAGACCTACCTGAGCAAAAAAGATAGGAACTGTTATTACCTTCATTTTATTTATGTACATAATTACGTAATTATCATTTAAAAATGTAATGTTTTTTACGATGCTCAAAAATATTGTGCCAAAGTACGTACTTCGTATTATTTTTTCTTCTGTGTGTGTAAACGTATCTCAGCGATTGTAGTTTTAATCCCTGCGAAACCTGTTTCATCGAGAGTAGATTAGCAACTGTTTGACTTGTAGCACGTAGTTAGTATATGTCATACCTACCTAGTTGTTACTTACTAATACCACTTCTGAGAAGGTAGCAACTAGCAGATCGTGTTTGTTTCTACTAAATACCGAACTGAGAGCGGTTCTCTTTGTGAGATAACTGATGGAAGACGTAGAAACAACCCATATCCATTCATTCACATGATACATCATTCAAACAGAACAATGGATGGGTGCGATCTCATAGATACAGGCAAAGTACAGCCACACGGATCGATCTAACTAATTTTGCTAATACAAAGAAATTCCAAGTCATGGAGTAAGTAGGAAAAAATACAGAGTTAAGAAATGACACTGACGCGACAATTTTCATGTTTCTTGCTACCAAAAGTGCAGAAGAGATGTTTCAAATAGCAACAAAGCAAATCCTTACCATTCCTAGCCCGTAACAGTTTTTCGAGTAAGACGGTCTCATCCTATTTTGGTAGGATGGAGGCACACTGTTTGATTCGGTACAAGAAGGAATAGTTTGTATATAATAAATCCAATAGCAATTTTAAGGACAAGTCAAACTCATGTATGGACGTCAGTTTTACTGTCATGTCTAATATTTGAAAGGTACGAGGTGGGTGCGAGGTATCTTGCAAAGAATGATGCTATTCTAAAGGCAATAAGCTCTGATGCTCTAAGTGCTATGAGTTATAGAGCTCTTTGTGAAGGATACGTCCGGGGAAGTACTACGACCACGCCTTATTCTGCCGCCAAGCAGCAACGCTGTGTTTCGGTTTGAAGAGGTGGTTGCCTGCCATGAAGCTTAGCATCTGTATGCCTTAAGTTGATGGACGCAAGGCAATGCATCGTAGAGCATGTTCCTATATGTATATGTTATTTTGGGGCAGATAGCGCTGTTTGAAATGTCAACCAATATTTATTTATTAATCACAGAACAGTAAAGCCTCGTCTTAATTTGTTTGTTGTGTAAGAACAAGCAGTACTAGGTAGCCTTGTTTGCGCTAAGAATACAAGTTAAGGTAACAATATTCAACATCATTTCAAGGAGGTGCTTTGTTATTTTCTTGAAATAGTATTCCGCGACGCTTGGTAGAAAGAACAGGAAAGTGGCGGAGATGGATTTTCGTATCCGGAAGTGCTTTCGTTTTCCACGTGCCAAAATGCTGCTACAAAATACATTTTAAAATCGTATTTAACACAGCTTTACTTGCCCTAGAATTCAAAGATTACTTGTAATACTTTTCGGGAAAAAAAATTGCCACTGATGCTGTATATTTTTTGTTGAATAAAAATTTGAAAAAAAAAAACTTCCGTGACTGAGGACTAAACTCTACGCTTTTACTATTTACTTTATTATGAAATCAAAATAGTTTTGTGATATTAGAATTGTTTGGTCATTTCTTTGATTGCTGAAACACTTCACTCTGCGTGGTCCGATACACTCATGTACAATGTTTTATACAAATTTATACTCTAAGCTCACCGAATAAGGTTAAGTTTCTTACGGCAAAACATTTTTGATCACGTGTGCACGCCACGAAACTCAAATCTGACTAATTGACGCTCAATGAAAGAGGTGAATAGCCAAGCCAGAGATCACAGCGTTTAAAGATATTAAACAACGCCTGATTCATACAAAGATACAACAGAATGATGGAAAGAAGATATCGACATTTATAAATAAACAGTTAAAAGTGGCTGATCAAAGACTAGGCGAATAAATGCTAATACGTTAAATCGGTTCAAATAAATAGGTTTTACGTTCAATCGCCTCAAAGTGGATGAAAGTGGTACATACTTTAGTTGTATACATATTTGTGTACAACACAATCTATTAAAAACTATTGGTGATTCAAATCTTACCTGCCTTAACTTTAATAAATAACTATTATCCATGGAAGATCATAATAAATCTATGCTATTTGGAAATAATGTCATTGTACGTAATCTTACTTGCAAAATTGTTTTTTGTGCTGTTGGTTTTCCTAAAAATAAATAAATAAAAAATAATAATTTTACTGGACTTCATCTCATATCAAAAATACAGAACGAGAAATAAATAAATAAATAATAAATAAATAAATTATGCTGGACAATCCACACAGCACTATCTAGCCCCAAAGTAAGCTACTAAAGCTTGTGTTATGGGTACTAGATAACTGATATATTTAATACATTATATAATTACATAGATAGATATTTTTTATTATACATAGAAAGAAAACACCCAGACCAATGAACAAATTTCTGCAGATCGTACACAAATTTGTTCCGAGGCGGGAATCGAACCCGCAACCTCTGCGTCGCAGGCGGACTCTCGCCCGCTGCGCCACTGAGGTCGTCGAGAAATGTTTTCATTTTGTAACTGTTCGTAGTAATTACGATATTTTGTGGTGTGTGGGCGTAACAGGATGGCTAGTCTTTTAGGAAATGTCTCTGGGAGCCAGTCCTGGATTAGTCAATAGATCCGGCATTGCTGTGAGCAGTCTCTTTGTGAAAATTTAGGACCACTGTGTTGCTAGAGCAAAAATGATATTTTACAATTATTATTTTTTGAAGCTACCTACTAATGAAACTAGTCCATGTGTGGTTACAGTTATAATTTAAAGAATTACTGTTGATTATTTTGTCGACCTTTAAAATCGCTTTGATCGTCTCTATTCCTCGCTTTTTCCAACCATCGCCGTTGCGATTGACCGAACGCCGGTTTCTGAAAGGCCGATCAAAGCTAATCGGCTGTCAAGTGACTTGCTATTTTTATCTAATTTGAAGTAAATGCTGAAGCAGCAAGTGACTTGACAGCCGATTTGCTTTGATCAAGCTTTCAGAAACCGGCGGCGAGTGTCTTACGTAATGGCGCAGGATTATTTGCAACAATATGGCAGACAATTTAACTTTCTCCATTGTTATGTTTTTTTTTAATTAAATCTATCTTTTTATTTAGCTGATAGCTCAATGTTCTTTCACGCATTTCATGGTAAATTTATTTTGGCAAACGAAAATATTTATTTTAATGTCCAGTGTGAGCACTGTGAATGAAAAATGCGTAGGTGTCATTAACCACGTGGTCGGGAAGTCTATCGAACTGAGGTAAACGTCTCGGCCGGCGCGTCGCGCTAGCGTCTCGGATTTAATATTAGACTATTCGTGGAATATAATCCCGTCCCCGCTCAATAAAAAACTGACGGGATAACATGTTTTGTACATTTGTAGGCTTTTTTTGGGGGATTTGGGGAAGTATTAATGCAATTTTGTGTTCTAGATTACTGGAGCTAATTAAATGTTTAGACATGGCACGTAACGAATATAAAATTAAGAATTTATTGTTAGTGGCAGCAGTGGTAAGTCAAGAACATTCCTTCGAAGTAGGTTATTTAAGTAGGTATAAAAAGGGCAGAATCTGAGCGGGCGTATCAGCCTGGAGTACCCGAATTCATTTTGCGACCCTTAAATAAGGGCGGGAACGTGAGTAAACTCCACCCCACAGACAATGTACATTTAACAGATTGCAAATCCTTTCTTACAGCTTAACTGAAACAGCTGAAGTTTACATAAAATCAGTGCATAGGTACATAATTTAACCCGATATTTCCATGTTAATAGTTTTGTGGCTAAACTCACATTGTCATGATGTATGGGTTATGGCCAGGAAGATGATGATGATTTCTGTATTAGTTGCAATTGGGACTGTAAGCTCTATGAAATGCACACCGTACAGTTATCCAGCGGCCCTATTTGCATTGTATAACACACGTGTGCGTTACACGTCCGCTTAGTTGGTATTTGTTTATAAAGCTAACTGAAACATGCAGCGATTTCAACTTTATTACGACAAACATGATACGTGGTGCATAGCAAAGTTGGTATTAAAATAAATAAGTTGCTAATTTTGGAACGGTATTTTAACCAGATAATCATAATATTTCCCTTTTTTGCTCCCAGCGGACTATCGTGGCGATTGAATACGCCTTAGACGGCAGCAATAAAGAATTATTTTTATCAAAATAAACAATACAATAATATGTATTTGAACTTATTAAAAAATAGCTAAGATTTGTACGTGAAAAAGCTAAGACAGCCGTAGTTTGCAAACATATTAGCAAATTATATCGTAAAGCTAAGAAATAATCTGCGTAAGTTCAATGTTTTGATACTAGGTAATCAAAAAATCGTTCTCCGATACATGAACAAACAAAATACTAACTACGATTTATTGGTAAATAAAAGGAACATATTTGTGGACATTTCACAAGTAAAAACTCATCTAAAAATGACAGAGGTGCATAAAAGAAACATAATATTTTCATAAATGGTAAAGGACTGTACTGTTATATTACACGGAATACTTTGGTAGCCGTCTCTTTACAGATGGACATTTCCAGCCAACACTGGCAGCCGAATACTTGAATGAAGTATTTAAAGCGGCTTTCGGTTTAGAGCTGTACTACAACTTTTTGCATGTAATTTATAAAATTTCCTATCGTAAAATAAGTTTTAAGGTGGAGAGGGTTTTCCGTTTTCCCGTTTTTAATATACCACGCCACATTTATAAAATACTAGCTGGTACCCGCGACTTCGTCTGCGTACTTTTAATCTCTTCATCTCTTTTTTTCGCAATAAAAGGTAGCCTATGTTCTTTCTTAGGGTCTAAAGATTGTCTGTGCCAAATTTCATCAAAATCGGTTGAGAGGTTTAAGCGGGAAAGCGTAACAGACAGACAGACAGACAGACAGACAGAGTTACTTTCGCATTTATAATATAGTTGGGATGGGATACTCGAACGGCGTAAAGTTAACATAAATGTGAAAAATCGGTATACCTACGAGCGAGTAGTTCGAGACGCGACATTTAGCGACAACTACGTTACCCGGTACGCGGGATTTGTTAGTCAGACAGAAGCTAAGTAGAAAAATACTTAGTAGCGATTCGGGCGGCCGACGTATAAAATATAAAACAACAGACTAACTAAACTTTAGACACGGCAATGGATTTTATTAGTATATTATAATATCACTACAATGGCTAAAATTAATACCTAGATTATACTAAGAATTTGTTGTAGTGTAATTCGGTACAATATGTGCAGTACAATACTCGACCTTCTAGTTCGGCGTTGTGGTTAGATAGAATTGTAATTCTGTACTGCTCTCGGTTAGATCTAACGTTGCAAATATTGCCTATAGTCATCTAATGAAATATGGAACATATCAGCATGCTGGATAAGTATTTCAATAGATGGTTGTATTGTTCGCGTGTCATGACAGCTCTGCCTAAACATTCATCGCCGCGTATGGTGGAGACCGCGTGCGTCGCAGGAAACGATCTCTCATTACGTTTTTTTATGGTTTGTCCGTTGCTCCCGCCGACTTTACTCGATGCATTCTCGATGCGTGCTAGAGACCGGCTTAAATGATTATATTTTCTCACCGAATCCGACGATTCGGTTATTTTATTGTGTTGGTAGTAACGGTATTCATTGATTAGTTTGGGGGTATTAAAAGATAGTAATTTTTATTCTATGGTGTTTATTATAAGCAACTATAATGAAAATATTTACGAATATATATTTTCAGATAGGTAAGTGCTTCTTTATGTGAAACTAGCTGAACCCGCGGCTTTGCTCGCGCCAAGGAATTCAAAGTTTCATAAAAACTTTCATCCCCTATTTTATCTCTTTGGGGGTAGAATTGATCAAAATCCTTTCTTTGCGGATGCCTACGCCATAACATCTACCTGCATGCCAAATTTCAGCCCGATCCGTCCAGTGGTTTGGGCTGTGCGTTGATAGATCACTATGTCAGTCAGTCAGTCACCTTTGAGTTATATATATTTAGATAGGATTTCGTTAATTTATTTATAAATTTCAAGGATAACTGCAAAACGTCTTTGAAACTTGTTGAATCTAAGCATAGTTCCACGCGACCTAGGCTGGAGAAGAACCTGATGAAGCTTCTGAATTAGTTTTACAGAGCTTTTTGTATGGTCTTTCTTCTTCAAACTAATGTAGGTAACTTATATGCATAAAGTATCAACTAAGTGACAATTATATTGTGCAAAATAATAATATGTACAGGCTATGTAATTATCGTGAGATATTAATACAGTTTAAGATCAATGTCAGCAAACCGATCCAGAATAAAATTAAAATAAGCGCAAGTGTTATCATTATCATGCAGGTGACGCGAGTAAAGTACTACCGATGTGCATTCAGATGCCGGAACATTTACTGTTGCTGTGTCAATGTGATAGACAATGGGTTTGGTATGCCGCTACATGTATTAATAACTTCCTGTTTTACGCATCGCTTCGAACGCGTTTGCTTTGACCGTCCGCTGCTATTCGACCATCAGATTTCCGAATACGAATGCAGCGCCGTAACTGGCCGTGAATTGCTCTCGACATATATCCTTTGATGCCAATTACCGACCCGATACGTATACCTGTATCAATTTCTGCGTGAGTATTCCAGGAATTCACAAAATTGCGACATAGGCTTAAATAGACTTGCTATGTTTATATAATATACTAGCGGCTCGTCCCGGTTTTGTACTGGTGGACATTTTTTATATTTAAATATAACCTACTCAGAGATAGTGTAGAATTCTAATGGAGAAAGAATTTTTGAAATCGGACCCGTAGTTTTTGAGTTTATTCATTACAAACAAACAAAAATACAAATGTTTTGTCTTTATTATTTAATACAGTATGAATCGTTAACCATCAAAAACCTACGGGCTAGTACCTTAATCTTTGCATACGATTTTATTAAAAGTAGTTTGCGTACAGTTACAAAATTTAGGTAAACATTTTATAAACATTGCATGTTTGAATAGTTTTTTCTAGCACTAATTCCGACTGTTCAACAAAGAACTCTACGGTTTTTATTTGGACATAGTTCTGAAAGTGGTTTTCATGTTTCAAAATGGAATTTCATATTTGGTTATTCCATTTTGCTTTTATTTACTCTTTCCAGTTTATTTCTGGGAAATCGAAACGAGAATGTAAATATAAAAATATTGCATCGTTTATTTGTTGGATTTTACATACATGTCATATGCAACAAATGAATTTTTGACGATTTCCTACTAGACATGTCTCATCATCATCATCAACAGCCCACAGAAGTCCACTGCTGGACATAGGCCTCCCCTATCCGCTTCCAGGAAGAACGATTCTGAGCCCTTTCCATCCACCGACTACCCGCGATCCTAACAATGTCGTCAGTCCATCGCGTAGGAGGGCGTCCCACACTTCGCTTTCCTGTTCGTGGTCGCCATTCAAGAACCTTTATTCCTGTATTCCCCAACCTGTACCTACCTGTACCAACCTATTAACCTGTATTCCCCATCGGTTGTCAGTTCTTCGAGCTATATGACCTGCCCATTGCCACTTCAACTTGCTGATTCTGAGAGCTATGTCGGCTACCTTGGTACACTACACATGTCTGTCTATAATATACTAATATGTACCGACGTGGTATGTTTAAAAGTTCTTTGGAAGGATACAAAAAAGAGTATAGTTAATATTGTAACCGTAACATTATACATAATAATAAAAATAATAATAAATACATAAACTTAAAGAGTCCTGTCAATTGTTTATCTACCCGTTTCCCAAAT
The DNA here is from genome assembly GCA_963576535.1 of Plemyria rubiginata. NCBI lineage: Eukaryota > Metazoa > Arthropoda > Insecta > Lepidoptera > Geometridae > Plemyria > Plemyria rubiginata. The sequence continues at coordinate 2,842,871 of OY754905.1, forward strand.
ATACAAAGATGCAGCCCATTGAACTATGTCTGAGACCATTGAGTTCAACTATTTGCGAGGTGGGCGAGAATTGTACAATTGAGGTTATGACTGTAAATAGCCGGGGGGATCGACCGGTACAGATTCGGTAGCTGACCATCAAACACCGGCAAAGCACGCCCTCTCCTGGCCCTAATTCTATGATACATGCCTGACCAGGGATGATGAAATCAGCAACCAGTGTCTATATATCCTTGCCCAATAATTTCTTTAACCTTGTGTCACGCATATAAAATGTAATTTTAGCGACCTATTGAAACAAGATAAAAAAACGGCCGCTGCTCTCTCAAATTCTTTTGACAGCATAAAATATATTTTTGTCACAAGAATAGGTAATTCTGATCTTCTTGCACTTATTATCACTAAGAAAAACATACTGTTTGTAACAGTCAAGTAGTTTGTACTTACAGTAAAGTATATACCTACCACAAAGCAATCAGAAGGGTGTAGAAATAATTAAATATATGACACCTAGTAACAGCCTACCTAGTTAGGCCTTGCTCCCGCTACTAGGTCTCTATCGAGCGACTACAGCGGGCTCACACCTTACATACTTATCTCGGCATATCTTTTATCTACGTCATAATTGACATTGGATCAGCCTCCTACTGCCTGAATTAAGTTATTATGTGATCGATCTACCTAACTAGGATTCATTTTTAGAAAATGTAATGTAATATTTTTTGATCCGTATTTTCAGGCAATGAAAAACCCTACATCAATATTATGACTCTTCGTGATATGTATTGGCGAGTAATAATATTATTAATTTTTAACTAACTACTTCAGAAATTGGCAAAGCTTGTTCACCCAGATATTGTAAATTAAAATATTATCATGTTTACATCCTTTTAGTTCTGGCGTTCGAGTTTTTTAATTTCTTGTAAAGATTTTATCGCCGAAGAAATACCTGTAATGGCTTAGAAGAGAACCTAACTTCTACCTCTGACTATAGACACAATAGACGGCTTTCAAAGACTCGTATTACAACACCTATTATAAATTTAACAACGTTCATTCTACCAAGCCCTGAGATTTTGCGATTGCGAGATGATTTTATTTTTTCCGTGCGAAAACATGTAATTTTTGTTTCATCCCTTTGACTTCGTCGAGCCTACAAAGTTACTATTTCAAAATACTAACTGATCAAAAGGCCCTAATCGACGAGCGAGTCAAACCGCGGTCTTAAGGCTCGTCGGTAAAGCTGTAGTCAGAGTCTAGTTAAACTTTTTTGTTGTATGTGACGCGTTTGTAGGTTTCATAAAAAAAATGCATTTATTGTCACCTCTTGTTAAGTATTGTAAAAGTTCCTTTCTTAGTATACATCTGCTGGATCTTATTGCTAAATTCCATCCCTAACTCTACTCCCTTAGAAACTCCATGAGTGAGCCTGTGGAAGGTAATTTTTTTTAATTACCTAATTATCTAGATTCTAGACAATCTAGCTAGACTAAGGCCCTTATTCATGATGGTCTTTGAGCGCGCCAATAGCTTTCAAACCGATAAGTCTGTTGCTGTCTCATTTCGTTGGCATGAAAGTAACAGTGACAAGCATACTCTATTGAGTCGCTATAAATAATGACAGGGATTATGAATGAGAGGGTTAGAGTTAAAACATCCCATTAAAAAGTTGATTTATACAAACAATTCGTGATACAATATTCACCAATCATCAGCTCCATCAGATCAGTCGTAGAATTTCTCAGCGTTCCTTTATGAATTGTAATCGGAGCATTCATTTACGAGCTACGGATTTGGGCCCATGTAACCTAAACAACTTTTTTAGTCTATGTTACCATTGATTAAAAGTACAAACGTGTTACTCAAGTTCAGTAAAAAAAAATAGTAATATGAAAAGAATAAGATATCTCCGAATAAAATCAAAGCAATTTGAAAGGCGTCGGTATTTGCTCGGAGCTATTTTGGAATTGCGACTCCTACCCACCTCAAGTTTCTTGTGTTTTATTAAACTTTCGTCGTAAAAGATGCATGAAACGAATATGGACATGCTTTGAATTTAAATAAACAGCCCTTCCGTGCCCTAAGGTTACCTTTCACTACTCTTATTTCAACTACCTATCTTTTTTTTACGAGACTCATTTACGAACCTAACATCAGATTTTGTATGCAAATGTCAATTCGGTCGAACCCATGGTTCTGGATTGTATATTGTATTGAATGAAACAAAGGAGATTTTGAAAATTACCGATAATAAGTAAATGACAAACCGTGTTCTTTGGCACCGTGCAGTTGATAGTGATCCAGGCGGGGTGTATGGCATCCGTGCAGTCACAGTAGTCCAATAGACAAATACCGCGACTAACATTATGTTCGGCTGCTTTCGATGTAGAAAGATGCGCAACTAGTGCGAATAACGCGATGAGACGCGACATGTTGCCGCGCTCGACGCGTGCGGGCAGTCCGCGTGAGGCTCGTGCAGCGACTGCTGGCGGAGGCGAGGAGAGGGCAGGGCCGGCAGCTGAGAGCCAGAGGGCGGAGAGCGGAGCGGCAGATAAACACTCGCCCGCGCCAAGAGAGCGCTCTGAGGTTTGCTAGTGCTGTCTCTACTGCAATTATACACATCGATGATCTAATATGCAAGTAAAAATCGTACACTAATTAGTTTCGAGTCCATGTAATTAGGTAGGTAGGTCTGGTATCTTTATTCACACGTGATAGCGTTGGCTGCCAATCAGACTTGAGTGATATTATATTTAACTTTAGTCATTTATGTTTAAAAAGCTTTAATGATTTCGATAATTAGTTAAATAGGCTTTATTGTTATGACCAAATCCTACTTGCTAATTAAGAAGTAGGTACCTGAGGAAAGACAAAAAATTTCTTCTCTACTCTATCTACATACCTATACCTTTAAAAATGACCCCCTTTCTAGTCTGTGTCAGTTACTTTTGTTTACGACATTTTGTAAGTGAAAAATATCCATTGTTACCTAAAGAAATATCGATATGAGATTGAATGAGCAACAAAAGCGTCACTACGCAACGCCAGGCTCGGCAAATGTCGGCCCGAGCTCGTTGCAGGGTGCACAAGGATGACCTACTGTGTACAAACAACTCAAGACTCACTCGCACCATAGGTAGGTACCTATATTCCTACTACGGACACAACTTTTTGTAGTCAACTTACACAATTTATAAACCATTTGGAGCTTAGGCTCTTTGCATTGATTTGTTTCGTTGTTAAAGCTTAAAGTACCTACCATTAAATAGTCGCATGCATACCGTTCTTTTTAATTTAAAACCTTGATGTTTTTGTTATTAATTGTCCTGAATGAATGTTATGACTCGGTCATCGATACCACTTTACGTCACATCAAACAATGAAACTAATTATTGAGTTCCGTTTGCAAGCTCGCTTTTCGTAAAACCCTATAAGATCCTATGAAATTAATTGAACAAATCTGAAATTAAACCAGCCCATTTCATCAGGTGCGGGCTTCTATGCATTTTCCACATCCAGAGTGTGGCCGGTAATCAGAGTTTCAGCTCAGGCTTTCAGGTTTTTATTTCAGCCTCTAACTTTTAACTACAAAACGGGATTAATTTTCAGCACGCGTAAAAGCACTCTTTCAGCTTCTGCCTTCTTTCCTTACTTTGAGTTAAAAGTGAATTACGAATAAATAATAATAATAATTTTATTTTATTTGGCACAAGAAGAAATATGAATAATGATTAATATGAATTATATTTTACTAGACCGCGTTCCATATTATTTAACATCATCATCATCCACAGCACGACTTCACCCACTGCTGGGTATATTATATAGGCGTCCCTTAGTAAATAAATAAATAGTTATTGGTTTTAACACAAAATTTATATAACACCCAGACAGAGAACAAACATCTATGTTCATCACATAAACTTTTGTTCTCTGTGGGGATCAAACCACGCTCTACGGCACAGAAGGCAGAGCTCTTACCAACTGAGCTGTGAAGGCCGTCAATAATTTCGCTCTCAATTCCTACGAATTAATATAGCTCAATTCTATAAATTACTTTTAAACCAACTTTTGACATGTTTCTAGATATCGCACAAAATATGATAATAATTTAAGATAGACGACGCTACATTTTTATTCTCTTTTAATTCTACAAGTACCCATAATCCTACTAATATTATAAATGCAAAAGTTTGTAAGTATGGATGTATGGATGTTTGTTACTCTATAACTCCAGAACGGCTGAACGGATCTGGGTGAAAATTGGCACTATCTCAGTGCCAATTATAGTCTGGAATAAAACACATAGGCTACTTTTTATCCCGTCGGAATACCGGGATTTAAAACTACGCGGGTGAAACCGCAGGGCGCTACTATAGTACACGCATAAGTGCATGATGTATCTTCCTGCGATTAGTAGGTATTATGGCATATTATATAAAAATAAAATCCTAATAAATACCGATCCTCAAATGAGCCACGAAAAATAAGCCAGTTTCGCTTCTTAGCAGATATTTAATTAATTTAATAAATTAAAATTTAGAACTCTGAATATTCAAGTGGTGTGTATTGCTCTGTGAATTATTTCAGGAATCGCGCATATGCCTGCGTAAAAAAGTACTACTACACTCTTAGCCGAATTCAGAAAGTTTATCAGATTGTTTTTATCACAGATAATTTACATATAATATCTGTGGTTTTTATCTCTAGCTAGATTATTGTTACAGCCTAATGATACAACATCAAAATTTAAATTTTTACGGCAACTCTGCAATATCAAAGGGCCGAAGATATCCACTGCTGAACATATTATGTAGACTGCTCTAAACTAGGATAACCCTGTGTTATGGCACACCAATACCCTCCGCCGAACAGTTAAGTCTTAAGATTAAGATTTATCAGAAAATCGAAAACTTTCTAAAGCCTTTGTCTCTTGTTGTCTACAGGTGTGTGTCCACCGAGCGGCAGTTCCTAATGGACTTCATAGCTGGTGACGAGAACACGGCAGGGGGACGCTTGGCGTGCTGGTTGGCCCCCACTCCTCGGGTGGACCCCCTCAAGTGTGAGATCAGAGGCCCCTCGGTGCCGGCCCACCCTTCAGTGAAGGTCTCTCTCCCCGTTTTCGTCAGAGACCAGTACGGAGATGCCGTTGCATCACCCTCACTGAAAGTCGAGGTATGTCAATTTGTCCATCTCTATTAGTGATTTACATAATATAATCCTGGTAAAAGGAAAATCAAACCTTAACATATTGGCGCTCGCGCCAGGTTACGACCGCCTGGCGCCGTCACAAGGTTGAAAATCAGAATATGTTTTGATGTGAGAAAAAATACAGACCATTTTTTCTTTTTTTAATCTATTTTAAAGAATTATCTAAGTACGAAAAAATTTACGAATAAAATGGTAAAAAAATGTTTTCAGCCTCGAGGAAAAAGTAAAAATACGCATATGAAACCTATTGAATTGTTTTTTCTAAATTACAAAATAAATAAACAAGCCTGCCCGCCCGATGTAAAGCGGTTACCGTAGCATAAGACTCCTGCAATACCAGTGAAACAAAAAGCGCGCTTTGCAATGCTACAATCAAAACTAAAAACTCAGTTTTGTATTACTTATCTACAATTAAAAAACTAATTTCAAATAATTTTGCTCAGGCTTCTAATTTAATTCGAGTCAGGGTCAGAATAAGTACACTAAAATAGCATGACATTTTTGGCGATAAACCGTTATAATCTCCGGCAGGTAATTGGGTCTCGCACCGATGATCACATATAATGTATTTACTCACCAAATTAGAGAAGTTTTAGAACAGTGTATGGTCGAATTATCTTTGCTTCAAAATCAAATATCGATATGATCGGCACTAAACTATTCCCAGAGCGGAGCAAATACTCAAACGATAGGAATGTGTTCTCGAGTTCAAATTTGCAATTAAAATAGTTAGCTTCATTAAATTCTTCTTCTGGCGCAAATTCTATTTGTTTTCATATTCTTGCAATGCTGAAGGTAATACTGAAGGTAATTGCTTCGCCATGGGGTTCCTGAAATCCTTTTCAACAGAGCGTCTAGACAGACGAGGAGCTTAGAAATGCTTCATTTTATTGCTTTGGCGTGTTATTTATAGAATGTTTACAAATAGGTATGATCCTGTTATTTAAAATATGTAAATAATAAGTATTTTTACCAACGAACACCGCTAAAGCTAGCATCTTTTACAGAAAACCCGCTTAAGGAAAGCTACAAGCGAAAACTTGCGTGCATAATTTTCAAACCCCTAGTAAATGTGTGTAACTGTGCTTTGTAAAATATTTAATTGCATCGATCGGTGCGTGGATTTCTGTTGTAGAAAGTAAATTAAGGGATGGGCAATGGGCGTTTGGTCACCTTTTCGATTGAAATCGAAGGAAACTCTTGTGGGATTGTTGTCAAAATTCTCAAAAAATTGGGTGGTGCGGGGGATTGGTATTAAATTTTGTCAAATGATGGTATTTGACACTACTTGTATCGTGGAATTCATTTATAATTACGTTGTAAATATAATGTTCAGGATATAATTACATGCAAAATTCGTTTTAAAACGTTTATTTTATTAGATTGTAGATTACGTTTTAAGGTTATTATCTAGATGGTTACGAGTAGTAGATAAATATCATAAAGAAATAAATGTTAATTAATTGAAAGAAAAAAATTGCTACGCATAAAATACAATGTAATTTCACCTGCAACGAGTCGTAATTCTTGCTAATTGCTCGATATAGGAAGGAGCCTCTTTGAGGCGCACTTAAATCATTTATGGTATTCATGAGTTTTTTTTTAATAAAACAAAGTAAAATCTGAAGTAAATAATTGTATTGCACAAAGGTGGAATACACATTTCCCGTTTTTACTTTTTTTATCATACATACAACCTACTTGTTCAGTGTTCGTGCGTGATCTCTTTGGTGATTGGAACTTGGAACGTTTTACTCATAAGCACGTTCTAACCAAATTCAAATTACTTTTTCTTCCTAGGGAGGAAAAGTACGTACTTACATTGAAAGTGAGCGAAATGCAATTTTGCTGCCTGTTTATAAGGCGGAAACTAACTCTTTTCGAATTGATGTAATCAAAAAATATGCATAAAGAAAATGGTTACCGATCTCGTTAGCTTTGGGCCGATTTCCGAAATAGGTCAGGTTTATCCATAGGGTTTATCCTACCACGAGAGACAATCCAAATGGGATACAGTGAACGCTAAATCCAGCTTTGCTTCGTTATAGTGTAAATTTCGATGAAATTGAGAGCCTACGTTTTTAAATGATGAACGTTTAATAAAATACGACGTTTCATGCTTAGACCATACCTATATAACTATTTTGAGGATGTGATGTGTGGGTGTGTGTATGTATACGTCATACTATGATTGAATGATTTCATTGTGATATTATCTTACTTTATTTTGTTTCTTACTATGTTGTGTATATTATCATGATGTGTATAAGAAGAAAATGAAAACCTTTTAGAATACGGTAGTAGTACTCAAAATAAGTTTCTACAAAAATATTGTTTTACAAGTTGTTGTACTAATAACAAAATTGCCTGACGATTCTCAACGTCATTAAGATTTGGAAGAGGGTCCCTATTTTTACTGCAGCAGGAATACTCTTCCAAATCTTAATGACGTTGAGAATCGTCAGGCAATTTTGTTATTAGTACGACAACTTGTAAAACAATATTTTTGTAGATACTTATTTTGAGACTCGTTGTAACTTGGTTATATGTTATTCCGAAAGTGGTTTGCAATAATTCAAACAAAACTACATTCAGTGTCCTTATAATTATATTCAAAAGTGAAGTTGTCTGACGGTAGCCATCGTCTAAAGTATAGAAAGGGAGGTGGAAATCTCTACCGTGCATTATGTAGATATAATTTTGTAGCCGCTCTTTAGTCGCTTTTAAGTTTAGCAATGCACGAGCTTATTTTTTTATTTTATGTACTAGAATAGAACCAGTTAGCTGATACAACTTTTTTGTAAATCATCATCATCATCATCAACCAATTGCAGTCCACTGCTGGACATAGGTCTCTCCCATGGCGCGCCACTGAGCCCGGTCATTGGCTCTCCCCATCCAGTATTTCCCCGCCACCCTGCGCAAGTCGTCGCTCCACCTAGTCGGAGGGCGTCCCACACTACGCTTGCCCAAACACGGTCTCCACTCCAGAACTCGCTTATCCCAGCGGTTATCAGTTCTTCGGCAGACATGACCAGCCCACTGCCACTTCAGCTTACTAACTCTTTGGGCTATGTCGGCTACTCTGGTTCTCTGTCGAATGATCTCATTTCGAATCATGTCTCTCAGAGAGACTCCGAGCATAGCCCTCTCCATAGCTCGCTGAGCTGGAATTCCCCTCGAAGTTATTCAGGAATACGTCTATCTCGGGCAGATCCTACAGTTAGGCAAAAACAACTTTGAGAAGGAGTTAAGTAGGAGAATTCAGCTGGGCTGGGCAGCATTTGGGAAACTGCGTCAGGTCTTCTCGTCACCCATCCCACAGTGCTTAAAAACAAAAGTTTTCAATCAGTGCGTCCTACCAGTTATGATATACGGAGCCGAAACTGGACACTCACGGTAGGGCGAGTTATTATTCATAAAATTATTATCATTATGAATGAATTCAAAATAAATTAGACAGCTCATAGTTCATGATTCTTCTATTTGTGACACGTTAAAAAGGCCGCTAACTAAATTTATTTAGGATGTCTCAAGGTTTGGCGAATCGTGATAAAAAATTAAAGAAATTAACATTATCTAATTCTGATTACCCTCAAATTTGGAAAATTTGATGTACTTACAAGGTCAAAGATTGGTAACAATAGCAAGGCCATTGCTGATGTTTGAAATTCAAATTATAACGTTCATGTCAATTGAAGTAAAATAATAATGATGATGGTTAATAAGTTTATCGACCGCTTATCAGGTTTTAAGTAATGATATTCTGTAATGTAATGCTCGTGTCTGAGAGCTGGTTGTACAGCGTTATAACATGTAGTAGAATAACTGTAGTAGTCACCGTCCACTATACAGGATGTAAAAGAATGTCCATAAAAGTCCGAAAACCGTATTTCACACGTCATTGCGAACACTTGAAATTGCGAAGTTTCAATATTTTTTTAGCAGAAATATTGAATTAATTTGTCGTGTGCCAAGGTTAGGTGCCAGTTGTGTCATTTCTCTAGTGTTCACACCTAAAGGTACAAAAAACAGCCGTAAAAATTAAGGTAGGGCTACTTTATGTTGTGTCTAGTACATTTTGCAGAGGTCAAAAGGTATTTCATACATAAAATTCAAAAGGCATTTTGTTATTTTTAAGTCGTAGAACAAACGTTGTTCGCCATGACGTCTAGTATACCCCCTTTCGGGTTTATAGTGACATAAGTTACACCTTGTATAACGCTCCGAATATTTAATTTGTATCTCATAAACCGAGCGTCCTCGAAAAAAGTGGAAATGCTTGTAAAATACTTGAAAAATTGTCTTTTAATATGACACGTATCTTGTAAGTTAACGTAGGTGAAGTAAGTTCTTCATTCGCCGCGCTTACTCGATTTAATAGACGATGTACAAAATGAATAAAGTTTCCACGCTTTGCGTTTCTACGCTACACTGGAAATTGTCGATTCTAGGGGAGGAGAATTTTGTTAAATTCATTTCCAACAACATTCAACCACTGCGGTGTGCGTACATTCTACATAGGTACATTTACTTGTTCGTAGAGGTACACTTCGAATAAATAATAGGTGCATCAACAATTTTATGAAATATTGCCAAGTTAAGCCGTGTAAATGCAATTACTCTCTGTTAGGTTTGACGCTGTAACTCTACGTTATACCGTGTATCTTATCTATAATATCGATTGTTGCCTCTCAAATTCAACACATGCCCTAGTACAACCAAGCTATGATTTAATCTAGGTCGAATACTAGGTGCATAATATATAGAATCTAGCAAGGTACGCACTAATAACTTTGTTGATAGAATTTTATATCAGGACATTAAGTATAGAAAATATTTTATGTGTCGCATACTGAAACGTCTCGACTTGCAAGCTTACGGAAGATGGAACAGCGACTATTGTGTTCGGTTAAGAGGGCTTGTCGGTTGGTCTTGAGAATATAATCGACTTTGTCGCTCGCTGTCGTATACCTATTGCTTTTATACCGTCAATTTACTGAATAGCACAGTCATCTTCTAAAGTTTTGTATCTTCACACTATACGTACATGAAATAAATAAAGATATATTTGTCCTTGCGTAAGACTAGTAAGAACTTCCATAGTCCAATGGCTGATAAGTAATAAATTTGAAAAGTCGTATCATTTGTACTTATTTGACGCAGATCGCTTTGTTTCCACCTTGCTTTGCCTGCTCTTGCATTCAAAATCACGCTAGTTGCTGTATTATCATCAGCCTTTTGCTCTCATCATAAATAAAAATAATCGCATTTTGATGGGAATTTGACTTCCGTGTTTTATTTGCTTATTAGGTGGTTATCCAGAAACACGAAGCAACCAGTGCCCGTCAGAGCCGCACCAGCTTCACAGACTTCCGTATCAGTATTCCTGAGAAATCATTTCAGCCCCCAGTTAAGGACAATATGTTCTACCAGGCTATATCGATGATGAAGGTAAGTAATATTAGTTTTTACTTGGCTGGCAGCAAAACCAATCTCTATAGGTTGACATAAGCTGAATAATGATTGTGTTCATCTACGTGTATTTAATGTCATGTGTAATATAGTTTTTTCACAGAACCTTTGAAAATAAACAGCACAATTTATGCTAAAATATAGTGATACTGACAACGACTACGGTACGGCTCGAATCATGTTCTAAAGCGTTTCCAAATACTGCCCAGATGGCATGTTGAAATTTGACGTCATGTATTGAGAAGTGGATCGGAAATGTTGAGAATTTGCATCGCTTAAAGCAAAGTGTGAAATTCTATAAAAATCCTGAAACGTGAAATTGTTGACTTCAATAGGTTCGAACTTGCAAGCGTTCTCCTTCAAAGGCAAAAGCTATAAAAGCATTTGTTTATATAAAATTGTGTAAAACGAATAAAATGTTTTTGAGTGAGCAGGTATAAGTATTTTATATAGGTACTATAGAGTTGTATAGCTACAACCAGAAATATAAATGTGACATTTATATTGAGATCCTTCCATCTGGTGTGCATTGTTCGCAGGGAGATATTTAATTAAGCTCCCAGCTTTTAATGCAAAATGTCAGACTTTTCCGCGAAGGCTTTGTTTGTATTCCTTTGTACTAAGATAGTTTTGTAAGCAAAGTGCAGCAGGTGAGGTTTCGATTTCCGCAACGAGTCAAAGGTTGCATGATCTGTGAATATTTTTTTTTTATACAACTAGCTGATGGAACAATCAGATGGCCCACCTGATGTTAAGTGGTAACCATCACCTATAAACAAAACATTGCCCCGTAGGTCACGCACAATAGGAACGTGCCCTACGATGCACTGCCCTGCGTCCATCAACTTGAGGCGTACAGATGTTAAGCCTCATGTGCCTGTAATTACACCGGCGACCACACTCTTCAAACCGAAACACAGCGTTGCTGCTTGGGGCCAGAAAAAGGCGTGGTGGTAGTACTTTACTAATATTTGTTGGTGGCTCCGGTCGCGGTGTAGTACTAGAGGAGGTACTTTCTCGTATTTTTGATACCCAGTAGGACGCAAGAAATCTCAGTGTTTTAGTGTTGAGTGTCCAGCGTTTTCTTATTGAATTAGTAGGTCAGAGATAGATGAATTATCAGGGCCGGTGAGAGCCACTATTTGCAAGAGTCGAGTGGCAGCCGTAGATAAGACTTCACAGTGAACTCTTTACAATAGTTTTTTAACAATGCATCTATGATGAATTCGCGCTTTTATCCATCTAAAGTTTGTATAAAAAAATCGAACCTTCATAATAATTATTCTCCGAAATTAACCATAACATTCAGTGATTTTATATCTTAATTTATTTAAGTGGGAGCGATATTTTTAACTGTCTCTTAAGTTACAAATTATAGCAATAACGAACTCGTGATAGAGGTTTTTGGGTGGCTTATGTAATGTAAAGCCCAGTCACTAGAAATTAGTCTCTACTCATGTTCATACGAATTAATTTTGTATAGCAGGTACATTTAGCACCGGAGAGCACCGGTGGTCTAGTTGGAGTGACCCCGCCTTCCGATCGTAAGGTCGCAGGTTCTAATCCGTTCGTGCACCAATGGATTTTTCTATCGAAAAATTTATGTGCGCAATGCCAGTGCTCTTAAACGGTGAAGGAAAACATCGTGAGGAAACCAAATTCTAACAGCGGCGATGGGCTTGCAACCTGTCAAGTATGGAATACTAACTACTGCAAAATGTGGGTATGTGCCAAATGTAATGTTTGGACGTACCTCTGACTACCCCCCTTAGACTTCCTCAAAGAATCTTGAATTAGTACCTACTTGGTACTGGGAGATCTGAAGGGATATCTACCGTGCCTGGGGATCAAAGTCGTGAAGCTGTTTCAGTTTCAGTTTCAGGTACATTTCGCGGGAACTGAAACCTGAAAATGTAATTGTTCATCGGCTGATAAGTTTGGACGAATAAAAGCTCTCCCCAACAGGAACGACAATAACTCGCGTTTGGATTTTTCTACATCCAAATGCGCCTTCTTATTGCAACTGTGATTAACTTCGTGCACGCCCTAATACAAAATGTGCTAAAAACAGATATCGCAAAAAAGCAATCGCAGAACGCGCCTGTGGGGGAGAGCTTTTATTTGTATTATAACTATTCAGTGGGAGCTAGTGGTGGAATTTTTCGTGATGTAATTTTTATTACAAAAAAAAAACAATAATATTTATTATGTTTAAAACAAGCTAGATAAAAAATTGTCATGTCGTATACGTAGTGTCATATTTATAAGAAAATGTTACATTGGCTGTATGATTCCCACGGTAAACCTAAACATTCTGTCAGGTGTTCTATTACCTACATACTAAACCTACCAAGTTACTTATAAGACGTTTAAAAGGGAAAAGAGACTGTATAAAAATAATATAGTATAAGTTAATTATATATTTTATTGAGCACTAAAACATGTAAAAAATATGCACTTAGTATAGACAATATATTACACTAACCGCCGGTTTCTGAAATCTAGTCGGCTGTCAAGTCACTTGCTATCTCTAATTTCAAGTGAAAGCTGAAATAGCAAAGTGACTTGACAGCCGATTAGCTTTGATCGAGCTTTCAGGAACCGGCGGTGAGTCCTACAATCGGTGGTCTTATCACGGACAGTGACCTATTTAGCAATCAGCCTTTTTACCTCTATCCCACTTCATGTGGGGTCGACACAACCGGCTTAGCAATGTGTCAATTAATTACCAAGGTGCTAGTAGTACTTATTAAATTATTATTTAGTGGCCTCTGCAGCAAATGTTCTACGATTTCTTCAAATGTTTTAAGAGGAACGCGTGTCACAGTTGCCGCTGCTCTACTCATTATGGCGCCACTGAAAACCAGCGTTGTATGGGCTTGAGTTCATACAGCAAAGATGAGTGGTGGCATTTTTTGTCGTCAAACAAATTGTTTAGATAAAGTCAAAGTCAAAGTCAAAATATGTTTATTCAATAAAATCACAAGTACCATCTTGAACCGTCTTAAAACTAGGTGACTCTAGTGCCAGTTCCACGCGACCAACACCGAGAAGAACAGGCAACAAACTCGGATTGGTATCTATCGCTCTTTTATATGATCCTCGTTACAATGTAATAAAATACCTACACTATTGAAGCTATATAATACATTAAGTAATCTAACAGAAAAAGGAAAAGTAAACAGATTCATAAAAGAACACACGCTTCAAACTAATAATACTAATACATAAGTAAGAAGTGTAGTAAGTCAAACAACAATAAAAAAAACACTTTTTTAAAATAACATAATAGTAAAGACATTGCAGATATGTTAGCCGTCGATGGGCAGAGCGACCGGGACATCGGGCCATGCACTTTTATCATTAATATAACTATCTATAGTATAGTAAGCTTAGATTATATATATAGCTTAGAAGCTTAGATAATTGAAGAGACAAAAGAAAGATTGTTTTATTCTATTCTTTTCTACAGGTTTTTGCTGGCTTCAGCTTCGAGGAGCTGCGGCTAGCTAGTGGCATCTGGGGAGAAGCGGTGACCGTTATCAAAGAACGTGTCCCAGCAGAACGGCTGGTAATCAAACCGCAGGTTGACGGTACCTACATTGCTCATTGGACACCCAAGTTAGCTGGAGTGTACATGTTCCGCTGCACTTTGGATGACCTTCCTATGCCAAAGGTCAGTGTTTCAGCTTCGCCGAGTTTCTTACGCTTTAGCGAATACCGCTGCGTTCGAATTGGATTCGAATGTCGATCACAGAATTTAGCGGTGAGATAAAACAATAGAAAAAAATGACATCATAAACGAAATCTCTTTAATGGAAAGCAAAGTAACGAGCAACGCGAAAATTTGGATATTCTTTAGAGGAATTTATATTTGCACTAAATTATGAAGAAGATAATACGTCTCCAGCTTGAGCCTTCTGATGGCGCTTAGGTTTCTGGTATTCAGACTTGAGCGTTGTTCTGGGCTGAACCTGTATCATTATTTTTATTTTTACCTGTTTGCGGTTATAAGTAAGATGCGGAAGGGCCGCAAAACTGAAGACCCGTCGTATGTGGCAAGATGGCGCCCAATGTAGAGCGCACTAGCTAGAGTTCAGAATATATCTAATATTTTCAATAAATTTGACGGTTCACTAACCAAATGCCAGACATAGATAGTTTAAGTACAAATATGTACATACATACATACATACATAAAATCACGCCTATTTCCCATAGGGGTAGGCAGAGACCACGGATTTCCACTTGCTACGATCCTGACATACCTCTTTCGCTTCATTCACTCTCATAACATTCTTCATACATGCTCGTCGGTTAAGGGTACTCTTGACCTGGCCTTTCTCTAGAACATCTGCTATCTGATCTAGATAGGTCCGCCGAGGTCTTCCCCTCCCAACAGTCCCATTCACACTCGCCTGATGCACTTTTTTCGTCAATCTTCTTTCATTCATCCTCTCTACATGCCCAAACCATCTTAGCATACCTTTTTCTACCCTCATCACTACGTCTTCTTGCACTCCACGTTTCTCTCTGATCACACTATTCCTCATTCTATCACTCAAATTCACACCACACATACTACGTAACGCTCTCATTTCTACTGCATTCACTCTACTCTGATGTTTTTTCTGCCATACCCAACTTTCACTACCATACATTAATGTCGGCACTAACACTCCCCTATGTACAGCCAGTCGTGCCTTTTTGGACAGTTTCCGGCTGCTCATAAACGTGTGTAGCGCCCCATTCACTCTATTTCCAGCAGTCACTCTCCTTTCAATATCATTATCATGCTTTCCATCTCTCGTAAACAAAGTCCCCCAGTATACAAATTCTTTCACTTGTTCCACTCTTTCTCCACCAATCAAAATATTACATTCTGTCATACATTCATCCCTTTCAAATACCATAATTTTCGTCTTACTAACATTTACTTTCATTCCTTTTCTCTCAAAAGCTCCATGCATAATTGTTACCATCTCCTGTAACCCATCCGCCGATGACGCAAGTATAACCTGGTCATCAGCATAGAGAAGACATTTGACGAGTAACTCATTCATTCTTAACCCACATTCACTATCTTTCAAATCTTGCAAACAACTATTCATGAATAGATTAAACAACCATGGAGACGCTACACATCCTTGTCTAACACCCTTTTCGATGCTAAACCATTCAGTGTATGACCCATTTATCCTAACGCAAGCTCTAGAATCCTCATAGAGAGATTTTAGAGCCTGAATCAGGTTGTTGTCTACTCCATACACAGACAGCACCGACCACAGTTCATTCCTCATCACTTTGTCATAGGCCTTTTCCAAATCTACGAAAGCGCAATAGACCTTCTTCTACAAATATGTCTTAAGATCATTAGGGAGACCTTGGTTGAACTTATAGTTTGATGGTGCAACTTTTAATTTGGCTCTGAGAACATCTGTCATGGGTCCATTTGATCGAGTTCGTTACTGCAGGAGCTGACAGTCGAGGTGACGGAGAGTCCGTCCGAGCATGCCCCGCACCGTGGGATTCAATCGCTGCTGCCGACGGGGCCGCCCGCCAAGATCGCCCGCTTCGCGATCGAGTACAGTGCGGGACTGCGCGTGCGCGCCAGCCCCAGCCTGCAAGCCGAAGAGATGGGCCGGATCAGCACGAACGAAAACATCGCATACGTCGAAGAGGTACCTAACCTACGTCACCGTAAAAAAGTATCCCGTCACTTGTTTTTACTTTAGCTTATAGTAGTAGTAGACGACCTCAGTGCCGCAGCGGGCGAGAGTCTGCCTGCGACGCAAGAGGTTGCGGGTTCGATTCCCGCCTCACATTCCATTCCCGCCCGGAACAAATTTGTGTACGATCTGCAGAAATTTGTTCCGGTGTGTTTTTGTATAATAAAAAATATCTACCTAAATACCTATGTAAGTATATATTATGAGTCATCTAGTAGGTATCCATAACACAAGCTTTGAGTAGCTTACTTTGGGGCTAGATGGTGCTGTGTGGATTGTCCAGCAGTATTTATTTTATTTATTTTTATAGTTGTTCCATCTCACGAAGGCGGTTTTGTCTTATTTGTGTGCATGCACATGCACGTTGCTTCTGTGTGCGGGCCGGGAGCCTTCAGTATCTCCCGAGCTGTCATACACATACAACACACATACATAATACACATCACAACTACAAGTATTGCTCACCCCCTTCATGAGATATATAAATAAATAAATAAATAAATAATGCTGGACAATCCACACAGCACTATCTAGCCCCAAAGTAAGCTATTCAAAGCTTGTGTTATGGGTACTAGATAACTGATATATTTAATACATTATAATATATACTTACATAGATAGATATTTTTTATTATACATAGAGAACACCCAGACCATCGGAACAAATTTCTGCAGATCGTACACAAATTTGTTCCAAGGCGGGAATCGAACCCGCAACCTCTTGCGTCGCAGACAGGCTCTCGCCCGCTGCGCCACAGAGGTCGTCAAAGATAGAGCATAGAGCAACTAAACTATACCTGGTTTTATGAGTTTTGTAGATAAGTCTAGTCCAATAATTTAGTAAGTGCAGAACTAAAAAAAATAATTTTGCGTAATTATTATGATAATAATGCTAAGAATGATGACGTAGTTGCCGGCTTTAAACAGACCAAAAAACCACGTTGAATGTAGGAACATAGGTATATAATCTAAAAATACTTACTGTACAAACTGACTTTTGAACTTTTGTAAAAAGGTAAGAACAACAAATTCTTACTCAGATGTCAAGTCACTTGCTATCTCTATCTTATTTGATGTAATAGCTGAAATAGCAAGTGAGTTGACATGTTTGATCAAGCTTTTAGAAACCGGCCGTAATTTTTTTACTGCTTTAGTTTATCACGTTTGTTGATTTAACATTTTGCACGTTCTTGCATTTGTTGGTGGTTTGGTTGAGTTTTGGTTTTCGATCGGCTTGGTTTGGCTTTTATGGGTTTGTACTTAAACACTTGAGTTGGGTTTGTTGTTATATAAAAGGAAATTAAGCCCACCCATCACATGAGGGGAAAGTGTGAGTGCAGGTATTTTAAAGTTATCAGCTAATGTTTCGCTCGCACAATACTTCGTGCGTACAGACATCGCAAATACAGACATTTGTACCCTGTTGATTGTGAACTTTTTGGTCTACCATGAGCTTTCCCTACCTATAGCGACTGAGGTGAATATCATCATTAAGATTTTCATGTGTACTAAGTCGCTAGTAAATGCGCTAGTCGCTGGTTAGCCCCATTGAATTGAAAAGCGTCAACCAAAAAGAACGCTGGAAAACAGTGGTGGGGATGTGTTTGCGCATACAAAATACTCGCGCCATCACACCCCCTCCCCTCCCCCTCCTTCCGGCGTTCTTTTTGCGTGACGCGCACTGTTTTATATAGAGTAACTTTCTTTTGTTCAGTAGATTAAAATAATATATATAAAATTAGCTTATTAAAATTACTAGCTAATCATATGGAAACCAAATACTTAGCTGATATAATATTTATATTATTTTTGTAAATTCATATTTAATTGAACCTGCAGTGGTTGCTCACGTGAGTTGCCGGTGTGTTGACGCTCGGTTTTACTTGTCATCAGACGATAAACAAGGATGGTACATGGGTACGCCTGAATTCTGACTCTGTCCGCGTGTACACGGACGGCGCGACAGGAGTGGCGTGGTGTTTGAAGCACCATCGCCATCTAGACAAGATGTTACTCACTCCAGTGGTCCCCCCCGAAAAGGAGACACAGGTCAGGATTAATCCACATTTTTACTAGACACATGAGCATAGTCAAAGGCAACCTCAAAAAAAGACGATAATAATCAAAAGAAAGGGATCACTTAGAAATGTCTTACAGCTAGATGAGTCTTAAGCTCTGGGAGCTAGTTCCACGTGGCCAAGTCTAGAAGAACAGGCGAGGAAAACACAGACTCAATCAAACATACTCAAACGATTTATTTTATTTTGATTAGTTATTTTATTTGTTTGTACCAGTTCTTTTTTAATAAATAAACTTATGAGCATACCAGTGTATCGAGAAATGATTTCTCTTAATATATTCACTAATTGTGGTGGAACTACAAGAGTAGTTGTCGCATAACACTTAGACCGGGAGCACGACCCAAATCCGGAGGATAACGGAATAATCACCCGTGTTTTGTCTGGTGACCACAGGATGACGACGTTGGTAGTTTGGGACAGTCCCACGAAGGTTCGCCGGAGACAGCGGACGCGCCGTCGGCGTCGCCGCCTGTACCGCTGCCCGCCGATATGGCTGATCCGGAACCTGGGCCCAGTCATGGTACCTACACTTATATTATCTAACCGACAGATTCTTCTTGTTGTGTCATTAGTTTCTTTTGATACAGTGTGGTGACAGGATTTTTAGTGCCCCAAAGAGGCTCCTTTGATAAAAAGAAGAACCCATAGCTAAACTCGTGAGTTAGAATCCAGTTGTGCACCAACGGATTTTTAGTTTGTACTTGCCAGTACTCCAGAAATTAGAGAGTTCGTCACGTAGACCACTCGATATGCTTGCAACCTGTCACGTATATAGCAAATGTGTGGGCAAATGCCTACACATTTGCCAAACGTGCCTCTGACTATATCCCCTCTAGATACTCAAGTACTCGATTTTCGATACTCGATTCTACTATTCGTACTTTACTTTCAAAAGTGGGTCACACTTGTAAATAACTAACCATTGCTCGTAGATCCTATGGTGGTGGACGAGGGATCACTCCCATTCATTCCTGAAGATGACACCGATGATGTAAGTACAACCTATATCCTAAGAAGTTATTTGCCAGTATATTTCTAAACTCCCAATAAAATGGAGGGTGTGAAACAAGCAGTCACCAGAGATGAAGTGGTAGCCATGACTTACAAACACAATATAATGCAATTCGGAGTTATAAAAAAAATCTCTTTCGTGGACAGTTTTTAGGCAAGTTTTGTCGGAGTTGGGGATTGATAAACTTTTTCCAAATTGTGTTTTTTGTGATTTCGAAGCTGCTTATACCGAACAAATTTCAGGATTCAAATGGCCCAAGTCCATACCCGTTCGGACCGGAGCCGAGCAAAAGAGACAGACAAATGCGAAATGAAGCAGCCGCAGGTGGTTCTCCGTCACCGTCACCTAGGTATGATACAATATCGTAAAGAACTGGCTTTAATGTAACACGTTGGCACGGAAGAACTTCTTAAATTGGAGCGCAATGATTGATTACCTTCTAAAAATCATTTTTTAGTTGCTGATGACGCTTTGTTTCAGAAAGCGAAGCAACGGGAACGAGTCATGGGCGCCACTCAGGCATCGGCCGGATAATGGAAGAGACGTGGAACCAATACCCGAGGTCTGAATTTGTTTCAAAATCCTAAATCGACCAATCGCCAATCATACGTCTCCGCCTTTAAATACTATTATTTTTGACTGTGGCCTTTCGCATCCAATTGTTGCGCTAATCGAACTCTACCTAGGGTTAAGCTCGCTTTAAGTTAAGTAAGTAAATCATCTGTTTACAATAAAGAATAGATGAAAATTCTATCGACAGGCGGATATGGAAGAACCAGATTCAGATATAGATTCAGAGCCGGATATGCCCGTGCAATTGTATCGCGACATGAATCCGAGATTGTATCGCGACCCGGACGTCCAGCCGGGGCCGCCGCTGACGCGCTACCGGCGACTCGGCCACATACCGACGGCTCCCCTCCGCAGACCGCACTGCGTGCAGGCGGAGGGCGCGCCGCGGGAGCGCGGGCCCGACCTCCAGGTGAGTCGCGCCTTGTCCCCCCCTCCGCCGCCGGTGCCCGCGCCGCGCCACCCACACACGCAGCAGAAGCAAGTCCAATGCCAGGAAACGGACCTCGAGCAACTCGGACAGATGTTGCAACTGAAGGAGAGAATGGACGTGGACGAATGCGAGCTCCGCGCGGAATGGACGCTGGAGCGCGTGGAGCGACCGCAGGCGCTGCCGCCGGCGTGGCGGGGTGGCGACGAGGATGGATGCGCGATGCAGCGGCAGGTACAGGTGGTGCGCGTGGACGTGCACGCGAGCTGCGCCGCCGGCCACGCGCACTCGGGCACGCAGGCAGACCTCGGCCCGGCGCTCCCGCTACCGCTTCCGCTCGCGCTCGCGCTCGACAACACGGACCAAACCTCGCCCAAGGTAAGCTATCATCACCTGCCTGGTGCATCTCCCCACTCACCCACACTCATTGCACGAATGCATGTTGTGGCGTTACCTCTGGCATCCAGGTACGTAAGATCCTGTATTGTGTGCACATTTTAAACTATAATTTTCTCCTGTCATATACTTAAAACCAATTTCCATTTATGTCATAGTAAATTCTTGTATGCAGTGCAGACCATACATTTTCTTGTGTATGGGAATTCTTCGAGTTGACAATCTCATAGCATATGGTTTACTTTCGAGGATACCGAAGTTGTTTTTAGCCCTATCACATAGATCATTAATGGCTTGATTCGTTTTAACTGATCTCTGAGTCTGATGTGAGTAATGTTGATTAACAGCAAAATCGAGAAGTGCGAGTGACTCCACTAGTAGCTGCCGCCAGACTTTCTCTTGCTCGTGAGCGCCTTGCGTCTTCGTCTCCGCCGCCGTTGCCCGCGAGGAATGCGCCTCCTCCGCCCAAGAAACACGCCTTGAGTCCCGCGCAGGCCGAATGCTTGCGAGCTATTTTTGCTGCTCTTCTGTGGCATGAAGGTGAGTTTGGATATTCGACTATAATATCATTAAAACCATGTCGTATTCGCTTCGCAGCGGTTTTGTTCTACAGTACCAAGTCAAGAAAGCAAGAAAGTTTATTTATTTATGACGGAACTATAAATAACAAAGGAGATTTCATACAAACATTAGTTTTCCTCAAACAGTGTCTTGAAAGGAAAGTGGATGGAGTGTCTCAGAGTTCCCCTTTTGAGCTCTTTTTCTAAACAACCCAAAAGCTTGTACGGTATGAAATCTTTTACCCCAATTCTGGTAAAATAAAACAAAGGTCATAATCAAACACATCTTTAGACTTTGGATTAACTTTGGTTTTTATTTGTGTTCCCGTAGGTGTGGTCCACGACGCCATCGCCTGCGCTGCTTTCCTCAAATTCCATCCGCAGTTGCCGAAGCAGGGGGCGGAGGTGGTGACCCGGCCTCCGCATGAGCTCTCCACTCCTCGCAACCAGAGGCACTCGGTGGAAGTGACCAACGCAGGTGAGGACCAACCCTTCATGTTCCTCTTCATTAACTTTCTCCTATATTCATTTAAGCTCTGTTACCCGCGACTTCGTCTGCTTTAGTACATCTGACAACCCCCCTTAGGTATCCTTAAGTTTAAGTGAGAGTCAAAAAATGTTTATTCAATAAAATCACCTTGAAACGTCTTAAAACTAGGTGACTCTAGTGCCAGTTCCACGCGACCAACGCCGAGAAGAACAGGTAACAAACTCGGCTTGGTATCTACCGCTCTTTTGTATGATCCTCGTCACAATGTAATGTGTAAGAAAGTACAAAGAGATTCGAGGGGATATCTGGGGATAGAGGTGTCGGATGTCCACCCGTGCGAAACCGGGACAGGCTGCTAGGAAAGGACATACTTTTTAATCACGGGTATAGTGCGCGTCACGCAAAAAGAACGCCGGAAAGAGGAGGGGGTGTGATGGCGCGAGTATTTTGTATGCGCAATACACATCCCCTTCACTTTTTTCCAGCGTTATTTTTGGTTGACGCGCACTATAATACTGCGGGGCGCAGCTGGTACTCACCAAGATAATAAATTTTGTTCTAGGAAACTACTTGAATATTCAACCTTCGACGCTAGAAACGCTCACCCGATCCGGCATGGAAGCGAGTAGTAGTCGTGCGAGGAAGTCTGAAATCGCCGACCCAATCCGCGAAGAAGACGCACAAAATGCCACGGCTAGCACACCCGGTAAATAGCACTGATGGTACGCGTCAGCATCGCTGCGTACGGAGCGGACGGAGCGTCGGTATTTACAAAATGCCGATAGGGTGCACTGCATCCTGATTTTGCATCGGCAGTATCGGTATTTTCAAAGCAATTCCGAATGGCGCGTTCACTGCGGATGACGTCATCAGCAGAAATAACGGTTTCTGGCGATGAAATGCCGATCCAGTGCACGCTGTACCATACAAATCAATGCAAAGCAACAAATCCGTCCGCTCCGTACGCAGCGATGCAGATGCGGTCGACGCGTACCTTCCAAACGTTCTCCCAAACGTCCAATGCGAAATACCTGCATGTCAAATTAGTTACGTTCATAGGCTTTTTGCAAAGCTAAACTGTATAAGATTTAATAGCCTAACCTGCATTGTAGAGCGGAATAATTTATTTTAAATAAACTGACTTCAAAAAAAGGAGGACGTTCTCAATTTGACTGTAAGTTTATGTTTGTTTCCGCATCACTCCGTATTTATGAACGGATTAAAAAATACTACTTGAGAAGAGATACTTTCGGATTGGTCCCGTAAATTTCATCAAAAGCGATCAAGAAGTCATATTCATTGTTCAAAAAATCACTAATTAATATTTTGTCTTCTATATCAAATGACAGGAATTACGTCATCCATGTAAATGAAATTGCGTATTTTGCCGTTTTATGTTTTCAGTGTATTTCAAGAGTGTAGAAATAAAAATTTATTATATTTATTATATGTCCTAAGGTTTGCCATCAGCTCCTGCAGTGGTGAATGTGCTGCCGCCAGCGATGAGGGCGCTAGTTGCTTTGTGGGACGCGCTCTATGACTCCGACCAGTTGTCTGCGGCCACTGATAAGTACGTCATTGAAATTGTTTGTTAATAATTATTATTATTTGGAACCTGTAGCGTCCCACTCCAGTGCAAAGGCCTCCCTTCCTTCTCTCCAGTCGCTTCTATTTTGCTTGTTGTTGTTGATAATAATAGTACAGTTTTATTTCTAGACTATTCCTACTTTCGATCATAAATGTGAAAGTTTGGATGTTTGTTACTTACCTACTCAATAACACCAGAACGGCTGAACGGATCTGGAAGCGATTTGGCACAGAGGTAGATTATAGTCTGGAATAGCATATAGGCTACTTTTTATCCTGTGGGAACACCGGTATTTAAAACAACGCGGGTGTAACCGCGGACGCAGATAGTGTTAATACACCTCACAGAGACTTACTTAAATAATAATTTAAGTAAAACGTCAGCGATGACGAGTGAGCGGGTGTCTTCTGTCAGGCTTCCAATGAAATTCCTGAGCACTACGCCTTCCGGCCAGAAATTGAATTCAAACTGCTATTTCGACTAATTTGTTCTGCCTCGCCGTATATAGGGTACCTAATGGTAATCTTATGGTCTATTTCATAATAATAATACACTTGTCTGTTTATTTAGATACAAGATGCGGATCGAGGAAGTGCCGATGGGTCCCCCCAAGGTCGTTGATGAGCTCGCGTGCTTCAGCTCTCGGGGCATCCCACGATTGGAATGGGGTGGACGCTTCACAGAAACTCCTGTACCCAGTATGTGTTTGTATTAATAACAACTATTTCAGATTTTGGTAGAACTATTTGTGTGTGGTAAAGAGTAGAGGCAATACTTGTATCTTGAGTGCCTAAGTGGCGCAGCGGGCGAGAGTCCGCCTGCGACGCAAGAGCTTGCGGGTTCGATTCCCGCCTCGGAACAAATTTGTGTACGATCTGCAGAAATTTGTTCCGTTGGTTTGGGTGTTTTATATGTATAATAAAAAATATCTATCTAGTACAGTACACAGTATATAATGTATTAAATATATCAGTCATCTAGTACCCATAACACAAGCTTTGAGTAGCTTACTTTGGGGCTCGATGGTGCTGTGTGGATTGTCCAGCATTATTTATTGTTGATTATTATTATGCATGATATGCACCTCTATGAAATTGATTCCAAGCGCGGAACACTGCCGCCTGAGGCCCGTCGCAGCAACAGTGGTGTACCTGCAATGCTGCATCTCGGACTTGTACTATTAGAGCCTGTCCATGCAGATGGCGCGTTTCGTAAGACAACGCGCGAGTGGAACCGCGCGTAGTCTAACGCGCGTAGCCGAGTTAATAATTACATATTTACATTTTTTTTATACAACTAGCTGATGCAACAAGCAGATGGCCCACCTGATGTTAAGTGGTAACCATCACCTATAAACAAAACATTTCCCCGTAGGTCACGCACAATAGAAACGTGCCCTACGATGCACTGCCCTGCGTCCATCAACTTGTGGCATACGGATGCTAAGCCTCATGTGCCTGTAATTACACCGGCGACCACACTCTTCAAACTGAAACACAGCGTTGCTGCTTGGCGGCAGAAAAAGGGTAGTACTTCCCCGGACGAGCCCTTCACAAAGAGCTCTACTACTCTTAAAACATCCCGTCTAAAAGCTCGCGCGCTTACGAGCCTACACGCGAATCTACTCGCGCGAGAAACCTGAGCTACTAGACGGGAGGTATGTAGCTCTAGTATCTCGGCTACGCGCGTGAAGGTACTGACACCCGTGCTTATTTTCAAGCCGAAAGCATGCTTTTTTCG
The DNA here is from genome assembly GCA_963576535.1 of Plemyria rubiginata. Classification (NCBI taxonomy): domain Eukaryota; kingdom Metazoa; phylum Arthropoda; class Insecta; order Lepidoptera; family Geometridae; genus Plemyria; species Plemyria rubiginata. Next base: position 2,868,153 of record OY754905.1, read on the forward strand.
CGCCTTGCTCAATAAAAGCACGTCTGAACAGGTCGTGCTATTAAATAAGCATGCTTATTTGGTCGGTCGTCGGTTTAATTTTATGCATGCTCAAAAGAAGCATGTTTATTTTTGAGCACGTGTCTCAGTACCTTAAGGCGTTGACCTAATATTTCTCTCGCTCGCACGATTCGACATTTTGAAAGATATAAAATCACAAATTCCAATTTTGAAAAATCGCAAACTACCATTTTGTGTGCAATCACATTGCGCATAGTTTGGTAAAAATTTCATTTTGATTGATGCAAGATTTCCTACTCAAAAACTTGCTTGAGTCCGAAAATTATAAAAGCAAACTTTTAAGTAGGAAAACTTGTATCGCTCAAAATGATTTTTTTACTAAACTGTGCACAATGTGATTGCACACAAAATGGTTGTTTGCGATTTTTCGAAAATGGGTTTAGTGATTTTATATCTTTCAACAAGTTAAAACGTGCGAGCGAGAGTCACATTGGCTGTTGTCTTCGTCTTAAGACTACGCGTGAGTGAACTCGTACGTCATCGCTATCTGGGCAGGCTCTTAACCGTTGTGTTGTGTTTAGCTCGCTGCGAGCTGTGCGGCGGGAAGCCGGTGCCGCCGCCGCTCGCGGCGCACCTCCGGACGAAGCACCCCGGCTGCCGCGCGCCCTCGCTGCGCGGCTACGACCGCGGCGGCATCTACAAGCGGACTGAGCCGCCGCCAGACCCGGCGCCCACCGACCTGCCCCCCTCCACATGCGGACAACTCATTCAAGGTTCATATCAGAAATACAACAACACATCCTACCCTCATTTCGATATTTCCACTCATTCAAAGTTTTGTTTAATTATTTGAATAACTAGTTGCGCGCCGCGGCTTCAGCCGCGCAGATTTTAAATCCCCTTCCCATGAAATAAAAAGTAGCCTATGTGCTATTCCAGACTATTCTATCTCTCTGCCAAGTTTCATCCAGATCCGTTCAGGCGTTCTGGCGTGAAAGAGTATCAAACACCCATCCATCCATCCATACTTACAAAACTTCGCGTTTATAATATTAGTACTTAGGATAATAAATATTGGTGGATTTCACACAGCACTATCTAGCCCCAAACTAATCCAAAGCTTTTGATAAGGGAACCAGATAGCTGATATAAGTACTACCTACTTATATACTTTTTTTAGTAAACTCATAATTACCATCTTATTCATAGTCCCTGCCATTTTATAGTGGCTCTATAGAGTATAATCGTCATTGTCACTTTCATGCGACAGACTTATCGGTCTAATAAGCTATTGGCGCGCTCAGCGACCATTATGAACAAATGTCTTAAAATAGAACACCCATACAGAACAAACATATAATATAATCATCACGCAAATGTATGTTCTCGGTAGGAATCGAACCCACGGCCTACGGCGCAGAAGGCAGACTTTCCAAATGAACTGTGAATGATGTATACAATAGCAAATAACAGTTTTTGTTTCATAAACAGGCACACATCCATACGGCCAGCCTTCTAGTAAATGTTTGCTTAAGGATACGGACGCCATCGATACCAGAGGTAGGAATCTTTCCCTTACCCTACCTAATTTCTTAGGTAATAAGGTTCATATTTGCTTAGTTGTATGATGATAAAATAATAAAAACCTGTTTAACATTTCAGCAGAGTTGTCTCAGCTGTGGTACATATTTTGCGAGAGGTGTCGTGACAGAAATATAAGAAATGCGGCCAAGCAAGTGAAAACCAAGTCTTCGCTGAACTCTAACATATTAGATTTGGCGTCGAACATTGACCACACCGTTATGAAGGAGAACGCTATATTTCTACTGGATCTGGCGCCGGTGACCAATGCAGGTGTGTACCAATACAACATACTGTCAACATACAAAAAAGTATACAGTCGTATTAGGACCTCCTTTTTAAAAGTCGACTTTGACCTTATTGGAATCGAGCATCAAGTTTCCGTTTTTTGGTGGAACATGGTCTTTTTAAGTAAGTAAATGATAAAATTGAACTTGGGGAAATAGGTATTAGAACCACCTCCCGAACCACATCCTCCCTTCCTTCACACTTCTCGAAACTTGTGTACAGTGGGCCAGTCTTTTAAAATGGCTATTGAGATCGTCCCGCCATCTTCTTCTAGGTCTACCTCGTGGCACGGACGAATTTATCTATAACCTTCTTAAAAAAATCATTTCGCCTTCATGGCTCAGTTGGTAGTAGCTTTGTCTCCTGTGCCGTAAGTCGTGGGTTTGAACCCCACCGAGAACAAACACTAAACTTGTGTGATGAACATAGATGTTTGTTCCTCGTGGGACTCAATCGGTGGTTATTTTGCCCCATAGATCATCCTACTAATATTATAAACGTGAAAGTTTGTAAGTATGGATGGATGGATGGATGTTTGTTACTCTTTCACGCCAGAACGGCTGAATGGATCTGGATGAAACTTAGGAGAGAGATACATTATAGTCTGGAATAACACATAGGCTACATTTTATCCCGTGGGAATACCGGGATTTAAATCTGCGCGGATGAAACCGCGGGGCGCAACTAGTATAACATACGTACATTTGATATGTGTCGCAGAGTCAATAAGCTCAGCGGCGTGGAGTGAGGCGCCGGGGCGCAGTCCGCCGAGTCCGCCGGGCAGCGTGTGGCAGCCGGCGCCGCCGTTCCAGTGTCTGTCCGCGCTGGGGGCGGCGCCGCGCGCCTCCGCCGCGGGCGATTCCGCGCGGTACCACTCGCTGGGCCGGCCGCCGCCGCCGCCGCTGCCACCGCCGCTCCCGCAGGTACTGCATCTGAAATCTCAGAAAACCCTAGGGTCATACTACACGGGTGGTTCTCCCGACGCTGGAATCCGCTTCTGAACCGCACTAGTCACAATTTATTATGAAAGTTGTATGCTGCATACTACACTGCGCGGTTTCCCGTCGCGGTTCACAGCCGGGAGAAATACGACCGCCGCATGCAGCGTCAAACCGCCGCTGATAACAGGCTTTAAACTACACGGGCGGTTTCTGCTATAACGTCATTCTGCGGATCATTATTATCATTCGCGGATCCATGTTAAAATGAATAAAAGACAGCGATAAACCGCGTCCCGTGTAGTTTGATGGTCTGCGGGAGCTTTATCGAGCGGATTCCCGCGGCGGGAGAACCGCCCATGTAGTATGACTACACTTAGCTGGATGCGATGGAGCTCAGTATTCTAGGGCCTTTATTCATAATGGTCACTGAGCGCGCCCAATAGGTTATCAGGCCGATAAGTCTGTTGCTGTCTCTTTTCGTTGGCGTGAAAGTGACAGTGACAAGACTCTATAGAGCCGCTATAAAATGGCAGGGATTATGGATCATCATCAACATATTCAGCCTACAGAAGTTCACTGCTGGACATGCCTATGTCTCCCCTATACGTTTTCAGGAAGCATGGTGTTGTTGGTGCTTACTCGGGAAATGCTGCTGCCCATTTCCCGGTGTGTTCCCTTAGTCGTTACGACATCCACGGGAGCTGATGGAGGGGTCCAATCCTATGCCGGGGTCGCACGTCATAGAAATTATGGTTATACGGGTAAAATTGTTATACAGATGGTAAACGAGGGTTTGGAAGGCGTCGTCACCGCGCCGCGCGTTCACCGCTCAGTGTCGATGGGGCAGGCGGGCGACCGGGACTTGTCTCACGCTACCTTTGCGGCGCTCGAGCGCTACCCTGAAGAGGACCAACAGGATACGCTGTCTGGTAAGTCCTATTTTATAGCCATTCCACTATAAGTGGGACGGGCACTGACTTTTTCAAACCTTAACCAGTTCACCAACGTAGAATAGAACTTATCACTACATAGTATAAAACAAAGTCGGTTTCTCTTTCCCTATATCCCCATGTCCCTATGTATGCTTAAATCTTTAAAACTACGCAACGGATTTTGATGCGGTTTTTTTTAATAGATAGAGTGATTCAAGAGGAAGGTTTATATGTATAACACATGCATGATATGTGCACCCGTGCGAAGCAGGGGCGTGCGGGCGGGTCGCTAGTTTTAAAATATAATAATTATGTGTGTCTGATTTTCGCACTGATGATCTGTTTGATGTTTATTGCCCTGTATTGGGACACTCCATTAATAATTTATTTATTTAAGATTCTAAAAACATTTACGCAAAACAATATAGTGCTTGGCGGACTTAATAATAATTACTGCACACTGTCAAACCTCCTGCTCATATTTTCAATAGTTACTTTTATGTATAGCACTGTTACATAACTGGACTCAAACCAGTACACTGTGTACAAACTTTCTATGATATGTTTATTCTTTGTAAGTGAACTTTGTTCCTTGAGAAATATCTATTTTAATTTTGTGTAGGTGCCGGCTCATCGCTCTTAGCTCAACCCAGCGCCGAGCTGCAGCGCTTAGTGGGCTGCGGAGAGTCTGGCAACACTGCTTGGACGGTATCCGCCTTCGAGCCTCCGCGCGTGAAGACCGACTCGTTGATGCAGAGTCCCGTACTAGCGTTCGTGCTGTCCCGCCGCGACCTGCCGTCTTATAGGCAGAAGCTGGACGCAGCTGTGAGGATCAGCACGGTGCGGCAATACGCGTTCGAGGTTAGTGTTGCTAGTGTGAACCTTTAGAATAAACTATCTGCGCTCTGTAGTTCCACCCGCGTAGCCATAGCTATTCCAGACTGTAATCTAACTGTGTGCCAAATTTTATCCTGGATCTGGATTAAGTTCAGCCGTTCTGGCGTGATTGAGCAGCAAACATCCAAACTTTCACATTTATGATATTAGTGGGGTTATATTTTTTTAAGAAATGTCTTCCTATTCATCAATGGATGCTCTGAATGAAAACAAAAGTTGGTATTTGCAATACAGGGCTGTGGCTTATGAACAATCATTTAATATAGAGTGATGAACATGGATGTTTGTTCTCTGCCTGGGTGTTATTATTATTATTTATTAACAAAAAAAAAGGATAAATGTATTTTATTACCTATCTGACTTCCTTACAAGCTTTTGGCTTAGTTTGGGGCTAGATAGTCCAGCAATATTTATTTACTATTTATAAATTATTATAAGAGTGATATGCATTTGCAGGCAATGAACTGGCTGATGCGTTCGACGACGCAGCCGACTTGCGTCCACGACGTGATGTGGTGGTTCTGCGTCGCTCTCGACAAGTACGCGCGGCTCGTCCCGCCGCCGGAAGATGATGACGACGCTATGCCGGTGAGACTCATTCTACATTACAGGGCCAATTCAATAGGTAACATTTTGACATCTGTCAGTTTCAGAGAGATTATGTCAAAGTAAGTAATAAAATTGCCTTATTTTGCACAGTTGCTTCACATTTTCCAGCTAAACATACAAATGTATCGTAATAATGTCAAAAGAAGACAATTTTACATGTGATGATAAAATTTCAAATGTGACCTATTAAATTGGCTCTACTTTAGTGTACGAACTACGCGTGTTACATTATTTAGTGCTATAAACATTTACCCTCTTATTCATATTGGACGCTGAGCACTCCAAGTTAAAATACTGCTAGTACCTAACATTCAGCATAAGCGATAAATCTGTTACTTTATTTTTTCGTTGGCGTGAAAGTGACAGTGACAAGTATACTCTATAGAGCGGCTATAAAATAAGCAGCGATCTAACAGCGGCGATGGGCTTGCAACCTGTCACGTATGGGATACTAACTACTGCAAAATGTGGATATGTGCCAAATGTAATGTTTGGACGTACCTCTGACTACCCCCCTTAGACATCCTCAAAGAATCTTGAATTAGTACCTACTTGGTACTGGGAGATCTGAAGGGATATCTACCGTGCCTGGGGATCAAAGTCGTGAAGCTGTTTCAGTTTCATAAAATGGCAGGGTATATGATTAATGGCCGATCCGCACACAACAGTGGCGGCAGTGGTCACTGTCACTGACGAGTGTGCGGAGGGATGAGTGTGTGCGGATCGGCCTGTAGGGCCACAAAGGGACATCACTACTCACTATCACTTCATAGTATAGAACAAAGTCGGTTTCTCTGTCCCTATATCCCTATGTCCCCATGTGTGCTTAAATCTTTAAAACTACGCAACGGATTTTGATGCGGTTTTTTTTAAAGATGATGAATGATTCAAGAGGAAGGTTTATATGTATAATACATGCATGATATGTGTACGCGTGCGAAGCAGTGGCGCGCAGGCGGGACGCTAGTAATAATATAAAAGAATACTAACAACTACAGTGTTTTTTTTATGAACCTTTCTCCTTTGTATGTAAAAGCGAGGCGAGCGCTGGCCGCCACCGGGAAACGGGGCCCGCGCTTCCTTTCACGCTTTCCTCAGTGTTTTATAACGACGTGTGCGTGACGATGTTTCCATTTGTGTGTTAGAGCGAGGCGAGCGCCGGCCGGCACGTGGCCCCCGCCGCGTCGACGTCCGCCATCTGTCCGGGGGGCCGGTCGGCGCGCGGGGCCCGCGCCGCCTTCCACGCCTTCCTCGGGTCGGTAAGCGCGCTGGCGCCCTCGCTGCCGACCGCCAGCGCCGGCGCGCTGCAGGCCGTGCGCTGCTGGGCGCTGCACTACTCCAAGCATGACAGGAACTTCTTGCACAGGTCTGTGACAACACTCAGCTAAGTGTATTCACTTTTTCAAAGGGTATTAACTAAGCAGATTACCTGACATAAACGCTCAATGAGTCGCTCAATTTTTAGTTTTTTGTTGTTGTTAGATTTTCTGACCACTCAAGAGTCCAATCTTAACTAAAAGTAATCACTTTTTCAAAGGGTTATTCAATTAGAAGAAGTTGCCTGATATAAACTTTTAATAAGTCCAAACTCAACTAAATGTATTCACTTTTTCAAAAGGTATTCAATCAAATAAGTAGTATGCCTGACATAAACGCTCAATGAGTCCAAACTCAACTAAGTGTATTCACTTTTTCAAAGGGTATTCAATGAGTTAAACAGATTGCCTGGCATAAACTTTTAATAAGTCTTTCGAGAAATAACCGACTCGAATATTTAAGTTACACGTTGGGGTGTTATTTTACGCGTTGTATAACGTAATGCTATCTGTTTAACATTGCTTCGTTAGTTAATTCCTGTAAATAAATCCGTTTAATATGTTAACGCTGCGTGGACGGGACACAGGTCTCAAGTATTTAGCGTGATCAGCAAGATCTTGTCTCATTCTGAGGACGGGATCTATGACGACGGCTACGTTGGCGCGATCGACGAAAGCTTCCAAAGCTACGGCCACAAGGTAGGTACACCATGACATATCCCGCTTCACTGCCTCACAGCTCAGTTGGTTTTGGCTCAGCCTGCTGCGTTGTAGGTGGTCGTTCGAACCCCCATTTACATTTTATGTTTGTTCTGTGTTTGTGTGTTTTAATGTGTTCAAAGTGTCTATATATCTATATATCTATATAACTATCCCCTGAATTCTGAAAGCACGATCAACACAAATCGGCTGTCAAGTCACTTGCTATCTCTGTCAAATTCGAAATAAAAACTGAAATAGCACACTTGCTATTTCATGGCAGAGCCGAGCATTGGCATGGCTCGAGCTTTTAGAAACCGGGGGCAAGTCTTTTAAAATTACTAATTCAAGCATTTTGTCTTTGATTTGGTTTCCAGTCTGATACTAGCTTTGCTTAGTGCTAGATAGATGCTGCTGTGTGAAATTTTGAAACAGTTGTGACGATCATACGGAACGGTTGCTACCAATAGTTATCAAAATGTGTCTAACTCATCGATCTGCTATACATAATACAGCACGCAGTGATCTATCGGGGTTATTTCGGCACTGTCTTTCAAAGGTTGTGCGTTTGGTTTACGCTGTCTTATGGCGTACAATTTGATTGCAGGAAAGTTTTCTGTGGTCTTGCACTGACGTGACAGCTTGGTGCGATATCACCGTGTCGTCCAGGCAAGGTATGACCGGATGTCTGATAGACGGGACCACGGAAACCTTCTGGGAGTCAGGAGACGAGGACCGCAACAAGGCGAAGTGGATTCAGATGGCGTTCCCGGGAGGCACGCCTGACGACAGCCCGCATATAATATGTGTGCACGTTGATAATACAAGGGACACTGCGGTACGTGTCCTGCCTTTCAAACTTTATATCCGGTGCCTGAAGTCTGAGTATTCATTTTGTGTAGGTATGAGGACTCGTGAGTTCGCTGCATGCCCTTTTGATAAGAGTATTAGTAGAGCTCTTTGTGAAGAGCTCGTGCGGTGAAGTACTACCACCACGCCTTTTTCTGGCGCCAAGCAGCATCGCTGTGTTAGTAGGGCACGTTCCTGTCGTGCGTGCCTTACAAGGCAAGGCTTTTTTATAGGTGATGGTTACCACTTATCATAAGGTAGGCCATCTGCTTGTTCCATCAGCTAGTTGTATAAAAAGAAATGCTCGATAGAGGCACTTGCTTATCAAATATCCATATAAAAATACTCAGACTTGGGGAACTGCTTCTGTATGCTTCCGTTTTAATATCCATACTTTTTTTTTTGTTGTATGATAGCTAGACGTTTGACTGCCAACTCAACTGATGTAAAGTGAAGATGCAGTCTAAGATGGAGCACGCTTAGCTATAATCCGCTTATTCACTATTCCCAAGTTGTTGTTTTAAGTTGTATACTACGGCTTTTATGGATCTTCGTTATATGTATTTTAATTTGCATCACAAATTTACCAAGAAAGCTCTGAGTATTATTGTTTTGTAAAAACACTATTTGGTGAGTCAGGTACTAAAAATTGGTGTTTATTTTCAGCACAAAATTCTTCTGGTGTCGTTTCTGTACAGCGGCGGGTCGGGAGAGATGTACCACATGCAGGATATCGAAGTGGACCCCAAGGCTGCCACTTGGGTCTGCTACACGCTGCCAAGTCAGTATCCATCTTAACTTAGTCGACCTCTGTAGCGCAGCGGGCGAGAGTCCGCCTGCGACGCAAGACGTTGCGGGTTCGATTTTCGCCTCGGAACAAACTTGTGTATGATCTGCAGAAATTTGTTCCGTTGGTCTGAGTGTTTTCTATGTATATTAAAAAAATATCTATCTATGTAAGTATAATAATGTCTTAGATATATCAGTTATCTAGTACCCATAGCACAAGCTTTGAGTAGCTTACTTTGGGGCTTGATGGTGCTGTGTGGATTGTCCAGCATGTTTTTACTTTTTACTACTTTACCGTGCGAGCACGGTACATACAGCTTCCTGCCATCATCACCTCGACATGAGTAGAAGTCGCGTCATTTAAAAAGAAGTTGGAAAAAATTAAGTGGATATGTATGTGTGCGCATACAAAACACTCGCGCCATCGCACCCCCTCCCCCTCCTTCCAGCGTTCGTTTTAAGTGACACGACATATACCTAAATGTAACATGCAGCGCGCTACCCCGGCGCGACGTCATCGACGCTGCGCGTGCGCTGCGAGCTGCGCGGGCCGGAGCCGGCGGTGCGCGTGCGCCAAGTGCGTCTGCTTAGCGCCCCAGCGCGCGCGCCCCGCGCCCCGCCCCCGCCGGCGAAACTACTGCACGAGCTGGTGGAGAACGATACGCTTAGAGTGTTCCGGTTACTCACGTCGCAGGTAAAAAAACATAACTTTTCAGCAAAAAAAACCGACTCCAAATACCTACCCGTCTTGTCGTGCCACTGGTTCTTTCAAAAAGTGTGGCGAAAGGATTCTAGGTGCGCCTCAGAGACGTTCCTTTCGAGCACTTGACACTTAATTTAGAACTTGCTTAGCTCTACAACGCGGTTGGCACCTCTGCAGAATGGCTTGCTTACTAGCTAGTTTAGCATTTTATTTTACTTGGATGTCTGGATGACGTAACTATTTTCTTTTATTTTGATTAAAAAGCCAAACTCTGACCTCTCTAATTTCTATGGGCCCAATCTGAAAGTATAAGTATATCAAACAAGAAAACCACTATTTAATAGGTTTATAAATGGCGGAGTTGGTAGTAAAAAAATATATATAGTCGAATTAAAAATCTTCTCCTTCTTCGAAGTCGGCTATAAAACTTATCTTACAGTCAACTGACTAGTTGTGTAAATGTTAAAATTGGCGATTGGACGTATTTTTAAACAGAAACATTATGTATTTCGGTTAGTAAAAAGATTTTTTTGGCAGGTGTTCGGAAAGCTGCTCGAATGGGAGTTCTCTGGTGAGAAGGCAGAAAGCGCCATTTCATCTGCGCGCGCGCCGCACTCTGACTGCGACCTGCGCGAGCATCTCGTTGGCATTCTGTTCGCGGGGAACCAACTCACGTGTCTGCAGCGACAGGTGAATACTTCTTCTTTAGCTTCGGCAGATGGCTAAATGTGGGTATGTGCCGAATGTAATGTTTGGTCATTATGGCCCAACTGATGTTAAGTGGTAACCATCACCTCCAACATAAAGCATTGCCTCGTAAGTCACGCACGATAGGAACGTGCCCTACGATGCACTGTCATGTGTCCATCAACTTAAGGCTGTTAAGTCTCATGTGCCTGTGATTACAACGGCAATCACATTCTTCAAACCGAATCACAGCAACGCTTGGCGGCAGAAAAATGCATGGTGGTAGTAATTCCCTGCACAAAGAGATTTCTTGAGTGTTTTGGTTTGAAGAGTGTAGTCGCCGGTGTAATTATAGGCACCTGAGGCTTAATTAAGTATGCCTCAAGTTGATGGAGTGCAGTGCATCGTAGGGCACGCTTCTATCGTGCGTGACTTACGAGGCAATGCTTTGTTAAAGGTGATACCACTTAACATCATGTAAGCCATGTGCTTTTTCCATCAGCCAGTTGTATAAAAAAAGCTCTACTCTTAAAAACCTTGTGTTAACCTCTTCAGGTCATGATACACATAGTGGCCGCGATAGGAGGCGAGGCAGCGAGGGTGCGCGAAGACTGGGAGACGGCCTTTATCTGCGCTGAGGTGACCGAGAGAAACAGCGAAGTGCCTCTGAGACCCAACGTCCACCACCAAGACAACTACTGCTTCGAGATGCTGTCACTTGTAAGTACTCTACTGAAACTGAAAACTGAAACAGCTTCACGGCTTTGATCCCCAGGTACGGTAGATATCCCTTCAGATCTCCCAGTACCAAGTAGGTACTAATACTAATTCAAGATTCTTTGAGGATGTCTAAGGGGGGTAGTCAGAGGTACGTCCAAACATTACATTTGGCACATACCCACATTTTGCAGTAGTTAGTATTCCATACGTGACAGGTTGCAAGCCCATCGCCGCTGTTAGAATACTAACTGGTTTCCTCACGATGTTTTCCTTCACCGTTTAAGAGCACTGGCATTGCGCACATAAATTTTTCGATAGAAAAATCCATTGGTGCACGACCGGATTCGAACCTGCGACCTTACGATCGGAAGGCGGGGTCACTCCCACTAGACCACCGGTGCTCTACTCTACTACTCTACTAAACTAGTACTCTACTAAAATAAATAATTATCTTACAAAGTGACTATGTAGGTAAAGTAGATAATAATTGTGAGTGATGCATGTCTTTGGCGTTTATTTATTTATTTCGACACACCAACGACAAATTACATAATACCTACTACAGTAGATAATTATTTTATTTACAAAAAAAATTACAATTAATAGATACAATTATTTACTAAATGTACAAAATAATACATATTAGTAGATAATCATCACTACATAGTATAAAACAAAGTCGCTTTCTTTGTCCCTATATCCCCATGTCCCTATGTCCCTATGTATGCTTAAATCTTTAAAACTACGAAACGGATTTTGATGCTTTTTTTAGTAGATTCAAGAGGAGGGTTTATATGTATAATACATGCATGATATGTGCACCCGTGAAGCAGGGGCGCGCGGGCGGGTTGCTAGTAATAATAAAGTAGGAAATATATGCGCTGACACTTACAGGTGTAGGTATAATACGTTCATAAAATTTGCTAGTGCTGTGTGGAAGGTCCACCAATATTTTCTTTAATTTACATTTTTAGATATGATAACTATTGTTTACTTGCAGCTGCTGGCTTTAAGTGGAAGCCACATCGGCCGAGCGCACTTGGCGCAACAATCGGAGTTGCTCTCCGATCTACTGTCTCTTCTGCATACCGCCAGCGACCGCGTTCAAAGACAGGTATTTAGCGGAATAATTTTCTAACGAATAAGATGCAGCTGAGCAATATTATTTTACATTATAATCACTACATAGTATGACGTAATGCAGTGTGGGTGTGACGTAATATATGTTGTGCATTTTGGCAAACTGTTTCAGTCATAATGTAGTTGAGATGATAAACAAATCTTTGTGAAAGACGATAAAATTAAAGTGTTTGTATCTAATAATAACACTTTTTATAATATGTTTTTTTTTTATTTTAGGTCATATTCTTGCTCCGTCGCATGATGACGGGCATTCCACCACAGAAGACGTTGACTACTCTAAATGACGGCCGAGAGGAAAGGTTGGTGTTATTAGATTATTAGTGGTTGGTTAGTGCCGAAAAAATATCGGGGTAGAAGTATTGTACTCAATTTTTATTATTTATTTAATTTGTACAAATTATCGTAAACTTCGAATTAATTTATTGACCTACAATCAGCCATCATTTTGTCCTCTATACATTTTTTGATAATCATAGCATTTTGACCTTTCTACGGTTGATTAATAATAAGCTATCATCATAGTGGTATTGAATTGGACAATTCGACGCAACTAATTTTCATTAATAGTTCAGTAAAACACTCTCTGTGATTTTATGGTTACCACTTAACATCAGATGTTCCATCATGGAGCTTTCCACACAGCACTATCTAACTCCAAACTAAACTGAAGCTTGTAATATGTACAATTGAATAAAGTTCGAAATGTCCTACTAATATTATAAATGCGAAAGTTTGTAAGTATGGATGAATATTTGTTACTCTATAACTCCGGAACGGCTGAACGGATCTCTGGAATAACACAGGCTACTTTTATATCCCGTGTGAATACCGGGATTTAAAACTACGCGGGTGAAACCGCAGGGTGCAACTAGTGGATTATAAGTGTACATTAACATTTATAACGAAACTAGCTGGTACCCGCGACTTCGTCTGCGTACTTTTAATCTCTTCATCTCTTTTTTTCGCAATAATAGGTAGCCTATGTTCTTTCTCAGGGTCTAAAGATTGTCTGTGCCAAATTTCATCAAAATCGGTTGAGAGGTTTAAGCGGGAAAGCGTAACAGACAGACAGACAGACAGACAGACAGACAGACAGACAGACAGACAGAGTTACTTTCGCATTTATAATATTAGTTGGGATTGTCAGCTTCGTGGGTCGTAGATGGATGAGGGGAGCTTATGACCGTTTAAATAGTCTAAAGCGCTAGATGCCTATGCCCAGCATTGGCCTAAGTCAGGCTGCGAATGATGATGATGAAATATTTGTTCCAGGTTTTCGTTGCTCGACTATTTGTTAGGCTACCTCGGCAAGGCGATCAACATACAGGTGAAAGTGAAGGGTAACGCCGGCCCAGCGCCCGGGTCGGTGATGATGGGCGGATGCGTGGTACCGGGCCCGCAGGCGGCCTGGTTCATGCGGGGCATGACCATCAAGAAGCATGCGCAGCTGGTGGTCAAACTCATTACGGAAATGACTAAGGTATAATATGTACTCCAATGTAAGTACGTACCTACAATAGATAACGCAAATAAGTGTAGGGGAAGCAGGGGTAATGGCGATCATGTCGGGTAATACCGCTCACTCCAATAACTTATTAAATAAGGTGCCCTAAAACACAGCGAGCACGCTGCAGCGCAGGGGTTGTAACGCTCGAGCACACAGAGTCTCTAAACCTCAAAACTAAAATCAAAACAAATAGAGCATTAATGTCTTTCTCTCAGTTGATCGGCATTCCCCCATCTTCGCGTACTTCCCGTGTCAAAGTCTATAGTCAAAATATTTTTAGTCAATAAAATCACAAGGATCACCTTGAAACGTCTTATAAGTTCTTCAGAACCCAGCCAGAAGCAGAAGCAGACCCAAAAGCGTCGACTTTAGGCGTCATGTGCCTGTAATTAAACCGGCAACCACACTCATAATGAAAAATTATGTAGACATAATGAACATTTCCACCGCAACTACTGATTTATAATTCCAGGACAAAGTATCTGAAGCATGGGGCCTGGAAACTCGATCGGCGCTTGCGCAGTACGCGTCGCAAATAGCGCACATGAGCGAAGCGGACCGACATCCAGCCAGATGCATAGTGCTGCCGACGATGTGGATGGCGCTAGCGTCGCTCTGCGTCTCCGAGCAAGCACATATTGACGCGTAAGTTATTCTAACAAAATGAATAAGCTGACTTTTTTAATGAAATAATGTTACAGTGAAAAGCTGACTATTATAATGAAACAGCTTCGCGATTTCGATCCCCAGGCACGGTAGATATCCCCTAGATCTCTTAGTACCAAGTACTAACTTCATATTCTTTGAGGCCGCGCCGTCTATGGCGGTAGTCCGAAATACATTCAAACATTGCATTTGGCACATACATACATTTTGCAGTAGTTATTATTCCAAACGTGACAGGTTGCTATCCCATCGCTGTTGCTCTACACCACAAAAAAAAATTTATAAATGGTTATGATTTGAATAGTAATTAAAATCCTTTCACCACATATTTTCGAAAGAAACTAGTGACTCCTTAAGAAGAATAACTATGATTATGACACCGCGGTTTCACCCGCGCAGATTGAAATCCCGGTATTCCCACGGAATAAAAAGTAGCTAATGTGCTATTCCAGACTATAATCTATCTCTCATCCAGATCCGTTCAGCCATTCCGGCTTGAAAGAGTAACAAACATCCATCAATCCATCCATCCATCTATACTTACAAACTTTTTTACAAGCATAAGCTTAGTTTGGGGGTAGATAGTGCTGTGTGGAAAGTCCACCAATATTTATTTATTTATTATTTAAACTTCACGAGTACCTTTAGGCGTTCACGTAGTAGGATTATGATTATGACTATGGCTATGGTTATGTTTGTGCAGAGTGAACGCGGACGGTCGCGGCGACAAGTCGCGCGAGGCGGGCGCGGAGCCGCGCGCCTACTGCGCCAACCACGACGACGGCGTCACAGTGGCCGTCATCGAGTGCCGCACGTGCGGCGCGCTCTGCGCGGAGTGCGACCGCTTCCTGCATCTGCACAGGGCCGCTAGGACGCACAGCAGACAGGTGACACAACACCCTCGTTCTATATCCCTTGCATCTTGCTGTGAGCGGCGTCACAGTGGCCGTCATCGAGTGCCGCACGTGCGGCGCGCTCTGCGCGGAGTGCGACCGCTTCCTGCATCTGCACAGGGCCGCTAGGACGCACAGCAGACAGGTGACACAACACCCTCGTTCTATATCCCTTGCATCTTGCTGTGAGCGGCGTCACAGTGGCCGTCATCGAGTGCCGCACGTGCGGCGCGCTCTGCGCGGAGTGCGACCGCTTCCTGCATCTGCACAGGGCCGCTAGGACGCACAGCAGACAGGTGACACAACACCCTCGTTCTATATCCCTTGCATCTTGCTGTGAGCGGCGTCACAGTGGCCGTCATCGAGTGCCGCACGTGCGGCGCGCTCTGCGCGGAGTGCGACCGCTTCCTGCATCTGCACAGGGCCGCTAGGACGCACAGCAGACAGGTGACACAACACCCTCGTTCTATATCCCTTGCATCTTGCTGTGAGCGGCGTCACAGTGGCCGTCATCGAGTGCCGCACGTGCGGCGCGCTCTGCGCGGAGTGCGACCGCTTCCTGCATCTGCACAGGGCCGCTAGGACGCACAGCAGACAGGTGACACAACACCCTCGTTCTATATCCCTTGCATCTTGCTGTGAGCGGCGTCACAGTGGCCGTCATCGAGTGCCGCACGTGCGGCGCGCTCTGCGCGGAGTGCGACCGCTTCCTGCATCTGCACAGGGCCGCTAGGACGCACAGCAGACAGGTGACACAACACCCTCGTTCTATATCCCTTGCATCTTGCTGTGAGCGGCGTCACAGTGGCCGTCATCGAGTGCCGCACGTGCGGCGCGCTCTGCGCGGAGTGCGACCGCTTCCTGCATCTGCACAGGGCCGCTAGGACGCACAGCAGACAGGTGACACAACACCCTCGTTCTATATCCCTTGCATCTTGCTGTGAGCGGCGTCACAGTGGCCGTCATCGAGTGCCGCACGTGCGGCGCGCTCTGCGCGGAGTGCGACCGCTTCCTGCATCTGCACAGGGCCGCTAGGACGCACAGCAGACAGGTGACACAACACCCTCGTTCTATATCCCTTGCATCTTGCTGTGAGCGGCGTCACAGTGGCCGTCATCGAGTGCCGCACGTGCGGCGCGCTCTGCGCGGAGTGCGACCGCTTCCTGCATCTGCACAGGGCCGCTAGGACGCACAGCAGACAGGTGACACAACACCCTCGTTCTATATCCCTTGCATCTTGCTGTGAGCGGCGTCACAGTGGCCGTCATCGAGTGCCGCACGTGCGGCGCGCTCTGCGCGGAGTGCGACCGCTTCCTGCATCTGCACAGGGCCGCTAGGACGCACAGCAGACAGGTGACACAACACCCTCGTTCTATATCCCTTGCATCTTGCTGTGAGCGGCGTCACAGTGGCCGTCATCGAGTGCCGCACGTGCGGCGCGCTCTGCGCGGAGTGCGACCGCTTCCTGCATCTGCACAGGGCCGCTAGGACGCACAGCAGACAGGTGACACAACACCCTCGTTCTATATCCCTTGCATCTTGCTGTGAGCGGCGTCACAGTGGCCGTCATCGAGTGCCGCACGTGCGGCGCGCTCTGCGCGGAGTGCGACCGCTTCCTGCATCTGCACAGGGCCGCTAGGACGCACAGCAGACAGGTGACACAACACCCTCGTTCTATATCCCTTGCATCTTGCTGTGAGCGGCGTCACAGTGGCCGTCATCGAGTGCCGCACGTGCGGCGCGCTCTGCGCGGAGTGCGACCGCTTCCTGCATCTGCACAGGGCCGCTAGGACGCACAGCAGACAGGTGACACAACACCCTCGTTCTATATCCCTTGCATCTTGCTGTGAGCGGCGTCACAGTGGCCGTCATCGAGTGCCGCACGTGCGGCGCGCTCTGCGCGGAGTGCGACCGCTTCCTGCATCTGCACAGGGCCGCTAGGACGCACAGCAGACAGGTGACACAACACCCTCGTTCTATATCCCTTGCATCTTGCTGTGAGCGGCGTCACAGTGGCCGTCATCGAGTGCCGCACGTGCGGCGCGCTCTGCGCGGAGTGCGACCGCTTCCTGCATCTGCACAGGGCCGCTAGGACGCACAGCAGACAGGTGACACAACACCCTCGTTCTATATCCCTTGCATCTTGCTGTGAGCGGCGTCACAGTGGCCGTCATCGAGTGCCGCACGTGCGGCGCGCTCTGCGCGGAGTGCGACCGCTTCCTGCATCTGCACAGGGCCGCTAGGACGCACAGCAGACAGGTGACACAACACCCTCGTTCTATATCCCTTGCATCTTGCTGTGAGCGGCGTCACAGTGGCCGTCATCGAGTGCCGCACGTGCGGCGCGCTCTGCGCGGAGTGCGACCGCTTCCTGCATCTGCACAGGGCCGCTAGGACGCACAGCAGACAGGTGACACAACACCCTCGTTCTATATCCCTTGCATCTTGCTGTGAGCGGCGTCACAGTGGCCGTCATCGAGTGCCGCACGTGCGGCGCGCTCTGCGCGGAGTGCGACCGCTTCCTGCATCTGCACAGGGCCGCTAGGACGCACAGCAGACAGGTGACACAACACCCTCGTTCTATATCCCTTGCATCTTGCTGTGAGCGGCGTCACAGTGGCCGTCATCGAGTGCCGCACGTGCGGCGCGCTCTGCGCGGAGTGCGACCGCTTCCTGCATCTGCACAGGGCCGCTAGGACGCACAGCAGACAGGTGACACAACACCCTCGTTCTATATCCCTTGCATCTTGCTGTGAGCGGCGTCACAGTGGCCGTCATCGAGTGCCGCACGTGCGGCGCGCTCTGCGCGGAGTGCGACCGCTTCCTGCATCTGCACAGGGCCGCTAGGACGCACAGCAGACAGGTGACACAACACCCTCGTTCTATATCCCTTGCATCTTGCTGTGAGCGGCGTCACAGTGGCCGTCATCGAGTGCCGCACGTGCGGCGCGCTCTGCGCGGAGTGCGACCGCTTCCTGCATCTGCACAGGGCCGCTAGGACGCACAGCAGACAGGTGACACAACACCCTCGTTCTATATCCCTTGCATCTTGCTGTGAGCGGCGTCACAGTGGCCGTCATCGAGTGCCGCACGTGCGGCGCGCTCTGCGCGGAGTGCGACCGCTTCCTGCATCTGCACAGGGCCGCTAGGACGCACAGCAGACAGGTGACACAACACCCTCGTTCTATATCCCTTGCATCTTGCTGTGAGCGGCGTCACAGTGGCCGTCATCGAGTGCCGCACGTGCGGCGCGCTCTGCGCGGAGTGCGACCGCTTCCTGCATCTGCACAGGGCCGCTAGGACGCACAGCAGACAGGTGACACAACACCCTCGTTCTATATCCCTTGCATCTTGCTGTGAGCGGCGTCACAGTGGCCGTCATCGAGTGCCGCACGTGCGGCGCGCTCTGCGCGGAGTGCGACCGCTTCCTGCATCTGCACAGGGCCGCTAGGACGCACAGCAGACAGGTGACACAACACCCTCGTTCTATATCCCTTGCATCTTGCTGTGAGCGGCGTCACAGTGGCCGTCATCGAGTGCCGCACGTGCGGCGCGCTCTGCGCGGAGTGCGACCGCTTCCTGCATCTGCACAGGGCCGCTAGGACGCACAGCAGACAGGTGACACAACACCCTCGTTCTATATCCCTTGCATCTTGCTGTGAGCGGCGTCACAGTGGCCGTCATCGAGTGCCGCACGTGCGGCGCGCTCTGCGCGGAGTGCGACCGCTTCCTGCATCTGCACAGGGCCGCTAGGACGCACAGCAGACAGGTGACACAACACCCTCGTTCTATATCCCTTGCATCTTGCTGTGAGCGGCGTCACAGTGGCCGTCATCGAGTGCCGCACGTGCGGCGCGCTCTGCGCGGAGTGCGACCGCTTCCTGCATCTGCACAGGGCCGCTAGGACGCACAGCAGACAGGTGACACAACACCCTCGTTCTATATCCCTTGCATCTTGCTGTGAGCGGCGTCACAGTGGCCGTCATCGAGTGCCGCACGTGCGGCGCGCTCTGCGCGGAGTGCGACCGCTTCCTGCATCTGCACAGGGCCGCTAGGACGCACAGCAGACAGGTGACACAACACCCTCGTTCTATATCCCTTGCATCTTGCTGTGAGCGGCGTCACAGTGGCCGTCATCGAGTGCCGCACGTGCGGCGCGCTCTGCGCGGAGTGCGACCGCTTCCTGCATCTGCACAGGGCCGCTAGGACGCACAGCAGACAGGTGACACAACACCCTCGTTCTATATCCCTTGCATCTTGCTGTGAGCGGCGTCACAGTGGCCGTCATCGAGTGCCGCACGTGCGGCGCGCTCTGCGCGGAGTGCGACCGCTTCCTGCATCTGCACAGGGCCGCTAGGACGCACAGCAGACAGGTGACACAACACCCTCGTTCTATATCCCTTGCATCTTGCTGTGAGCGGCGTCACAGTGGCCGTCATCGAGTGCCGCACGTGCGGCGCGCTCTGCGCGGAGTGCGACCGCTTCCTGCATCTGCACAGGGCCGCTAGGACGCACAGCAGACAGGTGACACAACACCCTCGTTCTATATCCCTTGCATCTTGCTGTGAGCGGCGTCACAGTGGCCGTCATCGAGTGCCGCACGTGCGGCGCGCTCTGCGCGGAGTGCGACCGCTTCCTGCATCTGCACAGGGCCGCTAGGACGCACAGCAGACAGGTGACACAACACCCTCGTTCTATATCCCTTGCATCTTGCTGTGAGCGGCGTCACAGTGGCCGTCATCGAGTGCCGCACGTGCGGCGCGCTCTGCGCGGAGTGCGACCGCTTCCTGCATCTGCACAGGGCCGCTAGGACGCACAGCAGACAGGTGACACAACACCCTCGTTCTATATCCCTTGCATCTTGCTGTGAGCGGCGTCACAGTGGCCGTCATCGAGTGCCGCACGTGCGGCGCGCTCTGCGCGGAGTGCGACCGCTTCCTGCATCTGCACAGGGCCGCTAGGACGCACAGCAGACAGGTGACACAACACCCTCGTTCTATATCCCTTGCATCTTGCTGTGAGCGGCGTCACAGTGGCCGTCATCGAGTGCCGCACGTGCGGCGCGCTCTGCGCGGAGTGCGACCGCTTCCTGCATCTGCACAGGGCCGCTAGGACGCACAGCAGACAGGTGACACAACACCCTCGTTCTATATCCCTTGCATCTTGCTGTGAGCGGCGTCACAGTGGCCGTCATCGAGTGCCGCACGTGCGGCGCGCTCTGCGCGGAGTGCGACCGCTTCCTGCATCTGCACAGGGCCGCTAGGACGCACAGCAGACAGGTGACACAACACCCTCGTTCTATATCCCTTGCATCTTGCTGTGAGCGGCGTCACAGTGGCCGTCATCGAGTGCCGCACGTGCGGCGCGCTCTGCGCGGAGTGCGACCGCTTCCTGCATCTGCACAGGGCCGCTAGGACGCACAGCAGACAGGTGACACAACACCCTCGTTCTATATCCCTTGCATCTTGCTGTGAGCGGCGTCACAGTGGCCGTCATCGAGTGCCGCACGTGCGGCGCGCTCTGCGCGGAGTGCGACCGCTTCCTGCATCTGCACAGGGCCGCTAGGACGCACAGCAGACAGGTGACACAACACCCTCGTTCTATATCCCTTGCATCTTGCTGTGAGCGGCGTCACAGTGGCCGTCATCGAGTGCCGCACGTGCGGCGCGCTCTGCGCGGAGTGCGACCGCTTCCTGCATCTGCACAGGGCCGCTAGGACGCACAGCAGACAGGTGACACAACACCCTCGTTCTATATCCCTTGCATCTTGCTGTGAGCGGCGTCACAGTGGCCGTCATCGAGTGCCGCACGTGCGGCGCGCTCTGCGCGGAGTGCGACCGCTTCCTGCATCTGCACAGGGCCGCTAGGACGCACAGCAGACAGGTGACACAACACCCTCGTTCTATATCCCTTGCATCTTGCTGTGAGCGGCGTCACAGTGGCCGTCATCGAGTGCCGCACGTGCGGCGCGCTCTGCGCGGAGTGCGACCGCTTCCTGCATCTGCACAGGGCCGCTAGGACGCACAGCAGACAGGTGACACAACACCCTCGTTCTATATCCCTTGCATCTTGCTGTGAGCGGCGTCACAGTGGCCGTCATCGAGTGCCGCACGTGCGGCGCGCTCTGCGCGGAGTGCGACCGCTTCCTGCATCTGCACAGGGCCGCTAGGACGCACAGCAGACAGGTGACACAACACCCTCGTTCTATATCCCTTGCATCTTGCTGTGAGCGGCGTCACAGTGGCCGTCATCGAGTGCCGCACGTGCGGCGCGCTCTGCGCGGAGTGCGACCGCTTCCTGCATCTGCACAGGGCCGCTAGGACGCACAGCAGACAGGTGACACAACACCCTCGTTCTATATCCCTTGCATCTTGCTGTGAGCGGCGTCACAGTGGCCGTCATCGAGTGCCGCACGTGCGGCGCGCTCTGCGCGGAGTGCGACCGCTTCCTGCATCTGCACAGGGCCGCTAGGACGCACAGCAGACAGGTGACACAACACCCTCGTTCTATATCCCTTGCATCTTGCTGTGAGCGGCGTCACAGTGGCCGTCATCGAGTGCCGCACGTGCGGCGCGCTCTGCGCGGAGTGCGACCGCTTCCTGCATCTGCACAGGGCCGCTAGGACGCACAGCAGACAGGTGACACAACACCCTCGTTCTATATCCCTTGCATCTTGCTGTGAGCGGCGTCACAGTGGCCGTCATCGAGTGCCGCACGTGCGGCGCGCTCTGCGCGGAGTGCGACCGCTTCCTGCATCTGCACAGGGCCGCTAGGACGCACAGCAGACAGGTGACACAACACCCTCGTTCTATATCCCTTGCATCTTGCTGTGAGCGGCGTCACAGTGGCCGTCATCGAGTGCCGCACGTGCGGCGCGCTCTGCGCGGAGTGCGACCGCTTCCTGCATCTGCACAGGGCCGCTAGGACGCACAGCAGACAGGTGACACAACACCCTCGTTCTATATCCCTTGCATCTTGCTGTGAGCGGCGTCACAGTGGCCGTCATCGAGTGCCGCACGTGCGGCGCGCTCTGCGCGGAGTGCGACCGCTTCCTGCATCTGCACAGGGCCGCTAGGACGCACAGCAGACAGGTGACACAACACCCTCGTTCTATATCCCTTGCATCTTGCTGTGAGCGGCGTCACAGTGGCCGTCATCGAGTGCCGCACGTGCGGCGCGCTCTGCGCGGAGTGCGACCGCTTCCTGCATCTGCACAGGGCCGCTAGGACGCACAGCAGACAGGTGACACAACACCCTCGTTCTATATCCCTTGCATCTTGCTGTGAGCGGCGTCACAGTGGCCGTCATCGAGTGCCGCACGTGCGGCGCGCTCTGCGCGGAGTGCGACCGCTTCCTGCATCTGCACAGGGCCGCTAGGACGCACAGCAGACAGGTGACACAACACCCTCGTTCTATATCCCTTGCATCTTGCTGTGAGCGGCGTCACAGTGGCCGTCATCGAGTGCCGCACGTGCGGCGCGCTCTGCGCGGAGTGCGACCGCTTCCTGCATCTGCACAGGGCCGCTAGGACGCACAGCAGACAGGTGACACAACACCCTCGTTCTATATCCCTTGCATCTTGCTGTGAGCGGCGTCACAGTGGCCGTCATCGAGTGCCGCACGTGCGGCGCGCTCTGCGCGGAGTGCGACCGCTTCCTGCATCTGCACAGGGCCGCTAGGACGCACAGCAGACAGGTGACACAACACCCTCGTTCTATATCCCTTGCATCTTGCTGTGAGCGGCGTCACAGTGGCCGTCATCGAGTGCCGCACGTGCGGCGCGCTCTGCGCGGAGTGCGACCGCTTCCTGCATCTGCACAGGGCCGCTAGGACGCACAGCAGACAGGTGACACAACACCCTCGTTCTATATCCCTTGCATCTTGCTGTGAGCGGCGTCACAGTGGCCGTCATCGAGTGCCGCACGTGCGGCGCGCTCTGCGCGGAGTGCGACCGCTTCCTGCATCTGCACAGGGCCGCTAGGACGCACAGCAGACAGGTGACACAACACCCTCGTTCTATATCCCTTGCATCTTGCTGTGAGCGGCGTCACAGTGGCCGTCATCGAGTGCCGCACGTGCGGCGCGCTCTGCGCGGAGTGCGACCGCTTCCTGCATCTGCACAGGGCCGCTAGGACGCACAGCAGACAGGTGACACTTTATATCCCTTTTATTCTTGCTGTGAGCGCTCCATTACCATAACGGAGCTAATAGCTGCGGAGCTCGCTGTCACTTTTGTTTGGCATGAAAGCGACAGTGACTAGTATTCTCTCTATAAAATTATACAACAAATCCTTTCGAAATTTCGTTTGAGGATATTTCACTGTCTTAAGTATTTATAACATAGAGAATTTGCCTGCATCTCTACAGGTTGCTGGTTCACAGATTTTTTATTTTTAGGAAAAGTTTTTATATTTTTAGTTATGGCTATTTTCAATAGTGTTTGGCACGGGCTCTTGTAATGTCACTTTTGAAACAGTGTGGGGGCCATCTGTTTGCCCCATTAGCAAGTAATATAAAAATATGAAATCAAGCAGTCTTTTGTAGCAGTTTCATAGAGTTGGTTGTTCAACAGATCTGCAAGGAGGAGGAGAGCGCGATCCGCATCGATATCCACGAGGGCTGCGGGCGCGCGAAGCTGTTCTGGCTGCTCCTGCTGGTTGACCGACGCACACTGAAGGGCCTCGCCGAGTTCCGGGGGCTGGACGCGGGGCCGGAGGGCGTGGCCGAGGCGGCGGGGGCGGGGCTAGCCGGCGTGTGTCGCTTCTGCGGCGCAAGAGGCAGTGCGGGACTACTGGCGATTGGCAACGTGTGCGCCGATCAACAGTGCCAGGTACAATACACTGTAATATTTAAATAGGTTTTGTACACTGCCGCCTTTGTGATTTTCGTTATTTCCTTTCCATTCAAAGGTTGTCTGGAAACGCTCTTAGCGATAAGGCAGATGTTGGCTGATGATGATGCTAATGATAATGACGAAGGCGATGATGATGTTTTCTAATGTATCTCAGAGCCTTACTTACATACAAAAGTCAAAAACATTAGGTAGTATGTATTTTATTTAACTTAATAACCGGATCCGCACCGGACGATCCAAGTTGGATCTTTGCGGTTCAAGATGGTGATGCGTGGAGCGTGGTTACGTTACTAGGCCGATCCACTTTGTTGAAACTGCGATCCTGAACTGAAACGACCGATCCCTTCTTGGGGTTTTTGGCCTGCCTCAAAGGCGCCTCAGTTGCGTGAAGCGAATGGGCGTAGTGCGATGCTGAAGTTCACACCGGACGATCACGCATCAAGATCTTGGATCGCAGGATCACCGATCCATTTTGAATCATCCGGTGTGAATCCGGCTATTAAGCTTAGATTCTGCCATGGACTCCACTTGTTCAAATGTCTAAATCAGTGGCTCCCAACCTTTTCTTGACCAGTGACCACTTTTATTTCTTAGCTGTTCGCAGGATCGACCACTATTATTCTCTATCAATGTGAAAGGACCACTGGTTGAGAACCTGAAAGAAACTGGTCTTAATATAAGTATGTGTTTGCAGGAGTACGGCGCGATGGCGTGCAACCGGCTGGTGGGTTGCGGCCACCTGTGCGGCGGCGTGCGCGGCGAGCGGCAATGCCTACCGTGCCTCGCCGGCTGCTCGGGCGACGCGACGCTGCGCCAGGACGCCGACGACATGTGCATGATATGCTTCACGGACCCGCTGCAAGCCGCGCCGGCGATACAGGTACCTATACCTGCACAAACACTGCTTCTTCTTGTTGTTGTGTCAACACTTTCTGTCGTGTCTAGTCTACTTTGACTACTACTGACAAAGTATCTATACAGCTGCATCATAAGTTATGTAAATATTTTGTTACTATATAGTAGCGCCCCGCGGTTTCACCCGCGTAGTTTTAAATCCCGGTATTCCCACATAATAAAAAGTTGCCTATGTGTTATTCCAGACTAAAATAAATCTTTGTGCCGATTTTCACCAAGATCCGTCCAGCCGTTCTGGAGTTATAGAGTAACAAACATCCATCCATCCATACTTACAAACTTTTGCGTTTATAATATTAATAGGCTGATGATGACGTAACTAAGTGCTCTACGAAAGTCCCTATGGTTTTAAAACAAATGAATTGAATTGGCAGCATTCACAGCTCAGTTGGTGGTAGCTCTACATTCTGTGCCGTAGGCCGTGAGTTTGATCCCCACCGAGGACAAACATTTGTATGATGAACATAGATGTTTGTTCTGTCTCAGCAGGCCACGTTTGCCGCATGTCGAATGCCTTATGGGCTAAATCCACCACAGATTGGACGCCTAAAAACAGAAAACGACCTCGCGGCAGACCGCGGCGAAGATGGAGAGAGGAAATATATGCCCACCTAAAGAACTGGCCCACAGTAGTCCAAAATAGAAGCGACTGGAGAGAAGGAAGGAAGGCCTTTGCCCTGCAGTGGGACACTACAGGCTCCTAACAATAATAATATTATTTATTTCAATAGAAACAATGTGCTGAAAGGATTTTAAGTGCGCCTTAAAGAGGCTTCTTTACAGAACTTTTTTTTTGTTCTTGTATGAAACCGCAATCAGTCGGTGGACTGCTAGGCGGATAAGTTGACGTGTGCCGTTGTTTGTCCAGCTCGGGTGTGGGCACGTGTTCCACCTGCATTGTTGCAAGAAGGTGATCGCTAGCCGGTGGATCGGCCCACGGATCACATTCTCGTTCGCGCAGTGCCCCATATGCAAGGTATGTGACATGACAGCCTTCATAGCTCAGTTGATAGTAGCTCTGCCTTCTGTGCCGGACGTGGGTTCGATTCCCACCGAGAACAAACATTTGTGTGATGAACATAGATGTGTGTTCTCTCTCTGTACATAGATGGGTATTAGTATGTTTGGCCTTACGTTTACCTAATACCAAAATGATTTCTGACCCAAGCACATTTCCCTTATATTATTGTATTCGAACAGTATTTATGCGTGTCACTGGATAGTTATTCTTTCAAACAACCTCCCCGAAATGAAATAAAATGAAATAATAGCCAATCGCACCTCGAAACTGCGAGCCGCTGTCGCCGGGCCCTTAAGTACGAGTATTGGAGAACCAACAGCTTTTTAATTTACAGAATATACACTTATTTAAAACTAGAGAGCCAATTAGAGATTCTCACGAGTAGCTATGTTACATACACAATGTGTACACAAATACATATAAATATAGTAGTTCAGCAAAATAAAAAAATAACACTTATTTTATTTTATTCAAAAAATATTTCGAAATCCGTGTGTTTTCTACTGGTTTTTTTATTTAAGTGGGATTAAAAGATATTTGGTTACCAGGAGAACATAAACCACTGGAGCCTGGCCGAGCTCCTGGCGCCCATCCGGCGGCTGAACGAGGAGGTGCAGCGCAAGGCTCTGATGCGGTTCCAGTACGAAGGCCTGGCGCCGCCCGCGGGGGCGCAGCCCGGCTCGAGCGCGCAGGCCTTCGATCCCACGCAGTATGCTATGGACCGATACGCGTACTATGTCTGCCATAAGTGCCAAAAGGTGAGTCAAAAGCCGGCTTCTCACGGCGCGAGTTAAGGTGATAATACACATACCAGTCAAATGTAAAATGGAACAGTAGCGGGCATGCAAGTTACAGGCATGCAGGATTTACGGGCTCATTGTGGATACATTTGCAAGTTAACTCGTCAGGTACTGGCATGCCGGTACCTGTCGCGACGTACACACATGCCGGTTTCGTAGCCCCCCGCGGATAGTTGATATATACGCTAATGTTTATGTATTTGTGCAGGCTTACTTCGGCGGGCTGGCACGTTGCGAGGCCGAGTCGAACGGCAGCTGGGAGCCGTCGGAGCTGGTGTGCGGCGCGTGCAGCGACGTCGCCGGCGCCAAGACCTGCCCCAAGCACGGCGCCGACTTCCTCGAGTACAAGTGCCGATACTGCTGCTCGGTCAGTTACTATTTTAATGCTTCTATCTTACAATTTACGAAAAGGCTAGGAACAGAGCAATGTGGAAGGAAATAGGGTAGGCCTACGCCAAGAAGGCGACTGCTACTATTATGTAGATAAACTAGCGACCCGCCCGCACGCCCCTGCTTCGCACGGGTGCACATATCATGCATGTATTATACATATTATAAAACTTTCTCTTGAATCACTTCTATCTATTAAAAAAACCGCATCAAAATCCGTTGCGTAGTTTTAAAGATTTAAGCATACATAGGGACATAAGGATATAGGGACAGAGAAAGCGACTTTGTTTTATACTATGTAGTGATTATTATTTAGTTAATTATGTACCTAACTAGTTGCGCCCCGCGGTTTCACCCTGTCAGATTAAATCCCGGTATTCCCACGGGTTGAAAAGTAGCCTATGTAGTAGCGGGTTCGATTCCCACCTCGGAACAAATTTGTGTACGATCTGCAGAAATTTGTTCATTGGTCTGGGTGTTTTCTATGTATAATAAAAAATATCTATCGTATTATCTATGTAATTACCTATATAATGTATTAAATATATCAGTTATCTAGTCACCGGTGGTCTAGTGGGACTGACCCCGCCTTCCGATCGTAAGGTTGCAGGTTCTAATCCGGTCGTGCACCAATGGATTTTTCTATCGAAAAATTTATGTGCGCAATGCCAGTGCTCTTAAACGGTGAAGGAAAACATCGTGAGGAAACCAGTTAGTATTCTAACAACGGCGATGGGCTTGCAACCTGTCACGTATGGAATACTAACTAAAAGAAAGAAAAGAAAGAAAGAAAATACATTTATTTGACACACATAAGTACATACAGAAAAAAAAAGAAATGAAGAAATAAAGAACGGACAGGAAACTACATTAGGTAGCAATAAAACATATTAATTACAATAGAAGAAAAGAAACAAACATAACACACATATACAAACATACACAAAGAAAAACAATGTCTGCGGCCAGTCCCGTCCCGTTCAGAGTAGTGCGTAGGTACGTACTGTATGCCAAAAAGGCCCTGACTCAGCTTTTGCTGCTTAGCAAAGTTGGTACCTAGGTAGCCAACCTTGCCAAGCCGCGCTGGTTTTCAGTCAGTCAGACTACTGCAAAATGTGGGTATGTGCCAAATGTAATGTTTGGACGTACCTCTGACTACCCCCCTTAGACATCCTCAAAAGAATCTTGAATTAGTACCTACTTGGTACTGGGAGATCTGAAGGGATATCTACTGTGCCTGGGGATCAAAGTCGTGAAGTTGTTTCAGTTATCTAGTACCCATAACACAAGCTTTAGTAGCTCACTTAAGGGCTAGATAGTGTTGTGTGGATTGTCCAGCATTATAAAAAAAAATGTGTTATTCCAGACTATAATCTAACTCTCTGCCAAGTTTCATCCAGATCCGTTCAGCCGTTCCGGCGTGAAAGAGTAACAAACATCCATCCATCCATACTTACATACTTTCGCGTTTATAATATTAGTCCTACTAATATTATAAATTCGCTCTCCAATAGTAGTGTGTAGAGCTCTTTGTGAAGGGCTCATCCGGGGAGGTACCTACTACCACCACGCCTTTAATGCCGCTAAGGAGCATAGCTGGGTTTTGTGCATGTTTTTGTGGCAATGGGTAGCCACTCTTCTTCTTCTTGTCCTCTCACCAGTCCTTTCAAGACAGTGTGGTAAAAGGATTCTAAGTGTCATTGCAACTTCAACAAGTGATAGAATAAATAAATAAATAAATAAATAAATAATGCTGGACAATCCACACAGCACTATCTAGCCCCAAAGTAAGCTATTCAAAGCTTGTGTTATGGGTACCTACTAGATAACTGATATATTTAATACATTATATACTTACATAGATAGATATTTTTTATTATACATAGAGAACACCCAGACCATCGGAACAAATTTCTGCAGATCGTACACAAATTTGTTCCAAGGCGGGAATCGAACCCGCAACCTCTTGCGTCGCAGGCAGGCTCTCGCCCGCTGCGCCACAGAGGTCGTCGAGTCGAATATAGAATAAGTGATAACAAAATAAAATAAAACTACAGGTGGCGGTGTTCTTCTGTTTCGGCACATCCCACTTCTGCAACCCATGCCACGATGACTTCCAACGGGTCACCAACATCCCCAAAAATCAGCTGCCCCAGTGTCCAGCCGGTAAGTAGCACAACACACAAAGTCAAAAATACAACATTAAAGTATTAGGTAGGTATTTGTACACGTGTAGGTATGTTTACATGGCCTATGACTTAGTCCCCCTAGACGTCCTTGAAGAATGTGGAGTTCGGACGTTTTACTATGAGATCTGATGGGATATGGCCTGGTGATCCAAGATGTAAATGTGAAACACATTTACGTCTTTGATCCCAAGTTTATTAAAATGCTCGCTTTCCTAACATGTCTCTAGTCAACACAATGAATGCAGAACTTGCTAATGTGCCCCTCATTCCAAAACCTGCACGAGGAAAGACCTCATGCAGCCACAGGTGGCGATATTGAGGTAGCCAGTTATTTAGCCATAAGAAGGAGATGTCACTAGTTTCTTGCATAAAGAATATAAATATGTATATACAGGGTGTCCGGAAGGTCGATGCAAAGCCAAGGTAATCTAGCCTGAATAGATGCGTAACGAGGTGACCTACTCCCCCCCCCCCCTCATGGCTTTGCATCGACCTTCCGTACACCCTGTATAGGTATTAATGTTGTACTTTGCAGGCCCCAAATGCGAACAGCTGCCGGGTTCGTCCGAAGAGTGTCCCCTGCACGTCGCGCACCCGCCGACGGGCGAGGAGTTCGCGCTCGGCTGCGGCGTCTGCCGGCACGCGCATGTCTTCTAACCACTTGCCAACTACAACGTGCTCTTTGCACCACCATCTCTTGAAGCATTCTTATATCAATACTAGTTGCGCCCCGCGGTTTCACCCGCGCAGATTCCCACGGGATAAAAAGTAGCCTATGTGCTATTCCATACTGTAATCTATCTCTGCCAAGTTTCATCCAGATCCGTTCAGCCGTTCCGGCGTGAAAGAGTGACAAACATCCATCCATACTTACAAACATTCGCGTTTATAATATTAGTAGGATTACTTTTATATCAACTGCATAGAGTCAGCTTTATGATCAAAAAGTAAAGTAATATTGAAATAAGAATGCTTCAATAAAAATAAAAAAAATATTTCATGAGGTTGTGGTACCTACGGTCCCAGGCTTATGAAGATATTTGATAAAACTTTTCGGCCACTTATTTTGAGGTTAGGTTTCAATGATGTAATGAATTGGGTCTAGGGTATAGGAACGTAGGGATAGGCTATATAGACTATACAAGATGCTCATTTTGCACTAGTCTTATGGGGAAATTGGGAAAACAAAACTTGTTTTGGACATTTATTTTGAGGTTAGGTTAGAATGTGGAAGGTATAAGAATTAGGGATGGTAAATTGTTTCAATGGAGTACCAAAGTGGGGGGTTTGAAGTTTAATAATTAAGAGAGATATATATCTTGTTAAAATAGATAAATTAAATTGTTTATTTACTTAGGAAGTCGTTGCAAAATGAGCATTGTATGTTAATTATTCGATATTGAAATGTTAGGATTATGGAGATACGATTTGGTGCAGTCGTGGTGACGGTACCGAGACTGAAAACCTTGGAGAATGAACTTAAAATTACAATTTTACCAACTCTTGAAATCTCTGCAGGTACTGGATATTTTGTATTCTAACGCAGCAGACATTGCGACCTATCACTGTAATAAAGAGTCTCATATTTTTTAACTCTTTACTTACCTTTAACTAAAATTATAACCTAGAAACACTTTAGAACGGCAGTGGTTTTCCTGAAATGCCTGTTGGAATGTACTCTAGCAGTTCTTAATCTCATTCACACTGACAGCTTTATGATTTTATCGTTTTATATTAGGTATCATAAGCCTTTAAAAACATAGGTATTTTCTATGTGTTTTAAAAGGTTTAGTCGTGTCACAAATTACACTTGCGTATCACGGATTGGAAAGAACTGGCGAGATTTGATGTAAAACAGCTCATGGCAGGGATACCATTATCCTGCCAATAAAGAAGTGGATGTAAAATGGCGGTGCTTCTTTGCCTCTCACTCATACATAAATGTCATTAGTTACTCATCACTCACTCGAAGTCGTGGGAGGTGAAAGGTTCAGCATTTTTATGAGTCATTTCTTTACTGGCGCTAGCTATACGGGACTCTTAGAACCTTCTGGAAATAATTGTACTAACGTAGTAACGTAACTTCAACGCATTTATAGTTTTAATTAGTATAGTGACGATGAATCGAAAAGATCATCGAATTACAATACATTACGATAATTTATAGTCGATGTTTTGTGGTCTGTGGTAACTGTTATAGGTAAAAAAATATTTTAATATTCAGTTGCAGAACATTTTGATTTGTGGGAGTCCTCCCACATATCAACGCTTCGTTAAAAAAGAAAAGACGTATTAAAAAATATGGTTTTTGTAACTGTGCTTATCAATAAAGAACAAAGCAAGAGAAGACAACCACCTAAGAATCAGAAAGCGGGAACTCTGTCATCTTGCTACGCGGTTTCTAATTGTTTTGGGAAACACCTTAGAATCAGGCTAGCGCTCCGTATATCTCGCTTATCGGTTCCTTGTCGAATGTTACCTATTCGTTTATCAAAATAACTTACTCTAATTACCGCAATTACTTCTTAAGGGACAGAAATGCAAGGGCCATTTATTGATATTGTTTAAATTATTTTTATGAAATAACCTGTTTCTCAAATCATAAAGTTTTTGTTAAGTTTTTATATTTTAGTGAAGTTATCGTTAACTTTTGTATATTTATTTAAATAATTGGTTTGGGTCTTTGTCATATCTGTAATAGGTAGGTTGTGTGTGTAAGATTGAGCATTATCTAGTACTGCTCTGTACGGTGGCAGTACTGCCTCAGTAGCTAAATCACATTTTATTCTATGACGTAAGTAAAGTCCGAAAGTATGTGGGATCAACACATGCCAAATGTCATGAATTCTGGCAAAAAATCTATATTTCAATATGTCGCAGTCTTCTTCTTCTTGTCGTCTTACAAAATAGTGTGGGGAAATGATTTAGGTGTCCGGTCGACAGTGACAGCAGCACACTTTTTGATTACAAAATAAATCCGAAACTTATCAGTCTAGATAAAATCAATGGGAAGCGAATGAGACTTAGCTAGGCGGTCTGAACTGATCATTAGGATCACTATTGCTTGTGTTACACACTGCATCGTCGTTGTAATTGGTATTGTAATCTCATAGATTAAGTTTATGAATTAATACTGTAAATACAGTTATTTGCACTTACTGTTCACCTGCGTAAGATCGAAGATGGAAATAATTGTATGATTGATAATTAATTTAAATTTAAAACATCTCTTTCAACAGAGTACCTACTTGCTGGTATACCTTTTTGCCACCTGTGCCATTCTTACCTTTACAAGGTTTTGTACACACGAATACCAACGCGTTAGACTAGGTATACACATGCCCTACCATGTCCTTGTAGTAATCAGAAATAATTTATTGTTTAACAATAACTGTAGTACAAATAAAGATCTTATAACTATGATGGTTATGTACAGTTTTAACAGTTTGGTCATAATTCTTCGTATAATTTAGCTTGATCTGTATCAGCTTGGTTTGCACCGAACATACCTATGACATACCTGCCTATTATAAAAAAGGCCAATAAATAAGATTATGTCTGAAGTTATTCGCAACTAAGAAATGCGTAAAATTCATGTACGTTTTACTTCAGTTTTCCGCTCCGATATCAACTTATTTTCTGGCTACTATACTTACGTACTTGTATAATATTCTACTTTCTGGAAAGACTGTGTGACACGCCTTTTTCTGCCGCCAAGCAGCAACGCTGTGTTTCGGTTTGAAGAGTGTGGTCGCCGGTGTAATTACAGGCACATGAGGCTTAACATCCGTATGCCTCAAGTTGATGGACGCAGGGCAGTGCATCGTAGGGCACGTTCCTATTGTGCGTGACCTACGGGGCAATGTTTTGTTTATAGGTGATGGTTACCACTTAACATCAGGTGGGCCATCTGCTTATTCCATCAGCTAGTTGTATAAAAAAAAAAAAAAAAAGATAACCTATTCTGTTTCTATTTTGATAAATAGCCTGTTATTATTTATGTAGGTATATTTATAATTATTATCACTAATTGTGGCAAATAATCAATATTTTTAAAACACATACTTAATGTAAGACAATAGCTGCATTTAATAATTTTATTTATAAAAGGGTTCCCTGTCAGAGTTGTAGGTATATCTTTATAAGTATAATAATATGAAATTAAATAAATCATTGATGTATGTACTGTAGAATGTGTTTTATTATTATAAGGTGAAGAGTAAAGAGAGCAATTTGATCGAGATATTAACTGAAAGTTAGCATAATATGAATAACTCAATCAAATAAATAAATAAATAATGCTGGACAATCCACACAGCACTATCTAGCCCCAAAGTAAGCTATTCAAAGCTTGTGTTATGGGTACTAGATAACTGATATATTTAATACATTATATACTTACATAGATATTTTTTATTATACATAGAAAACACCCAGACCATCGGAACAAATTTCTGCAGATCGTACACAAATTGGTTCCACGGCGGGAATCGAACCCGCAACCTCTTGCGTCGCAGGCAGGCTCTCGCCCGCTGCGCCACAGAGGTCGTCAAACTAAATAGTTTATTTTGTGCTATAAAAACAGGATAAATAATTATAAATAAAGGTTATTTGGAGGTCAGTGAGAAATACACGCAGAGAGAACAATATTGGTTATGACAACAAAGTCAGTCAAATATTTGGAGATAATCCTACTACTATTATAAACGCGAAAGTTTGTAAGTATGGATGGATGGATGTTTATTACTCTTTCTCGCCGGAACGGCTGTACGGATCTGGAAGAAACTTGGCAGAGAGATTGATTACCTACCTATAGTCTGGAATACCACATAGGTTACTTTATATCCCGTGGGAATACCGGCATTTAAATCTGCGCGGGTGAAACCGCGGGGCGCAACTAGTCATAGATAAGGATTGGTTGTTTACCAATCCACGTCGACCGAAGCGGCCGGCACCACTCGAGCCCATTGCGCCGATAACTCTTCGAGGATTTTGGATCGATTTTGTGGGACATCTGATACCATTTTATCAGTTTTATCTCAAACAATTTTATCTTGCAAGAACGTTGCAAAATCTAACTGTGATGCAGTGTTATGTCAACATCTGCCGTTCAAAGACTTTGCAACATCCAAGTCGCGGAAACTATGTGATTTTGAAAAAAGTATACCTAGTGAAATGCTGAACTTCTACAAATTTAAGGTATAACTCTCTCTTTGTGTAGTTAGGTAGGTACTTTTCATATTTAATTTTGACCATATCCTTTTCTTTTCTTTTTGATATGAAGCGGGATTGTCTTAAATAGGTATGATGTGAATCAAGATTATGCTGTATCAGGGGTGAAATTTTAATTTAAAGGAATTGTTGAACTGGCCGCTAATTCGCGCCCACCTCTGCACTCTGGCTATATCAGTCAGTTTTCACGCAACATGGAAGATACCTCGAGATGCGTTCAGATATGGAGGGCTCGCATACGGTCTCGTGCTAACAGCCGCCATGCTGGCTGTGGCACTACCAGCCACGCTGTTCCAACTGGCTGTAGGGCAGTTGAGCCAGCAAGACACTGTGGGGGTCTGGAGAGCTGTTCCTTTTTTCAGGGGTAAGCTACATGGTCATTTTTACATTACATTGAATGTATACATGATCTTGTTTTGTCCTTTCTATGAAATAAACTCTGGGTTCTTATCTTGTAGTCGGTTTCAAACTCATTGGCAAAAAAAAACTAATAAGTTGTATTCATGAATCTAAAGAGATTAATAATAATATGTTTTTGTAAACTTTTGATCTATTGCAGGAGTCGGGTACCTTAGAATCTTAATATCCCTGATGAGCTCAGCATACACAAGTATCTACGTATCTATATGTATTGCATATTTTTTATACACTGCAAGCAATTTTATTCCGTTTCCCGATTGCATTGAGACCGGAATCGAGGTAATATTTATGCTTGGCGAAGTATTTTATTTTCTTGGAATAATTTTCCCGGTTTCTGAAAGCGCGATCAACACTAATCGGCTGTCAATTCACTTGCTATCTTCATTTAATTTGAGGTAAAAGCTGAAGTAGCATGAGACTTGACAGCCGATTAGTGTTGATCAAGCTTTCAAAAACCGGGACTTAGAGTACTAGTTTTAGTAAGTACCTCACCTACCCCTTAGAATATTGAATAAACTATTTGGGTTCAACAGTAGCAGGTTACTGAATGAAAAAGCGTGAATTTCACTTCACTATTACTGTCTATGATGTAGACTAAAATTGTAATAATCGCTTTATGTTTTAGGAAGATTTTGAGATTCCAGTCAATGCATCGGAATGTCTCAGGTACCTTTAAATACAGCTAACTTATACCTATACTGTGTAACACAGATAGTGTTCATGATCACTATGATGTAATATTTATTTTTCAGTTTAACATTTATGTCCCGCGTCGATACAAATCCCGAATATTATATAGCAGTAGCCTTGGTTTTAGTAGTTCTATGGATAACATGCTCATTTGTGTAAGTATATGTTTTAAATGCATGTATGTATATAAATGTAAATAAATCTACATTTATCTACATTTATATACATACATACATGCATATGTACTATAGCTTAGCAGATGGTTTAGAAACGGACCTTTGTAATTTGATATGCGGGTTTTTCGCAAGACCGCACGTGAGTTAGTAAACGTCGAAAATGTATGGGAAGTGGTGCTCCTATCATTTTCTATCTTTGTTCTTTTTGTCAAGGTGTAGAAACTACATACCTATTTTATAAAATTGGTATAGTTAGTAGGTACCTAACCTACAGTCAATAAACACTTGAACAGTAAATATACTAGTACCACACTATGTGCATTTTTTCTTTTTAGATTTTACAATCCAATAAAATTAATGAAAAGGATATTCTATGCATTGGGACCCGCAATCATAGTTTTTGGCGTCATAATAATATCCTGCATAGGAGAGAGATCCAAGCTATATACCTTAATGAGCGTTAATAATTGGGACCAATATTCATCACCTAAAATCTGGCTAGGTGGCATAGTCCAAGCCCTGTGGTCATGTCAAATAGCTGGTGGCTATTTGATATCTGCAGGGGACTCGGTGTACTGCAACACTAAGGTGCAATGGTAAGCTACAACGTGACTTGAATGTAGAGCTTCATAAAAATTTCCATTCATATCGCCCCCTCTAAAATCATTATATTCACTCCATTCTCACATCCATGTCATCATTCACAAATAATTTTAAAAACTATCGTGGTTATGAACAGAAGTTTCACTTGAAACGGGATATTACCTACCATGATTTGTGAATTTGATTGTTTCCCGATATTTCGCGGCACAGTTGCATGCGCCATGATCATTTATCACGGGTCGAACTATCAAACTCATAAATCAAGGTAAATACCCCGTCTAAAGTGGAAATTATCATTTACACAGTTCATCCATATGTCCATTGGCCACCTCTCAAATAAATTATCACGTTTTCAGGACATCCACAGCCATTGTAGGTGGAAATATAATATCAAGCTGGTTTTGGATTGCGTTCTGGTTCGCCGTCAGTGGAACAGGAGACAATGACACGAGTGTCTTAGCTGTCCTCTTGCAGACATACCAAGCGGCTTTAGAGGAGGACCTAAGTGTCGTGTGGCCCCTACTCATTTTTGCCACTCTAACACTCTCTGGAATAATCTTAATGGTAAGGTTTCTCAACGGGAGGGACGAAGGGACGAAGCAGGGATGGAAAATATGCAACGCAGCGTAACACAGTATTGCTTCTACGTACATTCCCTTATTTTGCAGTTTGCCTTACTTTATCCCGTTTACGACCGCTTGCGTCGCATCGGCGGCATCAAGTGGCGTCTCGCGACATTTGCCAGCTCGCTGGGCGGCGCCGGGATATCGCTGGCGATGCTCGTGGGCAGGCTACCAATCCTCAGCCTCATTGAAGACATTGCTGTGCCAGTGCTGATTTCTATCGCTACTGTTCTTGAGATACTTGCATTTGGTTGTATTTACGGTAAGTTATATCGTATGAAATGTGTATGAAATACCTATTTATATAAAATCCTTAGAATCTTTTAACACGGATATCTTCAAAAAAGCTATTTGAGAGCTCATCACGTGGGTAAAGACAAGACAAGAGCTACCTATGTAGCCATGTAGATTGTAGTACCTCTCGCCGCACGTTCGACATGTAAACTCATTTCTGGGGTTGGGGATAGGAGGGTCACAAGTGGGGGTAGATGGCAAGTCCTTCCCTTGAGTCCTTTTGCTAGGCAAAAAGATGAAAAATTTTGATTTTCTTCACTTTTTTAAAATAAAAAACGGTACAAGGATTGCTATAGCTTACTTACCCTTGAAAACTCGCAATCATTCGTCAAGATTTATTGTTGTGACATTGAAAACTATTTTTATGGATAAAAAATTTCCTGCTCAAAAGTTTGCTTTACTAGATTTCGTACATATACGAGCAAGAGTTGCATTATCTCTTGCCATCGCTTCGCCTATTTGAACATCTCTGTTTCAGGCTGGAAAACTCTAATTGAAGATGTGGAGTTCCTGATCGGAAGTGAACTTACTAAGTACTGGGTGTGGGGCTGGTGGTTGTCGCCCGCTATAATCGTTTCCTTCACCATCTGGTGGGTCACCGATATCTTTATACAAAGCTCGGACTGGTCGGAGTCATGGTACCCTGTCGCTGTGCTGTCCGCCGCTGTGGTGGCCTTGGTCGTGATCCTGCTCTGTGCTTGCGTGGCTGTGGCCAAGCAAGTACAGTATGACATATTTGGAGTAAGTAACTATAATTTTAGTCGTGGAGTTACCTAGATACCTTATTAGCTTCCATAATTTGTTCATATTCCATAATTTGACAGCCTTCACAGCTCTGTTGGCAGTAGCTCTGCCATCTGCACAATAGGCCGTGGGTTCGATCCCCACTGAGAACAAATATTTGTGTGATGAAGATAGATGTTTTTTCTCTGTCCGGGTGTTTATGTATTTACAAAAAAAAGTATTATATCAGCTATCTGGTTCCCATATCACAAGCTTTGGCTTACATGACTATCTTGATGCAAGATAGTCATGTGTGGAAAGTCCAGCAATATATATTATTATTATTATTATTTAGTTCATAACTCCAGTAGGTACTGCCTATATCTTAGGTATTAACACTTATAAAATTAATATCTATCAAGTCACTTTTTTGCATGGCGAGCAATGCGAGAGAAACTTACCAGCAATAGGTTAATGATGATCATAGTGAGTCCGTGCTCACAAACCGTACGTAGACACCAAAACGGAATATTTTAAACACATTGAAGGTTATGCTGGTGGTGGCCTTTTCTTCAAACATTATTGTTATTATGTAGTATAACATAGGTGTGGTACACGCAGGAGCCCTTCTAAATTTCTTGAGCCCATTTCATCCAACGGTTGTCTGGTAGAGATCGCTACTTAGCGATAAGGCCGCCCATTGTAGTTACTTTTAGTTTTAAGTTAATTGTTTGTACTAGGTAACCTATAGTTATGGGTTTTTCTTGTGGTCCAATTGTGATGACGAACCAGCATATAACCTCCAATTGTGGTTAAAATATAAATATGTAACTTAGCTACATCATAATATAATATTTCTGTTTATAACTATAGGTAGTTATCGTCATTAGGATGCAAAAAGCAAATTTACTCCATGTTTTCCTGTGCGTTTCCCTCTGCGAAAATTATTTGAGGCCAAGACCTTGTCAATGATAGGTCTGTACCTATTTATGATAGGTGCTTCATGCTTTGACTTAAAAATGAATCCCTGTGTAAATCCATAAATAGTTTCTAAAATTAGTGCACGAAAGGGAGCCTCTTGGGCGCACTTAAAATCCTTTCACCACACTTTCGAAAGAAACTAGTGACTCGACAAGAAGTTTCTAAAATGTAGGAAGTCAAATTATTTCCGTTTCTAGAGTTTTTTGCCAATTAAGCTATAATCCAAGAGTAGGTATACTCGTATACCTAACGCTATAATAAGCAATCATTTTCAGAAACTTAGATCATCGTTTCAACCGTCAAGGCACTGGGGCCCGAGAGACCCCATAACGCACTACTACTGGCTGGCGAGACGTGATGAAGGCGAAAGAGGAAACCTTCCAAGGACCAGATACAATCGAAGGGAGCTGGGCCAGCTCTCCAGAAGACCGAGTTATCTGACCGTCTCCGAATCCATCCAATCAAAGGACCAGCTTACACCGGAAACTAAGAGGAGATCGAATTCTGATGATTGGGTGTATACTATAGGGAGAAAAGAGTGCCTGTCGCAGCTGTATCAGTATGTTAACCAAAGGAAAAGGTCTAAGAGCCTCGATTGGGAAGTTACATTGAAAATGAAGGGCTCAGACATTATTAGGTTAAGTAGAGATAGTTCGATATTTTCTGTTATAAGTAAATCATAATAAGTATTGTTCTATCAATTGTAATTAGCATAAAATATAATATAAAATTTATTAAAATAACGATTATTATACGCTTTTTTTGATTGCCATAACCATGCCATAACTGTACCTATGAAGACAAAGAAATATGTAGTAATTTTCATAATTTTCCTGGTAAAGGGTCGCAGGTTTTTACTCTTCTCAATCATTCAACATCCCGTGGTGCTCACTTCTTCCATAAATAAGTCATCTTGCAGGTACTTCTCGCTCGCACATTATCATTTTTATTACCTACTAAACGAAGTAATGAAAATTGACAAACAGCCACGTTGCAGATAATAGCATTGTTTTATTACCATGCCATTTTAAATAATACCTGTACCACAAAATTATATTCATGAATGTTTACCCGCGCTTCACCTTGCGCACACGTCCTGCTCTAAATACCTGTAAAAACGAGGAAGTGTATGAATGCCCAAAAGCGCTGTAAAACTGCGTACGTGACTGTTTTCTTGTTTATTGACCTTCCTTTAGGAAGATGTCTTGCCCCTACATAGCCGCAGCCTTTGTTCAAACCAGATTGAGCGATATGTATTCCCCTCACACATCTATGGCGTCACAGTTCTTGGTTGGAAAGCCTAATAAAAAGAATCGTTCGTATTTGCTTAATTACCCCTTGTATTTAAATTTTTCGGAGCCTGCTAAGCACAGCTACTTAGGTCGGAGTTACATTGTTTTATTGTTTTGTTTGAAAGAAAAGTTAACGAACCATTCTTAATTCATTTCTAAGCTAGGTTGTGTTGCTGATCATAGCTAGGAGGTTATCTGGAAATGTCAGGAGGTACCTTCTGTTGTTGTTGCTGTGTATTATCAACTTTGACTATAGTAGTTATAAGTAGGTACGTACCTATGCGGGTTCCTGACGATGACGTGGTAAAGTTATTTTATCGATCGGTGCTCATGATACATGCCAAATCCTACTACCATTATAAACGCGAAAGTTTGTATGTATGGATGGATGTTTTTTACTCTTTCAAAAGAAACTGTGACACGGCAAGAAGATCACACAGAAATGTTTGTTCTCGATTGGGATCGAACCCAGAAAGCAGAGCTACCAATGAATTTAAAACCGTTGGTTTTGTGTCACTAAAACATAGGCCGAAACTCTTATCAAGTCAACAACAACCATGTCTTTATGGGTTGAGTACAAGACCGAAGAACCGAATATGGTCATTCCATTCTATCAACCGATTCCAGGGAAATTTTGTAACAATAAGGGATCTCCCCCACAGGTAACTTCGTACGCGTGCGTCCTACAAAATGTACTGAAAACAGTTATCGCAATCGCAAGATCGCACTATCGCAAAATCACAAGAACGCGGCTGTGGGGGAGAGCTTCAATGATACCTACCTTACCGAGATTATATATCACAAGATTGATGATTCAACTAACCTTCTTTCCTGGGTGAAAGAAACGTTTCTTAGGAT
This sequence comes from Plemyria rubiginata, assembly GCA_963576535.1. Lineage (NCBI taxonomy): Eukaryota > Metazoa > Arthropoda > Insecta > Lepidoptera > Geometridae > Plemyria > Plemyria rubiginata. The sequence continues at coordinate 2,909,434 of OY754905.1, forward strand.
CCCATTCGCCCCAGGCATGCAGCAAAAACTGGTTCGCTCTACCATCTTAAGAAAAACCGATATCACTTGCGCTACCGGTCTTGGCCCTTTCAAGTCTTTCCACATGGCCTTACCTGCAACACAGATTAGCGTCGAGTAACTGGTATCAAGGGCCGGTTACGTGTGGCCGGTTAGGATGGCTCGTGCGCATTCGAGTTTTACACTGCGTGCGAAGCGGATCGCTCGGCGGTTACGGTCGCGCGCGTTCTACCTTCCATTACGCAGGTCTCTCCTCTCCGGTACTTGAAGCTAGTGCAGTGATGTCGAAGGACGGTCCCAGGTTGAGCCGGCTCGGCGTTCTGGCACCGGCAGCGTTGTCGGTGTGCATGGACGCATCTGTGCTGGCGGTGCCTGCAGCGGGAGCCATCGTCTCCACAGTCCTCAAGGAGCTCAGCAAAGCTTTTATGCTTAAAAGGTAAGTTTCGATACCCTGAAGAATTCATTTTCCAACGTTACATGTCTAATGGCTTCACTCTGAAAACCTGAAATTGCGAGTTTGATAAGTTTTTATATACTTATGTCTCTATATTTAATTGAGGGAAATATAAAAACTGAATTTCAAAACTATTTTACATCAAATTGCGATGTTCTACCTACTTACCTACACAAACAATCTTATTGCGAGTTAATTTATCTAATAGGTTGTCCATAATTACTAGGTTCCCATACCTACATTCCAAGTGCGCTGGTTTAGAAACTTCTAGTCTGACCAGCACCCGGGGCAAATATTGAAAGCTCTTGCAAGCAACTGTTCTGCCGCATCAGGGATCAGGATTCAAACTCGCACCGTTTGCGACTGAGCCGGTTCGTCGACCGCTGCGACCCAAGAAACCTGTGCAAAACGGCTAGTTCGGCATTCGCCTACACGCCAAAATATAAATAATTCTTGTAGGTAACCAACCAACCACCTCAGTATTAAATTACTAAAGTTCTGTAAAAAAGTAGTAAATTACAATAATAAGTTTTAAGGATGTGTTTACCAATTAATACAGGTGTGTGTGCAATATTAAAGAGTCAGGCCAACCGCGATCTCTTGTAGCATTCTTATTTCAATATTACTTTACTTTTTGATCATAAAGCTAACTCTATGCAGTTGACATAAGACATTGACATAAAAGTTACATTGAAATTTAAGAATGCTTTAGGGATTCGTTTTCTGTCATCTATCGAAGCAACACAGCATTTTCATTTTAATTGTTTTTCTAGTGTTATTTTGAGTTGTGTTGTGTAATTTTGGTGGTATTTTAACCAACATTACTTGTGGTCTTAGCACAAAGTGTAAGCATTTGAAATGAAAGTGTAATATGTGATTGATTTGACCGAAAATGTTTCAAATGTTTTGAAGAAACCGCCACCATTTTCTTCAAAACAATTGACTGACTCGACTTTCGACTGACGTGACTAGAAACATAACAAAGAGCATATAATCTCTATCACTTGACACTGGCAAGATTGTCTATAGACAGGAGCCAAATAAAAAAAAAAAAAAAAAAGAATGCTTTAAGAGATCGCGGTTGGCCCTCTGGTGGTTACTGAGCGTGCACTAGCGAATGTCTTGTATGTCTCACTACGCAAGGATACCTACGCATGATGTCCTTGTAATAAGCATGATTTTTCTATGGCTTTGTATAGTTTGATCTGTAATCGTGTACCTAAAAAAACATTTTGGGTACCTATAACAAAAGTTAGATAAATTTACTATCAGTAAATGCTTTTAAAAATCTGAATTAAATGAATCTTTCGTCAAATATGGCAGTAATCTATTATCCCCTAAAGGGATCATCTCGTAGACGAGATAGAATAGGGGAGGAAAGGTGTACCTTCACTTTACTTTTAGCTGCTTACGATTAGGATGCGTTTCGAATGACACATGGTTGCAGTTTATCCTATAGGTTCAGTTCAAACCTATATGAGCTGGCGGCGCGGCGCCGAGGCGGGGCGCCTAGATTCACCTATTACCTACTTTACAAGACGTTTCAAAGTGATTTTTGTGAATGAACTGATTAAAAATCATTTTGAATTTGTTATGTCAATCTGTTATAACTTTCATTAATCTCTTGATTTCCATAAAAGTAGGCAGCCACTATAAAAATAATAATAGTAGAACTGACTTGACCGGTCAGATGATCCGATTTCTCGTCAAGGGTATAGGTCTATAATACCACTATGGTTTCTCTCGTGTTTAAATTTACGTGAAATTAAAATAGAGCTTCAATCACAAGTTAAAGGATTGTTAATCAAAATAGCTAAATTGCTAAATGTTGGAAGGTAGGTACCTCCAGTTAGCACCAGAAATTGATGAGTTTTAGGAAACTAACACGTCTGTATCGGCCCACTAATGCTACAATCATCACACGGTCATTTTCCTACCACTCCCTGTACCTACTGTTTGTAGCGTACATACCGAAGAATTAGCTAGACCTACTACCACGTAGCTCATATATTTATACAGTTCTCATACAGGTCTTCTCGTCGCCCATCCCTCAATGTTTGAAAACGAAAGTCTTCAATCAGTGCGTCCTACCTGTTATGACCTATGCTGCCGAAACGTGGACACTAACAGTAGGGTCGGTCCACAAGTGGACTAACATGCGTTTACACTCAGCTCATGTCCGTGCGTGGCAACGCCAACGTCAACGCTCTCTTCTTTCTCTCGCGTTGCCGCACCTCACGCGTTGCCGCACCTCACGCGTTGCCGCACCTCACGCGTTGCCGCACCTCACGCGTTGCCGCACCTCACGCGTTGCCGCACCTCACGCGTTGCCGCACCTCACGCGTTGCCGCACCTCACGCGTTGCATTGCGCGCAATGCCCATGTCACTGCCCATATCCTTGCGCATTTGAGCTTAGTGTAAACGCGGCGTTTACTACTGGCACATACATTTTTGGTCAGATTATAGGTGCACGACCTGTTAAAAATAAAAGAAAAATACTTACAAGAATTTAACATATTATTATTAAAAGCAATTCATAAAATAACTAGGACCATCCATTGTGCTAGTCGTATATTAGTCTTATAACATTGTTTCAAAACAAAGCTCATTTACTTCCGATTCGGGCGTTTCGTGGGCAGTGACCGATGACGAAGCCTCCAGGTAGGTACTTACTAGCTAGTACCTACTCGACGGCAATCTGTGGCGAAACCTCAAACATTCGGTGCGAGGTCGCGCCAGCCGAGGCGGTGTCATCCACTCCACTCGACCGTCCCTGCTGGCCGGTATAAATTGTCCGACTTTTCCAAAAAAACAGTCTTGGGGCGCTTAGGTTGGCACTGATTTGGATCAGTTGAGCTATCTCTAGATCGTCAACTGTTTCATGTATTTTGTATATTTTTGAAAATAAATAATTTTCTTTTTATATTTCATTATTTTTCTGCCTAAATACGGAAATGACGGACTGGCACAAGATCGTGGGCACAAATGGATCCCTTACCATATTATTATACCCAGCATTGGGTAAAGTCGGGCTGTCATGACGAATTCCATCTCGTTTAAACCCAAATATAAGACATACAGATTCTCTGTCATAGATCTCGTAAAAGTCACAAGGACCCCTTCTAAATTTCTTGAGTCCATTTCATCCAACGGTTGTCTGGTAGAGATCGCTACTTAGCGATAAGGCCGCCCATTGTACTTTTAGTTATAAGTTTGTTTTTTATTGTATCCTTAAGTTGTGTGCAATAAAGTATTTTCTATTCTATTCTATTCTAAAAGTCAAAGTCCATTTACTCATCACAAGATTTTAGTCTATGTGAAACTATGACGCTAGAGTTCAAGTTCAGCTGAAAGATAGGTTCGCAAAAGAATTATTTTTATAATTTCCACCTCATGTAGTAACGGTATTATAGGTGATGGATGAAATTACAGGCACATGGGGCTTAACATCTGTATACCTCACTCATTGATGGACGCAGAGCGGTGTAGGTATGTATCGTAAGACCGACCAGTTCCTATCTAGCATGATCAGCGTATAGAAACAAAACTGTTTTAGGTAGTCTCATAGATACCTGCAGTTCTACTACGGTCAGATTATGTGTTCTTAGATTCCTTACTACCTAATTTTACTAAACCGAATGATTTTGACCGTCTAAAAATATCTAAAAGACGGATGCCTAATCCCCAACACTATCCGGAGGTCGCAAGCAAATACGACAATTATAAGCCACTTCCTCGTCATTTGGCTACGACACAGTTTTGCATTTAGAATCTTTGATGGTTTTATATTTTCCTGTGAATGAAGAATAAAAATAAAAATGAGATTTCTTTTTCGTTTTGAGCTTACCTACCCTCAAATATCACATATCCCCAGAAACAGCACTTCTTAGATTAGAGGGGATAAAAGTTTTTAGGGTAAGGGCACATTTTCCATCCAAGATTGTTAGGGGATGACAGGCGTGTCTGTGGTCTAGACCGAGCTCTATGCGCACACAGTCGTAGGTACCTTTTAGGGTTGGGATATCGTACCTATATGTTTAGGATATCATTTTGACTAACTTGGCCACCATGAAACACGTCCGCATTAGTTACGCAGTGTGGTACATCACGAGGAGGTTAACCGACCTAGCCACCCCATTGTTAGAGATCTAGAGTACCTAAGTTCGTAAGACAGCGGCGATGGGCTTGCAACCTGTCACGTCTACTGCTACTAAGACCTACTGCAAAATATGGGTAGTTATGATGTGTAATTTTTGGAAATACCTCTGACTCTGAAATACGTTACCACGTCTAAGGAGGGTACCTCCTAGACGTTTGTAAGGAATCGGAAGCGTTTTTTATGGAATTATTTAAAAAACCGAAAGGGCAGTACACTGTACACATGGATGAATTATCTCATGAAAACAAAATAAATTACAACTCTTCAGGAGTTGACCTTAGGGACCTCTTGTAGAACAATTTTTTGCAGCTACTGGCCCCACCTAGCCACTAGATGCGTTTAACCCACGACTTTTTGGCCACCCTGTATAGGTTACTCATCCGTTGTGGGCAAATTGACTGCTTTCGCAGCCGGCAGCTCAGTAGGGCTTTACGAAAAGATATTTTATTGTGCTTTATGGTAATCTTTAATTCTCTTCAAGTCCGTTTACAAATACTTGGCATAAAATTACAAAATAGTCAGATAACAACACGGGTCCCGGCACAATCGAATCGACCAACCAAACTAGATTCTAGATCACACACATCTTGTACCCTAGCGCCGCCGCGGGAAACGCGGCGGAATGAGGCAACTTAAAATTATTTGTTCCGAAACCTTGCCGGAGGCCGACCCCGCGTTGCCCGCTGCGGTCTAAGGTCCATGTCACACGCTACACCCTCCCCCTCGAGTTCTTGAGAGCGACCTCGCTCAAGGACTCGCTGACTGTCGGAATAAGGTTGCTGCTCCTTTGAGCTACTAGAATGTTCGCGGTGACGAGGGCGACCTCTATTACGTTTAGGATTCACAGGCTTTTGGGGAGAACCATCCCTACCGTGGAAGCGACTTAGTTCTGAAACATGGAACTTACCCAGAATACTTTCAGGATTCTGCAACTGCGAGACCAAATAAGTAGTCGGACTGACGCGCTTGACAACTAAATAAGGGCCATCCCGTTTTGGAACAAACTTAGCTGAAACATTTTTGGCAGCATTACTCAAAACGTGTGACTTCAATAAAATTTGGTCACCGACACTAAACTCTTCATGTTTCCGATCCTTATCAGCACAATCCTTTCTCCTATCCTGTTGAACCTCTACCCTGTCTCTCACTGAAACGAGACTATCAAGAAACTTCCTCAAATAGGGCGTTATTTGTGGGACGAAGTTTTCCTTGCTTAGAACAGCTCGAATATCATATTCAGCGTTAACTGGCGAGCGAAGTTCCCTAGCAAAGGTAAGATACGCCGGTGAGGCACCAGTTGTAAGACACACTGCAGAATTCATGGCAAACCTGACAGAACTCAGAAATTCCGGCCATGAACTGTGCTGCGTGTTAACCAACTGTGCAAGTTGTACCTTGAGGTCTCTATTCTTTCTTTCAGCTGGATTACCCTCAGGGTGGTAGTATGGCAACAACTCTTGCTTAATGCCCAAGATGAACATGCATTGTTGCATAACGGCCGAAATAAACTGGACACCGTTATCTGAGATAACCCGACGGGGTAGACCGTAACGGAGAAAATACTCTTCAATCAAACTTCGAGCACAACTCTCAGAGCTAGCCTCTTTAAGCGCGTAGAGTTCAACCCAACGAGTAGCCGTGTCCTGTACTAAAAGTATCCACTTCTCTCCATTTTTCCCCACGGGAAGAGGGCCAAACAAATCTATGGCCAGTACTTCACCTCGCTGGTGCAATACAGGTGTCTGCAGTAAACCATGCGTCTTTTCATTAGAAGCTTTATAGCGTTGGCAAGTAATACACGTTTTAACATACTCTGCGACAGCTCGACGCATTCCAGGGAAATAAAAACACTGTGCCAGTCTTTGAAATGTTCTGTCAACGCCATGATGACCAGCAACGGCAGAATCGTGACACTCCTTTAAAATCTCAAGACGTAAACTAACAGGGACGACCAATTGCGGCTCCTCGCTATCTACGTCAGGATTGTACCTATACAAAACTCCTTGTTGCATAAAGTAACCTCTTTCGGACCAACGTTTCGCTCCAATAGAAAAAGGGTCGGAGGAAAATTCCAACTCAACGACGATCTTCTCCAGCTCCGGGTCGCCAAGCTGCGCTCGCCGCAATTCTGAAGGACTTCTAGAAGGTAAATCAACAGTAACTGCGCAGATACCACAGTGTTCTTTTTCCTCTTCATTGCACGGTGGGCGGCTAAGAGTGTCTGCAACGACGTTTGCTTTTCCTGGAGTATACTCAAATTGAATGTTGAACGACTGTAACTTGAGAGCCCATCGGACCAGCCTACCCGACGGCGACTTTAAAGTGAGAAGCCATTTTAAGGGCTGATGATCACTAGCGACCACGACAGGTTGTCCCTCAATGTAACCTCTAAAACGTTCAACGGCCCACACAACGGCGAGTGCCTCGCGCTCTGTCGTGCTATAGTTTCGCTCGGCTGGAGTGAGGAGGCGGCTAGCGTACTCGATGGGCCGCTCGTCCTTTCCTTCACCTTGTAGCAAAACGGCACCGAGTGCATAACTACTAGCATCCGTTCTAAGGACAAAAGGCTTATTGAAATCTGCCTGCGTTAGAACAGGCGTTGAAGTAAGGCGACTTTTCAGTTCCTTAAACGCCTCCGCTTGCTCTGCATTCCATGTCCAGGGTTGATTTTTTTTCAGTAAGCGGGTAAGCGGTTCAGCGACTGAAGAAAAACTGGGAATAAATTTCCTAAACCAAGAACAAGTCTGCAGAAAGGTTCGCAAGTGACGTAGGGTTCTTGGAGCTACCATGTCAACGACCGCTCGGACCTTATCGGCATCAGGAGAAATTCCATCCTGGGAAATGATATGACCGAGATATTTTACCTGTTGACGCGCAAATACGCATTTTTCTCGATTAGCCCGTAAGTTGAACATGCGCAACCGGTCAAAAACAGCGCGAAGATCAGCAACGTGACTTTCAAAAGTGTCACTAATTACAAGTAGATCATCTTGGTATGCAAGGAGGGTCACATCTTTTAAGGAAGGGCCAGAACGTAGCCTGTCGATAAGACGTTGGAATGTCGACGGCGCATTTTTTAAGCCAAAAGGCATGCGCTTAAAGCGATAAGCCCCGCACGGTGAAGAAAAAGCTGTCTTGTCACGGTCGGACTCGCGTACAGCAACCTGCCAAAATCCACTTCGCATATCCAAGGTACTCATGATGCAACCTTTTTTTGTAGACTGTAATAATTCGTCGATGAGCGGCATCGGATACACGTCGGTCTTTGTCACCGCGTTGAGCCTACGATAATCAACGCAAAAACGTACCTTGCCATTTTTCTTCGGCACCAGGAGCGCGGGAGACGCCCACGCCGACTCACACTCTTCTATGACGTCATCTGCTAACATCTTGTCGATTTCGGCCTGCATAATCTCCCTCTTAACAGGATTTAACCGATAGGGAGGAACAGCAATAGCAGGGTGGTCACCTGTGTCAATCCTGTGTTCAGCAAACGGCGTTGGGACTCCCCCTGGTTGAAAGATATCATCGTTATCCATTAAAAAGCAGGAAAGTTTTCGGCGCTGATAGTCAGTAATAGAGGTCGCCTCATCAGATCTCAAAACATTCGCAACCGCGGCGCAAGAAACACTTTCATTAATTCCCGTTTCATAATTTAAAGTAAATTTTTCATTTTTGTTTTCACCAAAATTCCAAAAAGATTCACCAAAATCTATTGATATGTTAAACTTTTGCAAGAAATCTATACCGAGTAACGTTTCATTATTAGTTGAATCTGGAAAAATCAGAAATGTTACCAATTCCGTTTTGTGTTTTAATGTAACCTGAACTTCAGCGGTTAAAAGATCCATTTTCCTACTAATTCCGTCAGCCAGTCTAACAACTTGTGTACTTGGGTAGCATGGGTGTTGCTTTCTTTGTAACAGATTATATAACGTGTGACCAGCAACACAGCCCTTAGCCGCAGAGTCAACTAAAGCAATTCCATTCTCATTGACAATTGAAATGTTAAGAATTGGCCGTTGAGATATACAATCATTTTGAGACAGTTGAGATAAACTTTGACAAACACTGGTCCCATCTGACATTACAAAAGTTTTACAATCACTGGTTTGATCTAAAATTTTGGATTGAGAACCACTGTGATTTGGAGACAGTTGAGAAAAACTTTGACATTCACTGTTCCCATCTGACATTACAAAAGTTTTACAATCACTGGTTTGATCTAAAATTTCGGATTGAGAACCACTGGGATTTGGAGACAGTTGAGAAAAACTTTGACATTCACTGTTCCCATCAAACATTACACAAGTTTTACAGTCATTGGTTCGATCTAAAATTTCGGATTGAGAACCACTGGGATTTGGAGACAGTTGAGAAAAACCTTGACATTCACTGTTCCCATCAAACATTACACAAGTTTTACAGTCATTGGTTCGATCTAAAATTTCGGATTGAGAACCACTGGGATTTGGAGACCGTTGAGAAAATCTTTGACATTCACTGTTTTGAATTGGTGAATGAAAGGTCTGACCAATACATTCCTCAGTTGTAGGCAAAGGTTCACAGCCCTTGGAATCAGTTGACATAATCAAACATTTGTGACCAGCCTCAACTAGAAAAGGCAAAGTGTAGTCAGATCCTACATTGACACAAATGCAAGTTTGAAGATTGCAAACATTGCATGTCACATTATTTAAATAATTTAGTTTTATCTTACCAGTCTCTAAGGAGTAGAATGCTTGCTCTTGGTTACCTGAAGGGTTGCACTTAGTGCACTTTGATCTTATCACATTAGGGGTACCGCACCCATAACACTTCACTGGCTCACGGTTATTGTTATTTCGAGCTTTTAACTTTTCACACTCATCTCGAACATGTCCAGGCCGTTTACAGTACACACAGTATGAACGTTTAGATTCACTTGTTGAAGATGACTCCGAGATGCAAGGAAGCTCAGCACCAGCGGAGGCACAAGGGTTCACGATGGTGGGGGAAGATTTCGATGATTTCGCGACGACAGTGGCAGCTTTAGACAGCTGCAGAACTGTAGGAGTGCGGTTGTTTGACCCTATAACCTGCTGTGAGTCCTCAATACTCCTTGCTCTTGTGAGTAGGTCATCAAAAGTCTCTACTTGATCTCTGTCCAACCTTTGTCTAATACGGTGGGCAAGTAGTCCGAATACTAAATCAATTTCAACTTTTTCTGTTAAATCTCCTCTAGGTATTTTACTTAACAATGCTCTCACTTTGGATATAAACAAATCCGTTACCTCATCTCCTTGAGACAGAGCAAAGAGGTCCTGATAGATCCGGAAAGGTGAACGCCGTTCACCAAAAGCACTTCTCAATTTCAACAGTGCCTCATTCCAAGTGTTGGTGGAGACTTTTATTCCTTGCCACCATACTGCAGCTTTATCATTGAGAAGCATGCTGATCCCTCGAAGGGCATTTTCATCTGATATGTTCAGGCACGACTTGTATGCTTCCACTGCATCTATGAAGTTTTCCAAAGATTCGGTGGGTCCTCCACTAAATCTCGAGCAACATCCGGAGAAATTGGCAGGTGTCGTTGTCAAGAGAGAGGCGGAAGTGGAAGTCATCATCGGCGTCGAGGACCTCACTTCCCGCAAAACTTCTTGATAAAACCGATGTTGAGACTTATGCAGCTCAGCAAACAACATTGTCAGATCTTTGTTCGTCATTGTAATACTCCTCTCTGCAGGATTAGATTGACGTCCATTCGGGTCCTGGTACTCTTCATCACTACCACTACCATTGCCAGCATCATGGTGCGACCGAGTCTTCGACATGTTTGAGTACCGATCACGACACCAGGTGGGTACGAAACGAATATGAAGACAAATGCACCACGATGAAACAGCTCGAGACCCGTTTGTAAACTATATCGGTAAAAATCCAACAAATCACAAAGCACAAAACCACGTTGGCGCCATTTTCGCAGCCGGCAGCTCAGTAGGGCTTTACGAAAAGATATTTTATTGTGCTTTATGGTAATCTTTAATTCTCTTCAAGTCCGTTTACAAATACTTGGCATAAAATTACAAAATAGTCAGATAACAACACGGGTCCCGGCACAATCGAATCGACCAACCAAACTAGATTCTAGATCACACACATCTTGTACCCTAGCGCCGCCGCGGGAAACGCGGCGGAATGAGGCAACTTAAAATTATTCGTTCCGAAACCTTGCCGGAGGCCGACCCCGCGTTGCCCGCTGCGGTCTAAGGTCCATGTCACACGCTACACCGCTAATTTACCTACCTACTTGAATATTGTTTACCGCGCTAGAACATCATAAATAACAAAAATATACGGGTGTTTTAACAATACGGGTGTAACAAGTACTATGGAAATACTTGCACTTAGTTGACTAGTTAAGAGCCTGACATTCGTAAAATAACATCCGCTTGCAGATTACAACTTTTTATAAATGGTTTTTTTTATCTTTGCGGCGATGGGCTTGCAACCTGTCACGTATGGAATACTAACTACTGCAAAATGTGGGTATGTGCCAAATGTAATGTTTGGACGTACCTCTGACTACCCCCCTTAGACATCCTCAAAGAATCTTGAATTAGTACCTACTTGGTACTGGGAGATCTGAAGGGGTATCTACCGTGCCTGGGGATCAAAGTCGTGAAGCTGTTTCAGTTTTAATCTTTGTTACCTCAAAACTAGGGTAAGTCTACGGCTAAGATTAATTTTTAATTCTCTTTGATATAATAAATAAATGAAATATGTAACGCCCAAAAATTTCAAATGAAAGTGCGTTTAAGTATAAGTAACATCAATGGTACTTTTATCTCCAGATTCTTTGAGGACGTGTAAGGGCGCAGTCAGAAGTAAACAGAGAAATTAAATGTGAACATTTCACACAACGCTATATGTTCCCAACCTACGAGTGAATACTGAAATATTACAAAACCTTTTTCTTTTCATAATAATCAAGTCAAGCCTAATTATTTAAGGGGTTGATACCCATCAAAGTTTATCTCGTTGATGAAAGTTATTGGTGTGCAATGTGATTGCATAAAACAGTAACTGTCGCTTGCTATTTCAAAAATAACTTCATTATAGCTTTACATCATCACTATCACTACATAGTATAAAACAAAGTCGCTTTCTCTGTCCATATGTCCCTATGTCCCTTTGCCCCTTTGTATGCATAAATCTTTAAAACTACGCAACGGATTTTGATGCGGTTTTTTTTAATAGATAGAGTGATTCAAGAGGAAGGTTTATATGTATAATACATGCATGATATGTGCACCCGTGCGAAGCAGGGGCGCGCGGGCGGGTCGCTAGTGTTTTATAATGCTGAAACGTGCGAAGGAGAGGTAGGGGAAGCAGCACCCCAATAACTTGTAAAATACCGCGGTGCCTTGAAACACAGCGAGCACGCAGCGCGGTGGTTGTAACGCTCAGGCAGCCTCAAAGCTCTACAAATTTAATGAAATAAGAAATATAGTATTTTTCCGTCAGGTGAGGTGAACGAGTTGAGTTCTTGAGTTAGTACTTGGTACTGAGAGATCTGAGGGGATATCTACCGTGACTGGGGATCAAAGTCGTGAAGCTGTTTTTTCAGTGAGGTGAACGGCATTGGGCTATTTGATTAGCCAGGCGAATTTATAACTACACTGCGATGCGATATTTTTATGCACCTACTCAACCTAACCTTAACTATATACTTAATACACTGTTTATGTTTGTATGTCTTGTATGTCTAACAAAAAATGAAACAAAAACTATAACATCCGATTGCTTACAAAATTATCTTACACCTACACTAAAGATTTACATAAATAATGCTGTTATAAATGGATAGGACTTAATAAAAAAAACAGATTTATGTATCATTGAACTTGCTAAGACGTAGGCTGTATTGACAATAACAATAACAAATTTATGTAGGTATTTATAGATTGTAAACTAACAATAATAGTTGTCCTAGGGATAGATAATCAACGACTAGAATATTAAAGTAAAGTTATTAAACCAGTCGTGCAAAAAGGTTTTTTCTGTACATAAATTTTGTGCACAGTCTACTTAGTAGGTACTCCTAAATGACGAAGGAAAACTTCGCGCGGACACCGGCAATATTATTATTTATTTTATTACTAGTTGCGTCCCGCGGTTTCACTCGCGCAGATTTAAATCCTGGTATTCACACTGGATAAAAAGTAGCCTATATGTTATTCCAGACTATAATCAATCCCTCTGCCATTTTCCTCCTGAAACATTTTCAAGTGCGCAAAAGTAAAATAACACTTCTGAAGCGCACTCAAAATCCTCTCAACACATCACCCTTTCTATAGAACAGACACAAAGTTTATAAAGAACTACTCTACCTATATTACTTAGTAATAATAATCGTTTATTGTTAAGAATTAGTCTATAATTAAGAATAAGGTTACATGAAGACCTAATAGTAGGTAGATCTAATATTAGATGTTACATCTTTTAATTTGGTGCTCTGAGCTTCGGACAAGAAAATCTGTTTCCCGAATCTCAGCGCCCACCCGTCGCATCGTAAGAAATGGTAGGTAACAATATGACGTTATGTACTAAATAGGTATGTAGTATGTACCTAGGATGAAAATTTGCCTAAAGATAGGTATACATAAACACCAGACAAATTTTAACAACAACATGCAAATACACAATCGGATAGTGTCTATGCTTTGTGTCTGGTGTCTATAAATTTGTCCTTGATTCGGCTTGCAATGTCACCGGATCGACCAAGCTGATCGGAAGATTATTGTAATAGAATACGGATATTCTTAAAATTTTTTTTGTTAGTTTTTTTTATCGATTTATTATTAAATTGCAAGGTAGCGCCGCCACCACAAAGTGCCTACCAAAATTAAATCATTGATTTAAAAAGAAATTTATAAAAATGCTTTTGCAAAATGGAACCGGCTGTGTTTTTGCTGTATGAATTCATAAATTTCAGGTCGTTCATTGAGTTGTCAAAAGAACAGGAAGGAAACAGGAAAAAGTACCATATTCAAATTCCTTGAAAGTACCCTCTAAGTGTTTTTTTTTATTCTTAGCCATACCATCGATAGACAGGCCAAAGTGCAAGTAGGTATGCTACCTAGTATGGGAATGGTCGATGATGGCCATGCATTTATGTGGGTGAATAGGTACTTATTCTCCATAATCGTCTACCTACGCAATCGACGTAGATGTACTTAGATAAAGTATAATGTTTGTATTGCATAACTCGATCGCATAATAATTATTGTGTTTTCCTTTACGATAGCATCATGGATAAAATTATATTAATGATACCTGCATTGGCTTGATACCTGCATTGGGTTTGAAGATGGGTTGATCCATGGTGAAATTAACACGAAGACAATTAACCATCCATTATGTACTCGTGGGATACCATCCCACGAGTATTTATTAGACCCGAATAAGCCGATGATAGTCCGAATGAGTCCCGTCTGAGACAATTTTTCCACCACATCCATCATGCATCATTCTGACTGCTTCTGACATCCACAGTCCAAAAACCGCAAACCACACTCAGCTGAGTGCGGTTTGCGATGTATGGACTGAGGATGTCATTCCTGAGGAGCTCCTTATCATCGTACTTAAATATTTCCAGATGGTTCCACGGAGTGATGTCCGCGAAAGAAGCCGATCACCTCATCATGGAGAAAGGCAAGAACGGCTCGTACCTGGTTCGAGAGTCGCGAGCGCACCCGGGGGAGTACGTGCTGTCGGTTCGAGTCCGGGGCCGGGTCAGCCATGTCATGATCAGGCGGCAGGTGAGAGATCTTCCCTTTTCAGCCGCTAAGCAGCGGTGCTGTGTTTCAATTTGATGAGTTTGGTTGCCTACGTGATTGTTGGTGAAATTACAGTCACAGAAGCGCGATCAGGTGGGTGGGGTACTCAAGGTAGAGAACCTATTTTTCGATCACCGATTTTAGAGGAACCTTTCTACCTAGTAGCTTCTAGTATTAGGGCATTCTTCATAGTCTACTTTACTCAATACTGATTTCCTTGATAATTATTTTTTAAGTCTGAAACGTCAAAAGGAACAGTTTTTTTGTTTTCTTAAACTTATGCCCCTCTGTCCCTTAGCGATGTCAAAGTATCTATCTAAATGGTTTTCTCTGTTCCGTGATCTAAATGATGATCCGTCAATCAAAAAATACTCTTTGATTGTCATACGGCTGAAAACTAATAGGAATATCTCCAAAAGTATTATGGTACATCGTACTATACCTGTCTACGAAAAATTCTAGTTACAACCAGTTCGGTAAAAAAGTGATAGACTCAGAAAAAGCAGTCCCGTATGAAAGACAAATGCTGATTACTATCCTCCATACTGAGGTCAAATGATTTGTGGTTTGTTTTTGCCAATGATGAGGTGAGGCAGCATGCAGTCCCATCCGGATTGAAGGGGAAAGATAATGACGGTTCAAGAACCCGTGACTCAGTGAAATTACCTGATCGAATGATACATCGGCAGATGTCTTGAGCACTTTCATAAATTGCTATCTGTGGTGGGTACTTACCATGATCTTGGGATTTCCCATTTACTCGTAGGTCAAGTCCTTTGTTTGCACTAGTTGACCTGTTGCTTTCTTTAGGTGCCTTAGTAATTTCTGACTAGTTTAACTGTTGATTTATTTAGGTACCTAACCTAAGTAATTTCTGAAATACAACTCATAAAATTGTCAACCAATCAAAATGTGCTGTAGTAAGTATGAACACCTCAAAAATTGATAAATTTCGAGACCTCCAAGCCCTGTTAGTTTCGGAGATGTTATGCCGTGCAGGAGACGAGTATACAAGTAGTTTATGACATCTCGTGATGATTAATGAGCTCGTGGTCATCTTGAGTGATGACTGAGTGGACTTCCTTACCTACCTATTAGTATCCACTATATAGTTTGCAATGTGCATGCATGACTCATTAAATATTATGATCAGTTTATTTACTATATATTATAGACAGATATTATGAGTATTGTTGAGTTTTCTGAGAAGAATACGTTTCATTGATCAAGGCAGCTCATCGCAAATTCCTTATTTGGAGTGCTGTGGAGGTTGAATGCAAATCTGCAATACGGAGTGTTTTGATATACAATGTCTAATTTTTATAGCCAAGTAAATAAATATACATATATCGGTGGACATTCCATACGGTACTAGCCCTACGTAAAGCCTGTTACTATGAGAATGAAATAGCTGACATATTATGCACTTTTTTTGGATCTAATACGTTCACTCAGCCGGAAAACGAACACCTATGTTCTCGGTCGGGATGAACAACGAATAACGAATATTTGGATAAATCTACACTCTTGCCTTGATAACACGCTACAAGTAAATTATTTCAATATTTGCATTGTGCATTCGTATGCACACACGGGTTTGATAGTTCAGCCATATTTGGCAAGTTTAGGCTTGATCGGGCGCCAAAAGTACTAGGCAATCAGAACGCAGTGGGTGATGACGCGTTCCAGACTAGGCATAAACTGGAGACTACCTGTCTTGTTTCAGTATATAGGTCGGCTGTGCTTCCACTTTGATACCTAGGTACAGATACGAACAAAGTATTTCTTTTATCTTTTAAAAACTGAGGTTTTATAAAATAATGTTTTGCACTATAATACCTAGGCTTTACACAATGATCTAATTTAGTTGTATTTAGTTAAACTAAACAGAATTCGCGTAAACATCCTTCATCCATTGTTTAACAGATCGCTGATATGATATGCTTAGCGGCTTACATTTCCTTGTGCAAAACGTTAATCGTGATAGGCAATAACATTTATTTAAATAAACTTTTAACTAAATAATAAAAAAAACATTACATAATGTTTTCATTATTTTTTATTAATTAACTAACTTTTAATTAAATAATTAAAGCTGAAATGAGCTTTTGCACCTCTAAATAAGTTTAAATAATTGCAATGCAGAAAACTATCTCACAACAAATCGTAAACATTACATTCTGGTGCAGTCGACTGTACATAAAGTAAACTAATAAAGTCGATAATTACTTTTTAATAATTTAAAATATGTAATCAATCATTTTCATACATTATAAATAAGTATAAAAAATCCGTCAACAGATACGGACTGTACTTACTGTACTATAACGACATAAGTATCTAAGAACTTAAGTAGGTTTGAATGCAATCAGAAGCGAAATTGATGATAGCCAAGAGTCAAAAGGTTGAATTTATGTTGCGAAGCTGTTTTTTTACTTAGTCAGTTTTTTTTATGTTTTTTGCGTAGCGGACGGCTGATAACTCCATAGCCGGGTAATTACATCAACCTCCTTTTATTTTCGCTATCAATATTTTTATGCAATATGCAATAAAAAAGAGAAGCAATAAAAAGTCAAGTACATACATAATCTAGTCAAGTAAAATAAATCTCAGCCTAAGTACTAGGTAACCTATATGAATGCATTAAAAACCTTATAATTTTTTCTGTAATAAACTTGGTTATTGTAGGTACCACCAAGTACCAAGCGATCCGAGAACCCAAAATAAAAAACATTGTACTAAGCAGCAGACTGGAGCGGACATCACGAAATCTCAATTCGGGGCGAACCACTAGTTTAGAGAAGTATGAAATAATTATTAATTAACTTAATTATATATAAATCTAACTTTAATTGTGTCCGAAAAGTATAGGTAAGTAGGCACTTAATGATTCAGACAAAACTAGATGGTCAGCTTAATATTCATTGGGTTTTCTAGACGTCTCGCCCCTGTCTGGTTGCGGATTTGAATAATTTTAAATTCAGTTTTTATTGGCCAAGTGTGTGTCGAAACAAAATCATAGGAGGTGTAAAAACATTGTGGGTAGAACTTTGAGAGACTGTTCTTGGTTGCCCCTTGAAATGCACAGGATTGAAAAATGCAGTTTAACGACGCATGCGTGAAAAGTTTATTGAACTGCAGAGAGAATGCTTGCACATTCTACTAGGACTACTGAAATGCTAGGAGGTATCAGATTACCGAGCAAGCGTTCTAGACCTAGGTGCTACGTCATAAATGCATTGCCTCTGGCGTGTTTTGGATCAATAGTGCATAAAGTTCGCGGAAGACTACCAGGAGCCCATAGCTACTGAAGAGGCTAACTTGTTGCAATGTGCAGTTGTTGTAGGTATGCTACTACAGATCTAATAAATGAGAAGAGCCCGCACATAACAGCGTAGAAGCTTGATGCAGCCGCTCGCAAGTATTTCCTTCTCTCCATTGCGCAATTCGATGGTCTGGTTTGAAAACAACACAGTAAAAAACATGCAATTTACTAGTGATAGTTCACATGGGACCGTCCGGTTTTATTGTGCCATGCCACTTTGAGCTATCTCCTAGTGTTTTAATATCTGTGTGTCAGGCGGTCGATCAATTTGACAATTTTGTACCGGCGGTAGACGTAGACCGTAGACGTACTTACCGAAATAGTCCGTTAATATTGTGCGATGATTTATTAGTGTCAATACGTGTACCTACTGTCAATATACAATTATTTTATTTGAATATTAGTCTTATTGCTTTTTGTATCGGGTTTTGTTAGTTTGCGCTGTATGCCGGTGTAATAATTATTTACACCATGTAGGTAAGTTTGCATGTTTCTAGTATTCACTACTAAACTATCTTTAGTTTTACTAACATAAGACAGTAAGTAAGTACGTAATAAGTACTGGTAGACATCATCCGATTTTGGTACATGAAACTGTTTTAGTTTCGCCAGTCACGGCCAAGTCTGTTTATAACTGCTTGACCTTAAGAGTTTTTTTATTTAGGTACTTTATGATTCGACTCTACTCGATAAAAGTAAACAAAAATATGTTGTTAGGTCATTCAGAAATCTATGAGGATTTTCAGCGAACAGTTTGATAGAGTCGCGTGTGTATAGTATTTACAGGAGATATCGAGGCGTTGGTATACCAACTTGTTTGATGTGATGAAAAGTGTTTTTAGATTTTCCAAAACAACAAAAATACCATCAAAATAAGCATTTTATCAGGTTCACAGTCCAAGGTTCGGTGCGAGAAGGGCCCACAAGTTTTATTATTTTACTTTTTAAAGTTCACGGCACTGGCATGGCACGGCAATGCTGGCATGGCTGTCATCAAACATCATGAGGAAACTGCGGTGATAGGCTTGCAACCTTTCACGTGCTTAAGGAATAACAACTACCTACTGCCAAATGTAATGTTTGTACACATATCTCTGCCATAAACGTCCTTAGACGTAATGGGTCCATAGACGTACTCAGACAGCCTGAATCCTGAGACGTCTCTAGATCTCGAATAAGCACTTGCTTGGAAGTTTGTCGTGAAGCTGTTTCAGTTATTCAAAATTTTATGTTTTTTTTTCCCAGCATGACAAGTATGAAGTTGGCAGCGGAGAGCAGTTCGATGACCTCGTGGGTCTGATCGAGCACTTCAGGTCGTACCCGATGACAGAGGCGTCAGGGGATGTTTTGCGGCTGCTGCAGCCAGTCAGCGGCAACCGCTTGCGGTCGCACTTGATCAAGCAGCGGACCAATGAGATGCAGGTAACATCTCTACCCTTTAACAATCTGGCAACCCCTTTCCCATCTGGCAACGCTTATTTCACAAGTATTTTATAGCTTAGAAGAATATCTAGACAAATAGTACCTACCAAAGTAAACTAAAGTTCCTTTAAAATTAAGTTAGTTTTTAGGATAAGATTTTTAGTGTCATAATTATGTGAAATTTTAATATGTTACAATTTTATATTCATTAGATTTTAAGCAAAAATGTTTGAAACATTTAATTGTACGTCCGAACAGGATTAAATTTTTTATATTCTCAACACCTTACACCTACATTCAACCGTTTACAATAAAGATGATTCTGATTCTGATTTACAAATACAATACAAAAAATTTAAAATCACCATCGAAAATCCTCGATTGACAACAGAATGTTCACTGGATTTTTTTTTCGGTGTGCAGTCGTGCTTTTCATTGCTTTTGATTTGTTTATGCTTAAATTATCACGTAAGAATGTTTCAGTTGAAAACATAATTCTTTGTCGTTAAATCGTGTCCCTTTCGAAGCAAACCGAAACAGCAACGGTGCTTGGCGATAAAAAAAATGCATGGTGGTGGTAGGTGTACTCCACCGGACGAGCCCTTCACAAAGAGTTCTGTTACTCTACATATACGACCGATACGATTAACGACCTCAGTGGCGCAGCGGGCGAGAGTCCGCCTGCGACGCAAGAGGCTGCGGGTTCGATTCCCGCCTCGGAACAAATTTGTGTACGATCTGCAGAAATTTGTTCCGTTGGTCTGGGTGTTTATGTATAATAAAAAATATCTATCTATGTAAGATATTAATGTATTAAATATATCTAGTACCCATAACGCAAGCTTTGAGTAGCTTAGTTTGAGGCTAGACGGTGCTGTGTTGGATTGTCCAGCATTATTTATTTATTTATTTAAAAACTATATATATAGGTAATAACTATAATAAAAAATTAAATTGGAGCGTCGTCCGTGAAAACCACGTGTAAAAAGTGTGTATCGTAGGTAAGTTCAGAATAATAAAGTTGTCATCTGGCTTAAGGACTAAGAATAATAGGTATATTTCTGGACCAACCTGTCGAGAAAAAGTTAGTAGTTCTTATACTGAGTACCGTTTATACTGAGTATTCTCTTCTTACGAAGTATTTCCCACGCCTTGATCTCGTTATAATGCAAAATGGTGCTAATTGATGTTGTATTACATGGCGCGTACATAAAGTGATCCAATCAAGTGATAAATAAGTCTAAGAAAGAAAGAAAGATAGAAAATATATTTATTTCGTCCCACAATAGGTAGGTACAAGTAGGTACTTACTTAAAACTAACAGAAAATAAAATTATAACCTACACTAATAAAGGACCTACCTACCGTTGTGCGGGGCAAAAAGGTCACGTCTCAGCTTAAATGCTGCACTAAACCTAGGTACCTAGGTACCGTAGGTACAGTGCAACGCTGGTTTTCAGACGTGGCCTGGCCTAGTATGACATGCGACCGGTAGACAAGTAAAAGTAAAAAACACAGAATATATTTTAGCAAACAGTAGGTACATACATAGTAATTATAACAATAAACAACAATCAATTTACACCATAGAATACAACATTTGTTTTTACTTACATCTAATAAAGTATTTACATATGAAACCAAAGGAAACTAAAATGATTTTTTGCTGTGGAGCCCGCAAGCAAACGAAAGCGCGTAGCATTATATACTCTATGCTAAAGACAACAGAACAGATACAGGACAACGGAAATGACACACACACCAATAAAATGATACTGAGAAAAAATTAGGGCGTTGGCCAGATTACAAAATTAAAGTTACTACCTACTACATGACAAGGGCTACCTAGATTGGACTAATTGGTACAAAAGTAATATTTACGACAGCTAAAAAACCTTGGCATTTCACGGTCTAATGTTACTTTAGTTATGTGAATAGGTATAAAGCAATTGAATAAAACATAACATGCCATAACATACTAACTTATGCGCGCGCGCACGTGTTCAATAATGCGCAGTAGGAGCTGCTTGTAAAAATAGTCAAGTTATGTTTTTCGTTTTCCGTGTCGTCAAGCCGTGTTTTGTGAAGAGACTCGAAGCGGTCGCTTCTATCGGAGTATTCTCCATCTAAAAAAAAAACATAATATTCTTAATAGGGGTAGGTAGATACAGTTTATCGCGACCAAAGCTATGTAGGTAAAGTAGGTAGTTGAATAAAAAACGCCTGTTTATTTGCATCGAAATTCTGGCCTGCTACATAACGGTATTAGGAAAAGAAGGATCGCTTAGTATAAAGTAAAGCATTTTCTAAATATTATTCTGAACATTATTATAAAAATTTATCTTTACAGATTGCAGATCGTCTCACGCATGACTACCAGAGCAGCTATGAAGGCGAGTTCCTATCGTTGAAGTCGCTGGAAGAACAGCAAGCCTTCACCACGATTGAGGGCATGAAAGAAGAAAACTTGCAGAAGAACAGATATCGCAATATTTTGCCATGTAAGGAGGAGTAAAGACTCTGGTTAGGGAAACAACTAGAGACGCAGGGGTTTAGGGGGTCTATAAAGATAATTATGAAACACCTTCAGTTTGCGGAAAGAGTAATTGTATGAAATCGTCGAATAACTTTTCGCTCGAACATTTCAAAATTCTGAAGGTCTTCTTAGGGTTCTTAGGAAGGTGGTTCTTGAAGGTCTTGAAGGTGGAAGGGAGTGAGTAAAGCTTCTTCTTATCATTTCAGATGACCAAACAAGAGTTGTTCTCCGCGGACGAGATTGCGACAGTGACTACATTAATGCAAATTATGTGCGGTCTTTCCGCCAGTGGGATTCCTCCAGCTCTTTCCAGTCGTCTAACGAAAGTCTGAATAGCGTCAAATGTAAGTGTTACGAATACTTCTCAACAGTAGTAACCCTTCACCGCAGACCACCACTCTCTAAATGTACTGACACACGTGCTCAAAAATAAGCATGCCTATTTTGAGAATGCTCAAAAATCAACCGACGTACGACCAAATAAGCATGCTTATTTACTAGCACGACCTGTTCACACGTGCTTTTATTGAGCAAAGCTCGAAAAAAGCATGCTTTTTCCTCGAAAAAAAGCACGTGTGTCAGTACCATAATCGGTGCTAATGCTGCTTAAGGCTCCGGTGACAGCGGCTCGCAATTTCGAAGTGCGATTGGCTATTATTTCATTTTATTTCATTTCGGGGAGGTTGTTTGAAAAAATAACTCTAAAGAAACACGCATAAATACTGTTCGAACACAAATAATACAATAATATAAGGGAAACATGCCCGAATCAGAAATCATTTTGGTATTAGTATGTTTGGTCTTACGTTTACCTAATACCAAAATGATTTCTGACTCAAGCACATTTCCCTTATATTATTGTATTATTTGTGTTCGAACAGTATTTATGCGTGTTTCTTTAGAGTTATTATTTCAAACAACCTCCCCGAAATGAAATAAAATGAAATAATAGCCAATCGCACCTCGAAATTGCGAGCCGCTGTCACCGGACCCTTAACTACACTGGAAATCACAAAGATTGGTTGGTTATACGATGAAGGGTGGTGGTCCGTGAACCACACTCAGTTGACACATGTCACACATTCTCTATGATGATCTTTATAAAACGTAGATGTACCTGACGATTATGTATGATCCATACAGGCTGGCCATTCAGTAGCTAGCGACCTCGATTAATACGAATTTCAAGTGAGCATTTTGATTAAACATGGTCATGATATTCAAAGCACGCTCCTAATGAATACACACATAACCTACTTACCAGGTGGAAAGCACCGGTGGTTATGTGGGAGCAACCCCGTCTTACATCGTAAGGTTGTTAGTTCGAATCCAATCGTGCACCGGTGGATTTTTGCCATCGATAAAGTGTATGTGCTTGAACGGCGAAGGAAACCATCGGGGAAACTAGTTAGTGTGTATTCTTGTGGCCCACGACGGAGTGTTGCAAAACTTGGGTAAGTAAATGTAAATTTTGGTTGGACGTTTATCTGAATAGGTAACGGAGACATCGCTGTAGGCACATGTGGTGGTGGGTTGAAATATGGCGTACATGCCACATAACACGTACAAGACTGAGGTTTTCGGACAAGGTTTACCTTAAAATGCGTCACAAAGTCTGATTCCGCCTACAAATGAGGACTAAAGTCTGAATAATCGAATCGATCATCACATTTTGCAGCAAGATTGGCGATAAAATACGCCTTCATTTAAATAACAATTACTTGGCAAAGAATTGCTTATGCTTGAAACATGTCATGACAAAAGACACTGAAGTAACAGGATCACCAAGATTTATATTTGCAACAAGGAATAAATATAAATTAAAATGAATGGAGTCAGGAAAAACGTACCTAAACTTTTTAAATCATATTCTTTCTAAATTATAATAATATGTCCTCAGAACTTAATATTTTGACGTAGGCACAAATACCAATGCCACTGTTCTCAAACGGCGAACGAAAACATTGTGAGGAAACCACCAGGTACCCATTATAGGAGCGTCAGCGACAAAAGGCCGTGATCAATGGATTTTTCCTTTCGAAAAAATTATGTGCGCAATGCCTATGCTTTCAAAAGAAGACTGCAGTTAGAATTCTAGCAAAAATTGTATGTCTTTCTTTTCTTAACTTAGAGATCATGTAGATAGAGAGACCTTACTCGACCAGGGAAAGACCTGTATAGCCCTAGAATATACAACAGTGGTTATTTTGCAGCTTTGGTCTTAAACAGCGGCTCCAAGATAGCTGTGCCTTTAGTGACGAAGTCCCTATCAGACGACGCTCTCAGGGAAGTCAAGAAGAGCTTCAAACTGGACCGGATTAACGGCAACATCACAAGCCAAGACAGAGGTACGTCAATAAGCTCTTCTATAAAAATCTTACCTTTTCCTGTTCGCCAATTACTAAGTAGGTATATTTTCTGAAAGAAATAGAAAAATGGATTTCATGGCTTTGTTTCCCAGGCACGGTATATTTCTCAATCCTCGGATTAGTACCTACACTTTTCGAAGAGAAAAATAGATTCGAAACCCACAAGCAACCCGAAGGCGGGGTCTTCCCCTAGATAACCAGAGATTTAATATGATTCAGTTAAAACAATGTATCATTAAATATGTACCTACATACTTACACCTACAGACTACAGAGTAGTGCAAGTGAGTGCAAGAGTCTAAGTAGGTCTGGTTTACTCTTTCTTTACGTAGCTGCTTTCAAGATCCAAAGCCGAACATCAATTTGAAGAGACCTTTGGTCAGTTGGTAACTATGTAAGTTGTACCTAACTTATTGTCCTATTATTTGATTTCAGTGCACGAGAAAACGTATATTGCAGCACAAGGCTGCTTGCAGACCACCAGGGATGATTTCTGGCACATGATCTGGCAGGAGGACGTCAGGGTCATAGCCATGATCACCAACGAGGTGGAAAAAGGAAAAGTGAGCTGATTTACTAACAATAAATAAATATTGGTGGACTTTCCACACAGCACTATCTAGCCCCAAGCTAAGCAAAGCTTTTAATTATGGGAACCGATAGCAAAATAATACTTTAATACTCTTGTACAGTTCAGTATCTTCCTATTAATTTACAAATTCACAGGCACAAGCTGTACTTGTAAATTAATAGAATGAACATCGATGTCTGGTTCTCTGTCTGGGTGTATCAATGACCGATGAATGTTTTCAGAGAAAATGTGTGCCCTACTGGCCTCTGGCGCCGGGGCACGAGGAAAGGCACGCGGGCCTGCTAGTACGAGCCGTGTCGGAGACGCGTCACGAGGCCTTCCTAGCGCGGGAACTCGACGTCACCGACGATAAGGGGCTCTGTCGGACTATCTACCACTATCAGTTCACGGTCAGCACTGTTCCTTTTGAATAATTAATTAAATTATTATATATTAACTTTTCCGGGAAGTACCACGATGTCTATTTCATATTTCTTAATTCCCATTGAAAACGAAAAATACTCACATTGTAGTTAACGTTTCTTCCCCTCTGCTCAACTAGCTGTAGGACATAGTTTGTATTACCGAACATTTTATGCTTCAAAGCTTAACTTTGGTTGTGTGGTTGCAGGCGTGGGCAGACCATGGCGCACCAGAAGAAGCAGATGGCCTACTGTCTTTCCTTACGGAAATCAACCAGCGGATGGCTCTCGTCTCTCAGAGCAACGACCCTCCGGACCAGGTATTAACGAACAAATATTTTCACCATTAATTTTAAATTGGTACTTACTCAAATTTATCTCCTTTTAATTTATAAATTTTTGTGAACTTGCTGTTACCGCCATCCATAAAATAGATGAGCTGAAGAGCTGAGAAGCCAGCTCTGCCGCAGAAAGAGGACTAAGGCTGGTCATAACCAGATTTGTTGTTTCAGAACATCCTGTGCGTGCATTGCTCTGCGGGTGTAGGCCGGACGGGTACCTTCATAGTTCTGGATATGCTGATCGATAACCTGAAATACGGAGGTGAGGAGCCACATCTCTACCAAATATTTTAGGAGCGTTAGGGCTTTAGTCTTTACACACATACGACTTTCTTCCAACGAACCTTAGAGGATTAGAGAGTAATCAGCAAAAAGGAGCAAATCCAGTGCAGGTATAGTGGTCGGCCAAGCACATATTGGATCTTTATCAAGACATGGGTGTCTCTGTGCTCCTATCAGTCGGATTTTTAGTGAGCACGAGGAGGAAGCGATTTCAACGATCGATGTTACGTGTGTGTGTAAATTGAAATTGCACGTCACGAACGAGATGCTACGCCACAAGATGCCTAACTCAGAATAGCGTTGGTAGTTTAGGTACCTTGTAAATGTTCAGGTTTAGATGAGGATAAATGTTGCAGGTTTCGCTGGTGACACCGACGTATTCAAGGCTGTGGTACACGCGCGTGCGCAGAGGGCCGGGATGGTGCAAAACAAGACGCAGTATCGATTCATACATCGAGCACTGCAGGTCTTCCTCGAGAATAATCAGACTAAGTTTAAAAAGGTCAGAAAGCTGGGAACAACTGAGTTACTCTAACTATAGTTAGTTATATTTTTAGATTTGAGTACTAGTGTACTGAAATCTAAATACCCGAGCCGACAAGTCGGTGTCGTTATTGTCGCAGTGTTAAACGCTCAATATCAACAACTCATTGATAACAAAATTTGTCGTCACTTAGCAAGGTTACAGAAAACGAAAAACACTGGGTTTGGGGAAAATAGCCTTTCTACGTGTTCCTGATTCACCTACGTTCTAGTGCGACGGATTCTTTAAATATTCTATTATTCTTTACCTATTTCCACACTTCGTCGTCTGGAGCATTTTCTGAATTGGACACTTCCATGATTTCAGGTCTACACATTAGATGCGTGAGCGCAGTCAAACCAAAGCATTCCTAACATTGGATCCACCTTCTCAAAGATGTCAAACCAGTCAAAGATCCCTTATTTTAAGACGAAGACAAGAGCTAATGTGACTCGCTCGCACGTTTTGACTTGTTAAAAGATATAAAATCACTAAACCCGTTTTCGAAAACTTGCAAACAACTATTTTGTGTGCAATCACATTGCGCACAGTTTAGTAAAAAAATCATTTTCATCGATACAAGTTTTCCTACTTAAAAGTTGGCTTTTCTAGTTTTCGTACTCAAGCAAACTTTTGAGTATGAAAACTTGCATCAATCAAAATGAAATTTTTACCAAACTATGCGCAATGTGATTGCACACAAAATAGTTGTTTGCGATTTTTCAAAATTGGAATTTGTAATTTTATATCTTTCAAAATGTCCAATCGTGCGAGCGAGAGAAATGTTAGGTGTTGTCAACGCCTTAAGGCGATTAGGTCCAGATTGGGAGGGAGTTCTTTGCCGCATTTAATTTGATTTTGTACGTTAAGAAAGCTTGCTGACTTTTTTATCATCTCTTGAAATGTGCGTATTTGTTTGAGAGTCGAAGTTGGAGCAAAAATGCGCCAAAAATACAACCAATCTGCAATCGCCCTAAGTTTAGACATTTCGCTATTCACTATGTAACAAATATAATTTGATAGAAATAGTAATTTTGTAGATTTTACCTTCATTCTCATAGCAAAAAAGAACAGTGCAAATAACACATATTTTTTTTATTAAATGCGGCAGGTACTTTAAAGACCATCAATAATTCCTGTCCTGCATTTTATTAGTCATCAATATGTATATTATGGTATTTCTTAGTAGACCTGACCAATAACCGTACCATATGCCTGAGTTTTGTTTCTCTGTTGAGTACCTATCGTCAGGTCTGGCCATTTTTGTATAGAGACTCGTTACGCGCCTCTATCGGGCTGCGACCTCCACGAGTCTCCATACAATAACTATTTTAAGAAAAAGTATACGTAACGTATCAAATGCACTAGAAAATACCTATACTACCATAACTCTAAAACTACTCGTCAGATCTAAACTCAATTCATAATAAGGGACAAGATGACAAGCACCAGCTTTCGATCAAAAAAAGAATCATCAAATTCAGTGCACCCCAGTAAAAACTTATGTAGTAACAATAAAAAATGTCGAATTGAGAATCTCTTCTTTTTTTGAAGTAAGTTTAAAACGGCCTGACCGTAGGTACCCAACACTAGAACTTCGGGTAGGTACGGTACATAAATATAACAAACAAGGGTCCAAGGTAAACAAAGGCATGAGAAAAAAAATTGTTTCAATTATCTACTATTGTGTATATGAAAATTTAGGCGTATCTTATCTAATTTACTTAACTAATCTCTTTATAATTGTAACTGAGTTTTATTTTATTTACCAATCAAAATTTACCGAAAAAATGATAATCCGAAGTATTTAATTTAACGTAATTCGTAAGTAAGTAGTAATTAAGGTACTTTTTAAGTTTTATTGTTCACTTATTCGAACATTAATTATACCCGAAAGCAGTTTTATCTGCGATCTAAGAACAAAATATAAATAAAGTTTTTAAAGAATTTACACGTCTCTTTTAATAAACCAATTCTCAGCTGTTTTTTTGAACCACAGGTGTTGACAGAAGAAGATTTACCGCAACTACCTACAAGGTGAGGAGGCACTATCCTCATAAACTAGAAAAATTAATAAAAGCCGGAACTTATTTTTAAATAGCAATATTTATTCACACCAAAGCTTCGATATAGATTTATAAATATAGGTACGTACGTACCGTACGGCACCTACGTAACTTTCCAAGTCATTATTTCTTTGATATTTTTAAACACTGTAAAATTGTAAGTCAGACAAAAATAAAACCTAATTCATTTGTTAGGGTACAAAGTTACAAAATATCTCTTATACTGGGGTCTTAGATACAATACCTTAAAAAATGTAATAGGTAATAATTTAACACGTACATTTCTATTTTAATAAGTATATCAAAAATTCTAATCATGAAGATAAAAAGAGCTACTTAAATCATATCAAATTTGGAAATTCGGAAAACAAGGTATATCATCTGAATAATACTGAACTTTTATAGCATGGCTCAGAATGAGGCTTAGTGTCTATTGCACCATATCTGATTTTTTTTACGACTGATTATGGAACGAGAAGATAGCAGACTTTATGTGTAGTGGTGACAAAGCATTGCCTCGTAAGTCACACACGATAGGAACGTGCCCGATCCACTGATCTGCGTCCATCAACTTGAAGCATGCAAACAGAATGCTATCCAGTAGATAAAACAAACCGTCCCTACTTAGATTTTTTTAACTAAGACGATTGGGTAGAATTTTTGTTTAATTGACGAATACTCAGTGATGGTGAAATAGGCGCTAAGAGCCCGTACCACCATCTCTTGAAGCATTGTTTCTTATTTCAATATTACTTTTATGTCAATGTCTTAATATCAACATAGAGTCAGCTTTATGATCAAAAAGTAAAGTACTATTGAAACAAGAATGCTTCAAGAGATATGGGTGGTACGGGCCCTGAATCTATTTTACATAATTTGTTTATATTTTACATTCAAAATAGTTTTAGTAATTTGAGTAAAATTTGAGTTCAGTTAATTCTAAGTAAATAGGTATGGAACAACATAAATGCAATATACATTATTATTATTATTATTGTATTAACGATTAAACACGATGAAAATAAATACCTAATTCAGAGATCGCGAATTTTCAAAATGCAACACGTACAATAGGCAGTAATACGATAATTATAGGATACTAATCCCTAAATGTAACACTGGAAACGTGATTTTCAATAAAATTCGTACGCAGATATTTTTTTCAATTTCAAAATTACTTTGGTATTATTACTTATGTGTATGAAATACGGGGAAATAGCCGACAAGACATTCCTATGATGTTTCCAAATGTCAAATACCACAAATTCAGTAGATTTGGCCACCAGGAGAAGAGTGGATTTTTATAAAATATTCGATCATCAAAATAGGCAGAATGGAAAAGGTGATTGATTGACCAGCAAAATCACGCAAATCTCATCCAATACACATACAGTTTCATTATATAACAGTTACCTACAAAGTTCTAATAAAATTCACGTAAGACGCTGAGAGACAGAACAGGCATTGACAGAACATTGACCTACATAATATAAGGTACATAATATATAAGGTACTTATAATGTAATTCAAATAAATAAAAATGGGACTCGGTTGCAGTTGTCGGCGCGGAGTCTGCGTTTGCGCACTCCACAGCTCAAGATGCAACCAGTAGCAACAAGCGTACCTTATCAAAATGAACATAATGACTATTATTAAAAACACGCAACGCCCCGATTTGTCTGTTTAGTCTTAAATCACTATCATCATAGCCACGTTGTCACTAAGTCAAAAAAATAGCGTTACAAACTTAACTTGTTAAACTGTATTCTCAAATTTGTCAGGGGATGTTAGAACTTGATGCCTTGCTGGACCTTGTGGATGAGATCTGCAGACTTGACCAGCTGAGAGTGCTCCGTGTCGGTTAGCGGCTGGCGGATCACGTCGGTCACACCGCAGCGGCCCAGCACGCATGGCAGCGAGAGAAACACGTCTTCTGTGATGCCGTGCTCACCCTGTAAACATAAATGTATATCCTATAGCAGGGGTTCCCAATTTTATTTGGCCATGGAACCCTAATTGATCATACTTTTTTCAAGGAACCCTAGCTGACGATTTTTATAAGTTTACTTTGTAGTTTGAATAATTATTCAAGTTAGACTCGGAAAAAAGAACAAATTATGGATGAAAAATATACATATAAGTATTGCAAATCTTAATTATTATTGTACCTAACCAAAAAGGACAGTGTAGGTTTAATGCGAAGTATGAAATGTTTTCACATGTTTTATTTAACTCTCCGCAGAACTCCTGTGACCCTTCCACGGAAACCCAGGGTTCCGCGGACCACCTTTTAGGAAACTCTGTCCTATAGCAACATCGCTAGGAAACCAGCATGTATTAGGTTTTCTAGCCGCGGCTTTCACCCTTTCTTTTTTTCTTTCATTTAATGCGAAATGTGGGTATGTGTACCATAGTACCAAAGGAACCAACAAAGACTGAGGGGGGCGGTAATCTGTCAGGCTAGACAAAACTCACCTTTATATAGGTAGTGATAGGGTGTACACTGTTGGCATTCTGCAGTATGGCACCGCACAGTTCAGCGATGGACAAGCCGATGGCCCAAGAGGTGTAACCCTTCATCTTGATGACCTCGTAGGCGCTCTTCACTACCATCTCGTGGGTTTGCTTCCAGTTCTCGGGATCGCATTCGGTGCCCATCTTCTGATTGAGATCGCTGAGGCGCACGCCAGCGATGTTAACACCGGACCAGACTGGAACTGTGATCGGAAAATTTATAAATGGTAGCAAAGTATACGACTGAGCTACATACAAAATGTGTTTTACACCGCTAAGATCAGCTGTTTATGTTCACATCCGTTTTGGAGCAAACTCTGCAGCAAAATTATTTGTTCTTTAATCGAATCAGAGACCCGATTTGAGTCATATACCTAGTAGTGCCTACGTACAATCCTACTAATATTATAGATGCGAAAGTTTGTAAGTATGGATGGATGGATGGATGTTTGTTACTCTGTAACACAAGAACGGCTGAACGCATCTTGTTGAAAATTGGCACAGAGATATATTATAGTCTGGAATAACACATAGGCTACTTTTTATCCCGTGGGAATACCGGGATTTAAAACTACGCGGGTGAAACCGCGGGGCGCAATTAGTAAAATATAATATTCCTCTATCCAGACTTGAACAGCAGGAGGAGCGTACCGAAGGTATAGGAGCTCTAGTGAAGAAAGTGCTGTCTTTTTGTGCGGAGTGTAGCTAAATATTAAAATAGCTAGTTTTAAATTTAAATTACAAAAAATTTAATAAATAAAAATAAAATAAATTATGCTGGACAATCCACACAGCACTATCAAGCCCCAAAGTAAGCTACTAAAGCTTGTGTTATGGGTACTAGATAACTGATATATTTAATACATTATATAATTACATAGATAGATATTTTTTATTATATATAGAAAACACCCATTTATACATAGAATACATAGAATTATACATAGAAAATGAAATTGTTGTGCGTCTCGATCCAGGTGTTTCCTTAATTTGTAAATTTAATTATTCACTCAATTTACAAAGATGTAGAACATTTCGTAATATAGAGCGCCCTATAATTAAAAATCCTTACCACTAGTGTCCCCGTGCTCGCCGATGATGTACCCATGGACGGAAGTGGTCGCTACACCGAGCTTCTCTGAGAGGAGGTAGCGGAACCGAGCTGAATCAAGGTTGCAACCGGACCCGATGACGCGGTGTTTGGGCAGCTTGCTTATCTTCCACGTCACGTAGGTCAGGATGTCTACGGGGTTGCTGGCGATCATGATTATGGTGTCCGGACTGTATTTGATAAGCTGCGAGTAATAGTAAGGTTAGCCACGTGATTTTTATCTAACTTCTTGTCGCCTTACCGGTTTCTTTCGAAACAGTAGGTTACCGCGTTTACATTTAGACATTCCCGCTGCCATTCGAGGCGAGCGGACATGGAAGTCGCTCGCCATTCTCTTACAGCGTTTACATTCCCGCTGCCATTCGAGGCGAGCGGACATGGAAGTCGCTCGCCATTCTCTTACAGCGTTTACATTACCGCTGCCATTCGCGCCCGTCTACCTCCATATTTCCACGGACATGAGACATGCCATTTCCGTCGGGGTATAAAGGTTTTGGTCTGCTTTATCTAATCAATGTGGATAATGTGTGTAATGTGGTATCAAGTTTGAATCATGACAGACAAGCCATGGTTTATGGCAAAGAATTATTCAATATTGCGCTATTGATGATAGAGATGATATTTTTATGGGCATTTAAGTAGAGATGGCATGAGTAATTAAGAAGTGAGCACCGAGATGACGAAACACGAAATGTAAGAGAGTGGAAATAGACGAAACTTGTGCAGACCTCACATAGCTTGGGATATGGGCAGATAATGTTGATACTTGATGACATATACTCGGGTAGGTGTAGGTACCTGTGAAACTGAAACAGCTTCACGACTTTGATCCCCAGGCACGGTAGATATTCCTTCAGATCTCCCAGTACCAAGTAAGCACTAATTCAAGATTCTTTGAGGATGTCTAAGGGGGGTAGTCAGAGGTACGTCCAAACATTACATTTGGCACATACCCACATTTTGCCAGTAGTTAGTATTCCATACGTGACAGGTTGCAAGCCCATCGCCATACCTGTGGAATGATGATTTTCAAGATATCGGTGTTCCTCTGCACGAGGTCGAGCCGGGTTTCTCCCTCACGCTGGCGGACGCCCGCCGTCACGACGCATATCTTGGAACCAGCGGTGACAGAGTAATCTGAAAATACCACAATTTTCAAACAAATCAGAATTGCGAAAGGACGAAAAACTTGAGGATCACTTCGAAACGATGCATGCATAATTATGCATATGCATGTATATGGAACTATTATTACTAACGATAAATGAAATTGTTGTTATTGTGCCTGTAATTTCAGCGGCAACCATACTTCGAGCCGACAACGCTGCCCGGGGCGCCCGGGCGGCAGAAACAGGCACGGTGGTAGTTCTTGTGGTAATAACAAGTAGTTCGCCCCGAACTGAGATTTCGTGACGCGACGCGAACGCTTCGAAAATATAAGTAAGTAGTAGTCAGAGGCAAGTCCAAACTTTGTGTTTGGACTCTCTGGCTGCCACCTACTAACTAAGTATGGTAACCAAGTTTCAACTGAATTGGCCTATTTATTGAAGAGTTCCGTTGAACAGACCTTGGCTCCATCATCAGAACAGGTCGCTATCACCATTTAATGAGAACCAAGTACCTTATTAATTTATTTTCAGAAAAAATATTTGAAAAAGCAAAGGAACTGACCGACCAGTAGAAAAACCTTAATGCCAACGAAACTCTTAGAAATGAGAGCTCTTGGTCGTTGGTTATCTTAATTTAACTTTTTTGTTGTATCTCAAAAACTGGGCTACCAAGAAAAAAATTTAAAATGGTTTTAAAATGTCCAAACCAAGCACTTTCATATAACATATAACTTTATTTTTTTGTGTAACTTTTTTAATTTTCGCCCCCTTAAAAACCCCCATATTTTAGTAACCCCTAATCCGATTTTACTCATATACTTATCTCATATACTCATTACTTATCGTCGGACAAACATAGAAACATACATACATACACACATAAAATGCCAAATCGCCCAAGTTGTTTGTAAGATTTTCGTTCGCTTCGCTGACTCAATCAACTATTGTAGATACATACCGGAGCTGGCCGTGATCTTGGCGTACTTGAGGAAAGCCGAGCCATGCTGCAGGTCCATCATCTCTCCCTTCAGCTTGTCAGCCATCACATCCACCATGCACACGTTGTTGGTAACATTCTAAAAACACAAGGCAGGATCATACGGAGACTTCATAACAGGTTCCTTTCGAGCACTTGCCCTAATGTTTTTTGACGCTATAGCCAACCCATCGCAGGTCTAAGGCTGGATCACAACGTGTGGTATGTTCCTGATACCTATACTGTTTTTTATACTTGCGGAAACCAGTCCGCTTATCAAGTATCTACTGTTTTTCATTTAAATTTACACTCACTAAAGAAATAGGTAATAGTACTAGTGTGGCACATTGGTGATTACCGCTGAGGCGCCATTGAGACCCGAGCCGTAGGCGAGTGTCTTAAGAGAGCCGAGGACGGTAATCATCAAGCCACACGTGTATCATACGACGTTTTTCAACACATTTGTGAATAAAATAATAATAAAAACTCACAGAACAGATATTTTTCCTTGGAGTTTTCAGGTAGTAAAGTTTCCATACGTTAAGGGCTTCACATCATAAATCGGGCAGTGTACAAAATAAATCATTTTCTTAGTAACTAGTACTTGTAGACATTTTAATTAATAAATAACTATAATTTCAACAGTGAAAACGAGTTGTGAAAAATGTTTCGCTTCGGCGGGAAAAATTAATCAGTTTTCATAAGCGCGCGTATTGCGATCGGCCACAGACACAGGTTTTTTTTTATTTTCCGCGCATAGGGTTAGCGTGTTTGCGCCTATTCTGCCACGTAAAAAATGGGGAATTTAATTTTTCTTTTATTACAGAGAAAACAAAAGTTATATTTGAGTGAATGTTTTACTTATTAAACACGTACGAGTAAAATTATCTATAATATAAGAAGTTGCATGAAATGAGCAAGCAATAGGAACATTAATTTATTTGTTCTAATGAACACGATCTTTTTTTTGAATAAAAACTTTTTTAGGAACAAAACAACTCAACCAATAAAATAAAATAAAAAATCTATAACTCACTAGTGGGTTATAGCAATGAAAAATTCACAGTGTGGTGACCGTAGAGCCACTTTATGAGCAACTGTGTTGAAAAAGAAGTTACCTACTCAGGTAGGTAGGTAGTTACTCAAATCAATTTGTTTGAGGAAATCTATTATCTTACAGTGTTTTTCCGTGCATGAAAAACAGCAATGAAACAAATTGTCGCAAGCAAAAACTGACGAAGTAGGTAATCGTGACATAACCGTTATGTACCTACCTATCGAAAAAAGTTAATTGGTTTCTGATGAACTGTCTGCGTTTCTGACCTAGTGTTATCAACAATAAAATAAAATAACGCAATTCACAATCATAATCTCAATAAAATTTGCAATGATACCTACCTAGGTAATGGTTACTGATATACCTACCTAACCCTACCTATGAAACTGTAATAGCTACACGACTTTGATCCCTATAGACACGGTAGACACCTTCTCAGATCTCTTAGCAGAGCTGTGCAGGGTAATATCTAATAAATAAAAGGTTAGGTATTTGTTCAGTGGTGTGGTGTGGCCATGTTTCTCGTATGTCGGAGAGTAGAGTGGCGAAACGCATCTTCTTTTCAGAACTCCAGTACGGTAAGCGAAAACGCGGCGGCCAGTACCTGCGATACAAGGATGTTCTGAAAAGACATATGAAGAGATGCGATGTAGAACCTTCTCAATGGGAGATTAAAGCATCACAGCGCACTGAATGGAGACGGCTCATTCATCAACAAGTGAACGCTTTTGAAACCGAGCGTCTTGATGAACTCGATAGGAAGCGAGACGAGCTGAAGGCTAGACCACCTATGGCCATTACTTATAATTACGTCAGAGGGATATTGACATGCCCCAAGTGCGCTCGTACTTTTGTCAATAAAATCGGGTACGTAAGTCATCTGAGAGCGCATGAAAGGACTGATCAACTGTGTCCTAATTGATTAAAAGTTATCATTCATCCATTTTAAATAGTCGCCGTAGCCGAAATCGGCCAGGACGTCATCATCATAAAATAACACGGGAAACCCTGAAGCTGTTGAAACCGGCTCCCGCTACTGCTGATAAACAATAAGTATGTATAAAAATAAATAATTACAGTGTTTTCCTATTAAACCACATCGTTCACAGTTTTGCTTAACCCACCGTTGGGTATAGGCCATGACCCTGCGGAGATAAATAATTGACAACCATTACGGCTAATTATTTAATCTAATAATGTCGGTACCTACTGCAAACAAGATTATATGAACTATAGATGAAAATTTATTTACTTTGTATTATGTGTACAGATCGGATACAGATCAAGTTTCAAGTTACACAAAAGCCATGAGTGCGTAAGCTGAGGCGCTGTCACAGTCATTTACTGAGGCTATCTTCTATCATTCATCTATCATCGCGAAATCCCGTCATCCCTTTTGCTGCAAAAAGTAATTTACCAAACGTGAATACAAAACTATTGTATTCAGTTTCACGTTTGGTAAATTACTTCAAAAAAAGTTTATTAAGTAATATTAATCTGAGACAAGCTACCGTACGTGAAAATATCTAAGTTACACTTAACTTTTACATGATCGAAAAACCTGTTATTTTAAGGTGTATGCACCTAGTGTCTATTTACTTAAGTATGAGCTATTATTTGCGGCCGGCTACGTAATGCTTGCGATGGTAACCTACCAAGAAACAGCGGAGCAGATTCTGCCTTATGAATATAAATGTTGGTGGACATTCCATACAGCATTATCTAGCCCCAAACTAAGACATTCCATACAGCACTATCTAGCCCCAAACTAAGCACCGCTTGCCATATGGGGACCGATACGATAGCAATATACAATATTTAAATACTATATTAATCACACAACTGTTTGTTCTCACTGTGAGGATCGAACCACGGCCTACAGCGCAAGAGGCAGAGCTAACCAACTAGGGCATTATTCTCTATGACATAGGAGATTCCTTGCCCCAAACCGTGAAACGCCAAAACTTAATGTCGGGCTTTATTCTATAAGACATAGGAGATACTTTGCCTTGACCGTGTGACTTCACAACGTGATCTAAACGCAACCGCGATTGTTTTGGCCATAGTGAATAACACCCCTGAGCTGTGGAGGCTGAAACCTAATGAGCATTGAAGAAAAAACACGAACATAATATAAAGTCTTTACCTGAGTTAGCAGGGAGAAGATCGCCGCCATCCCCACCTGTCCGACACCCACAACGGTGACCTTGTTCCCCGTATCATCGACCTTCTCTTGGAACGTTTGGAAAAGTTTGTCAATAGTCGCCATCTTTCCTGGAAAGTCAAAAAACCATTTTGTAAAACCTTTTCTGGCCAGGAGTGGACCGGAAAGTTTCCTAACAACGCGCACTGTAGGAGCCATCCGAGCTTCGAGATAGACTAGACTGAATCATTGGTAGTCTCACGAACGAATAACCTTGTGGTGTGATGTAAACCATTAAAACTGTGGTGTACAAACGTCTGCGAATATAGGCACTCTTGTTTTACACATAGATATACTAATGCTGTAGCATTCGAAATATCAGGTCGATAGTCGGCAAATAATAATTAGCACTTCGGATAAAATACTTTGTCGTGTTTTGTTTTTCCCTTTTGGTTATCCAAGTTAACCATGTTGTCAGATCGTTTTTTTACGGAGACTTTTGGAGACCTACGGACGTTCTCACACGCAAGCGGCCTGACACTACTATTATTTCTTTTGTGCTGACGAGAAGGAAAACGAAAACCGAAAAACAATACTTAGATTTGGGATAAGGGTCAGTGGACTGGACCCCAATATAACATGGAAACGTTCATTCAAGGACTATAGACGCGGATCATAACACAATAGCTAAAAACGGCATTGGGACTCTTGTCACAATTTTAATGTATGACTGTTAAGGTAGAAAAATTTATCGAGCATTTCTACGCAATATAACTGTCCACTTGATCCATTTCCACCTAGGCTGATCGTAGAAGAGATGTGGAAATAACGAAATCATCTTTGTTTATTCAAACATTTCAAACACATCACAGCTCCGCTCCGCTTTGGTGGAAACCGGGCCTAAGTTTTTTTTACAAATATTTACATCACCTTCGTCATTCCTACGTCAGTTCGCCTAGGTTCGCCTACCAATATTACTTTGTGTCAAGTACAATTCAAACAACGCCCATGGTGCAGTTTGTTTTGCATGTACTTGACACACAGCACCGGTATTTTTGGCCTTTTTTTAAACGGGAAGAATGTTTTCATTATTATCATTAGTTCTAATAATTTAATAGCATCTGAAGCCTTTAAAAAATATTTTATAACTTTATATTGCCTCCAATATTTTTTTTATTTTGGTATGAGTTTGCCTTCACATATACGGGGCTGCAATGATACCCATCACACACGGTATACCCTAATCTTGCTTGAACATTTCAACATATTTTTGAAAGATGTACAGTACATCTTGCTCGAACATTTCTACATATTTTTGAAAGATGTAGTAGTGATAACACTACTTATTTAGAAAGGTCACAAAAAACCTGTAATTTTAAAAGATGTCCTAAAGAAAACACCTGATGATGTTTCACTGCAACTTGCATCGTAAGGATTAGGAAATAATACAAAAGAAAAATTAAGGTAATTATGAAAAGAGAATGACCTACCAGAGGTACATATTCGAAAGTGAATGTATATAAAGGTATAAGAGTTAGACCTAGGCAGGTTAGGTTGATTATAGAATATAATGAAGACCTATTTCTAAAAAGAGTAACCCCCGGCTTCTGAAAGTTCGATCAACACTAAAAACAACTTACTGTCTCTATCTAATTTGAAGTAAAAGCTGAAATAGCAAGTGACTGGACAGCCGATTAGTGATGATTGAGCTTTCAGAAACCGGGGATGAGTCTACTGAGAAAACGGATGATAGGGGAATAGTAGAAAATAACTAAGTATACGGAATATAAGGATGTTAAAAGAACCTATTTTGAAAATCCAATTAATAGGAGCTAAGGTATAGAAAAATGATATCCATGATATTCCAAGCCTATCAAAAATCCTATCCTAAATGATTCCAAGGATATCATCCGAATCAAGATAGTCGTTACGTTGATGTCAAACATGAACTCAATGGAACAAAATGTTCGCATTTTTAAAAATTTGAATAGGATAATCAAAGAAATAACGACATTATCTTGACCTGGTTAACCACTAAATCGAAAAAATTACTTATTAGTAATAATATTTAAAAGATAACTTACTAGGAGGACTGTGTCCATTTTGACTTCCACCATTGGCACTACCATTAGTGCTACGATTGGCGCTACCATTGGTGCTACCATTAGTGCTACCATTGGCGCTACCATTAGCGCCACCGTTGGCGTGGCCGTTGCTGTTGTTCCCGTTCATGTTTCCAAAACGAATTAATTTCCAAAGTTCTAGTTACCCTCACTGTATCAATGTTGGTTGGCAATTGAGAAAAAAATTCGGCGTCCCGATATTTATAGGCACTTATGCAGAGCACAGCTCGATAGGATGAATTGTATCAGAATGAGAATCTCGCAAGCGCTGGCACGCTGTCGGCGCAGCTGACTCAGAGGCAGGTACTAAGGTTACGGGGTAGCGGTAGCGGGTAGGCTAGGTTAGTCTACGTTCAGAGTGGCACGCACGTTTTGCTAACCGGCTCACGGCGGCCTCGACGAGGAAGTCACTGCCATTGCTGACTCAACATGATGAAACGGGCCGCAACATAATTTAGTTTTACGAAACCGTAGCGTATTCAAAATGCTTCCGGTCCAAACATCACATTTGACTGAACCTTAAAAGGTTTTATTCGAGCTGTTAGATTAATAAACATAAGTTGTAGGTATAATAATGATTCGAAAATACCTTTACCAAAATTAGCTTTTACGTTCTTCACCAATTAATAAGGTAGATAGGTACAGTAATTACCTCTTTAGTAGGTATTGAAAATGGGCTCGTAAGGAGCCTCTTAAGGCGCACTTAATACCTATTGCACCACTGTTTCAGTGACAAGACAAGAAGAATAATATGATCGAACTATACAGGGTGTTAAATAATGTCCATAGGCTCGAAAGGGGGTATTCATTCCACAAGTCATTGCGAACAACGTTGCTAAAACACTTTTGAAATTTTAATATTTTAATAATAAATTTTCCTATTAAATTTTAATGATTTATCGTGCCAGTTTTGTTATTTGCCTAGTGTTTACATCCCTAATTTATTCTGTGTTTAATACATTTTGGAAGAAAGTTCAAAAGGCATTTCATGAATGAAAAACTTCGTTATTTCTAAAGTCGTAGAACAAACGTTGACGTGTAAAAAAATACCCCTTTCGGATTTATAAGGACAATATGTTACACCTTGTATGAATATAAAAATGTCAGCGAGATATAGGTAACTATACAACGATATTTTACTAAAGAAGCTTTAAGAAGACTTACCTATATGATTATCCCTTGCTTGTTTGTTTTATAAATTTTATTTTAATTAATTCCAGATTTAGCCGGTACAAAATAATTAAAGTCTTATTAGCTACGCTTATTTTAGGGTTCCGTCCGCAGCCAGGAGATTTTCTATGTCAGTCTGTTTACATTCAAGGATATAATAATTTTAAAACTAACCAAGGTCAGGAAAAATTAATAGGTACATCCTCTACCAGTCCATAACCCACTAGGTGGTCGGTTTTTTTCTTTGTCCTCTCCATAACATCCATTGTCTTAGAACTCGCTTCTTCTTTGACACAATTCATACATTTTTTTGGCAAACATCTAGGTTACATCTAACTTTTAATCAATCTGCTATTACGTTAGTTGATTACCTAGGTACCTACTCGTCATTTTTCTCTATCACTGACGCTATTTTCAAACTTCCTCTCATCACTACGTAGTATAAAACAAAGTCGCTTTCACTGTCCCTATGTCCCCATGTCCCTTTGTATGCTTAAATCTTTAGAACTACGCAACGGATTTTGATGCGGTTTTTTAGTAGATAGAGTTATTCAAGAGGAAGGTTTATATGTATAATACATGCATGATATATGTAGTAGAAAAACAATGCGCACCCGTGCGAAGCGCGGGCGGGTCGCTATAGTGTTTCTATAAAAAAAAAATATCCTAAAGCTTGACAAAAAAACTATCTTAGTACTTATGTGTTGCCACAAGTTAATAAATTCTGGAAAAGATCACCTTTATAATATAACTAGCTGGTACCCGCGACTTCGTCTGCGTACTTTTCGCAATAAAAGGTAGCCTATGTCCTTTCTCAGGGTCTAAAGATTGTCTGTGCCAAATTTCATCAAAATCGGTTGAGAGGTTTAAGCGGGAAAGCGTAACAGACAGACAGACAGACAGAAAGACAGACAGACAGAGTTACTTTCGCATTTATAATATTAGTTAGGATTATTACGGAAGAGCGGGATCTCCAAAGTCCTAACCAACGTCCTAACACAGATATCACACTTATAAAAGGGTTCTCAAACCTAACCCATAAAATGTAAACATAGATGAATTTGATTAGAATTTTTTTCTGACTTGAGACTTGAGTCTTGTTATCTCTCTGTCACCCAGTTCCCAGCCGTATACTTAGTTCCAACAAGCTATACTTAGTTCTAAAAAGTCTTCAAAAGTCCAAAAAAGGTTTATTCTTATACGGAATACCCTTACCTACTTTATTATTAAAACTGTTATTTAAGTTTTGCTAAATAAATAAATAAAAAAATAAAAAATGTGGACAGTTAATTTCTGCTATAGATAATCAAAATTCATTAGGGTTGTCGTTTGATTATTAATTAGAGATAGAGATTCCAATACAATTATGTCCACGGCAGCCTAACTTGCACTATCTGCGCCAGAACATTTCGCGCCAAAATCGGGTACGTGAGCCATATGAGGGCAAAACACCCGAGTCCCTAATAATAATAACTATTATAAAAGTCCAAAAAGCTAAGTCTCTGTAGCCGAAAACGGCTAGGTAGATTATATATATATATATATTAGTTAGAGAGCTTTGTTTGTATTTCGTGGGTCCAAATCTCGGAACAACCCATTGAACAGATTACTTTGCATAGAAAAAAGAACCTTTACAAAAAATATGTTGACTGTCCGACTCTATAGGGGTCGTACTTAGTCCAGTGTCGGGGCAGACATTTAAATAGAAAAAAATCCGGGGAGCGATTTTTTTTTAAACGTTGGGGGGGGGGGGGGTGGTTGGAAGTATAAATCTCGATTTTCAAACTAATCCCGGTAGAGGGCTCGCCACCATCTTGTTTTAAAGTTTTTCTGAAATAACTCGTTTATTTTCAACTTTAGAGCAAAAATGGGGTTGGGAAAAGTTGTTGGAAATTTAATTTCTCACAAGTTTGGTCAATATCATTTTTACGCTAGGATCAATATTTGCAGAGTTATACTATCAAGTTTGTGAAAAAAAATCGTAATGTGTAGAATTTTATTTTCTTCAACTTTGGTTCTGGCACTTTTCTTACTCCACGATCAATATTTTCGGATTTATACCCCCCCCCCCCCCAACGTTTAAAAGAAATCGCTCCCCGGATTTTTTTCTATTTCAGGCTAGTTTTATGTCTGCCCCGACTGGACTTGACCACAAAAAAAAGGCCTGACTTGTTACCTGAACAAAAAAAACGCAAATAAAAATATTTTAAAACTGAATAGTTACGTACTACACTAACTAGGTAGGTACTTAAAGGTATAGCAAGCGACGTTACTAATATCCTACTAATATTATTATTATTTATTATTCATTTATTTTCAGATTTACATCCACAGGTAAAACATTATTAACACAACAAACACACAACTTACAACTAAACACGTAAATGAAATATAATACAGATTTACCTAAACGCGAAAGTTTGTAAGTATAGGTATTGATGGATGGATATTTGTTACTCTTTCACGCCGGAACGGCTGAACGGATCTGGTTGAAACTTGGCACAGAGATAGATTATAGTCTGGCATTGCACATAGGCTACTTTTATCCCGTGGGAAAACCTGAACTAAAATGTGCGCGGGTGAAACCGCGGGCCGCAACTAGTTCAGAATAAAAACAACAACATGAACATGAGCTTTCTCTCGAGTAGATAGGTACCTATAGCTTTTTAATACGATTAAATAATATTTTTATTTTTAATATTCTTTATAAATAAAAGGTGTCATGTACGCCCTTCTCTACCTACCTAAATTATTATGCCACGATTATGAGTGGCAACTCTAATTATTATGAGTGACAGCCCTAATTATCAGCTAATTTTAATTAATCGTTTTATTACTTTAATTTTACTACTATTTTATCATTCACAGTCACAGTTTAACTATCCGCGTGATACCTACTACGGTGTTGAATCCGTATGTACCGTAGGTTATGCAAAAAAAAAAAACTTTCACTATTGTTCGTCGCAAGAGTTGACGGGCAACGCATCCTACCAAAGAAATTATCACAATTGTATAAAAATAAATTAAAAAAGCACATAACTTTAAACTAACAAAAAATTGTTTTTATGCATTCGATTACTCAGGCATAGCGAAAAAATCGTACTCACAATGTTTTCCTTGTTTCGTGCTGAGTGTCACGTAGTTGCACGTTTGTTGGCAATGTGCGTCTGATCGCGTTGCTGTCGGTCGACCGGCCGCGTCGCGTCAGGCGCTATGTGGGCACCCTTCAAGGTGACCTTCAACAGTCCATTTTGGAATCCACGCCATCGCGCATGCCCGAATTAAACCAGCGTGCCGACGAAAATGCACCATACCACAACAACTGTAGGCGCAAATTCAAACGCCCGACGCATTGATACAGGACTAAATTGACGAGCCAGAGCTACCCATAAACCCGTCTAGAACTATGAAAGTCGAACCAAGAACTTTGTAATGGTGATGAAAGAACAATTGGCGATGAAGCGAGAGTTCATCAACCTTACCACAGCTGGTCTGCCTGATCTATTAGGTACTGGTTAATTAAATGAACGCGAAAACTAGTTCTGCAACGCTAAAACGAGTTATACCTATATGAAATAGAAAACAAATAAAAACAGCAGTTTAG
The DNA here is from genome assembly GCA_963576535.1 of Plemyria rubiginata. Classification (NCBI taxonomy): domain Eukaryota; kingdom Metazoa; phylum Arthropoda; class Insecta; order Lepidoptera; family Geometridae; genus Plemyria; species Plemyria rubiginata. Next base: position 2,953,551 of record OY754905.1, read on the forward strand.
CCGTAACTGCTGAAGATATCAAACATCGAACATAATTTTATTTCTGACTAAGTGTTAGTCAATAGTGATATCTGTTAGATAAGATAAGTTATATGACATGATATTTTTTATAAAATATTTTAATTGTTACTGGAGAATGATCCGGTGGACCGACGATATTGTTATGAACGCAGGAAGATCGATCGGTGGGTGGAGAGAGCTCAGAATCGTTCTTCCTGAAAATGTATATGGAAAGATTAAGATGTCTTTTCAGGGCTTTTCCGGCTTATGATGATGACGATGATTATGATGATGATGATGATGAGTTGCATCACACGAAAACAGACGTCTAACTAAACATTAAATGATTTCATCTGAAACAATAAGATGATGAAATAAAGTTTGATGTCAGTGCAAGCAAGCTGTTTTAGTTCTTGGTACCTCGGTACCTATAAAGGAAAATTTTGCCAGGAATTAGAAATTTATCCAAAAAATTTGGTTATAAAGTGCTGTCCAGGCCTGTTTTTAAGTAAGATAATAATTAGGAAAACGTTTTACACAAATTCCTTAAGGGCTAGGCATGGCCCAAGTCTTCAGTAGGCCGATCATTTTTGGAAATTTCAGATTCTCTCGATACCAGGCTAATTACCTTCATAGGTCCTGCAGTTCATAACACAAGTTGGTAAATAACCAACCTAAGTACCTACCTATGAATAAGTATACGAGCGCCGAACGGTCGAGCGTTCCCAAATGTAAGTGCAATACCCTGACGGAATTATTAATACGCGCTTACAAAAATATATTTTATTGCACAACATTCCAACATACATACAGATGATTCGAGAACAGCAGTAATCGAGTTGTGGATCCATACCATAAGACTAGGACAAGGTTCAGAAAGAGTTCTGCGTCTATGAACCTATCAGATGGATTGACAATCCGACTTCTTTTCTGGTACACTATTTTACGATACATAAATACATTGCTTTTTTAAAACTACCTTAATTGAGGATCAGAGGGCCAACAGCGATCTCTTGAAGCATTCATAATTCAATATTACTTTAGAGTCAGCCAGTGGCGAGGACTCTAAAGTAATAGTGGCGAGTCGCCACCACTGAAGTCTTACGGCAAAAGTGGGAACTAAATTAGTTATTTTCCTATTTTTATTATTATGTAATGAAAATAGGGTTCAGAGTTCTGTAAACACTGCGATGGCAGCGCCGCGTCTATCGGACTTCAGTGGTGGCGAGGACTCTACTTTTTGATCATCAAGCTGACTCTATGCAGTCAATATAAGACATTGACATAAAAGTAATATTGAAATGAGAATGCCTCAAAAGATCGCGGTTGGCCCTCTGACGATGATATAGGTATCACTGGAGAATCTTCAATACGTGTTGGGCTTCGGTGGCAGTGCGGGCATCTTTGTGCAAGAGTGTGGTTTCCGACCGGGAAAGGGGTAGTCGGACGACGTCCACTATACCGTTTATGCCGAGGACGCACGGCAGAGATATGAAAACGTCTTGTTTGATGGAGTATTTACCCTGGGAATTATCATAAATACTATTGTTACTACTTTGTAGAGTAATGAACTTACGTTATACGAAAATAAAGGTCGCTGCATACGTGACGTGAAGATAATACCTCGGACAGGACGTGAACGAGACGGAGACGTAACTACCCTGGTTCAATAGCCCCGTGTTGTGGCCCACGTTCCCGTCCCGTCATTGTCTCCGCGACATTTATGCTCTTTCATATTCATTATGAAACGATATTTCGATGACGATATTATAAGATTCTAAAAGCTCTAAACCAATTTCGATCTCAAATTGAACAGCTAAAGCTCCCGACCAAGCCCAAGTCTAGTTATTCTCTGCGCCAGAAAGTACCTGCACCAATTTGAAGGCATTTCAATCTATTTTGACGACCTCAGTGGCGCAGCGGGCGAGAGTCCGCCTGCGACGCAAGAGGTTGCGGGTTCGATTCCCGCCTCGGAACAAATTTGTGTACGATCTGCAGAATTTGTTTCGCTGGTCTGGGTGTTTATGTATAAAAAAAAATACCTATCTATGTAAGTATATAATATATTAAATATATCAGTCATCTAGTACCCATAACACAAGCTTTGAGTAGCTTACTTTGGGGCTAGATGATGCTGTGTGGATTGTCCAGCATTATTTATTTATTTATTATAAAACTATAAATAAATACAACAATATTTAGGTTGCATTACAACTAATTTTTTGGCGCAATGCTATCTTTGGCAAAACGCCATCTCAAAATACCGCGATGATCGAGAATGGTTATAATTTAATGTACTTTTATTGCGCGAAATGCGTTAATATCCTATTTCTGTATTTACATAAATTGCATTGGAGTTTCATTTATATTTACATAGTCATTCTGTTAAATATTTATGCAATTCTACAGCTTACTACCAACATTCTCGTACATCGAATTCCAAATCGCAGCGCCCTTACGGGATGCATGTATACGCTCAACAGACTATATTACTACCCATGCATAAATGATAACTGATAAGAAGAGCCGGAACCAAACATCCGTCCCACCCGACCCCAGGGTCCGACGCGACACGCGACGACGTGCGACATTGTGAAAATCGTGGGAATTCGGTGTTAGAGAAAGCGATAATCATTCTTTCCGAAGAAGGCCTTCGCCTAGCGGACTACTTCAGGTTGATGTTGATACGACATGATGTGCATGAAAGTAATAAGAAATACAGTAAACAATAAGGCCCTTATTCATAACGGTCTCTGAGCGTGCCAATAGTTTATCAAACCAACAAATCTGTTGCTGTCTTTTTTCGTTGGCATGAAAGTGACAATGTCAAGAATACTCTATAGAGCCGGTATAAAATGGGAAGGATTATGAACAAGAGGGTAAATATGTCACCGAACCTTTGCGTATATCGAGACGGGATGGACGCTCTGCGAGTTAGTGAGAATGGCTTCACAGATGTTGGCAATGGAAAGCGCTAGAGCCCAGGTGTATCCGCCTTTCACCTTGCGAATACATTCTTCCTCCTCGATGAGCACGTTGTAGCACTCTTGCCACCGCTCTGGATCGTCCTTAGCCCCTATCTTAGGATTGAGATCCATGAGACGAACGCCGCATGCAGACGCCTCCGACCATACAGGCACTGAAATAAATTTTGTATTAGACACAGAAAGCTTACTGATTTCTAACAATATGATATGTGCGGATCGCGGATGCCATAACTTCACAATCCATAATTCTATTTCTTCATTCATAATCCATAATATTTAAACACTCAGTAGGATGTGACCACTGTTCTGATAGAGCATGGGATAAGCAGTCAGGTTGAAAGCAATAGTAAAAGTAACTTTGAGAACAGATTTATTACGAAATGACAAATGTTTGCTAGAATTGAAATATTGAAAATAGCTTTACGTAATACCCGCTATAGAATATAAAATTAATAGGCGGTTTTATCACTAATAGCGATCGCTTTCAAAGAAGGTTTGTACTTAGTAAAATTATGGACTGTGATGTTAATTAGGTCAAGCAATTTTAATATTAGCTAGAATTAAAATTATGGAAAATGAAATTATGGCAGGAAATACTACTTACTTCGAGAAACAAATGGTAGCCATGCAGTTGAAAAACACATCTTGTAGTGATTTATAATTATCTACGCAAATTTGTGGATATTAATGTACCTATTAATTATTTTTATCAATCAGTTGTATAATACAAGTTATAAAAGTATAGATAAACAAAATAAAGAGGCGGTTACAAGCATTTTCAGTGATAATAAAAAAATTGGCATTAAACACAACGCTATCTAACCTCTAATTATAAATTCCTTCGTCGATGTGATAACAAAGTTGGCAGGAGCATATGAAACATGTCGTGACACTTTAATAACATTTTGTAGACAGCTCGGATTGAAAGTCACAAATCAGCATTTTACTGATTTTACGTAAGAACATGGAGATAGAGATAATCGTGAGAACTGTAACAAGACACGCCATTCCCGATAGCCAGTGAACTGTTGAGAATGCTAATCATCGAGCATGCTTTCTTTCACAACACTTCTAAGAAGGAGGAATGCATGTATATCTAACAGTTGTACCTAAGAAAGTGTAGAAACCAAACTTGCGCGCATAAAAGCATAAAAAGACCACGATGAGAGGAACCTACAAACCAGATTGAACATAGCCGACAAAATTTACTTATAACAGATAAATGGGATAAACCACCATACTACTTCTTGTACTAAACGACAAGTACAAGCAATAGACGATTGACCTAGGCTAGGCAAATTGTCAACCATGAGAGTCATCATGGTTGACAAAAGAGCGACTGTTTTTTTAAGAGTTGACCTCTTGAAGTCATAAACTTCTTCTTATCGTGTCACCAGTTTATTTGAAACAGTGTGGTGAAAGGATTTTAAGTGCCCCTAAAAAGGTTCCTTTCGAGCTCTTGACACAGGTTTTTTAACTATGTATTCAGGTTTTACGATATGCGGTTTCCTACGATATATTTTTCACCGTTTAAAAATCTATAGTAGGTATACTGTGCACCACCACTCATTTCACCGGTTTTGAACCCAACTACCTTCAAATCGGAAGGCGACGGTGGCTACCACTAACCAGAGCTAAAGAAGTCTTAATTAAAAAAAGACGAGAGACTCACCCCCGCCGCGTCCTCCTCCAACGCAAGGTTCGCAGGGGCTACAAGAGCTTCTCCCAACCACGACTCCGAGACAGGAACCCGGATCTACGCGGAGTCTGTCTGCAATCATGTACTGGAACCTAGCCGAGTCTAGGTTGGTCCCGGTGCCCATTATGCGGCTCTCCGGTATACCACTAGCTCTCCATGCCTGGTAGGTCAGCATGTCGACAGGATCGCTCGCAATCAGGTACACAGCTTCCGGGCAGTACTTCTTCAGCTGATATAAAAAACGGTCAATTTTAAACATTGAATCTTCATTTTAGACTAATTTCCAATGGTTAAATTGACCTGACTCTACAATTGGTAAAACATGAAGATTTCTCACAGGCATATACTATTTCTTATTTTTACTATAAAATTTGCCAGGTACCTCACTATTTGGCTCGCAACGAATATAAATACATATATGGGGAAAAAAAGAAAAATATAATTATATACGATTATTATTGACGACCTCTGTGGCGCAGCGGGCGAGAACCTGCCTGCGACGCAAGAGGTTGCTGGTTCGATTCCCGCCTTGGAACAAATTTGTGTACGATCTGCAGAAATTTGTTCCGATGGTCTGGGTGTTTTCTATGTATAATACAAAAATATCTATGTAAGTATATAATTTATTAAATATATCAGTTATCTAGTACCCATAACACAAGCTTTGAATAGCTTACTTTGGGGCTATATAGTGCTGTGTGGATTGTCCAGCATTATTTATTTATTTATACGAAAAATGGGGTTTCAAAGTGATTCCGTGATTGAACTGATTAAATACAGTTTTTATTTTGATTTTTTTTTTGGGGAAGTAGCGCTAAAAAACTAAGGTACCTAATGCCCCAACGGGTCTCAATAAATAAGTGGTGGGCATTGCTGGACATGTTATTATTTTTACCCTCTAAAAACGAAATATCTACACAATCCTACTAATATTATAAATGCGAAAGTTTGTAAGTATGGATGATTGTTATATACTCTAACTCCAGAACGGCAAAACGGAACTTGCTGAAAATTGGCACAGAGATATATTATAGTCTGGAATAACATATAGGCTACTTTTTATCTAGTGGGAATACCGGGATTTAAAACTCGGAACGCGGGTGAAACCGCGGGACGCAACTAGTATCTGCATAAACAACACGAAACAATAAATAAATATTTATGATTACTTCTGGCGTAACCGCACGCACTATTCCAGTGTTGCGAACTTTAAAATCGTATTCGCTTTCGTATGGCCTAGGTTCGGTTCCAGCAGCTACAACACAAATCTTTGAGCCGACAGACGCTGAGTGTTCTGAAAAGACATTTCAGTCATAACAAGGATGGTCACGTTGAGCAACATTCACTTTTATGGCAGTCCAGATTTTCGCACCATATTTAGCCATAGATATTATATTCTCATCATATCAATTATATCAAATCCATGGATACCCATAGATAGGTCAAAGTCCATAGGAATTTATTATGATATGTCTTCAGTTCAGTCTTGGTTACCTAGATTAGTCATCATCGTCTTCCTACGCTTCTAACTGCTCATCCATTATCTAAGGCCGGTGCCAGATATGTACCTATGTGTGAACGTAAGTGATCACTGAGCCGCACACTTAGTGAGGCACGAGAAAAACTCTTCACTGTCTCTTCACTGGCACCGGGTTAACACGCTGTTCTCATACCTATTATGGCATTCTATATCCTCCGTTATAAAATTCTCCTCACTAGATTTAATAGACTCTTTACTCAACTGGCGTTAGGGAATGAGTATTATCTCGTATCCTTATTTTAAATAATAACTTATCTCAGAATAGAGAAGCGACATAGTTTTATTCTTCTGCAGTCGGTATCGTTGCACTAGTTTTAGTTTTATCAACTTTTCAACACACTTGCTCATAAAGTGGCTCTACGGTCACCGCCATTAGGCACAGAATGACACCCATAATCAAACTCTGACTTTTTCATTGCTATAACTCACTAGTGAGTTTTAGATTATTTTTTAAATTGTATTGGTTGAGTTGTTTTTATTCAAAAAAAAGATCGTGTTCAATAGAAAAAATAAATTAATGTTCCTATTGCTTGCTCATTTCATGCATTTTCTTAAATAAATAGATAATTTTAACTCGTACTTGTTTAATAAGTAAAACATTCACTCAAATATAACTTTTGTTTTCTCTGTTATAAAAGAAACTTAAATTGTTATAAAAGAAACAAACCCTATGCGCGGAAAATAAAAAAAAACTTCTTCTTTAGTTTGTGGCCGATCGCAATGCGCGCGCCTAAGAAAACTGATAAATTTTTCCCGCCGTAGCGAAACATTTTTCACAACTCGTTTTCACTGTTGAAATTATAGTTATTTATTAATTAAAATGTCTACAAGTACTAGTTACGAAAAAAATGATTTATGTTGTACACCGCCCGATTTATGATGTGAAGCCCTTAACGTATGGAAACTTTACTACCTGAAAACTCCAAGGAAAAATATCTGTTCTGTGAGTATTTATTGTTATTTTATTCACAAGTGTGTTGAAAAACGTCGTGTGATACACGTGTGTATTGATGATTACCGTCATCGGCTCTCTTAAGATTCTCTCAAGACTCAATGGCGCCTCGGCGGTAATCACCAATGTAACACACTAGTACCATAATGTACTATTAATTTACTTTTATCTACTTACACTACTAAGTAATACTAATAGATAATGAATGTATACCTTTGCTAGCAGTAATTTTAGGACCGTTGAGAAATGAAGAGCCGTATTTTAGATCACGTTCTTCCCCTTTTAATTTGTTGTCGTCAACTCCTATCAAGCATACATCTCTGGTAACACCCTGTGGAGTGAATGTGGGTAGGTAATTTGTCAAAGCACTCGCATACGAGAAAGTGTCTCTGTTTGCTATTGTATATTGCACAACTACATGGCTCTAGAAGTAGGTACTTAGCTACCCATGATTTAGTGCTCGTAGATGGAAATTAATGATTTTTCGAATAAATGAATTCGTTCATACAGGCTCACACGCGATATAGGCAATCGCAAGCAAAATAGGTAAGTATTAGCTTCTCGCTCCGAAGTAGCTGCAACAAATTTAGGTACCTACCTTGGCAAGCAGAGCGAACGACGAAGCTATTGCCGCTTCCCCTGTACCGACAACTGTGACCTTATTGACAGCGGAATCACTTTTCTCATATGATTTCATCACCACTTTACTCATTGTCGACTCATACGGCATTTTGGTCATTGCTGCGATGTTGCGGGCGTAAAATGCTTTCGACTTGATAACTGTAAAAAATATCACTCACCTTTTTATTACTTAGATTTTTAATTGTTGTTACTTAAGTCAGAATAACTTATGTATTATGAAAGCATCCGTCTAGATTTGGGTGACTTAATAAGTGGTACAGCAAAAACAGCGAGATATTTAATAATAAAAGTAGGGACATAGGTACCTACAATACATATTATATACAAAAACGTTATATTTACCGTTGTAAGTCCACTTCTCATAATTTTGCTGGAGGGTTCCACTATTGCATCGATGAGCTTTCGCCACACTTAACGATTGGCATAGCAAACGTTTTCGGCACATAGCTTTTGTAAATTCCTCTACGATTCTTCAAAAAGTTATTTTATGGTTATTTTCTGTTATGATTGTGACGACAACGACTTTTGACAGATACGTTTAAATAATTCTTTTCGTATTCTATCACTTCCGAAAAGGTAAAACCTAAACTTCCTGGTTATTATGACGACCTCTGTGGCGCAGCGGGCGAGAGCCTGCCTGCGACGCAAGAGGTTGCGGGTTTGATTCCCGTCGTGGAACAAATTTGTGTACGATCTGCAGAAATTTGTTCCGATGGTCTGGGTGTTTTCTATGTATAATGAAAAATATCTATCTATGTAAGTATATAATGTATTAAATATATCAGTTATCTAGTACCCATAACACAAGCTTTGAATAGCTTACTTTGGGGCTAGATAGTGCTGTGTGGATTGTCCAGCATTATTTATTTATTTATTTATTATTTTATTTATTATAATAATTTAGGTCTGTAGATTTAGACACTGGTGGAATTGTATAGTTTATATTGGTTTATATTAGTGCACTATAGACGAATAAAGGTTCAAGTAAAGGTAATCTTTATTGACAAAGAAAATTACAACTAATAGTTACAATTATTTACAAAATGTATAAAATAGTAAAGGTTAGAAGAAACAGAAAATATGAGAGCGGACTGGTTATACCTATGAATTGAATGGAATCACACACACGTAGATAAAAAAATGTACCTACAGAGGGAAACAGTTAATAGAGTCTTACCTATGTAGGTATGTTATAATATTTATAGTCAGAAAAGTTATGGATAGTGACAATGATGTCATGTCGAAGATGGACTGTTTGATTGTCATTGAATTCTCACTCCCAGGCACTGACTTCATAAGTGCTCCCAGGCCTGAGTAATTTATGCAGACAGTTACCTACACAGAAATATAAATTCTCTATTCCGTGGTTACCTACGCAGAGTACTTTGGGCTCGTCCGGTAAGCACTACACCACCACGCCTTTTTCTGCCCCCAAGCAGCAACGCTGTGTTTCGTTTTGAAGAGTGTGGTCGCCCGTGTAATTATAGGCACATGAGGCGGGCAGTATCTACATTAGGGATGCACAGACTTATTAAGACTAGGGCCATTCGGGCAAATTATGAACTGATGGCGGGCCGCCAGAAGTATGGGTAATTAAAGACAATAAAGAGTTGATAATAATGTATTAAAATTGAAAAAGAATTTTCATCCCACCATCTCGGAAAGAGTATTTTTGCTCTTCAATATCTGAGTGCAAAAGCCGTTTTTATTCTCTAGAGGATAAAGTAAATTGAATTTAGAACATCGTGTGCACTAAGTTTGTGAATTAAAAAAATTATTAAACCTATTTACTGCTACCTCTATGGTGCCGAATATATCATACAACTTTTTTTTAATTTGTTAAAACCTGACTCGGAACCTTCTTGGTGTTCTTTTTTCAATTTGCTTTGTACGCGGTTATTTACGCGGCATTTTTTCACGTCATTGTTAAACCTTATATTAAAAACAAGAATCTTGAAAACAAGTGAAAAAACTAAAATGAGTGATTCTAGCGACGAGGAAGTTTGTTTGACGCCAACATGTGATTGTAAACTTTTTTTTTTGCATTTAGTTATTTCCTCGCTGAGGTGGAATGAAAAGTTACGTGTTGCACTCGAGTGCAAAGATTTTTCACCTCGTGCTCTTTTGATTCCCGCGCTAACGCTCAGGATTCTAATTTTGAATCACTCGCTGCGCTCGTGATTAAATTTTAGAATCCTTCGCTTGCTCGGTCATCAAAATTGAACACGCGGTTAAAAAGCAACTTTGCACTCTTGTATAACAAATAACTATTATTAATTTGAAGCGTGGCACTGCATAGTGCTTACAATCTTTTTTCCGCCTGCGGCCCGCGGGCCGTGGTCTGTGCATCCCTGATCTACATCGTAGGGAACGTTCCTATCGTGCGTGACTTACGAGGCAATGCTTTGTATATAGGTGATGGTACCCACTTAACATCAGGTGGGCCATCCGCTTGTACCAAAGCACTGGTGGGCTAGTGGAAGCGGCCCCGCCTTCGATCCTAACGTCGTGGGTTCATAGCCGGTCGTGCACCAAATAGTTTCTCTAATTGATGTATTTTTTTTAGTTTTATTATCGCCCACAACATAAAACTTTTACGTCTTCACAACAAATGTCATTGTCATCAATTGTCATTATCTACGTCAATTTCACAAGCAATTACGAGCAATTTATGTTTATTATAATCCTGCATACACGGAGCGAACGTTATAATCCTGTACAAAAGTCTAAAACCTCAGACGCCGCCAAGGAGCCCGAGCCTATCTGGTGTGGGATCAATTCAAATTGATTACCTATTCATGAAAAGACAACTTTTCAGTTAAAACAACTATGAGTACTTGGCGTATGGCTGGTTTGAAGTGAGTCATTTCGAGATGCTCAATTAATTCAGATAATTTATCAACTTTCCAGGGTTGGCTATAGCAATCCTTGTACCTGAGTTGAGGGTTGGGGATAGGGGGGATGCAAGTGGGGGTAGATGGCAAGTCTTCCCCTTGAGTCCTTTTTTCTAGGAAATGAAAAAAATAATTTAATTTTTCAGGTAAGTTACTAGTTAGGTTAGGGTTTTTTTTATATGAAGAAAATTGGTAGTAATATTTCATCTCTATGACAAAAAGACTCAAGGGAAGGAATTCTCATTAGGTTAGGGTTATTTTTTTTTTTAAAGTTAAGAAATTTGAAGTAATATTTTTTTTCATTGCTTAGAAAAAAGGACTCAAGGGGAAGACTTGCATCCCCCCTATCCCCAACCCTCAACTCAGGTACAAGGATTGCTATAGTTTAACCGCATTCCACAGCCCTCATAGCTCAGGTAAAAGCTCGGTATAAAGCAATAATTTTACCTGATTTGAGGGTTGAGGGTTGCATATTATGGGGATTGCAAGTGGGGATCAATGACTTGTGATCGACCCCCACTTGCAATGGTCCTTTTTTTCTTTTATGTATATGAGATGAAAAATTGTTACTTCAATTTTCTTCACTTTTTCAAAAAAAAATATATTAACTTGCCATACCGGGGCATTTTCCGCTGGGGAAAAAAGGTTCTTGAATGGCTACCACGAACAGGAAAGCGATGTGTGATACGCCCTCCTACCCGATGGACTGACGACATTTTTAGAATCGCGGGTAGTCGGTGGATGGAAAGGGCTCAGAATCGTTCTTCCTGGATACGGATAGGGGGCCTATATCCAGCAATGGACTTCTGTAGGCTGATGATGATGATGACCATGCCGGGGGATCAGTCGCAGCTATTTATTTTTCTTATCATCATAACCAATTTATGCTGACTCTTAAATCATTTTTGCAACGCCCTAAGCTCATTTTTGTTATTTCGTGAAGGTACAATTAGGTAATAGTTATGTTCTTTCCCATTGTAGCAGCTAGTAATAAGATACCTAGAGACAGGTTGCAAGCCCATCGGCGCTGCTACAATACTAAATGCCTTCCTTCATTACTTTCTAGCTATGTCAACTACTCTAATATAGCAGCTAGGGTGCTGCGCAAATCTTTGAAGTCAGAATTTAAGGAAGAAGCTGCCAAGCGCGATCAATCCCTTATCAAAGTTTTCTATTGGGCAAACGGAGACATTCTGCGTAAGTAACTAATGTTTTTGTCGAGATCAACAAGACAACTCAACTATATTAAAATCATAGGTTATTATTTATTTGTTTGATTTGATAAAAAAATTGTCTCGCAGCTGGGATCGAACCCGTACCTACAGGTTAACCACCCACCATATCGCCATAGATGTTGTTTATTTATTTGTTCACCATCATCCTTGCTCTATCAGGTTAACTCTAATACGATAGTACCTAATTACCTATGTATACCTATTAAAATACGTAATGGATTGGCCGACGTCGATCGATATTTTCTACCAATCCAATCGATAAACTTCGATCGATCCCGTCGGTCGATCGATTAGCGTGGTAACACCCATACGTTGATGATCTTGATATTTCAGCTGCCGGCCAGAAACCAACAGGCGGTGATAAAGATGTAGCAAAAACCTAGAAATGGAATTAGAAGTATCATCATCTTCCTGCCCTTATCCCACGCTAAGTGGGGTCGGCACAACAGGTTCTACTCCTCCACTCTCCTCTATCATTCGTCATCTCGGTGCTCACTCCTTTCTTACTCATATCATCCTTCACACAGTCCATCCATCTTTTCTTTGGCCTACCTCTCTTTCTAAAACCAATCACATCCATGTCTAACATTCTTCTCGTAAATGGAATTAGAAGTATGTTTTTATTAAAATAAAGTACATACCTATAGTAACAAATAAACTTTTTGAACCGATTATTTTCTTCAACTGGCAAATTATTTGAATTTTCTACGTTTGCCACTTTTCAATTTGATAGATTATACCATGATTATACTAGTGGCTCTGGGAGCTGTAGACCTCGCGAGCATACTAAAAGTGAGCTATTTGAGGAATGTAATGTGCAAGTGCATTTTCCGTTTTGTGATATTTTGATCTTTTTGATTTTTTTTGCATCATCTTTTGTAGAATGAGGTCCTTTGTGTTTCTCTCAAATTTGATTGAAAACCATCGATTGTTTGATGAGCTATCCTGTTCATCATGCTGAAGATCCTTATCCGATCTTCGCCAAACTTTTATGAGACCAACTTATAGTTACTACCTTTCAAATAAAAAAAGAATAATCGAAATCGGATCTCATTTGGTGGAGATATCCAGTATATCAAATAGCCCCCTTTTTGCCCTTTTTTTGGGGGAAGTACCCCTCCAATCAAAAATCTCCGACGACAAAAAATTCTAATAAGTCATATAACCTGTGTACCAAGTTTCGTCCAGATCGGTTGAAAACCGACCGTAGAGGAGAACAGACAGACAGACATCCGGACAAACGCATTTTTGGCCAATGTGGAAACTGAGACGCTTCGCTCGCTCAGTCAATTAATATGCTTAGTAATGCTATAAATATTTAATATATCTATCCCCACCGATGTAGAGCACCGGTGGTTTAATGGGAGTGGCCCCGCCTTCCGATCGTAAGATCGCAGGTTCGAATCCGGTCGTATACCAATGGATTTTTCTATAGAAAATTTTATGTGCGCAAAGCCAGCAGTGCTCTCTAAACGGTAAAGGAAAAAAAAACATCGTGAGGAAACCAGTTAGTATTCTAACAGCGGCGATGGGCTTGCAACCTGTCACGTATGGAATACTAATTAGTGCAAAATGTTAAGATGTGCCAAATGTTATGTTTGGACGTACCTCTGACTACCCCCCCTTAAACATCCTCAAAGAATCTTGAGTTAGTACTTGGTACTGAGAGATCTGAAGCGACATCTACCATGCCTGGGGATCAAAGTCGTTAAGCTGTTTCAGTTTTCAGTTTACTATCTATCCCCAAACTAAGCCAAAGCGTGTGATTTGGGAACCAGATAGCTGATATAATACATAAATACACACTTACCCTCTTATTCATAAGCCCTGCCATTTTATAGCGACTTGATAGAGTATTTTTGTCACTGTCACTTTCATGCCAACGAAAAGAGACAGCAAAAGACTTATCGGTCCGATAAGCTAAAGGCGCGCTCAAAGACCATTATGCATAAGGACCTAATAATTACACCCAGACAGAGAACAAACACCTATGTTCATCACATAAATATTTCTTCTCAGTGGATCGAACCCACGGCCTACGGTGTAGAAGGCAGAGCTACTACCAACATGAGCAGTCAGGCCTGTCAAATTTTTATAATTATATATTTTTTTGTTTGGTACAATACTATAATAAAAATCGTAAGTGAATATTTATATTATTTATTAAATAGTCATAATAAAACACTACCATAATATTAAAGGATTTTTGTCTCACTAAAAAATGAGTTCAACCAATATTTTCTAAATTACTTTTTTTTTTTTTTTTTTTGAGATAACAGACACCTGGATAAGTTCCTGTTCTTATTTTAGAAGAGAAGGCACAGTTTTGTCTTTATATCTTAATTGTTAGAATAACTATTAGTTTTATAAATAAGTTTATACTTATGATCTATTCTTAGTACCAGAGTATAATAGATAGATAGATAGATAACTCTTTATTGTTCACCACACAGAAACATAGTACAGAGTAAAAGCATACATTTAAGGTAAAACAATGGGCGACCTTATCGCTGAGAGCGATCTCTTAATTATTATAATAAACATGTTTAAAAAATATAATGAGTAAGATTCTTGTTAAAGATACATTTTATACAAACATAATAAATTCTTATGATAGTCTCTCTAACTGCAACATATAACATACTTGCATAATGGTTTGCTTTGCACAAATCTACATCGCAATCGCATACGAAAACACCATGGGTTTGGTTTTCACAGTAGGAGAGTGGACAATTACTGTACTACATAAAAACTGCATCTAAAAACCTACTGTCCTAACACAGTTTACAGCTAACCTAACATGAAACAGCACCACTGGAACGCATATTATTTAACATTATAAATGAACTTATTGAATAAGTAATATTTTTTTTTTTTTATAATAATAATTGAAAATCCTTACCACGTTAGCGCATCAGATTATGTCATCAGTCAATCCAGTCAAGTCGTACAAGTCTAATACTTTCAGCTCAGGCATTTAGACCTGTATAGAAAGTAACTGATGGAAAAAACTCACCCTTATTTTAAAATTGAGCATTTTTTTATCATTTGTTTTGGGCTAAGCTAGTTTTAATAGTTTAGTTTCATCAGAATATCACTAAATACTAATATTATAATGCTAAACGATTTTTATCTGTCACTATAATGATGCTACTATGTATCAGTATGAGAAAAGTAAATTAACAGTTCATTGCCAAAATGTATGTCTGTCCTGACAAAAGTAGATATATATATCTAATAATAATAAAAAAATTATTTTCAAAAGGGTTTACATTTTTACACTTGTTCACTTTAGTTATTTTAATAATTATTTGTTACACAATCTCAGATAGTAGGTATGTTTGAATAGGTTATAGGTACTTAGATAAGTTTTAAGATGCACTCGTAAATCTGCTTATAGTCAAGTGTTTGACTCCTTGTTCTAACGAATTATAACTTGTGTTTAGACGCAAGTGATCACTGCTTCAGCTATTTGCGATGTGGATGGTGCTATTTTATAACTTAGGTGTTTGTTGTATTCTCAATAATGAGTGAGTTAACCAATTATTGAGATTAACCCCCGAATACTCAAACGCAACTCAGATTTGAGCACGTCTCAAGTCGTGGGTTTTTTGAGTTTTTAATGAAATTCCGTCAAAAACTCGTCACATGAAACGTGATCTTGCGTTTGAGTATTCGGCCCTAAAATGATGATGAGGTAGGCAGGCCAAATTATAAAGAAAAACAAAAAAGAAATTAACAGAAAGATCCTAATACTAAATATCTAAGAAAGAAACAGAAGAAAACAAAGAAAGCCAGCCAATGAAATTAGTTATGTTAAGAGTGTGCGTGAGTGGATGAGGATGCATCTTGGTGGTGTGTAAGGGTGTGTGTGATACGTAATATGTGTGTAGAAGTATATGCGTGTGGATGTTAGAGAGTGCTTATGTAAGTGATACTAAATAATTATGAACGAATACATATCATGTCTTCAGTTTGTTTATAATCTAAGTTAAGCAAAAGGTTAATATAACATAATATACTTTTAAAATATATATGTATATACATAATATATTTTAACGTACAATATAAAATCCAGTCCAAAAAAATCTTGAGAATAGATGATGATAACTGAATATTATAATCTACTTTTGTCAGGACAGACATACATTTAAGAAAAACTTTCAGAAAAAAAATTAAATCTTTAAAATAGACGCTGTAGGACAGAACTGTACCTATTGTAAGAAGGCATAGACGTTCGATAGATCGTTGAGATAATTAACTTACACCTAAGAACTCTTCGTCTTCGTCTGCCGCCGCGTCTGTGTTGACCACGACATTCTCTCTTCCCTCAGCGTCGGCCACGCTTTGTCGGCGACACTGCGGCACCACTCCGTTGTACTCACACATTCCGTAGATAAGCATGCTGAAGCCGATTAGTTGCGCCCAGTGGAACGCTTGCCAGCGGAACCCGAGCGACGCCATCCAGATAACGAATGTTCTGAAACGAGTAGTAGAGCTCTTTGTGAAAGGCTCGTCCGGGAAAGTACTACCACCACGCCTTTTTCTGCCGCCAAGCAGCAACGCTGTTTCGGTTTGAAAGTCAAAGTCAAAATATATTTATTCAATAAAATCACAAGGACCATCTTGAACCGTCTTAAAACTAGGTGACTCTAGTGCCAGTTCCACGCGACCAACACCGAGAAGAACAGGCAACAAACTCGGCTTGATATCTATCGCTCTTTTGTATGATCCTCGTTACAATGTAATAAAATACCTACACTATTGAAGCTATATATAAATATATATATGAAGTACTACCACCATGCCTTTTTCTGCTGCCAAGCAGCAACGCTGTTTCGGTTTGAAGAGTGTGGTCGCCGGTGCGAAGCTTAACATCTGTGTGCCTCAAGTTGATGGACGCAGGGCAGTGCATCGTAGGGCACGTTCCTATCGTGCGTGACTTACGAGGCAATGCTTTGTTACAGGTGATGTTTACCTCTTAACATCATTTGTTTTATTTTTAAATTGAAATAGACCTTGGAGAATGGCATAATATGGTATTCTCCAACACAACAACAGCTAGCAGCGACAAAGATCTAATAACTGCACAGCTAGCTAAAGCTGTATTATAGCTTTGTGTATAATGTCCTAGTTATAATAGCTGTATGTGTGACATACAGCTATTCACCACTGTGTTGTTGTAATCTTTGCTGCACCAAATGAATGAATGAATTCATTTATAACTTGCGACGCGACATTTACGGCTCTTCACTCACTCAAAATCTAAACGGTCTTTATTCTGTACTAGCTGATCCCGCGGCTTTGCTCACGCTCGTTTACTTAAATAGGTACTTAAAATTTCATACAAACTTTTATCCCCTATTTTATCCCCTTGGGGGTAGAATTGATCAAAATCCTTTCTTAGCGGATGCCGACGTCATAACATCTACCTGCATGCCAAATTTCAGCCCGATCCGTCCAGTGGTATGGGCTGTGCGTTGATAGATCACTATGTCTGTCAGTCAGTCAGTCACCTTTGAGTTATATATATTTAGAGACAATCACAGGGAACACTTTCAAAGGTGAACCTAGCGCCAGTTCCGCCGCTATAGTTATAATTCAACAAGTGATTATGGACTTACCTTACAGAGTCCAGCACCATCCTAGTTGTAGCTGACATCTCCTTAGTCACGGTGATGCCAGCGAAGTTGAAGAATGCAATCGAGATTATGGTGAACATGATAGCGACCACTATCAGCGAATTGTTGCCTGAAATAGGACGTAAATCTGTAGATTTTACACATAAGCGTCCAGTTTTGGTGGGGCTTTCAAGCTTTTGTCAGACGGAAGTTGTTGTCACTACTTGGTTACCAAGTTCAACAATGCTGCTTGATTGGTGCTCATCATTGAGAGATACTATTTGAAAATAGTTTATTTACAGTTGCTGATACAAGCATATGGATCCATATTACTAGTTTTGCTTAGTTTGGGGCTAGAAAGTTCACCAATATACAGGGTGTAACATAATGTCCCTATAAGCCCGAAAGGAGGGTACCCTTTCGGGCTTATAGGGACATTATGTTACACACGTCATTGCGAACGTAGCTTACCATCAGCATCTTCCTGCCCTTATTCCACTTCGTGTGGGATCGGCATAACAGGTATTTTCTCTCCACTTCTCTATCATCCGTCATCTCAGGAGTCACTTTATTACCCATGTCCATTCCGCGCAATATATTTTCTTTGGCCTTTGACTCCTTCACCAAAAGTAGCTAAATAGATAGTAAAGTAGCTTACCAATCTGCACGAACCCATCGATGACGTCTTCGACTGTGCCTCGCGCGTTGTTCCCGAAGTGAGGAGGCGCCGGGATCCAGTAGAAAACGACCAGCAGTACTGACAGCACTGAGAAGCCGAACACGCCTTCCCAGCCGACGGCTTGCAACGGGGGAATGTTCAGACCTGGAATACACGTCTGAGTCATGAGCCGACCTTATACAGCGTTTACACTTAGCTCAAATGCGCAGGGACACGGGCAGCAACATGGGAAATACGCGAAAGGCAACGCGTGCGGTAACTTGAGAGAGAGAGAGAGAGAGAGATAGCGCGTTCGCGTTGCCACGGACACGCGGCCCGTTTACGCTAATGTCTGGCTATCGAGATGGATTTCAGTTTGACATTTGATTCCCAGTGTAATAGAAACTTATAGGATGGATGGGAATCAAATGTCAAACGGAAAGCCATCTCCATAGCCAGTCATTAGCGTAATCGGTCCGCAGAGCTGAGTGTAAACGCAGCATAATACACTTCTCACCAATACTCACCATGTGCAGACCTATCTCAGGAATATACTTCTCACCGTGATCCGAGCTACCTCGGCGCTGGATTTTAAAGCGTTCTGATTTTTGTCGGACTGGATTTTAACCACAAGCCAAACGAACAATAACCAAGTCAGGAAATAAGAATAGAGGACTAATTCAGGCTAACGATGCTGATAATGCTGATAATACATACCTGCAACATATTTCTCTTCATACACCATCTGGCAAGCGGAGACCACTTGCGCCACGATGATGAGAAGGTTCCCCGTGATTATACTGTTGGGTCCCTTCGAGTCGGCCGGAGACTCGTACATAGCGTCCGTGAAGCCGACAACCACGAGACCAACGATGATGCTTACTGGAGACAAAAAAAAACAACCGGTTAAGTTAGTTTTATTACAGGCAACACCGGTGTTAAAATACGTATAATTATAGGTGAACATAAAATGAATTAAAATAAAAAATACAATGTTTGTTTTTCATTTTAGAGCTTAAAAAATCTGTTATTAAAAAAGACCGTGGGCCACTGCAAAGGTAAAAAAAGAGTTCATAATCATTACCCTAAGAGAGAGACATATTCATATTTTCAGACGTTACCTATATAATTTTAAAACATAGAGTGAACATTGATCTGAACGTAATAGGTTATATTAGTTTGTCTGCCACGTTCACCGAATACTACTTCCTACTCTAATCGAACATTAGATTCCAAACGGGCTTATGGAATACATAGTTTCTCAAGAATAATACAGATGTAAGAAGAACCCTCACGTAAAATCACGCAGATATTCTTTTACTAAACAACATACATGAAAATAGCTCACCATGCGGCCATAGCGGTTTCTACTAACACTGACTGATCTCAAAGCTTTTCTATTACAAACTAATATTACAAGGCAGGCTCCCGCCGAGTTCAGTTAGCAGCGAAACCAGACGAAGGGTGGACCGACAATAATACCCCGACCCCTCGGCACTAACGAGTTGGGACGGACAACAGCACAGCTTACAATGGTCCCACTATTTATTTATCCGTGCACACGGGTTGAGTAGACATTTATAGATCGTAGTTATTTTAACATCTGCCACGCCATCTGCGTGGTGTTTAGTTAGACGCGATTTTAACGAATCGGTACGAAGCTAATGATATTTCAGAAAATGGTGTATCGCCGTTTTGTAAAGTTTGAGGATAACTTTCAAGTTCTATATGTACTTAATATGGTTTTAAAATTATACTTGATAGGTTTTTATATTTATAATTTTTTTTATGATATTGGGGTGCAAGATACGTAAAACAGTTTCAAGTCTTAAGTCTTGTGGTTTATGCTCTGGCGTTGACCGGGATATTTTAACTTATAGCGTCACCAACTGGCGTCACCATCCATACGCAGGTGGTCATTCAAGAAAGGTCTCACCTGGCGGCGGATGCAATTTTTTTTTATTTTTACTAACCTAATTATTATTGACATTAAACTTACAGCCGGTTTCTGAAAGCTCGATCAAAACGAATCGGCCGTCATTTGCTATTTTAGCTTTTACTTCAAATACGACATTGATAACAAGTGATTGGCAAGACAGCAGATTTTTTTTTATACAACTCGCTGATGGAACAAGCAGATGGGCCACCTGATGTTAAATGGAAACCATCACCTATAAACAAAACATTGCTCCGTAGGTCACGCACAATAAACACGTGCCCTACGATGCACTGCCCTGCGTCCATCAACTTGAGGCATACAGATGTTAAGCCTCATGTGCCTGTAATTACACCGGCGACCACACTCTTCAAACCGAAACACAGCGTTGCTGCTTGGCGGCAGAAAAAGGCGTGGTAGTAGTACTTCCCCGGACGAGCCCTTCACAAAGAGCTCTACTACTCTTAGGTTTTTATCTATCTTTCAGAATGCGGCCGTAAATCCTACTAATAATTATATAAGTAACGATAACTTAGAACAAAATTATTTTGTAAAATACAGGCTACTTTTAAAACCGAAATATTACTAGGAACGGGGAAAAAATAAACTAATAAAATAACTGGAAAACGCCTAAAATATAAAAATTAGCAATAGCAATCACAACGAATACGCAAGCGAAGCTATCAGTCGAGCGAAGCTAGTGTTTATACAGATTAGGAACGGCAGGATATGGGGGTAGGTATATTGTCGCATTGTTCGTCAGCGCCAGTAATAGAATGAAAAGATGTGGAGTAATAGGTAGCGTGACACTACGGCCATGTAATGAGAAAGGAAGAATGTCTTGTAATGAGAAGAATTCTACGGATGAATGTGGATGGATGTAGGCCACAGAGTACCTTATGTAGGCCAAAGAAAATATGGATCGACTGTGTGAAAAATAGCATGAGTAAGAAAGCGACTGCTGAGATGACGGCTGATAGAGACAGAGAAGAGTAGGGACAAAAATCCTGTTGTGCCGACTCCACATAAGATGTTGGCCTTTGTCAAAGAATGGAACATTATAACACAATGTTACAAATTTTTTTATAGTTTTGTTTTAAGTCTTAGGTACATTGAAACTAGATATTGGTAGGTAGGTACTGCTGACAACTTTAAAGCCTGTAAAAGTACAATGACTGTCGAAACAAAAAATGTGATTATAAAGGGTTTTTTTTCTAGAGCACCTCAGTTGTGTAAAATTTTATTTACGTCTAGATTCAACCAGAATACCTACATTGTACAATACTCGTTGAACTTTGAACTCTTATTAATTATTATTACATCCTGTCAACATGGACAAATGAAAATATTGCCAATAGATATGCCAGCTGCGAACTTAGGTAGGTATGTATGAATCATTGAATATCTAAAAGTACACGCTGACTGTGGAGACATAAATATTGCATTTACTCATCCATAACAATACAGTCGTCTACAAGTAGGTATTACCTTTCACACACCAATTCAAATCTAAGTATACGTACGTAAGATAACGTGTACCTATTTAAATATTACTTACTACTACGGTACTTTAAAGATAATTCTCACGGATGTATATAGTAGGTAGACAAAAGAAAGTCAAATTTTGGATTGTGTGGAAGATGACATGGCCGCCGTTTGGGTAAAGGAGAGGCTACAAAGATGATGACGGAGGGGATCGGAGAAGACTCATGATGTGATCTCTAAAACCGGGATAAGGACTGGCATACAAAAGTCCTTGCATATATTGTAGATTTTATTCAACGTAAGAAGCGAGTTTAAAAGCAAGTTTAGTCGGCATTATCTAAGAGCGCCTGTGACGAATAAGTTGAGGAGGAATAAGGTCATTGTGGTAGTACAGGCATGTCATGAAGAGAGTAGTACATCATATGACGAGAAGTGGTAGATACATGGATGTGGATGGTTTTAGAAGGAGATGCAGACCAACCTTTAGATAAAAAAAATATCAGTACCAAGTACTAACTCAATATTATTTTAAGATGTCTAAAGGGTAAAGACTTATAGATGTAAACTATTACATTTGGAACATATCTACCTACATTTAGCAGTAAGTACTGAGTTGTTATTCCATAAGTGACAGGTTGCAAAAACATCACTGCTGCCAAAATACCTACTAACTAGTATAGCTAAGAATAGACTATTTATACATTTTTTTAAGTTCGTCATCGGCTCTATTCATGCTATCTATGCAATCTAACTAAGAGCCACTATGTCCAATAATAATACCTAGGACCAATTTTACGCAATGATTAAGGGGTTGCTGGTCTATAATATTATTAAATTGTATTTATTTAAAAGTTATACACAAAACAATGTAGTGCTAGGACTTAACGCTTATAGCATTGTGTACTAGTCTTTCTGTGCGTGCAAAAGTGTGGCGTGTTATAAACTTCTCTGATTCATGCCCATTTCAACTTTTCAATGGTAGGTAGGCCAAATGCATACAAACTCCATATGCCTAAATACAAGCGATACTATATAATGCATAGATATATGTAATGGAATTGACCTAGTTGGTACGAAGCATGAAATACTACGCATAGCATCTTGTTTGGAGCAAGAAATCAATTGCCGCGGGCAAACGCTAGTTGATAATAAACTTTGTATGTAGGTATGTAAGAAGGTACATTCTTGACACTCACATAATAACCCAGCATGGATTGTTTTGATCACTTTTAATAACATGCAACTGTTTTGTATGTTCCCTGGCTGACATTGTAATGTTTGAAAATATTGTGTGTGGGTACTTGGTATCTAAACATGGTACCTATGGACAAGACGGGAAGCAGTTCAGTTAGACATAGCTTGCTTGTAAGTTTACATATCAAGTAACATGAAACATTTGGACTCAATAAGGGTTGTTGCAGTCA
The DNA here is from genome assembly GCA_963576535.1 of Plemyria rubiginata. Taxonomy (NCBI): domain Eukaryota; kingdom Metazoa; phylum Arthropoda; class Insecta; order Lepidoptera; family Geometridae; genus Plemyria; species Plemyria rubiginata. The sequence goes on from OY754905.1 coordinate 2,976,624, forward strand.
ATACACGGATACGGATACACGCCAAAGCAAAATGACGCTTAGTACAAAGACATGAAAGCGAGTAGTGTATAGCCTGGTGCATATCCTCATGTACAAGAAACTATTCATAGGTTGCCACAAATTTTATCTTATAAACAATCTAGGTTATGCTAGCCATATGGGTGTTTTCTATGTATAATAAAAAATATCTATCTATGTAATTATATAATGTATTAAATATATCAGTTATCTAGTACCCATAACACAAGCTTTAGTAGCTTACTTTGGGGCTAGATAGTGCTGTGTGGATTGTCCAGCATTATTTATTTATTTATTTATTTATATATCACAGATACCGCAAAGCTCTGTAATGTGTCAAGTGCTCGAAAGGAGCCTCCTTGAGGCGCACTTAAAATCCTTTCACCACACTGTTACGAAAAAACTAGTGACACAACAAGAAGAAGGATGAGATGAAAAGCCCATTGCATATGGCATATGCCATACTCAATGTGCTTTTCATCAATATCTATGGGCTATGGAGAAGCTATGCTGTTAGATGACTTACTTCCAACTTACTTTGGATAGAAGAGGATACAGAAGTACCTGTATCCTCCTGTATATACTGTTTCGAAATAACAAGTGACACAACAAGAAAAGGAATACCAAGACTTTTGCAAAATCAACAGAAAAGTAACATGGAATAAATGAAAATTGAATCTAGTTTCGTAGCTAGTACCAAGCATAATAAAATGTTAAACTTACAGATGCCAAGCCATTTTCTAGGAGTGGGAGTTCTGTCTAGGAATACCATGGACAGCACTGCCACAAATATGATGATAGAGCCTCGGAACATTTGGAAACTGCTCACATATGTCAGGGTCAGTCCAACATACATTATAGAGGTGCCCACCTAAAATAAATATATAAATTGACAAGGGCTTTTCGATTAACCAAATTTTAAGATCCTGTTGCAATATCTACCATGCCCAGGGATCATACTTAGTCAAAGTCATGACTCTCAAGCGCATCACAGATGGCGAAGATACTATAATATTTCATGTTACGATATCGTAACATAAAATATTATAGTAACTTAAGGTATCACACACGGTTAAGATACACTAATATTATTAAGGTCTCATTCTGTTGGTCTAGTGGGAGCACCGGAGGTCTAGTGGGAGCACCGGAGGTCTAGTGGGAGTGACCCCGCCTTCCGATCGTAAGGTGGCAGGTTCGAATCCGGTCGTGCACCAATGGATTTTTCTATCGAAAAATTTATGTGCGCAATGCCAGTGCTCTTAAACGGTGAAGGAAAACATCGTGAGGAAACCAGTTAGTATTCTAACAGCGGCGATGGGCTTGCAACCTGTCACGTATGGAATACTAACTACTGCAAAATGTGGGTATGTGCCAAATGTAATGTTTGGATGTACCTCTGACTACCCCCCTTAGACATCCTCAAAGAATCTTGAATTAGTACCTACTTGGTACTGGGAGATCTGAAGGGATATCTACCGTGCCTGGGGATCAAAGTCGTGAAGCTGTTTCAGTTTTTTTTCATTCTGTTGAAAAACGCTGAAGGTGTCAAACATATTTTTATTTAAACACCGTATTCAGGATGTGCAAAATAATGGATGCATCCACGAAGGATTTATCAAAATTCGACCCCCAAGAGAGTAAAATTGGGGATCGAAGTTTTTATGAAACTGTTTATTCTTTGGACATATTTGCATTAAATTTCCTTTGTATTGAGTACCCACCTACGGCAAAAATAATGAGTTAGGTATTTCAGCGGTTTCCAAAGTTCAACCTCTAAGAGTGTAATCCTACTAATTATTATAAACGAAAGTTTGTAGGTATGGATGGATGGATGGATGTTTGTTACTCTTTCACGCTGGAACGGCTGAACGGATCTGGATGAAACTTGGCAGAGGGATAGATTGTAGTCTAGAATAGCACTAAGGTACTTTTTATCCCGTGGGAATACCGGGATTTAAATCTGCGCGGGTGAAACCGCGGGGCGCAACTAGTCTAATATAAAAGGCAAAAGTGAGCGGCCCGCCGACTATGTAGAGATTATTTAATAAAGTAGGTTCCTATATAGAAAGGTTAAAAAATATCAAAGATATGTGCGCGAGCAAAGCCACGGTTTCAGCTAGTATTTTCATGGAAATTATTTTCATGTTTAAAACCAAACTGCATACCCTGTATGTGCGATATATTTCGTATCTTAAGATGGCATCTTAAGATGTCATCTTAAGATACTAGTCGTCCTATCGGTCGGTATCTTAAGATACTGTAATATGTTAATATATATTAACTTAACCGTCTGTGATGGCTCATAGTAATTGTATAGGGAGCGATATTTTAGCTTAAGATGACATATTATAGTATCTTCACCATCAGTGATGCACTTCATTCTTTTTTTCTATGTATACCAGGCTTTAATTGAGCTAGGTACCTTAAAAGTGTCTGTTCCTTTATAAGATCAAATTACCTACTAAAATTAAAATAACAGCATTATGACTACTCACCAAATCCAACATGGCCGCTGGCATAAGAATAAAGGGGTTGAAGTTTTGATTCCCTCTTGTTAGAGCATGATCCTCTGTCCCACATGATGGTAGCCTGATTATCTTAAATGCCAGGAGACAGAACATCTCGCCAATAAACATAAAAGCAGCCTGAAAGAAACAAACTCTTTTCTACAAATATCAAAACTGAGGGGGGAGTGCATGTGGAAAACTGAAGCTCAGGGTAGGAAAAATTAATAAAAAGGATGCTTTTACTGACCAAGTATGTATAGTTTATATATAGGTACCATCAATTAGATAAGATATTTTATAATAAAATAAAAATTTACATTGAAGGTCCATGCAGATTTCACTCAAATTGCTAAAAACATACCTGCAGGAATGGGTGTTCAAATGGTCTGGTTATTCCATCAGAACTTTTGGATTCCAGCTGGTCCATCCATTTTGTGGCCAGGGAGTTGATGGATCCTGTGACAACCATCATAAAGGCCAGCACTTTTAGCTCCATTGTCCATGCCATTCTTATACTTACTACTTAAATTGTTTTACCTGCAATAAATAAATATGGTAGATTATGTTACTTTTGAAGGATATAAATATACATGGGGTTTCTACAGATAAACTTAGGGCACTAACAAATTCAAAACTATAATGGTACTGTCACGGGTACTGTACAGGGAAAGTCTTAGCTAGACATATATAGGGAAAAAAACTCACTAGACAAGCTAAGTTATGAAGATTCGGTCGATTGAACTGTTAAAAGGCCGCTTGCAGAAATTTAATTCTCTTTGTTACAAAAAAATCGAATAGGTACATGTATTCAACAATATTTTAACAGTAGCACCATCGGCACTTATGAATAAATTCTACGTCTGTAAAATCTACCTGTACCTACCTATCTCAATCGATGTTTGTTTGTTCACTCATGTCAAAGAGAATGTAAAACACTTACGTTATCAGTTCACGTTATCAATACGTCTTTTCATCATTTGTTTGATTGATCATCATTTGACTTGACCACAGACCAACATTTGACATTGAGATTTGAGAGAAACCAACCGAACCTCTAAAGCTAAAGGATGCTTGAACAGACAGCCTGAAATGGACAGAACAATTTTTATTTGGTTGTTGTGGAATTGTTGCATGGAGTCCGGCTATTGTACGATAAGATAATGTACACTAGAGCACGATAATGTACAGCTTGATAATTGGAAGCCAATTCGGTACCTAAAAAAAACAACAACCTAACTAGTATTCCAGCTAAAAAGTGTGTAGTAGAAGAGGATTATTGGGGCGTACGTTATCGTTGAGATCATTACCTCAATCAATTCATTAAATAATCATCCCGTACAATATTATGAATTATATATAAATATTAATAATATGCCGCGCAATATTGACTCCCATTGCATGCAATGGTGATGCAATGCAATGACCTCTTTAGGTCATCGATGCAATGCAACTTTTAATGAATGAATGAAATGAGTGATAAATTTTATGAAACGGATTGAAATAGGAGAATGAATACAAAGTATCAGTTCATTCATCAAAGTTCTAAGCTGGCTGGCCTGAAGCTAGCAGTTTGGCGAAACTTCCGATTGCCATTGGCCATTTATACACAAAAGACTTACTTCAGGCGCGTCACGTTATAGCTTGTTGAGTGAACACATCTAAAATCTTTTTGAAACTTTCTTGGTGAATACTAAGTTATTTGCTATTTATTTATTTAGTTTGGTCATTGGATGCTTATCTTTTTGTCAAGTCCTATTTATGACCCCATACGCCAGATTTCATTTTGAAAATAATCCTGTAATGATACTACATAGTTTCACAAAGTTCTCCCTAAACTGACATAGGAAAATTAAGCAAATAAGAAGCAACCATTAGGTAACTAAGTAACAAAAAATAATGCAAAACCTAATTTGACAGTTGACAGTAACAAAACTAGATACAGTAGTAGTATACAGTATGCAAATAAATATAATTGCAACTGTGTTTTAAATCCATTGTAATCAATAATCAAGTAATATGAAATACTACTAAGTTTATAATTAGACAAGTGAATTTGACAACTCGACATTGGCAAATTCGTGGCAACCAAGATATATCATTCTGGTCTTTGGTCTTTGGTCTGGGTGGTGACACGACCTAACTAGTAACTAGTAATCCAGCGTACTTGTATATAGATCAGTGAATCCAGCTAAAAAAGTAGTGGACACGGATTATTGGGTCTGCATTCTTGGGTTTGTACGTTATCATCCCGTACAATAACATGCCGTGCATTATTGGCTCCCACTGAACCAAAGAGTATACGTAAGAACTGGACAGACTAAACAATTACTGAACTAGGACCACAGGCTAGAGTAGGACTGACCAGCGCGTTGCCAGATGTTTCGCTTTTCCGCTTTTTACCCCGCCTTTTTGACAAAGAATCCGCTTTCCGCTTTTATGTAACCCACGCGGTTCCCCTTTTTTTAATCTACAAGGACAACCCCTTTTTTGGCGGGTACAATACACCGCACGTTGAGGTTATAAAACTGCGTTTATTTTAATCTGTAATCGTGCCATCTCTTTTGCATGCGTTACATGTTATTACTGTCAGATTCATTCTGAGCAATTCGACCCGCGAGCAAGCAAGAGGGCCATAGGTTACGCTCACTTTGGACACGAATTTGTTCGTACGTAAACGTACGAGTACTTTTCGCACGAATTGGGTGCTCACACTGAATACCTACGTTTTTCGCCTTCAAATAGGCAGTGCACTGGTGATATATATCGTGTAGGTACGTGAAGTAATTTTTGTTGGGATGAATAATCTGTATCTTCAAGATAGTCTTCTTCTACATCGGCTACTTAGTAGCATAAATTTTGATCCCATAAACATTTTATGTCCGCAAATCAAATCATAAATCCCAACAAGTTCAGGGTAGGTCAGGATCATTCGTGAGTAGTCGTACGTTTACGCACGAATCAAAATCGGACGAAATCGTATCCAAAGTGAGCACGGCCTTATTCTAGTTCCCAGCGTTGTCGTAAAGACGTCTCTGTCTCTCTTTAAAGCATTTTCAAGGAATTTGCTATCGATTAATATCCATCAAAATGGTCCATCTAGTAAAAAGTTTTGAGGTAACAAACCTAAAAAAAAGTTGGTTCAAAATCGATGTGATTGATAAAACAAGAAATTTTTGTGTTGAAAATCCACGTTTTTGAAGCACAGCAGCTACCGCATTTTAAATTGTCGCATCTGGCAGCACTGAGAACTGACTGAACCAAGACAGTCAGTCTTGGTCTTGGTCAGCTGACTGCTGGAGCCTTATTCACTATGACAATAGGAGATTCCAAGGAGATTCCTTGCCCCAAACCGTGAAACGTCAAAACTTGATATTGGGCTTTATTCTTTATGACATAGGAGATACTTTGCCCTGACCGTATCACACCGTCTGCCTTGTCTTAGCCGAGCTCGCGCTGCAAATGGTCATAGTGCATAAGGCTCCAGACTGACTGAGACTGACTGAACAGCCTTTTTTTTTTGTAAAAAAAGAAGATCATTTCATTTCATGTTTGTTTTACATTCTCTCTTTGCATTTCATTGTCTAAATCGTAGTTATTTCTCTTTGGTCTAAATCAAATCTTGGATGATGTATTCTTATTCTATGTTCAACAATTCTATTTTATTGAATAAATGTATGTTTTTTTTGTATGTTTAAACATACATTTAGCTAAATAAAATAGAAATACAAAGGTATACATACTTACAGTACTCATTAGCTAAGTTTTTAGAAAACTCTCCTACCTATCTCTATGTTTATCATACGTACACTCGTGTTTATTTACGTGGAGTGCAAAGACTACTTTGTTCCCCAAAATTTTACTATGGCTATGAACTCTTACAATAGGAATATTAAACTCACATTCTTCGTGTGGGAACGTTTATAAACTATAGGATAAAGGTACTTAGATAATGTAGATAGGTGAATCATGTAAATAAACATGACCAAAAAAAATTGTTTCAGTGTTACTGCTGTTAAGAAACTATACCTACAATGAAAACTCCACATATGGTATGTTTCTAATTATTTATTATGAATTTAAACTAAGTACTTATTACAAAACAGTTGCTTCTGAAAATTCAGAAGCAATACTATGGTAGGTAGGTAGGTACTAGATAAAATTCTTAAAATTATTTTGATTTTAGGTCTTTTATCACCCTACAAGAACCCAATACATATTTGTTTTTTCTCCTCCTCCTGTCCTCTCTCTTCTCACTTTATTTGTTTTTCAAACAAGTTTACTTGCACTCATGAAACATACTCCATGAAAATCACTGCAACAGCTAGCTTATTAGTTAATCTGGTTAAACTATAGCTACCCTGGTACCTGAGTTGAGGGTTGGGGATAGGGGGAATGCATGTGGGGGTAGATGGCAAGTCTTTCCCTATAGTTCTTTTTTCTAGGAAATGAAAAAAAATTTTCTTCAAATTTCTTCACTTAAAAAAAAAAAAAAAAAAACCCTAACCTAATGAGAATTCCTTCCCTTGAGTCTTTTTGTCATAGAGATGAAATATTACTACCAATTTTCTTGATATAAAAAAAAAACCCTAACCTAACTAGTAACTTACCTGAAAAATTAAATTATTTTTTTTCATTTCCTAGAAAAAAGAACTCAAGGGGAAGACTTGCCATCTACCCCCACTTGCATCCCCCCTATCCCCAACCCTCAACTCAGGTACAAGGATTGCTATAGCCAACCCGTTAATCTATAAAGTTATAGTGTGTACATAAGCTACTTACCTACTCATCTGTTCCATCGTGTGAAACTGGCACTAGAGTCACTAAGTTTTAAAATGTTTCAAGGTGATCCTTGTGATTTTATTGAATAAGTAAATATATTTTGACTTTGATTTTGTTGGAAGGCGGGGTCACTCCCACTAGACCACTGGTGTTAGGTGCTACTTACTTACTTTTTTGATTCAGGATTTGAAAACATTTGCTGGAAATGAGTTTGACTCTAAAAAATGGATAAACAATGCCTGGAGCTCTAGTGGAAACCAAGAGAAGGAGGTCAGTATTTGAATCTTTTGCAATGATTGATAACAGAAGATAAAATAATATTAAAGATTAGGTAAAGTATCATAGGCTAAGAAGCACATGCACATTTACCTTAATTTGAGGCTATAGTCACTGGAATATACACATAATTTAAAATCTGCTTATTGCCAGCTGCCTGATTGCAGGTGTGAAAAAGAGGCAAAAATTAAGTTATATTACTGATATATGTAGGTTCTTATCCTAAGTTATGATAAGATACAGCTATACTTTAAAGGATACTTGGTTTAAAAAAATAATAGTTTTTTATTTAATATTTTATTATTTCCTCCTGCTGGTGACTGCCAGTCACAGATTGGTGACTGAGGGCTCAAGGCAGACCTCCAGCTCGGTGGTCTGACCATAATCATAGCAGCAGCGACAGCAATGGATAAATCCTTAAGACAGTAGCAGTGGGTGCTCGTGGCTGATTAGATAGATATTGCTGGTGTCTTTATTCTAGCTGATCCCGCGGCTTTGCTCGCGCTCATGTACTTTGAAAATCTCATACAAACTTTGATCCCCTATTTTATCCCTTTGGGGGTAGAATTGATCAAAATCCTTTCTTAGCGGATGCCTACGTCATAACATCTACCTGCATGCCAAATTTCAGCCCGATCCGTCCAGTGGTTGGGGCTGTGTGTTGATAGATCACTATATATATATATAGTCAGTCACCTTTGAGTTATATATATTTAGATTTTTAATCTCCTAGTATACAGGGACCATTTACTTGGACATAGACATAGCCTAGGTTCAGATTTATGAAAGCAATTTTACTTTTATCATAATCTTTTATACTATTATTATTATAAGCCCTCCGGGTCCCACTGCTGGGCAAAGGCCCCTCCCCTTTCCCTCCACATGTAGCAATCCTGGGTTATGTTTGCCCAGTCCTATAAGAAAGCATCCAGCTCTCTGTAACTGTTTCAATATTCTTTTTCAGATTTTTGTTGCCAATGCAGTGAGTAGACTTCAACTGTACATGAAACAGTTGACAAATTCACTCGATGATACAACCACACTTGTAAGTATACAAATTGCAATACTAGCTACTACTTCCTACTAGCTATCAACCATATCTCATAACTAGCTACTTATAGTATAAAGACTCATAATAAGTGGACTGTAAAGTCCTTTCTATGAGTTATAATTATAACAATAAAGTTCTTTAAACCGAATACATTGCATATTATATGAAATATCTGGGTGACCGAGCTTTGCTCGGCTGCTTAATAACGCCATCTACTGAAGTATGATAATAATTTTATTATTACTCGCCATTAAGTGTCAGGGAGAGTTATATTTTTCAGTTGTTTATGTTTTTCATTGCCTTAAAAAAACGGATAAAAAATCATTTTCTAATAATTAATCCTAGCTAGATCGAATAATCGCCCCCGAAACTAGTGCATACCAAATTTCATAAAAATCGTTGAAGCTGTTTCCGTCAGGCGCACCACACACACACGGGATGCACCAGCTTTCAAATAAATCAAATCATCAAATTCGGTCCATCCCTCAAAAGGTTTTGAAGTTACAAACATAAAAAAACAAATACAGAAGAACTGAGGACACTCTCCTTTTTATGTAGTCACTTTAAAACGGCATGGCAGTAGTACTTCCCTGGACGAGCCCTTCACAAAGAGCTTTTATACTACTAAAGGTCTACACACCAAACCCGCCGGCTTTTCTGTATGGCTTGTTTTGTATGTTTTTGGGCATCCACACCACACCCGCCTGGTAAAGCCGGCGGGCCTATTAGGCACCTTAAACTCGATTACTAAGATTGGTTTTGTATGTACTCTTGTAGATAGTAACATCGATACCCCGCGTCATCCAAGAAGCAGCAGCTTTGCAAGAGCAAGGCTCCTCACTGCATCAACAGTTAATCACACTAGAGCAGAAAGTGCAGTCTGTGGAGGCACAGACCGGGAGCTCCATTGAAAGCCTGCAGAGAATTGATAAACTGAAGAGTCGGCTTGAGGTAACCATCTATTTCTGTTTTACAGTCATGTTTTGGTGTGTGTGTCTCCAGCTTCCTCATATTGAAAATGTAATTTCTATAAATGCCAATATTTAAAGCATAATTAGTGCACTCATAGATTTGAATCATAATTTAGCTGCCAAATAAACAACGATGCTATAAGCTTATAATAGTGTGTAAGCTGGAGTAACATGTCTCCAGCTGCCTCAGTCAGTGTGGGCAAACGGCTAATGATAGAGATATATAGTAAACGCAAGGATTTAGTACCAAACGAATTAGCGAGGTACCAAAAATTTCAGGTCTGTAGCTCGGAAACTCTTCGAGTTATAAGACTTGATCAACGTGTAAGCTGGAGTAACGATACGTGAAAAAGCATATGCTCGTTCTCTGGAATGGCTGGAGCTAGCAGGTTGCTTTAAGTCTCCAGATTTAGTACCAAACGAATTAGCGAGGTACCAAATATTTGAAGTGTTTCTGTTCAAAACTCTATGAGTTACAAGCTTTTCCAGCTTTTTTTGTTTGTCCAACTTGCACATGTTGGATCTCAGCAACCACAATAGGTACAGACTCGGTTGATGTCTCTGAACCGAGCTATGAATTAGTGCACTCGGTACCAAAAATTTGGAATCTCTAGGACAAGCAGTTCTGTTGTAATCAGCAAAATAACTAATATTATGATGAGTTACAGAATACCAGATAGTTCCATTTCGACCAGCCTTCAGTTGATAGTAGCTCTATCTCTGTCACTACAGCGAATGCGTCACACTCGTACCTACTGATGCAATCAAGGAATTTGAATATATCTGTCTGTATTCAAATTCCTTGGATGTTATTTTGCTGATTACAACAGAACTGCTTGTCCTAGAGATTCCAAATTTTTGGTACCGAGTGCACTAATTCATAGCTCGGTTCAGAGACATCAACCGAGTCTGTACCTATTGTGGTTGCTGAGATCCAACATGTGCAAGTTGGACAAACAAAAAAAGCTGGAAAAGCTTGTAACTCATAGAGTTTTGAACAGAAACACTTCAAATATTTGGTACCTCGCTAATTCGTTTGGTACTAAATCTGGAGACTTAAAGCAACCTGCTAGCTCCAGCCATTCCAGAGAACGAGCATATGCTTTTTCACGTATCGTTACTCCAGCTTACACGTTGATCAAGTCTTATAACTCGAAGAGTTTCCGAGCTACAGACCTGAAATTTTTGGTACCTCGCTAATTCGTTTGGTACTAAATCCTTGCGTTTACTATATATCTCTATCATTAGCCGTTTGCCCACACTGACTGAGGCAGCTGGAGACATGTTACTCCAGCTTACACACTATTATAAGCTTATAGCATCGTTGTTTATTTGGCAGCTAAATTATGATTCAAATCTATGAGTGCACTAATTATGCTTTAAATATTGGCATTTATAGAAATTACATTTTCAATATGAGGAAGCTGGAGACACACACACCATGTTTTGGTAAAATCAAATAAATCGCTCTCGTCAGTCCAGACAATTAGAGCTAGACGATAAGTATTTGTACAATTTCAATTTCATTTGGTTAGAGAGAGAGATATATGTAAGAGCGGGCTGGCTCGGGGGTTGTAAATGAAAGTATTCCGACATGGTAACTGAACTGTTTACTGATTTTTAGGTACACTGATTCGATACTACTACATAATTACTTAGCTAGGTACTATCTCGATGAGTGACAAACGAAAACTGTGTCTCCTTCACTTACAGCAGGCTATTTATACAAAAATGGCAATGCGCCATGACAACGTAGTCAACACAATGACTATAATCAATTTTACAATTTTATAAATACAATGTTATAATAATTCAAACTATAATTTTTAAGTGTAAATAGTTACAATTAATTAATCAAACATTGATACTCAGTATTCGACATCCTGCTAATACAAAGAAAGTTGTAAGTTAACAACTGAATATTCTAAAAATCACATCACAATAAAATATTAGTATTAAAAATAACAAGAGCTTTTTACAACAAGTTAATCATAACTAATTAAATAGTAAAATTTAACCAATAATCATATTATCAAATCACTTTTTGACTCTCAACTTTCGTGCGCGCTATCACGGCCATGCTGACGAGCGGCCCTTGCTGGGGCCAGCGAATTATCCGAGATCTGTAACCATAAAGAAACAAAAATTATTTTCCATGATGTCAATATTAGCTAGACTCAGAGGCGTTAAATGCTTGGTCTAGCAGAACTGACAAACTCAGAGGTCATCTCTGTGACTTGGTTTGACTAATAAATAACCATTTTGACCATGACCAAGGCCATTACATCAACTACAGCCATAACCAAGGCCATTTAAACCAGCTTCAGCCATAACCAAGGCTAAGAATAAGACCAATGGTTTAATCAAATTTTTAAATTCAGTCCTCTCACCTTTTGTTTACTTATTGCTATCACGGTCAGTTATTCAGTCCAATTTGGATTCGGCACCAATCGATAAGATTGTTCATGTGTAACTACAGTATTTTTGTCTTTCACTTTATATCTTTGACTATCAAAATCTATTATTACTTACTTTTTTAAGCTGTTTCGGCCATTCTGTTTTCGGCAAGGAATTTTTATCTAAATCAATATTGTCATTGGTCAGGCATAAGTATTTGTTCTGTTGCAGGTAGTGAGCAGCATTTACATAGTAGTTCTAAAGGAGAATACATATTCGGTGGCTTTAGATTTTGTATAAAATTTGCCTAGTTTGGTGATCCAAACTCAAGAATGCGTCAAGTGTGAGGCTGTGAAGTGGAATGATCTTTAGGGAGTGTATATTTACCGGAACGCATGTACAGTAATGGTTCGAAAACCTTCGTCAGATTTCAACTTGATTCATTCAACGTATCACGAGCACATATTACCTTTTGAAACTAGATAGTCGCAATACACTGAGTTAGAGAAAATAATGTTTTATCTTTTCGTAGTCAAAGTTCAAAATCACAGATCAATGATGTTTGACTGTTTATTTTGTCAACAAGATAATTTTTCACTCCTCTTACTCAAAAAGACCGTCATAGTAGCGTACCAAAGCGGGGATAAAATTGCGTTTTTTCAACTTGGGGGGAAAAGTTTTTTTTTTTGTAATTTTCGCGAAAACTTTTAAATATTTCTCTACTTGCAAATTGAATTGGTGACCGTAATATATTCAATTTTTACAACAGAAAAATACTATTTCGTTTTGAAATTTTATTATTATTATTTTTACTGTGTGTATACTGTTATTTTAGATTTTTTTTTTTTTTTTTATGATTTTATTTTTAACTCACTCTTGCTTTATATTTTATTTGCACGCTGTCTGTCTCCTGTAATTATTGTAACATTTAGCATGGTTTAGGTACTGTACATATCTGTGATTTTTAATTTAAATGTAATTGATGTTGGAGATTCAAATAAATAATTAAAAACAAATATCATTCATCGCTAATCCAATCATACTCTTTTTTTTTTTATTTGAAGTTCGTTAGAAAAAATAGTTTAAATAATTTTGACTAGTTCACCCTTATAGTATTTGAGAGTGGGAAGAATCGATTCATCACTAGGGGAACGCTGCCAACTGTACTCGCATCAGTGTGCAATTTAGTCTCAGCCTTCGCAGAGGGATCATATTATATAGCTAACACTGGCTTCTCTACTAGCCTCTGTCTACTAACGTCTTTTATTTTATTTAATAAAGGGCGTGCTATCATGGACGTGTCACCGAAAACAACGATTCCTTTTACAGCGAGACCCAGCTACCGAAATCTACAATTGCGTCTACCGTCAAATCGTTACTCAAAGCCTTTTGTTAAATTTAAAGAGTCACATTCGATTAATTGCCTACTTCTAGTCTAGAAAAACAGGTAGGGAATCATCCGCAGAATGCCCTAGCTTCTTACATTTAGAGCAATTTATGAAGGCTTTAGACATTCGGAAAAAAGTGCCTTTTTCTTTACAATTGAAGCAAAACAGCATGTTCGGACTGTATTTAACTGTATAACTCTATTTGGCTTTCACTTTTAACTGCTTTTAATTTTAGCTTTAGGTAATAACTTTAACTACCAAGCTACGAACTTTAACAATCAAGCTATTCATGTGAACCTTTTACCCTCCTAGTAAACCTCCTAGTAAACCTCCTAGTAAACCTCCTAGTAAACCAACTAGTAAACCTCCTAGTAAACCAACTAGTAAACCTCCTAGTATACCAACTAGTTAACCTCCTAGTTAACCTTCTAGTTAACCTCCTAGTTAACCTCCTAGTTAACCTCCAAGTTAACCTCCAAGTTAACCTCCAAGTTAACCTCCAAGTTAACCTCATGTAACCCTCTGATTTAACCTTCTGATTTAACCTTCTAATTTTAAGTCTAATTTTAACCTTCTAATTTTGACATTCCAATTTTAACTTTAACTTCACAATAACGTCAAAACTTTAACTTCAAAACTTTAACTTCAAAACTTTAACTTCAAAACTTTAACTTCAAAACTTTAACTTCAAAACTTTAACTTCAAAACTTTAACTTCAAAACTTTAACTTCAAAACTTTAACTTCAAAACTTTAACTTCTAAACTTTAACTTCTAAACTTTAACTTCTAAACTTTAACTTCTAAACTTTAACTTCTAAACTTTAACTTCTAAACTTTAACTTCTAAACTGAAACTTTAACAGAAAAACAACTTAACCTTTAACCTTAACTAAAAAAACTTAAACTTTAACCTTAACTGCACAGAGCTTTATAACTTTAACCTTAACTGGCTAATCTTCAACTTTAACTGCAAAAAAACTTTTAACTTTAACTGCAAAATCTTTTAACTTTAACTGCAAAATCTTTTAACTTTAACTGCAAAATCTTTTAACTTTAACTGCAAAATCTTTTAACTTTAACTGCAAAATCTTTTAACTTTAACTGCAAAATCTTTTAACTTTAACTGCAAAATCTTTTAACTTTAACTGCAAAATCTTTTAACTTTAACTGCAAAATCTTTTAACTTTAACTGCAAAATCTAGTAACTTTAAAAAGCATTCATTCTGTCACATAATTATGTCTAAATATTCTATAATAAAAGATCACAGATTTTCTTCTTATAGTAAGTTTACGCTTGTTCCAACCCTATCCGACCCATCTCGAGTAAAAGAACAAGCAAGAAACGTCTCGGCGGGGTAATTTCTTTTCGCGACTGCTATCTTTTTACAATCATATTCTTATAATTCCAATTTACAATAAAATTCCGTAAATAGCTAAGTACTTTGTTTAAAACTAACTTCAATTCGCTCGGCTATACTGAACCAAAATAAAAATCTACTTTTAATATTAAATCAATATAGAGACTTTACAAAGTACTTACTTATTAAAACAAACTTAAGTTTTACTTTTGAATGTAGGAGTAATACTGGATAGTAACCTCGTATGAAACAAACACCTTGACTTTAATAACAGACATCATTATCAACTTTTAAACTTTATCTGTAACTCCTAGCTGTAACTCATTTTCCTACTTGCCCAAACGATCACGCTCTCGTTCCAGTTCCTTATCCTGCTCCAGAACATTCCTATCGCTGGGACGTTTGCGTTGCTGGCTGCGGCTGCAGCCTCGCTGTCCGCGGCGGCGCTAACGCTGGCTTGCCCTCGTTGTACCTCCTATACGCGACGCGACCGACTCCGTTGAGTAGGCGTCGAGGGTCGTCATTGTAGGGTGGCATTGTCTGGAACTCGAGACTTTAGGCGTTAATGCTATCCAAGAAGAGAACACTAAAATTTTGTGGCGGGCTTAGCAATAAAACAGAGAAAAATCTAAATCGAGGGTATCTCGTAAGCGTGGTATCACAAAGTTTCATCCGCTAGTAAGTCAACAAGACATAGTTACGAAACACTGGGACACGTTTTTGTTTTCTTCTATATATTTTTTTTTAAACTACCTTCTACAAATGTTCCTAGCAAAATTTTCTTTAAATTGGCACCAATACAAAAAAAAAGTATATTAAATCAATTTAATTCCTGTATAATTACGTTTTCTACTTTCTAAAAGGGCAATAAAATAAAATTGGATTTTTGCAGATTTTACACTCTATTCTTACAATCTTGGTTTACACCATTCCTCTATTGTGATTTTATGCTCATAAGATCATAATTAGGTAAAAAAAAAGTTCACTTAGCATGCGGGTATTCGTAATTTTTCTCCTGAACATCATTTGTTCCAACAGTGCAACCTGGCTGCGAAGTAGGGCAACTCCATCATCCACGTTCCCGATTCGAGGCGTTGGCAGGGTAGGCGGCGAGTAGGTCGATGGATCAGGCTTTGGCTCGGGTTCTTCCCTTTCTTCTGATGTAAGAGCGGGCTGGCTCGGGGGTTGTAAATGAAAGTATTCCGACATGGTAACTGAACTGTTTACTGATTTTTAGGTACACTGATTCGATACTACTACATAATTACTTAGCTAGGTACTATCTCGATGAGTGACAAACGAAAACTGTGTCTCCTTCACTTACAGCAGGCTATTTATACAAAAATGGCAATGCGCCATGACAACGTAGTCAACACAATGACTATAATCAATTTTACAATTTTATAAATACAATGTTATAATAATTCAAACTATAATTTTTAAGTGTAAATAGTTACAATTAATTAATCAAACATTGATACTCAGTATTCGACATCCTGCTAATACAAAGAAAGTTGTAAGTTAACAACTGAATATTCTAAAAATCACATCACAATAAAATATTAGTATTAAAAATAACAAGAGCTTTTTACAACAAGTTAATCATAACTAATTAAATAGTAAAATTTAACCAATAATCATATTATCAAATCACTTTTTGACTCTCAACTTTCGTGCGCGCTATCATATATATATGTTACATACATTACATTAAATTCACAAGTATGTAAGTCAAAAGCTAGGTGCCAGTTTCGATCGAAGCCTCGAAGAAAATTTCGTTTTGTATGATCGTCGTAATAAGGATCATACAAATGTCTTTGTTGTTGCAAAACCTTGCTATTTTACTATTCTTGTCAGGATGCAGCATGTACACTCAAAGAAGCGGACAAATGGGTAGCGCTGACGGTGGAGCTTGATGACTTGCTGGAGACGGGGGTGCCAACGCAGCGAGAACCACTGACTGAACTAGCTGGAAAAGTCGCTGCTATGACGCAGAGCCTTGAGGTAACCCTGGAAAAATTATTGCTGCCCATGGCCGCTTGCAAACCAAGCTTAGCTGTCATAGCTGACGCAGCTTTCCATATCATACTTGTGCGACTGAGAACTAAGCTATGTAAACTAACTAATATGCGAAGCTAAGTTACTTGGGTCTCCTCCTTGTTGTGTCTCCTACTTGTGTTTGTATGGTATACCTCCCAACTTCCCCGCCCCCCCTTACCTCTTCGCACATCCTTAAGGATAAAGATACTTTATTGCTTATGGAAAACTAGGTATTAATTTGGTGTTAGGGGTTAGAATTTTTTGTCTCTAGTCCAGCCTGACGGCATATAAACCTTCGCAGGTGCTGACTGAGCTTTAGCTTGGTGGGCCAAACTATGCACGACACATGTAACATGTGTCGTGCATAGTTTGGTTTAGGTTATTTTGGTCTGCAGCCCAAAGTTTGGTCACCATCACCATCCAAGTGACGCATACGCATAGGATCTAGGATATTATTGTTTTTGGGCTTCTGCAAAACGTGGGGTCACTCTCACGAATGCTAGTGAAAGGTAACTTAATTCCCTCTCTCACACACACACACTGTGTGAACAATAGTGTGTGAGAGAGAGAGAGACAATAACGATTAGCGTTATTACTGGTTTGATGAATAAAGTAGGTGTTGTAATAATCAATTATTGATATTGACAGCCTTCACGGCTCAGTTGGTAGTAGCTCTGCTTTCTGCGCCGTAGGCCGTGGGTTCAATTCCCACCAAGATCAAACATTTTCGTTTAATAGATCAGTTCTCTTGTCTGGGTGAGTACTTTAAGTACATATTTATAAAAAGAATGTACACATGTATTACATCAGCTATCTGGTTTCTATAATAAGCTTGGGCTTAGTTTGGTGCTAGATAGTGCTGTGTGGAAAGTCCACCAATATTTATTTATTGTTTGTCGCTTCAGGTGCTCAGCGACGCTCCAGACTACGATCGCAAGAAGCTGCAACTAGAGACGCTTTACAATAGACTGGAAGCGGCCTTGAGCCCGCCGCTGATAGAGGCGCTTACAAAAATGGATGCTGGTAAGATCCAAATCAGAGTCAAACCAAACAAAACAGCCCTTATTCACTTCAATCATAAGAATCGTGATTGAACTAACTCGTCTGGCTGCCTTTTACTGCTGTGGCGTTACTGAGTTTCGGTTTGATTACTGGCACATGGCTTAACGTCGGCCGATTCAGGCGGTCGTTCTCGGACGAAAGTATTATTTTGGTACCTACCCAAGCAACCTGTATAACAATTCGTAAACGCGTCATTCGAAATTCTTTCGTAAGCCCATGTGCTATTGCAGATCGCACAGCTACCTACGTGGCGGTATTCCAAGGCATGTCGCGCATGATGTCTGTCTGCCGCTGCTGGCGCCGGGCGGCCGCGGCGCGCCTGTCCGCCGCTTGGCAGCGACTGGAGGCGCATTCGGTGCCAGCCCTGAGCCGTCTGCTGGTCGGCGAGGCTACTAAACAGGTTACTCATAATGACAGTCAGAACAACTTCGCACAGCTGCCTACGTGGCGGTATTTATAAAATAATAAATACATAATGCTGGACAATCCACACAGCACCATCTAGCCCCAAAGTAAGCTACTCAAAGCTTGTGTTATGGGCACTAGATAACTGATATATTTAATACATTATATACTTACATAGATATTCTTATTTTATTATGCATAGAAAACACCCAGACCAACGGAACAAATTTCTGCAGATCGTACAAATTTGTTCCGAGGCGGGAATCGAACCCGCAACCTCTTGCGTCGCGGACGGACTCTCGCCCGCTGCGCCACTGAGGTCTTCAATTCCAAGGCATTTCTGTCTGATGGGTCTTTTAGTCAGTTTTTTCTTGAAAGAGTTATAACATACACAGTAATATATTTGTGTTTTTTTTATACTGAATAACTAGTCCTTTGACTACAACCTCAACTGATGGTAAGCGAAGATGTAGCATACGTTGGAGCAGAACGGTCTAGAAGACACCTGTTCCCTCTTGCCGTGAAGAGACTCATATTATAATGGTCAGGAAAAACAGACGACGGCGGCAATGAGTACTACTCTTTAACTTTTAACACTCGTACCTAACTATCACCACGCCTTTTTTGCCCCCAAGCAGCAACGCTGTGTTTCGGTTCGAAGAGTGTGGTCGCCGGTGTAATCACAGACGCATGAGGCTTAACATCTTTATGCCTCAAGTTGATGGACGCAGGGCAGTGCATCGTAAGGCACGTTCATATCGTGCGTGACTTACGAGGCAATGCTTTGTATATAGGTGATGGTTACTACTTAAAATCAGGTGGGCCATGTGCTTGTTCCATCAGCTAGTTGTATAAAAAAAACCTTTTATGAATAACAGGTGGACTGGCTTATGAATGTATTGAAGTCGGAACGGCCGTTGGCTGAGCTAGTGAGGTTGTACACTGACTTGTTGCTCTCACTTGAGCCTTCACCGTCAAAGGTGAGTGTTTTATATTATTTTAAACTAACAATCCGCCCGAGCGCTCCTGCTTCTCACGGGTGCACATATCATGCATGTAATACATAATATAAACCTTCCTCTTGAATTACTCTAACTAGTAAAAAACCGCATCAAAATCCGTTGCGTAGTTTTAAAGATTTAAGTTTCCGGTGACAGCGGCTCGCAATTTCGAGGTGCGATTGGCTATTATTTCATTTTATTTCATTTCGGGGAGGTTGTTTGAAAGAATAACTCTAAAGAAACACGCATACATACTGTTCGAACTCAAATAATACAATAATATAAGGTAAATGTGCCCGAATCAGAAATCATTTTGGTATTAGGTAAACGTAAGACCAAAAATACTAATACCAAAATGATTTCTGATTCGGGCACATTTACCTTATATTATTTGTGTTCGAACAGTATTTATGCGTGTTTCTTTAGAGTTATTCTTTCAAACAACCTCCCCGAAATGAAATAAAATTAAATAATAGCCAATCGCCCCTCGAAATTGCGAGCCGCTGTCACCAGAGCCTTAAGCATGCATAGGGATATAGGGACAGAGAAAGCGACTTTGTTTTATACTATGTAGTGATTAACCTATACTGTCCCATTTCTGTTTATTTCCTTCGGCACTACCGATTGGCGCTACTAGTAGAGTGAAGGGAAGTTTTACTTTCCCGTTACACTACTATTCTTATTGGCTGATAAAACGTGTATTATAAATATTTCCGTAGATATTTGGGGAGACCTTTGCCCAGCAGTGGGACATAAATGGCTTAAAATAATTCCTCATTAACAATGGCACTACTCTAAGATGAGACTGCAAAAGACATTTACAAAGCCGAACCATTAAAAGTTATCTTCCAGCAAACCTTTGAGGCACAGAGAAAGGTTGAAACACATACATACTAAAAAAAAGATATGAATGTGGATGGATATAGGAGTAGAGGAAGGCCAAAGAAAAGATATCTGATGGTCTGTGTGAAAGCCATCCTCATGGGTAAGAAAGGAGTGACTACTGAGATGATGGATGATAAAAGGAAGTGGAGTGAAATAGCCTGTTGTGTCGACCCCACATGTAGTGGGGTAAGGGCAGGAACTGAAAAAACTGAAACAACTGAAACAGCTTCACGACTTTGATCCCCAGGCACGGTAGATATCCCTTCAGATCTCCCAGTACCAAGTAGGTACTAATTCAAGATTCTTTGAGGATGTCTAAGGGGGGTAGTCAGAGGTACGTCCAAACATTACATTTGGCACATACCCACATTTTGCAGTAGTTAGTATTCCATACGTGACAGGTTGCAAGCCCATCGCCGCTGTTAGAATACTAACTGGTTTCCTCACGATGTTTTCCTTCACCGTTTAAGAGCACTGGCATTGCGCCCATAAATTTTCCGATAGAAAAATCCATTGGTGCACGACCGGATTCGAACCTGCGACCTTACGATCGGAAGGTGGGGTCACTCCCACTAGACCACCGGTGCTCTTAGGAACTGATGATAATAATAACCGGGCAGGAACTGATGATAATAATTAATTAATTCTAGGTAACAAGTGCGGCTGTGAAGCTGATAACGGGCCCGGACGACGGCATTAATTTTCTCACCGATCTAAGGAGAGATATTGATGAGTTTGTGAGCAGCATCCGAAGCATTCTTGATGCGCCACGATGCAAAAATGGCAAGTTCATAAAAGATTCTGGTGTTAAGTGGTAACCATCACCTATAATAAAGCATTACCTCGTAAGTCGCGCACGATAGGAACGTGCCTTACGCACTGCCCTGCGTCCATCAACTTAAGGCATACAGATGTAAAGCCTCATGTGCCTGTAATTACACCGGCGACCACACTCTTCAAACGGAAACAGCAAGTGCTTGACGGCAAAAAAGGTGTTGTGGTAATACATCCCCAGAGGAGCCCTTCACAAAAGTCTCTACTACTCATAAAATTGTGGAATGACAACCAATATTTATATAAAAAAACTGAAAACTGAAAACAGCTTCACGACTTTGATCCCCAGGCACGGTAGATATCCCTTCAGATCTCCCAGTACCAAGTACTAACTCAAGATTCTTTGAGGATGTCTAAGGAGGTTAGTCAGAGGTACGTTCAAACATTTCATTTGGCACATACCCACATTTTGCAGTAGTTAGTATTCCATACGTGACAGGTTGCAAGCCCATCGCCGCTGTTAGAATACTAACTGGTTTCCTCACGATGTTTTCCTTCACCGTTTAAGAGCACTGGCATTGCGCACATAAATTTTTCGATAGAAAAATCCATTGGTGCACGACCGGATTCGAACCTGCGACCTTACGATCGGAAGGCGGGGTCACTCCCACTAGACCACCGGTGCTCTACTATATTTATGTATTTCTGACATATTATACCTAACGACAGTTCTCCTTATTTCGACAGAAAATCTTTATCCGCCTACGGTGCGCGAGTTTGCAAGGGCAGCCTACGCGCCCTTACGGGAGCTTCTACCCAAATACACGGAATTTCAGAACCAATTGTTGCTTGAAAACCTCAACGATCCTGCGCTGAAACAGGTAGCTATTAACAAAGATTCGTATATAAAGTACTAGCGACCCGCCCGCGCGCCCCTGCTTCGCACGGGTGCACATATCATGCATGTATTATACATATAAACCTTCCTCTTGAATCACTCTATCTATAAAAAAAAAACCGCATCAAAATCCGTTGCGTAGTTTTAAAGATTTAAGCATACATAGGGACATGG
Organism: Plemyria rubiginata; assembly: GCA_963576535.1. Taxonomy (NCBI): domain Eukaryota; kingdom Metazoa; phylum Arthropoda; class Insecta; order Lepidoptera; family Geometridae; genus Plemyria; species Plemyria rubiginata. Next base: position 2,998,607 of record OY754905.1, read on the forward strand.
GAATATACAGACAGAGAAAGCGACTTTGTTTTATACTATGTAGTGATTGGTCAAACAATCCCTGGAGATAGTACTTAAGAGTACTAAGTTAAGAGTAACACATCATTGAGCAACCATGTAAATGCTCTCCATCACAGGCGCGGTGCGATAATAATGTTTGGACTTTCCTACATCCCAACGCGCGTCCTTATCGCATTTGTGTGTGTATTACAATTTGAGTGGGCAAGAGTGAATAAGTGTCTTCTTGACCGTTCTGTTCGATCGTTGGCTACATCATCGCTTATCACCAGGCGAGATCGTAGCCAAAGAACAGTCTATTGGTTACTACAATAAATACCCACACGCGACAGTATTTTTTGAAACTTCTGCGAATGTTATCGTTTTCTATTTAAAACTGTTTGTGTGTGTGTGTGTTTTTGTTCCAAAATAAACTTATTGAAAATAGTGTGTAATTTAAGTATAGATGTATATGTATGTTCCTTTAGGAGGATATACTGGAGCACGCGCGAGCTATCCTTCACTTGGCAGAACGCTGTGAGTCTTGGCTTGCGAACGCACACAGCCGAGGGAGGAAGTTAGCGGGAATCGCTGTGCATACACACCATATGCCAGCTGTTGAGGTAAGCTTTTACCCGTTTCGCAATTAATGCTGTGGACCCCTGCTGCCAAAGTAAAAACAATGAAGTTAAAACCTGCATTCAGATTCACCTAGCTTTAACGGGGACAACTGCTGGTACCTCTCGTTTGCACATTTTAAACGATATGAAATCACTTAACTCATTTTGGAAAAAACGCAACAACCAAAGTTGAAAAAAACACAAAACAACAGATTTACGACTGATCCTTATGCTCGGTAGATATTCCTTCAGATCTCACTAGTACCAAGTAGTAACTAGTGGCTCTGGGAGCTGTAGACCTCGCGAGCATACTAAAAGTGAGCTATTTGAGGAATGTAATGTGCAAGTGCATTTTCCGTTTTGTGATTTTTTTGATCTTATGATTTTTTTTGCATCATCTTGTGTAGAATGAGGTCCTTTGTGTTTCTCTCAAATTTGATTGAAAACCATTAATTGTTTGATGAGCTATCCTGTTCATCATGCTGAAGATCCTTATCAGATCTTCGCCAAACTTTTATGAGACCAACTTATAGTTACTACCTTTCAAATAAAAAAAGAATCCAGGAGATATCCAGTATATCAAATAGCCCCCTTTTTGCCCTTTTTTTGGGGGAAGTACCCCTCCAATCAAAAATCCCCGACGACAAAAAAAAATCTAATAAGTCATATAACCTGTGTACCTAGTTTCGTCTAGATCGGTTGAAAAATGCGACCTGTAGAGGAGAACAGACAGACAGGCAGACATCCGGACAAATGCATTTTTGGCCAATGTGGAAACTGAGCCGCTTCGCTCGCTTCGCTCGCTCGGTCAACTAAAGATTCTTTTAGGATGTCTAAGGGGGTAGTGAGAGGTACGTCAAAACATTACATTACGTGATAGGTTGCAAGCCCATCGTCGCTGTTAGAATACTAACTGGTTTCCTCACGTTGTTTTTCTTCACCGTTTAAGACCATTGGCAAGCAAAAAGCAAAAATCCATTGGTGCACGACCGGATTCGAACCTGCAACCTTACGATCGGAAGGCGGGGTCACTCCCACTAGACCACCGGTCTCTTTTTTCGGCCACTGAACAGCCGTAAATAAAAGAACGTTTCATTTGAATTGGCACTGATTTTGAATACAGAACTTTATGAAGACATTCTCGTCGCACATATGGTCACTTTTTTGGGCACATATAACTGGTCTCTTTTTTTTGGCCACTGAACAGCCATAAATAAAAGAACGTTTCATTTGAATTGACACTGATTTTGAATACAGAACTTTATGAAGACATTCTCGTCGCACATATCGTCGCACAGCCGACGCGTGGAGGCGCGCTTCCTCGCGGCGGTGTCGGCGGGCCAGGCGGCGGGCGTTCTCTCCGACACATTCCCGGCGGCGTTGGCGCTGCAGACGGCTGCGGCAATGTCTCTGGACGCAATGGCACGCCATTTGGTCGGCGCTCAGGAAGATGGTAACTAAAATAAAATAAATAATGCTGGACAATCCACACAACATCATCTAGCCCCAAAGTAAGCTACCTACTCAAAGCTTGTGTTATGGGTACTAGATAGCTGATATTTTTAATACATTATATACTTACATAGATATATATTTTTTATTATACATAAACACCCAGACCAACGGAACAAATTTCTGCAGATCATACACAAGTTTGTTCCGAGGCGGGAATCGAACCCGCAACCTCTTGCGTCGCAGGTGGACTCTCGACCGCGCCGCCACTGAGGTCGTCAGACTTACCGTGTTTTTTTTTTACAAATATGTTATTTAGATATTGGTGGCTGGCATTATGCACATACATTTTTCGATAAGAAAAATCCATTGGTGCCGACCGGCGGCGGCTTGATTACGCTAATGTCTGGCTATCAAGATGGCTTTCAGTTTGACATTTGATTCCCATACAGTAATTAGCAACTTATAGGATGAATGGGAATCAAATGTCAAACTGAGAGCCATCTCGATAGCCAGACATTAGCGTAATCGGGCCGCCGCCGGTCCGTAGCTATCTCCTTCCAATTTTTGAAATGTGGATGATGATGATGGAGTTCTAATAGCCGCTGGTTCGGTCGAACCTGCGACCTTACGATCGGAAAGCGTATCACTCCTACTAGACCTGACTTACCGGTAGTAACCTGATATAGCTCCCAGAATTAGCCAATTCAAGTGGTTCAATGTGGCATTCATTATGGCGCCACTGAAAACCAGCGCTGCATGGACTTGAGCCCATACAGCAAATACTGAGTGATATCCTTTTTTGACTTTAAGCAAATTTCAACAGCTCTTCTGTAAATTTAAATATTTAATGGACAAAATAATGATTTTTCTATCTTAATGGGCACTCGGCATGTCATATAGTTCGAAAAACTAACAACCGCTTGGGAATAAGTTATACAGGGTGTCCGGAAAGTCGATGCAAAGGCGTGAGGGGGGGGGTCTAGGTCAAGTCGTTACGCATCTATTCAGGCTAGATTACCTTAGTCCAATGTCGTCGAATTCCGAGTTATCATATATCCATGATTTTTTAAAAATTTAACAACAAGTAAAAAATTTATAAACAAAAAAGAAAAAAAAAATTACTGAGGTGACCTACCGCCCCCCTCACGGCTTTGCATCGACCTTCCGGACACCCTGTATAATTTTTTTTCATAATAAGGCATCGTTTAAAATATGGGTATTTTAAAACATAATATAATATAGTTCCAGCACCCAAGGGCTTGCCACCGCTAGAAGATATTTGCATGCTTCTGTGTGAGGGAGACAGCAGCCGACAGAAGATGCAAGCTGTCAATAAAACGGAGACTCCGCCCTCTGTGGCTGCGCTGCGCCGCACCACTACGCAACTGCAGTCGCTGGCGCGAGCTATACTGCGACAACCCGTCGACTCACAACTAGGTATAACCACAAAAATATTACAGTGCAGGTATTAATAATAAATAATAATAATAATAAATAAATAATGCTGGACAATCCACACAGCACCATCTAGCCCCAAAGTAAGCTACTCAAAGCTTGTGTTATGGGTACTATTTGACTGATATATTTAATACATTATATACTTACATAGATAGATATTTTTTATTATATACATAGAAAACACCCAGACCAACGGAACAAATTTCTGCAGATCGTACACAAATTTGTTCCGAGGCGGGAATCGAACCCGCAACCTCTAGCGTCGCAGGCGGACTCTCGCCCGCTGCGCCACAGAGGTCGTCGTTATATTACATTGTAACGAGGATCATACAAAAGAGCGGTAGATACCAAGCCGAGTTTGTTGCCAGGGCCCGTGCCACCATCTCTTGAAGCATTATTATTCCAATATTACTTTTATGTCAATGTCTTATATCAACTGCATAGTCAGCTTTATGATCAAAAAGTAAAGTTTTATTGAAATAATAATGCTTCAAGAGATGGTGGTACGGGCCCCGTTCTTCTCGGCTTTGGTCGCGTGGAACTGGTACCTAGAGTCACCTAATTTTAAGACGTTTCAAGGTGATCCTTGTGATTTTATTGCATAAAGATTTTTGACTTTGACTTTGAATTAAAACCATTTATTGCATACTTTTTCAAGAAAAAAACGACTTCAAATACACTGGAAAATACACTCATAAACTACTTGTCAGATCTGTCTTAAATTAACTATGTAAATGGGGCCACTGCTTTCAATTAAAAAAAGAATCGTCAGAATCCACCTCCCAGTAAAAAATTATGAGGTAACAAACATAATAAAACATTTGAATATTCTTCCTTCATTCCATTTCTGATGAATTTCAGATAAGATTTCACAATTGCCTGTTTGGAGCAACAACGATGCCTTTACCACTGATTTGCCGGACTTTGCGTTGTCGCCACAAGAGTACATTACTGAGGTAAGTGAGACACAGACTAATTGTAATTGGTGGTTTGTACCCGAAATGAGAACGATGTTACAAATTATACACCATTATTTTGAACTACCAAAAAAAAAATAAGGACTGATTTAGCAGAGGCTACTAATGATAATAGCATGATCAAAACTTATTTTTCAACTTTTTTGGTATTTTTTTTTAGTTTTTAGGCAAAAACTGGATCAATTTTATGGGCACAGTACTAGAAAATACTTCTCAGGTCAACCTCATACACAATGCGTAGGGAACAATTTTTGTAACATTTATCGCGTTTTTGGCTAAAAACAAACCTCGATAACTTGGTGGTAGAGAGATATTTAAAAATTCTGACGGCGCTAATATCATTATGTACTTTTTTTATAGTTACAAAATGGTGGTGTACAAGAAGCTGGTAAAAAAATCGTTAATTGTTCAGAAAGGTGACTTATATTAAGCCTCATGGGTCTGTTATTACACCGGCAGCCACACTCACACCAAAACACTGCTACGCTGCTTGGCGGCAAAAAATGCGTGGTGGTAGTACTACCATGGACGAGCCCTTCACAAAGAGCTCTTCTACTATTTAATTTGTACACTTGTGTTCTAGATCGGTCAGTATCTGATGACGCTACCACAGCATCTGGAGTTACACGTGTCAGAGAAACAATCTCCCTGGCAGTTCCTTACAGACGTGAGTGTACCATTTCATATGACATCTGTAACATCTTTCCTACTAATATTGTAAACGCGAAAGTTTGTAAGTATGGATGGATGGGTGTTTGTTACTCTTTCACGCCGGAACAGCTGAACGGATCTGGATGAAACTTGGTAGAGAGATAGATTATAGTCTGGAATAGCACATAGGCTACTTTTTGTCCCGTGGGAATACCAGGATTTGAATCTCCGCGGGGCGCAACTAGTAATAAATAAAATTTTGAATTTGAATTTAATTTAATTGTATTTCTTCAATGTAGCTGAAGTTTACTCAATGTAGCTCTGCCTTCTGCCGTGCGTTCGATCCCAACAGGCCCACAGATAACAAACCTTTGTGTATGAACATAGATGTTTGTTCATTGTTTAGATGCTATCATGTATTATAAGTATTTACAAATAAAAAATGTTAAAAATTATTATATCAGATAAGTGGTTCCTATAGAAAGTCATCGACAGGTTATTTTAGATTTTAGTTTATTTTCAATTTTTTTTTCTAGGTATGCGTGCATACATGTGACTTATACGCCGAGAAGATATTGACCATCAAAAATATGGATGAGCTAGGCACTAAGCGTTGCCTTACCGACATAAGTAAGTAGAATAGAATACAAAAAAGGTATACTAATGTTAGGGAAAAGAGTTACGTTGTGTCAACTTGAGGCATACAGATGTTAACCATCATGTGTCTGTAATTACACCGACAACCACACTCTTCAAACCGAAACATAGCGACGTTGCTGGGCAGCAAAAAGGCGTGGTGGTAGTACTTCCCCGGACGAGCCCTACACAAAGTGCTCTGCTACTCTTAAAAATCGATCTCCGTTCTCAGCATACCTCGCCAGCGTGGTAGAAGACCTAGGGTCGAGCATCACGCCTTCGCTGAAGAGACTCGAGACATCCCTACGAGCCTCCACGCCAGTCCCACCCGCAGAATTACAATAACTTTATCTAATGGATCCCACAGCCACAATATTTATAAGATCATAAGATTTTGTATTGTAGTATTCCATTAACGGTATTTTTTATACGTGCAGTTATATTGTGTGGTTATTTAGTCGTAATATATATAGCGCTAGCTGGATGTGTCTGCGAATTTCTCATTTTTAAGGTGTTGACAACACTTAATGTACCTCTCGCTCACAAGATTCGACATTTAGAAAAATATAAAATCACTGATCCCAATTTCGAAAAATCGCAAACATCCATTTTGTGCGCAATCACATTGCACAGAGTTTGGTATAAAATCATTTTCATAGATGCAAGTTTTTCTTCTTAAAAGCTTGCTTTTCTAGTTTTCGTACATAAGCAAACTTTTGAATAGGAAAACTTGTATCGATCCAAATGAAATTTTTACTAAAATGTGCGCAATGTGCACACAAAATGCATTTTTCGAAAATGGCATTATATCTTTCAACAAGTTAAAACGTGCGAGCGATATTCACGTTAGCTCTTGTATTCGCCTTAATTGTAACTATGTATTTATTTGTACGGGGGCTGACATATTCTGATTGCTACGTAGGCTAGATGTAGGTAACGTAATAAAATGGTTCCATAAATCCCCCTTTTCAGAGCCCACTAGTGCCCTTAGTAGGTGACGCGAGTTAAATCCATGTTTACGATAGATGTTTAGGACATTTACCAATCAAAAATATACAATTGATTTTGACTTAATAATAAATGTGTGACATTCAACTTGTAGACTTTTAGCAAAAATTTATGTATTTTTAATCTATTATTCTGTATAAATACTTTAAGTATATCTGTTTTGAGAATCAATAAAAAAGTGATTAATACAAAAATCTTTTTATTCACTCATCCATCCGTGAATTCAGATTATACCTAAGAAATAAACAAAGTCAAAAATTTTCTTTTGCAAGGTTATAACTAAAGTACCAAAAGATGAGATAGAAAATAGTTATAGACTCCCAACAACCCTCCATGTACGGTATAATAATATATCCCTTCGGATCCCTTTTTACCAAGTAAGTACCCATTGAAGGTTCTTTGAGGAAGTCGTCCAGTCAGAGGCACGACCAAATATATTTATTAAACATTTGCAACATTTCTCAGTGGTTGTTAGAACATAGGTAGGTGACAAGTCCTTTTGTAAGAAAGTGCAGGACATTACGAATGATGCATAAGAATGTAAATGACGAATTAATATAAATAAATAAATATTTTAATATTAAATTATAAAGTGGCGAAAACTGAACGTGTGTGAACATTGCGAATATATTTTGTGAATAGAATAAGTTTTTAACAACATTTCACAGTGGTTGTTATTTCATGGGCGACAAGTCCTTTTGTAAAAAAAAGTGTAGGACATGACGAATGATGCGAAATGACTATTTTAGTTTAATATTACATTATACAGTAGCGAAAACTGAACATGTGTGAGCATTGCGAATATATTTTGTGCCTAGCTTTCCAACAGCCTATTTCAAAAGTCGTAGGTATATCCCACGTTGTTTGCCCCCTTTCGGGCATATTATAGTGTAATATACAATAAAGGACACCAAAATGCAAATACAAATATGCTAAGATCTGTGCTAAGATGGTTTGGGCATGTAGAGATGATGAATGAAAGAAGATTGACGAAAAAGGTGCATCAGGCGAGTGTGAATGGGAAGATGTTGGGAGATGAAGACCTCGGCGGACCTATCTAGATCAGATAGCAGATGTTCTAAAGAAAGGACAGGTCAAGAGTACCCTTAACCGACGAGCATGTATGAAGAATGTTATGAGAGTGAATGAAGCGAAAGAGGTATGTCAGGATCGTAGCAAGAGGAAATCCGTGGTCTCTGCCTACCGCTACGGGAAATAGGCGTGATTTTATGTATGTATGTATGTACGTATACTGGCACATACATACCTTATACACACAATTGCTTTGCGTCAATATGAGGTGTCGCTAACATTTCTTGCTAACAAATAAATATGGTTTTAAGAAGATTAACTCAGATGCGAGAGACGTAATAACAGCTTCTATACGCGGAAAAAGTAAAACAACTTAGGGATAAACTCGCCTTTGTACAAACCTATTTTGTGAGATTTGTCACAAATCTTTTGTGTCATAACATTAAATAAATTTTTTATTATTTATCTTTGCAATCACACACACTAATATCATAAATGTGAAAGTTTGGATGTTTGTTACTCAATAACGCCAGAACGGCTGAACAGATTTTGATGAAATTTAGATATGTGATTTGTGGTATTGGATTATAGGTAGAAAAGATAGATTATAGTCTAGAATAGCACAGGCTACTTTTTATCCCGTGGGAATACCAGGATTTAAAAATACGGGGGTGAAACCGCGGGGCGCAGCGAGTAGCTAATAAATGACTTCTTATTTTTCTATGGTTCTTTTGTCGTAAGGATAATTCCACTCTGTAAATAAAAAACAAAAATTATCGTATTTTTCTAATGTTTCTTTTATCATGAGGCTTATCTTCCAAAGTCAACGACAAAAGGGAATAATTAAATTCTGGGATAATAATCAAACTCGACGCTCAAACCACTGACCTTAATAAATCTTCAAACGAATAAACACATGTAATAAAAATTACAAAACTGCACAGACATTGCAGATTGACAGCGAACTGCCGATGGGCAGAGCGACCGCACATCGGGCCAAGGAATTTGAATACCTATATTCCTTGCATCGGGCCACGCATTTTTTAAATAATTGATTTATTGAGGTCTTTTCTTAATCGGCCTTAAGTTGTAGGAATTCCATCTGAAATATAGCCCGAGGGAAAAAATTTAACTGAAACCGCTTCACGACTTTGAACCCCAGACACGGTAGATACATAGCTATCCCCACAGATCACGTGGTGCCAAGTAAAGCTTTCAGATTCTTTTAGGACGTCTAAGTCGAGGTAGTTATACTAAAGCGTCTCATACATAAGGGCATACCTATTAGTGTAAAGTTGCACCTGATGTTATGTAAATCATCTATCTATGTATCGCCGTGGCTGCAATTTTCTGTTTTAAGGCGTTGTCAACACCTAATATTTCTCTTGCTCGCACGATTCGACATTTTGAAAGATAAAAAATCACTAAATATAATTTAGAAAAATCGCAAACAACCATTTTGTGTGCAATCACATTGCACACAGCTTAGTAAAAATTTGAATTTGATTGATGCAAGTTTTCCTACTCAAAAGTTTGCTTATTTAAGAAAACTAGAAAGCAAACTTTTAACTAAGAAAACTTGTACCGAACAAAATGATTTTTTCACTAAACTGTGCGCAATGTGATTGCACACAAAATGGTTGTTTGCGATTTTTCGAAATGGGTTTAGTGATTTTATATCCTTGAACAAGTCAAAACGTGCGAGCGAGAGTCACATTAGCTTTTGTCTTCACCTTAAACAAGTTTTTTCAGCGAATTTTGCGTGGTCTCCATTCTGGCACTTCCTGCGCAAAAATATAGCAACGTCCCGTTTCTGCAAGCCAAGCTATTCTGTCATTACCTACAAATCTTATCATAGAATACTGTTGCGAAAGTTGCGATGTTTGGATATTTTTATATAGCGTTTACACTTAGCGCAAATGGGCAGCGACATGGGCAATGCGCGAAAGGCAACGCGTACGGTAACGAGAGAGAGAGAGAGAGACAGAGGTGCCACGGACATGGGCTGAGAGTAAACGCAGCATTATGTTTGTGGGTCAATCACTGTGCTGCAGGGGGCAGCTCCAACACATATTTAATTTTAATTTATTACCAATTTTTAAATATCTAAATTAAGAGTTTTCACTCTGCCCAGATTACCTATAACTCAGTGACAATGAAGATAGGTTGATTTACTTATCTCAATATAAATTTAAGTTATTGAATATGAGGTATTCCGCTTGATAATAATCAGTACATGCATACCTTAGATCAGCTACACGCCGTGGGCAGAGATGTCCAGGATTACAGTGGTGGTCGCGACGCTGCAAACCTATAAAGTTTTGTCACATTGATTCTAACTGAATCACTAGGTATTTTCCTATATTTGTTTATGAAGATTATTACTTTTACATTTACTGAAGTGAACTAAATATACACATTAGCCCTCGGGCTAGAAATGGTCATCAGTATTGTAGATGAGACAATCTGGTTAGGATCTCTCCTTCCTGGCTTGCAGAAACCTGCTTGTTCTAATCCGCCCTATACCATGGTATGAGGAATCAAAGGACTGCACTTAACCTGCACCTTTGTTAATATTTATTTCGAGACCTTACATAATCATCGTTCGGCATGTTAGTCTTGGATTACCCGAAATCTAACAGGCATCCAAACCACCATCCTCACGACTGATCTATGTCATACGACGTTTGCGCGTGTTAATATGTCTCTCCATGTCACAAGCATACATTTATTATTATGCGTTATGACTCTTAATATAGTTCCAATGCTCATGAATTGAACACTTTGTAACGACATGAGAACTCATGTCTATAAATCATGTAAGCAAATAGTGATAGATTTTCCCAAGTCAGCCATAGAAAAAGTTATGCATTCCAAGTTGTAATTTCAACGTTATTATCTTCTCAATAATAAACCATATTCTAAACTAAATACTTAGCTCTCTTTACAGATGAAACGCCTGGAGATCTCGACCCACTGATTTTAGTATGTACACGTTAAATCGCAAAGCAGAAATTCTAAAAACAACGACCATCTTGTGACTTTTACGAAAAGGAAAGAATGTTCTGGAACTCACCATAGATTATACACGAGCTTCCATTAGATTCGTTTCCGTTTTCGGTGTTACTGTTATACAATATTTACAATCATCGCATTTCGCGACAATCACAACCAGTGAATAACCACTGATTGAAGTGAAACTTAAAAAACATGTAGGCTACTTTTGAGATAAATAAATTGAATTGTTAGATATAAGGTCAAAGACACATAAAAACTAATATCAGTTTATTTGAATAATTTTAATTAAATAACGTTAAATAGGTACAGTATAATCTATTCAGATGACGACACACTCGTGCGGGAACACCATACCCGGTAGGGGCGCCGTGGGACATGCTGGAAAGAAAGATATAAGATAAATACATAAAGAGAAATAGAAAATCCTAATTTAGTTGTGACATCTAAATTAGTGTCTCTGAGTTTTATTTTTCGTTTTCCGTAAATTCAGAGCGTCTTTTTTTTATTAACATCTCGAAATGCTGTGTGTAGTTTGGAGCTACGTAGGTATGTGGAAAGTCCACTATTTTTTTATTATCATCACACTAGTTTGTAGCTCAATAACGGCTGAACGGATCTGGATGTAATTTGGCATAGAGACAGATTATAGTCTGGAATAGCACATAGGCTTTTTATCCCGTGGGAATACCGGGATTAAAATCGGCGCGGGTGAAACCGCGGGGCGCAACTAGAAAATAAATGAACAGCTAAGAAATCGTACCTTTCTCACACCGCTGTCCGTAGAAGCCGGTTCCCTCGCACTTGCATATGAATCCGATATCGTTAGTGGTCTGGAGGCAGATCGAACCTGGCCGGCACGGCGCACTCACGCAGATGTTTGAGCCGCGCTCTGGCGGCGGTGGAGTGGGGACTACTACTGACGCTGGAACCAATAAATTATCTTATCTTGTATTCAATTACATTTTTTTTGTACAACCAGCTGATGGTAAAAGCAGATGGCCCACGATGTTAAGCGGTAACTATCACCTATAACAAAGCATTGCCTCGTAAGTCACGTACGATAGAAACGTGCCCTACCATGCACTGGCCTGCGCCCATCAACTTGAGGCATACTGATGTTAATCCTCATGCGCCTGTAGGTAAGTACACTGGCGACCACATTCTTCAAACCAAAACACAGCGTTGCTGCTTGGCGGCAGAAACAGACGTGGTGGTAGTACATCCCTGGCCGAGCCCTTCACAAAAAGCTATTAGATGGTATGTTATGGTAGTCAATAAATGATGTTACAAAGAATTATGCCTCAAGTTGATGGACGCAAGGTAGTGCATCGTACGGCACGATCTTATCGTTCATGAGTTACGTGGTTATGCTTTGTTATAGGTGATGGTTACCACATCAAAGATTCAGTAAAATTAGCATTTTGTTCTAGCAAAGTTTACTATGGTATTTCTTTCCTTGGTAGCTTTCTTGGGTAGGCAAACTTGCTTAGTTAGAAGCGTTCAAATGTCTTTAAAGTAATCAATAATTCTATGAAAAAAAGGGGACGAGACTGGGAGATAGAGCTAAACTGACGAATCCAACTCGGCTGGGCAGCGTTCGGTAAAACACGCCACATCTATTCGAGAAGCTACCGCAAAACCTCAAGGCGAAAGCCAAATGCCAGCCACTTACAGAACGAAACGAAGCACAGAGCTACGCTAAGGGATCGCAACTAGTGTAAAAATATACGACCCCCACGCGATGGATCGTCAACATTGAAAAGATCGCGGGTAGTCCGTAAACGGATACGGCTAAAACAAATAAATAAAAAATACCCCAAAGAAATAATAACCCTTATTAAATGATATTATAAAAGATAAAAGAATATTAATTCATTTATATATCTTACCCTATCTTCACGCTGATCATAATTTTTGATCCAATGCCTAAGAAAAATACCTAGAATTAGAACCCTTATTGAATTAGGTACCTACCGTTTAAAGCATCACGACACGCCTTCCTAGTCTTGTAAATGTAGTCCACCTTGCATCCGTAGCCGCATCTGCAGCTAGCGCCGATGATCTTGCAGCCATAATGGGACTGTTCCCTCTCACACGCCCACGCGTTCACTGGAAAAAGGAATAGTCATGCCATTCATTGCATGACTATGCCATTCATTCCATGCATTCACTGGAAAAAGGAATTTTAAAGCTTTGGCCACAAAGCTTTAAAATTCCAAATAGCGAGGGTAGAACCATACTGATCCAAGTGTCATTTTTTCAATAATGGAGATTTTTGCAGTATGGGCACGGTTTTTTTAATTTTTTCATGCCACACTGATCCAAGTTCAGAAAACATCATATTCTGTTAGGGAGCCTTAATTTCCAAAAATAAACCAAAAACAGATCACCTGTATTTTTAAAACAAGATCAGACGCGTTTCTTTCATTTTCTCAAAAGGATGAAAACACATGACGATACATGGATCAGTATGGTTCTACCCTCGCCAATAAAAGCTAAGAGCTGGATCAAAACTAATTATAAGTCGATACAATATATCGTCGGCTTATTGCCAGAAGCCATGAATAAATGATATTTATTCGTAGGCTAGGTAGTCCTTAAGATGGATGGATGGATGTTTGTTACTCTTTCTCACGCTGGAACGGCTGAACGGATCCGGATGAAACTTTGGCAGAGAGATAAATTATAGTCTGAAATAGCACATAGGCTACTTTTTATCCCGTTGGAATACCGGGATTTAAATCTGCGCGGATGAAACCGCGGGGTGCAACTAGTGTTGAATAATGACTTTAAGCAGGTGCCGTATCGCCGAAACTAGAATAGCTAGAAATAAATGGGTTTTTGATTAGTCGACCTCTGTGGCGCAGCGGGCGAGAGTCCGCCTGCGACGCTAGAGGTTGCGGGTTCGATCCCCGCCTCGGAACAAATTTGTGTACGATCTGCAGAAATTTGTTCCGTTGGTCTGGGTGTTTATGTATAATAAAAAATATCTATCTATGTAAGTATATAATGTATTAAATATATCAGTCATCTAGTACCCATAACACAAGCTTTGAGTAGCTTACTTTGGGGCTAGATGGTGCTGTGTGGATTGTCCAGCATTATTTATTTATTTTTATTTATTTATATCTAGTAATATCATGAAAACTGTATGTACCTACATACACCTATAAACTTCTACAACATGTATAAAATCAAACAAAAGAGCCTTTATAGCGCGGGACACAGAACAACAAGATGAAGCGGCACCTATTACGTACGTAGTCGATTCAGTAACAAGCTAGCAACTTGTAGGTATGTGCAAAATACCTAATATTTCCGCTAGGTCTAGACCTATATTAAGACATGCGAGTAATATTTGATATCGCATAGTGATAGATAATAATGATCGTTAACTATTTTGATTCCGCCTACGCTTGTGTTTGCCTATCTGGAAACGTTTCCGTTCTGGTATAGTTTGTAATGTACTCGCCTATCGTCTACACTACAACGCTGATGAATAGAATAGAAGTGTGTCAGTCGGTGTGAGAACACACGAGCGTAGTTTGTGAGTTGAGTCGCGTACCTAATTTCGGTCGTAGAAAGTCTGCTGCATTCGGTTTCAAACATTTCCGCGACTCACAACTCACAAAATTACAGGTCGCGTCGGTAAAAAAAGGGAATTCTCAATTCACACACAATCAAAGAACTAAATCACTACATAGTATAAAACAAAGTCGCTTTCTCTGTCCCTATATCCCTGTCCCTATGTATGCTTAAATCTATAAAACTACGCAACGGATTTTGATGCTGTTTTTTTTTATAGATAGAGTGATTCAAGAGGAAGGTTTATATGTATAATACATGCATGATATAGTAGAAAACCAGAGTGCACCCGTGCAAAGCAGGGGCGCGCGGTTGGGTCGCTAGTTACGAAATGAAACGTACACGACTTTTCCATTGGTCGACGACGACGTTTTCTTGCAAGTATAGCGCCGACGCGGCGACGCGACGTCGTCATTGATGCAGCGGACTATAACGTGCTGAGATGGTCTTGAGGCATTAGTTTTGGTCCGGAATGTATTTCTTTTATACCTACTTAGAGATTGATTCTTAAATCAGGATGAAGAGATGAAAGTTGAGACTTTCATCTCTTCTTTCATTCTTGCATTATTTATTCGTAGATTCTTGCCACAGGGGTTGAAGTAGAAGTAGTTTCATAATCATATTCATTTATTCATAGATGACAGCAGGTGGTTCAAAGCAACAAGTACAAAACATAAGCCCCGTTGGGGCATTATTAAGTTATTACCTACCCTTTTAAAGTTTGTTGCAAGTACATAGTGATTTGAATTGAAGGAACATAATTCATTTCCATATGAATAAGCTGCGCCCCGCGACTTCACCCGCGTATTTTTAAATCCCGGTATTCCCACGAGACAAAAAGTATCCTTTGTGCTATTCCAGACTGTAATCTATCTCTGCCAAATTTCATCCAGATCCGTTCAGCCGTTCTGGCGTTATTGAGTAACAAACTAGTGTGATGATAATAAAAAAATAGTGGACTTTTCACACATCACTATCTAGCCCCAAACTACACACAGTTTGTAATATGCGGAAACCAGATAGCTGATACTTTTTTTGTTACATTATTATCACGGGTGGGTGGTCCTTTAGTTACCTAAAAACCGTCGTCATCGTCGTCCCTAACGTGGTGTCGGTGACGGTGTCTATACTTGTTGAAATGTAAGTAGAACCTTCCGTACCCGGGTAATTCAATAAATAAAAGTGCAACGCGGAAAATGGATGGAAAACACAGATTAACACTGGCCTGCAAAAATAAGTATCACACTTTTAAAATTGCAAAATCTTTTTAAGTACACAAGATATACTTTCGAAACAAAAAGGACTCGAAAAAGAGTTTAATTTTGTATATAAAAACTTCATAATCGGTAACCTTCTTTTAAGAAATGGCTGAAAAAAACTAAAATCAAAAATAATCCATTTCGAATTAAATTTTTAATATAATTTTTGGTTTCATTTTTGTTTAAAAAATTTTTCTTGATCGATGATGTCTTGTTACAGAAGGTAAGTTAGGCAACAGCAGCACATAAAAAAACTTGCAAATGTTATGCTATGCTTGTGGTTATGGAGTTATGCTGAAAATGGCTATTTTTATTGTTTTAATTTGTTTAGACTTAAACATGTTACTAATGTATAATTTACTATAGTTTCAAAGAAAGTCGATAAAAATTGCTATAAAATGTTTTTTATTTTAAATCTCTAACTTCTATAGTTCATAAATTATGTAAATTCTAAAAGTGTAGTACTTAATTTTGCAGGCCAGTGTAAATAGGTATGTACTTCTTATGTGTGGTGGAAAATTACTGATTAGCACAATTATGGCAGGAGTTATACTTGTATTTTATTATTTACTTGTAGTAGGTATACTTGTATCTTGTGTACTAGCTTCGTACTGAATGAATGGCGCCTGTTTTCTTATCGTCAGAAAAAACCGTTCCTTGTTCTATGTAGTTGGACAGCTACATCATGATAGTTAAATATCGAGGAATTAGTGTGAGTGAGAATTAGTGCATGCAGGAAAATTACCCCAAATATTGACATTAGCTATTCAAGAGCCGCACCCTTATAATGTTCCTACGTTCCAGTGAAATTACAGCCTAGGCACATGAGTCTTCAGACCATAAGCCACAAGTTGTATGTTGTTTGTATGTCAAAGAACCATGTTTATTTCACTCGGAACACTTTCTATAATTTTGATTACCACCTTATATAATTTAATTAAACCCATGCACCTACTGCATATATAGCATTAAACTTTTTATTTTAATGGCCGCCAAGATCAAGTACCTTCTAAATTAATTATACCGTACGTTTATGAATTACCTAAGTCTTATTACATTTTTTATAATAATTTATCAAATAACATGGCATGAAAGTATCTGCTGATAATAACAATAAGTTATTATTTCATTCAAGCTCAACAAAATGTTAAATTACGGCCCTTTACAGCACATGAGCCATGGCGCAAGCTGATGGACGCTGGGCAGTGTGTTCGTAGGGCACGTTTATATTGCATGACTTACGATGCAATGTTTTGTTATCGGTGATGGTTACTACTTAACATTAGGTGGGTCGTCTGCCTATTCCATCAGAATGTACCGATAATAAAAAACTTATACATTCTAATTCTCTAGTTCTAGAATTAGAACTACTCACGTATTAAGCAGGTCGCCGTAACTAGCAGCACTTGTCGTAGTCTCATCATGGAAGCTTGCGCCCGCGCAGCACGGCCGGACTGGACTGATACGGGCTTCCTCTGGCGATGTGAACGGCCGCTGGCGTATCGCTATCACTCTGCTGATGCGTAGGTACCTACTGTGTCGCTCAATGAGTGTGTGTTGTTTTGATATTAGCTACTTAACACTTAAGTTCGTACCTATACTTACTATAAATTAGAAAAGTCGGTGGTTATTTTTATTTTAGATATACCTATCTAAGTCGCGTCATATACAAAAAGCGCAGGAAGAAAGTGTAGACTGAATAGTGAAGCTGAAAAGTGAAGTGTAGGCGCGAGTGTGTATCATCCATGCGCAAACACACCCCCTCTTACTTTTATAATTTCAATGAAAAGAACATAAATTTGATTTACCAAATATCTACAATACAAAATTTTACAGCTCTCACAGCTGCGTTGTAGGCCATCCAGTGTGGCGAGAGGAAGATGTTGGTCCACCGTCTGGGTGTAGTTATGTAGGTACTTACATATTAAATAGTGTGTAGGTAGGTTTAAAAAAAAGTATTATTTAGCTATAATTGGTTCCCCTTTGTTCTTGGCAAGAACAGCCTAGGGCTGTATGGAAACTACACCAAAAATAACATTTGTTTGTATCAGTACCTAGTCAGCATCTTTCACAAGAATGGACTGGACATGAAAAATAAACGACACGAAATCGGCTGACACAGTCAGCTTGCATGCCCAGTATACGCTACAAGCTATTCTAATGATTTTCTCTTCAAATTAAACTTTTGACAGCCTTCACAGCTCAGTTGGTAGTAGCTCTGCCTTCAGCGCCGTAGGCCGTGGGTTCGATTCCCACCGTAAACAAACATTAATTTGTGTGATGAACATATATGTTTATTCTGTGTCTGGGTGTTAGGTATATAGTATTCTAACTTTTATGTATGTATTTCAAAAAAAAAGTATATAAGTAGTAGGTAATCAGCTATCTGGTTCCCATATATATATATTATATTTATATAGCTTTGGCTTAGTTTGGGGCGAGAGTGCTGTATGGAATGTCCACCAATATTTATTTTATTTATTTATTAATGGCAAAAAACAATATATTATGATCTATAAAAATATCCTAAATTATTTGTTGCACTTTTATCAAGCGTAAGCAAAGTTCATTTACGAGAAATATGTTAGAAAAGAGTAGGTATTTATCTTGAGTTTTTATAATGTAATGTTGTCAAAACCAATGGGTCATTGTACTTTCGGCGAGCACGCAGGGATATGCACTACTATCTAAACTAGATTTGTGGTATGGTAGCGACCCCGCCTTCCGATCCTAAGTTCGTGGGTTCAAAAACTGGTCCGTGCACCAATGAGTTTTTCGATTCAAAAATATTTGTTTTTTTTTATACAACTAGCTGATGGAACAAGCAGATGGCCCACCTGATGTAAAGAGGTAACCATCACCTATAAACAAAACATTGCCCCGTAGGTCACGCACAATAGGAACGTGCCCTACGATGCACTGCCCTGCGTCCATCAACTTGAGGCATACGGATGTTAAGCCTCATGTGCCTGTAATTACACCGGCGACCACACTCTTCAAACCGAAACACAGCGTTGCTGCTTGGCGGCAGAAAAAGGCGTTACTTGTTACTTGTGTTGGACTCCTGTATCCGCATTTAGGCTCTAAGGTGGTCCATTATGCGTGACAGAAAAAGGCGTGGTGGTATTACTTCCCCGGACGAGCCCTTCACAAAGAACGCTACTACTCTTACTTCTTTATTTGTGCACAGTGCCTCTCATCCGAGCCACACAAGGTCCTTTCATCACACTGTTTCGAAAGAAACACGACACGATTACCTACCTACCTACGAACTAAAACCGCTGTGCTTAAGGTGAAGACAAGAGCTAATTTAACTCTCGCTCGCACGATTCGACATGTTAAAAGATTTAAATTCAATAAATCCATTTTCGAAAAATCGCAAACAACCATTTTATGTGCAATCACATTGCGCACAGTTTAGTGAAAAAATCATTTTGATAGATACAAGTTTACCTACTCAAAAGTTAGCTTTAGTAGTTTTAGTACATAAGCAAACTTTTGAGTAGGAAAACTTGCATCGATCATAATGTAATTTTTACCAAACTGTACCATAATGTATATTTCGACGACCTCAGTGGCGCAGCGGGCGAGGGTCTGCCTGCGACGCAAGAGGTTGCGGGTTCAATTCCCGCCTCGGAACAAATTTGTGTACATTTGTGTAAATTTGTTCCGTTGGTCTGGGTGTTCTATATATAATAAAAAAAAATATCTATCTATGTAAGTATATAATGTATTAAACATATCAGTCATCTAGTACCCATAACACAAGCTTTGAGTAGCTTACTTTGGGGCTAGATGGTGCTGTGTGGATTGTCCAACATTATTTATTATTTATTTATTTATTTATCAAAAAAGTACTAAAAATAGCCAAAACTCGGCAGGTAGTCAAATTCTATGAATATTTACTAAACTAGATTGAATCACAAGTAGTTTTAACCCTACATAGAAACATTTTATCAAATAAAATTAATAAAACACACCGATAAAATGTTATCAGTTCCCGACAATTTTCTTTTCGTCCTGCATGGGAAAAGCACCCTTTTGCGCCACAAGGCATAATCCACATACAAACAATTTAACACTTTATAAAACACATTATCATCGCTTTTGTGACTTGTTATTATGAAATAATATTAAAATAATGGATATTTCAGAAAAAATACCATTATTGTTTACCTTCATTTGATACTATTTGACACGATCAAATGTGACTTTATAACACGACCAAAATTAAGACTGGTCTGGTCAATGACATTTCAATTCAAACAGGTTCAAGTTCATAGCCTTTACTCTCTTTCTTTCAAGACTTTTCTTTTTGGAAGGATAGAGACATGACAAGGCAACACTCACACATTTAGAGCACAGCACATTTACGCTAATGACAGATCAAGTCGTAGCTGATTCATAATTTCTTGATCTATTCGCACTTACTGCACTACGCATTAAGAAAGTATGAGATAGGTATACATCTAGCAAGGTCGCGCACTTTAGAACAAACCACACCCTTCCATGTCTTATCTATATTCCTTGGTTATAGCATTATCTTAGACTAACCTAATCTGACAGCTCTAAAATTATAGCCGTCCATGCTGTTTCGGTCTTTTAGAAAGGGACGGCTATATTTTAGTATCCAAATTCCATGATTTGTTATGCTGTCAAATTAGGTTAGTTATGCTAGGAAATTTAAACAACAGAATTGGCACCATTGTCGTATTTGGGAAACTAAGAGGAACCGTAGGAATAAGATAATAAATAAAACTTCTTAAATTTAACTAGTCGTTTATTACTCAAAAATATATTGTTTTATGTCATTACTTACTTATCACAATAAACAGCTTTTTGCAGTTCACTTCTAAATGAAAAGAACAGTCAACTCATGTGTAGAGTACCTATAAAAAATTATACAAAATTAGTTAATAAATTTAAATTATAAATTTAAAATATAAATAATAAATTTAAATTATAAAAATTATAAAACACACATACCTCCACTATGTGTGTTTTTTTATAAAACACGATTACTTGCCGTAAGAGGGGATCTTTTTACGTTGATATATCTAACTGTAACTTCAAAGACCTAACAAAACTAATACAAAAAACAGAGAAAAAACTTATACGTTGACGAATAAATATTACTAACTCATTTTTCAACACAGTTGCTCATAAAGTGGCTCTACGGTCACCGAAATTAGGCACAGAATGACACCCATTATTCAAACTGTGACTTTTTCATTGCTATAACCCACTAGTGAGTTATAGATTTTTTTTTAAATTTTATTGGTTGAGTTGTTTTGTTCCTAACTAAAGTTTTTATTCAAAAAAAAGATCGTGTTCAATAGAACAAATAAATTAATGTTCCTATTGCTTGCTCATTTCATGCAACTTCTTATATTATAGATAATTTTAACTCGTACATGTTTAATAAGTAAAACACTCACTCAAATATAACTTTTGTTTTCTCTGTAATAAAAGAAAAATTAAATTCCCCATTTTTACGTGGCAGAATAGGCGCAAACCCTATGCGCGGAAAATAAAAAAAACCTCATCCCTTTAGTTTGTGGCCGATCGCAATGCGCGCGCTTATGAAAACTGATTAATTTTTCCCGCCGAAGCGAAAAATTTTTCACAACTCGTTTTCACTGTTGAAATTATAGTTATTTATTAATTAAAATGTCTACAAGTACTAGTTACGAAGAAAATGATTTATGTTGTACACCGCCCGATTTATGATGTGAAGCCCTTAACGTATGGAAACTTTACTACCTGAAAACTCCAAGGAAAACTATCTGTTCTGTGAGTTTTTATTATTATTTTATTCACAAATGTGTTGAAAAACGTCGTATGATACACGTGTGGCTTGATGATTACCGTCCTCGGCTCTCTTAAGACCAAGACCTCAATGGCGTCTCAGCGGTATTCACCAATGTGCCATACTAGTACCATTATGTACTATTATTCGTCGTTGTAAGTATTATGAATCAATGTCTGTTTTAGTATCTTGAGAATACTAAAACAGACTTACCAGATTAAAGAATCTGTTACAATTCTCTGTGGAATCTAAACAATGATTCTAAACTAACTTCTTAATTAAACCAAAATATGAGGTTAAATGTACTCTTTTACTTTGGTTTAAGCACTTAAAATTAATTACAAAACTATTTACTTAAACCAATAAATGGAAGGTACCTGACCTAGGTAAACCATAGTCAACTAATCAAATTTGATAAAATTCGATTTAGCTTATAAACAAAAAAAAAAACACGCATAAAAATCTTACTGTTACTGTAAGGTAAACTCAGAAACAACGACTTAAACTAGCCCTTTTTATATAATTAGTTCAATTTAAAAATATCTTTATATGTACATAATCTTATAATATAGGTATTACAGATTCCAGTGTAAATTTAATCCTAGATCGTAACAATAGTAATATTTAACGTTTATCAAGCTTGTGCACTTCTCAAAACTTATAACTGATAGGTAGGTTTTACTACAGATCATAAACATCGGGTTTGTGAATAGCGATTTGGGTTAAAAACTATGCAAGCTTTAGACGAGCGTTACATTTTATAACATATTTGAACTAAATTAGCTAAGTATTACAGCACAATATTGCACCTTTAGTTTTAAGCAATTAAAACACATTGGTGATATAATTACCAAAAAACCGCAGGTTAGCAAACTAGTGCAGCGGGTAATGATAAAAATAAATTCGTTGACAAAAAGTCTAACACACAAAAAGCGTAGCAACAAGAACAATAGACCTCTAACGCTGCTATCATGATTGTAGCAATCGACCGTGCAAGCCCGTACTGCGCCCAGTAAACCCCGCACGCGGCTATCGGCCCATATCTCAATATAATAAGGACGCTAGACGCGCGCGAAAGTGAGGGATATGCGTACGCGCTTGCGCGGGTGACTGCGCATTGTTACTCATCGCACTAAAGAAACAAGTGATGGGGTAATTTGTACGATTGTACTTATCGATGTAAGCTAAATTTTTCTTACGAGTTATACAAATGTTTTTAACTAGTTTGTTATCAGTATTATGTTGGTTATTATATAAATAGATTTTTTTTGATAATTTATGTATAAATTGTTTTAAAGTTGAAAAAATAATTTGATTATGTAAATTATATAAATTAGTACGACACGTATTAAAGGAATATTTTAGTGCTTTTTTTGTATTTTGTACTACTTTGTATTACTTGTAATTTAATAATATTGGTCGGACAGATACTACTCCACACTGGACAGGCATACGTGATGCAGGGCCGTACCAAGGTTTTGTAAATTCTATGTTTAGTACGGCTGCTGAGACAAGAACTTCTGTTGAGGATTAGGCTTAGCGTATTTAGAGCCTTTGTACCTTTGAGTCGTAATTTTAGCGTATTTGCACTCCAATTAAGTTTATTATCCATGACTGTTCCGAGATACTTGACTGAGATGCTCCATGGGATAGCGTACCCTTCAATATTTAGTGTTCGTACTGGAAGTGAACGTTGTCTTGTGAACATAATTTGACGACCTCAGTGGCGCAGCGGGCGAGAGTCCGCCTGCGACGCAAGAGGTTGCGGGTTCGATTCCCGCCTCGGAACAAATTTGTGTACGATCTGCAGAAATTTGTTCCGTTGGTTTGGGTGTTTGTATGTATAATAAAAAATTTCTATCTATGTAAGTATACAGGGTTACAGGAAAAATCGTGCTAGATCCGTTAAGGACGTGGAGTACCCATCATTTCTGACTTATTTCACAAACAATTGCCATAATATTTTTTTTAGATATCCCTTAGAGAAAAATAAACTTTCTAGTATTTTTTCTTATTTCTTAACTTTCACTTGTCTACTACGGTCTATTCAATTAACTTATGCACTATTTTAATGATTGACATCCTAAAGCATCTTATTACACATGTAAAAATGCAATAATAATAATAATTAAGGTGCACAAAATTTTCAATAAAAAAATTAAAAGTCGAATTGCTTGAAAAGGGTTATGTTTAGGGTAGGGTGTTTCATAGTGAAATAAGTCAGAAATGATGGGTACTCCACGCCCTTAACGGATCTAGCACGATTTTTCCTGTAACCCTGTATAATGTATTAAATATATCAGTCATCTAGTACCCATAACAAGCTTTGAGTAGCTTACTTTGGGGCTAGATGATGCTGTGTGGATTGTCCAGCATTATTTATTTGTTTATTTATTTATAATTGCCTCTGTTTTGGAGGCATTTATTTTTAATTTCCATTTATGGAAGTAAGAAGAAAGAAGATCAAGAGACAGTCGAAGCCGACCAATGATTAAATCAACGTCTTTAGAGGAAGTAAATGATGCCGTGTTGTCAGCGAAACAGGCTCGGCTAGTACGAGTTTGTTTAGGTATATCATTAAGATATAACAAAAACAACTGGGGGCCTAGAATGGAGCCCTGGGGCACACCTGCAGGTATCAATTTTGGAGTAGAGGAGAAATCACCTATATGAACCTGAAATGATCGGTTAGCTAGGTATGATTTGATCATACGAATCAAGACTAGAGGGGTATCTAGTTGAATAAGTTTGTGAATAAGGCCTTGATGCCACACAGTGTCAAAGTCTTTTTCGATGTCGAGTAGGAACATTCCTGTTGATTCGTGCATATTTAGTCCATGTAAGACTGACTCCGCCACTCTGGCCAATTGTTGAGTGGTTGAATGGGCTTGACGGAAACCAAACTGTTCGTCTATAAGGTTTTTTCTGTGGCTCTGCGTAGGCGGTTATATATAATTTTTTCAAATAATTTGCCTAGACAAGGCAGTAGGCTTATAGGGCGGTAACAAGCTGGGTCAGTAGGATCTTTACCCGGCTTATGAATCGCTATTACTCTAGCGGTTTTCCACAGTTCCACAGTTTCGGGAAAAAACTAAGCAGAAAGCAAGCATTAAATACCTTCGTAAGCTGCACAATACATTTCTGAGGCAAATTTTTAATAAGATGGTTTGTAATTTGATCAGGTCCAGGAGATTTGCGTATCTTAAGGCTGCTTATGCAGTTTTTAATTTCAGCCGGCCTTTTTATATAAATCGCAACCTAAATAAAAATATAAAATATTTAAAAATGGAAAATATAAAACTGTTGTAAAAATATAAATGCAAAGTATTTATTTAATAAACTCTTTGAAACTGTTAATAAAATGAAAATAAAAGACATGTATTGCTATACTTTGATGATGTAGGTTTTGTGAACGTTTTTCTCTTTTATTTTTGTCGGTTAAAATATAAAATCTTAAAAATTGATGTTTTTGTTTAATAGTGGGATTTAAAGTTTAAAAATGATTATAATGACAACGGGCAGATAAAATTCATCACTCATCCAACTAATAGGGCCACTGAAACACGAGAGTTGCATTTAAGGGGCCAACGACCATCAAACAACTTCTTGCCCGCATGTTTTGTCATGTTGAGAAAAGTTTCATAGTTCAGCCTCTTAAAATCAAAATCATTTTGATGTTCGACACAAAGATCCAACGCAGGAAATAAAATTTTGCATAAATTTAGTTTGAGTGAAAGTACCGCAAGTCTGAGTCGTTTTGTTTTTCGTTTGTCGTATCGCTATCGTCAGGTTGATATACTCGTTAGGCGCTTCTATCAGACGTACTGAGAACTCACAAGTTTCTATACACTAAACGAAACGGGTCTCTTATTTGATAAAACAAGAATTTGACAAGTATAAAATTTGATGAATGAGTGATTTGACAAGTGTGCGAAGTTCCTGAAGATACGGAAAACGAAAAATTTAACTCAGAATGGGTATGGATCAGTTCTAACAGAGATAATGATTGGGCCAGTTCTAAAGATTGTTTTATGTGGTTTATCAGGTTTTACATGAGCTGTCTAGTTTCGTAGAGATTCACGAACGGTGCGTGTGGTCCTTCCTGGAGCCAATTGTCTTCTTTGTATTCATTGTGGCTTTTCTCGATCACGTGGAAGGCGTAGGCCGGGCGACACTCGTCCGAATAGTTTGGGGCACTCTTGTGGACTACGTGGCCATGAAGGACTATGCAGGTTCCTGTAAACATACGTTTTCGTTAAACTGAGAAAACATTCGTTCACAATTAGCAGTCATAAAAGGCCATAGGCTTGGCTTTTTCTGGCTGCTAATATTAGTCAGCCCATTTTTTCATTTGTAACCAAGTATGTAAACAAGCCTACGGCCCACATGATGGAAAGTGGCTACTGTGCGTGCAATACCAGAGAGAGAGAGAGAGAGAAAATCATAGGCGTGATGCAGATCCCTAAAAAATTTAAACGCTGTTTTTGAATAACCACCAGAGGTCTTTAGGGAAAACCTTATCAGGGAGATCATATTCTGCCCTGATGTTTGCGGTACGAAGGTCCTCTGAAACCGAACGTAGCGCGACCACACTGGCTCCATGGTGTGAAGATCACTCTGTGACTCATTACAATCTTTAGAAGGCCTGTTTACTTACCCTTCTTAACTGGAACAGCAGTAAATGCTGATGCGGGGTATGTCGGAGCTGGTTTGTCATAGACAAGCAGATTTCTGGAGCTCCTATCAGGGTTCCTGAGCATCCGCCTGTGGACACCTGACTTATGAGAGCCTCGGGCGATCCACAGGCACCCGTTCCGTACTGTGGCGTCCGCGAGTGCGATCCAGAAGCCGATCGCCGGAGTCGGTGTCGCGAACAAATAGGTGGCGTCCTGGTGCGCAACAACTGCAAATACATAATATAATTGATAAAAAGGTGACTGACTGACTGACATAGTGATCTATCAACGCACAGCCCAAACCACTGGACGGTTAGGGCTGAAATTTGGCATGCAGGTAGATGTTATGAAGCAGGCATCCGCTAAGAAAGAATTTTGATCAATTCTACCCCCAAAGGGATAAAATAGGGGATGAAAGTTTGTATGATATTTTCAAAGTATATGAGCGCGAGCAAAGCCGCGGGATCAGCTAGTACATAATATAATTGATATTCCACTTAATCAGATAACTACTATAATACTTGTAATACCTACAATACCATACTCTTTAGTAAAGTGCGAGTGAAGTCATTGGTGGTTCTAGTAGAACCTTTACAGGAATGGAGGCAGGTTTATGGGGAACTGTGTTATACATTATTCAAAAGCTGTCAAATCTGATTCAGGAAAAAAGTTAGTAAATGCTGGATGTAAATTGTAAGTACCTATATTTTTGCGATCATCATAATCATCAATATTTAGGCGCTGTTATTCTGCCGAGATATTCAGCCGATAAAACTTGTAAGTACATAATATATAGGTGTGAGTATATAAGAGTAATCGAGCTCTTTGTGAAGGGCTCGTCCGGGGAAGTACCTAGTACCATACCACTGCCGCCAAGCAGCGTTGCTGTGCTTCGGGAGTGTGGTTGGTTGTCGGTGTCAGCATCTGAGCTTAATATATGTATGCCTCAACTATTGATGGACGCGGTGCAGTATATACATTATATAGGGTGCCTACGTTCAAATCGAGAAATACGTAGGTGACTTTAAAAAAAACTTTTAAGGTGAAGACAGAGCTAATGTGACTCTCGCTCGCACGTTTTGACTTGTTGAAGGATATAAAGTCACTACTCCCATTTTCAAAAAATCGCAAACAACCATTTTGTGTGCAATCACATTGCGAACAGTTTAGTAAAAACTTCATTTTAATCGATACATGTTTTCCTGCTCAAAAGTTTGCTTTTCTTGTTTTAGTACATAAGCAAACTTTTGAGTGGGAAAACTAACATCGATCAAAATGAAATTTAAACCAAACTGTTTGCAATTTGGTTGCACACAAAATGGTTGTTTGTGATTTTTGAAAATTGTGTTTGGTATTTTTTATCTTTTAAAATGTCGAATCGTGCGAGCGGGAAGGATAGAATTTACCATTAGGTGTTGTCAACGCCTTAAAATCATCATCCACAGCCCGCCTTCACCATCTGCTGGGTATAAGCCTCCCTTAGTTTGTGCCATCATCCACGATCCTGTGGCATTGTAACCCATTTCCGACCTGCGATGTTTGTAATGTAAACCTTTTAAAACTATTGATAAAAAATAAGGTAAAGAATCACGATTCAATATTCTAACTGAATCTTTTTCCAAGTTTGAACAAATAGTGCCTCTAAAATAATTTAATCTAGGTAATTTCTATCGGATCACGTTTTGCTGCTGACGTCACGCCTCGTGTTGCGGCTGGTGTATATACCGAACAAACCTCGTCAGCTATCTTCGGGTAACGTAACACTTGTGTGGCTTACGAGTTAATAACAATTATTTATTTATCAGACAACAGTATGGTGCAAACTTATATACCTACCGTTCAGGGGCATTATTATTTATGACATGGAATATGCTTTGCCTGTGACGTCACAACGTGATCTAAAATAAATAAATAAATAATGCTGGACAATCCACACAGCACCATCTAGCCTCAAAGTAAACTACTCAAAGCTTGTGTTATGGGTACTAGATGACTGATATATTTAATACATTATATATTTAAATATATAGATATTTTTTTTTATAAATAAATAATGCTGGACAATCCACACAGAATCATCTAGCCCCAAAGTAAGCTACTCAAAGCTTGTGTTATGGGTACTAGATGACTGATATAAATAATAATAATGCTGGATAATCCACACAGCATCATCTAGCCCCAAAGTAAGCTCCCCAAAGCTTGTGTTATGGGTGCTAGATGACTGATATATTTAATAGATTATATACTTACATAGATAGATATTTTTACTGTACATAAACACCCAGACCAACGAAACAAATTTCTGCAGATCGTACACAAATTTGTTCCGAGTCGGGAATCGAACCCGCAACCTCTTACCTCGCAGGCGGACTCTCGCCCGCTGCGCCACTGAGGTCGTCATATATTTAATACATTATAAATTTACTTATATATTTTTTTATTATACATAAAAACCAACGGAACAAATTTCTGCAGTTCGTACACAAATTTGTTCCGAGGCGGGAATCGAACCCGCAACCTCTTGCGTCTCAGGCGGACTCTCGCCCGCTGCGCCACTGAGGTCGTCAAACGCAACCGCGAAGGGTCATAGTGAATAACGCCCTTACAGACGCTGTTTTTTTGCGCCGAAAGAGTCCGAAGGAGTGCGCATGGCGGTGAACATACCGGACTAACAATGTTTTGTAGGTGATGGTTACCATATAATGTCAGGCTTGTTGGTGGGCCAAATAAATAGTGTACTTACCCTCGCCCCCAACGCCGGGGTTCTTGTAAATGAGCATGCTTTGGACCACGGCTGGCTCCTTCATACCCAGTTCCGCGCATATGGACTTCACGCGGTCGCAGTACGTGTAGCATCGGTAGAGTGGATGCAGAAGGTGTAATGCATGCCCGACCTGAGAAGAACCGAGAGTTTGTTTATGAACTCATATGTCTACCTGCGAATTGAAGAATATCTGTAGGTAAAACTAAGAGCTAACAGAAAATAAACAGAACATTTTGCAGTAGGTACTATCAACTTCTACAAAAAGTTTTGTTTATTTTCCTAAAAAGTTCTTTAACATGAGTCAAATTCCCGAAAGGAGTCTCATTGAGGCGCACTCCAAATCCTTTCACCACACTGTTTCGAAAGTACTAGTTACACGGCAAGAAGAAGAAGACTGGCAAACACCTTCTCGATTTTAACATTATTGTAAAATGTAAAAACAGCAAAACCGTACCTAACCGTACTAACAAACTCAAAATTATAATTAAGCTGAACTTTAGTAATGTTACTCCAATTGTTTCTGCATTACCTTTTTCACACGTGGTTTTATTTCTGGATTTAATTTTAATGTGCCAGCGCGAAGTTTTTTGGCGGTTGTCTTCGCCTAATATATCGACTCACCTTGTTGAGAGACTGGCTAGCTGGTACTAAGAGGGAACCGTCAGCACCAACCGCTGCTGCCTCGAAGAACGGCCTGATCTTATCGTTGCTCTCCAAGAAATATTTATCTTTGATATGCTGAAAAACAAATGAAATTGATTCCTAAATAATAGACTGAAATCAAGGGGCTATATAATATTTCCTAACAAGAAAAGTTAAAAGTCAAAAGTTTGCTTTAGGTACTAGTTTTCGCACAAGCAAGCTTTTGAATAGGATAACTTTTGTATGTACCAATTAAAATTATTTTTTACTAAACTGTGCACAATGATAATATGTTGTGTATTAGTAGAAGTTTTAACAAATAGTAGTTTTAAAAATAGAAGCAACTGGCTGTTATGTGTTTGTTTGATGTAGGTATGTTTGTGTACTTTGTCAAACTCATGCACGAATAAATTCACCTTATTTTCAGCAAATTGTAGATCATGCTTTAAAAATAGAATTAGATAAATAAATATTTAAATAATGCTGGACAATCCACACTGCATCATCTAGCCCCAAAGTAAGCTACTCAAAGCTTGTGTTATGGGTACTAGACAACTGATATATTTAATACATTTTAAATTTACATAGATATATATTTTTTATTTAACATAAACACCCAGACCAACGGAGCAAATTTCTGTAGATCGTACACAAATTTGTTCCGAGGCGGGAATCGAACCCAGATGAGTGATTTATGTTTGGTTTGTTGTACACCTATGTGTGTGTGCGTTGTTGTGTGAGTGTTTATGTGTTGTGGGTACTTTCTCACCCTATTATTAGGATCCGTAGTGGAGAAGATAGTCCTCTCAGTTACGGTAGACAGCTGGTTGGCTAACTCCACGCCAGCGCTGCACATCTCATCGCACTCCTCTGGCCAGAGGAAGTTATCCAGAACCACGTAGCCATCTTTGGCCAACTATAACATAAAGATAGGATACATGATACATCATTTTATTGTAGCTAATAGACTGCCCCTATTCCATTTCAGAACGATGCACAATTCCTTGGTCTGCGCACGATTCTAGGTTTTACTAGTGTAAGATAAAGATAAGATACGTCACGAGGATGACGACGAGGTGAGGATCAACCCAATAGGAGCACGAATTACATCACGTGGCCCCCACGTGACGGGGCTATTTGTGAAAAAATCTATTTTTGTAGGTTATTTCGTATTTGGCTCGTCGCGAGGGGCTCCACAAATATTTTAAATTATTAGTTTTTTAACTCAATTTTCATAGGGTTGACCCACAGCCAAACAGTGGCAACAAGTGTAGATTATTAACCTTTTCTTTCTTTTTTTAGTCTGTAGACCGTAGACTCGTCACAAAGCTAGCACCACATAATGGTGTCGATTCTGTTGTTGCAATATCCTAAACTAACGTAATCTGACAGCTCTAAAATTATAGCCATCCTTGTTGTTTCGGTCTTTTGGTAAGGGATGGCAATATTTTTAGTGCTGTCAAATTAGGTTAAGTTAGGAAAATTAAACAACTGAATTGGCACTAATATCTGATATTGACAAGGAATTTATATACTCGATAGGTACCCACATATGTACGAAACGATATTGATTATATATTGATTATGACTATGATTAGTCGTCGCATACCTTTTGTTATTTTTATCCAAAATTAACTCTTAACTTTTTTATTAATCTAAGTCCCTACTTTTTGAAATACGCTAATATCGTTGGAGTTTGGTGGTAGCTCAAACTTTGAGCATAGACTGTGGCTCATAGTCATATCCCGGTAATTTCAAGGTACATAACTTGTTAAAATAATGAATGCTCCTTCCACATCGGTGCAGAGGTGACTGCGCAGATAACCGTCTCATTGTCTAACAATCAAACACACACACTCACATTTATAAGATACTCCAAAAAGATAAAGCTGCTTTATTATAAAACGGTATGGCGCTGTAGCTAGCGATGGCAAAGCAAGGCTGATTCAGACATGTCTATTTTTATTACTTTTCGCATCGTGCGCTGTGTGTGGGTAAATACGGAAATCGCTGTGCAATACACTGGAATTTTACGAGAACATTGGCTTTTCTTCACTGTTATATTAATTAGCTATTTAAATCAACAATTGAAGGGTTATTAAGACAAATCACTATTGTCAATTAAAATAAATATTACAGTAGAAACAATTAACGTAGGTATTGGACCTACTTAGATTGTTTTCCAAACAATAAACAAACTTTAGTCAGAAATATCTCTTGACTCAGGCGGTTTCATGGAAAACTGTGATTTATGTTCGATTGGCATCCAAGGAATTTAAATACATAGTTAAGTAGTATATAAATTCATTTAAGGTATCATTGCAAAGACACCATAGACATGAAAACCTCATTTCGTTTATTTTATTACGGTTGTTTTTATGCCAGCCATTAGGGTTTGCATGATGATTATAACCTTGCTTGCATAACCGACAGGCAAACCCCAGCTTAAACCCATCCTATCATATCCCACCCGCTCCGTCACAAGAAAAGGTAACACTCTGACGAGAGCTCAGTCATCGTTCAATTTGATGCTATTTATTCATTAAAAAAAAATATTTATTTTAATATTACTTGTCTTTTTTTTTTCAAAACATGATGACTACAAATGACGTGACTATGCAAGGAAATAGGAATTATTATTAGAATTCATCTCTGCCCAGCCATAGTGACTATTAACACAACCGTGTCCCAGCCCACGAGAGGTCGTCACAGAATTTTGGCTAGCTTTACCAACAACATTGCTCATAAGCTATCTCGGAACATCTTTTTACTGGAAGCAAATGAGCTTTCGTATGTAGTTTAGGCCCATGTTAAAACAATATAATATGATCAAGAGTTCAAGATAAGTACCTACTAATATAGATTTATATTCCTTGGTATATACCTACTCATCACTACATAGGTACACTACATAATATAAAACAAAGTCGCTTTCTTTATCCCTATGTCCCCATGTCCCTTTATGTGCTTAAATCTTTAAAACTACGCAACGGATTTTGATGCGGTTTTTTTAATAGATAGATTGATTCAAGAGGGGCGCGCGGGCGGGTCGCTAGTAAGATTATATTTACTAGGTAGGTCCTCCACGTTTCAGAACTTTGTTTTTGTTGAATGCTTTATTAAATACCTAACCTACCCTATACCTAGCTCGAAATACGAACGGCACACAGTAGCGTTTTGAATTTTCGAAAAAAAACTTTGAAACAACAGTTTATCATTTTTATGATAAAGTTATGTAAAGTATAATAAGATTTATGAACTCATGACAGTTTCGGAAAAATCATCAAACCACATTGTTTTAGGTATTTGCGGTATTTGTCAATTTGTCATTGACATCATTATAAATACCAGTTTATTATTATTAACTTTAATTAACACGGTGACAACAATTACATTAGTCTAATATTCTAGCAGCAACGACGGGCTTGCAACCTGTCACGTATGGATGTACCTATCAAGCCTCTTAAATACCAATGTTCCCAATTATTTTTGTACTATGAAAGCGCCATTTCACGTGTGCATGTCTCCAGCTTCCTCATATTGAAAATGTTATTTCTATAAATGCCAATATTTAAAGCATAATTAGTGCACTCATAGATTTGAATCATAGTTTAGCTGCCAAATAAACAACGATGCTATAAGCTTATAATAGTGTGTAAGCTGAAGTAACATGTCTCCAGCTGCCTCAGTCAGTGTGGGCAAACGGCTAATGATAGAGATATATCTAAACTTACTAAATTGCTGGGGGCTTTACGTAAAATATCGTACTGTATCCCAACTAAAGTACGTTCTATCATCTATAATTCGTTAGTTAAATCACTAGTAGTAGTAGTAGTAACCCGTTGCAAAGAACACAAAATAAAATAATTAAAGTACTTCATTGCTATAATTACTTAACGCCAACTAAACAATTATATGAACGAACAAATCTATTAAACTTGCACCAAATTTATATATAGGTATTCCACTTGCGTCCTTATTCAAAACATTTTAAATAATTCAATACAATCAAATATTCAATTACACAAAAAAACGAATATGCACAATCTCAGAAATAAACATAAGTTACATTTAAATAAAGTACGAACTAACTACGGAAAGAAAACAATATTATTTGAAGGAGTACAGCTATACAACCAATTACCTAATGACATTAAAGAATGCGATAACATTCACTCGTTCAAGTCAAAGCTCAATAAACACGTCCGCACACTGTAACCTGCAACAGCTGTTCTGCAGCCATAAATGTACCTACCTAACATATCGTACCAAGAACCGACAGCCATCCAGAGGCAAAAATATACTGTTATAGGTACCTATAACATCGCCATTCTTATCTCATTTTAAGTGAACTATGTATTGTTTTTATGAGAATAAATGTCTTTAAACCTATATAGTAAACGCAAGGATTTAGTACCTATTTAGTGCACCTGGTACCAAAAATTTTAGGTCTGTAGCTAGGAAACTCTTCGAGTTATAAGACTTCATCAACGTGTAAGCTGGAGTAACGATACGTGAAAAAGCATATGCTCGTTCTCTGGAATGGCTGGAGCTAGCAGGTTGCTTTAAGTCTCCAGATTTAGTACCAAACGAATTAGCGAGGTACCAAATATTTGAAGTGTCTCTGTTCAAAACTCTATGAGTTACAAGCTTTTCCAGCTTTTTTTGTTTGTCCAGCTTGCACATGTTGGATCTCAGCAACCACAATAGGTACAGACTCGGTTGATGTCACTGAACTGAGCTATGAATTAGTGCACTCGGTACCAAAAATTTGGAATCTCTAGGACAAGCAGTTCTGTTGTAATCAGCAAAATAACATTTTACCGCCAAAAATTCAAAGCATTTCGACGCGACCATAAAAATGATGCGTTGTCAGAGGCAAGTCCAAGCTTTGTGTTTAGACTCTCTGGCTGCCACCTACTAACTAAGTACGGTAACCAAGTTTCAACTGAATTGACCCATTTATTGAAGAGTTGCGTTGAACAGACCTTGGCTCCATCATCAGAACAGGTCGCTATCACCATTTAATGAGAACCAAGTACCTTATTAATTTATTTTCAGAAAAAAATATTTGAAAAAGCAAAGGTACTGACCGACCAGTAGAAAAACCTTCATGCCAACGAAACTCTTAGAAATGAGAACTCTTGGGTCGTTGGTTATCTTAATTTAACTTTTTTGTTGTATCTCAAAAACTGGGCTACCAAGAAAAAAAATAAAAATGGTTTTGGAATGTCCAAACCAAGCCCTTTCATATAAAATAAAATAAATAAATAAATTAATTATGCTGGACAATCCACACAGCACTATCTAGCCCCAAAGTAAGCTACTAAAGCTTGTGTTATGGGTACTAGATAACTGATATATTTAATACATTATATAATTACATAGATAGATATTTTTTATTATACATAGAAAACACCCAGACCAATGAACAAATTTCTGCAGATCGTACACAAATTTGTTCCGAGGCGGGAATCGAACCCGCAACCTCTGCGTCGCAGGCGGACTCTCGCCCGCTGCGCCACTGAGGTCGTCAAAAAATAAAATTAAAAAATAAAAAATAAAATTATATGATTTAAAAAATAAAATTATATGACATATAATTTTATTTTTTTGTGTAACTTTTTTAATTTTTGCCCCCTTAAAAACCCCCATATTTTAGTAACCCCATCCGATTTTACTCATATACTTACCAGTAAATTTTATCAAGTACAAGCTATCGACTTACCAAATTTCATGCAGATCGGATAAACGGTTCTTAAGTTATCGTCGGACAAACATACAAACATACACACACACATACACACGTAAAATGCCAAATCGCCCAAGTTGTTTGTAAGATTTTCGTTCGCTTCGCTCACTCAATCAATAATCACAATCTAATACATATTAGGTACCTACTTCAACTAAGTACGTACCTATCAACAACTTAATGGCACAGCGAGACATATCGACAATTAATCAGTTTGACCTTTTCGACAGTAGGTACCTAAAATAAATGCGTAGGTACCCGAATTAAACAAGACATTCACATCAGTAAATAAATTTAGGAATTCCAAAAAATCCTACCTTTTCACGATTGATGTGTTTATTCCCGTGTTGATTCGGGTAGTTGAACATTACGACTGTACGTTTTTTACTGAGAATTAAATTACACGACTTTCTCGCCCGCTGCCCTGAGTTGGAATGAAAAATGAATGAATGAATGGAATGGAATGGAATGATCACCTCCCGCGGAGCTAGGGCGTCGCTGCGAATCACTGATACATCGACGGCTAGATACCGCAGTGATGACTACCAACCCGCTTTGGGCGAGCGATGTGTCATCCTGAGAGTATTGACACGGAGCTTGGATCATGCGCAGAGGCATGTCGGACGGCGCAATCATTTTGCCACATCTGTTTCGAATTATTCTATAGGTCCATATTTGGGTGGGGTGTGATTAATAAGCCAATTTATCGCACTTAAGAATATGGACTGGACTGAAGAGAATGAAAGTTTGGCATGGGGTATTATTGCATTGCTTGTATATATCATTAGGTACAACTCATTCTTTCTACACGAAAAATACACAAATGTCAGATATTTTATTTCAACATCTAAGAGTATAGTATTCTTTTATCTGTGACTGCACACATCATTTTTTTCTATAGAAAAAAAAATATTTGTGCATGACCAGATTAGACATAAGAACGGCAGTATTTCTCCCATTAGACCACCATTACTCATGTAGGACATACCTAATTTATTTTAGTTATAGTTCCTATCACCATCTATTACTAAAATGAATAATCACGAAAATTATAAATAAATAAAATTGAATGAACAAGTAGGTACCTACATAGAGGGTGTATGTACTAGTAGTATGTCAAAAAAAAAAGCGGCAGCTAAAAAAGTAAAAAAAAAAACAAAAAACGCGAAATGCAATACCACGACATGCGATATTGCCAAGGAATTTGAATACTTATTCTACTTAATTTAAGAGTAGTAGAGCTCTTTGTGAAGGGCTCGTCCGGGGAAGTACTACCACCACGCCTTTTTCTGCCGCCAAGCAGCAACACTGTGTTTCGGTTTGAAGAGTGTGGTCGCCGGTGTAATTACAGGCACATGAGGCTTAACATCTATCTGTATGCCTCAAGTTGATGGACGCAGGGCAGTGCATCGTAAGGCACGTTCATATCGTGCGTGACTTACGAGGCAATGCTTTGTATATAGGTGATGGTTACCACTTAAAATCAGGTGGGCCATCTGCTTGTTCCATCAGCTAGTTGTATAAAAAAAAATACTATCTATATTCCTTGGATATTGCTTGCTTACTCAATCGTCAATCGTCCACATGCGATATTGCTTACTCAAAATCGGATTTTACTTATTTTTATTTATTAATTCTTTATATTATAAAAATAAACAAACGTATATTAAAAGTAGGTATTATTAATTATTTATTATTGAAAGAAAAGAAAGAAAGAAAACATATTTATTTTGACCCACAAACACAGGTACCTAAGACTAACAGTAAAAGTAATTATGTTGGTGCAACATACAAAAAAAGAAGAAAATAAGTAAATAGAGATGGGAAATTATTAGACTAGGGCGACGCATGCATAATAATATAGCAAAATGTATAACGCATCTAGTATTCTGAATGCATCTTTTGGCGTTGGTATTGTGTTGTGATGTGAATGCCGCTCTGCGTGAGGCAGCCTGGTAGGACTTGCCGTACAAGCCGCTAACATGACGTGGCTCTGTGAACGCGTGGCCCATCATATCCTTCTCATATTCTAAACGCGAAAGTTTGTAAGTATGGATGGATGGATGTATGTTTGTTACTCTTTCACGCCGGAACGGCTGAACGGGTCTGGATGAAATTTGGCAGAGAGATAGATTATAGTCTGGAATAGCACAAGCTACTTTTTAACCCGTGGGAATACAGGGATTTAAATCTGCGCAGTGATACCGCGGGGCGCACGCAACTAGTTTGAAATAAAATATTTATTATAAAATAAAAACTCGACTGCTCGATCTAAAAGGATGTAAACTAGATAATGTTTTAACTTAGGTACTTAATGATAGTTAGATCCATTCGTCAGTAATGATAAAATGTAATAGTTGCAGGCAGTCGGAGGCTCGTCTAGATACCTACCTATGTCCTAGCAGTTTTAGTGACGCCTCCGACTGGAAGGATGGATACTCTCGGCACTCGAGTAAAACTGCTGTGCTGTGTTGTGTGTGTGCACAAATAATAAAAAAAAATATATCGTTTTCTGTATTGAATTTCATTCTAGATATTAATTGCAGGCCAGCTTTACTAGTTCTCGATATCATCGGCCATAGGGTAACAATAGCCATGTCTCACAGGTAATTGGAAATTTGAATCGAAGGTAGGTTACATCCACCCAGGTACATTAAAAACACCCTTATATTTTCTTCATTGCAGCATAAAAATACTACTGGACCACGGAACCGATTGTCATCAAAAGTAAAAAAAAATAAGGTTACCCTTTATTAGATTAGCATATTGGCTACATTTTTTCAGAAAGATTACCGAAACTCCGGTAGAAAACGTGAGCGAACCTAACAAAATAGTTAATACCGAATAGTTTAATTTCATACATTTTAATTAAAAATATCAACCATCAAAACCGTTATTTTGCAGATAACTGACCTTGCCCACATCTCTATCCTGTAATAAATGACATGTTTCCGCGATAAAAACTACAATATTACCCTAAAATGAAAGTGTCCTTTTTGATATCGGTCTAAGGACTGCGTAAAAACGTGTACCTAATCAGACCAACTTTCTAAAATACTTTTGTGGAAAATACAATATGACTACAAAATGACGCATTTACAACAAAGGCTTCCACGCAAGATTGCCGCGCTTTTCAGGTGCGGGGGTAAGGGCGGGCGGGCGCGGGGAGAGGTAGCTTCGCCCGGATCTTTCCGCCGCGCCTCATCATTCCGTTCGTAGCTCTGGGCCAGACCGCATGCCTTTGCATCCGTGAGTCGCCTACCAGTATTGCGTCGGGAAAACTTAGGACTTTCAGTTTTCGTCAATTCAACTTTGTTATTTTAAAAATGTAGGTCGCTTTCTTCTTAACCTGTGGTCGAGTTTCCGTCCGCGTGTTCCGTGCGCGTGTACGCGTTCTTTAGGTTTTTTTTATTTTGTAGTGTCTTGTACTTCTTTGAAAATGTCCCTTTCCGTGGAAATTAGGCGTTTTAAGACACTTAAACGAAAATTTCCCAAGTTCGTACGCGTCGAATTCCGAAGTAAGAATCAAACTTTTATCGCATCTATGCCACTTGTTTGATTTTAAAAGCTGAGCTTTATTGTTTTATAGCTTGCTTGGTAGTTTTTATGTTCAGTTTTGGCTGCAATAAGCTATTATTTTGTTCAGCTTCTATCTTAGTAACAGTAGTTTTGCTTTATTTCTGTTTTTATTCGAGCTTTCCTCTTTGTTTAAGCTTTACTTACGTACTTAGAGGTACTTAATCTATAATTTTACTTAAAAAATATTTTCCAATCATCTTTTCTGTAACACGTATTATAAGTATTAACATGATACATTTAAATAATCTCATGAACTACCAATCAGATCTGCAAGCTGTTTCATCAATACGTATTAATCCCAACTAATATTATAAATGCGAAAGTAACTCTATCTGTCTGTCTGTCTGTCTGTTACGCTTTCCCGCTTAAACCTCTCAACCGATTTTGATGAAATTTGGCACAGACAATCTTTAGACCCTGAGAAAGAACATAGGCTACCTTTTATTGCGAAAAAAAGAGATGAAGAGATTAAAAGTACGCAGACGAAGTCGCGGGTACCAGCTAGTAATATATAATTGCATTTATCTAAAAGATTAGTAGTTGCGTGCCGCGCGAGCTGCAATCAAGCTCGCTTCTGTGCTGATGTTATTTCTATCAACCAAACTCACACAAATTGCAGTAAAAGTGCAGCAATAATGAAAAAAAGTTGTAAATTCAATTCTAACTCCTCAATCACAGCTGGACACACCGTCGTCATTCGACAACCTTTGCCTATTCTCAGGGGGTTGATAGTTGGTACATGTACCTGCTATTTTTTCGAGCTAAGCTGATTAATACGGTTCTTCTTCGAACTTCCTAGTGTCTGATTCTATTTCAAAGTGAAACTCCCAGCGTAGCTCTTTCCATAGCCCGTTGTGCGACTATAAGCTCGTTAATGAAGCAAATTGCAGCTGATTACTGGCTGCGATTGTGAAGCTCCAATACAGTCCATAGCTCATCTACTTACGTGTTTTTTCTGCCCTGCAAAAGCGATAAGCCACACATTGCTATAGAATGCAATATATTGGAATTATATTGAAAGTTGATCTACAATTTACATGTTATAAGAAGTTGTAGGTAGCAAAGGATGAAAGTTGTATATATTTTCACCAAATACAAGTTCGATCTTGTTTTCCTACTTATAAAAGATAAGCCCTTTGGCATACGCCTAGGTACCGTATGATGTATGCCCACCGTAGTGTAGTGTACATACATGGAGATTAACATAACATCACTGTGGGGACGTTGTTGCTTCTAACTCGATCCAGGGCTTGTGCGATACGATCAATACGTTTCAAGATACGAATTTTGCAGATTTTCGTAACATAGTGATTATAAATCGTCGTAAATAGTAATACGTGAAAGAAGTTTGACCGTTGCTCGCGCCTTTAACTGTTGTAAGCACCGTCGCCAGTATTAGCCATCAGTGTTGGTTTAAATTAAGAAAAAGCCGACACCTAGAAATATCTTATGAATAAAACATCGTCTTTCGTAAGAGCATCCAACAGGTACCCATCTTCCTACTTGGCAATGCGGCACATAATTATGCTAAGGCCACTTCAGAGCAGAAATATATGTTTTCTTTATTATAAGCCAGGCGGTTCCAAATACGTAGTGTAATAATTTTCTGAGAAAATATTGTTTACCACCATTTCGCTGTTTTCTTTGGAATAGAAACAAGAACTGAGACTGTTTCATTGCATTGATTAATAAATTATTTAATAATTTAATGATAATATAACCTAAATAATTTTAATTAAAAACAGGGTAAATAAATAAGGAGTATATTTAAACTCATTCTTTTAAGTCGAAATTAAATGCAAAAATTGCTTCGATGTCCAGTACACCTGTTCCGCTCACGTCAAGTTTGCATAAATTGGACACCTGATTACCTCTCTGATGTCCTGGTCACACCAACGTCCAACGTCAATGCCCATCATCGCAATAATTATTGCGATAATTCTCGCGTTAGACTCTCCACGTAGTGTGACCACTTCA
Organism: Plemyria rubiginata; assembly: GCA_963576535.1. NCBI lineage: Eukaryota > Metazoa > Arthropoda > Insecta > Lepidoptera > Geometridae > Plemyria > Plemyria rubiginata. The sequence goes on from OY754905.1 coordinate 3,039,502, forward strand.
ACGCCATAATTCTCGCGGTAACCAACGGCGTGTCGTCGTCACACCAACGTTCAACGTACATTACCGCGACAACTATTGCCATTTCTCGGTACCATTTCTCTGTGGCCAAGGGGTGAGACGTAACTAACAAGAATAAAAAAAAACTAAAATCTAAATCAAAACAGCCTTGGTTCAGCTCAATCACATAGATCTCTTTGAAACATCTAGCTAGGCTAGTCTATAAACTTACGTCTTGGCTTTTTACGTTTTTTAGTCTGATCCTTCTTTCAGTAGTAGTAATTATTATATTTTCCTTACATTTATGATCTCAAGTTATTCATTTTTAAGTTTTTGTAATTGGCTGGGCCGGGCCTATTTTAATTGCAAGTTTTTTTGTAATCTATAAAAAATATTAGATCAGATTATTAGACCGCAAGCTTTTGTAAAAAGTATTCACTATTATTTTGAATTTGCCAATCGATTACAAACTAGGTAACAAGAGGATCTCCTGGGGTTAAAGAACGTTATTACCTATCAGCCGAACTTCTAACACAAGACATTAAATATTACTTAAAATTAATGTACTTAAACTTTATCAAGGACAGCCATAATTTTTGTTCAACGAGGCGCGAGGATTCGGTCCCTTATTCTTATAAATATTGACTTTTGAACAGGACTCAACCGAGAGCTTATTGGATGTTTTGGAGTTTTTATTTATAAACAACTAGTTGATGGAACATGCAGATGGCCAACCTGATGTTAAATGGTAACCATCACCTATAACAAAGCATTGCCTCTCGTAAGTCACGCACTATGTGAACGTGCCTTACGATGCTCTGACCTGCGTCCATCTTTTATTGATTACCACGACAAATTTTACGTGGTAATCAAAAAAGAGTTATCATTTATCTAAATAAATGGGTGCCTGCTAGTGCTTTTTAGGGCGAGCAGAGCAATGAACGTTCCTCATTAACTAAAACGTTAATTATATTCATGACACACACACACGGACGGTCATCATCACTCACAAATCACTCTTTTCCGTGTGAATAATGTACAGCCGAGCTTTTGACGGTGGAACTATTCATTTTAAGCTACCTGATTATTCCGCGTACAACAAAATCATGGGAGTATCGCCTAGTGAATCCACGCTCACTTCGCTCATGAGCTTCTATTTGGGAAGTGCTTAAATCACTGTTAATAGGTATAGTCACTTATATGTATATTCATTAGGGGTATAACTAGATACGGGTATATGTACGGTACTGTACGTAGTATCCAAATTCCTTGGCCGGTACAAGAAATTCGCACACAAAAATGCGTGGACCAATCCAAAGTCTCTGTGTGACTGTCAAAGAGTCATTGGGATCGTAATCTATGCCATCTTGCAAAACGAGAGGCTGCGGGGCGTAGGGCACGCCCCGCATGCCCTCATGATCCTGAAAATTGCCTGGCTATGGAAACTTAACAAGAAAACACTTGTATGTAATTAATATCAATAAAAATGTTAGCCTCCTCACTCACGTTGGTATTTTAACTGCCAAAACCTCACGCGATTTTTTTTTATTTTATATAATAGAAACTAATATCGAGTGGGAAATTCGTGCAAGACTATGATGAATAATATGTTGAAAATTTTAAACCAAACCGAATGTCGAATTGAAATCTTAAGCAGATTCCGCGGTCACTGGGCGAGTGTAGTGGTCAGAATTGCACTTGTGCTGTAATTCGCAACAAAAGTATACGAACAAACCTTAAACCCCAGCGTTTTCTGATAAATTATTTATTTACATCCGTCTGTGGCTCTGCTCTCGAACCTGCCAGTTCAAAGCAGTCTGTATAATAATTCCAAGTTTCATCCACATCTGTTTAGCTGTTCACAACACCGAACCGTCAAGGTATTTGCCCTTGGGTACACAGGAGTTTTGGAGTTTTGAAACAAGAGGCTCCATCAAATTCAGTAATTTAATTGGCTTGCCAGAAAGTCGCTAGCAATACCTTCATTCACTCTTCTTATATTTTTTTGAATCAAATTATATCTACGTAAAATAGAATCAAACTGTATAGTGCTAGCGTGCTAGCGAATTCAGCCTTGTGGGGACTCGTGAGCGTGACGATAGCCCACGACAGGGATCAGTGGCAGCAAACCTACTCACCCCCACAAACTTTCAGTTTTGTTGCATTTTCATTATAAGGTGATGGCAAGTCCTTTTATATCATAAGGAATTTATACACCACGCAGTAAATAAATTATTTGATCGTACATTTTAACATTTTAAAAGACAAAAATAATTTTTTTGCTTTCTTTGTTTTATACCTTCCTAACCCAACTTTTTTAGAGGAAGACTTTTTATATACTGTTGAAAGGTGGACAATGACGTGTGTCCAGCGTTCAGCAATATATAAAAAACACCGGGTATTCGTTTTCTGTCATCTATCGAAGCAACATAGCATTTTCATTTTAATTGTTTTTCTAGTGTTTTTTTGAGTTGTGTTGTGTAATTTTTAACCAACATTACTTGTGGTCTTAGCACAAAGTGTAAGCATTTGAAATGAAAGTGTATTATGTGATATCGTGATTTGACCGAAAATGTTTCAAAATGTTTTGAAGAAACCGCCACCATTTTCTTAAAAACAATTGACTGACTCGACTTTCGACTGACGTGACTAAAAACATAGCAAAGAGCATATAATCTCTATCACTTGACACTGGCAAGATTGTCGATAGACAGGAGCCATAAAAAAAAAAACACCGACATACATTGCAAGCACAGCTCGGTTGATGTGATTCTTACGTAGTTATTGTATACTCTTTGGATGTGATTTTTCATAAATAAGTTCAGTGAAGTATTAAGTTATTATGTATTAATTATTTCAAAATCTTGATTGTTTGACGAATTTGAGCCCCTTAGTTCTTTAGATAGCTACGTCGGACCGCGCCGCCCGCGCCGCCAGCAGTTTGTCAATATTAGTCAGTTTCGAACATTTTTTTCAAACCGTCTTGAGCTAAAGTATTTTATTTATTTATTTATTAGTTTAAGAAAGACTGACAGCACACCATACCTACATATAAATCAAGAATCACTACAAAGTATAAAACAAAGTCGCTTTCTCTGTCCCTATGTCCCTATAGGTATGTATGCTTAAATCTTTAAAACTACGCAACGGATTTTGATGCGGTTTTTTTAATAGATAGAGTGATTCAAGAGGAAGCTTTATATCTAAAATACATGCATGCCATAGTAGAAAAACAATGTGCACCCGTGCGAAGCAGGGGCGCGCGGGCGGGTCGCTATATAGTACTATTATAAAACAAAAGGCTAATAATAAGTTTCCACCTCCAATATAAAATGTAATGCATACTTACGAGTATGTGGTAGGTACTAGTGTACATGTTATTTCAAAATGCAAGACTTCCTTAATTATACAGCTCGTTATGTATGAAACGGCCCAAATTGCGGGTTTGTGAGAATCATAATTTATTTATAAGTCGAAATGAAAGCAACTGGCCTGAGGGATTGGTGACTTCGTTGCGTGGTTATAAGGTTTTTAAACGCCGTTTGAATTAGGTACTTTATCAGATTTCTTTATGCGTCGGTAACATTGGAAGTGGTTGGTGGGCGGGCCGGTCCTTTCTATTTTAATTATCAATTTTCAGGCTTATGTACGTAAGTTGAGGTTTTCTTTCGTTCTTGTCTTTAATATTATATTAATTCTCTCAATTGTTTTAAATATTATACCTACTTACCTATTTATGGAACAAGTTGATTGCTCTCCTGATATTGCACCGCAAGTCACGCCCAATGCCTTGTGCCTGTAATTTAATAGGCAACCACACCCTTCAAACAGAAACACAGCAACGCTGAATTTCGACAGAACTTGGCTTGGAGTACCTACTTGCCGGACGAGCCTTTCACAAGATGCTCTACAACTCTTAAAACCAACTACATAGGTATATGTTTTGGTCAGGCTTTTAAAATTAAAAAGGGTAGTTGCTTTTTTTTCGGTTTTATAGTTAAACTAGTTGCGCCCTGCGGTTTCACCCACGCTGATTTTAATCCCGGTATTTCCACGGGATAAAAAGTAGCCTATGTGCTATTCCAGACTATAATCTATCTCTCTGCCAAGTTTCATCCAGATGCGTTCAGCTGTTCTGGCGTGAAAGAGTAACAAACATCCATCCATACTTTCGCGTTTATAAATAGTACAGTAGGATAATAAGATTTAGAAATAAAACAATTGTCTATGTGGTGTCAAGGGGAAAATTGTTGCGCGTGTTTTTTTCCCCGAACATCTTAATTTCCTACAAGTGGTTATTTCATTACTTCATAAAATAATCCTAAGCCTTAATTTACACTTATTTTTTGGGATAGGCACCTTCTTATCCTGGCGTATAGTCTCCTGTATGATCATAAGAAACGTGTCGTTTATGTTTTTAGAAATGGGATCGCGTCTTCTTTGCATATTTCTTGTGATAGTATGCTTCATAAATTATGCTTTACTCATACACCTATTTGTTTTACGACGGTAAAAGCCACAAATAATTTATTACTCATTCACATATGAAGAATAGGATATTGGAAATTGTACGTGCTACGTGTAGGTACCCTACAGCTACGTGTTACTGGTACTTAAGTTGTTTCTTATTTTTACTGAAGGACTTCAGCTTAGTTTGGGGCAGATACGTGTACTATCTAGCCCCAGCGATGTTTTAAGCGCGTTGCACTTAAATTATATTTACTGTAAGTTTTTTCAAATTAAAATGTTATATAATCCTCAGCATAATCCGTTGCGGGTAAAATAAAACCTGCTAAAACAGCGGTAACTTTCTGTTTTTGATAGACGCCAATCAAAAATGTACACGTTGGTCACTCACGTTTTAATAAAAATATTTAACAAGAATCTTATAATAAAACCTTCGATACAACACTGACAGAGACATCTGAGACATCTGGAGACATTAGTCCTTGTACGTTTGTGCGTAGGCGAAGAGCTGTTTCCAACAGAGATGATCAATAGTTATTTCATCATCATTTTCCTGTCCATAACTCACTTCATTCATAGAGTCGGCACAAAAGGTTTTTACTCTCAGCTCTCAAACCTAAAAAAGAGTAGTAGAGATCATTGTGAACTCACTTCATTCATAGAGTCGGCACAAAAGGTTTTTACTCTCAGCTCTCACACCTAAAAAAGAGTAGTAGAGATCATTGTGAACTCACTTCATTCATAGATTCGGCACAAAAGGTTTTTACTCTCAGCTCTCACACCAATAAAAGAGTAGTAGAGATCATTGTGAACTCACTTCATTCATAGATTCGGCACAAAAGGTTTTTACTCTCAGCTCTCACACCTAAAAAAGAGTAGTAGAGATCATTGTGAACTCACTTCATTCATAGAGTCGGCACAAAAGGTTTTTACTCTCAGCTCTCAAACCTAAAAAAGAGTAGTAGAGATCATTGTGAACTCACTTCATTCATAGAGTCGGCACAAAAGGTTTTTACTCTCAGCTCTTAAACCTAAAAAAGAGTAGTAGAGATCATTGTGAACTCACTTCATTCATAGAGTCGGCACAAAAGGTTTTTACTCTCAGCTCTCAAACCTAAAAAAGAGTAGTAGAGATCATTGAGAACTCACTTCATTCATAGATTCGGCACAAAAGGTTTTTACTCTCAGCTCTCAAACCTAAAAAAGAGTAGTAGAGATCATTGTGAACTCACTTCATTTATAGATTCGGCACAAAAGGTTTTTACTCTCAGCTCTCAAACCTAAAAAAGAGTAGTAGAGATCATTGTGAACTCACTTCATTCATAGATTCGGCACAAAAGGTTTTTACTCTCAGCTCTCAAACCTAAAAAAGAGTAGTAGAGATCATTGTGAAGGGCTCGTCCGGGGAAGTACTACCACCACGCCTTTTTCTGCCGCCAAGCAGCAACGCTGTGTTTCGGTTTGAAGAGTGTGGTCGTCGGTGTAATCGGCACATGAGGCTTAATCTGTATGCCTCAAGTTTTTTTTATTTTATTTTATTTATTTATTTATTGAGATATTAGGTTAGGTTTGAGATATTAGATTTAGGTTTTTTTATTAAGCCCTAAGGCGATTTTAAATCTAGGTACTTACTTAATATTAACTTACTACACAACACTGCTTACTTTAAACATCTCGTTTCTATAACAGTTGATGGAAGTTGATGGAAGCACGGCAGTGCATCGTAGGGCACGGTCCTATCGTGTGTGCCCTACGAAGCAAGGCTTTCACCTAATCTTCGCGATATCTTCGACCTTTAACGTAGAATCTGGACAGGCATTATGACGGGAGATTTTAAAGTGATATCATATTTATTTCATTTGTACTTAATATTAATATATTTTTCCTTTCGTTTCAGAATCGTTAAAGATCTCAACGCTAACAACGCAGATCGATGATTACATCGAGTTCAACCAGGTAAGTGATTACACTCAAGTGCTAATTATAGCTTATTTTATCACTTTTTAACTGAAATACTAGGTAGGTGTTTTTTGTAAGCAGTGAAGAAAAGTTAAAATATATTTTTTTATCTCCTAGACAAAAGGACTCAGCGGAAAGATTTGAAATCTACCCCCACTTACGAACCCTCTTTCCCTAACCGGGTATAAGGATTGATATAGTTTAACCAGAACGAGAAGCGAGGGAATGCTTTGTTGTAGGCATAGACTAACTATATTCATCGTTATAGTAGATTTAAAACAACGATCTAAGGTGGCGTCATTGTAGGCAATGATTTATCGATGCACGTTTTCTTGTATGAGATTAGCAGTTTACTGTACCTTAATTAGTCTATGGTTATAGGTGAGGATACCCACGCCACGCCTAACATTAGAGGGCATAAATAATTTCGGTTAATTTTTGGTAGTTACTATGAATAAATACACCTTTATACATCTTAGTGAGTACTGCACTGGACACGGGACAGCACTGGTGGCCAAGTGGTAGCAGCCTCGCCTTCCGATACTAAGGTCGTGGGTTAAAAACCGGTCGTGCTCCAATGAGTTTTTCAAAAATAATATATATGCACAATGCCAGTATTCTCAAACGTTGAAAGAAAACATCGTAAGGAAACCGGCATATTGTCAAACCTAACAAGTTCTATGACATTTGTCAAGTGCTCGAAAGGAGCCTCTTGAGGCGCATAAAATCCTTTCACCACACTGTTTCAAAAAACACACTAGTGACACGTCTAGAAGAATATTGAGTATTTGTACCTATATTTGTACACAGTAAGAGTGAAATTGTTCAGTGAAACACCTGAGATCGTTTGGTTACGGTGTAAGGTAAGTAAATACGTAATACTGAAGCGAAGGTCGGCCCTTTGGGAATAACTTAGTAGGCAACTTTATTTTGCCGATTATGGCTTATTTCAAATACCAAATACCCATCTTCTTGAATCTTGAGAGATAGAGTTTTACTTTTGGCGGTATTTATTAACGTATCATCATTATTGTCTCTTGTTGGTGATTCATATTGTAACCTCAGGTTTCTGAAAGCTCGATCAACACTAATCGGCTGTCAAGACACTTATCTCTATCTAATTTTGAAGTAAAAGCGTGACTTGACAGTCGATTAGTGTTGATCGAGCTTTCAGAAAAGTTCTGTGAGGAAAACATATTTTTTATTTTATCTTAATTATATTACTCTTGGATTATTTAGTAGCACCCAGCTACTTACTAAGACTGGTCAGCTTTGGTCACACATTTTATAGTATCTAACAGTTAACTGACCCACTTATTAAAGCAGAATGTTTATTTGTATTTTGGAATGTACAGCACTCACACGGACTGAAATAATCGATGCAAAAGTAGGGCGTTCAGTTACAGGCTGAAATTATAAAGTTTCATTCCTTTCCGTCTATAAACTTTTTAAGGATTTCGTACCTCAAAAGAAAAACGGCACTCATAATTATATTTATTTATTTTATTTATAGACGAGCAGCTTTCGCTGATATGTCTACGTCACAGTGTTGAAATTATTGATAATTGAATTTTAATTGATGAAACTGAAAAAAAAACTGCTCCACGACTTTGATCCCCAGTCACGGTAGATATCCCCTCAGATCTCTCAGTACCAAGTACTAACTCAAGATTCTTTGAGGATGTCTAAGGGGGGGTAGTCAGAGGTACGTCCAAACATTACATTTGGCACATACCCACATTTTGCAGTAGTTAGTATTCTATACGTGACAGGTTGCAAGCCCATCGCCGCTGTTAGAATACTAACTGGTTTCCTCACGATGTTTTCCTTCGCCGTTTAAGAGCATTGTGCACATAAATTTTTCGATAGAAAAATCCATTGGTGCACGACCGGATTCGAACCTGCGACCTTACGATCGGAAGGCGGAGTCACTTCCACTAGACCACCGGTCTAGTGGAAGTGACCGGTGTGAAGTGAGCGGTGTCACCTATAAGTATAACACAGCATCGTTAGAAACGTGACCTGCACTGCCCGCGTCCATCAACTTGAGGCACACAGATGATAAGCATCATGTGCCTGTAATTTTCTCATTCAGCGCCACATATCCTCCCGTCTGATACTCGACATGACCCACCCACATGTCTCAAAGATTCTCTAGATAAGATCTCACAATTAAAATTGATGTTTGTTGCAGCGCTTCTCCTGGGAACTGGGAGACAGACCGCTGGATCCCGGAGAGACGATGGTGGTTCACCTGGTGGAGCGCACCCGACTCAGCCACGAGAAGGTGCTGGGAGTATTCCGTCTCGGAATGCAAGTGCTGGTCACCGACCACTCGCTGGAGATCATCGATGCGCTCGTCAACGACGTCACCAACTTGTCTACTTCGGTGAGTTGCACACTCGTCAACGACGTCACAAACTTTTTCTACTTCGGTGAGTTGCACACACGTCAACGACGTCACCAACTTGTCTACTTCGGTGAGTTGCACACTCGTCAACGACGTCACAAACTTTTTCTACTTCGGTGAGTTGCACACACGTCAACGACGTCACCAACTTGTCTACTTCGGTGAGTTGCACACACGTCAACGACGTCACCAACTTGTCTACTTCGGTGAGTTGCACACTCGTCAACGACGTCACAAACTTTTTCTACTTCGGTGAGTTGCACACACGTCAACGACGTCACCAACTTGTCTACTTCGGTGAGTTGCACACACGTCAACGACGTCACCAACTTGTCTACTTCGGTGAGTTGCACACTCGTCAACGACGTCACAAACTTTTTCTACTTCGGTGAGTTGCACACACGTCAACGACGTCACCAACTTGTCTACTTCGGTGAGTTGCACACACGTCAACGACGTCACCAACTTGTCTACTTCGGTGAGTTGCACACTCGTCAACGACGTCACAAACTTGACTACTTCGGTGAGTTGCACAAACATAAACTGTTCTAACACTCAATTTTTAATTCTTCACTGAACACAATACATAGGAACATGAAAAGAGGAGACAAGACAGAAATAAAGGATATGTCCTAAGACGACCTTAACCCTAACAAGAGTTTTCTTCTAGCTAACCTTAGAGGTAAGAGAGTGGTTACTATAGTGTTAGGTTTGTGTGCATACAAAATATATAGGCTAACTTAATAATTCTAAAGGCATGAATGAAAATAATGGTAATAGGTACATAACATTCATTTCAGTGCTACATCTTTTCTTACATAGGTCGCACAGTGCCTACATCCATTTTTCTTTGATCTGCCTTTTTTTACAAACCATTTACATCCATAACAACATATTAAGCTTTCCCTATCTAATTATAGAAGCCATTATGTCTTCCAAAGTTCTTGAAAGGTCCGACATTCCCGTGCCCATTTTATTTGTTCATTGAAGTTTTGAAATGGACGTTTGAAATATACGCTGACCAACTGAACCAATTGAACCAATACATTACATGATTGGTGTACGTTTGCCAATTACACAGAATAAATAATAAGCACAGATAGAATCGCTTCTGATTGTGGCCATAAATTTGTAAATGAGAAGAGCACTCATTAAAATATAATTTACCAGTGATTTCGACATAATATGCGAAGTTTATTGTAAAAAAAATTAACTTTCCACACAGCATTGTCAAGCGTCAAACTAAGCAAGCATTGTTCTATGAATGGGAATGGGAATATATGGGAACCAGAAACAGAAGCACCGGTGGTCTAGTGGGAGTGACCCCGCTATCCGATCGTAAGGTCGCAGGTTCGAATCCGGTCGTGCACCAATGAATTTTTCTATCGAAAAATTTATGTGCGCAATGCCAGTGCTCTTAAACGGTGAAGGAAAACATCGTGAGGAAACCAGTTAGTATTCTAACAGCGGCGATGGGCTTGCAATCTGTCACGTATGGAATACTAACTACTGCAAAATGTGGGTATGTGCCAAATGTAATGTTTGGACGTACCTCTGACTACCCCCCTTAGACATACTCAAAGAATCTTGAATTAGTACCTACTTGGTACTGGGAGATTTGAAGGGATATCTACCGTACCTGGGGATCAAAGTCGTGAAGCTGTGTGTGTATCAACTAACTTAAAATAGCTTTTAATGTTAGTAATCTTCAACAACACTAAGGTATTGAGATGAACGTATTATATTAGTTCAAGATTGTTGCGATACAATGGTAGCTTATTTTATCATGTTTTATGTAAACAAAGATTTATATATTGCGTAAAGTATATATATATATTGCGTAAAGTATATATATATATATATTGCGTAAAGTATATATATTTATTGCGTAAAGTATATATATATATTGCGTAAAGTATATATATATATTGCGTAAAGTATATATATATATTGCGTAAAGTATATATATATATTGCGTAAAGTATATATATATATTGCGTAAGTTGATATATAAGTGGGATTACTTCGTCGCAGAAGTACCGTAGTCGAGTGTAAATGCGATGGCAGTAGATTGATTGATTGATTGAAAATACTTTATTGCACATAAAAATAACAGTACAAAGGCGAACTTGATGCTATAAAGCATTATCTTCCAGCTAACCTTTGTGTATTGTGGACATAAGATGTGTCAGTAGTGCACGGGAGAGGAAAACGTAGATATACATTAAACTTAATACATTTAAAAAGTTGTAAAAATTACATGCAAAGTCTATCATATTATGTATAATAAAATAAATAAAACAAACTATAGAAGTAGATGGTTAGCGCTGCCCCGTATCAAGAGGAAAATTGTGGGTTAAAATCCCACTTGGTTAATAGCTTTTGGGACAATATAAAAATCTTTTGGATTTCCTTATGTAAACACTAAAACGAATAAAAAATTAAAACAAGCGTAAACAGTCTTATCGCAACCAGCGCGCGTTAAATAAAACCTCTCACCCTTTGACCTTGATCTCTTTTTCAAGGCCTGAAAACAAGTTTAGGTAGATTAAAAATAATATTTACATGATAGCGATTCTAGTCAAATAATATATCTATACACTTTAAAGCTTCTAAGCTCCAGAATTTCGTATTACGCTTTAAATATGCATTTCTCGACTGAAACGGGATGGCTTCATCTCGTGGTAGATAAACAAAAGGTGTTAAAATGCAAACCACGTAATAGAAAGGAAAAGTAAATGATTTATCGTTCAATAAATAAAGCTAACCAAAGCTTTTAGCTGTGTAGCTGTTAGCTGCAAAACATTACAGTACATACCCCTTTGAATTTGAAATAAATATTGGTTTTTTTAGGCAAGAGAGCACTCCACACTTATAAATTTCTAACAAGGTTTATTAGCTGATGGTATAGGCAGAACCTTACTTACCTTACTTTAACCTTACCTTTAGCTACTAGAATAGTGGTTCGATATACTCGAGACCATTTTGCTGCTGCAAACCTAATAAATATAAATTTAATTTTCTTGTTTTTACAAGCTTTTATTTAACTTGTAAAATACGTTTGTTTGGTTGGAATCTTCAACTCTATTTTAACAGATTTTTAACCGAGTTGGTTGAAAGTTTGTATACACGGTCGTTTAGTTTGGATGATAATGCCTTATTAGCTAGTACCAACGCATTTATGTAAAAACTTTCTTTTTTATTGTTTGTAAGTGAATGTGTGTTTTTAGCAGATAAATGTCCATCAATGTCTGTAAGTATGGTGGGAAAATGGTGCAACTATGCAAGGCTTGGTTTCATCGGTTTCAGCAATTCAAATTCCTTGGGTTTCAGTCCCTGCATTCAATCAGCATAAAATACCAAAATTTATTTCTACGTCTGTGCGTCATTAAACGTCATATCTGCGAGTAAGCAGAGTATGAAGCTATCATATTGCAAAATTATAATAACATTACTATCGTATAATTTTAAATATTGGAAAATTAATTCTGAATGCTTGAGTTTATATTTTGATCCAAACTTGGTTTTCAGCAGAATATTATTCGGCAGAGAATAAACAGCAAGGAATATAGATAAGACAATTCAAATTCCTTGATAAACAGAAATTGAAATGGCACGTACGCTAAAGAGTGACAGGCGGACTGACATCCCGTATTACAACACGGCTCATTTGTAGGGTTTTCTCTATCCCGTGGCTCACCCGCACAGTTCAACAACATTAAATACATTTATAAAAAAACTAAAATTACTAAAATTTAATCAACAGTTTTGGAAAAAACAGTTCTACTTTTTTTTTAATCAGTATGTATAGAAAATCGGTAGTTACTGTTTGCGGTCTGCCGAAGGCCTTGCCTTAGGGCGAAAACAAGAGCTAATATTTTAATTTGTTGAGTTTTGAATGTACCTCTAGCTCACACATCATGACATGTTGAAAGATAAAATCAGTAAACTTGGAAAAATCGCAATCTGATGCAATCAACCAAGCTTTATGCAATCATGTTATACACAGTTTAAGAAATTATCTTTTCGTTTTATCGATCAATCTGTTTTTTTTTCTTAACTGTGTGCATTGTGATTGCTTAATTGTTTGCTTAGTTGATGGCGATTTTTCAATAATGAGTTAAAAGATTGTATATTGTCTACATAGCGTTGCGTTATTGTCGTCGCCTTAAACGGACATATTGTATGGCCAAGCAAACCATGTCAAGGACCAAGGACGGTTGCTTGTTGGTCCATTTTCTTGCAATTACTTCTTTCAAGCTCTTAGCTTTAACGAACACTCGCAGAGGGTCTGAAATAGCAAACCTTCGTAACCTAAGCCAAGATAATGACGTAATTCCTGCTAGCGCTAAGGATCGACCCCACCTGCGCGACTAAAGCAAATGCGAAACTCTGTATGTGTGTCTGTGCTTTATTTTGAAATACCTACGAGTAGCAAGATTGTACAAAAAGAACAGACTGTTATTATTGCGACTTCAACTAAACACTTCTTATTCTTCGTCTTTTGCTACTTGTACAATCTTGCTACTGTGATATCCCAAAATAAAACGAACCAAAGATGACGATCCTTGAATACAAAATATAGCTTTTCATTTCGCTTTTATCATTTTAGATCTTTTTTTTATATTTATTGTACATAAGTAGTGTATAAAAATTTGAAGTAGGTCTATTATTGTTCCCGGTAAACTGAGGTATTTAATCACATGGTCGGCATCGCGAGAGCGATCCACGCGATGTGGCATGCAATGTTATGACAGTACATGCAAGGATATAATACTTACTGGCGTGTTATATACGTAATAATAAAGCCTGCAACTTAAAATGTGTAGCATTTGGTTTGTCGCGTCACTCGGTGCTTGCCACCAAGACACATTATTTTAAGGAACACTAAAAAGGAGTAACGCTCTTAAAAAGAGTATTGCTTCTTTATCGGCTTCTATCTTGGAGTCTAGGACGCGCGTGGTCTAATCGCGACTTATGTCGGGGTCCGTAGTGCCAATAACCGACTTGCCGGCCGCGGCGCGATAAAGTTCTAGCTATCGAGAAGGCTAACAAGAACAACGATCTTGCAGAGTTCACGGAAAAGGCGCTGCTTGAGATAGAGTACTTCCTTTTCGTCTACTAGACCACCACAGGTGTAGTAGATGCACGGCCGGGTATCATCTATTCCTGATTAGCATACCACCTTGTTATCGGTGCAAAATAATGTGGTTGGTAAAGCCAAACTAAAACTTTGAAATATTAAAGATTTTAATCGCGGACAGAAAAAGCTAGAATGCTGTCAAGGCGCGCGTGTCGTGTGTGGGGCTCGTATTGATGACCACGACTAAAAACGGCAACTTTTTAAAAACTGCAGTGTACCGAGCTTCCCCGCGCGCCCTTTAACACCCCTCACGTGCCCTGGCGCATTTTAGTATGCACTGATTTGTTACATTATTAGACCAAACAATATTAGATTTTTAACTAAATTAACACAATTTATTTTTCGTCGCTAACACGCCCCACCATAGTGCTGCTAGCAGCACTCTTCAACTAAGGCGATTCGAGCGACGCGTGCAGCTGATCGGGTAAGTGCACCATTCATTGTTTTTACTTTTATCATTCTCACACGTTTATATATTCCAGGGCATACTTCTTGTATCAAGCCTCTTGGCCACTTATTCCTGGGCCCATTTGGATCGACTACATATACCAGATCACCCACTTGCAGGGCTCTTTGTTCTTGGTTCCATTTTTTTCTAGGTATCAGATCAGGTAGCACTTCTTTAACCCATCTGTTCCATAACATGTCCGCCAGTCGCTGAGATGTTCGCCATTGTTTTCTTAGGTACAGGTCAGAATCATCAAATTTACCTATCTGCGGTGAATCTAGACGTCCCAAGTAAAAAATGTTTCGGTGTGAGTGTCTCAGCGGTTCCAGGTTCTACAGACACATGGGTGCGGCAATTAACAATGTTCTCGACTTCAGCTAGCATTGTGATCAGCACCTCTTCGCGCGGAAACCTCTCTTTCAGGACGACTCGTAGGGAGGTCTTGACACTGCGGATGAGGCGTTCCCAAGCCCCACCCCAGTGTGGGCTTGCAGGCGGAATGAATGTCCATTTAGTGCCATGATTCTCAGCCTCATTTGTCAGTTCGTTCTCGTCTAATTCTTGTACAGATCTTTTCAGCTCGGCGTGCGCACCTCGTAGATTGGTGCCGTTATCGGAGAACAGCTGTTGCGGCCATCCTCGCCGTGCGGCGCAGCGCCATGATGAAGGAATCAGTACTCAGCGTGGCAACTATGTCTATATGAATGGCTCTCACAGTGAGACACGTAAACAGACCTCCATATCTTTGTTCGTGTCGTCTTCCAACAGTGACCCCCAACGGGCCGAACAGATCAACTCCACAAAAGGTGAATGGACGTTGATGGTGAGCCATTCTAGCATAAGGTAAGTCTCCAATTCTTGGTATTTCCGGTTTACATTTTCTCAGTCTACATATCATACATTTTTTTACAACATTTTTTACTAGGTCGTAATTTTATTACCCAATATTATTGTTTAAACTCATTAACTACCATTTCTTGGTTTCCATGCGCAGCGTTGACATGGTCTCATGGTCTCACTATCAAACGAGTAATATAATTTTGTCCATCTAAAATGGGAGGTCTCTTCACTTCGGGCAGCACGTCGGCAGCAGCATCGATCCGGCCGCCAGCGCGCAGCACTCCGTGACCATCAAGGTAAGGTGATAAGGTAAGTAGTTTACTCGTAGTAGGTATTTCCATTGAATTTTTCAGCAGCGTGATTTCTTCAGTGAATGACTGGGTTTGCGAGTATTGTAGAAGTAATCGCTCGGCCTTCTCCATTACGTCATCATTCAGATTGTAGGTAAGTTGTTTTGGTCCAAGCTTACGATTTATGGCCTCAGAGTAAACGTAGCCACGAAGAAAACTTGGTAGGTTCAGGTACAGGTAAGTCATAATTTTGTATGTTTACAACATTTACAGCTTCTAATTGTGTTTCTTTGTTCACAGGTTCCAGGACATCGAGCGGCCACTGATCACATTCCTCTTGTAAAAAATTAGGGCCATCTAACCATTCATTTTGTAGCACTGAGCAGTCATAACTTTCCCTCGTTGCGATGTCGGCGATGTTTAGTTTAGTCGGAACATATCGCCATTCATTTATTTTTGTCAGCTCGTCTATTTCGCCCAAGCGGTTCGCTACGTAAGTTTTGTAGCTGCGACAATCATTGCGAATCCATTGTAGTACGGTAGTTGAGTCGCTCCAGAATATTCGCTGCTCGGTGGTCATCGTGTGTTCTTTAGCTATTGTGTCAGCTAGTCTGGCTGCCAACACAGCGGCCTGTAATTCTAGACGCGGTACTGTGATTGGTTTCGTTCCCGCTACACGGCATTTGCTCGCAATAAATGCTACTCGAGGCTTAAACCGGTTATCTATCCACCGCCAGTAGGCTACAGCGCAAAATGCTTTTGTAGAAGCATCGCAAAATATATGCATCTGTAGGTTCATATAACCAGTTCTAGTAGGGAGCGCTTGCCTGTTGTTAGACATAGACGGCGTAGCACTCTTAGAAGTCGTAGCACCGTCCTGGTCCGCTACGAGCGTAGCACTTTCTATATGCGGATGCTTGAGATGCGACTGCGATGGCAGGTAAGTTCCACTCTCCGTCTCGCTCACAGATGATGTAGCTGCCGGATAGTACCTAGGCAATCTTACATCATTTATTGTTTTTAGTAAACAAATCCATTTTAGCCATTTTGTATATATTTCATTGTTAACAGGATCATCCCAGCTGATGTCTAGGCGCCATGTCTCTTGTAAGAGAATTTTTGCATTGATCGTAAATGGCGCTAAAAATCCATAAACATCAAAAATCGACATCACTATGTTTGCATCAGAGGAAGTGGTCATGGTGTGGCTTGCTTTGGCCTCGTCAAGTTTGCCTTCATTTTGGAGAATCATATCCTAACAAGTTATATATATTATTATATTTACTTATATCATTGATAAAATATGTGTCAAAAAAATATAGAGCTATGCTCGGTCATCCAGGTAGGTACTGTACTGTTTATTTAGGGTTCATCATTTTAATTAAGCACATTGATATCCCCGTGAAGTTCTTGAATTCAATATTTTACTTCGTCTCCGGTTACTTGTAAGTTGAGTGGTAATTGCGTTGTTACCTATATAAACTCGAGCCACAGAATACTGTACAATACTAGGGAGCAACAGCTTGGTATTGGCGCTCAGCCAAGATAGAGAGTGACAATTGTTGCTCCAGTGAAAGTAACTTTCAGATAACATGCAGTTTATGCGCAAGTCGACAACAGAACTACAGTGTAAGAATGGGAGTACCTATCAATGATCGAAAAATTAACATGACTGTATATCCTACTACTATTTATTATAAACGCGAAAGTTTGTAAGTATCGATGGATGGATTGATGTATGGGTGGATGGATGTTTGTTACTCTTTCAGGTCAGAACGGCTCAGCGGATCTGGACTTCGCAGAGAGATATATTATAGTCTGGAATAGCACATAGACTACTTTTTATCCCGTGGGAATACCGATTTAAATCTGCGCGGGTGAAACCGCGGGGCGCAATTAGTGTATACATGTAAGTAATTTATTTTTTAACAAACTTCGTGAAGTATGCGTGATCACGGTACTTTTGTAATGTAGGAAACATTGAAAAAGTAGTCGGCAACAAGAAAATGTAGTTGGTTTTTTTATTCAAACTGTCTTAAACTGAACTCTCAGAATAAAGTTACTATATCAATTACGGGCTTATGTAGAGGTATATATGTATAGCTGTGCGTGCATGCGCCTCCTGATTTTACGAGAATTTACGCAGAGTCATCATCGTGTAGTCATAAATTATTTCATTATTCAATGAGGGTTTCAACGACTAAGTACCCAGATGTAGGGAGTAAAATGAGGCCTCCGTAAAAGCTGAACTTGATACTGACTGGCATTCAGCCAAGCTGTTGCTCAGGGGCGTTATTCACTATGACCAAACCAATCGCGGTTTGCGTTTAGATCACGATGTGAAGTCACACGGTCAGGGCAAAGTATCACCTATGTCATAAAGAATAAAGCCCAACACCAAGTTTTGACGTTTCACGGTTTGGGGCAAGGAATCTCCTATGTCATAGAGAATAATGCCCCAGATTGAAGCCACGCAACAAGTCGCGCAAAAATAATTCAAACGCTCTTTTAGGGTAATATGATTGTTATGGCGCGGAATTTACTGGGATAATTTTCCAGACTAAGCTTTATAAAAATGCAAACGTACGTCAGCCAGGTCAGAGTAAATATATTCCTGCCCGAACTCCCCGAACTTTCGAGCATTTGAGAAGTTAGTTTAGTGTGATGAATAGTTGATGAGAAAACTTTGACACTAACCCTGAAGAGGATCCTGGGCTCCACACACTATCCAGAGGTTCACAGTCCAGTGGTCTACAACCCAGTGGTATTTTGGCATAATAGAATACCACTATGTACCAGTGCGTGGTATTCTACTGCACAACCTCTTCCGAGTCTGATACTTGAAGAGAGAAAGAAATTTATAAAAATTTCCCTGACAGCTTTTAATTTCCGTGATAAATTTTACATTGTATATAAAATTTATCAGGGGCTAAAACTACTCATTGTACTATACGAAGTAAATAGTAACCGAGTTATAATAGGATTTTAGCGCCGTGTGTTACACTGTACTTTTCACTACGGTTGCGAGAAAATAAATTAATGTAATACAAAAATTGTTACTGTTGTAAAATATATAACAACAACTAAACAAAAAATACTACTTACTACTACTTCTACTAGCTACTACTAATAATACTACTACTATTACTACACAACTCATTTCATATCATTTAATATCAATACCGGTCACCTTTATCATAA
Organism: Plemyria rubiginata; assembly: GCA_963576535.1. NCBI lineage: Eukaryota > Metazoa > Arthropoda > Insecta > Lepidoptera > Geometridae > Plemyria > Plemyria rubiginata. The sequence continues at coordinate 3,058,257 of OY754905.1, forward strand.
CTTGTAATAGAAAAAAAATCTAGACCGAATTTCTTAGAGATTTTTACATTTTCGCTAGCAAACGACAAAATTAAAAAAGAAACAAAATTACTTTTCGCCATAGAGCGAGAAAATGCAATTAAGAATGCAATCGTAGTGACAAGAAAATTAGAAGCTCGGCAATTTTGAGACCATATTTTCTGTATTGACGTCATAAAAGAAACTGCACATCACACACATCAAGTAGGAGGAAAACTAGGAAGAAGAATTAAATACAAGAACCTGAGTCGCCTGAAATAAATTAAATTTATTTATATCAGACAAAATAAAGGCCATATATAGGTTGCTAGTAACATTATAATTAGGGTTAATTAGGTAGACTAGGTTTTGATTTGTGGTGTATTTTGTTTTGATGTTGTATTATATGGGCAGTGTTCGCCCAGCGACAAAGCCATTTAAATAAATAATAAAAAAAACTGAAATAGTGTTAGTGACATCCAATAATAATTGAGAGGGGTCCCACATCTCAGATAATGCGTTCACAATAATGTTTGCCACGGACCCGTCTTCTCAATGAGGCACATCGTTTGCGTACTGTGGCATGAAAAGCATTCACTCTATCTATTCATTTTTTTTAATGGGTTATATTATGGTTATTGAAGGAAGACGCGGGTATGACCTAAACTGAGATAATTTCATCAGTGGGTACATTAAAGAGTGCTTATAGGATAATATCCCAAGTGCAACGTATTTTTCTATGATAGAGCTGGAATTTTGCACTTTGTAAAGGAAAACAAGTGTAGGTAATTTCTCGTGAAAAATAAACTTTGCTCTCTAGAAATTATTAAAAGTGCTGCAATGGACATCCCTTCTCATCTCGAGCTTAACATTGCTTTCAACGAGATATTTTTTTCATCAAGCTTGTAAAGCATCTTTTTCTTATGTTTGCAATTTCTTTTTAGATTTTAAATATATACATACACGATGTAGATATATACCTGGTAAAAATTAACATAGGAACGCAAACCATAGTAAATAAATTTTCCATATCATTATCCTATGATGCGATTAAGAACATGGTCTGTGATGTGTGGATTCGAATCATCCGTCAAAAATTAAAATTTCTCGACAGATACCTGTGACGACAAAGAACGCGCCTGTGGAGAGCCTTCAACCTCATTCCTTTGTTACAGGTATTCGTCGAGATGCGGGTCTTCTACGATCCTGTTGGTGTGATGCCAGGAACAGCAGAACGACTGGCAGGTTTTACTGTCAACCAGCCTGTTGAAGCCACTCCTGTGCATTCTACCGGCCCTTCTAAGAAACCATTACTAGACAAAAGAAACTTGAGTGTAGCCAGTGCTGTTCACCTAATGAGCCGTTCAATGGCTCGTCGACAAGCGCAATACTTCGCGCAGCGGTCCCGTACTATGCCACAAACTGACTGGCCCCGACCTGGAATAGCAGTGCCGGTATCGCAACCCGTTATAGAAACGCAAACATTCCAGAGAAACACAACCCCACTATTGTCTGTAACAAGCACAGCGCTAAAGCCGCGAAGAGGCTCATCATCGCAAAAATCCGAAAAAGATTCAACTTCTGTACTACCTTTGACGCACACTTCGCCAACGTCACGACAGGGCTTGACATCTCCAACATCTACAAAAGGCTCAACACCTCTACTTCCTTTGACAAAGTCGTCGTCGACGACCCGCCCAGTATTGACATCTCCATTTTCTTTGAAGTCCACATCACCACAATCTCACCAGTCTTTGACTTCTTCCTTATCTGGAAAGAACTCCAAATCTCCAATATCTTTGGTCCATACACCGCAAAATTTTTTTTGTGAATTGCATTCACCATCGTCGCGACAAACCGTAACATCACCGACGTCACGCCAAACTATTACATCGCCACAAGTACATGAAAAGCGAGCCTCGGCACTGCTTCCTTCTGCTTTCCACCAGGCTTTGATAGCCAAGTATGCCAACGAAGGGCAAATGCCTAGCGTGCACAAGCCCTCGAGTTCCCAGAGTTCTCGCCAATCTTCGCCTCGTGACTCAGCCCCAAGTTCCGTAGCTCAGTCGGACATCGATGAGTCTGAACTTCTGATGCACGTGGAGCAAAACATCGCTACTCTAGAGAGATGCATAAAGAACAAGGAAGTATGCTTGAGCATAGATTCAGAGAATGAAAATCCAATGAGTCGCGGCTCCAAGCTGAAGCAAGCTGGAAGACGAATTTTTAGGTAAGCAGAACTTGCTTTCATTTTTTCTAATGTTGGCAATTTACATCGTCGTGTAGGTATATGGGTAGTTTCTTTCTCGTAAAAAGTAGGCAAATATAAGCGAATAAGGGTCACATATTGGGAAAATACGACGAATATGCGAAAAATTAATGTAATTTGCCACCATAAAATCCGTAGTTGTCCTTGACTAGATTTGGTAACAATAAATAAAATATGTATGTAGCTAACATTTACATAGTGATGTAAACAAGAAACTACTTTGCGATTTCCACGACCTCCACAGACAAATTTAATGTTATTTACAGGTATTCTTTGGCTCTTTAATATTTATTACGGGAGCTGACAGGGAGTTTAATCAGCTGCTGCCTGCTTCGATGTACAGAAATTTAGCGTTCCTTTCACAAGGACGCCATCAACTGTATACTAATGAAGTGTACAAGTATGCTTCCAAATTGCTTTTTCTCTCATTAATCAAGTGGTTTGTGGAAGTTTGCGCGTCCGTCCTTTTACTGGACTTATCTAGATACAGGGATATACATGCAACACTAAACAAACTACTCATTCGACACAGTTTCAGAATATATTATGAGGAGGGGATATCTAGGTACATGCCTGGTTACCTACTGAGATATACTTAGCTTCACGACTTCGTGAAGCTGTTTCAGTATCAAAAGCGGGTCGCGGGACTAACTGACGTTTTCTCTTGTCATGCATATAGAGCGTGTAGAGCGAAGTATTTTTATAATTAAACCTTTGTTACTTGCGAGTTGCGACCTATGTTTGCTTGTACTTAAAATGTATGATTTTTGCTACAAAAGCAAGTATTTTGTGGACTAAATGCGTTGTTATAGATGCCGCAAGATCACGCGCAAACATTTATTTACATTCGTTTATTTGAGAATAAACAAAATTAATTTTAGAAGCTCTCATCAAATAAACGCTTGACATGCTGCATTCCTAATTTAGTTTCAGCTCGTTGAGCTCCTTTGTTTTTGTTATAGACGTCACTGGTCTTTCGGTGAAACTCCAGACGAGAGGGCTTTGAAGATCACTGCTACCGCTGAGCTCGAGTCTAAGCACAAAAGCAAGAAGAATTCTGCATTCCGGTCTGTCAAGAACTTGATGCGTCTGGGGAGGTATTTACCATTCTAGCTACGAGTAGTTAAACTTGTTTTTGTGACTCAATCAAGTCATAACGGCTTTACTTGGATGAAACTTGAAATAGGATTACTTTACGACCGAATAACACCTGCTATTTTAACCATGCGCTTGAAGTCTAAGGAATGATTGATATTATGAACTAATTTATTTTAACGGTGTGGTTGATTTTGCATTATTTTTGACAATTATATTTATATTTTAATATCACAATATCATATATTTTTGACAATTATATTTATATTTTGATATCATATATCATTAAAATATAATTTATAATTATATTTTAAACTTATAGATATTTGGATATTACAATATCATTGACTAATACCTAACACTATAAAAACGACCTAATTTTATATATATGAAAGTCGTCACCTAACTTTTTTTTATATCTTAGACCTAAAACCCGTGGCGTAAATGCCGAAGAAGAGATGGGACTGCTCGATGTGGCTGCTGGGACCTCTGCCCATGACGTCATAACTAGTCAGACCTCGATGTCATCGGAAGACGCTTTACTAGTAGATTTCCGATCCATGCCAGACACTCCGAAAATGACGAGAAAAATGTGAGTGGTAAACTTACTTACTCTATGTATAATAAAAAATATCTATCTATGTAGTAAGTGTATAATGTGTTAAATATATCAGTTATCTAGTACCCATAACACAAGCTTTGAATAGCTTACTTTGGGGCTAGATAGTGCTGTGTGGATTGTCCAGCATTATTTATTTATTTATTTATTTATTTACATTACATACATTCTTCTTTATTTTATTTCTTTTTACGACCAAGAATTGGAAAGAAGCGTTGGTCCTTACTATGCCACTTATATAGCAAGTGGCTGGCACGATTCACGACTTTATGTACATGGTTTTCAAGTCTGTTCAACGATCTTCGCAAATAATAATGTGGGTATAACATGCCGTTCCCGTTGTTCACCGCTATGTTTATTCGACTTTTTAGAGATCATTATCATAATGTTTTTATAAACAACTGACAAAAAATACAAAGATGAAAAAAAAGAACACGTCAGTAAGGGTGGATTTATCTGTTTTTGTTATTACTTACAAAAACAGATAAATCCACCCACCCATCCTATAATTAATCTATAATCCTATAATCAATAAAAGGTCAATACGTTAGATGTGCAGAAAGATGCATAGAAAGTAGATTTTTAACCGACTTAAAAAAACGGAGAATTCCTCAATTCGACTGTATGTTTTTTTCATGTTTATTACCTCATAACTTTATACTGAGTGGACCGATTTTGATGATTCTTCTTTTAATCGAAAGCTGTCATGTGGTCCCATTTATAAGTTACTAGCTGAACCCGCGGCTTTCCTCGCGCCAAGGAATTGAAGGTTTCATACAAACTTTCATCCCCTATTTTATCCCCTTGGGGGTAGAATTGATCAAAATCCTTTCTTAGCGGATACCTACGTCATAACATCTACCTGCCTGCCAAATTTCAGCCCGATCCGTCCAGTGGTTTGGGCTGTGCGTTGATCACTATGTCAGTCAGTCAGTCACCTTTGAGTTATATATATTAAAAGTTATAAGTTATATAATAGTATGAGTGTATTTTCCAGTGCATTGAAGTCGGTTTTAACTCGAAACAGTTATTCAGATTAAAAATACTACCACAGATAAGAGATAACACAGAATTACTAAACTCCTTTAATCTACTCTTCTAGTCATTTATCGTCGCTGTAATAACAAAAAGTCTTCTTAAAAAGCGTTGCATTTTAGGAGAGTTACAAAATAAAGTAACTTTGAATTGGATTCGGGGAAAGGAAAGTTTGTAAAGACCCAAACGCCTGGAGCTTATTGTCGTAAGCCATCTGGAGAGGAATAATATTATGAGTATGTAGTTTATAACTACACTCGAAACAATTACCTCTAGCTAACTAGGACCTAGCAGAATATACAGTTTTTGATTTGGCGAGACCCACACGGTACGGCAGATACGGAGCCAAGGACGTAATTGGCCTAACATAGCGCAGGTTACATGCCTACCAGTTTTTACTTCCATGTTTGTATTTATCTGCGTAGGTATTTTTTTTAATATATATTGTAAATAAGATTCATTTATGTAGCTACCTTTAGGTGTATTAACGTATTAACCGCACTTCGTGTACCCTCGTCTCTTACCGCTCTGTAATTTCTCGACGTAGGCCGCCCATTTTACTTTATCAAGTTACTCCTAGATTTATGATGTATTCTTATCACTACATAGTATTAAACATAGTCACTTCCCGCTGGCTGTCTGTCCGCCTGTCCCTATGTATGTATTGATCTTTAAAACTACGTTATTTTGATGTGGTTTATTTAACAGATAAATTGGTAAACGAGGACCCACCCGCGCGCCCCTGCTTCGCACGGGTGCACATTGTTTTTCTACTATATCATGCATGTATTATACGTATAAACCTTCCTCTTGAATCACTCTATCTATTAAAAAACCGCATCAGAATCCGTTGCGTAGTTTTAAAGATTTAAGGTTGCTAGGTTTCACGATGTTGTATTATTAAAACTGTTATTTAAGTTTAGCTGCATAAAAAAAAAAAAAAAAAAAACATACATAAGGACATATAGGGACAGAGAAAGCGACTTTGTTTTATACTATGTAGTGATGTATAATAAAGGCAGTACTGTGTGTCTGTGTACTGTTTACTTGTGCGAAGCCGGGGCGGGTAGATAGTGTACGGTATAGTGTTATCTATCTATGCTTTTCTTTTCTTTTATCATTTTTCCGAACAGGCGCAACATGATCGAGTCGAGTGGCCCAGCAGTTCTCAAAGCAGCTGACTTTCAAGTGTGCATCACCATCATAGAAGCGCGTCAGCTAGCGGGCCTCAACATGGACCCCATCGTGGCCGTTCAAGTCGGAGACAACAAAAAGTACACGAGTGTCAAAGAAAGCACCAACTGCCCGTATTACAACGAGGTAAGTTTCATTTTTCACCAACAGCAAATTACGGTATACTGTATACCGTATTTAGGTAGGTACTGTTATATTTTGTAAACATTAGACCCTTCCTTCCATATTATAAACGTCCACCTTACTACTACCATGACACTACATTTTCACAAAGGTTAAACGGAAGAAAATATTCCGTTTAACTTTTGTGAAAATGTAGTGGATGGTAGTAGTTACTTACAAGTAACTTTGCTTATGTACTTTTATTGTGGACTAAAGAAATTTTTGATCTGAGGTTTTGTTTTATGAACGAATTGACTGTAACGTTCGACGATACCTCTGGGTCGCTATATACAAACAACGCCATATGAATTCTGTTTTCTCGTCTGAATTGTTTGACATAGGTACGGTCCAATTTATGTATTTATATAAAGAAAGACAGAAAACTTGTTTATTTGTAATCACAAGCTTTTGAAATATTACGGTAAATCCTTGTATAATTTGTTGTGTATTTTCCTCTGAAACATTAAAATTATCACCACATTTTATCTGAATATTGCTGAATAAACGGCCAGTTAGTATTTGGTTCATTAACCCATTCCAACAAACGCAAGTTTCAATTTATCTGTTTACAAATAAATTGATTGGCCGATCTTCCATTATGCGGTGAGGTTGCAATTTCCGATTTGAAATAGACAAGACCAGACACAGGAAAGCAATCAGTGTGTGTGTCTCCAGCTTCCTCATATTGAAAATGTAATTTCTATAAATGCCAATATTTAAAGCATAATTAGTGCACTCATAGATTTGAATCATAATTTAGCTGCCAAATAAACAACGATGCTATAAGCTTATAATAGTGTGTAAGCTGGAGTAACATGTCTCCAGCTGCCTCAGTCAGTGTGGGCAAACGGCTAATGATAGAGATATATAGTAAACGCAAGGATTTAGTACCAAACGAATTAGCGAGGTACCAAAAATTTCAGGTCTGTAGCTCGGAAACTCTTCGAGTTATAAGACTTGATCAACGTGTAAGCTGGAGTAACGATACGTGAAAAAGCATATGCTCGTTCTCTGGAATGGCTGGAGCTAGCAGGTTGTTTTAAGTCTCCAGATTTAGTACCAAACGAATTAGCGAGGTACCAAATATTTGAAGTGTTTCTGTTCAAAACTCTATGAGTTACAAGCTTTTCCAGCTTTTTTTGTTTGTCCAACTTGCACATGTTGGATCTCAGCAACCACAATAGGTACAGACTCGGTTGATGTCTCTGAACCGAGCTATGAATTAGTGCACTCGGTACCAAAAATTTGGAATCTCTAGGACAAGCAGTTCTGTTGTAATCAGCAAAATAACATCCAAGGAATTTGAATACAGACAGATATATTCAAATTCCTTGATTGCATCAGTAGGTACGAGTGTGACGCATTCGCTGTAGTGACAGAGATAGAGCTACTATCAACTGAAGGCTGGTCGAAATGGAACTATCTGGTATTCTGTAACTCATCATAATATTAGTTATTTTGCTGATTACAACAGAACTGCTTGTCCTAGAGATTTCAAATTTTTGGTACCGAGTGCACTAATTCATAGCTCGGTTCAGAGACATCAACCGAGTCTGTACCTATTGTGGTTGCTGAGATCCAACATGTGCAAGTTGGACAAACAAAAAAAGCTGGAAAAGCTTGTAACTCATAGAGTTTTGAACAGAAACACTTCAAATATTTGGTACCTCGCTAATTCGTTTGGTACTAAATCTGGAGACTTAAAGCAACCTGCTAGCTCCAGCCATTCCAGAGAACGAGCATATGCTTTTTCACGTATCGTTACTCCAGCTTACACGTTGATCAAGTCTTATAACTCGAAGAGTTTCCGAGCTACAGACCTGAAATTTTTGGTACCTCGCTAATTCGTTTGGTACTAAATCCTTGCGTTTACTATATATCTCTATCATTAGCCGTTTGCCCACACTGACTGAGGCAGCTGGAGACATGTTACTCCAGCTTACACACTATTATAAGCTTATAGCATCGTTGTTTATTTGGCAGCTAAATTATGATTCAAATCTATGAGTGCACTAATTATGCTTTAAATATTGGCATTTATAGAAATTACATTTTCAATATGAGGAAGCTGGAGACACACACACAAGCAATCACACTATTTAAAAATTCTTTTTACATTCGGACAAAGATTTTGGTTGCTATTTCAACAGTTCTAAATAGTGACTCACAAAATGTTTTGTATTAAAGCGTTGGAGCATTTATCTCCATACAAACTATGTAGTACGCAATCTGTGGGTTTGGTTGGCAACTTCTTTTTAATTTTGTATGGTACTATCCAAATTCCTTATTAGGTACAATGGCACAGATGAACTTGGTATGTGTAAATTACTAATCATGCCAAATAGTCGCTACGCCGGCCTACGACTTCGTAGACCTCTCGCCACATCGAATGTTGTCAAGGAATCTTTTATCTTAGTTATTATTATGTAAGACTAGTAGCGCCCTGCGGTTTCACCCGCGTAGTGTAAATCCCGGTATTCCCACGGGATAAAAAGTAGCCTATTCCCACGGGATAAAAAGTAGCCTATGTGTTATTCCAGACTTTATAGTCTTTTGTGTCCCAAATAAAAATATTTGATTTGATTTGATCTCTGTGCCAATTTTCACCAAGTTCCGTTCAGCCGTTCTGGAGTTATAGAGTAACAAACATTTATAATATTAGTAGGATTATTATGTAAGATTTAGTAGGTAACATGTATGTGTTTAATTTGAATTCGTTTATGAGTGAATAAATGTTATCTTAAATCGTATTATTAAGAATTTATTTTTGTTTGTCGACAGTACTTCGTGTTTGACTTCCACATGCCGCCTGTGATGCTGCTAGACAAGATCATCACTTTATCGGTGAGTACTCACCATTTACTTCCTAGGTTATACCTATCTACAGACGGATACATATCAACACAAAGTCGAAGGAAAATGCCACTTTTGTGATGTGTGCCTACCTAATTTCAATTCTTATTTCATCCCACCATCTCGGAAAGAGTAATGTTCTGAGTGCAAAAGCCGTTTTTATTCTCTAGAGGATAAAGTAAATTGAATTTAGAACATCGTGTGCACTAAGTTTGTGAATTAAAAAAAAACATTAAACCTATTTACTGCTACCTCTATGGTGCCGAATATATCATACAACTTTTTTTTAATTTGTTAAAAACTCAGACTCGGAACCTTCTTGGTGTTCTTTTTTCAATTTGCTTTGTACGCGGTTCTTTACGCGGCATTTTTTCACGTCATTGTTAAACCTTATATTAAAAATAAGAAACTTGAAAACAAGTGAAAAATGTAGTAGTTAATACTTAAACTGAAATAATAGTACCTATCTTGTGATTGTAAACGTTTTTTTTTTGCATTTAGTCATTTCCTCGCTGAGGTGGAATGAAAAGTTACGTGTTGCACTCGAGTGCAAAGATTTTTCACCTCGTGCTCTTTTGATTCCCTCGCTAACGCTCAGGATTCTAATTTTTTTTAGAATCCTGAGCGTTAGCGAGGGAATCAAAATTGAACACGCGGTTAAAAAGCAACTTTGCACTCTTGTATAACAAATAACTATTTCTATTCTTGTGTTCTGCTTAGTAAACTGAAAACTGAAACAGCTTCACGACTTTGATCCCCAGGCACGGTAGATATCCCTTCAAATCTCCCAGTACCAAGTAGGTACTAATTCAAGATTCTTTGAGGATGTCTAAGGGGGGTAGTCAGAGGTACGTCCAAATATTACATTTGGCACATACCCACATTTTGCAGTAGTTAGTATTCCATACGTGACAGGTTGCAAGCCCATCGCCGCTGTTAGAATACTAACTGGTTTCCTCACGATGTTTTCCTTCACCGTTTAAAAGCACTGGCATTGCGCACATAAATTTTTTGATAGAAAAATCCATTGGTGCACGACCGGATTCGAACCTGCGACCTTACGATCGGAAGGCGGGGTCACTCTCACTAGACCACCGGTCTGCTTAGTATTATTTCAATTATTCGAAATGTTAATGATTTTAAATTTGCGATTTATTTATTTGGAATTCACTTTTGAATTTATATTATTTTAATGATTTTCATGTGTTTTTCATATTTTTGATGCCTGTGTTAGCTAGATTTGCCTTTGGTGGATAAGCACGGGTCAAGATGTTTATTTTGTTTTCGTCTAGTATAAACTTTTGTGTATTACCTCTTGGCGATCCTCATAAATAAATAAGTTATACATACACCTCATTTTCCTCTTCGCGATTTCAAGTTGTTAACTACCGTGCCGCCCAATAAAGTGAAACTATTATTATTGAACTAATTCGTACAAGTGTAGGATAGAATTGGCTCAGAACGGCTCTTCCTTGAGAGTGAGAGTAATCTATATTAAGCTTGATTAAGATGATAATTCTTATCTTTAACGACTATAAAATATTTTTTCGTTTCTAATTTATTTCTAGAAACTCATGACATACACCTGTAGTATCATAGACCTGACTTAAAACTAAGATTTCCTGTGGGTATCATGTTATATAACATTTAAAAGTACCTAAGTCTATTTCGGTCTTTTGTATGCAAGCTATAGCTTGCATTTAAAAAACGAAGGTATCTGTGTAAACAAGGCCCGCGTACTTCCATCTCTTGAAGCATTCAAGAGATGATGGTGGTACGGGCCCTGACAACCTTCTCTTTTAAATGTAGATTGATCTAATGATTGAACTAATCTGTGACTACACCCCTTTGATATCTTCCAGGAATTATAAAGTTATTTAAGTTCGTTGTCTTAATTCTGTGTATATGGTTGAGCTTAAAGATCTGACGGGATATCTACCTTGCCTGGGGATCAAAGTCGTAAGGCTGTTCTGTGTGTACCCGTCCTACCAGAATTGAATCTACGAACTAAAATGAAAGTTCGTATCCCACTAGAACGCAGGGTTACAAAATATCAAACAGATTATCATCTGTCAAAAAACTCACTCGTATTTCATTTTTAAAACTCTCGAACATTCATATTTGTCAAACAAATAATTTAGTAGGTACGAGTAACCTTTGTAAGTTGCCGAGGACTTTACTCAGGTTGTATATGTAAATAAAAACGTTTTATACATTTTTAGATTTATTTACGATGTACACAAGATTAGCGAAAAGCTTTTGTATTTACAAAGACTTGATGACCAGCCGATGCTGGTCAAAACCCCTAAAAACCATACGCTATCGATAAAGCGTATGGTTTTTAGGGGTTTGGACCAACAGAATAAAACGAAACCCTCTCAGGATCAATTGCAATGTCTGTCTTATTTACTACAAATATTATTAATAGGTAGAGCTAAACATAGTTATATACCTAGTAGTGTACAAAATAATTTGGAATGCAAGAAGCTTTGTGATAAAAGAACAAAAAGGAATAAATATTTACAGTGGTTTCATTTCTCATAAAAGAATAGAGAAGGCGAAGCTAGAAATTCTAGATCCGTGTTATCCCTACGGTATTTAATATCGTTACTTATCCGATACAAATAAAAATAGATTTAAATATTTTATACGATAAAGTCTTGGCTTAACAATCGCAACACGATTCGCCGCATTGTCTTTCTCCGGGCAATCTGAATCTAATATCAACGAAACAATGTTTATATTCATTTGAAGAGCTATACAGAGTGCAATGCGCCGCCGGCCTTCTCTCGCAATCTGCATGATTAACGGCGTCCTTGGAATGGTATGGATCCGGCCGAGAAATATACATCTCTCCTACACTGTAAGCACAATAGGGAATTTAATACCTACCCTCGTACCTACTACGAAACGGTGCCTAACTTTAAACAATGTCTAAAATTAGTGCTGTCTCTATTCACCATTACGCATTGGTAAGAGAAGGCAATAGTTTAAGCATAGTTTACCGTTTGACTATTTTTTGTAGTAAGGCCCCTAATGTTTACCTGCTCGAAACCGACGGACCAACTGAGTACATAAATAATAATAATATCATTATCAACTAGAAATAACAAAAGAACGGTAGGAACCAAGCCGTAAGCCGGGTTTTCCAGGCGTAGAGCGTGGAAAGCACCTGGTTTCAAGACGCTTCAAGACGTTTTTAACTTTGACTTTGGAAGCAAAACCTTGCAAGTAACGTACTAATACTACAGATTACTGCTACTATTACTCAAACGGTGAAGGAAAACACGTGAGGAAACAGGAATGTCGTATAGAGCCTAAAAAGTTCTATGGCGTGAGTCAAGAGCTCGAAAGCAGCTTCTTGAGCGCGTTCGCTTGCTCCATCATCAGGTTGTATATAAAAAAGCTTAAAACCCTCTCACCACACTGTTTCGAATGAAACTAGCAACACATCAAGAAGAAGAAGACTTCAACTATTTTTTTTTTGTATACCTACTTCTGTAGATTAGGTTTGTGCTTGAAAATTAGTGATTTCGTGAAAATCGAGTCAAATATTTTATTGAAATACAGCGCTAAAATACTCCATGAGACAAGTAGAAGCCTAGGTAATTGATAAACTATACAGAATTACCAAAAATATACGCAACTTTTATATCATTTTAAAAGAATATAATTTTAAAGTAATGAGGTATTGTAAAATATTTATATAAAAAGTGTATTTAGGGGATATAGAGAGCAGACTGCACCCCATCACTCATTTTGTTGCTTATAAGCAGAACCCATTTTGAAAGTAAGAGGTATGTAATGACTTTTGTCTTCTTAAAACAAAGGTGTAGCCGGAGGCAAAACGTGCAAATTGAAAACGAAAAGCGACCCACTCCCAATCACGTTACTATAATGTAGGTAGATAGATAGAAGAAAATACTTTATTGCACACAACTTAAGGATACAATAAAAAAACAAACTCAAAACTAAAAGTACAATGGGCGGCCTTTTCGCTAAGTAGCGATCTGTACCAGACAACCGTTGGATGAAATGGACTCAAGAAAATGTACGAGGACACAAGTCAGGTAACCTACGTTTTTGGTCACGTTTTGTTTTGTATTATTCTTCAAAGTAAAAGTAGTTGGCAACCTTAATTAATTAAGTAAAATAATTATTAATTAAGTAAAAGTAGTTGGCAATCATTAATTTTTTAATTGTATAATTATTGCATGCTATTTTAAGTGGAATATGGAAGAACACTATTTTAAAACCCTGACACCTGTATTGAAATACCTATATTCGCAATAAAGTTATTATGATTATGATTATGATTATGAACCTGCTCAACTGCTACGGCTTCCGAATACAATTAAACTTTAGAAGAAACCCTTTGTGCTCGTTGTACAATACAACTCCTACCCAAAAATTACAAGATTCGGGTAGACACGTGTTTTCGCCATTGCGTTATAATTACGAAAAAATTTTTTTTATACTACTAAGGTAGCAAACAAGCATACGGCCAACCTGATGGGAAGCGGTCACCGTAGCCTATGGACGTTTGTAACACCAGAGATGCCACACTTTTGTGCTGACCCTTTCAATATTTTAATACGCCTTTTTTGAAGAACCCCATACTGTATTCTCCAGGGAAAACATCCGCAGGAAGCGCATTCCACAACCTTAGACCTTTAAATTACTATTAAATAATCAACTTCCAAAAAAGAGGAGGTTCTGTGTTCGTTTGTAGGTTTTTTTTATTTTAGCATCGAGTTTCTAAAGAAGTTTCAAAAATATCAGTGTTAGTTGTAAATTTAGTGTAAGTAACAAAATTTGTACTTTCAGAATCTATTAATTATAGGGTTCTGATAAAATACTTTTATAATTATATCAATAAATAATATCGAATAAACTTACAAATCTTTCATAGCTTATATAATTAATTTATTGTTGGAGGTGAATGTGATACTGAGAATAGTATTTTATTAAGCCTTGATAAACAATAATTTCTAAGAAAAGCTCACTGAGTTGGAAATTGTATTGTTACGTCGTCTTTGCCTTGATCTCCAGCTTTGTTAGCTGTTGGAAATTGTGTTCGTAGGTATATACATCTCCGAAGGCTGGACGGATTATATGTTTATTTACCAAAGATAATACGCAATGCTAGTGCTTTCAAACGGTGGAGGATATATAGTGAGGAAACCAAGTTAGTCTTTTAACGGATCTAGCACGATTTTTCCTGTAACCCTGTATACTTACATAGATAGATTTTTCCTATTATACTACTCACTATATAAAAAATATTTTTTTTTATTATAACACTATTGAATTATTATTATTATTATTATTATTATTATTATCTACTAATTTGTATCCTGTGTTTCACAAATGGTTAATGTTTTAATTTTATTGTTTTCTTTATTTACAAAGAAAATTACAACTAATAGTTACAATTATTTACAAAATGTACAAAACACATATGAAACAGTTGAGCCATCTGCAGACCGTTGCAAACGATCTATAGATAGCTCAACTGATCCAAATCAGTGCCACTCGGAAGCGTACCCAAGACATTGTTTTCTTGAATTTTGTATCTACAATGTACCTCTACATAAATGATTTAATAAATATGTTAATAATAAATAAACAATGAACTTAGTAGAGTAATAATAATAATAATAATCAATAATGCTGGACAATCCACACAGCACTATCTAGTCCCAAAGTAAGCTATTCAAAGCTTGTGTTATGGGTACTAGATATAACTGATATATTTAATACATTATATTATTATGTATACTTACATAGATAGATATTTTTTATTATACATAGAAAACACCCAGACCATCGGAACAAATTTCTGCAGATCGTACACAAATTTGTTCCAAGGCGGGAATCGAACCCGCAACCTCTTGCGTCGCAGGCAGGCTCTCGCCCGCTGCGCCACAGAGGTCGTCAGAAAAGAGTAGGAAGGTACTTAATGTTTGGTAACCACTAACCATCAGGTTGATCACATTCTTGCTCCCTCGGGAGTTATATGAAAAAACATTATAGGAGAGCTATTCATTTGGAAGTCAATCGTTAACTCAATCGAGGCTGAATTTTGTCATGTCAATTTTAACTTAGTTTGAATAGGTTTGCGAGCGAACCTGAAATTCTACTATTTAATTGCGTGTTGCTCGTGGAAACACAAATATCGCTTAATTTTATTAAACTAACGCAGGATAATGAGCACGCACCTAAGCTCTAAACGAGTATAGGGAATAATTTAAAAAGTTACCAAATTTGGACTAGTTAACTATAGTTTTAAATCGTAATCGCTTAATTTATGCGCCCTAGATATACTTTGCCCAGAAAGGGTAAATAAAGAAGTGCCTTCTGTTTATACGCCATATCATATCATCAGCCCGACGAAGAAAAAGAAAGAAAACTTTTAATTTTAGAAGTATAATCCAATAAACCAGGAAGAACGATTCTGAGACTCGTTCTCACTACTTTTTATAATTACCTGCATGAATTAGTTTTTACCTGAAACATATACAAAGAAAATTACAAATAATAGTTACAATTATTTACAAAATACATATGAAACAGTTGATCTATCTGCAGACCGTTGCAAACGATCTATAGATAGCTCAACTGATCCAAATCAGTGCCAGTTGGAAGCGTACCCAAGACACTGGCTGCATTGCCACGCTGAATGGCAATACTAAGGCGCTGATTTTACATACATTATGATTCAAATATAGGTCGTCTGGCGTAAGTTGCACAGTTTAGTAATAAATCATTTTGATCGATACAAGTTCTCCTACTTAAAAGTTTACTTTTCTAGTTTTCGTACACAAGCAAACTTTTGAGCAGGAAAACTTGCATCAATCAGAATGAAATTTTTACCAAACTTTGTGCAATGTGATTGCACACAAAATGGTTGTTTGCGATTTTTCAAAATTAGGCTCAGAGATTTTATGTCTTTCAAAATGTCGAATCGTGCGAGCGAGAGGTAAATTAGGTCTTGTCAACGCCTTAATTAAAACACTATGGAGTTAGAGAATTTCATGAACGTACTTCCAGCGGTGCGATCGGTCAACCACCGCGCCAGTATCATAACGCCCTTACGAGCTCTCCCATCTCATCAGATTCACTCTTCACTCTAAATTCATAATTAAAGGCATTATATCCAGGGTCCAATTACAAAGAAAATTGCAATCTATTTACGTATGTGTAAATTACACAGGAAACAGTTCAGCTATCTGCAGACCGTTTCAAACGATCTACAGATAGCTCAACTGATCCCAATCAGTGGCAATTGGAAGCGTTCCCAAGACTTTCAAAATGATCTCTGTGATTTTACTGAATAAAGACCATTTGATTTTGAGACACTAACTGCACTGCCACGCTGAAGGCTAATAGTAAATGCGCTGGTAACGCGCTGTATAATATTGTGATTGTTTGCGGTTACACCGTGTCATGCAACGTTCGTCTGTTGCAGGTGTGTCAGTCTCGGCACGTGTTCCGCTCCAACAAACTCCTGGGCAGTTTCAAGCTGGACGTGGCGACGGTGTGGAATCAACCTGGTAAGTAAATTAATCTTGCATTTCTTGTCTTTGATCGTTGTTCTTATAGGATTTTAAGCTACTCAAGGACGCTCTTTTAGAGCACGAAAATGAACGAAAAATTAACCCGTCTGAATACAACCTCAAGTTTGTTGACTCTTGGTCGAATGGAACTTCAACGCACATAGATTCACCTTCACCTAGTCTAAACATGTTTCAGTATGTTCCTTATATTATATAATAAATAATATAATATAAATGATACCTTTTAACATTGTATTATATTCTAATATCCTACTAATATTATAAACGTGAAAGTTTGTGAGTATGGATGGATGTTTGTTACTCTTTCACGCCTAAATGGCTGAACGGATCTAGATGAAACTTGACAGAGAGATATATTATAGTCTGGAATAACACATACTTTTTATCCCGTGAGAATACCGGGATTAATCTGCGCGGGTGAAACCGCGGGGCGCAACTAGTATTGTAATAAGACCTAACTGCCTAAAACTATCCTAATGTAGATCGTCAGTTCTACCATAAGTGGGCGCTTCTAACGGATCCGGACGACATTTCTGCTGGTCCCAAGGGGTTCTTGAAGTGTGATATCAGTGTCATCGGCAAAGGTGACCAGATCAAAGTGCCACCGAAGAGCGAGAAGGACGAAGATGATATTGAAGCGTAAGTGACTCTATAGGTTAATCATAAATCATTACAGCCTACGTAGCTCAGTTGGTAGTAGCTCTGCCTTCTGCGCCGTAGGTCGTGGGTTCGATTCCCACCGTGAACAAACATTTGTGTGATGAACACAGATATTTGTTCTCTGTCTGGGTGTTATATAATATTATAAGTATGTATTTACAAAAAAAAAGCATATAAGTAGTATATCAGCTATCTGGTTCCCATATCACAAGCATAAGCTTAGTTTGGGGCTAGATAGTGCTGTGTGGAAAGTCCACCAATATTTTTTTTTTTTTCATTTATATTTCGTGAATCTGGGTTACAAAAAAAAATAAGGTGGAAAGATGGTTGGTGGATAAATTTGAAGTAAGTTAACACATAAATAATTTCGTGTTGCTGAATGTATTAGGTATTCCAAAGGCTTTCAGCTTCTACTCAAGCCAAGAACCTGGATTTAACGTGTGGGTCAAGTTCATTGCTCATCACTTAATCATAAACGCAGTCTAGTCATTTAGGTGAGTGTACAAGACTACTGAGAATACAGGGTGTATAAGACCATTGCTGAAAACATAAAAAATAGCACCTTCAAACCATGCCTCTCGATCGATAAGCATCGAAAAAAGTTAAAATAAATCTGAAGGTCCCAGTTGCTGAATTCTAGAAATGTTTTTTGTTGCACAAATCACAGAAAGAGTTACCACAGTGCCTGGTCTTCAGAGCTCTTGTAAATTCGCTATTAAAGACGGCATTAATCTGAACGTCCTTGATAAACCCATTTTTTGTTTCGTTATGGGGCCTTTGTAGGAGTCTACGCTACACGTGCAGACTACTACAAACCTTCAGTTTCCGTAAGTGGTCTGTGTACACCTTGTATACGCAGCTTGTTGCAAATTTAATAGAAACCAGAGCGTTTGTAGAGGGATCTGAGTTATATATCTATGAACCTCCTACTCCTCCTCCTGTTTCTATGAATTCCAAGCCTAATTGTATATGTTGTGTGTTCTTTGTAGTAAATAAATAAGTCTATGTCTATGAACCACGCTATGTTCTATCTAACATAACATGCATTACGTATCTTTGTATCAATATTTTTTCTAGAAACTTGTTGCTGCCGGATGGAGTGCCCCTAGAGCGCCAGCGCGCTCGGTTCATCGTGAGGATCCACAAGGCCGATGGACTGCCCAAGATGACCTACTCACTTATGGCCAATGTTAAAAAAGCGTTTACGGGAGAGAGTCAATTCCTGGTCGACCCTTACGTGGAAGTCAACTTCGCCGGCATGACGGTATGAGGCTCAACTTATGTTATTTGATATCTGTATCCGAAGTTTGAGTTTTGTTAACCGATTTTAAAAAAGGAGGATGTCCTCAATTCGACCGTATTGTTTTTAAGTTACATATCATAACTTATGACTGGGTGGACCGATTTTTATGATTCTCTTTTTCATCGAAAGCTGGGCTGAGTAGTTTTTCTGACGAGTAGTTTTTGAGTATGAGTGATTTTTCCACTGCATTTGAAGACGATTTTTTTCTTGAAAGAGTTATTTTTGTAGTTCGTTTTTAGTACTTAACCAACTGTTGCTAAATTCTATATAATCATCAGAATTATTATATTGGTATTACATAATATTGTGCACATCTTCTAAACTAGTAGGTAAGAAGCATACTTTACCTCCGTATGAAATTTGAAATTATCAATTCAAATGTGCATTATGAGATACATTTATCGCAATGCAGACTCCGATCTATGTCCAACACACACTCTCTCTCACACACTCATAATTTACATAACATAAGGCACAGTTACTGAACAGTAAGATGTATCAAATCGTGACGTATAATTTCTTTCATCAGGGTCAAACGACAGTCTGTAAGAACACATACTGCCCCGAATGGAACGAGCAGATCATATTTACTGAGATGTTCCCGCCACTGTGTCAGCGCATCAAGATTCAGCTGAAAGATCACGATGCCCTGAATCATCAGAACTCTAACGTCATCGGCACGCATTTCATTGACCTTGGCAAGATTTCTCATGATGGAGACCGAGGTAGGTACCTCAGTAGACTTATAAATAAATATATTTTACACAGTTTAATCAACTGAAGAAAAAGAGTGCATACCTTATTTTTCAATGTACAAAAAAAAGGATTGCCTGCCAAAGAATTGCCTCGTAAGTCACGTACTATAGGAACGTCCCCTACGATGCACTGTCCGTCCATCGTCTTGAGGCATGCAGATGTTAAACCTCATGAGCCAGTAATTTCATCGGCAACCACACTCTTCAAACTGAAACGCAGCAACGCTGCTTGGCGTCACTTAAACAACAATGTAAGTCTCTTTATAGGATTTCTCCCAACTTTCGGCCCGGCGTATGTTCATCTCTACGGGTCTACCCGGGACTACTCTTTGATCGATCAACACTCCAGCCTCAATGACGGCATGGGTGAAGGGGTCTCCTATCGTGGAAGGTAAAATAAAATAGATGCATCCTTAATTTTCAAGGATAAAGGTGAAACCTACGTGTGTTTATTATGAATAGGAGCATAACAATTTCTTCTCGACTATATTTATTAGTATTAAGATGATGAGACTATATTTTAATTGACCATCATCGGTCTTGAATCTCAGTTGATGTTAGATGTGTGGGGATGATGTCAACATTGGATCAGTACCTATTATACGCACTGGCTTTTAAGTCGGTGGATTAAAACATTAGGTTTTACTAATTCAGATAAATTTTTGAATTCTCTCTGTCTCTCTCGTAGGTTGTTTGAGACGTAATTTATAATTTCAGGATTCTTATTTCCATTCGCACTGAAATCATGGAAATCATGGAATGCCCACAATCAACAGAAGTAGAGGTGGAAAGCCTGCCGCCGATCACGGAGTCCACACTTGGGAGAAACGTGGACTTTTTTCTATTCTGCACTATATTTGAAGCCAGTATGATCGACAAACGCCTTACTGACAAAGATTTAGCGTTTGAACTGAGCATTGGCAACTCGGGAAACTCCTTGGATGGATGTATGGCATCAGTCAAACAGGCAAAGGATTACTTTGTTGATAATCTCGGTGAGAATATACAAATAAGGGAATAACCTACCTACGTAAGAGAATATAGTAGTATCACTTTCAAAAGAGGCTTTCCAGTCATAGTTTGATGTGAGATTAGATTGAATAGTAGCAAAATCACGCGTCACTTGGGCTGCTAGTTGCAAAAACAGGCGGCATATCATCGCTGAAAGCAGCGCACATTTAATTATCATTGCTGAGTTGGCATAAAATAACGCATCAAAATCAACCGTATAAAACCAATAGCTTTTATACGGTTATTCATCAGTTAAAGCAAACACCATAGGTGACATGTACAGTAGCATCATATAGCCAGCAGCGCTTTTATTCTTTGGAGGACATGTTTAAGTCCACTGTGACGGCAGTAACAGCCTCAGCCTTCGGCACCATAGTTTGATACTAGCTCATACAAACGTGCTTCTCTTCAAAGCGGCCATTGCGCTTATATGCCAATTTACTTCTTTCAGATGATCTCAAGGTGGATACAGGATTTTGGCAGAGCCTGTCAAAGTCGACAAAACCGAACACGCACGATAAGCAGTATTATTTCCTGCCTATCATGGACCACAAACAGTGCATGCATATTCGCAGCATCTGGCCGGATCACCGTCGCAGGATGTACAACTCCAATCTCATCGCTAATATCATTGAGAAGTTTGTAAGTGGTTGTGAAACGTTATAGAGGCTGAAAACATGCTCAGACAGCGTTACTGTGATACCTACCTTGCCAAGTTGTTCAAGCTGGATCTAAATCTTTTGATTGATTGAAAATACTTTATTGCACATAAATATAACAGTACCTACAAAGGCGAGCTTAATGCTATAAAGCATTATCTTCCAGATAACCTTTGTGTGTTGTGGACATAAGATGTGTCAGTAGTGCACATATATGTATAAAATAAAATATATATTATATTATATATATATATATATATATATTAATTACCGATGCATTTTAAATGTATTAGGTTTAATGTACCTATCTCTACGTTTTCATATATATATATAATATATTATATATAAATATCTATAATATATTATGATATCTTTATTAAATTGTTATTTTTTAAATAGGGTACTTGTTAATACCGATGCATTTCAGGAGGAAGGTCTCGCTGATACCGAAGTAACTATGAACAACGACAATGCCGAAGCCGGTATTTTGATCTTCAAGTCTACATTGGAAGCTGCGAGTAATGCATGCACGTCTTACGTTCTCCACATGACCAACGCGCCACCTCTCGGAAATACTAAGCTAGACCGGGAAAGGCAGCGGCTGTGCCTTTATGAATTGGTAACTTTGTAGTTCTTATGTTACGGGCTTGTATCGATTTATTATCCTATTCCTGAGATATGGTAATCAAATAGTAATTCAGTGTCTAGAGTTTTAGTTTGCTAATTAGCTACATACGAAAAAGATAATTTCGATAGAAACACTAAAAATAACTAACAGACCTGTACGTCTGTTTTAGATGATATAGGTAGGTTCCTACAGAGTCTAAGGCCCAGCAGACCCTAGGACAGACTAGAGTCGGCCCTAAGTTTCTTAAAAAGACTTGGTCTAAAAGTGCTGAGTTAACGAAGCTTGTGGTTTTCTTACGATGAGTTGGTTTACCTTTACCTACTCTTCAATACTCAATACATTTCTTCCTCCTTCACCGTTTGAGAGTACCTACTTGCATTGTGCTAATATACATGTTTGAAAGTGTATGCACACAGATTATGTGGACCGTGGTGAATACAATGTGGATATTGTTGTATTTGGTATTATTTCTTTTTATTTTCAGGAGAAACTAAGCGTATCTACAAAGAATCTTAAGGCGCTGATCACGAAAAGTTCGATGAAAGAACGCCTTCGTACTGCTCATACATACTTGAACAAGCTGCGGCACCTTTGTGAGGATGTAAGTAATATGATATCTCTGAAATTTCCTTGGAGTTACCCTGGTCTGATTGATCACTAGTTACTGAACCAGATTAAAATATAAGAAGAATGCCATCCAGTTCATTGCAGGGAGTCACTAGTCATTACCTACACCGCCTCCTGCAGAAACAAAATATTGAAAACCTTATTTGTTTAAATTTTAGGCTCAACATTCAATGCCTGATGTTTTCATTTGGCTTATAAGCAACGGCAAGCGCCTGGCTTACCACAGGATCCCAGCAAGGGAGATCATTTATTCAGATGTGCCAGACGAAGCTGGCAAGTATTGCGCCAAGATGCAGACTCTGTTTCTGAAGGTAATGTTATCATCTTTATTGCACAGAGTAAAAACATATGGTAAACTTAAATATGAAACATGTACAAAGGCAAGCTTAGCTCTAAAACAAGTACTCTTCCAGCAAACCTGAAGGATTTATGGATCTTTGTGTAAAAATATCTAGTGCGTTACAGAAAATGTTTTTGGCGATTGTTTTGTGAAGTAGTAACGTACTGGTTATACATACATTGTAATGAAAGGGTCGGATAGCTATTGCATTTTTTGTTGAAAATATAGAATCGTTTAAGTACCCATGTTAATGATATTTTTTCAGTGGCCCGGTAAGAAAGCCACATCCTCCAGTGGATGGGCGATCCCTGCAAAGGTCAATTTGTATTTCTGGCTCGGGGCAGTCCAAGATAAGGCCCATTACATGGACGGGTTGCCTGCGGGGTTTGAAATGTCCAGCGAATTTAAAAACGCAAGCTTGCTTACATCTAATGCTCCGACTAGCATCTTCTATGCTGAAAAACATGTATGTATCTAATCAGGTTTTCGTATCAAATCAGCTCAATTACTTTCTCCGATCAGCATCATGTTCTTGCCGCTTGGTCGGGTCAGCACAAGATTACTTTTTAAAACTGATGAAAACTCCTTTTCAGAAGTTTCAAATGCGAGCCTACATCTACCAAGGACGATCGCTAATCGGCTCAGATGCTTCAGGATTGTCAGATCCTTTTGCTCGAATCATAATCGGTAATTTATCACAAACAACTCAAGTAATAGATCAGACCCTGAGCCCAACATGGGATGAAACACTGGTTTTTGAAAACATAACACTCTACAGCACGATAGAAAACATAAAAGCAGACCCTCCAACAGTTGTAGTTGAAATTTTTGACCAGGATAGTGTAGGAAAGTCCGAATTCATCGGCCGTACACTGGTGAAGCCATTTATTAAATCGCTAGAAGATTTAAGAGACAGACCTCCGTGTCTTCCAGCTTTGGAATGGCATGACATCAGAAGGGGCGATGATATGGCAGGGGAGCTTTTAGCTACATTTGAACTACTCGAATTTATAGAAGGCGAAGTAATTACAGAGTTTCCTAACTTGCCAAGCCCGCGGTCATTAAAACAACCTACTGACCTGCTAAACAGAGGCCCTATAATGCCAGTGCCGTTAGGCATACGCCCAACTCTTTCCAAATATCGTATAGAAGTTTTATTCTGGGGTTTACGGGATTTGAAACGAGTTCATTTCCTAAGAGTAGATAAACCCAGAGTTGACATCGAGTGCTCTGGACATACGCTGACATCAACGGTGATTCAGAATGCCAATCGAAATCCGAACTTTAACAATCCCACAAAGTTTATTGACCTGGAACTCCCTGATCAAGATGTTTATCAGCCTCCTTTGACCATTAGGGTCGTAGATTGCCGCAGCTTTGGCAGAAATGTGTTGGTGGGGACGCATACCATTAACTCTATACAAAAATATATTTTCACTCCGATGAGTAAACGAGAGCGTGATATAGAAGAACGAAAAAAGTCATTGATTCAACTGCAAAACGTTGACCTGCGAGCTAAATGCATTATACAAGACGACGTGTTCACCATAGGGCATGAGAGGGAAAATATGCCTCTTCTACCTCGAGGTGCACCAATGTCTTATGGACCAAAGCAAGATAAATCACCCAGAAGAAGTCGGAGTCTTGACCGAAGGTCACGTGACTCCCACAGACGAAAGGCCAGCGCTGATTCTAATTTAAACGAAGATGAAACCGGGAGCAAAGACTGGTGGACGAAATACTTCGCATCCTACGATGTGATGATTGAAGAGATGAAGGATAAAAACAAAAAGGGGCAGAGCAATTTGTTGCAGCCCGTTCAAGCGAGCACTAGTGGTGGCGTGTCCCCGCGGTTGGCGTGCGATGACTCCGGCTCACCAGCGCGATGCAACCGCGAATGTGGTGGCGCGCGACGGAAGATTCCACCACCTCCCAGGGCATCAAAGTCACAACTTTCAGCTACATCTTCTTCCACAATGGTGCCGACAAAGAAATATATAATCCCAAAGTCAGCGCTTTCAAAGGTATGGAAATAACTATGGTGATATTTGTTTTAATAATAAATTTGCAAAATTTAGACAGATTACCTAGACAAGTACCTGTACAAATTCAATAAAATGTATTTCAATCACAGGTTTACCCACATGAGCTGGAGGCTGTGCCAGAATACGAAGAGTTCAAGGAGTGGCTCCACACATTTGACCTATACCGAGGCAAAAAGACTGGAGATGACTCAGACGATGAAAGCCGCGTAGTTGGTTCTTTCAAAGTACTGTTTCAATTCCAAAACGAATACTTTTTGATTATTTTTGTATTTGATGTTCAATTGAGATATTATCTTCTTATTTACTTATATTTCTGTAACTATTGATTTGATTTATATACTTACGTAATTTTAAGCTTTTTAGTTAATTAAATAGCAGAGCTAATACTCATTGGTTTAGGAGGTGGGCGTTGAGACTGCACCACAGTTTTTAACTATTGCAGTCTCATCGTTATTTTGTAATTTGTCCACTGTACATACAGTTCTGAATAAATATTATTAAATATAAATATTATTAAATATAAATATTAATTTGTTTTAGGGAGCCATTAAGGTATACAAATGGCCTCTTCCCAAAGGCATTGACGATTCTACGATTATGGGTCACGATCCTAACTTTGGGTTTTTCCAAGGTGTCCCTAACAACGAGCCAATTCATGTTCTTGTCCGAATTTATATCGTTAAGGCTACAGATCTTCATCCGATGGATATGAACGGGAAAGCTGATCCCTATATTGTCCTAAATTTGGGCAACAAAAAGATTAACGACAAGGAAAGCTATGTATCCAAACAACTCAATCCCGTGTTCGGAAAATGCTATGAAATCGAAGCCACGTTCCCGCAGGACTCCAATCTGACCATCGCAGTATATGACTGGGATCTAATGACTTACGATGAAATGATTGGAGAAACCAAAATAGATCTCGAAAATCGTTTCTACAGCCGGCATCGGGCCACTTGCGGCCTACCACAAAAATACGAAGAGTAAGCATACCTACCAACTTTATTTTACATATAAATAATAAGTATAAATTGTATTTTGTATTTGAAACAACATAAGTACTTAATTTTTTATGATTATTCATTATTTACTAACACAATACATTTGCTATGACTAACATATTTTCTATTATGCTTAACTAACACACTAATCTACCTAGGACTGGCTACAACCGATGGCGTGACTCCTTAAAGCCTACTCAGATCTTGTCTAAGCTGTGCAAAGACGGAAAAATAGATCCACCAGTGTACGAAGACACCAGAGTAAAGGTCGGACGTACAGTTTTCAACATGCCATTGGATGATGAACTGTTTTCTAACCCTGACGTTCAACAAGAGCAGATGGCTCTAGTAGTTCTTCGTAGGTGGGAAGAGATCCCGCGAGTAGGATGCCATCTTGTCACGGAGCATGTGGAGACTCGCTCTCTCTACCACCCAAGCAAACCCGGTATGACTATAGAATATTAACCAAACTTCAAAAGCATTTTACAACATTGCGCATCTTTAACCATATCATATAGATGTATTCTGGAGGTTCAGTCCTTGTATTTCTAAAAAATAAAATTTCTGTAACTTTCAGGCATCGAGCAAGGACGCCTCGAGATGTGGGTAGATATGTTCCCTATGGACATGCCTGCTCCTGGGCCACCACTGGACATTTCTCCCCGAAAGCCTAAACCTTACGAGCTGCGAGTAATTATCTGGAACACTGATGATGTGGTGCTTGAAGATGACGCTTTCTTCACAGGAGAGAAGATGTCTGATATATACGTGAAAGGGTAAGGCAGCAACCAGCAATTAATATTTTTTGTGTGCGGAAGACAGCCCAAATTTTGTGATAAAATGATACCTACGTTACGTTGAACAAGCACTGGTTTTCAGTCTGTATGTTAGCAGATGTTCTTCTTTAACAGCTGGGTGAAAGGTCCCGATGACTGTCAAAGCACAGATATCCACTACCGCTCTCTGACCGGCGAAGGAAACTTTAACTGGCGTTTCGTCTACCCATTCGAATACTTGGAAGCAGAAGAAAGGATCGTTACGTCACGCAAGGAATCTGTTTTCTCATGGGATGAAACGGAATGCAAGATCCCGGCGAGGTTAGAGCTACAAGTATGGGACGCTGACCATTTCTCATCTGATGACTTTTTAGGTAAATGTTTAAGAAATTTTATGTAAAACATAAAAAACTTCAACAGGAAGTTAGGCGTATATTTGAACCGTCCTATAAACTTACTTTTCAGGTGCGCTGACACTAGATCTGAATCGATTCCCGCGCGGTGCAAAGTCTGCAAAACTATGCACTCTCGACATGATGCGCAATGATGGAGTAGTGCCCACCGTAAACATATTCAAGCAGAAGCGGGTTAGAGGCTGGTGGCCGTTCTACATTAAGCGAGATACGGAAGAAATGGAGCTGACAGGAAAAGTGGAAGCAGAAATCCACCTGTTGACACGCGAAGAAGCTGAAAAGCTGCCAGCTGGACTGGGACGCAGTGAGCCAGATGCAATGGAGAAACCACAGTAACTCCTAGAATTATGATAACTTAGTATAATACTCTGTTTCTTTCAGTTTTTTATGAGTAGGTACCTAAACTAGACGGACAAAGCGAACGGCGTGATGCAGGACGGTCTCAAATACGCAGCTGTTCTAAATACGTTTTCATTTCTGCTAAGCGAGGTTTTGTCTCTTGAGATGTCTCTGCACTTATGAGACAAAGAAACTAGACTAGTGTCACCCATGAGAGGGTATAACTTGTTGTTAGGTTGACTTTCTCTTGCTGAGGTAATTGCAATTTATATTTGTTTCATTTATTCCAGACGCCCTGACGCGTCCTTCATGTGGTTTCTGAATCCGTTGAAGTCGATGCGGTACATCATGTGGCACAACCACAAGTGGAAAATCATCAAGTACGCGTGCATAACGTTTTGCTGCGTGGGAGGGATCCTGTGCTTGTATGCATTCCCGGGATACACGGTCAAGAGGCTTCTGGGAGCCTGAATTAGTTTAAGCATGAGAACCAAGATTATAACCAGGGGAGACCAATTAATAAAAAAGACAACTCGGACGTATTGTAAAGAAAAACACTTACATTTCTGCTTATGGACTTGGGGCTCTTTCTTATTCCTAGAATAGTAAGTAAGGGAAAGATTGCCAACAAAATAAAACAGTTTATAGATATCGTCTTATATACCATGACAAATGAAACGAGATCTGATTTATGAGGTGATCCCTATGATTCAACTAAATTAGTATCTTATGACAATGACCGGACCTAAAATGTATTGTTGCAACATTCAAGCAGATACCCTAAATATGACTTGCCAGACTAACTTTGACGTTTTGATTGGCGAGGCGAAGCCGTATTCTCTTCATGAAGTCTACTTAATTAATTTAGGTCCTTGCATATTCAGGTTAAGTTGTTGTGTTCGACTTGTGTTACCCGGCTAACCCCGGCTTGCCTTAACTGGCCGGTCAACAAAGTTGATGGTAGCTTTTGGAAGTCTGAGTTTGACATGAGTAATGCTAAAAGCATTGTAAAAAATGCCACGAGTAGGTATTTAAGAATTGAATGGCGATGGGCTATCCAACTGGACTTGTATAAAGAATTGTATTTTGGGTTCGATGGACTGCTTTACTTGCTTTAGCCGGCCGGTGGAGCAGTCGTAACTTTGACTTGCCAGAACGATCCTGTCAATAGGGCTTACCTTCCCCGGAGCTACGATTGTTGATCAGTACCTTTTACAAGGAACTGCTGGTATTAACAGACCCTGGAAAAAACATGAAACATCTAGTTACTATATAGAGCCGATTAGACATTGTAGAAATTGATTTATAATTTTGATTGAACATTTAACAAGTTTTAAGGCTGGGTGATGTGATTACCTTAGTGTATCTGCCAGTGTGTTCTAAATTAACAATCCTCCATAAACTTGATGGAGCAGGTATGTACTAGACCATTCACAATTTGGCTGTTGACCACCCACCTGTGTTTTGTCACCTGATGTTCATTGAGCAACTACTACAGAGTTCCACAGTGGGTCACTTAGCCAGTCGGCTTCTATAAATTTTTACTAATATTTATACTACCTATAAAACATTTTTCATAGTACATATCGTATCTATATATCTATTTTTCTATAACTGTACCTATCTTTGGATCGAATATTATATTGGACTAAGCGTATGTATAATAAGTATAAATTGTACCATCAAGTAGTTTATTTCATCTATGACCAACTGCCATTGTTATAGTAGGTATCTACTTATCCGTATTTATTAATACATACCTATGTATGTTTCTTTTTTACATTTTTTCTTCTTAGGTATAACAGTATTCGTTTTTACAAGTAGACATCATTGTTGCAAGCATTATTTATCTTCACATTTTAGAAATCACTAAATAGGTAGATTCATTTCTTCAACAAAGTTATTAAGATTATTAGGGCGCGTCATGTAAAAGGAACGCTGGAGAAGAAAGTAAGGCCCTTGTGTTTGCGCGTCTCGCGCCATCACATCCTACACTTTTTTTCAATGCGTTTTTTTACATGACACGGCCCATGCCTATGATTTATTCATTAGTGTTTGTGTTTAAAATTATTGATGTGCTTTTTAATTGTACCTACCTCTAGATGTTTTTAAGCCCAGTTCCTTTTTAGGCGAAGGAAACTGCTGATATGCCTCTCTATCGCTTATCTAAGATTTTGAAACGTACAATATCATCGAATTTATAAAAAAATGCAATCATTCAATTTCAGTTAAATACTATTTTGATCAAAAAATAATAATTATTACGAAAATTTGTATGCTGAAATTTTTGCTGAATAGAATAGGTACCTAGGTATGTACAAAGTTGCACCGACTTGGTTGATTGCGATTTTTCCTAAAATAAGTGTAATTATGTCTTTCAAGACGTTGAAATGTGCGAGTGAGAGGTACATTAGCAGTTTGCCGTTGAGTTAGTAGCAAGCATGTTTTTCTCTCATCTCAGTTTTTTGGCAGAGGATCTTTGGCGAATTCGTTCAGAGGAACATCAATCAATAACTTGATGTGGTCCATCCACCTCAAGGGTGAAATGCTGCGCCTCTTTGATAAATTAGTGCGCACTGCGCACTGTCTGTCCGTGGCGACGCGACTGTAAACGCTCTCTTTCTCGCGTTACCGCACGCGTTACCTTTCGCGCATTTCCCATGCCCCTGCGCATTTGAGCTTTACCCCGGTGCCAGGAGCCTTATTCACTATGACAATAGGAGATTCCAAGGAGATTCCTTGCCCCAAACCGTGAAACGTCAAAACTTGATATTGGGCTTTATTCTATATACCTATCATAGGAGATACTTTGCCCTGACCGTATCACACCGCCTGCCTTGTCTTAGCCGAGCTCGCGCTGCAAATGGTCATAGTGCGTAAGGCTCCAGATATGAGCCGCACACTTAGTGAGACACTAGAAAAACTCTTCACTGTCTCGTACCTCAATAAGCGTGCGGCTCAGTCAGGTTAGTTTAAACGAGGTAAGGATAGCTCGTAGATTATTGGAACCGGGCAATAGAACCGACTACGGACGCCTTGTGTCAAATTATTCATACACTAACCTAATAGGTACCTAAAGTTATCTCTTGCTATAAGCACGTATTATGAGCTTATAATTCGATAGACTCGACCCACAGTTTGAATCCTTATTGGTAGGTACTGACACACGGGCTTATTTTCGAGCTAAAAGCATGCTTCTTTCGAGCCTCGCTCAATAAACACACGTGAACAGGTTGTGCTAATAAATAGCATGCTTATTTCGTCGTAAGCAATGCTTATTTTTGAGCACGTGTGTCAGTAGGTACCCTAATGACTCGATCTCGGGTTATATACCCTCATTCATACATCTAATGCTACGGCCTGCGACACTGAAAACATCGTTGATGTATGATTGTCAATGGCTTTCTAGCTCTATAATAAGGCCCATCAAAGTCTACTGATCATCATAATAGCGCTGCTGACTCTGGACAAGTAGCTGCACTTAGGTACCTTTTAGATTAGCACAATTCGCCCGCATTTTTATAATATTTAACCATTGATGTACTTAATAGTATTTAATCAATAATAAAATATAATCACTACTACTATTTATTGCATATTTACTACCTCTTTATTACATCTAAGTACCTATTTAAAAGACTAACCACCGGTTTCTGAAAGCGACAGCAAGCTTATTTTACCTAGATAGAGATAGCAAGTGACTTGAAAGCTAAAACCTTTGATCGAGCTTTCAAAAACCGGCGGTTAGACAATTTTTATTCTGAATGTAATAGACCTACTTAGCATTAGTCTACTTACGGGAAGGTGGGGGAATGCCGATCACCTGTGAGAAAAATGTTCTATTTATTTTTTCATTTGTCGTTTTGAGGTTTTATATACTCTGCCTGCTCAAGCATGTCGCTGTCGCTGTATTTTAGGCACCTTAGTGAAGTGAGTGGTATGATCGCCATTACCATCGCCATTGCTTCCCCTACATGTACAATACCATATCTACGAAAAAAACAATGTTCTAGGTATAATTTACTATTAATTACTATAATCTACTCGTTACATACTAATAAACCCAATAAACCAGTTGTTGCCACCATTTTGTCAATAAAGTTAGAAGGCTGCGTTATTTTTAGTAGGTAGCCGTAATATCTAATACCTTAAGACCAGCAAATCTTGTATATTTATTTATTTCTATACATATATTTAATCTGAATCTAGGGAACGGCTCCCACGCTTTTCATGAAATTTAGAGGCGGGGCGATAAATCATTCTAGCTATGATCCATTTTTAGAAAATGGTTTATCCATGTTTCAGGCTATGAAAAACATAAACATAACTGAAAATTTGCTCTTCCTGACATCTATTGGCGAATAATAATACCCGCAACCGAGCAAAGCTTGGTCACTTTTTTTTATTTTTAAGCTACCTAAGTTGTATTCTTTGATTAGGAAAGCGTACTATGACCTGTAACAATTTTTATTACGAATAAATTACTTTGACTTCACCTTGATGTTTATATAATTTTAAACAAGCAGTTCGAAGGAAGAAGCTCTCGTACTATCGAACACACTATTTATTTATTTACTAGGTACCCCTAATTAATCTGTTGAGTGCCTACCATAAATCTAGCATCTTTCTTTAGTTAGGAATACAATGGTGTCTTTTCAATTAATATGTACTTAATTATCTATTTGTGTTGCACAATAAATTTGAATTCGAAAATCGTTACAAAATTCGACAAAAACGATCAGCACAAGCAACTCCGAGACCAGCTCTACTAGAATCTAGAGCTTGCTGCTCTTCGCGCGCATACCAATTCGAATAGTGAGAACCCTTCCTTTCCAAGAATCCTTTAGGTAGTCCCGTTCTCCAATAGACACTCGACCACACTGTACAGCTCATCGATATTTTCCCCGCGGCCGAGGTTTAGTTTAAGATGCCTCAAAATTTTAGACATTGTGGCTTCTTTGTTTTCTTGGAGGAACTTTATGATCAATCTTCCTACTGGTTTCGGTGCCGCCATCGCCGTCTTTGAGGGCCCTCCGCTTATTTGTTCCGTTTCCATTTCGAGCGTGGACATTTAGTAAAATTAACTAATAATTTCGCGTTGATATGCCAATGTCCTGCTAGTCTAAAATATTTTTAGGCCTAATTTTGACATGTTGATAGCAACATGAATGATCCCAAATGATCCCAAACCAAGAGTAGGTATATAACGCTTATCCCAAACATGATCCTGCCTGTACTTGTATTCAAATTCCTTGATCCTGCCAGTAGGTATCTAACAGCCTTACTTATAAACGCAATTTAAAAGTTAAACCACTCTTAAACCGTTACTTATGGATTTTCTTACTTATAAACACATAATAGGGCTAAACAGCCTCTAAAACCAATGTTTAGAGAGCTGTCAAATTAAACAACCTCGACCCCAGGTTTAGCGAGCCTAAGTAGCTGATTTTTAATCTACGGTCCAAGAAGAAGAAGATATATACCGTGTTTGTGTGCCATGATTATCTTGTTTACCAACTGAGAATATTTTTTGCCTAAAAAAGGAGGACTTGAACGATGTACCTACGCGTTTTTCGCGACAAGGTCGGGGATACTGTCTTCGGCCTAAACTTAATCCAGCAGTGGAGGCCCAGAGAGTTCAGAGAAAGGTGGGATACGCTTGTTGAACTCTCTGAAGAGGACTTCAGAGGGAGGTACCAATTCTCAAAATAAAATATGCGGAGGATCATTGAAATTCTTCGCCATGACTTGACCGAAGACAGCCGTGGAGGAGACATACCGGTTGAAATACAAGTCATGGCGGTTATAAGATACTGGGGCGACATAAGATACAACAAGACCGCGCAGATCAGATATTCATGGCATCAGCCAGCAAGCAATAACACGCCTGTGCGTTAGAGTGGCCATCGCACCGGCATCACAATGCTCCATGATTACATCAACAGTGCGGGAGAAAACAGAAGCTGCAGAGTGATTTCGGTCTTTTAGCGGATTTCCGTAAATCATCATCACCTATCAACGTAGTGTGTGGAGTGGAGGTGCTGTGTTTGTTGACTTTGTTAAATGAAATGAAATTCAATAAATACACAAGTTGTTTTCAGGAATGTCCTTCAACTTTTCAATTCAGCTTCCTTACAATAAAGATAGGTAGGTAGATGCGTTAGCATACCTACTAGTTAGTGGTAGGTAGAAAGGTGGTACCTACTAGGTATTTGCGGAATTTGAAACAAGTTCAGCAAACCGTTTCTAAATTCTTTGGACAAACCCTAAGAAGAATTAAACAAGTATCCAAATTATTTGGGCAAACCCATGATAAATCCTACTAATACACCACTAAATAGAGTGGATCAATTTAAATACCTCGGGCATTTAGTTACTTCTGACCTGAAGGATGATGTGGATATAGAGAGAGAACGGAGGGCCTTGTCTGTTGGAGCGAATATGATAGCCCGCAGGTTTGCTCGTTGCTCCACTGATGTCAAAATTACACTTTTCCGAGCTTACTGTACCAGTTTCTACACGAGCAGCCTGTGGGCTGACTATGCTCAAAAACAATACAATGCCCTTCACGTTCAATTTAATAACGCGTTCAGAGTGTTGGTGGGGCTGCCTCGCTTCTGCAGCGCGTCTGGGATGTTTGCCGACGCGCGAGTGGACTGCTTCCACAGCAGTATGCGCAAGCGCTGCACGTTTCTACTGCGCCGGGTGCGCGCCAGCTCCAACACCATCCTGAGCGTGTTCGCCAGTAGGTTTGACTGTCATTATATGAACCATTGCTGTATGGTTCATGTAATGACAAACAAAAATAAACTGTAAGGGGTTTTCAATATTCTTTTTGTGATAATATATAATAATTTGTAGGTATTGAATATATGACATTATAAGACTAACATTAGTTTTTAAGTTTTTATTTGTGTGTGTACTAACAAATTGGACTTGGATGGTCTGAGAATAAATGATTTGAATTTGAATAGGTATTGGAAACGCGAAAGTTTGTACTTTCGCGCCGGAACGGCTGAACATCCGTTCAGAGTTCAGCCGTTCCGGCGTGAAAGTACAAACTTTCGCAGAGTATGGATGAAACTCGTCAGAGGGATAAAATTATAGTCTGGAATAGCACATAGGCTACTTTTTATTCCGTGGGAATACCGGGATTTAAATCTGCGCGGGTGAAACTGCGGGGCGCAACTAGTGTCGTGAATTGTAGTAACGTCACCAAGGAATATAGATAAGACACTTGTATTCAAATTCCTTGGATAAGACACCTGCAGTGCAAGTACGGTTCTTATCGATCGCCTAATTTGACATTTAGAATCGTCAAATTCGTGTAAAATGGTGGAACGATGCGATTCGATTGGTTCATCGACTTTAGCCGATCGACAAATAGGCGATCGACAAGAACCGTACTTGCACGGCTGTACTTGTATTCAAATTCCTTGAACGTCACCGTCGTGTCAACTTTACTTTTCTTTGGTGCAAAATGTGGCCAGTATCAGAAAAATGATGCAAAACTGATCATTTCCATAGACAAGGAGAGCTCAACCAATACTTTGCTAATCGTTGCCTTAGAGCATTTAGAATGGAGATGTTAACGCAAGGCGTACCCCTCTGCCGGCCATAAGACGCGACTTGGCCATGCACGTTATATAAAACTACTTCACTCATCACCGCGCGGCCATTAGTTGTCGTTTCGTATCGCGAAGTAGTGCTCAGTAAAAATGGTGAATTGTGCGGTATTTCGGTGTAAAAGGAGATCAGAGACATCAAACTTTAGGGAACACGGTATTTCCTATCACAAGTAA
This sequence comes from Plemyria rubiginata, assembly GCA_963576535.1. Classification (NCBI taxonomy): domain Eukaryota; kingdom Metazoa; phylum Arthropoda; class Insecta; order Lepidoptera; family Geometridae; genus Plemyria; species Plemyria rubiginata. The sequence continues at coordinate 3,093,420 of OY754905.1, forward strand.
TTCATATTTTAGTCAATTGTTTTTGTAATTACGTTTAATTTATATTTAATGGAATACCAGTTACGACAGTTTTAATACGACGCCAACGTCTTGGTAGGAGGTGTCGGTGAATTTATATTCCTTGGTAGAAGGCGTAGTGTGGGGACTAGTTGAGCGAAATCGATTGAATGAATGATGGAATGAACGTAAAATTAGAATAAAATGCGATGTTTTTTGTACCCATATTTAACCGATTTAAAAAAAGGAGGTTCAGTATTGGACTCTACAAAAACTGTCTCTGTCATTCTGCCTTCAATACGTCGCTTTATGGAGCTCCCTTAAAATTTTAGTTGTGCTGTGTCGTTGGTTTATTGCTATTTGCTTTGTACTTTTTGAACGCAGAATCGTATAAACGTGATTTTTGTATAGCTGTAGTATGTTAGCTGGAGAGGGACATGGGCTACTTTTTTATCGTCGTCGTCGTCGTCGTCGTCTAATAGAATACGTACACAAAATTTCATGACTGTGCTGTTGACCGTTGAAGAGTTCTCTCATTCTTGAGTTCAGCAGCCTGTCATGGTGGAACTTATAACCGGCTATCGTTAATAAAATGCGTACACAAAATTTCGTGACTGTGCTGTTGACCGTTGAAGAGTTCTCTCATTAGGAGTCATTCTTGAGTTCAGCAGTCTGTCATGGTGGATCATCTAAACGGCTATCGTAATAGAATGCGTACACAAAATTTCGTGCCTGTCCTGTTGACCGTTGAAGAGTTCCTTTATCTGGAGCCAATCCTGGATGTCCGTTGTGGTTATGCATACCTACCATAAAATGCATTATCATCGTCATTGCAAAAATTCAACTCCGTAGGATAGAGGAAGTGGTTCTCCGAACTAACTAAATACATTGCCGACGTATAGTACATTGCAAGTTAGATAAAAGCTTGTAAAAAATACGAAATTTAATTTTAAAAGCCAAACTACTCAACCGATTTTGGTGAAATTTCTATGGGACCAATCTGAAACTATAGTAGTAGGTAGGTATAGTTTCAGATTCAGACAAAAAAAAATTTTTCAAATTGGTTCATAAATGACGGAGTTATGCGGTAACAAACATAAAAAAACATAAAAAAAACATACAGCCGACTTGATAACCTCCTCCTTTTTTTTGGAGTCGGTTAAAAAAAGGAAAAGTATATGATTTTGAACCACCCTGATTTCATTCATATGAAATCATTCATTTTGTCGGTCTTTTTACAACCCATCACTACTTTTTTGTGTTAGTGTGTAACTAAACAAAAACACAATCAAAGAATTACTGTTGTTACACCAACAGTAATTCTTTGATTGTGTTATTGTTTTTGTGTTGGTGTACAGCTTTTACTTGCGTGTGCGTTTATAGGGACGCTTAATTTTTCTGCATTAGTATGCGTGATTATGTAAATGTGTTCTGTGCCGTACTACTTCGCCCCCCGCGAAAACCGGCAGAAAGATTTTAGTACTAAAAGTAGCGCTTGGCAACTCCCGTTATAAATGCTCTAAGATCGTTGCTTAAATATTTTTTATAAGTAAGAAATATTAAAGTAGTACTAAAGGCGCTAAACACCTCTTAACTAAACAATGCTAAAACTCCTATTTAAGCAGTTTTTATAAGTAAGGCTGTAAATTCCTTGCTGCCAGCGGACTGTCTAACTAAATCATAGAATAGTGTTCATCTATGGTTATAGTAGAGCTTAGTATCCCAGAGGCACTATATATACCCTCGATAATGTAATGGATGTTTTCTGAAGCGTAATGATGGTTTTCTAGCTATTTATTATGCGAAAGAGAACAGCCAAGAGTATATAACGCTAGAGAACAGTTCTGTCAAGGAATATATGTACTTCTATTCAAATTCTTTTAGTTCTGTAATGGGCAAAATGAGAGTAATACCTTCTTACAAGGAATTTGGATACTATACATGCCTCTTTATAGTGTCAAATAGTTTGCTAACCTACTTACTTACTTTATATCACGTGGTTTATAAATTCCCGGACGCAGGGGCATTATTCTCTATGACAAAAGGAGATTCCTTGCCCCAAACCGTGAAACGTCAAAACTTGATGTTGGGCTTTGTTCTTTATGACATAGGAGATACTTTGCCCTGACCGTATGACACCGGCTGCCTTGTCTTAGCTGTGATCGCGATGCTAATGGTCATAGTGAATAAGGCTCCTGTAATTTTCAAATAGATATGCACATTGCACATGCCTGTTTAATTTAACAATCTTTTATTGTTTCATTGGTGGTAATCGGGATTTTCAGAAAGGTTAACTTCTTGTTATTAATATAACAAATACATCTATAACACTGTTTTTTTCTTGGCTGATTTTTTTCAGGAGTAAAGCGTCTTTTTACGCCATGCGTGTACTTAATTATGTGTAGGTACCTGTCTACTCCAATTTATACCGTTACCTACTCCAATTTATGCTGTACATACCTACCTACTGTTTTTATATGTACCTATATACCTATTTCAGTTTTACGACCTATGTTATTAGATTATTTATAGCCATTATTATGTACTCACCTACTTATCAAATTAAATGTATGTACCTACCTACTTATTATTAAAGAAATCGCTAGTAAATGTTGCTTCTATAAAAATTTAAAAGTATTTTATTCTCAAATCCTCTATCCTTGATACACTGACCTCAATAGTATTCATTGAGGTCAGTGCCAAATCCCTACTAGTCTGTGGTGCCTTGATAGGATAGGAATACTTCATCCAAGGATAGGAATAGGAATAAGGATAGGACTTTGATCTGTATCAAGGTTGCAACATGAAGTTTAAGATTAATGTTGATATTTCAAGCTAATTGCTATTGCAGAAGCCATATCGTATATTCAGTCAGTAAATTTTGATAGTTTCGTTATACTGACAGATTCTAAAAGTTCTTTGCAACATTTGGTTCGTTGCACTACCTCTCATGCCAGGGGTGTGCCGATTGCCTATCAGATTCTGGAATCTATAGCTCGACTGCAATCTCATAACAAAAGAATCATGCTACAATGGATTCCATCCCATATCCAGATTCCAGAGAATGAGTTTGTTGGTGAGCTAGCTAAACAAGCTTCTGTAGATGGGCTTCCATATTTTGTGTCGCCTCTGTTTTCCGACTATTATAAGTTTATTAAAGATAATTGTAATGATGTATGGCAGGAGTACTTTGACGAGAGGTCAAAAGAAAAGGGAATTTGGTTCCGAACTATCCAGCCTCAAATTATATCATTTTATCCATGGATAGATAATAGTTCAATTAATAGAAATTGTTTATGGTTCCGGGCACATTCCGGCAAACAAGTTTGCGTTTCTGATGAAGAAAGTGCCATCACCGAACTGCGCTGAATGCGGTACATTGGAAGACGTACAACATGTTTTGCTGGAATGTGTTCGTAACAATGCATTTAAACTAAGTTGTTTTGGAAGGCGATGTATGAATGTTGGTATGGTTAATAGCATTTTGGCTAATCCCCTGTCGGGTCAAGCCAAGATGCTATATAGGTTGGCAGAATTAGGGTTAAGTATGTAGACTAAGTTTGATGTTTTATTATAGGGCAGTGTGGTCGCCCAGCGACAAAGCCCTTTAAATAAATTAAAACAAAAAAAAAGGATAGGAAGCAAGGAATATATTGTATTCAAATTCCTTGATAGGAAGGTAGATAATAGGCCAGGCACCTGGCAACTTAGCGTAGCGTACCTATACTCTTGGCTGGCAACTAGCAAAAACAGAATGTAGCTAAGAGTATACAATAACTACGGAATGTAGGTAAAACAATTTTTAGAGCTAGATTTTTTAATTTATTTCATAATTACATTTATTTCATAATTACAGGTCTACAAAACTTATTTTCTCCGTCTATATCTGAAATAATAAATAATGATTAGATATGAGTAAAACAAAAATAAACCAATAAATATAATAGATAGATGATGCAGAAAAAATTATAGCTAAGTAATTGCTCCTAAACACGTTACATACTTAGGTAGTGTTGCAACATTTCGATTGATTTAGGTACTTACAAAGAAATACAACCTATCAACTGCTTTTAAGGTACTTATTTTAATTGTTTGTCTTGTAAATAATAATATAGAAATATTGGTGGGCATTAGAACTGTTCTCTTGAGGCTGCCCTTTTAATTAGCAACGCGGGCGACGGCGCCGGCAGCGACAACTGCGACGTCTGATCGTACGACGGCGGCGGCAGCTGCGTCTACGGCGGCAGCTGCGTTTACGGCGGCTTCTTCGTCGACAGCGTCTTCTTCGCCGGCGTCCGCACCTCGCTTCGCGCGCATACCAATTTGAATAGTGAGAACCCTTCCTTTCCAAGAACCCTAAGGTAATCCCGTTCTCCAATAGACACTCGACCACACTGTTCATCTCATCGATATCTTTCCCGTGGCCGAGGTTTAGTTTAAGATGACGCAAAATTTCTGACATTGTTGCTCCTTCTTTGTTTTCGTGGAGAAACTTTATGATCGATCTTCCGAACCGATAACGTTTCGGTGCCGCTAACGTTGCTAATGGGGGCTCTCCGCTTACTTGCTCCGTTTTCATTTCGTGCGTGGACATTTTTACTAAAATAAACTAATAATTTCGCGTTCGTGTGTACCTACCTACTGCTAGTCTAAAATCATTGTTTAATTTTGACATGTTGATGGCAACAAGATCCAAATTCAAATTCCTTGACAAGATCCTGCCAGCGGACTGTCTCAATCATAGATAGTGTTCATCTATGGTTATGACTAAGTAGAGTTTATTATCCTAGAGGCACTATTAACGAGGCTTACCTCTGATGATCTAGTGCTCAGACTAGTAGGGATGCTAACGCTTAGGTATGCAGTGTATGTTTTCTGGTGTGTGATGATGGTTTTGCAGCTATTGCGAAAGGGAACAATTACTCTAATGGGAAGAATGAGATGCAGTCACACAGCTTAAACCTTCAAGTGTACTTTATTCCTTCATTTGTTCCTTCATCCATGGTTTGAGTAGTGTGGTCACTAGTCGCCGCCGCGCCGCGCCGTTGTTATTACAGGCAGATGAGGCATCTGTATGCCTCAAGTTGATGGACGCAGGGCAGTGCATCGTAGGGCACGTCCCCATTGTGCGTGACTCATACAAAAAAAGCGCCATTTATAGGTGATGGTTACCGCTCAACATCAGGTGGGTCATATGCTTGTTCCATCAGCTGATTGTCTATAAAAAATACGTAATGTATTTGGCCTCCCGCGACACAGGTTTTTTTTTTTGTTATCCTAAGTAGGGTCCAATAAGGTCTTTGGTAGGGTCACATTGCCATTGGTTGGTAGATAAAATGCCTTTAGCCAAATACCTACAGCCTAAGCTTTTTCACTTTTCAATTCGGAGCAGGCGCGAACTTATTCAAACCCAAGGAATTTGAATACAAGTACATCAAATTCCTTGTAATGAAATTTGTCCATCGAGTAAAGTTATGAGGTAACAAACCTAAAAAAACCAGACGAATTGAGAATCTTCTTTTTTTAAATTCGGTTTAAAATTGATGTAGCTAAATCTTGTATTCAAATTCCTTGAGCTAAATGATACAAGAAATTTCACGTTTTTTAAGCGCACAGCTTTTCTACCGCCTTTTCTGCCTTTTCGCAAACATTACCAAAGAGTATACAACTACGGAGCGTAGCACAGTAGTAGGTAGTAGGTAGTACACTAGTAGGGATGCACGGATTGTCCTTGTATTCAAATTCCTTGGCACGGATGCTAACGGAGCAGCGTAGCCCTCAGAAGAACAATCCTAGAGGCGTAGCCAAGGAATATAGATATGTACCTAATTCAAATTCCTTTAGCGTAGCTTTATATCAAGGAATTTGAATACAAGTACATCTATATTCCTTGCTTTATATACTCTTTGACGTAAGTAAGAAACAAGAGGAAACCAACCAAAGAGTATACAATAACTACACAAAGTAACACGCACGGCTTTTTAGATAAAAATAATGAAAATTAAGTAAAGTACGCTACAAAGCTAAATACAAATACCACAGACAGAGTTCTTTCTTGTGTTTATTTCAAATTCAAAATTTCATAGGTAAAGCCAGGGGTTGTGTTCGTACATTTGTTTCAAAGAGTAGTGGGTTTTATTTTATTTGCTTTGCTTCCGTGCGTGCGGTCCTTCGTCGTTTCGCTTCTCCGCGCCTGTGAGACCCAAAATATGTTTACTTTCTAATTATCGGACGCTGTGCGTGTGCTGTCACCACAACCAGATAGTGTATGATCTATGACCACAACCAGTGCAGTTGATTACCTACAACAATGAGTAGTGACTTCCAAATGCACTTCATGAAATGTGTAGTGTGTGGCGTGGATAAGGATAATAGCAAAAGTCTCCAGTTTTTCAAGTTTCCACGTGAAATCAATAGGTATGTCTACTTATTTAGTATAGGTCGCGTCAACCAAAAAGAACGCTGGAAAAAGTGGAGGGGAAGTGTTTGCGCATACCAAATACTCGCGCCATCACAACCCTTCCTTCCGGCGTTCTTTTTGCGTGACGGTCACTATACTCGTAATTTTTACTAGGTACTGTTGAAGAAGGTTTATGAACTTTTAATCAATTTTACAGGTGTAGATCATGGCTCAAAGCTATTGGTAAAAAAGAGTTGATAACCATTCCGATTGAAGATTTGTGTGAACTCTTGGTGTGTGCTTCCCATTTTAATCCGGCATGCTTCAATGAAAAGGGGAGCCGTCTTCATAAAGTGGGAATTCCTTCTTTGACACCTAATCCACCCTTGTCTGACAATGTTATGGCTGGATATCCTAAACATAGAGCCAGTTCTAACTCAGGTAGGTTTGGTTTTAGCTTTGGTCATAAAAACTTTTATGCTTCTACATGCAAATATTGCAAAGCTGTACTGCATTGTTATAATGAATTTAATTAAATAAAAATAAAATAATGAAAATATAATTTTACCTAGCTCTTTAACATTTAAAATGTTGTCCGATATAGAGTTTTATAACTGAGTGCACACTAACTAGCTAAAGCTAACTTTCTGCTGGTACCTAGCTATATTGGTAGAACCAAATAAACCTGATGACCTTTTATTTTATCTTACACAATTGTTTTACAGTTCCTCTGACACATGTCTTCTCATTGAGCGAGCCAATAGCCAACTCTAACACAGGTGAAGGTAAAGGAAGCCAAAGGAACATGAGTTCTGTCATCGACTATGACCTTCCCCTTATGAACAGCTTAGAAACATTAATACATGACAACTATCTGACAGTCCAAAAACCTGCAGGGATACCAAACTCCATAGCAGTTCCTCTCATGTCATACTGCAGTAGTACAAAACAAGGAACTGTATTTGGTGTTGATGACCCAGGAAGTGCATTTGATTTACCAGTGGTCCCCTTCATAGAACCAGTGACCCAACATGTGTTTAAAGCTGATAAAAAGATCATGAGGAACAAGCTTGGCAAAGTTCATAACATAGACCCATTGAATCATGCCAGTAATGTTGATATAAGCCAGACACAGACCAAAGTGGATCAGTTTGTATCTCCCACTATGCCAAGTAGAAAGTTGAAAGATATGCCATACTCAATGCAACCAAATACTATAGATGAGTCTCTAGTTCTAGTTCTGAACCAAGAAAGACCTGAAACTAGAAAAATATTGACTAAAAAGAGCATTCTTAAGACCCGTCCAAATTATGTCAATCCTTATACTAGACTCATAGGTCATAACGAAATAACTGGCAAAAGTTTGCCTAATAGTACTTCAACTCGGAACAAACCTTGCATAATCTCCAATATAAAACTCAAAAACCCAACCTCAAGGATCTTTAACAGACCTTTGAAACAGTATACAAATACTAAACATAAGAATTTGATAAATAATAAACCAGGTCTAGATTTTCCAAACACAGGAACAACAGATCAAAAGCATACACGAGACCCATATCCTATTGTTATCAGAGAGAACAATAAAAACAAGCGGCATGGAATAAACACATTTAATGTTTCAACCAGTGATAAAGTTGAGAATTCACAAGATGAAGTTGCTGCTTTTGATTCTACAGTCTGTGGCAGTGGTGAAACTACTGAAACTCTAGACAATATCAATAATTTACAAAGTTCAGACACAGACAATAAGCATAAAACTTCTAACGCTTTGTTTCCTGATGATGATGAAGTACTTGATGATAGAACAGGTAATGAGATAACCTTTGTGCCATATACTCAATATGAGGAGAATGTTTCACCTGAATCACCAACAGCTCACATTGGGGAAGGCACTTTAGAGTATTATGGCCTACCACTTATGAATTGCATTGGAACAATATTTCAAAATAACATGCAAAATATCAATAAATCAAGGAAAAAAGATATTAAAAACATGGTTATTGATGTCCCACTGATGCAGTGCCTAAAAACACTGGAGTATTCCAATATTCAATAAAACATTTCCAGTTTATAGTGCATTACAGGTAAGATTTTGAATGTTTTATGTTTTCTATTATTTATTCGTAGTTTCTACTGACAAATACTAAATACCACTGTCAAAAGCTGTCAAACATATTTTTACTGTTACATCTTAGTTCTATAAATGTATAATTAGTGCAAATAAAATAAAATAGTGAATTGTTTTATGTATTACTTTCAGATCAAGTTTATCAGACCTAAACCAGGGCATCTATGATCAGAATGATATTTCTGCATCATGACACCGGCATCATTGTGAGAAGTTTGCTGCAGTGTGGGAACAAGGAACTATTTTGTAGTTTCACAGAGCTCTACATATTTATTGGCTTAGTTACTGGTCTCTAAAAAAAATCTTTTACACTCATCTCTCTTATCTTTTACATATTGTTGTGTGTAATATTAATAACTTTATATACCTACTTATACATATTTTTTTGTAAAAAATATTTGTAAGTATCTAGTCAGAAGTAGGTGTTATCTTTAATAGATAGATAGATTAACTGTAAATGTAGTACAATGGGCGGCCTTATCGCTGAAAGCGTTTTTGGATGGAATGGAATTAAAGCTCGGTAAAAAAACGGCGGTTTTTTCATGCCAATTAAAAATTTCAATAAATTGCCACCGGTAAATTGAAATCGTAGTAATATTGTGTGTCTCCTATGTATAACTTTTTTCGTATTTGTTATTATTAATGAAGCGAGCGAAGCGAACGAAAATTTTAGTTAACTTGTGTGATTTGGCATTTTATGTAGGTAGTGTGTGTGTCCGGTTATAACTTTAGAATCGCTGATCCGATCTGCATGAAATTTGATGTTAATAGCTTATACTGTACTTGAGAAAATTACTAGTAATAGTTAAGTTAAATCGAATGACGAGTTATTATGATATGGGGTTTTTAAGGCCAAATCAGTAGAAACTTTCCATACTTAGTTAGCGAGTGGTAGGCAGAAGCAAGTCCAAACACTGTTTCGACTTGCCTCTGACTACTCTCTGCTATAATTTTCGGGTCTGTCGGTCTGTCGGCATGACGAAATCTCTGTTCGTACCGAACCTACCTAATAGGTGAGGGTATCCATTGGTATACCTACCTTTTTTTTTTTTATACAACCAGCTGATGGAACAAGCAGATGGCCCACCTGATGTTAAGTACCTACATGATGTTATCTTGATCTTCAAACTTTTCTGGTCAAGGGTCTAGCAGTATTCTACGAAAACGTACTAATACTAGTGTTCGCCCCGAACTGAGATTTCGTGACGCGACGCGAACGCTCCGAAAATATAAGTAGTAGTCAGAGGCAAGTCCAACCAAACATTGTGTTTGGACTTGTTTCTGGCTCATCATTATCATCTTCCTGCCCTTATCCCACGCTAAGTGGGGTCGGCACAACAGGTTCTACTCCATCTCCTCTATCATTCGTCATCTCGGTGCTCACTCCTTTCTTACTCATATCATCCTTCACACAGTCCATCCATCTTTTCTTTGGCCTACCTCTCTTTCTTAAACCAATCACATCCATGTCTAACATTCTTCTCGTAATATGACTTTCTTCCCTCCTCATGACATGCTTATACCACGCTAACCTATTACTCCTCAACTTATCCGTCACAGGCGCAACTTTCAAACTTCCTCTAATATATTCATTCTTGATTTTATCCATCCTTGTCACTCCGCACATCCATCTCAACATTCGCATTTCTGCTGCATGCACTCTTCTTTCATCCGCCCCTTTGGTTGCCCAACACTCAGATCCATACAACACGACATGTCTTATGATCGTCTTGTAAACTTTCCCCTTAAGTTTAAGGGGCATTCGTGGATTCTGAGACCTGTCGCCATTTCATCCATCCCGCATTTATTCTATTTTTCACGTCTCGGTCGATCTCGCCGTCGTTTTGAATTGATGAGCCGAGGTACCGAAAGTCGGAGCACACCGGTAGGAATACACCGTCTAAGGCAATAGGAATGAAACTGGAGGGACCACCAAAGTCGCAGAACAAATGCTCGGTTTTTGCCCTGCTGATCCTTAGTCCGACACTCTCCAATTTCTCCTGCCATTTTCCCAGCCTGCTCTGGACCTCAAGCGCATCTTCACCAACAAGAACAATGTCGTCGGCAAACAGCATGCACCAGGGTGCCTCTTCCTGTATGCCCGATGTCAGTGCATTAATAACCAGGAGAAACAAATATGGGCTTAATGCCGACCCCTGGTGCAAGCCTACAGCCACACTGAACTTGTCGGTGATGCCAGCTTCCGACCGGACGTGAGAGCTGGCTCGGCTGTACATAGCTCGAACCAACTGCACATACTTCCCAGGCACTCCCTTCTCATTCAACGCCCACCACAGAACCTCTCGGGGTACCTTATCGTATGCCTTTTCTAGGTCCACGAACACCATGTGCAAGTTTTTGTGTACACGTCTGTATTTTTCGCACAATTGACGAACTGCAAAAATAGCGTCCGTGGTACGTCGTCCCGGCATAAACCCAAACTGGTTCTGTGATACCTCACTCTCCCCTCTCATTCGTCTCGCTATCACTTTCTCCCATATCTTCATAATATGCGACATCAGCTTTATTCCTCTATAATTGTTGCAGTCCTGTACATCACCCTTGTTTTTGAAGATGGGAACCAGCGAACTGTTGCACCATTCATCAGGGATCGCCTCTTTATGCATCAACTTATTGAAGAATAAAGCCAACCACTTCCATCCATCCGCTTTCAAAAACTTCCAGACTTCCGCCGGTATACCATCCGGTCCTACCGCTTTACCATTCTTCATACCTTGTACAGCCATTTTAACTTCATCCATCGTTATCTCACTTATCATACCCATGTTCACTGCTACTTCATCTAACACTGGCTGCCACCTGCTAAATAAGTATGGTAACCAAGTTTCAACTGAATTGGCCTATTTATTGAAGAGTTCCGTTAAACAGACCTTGGCTCCATCATCAGAACAGGTCACTATCACCATTTAATGAGAACCAAGTACCTCCTTAATCTTTTTCAAAAAAAAATTATTGGAAAAACTAAGAAATTGGCCGACCAGTAGAAAAACCTTGAGGCCAACGAAACTCTTAGAAATGGGAGCTCTTGGGTCATTGGTTATCGTAATTTAACTTTTTTGTTTTATATCAAAAACCGGGCATCCTAGAAAAAAAATAAAAATATAAAAAATGGTTTTGGAATGTCCAAACCAAGCCCTTTCATATGACATGTAATTTTATTTTTTTGCTTAACTTTTTTAATTTTTGCCCCCTCAAAAACTCCCATAATTTAATAACCCCTCATCCGATTTGACTCATATACTTACCAGTAAATTTCTCAAGTACAAGCTAATTTCATGCAGATCGGATAAACGGTTCTCAAGCTATCGTCCGACAAACATACATACATACATACACATAAAATGCCAAATCGCCCAAGTTGATTGTAAGATTTTCTATCGCTTCGCTCACTCAATCAATAAGTAGATATAGATTACATGCGAGCGATCATTTTAAATGATGGTTCGATTATTTTTTATACTGTATATAATTTTTTTATTGTACCCATTCATTGGTACAATAAAAAAATAATCGAACCACCAACGTGTCGCGTCGGTTTGAGTTGTGATTTGTTTTTTCTATTAATACCACGAACACAATACCTAGGTACAAATAGGTACTTATTTAGTTTAGTAGCATCCGTTCGTAAATAAGAAGTAAGCTGATTATCCCCACTGACCACCGCGGTGATCCGTTGGCCTATTACCTACTTACTCCTTTTTTGTTTTTTTTTTATTTATATAATTTAAATATTAAAGCCTTTGTGTGTGTATTGTGTCTTGTTAAAAATAGTTTAATTTGCTGACACTGATTCATCTAGGTACAATCTAAATGTAAGATGTATTGCATGGCAATTCTTATTCTATTACTAGGTACTTAAATAGAATCGAGTATAATGCTCCTAGTTCCAAAGTAGTTGGTTCTGGGCTCGAATCAAGGAATCGTAGTGGGACATATATGTAATAATGACGACCTCAGTGGCGCAGTTGGCCAGAGTCCGCCTGCGACGCAAGAGGTATCGGGTTCGATTTCCGCCTCGGAACCAATTTTTGTACGATCTGCAGAAATTTGTTCGGTTGGTCTGGGCGCTTTTCTATGTATAATAAAAAATATCTATCTAAGTATTTATTGTATTAAATATATCAGTTATCTAGTACCAATAACACAAGCTTTGAGTAGCTCACTTGGGGCTAGATGGTGCTGTGTGGATGTAACTTTGTATTTATAATTATTTATATATCTATCTTATAAGAAAAAATTCTGGCTACACCACAGTGTTGTAGATGTACTTACACTTGGGTATCTACTAAAGAAAAAAACCTATCGATAGGTAATAATTATTTGAGTTACCAGGAACTTATGATTTTTGTATATAGTTCTATAAATTTCTAATTAGTATAGGTACCTACATTATGTAATTTATGTAACCTCACTTTTAGTCATTCGAGCCAAACATTCCATTAGAAATTATTTTATTTTGTTTAATCTTTAACATCGTATAGTTGTTTGTAATATAATAGTAAACTTATAAGACAATAAAAAGCTGTCAGGGCAACATAAAGTTGTCGGCTAGTTTTATATCATTTTTGTATAAAAGATCGTGTCTGTCGTAGTCAATTTACAAATGGTGAATTCATTTAAAAAATGTATGTAGTATCCTAATATGTACATCCTTATAATCGGTACAGATTTGCGAAATGTAGCATGCAATGTAACATGAAAGGAGTTTTTCATGAGTGTAGACGCAGGGCGCGCACGAGTTAAAATGCTCTGTGCGTGCGTGTACCTAGTGTGCACTGGTGTGCACTAAAGATAGTATGGATAATGAATATTGGTGAAATTTATAATCGGACCCTATTCGTGGTGGTTTCAAGTTTATTTGTTACACAAAAATATTTTTTTCTTCCTCCTTAAAATATTAGTATATATGGCTATACCTACCTATTATTACCTAAGCTAGTGGCGTTCCGTATTATAAGGAGAAATAACTAAAATTTGATCTCATTCATAAAATATCATTAGATATACTGAGCATTTAAATATACCTATATTATGTAGATTTAGCAAACACAGATGTGCTAATGAATGTACGTTTGGTTTAGTGTTAAAAATTGTACCTACAACTATTTTCAATAAAAATAAACTGATTGCAACTGAATCACTGATACTTTATAATTATACTAGCGACCCGCCCGCGCGCCCCTGCTTCGCACGGGTGCACATATCATGCAAGTATAATACATATAAACCTTCCTCTTAAATCACTCTATCTATAAAAAAAATCGCATCAAAATCCGTTGCGTAGTTTTAAAGATTTAAGCATACATAGGGACAGAGAAAGCGACTTTGTTTTATAATATGTAGTGATCAGGTCCCTCTAAAACCATGCTAAGTACAGATAACATCTGATACTAACTCAGTAGGTAAAATCAATAAAGTATGCACCACGTACGCTGTTTCCGCAAATACCTAAGGACTGTATATCCATAGGTCACTGGTTCAGATCCGGCTCGAAGTACCAATGTTTAGTCTCTGGCGCCTCTTATGGGTTTAATGTGGTGAGAAAAAGCTCTTGGGTATGTTAAAATATAAACGCTGTTCGTTTTTCAATTGTGAGCTTCTAACGGTGTGTGTATTATTAATAAATATAGGTACTTGCTTACCTACAAAGTAAAAAGTATTTTTGAAGCATGTTCCCGAGTACAACGGTCGATATCAAGTTATATATAATGGATGCGGGAACGTATAGTTATGTGCACTTAGGTAGGTACCTAACTAGCTCGTATTAGGTTAGGTATAGAAGTAGGTTACACATTTATTTATTTGTAAACAAAATTCACAATTCTAAAATGTATTTAATATAATATATGTACATGAAATAAGTAATTGCAATTTTAGTTGTCGAAAAAAGATTTCTTCATAAAGGTATTTTTTTCTTCATCACGGAACAGAGAATACCTATATCCTTGTAGGTATGTAGGTATTGTATGTAGTAGACTTGACGGCTCTCTTTGTGTACTACCTACCTAGATCGAAACGTACCTAATTCGTATGTAAATTTAAAAATGGATATCTAACTGCTGATAAACCTTCAAAAACTTCATTTTACAAATTTAATTCCACATGTCATATTTTCTCCTCGTTTTGTAAGCTTTTTATAGATGTAGGTAAATATTATTTAGCTTTACTCTCATGTTCATGTGTAGCGTTGACAACATTGTAGACACATGAGTACCTAGTGTTTAGAACAAAAATACAATGTTAAATTCTTAGTTGATTCCAAATTAGCACCATGTCGCTCCGGGATTAAATAGCAGCAAGATCAGAACACCGGCAAGTTAATCATGAACACGTTTTACAAAGTGGCCCGAAAGAACTGCGTTACCGCTGCTCAGATCGCGAATTACCTCCAGGAAATGTACGGGAATGTGTGGCGAATCAGCACACTTATAGGGAAGGTCGGTACTAAGATTATGCAATGTTTTTTTACTAATACTAATCTTCCTGCCCCATAACCAACTTCGAGTGGGGTTCACCACAGCTTTTTTCTCATCATCAATATCTTATAGGTGTCATCATAATGATAAGTACCTACTTCGTTGTTAAGTAGTTTTCTAGATTATAAGACCTATTATCTGTAAAGTTATAACTAAGCAGGTGCAAGTAAATAAAAAAACTCACTTCATCTCATCGTTGGGAAGAAAGGAAGGACAAGTGCACTGCGAAAGCGCCGTTTGAGAGCAGTAGCATCTTTAAGACTACTTAATTATTACCAATTTCAGGCTGAAAACACACTGAAACGCAGTGCAATCCTCGGCTTTCTGGACAGGCGCGGGGACCGCTACGTCGCCAACTTGGCGCGTGTACTGCGGTGTGGGCGGCGCAGGCGCAGACGTGGTAGTTGCGGTCCCCGGCGCAGGCGCCGCCGCCGCTGCAGTCGCAGGAGGCGGCGCAGGAGCTGTCGCCGCCGCAGGCGACCCCGTCGTTCCTCTTGTAGTCCAGTCGGGGCAGACATGAAACTAGCCTGAAATAGAAAAAAATCCGGGAGCGATTTTTTTTAAACGTCAGGGGGGGGGTGGTTGGAAGTATTAATCTCGATTTTCGAACTAATCCCGGTAGAGGGTTCGCCGCCATCTTGTTTTAAAGTTCAATTTTTTCGTTTTTCTGAAATAACTCGTTAATTTTCAACTTTAGAGCAAAAATGGTAATGGCAAAGTTGTTGGAAATTTAATTTCTCACAAGTTTGGTCATTATCATTTTTACGCTAGGATCAATATTTGCAGTAATACTATGAAGTTTATCAAAAAAATCGTAATGGGTGGAATTTTATTTTCAACAAAATATATGAAAAATAAAACCAATTTCAGCTCCGATTTGAGTATAAATCCGAAAATATTGATCGTGGAGTAAGAAAAGTGCGAGAACAAAGTTAGTTCAAAGTTGAAGAAAATAAAATTCCCCCATTACGATTTTTTTGACAAACTTGATAGTATGAGTTATTTCAGAAAAACTTTAAAACAAGATGGCGGCGAACCCTCTACCGGGATTAGTTCGAAAATCGAGATTTATTACTTCCAACCACCCCCACCGAGGTTTAAAAAAAAATCGCTCCCCGGATTTTTTTCTATTTAAATGTCTACCCCGACTGGACTATTGTGGCTGTAGATGAACTGATAAATTAAATGTGCTTGATTTAAATATGCTTTATTCTCAAATCGATTGAGTTAAGGCTCCGGTGACAGTGGCTCGCAATTTCGAAGTGCGATTGGCTATTATTTCATTTTATTTCATTTCGGGGAGGTTTTTTGAAAAAATAACTCTAGAGAAACACGCATAAATACTGTTCGAACACAAATAATACAATAATATAAGGGAAACATGCCCGAATCAGAAATCATTTTGGTATTAGTATGTTTGGTCTTACGTTTACCTAATACCAAAATGATTTCTGACTCAAGCACATTTCCCTTATATTATTGTATTATTTGTGTTCGAACAGTATTTATGCGTGTTTCTTTAGAGTTATTATTTCAAACAACCTCCCCAAAATTAAATAAAATGAAATAATAGCCAATCGCACCTCGAAATTGCGAGCCGCTATCACCGGACTCTTAAGTTTACCTACTTCTTATCGTGTCACTAGTTCTGATTCTTTTGAATCAGTCTGAGGAAAGGATTTTAAGTGCGCCTCAATGATCCTTTCGGCCACTTGACACCATCTTTTTAGGACTTTTAGGGGTTAGGTAGGTACCTGCACCTATAGGTATTGAAATATCGAACAACGAAATCCAACAAACCGGTGCTCTAGGTCTTACGTAGATATTGTATACTCTTTGGCTCTAGGTAGGTAATAGGGTGACGAAATTGAAAATTACGAATACTGATCATTTACTTTTATTTCCATCTGGGTAAATTACAATATTATACAACATGGAAGTATTGATACCTACAATTAAAATCGAAAGACATTCATTACCTACAGTGTTCACAAATTCAATCAATACACTTATTGCTTTAAACACTAAACATTAAGTCCTAGAGGCACAACCTACATCTAGGTGGTACCTGCTTTGATGTCGTAGATGGCCCTAGCTCTGTAAGTGAGCCGGCGTAAAATATGAAACGCAGTTTTGTCACACACATCACAATTTTTAGTCCACGTCTAACGTGTAGGTAAGATGTGTTTGCCCACTTTTCATCGTAGCCATGTGGTGTCAGTCAGGATATAAGTACCTATGTGAAAATTGACCACTGTATCACTTTGGCCTCAAAGTAGAAATAAAATTACAACCTCCCTGCAAGTTTGAAGAAGTCTGTGTCGCGTTCGAAATAAACGCTAACTAAGTACTTACTACAGGTAGGTACATGACATGTAATCTCAAGCAAACTCAAAAGGTATTTATTTGGATTTGATGGCGCCAGAAAAGCATAATGTATTTGGCTTTTATCAACTTCATTTTTTAGATCTTTATTATAAGTAAGGTAAATAATACTTGCGTCCGGTAAACGGGCGTTTTGTGGCAATTTACTGCTGCAATTGTATAATTGTTCTGCTTACGATCTATTTGCGTGAACAAGATAATATATATACAGTTGCAGCTTGAAATTGTCGTAATTTCTTGCTCGTTTACTGACCTGTTTAGTTTTTATGTGCTCTAAATGTTCTCTTAATTTGTTTTGGTTTAATACATTTCTTTTCTAATTGTTCTGTCTTAACAAAATTTAAATATTATTTTAAATAAAATGAAAAACAGAAAATCAAACAGCATACATACATAATTCAAGTGGCCCAAAATTTTTTTTTTACGTTTACGACTTTCCCCACAGCATACGGGAAACCAGATATCAGATGTAACAAATATAATATACTTTTTTTTTGTAAATACATATCATATGCTGTCGTTATATGAGAAAAGCCTATGTATACAAAAAGTAACCTGGACCATCTACGATTCTTACAAGCATAAATCTAAGCTGGTTTGTATATCTAATATAGAGAACCTAAGATGGAATCTGTAGCTATATTAAATACATTATTATCCAGGGAGTCCTTAAATATTTGAAGAGAATTGTTTTTGTAAAACTGTTTGGCTGTGCAAACTACTGACAACAGCAAGGCCTAGTAAGAATATTAAACCAAAAAAGGAAAATGAGTATACCTGCCAGGGCAATCTTAGCAGTTTTATAAACAGCAGTATTTTACAATTAAACATAATGATAATTATGGTATTAATGATAACGATTCTAAAACAAATCATTTATATAAACTATAAGATAACTAAGATCATGGTAAGACACTTGGTCAAATACATTATTAAGAAACACAATAGGTACCAATATTTATATAACACGTCTTCTACAAACAACATCGTATTATGAGAATTCTGTAAAATGTATCATGGGTTCTCAAAATACCTACACCAGTAGTTTTTTAAATACCTTTAGATGCATATTAAAAAATCACGTTGGTATATTGCCTATGTGTTACAAGAAGCTACGATCATATTCTACGGCTATAGATTGTTATAGAAATAGTTTCGGCATCGCTGCGCGAGACTAATAGATTCGGCAAAATTATATTAAAAATCATCACCAAAAAACATGTGACAAATATTTTTGGATTTAGGTACCTATACATCGCATTTCATTTAAATTCCTGCATCAGTTTTAAACTACAGGTTTGTGAAAAATACGCAATTTTAAAATAGGTGTTTCTACTGTTTATGTTATTGAAATAAATAATAGTATTATTATTATTTTGATTGCACAATTATGTAGTTTTAAAGAAGAATGGTCATTTATGACCCAAGCCTGGTGCAAACGAAACATCTCAGTTTTTTTGTTATTTTATGAACATTGAAAATCAGTAATTTTTGAGGCTGATGTATTTCAGTTGCCTTAAAAAAGAAGGCAATTTAACTTAGTTAGCCACAAAAAAAATGAAAAATGAAAATTTTGTAAATAAAAAAAAAAATGGTAATTTTTTTAAGGATCATGAGCATTCTTCTTTATCGCTTTATACTAATTTGCTACAAGTAACATTCAATCTCAATTAAAGTTAATATTAATGAGGCTTTTGACTAAAAAATAAGCAGATACAAGTTTTTTTAGTATGGTGGTACTTTATAAGCTTTGAACTTATTGGAAGAAAATAATCAAATATAAAATAAGAAAAACCGGAGAGAATACACAAGGACGCCCCATCCTACAGAAGGCACAATACTTCATCATGCAACAATAGATATGCCTACTTTGGATTGACTGTTAAACTGCCGTCTTACCGCAAAAGGGCACATCTAACAAATTGTAAATCTCGAGAAAAAATTGTTTAAAGTTTTTTGATGTTTTACGGGAATAAAAATCATTTGAATGTATTTAGGCAGAAAAAATAAATGCAATTTCTTGCTTATTACATTTTTATTATTTATACTAATCCTTTGTAAAATCATGATTTTTCCTTTTAGCTTACGACAAAAAATCTAATGGGTGTCAGAACTGCCTTTTGGGCTTACTGTAACTCAATGCAGGATTGAGATTTTTTTTATAGATTAGATTTTTTTTTTATTTGTCAGATGCGCCATTTTCTCCTGAGGGGTTATGATGAGTTTACTGCCGACCGCGATTGATCGTATATCGCAACAATCTACACCGAATTTCAAGGAAATGAAACATCGGCATCGAGCGTATTCTTTGAGAAGCCTAAGTTAATGCGAATAATATAATAGGAATAATGATCAAAATAACAAGACTATTAGGAATATAAGAATAATTGAAATGCGGTGTCTATCGGTGTGATCTAAGATCGATCGCGGTCGGCACCGGAACTCATCATAACCCCTCTGATTCCGAATATGAATATAACTCAATTTTGAAAAAAAAATCAGATGTGCCCTTTTGCGTTGAGACGGCATATCTAAGTGGTCTCTTGTGCCCGCATGGCGACTACCTATGTCCAGGAACAGCTGAATCCGACTACCCGGATTCTTTGTCTTATATGTGGAGTGTACTGTGCAGGTGGGCATAGCACATCACTTTTGCAGCATTTCATAGAAGACTGTCTTTGTCTTTACACAGTTCTTCACACAAATTTGTCACTCAAGTGGTTTCCTAAAGTAAAGAGCAGGGAACAGGTTAATCACACAAGTTTGTATTTTTTTAAATTGACACTTCACTTTTCGTTCTGGGGGTCTGGCTTGGGGTCACAGTCCCGAGCGCGGGATCACACCATGTCAATGTCGCCAATGTTGATGCGATCCTCGGAAGCCGTTACGGAGAATCCAAGAATGCGAGCATCAACCTTGAACATTTTGTTCTTCTTCGTCTTTTTGCCCTAAAAAGAGCAGAATTTATTTAAATGGAACAGATAAGAGTCACTGGATTTACGCACATTTCTTATAAGTCTGTTACATATAAATTTATATTGTACAAAAACGATAGAAAATTCATTTAGTACCTATATTATATTCTATGTAAAGAACACGCGAAGTATCATATTATTTACGTAGACTGAAAAACGGAAATCACTTCCCGGCGCGTTATTTGAATTTGGAACGAAGAACGCGCCGGCAATGTTGTATGAAACGGTGTGCTGTTTGAATTTAGAACTCTTTCATCTATCGTACACGTTGCGTTCTCGTGGCTGTATAGCCGTATAGCCCCAGATAGTTACATAGTTACAGTTACATTGTTTCCGTAGATCTTCAGCCACTCTTCTTGCTGATTCGGGAGCGAATTTAACTACTCTAAAAAGACACGGAGGTTGGAAGCCCGATATAGTGGCTGAAGGCTACATCGAAGATTCTGTTGAAAATAAAACTGAGATAACCAATAAAATTAACCAAAACATCAAATTGCGACTTGTTAATGATTCGGAAACAACATCTTAGCCACTGACTTCTTGCCAATTACCAAGTCCACAGCCATCCACTTCTAAACAGCAATTAAGTTTCCAGCCACCCCACTGACCAAGTATCAAATTCCCAGCCGCAAACGACAGAAATACAACAAACAAACATAAATGTGCCTGGAAAAACTAACATTTTCTATCAATAATTGTCCTAACATGAGCAATATAACTTTTAATATTAATTAAATTTATTATTTAAAAGGCCTTTATTTTTATTTCCTTGCATTTTTTTTAAGAAAAGCACTATATATGCCTCGGCCGAAATGGCAATTGCCTGTCTCGTATTATTGAAGCCCTCGCCTGCGGCTCGGCCTTCAAACTCACACTCGACCTGCAATTGCCTATTTCGCTGCCTTTGCAATAATGTACTATTCTTGAAAAGTTCAAAGTTCATTTATGAATAACACAGGTTACACGTCAAATAGGTAATGGCTGAACTTTATAGATTTTTAGGGTACAACAAAAACTAATATATTATATACCATATAAAGACATGCGTAAATTCTCTGACACCATTTGTAGTGCAATAGAGGAGCTACAAATACCTTGGACTTGACCTCAGTGTAGTCAGAACCGGAGTTGGTGCGCGGGGTGATGGCTGCGGCCGGCGAGCAGAGATCGTCAGAGGGCGTTACCATGCCGACGCGAAGCAACCGGGACCTGGAAGCAGGCGGTCTATTAGCGCACTCCTACTCAATGTAATATAATAATTATACTCAGTCCAAACTTAAGATGCAATATTTGCAAACAAACCTGTAGTAGGTACTTAACCTAAAAATAACTTTCTCGACGTTTATTATTTTACAGATTTTGCATTTCTTTTCGATTTGCGTTTTTCTTTGCCTACAATAATTAGTTAAAATCGAGAATTTTGGATTTTTATAATGTAGTTTGTTTGCAAACATTGCATCTTGAGTTTGGACGGAGTATAGGTATAAATAGACATAACTACCTTGTTTTCCATGGGTGCTGTGGGGGGCCCCCTCCCTAAATATTAACCCCTTAGATATCCTCAAAAAAAATTAAACTGAACTCGCTCGCACGTTTTAAAGTGTTGTAAGATATAAAATAACTAAAAACATTTTAGAAAAACCGCAGTTGCAATTAGTGTGCAATAACATTGCGCACAGGTTAGTAAAAATTTCATTATGATCGATACAAGTTTTCCTGCTTAAAAGTTATTTTTGCTAAAACTAAAGGCTAATAAAATATAAGTTTTTCTAGTTTTCGTACTTAGAAAAACTTAGCTTTTCATTACTTAGCCTTACCATTCACCTCAAGTGATCTGAGGCGGTATCTACCGTGCCTGGAGTTCCATCAAAGTCGTGAAGTTTTTTTGTGTTTTCTTTAATTCCATAGGTTTTATAGATCTTTTTGAAAAGGCACGTTGCTTTTCCTGCTCTGAATAATAAAAAAAAACACTCACCGACGCTCTAAGAAATGCCTAGAGAAGTCAGTAGACTCCTTCGTGTCTCCCAAGTAGCATTTCACGTAGTCCTTCACTTCGTATGGTGATTCAATGTCGCGTAGGAATGCAATGAACGTCGGTACTGCAAAACAAAATGCTAATTAGCTAATAATAGGGGTTAAAGTATGAAATTGACGATTTATTGTAGTAGGTACTTCGAATTGACATACAACCTTCATGGTTAGAGATTTTTGAGCGAAACTTTTTCACATGGTATCTTTGAGGACTTGTCTCTGACTACCACCCACATACATTTTCAGATTGTTTGATTGAAAATACTTTATTGCACATAAAAATAACAGTACAAAGGCGAACTTAATGCTATAAAGATAATGCTTTATAGCATTAAGTTCCAGATAACCTTTGTGTATTGTGGACATAAGATGTGTCAGAGATTTCGGATCGCATCACGAAATCTCAGTTCGGGGCGAACCACTAGTACGATCTGTACGTAGAAATTAACATTACTTACTGTCGATGCTAGCAGCGTCCCTCCAGTTGGACAGCACGCTGGTGCACCAAGTCTCGAAATCTGCTGCTGGGGTGGTCTCCTTCTTGGGAGGGGCCACCACGGTTACTTTCTTCTTCGGCTTAGTTTCCGCCACCTTCGCGGGCTCGGCGGGCTTCGGCTCAGTCGTGGAGGATGCCAAGGTTGTGGACGATGGCGAATCCCAGAAACCACCTGGCGGTAAACGAACACACGGTGGATAATGAAAACCGTAACTGCATCACGACGATCCTCAGCCACGGATGTGAGTATTGATTTTAACCGACTTCAAAAAAGGAGGTCATCAAGTTACCCAAGTCTTTTTACTGGGCCGACTTTTTTTATATGGATACAGTATGGGCCATGAAAATAAATGACAGAATGCGCATATTTTGTAAATCATAATCCATACGAACTGAGTGATCTGCGATTACGCGCAATCGATGCCGATCATGGGCAATTGCAGAAGATTATGCTCTCTACTCGATCATCATACATGTACAAGAAAGGCAGTCTAGTTATTGGATATCCACAGCGGAAGGCCCTGACTTGTATTACAGGTTTTTTTAAAAACCTCTCTCAGGTTCCAATTCGTTGCAAAGTGGGCACTGACATACCTATATATAGGTATCTCGTGCCTACCTACCTACTATAAGTCCTTATGTGCTGTATACTACACTTTGCAAAGGAAAAATAAATACATTTTTTTTTTATCTTTCCGCCATCATGGCCCATGGTGCAGGGGCCGCGTTAGAGACTCACGGAGTGACTTCCCGCAAGCATGATCCAAGACCGTCCTTGCCAGCCAGTAGAATAGATTCTTACCTCCATTAGTGGAGCCCCACGGGATGACATTGACTGGAGGCGGAGTGGCTCGGGCGGCTTCTTCGCGGGCGGCAGCGCTCGCGGCAGCGGCGATTGAAGCAGCTTGCAAACGCGCCTCCGCCTAGAAATAATCTTAGATATAAATAATCAGGACAGAGAAAAGTGGAAGGGGGGTAGGGAGGCCTTTGCCCTGCAGTGGGACGACGCAGGCTGATAAATACTATTACGTTTTTGGAGTGGATTTTGTATGGAGTCACGATAAACGCCGGCGTGGTGAGAACTATCGTGACACAACAAGGCATCTAAAATTATTTTCGGCTATAACGAGGAAAAAAAGGTTAACAAAAAAACATTAAAATCATTAGAATGATTGGGTCTCTGTTTTTTTGAGTAGGCATTATTTTTGCCTTAAGCTTATATGTGTCAATGCATCGTATTATTTTAGAATGTCGATAAGTACCTGGATCTCTGCTAGAGTTTGTCTGGGCGGCGAGTGGTTGGATTGCTTCTTCTTGGCCCAGCCTAACTGTCCGGCTTGCAATTCCTAAGAACACCACAAATAATATTTTGACATTTTAGAGTATTTTTTATATTATGTACTTATTGTTACGAACGAAATTGTAAAACAGTTATGAGATGAGAATGGTTCGGTTCGGTCAATTCGGCCGTATTTTTGTGATGTTTGTAGATATGAAATTATTTCTTTTTTAGTCTAGGTGTACAATTAAAAATATTAACAACAATAAATGTAATAAGATCAGGCAGACAACCTACTTATTTACATAATGATGAAATAGCTACTTACTATATTTTAAAAAGTATATCTGAGTCCTAGGCCTCACGCTTGGGTTACCTGTGTCGTGAGGTCTAGTCCCTCCTTTGTAAAGGTAGTCAGTGGTTTAATTTAACAATGTATTATTAGTATTAGCAAAAGTTGTGGGGTGTAAGTGTGAATGGTTGTGTGTGTACCTCATAACTTTTTACTGAGAGTGGACTGATTTTGATGTTTTTTTAATCGAAAGCATGTGGTCCCTCTTTTTTTATTTATTTATTTATTATTACAATGCAACAACAAACTAACAGCCCTAAAGCCAAAACGTTTGCGCGCCAGGTAGTACAAAAATAGAACATCGAATTCGAATTAATAGGTGGACAGGTATTTAGATAGAAAACGTATACAAATATCATTAAATAGACGGCAATCAATGTTTAAAACATCTAGGTCAGGCTGCTGAGCGATCAGAGTGTTGATAAGTGCGAGTGCGCTCGCCGTAGGTGCATAAATTCGAGTCAGATCTGACGAGTAGTTATTGAGTTTATTTAATTAAACATTTAATTAAAACGGTTGCACCAAGTTGAGTTATAGTGTACTAACGATCCGCCCGCGCGCCCCTGCTTCGCACGGGGGCACATATCATGCATGTATTATACATATAAACCTTCCTCTTGAATCACTCTATCTATTAAAAAAAACTGCATCAAAATCCGTTGCGTAGTTTTAAAGATTTAAGCATACATAGGGACATGGGGATATAGGGACAGAGAGAGCTACTTTGTTTTATACTATGTAGTGATTTAGAAGCACTATAGACGACTATAACGGGTGTTACCTGTTCTTTGAGCGCGGCGGCGGCCGCTGCTTGCTGCTGCGCGATGACCTGCATCATGTGCTGCTGCTCCTTCATCTGCTCGAGTTTCTTCTCGCGCTCGAGCCGCTGGATGTCGGAGAGGGCGAGCCCGTCCTGTCCGGCCGCCGGAGACGACCAAGGCGCTTTCTTCGGCGCCGGATCCGCTTGAGCTTGCGTCGGCTGCCGGGCTTGGCCGATCTCCTGCTCATGGAAACTAAATATTACAATACAATACTAAATCATTTATTTATGCCTCACGTAATTTGACAGCCTTCACAGCTCAGTTGGCAGGTGTGCCTTTTTCGCCACACACAACATATTACATTACATATTTGTGGACATTCCACACAGCACTATCTAGCTCCAAACTAACTCAAAGCTTGTAATATGGGAACCAGATAGCTGACATACTTTTTTTTGTAATTACTTATAATATCATATAACACCCAGACAGAGAACAAACATCTATGTTCATCGCACAAATGTTTGTTCTCGGTGGGTATCGAACCCACGGCCTACGGCAAAGGAGGCAGAGTTATTACCAACTTAGCTGTGAAAGTATTTAAGTTTTATATCAGCTATCTGGTTCCCATATCGGAAGCTTTGGCTTAGTTTGGGGCCAGATAGTGCTGTGAAAAACCACTAATATTTATTTATTTATATTCATTATAACGTTATTTCTCTGCCAATTTTTAAAATAACTGAAAAACAAAGGTTCTTGTAAAATCTTACACTTTTATCTCTAAGCGTTATGGAAGTCATCATAATTTGTCCGTTTAATGTTATGGACAAATTCACTCTTGAGCTATCAATTAAATTATATGATGTCGTCGTGCAAACAACGCATTCGCGTATTATTTAAACACAAATAAACATCCAACATTCACATACATGTAATATTCCTGATAACATTAACTGGGTATCAGTAACCATGGTACGATACTGGAACAACCAGACTGGGAACAAATATTTGCTGATCATGCAAACAAACATTCGTACCGGCGCCGGGGCAGGAGTCGAACCCGCACATGTTGCGACACTTTACAGCTTATACTTTTACTGAATGCAGTCATTTCTTACTAATATTTACCAGGTATAGCGTAGTTTTTAGACCTGTGGAAGTTTCATAGAACCTTGGCCATTAGACCAATACAATACCCGTGAAAGATTAGCACAAATTAATTATACATGGTTTACATGTAAGGATAGGAAACATGTAAGGATAGGATTTACAAGAGAAAGGGTTGATATGCATGTTTGTCTGTGGTGTTTATTATTTTTGAGGCGAATAAAAGATTGCATTTATCCTAGCTCGATTCGATATAGAGGACCTTTTAGGAACCAGAAATTCGAGTTAATATTTACTGTCAATGCCATTTGTATCCAGCCGAGAGAGTCTTCTCTCCTGTGTATTTACCATGGAGCACATAACTTTAAAGTAGGTTTAGACATCGATAACACAACTAATAGAAAGCTGAACCTAAAGCTCCACAAAGAACATTTTGTTAATTGCCCTAGTTCTTTATGGATATCTCAAGAAGCAGACAGGAAAGGTTAGACACACACATGCAATTTATAGTGAATTGTACAAACCGATTTGGAAGCGAACAAGGCGCGCTTGAAATCAAAATTTACAATGAATGTTAGTGCCTCATACATTATTTTACGCAGCTTTAAGGGCAAGTTTTTACGCTTGCCTTTAATTATGCTGGGCAATGCACATGGCTGGCCTAACAGCCATATCATTCTCACAGCCTGTTGTTCAGTGTCAAGTCAATATGAGCGGATTCACGGGTTTCCTTAGACCAGCAGTGTGCAAGAATCTTACCACTATGGACTATGTAATCAAGAGCTTCATGTCGCATTATGTAAGCGTGTGCTAGTGTATATGTACAATTGTGACATTTAATTCTACAATTCTGTTTTCTATGTACACTAGCAGATCTAGCTGATGAGTGATTGGAAAGAACCAGGTGGAACGGGTCGCAAAGCAGAGTCAGTAAATAGTTATATTTTAGTCCTGCGAGTTTTCTCTTTTTACGGAATTGTGTAGGTACTCTCAGACCTCAAGGGATTGTGAAGTCACTCTTGTCTAGGTATTACTATTAACACGTACCAATACCACATTGCAGCGACATAAAATCACTGAAAAAACTTGTTATTCGCATCCCCATTTTGGTTTTGGCATGGGTTTTTTTCTATATTTTGTTAAGGTCACAAATACAACAGTTATGGTAGGTACGTGTGAATAGGTACATATGAGTAATGTTTGCATGTGCCTTGCCAATGCATGAGATTGCAATCAAAATACCATTTGTTGCTTTCTGGTGACCGGTTCTGGTGCACGGTTCTTCTCTGCCTCAATTAAAGCTCGTTTTTCTTCCTCTTTCCTGTAATTATAGGGAGCATATTAGTATTATGATTTTATATGTTGCACATTCAAGCAAGAAAAGAATGGAAATTATGAAAAATCATTATAAAATATATTTGACGCATGTCAATTTTAACTTGTACTGGTTACTGTATTTCTACTGTTACTGGTAGAAAATGATTGTGCATTCATTAACTTTGTGTTTTGTGCAATAAATGATTAATAAATAATTAAATAAAAAAAATTGTGTAAGTACATCCATTTTTCACTGCTAAGTTAGATTAGAGAAATATGTACAAGGTGCCCATGTTTATGGGATGCGCTTAGAGCTTGAGACACGGTTTTAACTTTTTGGATCAGACTAAACCTACTTCTTCTTTTCAGCTTCTTCTGCTGCACGGGCTTCTTCTCTTTCTTTTTTCTTATTGTCCTTCTTTTCGGTGCCCTTCACAATAGTGAAGCCGTCTTTTAGCCATTCCTGTGAGTATAAATGATTTATAAGCTTGACTAAAAAAATTGGCAGTCACTACATAGTATAAAACAAAGTCGCTTTCTCTGTCTCTATATCCCTATGTCCCCATGTCCCTATGTATGCTTAAATCTTTAAAACTACGCAACGGATTTAGATGCGGTTTTTTTGAATAGATAGAGTGATTCAAGAGGAAGGTTTATATTGTGTATAATACATGCATGATAATGTGCACCCGTGCGAAGCAGGGGCGCGCGGGCGGGTCGCTAGTATTAAATAAAATAAAGTTTGTCTTGAGATGGTACTTGGTACTAAGCGTCAATTCACAACATGACGGCAGCAAAGAAGCCGGCAGTTTCGGTGTATATAACTTCATTACTGACGACCTTAGTGGCGCAGCGGGCGATAGTCCGCCTGCGACGCAGAGGTTGCGGGTTCGATTCCCGCCTCGGAACAAATTTGTGTACGATCTGCAGAAATTTGTCCCGTGATCTGGGTGTTTTCTATGTATAATAAAAAATATATATCTATGTAAGTATAATATATAATGTACTAAATTCATCAGTTATCTAGTACCCATAACACAAGCTTTAAGTAGCTTACTTTGGGGTAGATAGTGCTGTGTGGATTGTCCAGCATTATTTATTTATTATTTATTACTATAATGCATAGTAATACAACATAGCATCTAAAATGTATGCAAAGTCAATAAAAACTTCATGAATCATAAATTAAGATAAGTATAGAATAAGATGCTGTAAAGCTCCAAATTTAAAGTTTATTTTTTATACAAATTGCTGTCGGAACATGCAGATGGTCCACGAGATGTTAAGTGGTAACCATCACCCATACCAAAGCATTGCCTCGTAGGTCACACACGATATGAACGTGCCCTACTATGTACTATAAACTTGAGGCATACTGATAACAAGCCTCATCTGCCTGTAATTTCAACGGCCACCACATCCTTTCAAACAAAAACATAGCAACGCTGATTGGCGGCAGAAAAAGACATGGTCGTAGTACTTCCCGGACGAACGCTTCACATAGAGGACCACTTTAGATATTATCCCAACTAATAAATGCGAAAGTAACTCTGTCTATCTGTCTGTCTGTTACGCTTTCCCGCTTAAACCTCTCAACCGATTTTGATGAAATTTGGCACAGACAATCTTTAGACCCTGAGAAAGAACATAGGCTACCTTTTATTGCATAATATTCAAATTAAAAGTACGCAGACGAAGTCGCGGGTACCAGCTAGTAATGAATAAATATTGGTGGACATTCCACATAGCACTATCTAGCCCAAAGTTTGTGATATGCAAACCAGATAGCTGAGACAGAACAAACATCTATGTTCATCACTCACAAATGTTTGTTCTCAGTGGGAATCGAACTCACGATCTATGACCATCTGAGCTATGAAGGCTGTCATCGTAGGCTGTCATGAATGAATAGGAATGTCAAAATGAATAGGATTATGAATTTGAATGAAACCAACCTTCTTCTCTTTGTCCAGGTCCTTCTTATTAGCCTTATCTTCCTTTTTGTTTTTCGGCGGAGATGGCTCCTGGGAGCGCTTCTGCAAATTGGATCTTTATTCTACAACCTTCATGTAATGGGATAAGAGGGAATACCATCTACGCGGGTTTTTCGAGAAATGTTCAGACACTTCAGTGATATCCTAAATGTAAAAAGTCTAGTACCTACGAAACTAGGTGGAACTTGTCATCCATTCGGAATACTAGTAAGCAAGTAGTGTGCAAGTATTATTTACCTACTAAGAAGACAGCAACTTGTTCAGATGCCGAGTTGGTAAATAAATTGTAGAAATACCAATTTCCTTTTTTTATCGAATAGATAATAATATCATCTAAGATCATTCACACAAAATAAATGTTTGATGCTACTAACCTCAGCGGATTTCTTCTCTTCGGTTGTGGACTTGACTTCAGCGGCATCATCTTTTTTCTCCTCCTTCTGTTTTTTGGCTTTCTTTTCGGTCTTCGTGGTAGCAACAACCTCTTTGGCTTTAGCTGGTTTCTCTTCCACCTTAGCAGGTTGCTTGACAGGTTTAGTCTCAACGCTCTTGGTAGGGGATGTCTGTTTAGCACTCATTTGTAAGATCGGCTCAGTATTATCAGTTTTTTCAGTTTTCTGTAGGGTAGATGAGTATGTTAAAAAAACGTGGTTACGTCCTTAATTATAAGGACATTGAATTTGAGCATCAGAAATTTATCTATACAGGGAAATGACATCAATTTTCAGATTAAAATTAGTAGGAAATCATTGTCACAACAACAAATAATAAAAAATATCCTTAGGAGCACATAAATTAAAAGATGTTATTTATTTTTATAAGTAATCATTATTTTTGCGACCTAAAATCTGTTTATAGATCGAGCCCCAAATATAAAATAAATAAATAAATAATGCTGGACAATCCACACAGCACCATCTAGCCCCGAAGTAAGCTACTCAAAGCTTGTGTTATGGGTACTAGATGACTGATATATTTAATACATTATAATACTTAGATAGATATTTTTTATTATACATAGAAAACACCCAGACCAACGGAACAAATTTCTGCAGATCGTACACAAATTTGTTCCGAGGCGGGAATCGAACCCGCAACCTCTTGCGTCGCAGGCGGACTCTCGCCCGCTGCGCCACTGAGGTCGTCTGATGAAATATGTTTATAATGCGTATATAAATTATCTTATTAGACTTTTTTCAGGTGAAAAAAAGTAGGTACTTCATTACAACACCCAAGCTATTAGGCTGGCCGAGCCCTGGAATCCAGAACTTATCGAGACAGTTTATTTGACAGATTTCCATTGGTTTTTTGTGTTTATCTCGTTCAATGCGTACTGAGGAACGTCTTTCTTACGAATCTAATTCGCAAAAAGCGTAGCCAGTCAAGCCCCCTACCCACAAAGTGTATCCAGCTCGATAGTATTGATAGAAGGGAGTCACTAACAAGTTTATTTGCTTTATCGATCAATTAAAAGCGTCTCGACCCCTCGGCCTTTAATGTACATTAAGTACTTTAAAGCATTACAATTTAAGTTTATTTTCCTTTCGTATTCAAGTCAAAAATTAAGTTCCATAGAAACCAATACCGAACCATAAGCTCCCATAAGTCGCGATTAATTGGAATATAAACTTCACTACATAGTGGATGGACTCGAACCAGCGAACGATACGCTTTAAGACTTTTACCAGGGTGTCCCAAAAAGTAGTGATAAGCGTAAAAGGGCATCACTTGGGTACCCGAATCACCCCCATGTATGTTCCGTATTTTTCATAGTTTTCGAGTTATGAATTTTTGGCTGTATTTTTAAGAACTCGAGCTGTACAACTTAAAAAAATTCTAAAAGAAATGTAAAAGACTTTAGAGATTTTTTTTGCTGCTAAAACTGACTTTATGCGTAAGAGCATGAGATGAGAATCAGCATCGTAACTTTGATGCGGGTTCGATTCCTGCCTTGGAACAAATTTGTGTACGATCTGCAGAAATTTGTTCCGATGGTCTGGGTGTTTTCTATGTATAATAAAAAATATCTATCTATGTAAGTATATAATGTATTAAATATATCAGTTATCTAGTACCCATAACACAAGCTTTAAGTAGCTTACTTTGGGGCTAGATAGTGCTGTGTGGATTGTCCAGCATTATTTATTTATTTATTTATTTATATACGTTCGATGAATTATGAATTAAATTTTCAACTTTTTATAAAAATCTAAACAGGTGACTTCATACTTTCTTAAGTCTCAAGACTTAGAAAGTATGAAGACTTTTCGCTTTCATAATCATTAAAAACTGTCTTCAAAGACATCGAGGGTGTGCAAACTGATTAAATACATTTTTTTCCTATGGTTAATGAGTTTGTTAAATAACCAAAAATGACTGCAGGGAAGTATGATTTGGACATTTCGAGGTTGAGAATGACTACAGGAAAACTAAGTTTTAGCAAACATTTGACTGGAAAATTCGTGTTTTGGATATGACATAAAACTAAGAACAAGAACAATAGTTTTGACTTTGATTCCTCCATACATGCTGAAAAAAATGAACACTATTATTTACTCGCGATAAAAGAAAAACTACGTACTTTGTCTTTGTCAGCAGTGGCAGCGGCGAGGTGAGGATGCTGGAGGGTGGAGTCAGTGGGGGCGGGGGCGCCGGTTTCAACAACATCAGTCGCCCGCTGCACCGCGTTCACGTGCATATCACTCTCAATCAGTTTCTGAAGCTCTTCCAAATTGGGAGCAATGTTAGTCCCGGCAGTGAACGCGTCCTCAGGGCTAACAGTATCGGACATGAACGTCAAGTTCTGAGAAGCCGGATCTCCCTGCGAAGCCCTCATCTGAGCCAGGATCTCGTCCTCAGTTTTCATCTCTTTGGTGATCGCCTCCGGTAACAGCGAATTCGACATGCCAGATGACTATCGAAATACGTCAAAATTAGTATCACTATGTGCTAATTTTAAAGGAAATAAAAATATGAACAAATTAGTAAACAGCGAGTGGATACAAAATGAAACTTCACAAAATTTAAAGCAATAGCGTGAGATAATAACATAGGTGAGATTTTCTGATATTTCCTAACATTGGGTTTTTTTCTTTTTTTGTTTAGAACAAAAAAACTTTAAATCATTGAATTTGTTGTAAAATTATGCGCAAGTCAATTCCACTGAGCCCTGTAATCCCTGGCACAGTCCGCAAAGCACCGAGCTTCGTTCCGCTCAGGGACTTCGATATTATCAATGAAAAAGTAGCCAAAGTATGAGAGCAATATCGCAGTCAATTAGAAGGTTTATTATGTTAACAGAAACGCACCGTGAGAGTTGCTATGCTTCGCTATGTATTTTACAGGCGGAACAGCGGCCCTTTTACTCCAATGTCTGGCTATCGAGATGGCCTTCAGTTTGAAATTTGATCAAGGAACATTTTTTTATTTGTTTACTTACTAGATTTTACTTTCGTCTTGTAACTGTACGTAAAATTTTGTTACCAAACTGGTTCTCATGTAAGTGAATTATTGTAATTCTGTATGAGAAATAAAGATTTATAAACCGAATATACTCTCTGACGAGAGCATTTGATTCCCATAGTGTAAAAGCAACATATGGATGGATCTAGTATCTAAATTCCTTGGTATGGATGCTAAATTCCTAGGATGGATGGGAATCAAATGTCAAACTGAAAGCCATCTCGAATCGAGATGGCTTTCAGTCATTACTATCGAGATTCTCGATAGCCAGACATTAGCGTAATCGGGCCGCAGGTAGAGTACGCCAGCCAGTACGATCGGGACTTACCGAAGAGCGGAAGTGCGCCAAGCTATGCGACCGATTCAAAGTGTGAAAACTGTGATAAGTTAAACGACTCTTTTCAAAACTCCCCGTGTTTTGGTCGCAAATTTTGATTATTATTATGGTAATAAAATGATGAAGGTTTTTTTACATTATTAAGGCGCATGAAGTTAGGAATGTGAAATAAAATGCAGTTTCCAGGACATCCAGAAAACTATCGTTATGGTCGGGAAGTTTGGAAGTTGAGAATTCGGTGGCGACACCAGGTGCCAATGGGAGATCTGGCGGGCATCAAACATGGCTCAGGTATGGCTACAAAACTACGTGCTAAATACATATCATTCGAAGTTACCGACCTACGTTCAAGTGTATAAAAATGCGCGATTTAATCTGACGTGAGTGCTAATGTGACGTCAATTTAAATTACCATAATTCAGGAATCTTCAGATATTTATATGACGCCTAACAGCTTCAGTTGTTCATTATACAAGTGTACGATCTGTAAAACATTTAATTAAATCATAAATATCGTGTAAAACTGACTTTATTTATTATTTTTGTCTCATAAATCTTTTGTAGCTGTACTTGTTGTAACGTGCACTTTTCACTTAACGGAAGTCCACGCAGCACGAAAAATGCAAAGATATTGTTTTTTCCAGTAGATACAAGGGATAAAGGGATGTGATTTTTTTGCTACCAATAATTTAGAAGCAGGCAAGCCAGATAACGTTCGCATTATCGTCGACGCCGTCAATATGTATTTTCGCGAATTCTTGTCATAATATTGACAGGCCTCACGGCTCAGTTGGTAGTAGCTCTGCCTTCGGCGCCGTAGGTCGTGGGTTCGATCCCACCGAGGACAAACATTTGTGTGATGAACATAGATGTTTGTTCTACGTCTGTGTGTAATTATATATTAAAAGTATGTATTTACAAAAAAAAAGTATTTAAGTATCATATCAGCTATCTAGTACCATATCACAAGCTTTGGATTAGTTTGGGGCTGGATAGTGCTGTGTGGAATGTCCACCAATATTTATTTATTTATAATATTGATGCAAGCAAGTTTTGCGCTACCTTTGATTATTTTATCATGTTCGTAATATACGCTTGTAGCGCTGCCTAGATACCCCAGAACACATGCACGAAACTTAGATGCAACCCCCCAGATGTTATAAGATGCAAGTGATCTTCAGTAACGGTGACTAATTAGATAGTTAAATAACTAACGTTTCTGTCCCTGTTTTGTCAAAAACATATTATAATGAACAACTTTTCCAAGTTTATGTTATAAATAGGAATGCGTTTTCTTGTGGGTCCGATATCTCCTGACCGAAATCTATATTTTCCAATATCGATACAGACGTATTATTTTGCATTCTAATAGTTAACAAATAAATTAACAGCAAAGGCTTAATGTTAATTACGTTCGTAACGTAATATTCTTGCTGGCTGCTTGTATTATTGGTTTGGATGAATAATTGCATCTATGTAACAGACGCTACTGTAGGTACTATCTGCGGTTTTTAATGAAACTGAAAAAAAATCTGAAACAGCTTCACGACTTTGATCCCCAGGCACGGTAGATATCCCTCCAGATCTCCCAGTACCAAGTACGTACTAATTTGTCTAAGGGGGGTAGTCAGAGGTACGTCCAAACATTACATTTGGCACATACCCACATTTTGCAGTAGTTAGTATTCCATACGTGACAGGTTGCAAGCCCATCGTCGCTGTTAGAATACAAACTGGTTTCCTCACGATGTTTTCCTTCACCGTTTAAGAGCACTGGCACTGGTTTTTAATGAGCATATAAAATAATTTTGTAATAGCGTGGTTTCTGGAAATTATAAATAATATAAACACTGAAGCACAATTTAATTTCCATAAGAACGGCTGACGGCAATTCAATATGAATCTCTTCAAGGCAAGAGTGAATAGATGTCTTCTAGACCGTTAAGCCACAACGTCTGCTACGTCGTCGCTTACCATCAAGTGAGATTTTAGTCAAAGGACGGTCTATTCAGTTATAAACAAAATCCGCTGATCACTTTGAAACCTCTAAAAGCTAGGAAAATCTAGTCCCTTGCGAAGCGACTAAATAATTTTCAGCCACTCATTTCAAACATACAAAATGTAGATTACATTTTCTTTGAGTTACCTACTTATATTTTTCTTTTCCAGATTGGTGTCCCACGTTGCAGTCGAGAACTACCTATTACTAACTTGCGATGTCTTTCTACTATGTACCTCTGGGTGTGTCAATACGGCACAAAGTACTGAGTCAGCATATTCAGTAAATTTCTTGGTTTTACTCTTACGATAATGTAATGTTATATGTACTCTGTAAAAGAACTACTCGTGAATGGGACAATTGATTTCTTACATGTAAACAATTTGTATAGATTTAGTCAGATTTATTATTAGTTCAGTAATGTTGTGAAGTTTTTGTGCGACCAAATAAGATTTAACGTGGTGGCTTCGATCCGCACAATGAGCCAGCGCGAACCAGCGGAAGCGCGGCGAAGATACTGAGAAGACCATGAACTCAGTATCTGTCGTTTTTGACATAATAATTTTATATGGATATAGATCCATTCGTCATACGCGTTGCCGAGCAATTATTGCTCAAAAAATTGCCCGTGTAAGCGCACCTTAAGGTCCGCTGTGTCATGTTTGATTGAACCCTAGTGACTAATGCAGATTCGTTTCCTGTCATCTAACGAAGCAACATAGCATTTTCATTTTAATTGTTTTTCTAGTGTTATTTTGAGTTGTGTTGTGTAATTTTGGTGGTATTTTAACCAACATTATTTGTGGTCTTAGCACAAAGTGTAAGCATTTGGAATGAAAGTGTATTATGTGATATCGTGATTTGACCGAAAATGTTTCAAATGTTTTGAAGAAACCGCCACCATTTTCTTCAAAACAATTGACTGACTTGGACTGACGTGACTAGAAACATAACTACAAAGAGTATAACCTCTGAATCACTTGACACTGGCAAGATTGTCTATACCTAGACAGGAGCCATAAAACGAAGAAAGAAGACTAATGCACTTAGGACCTAGGTACGCATTAATTCTTATAGTTATTTTTTTGATACTATCTACCAACCAGTACATGATTATGTACTGTTCTAGAATCCAAACTTTTATACTCCTAAACAAATTTTTCTGTCTGGGTGTTAATATACACCACTATTTTGTAATTACCAAAAAAACGATTTAAAGGATAACAACACAAGTACGTAAACCTCGTAGGTACGCATTGCGTATGAGGTTGACCTGAGAAGTATTTTCTAGTACAGTGCCCATAAAATTGGTCCACATTTTGGCTAAGAGCTAAAGAAAACCTCAAAAAGTAAAAAAAAAAGTTGTGATCATACTATTATCATTAGTAGCCTCTGCTGAAACATTACTTTTTTTTTGTAACTACAGAATAGTGGTTGGTAGGTATTAGTAAAAAAATATATGTAAGTAAGCTTTGCTTAGTTGGGTTTACTTAGTTTGGGGCTATATAGTTTTGTGGAGTAAGTCTACCAATATGTAATAATGTAATTATATGTATTATGTATTATTTGAAAGTGTTCTTAGCACCCTGATCTGATAAAAAAAAAGTTAAATACGAATTATTTTTCATTGCTAAGATAGGGATAACTAAAACGGAACATGTACAAAGAATAAATGTTTATTGCTTAATCAAGTAACGAGTAACGTATTTATCAACTACAGTGTAACAATATCTTTAACAATTAATAAATTTAGGCTTTGGGTCCAACTTTGAAATCACATCAATTACATAACCTACTTCTAGACTCTAAGTTTAAATCAGCAACATTTAAGTATTAAAGTATCAAAAGGAAACTAATTATACGCTTGCAATGAAACAAAAGAGCTGTCTTTTATCTAATAATCGTAGTATACATTCTGTATAGGCAGAATCGCATTATAATCAAATATTTAACACAACAAACCATGTAACAATCATGAGAACTCAGACAGCTTCACAAAAATCGGTAACTATTCGATATCAAAATACAGCGTAAAACTAAAAAACCCTACCTAAACTCTACCACTTTTCCAATCTCACACCGACTGCGGCATCTTAATTAATTTCAGTCTTGAACTTGACAAAAATATTAATGTCTGACGATCAACTATGCGTTTTGGTTCTCTTTTGGGTTATTAGTTTTTTTTTATACATCAAGTACCGTTTGCCCCAATTCTTGAATTCGGAATGTTTCTAACTTTGGTCTACCTTATTCCTAGTACAGCATTGCTGTCGCTGCACGAGGCTTCAATTAAAATGTTTATTCAGTAAAATAAAAACAGAAGTTGGTAGTAAGGATCGATGATACACAAGTACTACGCCCTAAATGAAATTATGCCTTGCAAAGTGCCCTACCTAGTTATAACTAAGTTTCACTGAGTTTGATTATGAACTGAGTTTTTTGTACCTAGTCACAAATTGAAACCTCTCTTTTAGGATCGGTGAAAGTTCTTTGAATATTTATGTTGTAATATAGTATTGTAAACAGTTACTTAGTATGAGACTTGGTGAGGATATGTATCAATGTTAAACTTTATTGAGATCTAATGAGCTTATTTATATTAATTAAATATTGATACTTTATAAATAAAACTATTTAAATCGCTCAATACCTAGGTGTGAGTGTGTGTGTGTATTCTTTATATAAACCTAAATCCCTATATCAAACGATCGCATTTGAAAGTTTTTTTTTTCAATTCAAACATAATAATGTGTCAATGAACGTTTTTTTTTAATACAACTAGCTGGTGGAACAAGCAGATGGCCCACCTGATGTTAAGTGGTAACCATCACCTATAAACAAAACATTGCCCCGTAGGTCACGCACAATAGGAGCGTGCCCTACGATGCACTGCCGAACGATGTTAACATAAGTCTTTATTCGCAAGCATTTTTAAAGTGAACAATGGTTATTCTTATAGTGGAAATAGTAGGAAATAACAGCAATTGCATATTCGAGTAGTATTATAGTACATAATGTATAAAATGCAAAAGAAAATTTAGTAGTTTACTCAAAATACTTCAGAGAAGATGTAAACTGAGAATACTTGGCAGACTGACAACAAGCACTTGGAAGGTTTTACAATTTTTTCTTGCAAGGGCATATTATTATATTATTATAATATAATTACCCGAAAGAAACTAATAAGAGGAGGCGGAATGGCAGAGAAATCGACACCCGGCATATAATTTATTTCTATTATGGATTACGAGGAACTAAACTGCTCTAACCACAATCGATTGAAACTGCCCTCTTCCAAGAAGAATACTCAAGCAACCGTAGATATTGAGAAAAATTTCATTTTTATCGTGACAAGTTTAGACTATAATGATTAAAGCCGCCAAACTGACTAACATGTATACAGGTTATAAAAAGACCATTCTATATTGTAGTGAAAACACTTGCTACTTCTGCGAAAAAATGGCGTTACCAAAACATATATCAAAGTATAATGGTCCAAGAACATTTGTCATTCGGAATTGCAATAAGTTATACAGGGTTATTTGCTGACCTCAAAATAAAAATAATTTATATTAAAAAATACTTTTAAATTTATTTGAGATTTTAACGGGTTTGTTACTTCTTGTGGAAACCTTGCGTAATCAAATCAAGGTTTGAAGCATCCGTTTACGTTTTAGAGTAGTCCTTTTACACCCTACATTTTAATAACCAATAAAAAGATGAACTGTTATTATCTCGAAACATCTACTTCTCTTGGAGAACGAACGAAGTCAAGGGCATACCACTAGGTTATCATAATACAAGGCGGCAGAATGTCCAGCTAGCCCAGCTGTAAAGCTAGCTAACCAAAACTGGTATAATTTTTTTTTTCAATAGTCCTACCAGCAACTAATAAGATTTTACAAACATATAGACGCATTATGAGAGCAACAGATTCCAGCGTAGCTTTGACCTAGGCTTTGTACGAGTACGCAACCGCAGGAAGGAAGAACATAAAAGGTACTCAACAACAATGGTAAAAACAAACGTGTTTTCATAGTAGCAAAGGTAAGAAATACAATGGAAAATAACTTAATAAAGCTTTTACGGTATAACTATATTTCCTCAAAGGAATAATTAAAGATCGACAAATTAAGTAACTTTCATTTTAAAATGAAAGTTATTCTGTCGAATTTTTACATCCCGTTTCATGTTCAAATATGAGACACCTTCGCATTGAGGATTGTTTGGCACTCTATTGGAGTTCGCATAGTCGTCTTATTTTTTCAAATAAGACGAATGTGACTCTCTGCTCAAATACACGAATACAAAAAAAATATTATTGGTATTATTAAATTGTAAACGGTATCATTAAATGACGGTTCATATTATGAACGATGCGTAACTGTTTTCCTACTGTACCACCACACTTTCCAAAGGAATTATAATTTTCACATTTGAACGAGACAACGAGAAAGCTTGAAACAAGATTTAGCTAAAACGACTTAATAAGACTTTATATACTAAGCCACAGAGTCTAAAATTATGCAAAGGAATCATTTTTATTGGAATGTACAGAATTTTATGGAAACAATGGTCCACTAAAACGAAAACTATAAAAACAAGAAAGTTAATACACTACATCAAATATCTAAACGAATCATCAAAAATTGCTTCCCACAATGGGAGATAAGCTTTCATCAATAGACTTGTAAACAGAACTTATTAATTAGAATGTCTGCATCACAAATGGGTATAAAGAGAAATGTACGAAGAGAAAGGACCTAAGCAATTAACTATACCTAAGCTGATCAAACCTGGCGGAAGTAAAGATATAGAAGTTTTATTAAACAATTTGGGATTCAAATCAAAAGTAACTTGTTCAGAAATAATGATGAATGAAGAATAATTAATGACAAAAAACACACATTGTCGAAAAACATCTTGTATTTGAAAAGTTTATCTGAACACAAAAAAGACGCACGATTGATGTAACAATAAATGACCAAGTCAGAATGGAAATTCGTTTAGCTCTCATTGAGACTAATCAAAGTCAATGCATTGAGAATCAACCTTTCAAAATCCATAACATCTGGCGTTGACACATTCGTCAACAGTCACAGAGTCCCATTGGAGAGCATAACATTTCCATAACAATACATTAGGCATGTGTTATGCAAAACGTCTATACATACACTCACAGGATCGCATAAAATGTAAAGTACTGGACTGCAAGATATTTCACAGTACTTTTACATTGCATTCCAACGTGTGCACTAAACTACGAATCATAATTATTTTTCAATTCTAAATAGTATGTACATGCTTTACACAATGTGCAAATGAAACTCGAATCATCAACATCTATTTCCTTCAAGAAAATAGTTTTAATTAATGTAATAAATCGAACTCGACGATCAGGGCCTTCGACCGAGATAAATCATAAATCATTAGATTACTGAGCAATAATTATAATATATAATATAACATTGATAAAATGCAACTTGCCTTATCGATCGATTAGCAATAGCGGCCGTATTCTAAGGCTTAAGTTCGCCAACACACAAACGGGCTGTCAGCTGTAACCTCCGGCCATGATGATGACTTGATTACAACTGTCAAATATAATTCGACACAATTGACACAGCTGTTAGACCTCCCGTTCGAGTGTCGGTGCACTTGTGCCTAGTTATTTATCATAGACAAGTTCTCAGTGTTCTTAAGAATCTTGTTTACGGGTGTTCTTCTTTGGGGACTTTACATCCTAACCTGAAAATTAAAGGTTATTTTTTGTTAACCTTTACGGCAATTGAAATATTTATAATAATACCT
Organism: Plemyria rubiginata; assembly: GCA_963576535.1. Lineage (NCBI taxonomy): Eukaryota > Metazoa > Arthropoda > Insecta > Lepidoptera > Geometridae > Plemyria > Plemyria rubiginata. The sequence continues at coordinate 3,134,751 of OY754905.1, forward strand.
ATCATACATATCTAATCAGTAAGAATATAATATTCAGGATTCAAAAGACAGAAAATATGAGAGTACAAAGTTCATACTGCTAGCGCTTGAACGGATTACAATTTGAAAAAAGTAGTTACTGTTTATCGTACATAGCGCGAAATACTATGCTTTTCAGATTACTTCAACGATACACAGAGGTAAAGTTGGCTGAAGTAATGTAGACTGAGTAGTAGTTGTAGAATGAGACAGGGCACCAAACACAGTCGATTAGCCTCTGTCAGTTATTCAACGACAACAATACATGGATATCCTTAGATTCAAAATGCATGCGACGTAAAATCGCACTGCTGCGGTATACTGCTGTTAAAAAATGTTTACAACATTTTCTAACACTAATACATTTGCTTACAAATGTTAGGAATTCTTACATTATGTTGAGATGTTATGAGGGCTCCTACACTGATATTTACTAACATTTGAAAACATGAGATTAGCTCGCAGTTTGTATTTGGACGTAGAAGCGTTTACACGAAATGGATAAGCATTTGTTTTTTGTTTAAATAAACAAAAAGCGCTCTAAATATATACGCCCAAACGCTAATAGCTAGAGATGACAACAAATGTTTTATTTTGTTACAATATATTAACTAATAATTTTGTTTAGAAGTGTTTACGAACTAGCACATGAAAACATTTTCTAACATTGTGATCAAATGTTTGCTGGAAAATGCTATAATATTGTTTGTAAACATTTTTTAACAGCAGTGTAGTAGCACCATACCTGTGCGCATCACCAGGTGTGCCACAACAGCAAAAATTACCCTCCTCCACTAAAGTTACCTCCCCTCATGCATACTCCTGTTCAACTAGACCGCAGCTTATCATTTATGATTTGTATAATTAATAAATGTGGCTATAGCATAGATCTTACTTCGTGTACATCAACGCAATGCCTGACTGGACAACATTATATTTTGCACGCATTTTAAAATAATCTGGAAGTTATTAAAAATTGTAACAGTTATTTTACACTTCGCATAGGTTAGTGCAGATAAAACGTAGTTCAATTCTATATAAATAATAAGGCTTGTGTACATTAAATGTTCAGCACAGTATCGGTCGAACTATAAAGTCTAACAAGCCAACGAAAGAAAACTCCAATAAAGTTCTGCATACATTTTCTCGTTTATGTCTTTGGGACCATTGCAATGTACCAAGCTCAAAATGAAAAGAAACCAAAATAAGTTTATTTTGGAACAAAACAATGCAAAAAATAGAAAACGATAACATTCGCAGAAGTTGATTTGATTTGATTAACGCTCTCCTCGGACATAAAGAAAACCGAGACATAAGAGTAATGGAAAACTATTGTAAAATAGAATTGTTTATTATGACATTATTGTATGTATGATGTACATTTTTGTTGTTTAGTGTGAGTTTGTGTGAGTTTTTGTGTGAGAGAGAGAAACTTATGGGGCATTCTCCGGGCACATGCACTAGTCTCATGAGTCTGGTTGTATAGAATACCCCTCAATTGTGTACATCATTTTTCGTGTGGGGGATGTGTAAGACGGGGAAGGGGGAGGGTTTAGCTGGTGTTTTGTATATAGAAGTTGGTTGTAATGTAATTATGCTACAATCTTTAAGACGTGCTCTGTGTCTTCAAGACAATTGATGATATAGGTAACCTCATCTAGACTTAATCATTGTCAACATTTTCATACCCTTATCCCACTTTATGTGGGGTCGGGTTTTTTTAACCTTCCTCTATCATCTGTCCGTCCATGAGCTAGACTGAACCATGATGTACTTATAAACAGACACGCGAATTTATCTTTAATAGAGTTTACTGTAATGAAGGACGGGCCTAATATTATCGTAAGATAGTGTTAGCGACACAGTAGTTTTTTTTTATATATTATATAGATAAAACCGCGGCCGTATATTTTTGCACTCACTAGTAAACACGTTTTCAGTTGTCTGCTGCGATGACGTCACAAACATCGGTTACAGGGCCGACAAACAAGTTGAACTCTGTAGCCTCAAGTTTATTATGCGCAACGACAGCATACGTCAAACTTTATAGGGTACTTACTTCACTTAGGCGACTTTGAGCCGGTTTTACCATTTCTGAGTAACGTTATCCATCACATTCATGTTTCCGTCTTAACTTAAACACAAGGATAGAAATATTTCGTAACTGACGGATAGCGTTACTCAGCGAGATGGTTAAACCCGTGCAAATTTTCATAGTTCAACTTATTGACTAAGTACACCTCAACCTCGTCCAAAGTTGCAAAAGCTCACGAAACAAAATGTTGTTAAAACACACTCGTATGGCATGAAGAAAGACGTTGAAAAAGATTTGGACAAGCAAGTCTTCAACACAATAAAGCTCAAGATAATCCTCAAAACAATCTTGCTGGTACCTTCGAGCATGGGTGCATTCATAAACATCATCAGACATTAAGAGACAGCCTTGACTAAAGTTTCGCTCCATAAGTACAATTACTTTGATGAGATGCTGAAGCATTAGGATACCGCTGCCAATAATCCCCTAAGTAAAAGCTCACTTCTTACTAGGGTTAATGTATCATCAGCAGAAATCGGAGTAGGTAGAATGATTTAGGTTCGTGACCTCAAATGATAAGCTAGTATGGATATCCGGAATTCCGGAATATTAAAGTTATCAAGACATTTTTTCTTATATTTCATAGATATTACATGGAGGCGTAAAGTGAGAATATCATCAACCGGAGCCTTACTTTACGTACTTACTGCTGGGTGTAGGCCTCCCTTAGCACGTGCTAAGCTCCGAAACGTGTTTCCAAAGGTTAGTAATTTTTTTTTCCTATAAACCTTTTAGCAACAGCTTTCGTTAATTTACAAACTTGGTTGTTAATAAATTACTGCTTTAATTCTAATATTTACCTTAATCCGGTAAATATCAGAACTTTCCGTAAAAAAATCCATGTCCATACGTACTTGTAACAAGGTTTCATAAAATCTTGTTGTAAGTACGTAAAATCATTCTACATACCGCAATCTCTGATCATCAGTCATAGTCCTATTTATCAGATCCAAGTTGCTCAGCGAGCCTTGACGCCGCGAGATTAATAAAACTCACTACACGGAAGCTGTAAAGTTTTATAATGTGTACCGTTAAAAACACCCGACCGATTTTGCCCCTTTTAAATATGGATACAAATATAGTAGATTGATACACACTGATTGATTGACAGTTTTTGCAATAACCACAATTAAACGTTTTACTTATATTCCTATTATATTCACATCAGAAAAATAAGAACACATGTCATCTAAGAGACTACTGTGTACAAATGAATCGATCTAACAACGCAACGCCGATGAAAGTTAAAAATGTGTGTAAATTTATTTTAAATAAATTATGAACACAAAACGAATAAACGGAAAACTTTTACAGAATTATCCCCTAACAAACAATAAATGTAACATAAATGCCATGTAACGCGGTAATTAGTGTACCAACCTACCTAACGTAATTGTTTGCATTATTATTTAGTTTTCACTATTTTAATCTAAACTGAAATAAGAAAAGAGCAACGATTTTTGTATAGTTTTTTTTTGGAAGCAATCGAGCGATTTTAACACGAAGCTTTACTGTCTTTGACAAGCTTACGATTCAATCAGAATTAACGTAGGGCGCGGCGGATTCGATAAAACGAATGTTTCATTCTTGACAATTAACAGTAGAAGGTTCTGCCTTTTTTATTTATTTTAATATCGTAATCGTATTTACTTAACAATTTTTTCTCTATTTTAAACCTACAAACCAAGTACGCACCTATCCTCTTCACTCTCACTTGGTTTTTGTTTCAAGCAGTAGAGATAAGTTAAGGAAGTGGTTCCAAAATGATGTTACTCTTATTGCTTTGTGATGGGTTTCTACTTGAATGTAATGTTTATTAACAATAATTATTTTTGAATTGTGGTCACACCCATTCACGTCCGTAGCCAATGAATGATAAGTACCTACTTAAGAAATTCTCACAAATGTTTTTGTACGCTCCACGACAATGTTAAGGTTTGTTATTAAAATGAATAAAATCCACTAGGTGCATATTTTATAATATGCTAGAGAGGTATATACATGAATAAGTAAGCATTGACGCGGGTACACTGTTGAGGATTGATTTTCATAGAGACTGCATCTACAGTACCTATATTTGATTGGAGGTATAACCCGCCATTTTCCAAAAACCAGCATCGCTAGTCATTAGCGCCCACTCGCACACTATTTTAACAATAATGTAGAGTGAGAGGAAAATATTAGCGTTGCTTTTTGTTGGATTACTCTTTTCTATATTGTTTCTGTTCATTGACATGACTCTGACATTGCAAACATGGACTGAGAAACCTCAATTCACCTTTTCTCTAGCCTAAATCTTTGGTTTCACACGTTTTGGCCTTAGATATCTATGTAAAATTTATGATCCAATTCAATGGTATTGTTGCTTACTAAGTCTTGAAATAGACATAGCATTTTGCGCTTAAGTTATATTCCAAACCCGATTTTTTAAGCAGCCTTATGAACAAAATTAAAAGGGGAAAACGGTTATAATCTAGCTAGCCAAGCAAAACCTATATAAATAAATAAAAAGCACACACTACAAACACAACACATACAAGCCTCGGTCAAGCAAAGTGCCTTCAATCTGAAATATCAGGGTAAACTTTTCTTGACCGAATCGTAAAGAGTACCATGTAACTAGTTAGGACTGCATAGTAACACCAACATTTTTATGTATAACACTTACTCAACAAAATACTATTTTATCATGGGTAAGCATACTCTAACATCCCGATTTATATAACAGCCACCTACTACTGAACCTTGCTACAGAAATACCCAGAGTCCGGCCGGACCTATTCATTGTTATTAATACCGAACATCGTCAAATACCGCAGCGGGAATCGAACCCAAAACTGTATATCGCCGTCGGCCTGCATAAGCCTATTTTGCCGTCATGCCGCTGTGTTTCGGTCTGAAGGTTAAGGTGGTGAAATTACAGGCACGGATGTAGGGCACGTTCCTATTGTGGATGACGAACGAAGAATTATTAGTTCTAAGTATGTTTGCCATATAAAATCAAGTGGTCTGTTTGCTTGAACCATCAGCAAGACTGGACAGTAGACAACAGATTTGTATAATTAATTATCATGACTAAGGATCACGCATGAGAAGTATTATTCCTTTAGGCGACAAATTCTGTTTGTTCGTTCAGTCACTGATCTCCAAGTGGAGATAAGTGCGTTCGTTGGCGCGCACAGAAACTATAGAGACGTCACTTACATCATTAATGTAATTGGTGCTAACCTAGCTGGCAGATAATAACATACATGAAAAGAGTATTCTACGGAAAACTACCTTCACCGGTAATAATATACTACTCGTATTAACTGATCTTGTGTACATAAACATGTTCACTGATAAATTTAAGTTATCACTACAGTCCCACTTATTACATGACACTCCTCGGTTTGTTTAATAAGTATTAAAAGCTAAAATTCTTGCCATTCTGATAAATGGTTGGTAAAATCAGTGCCAAATATAGAATGCAGTATGATAGTGTAGGTACATTTTAAATTTATAATGATTTGGATACAGCTGAGTATGACCAACAACCCTGGATACTGGTGTCGATTTTGTTGTTGCAATATCCTAAACTAACCTAATCTGACAGCTCTAAAATTATAGCCGTCCTTGTTGTTCCGGTCTTTTAGAAAGGGATGGCAATATTTTTATTGCGGTCAAATTAGGTTAAGGCGTAGACAACACCTGATGTGCCTCTCTCTCGCACGATTCGACATGTTGAAATATATAAATTCACTAAGTCTAATTTTGAAAAACAACCATATTGTGTGCAATCACATTGCACGCAGTTTGGTAAAAATTTGCTTAAGTACGAATACTAGTAAAAGTAAACTTGTATCGGTCAAAATGTAATTTTTACTAAACTGTGCGCAATGTGGTTGCACACAAAATGGTTGTTAGCGATTTTTCGAAGATAGGTTCAGAGATTTTATATCATTCAACAAATGCGAGCGAGAGTCACATTAGCTCTTGTCTTCACCTTAAGTTGGGAAATTCAAGCATCAGAATTGGCACCAGTGTATGACGTACGAGATACATGATGACAGGACAGCAAGAATTTCAACTCGGCTATGTCCAGACTCTAGCTTTCATTTCCATCTTGCATTACCATGCGCATGCGTGAAGTGCATGTCTCAAAACTAATTGTATATACGTACGTCCTGGTTCTGTATGTAACGTTACATTTATGATTATTATATATTTGATGTAGCAAGATAAAGATGACAGCGAATGTGAGAACATACTAACGGATCAGCTGTATATCCACATACCTGATCCCAGAAGTACATCGGTAGCTTATTGACACGGCTATTATCATCGCGCACCTGTGCGGCTTGTTGCATCCACAACAAATCATTCGCAGTTGGTTGACTCCATAACGATTCCACCTAAAAATAAATACATGTGAACGGAGACGACCATGATGGTTTGGCAATAATGTTTTCTCTGCAATACCTATGCTTTATCATCTAATATCATATGCTTTATTCATCCTCCCATCTTTTAAACTGTGTAAAAAAGAAAGAGGGGGTCTTTCTTTTGTTGTATGTCGGGAACCAATTCATTATCATTTTAGTCCATTATCTGACAACTGACCCTGTTTTCATAACTTGTATAGGTAATATTGCCGATAAATGTAATTCTTGTTGACATAAAAGTGCTGGCATGTTGTTGACATGACACAATTTTTATTTAGGCTCTCAGCTTTATTTAGTTTATCTTCAGTACTCTCAAACGGTGAAGGGAAACATCGTGAGGAAACCTGCAAGTCGTAGAACCTAAAAATTCCTATAACATGTGTCAAGTGCTCGAAATGAGGCGCACTTAAAATCCTTTCACCACACTGTTTCGAAAGAAACTAGTGCCACGACAAGACGAAGAAGTGTCCAATGAAAGTTTGTTATGTCATGTCTCTCAGAACACCGCTAGGTTTAATAGACTGCTTTCTATCGAAACAGCGTGGTGTAAGTATTTTAAGTGTGACTTGTAATTCCTTTCGAGCACTAACACACATGACACAGGCAATGAATATTACTTTCATAGCTAGTCGAGGAGCATCCAACTAGCAGTGTTTTGCGCAGGCAAAATTATTTATATAATCCTACTAATATTAAAAACGCGAATGTTTGTAAGTATGGATGGATGGATGTGTGTTACTCTTTCACGCTGGAACGGCTGAACGGATCTGGATGAAACTTGGCAGAGAGATAGATTATAGTCTGGAATAGCACATATGCTACTTTTTATCCAGTGCCGGGAATTTAATTTAATGCCGGGATTTCAATCTGCGCGGGTGAAACCGCGGGGCGCTACTGGTACTTTAGAATGGTTATAAATCAATATTTAATGAGATCAGAGTAAAGCCGGATTCACAATGTTGCGTTGTCATACAATACAACACACTAATATAAACAGAACATTATCTTATAATCCCGTGCATATTCACAGCACTTGGGAGCCGGCTAAAGCGCCGACGCGCCACCGGTTGGCGAGCTTTGACCAATAGTCAGTTTTTAAATAAAATGTACTTTTGTTTTAACTACATAGTTTTGATCAGTTTATGATTACTTCCCTCCAAGTGTTTCAATAAATAAATATCAAACATATAAGTGTTTGATCAGTACATTTGTCAGCCCATTTTTTTGCAATCGGCATGGTGAAAGTAAAAATAACAAAGGCTCTAAAAAACCGGTTGACATAAAATTTTGTTATTAATTCTAGAATCGTCTATCTATAGCGTCTTTATCATATGAAAGGTTTTTATCATATGAAAGGGGTTTAGTAATATCTGGTAGGTACTTACCTCTGGACCAAGCCCTGCTTGTTGTGCGTTCATCATATTTTCGTGTGCTTGTCGCATATCAAATCTACCAGGTATTTGGTTGTATGGAGGTGGTAACATATCCTGTTTAGAAATAAATGTGATTATATTATTACATCATGATGACAATATCATTTAAACTACCATTATGTTCCATTGAGCACCAAGTTATTCAAAAAAAATTCTACCAATCATTACTAAGGTCTCAGTTTAAGCTGTTTTTGACATTAATAGAAATATTTAAGTATTTATATAAAATTTATTCAATGTAACTGAAAAAAGGCTCACGACTGAGGTCCCCAGGCACGGTGGATTTCCCCTCCGATCCCTTAGTACCTGACTTTAGGTTTTAGGTTTATTAGGTTAAATTTACGTTCTCGTAGATAAATTATATTGGGATTGATCACCAGCTCTATTATTCCTAATAGCTTTTTTTTTATTCCTAGCGCAGAAGCAGAAAACCATCGGGCAGCATTACTTACCATCGGACCAAATGGCATAATACCATAAGTCGCCAAAGGCCTTAGTCCCGATTCACAGGCGCGCCGGATCATTAAGTCAGGATTGAAAAAGCCAGCGCGATACCAATGACACATTTCTTTAGATGTGAATGGACCTTGAATAGTTTTCTGTAAAAAATAACACTAATTTGAAGTAGGTACTAGAAAAAATTGAGACATGATTAAATTAATTAATGTTCATGAACATGTATGAAATTTATAATACCTACATACATACAGGGTGTTACAAAACTACCCGTAAAGCCGAAAGGAGGTTAAATGGAGCCTTATAACGAGCCCATTCACAATATTTAAGAACCATAGTAACGCTGTATAACATACTCAAAAAATAAAATATTATTTTCACGGATGTGCAAACCCTATTTCATTAAAATTAAAGAGTAAACTACGCAGAAGACTACGATGTAGACAATTATTAGGTAAAATAGGTATGTAGGCCTTTCTCTTAAATAATCTGGTTCACTGACATGACAGCCTAAGCCTACTTGACAAAATTTTTGTATTTTAAATAATTAAAAAGGTTTTAAAATAATATTAAAGTTTTTTAAAGTGATGTTTACGTATAATTTGAATAAGTAACATGAACCTAAAAATCGTCTAAAACTAATGCAAACTAAAAATAGCAAAAAACGGATACGAAAGTATACGTACCGCCTGTGCCCGATTCTGGGAAAGCTAGTGGTAAAACAAAGAAGCCAGTAATATTTCAAAGTTCTTAATACAAGAGTATTTATATTATTCACTCTTGTAAAATGAAACCTTGAGCAATAACAATGTGATAAATTATACTGTGTATTTATTATTTACCTTCGGATCTTCATAATACCACTGCTCTGTCAAAGGTACGCTTTGCAGAGGTACAGAGGGAGGTGGATGCATCATATTTCCATACATGGTGGCTGGGTTGAAAGAGCCATGTGATGTAGACTGTAAGCCGTGACTATGCATTGGGTACATGGCTTGTTGACTGTGCATTACCATCTCGTTAGGATTCTGCATGTTCTGTAAAATATATTTATATTATTCAATGCCGAGGAGCACAAAGAGCTATTTTGTTGATACATTCACGTATGGAATACTATTTCAAAATGTGCATATGTGCCAAATGTAATGTTTGGACATACCTTTGACTCCCCCTAGACTCTGATCCCCTTAGACATACTCAAAGAATCTTGAGTACCAAGTACTAACTTGGTACTAGGAGATCTGAAGGGATATCTACCGTGCCTGGGGATCAAAGTCGCGAAGCTGTGTCAATTAAATTTTTCAGCTCTCAGCTGTCCAGTGTATAATTTTAGATATGTATTGTTTTTGATATTATAGTTCATTTGAGTGAAACATGATATAGACATGGATCATGACCGAGAATAGAATGTTAGACATTCTCAACGAATCTTGAGTTCGTACTTGGTACTGAGAGATCTGAAGGGATATCTACCGTGCCTGGGGATCAGTCGTGAAGCTGTTTCAGTTTTTCTAAACAACGGGCTAAAGGCTGTAGGTCAAAATAAGTACTTACGGCTGAGGATGCTGGCATAAATAAGCTGTTGCCAAGGCCTTGGAAACCAGGCATTCCAGATACAGACTGCAAGTTGGCGCTAGTAATGCCTCCTGGTTGCATGTTGCCGGGCATTCCACCAACTGGCTGGTAACCATTCCCTGGCATGCCTTGCATCTGGATGCCACTTTGTGGCATCCCAGGCTGCATGCTACTTTGTTGCATCCCAGGTTGCATGCCACTTTGTTGTATCCCAGCCTGCATGCCACTTTGCTGCATCCCACTTTGTTGCATCCCAGGCTGCATGCCACTTTGCTGCATCCCACTTTGTGGCATCCCAGGCTGCATGCCACTTTGTTGCATTCCACCTTGCATGGCATTCTGTAAATTATTGCCACCCAATCCTTGAAGTCCAGAAGAAATCATGCCCTGGTTCGAAATCGAAGGTATACTCTGCATAGGCGGCATTCCCATGTTTGGACCAGTCAGAGGTAGGCCAAGTGAGACATTTAACATTGAGTTACTGATTCCCATGGGACGCATCATGCTCCCATGTGGCATTCCGGATGACAAGGGCATGTTTGTGTTGGGTTGATTCATTGCCATGCTCTGGTTAAGAAGATTCATCCGCATGTGCATACTCGGGCTGGATATTTGATCGGTAACACCTGCAGCTTCAGTTGTAGCATTCAGCAACTGTACTTGCAGCTCCTCATTTAGATTCATTTCCAAGAGATCTTCTACAAGCTTAGTTTCTTGCTTTTTTTGTTGAGTTTCCTCATCACTGTAAGTAAATACTAATTAAAATACCGATATAAATAAAACTATGGTCCTGTTATGGCTAGTGGAATCTACATACATATTTATTTATTAACCAAGCAAATTCAATACCTTTGATTCTGCAATGCTTGTTGTTTCGCCCGTTCAAACAGGGGTGCAACAACTCTCTTTGGCGGTTCGTTTGTTGGCATTCCGATGTTCTGATGTTTCTGTCGTAGATGATTATTATTGGGGGGCATCATTACAGACTTGTAGTTTCCCCTCTCGTTGTTAGAGTCTGTTTCCTCGGCCCGAAGGAGCATATCTATTCTTTGCTGTACGTCTTGTTTCTGCTTCGTTATAGCTGCTTCGTTCTGTAACACTATGCCGAAATCGCGAGTCGGCGGTGATGTGGATCTTCGCAGCAGCTCTATTTTTGTTTTGTTTTGCCCTGTATTTGTGTTGGACCCAGTGTTTGTAGTGGGCCCAGAGTTGGAAGTGGGCCCAGTGATGGCAGTGGGCCCAGTGTTGGAAGTGGGCCCAGTGTTGGAAGTGGGCCCAGTGTTTGTGTTTGCCCCAGTATCTGTGGGTGAGGCGCTTGCATTGCTAGACGCATTTTCCTCGGAAATGTCTGGTGTAACGTGCTAAAATATAAAATGACGTTGTTAATAATGAAAAGACCGTTATCAATAATGTACTATCAATATCACAGTTGGAAGACATGTAGCCTGTTTTACCTTTTTGAATTTGACTTCAGTAGCGTCAAACCGCTTGGCCGACAGTTTCTTGGCTTTCTCTGAAGCCCACCACTCTTCCGAGCCTTCTTCAGCCATCCTCGAACGTGCAAAGCTGCCGTGCGTGTGTGATCGAGCCAGTGCTGCAAAAATACAACGCTATTGTACATAGTGAAATATCTTTTTTCTCTATTACGTTTTAATTTTACGCAGTAACTAGCTTTTGCCCGCGGCTTCGCGGCATAGTTTTTGAGGCTTTACTTTTGTTAAGCGTGTGTAAAAAATTAGGGGGTTGAATTTATCAAAATTCTATTTAAGCGGACGTCTTCATCATAATAGCTTCTTATCATAGTAGCTCTTTAATTTCAGTTCAATCAGTCGAAATCTAAGAAGATTTATACAAACTTTCATTCCCTATTTTATCCCCTTAGGGGTGGAATTTATCAAAATCCTTTCTTAGGGGATGCCTACGTCATAGTAGTTTTATGCATGCAAAGTCAGCCCGATCGGTTAAAAATTGACAAAATTTCATACAAACTTTCATCCCCTTGACAGTGGAATTGATCAAAATCCTTTCTTAGCGGATGCCTACGTCATATCATTTACCTGCATGCCAAATTTCAGCCCGATCCTACCAGTGGTTTGGGCTGTGCGTTGATAGATCACTATGTCAGTCAGTCAGTCAGTCACCTTTGAGTTATATATATTCAGATACATTTTAACCTACTTTATGTCAATTTATTGTGATTGGCTATTAAAATATATTTAGTGTCTGCTATACCTGAATATCAAAGTAATATCATGAGTTCATACATGTGCAACACAACAGTTACCACTTTATCAAATAAGCTGTAGGCTTTTTTACATAATTAATATTAAAAAAAGAGAAAATATTGTAGTATCTGCATCTGACAGATAGTATTTCTTATACACAACTAACAGGTAAATTAGGTACTTACGATAAGACGCCTCCTGCGTTTTAGGCAGGTTACTGTCATCATTGCTGTAACCGTGAAAGGCCCCAGATGAATCAAAAGTTCCGCCACATGCCTCAGAATTTTCCACAGCCCTGAAAATTGCATGTTTATAAAAGGATGTCCCAAAAAGTAGTGATAAGCGGAAGTCCAGAGAAAGAAGAATGTTTCCTATACCCTACACCAGGGCTTCCCAAACTTATTTGAACTGTGACGCCCTTGGGAAGTAGCCATATTTTTGCGACGCCCTAACCTTCTTCCCGTAGCATAGGTACATTTACCTACAAGTTGTAGTTCTAGCCTAATAACAATTTGTCAGAAAAACTCCAAATAGCATCTAATTTTTCATTACAAAATGGAGAACAAAACATAAGAACAAAAATGAAATCAAACAAAAAAGATAAAAAACAAGCACCTTTTTTCTCTTTTCGTTTGATATTAATGAGAAGGATGATTTCAGTCGATTTTTCTTGTAGAACGCCGTGTAAATCAGGGAAACAGTAAGAACTTATTTGATCTTCTTCTAATTTTCTTACGACGACGCGACGCCCCTGGGATAGAACCGCGACGCCCGAGGGCGTCGCGACGCACAGTTTGGGAAGCCCTGCCTACAAAAAGTTTTTAACAACCATCAGATCCACTTTATACGGTTACAAGTTAAGAAGTCGACCTCGATCCTGGAGATGGTTGTAGCTTCCATGATTAGAAATTTTTCAATGAAACACCCAACCCCAAGCTGAACGAACCGTTTTCAAGACATTGGACTTGAAGTAGATTTTTTTTTTATTTCACAATTTTTTGCCAGTTGACCTGTTTATTTTTTGGTTTTTATTTGAACAAACTGTACTCACCATTCCGGTAAAACGTCCTCATTTTCTCCGCCCCATTGTCGGCGATTTGAATTCCATGGCTTATCTTGGTTGTTTCTCTCCGGCCATTCTCGTTCTGCAATAAAACAACATTATTAATTATTATTTTATTCTCAGAAGTTAATAGAAAAGTATGTCTGTATAATAATGTTTTGAAAAGTGGCATAGGCAACATTTATATATACAAATTTAGCTTGCCCATGCTACTTTTAAAGACATTATTTTTTTCCTACTATTTGAATTTTTCTCATTCAAATATGGAAATAGATTTGTTGAGAAACGAATGTGAGGTCTAGATCCAACTGCTAAACCCTAAATAAGCCCTTGATAAAGCCCCAGTTTTTATAAAATAGCATGGAACAAGCCTATGGCCCACCTGATGTTAATTGGTAACCATCACCAAATACAATAAACTAGGCATTGCCTTGCACGATATGAACGCGCCTGATAACTGTTACTGATAGATGTTATCGTCCACTAAAGCCAGGTACTACAGTCAGGCAGGACTAACGAATGTATTAAACTTGTGACGATGCCTGTATAACATCTTACCCCATTTCTCTGGCCCGCGCCTGGCACTCTCTGACGAGCGCCACTCATCACCTTCATCTCGATTCGGCTGCTGCCTCCAATTCGTATGATTTTGACGAGTCCTATAAAGCATACAATTAACGTACGGATAACATTTAGTGGAGGTAAAAGTAGTGTTTCTAATAAGTAAATAAATAAAGTTATTAACTTTATTTATTTAATTATTTATTTATTAATAATTAATTATTAACCTTTTCTTAGCTTCACCTATGAAGTACAGATTGTTGTATCGAAATTATATAAATATTTTCTTTCAATCTAAATAATATTATAAATGTGAAAGTTTGGACAGATGAGTGGATGTTCGTTGCTCAATAACGCCAGAACGACTGAATGGATCTGGATGAAATTTGACACAGACAATAGTGACAACGAATTGAATATTCAATGGAATTGCACATAAGCTACTTTTTATCCCGGTAGAATATATGGGGGGTCGAGGGGGGTCAGGGGAGAGGGTAGGACAGGGGGAGGGGAGGGGAGGGGTAGGACAGGGGGCGGGGATAGATCAGGGTCGGGGGGAGGGGTGTTGTCAGGAGAGGAAAAGCACATATTTATTACACGATTAAAAAATATGTGCATAGCACTGGCTGTGTGTGTGGTAACACCGGCGCAGCTAGAGATTATACAGGGTTACAGGAAACTCGTGCTAGATCCGTTATAAATAAGTCAGAAATGATGGGTACTCCACACCCTTAGCGGATCTAGCACGATTTTTCCTGTAACCCTGTATAATGATTACATGCTACACATAGGTATTTCTAAAATAAATTTATAAAAAGATCGGCTCGACTCACTTCCTGAATGGTGGCTTGGTAGCCCATTCTGGCTGTTCAAGTATAGGTCTGACGCCTGGCGGGTTCATTCCATTGCCGTTGTTCCACAGTCCGCGCGAGGGGTTGGGCTCATCATCAGGAGTTCCGGGGTAGGTCCTCTGACCATTGTGCCAGTTTTGAGACCTTACGGAGAAAGTATCGCTACAAATATGCAGTGCATTCATGAATCATAAAGAATTTAAAAACAAAAAACACAGTTGCGAAAGCAACATTACATAAGCAAAAAAACTAAGTATTGTTTCGATATTCCAAGTAGATTTATGTTACCATACCAAATACATTAGGTAGAATTTAAACCAAATTACAAAATACAAGTAGGTATGTTTCAAAAGAACCTGAATTGAAAAACATGAATGCTCCAGTGAAAGTTAAGTCGCATTCTGACCCTATGGACGTGGTCTCAAACCCTGTCGTGTAACAAATGTTTTTTACGAAAAATCCATAAAGTAGAATGTTTGGACGTGCGCCTCGTCTCTCTACAAGAATCTTAAGTCGGTACAAAACATTAAATAAAACAGAATTCTCAAATGAATAAATTTGTACTCATTGAAGATAAGTGAATATCTGCTCAAAAGTGACTAAATACATTGCTTTATTGTATGGATAACAATCTTTTCTGACAAGACATTCTCGACAGTATGACGCTCGAGCTTCCACATAGGGGTCAGACAGTATGAAAACAAAGATTATAAAGGAAAGCTGAATCTGATATTGCGAACAAGGTTATGTAGGGGCCCTTATATCTTTGTATCTTGAAAAGAATATCAACAAACGGGTTAAAATATATGTAAGGTGAGGAAGGGGTTTCTTTTATACTAAATAAACCTGATGTCATATACGCAAAAGATTAGATAATGGTGATACTTCATCATTTTCCTGCTCTTATCCCACTTCATGTTGGGGTTGGCTCAACAGGTTTTTGGTCTCCACTCTCCTATATCAGCCGTCATCTCAGCAGCTATTCCTTTCATACTCATGTTATTTTACGCATGCAGGCCATCCACCTTATCTCTGACCTAGTACCACTACTGCTACATACACACACACAGACAAAAAAGATGTTTTATTTTGGTCCTGCTGACCTTCAATCAGACACTCCCCTATTTCCCATGCCATTTTATCAGCCTGGTCTGGGCCTCAGTTGCGTCTTCTCCGACAAGTACAATGTTGTCGGCGAATAGCATACACCATGGTGTCTCATCCTATAAATCTAATGTCAAGGCATCCATTACCAGGAGGAAAAAACAAGGGCTTAAAGCCGATCCTTGGTGTAAGCCTACAGTCACATTGAACTTATCGGTAACGCCAGCTTCGGACCTGACTTGAGTACAAGCTCGGCTGTACTTTACCCGAATAAGCTGCAGGTACTTCCCAGGCACTTCGTTCTCTTTCATAGCCCATCACAAAACCTCACGGGGAACCCTGTCGTACGGCTTCTCCAGATCAGCGAACACCATGTGCAAGTTATTGTGTGCGAGGCGGCATTTCTCGCTAAGTTATTGGCGAAGTGCAAATATGACGTTCAATGATAGTGATACTTGATCCCGTTAAATAAACTCAAGGCTGGTTAAAAAACATTCCGTCTTTTTACTTAGCAATGATAAGGCCACGTACTATATGGAGCACGAAGGCTGATCAATAACATACGACTATTAGTAGCTCACTGACTTGGTATGAGCATGAGTACACACCTTCCTGAAGAGGTTTGACGCACATATCCGCGAGCCCTGCCGCGATTGTCGGTGATTGGTGCGGCACGGCCTCTCCCGTCGGCCAAATTAATTCCACGACCTCTGCCTTGTCCATAGCGATCGGATAAACTCAGGGCAACAGCAGACGGCGGGTTGTTTCGCATGTTATTGTCTCTCTGAAACGAAACCAGTTCGATTTCTTCGACAGTTACTTATTATAAGAAAACATCGCGCCTTCCCAAAAATATAACTCAAACTTCTACTGTTCACACAGCGCTACCTGAGGTACCTGCAGGTTGATCGCGTTACTTTTGTTGCATCCAAAATACGGTTGCCTATGTCAATTTTGGCAGTTTTGAGATCGAAAATCTGCCAAAATTGACATAGGCATCCGGATTTTGAATGCAACAAAAGTTACGTGATCAGCCTGCTGATCAATAGCAAGATCTATTTAGAGATTTTGATGACAATTTGTTATGTTTACTAACATCAAAATTACAACATGGAAAGTTTCACCTCAATAAAATTTAGTCTACTATGACGATTAAATGCAAACCTTTACTTTTCTATTTGTTACCTTTATTTTGCTATTTGTTCTCTTCTTACTAAGAAGGTAATTACAAACTGTTGTGTTATACCAAAAGATCCTTACATACATTTTTCTTTCGCATGATTTTCGAGAAAAAGGTAAGTTGTCGAATCCCTCTTATAATGTTCTTAATTCATTAAACTTACGGTATCGTCTTCAAAGTTATTATTCAGGGCGTAAGGTGGTTTCCCCCGGGGCTGATAGAGATGGTCAATAGACCTCAGCTGCGGTGGGGCTTCAGCTGTCTGTCTGTCGTATAGTGCTAACATTTCCTCTCTGCCATACCTGCGTCACGAAATATCAATTGTGTATATTTTATTGGTTTTACCGCATCCCTAAGAACTTGTATGTACAAGAACTTGCAACATAAAAAAGTACTTAATACGATTGTTGTTGAGTGTAAGGTACGGTGCTCAAAAATAAGCATGCTTATTTTGAGCATGCTCAAAAATCAACCGACGTACGACCAAATAAGCATGTTTATTTACTACCACGACCTGTTCACACGTGCTTTTATTGAGCAAGGCTCGAAAAAATCATGCTTTTTGCCCAAAAATAAGCACGTGTGTCAGAAGCTTAATAACGATAATGCCTGATTTACTCTCTAACAAATATTCAAAAAATTAAAAAAACTATAAATCACATGCTAAATTAGCAACTAATAACATTCATACTGTCCCATTTTTCATGTATGTTTGTATAAGTTTGAAGGACGATCTATAAAATATAATAACGTACAATAACTAAATCTTGATTCAGACAAATAAAATGACAAAAACAAACCAAAAACAGTTTTGCTAGGGACTAACCGAAGTTTAGCGAGAAGTACTTTTGAAATATTTGGTCCGGTAGTTGTGTTAGGAGAGGCTGTAGCAATCGATGTGATCGGTCTTAATGGTGCCGTGGACTGAGTGCCGCCACTTGCACCTGAGCTGCTTGAACTAGTCGGCTCCCGAGAAAGATTGCGGAGCCACTCCGGCCCAAACTTCATTGGAGTTGTGCGATCACCCATTACGTGATTACGTGAGATGCGCTTACTCGAAAACCGCAGCCGCTGAAATTAAATGTAATGGGTTGGCTAGATGTTTTTGTCGGAACATCGATTTTGATTTGATTTGTGGATTTGTGTGGTTATCAAACAGCACTATCTAGCCCCAAGCTAAGCAAAACTTGTACTGTGGGAACCAGATAACTGTACATTTTGATTGTTAATATTTATCTATTTTTACTTATCACACGAACTTTGATCGATGTTTTGATCCCACGGCCCACGACCGAAAGCAGCAGAGCAACTAACTGAGCTGTGGGGAGTTGTAGTGTTCGCGTCTTGTCACGAAATTCCAGATCGGGGCGAACTACTAGTAATATAGTACTACTATTACAAGTAGTTCGCCCCGAACTGGCTACTACTAAAACTTATCCTACTACTATTATAGTAGTAGGATACGTTTTAGTATCTAAATCGTTTGCTTAGTTTGCGAACACAAATAGGTATATTTAATTCAATTAATTACTACAGTTTACGCTCGCTGCGATTGGCTCGTGCTACAACCGCCTACTCATTCAATTGCAAATCCTCGGTCATTGCTAAGGCGGAAGCGTGCGCGCATCTACGGCCGTAATCCTATTCTTCCCACTAGGTATTATATGTATATTATTGTATGTTACTCTTCACGCCGGAACGGCTGAACGGATCTAGATGAAACTTGGCAGAGAGGTAGATTATAGTCTGGAATAGCACATAGGCTACTTTTTATCCCGTGGGAATATCGGGATTTAAATCTGCGCAGGTGAAACCGCGGGGCGCAACTAGGTAAGTACATAAATATATCCTGCGCTGCAACTTGACCCTCTGAGCCAACTTTAATGAAACATAACATTCATAATAGGTACATTTTTTAGCATTGCATATACTTTATAATGTGCTATTGCCAATTAGCGGTGCAGATTTTTATTATATCAGGAATAGCTTAAAGTAACTAAATTAATTGACCAGATAAATAATAAATATTGATGGACATTCCACACAGCACATCTCGCCCCAAATTAAGCCAAAGCTTGTGATATGGGAACCAAACGTCTATGTTCATCACAGAAATGTTTGTTCTCGGTGGGGATCGAACCCACGGCCTACAGCGTAGAAGGCAGAGCTACTACCAGCTGAGCTGTGAAGGCTGTCAGTGATTGGACGCGCGTGTAAGCTTAAGGGGCAGCATACGGCGCGCCGCTATCTCGCTCGCTCAATTGAACATTTTCGAAGATATAAAACCACTGGATATACAAAAATTTTTTTTTTGATACAAGCTAGTGTTCAGACTTAAAAATAGGATTTTATATTTTTTTTAAATTTTTATGTATGAAAACTTGCTTGGATTCAGTTTTATTTTTGCCAAACCTTTGTAATGCTATTGACCACAACTTGACCGATTGCGATTTTACTTATCTACATTCAGTGATTTTATATTTTCGAAAATGTTCAATTGTGCGAGCGAGATAGCGGCGTGCCGTATGCTGCCCCTTAACTACTTTGATTTATAGTAATTCACCTACAATGACCTACTCCCAACGAATAAATAAGGTTTGTAATTTATTCTTAGCCTAATCCTACCTCTTAGACAAACTACTGCTGATCATCAGATCTGCAGCAGGTCTGACCTGGTGGTGGTCAGATAATCAGGTCATTTATTGACCTGATTATCTGATAAAATTATGGTGATTTTCATGTCTTCACCAATGTTTGTCTCTTTAATATGTAATACTGTACCTACTTTTCATATAATTCTTTATCAGCAAAGACTCATACCTATTTTAGATCACTGTAATAATTGGACATTCAACCTATGAATAAAATTTTGCAAGATGTAGTGCAACTTTTGTTCAAAGAGTGCAACTGATACTATAAATTAATAGATTGACTTTACAATGATGCAAATAAGAGATATCAGCAAATAACTGTGCTTAGAAGAAACAAGTTGAATAGAATGATTTATTAAACACAATAGAATTCAGATTTGAATGCATTTTTTCTATGACTGCTGCAGGTAAATTGCCTATGCAATCACCTTATCATTTTGAAATGGACTTTTAGTTAGTGGTCAACAAGATGAAACTATAAGTGCATAGGTACAAATGAATACTTAAATTCAGAAAAAAAACTAAACCATAAGAATACTAAACCATAAGAATATTTGTCCATTCGAAATCTTATTTCAATAGTAACTATTTTGTTTTGAGTTACTATTGAAATAAGATATCCCGTCAAACTTGCGCACCAAAAAAAATATTCCCTCTTTTATATTTATGATAAAAATGCAAAATTTAAAAAAAAATGCAATGACAAAGCTTTGTCGCGCGACAGTAATTTGAAGGAGCCCTAAATCATTTTACGCTTATTCAATGCGTACATACATAATTATGTGTTATTGAATACCTATAAGTTGTTATAAATATGTACATCTAATTTTATATCCCTTAATCAAAACTTTCATGGTAGGTAAGTACAGTAATTGGAAAGTTCTTATTTTGTAGCAAAAACTTAGGTATTTGAGTTAGTTCATAAATATAAATTACTAGCGACCCACCCGCGCGCCCCTGCTTCGCACGGGTGCACATATTATCATGCATGTATTATACATAATATAAACCTTCCTCTTGAATCACTCTATCTATTCAAAAAAACCGCATCGAAATCCGTTGCGTAGTTTTAAAGATTTAAGCATACAAAGGGACAAGGGGACATAGGGACAGAGAAAGCGACTTTGTTTTATACTATGTAGTGATTCGCATGGGCATGTAGGCATTGCTTTAACTATAAATAGTTATATTTGAGTAACAGTTGTCATTATAAATGATGCAGGCTCCATAAATTCTAGTTAGAATTAATACATGCAGAGTGTACACCATTTTGAAGAGTGAGAAAGCTTATGAGGCAATGATTACCTGGAAAACATTTAATAACAGCAGTGTGGGAACACCACAGGAGCACCATAAAACACCTAACCAATTTGCATTTTGGATTTGGAATTTGGATCAAATGTAGATGATAAACTGTTAGGTGATTTACAGGTGCCTCAAACAAAGAAACATCAAGTAAATCCTGAGCACACTGATAGAACTGCAATAACAGTCAATGGCTTTAGCATTATGTCACGTTTGGTAGAATATTACTAAGTAACTGTTACTGTAAGTAACGTGGGATGTGACTGCTATGGCGGCTCCCAAACAAAAATTAATGTCTAAGACTGGCAACTGACTGTGCAAAAGTATCAGCAAACATGTTAAGCCATGATGACAGTCTTAAAATTCCAACACTAGTTCTCATAAAAAATTACTATCATTTAGACACATTGCCTCCTAAGTCATCTGTACACGATAAGACATCTCTAAACTTTACTTTTCTTTTTTTTTATACAACTCGCTGATGGAACAAGCAGATAGCCCACCTGATGTTATGTGGTAACCATCACCTATAAACAAAACATTGCCCCGTAGGTCACTCACAATAAAAACGTGCCCTACGATGCACTGCCCTGCGTCCATCAACTTGAGGCATACAGATGTTAAGCCTCATGTGCCTGTAATTACACCGGCAACCACACTCTTCAAACCGAAACACAGCGTTGCTGCTTGGCGGCAGAAAAAGGCGTGGTGGTAGTACTTCCCCGGACGAGACCTTCACAGAGCTCTACTACTCTTAAAAATGTTTCTAATTGCTTACCTACCCAGGGTTATATATCAGGTAAATACTGATACTCAAATTAAAATTCATGGTGGGGGAGTAAGTAAGTAAGCATTGACATCCCGCAGTGGGGTTATGGTGCATTATCCCCCTCACCCCAGCCAGCCCAGCAGCTTAAAGTAGCAGTGCAGGACATTGGGTTGGTGGCAGCAATGGTCTAGCATCCCCGTTGATGATGATGTGGACTCGATTAGCTCCTGCAGCTCCGTTTTATATCTAGCTTCCCTTGTTGCAGAGCAATGTTGCAATATTTGATACTGATTATGTATCTATGTCACTGAGTACCTACAGGTACATTAAGTTGGGGTTTCTCAATATATATTTGTCTACCCTAAACAATAACAATGCTAAAAATAATTGAACTAGGGAATGGCTGCCTCACCTTATTACCAATGTTTTGCTACCGTATTTCAATGCTTACTTTATTATTGTTGTTTGCAAACACGCACATATTTCTATATCTCATTGCTAGTGCACTAAAGTAACGCAGTGTTCATATACTGGCCCCACTGACTAACATACACAATCGCTACGCACCTACCTTCACCGTGAAATAAAATAGTTAACGGTTCGAACTTATCTCCACGCGGATAGAATTCGCGACAACACTCAAATAACACGTTGTGGTATAGCTAAACAAGGCTATAATCACAATCCACTGTGCTGAAATCTAGACGATCCAACAGTGTCCACGAACTTGAAGAGTGGCAAAATTTAGACCTAGGATATAAGTATTTATAACCAGTCAGACACCATTCAACAACTCCAAAAATATTATAAACATTATTAGATGATTGGCACCAAGAATATTGCTGAAATAAAACATATTTACCTTAAGCGCTTGAATGTTTCAGTTTGAGAGTTGTGAACACGCACGGCGACAAAGCAATATGGCCGACAAAAGTAAAAAAAGTTTGCAGTTCTCTTGGAAGTTTGGAGTAGTGATTTGAAGTCAGCCCAACCATAAATAAAATATCTATGTTTTATGTTGATGGCTGACATTCGTTCTATCTATGTTTCTATCTATCCAATGAATTATTTTGGTTTGGTTGTACCTAGGTCACATGGTAGATTTTTGGTAACAAAACTGCTACCTACTAACATTCTATCGACATACTACTGAGACACGACTGAAACGCCATTAATATCCGAGGTTGAATGTGACAATGGCAAGACATGGCTGTCGGTGTCAAGCAGTTAAGCTTTTCAAAGCTTTACGCACATAAATTAAAAGTATTGGCAGTCCAAATATATTTCAAACAATACCTAAGTTTTTTGTTGATGAAGCGTTTTAACTCAGTGGATGAATGTATGATGCCTAGCAGCATGACATCTAGCTCATCTAAATTTTATTACTTCAATGATTATTTTTATTTTGTTTTAATACCTACCTATTTTATTTTAGTACGGTCGATACACTTTACACAATCATATTTTTCTCACATTGTTATTCACACAAAATAGATAATAATACAAATTTATTTACCATAAAAAACTATTTCATACTTAAAAAACTATTTCATATTGCTGATGGTCCCGCACTAAAGCCTTTTGCGGTTTATAGTCATAATTAATGTGATATTTGTTCTCTTTTTGTGTTTTTTTAAGTAAGTAAGATAATATAATCATTATAATTTTAAAAACAATTATATACTGAATAAATTAAATTAAAATTCGGACCTCTGCCAAAAACACAACACAATAGAGCCCAAAACATAAATTGTCATTCGTCATTTTATTATACCTTAAACAAACATTCGACTGCATGCCTACTGCCTAGACCACAGAGCACGCACGCCGAATAGTTAACGAACCATAGACAACAACGAGCTAATCTAGCAAAGAGTATACAATAATCTAGATACATTAGGCGGATTCTACACGAACAGTGAATTGTGAAGTGCAACATTACGATCAATTTTAACACGTTGTTAGTCAGTCCACGTTGCTTTAACCCCTAAAAATGCGTTTGTTTACGATCCGATTTTTATTTTAAAGGCGATCCTAACACTAATATTCTCTCTTCTTCTCTTCTTTTTATGGCTCCTGTCATAGACAATCTTGCCAATGTCAAGTGATTCAGAGATTATACTCTTTGTAGTTTTTTTCTAGTCACGTCAGTCCAAAGTCGAGTCAGTCAATTGTTTTGAAGAAAATGGTGGCGGTTTCCAAAGAGTATACAATAACTTCTTTTCAAAACATTTGAAACATTTTCGGTCAAATCACGATATCACATAATACATTTTCATTCCAAATGCTTACACTTTGTGCTAAGACCACAAGTAATGTTAGTTAAAATACCACCAAAATTACAGAACACAACCCAAAATAACACTAGAAAAACAATTAAAATGAAAATGCTATGTTGCTTCGTTAGATGACAGGAAACGAATCGGCTAATACTCTCCATAAATAGTGACATGACAGGACATGACATCCAGAAAGTTCATTCTCCGCAGTCAAGTTTGGTCGAGTTTAATTAAATAAAAATAAAATAAATAAATAAATAATGCTGGACAATCCACACAGCACTATCTAGCCCCAAAGTAAGCTATTCAAAGCTTGTGTTATGGGTACTAGATAACTGATAAATTTAATACATTATATACTTACATAGATAGATATTTTTTATTATACATAGAAAACACCCAGACCATCGGAACAAATTTCTGCAGATCGTACACAAATTTGTTCCAAGGCGGGAATCGAACCCGCAACCTCTTGCGTCGCAGGCAGGCTCTCGCCCGCTGCGCCACAGAGGTCGTCAAATTTTTCGATGTCTGTATTACAGAAAAATACAAAAGCCGCGGTTTGACGTACACCGAGTGACGACGTAATGTATATGTGTGGCACATGCGTTAGCATCCCTAATAGCTGTGTGTGGCACTGAAATCGTTTATCCTATATACTAATATTATAAACGTGAATGTTTGTAAGTATTCAATATATTGTATTATCAATCAAACAAGTGAGGCTGTAGTTAAACTAATTGTATATTATCAGCGTATTACATCCATAGAACTATGAAAACCTGCGGTAATTCTACATTACAGAACCATCGCCCATAGCGATTTTTCCAAGAGTTTTTGAAGCCATCCTGCTTCTTCTTTATTTTTGTTTTGTAATCGATAGTCGTTATGTGAAATAACATCTATCGATTACAAATATCGACTCCAAGCTTATTAACTACTATTTATGTAATTGTGAAACTTATAATTAATTAACAGTATGGATGGATGGATGGATGAATGGATGGATGAATGGATGGATGTTTGTTACTCTTTCACGCCAGAACGGCTGAACAGATTCGAATGAAACTTGGCAGAGAGATACATTATAGTCTGGAATAACACAAAGGCTACTTTTTATCCTGTGGGAATGCCGGGATTTAAATCTGTGTGGGTGAAACCGTAACTAAGTACGTAATAATTCTTAGCGTAGCGTTATAAACTCTTGGACGTAGTTATTGTATACTCTTTGACTCTTGGCATATGTAATGTCAATAAAATAAGCAAGGAATTTGAATACAAGTACAAAAATAAGTCAGTCTTTTTGAGTGCGGTTATTGTACGACACAATAATGTACAGCACGATAATGAGGATCAGTCACACAACGGGAAAATCCAATTTTGACTATAACATTGCATGCGTTATAACTGTCTGAGTACACAGGTTTTTGATTTTTTTAAATCCGTCCATAAATAGCAAAGTTATTTAATATTATATCTAGCTCCCTTTCGAAACGGGCGCCGTCCGTGGCTCCCGCCCGTGGATACCTCTGACGTCAGATTACAGAGTCAACGCGCGATCGCATTCGTCCAGTACTCCATATTCGTAGTTAGTAGCGAACACCGTCGGTTATTTGAAGTTTTATGCATTTTCGGTTTATTGTTTCTGTGTTCTTTATTAATGACCAACAAATTGGAAGATGTATTTGAAAAAAGACAGTCAGATAATCTACCTAAAGTGGATTTTTTCATGGTTTTAGAATATTTAAATAATCACGTGAAGTATACCAGCGCTGAAATCCGCGTTTGGAAGCTTCAAAGGAAACCTACCTAGGTACCTACCTAATTTAATTTGTTTTAGTTAGTTCAAGCATCTGTTTTGGTAGGTACCTACTTATTTACATGGCAGTACGGAAGGTAGGTAAGTAATGTGAAAATAAACCTAGGCAGGTGGTATAAGCAGGCATGATTTATTGCGATTCAGTAAGTGCCGGCACAAAACAGATAGGTACATAAGTCAATCACTTTTCATACCTACTACGCTCGGTGGTCGCGCTAATAGCAAGCTCAGTGGTGCAGCGGTCGAGAGTCCGCCTGCGACGCAAGAGTTTGCGGGTTTGATTCTGCCTCGGAACAAATTTGTGTACGATCTGCAGAAATTTATTTCGTTGGTCTGTGTGTTTTCTATGTATAATAAAAAAATATCTATCTATGTAAGTATCGAATGTACTAAATATAATCAGTCATCTAGTACCCATAACACAAGCTTTGGGGCTTGTCTGTCTGGTAAGTTATACACGTCAACAAACTCTATATTATAGGACTAATAATATGTCCAATAAATTGATTTGTGACAGATATACAGCAAATGATAGTAACACCCAAATACGTATTTTTAATAAATTCATATCTGTTACACGGGGCTTACCGGGAATAAGATCAAAGGCCAATTAGCTTTTTTAAAGCTTAATTAATAATGTTCAACATATAAATGGAACAAAATATTAATTTGTGACACATTTACCCCACATAGTAATATGGCCCAAATGAGCATTTTTAATAAATTCATAACTTCGAGCGTGGACGGTCCCGGACCATGGTTAAAGTTGCTTCCTTACATGTTGGTTTATAATACCTATAAGTTTCATCCCGACCGAGCGGGAACGAAAGGAGTTACGAGTAAAACAAAATCCATTTTCATACATTTCAAATCTATAAACCCATTTTTTTATACTTTTTATTAAAAAAAAAGTCAGGTGGCTACTATATTATAACATGTTTTTGTGTTTCTAACCAAACTGCTTACTCAAAACATGACAAAAAACGAAACTTTTTTTTTCTAAATTCCTATGATACGGACATCGAAATTATCGACCACTGTGCGCCGGCGCCGCCGCGCGCCTTTTTAATTAATGTAGAAGCCTTTAAAAATAATCAACAGTGAAAAAAAAATAAAAGTAGGATGAAACTCATTGGAAAAGGTGGAGAATATTTTAAAAATTAAAGGAAAAATAATTTCTAAAAAAAAATTCTTGCGTTTCCTGCGTATCCTATCTAATCCTAAGTACTATCCTACTAATATTATAAATGCGAAAGGTTTTTATGTACATATGTATGGATGGATGGATGGGTGGATGTTTTTTACTCTTTAACTCCAGAACGGCTGAACGGATCTTACTGAAAATTGGCACAGAGATTTATTAAATAGTCTGGAATAACACTTGCTACTTTTTAGCCCGTGGGAATACAAGAATTTAAAAGTACGCGGGTGAAACCGCAGGGCTCTACTAGTATTATAAACGCAAGAGTTCGTATGGATGGATGGATGGACTTTCTTTTCACGCCGAAACGGCTGAACGGATCTGGATGAAACGTGGCAGAGGGTACCTACTAGCAGGATGGCAGGGAATAAATAGTAGACACAAGTAGGTATTCCTTAACTTATTTATTTAATACTGTAACGAAACAACCACAGGTAGTAATTTAAACAGTAGGTAGACTTACCTATTAGCTCGTATAGATACCCGACCAACCTACCTACAACACGGATTGAATTTGCCCAACTACTCACACTATTGGCTACAATTTCGGAACATAGGTTACCTACCTACCTATAGAATGTAGGTTTAAGTTTACCTATTAGGCAGTAGGTAATTTCGGAATACACAATTCATAATGCCTAAACCTACCCACCTACAAATACCATAGGTAGTATAGGACTATGTAGGTAGGTTTTAAGATTACCTAGGTAGGTTACTACTATGAATTACTACGTATCTATGTACGTATACTTTATATTTTTTAGTTTGCAGAATAAGATAACTAAATTGTAGCAGAGCTGGCTCCGCTTGTGGTCCATTAGATCGAAGGTCCTACCTACGTGTAGGTAGTAGGTATGTTTACGTATGTAAGTAGGTAGGTACAGGTATAGGTACCTACTATTCATCTGAGTAGTACCTAATAGATTTACCTAGGCCTGGTACTAATTGTAGGTACCTTACCTACCCATTTCTAACAGTAACTATCAAACACTAACATTCAGCTTTTATCCGAACCGGATAATAACCGGATTTTTACCGGGCGGGATCATTCCTCGCAGATCTTTTTTTGCTACCATTTCACGCTTGAGCTGTCCATAATACCTAGTCTAGATCCGTGGGTACTAGAGCGACCTTCGCCCATCTATAGATTGAAAGTATTTTTAATATCAAATTTATAGTATTAGAAGAGCACCGGTGGTCTAGTGGGAGTGACCCCGCCTTCCGATCGTAAGGTCGCAGGTTCGAATCCGGTCGTGCACCAATGGATTTTTCTATCGAAAAATTTATGTGCGCAATGCCAGTGCTCTTAAACGGTGAAGGAAAACATCGTGAGGAAACCAGTTAGTATTCTAACAGCGGCGATGGGCTTGCAACCTGTCACGTATGGAATACTAACTACTGCAAAATGTGGGTATGTGCCAAATGTAATGTTTGGACGTACCTCTGACTAACCCCCTTAGACATCCTCAAAGAATCTTGAATTAGTACCTACTTGGTACTAGGAGATCTGAAGGGATATCTACCGTGCCTGGGGATCAAAGTCGTGAAGCTGTTTCAGTTTTCAGTTTAGTATTAGAAAATATACCTACATAAGCAGTAAAAAATGTAAGTATAAGACTAAAAATATAATTGATTTTTTTAATTTATGTTTATAATTTCATAATCAGGCCGGGACCCGACCTGATTATGAAATTAGAAAAAAAAAACCGGGCCGCCGGGTTTTTTTTTCGACAACCCTCTCGAGATATATTTTCCAATAATGTATATTAATGTAACATAAAAACTTTTCATATAATATCAGATGTGAAGGTCTTTCTAGTATGGATCCTCTACTAACAGGTACAAGATCTGTTATTTTTACCATTAAAATTAACTATTAACCCTAAAAGGAACATAAGGGCAGCCCCGACTTAGTCTTTGCAAACTGTATCAACTAACTGCAGTCTGAAATGACCTAACCAGCATTTTGAAGATATAAAATGACTGAAGATAGTTCTGAAAAATCGCAAACATCCAAGTTTCGGACAATAATTAAGCGTTTAGCAAAGCTTCAGCATAAATACCATTTTGATTCAAACTTTCCTACATAAACTGCCACTTTTAAAGTACCTGTGAATTAATTTCTCCAAAATATTTCATTGTGCACTTTGTCACTTTAGTATTTTTATTTTAACATCTTCAAGAATGAGAAATGTGTGACGGAGGAGTACCTAGTTGGACTAACTACTATTTTTGGAACCGCTGCAGAGTGAGACACATACAATACATAAGTCGACGCAGCCCTTTAAATTATTACTACAAAAATCATTATCAAAACATTCAGTGTGATCATAGGATACAATACCTAAGTACCTATAGTAAAATTTTGTAGAAACAAAGAAGATAGGTCCCTAGGTAGGTATTTATTTTAGACAAATGTTCCACAATAGAAAATGTTTGGTACCTACGCACAAAAAGCAGCCTGTTTGTGTTACATAAAGTTGAATGAACAAATGAATAATCCGAAGTTCTTCATAGATGTGTGTGCATGCTTATAGTTAGGTACAGATATTATTTTAAATGCTTGGTTTAAACATTATTATAAAAGCTCGATATGAACATCTAAGACTACCTACTCTACTCAAGCAGTTTTTTTGGTATGGAAATGCCATATTTTTTTATCGTGACAACAACAATGGAACGTGGCCCTATTTCTATCGGAACTCTGCTTTTCCGAGAGCTGTAAATACCTCCCCGTGGAGTTGGGACTTGTTTGCGAAATGCGAACTCTGCTAGAAATACTATAAAAGTGGGTACCGATATTATTAAAAGAGATATTTATCGTTCGCGGAAGCAGCGTTCTGATGAAATAAAGCATCGATCTTTAATTTCATTACAAAATGCTCAGGACTTTAAGTTCATAAACCTTGAAGTACCTTTAAAGGTAGATCTATCAAAACATCAAAATATATAGAACATTGTCTGTCTTTTTTATTAAAAATAATAATGTAACGTATCACATTTCGATAATACACTAGAAAAAATTCTCACATTTGGTAAATCTACAACAAATCACATAGCTACATACATCTAAACATTCAGGGATTAGGAGATTTCAATAAAACAGTGTATATAAAATAGAAAAAACCCTATTCCAAATGAGGTTTTTCAAATATGATTAGTACCCTAATAACAAATAGGATGTTAAGATAGGTATATAATTTAGTTAGTGACAAAATTATACAATGACATAGGTACTTTCAAAAAAATCTCAAATAATAGTGTTTGAAAACTCAATCGGTAGTTGCGGGTAAAACATCAGTAAGTAGGTAGGTATAAAAATGATAAAAGCAAAATAAAACTTATGAGCTAAAACTATCCTAACAATATATTGAGACTTAATTTAAAGGTTAATAATTGGGACTGATCGTCGTAACGTTAAGAGACGGAGTGCTGGTATCTCCCTTGATGATATCAAGGATGCTTACGTAAGAACCAGTCAGGAAGCCGAGGATTCCGAAACAGATCAGGAAGCAATTCTTCCAGAGAATCCAATTAAAGCGGCCGAGGCCGTTTGGCTTGTCCCAATAGGTAACCGTTTCAATGACAGACGGGAAGATCAGGCCCAAGAATGACAAGCAAACGGCACCCACGAGGGAGATGAAAGGTCCAAGATCAGGAATGGCAATAGCAATGCAAACAGTCATGATGATGATTGCAATTCTGATGCTGTACTCGGCCAGGTTTTTCTTGGCTCCGAACCAGTGGCGCACGTTCTTCCAGATGATTTCCATTGGCACGTAGAACTGAAGACTGTACGTGAAGAATATGGCGACGGCGATCATGAGTTTTACACTCTGCCCCAATCTGAAAAAAAATATTATTAGTAATTTAATATTACAGGAAAAAACACAATAAACTGCCTACCAATATGTGCTACGAGGAAGGGACTTAGGTATGCAAAGTAGGTAGGTACCTCAACCTACCTACTTAACCTAAGCGGTAGGTACCTTTATAAGTCGACTAATTCTTTAGGAATTTTGCTTAGAAATACTCACTTATGCGTTTGTGGTAAGTTCAAGGTGATGCTGTCTTCAGTTAGGTTTCCGTACTGAAGATATCCAAAGAATCCAGTAAAGGCATACAGGGACACGACGAAGAACATTCCAAAGTTCAAAACCCCGGGGCATCCGATGAAGTGAGTAGGGGTCTTCATGTTGTTCTCCAGAGGCATGACGACGCCGATGCCTTCCAAAGCGAAAATGGCAGTTCCGAAGAATGTGGGCAAGCGCGCAAATCCACCGAACGAATCTCTCTCACTCACGCTGGGCATGTCTTGAAACAAAAAGTAGTAGGTGATCCCAATCCCCACTCCTACCAGTATATTCGCAATCATGGAGAAAGGAGCGAGGTATTTGAGGTTCCGAATAAGATTCATCGCTATTAGCAACGGCAGTAGACTGGCCATGTAAATGCGGACGTCGATGTCATGCCAATCGGAGCCTATCGTGTAGTTATCCACAACTTGCTTCACATTCTTGGCAACGAACAGGATGTACACGCAGCAGCAGCCCAGGAGATCGATAACCAGGAACCAGTTGACCATAGCCCTGAAACAAGTGAATTCTAAGGTTAATCTGTAGTAGGAAATGTTACGGCATTGCGCTCGTAGCCAATAGCATCTGGCTACTACTGCGTTTGGCTTAGTTGCTGTTTATTTATACGATCATGATCGATTCCATGTTTTACTGCTGAATTAGTAAGTTAGCCCTTCAATCTTCTGCTACAGCTGTAGTCGTCATTACAGCTTGTAGAATCGATAATTGTGATAGGGGATTTCTAAGTCGTTTCACAGATGTATTCAACACAATTGTAGGCGTCGATTGTAACGACAATTAATTGTATTTTCATCAGTATTAACCAAATCAAATTGAAAAATTAATATAGTCATTGTCGAATAGGTTCAGTTCCCTCTCTAGTGAAGTCTCTTACGATTTGACAGCAAAACGCACAATCATGAATCCTATTGAAAATGAATCAAGTCTTACTGTAAAAACTTACTTAGCCAGCCTGGAGAACTTATGCACAGCGGGAGGTCCAGATAAGAAAGCCGCCTCAGCAGTTTCAGCAAATCCAAGTGATGGTTTCTGTATCCGCCTGCAGAGCTCGTGGGCAGTCTTCACCAGGATGTGAACGCAGTACGTGCAGATGCCACCGATGGCAAAGGTAGCAACTAGGCCGAAAAACAGACCAGCGTTCTTGAAAGCCATGGGCATAGCCAGGATTCCACTGCCCAAAGAGCCTTTCAGCAAGTGGATGAGGGTATCCATATCGCTAAAACAATTAATTAAAGTTTATTTAACCTAGTGTCGTAGGAGTTGTAGAGGTCATGTGTAACTTGGTCCTAGAGCCGTTTATAGGGGTCTAATATTATTTTGTTAATAATTTTTCACATCTATCTAAGTTGCTCCACAATTTTAGACCAGACATATTCAATGTTTTTAGTTTTTTTTCTTCTATTTATAACTGATAGATATCTTTTCCGTATATGGATGTCGATTTAAAAATTACGCTACTTACGAAGTGGGATGAGCCAGCTTCCTATGCTCGAAGGGGTTGTAGTCCTCGTCAGCCTCAATATCCCGCCCTGGAATTTCCATAAGAGGCAGAGTAGATCCTGCTTGTTGTTCAACTGGGATCTCATTTGGGTCAACTTTATACCTGCAAAACATTGCCAAACACTGTTATAGACATTAAATATACGGACACAAAACTACGACTAAAGTAAAGTAGGTAGGTTAGAAGTGAGTGGATTTAAAAGTGTAGTAAAAATCACGAAAAGCACAAAATGTAATGTGATGATGTGATAACGGTACCGGTCGAGAAAAGCGCCACATTTCAAGCTCTAATGTGATAGGTTCGCGGTGTGAGATGTGTCGCGCATGGGTGGAACTTTTACCCCTAGATCATAATGTGGCATGACTACGTGACTCGCGAAATGTAAGTTAACTTTACAGGAAGTAGCTAGGAAGTAGTAGGTTAACTGCATTTACTATGTGTGAGTGTCGTTGTGTAGAGTGTGATACATTCATTATGGTCTCCAAAACAATATACAAAATAATAACATATTTTGCTTTGCGTGACACTCTGGTAAGACTCGGCATTTACAAACGGTTGGCTCACACGCTAAATTCGATACAGCTTTACGGAATACGAAACCGTTTATGGGTTAGATTTGGTAGGAATATTGTAATAAACCCTAATACAAGAATCTTTCAGAGGTAGGTGGTACTAGGTAGGTAGGTACATGGGCTCCAATCTTTTTTCTATGAGTTGATGCATAAAGCTAGATCAAATTTGTACAAAAGTAGCGTGCTT
Source organism: Plemyria rubiginata (assembly GCA_963576535.1). Classification (NCBI taxonomy): domain Eukaryota; kingdom Metazoa; phylum Arthropoda; class Insecta; order Lepidoptera; family Geometridae; genus Plemyria; species Plemyria rubiginata. Next base: position 3,168,117 of record OY754905.1, read on the forward strand.
CGGGCCAATCCCGAGCCTGAACAGAGATGACACTGGCCGCGCGGGAGAAGGCCCCGGCCAGAGCCCGGCAGAGGCGCTTCCCCCACGCTGGTTTTATCTTTTAACCATTACCAAACAATGCAAATAATAAATTATACAAAAAAGAAACCATAAAAATGAAATGATGTACCGGTGTATGAGTCCATTGCAAGATGATCAAGGTCGTCGAACGACTTTAACCTCGTGGAAGCAGCTCGCGTCTTCCCGGATCGTCTCCGTAGCGGGGCGAGCTTTTAGCTCGTTATAAGGAGCGAGTACTTAACAGTCAACATACAATATAAAAATACCACGGCATAATATAAGGTTTCAGTAAGTATGTTCAGAGAGCGGCGCTGGACCGTATCAGGCCCACGCCACGCCTCGTAGCCAGCCGAACGCCGGCTTATATTGATAAACGACAATAAACTTGAGAAATTATACTACGTATCTTTTCTTTGAATTTCCTGTTGAACAAAAATGCCAAAATTATATTAGTTTACGACAAATCTGTTTAGTTTAAAATATAATTCAATTTGCTGAATAATAGACAATGACGAAGATGTGAAACATGCTCTATGTTGATTTTAATTTACTAAGCAAATAAATAAAATTCTAATCTGAATGATATCCATTATTATACTGATGTAAATTATTAACAACACACAGTGGACATCTAAAGCTGGGTAGTAGGCATCTGACAGCTTACAATGGATAGAAACATTTTAACTTACTTGACCATAACGACGTCTGATAAATCATTTCTGACTCCTTTTTTCTTAGGGTCATATTCGGCTATCATAGGCCGCAATTGAGGCTTCTGAAAATAAAAGAAAAATAAAATTAGGATCGAGTTTTACAAAATACATGGGTAGGTATAACAATATTTCGCTCTAAAACGATAAAATTATGTCTACGAATAAAATTTATTCGTAGGTCTACGCGGTATTCCCGCGCACAATTCGGCCTAAATAATGACGTTTTACTGACGTCACATCTGGCAACCGACGCAGGACAGGGGCTTGGTAGTCCGCCACGTAGCTGCGTAGGTACATACTAGGTATTTTAGGAAATCATAAATATCCAGCGAACCCGTGCATCGAGACGTATAGGTACAATACGTCTCTCAATGCACGGGTTCGCTGGATGGAGGTACTTCTAAATCCAGGGTACTTCTAATTCCACCTACTATAATAACGCATAACGCACATCACATAACCTCCTATGTGATGTGCGTTGTGCGTTATTATCAACATTTCTACATATTCATAATGTCTTAAATATAAAGAGGGACCAATTAAGTATGTACCGGTGTAATACGAGATTATATACTACTAAGTCTATTAAAATGTATTTCGGATTTCATAGGTACAACCTATTTTGCTATTTACATTAGGTACCTACCTACCTGCTACTAGGTTTGCAACTTCAGCTGCATTTTTTTTAATTTATTTAGTAGACTGTTCATACATCATCATCTGACTGATCATCGATCGATGGTAGAATGGATTAGTCGACGACGATCGATGGTTCCTACCATACCAATCCGATTGGTATTGGTATAGGTGGTCCTTCCATGTCCGCTCGCGTTGACTTCGCGCTACCCGCGCTGCGTCAGTGTCCAGGCTAATGGTAAGCACACGTTGCTGGCAACCACAGATCCGGCTACGCTGCCGCGGTCATATGTCCGGCCACATTTCCGTCCACACGAATGGCAGCGGGAATGTTTAAATGTAAACGCGGTAAAGATGGAAGGCATGACACTACCGCTAGACTACCAGTGCTTTCTTGGATGAAACTTGCCTGATAGCATGTAGTTTGGATACTGGTAGAGAAAACTATTGGTACCTATCACGCGACGCGACGCGACGCAGCGCCGCATACTGACGCTAGTCCACCATATAGGTAAGCTTTAAAATTTATGAAAGTAGCATTTCGTTTCCCATATCGCAAGATCTGCTTCGTCGCCATAAAGGGGTGTCGCACAACTTCTCATTTAAATAAATGAATCATGGATTTCTTTAGGGGCATGCAACCTGCAGCCTGGTTCCCCTAATTTTATTCATGATAATGGCAAGGTATTTGCACCAGCCATGCGAGTTTAAGCCCTATATGATTCCTATGAATAGCCAAAATCGTTTCACAGCCGCGAGTGGCCACTGCTTGCCAACAACGAGCGATTGTTCTGAACAGGATAAAACCGGTTTCAATTTTGAACGATAAATCAAGAGGATATTGCTGGTCAGTTATAAAACAAGTCGTAATAATAAATTGCTTTGGAAAATAAATCGGACCAAGACAAGTCCAGGCGGTGAGTCAATTTATGTTAGGAAACGTACGTTTTCTCATTGATATGACTGATTGCAGGATTGTTACTCGACAGATGGAGTGGAGACGGTCTGATAAGACCCTTAGTGGCATGGTAACATCGAGCAGCAACAATCACCGTAGCCTGTTTTTAAGTGAAACCTCAGATTACAGCCTTCTTTTTAGGAAAACTAAGGTACCAAATTGATTCAAGCACAAAAGCTAATCAAAGGCGCACACCAAGCTAGGGAGACAGCTTTGATTGTTGGTTGTTGTTTGCAATCAAAGCGAGCTAATTTAAGAGTAGAGTACCTAGAGTCCTAGAGTAAGAGTTTACAATACGACCGACGTTGACAGAATCAGAAGATTGCGGATTGTCGGTGGAGATACCTTAAAGTTAATTATTTCTATGCTGGAACGGACCACCTATTAGTACCTACACCTAGACTTCTTCAGATTGGCTACAATGATGGCGTACTTACCTAGGTATTTATAACAAATTTCTATAAGTGGCTACAAACGCAAGCAAGGTTACGCAAGTGTATTATACTGAACAACAATAGTAGTTTTGGTGACGTGTTCATACCCAAAGCCATCGAGTGATCAATGCTCACCGCATTCCGGTCCACAATGAAATATTGTCGGTCCTACAGATTATACAAAATTTTAAATTTAATAATCTTAAAAATATTTATTTAAAACTTAAATGTCCAACGCGTTAAATATAGAAAGTAAGATAATGACTAACGTAATTGCACATATATACCAAGAAGTACCTGCGACTTTAGGAAAAAGTTAGTTCTGTTTTTGATATGATTACCTAATGACAGGCAGGTACATTATACAATGATCGATAACGCTGTGATGCCTGTGTCCACTTTATGCCAAGTGTGGATGGAACTTATTTATGAAATCGTATGCCATTATTAGGTTTAACAACAAATACCTATAAAATCAAAACCTAAATAAATATCATCCATCCCAGATAATATCATATCATATAGATATGTAATCTTTCAAATTTATATAATGAGCCTGCAAGAGCTTTAACAAATAGTCACTTTTGGCTTTAGGTACATATGCCTGCAATGTTCAGTTGAGAAGAAATATTTGCTGGTAGGCTCAGTGGAGGGAGAGCCATACATATTTGTGAAAGTTTTTCAAATCACCATTTGTCAAGTTTCTCTACTGCTCGTTTAGCACCAATCTGTTGGTGTGGGAAAGCCTTAGCGCGTATCGGGATCAACCTGGAGTAGTATTAGAAAATGGCCGTCGTCACCACGGAGACGTTGAAACGTTCTCTGGACTGGAAACCCTGGACATCCTCGTTGCATGTGTGAAAATGTTAGAACAGGAATAGAGCAAAGAACCCAGTGAAAGACGGTGATCAGGTCAGGTAGATATATTCACTGGAAAGCATGATACTACTATGCATAAGCGTAACTTATTTATGTCATCTATCCGTGATCTCCATCACGAGTGATAAAACGTGTTAATATTTGCGACAAACAGTAGCAACTACGTCCACATTTGAAGCACGATTTCTTTAATCAGATGGGTGTGATCGTTCCATACAAAGAATTGAGAATTGTCTTCATGTCACGATGTTCTAACAACAACCTTGGTGATATACCCTAAGAACGCTGAAAAACAGTGGAGGGGATGTGTTTGCGCATACAAAATACTCGCGCCATCATACCCCCTCGCCCTCCTTCCAGGGTTATTTTTGCGTGAAGCGAACTATATCATCTGTAAAATGCCAAACCAGAGTTAAACAAAGTCTAAAAAAATGGTTTAAACTTTGATTAATTGTGGCGCTGGTATTTTTTTTTTATAAACTGACTCCGTGTGTGTGTATTTCCTTCACAGAACAAGCTGAGCGTTAATACGCTAGGGTATCCACGAGCTGAAATAAATAGCCTACCTTAAGGTTTCGGCGACAGCGGCTCGCAATTTCGAGGTACGATTGGCTATTATTTCATTTTATTTCATTTCGGGGAGGTTGTTTGAAAGAATAACTCTAAAGTGACACGCATAAATACTGTTCGAACACGTATGTTTGGTCTTACGTTTACCTAATACCAAAATGATTTCTGACTCAAGCACATTTCCCTTATATTATTGTATTATTTGTGTTCGAACAGTATTTATGCGTGTCACTTTAGAGTTATTCTTTCAAACAACCTCCCCGAAATGAAATAAAATTAAATAATAGCCAATCGCACCTCGAAATTGCGAGCCGCTGTCGCCGGACCCTTAAACATGCCTATTCACAACTGTTAAAAATATTGACAGCCACACCTCTTAGTTTGAGTTCTATCACCGTAAATCCACCTTAAGAGGTGTTAATAAAACACTTTATATAGCTCGATCACGACACTACGACGCAGTATACAGCACGCGTAAATTGAAAATCATTTAATTTGGTCGCGACCCTCGTCAGAATGGAATCCCTGGATTCACATGTTCGTATAAATATCACGGATGACATTTCTATCAACTTTGAAATGAAAAAAAAACTTATGGTAACATAACTACAATAGTTAGACGTGTAGAGCATTTCTGTATTTATAAGACTACAGTTTCCGCAACACATGCGATGATAGACATTTTTCTTTACTCAGGGATAATGTAGCATTCTAATTGTGAAAGAATATTTAATTTTGAAACTGGACCAGTTTTTGAGTTTATATTCATTACAAAAATACAGTTTTTTAATATTTTCTTTTACCTAAATGATGTGATATTGTTTACGTTATCTCAAATTCAGGGGCTCATAATTGATTGTATTTTTTTTTTCTTGGCATCCTTCCAACGCCTTGAATTAGAAAACTCGTGTAGTAGTGCATTGACCCACGTGAAATTCGCACCAACACACGTCCTGTAATCAGTATATTCCTTGGCTCAATTGAATTGAAGGGCAAACCTTACAAAATGAGTCCGGATCACGACAATTTATCACTTAAAAATCAGCGATCCAGTGGGGGGCTAAAATAAAACTAAGCAAATCCTTGATCATGACCAGTCATGCGAGATTTCCGAGTCGCACGGCTAACCAAGACTCACTGCTAAATTCGTTGGGATTTCATCTAAAAAAAAGTTGTTACAACTTTTTTTTAGATGAAATCCCAACGAATTCGGTCGAGTCGGTCATTTGATGGGTTTTTTTCCCAATAAATCAGTTACAACGTGCCACATTGGATGTGACTTGGGTCGTTGAGTTCCCAGCAATGCCGAAATTTCAGTAGAAATTCTTATAACTTGCACTTTGGCTTCATAACTTTCGACATCCTACGCATCGCGTGGGTCGCAAAGTTTTTGTACGTACCTAAGTAGCTAGCATTATAAAACGAGATTCCACAAGCTTTGGAAAAGATTCAAGAATCAATTTAGCACAGCACCTCCATCATGGTATACATCATCACTGTTGTATACAATGTGATTTTTTTTATTATCTTCTCCATATTTTCGCGGCTGCCAAATAAAACACGTGATTATACTCGCTGCATTTTTTGTCAGTCATAAGTTATGGTCAAACGTACCACGGAATTCGTACCGTAATAAAGCTCAGTTGAATCCAACAAAATTATAAATACTTCATAATCTTAGGTTGAATCACATACAGAAGGTTCACTCTGACGTCACGTCTCAAAACTAAATTAATCTAGGTGCCAGAAGCTTGGGCAAGTATACGCAGGAAAAAATATTGTTGAGTGACATAAAAACAGAGAAGAGCCTACCATAAAGTATTATCATCACTACATATGTAGTATAAAACAGTCGCTTTTTGGAATGTGGATCTGTAACAGTGAGGCTGATCCCAGCGCCTCGTGGTACTGGTATTGTGTCTGCACCTGTACCCAAGAAGCTGCTGCAGATGGCTGGTGTCCAGGACTGCTACACCTCAGCTCGTGGCTCTACTGGTACCCTGGGCAACTTTGCAAAGGCTACCTATGCTGCTATTGCCCACTTGACACCTGACTTGTGGAGAGACATCCCCCTGACCAAGTCTCCTTACTCTGAATTCAAGGCATAAGACAGTTTACATTGAAAAAAAAAAATTAAACAATCTTTAATTTAATTTTTCTGTCCCTATATATGTCCCCATGCCCCTTTGTATGCTTAAATCTTTAAAACTACCCAACGGATTTTGATGTGGTTTTTTTTAATAGATAAAGTGATTCAAGAGGAAGGTTTATATGTATAATACATGCATATGGGCACCCGTGCGAAGCAGGGGCGCGCGGGCGGGTCGCTAGTAATTTTATAAAGTACCGAACCGAACTACAGTCTTTATTGGTTTGCGTTTGGAATTTCTTCTACATGAAATGATTAAATCTGGTGATTTAATATCCGAGGGTTCGTTTCGCTTTTTACCTATGTAGTCTGTGCATTTTTTTTGTGCCTACAACAACATATCTAGCAATATTTCTGACTATATGAAAGATATTTACACTAAGTTACATATTGGTGTTCCTGTTGGAGTTGGAATAGACAAAAGCCTTTAAAACTCCCACTAAAAGCATCTAGACTTCGTACAGTTAAACTAAGTGGCTTGGCAGACGGCTAGGTATCAATATCAGGGATTATATTTAGCAGCACAAAATCTCGTCATGTTTCTTAACACAGGATGTAATTCATATGAGGATACAGCGGTGCCAGTTTAAACCAATAGTAGCTGTACCTTGCAGTGTTTGGTACCTACATCATACCTAATACATAAGACATTTATCATCCTATTAAATTCAAAATATATTTAATCAGTTGAATCTCTTTGAAACGTTTTAAAGCTGGTTAATCGCGCAACCATGCCTAGATGAACAGGCAAAAAACTTTCGGCTCGGTTCCTACCGTGTTTTTGTTAAATCATTGTTACAATTATTATAATAATATTAAATAAATAAATAAATAATGCTGGACAATCCATGCAGCACCATCTAGCCCCAAAGTAAGCTACTCAAAGCTTGTGTTATGGGTCAGATGACTGATATACTTAATACATTATATACTAATATAGATATTTTTACTATACATAAACACATATTATAGTCTAATATAATCCTATACTACTAATATTATAAATGCGAAAGTTTGTAAGTATGGATGGATGGATGTTTGTTACTCTATAACTCCGGATCTTGGTGAAAATTGGCACAGAGATATATTATAGTCTGGAATAACACATAGGCTACTTTTTATCCCGTGGGAATACCGAGATTTAAAACTACGCGGGTGAAACCGCAGGGCGCTACTAGTTAGACTATAATATTATTAAATATTGCACATAACATTATGTACTGAAATGCAACATCCGACGGCATCTTCAAAGATAAGTTAAAAAAGCTATTAATAGAAAAAGCATATTATTCGGTCAGCGAATTTATATGCAGCTGATAATATATAATATAGTAATAATGTAAAATAATATTGAATGTTTAGTATGTAATGTAATATTATTTAAAATTCCACCATGACTTGTAAACTGTTCTTATCAATAAAGTATCTGTACCTATCTGTACTCCCCGTGATTTTATTGTTTAGGATAAAGCTACTAGGCCCGTACCACCATCTCTTGAAGCATTCTTATTTAAATATTACTTAAATGCAGTTTAGGGCATTGACATAAAAGTAATATTGAAATAAGAATGCTTCAAGAGATGGTGGTACGGGCCCTGAGCTGTAACGTAAGGGCTAGACAAAGATAAAGATAAAGATGCTTATTGTTTATGGAAAACTACCCCGCGTTCCGAAATACGCTATAACCGATTTGAGCGCTCACAAACCCGTACCGAATTAGCGTGAGCGCGATAACGATGACCCATGAAACGTCATAGATGACGTCATGACATGCGCCATCTTGCGATTACGCCGACCATGCCATATTCTAATATCACTGTGAGCGCTGTCAAAAATGACAGTTGTGCATTTGTGTTTTGTTGTTATTTGTGATGAGATTACATGTTTTCAGTCGCATTATAGTCGTTATAGGGTATAATTATGTTCTGCGATCATAAAATAACAAATCCAGAAAATATCCAAGCAGTCCCAGTTTGTTACACTGGGTTTGAGGTTATGATTCCTAGGATGTTTCTGTGAGTGCGTTTACGAGCGTTCCGAATTGTTGACAGCTCTGAGCTGTCATAATCGCAATATCTAATTCGGAACGCCTGTGAGGTGATGTGAGCGCTGTGATCGATTATAGCCCTTTCGGAATGCGGCCCTAGGTACATTGGTGTTAGGGGTTGTCAGCTGGAGTAGAAAATAAACAACTTGAAGTGCTAATGTGTTCTGATAATGATGAAGTCAAACCAATGATCAACGAATGGCACTAGTGCACAATGTTAGCAGCCTGAAGGAACAATGGAGTAGTCAGACTGAATAGCTACGGCGGCCTTGGGATACCGGAAACTAATTTAATGACATAAATAATCTTCCATAGATTTTTATATCTACAGTAATTTTCTTAGTTATATCAGTGAATAGGTAAGTAGGTAGTCGACAGTTATGTGTAGTGTAAGTAAAACGAAGTAATAAATATCGATTGCAAAATAAGAACGTGAGTAAACTAGGTTTACTTACCTACGTCTATAATTTTTACAAACATAGCGGAAATGAAAGTAGGTAGAAGTTTCCTTACATAGTGAAATTAAATTACCTATTATTTTGCTCATAAAAGATAAGATTGACAATGCAGTAAGTAGGTATGTGCATCACGTTTTTATTCATTGAATGTGCTCAACGTTCAAAAACATGGGTGTACGTACTCATTTTGATGTAATAATCAACAAAATTACGCTTTGAATATAATTGACCGAGCGAGCAAAGCGTCTCAGTTTCCACATTGGCCAAAAATGCGTTTGTCCGGATGTCTGTCTGTCTGTCTGTCTGTTCTCCTCTACAGGTCGCATATTTCAACCGATCTGGACGAAACTTGGTACACAGGTTATATGACTTATTAGATTTTTTTGTCGGAGGGGATTTTTGATTGGAGGTGTACTTCCCCCAAAAAAAGGGCAAAAAGGGGGCTATTTGATATACTGGATATCTCCACCAAATGAGATCCGATTTCGATTATTCTTTTTTTATTTGAAAGGTAGTATCTATAAGTTGGTCTCATAAAAGTTTGGCGAAGATCTGATAAGGATCTTCATCATGATGAACAGGATAGCTCATCAAACAATCGATGGTTTTCAATCAAATTTGAGAGAAACACAAAGGACCTCATTCTACACAAGATGATGCAAAAAAAATCAAAAAGATCAAAAAAATCACAAAACGGAAAATGCACTTGCACATTACATTCCTCAAATAGCTCACTTTTAGTATGCTCGCGAGGTCTACAGCTCCCAGAGCCACTAGTAATAATAACATTTCAATACTTTACAAAAAGAAGTAGAAGAGAAAGAGTAGAAAATTGTATACCTCTATGCCTATTGACATTTTGGATTCATTCTGTACAATCTCCTAGTGACTAGAAGACTCCGTGATTTTATTGCTGTGCTCAAATTACTACGACCACTGCAGTGAAATTAAGTCGACCGTCATCTGTTTCGTGTCATTGTTGGCATAGAGGTAGGTGGTTGTCACTTCCTGACAGCCAAGGTCATACCGATCATGGCTGAATGAGAATCATCTATGTGGGGAACTTCTTTACCATCGTATTTTTTATACTTTGTGTACTCGTCTAGCACAGACACTGACACTGTGAAATAGCATTAGTCAGCATTACACTGTGTAATAGTGCCGACAATCCGTGTTAATTAATTCTATCTTATTACCTAATTAAATATTAAAAAAGCTCATAAACTCTAGGTAGGTTCCTACTGTAGAAGTGTAGACACCTAATGTTCAAGACGCTATAGTTTCAAATACTAAGTTATAGTTTCAAATTATTCGCTTTGGCTGCAGGTTTGTTTATGTTTACGAACAAAAAACGACAGCATAAACAAAATCTGAATTCCAATTGGAAACAAGATTCAAATTTCATGTATTCTTTAGAACTACGCCGAAAGTCATTGCCTAGAATTACGATGGATTTATTATTCTAATAATTTTATGTGCGCATTGATTGTGCTCTCGAATGGATAAGGAATGAGTATTAGAGGCAGTTTGAAAGTGGCGCCAGTGACTGAAAAAATGAGGAGTAATACGTTAGGCGTGGTGGCATGTTATGCGAAGGGAAGAATGTCATGTAACGAGAAGAATGCTAGGGATGAATGTGGATGGACATAGAAGTAGAAGCAGGCCAAAGAAAAGATGGATGGACTGTGTGAAAGATGACATGAGTATGAAAGGCTGATAGAGGAAGGATGACGGCTGATAGAGGACAGTGGACAGCAAAAACCTGTTATGCCGACTCCACATGAAGTGGGATAAGGGCAGGAAAATTATGAATGACTAGCTGCGCCCCGCGGTTTCAACCGCGCATTTTTAAATCCCGGTATTCCCACGGGATAAAAAGTAGCCTATGTGTTATTCCAGACTATAATATATCTCTCTGCCAAGTTTCATTCAGATCCGTTCAGCCGCCGTTACGGCGTGAAAGAGTAACAAACATCCATCCATCCATCCATCCATCCATCCATCCATCCATCCATCCATCCATCCATCCATCCATCCATCCACCCATCCATCCATCCATCCATCCATCCATCCAGCCATCCATTCATCCATCCATCCATCCACCCATCCATCCATCCATCCATCCATCCAGCCATCCATTCATCCATCCATCCATCCATCCATCCATCCATACTTACATCCTTTCGCATTTATAATATTAGTACAGATGATGATTGTGCTCTCCAACGGTGAAGAAAACCATCGCGAAGTAACTAACGGGTTAATTAGCTCCGAATAGAATAGACCATGTCTTTTCTGTGGATCAGGCTAACTAGCTGTAAGGGCAATTATGTGTTGGACAAGCCTTCTACAATTTTTTAAGGCGTATATAGGTGCTGATTGGCCTGATTTGGAGGCTTTCTCCTCGTAGAGGAGCCAATATTTTGATGTAAAAAAAAAATTATGTCATTCGTTGACCTCTTATCTGCAAAATGTACAAACAAAAAAGTTCTACTTGTTTATTTACTATGTGAAAAAAAAATAACAACATAAGCACATAAGCAAAAGAAATCTAAAAAATACCCGTCACTTGTTTTTACTCTGGATTACTTCATCTTAAAATAATAATAATAATAATATAATAATAATGCTGGACAATCCACACAGCACTATCTAGCCCCAAAGTAAGCTATTCAAAGCTTGTGTTATGGGTACTAGATAACTGATATATTTAATACATTATATACTTACATAGATAGATAGATATTTTTTTTATTATACATAGAAAACACCCAGACCATCGGAACAAATTTCTGCAGATCGTACACAAATTTGTCCCACGGCGGGAATCGAACCCGCAACCTCTTGCGTCGCAGGCAGGCTCTCGCCTGCTGCGCCACAGAGGTCGTCAAAATGGTAGTTGTATGGAGATGGATGCCTTTGAAAAACAATTATGGTTATGAGTTCAATCAACAAAGGGTTAGTATGATAAAGATCTAATAAAAAACTCGCAATAGCTGATTTGCAAAGGCATATGATTAAAACAATTCGCAATTACAACCCTTTTTTAAAACTAATATTTTTAGTATAAGAATAGAAAGGTTGGAAAACATTTAAATTTTCCCTTGTAATAAAAAAAACTTACTATAAAGTACAGTCAGCGTCAAAAGTTTAAAGATTCCTAAAAGTAGTCACTTATTTCTTTGCAAAATTAAGCTTGATGAAGAAATTGATAATTAATATTTGACGCTGGCTCTCTATCCAGACTAGGTATTATGTAAAGAAGGTAAAGTTTACTAAAACTTTACATTATCCTATTACTATAGGTAATACCTACGAGTATAAACGCGAATGTTTTTAAGTATAAATAAATAAATAATGCTGGACAATCCACACAGCACCATCTAGCCCCAAAGTAAGCTATTCAAATCTTGTGTTATGGGTACTAGATGACTGATATATTTGATACATTATACGTAGGTACATAGATCGATATTTTTTTTATTATACATAGAAAACACCCAGACCAACGGAACAAATTTCTGCAGATCGTACACAAATTTGTTCCGAGGCGGGAATCGAACCCACTGAGGTCGTCAAGATGGATTGATGGACGGATGAATAGATGTTTGTTACGCTTTCACGCCAGAACGACTGAACGGATCTGGATGAAACTTGGCAGAGAGATAGATTATGGTCTGGAATAGCACATAGGCTGCTTTTTATTCCGTGGGAATACCGGGATTTATATCTGCGCGGGTGAAACCGCGGGGCGCAACTAGTGGTAAATAATTTAGAACATACGTTATTTATAGTACCGGTATTCATTGTTAAATCAGGTTACTTTACAGATTGATGGCCTGTGGTGGTTCCGTGGCGAGTGTCGTGCGTGTCGAACCATGCGCATGCGCACACCACGTGCTTGCCGCGTGCGCGCTAAGTCACATCTCCGTCGGCCATAGACTACTTAAATTTTGACATTAATGAAAAGTATGTACATATTTCATCAATTTATTTATTGAAAACCAGCAGCTTATTAAAACTTAATTAATACATCCATATGTTGCTATTACACTATCGGAATCAAATGCTCTCATGGTCTCGATCTGATCCAAAAACCGTCAGATCGTATGCTTTGGATCCGATTTTCCAAAAGATCGGTTCGGATCGGCGCGGCGCCTAAGGTACACTAGGTACGTTCTATTCATTACCAAGGAATTCCCTGCTGAATGAATCAACACATCAGTGAGTGCAGAAAAGGTTGAGTTTACACAACCGGTTCCTATATTTTCTAGTTTTTATACCACTATTGCTGTTGGAACAAGCAGATTTCCCACCTGACGTTAAGTGGTCATCAGAAAACCACTCCTCGTGAATCACGCACGATAGGAAAGTGGAGACCTCTATTGATACTTAACTTTTTCCATTCAACCATTTTTTTTGATTTCATTAATTTTTGGTGTGGTAATCAATACACATAGCGTTATCTATTTATCTATTTTTTCGAACTCTTTTAATTCCTGACCGAATTCTATTTGAGCCCAAATAAACACACTATCTGAAAAACAAATACGTTTAAAAAACAGTGATCTATAAAATTTCCACCCTTTGTTTCAGTAAATAGATTCAGTGAATAGATAAGAACATTAGGCAGCGAAGAATCGTGGTCTAAAAGTCAAGTTTTCCATTATGTGGTCGGTAACACTTCAACACATTATTACGTAGAGCAAATTAAAATTCATGTTGTTATAATAATGACTTGATTCAACATGACATGTGGTTGGGTAAAAACCTAAACTAACTAATAATTAAATTAATAGGTAGGCTGTAGTTACCGAGGTACTTCTATGTTCTCGGAATACTTCCTTGTTTCAGTAATAACAGGGAAATTAGTTCTATGTCCAGTATAGAAATCAAAATAAATTAAACCTTGGACTGCGGTATTAGAGTTTAAAGTGGAAATCTCTGCCCGATTAGAAAACATCACATTTGTATGACGATGTAGAAAAGTTAAGTATCGGCTGATCCGATCCAATACAGACCAATACCATATCTTTTTATAACAATTTGTGGAGCCATTTGACCTAACTATACACACATAGACAAGTTCTCTACTGGAACCATGTGGTTCTAGCAAAGAACTTGTGTAAAATGTTTTGATCCAATACAAACCACAAAGGCAATCCGATCCAATACAGACCAATACCATATCTTTTTATAACAATTTGTGGAGCCATTTGACCTAACTATACACACATAGACAAGTTCTCTACTGGAACCATGTGGTTCTAGCAAAGAACTTGTGTAAAATGTTTTGATCCAATACAAACCACAAAGGCAATCCGATCCAATACAGACCAATACCATATCTTTTTATAACAATTTGTGGAGCCATTTGACCTAACTATACACACATAGACAAGTTCTCTACTGGAACCATGTGGTTCTAGCAAAGAACTTGTGTAAAATGTTTTGATCCAATACAAACCACAAAGGCAATTTTCTGTTTTAAATTTAGGTATTTGTGTAATTGTAATTTAAATAATACTTAATTGAAATCTAATTTTTTTTTCTTTATTTTATAAATAAAAATTTATTCACAAAGAAAATTCCAACTTATAGTTACAATTATTTACAAAATGTACCTATTATATAAAATACATATTATAAAACAGTTTTTTTTTATTAGTAGTATTATTATTTTCTTGTAGGTCTATGTGTAATTTGAATTCACATGCTTTATTTTTAATAACTTTTAAAACGTTAAATTGGTTCTAATTGGTTGTTTTTATATTATATTTGCTATATTCATTATCTGTGTAATGTTTATGTAGTGTATGTATTTATTGTAAGTATGTTTATGTAGGTTATAAGTAGCTATCTAAAAATAGATTCTGTACTTTAAATAAACTTCTAGCAGACTCCCCCCCTCTCTTTTTATGTTCAGTCCTGTCCATCCAAAGGTTGCCTGGAAGAGATCGCTGTTAGCGATAAGGCCGCCCATTGAATTATTACAATTTTTAGTTTTTAAGTCAAAATGTTGTCTATATTTTGTTGTGATAATCAATAAAGAGTTATCTATCTATCTATCTAAGAATTAATTTATTGTATTATTATTATTCAGAGTAACTGGGCATTAAAACTGTTTCATTCATAGAAATAATATAAAATAGGACCCCTCATAATCTGTTACCTCTCGTGGATGGTGACCCCAATAACCGGTTTTTCTGCCGCCAAGCAGCAACGCTGTGTTTCGGTTTGAAGAGTGTGGTCGCCGGTGTAACTACAGGCGCATGAGGCTTAACATCTGTATGCCTCAAGTTGATGGACGCAGGGCAGTGCATCGTAGGGCACGTTCCTATTGTGCGTGACCTACGGGGCAATGTTTTGTTTATAGGTGATGGTTACCACTTAACATCAGGTGGACCATCTGCTTGTTCCATCAGCTAGTTGTATAAAAAAAAAATGTTTAAGGAATCCCTTCCGCTGAATTTCTTCAGTTTGGTGACGCTGATGTAAAGTGGACGAAGACTCGCTTTGATTTATCTAGTCTGACGCGTGAAAGTGATCATGCCGTGCCAGTCTAGTATACTTACATTTTATAGCCTAATTGGAATTCGCTACACGTACATTCGTAAGTTAGATGCGAAATGGCACTAATTTTGAACCTATGCTGGTCATTCCTTTGTATGGCATGCCGGTATTTATTTTATTTATTTATTTATTAGAAAATCAACAGCAATTACAATAATAAGAAATATAGCTGGTTGTGAACTATCTTAAAAAAGGCCAATAACAGATTTTCCTAATTAATCATATCACGAGAAAAACTTTACTGGAGGACTATTATTCTGTGGTAGGTGACATCAACCTATTTACTAGTTCTTTTGCACGTGTCGCCCTTTTCTTGCTTAAACGAGGTCATGGGTTTTAGATGTTGCAGAAGACATTTAGAGGAAGACGGGGAATGCCGATCACCTGAGATAAAAATGCTCTATTTGTTTTTTCATTTGTCTTATGTTACTTTTAAGGTTTAGAGACTCTGCCTGCTCAAGCGTCACAACCGTTGCGCTTCAGCGTGCTCGCTGTGCTGTGTTTCAAAGCACCTTATTTTATAAGTTATTGGAGTGAGCGGTATTATCTGACACGATCGCCATTACCCCTGCTTCCCCTAATTATTTGGCAAATGAAGTCGTCGTCCGAGGATTGTGATAAGAATACCTACTCAAAATTTAATAAAAAACATAGGTAAGGTTCATCATGGTATTAATTTGGAGATAATGATCAAGATATCGAAGTTAAAGTGCTGATAATGATCTCTAAAAATAGGCGAATCACGCTATTTCTGAACAGTAACGCCAAAACAAAAACTGAAACCCAGACATGACTCATGCTCTCAGACTCACGCTAAACTCAAGGTCGATTATTTTGATATACTGACCCCCGGTTTCTGAAAGCTCTATCAACATCAATCGGCTGTCACTTACCCCCGAAGTGTTTGAAAACTTGCGTGGATAAAAATGTTATTTTCGGTAAATCTTTGTAGGTAATGCCTTTGACAACAACTTAAACGATTGTGAATTTACCTACCTACATACATTCAATGATTTTACATCTTCGAAAAAGTTTGATTGTTCGAGTGAAATAGTAGTGCGCCATATTTATGCCCCATAAGTATAACGTGTATAGGCTAGTATTTATAGTGACTATGACGCACCTCTTACGTCACAGAAAAGATTTGTTTTACAGCATTGATGTATTGCTAAATAATATCATGTACCTACCTACTTAGGTACTGTTTTAAACAAGCTATTGTGTCACATGGTCACACATTGCTTGAGCCTAAGCGGTTCAAACCAGACTTCAGGTGATAGGCATAAATTTTTGACGTGCTTACTCGGTATAATTTGAAATAGGCTAATATAAGTGTAGTATCACAGAATTAATAACAGTTTACTTATGTAGAATGTAAAAGTTCATTAAAAAAATCTGAAAGACAGAGATCGTACCACCATCTCTTGAAGCATTCTTATTTCAATATTACTTTAATTTTTGATCATAAAGCTGGCTCTATCCAGAAGACATTGACATAAAAGTAATATTGAAATAAGAATGCTTCAAGAAATGGTGGTACGAGCCAGATTTTGAATTTAGATAAATGTCTAGTTGGGTAGAGCCAGCAGCGACGAAAATAATACTATAGTTAACAAGAATGGCAACTTCGTTACGGACATTACAGGCTGTGGCTCAAAGGCTCAAGGTAGATTTTCAAATAAAATGTAGAACCTAAAATCTAAGAAATTTTATTTATCTATCAAATCTTCATCTACTTCTGTCGCTGACCATACAAAAACAAATCAGTCTAAGTCTACAAATATTTTAGAACTTTTCCACACTTTCATCTTGGATGGATTTACTGAAGTGTTCCTTACTCCCATTTTTTATTATACCCTCTTTTAAAGTAATCCTGAGACGTAGGGTCTCATGAGATTACTCGAAGATCACCAAAGCACTACACTTTAGACGTGCACCATTGACGCTGAGACTCAAAATAGATCCATTTCTTGGTATTGCTTTTATGTAGAACCTTTTGTGCTAGCAATAAGCTGATGGACGATACCTATGGTATTCAAAGACTGAGGGTACGTGAAGTGCATATACATGCTAGTATTGTACTTTATAAAGGTACAGGCATAGCTTTGTACGGTAAGGTACAAAATTCATAGGCACTACGGCGGGCACTAGCGGCATGATAAGGGCCATGAGTGAAAAGTGGTCCCTCTGTTTATGTCAACTTTATGTTGGTTGTTTTAAGTTTGTCATCCGCTTAATTTTCTTCAGCAGTGGACGTCCAAAGACTGTTACGTAAGCACGGACCACTTACTTTGTTCCCCTAAATTACAGAATAGTGCTGCTCATGCGACTATCGATATTTTGAAGTTTGCTAAATTCTTAGGATAAATCTTATACAATTTAGAAACCAAGATTTGTTGATCCATCGAACAATCTTATTCGATGGATTAGCGCCTGGATTTACAAATAATATATGATCCTTATATTTTATGGAATAAAAGCTTATTGAGTTCGATCAGTCGAGCTTCTCCGTATAACGGATTATACACTAACAGCCGAGTAGTAGGTACCTATGCTAACAACTATTCTAAATTTCTTGAGTCCATTTCATACAACGGTTGTCTGGTAGAGATCGCTACTTAGTGATAAGGCCGCCCATTGTACTTTTAGTTTTAAGTTTGTTTTTTTGTTGTATCCTTAAGTTGTGTGCAATAAAGTATTTTCTATCTCTATCTATCTATCTATGCCAGGATATAACAAACAGGTGGTAATTTTATTGAGAATGAAACGCGGGCAGCAAACAAGATTACACGTTTATAACTGCCACGATCCTCTTCGAACCGGTTTTAACACCGCGTGTGTCAACACGGCGCTTCAGCTTATAAATACTGCACTGCTTGGTGGAAACCGGTGTGCGGTTTATGAGTGAGTTTGTAATTAGTCCCCTTGCCTCAGTGATTGAGCATTGTAAAGTATTCCATTCAGCGTCACCTACCTCTTACTGGGAATTAACAATATGAGAGCGTGTTCTGTGAGAGCACTGGTGGTGTAGTGGCAGTAGCCTCGCCTTCCGATCTTCTGGTCATTAATTCAAATTCGGTCATGCACAAATGAGATTTTCTTTAATGTATGTGCACAGTGCCTGTACTCTCAAACGGTAAAAGAAAACATCATGATAGATATATCATGATAGATATCTTCTCGGTGTTGGTAGCGTGGAACTGGCACTAGAGTCACCTAGTTTTAAGAAGGTTCAAGATGGTCCTTGTGATTTTATTGAATAAACATATTTTGACTTTGACTTTGATATAGATAGAAATATGAAAAAACATTCGTAGAACCTAAAAAGTTTAGTCTTGGGTGTTTTGGGTGTTTTTCAAGCTGAAGGTATCTGGGTACTTTAAGTAGGTACACAATAAGGCACTTATTTTTTTTTTGGCATTTAAGAGACATAGGTACACATACAACCCAAGCATGACGAAGAAACAGAGCTGATGCGCGAAACTCAACCAATAGGTACAAAGAGCTCATTTTGGCAACGATTATCAATCATGCAAGCTTATTTTGTGGAATTCTCAAGAAATATATGAAGGTATACAAAGGTTTGTTAAATCTGCATAATATTTTGGAATGAAAAAAGTTTAGGAATTGACACTGTCATCCAGATTAATATCCAAGGAATTTGGGTACCTACTACAATATCAGTGACAGAACCCAAACAACGGGTAATCCTGGGATATCACAGGAACGATTTCCGCATATCTAAGTAGATATATACGTAGGTACGTCACGGTGCTTATCGAAATGATAATGGTTTTGATACTTACCTACACGACTTGAATAACTGTTATCGTAAACACGCTTTTCATTTATCAAACTGGATAAAAGTTAAAGCAGTGACATATTAGTGCAAAGCATCATAACCTCATAAAATATTACTGTCTCCTTCATTTAAACTGAAACAACAAGGATAGCTATATTTTACCCTGGGTCACTCATCGTTTCAAAATTATTTTATATTATACTTGACCAAGCCCACGCCCAACCTTTCAGTAGGAAGTAATAGCGAGTCAGTAATAAGTGCTAATTCCGTAAGAGGTTCTTCGAAACTAAGTACAACTCCTCAGAACAATTAGGGAACGAACCTAATTAATTAGATCAATATTACGTTGGGGCACACCTCTGAAATGCCTAGCTACGCCTGTGGAAGTAGGGAGGATCTGGGAGTGGTGTCCACGTCATACTCCTTATTGAGTCCAATCATGGAATCAAGACATTTACATAGCCTGAACTTCGCCCATGGACAAACTTTTGATTGGAATATACACCAATTAAGGAATAGGACGCAAAATACAATCTTTTAAAAAAAAGCATCCAAACAAATACGCGTGATGTCCTTTGGTGTGGAAGCTCTCCCAAAGGACGAAATCTGTTTAACCCCTATTAGGTACTTACCTAAGTTTTTACCAACATTGTGGACTCTGATGGTCCTTTGTATTTGAATTTGAAGAACCATTGGAGGTCAAGTTATTTTATAATATTTAGATTAGTTCATGTTCACCATGCATCGACATCGACCACTTGAAACATGATTAATTAGCGATGTAAAATTTTATCCCCAAATGGTACTTGTAATGTTTAGCATTTACACAAGTATAGCATCGAAAAAACTAGTAGGTAAATTTAATTCACTGTATGTATATTTACTACTGTGCTGTGGTGTGAGTTTTCTATCTAATAAGTATTTTAATTTAGCCGGCGGGGACGGTCATTATTACGTCATGTCGACAAAAAGATCTGACCTATTTGCAAGAACTGCCGGTCATATAATTATTCGCCGACCCTTATAGTGAAAGCTCCCACAGCTCGCCACGTTATAAAACATTTCTCAAAACTTTTTCAGGGCCGTCGAGTATGCATTGAATTCACTTTACCTACATGTTTCATTATGATGATAAACTCGGTTTTACGTGTTGATGACTCTGACCCTTAGGAGTTTTCCTTTTGAGTTATTCCATCTCAATTCTAAACTAATTAGCTTACGTTAACGACGTATTACTATGTAGTAATATTATTTTTTACATAAAAGCCTTACACATTAGTTTTTGGTACATTAGTCATTGAAATGAATGCAATTCAATCCAAACATTATTAAGAAGATTATATGTGTGAAGATTGGAATTGTGGTATGTCGTACTCTCTATATTGGTAATTTAATAATGACTATGTTTTGGGAACCTACCTATAGGTAGACGGCCGATATTGCTCAGAAAAATTTCCGGACATCAGAAACAACAGAAAACAACAGAATTCTTAATTTATACTGCCATTAAGTTCAACAGTGTCCTAGAATAATAATAATATATAATAATAATAATAATGCTGGACAATCCACACAGCATCATCTAGCCCCAAAGTAAGCTTCAAAGCTTGTGTTATGGATACTAGATGACTGATATATTTAATACATTATATACTTACACAGATAGATATTTTTTTATTATACATAGAAAACACCCAGACCTACGGAACAAATTTCTGCAGATCATACACAAATTTGTTCCGAGGCGGGAATTGAACCCGCAACCTCTTGCGTCGCAGGCGGACTCTCGCCCGCTGCGCCACAGACGTCGTCAACAGACTACGTCACAGAATAGATAGATTCACGTCACAACACATATTTATCATATGTGTCGGTCGTGACGTGAATCCTAGGTGAATGTTTTAAGGGTCCGGTGACAGCGGCTCGCAATTTCGAGGTGCGATTGGCTATTATTTCATTTTATTTCATTTCATTTCGGGGAGGTTGTTTGAAAGAATAACTCTAAAGAAGCACGCATAAATACTGTTCGAACACAAATAATACAATAATATAAGGGAAATGTGCTTGAGTCAGAAATCATTTTGGTATTAGGTAAACGTAAGACCAAACATACTAATACCAAAATGATTTCTGATTCGGGCATGTTTTCCTTATATTATTGTATTATTTGTGTTCTAACAGTATTTATGCGTGTTTCTTTAGAGTTATTCTTTCAAACAACCTCCCCGAAATGAAATAAAATGAAATAATAGCCAATCGCACCTCGAAATTGCGAGCCGCTGTTACCGGAGCCTTAAAACCTCAGTCTCAGTAGTGTGACGCCCATCACTTCTGAGACCATAGTTTGTAATCATCTCAAAACTTACCCCAGAACAATGAAACCTAAAATACTATTGATTTACATTCTTTAATTATTATGGTCTAGTGGAGTGTAAGATACGCCAAGCTAATGTCATTTTCATACATTTTTATTTTCACTGTCTTCCCCCCCTTCACCCTTCCTTGTCTATTTCGGGTACTTGTATTCAAATTCCTTGATTTCGGGACGCCATTTTAGTGATTGTGACAAGATTTTCAACAATAGTTCCCATATCATCCAACCTCTAGAAGTTGACCTATTCCTCAAGAAATACGGAGTCAGTACGAGCCGAGCTGACTGTTTCTACGGATGGAAAAATCCATTCGACCGGATTCGAACTGGGGACCTTAGGATCGTAAAAGTGTTTTATGTTAGACAATAAAATACTAACTATGTCCGATATTTCCAAGGATGACTTGTTTTCCGTTGAGTGTTTTATAATATAGGGTACGCATGACTACATAGTATAAAACATAGTCGCTTTCTCTGTCCCTATATCCCTATGTCCCTATGTATGCTTAAATCTTTAAAACTACGCAACGGATTTTGATGCGGTTTTTTTTAAGACTCTAGAACAATTGCGTTAACTCAAGGATCCATTTTGTGGTTTAACTAATTGATAAAATGCTGGCAGTTTATTCAATCTAGTTAGTAAGATCTTGTGACAAAACGAGATCAATTTTAGATCAGTGGCTCTAACATAGAAGGTAATACTTTATTACAGTAGGTTTGAATTATAGAGAGGTTCGAATTATCGCAGGTTTGAATTATAGAGAGGATCGAATTATCGCAGGTTTGAATTAACGAGAGTCGACGTCCCAAAAGTACCTACGCAGCCCTTTAAATGCAAGTTGTTTAAAAAAACAATTACTGTTATTGATATGTGATGCCATCTTTCAACAAACTAAGTTTTAAATTTGATACAGAAAGAAAGAAGACAGAAAGCTGTGTGCAAGATGGATGCCGCGTTTGCTCACAATGGAGAACAAACGGCGTCATGAGGATGTTTGCATAGAGTGTTTGGCAATATTTCGCAGCCAGAAATCCGTGATTCATAACCATAGATAAAAGATGGATCCATCATTTCACAAAAGAACAGTCAAAGCAGTAGACTAAAATGGGAGAACGGCTCGAAAGAAAGCGAAGATGATTCAGTTAGCTGGCAAGGTCATGGTCTCGGTTTTCTAGGATGCACGTGAGATAATATTTATTGATTATGTTAAAAAAGGAAAACCAACAGCGAATACTATGCAGCCTTATTACAGCGTTTAAATCAAGGCTTCTTTTATAGTTTTAATTGTGAGGTCGGGTACTTTTGGGACCACCCTTACCCTCTATTACCTGCATAATGGATATTTGCGTGTTGCACACAACTGCATAAATCAATATGTCTGTTAATAAAGGGGTGAAATGGCCACCCGGTGCGGATTCCTTATGCTAGGTTTTATGTTCAAATGTTCGGTAATACCTTGCTTCACACAGGCGAAGTGAAATCGTCTATTTGTATTCCAATAAGTAGTTTTTGAATTTGTTTTTTTTACTACATTGCAAAGATCGCAGCAAACTATGGATAGATACCGTTCCTTCTACACCGACATGTATCGGAGATGCCAACGTCCAATATTTATCGGAGATGTATATGTAGTGTTCGAATGGAATTTCTTTGGCGCACTTAAAACTCTTTCACCTTAATATTTCGGAGGAAGTCATATTATGACAAAAAGATGAAGCAGTGGACCTTCTCGCTTAGCGGCAGAAAAAGACATGATAGTAGTACTGCCCCGGACGACCACTTTACAAAGAGCTACCTGGTCTTAGTCCACTGGACGTGAACTAGTTACAAAATAAAGAGCAGAGCCAAGGCCGTGGTATCTTATCGCTGGTGTGCGGAATCGATGGCAACGTTAACCATGAACACTCATGAACCGATTTTTATATCGCTGTGATAGTAAAATTACGTCGGTGCTATGATTTTAGTCCAAGTACGGACATGTAAAAAAGTGCGTAGCGCTCAAAGTGTTTCTTATAAGAGTTACATATAACATGCCTGCATTTTGGTATTTTTTCTAAGCCGGTGTATACCTGTCGATGATTTCTAAACTTTTAATTAATACACAACACGTAATGTCTTTTAGGGTTTATTTCTATTTTCATTCGTTTTGGCTTCAGCAATATTGTTTTGTTTCTCTTTAACCGGTTAAGAAAGTTTTCGAAACCTACACAATCTCACATTCCACACGGAACTAATCGTAACAAGTAACAAATTCACAATGTTGGAATCACTAGGTTTGTATTCGTTGTGGTCGCGTGATAGACGTTCACATACCAATTTGAGATTAAAAATACACTAGTGCACTAGTACCTGCGACTTTATACGTGAGGAAATTTCGTATCCCGCAGTCACTCCACATTTCGGGAATTCCTTTCCTTAGTGATCCCATGTATGGAAAAATTTAACTACCCACAAAAATCATGCTTTAAAAATACTGAAATAACTTCATGATGTGATTCACGGTACATATCCAATCAGATATCTTGGTAGATACTAAGCACGCAATCCAGATTATTTGAGGAGGACTATGAGGGTAGTTAGAGGTACCTCCTATCATTACATTTGGCATTAATCCACATTTGCAGTAGTTAGTAATCAGTATTCCATATGTGACAGGTTGCCATTACGTTTCTTCATGCTTTTGCAATTTTCGGTAAATAAAATTGTATTTGTAAAACTAAAATTATTTACTAGGTACATTAAAAAATATTAAAAAAGGGAGATGGTTCATCAATTTACCTGTTTCGTGAACACCAGGATCCCGATACATTAAAAATATTGTTTGTTGTCGGTCTGTCCGGATAATAACAGTTTTAATGTTTATATTATGAAACGTTGTGTTTGCCTTACCTAATTTTACCGGTAGCAAATGAGCACATCGCAATCAGAAACTCTTTACTCGTGGTATCAAAAAATACGAGTAGGTGGAACCCAGACCGGAAATAGATATAAGCAGATCGTGCCAAAACATTGTCCAGCAGTAAATCTGCAAATCACACCGGTCAGATACCCAAGTCAACTATTATATCTTGTCATTAACCATAACTTTGAACAGCCTCTGCAATAAGAGTTGTCACATGAGTTTTTAGCTATTTATGACGGCGAATGTACCACATTTCTGAAAGTCCACTGTCTAAATAACTACCGAATGCAGCAAGCAATGCACTGTACAACGTTGGTACATAAACGTGACATCTAACAGCCATGTGTAGTGTATCTTATAAGGTCGCGAACCAGATTTGGAGGCGCGCCAATTATTTACAAGGTCAAATTTTATTTTATTTTTAGACACGGGCATGCATTTTGCAAAAGTTACCCACTTTAAGCCACCAATATGTGGGTTTTAATATCCATAACTACGAGTAACAACGAACTCTGCTTTAGTTTTAAAATGTATCTTCCTCGATACCCGATTTAATTACAGTTTGGCTTAGCAAAGTAAAGATGTTATCATGTGTATGATAAACGTTTAAGTTGTCCTACTCACGAAATATGTGTATGTGAGGATGACAACGTGATATTCTTTGAGGATGATAGATTCGCATCCAATCGGATCACCGATTGGACGCGAACCTACACCCTACAGCGAAGAAGGACAACCATTAGGTAAGTACCAACGTATTCCAATTCCTTGGTACCAACCAAATGAGCTGTGAGTAGGGTTGCCATAATGACAGGTATTTGGCTACGTTTGACCGGCATAAGGCGTAGTCAGGCAAGTGGGTTGCGGCACGGCATGATATAAGATTTTTGCGTGCTTTCATAAAGTAGTCCACATTATATACCATTATATACCACATTATATACACTATATACCTGGGAATATAACATATTACGAAAGGCATTGTAAATTGGGCAGTAGGTAGTCATAACATCTGACTTATATACTTACCATTGTTGACATTTTCTTAACAATAGTATTTTCAGGTAGGTACCTATATAGTCTAAATAAGTTCGTATTAGATAGTGGCCATCTCTGGTGTCGGTATTTATGGCAGCCCTAACGACTGCTAGAGCGATCTATAATCCGTCGACATGACATTGGTGCCATAGTAATATCTCATCAAAACGGTTTTGACTGTTTTTTTTAAATAGCTCTATTAGAAAATAGCCTTGGCATCATTTAGAAAGCTCTTCAGGCTGTCACTAACAAATATTTGTTCTAGCCACAATAAGCTCTGATTTTTATTGAACATACTTCAGTCAATTTATTATGATTGGTATTTTACTACCGAAAGCTATGTTTAGACTTTTACTGGACACAATAAATACAAGTTCCACCAAGATCAAGAATTTTTACATGTGAATGAAAAACTATGTAAACATATTTCCTTGAATTGAGAAATAAATACTTTGGTATACATATACAAACTTTGCTACTATTATACTTATACTTTGAAAAATTCACTTAAAATAATAATAAAATAAATAGAATCAATGAATATACTTAGAGCGGATTTATTCAACTAACGCTAACCGACAGAAACTTCTTTGCTTTTGACAAGTAACAGGGTAATACAGCTTTACATAAAGATTACTTTGAGTAGTAATAAATCAGGTGGAAATATTATCTAAATAGTTGACCGTGGGAATGTGTTTATGTCCGATAGCGATAGGCACTTTGTGTTGGTGAAGTTTCTACTTTAAACTGTCACTTAATAAGACGAAAATGTTATTATCTTTTTAAACAACATTTTATCTTAAGATTATTAATGATGGTGTTATTAGAGAAGTTCAAATGCAGTTACTGCATCATGAAACCACCATAGGACACGCATTAGACAAATTAAGAACATAGTTTATTATAATGTGAAGTGTGTTAGTGTTAGTTCAAGTTCAACTTGCTCTGAGAAGTTCAATTACAGTAATTTTTAAGTTTCAACGTTTAGTTTTTTGTTTAAGTTGAATAATAAATTTTATTAATTTTCAATTCCCAACACTAATATTATAGTGGTATGGTTTCGTCCCACCCTACCCCCAGGGGTATGGCCAGGGGTATGATGGGTCCGTAGTGGTATCATCATCAGCCGAAAGAGCTCTGAGCACATGCCTCCCCAGCAGATGGCCACTTTACAATACGGTAAAGCGTCACAAGTTACACAGGATTGCTATATTGGTCACGTTGAAAGCATAGTTCATCAAATTGAAGCATAATATAACCTAGTGTGCCTGTATTCTATGCTGACACCTGTTACGCACACATTTAGAAAGATCTAAATTACTGAACTAAATGTATTTTAAATAGCACTAATCCATGTTGTATGCATTGCACATTGCACACAACTTGGTATATTGCGATTATTATGTAGCTAAGCTGTGTGGAATAAAGTAGTACACAGATTAGCAAAAATATCACTTTGATCCAAATAACTTTTTCTACTAAAAATTCACCTAAGTACGAAAACCAGTAGAGCAAGCTTTTTGCTAAGAAAACTTTTTGGGATCGAAACGATATTTGTGCAGAAATGTCACAACTTGGTTAATTGCGATTTTTCATAAAAATGTTCTGATTTATTTTTTTATGACCGAATTTTTGAAATATTTTTACATACATGTACGTACATAGTATTTAAAAATTTTTCAAAATTTCGAAATGTATCAAAAGAGACGATGGTACTTACTTCCTCGAACGAATTCTCCATAACGAGTCCCACTAATACTTATTGAATCAACCTGCCAACAGTGGAAAAATATATCCTTGCTATTGTGACCTCGCGTTGTATGCTTGTACCGAGAACCAGTCTCATTAGTATTTCGGGTGCAATAAAAACAATAGGTCTGTGAAAGTCGTGTGGGTAATCCATAACTACCTACTTACCACCCACGTTACCATCTGAATGGAATTATGCATTTTTGTTTTGCACATAATCGACAACATGAGGTCGTTTGATGCAGCTAGAAATAGAGAAAACGGGAAGTTCATTACATAAGTAGATAGTTAAAATAATTATAAAGAGTTTCTTATTTAAAAAAATTGCAATCTATGTCAAACGCAAAACTGACGACTCTAAACTAGGGTCCACCCTTGGCCACCTATTATTTATTCTGTGGCTTGGCTCTACATTCAAAAGTTCAAAACATTGTCATGATTATGATTTTTACTAAAAAAAAAATACGCTGTTATCCCTAGGGTAATTTTTTCTTTTAATCAATAAAATTGGATCAATAACTCACTTATTTATGGCCCAACTTTAAAAAAAGTTTTTTATATTTTTTTTAGGTAAATTGATTATCTAATATTGACTTTTGAACTAAAACTGTTCATATTCATATTACTGTATAAATAGTTTCAGTTAGTTCAAAATAACTTTTGCAATTTTAAACCGAGAAATTCAAAGTCAATAATTATTCAGTTGGTTGAATCGCAAGGATTATGGTAATCTAGGTGCCAGTTGCACGCGACCAAGTATAGAAAAACCGATAGCAACTAAAAGTTAGAAATTAGTTTTACCTAGTTTTCTCTGTTGTTATTTAATGTCCGAAATTGTGTGCAAGGTAGTGACTTTCGCATTATGTTACGCTTTCGTAAAAAAATGCATTGAAAGGTGACCTTTGACCGAACATCTCAACACCTCTTTATAATGGTGGGTCGCAAAATACTGCAGGGGACTTTTGACTAACCCTCGTTTTCCGAAAGCTCGATCAACACTAATCGGCTGTCAAGTCACTTGCTATTTCAGCTTTTACTTCAAGTTAGATAGAGATAGCAAGTGACTTGTGGAGGAAAGTATTTCCTTTATAAACCGGGAACGAGGATACCGACATTACACATTCCTTTAGACTGGTCTGCGAATGCCCAATGCCTATTTATAATTGGTACGAGTACCTAAACGACGCTAGACAGACACACTGCTAAGAACTAACGCTGGATGATATACGAACGAAATCACAAAAAAAGCTTAATAGACCTAGTACCTAGACGTTTGATGACATAGAAGTATTTTTGTTTTGATTTAGGGCAGTGTGGCCGTCAAGCGCTAAAGCCCTTAAAATAAAATAAAAATGTATATTTTTTTATTAAGCCTATTTCGTCCCACTGCTGTGCAAAGGCCTCCCCCAAGGAATTTGGGGGGTTTGGACCTAAACCCACCACGCTGGTCCAGTGCGGGTTGGTGGGTGAAAAAATATATATATTAATAATATAAGTGGATGTTTAAAAAAATTGCGCACTTAACATGGTGATACAACCCTGTGTTCTGACCACTGTGCACTGATCTGTATTAAAGAGATCAATGTTCTCGCAAATGTCAGACATACTTCGTCTAAAGTCTAAACCAAGTACTTCAGTTTTAGTACATCACGATTACCTCCCACCAAGCGAATTTTTGAGACCAAAAATAAAATACAAGGCAGTAGTACATCAAAGCAAATAAACCAGCATGATTTATAATAAAATGAAGCATTCAAAAGAAAGCTTTATAATGCAAATCTGAGAGTATTAAATAGCTTGCAGGAGAGGAGGACGCATTTAGATGAAATCTTTCACCCGGTCTACCTTCGTGGTTCCAGACACAGCTTAGTGGAGTATATCCATGTTATTGTACTTATTGGATTTCTTCGGGGCATACTTTGTTTTTAATAACATATTTGAATTATGTATGCTGTTGTAAGCTATGGCCCTGTAATATGTAGTTAAGCTGAAGTATTTTAGTACCAAGATTAGGCGAGTTTTCAGTAAATTTTGAGAGATTGAGCAGTCATTGTGAAAATGGAACATCTCTGCTTAGTTTTTCCATAATATAAAAACATAAATTCTGAACTGGAACTGCAATAAATGCTGAACAGCCTTGGTAATGCCTGGACAGGTCGGACTGGGTATGAATTAATTTAGATATGACTAAAGTCATTATTAACGAGCATTTGCCCCAGTACCGATCACATTCGCTGACATTCCTCTCAAATCCGTTCGTCCTATCAGTTAGTATGGTTAGTTCCCTTTGTGTTGAGTCTGAGAGTCTATTGTTCTTTCAAAATATCTGTGCGAGAAACTCGACTAGAGGTATAAAAGCGAGAACTTAAAGAACTTTCTAGGCTCGACGTAAAGGGCTCGACTTATAGGGTGTTGGCATCCCAACATAGATCATATATTATTATAAATAAAAAACCATAAGATATAGTCTATGGTTCACGGTCGAGTGTGAGACGTGTCGGTTTATAAAAAATCTTCTGTAACAACTCTCTTGCCATCATCCATCTTGTGCGATACATAATAAAATAGTTTGAAAGTTCAACTCAGTGTTTGCCATTTTAAGTTCTGCGGTCCAAAATCACCAACCAGCCTACTACACCTAAACAGGCACACAAACATAGGGAACCAATCGTTATTATGACTTACGAAGCCGACGGGTGGACGTGGACACCCTCGGTAGGACGAGTCCACCAATTAAATTTCGCTCAGAGAGCTATGGAGAGGGCTATGCTCGGAGTCTCTGAGAGACAAGATACGTAATGAGGTCATTCAACAGAGTGTTGGCATAGCTCAGAGTTAGCAAGCTAAAGTGGCAGTGGGCTCGTCATGTCTGCCGAAGAACCGATAACCGCTGGGATAAACGAGTTCTGGTGACCGCGCTTAGGCAAACGTAGACGTCCTCCGATTAGATGAATCGACTTGCACAGGGTGGCGGGCAATAACTAGATGTAGATGAAGAGAGCCGAATACCGGGCTCAGTGGTGCGCCTTGGGAGAGTCCTATGTCCTATGTGTTTAAATAAATGTTTAAGTAAATAAATGTCCAACAGTGGACTGCAATAGGTTCTTGTTGATGATGATAAAGAATTTAGAAACTTTTTTAGTCGTTCAGATAGAAGCGTCGTGCACGTCCTAGTTACGATGCCGCTGGCTGCATTGCCAACGCAAAAGCAATTGTAATTATTACCTACTACGAGTATGCCAATGTCACTAAAATAATTGTTAATTATTTTGTATTATAATAATTTATCTAAACTAGCAAATGTGCCTTTCTAAATTTAATACGAAACCGAAACAAAAAAACGGATTTGATCTAAGTACCTAACCTAAGTACTTAAATAATTATTCAAGTGGTACTTTATTAGGTATTCAGATCGGAGTACCACATACTCAATAATGTTCCAATAGTTTTAAACCTAACTTTATAATAGAAAACGAAGGTAGAACACAAACTTCGAGCGATAAATGTCAAACATTTTTTTTTTCAAAAAGCGCGTAAGTTTCTAGCGCGTTTATGTCTTTTCTTCAAAATTCACACAGGAGCCCGTAGAGGTCCTGAAGACGCATAAAAAAATATTCTCAGAAATTCGAACTATTGTTCGATTCCAAGAAAATGCCAGGTAACATAGCTTACAAAAGAACAGTGTTAAGTTACACAAGTGTATTGTAAATCTAACGCAATGTTGTATTTGACTTAAAGTCGCATAACAGTTGCCGTTTGCCGTCTAATCCGAATTCAACTGCAACAAATTCGGAGTCATTGAACTGCACTTTTCCGCTAATCAGTAGGTAAACATAATCCTTTTAGTTTTCAAAGATGTTTAAATTCTGAACAACAGTGCCAGTAACAAGCTGGAGCGGATTGTAAAGAACTATGGGAATTGGACCCTTTATTTTCGTTAAAGAATAATGAGGGAGCGGTATCCATGAGAACGTAGACGCGTCGCGGGGAAGTGAAGAGCGAAGGGAGGGGAGGTGAGGGAGGGGGGTGCGGCGCCGCGCCGGCAAACGAACCGCGATGGAAATTTCCATTGCCCAAGCGCCGACTCCGAGGCGGTCGATAGCCATGCGTGCGTGCACAGTGCACACAGAGAGCGTCGCGTCGTCGCTTCGCCCGCTCGATCGACCGAATGAATGAGCGAAGTGGTGGTGACATCATCTATGCAATACTTACTTGAAATTCATTATCGAGTTTGATTACCCTGGTGGTTTCATAAACGTATTGCCTCAAATTCAAATATGTTATCCGCTTTTCATTACTTTGTAAATTGCAGTCAGTTAGGCCTAGGAGGCATTATTTGGAGCACTTTTATGAGAATACAGCCTTGTCGATTTAATGTAGGTACCGAGAATAGCAGTAGGCCTGGCTGGCAGCGTATCGCGACCGCCTCTGATACAGCTCTTCGCTGATTTGGAGGTCAAATTGTGCGGCCGCTACTTTCGGTTCAAGTTTCAGACTCAGACTGCTCGTGAATTTCAAAACTGCAGAAGCCGAACATTTGCGATGTTAAAAATAGCAATCACTTTTTCGTTCAAAGTACAGTGGGCAAATTGGTATCCAAACTAGTACCTTGCTCTAATAGATATGATTGTACCTAGTGTCTTTCCTAAGATCTTACCAAGACACTATGGCAGTCAGCCTTAGATCTGGTCGCGTTCGGATATAAACATACATCTACGAGTATATTAGGTACCTAAGAAAATGATTTCCTACGGGAGTACTGATTTTTCCAAACGTGAATTGGGATAAGCGCCATGGTAGACGTTTTTCTACATCAAAATATCTATTTAATGACATAAATTATGACTATTGGAGCGGGTACCACATGTTTACCAATTTTCCTTTAGATTTTTGAATGAACAAACACAATTGCATGCACATCATGCTGCCTACTTGCTTTCTTTTTCAGATTGTTATTAATTACTAAATACAATAAGCTGTATAATGCCCATTTCAGGAAACTTCGTACCTATAGCAGGTTACGTAAGAAAGTATAATGAACTGTTTATGCATTATGTTATCCCCATCGATCAGGTGTCGAATAGGCGAAGTACCACTTCAATCTTAGCAATCCAACTTGCGGTTGTAACTTGCATACAAACAATAGCTTTCTCGGAAATCGTATACTGGATTGTGGTATCATATTCCCGTCTCATGAACGGACGATTGGAAAAACTTGACACTAACATCCCTACTCGTGTGTGACACTAACGATTACGCCAACGTGTGAGGGTGCATAAAAGAAAATTTTGTTTCTTTTTTTTTTGTTCTTCAAACAATTCAAAAGGTTTCAATTTATTTTAGATTTAGACTGGAACACCCAACTAGGGCTTTAACCACTTGGAGTCTAAAGTCATTATTACGCGTTTTTTATGTATTACTACGCCGAATGGAACGTTCTGCGAAAGGAACGTAATTTATGCGAAGGGACCTATTGAGAACTGTATATTTTGCAGAAGGGTCGTTTTGGGAAAGGCATATTTATATAAATATAGAAAAAAATTGGGTTGATTTATTGTTCACTAACAGATTTTTTTGTAGTCCTACATATCCATGTTAGTATATTATTGTAAAGCCAGCAAGCAATTATTGTTTTTTTTATTTTTTTATTCTATTTCAAAACTCTACCTAAATCACGGTGACATAAGGTTCCAGAGCGCCACAATCCGTTTCCTTGAAAGTATTTCTTCTGTAACTTTGGATCATGCGGTTATGATATTGTTTTCAACGTATTAGGTAGGTATGTGTACATTGCAGAACACATTTTTGGCAATCAATCATTTTGGGACGCAAATAGATTTTTGTTTTCACGAGTGCGTTCCACCTTTCAGAGCATGTACCTTATTGTGTAGATGAGAAAGTCTTTTTTTCTACAGCATTCGGCAATGGTTTGCCCTTGGAATTCAACTTATGTGTTTGTGACGACCACTTTTTGTAAGCGCTCGGGTTATAGGTAACTAGCTGGTAACACGAATTTGACTATAAAGGATTTTACGCTTCTGTTTTGTTACCTGAAACCAACGCGGTTTTTGTTTTACTAGGCGCTCCATGCAGTTCTATTGCATAAAGTATTATTATTACTCGCCAATAGGATGTCAGAAGGTCACATTTTTCATATGTTCAGTTTTTTAATGTCTGAAAAACGGATAAAACGACATTTTCTGAAGTATATTCCTAGCTAGATCTATTAATCGCCGGCGAAACGCCCTGCATGCTAAAAATTTCATGAAAATAGTTCGAGCATTTCCGTGATTCAAGATTATAAATATACAAGAATTGACGATATACGATTAGGTAGGTAGGTATTGCGCCGTCACAATATCACGGGCGCCATGTCAATTCATCGGCTTGCTTTGGCGAAACTGACGTAAGTGTCATTGACGTATCAACAAAGTGAAGTAGACTGGTTTTGAGTTTTTATATTAGTGCGAATTAGATCAGTCAATAATGTAATGACTGGGACTGAACACAATTGCTGTATAAACCTACTTTATGTATTTTTTTTAACTCTATTGTATGATCTCTATAATCCCAACTAATATTATAAATGCGAAAGTAACTCTGTCTGTCTGTCTGTTACGCTTTCCCGCTTAAACCTCTCAACCGATTTTGATGAAATTTGGCATAGACAATCTTTAGACCCTGAGAAAGAACATAGGCTACCTTTTATTGCGAAAAAAAGTGATGAAGAGATTAAAAGTACGCAGACGAAGTCGCGGGTACCAGCTAGTAACTAATACAACAGTTTGGTCGCGCCATGGGCCATGCTAGTAAAAAATAGTTTTTGTTCTTCATCGAAATCGATGAGCTCTATATCTCGCTCTATATACGTATATACCTCTAGGCCTCTAGCTCTATATACATATGTATAATGTAGGTAGGTATGTGTACATTATTCTTCTTGTTAGGTTCATCTTTGTGTTTTTACATGTACTCTATTCAGTCTTTTTCTTGTGTACTGGTGTGCAGAATCGCTACTAATCCCTACTAATATTATAAATGCGAAAGTAACTGTCTGTCTGTCTGTCTGTCTGTTACGCTTTCCCGCTTAAACCTCTCAACCGATTTTGATGAAATTTGGCACAGACAATCTTTAGACCCTGAGAAAGGACATAGGCTACCTTTTATTGCGAAAAAAAGAGATGAAGAGATTAAAAGTACGCAGACAAAGTCGCAGGTACCAGCTAGTTATTGTATAATGATCAGTAATTAAAACTGCATTTGCAGTAAGAACTAGTAAATTCCTACTTTGAGTTAGGTGGGTGAATCAACTTTTAAGACACTCCTTTGACAACATTATGAACAACTAACAATAAAAAATAAATCATCGAAATATTATGAAAATATACTGTAAAATATATCTATTTTTAGGTTTTGCAGTAGGGCACGACATCTAAGCTAATATTAACGAGTTTTTTTAGAAAAAGTGACGAGGGTGCCTCATAAATATCCATTGCAACGCTGTAGAGCGACAATAAACCTACGCGCACCAGCTGAGAACTTAATTTAGGCTGGGGGGGCGGTAAAGCTAGGTAGAGATTTTTTGATCATACCAACTAAATATTAGACAATAATCGCCTTAGATGACACCAAGGTAGGCGTCATCTCTTGATAACGGTCATGAATTTTTATCGGTAACTCTGTAGAACTGATGTTTTGATCAAAGTTTGGGACAAAAGTTTGGATGCACGAAAAATATAAAATATTTGTCAAACTTTTATAAATGTTAACTTTAAACGTAAGTTTATCTTTTTCTGAATCATAATATTGGGTAAAAAGGCTGTGCATTCATACCTTTTTTTTAAGATACGTCCTAAATTGTATCGTCATCTAGGCCTGGGGACACATGTTTTTTGTATGGATAGTGCTTATGTTCTGCTGAGTTACCATAATAAAGTCAAAAATTTTCCTATTAACTATAAAATACTATGAAACTAGCATGTTAGGAAAGGATCTAAGTTTACGTTAACATCAAAACAAACATATTTTATAAGGAAATTAGGATTTTTATGCTCTTTGCATGACAGGGACACAAAAGGAGTGCCTTAAAAGTTGATTCACCCAGGTACGTACTGCATGTACTGTTATAAAAATGCGTGTTGATAAGAAAATCGTCTACCACCACGTTTAGGTTGAGAGCCATTAAACACGTTTGTAGGTATGAAATGCAGTATTTGCAATATTGTTACCTATAATCAATTGAAAAATTATCTTTATTGTGCGTCGATAAGATGATTTCAATTTAAAAATACCTACTATACCTACCTCTATACTTCCTAAATGTAATAATTTCATTCAATTGAATTCAAATTCAATCACGTTTAAAAATGTGTACAGCTGTTACCTTACTTAGTTCTGTCTAATAATTTATAAGTATCTATATCAATAAAAAAAAATTCAGTGTGAGGAGATAAACAGTGTTAAGAGGGATGAATGTTGATGGATAATATGAGTAGAGGAAGGCTAAAAAAGATAGATGTTATAAATGATGACATGGAGTGACTGCCTAGATGAGATGACGGATAGTGGCGGAAGGTCGGGAGAAAGAATTTGTAGTAACAATTCCACATGAAAATATGATGACGTTTTCCGTTTTTGTTAAAGACGACCATTAAAGTTTAACGAATAGGCAAAGATTAAACTTTAGCCATAGCTCAGAACTAAAATCTACTAAATACAAATAATAAACCATTCCGTTACTAAGATTTTATAATGTCCCAAAAGTTATTCTCCGAGCGGGACTTGAGCCCGCGACCTTACCCTTTATACGGGGCTTCGCTACCAACTGCGCTATTCCGTTTCTATCTGAGTAACGACAGTCAACATGTCAGTACAGACCAGTCCTTGGAGGGTTGCTTGGGTACCCCTAAACTGCAACTAGCTTAGGGTGAACCAAGTTTTTGTTTAGACTCGACCCGTAAAAGAGTTCACCCGGGGTCGAAACTAATATGAAAATCTTATAAACGAGATAGCACTTAATTATTATCATCACCAAAAATAAACATTGGTTCAGTGTGTTAACTAATATAGGTAGGTAAACAGCATTATTCGGGCTTAGATAAGTTACCAAAGATCATAGCTTGTAGTTAACAAAGAACATTAAATGGGGGGGCATGAGGGATGTAAAATATAATGAAAAAAATCTTTTGTTTTCATTTGACACGTCAAGTCGTCAAGTAGAGTAAATAAAAAACTGTCTGTTCCTTTTTTAAATTGAATAAATAGATAACCTAAAATTTTGACAAGTTTCAAAAACGAAGATCACTTCCGAGCTGATTTATTTCGGATTGAAGTTGTACCTATAAAATAATGGAATAGTATGAAGATTGTTTACTGTCTGCCATGAAAGTTTGTATATACACGATATGGAAAGTTACAAAAATACTCTCCATGCCATTTTTCCCCCTTGGCATCTTGCTATTCTTGCCAAATATCCGTAGCTATCTATTATTTAGTCAACATGGGGTGACCTCATTGACTTTCTAGGTGAATTTTGGATTACAGACTTGTTATCCAGAGCAAATTAGGTATGTGTTTTATTTATTTAGAATAATGTTTACAACGCTATGAAAATACCTATAGTGGCGTGAAAAAAAGTTGATCCTATATGGTATTATTTTCCAAATACATACACCTACCTAGGTTACGCACTTAGGCTTTTTACGAAGATTCTTTATGTAGGTAGGTTGGTACTTAGTGTTTTTCTACTTCTAAGAAGTAGGAAACTTCGGTATTGTAAACAGACTAAAAAATAACACTGTTTAGGATTTTCTGAGGAAACTGCGGTGACCGCTTCCCATCAGGTGGTCCGTATGCTTGTTTGCTTCCTTGGTAGTATAAAAAAAACTTTATTATTACGGTCTACTTACATAAAACTAAGTTTTAGTATTTTAAATTAATATTCTAATGTAAAACGGCGTTAAAATTACGTCAGACTCAACATACCTACTACCTACCTACTTAGGTACCGGACGGAAGGTCACCGTTGAATAAATTGTTAGTATTTTCTACTAACTACGACCAAAAAATTACCTATTTTGTTAGGTAGAAGGGACAAAATAATAGGGCACATCCTAAAAAAACCTTTTGTATTGTTATTGTAAAGAATGTCTATGAAATCGAGGCTAGTTGCTAGTGTATTTAGAAGAGGAAAGGTTCTGATTTAATAGGATTATGTTGGATGCAGATACTTCACTGCATTCCTTTTTGTAGCGACTTAGAAATGTACATTTTAGTACAAAAAATAAGTACGCTATGTTTGTATACAACCTAGGTACGTGGTTATGTGCAGATATATTTTAAAATCCAGTTTGCGCATTACTTACTTACATGGCTTCTAACGGACTCTATTAAAATTTATTGCACTTCAACTTTCACATGATCGCAAAGCATTTTTAAATTGCGGTATTTATTTCCGGAGGATACATTACTCTCTAAAGTACCTACCTGTACTTTAATCGATACGGTAGGTAGGTATAACATTTTGAGTGTATGTAAACTTTGCTGAAAATATAAATAAAATTCGCATTTCAATAATATAAAAAATTTACTTACCTTAAATACCGCCGGAGCTAACGGGATCGCCGCTTGGTTGTGAAGATGTTTCTTCGACATTTTCGCCTTCTTTCTGGTCCACGTTTATAAATTTATTCGGTATCGACCCAAAATAAATATGTTATTTTTAGGTATTTTAGTAAATCGTAATTGTATATTACTGTGCGCCAGTGTGAATGAAACGCGATCGGCTTGTGTTTTATGTGACCGCACCGTCGCCGCGTCGTCTCCTATCGCGAGTCGGTTTACTTTGTAAAGTTTTCGTTAACGCGCTGGCAAAGAGTACGTCGTTCCACTCTTGCGGTCAAGTCGGCAATGAGCGAGTGGACGCCCTGCGACTTGCTAGCGCGACCGCGAGTGTGCCAGCGAGCATGAAACGGAGCGAGAAGGCGCCGACAAAGCGCTACGTCACGACGTCTAACTCAAAACACTGAAAAAGCGCTCGTTGCCGATTAGCAAACCAGAGCGGCAAGTAGGCACCACCGCCGCCACCGCCCCGAGCCATGGAGGAGTGAGTTAATCGGCCAAACTCCCATACATCTAACTATGATTATGTTTTCAGATCCAGCCTGCTTAGCTGCTTACGTCAGCTGTTGTATGGCGCCAACCTCTCCAGGTTTGGGGCTCGCCTAGCTTTCAACACTGAGACCGAAATAAATAATTTAATATATTTTTAAATCACCCATGTAGAATAAATGAAATCTCCCTTTTTTGTTTTTTGCTCTGCTACTGTATATTATATTTTTGTGGTTCAAACTTAGTAAACTGTATACCTACTGTATTCGGCCTCCCGCGACACAGGCTTGTCCTAGTGCGGGGATCAATGGTAATTATTAATGTTTAAACACTTTAGTAATATTATTTGGTAAAATAAATGAATATGTTTTTTTTTAATTTAGTTAAAAACCTGTAAAGAAGCTGTACTCGTTATTTTGGAATAAGAAAACTTTATTTCAGCTTGATTGATTAATGTTACGCAATTTAATGAATATTTTATCAAATCAGCGATATATGATGATCGAATCATTGATCTGATCTAAGCGAATACTTGAGATACTTGAGTTGGACTCCTGTGTCCGCATTTAGACTCTAAGGTGGTCCATTATGCGTGAGGGGTGATCTGGCTACAATTATAGCCAGCCTAGCTCCTCCCAAAAGCGCAGAAGCTTCCTGGGGGCTTCACAGGCGTGGAGGAGTGACCTGGGGGTCCCTAGGATTTGCTGTCGTTGGGAGGTTACGCCCTCGCATTCCAGGACTACCTACGTGGGCGGCTGATTCTTCTTCGGATAGGCAGCCTCTGCAGAGTGGACTGTCTGTTGCTCCGATGTTGTAGAGATGTTTGTTCAGTGGACAGTGACCTGTTATGGTCCCCACAATGGTTCTTAGGTCTCGTCGTTGTAGGTTCATTAGGCGTCGTGTTAGCCTGGGTGAGGTGGCTGGTATTGCTGCTCTTGACTGTTTGCAGTCAGTCGTCCGCGTCCAGCGTAGTTTGTGTTGGTTTTGATAGTGTTGTCGCATCCATGTGCGTAGCTGCGAGAATGGCAGAGGGAGGAAAGGTGCTGGTCCTTCGGTTAATGTATCCGATCCTCTTCTGGCCAGCTCGTCAGCGGCGTCATATCCAAGGGATCCACTGTGTCCTTTTATCCACTGTAGAGTCACCTTGTTTTTGGTAGAAATGCTCTCTAGGGCAAGGTGGCATTCGTGTATGAGCAAGGAGTTGCAGTTGTGGCTCTCCAAGGCTCTGAGCGTTGCTGCGCTATCTGAGAGGATGCGAATGTTGTAGTTGTCGATTCCTCTCCTATTGATAGCTGTTGCAGCTTCGGTTATGATCTAAGCGAATATCCCCAGACCGATTAAAATCTGATTAAGATAACTGATTAGGATAACCAATATAATTAAGTTATTTTAAAGGTGTAGAATGTGCAGATGTAGAGTCCACTATCAAAAACACATGACATTTAGATAAGCAAAAAATATTTTTTTAATAAACAAGGATGGGATGAGTCCCATCTGTCACCCAGTTCTGTGCCCGCAAGGGGGTGGAATTGGATGACGCAGGTTTTTTTTTGTATTCTTTTATTTAGTCACCTTATATTTTTGCAACCTCAAGTTCGAACTCGCTTTCAAGACTGTTTACAAAGCATATGAAAAACTCTACCTCAAGCTAAAACTGAATTTTAACGGCCGGTTTCTGAAAGCTCGATCAAAACTACCGGCTGTCAAGTCACTTGCTATTTCAGCTTTTACTTACTAGGTTTTTTTATTAGAGATAGTAAGTGACTTGAAAGCCGATTAGTGTTGATTGAGCTTTCAGAAACGGGTTAGTCTCATTCCAAAGCATTGTTGTTATTATTGAGAAAGGGTATAGGTGTGTTCGTTAAATGTTTCAACATTTCAAAAACAATGGGTAGGTATTGATCGGTGAAAAAATCATGCTAATCCAGTAGATCTAAAACCTATTTTTTTTTGTCAAATTGTTTTTATGTGTCAGTCAATCTGAATAAATATTTGAACTCTATTTAAAATCACAGACAAATACAGACCTTTACCTCATATTCTTAACTCGAGTAGTACCAGAAACCAAGCTCTTGTATACGATGCCATTTATCTTGCCATGGAGTATTTATCCACTTAGTTCTATTTAGTGACTCTAATAATTCTCTACAGAGAAAAAGAAATAAGTAGAAACAAATCATGATCAGTGGTGATGATGATCACCTGGTAAAGTCAGCAATCGAAATGTGATACTTTTACCAAAAAAATATTATATTTCCAGTCATAAAACACGTGACGAAACTTTGTCCTGATGATCATCGTTTACTTTTGATGCTGACTGTACCATCGCGCATTGATATAGAAAAATGCATAGGTACCAGCCCGTAGAAGGATATAATTTAATTTAAAAAACCCAGTCTGAATGCTGATAATTTTTGGAAATATCCGAATTGGAGGTTCAAAGTTTTAAGTAAAACGCAATATAAAAGTGATTTTCTGGATAAAGAGGCCTTTGTTCAGGTGATAATATAATGTAAACAAGGTAATCAGTTAATAACATGTCAACAATGACGAATCATCCCATTACAGGTGATAATGCGCAAATCCCAATTTAGATTACAGTTACACTACAATCACCAAAATACTCCAGACAACCCGACTTACGATGTATCCGAAGTCTGGGTTGTCTGGGTTTTGTTTTTTAACCGACTTCAAAAAAGGAGGAAGTTCTCAATTCGACTGTTCTTCTAAGTTCTAAGACTCTTCTTCATAAGTAAAAGATAGGCTTACGGTATGTATGTGTATGGTGCGAGAGGAGAGGCGAAAAATCGTCAAGCGAGCCACTGCCCCGATATGACGACCACGACCACTCTGTCAAGAGTGCAACGACCATGAAGAAGATGTGTGTTTAAAGAAATCTTGAGTTAGATCTGACGAGTAGTTTTTGAGCTAAATAGTATACAAAAAAAACTCAGACTACGGTTACTGAAAGCAATAAAATAGCTACTGGTGTCAATTCTGATGTTTAGTTTTCCTAATTTAACCTAATTTGACAGCACTAAAAATATTGCCGTCCCTTTCTTAAAGACCGAAATGACAAGGATGGCTATAATTTTAGAGCTGTCAGATTAAAGGAGTCTACACACCAAACCCGCCGACCCGCCGACACAGCCCGGCGCGGCGGCTTGGTTTCGGCGACCCAAACCCGCCAACCCGCCAACATGTGTCATGGGGCTGTGTCGGTGAGTTAGTCGGCGGCAAGAAATCAGTACAACTTTTTTACTTAGTGATTGCAGTGTGTACGAACGTGACGTGTTGTTTTTCTCGAATATTGCAGCCTACAATAAACATGGATACTGATGCTGATCTAATAATAGCAGCATGTGGAATAATTTTAGCTGGGTCAAAAAAATACAAGCACGTCACTATCGCTGGAGTGTCGG
Organism: Plemyria rubiginata; assembly: GCA_963576535.1. Lineage (NCBI taxonomy): Eukaryota > Metazoa > Arthropoda > Insecta > Lepidoptera > Geometridae > Plemyria > Plemyria rubiginata. The sequence continues at coordinate 3,209,988 of OY754905.1, forward strand.
CGGGCAACTGAGCGTGCGCGTACGCAAGTCGCCGGCCATGCCGCCGACTTGCACGCGCGGGTACGAGTCGCCGACATGATTCTTGAAACAAAGTCGCCGACACCAAGCCGCCGGGCTGTGTCGGCGGGTCGGCGGGTTTAGTGTGTAGACTCCTTAAGGGTCCGGTGACAGCGGCTCGCAATTTCGAGGTGCGATTGGCTATTATTTCATTTTATTTCATTTCGGGGAGGTTGTTTGAAATAATAACTATAAAGAAACACGCATAAATACTGTTCCAACAAAAATAATACAATAATATAAGGGAAATGTGCTTGAGTCAGAAATCATTTTGGTATTAGGTAAACGTAAGACCAAACATACTAATACCAAAATGATTTCTGATTCGGGCATGTTTCCCTTATATTATTGTATTATTTGTGTTCGAACAGTATTTATGCGTGTTTCTTTAGAGTCATTTTTTCAAACAACCTCCCCGAAATGAAATAAAATGAAATAATAGCCAATCGCACTTCGAAATTGCGAGCCGCTGTCACCGGAGCCTTAAGTTAGTTTAGGATAATGCAACAACAGAATTGACACGACTGCCAAACTATCAGTGTTATGGTTGTTTTGGATTTCACAAAAACAGCACAATATTAGTTATGTCTCTGCTAATTCAATATAAATTCTATCGCCATTTATTATAAAAATTTCTTTTTTATTTGGAAACTTAACTAATACTTGTATATAAAAGTTATAAATGCCAATATGACTCTTTTCTAACAGAGAAACAAAATATCTTGTACCTAATTCTACCATCTAGGTTATTATAGTTAGCCAATGTGAAGTCGTCAACACGATAAACTTTCCATATCGGGTATACGATCCAATAAAATATTTTATAGTTTGGGGTCTTGTGAATCTTAAAGCATGTATAGTGGAATACTCCTATCGCTTGGCGTCATATGACCAACACATAACCGGCCAATGAATTCTGAATAAGCGATCTGCCAATTTTGACAAATTTTTCTTATACAATAAAAAAAGTTCACTATATAAAAAAGGTAACCTGTTTAAGGCTTGATCGCGTGGATTAGCGCCCAAATTCACTTAAGCTAAGTGAATTTGGACGCTAATCCACGCGTTTCAAAAATACTCTTGTAGTACAAGTGAATAATTGCTATTTTATTTTGACCAGCGGCTGTTAGACTTGATTTCAATAGCCAACGGTTAGTTTGTTGGTAGGATTTGGTGCGTGCGAATATTCAAACACAGGGTCAATCGTTGATCATGTATTACTTACGAGTGCTCAGCTATAAAACTAACTACTAAGAGGAAAAACAACACAAAAACTTAACCCCACAATGTTCGTTAGATCACGTTACAATTAACAATAATAACGATCACGTTACAATAATAATAATGTGGAAGGGAGGATGGTAAGGAAGGAAGTGAATTTGATGACAATAACTCAATGGAAAAGTTTGCACAGACGAGTTCTTGAAACATCCTGAAGTCTGAAATACAAGTACCTAACTAATCTGTAATAGACAGAGATCAGTGGATACAAGACGAGGTGGATCTGGTTGGGTACCCCAGCATCATATATGTATAATTTTTATTTGTGTGTGTTTGTGTTTTGTTATTATATTATTTACAGCGTTTGTGATTATAGGTCATCTCATTGGGCAAAGGCCCCTTCCGTGGTAGTCCATGTCCGCTTATTGCTTATTGTCCTTGGTCCCATAGTATGCCTAGTATTCACGTGCTTTAGCCGCGCGCTGTAACGAGGTTTGATGTCAAAAGTTGGCTTTTTACTATAAAGGATATATTTATATAGGGTATATAGCATATTATATATCTACACGGAACAGAGCGTACATATATAGTTTTCGTACTAGGCATACATTTTTGTAGAAAAACGTGTTTGTTTTTTGCTGAACTGTGCGTAATGCTATGCGTAATGTGATTGCAAAAAACATGGTTGATTGCGGTTTTTCATAATTTCAGTAATTTAATATCTTTCAAAATGTTGAAATTTACGAGCGAAAAACATTGAGTGAGAGTACTTAGGTAGACAAGACTACCAGCTAACAAGGGCTGGCATTAACCAAAGACACGTTGAAATTGTTCTAAGTCGCACGTTTTTGATGTATTCACAATCAATTGCTTTACATTTCCTGATACTTCTGCGTAGTATCAGGCTGGCTGATTCTGGTTTGATCTGTACCTACCTACCAGAGATCAATACCTCAGTGAACTTGCGAATTGAAACGTCACTTGTTGTTACTTACGTGCGAACGTGCAAAACAATGAGGTGTTTCTCTTTAGCATCTATAGTGCTAAATGGGTCCAACTACAAAAATAATGGCAGTATTTGGGTAGAGGCTGCATCGTTGACTTGAAATATTTATTATTACTAGATTTATAATATCGTGTCTTTCATCATCAACAGCCTGAAGAAGAAGAAGAAGTACTACCAGCACTGGAGTAATAGGCCTCATATAGTATCACTAGTAGCGCCCTGCAGTTTTACCCGCTTAGTTTTATATCCCGGTATTCCCACGGAATAAAAAGTAGCGTGTTATTCCAGACTATAAGCCAATTTTCACCTAGATCCGTTCAGCCGTTCTGGAGTTATAGAGTCATCCATCCATCCATACTTACAAACTTTCTTATTGACCGAGCGAGCGAAGCGAGCGAAGCGTCTTAGTTTCCACATTGGCCAAAAATGCGTTTGTCCGGATGTCTGTCTGTTCTCCTCTACAGGTCGCATTTTTCTACCGATCTGGACGAAACTTAGTACACAGGTTATATGACTTATTAGAATTTTTTTGTCGTCGGGGATTTTTGATTGGAGGGGTATTCCTCCCAAAAAGGGGCAGAAAAGGGGGCTATTTCATATACTGCATATCTCCACCAAATGAGATCCGATTTCGATTGTTCTTTTTTTATTTGAAAGGTAGTAACTATAAGTTGGTCTCATAAAAGTTTGGTGAAGATCTGATGAGGATCTTTAGCATGATGAACGGGATAGCTCATCAAAAAATCGACGGGTTTCAATCAAATTTGAGAGAAACACTAAGGACCTCATTCTACACAAGATGATTAAAAAAAACAATAAAAATCAATAAAATCAAAAGAATCAAAAATCGGAAAAATTATATCTACCTACCGCTAAGCCAGTGAATTGCTCACTTTTAGTGTGCTCGCGAGGTCTACCACCTCACAGAGCGACTAGTTTATAATTATTAGTAGGATGTATCTTTTCAATAAAGTCGTCGTCTAACTGTGTAGAGTCGCGCACTATCACATAATGTTGGCACACACCTACATATTATTTTGTTGAGTAATTGTTGTATTTACGTTTTTTTAAGTTAAGTAAGCCACGTTCTGTGTCGTCGAAATTATGATGGTAGACCCATGATTTGCACCAGAGTGCCTCCGTGCTTCGGAGAGCTACGTCGACGTCATTTTATTCAAATATTTCATCATTTTCTAAATATAAGCCAAGTACTAAAACTAAAAACCTTAAAAATAATACAATAAACATAATAACTAAAACATATTATTAAGAGGAGTCCCTTTAGGCAAGGTACCGAAGATGCTGGCAGCATTCCCCCTTTGAATAGTCAGACTATTCTTTGTCCGAGGTAGCTGCCAGCTCTTCGGTCTCCTGTGATGTCGACTAGATTCTTTGCTATTTCTTTAAACAGCCTAATAAGCCAAGTTGAGGAGAATATGAGATATTATATTATGCTACTGAAAAATAAAAATGTTTTATTAAATGAACTAGTGGTTCGCCCCGAACTGAGATTTCGTAATGCGACGCGATTTATAAAAATATATACATAATGTCACCCATTTTACCTAATTATCGTTATATTTTTAAATTTTGTTTGACTCTTTGGACTTTTTTTTACTATGCTATATTATGCCACACAGGATTTCTGGGACTTATTGTTGAGTTCACATAGACTGACAACAAATTGCAACCATAGTCGAATACTTTCACAACTATCTAGGTATTTTGAAAATATAAACAGTTTATTTTTACGTCCCTTTGCGACTTTAGTTGCTATAATAGCCTTTACGACTGCGCCACAAAGGCTAATCGAAAAGCCTCTGAAAAGCCAATATGGAAAAATATATTGGAGAGCAGTAGCTCGCGAAGATGAGGTCAGTGCAAGTAACGCTCAATAAAACGGTCGAAGTGGTAGATGACAAAATAATATAGAGATAGATAGAGATTTCGCAAGTTTAGATCAAGTTTAGATACTACGTACATGATTTCGTGATGAATGAGGTGACGTCTCACATTCGATCATACGATAAAAGCCGCACCGTTTGGGAGTACTGCCATTGTGCACATAAATATTTAAACAGAAAAACTCAATGGTTCATGACTGGTTTTCAACACACGACCTTGTTAATAGGGGAAGGCGGGGTCGCTACCACTAGATCACCAGTGCTCTGGTTCGATCAAGGTTCGATAGCTAGACGTACTGCAGTCGAAACTTGAACACGCTTACTTAGCTAATTCACTCGTTCGCTCTTGTCTTGAATATTCCTGTTACATCGCAACAGCATCTGTAGAGACTGTTGAGACGTTCTATGTCCAGCTTTAGGCCTATGATGATGTTCGGAAACTTGCTCATCTTTTGTTTCGGATGAACTACCTACTACTACTCATCGGTACCTAAAAATAATTCAAGAATGATATCACTTCAAGCACCTTGGTTCTATAGAACAAACAATGAGTGTGCTGATAACTATTATCAATGCAAAGGAAACAACGTTACGTACTTCAGCTACTTGAGTAGCGTCGAGAGAAATGTAAATAGTAGTAGTAGTAGTAACCCTATGTTTTTTAAAATGTGGTAGGCCCCAATCTAAAATAAATGCCCCGTGCAATAAAATCACGCCATATTGACAAAGGAGCAAAGGCCTCCCCACATTTACACCAGTCACTTACGATATTTTTTTATTATAAATAACTAGCTGATGGAACAAGCAGATTGCCCACCTGATGTTAAGTGGTAACCATCACCTATAACGAAGCATTGCCTCGTAAGTCACGCACGATAGGAACGTGCCCTTAGATGCACTGCCCTTGGTCCATCAACTTGTAATTACACCGGCGACCACGCTCTTTAAACCGAAACACTACCACACAACCGAAACCGAAAAAAGCGTAGTGAGTGGTAGTACTTCCTTGAGCGAGCCCTTCACAAAGATCTCTACTAGGTACTCTTAAAGATCATGAGCCTTTATCCGCCAGTCCCTCTCATAGGCCACATCTCTAAACTATTTAATTAGGTGATCATTGTGTTGTGATTTATAATTGTACCTACAGAGAATTTACTTAGGGGCCTATATCATTTGATTCATGTTATTGCCTACTTGACCGTTGTCCTGGAATACAAGCTTCTAACCAAGAGAGTATACGAACACAAACATTATAATCCACTCCACCTATACACAAAGCCATTGATCGTGTCTCTTACGTCATAGAGCCCCATCCAGGCGAGGGTGTCTGCTTTCTCCCTTGACGTCAGTCGGCTGGCAGACAAGCCGTCGCCGTTGCCATCGATCCTGTTATCCCAGTCAATGCCAGGCGACTGCTGGCGCCAGAACTGACCTTTTCATCAATGGTTCGCTAAGGTTTTGACTTTGGGAAAATAGGCCAATGTTGTAGCTACAACGGAGATTTGTTCTGGGGATAGAGTTTGTTCGAAGGTCTTCATCATGGCTTATTAGTAAACACGTGCCCACCGAGGCACGAAAGCGCTTTGATGAATATCTATGCCATCTACGCTGCACTCCCACGTATACCTACATTCACGTTTTATAGACTATTCTCTACAATCTCATCTGATGGTAATCAAGGAAGGCTGTAGTCGACGCTGGCGATGGAGCGGATGGATGGTCTAGAACAGGGGTTCCCATTTTTATTTGGCCATGGAACCCAAATTGATCATACTTTTGGAGCGGAACCCTTACCAGCAGCGCGGCGGTTTTGATAGGTTTAGCTTGTAGTTTGAATATATATTCACGTTAGACTCGGAAGAACAAATTATAAATGAAAAATAATTATATATATTATTTATAAATATTCTTGTTTAGGTATACCAATGTCCTAGTAGTTTACTGACGTCTGTGGTTGTTAACTCATTTTGGATCACTTTGGGGTTACCAGCAATCACATTTTTTTATAACAAAACTCTCGAAACGTCTATAACTTAATATCTCCACTCTTTTTTACCTACGTTTCAGAAACTTTATTCCTAAAGCTAAAATTTCTTTCGTTAATTCCCTCTTAGTCTCCATTAGATTATGCAGATGTTGCATACCTCGATCTTTCAGCTGATCACCTCAACAAGTTGTATCGCCTGCTGAACTGTTGTAGGTATCAGTTTTGTTTACGGCCTTCGTAATTTATGACCACGTGTCCGTTTATCGAAGAAAGTTAAAGTGGCTTCCAATCAGAGAGAGGAGAAATATGAGAACCTTTGTCTCCTTTTCTCGATTCTGAAGGACCCAATCTCACCACAGTATACCTGAAGTCAAAGTTTTTATACCTTTCTGACGGTCATGCATGAGTGTAACTTATGGTCCTCAGACGCTCTCTGCCTATCAACTCCCAGATATTCTTCCGGCTATCGTGGAAATTCGTTCGAAAGTGCATTCCACAAGCCCACAGCCACCACAGCTGTGGGCTTGTGGAAATGAAAATACGTCTTCAAAACCCGTTTTCAAACACATCGTCCACGATCACTATTTATCTATTTATTATGTTTTTGTAGAAGTACATGTTTAATTTACTTATATATTTATTTTTATTTATTATTAACCTACCAAAAATAATACAACAATACAATAATACATAATCTTTCTAACTATCTATAGTGTTATGTAATCTATTTGTTTACTTACTGTCAACTTAGTTTTCTCGTGCACCTGCGACCAACTTCCTTAATTTACAATCCTCTCCATCCAAAGGTTGTCTGGAAGAGATCGCTCTCAGCGATAAGACCGCCCATTGTACAGTTAGTTTTATTCCTTATTTATTTTAGTGTACTTACTGTTTTTCTTTTAAGGTGTACAATAAAGTATTTTCATTCATTCATTCATTCATTCAAAAATTGTAAATGTGCTTACCTAAACTAAAGCACGCCAACCTCATGTTCTCTACTGTCAAGGTTGGCTGGTAGAAAATGCTGTCTAGATTAAGCTCTCCTTTTGTACAAACTTTGTTTGGAGCAATAAAACATATAAAGAATCTGGAGTTAGGTATTACCTACCTACTTACTGTGGTATTATAACTAGATCTGAGGGGATATCTACCGTGCCTCGAGATCTAACTGTCGCGAAGCTGTTTCAGTTTTATTCTTAATTCAAGTAGTAGTACCTACCTCCATGTCCATGTTTCCTGTGATTTTTTTGTTGCTATGGATAGGTACATACCTACTTACGTTTGGTAGGTAGGTATGTTTTGTAATTCGTTCTTGATTAGACCTGACCTAAGTAGGTATATTCTTTTATTTTTACTTAATATATTCCTATTTTTCTTTAGAAAAGACCTATAACTAAATAGGTCACCAGGCAAGGACCACCCGCTGCCTAGAAAATCAATTCGACTACCTCTGTGGCGCAGCGGGCGAGAGCCTGCCTGCGACTCAAGAGGTTGCGGGTTCGATTCCCGCCTTGGAACAAATTTGTGTACGATCTGCAGAAATTTGTTCCGATGGTCTGGGTGTTTTCTATGTAGAATATAAAATATCTATCTATGTAAGTATATAATGTATTAAATATATCAGTTATCTAGTACCCATAACACAAGCTTTGAATAGTGCTGTGTGGATTGTCTAGCATTATTTATTTATTTATTTAATATAGTAACATAACCAATAGCCAAACCAGCCCCCTTGAACTAGTTTAGTTTTACGTTACGAGTTTATCATCTAATCTAGGGCCGTTCAGCACCCTCTAGCGGATAATTTCTCAAGTTTCACTTGCATTCTGATCGTACGCTCGCGTCGTTGTATGAATAAAAAACCGCATCTCTTGCATCTCCCTCTCGCTTTTAGATTTTACAGTAATGCATCTCTTTTTGCTCTGCTGTCATGCTCTAAATCAATGTATTTTACCTGACCTGGATAGGCCATAGTACTCTTTCTGACAGGAAGGAATTGAATTTTGTACCAAACAAATTCAACATGGCCTTTACTTCAAGATAAATGGCAGCCGCGTTTTTTATTCAGTGATTTTACAGACGATTTGAGCGAAAAGATATAATAAATAGTTCAGTGTCCTATTGAATTATTTTTTCCTCGTTAAAATTAGTTTCGTGTGGGTAAAACCCTTTTTCAGTTGTGTATTTGTCTTCAATTTTTTTCGTTTCTAACTAGCGGCAGGTGAGGTGTAAAAATGATAAATAAAATCAAATAAAAGATGAATTTTATAAGTTAAAAACCGATAATACGTTAATCCTCTACAATATGTGGATATATCTTTTTCTTGGTAAATATTAAGGAAGCTATACTTGCCTCATTACAATACATCAAGTGATCAGTCATTTTGCTCACATTTTTCTTCTGATTGTATTGGCTCTCGAAATGTAGTACAATAATACCTAGGTATGGTGTTAGTGGTCTTCGTTTTTTTCTATGAAGTAAAAATGTGTTTTATTGACTTAGATCCATGGATTCCCATGGATTTTAATTTATCTGGTTGATTGATTTATCATCACAGTCAAAGTTTTGGCGAAAAAACAATTCTTTACCGAAAATTTAAATTGATTTATGCCTTGGAGACTTGCATAACCCACATACAAACTGTATGTATACCATCGGTCAATTATCATAAGTTTTGTGATTCTTAAATCCTGAGCAAAATACAATTTGAAGTTAGAGGATAGGTAACCATTTCATTTACCGTTGCTGGTTATTACAATATTTTGTTGCTTTTATCAGATATACCTATTCATTTACCTGCTACCTACAGTTTGAAAATTGTTTGTTGGTTTTTAAGTATGGAGGTAGGTACCTAAGTTTCAATTGCTTTTTGGAGTGTTGCTTTAAATGGAATGCTTTAAACAAGAAATCAAAGTTGGTTAGTTTGATTTTTATTATATCTCAAGGCTGTTGTCTCAGGTCTTGATTTCTAGATCAAAAGCTTAAATTTTAATGGCTATGAAACCTTTTTAGTTCTGGCAGCAGATTAGTATTCCAAAAAAGTATTCAATGTAAATCAAGACTACCGAGAAATTCGATTTTTGTCAATCGACTTTTGAAAAACCGACATCTTAGGAATTTTGTAATAATATTGCTAAAATGCTCCTTTTGGCACTAAAACCAAATCAAACAAATCTATCCCTTTGATTTGATGATGAGTTAGTTGTTTAGAGTTAGTAATAAGTTGAGTCTTTTCAATATTGTTAGATTTTCTGATCCAGCAAATACCACAAAAATTATAATGTGCAAGTGGGAATGTAGAAGAAGAACTTATGTTATTCCATCCATTCCATCAAATTACCTAGTTGTGTTGCTACTCATTCTTATGATGACTCATGTTTGGGGTTCACCAATTCTAAATAATGCTGTTAGAAATGTTCTTTGTATTTACAATCTGAACATAATAGCAATCATTACACATGTTTATTCCATGGCAACCATGTTTTTTGAATGTGGTTTGGATGACTTGAAGATATTCAGTTAAGATGATTTTGTTTTACATATTTACAGCATTTGAAGTAATAATGCGGATATCATAATGAAGGAGATGGTAGGAGGATGCTGTGTCTGCTCGGACGAGAGGGGATGGCCTGACAACCCACTGGTGTACTGTGACGGCAATGGGTGTACTGTGGCTGTACATCAAGGTGAGTGTCTTACTATTAAAGTGAGATGCCTTGTAAAATGTTTTGCATCTCGGTTTTGTAGTAAACAAATGGTGTTAGATTTCAACACTCAAGCAAAAATTTACATGACAGTTGTTATTGTGTTGGAATTCATTGTGATGGTCCTTACCTTAGGCTGTAAGAAACTGAAACTGAAACAGCTTCACGACTTTGATCCCCAGGCACGGTAGATATCCCTTCAGATCTCCCAGTACCAAGTAGGTACTAATTCAAGATTCTTTGAGGATGTCTAAGGGGGTAGTCAGAGGTACGTCCAAACATTACATTTGGCACATACCCACATTTTGCAGTAGTTAGTATTCCATACGTGACAGGTAGCAAGCCCATCGCCGCTGTTAGAATACTAACTGGTTTCCTCACGATGTTTTCCTTCACCGTTTAAGAGCACTGGCATTGCGCACATAAATTTTTCGATAGAAAAATCCATTGGTGCACGACCGGATTCGAACCTGCGACCTTACGATCAGAAGGCGAGGTCACTCCCACTAGACCACCGGTGCTCTTAGGCTGTAAGCGTGAAAGTTATTCCACCTTTAACCTTTAAAAAAAATATGGTGGCACAACGAATAAAGATTTTCTTTACATCCTTAAATAGATAAATATGGTACTGATAACATTATTTATTTATTTTATTTATAAACGAGCAGCTTTCGCTGGTATGTCTACGTCACAGTGTTGAAATTATTGATAATTGAATTTCAATTGTTGAAATTATTAAAAATTGAAATTGAATCGTTGAAATTAAGTATTATTATTTTATACTGATTTATGTGTCCATTTGTTCCAGCATGCTACGGTATTGTAACTGTTCCCACTGGGCCATGGTTTTGCAGGAAATGTGAGTGCCCTGAGACAGTCAAGAGTAAAGTGGTGAGTCTTTTAGAATTTTTCTTACCAGCATCCCTATAAAGCAGTGGGGTGCCTAGTGCTTGAGAACAGGGCAAGCCCGACCAAGGAATACTCTGTAAAGAGAGCTTGACGTTGCGTTTCTTTTTTATGTTCACTGTTAGGCTCTCGTTACAGAGTATTCCTTGGTTGGGATTGTTTATTTGGCAGCCCAAAAGATCGTATAACCCAGACATATTAAGCAGATACATGTTTCTATAGGTGTGTTGATATAACTGTAGTGACTGACTATAGGTTTGAATATCCATGTCATTAGTGTGGTTTTTACAACCTAAACGCAATTTTAGAAATAATTAAATTCTAGATATCTACTATGAATAAGCGATAGAAAGCCAACACTATCGTTACATTGATTACTTAATTGTGGACACTTTGTTCTCTACTTCTTATAGTTTTGTTGACAAATAGAACATAAAAGTGCTACTTACCAATGGAAGCTTATATTTTCAGTTTTCCGTGCGCTATTATTATTCCTAAAATACTACAATGCACCATGTTATGACTACGTTAACTGAGACCTAGGCACACATTATTTTCATAGAACTTCGGCAAAAAACACTTAAACACACTGTTAAACAATTTCATTTCAATAAAAATTTCATTTCAATAAAAAATTTCATTTTATTTCAATTTCAATAAAATTTCACTGCAGCCAGCCGTTTGCTTGGCACCAAACAAACTTAAAAACACATACGCATACAGAATAATCGGTCATATATCATATAGAAGAGAAGTTGACTTCATCACATTTCATTCATTCACCTTGTTGTTGTTTTTTTGTATTCTAGCGTTGTGAGCTTTGTCCTTCACGATCGGGAGCTCTCAAGAAAGCTGACACTGGGGGATGGGCACACGTGGTCTGCGCATTGTACATCCCTGAGGTGCGATTCGGAAACGTGACGTCTATGGAACCTATCGTTCTGCGGCTAATCCCACCAGAACGTTTTACTCGGGTAAGTCAACGCACAATCTTTTAGCACTATTTACTATTGTGCTCTTATAGCCCCACTGAGAGCAATGGTGGTCTAGAAGTGCCGCCGTCCGATCCTGAAGTAGGATCCATAGGATCAAAATGGTTCAAAACCAGTTTTGCACTGATGAGTTTTTCTGTTAAAAAATAATATGATGTCATAAATTGGTGATAAAAACATCGTGTGGAATCCGGCATGTTGTAGAATCAAGTTCTAAAGCACGTCAATAGTGCTCGAAAGGAGCATCCTTGAGGCGCCCTAAAAACACACAATTCTAAAGAAACTAGTGACACTTCAAGAAGAAGAAGAATGGTCCCACTGCAGGGCAAAGGCCTTCCCTTCTATGTTTTCACTATTCGCAATTCGTAGAGACAGGCCATAAGCTTATTTAGTCGTCAAGCTCGTCTCTTGTATTTTGTGGGATCCAATCTGTCCTCACAAAATGTCTGACACGACATGAAGTTTAAATAAATAAAATGTTTGTGGGCCTGTTAATTAGCCTCAATCTGACCCTATTTAATCGGAATATAACTTCTCAAAAATAAATAATGTAAAATATTAATACATTTCAATACCCAACACAGACATAACTGAAAGTATTTTGTTTGGTTTCAGACTTGCTACATTTGCACAGAGAACGGGAAAGCTCATCGCGCCGGCCACGGCGCTTGCATGGCTTGCAACAAATCTGGTACGTATTCTTTTTTACTTCGTTTTGTGTGTTCTGGGAGTCGACTTGGAATTCATAGTCACAGAAACAAGTCCCCAAAATTAATAGTCCAGCCAACCACCGACTTAACGATTAACATAACCATTCCTAATTATCATCCCATTTTGGATATGCATTCCATGTGATTGCTTGTTCCCGACTATGGATTCGAGCGTCATTCTCTCTTCTCTTCTTGCCTGACTGCCGAGAAGAAAATAATGTTTATCGCATATTACAAAAAAGCACCGTGTGATCCTTTGTGAGCCAAGCAGCTTTAGGGCTTGGTAGGATTTTGTAAAAAACGCTAGGAACCAAGCTTTGTTTGTTGCCAGTTCTTCTAGGCTTTGATTGCGACGAACTGGCGGTAGGTTTGCCTAGTATATAAGACGTTCCAAAGTGATCCCTGTGTTTGTACTGAATAAGACCGTTTTTATATTGAAAATGAGAAAGTATTGGATTCTATACATTCCTTAAAAGTCAATAAAACGGCTGAGAAAACTCCGTAATATTCTGTCGACGATAAAACAACTGATATTTTGATAAAATTAGTTTTTGCACATGATTTGTGAAAGAAAAGGAGGCACAAAGTGGAATAAAGTAAGATAAAATGAAGAAAAAAAAAATCTGATGTTCAAAGAATATCTTTTTAGTTCGTTTTAATAACTTTGCTAATAACTTGACTTGAAATTTAATTTGTCAAGAATTAATTATTGACGACCTCAGTGGCACAGCGGGCGAGAGTCCGTCGCGAAGCAAGAGGTTGCGGGTTCGATTCCCGCCTCGGAACAAGTTTGTGTACGATCTGCAGGCATTTGTTCCGTTGGTCTGGGTGTTTTCTATGTATAATAAAAATATATATATCTATGTAAGTATATAATGTATTAAATATATCAGTCATCTAGTTCCCATAACTCAATTATTATTTATTTATTAATTATGTACCTGCTGCGCTGCAACTGACAGGAGGAGCTGAAGCGATTTGCAAATCGATATTTAAGCTTAATTTTGTTATTGCAAGGCTGCAAGCTAAATTTACCTTTTACATCATTAACATAATGGTCATAGTAGTGCGCAACTTCGTTCGCGTGAAATTTTGTTTATAGAAATTTCAACGTGTTTAGGGTTGAGATTCGGGAATGCATTTCATAGTGCATCCTTACCTTCTAATGTCTACGACTAATTCTTCTCGTATGCATAGCAACAGTGAAGTGCCACGATGCCGGTTCGATTCCTGCTCAATTCCTAGTAATAATCACTTAGTGCTGGTTTCACCATGTCCGAATAACTATCTGTCAGGTAAGAATATTTCCGTCTCTACTCAGACTAGAGACGTACACTTGTTACATACAAAGAGAGAAATATTATCTTCTATGAAATACTAGCGATCCGCCCGCGCGCCCCTGCTTCGCACGGGTGCACATATCATGCATGTATTATTCATATAAACCTTCCACTTGAATCACTCTATCTATTAAAAAAAACCGGATCAAAATCCGTTGCGTAGTTTTAAAGATTTACGCATACATAGCGACATAGGGACATGGGGATATAGGGACAGAGAAGCTATTTGTTTTATACTATGTAGTGATGTTACTGAGCATTACTCAAGAGATGGTGAAACGGCCAATTAGTGTCTTAGTGCGATAGACTTGCCTATTCACATGTACCACAATCACACCACATCGTAGTGACAAAAACCTGCCAAGCACGCCTTACACACGTGTGACGTAAACGGAGATTCGTGTCAGCGTAAATAAAAATGCGTTTTCATATAAATTCAAGCCTTGGTGACTACGTACGTAATACTGGGGTACGTGTGAATAGACAAAATAACTCTGCGCTTGTTTTATTTTTATTTAGTTTTACGCGTGTCTATGATAACCTGATTCATGTTACAACTCATTTAAATCAATATGATAGCCAGAGACTTGGATAGCCTTGGAGTTCAGATTAAATTACTATACATATATTGAAAGATGTCCATGTTACCGTAAAATAGTGATTGCTTCTAATGAAGGAGAGGCGTGGAGGATGCTATAGCAAAAGTATGCGAATTTTTGTTTTGTTATTTTGTGTATTTCATAAGTTTGCTCTCGATATGTCTATTTATATGCAGTAAGCATTAAAATAAGGTGGTGTGCGTGAGTGATGGATGATATGTTACTAGTAACTATATTATTAACTTTACATTTTCATTTACTACAGTAACTTTATATTACGGTTGTAAACGGTTGTAATATAAAGCTTGACGTAGGAAAGAGTGGAGTGATAAGAAGCCAGTGCTCAGCAGTCATCTTTATAGGGCGTTGGGAGACTTATCAGCGTAGTCGCCAAACGTGAGGGTTTGATTCCCGCGGCTGGACCTTTTTTTGATTATGATCTGTATATGTATAAGATATCTATGATCATAATCTTTAAATATTTCTAAAGTAGGTGTCGTGGTATCGAAAAACAGAAACAGCTTCACGACTTTGATCCCCAGGTACGGTAGATATCCCTTCAGATCTCCCAGTACCAAGTAGGTAATATAATTCAAGATTCTTTGAGGATGTCTAAGGGGGGTAGTCAGAGGTACGTCTAAACATTACATTTGGCACATACCCACATTTTGCAGTAGTTAGTATTCCATTCGTGACAGGTTGCAAGCCCATCGCCGCTGTTAGAATACTAACTGGTTTCCTCACGATGTTTTCCTTCACCGTTTAAGAGCACTGGCATTGCGCACATAAATTTTTCGATAGAAAAATCCATTGGTGCACGACCGGATTCGAACCTGCG
This sequence comes from Plemyria rubiginata, assembly GCA_963576535.1. Lineage (NCBI taxonomy): Eukaryota > Metazoa > Arthropoda > Insecta > Lepidoptera > Geometridae > Plemyria > Plemyria rubiginata. The sequence goes on from OY754905.1 coordinate 3,225,253, forward strand.
ACCTTACGATCGGAAGGCGGGGTCACTCCCACTAGACCACCGGTGCTCGTGGTATCGAGCTATGTATAATTTTAGATGCTTTCGACAGATTAGTGTAGGGTCAAGACTAAATTGTACTTCCTATTATAAATTTATGTGGTTTTATTATTAAAAAAATGAAAAGCTTCGGCGCTCAAAAATTTAGACGCTGTCTTTTATACCTACTATTAATAAGTTTTATCAATAGTCAAATAAGGAATACAGCAAAATTAACTGGTTAAGTACTTTTGTACTTAGATATGTAGGTAGTAAAAAAAACTGAAACAGCTTCACGACTTTGATCCCCAGGCACGGTAGATATCCCTTCAGATCTCCCAGTACCAAGTAGGTACTAATTCAAGATTCTTTGAGGATGTCTAAGGGGGGTAGTCAGAGGTACGTCCACACATTACATGTAGGTAGTTTGAGTTTGATATTCAATAGCAATCGAAGCAATATTACTACTAGGCATTTCCTTGTTGTTTCTTTTTTGCATTAACATAGTTTTTGTATGCGAGTACATTTAATCAATATAATTTTTTTTTCAAAAAAATAGCTTTTGGGACATTATAAAATAAATAAATAAATTTTTTTTAAGGTTTTTTTTAGAATAATAATTAATAACGGATTTTCTTGAGACTATGAACACAGCGGTTTTTTTTTTTATACAACTCGCTGATGGAACAAGCAGATGGCCCACCTGATGTTAAGTGGTAACCATCACCTATAAACAGAACACTGCCCCGTAGGTCACGCACAATAAAAACGTGCCCTACGATGCACTGCCCTGCGTCCATCAACTCGAGGCATACAGATGTTAAGCCTCATGTGCCTGTAATTACACCGGCGACCACACTTTTCAAACCGAAACGCAGCGTTTTATACGCGCGTACGGCGTTAATAGAGCGCATTGCAATTGTTAGTAGTAGTAGTTTAGTTTTTTTTTGGCTTCGTATGTAATAGTTTAGTTGGTAACATTGTCTGTCAGTGGTGTCGATTCTGTTGTTGCATTCTCCTAGACTAACATAATCAGACAGCTCTAAAATCCGCCGTCCTTGTGGTTTCTGTCTTTTAGAAAGGGACAGCAATATTTTTAATGCTGTCAAATTAGGTAAAACCAGTGCCAATTAGTTTTCAATTAGAAACTATAAAATAAAATGTGTTGCAATCAAGCCTTGTGGCAGTTGTTCTTGCAGCGTATTCACAAGTTCATTCAAACCGATTTATAACATAATCCGTCAGTATCAACCTACTGACGGCAACAAAGTAATAAGAAATATTCTTAAAAAAATGCTTGCCCAAGTGATAACTAGATGGCGTTAACATACTCGTAAATGCGCAGCAGCTAGCAAGAAGTAAATCCTACTAGTATTATAAACGCGAAAGTTTGTATGTATGGATGGATGGATGGATGGATGGATGGATGGATGTTTTTTTTACTCTTTCACGCCGAACAGCTGAACGGATCTGGATGAAACTTGGCGGAGAGATAGATTATCGTCTGGAATAGAATATAGGCTATTATTTATCCCGTGGGAATACCGGGATTTAGATCTGCGCGGGTGAAACCGCGGTTGCAGCTAGTATAAATATAAGGCTTTAAGTAATCAAAATAATCGGTACAATTATGTGAGCTATCCTCAGGTTGCAAGCAGCAGTTTCACGTGACGTGCGCTCAGAGTCTCGGTCTGTTGTGCGAGGAAGCCGGCAACTACCTAGACAACGTCAAATACTGCGGCTACTGCCAACACCACTATTCGAAACTTGTAAGTACCACAACGAAGGTATGTTTTTATTCCTTCGTTTTAATCGTATATATTTACTCCTTCTTCGGTTATCGTTGTTCTATTGTTTTCTGCCCCCTGAGATATCATGGTGCCAATTCTGTTGTTTTATTTTCCTAACATAACCTAATTTGACAGCACTAAATAGCACATTTTAACAATCCTCTCCATCCAAAGGTTGTCTGGAAGAAATCGCCTTTAGCGATAAGACCGCCCATTGTACCTACTACTTTATTTTTATATTACTAAGTGTTCTTTTTTTTCTGTAAATTTTGGTGTACAATAAAGAATTTTTCATTCATTCATTCACTAAAAAATATTGCTGTTCCTTTCTAAAATACCGCAACAACAAGGACGACTATAATTTTAGAGCTGTCAGATTAGGTTAGTTTAGGATTGTGCAACAACAGAATCGACACCAGTAACTCAAAAGAAAATAAAATAATATCCCAAGATCCCAATAGTATAACCGAGTGGGTTCTAACCGACGGTTTCTGAAAGCTCGATCAAAGCTGTCAAGTCATTTGCTATTTCAGCTTTTACCTACTTCAAATTAGAGATAGCATGTGACTAAACAGCCGATTTTAGCTTTGATCGAGCTTTCAGAAACCGAATGTAAATGTTGTATAACACTGAAACTACCGTATTAATAATACGAATCCTGGTAACTGATATGCAATTTTAGATTTAAATGTATGTTTATGTAACAATTAGATTTAGTGATCAATCAAATGACTTGTTATACTCTAATTTAATAAATATGAAATCGTTCACGTCTGAGCCAAAAGCGGGTAATTCTAGAAATAATTGATCACTAGTTTCATTCCACTACACAAAATATAATAAATCTGTAGTACCTTGAATGCGTAAGTTACTACATAATCACGAAATAATAACGAAATAATAATTACGTAATTTATTGAAACCACATGTCGACATTCTAATTGTAATATGACGTCAACTTCAGAAAAAAAATTGAACTTTATTGAGGTCAGAAAGTTAAGTAAGTGGTATGTGTATGAATTGTCGAAGTAAGTTTGACTAATTAATATCTAGATCGTTCGCAACGACCTGCAGATAGATCTACTGTTCCATATTTAATTTTCTTTTTAACACCATATCTAACCGAAACATAAGTTTGTTTTCTTAACAATCAAGCCTATGTACTTACATCTTACTAATATTATAAACGCTAAAGTTTGTGAGTATGGATGGATGGATGGATGTTTGTTACTCTATATCTCCAGAACGGCTGAACAGATCTTGGTGAAAATTGGCACGGAGATATATTAGTCTGTTAACACATAGGCTACTTTTTATCCCGTGGGAATAACGGGATTTAAAACTACGCGGGTGAAAACGCAGGGCGCTACTAGTAATCTATAATTATTTTTTAAACTAAACCTTACAAAGACAGTTCATTTACAGATGCTCAGGGTATTGTTTCTACGATCACCAACCAACAAGAAGTTTACCTGCCTTTAGCTTTAAAAGTCTTAGTATTTTACGTATTATAACTTTTTTAATACAACTTGTTTTTAATATTTTCACGTCCTTTTCAGAGATTATTGTATAAGTTGTGCACTGCACCTAACTGCACTACACGTATCGCTATCGAGTTCAACGGAGTTCTCGTTTTTGACGATGTGTTGTAAGATTTTGGTATTCCGGTCCGGTAAAATAGGAACACTGTTCTCGCTCATAATTATTCGTATTCCGTCTGTCTGTCACAAAATAAATTTAAGGCGTTGACAATACCTTATGTAAGTACCTCTCGCTCGCACGATTCGACATTTTAAAAGATATAAAATCACTAATCCCAATTTTGAAAAATCGCAAACAAACATTTTGTGTACAATCACATTGCACACTGTTTGGTAAAAAAATCATTTTGATAAATGCAAGTTTTCCTACCTAAAAGTTTGCTTTTCTAGTTTTCGTACATAAGGAAACTTTTGAATAGTAAAACTTGTATCGATTAAAATGAGTTTTTTACTAAAATGTGCGCAATGTGATTGCACAAAAAATGGTTGTTTGCGATTTTTCTAAAATTAGTTTCGTGATTTTATATCTTTCAACAAGTCAAAACGTGCGAGCGAGAGTCACATTAGCTCTTGTATTCGCCTTAAGCTTATCGACTAAGAACAACGGAGTAAACTTAACAATCAGATACTATGGCCAAGAAAGTGATGGTGTTATTTATCAAAGGTCAACAGTACTGTGATGCGACCTCCATCAAATTTACTGATTTACAAAAAATCCTATCGAAATCGTAAGTTGCGATGTTCGGATGTTGAGATGTTTGTATAGTTCAATACTACTGAACCGATCGGGATTAAACTAAGAACAAATATAGTTCTTGATGGATAGCGTAATAATTATTCCGATAATTTACCGGGAATGGGCTATAAAACAACCAAACCCAATAACGGGAAAACTCTTATCCTTAACCTTAATGTTAGCAATAACTAAGCGAAAGAATCAGCGGGCGGCTAGTAGTTAAATAAATTAGGCAGGCACATTACGGAAGGGCATGGCATAATCAGTTCTTTAAAAGCAGTATACTACTTCTTTGAGGACATCCGCACCTTTTGCAATAGTTGGTCTTATGAAAGATTGCAAGCCTATCGATGCCGCTATGCTCACTGGTGTCTTGCGATGTTTTCTTTCATCGTTTGAAAGCTCTAAAATTGTGCATGTGCGTTCTAAACCTTAGCATAGAACGCTTCTACAGGTTACTCTTTGTTGAAAAGAGCAAGACTTTTTGAACAAAAACTTGTAGAAAGTTATATTGCTATCCGGTCGTAGTCATAAGAATTGGCTTTATATCGTTGTACTTTGACTCATATTACATGTTTATACATCATCTTGCAAGGCTCCCCTATCTTCGCTGGTACTAAGAAAAGTAGATATGTATATGCGTTACAAAAAGGTGTATGGTTGCATAAACATTTATTAGTCGTTTCGATTTTGTTTTGGCTATACTTCCTATTGTTTAAGTTTATATTTCTTTGCAGCTTAATTTGTTAGGGCTCCGACACATTGACAAAGCATTCACAGTCATAACTCAGCAGTTTAGTTCATAACACAAATGCTTGTGTCCAGAGCCCTCGCAATTGAATTATTATTTTTGCATGGCACTAACATCCGCTAATTATCATCCTTCGTTTCTTTTTTGTTTTTATAGTTTACCAATCACGAAGTCACCGTCGTCGCAAAGGTAGGCACATTTCATAATACATTTAGAAGTTTGATTTTATACATAAATCGACCATCGCTTATCAATGTTTGCGTTAAATTATCCTGTTTCAGTTCTGCATAGGTTCGATTGACGTTTCGTTGTTGTTCATGAGATATAGAGTAGTGTTTGTTGTGCAGAAAAAGGGTGGTAACGTAAAGACCATCCCTCCGTACAAGCCGGTGGCGAACGATAGTCACTCGAGCGAGTCGAGTAGTGAGAAGGAAGGCGGGGCTTCGCCTGTGGCCAGCGGCAGCGGGACTCCTACGCCGCACACTAAAGGGTCCAAAGGGGTATGTGTCCAAACGCAGTGATAGTTGAACCTAAATAGAACGTAGAATCTAAAAGAAACCGAAGCTTGTGTACGTGGAGTGACTTTGATGCGTTGTGATTAGCTCGAGTATCGTCTCATTAGCCGCTTTGAAACTAGGGAAATAACCTGAGAATTTATAAAAAGCTGTTATTTAGTAGTGCATGAATGGTAAACCGCTACCATGAATAAAGCCGTTTTAAATGAGTGGGAGTCCTTGACAAATAGATGGTGGTTGACATGACAGGAAAGCTAACCCTGGTTCGTTGTTTTAGCCGGGACGCAAGTCGTCGCAGAACCGGGACGCTTCGAAGAACTCTCACGCTTCGAAGGCAGCGCCAGCGTCCACACCGCAGCCAATGGGTAGGTCGAAGCATGTTTTTAAATATTGATCAGGACCTTACCACCATCTCTTGAAGCATTCTTATTTCAATATTACTTTACTTTTTGATCATAAAGCCGACTTTATGCGGTTGACATAAGACATTGACATTAAAGTAACATTGAAATAAGAATGCTTCAAGAGATGGTGGTACGGGCCCAGCAACTGTTTGTTGATTTTTGACTATTTATTACTTGCAATCAACGTTTTAATGAGTAAACATTTCAACCGCTTTGGAGTACCCGAAGGCGTATTAAATCGAATGAAATACTATTGTTTCCTCGTTATTACACTTTTAGCGCCGATCGCACGCTTGTTTGATAAAAATACAGCATATCTTTGCTATTTCTTTTCACTAACAGACTGGTTTTATTATTTCACCCTATATTATTTACAGTTGGTTTCATTCTTACATCAACTACTTGTTTTCATGCACATGTTATGTTATATTATTTTGGAGAAGAAATTAAAAGATTGAACATTAGAACGCTTGTAGGGAGACAAAATGGCTATAAACCATGTTTAAGTTTATAGAAGTAAGGACATTGGCTGCAGAGTCGCTAGATCAAAAACTTAATTTAATAAGTAAGTTTTAAAAGATAGCGATTCAACAATATGAAATGTATCTCATATTAGAATCCATATGCGTGTATGTATATCCTATACAACCTGTATGAATGCGAATCTGTTGATCGGTCTTCGCGTGATTGATCTACAAACATTCACACATAACATATTTGCTATAGTGTTCAATTTTTCAATTTCTCTTTTTTAAAGTAACCTGTATTTTATTATATTAATCGACTGATGTCTCTCATGGCTCGGACCAGAAACTAATGGAGAAGTCCTACCACCGCCGCCGCTGGCGTCCAGTAGCCGTCGGCATAGAACGTCCACGGATAAACGTGTGTTATTGTATATTATTGATGCATGAATACGTGCCGAATATCTCTGCGTGTATGATGTTGGCTGCAATGCAAGATCACGTGTTGTGCGGTTCCGCTTATGTTCGCCACGATTGTTATTAGTACGAGTGTCCAGGAAAAGCCTAGAGACGCAAGCCACAAGACATTCCATTGGAACAATGTACTAAGCTCGAATGACCTGGGCAAGTAGGCATCTGACCTATGCCTGGTTTTGAAATCCTCTTTTGCGATGGCAACGGCTTTGATAAGCTCAAGCGTTCTTGTGCTCTTTGAAACTTGGAAGCGCTCAGTTTTAAATGGTCACGCATCCAAATGATTTTTTTAAACGGAGCATATAAAAAGCCGGATGTGAGACTACAATAACAACCGAAAAGAGTTATCCTATATATTTTGTAGTTCTACATACATTTTTTTGTTATAATTCTGTAGATATGGAATAATAGCTAGTAACTTCGTTTCCTACTCGTTCGATTCCGTACACGCTTAAAACATGATGTTTATTCACTTCAAAAGTAAAAGCTCATCAAATGTCTTAAATCGACCAATAGAATGTCTTGTAAACATTAAATACATTAAACACGTTCTATTATAATATGCAGGATAGATTTCTGAGACGGAACAGCAAGGGTAGGTATATAACTTAACCATTACAGTCACAGGAAAACGTTCCTAGGAGACCATCTATAACTTTTTGAGATATTCTAAAGTAAAATCACAGATTTTATTAAAAATGTACAGTCAGCGAAAAAAATGCTAATATACACTTACCAAAATGCTTTTTTGATGCTTTATAGATCCTATTTCATGTAGGAATGAATATATTTATTTATTTACTTACAGCTAGTTCCTAACTTTACAGACATGTACTTATCTAATACGTTAAAACTAGAAATCTAACATTTATATAAAAATTAACAATAAATAAAAATAAAACAACAAAATATAGACACTTCAAGACAAAAATAATAAACATTATTAACAGTATACCTACTACAGGTAAAAAATAACAAAAAATCAACTTAAAAAATAACTTATTTCTCACTAAATGTGAGACATATTTTTTCAACTACCTTCCAGCCATCCACAAGCACATCTATCTGAGGATGATCTGTTAGTAGATTGTTGAGGGCACTTTGCACCCGACAGATAGGGGATTGCTGGCGCGCCAAAGTCCGCGCTGGCGTCGGTGCAAATAAGCGTACTATGGGACCCTTAAAGGTACTAGAAATTACAGAATCCGCCATTTTTTTTTATGTATTTGTTTTAAATCTGTGATTGCACTTCAGAATATCTCAAAAAGTTATGGACGGTCTCCTAGGAACGTTTTCCTGAACGTTAACTATAGTCGTTCAGGTGCCTACCCTCACTATCCAGCCTTAAAAATCCACCCTGTATACTTCCCCTTCAGTGGATCTGGGACCTAAGCATGATAATCATTCATCAGCATGATACGGATGCACTGATTGTGGCATGCACGGAATAAGAGCAAAGTGAGGACAGTTGCAGGTTCTTGAATTTATTGTTGTTTGTATCGTACGCGTTGTGAGATGTTGAAGGTGACGATACATTAGATTTATATCTAACCCTTTTCTTTCAGTAGTTTCAGTTAGGTTCTTACTTCATTTTCATTGAGCACTGAGCCTATGTTGTTTGTGTCAAACTTTGACCACATAAACTTATATTAAAAACGCCCGGATATTCAAAATGCATCGAGGCGCCGCGCCACGCTAGCTTACAATCGGGCACTATCCTTTTTTTTGTTGTGTTCATATCTGCGATCAGTTTCTAGACTATAAGCAGGTTTTTTGTGTGTGCTGGAGTTTTTTGGGGAACTTCCCCACTGAGCCTTTCCCCTTTTTTTGTTTGATCATGGGTGAGATCCATGATGTGTTGCCGTTTTAGCCTTCTAGGGTAGCTTATGGCGGTCAGCTGTGATGCCAAGTGGTTGGGGTGGTTGCTTAGGCGCTGCTTATATTTGGACGAGTATTGTTTTATTTCGTCGCTGACGGTGTTTGTGTCTAGTTCGTTGTGCAGCTCTTCAATCTTTAGGAACCACGGTGCATTTGATATATTCCTCAAGATGCCGTTTTGCGCTCTTTGGATTATGTTGGCGTTAGATTTGCATGCTGAACCCCACAGCTGTATGCCGTAAGTCCATATAGGCTTCAACACCATCTGGTAAACCAAGAGCTTGTTGTCTAGACTTAGCACTGAGTTTCTTCCTAGCAGCCATTGTAAGTTTCGGTATCGGAAGTTCAGTTCGTCTCTTTTCTTTTGTAGGTGGGTCCTCCAGGTCAGTCTGCGGTCTAGGTGCATCCCGAGGTACTTGACTGACTCGTGTGGTAGTGCGTGTGCTCCCAAGCTGACCGGCGGACAATCACCTCTGCGGAGTGCGAACGTGGCATGGGCCGATTTAGAGGCACTGGCTCTGATCCTCCATTTCGCAAGCCACTGCTCAATTCTGTCTAGACCGGATTGAAGGGATCTTGAAGCTTCCTTCGGGTCCTTGTTGCTAGCAAGAATGGCAGTGTCATCCGCAAATGTGGCAGTAGTTATCCCTGGTGCTTCTGGTAGGTCTGATGTGAAGATGTTGTACAGCACGGGGCCCAGTACTGAACCCACTCCAGCCTGTATGTCGTGGAATGTCGAAGTGTATTCACCGTCCTTGACTTGGAATATTCGGTCTGTTAAGTAGGAGTTCAGCATCCCGAAGAACGAGTGTGACAATGACTTCTTTATTTTGGAGAGGCCAGACCTTGTCAAAAGCCTGTTGTATGTCGAAGAAAGCTGCTGAACAGTATTCTTTCAGCTCCAAGGCTTTTCTGATATGGTCAACGACTCTATGGACTTGTGTGGACGGGCACTATCCTAAATCTATTATTGGTGGTAAGCTAAATTACAAACACATCTTTGGCGTTATTACGGTGAATAAATTATTACAGCTAGCCAGCTAGCCCGAAACTCCCTGCATCACTACATAGTATAAAACAAAATCGCTCTCTCTGTCCCTATATCCCTGTCCCCATGTCCCTATGTATGCTTAAATCTTTAAAACTACGCAATGAATTTTGATGCGGTTTTTTTAAATAGATAGAGTGATGAAAGAGGAAGGTTTATATGTATAAAACATGCATGATATGTGCACCCGTGCGAAGCAGGGGCGCGCGGGCGGGTCGCTAGTACTAAATATTATGCAAATCCTTGCAGCTGTTTCCGAGATTTTGGTTATATTTATATATACAAGAATTGCTCATTTAATAATATATTTAAAGGTATTCGATAATACGAATTCCAGGTAATACCGATACCTAAATATTCCAGTTGAGTTGCATTTTCGAAAACTTTTTATAAATAAAAACATGTGCTAGTTTTTATTTATAAAAAGTTTTCTTATAATCGCTTTAAGTACGATTATAGCATATCAATATTTTGGGGTAATTTACAATCAACAACCTACTTGTGCCGGAAAATAAGTTTATAAACATTAAAACTGTTCGAAACTCCATAACATAATATGCAGCTATTAGAAACAATGACAGTGTCGACAAGGGTAGGGTAGGCTTCGTCCAGTTGTTCCGCTCAATCACTGGAAGTTAGTCGCACTCGCTTCCAACAGGAGCGCATGCATTTTTAAAGGATCTCTCTCACTAAGTCCTACAGTCACTTGTGTGCGAACAAAATAGTAATGTTATAAATAATTCATTTGCGTGTTGAAATGACTTCACACATCAATTGGCATCAATTTCACTTGACAAAATGAGAGTGCTATCAAAATATTAAAAATCACCATTTTGATCCTCATCGGCCCTGGACGCTGCTGGGTAAGTTAGGATTGCAGCGCGTTTAAATTATTCTTCACTGTTCAATAAGATATGTTTTTCGGTGGTGGATTGCGGCTATAGAATCAAATCAAATGCTCGTTGAAACGGTGGTTTTGTTTTGGTTTGTTTTGATTTGGTTTAGCGCTATAGTTCGTTTTCAGGGAGGAACTATCGTTATTTACAATGAACAAATGGTTACTTATTAAATTGAACTTTTGGTGGTGGATTTAAATTTAGCAATGGCCGTTTTACGGTGGTTTTGTTTGCGTTAAATTCGCGTGTAATGGCTACGTGGTTTATTGCGAATGGGTATTGAATTTACGATAAACAAGCCTTTCATCTCATTTTTTTGTGATCAAAGTCGCTAAGTAAATCTACATCAAACTAATAGATAATTTACGTAAAATATCAAATTTACCTACATTCGAAACGCTTTCATGCTTGCCTCTTTTAATACATGTGTCATCTAATGTAAAAACTCTTCATCAGATAAGAAAAAGTCACCGTCGCGACGGCAATCGGCGACTGGTGACGGATCAAGTACGAGCAAATCAAACACGCCCGCTCCATCGCCTTCCCATACCACTGACTTAGGTCACTCGATCAAAGGTAAGATGGTAAATATGTGTGATACGGCTCGGATACGACTATATAGTTGGTCCTTTGCTTCACTCATCTCCATAATACGAATCAGTGATTTAATCTCTGTCGTTATTTGATATTTATTTATTTAGCCATTTAGTTACAGCAATATAACATTGGCACGACAGTTTCTAGAATGATCTTATTCTAATACACCTACATACTACCTTTTCAAATTCGAGAATGAACCGCTCAGATATTCATTTAATGGTAAAATGGGTGGCGTTCTAAGTTTATTTTTAAATTCACTTAAAGTTTTGTCGTTTCTAAGGGTAATTTATTGTACATATCAAGTTTTAGACAGAAACCCTGTTTGTATGTCTCTACAAGTCTGGTTCTTGGGGCATGTAATTTTTCTTTATTCCGGGTATTATATTGGTGTATGTTCATTTTCATGGGTAAATTATGTTTTGCCGTTATCTTTTCTGCCAATGGAAGACTTGCTGTCACAGAATGTCAAAACTTTTTTTGTGCTATTTTGGTATTTTGAGCGCGGTATTGTTAGAGGGCATTGATATCCACATTGTAAGACACTTTTCCGATATGAGTCTTAAGTTATGATGAACAATTCATAAAAATGACATTCGCCCCTCATTCTGTACTGCCTGTTTGCAAAGCGTAAATTTGAATAAACAACATAATGGTAATAGAAGTACATGTATATGCTATTACTGCTTACGTACTAGCGGTTATTTCTCGTCATCTGTCGGATAGCATTACTAGAGCTAAAGAGTGAAGAGCCCTCAATGGCTCAATTTGCCTAAGAAGATAACCGATAACTGCCGATACCTACCGATTGAAGAAAAAGCCGTAAACTGAAACAGATTCACGACCTTTATCCCCAGGCACTCTACCTCTCATATCTCTTAGTTGCCAAGTACTTTGAGGACGTCTAATGGGGGTAGTCAGAGGTATGTCCAAACATAACATTTTACAATACTCGCATTTTGCAGTAGTGGTTACGTAATTAACCTGAGATAAAAAGAGTTTTCAGTTGGGGTACTTTTTAAAATGCGTGCATTGCTGCTTGCTACTTTTTAAAATGGTGCTTGCACCATCACACCCCCTCCCCTCCTTCCGGAGTTCTTTTTATGTGACGCGTGCTATACCTACATAGTAGTTCTGTTAATCCTAGGTATACTCACCTCCCTATTGATTTAGATTAGTTTTTAGTTAATACTTGTTTCGCCATTAGTTTAAGCATTTGAATACCTATGTATAAGAATATTTTTTAAGTCTAAACATTTATGAATTATGTTTACGTTAAGCATACTACTTCGCCACTAGCCTTAAATTTACTTTATTTACCTTTAACTCATTTAAGTGAACTGTATCTGTTCTTATGAGAATAAACTCTTTAAACCGAAAATATCTTATCGAAATATATATTAAATATTTATTTGCCTGAAAGAATGTACGCTGTACCAGCCTCTTTCAAGTATTCCTAGAAAGAACAACTTTGAGCCATGGACTTCGAACAGTTGACATCCGATCTCTTTAATTTTCAACATTCCTGCACTTTGTCTGTTATATAGTCGTGAGCTGAAGGTGCATATTGGTTTCACTATTAAAATGCTTGTCACTTCAACTTTATGACTAAGCGGTATCGGTTCTCAGACTTCGAGCTTGCAGTCGAAGAGAAAAAAAACCGGTAAAACCTTGAAGGTTATAAACAAAAGAAAAGGCCTTCGCATTCATAATATTTAGTAAAAACGGCGAAGGAAAACATCGTGAGGAAACCGGCACGAAGTAGATCATCAAAAGTTCTAAATTATAATGTCGAGTGCTCGAAAGGACACGACAAGAAAGGAGTAACAAGTAAATATAATTTGCACACATCTGTAACGTTCAAAATCGTTAATCAGCCCCTCATATCTCTTGGACTCTTGGTACATTATTATGTGATACATAATTAGTGAGGACTACAGTTTCTAATATTGTCAGAACGATTTGGCTTGTTTTCGTTTTCTGCATGCTAAGTTAGCTTTTGTTTGCGCAGTGTCTGGTAGCACGAGTGAGCGAGGGAGAGAGAATTCTGTGTCCCGCTCTACTCCGCCGTCCGCGTCACCGACCGCCAGCAAGTCTCCGCAAACAGTCATCAGCTCTGTCGCATCAGTTACCGCTGCGTCAGCAGCTCCTGTGCCATCCACGTAAGATATATATTAGACTAGTAGCGTCCCGTGGTTTCACCCGCGTAGTTTTAAATCCCGGTATTCCCACGGGATAAAAAGTAGCCTATGTGTTATTCCAGACTCTAATATATCTCTGTGCCAATTTTCACCAAGATCCGTTCAGCCGTTCTGGAGTTATAGAGTAACAAACATCCATCCATCCATAGTAGGATTGGACAATAAAATATAAGCTAATATGAATTTTGTTACATAGGTGAATCTTAAGATTGATTACTCTGAAACGTTCCTGACATCTATTGGCGAGTAATAATACTATTTTTTAAGCTATTCAGTAGATGGCGTTGTTAAGCAACCGAGCAAAGCTCGTTCACCCAGATTCGTCTTTGAGTAGTCCGCTGTGCCACAAATACCCGAATACTCAAACGCAACTCAGATTTGAGCACGTCTCAAGTCGTGGTTTTTTGACAGTTTTTAATGAAATTCCGTCAAAAACTCGTCACATGAGACGTGCTTAAATCTGGGTTGCGTTTGAGTATTCGGCCGAAAGACTGTCAAACTTGAGTTGCACTCACTCGATTTGTATTCTATTTTGTAGATCTGCCAGCGTCACAACGTCCGTAGTTCAAACTCCCGCCAAGCCTTCGGTGACCTTCCAAGAGTCTGTGATCACCAACACCGATGCTATGGAGACTAAACATACGAAAAAACGCAAAGCAGCAGCTGCCGCCGCGTCCGCCGCGGCCGAGCAGGCGGCGCAAGCTAGTGCCAGCGTAAGAAACAAAACCTAACCCTCCAATTACCAGCCGTGCAAGTACCGTTCTTATCGATCGCTTAATTGACATTTAGAATCGTCAAAAATTCGTTAAAAATGGTTTCAACGATGGATAAAACCATTTTTAACGAATTTTGACGATTCTAAATGTCAAATTAAGCGATCGACAAGAACGGTACTTGCACTGTAGATTCAAATCGAACCGTATTTGCGTATCAGCTCACTGCGCCTCAGAGATCATCGGTATTTATTTTCACGAGTAACGCTAGCCATAAGATAAACATTTATTATATAAAATATTTATTTTTGTCACTATTTTAGTCTACAAAACCAAGAATGGCAATGTTTTAATTTATGAATCTGTGATGTTCAAATGCGCCTCTATTACGGAAAGTAAAGAAACCAGAGTAAATAAACATTAAATTTTATCTATATGATAGAGGAGAGTAGAAGAAGAAACCCTGTTGTGCCGACCCCACTTAGTGTGGTATTAGGGCAGGACGATAATGATATAGGAAATTTTTGTCAACATACTACGCGTGAATTTGTGGAAGAAACCTAGTGTATAATATATTTGCATAATAACTCGTCGTTGAGAAGGTACGCTTAATTAAGGCGTGTCGTCGGGGGTGGATGTTTACATTGCTCGGAATTTTTCGACGACTTCGGTGGCGCAGCGGGCGAGAGTCCGCCTGCGACGCAGAGGTTGCGGGTTCGATTCCCGCCTCGGAACAATTTTTTTCCGTTGGTCTGGGTGTTTTCTATGTAAAATACAAAATATCTATCCATGTAAGTATATAATGTAATAAATATATCAGTTATCTAATATCCATAACACAAGCTTTGAGTAGCTTACTTTGGGGCTAGATGGTGCTGTGTGGATTGTCCAGCATTATTTATTATTATTATTAATTAACTCGGTTTAAATATAATTAGCAGTTTAAATTAAAGGAGTTGCCGTGACTTACCGAAAAATATGTCTAGATTATGAAAATATTTTTTATTAGTTGTATATTTTTGGGATTTGACGATGGATATAATGCGTGCAATCTAAAATTTTAGTGTTCTAGAAAAAAAGTATGAAACCTGTTCGCCATTATAAATATATCAAGTGAGTAGTTTCAAAACTTTGAGATTTGTACTAAGCCTCTACTAATAAAGCAGCACCCACTCAAAATACTGCTAAAACACATGGAATCTGCACTAACCTACATAAGCCTAGCTTTTTTCCTAACAGATTTAGTTTTTGACTTTTCCACCTAAAACTAATCCTCACTATGGTGGTTCTGTTGAATATATCGTACCAGAAGTCGCTTTGTTTTAAATTTCTAGAATATAATTATTTATTTCACTTGTTGTTACAGGATTTTCTGTACATAAAACGAAAAATTAAATTCTGACTTCGGGTAATGTTCTCTCGCTGTAGTCCTTACTTCTGCGCATTAAATGAATCAACTGATATCTGTCTCAATGCTCTTTATAAGGGTATGGAACCGGATGATCACTGACACAATGCAAGGACGAATCACTCGTCATCTTTATCCTACGCTTATCTCACTAGGTGGATTCCATCCACTTTTCCTTCATTCTTCCATATCACCCATATTAATAACGTTGTACCAAAAATACCCCTCTATTATTAATATACCACGCACCTAAACCGTGCGTTACTCCATAGTCGTCGATATTACAGGAGTCTCCGGGCAATCAATCGACCTCCAGCGTCGAAGCAGAGACGAAACACAACAAGAAGCGCAAAGCTGTCGCTGCCGCGAACGCCGCTGCCGAAGCTGAGAAAGAACAGTCTACGGCTAGCGTAAGTGGTGTTTTGGGTTCTCTGTAACATTGGTCTGCTAAGGCTAAGTAAACGTAAGCTTCAATGGAAAGAAATCAATCGATACACGCCACATTTTGCGTGTCAAACCTCGGCGGAGTGGTCAAATGTCGCTCTGGAAATTATGTCATCATTCAACGCAAACCACGATGGAGGTGGACTATCATGGTTCACACTTTCACAATCGGAATATACCTAGTTAACCAAATATAGTTGTTGGTTACCCAGTAAGGCTAAATACTCTCTATAGCACTAAAGAATAGACATCCGTAGAAGACACCTCATCAGAAGCTTTTTAATTTGTTTTGCAATACAGCTAGCAATAGATAGATGCTTACATACAATCTACTACAACAATCGGGAGACTGTAATTACACAAAAAAGAGGTATTTGACCACATAAGGGTGGTAAGTAAATCTTCTCCGACCCCAGAAGCTTCGTGGGACATTGTCCTTAACGCATAAGATGGTGCTCTTATGCACGCACCGATTGGTGCATGCTCCATCCCCTCCATGGACGTTGCAGGACTCTCCAGCGCCGGCTACCGTCGAAGCAGAGATAAAACATACCAAGAAACGTAAGGCAGCGGTCGCTGCGACAGCAGCCGCGTCCGCCGCTGCTGACGCCGTAAAGGAAAACCAAAAAAAGACCGTCGTAAGTCATGTAAATATTACTCCGTTTGAAAATAATAGGCATGCGCAAATTGTTCATGTGGACAAAAGTGCATTGAATTAGAATTCAGGGACTACAAAACGTACTACGTTAAAAAGTCTGAGATGACTTTCGGCGAGAGCAACAAGAGCCTCTAACGTGACTTGTAGGTAAATTAATCTGCAGATTATTGAGGTTTTGACGCTTGAGTATGATTAAATGATTCACTAGCGCACTGCTGCCAAAAGTGCACTCTCCACCCTCGTCGATATTGCAGGAGTCCTCGGCCCGTATGGAGGCAGAAACAAAATCAATGAGGATGACCAGAAAGACCGCGGCTATGGCATCTGCGGCTAACACATCCACGGCTAACACATCTGCGACTAATACATTTGCGGCTGCCAAAGCTGCCGCCGCGGCCAACGCGGCCGCCGTCTCCGCGACAGTTTATGCAGTCGCGACACACGCTAAGGCCAGAACTAACTCTAACGTCGTGGTTACCGCAGTCGACGAGATTAACGCTGCTGCTGCGGCAAACTCTGCTGCTGCGGCCGCTGTACCCGTGGCTAACGTAGTAGCAGAAGCTAACACTGTAGCCGAGGCTAACGCTGTAGTCAAGGCTAACGCTTTAGCCGAGGCTAACGCTGTAGCCCCGGCTAATGCTGTAGCCGCCGCTGACACTGTAGCCGCAGCTGACCCTGTATCTGCGGTTGTTGCTGTAACCGCGGCTGAAGCTGTAGCCGCGACGGACGCTACAGCCGCGACTGACGTTGAAACTGCGGCTAATGGTGTCGCCGTCACTAACGTTGTCATCGTGTTTACGACTGCCATCGCGTCCAATGTTACTGTCGACCCAGTAGATGGGCAGAACGCCGAGAAAAAACTGCAATTTGGCGTCAATGTAAGTGCTTTTACAATGCTTTTTTTAAAGATGAAGTAACAAACAGAGAAATCAAGTCGAAAACAAAACATATTTTAAAGAATATTTTTCGAATTGCGGGGCGTTATTATATTTGTCTGCTAAGTTGTCTAAACCCTTACATACTTTTTGATTTATTTATATAGTATTATTTAGTAAATATAAATTAACTTGAACAAAGCAATATGTAGTACTAATCCGCTGATCTAATCTCCTTAAGCTGGAATAAACTTAATTAAATTTCGCTGCTGAAAGCGCTTCACTTTCAGCTCAGCGCTCGTCGAGGCAACACGTTCAGTGCACAGCGAGTCAATTTCCTGAAGATGCTTCGTAGAGAGGCGAAACACGTGTCGAAATCTAATTAAGTTTATTCCAGCTTAAGGAGATTAGATCAGCGGATTAGTACTACATATTGCTTTGTTCAAGTTAATTTATATTTAACAATGGACTTCCGCGAAGTCACGCCTGAGTCAATTAACTATTATTTAGTAATTATTATTGCTCAGCAGGTGAATTTATCGCTCTGTTTGTTTTTTCATACGCCACCTCCTCATTGAACTAATATTTCACCATTGTACACTGCATATGTAGCCTCAAAAGCTTTCCTTTAATTTCTACTAGTATTTCTAGTACTGCTTTAGAATATCACGAGGCTATAATTAGATTCACAATATATTTAGTAGATTCTTATAAGACGTCTCCAATGAAGCTTCATTTAAACCAGAGCTACCTGGATCGGGATGATAAGCTGTGACGATAACATAGGTGCTGGGCAAATAATACTATCTTTAATCCTGTCCCAGTTACTATAGCATAAGTAAGGGCTTGAGTTCAAAGGTGGCCGCGTATTGTTTATACATCTAGTCTGTAATTTTTTCCAATCTGCTTATAAATAATTGGATTTCGCCATCTATCGGGAGCTAGACTTTAGACTGACACGTTTGCAAGTAGGAAAACTAAGGAATGGAATAAAAAACTACTACAATTTCATTGCATAGGTAATTGCATTTCGCTTTAAATGTATGAGAATTCTTACTTGAATTCAGACATTGTGAGCTTATATAAAGCACTGCTTTACCTTCGTCGCAAGTTCCTACGTCATGTCGACGTTCCAGGAGTCGCCGAGTGATATGACGGTCAAATCGCCTAGCGACTCGCCCAAGCTAGAGCTTCCAGGCGATGCTAAACAGACTAAAAAGCGCAAAGCGGCGACTGCGGCCGCTGCCGCCGCCGCTACCGACAAGCAAGACAAGCAACCCGCCGCTGGCAGCAGCGACGAAAAGAACCAACAAAAGGTCCGAGAACAAGTTCAGCATGATTGGTAGTCGTTGCGCTTGTTACAGAGCGGTTGTAGTCCGTTCGTTTTTGTCGTAGTTTTATCAGTTCGTATGCTTTTCTATTCATCTGCGTCGGTAAACCATCGCATCCTTGGTAAGTCTTAAGCTTCGCAGTATTGATGTTTTTTTGTCTTTGATGTATAAAAAGAATGCATTCGTTGTTATCGGACAAGTCGATGCCAATCTCCACATCAGTATCGACGTTACAGGAGTCGACGGCAGCTAGCGATGTCGAGTTCCAAGCAGAAACAAGATACCCTAAGAAGCGCAGGGCTGCAAGCGGTAGCGCTACTCCCGTCAATGAGTCCCCCACTCAAGCCGATCTCAAGTTACCACAAAAGGTCTAATAATATCTTTTGCTTCCAGTTTTCGTTTAGTCCATTCGATTAGTTGTTGCGCTCTTTTCAATTCTGTTTCGTAGTTCTCGTCGGAGATTAACCAATTGTTGGTTCATCTAAGCATGTCATGTCAAGTTTGCATGTATTCTTTTAAAACATGCCGCTCGCATTGTTTGCAACGCTTTGCACGGTCGGTCGTAGCGCATTTGGAACTAGAACAAAAAAATCTACGTTCAAATCGACATTACAGGAATCGCCTAAACGCGTTTCGTCGAGGTCGCCGAGTCTAGCAAAGTTGGCTGTAGCAACTGCTACTGAAAGCCTTAAAGAAAAAATAACAAAGAAACGTAAAGGGGGTGTGGCGGCAGCTACCACTGCCACAGCCACTGTCTCTGCCGTTAAAGAACCGGAACCACTCCCAACCGTTATCGAGGAACCAAAGGTTCCAAAAAAGGTCTGAATAATATTATTCAAATTTTGCTGTGTGTAGGTATTATTTTAGAATAGTTGTAGTGATTATTGATTTTGAGCGGTTTATACTGTATCGAAGTATTTTTTGCGTAGTATCATTCTATGTATAATAAAAAATATCTATCTATGTAAGTATATAATGTATTAAATATATCAGTTATCTAGTACCCATAACACAAGCTTTGAATAGCTTACTTTGGGGCTAGATAGTGCTGTGTGGATTGTCCAGCATTATTTATTTATTTATTTATTTATGCATGTTTCTATAGTACCTCGATATTTTACACGATCGTTGGTGCGAGTTAATTAAATGATGAAACAGGAACCTATCAGGTAAATAAAATCGTACCCACATCTATGTAACTATAATGTAAACTACAATGTAATACATTATAAGTGAGAACCTATCTTCACACTCAGACTGTTTGCAATTATTAAAACTTCTGCCTAGAAAAGCGATGCCCCTGGTTTTTGTGCGTCTCGATCGATGTTACGATTTCCAACGAAAATATCGTCGACAGGAGTCCCCGAGCTGTGTAACGGCGAACGCTGAGTCCGATACCAAATATACGAAGAAGCGTAAAGCCGTGGTGGCGGCCTCTGCGGCTGCTACGGCGGCGGCCGCGGCCGCTGCACAAGCCAGGCAAAAGGCAGCACAGTTCATCGCGGCTGTAAGTCACGAAACTTGTGTAAATCTGTGCTGTACTTTACGTTTGTTATATATTTTTTGTTTCAATAAATGAATGTTTTTGGACAGTATTTTTTTTTGAATTATCTTTTGTTTTATTGAATTTTTATATGTACATTGCTGATTGTTTTTGTACGCATGTAGTACTCTTAAAATGAATGTCTTAGAAATGGTAGGCTCTAAGCATGCCCATGTTCGTATCATGGATTCCTACTATAATTAAAAGGATCATCGATAGGAGTTACCAAATCACTACATAGTATAAAACAAAGTCGCTTTCTCTGTCTCTATCCCTATGTATCCTTAAAAATATGCAACGGATTTTGATGCGGTTTTTTTAATAGATAGAGTGATTCAAGAGGAAGGTTTATGTGTATAATACATGCATGATATAGTAGAAAAACAATGTGCACCCGTGCGAAGCAGGGGCGCGCGGGCGGGTCGCTAGTGTATTATAAAGGTCTATACAATGGTCTTATACCGGTGGCAGTTATGGAAAACATTTGACATTAATTCAATTCGAGCTTCGATTAAAATAGCTAGGAAGATTGAGCTAACTGAGTTACAGTTACTGGTCACTGATAAGAATTTGGACCAATAACGAGCGTGCCACAAACAACCGACTAACGCGTTTTTCCTTGAGTCTCATTTAGTACATACAATAGTTCCCATTTATTACTACAAGTTGTCTATTACAATAGATCAGATTATATTTGCAACTCGTCAAATAAATAAATAAAACACAAAATTGCATGGGTTCGCATTAATTTCAACGAGTTGCAGTTGTTCAGTTATTTGGAATTCGAGACCACTTGCTCGCTTGATGTGGTAATTAGTCAAACTATGAATGGCTAGAGATTTTTTCCTTCGTCTAGCCAGTTCGATGTTCTAATAGAAGGGATTATTTTTGTAGCTAAACGAACCACAGCCTGGGACATCGGGAACGCAGTGGGACCACGGCCATTCAATGAACGACGCGTCTGTTCCCGTGGATACATCTGAAAAGAACGTGAAGAAGGTAAATTTGCGTTAATACTAACCTCGAAAAAGCCCCAAAATACCTCGGACAGGATGTGGATACCTTTGCTTGTCTATGGGGTCATCCTTCTCTAGGCCTTGGAAAACTAGCGCGGCTTGCTATTCACGAACTGGTAGAGCAGCAATTGTGCTGAGACTGGACCTATTTGGCCCACACTACACTACTAATTTGTTCCAAACTAATCAAATTTTGTCACTGATGCATTCTGTTATAAGTCTATTTTAAGTTTTTTCATATCTATGTTCCCTGTGTATTGTATGCCTGTTATACTATTCCATTCTACTACATACGGTTATGTTCATTGGTAGATAGAAAGAAATGCGTCAGGCGAGTGTGAATGGGACTGTTAGGAGGGGAAGACCTTCAGGTCAAGAGTTACCTAAACTAAACCGACGAGAATGTATGAGGAATGTTATAGGAGTGAATGAAGCGAAAGAGGTATGTAAGGATCGTAGAAAGCGGAAATCCGTGGACTCTGCCTACTCCTATGGAAAACAGGCGTGATTTTTGTAATGATGTAATGAGTGCTATCAATTTGATATAATGATTGTCATCTATATGTACTTACACCATTGCCGCATATTAATAATTTATGATTATGAGTTTGATGTGACTTTTGAGGAAATGCTCACTGTTTGATTGTTTCAGGCTAAAACTGATACGAATATGTCACCGCCGGCTCACTACTTGAGTCCACCCCCGCCGCCGCCTCTGCCGCCTATGCGAAGCCCAAGGTAAGCTGTATTAAATATGACGGGATTTTTAAGATACGAAGTAACATTTTAAAAATTCCCGAAACAACAGATAACACTTATTGCTAGGAATCATTTTAATGTTGTGATTGAAAAGTAAATATTGCATTATTGTCAGGCCCGAAATAAAGTCATTTTGGAAAGGCGATGTTAAGCCAAGTCCTCAAAGGGAGCTTAAGTCACTACATATAAAACAGAGTCGCTTCCCGCCGTCTGTCTGTCCCCAGGTATGCTTAGATCTTTAATACTACGCAATGGATTTTCATGCGGTTTTTTAAATTCAAGAGGAAATTTTATAGTACAATACATGCATAATAATATATAGTAGAGACACTGTGCATCCGTACGGGGTCTATTATGTTCTTGTGTTCATTAATAATAATGTGTTTACTATTTTGTTATACAGGCGCCTAACAAGCCCTATGCCCGGACCTAGCAACATGAATCCGCCTGCTCCTATGAATCCGCCGTCGTCTATGAACCCACCATCCGCTATCCGCTCGCCATCGCACCACCAGGTTAGTATGAACAAGTAGTATAGAGTCCCTTGAAACCTGTAAGATAATATACCATCAGTACTCTCCATGTAAACATTGAAGCTCAAACTTAAAAATGTTACTCACTTTTTTACATTTAAACATTGCCTTAAATTTGACCCTGTCACTGTATTGGTAAGGGCCGCCAATAATTTAAGCGTTGTTTAATTTTTCACTTAGGATTACGACCGTTGATTCTTTTTTTTGTATTGTCATTATCGGTATACAATAGTTACATTGACACTATAATATAGTTTTTATTATTTATCAGCTAGAAGCAATTTTGTAAGGTAGGACTCTAGGCTTATATTTAGAACAGTGAAGTAGTGAGTAGGAAACAAGATAGAATTAATTAGATGCTTACGGTTTTTTGAGATTCTTATTACTTAGTCCGCAGAGACTGTTTTTGTGTACTAGTCATAATAGTGTAGTTATTAGTGCGTTGGAGTGAAAGAGAAACACGATTACAGAACTATCTTGTCTAATGTGTCTATGAGTTAGGGTGTGGATGTGTGTGTGTAGAATTAGTTTTAGGCTATATCGAGTAAAAAATCACTATTGAGGGTAGTTAAAAGTGTCGTGTGAAGTTGGTATGCTTACGGTTTAGATCTGATGTTTACGATTATTTTAAATGCTTACTTAGAATTATTTTAGCACAGTTTAGCACTAGCTTTACTAGTTTCTGTACCAGTGGTATTGAGAATCCAATACAATAAGCTCCAAAATGTAAGTAATGCCAAACTTAAGATCGGTTCTTTTGATATTTAAATGCTACGAGACATATTGCGTGATGCGTGTGGCTATGACGCCTTGTCACATTTTGTTATACAAAACCAAATACTAGTATAGTATTCTTTTATCTGTGGTTCAGTTCAATTATAATCAAGGATCAATTTGAAACGTTTTAAAGCTAAGCTAGTTCTTGCGTTAACTACGTAGATAACGTTTTCTAGTTTCTGCTTGTTATAATATCAGACAGCTTAGCGTCAACCGAGTGCCACACAGAAACATGCTTTATACGCTTTGGCATAGCAATGCTTATTGAAGGACGAGAAATGGTTTGATTCGTGTCGCGTCGCAAAGTTTTAACTCCCTGGATACACAAGGTTCACTGATGTCATTTTACATGCTGAACTGCCACGTCACGTGACACATAGTCATTAACCATGCCACTACCTGAATATATTTTTTTCTTCTTTGCTCATTTATAGCGCTCACTTACGTAAAAATTTGCACGCGCTCACTTACGCTCACTTGACGTGTTTGAATGAGTTGACCAAGAAGGGTTTAAATAATGCACTTGACCATAGACTTCTGTCGAAATTATAGCCATAAATGAGAGAAGACGGAAATGATAAATAAATCCATGTAGTTATCATCACCTAACGTGCTTGGTGTTCACCCTAATGTTTAGCACGGCACAATCACATAATAATGATTATGATGATTTGTCCATACTTTTAGGAAGGTCCACCTGTTTTGTTAATTAAAAATATGTTTATGAACTCGAAATGAAAATGTTTCATTAAAACAAAGATTTACTTACCACAGCATAATAGTAGTATATTTTCATAGTTCACTTCAATCTAAAATGAATAAATATTGTTAACATTTAGGTACATGTAATAGTTTTGTTAAAGGTTAATTTGTCTTCATATCATATCCAACTAAGTCTTCTTTTCGGTTAGCGTGCAAGGAATCTGCAAAAATTTAAATAAATCTGTGAGACAAGTTTAATTGGCATGTAGCCTTTTTCTCCCCTACGAGGTCGACATGAGTTCGGTAGAAAGGACCGGTATCGACAATGTTATTTAGCAAAGCCCCTATCTGGTTGGACTTTAGATAATACCTATGTATAGAGTGAACGATTGGTGGGTATCAAGAACAGGGAAAAAGATGGCTTGAAGGATTAGGAGAGATGCCTTAGCCAACATATTGTATCTGTCAAAAACCGTGAAACACCCTGACTTATTAGTGAATCGTTAAACGCCTGTCTACAACCGCTTAACATTCACGATAGGAATTAAATTAGGTTCTGTGAAATGCATGTTTTTTATGATTTAGAAACTCGGTTTACTTTAAGCGTTACTGAGCTGATTTAGATTCGTATTCCGATCAGGCAGGTAATTTCTCGTAGCGCGTCCCGCATGGCCTAAGCCTGAGGCTGGGTGTTGACTAATGAGTGCATTGTAGGGCTCGAGGGCTGAGCGCGAGAGGCATGCTTCGCTGCTCGTCTCGGTGCCTTTGCCGCCAGCAAGCTATGGTCGACACTACGCCACGCATTCACAGGTTCATACCATTCATACAACTGTGGACTCGCAACTGTCGCTTTCGTTAGCGAATGCTGACCAAGCATATTTTGCATCCGTACTCTTCAAACCTAACTCCCGAAATGTAATAAAGATTTATTTAAAACAAAACAGGCTGCTAGGAGGACTCAATGCTAATAGCCAATACCACTACCTACTTCCAGTCGTCCAGGGCTTGTAAAATCAAATCAAATGAAAATGTATTTATTTTTCCTTTGCAAAGTGTAGTTACAGCACATAAGGACTTATAGTAGGTAGTCAGGCACGAGATACCTATATTATACAAAAATGTATATACAAAATGATGTTGATGAAGGTTAGTAGGATTATAGTAGGTAGTTTGAACAAGAAGATTGATTAGATGATTACTCCATTATTGAAAAGAGCTTGTTAGGTAAGTATACCTTGTATAAATACGCAAATGATGGCGGGTGATTTTTAACCGGCTTCAAAAAAGGTGGTTCTCAATTCGACTGTTTTTTATGTTTACCTCATGTTTTTACTGAAAGGACCGATTTCGAAGATTCTTCTTTTAAAATTAAGCTGTTGCTTGTCACGTGGTCCCATTTAAGAGTCAGATCTGACGAGTAGTTTTTGAGTTATAGTAGTACTATTTGCGCCCCGCGGCTTCACCCGCGTAGATTTACGTCCTGGTATTCCCACGGGATAAAAAGTAGTCTATTTACTATTCCAGACTATAATCTATCTCTCTGCCATGTTTTATCCAGATCCGTTCAGCCGTTCCGGCGTGAAAGAGTAACAAACATCCATTCATCCATCCATCCATATCTGCAATCTTTCGCGTTTATAATATTATAGTAGGATGAGTGTATTTCCCAGTGCACTTCGGTATTTTCTTAAAAAGAGTTATGAAAAAAGTTGAATCCCATTGCCTCATTATATGCTATGAATCTTATTTTTTTTGTTATGTATAGGCAGTGCAAGATCTGCAGGGTAAAAGTGACTCATGATGGCGACCAACCGACTACTCATTTATTTCCCGGGGCGGGACAAAGTGTTTAAATAAAATGTCGTGTTACCATCCGCTTGTCATTCGTAAATTTGCAATACACACAGAATATAACAAATTATACAGCCATACAATTACAGTCCCTATACCTTCTTTTTAAAAATTGACAGATAACGAGTACCAATAAGAAATATTTCCCCATGTTGTTACATGTTATTAGGCAGCGGGGCATGCGGAGTACACAAAGACCAAGGTAAAATTTTTGAGTCGTAGACACCGTTTTCCCCCTGTCGCCAGGCTCGCCCGGTTATTCGCCGAAATTCTATTTTTAGAATAAACAGCTAGAATCACGAATAGAAAATAAATTATATTATATTTTGGTTAAAGTCTAGACATCTCAATACGCACTAGCAAATAATTCATTGAAATAGAACATTGATCTACTCATAACATAATTTTCATATTATCATGTTTTTTAAACTTATTCAGATACACCTGAAGCTCAATGAAGGAAGTTATTTATAAAAATATAAAAAATCCTAAATAATGCTCCTTTTACGGATTTGTTGGCTCAAAAGATGAAGGGGCTTATAGTTGGCATGTTTGACGTCATTGCTTTCACAACGGATCAGAATTCATTGTGCGTTTTCTCTTCTGTTGTAGCTTTTAGAAAATAACTTACCGGTGACTTTTTTACGTGCAAACAATAGTAACAAGAGTAGTAGAGCTCTTTGTGAAGGGCTCGTCCGGGGAAGTACTACCACCACGCCTTTTTCTGCCGCCAAGCAGCAACGCTGTGTTTCGGTTTGAAGAGTGTGGTCGCCGGTGTAATTACAGGCACATGAGGTTTAACATCTGTATGCCTCAAGTTGATGGACGCAGGGCAGTGCATCGTAGGGCACGTTCCTATTGTGCGTGACCTACGGGGCAATGTTTTGTTTATAGGTGATGGTTACCACTTAACATCAGGTGGGCCATCTGCTTGTTCCATCAGCTAGTTGTATAAAAAAAATACAAGCTTTGATTTCCTAATGAAAAATCACATCAGTAACTTAGGGTTATACGTAATGAATTGAGTGAAGTCATAATGCTACACACTATTACAATATTTCTTCATCGATCGAAGCCTCTTAAATATCGTATCATCAACATTGAAGTACGTACCAGTTCATTTCTTACTAAAATGTACATCCAGGATACTGTGTATGTTTTCACAAATTTATATAATACTAGTTCAGGTTTCACCCGCGCAGATTTAAATCCCGCTATTCCCACGGGATAAAAAGTAGCCTATGTGCTATTCCAAACTATAATCTATCTCTCTGCCAAGTTTCATCCAGATCATTACATTATATCCATCCATCCCTCTATCTATCCATCCATCCATACTTACAAACTTTCGCGTTTATAATAGTGGTAGGATGCTATAAATCGACAGTTGTGTGTTCACAGTTAAAGTAATGCTTAATATAAATCTTAGTGCAATTACTAATAATGCCTGAAACGTACGAAGGAATGTACGAAATGCTTGAGCTTGGCATCCGACGGACATGGTTTAATCATTACACTGCATGAATTGTTTTTAATAATACAGCTATCGTACATTACACGCACAGGGCCCGTACCACCATCTCTTGAAGCATTCTTATTTCAATATCACTTTTATATCAATATCTTATATTAACTACATAGAGTCATCTTTATGATAAAAAAGTAAAGTAATATTGAAATAAGAATGCTTTAAGAGATGGTGCGTACCACCATCTCAGGCCTAGGACCTACATAACAATATTACAAATGATGTCGTTTTATATATTTTTGCGGGATAGCATTTCGTAAATTATACGTTAATTAATTTGATAAATTATGACCAAATCAATTTCATTTTATCATTTCCTTCCAAAGGTTGTCTGGAAGAAATCGATTTAAGCGATAAGGCATCATTACATATTTTTTTTAAATTTCTGTGCGTGTTTTTCCTTGGTGTATAATCAAGAATTTATCTATCTATCCATGTAGCATCACAACTATGTGCTCTGCCGATAAATTAAAAATGAGCCATTTATTCCGATTGCAAATTTGATTCGTGCGTGAGCGCGTATGACACAATCAATGTCTGCATGGGGTGTAATTGAATGACTGCATGTAGGGCAGGAGGCGCGAAAAAGAAATTCCGTCTCATTCACATTTTAACGGAACCAAAATAGTTTTCTAACACACCTTGTCCAGAATACATTTTAGAAAATAAAAACTACATTATTCTGATCACACACACATGTATACACCACTAAATCATAGCACTGATCAAATAGTCGATTGTAAACGCTAGAATATTTAACTACTGATTTATCGATTTACTCTACATATTATTATGTCCAGACTACCCTAAGCTACAATATTCAAATATCTTTGATTCTGACAGTTTCTACCAAAATGTTGAATAGAAGTTTTGAATAAATCCCAAACTAGGTCATAGGTACTTAAACGTATGACATTTGCTGAATGACATTTCAACTCAACACAAAATTGCTTTGTAATGAATAGGCAAGTTACACATAATTTTATTTTCACAGAGCCTTACAGATACATCGATTACATAGGTAGGTAAATAATGTACATAATTCTTTGTGAACTATGAACAAAACATGGAAAAAGGGAAGAAATGCAACGTAGACTAAGTCGCATTCAGTGCCCTCAATTTGAGGTCAGTGAATGCAACATTTTTGGATGGAGGCATAAGATTTCTCAGCCCGCCCGATATGGACGCTTTTCGTGTCTCTCTTAAAAAACCAATACACATAATAATCGACAACGAAACTCGGACTTGAGGGATAGGGAGCTGTCAGATCACGGTGACTTTTTCTGGAATTACCTGCGCAGACTCGAAGTTGCAAGCTACTAGAGCGCTGAGCACGAAAGTTTTGTTTAGTCTTGCTTTAGAATCCAAGAGTTGCCCCCGGCCTTTGCCCACGAGCCGAGTCTTGGTATAAAGTAATATATTTAAATCACACTCTGTTTTTTTGCAGTTAGCCCTTGTTTTTTTATTATATCCCTATTTTATTTTTTAAATTGAGCCTTACGGAAAATCGGGCACAATGAGTTACCCTCGAAATATGACGTATTATAGTTACGGTTGTCAAAAACCTTGTTGTTCTCAACTAAGATTATATAGACGACAGCGAATGTATTTCAATGGCGAAACCAGACATCAGGTACGAATTAATTTAATACTACTTTTACTGTAATAATGGATAATATTTTGTTGTAGTTTAAAATGAGGCAAATTGGCTTAGGCAACAGAACTTTTACATCATAAGCATCGTGCGAAACTGGCAATAAAAATGTTCACTTGTATTATTATTTGTAAATATTTTTTTCTTTAATGTCTCGTGATTTTTTGTGTATGCTAACGCGAAATGTGATGTTAATAGGGTTCGCTGGAGATGCCGGCGCCGCCGCCTCCGCACGTTTTCCACCAGCCACAGAAGCCGGTAAGTGCCTTCATTCACTGAAAATTAACCTTCTACTGCAGTTTCAATAAAAGTATACAAGCTAACGGGGACAAAATAAGGGGTTTGAATCCAATTTTCCGCCCTTTTATGATTTAGGTCCATACAATTTTTAACTTTCGTTTGGCCTGCTGTTCAGGAAATTTTTTTGGTCGCGATCTGAAATCAGCAAACGAAAGCCGCCTTTACGTTTGACTGTATCGTAATTCTTAAAATGTATGAACTGACGATGTTTTGATTTTACTAATGTATTTGTTTAGATTTTGAGTAATAATTGTAATCAAACTAACAAATTAAGACTTTGAAAGTTTGTTCGTAACACTGAAGTTACGCGCAAAAGTTATTTTTTAACTTATGTTGTTGTTACGCGACCAATATAGACCAGTTTTTGAATAATTTCTCAAATATGGCAATAAAAAATATACATATAATTATAATGAATGCACTAAATAACTGTTTTTATTGGAAATTAAATAAAATGATTAACTACGGTTTCAAATATTCATAAAAGAACTTTAATTTTTTACCAGACTTAAAAATTGTGGCTTATAATTTTGCGATTGTATATAGCTCTGACTGAAGCCGTTTTGTGTGAATATTTTTATATTGTTTGGTACTTATGCAACATATTTTTATGCTTTGCATTTTATTACGTCGTCTATGTGCGTCTATGTACGTCTACACTAAAATGTTAAAATTACAATAAAGTTTAAAATAAGTTAAAAGTTATATAATAGGATTTAAATGAAGGGTGAATGCTAGCTACTACTTGTTCGTAGAGTGAATGTCGTTTTTTGAAAGAAAGAAGGAAAGAAAAAGAAAACATATTTATTTCGTCCCACAAACACAAGTAGGTACTTACATACATAAAAATAACAGAAAATAAAATTATAACCTACACTAATAAAGAACCTACCTACTGTTGAGCGGGGCAAAAAGGTCACGTCTCAGCTTAAATGCTGCACTAAACCTAGGTACCTAGGTACCGTAGGTACAGTGCAACGCTGGTTTTCAGACGTGGCCTGGCCTGGTGTGACATGCGACCGGTAGACAAGTAAAAGTAAAGAACACGGAATATATTTTAGCAAACAGTAGGTACATACATAGTAATTATAACAATAAACAACAATCAATTTACACCATATAAAACAACATTTGTTTTTACTTACATCTAATAAAGTATTTACATATAAAACCAAAGGAAACTAAAATGATTTTTTGCTGTGGAGCCCGCAAGCAAACGAAAGCGCGTACCGTTATATACTCTATGCTAAAGACAACAGAACAGATACAGAACAACGGAAATGACACACACACCAATAAAATGATACTGACAAAAAAATAAAAAAATAAAATTATCCTAACTAATATTATAAATGCGAAAGTAACTCTGTCTGTCTCTCTGTCTGTCTGTCTGTCTGTCTGTTACGCTTTCCCGCTTAAACCTCTCAACCGATTTTGATGAAATTTGGCACAGACAATCTTTAGACCCTGAGAAAGAACATAGGCTACCTTTTATTGCGAAAAAAAGAGATGAAGAGATTAAAAGTACGCAGACGAAGTCGCGGGTACCAGCTAGTAATATATAAATTATAAAAAAAAATTGTATTAAAAAAATGCTTTGTTACAACATGTAGATGCGTTCCAGATTATGGTTAGCGAAGATATACCATAAGATGGTTAACCATCTAGGTCTATAAAAAGACAAATATTATGTGGTTAAAAATCTAACAATGAAAGCATTTTTTATATAAGTTTTCCCTCTTTTATTTATGCTGCGCAAAAGTAGACACTTTTAGTGTCCAGTTGCCGACACCGAACCCTTTTTTTTAATGAAAGTGGAAGCAACTGTAAGCACGTATGCGCGGGAGTGGATGATTTCATATTGGTTCTTTACAAATAAAAAAATTTGATCCTTGAAGAAGTCATGGGTAAAATCTTAAAATCTTGAAAATTTGTTTGGATATGAATAATCAATATTACATAAAGGTTACCTGAAGGTCCTTTTCCTGTCATGCGTGTTTTCGCCCGCGCGCGGATCGGCGGCCCGATTACGCTAATTGCTGGCTATCGAGATGGCTTTCAGTTTGACATTTGATTCCCATCCATCCAAGGAATTTAGAATCCATCCCAAGAAATTTAAATACTAGATCCATCCATATGTTGCTATTACACTATGGGAATAAAATGGTCTCGTCAGAGAGTATTAAATTCCAAGATCAGATATCAAACTGAAAGCCATCTCGATAGGCAGACATTAGCGTAATCGGGCCGCTGGTTCGCATGAGGGCTGCCCAGCATCCTATCATTTCATACATGTTTTACCTGTCATGCGGGAATCACGCGCGCGGCTCAGAAGCGTACTGTCGCCCGCATGCGGACCAGCACATTATTTGTCTTACTCTCTGGTAATCGTAATCGGCACAGATGCGAGAACATGTAGTATCGTAATGGCATAGATGAACTTGATATTCAGTCAGATAGTTTAAGACTTGAAATCCAGAATATTTCATGGTAATGAGCTTCAAGCAGCTTTAAGTTAGACAATTAGGGCCAAGGACAGGAAAAGGGCCCTTAATAGATTCGATTCCACAACTAAGGGATCGAAAGAATACCACTGCGTCATGTCAGCGCCCTTTAAAATAATTATCAAATAGTTTTATGTCCACTGATTTTTTTGAATCGAACCGAGTTTTTATAATTAGCAAGGTACTTTGAAGGATTCCGAACATTACTCACGAGAGGGTAAAAGTTCACTACGGGGGGTAGCCATGGTTACTAATTGAACGAATGTCTATTTTAATAGCTGCTAGTATTTTACCCTCGTGATAGCCCTTTTCTTCGCTGGTTAGATGACAATATTCATACTCCTTAGAATCATATATTTCAGTATAGGACTTTATTTAACTCTGTTTACTCAGTTGGTAGTAGATCTTCTTCGCCGTAGGTAAGGTAAGTATGTATGTATTTACAGGTAATTACATAAAAAACCGTCTAGTTAAATATCATTAATATATAATAAGCTGTGGGTCTAGAGATTAGTGTCGATGAGCGCCAATATATTCTGCTTAAAGCTTAACAGAGGTAGACGCGCGTGTGTGTAACCAAGCTCCTGTAAACCCTGAAATGTGTAACTAAAAGAGTAGTAGAGCTCTTTGTGAAGGGCTCGTCCGGGTAAGTAAGTAATACCACCACGCCCTTTTCTGCCCCCAAGCAGCAACGCTGTGTTTCGGTTTGAAGAGTGTGGTCGCCGGTGTAATTACAGGCACCTGAGGCTTAACATCTGTATGCCTCAAGTTGATGGACGCAGGGCAGTGCATCGTAGGGCACGTTCCTATTGTGCGTGACCTACGGGGTAATGTTTTGTTTATAGGTGATGGTTACCACTTAACATCAGGTGGACCATCTGCTTGTTCCATCAGCTAGTTGTATAAAAAAAACTACGTATAGTAGGTACAACCACAAAAATAAACTTGATTATTTCGACACGTGTTTTGTTTTGCCTCTACGAAGCGAAAAGCGAGGGACGAAACATAGTAACCTGAAATGTAACAAGTGTTCGCGCCGCCGCCGCCGCCGCCGCATCCCCGCCGCGCGCCGGATAAAACTTGGAGCGAATTGGTCTGTGTCCTTGGGGACACCGTAAATAGATTCGTTATCAAAAATATCTTATCAATTTGCGAATAAGTAAAAATATATATTTCGATAAAATTCATAAAAAAATATCATACTTTCAGCAGTCTAATGAAATCACGCAATTCAAAGGTCAAAGTAAATGTATATCCTTTGCACATAAGGTTTCAGAATATTGGTAAAAAATAATATTAAGTATGCCAATAATTTATTGAAGCTACATCGACCTATTTCTAACATTCGCGGCAGTATTCATGGGCTGAAATGGCGGATAAATATTTTCTGAGGAAGGTTGTTGGTATCTCGATAACTAGATAGTGTAAATTACAAGAATAATGAAATTGAACTAACGACGACGACGGCTGAGGACGTATACACGCGAAAGTTAAGATGTTTATTTTAGTCTTAAATATTAATTTTAGCAATCACTCCTCATATACGCGAGAGAAGCCGCGGGCGGTAGCTAGTTCAAAATAAATACTATTATCGATAAATAAAATACATCCTAATTGCAGTAAATTTAGTAGACGTACCTTATATGTTACAACCTTGAACGTCTAATAGCAATTTGTAGAACTGTTAACTTTTTTATTTTTGTTAAAACAATACTGACAGTTTCTAAAAAACTTCCGATTCAATGGGTCGGTAACATTGTAGCTAAATGTTGCGATTTTGTACCT
Source organism: Plemyria rubiginata (assembly GCA_963576535.1). Classification (NCBI taxonomy): domain Eukaryota; kingdom Metazoa; phylum Arthropoda; class Insecta; order Lepidoptera; family Geometridae; genus Plemyria; species Plemyria rubiginata. The sequence goes on from OY754905.1 coordinate 3,258,944, forward strand.
GCACCCGATCCTTACTACCTGCGGCAGCGCATGGGCGACCACGACGCGACGGACTATATACATAGCTGATATAGTGTCGCTGGAACATGTGCCTGCCAGCCGCTCATTCAGTCGCTCCTCAGCTAAGAGTTCGATAACATCTGCTGACAATATTCTAACATACAAGTACTCGTGTTAAACATGTGCGATTAATCTTTGAGTTCGTCCACCTCATTGGCGACTCTCTTGTGATTGCATACCGTTTTCTGGCCAACTTCGCGAAATGGTAAGACTATTCATTGTTTACTCTTCAAAATTGTGTAGCATAGCAATGTAAACAATCCAAAACATGTGTAGTTTTTACTGTCGTTCGAAGCATATTAAAAATCTTTGAATTGTTTCTCTGTGTTAAAATGGTTTTCTCTATTGAATTTTCTCTATAAAGCAACAATTCTGTTACAATAAAGCAGTATTATTCAGTGAAGTCAGTGGTTGAATACATTTATGTGTTGGGTTCCCTGGCAAGGAACCCCGGTCTGCCATCTACATATTTACATTTGTCGTGCAATCAGGCTGAAAATTATGCATGTTAATATTATCAGGTACGATTAGAAAGATATTTTACACCAAACCGTGAGCTATCGTTTGATAGGTCTTTCGAATACATGACAAGACATACTCGGAAAACATTCTAAACGACGAATTGGGTTTCTAAAGTACCTATAAAGCATCACGTGAAATTTTCGTAAGGATGTTTGTCCTTCCCTTCCTCGGTTTTCACCGCTATTTAAGAATACCTGAAAAATATCTGAATACGAAATTAAAGTAGGGTACTTACAGTAATATATTGTAGTACCTAACTGTAATTTTATCGCCAAGTATTAAGTTTTGAACCTATATATTTGAAGCTTTAGTATTTTTTATTTCTACATCGTACTAGAAAACAATTCGTACAGACTTCGGTAGTCTTCCCTGTGCGTGATCCGACACGCGCTTGACCAATTTATATTCTAAAGTTTTATGTCCAATCATCTCGTTGTGATTTGCACAACGCAATCGTAAATTGGGTTGTCACATTCGAAAACAAAAACATTTATTCAGTTTAGGCTCATTACACTCACTTATGAATGTAACATATAACGGTGATGTCGCAATTCTGTGTCACTGATTCCGATGTGACCTATATTAGAGTCGATTCAGAGAGAAAAATTATATGGGAGCGATTAGATATATCGTCCAGCAAGGACACAATTATTTTGTACAATGTTTAGATTATGAAAAGCGATACACGTTGGCCTCTCTCTGCGGCCATAAAATAACAGCACATGTACTTGTTCAGGGACGTACAAAACGTAAATACTCTCATACTAAGTTCGCAAAATATAGAATTATATTTTATATTGTTGTCGAAATTAAAGTTGTTTCTATGCTTGAATAAGCCAGCCGTGCTCGCGGTTGAGCGTTAATTAAGCCTGTTTCGTGACATGCAATCGTCTTTTTGATGTCACGTCATCTTATTAACCTTACGACATAATGAATTCATGCATTAAGTAATTATTGTTCATCGTTGTATGGATTAACTCATCATTTTCTTGTTCGTCATCCCACGCTATGTGTGTTTGGCACAACAGGTTTTTCCTACTATCTTCTATCAGTCGTCTTCTCGAAGCTCACTCCTATCATACGTTACTTTCCACAGTCTTATTAATCTTTTATCAGCATTTATCCTACTTTTATAACCGTCCGCATCATAAAATAAATAAATAAATAAATTATGCTGGACAATCCACACAGCACTATCTAGCCCCAAAGTAAGCTACTAAAGCTTGTGTTATGGGTACTAGGTAACTGATATATTTAATACATTATCATATTCATTATCATACCTACACTCTTTCAGTATTATAGCTTCCTGTAGTCCGCAGAAAGCAGTCACAGAAAAAAACCCGATTTCATATTCGAACTCTGTTTCGTTTGAAGTCCCACTTTATAAACACGTCTTTTACATTATCGACGACCCAGTGGCGCAGCGGGCGAGAGACCGCCTGCGACGCTAGAGGTTGCGGGTTCGATTCTCGCCTCGGAACAAATTTGTGTACGATCTGCAGAACTTTTTTCCGATGGTCTGGGTGTTTTCTATGTATGATAAAAATATCTATCTATGTAAGTATATAATGTATTAAATATATCAGTTATCTAGTACTCATAACACAAGCTTTGAGTAGCTTACTTTGGGGCTAGATAGTGCTGTGTGGATTGGCCAGCATTATTTATTATTTAGTATACCATACAGAGATCATGTAAGCATACAATATTCGGAATCATATTATCCTCGTATACACAGTATCTAAGAGTCGTAAAATCGAATTTAAAGGAACTTCATTAATGTCAAGCGCATGGTCCACCCTAATTGACCATAATTGAGTTAAACATGCACTACGGAAGGATGGCGATGGATGGATGGAAAATGTTGAATACTCCTTTACTGCTTGCCTACAAATTTTGTTGATCAATGGTCAAGCTAGCCAGTTAAATTAACGACATTTTTTTCCATTTTTTTAATTTTAGAACGCGTCATTTGGCTATTATAGCGTCGTCAGTCCTATAAGGACTTAGGTATACACCAGTTCCAAAATTACCTGTGCGTGCGTACATTGGTACTGTATGATAAACTGTTATTAGTTAGGCACAGGCCTAAGAGATTTGTACCCTTGTCTGTCAATGTATGTATGACTGCCTTTTCAGGCCACTATGGAGTCGAGCATCCCCTCGCATTCTTCGCACGCGCATTCGCAGCGTACCAACTGGGGTGGCCTGAATGTCACGTACGAAATGCAACAAGATCCCAACAAACCCGGGTAAGTCCTAGTTGTATTATCAAGCTATTTTTTCCATTCCATATTTTAATAACCCCTAGGGGCATTATTCTCTATGACATAGTAGATTCCTTGCCCCAAACCGTGTAGTCACAACGTGATCTTGGACTTTATTCTTTATGACATAAGAGATACTTTGCCCTAACCGTGTGACGTCACAACGTGATCTAAACGCAAACGCGATTGGATTGGTCATAGTGAATAACGCCCCTGATTATTTTTAAGTACTGAATACACGAGCCAGTAATAAATATCTGGACTTTTATAGATGAAGTATCAACAAAAGACCATTTATTTATTACATACAAACCTACATACATAAAATCACGCCTGTTTCCCATAAGGGTAGGTAGAGACCACGGATTTCTACTTCGTAGGTCGTTGCCATTTTCGCTTCATTCACTTTCATAACATTCTTCAAACATTCGTCGCTTTTTATGAATTATATTTAGTTACACCAAAATAAAAATTTATAAGTTTGAAGTTAATTTCATTTTCAGATTAAATATAAAAGTTACTTATCAGTTTTTTTTTATTTAGAAGTCGAAATGACGAAGGTTTGGTTTCGTCCCTTCGACGATATAAATACGAGTAACTAGGTATTGTAAGTTCTTGCTGCATTGTATTGTAGTCGAAAGTTTAGAAGGCATTCATAAGAGTTCATTGCTGTGTTTGAGTTGAACTTCAACTTAGGAAATTGTGGTCTTATGTTTCACGGAGATTAACAACCTCTATAAAGTGGCATTCTGATACGCGCTGGCTTCCCTCTTTGAAATTAGGTTTATAGCGTTTATACAAAATCGATGATACTCTCTTCTACCGAAACTGTGCACATGTGCCGCAAGACGATATCAAATAATCTTGACGATTCGGGTTGAAAAACCTTTTTTTTTCGTTTACTAGCAGAGGTCTGTGCGAAGGGCTTGTCCGGGGAAGTACTACCACCACTATAATTGTTTCTGTATTTCGGTTTGAAGGGTTGATGGACGCAGGGAATCATAGGCCTGTCCATCTGTTACAGAAAAAAGTATGTAAAGTGCTCTTAAACGGTGAAGAAAAAAATCGGGATAAAACCAGTTAACAACTGGTTTTAGGCTTGCAATCTGGAAACTATGGAATACTTACTAATATTGCAAAATCTGGATATATGCCAAACTAGTAGCGCCCTGCGGTTTCACCCGCATAGTTTCAAATCCCGGTATTCCCACGGGATAAAAAGTATTGTGTTATTCCAGACTATAATATATCTCTGTGCCAACTTTCATTTCCTAGATCCGTTCAGCCGTTCTGGAGTTATAGAGGAACAAACATCCATCCATCCATCCATACTTACAAACTTTTGCATTTATAATATTAGTAGGATATAATGTTTGGACGTACCTCTAAAAACCGCCTAAAGACGTCCTCAAAGAATATGGAGGTCGTTTTGGTACTAAGATATCTGAGGCGTTCATAAGGATCAAAGTCGTGACGCTGTTTCTGTTTTGTAAAAACAATATTTTCAAGTATTTCAATAATAAAATCGAAAATATTAGATTTTAGTAAAGTTTTATATATTCCCGATTGCAAAGTTCTAATATAATGTAGTTTAGTTATGAGATCAGTGTCAACCCACTCCACTATAGGTATTTGTTACATGTTATAGGCGTGTTCCGGATTTACAAAAATGGACCGGCAAATACACGTGTCCATAACAAAGAGTTCTTAGAATAATATAAAATAAGACTCAGAAATTGATATATTGAGTAGGTTGGGGACAACCCAACAAAGAAGATAGGTGACAATGACAACATAACAAAGAAAATAGGCGAAGACCCAAACAATGGATTCGATAATTAGGGAAAATAATAATTGTTGTTTTCAATCTCCGGTTTCAGTTGCTGCTGGCTCATATTTCAGGTTTATGATAGAATTAGCTCCTATTTGGTTATAATAATATCAGTAAAACATGCGCCCACTTAATAAAAACAAATTATGGTCACTTAAAAACACGCCAATAAGCCGTGTAAGCATGGCCCAGATAAGGTAATACATATTTTATCTTATATATTTCAAAAATGCACATATTATTAACATATTTCATTTATGTGCATTTGTAAGGGTAATTTAAATATCGCATTATAATACTGTTTTTCAAAACAGATACCATGTCAAGGTACATTTTGCCCTGAATAATACTATCTATTGATATACATTTAGTCGTATAAAGGTACTTTATAATACATACAACCTTGTTATTTTCCAGAATGTTATTGCTCAAAGAGAACTTTAAAATTCATAATTCTATAAAAACCTATAATGCACCTACTTTGTACGGAGTTGTAGATCTTCACATACGCACACACACAAATGCACTCATTATAATACCTATTATAGGTAGGTATTTTACATTTCCTAGCTCCAGATTCTCAGAGAATAAATTATATAAGTTGTCAGCGGAGTGAAGCCCTGGTGTCCTGTAGCACAGGTTTCATTAACCTATTTCAGGCACCAGGCTCTCGCAAAACAGGTTAACTTAATATTATGATTACAAGTCAAAACAGAAGAACGCACTAGATCTTGTTCAAACTACCTACCTACTATAATTGTTTGCTAGTTTTAAGTTTACCGTGTTTTTTTAGAGTAAATAAATGATTATTATTATTATATTATTATTATTAGTACTTTAATAAAAAATCTTAAACCAATCTAATTTTCATGTACGACAACAGCCACGACCACGTTAACAAAGTATGAGCTAAGATATCCGAGATAAGCTGCACTCTGTCGTTGGCGAAATTCTAAACAGTGAACGGAATTACATTATATTTCGATTACAAGCAAACAAGCAACAGCCCTTACGTCTGAAACGTGAGTTAGTGCCTGTCTAGACAGATGCGGAATTTCTTAATACAGATAGACTGATAAGTTTCGCTGCAGACTGAGCTAATTTGAACGGAGATTGTGTCGTTTCGGATTCCGACTGTACGGACAACAAAGCGTGACCAGCGGGGTCTGCGATTGACCGACTTCATGAAGAAACAAACAAGCAAACACACACACACAAACAGATAGATTTTCCTATTGACCAAACATTTTGCATTTAATGAAGACTGCTTAATCAACATGATAATATTAAATAAATAAATAAATACATTACATAACTGCAGCATTTTAAATTGCCCTTTGTAACTTATATTGCTTCAGGACGTCGTCTTACCATGGCGTTCTCAACTCGACTGTTTTTTTTTATTTGTTACTTTGCTTTACTTTGTTATTTGTCATAGCTGTAACTTTGGGTGGATCGATTTTGATGATTATTTTATTATAGAAAGCTGGTGCTTGTCATGTCGTCTCATTTAAATTTGAGTCAGATCTGACCAGTAGTTTTGTTATGAGTGTATTTTGTATTGGTGTTTTCTTGAAAGAGTTTATTACATTATAGAGTGAGCGGTATTGCTGGCTCCAGCAAAGACCACAATAGCGGTCTTCAGATGCCTTCTATGCCGATGCCGGCGATGCCACCATCGCTGAGGAACAAGAAGCGCGCCGCAATGGCCGCTGCTTCTATGGCCAATACGCCGCTGCCGCCGCCTCCATCACCCATCCGTAAGTAATCATCAGTATCTCGAACAAGTACACTGCTCGACTTACGCCATACATTTCCAGGATTAATGACGTCATGGGAATCAAAATACTGATCAACTTTGCGGATCCTACAGGCATTTGTTCCCACATGAGCGGGTCATATAAAACGCTTATAGCCTTTGTAGCAAAATGCCGCGTACTGTTTCTTAGTCATAATGAAGATTAGGTATTAAGCAAAGCAGATATTATACATTTGAAGCCTGTTTATAGTAAGAACTTAGGCAATTTAGGGTTTATACTAATCAGACAATAAGCGTTTTAGGTATGTTGCTACTTTGATGTTTTGCGCTTCAGATGACACGCTCATGAGGGCTTTTGCTGACGCGAGAACCTAGAATCTGGCGTCTTCGCTGTTTAGTTTACGAAGAATTCATGAAATTCCTTAGAAATGGCGTCTACTTCGACTCAGAGCCTCGCAACAGTGCGTCGCCATTCTCAGCTGCCGCCGCAACAGTCCATCTACCAGGAAACGGTGAAGGAATCGCCGCCGGTCTCTCCTAGTAAGTTTAGAAACGCCCACAACTACTTTTACATAAACACAATTAAACTTCCAGCTAGCATAATCCCTAGCCTCACACAGGTTTCACAATAACTAGGTCACATTAAACCTAAACTTATGACGGATTTAATCCTGTCATTGCGTTTTCTGAATAGTTATTCAATTTAGAAAATAAGCCTTTAATATTTTTTGATGCAAAATAATAGATACTAAGGTAATAATCTTGGGCCTCGCAATGAATTATGCTGTATTACCTGTTGACCAATGTCGAGAAGCAATTTTACTATGTGTGATTTCCGGCAAAAAAATTTTATTTGCTCTTTTAACAATTCATTATTTTTTTCCTAGATACAGAGAGGCAAATGAAAGCTAAAGCCGAACAACAGTAAGTACCAATAAAAGCTATTCGGGTAATCCTATAAGTTCATGACAATTAGTATGTTTTTAATTCGCAATAATGATTAAAAATTTAATCACAGCAATATTGCTTCATCCAAACTCTCCTCGACTAGTTTGACTACAAAGTTAAAAAGAATATAGACTTCGATTGCAACATTTCTTAATTAACAATGATACTGTAAATAACCATTTTATTCTGTTAGTGGTTTTGATCTAGGTATTATATACATTAGTGCACTCACAGTATTTATACTATACCTAGAGTCTTGTCCAGATGAAGCGATTGACTACCTATAAAAAATAAATATGTCTTGTCTGTTTTTGTAAATACGAGTATCATATACGAGTTTATACTAGCTGCGCCCCGCGGTGTTACTTGCGGCTAAAAAGTATGTCCTTTCCCTCTCCCCCTCATACCGACCCCTCCCCCCTTTCTTTCCCCCTCCCCCCGCAATTGCGACATGGCAACTGTCAAGGACATAATGTCACATTAAGACTATACAGAGTAGCAATATTATACGCAATGCGATGTATTATGATTAGACGTCTGCGCAAGACGCCATCGAGGATAGAATGGGGTATGAATTGTTTTATTTAGCTTACAAACACAGGTAATGCGCTACACAGCGCTATCAGGTTCCCTTATCACAAGGGCTAATATTGTTAGGTGGTTAGTAAATAAATAAATATTGTTGGACTTTCTACACAGCACTATCTAAGCTAGATAGTGCTGTGTTGAAAGTCTACTAGTATTTGTTTATTTACTACCCGCGAACTTCGTACCGCCTAACAGTCAATAAACGTCAGATGTTTGACAGTTACTAAACCCGTGAACATTTTGTCAAATGTTATTTTTTTAATTTTTTTATGTTGTACTAGTTGCGTCCCGCGGTTTCACCCGCGCAGATTTAAATCCCGGTATTCCCGCGGAAAAAAATAGCCTATGTTTTATTCCAGACTATAACTAATCTCTCTGACAAGTTTCATCCAGATCCGCTCAGCCGTTCCGGCGTGAAAGAGTAACAAACATCCATCCGTCCATCCATACTTACAAACTTTCGCGTTTATAATATTAGTAGGATGTAACGTAGGTTGTAACCTTCTGACGTTAGCAAACACAACAAAGGAAGAATTAGCGAAATCGGTCCAGCCGTTCACGCGTGATGCCGTAACCAAAGGAAATAGGGGTTCATTTTGTTTTTTTTTTTTGTGTACGATCTGCAGATATTTGTTCCGATGGTCTGGGTGTTTTCTATGTATAATAAAAATATCTATCTATGTAAGTATATAATGTATTAAATATATCAGTTATCTAGTACCCATAACACAAGCTTTGAATAGCTTACTTTGGGGCTAGATAGTGCTGTGTGGATTATTTATTTATTTATGCATGCAACACTATACGCACATAAAATTGATTACGAATCTAGATCTAGGAATGTATGTAGGTAACGAAACTATTTTTGTTATTGCTTATTTGACTGTAATCTGTTTTGTGAATAATTAACAAGTTTTTTTTTTTAATACCTGCACGAGGAAAGACCTCGATGCAGCCACAGCTAGCGCTGAAGTGGCCACTTATTTAGCCAGAAATATCGCTACGATAAGAAGAATAACTCAGAGAAGGTATTACAGTAGGATGCTTGCCGCTGCGCCTCACATGCTGGGTAACGAACTGAATCCCGAGAGCGGTGCCGCGGCGCGACTGCAGGAGCAACTGAACGCGGAGCTGGCGGCGCACGCGGTCGCCGGCGCGGGGCCCGATCCCATCGTGCCGCCGCCACTCATGAACAAGGCAGCACCGGTGACTGTTACTTTTTTATTTATACTTTACTAGCGGCCCGCCCGCGCGCCCCTGCTTCGCACTGGTGCACATTGTTTTTCTACTATATCATGCATGTATCACTACATAGTATAAAACAAATTCGCTTTCTCTGTCCCTATGTTTTTTTTTTTATGCCACTAGCTGATGGAACAAGCAGATGGTCCACCTGATGTTAAGTGGTAACCATCACCTATAAACAAAACATTGCCCCGTAGGTCACGCACAATAGGAACGTGCCCTACGATGCACTGTCCTGCGTCCATCAACTTGAGGCATACAGATGTTAAGCCTCATGTGCCTGTAATTACACCGGCGACCACACTCTTCAAACCGAAACACAGCGTTGCTGCTTGGCGGCAGAAAATGGCGTATGTATGCTTAAGGCTCCGGTGACAACGGCTCGCAATTTCAAGGTGCGATTGGCTATTATTTCATTTTATTTCATTTCGGGGAGGTTGTTTGAAAGAATAACTCTAAAGAAACACGCATAAATACTGTTCGAACACAAATAATACAATAATATAAGGGAAACATGCCCGAATCAGAAATCATTTTGGTATTAGTATATTTGGTCTTACGTTTACCTAATACCAAAATGATTTCTGACTCAAGCACATTTCCCTTATATTATTGTTTTATTTGTGTTCGGACAGTATTTATGCGTGTTCCCTTAGAGTTATTCTTTCAAACAACCTCCCCGAAATGAAATAAAATGAAATACTAGCCAATCGCACCTCGAAATTGCGAGCCGCTGTCACCGGACCCATAAATCTTTAAAACTACGCAACGGATTTTGATTCGGGTTTTTTTTAATAGATAGAGTGATTTAAGGGGACGGTTTATATGTATAACTAGCGACAGATATAGGGACAGTGAAAGCGACTTTGTTTTATACTATGTAGTGATTAGTACTATTTCTATAGTAAACGGGAAAAGAGCTATTATCAAAAAAGTTGAGAGTAGAAGAGGAAAGATGATTGGCCATCTTGTATGACATGACAGCTTTATAAGAAAAATAATCGAAGGAAAGGTAGAAGGAAAGAGAGGCAGGGGAAGACCAAGGATAAGCTACATGAGCCAAATAAAAGCGAAGGTTGCCGTCATGTCTTACAAGGAGGTCAAGCAGGTTGCCCTAAAAAGAAACACCTGGAGAGAAATGCATCAATTACGCCGACAAGAGCATTGCTCTTAAATTAGAAGAAGAAGTACTATTTTTATTTATTTACTTAGTAAGACGTCCTTTGGCTACAATTTCGCCTACGGCTTTATTCTCTATGACATAGGAGATTCCTTGCCCCAAACCGTGAAATGTCAATACTTGATGTTGGACTTTATTCTTTGTGACATAGGAGATACTTTCCCCAACCGTGTGACTTCACAACGTGATCTAAACGCAAACCGCTATAGGTTTGGTCATACTTGTAGTGAATAATGCCCCTGATGGCCTTACTTACAAAGGGCCTTTATTCCCTGCCATTATAAAGCTCTTTCCAGTCTGTAGTCTGAAAAGAGCTAACGACCTCAGTGGCGCAGCTGGCGAGAGTCCGCCTGCGACGCAAGAGGTTGCGGGTTCGATTCCCGCCTCGGAACAAATTTGTGTACGATCTTCAGTAATTTGTTCGGATGGTCTGGGTGTTTTCTATGTATATAATAAAAAAATATCTATCTATGCCAGTATATAGGTAATGTATTAAAATTATCAGTTATCTAGTACCCATAATACAAGGTTTGAGTAGCTTACTTTGGGGCTAGATGGTGCGGTGTGGATTGTTCAGCATTACTTATTTATGTATTTTATAAGTTATGTATTTTCGAAACTTGCAGGGCGCGCGCGCCGCCGGCGCCCAGAGCCTCGACCAGCTTCTAGAGAGACAGTGGGAACAAGGCTCACAGTTTCTCATGGAGCAAGCCCAACATTTCGACAGTCAGTAACACTACCTCTGTTCTTTCTTATCCATAGCTTAAGTTTATAACACAGTTTATCACATAGAGTTACCGTTTGGATGGGTAAACGCTTGTGGCATTGTCTAGTTCAAGCTATACTGTCATCGAGCGGCTCATCCAGAGTTGGTCACAACCCACTACTTTATCTCGCTTTCATTGTTTCAATTACTGATCCATTTGCTGGTTTCCAATCCATGCTTAGAAATATGAAGTATACAGTCAGCGTTTAACGAAAACCATTTAACTTTTACTAACTTTTCATCTACCCTGAACCAAGTACAAGTAGTTGATGGACGCAAGGCAGTGCATCGAAGGGCACGTTCCTATCGTGCGTGTCTTACGAGGCAATGCTTTGTTATAGGTGATGGTTACCACTTAACACCAGGTGGGCCATCTGCTTGTTCCATCAGCTAGTTGTATATAAAAAATATAACACGGGTGTCCGTTTCCGTAGCATTCCAGAGCTACATAGGTCATCTTATATTGGCTAAAACTGATGCCCAAGTTACGCGAGGCTAGTTTTTCAAGCTAGGATAGCAAGCTAGTGTCAGTCTGGGTTCATGTAGACAAAAGTAATAAGCCGAAGACAGAAGTACTAGCTTCCTAGCTTACTGGCACTTGCTATCCTAGCTTGAAAGATTAGCCTCGTGTAACGGGGGCATTAGATGAGCTGCCGATATTGGAACCACATAATATTTTGAGGGGTGGTCTGCCATGTTTGGGAATTATAATAGTTAGCCAATTATTGTATATCAGTGTGTAGTGGGACAGTAAAAGCTTAATAAAAATGTATGATAGTACTACATAATATTTTTTCATTTATTATTCAGTAATATTGAAATAACTACATCTTTGATGATTGTCTGGCTGTATTTTTGCATGTCCATAGCTGTCTCCCGTTTGCATGTTTTTTCCATGATCTCTTTAATATTTCATACTAACGTATAAATAAATATTAAAGAAAGAAAATACATTTTCCTTTAGTTTCACTTTTATGTACTCGTACGAACACCTACGCAAGTCTATGCATCTGTGTGCACCATTCTCTCGCTATATGTTTTATGTTCTGTGTATGCCTGTATTTTATAACCACACGTTGTCTGTCGCTGTTGATTTTTTTCTGTTTTTTTTTTATAACCAAACTCGCAGCGTCAATCGCCTATAGTAACCGTTTACATTCTGGTGAGTCGTAATACGTTCGAGTGCGTAGATTGAAATACGACGTGATGTTCATAAAGATGCAACGTGAAGATGATATCTATCGCATCTGTAATCATAATAATAAAAATAAATAAAATAAAAATAAATAATGCTGGACAATCCACACAGCACTATCTAGCCCCAAAGTAAGCTATTCAAAGCTTGTGTTATGGGTACTAGACAGAGGTCATCAAAAAAAAAAAAAAAAAGTAGTGTAATATTGCTCAAATGTATCAACCACAATTGAACTTTCAAGTTTTCCGATGATGTGAATGAAAAACCCGAGGCTGTATTATAAATAAAACCAGTCGTAACAGAAAAATTTTAACATAATAAACAATAAAATATAGATAGATAACGCATTTATTTGCCCAACTGATACACACAAAAAAGAGAAATAACAAACAAAATAAGAATAAACTAACAAAGTAAATTATAAAATAAACAAACTTTATGAACACAAACTTAATAACTTATTCTATTGAAAACTAAATATTAACTTATTGTATTGAAAAACATATTGATTGATATACCTATCGGTCCGTGTGTGTTGCAGCTAGGCAAAGAGGCAATAGCTCAGCGCATAGAATTCAGAAGAATTCAAGAATATCAACAAAGCATCAAACTAAATAAAATTCTGTCCATCGGATTCTGAAAGCGCGATCAACACTAATCGGCTGTCAAGTCACTTGCTATCTCTATCTTAATTGAAGAAAAAGCTGAAATAGCATGTAACTTGACAGCTAAGTAGTGTTGATCGAGCTCCCAGAAACCTGGGGTAAGCCTCGTAACAAACTGACCAATCAGAAAGTTTAAATACCTACTTATAAACATAGCGCTTCACTTGTCCAATCAGACAGAGACTTGTCTTGGAACAAAAAGCTTCGGCAACCTCAACAGCTCATCACACGGAACATAGCGCAAGTCCGAGGGAATGGCTGCCTGACTATCCCTACATTGTTTTACGGTGGTGCATGTTTTTACAGTAGCGTCTTTGCTTTCCTGCCTGCATCAACTGCGGACAGAAAATGTGCGGCTCGAGGAGCATGTGTCCAACCTGCTGCAGCGTCGCGACCATCTACTGGCGGTGAACGCTAGGCTCGCCATTCCTCTCAACTCAGGTAAAGTGCAGCTCACGATTGTTGTATAGTATGTACCGACGGTAGACTAAATACACTCTTTTTTTTATTAATATGTTCACAAACCAGCCATTACAACAAAATATCACATATAAACTAGCATCTTAAAACTAAATTGCAGAACGGCCTTCTAGATGCGAACACAGCATGCATTGTTTTATTGATCACATTACGTAACTAAATAAGAATGAAGATAAAAATACCTAACTGACAAAATTTATACAATAATATAGAAGAATTTAACAAAAAACAAAAAGTATAAATAAACAAAAAACAAAAAATTTAATTAAGATATATAGTATACTAGCTGATCTCGCGGCTTTGCTCGCGCTCGTTTACTTTGAAAATCTTATACAAACTTTCATCCCCTATTTTATCTCCTTGGAAGTAGAATTGATCAAAATCCTTTCTTAGCGGATTCCTACGTCATAACATCTACCAGCATGCCAAATTTCAGCCCGAACCGTCCAGTGGTTTGGGCTGTGCGTTGATAGATCACTATGTCAGTCAGTCAGTCAGTCACCTTTGAGTTATATATATTTAGATATACATCATTTTCATAAAAATACAATTTAAATTATGTCATAGTTACCAATTATTTACAATTAATGAAGCATTATAAAATTATGTTGACCGGCCACTTTCAATAACTTTTAGAAACCTTAGTGGTTTCCTTGTTGCTACATAATTAAATATAGTTATGATTTTTTTAAAAAGATAAATAAATTTAAAAAAATACAGTCATGTTAATACCCCTTGGCTACATTACCGAGAAATGGCAATAATTAATTATCGCGGTAATGGACGTTGAACGTTGGTGTGACCGACTCGCCGAAGGAAATAACATTTCCGTTGTAAAATCATAGGGTGGCGTTGAAGCGGTCATACTACGTGGAGACTATCGCGAGAATTATCGCAATAATTGTTGCGATTTATATTATTATTTTATTTAAAAAAACCGTTATTGGCGTTTAGCTACATCAATAAAATTGCATTTATTCGTATTTAACATCTTTGATGTGATCAAATTTATATGATTTTTTTTTTCTTTATTCGTCAAGCTTTTTACAAGCCTTTCTGACGCTCATAACATTAATGAAAATGCTTTATCATACAGGTGGAGTCGCTGACTCAACCTACCAACTCGCGTTCCAAGGTATGTGCCTGCTGCACCTTCTCCCACTTCCGTCGTTCTTCTCCCATTTGCTCTTGTACTTCCCACACCTCTCCTTCTTAAACTTCTTCCATTTCCCGCTGTTCTTTTCCTATTTCTTCTTGTTCTTCTCACACTTCCACCTTTTCCTTTCCGCCGCTACCTTCGAACTTCCTTCTACTTTCTACGCTATTCCTCTGAGATTGAAGTTATACTGTACTCTACCACTTTACTTTCACTGTACTTCTATGTATTCATATGTCCGGGTCAGGGCGAGAAACTGAGTTTCAGTAGAGCATTCTCTCTTCCTATCCATGAAATCCACGAAGAAGAACACCGAATAAATTTTTAACCGACACTACACCGGACCTATGAATAATTAATTTTTTAATATCATTTTATTGAATCGGACAATTTTGGTCCATATTTTGTTAGTCAACTTACAGGCTAACTTATTTGCTATGTCAGTACTTACCTATTTATAATAAAAGCAAGAAACCAGGTAAGCAAATTTTGTGGCTTTCATTCGGTACCCGATCCCACAGTCTCTCATGATATGAGACTATCGGAACAGGACCCGAATGAAAGACTTCATCACGGGCAGGTCATAGCTATCAGGTATGACCAACAGCATCCTGCAGGCCTATCAGGTATGACATACAGGATGCTGTGGTTGCCGCCCCGCAGTCTGCCGAGCAGTGAGGCTGTTTTCTATGATATGATGGCATGCAAGCCATCAACTCGTGCTTCCGCATACATCGTGGAAGCACTGCAGAAGCGGGGCAACCCCATCAACATCCTAAAACCGTTATTGTATTGAACGCGTGTCTGCGCATATCAGCCTGGTCATCAAGGTAATGCTTAGGCATCAAGGTGTTTTTAGAAACAGTAACGCTACTTGACGGCAGAAAAAAGCGTGATAGTACCTCACCGGGTGAACCCTTCACAAAGAGCTGTACATTCTTAAATGGTGACTCTATCTCTGGTTATGTGGGATGGTTGTATATAACTAGTTTGGTTGTAGGTACTGGTCCGCCGTTGGAGAGCGCGCGCGCGGGCCGCGAGCTCGGTCCGCCGGCGCGGCCTCCCCCGGCGGCGGCTCGGGGCGCGGAGGGGGGAGGTGCGGCCGCCGCCGAGCGCGAGCGACACGCGGCCGCCGCCGCCGCCGCCGAGCGGCACGCAGAGCGCGCGCAGGTCGCGCAACAACTCTCACACCAGGTCGGTATTACCACACACTTACACGTACGATGTCCTACGCGACACTGAATAATACATTCCAGGTCACACTTGCAGAGGAACTTGTTTACTGCCAAGTTTTGCTTGATTTCTGCCGTGTGGGCGCTGTTTCAATAGGGACCTGTTTACTGCCAATTTAGGTTGATTTCTGCCGGCGCTGTTTAAACAAATTCATCTGCAGAGGACCTTCTTTAACTAGCTAAGCAAAACTTGGCAGTAAGCTTTTTTACTGGCAATTTTTGGTTGATTTCTGCCGTGTGGGCGATGTTGCGGCACTAAGCAAGCTATCTGGAAGGGTCACCCCTGCAGAGGAGCTTGCTTACTGCTGTGTAGGACCCGCATTCAATTGTCTAACTCTCTGGTAATCGTAATCGGCACAGATGAGGGAATATGTATCATAATGGCACATGTGAACTTGATATGTACTACAGAAAGTTTGACACTTGAAACGAATTAGCCACGTCCTTGCTTCTTAAAATAAATGCCGCCTTTAGATGAGGCAGTACATCTCCTCGTTATTCGGCCCGGTATAGCCGGCATGGTATAGAGTTCCTTCTAGCGCTGTTACAATAAAGAATGTCTGTTATTATCGCAGTTGCTGATGCGGGAAGTGCAGCAGAAGCCCAGCTGAAAGGAGCCTTACGGCGGCATGGGCCCGCCGGCGGCACCGGCGGCGCCCCTGAACTCCGTCCATACGTACATCGTGTTCGACCAGGCCCCTGGCCCCGCCCCCGCCCCGGGCCCCGCCCCCATCCGGCGACGCAGGTCCGACTTCTCCATCGAATCCATTCTCAAATACAACTAAGCTGACGAGCTCCTCGATGATCGCGAACCGGACCACGTGATTGGTCGATCCTGCCGCGAAAACATTGACGTCCGACGGACCTGGCGAAAGTTGATCTCGATCTGGTCCTCTGTAACATCTCATGTGGGAATTCACCGGACGATGCAAGCTTTGTGCCTCCGTAGATTTTTGGCGATTTTCAGTTAATACTGGGGCGTTATTCACTATGACCAATCCAATCGTGTTTGCGATCAAATCACGTTGTGACGTCACACGGTCTGAGCAAAGTATCTCCTGTCATATAGAATAAAGCCGAAGATCACGTTTTAACGTTACACGGGCAAGGAATCTCCTATGTCATAGAGTATTATGCCCCTGAACCTTACTCATATTTCAAACGATAAAGTTCCGCCGAGGTGATCAATCATGTTAGTGCGCGATCGTCTCAGGATCTCTCGCGCTAGGGACTCCCACCAGACGATTATTTAGGGTATTTGACACGACAGTGCTAGTTTAAGTGATTCGCTTTCAGTGGAAAATAAGAATGAACAGCTAACCGAATGGCTAAGGTCCGCTACATACCGCGGAGTTAAGAACAATCAAGTGATGGAATGCATAATAATAAGTTATTGTGTAATTTATGTCGCACGTCTTTATACAATGGTTATATGTTAAATGTCTGCATATCGTAGTGAACTGAGCGTCAGTAAGCCCAGCGTCTGATTGTCGTTGGATAATCAGACTGACAGACAGTTATAGGTCGCGTCACGTGAAAATGACGCTGGATGGACGGGGAGGTGTTATGGCGCGAGTGCTTTGTATGCGCAAACACATCCCATTCACTTCTTCCAGCGTTCTTTTTAAATGACGCGACCTCTACCTACCTTGACTTCAACTTGCTGTACACCTCAGCAATTGCGTTGCTGACTTCAAGTCAATAATAGGTACACTTTTATTACAGTAGTTACTAAGAATTTTTGGACACACTGCTTTTAAATTTAACAGCTTAATTCTGTGCATTATTGATGTTGATTATCATGAAAAATAAAAAAAAATACAAAAAAAACATTATTATAAGTCAAATACCCTGTTGGAATAATTGTTGTTATAAAATAATCTTCGTAGCGTTACGGTGTGAAAGTAATATTAAAGGTTTTGAAATGGTATAGCAGGAATATTTGGATTTGCGAAGCGAAGGGTAAAACACGTGTGTGAAAAGGAATGGTTTTTTCGTCGGTGTTGTAAATATATATTCGCCAAACATTAAGCGCGCCACAGACGACGATGATACTATATTATTTCGTCTTAAGACAATTTACGCTCACCATACAATCACTATGGGTCGCCATACAATCTTATGACATGTACCACTATTAAACAAGTAAACTTATCTCTCCACAACAAACTATAAGATTGTAGGATACAGACTCTACATATTTGTTTTTTTTTAACTCGTGGAATTTATCACCCGTTTTCAGTGTGTTTTACCTATTTAGGTAAAACACACTGGAAACTGTAACTTGAGAATTTTCTCAATTCGAAAATTACCTTAACCGTCTGTGATGGCTCATAGTGATTATATGGCGAGCGATATTTTATCTTAAGATGAAATATTATAGTATCTTCGTCGCCTGTGAGGCGCTTTATTATCATAACTTGTAAATATTTTCACCAATCATCGTCATCTAACGACACTGACTGTTGTAAATAAATCATGTCAGACATACCTACATTATTATATCATTTAGGTTCATGTCAATGTTTAAATCGATATAATACAAGACTAGGGTAGTTTTTGTGAATGGAACAATTTAAATATATCGAACCGTGGGAACCTAGAATTTATTATTAGGTAATTTGTAAGCATTAGCGACTTAACATTCGCATTCAAATGATTTCACTGCGCGTTTAGTAACTCTGTGAAATCAGTCACATAGGACAGATCGCAGTTGAATGTTACGGGACATTGGTGTGCATAGACATTGCGCAAATCGTATTTGCGGCTAGCTTCACAGAGTTCAACTTATTTGCCAGGTACGTGACCCGAGGAAACTGAAGCCTATATTCGTGTGAGCGTTCAACTTTGCAACAACAAATTGTTGTAGTTGAAACCCTACATCACACGAGACTCTTGGTGAAAAAAGCACTTCAGACTGCTAACTGATATTGATATTAAAACAGGAGACAAGCATAGCGATCGGCACCGATCGGGCCACAAAACGCTACATGGATTTTACTAAAAAAGAGGATAAATCTCGCCATCATCGAATCAAATTAACGTAACGTGTAAATACCCATGGATAAGACTGAGCGGTGATGCGATTGTTTCCTAAGGGCCTTTCGGGGTGTGCTTCAGAGAATGTAGTCTATCCCGGTCACTGAACAAAACGCACTTTGTCAACTTACGTATACGTCCTCGATAAGCCTGAATACTGTTGAAGTGACAGTTCGATTGAAGACTGTTATATTATTGTTTCGCTTTGGCAGTTTTCAGAAAAGTTGTGATAAACCAGCTATGTGTGCGTCGCGCATACTTTTTTCACTATTCTACCTGTTTACCAGTTTTTAGATTTCACATTTATAATTATTAAATAGTGAGCTACTGAGCAGAAATGCAAAACAGTTGTAATCAAGCTTTCATACGAGGTGTAGCGTATTATACATAATAGTCGCTTTCGTTTAAGACTCGTGTATATTTTTCAATTGATGTCACATTTGTTTATACCTAATATTCGTTTGCAACTCAGAACGTGCATTAAATCAACAGTGAAAATTCAATAAAGTCCCGTTGGTTTTTTTAGTTTTACGTCCTAAGTATTATCTTATCAAAGATGTTTGTACGTCCTAAGTATTATCTTATCAGAAACTAGCTGATCCCGCGGCTTTGCTCGCGCTCGTTTACTTTGAAAATCAAATACAAACTTTCATCCCCTATTTTATCCCCTTGGGGGTAGAATTGATCAAAATCCTTTCTTAGCGGATGCCTACGTCATAACATCTACCTGCATGCCAAATTTCAGCCCGATCCGTCCAGTGGTTTGGGCTGTGCGTTGGTAGATCACTATGTCAGTCAGTCACCTTTGAGTTATATATATTTAGATTTTTAGCTCATGATTACGCATATTACATAACCAAAAATAATAAATCGCGTTCCTCGTTGTAAACAACTGTGTTTGTACGATTCGGTGTTATAATACACGTAAATACTCATTCATATTAGCAGGATATTCATTGTTAGTTATTACCGTTAACTTACAATGTACTTATAAATATTTTATGTCTAGCTCACTATCGAACAATGAAATGAACGCAAAACATTAAACTTTGTGCTCTCCAATTATTATGAACACTGAAACGTTTTGTAGGTGGAAAGGTGCCTAAGTGCCAATTACTACAGCTTAACAGAAGAGCTTGAATTGCGTAAGACAATTCCACTGAGGCACTAATCGTAATATGCCAAAAATAATATCCTATTTCCACTAGTCAATAAACTAAAATTGTACGATAGTGAGTATGTTATGCATAACTAATAAATATAATATGTTTAATGTTCATTTAAATGTTTAATGTAATTGAGGTCAAAAAATTTATTGAAGTTATCACTGAGTGTTTGATGTATTTAATGTTAGAGTAGTTATATTTGTAACCCCTCCATGTTGTCTCAATATGGCGCGTGTAGCTTCAAAATTACTGTAGACAAGTTGACCTCTGACAAACCATGATCAACTGCGCAGGATGCATTACATTTTTATATTGTATTTTCTTTCTGCGCAGCCCACGTGGTTAGTTACTTTGGGGACATATTTTTATCGCCAACTATATCTGTAGTTATGCTCCTTATATCGGCGTGTATTTTTGTTTGAATGCAAAACTGGATTACTATATTATGTGTACGTGCACTACGATTATTTCAATGGCAACCCGACATAAGTATAAGCTTGTTTTAGGAAAATAAATAGTTACGCGAGTGTAATCAATGCGCGTGTAAACATTCCTTGAAATTAAACCATGATAAGCTATACCTAAAGTTAAAAATGTTAATAAATGGCATTAATAAAAATCAACATTACTATTTATAAAACAGTTCACATTTTGTCTAATGATTCTATAACCTATAGACGAGTAAGTGGCATCATCGCTGCAATATCTTCGATGCAAATAAAATCATGTTAGCTAACTTTCTTACCTTAAAGAACTCTGATTTTTAGCTAAAAAGTAACTTTCTTAAATACTTGAAACAGCTCGGATTTTTGACAATATAACATAAGATAGGTAAACATTTTTTCTAAAATTTTTGACTGCAAACGCCACCTCTTGCAACATAAATTCTAGCCTCGTAAAATAATCGGCCTCGTATCGCCATCAAAAGTACTACGGTACATACTGGTAGGGCCAGGGAAATAATAAATAATAGGAGGGCGTCCTACGCTTGGTCTCCTAGTTTGTGGTCTAAGCGGTTAACAGTTTCTCGAACTATATGACCTGCCCATTGCCACTTCCGCTGGTTAATTCTACGAATTATGTAGGTTATTTTGTGTGCCCTGTACTTACTATTCCCACTGCAAATTCTAATTCCAAGACATGAATTATCATGTTTATTTATGAAATATTGTTAATTCAATGGTGATGCGATTTGTAATCGAACGACCACACTTACGGCCGAATACTCAAACGCAACTCAGATTTGAGCACGTCTCAAGTCGTGGTTTTTTGACAGCTTTTAATGAAATTCCGTCAAAAACTCGTCACATGAGACGTGCTCAAATCTTAGTTGCGTTTGAGTATTCGGCCGTTAGTTACTGTACGTCATTTGTTGCACACCATTTATCATAAACACGCCTTGTGTGAAAAAAGGTAATAGGTACTAAGCTACGTAATGTATAGATTGTCTAAATTTCCAAAAAGTATTTTTATTAGTAGTTGTGTATACGTGGACTCGACTGGCGTTTCAGGACAATTTTTCACATCATTAAAATCGTAAAACTGGTAAATACCTAAATTTCATTTTTTGGTATAATAGTATTTTTTGTTACAAATAGCCTCCTGTGTTCTTTTAAAAAGAAATATTTACACAGTTTTTTTTTTGAAGATTTGGTTTTTATCAAACCTGAAACGACCAGTCTATGTACCTCGTTATTAATTGCTATTTAGTTTTAGGATTTAGTTGAGTTAAGTTTTCTAAACCTACAGAAGTTGATCTCAGTCGATTGTACTAACAGTTAGAATTGGTCGGGCTTTTGCTGTTCTTTATATCCCTAACATTATAGTGGTATGAGGACACTGTAATAATAACTGCATAACCAAACAATCAGAAAAACAAGCAACAGTGCAGCTAATTGGTATGACAGTTAAATGTTTTGTTCCTCATCATTCACAAGTGCTCAGACGTGTGTCAGTCATCATCATCATCAACAGCCCACAGAAGTCCACTGCTGGACATAGGCCTCCCCTATCCGCTTCCAGGAAGAACGATTCTGAGCCCTTTCCATCCACCGACTACCCGCGATCCTAACAATGTCGTCAGTCCATCGGACACCCTCCTAGGGCGTCCCACACTTCGCTTTCCTGTTCGTGGTCGCCATTCAAGAACCTTTATTCCCCATCGGTTGTCAGTTCTTCGAGCTATATCACCTGCCCATTGCCACTTCAACTTGCTGATTTTCAGAGCTATGTCGGCTACCTTGGTTCTCCTACGGATTTCCTCATTTCTGATTCTATCTCGTAGTGAAACTCCTAGCATAGCCCATAGCTCGTTGTACGACTTTGAGCTTGGTGATGAGGCCAATAGTAAGCGACCACGTCTCAGTTCCATATGTCATCACTGGCAACACACACTGGTTGAAGACTTTCGTCTTGAGGCTCTGCGGTATGTGTGACGAGAAGATGTGGCGTAATTTCTCGAACGCTGCCCATCCGAGTTGGATTCGTCGGCTGACCTCTTTATCGAAGTTGGACCTACCTAGTTGGATCATCTGACCCTGATACACGTAGTGGTCAACAACTTCGATGATATCGTGTCAGTACTTTTACGTAAATTTGATAAATATTACCTCCTTTATAATATTTGTCTTGACTTAACTTTGTTGTTATTGATATTTTTGAAAATGCTTTCCTTTTTGTTTTGACATTGCTTTTTGTTTAATGTTTAAATACAGTGTGGACATTTGTATGTTGTTGTCTTATATTATTTTATTGTTATAAAAATTCAACATCCAAACATCGTGACACTTTAGCAGTGAAAGTCCGACAAGGCCTTTTATTTATCGTTTTTGTCTTTGACTGATTGTGTTAAGCTAAGTTTATTATCTTTTCTAAAGAAAAAAATAAGTACTCCGTTACTTAATTCTATGTTAATCAACGCATTTATCATACTGTCAATTACCAAATTAATGTACAAGTAGTACCTTTAATAAAATTTCCCAAAAATATCATCTTTTATTATTGTCGCATCCAACTTTTTACTCCTCCTGTACCATAATAAATGATTCTTAAAAATGAGCCTCTATGTACAAGTTATATTAGGTATAGCCATCACCATCACCTACATAGCATATAACTATATCAACGATTGTTGCATACCAAACAAAGCCGCAATTGAGCTCAACTACATATTGAGTTCGTATAGGTAGTGTCATATCTATTTCTTCAGTGATAATAGTATTAACTAAAATGGTGAAACTCGTATATACAATAGATACTTACAGGTGAATACCTTCCTATCATTTCACAAACTAGATTAGTGATAAATCCTCTTAGTGAAAGAAGTAGGTACTTGATTGTTTCAGTATAGTACCTATAGGTAGGTAAGTACGTTTGGTCACAGAGATTAACCATCCTTATCTTTCAGAAGCAATGTACTTTACCTTGTTTATTATTATTTATATTACCTTATTCCACTAGGCTACCTATCTACATAAGAGAACTAACTATTACCTACCACTTGAAAACAATCACTACAGCTGAAGTTTTTATATTGAGGTATTTAATAATTTGTATAAAATGATATACTTAAATACTTACTTAAGGGTCCGGCGACAGCGGCTCGCAATTTCGAGGTGCGATTGGCTATTATTTCATTTCGGGGAGGTTGTTTGAAAGAATAACTCTAAAGTGACACGCATAAATACTGTTCGAACACAAATAATACAATAATATAAGGGAAATGTGCTTGAGTCAGAAATCATTTTGGTATTAGGTAAACGTAAGACCAAACATACTAATACCAAAATGATTTCTGATTCTGACATGTTTCCCTTATATTATTGTATTATTTGTGTTCGAACAGTATTTATGCGTGTCACTTTAGAGTTATTCTTTTTAAACAACCTCCCCGAAATGAAATAATAGCCAATCGCACCTCGAAATTGCGAGCCGCTGTCGCCGGAGCCTTAATTGGATAACTTTTTATATTTTTGCCCCCTTAACACATAGGTATCTTAATAACTTGTAATCCGCTTTAACTTACTAGTAAATTTCTTAAGTGGGTGCAAGCTAACACTTAACATCGTCGCTTACCATCAGGTGAGATTGTAGTCAAAGGACGGTTTATTCTTTATAAAAAAAAACTTACCAAATTTCACGTACCTAGATCGTATCAACACGCTTCGATCAAGAAGATCAACAGTTTGAAAGTTGTAGGCCCGTTAGCAAAGGGTAGGTACACAAGTACTTATAGGTAAGATCGTCGCCCAAGCCCGCTTCGCTCAATCGAATGATCAACGATTATAAAGGACTAGTAGCGCCCTGCGGTTTCACCCGCGTAGTTTCAAATCCCGGTATTCTCAAGGCATAAAAAGTAGACTATGATATATCTCTGTGCTCTGCCAATTTTCACCAAGATCCGTGCAGCCGTTCTGGAGTTATAGAGTAACAAACATCCATCCATCCATCCATACTTACAAACTTTTGCAAATATAATATTAGTAGGATAGTAGGAAGGATCATCTACCTAGCTATCATAATTTTTTTAGGGACTAAAATATGCATAGGTACCTACATAAAAAAAGGTTGCTCTAATTAGAAAATCTTACTGTATTATTTGACATGCTGACCTTGATGCAATATTAGAAAAATAAAATATTTACATAAGTAATCCAGTGTGGTAATTATGTACGGCTGCGAGGGCGGATACAAAATGACCGAACTGTTTAAAATAAATTTAATGAATATAATTAAATACTAATTAATTCTAATTAAAAGTACGTGACTAATGTCTGAAGTAAAGAACAGAAGTGAATCACTTTTAATATGTCCAAAAATTCACACGGTCCGACACCTGGTTGAAATGCAGCGTAAGCATTTCCTTTGTATCGGTCGCGGCAGGTTAATCGTTGCGAAACACGGCGCGATTCGCGAGAAACCCAGGTGCTGTAGCTGGTTACATAACATCTCCCTCCGAAAGATCTGCATCTATTTTAAGGCTATTGCCGAGAATAGTGTAGATATTGGATGAGCTAGTTCTCTGGAAGCAGATCCATCTTTGGTTTCTATATGGTCTGACTCATCTTCCTTCTTAGAGTAGACTTCGTTTAACTTTATTGAGTCAACTTTTAGAACTCGTGGCTTATTCAATTTTCGAAACAAGAGCACGTTGATGAAAAGTGCAGCTGCACCGAACATGGTATAGAGCGGAATCGTTGTGTGGTATAATTATGCTTTCATTGTTTTCTGAGTTCAGAGTGACTTGTTCTTGAAGAGCTATTTTATAGTTACTAGAATGTAGGTGGTTCAAATCAATCGTGTTCAGTTTTATGGTCTTCTTCACTGGTGCTTTATACGCCATCTCTTCATTGACCGGTATATCCAAAATTTTTAACATCCGTGCGTTTACTTTGATCTTGATGGTTACTTGCAGTTAAGGTTGAAGTATGAAGTGCGCATCCTTTAGGTATGATGGCCAGATAACTACCCTGCAGCATCCTGTATAGGTCTTGAAAACAAGTAAGGCGAACTTTCGTGAGATTAGGAAAGCTCAACACGTAGTGGTGATCATCTAACTGCTCCATGGCTTCCGAAGATAAGATAGCTGAAGTGAAATGGCAGGACTGGTGGATATGCTGTCGAAGTAAAAGTTCCTGGATGCAGGTCCGTTGGTCCCCGTTGTGGTGGCTTGAATTGTCTTCGCAAAGGTGACCGTGGTTATACTTCGGACATTCAGTCTCCATAGACAATAGATCTTTGTCGTGAATTGCCACAAATGGATAGGTAGGAGATAGGATTTTGTCATCATGATTAGGGGATAAGGATAATCTGTAAAGGATATAGTTAGTTGGACGAACGAATCGGAAACATAATAATTAAGAAATTATCATTACCTTAAATAATCCCTAAAACTAATACCTATCTAAAATTTCCTCCTTATTAAATAAAGTATCTAATCTACTTATCTTGCTTTTATAGGTATGTGTCATACCTAAGTTCTGAATGATGAATGCTCTTACTTTTAATAAAGGCAAATCGATTTTCCAATTTGAAACTGTCCTATTTTAATCCTATTTTAATGCTTTTTATAACCGAACCTAGGCCGTCTATGAGTTTGACCTTGAATGATGAAAATTGTTCAGAAATTAATGTCATCTAATTTAACTTCTAGTTATTTAACGTGAGGAAAGTAAAGTGAAGACGTTTTATTACTTAAAAGCGGTCTTTTTTTTTTGTATATATTTTAAGCATTCTTATATAGTCCGTATTCTTAACTAAATGCTATCTAAATGTAGCCTGGACAAAGGAATGGTAATGGGAAATAACTCAGGTGGGTCCCAGTTTGAAAGGCAGAACCCCAGACTCGAGTGTTAGCTCGTCCGCTTGTACCAGATGGAGGCTTTGGATCAAGGTCAGGACGATGAGGTACTCGTTTCAGACGTGACTTACGTACACGTCGCTTTCTTTTCTTTTTAGTGTAAATATGTATAGGCAATTTTTTTACCACCGTATCCCGTGTGAAGCGGGGCGCTAATTTCTGTCTATTAGCCGTAGGGTTTCTAATCAATACCTCTTGTAGAGGAGTACAATTGCGTTCGAATTCTCGACCCTTATTAACGTTCTCAGTTATTTCAGTGCGACGTAAAACTTTTAAAATACGCTTCCTATAGTGATCCTGAATGTATTCTTGCATTAGTTGAGTTACATTCATATCTACGGGATCGCGAGGATCTAGGTGACCGGTTATATTGTCAATTGAGATAAATTTTGTAAAGTCATGAATAGAGCTCTTATCAGTTATAATAGAAAAAGCGATGCCGTGATGAGAAGAGAACTTTAATAAAGCCTGAACAACGCTTACAGCGGTAGCATCTTTCAGAGAATATGCTTGAGCATATTTCGAGAAAGCATCGAATATAGTCAGAAACTTTTGGGATTCCACACTAAGTAAATCTAAATGTACTTGAAAGGGTTTTGTCGATGGCGGTACAATTTGGAACCGAGGTCTTACTAGGTTACGATCGTATTCGGCTTGTCCGCATATATGATACTCGTTTTTTTAATTCAATCCGATTAATCCAATTCCGGTATGTAGTAATTTTAAAGATTTATAAATTGTATCTATTTCTTCTTCTATTGATTTATCTACTATCTAGTCGAAATTAAATTAAAAAAAAAAAATTAAAATTCTTTCTAGTCTAAAGAAATTTATATTACGCCTATTATCTATCCTATTATCTATTACTCTAACTCTACTAGATTTTCGTGATCGAAAAATTTAGGTTTATTTTATAAGCCTAAGTAGTACTTATGTCCAGCAAAGGACTTCTTCCCACTGATGATGATGCTATTATCTATTACTCTAACTATACTAGATTTTCGTTATCGAAAAAAATTAGGTTTATTTTATAAGCCTAAGTAGGTATATCCAGCAAAGGACTTCTTCCCACTGATGATGATGCTATTATCTATTACTCTAACTATACTAGATTTTCGTTATCGAAAAAAAATTAGGTTTATTTTATAAGCCTAAGTAGGTATGTCCAGCAAAGGACTTCTTCCCACTGATGATGATGTTAGTAGGTAAGGATTAAAATCTAGGAAGTGAGCAACCACTAAAAAGAATCTAGTGTACTCACATGCACATGATTCCGGTCCCTTTGCACCCACGTATCGATGGCTGGATACTCCCAAAGCAGCACGAACTGTAGATAGATTCTGACACTCTTTGTAGCTTGATAGCCACACGGGCGGCTTTTTGCGGAAATGTTCGACACGAAACCGACCGCGAGTATCCCTTTTCGCCTGCGCCAATTATGTACGGCTGCGAGGGCGGATACAAAATGACCGAACTGTTTAAAATAAATTTAATGAATATAATTAAATACTAATTAATTCTAATTAAAAGTACGTGACTAATGTCTGAAGTAAAGAACAGAAGTGAATCACTTTTAATATGTCCAAAAATTCACACGGTCCGACACCTGGTTGAAATGCAGCGTAAGCATTTCCTTTGTATCGGTCGCGGCAGGTTAATCGTTGCGAAACACGGCGCGATTCGCGAGAAACCCAGGTGCTGTAGCTGGTTACATAACATGGTGATAAATATTATCGTGGATTTATTGATAAACAATTTCGTAATCAATTTTGTTTGCGGTGGGTGTTACGGTGATAGCAGTAGCTAAGTGAGCAGGCAACCGAGCAAGGCTCGGTCACCCAGATAGGTAGGTATATGGATGAAGTCAAGTATTTATAGTAGGTACCTAAAGAAAAAAATGTTTAATGCAGCAAAACAGTCAAATGTTTTCAGTAAAACTATAGTTAAACATTGAATGAATGAATGAAAATGCTTTATTGTACACCTTACAAACTAACAAAACAAGTGAAACAAGGATTAACAACTAGAGATATGTACAATGGGCGGTCTTATCGCTAGCAAGCGATCTCTTCCAGACAACCTTTGGATGGAGAGGAGCCTATATAAAAGATGGTTGGTATGGGTGCACCATAAAAATAACATGATGACTAAAAATTAAACAACTTACCTACACTAACTACACAGCTTATACTATTATATTTGCTACTTTTTACTACAATATTATATTTTGTCTTTGCGTATTTCTGTAATAAAATTGTTTTATTCGATTTTTTTTTACAAAATACTCTCGTTTTTATCACCCGTTTGCAAGATCGTAGAGTGGTGCTCTAGTTTAGTAGCACAGCTCCATCAGCAATGGACCGCATAGAGTGGAGGAAACGGGGGCAGCCTTTGCCCAGCAGTGGGACATATATGGCTTTTGATAATAATAATCCTATCCTACTAATATTATAAACGTGAATGTACTTTCACACCGAAACGGCTGAACGGATCTGAATGATACTTGGCACAGAGATACATTATACCTATGTCTGGATTAACACATAGGCTACTTTTTATCCCATGGGAATACCGGGATTTAAATCTGCGCGGGTGAAACCGCGGGGCGCAACTAGTTACTATAATAAACGCGAAAGTTTTTAGGTATGGATGAATAGATGGATGGATGGTTCATACTCTTTCACGCCGGAATGGCTGAATGGATCTGGGTGAAACTTGGCAGAGAGATAGATTATAGTCTGTAATAGCACATAGGCTACTTTTTATCCCGTGGGAATACCGGGATTTAAAACATAGCGGCTGAAACCGCAGGGCGCTACTAGTTTAACATAACTAACATAAATCGCAAAATCATTTAACCACACGTGAACTCACCCCCAACTGTATTAGCTGACCGTTGTAGGTGCAGTGTAACCTAGGTCTTAGAAAGTATTTCGATAAATAGAAATGTGAATTCCTTACAAATGCATTGAGCTGAACGCGTTGCAAGTGAGAGTTTCGCTTTACAACTTTTAAATTCTGAGCTCGGTGTATAGAATTCTCTTCATGTCTGGATTTCGAGTAGGTAGGAGGTACGCTGCTTAAGACATTTATATTTCATCCATAAAGGATTTCACTGTTTACATCAAGGAATTTCTTGGTTTACATTCACAGACTATTTTCTTGCCAGCAGTGCAATGAATACCTATATTCCTTGGCAAGTGCTCAGAAAAATAGGCAAGTAGGTACCGTTCTTATCGATCGCTTAATTTGACATTTAGAATCGTCAAAGTTCGTTAAAAATGGTTTTATCGTAGTATTCAAATTCCTTGGTTTTAGCCAAGGAATGCAGTACGTCGCTATTTTTAATATATTACATTTTTATTCACTAATTTCGTCAATTCAAAAATGTTTGCACGCCATTGCGACCTAAATAGCA
This sequence comes from Plemyria rubiginata, assembly GCA_963576535.1. Lineage (NCBI taxonomy): Eukaryota > Metazoa > Arthropoda > Insecta > Lepidoptera > Geometridae > Plemyria > Plemyria rubiginata. The sequence goes on from OY754905.1 coordinate 3,288,822, forward strand.
TATAAATAAATAAATAATAAATAAATAATGCTGGACAATCCACACAGCACCATCTAGCCCCAAAGTAAGCTACTCAAAGCTTGTGTTATGGGTACTAGATGACTGATATATTTAATACATTATATACTTACATAGATAGATATTTTTTATTATATACATAGAAAACACCCAGACCAACGGAACAAATTTCTGCAGATCGTACACAAATTTGTTCCGAGGCGGGAATCGAACCCGCAACCTCTAGCGTCGCAGGCGGACTCTCGCCCGCTGCGCCACAGAGGTCGTCCTATATATAAGAAACAAAGAACCGGCCAAGTGAGAGTCAGAATCGCGCACGAAGGGTTTCGTACCATTATCTAAATAAACGGCAAAAAATGCACGTTTGTTGTATGGCAGTATTTGTTGTTATAATATATCAGCAACAGAAATACATAATCTGTGAAAATTTCAACAATCACGGATCATGAGACATTTAGAGCACCACAGCACTGGACCGCATAGAGTGGAGAGAACGGGGGGAGCCTTTCCTTTGCCCAGCAGTGGGACATATAGGGCTTTTGATTATAATAAAATATAAATTATCCGTTGCAAGAATCTCTAGAAAGATATCAAGGTATTTCTGCGTTATCTGAGCAAACAATTATATTTTATAAACTAATCCTAATCAGAATCGCTCAGCGCTGGCGATTACTTGTTGATTCGAAATACTTGTTTCAAATAATAAAAAATATTTAGGTTTAACTCAAAATGTGCAATGTAAAATGCAGTGTTGTGACTATTATCTTAGGTGTTATTCTTGTCGTAGGCAGCTGTGTAGTTGCATTCGTCGTTGTTCCTATAATAGTTCAAAACATTATAATAAATGTAAGTAATGGAGCCTGCCGTAATAAAAAAATCCACTCATCACATCAACGTGTATAATTATGTTTTTTTCTCACGACCAATCACTACACTGATTATTATCATTACAAATTTTTTGGATAAAAGTAACTAACAATTTTGATTACTTAAAAAAACCCCAAACACAGTCATATTGATCGATCCCCCAAGAAGGCATTTTTAACACCTGATAGAGAGTGCACATGTTTTCGAGTAACACACATTTATTGCTAAAAACGTAAAAACATTCGACTTCATTGGACACGTAGAATACGAGTTTAGGTACCATTATGTACACCTCCAAAGTGCCAAAACGAACAGACAATACACGCACGAAATAAAAGTGCCAAGGGCCAAAACAAGCACATTCTCAAAACTACAATAAGTTTGTTCAGCGGGGTACGCGCCTTGATGAGAGTGGCCTAACATCGACAGGATTCGAGAAAGAAGCTTATATGATTGGATCACAAAAGTTCCGATGGGTTGTTATTTTTGCAGGAGGTGGCTTTGATCAACGGTACGATACAGATGGAGAGGTTCGAAGTGGTCCCTATACCGTTAAGTTTCGAAGTGAACGTGCTCACCATCAGTAACCCTGATGAGGTGCTGACCGGAGGAGTGCCTGTGATGACTGAGGTCGGCCCATATGTTTACAAGTGAGTAATTTTATCCTACTAGTATTATAAAGGGTATGTGCCAAATGTAATGTATGGACGTAGCTTTGACTACCCCCTTTAGACATCCTCAAAGAATCTTGAGTTAGTACTTGGTACTGAGAGATCTGAAAGGATATCTACCGTGCCTGGGGATCAAAGTCGTTAAGCGGTTTCAGTTTCAGTATTATAAACGTAAAAGTTTGTAAGTATGGATGGAAGGATGGATGTTCGTTATTCTTTCACGCCGGAACGGCTGAACCGATCTGGATGAAACTTGACAGAGAGATAGATTTTAGTCTGGAATAGCACATAGGCTACTTTTTATCCCGTGAGAATACCAGGATTTAAATCTGCGCGGGGCGCAACTAGTCTTAGATATAGGCGGAAATTCAACGAAATCTAGCCCTTGAGTTGTGTTACTCACTGATTTAAATCCTATAAGTAATCGTAAATCTTGAGTAGTACTCTTTAAAACAAAAAAAAACATATTTATTTTCATACATATTTCGTTGTGAAGGGCTCTTCCGAAGAAGCATTACTTCTAAATAGTATTCTCATAATTATTATATGCTTCTGCCACATCTTTTTCTACCGCCAAGAAGCAACTCTGTGTTTCGGTTTGAAAAGTGTGGTTGCCGGTGCAGTTACAGGCATATGAGGCTTAACATCTGTGCGCCTCAAGTAGGACATGGACGCAGGGCAGTCCATCGTAGGGCACGCTCCTATCTTGTGTGACTTACGAATCGTAATCGTAAGTACTCACGTAAGTCACGCACGACAGGTTATATTATATGTATCCTGTCGTGCGTGACTTACGATTACGGTATATTATATATATATACGTTATAATATATATATATTAGGTATATTATATATTATAAGGTTCATATTTTTATTTTCCTTGCAAAAAGTTGTTGCACATAATGGAATAATATACTTAACCTTATAATTATATGCATACCTTCCTTATTATTTCTTCCTTTCATTCCTCATTAGTAAAAGTTCATTTGTCTTCGTACCGTTCTAAAAATAAAGCTTAGGGCTTAGGGGAAGCAGGGTAATGGCGATCATGTCGGGTAATACAGCCAATAACTTATTAAATAAGGTACCTCAAAACACAGCGAGCACGCTGCAGCGCAGGGGTTGTAACGCTTGAGCAGGCAGTCTCTAAACCTCAAAACAGTAACTAACGTAAGACAAATGAAACAATAAATGGAGCATTTTTCTCTGAGGTGATCAACATTCCTCCATCTTCCCGTATCACGAGCTATCTATTCCAAGTTTCACCCAATACAAAGTCCGATCCGCTACAGAGATTTGGCTTTATATTGGTACACAAATACGTAAACATACCTACTGTACTGTTACTTTGCGGCGGTTTGAGCTTGGGCAAGGGGCTTTAAATAAGAATATATTTTATCGAACACTTGAATAACACCACATTTTTATAAACTCTGTGGACTCTTGGCAATATTTCATATTCTTAAAACTTGATCCTTCACCGAATCTTATCTGTTATTTTTTTATAATTTCGGGATAAATTGAAACTACCAGCTTTTTGCGACCAATCTCGTTAAATTTTTCGGGAACCGTTTATAAAATTATTATTAGTCAAACTATGATTCTAAGAGTAGTTGGGCTACTTGAGCGTGCCTCGTCCGGGGAAGCTTCCCCGGACAAAGTCACAAAGTACTACCACCATGCATATTTTTCTGCCGCCAAGCAATAACGCTGTGTGTTTCGGTTTGGTTAGTGTGGTAGCCGGGTAATTACAGGCACAGTTGTGAAACTGTTTTGGCTTTTAATTTTAAGCCTATACTCCTTCCCTACCTCTTAGTAAATAAATAAATAAAATAAAGTTAGTAGGTACACAAACATTTTCTTACTGCGAGTTTTATATTCGTGTGAGTGCTCTTTAACTTCTTAGAAGGCTGGCAAAGTTCAAAGATCTGCTTCGGGATTAAACGTCAATTGAGGATAACAATTGAAAGAAACATCCGATATCAGCCATGTTACGTGACGTGCCCTTAAAGGTACTGACACACGTGCTTATTTTCGAGCTAAAAGCATTCTTTTTTCGAGCCTTGCTCAATAAGTCGTGCTAGTAAATAAGCATGCTTATTTGGTCGTACGTCGATTGATTTTTGAGAATGCTCAAAATAAGCATGTTTATTTTTGAGCACGAGTGTCAGTACCTTGACACGAGGTTCTCCTCACACAGTAAGGCATAAGACTGAGTCTGACTGCCCTGCCTACTTGGTATCCAATTTTCAGGCCAATAAGCCCTTTGAACCGTTTTTGGCTAGCTCTATTGCCAGACCATTGTATATCTAGTAAGTTGGCACCTACCCACTTATTTCAAAAATGATAATATGAAGAATAAGCCAAGAAATTTACCAACTAATTAGAGAACTTCAAGAGATGAAAGCTTACAAAAAGGTACATTACAGACTTTTTGTTGTGTTTGCTATTGTCAGGAGAAGCATACATTTACACACACACACACAAATTAATAAAACTGTGCCAAGAAATAAAATAAAATAAGATACAACTCCTATACATGCAAAATGTTCACGGGTTTCGTAACTGTCAAATATTTGATATCGGCACGAAGTTCGCGAGGTCAACTACATAGTAGATACCAAGGATCTCTACAGCAAAACCAATGGTATATATTTGTTTTTATAGAACACTAGCGACCCGCCCGCGCGCCCCTGCTTCGCACGAGTGCACATACCATGCATGTATTATACATATAAGCCTTCCTCTTGAATCACTCTATCTATTAAAAAAAACCGCATCAAAATCCGTTGTGTAGTTTTAAAGATTTAAGCATACAAAGGGACAAAGGGACAGGGACAGAGAAAGCGACTTTTTTTTATACTATGTAGTGATGAATCACTCTAGCTTTAAAAAAAAACCCGCATCAAAATCCGTTGCGTAGTTTTAAAGATTTAAGCATACAAAGGGACATGGGGACATAGGGACAGAGAAAGCGACTTTGTTTTATACTATGTAGTGAAGCGATACGGCAAGAAGAAGAATCGTACGAAGCAATGCGCAATTATCAAAATACATTCATAAAATTGAGTTTTACGTTGAGAATTGACTTTACAGAAATATAAAGTCACTTTTTAGTGACTTATCTATCTATCTATATACAGGGTGGGGCAAAATTTTTCGACATTGAAGGCAGCTACCTTTTCTGTTGTAGTTAGAAGGTTTTGTTCTTAGGCAACTATAGGTTTATTTTGAAGAAAAAAACAACCACATATTCAGATTTTTGAAAAAATGTACAGTCAGCTTGGAACATGACATTTGTTAAAAAAAACATGTTGGTCTCAATCGACGCTATTTCTCATCAGGAACAATTTTCCCAAAGTAACTTACCAAATCAAATTGTAAGATTCTGCAAAAATTAAAAAAATAAGTTTTCCATATAATTTATTAACGCCATTCGCTACAACATTGAGTCCATGCATGCCATTCGAACACTTTCATGGAAATACTTTGTTCTTTTTTCAAATTTATTGTTGGCTTGGCAGAATGAAGTTAGTACAATGTACCACCGATTTTACTGAACCGGTTTTGAATAAATTTGGAATGTTGATAGTTTAGGTTCTAGAATAACACACATAGTGGGAACACCGCGGGACGCAGCTAATAGGTAATAAAGTTGCACTGTAGTAATTCAATACCATACTAATGGTTTCTTTTCACATTTCATAGAAATTGTATGGAAATCTTTTTTTTTAATTTATGCAAAATCTTACGATTTGATTTGGTAAGATACTTTGGGAAAAGTGTTCCTGATGGGAAATAGCGTCGATTGAGACCAACTTGTTTTTTTTGACAAATGTAATTTTTCAGGCTGACTGTACATTTTTTCGAAAATCTGAAAATGCGGCTGTTTTTTTCTTCAAAATAAGCCTTTAGTTTTTTAAGAACAAAACCTTCTAAATACAACAGAAAAGGTAGCTGCCCTCAATGTCGAAAAATTTTGCCCCACCCTGTATATAAAAATGAATTGCTGTTCGTTAGTCTCGCTAAATCTCGATAAAAGCTGATCCGATTTGGCAAATTTTGGCCTTGAATTATTTGTGCAAGTCCAGAGAAGGTTTAAAAAGTGAATAAATATGAAAATGCTTGAAATTAAATAAAAACAAAAACTACGCGGGTGAAACCGCGGGGCGCAGCTAGTTACTTTATAAAATAAACAGCTCATTGAATTACTGTTATTATAAATGCGAAAGTTTGTGAGTATGGATGGATGTTTGTTACTCTAAAACTCCAGAACGGCTGAATGGATCTTGGTAAAAATTAGCACAGAAATATATTATAGTCTGAAATAACCATTCATCCGTGGAAATAACACATGCATACTTTTTATTCCGTGGGAATACCGGGATTTAGAACTACGCGGGTGAAACCGCAGGGCGCTACTAGTACAGAATAATGTAGCACTAGTGAGTGTAATATGACGAAACAGTTTACTCAGTGAAGAAGTTTTCTAATTAATAGAATTGCATGCAAAATGTAGTTTAAAGTCACAAGATCTCAGAGAAGCAAAATTCACAAGAATCGGAAAGCTGAGATACACAAAGCGTGCCTTTAGATGCAGAGGGTTTAATAAAATACTGTAAGAAGATAGCGAATATGATGTCGGTACTCTCGGAATAGTACGATGGGCTTATTGCAAACTTCAGGGAAATTGCGCTCTTGCTAGAAATATTCTAAATGCAAAGCTTGAAGGCTTGAACAGATTTATAAAAAATAACATCTAGGCTAGGATGTAGCCAAACGTGAAGTTGACTTATGGGGGTAAATGATTTGCTTACTCAGCAAAACACTGAGAAGAAGAGTATCCAAATTCCTTGGCAAAACATCGCACATAAGCGACACAATTTGGCGTTATGCAAAGTTTGTAAGTATGGATGGATGGATGGATGTTTGTTACTCTTTCACGCCGGAAACGGTGAAACCGCGGGGCGCAACTAGTATACATACTAGTAGTTCGCTCCGAACTGAGATTTCGTGACGCGACGCGAACGCTCTGAAAATATAAGTAAGTAGTAGTCAGAGGGAAGTCCAACCAAACATTGTGTTTGGACTTGTCTCTGGCTGCCACCTACTAACTAAGTATGGTCACCAAGTTTCAACTGAATTGGCCTATTTATTGAAGAGTTCCGTTAAACAGACCTGGGCTCCATCATCAGAACAGGTCACTATCACCATTTAATGAGAACCAAGTACCTTCTTAATCATTTAAAAAAAAACATTGAAAAAACAAAGAAATTGGCCGACCAGTAGAAAAACCTTGAGGCCAACGAAACTCAGAAATAATTTAATTTAGCTTTTTTGTTGTATCACCAAAACCGAGCATCCTAGAAAAAAAAAATGATTTTGGAATGTCCAAACCAAGCCCTTTCATATGACATGTAATTTTATTTGCTTAACTTTTTTAATTTTTGCCCCCTTAAAAACCCACATAATTTAATAACCCCTCATCCGATTTGACTCATATACTTACCAGTAAATTTCTCAAGTACAAGCTATCGACTTACCAAATTTCATGCAGATCGAATAAACGGTTCTCAAGTTATCGTCGGACAAACATACATACATACACATAAAATGCCAAATCGCCCAAGTTGATTGTAAGATTTTCGTTCGCTTCGCTCACTCAATCAATAAAAGTACTAATATATACGTGAAGGCATTTGTTATTACGCAAATACACACTATAAAATACACAACAATTAAATGTAATCTATAAAATTTCCCGACGGCGCGGCGCTTCAGTAAAAGTTGTTGAACATTTTGCCCTGCCGGCGATGATTGTAAGTAGTAAGTAGAAAGTTTGCAAAAGTTCTTTAATCGAGTGAAAATCAATAACATTCGAGCTTCAATTACACATTGCGTCAAGTGGGACAGGCGCTTTATCCAGCAAGCCTATAGCAGCATGTTCTTGATCAGTTAATTGTAAAGGTACGTTCAGGATGCTCCATGTGCAAGCTCAACTTTGATTACTGGCGGGGCTTTCAACGTATGACTGTAGTGGCCCCGTGATAGCATTGTTCGATCATTCAAATGGATGTATAGGCTCTGAAAGTTTTAGGGAATGCTGATAAAAATACACAGCACAGATCGAAAGCCTTCATAGCTCAGTTGGTAGTAGCTCTACCTTCTGCGTGGAAGGTGTTGGGTTCGATTCCCACCGAGAACTATCATTTGTGTGATGAACATAGATGTTTGTTTTCTGTCTGGGTGTATATTATAAGTATGTATTTACAAAAAAAAGTCTTTAAGAAGTATTATCAGCTATCTGTTTCCCAAGCTTTGGCTTAGTTTGGGGATAGATAGTGTTGTGTGGAAAGTCCACCAATATTTATACATATAAAAAAAAGATACTGGAGAGAGAAATATGTAGTTAAAATGGCGCTGGGCACATCTACATTTTTTTTAAAGCTGCTCAACATCAGGTGCACCATATTGTTCATTTATTTCTCTTTTGCAATTAGGAGATTTACAATTTAAAAATAAAAGCTAAATGCCATTATTTATTTATTACTCGCTCCACTTTTTCTTTACGTGTTAGGGGTTTTCATACAATATACAGATTCTGGAACGGCGACCTCTAACTACGGCAACTAGTGGATTTTATCGGTCACGGACTGTAAAAGCCTACTGCTGACCATAAGAAGTCTAGATCAAGACAATAATATATAATAAATAAATAAAATAAATAATTCACTTGCTCGTGTTTCATTTATAGCCCTCGCTTTAAATCCATCCTTTATTATCTAATTGCATAATATACTACTAGTGGCTCTGTGAGCTGTAGACCTCGCGAGCATACTAAAAATTAGCTATTTGAGGAATGTAATGTGCAAGTGCATTTTCCGTTTTGTGATTTTTTTGATCTTTTTGATTTTTTTTGCATCATCTTGTGTAGAATGAGGTCCTTTGTGTTTCTTTCAAATTTGATTGAAAACCATCGATTGTTTGATGAGCTATCCTGTTCATCATGCTGAAGATCCTTATCAGATCTTCGCCAAACTTTTATGAGACCAATTTATAGTTACTACCTTTCAAATAAAAAAAGAATAATCGAAATCGGATCTCATTTGGTGGAGATATCCAGTATATCAAATAGCCCCCTTTTTGCCCTTTTTTTGGGGGAAGTACCCCTCCAATCAAAAATCCCCGACGACAAAAAAAATCTCATAAGTCATATAACCTGTGTACCAAGTTTCGTCCAGATCGGTTGAAAAATGCGACCTGTAGAGGAGAACAGACAGACATCCGGACAAACGCATTTTTGGCCAATGTAGAAACTGAGACGCTTCGCTCGCTCGGTCAATTAATGGTATGCAATCAGGTTATATGATAAGAAAAACTCCATGTAAGTAGGTACGTAGGCTGTTACTTGGTTACGCAGACGAAGTAGAGGTTTTTTTTAGATCTTTATGCCTTACCTCTGTTTCAGATTGTACCAAACAAGAAACATTACAAATCTGCAAGGAGACTTGGTGCGGTATTTGCGTATAGAAAACTTCGAGTTTGACGCGGAATCTTCGTTCCCACTGACAGAAGATGACATGGTCACCATTATCAACGTTCCTTATCACGTAAGTGACTTGCAAAAACTTTTTATGCAACTTGCTGATGGAACAAGCATATGCCTCACCACAAGATGATGTTTACCACACAAGTGGTAAACATCACCTATAACAAAGCATTGCCTCGTAAGTCACGCACGATGGGAACGTGCCCTACGATGTTCTGCCCTGTCCATCAACTTAAGGCATCTGCATGCGTATTGCAATTTCGTAAGTAGCCATAAGTTACGGTACTAAGGTCTAAGCAAAGCACTGTCAGCACTAACTTTAATATTGAAAAAATGGCGTCTGTAGGCTTGATGAATTGGAAAGCAAAGTAGACGTTGCAAAGTAGTTTTTTTAGTTGGATGTTTTAATCCATAATATGTTGTACACATTGAGTAGTAACTTATTTACACTGTACAAACATTGAGTATGTTTGTACAGTGTAAATAAGTTACTAGGCCTTTTCGCCTGCTGTGAGACATGGGCAACTTTTGTACGGGTCTTAGTGCCTGGAATAAGATTTTTTGATAAAGAGCGCTGGTGGCCTAGGTGAGCAAGCAAGCAACAACCCCACCTTCTGATTCTAAGATCTCTAAATTGTTTTCTACCTAGAAAAACATTTATGTGGTAGTGCGCTCAAACGGTGAAGAAAAACATCGTAAAGAAACCGTTGCTTAGAATCTAATCCACACCGGACGATCCAATGGCGCTCAGGTCGTCGCGGCAAGTCGCTCACAACAGCTATTACAACCCACAACCGTAGATTTGGTTAACCAAATCTACGGTTTTCAGTCAGCTACCGCTTTTGGTTCTTATGTTGTTTGGAAATTTTTCATTTCAATTGTTTTTAAATCAAATAACTTAATAAATAAATAGATATTGTGATGGTCTTTCCACACAGCACTATCTAGCCCCAAACTGATCCAAATCTTGTAATATGGAAAACATAGCTGATATAATAAACCAACAACGTAGTGAGTTGAAAAACATAAATGTTTGTTCTCGGTGAGAATCGAACCCACGGCCTACGGCGCGGCGTCAATCAATCAATTCAAACCACGTATATTTTGTGTCACAAAAACATGGGCGAAATATTAATAACACAATTGTTTAATCGGTCGTCACTCAGCTCTATGCCGTACTATAATAGTATTTGGTGCTCTACCACAACGCTGGTCTTCTGTGATGCCGATGTACGAAGGCAGCAACTGCGGCGTTCAAGCCATCATTTTCTCAAATGAATCAAAACAAGAGATCGTACAAATAAAATTAGTTTTAAAATAGGAGATCATTATTTAGTTTTCATTTCTTTGAAGTTTTGCAACCTTCTGAACTAGTGTAGTGTAAAATTTTAATTCATGTAGTGAATTCAAACTCAAATCATTTATTTTCAGACCATCTAAGTTCAATTTGTTAGTACACACACAAATAAAAACTTAAAAACTAATGTTAGTCTTATAATGTTATTATTCAATACCTACATTGTTATATAAATATTATCAAAAAAATTTATTGAAAACCCCCTACAATGTCAGACCTACCTGAGTTTATTTTTGTTTGTCATTACATGAACCATACAGCAATTGTTCATGTCAATGACAGTCAAACCTACTGGCGAACACGCTCAGGATGGTGTTGGAGCTGGCGCGCACCCGGCGCCGGCGCAGCAGAGAGACGTGCATATACTGCTGTGGAAGCAGTCCACTCGCGCGTCGGCAAACACCCCGGACGCGCTGCAGAAGCGAGGCAGCCCCACCAACACTGAATTAAATTGAACGCGAAGGGCATTGTATTGTTGAGTATAGTCAGCCCACAGGCGGCTCGTATAGAAACTAGTACAGTAAGCTCGGAAAAGTGTAATTTTGACATCAGTGGAATTGTGTCTTCGGTCTACAGTATCTTCACAGTAAGAAAACTGCCAATGGAAACATTCATAGTTGTAGCTTACTTTAAAAATCGGTCAGCGTTAAATTCCCTTTTAGCAGCATGGCAAGATTGAGTAGGTATGTTATAAAATAATAAAAAAACACCATAAAAAATGCTGGAAGTAATAATTTCATGAACTCAAAAGAAAATTTCGAAATTGTTGATTTTTTGCGAGTGTTTTGAAGAAAACCATACAAACAAGTCAACTCTTTTTTGACCTACACCCCTGTTTGGAAACTTTCCACTTCCACCTTTTAACTTTGCTGACCTATTGTTTGACGAAATCACGTGGCTCACAACATGATTTTATTAATTTGTAAGCAACTTGGTAAGCAAGGACTCGTTGACTGTTTAGACGTCACCAAAAATGAAAATGAAAACGAAGTTTGAAATCATATCAAAACCCGAGGAATTTGAATACAAGTATCAAAACCTAAGACTAGCTCAAAGACTAGGTCACAGATAGGCAGATGCGGCGGTGACTTTGCCGATGATGATCTAGGGCGACATTGTTTCTGCTTATGTATTCACAAGTTGAGCCCCGCGGTTTCACCCGCGCTGATTTAAATCCGAAGATGAAACCGGTATTCCCACGGGATAAAAAGTAGCCTATGTGCTATTCCAGACTATAATCTATCTCTCGTCCAAGTATCATCCAGATCCGTTCGGCCGTTCCGGCGTGAAAGAGTAACAAACATCCCTCCATCCATACTTACAAACTTTCGCGTTTATAATTTTAGTAGGATATGCCTTTCGTGTGCTCTAAGATGAGCAGTGGTAAAGGTTCTCGAATGGCGACCACGAACAGAAAGATGACTAGATGATGGACATTACGAAGATCGCGGAAATTCGTTCGCACAAGAGGTCTAGTAACCGTTTTCCCTGGAAACGTATCTGAAAACTACTGGCTGATAATGATGATGATAATCCAGGTTTTTGTAATAAGTAGATAAGTTTGGAGTCCCTTTTACACGATAGCTGAGGGTCGTTTTAAAAGGTATCTTGTACAATAAATTATTTTATGTATAGAAGCGGTGTATCCTGGTCTTCACAGTTTATTTAAGTAGATAGGTATATATCTATCCGTGTCGTAATTTTGAAGCTGATACAGAGATAAAATACCTAATAGTTATCATTAAAGTTGTAACTTATTTGTCAATAAAAAGATAACTTACAATGTAGGAGACATTGCCATTATCAAAGTTTTGTAAAGCCTAATAACCTACCTACATACTAATCACTTACTTGCGAATACACAAGAAGGAATAAAGAAGAAGAAGAGTAGTAGAGCTCTTTGTGAAGGGCTCGTCCGGGGAAGTACTACCACCACGCCTTTTTCTGCCGCCAAGCAGCAACGCTGTGTTTCGGTTTGAAGAGTGTGGTCGCCGGTGTAATTACAGGCACATGAGGCTTAACATCTGTATGCCTCAAGTTGATGGACGCAGGGCAGTGCATCGTAGGGCACGTTCCTATTGTGCGTGACCTACGGGGCAATGTTTTGTTTATAGGTGATGGTTACCACTTAACATCAGGTGGACCATCTGCTTGTTCCATCAGCTAGTTGTATAAAAAAAAAAAAAACGAAAGATAACATGATATAAATAATCATGCATATTTATTAGGTATGCGACTTAATTTTTATTATATTAAGGTTCTGTCTTATTTTTATGAGAAGGGTATTAGAGAGCTTTTTCCTTCGATCAACTAATAGTTGATAAATGTTTTCTTATAAATGTTTGCTCGCTTGACTTATTTAATGATAATGTAAGTCAAGCCATCAAATCCGGGATAGCAGCCCGTACAGCTCACAGTGATCCCCCTTTTCTGTCTAGTGCAAGTGTGTGCAGTTCACAACTACATGCACTGACTACGCTTGATGCTATGGCGACGAAGTGCAACACATGCAAATGTTAAACCACGCCCATATTACCCCATCTCCCGTTCCAACATCCATCGAGCGCCCACAACCCATCGAAAGCTGAAGCTGACGTTGAAATTACAATTTTATATGTTTTCTACCTGATGAATTTAATATTAAATAAATAAAATAAATAAATAAATAAATAATGCTGGACAATCCACACAGCACTATCTAGCCCCAAAGTAAGCTATTCAAAGCTTGTGTTATGGGTACTAGATAACTGATACACTTAATACATTATATACTTACATAGATAGATATTTTTTATTATACATAGAAAACACCCAGACCATCGGAACAAATTTCTGCAGATCGTACACAAATTTATTCCACGGCGGGAATCGAACCCGCAACCTCTTGCGTCGCAGGCAGGCTCTCGCCCGCTGCGCCACAGAGGTCGCAGGATATTACAGGAGAATTATTAAGAATTGAGCGTACTTTAACATTTTAATAAATTATGCTTTAACATTTTGTAGTGACGGGGCGGAGAGATGAGGATCCAATAAGCTTATAGAGTACCTATCTCACTAATGGAAAAAAGCTTATTAATTTTCCCTGAAAAACACGCATTCTTAAATAAGTAGCTTTATGACAAAATCTGATGTAGTTTAAGTTGCATGCGATGAGATTTTATTTCTTTCAATTATTAAAACTGATATTTATTTATACCTTAGGGCTCTCCCGCACAGGCGCGTTATACCTATAGCGTGGTGTACGCGTTATTATCCTGCGTTTTGCTTCTACCTTCATCATGCGAACCGCCGAGGATTGGAACTCATTGCCGTCGTCTGTCTTTCCTGATTCCTACAATTTGGGTGTCTTTAAGGCGAGAGGGAATAGGTGTCTTCTGGACCGTTCTGTTCCATCGTCGGCTACATCGTCGCTTACCACCAGGCGAGATCGTAGCCAAAGAACGGTCTACTAAGTTAAAAAAAATACAAAATGAAAACAGATATCGCAATAACGCAATCGCAATATCGCGCATGTGGAGGAGAGCTGCTGGATAGGGCGATTCACACCATTACGCCGCTATCTAGCCTCGAACCAATTAAGGTATGAAGATTCCTAGATAATTCAAAATGATTAATCTTCAGATTTGGTAAACTTTTTTGAATCGTCTGGTAGTACATAGTACATAACCATGACGTCGGTATTCTACCTGACTTGAATACAAAAAAGTAAGGCTTAATTAGCATAACTTTGAATAATTTTCTTTCTAATATATATTATACAAGTCTGTTGCTATTAAGTGTAAAACAAATGTAAAAACAGCTTCACAACGTTGAATTCCAGGCCCGGTAGATATACCTTAAGATTTTTTAGCACCAAGTAGGTTAGGTACCTATTGACTCAAAATTCTTCGGAAAAATTGCAAAATATAAGTGTGAGATTCATAGGTAACCTAATCGTAGTTCTTATTTTTGATCTGTGCCCTGGGCCCGTAGTACCACCACAAGGAATATAGTATTCAAATTCCTTGTACCACCATCTCTTGAAGCATTCTAAATTCAATATTACTTTTATCAATGTCTTATATCAACTGCATAGAGTAGCATAGAGCTTTATGATCAAAAAGTAAAAATAATATTGAATTAAGAATGCGTCAGATTTAGGTTACATATTATAAATGCAAAGGGTTTCCAGTGACGTTGCTTGTGACTCTTCCTGCTCTAACCACAGGACCGATCAGTGTGAGACTTAAAACAAATATTACTTCGTAGCCTGGATAGCTTGTGCTGCTTTTTATCCCAATAATCTACAAACAGGTAGCAAACATGAAAAGCTCTAAAAAACGACCCTAAACATCAATGTTAATTTCAATTCAATTCATTTATTCACTCATAATTGTGATAAAAATTATATATGAATGTTACATCTGAATAATACAATATTATAATTAATTGAAATCTATACTAATAACAGAAAAAGTTATAGTATGTCCCTACATATTCAATAAAATTAAATAATCATTGAACAAAATAAAGTTATGTTAAATGTCATGAATCATCAAAATAATCATTGAATAAAAAGAAAAAGTTTAATGTCATGCTTATGTGTCATAAAACCATCTATACCTATAATAAAAGCACTTATCCAGCAAAAAATTTCTTAAAGTTGTCTTAAATATATTTGGACTGTCAATAGTTTTCATTTCTGTGGGTAAAGCATTGAAAAGTTTAACTGATCGATACCGACAGCCATGCCTTGCTACATTCAACCTCGGACATATAACTTCCAGGTCCTTCCTCCTAGTACTTATACGAACCTGCTTCTTTTCTCGTGTTTCATATTTGTACGGATGTTTTACGATATCCATGAGTACCACTAAAATGTAGAGACTGGGAATCGTTAAGATCTTTAATTTCTGAAAGTGGTCTTTACATGATTCCCAGGGAAGTAGCCGTACCATAGTACGCACAGCACGTTTTTGCATAATAAAGGCCCTATTAATATTATACTGGTAACTATTGGCTACCTAGTTTAATAATAATAATAATAATGTTGTAGCCTTTTTATTTCCATCTCTTAAAAACTTACCTAGTTTACCTATTATCATATATTTAAGCTGATGGACTGGATATGCTGGGACATTTTTTACTAATTCACGTCAATTTGTAACGAAAAGAAAGGGCAACAGACTTCTTTGTCTTGGTTATTTGCTAATGGAGCACTATCTTGTCAATTTCTAAACATAATGTTTAAATAAAATATTTTTCTAAACAAAATGTCTAGTTCATCCGTAATATAAAACTTGCATAAAGTCGTCGAGGCTATAGGTACTGCGGGCTATTTTTATTCTCAAAGGATGAATTATAAAACTAAAAAAGCTTTGACGACGCGCAAGCTTGAACAAAATAAATAGCGTCCAGCAACTTCAAAGAAACGTAATTTTTATCAGAGCAGAGTTATGAAAACCATCAGAAATGTTATCGCAAGTTAATCGTTTTTAAAAAGTTACATTGCATTGCATTGAATTACGGTAACTTTTTACGTGAATCATGATTATCGACGCATCTTACACCTTGGTGTATGCATTTTTATTGCATTTTTCTCTCAGGTGATCGGCATTCCCCCATCTTGAAAAATGCTCCATTTGTTTTTTCATTTGTCTTGTTTGTTTTGAGGTTTAGATACTGCCTTCTCAAGTGTTACAACCCCTGCGCTGCAGCGTGTTCGCTGTGTTTAGAGGCACCTTATTTAATAAGTTATTGGAGTGAGCAGTATTACCCGACATAATCGCCATTACCCTGCTTCCCCCATACGAAATTTATTTGTATGTTCGTATAAATATTTTTTTCCAAAAAGAGCGACAATCATGATGTTAAGAAATAGAGATAAACTCACTGTTCTCATCACTACTAGGCTCTCTAAAGTAAGCAAATCGTTTGCAGAACAAAATGTAAGCTTGTTCCAAGCAAGCATAAGTTCAATAAAAAGTAAAGCTAAAAAAAATGGTTTATACTTTTAATCCCAACGGGTCCATGACGTTTTAAGTTAAATTTTTGATGATGCCATGGGTGTCGCAGTTGCTGCGTTGGCAGGTAGGTGTCACGGGAGACCAGCCAGCATTTTAGTAGCGTAGCTGCTATAGCATTTAAGCTGATGCCAATTTGTGTCACTTTATTAATTTTCATATGTTTTTGTATCTTTATGAGCAGCGGTGGTCTAGTAGGAGTGATCCCGCCTTCCAATCGTAAGGTCGCAGGTTCCAATCCGGTCGTGCACCAATGGATTTTTACGAAAAACTTATGTGCACAATGCCAGTGCTCTTAAACGGTGTACGCAAACATCGTGAGGAAACCAGTTAGCATTCTAACAGCGGCGATGGGCTTGCAACCTGTCACGTATGGAATACTAACTACTGCAAAATGTGGGTATGTGCCAAATGTAATGTTTGGACGTACCACTGACTACGCTCTTATACATCCTCAAAGAATCTTGAGTTAGTACTTGGTACTGAGGGATCTGAAGGGATATCTACCGTGCCTGGGAATCAAAGTCGTGAAGCTGTTGCAGTTTCAGTTTGTATCTTTTATAAATTGTAACTATGTAGTTTATGTTAATGATTTGGTATGTATATTCTTTTTTATTTCAGGCCATTATTCAAATCGCGGAGCGGTCGTACGCATCTCTCATGAGCGTATTAAGCGTGGCAATGGCAAGCGTGTTCGGGCAATTCAACTCTCCAATTATGACGGTCCGCGTCGGCAACCTTCTTTTCGATGGTGTGAGGATCTGCGACAACCCTGGACTCATCGGGAACATTGCTTGTAATATTATCAGGTATTTTTTTCTTATGATGGTACCGGAGTATTTGTAGCAGGTAGCAGGCACAAGATAATCAATTGATTCAGGTGTGACTTTGCGGAATTCCATTTTGAAATATAATTAAGGCGTTGACAACACCTAATGTACCTCTCGCTCGCACGATTCGACATTTTGAAAGATATAAAATCACTTAACTCGATTTTGAAAAATCGCAATCAACTATTTTGTGTGCAATCACATTGCACACAGTTTAGTAAAAAATTCATTTTGATTGATGCAAGTTTTCCTACTCAAAAGTTTGCTTATGTACAAAAACTAGAAAAGCAAACTTTTAAGTAGGAAAACTTGCATCAATCAAAATAAATTTTTTACTAAACTGTGTTCAATATGGTTGCACATAAAATGGTTGTTTGCGATTTTTCAAAAATGGGTTTAGTGGTTTTATATCTTTCGACATGTCAAAACGTGCGAGCGAGAGTCACATTAGCTGTTGTCTTCACCTTAAACAAATATCTCCTAATCTACTATCCTCTAATCTAATCTGTGTAAGTTAACCTAATGTATTCGCTACACAGCACCCTGTAAAGTGAAATAACATCAAGATTTCAACATCTATTGAAATATTTAAATTATTTTGCTGGCTACTGGCAGCAACTGGTTTTTTGTTTTACCTTTGGTCACTTAGCAGGGTTTGTAGGCGCTGTCCTGTAAGGTGCACACGCGAGTCTACATTAGTTTGACTTACACAGACTAGATTAGCAGATTAATACTAATAAATATTTGTTTCAGTTAATTTATTTGCGTTACTCCACTTACTTTTACGACCAAACGATACTTTTTTAAGATTTACTAGCTGTGTTGATTAAGATTTACTAGTTGTGTGGTTTACTATTCAAGGTGTTACGGGGGTGATAAATCGATCTAGCTGGGATTCATTTTTAGAAAATGTCGTTTTATCCGTGTTTTCAAGCAATAAAAAGTTTATTTGTATATATAATTAATTTCTTTTTTATTATTTTAAGCTACTTCAGTAGATGACGATTAGGCCGTGCTCACTTTGGATACGATTTCATTGAAATTTGATTCATTTTAAGTAGTATTCCTTGCCTCTTCCAACAGAGAGATCGGCGCAGACGCCCAGAACATAGCAGAGCAAAGTGATGGGTCGATGCTGTTTTCCGTTTTAAACTATGTAAGTGATTTTTTATGAATAACTCAAACGTTATGAGGCAAAGGTTCATTCAGTAATAAAACAAAGATCTTAAGAAACAGAATAAACAAAAAAACAGAAATAACATCTCGACTGATCCACAAATACGGTAGATATCCTCCTAAAAAAATTTAAACGCTTGAAGAAAGCCGACTTGAAACGCTTGGAATAAAACGCCAAGCACGCAAGGAGAGACCTAAGCCTTTATAATACTTAAACATCCTATTACTATTATAAACGCGAAAGTTTGTAAGTATGGATCGATGGATGTTTGTTACTCTTTCAAGTCGAAACGGCTGAACGGATCTGGATGAAACTTGGTAGAGAGATAGTCTGGAATAGCACATAGGCTACGTATTTTTCGAGTGGGAATACCGGGATTTAAATCTGCGCGGGTAAACCGCGGGGCGCAACTAGTATACCATACAACTCAATCGGTCAACTCTATTGCTCCACATGTGATCGAGTATTTAAAAATAAGTTTGGTCCAGCGAGTCACATATTAGGGGCCATGGAGGAAAATTAGTTTTTAGTTGGGGTCGCCGTCATTGAAATCAATGAGGAGCACTATATACAAATATTTTTATAATGTCCCAGAAGTTATTTTCCGAGCGGGATTTGAACCTGCGACCTTCTCCTTGATGCGGGGCTACTCTGCTAACTGCGCCATCGGAGTCCGACCACACTCGACCAATTAACTCTTGGACCGCTCGGATGATAACTTTTTGTGCTTTTCATAAGTGTAGTAAGGGGGTTATGAGGTACGTCCAAACCTTAGATTTAGCACATATACCCACGTTTTGCAGTAGTTGATATTCCAAACGTGACAGGTTTCAAACTTAACGGTTGTCTGGAAGATATCGCTACATGCGATAAGATCGCCGATTTTAGGACAATCCCAATTCACTTTTACGGTATGCCATTCCATTCTGTCCCTAAATAAAGTTCTTATTTATTTTTTATTAAGAACCCGGCCGTAAGATATTTATACCTAATCATGTCAAACCATTTGTTAACTGGAAAACGGGTTCTTAGAACGCCGTCAACTATTAAATTTTAAATCTTTAGTCAGAAATTCTAAATTGATTAGTTGTTAGGTTAAGTAGAAAACATTTGTAAACTTTGAAGCTTTGAGCTTCAAGGTAAACAAAATGTTTGAAAATCAGTAAGGTGCACATCGACTTCATTCGGAAATACTGTACATTGCAAGGTGCATTGCACAGTATTACTTTACTTTATTAATGGCTGTCTCTTAAGCACGGGTCGCATTGGTGGCGACTCGTTGTAGTGAATATGTTGTAGCAAAGCAAGGAACTCAAAGGAATAATTAATTAGTTAAGGGCCCGGCGACAGCGGCACGCAGTTTCGAGGTGCGATTGGCTATTATTTCACTTTATTTCATTTCGGGGAGGTTGTTTGAAAGAATAACTATCCAGTGACACGCATAAATACTGTTCGAATACAAATAATACAATAATATAAGGGAAATGTGCTTGAGTCAGAAATCATTTTGGTATTAGGTAAACGTAAGGCCAAACATACTAATACCAAAATGATTTCTGATTCGGACATGTTTCCCTTATATTATTGTGTTATTTGTGTTCGAACAGTATTTATGCGTGTCACTGGATAGTTATTCTTTCAAACAACATCCCCGAAATGAAATAAAATGAAATAATAGCCAATCGCACCTCGAAACTGCAAGCCGCTGTCGCCGGGCCCTTAACGTTCTGTCACTGAACTTCGTAGCAACGTAGCACCAGTGACGTAGCACGCGTAGCACCCGTAGCGTGCGTAGCAAGTTGAATTAGTTTATAAAAAAATACAGTATTATACTCTTAAAAGTGGATTCTTTACATTCGTGTCACTAGTTTCTTTCGAAATAGTGTGGTCAAAGGATTTTAAGTGTGCCTCTAGCAGACTCCTTTCGAGCTGGTAGTCCATTTATATTGTACTATGAAACTCATATACATAAATAGTTATTGGAATCCTCTCATAATATTTTAAAAACCTTATTTTTTATTTTTATGTACTCGTATGTACCAATTACCTATTTATATAATGAAATATATTTTTGACAACCTCTGTGGCGCAGCGGGCGAGAGCCTGCCTGCGACGCAAGAGGTTGCGGGTTCGATTCCCGTCGTGGAACAAATTTGTGTACGATCTGCAGAAATTTGTTCCGATGGTCTGGGTGTTTTCTATGTATAATAAAAATTATTATCTATCTATGTAAGTATATAATGTATTAAATATATCAGTTATCTAGTACCCATAACACAAGCTTTGAATAGCTTACTTTGGGGCTAGATAGTGCTGTGTGGATTGTCCAGCATTATTTATTTATTTATTATTTATTATATAACAACCTTAAAAGCGCCTAAGAAAAAGTTATTCCAGGGTTTCTGTTATAAGTGACAGCCCCGGTGTTGACGACTATGGGTGACTGTGACCACTTACCGTTATTAGGTTGTCTGTAGCCCAATGTTTGTCGATGCAAACTTAGCAAAAATAAACTTCATTAGAGCTAGAATTAACATCAAGGCGTGTATTGTATACATTTGCCCACTCACTACACAGATCTATGCTAAATTGATTTTATGAACCCTGTTTGGACGTACACAAAAAGTTATGAATGTATGTCCGGCCGGCGGGCTAAAACCGGGTTGGGAAGGGCCGGGTGTTATTTTTCAAGCCAATATTCAGCCTTAATAAAGAGAAAAATAGAGTTGAAATTCATGAGCTGCTCGTAAACTTTAAAAAGTTATTTGAATTAGGAACTACACGAAAGTTATTGAAGCATCTCTATGCAAGAGTAAATTACTGAGAGAGAATTACAAACCTTCGATACGTGGTAATGTGATGATTAAACTTCATTTGGTTTTATTTAAATGGTGGTGATTTCTATCTATAGCGATGTAGTTATATATTTTATGTATGTATTTATAAAAAAAGTATTATAAGTATAACTATAGTACTGTGTGAAAAAGTCCTGCAATTTTTTTTAAACTTACGATACATTTTCGTTCAATATACAAGTATTAGTAAAATAACTAAAATTAAAAGGCTACATTACTCTTAATTCCCAAGGTGACAAAAAAACTATCGTTACGACGAATAAAATGAGCATTCTTTATTTTACATATTAAATACTTCTTGTCTTTGACAGAAAAACGGCGTCCCAAGTGAGGAATACGAAGTGTACAGAGGCATAGATGACCACACCATACTTGGTGATATCAGACAATACGACAATAGTGAGCATTTCTTCTTCTGGGAGGACGGGAACAGCTCTAGCATTTGCAACATGATCAATGGCACGGATTCTGGAATCTACGCACCGTTCGTCGATAGAGAAACATCTTTGTACGCAATCAACACGGACATATGCAGGTCAGTGTTAGTGACATTTTAGTTAATAGACCACAGGCAGGCGGAGGCCTAGTGGTAACCATCGCCTAACCAATATCAAAGCAATTATTTTAACAATGCATGTCACATGTCACACACAGTGCATCAAATTGAGGTATACAATATGCTTGTGTAATTACACAAACATATGTATACCTCTAGGCAACAATTCACAGGCAACACAACCCATCAATCCGTTAGGGTAGGTCATCCCCTTACAAGCCCCTCACAAGAGCTCTTCATCATTATAACCTTAAAAAAACACCATAGCATATTAGAAGTCACTACCTACTTTATTCATAAAAAACACATAAAACAATGTAGTGCTAGGAGGACTCAATGGTAATAGCATTGTCTACCAGTCTTCTTGGGCGTGCAAAAAGATGGTGTGGCGTGTTTTTTAAACAACGATATGGCTTTGAGTACGTTCTTAAAACATTCAGCTATAAGTGAATAAACTGTAGATATACACATTGTCATGGATTTTCTTTCAATATAATTACATGGTCGAGCAAAACGATATACAATTTTTCATTGGTGGACGTAGGTGGAATAGGGCTCCGAATAAACAAGAATCTCGGACAAGCTTTAGCTGCGTCGCCACCCTAAATTTTCCCAGCCTCCAAGCCCCCCCATTCGCCTCCCACTTCTGGATCCTGGCGTACGTCATCGCTTTTCTCTGGTCATCAGTTTATTTTAATTCAAGCAAATAAGTTGTGACTTCGATCACCCATGTTATAATTGCAGCATTGATCAATGTGACTTGTGTTTATGTGCCCGACTAGCAGCGCCCCGCGGTTTCACCCGCGCAGATTTAAATCCTTGTATTCCCACGAGATAAAAAGTAGGCTATGTGCTATTCCAGACTATAATCTATCTCTCTGCCAAGTTTTTTTTCCAGATCCGTTCAGCCGTTCCGGCGTGAAAGAGTAACAAACATCCATCGGATAGATGGATGTTTGTTACACCATCCATCCATAAACATAAACATAACATTTATTTCTTATAAGTTGCTCACATTTTGTAACTTATAATATAGTACATAATGATAGTTACTTAAGAAGCTATATAAAAACTACAAGTATATAAATTCAACTTGATGATGGTAAGTTCAAAAGGCAGTTTTACACGGGCTATAAAATGAGTAGGTACAGTTACAAATTTCGTACCCTCCGTACTAGATTTAACTGTGTTACGGCAGGGTACTTACTTTGGCGTGTTTCATTTTGAAGTATTTAAACAAGAAAATGCATAGAAGTGGACGATGGTTAGGTAGGTACATTTTAATATTATACTAAACTATATACTATTATACTAAGGGTATAGGTATATAAAAAGACAAAGAACAAGATATAAACGTGAGTGTAGAACTATTTGCAAAAAAATATGAAAATAGTATAATTCTAGATCTCAGGCTAATTTTTAGTAGGTAAGTAATCAGGAAATTAGTTAGTGAGGTTATTAGTTAGTTAGGTTTTTAAGTGTTAATTTAGGTATTATCATTGTGTTTATTTAGTTATGGCTAGAAGATTTTCGGTTTGTAGATAGTCTAGTATAAGCAAAAAAGTTTCAAGGGTTCTTGCGCAATTAAATTTCGACTTATTTCTTAGAGGTTTTTTTTTGTTAATCCGATTATAGAGAAATGGCGCCAGAAAAGAGAAAAAACGATGAGCAAAAGATGTTCTGCATAAAGGGACTGTAAAAGTTTCATGGGCTCTTCTACTATCAACGTTATCTTCACGTCCTGGAAATTTGTGTTGTTTCAAGATAATTGTTTTAATAAATAACTGGCGTACATTTAATACTTTAATCTCATTGTAGAGTTCAGTGGTCGGAAACCTAAATGGCTTAAAAAAAAGAACTTTTAGGATTGACCGCTGAGTTCTTTCAATTCTTAACATATTGGTCTTTGTTGTACCACCCCATGCAGAGATGGCATAGGTTAAAAGGCTTTGGCACAAAGTAAAATAGACTATTTTGTTGGTATTTTTTTCTTTTAAGTGTCTAATTCTTTTATAAATTGGAATCAATTTTCTTATTCGTGCTTTTAGGTTATTAATATGTACGTTCCAGTTTAGGTTTTTGTCAATGGTTATTCCAAGATACTTAATATTGTCTGCAGCCGAGATAGAGTAGCAGTCACAGTTCGTGGGATTAGGATTTGGACAGGTATGAGCTTTGATGTTAAAGTGAGCCTTGGGTTTATTATTATTATAAATTGAGAAGGCAATATATTTTGTTTTGTCAAGGTTAAGTGTGAGGAGGTTGTTGTTGAGCCAATCAATTATTAACCGCATACCACTTTCAGTGGTTTTCTGCACGTCATCCCATGTTTTCCCTTTGAAAACGATTGCTGTATCATCGGCGAAAGTTACAATTTTAGCATTCGGTAGTATGCAATCACATAAGCTGTTTAGGTAAACCAAAAAAAGGGTTGGCCCAAGGACAGACCCTTGAGGAACACCAAAGACAGTTGACCGTTTGGAACTGAGCAACTTTCCAATCCTTACTGTCTGAGTACGATCGCTAAGATAACTCCTGAAGAGTTCAAACGGTAAACCACGTATTCCAAACGATTCCAGTTTACAGAGCAGCAGCGGTATGGAAACGGTATCAAAAGCCTTGGCCAGATCAAGGAATACTCCAACACATTTAAGTTCTTTATCCATATTATTTGTGATTTCAGTTACAAGGCATTCGATAGCGTCAGAAGTAGAGCGTTTGCTTCTAAATCCAAATTGGTTTTCAGAAAGTAGCTCGTGTTTTTCCAAAAATTGTACAAGGCGGTAATTTAGCACTTTCTCCAGGATTTTAGTTAGAGTCGGTAGTAAAGATATGGGGCGATAATTAGTGACTTGATCTTGTTCCCCTCCCTTAAAAATTGGTACTACCACGGAATCTTTCAGTACTCTAGGGAATATTCCAGTTGCGAGGCAGCTATTACAAATGTACACCAATGGTTCACCGAGAATATCAAGGCATCTTTTAAAAAATATTGAAGTGATACCGTCCCAACCAGATGAAGATGTAGTTTTAAGCGATGTTACAATTTTGGTAATTTCGGATTTGTCAGTGTCAAGAAGCACCATTGAATTTAATTGGACTTTGTCGGGTTTATACTTTTGTACTAGGGTTTGTTGAGTGCAGTTTAGGTTACTTAGTATTTTTTCTGCAAGATTATGGCCAACCTGCACAAAGTATTCGTTAATATGATTAATTGATTCATGCTCAGTCGATTTTAACTTTAGGAGTTCAGTATGGGATTCGTTTTTCTTTGCGTTGAGACCACCGATACGTCTTATAGCGTTCCAGGTTTTTTTAATATTATTTTTAGCATTTTGTAGTTCATTTGAGTTATATTCGTTTTTTATGTTACGTAGTATGGCGTTGCAATAATTTCTATACCGATTGTATACTAACTCTAGTTCTTTGTCTAATGGTGATTTTTTGTGGCGACGATGAAGAGTGTCTCTGAATCTCATGCAGCGCAAGAGACCAGGAGTTAACCAAGGCTGGATTAGTTTCTTTCTGTTTGGAACAAAACGTGTTGTCGAACATTGAGTAATAACATCTGTCACAATGGAAATAAACTTTTCAGTTATAGAGTTCGGTTCTTTTAATTCATATATAATGCTCTAGTCGACTTGAGCTAGGAGAGTCATGGCTTTGTCATAGTTAATTCTTGTAGACATTTTTTTTTTACATGTTCAAGTGGCTTATCCGTCGCTATAGCGAGGTAGAGACTACTGTGGTCAGTTACTGAAGGGCTACAAATAACTGTTGATACGTGGGTCATCGATTTTATAATACTGTGATCATAACATTTTTGTTCACGAGTAGGAAGTTGATGGCTTGGAAGTAGGCCATGAGTAGCCAGTAGATCCAGGTACTCATCTGCTCTTCTATCCGTGGTATTTTCACTGATATCAATATTTATATCACCTAGTATATATATATTTGGTACTGATTTGAGGCTAGACAACAGATTATCTAATGCTATTTGGAAGTTGTTTGTTGAGTTAAATGAAGGCGATCTATATATACAAATGAATGCATGATTTTGTCCAATTTTGACCACTAGACAGTCAGCGTCACGAAACTCTGGTTCAAAGACAGTTACTTTATCTATGCTATTTTTAATGTAGGCAATGACTCCACTGTTTTGATTAATGTGATTGACAGTGTTGTAGGTTGTGTACTGGTCTAGACTGGGGATAGAGTCGCTGTTATTCAGCCAACATTCAGTCAAAATTATCAAGTCAAAGTCTATGCTTGTTCTAGTTATGAAAACACAAAATTCGTTAAGGTTCTTATTTACACTGCGGATGTTCTGACAAATGACCTTTATAGAATGTGAAGTACCAGGCACCAATGTATTGAAGACACTGGGATCACCAACTAAGTGGGAATCACCAGCGCTGATATCAGAATCAACGCAATTATTAATTTCTATTATGTCACTTTGCATTGTATTTTTTACGTCGAGAGCTTACTAAGTTTATTTCGATTTTTCTGTTGAAACAAAGCAAAGCTATAAGATACACAAAACTAAAGTAATATTACAACTAGCATGCAATACAGTAATTGATAACAGAAAAAGTACTTAGTGTGACCAAAAAAATAAAATAAAAAAGTATAATTATATAGTGTACTTTGTAGGGTAATATGTTAAGTAGTAATAGTTGTAAATATGATGTATAATAATAGAGTAGGTATGTACAGGTACAGTTACGATTAGTTGTATAACCGGGTTTTTCAAGTAGAATTACATTGTATAAAATAGAGATATACAATTAAAGAAGGAGCCAGTTTTCTCGCTTTTTTGAATGAAAACACTAAACTAAACTAACATGCAAAACTTCCCAAAACTAAGATAATCTCTGGTTATTTTTTAGGTTCTCCAAGTCACTCTCCGAAGTGATTCTTATCAGTGGGGAGCCTTCCGATTGTCGTAGCAAGATCTTCCCAAACGACGTCCAACAGAAGTGGTAGCCACTATTTTTTTTGAACTCTCTTGCTAGAAAATATAATTTTCTTTCCTTTGGGGTTAGATTTTCCGAGATATATATCGGCTTATTCGGACCACTGCCGCTGGTGATCCCCAAGCAACCCGTACTCAATCTGGCTTCTTGATGAGCTTTGTTAAAATCTTTGAAGGAACGTAAGAACTTATCTCTTTTGAGGACGGTTGTGAAATCCGCTATTATGGGTTTACTAGTTGTATTTGAGCCGAACCTGTATACGTCCTTTATTTCCGTACTATCAAGTGGGACGCTTAGGGCTTCAGCGGTTTGGATTAAAATGGTTTTAAGAGCTTCTTTGGACTCTTTGTCGGCCTGCGGGATATTCCGAATCTCTACACTCGTGCAACGAGATTGACGTTCGAGGAGCTCGATTTTATGCTCTAAGGATTGGATCTTGCTGTCAGAACTTTTCTTCTCCTCTTCAAGAATGTCAAGCCTTTTCAGGACTTCATCATGTTTATTGGACATAGTATCAACAGCCTCTTTGACATCTTTTAGTGAGCTCAAAATTGCAGAAAACTTGTCGTCCTGTTCTTTTCTTAATTGTGAGAATAGGTCCAGGATCTCGCCCCGGGTTAATTCGTCTCGTTTACGCTTTATAATTCTTGTTGGAATATTGCATAAGGACGAGGCTGCACTCATTCCATAATCTTGCACTGTTGCCGGTGAGTCTGCTAGGTTTGGATCCGAGGCAGAATGCGCTAATGGGGTTTTAAAGACAGAAGCTGGCGAGTCATTCGCAGGCGGTGTTGTATTTAGAGGCATTACTATGTATTATAGAGCGCGCCTAGTGCGAAAAGCAAGCCAATACTTAATATTTAGAAAGCACTGATGCAAGCAAACTTTTAGGAGAGCGCCTGGTGCAATAGTTGTCGCTGCGTAGCACTGTGAGTCTCGTAGCAGTTTCGTAGACAAGTGTAGCATACGACGTAGCACTCAGTTTGATTCTGTTGTATAATTTCGCCGCGGTTGCTCACGCACTCTTTGGCGCAGCCGGCCTGGGGCCGGCCGAGAAGCCGACGACCGGCAGTTCAAATCTCCAACAAAAGCAAAAAGCAGCTCTCACCCACCGGCGCCGTCCGCGAAGTGAAGGGGCTCCAGGGCGCAGCACCAGTCTAACCAAAGACTTGGGGCGCAGTCCCAGCGCTCCACTTCCAAATGCAACGAGGATCAACAACACGTCTGTTGTGTACAAAAGCCAAGGAACGAATGATCCATCTATCCATACTTAGAGACTTTCGCGTTCATAATATTAGTAGCGTGTATGTGTGTGTAGCGTGTGCGTTGTGTGTTGCCAGTGATGACATATGGAACTGAGACGTGGTCGCTTACTATTGGCCTCATCACCAAGCTCAAAGTCGCACAACGAGCTATGGAGAGGGCTATCGAATCGAAACAATCGAAACAATAGTAAATAAAGCGTTCAGAATGTATGGCTTTGTCTTGAGAGCTACTAGCGAATTCAATAAACCTCTTACCTTTATGTACCTCTATAACTCGCTAGTGCGCCCACGGCTTGAGTATGCTTGTGCCATCTGGGATCCGTTGTACGAAAAATATAATAATAAAATTGAAATTGTTCAAAGGAAATTTTTAAAAGCCATGAACTACAGATGTAAGGGTGATTGCCTATCATATAAGGAGCTGCTTAGTAGGTATAAGGTTGTAACGCTGAAATCCAGACGTACATTTCTACCGGCCATGTTTCTTCATGGCCTGTGTCACAACAAATATGATTGTCCACAATTGGTTAATGAACTGTGTTACATAGTGCCTCGTACTGTGCATCGACGGGCGGCACGCGTTAACCGTTATTCCATGTACACATTTGTCGTAGCAACGCTGGAGTGCGCCTACCGCTGCGTCGTATTGTAGACACTTACAATAACAAGTTTACTGATGTTGATTTGTTCGCAATGTCTGAACCTATATTTAAGAGAACTTTGAAAAATATGCTACTTAATGTCTAAATGTACAACATGAATTGCTGCACACGCTTATTACTATTTTTACTATAAAAACATTTTTCTTTTATTACAAACTTTTATTGCAACATAACTTAACTTCTTTTTATTTCAAAAACTTAGCTTCACAACAACTTCAATAACTCTTATTTATTCTTAGTAATCCGTGGATAACGTAGTGGGTTGTACATTTACTCATACAGTCTTTAGTAACAATAAGTAAATTAAGATTACAATGTATCAACTGTTTGTTATTCCTAATAAAGTAAAATAAAAATAAAATAAAAACTGACAACCGCTGGGGAATAAAGGTTCTCGAATGGCGACCACGAACAGGAAAGCGAAGTGTAGGACGCCCTCCTACCCGGTGGACTGACGACATTGTTAGGATCGCGGGTAGTCGGTGGAAGGAAAGGGCTCAAAATAGTTCTTCCTGGAAACGGACAGGCGAGGCCTATGTCCAGCAGTGGACTTCTGTAGGCTGCTGATGATGATGAATATTAGTAGGAAGGATATTGAGATCGTAACAGGAAAATCTTAGTAAAATTCTATTTACTACCATGTCTGATACATTCTTCTTACGTTGATACATTATTTCTGTCTGTTTTCATTTATTGAATACTGGACCGTTCACGACTGTATAAAAGTTATCCGATTTGTCAAATACGTGGTTTTAAAATATATGTAAATGCGATAACTAACTTAATTTCTGCATCAGCTCGCGAAATCCACGCGGCATGCGACGCCAGCAACGTTTGCTGCCACGCCTCGTTCACGAAGCGTGCGCACAATGTGCTAATGAAGCGCAATCTCATTTTATTGCTTCATAGCTCGTTCGATACAAGTTGTAGTGGATTTATTATTAGTTTCAAAGTGTTTACTATACTTAAGAAAATCACAAAATTTTTATATTGTCCCAAAAGTTATTCTCCGAGCAGGATTTTCACCAGCGACCAGCGTTATGGATCAGGACTCTTGACAGTAATAAGTCGCACCTATATAGAGCCACGGTCGCATAAGTACTTACGTATTAGTATGTCCATGAGTTATTCGCCGAGTGAGATTGGACTCTGATGGGGCAGTTAGCGTAGTAGCAGGTAGCGTAGCCCGGTATCATGGGGAAGGTCGCGGGTTCAAATCCCGCTCGGAGAATAACTTTTGGGACATTTGTGAAATATTTATCACTTGTTGCACCCAGCGGTTTCACGCGCACAGATTTCAATCCCGGTATTCCTTCGGGATAAAAAGTAGCCTATGCGGTATTCCCGATTATAATCTATCTCTGTGCCAAGTTTCATCCCGATCCATTCAGCCGTTTCAGCTTGAAAGAGTAACAAACATCCATCCATCCATACTTACAAACTTTGCGTTTATAATAGTAGTAGGATTACGACAGTTTACAATGTTGACCTCATCATTATCAGTTTGAAGAAGTCCACTGCTGGCCTCAGGCCTCCCATGTATTTCAAGGAAGAACGATTCTGAACCCTCTCCATCCACCATAAACATGCTGCGATCTCCATAATATCGACGGTATTTAATGGCAATTTATGGCAAACTAGTAGCGCCCTGCGGTTTCACCCGCGGTTTTCCCACGGGATAAAAAGTAGCCTGTGTTATTCCAGACTACAATATATCTCTGTGCCAATTTTCACCAAGATCCGTTCAGCTGTTCTGGAGTTATAGAGTAACAAACATCAATCCGGATGGATGGATGGATCCATCCATCCTTGACTCATGACTTTCTAATTCTACATGTAAAATCCAAGGAATTTGAATTCTATATTCCTTGGTAAAATCCTTTTACCAGTATTTTGTTCTGCGAGACATTTCCGTCACCAACCTCCCTTCATAAATGGATAAAGCAAGCAATTCTATTGACGTAGGAGTAAAACTTTTGGGAACCGTAAGCTAAAATGTCCGTGTCCAAAAACAAAAGCACGGTAGGTATATAACCTTCACTATCCATTTTGCAATCAACAGAGTTCATAGTTTTAGTATCAATAAAGTTAGTTCTTGTGAAAAATGGGGAAATAATGGAAGCCTACGTCACAAACACTTACACTTCTCTGTCACACATACGTTATTTGGTAATTTAACACTACGCAAAACATTGTTTTGTCTGCGCTATATTTTAATATTGCGTCTCATAAAGTCAGATTTTCTTCTTCATGTTCAATCTTATTTTTAAGCCGCCTTTAAAATAAAAACAAAAAACCTACAGGGCAGAATGCAGTAGGAATCATAGCTTGGTGACAGAAATAGGTACGGTCCCAGTGTGCCTAGACTAATTTCGCGCACCAGCTCTTCGTGAAGCTGCCACAAAGATTTGACAAATCAAAAAATGCGGTTACGTAGGACAACTTGTTTCGAATTCGATTTTAAAAATTCGTTAGGAACATTTAAAAATCGACCTAGCACCAAACTATTGACACCCGAGGGCAGAATTGGAAAAAACGTAAATTGGACTGACCAAACTGCCAAAGGCAAAACAAATAAATGGAAGATCCGCTCGTACCAAACTCTGAACTACCAAAATATGAAACTGGATACTGAATTATAAAAAATAAAAAGCAAACAACAGTTTGAAAGTAGCGCCTGTGACTAATAAGTTGAGGTAGCCTGTGAGTAATAGGTTAGCGTGGTATGGGCATGTCATGAGGAGGGAAGAAAGTCATATTACGAGAAGAATGTTAGACATGGATGTGATTGGTTGTAGAAAGAGAGGTAGGCCAAAGAAATGATGGATGGACTGTGTGAACGATGGCATGAGTAAGAAAGGAGTGAACACCGAGATAACGAATGATAGAGGAGAGTGGAGTAGAACCTGTTGTGCCGACCCCACTTAGCGTGGGATATGGGCAGGAAGATGATGATGATGAAAAAGCAAACAACTTTGATCCCGGGGCACGTTATACATCTCCTCGGAAATCTACGAACTCAGCACAGAACAGATTTTTTGAGGACGTCTAAGGGGTAGTCAGTGTTAGTACGAACATACAAAGCCGAACACGAAACATTTACAAAGTTACAAGTGCAGTTTACGAAACCAACTGGAGTATTCAGTGGATATTTCATAACCAAAGTACTTCAACAAGTTTAATGTTGCGCTAACACAAATTGTGGTTAAATTATGACCATTCGTTATGATATGTAAAATAATGTAAATGTAAAACTGTTTTATTTTAATAACTGATAACTGATGCAATTATGAAACTGAAACAGCTTCACGACTTTGATCCCCAGGCACGGTAGATATCCCTTCAGATCTCTCAGTAGCAAGTACTAACTCATGATTATTTTGAGGATGTCTAAGGGGGGTAGTCAGAGGTACGTCCAAACATTACATTTGGCATATACCCACATTTTGCAGTAGCTAGTATTCCATACGTGACAGGTTGCAAGCCCATGGCCGCTGTTAGAATACTAACTGGTTTCCTCACGATGTTTTCCTTCACCGCTTAAGAGCACTGGCATTGCGCACATAAATTTTTCGATAGAAAAACCCATTGGTGCACGACCGGATTCGAACCTGCAACCTTACGATGGAAGACGGGGTCACTCCCGCTAGACCACCGGTGCTCTTATAAAACTGATATTAGGGGTAACGCGGTTTTACTCAAGTGTTGGTGGTGGTGGTATGTATGTATCTGATTCGTAAGTCCGTTTTATATGTTTTGTAAAGTTCATAGTTGAAGTGTTTTGTTCGTGACCTGTACATATTCTTCTCAACACCGATATCCGCCTCCCCCTCTCCTTTGAGAAAACGTAAGCGAAAATACTAAAATTTGTGAATGTCAACACAAGTACAATGTAAACTCAGATATTCTGCTTATCAAATTACCTTATATTTGAGTCGACGTCCGTTTCGATATCATGGTTGTGATTTTAATAAATTGATTTTAGCTTTAGTTCGATCTCGACGTCCGTTTCGATATCATGGTTGTGATTTTAATAAATTGATTTTAGTTTTAGTTCGATCTCGATGTGTCTAATTGGAACTGGCGACTGTGCGACGTCGAATTCGTCCTTTGATTGTTGAAGCGAATACGCTCGAAATGGCTTGAGTAAATCAAGTAGAAGGTAGGATGACACTATGGTTTGCAATTTACTCGTGCGTTAAGGGCCCATCGCCAAATCAAATGAAGTCGAGTTTCGGTCTAGACGTGATCGCAACGCGCGGCGTTGCGTGTATGCAGCACGCGGTTTGAAAAACAGGGCCACGGTTGACAAACGAATTTTGATCGTTTGACGCGCCGATCGAAATAAAGGCCACATTTCCACAATACAATGTCTTATGTTCTTTATATTTTGTTGTACGTATTGTAATGTATAGATTTTGGAAAGTAAAATAAAGATTGCTACCTAGCAATTACCTTTCTGTATTTTTTTTTTAATAATTTATCACACCTGTGTTCGCAAAACCCAGAGTATATTTGTTCCCACTCATCCGTACTCCGTAAAAGCTGAACTGATTTCAATGAATCTTGGAATATAGGTATACAACGTGTAACAATATAGGTAGGTACCCCTCTGACCCCGGAAGCTGGGTATACTATAAGTTCTATCAAACATTTTTTTTCATTTTTTTTTTAACTATTTTGATGGCGAGTGTTTCTTTAATTCGGACCTAAGTGAAGGATTTTAAAGTAGAATCTCGAGCGTAGCGAGGGATTCAAAGTACATCATTCGAGCTTAAAATAGTAGTGGAGAACACTACTGTTTATCACCCTTTATGAGAAAATAAGTAAGTTTAA
This sequence comes from Plemyria rubiginata, assembly GCA_963576535.1. Classification (NCBI taxonomy): domain Eukaryota; kingdom Metazoa; phylum Arthropoda; class Insecta; order Lepidoptera; family Geometridae; genus Plemyria; species Plemyria rubiginata. The sequence continues at coordinate 3,322,446 of OY754905.1, forward strand.
CTTATTAATAATCATAGTCATAGTCACAAATTCACGAAGTCACATAAATAATCCTAATCATGTATTCATTGTACTTATATTTATTTTCATAAAACTAGGTAGGTACTAAGTAAAATCTGAATTTGACCAAACAACTAAGAAAAAGGTATGATGCACGTATTGCGTGTTTGCATTTACTTCTTATTCTGTATTTGTCTCAGACGCGTTTCAATTGCTCATACAACCTGCTACTTGCTCTCATACTGTGTTCGTGATCTCTTTAGTGATTGGAACTTTATTCCAAATTCAAATCAGGTTTTCCTTCACAGGGAGGAAAAGTAATTTTACGCCCTAGGGAGGAAAAGTGATTGATATATTACGTTATGTGTCTACAAAGATTAAATGAAATCTTTTTTTTTAAATAATGTGATAAAAAAGTACCTATATAAGTAGATATACAAAGCTTATCAAAATATCTAGAACCCCCGGATGTAGGGTATTTTACAGGTCACGACAAATTTCGTAGTTTTTCGTAAGGAGTGTTTCTTAAAGCGATAAGACCGCCCATTGTATTTGACTTTTATGTTCTTCTAATCTGATATTTGTAAATGTAACGTGGTGTGTCCGTCGCATCGCATCTCGTCAGCATGTTACAATTTTTAATGACGCCATTGTTTTTCATTATTATGATGAAATTCTTAGCGTGTAACCTCTTAATAGATAGATAGGTATTGTAGGTTCCTTCCTACGTAGGTAGGTACATATATACGTTCCTACGTAGGTATGCATAGGTACTTACTTTCTAGTAGTAGATAGCCTCGCTAAGCTCTAGTGGATAGACACTCACTAGACCTTGGCTAGATTACAACATAGGTATTGGAATGTAAGTAGATAAATAGTTTCCTTTTTATCACATTCATTCGAAAAGAGTTTGCTCTTCGTGAACAGGAAGCAAGATAGCATTTCGCTTACTTTCAATGTAAGTAGGTAGGTCGGTAAGTAGGAAAAATAAAAGTAGGTAGGTAGTATGAATAATAAAAACGCTAAACGCGCTTTCCAACTTTGTTCATTGTTTATTTAAATTCAGCTTTTAGTAAGATTTATGAAAATAAATAAAAATACATATAGTGTGACTAACTAAAATCAAAGTCACATATTACTTACTAGTACTTTAGTAGTAAGTAGAGACTTTTGAATCGGGATATACTTTTTATTTGCGGGTAACATCGCGGGGCCTAGCTAGTGATAAAATAAAACTCGCCTGAGCCAAACAAAACAATACAAGCAAAAGCGCATTCCATCTTTGTTCATAATTGTTTACTCTTATTCAGATTTAGATTGCGTTGTCACCGTGACTTCTTGAAATCATGATTTCGTTCAAGGAGGAAAAGTGCTTTTCCTCCCTAATGTGAAAAAGTTATTGAAAGTGAGCAATAGTAGATTGTATCATAAGGGAGCGAAATCATGTTTTTACGGCGAGGGTGCTTTTTTGAATCCAGAGCGAAGTGAAGGATTCTAGAGTAGAATCCCGAGCTTAGCGAGGGATTCTTTAGTAGAATCCTGAACGTAGCGAGGGACTCAATATACGTCGCCCGAGCCAAAAATGTATTTTGCTCCCGAGTGGTACACTCTACTTTTTATCACCCACCACTCATCACCACCAAATAAAATGCACTCATATTTTATTAGTTTTAGCTAAGTACTAGAAGGAGGCCAAAAACACAGATTCTGAAAAATTATTGGCGCCTCTTGCATTTCTCCATTCAATAAAATTACCATAGGCTTTCATATATTTCTCCCGGGACTTTGCAGGTAATATATTATCCATCACATTTCTTGCGTCAGTTCTAATACTTTCAGGAGTTAATTCTATACTTTCACTGTCACTTGAAGAACTGATTTTTCAAAACAAAACCATGAATTTCTAACAATCCGTGAAAATTTACGAAAACGCGGGCTGTATTTCGCGCGTTTTTAAATTGATTTCTTTTTTTTTTGCTAAGCCGGCATGGCGGTCTATGGGCCGTCGTACCAGCCAGTCTTTATTCAAACAATATTTGCGTTCGATTTCTTTGGCGCTGAGTACCTATACATACCTACGTAGGAACGTATATATGTACCTACCTACGTAGGAAGAAACCTACAATACCTATCTATCTATTATGAGGTTACACGCTAAGAATTTCATCATAATAATGAAAAACAATGGCGTCATTAAAAATTGTAACAGGCTGACGATATGCGATGCGACGGACACACCACGATACATTTACAAATATCAGATTAGAAGAACATAAAAGTCAAATACAATGGGCGGTCTTATCACTAAAACTGACCTCTTAGAACATAAAAGTCAAATACAATGGGTGGTGTTATCGCTAAAAGTGACCTCTTCCAGAATCCAGATGCACTGGATTTGAAAAGATCGATAGAGAACGGACGCTGTTATGATTGCTCAAATATCACAATCTCACAGATGCGCTATAGTTGTGTGCCAGAACTCCTTTATACGTACGTATATAGCGCGCGACGAAAAGCGATACGTCCACCCTCTGCAAGCGCTCGGCGCGGTCTGAGAACCAGGAGCGTTGCGTGGCCTGATATAGGTGAAGTTTTCAAAAAATCGTATATAAAAATGAGTATAAGCTAGAATATTTTTATTTGTTTTTATTTATAAATAAAAGCCTGTTCTTTCATGTGGTATATGTATTCTAGTTTTAGACTTCGTAACATCGAAGAAATAACTGATAGTTTGAAGCGTAAAATTGCGTCAGAGCAGCGTTTTTAACCATTTTATTTTAGTAACTTTTATTTGAAATTTTTTATATTTTCTATATGCATAAAGATAAATGCAAACTGTTTAATTAAATTGTATTTCTACAAATATAATGTGACTTCGTTTACGGGTGTATGATGGGTCAATACAAAGGTAAAGAGTACCATTTTACGAAATCGTGCGTTACAAATTAATTTATTAATCTGTTGAAAATAGTATTTTTTTTTATATAACTCCTTTTTATGAGGCATCAGACTTTTATTTGCTTTTGTTTTTGTGATCGTGAAATGTAAACTGTAATTACACCAAGGGATAACTCGAGCTCGAAAAACGGCAAATCTGGAAGAAGCATTTTTAAGGTGCATTATGACGTGTGTGTGTCTCCAGCTTCCTCATATTGAAAATGTAATTTCTATAAATGCCAATATTTAAAGCATAATTAGTGCACTCATAGATTTGAATCATAATTTAGCTGCCAAATAAACAACGATGCTATAAGCTTATAATAGTGTGTAAGCTGGAGTAACATGTCTCCAGCTGCCTCAGTCAGTGTGGGCAAACGGCTAATGATAGAGATATATAGTAAACGCAAGGATTTAGTACCAAACGAATTAGCGAGGTACCAAAAATTTCAGGTCTGTAGCTCGGAAACTCTTCGAGTTATAAGACTTGATCAACGTGTAAGCTGGAGTAACGATACGTGAAAAAGCATATGCTCGTTCTCTGGAATGGCTGGAGCTAGCAGGTTGCTTTAAGTCTCCAGATTTAGTACCAAACGAATTAGCGAGGTACCAAATATTTGAAGTGTTTCTGTTCAAAACTCTATGAGTTACAAGCTTTTCCAGCTTTTTTTGTTTGTCCAACTTGCACATGTTGGATCTCAGCAACCACAATAGGTACAGACTCGGTTGATGTCTCTGAACCGAGCTATGAATTAGTGCACTCGGTACCAAAAATTTGGAATCTCTAGGACAAGCAGTTCTGTTGTAATCAGCAAAATAACTAATATTATGATGAGTTACAGAATACCAGATAGTTCCATTTCGACCAGCCTTCAGTTGATAGTAGCTCTATCTCTGTCACTACAGCGAATGCGTCACACTCGTACCTACTGATGCAATCAAGGAATTTGAATATATCTGTCTGTATTCAAATTCCTTGGATGTTATTTTGCTGATTACAACAGAACTGCTTGTCCTAGAGATTCCAAATTTTTGGTACCGAGTGCACTAATTCATAGCTCGGTTCAGAGACATCAACCGAGTCTGTACCTATTGTGGTTGCTGAGATCCAACATGTGCAAGTTGGACAAACAAAAAAAGCTGGAAAAGCTTGTAACTCATAGAGTTTTGAACAGAAACACTTCAAATATTTGGTACCTCGCTAATTCGTTTGGTACTAAATCTGGAGACTTAAAGCAACCTGCTAGCTCCAGCCATTCCAGAGAACGAGCATATGCTTTTTCACGTATCGTTACTCCAGCTTACACGTTGATCAAGTCTTATAACTCGAAGAGTTTCCGAGCTACAGACCTGAAATTTTTGGTACCTCGCTAATTCGTTTGGTACTAAATCCTTGCGTTTACTATATATCTCTATCATTAGCCGTTTGCCCACACTGACTGAGGCAGCTGGAGACATGTTACTCCAGCTTACACACTATTATAAGCTTATAGCATCGTTGTTTATTTGGCAGCTAAATTATGATTCAAATCTATGAGTGCACTAATTATGCTTTAAATATTGGCATTTATAGAAATTACATTTTCAATATGAGGAAGCTGGAGACACACACACCATTATGACTACTTGCTTATTGGTAGTTTGGTTGCATTAATTTATTAGAATATCACTGAATTCTGCGTTGTAGGCGGGTATTCGAGTTTAATCCCTTCTAAAAAAATTGTGCATTGAACAAAGATGTGTGTTCTCTGTCTTGGTCCTATATTATATCAGCCTTCTGATTCCCCTAGTACAAGCTGTCTCAATATACAGGGTGTGGCGTAAAGAGTGGATAATCCTTTACCTACGTGTAGGAGGGGTATCATAACTGTTTAGAAAATTGAAATTTTGCGGAATAAATTATTTACGGTTTTCGAGTTAATGGAGTTTTTCAAAAATTTTATATTTTTTCACCCTTGTCCATTCTTTTAGATGCCAAGATCACAAATCAAGCTATTTTCTCAATCTGTTTTTTTATAGCATTCTTGGATAATTGCGCTATCAAATACCAATTGCCATTTGTGTGTCAAAGTAACAGATTTTTTTTAGAAAAATTTTAAACTAAAAAAATTGTATTTGATATTTTTTCCAAAAGTTTGACCTCCTGTGGAGCAAAAAAAATACACTGTCCCCTGAGAGACCAACTAATAAAAAACTTGGCCACTTCAATGAGATTCCGAATAGGTATGCGCTTGGTATTTCCAGCTTTTAATTTAAGGAATATTTCTGTAAAGATTGACCAAGGCCTGTTTTCTTAACATGCTTTTTTCCACAAAATTAATAATTTTGATTCTTTGGATAGTCCTTTACCTACTTGTAGTGGATACAATAGCTATTCAGAAATAAGAATAAAATTACCCAGCAAAAATTTCATGATTTTTGAGTTATTGAATATTTTAGAAATTTTAATATTTTTTACCCTTTTAGATGCCAAGATCACAAATCAAGGTATTTTGTCAATCTAGTTTTTTGTAGAATTCAGGGATATTTGCGCTATAAAATTCTAACTATCATTTGTGTGTCAATGGAAGTTTTTTGTAAAAAAAAGGTTTAGCATAAAAAAAATCTTTTTTTTTTCAAAAATAGAAAAAATGTAGCACTAATTCAAATGGTGAATTTTAACACACACACAATGTGACAATTCAAGGTATGGTCACTTTTTATACCATAAGAGGCCATACTTTTGAAAAAAAATTGCTGATCATTATTTAATGTTAAAAGTTTTTACAAGGGTAAAAAAATATTAATGTTTCTAGTACATCCAAAAACTTGAAAACCGGCTTTTTACGGGGCACAATTTATTTTTATTTTTTATGTATGTTATGATATCCCCTACCGCAGGTTAAGGACTATCCACAGAAAAAAAATATTTATTTATTTAGTTGGTTACTCAGGTGACTGTTCATTTTTTTTGCTCCACAGGCGGTTAAACTTTTGGAAAAATATCAAATAATATTTTTTATGTAAAAAAAAATCTAATTAAAAATCTGTTCCTTTGACACACGTATGACAGTTAGCATTTGATAGCGCAGATATCCCAGAATTCTAAAAAAAACCAGATTGACAAAATACCTTGATTTGTGATCTTGGCATCTAAAAGAATGGACAAGGGTGAAAAAATATAAAAATTTCGAAAAACTCCATTAACTCGAAAACCGAAAATAACTTACTGCGTAAAATTTCAATTTTCTGAACAGTTATGATACCCCCTACACGTAGGTAAAGGATTATCCACTCTTTACGCCACACCCTGTATAGGTTCTGTTTGGGAGTGTCCATCAATATTTATTGATTCATGACTTTATTTGTCATTCCTAACCAATCGTCATACAATGCCCGCGCGACCGATGTTTGGAGGGGTGACTGCTACTGGCAATTCGATCTAGCGACGTATTATGTACCCTATAAAACTTCGTCACTTAGCCAACTGTAAAACGAACACACTATTAAGTATCTCAGTGTATTATTTGTCCAAAGAATTTTGGTGTGCCCGTTTCAGTAGTCACATAATAAGACTAGTAGTTCGCCCCGAACTGAGATTTCGTGACGCGACGCGAACGCTCCGAAAATATAAGTAAGTAGTAGTCAGAAGCAAGTCCAAACTTTGTGTTTGGACTTGTCTCTGGCTGCCACCTACTAACTATGGTAACCAAGTTTCAACTGAATTGGCCTATCTATTGAAGAGTTCTGTTAAACAGACCTTGGCTCCATCATCAGAACAGGTTGCTGTCACCATTTAATGAGAAACAAGTACCTTTTTAATCTTTTAAAAAAAAATTTTTTAGAAAAAGTAATGAAATTGGCCGACTCTTAGAAATGGGAGCTCTTGGGTCATTGGTTATCGTAATTTAACTTTTTTGTTGTATCTCAAAAACCGATCATCCTAGAAAAAAATAAAAATGGTTTTGTAATATCCAAACCAAGCCTTTTCATATGACATGTAACTTTATTTTTTTGCGTAACTTTTTTAATTTTTGCCCCTTTAAAAAACCCCATATTTTAATATCCCCTCATCCGATTTTACTCATATACTTACCAGTAAATTTCTCAAGTACAAGCTATCTACTTACCAAATTTCATGCAGATCGGATAAACGGTTCTTAAGTTATCGTCGGACAAACATACAAACATACATACATACACACATAAAATGCCAAATCGCCCAAGTTGTTTGTAAGATTTTCGTTCGCTTCGCTCACTCAATCAATAAGACGAAACATTTCAATATCATCACAAAGTTGTCAAAAGATTGTATACATGAAAATTTCAATCGTATTGCTACAGGTAGAAAACAGAGCTTAGAATGCCGATCATGGTCACTGTGCCAAAAACGTGTCTGAATGATTATCTCTGCGCGCTTACATCACCCTCTACGCATATCCGCTCCTGCGTAGAACTAGACTATTACGAAATCTGTGGCTGCTACGAAATTGTGGCTTTTCCATAGTCCTTTGTACGCACTTCTTCTATGCAGACTTGTGTGTTACCGCTGACTCGGTGAATTTCACGCCCAAGTGTTTCATAGCACACGTTATTTCTGGCACTTGAAAAGTTTAGCATATTTTCGACTGCATATTGATTCTTCTGTCTATTTGAAGAGATCGTCTTACTCTTAACAGTAACGGAATTTGTAATGAATTTGACATCAGAGCAGAACTAAGATTTACTTAGTGTTGAGATGAAGATGCAAATTGCGGTTGCGGACTTTGAATGTGAGTTAATAATATTTCGTATAAAATGAAAAATGGTTTATTTAACAAACATTGGTTGATACACAACAGAAAAAGTAAAACTTTAAAATTATGTAATACTATCGGCATATTTAGTAACAAAAATCACATCGAAAAAACATCTACTAAAACAATAGATGAATTTTAATCTGTATAATTTCTATAATAGCTGAACCCGCGGCTTCGCTCGCGCACTTTTACTTTGAAACTGTTTTAACCTTCCCTAAAGATTATTTATGCCGTACTGAATTCATACAAAATTTTATGCAAATAGGTATGTACAAGGAATACAAAGCAGCATACAAAATTTTTATCCCCTATTTTACCCCTTTGGTTGTTGAATTTTAAAAAACCATTCTTAGTGGATGCCTACGTCATAAGAGGAATACGTGTGTGAAATCTCAAGTTTCTAGCCCTAAGGGTTTGGCCTGTACGTTGGTCAATCAATCACTCAGTAATCACTTTTGCCTTTTAAATATATAGATTATTTACGAAACAGATTTAATGAAAATGCAGAACTAGGTACAAAAAAATGCAACGAATGAAATTAATAAAACTTTTTAACAAAAACAATAAACCGCCGAAAAAACTGAAATGCAAAAAATAATAAACCTTTATACATTTTTGTTTTCGTCGGTAGAAAAGAGGTTATGACTAGTGTCTAAAAGCTTGTTTTTGTTAAAAAAAACTGCAAAAGGTAATTTACAAATTTAATAAAATCTATGTGTAAAATATGCATGTGTATCTGTGTATTATTTCTAATTTTTGGCACTCAATAGCAAGACTATGCAGGAGGTAGTCAAAGGCACGTCCATAAACTACCTGCATCTCATAAAAAAATGTTAAGGTAAAGCTGACACCGAGTGGTAGTTCGCGGCAGACGGTCATAATTTATTTTTGCCCAGCAGTAGTTATTTTGCCACATTAATGCAAGTTCATTTCCGTTTGCATATTTCACAATAAATTTTATTTTTTTCGTTCTATATTTTTTTCCATAGCCATTAACAGTGGTAGCATGATATCCATTAAAACCACTAAAACCAAATATAATATTATTATAGTATTGAGGAAACTGCTTCAACTGCTAAACTCGAAATTATTGAAAGTTAAAATTTATTGACTTCGTGGTAGCCTAACTTGGTGGCCTCTGTTTTCCTGACACATTTAGCCATTGGGTTGATCGACATAATACGGGGTTTGTCCAATAATTATATTTTGCCCGGGTGCACTCTTAGCACTAGTATTATACACATATTTTCGTAGCAATCAACAAAGTTTTGTGCCCTAATCATTGCACGTAGTTCAGTAATAGTACATTATGATATGAGTGCGGTAAGTTGAAAATTACAGCCGAGGCGATATTGCCAGCCCGAGCCGTAGGCGAGGGCTACAAGAAAGCAGAGGCTGTAATTTTCAAAGCGCACGTACGTCGAGGAAATAAATAAAACTCGGACTTTCTTCAAAGAATAAATCTTTATTCACTTGTTGAAGCAGTTATAAAAATTTTAACAATTTGTAAAATAATTAAATGCTTATTTTTTATCTCCCAAAGTCATTTTTATTCATAAAATGTTGACCACTTTACTGACATAAAAACTCTTTGCTAAGATTTAAAAAAGGTTCCGTTCGTTTTAGTGGGAGCATCTTGATAAACCGTACATTTTACATTACCATAACGCACGAGTGCGTAATGACATACATCATGATACTGAAATTGGTGAAATAAGAGACCCTTTACGAGCAAATGTGTTATAAAAATAATAATGAACGTAGTTTTGAACCAAACTAGTTCTTGTACCAACTTTCGTGCACACTTTATAGGTAGTGGAAAAACTTGGTTGGATCAAACTAATATTTTGCAGAACTGTGTGCCCAAAGTAAATGGTGCCCCTATTACCGGTATGCTGGACTACCCACGTCAGAAACTCATGCTAAGGGTTATATTAACGATATTATACGTGTAACAGTGTTAAGACTCCGTGCGCGCACTTATCTTATATAGAAGCATCCATGGACTTGCAAGAGTCACGGAAAAACAATCTAAGCAGTCTTTCTTTTTCTTGTCGTGTCGAACAGTGTGGTGAAAGGATTTTAAGTGCGCCTCAAGGAGATTCCTTTTGAGTACTTTATACCATTCTAGTAGCGCACTGCGGTTTCACCCGCGTATTTTTAAATCCCGGTATTCCCACGGGATAAAAAATATCCTGTGTTATTCCAGACTATAATATATCTCCGTACTAATTTTCACCATGATCTGTTCAGCTGTTCTGGAGATATAGGAGTAACAAACATCCATCTATCCATCCATACTTACAAACTATCGCATTTATATTATTAGTAGGATTTTAGAACTTTTTAGTTTCTACGACATTTCGGCATAGAAAGAAGAACTTCCTACTAATTCCTACTAATATTATAAACACGAAAGTTTGTAAGTATGGATGAATGGATGTTTTGATGATGATGGATGTTACTCTTTCACGCCGGAACGGCTGAACGGATCTACAGCACAGAGCCTAATTTTTATCCCGTTGGAATACCAGGATTTAAATCTGCGCAGGTAAAACCGTGGAACGCAACTAGTTTGTTATAATAAAACAAATGTATCCCAGTTATTTGATTAATTTCATCAATATATCAATTAAATTAGGTAAACTGGTTTCAGCTTAATTTATTTGTGATTTCACTTGTAGTATTTTGTTGATTAATTAAATCATGCATACATTTTACCCCAATCCACAAACAAGGGAGAGAGCGACGAAGTACAACATGTATTGCACCTGCCAAAGCTAATAATAATTATGATTTTAGGTTTTTGCATAAACGTTTATTCGGTTCATTACGTAACGAGGATCATATAAAAGAGCGATAGATACCAAGCCGAGTTTGTTGCCTGTTCTTCTCGGTGTTGGTCGCGTGGAACTGGCACTAGAGTCACCTAGTTTTAAGACGGTTCAAGATGGTTCTTGTGATTTTATTGAATAAACATATTTTGACTTTGACTTTGACATTTCTCTAAATGTAGGTTTTGATATACAAGGCCACCCAGAAAATTATGCGAAAAAAAGTTTTTATGAATGAAAGACTAGCCAGTTAAAATCTATTTAAAAAATATGATTATTTATAAGTAAAAATAGGCACTCCAATTTCAAATTTTCCCTCCACAATTTTTGCAAGCTTATTTAAATTATCGTGTCTCAGTGAAAAATGAATCTGCACCGGGAACATTATCGCGCTATGATTTTATACGATTTCAAGTGCCGCTTGAAACCAGAAGAATCGTACGAAAGACTTCAAATGGCTTTCTTTGATGAAGGCCCTTCTAAGGCAACCGTTTATCGTTGGTATAATGAATTTAGGCGCGGTCGACTAACTTTGAGGGATGAAGAATGAAGTGGTCGCCCTTCGACGGCTGTTACGGAAGAAAACGTGCTAGTAGTGAAAAATTTAATTCAAGACATTAGGCGAGTTACATACCAAGAGATTCAGCACATTGTGCAGATCGGATCAGGAAGCCTTCACAAGATTTTGCACGTGCATCTTTGCGTGAGGAGGATAGTTTCACGCTGGGTGCCGCACAACCTCACCGATGCTCAGAAACAGGCCCGGGTGGAATGGTGCCGTGATATGCTTAACAAATTTGAAGCAGGTTCGTCTCGGCGTGTTCATGACATCATTACAGGTGACGAGTCCTGGATATATCAATACGATCCAGAAACGAAGCGCCAGTCGACAGTTTGGGTTTTTCAAAACGAAGCAACGCCCACCAAAGTGAAGCGATCTAGAAGCGGGGGGAAAATTTTGATCGCAAGCTTTTTCAATTTGGCTGGCTGGTGTCAATTCCTTTACAAAACCAAAGAAGCATCAACGCCGAATGGTATATTAATAAATGCTTGCCAGAAGTTATCTCTGTTATGAGCAACAAGCGACCAAACACAGGGCTCCGTGGGCTACTGCTCCACCATGACAACGCGCCCGCGCACACCGCGCTCAAAACGAGGAACTTCCTGGACAGCACGCCGGTCAAACTCCTGGGTCACTCTCCTTGCAGCCCGGACCTAGCACCGTGTGACTTCTTTTTATTTCCAAAAATAAAAAATCTGCTCAAAGGGATACAATTTCCGTCGCCGGAAGATGCGCTGTCAGCGTTCGAGCCGGCCGTAAACGAGGTGTCTGCGGCGGACTGGAAAAAGTGTTTGGAAAATTGATTAAGACGCATGAAACTTTGTATAGATGATAGTGGAGAGTACTTTAAAAGATTTAATAAAAATATATTTGCCCATAGAACAATTTGTTTCTGTTTCGCAAAAGTTTCTGAGTGACCAACGTACAATTAAAATTGTCTGTAGTTTCGAAATAAATCATATCATATACTTATGTTGGTCTTTAGGTTTAACTATGTGCGTCGTTTTCGTTGTATTCACCACACGGCGGGTAGCGAGAGAGCAAAGTGAACGAAGATCAGAAGCAACTTCAGCGATTCGTATTTGTAAGGTTTCATGTATGTTTATTAATGCACAACTATCTAACCATACTTAAATCTCATCTTATTGGCATTTTTTGCATTAAATAAAGTGTAATAATATATTTAGAAGTATTACAAACACAAGAATTTGGGAGAATTAATAAGTAGTATATGTATCATACTAATAAAAGCGTAATAAAATAATTATGTAGAAGAAAAGATCTGCCTGGGCCCCAACGAGAATAGCACTTGTACCTACCTAAATACCTAATTATATTTTGTCTTATATTACTGCTTCAGTAAAGTTTAAATTTAATGCAAGTTGCAGACATCCGCTCATCATAACCAACACAAAAGATTACCAGGTAGGTATGTACAAATAAACCGCTTACCTGTACAAAATTGAAATGTAATGAGCGAAAATACACTACAACATATTTCTAAAGGGACTTAACGCAAAATCGTTCTGTATAATTTTCGTCTAATTCTCGTCAAATATTCTCATTCAGTTTAATATTTTGTTGAAATACTTTATTATCGTTGGTTGCTTTTCGGAATGTATTTATCAGTAAATTCATCATTTGAATGAGTGACTCTGTATGGTGTTTCATTAAAGCTTAAAACTGTATCATGTCCGCGCGCTATTTCAGTTTTACGGCTGAAATACACCAAAACCGTTTTTGTTGGCCGACGGCGGACAGAATTAATCGGACAGGTAGCTCGGACGTGCATGTGCTCGCACTGTTTCAACAAGTTCGCACTCGTCGGTTATTCGGTCGTCAACAGGCGTTTTCCGACGAAGATGGTTGTAGTGTATGCGCTGCCATACTTTTACAATTTGATCAACCGAAGTTTTGGTATTTTAGCCGTGAGGCTTACAGCTCAGTATTGGTGTTTGTGACTCGCACACATCGACGGTAGGCCAGTCATGCTAGCATAGAGCTTGCAGTATAAAAACATCAATAAAATAAAAACTTGAAAGGAGTTCTAACAGTTTCATTAATAATTGATTAAGTTTAAAAAAAAAGAAAATTTTCGTAGGGAAGTATAATAAGCAATATGTTTAACATTTTGTTTTTTTTTTTACTGGAGGTGGTTCTCCCTCAATGGGGAATAAACCCCCCACAGCTACCCGCTCCACGTGAAGTTGAGCTATAACAAGAAAGGAAAACAAAATAACAAGGGAGAAAACCTATTGTAAGGGTCCTTTTAATATCGTACAAATATCAAAGTTTTCACCTCTAATCCATAGATGTAAGTTATTTATTTAAAGATTCGAAATCATGACAGCTCATTAATAGATCAAGCACTTTTAAATTGTTGAATTATTTTATTTAAAAAAATCTTGATAGCTCATCTTTATACTTTCCGTTATTTTATTCACAAAAGCGCGTTGCATTCCAAATTTCAAAATTGTGAATGGAAATTATCGAGTTTAAGAATAACCTGAATAATCAAGCAGACAGCCGCAGCACCACAGATAAAAAATGTTCAAAAGAATCTATAACAAACACTCAAGTGCTGAAAAGAAAACAAAATAATCAATACAAGTGTGGACATGAAAAGTAGTTTTATAGTCAATTTTATATCCTGATTTAATAAATAAGGCAGACAAAAGGTAGACAATTTAAAGGTTTAGGTAGATTTGTTTTATTGCACATATATAAATCAAAATGTACCTACAGGCGAGCTTAGTCTTGGATACCATTTTCTACCAGCTAAGCTTTGGGTAATGAAAAGACATCTAATACGTATACTACATATTGCTTACGAAAAAACTTACCTAGTTTATACATAATAATTACTTATAGACGAATAATCAACTAACTTGTTTGGATCTTGCAATTGAATATCGTTATTAGCGTGCGTCGTACGCTTGATTGTTTAATTATGAAAGAAACGTTCACGACTCTACTCCCCATGCTTGGCTCGGCAAATCCACTGCACATCTCTTGGTATTAATTAAATAAATAGTGCTACAGGAATAAACTGAAAAACGAAAGCAGCTTGACAGCTTTGAACCCCAGTCACGGTAGATATCCGTTCGGATCTCTCGGTATCAAATAAGAACTCCAGATTCTTTGAGGACGTCGGAGGTATCTTCAAATCTCATTGCTGCTCTTAAAACACGATATGGATTTCTTCACCGTTTAAGAGCACTGGCATTACGCACAGAATTATATAGCTACAAAAACTCCATACGAATAAAGTACCTCATCATCATCAGCCTATAGAAGTCCACTGCTGGACAACGCCTCCCCTATGCAACCTATATACACCCCTATGCCCTATATCCTATACCTATAGTAAATATTCAAACTAGTGTAAATAGAACACATTTTAATCACATTATAAATTCCTATAGATCGCTGGAACTCCGTTACCAGTACGACCACGAGATCGATGGAATCCCAGTGCTGCATTACTCCGCGAACGAGTGGCTGTTCGCGAACAATGAGGGTTGCTTCTGCCTCAACGTAACTGAGGGCATCAGCCGTGATGATGGATGCCTCTTAGAGGGGGCAATGGAGCTATTCACTTGTGTCGGTTAGTGAAATGCTCCTTGACATACATTGTTATGAGACGACCTCAGTGGCGCAGCGGGCAGGAGTCCGCCTACGACGCAAGAGGTTGCGGGTTCGATTCCCGCCTCGGAAAAAAATTGTGTACGATCTGCCGATATTTGTTCCGTTAGTCTGGGTGTTTATGTATAATAAAAAAATATCTATCTATGTAAGTATATAATGTATTAAATATATCAGTCATCTAGTACCCATAACACAAGCTTTGAGTAGCTTACTTATTATAAATTAATAACCTTCGTGGCCCTAAGAATAAAAAAAAGTAATTCTCAGTGAATACTGAGAATTTATAACTGCTTTACGACCCAGGTATGGTAGATATCCCCGAAGATCTCTTAGTATCAAGTATCCCTAGAATCTTTGATGACGTCTAGGGAGGAGTAGTCAGAGGTGCGTCCAAACGGCAAATGTAATATTTGCCACACACTCGCATTTTGCAGTTGGGACTCCATACGTGACAGGTTGCAAGCCCATCGCCACTGTTAGAATAATAACTGGTTTCCTCACGATGTCTTCCTCTTTTTGACTATCAGGAAATCGGGGGGAAACAGCAAGTAAATAGGCACGTACCTATTGTTCTTATTTTGATAAGGTTGCTTTTTTGTATATTTGTAATTTATGGGCTTTTTAATGCCCAATGCCATTATTATAAACAGCTTCCAATTAAATAAGGATCCAGTATCATAATATGATTTTATGAATTTAATGCCCAATTTTGTAATATGAATTTAATGCCCAATGCCATTATTATAAACAGCTTCCAATTAAATAAGCATCCAGTATCATAATATATTATTGTATATATTATATATTATAAGAGTAATTAATTTTCGTTCGTCGTTACCTTTTCAAACAGATTCAAGCAAACACAAACACGATGTACGTTAATTCATAATATTCTAAATAAATAATAATTAAAAACAAATAATAGGCATTAACACCCGGGATACCAGATACCAAATACCGGGATATCACAAAGCACTCCCTGTAAAACAAAACAAATAGCAACGCTCCTTTGTATTCTCGACTTAGCTTTCCACGTACTCTGGGCGCCTTTTATCAACTCAAAGTAAGGCAAAGTTAATATTTTTGTCCGTCAGATTAGAATATTTCCAACTTTTTTGCTTTGAATAAGTCTACAGTAGAAACAGTTGTATTTTATCCGAGCTCAACTAACGCTGTTAATTTTATTACTCAAATTTTTGTAGTCTGGGTTACTGGTGAGACTGATGAATCGATGATTTTAAAGAGTAAGAAGTATGTATTGTGAAACGACGAAAATAGATTTTGAAGTGGGTAATTTTTTACTCCTTTTTTGAGGATAAGATATCTGAAAGTAGGAACTCATAAACACCTTCGGACAATGTCAAAGTCAAAATCAAAATGTATTTATTCAATAAAGTCTCAAGGGGATTCGTTTTCTGTCATCTATCGAAGCAACATAGCATTTTCATTTTAACTGTTTTTCTAGTGTTATTTTGAGTTGTGTTGTGTAATTTTGGTGGTATTTTAACCAACATTACTTGTGGTCTTAGCACAAAGTGTAAGCATTTGAAATGAAAGTGTATTATGTGATATCGTGATTTGACCGAAAATGTTTCAAATGTTTTGAAGAAACTGCCACCATTTTCTTCAAAACAATTGACTAACTCGACTTTCGACTGACGTGACTAGAAACTTATCAAAGAGCATATAATCTCTATCACTTGACACTGGCAAGATTGTCTATAGACAGGAGCCATAAAAAAAAAAGTCTAAAGGATCACTAAAACGTCTTAAAACTGTGCCAGTTCCACGCGAATAAAGTCTAGAAGAACAGGCAAGAAACTCACGGCTTGATTTCTAGTCCTCATTTATTTATTGGATCCTTGTTACAAATATAATAATAATATATACAAAGTTATTCATTTATCAGAAAATTACAATTAACAGGTACTTACAATTATTTACAAAATGTACAAAATATCTAAATGTACAAGTTACCCGTGATTAAAAAGTATGTCCATTTCCTCTATGTCCTCTCCCGACCCCCTAGACTGATCACTGATCTGGTAATGGACAAGTAGGTACCTACCTACGCAAAAAACCCCATCGACACACAGACAGAGACAGATAAAATAAATTCGGGTGAATTTTACTATTTCCATTACGAATATAAGGTTTCACAAGCAGCTTAAAATTGTGTACACAGAGGTAGGTATACAAAATAACCACATCAAACGAAATAATTAATAAATGGAAAACATACTGTGTATCGAAATTCTATGTACTTTCGAATTTAAGCCGATGCTCGACACTATACGACCTCTGTGGCGCAGCGGGCGAGAGCCTGCCTGCGACGCAAGAGGTTGCGGGTTCGATTCCCGCCGTGGAACAAATTTGTGTACGATCTGCAGAAATTTGTTCTGATGGTCTGGGTGTTTTCTATGTATAATAAAAAATATCTATCTATGTAAGTATATAATGTATTAAATATATCAGTTATCTAGTACCCATAACACAAGCTTTGAATAGCTTACTTTGGGGCTAGATAGTGCTGTGTGGATTGTCCAGCATTATTTATTTATTTATTTATTTATTTATACCTATAAAAGCATGCTGGACAAAATTATTTCAATTATTCGTTTCCATAACCGTACATAGGTAAAGGCAACACATTTATTAATTTGAGTCAGATCTGACGAGTAGTTTTTGGGTAATGAGTGTAAAATATCTCAATAAATTTTCTACCTTATTTAGATTTTTTATTACTTTAGATTATTTCACATTGTGTTATCTATCTGATGATATTATATATCGACTAGTACAAAGAATTGTATGGTATGGTTATTTAGGATTGGATGATGTAAATAAATAAATATTGGTGGCCACTCCACACATGACTATCTCGCCCCAAACTAAGCCAAAGCTTGTGATATGGGAAGCAGATAACTGATATTACTACTTACCTATATACTTTTTAATACATACTTTTAATATTATGTAACACCCAGACACAGAACAAACATCTATGTTTATCACACATATGTTTGTTCATGGTGGGAATCGAACCCACGGCCTACGGCACAGAAGTCAGAGCTACTACCAACTGATTTGTGAAGACTGTCAATGTAAGCAGGGCGCAGACGTGTCAATAATGTGCTTGAAAACCAACAAGGGATTTCATTAATCGTAAGTGACACATCTACAAAATAATAATGTACCTATGTATCAATTTGTTCAGGCAACACAATATTAAAACAACAAAGCAAAGAAATACGTATACGTATAAAATTAATTTATTAACAACAAGCATCGGCCTCGGAGGAATTACCTTTCGGCCAAATCTCTGCATCCATAAAGATAGAAAGACTAATAAAATTTAATGGCCTTCCATTATTGTAGTGATATGTATTTGTCCTGTCACTTGTTAGTTTCGGAACGGTGTGGTGAAAGTATTTTAGCTTTCAATTATGAGTATGACGTAAACTACAGGTAAGCCGTATAGCTTAGAAAGTTTCTCATACTCATGATAATGTAACATAGCGAATTCTTTATGCTTTATGATGGAATTTTCCACTTACCATAGAGCTTCAATGGCTTTGAAAAAAGAAATATTATAATAATAACTAGATATGTATACCTACTATACTGTGAAAACCAAAGTCAAAAGACATATGTTATAATATTATAATTACGATATACATATTATTGTATTACTTAGAGGTACTTTACAAGCGCATTGTTGTAAAACAAACATGTGCTTGACTCGGACACGATTAATTTTGAAGCAATTCTCTCATGCTATTGGGACACAAAGATTTATTTCAACATGAAAAATGTGACGTGAAAAAAAATACGTAGGTTCACCCATAAAATCTATAGGGATTTCAAAGGAGGAGTAACATCAACGCGACCGGGATGCACCAAATTAATCTTTAGCAATTTTATTTAGTAACCACCCCGATATCAGCTCGCAACTGCGCTGCTATTTGTGATAGCAATCGTGATAATAACGCAGAGAGAAGTCCAATAACTCCTCTTTGCAAATCAAACAAATTCTTAAAGATAAACAAACATGCTATGATGGGTTTCTTTGGACAATTTATTTTAATTACTATGCACATTTAATTTTATGTGAATCAAGCACTGACCTCAATAATTAAGACGTGAATAATACATGTACCTACATAAATTTTGCACACCTCTGAATGGTAAAAATATGTGAATCTTAAAACTACTGACATCCGTCTTTTTATCTGTACCATGTTTTTATGCAAAACTGAATTGTTTGTTTGGTTGGTAAATGAACGAAACTCAAACATTTATTACAACCATGTTGAATGTATAAAATGTTTCATGTTCTATCAAAAACATTACATTTTTTTACAGTACACACTGTTTTAAAATACCGCAATCCCGGGAATTGCATCGATAATATGCAGTTATAAATTCTAATTACTTAGGTACACAATAGGTAGGATGCAGATCCTTCTACATAATGCCAAAAAATGGCAGTACAAGGACATAAAAGCGAGTAGTGGTGATGGCCATATGCGTATCCGAGAGTAGCACCAGTAGCGATGTCATACCAATCTGTTTAGGTTAACCCCCTTCATACCTTATAAGGTATGCCTTATGGGGGATGCCTATTTCCAGGATTGTTCTTATTCAGGTTGACGATGACTAGGAAAAAATATGATCACGTACTAGTTGCGCCCCGCGGTTTCATCCGCGCGGATTTAAATCCCGGTATTCCCGCGGGATAAAAAGTAGCCTATGTGTTATTCCAGACTATAATCTATCTCTCTGCCAAGTTTCATTTAGATCCGTTCAGCCGTTCCGGCGTGAAAGAGTAACAAACATCTATCCATCCATACAAACATTCACGTTTATTATTAGTAGGATTATATTCGTCCGTATAACCAGCAGCTAGCCAGCAGCGGTCCATACACGAAAAACGAAGTCGAAAAATGAGAATAACGATTTTACGTCATTCATTGTCAGGCTCAACAGTGTGCGTGCCGGTGAAATACTTGGCAAAAAATATACAAATTTTTTGATCGATTGACGGCCAATTTTCCTTGACTTATTTAATATTTTTGCGCGCAAGCAGACTTTTCATATAGAATAATGTGAATATTTGTACCTACTAATCAAATTATATTGTATTGAATCAAGATAATAGCTGATGGAACAAGCAGGTGGCCCACCTGATATTAAGTGGTAGCCATCACAAAGCATTACCTTATACGCTTATTACCCTATACGCACGATAGGAACGCGCCCTAAGATGCACTGCCCTCCGTCCATCATCTTGAGGCATACAGACGGTAAGCCACAGTGCCTGCCTACACCGGCAACCAAACTCTTCAAACCTAATAATTCTTAAACACACATTTGTTCCTAACCCTGTAGGTAACATTCATCGTCGTTTTGGTTCACTTCTACAAAAATATTGACGGCGCGAATAAAAGACATTTTTATTTGATTTGATTAATTTGATTGACCCCCACAACCCACAAGAGGTTTTTATAGATAGGTAACAATATTGATACTACAGTACTAGTTTGAAAACAAAGTAAAACTTTTTACGCGTTGTCTTGAGAACTTCCTCCTGGTTTTTTTGTCGGTTAAAAAAACTTAAGTCATCGCCAGTCATCGCCATACAAATAACCGAAGCAGCACAGAAGCAGTCACATTTCACCACCCTGACAACGTCGAAGTTTGACGTCCAACGTGAACTTTTACACAATCTGTACGTAAACGGATTTAGGACCCTTTTAACCTCATCCCACAGTCACTGCCCAACTACTCTTGGGGGAAGTCACCGCAGCTACGGGGGCAGATCCTCAGGAAATATTATGAAGGACTAAATTACAGTGCAATATCCCAGCCATGCTTTCGTAGGATGGTTTGGTCAAAGATAAATTAAAAGATAGATTATATTTATAGCCATCCGAAATTTGGTGACGTCACTTTGTCGTCCCTTGCTATCGCCTCGTCTCGGTCTGGAAAAGCTAAAAAATATGAAAAAGTCAACTTTTTTGCAATTTATATAAAACTAGCTGATCCCGCGGCTTTGCTCGCGCTCGTTTACTTTGAAAATATCATACAAACTTTCATCCCCTATTTTATCCCCTTGGGGGTAGAATTGATCAAAATCCTTTCATAGCGGATGCCTACGTCATAACATCTACCTGCATGCTAAATTTCAGCCCGATCCGTCCAGTGGTTTGGGCTGTGCGTTGATAGATCACTATGTCAGTCAGTCAGTCAGTCAGTCACCTTTGAGTTATATATATTTAGAAAGATAGAAGATATATATATTTAGATATATAGATTACCTACCTACCTACCTCTCGTTAATACCAACTAACTCGTTTATACACGAAATGGACTTGGCACACTTTTAATAAAAAAATAAGATAGGAAAACTACGATTGTGTGTTGTCTGTAAGTTTTTGATTGATTTTAATTAAAAAATTAAGAAAATTCATTATACTAAAAGAGAGGACATAAACCTAACTCATGATCTAATTCGTGAATGTATTTTTTTTTCTTGTAACAAAGAGTTCTTGGTTGCATGGGTATGTTTGATTACGTTGACGTAAAATATCTAAAAGAATCATTATTATTGTTGCTGTTCGTTTGGATTCAGGCTTCTTCACTTACTAATGCTCAGCTAGTGACCCAGTAGGTAACATCATCTGTGTGAGGCCTGAATCTGACATTGAAATAAATGTATTTGTCTCGTGTTTTGCTGTTACTAACATCAGTTTCTATTTGTGTGTGTACTAAAAAATTGGATTACCTATGATCTGAATTGAATGAATTGAATTACTTACTTCTATTCAAAAACTGGAGCATTTAATACTTTATCAGTTGTTTTTTTCCGGGAAAATACTTTTCATCTCCTGTAACAAGTCTTAAATTTACGGAATTTGCGACGATTTGTATATTTACGATAGCCTAATACCACCCTTACTTAACCACTAGGTCAATGGTTAGAAATTCTCTCGCTCTTGAATTCGTATATTATTACTATTTCCGATTCCAAACGAATAAAGCCACACGAAATCCAATGAACGAAAGAAAGCAGTGAAACATGACAATCTGAAATGCTGTAAACTTTCTAATAAAATTTAAATTTCCATATTCATTTCCATTTATTGGAATCGTCGCTGAGAATAATTGCTTCCTCACTTTCAGCTCATATACGAGGACAGTTTGTAAAAGAGGAACAAATAAATGAACATAAAAACGTCAAGCTTATGACGAGTTTCTTCTGTTTATTACCCGAGGGTGTATCGAAATACATAAACAGTTTTATCTGCTCTCATATATGTATAAGAAATCATTATTTATGTGGATTTATTTCTAAAATTGGTGACAAAACATAAATTCAAGAGTAAATTCATTTTAAGATTAGTAGAGCTCTTTGTGAAGGGCTCGGCCGGGGAAGTACTACCACCACGCCTTTTTCTGCCGCCAAGCAGCGTTGCTGTGTTTCGGTTTGAAAAGTGTGGTCGCCGGTTTAATTACAGGCACATGAGGCATAACATCAGTATGCCTCAAGTTGATGGACGCAGGGCAGTGCATCGTAGCTATCGTGCGTGACTAACGAGGCAATGCTTTGAGGTGATGGTTACCACCTAACATCAGGTGGGCCATCTGCTTGTTCCATCAGCTGGTTGTATAGAAAAACATAGACGATCCACATTATGTTGTAGTTGGTAGTCGATTATAGCCAATTGCTGCTGCTTGCTAGAATACTCACTGATTTCTTTAATATGTTTTTCTTCACCGTTTCAAAGCATTTCGAACATAAATCTACCAAAGTAAAAAATCTGTAGGTACAAATATCTGTACATGCACGACCTTGATCAGAAGGCGGTGTGAAACAAAGGTTGAAATAACATTTTAGAACACTTTTTTAAATTTACATAAAAACTTTTTCAATAGTTACGGCGTGTTTGAATTATCATTTAAACTTTCACATACAAAATATATGTTATTATGATTGTTATAACATATAGAAACAGAGCGACCTGCTGTTTTGGTTGCATTATCTTGATTGACGTATGACTAACATTTAGGTACTTAGCATATTCGGCAGAGTAAGCTTCATTAGGTAACTAACAGAGGCCACCGCCTCACCTATTGACCCGGCGATCATATCGAATGTTAGTGTTTACACACCGCCAGAGAAACGCAACTTTAGGACCGATATCTCGTATTATCTTTATTTGACGCATCCGATGGCACTGATTCGGATCAGTTGAGGTATCACTAGATCGTTCGCATCGGTCTACAGATAGCTCAGTTACTTCAAATTGTATATTTTGGATAATTTGTAAAAACTTGTATAGTACGGCCGGCGGATCTAGACCGGTCTGAAGTTGCGCTTTCGGAAATTGTGCGCAGGTACAGGCGAGACAAAAATAGTTTAAACATTTGAAAAATAGTCTAAAATCTACCACATACCTATCTCAAAGTGACACCCCGCGCACCCGGCGTCTTACCACCTATTCGACCCTAAAAGTGACTACTGCGCAGCGTTCCGAACGAACTTAACGCCGGTCTAGATCCGCCGGCCGTATTGTACTTATTGTAATTTTCTTTAATTAAGCAGGCGTAATGTATAAAGTTAGTAAATTTTATTTATTACATGATGTCGGTCCTTCGGGTGGAAGAGCTTCGTCGTCTTAGAACTTGGTTCGCGGTTGCCTTTCGAGAGCCTTTATACACCAGCGATTGCCAGTTCTTCGAGCCTCTGCAATTTGCCTATTGAAACTTTAACTAAAGAACCTTATGCTATGTGTAACCGACAACTTTATAGGAGTAAGCATTGATATAGGCGATGATTACCGCTAAAAATTAGGTGGGTCTTGTTTGTTACATCAGCTGAGGTAATTATAATAAAAAATTACAAAATGATATGTTTGGACGTACTCTGACTACGCCCTCAGACGTTTTACAGATAACTATGTAGTAAGTACAACTCTTACATGTTGTGTGTTAAACGAATTCAATTTTTGTTGAATATGAAGTACAATTTAATAATTTGGTATCCATCTGTACCTAGCTACCTACTAGAGAGTGAATAGCGTTGAACCTTGCTCTAGAGAGTGAGTTACAAACTTGTTTTTGAACGCAAGGGTCTCTGTGAGATTATGTTAAATTGTGATACGCTAGAATAATTAAGGTTAGTTTTAGGTCAGGTTAGATTTTAGAGGAACACTAACTGTCATACAGGGTGTAGTTTAAAATGTGCAAACTATTTCATGGACGTGTTCACCTGGGCTAACAGATTAAAATGATAAAGCAAGCCCCTATCCACGTAAACCTTGCTTACAATGTTATCTAGAAATTTATTATTGAAACTCTTATTGTATTAAACCATCCTTAAGCATTATGGTAGAATAAAATTACAACCGACATACAGTAATATGTCTTAGATCTCATTCGTCCATGATATCACATTTTAAAGTCTTATTTTGGATGGTTTTATGCAATTATACAACATAGATCGAAAATTTTAATGTGGTGAGGTCGGCGGTCAAAGTATATATTTGATGTTAATACTATTTAAACGCTATCGCTCATACTTTGTAAACATTGGGATGAATAACAGTTGGGTTTAAGTTTAAAAACTTACTTTTACCGTCACTGTTTTCGCAAAACATAAGTACTCAGGTACATTCAATTGTTTTAGATATCATTTCAGTTTCTAGTTTAATTGTTTTAAAATTAACGATACATACCTACCTACTACGTCTCGTATAACATATTTATAGCAATTTGAGAATTAAGACACATAAATGAGGTCAAAAAAACTGACCTTTTAGTACGACAATATTTATTAGATGTTTTAGAAACCGGTCACTACAGAAACATGTGGTTTTATGTAAATGATGTGTGGTCTCAATGTGTTTTGGATTCAAAGTTCAAACACTCTGATATTTATATGATAGGTTTAAATTAGATATTTTCGTGCGTTCCAATAATTAAACACAGTAAAATACAAAAAATGTTGAGAATCGATGGTGTTACGATGAGATGACGCCTGCCAAGGTGAGCATCGCCGTATCCTCACGGCCGCCACCAACACAAGTCGCAAGCGTCGCCGCAGACAAACTACTAACTAGCAAACAAGCCACTTATTCTGAAAAAAAAAACACTGTTCTAAAATGCAAAGCAGCTAGCCAATTAAAATTACAGGTAAAATACGGGTGACAGATTAGAGCCGGCTCTTGGCGAGAAGGTAAAATGCGTAAAAAGGCGCGGCGTGCGCCGAGACAGCCAAACGCACGCTGCCATGATCCACGTCGCGTGGTGGACGTTCGCGCTACTTGCCGCCGCACAGGCGCGCATCTATTCACGTTGCGAACTCGCGCGCGATCTGGAAGCTCTAGGCGTGAGGCAAGATCATATATCTACCTGGGTATGCATCGCGTATCACGAGTCGCGCTTGGACACTGCTGCCAGGAACCACTATAGTGGGGACCACGGGATCTTCCAGATTAGCGAGCTGTACTGGTGCGGTGGAGGCAAGGTGTGTGGACTGTCCTGCGACGCTCTCCGCGACGACAACATCGCTGACGACCTGCAGTGCGCGCGCCAGGTGCACGAGGAACACACGCGCCTGCAGGGCGACGGCTTCCTCGCCTGGGTCGTCTACCCCCAACACTGCAAAGGCAACACCAAGAAGTATCTTGCAGAGTGTAACTTGAGGGGTAGATACGACCAAACCATTAATGCGTACTCCTTTCCGGCTGATGAAGGTTTTACGGTTGTCACTAACAGAAATTACCAACGCACAGGCAACGTTTTCCCTTCTTTTCTGGCAGTCAGCTCAATTTTCCTAGAAAGGTTCGGAAAAGCCCTCAATTACAATAAAGACAAAGGCGTTGATTGGTACAATTACAAATACGATCTGATCGATGAACTGAAACTACCTGTTTTGGAACAAAAAGTGCAAAAAGTTAACGAAGTGACTATTCCTGAATTGATAAGAGAAGTTGATTCAGTTACTCCTGATCCTGTCAACAACACTACTACGACCACTTCTACAACAGCTTACATACCTCCCGTCAAGCCCTGGAGGTTTATAGAGACGAATCAGTTCCGTAAAAAACATACGAGTACACCACTGGACACCACGACAGAGAAAACAACCGTGACGAATAAGGACAAAACGGCATTTGAAAAAATCACAGTAAGCTTAAAATATAGCCCCCGTGCGACGGAATCGACTACACATGAATCAGTGACCGTGACCCCAAGTGTATCACCGAAGGTAAAGAGCACGGCTTCATATAAATCAACAGCGGCTCTGACAACACCGGTGACCACATCAAACATTGCATATAAGTTTCCTACGTCTACAACATCGTATACATCAAAGACTACGTCACCGACGCCACTGATATCGACGACGTTGTCGTGGTGGCAGAGAGCTAGGCTGACCACACCCCAGTCTACAGTTTCAACTACTGCACCGTTCACGACTTCAACTACCGTTAAGCCTAAATACACCTTTGCCAATCTCAACACTAACACGCTTCCAAAATACACTTTGAAATATACATCACGTTCGAACACCCTCCCAACTGATACACCACTGAAGACTTCTACCACCACCGCCAAGTCTTGGTATGCCTTCACTAATAGCACCACTTACCGCCCCCCAACGAGCACTGTGAAATACAGTGAACCTTTTACATCTCGTTCGAGCACCCCGCCAATGGTGTCACCATTCACCATTGCAACCACTACCGCCAAACCTTGGTTCACCTTTGCTAATAGCAACACCTACCAGCTCCCAACGACCACTGTAAAATATACTCAGCATTACACACCTCGTCCGAGCACTCCACCAACTGCTTCACCATTCACGACTTCAACCACTATTACCAAACCTAGGTATACTTTCGCCAATCGCAACACTAACTGGCTCCAATCAACTACCGTGAAAAACACTCAAGCTCACATATCCAGTTTCACCCCAAAAATAACTCCTTCGACTTCGACAGAGTCGGCGCAGAGGACGAGCAGAAGCACGCAATCCATTTGGGATCACTACTTGAATCCGACAAAAGCCCCAAAATATAAACCTATCGACTTCTCGAATATTGACAGCATACACAATATAAAAATATTCGCTGGCGGTACCACCACTGTTATCCCTACAAAAATAAGAAAAGAAAGCCCAGTATAATAACGAGATTAAGTAACGCGCATGTGCTATCGATTTATATTTTAAGCTGCACAAAAGTTTCAATTATATAGATTAGGTTATAAAATGAATTTTTAATTCTTTAAGTCGTAGTTCTGTCACGAAAAGTAGTTTTTAATTATTTTGGTTGGATTCATTAAATTAAAACCAGTTTTAATTTAGACGAAGCGCGCTTTTTTATAGAGATTTAGGTTGTATATATAAGATTTATGCACTTGCTTTCCGAACTTTACAACTAATTAGACAAATGAACTAACAAGCTCCCTAACTACTAACCCTGCCCTCGACAGCTACTGTCAGGTATAAAACCGAGCAAAACATTTCTTCTTCGTTATTAAATAATAGAGCAAGTGATTTTAGTGAGTAATAATGAAAATTGTGTTATTTTTAGTCAAAAAGCATTTAATTTTACTTTAAATAAATATTTTAGCATAATACGTGACTTGTTTGTTTTATTTGTGTTTACATATTTTTTGTGTTTATTTTTGTATCCAATAAAAACATCATCATAGCATCTATGTTTGTGTAATATTATTGGTAGTTTTTTTTATTACATTTAGACAAAACATTTTGACCGCAATGAATAATATTGTAAGTATGTATTAACAAAAACAAAAAAAATTAAGTATTGTATCTGCTAACTGGTTCCCCTAGTACTTTTTTTGGCTTACTTTGGGGCTAGATAGTGCTGTGTGGAATGTCCACCAATATTTATTATTATTTATTTATTAATCTCACCTGATGTTAAGTGATGATGCGGTCTACGATGTGGCACGTTTACCTAGAAAATACCTGTTCACTCTTCTCTTGAAAGCATCCAAATTAAAGGTATATTATTGAGTAGGTATTTATATTATTATATAAGCTACTCTCTTTGATCTACACGGTACTACGTCTAAAGGTCATCTGGAAGAAAATGCTAATTAGCATTGAGCTCGCCTATTCACTTCTTATCGCTTTTGTTTCTTTTCTATTTAAAAAACGTCATTCCATTCTTACTTACTAATCTAAATATTAGAAAAGGAGGAAACATTTGGAGAAAATTTCTTCTTTCCGTAGGAAGGTCTATTATTGTTTTTTGTACTTGTACTGTACATGCATAAAATCGCATTTTTTTATCTTGATTGCAAAATTAGCTAGGAAAGCTTCGTTAAAGCAAGTAAAACCGTTAAGAGTTTCCCCGTTGACCTCCTTATCGGACTAGACAAAAATTTCTATCTTCTTTCTCTTTCATTCGATGTTTTTAAATGGCGTAATAAGATGGCTAATCATCTTTCCTACTTAGACGATGTTTCAAATGATTATGAATAATTTTGATTACGTAATAAGTTAATATAGCTGTATGTTCTGCTAATATTTGTTCCGAGTCTAGTCGATATACTGGCAGCGACAAAATTTTATTTTCGATTTTTCGATGTATGTAGGTATATTATTACCTATAATTAATCAATTTTTTTTTATGTTATACATTTATTCAAGACCTTATGTGTATTATTTCTTTTTGTGTTGTTTTGTTAATCTTAATTTCATTTTTTCTTAGTATAATTAGTATATTTGGCCGTAAGCCGTTCTAATTATTTTGAATAAATAAATTATTTCATTACTTTCTCTGAGCTTAGCGAAGAAACTAAGGTGTCCGTTTAAACAATGTCTTCATACACAAGCTTAAAAGGCTTCGGAGAGAGCAATACGTTAAAGAATCAGAAATTAATGCACAGTATGATTTATTTGTGCAATAAAGAATGCTCGATATTCCCCTATCTAAAGACAAAGACCCGTCGGTCTTCAAATAATGAAAGTGTGGTTTAGAAATATTACAACCCCTGCGCTGCAGTATGCTCGCTGTGTTTTAAGACACCTTATTTTAATGAGTTATTGTAGTGAGCGGTATTACCCGACACGATCGCCATTACCCCTGCTTCCCCTAATAATATGGTATTCTCCGTAAAATGAATTAATTCTGAGTATATCGATGTCATCTTTTAAAATTGTAGGTATTGAACCAAGGTGAGCGGCGTTTTAGGACCAGTAGGTATGATTATTTAGAGACACTGTTTTAACTAACGGTATTTTACGCAATAATAATTAATATTTATAATTTTTAGTAATAATTTTACGGTAATATTGGCAAGCGTTCGCATAGTCTTCTTATCCTATTAAGTAGAGAGCCTCCCCCTTTTTTGAAGTCGGTAAAATATGTCTCTCTCCGAAAGAGGTTCAGCTTATGACTGTTTCATGATCCGATAAAGAAAACTACAACACATTTCTTCAGAACATGTAAAAAATGAAGAACATCTTCAGAATGGAAAAGAGCTTTATTTATGTCGTTATTTTCATCCAAGTTGGATTCTTCAATTGTCCTCTCTTGAAATTCAACTTTACCTACTATTATACTCAGTGTATAGCAAAATTTTAATTTTGATAAAATGTTAATGTAAAATGCAATTTGGATATGGCAATGTGCACAACATTGCCATATCCAAATTGCATCCATAGCTTTTCATTTAATTAGCACGGCTGCCACAGGGCGTCCACTTACACAAATTAATAAATACATACACCAAAAATACACATAAGCTGTCAAATATAATAAATTATTATAAATACATATTTGGTAAATCTACGTATCTACAGTTACAATCATCAAATCCCTTATCTAGATTTATAAACTATTTTACACGATAGCAAAATTTAAGGATATAACTATCATTTCTTAACCAGAGGGCCGACCGCCACCATCGAAATTGATCTGTCAATATTAGCATTTGTGAAAACTTTCTTGAAAACTTTACTGGCTTGTATAAGTTGACCTCTAACACACATATGCGAAGATTAGCTGACATGGTTTTGTTGTCTTTGGACATTTTAAACTTTTTTGTCGTTCTATAAACTTTTTTTTCGATAATTTTCGATTTTCTCTATCAAAGTGT
This sequence comes from Plemyria rubiginata, assembly GCA_963576535.1. Lineage (NCBI taxonomy): Eukaryota > Metazoa > Arthropoda > Insecta > Lepidoptera > Geometridae > Plemyria > Plemyria rubiginata. The sequence goes on from OY754905.1 coordinate 3,352,349, forward strand.
AGAAGACTTACATATGACTCCCTCCGCGCGCGTTTACACATGGCTAAGCTCAGTTCACTAAATTTAGACAGTAGCATTTTCGCTCTAGATTTGTATACTAACAGTCGGTTTCGAAAAGCTTGATCAAAACTAATCGGTCGTCAAGTCACTTGTTATTTCAGCTTTTACTTCAAGTTGGATAGAGATAGCAAGCGACTTGACAGGCGATAAATGTTGATCGAGTTTTCAGGAACCGAGGGTAAGTTAATTATCTTGCTAATTAACTTAGTGTATACCTATATCTGATGAATTTCGAAGTGAAGGTCAAAGCAAAAAGATATTTATTCAATAAAATCACAAGGATCACTTGAAAACGTCTCAAAGCTAGGTGACTCCAGGCGCCCGCGCCCCTTCCACGCAACCAAAGCCTAGAAGAACAGCCAAAAAAGTTAGGGCTTGTTTTTTTATACAATTAGCTGATGGAACAAGCAGATGGCTCACCTGATGTTAAGTGGTTACCATCAGCTATTACAAAGCATTGCCCGTAAGTCACGCACGACAGGAACTTGCCTTACGATGCACTGCCCTGCGTCCATCATCTTGAGGCATACAGATGTAAAGCCTGATGTGCCTGTAATTACTCTATAAACCAAAATATGGCAACGCTACTTGGCGGCAAAAAAAGGCGTGGTGGTAATATTTCCCCGGACGAGCCCTTCACAAAAAAAGAGTTCTACTACTCTTTTGTATGATCCTTTAACCACGTACTTTTATAATTAACTAGTTGCGTCCCGCGGTTTCACCCGCGCAGATTTAAATCCCGGTATTCCCACGGGATAAAAAGTAGCCTACTTATGTGCTATTCCAGACTATAATATAACTCTCTGCCAAGTTTCATCCAGATCCGTTAAGCCATCCTGGAGTTATAGATTACAAACATCCATCCATACTCACAAACTTTCGCATTTATAATGCCTATTAGTAGGATGTAGCTAGGTATCTAAACCTTAGATATCTGTTAGATTCTAAAGTATGGCATGTTTCCATAATTGTGTTATTGTAAGTATAGGTAACTAGCGGCCTGTCCCAGCTTCGCATGGGTGGACATAATTTTTTTCAACATTTTAGCATAAACTTAGACTCCCGCGCTTCGTAACACACGAAGGTGAAAATACACGTGCCAGTAAAATGGTACAGTAGCGAGATTGCATGTTACAGGCATGCAGGATTTACGGGCACATTGTGGAAACATTTGCAAGTTAACTCGTCAGGTTAGGTATCGCGACGGTCACACATGCCGGTTTCGTAGCCCCCCGCGTCCCCTCGCTTACGTGGCATGCCAACACGTCAGGTACTGGCATGCCTGTACTTGTCGCGACGTTCACACATGCCGGCTTCGTAGCCCCTCCCCCCGAGTCCCCTCCGTCACGTGGATGCCAGTAGCTGACCTAAAATAGAATGTTGCGCTAACTACTTGCATGCCAGGTAAAGGCATGCCAATTAGCGTATGTGTCTGTAGCTTGCATGCAAGTGTGCCAGCTACGGACATATACACATGCCCGTAGCTGGCACACCATTGTGCCCACGCTGAGTGAGAACTCGCCTAGCTTTCGCGCTTTCTAAAGCGCGCTAAAGTTTTTAATTTCGTAATATCTTTTGAATGGAATGTCCGATTTAAAAAATTCAAGAAGTAGTCGATAGGTATTGGAACAGCCTTGCATACAAAATAATTTATTTGGATAAGGACTAATATAAAGGATAACATGGTCTGTTTTTGGTCGGCATTTTTATCAACATTTTAAATACAGAAAAGTTGTTGTAGTAACATAACTACAATAGTTAGATATATGTTATTGCTGACTTAATTGTAGATAATGATGTGTTCTTTAATATTGTGGAACATTTTTTTGTTCTAACGTCTATAGTTTCCGCAGCGCATGCGGTGAAAGATATTTTATATTACACCTCGGGTTACATTTTTTAAGTTTTAGTAGGGATCCCTAGTTTTTTTCAGTAATAGATGTAGCCTATGTAACTCAAGGATAATTTAACTTTCTAATGGTGAAAGAATTTTTGAAATCGGACCAGTAGTTTTTGAGCCTATTCGAAACATACATACAAAGTTTTCCTCTTTATAATATTAGTGTACATAAATAGCTCTCTCATATCCGTAAAATGTAAAATCTCGCCTTAGTTTTGGGTGGCGTGTAATTATACTACCATCCCTTACCTACTACTAGTGAAACGTCATTAAATTGCAGAAAATAATATTATCGACACTCCCTACGTATTGTCGCGTAACTGCCAGATACACACTTATTATATATACGTTTGATGCATTTTTGGCATCTACACATTATTATCTATTTGGGTAAACTATTACCTAATAACTCGAACTGACTGTCTTGAGCTGCACCTACAGCTTTAAATAAATATATATAAATAAATAATGCTGGACAATCCACACAGCACTATCTAGCCCCAAAGTAAGCTATTCAAAGCTTGTGTTATGGGTACTAGATAACTGATTTATTTAATACATTATATACTTACATAGATAAATATTTTTTATTATACATAGAAAACACCCAGACCAAACGAACAAATTTCTGCAGATCGTACACAAATTTGTTCCACGGCGGGAATCGAACCCGCAACATCTTGCGTCGCAGGCAGGCTCTCGCCCGCTGCGCCACAGAGGTCGCTTTAGCTGCAGTAGAATCTTCAGGAACTTCCATTTTAATTGCTTTTATGAAATCGTTGTATTTCTTACGCGTGTGTGTAATAGGTATAACAATATACCATTTCGAGTAAAATGTATAAGTAAATGTTGCGCGTGTGTGTGTGTCATGTATTGGCTTGCAAGTGCAAACACTAATCTAAACGCAATCCTCATTAGTTCCACTAAACTAGCCATAATGTAAAGCCGCCATTAGCTGTCAACTGAATAATTGTAATTGGACTAGTTGCTACCCCCGACTTCATCTGCTCCCAATAATTTACTAATACTTAAAACGAAATAAACTGTTTAGGTTCTGTAATTATATATCTGTATATTTCTGTAATTATATATAAATACCCATAACACAAGCTTTGAATAGCCTACTTTGGGGCTAGATAGTGCTGTGTGGATTGTCCAGCATTATTTATTATTTATTATTATTTATTCAAGTTTAAACTATCGGATAATTTATGGAAGAGTTCCATTATACAGACCTTGGATCCGTTATCAGACATTCACTGTCACCATAATAAGAGAACAAAGTAGGTACCTTCTCTCCTATAAGTCTCGATCAAATATGGTAATAATAACTCAATTATTGATTGAGTGAACGAAGCGAACGAAAATCTTACAATCAACTTGGGCGATTTGGCATTTTATGTATGTATGTGTGTTTGTCCGACGATAACTTGAAAACCGTTTATTTATCCGATCTGCATTAAATTTGGTAAGTCGATAGCTTGAACTTGAGAAATTCCCTGGTAAAATCGGATGAGGGGTTATTAAAATATCGGGTTTTTTTAAGGGGGCTAAAAATATAAAAGTTATGCAAAATATAAAATGACATGTCATATAAAAGAGGTTGATTTGGATATTTCAAAACCATTTTAATTTTTTTTCTAGCTTGCTCGCTTTTTTATATAAATGAAAAAAGTTAAATTACCTACTACAACTACCAACCAACGACCCAAGAGCTACCATTTCTAAGAGTTTCGTTGGCATCAAGGTTTTTCTACTGGTCAGCTAGTTCCTTTGGGTTTTCAATTATTTTTTTCTTGAAATAAATAAAGAAGGTACTTGGTTCTCATTACCTGGTGATAGCGACCTGTTCTGATGATAGAGTCAAGGTCAACGGAACTCTCTTTAATAAATAGGCCAATTCAGCTGAAACTTGGTTACCATTCTTAGTTAATAGGTGGCAGCCAGATACAAGTCCAAACACAATGTTTGGACTTGCCTCTGACTGCCACTTACTTATATTTTCGGAGCGATCGCGTCGCGTCACGAAATCTCAGTTCGGGGCGACCTACTAGTTTATAAAGAAAAACAATAGAAATAAGTGAAGGTATCAGCTTTTTGTATTAATGGTTTTTAACATGTACTGGTAGGTACGTATCAAATCATGAAATAAAGTATCCACCTTCGGGATTTAATATAATATCATGCAATTCATCCAATCGACTTAGCCGTGAAAGTTTAACATACAAACAGACAAAGCTACAGACACACTTTCGATATAAATAATTGGAGGAAAGTCGGATGAATATAGATGAATTGGCTTTTCTTGTAGCGATATATGTTTTTATGCTTCAGAAAGATATTAAATGTTTGTGGACCTCTCTGTGGTAGGTAAATTATAAAAAAGTAGCCACACTTTTTACTTATTGTATTGTCTGCTTAAAATAAACTAGCCTAATTAAACTGAAACAGCTCTACGACTTTGATCCCCAGGCACGGTAGATATCCAGCAGATAGGCAGCAAACGAGAGTCCGTCTGCGACGCAAGAGGTTGCTGGTTCGATTCCCGCCTCGGAACAAATTTGTGTACGTACTGCAGAAATTTGTTCCGTTGGTCTGGGTGTGTTCTATGTATAATAAAAAAAATATCTATCCAAGTATATAATAAATTAAATATGTCAGTTATCTAGTACGTACCCATAACACAAGATTTGAATACATACTTTGGGGCTAGATGGTGCTGTTTGGATTGTCCAGCATTATTATCGTTATTATTATGTATATCTCTTCATATCTCTCAGTACCAAGTACTACCCAACTCAAGATTCTTTGAGGATGTCTAAGGGGTTAGTCAGAGGTACGTCCTAACATTAAATTTGGCACATACTCACATTTTGCAGTTATTAGTATTCCATACGTGACAGGTTGCAAGCCCATCGCCGCTGCTAGAAAACTAACTGGTTTTCTCACGATGTTTCCTTCACTGTTTAGGAGCGCTGGCATTGCGCACATAAATTTTTCGATAGAAAAATCCATTGGTGCACGACCGGATTCGAACCTGCGACCTTACGATCGGAAGGCGGGTCACTCTCGATAGACCACCGGTGCTCTTTACAACCTAATAGGCACTATATAATGTAGTAGTCCCTTTCTTCAACTGAAGCAACACCTATTATGATTTCAGCATTTTAATATGAATCAATTTAAGTAAAAGAAACCAAGCTGCACCTAGGTACTGAAAAAAAATCGCTCTGATTTTTAGACTTCAGAAGCTCGATAATAAGAGAAGCATTGTCGAAGCATAATCCTACTAATATTATAAACGAGAATTTTTGTACGTATGGATGGATGGATGTTTGTTACTCTTTCATGCCGGAACAGCTGAACGGATCTGAATGAAACTTAGCAGAGAGATAGATTATAGTCTGGAATAGCACATAGGCTATTTTTTATCCCGTGGGAATACCGGGATTTAAATCTGAGCGGGTGAAACCGCGGGGCGCAAATAGTATGAGCATGAATTGGTTTTAAAATAAAATGCTTAATTAACTGATTCTACTTCAACGATAATTTGATACTACTTAAACACTACAACACAATTTTTTTAAGTTTATTTATTGTCATAATTAAGCTACCTTATTAGAAGAACGAAAATATCTAATTATCTATGCAAGCAGCGCAAGTATTCATTGAGAATTTTATCTCTTATATTGCTGCAAACTCTTGAATGTGATGTTTTAAAAACGCCAGCAGATTTGTGCTCTTATTAACATCTCTGAAGCTATCCAAGGCAGGAAACCCCAGAATCTGATCGTCCAACTCGTCTTCTACTCCAATAAGAATGTTCCTGACGTAGGAATCCAGCCTATAACGACAAAATAGTTGTTGAAAAATTTATTGTGGTGAACCTTAGCTTCTGACTAATATTGATATGACGTGTTTAGATATTTACCTTTCTATCAGAGCACCTTTTTTACCAGTGGTAGATGCTTTTCTTATCCGTAGCTTATCATTTAATTGAAATACACTCCACGTTGAATATATTTTGGGGATCTAGCAATTATAATAATTGTAAACAAACATAAACAAAGATGCATTATGACAGATCCAGGTACGATGTAACATAGCGCCATCTGCTTTCAGCTTTCACTTTCGTACCCCAATCCAAAGTGGTCCTTGTGTTAGAAATAAATAAAGACCATTTTGCTTTTGGTTGCCGGTCGTGAAATGTCAAATAACTTTCGTGAACATAACCTCAACAAAACATTTTTGCTTAAGAAATGGTACCGCCACCTTTTACAAAGCTGACAAAGTGAGCTAAATGTTTTTCAAGGTCAACGTGACGTTCCGAAACTAAGCAATAACATTTTCATATATTTTCGGTTACTTCCGATTTTTGGATATTAGGAAAAAACCTTTAGTTAAATCCTTTAGTCTATGAAAATCGTACATTTCACTTTATTCGGTAAATTTAAACTATGAAAGATACATAACTTAACATTTTTAAGTCATTTTGTGGCTGAAAATTGTATATAAATTATTACAAAATGGTACAAACTATTTTTTGCTGGGAGAGATTTTGAATGCATCATTCAACCTGACGAAGATTTATAAGGGCCCTTACTACCCTGCTGCAGGGTCTCAAGGATAAGTATGCTTATTTATTTTTATACAAGCATTCGCGTAATATCTATTGAAATAAAAAGTAACCTATGTGTTTTTAAGAAGAACAGTGAACAGGAGTTTTAAGTTGTAATGTTTCAGAGGAGCGTAAGGTACGAGAGTTAGAAAGATCTAAATATTCAAAGCGTTCTTTCAGATACAGAGGGGTGGAAGGGTTAAACAAGACACTATACAAAAGGGAAAGGAGATGAGTATTCCTACGAAAGCGAATTGGCAACCACTTAAGCTTACGGCGAAAATCGGAAACATGGCCATATTTGCGCAAGCCAAATATGAACCTAATAGAGAAGTTTTGAAGACGCTCAAGCTTATCCAGTTGCGCCTCAGTGAGATCAGGATAACTGGCGTCGGCATAGTCAAGTATAGGTAGCAAAAGGGATTGTGCAAGGGTAACTTTAGTAGATGTCGGCAAAAAGTTTTTTAATCTTCTCAGTAAGGCAGCTAACGCAAACATTTTCCTGCTTAGCTCAGTCAGATGAGGCTCCCAAGACATGGTTTTGTCCAAAATAACTCCCAAGTTTTTGACGGAGTCACTAAAAGGAATAACAGTGTTATCAAATACTACTTGTGGGAGAGTAGACCAATTATATTTGATAGTCTATATTTAATCAATATGTTTTTATATAATTCGGGTCTGGGCCGGTCACCTGCGACAAATAATGGTCATCCAATGCATTCGTTTGCACGAATAGTTGATAGGTTTTATTAGAATCATTTTGAATACAAAATTTACGTTTTTTTATTAAGACCATCTAAATCTATCCCTTTTTTAGAGACCAATGACAGAAATTGATACTTTCGATCAATTTACGATAATGGAACGTTACACTTTGTTCTATTTTTCGACGTTATTAGAGCCACTTTTAAATAAATTATTGCTCTGTTTTTAATATTTGACCTTCCTGAGTTAAAAAAGAAGGTTCAATGACACATCAATATTTTTTCTGTTGAGTCATCCTTGAGTTCGATCATTTGTTGAGTGCCCGTCCTTCGTCATCTCCGTGAGTGAAAACTAGTTGTAAACTGTAACAGCTTCTCGAGTTTGATTCCCAGGCATCCCAGGTAAATATCCCCTCAGATCTCTTAGTACCAAGTACTAACTCCAGTTTCTTTATAGACGTTCAGCGGGAGTAGTCAGAGGTAGGTACGTCCAAACATTTGATTTGCCAGATACTCATTTTGCAGTAGATAATAATCTATACTTGACAGTTTGCAAGCCCGCGCGATGGGCTTGCAAACTGTCAGGTATAATAAATGAAGCATCCAATTAAAAACCAAAATCAATGATATAAATTCAACTGAAAACATATATTTTTAGACTGGTTGACCGAAGGAGTTAAACATATAAAACGTGGCAGCGGTCTACAAACCGGGTCAAGGACTGAATTCGATGTTGGTGACCAATCGAGAAATAGGACACGACGAGACCTATCCCGGCATTCTAAAATAAGAAGTTCAGATAGTGGTTCTGCTAAAGCGCCAGTTAATATAGAAGAGATTGCACGCCACATGATTTTAAGGGTCTGGATCTGGATCTCGTTATTACTTCGAAGTTGTTGACAATGCCTACTTCAAAGTCCCGTTGTGGAAAACTTTTGAGTGGAAACGTCACTCCCAAGTCCTCTTCGAATATTTATGCTAGGTCTTCGCGGCTTCATATATACTAATGTACTAACTACAAAGCTTTAATTAGTGATTTTATATCTTTACTATTTTATCACACATAGTATATAACAAAGTCGCTTCCCGCTGTCTGTCTGTCTCACCCTACGTGAAAAAAAACAGCTTCACGACTTTGATCCCCAGTCACGGTAGATATCCCCTCAGATCTCTCAGTACCAAGTACTAACTCCAGATTCTTTGAGGATGTCTAAAGGGGGGTAGTCAGAGGTACGTCCAAACATTACATTTGGCACATACCCACATTTTGCAGTAGTTAGTATTCCATACGTGACAGGTTGCAAGCCCATCGCCGCTGTTAGAATACTAACTGGTTTCCTCACGATGTTTTCACCCTACGTATGCTCTTTAAAACTACACATCGGATTCTGACGCGTTTTTTTTATTTGAGGTGAAATAAAGGATGGATTTAAGGCGAGTGATGGATTCTAACGACTGAATCACGAGCGTTAAGGCAGGAGAAATTCATGATCATTGAATCATGAGAGTAGCGAGTGATCCAACTGATTCATGGCCTACGATATAAATCCGTTATATTCAAGAGTTGCATTCTATACCATAACTACAAGAAAAAGAAACTTATTAGCGAAAATAGACATTTAAAGAAGTAAAAAGGAAAATTGTATTTAAAATAGAACACCAAAACATTTGTATTCTCATGTCGATCAATCAAATCTTGATGAGTCATTTAGACTAGGTTTTTTTGCACATGGCGGTTGTAGGTATAGCATTGAGATGGAGCTTAGGTCTAATGTGTTGGTGTGTTCTAAATTCAAACACGAAAATAGTGATTAAAAGAAGCTTAATATTCACTGTTTTCAGTGAATAAAATAACCTTTTTTAGAGGGGAATGGTATAAATTAATATGGAAAGCATCATTCATTTTTGTCAGTCATTCGCGAGTAAAAATAAAAAAAAACGTGGAAAGCATTACGGTAAAGAGCTTAGATAATGTACCTATCTGTAATCTCTGCGCATAATCGCAAGACTCAATAAGCATTGCATGTGTTCATTGTGAATTTGAGTATGTACAACCTTGTAAACACATGTCTGACTTGCATTTTCCAGTTGATTGTAGGGTAACGGGAATATACAGTGCGGCTTCGACGCGAGTACCTATTGATTGATGGGGAAACAATAATAATTAGTCGGTAGTTTGGTGGACGTTGTGCAACTACAAGCGATGGGTGTATTACCGACAACCCACCTGTGGCAAAGGTTTTCGGGCGTCGATTACAATATCGATAATATTGTAATTATTTTGCGTTTCGGACGCACCAAAATCGGCGAACATTTCTCTCTGGCTCATTTCAACAACTTTGAATATCAAGTGTATTTGCCGAGATCCATGGTCCAAGATGGCCTATCTGATTATTCAACGATTGGTACAAAGCTTATATACCATATACTTATTTCATCTGAACTCTGCAGTCTTGCTACATATTTCATTTATATTTTACTAGCGACCCGCCCGCGCGCCCCTGCTTCGCACGGGTGCACATATCATGCATGTATTATACATATAACCCTTTTTCTTGAATCACTCTATCTATTAAAAAATCCGTTGCGTAGTTTTAAAGATTTAAGCATACATACAAGGAGATATAGGGACAGAGAAAGGGACTATGTTTTATACTATGTAGTGATTTCTAAAGCATAAAACTTATTGCAAGACAATACCGCTTTAAATACACTGGAAAATAAAATCTACTGCCATAAGTCAAAAATTATTCGTTATATCAGACTCAATTTAAATGGGACTACATGGCAAGCATCAATTTTCGATTAAACGAGAATCATCAAAATCGATCCATCCAGTAAAACGTTATGAGGTATTAAAAAAACAGACGATTTGAGAACCTCCTCCTTTTTCGAAGTTGGTTAAAAACGCAATCGTCTACGGTAAATAACTAATGTTCTCTTCATCTTGGTGCTAAGTAGATAAACAATCAATAACATTATACACACGTAGATGTTATTGTTTGTTTGTTGCATTTATATAATTACTGTCCGATGAATCCTTCAATTAACTGGTTAGCTTAGTAACTGGTTAGCTAAGACTTAGTCATCCAATCACGTATATAATCGTTAGTGTATTAATTGTATTTCATCTATAATAAGTTGCAGATAATTATAGCCAAACCGTGTTATTCTGGAAACAAGTTAGGGCCAATATAAATCATTTATATGATTGCCCCTTTAATCGAAACGTCGTGAAATAGTATTTCTCTGTAGCTATATTACTTTACTAGCTGCGCCCCGCGTTTTCATCCGCGTAGATTTAAATCCCGGTATTCCAACGGGATAAAAAGTAGCCTACGTGCTATTCCAGATTTTAATCTATCTCTGTGCCTAATTTCATCCCGATCCGTTCAGCGGTCCATACTTACAATCTTTCGCGTATGTATAATTAGTAGTATATATTATATTTAAACATATTTTAAACACATCACACTATATATTTGTATCTTACTGTCTTCATCCTAGAATAACTGAGGTGCATCACGACATTTTGATGTTTCCCCTGCCTTTCTTGTATCATACGTCACTCCTGTCATTTCTTTGTCACTCAGGGTTTTCTCTGTTCCGTGTTTCAAACTACAATACATTTTTTCACTTTCTAGTTTCCGTAGAACCGTGCATGCAAAAGGCTGCAATTTTAATTATTTGTAAAGTTACGCAACTTTTATTTAATTTGTTACTATCCAGTATCTTGACTGATTATTTTTAACTCACTTTATCCGTACTGTGGCTCCTTAGCAAATTAATGAAGTGCCTTAAAACAATGGTCATCCACTGGACTGGTCATTCAAAGGATGGCGCGGTAATAATATGCTGCGTGATGTAGGTAAACAACGTGATAATTTATTCTAAAACACTGACATTTATAGAAATAAATTATAATGCGGAAATCATAGTTGTATTTCATACTCGAAACTTAGCAAACGATACGATGCTATTATGGACGTACTACACGTACTATGCGACTTGACATTACGATTGAAAAGATTGGTAATTATGTCATCGAGAGAGATTTTATAGAATTGTAACAATAACTTTTTTAAGAAAAAAATGCGCCGACTTCAAATGCACTGGAAAATAAACTCATACTACTTTAACTCGTCTTCAGAGCGGACTCAAACTTAAATGGGATTCTATTAAAAAAATAATCATAAAAATCGGTCCACCCAATAACAAAGTTATGACCAGTTGAATTGAGAACTTTTCCTTTTTGAAACCGGTTACAAATATTGGTAATTTGGTAATTATGTCATCAAGAGAGATTGTATAGAATTAGAAAGAAAGAAAGAAAATACATTTATTTTGGACACACACAATACATACACTTATAATAATTATAACAAGAAAATAAAATAAAACATTACCAGAATTGTGCCAAAACGAGAGAAAAAAAAGAACAGTACAATAAAGAAGATCTACGAGAGAGCACTTTGTGTGTGGCTCGTCCGGGGAAGACTACCAGCCTTTTTCTGCCAGCAAGCAGCTTTACTGTTTCGATTTGAAGAGAGTGGTTGCCGGTGAAAATGATCATGAGGCTTGACGTCTGTTTGCCTCAAGTTGATGGACGCAGGGCAGTGCATCGTAGGACACGATCCCATCGCGTGTGCGCGTGCCTTATGAGGCGAGGCTTTGTTACATGTACGTGAAGGTTGCCTCTTAACAAGACGGTCGGTAATATCGAATGATTTTTGCCGGTTTTGATCAAGTAACTTTTTATCGAACGTTTCCAACATAAGGCTCTAGACCGTTATACTAAATTATATGAAATATGATACATACATATGGCGCTTCGACTCACTTTAATTATCAATATCTTCAACGTTATTATAAGCACGGGAATGAGTAGGTAATATTCATTAAAACCAGCCAACGTGATAAATTAATTGCATCAGGCGACAGACGCGTTGTATTGATAATAAGTTAAATACATACTTACATACTGTGAATGATCAAACAGAAATAGCAGATTGTATCATAAGGGAGCGAAATCATATTTTTACGGCGAGGGCGCTTTTTTGAGTCCAGAGCGAAGTGAAGGATTCTTTAGTAGAATCCTGAACGTAGCGAGGGATTCAAAGTAGGTCGCCCGAGCCAAAAATATATTTTGCTCCCGAGTGGTACACTCTACTTTTCATCACCCACTATGAGAAAATAAAAGGCACCTCATGTTTTATTAGTTTTGGCTAAGTACTAGAAGGAGGCCAAAAACACAGACTCTGAAAAATTATTGGCGCCTCTTGCATTTCTCCATTCAATAAAATTACCATAGGCTTTCATATATTTCTCCCGGGACTTTGCAGTTAATATATTATCCATCGCATTTCTTGCGTCAGTTCTAATACTTTCAGGAGTTAATTCTATACTTTCACTGTTCCTTTTAGAACTGATTTTTCAAAACAAAACCATGAATTTCTAACAATCCGTGAAAATTTACGAAAATGCGATCGGTATTTCGCGCGGAATATTGAAAAGAGAATGATCAAGAGATGGTGGTAGGTACGGGTCCAGACCACTGATCTGATACAAGTACGCATCAGACCCATCAGATCTCTTAGATACCAACTTAAGATTCTAAGGGAATGTCATAAAGGAATCAGAGATTTATCTAAACGTACATTTTGGCACAACCACATTTTACTGTAATCGTTACAAGCATAACAAGTTGCAAGCTTAAAACCGCTGCTAGAATAGTAACTTACTTTCTCAAGATGAGACCATTGCAATGAGGTATTAAATACTGTGAAGTAAAACAGCAAGGAGTCTATAAAGCACTTGCATTTTCAAAGTGAAGTTTCATTCAAGTTTTCATTCAAAGTGAAAAATCAAATTCATGACCTAATTGGAGCCTACGACCTCACGATCAGAAGCGTCGTTACTCCCACTAGGCCACCGGTGCTCTTACCGACGCACTGGTGCCGGTGATGTAAATAATAATAGTTGCATTTAAGCATACGCGCTTTAAATCATCACATCACAAAACCGCTCGCAAAGTTAGAAATTAGGATGATACTTTGAATAAAAGTACCATATTTATCTGGCTGTCCACCAAGGATACTTTTTATCCGGATAAATCCTACCAAAAATGGCATACTCTCACAAGAAACGCCTTAAAAATTGTTATTAGCAATCACCGTAATCACGCGAGGGAGGCGTGGGTATGTATATCATATAAGAATCGTTTAATTGCCTCAATGAATAACAAACCATTTTTTGTACCTCGCAGCGTGGAGTTTTGTTTTGTGTATTTTTAACTTCTGCGCTGTACACCTACTTACAACTGTTATCGCCACGGCGCCAAAGCTCGGTTTTTAACAAAGAAACGCTGCAGCTTCGTAAACAAGTTACGTCACTGGCCACGTCACCCGCCTGGCGCGCCGCCTTTATAAGCAGATGGCGCGCACAGCAGTGGTCATTCGCTTGCCTGCGCTCAGACCGAACGGAGTACTAATAGTTTTCCTTTGCTGTCGTATAATTAAATTAGTCGTTTTATAATTATCTATGGGATGGGAAATTGTATAAGTTGTCATTTACATACGCAGATTGGTTGACGTATTTGTGATTGGTTATGGGTTTTGATTATTATACAAATGTGGAATTCGATGACGTGTTCTGATTAAGTGAGACTACCCTTCATGACTATCTAACCATGTATGCTCTTTCATCAGAAGTGTTAACTTGCTACGCCCACAAGATGCCGCCTTGTAAGCGCAATCGAAGATCGAGGTGGAAACCATCGACTAGCTCAGGTAGCTGCTCCAGTGCCAATAGCAGTAGTGGCAATGATCGGAGGCGCAAAAACAGTAAGCTACATCGAAAACCGTGAGTTGTTGTTATGTTGTATTATCGTCAGTCATACCAGAATTTATGAAGCACTCATGGATAGGATGTTGGTATGTGGATAAAATGTAGTAGAGAATATTTTCAACAAAACTGTTCTAGTGGTGCTTTCTGCAAATAGGTTTTTGGGTACAAGATATAATACCATATCAGTTATACATATATTATAGTAGGTTCGATTGGCGATACGAATCATTGTTTGTTGAATTGATGCTACAGAAACAGGAAATTTTAAAAGTTGTGACGATATCTTTCTCATATCCTCGGTAAAATATACCTACCCGCCGAAAAAAAAAAAAAATACCCCAGTATAATAAATATGTGATATTCAAAACATTTTAAAGTCAGGTGAGGCCGAGACAAAGACGGATATTTTATGAGTACGATTTGTTGGAAAAAAAAAAAGTATATCGTGGTACATAACACAAGTAGAATTCTGAAGATGTTGGGTAACAACAACAATGGTTGGTAGTAACAAAGAAATGCGTATGGTACACGTTATTCGAGCTAATCGTAACGACTGTGTATTTTTTTTTTGCTGTAGATAAAACTGTCGAAAGAATCAGGTCAAAATTTTGGTTTCCCCATTTGAAGAAAACTGTTGCAAAATACATCAAACTGTATAAATTGAATTTAACATATTGATATTGAATTTATTTTGCTTAAACGTGTGTATTTTATGTGGCAACAAAATACGGGTATGGGTACATTATTATATTTATTAGATTTATAGTACTTACTACGCTTAAGGAAATCACAATGCGCAGCCCTGTATCAAAGGGAAGGTTGCGGGTTCCAATCCCGCTCGGTGAATAACTTTTGGGACATTATAAAATCTTTGGGTACAATCGTTTTTTCCGAGATGTCTGTGTGCAAAAGACAAAAATGGTATAATGTCAATGTGGTAAATTGTAAATGTCCCTAACTAAACAGGAAGTAAAAAAAAAAAGGAATAAAGGTTTAATGGTTTATAAATCTTTATTTTTCATACAGAATTACAAAATTACAATAATTCACTTACATGAGAACCAGTTTAAGAACAAAATTTTACGTACATTACAAGACATAAAAGTAAATCTAGTAAAAAAAAAACATAAAAGATGTTGGTAGGTGTGAATCTTGTTTAAAAGCTTATTTATAACGTTGGAGACTGGAACTTGGTGGTACTTAACATTCAAAGCCACCCTAACGATGACCAAAGTAAAAAACTAATGCCTCTCTACAAAGGTTCGTTTAAAGTGAATAACATTTGGGGTCACGATAGATACCTATCAAGTAGCTGGTATGCGAGTTATGATCTTCGAAACGATTTATTGAAATAGCAGACGTGGAAAATATGATAGCTTTCAGACTAAAATTAGACCGGATGTTATCGATAAGTTGTATTTAGATCCTGTTGTGGTATAACTGGTGTCTGTAGTGAATTGGCTTTGAACATGGATATGTGTTTCCGGTGTTTAGACAATATTAGTTCATACTGACCGGCGATGGAACAGTTGTGGATAATAGTCTGGGTACCGGTGATATAGATTCATGTCATTGTGTTCAGCTGTACAAAATGGTTTTGTTTTGTTGAGGAGTCTTTTATCTGCTAACCGACGATGGAATAGCAGAGTGAAGGGCACTCAGCCAAATTAATTGAGGAGTCCCTCAGCTGCTGGTCGACGATGAGATAGCAGGGTGAGGGGCACTCATTCAAATTAGTCAATGAGAATGTTTTATGTCTGGTGGTGATATGCAACTAGGGTTGGCCAAAGGCATCGCCTAGGGAAAATCACCATTCATAAAATATTATTACAGTTTTGGATAAGTTAAGATTTCAGTAATATAACTTCATATCGTTTTGTACAGTTGAGGTTGAGGTTGAGGAGTCCTTCATCTGCTGGCCGGTGATGGAACAGCAGGGTGAGGGGCACTCAGCCAAATGAATTAAGGAGTCTTTCATCTGCTGGCCGTTGATGGAATAGCAGAATGAAAGGCCCTCAGCTAAATTAATCAATGGTGATGTTTTATGTTTTGTGGTGATAATGCAACTAGGGCTGGCCAAAGGCATCACCTAGGGAAAATCACAATTGATAAAATATTATTTCATACTGGCCGCCGATGGAACAATTTTTAGATAAGTTCAGATGTCAGTAAACTAAATTCATGTTAATTTGTACATTTCAGGTTTCAATCTTTCAACTGTCGGCTGTTGATGGAATGGCAGCGTGAAGGGCACTCAGCTAGATTAATCAATGATGTCTAATGCTACTACTTCAAACATTATAAGTGCCACTGATCGGTTAACTTTTGGCTAAGTTTCATTGAACACTATGTGGGGACTAATATAAAGAAAATGTACAAACTGTAACCTAGCACTGTGAAAGGGAATTTAACTGGTTAATGTTTTCAGTTTTCGCATCAGACTATGACGCTATCCAGGGACGGATGCGTGCGCAGGATGGCCGGATGTTATCGCCACGGCGCCAAAGCTCGGTTTTTAACAAAGAAACGCTGCAGCTTCGTAAACAAGTTACGTCACTGGCCACGTCACCCGCCTGGCGCGCCGCCTTTATAAGCAGATGGCGCGCACAGCAGTGGTCATTCGCTTGCCTGCGCTCAGACCGAACGGAGTACTAATAGTTTTCCTTTGCTGTCGTATAATTAAATTAGTCGTTTTATAATTATCTATGGGATGGGAAATTGTATAAGTTGTCATTTACATACGCAGATTGGTTGACGTATTTGTGATTGGTTATGGGTTTTGATTATTATACAAATGTGGAATTCGATGACGTGTTCTGATTAAGTGAGACTACCCTTCATGACTATCTAACCATGTATGCTCTTTCACAACCCAAATAAAGTTATTAAACCATTATCTTCTTCCTTCGTTACAGATTAGACCCGGTTATCTCGTTACTGCTCAGTGTAACTTATAAAATCACAATACCTTCATTTATCGGTTTTCAGAGTAGACCCCAGAATATATAGGATAGGAGCTATGTTTCCATCAAATAGCAGTTCCATGACAAACATGTCATTGTGTCAAGTGATTAAAAAGAGTCTCTTGAGCCGCACTTGAAATGCTTTCACCACATAAGAAGAACAGAAATTCGACTGGAAACTTCGTGTGCATGTCTCCAGCTTCCTCATATTGAAAATGTAATTTCTATAAATGCCAATATTTAAAGCATAATTAGTACACTCATAGATTTGAATCATAATTTAGCTGCCAAATAAACAACGATGCTATAAGCTTATAATAGTGTGTAAGCTGGAGTAACATGTCTCCAGCTGCCTCAGTCAGTGTGGGCAAACGGCTAATTATAGAGATATATAGTAAACGCAAGGATTTAGTACCTATTTAGTACACCTGGTACCATAAATTTCAGGTCTGTAGCTAGGAAACTCTTCGAGTTATAAGACTTCTTCAACGTGTAAGCTGGAGTAACGATACGTGAAAAAGCATATGCTCGTTCTCTGGAATGGCTGGAGCTAGCAGGTTGCTTTAAGTCTTCAGATTTAGTACCAAACGAATTAGCGAGGTACCAAATATTTGAAGTGTTTCTGTTCAAAACTCTATGAGTTACAAGCTTTTCCAGCTTTTTTTGTTTGTCCAGCTTGCACATGTTGGATCTCAGTAACCACAATAGGTACAGACTCGGTTGATGTCTCTGAACCGAGCTATGAATTAGTGCACTCGGTACCAAAAATTTGGAATCTCTAGGACAAGCAGTTCTGTTGTAATCAGCAAAATAACATTTTACCGCCAAAAATTCAAAGCATTTCGACGCGACCATAAAAATGATGCGTTGCCGCTCTAAAGGTGATATTACGCTCTGCGGATTTGAACGTATTTTACCCGCGATAAGAGTCTTTTTTGTATGCACTCAGTCCTTTAAATTTCTGAAGGCATAATTATTATACCCTTCTCTTTCCGATGTGCGTTGAAGAGCGGGGCGTTGTGTGTTGCCATATCTAATTAAATAGTTTGGTATCGTTTGACATTTTATATTTTTTTTTTGATAAAATATACCAATTATATTGCAGAATTTGCAGGCAAGGCAGGGAGCGAGCAGCACGTCCGTCCGTCCGTATTTTGACAGTTTGACAGCCAATCTAATCTTGCTAGTGTCATGTCAAGTGAATCGTCATCAGACCTAAGTCAAGTCATTCGAATTTGAGAGGTTAAAATATACCAATTAAATATATTGCAGAATTTGCAGGCAAGGCAGGGAGCGAGCAGCATGTCCGTCCGTCCGTATTTTGACAGTTTGACAGCCAATCTAATCTTGCTAGTGTCATGTCAAGTGAATCGTCATCAGACCTAAGTCAAGTCATTCAAATTTGAGAGGTTTTCGATTTGCAAAAACGAATCCTTCCTACCTATATAAACCTGTATTATGGTAGGTAGCAGTTAAATAAATAATTAGGTAAATTTAGATTTACGTAGGTACCTAATCATTTATTAGTTTTACTACTTAACTTCTCCTATGGGTACTGTGGTAGGTGTTAAAGAACTGGCGCTTTGAGTAGGTACCTATGTAGATACAGATACAACTCCGTTATTTTAACACTGCCAAAAAGGTAAAAAAAGGGGCTACCTACCAGTAAAAACGCACCTCTTGTATCTATGTATGTTTCTTCCGCATCGATTTGGATATCCGCATCGCACCAATAATGCGGATGTTCATGCGGATGTGACAAAAACAAAAAATAAAATATACGCAACCAGTGACAGGCGCGTAGTATCACCTTCAGAGCGGCAACGCATCATTTTTATGGTCGCGTCGAAATGCTTTGAATTTTTGGCGGTAAAATGTTATTTTGCTGATTACAACAGAACTGCTTGTCCTAGAGATTCCAAATTTTTGGTACCGAGTGCACTAATTCATAGCTCGGTTCAGAGACATCAACCGAGTCTGTACCTATTGTGGTTACTGAGATCCAACATGTGCAAGCTGGACAAACAAAAAAAGCTGGAAAAGCTTGTAACTCATAGAGTTTTGAACAGAGACACTTCAAATATTTGGTACCTCGCTAATTCGTTTGGTACTAAATCTGGAGACTTAAAGCAACCTGCTAGCTCCAGCCATTCCAGAGAACGAGCATATGCTTTTTCACGTATCGTTACTCCAGCTTACACGTTGATGAAGTCTTATAACTCGAAGAGTTTCCTAGCTACAGACCTGAAATTTTTGGTACCAGGTGTACTAAATAGGTACTAAATCCTTGCGTTTACTATATATCTCTATAATTAGCCGTTTGCCCACACTGACTGAGGCAGCTGGAGACATGTTACTCCAGCTTACACACTATTATAAGCTTATAGCATCGTTGTTTATTTGGCAGCTAAATTATGATTCAAATCTATGAGTGTACTAATTATGCTTTAAATATTGGCATTTATAGAAATTACATTTTCAATATGAGGAAGCTGGAGACATGCACACGAAACTTCAGTCTGTTTTGAAACGAAAACAAAGATATATGTAGTTTGTTCTGATCGCGCTTGCACAAGCAAAAACTTTTAGAATTCATAATTATCCTAACTTTAGAATTTCAGTTTCATTACAAAATCCCCTTATTTCATAGCTTTATTTCGAACTAAACCTGAAATGCAAAACTTACACTTCCAATTATAAAACGTTTCAGTTCATGTTTCCCGAGTTTTTGGAAAAAGCCATATTTTCTGACATTTTAATTACAAACAAATAATTGAAATACGAACTCGGGTATTGCAACATTTCCCGAACGAAATTTTTAAATGAAAACGTGTTAGTAAAAAATAATCCCAAATGTAGTCACTTATCAATACGCGTGGTAGACAGTAATCCCATGAATATGAAATATTTGCTATACATATCAAACTAACCATTATTTTCTTTTGATATGTGTATATCTATATATAGCCAATAATATTCTTATGAAAAGGATGGTTGCAAAAACACCATCTTCTTCTACTGTATTCTACCATTCTTCCTATTATATGATAACTGATAGGGCTATCATCATCCTACTAATAAGTCATTTTTGTTTCAAATACTACATCCATAATTAATACGCCTTATTTTCTACTAAACAAAAAAAGCCGGTTGCGAGGCAAACAAAAATCTGCAATTTTATTTAAAGCTTACCTAGAATTGGCAGGCGGGGTCAAACCCACTAATGATTTCTGACACAAGCACATTTCCCTGATATTATTGTATTATTTGTGTTCGAACAGTATTTATGCGTGTCACTTTAGAGTTATTCTTTCAAACAACCTCTCCGAAATGAAATAAAATGAAATAATAGCCAATCGCACCTCGAAATTGCGAGCCTAGCCTCCTTATTTAGGAAACCCTGATCGATCGGGCTTGAGTCAAGAGGATCGCAAAAAACAACTACAAGAGCTATGCTTCGAAGTTTGCTTTCAATGAAATGTAATTTGAATATTGCATCCACATTTATTTATGAAAACGAGTCAATTATTTTTCGTATTTAGTTACCTCGATTCACGATTTCCAAAAGTTATGCATAAATAAATAATATCTTTGATATTGTGTGTAGTATATAATTATATTAATTTACATTATATATGAGTATGTATTTATTTTAGAATGTAAGTTTGTAATTTTATTTATATAACTTAGGCAGGATACAGAAACAGCTTCACGACTTTGAACCGACTTTGACCGTGCCTGGTACGGTAGATATCTCCTCGGATTTTTTTGTACAAAAATGTGGTTATGTATGTGGGTTTAGGTAGGTATTTATGTTATTTACTATACTTTATATGGTGCACCCAAGCCTTTTATTACCTTTCCATCTATAGGTGGTCTGGAAGATCGCTTTTTAGCGATAAGACCACCCATTGTATATATTTTAAGTTGTTAATTTTAACTCCTATTTTGCGAGTTTTAAGACGTGCAATAAAAAACCGTTCAATAGTCTGAAGTTTATTTCGTCGAATCCTTTGAGAGTGCCAATTAATTTACGCCAAGTTTACAAACTCCTCCATTTTCAGAAGTCGTTTTTAAACTACTCTACGACTACTACTACTACCTACTACTTCTTACATACATTCCAGAAATAGTAATTTAATGGAATAATAATGTAATGTAATAAACCTACCATGGAAATTTTCATAAGCAATCGAAGGACGTTTCTCGTAGGTACGGCACGACGTAGACCCAAAGCGTAGCCTATGTTCGTAGCATGTATGCTACGAGCCCAATACGAGCTTATTTTATTTTATCCCACCCATGTGAAATTTGGGACATTTAAATCTTTGCTTTACGTATAAAACGTTGGTTTAGTAAACACTAAAAAAGGTGTAAGACTACTACCGTAAACTTAGATCGCCATAAAAACGCAAAAAGTATCATAAAAAGTATCCTAATAACGAAATCAAAATCAAACTGGTCTACATTCAGTTGGATCGCAAGGGACACTCCTTACGTCTTATTTAATTTTAAACTAGGTGCCAGTGCCTCATGACCACGACAGGCAAGACTTACGGCTTTGATTCTAGAATTTTGTTTGTATAAAATGAATATATAATTTGTGGCTACTTCTCGAACTTTATCTTCACAATATCGTCTGTCTATGCCAAAAAACTGTTTTTGTAAAAAAATCAAAAATGTATGTAACCTTCATCCTATTTTGCATGCTTTTATTTAACTACTTACGACCCGTCCGCGCTTCGCACGGGTGCATATTGTTTTTCTACTATACCATCATAAACCTTCCTCTTGAATCACTCTATCTATTTAAAAAAACCGCATCAAAATCCGTTGCGTAGTTCTAAAGATTTAAGCATACAAAGGGACATGGGGACATAGGGACAGAGAAAGCGACTTTGTTTTATACTATGTAGTGATATCAAATATTGGACTGTTTGCAGATTGACAATCGGGAGTTACCGGCCCAATCTTGCCGGAGGGCGTTTGTAGAAGCTAGCTAACTATCTGGTTTAAAAAATTAATCAAATGTCGCTTGGTTCCGCTTAGTGTTTGTTCCGTGGACTAACTTTTTGATTGTTGGAGTCGAAAACTCGCATTTAGTTCGGTAAACAAGGCGTCGCGTCGGTAGCATTCGCATTTGTTTTTCCTGATGCTAATTGGATTACTGCATTTGAGTTCGACTTTCAGAAAATAATTGATTCTGTAAAATTTGATATTGTTCTAACATGATATTGTAGAAAGTGTTTGTTTTTAATTATGTGTTAATAACAGCTTTTATAGCCACGGCGTACCTACATATAATTATTTACTCAATAGGTGTATATTTTTATAATTTTCATATAACTAATCTGCAAATCATAGGTCACTTCGTCGGAGAGTATTATATTCCTTGGAATTTGCTGAATTTTGTTTACACGCGGGATAAATTGTAGTAAATGATCGCAACTGAGCAATAACGCCGCCCATTGTTTCTTCATGTGTGTTTTTTTCCTATAATTTTCTGACTGGTGTATGAATCTAGACTACTCTAATGAGTAGTTCAATAAAGTTTTTTTAGATAAATAATTTAAAAAAACTTGATTGAAAAATCTATCATGCGATACACTGTGTTTTTTCATGCCATGAATAGCACCAATACCTACATAGGGGTATAGTATATCTAAATATATATAACTCAAAGGTGACTGACTGACATAGTGATCTATTAACGCACAGCCCAAACCACTGGATGGATCGGGCTGAAATTAGGCATGCAGGTAGATGTTATGACGTAGGCATCCGCTAAGAAAGGATTTTGATCAATTCTACCCCCAAGGGGATATAAAAGGGGATGAAAGTTTGTATGAGATTTTCAAAGTAAACGAGCGCGAGCAAAGCCGCGGGATCAGCTAGTTGATAATAAACACAATGATTTTGATGTAGGTACCTGCTAGATTAGGTTTATGACATTAAATTATGAATAGACATTGTATTTGGCATCAAGACTGAAGCAGACATCACGAGATTTCAGTTCGGGGCCAACCTTTAGATAAGTGTACAGATAATTTTGATAGTTGTAGCGTCGTCTAGCGCCTGTACCATTCTCATAGTAAAGTCGGCCTAATCCACAGGATAGTATACTTGCTACTATGTCAGACCTCTTTTCTAAAGACTGCTAAAAGTATAAGAAGTATATGATTTAAAAAATACGCCTAAATACGTTGTGATACCCTACAGCCTACGCCTATAAAACCTCTTCTGTAATATGTGAGGCAAAAACCCGCAACCTATATGACACGCAGCAGTGTGCATTGCACGCAGCAATTTATAGGCGCCTTTGTGTCTTCTACTTTTCTACTTATATTTTGTGCGTCCATGATGGCCCCGACCTATTGTCATTTATCAATTCTTTTCAGGTGCCATGCTAGTTCTTACTTACCCGCACTTCCTCTACGCTGACACGAGGTACACAAACACCATCATCGGCATGGCTCCTGATGAAGAAAGACACAGGATTTTCGTAGACGTTGAACCTGTAAGTAGCCTTTGAGAGCAACAGCCCAATTACGCCAATGTCTGGCTATCGAGATGGCATTCAGTTTGACATTTGATTCCCATAGTTAATAGCAATTATACCTATGGGATGGATGGGAATCAAATGTCAAACTGAAAGCCATCTCGATAGATTGACATCAGCGTAGGTAATCGGCGGTAGTTTTCTGCCGCCAAGCAGCGTTGCTGTGTTTCGGTTGGAAGGGTGTGGTTGCCGGTGAAATAATAGGCAAATGAGGCATCTGTATACCTCCAGTTAAAAGAGGCAAAGCAGCGTATCATTGATTACGTTCCTACGTGTGGAGACCGTGTTTGGGAAAACGTAGTAGGAAGGACGCCCTCAGACTAAATGGAACGTCGTCTTGTGCGTGGCAGCTGCTGGCAGCAATTGGATGGGGATGGCCGAAGAATTGGCTCAGTAGCGCGCCATAAGACAGTCCTAATGTCTGACAGTGGACTGGATCGGTTGAATCGACTCTCAGTAACCAACCACTGCCGTATACTATATTGTCTATGACAGACAGCATTATAACAAAAACAAAGGAACTTAGATACTACGACATAAATCAGGCCCTATTAGGTAGCTGTTTAAATATTGGTTAACATTTTCAGAACACTGGAACTCCGATCGCCGGTGCGAAGAGAGCCCAATTCAACATTTTTCAACGTCCTATCTCAGGTATTGCTGCCACGCGAGACCTCCGCACAGCACTTGTTCCCATAGTATGGGTTGAAGAGGTAAGCATATCCAATTATCCATTCTTTGTAATTAAAAACTAGGTCGGTGTTAAATCAACAGTGTGTCATCATCATCCACAGGCCAACTTCACCTACTACTGAGCATAGGCCTCGTTACTTCGGAGTTCCTCGTTACTTATTTAACTAACTTAGATTTGTGTATGTATACACTTTAAATAACTCTTTCTCAATGACAAGAGTACCTACCTACAGTACTTTTCAGCAACGCTCACATCAAACGCTGCCGAAAAAACTGCCATTCGCGAAACATAGGTACGCTTTCCATTGTCGGTTAAAGATTAAAGGTCGTATGTATCATATTGTCGGTTATAAGGTAAATTATAATTCCCTGCCATTTTCTAGTGGCTCAATAGATTTTAAGTAGGTATATATACCTACTTCTCACTGTCACTAAACTTTCACGGCAAGAAAAAGATACAGCTACGGACTTAACGGTCTAGCGACGAATATGAATAAGAAGGTGTGATTTCTCTGCTATTTCAGAAGTTTTCACTGCCCCAAGAGCTCCGGGACGAGTTGAAGGAGAGACTTCTGGGACCGCTCAATCTGCTGGATATTCTCCTGCCTGTAGCCATCTCACTGTGTGCTCTGGTGCTGCTGATCGGAGTAGCCTGCTGCGTGCGCGTGAAACTCACCACCAAGCATCCAGAAATTAAAAATTAGACTAAACTACGTGTTTTATATAAATTTCCTTATAAGCTACAAGATATAATTTTGTGGAGAAGGTGGTTCTCCTACGCAGCATCACTACATAGTAGGTATAAAACAAAGTCGCTTTCTCTGTCCCTATATCCGCATGTCCCTATGTATGCTTAAATCTTTGAAACTACGCTACGGATTTTGATGCGGTTTTTTTATAGATAGAGTGATTCAAGAGGAAGGTTTATATGTATAATACATGTATGATATGTGCATCCGTGCGAAGCAGGGGCGCGCGGGCGGATCGCTAGTGTACTATATTTATAACAGGTATAAATAGGTACTGAATCAGAGTAAGTACCTACCTACATACACATACAGCACCAGTTGATGATGATGATGTCCTCCGAGACGTACGTCAATGGCGAACTTTACTACGAATCTAAATCAAATAAAAAATTTACGTAGGTATTCATAAGAGAGCGAGTATGACTCGCAAATCCAGACTTTGTTTTGAAAGTCCTATCACAGGACAGAAGAACAGCACCACCAGTACCTCGGTAGGTAGGTACATCACAAAATAGATGTTTTACTGATTTTATACGAAAAAGGTTTTACTGATTTTATATCTTTTCAAAATGTCAAAACGTGCGAGCGAGTCACATTAGCTCTTGTATTTGACAAAGTGACGTGAATGACCTGCGAGAGTGCGAGGCAATGCTTTGTTATAGTTGTATACCACTTAACATCAGGTGGGTCATAAGTATTGTTGCACAAAAAACTTTTAGTGAATAGGTCGTTAGTTTGACTATAATAGTAGAGGAAGACGGGGGAATGCCGATCATCTGGGAGAAAAATGCTCTATTTGTTTTTTCATTTGTTTTATGTTAGTTTCGGGGTTTAGAGACTCAGCCTGCTCAAGCGTCACAACCCCTGCGCTGCAGCGTGCTCGCTGTCTTTCAACGCACCTTATTTAATAAGTTATTGGAGTGAGCGGTATTACCTGACACGATCGCCATTACCCCTGCTTCCCCTACTCAGGACTGATTTTCAGTAGTGTGATTAGCGAAACTATCGATACTGTAGCAATACTAGCGTAAAGAAAACTTACGGCTTCAGCTCGAGGTGTCACGGCTTCCATGTACGCAGTATCCAAATTCCTTGGCCTTAACCTACCTACTAAGTTTCTAGTATTGTGACAACAAACCTGAAGACGAATTAGTATATAAACGAGATTGTAAAACTCTCGTAACGACAGAGGATGTAGAGAGCTCAGAATCGTTCATCCTGAATCTAGAGGTAAAGAGAAGTCTATGTCCAGTAATGGACCTCTACCTGATGATGGTGATTGTCAAGCCAGGGTAGGTACCTACCTACCTAATCATTTTCATACAGCATCTAGGTTCAGCAGCTCTTTAGTCGACTTGTCCCGAAAAGTATTAAATTTTTTATTTATTTATTTATTTCAGACAAAAAGAAATACATATGAGTTGAGCCATACAGAGGTCTTATTCTAGGGATTTTAGCTTATCAGGCAATCTGGCACACTCTGGTCTGAATTATAGGTGTCATATCGATTGTTACAGTACGGCTCTTTAGTAGACTGGGCCTGGAAAAATTGGCGTACGGGAACAGTCGTCCCCCCTTTTATGACGACCTCAGTGGCGCAGCAGGCGAGAGACCGCCTGCGACGCTAGAGGTTGAAGGTTCGATTCCCGCCTCGGGACAAATTTGTGTACAATCTGCAGAAATTTGTTCCGTTGGTCTGGGTGTTTTCTATGTATAATAAAAAAAAAATCTATCTATGTAAGTCTAAAATGTATTAAATAAATCAGTTATCTAGTACCCATAACACAAGCTTTGAGTAGCTTACTTTGGGGCTAGAGTGCTGTGTGGATTGTCCAGCATTATTTATTTATGTATTTAAAGGGGGGCTCTTTAATTATTTATTCAAAGAGCCCCCTTACGGCCAAAAATAACAAACATCTATCCATACTTACAAGGTTTCCTTACGATGTTTTCCTTCACCGTTTGAGAGTAGAATAGAATAGAATAGAATATATGTTTATTTGACGACAACACACAGAAGAAACATACAGACAAGAAAGAACAGAAAAAAAGGCAGTAGGTAGAGAATATACAGTAGGTAGATTAACAAACACTTAAAAAATAAAGATAGCCTACACACAAATAACAAGCCTCTCCCTGTGTGAGTCAGTCAAAAAGGCTTAGTCTCAGCTTGATGCCACTCTCTAACAGGGTTAGAGAGTGGCGCTGGTTTTCAGACTAAGCCTTGTTGTTAGGGTGACATCACGGGCGAAATATAAATAACAATAAAAATAAAAGTAAAAAGATAAATAGATATTTATAGAAAAGGTATGTATGTACCTATGTAAGTACTACATTACAAAAAATAAGGTTAACACTGGAAACATCAAGTAGGTAAAAAATAAATCTTAATCTGGCAACATTTTAGAAAACTGGCAAGAAACAAACAAACGACACGAAGCCAAGCCAAGTAAGCAAACCAAACAAACAAAACCAACGAAGGGAAACGAGTACCCTTAGCAAAACAAGTAATAAATAGCGCGGTATGCGGTTTAATATAAAATAAGTAAATAGCAGAAGGAATGTGGAACATAATAGAAATAGAAAGAAATAAGACGTGTCAGTGTGTGTCGTTAAGCAGGTAAGTACCTAGATACCCACCTACCTACTTCTATCTTAAATTAGGTGCTATTCTGAAGCGATAAAAGTTCTTGCCTTAGTTTTAATTTAAAAGTATGTATTGATTTCAGGGTACGTAACGGTGGGGGCAAATCGTTCCAGCAGCGAGAAGCTGCAAAGCGAAACGAACCTCGAAAAGCTACGGTTCTATGCTTCTGCACCGCAAAAACATTAGAGCAAGACCTGCTTGGGAAACAAGATTTCTCACGCGCCCATTCAAGCTTGTTATAAAGATATGGGGGTGATTTACCTATAATGACTCCAAAAAGTAAAGTGGCTAAGTGTAGTGTCCTCCGTGCCTTCATTTTAAGCAAGTTCGATGAATTAAGGTAGGGAGTCACATGAGAACGTGGAGGTATAAAAAAGCAAAATCTTGCGCAAGCGTTCTGAACACGCTGCAAAAGCTTCTCCGTTTTACCAAACAGACAAGGTCCAAACACCACATCACAGTAATTAAGCTTTGACAATACAAGCGACTCACACAGAGTAATTCGAACCTCTTCACTTATGTAAGGACGTATCCTGTATAGCATCTTTAGCCTATAGAAACAACTGCGAACACTCTCAGATACCTGGCTTTCGAATTTGAGTTGAGAATCAATTATAAGCCCTAGGCTTCTCGCCTCTGGCACATATTCCACAGGCTCACCCCCCACCATGATTCTAATATCCTCAATACTGACCTTGCGGATATTGGCTTTTGACCCAGTTAATATAAACTTTGACTTCTTTGGATTTAATACCAAGGAATTTGAATGAGACCACTGATAATCATGACTCAAATCACAGTTTATATCACTTACAGCTTTTCTACAATCACGGGGCAGGAAAGAGTGATATAACTGCAGATCATCTGCATACAGGTGAAATTTACAATGAGAGATTTCTTTAATTATATCAGCGCTAAATAATATAAAAAGTATCGGCCCAAGAATTGATCCCTGTGGAACTCCACGGGGCACTGGCTGAAAAGAGGACCGGACAGAGGATCCATCAGCCATTTTCAACTCCACACATTGCCTCCTGTGACTAAGGTAACTTTCAAACCATTTAATAGTACAAGTTGTGAAGCCATAAAATGCAAGTTTGGACAGTAGAAGCGAAACTGGCATTGTGCATATAAATTTATGAACAGAAAAACTTATTGTTGCACGACCGGTTTCATTGACCTTAGGTTCGGAAGGCGGGGCTCCTACCACAAGACCATCAGTGCTCAGACTGGCACGGTCTTTTTTACCTGTAGGCACTTCCTTGAAGAAACTGATATAGGTAGCTGTGCAGCTCGAAGCAGCTCGCCGCACCATACCAGCTCGGCGCGTTCAGGCTGCTCGCTTTTAAGAGCCCAGTGACAGCGGCTCGCAGTTTCGAGGTGCGATTGGCTATTATTTCATTTCGGGGAGGTTGTTTGAAAGAATAACTATCCAGTGACACGCATAAATACTGTTCGAATACAAATAATACAATAATATAAGGGAAATGTGCTTGAGTCAGAAATCATTTTGGTATTAGGTAAACGTAAGGCCAAACATAATAATCACCGGGGCCTTATGTCTTTGTAATAAGAATATTATCTCTGACTTTGTGTAGCTTGATCGGTGTCCCATGTTTCTACCTTACCTATAGGTAGGTTCTTCGACACCAACCTGCCTGCTGGCACAGAACCGAATAACTTGTCAAAAACTGTTCTAGTTTTAGTCATACCTATAGATACTCTTCCTACGTACCTATCTGCATATTTTATCATCTCTATGCACTTAGACCCTGACATCGAATATTTGACCAAGGTTCGATCACGCTTTCGGGAACTGGTCGTTAGGATTGCAAAAGGTGGTCTTCTTCTTATATAAGCGGTCCCACCAGTAAACTGCCACCATATGTAGGTACACTCATTTCTGAACACTATTAGTTAGTCCTACCTACCTAGGCATTGTCTACCACCATAAATACCTGCCTACATTAGTGAAGGGATCTAGCCAGGAATAAATAAAACACATAATTTCAAATATTTTATTTATTTTGATTAATAATATGCATTATTTTAGAACGATATTGATTTATCAGAAAAGCTTAGTAGGTTCTAACATTTATAAGAGTGTTTTGGAGCTGATAATGGGGCTTTTAGTCTTTATTTTCATTGGACTAGATTTAATTAAAAATAACTACATACCTCATGAGATTTCAGCGTTTTTATAATTGACTATTCAAATTAATAAAAAAAATCTACAATAAACTAAGATAACAAAATGATAATTTAACTCAATAGAATAATGATATTATTTTGAGTTTAAATCATCTTTTATCGATCACACACACTAATCAAATCATGGCAACCGCTTTATCAGCCCCACACACTTCCAATGATAACCTATAACATACACAGGCATTGCACCTGAACATTTAAAATATCCCAATAACTTTTATTAATTAAACGCGCTACACACTCATTAAAGGCGGTTTTACCATCGCAGAGTAACTATTCAAACACTTGACTTGTCAAAGAATGACACAAATATTTTAAGATGACGGATAGTACTCTAGAGATGTTTAAACCCACCTTAAGTAAAGTAAAGGTAGGTACTTAATAATTATATAATATTATGCTCGAATGAGTTTGAGACATTAAGGATAATAGGGGCATTTTTTGGATAAATTTAATAGATACTAACTCTATAGTACAACATCAACTATTTAATGTAACACATCACCTTACTAAGTAGTCTGCAATTTTAAGATGATTGAATAAAGTTATACTAAATTGTTTAAAAGTTACGAATTTTTTTATTGTATGTACGTAATACAGTGGGTATTATTAGAGTAGGTAAGTAAATGTATTCTTCGTTATCGGGTTATTCCCGTATACACAGAAAAAAGCACATATAATACCCTAGAATCGTGTACAGGAATGAGACGATTTGAAAAGAGTTTGGTTTCACAGAGAAATGTGCCATAACAAGTTTACAATACATTATTGACCTAATTTACAATGACATTATACACGGAATAAGCGCGTCGCGCTTGGGGCAGATAATATAATATTTCATCTTCTTTCTACATAGTGTGCGTATATCGGTAGATTTCAGAAAGATCATACACGCTAATATGGAATATAAACAATTAACAGGCTTTGTGTGGGCAGGTATTAAAATCTTTTGGACAGCCTCATTATAAAATTTCGCGGCTTTGTCGGTTTTACCAGTTTTACCATCTCGATAACCTCGTTATCCGTCAGATAGAAATCAATCTGTATTTTTTAGTCAAAAATGTATTTGTGTTAAACGGATAGTGTTACACTGAAATGGTAAAACTCGCCCATAATAATCGCAGAAGACATAACCATAGTTATTCTAAATTTGGTTATTATCAATCTGTTATCAAAACGGAAAGCGCTAAATTTTATTGTACCTTATAGACTGGCTCCCCTTTAATAAATAGTTAAAGCCTTCCCACATGGCAGAAACAAAGCATACCACCCGTAGCAAGTTCCAATGTGACATAGATCAGATTGAAAAGAACTTTGGTAACGAGAGCCATCAAAGAAAAAAAAACTAATTTCAATGTATGTACAAAATAAACTAATAAATAATGGTGGACATTATATACAGACAGTAAATTCGACTACATTAATTTCAACCAAACTCGTACTTGACAAAAACATCGAGGTTTTTTGAACAATAATAACCATCACGTGTAGGTCCGCCCTCGCCAGCTGTCACAGTGTAACTGTCTTCCTGTTGTGTTGGCAGAAACAGGCAGCCACACGGCAGAAAAGAGCAAGGTCACTTCTGAACTGCAGAGGCTTATTTTCTGCCGTGTGGGCGGCCATTATATCTTGATAGATAACCATTTTAAATGTCGGTTATCTAGGAAAATAAAATCCTTTGAAATAACTATTTCTGCTATAGGAATATTTTTTCTTGGTTATCTAAGAGGAATATCAAACCTTTTGAAAAAACAGTTAAGCCGGAGGATATGATTTTCTTAACAGATAACTTTTTAAAATGTCTGTTATCCAGAATTATTATATGTTATAATTTATTATATGTTATAAAGAAAATAAAGTACTTTTTAATATATATAAGGCTCTTAAGGCTCGAGTGAATAGGTGTCTTCTAGACCGTTCTGCTCCAACTTCGGCTACATCGTCGCTTACCATCAGGTGAGATTGTAGTCAAAGGACGGTTTATTCTTTATAAAAAAAAAAAAATAATAATGCTATATCATGTAATAAATTATAAGGTAACTCAATTCCTAAAGCATAAAAATTTAAGAAGATAAAATATTCCACTTTGGAAGAAACATTTTATATTTTACCAATTATTGTAAATCTTTTATCGCTTACATAAAACGAGAATACGTTTTACAAAAGGCCCTTTCAAGTATTCGGGATGGGTATTTTTACATTGTATGTGTACGTCCATAGATTTGTTCAAAGACCGCCACTGTAAAACATTCAGTCAGATACTAGATATCATTATTATTCTGCCCCATGTGTACCATAAGATACCCGTAAACAAAATTACACTATTTTAATTTACTATTTTTAACAACGAATAAGAAGCACATTTAAAAATAATATGCAAGTAAATTATTAATATATTGTAAAGAAAAATGCCCCATCATTCGTTTAATCAAAAATTGTTTTAAATGAAATTATTTGAGGACTGCACTTAGTTTTCTGAATTGCAAGTTTTTATGAATCATTAACAATCTTAATACATATAAAAAAATCAGTCCTCATCTTTTGATAAAAATATAAAATAAATCTAAAAATTTACAATATGTACAAACTAAAATTTAAACATGCACATTGTATGTAAATATTAGATAATTCTAATGGTCAAAATGCCACCTACATATTGTATTGTATGACATTTCACAAAAAAAAATGTAGCTACAAAGTATATTTACAATATAAAATGAAAAAACCACTAGTTTAATTTCTCATAAATTTTCTCCCTCTTTAACACGACCTTACTTTCACCCTACTATTCCTCTCCAGCCTCATCTCCTCGTTTCCCTCTACTTCTTTAATTTCCTGACCATCGTTCTTTTCTTCACCCGCTTCACCTTCATCTTCATCTGTGACTTCATTTTCATCTTCAACTTCGTTTTCATTTTTGTCTTCATCTTTATCTTCTTTATCTTTATCTTTGTCTTCTCCTACGCCTTCGCCTTCTCCAACGCCTTCGCCTTCTCCTATGCCCTCGCGTTCATTATCGTCTTCATCTTCATCTTTATCATCATCTTTTTTATCATCATCTTTTTTATTATCATTAGATTTTTTGTCGTCATCTTCGTTTTTATCGTCATCATCTCCGTTTTTATCATCATCATCTTCTTTTTTATCACCCTCTTGCTCTTTTTTGCGGTTTAATAAGCCTTTGCGCTTGCTGCTGACGAGCATTTCCACCAATTTTTTGCAGCTGTGTCCGACGACCCATCCATGAAGCTCCAGTTTTTTTATGTCAATGAGGTCACGTTCGGCATCGGAACCGTCGTCGCGGGAGTCGGCGGCAGCACGAGCACGGGTTCTAGGAGGAGGCGCGCGTGACGCACTTACTTCTTCACTTTGATTGCTACCGAATTCGCCGGACTGCCGACCAGCACGCTCTTTCTTAGCGGAGCGACCGCCGTTTTTCGCAGAGGTCTTCCTGCCCTTTCCTTCGTCCTCCGACTCAGACGAGCTCCAGTGCTCGACCAGCACATTCTGCTTGCCAACAGTGCACTTTCGGCGCGCCCTCTGTATGGCCACGCCTGTGTGCTCAGCCGGTGCCATGTCAGAGGCGTCAGGGCTGTTTTCGTGACTCGTGCTGATTCCCTCGTCAGATTTCCTGGATGGCGATAGTTTATCGCTAGATTGGCGGTTTGATTTAGTTTTTGTTTTGTTTTCTTTATTGCTGCTGCGTTTTGATGATGCAGTGGCTTTCTTTTGTTTGTTTGATTTTAAGTCTTCAGACTCTTTGCTACTTTTGTGATGAGATTTGAGTTTTTTATTAGCTCTTTGCTTTATCTTTTGTAATTTTGCCACACTCATCTCATCTTCATATGAAGATATTTCATCGTCGGACTGTGGAGCTGACCGTTTACTTTGTTTGTCCCGGGCCTTTTTCCCATGACGATTTTGTTTTAATTTTATAGAGTCACTCGATTCTTGTAGATCCGAAATATTGTTTTTTGCTTTTTTGTACTTCTTTTCGTTGTTTAATTGTGCTGATTCCACTGGTGCTTCTTCATTCATTGATTCGTCGGAAGTTTCTCCCATTGCTGCTATATTTGGGGAAGTTGGAAAAACAGATTTTGAAAAACTTGTAGAAGCTTTTTCAGAAGCACGATGATTAGGACTGCTGAAGCCATCATCTACATTGGAAACGTCTTTTTCAATAAGATTTGTGCTGACAAGGCTCATGTATGTAGCTGATGACGGACCAGGAGTTGAAGCTTCTAAATCAGTGTTTGCCAACAAGCTATCAAAAAGCTTATCCATATCTTGCTTGGGTTTTGGATCAACAAATCGAACCTCATTTAGTGAATCGTCAGATTTGTCACATCGCAGAGCATTATTTTTAAAAATTTTATCCATAACTGCATTTTTAGCAGAATTGGCATTATTGTATCGACAGTAGCTGTGTGAACAACCCTTTTTGGTAAAGTCGCCGGCAAACTCGTTCTCCCTTAGGCAGGTGCACGTGTACGACTCTTTCAAGTCAGACATTAATGTGTTCGAGGATGACGAATCGCTCTCATACGAACTCTCATCATTTCTATCAGGAACAAATCCAGAAGTGCTCGGCAGAACAATTTGATCTTCGGTGTCACTATCATTGAAAGGTTGTATGATGCTTTGGGGAGATCTTACAGTATTATTATAGTCATTAGATAAGCTGTTATTGTCTTCGTCGACACTTTCATTAGATCTTTGCATATAGTCCATTCTCTGGTTAATTTTGGATTTATCCGATTTTTGACTGCCTTCCTCTGTTGCTGTATTTGTTTCTTTGTTTGTCTCACAGTCAGAATGCTTTCCCTTACGTTTCCATTTTTTTAATTGAACTCTGTTATCTTGTTGATCGTCATCGCTCCCATTATCATCTTCATTGTGTTTCCGTTTCTTTTTAGTTTTTTCGACTTTGTTTGATGAAGCCGATCTGTCTTCATTTTCACTACTTGACCTTCTATGTTTATCGATCGCTCTTTTTAGCTTAAAGCCTTTGGTAAGGGGCCTTTCTTCATCCTGAAACTCGTAAATATCTTGAGTGCCAGCGATCTTTTTTGAATCAGCGTCACTGTCACTTTTATAACTAGAGCTTGATTCAGTTCTAGTTTTTGCTAAAGCTTCTTTTAGCTTTTTAGGTCTGCCTTGTATTTGTTGGTTATGAGGTGGTGACAGGTTAGGTGGCATGTTAAGATCTTGAGTTGGTATGGATATTTTAATACCGTCGAAACCCTTAAGAGCTGCTTTAGTAGGTACTTGTGAGCCTTGATATGAAGTTTTTTTTGTGTTTTTTCTATTACATTTCCTGTCATGTTTTTTCTTTGGCTTTTCAATTCTGCTGAAAGAAAATACTGGGTTATAAATGGTTTTTTAAAATGTTTGTTTGTTTGCAATAAAATTAACAATTAGATGTTTAATATGCCAGAGAGTATTTTTGTACAGTCATATCTTTTACATATTAGCACCAATCCTCCGCTGATCATAAAAGCCTATTTTGCAAATTATAACAATTTTACGAAAACGCTTGTGCGTAATTTGCTTGATGATTCCGAACCGTTAGGCTATGTTAAGCAACGTAATACGCGGTCAAGATTTGGATGGGTGACTGTTATTGGCATTTGCAATCTAAGGTATATATTCATTATGGTCGCTGAGCGCACCATTAGCTAATCAGACCAATGAGTCTGTTGCTGTCTCTTTTTGTTGACATGAAAGTGACAGTGACAAGAATACTCTATAGATCCGCTATAAAATGGCAGGAATTTTGATTAAAATGGTAAGCGTTTTCAATCCAACAGACAGCATTAAAAATATTGCCGTCCTTTTCTAAAAGACCGAAACAACAAGGACGGCTATTTTAGAGCCGTCAGATTACGTTAGTTTAGAATAATGCAACAACAGAATCGACACCAATAAGAAGTGCGAACAAGTTTACAAATCAGATTTTATGAACACAAACACTCCGTCACACGTCACCCGCAATCGGTTATGATACTCGCAGCGTGATGACATCGCAGTAGCATGCAAAGGAACGCAAATTAAAAAAAGCTGCAAGACATTAACCTACCCTACTACGCAATAAATTTGAAATCCTGGCCTGATTTCGATGAAACAATAGTACATTGTTCACCGAGAAGAGAAAGTGTCGATTACCGTCGAGGGTGTCGTTTGAAGCCCGAGCCGTAGGCGAGGGCTTTAAAACACCCGAGATCGGGAATCGCACTTTCTCTCGAGTGATACATAGTGCTTTATACTACACCTACGAGGAAAATAAAAAACTAAAACTGAATCCTCAAATAACACACAAATTGAAAATGGCGCCAATGGCGTCTGCAATTTTCACATGTTCTTTTTTCAAATTGTTTATCCTGCCGCCGCAGGGTCGCACTGCCAGCCAGACACCATCCAACACACAGCTAGTGGCCAGTGTCATTTTGCGAACTTGGAGATAAAAACTCACTGTAAAAACTTTTTGGCTTTTGATATTTAGGTTACCGGCGCATAGTCTTACCCAAAATTAAAAAAGAAAAACCACGTAAGAAATGGATTTTCATACACTTTTCTCTCCCGCTCAGATGCGTTTTCTCCCCGCATATTTGTTTGATATGCAATGACGTACTTTCTACCGTAAATTTGATAAAGTATCAAAGTACTTTCCAAGCAGGTGTAGTATAAAAATTATTAACTATATTACTAGTAGTCCGCCCCGAACTGAGATTTCGTGATACGACACGAACGCTCCGAAAATTAAAGTAAGTGATAGTTAGTGCCAAGTCCAAACATTTTGTTTGGACCTGCTTCTGACTACCATTTGCTTACCAAATATGTTAACCAAGTTCCAACAGAATTGGCATATTTATTGAAGTGTTCTGTTGAACAGACCTCGGCTCCATCATCAGATCAGGCCATTTTATGAGAACTAAGAACCTTATGAATTTATTTAAAAAAAAAGCAATTGAACTGGCCGGTGGCCAGTAAAAAAACCAAATCTTACAAGAGCTAATAGAGGAAAGCTAATAGAGATCTTAAAAGAGCTTAAGAGTCTCATTGACATCACAACGAAACTCTTAGGCATGGAATTGGCTCTTGTATCGTTGGTTATCTTAATTTAACTTTTTTTATTGTATAGATCTCAAAAACTGGGCGTCTTAGATAAAAAGTGAAAATGGTTTTGGAATGTCCAAACAAAGCCCGTTCATGAGACATGTAACTTGTTTTTTCTTGTATTCTTTTTTACTTTTGCACACTTAAAAAATCGTCGTCGATGACGATATTTCACATCGAATTACTAAATGTTATGCAGATCTGATAAACAGTCCTTGAGCTATGGCCCGACAAACATACATACATAAAATGCCAAACTGCCCATGTTTGCTGTAAGATTTTCGTTCGCTTCGCTCACTCAATCAATTATTGTTTGTACGATTACGCGCATTAAATATGGTAACTTTAATATTTTTTATTATAAAAAGAATTAACCTTACCTCGCAGCAGGTACTTCGGCCAATTCAGCTTTCTTGGCTAATTCAGCTTTCTTGGCTAATTCAGCTTGTTTTTCTCTATCTCTCGCTTCTCGACGTCTTTTGATGATGTCATACTTATCCTCGAACATGTTTACTTTATTTTCAGGATACATCAAAGGTTTATCTTCAAGTTCTTCAGAGATATCAGGCATTTTCGTATTTTCCGATTTATCCGGATTTTTAGTAGTATCCGACTCGGCCTCATTTGTAAATACATTTCTATAAGTCTTTTCACGAGGGAATGTTTCCTCTGCGCGTAATTGGTTAAATCCAGAAGTTCTCCCAGCATTAGCTTCTGCTGCCTCTTTAAACCCAGAATATAAGTCACGTTCTAATTTCCGAATTTCTTCACTATTCAACATTCGCTGCGCTGTGATTAAATCTACTTCGCCATCATTATGTGGTTCATCAACAATGTTGGAATTGATAGTTTTTCGTTGTTCTATAGACTGGGCTGCGTCAATGGAGCCTTTTCTGGCAGTGCCAGCTTCTAGTGTTGACTTTCCGAGAGCTATGGGGCTTTTTCTAGCAGTGCTGGAATTTCCAGCTTCTAGAGCCGTTGACTTCGCAGAAACTGTGGGGGATTTTCTATCATTGCCGGAAGTCCAGACTTCTTGTAACGATGAGTGGGCTAAAGTTATGGAGCTTTTTCTATCGGAATGCACACTGGTGGCCTCTGAAAATAAATTCAAACGTCAATATCTAATGTGAAAACTCATTATCATTTTAATACATTAAGAGACTTAGGGTGTTACCACACCAATCGATCGATCATCGATCGACGCCTTCGATCGATGGTAGAATGGATTAGTCGACCTCGATATTATCTACCACATCAATCCAATCGATCAACTTCTATCGACGACGATCGATGCCGTCGATCGGCGATCGATCGATTGGTGTGTGCTTTAGGGTGTGCTATCAAACATGACAAACCATGTTGCAAACACCAACAGTTTAAAATGGTAAAACTAAAACAAACCATGAAGGACATAAAAACTCAATTGCAGAAAATCAAACTTGCATTTTATAACGAACCTTGTTTAGCTTTTGTAGTGTAGTTCCCATCAGCAGTTTTTTTGTTTTCACTATGGGGTGACTTTTTTTGCCGATCTTTGGACCGGAAGAATGAATCATCACTTTCAATCATACTATTGAATGTTTCAGATATTTTTTTGGCTGCGAGAAGATTTGATTTCCTGGGTTGTCTAACAGAATAAAATCCAAAATTTTCCATGTATTTGTCAGGGGTTAACTGCTGACCAGTTTCACTGGAAACAGGAGATATGGTTGAAGTTGTATTTCTACAATTATTTTTCTTTAAATTTTTTGGTTTTGTTGTAGATAATTCGATTGTACTTTTAATTTTGTTCACATCCTGATTGATATCAGCGGGTTCGTCTGTGATATATTTTCGATCATCTCTAGAACTTGTTAATGATTCTTTATCATCATTTTTATATGCTTCATCAGGGTCAATAGATGTGTCAGTCAATGTAAAGTTCGGTTCAGAGATATTGCAAATAGGTGACTTGAGACCTTCATTCTTTAACTTCTCTTTTTCCTCAACATATTTCTGCAATGGTTCATCGCTTATGGAAGAATCTGAATCACTAACATTTGGCGCACTGATATCAGAAACAGAGTTCGAAAGTTTTTCAATTTTAGCTTTGTGTTGATTTTTTGCATTGACACAGTTTGAAGATTTTCTTAAATTTTTATAGCTGCCTGAGATTGATTTGTTTGATTTTCTTTTTGCAATAGGTTTCGTCGTTTCTGCCATATCTAGTTCAAAATCAATGTCGTAAGGGTCGTAATTTTCAGGATTTTTAACAACCACAGTTTTAGACAACATTAATTGTTTACTAAAAATGGGTCTGTTATAGCAAGCTGTTTTAGTTTCTACGGAGCTATTATTTTTGTCTAGTTGTTTTTTAAAACCGTTGTAGCCTGATGGACCACCTTCTTGAAGATCAGATGTCATTTCATTAATTATTACTTGACTCGATTCAGAAACTTCTTTATTATGGCTGCCAGTGTCTTTAATACCGAAATCTAATTTGCTTATAAGATCAATTGCTATTTCCTCCTGCTGTTTCACAGTTTTGTCATTCTTTTTGTTCATCTTTGGTCGTTTAGCTAGCAAAACGTCTTCTTTTATGAAAACAGCCGTTTCATCTTCATTAAATTGAATCGTCTTTTTATGAGCAATTGTTTCAAAGTCTAAAGATTTTTTTCCTTCAGAATACTCAAGATGTGATTTTTCTTTGTCACATGTGTTTATATTGTTGTTGTCAGTGCGTTGTTTGTCGTTTTTTAGTGTAGATAATTTCCTTTGCTTACTTTTACGTTGACTACGAGGCCCTTTTTTTTGTTTAGGGCGGATTATTGTTTCTGGTGAAACTTCACTTGGAACATCGCAATCGAATTCACTGTGTACATTATCATCCAGCATCAACTTTGAAAATATGAGTTGTTTTTTAGTTACTGGTAATATTTTACTAACAGCGTCATTGATTCCGACAGCGATCGTTGCGTCTTGATCGTTTGCAACATCCAAATAGATCGATTTTCCACGTCGACTACGGCGCAAACCAAGTTGACTGGTTTCTTCTAAATTAGTAGACATAACTGAATCGTTTGCGCAAATGGATTGAACTGTATTTGAATGTTCTACTATCTTTGCGTCAAGCCTTACTGGATTCAAAGGGTGGGTATCACCCAAATGCGACTGCGATACGGTTGGAGTAATTGGTATTTCTTTATTTTCATTAGATTGGGTATAGCTTGCTCTTTGACAACTATCAGTTCGAATCTCATCACATTTCATTTTTGTTTCGTCGCAATTCATAATATGTATAATAGCTTCTGTGATAGCTTTAGTTGCTTGCATTGTTTTAGGTTTTTTTTTGTCTATATCTTTAGGTTTTATTACATCGATTGAAGAATCTTTAGTTAAATTACTCTGTGAAAATCCCACATGCAAAAGCTCGGTTGTGTGAATTTGAGGTAAATGGTTCTCAATGTTGTCATTAGGTATTTTAGGGACAGGAGAATGTTCAGAGTTCTCCAATCCTGAGTTTTGAGAACTTTGGATGACACGTTTGTAAATATTATTAGAGTTTCCCATTTTTTCTTTTATCTTAATTTCATTAGATTTTTTGTATTCTTCTTGGTTGACATCATTATTATTTTTATTGATGCCTTCATCTATTTTCAATTCAGCCGTCTTGGAATCTTCTTCACTATCTGAATTGTTAAATGTGCTCGTAACACTTAAACATGACGAATCATTCGTATTTGCGTCAATTTTATTTTTTGGTTGTTTTGAGCCATTGTTATTATTATTTATAATAGTAGTACTTTTGTCTTTATTCCCCAAAGAACATAGATCGTTTTCATTTACTACGTTTTTCAACAAAAAAATCTCAAACTCGCTGTTTTTTTGCGTAACTGCTTCAGCATTTAACATATCAGCAGTGGCTTTTTGCGAATGCTCTTTATGCTCGTATTCTACTATGCTGTTAAAATTAGATATTTCACTTGCAATCTGATTTTCAACTGTTCTTGTTTCTGGCTGCTTTATAATACTATTGGCGTGGTATCCGGGAATTTCAGCAGTTGCACTATCAATCGGTAACTCTCCGTAGCTATATTCCGAATTAGATACTTGTGAAATGTTAGAATCTCTTTGCTGTGAATCAATACAAATTGATTGGTAATTATTAACTTCTTTATTAGATGTCTGTTTATCATCAGATATTGATTTTCTTGCTAAAGCAGTTTTGATACGAACAGCTCTCAGACTGGCCGTTTTTTCGTTCGAATTTTTTTGATTATTTTGCTGATTATGCATTGTTTCTTGAACAAGCATAGCATTTGAATTTGCATTGTTACACTTTGTTTCTGAGATATCCAAGTTATCAACAGTTAGGTCTATTATTGTGTTAATATGCATATTATTTTCACATTCATATTTTTCAGCTTTTTCTTTCTTATCGCCTGCAGAAGGGTCCA
Source organism: Plemyria rubiginata (assembly GCA_963576535.1). Lineage (NCBI taxonomy): Eukaryota > Metazoa > Arthropoda > Insecta > Lepidoptera > Geometridae > Plemyria > Plemyria rubiginata. The sequence continues at coordinate 3,393,851 of OY754905.1, forward strand.
CGGCTGAATCATTTGCGCTGGATGTTTTATTAGTCAGTTCACCAGGAGTTGAGTTCGTAATAGATGATGACTGTTGCATTGAGACTTTTGATGGTATCAATAAGGTCAGATTGGTATTTTGATTAGCGTTTTCTGAATTCTGTCTTGTGGAAGGGGAGTGACGCTTTTTAGGTAATATGCTGCTTGATGGCATTACAGCAGTATTAATTGTGAGGCTATTTTCAGGTGTCGGTATGTTCACATCACAAATTTGTTGCGCGTGATATTTGTTAATTGTCATGTCAAATTTTTCTAGCAACTTAATTACAGATTTATTATACTCGACATTAGGTGAAACAATTTTGAAAAGTGCTTCAAGGAATTTGGCTTGCTTGTTAGGGTTAAAATCTTTAAAGAATTCTGAACCATCCTTATAAAACGAGAGTATTTTCTTTGCATCTTCAATATTTAGCGCGCAAGAACTGTTAGGGTGTTCGTTATCCGTTTCATCATTGCTCGTTAGACTTTGCAAAAACATCTCTTCCAGGCTGGGTAAATCTTTAAATGCCTTAATTTGATCCTCGGTACTTGTTGAATGGTATGTTTTTTGCTCAGGTAAATTTTTTGTGTCATGATCCGTTTTTTGCAAGCTTTCTGAATTACATGAGACGACATTTGAACGCATTATATTAACAACTGAGGTATCAGTTATTCCGTTTCCAGCCTCGTTGGCTTTGTCTGACCGTATTAGAAGATCAACGTTATCTTTCGAACAGTGATTCGAGTTTATGGGCACGTAATCTTCAGGAACCTGCGAATCAGATTTATACTGATTCCACTTTGTTGAATCCATATCACAATCCTTATTAATGTTTTGATGAGATCTTTTTTTTACTTCAGACATTTGCTCGTAATATGCAACGGTTGATCTTTGACAACTGGGCTGTATAACATTTTCAACAGCATAGTTTTGATCGGCCAGATATGGCGCCTGCTGTTCGTTTATATGTTCGTTCGGTACGGTATTGATTAGTTGACTGCTCGAAGCATTATTTTCAGCCAAATTTACCTCTATTTCTTCTATATTTGAGTAAGCACTTTCTGATTTCTCACGTGTTGTACTTGATAGATCTAAAGTTTCATTATTTGTATTTGATTGTATTTGATTATTCTCAAAACATGCGCTGGACATGTCATTGTCGTTACTAATGACCTGTAATTGTTTTACTGATAAGTCTAATGGCTCCTCAGCTGGCCCTGAATCTAAGTAATTTTCAGAACTTTCTTGGTGATCGTCACAATATTTACCACGATTTTGTTCATAAACGGCTCTTTCGGTACTTAGTGGCAAATCGTTTATTTGGTCACATGTATATGTGTCAATGGACTTTCGAGTAGTTGATTCATTCCATGGTGAAGTTCTTTTGTCTGCCTGTTTTATAGAAGAGGGGCTTAAAGAGGAATGATCACCGCCAAAGGTATCTGGTACCATGGACCTTGGATCAATCGAGTTAGATACTTCGGTGGTTTCAACGTCAATATCATCACAATTTTTTTCAAACTCTGGTATGAATGGATGTTTTTGTGCTACTAACTGCGATTTGAACTGTTGGTTGTTTCCAGCAGTGATCTGACTTTCTGGCGTCTGGTAGTGCTCAGCTTCTTCGACGCTTCGTTTGTCGCTAGAGCCACTACCGTTTTCAATATTTTTATATATTTGATTTCCATATCCTTCTGGCGTAAAAGTTGTAGCTCCGTTATTCTTATCATAATTGGTATTTATTTGACCTTTAGAGCGTAACACGTCACTCTGGTGTTGAGATATTTCTCTCATTCTTTGAGTGTTTATAGCAACATATATATTATCAGCTTCAGCTGGCTTACTGCACACATTGGAATAGTCGGAGCCCTCAACATATTGACTATTGGCATAGATATCTGGTTCAGAAGATTCAGATATCTTTTTTCGGGATTTTCGTCGATCAGTACGCACAATACGATCATTAGCCGGCATCGTTGGTAACATTCTCGAATGTGTATGGTTATTGTTAATATGGTTAAGCGGCACAGATTCATTATTCCACGATTGTGGAGAAAGGGTCATGTTGGGGCTTTGTGGGTTCATGCCCATTACCAGTGGAGCAGTTTCAATACGAAGAGTTGGGTGACTACTTATCATGTTATAATGTAAGTCAGATGTATTACATTGTCCGGGTAGTACATAGTTTTGACTTTTATATTGAGCATGAAGACTATTTTTAAAAGCTTCAGCTTGATGTTGTAGCATAAGTTCAGGGTTTTGCATTCTTTGATATTGTTCTAATTGTTGTTGCAGATTAGCCACTGAAGCATTATAGCCAAAATGCCATGGTAGTGGATAACAGAGCTGAGACAATGGATTCATTTGTTCATTATGTAGAATGGGTTGACGCAAACTTGATGAATGATGTATTTTTCCCATGGAAGGAACTTTCGATTTTGGGGAAGCGAGTTCTGAATTTTTATACACATAAAACGGTTCTGATATTGGTACCATCATGAGCGATTCGATTGGCGTACATTGTGCTTGTGCTTCACCTTGGGAGCCCCAACGATAATTTGCAGCCCTGCCTTCTTGATACAATGCACCAGCTACGTTTTGGTGTCCTGTTATCTTAGCAGGTACTTCATTATTCGCAGCACCAGACTCATCATGAGTGCGGCTGATCACGGCTGGATGAGGATCCATCAAAGGCATCAAAGGCACAAGATTAATATTGTTCACATCAGTATGACTTTGTGAATACATCATATTTTCTCCTTTTTGCTGACTTTTGATTTTTTCAATGCAATTAAGCAGGCTTTCACGTTTTTTCTGCGACGAACGCTTTTGATTTGTTAGTAAAGGCGGTTTATCAGGCAAAGAAGATACTACCTCTTTATCTAAAAAAAATATTTTAGTATCGGTTGGAGTTGATTCATTCGTTTGTTGCGGCAAGCAGTTTTGTTGCTGTAACTGTGACGCTTTAATTGAAGTTGTTATTTTGGTAATGGAATGTTTTAGCAAAGTAGCATCTGGTGCAACACTTTCGTGGATGTCTTTGTCTCGTTTTTCATCTGGAGATTTTTCATTGGCTCCATTGCCGCCTTCTACATCGTCTTTGTCTCTGTCTTCTCCTGGCGGGGTGTTAAATCTTTTTGTTGAGTTTTCACTAGATATTTGCTGAGGTCGGGAAGCAATTGCATCGCCAATAGAAGAATCGCTTTGTTGCTCGTTCGTAGTGTGATCCTTTTTTTCGTCAGATGATGTTTTTTTATTTTTTGACGCTGCAACTCTTGTCGAAACCCTTTTTTTAGCAGATGCTTCCTTTTCTGGTTCAACCTTAGATACAGGTTTTAGTGGTTGATCGTCTTCATCAATAATAGCGGAATCAACAACTTCTTTTCGGGTTTGTATTTTTCTTGCTTTGGAGTCCTTTGATCTTAAACGTTTGATTTTAAATTTATTTCTTTGTTGATCTAGTTTTCTTCTAGGTCGAAGAACTTGTTGAGTGTTGGGATTACCCGCAGCCTGCCGATGTCGTTTTTCAGGCAAGTCGGCGATCATCTTTCGTATGGTTTCGGCTGAAATAAACATACCAATAAGCAACTTATTCTACTTACTCATTTTTCTTCCGTACCGAAACGAACGAAACTTGAAAACTACATAGTTGCTGGCTGAAACCACATAGTAACTATTTCTCATGTGGACTAAGTTGTACACAAACGGCAAATGTAAACTACCTGCTAGAGACGATTGAAATTAATTTGTTATACAATTTAACGATGGATTTGCATCTTATTCTATTGATTCTATTATGAAACTTATTAACAAGATATTGTTTCTCACTTCACTTTTAGTTATTTGGTTGGGTTAGGTCTGTGTGCAGATTTCCCCCGACAACAAAAAAAAAGTTAGGTTAAGCATTTCAGTACAAATAGAAGTTCTAATAAAACCAATTAGATATCATTAGGCATGTAGGCAGAAAAAAACGTGCAAAGGAAATTGTATATCTGCTAAGATTACCGGTCAACAAATAACAATGGGGCATGGGCGCTGGGCCACCTAAGTATCAGTTAAATCAGGTTAAATCCAAAGAGTATCTTTATGAAAACAAGTATAATGCATAATTTAATCAATTAAACTATGTAGCTGACCCAAGCTGACCCCTCGAACTTAGTACCGCCTAACAGTTAATGAATGTCAAATGTTTGACAGTTACGAAACCCGTGAAAATTTGTGTGGGAATAGTACATTATTGCAAAGGCAGCGAAATAGGCAATTGCCATTTCAGCCGAGGCATATATTATAGTGCTTTTCTTAAAAAAATGCAAGGAAATAAAAAAGGGCCTTTTAAATAGTAAATTTCATTAAAATTAAAGGTTATATTGCTCATGTTAGGACAATTATTAAAAGAAAATGTTATTGCTTTTCCAGGCACATATTATGTTCGTTTGTTGTATTTCTGACGTTTGCGGCTGGGAATTTGATACTTGGTCAGTGGTAGGTGGCTGGAAACTTAATTGCTGTTTAGAAGTGGATGGCTGTGGACTTGATAATCGGCAAGAAGTGAGTGGGTAAGATGTTGTTTCCGAATCATAAACAGGTCGCAATTTGATGTTTTGGTTAATTTTATTGGTTATCTCAGTTTTATTTTCAACAGAATCTTCGATGTAGCCTTCAGCCACTTTATCGATCTTCCAACCTCCGTGTCTTTTAGAGTAGTTAAATTCGCTCCCGAATCAGCAAGAAGAGTAGCTGAAGATCTGCGGAAACAATGTAACTGTAACTATGTAACTATACGGCTATACAGCCACGAGAACGCAATGTGTACGATAGATGCAAGAGTTCTACATTCTAACATCACACCGTTTCATACATTGCCGGCGCGCTCTTCGTTCCAAATTCAAATAACGTGCCGGGAAGTGATTTTGGTTTTTCAGTCTACGTAAATATGATACTTCGCGTGTTCTTTATTTAAAAGTAGTGACAATATTTCCGCGCATGTTTAAGAAAAATATTTTTATTATTTAACTTTTTTTGTCAATTTTTCAATGTTTTGAATACAATAATATCCTATTACGGACGACGAAGTTAAACCAAAACGCAAAAATCATAAAAAATGGACCAGCAGTCGTTCTTGAGTTATAAATGGTGTAACTAACACGACTTTCTTTTCTACACTAATATTAGAAGGAAGAAAGTTTTGTATTATTGTATGTGTAACGGATAGGCTCAAAATCTACTAGTCCGATTTCTAAAATTCTTTCATCATTAGCATTACCTTTTCATCCCATCTATTCGAAAAGATCGACTTCGTTCGCCTTTATGTGCACCCAAAGGTGGTGTTTTCTATAAGAAACTATAAGTGCGCGGGAATGTTAATTCCGGCGCACTTATTAAATAAGTGCACTTTTCCGCACACTTTTTGAAATTGGAACATCTTTAGTGTTCAGCGCCAAAGAAATCGAACGCAAATATTGTTTGAATAAAGACTGGCTGGTACGACGGCCCATAGACTGTCATGCCGGCTTAGTAAAAAAAATCAATTTAAAAACGCGCGAAATACAGCCCGCGTTTTCGTAAATTTTCACGGATTGTTAGAAATTCATGGTTTTGTTTTGAAAAATCAGTTCTTCAAGTGACAGTGAAAGTATAGAATTAACTCCTGAAAGTATTAGAACGGACGCAAGAATTGTGATGAATAATATATTACCTGCAAAGTCCCGGGAGAAATATATGAAAGCCTATGGTAATTTATTGAACGGAAAAATGCAAAAGGCGCCAATAATTTTTCAGAATCTGTGTTTTTGGCCTCCTTCTAGTACTTAGCCAAAACTAATAAAATATGAGGTGCCTTTTATTTTTTATTTTTTTTTCATAGTGGGTGATGAAAAGTAGAGTGTACCACTCTTGAGCAAAATATATTTTTGGCTCGGGCGACGTATATTGAGTCCCTCGCTACGTTCAGGATTCTACTAAAGAATCCCTCGCTAAACTCGGGATTCTACTCTAGAATCCTTCACTTCGCTCTGGATTCAAAAAAGCGCCCTCGTCGTAAAAATATGATTTCGCTCCCTTATGATACAATCTACTATTACATTATCTCTAAGTAGTATAGGCATATATTTATGACTATAAAAAATTGAGATCCTAACTAAAACATAAATAATGTAACCCAAGGTGTAAAAAGATTGATCATAAAATATCTTTTATCGCATGCGCTGCGGGAACTATTGGCGATAGAACAAAAAAATGTTCTGCAATAATAAAGAACACGTCAATATCTACTATAAAAGTCAGCAATAGCATCTATGTCTAACTATTGTACATACGTTACTATAACTACTTTTTTACATTTTAAAAGATGATAAAATGCCGACCAAAATCAGACCATTATAATCTATTGTAGGTACGTTACTATAACTACTTATTTACATTTTAAAAGTTGATAGAAGTGATGACCAAAATCAGTATTATCCATACCTTTATATTAAGGCGAGGATATCCCAGCACCTCCAACCTCCAAGACTTGCAGCACTTGAACAGCTAGATTTCGTTAGATTTTGTTCTCAGAGATTAATAAAAAGGAAATTTTAATTTTTTTTTACACAGCGCTAGTAAATATTAATCCCTATTTTTTTATATAACTTTGACATGATTTCAAGAAAAACTCTCTTAGTAATGGATGTTTGAAATATCGATTTAGTGTCAACTTTATGATTTTTTTTATCGATAAAATTATCATTATTTACGTTTCTATCTTTACACAGCGCTCGAGTACATGTTAAATTTTAAAGTTTTCGTTTTTTTTCATATATTTTTTACATTTTAGTAGATTTACAGCTGTTTAAAAACCGTCTTTCCATCAAACTCTGTCGTTCCTCCAACCGCCGCCGCCGCCGCTTAATGCAGCACAGGAGGTTGGAAGTTCTGTGATATCCTCGCCTTAATCCTTATCCAAATAAATCATTTTGTATGCAAGGCTGTTTCAATACCTGTAGATTACTTCTTGCATTTTTAAATCGGACATTCCATTCAAAAGATATTACGAATTTAAAAACTTTAGTTAGCTTTAATAAGCCCGTACGCGGGGCGCGTTCTCACTCATCGCAGTGGGTAAAGCGGCTGAGGGCAGGCCGCGGGGGCGCGGGGAAGTGCGTGTAAATCTATTCTAAAGTTATTTATTCTAAAATGCAGAAAAAACATGTCCACCCATGCGAAGCGGGGACAGGGCGCTATTAGATATTACTTGAATTTATTGCCATTATGACATAATTGCATAATACAGTAGCAATATATACCTACTTCTGTCCACCACACACATTGAATCGGTAGTTACGAACATACTATACTGTGGAAAAATCATCCGAACAAATAATTTTAGATCTCATAGTTTAACCAAGTTACGATTCACAATGATTATTTTTTCACTTAGGTATTTATAATTCGAATTAAGCTTAGATTCCCGGATGCTATCTAGGTGGCCTTAGTTTGCAAATTCAATGACATTTTTGTGTTGTGTTTGATACTGCGTATTTTTGTTACTGTACTACCTTCTTTCTTCGTCAATGAAATCCAGCGCCATACAAGCAACTAGGTTCTTAGGCAGAGATTGGAGTAGGGAGAATGATTTAGGATCAATGATCCCATATGATAAGTTAGTATGACATTTATTCCGTGATTTCATAGATTACGTGGCGTAAAGTGAGAAAAGTATCTATTTTATTTTATTTATTTATTTATTTATTTATTTAAACGCACAAAACACATTACAACCAAGAAAAAACTAAAACTAAAATATTACAACTGATCTGGATTGTATCGTAAATATATGTGCATACAGCCGAAAATTACATTTATGTACGTAACGAGTTAGGTGAACATTATTAGTTAATTTTAGATATAGCTAAAAACAATTTAAAAACAAAAAATAAACAGAAAAATAGTGAGTGACATTAGGTTTCAAAAGCAAAACAATTCTTTAATTGTTTTGAAACAAAAACGATTTTTACATGCATACACAACAGCTTAACCTACCTAAAACACAAACATAGTGAATATTATCACTATTATCTACATCTTTGTTGTAGACCAGTAGCCCACACCTACGAGTACATCTGCACACCCAACCGATATACCCATATGGTATAGGTATCAGGTATGTATATAGCCACAGGCACCAACCACTGGTCAACAACAGAGTCATTACCTGTCCAACTACAGTTCAACTATAAGTGTAAGACACCTATCGCAAGCAATTAACGTTGTTTACATAAAGGATGCTTCTAAGGATAATAATATAGTGTCTCAATTTGGGAACAAATATGTCAAGTTCGACATTATTTTTTGCCAAATCATTATATTGGCGAGCCATTCTAGTTAAAGGATTATAATATGAAATATTATTTTTATAAGTTTGTAAAGCAAAAAGATTGGCTTTGAGGGAGTTACGTGCTCTAAATTTGATATTGAGCGATATCACCGATAGCAACTGAGGGGAATCAATTAAAAAGTGTATAATTTTGTAAAGATAAATTAAATCAAAGTAAATACGTCGAATTTCTAATGATTGAACATTAAATCTAGATAGCCTTTCTTCGTAACTTAGACCTGAACGACCTGGACTTAGGCGATAAATGAGCATTTTGAGGCATTTACGCTGAGTTCTCTCAATGGCATCGGAGTGAACCTTATAGTTAGGAGACCATATCGGGCTACCATACTCCAAAACTGTTCTCACTAGAGCATTAAAGAGATATAAAATACTACGAGGCTTTATGAAACCTTTCGTAGATCTCACGACAAAACCCAGGAGTTGGTTGGCCTTAGATGTAATATGCTGATAGTGTGGACGAAATGTGAGTTTATCATCGAACAAAATACCCAGGTCTTTGGCAACGTAAGATCGGTGTAATAAATGTCCATCGATGTCATAATGGTTTAAAAATTTATGACGCTTATTTGTAAACGATATTATAAAACACTTGTCGATATTTAAATACATAAGGTTGCTTTTACACCACTGGGATACAGTGTTTAGGTCTCTCTGTAAAATTTTGCAGTCAGCATTCCCAGAAATAACGTTAAAAATTTTTAAATCATCAGCGTACAAGAGACATTTACAGGTCAAGCGCTCAATCAGGTCGTTTATAAAAATCACGAAGAGAAGTGGCCCCAGATGCGATCCTTGTGGGACCCCAGAGGTCACCGTCACCGGCGATGAAACAAAGCCCTTCAAAGCCACTAATTGGCTTCTATTATCAAGATATGAACAAACCCAACGATATAAACTACCATGAACACCATATGACGTAAGCTTGTGACAGAGTAATTTATGATTAACTTTGTCGAAGGCTTTGGAAAAATCGGTATAGATGTAGTATCAATATCATCATCATCATCCGCAGCCTAACTTTACCCACTGCTGGGTTTAGGCATTCCTTAGTGTGTGACAATATCCAAAACGTGTTTCCCGAGGCTAAATGCGTAGAAAACTTCAAATCAATTGGATAAACATTTATGGAAACACATTTAATATGACCGAAGAAATTATTTTTAATTCGCCAGGTTAACAAACTTAAAACCTATAAATGTACGTTTAACAAAGCTTTCTTTAAATTTAATATATTGCTATTAAAAACAAAATTTATTTATATTGTTACTAAATTACTCTTAAATTTCCGTAAAATTTAATTGAAGTCGATAATTTGAAGTCGGTGCCAGCCAAGTCTAATAGGTAGTATCTATACAGGGTGCCCCAGAACTCAACGTCAAGCCGAAACGGGGCGACAGGATTGATTGTCATCATGAGAAAAATCAGAAAAAAAATCTATCCCATGCAGTTTGAAAAATATGGACATTTAAAAACCTAAAAAATTGGTCAATCTGTAACCATTTTTCGGTTATTGTGGTTAATTTTAATTATTTTTGTTCATTTCAACTTTGGAACAGGAACCCTAAATAACATTTATATTTATTATTTGATATTTTTTTCAAGTTTGACCTCCTGTGGAGCAAAAAAATGTACGGTCACCTAAAACTTGGCCACTTCATTGAGATTCCGAAATGGTATTATAGCACTTGGTATTTCCAGATTTTAATTTAAAGAATTTTTCTGTAAAGATTGACCAAGGCTTGTTTTCCTAAAAGGCTTTTTTCCACAAAATTGATTATTTTGCTTCTTTGGATAGTCCTTTACCTACGGGCAGGGGATATAATAACTATTCAGAAAATAAAATTAAGATATAAAATTATTGAATATTTTAGAAATTTAAATTTTTTTTACCAAAGGGTAAAAAAAATAGATGCCTAAATCACAAATCAATGTATTTTCTCAAACGGTTTTTTTGTAGTATTATTGGATATCTGCGCTATAAAATGCAAACTAATTAATTAATATGAATTTAATATCCCATTCTAATAAAAATAACGACGGCCTTGTTTTAATCGAAGGTAAATATTGAATTAACCCGTCAGCGAGTAGACAAAATAGTGAGTAGTTAATTTAACTATAGTTTGGAGTTTAATTGCAGCAGTAAGCTAACTATTATTAAATAAACATAGGTGATTTAAATAAAATATGTTTGAAAGGGTGGTTTGAAAAGATTATGCCTAATATAAATTAGGTCATAAGGATAGCATTGGTAACAATGCTAACACGTTAATGTTACCTACATCAAATAGTAGATTGTGTTATAAGGGAGCGAAATCATATTTTTACGGCGAGGGCGCTTTTTTGAATCCAGAGTGAAATGAAGGATTCTTTAGTAGAATCCTGAACGTAGCGAGGGATTCAAAGTACGTCGCCCGAGCCAAAAATATATTTTGCTCCCGAGTGGTACACTCTACTTTTTATCAACCACTATGAGAAAAATAAAAGGCACCTCATATTTTATTCGTTTTGGCTAAGTAGGTACTAGAAGGAGGCCAAAAACACAGATTCTGAAAAATTATTGGCGCCTCTTGCATTTCTCCATTCAATAAAATTACCATAGGCTTTCATATATTTCTCCCGGGACTTTGCAGGTAATATTATATTATCCATCACATTTCTTGCGTCAGTTCTAATACTTTCAGGAGTTAATTCTATACTTTCACTGTCACTTGAAGAACTGATTTTTCAAAACAAAACCATGAATTTCTAACAATCCGTGAAAATTTACGAAAACGCGGGCTGTATTTCGCGCGTTTTTAAATTGATTTCTCTTTTTTTTTGCTAAGCCGGCATGGCGGTCTATGGGCCGTCGTACCAGCCAGTCTTTATTCAAACAATATTTGCGTTCGATTTCTTTGGCGCTGAACACTGAAGATGTTCCAAATTCAAATTATTTAAATAAGTGCGCCGGAATTAACATTCCCGCGCACTTATTGTTTCTTATAGAAAACACCACCTTTGGGTGCACATAAAGGCGAACCAAGTCGTTCTTTTCGAATAGATGTGATGAAAAATATATTTATTGATTAAGAATATAAGAAAAACTTATTAATAGCCACCAGATAGCTACAGATAGTATACAGGTACCTAATTACTTTTTTTTATAATACTCAATACTAATATTATAAAGAGGAAACCTTTATATTTTTGCATGTAACGTATAGGCTCAAAAACTACTAGTCCGATTTAAAAAAATGTTTCACCATAAGAAAGCTACATTATCCCTGAGTAACATAGGCTACATTTATTACTGGAAAAAAATAGAAATCCCTACTAAAACATCAAAAATGTAACCCAAGGTGTAATATAAAATGCCTTTCATCGCATGCGCTGCGGAAAGAACACATCATTATCAACTAATACTACTACTAATAAGTCAGTGATAGTATATATCCAACTATTGTAGTTGTTACTATAACTACTTTTCTATATTTCAAATGATAATAGAAATGACGACCAAAAACAGACCATGTCGTTTATATACCTTTACATTAATCCTTATTTTCTATTCCTTATCTTATTCAAAAGATATTACAAAATTAAAAAGTTTAGTGCGCTTGCGCAAAAGCAAGGTGAGTCTAAGTGTATCCTAAAACAACTAGTTGTTATATTTATCAGGAGTTTCCGTTCAGAGTCAGAATAGAACCTACAGCGCAGAACACTAAGCTATTAAGCCATTAGCAGGCTAGTTAGTGAGGCGTGGAAAATATTCACCAATACATATGTATTTTTTATATATATAAAGGTAATCTAAGTAAACTAGACAACATAATAATGATAATTGAATTACGCATTTGTCCTAAACTGTTTGAAAAATCGTACATTTTACCAGTATCACTGACCTTTGGATGAAAAAAAAAACTATCAATCTTAAGCGTTATAAATAGGACACCACAGGAAACCGATTATTCATTCTGCTACGGCTCTACTCCTCTATGTATATAAAGACTAAGCTTTGCCGACAGGCGTTATCAGTTAAATAAGTAGTTACAAGCTAAATATTACATTTAATGATAATGTTAAGTAGGTAAATGTGCGTGAGATATATATATATATATATATATATATATATATACATAAACAAATAGGGTTTCACATAAATAATTATATTTCTACATAAGAAGATACTAAGCGTCAAAAAAAATAAAAAAATAAAAAATTGTAACTTACCATCGCCAACTTCAGTTCTGATTTTAGGTCTGGTTCTCAACAGGCTTTTCTGATTATGCAGAGTCCTAAAATCTTTTCTTATATTCTTCCGTAGAGTATTGTCAGGAAGGCGAGGTCGGCGTCTGCGCACACCGAAAGGTCGCGATCGACCTTTTCTGCGCACAGTCGGCGTGTCGCCTGCACAATCAAGCATGTGCTGATGCAAGTCTTCCATAGTGATGGACTTTTTGCATTTGGTACAATCCCTGAACCCCCGCAGCGGCCTAGTCCTGTTAGGCATCTGACTCGGCGGCACGTACAGGTGCTTTAATATGTCCGCGTTCAATAGAGACTCCCCGACAATGTCATAGTGTTGGACTTGCGCGTTGGGGTGGTGCGCAGCCATATGCGCGGTAAGAGCGCGCGCGTCACGAGTCTGATCGCCGCACGCACAGCACACGTAACAACGCGGCCGCACCCACTCGCCGCTCAATACCGCCGGCTGCACCGTCTGTTCCACGCGACTGACTCGAGCAGACAAGCCCAGAAAACTCGGGAAATCAGATGCGTCGTTAACGACGGTGGCGAAGGTTGCAGTGGCTAAGGCGGTAGTACTTTTATCGGTAGTACTGCTCGTGTACTTGACTAATTGCGAAGACGTACTTGGAATTTCCCTACTCTCTAGAATCTCTTTCAGCTCTCTGCCGATTACATTTTGCTTCTCGGTTCTTTCGGTTGCCTCTTTGCAGAAAATTCTTTCAAATTTTCGTCTCATGCGTAATTGAGTCCACATATCTAAGCTCGAGACTAATGTGATGATGCAATTATCGACGTGGCTATCTCGTTTCATCACGCTGGCATCGATTATTAAAGTTTTTTCGTTTTCAGTACTGTCCCATTTCCACTTGTGTTTTGGTGCTATAGCTCTGGGCATGTAGCCGTCGAATCTATTGCGAGAATACTGCTCGTGGGGTAAAAGTATTGGAAAACCCTCGGCAGTATTAATAATTGCAGAACTTTTAGTCTTTCTAGTCTTTATAATTTTATCAGGATCAGGACTGAAATTGAACGAACCATCTAAAAACTTTGTCAAGTTTTGTTGAACATTACTCGCAACTCGCGAGTAAAAGTTTGTATCGAAGCATTTTTCAAATTTTTGATTAGTGACATCGATCATCTTTAACCACTCACGCTCACGTCGAGTGGGCTCGCCGACCCGCGGCGAGCGATGCACCACCCCAAGCCTCGAAAGTATCTGATCAGCGTCAGCATTACGAAACGAAAAATTTGGAGGAATACGTCTTTTCCATTGCATGTCGTCTAATATGATGACTGCATTTTTTTCTAAGACAGCATTGCCGATATTCGAAGGTAAAATTAGGTTAGTAGTTATATTATCTTCAATATCTATGGCGTCGCTACCGTGTGAAGGCTTTAACTCGCACGAAATGACTACACCGTTGAATTCAGGTTCAAGTTTCAGTTCGTTATTTTCACCACAGTATTGGTTTTTATCATCAGTGTCCATCTTTTTATGGTCTTTCTTTGACACTGAGTAAGCCTTTTGTCGCAATTTGCTACGATAGGCTTGTTTTTGTTTTTCGCAAATATTGAGCTTATGCTCTGCCAGTTCTGAAGTAGAGAAAAATCTGGTGTTGCAGTCGAGACACGCAAAGTATTGATTAGGGTGGCTATCCACCATGTGTAGTATAATTTTGGAGGCCACTGCTTCAGAGTGGTTGCAAAAGAGGCATTTGATAAAGTTGTCTTGTTTGGATGTAGAAAGGTGAATTCGCCTAGCATGTTTAGATGCGGAAAGTTTAGTCGTGAACTTCCTGTCGCAATATGGACAAAGAAGTTGAGGGAGGTGTAGGGAGTCAGCCTTAGCAGTGAGATCATCTTGTTTATAATTTGGCGATGCTTTGGACGGGATGCTGTTTCTCTTCAGTTTGTCCTGAGCTACCTGGGTTTCTGGTTTGTTAGTAGATTTGTTTGGGGTGTTTGGAGTATTGGCAGTTGACTTTCGAGGTCTCAGTCTTCCATTTAAAACAGACGAAGATTCATCTTCTCCCGAAATCATGGTGTTTAGTTCCTCAGTTCTAAAAGGGACAAATAAAACAACACTCAAAAATAAATAATAAGGCAGAATGACTAAGGAGACTAAGGAGACATATAGAACATCAAGTCAGCCGGCGAATACTTGAACGGAGTATTAAGAACCAAAAAACACCTTAGTAACAAAGAAATTTAAACGATTCTAGACTATTCTATTCCCAGAATTTTTTACATATAACTCGTATTTCTCCTAAAACCAGAGACTGTGTTACCTACTGAATTTATCTGACTCTCGTTATTACTCAGACTTCCTAGACAACTGCGTACCACACCAACTAATATATTAATGAAATTCAATTTGAAGGCCAGTAGGTAGGTGGTATTCCTTAAAAAACGTTTCTATAAAAAAATGAATTTAGTCCTGAATCTATATTCGATCACGAGCAACAGTTTGATAAAACATCCTGATTTACAGAAAAAGTAGTTGTACTGTGACGTTTTACCTACGAATAAACGTTTTACTTGCTGCATCGTTATCAAAGAGACGTTGTGAATTTAAAATACATTTAAATCTCGATAGATGTAGCCCCATGAGAGAGAGAGATCGAGATATATAAACTATAAGACATGTGAAGCATAATAATTACAAATTACCTACGAATAAATAATAAGTCCAAATTATACATTTTAAACAACTAGGGATGGAGAAAAAGCTAATTTACTGCAAATCCAAGTATTCGCCCGGCTGGGAAAGGATATATATATATATATATGTTATAATGACTCGTAAAAATGTGAATAGTGTTGTACTTACTTGGTTAGAATAAAACCATAGTCTTCAATTTCTAAGTTTAGAAGATTAGATGCAAAATATACATCATTTTTGCATCGTCCCGATGTCAAAATACCATCAGGAGGAAATCTAAACAAAACAAGGTTTACTTTGTTTTATGTGGTTCTTCTAGTCTGGATTTACATGTTATTTTAATCAATCGTGATTAAAATAACATGTAAATCGCAACAGCATGCCAAATCATACATTTATAATGATACCTAATTCCATCCTAGAATGGGCGCGCTGCGCGAAAGGTGCATTGAACATCATTAAACAATAAAACATCCTCATATTCCGCATACAACATCTATAAACTCATTGCTTCATATTTACCCGCTCAGGTTACATACGTCTTTAAATTAGTCTGCCTAAATAGCGTGTGCTTATTATAGAAGATGCTTAGTTATAAAATACTTTATAAATACATTCGTCCCGCCTTGCGATCCAAAGGTCGTAAAAATTATTGTTGTGTTAGTTTAAATATTTTTTTATAATGCTTGCTAATTCGAAAACTTTTGAAAAAACAACTACATGCCTTTCTTTGGGCCGACTAGGTTGCCATAAAACGGTAAAAGGAAACACTGACCCAAAACTTGTGATTAATTTCGCCAAGCCTAATATAAATACCAAGTAACACATGATACGTTGAAATTATTGATGTTATTGCTGATTAGAATGATGAGTCTGCCGACCCTGTTATCTACGAGTATCATGAAGTTCAGTGGTACTTTCCGACAATGATCAAGTCAGCGCGTTTACAAAATTATTTAATTTTGTAAATATTCGGCACAGAAACCTCGTATTTTGCTTCAGCAATTTTTAATCCACAAGAGTTCGCTTATGATACAAAAATATGTAAAACTAGATTGCATAATGCTTAGTAAGCGATAATGCGGTGCTGCTTATTATTAATGAATTTGACAATGATGATAGCTTAAACTTTTTTCCGCATTAAAAATGGAATTTCTAATAAGCGTCAAACTGATAACGCCTGTCATTATAAAAGTTTCAAAAGCGCTTAGTGCTTGTATAAATTATAACTATCTAAATTATAACTATTTTATAGTAAAAGAGTTGTTGTAATAAAAGCGCCATGATCAACCTCAACGATTTTTGAAAAACTATTTTTTTTAGTGTCTATGTTCTAATTCTTATGATAAATATAATTCTCCAAAATTTAATTTAATTCTATATTTAATTCTTATGTTAATTTTAATTAATCTGATCTAGAAGTAAAAATAAACACTACACAAACACTAACCACTCGCAAAATAACTAGTAGTTCGCCCCGAACTGAGATTTCGTGACTCGACGGGATCGCTCCGAAAATATAAGTAAGTGGTAGTCAGAGGTAAGTCCAAACTTGCCTCTGGTTGCCACCTACTAAGTATGGTAACCAAGTTTCAACTGAATTGGCCTATTTATTGAAGAGTTCCGTTGAGCAGACCTTGGCTCCATCATCAGAAAAGGTCGCTATCACCATTTAATCAGAACCGAGTACCTTCTTAATTTATTTCACTAAAAAAACCAAAGGAACTGGCCGACCAGTAGAAAAACCTTGATGACAACGAGGGTTCATAGAAATGGGATCTCTTGGGTCGTTGGTTATCTTAATTTAACTTATTTGTTGAACCTCAAAAAGCGAGCAAGCTAGAAAAAAAAATTAAATGGTTTTTGGAATGTCCAAACCAAGCCCTTTCATATGACATGTCACTTTATTTTTTAACTTTTTAATTTTTGCCCCCTTCAAAAACCCCATATTTTAATAACCCCTCTTCCGATTTTACTCATATACTTACCAGTAAATTTCAGACGTACAAGCTATCGACTTACCAAATTTCATGCAGATCGGATAAACGGTTCTCAAGTTATCGTCGGACAAACATACGTACAGTACATACATAAAATGTTAAACCGTTCAAGTTGATTGTAAGATATTCGTTCGCTTCGCTCACTCAATCAATTATTGTGTGTTTTGTACATGCTTTAATGGTAATGTTTATAATTATTTTTTGAAAATTCGCAGAAACATATGAATGCAATTTGCAAACACTATCGTGCGGGATAGTTTTTGAAAATTACAAAACTAGATTTCCATAAAATTATCATCGTTAAATAAGCATTAATAAACATAAATCGACCAATGAAACGATGTACATATTTTGTGATGATAAAAAATGTTAATATCTATTATTATTTTTGTTAACAATTAAATGCAATTTGCAAACATTCGCTTGTGGGATAGTTTTTGCAAATTACAAAATTGTGGTTTAAACTAAATTTTCTAAAATAATCTATAACAAAAATTATTTAATGAACCAGAATTAGTACGTTAAGATGTCTTTATGTGATAATAATTGTAAGATAAGATTTACGGTATATATCCGTAGAGCTAGGCGACTTTGACGGAGATTTCAAGTATTCATTATGGCTCAATCATGGCTCAATCACTGCTATAGCAGAGATCTCTGAAGTACAGAAGCACTTTCCAAATTGGCATTGTTATAAATTCACCCATCACTAGCGCTACCCGCGTAAGTGTTTTAACTAAATGGTGCTTACGGTGAAGTAGATAAATAGCAGAATAGAATACATTATTTTGTGTTTACTGCATTATTTAAGTACCTAGATACTAGGTATAATCACTATGTTTAATTTTTCTGTTTTGGTCTATAATATACTTTTCTTTCATCAGATTTTCTCAGACACTAAAAATCAGGAATTCAGTTTGGCTTCGTGGATTTAAAGTTGCATTCGTGTCAACACCGGTATGAGCTCGCATTATTTTATGTGCGCAAAATACCCAGTGCACTCAATCTGTGAAAAAAAAGAGAGGAAACCAGTTTGTATTATATTATCGTTGATAGGCTTGCAACCTGTCGCGTATGGATACCAACTACTGCAAAATATAGATGGATACGTGTCAAAAGGTTATTTAAACGTACCTCTGACTTATCAACCTTCGATATCCTCAATAAATCTTAAGTTTATTGTTGGTACTAAGAGATCTGATATGTACCGTGCTTGAGGACTAATGTCGTGAACGTGTTTCTTTTGAATGATGACTGGGTACAAACATACAAACATCCCATACAACATCACGAACTTTCGCATTTATAACATGGGTAGGATTATGAGATGGATTCAATTAGTTCATTGATCCGAAACTGAACTTTATACTAGAATATTATAAACACGGTTTATTAAGATATTTTATAAAACGTTTGTATATTCTGACTATGTTTGTGGGCATAAAATAAATAGGTTAGCTGGAAGATAAAAAGGCTACCTGGAAGAATGCTAAGTAGCATTAAGTTCGCCTATGTACTTTATTGTGCAATTAAGAATTTTCTTATCTTATATTATTATATTTATATTTTCACTGCCCTGCAACCAATAGAAATAATTTTGAGAGAATACTTGGTGCATGTGGATACAGATCAAGCTACACATAGCCCAAGAAGAATTACCCCCAAGGACAAGGAATTGCCCGGTAAAGTCGTGAGCCTACTCTTTCCTTTCTATTATTATAGATTTGCGCGATTCAAATTCGTGGACGCTCGCCTGGGCTAGAGATGACGTGGCCAGCATTTGCATTTGGGCGGGCTACTTCTTTACCACCTTCCCTTAGGCCCGGCTTCCACCAGAGCGGAGAGGAGAGGAGACGAGCGGAGATGTGCTGCAAAGCTGGCTGGAAATTTCCACCAAAGCGGAGAGAAGAGTGTAGCAGAGATGTGACCTGTAAGATATCGACACCAGTCAAGTGGAGGCGCGCAGCACCCGCCACCCGACTACACTTATCTGCTCCGCTTCGCCACGCTGCTCTTGCTAGCTCGCAGCACAAAATTCTATAGAAAAAAAAGAGACTACTCCTCTCCGCTTGATATTTCCACCGAAGCTGAGCGGAGAAGAGATGTGGAAGTAACGAAATCAGATTGGTTTATTCAAACATATCTTCACTCGTCTCCTCTCCGCTTTGGTGGAAACCGGACCTTTTTCTGCATCCGAGTCTTACATCGTATCGCCATTTAGCTAGCAACCCGTTGAGTAAGTACTACAAATGAACAAGTACAAACTAGTGTGCAAATCATAAGAAATGTACAGGGTTCTATTTAGGTCGATTCACACATATCAGTGAAGTCGCAGTTCTGACACAGCACCGGCACAGTGCGAAATATTCTTTCATACATTCACTATGAACGCATTCCCATTTGTCAGTGTCAGTGACGACAGTGCTCTCAGTGTCAC
Organism: Plemyria rubiginata; assembly: GCA_963576535.1. Taxonomy (NCBI): domain Eukaryota; kingdom Metazoa; phylum Arthropoda; class Insecta; order Lepidoptera; family Geometridae; genus Plemyria; species Plemyria rubiginata. The sequence continues at coordinate 3,413,573 of OY754905.1, forward strand.
TAGTGTGCCGACACCGGCAATCACGGACGTATTCGTTGACGACGATATTTTTTGTCGGATCACGGACGCCGCGGCATCAAAAACAAAATGGAGGACGAGCGATTGATATAATTGGACACGTTTTCACCGAAGCTCCGTGAACTGAGTACTGACATTGGGTGAATTGAATCACGGACGCAACACTGTAGCACTGATACCGAACGGAGCGAACACGTTGACGGAACTGTGGCTTCACTGATAGGTGTGTATCGACCTTTAGGATTAGCATCAATTATGCTTTGGTGAGAACTAGAGAAAGAATAGGGGATTTCAAGAACGCTCTGATTCCATTAGGTACGAAAAATAGACTAAAGCGTATTAGGCAATAGTGAAAGATTTTTCGTATCGCACACATAATGGTACTCGTAGTAGTAGTTCGCTTACAAATCGATATCCTACGAAGCTTTTTTCTTACGAAGCCAAAGATTTTTCTAACATTGGAACTGATAGCTTTACGTGTTGAGATTTTTTCCATAAAATTTCAGTTACACTTCGACTGAATATTCTTTTTTTTAAGCTTTTACTCCACCAATTAATAACTAAATGATTATTTTTTATTATTTGGTATAAATCAGAAATGGTCTCATAAATTTAATAGAAATTGATTCAGCACTTTATGAAAAAATCAACGTAAACAAAAAATATTAAGCACCACAAAGTTTGATAATTTAGTTTGTGGTTCCCTTCAGCAAGAGTTTTTATGTTTTTTTTTCAGTTTTTTTTTGTCTTTTCAGTTTCACCCGAGCTCCACATATTTTATTATTCTATATAGAAACAAAGTCACCCCTTTTCACGAGTGGTAACCTAATACTTGAAATATTGACGTGTACTGATAAAGACCCATTTTGTTTTTTTTTTCAATAAAACTTCGTTGTGCTTTGTGTTTAAAGTGTTCATTATACATTTTTACACCCCATTTCACCACTGATTAAGAATAATATGAGAAAAAATAAACTGAAACAGCTTTACCACCTTAATCCCCGGGCACGGTAGATATCCCCTCAGATCTTGTATTAACCAAGTATTAACTGCAGATTTTGAGGACGTTTAAGGGGGCTAGTCATAGGTACGTCCAAACATTACATTATGGTACATACATTTTGCAGTATTCCATACGTGACAGAAATATCTTTAAATTCTGAAAAATATTTAATCTTTTATAATTTAAAGTACCTATGTAGTTATTGTGCAAAGTTTCAAGTTCGAAAGATCAAAGAATACTTATTAAACTCGTTGAGAGGCGAGATTACAATAAATGCTATCTCACCTTACATCGTGACATAATAGAAAATGACACATTGACGAGCATTTAGAAGCTTTTACGCCCACATATAAACAATCCTGTATTGGATTACAGTCTTCAGGCGTCAGCCTCAGGGCTTAGCTTTGTTACCAGAAAAATCTGTATGATAGATAACAAATAATAATTCAGTACAATAGAAAAATCTTTGTTTTGTATATTAAATATCATAATTAGGACCAGGAAGAAACTTTTACGCCCACATATAAACAGACCTGTATCAGATTTCAGGCTTCAACTGGAGGCTGTACGTTGCTACCAGAAAAATATATATGATACATATATAGCGTTTAAGAATATGCGACATAATAGGTAAAGTACCTACCTTACCTCAAATATTGAAGATATAGGATATTTGACTAAAAGGAGAATATTTTATTTTTAAAACTTAGTATTAACGCTTCGTTCAATTCCCGAACTAAGCAAGTAGTTTTTAGAAAATATTTGAATGCAGTAGCGGATTCTTCGAGGACGTCTAAGGGGTGTAGTCAGAGGTACGTCCAAACATTACAATTGTCCCTTACCCAAATTTTTCAGAAGTTACGACGAAGCGAGGGATGCCCACCTACCTGATAGACTGTCGACGTACCGACGTAGTGAGGATCGGGGGAAGTCGGTGAATAGAGAGGTCTCAGAATCGTTCTTGGGAATATATAACAGAAGCTTATGTCCAGCTGTGGACTTCTACAAACTGATGATGATGAATAGTATTATCTAAATAAATAATGCATATTCTATCATTCTTTGTTTCAATTATCAATTCGATAGCTTTAGTTGTTCCTGAAAATATCAACGGACGGTCGATTACTCCGGCCATCCGACGGTTACGGATTAAACATAAAATGGATTAAATTTTAGTTCGGAACTCAAAAACCCAAATGTATTTCAAATCTTCAAGCCTATATTTTATGGAACACCTCTAGCAGTTGGTAGTAGGAGTCATATGAATGTATTTGCAACAGCTCACACTAAAATGACTCTTCAATCGAGCTGCAGTTCAACTTTCGTGTCACTGTGTCTCCCTCTCACAGTGACTACTCCTACTCTTGCTTGAATCAATCTGCCTGCATAGCTAGCGTAGTGAGACATTAGAAAATCAGAGCATGATGAACTGTTTTAATTACTCAGAATCGCGAGCTGTTTGACCTGCGAGTCAGCTCCAGCTCCACACTATTAATGAGCTGATGCGCTCCAGATAAAGTTTTTTGAGTGAGACGCATACATCACTTGGTTTACCTATCCAACTCTAGGTGAGTTGTCTACATTTGCACCAAAATTCAAGCATGTATTTGTTGGGAAACTCACGTGAGAACAAACAAGGACACTTGTCTAAGAGTGAACAATTGCAGACAACGAGAGATCATAGTAATGAACTCGGTGTCGCTATCGCACTGATCAATATTACCTATATTTCTTTTCGTTATTAGTAACCGTTCCAGTTTTAAAAAAATAGATCTTTCTGAGTGGTAGTATTTGCACCCGAACTGTTCGTACTTTTTATAGGTGTCGTTCGTATCAAACCTTGTTTCGATGAGTTAACGAAGTTATATTTTTAATAAACCTTTGTCGTCTTTTTAAAATATTTGTTTGCGTATTTTCATAATTACCTTCAGTAATTTAATATCCTCAGATATGTTTAAATGTGTGAGCGAGAAGTTGTTGGACGGTTTTCTGCGTATTAAATCCCTGGCCAAACAAGAAAGTTCTCTGGAATACGGCGGCATCCACTTACATGCAGCAATATTTATTAAAGACACCAAATTTTATATACAGGGTGTCCGGTAATCAATTCATAAAAAAAACAATAAAAGTCAAATTCTAGTGTTCAGAAAAGTAACATAAGATAAAAAAAATTAAATCCAAGATACTTACTTACTACTTAAGATATCAGGATTACAGGAAAAATCGTGCTAGATCCGTTAAGGGCGTGGAGTACCCATCATTTCTGACTTATTTCACTATGAAACACCCTACCCTAAACGTAACCCTTTTCGAGATATTCGACTATTTTTGTATCTTATTATTATTATTATTGCATTTTTACATGTGTAATAAGATGCTTTAGTTAGGACGTCAATCATTAAAATAGTGCTTAAGTTAATTGAATAGACCGTAGTAGACAAGTGAAAGTTAACAAATAAAAAAAATATTAGAAAGTTTATTTTTATTTTTTTCATAGTAAAATAAGTCAGAAATGATGGGTACTCCACGTCCTTAACGGATCTAGCACGATTTTTCCTGTAACCCTGTATATACTTTTTCGAATTTTATTCAGAGTGGCCATAAGTTGTACTATCAGACATTTTCAGGTTATCCATTAATTACCGGACACCCTGTAGATTTAGGTAGCCGCGGTATCTAACCTACCTATGCATCTATCTGTATCTACCCGGTTATTTCTTCTACCGACCGAAGAGACGGCAGAAGAAAGAACCGGGATGGAGCTGAGGTTTAAACACCGGAATATTAATGCATTTCAATGTGTCATCGATATTTCAATTAAAGAATTGCTAGAAAAAAAACAATTTTTTTACCCAGATCCGGTACCCGGTCTACCCAGACCAGTGGATGGCGCGGAAATAGTATCTAAAATATTTAAATACTATTCCAAATTTTTTTATGAATATTATTTCCGCGGCGTCCACCGACGTGGGTTATACCAGATGCGTACAATTTGGATTTTTTCAAGAGACGAGTGAATAGGTTTCTTCTAGGTAAACGTGCTACACCGTAGACCGCATAATCACTTAACATCAGGTGAGATTGCGGTCAAACGTTTTAACTATAAATTGTAAAAAAAACAATGGGTTTATTTATGCCAGAAAAAAATGTTTTTAATGAGAAATATTTATTTATATCATCATATTAGGCAATTTGATAATAATGGTGTTTTTCTTTAATAATAAAATAATAAAATAACTTCTATTACAACATCAAGAGCAATGAAAAAATTAAAATGAAAAAGACAATTAAAACTACAAAGAAATATAACGTAATAACAATAACTAGGTAAATAAAACAAATAATAAACTATAGACCTACAAAAGCAATGCAACAAGTTGAATAGCTTTCGCATCAGACAATAAAACTTAATTAATAAGCTAAACTAAATTACTAGAATTAGTGTATGCATTGTACTTTTCATAGTATAAAAATTACACACTACAAAGGACTAATTGCGCTGAAAAACTTTTAAAATAATTGCAATCGAAACGCAGCATCGATTGCTTTTAATCTATTTATCTTGATTCTATTCTCACAATGTTCTTAGTTATTTATTATTATAGATATTTCTGCAACGTTTCGTTTGTTTTAAAGTTTTTAATTAAATTGGCCTAAGTACAGTTTTTCATGACAAACCTCATAATTTTAGCACCAGCTGCCGGCAGCAGCCAGGGCCGGAAACCACACATTTTTAATCGTAAATAATGTATTATTCAATAAAGTTTTTTAGTTCAATGTTCACAATTCAGTTCAATGTTCACAAATTGAAGAAAAGTTTATTCCACTTCATTAAATAAAAAAGTGACATAACTAACAAACATCCCATTAATATACACTATATAAACCAGGTCCTTTTGAGTAATAAGAAATACAAATGACATGAAACAAAACGGTATTAAATTCAACTCAACTGAAAACTTTACTTAGAGGCCAGCGCAACGTCCAGCACAAACGCGAGCGCGGACTCTACTGTGACTATTGCAGCAGAGATGCAGCTCGGGTGCGGGACGTCTGTTGACTGAGGAACGGGGGTAGCGCCAGCCAGCGTGGGCGGATTCTGTTCTACCTGTATTGTATAGACTACAGTTCCGCACACTACATGCACAAATGCACGTAAGTCCGCACGCACATGCGCACGTTCTGTGCATGTAGGTGTGTCTCTGTTTGTCTCGTTTTAATACTGTCGATGAAACCCATTCAGTTGTAGGTTTTAATTAATAAAACGCAAAAATTGAGATTTCTCGTAATTTCTGGGTATTTCAGTAGAACGTAATGAGTTTATAGGAGTTGCGTGCGGAATACAACGAAGAGAAAATTAAATGTGACTGTATAATAACATAACGCATTTGTATAAAATACGGCATATCGCTACATTCATTAGAAACTTACTTAGGCTCGATTGGGGCGGCGCTAGGCGCCAGCCCCGAGAGATACGCAGGCCCACACGTGGCGCGTCTTACTTCGAGGTACCAATATCGGAAGAAACTCCTTCGACCACTTTACAACACGCAGTCGACGGAGCCAGCTTGATGAGGGCCCTGACGTAGGCCATATAACGGCACCTGAAACAAATATCAAGTTAGTCATAGAAGCAATAACCATTTGGATGCATTATTGAATTATAATTTAAATAAAAAAAAGAGGTTAAATAAGTCTTTAATAGGAACAGTTTATGTAGAAGTAGTAGTAATAATATTATACACTAGTGCATAGTAGTACCTTTGTAGTAACAAATATCAAGTTAGTCATAGAAGCAATAACCATTTGGATGCATTATTGAATTATAATTTAAAAAAAAGAAGTTGAATAAGTTTTTAATAGGAACAGTTTATGTAGAAGTAGTATTAATAATATTATACACTAGTGCATAGTAGTACCTATCCCTTCACTTTGTAGGGATAATTCTATTATGCACTTGTGTGTAATATTCGTATGCACGTGATTCTATTAGGCATTTTTACTCTGTATCTCGAGTATTAGACTCAAGAAAAGATGGATGGACTGTGTGAAGGATGAAGTGAGCACCGAGATGACGAATGATAGAGGAGAGTGGAGGAGTAGAACCTGTTGTGCCGACCCCACTTAGAGTGGAATAAAGGCAGGAAGATGATGATCTCGAGTCACATTGCACGTTGTATGCGTTGGGCTCGAGTGACCGCGCATGTCGGTTATTTAGTTTGCATAAGCCTCATCAATAAGGAGACAGTTTTTACGCCACCTATCTCTCTCTCTTGTCGAGTCACTAGTTTCTTTCGAAACAGTGACGTGTTTACGCCACCTAAAGCCTTCCGTTATGGCTTAACGACTGCTGGCGCCCCAGGACTAATACTTCTACTGATATTCGGACGCAAGCTAGTGTAATTGCCTGTAGGGGTTACCGCCGTCTTAAATAATCACTTATCCCATACGAATTATAGGTTTGAGCAATATTTTGTCAATTCAAGTGCAAATGAAATTATAATTTATTTTGATTATTTAGATCAGTATTTAGATTGTAGTAGGTTTTTTCGAATTACAATAAAAATTAGCAAAAAAAGTAAATTTTCTAATAAAAACATAAAATAAATTATAACTCTGCAGGGGTTAACCTAAAGGACCTCCCGTAGAACATTTTTTTTCAGCTGATGAGCCCATCTAACCCCTAGTTAAATAAAAAAATAAATAAATAATGCTAGACAATTCACACAGCACTATCTAGCCCCAAAGTAAGCTACTCAAAGCTTGTGTCATGGTACTAGATGACTGATATATTTAATACATTATATAATTACATAGATAGATATTTTTTATTATACATAAACACCCACACCAACCAACCAGTTGCGTTTGATCCACGCCTTTTGACCACTCTGTATATGATTTCATCAAGAGAGTACAATTAATAAGACTGAATGGATTTACAAAATTCTAATACCTTTCAAGAAAGAAAATAAAGTAATTTTTTAAGTAAGTAAAAAGAATTGGGTGAAAAGAGGTGAATCATGTGCACTGACACTACCACGGGATACGAACGGGATTGTGAGAGGCTAATTTTATATTTATAATTTACTAGCTGGTACCCGCGACTTCGTCTGCGTACTTTTAATCTCTTCATCTCTTTTTTTCGCAATAAAAGGTAGCCTATGTTCTTTCTCAGGGTCTAAAGATTGTCTGTGCCAAATTTCATCAAAATCGGTTGAGAGGTTTAAGCGGGAAAGCGTAACAGACAGACAGACAGATAGACAGAGTTACTTTCGCATTTATAATATTAGTTGGGATTATTAATGTTAGATAGTAACGCTAGAAAGCGCAACTTAGTTTTATTCTGATATGTAAGTATGTACCACATATTCGTATGCCCTATGGCTTGCGAAAAAGTTGAAAATAAGTAAGAAAATATTAAACTCAACATCACGGATCGAGCTCCAGTGGTAGGTGTGGCGCTTCCAAAATCTGAAATAATCAAGCCACCCAATGGAGTTGAGATTCATTAAGTTAGTATTAAAAAAAAGGTTTCCAAACCAATCCTTACAAAAAGTCAAGAATCCCCCTTTTCAGAGGGCCGAATTAACCTTCATATTACTATTATAAACGCGAAAGTTTGTAATTATGGATGGACGGCTGATCGGATCTGGATGAAACTTGGCAGAGAGGTAGATTATAGTCTGAAATAGCACATAGGCTACTTTTTATCCCGTGGGAATACGGCATGGCATCATAATATTGATAGCTCAGCTTAGACCTTAGACTGTTACTGTGACTGCTTAGACTGTTGAGTTTTTTTTATTAATAAAACGATTTGCTTAATTGTTTATCTACACACATACTTCATTGTTTAATAATCACCTCACTTTAAGGCTCCGGTGACAACGGCTCGCAATTTCGAGGTGCGATTGGCTATTATTTCATTTTATTTCATTTCGGGGAGGTTGTTTGAAAAAATAACTCTAAAGAAACACGCATAAATACTGTTCGAACACAAATAATACAATAATATAAGGGAAACATGCCCGAATCAGAAATCATTTTGGTGTTAGTATGTTTGGTCCTACGTTTACCTAATACCAAAATAATTTCTGACTCGAGCACATTTTCCTTATATTATTGTATTATTTGTGTTCGAACAGTATTTATGCGTGTTTCTTTAGAGTTATTCTTTCAAACAACCTCCCCGAAATGAAATAAAATGAAATAATAGCCAATCGCACCTCGAAATTGCGAGCTGCTGTCACCGGACCCTTAAGGCTGCCTGTCCATTGACGCGGAGCGAGGCTGCGGAGCGGAGAAACGGAGAAATATTAACCAATACAATAGGATTGCATAAAAATCCCGTTCAGCTCCAGTTATCCTATTGGTTAATATTTCTCCGTTTCTCCGCTCCGCAGCCTCGCTCCGCGACTCACTGTCTTAAAAAGTTTATTTGCATTATAAACATGTTGTTGTACCTCTGTCGCTACCTACGAATAAATGAAGGCTAAATCTGGCTTCATACGTTATATCTCCATGGTTTCAAACCGCATACAGAAGCGCCATCTCTATTTTACAAGCACGTAATACAGCGAGGGTTATTCTGAAAACCACCCGTTTTATTACCCAGGCTAGAGAGAAAACTAGGCAAAGCGCCAGTGGGATATTCTGGAACCAACTATACAAAGGACCAAAAGTTTCCAGCAAACCCCGCTTACTCAATGCACCCCGACGAGTTGGCGCGGGCTGCACCATGCCTGTAAGGCTGACTGGCGATGGCGTTGGTGCAAGTAAACAGTGTTGCAATTGGATTTATAGTTAAATCATTAGATGGCGCTGCATTTAAATAAAATATACAGTCAGCTATTTTCAAATTGGCTACATAATTATGCTAAACACTACAAATAAATATTTATTCGTAGGCTAAACAAACTTTGGTTTATTAGGTACTTCATTTACCGCGAGGCTATGATATTAAGTGAACCAATCTCTTTCAGAATAGAATACGAATGTGCAGAGCGACCAGCGACATCGGGCCACGCACTTTAATCATGGATATAGCTATTTATTTATTTATTTAAACACATAAACCTTCCTCTTGAATTACTCTATCTATTAAAAAAACCGCATCAAAATCCGTTGCGTAGTTTTAAAGATTTAAGCATACATAGGGACATAGGGATATAAGGACAAAAAAAGTGACTTTGTTTTATACTATGTAGTGATAGTGATATTATATCTTTCCCGTAGAGCAGAATACCATAAGACATTACACTAAGCTAAGTCTTATTGTGCGAACTGCGTATGGAGCCGAACAGTCTGCCAGCACCCGATGAATTTGACGTCATTTTTAAGATCGCGGGAAGTCACTGGATGAAGATGACTCAAAATAGATTTTTCTGGAAATGTAAAGGGGTTAGGTCTAAACCTAGCCCCCATACCTACATGTCCTATATACTAATGAAATATGCTATATATACTATTGAATGATTCGATGACGTCGCATTCTGGGACTTCCTGTATATGTACTATACTATCAGAGAGCTTGAATAGAATTGTGTGTGAACTTCACGTATGGAATTTCAACTACTGCAAAATATGGGTAGGTGCCCAATCTATATTTGGGCGTAACTATGCCTATGTAGAAATCATCAAATAATGTTAAGTGGGCACTTGGTACCTTGGTAAGGATCTTAGTCTACTGTCCGCAATCTAATGTACCTACCTGGCGATTGAAAGTGTGAAACTTTTTCATTTTTTTCATAATCATTTCCTTATTTAAGTAATAATTTATATTGACCCACACGGGACTTCGTCTACATGGAATACTTTCTTATTAAGTAGGTATAAGGTGTGCCCGTAATGGCGTTGTTCACTCACCTAATGTAATTGCAATAATACGAAGTAAGTTATGGCAAAAAGACGAGAGCTACTCCCTAATCAAAACCTGGTGCGGTATGAAATACCATAAATTTTATGGTATTTCATACCGACCTAAGGCATAAATAGACAAAGAGCACATGTTGCTTATGTATGTGTAACATCAGTCAGTAGCTGGGGTACTACCGACGCGACGAAAACGAAACGCCTGTGAGTGTGTGTGTGGAATCCGTTGTTGTCTAAAACGCCACTTGAATAACCATCCTGCCAAAACCTGCCTGCACAATGAAAGATCTAATGTACTGCACAATGACAATGCCGCGAATGTGGCCGCCTATCGGTATTCATGTTCATATCACACTTGAAAGAAGAAGACCAAAACTATTGCTATCGATGCTACAAAGGCATTTTCGTATGTCTGTATAAGTGTCTCAGATAAAAAAAAACAAGTGTAACGAGTCAATAATTGAAGTAATCAAAATAGCACTGCTAATAAGCATTAGGTACCTCGCACACGCGTTGGTAACAATAATGTTAAGTTAGAAGTGATTAGCGGGGTTATTTATTGGGGCACGGGACATACCCAAGTTACCCTTCATTACCCACTCTATTACGATATTCGACGATATCTACAGGAAAGACTTACTCGTAGTGAAGAGGTCTGGAGGACCTGACTCAACCTCGATTTCGTTCTCCGTTTGAGAGCTGTTCTGTGAGCGCACATCACAGTAGGTACAATAGCCCTAGTTATAGTTAATCCATTAAGCTCAGTAGACTTGTTACGACGCGGAACAAAATAGCCCATCTCCACCAACATCTGTCACTTTTAGCACCTTTAATATTACCCCTAGAGCCCACATTGCGGATTCAAACCCGCGAATCTCACGAACTAGTAACCTGTTTATTAAAAATCATATTATTATAATAAGTATGGTATTGTTTTAAAACATCGACACATCACGATGTTGTATGGACGAAAACTATTCATTTTGTTAAAAATAAATAAAAAGATAGTTATCAAATGGGGCATTCCTCGAAGCGCACCTAAATGAAGCGCATCCAGACGAAGCGCTCCCATTTAGGTGCGCTTCGTTCAGTAGGTATAAACGTTTTTATTCCTCGAAGCGCACCTATGACAATTTATGGTCTAGTGATGGGGTAAATACATAAATTCTCATTATAATGCTATACTAACTTACAATTTATATTTTTCGAAACACGTAATACTATGATAAAATGCTACAAAAACTCGGCTGTCTGCCCACCGTCTTGCTCAGTACTACACAGAGAGAGCGAGAGATCATTGGAAATCCTCGCCTTAATTTAACTAGTCGATAACGCTTTTATAAGCTAGATATGCATTATAATGTGAATTTATGTACTTACCCCATCACTAGACCATAAATTGACATAGGTGCGCTTCGAGGTATAAAAACTTTTATACATACTGAATGAAGCGCACCTAATGGGTGCGCTTTGAGGAAGTACTTGGGGGCGCTTTGTCTGGATGCGCTTCATTTAGGTGCGCCTCGAGGAATGCCCCCTTTACTAAGAAGTATCAGAAACGCGCACGTTGTTGCAAAAGTGCGTTTGAATCGCGTTGAAGGCTAACATAATTGAGTCTTCGCAAACGAAAGTCATGTTGAGAGGACTGGGCTTCGGATTGCTGAGTCGGTGGTAGGTAGTTTCGTTTTTTTTTGTATAGGCACATCAGTGCATCCTAATTAATAGTGCAAGACAGCATAACTGTACCTACATACTAATGTAGTACGTTATAAATTATGTAGAAATCTAGATACTTACTGTGTCATCGATTCTAAATTATTTCTTAAAATGGTGTCGCCGTACGACGAATACGATCAAAATGAATATATTATACACCTCGATAACTTGGTGATAGATTTAAAAGTTCTTTTGGCGTTACTATCATTAGTAGCCTCTGCTCAAGTCCTTAATTTTTTTTGTAGTTGCAAACTAGTGTTGTATACCTAACTAGCGGGTTCCCGCGGTTTCGCACGAGTTTGAAGTGGTGAGCCATGATGATGATTGATTCACAAACATCAAAACATCGTAACCTTTGCATTGATTTGTATCTAAGTAGGGTATTAATTTAAATACCTACGTAGGTATAGAAATAAATGTCGTAGATTACCTACATTAGGTAGGTAGGGTTGTTCGTCATCTCGCGGGTCTCAAACTCGCTTGAATCCGCGAGATGGCATCTTCCGTTTTTACCTATTATTTTTGTCATCAACTCGCGGGCTCAAAAAAAGTACAGTCATTACAAAAATGGATTTTTAGACAAGACAATTTACAAATAAACCAAATTCTTGAGTCATTGCGATATTGTTGATATTTTTTTATGAAAATGTTTTATCTTACTAGCGACCCGCCCGCGCGCCTCCGCTTCGCACGGGTGCACATTGTTTTTCTACTATATCATGCATTTATTATACATATAAACCTTTCTCTTGAATCACTCTATCTATTAAAAAAACCGCATCAAAATCCGTTGCGTAGTTTTAAAGATTTAGGCGCAGTTGATTTATTTATTTATCTCGTTTTATTTTTTTTACTCGAGTGCAACGAAGAAGGCTCATTTTCGAAAACGAAAACTGTCTTTTTATTATTTAGTTTGAAGATAATCGCCCTACGCTTAAAAAATCTTCCGTAGAAACTTTGAAAATTCGACGGTCTTTTGCACCGTTTGCAGGGGTAGTTTTCAAATATTAAAATCGTGAGTCTAAATTATTTATTAGTGTAGTAATTTGCTTCAAGTTTGAAATCAGCAACGCGCGTTAAAACACTCCCATACTAACTTTTACAGCATACATTATGCATTTGCACCCGTTGCAGGGGTAGTTATCAAAAATAAAATGAGTCATTACTATTGTTTATTATTGGTTTTGTAGTATATTAACCCCAAGTTCGAAGTCAATTGCCCCGCGTGTTAAAAAATGTATACAAATATTGACATCCCTTTGGACACTTATTAAGGGTAGTTATAAAAAACTAAAAATGCACTTTCTATAATTTATTAGCCTCAGATAATACATTTACTCCAAGTTTTATGTTTGTAGGTACAAGGAATACTATTTTTCATACGTTTTCAACCCTTTTTACACCCTTAACTCAACCCGAGTTTCCAGATATCTCTTCTTAGTACACTTCTTAGTACTTATATTACTACAATTGTTCGTTAAAGTAAAATGTGCGAAAATTATACGGATGTACTTATTGACATACAAGTAGTATATCAGCTATCTGGTTCCCATATCACAAGCTTTGGCTTTGTTTAGGGCTAGATAGTGCTTCGGGGATTCCACACAGTGAAATGTCCACCAATATTTAAATATTTATTAAAGTAATATTGAAACTGTAATTTGTCATTGTTAAACGATAAGTCTTCTTCTTCTTATTCTTGTCGAGTCACTACTTTCTTTCGAAATAGTGTTGTAAAAAGCACCTCAACTCAAGGCTCCTTTTGAGTAGGTACTTGACACAGTCATGTCAGGATCTAAAACATGCCGGTTGCCTTACGATGTTTTCCTTCACCGTTTGAGAGCATTGTGCACATAAATTTTTGAACAGAAAAACTCATTGGTGCACGACCGGTTTTGAACCCACTACCTTAGGATCGAAGGGTGCGGCCGCTAACTCTAGACCACCAGTCCCCAATTCTCCATACGATTAGTCCCTTAGCTCTTATCAGAGTCTTAGCGCTCTTTTTTGTGACTTACAATAGCACAGGGCAGCTAGGCAAACAAACGAAAGAAATTTGGACAGTTTTACGTTGTAGGTAGGTATGTTTGTCTGAACAAAACTTTATTGGCAGAAAATAGCCAATTATTTAAACAAAAGCCATACATTACTGTAATAAATCATGACAGACTTCAATTCAGGCCACGTTCAAAATGCAACGTTCGAAAGTTCGGAAGTCTGGTCAGTCACTACCTACGTAGAAGTAGGTATGAAAAGACAAAGTACAAAGTCTGCACGCGCTTATCTCACAAAGTAGGTAGGTACCTATTGATAATTACAAATAAGCAGCATGCTTTCGGAAAACGAACCAATTTCTTCATACGAAGCCGGGACATCCTTATGACCATAGACTATAACATGGACCAACACTGATGGTAGACACAGTATAACGCCACATAGAAGATGTATCTACCTAAGTATAATAATGCAATTTCAGTTGGTGGCCGCTCGACGTCAGAAGTGTAATTTTTAAGGGCTTACACTCAGGCTCATATTCATTTTCTGACTAATACTGGTGGTAAAATGTGACAATTCGTTACGCTACTTGTGAGCGAGAGAATATGATTATTCCATCTAACTCATCTCTGTAACCTCTGAAAGGATTTGAATTAAACATTGTAAAATGCATTGATAATATAATGGAGTAACGAATACACTTATTATCAGATTTTATTATACTTGGTAATTTGTTCAGATGGGGTTGTTTCGTTTAATCTTTTATTGAAAGATTTAAAATAGGTTTCTCTGTTATTGCGTCATATTTTCATCATATTTGACGGAGCACGTGTTGTTTCCAGCTTTAATTCAACAACGTGAAATTAATATGCATATCTGAAGGAACTTCTCGCCTTAAATAATTTAAGCTAGGTGGATCTAGGCAGCTGTTCCAAGCGACCAAACATAGAATAACTGGCAAGAATAGTTTTGGCTTGGTTTTTAAATTTATTGTACTTAAGATAGTTACTTCTTACAAATTGGTCAACTAAATACTATGTAAAAGATATACCTACCCTCTTATTTATAATCCCTGCCATTTTATAGCAGCCCAATATTGTATTCTTATCACTGTCACTTTCATGCCAACGAAAAGAGACAGCAACAGATTTATCGGTCTAATAAGCTAAAGCCGCGCTTAAAGACCAATATGAATAAGGGCCATATGAATAACAGCAACTATGTAAAAGAGCTAAAACTAGGGAAATGTTCTTATTATGAACTGGATCTCTTTGTTTCTAAAGCATCGAAAATTATGCGAAAACATGTAAATGGTCATCTGCTACTTTTATGAATTTTTAATTAGTCTATAAGTAAGTACTTACTGTTTCTTTTCCTAAGAAATAAAAATAATAAAGAAATAAAATAAATAAATGGTACGCAAACCTGGGCAGCAACAAAACACTCAACAATAAAGTAGCAATATGTTTTGACATTTTGCTAGTTTGTTTTAAGTACACCATTTTGCTGTACACCATGGAAAGAGGTATGATGGGGTGAGGTCACTGTCTTGAGAGAATCAGGATTACTACTTACTATAAAAAACAAACTAAAACTTTACAAGCATCAGTAGCCATCAGAATGTTAAACTGGAAATGGACAGGACACTATTAGAGGAACTGAAGTGGTCAAAAACTATAATGTGAACCAGCGTTTACAAGAAACACAAGGAGAGGGGTTTTGATCCAGAAGATGGGTTGATGACATAAAGGACAAAGCAGGTGGCACATGGTCCAGTATATCAAAAGACAGAGAACTGTGGACAGAATTAGAGGAACGCTGTGTCCAAAGATGCACACAGGCAGATAATTACCGAGGCAGTATTTCTAGCTAAAACACTGTAAAAATATCTAAATAACAGGCTTATTTATTATGAAACAGAGCATTATGTTCCAAATAGTTCTGTACATGACATCAGTAAGATCACAGCTTTGCTAGATGCGGGTAATTGTCTGACTGCTGATACTCAAGAGCAGTAACCAGCTGCAACACCTAGACTGAACATCTTCGGATAAACCCACACTAAATTAAACCACACTAAACTAAATCTTATAAAGACAGAGGAAGCCTCTCTGAAGAATCAGCTGCCCATGTAGTCTAGGAATACAAGAGTGTTACTACTCAATGACAAAAATAATAAGAAAGCAAAACAAAAGAATAGCCAAATCACCCTACATGTATAATGGACTCCCTTGGAGTTTAAATGTTGACACCTGAGTCTATATAAGCCTTCAGGAAGATTTAGTAGTAGTATAGTATCCTAGTATTATAGTAGCCTTCAGGCTCAGTTGGTAGTAGCTCTGCCTTCTGGGCCATTTTTAAACATTGGTTATTTATTTATTAAGATCGCCAAGAGATAATACACAAAACTTAATACTAGAAACAAACAAAATAAACATCCTGACCTGTGCTTATCCACCAAAGGCAACCACAGCTAGCACTGGCATCATAGGTATATAAGTAGGTATTAAGAACATCATTAAAATAATATAAATCAAGGAGTAAGTACAGTCCAGATTAAAGTTAAAATGATAAAATAATTGTAAAATTGAAATGATAAATAATCGTAAAAAAAAATTGTACTTAAATATTGGTTAAGCATTACTTCCAGTCATCACCTATGAATGTGAAACTTGGTCACTCAGCAAACTTCACAGAGAAAAGTTGAAACACTGCCAGAGAGTGATGGAAAGAAGTTTAACAGGAATAAAGAAATTAGACAAGGTAACAAGTAGCACAATTAGGCAAAAAACCAAAGTCATCATCTTCCTGCCCTTATCCCACACTAAGCATGGGGTCAGCACAACAGGTTCTACTCCTCCACTCTCCTCTATCATTCATCATCTCGGTGCTCACTCCTTTCTTACTCATATCATCCTTTACACAGTCCATCCATCTTTTCTTTGGCCTATCTCTCTTTCTATATAGGCAAAAAACCAAAGTAGTTGATATTATTACCAGAGTACCGGAGATGTGTCCTGTCCATCTCTGTACCCAAGATTGACAGGACACATGATCTGAGATCCCCAGGAAAAATGGTCTAAGAGTGTCACTGATTGGTACCCCACAGCTGGCCATCACTGGAGAAGGGTAGCAAATGACAGAACCCAGTGGAAAATGTTGGAGGAGGCCTATGCCAAGGCACACCAAACCAGGGGACATCCTATAAATTTTATCTGTAACTTTATTTCTAAACCATGCAAACCCATGTTTGGAATAAATGGCTTATTATTATTATTATTATTCTAAGCCATTTAGCGCAATATTAAGGCACAAATAATGTACAACAGGTGTCAATCGCTATAGGTGCCTCCTCAAGATAACAGATTAATTGCAATATTTACGGAAATAAGCTTATGTTATTTTAGAGACATTATTTTGTACTGACTGAAAAATTATGAAATTAATAAGTAAGATAAACCAACACTTATTATCCTACTCCAAATTTTTTCCAAGGGTTTTCATGGTCGATCAACTATTTTTTGTCCTCACATGTCCCCAACAAGTGATGGTTGTCCATAGGACATTTATAAGGTTTTGCTACTTTTATTGCATAAATATCTAAACATTATCCTGATTTTCATGTTTAACATTACTCTTACAACACAACTAAAATAATGCAATCAAATCTATAAAAAACTAACTCAAAATTTCTCTATTGAAAACTATAATGTAGGTTCTACTGCCGCACTGCCATTATCAATTGCTTTATTGGCTGCAGACTAAAAGTGCTATCTCTGTATCATACTTAAGTTTTTAGCGGTTGCCCGATGGACCTACAATTTGCAATAACTTTAGGGACAACTAAATAATTCTGAAATTTGCTAGTGGGGGACTGATGGGACTGATAAAAATTATATTGAAGCTTTTTTAGAACCAAATAATCAGGTTTAATGTCATAGACAAGTTTGTTTTTATATTCCTGAGAATCCATAATTAGGGCCTGACAAAGAATGACAGAATAAATACATCAAATCTTGATCAAATCAAGATATAATGTAATAAAAATTGTTATGAATAATAATAATTATTAATAATTATTAATTATGAATTATAATCTTCACTCAAGACATTATTTTAGTTAAGGCATCTATGGCTAATTTGTCCCAATGCCAACATCAAACCAAGGTTTTTTTTATAATGTGTTTAAGTAACCATGTTTTACTAAATCCAAACCATCATTGACCAAATCTTCTCGTAATGTCGAGAAGTGAAATTCTACCAAATATTGGGCACACGAGCTAAAACAGCCTCTCTATCTATCCATAATAAGTAGCTGGTACCATGCACGTAGCACAAAATATGGAGGATGCATTATCCGAAACTAACGAGAATACGAGCCGGGGCGTGCCTCTGCTCGGAATGATCCTATAACCAATATTTTATGATACTTTATCATAAAAAAACACCCATTTTATTTAGAAAACTCATGGATTATCAAGAAAAGCAACCAATCTCATTGTGAACGTACCGCCCTACGCTAATGTTGATGTCAGTCAAATTTACACTTACCACGCTCGGTTTGCACATATTCCGGGAAACAAATACACCATACAGTTTATTGATGTGAACTGCACTAAAAAGTCTGGCGAAACGAATAGAATTTAGTCAGGTTTCACAGTTTTTTCCGCAAAACAATAACACTCCGCGCAATCACTTCAGACTACCGATCTGAAGATACTCACTTATTGTACAAATTGTACAATAATTCTCCTTGTCAGACACAGTGGAGCCAACCTTACAAAACAAATTAAATCAATTGATTTGGCGGAAGAACCCAAAATTGCTAAGAGCCAAGTGGGTACCGTACCGTACATTTTGTGTAGGTACATACATAGGTAATAATGATGGTTATGTACCAAAATGATCGACATGTTTTTTCACACCTCAACAACAATGCAAATAATAATTATCCTTAGGTAGGTACCTATGTGCTACAAATGCGAATTAGATATCTGTCTGAGTAAGAATATGCATATTTACATGTAATCGCTACCCTTCGATCGACGACTACACCTAAATAAACAGGCACAGCCTCAATAACGGCCCGTGAATTACGACCACAAATAAAGTGGTTTTACATGAGTTTAGTATGCTCCAACCTCCGTACTCAAATTCAAATTTTCAAATTCAAATATTGCCTCAGTGTGCTTTAAAAAACTGCAAAACCGCCGAAACAGTTAGGTTTCAGACGGAGTTAAGATACATGTCAGTTTCCGTTTTGCAATACTTCAAATCATTATTAACAATGAAAACCAAACATTTTATCGTTTAGCGAATGTCCGCCATCGAGGAACCCAGCTTACCGTCGCGTCGGTTGGTGTTCAGACCAACCGCTGGTCGAAAACACCAAACAGAAACGAAACGAAATAGCTCGCAAAGTAGTAATGGGGAAAAGTACTTTAGTTATTGCACGTTAAGATTAATTAGACAAAAATGTTACTTTACCTAGGTCTTTTCATTTCTAAGTGACGGTTGTAATTTATTGCTTTGCTCGTTTTTGGTGACGAATGATCATTATGCAAGATAGTATTTTTGAATATTTATAACTTTATGACTAAGCACTATGGTTGTGATTAGTTTGAACTTGAATCTGTTTTAAAACGTTTGTCTAAGTTCGATGTATGTTTATGTGTGTGTAAGTATGATGTTTCTGCGGACAGTATTTAGCTTTAGTTTTGTATGTGACCCATAATCTAGTAATCTTTGATCTAAGTAGCTTCCAGCTGCTTTGCCACTGCTTTCGCTATTGCTAATCTGTTGTATGTAATCAACATTCCAGTCGAACATTGCTGTGTGGAAAGTCCACAATTTTTTTATTGTACAATTACTGTACGTTCGGAGTTTTGCAGGCCCTATGTATCAGTTTTTTTTAATGTTGCAGCTTCCAGATGAATGAAGTTAGCGTCATGACGTATTTCCGGTCAACGGGAAAGTGAAGTCGATGACATACGGCTGCCGTGCTATCAGAACAACCAACCTAGGACAGTATTTATAAAAAAAACCACTTCCCAATAAAAACTAATAAAAATCACAAAGATGGATTCATTTTGCAAAGTTTTATTAATGGCTTCTATGCGATATGGTTTTAAATTTTTATATCACTGTCAACGTAATTTCTATGTCAAAGTCTATGACTGGTACTGACATATCTGATGTGACGGTAATATACCAGAAATTAAAGAACCGTCAAAAATACGTAAAGAAGATGATGATGATGTTGATTTTTTAAAATTTAATTCGTCTTCGTCTGGGTCGCTAGCTGGTTGTGTTAATTATTGTGTGATTATGATTATAAATACGTTTTATGCTTGAATTCGATGTTGTTACTAAAATGCATACGATAAAATTAAGAAAATTTTGTATTATGGCAGTGTTTGTAGTTGTGAGTGTTTTGCTGTGTATGTTTTTTTGGGCAAACATGGAATTTATAAGGTAAATTAATTTCATTAACCTATATTTAATTGTATATACTCATGTATAATTGATACAAACTAGGTTGGCATGATACCTATCTAAAGAAAAAATATTTAAACAAATAGAAGGTAAGTAATGTACTTACCTGTGTTTACTTCAGAGTTGACAGTGTTGACAGAGGTTGCTAATGATCATAATTATTAATTTACGGTCAATATTTACCTACCTACACCCCATAAGGTTGCCTCGCGTGGTATGAGCATTGGCCTTCAATTAATTGTGTACCTACCTACTTAAAATAAATGTAGGTAGGTACAGTCATATGAAGCTGCTGCAATTTATTGATAGTATAAAACTGTCCACAAAACCATTGCAAATTTAGCTTGGATTTGGACTTATTGCCCAAGTAAATATTTATTAGGAATAATAATAACATATTCATTTACAATTTCATCTAAATCAATTACTTTTCAGTGCAAGCTCAGTGGTTTTGGCTAAAATGGCACCATTAAAAGTAAAGAATAAGCTATGCTTTGTTAATCCGACCGACAGAAGAAAACTCAGTCATTTACAAAATAAGACTGACCTAAAGATGATTTACTTTATCACACCAACTTATCCGAGACCGGAGCAAGTGCCTGAGCTGACCAGACTGGGGCATACATTGATGCATGTGCCGAGACTGCATTGGATCATAGCTGATGATGAGCCAACTTGCTCTGATGAGGTGCTAAATATATTGAGGTATAACACTGGATACTCATTTTATTCAGCCATCAGTCTTCCTAATTCATGTTAAAATAAGTGTGATATATCAACTTTAACCATAGGTACATACATAAACAATCTGGTAACTTAATAAAAAAAAAAATATATGAAAGATTGAAACTAAGCAAAATTATAGCCATATAATGGAGCTCTCAGCCACTGTTATTAAACCCACCATATTATATAATTTGGAAACTGTGGAACATAGGCGGATAAATGGATGGAATTAAAAATCAAATTCAAAAAAATCAAAAAAAAAAAATTTGACAGCTCAGTTTCAGAAATTTCGTGTTTACTCCAGTCAACTTCACAATGTCGTCGGGCTAGCGGGGTCGCGGTCGTCCCACGCTTTGTCAAGGGTTGAAATATAAATTCAAAGTTAAAAACATGGCTTGCATCCAAGAGTTATGGTTCTTTTACTATGCATGAACCAAACCTTAAAATAAAATAAAACATAAGTAAATATTGATGAATGGACTAACAGTCCTTGAAATATAATAAATGGTCTAAAAAGTGTATATAGGGAGAGAGCGAGATGACGTCACACCAGCGCATGGAATTTTTCCAATAATGACCGAGTAGGGCATAGCAAAAGCTAAACAAGTCTTCGCACGCCTCACGTGCTGATGTATCGCAACGGTTGTCTCGAACGCCAGAAGATTCGTTCTATGAAATTTTACCAATCTATCTTTTACTGCGATATCATATGAAGCATAACGACCACAGTTGCGGCAATTACGATATCGAGAATGCAACACGGACGGACGCAGTTAACACAAGTATGTTGAGGTGCCCCACCGTCCAGCATTTTATTTAATCCCGACTAAAACTCAAGTCAATGCACTAACACGAGTTGACAAGCTCAGTCAAACACCAAGCTGAATTTTACTTAGATATACAAAGTTTTACCGAGAGAGTTTTAGTCTTACCAGTTGAAATGCTGAGAATTTTCTTCACAACAGACTTACTAGTAAGGGAGAAGCCACACGGTGCGGTGCGGTCGCGGCGCGGCGCCGGACCGATGTCGCTGCGGCGGCCTGCATATAAATATAAATTATATGCTAGACGATGCGTTTTGGCGCCACACCGCACTTCGATTGAGCGAGACGCGAGGGGGGGGGGGAGGAAGTGTTGCTCCGGCGCCGCGACTTCGCTCGCAGTCATTCATTTTGCACTAGAACTGGCTAGGTCCCCACTCCGCATACTATGGCGCCGCAACGGTGCCGTATTGCGGCGCCGCATACCACATGTGTACAGTGATGCGGCAAAATGTTTGCGGTGCGGTACCGCACCGCACCGTGTGGCTTCTCTCTAAGACCTAGTATGATTCGTTTTAAAGCGATCCTTGTGTATGTACTGATGAAAGACCGTTTTGATTTTGACATAATCGTAAATTATGAGGTGCAAATAACGCTGTCATATCAATATTGGCAGAAACTATACTTACTTAATCAAACATACTTTTTATTTAGTAAGTATAGTTTATAGTTATAGTTTTGTTTATCCTGCTTGTAAAGTTGCGTGTTAGGTATACACGCAACTTCACTTGAGCAGGTTAAACTGTTTTATTGTTCGTAGAAAATAGCATATAATATAGGCGAATAGAGTCACTAATGTCGTCGTATTATTAAGAAAATATGAAGAATATGAGAAATAGAATACTTAGCTAAATGCTAATCTTGAATATTGCTATGATGTTGTTGAACAAATCATTGAAGATTAGTTGGCCTCTTTGTGAAGGGCTCGTCCGGGGACTTGAAACTACCAACATGCCTGCTTCTACCGCCAAGAGCGTTGCTGTGTTTCAGTTTGAAAAGTATAAATGACATACACATGAGGCTTAACTACTGAATGCCTCAAGTTGATGGAAGCAGGAACATGCCCTACGATGCACCGCGCATCGTAGGGCATGTTCCTATCGTGGCTGACTTGCGAGGCAATGCTTTGTTATACCACTTAACATCGAAATGAACAATTATTTGAATTGACAAAACCTGTAAAAATGCTATCAACTCATTGTGATGTTTCTCTTTTCAGGAGAACTGGTTTACCCTTCACCCATCTTTCGAGCCCTAAGCCCTACTTGTACAAAACATCCAACTTCCCGCGTGGAGTGTCCAATCGCAGAGCCGCGTTGGATTGGATAAGAGACAACGTTCGCGGTGGCGTAATGTACTTTGGCGACGATGACAATACCTTTGATTTAAGGCTTTTTGAAGAGATACGGAGCACTAAGAAGGTGTCCATGTTCCCTGTTGGACTTATTGGCGGGTACGGAGTTTCGTCGCCAGTCGTTAGAGATGGGAAGGTGAGTCGTTGTTTATGCCTGCTTATGGATGTCTTGTGGACCTTTCGACAAGAGATAGGAAGGTAAATTTTGATCATTCATGATGTAAATGTCTTAGTTCTCGATATAGGCTTCCCCTATTCACCGACATCCGTGACCGTCGCCAGTCTAGTTGGAACCCTTATAGGCTTATAGCATACCGTCAAACGGGGTAACTTGAGGCAGCGGTGTTATACTTGAGACGTTTGTAAACAAGGAGCTGCAGTGTTGATAAATAAAAAAAATTACAAGCGTCTAGTTACCCCTTATAACTGTAGTTGTTTTCATGCCACCCTTTGCGACGTGAGATGCACATAGTGTGGAAAGTACTTATTTCCGCAGTGTGCATCTCTTTCGAAAGCGCATAGACAAGACATTATCATAGCTCTGATGAAATGAATTCTACAAAATATTAATAATGAATAAAATAAAAGAAAAAGTATAAAGTGCTGTTGAAAATTATTTAGGCTCAGCAAAGAGACCCAAGCTTTTTTATGCTAGTTCTACCAAATGTTTCGCAATACATAACCTTGTAAAATACATATATATCCCTGTAATATATATCATTAAGTAATTGGTCATTCATTGAAAATAGATAATGTGTTACATTGAATTTAATTGCTAGTAGACACGTCACATATTTCTATGCATCCTCGGGCCAGTTTGAATCATTACATTATGTGCAATTTATATTTTTAAATATCGGTTTAAAGCATGTAATAGAACTCAAACAAAAAGCAAAAATAATGGCACAAGACCAGAGGCGTTTACAAAAAAAAACTGACTTGAAATACTCTGGAAAAAACATCATACCTACTACCACCACGCCTTTTTCTGCCGCCAAGCAGCAACGCTGTGTTTCGGTTTGAAGAGTGTGGTCGCCGGTGTAATTACAGGCACATGAGGCTTAACATCTGTATGCCAAAAGTTGATGGACGCAGGGCAGTGCATCGTAGGGCACGTTCCTATTGTGCGTGACCTACGGGGCAATGTTTTGTTTATAGGTGATGGTTACCACTTAACATCAGGTGGGCCATCTGCTTGTTCCATCAGCTAGTTGTATTAAAAAAAAAACTATAAATTAAAAATAATCGTCAGATCTGACTCAAATATGAGGACCACATGACAAGCACCAGCTTTCAATTGAAAATCATCAAAATCGGTCATCTCAGTAAAAAGTTATGAGGTTACAAACAAAAAAACAGACGAATTGAGAACCTCCTTTTCTGAAGTCGGTTAAATAGAATATAAGCCTTATACATCAAGGGTGCACGCACACATTCAAAATATATACTTAAATAGAGAAGACAAAATAGAAAATCCTCCTGTGATATTTTTCGTTAACATTTCGAAGTTGAGAATTGTTGAAATGATTTTCCAGGTCGTGGCGTTTTTCGACTCCTGGCCCGGCGCCAGAACTTTCCCGGTCGATATGGCGGGCTTTGCTGTCAACATTGATATGCTGAAACCTTCAACCACCATGCCATACATCGTGGGACTCGAAGAAGACAGGTTTCTCATCAGCCTCGGTGTTAAAGTCGACGATATAGAACCCCTGGCCGACAACTGCTCAAAGGTATTCGTCTGGCACACCAAAACGGCAAAGTTCAAGAGGCCAACCATACGTTTGAACTTCGATAAGTTACAGAAGCTATCGAAATACGAAAGTTTTATAAACTTGCTTAGGGAAATTACGGGTCTTGGTATGGTTAGCATATACCCTGATGATGGGACGAAGCCGCAAATTACGAGGAATAAAAAAAGTTATGATGTGGTAACGGGGCTGGAATAGCGTATTTGCCTATGTATCGTTCATTGCGATGGATTTAAGTAAAATAGAATAATGACCCACGTGGCCTTATACGTAAGAATAGGTTTCTACTATCAATATTTATCACAATTGCCTAGCTAGATCGACTTTTAACATTAGATTTATTTTCAACGGACATTTTTACAGAATGTATATTTACCTATAACTTATATATAAGTTCCCTTCACTTCCTTATACTTCCCATTTCATTATAAAATATTTCTAGCAATTCTTCGCTTTATTTTCTTGTCGATGATATTATGCCATTGAAATGACATGGCAACACTTTATCGGTCATAGCTGAATGCAAGGAATTTGAATCTATAGTCCTTGGCTGAATGAATGATAAAACACTGCGCCTGTTGTCCGTCTATTTAAAGCTAAAGAATCTAAAGCTAAGAATATATTATTTATTCGTAGATTTAAAGTACCTACATTTATTTTTAGATAATAAAAATCAAATGCTCAACCATACGTACCTATCTCAAGACGGACGCAGAGTAGTGTATTGTAAGGCACGTTCCTATCGTGCATGACCTACGGGGCAATGCTTTGTTTTAGGTGATAGTTACCAGTGTTACCACTTAAAATCAGGTGGACCATCGGCTTGTTCCACCAGCATGTAGTATTTATAATAATAGTCGTTATAACGATTCTACCTAACAATTACGATTTTAGATTTTTCAATCGATATTGTGATAAATATCGGTAGTATCTACCAGCTATTTACTATGTACTTGATCATGGTGTATCCGTAATAAATAACCCCTGGAGGCCTAAATTGTCACTGCTTTTTACGTTACTCAAAATAGAACAAATTTTCTATTTTTACGTTACTCAAAATAGAACAAATTTTCTGTAACAGAATCTCAAATGTGCTTACACGTTTTATGAGCTCTTTTATTATCGCGTGTGATTACCAATATAGTAGAATGTTTACTGTTGTTTTTATGTTCGGTTGTAGTTAGGTAGGTAAGTTTAAAATATTGCTATTATGCCCCAATATTATATTATTATTATTTCTATAGTTTATTTTACTCGTTTAATTGTTCCGGTTTTGCTTCTAGTCAGAAATGGTTGATTTATTTATAAGTAACCGTTCTAAAATGAAACGGTCAAGGTGAAGACAAGAGCTAATGTGACTCTCGCTCGCACGTTTTGACTTGAAGGATATAAAATCACTGAACCCATATTCGAAAAATCGCAAACAACCATTTTGTGTGCAATCACATTGCGCACAGTTTAGTAAAAAAAACATTTTGATCGATACATGTTTTCCTGCTTAAAAGTTTACTTTTCTAGTTTTCGTACTTAAGCAAACTTTTCAGTAGCAAAACTTGCATCGATCATAATGAAATTTTTACCAAACTGTGTGCAATGTGATTCCACACAAAATGGTTGTTTGCGATTTTTTAAAATTGGACTTGTGATTTTATATCTTTCAAAATGTCGAATCGTGCGAGCGAGAGGTACATTAGGTGTTGTCAACGCCTTAGGCTAACAAAAAAGCCATTTTGAAATTATCAGTAAAGGTCAAAGTGGGCAGTTGATTCGATAGCAAAATACTAAAAATAGCATAGCCAGTCCACGGCAACCGAAAACTAACTGATATCACTGTGTTTTTGTATTGTCCTTTGGTTGTTAGAGTTGGTATAAGTATTTATATTTGTAAGTTAAATTTATTTCAAGAATGTAGGTATATTTTACCAAAACGGTTTTTCAATAATTCTGATACGAGACAAGTGTTTTAAAATTGGATGTGAATCCCATGTGATCTTAGATAGGCGTGAAAATTATCAAATTAAACTAAATTTAAATTTAGTATTAGGTATGTATAAGCTGTTTACCGTTGACATGATAAAATATAAAAAATGTACACGTCGTCATTTACCGGTACATTAGATGGGTGTTGCTGATTCTGGTACAGTTGTATCACCGGTTTTATGAGTCGGCTCTGAAGTACTAACATACCGGACTAATTATATTTTTTTCTCTTGCCGGCCCTCTTCTCTGGCCGTGCTGATCCATGATACTCAATATAAATACGGCCTACTAATAAAAAAGTAAATAAGGAAAACGAGAACAAAACTCGAGAGAGTGGTTGCGACGACACAACGCACGTGTGGCGTCACTTGTCGGTATATAGGTACTTGTTGAAAGTTATAAAATCACTAAACCCATTTTCGAAAAATCGCAAACAACCATTTTGTGTGCAATCAAATTGCGCACAGTTTAGTTAAAAAATCATTTTGATCGATACAAGTTTTCCTGCTTAAAAGTTTGCTTTTCTTGTTTTCTTACTCAAGCAAACTTTTGAGTAGGAAAACTTGCATCAATCAAAATGAATTTTTTGCCAAACTATGCGCAATGTGATTGCACACAAAATGGTTGTTTGCGATTTTTCAAAATTGGAATTTGTGATTTTATATCTTTCAAAATGTCTAATCGTGCGAGCGAGAGAAATATTAGGTGTTGTCAACGCCTTAACACATGTCGCCAGCGATATACTATTCTTCAGCTCATGCCCGAGGCAACGGGAACATCAACGCGAAAGCGCGTTTTGAAGCGTGTGCTCATGTGCCGATTTATGAATCTCTTTACTTTTCCTTTCTCTGTTAGATTACTTATTGTATTACATAGCTTTGATAGTGTAGGTAGATATTATATTACATTGTTACAAATATCATACAAAAGACGATTAGGAACAATATCATACAAAAGACGAAATAAGTCAGAAATGATGGGTAGGTACTCCACGCCCTTAACGGATCGAGCACGATTTTTCCTGTAACCCTGTATAATAATCATATGCATAAATTAGTATAATAGTTGGTATGGGATTAAACCAATGGGTAAGCGATATCTCTTATATGTATAACAAAGTCATAGATTTATAAACCACACTTTCCCTTTATTTTTTACCGCTATATGTTATGTTTACATAACGTGTATCTCAGACGGGTTAATTGTTTTACATCACCGAGCTACTGTTTAGTTACAGATGTCAAAGCATATATTTATTTAGCTCTAAATTCTCTGGCAGAATTTTATTTCACCTAGGTAAACTAGCGGGTTGTCAAAAAATCGGGCCACTCTTAATTTTTTTTCATTACTCGACGAACGAATGAAATAAAAATTTAAGAGTGGCCCGATTTGCACGCCAGTGTATTTATTTTTAAAAATCTATACCTAGATAATACTTATGGATTTTTACGAACTATCCTTTTTTTAAGTATCTGAGGGTCTGCGTTTACCGTAGTCCACAATAATCAGAGTAATCTCGTAACAAATAGAAAATGTAGTTTGATGATTTTATATCATTAATATTGTAGGTATTATAAAGGAAGGTTCATATCTGACGGAACATGCGTCGCGTATTATCGGTCGCGTATCGCCAGAACAGACAAATGTATAGAAAAAAACGTGACCGTTCACACTCAACCGATGATACGTTAGTGCATTGAGTGTGAACGGTCAGGTGTTTTTCTATACATTTGTCTGTTCTGGCGTTACGCGACCGATAATACGCAACGCATGTTCCGTCAGATATGAACCTTCCTAAATTAGATAAATTGAATTGTGAACACGTGCCTTTAAGGCAAGGAGGTTGAAGTGCCTGTACCTACTCATACAAGCAGCGTTTAAAGTCGAATAACGATAACTTTTAATGTCGGTTTTTAAAAGCCCGGTCAAAGCCACTCGGCTTTCAAGTCACTTACTAAGTATATCTATCGAATTTAAAGTAAATGAAATAGCAAGTGACTTCTTTGGTTCGGCTGTCAGCCGATTAGCCTTCGTCGTATCGAACTTTCAGAAACCGGGGGTTACACAAACACATTGCATGTGTAGCAAGCAGTATTTTTGTTAGTTATTAATAAATTTAAAGATCTGTTTATGATATTTAATTAATTTATTTATAAAAGAAATTAAGAACAAATTGTTACAAATTGTTTAATAAAATAGATGCAAACTTAATTTATGTAATATGTATTGTCATGCGTCTACATGTTTTCGTAACTTAGGTAACATGGCATATTTGCACATAATATCAAAATTGAAATAAAACTTGTGATCAAATATTATTATGCGTTAAGGGCCCGGCGACAGCGGCTCGCAGTTTCGAGGTGCGATTGGCTATTATTTCATTTCGGGGAGGTTGTTTGAAAGAATAACTATCCAGTGACACGCATAAATACTGTTCGAATACAAATAAGTAATACAATAATATAAGGGAAATGTGCTTGAGTCAGAAATCATTTTGGTATTAGGTAAACGTAAGGCCAAACATACTAATACCAAAATGATTTCTGATTCGGGCATGTTTCCCTTATATTATTGTGTTAGTTGTGTTCGAACAGTATTTATGCGTGTCACTGGATAGTTATTCTTTCAAACAACCTCCTCGAAATGAAATAAAAGAATCAAAGAATCTTGAATTAGTACCTACTTGGTACTGGGAGATCTGGAGGGATATCTACCGTGCCTGGGGATCAGTCGTGAAGCTGTTTCAGTTTTCAGTTACATACTTATAATATTATATAACACCCAGACAGAGAACAAACATCTATGTTCATCACACAAATGTTTGTTCACTGTGGGAATCGAACCCACGACCTACGGCGCAGAAGGCAGAGCTACTACCAACTGAGCTATGTAGGCTGCCTATTAGGTAGGTAAACAATAAATAATAACAATAGTTTACCGTAGGTTAGTATTCAATGTTTGTAAGTACTTAGTCTTTTTCCTACTGTGATCTTGGATCACAGTAGGGAAAAGACACAGAAAAACAGCTTACGAGTGGTAGAGCTCTTTGTTCCGGAAAAGAACTACCACCATGCCTATTTCTGCCGTCAAGCAGCGCACGGTGTGGTATTTGATCCTAAAAGCTGGTCAAAATTATTGAGTACATCTAACAGCTACAGACGTACATTGTAGAAATGTAGAGTGAAAAATAAAACGACAAAGACTTAATTTCATATCAAAGCATTTATTCTATTTACAGCTAAATATTAACATTTGTAAAGTTACTTTCAGATAACAAATTATGAACATCGATGAAAATGGCTTTGTTTTCTTAGACTTCAATTCAGAAGATTCCAAGATCGATTTTGGAATCAAATGCCAGTCCGTGCAGCTGTGCTGACTGCTGTGTTAAGTGTTGTTTAAGCTTATTACTGCATTGTCATAATTAACTAATCTAAATTGCGTTTAAGAGGATATTATGTTATTTCTGTAATTTAGGTACTTTATTTTCGTGTGGTTTCATGTGATATTCAAATGGTTGTTGTAAATGTTATCGCTTAGTAGAAAAAAAGAAATAGCTTTATAATACAATTTATACTAAATAAATAAATATTGTTCGGCTTTCCACATAGCACTATCTAGCCCCAATCTAAGCCAAAGCTCGTAATCATTCGCTGTTATAATGTCTGGTTTAGGATTTAACGGCTCTGATTGAAATACAAAAATGTACTTTGTGTATGAAAGTAGCACGCAAATAAACCTTCATAAAAATACAGGCTTTTTTGTTTACCTACCTACTTGTTTAAAGTGGGCATGCCCCCCACTATCCCCGTCTGCCGGTTCACTCAGAAGGCTGCGAAATTTTCTTCCGACAGCTACCAAAATTGCGCTTGCTCAATCTCTTCTTCTTCCTATTCTTGATTACGCTGACTCCTGCTATCTCGACCTCACAGAAAACCACCTCAACAAGTTAGAACGACTTCAAAATGTATGTATCAGGTTTATTTTCGGCCTCCGAAAATATGACCACGTCTCTGAATTTCGTTCTAAGCTTAAATGGCTCCCCATTCGTCTTCGCCGGAATACTCACATTCTCTCCCTCCTATTCAACATCCTCCACAACCCTTCCACTCCCTGCTATCTGAAGGATCGATTTGAGTATCTCTGCTGTTCCAATCTCCGTACTCTTCGATCCTCGGATAATCTCCTTCTTAAAACCCCCGTGCATAGAACCAGCTTTTATGCCGATTCCTTTACAGTCCAAGCAATCCGCTTATGGAATGGACTACCACTTTCTATAAGAAAGTCTCCGTCACTGACTGTTTTTAAATCAAGAATAAAACAGTATTATTTGTCTGATGAGTTGTCATAGATCGTTCATTTGTCAAAAACATATAATTATTATTTTGTATATATATAAAATATGTATTATATTATATAGGTATATATTACTATGTATTAGGTATATGTAACTATCATGTTTATGTATTACTATGTATGCATTTAGTATATAATCTTTCTAACTATCTATAGTGTTATGTAATCTATTTGTTTACTTACTGTCAACTTAGTTTTCTCGTGCACCTGCGACCAACTTCCTTAATTTACAATCCTCTCCATCCAAAGGTTGTCTGGAAGAGATCGCTCTCAGCGATAAGACCGCCCATTGTACAGTTAGTTTTATTCCTTATTTATTTTAGTGTACTTACTGTTTTTCTTTTAAGGTGTACAATAAAGTATTTTCATTCATTCATTCATTCATTATCCCCGTTACATTGCAGTCGCGTTGCATTTCATAAAAATTTAGATGGGTAATAGGGCTGGGCTCCATACCTACCTATAACTACCTATCAAACAATAAATAATATTTATTTTTATTAAAGCACCGGTGGTCTAGTGGGAGTGACCCCGCCTTCCGATCGTAAGGTCGCAGGTTCGAATCCGGTCGTGCACCAATGGATTTTTCAATCGAAAAATTTATGTGCGCAATGCCAGTGCTCTTAAACGGCGAAGGAAAACATCGTGAGGAAACCAGTTAGTATTCTAACAGCGGCGATGGGCTTGCAACCTGTCACGTATGGAATACTAACTACTGCAAAATGTGGGTATGTGCCAAATGCAATGTTTGGACGTACCTCTGACTACCCCCCTTAGACATCCTCAAAGAATCTTGAATTAGTACCTACTTGGTACTGGGAGATCTGAAGGGATATCTACCGTACCTGGGGGTCAAAGTCGTGAAGCTGTTTCAGTTTTCTGTTATTTTTATTATCAGAACTAGGTAACTTGAGAATAAAACGAAATTATTTAAGGATATTTGTAATATATTTATTATATATTTGTATAAAAATAAATTATATTCGATATTTCACCTTGCCATTTAAAAACTTCTAAGGACTTCGATTGCCGTAAAATAATTGAATGTGTTATTTTGTTTGAAAACTAAGGAATTATTACGTATCATATAAAATTGTTGAAAACATAAAACGTCAATATAAAATGGATTTCGGTAGTATAAAAACGTATTTTTCAATTAAATTATGTTTAACTTTTCTTTATATTTTTTTAACTCCACAGTATCCCAGTGTAGAGGCACCTTGTCGAAAAATCTGAAAAGAAAAATAAAGTAAATTAGCGTGTTCAACTTTGATGTTTTTATAGTTTAGGGGTAGGCTTCATTATTTTATAGTTGAAAAGTTATTAGTTACTTATGTTGAAAAAAGTAATAAACATCCATCCATCAATCCATCCATCCATCCATACTTATAAACTTTCGAATTCATAATATTGCCAGTAGGTATGATGAGATATGTGCCAGTTCAACACAACCAAGCCTCAAGGCTCTTTAGTCGACTGGCCCCACGCCACTGCATTAGAACATTTATCTCAACTTTTGAACTGAAATAACCGGAGCCAAAACCTGGGTTTACCCGAAAACAGTAACGCGGTGGCCTGTTCGGATTTTCAGCGGAGTTACCTAGTGGTTGTCTAAAATGAACGAATAGATAAAAAACTGCACATAAGATCATCAAATATTGACCCACAGTGTAGATAGACATGTTATTAGGATTACCTCGTTACAGGCTGATAATGCAGCCTGTAGAAGTCAACTGCATCCTCCATACATTTCCAGGAAGAACGATTTAAACCGTCTCCATCCACGTACCTCCCGCTATCAATGAATTACAATAACATTTCAGAATGACATACCTCATCTGGATTTCATCCAGCACTTTCTTCTCATGTATAGAGAGTCCTTTTTCCAACACGTCAATAGTATCTTTCAGTTGGTCCAAGTCATTAAATCCGCAGATGTTTGTATCTATACCGGGCTGGTTAAGGGTGAACCAGATTGCTAGACGTGCTAGTTCCACTTTTTGCTCCTGAAAGATAAGAAATAGAAAATAAGCCAGGTCACAGGTGAGGCAATGCTTTGTTACAAGCGATTTTTAAGACTAAAAATCATGTGGGCCATCTGCTTGTTCCATCAACAAATTATACAGTGGTAGTAGGAATGATTAAGATAAAGATAAAATGATTTTGTTGTGACTTAGAGGATTGACTGTCTTTTTCTTTGAGCCCCAATCTCGTATAAGAAGAAGGTTCATGATTGCGCTTTTCTTAGCTGTCCCACTGCTAGGCAAAGGCCCCCCCGCATTCGTTCCACACACCGCGATCCTGCATGGGCTATGTTTGCTCAGTCCGTCAGGAAAACATCAAGCTCGTCTTACATAAATAATAATAATTTCTTTATTGCGGACTAAAACATGTAAAAAATATGCACTTAGTTACAATATAAGTAGGAAAAAAGCTCCTAGAATCTGCCACCTTTAGGTTCCACCAGCCTACTCAGCCTGCTCGTAAATCCGCCACTGGCATTTACCTCGCAGTAATCGGAGGCTTTTCTGCAAACGGCCTTTATGTCCTCACTAGCAGGATGCCATGGCTGCGGACCTTGCTTACAAAGCAAGCCCATGCCGGTAGCACCTGCGTTGATCACTCCCACTCCTTTACTCTGAAATGCAAGGGGGTTTCTTCATAAAGAAAGCTCATCACGCTTTGTCAATAAAATTTATTAAAAAATCATAAACATATTAGACTTAGCACCAATGTTGCGTCCATGTGTGCTAACTATGGGACGCTATTTATTATGTGCTCTGCCCGGTTTAAGACTTAGTGCTATTTATCTTCCTCACCTTAAAGAAACTCGTGTAGTTCTGCAGCCGGTTATCAAAGAGCGTGGACTTGGAGTAGGAGAGGACAGTGGACACCTTGACCTCAGATTCCTCGACCAGCTCCTTCATGAGGCCGATGTCGTAGTCTGCTAGACCGATGTAGCGGGCTTTGCCGTCTCTTACCACCCGCTCTAGGGTCGGCAGCGTCTCTTTTAGGACTACGGAGTCAGGTGCGAACGTGCAGTCATGTATCTGGGATTGAAATGTTTGGTCAGTGGTCTTTAACTCTACAGGGTGTTAGCCTACCGGACTACTTCCGAAAACTTCAGGAGATTAAAGTATCCATAGTGTGAAACAAGTCCCTATATCATATTTTATACAAAAGCTAATTAGGTCAATGTTCCGCTGATGAATTGACTAAAAAACCTTGATCACCCTTGGCAAATATACCTAGGTAATACTAATCTTATCTAATCTATGCGAAGCGCGACCCAGGTACCTACACTATCGGGCTCAGTGCTTCAGTAATCCAAAGAGTATACAATAACTACGTAAGACTGATTACTGAATCAGTATGCTATTCAGCGTAGCATTAAGAATTATCTGATAAGGAAAGCTTACTATACTATAGATAGTTATATTAATGATAAAAGTGCGTGGCCTGATGTCCCGGTAGCTCTGCCCATCGACGGCTAACATATCTGCAATGTCTTTACTATTATGTTATTTAAAAAAAGATTTTTTTTTCATTGTTGTTTGACTTACTACACTTCTTACTTATGTATTAGTATTATTGGTTTGAAGCGTGTGTTCTTTTATGAATCTGTTTACTTTTCCTTTTCTGTTAGATTAAATAAAAATAAAAATAAAAAAGCCTTTATTCAACTGCCTCTGACAATTAGGTGTTTTACTATTACTAAGTATTTAATTCTACACTATTCTATCTTATAATTTTCATATCTCCTCATCAGCAGTCGTCGCCTCTGCGGCGTAGGCCTCCCCTAAATCTTTCCACACGTCACGAAAAATTTAACTGTCCCTCGATCTCATTTTTGTTCTTCCTTTTTTGTTTCGTATTCCTTCCCGTGGAATCCACTGTCACCTTTTTTTTGTCCACCTTACTTCAAATCTGCGTCAGAAAATGATCTGAAGCTTACAATTTTATTTTTCAGGTGTATTTCGCTATGAAACTGACTCCGTTTCTCCCTTTACGTGTGGCAGTATGTTAGAAAATGCACTCTGCGTAGTAGTATTCTCTCATTTTTTTTTTTTTTTTTTTTTTTTTTGTGCTATATATTTCTTGTGTCTGCCAATAAAGTTCACATTTGTACTTGTTATACATAGGTAAACGTTTGGTTCTTTCTTTAAATTCATCTTTATTTTTATATGATTTGGGGGGTTTTGGTCTGTCTCTTCCACGGTGACCAGCCGGCTTGGAAGAGGGAGAGGGACGTCACTTAGTTTTTTTGGTTTTCCTGGACTTCATTTGGTTTCATTGCTCGGGAAGGGGTTAGTTGTGCCGGACGCAGGTAGTTTGTTATGCTCTGAACTTTGTTTTTTTTTTGTGCTTGTCTCGTGTGCCCTCTAGTCTCATTGGCTTCGGCCGAGCTTCCTGCTCCTTCTGGTGACTCAGATAAAAATCTTTTATTTTTGGAAGTTTGATTCGTTGGCTGTTGGTCAAACCTGACTATTTTGTCGTAACGGAGAGCCACTTTATTTCCAGCCTCTCTCTCACGTTTTAGCTCCGCCTGAAGTTCTTTGCGTCTCTGGAGTACCGCGGGAGAGTAGTCCTCTTTGATGTAGATACCCGAAGTATCTAAAGATTTTTTCTTGCGTAGCAGCTCTATTTTTTTCAGGGTAGTTGTTGTTGTTACAACTATAGGTCTAGGTATTCCGTTATTTTTTCCAATCCTTGTTACTGTTTCTATCTCTAGGTTTTCGCAATCTATCCCCATTTTAATTTTAATGACGTCAATGATTAATTTGAGTAAATCTTCATAATTTTTTTCAGTCTCCTCTATCCCAAAGAAAACCAAGTTTTTCTTCCTTATTTGTTTATCTAAGAATTCTATAGACCTTTGTTGGGTTTCAATTTTTCTCTCCAACATATTTGTTTTTTTTTCAATCAAATTAAATTTTTCATCCATGTTTTTAATTATGGCTTCCTTAATACTCTCTTCCATAATTTTCATATCCTTTTTTTGTTGTGCTAATTCGCTCTGTATGCCTTGAAGAGCCCTCATAACCTCTTCCATTTTTGGTGTTTTCACGAGTGACCTCTCGTGGTAGACGATGGAATTTTGATGGTCGTTCGATTTTCTGCGGTTTCTATTCTGGTTCTGACACTCCCCAAAAGATGGCGGTGTTGTAGATCCCACAAAAAGTTAAGTGCTTGCTACTGACCGGCAGGTGGCGCTTGTTTCAATTTTTAAATGTTTGATAGCTGGATGATTTGTCAATTTTATTTTTCGAGGTTATAATTTTTCTTTAGATATGTTCTCAGGCTTGTGTTAACACTTTTGAACTTGTACTAGTATCGACTGACCTTCTATTCTGCTAGTTTTTCTATCTTCTTGTTTATATTTCGAGTTACTTCGCTTTGACAGCGAAATTAGCTGTGGAGATTTTGTAGATGATTGCGCTCTCAATAGAGTTGTTTCTGAGTTGATAACAATCTTCTAGGTGGTTCACAGTTTTTTTCGTAAGAATAACACTTCAGTTAACTTCATAAACTATTATTTACTTTATTATCAAGAATTTATTACGGAGCCGATATCAACACTAGCACTGCGGCGCCCTCTCTCCTCTGTTAGATTACTATATAATATACTATATAATACAAAGTAATCTGTTAGATTACTTTGTATTATATAGCTTCAATAGTGTAGGTATTTTATTACATTGTAACGAGGATCATATAAAAGAGCGATAGATACCAAGCCGAGTTTGTTGCCTGTTCTTCTCGGTGTTGGTCGCGTGGAACTGGCACTAGAGTCACCTAGTTTTAAGACGGTTCAAGATGGTCCTTGTGATTTTATTGAATAAACATATTTTGACTTTGACTTTGACTTTGACTTTAGCAGTAGCATTGCAGCGAGCGTCTTGGAGACGCTTCCGGTTGGCACTGGTTTTACCTGTCAGTTTGAAAGCTGAACAGATACAAATTAATGTCAATCGGATCCAGGTAGGTACCTCCCTACTAGCAAAACCGAATAACATAGAATAGTAAAATTGACTACTTGAGAATGAATGAATGAAAATGCTTTATGGTACACCTTACAAACTTACAAACTAACAAAACAAGTGAAACAAGGAATAACTAGAGATATGTACAATGGACGGTATTATCGCTAGCAAGCGATATCTTCCAGACAACCTTTGGATGGAGAGGAGCCTATATAAAAGAATGCATTTGGTTATAAATATAACTTTTCTACAAAGAAGCCGACAGACCGAAAAACTAAACTCAGACTTGGGGTAGGTACCTACTTGAATCGTACTGAACACGGAATAGAGAAAACCCTAGTATATACTGAACTTAATTTGCGTTGGTTACTATTTTCATAAATAATGTGAGAGAAAAATATCATTGTAATTAAAAAAAGGATTCTTACTAAAAAGTTTGCACAAGTACGAAAAAAAAAGCAACTGTACGATCTAGTATTTTAATATAGTTATTCCTTGGAGACAACGATATTATCGCAGTCCACCTAGGTACCTGGATTATATCGACGTAATCCACTCCAAGAAGTCGCAACGTATTGTCGATTGAAGCTTCAGTCCTTTCCGCTGAAAAATCAAACATTTTATCCACGGCGACTTCGAACCGGCCCACTTTGCTACCGATGTAATATGACTCCCTCGGGACTCCCTTCAATGCCTGAAAATAAATAATTAAGAATAGTTACAGAACACCTGGAAAAGAGTTATCAATGCAGCTAAATTATAAATCCAGCTAAGTAGGGGCGGGGCCTGCCTACCTATATTACCTACGGCTTCTGAGTGGGTATTTTTTATTAATTTTCTATAATAATAATAATAATAATAAAAGTTTATTTTGGAACTAGGGTACAACATGAAACTAAAACTAGTGTAACGATACTGACTGCAAAAGTATAAAACTGTGTCGCAGCCAGTAACGCCCTCCCAATGGCAGGTTATTCCCAAATTTAAAATTAAATCAAAAGTAGGTACCTACACTAACTAGAAAATAAAAAGTAAACGAGTATGTAAAAAACATTAATAAACTAAAAATAAATCATTCATCTATAAGCACGTGCAGGTGTAAATTATTATTGTGATGGTGAGTGGGTGTGTATGTTTGTAGGTAGATGTAAGTGTAGGTAGGTAATGAATGAGTGATGTGAGTTTTGGTCCTCTTGAGAACACCAGTCTCTTAGGAGTCTGGGCAACAGGAGATACCGTGTGTGGTGGTTTAAGGTGAGTCATAAGAGGTGTGTGAGAGTGTGATTTGTGTGAAGGTGAGTGGATGTGTGAGGGTGAGTGGATGAATGTTCATAGGTGCTTCTGAAGACACCAGCCTCTTGAGAGTCTGGGCAACAGGAGCACCAAGTGTGAGTAAGGTGTTTGTGTGAAGTGTTTGTAAGCATATAAATTATACGTTTAATACTAGTAAATGTTCAGTATCTGCATAAGATAGGCTCTGAAGCCACGCAGATACCGTCAACTTAATTTTTTTTAAGGTCAGGGGATAAATGTCGAGTTCCTTATTAACTTTATTATAAAGCAAAGAGCTGATATGCGTAAAGTTTCTGCTGGCGATAGCAGTCCTACGTCCTTTAATTTGACACACTTTGTCACTACGTCGTTTCGTCTTTGACAAATTGGGGTTAAAGGGGACTTGAATATGTTTACGTAAAAGGGTGTTCAATATAAACAATTGTCTGACGGTTAGAACTTGGCAGAGAGAGTAGAGCTCGATGGTAGGGAATAGTCTAGGTTTTCTAGTAAGAACTTTAAGAACAGCTCTTTGTGCCCTTTCGAGACGTAGTAACCGTGTTTTAGGGGCACCTCCCCAAGCCGTTACGCAGTATGATACTATTGATTGACCAAGGGCATAGTAGACGGTTTTCAGACACTGAAAGTCAGCCGAGTTGCGAAGGTTCTTAAAAATATATATCAGCTTTCTGGTTTTGCTAACTGTTAACGTAATTTGTTCATCCCAAGATAGGAATCGGTCAATTTTGACACCAAGATATTTTATAGATGAAGTTTTTTCAACAAAAGGGCAGTTGCAAGATTTGGGAGGGGTACAGGAATGAGCGAACAGTTTAGTTATATGATGGGGTTGAGTAGATGAGTTAGCGGAGAAAGTAACAAATTTTGTTTTATTAACATTTAGGGTGAGGAGGTTAAAGGTTAGCCAGGTTATAATTTTAGTAAGACACAATTCTGCAATTTCCTGAGCTTCATTCCAAGAGTGACCGTGTATGAGCAGAGCTGTGTCATCAGCGTAAGCCAGAATTTTACAGTTTGGAAGATGGAGATTACATAAATCATTAACAAATATTAGGAAGAGGGTTGGCCCCAGGACACTACCTTGGGGTACACCGAAAGAGACTGATTCTTCGTTACTGATGTGCCCATCGACAGTAACACACTGCGAACGAAGTGTTAGGTAACTTGAAAAGAGCTCCAGGACCGTGCCACGTATTCCTATTGCTTCAAGCTTTGAGATTAATAAGGAGATAGGGACTGTATCGAAAGCTTTTGAGAGTTCGAGGAAAATGCCTATAGTTTTAAGTTTTTTGTCAAAATTATTTGATATTGTATTTGTGAGATCTAGAACAGCATCCTCTGTCGACTTACCCCGTCTAAAGCCATATTGGTTGGGTGATAAAATATCATACGCATTGAGAAAACTAATCAACCTATTGTTTAAAATTTTTTCAAAAACCTTTGACAAGGCTGATAGAACAGATATAGGCCTGTAATTCGAGACATTGACCCTATCTCCAGACTTATAAATAGGGTGGACAACCGCCTTCTTGAAGACTTCGGGAAACACACCAGCTGCAATACTTACATTAAAAACGTGCCTTATAACCGGGATTAACACATGTCGAGCTGATTTAATAACTGAATTTGAGATTCCATCCCAGCCAGTGGCACATTTATCTTTAAGATTTGAAATAATCCGTTCCAATTCCTGATTATCAACATGAAAAAGGGCCATTGAAGCACTTGGAGGTGAATGGGAAGGGGGTGAGAAAAAGTCGGGAGAGCAGACTTCGTAAGTGTCCGATTGAATGATAGCTGATGCTAAGGATTTACCAATATTGGCGAAGTAATTATTAACAGCGTTTACTGAAGCGCATGGAGAGTTGGCTATTGTTAACAGCTCTGTCGAGAGAGATTGCTTAGATGGTATGTTGGAGATCTTTTTAATAAGGTTCCATGTCGCCTTTGGATTCCCTTTGACTTTCAAGAATTCATTTCGCTCATATTCTATTTTTAATTTTTTTATAAGATTGTTGCAAAAATTTCTATAACGTGTAAATGAGACTTCAAGTATTTTATTGTCTGGATCTTTTTTTGCATTACGATAAAGTTTGTCTTTATGTCGTATGCACCTCAGAATACCCGGAGTGATCCAGGGCTTAATGATTCTTTTACGGCTCGAAATTCTAGAAGTTATGGTGTGATTTATTACAGATGCTGATATTAAGTTAACTAACGTTTGAGAAGCTATGTTGGGGTCTGTGGACAGCATGACTGGTGTAAAGTCAACGTTATATGGCAAGTAAGTAGGTGTGCCCTAGCTGTGGATGGTTACCTACCTACCACCAGGATGTCTTCTACTTGGTGCAGTAGGTACATCAGAGTAGTAAGTAGAGGTATTTTCTAAGAGCTCGTCCGAGGAAGTAAGTACCTACTACCAATGCCGCCATGCAGCGTTGCTGTTTCGGTTTGAAGGATATCTACGGTTGCTGAAGAAATACCTACCTGCTAAGCACATGGCTTACAAAGACAAGAGCTAACGTACCCACCTCGTTTCTAAGCTAACGTCTAAAGGTATGATAAAACCGCTCACCTTTCCCATCGTGCGTTCGGAGCTCCCCTGCCCGTACCACGGTGATGTCTCCATGTAGTTCACACCGCATTGCAGCGTCTTCCTGATCAGCTGCAAACTCTGCTCCTCGTCGTAACTCCTGTAGGTACCAAAATTTAACAAACATGTTTGACCCGACCGATTGACTCAAATTCAAATTCTTTATTAAAAAATAAAATAACCTAACAGACAGTTCTATCTAATGCGTTATTCTATGTAACTATAATTAATTAAAGCTAAGCATTTAATAACAATAGGTACCTATAAAACAAAAAACAACACATTGAGATCAAAATATAAAATTATGTAGGTACGTACAAAAAAACTAAAATAAATAAAATCAAAACGATCAGTGGCCTAGAGATGACGGCTTTGACGACCAAAGCCACCCACCCAGGTGTGTAGTAGCTAAAGGGTAGACGTAAATACCTAAAAAGAAGGAATGTGTTTTTTGAACTCTGCCTGTACGACTGCCTTTAGGTTCAAAAAGGCACAAGCGCTGCTGGCGCTACCTACGTATTTTTATTGAAATACACGCGTCAGCTACCTAGGTACTCGGCTAGAGAACTACCTACCTACTTAGCACGATGACAGATCAACCTAACTAAAACAAACCAATTTACTTTACCTAGTATTTTGCTTCAATTTATTGGTAGGTATCCTATATTCTTTATACTACACCTGCTTGGAAAGTACCTTGATAGTTTATCAAATTTACGGTAGAAAGTACGTCATTGCATATCGAACAAATATGCGGGGAGAAAACGCATCTGAGCGGGAGAGAAAAGTGTATGAAAATCCATTTCTTACGTGGTTTTTCTTTTTAATTTTGGGTAAGACTATGCGCCGGTAACCTAAATATCAAAAGCCTAAAAGTTTTTACAGTGAGTTTTTATCTCCAAGTTCGCAAAATGACACTGGCTACTTGACAAACTCTGTGGCGCAGCGGGCGAGAGCCTGCCTGCGACGCAAGAGGTTGCGGGTTCGATTCCCGCCGTGGAACAAATTTGTGTACGATCTGCAGAAATTTGTTCCGATGGTCTGGGTGTTTTTTCTATGTATAATAAAAAATATCTATCTATGTATGTATATAATGTATTAAATATATCAGTTATCTAGTACCCATAACACATAACATGCAATTGCATGCATTGCAATGTTTGAATAGCTTACTTT
This sequence comes from Plemyria rubiginata, assembly GCA_963576535.1. NCBI lineage: Eukaryota > Metazoa > Arthropoda > Insecta > Lepidoptera > Geometridae > Plemyria > Plemyria rubiginata. The sequence continues at coordinate 3,455,705 of OY754905.1, forward strand.
GGGGCTAGATAGTGCTGTGTGGATTGTCCAGAATTATTATTATTACTAGCTGTGTGTTGGATGGTGTCGGGCTGGCAGTGCGACCCTGCGGCGGCAGGATAAACAATTTGAAAAAAGAACATGTGAAAATTGCAGACGCCATTGGCGCCATTTTCAATTTGTGTGTTGTTTGAGGATTTAGTTTTAGTTTTTTATTTTTCTCGTAGGTGTAGTATAAAGCACTATGTATCACTCGAGAGAAAGTGCGATTCCCGATCTCGGGTGTTTTAAAGCCACACCCTCGACGGTAATCGGTCACTTACTCCTTTCGGTGAACAATGCACTATTATTGCACACAATTAGAACATACAGTAAACTTAAATAAAAAACATGTAGGTACAAAGGCGAGCTTAACCCTAAAAAGAGTTCTAAATCCTGCTACCTACCTGTCCTAAGTGAATTTAGGTTGGTTTTAAACTAGGTACCTACGTAGGCTACCTACTACTCTGCTGGTTACAAATGTAGGTACCTACTTTTATTTCTATCTTACTACTATTATAAATACGAAAGTTTGTAAGTATGGATGGATGGTTGGATAGATGGATGTTTGTTACTCTTTCACGCCAGAACGGCTGAACGGATCTGGATGAAACTTGGCAGAGAGATAGATTATAGTCTGGAATAGCACTTAGGCTACTTTTTATACCGTGGGAGTACCTACCGGGATTAAAATCTGCGCGGGTGAAACCGCGGGGCGCAACTAGTGTCCAAATATAAAGCAAAAGCAAACCCGTAAATATTGCTAAAAGGTGCTCCCCCAAGACTGACGTGCGATATCTTGATTCCGGTAGTCCCAAGTTCGTTAAACTTCATCCTTTCCAAAAGAAATTAACTTTTTTAAAATTTAGGTTATGCACAAGCACAGTAGGTACACTGACTCGATTCGAGTGCGATGTGAGAACTGGCTGGTGGATTTGTTCATTGTTGTCAAAGCTACCGCAGCGTAGTACCGACTACTACCTACCTACTCGATAAGCTTGACAGTTTGTTTTCTTCTTACAGCAATAAAAATACCTACATGAAAAATAAACAGCTTTGCAGTCAGCTAGAAATATGATGATAGGTAGGTACTTAATTACTGAAATAGGGTACCTATGCCGGGCTATGCACCTTCCCACTCACTCAGTATTCATCATCCTAGCATTCAGGGTTTTTCCTTCTAGTTAATAATATAACTAGGTAGGTAGGTACATTCTGTGCCAATGCAGAAATTATTATAGAAAAAAGTTAATAAGTGTGCTAGGTTTCAATACCATGATTTTTCCAGTGCTGAACCAGCTTACCGAACGCACTTCAGTTATAAATGTTGCCGCATAAAAAAATAATGGGCGGAAATTCTCTTATTTTAGTAGTCTACGTACCTACACACCGGATTCACATCAATGTCACTTAATCAATCCGGGCCAATTTAAAAGTCACATTTGACACTTCATCATCTTATGTCTAAAACGCCTTACTTATTTTATTAGCTAAAACAAGTAAATCAATTATGCGAACGAAGGCAATTTTACGAATTACCTAATAATAATGAAAATAATGTATAAAAATTATATATACTTTTTTTTTAATACCTTCCAATAGTTACAGTTATTTACAAAATGTACAAAATATACAAAATACATATGAAACAGTTGAGCTATCTGCAGACCTGTGCAATAATTTATTATAATATAATATGAAAATACCTATACTATGTAGGTACATGAGCTCCAACATACAACAAAAAAACTTAATAACTACTTGACGTGGCTAATATGTTTTTTTTCTTTGTAGCAGCATGATGTATGTTTAAGATAGAGGACAGAAAAACGAACCAAAATATTTTTATTATAGTTAATGATACTACTATAGAACTACACATTTTCAAGATAGGTATTTGAAAATATAAATAAATAAAACTATTTCCTAAAACAAACTAAAAGGTTCTACGTATTGTTTTAACCTAGTTTCAACCACAAGAAAATACATAGACTGTGGACAATGCAGAAATTACATTTTTCTGAAATAGTATTTTAGGATAGGTACAGTTGCTCAGAAACGTAATCACAACTTCATGTTAGGTTAAATCTACGCTAGTGTAATGTGCATGTGAATTGTGAAGTGAATAGGTATTACGTGCATATACGAGTATGAATTGCATGCGATGTGACTAGGGACGTCAAGGTTTTTTTGGCCGTAAATTTTGTTGAAATTATGACTTATGAGATAATTATTATTTATACGCCTAATGAATTTTATTTTGTATCAAACAAAATTATGTCGTCTCGCCACAGTTTGGCCGAATCTAGCCACAAAAACTATCAGAAGCTGGCAGCCCTAATGAGTCGCGTAGCCGCGTAGCCATGCGTCTGACTAAGGCGGCGGCGCGGCGGCCCCCCACACATCCAAGCCCCAACCAACACAAACAAATAACAATGTCAATCGGTTGCGCGAAGCCGTAGCGGACGTGTCGCGCGCTTTGAAAGCTTTTCGTCCGACTTTTGTGGTGTTATACTTTTTGAACTGTAAGAAATATTAAAATTCGTGTTATTTGGGGACAAAAAAATGCAAATATTTCCTGGATAAATATTACATCTCTAAAGCGGTAAGTTTAATTTATTAAAACGGATAAAAGTCAACAATCGATAGGTGGACGGTGGTGTGACTTGTTTGCCCGAACTTTGTAGATGAGCGTCGTATTTTTCTAAGGCGAGGTTTTGTTTTATTTAGTACCTATTGTATTTATATAATGTCGTTTCTTTTTTGTTGCGTTATTATTTACGTACATATTATAATGCTAATGCTTGCGTTTAGGGTACCTACGTATACGTAATACCTAGGTACTACCTATACCTACGTAGGTATAGTATATAAAATATAGGTAAACCTAGGTACCTACGTACTTAACTAAATATCGTGTTAGGAGCCTAGCTAAATATTTTACCGTACCTATGTATTTAATTTTATTATGTAGATAGATAGGTGTACCTACCTAGGTTTACTACCTACTTAGTATATTATACAGTAGGCAAGGACTTTAACCACTATTATTCTATTTTACCTATTACATTACTAGTTACGCCCCGCGATTTCACCCGCGCCCATTTAAATCCCGGTAGGTATTTCCACGGGATAAAAATAAAAAGTAGCCTAGGTGCTATTCCAGACTGTAATAATATAGGTATCTCTCTGCCAAGTTTCATCCAGATCCGTTCAGCCCTTCCGGCGTGACAGAGTAACTAACATCCACCCATATTCACAAACTTTCGCATTTATACCTAATTACCTAGGTAACAGTGTCGTAGACTAGCTATTAGTTGGATTAGTAGGATAGGGTGAAGGGTATTTTGTTGGTGTATTATACCTAGGTAGGTACCCGGCCAAACTTATCTACTATAGGTAGGTATACGAATATTCACCGTAGCCCGCATGTAGGCGCAGCATTAGGTAGGTATACCTAGGTAAATTAGGTATTTTCTTTCGAACTTTACAAGAAAATTAAATACCTAGGTACCTACTTGTGTGTATAACTAGTGTGTAGCGTGATGGCGCGAGTATTTTGTATGCGCAAACCAAACACATCCCCTCCACTGGGTTTCCAGCGTTCTTTTTGGTTGATGCGACCTTTAGAACAACACTGTGTTTCTCAGTAAATTAAACGACTAGGGCCTACTATTGGCCCGTCCTTTACCTACCTACATAATGAAGGAAATATACACGGTCACATACGTAAGTTATCACAGCAATGGTTAATTAGGTAGGTACCTACCTACCTATAATATTGTAGGTACGACACTGATCAAATTCTTTAGTACTTATTAATCTAATATTTTAATTAAAAAGCTGAATACTTATTCTTTACCTATTCCAGCGGCCTGTCCCAGCTTCGCATGGGTTGACATAATTTTTTTCAAAACTTTAGGATAAACAGAATTAGACTACCGCGCTTCATTGCCCACGCCCTCGGCCGCCTTATGCCCCGCGCTGAGTAAGAACTCGCCCCGCTTTCGTTAAGTCTATGTCTACTTAGGTAGTAGTGCTATCGCTGACTTATTTGTAGCTAATGATGTGTTCTTTTAATACCTATTGTAGAACATTTTTTTGTTCTATCGTCAATAGGTAGTTTCCGCAGCGCATACAATGAAAGATATTTTAATTACACCTTGGGTTACATTTTTCATGTTTTAGAATATTTTAAAAAAATAGGTAGGTATCCCTCACCTATTTTTTTCCAGTAATAAACGTAGCCTATGTTACTTGGGACCAATGTAGCTTTATTACGGTGAAAGAATTTTTGAAATCGGGCCAGTAGTTTTTGAGCCAATTTGTTACATTTTTCTTTATAGGAAAAGTACTAGTTGCGCCCCGTTCACTCGCGCAGATTTAAATCCCGCTATTCCCACGGGATAAAAAGTAGCCTATGTGCTATTCACGACTATAATCTATCTCTCTGCCAAGTTTCATCCATTCAGTCGTTCCGGTGTGAAGAGAAGAGGGACTGAACTGTTTTATTTTGTTTACAGTTCAAGATGAGGATTAGGCTACCTCGTTGCCGTCCTATATCCACGAAGCTATTAGCCATCCTGCTGGTGTTCCTGGGTTTCCTGGCTTGCTGCTATTACTACACCACGCCGAACCCTAAGTCAGGTATGTTAGAATTCTAGGTCTCCCATTCTTCAATGGAAGGCGGTAGCTGATGAAGCTAGTGGTAAAGTCTGGTGTGTCTCAGACACGGTTAGGTTAGATATACCGGTTTTATGAAGCCTACAAATGAAACGGAAGGAAAGGTTCCGGTATTTCTGACGAGAGCACCGCACTTTGTTGTTGCTGATAGTAGAACATAGTTTTACATAGGTCGAAGTAGAACGCATAGTGAAGTGTGTAAAATATTCTCCGGATTTGAAAAGTTCCAGTTAGTTAAATGCCGTCAGTAAGATTTCAGAAACCCATATACCTACATAATCTCCTTCAAGTTGTCTACTATGATTTCTAGTAATTTTCAATTCCTTCTCGAAATTCTATCGCATTCAAGAGTTCAAGTTCAAGAGAGGCAATGCAACCAAATAGCCAACTACAAAGCCTTTGTGTTGCGTTGCTTGGTGCGAATAAATAGATTCTGTGGCTTGCAGTTTTAGACGAGTTCAAAGGAGGCATATTCTGTGGCTTGCAGTTTTAGACGAGTTCAAAGGAGGCATATTCTGTGGCTTGCAGTTTTAGACGAGTTCAAAGGAGGCATATTCTGTGGCTTGCAGTTTTAGACATGTTCAAAGGAGGCATATTCTATTAGTTATCTATCCACTACCTGGGCTACAACTCATTAGAAAACAATCTACACGGCATCACTATACAAAACTGTCGAACTTCTTGTTGTGTCACTAGTTTCTTTCGAAACAGTGTGGTGAAAGGATTTTAAGTGTGCCTTGAGAGGCTCCTTTTGAGCACTTGACACGTGTTAAAAACTTATTCTACAATTTGCCGGTTTCGTCACTATGTTTTCCTTCACCGTTTGAGAGCTGGCGTTGTGCACATAGATTCATTAACGGTACGCACCGGTTTTGAATCCGTCGTGGATTCAAAACCGGTGTACCGATGAGTTTTACCACTGAGGATGTATGAGGTTTCACCCGCGTAGTAGCCTATGTGCTATTCCAGACTATAATCTATCTCTCTGCCAATTTTCATCCAGATCCGTTCAGCCGTTCCGGCGTGAACATCCATCCATCCATACTTACAAACTTTCGCGTAGTAGTAGCGTAGTAGTAGGATAATCGGATTCTCGGAAAAGGCTCCAACGATTTTCATTTTTGAAATGTAGTATGCAGGAGGTTTTGGGGGCAATAAATCGATATACCCTCTGTCATTAGCAATCGCAATGCCGGTTTTTGGCAATAACAGAAACGTTGTTGCGAGATTATACAACGTTTAGGTATGTAGTAGAAGCACTTAGTTACTTGATAACACGGCACGGAATGTTAAAAGTCAACGGCATAAAAATATGATTATGACAACAAAACGATTACATATGTATTAATTTAATTATTATGAGAGTTACAAAATCCCACTTGGCTTTAATGTATCTTACATTATTGTATGTTGTGGAAAAAAGCATGAACCACCACGTTCTCTCAGAAAGTTCTGTTCATAAAATTTATTTTACACCAAACGCTGCTAAATTACGTAATCCAATCAGGCAGAACAAAACAGAAACAGTGCGCAATCAATTAATGTATTGTCCTATACACAAACTTATTGCTCATAATTATTTTCAGTTCAAAAACAATATTTTTCGTTAATCTTTTAGAGGAGTTTACAATAAATAAATAATGCTGGACAATCCACACAGCACTATCTAGCCCCAAAGTAAGCTACTCAAAGCTTGTGTTATGGGTACTAGATGACTAATATATTTAAAACATTATACACTTACATAGATAGATATTTTTTATTATACATAAACACCCAGACCAACGAAACAAATTGATCGTACACAAATTTGTTCCGAGGCGGGAATCGAACCCGCAACCTCTTGCGTCGCAGGCAGACTCTCGCCCACTGCGCCACTGAGGTCGTCAAACAATAGCATAACAACATTATTTTCCAGTCAATGCTTGTGTCTAGTTTACTACATACATGTATTTTAGAATTTCAGATAATGGCCATGGGAACTTATCCGTTCACAAACTAAGTTCGAACTATCGAAAACTAATAGGCAACTGCCAAACAACGCCTGATAAATTGACCGTGCATCCACAAAGTGCTCAAAATGCTGTCATATAAGTTCGCTCGGGATTAGAAGGTACGCTGTTTCGATAATGGCGCTAGAAAAGCCATCAGGAGTTGAGCGGATCCACGGGACTGACTGCGAAAATGCAAAATGTTTGTTCGCTGCCTTTGGTGTTGGATTTATTGCGAAATTTTGGAGTCTGAGTGGAGGATTTATGATTTTGTCTCAACAAGTCTTAAAATAAAGATTCCTATTTAAAATAAAACACAAAAATATAAAAAACAAAACAAAATAAACATTAAAATTACACCAGTTTGCCTTAGGGGTATAAAAAATGTTAAAAAAAAGACGATAGGTACATTCATTTAATATACAACAAGAAAAGAAATACATATAGAACGGACAGGTATATAAGTATACATAATTACAGATAGAACAAACAAAAGAAGAAACCAAGAAGAAGAAGAAAAGAAGAAGTAAACCTACCTAGGTTTCCACTTGCAACGATCTCTTTTCTCATCATCTTCTCTCTTAAAATTCTTCATACATGCTCGTCAGCTTAGGCTACCGCTGGCTTGATCTTTCTCTAAAACGTCTATAGTTGCTCTATGTAGGTAGACAGAGATATTCAAACAGTTTTATTCACACATCCTTGTCGTGGCCTATTTTGTTAATTTCCTTTCATTAAAACCTCAATCATCATTCAAACCTCAATCATGTTTTTATTTACTATAAAAAAACTAGGTAGATGCATAATATTATATTTTAAAGGAGACGTTTTAAAGACGACGTTAGCATGTCAAGCGATCATAAATTTATCTGATTGATTTACCCATACGCTAGACTAGAAGATCGAAAGAAAAAAATCGCAGTCATTCGTACCTCCAAGAAATAATAAGAAACTTTAAAAAAGGAGGAGGTTCTTAATTCTGCTGTTTTTTATGTTTGTTACTTCAGAACTTTCGACTGGCTGAACCGATTTTGATGATTCTTTTTTTATTTAAAAGTTGGGCAACACGTCTGGTCCCATTTAAATATGAGTAAGATCTGATATTAGTGTTTGAGTTATAGTAGTATTAGTATATTTTCCACTTTGGTTTTTTCTTCAAATAGTTATTTATTGGTATATATCCTTTTACCATGCAGATTAACATAGCCTTTTTTTCTAGGAATTATGTTATTCGATTAAATCCTATTATATTCTCACCGAGTCGTTCTGAGGCAAGGTAGCCGATATAGCTATCAGAATCAGCAAGTTGAAGTGCCAGTGGGCAGGTCATATAGCTCGAAGAACTGACAACCGCTAGGGAGGGAATAAAGGTTCTCGAGTGACGACCACGAACAGGAAAGCGAAGTGTGGGACGCCCGCCTGCCCGATGGACTGACGATATTGTTAGTATCGCGGGTAGTCGGTGGATGGAAAGGGTTCAAAACCGTTCTTCCTGGAAACGGATAGGGGAGGCCTATGTCCAGCAGTGGACTTCTGTAGGCTGATGATGATGATAATGATGTTCTGAGCTTACCCAAAAAATCCTTTATCGAATTGATTCGAAAACTCGTGTTTGAACAGTGTCATCGACGGACATACATTAGATACCAAGGAATGTAAATACTACGTACACAAAAAATAACATTGAGCACATTAAACTGTTCCGTTAACAAAACAAAATGTTGGGCTGAGTGGTGAGTTGCGCTTACAAATGCTTCTCCATTGTACTGCGCGCTGGGTAAAGTGCAATGGACTCTATACTGCTGGTTACCACATACTAAAAGAAAGGATACGTATAGGTACTAACTTTCCCAAATGTTATTCCTAAACTGTATTCTGGTTTATCATGTCACCAATACCTCTTCCAATCTTGACGTCCCTATTCGAAGGTGATCGTAACACGATGCTTTCCATCGCTCCTAAGTGCTCTGACTTATGACATACCCTCTTCCATATATTGTAATAAATACCCCACACTCGCTTGTCAATTAAGGCCCACTTAAAGCCTCTCGCCCACAGGCGCGTTCAAAACGCGCGTCCGGGCGCGTGATTAGATTGTAACACGCAATTTAAACGTAACTGTCACCTAGAAGAAAGAAAGAAAATGTTTTTATTTAAAATGTAATGTAAAACGTAATCGCAGGACGCAGAATCGCAGAACGCGCGTGGAAGCCTTCAATGTTTTATTTAATGCAAAGCAAATATATTCATACACATTTATATTACGTACCTCACGCAAGGTTTTAATTCACTGCACCTATCCAACCAAACAGGTTTTCCTACAGAGTGCATAATTACGGAACTAGTAAAGCAAACTTTTAGAATGAAAACTTATTTGATTCAACATTTAACTTTTGCGGAACTGTGAGCTACGAGCACTAAACCCTGTGTGCAATATGCAGACAACTTGGTTGATTTACATCTTGACATTTGACATGTGCGAGCGAGAGGTACTTTGTCAGATATCAGCCCCTGACTTGTATTTACAGATCATATAACGTACTAGCACGTAATATAAAAATAACCACGACAGCAAGGCGCCCGTCACAGGGACTAGACGTGAGGCGAAGACGGCCACGCTTCGACGTAGGCTTCGACATATTATTATCGCCCTATAATAATCCTTGGTTATTTTGTATGACGGAATTTGATAGTCCCTTTGTGGTTATACTGTGTATGCATGATTTTAGAGGTAGAGCTCTTTGTGAAGGGCTCTTTTGGGGAAGTCCTATCACCATGCGATTTCAGACTGATAGTATAAAATAAAATTGTACCTAAATGAAAAGTAACAAAAGCGGAATGGCTGTTTATGACCTCAGGAATTTCTTAGAAATTTCGACATCTCAAAAGATTAATTTTGTAAGCTGATTATAAAACAATTACACTGTTAAATAATGTTGTTGAGGTATAAATATGAAAATATTTCTTTATAATAGAGATTGGCTGTTGCGTTATAGAGAGTGAATTAATGCATGGGTTTAGTTGTAACCAAACCAAATTGAACTAATTTCTAAGCTATAGAAAGTTTTTCGATAACGAACGACGCTATAAAGAGTTTACACTGTACGAGTATCTTCTTTCACCGCAACAAATAACACCAATCTTGTTTTATAGAATTAGGAATTGGTTGCTGGTTCGGCTTGATCAAATGGAATAAAACCCGGCTTCGCTCGGGTGAGATGTGTCTCATATTCATAATACACAATCTTTTACGAGCTATCAAATAAAGGTTTACTTTCTTTCTATCATACAGCCCCAAATCCACATAATAATTGATTGTAGAAGCCTCAGTCAATTCAATTATCAATTCCATACTAAACATACCTCCGAAGTGTGTCACGCGATGCACCCAATAGCATTTACCCAAAAAGTTTAAAATAATAATAAATAATGCTGGACAATCCACACAGCACTATCTAGCCCCAAAGTAAGCTATTTGAAGCTTAAATAAAAAGTAGCTTTACGCTTAAATGTAGAGCGTTTGCTAGGAAACCAATAAAATCGCATAGTGCCTCCATTGAAAACTTCATGTGCTCAAAAAGGCCTGGCTTACTAGAAATTGCGGCAGACTTGACGCCCGTATTCGATTTTTAACCTTATTTCAGGTAAAGCATTCACGTCTGCCGCTTTTCTGGTAACTTACGGCCGTTGTATGATGTTTTCAGCGTTTTGGTGAACTGTAATTTTATTTATTCCTTCTCTCAGTGCAAGCTCACGAAGTCGGTAGGGAACACCGCGGTAGTCGAGTTATTGCTAAGGAAGTTACATATTAGGACGGGATCATTTTGAAAGATACATTTGCGGGTGTACGAGTAAAATCGTTGCTACGCACACACGTATAGTTGGGTCCGGGGATCTACCTGCCCCGTGCCCGATCCTGTGAATATGACCGCGGGCAGCGGGCAGGCAAATCCGTGTCTGTTTTCACCATACAGCATACACCAACAGTTTTGCCTGCCAGGCACGTCTGTCAGGTAGATCCGACGGGCACATCAGATGTCCAAGTACCTATACTGACATAAGATTATTTGAGGATGTATAAGGGGGGGTGGGTAGTCAGAACTACATTCAAATATTACATTTGTACATGCCCTCATTTACAGTAGTTCAAAACTGTGTAGTGATTTATAAAGGCGCCTCAATTAGGCTCTTTTCTCGCACATGACCATCCGGAGATAGAATAGAGCAACATTTGGGGTATCCGAATCACCCCCATGTACCCCCATGTATGTTTAGCAATTTCATAGTTTTCAAGTTATAAATTTTGGAGAACTTTAAAAATTTCTAAGAAGAAAAGTAGAAGACATTATCTAGTTTTTTTCAACATAAGCTAAACTCTCAGCAAGTAATCTTAATATGCATACCGTGGTACGAGTAATGTTTCACGCGCGTTTTGCACTTTTCAGGTAATAAGTGTATTCATCGTTAGAGATCTTACATTTGATAAAGCAACTTTTGACGTGGTCAAACAGCCAACTTCCATCCGCAGCTAAGGCAATTGCCTGCCAAGCTGTCATAGCAATCGGCAGAATTATGTTATTTCAGAAACTATATTATCGCTTAATAGAAAACAGAAAAACACTTTGATCCCCAGATACAGGAAACACTCCGGTTTCCTTAGTGCCAAGAACCAACTCAAGATTTCTGGAGGATTTCTAGTATGAGGTACATTCAACATTTAGCACTTGCCTACAATTTGCAATAGTTGGTATTGATAACCAGTTGATAGCTCAACTGAAATTGCGAAACTTAATCCTCATGATTGACACTACATCTCCAGACCTAGACCGAAGGTAAACCATGATGAACTGGCCGAATCCAATTACTTTTAAAACAAGCGCGGTTGGTTATAAAATCGTATAGGCTTCCTCTTATAGCGCCTGTTTGATTGCGGAGTCATTTGATTGTTAATTGGATTGGGTTTCCATCCACCACACTTTTTTAACAAACACGTGTTGTTATTAGAGCGGCTTTAAATCATCATGGTTTCACACAAAATATTTGTTGCTTTCTGCTCTCGAATTCGTTCGTTCGTAAAACATAGGCCTCCTAAGAAGGTCATTTCTTACTTACATGCTTCGAAAGGCGGATTGTACCTGTTTGTCAGAACCGTCAATGGAAATGTCGAAAAAAAACCCTAAAAATTGCGAAAATATTTATCTCATTTTATTCGTTTCAGTCTTCAACCAGTGTGTGTTGCCAGTACACATATGGAACTGAGACATGGTCGCTTACTATTGGTCTCATCACCAAGCTCAAAGTCGCACAACGAGCTATGGAGAGAGCTATGCTAGGAGTTTCACTACGAGGTAGAATCAGAAATAAAGAAATCCGTAGGAGAACCAAGGTAGCCGACATAGCTCTCAGAATCAGCAAGTTGAAGTGGCAATGGGCAGGTCATATAGCTCGAAGAACTGACAACCGATGGGGAATAAAGGTTCTCGAATGGCGACCACGAACAGGAAAGCGAAGTGTGGGACGCCCTCCTACCCGATGGACTGACGACATTGTTAGGATCGCGGGTAGTCGGTGGATGGAACGAGCTCAGAATCGTTCTTCCTGGAAGCGGATAGGGGAGGCCTATGTCCAGCAGTGGACTTCCGTGGGCTGTTGATGATGATGATGATTCGTTTCAGATATCGAATACGTAAGCTTGTCGAATAAATGTTAAATGCCTTTAAAAGTAGGTAGTATATTCCTTTAAAGGCGTCTTAAGTTATTTGTCGGTACCAATAGAAATCATCAATAGAAATGTTCAAAAGAAATAAAATAAGAAATTGTGTAAGCTTTGATGAGGTGGTATAAAGCCTTGTATTAACTTTGCCATTTCGCCTCAACTTTGAGATTTACATCGTTTCTTCTATTTACTCTGGTAAGCGAGTATTGCCAGCGGTCATTTGAAGTAATCGACTCTTTTGGTAACAGAATCCTAAACTAAATGTTCCGCTATTATACAAGTTGTTAGTGTTGTATTTTCGGCAGCATAATTCGGCTTGCTTGACTAACTATAAAGAGGTTCTATAGTTGAGTTAATTTGTTGTGAAATCGATCGCCCCTAGAGGACATAGGACTGAGTTTTAAATCAACATTTTTGTTGAAAGAGCCGGACGCTGAAAAAATCTTTTTAAATTAAAATTAATTGTAATTGGGTATATAATGGAAGGAATGAAAATTAATAAAGTTGGTTAGATTAAAACAGAGTGTCGATTTTGAACCACCATACCAAGCCATAACCAAAACCAATATTAATCTTTGAATGGTTTATTGAAATGAAATGGGAAAATATTGAATGCCAAGTTAACATATCTAGAAAAAAAAATACTCCATCTTTGAGGTATTGCGTCTCGGATAATCACGAACTTGTTTTCAGAGGATGTAGTAAGTACCTAAATTATAATTGGACTCAAATTTATTTTAAAAAATCTTTTTATTAAACTTGCAAATTTTATGTTCTAAATCGAACTTATGGTTCAGAAGTTAAAAGTTGTATTATGTTAAAGAACAATGAAGTTCGAAGTTCGGAAAAAGTTATCAAATTTTCACACTAACACGCTTAAAACGTAGGCTGTTGTTTAAATAAACAATTGAACCCTACAATAGAATACTTCGAAGGGTTCTCAAAAGGTCTTTTGTTTCGGAAATCTAAGCATCGTAAAGGTCAAGACTATAATCCATTGTCTTGGTCGAAAGTAAAAGTTATGAAAGCAATCACGTGAAACCAACGAAGGGGAAGTAAAAAGTACACGGAATACATTTGTAATGTATGTACTCAAGCCTTTGTTCCCCCTTTGATTAGAATTCCCTATACAAGAGCTAAGATCACGTGGGGTTTGGTTCAATCGCGTTCATTGTCGAGGTTACCTACTCCGCGAGTAGTCGAAGGATATATTTATCGGTTCGACCTTCATGTTCCGTTTGCCGTGAGTCGGCGCCGCTGTCGGCACGAACCGATTTGGTTCGTGACGCGATAACTTGTCAAACGAGTTAGAGGAATTACAAGGAATTGGTAGACGGAGGTAAGCGATGCAGTATTGCTCTACGGCCTGGCGCGTGGCAGTACATGATTTGATGCTATATAGTTGTAATTATTCGGAAGTGATCTTTGAATACATGGCATTATTGATAATAATAATTGAGAGTAGGTATAAGACCCATCGCAGGTACGGGTTTGCATGCACTATGGGATCCTGTGTAAATCTCACAGCAAAACAATTACTTCTTTCATTCAATTTTTTTAAGACCCAACGGAATTGTCTCTAGATTAATGAACTCCATGCTAAAAACGAAAATTATGCGTAAATATTAGCCTAAATTTCACTGTTTTTCATTACTAATTGATAAGAATTAACGATCTATATATATATATGATTGATAGGTTTCAAAGACAAAGTAAAAAAAAATACTTTTAGGTAAATATTGTATGTATGAGATGACTGAGTGCTAATAATTTATTATAGGTACATAATATTATAGCACCCAAACGCGACATTTATCAAAAAAGTAATAACAAAGCGTTCTTATTGAGTAGACTATTGTAAGATAGAAAGAGACAAACCAAAATCTAGCTTGAACTTAGATTGCGAAAAAGTGGCGCTTCGGGCTATAACTGGTATGACCCTACGTATTTTTTAAGTAGCTGACTACCGCTTATGTACTTTTTATTCGCTCATTTTTGAAGTTAAATCACTAAGTAAATCGTGTGATGAAAAATCGTGAAAAACCAAATTGTTGAAAAAATAAAGGTTCAAACATTGTTTTTATTTTGTATTTTAATCCACAACAATAATATTACATTACAAATTATATCTCTAAACATGTCGAAATGTGCTAGCGATTTAAGAGTCCGGTGACAGCGGCTCGCAATTTCGAGGTGCGATTGGCTATTATTTCATTTTATTTCATTTCGGGGAGGTTGTTTGAAAAAATAACTCTAAAGAAACACGCATAAATACTGTTCGAACACAAATAATACAATAATATAAGGGAAATGTGCTTGAGTCAGAAATCATTTTGGTATTAGGTAAATGTAAGACCAAACATACTAATACCAAAATGATTTCTGATTCAGGCATGTTTCCCTTATATTATTGTATTATTTGTGTTCGAACAGTATTTATGCGTGTTTCTTTAGAGTTATTTTTTCAAACAACCTCCCCGAAATGAAATAAAATGAAATAATAGCTAATCGCACCTCGAAATTGCGAGCCGCTGTCACCGAAGCCTTAAAGGTCCGCGTCTAAAATGCGAAAATATGTCTGTATTTTATTTAAAATGGCAGAAACACATGGTGTGGAGAAAAACGTATTATTATTTTACAGGAAAACCAATTCCACGCAAACGATGTTGCTGGAAAACCCACTTTTTTATTTAATGGTTGAAACGTACCTATTACAAATAATAATACAGCTCTTGCCTTTTTCTGAGTAAAACATACATACTTAGATAATATTTAAAGATAATTTGGCCGGATTATTACAGGCTGCTTAAAACCCACTCCCCTTCAGATGCTCTACCCACTAGCAGGCATTGCACCACCAAACGAACGACGTGATTTTGCCTGCAACATCGAAAATATAAAGCAGGAAACTGACTCTCGTCATCCGCTTTACGGCTACCAACCACCTCCAGTCCGTTTAAAGAGCCGCAGGAGTTTTTTGCGGTCAACGATCGCGAATCCCACAAGCCTAAGTACTACACCAGTGCACTTGCCCCCTGGCCACGAACTGCAGTGGGCATCGTGGAAGTCTCGCAATCGGCTGAGAACCCAAGTTGGCTGCTGTAGAGAAAACCTTGCCAAATGGGGTTACATCGACCCATCCCAGAACAAGTGCAGCTGTGGGGAAACTCAGTCGATGCAGCACCTGCTCTACTGTCCCCTGTGCCCGAGCACCTGTACACGCGAGGACCTGGACCAAGCAACGGGACGAGGAATCGAGGTCGCCTCTTACTGGGCTCACGTTATATAACGTTAGCTATGCCCAAAGAATTTAGATACTAGCCATTGACCCGAAAGAAGAAGAAGAAGATAATTTGGCACAAAAAATCCTCAACGTGCGATCATTTCCCAACAAAATTACTGACAGTGTTTTTGTAAGTACAAACATTATAAAAAAGTACACAACAAGCAGAAACTCAAGAATAATGACGTTTAATTATTCTTGAGTACAACAATCATTCGAACATATTTTTTTTATTTATTTAAACAAAAATGGATACTAGATAAGTACTTAGGTAAGATTGTTGGTATGATTGTTTTGTTAATGACTGTTTCTGTTAACCTACTAATATTATAAACGTGAAAGTTTGTAAGTATGGATGGATGTTTGTTACTCTTTCACGCCGGAACGGCTGAACGGATCTGGATGAAACTTGGCAGAGAGATACATTATAGTCTGGAATAACACATAGGCTACTTTTTATCTTGTGGGAATACCGGAATTTAAATCTGCGCGTGTGAAACCGCGGGGCGGAACTAGTATTTCATAATTCAATCGTGTAGGTGCAGTGTTTGGTTTTGAAAACCTTTTCGCTCGGCTAAAAACTAACTCAAATGATGTCAAATACATAAGTAGCAAAGTACACTACTTTGGTACTCCTCGAGTCGAGTCTCCACCCACACGGGCTCGTAACTAAGGGTCATGATCTATGCTCATTGCAAGATTGTTCAGCAAACTTTTAGGTATATACAGTGACATATTTGTGAATGAATTAACTGTCTCGTACAAAAGTCTATTTGCTCTACAATAGCTAATCTATATATCTCAAGTAATAAATCATCATCATCATCAGCAGCCCACAGAAGCCCTAAACAGAGCCCCAAATATTAAATATAGGGCCGTAACAAAACAGCCTAGCCTTTCACCGAACTCAAGAAACAAATTTATTTGGGTGTACGTACCCGTAGTAAGCACTTAGACAAAAAAACACGTAGTTGTCGTTGATTTTTTTCTTTTTAATTTCTTGTCCATATGAAATCTACTCTACCTACCTACTTACAAGCTAACATAACTTTGATTTGTTACTGTAATTACAAGCTAACATAACTTTGATTTGTTACTGTATTACTATTGTATCTTGAGTTTGGTTGGAATACAGGTATTCAGCCAAATTCTCGTATCTCCAGCAAAATGTGGAAACGCAACTTCCACTGCACTTGCAATAAACTACCCTATAATGTATGTTACATAAAGTAACATACATTACCCCTGTAATATATGAACATAAAATCAGACTTATTATTATTTCAACACGTGTTTTGCCTCTCTGCGCTTGGCGCCCCTACAGTAAGTGTGTATACCAATAACGCGGCGGTATAGCCGCATTCATAAACGGTGGGAGTTAATGTTTTAAGAGGCACAGTGTACACAGATAAATATATACGTATTTCATACATTTTATGCCGAGTCGAAAGAATCTGATAACAAGTATGAATATACACCTACTACTTGATGTCCTTAGGAGTACTTAGGAGAGCCCCTCAAGACCTAATAAAGGAAAAAAGAAATAAAAATGAGCGCTATTGAGCGTTTTCCATACATGTCCGCAAAAAGAAAAATAGACCAAACTCTAGCTAGTTTTTTTTCTCTAGCTCAATGCCCGCATGGACAGATTGCAAGATGGAGAGGAGATAAAAAAAACTACTTGAAATGATGCTGATCCCGAATCAGTCAGACAGAGTAGTAATCCATTGGTTTATATTTAATTTCAAGAGTAGTAGAGCTCTTTGTGAAGGGCTCGTCCGGGGAAGTACTACCACCACGCCTTTTTCTGCCGCCAAGCAGCAACGCTGTGTTTCGGTTTGAAGAGTGTGGTCGCCGGTATAATTACAGGCACATGAGGCTTAACATCCGTATGCCTCAAGTTGATGGACGCAGGGCAGTGCATCGTAGGGCACGTTCCTATTGTGCGTGACCTACGGGGCAATGTTTTGTTTATAGGTGATGGTTACCACTTAACATCAGGTGGGCCATCTGCTTGCTCCATCAGCTAGTTGTATAAAAAAAAAATAATAATAAATAAATAAATATGTTTCATTCTTTCTTTCCTATAATATTTCACTTCTCCAGTTTTTTTATTTTTTATTATGTATTTGTGTTTCATTGTAGTATATTTTAAGTAAAATTGTAACTAAATTTCTGTATATCTATCATTATGTAATGTGTCTGTGTAGTTGAATAAATGTATTTTCTTTCTTTCTTTCTTTAGTAGTTAAAGTCAAAATTGTCAGACTGTCTTGAAGACTATTATGTCGACTTCTATTGGAGTTCTTTTACAATGGAGAATTTTGTTTTCAACATGAGCTATATTTTCACTCGATCGAAGAGAAAACAAGAGCTCTACAAAAAACAGTTCACATACAATCGAACAATTCAAACAAGACATAAACAATGGTTTTTTTTTTCTTAGGATGAATCTAAGTATTGCGTCGGCTATTCTTACGCTTTGCCAGCAATTGTACACAATGAGCGTTATAGTAAATTTTTTATTAGTTTTATAGTGTTTACTGCACTCCTAATCTCCCTTATATTATAAAATCTTTGAATTATAAAAGGCTCAAAATTACAGAAAAGGTTGTAGTCGACTTTGCATCAAGATTCGAATAATTTATATCCATAGTCAAATGATTCTTGGATATCACATTTCTTACAAGAACAAAACTTAGTTGTATCGCAACACAGAAATAATGATAAATTATGAATGTAGCACCGGTGGTCTAGTGGAAGTGACCCCGCCTTCCGATCGTAAGGTGTAAAAATTTATGTGCGCAATGCCAGTGCTCTCAAACGGTGAAGGAAAACATCGTTAGGAAACCAGTTAGTATTCTAGCAGCGGCGATGGGCTTGCAACCTGTCACGTATGGAATACTAACTACTGCAAAATGTGGGTATGTGCCAAATGCAATGTTTGGACGTACCTCTGACTACCCCCCTTAGATATCCTCAAAGAATCTTGAATTAGTACCTACTTGGTACTGGAAGATCTGAAGGGATATCTACCGTGCCTGGGGATCAAAGTCGTGAAGCGGTTTCAGTTTTTCAGTTTTTATGAATGTAGCCAGAAGAGATTATAATTAGTTTGTGCTGCATGCGACGTTTCTGTTGCTCACCATGCTTATGCCGCCAAAAACAACATGATATGTTTATTACGGTAACCGAATGAGATCATAAATTCGGAACGTAAAAATTGTGTTAGTACCTAACTGCATCTCAGTGACGACCTCAGTGGCGCAACGGGCGAGAGTCCGTCTGCGACGCAAGAGGTTGCGGGTTCGATTCCCGCCTCGGAACAAATTTGTGTACGATCTGCAGAAATTTGTTCCGTTGGTTTGGGTGTTTATGTATAATAAAAAATATCTATCTATGTAAGTATATAATGTATTAAATATATCAGTCATCTAGTACCCATAACACAAGCTTTGAGTAGCTTACTTTGGGGCTAGATGATGCTGTGTGGATTTTCCAGCATTATTTATTTATCTATGAATAAAGTCACGATCCAGACCGCTCTGTGAAAGATAACAGTTGGTGCTGCTCATATGATAACTTCGCAAATAACACAGCAAGGTCAAATGTATGTTTTGAAATGCTGCGGTCATACGTTCGCGAAGACTTCAAATGAATCTAAACTTTTTGCTATCTATAGTTGAAAAATATTACATTCTGACTAAATTACTTAAAATATAAAGGTTTATTTTTAAATTATATCTTCTCTTCTCTAAAACTATAAGAATTAAAGTCCCGACTGACAGACAATATAGACAACGCACTGCTTAAACCGTTAGTGGTCCTATAGACTTGAAATTTGAGGAGTACAAAGGTCTTAGCATGTGGAGGTCTACTAAGAACGGTTTTTTGGAAACTCAACCCCTATGGGTTGAAAACGTTTATATGAATTGTATTCCTTGAACCTACAAACTTTAAACTTGCGAGTTCATATACTCCAAGGCTAATAAATAAATAAATATTGGTGGACATTACACACAGCCCCAAACTAAGCCAACGCTTGTGATATGGGAACCAAATAGCTGATATACTACTTATATGCTTATTTTTTTTGTAAATACATACTTATAATAGTACTGTTATACTCGTGGTTTTGAGAATCGAAAAGTAGTTAGTTTTGGAGGAATAGCACAACACGGAAACAGGCTTAACAGGCGTTAGGATAAAAAATATGTGTTTAGTCAAAACATTTTAATTCAAATCATTTATTTCAGATCATATTAATCTAATTTGTTAGAACACACACAAATATTTACACACACACAAATATTTGTTTAGACCTCGGAAATACCCGATTTCAATCAAAAAAAAATCTATGAAAAATCCAACCATACATTGGATCGCGCATTGTTTTCGATGCTGTTACTGTAACAGTAGGTACGTTTCAATTGGTAGATTTATAAATCCGTTCTTACTGCTCATCTTGGTAGTAATTACTGGGTTTATCGAAAATTTCACCAAAATAGATGTTGTTGCAGGCATCAAGAAGCGTTATGCCATTATATTATCATTATAAAAAACTACGCATAAAACAGGTTATTAATCGTATGCAGTTTTTGTCGATGTAATTTCTTTTATGAATGACATCAAGATCGTCGCGACAACTACATTCTGAATTTCATTTCCGTGCTGCAATCCATTAGGACTAAAATATTTATTATGATCATTTCATTCCTTAAGTCAATTGGTTTTGATTAACAATTCGAGAACAGCCTTTGCCTTTAGAGACTGCTACCTATATTACCTTTCTTCCAATGATCATTGTTGTTGATTCTGTAAATTTGTAGCATTATTGTAATATTTTTAATCCCTCGGACACTACCTGTGGGCAAAAACATACTATCTTATTCATATTGGTCGCTGAGCCCTCCATTAGTTTATCAGACTGATAGTGTGTTGCTGTCTCTTTTCGTTGGCATGAATGTGACAGTGTCATGTATGCTCTATAGAGCCGCTATAAAAGTCAGTGAATATGAATAAGGGCCTTAGTGTCTAGTTTTTCTTTCGTTTCTCTGTTAGCTGTGCAACATTAGCTATTATGATACACGTTATGCAATCTACATGGAGGTTTACGCCGCAGTTATCTTGCGGAAGTCACTCAATTAATAATGGCTTTAGTCTAACTAAAGATCGTCAGACATGCGACAGGCGTGTCTACTATAGCAAACCCGATCTGAATTGAGCTAGGCAGATTTTTTTTGTAACAAAGAGTAGTAGAGCTCTTTGTGAAGGGCTCGTCCGGGGAAGTACTACCATGACGCTTTTTTCTGCCGCCAACCAGCGACGCTGTGTTTCGGTTTGAAGAGTGTGTTAGCCGGTGTAATTACAGGCACATGAGACTTAACATCTGTATGCCTTAAGTTCATGGATACAGGACAGTGCATCGTAGGGCACGTTCTTATCGTGCGTGACTTAGGTAATGTTTTGTATATAGGTGATGGTAACCACTAAACAGGTCACTAATCAGGTGGACCATCTGCTTGGTCCGTTAGCTAGTTATACAAAAAAAAACCAGCAACCTGAAAAAGAATTAGCATGGAAATAAAAAAAATACATTTGTTTTGTGTTACAAAAACGTACGCGATAAATCTAGAATAGGTGAATGGATCTATTTTCATTTATTTGTCTCACAGCACAGACATATAAGAAGTCTTAAAAGTTTACCGCGAGCATGTTCACACGCGTAAAAGCCCGAAACGGCATGCGGTCTTACTTAATATCATGTGAACGGCGTCTTGTCATGCATGAATAAATGATTGAAATGAATTATTATGTTATGTGTACACGCATAATACCGTACAGTTCTATGTAGTTACATTGACTCATAGTGGAGTGGATGAATCTTTATCAATCGTTAACAGCCTCTAGAAATCAGGCACCCACCAAAGCTTTCGATATCATTGACCTACTCGCGGTAGAAATAGAATTAGATACACAATATAATGCTTTCTAAACAGACATTTTTCGTCTGTTAAATAACACTAAGAAAACTAATATGGTTTGTAAGAACAATGATACAGTCTTATGTCGATAGCTTGTAATTATCCACTACTGCTCTCTTATCAAATATACCTCATAATAAGAGCTGTAAAAGATTTTTCCACTGGTGCTGTATGGCGTCCATGGACGATCGTCATAGCACTGATTGAATAATTACTATCTTCGCCAAAGTTAGCTCAGAGCCATTTGAGAGATTACGGGAACGTGAGTGTACCTATTCACAATCCTGATCGGCCCCCGATCGGTTTCTGAGTGTCATCAATATTATTTAGTTGACCGAGCGAGCGACGCGAGCGAAGCGTCTCAGTTTCCACATTGGCCAAAAATGCGTGTGTCCGGATGTCTGTCTGTCTGTCTGTTCTCCTCTACAGGTCGCATTTTTCAACCGATCTGGACGAAACTTGGTACACAGGTTATATGACTTATTAGAATTTTTTTGTCGTCGGGGATTTTTGATTGGAGGGGTACTTCCCCCAAAAAAAGGGCAAAAAGGGGGCTATTTGATATACTGGATATCTCCACCAAATGAGATCCGATTTCGATTATTCTTTTTTTATTAGAAAGGTAGTAACTATATGTTGGTCTCATATAAGTTTGGCGAAGATCTGATAAGGATCTTCAGCATGATGAACAGGATAGCTCATCAAACAATCGATGGTTTTCAATCAAAATTGAGAGAAACACAAATGACCTCATTCTACACAAGATGATGCAAAAAAAATAAAAAAGATCAAAAAAATCACAAAACGGAAAATGCACATTACATTCCTCAAATAGCTCACTTTTAGTATGCTCGCGAGGTCTACAGCTCCCAGAGCCACTAGTTACTACAGCACAAACAAACTGCTATCTAATCAGCTATTTCAAAGTCATATAAGCGGCGTTATTGATTGACAAACTAAAATCAATGTTTTTTCATCATGTCCCCCTAAATGGCCTTTCCATAACTCACTCATCCAATAACATGAATTAGTTTTAAATGGGGAAAAATTGGAAATAAACCAAGTTTGTCAGCTAAGTATACCTGCGGACTGAAACTGACGACTACAGATGTGATAGAAATCCTTGTACCTATATTTAACCATTGTATTCTCAAGGCGAATTCATAAGAATTGAATTTCAAAGCAGATTCAAGGTTCACGCATTTGTGACTCTGAATTGCTAATAGAGGATACAATGTTGAAATAGAGCTCTCTCATTTGTAGGTAACACACAGAGCTAAATTTATCACGAGTTATTGTTATCCGTCAGACTTCACGACTTTTATGCCAAGGCACGGTAGATATCCAATCTCTTGATACTAAACAAAGTTCAAAATTTGTAAGG
This sequence comes from Plemyria rubiginata, assembly GCA_963576535.1. Lineage (NCBI taxonomy): Eukaryota > Metazoa > Arthropoda > Insecta > Lepidoptera > Geometridae > Plemyria > Plemyria rubiginata. Next base: position 3,478,764 of record OY754905.1, read on the forward strand.
AGAACGGTTCGTTCTATTCTAGAGTACCTAGAACTACTCTATATAAAAAACTAATTATCAATGTGCGGACAAATATTAATATTAATAAAGTGCCCAGTGAAATACAAAACTTACCAATCAGACAATTTATAAAAAAGTTGTCATTATGGCTAATTGACTCACTAATTTTATTTATTCATTGACAAGTAGATTGACAATTAATTACGGACTTCTATATAATGTTTTAATTTAATTTAATCATTATATTATTTAATTGTACCAAAGTAAAATGTGCCAACCTAACACGATGTGTTGCTGCGACGCGACCAGTAGTTTCGTTTATCGCTCTTTGGTGCAAATAAATATACTCTTCTATTATAAAAAGTTGCACAGTTTTGTTACAGTGCTTCTCTGTACTCTATTTCATTCCCAGTAAAAATATTCGCTCGCATCGCTGTATGAAGCGACACTTTGGAAGGACTAATAATATCAATAGCGAGACGATCCGGCATGGGCGCTATAATTTGATTAGCCTCGTACACGTTGGGAGTAACTGTATATGAACATGTATGTATACTTGTATGCGCATCCAAGTGCGCATAATCGTCATAACTAAATTAACCAGCATAGGGAGACATGCTGTGATGGCATATTGACCTAACTTAGTAATACGTTTGGCTATAGACACTTTTCTTCATAATTTTCCTCAGTTTACAAACCTCGAATATGTCACTAGTCTACCATTTTTTTATATAAAAGCAGCTACCCGCGGCTTCGCTCTCGTCGTGGCAATGATCCCTAAAATCCACATTTAAAGCGTTTCCTCGTTTAAGATTTGTAAATTTTTACCCCTGCAAATTATTTGAGATAGAAAGAAAATATATGATAAGGAAGAAAATATTTACTAACATTTATCCTACTAACGTTTAGTTGTTAGGTCGTTTTAGAGCCACGAACATCTAATTACATATTAGTAAGTATTAGGGATCAGGGATCAGGTTCTTATTCTGGGTTTGGTATTATCCAACTGGAAAATATTCAAAAAGTTTTATCTCAAACTCAAGATCTCTCTGTGTAGGTTGTACCTATTGAGAATCATACGACGCTAATCTTTATCTGGCGCAACCGCGCACCTATCTAGTTTTCAAAGGCTCTTTGTTAATACCAGCAGACTCCGTCTTCATAAGCCGAATAATGATGATATAGCTATCTTAAATCTAGAATTTAAATTTCAACAATAGTTCGCTCGTTGCTCAAGCAAATTGAAAAGCAAACAATCCACAAGCCATGTTCTCGCTAACTTTTGAATTACTCGACTAAAAATACTAAAAATTCTAAACTTAAGTAAAATTGATTTTCCAGAAAATAAAGTAATATACGGGCAAATTTTGAAGTGGCCTTCAATGGAAGTATCAGTTAGTTAAGAAGTATCTATCTGCAAGGGCAACTGTTCTAGATACTCTACTAGCAAGCTACAATATTCAGCTTATAATGTAGATACTAATAAATAAATAATTAATTATATTTAAAAATCGGTAAGACGGTAAACGCTTTGAAACCGAAGAAGCCAAATGAAAGACTTGACTCTTACTTACTTTAATTTAATTACCTACACTGCACTGGTCTGCTATTTTTTTCTATACAACTTACTGACGGAACAAGCAGATGGCCACGTTAAGTGGGAACCACCACCGTAACAAAGCATTGTCTCGTAATTCACGCGGTAGGAACATGCCCTACAATACATTGCCCCGTCCATAAACTTGAGGCATACCTACAGATCTACCACCCTACGATGCCATCCTAACTCACATCCCTATCAGTGCTAAAAATATCTCAGTAGTGGGTTAGTATGAGCTGTGATGATATTTTTTTTTCATAATTTTATCACAGTTTTATGAATACTTATTTTACTGTTTTATCTCGCCCTGTCCATCTAAAAATTACCTGGTAGAGTCTAGAGATGACTGTTATCGATAATTAACAGAGGCATCAATTGACTCCCTTCTAATTGATGACTGTAGTTTATGTGACTGTAGTATATGAAGATGAACTGGCACTAGAGTCACCTAGTTTTTAAGACGTTTCAAGATGATCCTTGTGATTTCATTGAATAAACATATTTTGAATTTGAATTATGCAGGTATACGATTAAAATACGATATGTAAGTACTTTATATAAGAGTTTATAAATAAAAACACGAATGCATTTCTACTCCCTTACAGGTAAAACTGAAGTCTTTGAAGTATATTAAAAATTATTTTTTTGTATATTTTCGCACTTTTACACAGGACGTGAGGACGTTTTTTTGTGTTATATATGATAGCTAAGTTTCTAGCTACCAATGGAAAGTGAATTGTCATACCGTTGTAACTGCGTGTCTCCGTCCTTCTGTATATAACTGGTTTATTTCGTTAGAGATTGATTTGATTATAAGATATAATTAAATGAGGTTTTAGTAGTATGAAGTTATCTTCAGACAAAATTTAGCCTCAGAAATTACTTGGATATGAACTGATTGTACTCAGTTGATTTAATCCACTGTCAGCTAGGAAGATATGCCTAGGTATATGATTCCCTGTTACGATCATAGATCATAGATATGCGTACGTATATGCTTCCCTGTTAATATGGTAATCTTATCGGACTACACAGAGGGTTGCTTGGCTAGTGTAGATGCAGAGGAGGTGAACAATAGAACACTTCGATAAATGGATGAATAAAGGAAAAGCATAAGATTTGCAAATGCGTTTGCAGTGCGTTCGCAGTGCATAAAATGAATATTAACATCACCTGGAAACTTATTCCAATTCTATTTTGCTATTGCTCTCTTGAAAAGGAGCTAAAAATGCTAATTCAAACTTTTGATCTAGGCAAATAGCGTTGAGAAGTGACGTCCAATATGATTCTATGATAATTAAGGATGGATGGATGTTTGTTACTCTTTCACGCCGGAACGGCTTAACGGATTTGGATGAGACTTGGCAGAGAGATTGATTATAGTCGGAAATAACACACAGGCTACTTTTTATCCCGTGGGAATACCGAGATTTAAATCTGCGCGGGTGAAACCGCGGGGCGCAACTAGTCTTTTATAATAGAGAAAACAGAAAAAGGAGGCTCTAAATTGCGGAAAAGACCAACGAAATGTCAGAGCTTTGACGATTATATCTTTGACATTTTTACTTTGTGCTTCGCTAATTTTATACTGTTTTATTTAAAAATTTCGATGTTGTTGTCTCGTGCATAATTTGAGACGGCACGAAAAATTGCCTTTGTGAAGTCACGTGATTTTCTCACATTTCCAAATCATACGATCGCATTGTTTGCTTTGTTCAATAGATTTCGTGATGCGACGCGAACGATCTGAAAATATAAGTAGGTGGAAGTCAGAGACAAGTCCAAACACAATGATATCAAAAACAGATGCTGTTAAGACCTTATTATTGCATTGTTGTCATAAATACGGAAAATAGCTGTTGGGATATAAATGCAAAAGCATTCCACGCGAGTTTATAAAACAAATTGCATTACATGCAACAATTAATTTATTGAAATATTCTATTTGATAGCACTCAATTAATTGTAGTATTTGGTTTTGTAATGGGCGGTTGCAAATCAACCGTTGTAGTTATTATCAAATTATTTGTATTGTATTATTTGGCTATTCTATTACGCTATTTAGATAGCAAACGTCATTATTTACATTATTATTGTCTTTTTTTACTACTTGCTGATGAAAGAAGCAGATGGTGATGGTAACCATCACCTAATGTATATTACAATAAAGCATTGCCTCGTAAGTCACGCTACACGAGCGATGCACTTGAGTCTCGAAAGAATTAACCACCATCTTGAGGCATACAGATGTTAAGCCTCATGTGCCTGTAATTTCACGGTAAACACCAACTTTCAATAGAAGAAATTGGGATGTTGGTCCCCAGACGCCAGACAAGCCTTTAACAGAGCTTCACAACTCTATACTACTTTCTTTAAGGACGTTAAAGTTTCGATCCCGGGTTAACCAGTCGTTACACCACAACGAAAGCAATGTTGGGATCTAATATTTCGCACTTTTAAAATTGCCTTGACTTTATGAGCTAAGCCAAATCTTCAAAAAGTATCCAAAATTTTGAGATGGGTCCGAAGTGATTTAAGTTGTGCGAAGAGGAAGATTTTGACCTTTTTATGGTTTTTCTGGCGAAATTCACAGAAAGAGCCTTGATGTCTCTTAGTAGATAAGTTAGGTTATAGTTAGTTTAAATTGTTTTTAATGTCGATTTAGTTACTGTTATGGCATTGAAAAAAGAAAAAAATAAATAATAATAAAGTTTTCAAATCATCAAATGAAATTCCTCTACTGATTGTTCGTAATACAATGGAGAAAAAAGTGACTTCACAGAGTACCATCACTGTTTATGATTGCATAAAGCTAAAACGTTTACGTAACCTGGTTTATAAATAGAAACACCCTCGCTTTCCTATTGCATATGATCGTTAAGATTTATAAATAGCGCAGCAATAAAAACAAAATAAAAAAAGAAGCAGTTTTACTTCTGATCCCCAGGCACGGTAGATATCCACTCCGGTCATACCTACTGTGCCTCAGATAAGAAATTAATATAATGTTTATTTCCAACAAAAACATGTACTCGTACAGCACAGGTTCCTATTTTAATAAAGATATGTAAAAAATAGGTACACGTACATTTTAGGTTAAAAAAATATTCTACACGTCAAGGCCGTGAAAATGTATCAAAACAGACACACAAACTCATTGGCATTTATAAAGTGTGTTGCTAACGTGCAAGCTATCGTTTCACAAACCCTGACACAAGTGACACTACATCCACGCCGAAAGCTGACATGCATGACCGATTTTGTTGTCCAAACCAATATTGTATTTGTATTTTGACTTTGTTTTTGTGATACAAAAAGTTTTTGGAATTGGTTTGATAAGTGTGCTAGAGGCCTTCTTTTATACACTACTACTTGCTCATCGAACAAGCAGCGTGTTTGCTTAAGCTTGTGCTCGTAAGGTCGTAGCGCGTAGATTCGAATGCGGTGATGCACCAATGGATTTTTCCTGTAGAAAAATTAGGTAGGCAATGCCAGTTCTCATAAGCGGTGAAGGAAACAAGTTGGTCTTCAAAAAGTGGCGATGCGCTTGCAACCTGTCACGTGAATACCAACTACTGCAAAATGTATATGCCAAATTTATGTATTTTTTTATTGATACCGTAAACATCTTTCAGCCGGCAGTATAGAAATCTTGTTACCTTGCTCGCCAAACCTATTTGCATGCCTGAAATTTGATTTAACGTGCAGCGGAGTTCCAACATTTCTGAATAGCACTCTAAACGTAGCAACTGCTAAGGAAGTTCGCATACTTAGATTCTGAAGTTTGCGAACTTAGGTGCTTACAGACCTACGAAAACCTACTGAAGAGTATAGAACACTTACTGTAAATTTATTGCATCAAACAAAAATTGTATTGTACCTACATAAACCAACTTAATGCGTCATGTTTGGTAGGAAAACAGACCGGCAACCTTACGTTTTCTAAGGCCAGAAGCACTCAGATGAAATTGTCACTAATTTTTAACAAGAGTTTATTATTTGATGTAACTGTATATTCAGGCCTATGATGATAACACAATATTTTTGAATAATATATACCGTGAACTTTAATTACCAAAATAATTAACATGATAATTATAAATGCGTGAAGCGTATGGCGTGTAGCGTAATTATAGAAGCTTACTCAATAATAAATTGGTATGTCATACACAGACGATACCATGAAATTTAATATGCAGGCCACAACAATATTTCAATATTGAAAATGCAATATTTGGCCAGCTTCATTAAAGAAATGACCACCAGAGGGCCAACCGCGATCTCTTGAAGCATTCTTATTTCAATATTATTATGTCTTATATCAACCGCATAGAGTCAGCTTTATGATCAAAAAGTAAAGTAATATTGAAATAAGAATGCTTCAAGAGATCGCGTTCGGCCCTCAGGTTTGTTTTAATATAACAATGAGGCCATGCATGGACCAATTTCCTGATGGACCGACGACATTGTGAAGGTCGAGTGTATAGAAAGGGTACAACAGAGAGGGTGTTCTGTGTCCAGCAGATAACTTCTTCAGATGCGAGGAGGCATTTCAAAATGATCCGTGTGATTCAAGTAATTAAACTTTGATGATAACGATTATAAAAGATACATACGTTACGTTGTGTATAATTGCAGAGAAGCGATAATTCATTACCACAAAAGAATGGATTGCTTAACACATCAGCCCTCTATAACATCTCACGTGTAGGTAATGAGCGGCAGAATGTAATGAAATTGTTTTTGTACAGAAAATGACACATGAAAATCACCGAAAGTTACGAGTAGGAGTAACCATATCATCCCACGAAGACGAATCAACGAAAACTTTACACTTTTTGTCAAAGCGGGACCTACAAAGGAAGAGATCATCTTTTCCGTAACAAGTCAGATTAGAAGTTCGTTTCGCAAGAGAGCGACAGCCCGCATAACTAAAAACTGTGCCACATTGCAAATGAAAAGATAGGCCAATAAATCAGAAGTAGACTAGTAAAAAGATAGTCCAATAAGTTGAAGTAACCTATGTAAAAAAATACAATCAATTAAGATCGAGTAAAGTCGGTAGTCCTAAAGTCGAGCAATCATTATCAAACCGATAAAAGACCCGATACCAATACCAAATAATTGCAATGTTCGCGCTTCGATTGTTACAAATTCATGTTGTATATTTTCCAGCGGAATATCCGACTGCAAACTTTCCGGTTCCGCATCCAAATTGACCGATATGATGACATGTTTTATTGGGGATACTGTGCAGGAAGGTAAATGGATGAGAATAAATCAATAATTGGAGTAATAGCGTCACACTTGAAACTGTTCAAACGTTGTCTTCAAATCAAATCAAATATTTTATTTTGTAAGAATTTTAGGTACATAGTAAATAAAGGTCTTCATAAAATTCTAAGTATCACTAAAATCCTACCATTACAGCCGTACAAAATCATTTAGATACCTACCTACCTGCTTGTGACGAGTCCTCAAAATAGCACGGTAGGACGCTGTGTGACTGACTGACGACAACAATACACTAATGACACCACAAATATGCATCTATGAGGACAGTCTTATACAATATTTAAATATTCTCAAAATGTTTATAAAGCTGTTTACAAAAATTATGTCCGTATAGAAATAAAATAGTAATAGCACAATGTTAAATTAGAAATAATAACAATAAAATATATGCACACACACGGTCAATAGTCAGAGAGATACCTACAATTACAAATTATATTTTGATACTTAATTATATTGATTGACTAATTTGGATTTTTATAAATTTTTACATGTCAAGTATTCTTGTTTTATAAAATTCGTGGAATATAGTTGCAAGTGCAGTCGAAAAATAGTCTGAGAACTTTAGAACATTTAGTTAATCCGCCTTTTGAAACTTTCTCTACTTATTAGTACCATGCAATAGAGAACCAACATCGTCGGGTCATAGCAGGATTATCTAAGCGCGAAAATTACGTTCCTTTCAGAACTGTTTTAAAACCAGCTTATCTAATAATTAAATGGACTTTCCCTGCAGCATCTTAAAACCCCAAACTATGGGATAGAATGGGGATATGGGAGCCAGATATCTGATGCAATATACTGACATATGTATGTTTTTTTTGTAAATACAAACTTAACGTATACAAAAACAAACACCTGTGTTCAAATTTGTTTTTCATAATTTTTTTTGTAGAGATCGAACCAAGGGCCTGCAGCGCAGAAGGCAGAACTACTGCCACTGAGCTGTGAGGGCTGTCAATAATTGCTAATCACTATGACTATTTAGATTATTTCAAGGAATTTAGTTCATTGGCGCACGGAAAAGAATTCGAAGTTGCACAAAAATTTGTATTATCATATTATTTGATAGTTTTATTTTAGGTTGTACAGTCGAAAAGTTATCGCCTTTCAGAAAATACGCACCTAATACAAATTTAAAGTTTATTATCCGCATACATTAATAAATTAAAGAATCAAATTTATTAATTTGTATGAGGTAATAATATTATAATGTAGGTATGAGGATGAGGATTGCATAACAAACATTTTTTCTGGTTTTGGTTTTAAAGAATCTGCGTGTTTTATTTGTGTGTAGCGTTTGCGATAAAGATCGTAATAACGACGAGTTAATTTATGACACGCTCGTTGCGGGAGATCCGAGCATGGTCGATGCACAAATTGCACTAAGATGCGGCAGCATAACATAAGCATTGTTTCACCTTCCAACTAAAACACTATTATACTTATTTTTATATTAGTATAAGTGGTATAGTGCGCGTCACGCAAAAAGAACGCCGGAAGGAGGGGGAGGAGTGTGATGGCGCGTGTATTTTGTATGCGCAAACACGAGATGTGTTTGCGCATACAAAATACACGCCATCACTCCACTGTTTTTCAGCGTTCTTTTTGGTTGACGTGACCTATACATACATACGAATCAGGATATATGTACACAGCTCCCTATAATGTTATTAACAAATAATTTGTTCCACACCGCACGATTAAGCCCCGAACTAAATACATACATACTTACCTAATTCTAATACCTACCCAGACAGCTAGAGAATTTTCTATTCAAACATCGGACAGAAATTGTCATTAATATGATTCAGAAGACCGCCGCCGAGCATTTAATTTTGTAGAATATGAAAAGGGATGAAAGAAGTGAAAAAAAAATGGTTGTGGGACATAGCATATTGCAAATCCGAGGTTTCTAACGCATTGTCATTTTTTAATTATTATCATGCTTATGCAAGTTTATTTTAGCAACAATGTAGGTAGCCAATGCGACATTTTGACGATTCAAAAGCGGAGTGCCGACTTTTGAATTATTCAATATTGGTTAATAGCCGAGTACCGCCTTATGGAAATTTCTATGCAATTAATTAATCGCTTATCGTCGACTTTCGCATAGTGCCGGCTTTTTTAATCTTTAGCATTTTGGCGAATAATAAATTAAGTGTAGTATATTTTCGCGGGTTGTACAACATATGCACAGTCAAGAAAATAAAGTAATAGCAGTAGGCAAAGTGCGAAAGTCGGCATTCATCTTCTTTTTTGTAATACATAATTGATATTGTATGTATTTTCTGTGTGCAATGTAGAAAAAGCCGGTGTCACAGACCAAAAGTTTGGAGCGTTATTTGAAAAAATATTTTCTAGCAGACTTATGATAATTTTATGAATTCTTAAACTTGAGAATTTAAATGCTCTCCAAAGCTCCCATTTACTAGTGGGCGCTACCCGTACATCAAACGCTGCCGTATTATCTAATAACACCAAAGATCATCATAACATCATTCATAAAGCAATCTTGGAAACTTTGCGTCTAAAATTTAATTTGTATGTAAATTCCAATCTCTGACTGGATTCGGGACGTGGATATCCGAAGCTCTGCTAGATTGAATAGGGGTATTTATTATCCATACAGCATCTTTGCTATCTGCAGTTATCCAAGGCATTCATAACCGCACAAACATACCTACTAGTGAAGTACTCGATAATGAGGACAGTCGAAGCTAATTTGTTCACAAAAACCTCAATAGCTAATGCGACTGGCCCTCGAGTACTAATATCAGGTAGTGTTTTGACGACCTCTGTGGCGCAGCGGGCGAGAGCCTGCCTGCGACGCAAGAGGTTGCGGGTTCGATTCCCGCCTTGGAGCAAATTTGTGTAAGATCTGCAGAAATTTGTTCCGATGGTCTCGGTAAAAGTAGTAGTATATAATGTATTAAATATATCAGTTATCTAGTACCCATAACACATGCTTTGAATAGCTTACTTTGGGGCTAGATAGTGCTGTGTGGATTGTCCAGCATTATTTTTTTTTTTTTTTTTTTTTTTTTTGTAATACCTAGATGTAATAACGTAATACATACTAATCAATAAAAACTCAGTTCTCACAACTCAGCTCAGTAGCTCTGACGCTCTGGTGGTTCGATCTGCACCGAAAACAAACATTAGCGTTAGTAACATAAGATTGTTGTTCTGTCTGGGTGTTTAAATATTATATCACCTTGACGGAATAAAGACTTACTTATATAAGAAACAAATGTGGTTTTCGAAAATTGAACCAAAAACTACGGAAAGCGGACTTACCACTAACCGATTTGTGAGTTCATCAAATCTCAACAAAGCTCATAAGTTAATTCTAAACATATTATTACTGACAATGGATGGATTACACTAATGGTTCTTGAACGTGCGCGGTGTCGGTATTCCCCATGTCTATTTTATAGGTTTTTATCAATCCGTGGTCAAATGGGGCAACAGGGATCTGCGTCAAATCGTTTTGCGAGATCTATTGTAAGCCATCACCTTTGTCCGTTTGATTTGATACGGATAAAGCTGCTTATGTTCCTTGGCCTAGCTTAGTTAAAGATTAGAGAGTATTTTGACATAAAACACTTAAGAAAAGAAACGAATTTAAGTTACTTATAATGGCATACTTTTTATACATAACTGAATAATATTATTATTATTATTGGAGTCGGCATATGATATTAAATATCTAATTGGGGATCAACCGAAGAAATTGATTCCTCTGTAAACAATAATATAATACATACATATAATATCTTGGTAAAGACCGCGCTCTTCGCCTGTCCGAACATTTATCCCCAATTCGGACCAACAAAAACGCTGATAAGCACGTGTGGTATATTTTTCCAATTAAATAAACATGGTTTTTGTATCTAAATATTGTTTTCATAGCTCGGGTTCCTTAATTAAGGACACAAGGTCTCCATATCGAATTTCGTACAAACGAGTCTACTTACAATCGAAAACAATATCAAGAAAAACATAATCAGTGTTTGGAAAATATTATACCGCTGGCAGCTAGATTACTTGTTATTTATTGTTGTTATCTATAAAGTATTTTTTCTGTTACGCAACTAACGTTAAAAAGTCCTTTCATTCTCGTTCCGTAAGATTCTAGTAAGAATGTTTTGTAGAACCAAATAAGGAAACTTTCAAATGCATAAATTTCATAAAATTAAGTACCTACTACGTAGAATACATTTTATAAGTAAGATTAATGTACACTAATACACCATAGCTGGTTTTCTCCCTATAAGTCTCCTTCAACCTCTCATTCATAGTCCACGTTTTTCCTACAATAAGGTTATAATAGCTCAATCTCCCACCTTTTAAACTGCCCCCCTCCCCCTTTTCCATCTGTTATATTTCGGGAACCAATTCCATTTGTCTTTTATCCAGTGTAACTACATTTATGTATAGCTGTCAATTTTCATTTTAGCGTTTTTACTTTTTTGCGTGTGTTGATATTATTTGGCTTCTTGATGTATCTTATAAATAAGCGGCTTTTCATGGGGTTTTTCAAGCCTTAGTTTTACTATTACGAAACCGTATGGAGAATAAAATTAAAATTATAGAGGCTAGAACATCGAGAATAAAGGTAAGATAACAAAATTTTCTCATTAAAATTCAATAAAGAGTTCTCACATATCTCACCATAAAACTTCGCTATTACCAGCCCGGAGGCAGACTGCAAACGAAAAGTATTATACCGATAGCTGTTTTCGGATTGATAAATTTATGCAGCTTTCCGTATTGGTTCATGCATTCGTTTGATGAAGTTTTGTTTGAAATATGAAGAAAAAAATTCGCAGAGTGGTTTTTAAAATGGAGCTGTGAACTATTGACGATAAAAATATAAAAACGAAAGCACACAAAGATTATACGCGTTTTGTCACGTACAGCAATTTGATCGGTAAACGATTTTCATTGGTATACTTGGAAATCGGTTCATTCCGTATAATAGTTTCAAAGATATTGAATTGTTGTAAGTTTGGATACCGTAGATCTGTACTATAAATCTACTAGCAAACCTATACAAATATTGCTTGTTTTACTAGATCTCAATTTTGCGTTCTACCACTCATTTGGTTGGAATGCATACTCAATCCAATATTAAACCTGTATTTTCGTGTCATGAACGGGTTTATTTTTACGGCCCCCCAGCATCTTTGATGACTACAGCCTATCTATAAAACTGAGGGAGGCGCCTCAGCGTACCGAGGCCTAACTGAATTAGTCAAACCGGCACGATCCAATCCAGATTGGATTGGACTCTCTTCTATACGGCTCGTTGCTTTATAGAATTTATCTAAATTCCTTCGAATTTATAAAATGGACGTTTCTCGATTCACTCATTCTTTTTCCTGAAAAATCTGTTATCGCCAATGTCAATATGCTTATACAAAGCTTGGAAGCCGGATGTTTTTGTCTCCGAGAGCCTTTTTTTCGGTTTAAGATATTTTTTATTTCCTATCAATAAATTCACTTGCATGAGAAGTACTAACATTAACTCATGTTACATGAGCCCATGGAGCTTCTTTGAGGTGCACTTAAAATCCTTTCATCACACTTTTTCGAAAACACTAGTGACACGACAAGAAGAAGAAGGCTCGGAAGGATACTGCCACTAGTCCAGAACGCCGACACATGACAACTGAAAGCTATTTTGTGCAAAATGTTTTACAGAAAATCCCAAGATTAACTTTCTACAGTTAAAGCCTGCGTGTATTTTTCTCGCTGAGTGTTTTGTATTGCACGCTATTTCTATTTACTACCTATTCGTAGAATATTCGGAACTCTTGCGGATAAGACAAACATTCAAATAAAAGTGTTATAAATTTTGATAAAAAATCATAATCCTCTAACAACGACATAATATGCAAGACGATATTAATATGTGTTGATAAAAATAGCTTCAAAACTTTGAATACCCAGGCACGGTAGATATCCCTTCAGATATATTAATTGGATCTAACACTATTTAGATGGGTTTAATGAAAAACTGGCTCCCGTCTACTGACGAGGTCAAACGCAAAGGTTTCTTTTCAGTTAAACTTATAGGGACTTACATAATAGTTGTATATTCATTAAAATTTATATGTTTATTCTTCTTCTTCTTATCGTGTCACTAGTTTCTTTCGAAATAGTGTGGTGAAAGGATTTTAAGTGCGGCTCAAGAGGTTCCTTTCGAGCACTTGGCACATGTTATAGAACTTGTTAGGTTTTACAACATGCCGGTTTCCTCACGATGTTTTCCTTCACCTTTTGAGAGTACTCGCATTGTGCACATAAATTTTATTAATTTTCGTGTAATATCCACAGGATTCCCGTGGAAACTGCTAGACGTAATTTCAGTGCAGGTATCATTAGTGGGGTTCGTCTTCCATTGCAGAATTTCATAAAGCTTAAGCACCGTTTATATAAATAAGCCAGACAGTAAGGCTCTGGCAAAAAGCAATATTGCGCTACTTTATTTTGAAACGCAATCGGTGAATATACAAATTTATTGTTTCTGGCAAAAATACCAAAGGAAGTCAGTTATCTTATTTCTTTTTCTTTATTAAAAAGGACAAGTTATCAAGTTGTGATTCATTTTTCAATTTCGACTTCATAGATTATGTTTTTTAATTTTATATTAATATATTATGGTACTTGAAGTTGATTTTCCTTATTCATTTCGAGTAATCAAAACATAATGCCTTTGACTTTGGAGAATGCACCAGAATTCTTTTATTTTCAATTTGATAAATGGTTTTTTTTATATCACAAGCTAGCTTGTGCTAGGTTTCAAAGTTATTTGGAGTTAACTAGGTGACTTATTTTTGTGGGCGACTGTACTGTGTAGTTCCGAACTTAAAACATTTCACATAATTTAGTATAGCCTCTGTAGAATTTTCGATATATTGTTGCTGTTTGATTATTGTAAATGTTTTGTAGGATAATAATTCCCAATCAGGGCGCAGTTTAATATGTTTGATCCAGCAGTTAATTACTTTACCAGAAACAGATTGCATCACACATCACGCTTTTCAATATGTCAAATCAAAAAATCAGTAGTAAAAATGCAAGGAATTTGAATCGTAAAAATGCTACAAAGTCACTTCGAAGTTTCGATGAAAAGATAGAGCTTATGTTTTGTCAAACAGACATCTAAGTGGGCCAGTCGAGGCTCCTTAAGCTGGCAAGTTTTCTAGAGACAGATATAAGTTGCACTTGTGGTCGAAGATTTAGAAAAGCTGAACGGTTGGAAGTACTTGGGTAGTTCGATATTATGTTATTTATTATTGTACATGTTCCTTATAAAATCCGAAGTATGGTGAAACTTTTGTAACACTGTAGGTCCATTATTGTGTGGAATATGAAAATAGGTATACGTACTGTCTCTGTACTATATTATTACATAATATTAAATAGTTGCGATAATACAAATAGGATAAAGTTATGTCCATTACTCCAACGTTGCTCTTTTTCTAGATGAAGTATGATGAAGTAATGAAGTATTTTCTGGATGATCCGAATAATGCACTGGCAACATAATACATCTTCACAAATCATATCGAGTTACCTTCTTTATTATTTAAAAGCTATCAGGCTCTGCAATACAGATTGTTGAATAATAATTCATACGTTGTTAATTTTAAATTGCCTTTAAACTACATACCTATTACGGGCGGGAAGGATCGATTATAAGTAAATTGGCCAGGACAATTTGCTGTCATAAAGTCGGCAAAAAACTAACTTCTGACTGAACTAAGCTTTTATCGAAGCTGAAGACAAGAAAGTTTACAATGTTGTTTCAGAATCTCTCAGTAACACTATGCGTCAAGTAAAAGCCTTAAAGCATAACCTAACCGTTTGTTGCCTGTTCTTCTAGACTTTGGTCGCGTGCTGGCACCTGGATTCACTTAGTTTTAAGACATTGCAAAGTGATTCCTGTGATTTTCTGGAATAAACCTACCTTTTCAATTTGACTAAAAAATATACCCTTCTTTGTTTTTAGAAGTCTATATTTATTTATTTATTTATTTATTTACTTACAGCTAGTTCCTAACTTTACAGATAATGTACTTATCTAATACGTTAAAACTAGAAATCTAACATTTATATAAAAATTAACAAAAAATAAAAATAAAACAACAAAATATAGACACTTCAAGACAAAAATAATAAACATTATTAACAGTATAATACAGGTAAAAAAATTATCTGATGTTAGCGTTAGTGTAACTAATAGTATAATAGTCAAATGGGCAAATATACAGATTGATAAAATCAAACATCTAAAATTATAAATGTGTTCATTTTTTGAAAGTAAACTTTTATGGTTGTTGATTTACAAATAAGAGTTAGATATGTGTTACTTAGGAGAGCACTAATTTGAAATTTGACGTCTTAAGTGTTCAAAACTGAGGTTAACGGTAAACATAAACTGACCGGTATTTCAGAAACCAGTTCCCATTAGTTACTCGATGTAGCGTGCTCGATACCGGAAATTGATTTCTCCTTGGAAGCTATCAACTTTGACGTGGAGCCTGTCGGGTGGTTAGACTATAGAGGCTATGTGACGGTCGTTAGTTGAACTGTTGATGGCACTGACAGAGTAATTATCAGATACCCACGAATGGCGTACCTACTGAGAGTACTGCCATGCACATGCACAAGGGTCTATATTATATAAATAGGTTAAAAAGTTTATCTATTTATTATTTTGTTTCTTTCAAGCCCTCGGAATATCATCATAATATCAATGCGTGCTATGAGAGATATTTTTACTCAAAGGTAAAAGGCAATGGTTCTCATTTTTCTTAATTTTAGGATTATCATCGTTTTGTAGCGTGCTGGCGGTACTTTGGAGGTTATGTAGGTATTTGTAATAATTGGGTTAAAATTCATGATAGGATTCTCAGGCTCATTTTTGCTTGTAGTCAATTTTAACTATACTTTTATATCCGCGGGCACCACGCAAACTGAGCCGCGGCGTCATTTAGGTAGTTCGTAATGAAGGTTTAAATTTACTTTTCTGTAGAGAACTGCATCAGCATAATTCGATTTTCACGAACACGTTACAGTCCAATCAAACAAAGCAGTATAATTAAACCTGCCAGATTTATTTATATATGCATGTGTATAAACGACCTCAATCAACGTAATTTGCTTAATAATTTGTAAGTAATGCAGATGTTTTTAACTGCATGGCTCGAGTTGATGGGTGGTTGGTGGCATCGTAGGGTACGTACCCATTGCGTGTGACTTACGATGTAATGCTTTATTAGGTGATGACTTAAGATCAGGTGGGCCATCTCTCTCAAGATCAATGTCCAGCCAGGCTTTCAATTGTGGCGTTTAATGTAAATCTCTAATAAGCTATTGTTCAAACTGACCCACAGAATCAAGTTTGTAATTAGGAGTTACAAATTCGATTATGTTTTGTCTGCGTTTGTTACGTTTTCACTGAACACACATAATTTTTTT
This sequence comes from Plemyria rubiginata, assembly GCA_963576535.1. Classification (NCBI taxonomy): domain Eukaryota; kingdom Metazoa; phylum Arthropoda; class Insecta; order Lepidoptera; family Geometridae; genus Plemyria; species Plemyria rubiginata. Next base: position 3,495,154 of record OY754905.1, read on the forward strand.
TTTTTTTTTTCCTTTTATTTGGGTAAACAAACAGTAACACAATAAAATATGGTTTAACAATATTTGTAACTAATTATAAACTAATTGTGGCACCAACACCGTTTACCACAGATTAATAATGAGTTTTAGGTTTTGAGAGTCATGAGAAGCATGTAGTACTATTCTAGAATCTCAAGAATCATTTTCTTAAAAGTGCTAGGTCGCGTTACCGCAATATCTATTGAATTAAAGTTAGTATTAAAGGAGCGAACTAAACGGTACAAAGGAGATCGCTTACCGGCATTAGTGCGACACCGGGCTGTTGCAAATAACTGACAGGGATAATGTTATAACATCCGTGTTTAAAAATATTAGGCCGATGTTGCGTGCATAAGTTAATTTACAACATTATTAGGTAGCTCTAATAACTGTCAATTTCATTGTGAATGGTGCAACTGTGTACATGCGCCTGCAATAACTGCGGTAAACAAAACCCCTTATATAGAACTGTGGGATTGGGTTCTATTGTATCTCCGTATTTATGGCATTGTGTTGAAGCACTGGCAGAGTGCCATCTGACTGATAGCCATTGCATTTGTGCTGCAAAATCCTTCGCAGAATAGAGCCGCGGTAGCAGCGCTCGCGTAGTAACGTTTGTCGTTCCTGACTAAGTTAGAGGCGAAGTTCGACGTGTTCGTGTATACCTATAATGTCCTCAATGGTGTGCGATTATAGCGAGCTCTGTGTATTTATTTATATCCGAATTTGAATTTAAGGTGAAGACAAGAGCTAATGTGACTCTCGCTCGCACGTTATGACTTGTTCAAGGATTTAAAATCACTTAACCCATTTTCGAAAAATCGCAAACAACCATTTTGTGTGCAATCACATTGCGCACACTTTAGTAAAAAAATCAATTTCATCGGTACAAGTTTTCCTACTTAAAACTTTGCTTTTCTAGTTTTCGTACCTAAGCAAACTTTTGAGTAGAAAAGCTTGCATCAATCAAAGTCAAATTTTTACTAAACTGTGTGCAATGTGATTGCACACAAAATGGTTGTGTGCGATTTTTCAAAATTGTATTTAGTGATTTTACATCTTTCAAAATGTCGAATCGTGCGAGCGAGAGAAATATTAGGTGTTGTCAACGCCTTAAATTGAATTAGAACTGTCGCGTAGTAAACAGTAGATCTGAGCAATATTTATTAAATAATAAATTATAGTAATTATTTTTGTTAATGAGCTTCTTCGATAACTTTTACAACTTGAAAGTTGAAAAGGTTCTGACGAACTCAAATGCTTTTCATTGATAACTCTAATATAATAAATGCTTTAGAGGACTAAAAAAATGTATAGGAAAAAAGTAAATGTATAGGAATACATTTTTTCATTCTAAGCTATCCCATTAATAAAAAAAGCCTACAGCGCAGACAGCAGATCTATTCGTACTACCAACTGAACTAAGCAAGGAGGACTGTCAAATTTTAACAATAACTCCGAAGCTAAAAGACCACTGATCTCAGTGTAAAAGACACGATTTGGTCAACCACGTCTCGGTCTATACTTGAAGTGTCAAAGTCAATATATTAGCCCCAGCCTACGGCGCAGAAGGCAGAGCTACAAACTGAGCTGTGAGAGCTGTAACTCCACTACATACTCGTAATATCTATCTTCATCTTATCACGTTAATTTAAATTCACATGATCACTTTGAAACGTCTGGGATTCGTTTTCTAGTGCTATTTTGAGTTGTGTTGATAACTTCGATGGATAAAATAATCCAACATAACACACATAATAAAGTGTGGTCGCGATGTAATTGAAATGAAGTTACAGGCACATGCGGCTTAACATCTCTATGCCTCAAGATGGACGCAGGGTAGTGCATCGAAGGGTAAATTCCACTCGTGCGTGACTTACGAGGCAATGCGTTGTTATAGGTAATGGTTAGCACCTAACATCAGGTGGGTCATCTGCTCGTTCCATCAGCTATTAGCATAAAAAAAAGCTCATCAAGAGTATCAGCAAGAGACCGATGAAAACATTTTTAAAATTATAGTATGTTTTAACTACTTCTAATATTAGGTATAATATAATAATAAACCAGTGCTAAATTTCCCCAATATAATTAAACAGCTCATTCAAAGCATTCGAAAATAATTTCAACAGTTATTAACAAGTCACAATGAAAATGGTGCATGTTAATTAAAGCTTTTACCGTTTTATTGGCGTTTATCGCATCTCAATGAATACGTGAATAGTGCGGGAAATGTGATACGAACACTGCACCCAGCCAGCGATTCGCCTACGTCACGGCTTCATTTTTAAAACTACTGTTTGAAATACTATCATGCAACTATAGCCACTTGTATTCAAATTCCTTGGTTTTGCCATCGCAAATCTGCCAAAATTGACATATGCAACCGGATTTTGAATGTAACAAAAGTTACGCGATCACCCTGCTGTTCGTTTAGCTAGGCTATGAGGTTTTAGGTTTTGTACGCGATAAACTTAAGCCAGTTTTTACCTAGTTTTGTTATTTAACTACATAATTTTGACGACCTCAGTGGCGCAGCGGGCGAGAGTCCGCCTGCGACGCAAGAGGTTGCGGGTTCGATTGCCGCCTCGGAACAAATTTGTGTACGATCTGCAGAAATTTGGTCTGGTTGTTTTCTATGTACAATACAAAATATCTATCTATGTAATATACAATGTATTAAATATATCTAGTACCCATAACACAAGCTTTGAGTAGCTTACATAGATAGATGGTGCTGTGTGGATTTTCCAGTATTATTTATTTATTATTTATAATGTTTTTTTTATACGTACTTAGATATTAAAGAATTTAAGATTCCTTGGTTGGACTGGTGTCATAAACTGAGCGATGAAGAAGTTACTTTTGTTGTTCTTTTTTCCCTCGGCTTAACTAAACCTTTGTTATACTTCTGCTTGATATTAGCAAGATTGTCGGTCAAAACCAAGGAATATCATACTACTATTATAATATGGATGGATGGATGTTTGTTTTTCACGCGCCGGAACGGCTGAACGGATCTGGATGAAACTTGGCAGAGAGATACATCATAGTCTGGAATAACACATAGGCTACTTTTTATCCCGTGGGAATACCGGGATTTAAATCTGCGCGGGTGAAACCGCGGGTAACTACCCGCAACTAGTAGATTTATATTCTTACATAAAAGGTATAAAGATCTATCAATAGGGAAATCAGGTAAGTGTGTTTGGGGCCGGACGAGAGATTCTATATCCAGGCGCCTTCCTCGAACTGCTAGATATTATCATAGTAACTTACAATAACAAGTAATACATGGATCCAATTAATTAATACTTTTGTAGTGATGCTGCAGATGATGGTAATACCTCTTTAGTTTAATTAAAAAGTGATCGCTTATCTCTAGTTTACTAGTACAAACTTATATTATGCTAAATTATACGTACTTAGTTCTTTGCATTGATCACAAAGTAAACATTGTCTATTATGTATTCTACTTGGTCTGTTATTCTATTCAACCCAATTGCGTGCCTAGAACCATGTCTACAAAGTCAAAAGTTACAGGCAGTCCGTAGAAATTTCAAACTGATAGTTCCGAACATATAAACTGAAGCTCCGCTAGATAAAGGTTGAATGTGTACAGTACACTACTTATTGTTCATAGCAATTTCGACTTCCGCGCTTCGAAATGAAAATCAGGCACTTTACTAATAAAGTGCTTTTCCAGTGAGTGTTTTCTCTATAGAAAATGTAGTATTTTTGAAAGTAAAAACTTATCTTATAATGGTATGTGGAGACAAAACCACATTGTTGACTCATCGTTGCACCCGACCATGTTAGAGAGGAACTCTCAAGCGCGCTAAGCATTCTCCTCGCTGTTCAAACGCATTTCTTCGGTATGTTTCTGATTTTGACGTCTATTGAGCACAGAAGTATTATCTTTCCTAATTTCCCATTGCGCATTCGAGTGCATAATGAAGGTAAATTGTTGATTGAGGAATGAGGGTTGCTGATACTTGTGAGCATATATTTTCTGCAGAAACAAATAATCTGGAAATATTTAATATATGTACTGCGAGTAATAAATGTGGTGGTATTACTTTTACTTAGTAAAGGGAATAAAAGTCCTCGAATGGCGACCACGAACTGAAAGACGAAGCGTGAGACGCACTCCGATGGGCCGACGACATTGTAAAGATAGCGGGAGTCGGTTGATGAAGAGAGCTTAGAATACGAGTATATCTAGGTCCACCTATTGTGAATAAAGCTGGCTATAAATATCATTAGGTTGTGTAGTATTAAAACTTTGTAGTAAGTGGAGCTCCTAATGAAAGAGGTTCTTCCACTAGGAACGTACTTACCATCGTAGCTATTTCTGTTACAAAGCAGTGCTTCCAGTTAAAAAGATATAAAATGAGACTTACTTCTTATTGTAAACAAATTTATTTAAGCCTAGGGTAAAGGCTAATTTCGAAAATTCATGTTATTTCTAAACATATTTTGCGTTGTTTCGCAACGTAGGAAAATTAAGCAGAACTTGTAAAACAATGCTCGTAGCTAGGAATTCCACAAATTACACGTGTTTTGAACAAAAGCACCAAGAGTGCATGCATTTAAAACGTTGATGCAATTTTGGTAGCTAATAACACATCTGTGTAGGGGAAGTTTGTTGCCCGCCTGCAAGGCAATATTCAGAGCCAAGGTAAACTTTCCACGTTTTTAATTACCTACCCTTGCTGCAGTGTGCATTGTGCTTAGCCCTCAAAAAGTAAAAATGGCTTTCATTTGAAGTTGACCAAATAACTATCGAACAGTTTCGTTTCATTTTGAATACGAGTAGCCTATTGTGGAGGTATTATAGTAACAATAACCTTTTTTATTGAAATGGCTTTGCGACGATATTTCTAGTAGTTTTTTCATAAGAGAGAGGTCTATACTGGAATTCGTAGTACCTAGTCCTCTCCCATAAACTTCCAGAATTCCTTTTTTTAATCTCTTTTGCCTCAATATCCATAACGCCGTTAGTGGTTTGGCTGAGGGGGCAAATTAACAAATAAATACAATTTTAACCATCTTAAAAAAAAGGGTGAGGTTCGTAACTTTTTACTGAGTGGACCAATATTGATGATTCTTTTATAATAGAATGGCGGTGCTTGTCCTGTGGTCCCATTAAAATTTACGTCAGATCTGACGATTATTTTTGAGTTCTAGTGGTATGAGTGTATTTTCCTGTGCATTTTAAGTCTGTTTTTTCTAGAGAGTATTTTTAAATATGCGTCCTAATGCATCTCAAAATTGTTAAGTATCATAGTGATGAAATACCTATTGACCATATCTTTCTTGTACGTATAAGGCCGACCAAACTAAAAGTATTGGGCAAGCATATTATACCTCATCTAAAAATCCTGTGCCGCGTATTGTGAAATAAGGGCATGAATGGAAAAGTTACCCCTATGATGATAAATAGTCGAATACAGTGATGTTTCTAACAAAAAGAAACAGAAGCAATGAACGGCTTTGTAAAGTTAGTAACCATGAGCAATTTCATTTCAGTTTATTGACACACTCATAGATCGCTTATAATTGACGAGCTCAGTGCGAAGCGGGCGAAAGAACGCCTGCGACGCTAGAGGTTGCGGGTTCGATTCCCACCTCGGAACAAATTTATGGTGTACGATCTGCAGAAATTTGTTCAGTTGGTCTGCGTGTTTTCTATGTATAATAAAAAATATCTATCTATGTAAGTATAAAATGTATTAAATATATCACTTATCTAGTACCCATAACAGAAGCTTTGAGTAGCTTACTTTGGGGCTAGATAGTGCTGTGTGGATTGCCCAGCACTATTATTATTTATTAATGTACAGAAATGGTCGTATTCTCTGTTCCGTAGTCGCACCGGTGTTCTGTTGTGTGAAAAACGCTATCTCCATACGAATAAAGCTGCCGCTCTAGTTGCGATAGTTTATCGGATGTTTGCGGGATACTTGACAATTTTATAACGTTCGTGCCGGAAATAGGAAGCATTGTGAGCTAGAAAATATGCTATAGAACAGGGCCGTAGCTGGGTAAGAAAGTAAAGGCGAAGCCTTGGGTTCTTCTGCTAGTTCCTCAAAGTTATTATAATACGTCCCGATACTCGTCCGGGTACGAGTAGATGTATGATGTCTTTTTTTGTTTAAGCAAACAAAACAGATAAAGATATGCAAATTCTGCGGACACGTCAGACGATACAATTCATCAATAGGAAGTACTTTACACAATCTCAATCTCACACAGATTAGCCAAACTCGGAGTTGTTTTATGAAATGAAATAAAAATATTTCAACTACGTACATGTTTTTATGATTTAATGAAAATTCACTATGTAAATGTTGTAACCATTTTTTCCTCAGCACGAAATATAGGATCCTATAACCACTAAGTTAAGAGCTAGAAAATAAAATACAACCATGCGTGTTCATCAAGCGTATAATTAAAAACATTCATTATAAGTTTGATTATAAGGCTTCGTTGTCACACCTGTGTAGCAACCGTTATATCATTTTCCTCTGGAATTAGTTCGTGCGAATGAACGGAGGGCGACATCTCCTAGATTCCTCCCTTTCCTAGATTCCTAGTTAGATTCCTAGATTCATCCCTGCTCAAGGCTTAGGTACTTTCATTCGTGACTTCAAACCGCCCACAGTATGCATGCATGCCATTGTTACTGAACTGATGAAAACAAAAATACATTCACGCAATCGTTATTATATTTTTTCCCACACTATTTGTTTTCAGCTATCGACATGTTTGTAAAGCGTTTACTATGAATTTACTATCACAGCTTTAAAAGTGTAGAGAAGTTTATTTTAATTTGAATAGTAATATTTATTCTAAGTTTTTAGGCGCATTTTGATTGATTTCCATTCTTTACATAAAAAGCAGATGCCTAGCAAGAGCGAGAGGTACATTAGCTCTCGTCTTCGCCTTAATCGAGCTTCTTTTTCTAAAAATTCAATGCAGACCAGACAAAGAAATTTAGGTACTATTTCTTGTTCTTAGATGCAGACATCCACTAATGCATAGACCATGTTGTCTATTCACTCATAAAAGCTACGAATAATTGATTATTCTGTGAGTTGTTTGACACAATGGCCGTTACATGACTTGACAGCACCGCAGACCACGGTATACCTACTGCTTGCATTTCTAAAGAGAAACCACATTGTAGGTACTTTACTTTTCACACCCACAGTCAGAGAGTATTATATTCCTTGCACCCACATGTCTGTAGTAGGTATAGTATTTCGCATAATGGCTCACATCCCTACTAGTCTGTGGGCTCACCTCAGCGAAACGCAGAGACGGTGACCGCTATTTTAAAGAGAAAGAATTGAAATTGGGCAATGTGTCACACTCATCGATTATTTCGATCGTTTCATAAACATGTATATCACATTTTTATGTTCCCCTCATTAAATTTTCCCGGATAAAATACGCAGATGTTAGTTAAATCCATGGGTGACGATGAAGATGCTGGAAGCGCGACTTGCTGTGGATAGAGTAGAACGTGCGCGTGATAGATAGATATTGTAGGGTAATTTTTTTATACTACTGGCTAATTCATCGAGCAGACAGCCCACCTTATGTTAGATACGTGTTTAACATCACCTATAACCTATACGATAGTACCTAATGCCGTGGTATTAAACATAATCTTTTTTTAAGTTTAAGTTTTTTTTTAAGTTTAATTAAGTTTTTTTTTATTTATATGTACAACGTTTGACCGCTACTTATTTCTGTTGTCGGTATATCAACAAATACTAAAATACAGAATAAAATAAGTATTTTGGAGGCTCCCATACAACAAACGTGATTTTTTTGCCGTTTTTATAGATAGGTAATGTTATAATGGACCCTTCGTGTGCGAGTCCGATTCGCATTTGGCCGGCTTTTTTGAAGTCGGCTAGCTCTTTTAAGTTCTCGAGTGTAACTTTGGTCGATCATTTATAAATTGAAAAATGTGTCAAATATACAATTGTTTTTCTTTTGTTTCAGTGCCTAATGCTTTGGTGATCTTGGAGGAGAAACCTGTCCCCCACCATGTTCTCAAGAAATCAAGGGTACGTCAATAAATAAGTCATATCCTCGACAGCCGTCGCAGCTCAGTTGGTAGTAGCTCTGCAGTCTGCGCCGTAGGCCGTGGGTTCGATCCCCACCGAGAACAAACACGTATGATAAACTAGATATTTGTTCTCTGTCTGGGTGTTATATAATATTATAAGTTGTATTTACAAAAATAAAGTAGCTCAGCTATCTGGTTCTCATTCACAAGCTTTGGCTTAGTTTGGGGCTAGATAGTGCAGTGTTGACTGTGGAATGTCCACCAATATTTATATTTATTTGAAAGGACTGAGTTGAGCGATTATGTCAACCCAACCTAAAAGCATATAAATTACTAAACAAAAATAATAATGCCTAACAGTTAAGTAATGTAATTATTTTTGGCTTTTCAAAAATAATATTTTAATCATAATCGCGCAAAAATTATACCAAAAAAACACAAATTTAAGAGAATTGAGAGCCTCGTCTTCTTTTTTTGAGACTGGTTAAAAATAGGTACAAATTACAAGTTTTTTTTTCTAAGTATAGTTATAATTTAATTTAAATGAATTTTAGTTAAAATTTGAGTTCAAGTGAAAAAGCAGTCCTAGTAGTGACAGCCATAATTCATAAAGAAGTTTAGAATGCGAGTAGATTGCGGCGAGCACATTGAAATCTCTAAATACATTTTTACAATCTAAGGAATCAGCTAAATTAGTTTAAAAAGATGATGAATACATTATATTTTTAATTTAAAATATTGTATAAAGCTACTCCAATGTTTATACACATACTAAAATTATCACTTTTTTATATAGAGTCCAAACAGGATATTCATTGACGTAACACGCAACACAAAATCGCTCAATTTTTATAAAAACGCTTAAAAACTCAAGGGTTTTCATCGGCTATTCACAGCATCAAAAAGGTGCTTTGAGTTTGACCCAAAAACTATCGCTATTAAGCTACTGCGACTTATCCTGCGCTCATCCCCTTGCTACCCTCAGGCCCCAAGCTTCGGTAACGCAGGGGTGAACGACCGGAATAATAAAATGTATCCCCACCTATTCATATAATCTGAGTCATACATAAACGTGTGAAACAAATTGTACGGGACACAATACATGTTCGGATTTAGAAGTTGACGAGCCACGCAGTTTGCAGATTTATTTAGATTCGATAGCTTTCAACTGTGGTGGCTTTCAGGTACAGGCACACACATTACAGTACAGTAAAACATCTTTAGATTTAATTTAAAATGCTACAAACTATCACTGTTTTAACATCTTTGGTTAGGGGAGACAAAAGCGGTACTAAAACAAAAGATTCATTTAAAAAATCCAGCTTCTCGTTTATGGCGGTGACGTAATGTTTGTCAAGCTAAGCAAGGTCACTTCTCGCCTCACCGCAGCCAAAAGCCAAACAAGGGTCAAAGACTTTTCCACCAGCTAAATACACCCTAAGAAGTAGGTACGTATAGATACTGTCAGAATGCGGGGAGTAGGTAGCTATACAGGGCAGGAGTAACACACTGCGGTAAAAATCTATTCAACCAGTTCCTTTGATATCAACCGAAAAAACTACAGATCTTAATACTAATCGGTGTGAAGTTACGCAAAATATGTTAACACCGCATTTTTGTGATGTGGCCAATAATTACTTTGGCCCACTTTCCAGTGAAAACTTTTAAGCGACCCTTTGTAACAAGGATAGCCATCTATCGGCGAGGGCGTGCAGTCTCCTATCTGTTGTAAAATCCAAGAGTTGCAAGTTTACTAGGGGTTGCTAAATAACATTATTAGACTACTTGTGTTACTGAATAATAACACAGAGCGTAGTAAATTTAGTTCCCAAAAACCTTCAGAGAGGTCTGAAACTGAAATGTTTCATGATATTTTCTTTTGGAATGATGTAATTGAAAAATATAAGTGCAAAAATTAAGTATTTTGTGACTGTTTTATTCTTCTTTTTCATTCCACGATTGGAGTCTAAAACTAAAACCGCTTTATATCACATAATACCAATAACGTACGTCCAAACATTACACATGGTTACTCACATTTTGCGCAATTAGAGTTTGTGCCATAATGCCAAATATTTATTTCTTCCTTTGAAAAATTGGTGTAGAAATACTTCTACTACTAGCTTAGATTTTAATATTTGATGACTACTTTTTCTGTATTATTCAATTAATAACTATAATGTTATCATTGCAATGGTTTGGCAAGTCTGCTTAGTTTTGTTCTCGGTGCTAAAATGCGCCATCTATTGGCTTTAAATTGGAGCAAAATCTGATTTTCACGAGTCACTAAACTAAAGCCAAATAAACGCATTACGAAGGGTTCACCAAACGGTTAATTTATCCTAATAGGTTATAAGAAAAAAAAGGTATGGTTTCTTTCCATTGTTTATTAAGAAGCATTATAAGGTATTTTGTGGTATTATAGTGTAAAGTTTATAAAAATATTATTTTCATATTACGAAGATACTGGCCCATAGTGATTGAATGGCAAGCGTTAATTATCAATATTATAGTATCTTCGTCGTCTGTGATGCGCTTTATACATATTTGAAGAACAGAAGTTCGTACTTGATGTAATAGATCTGAGGGCATAAAACTGCCTCCTGACCTGAAGGAACAAACCGAAAACCGAACAACCGAGAAAATCGTGAACTCGACGTTGTCTCTATTTTTGACCAAATCGACACTGGTGGTAGAAAGTAAACATGAAAGTGGATTTTCAAATATTTTTTTATTCCATAGCCTCTTCCCGACCAATGCCCCATCGTCATGGAAACCTCTGCCGACGTAGATACGGTCTCCGTCCACCGGCTCTTCGAGTTTCAGGTGAGTTTTGATCATAAGTCGTAACCAGAATATCTGCTCTAAAATACAACTCATAAATTCGGTTTAGCTTTGTTTCTAAATTAATTCGTCCTTTCTCTGAGGCTAAACCCTCGTCATAACTTCATATCTAAGTGCTTTGAATATTTTAGTAGGATTTCACTATCATGTTTTCTATTCTGTGTAGGTAATGAATCACTCATGATAGTGAAATCCAAGTCGATCTCGTCCATGGAAAAAATGTGTGAAATAAGGAAAACCAATGACTGAATGGACTGGAATAACACTATATTGTTGTAAGTTTTTGTTTTTTTACATTCTAGGCGTTGTTTTAACTATGCAGACTTTACACTTACGGCCATACACGTACTACCGAATTGCTACCAAATTCAAGCATTTAATCAATATAGTCACAAGCATTTGAAAACATCAGAGAGTTATTTGAATAGAGAACAATTTCAGCCACCAAGCCTAATGAGAATAGACAAGAAACAAAAGACATAAAAAAAAGGGGAACAGAGTGAAACTACTATCCTAAATACCCTAAATGTTACTAATTCTATTTTTATGTCTTGTGTCAATCAGCACGCCGGCATCGTTTTATTAGCAAACACAAGCTACTTAATTTACGTTAATTAACTCTACGTACGATGTAGGTAATGTGAAACGAAAACGAGAAGGATGGCTCGACAAATACGAGTCAAGCTGAAAACACGGAAAACGAGTCCAGGTACTTACGGCCTTACTACAAAAAAATATTCAAACGATAAACTATGCTTAAACTATTGCCATCTTTCACCATTGCGTAGTGACAAACAGAGACAGCGCTAATGTTATAGACATTGTCTAAAGTTAGGCACCGTTTTGCAGTACGAGGATGCGTTCATATAAAGCACGGCGAAATACAGCGGCTGTCTAAAAATGTGTGGTCAAAATCAAAAAAGGGGCAAATAGCGGACTGACCTGTCAAACCGCTTCCAAATATGCCCTATACAGAAGTATACATCATGCACAGAAACGTCTACTTTACATACATCCTTCTAATATTACAAACGCGAAAGTTTGTACCTTGTAAGTATGGATGGATGGATGGATGGATGTTTGTTACTCAATAACTCCAGAACGGCTGAACGGATCTTGATGGAAATTGGCACCCTGATATAATTATAGTCTGGAATAACAAGTAGGCTCCTTTTTATCCCGTGGGAATATCGGGATTTAACCCTACGCGGGTGAAACCGCGGGGCACTACTAGTAATCAATAAAAACAAAGGATGTTTAGTTAAGTCTTAGGTACACCACTGCTGGTGGACTGGAATTAGTATTTGAAGTTTTCCAGAGAATTTTTACATCCAGTCGATTGATGCCATTACAGGAGGAGCTTTAAGACTTGTTTAAATAGCTATTCTCTCCGGTCTGAGGAGTAGGATAAAACTGTGTACACTGAACTTCCTTTCAACTTTCAACAAGCACACAGTGCTTGAAAGGACTCAAATTGAGGCGCGCTTAAAAAATTTTCACCACACCTTTTCGAAAGAACTGCTGCATGGTCTCGATCGCGTGGAGCTGGCACCTAGATTCGCGTAGCTTTATGACAACTTCGTGATTGAACTGCATAAATGCAGTAAATACAGTGACATGACAATTAGTTTCTATAGTGAAGTTTTTCTTAAAAAAAAGTGGAAAAGGCACAAGTTGTTTCGTTACAAAGCCATACTCGTAGTATATCCGAGATAAGCTACACACACTAGTGGCGGGCGACGATATAGTAATAAATTAATTGTGTGCTTATACTTAAATAGGTAGGTAGGTACTAGTTACGTAAAATATATTCCAAAATAAATCTCCACGGATGCATCTCGTCACACGAAGCACATTAACCGAATTTCGTAAAATCACATTACGCTGTTATTTCCGTCCGCCCTATTACAAAATTAGCTTGTGGGTCTCCTACTTTTCCTCGATTTTAATACTCGATCGTGGCCAATGTTTTCAAAAGTAGGCTTTTTCCATGTGTTTTAACAGAACGAAGCAAAAATATAAGATGTTTGAGTAGATTCAGGTATAGTTGCTAATACTATTTATTATGAATAAAGTTTTGCTTTCAGTACAACCTACCCCAGTCTTACAACCGGTTTCTGAAAGCTCCAACAAAACTAATCGGCTGTCAAGTCACTTGCTATTTTTAGCTTTTACTTTTTGACATCCGATTAGTTATGATCAAGCTTTCAGAAACCGGCTGTAATAGTTTTGTTTTTCTATCCCGTCGGCATCGTTTCATGACTGGCACACGATGGGCCGACTTTGTCAACAAAACAATATTAGCTATTGTTGTAATCTACATCAACAACATTAAGTTTAAAAACTAAAAATAATACGAAATTGTAGGATGCCATTCCTTGCGTGAGTTTCAATCAATAATACATTTAATATACAATTTAAGAATACATTTAATTACAATTTGCAGTTGTTTTTCTGGTCTGCAGCATTGTAGATGTAACTGTGTAGGTACAATCACAGCGACAGTGAACTTGTGACCTAGTCGGTCTGTAGGTACTGTAGTTTGATAGCGCTGGTCTTGTCTTATCAATTCTACAGAAAGATTTACCCCCTTATTGGAAACTTTGCATAGGTTCACATCGCATTTTTTTATATTATATTGATAACTAGCGACCCGCCAGCGCGCCCCTGCTTCGCACGGGTGCACATATCATACATGTATTATACATATAAACCTTCCTCTTGAATCAAAGACAGAAAGAAAGAAAGAAAATACATTTATTTTGGACACACACGATACACTTATAATAATTATAACAAGAAAATAAAATAAAACATTACTAGAAGCACGACAGAAAAGCAAACACGAGAAGACAAAAGAAGAACAATTTCAGAATAAACAGAATCACTCTATCTATTAAAAAAAACCGCATCCAAATCCGTTGCGTAGTTATAAAGATTTAAGCATACAAAGGGACAAGAGGACATAGGGACAGAGAAAGCGACTTTGTTTTATACTATGTGATTCGTCCTGCAATTTCAATGATTTTTGTGCTACTAGTACTAGTAATCTACGAGTAAATATAGATAGATAGATAGATAACTCTTGATTGTTCACCACACAGACACATACAGAGTAAAAGAATACATTTTAGGTAAAACAATGGGCGACCTTATCGCTGAGAGCGATCTCTTCCAGGCAACCCTGACCTTAAATATGCTCTGGATAAGGACCGACGGATAACTATAGATCAATATACCTACAGACACAAATCTAAAAAGGTTTTCTTTGTCAAACTGAAAATCATGAAAAACAATGTATAAATATTTGTCAAATCCAAACCATCGTAGCAGAAAGCAGGACATAGTAAAAAGTGGCTCATATTTGTCAAAACACATGCTATTACTCTCGTGTAATATTCTTGTTATTCCAACATGTTTTGATCTTGTTTTATTTGCAGCCGAGCTGGCTCCGCACTAAGGAGTTTTGGGACAAATCCTTCGAAGACCGGTACGACCAAATGAAAACCGAAGTCCGACCTTCTCTTAAGGTAAAGGTGACATAAACTTCTTTGTATTGTGACGTTATAGGTTTTTTTTACTTTGGTATGCGATGTAGTTAGTCTTGACGCTCAAGAAACAGTTCAAACTTTTCTTTGAACAAAACAGTGGTGTGGTGACGGCATGATCTGTAGTGTAATATCAGCGTAAGCAGGAGTTTGAGCGGAGTTTAAAAGGAGGAGCGTTTGGAGTCATTGTTCTTAACAAAATTACTCCAAACGCTCAGCTCAGAAATAATATACCCCGCTGCCGCTATACACAGATGCTTGACTTGTAAGATAGTAATAACTTGTGAATAGTACTATGCTTCTACCAAGTACCTACCTAAATACTTCGTGGAACCCTAGCAGAAGCGGGACAGGAATTTCTGTAGTATATTTATTACGGTATGATAAAAAAAACATTGCATTGTATCTCCGGTATTTAATATAAACATTCCCGACCATGCGCTTCGCTAGCCCCTCTATCGTTTAGTTTCGTGGAGTATTTCAACGTGCAGAAATTGGATTTCTGTCTTGTGTGCATTGTAGGTACCAAACGTTATTTTGGAATGTTAAGGGCCCGGCGACAGCGGCTCGCAGTTTCGAAGTGCGATTGGCTATTATTTCATTTTATTTCATTTCAAGAATAACTATCCAGTGACACCCATAAATACTGTTCGAACACAAATAACACAATAACATAAGGGAAACATGCCCGAATTAGAAATCATTTTGGTATTAGTATGTTTGGCCTTACGTTTACCTAATACCAAAATGATTTCTGACTCAAGCACATTTCCCTTATATTATTGTATTATTTGTGTTCGAACAGTATTTATGCATGTCACTGGATAGTTATTCTTTCAAACAACCTCCCCGAAATTAAATAAAATGAAATAATAGCCAATCGCACCTCGAAACTGCGAGCCGCTGTCGCCGGGCCCTTAAATTTATATCCTACTAATATTATAAACGCGAAAGTTTGTATGGGTGGATGTTTGTTAATCTTTCACGCCGGAACGGCTTAACGGATCTGGATGAAGCTTGGCAAAGAGATAGATTATAGTCTGGAATAGCACATAGGCTACTTTTTATCTCGTGGGAATACTGGGATTTAAATCTGCGCGGGTGAAACCGCGGGGCGCATCTAACATTAATCTGGCAAGCACGTTCCGAATATTCCATGATTTGAGTTTGTTTATTTGATCAAAACCGCAAAACAATGTAATTTCGGGGAAATTCATGCGATCCCGTCTCCCTAATTAGTTCGACTGCAGGTCGTCTTTATTCGAGTTTGAATAGAAACTAATTAAAGACTACAACGTTAACTTTAGTAATTATGTTTATACAAACTTACTACTACATCTGCGTCTGGTTTGTTTTGTATTGATGTTTGGCGATAGGCGGATTTAATTATGCGCTCAAACATCTAATGATTTTAAGGTATGAATGCAGCCAGAGGCAAGTCCTGATGAGTACATCACTGATGCCCTAATTTAAAGGTTACTAGTGGAGCTAAACATACGTTTTATCTCAGGTGATAGTGGTGCCTCACTCCCACAACGATCCAGGCTGGTTGAAGACTTTCGAGCAGTACTTCGAATGGCGCACCAAGAAAATAATTAACAACATGGTACAGAAACTAAACCAGTACAGAAACATGACTTTTATATGGACTGAGATCTCGTTTCTCAACGCCTGGTGGGAGCGATCACACCCAGTCAAGCGGAAGGTAAGAAAATACCATCCATTCCTAGTTAGCATACCACCAATTCGCACGAAGCGCTTCGCTTCAACCTTCATTATGCGAACCGCTAAGGAATGGAACTCGTTACCGTCGTCTGTCTTTCCTGACCATTATAACATGAGTCTCTTCAAGGCAAGAGTGAATAGGTGTCTTCTAGACCGTTCTGCTCCACCGTAGGCTACATCGTCGCTTAACATCAGGTGAGATTGTAGTCAAAGGACGGTCTATTCAGTTAAAAAAAAAAAAAAAACTAGGTATAATATTGAATTAATTCGATCAGGACCACACTATTATTTATTATGACCTATTTGATCATTAATAGAGTACAAATCTAGTCTCTATGATCACATATACAATTCAGTGATAAAGTTATACCGCCACTAAGGATGCTTCGCGATTTTTGGTTACAATATCATAGGTCCAAGGAAAAACCACTTCAAAGAGGACGCGATTAGTAGGCCTTTTATACTTTATTACCTCTGCTTCACTTGCCTAGTGCTAAGCGAATTGTCTAAGAGTATTTTCATCCCTACATGAAATAGGATCGAAAGGCAATTTTTTTTAAATGTAGTTTAGAATGTATTTTAAGCTAGTGATGTTCTAGGATTAGTTTCCTGTAATAACAGCGGTAAAGGTACCTGCCATTACTACCCCATCTCAAAAATCCTCCCTATATATACGTGTATCAGTTTTTCATAAATACGCTTTCCTTCACACAGGCCCTGAAGAAACTGGTACAAGAAGGTCGTCTGGAGATTACGGCCGGTGGCTGGGTAATGCCCGACGAGGCTTGCACGCATATCTACGCACTCATTGATCAGTTTATCGAAGGTAAATGTACATTTAGTGCGGTCCCAAAGCAGAATGAAGATTATGCCGATAGCGTAACGGGAGTGCTATTCCGTAAAAAAACAAATTACAAGCAAAGACACGCGGGTGGCGCTAGTGCTGGGAATTACTGAATGCCAAATTGAAATCCACCGCGGATTCCGCGTGCACTTTAGAATAAAACATTCTGTATCTTATCCCTGTAATATCCATCCACAGCTACAATACAGCTAGCTGATGTGTAAATGGACATGATAGCAATATTGCTAACAATAAATCATGTATTAACAATATATACCTATTAATATTTTCAGGTCATCACTGGGTCAAGACCAACCTCGGAGTAACCCCGAAAACCGGCTGGTCCATCGATCCCTTCGGCCATGGACCTACTGTTCCCTACATCCTCGACAAAAGCGGTCTCGAAGGCACCATCATTCAAAGGATTCATTATGCATGGAAGCAGTGGCTGGCTCAGCGGCAAGTCGAGGAGTTCTACTGGATCCCTGGCTGGAAGACCCAGAAACCATCAATGATCGTACATAACCAACCCTTTGATATCTACTCCATCAAGAGCTCATGCGGCCCTCACCCCGCTGTATGCCTCAGCTTTGATTTCAGGCGGATTCCAGGAGAATATTCTGAGTACACGGATAAATTTGAAGAAATCACAGATCAGAACGTGGAAAGGAAATCCAAAACGTTGATCGAAGAGTACGATCGTATCGGATCTCTAACAGAGCATAACGTGGTGCTTGTGCCTCTCGGAGACGACTTCAGATACGAGTACCCATCCGAGTTCGACAGCCAGTACACCAATTACATGAAAATGTTTAATTACATCAACAACCATAACGATGTTTTCAACGCTGAAGTCTCGTTTGGCACGCCTGCGGACTATTTTAACGCTGTGAAAGAGCGCCTCAAGGTAATCCCGACTCTCAAAGGAGATTTCTTTGTCTACTCCGATATTTTCACTGAAGGTAAACCTGCCTACTGGTCAGGATACTTCACCACCCGACCATACCTGAAGCTGTTGGCGCGTCAATTCGAACACCAACTTAGGACTTCCGAGATCCTTTTCACTCTCGTCTACAATCATGTAAAGCAGAACAAAAGTTCACGACTGGAAGGTACCGAGAGGGCTCTCGAGAAATACTACGAACAACTTATTGGCGCTAGAAGGAACCTCGGATTGTTCCAGCATCATGATGCTATAACTGGCACATCGCGGGCTAATGTAATGTCAGACTATGGACTGAAGTTATTCAACCATATCTACTATTGTATTCGTTTGCAAGAGGTCGCACTTACAGCTGTCATGATCCCAGATGAAAAGGTACATCTGAAGAACGCTCTGCAAAGCGAAGTTGTGTGGGACACGTATGGAAAGCCAGCTAAAAAGATTCAAGTATCATTCTTTGATAAGAAGAAGGTGGTTCTATTTAACCCGCTGGCTGAATTCCGAACTGAAGTTATCACCCTGCGGTCAAACATTTCAAACATACGCGTTTTCGACACTCGCCAAGAAGTCTATGTACCTTATCAGATTACTCCGAATATTGAGCTTCGTGCGAACGGTAAACGAGTCATAAGTGACCTGAACTTTGATTTGGTGTTCGTAGCCTCTATGCCTCCACTCTCCTCCGTGACCTTCAATCTTGAGGAACACATAAACTCGTCTAAAAATTGCGTAATCTTCTGCAACAACTGTAGCAACATCGAGCAGGAAGGACAAAAATTGTTTTCCATCCAGCGAATGCTCCCTGGCGATATTCAATTGGAGAATGCCTACATGATGCTAGTGATCAACCGGAATACCGGATTTTTGCGACAAGTGTACAGAAAGGATTTGCGAAAGCGGAACGCCGTTGAGATACAATTCGGTGCGTATCAAAGCGCACAAAGACACTCCGGGGCCTACCTGTTCATGCCTGATTACGAGTCTCCTGAGAAGCCCGTTCTGGACCCTTACACTAGCAGTAATGGCATGCAAGACGACAACATTATCATCGTATCCGGACCCGTATTTACAGAAATCACCGTAATGTATCTACCTTTCTTGGTGCACACTCTTCGTATTTTCAACGTAGACGACCCGTACCTAATCCGCGGCATCTTAGTCGAGAACGTCGTTGATTTCGAGAGTCCCCCTAAAAACCGCGACACGGAACTGTTTATGAGGATTCAGACGGACCTGCAAAACGGAGAGCCTCCGCAATTCTACACGGACCAGAACGGATTCCAGTACCAGAAGCGAGTGAAGGTTGAAAAGGTGGGCATTGCTGGGAACTACTACCCGATTACAACAATGGCTTGGATACAAGATGAGGAGACTCGCTTGAGTCTGGTAACCAACCACGCCCAGGGCGCTGCGGCTTTCGAGCCGGGTCGCTTGGAAGTGATGCTGGACCGGCGCACGCTCTACGACGACTTCCGTGGCATCGGAGAAGGGGTCCTCGACAACAAGCCGATGGTATTCCAAAACTGGCTAACCGTCGAAGCAATGCCCAACGCGCCGCGCTACAAACGAGACGTCTCCTTCGATCGCGTGCACCAGAACGCACCAAACGCCGACACGTCATCAAACACCGACCGTGTTTATGAACTGCCTACACAAACCGTCGAATTCCTGAGCCGCACCCTAAACTACCCTGTGAATGTCTATCTCATCGACACTAGCGAGGTCGGTGAAATCGAGGTGAAGTCTCATGAGACCTTCTTGCACGAGTTCCCGGACGGCATTCACATGCTGACCCTGCGCAGTATCCCTGACGCGACTCTAGACCAGTTCCCGAGTAACTCTGCCTATATGGTGCTGCACCGACCCGGATACAGCTGCTCCGTCGGCGCTGAGAATGCGAACAGCAAAACCTATACCTTCACCCACAAGACTAGGTTCAACAAGCTGAAGATCGCTAACCTGACTTCCGTCAGCCTTACAGGATTGAAGTCTTACGCAACGATGAGAGGCTTTAGCGATATCTCGTTGGAACCGCTGGAGGTGGCGACTTATCAAATCGGGTTCTGAAGACTTAATAAGACTTTTTTTATAAATTTCGGATGTTTGTATTTTGTAATCGTTTACGGCGGTGCGGCACGACGCGGGTACATTATCTTGCACTGAAAAACTCGACTGCGTAGCTCCGCGTCGTGCCTGATCCTCAAAAGGGTCGAACTACACACTCAAATACTTCACTTGGTAATCAAATCATACCACAGATTACACGCAAGTTCCTACAATGGGAGAACTGCGATTGAAACGTGTATTAATAATGACATTCCATAACAAACACTTTTCGTACAGACGCGTAATCCTATACATGTGTACGTGTAGTTTGACTTTTAGAATGACTGGACGATTTTCTAGAATGTGCTTTTTCAAAGCTGTGGAATGTGATAAGGAAATTCATCGGAGTGATCTCTGGGTTTTAGAGTAATAGTTACCGATATTTCGTCACGTAGTTCATCACCAAACGTGTACGTACATGCACACAAAAAATCAATCATACTATTGTATTTTGATCATTTTGCCATATACAGCACATAACACAACATCAAAACAGTGTCAAACCATGTCAATAAATGCCTGGCAACTATATACCTCTGGACCAAAAACCTGCGCTAAAACTATGAGAATAGAATATATTTATGTTAATTAATTAAATTAATGTTAAGTACCGTTTAAACTTTTGTCATATTTTTTTCAATCTAAAACACAACAGGTGATCTCTAAACAAATAGCTTTCAAAATAAAACTCAGTGGAAAAGGGCAATTGCTGCTTTAAAAAAGTGGCCTATTTAGAACCAAAACCTGTGCAATGACTACGAGAATAATCTCGCTATGATAATTTATATACTTATACAATTTTAATTCACACCTAACCATTGATGTAATTAATTATTTTTCATTGTTTCCTCTTACTTAGAATCAAGGTTTTTAAATCTGAAACATCTTAAACTCTCAGTAATGAAGTGTATTAGACTGTATTGATATTGTGATTATTAACTAAAGATCTTAGCAGCAGAGGATGAAGTGGCATTATCGCCTCATCTTTCGAAGGGTTCCGAAAAACCGATAATTGTGAATTAGTTTTATGTCTATCCATTTATTTATAGTATCGAAATGTTCTATATCAGTGTCTCAAAGTAAATGTAGTAGAAGTTTGAAGAATAACTAAAAGAGATGGGGTAAAAATGCGTGTACATTTAAAATAATACCTAATGTTTGTTCAAACAACTTTACCTAATGAGATACTGACTTAATTTCGGTAGTGTGTTGTGTGACTTTTAAAGCCGTAAGTCATTTCGCCGAAACAACAAAGGCTAATGTATGAGGCTACTATAATCTCCCCATCTACATTCCAGTGCAGTTTGTTTTTATAAAATTAGTGGAATAATAATCTAGTCTATTAGCAATTACCTACAATATTCCGATTGATGTTATTATAATTAAGATGTTATATCATAAATTCCATGACAAGTAGATTTAATATTAATGATAAGTAAAATTAATTGTTGTCCAATTTAAATGTTTTATTTATTTTTGATAATTTTATCCTAACAGGTTTTGAGAAAACGTAATTTTTGAAATTTTTCTGCATAATTTGTGTTTAATAAGAATCATATTTTTTTTTCAATTTATATTTAGTGAAGGGGGTGGTTTTTAATATAATAATTAAATAATTAGTAAACAGTTTATTGACAGAGCATTGAATTAATAGTTCAATATAACGTTTTTATAAAGTAAGTAAACAACTGTTAACCTTAAGCATCACTTTTTGAAGAAACGTAAAATAAACCTTTTGTTTTTATAAACTGAATAATTTTTGTAGTCGTAAAATTAACAGATTTTATATTTTGGATATCCAATTTTTTTTTGTACAACGATTTTTTTAAACCTGCAATCGTTTGCTGATTAACAAGCATAATCAATTTTACATTTTTATAAAATAGGTCATAAATGAATATAAACTAAGATAAGAATCAGTACTAATATTTCGTTTAAATTATAATAATTGTCATTATCCAAAAATATTTTTCACTGTTGTATGTATATTTTATTTCACAGTTTTTTTCTAAGTTTTATCATTTTATTTGTAATTAACATTTTAAGTGCAATCAAGTGATATTTGAGTTACATAAATGGTTTGATTTAAATATAATAGGAATAATTATGTTTTTATTAAATACAGTTAAAGGATTATTTATTATAAGTAGAATAATTCAATTCTATGTGTCGTTGTCTAAATGGGAAATATGTAGATCTGCGCTGTATAGAAATAGAAGCAAGTTGAATCAATATTTGCAATTGGTGTATGCCATATAGTTAGTGGTTATTTACCATTTCATATTTATAAATGTATGAGTGAAATTAAACAAATTGTTGCATTTAGTTCTGTATTACCATGCTATACCACAAAACATCTGCTGATGGAAAATTATTTTATTAAAAGAACGTTTCCCGGAATCGGTACATTTTATCTAGAAAAGGGCTTTTACACAAAAGCTTTTAAAAAAGTTTAATCTTGCAACTTTTACAAATATTCAGATTTCTTAAATTTCACTTGTTTAATAGATATTACTTTTCAATTATTCAGATATACTAATTCCGGTACACTGTGTTACATTATTCTAAGCATGCAAAACATATTTTTGTTAAAACATTACATGATTACAAATTGAAACATATTCATTCTCTAATCTCTAAGCCCGCTAAAAGACTTTGAATGCTGCATAAAAACATAATTTCAAATTATGTTTTCCGTAAAAACGGTAAACTTATTTAAACTAGATAGAAAATTTATACAATTTTACCATTTCAAAGACTTGAATGTCATTTTTAAGGGAAGCGTTTATGGAAACCGACGTCAGGTTATCTTTTTCTTGGTTTAATTTATTAGCTAAAAACGCCAAATATTCACATTAACATGTCCTTGTTTATGAATTTTATGTTACATTTTCTGAATTGTTGTGTTGGATTTATTTCATTCTAAAGGAAGGTCGAAGCATCTATTGGTCCACTATTAAAACTCTCTATTTTATAGTTTCTTTGAAATATATTTATTATGTGGCATTTTTTATTAATTTAGTAAATTTTGTTAACATAGTTTTTTATAAAAATGCATCGTTTTTTGAATAATAAAACTTTTCATTGTGATTGATTTATTGCAATGTTTAGCTTCGACCACCTTGTGCATAGACTTGAAATATTACAACACTAAAATGTTATGGGCAATATTTTATATTCGGTATTTTATAGAAATCAATGTTAATTTAGCCATAAGTAGTTAATTAGACGTTGATATTACGTACAACTTTTGTTCAAGATGAGTAGTTGGAATAAAATAAAATATACAAGAATGTGTGTTTAATTTCAATTATAGTTTAAGCCCAAGACAACAGAACTGAGAATAAACAATATACCTGACGTTGACTTTATTTAAATTACACTATAAAATTATACTAAAGATTCGCCCCGAACTGAGATATCGTGATGCGACGCGAGCGCTCCGAAAAAATAAGTAGATGGTAGTCAGATGCAAGACCAATCACAATGTTTGGACTTGCTTCTGTCTAACTCCTAACAAATTAGTAGGGTAACCAAGTTTCTACTGGATTTGCCTATTTATTGAAGAGTTCCGTTGAACAGACCTTGGCTTTATCATCAGAACAGGTCGCTACCACGATTTTATGACAACAAAGAAACTTCATTAATTTATTTCAAGATAAAAAATATGTAAAAGGCGAAGGAATTGGCGCTGATCAGTAGAACAACCTTAATGTAAACGGAACTCTTAGAGATAGGAGGAGCTATTGGATCGTTAGTTATTTTAATTTAATATTTTTTGCTGTATCTCAATGACCGGGCGTATTAGAAAAAAAATACAAAATGGTTTTGGAATTTCCAAACAAAGCCTTTTCTTAGGACATCTAACGTTTTTTTAGTGTAACTTTTAATCCATATCTTAATAACCCCTCATACGATATTACTCACATACATTCCAGTTAACTTCTCAAGTACAAGTTATTGACCAAATTTTATGCAGATCCGATCAACGGTTCTCAAGTTATAGCCAGACAAAACACTTATATACATTGTGAAAATTCCAAATAGCCCAAGTTGATTGCAAGATTTATGTTCGCTTCGCTCACTCAATCAAAAAGAATATCCAGTTCTTTTTTTAGCTGTATCAATTCCGGTCACAATTATCTAAATTCAAGACCGGTCCATTATAACCATGGTCCTTACTATTTCAGTCTATCTATTCGGTACGGGCGGTAATCGTTCATTTGAGAAACACCAGAAATCGGATACTATTATAACTAAGGTGCATATTCTTTAGAATCTGATCATAAGCAAACTTGGAAACTTTGTAAGGGCACTATATTAATTAATTATAATAACTACGATCGCATTAAACTATTATAATATTTAGAATATAAGTATTGTCATAAAAACATACGCGTAATGTATCATAACTACATATCATGTATACGATTTTGTACATAAATATTTCTGTCTAGGGACCCGTTGCCATACACAATTTTAATTGAACATTATTTACTTAAAATATATTTTACTAAAAAATAGATAAAACCTCGGTCAAGACTACAACAGTAAAATATCGTATTTGCAATTTACTTTTAACTATTTCAGTCTCCGCCTGTTTATTTCTTCTTTATTCTGCTAGCGATCCACTCTAAGCCCAAATGTAACCTGCAAACAACAAATACTATGTAATTTATGTAGACACAGTGAGAGTTGGCGCGGACGAGGAAGATTCTAGATGGTTTGTCGTCGAGGTCATCTTTATCATGTTCCTATTTACATGTCGCCTTCGTTTCTGCGATGCTATTTAAATGGCGTAGGTTGCAGTTTTTCCAGCGCGCATAAGTCATACATAACCTAAACTATAACCTTCTTATTCATAATCCCTGGATTACAAGAATACTCTAGTATTCTTGTCTCTAGTAAGTAAGTAGAATACTCTAGTATTCTTGTCACTTTCATGCCAACGAAAAGTGACTGCAACAGACTATCGGTCTGTTAAGCCCCTTATTCATAATAAAGAGCGCGCCAATAGGCGGGCCTAGATACATGGTATAACCTGTTTTTTATTATACTTGCTGTTGCAACAAGCGGGTGGCTCATCTAATGTAAAGTGGTACATAGCCATCATAACAAATCATTTTCACGCACGATCGTAACTTGCCCTACGATGTACTGCCCAAATTTATAGCCATTACAGTGTTTTCATAAAAGAGCTGACACCTAATGGTACTGACACACGTGCTTATTTTTGAGCAAAAAGCATGCTTTTTTCGAGCCTTGCTCAAGAAAAGCACGTGTGAACAGGTCGTGCTAGTAAATATTTAAATATTTTTTAATATATTTGGACGTACTCGGTTGATTTTTGAGAATGCTCAAAATAAGCATGCATATTTTTGAGCACATGTGTCAGTACCAGTAGGTACTTCTCGGTCATACATTTAACTATTTTGTAGGGAACCTTGTTTGAATCAAATCTATTATTGCACAAATCTTAATTGATTGCAAACTTTCAAAAATTAGTTAAGGGTCCGGTGACAGCAGCTCGCAATTTCGAGGTGCGATTGGCTATTATTTCATTTCGGGGAGGTTGTTTGAAATAATAACTAAAGAAACACGCATAAATACTGTTCGAACACAAATAATACAATAATATAAGGGAAATGTGCTTGAGTCAGAAATCATTTTGGTATTAGGTAAACGTAAGACCAAACATACTAATACCAAAATGATTTCTGATTCGGGCATGTTTCCCTTATATTATTGTATTATTTGTGTTTGAACAGTATTTATGCGTGTTTCTTTAGAGTTATTTTTTCAAACAACCTCCCCGAAATGAAATAAAATGAAATAATAGCCAATCGCACTTCGAAATTGCGAGCCGCTGTCACCGGAGCCTTAATCGGTTTTATATCTTACAAATATTGAAATGGGCTAGCGAGATTTGTTTGATTAGCGACAGACTCCGCCTTAAATACCGCGTAATAATTGTGTAAACAACTACTAGGGCGTCCTCGCTAATATTTTGTTTATCATGCCAGTAAAACTGCTTAAATATATTTAAGTAGATAAGATTATTATTATGCAAGCAGCTGTTACACGCCAGATATCAATATAATTTAACGGCTGAGACAACAGATAGCAACCGCTCGAAATAAAAATAAAACTTTTTACCAGACTGAAATTATATCTACAAGTTTTTATATTATAAACTTTATAAAAAAAAACATATTTAGACAGAATTTTTCCCCACAGCACCGGTTTTTCGTAGGTTGGAGGTTAATAGTGCGCTACCAAATCGATCCACATGTAACACGAAAGTTCTATTTTTGATGATTGATTATGATGTTTGGGGCTACAAAGTGATGCATGGAATCTCCACCTATTAAATAGTACTAATATAATCTCCACCTATTAAATACTAGTTGCACCCCGCGGTTTAAACCGCGTAGCTTTAAATCCCGGCATTCCCACGGGATTAAAAGTAGCCTGTGTTATTCCAGACTAAAATATATCAATTTTATACCAATACCAATTTACACCAAGATCCGTTCAGCCGTTCTGGAGTTATAGAGTGACAAACATCCATCCATCCATCCATACTTACAAACTTTCACATTTATAATATTAGTAGGATTAAATTAAATATACAAATAAGTAAAGCCAACTGTATGGATACAGCCAACTGGCCTCAACTCAATTGGAAGCTCCAAAGTTGGTACCTACCCTTCGCCAGTAAGAGCGCAGCATGCCTGTATGTGCCAGGGATGTTGTTTGATGGCTGTCAGGTCCAGCTGTTCAGATATCTCGGCCGCCGTCATAGACCCCTTCACATCCTGGAATATTCACACAACAAACGTTATGAAACTGAATTATATAAACCTTAAAGTTATTGTGCTATAAAGAACAGTATAACTGTAATTTCCACAAGCGGTTTCTCAACGTATACTTGACAATGGTGCCCATTCTGTTAAGACATAACATATATTATGGCGCGCCGCTATATCGCTCGCAAAATTGAACATTTTTGAAGATATAAAATCACTGAATGTATTTATTTAAAATCGCAATCGGTTAAGTTGTTGTCAAAGGCATTACAAAGAATCATTCATTCATCATAATTTTTAAGTGTGAAAACTAGTTTGGATCAAAATTGTGGTCTTTACCGAATAGTAGGTACTCTGTAAATAGTTGACAATTGTGTAAGATAGGGTCGTAAATGTCCCACGGAGTTAATGTAGGATGTGAATTTCCTGCGCTGTTTAGAAGGGGAATAAATTACAGCTGCACCATGTCTAAACGAGACTAGGTATTTTCTTTAAGTGCGTACATATCTCTTGTGGCGGTTGTTTCTTTCACTATTACTAGCCCATGGTATTCCATTCTAGAGCAAAGGCCTCTCCCTTTGGGCGTGTAAATGGTTCCAAATAATATCTCCCTATTGGGAGATCATAGGTGGAGTGTCATAGCCTCGTTTATTAATGAGGCTATGACACTCCACCTATGATAAAAAAAACATTTGCTAGTAATAAAATAAAAAGCACATGGTTGAAAGAGTTGTTTGTAACGCTGTTGTCCTATTTATAACGACGACCTCTGTGGCGCAGCGGGCGAGAGCCTGCCTGTGACGCAAGAGGTTGCGGGTTCGATTCCCGCCTTGGAACAAATTTGTGTATGATCTGCAGAAATTTGTTCCGATGGTCTGGGTGTTTTCTATGTATAATAAAAAATATCTATCTATGTAAGTATATAATGTATTAAATATATCAGTTATCTAGTACCCATAACACAAGCTTTGAATAGCTTACTTTGGGGCTAGATAGTGCTGTGTGGATTGTCCAGCATTATTTATTTATTTTATTTATTTATTTACCTGCTGACAGACAAGCAGATGGCCCACCCGATGTAAAGTGGTAACCGTCACCTATAACAAAGTCCAATTGCCCCGCAAGTCACGCACTATATGAACGGTCCTATGACGCAATGCCCTGCGTCCATCGACTTGAAGCATACAGATGCTAAGTAATGTCGCTTTGGTCGCGTCACTATCACGTCACTGTCACTATCATCAAAAAAGAGAGAGATAGCTACTGACGCAGCGAACATTTAAGCTAGTGGAGCGTTTAGTGATCAATATGAATAAAGGCCTACCTGTTTATTAGCGAAGACCAACACACACGCTCGGCTGAGTTCCTCGTGCGTCAGCATTCTGTGCAACTCCTCTCTGCTGATGTTGAGCCGCTGCCGATCCGTCGAGTCAATCACCATTATCACGAACTGGAAACATAACGAGGGTATCAATCACCCTTTTCCTTTTTGTTTATTATTACATACAAATTAGCTGGAACTTTTGTAAGTCAAAGTCAAAATATGTTTATTCAATAAAATCACAAGGATCACCTTGAAACAACAAGGGGACTCTAAGTGCCAGTTCCACGCGACCAACGCCGAGAAGAACAAGCAAAAAACTCGACTTGATATCTTCCGCTCTTTTGTATGATCCTCGTTACAATGTAATACCTATAATACCTACACTTTTGAAGCTACATAATACAATAAGCAATTAGATTCATTCCAAAACTTCTAAACTATAACTGTATTGTCATTCAGGAGAGTACTGTTTCTTGGACAGCTAACGCTATTTCAGGAGACAGAGTCGATTTTGTTAATTATTGCCAATAAACATTTTTTTTTTCGACATCCCTTACAGTTAGCACTTTGCCATTTTCGCTGTAAGCCGTGGGTTGGATGGAACACACTTCTTTTGTCTGTGTGTTACTTAATCATCACCTTCCTGCCTTTATCCCACGCTATGTGGTGTCGGCACAACAGGTTTTCTCCTTCCACTCTCCTCTATCATTCGTCACCTCGGTGTTCACTCCTTTCTTTACTCATGTCATCTTTCACACAGTCCATCTATCTTTTCTTTGGCCTACCTCTTTCTCTAAAACCATCCACACCCATATTTAACACTCTTCTCGTAATATGACTGTCTTCCCTCCTCATGATATGCCCATACCACGCTAACCTACTATATTATTTTATTACCTGACATTACCTGGATATTTAGATTATACTAGATTATGAATATGTATCTACAAAAAAAAATAAGTATATCTAATAAGTACTAGATAGTGCTGTATGGAATATCCATCAATATAATTTATAAATTCACTCGCTTTGATTTCTTAGATTTTATGCTAAGTTTACAAGCATCCGCAAATAGTTTCACTCGCGTGGAAACTTTACACCAAAGCAAAGTAGATAAAAAAAAGTTACCTATAGCTCATCCCGTCTGCATACGAAATACGGGCACGTACCATAAACCAGCAAAAAAATAGCATAGTATAGTAAGGGCAAAGCTGTTTTCGCATGAACGTAAAAACTGCTTCTTTCTTCGTTCGCAGATGACTTAGGTTTACGCTGTGTGTCTATTGTCTAACACCCTAGAGACAGAAATCGCAAGAAAGGTTGAGTAGTGGTGACAGCATAAACGGAGCAGCGAGCAAGAAAGAGCGAGGCTTATTTCTCCAAGACTTAGCATCACTACATAGTATACAACAAAGTCGCTTTCTCTGTCCCTATATCCCTATGTATGCTTAAATCTTTAAAACTACGCAACGGATTTTGATGCAGTTTTTTTATAGATAGAGTGATTCAAGAGGAAGGTTTATATGTATAATACATGCATGATCTAGTAGAAAAATAATGTGCACCCGTACGAAGCAGCGGCGCGCGGGCGGGTCGCTAGTTATTTATTAAACCCATGCAGCAGAGCAGATACAATGCTTTTATATACATTATGTAAAGTATGCAGGTGCCTAGTAAATTTTTCGTATCACTATCTATATCATGTTGTTCATTCATACGAAATTATTCAGAAAATTACATTGTAGTGTGTTTTTATGTAGTCAACTGCTCGCTTAGCTCTGGTAAACTATGTTCTAATTTCTATGTCGTGTTCTTTTTTGGGACTTCCTAAGTTGGTCAGGATTATAAGAATTCGTTAACATTTATCTTTACAAGGTATAAGACGTCATAAGGTTTCGTTCGGTTTAGAAAGGTATTATTACGAATTCTGGCGGCTTAATTATTGAGCCAGTAGACAGGGAGCCTTACGCGAGTTGAATGTGACAAGGTTAAGTAGAAAGCGAATTATGCAATTTATTTTGAAGTTTCGATCGAACATTTTCTTTTGCTTGTTTCCTTCAAAACCAAGTTTGTAGGAGAAATCGTCCATTTGCGACGACAGTGTGACATCTCAAATTGTACGATTTTTCGTTTTGCTGATGTTCTGAGTCGAGATCTCGCGTTCTGTTGTCTTCGGGGACGGGATGTTCTTTTCGACTTATACAACAAATTTTGTTGTATATGTCGAAAAGAATATCCCGTTTTTGAAGATAGTGGAACGCGAGATCGCGATTCAGAGTGTCGGTGGAGCGAGGGATCGTGTAGTTTGAGATGTCACGCTGTCGTCGCAAATGGACGAAATAAGCTATCTGAGCTAAATTTTCATGGCTATTATAAGTACCTTAGTACAGACTATCAATCTCTAATACCTATTTTATTATTATTATTTCATATATCTAGCTGATGAAACAAGCAGATGACCTGATGTTAAGTGGTAACCATCACCTATAACAAAGCATTGCCTCGAAAGTCACGAACGATAAGAACGTGCCCTACGATGCACTTCCCTGCCTCCATCAACTTGAGGCATACAGATGTTAAGCCTCATGTGCCGCTGTATGTACTTTCCGAGAGGAGCCCTTCACAAAGATCTCTACTACTCTTAAGAGTCAACATAATCACTTTCGCATTTACAAATCACTACATAGTATAAAACAAAGTCGCTTTCTCTGTCCCTATGTATGCTTAAATCTTTAAAACTACGCAACAGATTTTGATGCGGTTTTTTTAATAGATAGAGTGATTCAAGAGGAAGGTTTATATGTATGATACAGTAGAATAACAATGTGCACCCGTGCGAAGCAGGGGCGCGTGGGCGGGTCGCTAGTATAGTACAAAGAAGGATGGTGGTTAAACATATTACGCCTGCTAATTCTGTTCATAACATTTCCATCCGAGGCCGAGTAATTATGTCCGCCATCGGCCGAGAAAATCGCTTTTGGTATATTTCAGCCGAAAACTAAAAGGCGGCGCTAATGCATGCAACTCTCACGGGTGCGAGCGAAAGATATCTAAATATTGTAAACAATATGTATGTAAGAGGTCTAAATTAGCGCTGCCATATAAGATTTGTCTCTGTATTGGCGCGGGTATCCTACTAATATTATAAACGCGAAAGTTTGTAAGTATGGATGGATGTATAGATGTTCGTTACTCTTTCACCCCGGAACGGCTTAACGGATCTGGATGAAACTTGGCACACAGATAGATTATAGTCTGGAATAGCACATAGGCTACTTTTTATCTCGTGGGAATACCGGGATTTAAATCTGCCCGGGTGAAACCGCGGGGCGCAACTAGTATGCCATAAATTACTACTTATATCAAAACAATCGCAAAAAGCTGAGAGCAGTCGGACACATCAACCTCAACCCCAAATTAGATAGCCATACCTACGTTACGTAAAATATAGAGAATGTTAAAATGTGTCACCAAGTAACGTCGCTGTGTTTCGGTTCGAAGGGTATGATTGCCGGTGAAACTACAGGCACATGAGGCTTATAAGCATGCCTCAAGTTGATGGACGCAGGGCAGAGCATCGTAGGCCACGTTCCTATCGTGGGTGATCTAAGCGGCACAGCTTTGTTATAGGTATTGGTTACCACTTAATATCAGGTGAGCCATCTGCCAGTTACATCAGCTAGTTGCATAAAAAATAAGTCACAGTATCGCACGATTCGCAGTGAATAACTTTAAATACCTAGTTCTAGTTCAAAGTCTAAACAGGGTGGGTAGTATGATGCGTAGCTGTGTGTACACAAATATATCAGGCTGTATATTATAGTATTGCATTGCGGGCCTTAAAACAGCTAAAAGAAGTGAGATCGCTGAAAGTCGGCGGATAGAGAGGGCTTAGAATCGTTATTCCTGGAAACGTCTAGGCAAGGCTTATGTCCATTGGACTTTTACACACTGATGATGACACTTGGGATGAAGACTGTTGACCAGTCATTACCCAGGGGATGTGGCTAGCCATCCATTAGTCACCTACCACATCTATGTGAAGTATTGATACCTACATTAAATGAATCCACCAAAAAATAACCAGAAACTACTTAAATCTAATATTGTTTCAAGCAATGGCTCACCATCCTATAAAATGTATATTCCTCAGAGTAATGTTCATAATGAGGGTTCCCAAATAAGCATCAATCCTTTTATGGACCACCACATCTCATATGCTAAAGCACTTGTTAAGCAATGGTCTAGCTTAAAAAGAATTAATTTAACTAACTATGTTACTTATTGTACACCCCATAACAACAGAGGCAGCTCAGCTTGACATAGTAACCTCAATTGGGTACATTACAAGATTTACCTCAACAGCTACTTAGTATGTGTCATATGACATTGACATTGTTTCATTGTATTACATAATCCCTTTCTTTTAAAGCTTGAAGACACGAGGCAAGTTGAAATCATGTTTAACCATGAATAAGGTAATGGTGTCGAGTCTGTGTTTGCATTATCCTAAACTAACCTAGTCGGACACCTCTAAAATTATGGCCGTCCTTGTTGTTTTGGTCTTTTAGAAAGGGATGGCAATATTTTTAGTGCTGTCAAATTAGGTGAAGCTACTCATAGGTAAATTAAACAACAGAATTGGCACCGTTACCCTTGATTTTCCACAAATTTTTGTAAGTATTTATGATGCAACATAAACATAGCGACAGACATTGTTAACAAGAATGAAGACTTACACAGCCCTTGTATCAACACAGGTTAAACTATAGCTACCCTTGTACCTGAGTTGAGGGTTGGGGATAGGGGGGATGCAAGTGGGGGTAGATGGCAAGTCTTCCCCTTGAGTCCTTTTTTCTAGGAAATGAAAAAAATATTAGTACTTCAAATTTCTAACTTTAAAAAAATTAAAAAAAATAACCCTAACCTAATGAGAATTCCTTCCCTTGAGTCTTTTTGTCATAGAGATGAAATATTACTACCAATTTTCTTCATATAAAAAAAAACCATAACCTAACTAGTAACTTACCTGAAAAATTAAAGTATTTCTTTTTCATTTCCTAGAAAAAAGGACTCAAGGGGAAGACTTGCCATCTACCCCCACTTGCATCCCCCCTATCCCCAACCCTCAACTCAGGTACAAGGATTGCTATAGCCAACCCTCAACACATATTTTAATGTAATTTTTAACCCTAGACTAAGACTAGCTCATCTCATGAGTCTTTTCTACTAGAATAATGTTAAAAAACGATTTTGTGAAACAAACCTCACCTCACTGTTGGTATAATAAGTGTTCCAGGCTGATCTCAAGCTTTGTTGACCGCCAAGGTCCCATATGACAAATCTGAGGTTTCTCCATACAATCTCCTCAACATTGGAGCCAATAGTAGGCCTTGTGTGAACAGCTTCACCCAGTAACAGCTGGTACAGGATAGTTGTCTTGCCAGCATTGTCCAAGCCTACCAGCACAAGCTTGTGCTCTGTGGAAAATATTTATGGTAGTCATTGATTCATTTCAGTTTTTAAAGAGTAGTAGAAGCTCTTTGTGAAGGGCTCGTCTGGGGAAGTACTACCACCACACCTTGTCTGCCGCCAAGCAGCAACACTGTGTTTCAGTTTGAAGAGTGTGGTCGCAATGCAATGTTTGGATGTACCTCTAACTAAGGTAAGTACTTAAACTAAATACTTTACTGATTTATATTTATAAAGTTTAGCCTGCTCATTGTAATGCTATAGGTAATATGATATGCACTATTCAACAGTTCCTTAAAATTTAGGAACTGAATGATTGAAATCTGTTAGAATTTCTTGGTATTTTGCTGTGTAGGGTAGGTAGGTCGGAAAAGAAGTCTGACTGATTTTGAAGTCCTGAGTCTACAGCATAGTTAAAAATTGTACAGTTGCAAGTAGCTTGACGGAGTAAGGACTATGCAACAGGCACTTCAGCTGTACAAATAACTTGTACAAAATGTTTATATCAACTGCTCTCTTTGTTAAAATGCAGTGCACATTCTGACATAGAATGATAAAATGGTTTTGACTACTTACCCTCATTGCCAAATAAGCTCCAAATCTTCGAAATGAGGAGACCCATTTTATGTTTGTTTAGGCCTGGATCGTGGTGTTTTAAACTTGAGTTTAGACAGGGTCCTTCATTGTTTGAAATCGGCTTATATATATTTGGCTTGTTGGCGAGTTGGAAATAGGATGGTTTACTTTTAAATTGTCACAAAACGCATTTACTAAGTTATTTTACGTACAATATGTTTGCATGCTTGACTTGTTTTATTGCGCGTTCACCCAGAAGCCAGGTACCAAGGACGAAGCCCAGACAGTACAGTAGGTACAGTTCAATGGATAGTCTGTTTCAAATTCCTTGGTTTCACTTCACAGCACACACAGACACAGAACGGCGGTTACGGCGCGGCGAAGTTTCACATTAGTATCAAGAGTAATAACGCCACGCTACTCTCTTCTGCAAAACTTACCTACCAAGCCTAGAACGCTATGCATACTTAAATTTTTCTTTGATTATTATTATTACTCATTCTCATTCAACTCACACACGCACGCATCTCCAACAATCTGACAATTCTGACATTGAAATTAACTAATGGACGTTCTCATGACATAGCATGTCACTTTGTGTGAAATGACACATGACACTGCTACTCTTATGACATCGACATCTTTTAGAACTCAATGTACGCAATCCATAGTGCGCCAAAGAGTATACAATAACTACGTAGAAAAAGAACCAAGGAATTTGAAAAATTCCTTGAAAAGAACGCTGGAAGGAAGAGGAGGAGGCTGAAATTTTTGTGACACATAGGTCTATACCTAGGAAGCCCACATCTAAAATTATTTTTCACGGAAACGCATGTAGAACGTAGTTCTCGAGAAATAATTTTTTTAAATAAACATTTTTCATTTTATAGAGCAACTTACACGGGATTATTGCTCATCTGACAGAGAAATAACATTATGTTTACACAAAATAACGGGATTTTCGACATCTGACCGTTGACTATACTGCTTACCCTCATTGCCAAATGACTGACATGCTTTGCTTTTAATCTTGCTTTTGCAGTGAGGAAAGAAACATAATAAGTAGGTAAGTAGTTTCTTTTTCCTACGTAGCTGTGTGCAATGCAATGCAATGCACACAACTTTGAGGTTCGCGTTTTTTCTTATCGACATGGCATTAATGCCCAGCCAAGTAAAAAAAATGCTACACATATATAACGGATCGGTTCTATAGACTAAGACAAGACGACGCCTACTCAGACCTTAAAGAAATAAAGCTGGTGTACCACAAGGAAGCGTATTGGGTCCAGTCCTGTACCTGCTATACACCTGCTATGTAGCTGAATTACAAAATAGCACTATTGCAATCTTCGCTGATAATACTGCTATAATGGCTATAGGAAGCACTGAGAACCCGCAGAAGCAGCAGAGATGGTTCAATTGGCTGTTAACAAAGTCCACGACTGGACAGAAAAATGGCAAATTAGATTAAATGAAAATAAATCAGTCCGTATAAATTTCACAAACCAGAAGGAATATTATTGCCCAGTGTATATCAATAATAAGATCATACCCATCATACCTTATGAAAACACAGCCAAGTATTTAGGCATGACAAGGGCATGACACTTGATGCAAAACTTCCCTGGAAAGCTTCATGTGAAAAATAAAAGAGATGAACTGGAAATTCGCTTCAGGAAAATGAACAGGCTGATTGGAAGGTATTGCACGTTATCAGTTCAAAATAAAATTGTTTTCTACAAACAGGTCCTAATGCCAGTATGGACATGACAGCTGTGGGGCTGTACCAAAAAGACTGACATCCTAACTATACAAGGGTACCAGATTAAAGTGCTCAGAGAAATCGTAAATGCGCCCGTACGTCCGAAATGACGACCTCCACCGGGATCTAAATATAGAGTTCGTTGGGGAAAAAAGTATGCAGAAGCTCACGAACATAGACTCCATCACCATGGACACCATGTGAATGTCGAGGCCATCCAGCTCCTCGACAACACGGATATAATGAGAAGACTTAACTGAACTAAACCATTTGAACTAGTGTAGTGTAAAATTATAATTCATGCAGTGAATGTGAAAAACTCTAGTCAAGAACACAATAACAAAGAGTCTTCACCTTAAAATAGAGATAGTAAGAAAAGTGCCAGTGGACACGTTCTTAGTTGTAGCTTACTTTAAAAAACTAGGTCAGTGTTAGATAGTTTTAGCCGTTTTTATGTCTAGATTTTAATATTATTAGGTAGGTACTTATGTAATAAAATAATAATGTTTTTCATTTATTTATTTAGAAGCCTTTTATTACAGTTATTCTTAATCTAGGATAATATTCTACACTACGACTACGTTAACACTATCTGTTTGCCCATTTTTGCAAAGGCCTCTCCCAATCTCTTCCACTTATCTATCTCTCTCTCGCTGTTCTTGTCCATGTTTTCCCCGCTTTAATTTTAATTTAACCTTACCATCTTAAAACGGTCTCCCCTTCTTTCTTTTGTTGTAGGTATGTCGGGAACCAATTCATCATCATTTTGCTCCATTTCTCCTTTATTACTGTATGTTCGTCCATCTCCATTTTGGTGTATTTAGTTTGAGTGTGACGTTTTCTATCTTTGTTCGTCGTAGACGAACAAAATAATAATGTACACAATAAAAAAATGGCATTAAAGGAGCAAAGAAAACCTGATGTGGATTTATCGGAGGAGCTATCAGAGGCAAGTTCCAATTTCGACTATCTATAATGTTAAGAAGTGTCTAGCACTTGTTTATTACAGATATTCAGTGTATGTAATATGTACCTAGTACACATTATATTTATAAACCAGGTAGGTACCTACCTTCATACAAATACGAATGCAGGTACAGTAAGCGTCAAATTGATATGAGCGTCTAGAGTAGTCAAAATTATCTGAAAACCATAAAAGCTATTTGATTTAAGAGGAAAGGATACCGACTCTTTCTCCCAAAAAACATAGTAGGTAGACTGTTTCCTCCTTGGACAATAACACTAGAGAAAATGTTATTGTCTTGTATTGAATATATCAATTTGACGCTGACTGTACGTAATGTTTTTGCACGTTTGAGCTTGCCTCCTCAAAAATAAAAGATTGTTTTGTTCTTTACATGATTTATGTTTAGTAAAATATTATCCATAATACAAAAATATGTTCTTCTTCTTATTATTATTACCCTAGGTACCTATGTCTGAAGTTGTCACATCATTAAATTAAACGGCTTCACGACTATGATCCCCAGGCACGGTAGATATCCCTCCAGATCTCTCAGTACCAAGTAAGTACAAACTCAAGATTCTTTGAGGATGTTTAAGGGGGGTAGTCAGGGGTACGTCCAAACATTACATTTGGCACATACCCACATTTTGCAGTAGTTAGTATTCCATACGTGACAGGTTGAAAGCCCATCGCCGCTGTTAGAATACTAACTGGTTTCCTCACGATGTTTTCCTTCACCGTTTAAGAGCACTGGCATTGCGCACATAAATTTTTCGATATTATTATCCATTGGTGCACGACTGGATTCGAACCTGCGACCATACGATCGGAATGCGGAGTGGCTACCACTAGACCACCGGTGCTCTTAAATTATTATTAGATTACCTACCTACAATTACTTTTAGCCGCTACAACTAGGTACACTACTTCGTTCCTAACATAACTAGCTCTTCAAAAGAACACTCTTAAAGTGGTCAGTTCCATGGGAGGAAAGTTCACAGGACTAAAGTTCAGAAGTGGTATTCCTTTTCTGGTCCCGGCCAAATTTGTCTGATACACTGCTTTGAGGTTTCGCATTATCTTTTCCAAGGAGAAGTTAGATTCTCCATTGCACTGAAGATTAACAGTCGTTGCTATTCTACAAGAAAAGCTTAGTCTATGAAGTATCAGCAATCCGGCATTTGGAGTGTGGTATTGGAAACCCCCTTTGCTTAGTATAACTCTATAGTTTATTACAAAGACATCACAGGGAAACGAAGTCTTGATCAACGGTAGGAACGCGTACTGACATTGCTCGGTCTTATTTTTTTCAACCACGAATATGTCGAGATGGTAATTTAGTGAGTTTGCTAGATAAACCGAAGCTAAACTCGGCAATGTAAGGCCAGGCTGATCATCACTAACAGTCGATACTTCATTCGGTTCCATAAAGTTTTCCAGCAAAATGTACTGCCTGTGGCAGGTGGCGCTGCTGTCAGCGAGGCCTTCCCCCGCTCCACGTCCGTCGTTAAATAGCACTCTCCTGTCCAACATGACTACCAGTTGACCTTCTTGTAATGCCGTCACGCCTTGAGCATGGTCAGTTATGTAAGTCAGCCGGCTCCTACGATCCTGTATAAAAACCATACTAGTAGTTGGATACATGTTTGATTCGATCCGCCTACTCATGTTGAGAATCCTTGGCGTGTGCTGATACCCGTTGTTGTCTGTAACTATCACTGGAGGGTTTCCATTATTGATGTCTGTTTGTATCGACATGAAGAATTCTAGTTCCCTATTTTTAGGAGACACCTCGAAATCAACTTTGTTTTCAATATAAATAGCATTTGATAAAGGACTCTGTATAAAATTAAATATTCTTATCGTTTGTTGCAAAAGACGACCATAAACAGATGATATTTCTGTCGTTATTTGCCCGGAAATTATCATGGTGGCTTTAGCCAAAGAGCCAATACGGTAAGGCATCAAAACATCGTTCAGAGGTTTAGAAACATTCGTATTGAACAAAAACATTCCTGAGTTTACGTTCCCTCCTCTGAATGCACCAAAGTCTATCACGACACTCTTTTCAATGTTTGTTTCTTTTTCAACAACTGTTTTCAGAAACCCGGTTAGTTCATCGAATATGAGTCGATGTTTATAACTCTCTAGCTGTATGTCACCTGTCTGTATTGGTTGTATATTGAAAGGAAATACAGAATCACTAGTGGCAGCATCATCTACCATGCAAGAGGAACAAAAAATTGTACTTGCGCTATGCGTTGCGTCATAGGTGTCTTTAATTGTAAAAAGTTCTAAGGTCATAGGTGGCACAATTATTGTAAAAGTAACTTTGAAAAATCGTCGTGATATTTTAATTACATTTTGGGAGCCGTATTTCCACATGGGATTAATTTGAACAGTGATTTCTTTCTTTTTATGGTCCACAATTCGAATGTTAGAGTATCTTGTAACCAGTTCCACAACCTCTGTTCTCTCGTGGCTCAACGAATTGAAAATATATATTTGGTCAGTTGCCGAGACAGTCTTAAATGTAGAAATAAATTCACCTTCTCTGTACACGTATTTCTGTAAATGTGGTTCAAACTGGCCCGGTTTAGAGCTTAATAAGCTTGCAGCGACTTCTTGAATGTGCCAACAGTTTTTAACCGTTGCTAGAATCAAGTTATGAACATGTCTGATCACATTTGCAGGCAGAGTCCCACTCCCCACGTTTCGGTCTAGCAGGCGAGCAAATGTTTCTCTAGCTGTTACAAGCTCATCGAATATGCGTGACGTATTATATCCCCGAAAGGTGTTGAAACTGAGCGCGAAAGAAAATAAAATCTCAGTAGTTCTTAGTGTTGACTCTAAACGTCTTAACATGATTTTGAAAAATGGTCTCGAAGTGTAGTATCCAGTCCAGTAAGCGGGACTCCCCGAATTAATATCGGCATAATTTAGGAAATCACCCTTTATACTTGGATATTTTTTATGTTTATTCAAAATAGTATTGAAGTAATCTTTTGGAGTACCAAATTCTATGGTCGCTTTATAAATACCATGGTTTGAATTCACGAAGTCTGCTATTTTCTGATAGTTGTTGAATTGGTAATCAAATTCAGGTTGGAACTCGTAACGGTAGGATCCACCAAGAGGCGCCATGATGACGTTATGCGATGTGATAGTTCCTGTCTTAGAGTATTGCTCTAAGAGCAATTCGGATTTTTCTTTTACATTGTACGAGTTTATGTCAAGATTTTTGTTAGATTTCGCGAAATTATAATCGTTCGCACAAATATCGCCGTTGGGCCCACACGCTTTGAAACTAGCCGAATTAAATTGCAAGTAATGTGTAAGCACCGAATTCTTTGGAAGGCGATTTCTGCCTATAAATTTTAGGGCTTTGTTAAGCTCCGTGGGACTAGATTTGTCGGCATCCCAATGTTGGACCCAGATGAAGTCACTATATTGGTATTCGGCGAAGTACTCTTCCCACGAGTAGTGGAGGTTGGTGAATACTAGGCGAGTTACGTCTGTTGCTGAGAGAAGATACGCCATGGTGGGACTGTGGGATACAGAGTTTGTTAGCCAACCAACCTCTGGAGAGTAGTTCAGATGGTGTTTTAGCCACTCGTGACCTATTGGAATACAAACACAAGTAAGAATTTGATTATAAGCTCAATTTAATTTAATACGATTTAAAGCTAACCTTGAACTAGCTGATGCACTAATCCGAAAATATGCGTGGTCGCTTCATCTGGTTCTACCCATCCTCCTGTTGTTATTTCAAATCTGC
The DNA here is from genome assembly GCA_963576535.1 of Plemyria rubiginata. Taxonomy (NCBI): domain Eukaryota; kingdom Metazoa; phylum Arthropoda; class Insecta; order Lepidoptera; family Geometridae; genus Plemyria; species Plemyria rubiginata. The sequence continues at coordinate 3,535,953 of OY754905.1, forward strand.
CACTTTTCAATAATTTTCTCAATGCCTGAAATAAAGGACATACTTTTGTATGAACCAGTGGGCAACTTAGTTTTTGACCATTCTAGGGCCTCTAGGTATATTATTATGATTTAGAGAATAACAAGTATGTACCTACACCAGAATTACGTATTATACGTGCCCTCCGAAACGGTAAGTGGTAATTACGCTCGCAGAAGCGGTCAAACATTAATGCCACTAGCGGTGTCCTATTCAATTGACCATGAGAGATTTGGTCTATAGCAATGTCACATCGTAGGTAGTATAAACAAAATATTTTTATTTATTCCTCTTGCCAATGGAACAATCATATGACTCACCGGATGTTAAGTGGTTGCCATCACCTGTACCTATTTCTATTGGCAAGACAAATTGGTACGGAGATACTAATATACTATATACTACCTTAGAAACCCTAAATTTCTCAACCTACGTAGGTACAAACCAATGCACTTACAGTTCTACTTTTATGCGAAGTGTTTTTCCACCATTGGCTTAAATGAGAGACCTCGTTCCAAGTAAACGTTAGGTTGTTATAAAACTGGAGCTTCTTGACGATGTTGAATAAGATTTTGCTGACAGACTCATCGTGGTATTTTTCAAAAGGTTTCTTCCATATGCTGTCGACGTGCGTTCTCGGCACTAAAATAACCTGAAAAATAGAATATAGGTACGTAATGTTCGTTTATAATAATTCGTGGTAAATCGCGGGTAACACCGCGGGGCGCAAATAGTCCTTCTACTACTTTAAACGCGAAAGTTTGTAAGTATGGATGGATTTCGTTTCGTTCGTTTTTTACTCTTTCACGCCGGAATGGCTGAACGGATTTGGATGAAACTTGGCAGAGAGATAGATTATAGTCTGGAATAGCACATAGGCTATTTATATCCCGTGGGAATACCGGGATTTTAATCTGTGCGGGTGAACCATAATAATACCCAAATGTGCTATGAGGGAAGTCGGAAACGAAATAAAACATTGTTCGCAAAATAATGAGGATGGTCACCTTCAATGGCGGCCATTTTGTGCTTCTCATAAGGGACACATATCGGCTGTCGTATATTCCATTCCAGAATTGCTTTCGAGCTACCCATGGAGGCTGGAATTCAAAATATCAAATGAAAATAATCTACTATTGATGGTTTCCACAGGTACGACAGGTCCACCAGGTCAGGACCAGGTCTTTTGGTAGGAGGTAGTTTGGTAAAAATATGAAATAAAGGTTGGATGAACGCAAACGGTCTGAAAGATAGGCGAACAAATATCTGCAACACTCCACGCGTCTTCGCTCGCTCGTTCAAGGATCATGTTTTTTTTATGGAGTGGACTAACTACAGTGATTATTGACCGAGCGAGCGAAGCGAGCGAAGCGTCTCAGTTTCCACATTGGCAAAAATGCGTTTGTCCGGATGTCTGTCTGTCTGTCTGTCTGTCTGTTCTCCTCTACAGGTCGCATTTTTTAACCGATCTGGACGAAACTTGGTACACAGGTTATATGACTTATTAGAATTTTTTTGTCGTCGGGGATTTTTGATTGGAGGAGTACTTCCCCTAAAAAAAGGGCAAAAAGGGGGCTATTTGATATACTGGATATCTCCACCAAATAAGATCCGATTTCGATTATTCTTTTTTTATTTGAAAGGTAGTAACTATAAGTTGATCTCATAAAAGTTTGGCGAAGATCTGATAAGGATCTTCAGCATGATGAACAGGATAGCTCATCAAACAATCGATGGTTTTCAATCAAATTTGAGAGAAACACAAAGGACCTCATTCTACACAAGATGATGCAAAAAAAATCAAAAAGATCAAAAAAATCACAAAACGGAAAATGCACTTGCACATTACATTCCTCAAATAGCTTACTTTTAGTATGCTCGCGAGGTCTACAGCTCCCAGAGCCACTAGTATTAGGTAGGTACACACTAAGTACCTATTAGTAGATGCCTCCTTACCTCTAAGTCAAAAGATGCAAACAACTCTTGAACATCGATATCTGTTTTCGCTTCTTTGATAGATATACAGGTATATGGATGCTTAATGGAGTTAAAACTGTACATATCGCCCGCATCTACTGGAGTACCTTGAAGAAAATAATCTGCTTTGTCGCTTTCTTCGTCCACGACGGTCGTCTTCGGAGTCTGAGCTTGATCTAACTTCTTCGAATGGTTCTTGTTGGCTAAGAAGATACTTTTTACTATGGCTGTTTGATTTTCTCTTGTCTCTGGAACGTCCGGAAAAATGATAGTGTTTTCTCTGCTATTCGTTTTCTGTTCGGTACTTTGTAACTCTTGTTCATCAACAGGTGGAAAGAATTTTGATAGCGTTGGCATCGCGTAGTATGAACCGATGGTAATATTGTTTGGTTGATTGTTCATTTGTAAACTATTCGCTTGTACAACGGGATGATTGATCATGACTGGGTGTGAAGGTATAACACTAATATTGGAAAACGTGTTTCTTGCTAGTCTGAGTTCGTTAACATGGGTAGACTTCATTTTGTTGTCGGCTGATTTTCCACGACTAGTCTCAACAGAGGATAGAATTGTGGACATTTTAGGGCGGTTCATTTTATGGATTACCGCATTTATTTGAGCAAATCCCGGTAACACGATTGCTTCACGCATCTGTTGCTGGTCAGAGCAGTTAGTTTGGCAGCCACCTGTGTCGCTAAATGGCCTTTGAACCATTTTAGATTGATTTCTTACTATTTTGCGCAGCGCTGAAAAATGTAGTTACATACTATGTTTTAAATAAATGACGATGTTGCGTTAGACAGAACGTAAAAAAACCACCCTGAAACTGAAAATGCGTGCACGGATGTAACCTTTTAGCGAAAGATTTATTTATTTTGAAAAACCTTTTATAAAACAACATCAGGCGTTTTCGTTAATAATTGAATTGGTATGACATTTTTTAAAATGCATTTCCTTGGCCGAAACGATGTCAAGATTTAATTCTGAATCATAAATGCACACATTATTATGTTTCCCAAATGTAGGTAGGTAGGTACTGGAAAATGTACATAATATTCTTGACTTTATTTTACATTGCATTACTACCTATAATCGTATGCACAAGAGCACGTGTGTGTGTCTCCAGCTTCCTCATATTGAAAATGTAATTTCTATAAATGCCAATATTTAAAGCATAATTAGTGCACTCATAGATTTGAATCATAATTTAGCTGCCAAATAAACAACGATGCTATAAGCTTATAATAGTGTGTAAGCTGGAGTAACATGTCTCCAGCTGCCTCAGTCAGTGTGGGCAAACGGCTAATGATAGAGATATATAGTAAACGCAAGGATTTAGTACCAAACGAATTAGCGAGGTACCAAAAATTTCAGGTCTGTAGCTCGGAAACTCTTCGAGTTATAAGACTTGATCAACGTGTAAGCTGGAGTAACGATACGTGAAAAAGCATATGCTCGTTCTCTGGAATGGCTGGAGCTAGCAGGTTGCTTTAAGTCTCCAGATTTAGTACCAAACGAATTAGCGAGGTAGGTACCAAATATTTGAAGTGTTTCTGTTCAAAACTCTATGAGTTACAAGCTTTTCCAGCTTTTTTTGTTTGTCCAACTTGCACATGTTGGATCTCAGCAACCACAATAGGTACAGACTCGGTTGATGTCTCTGAACCGAGCTATGAATTAGTGCACTCGGTACCAAAAATTTGGAATCTCTAGGACAAGCAGTTCTGTTGTAATCAGCAAAATAACTAATATTATGATGAGTTACAGAATACCAGATAGTTCCATTTCGACCAGCCTTCAGTTGATAGTAGCTCTATCTCTGTCACTACAGCGAATGCGTCACACTCGTACCTACTGATGCAATCAAGGAATTTGAATATATCTGTCTGTATTCAAATTCCTTGGATGTTATTTTGCTGATTACAACAGAACTGCTTGTCCTAGAGATTCCAAATTTTTGGTACCGAGTGCACTAATTCATAGCTCGGTTCAGAGACATCAACCGAGTCTGTACCTATTGTGGTTGCTGAGATCCAACATGTGCAAGTTGGACAAACAAAAAAAGCTGGAAAAGCTTGTAACTCATAGAGTTTTGAACAGAAACACTTCAAATATTTGGTACCTCGCTAATTCGTTTGGTACTAAATCTGGAGACTTAAAGCAACCTGCTAGCTCCAGCCATTCCAGAGAACGAGCATATGCTTTTTCACGTATCGTTACTCCAGCTTACACGTTGATCAAGTCTTATAACTCGAAGAGTTTCCGAGCTACAGACCTGAAATTTTTGGTACCTCGCTAATTCGTTTGGTACTAAATCCTTGCGTTTACTATATATCTCTATCATTAGCCGTTTGCCCACACTGACTGAGGCAGCTGGAGACATGTTACTCCAGCTTACACACTATTATAAGCTTATAGCATCGTTGTTTATTTGGCAGCTAAATTATGATTCAAATCTATGAGTGCACTAATTATGCTTTAAATATTGGCATTTATAGAAATTACATTTTCAATATGAGGAAGCTGGAGACACACACACCAAGAGCACGGCTTCTTTTTTTTTGAGCTCATTGGCCCCAAGGCAGCGGAATTCTGTTAATTTTCACAACTTACTTTTCTCATAACAAATTACTTGCAGCAGAAATAAAGCGAATAAAGTCGCGTAAAGACTATGCTTGGCCATCGTACCAACACCACTTATTCTACTGAAGTTCTTTCCGGTGGGCATATCATGCTATGTTTTGAAACTGGACATTCAACGTATTCTTTGTTGTGATTTCCACATGATTTCCAAGTTTTGTGCACAGACAAATGTGACAATGGTAACGAGCTATTATTGATGAGTAAGTAGGTAGGTACATGCATGCCTGGCTACATGCGAAGCTAGGGCAGGTAGGTAGGTAATTACTACTACTATTAGGTATCTTCTATGTACCTATAATAAAAAAATATCTAAGTATATAATGTATAAATATTAAATACTAGTTGGGCCCCGCGGTTTCACCCGCGCAGATTTAAATCCCGGTATCCCTGGTTTTCACGCATGCGGGTAAGTACCTAAGTAGTGGTCGTTAACTACGACGGTGCTCGTAGGTTCGTTACCTAAGTTATTCTCGATCACAAATAGGTAAGTTCCCATTCCAAGAATCCATCAAAACATCTAGATGTCTAAACTTTTACATTACTTTTTAGTTTAGTTTCGTACTTAGGTACTAGCTATATATTTGCTTATTTTTTAAACTTTCGTTATCATCACCTATTGAAATATTACACGGGTAGGTATGTATTTATCTACCTTTATTATTTTCCCGACGTTTCGGCTATGTTACCCTATGAACATGAATGTAGGTATTTAAATACCATAATGTTACCTATTTGCTATTTGAATTTTCGAGGCGAAAGGACCTCATAATTAAAAAAACTTCACGCATGCGCAAAATATGGACATGCATTTATAGGTAAGGAGTCCTTTTATGTCTCTGCTACAAACATGTAGTGTACAAAGCGCGTGGACGTGGAGGGTGAGGGGTGGGACCCTATTGATCCGACCTCGGATCTTGAACCCACGCACCCTCCAGCTGCCGCGCATCGTTTCTGCGCCGGTGTTTACTTACAGTGAAAGCACAGTGCGGTCCTTATGCCGAAATTTTCGTGAACTTTGATAAGTGATCGATAAACCGCGACAGATAACCTAGAATCGAGTCCTGCGGAAAAGCGTCCGGACTAACTGTTAACGCACATCCCTACAACACGGATCGACTTTTCCCGGTTGAGTTCTGTGAGTAAGCACATACTTCATTTGCAAAATCTGATAACTAGGTACAATAAAACCAGTAGGGAGTAACTGTAAATTTATGAGTGGTGACTTAAATAAATGACTTTCAGGAACCGAATCCTATGAACACGTCAGGGCTTTTAGAATGGGAATTATCCCTGCCCTCCGACCAGATAATATCACACGGGTGGTACCATGGCGCGCTCAGCCGTACCGCGGCGGAGAATCTACTACAACAAGACCGAGAGTTCCTTGTGAGGGATTCTACCTCGCAACCAGACAACTTCGTCCTGAGCTGCCGATCCAATGGCCAGCATCTTCACTTTGTCATTCAAAGGGTAAGTAGTTATAAGCTTAGATACTGGGTCTAATGTAAGCACATGGGTGGCGTCGGCCATGTTTTTATTGAGCGGTTCTCATTCTCAAACATTAATTACATCAAGTAATACAATTACTCTACATTTTTGTTTTACTTGATTGGTTTCGGGAAAAAATGTGTTGTAATTTCTCAAGGAAAAATAACTTAAAATACCGATAGAACTTCATTCAATATCTAAAAATAAAACAAGCTAGTGGGTATTATTCAGAGACGTTGAACTCATATAATCATTATTTTTTAAGTAGGTATTCGTGAATCAATCTTTTGATCTATTAAAAAAATTGATGATATATTTAAATAAGTATTTATTTACGTAATACTTCTTTCAAATATGTTGCAGATTTAATTGGGTTATAACTTTCTCAAACAGTAGGATGTCTACACGCCTTGATTTTTGGTTGTTTATCTAAACTCCAGGATTTTGATTGAAATTATGTTTTTTAGTGAATTTTGTGGCCACTTAAAAATAACTCATAGTGGCTATACCAGCGCTTATTTCCAAGAGCACCCCAAACCATTGAGTTAAGTATGTAGTGCATTTTAACTCAATGCCCCAAACCTGATTTTGTTTTTCATTTTAGTTTTTCGTAGCGTCAGGCTCTTTTTGTAATTCGCTAAGCGCCTAAATCGGACGTGCTGAAAACTCATTAGTTTCCATACAAATAATATTTACAAGAAAAACGACTTCCAATGCACTGGAAAATAGCCTCATACTACTATAACTCAAACGCACTCTCGTCAGATCTGATTAGAATTTAAATGGCATGACAAGCACCAGCTTTCGATAAAAAAGAATCAAAAAAATCGGTCCACCCAGTAAAAAGTTATGAAGTAGTGAACATAAAACGAGCAATCGAATTGAGAACCTCTTCATTTTTTGAAGTCGGTTAAAAAGGCCTGAAGTTACGAAAACTAAAACTCAGATTGGTCATGATTTTGAAACAGTTTCCTGATACATTCTTAAGGATATAGAGTTCTTAGAGATGTTATCTTTGTATACCTATTAGTATACGTACCACTTACACTAAGAACTAAGACCTAAATAGGAACTTTTTAGCTTATGGGGCCGGTCTTATTTATAATAAATTTGAACCTACATAATTAAAAATGTAAATATTTTTAGATAATTGCACACCCTGATACTGTTTACGAGCGATGTCAATATCAGTTCGAGGATGAAGCATACGACACAGTAGCTGATCTAATAACGTCATATGTCGGCTCCGGGAAGCCTATATCCGCGGCTTCCGGTGCCAGGATCCAGTATCCAGCAAATCGTTTGTTGCCGCTGTCCAACTACATCCAGACCGATGACATGAATCTCGGAGCTTCTCCAACTAGCGATGCTTCGTGCTACGGAAACCCCTACAGCCTATACAGCCATTTCGCGTCCAAGCCAGGAATGCAATTGAGAGTTCCGTTCAAGAAGCAAAGATCTCATTCTCTAACACCGATAGATATGAGTCAGCATGTCAACCACGGCAAAAGCGCCAGCGCTGATGGCGTCATTCAAAGCCAAACCAACAAACACGTTAAGAACTTTTCGAGCGAATCTAACTCTGGCTCGAATACTTGGGATGCTAATTTGCCGACCAGTCCACCAGCTAAGCCGGCCAGATATGAAGGACCAAAAGCCGATGACAGAAGACTTGAACTGCACAGACTGTACCATGTTTCCGGTTCTGATTCTGGCAACGGATCAGGAGACTCAACACAGAGTTCAGCCCACAGTGACCCTAATAAATCACGCATTGATTCAGACTACAATCTTGTTACTCCAACAATCAAACAGCAATTCGATTACGATCTTACGGAAGCGAGGCTCTTACAAGCTGATAATTTGGATTACGTAGTCGAGTCTCGCATAAACCTGGAAAATTTCCAATCGCAGATAATACCGATGGGTCTGTCAAAGCCACTAGAGTCCGAGACCTTGCACACTATTAAACTACTGCTGCGTACTTCTGGGCCAAGGATCCTGGCCAACCATTTCACTAAAATCGATCTTTACTTCTTGTTTGAGGAAGCACTGCAAATAGACGGTCTGGATCGTACCGCTTCGGGATTAGAACTGTGTTTTCTGCCACAAGGAAGACAGTTGCGTATGGACGTCATTGAGAGGTAAAACTTAATTTTAATTTAATGCCTTGATTGACTGTTTGATTTTCTTTATTAGGTAGTAAGTACTTTAAAGAAAATGAAACAGTAAACTTATTTATATTACATCTATTTATTTTGACGCTGTGTTTGTTTTTCAGGATAGAGACATTCCGACTGCTAATAGCAGTAACAATCCTTACCTGCCAGACAGACAGGCAGAGGGCAGACACTATCAATGACTGGATTCTCTTGGCTGTTGAAACAAAGACTGCCCTGGGCAATCTCTACGGTTTTGCTGCAATAATGTTTGGACTTTGCATGCCACAGGTGGGTTAAATTTCAGCACCTATCAGATGTTTTATATCTTTCTCATCATCACCCTAAAGAACATAGGCCTCCCCTATACGTTTCCAGGAAGAACGATTCCGAGCCCTTTCAATCCACCGACTTCCTGCGGTCCTACCATGTCGTCAGTCCATCGGGTAGGAGCAGGACGTGGGATGCTTCGTTTTCCTGTTTGAGGTTGTCATGCAAATGCTCCTGCGGATTTCCTCATTTCTAATTCTATCCCGTTGAAACTCGCAGCATAACTCTCTCCATAGCCCATTGTGTGACTTTGAGCTCGTTGGTGAGGCCAATAGTAAGCAACCACGCCTCAGTTCCTTAACGTCATCACTAGCAACACACACTGGTTGAAGAGTTTCATCTTAGGCTCTGCGGTATGTGTGATGAGAAGATTTATTTATTTATTTATTCTAGGTGGAAAGCTTGGACAATGCCTGGAACATTCTGAGAAGGGTACACACAGACAACGCATTCATGTTTGAGGCAAAGTTGAGGCCTTGCTTCAAAAGCATGAACGAGGGAACCAATCCGCTGCCTCCAAATACAACCACTCCTTACTTGCTGCCACCTGTGCTCTGCTTCCACTTATTCGGTAAATAATAATTACTATCGAGATAAAACACCAGTCCGTCTGCAAAAAAAATGCAAATCCAAGTACCTACCACCTTTATTGTTGAAACATAAAGGTGGTAGGTACTTGGATTTGCATTTTTTAGTAGGTAATTATAAAAATATTTAATGAAAAATCTATGGATCAAATCCGTGAACGTATTTTTTTTAAGATGGAGATGGTGGAGGACTAGTGCAACCAGACGATTCATTCCCAACCAGCCTGATGAACAGTTTGGAGTTCGATTTCAACGCAACAGCAGCACACCTCGAAGCCGCGCGGATATTCCCCAACCAAGTTGAAATGTTTAAGAGAAACGCTAGGACCGTAGTCCAGGAGATGTCATCGCTAGGACCAACTTTGGATCCTACACTGCTGGAGTTATTCAGGCCAGAGTTCCATATAAACTTCTTGTGGGGTGAGCGGGGTGCGCTCACGAGACCAAGTCAAAGATTCGCCCGACTGGCGGATATCCTGACAACGATGGCGACGAAGCTGTCATGTCAGCAACAAGAGACTGATGCTGTTGTTTAGTGTACCTATGGAGTTCATTAGTCAACGCCATCTCTCTCTATGTTGTTCGATCGACACAACAAAATGCCAAAGCCGCGACGTTACCTCAACGCACATACGACAGTTAACAAAGTACCACCAAACAAATTGAAGCCAACAAACGAACGATAGCGGTTTAATTGTGACGGAGACTACCACCATCGCGCAGCCTGTTTTTAAGAACAAGCAGTAACGACAGTAGCAGTAAAAAAACAGAGTTGATTGTATCTAAAATGATTTTTTTAATAGGTACCGTACCTGCACTGATCTGTATTAAACAGCGTAATTGTTTTTTACAGATTAGTGGGTACCTGTCAGTCAACGATGGTCCTTTTTCGGAAATGACAGCATAATAACCATAGACAGAGATAGATAGAGGAAACTCCTACGCTGCGCAGGAGTTTCTTACCTCGTTGATAGCAATACACTAGCACCTCAAACAGCAACAATGAGCAACAACGAAAGCTGTGCGTTTTTTATAATTTAATATTACATACTGCCTTTGGCTACACGATACAGCGACGATGAAGACGTTAATGGAGCAGAAGGATCTAGAAGCATCTATCCACTCTTGCCTTGAAGAGACCCAAATTGTAGTGATCAGGACTGGCTTATTCAACGAGAGTAGGTAATTTCACTGCAACTGCTGTTGTTCCGGCTTGTTTTTAGACAATTGAACCGATGATCTTCGTCATGGCATAGGTTTGTAGGGTAGGTAGGTAATGTAGTGTAGTTACTAGGTATTGGTAGACACTAACTGGAAATTGTTAATGCTGTCGATTCATACATATTTTGAATGTACCTATAGGTTTACCAGGGTGTTACCGTGTTACCACGCCAGTCGATCGACGGCATCGATCGATGGTAGAATGGATTAGTCTACGTCGATCGATAGTTTCTACCACACTAATCCAATCGATCAACTTCAGTCGATGTCAATAGATGCCGTTGATCGACGATCGATCAATTGGTGTGATAAACACCCTTCCATAGGGCGGGTCGTAACCAACTCATGACGACCTCAGACGGCGAGAGTCCGTCTGCGACGCAATAATAGGTGGTGGGTTCGATTCCCGCCTCGGAACAAATTTGTGTACGACCTGCAGAAATTTGTTCCGTTGGTCTGGGTGTTTTCTATGCATAATAAAAACTATATACCTATCTATGTAAGTACATATATAATGTATTAAATATATCAGTTATTAAGTTTTAAGTAGCTTACTTTGGGGCTAGATGATGCTGTGTTGATTGTCCAGCATTATTTATTTATTAACTCATACGTAATGACGCAATTTTCCGTTTTTGTTATTGACAAATGTTGACAAGTCTAAAAAAGAGACAAGAAATATATCTGAACTAAGAACACTGACGCGCGAATTTTACATAAGCGGCGTATCTAGGTGAAGGCGCGGCGCGCAGGCATCTTGCCGTTTTCAAATGTTTCTTATAGCAATTTTTGTTTTTATTCCATGATGTATGATTTTTGAGATACAATCATGATACAATACTCTCTTTTCAACTAGACGGGAGTTCCTTTGCTTTTACTTATTTACTTGGTTTCTCAAGTAAGTTGGTAGAAGTCAGGGGCCAAATGTTGTGTTTGGTATCAATTTATGACTACATACCTACGAGATCTCAGTTCGGAGCAAACTACTAGTAAGATAAGAAATATAGGTACCTAGGTAGGTATAAGTACATAACCTAAACTAGCTAGCCACACTGCCACCCATTAGACATTGGATAGATTAGGATTGTCACTAAGATTTTCGTTTTTATTTATTATTATAGATTTAACAGCCACGAAACCAGCTGGTCACACTGCTACGGTTACTTTATAGATTTTGTCATTTTAAGATTAAACATTATGCCGTCAATAAGTCACCTACGTGGTGCGAGTGCGCATAGTTATTTATAATTAGAAATTCGTTAGATTAGCAGTCCATAAAATTTTAATTTATAATTCTTAGTGCTAATTAATATACTTAACAGCCATGAAATCAGCTGGCCACACTGCTAACGTAAATAATTATAGATATTGACATTTTATGAATTAAAAATTGATAATGTACATCATCGTATTGCGTGGTGTGCAAACGTGGATTATTATTTGTATGTAGGTAATTTAATTTATGAATATGAAAGTTGGTACTACCAACTAGTGTGAATTATTAATTGTAAAAAACCTAGATTTGAGTTGGTCATACCTATGTAGTTATATTAATAATTAACCTACCTACTCCTTAAACACTGCAAGAACAATAAACACTTTTAAATTGGTCGGTTGTATTATTTAAGTAGCATTTACTTCAAACCAAGACTGTGTTTTGGGAACTAGGCAGTACTTAATAACTACTAAATCTTTGCATAGACTCCCTAGGCTTGCCGGGCCTAGGGTTTTGATGTCAATCAGGACAGGGCCCATACCACATTCTCTTTAAGCATTCTTATTTCAATATTACTTTTATGTCAATGTCTTACATCAACTGCATAGTCAGCTTTACGATCAAAAGTAAAATAATATTGAAATAAGAATGCTTCAAGAGATAGTGGTAGGTACAGGCAACAGGCCTAGGACGAGCAGTTCCGGAATAAAAATCAGGATTTCAGATTAAAAAACCGCTTTATTCTATGTTGATATAGATGTCCCTGTGCTTATTGGCAAACCGTGATATTTTGATGATATTGCCATCATAAGTTTTTCGGTTAACCGTTTCGATTTCAGTTAATTTGTTATTGCGGTCTGACAAAAACAGATGTCAATATAATTCCACGGCTTTCATTATAATCATGACGACAATGTTACCCATTTACATGAATATACAACGAGTTATCAAGATTTAATTTATCAGGTATAGTGAAAACTTTTTAAACAACAGTTATGTTTTAAGTAGCATTTCATAGATTATGTCTCCTTCACTCTCAGAGAAGCTCTTTGTTTACAAATGTAGTATATGCAGATACGACCCAGCATTCGCACAATGTTTAGAGGTAGACAGAGAAAGCAAAACACTTCCATGTACTGTCTCACCTCTCGCCAGACTCATTCTTGTTCGTGCGCGCACGGCGTTCGCACAGGTGTATCAATGTTTTTACTTCGATCGAGCGATGGCGAAAAAATTCCGAAAAAAAGAGGTGAAGGAACCAAAGAAGATAGATGGATGGGAGGAAAATTATTGGAAGAAGTTTCGTGCAACTATTGACCTCTTTTCTTTTATATTATCCGATGTATTCTTCGGATATCCTCGTTGCATTCATCGAGCGGTGCATTATTTGCAACTACCATGCAAGTACCGGCCTTTTAATTTTATAGTTTTTTACATATCCGCTGTATTCTTCGGATATCTCGATGCATTCATCGAGCGGTGCACTATTTGCAACTAACATGCAACTACCGACCTTTTTACTTTTATAGTTTTTTTTACATATCCGTTGTATTCTTCGGATAATCCTCGATGCATTCATCGAGCGGTGGCGTGCACTATAATACATATTTTGTACCTAGTGGGTACCTAGTGTTTCGTTGCATTCAACGATAACACATATTTTTATCTTTACTTATGCACCTACCCACATATACTATGCTATGTGCCTATCAGCCCCTTGAATTCTTGGGATGTATCAAATTAATGGTTATTTCGTTGTATTCTTCAAATAACCAAATTTTGTGAGAAACATGTTCTGTACTAAAATTATATTTGGCTAGCGGCCGCCCCCTTTCGGTTTAACCTTTCTACTGCAGCTGTACATTTTATTTTTTGAAGATATTTATTCTGTTGAACAGACCATTTCGATGCATTAGTTGACTGTTCATTTCCTACGGATATCGAAGAAAGGTCTAAAGGAATACCACTGGTAGGTATACCTATGATATTGTTGCTATTTCCAGCGCTGGATGGTATATTATATACTGGAGCTGATCTAAAGTACAGCTCTCGACGTTCTTGCGACATTAGAAGTTTATATTTACTGAATAGTGGCCATTATTGACTTCAAGCCGGTAAAAGCCTAAGCCGGCAGCTTCAAAAGCTCACTTTGTGGAGTATGGTGATAATTTTCAAGCCGATTTGGCCTGTATATTCTACTAGAACTTTTTTTCTTCAAAAAGAAACGAATATTAAATTTAAGAAATAATCTGAATTCTAAAATATTATCACTTGCTATTAGTCTACTCTAAACTTGGAAATTGGCACTATGTTGGTCGATACCTGCAGATTTTTGTTAATAGATAAGCAAATACAAAACAAGGTCAGCTTGGCAAAGTATGTACTTTTAGCCCGAGGCAATGTCATAATACGTATTGAAAATAGCTGTTTCTCCTAATAGAAATTTATACGTGGGACGCTCATCGTCTTGCGGTGCGAGGAACCAGCGTGGACGGTAAGCAGAGTCGGACGGCGTCATACCTGACGAACCCTCGGCGTACCCGCCACAGAACGCGGTGCACCCACCGCCCGCCGTTCGTTGCAATGCTAGCCCGCGCCACACGAGCCGGCCTGTGCGGCGCCACCTGGGCAGCCAGTGAAGTAGGTACATCGGTAGCTAGGTACCTACCTACCTACCGATACGCTATCTTAGACTCGCCTCGCCGCCACTGCAAGTACACGCAAGTCGTCTGAAGTTCTTTCGAACGAATGATCGCACCTATCACTAAGTGCTTTGTTTTATGATACTTTTTATGAATAGCGGCATAAGTATTCCGAATTTGCAATTGCAGCGATACAAAAAGGAGTAAAGTATTTTTAGAAATTTATTTTATACCTATTTTAAAACAATTTTAAAAGTACGTACATTAAACGGAACATTTTACGATGAGAGGCACAGAAATGCTTCTAAACTCGTACTCAAGGATCCCGTATGTCTAATTCAATAAATAAAATAAAAGACAAAAGATATATTTTCAAGGGCTTATAACGAGTAAAGGCGAAATATTTTCGTAAGGGCAATGTGCCGTTAACATTAAAATTTGTGAATTTTCTACAAAGCACTTTCTAGCGCCAAACTGGGAACCAGATATTGGGAAATTAATTGCTTATTAATTAATTGAACAATAGTGCTTAATAAAAGCTACTTGCTAGTTTTTAAGCATCCTAATTTGATACTGAGATTATAATACCTAATGTTTTTACACCTACTTAACTCGAAAAGTCTTGAAATTATTCTAATGAGCTTAAAAATAATTCAGATAAGAGCATTTCCGTGATTGGTATTTAGAATATTTAACTACGGCATGTCCAGCTATATGGCTAGTGGTTTACGAAATCCTTCTAAAGGGTTACGTTGGCCCTACTTAAAAATAACGTTAGCTATGAAATATTTCCGTAACTGTTATCGTGCGTGATGACCTGATTTGGAGACACAAAAACATTTCCTTTCTGCTACAGAAGTCCTATTCCCAACATGATCTGATATGATTGGGAAGTTTTTTTTTTTGTTACTGATGCTTCGAACACTAATAATAATTGGGGGTGTGTTCTGTGGCTCTGAACGAGTTGGGGGATGTGGGTCCACCACGTAACAATCCAATTATAATAAATTACCTACCTGGAACTGGTGCAAATTATTTTTGGGAATAAAGGAGTTGCAGAAGATAAAAGAGATTGTGATATCCTACGCGTGGACAATAGTTACCTACAATTACTTGGTATAATTCTTGCTACTGCCCAGTATCCACGTTTTACCTAAAACAGTAATTAACACGATTTGGAAATGGTGTGAGTCACACATGTCGACTATTTTGTGTTCAAGTCGTATATTCTTTCTGCTGAAAATATATAAGCAGACGCAAAATCTAGGACGCTTCATATTGATAAGGAGTACGAATTAGATTTTTATGAGTACGAATTAGATTTTTATGAGTTAAAACATTTTCATAAACCAAATATTGACTTATTTGCGTCACGTATCTACGAGACATTTGTTTTTCAAAAAAAAAAAAAAAGAATGCTTGGTTTGATGGTTTCAAAATTAAATTAATTTCCATGCGTTCCTGACGTTTGACATAACAATAATAATAAAAATAAAAAGGTTCTTATCAGTCAACTGGTATTGTTTGTACCAGTTGGTATTGGTTGGTATAAGTTCTGAACGTCTCAACCGTACCCTTGGTGTATGTATTGAAGAGATATTGGTTCTCTCTCCGAGTAAATATCTTCTTCTCTCTCCTTGCATATCAATAACCCGTTTCATCAAAAAATCTCCCTGGTAGTGTGTCTCATCAAAAAGGCTTTCCACAGCCAATCTGTCCTGGAATTAGCATTTGGCGTTTCCAACTATTTCTGTTTTTTTCACAGGATGCTAGATCACAATACCTACAATGTGTTATGCTTTCGTGGAAGTTTTGTGTAGGTATCTACAAAATAATAATGTTTTTCTTGAATGAAAAAAAGATCACCTTTATTAAAGTTTCTTACAACTTGTTTCAAGTATAATCATCTTTAGTATATTTTTCTGAATAATCATACATATTTCTTTGATATCATTAAAAAAAAAAAAAAATACGTTTAGATATGAAAGTAAAAGATAACTTTCCTTCAAAAACATTTTTTTACAAAGATAACATTCCCATGTTATTTTATTATTGAAATCCGAATATAGTACGGTTTATATTAGATTTTGTAGTTTTAGAAAACTACAGATTGGTTCATTTAATTTCGAATTTTATAAAAAATTTGACATGCTGTTCGTGCTATCAACTGGCCGTAGAAAACAAACATTTTGTTCGATTCAGATTCAGATAATATCAAATCTTTCGATCAAGCTTCCGGGATTGACTGACAGAATGCAACCTTCTTTAATCGGCAACATCCATAATTAGGAAGATGATAATTGACGTCTTGTTCTGACCGAACAATCCATTGAACACTGGATTCAACAAACGCTTGCTGATAGTGGCATCGATATTTCTGCTGGTAACTCACAGCCTCTACTTTAGCCACTTCTCGGGCTAGATTCAGTTTCGACGTCATTTCATGAGTTGGTTTTTTTTTTTTTTAGGCCGACTTTTTTGTGTGTACATAATATTATTTGAGTTCTACCACCTTATAACTTTTACAATTATGGTTCTGGTGATCAAGATTTTTTCGCATTCAATTTTTTAATTTTGAGTATTTTGTTTCGTGCTTTTTTAAAGTTCTATTTATTTTATTTTGCGTTATTTTATAATGCTTTAGTCTTCTGTAATTATTCGTTAATAATTTAAATAAGTACCTACTCAAGCAAGCTTTTACGATTATTTTTTTTGCAAAGTTTAACCTATTGCTTCTTTTATTTCATCAATAATTTTTTTCTCTACCCATAGATAATCAAAGAATATCTTGGTGCATCATTGATCTTGTTCTCTAAACATCTACATTTGTAAACAAAGAGCTTCTCTGAGAGTGAAGGAGACATAATTGAATGATCAAGCGAGCTTACCTGAAGCGAAGCTCGATCTTAATTATGTCTCCTTCACCGAAGAGAAGCAAGGTCCCTCCCTTCCCTAGAAAAGTTCCCCTGAAGATCAATGTTGCTGTAACACTACTCTGAAGATAATGAGTCTGGCGAGAGGTGAGACAGTACATGGAAGTGTTTTGCTTTCTCTGTCTACCTCTAAACATTGTGCGAATGCTGGGTCGTATCTGCATATACTACATTTGTAAACAAAGAGCTTCTCTTCGGTGAAGGAGACATAATTAAGATCGAGCTTCGCTTCAGGTAAGCTCGCTTGATCATTCAATTAACGTTTTATACAAAATATAAAATTTGTTTCTTGCACTACAGTCAGCCAGCCTTACAAAAATATTACTTAATTCATAACTACAACAAACATAGCCAAGTTGCATACTATAATAGTACATACAGAACTTGTAGGTAGGTACCTACTTTATATTGCAACCTCGTTCTAATTTAGATACATACATAAATATTGAAACATTGTGAGATTGTGTTAACCATACCTATATTATATACTGAAATCTAATTATCTATTATTGCTTTCATTTCACATTTTCCTATGGTCCATGTTTTTTTTAGAATGAATGTACCTAGATATTCATTTTTAATTTACCTATCAAAGAAATGATGACTGATTTGACTAAGGATCATTTATTATTATAGGGTAAATGACCCATAGAAGGTTACGTAAGATCACGACCAACAATATTAACATCGTTACACGATAATCAATTTTATAACATTTTTGTTATTTACAATGCTGATAAATTATTTATGTAGGTACACATTCCTTGTATTTCGTACAAAATGCCATGGTATATACCGACACTGTCTATTTTTGTTATGTTGCGATTTTGCGCCAAACTTATTTGTTTTATCAAATAATTTATAAATTCTACACATTTTAAAATATCATATTGCATACAACAACTAGCGTTTCAATCACCATAGGCTTAGTATGTTTTGAAGATTTTGTACTACTGAGTTTAGTGTGTGTAAACACACAGGCCCATCTAAATACCATTCCCTACAAGTGCGTTTACGCTAAGCAACGGTGTATAAATGCTTCGATCAATGAGAATTATTGAACGAAGTGTAAATGCGTTTATACACTTGTAAAGACTTCTGATAGATCCATGTGACTAGCATTCTATACAAGTGCATTCCATTCATTTATAAGGTGTTACCAAATTAGCCTTTAAATTCATTATTTATGTTAAGTGTATTTTATGTTAAGTGTATTTTATGTTATGTTGTTTTACTTCTTGTGTTTTTATTTTATTTTATGGACTTAAGTACCTATGTCACTCTGGTCTGAAATAAAGGTATTGAATTGAATTATAATGGAGAAGTAGCAAAAATCGATTTTGAGGTAATACAGTTTGTTGGAAGCACCGTTTTACAATATTGAGCCAGTGAAGTTCGCTAATCGTAAGTTCAACCTGACTATCAATAAATTATTTAACAACTCTTTGATACTTAATAAGGCCCTTAATCTTATCAATGTTTAAGCTTGACTTGAGACTCGAAACTATACTCAAAAATATACGTTATTGAAAATAATACGTTTAGAGGACGAAAAATACTTGAGTCTTGTTAACTGATTCGACAGACTATAGCCAAAAGCCAAAGGTCCTATTTACTGGACGCTTAATAATAAGATGGAGAAAGTATGCCCATACAACACCAACTTAGGTGTTGGGTGGATACAATACAATGCAACATACATATCCATTCAAGCCAAAGCAATTTATAAAATACTAGAATCGACATTAAAAGTAAGTACATACAAATTGTAAACATAAAACACACATACCTATGACAGTAGCTAACAGGGACAATAATATAAAATATTAGGTTAAAAATTGGTATAAATATTTCAGCTAAAAAAATCATTTAAATCACCTAGCAAATTGTAAATAATGTAGGCTTTAAAAACGATTAAATCATTCAATCGAATAAGTATTCAGGCTTCCCTTAAACTACTATATTACTAGAAAAAATTGTGTGTTATTTTGTTTAATTCTGTGATGTAACAAAAAACTTATACCATTTGCACTAATTTTGGAAAACTCGTTACGCTCATATCAAACTTGGAGAGCACAGGCCAGTCTTGGAAAAAGTATTGACACTTGAGGGCATGAGTTTAGTGCCGCGCGATCCATCGTAGACAGCCGAATTTCAAGGAATTTAAACAACGGCATCTAGCGTATTCTTCTCAGAGAAAAGAAAGAAGCTTCTCAAAGAAAAGAAAGAATGCGAATAATAAATAATAATTATAATAAAAATAATAAGAATTTATGAGCAATATAATAATTATATAATATTGAATTTCCTTGAAATGCTGTGTCTATCGGTGTCATCTACGATCGATCGCGGTCGGCACCGGAATTCGCGATAGGCCCTCAGACCCTGGAGTCCCGCAAGCTTAGGTACCAACCCTTGGGACCAACATAAATAAACACAACTGTTGTGAAACATTGTGAAACAACAAATAAAAATCCGTGTTTTATCTACAAAATCATAACTAAATGTTGGCATCAGGTTTAAGCTTGCGAGGCCCGAAGTTAAGATGATAATGAATCTCAAGGAGCCGTCTTCACTCACACATCGGAGATGTAACAATCCAAACCGAATTGAATAACTTAACTTTCTTTATCACACGGGGAGTTTTCAAAGTTTAGAGCAAAAGGTATAGATAAAATTGAATTTAAGGATCGTATTTCAGATATTATTTTGAATAAGAACTGGAAAAAAATATGCTTTGTTCAATTGTAGCTAAATAAGAAACATAAAAATCCATCTTCGTTCTACAAAATGTAACAAGATGTGTGTGAGAAAATGTACTGATTGACAAGAAGGTAAATCTTGGAGTCTTGGAGTATAGTTTCGTAATACGACCCTTAAGTTTACTCAAAACAACGACTTACGTTAATTATATAACCAATTCTATTCTCTAAAAACTTCATGATACAAATTTAAATCAAATACAGATAAATAAACCTAATTGTTTAACATAATTTTACCTTCCACGAACTAATGATTACATTCAGAGACAAAACTAAGCTTGAAGTGATAGCTGATTTACACAGGGTCAGTAACTGACTACAAATTCGAGGCAAGTCAGTGCTGACCCGAAAAAAACCCTGTGTAAACTAATTTGAAGTCAGTACAGTGGCTTGAAGTCAGCGCTGACTTGAATATTCGGACACGAATATTTTAAAGTCAGTTGGCGCCCCCCGCCACCCGCGCACCCCCGCGCTAGCCAAATAAACCCCGTGTAAACAGACAAGTCAGTGCGTGGTTAGTCACTGCCGCTGCGTTGTAGAGTGACCACGTTTTTTTCGCTCTACTCTCTTTTTTTTCATCTCTCATGAATGTATCATGTCGTTGAATAGAGCTCGATATCATTGACAGCAATTCGTCAAAATTCTGTGGTGGCATCCTCAAAGCCAGTTTGTACTCCGCAGGATCTTCAAATCGCAATTGCTTCAGCAACAAAGCAGAGCCGCCAGTTTCGTTTCTATCGTCAATCCATTTTCTTAACCATTGTCGTTTATTTTTAGTTATCTCATTTTCTATACCATTTCTATTAACTCATTCAACAGCAAAATTGATAAATTTTTCAACAAATAATTAAATCATCGTTTCAGTTGTTTTCGCGAATTCATTTTTCCCACTGACTTCACACACGTGTGCTCACCGTGAGAAACGCACCACTACTACTTACTTCATGTAAACAGTTAAAGTCAGTCGCGGCGCCGACATTGGTGCTGCGACTGACTTGTCTACTGACCCTGTGTAAATCAACCTTGAAGCAAAGGTCATACGAAAACGTTCAAAATGCGTCTGCAATGTACGAAAATGCACGGTGGCGTTTAGGGCGCCCACACAAAACTGCAATGTGAATAAATTTCATGCGATGCGCAGATATTTGCGCTCTCTCTCGATATTTGTGACGCGGTGCAAACTCGCACGAATTCACAGTTGTGTGGGCGCCCTTAGAGCTTTGTAGGTGATGACGTCACGCACCGATGAGAACGTACCAAATAATTGCTCACCAAATTACTGCGCTGACTTTTTTATATATTATAGCACATCGCAGTCGTACACACGCCACTGGGTACGCAGGTTGAATGGGTCAGTGTGCCCTTAGCTTTACGCTTTCATCAAGTAAAATTACCTAACGGATGAAATGACAACGCTCTGAATGTGAACTTATTATTAAAACTTGAGACATTTCGCGAAAAGAGCGACTTTCGCTTGATGCTTGTCGCCGTTGAAACGACGAAGCTCCACAATCGCCTGGAAATTATAAACGTACCGTCAGCAACTAGATATAAAACACTAGTTTTATTTAATAACTGGAGCGTCCTAATCTTCATTTCAATTATTTCACTGACTTAAATCAAATCATAACGATCTTTATTCAGTACTTACACAAAGATCACTAATAGGTGAATCTACCGCCAGTTCATCGCGACCAAAGCCTAGAAGAACTAGCCTCAAAGTTCAGTTGTGAAATCTCTGCCTCGGGTCAGTTGTACGATATTAAATCATAAGATATTTTTTTTTTAAACAGTTTGCCAATCCTCCATAAAATTATAACAAAACAATGGCGTTCTTAATGTAAAGACCGAAGAAGTGTAACTTCTAGCGGTCACCAATCGAATAAGACAACTGATTCATCAACTTCCTGCCCTTATCGCAAGCTAAGTGGGGTCGGCACGCCAGGATTTCTTCTTCTACTCTCTTCTATCATACGTCATCACCGTGCTCACTTCTTTCTTATCCATGTCATCCTTCACACAATCTTCCTTTCTGTTTAAGACTACCAAAAATATCGAGGAATCAAGGTGCATTGGCCTCAATGTCTAGACGCGAAATGCATCATGTGATGGCCGTTAGGACGTCGAACCCACATTCCAAAATGTAGCCAGCTGTGACAAATAAATCAAAAAGGTCACTTTTCTTAAAACATAAAACGATTTACCCAGTTTTTTTTACGTATATTTATGAACGTTTGCTCTGTGCCAAAAATCGAGTTCAGAATTGCTGTTCTTTTCAGTGTTTTAGCCATGACAATATAAAAATAAATGGAAAACACACGTCACCACATATCCATCTCAATATTCTTAACTCTGCTATATGCACTCTCACTTCATCCGTTACATTGGTGGCCGAACACTCAGATCCATATAAAACGACAGGCCTTATAATTATTTTTACCTCTTACAATTTATTATAAAAAGAGCACCGGTGGTCTAGTGGGAGTGACCCCGCCTTCCGATCGTAGGGTCGCAGGTTCGAATCCGGGCATGCTCCAATGGATAATTCTATCGAAAAAATTATGGGCACAATGCCAGTGCTCTTAAAGGGTGAAGGAAAACATCGTGAGGAAACCAGTTAGCATCTAACAGCGGCGATGGGCTTGCAACCTGTCACGTATGGAATACTAACTACTGCAAAATGTGGGTATGTGCCAAATGTAATGTTTGGACGTACCTCTGACTACCTTAGACATCCTCCAAGAATCTTGAGTTAGTACTTGGTACTGAGAGATCTGAAGGGATATCTACCGTGCCTGGTGATCAAAGTCGAGAAGCTGTTTCAGTATAATTTATTAATAACCTGTTCTCTGGTAAAGCCAAGGCTGACAATCTCCTCGACCTCTCGTTCTCCGAATAGGTCTGACGGCAACAGAATCAAGCTGGTGTCTGGAATACGAAAAACACGCAATACTATACAGTCACAGACTGAAACTACGAGGTTTTTAAGAGCTCAGATAAATCCTACTAATATTTAACGCGAAAGTTAAGTTTAAGTTAAGTATGGATCGATGGATGTTTGTTACTCTTTCACGCCGGAACGACTGAACGGATCTGGATGAAACTTGGCAGAGAGATAGATTATAGTCTGGAATAGCACATAGGCTACTTTTTATCCTGTAGGAATACCGGGATTTAAATTTGCGCGGGCGAAAACACAACCAACTAGTAAATAATAATAGTTAATAATTTGAGAGCACTGGTGGTCTCAAGTGGTAGTCGTAGCAGCCACGCCTCCCGATCTAATACAGCGTTCACACTTAGCTCAAATGCATTGCAGCGACATGGGCAATGCGCGAAAGGCAACGTGTGCGGTAACACGAGAGAGAGCGAGAGAGAGAGAGAAAGCGTTGACGTTCGCGTTGCCACTGACATGAGCTGAGTGTAAACGCAGCAGGACTTTTCTGTTCTGTATGTGTGAAGTGAAATACTCTCAAACGGTGAAGGAAAGTCGCTAGGAAACTGGCATGTCTTAGATTAGAAGCTGATAAGTTGAGAACAATCTTAACTACGTTCATTACACACTCTTGTTAGGGTTACGCTAACTTTTGTACATGACCTCTATTTCTGTATTTTTCCTGTGTTTTATTGAGTGCAATAAAGAATTCATAATTAGTTCTGTGTAGGGATAGATCTAACGTAGCGCAGAAAGCAGAGCTACAACCAACTGCTGTGAGTGTAATGTCGGCTAAAAAAGGGTAACGAGCTGGAAATGAGCTAGTGACCTGACCGGAGCGGAGTAACAATAGTTGTGCACTTCGCAATAGTTTCAGAATATTAGAAATAAGCTTTGATCTCTTTTGTAACTCTTTGTACTCTTTTGCTCCACTCCGTCCGAAAATTGGCAGTGAAAGTAATAAAGAAAGAAACCTTTTTTATTTGACCCCAGCTAAGACTTGTGAAGTGGAAGCACTTCTATGAAAA
Source organism: Plemyria rubiginata (assembly GCA_963576535.1). Classification (NCBI taxonomy): domain Eukaryota; kingdom Metazoa; phylum Arthropoda; class Insecta; order Lepidoptera; family Geometridae; genus Plemyria; species Plemyria rubiginata. The sequence continues at coordinate 3,559,892 of OY754905.1, forward strand.
TTGCTTGTATACATCAGTTTTTTCACCTGACAACGGACCGTTTTTTTCGCCGGATTCGCCGTGGTGTATGGTTTATAACGAAAGTGTGTACATGCACCGGCGAACATTTTGTCCGGTGTCTCGCTCCGCTCGCAGTAGAAGGTTGACATAAGGGCTGTCAAAAGCTATGAAGGCAGTATTTTCAAGTGAGTTATTTATTTTGTTAGTACTTACTGATCCTTGCTGAAGAATGTACCGGGGTGTCTGCCGGGGTAGTACAGACGGACATCGGCGTCGGCGCTGGCTTGCTGCCTGAAGCGCGGTGCTGCGGAGATTCTGTGCACGCATTTACACAATCAAACATCTTGCCATCATTGCGTAGGGGGACTATATAATCAAAGTGCGTAGGTAGGCTCGATCGAATCGAAGTTGTACTTGCGAACTAGGTGATCGAACAATTTCAGTGTATAACAAAGTACTTTACGTGGAACAAGCAGATGTTTAGTTTTTACGCAACTAACTGTTTGAACAATTTCAGTGAACAACAAAGTAGCATTATAGTAGCGTGGTAACCATTACCAATTGCCTCGTAAGTCAAGCTCTAGGTGAATGTTAATTTGATTGCATATCGATATTTTGGCATAAACGTAGGCATGCCTTACGAATAATGATTGATTATATCGATTATTATAATCGATACGTCATATTATTAGTATCTGCCTGTACAACTTTACCATGGTCAGTAGCGCGAAAACATTAAAAAAAGTAAGACATCGCAGATAACCCGCCCGATTTAAATGGATTATGGTCATATCCGGAAAGTTTGAACAAATGCTGTCAATTCGGACCATGACTGTAAAACTGTACGCAGTTTATGTGAAAATAGTACACATTAAATACTCCAGATTACCTAAGATAAATGTGATAAATAGTGGTCTATGAATACAAACGCCTACTGAAAATTGCTGCAGTGAGAATACTACGAGTATTTGTCTAGAATGTAGTGCCAACAACATTTGAGAGCAATGAATACAGATGGCTGGCATAAACCTTGATATTTTGAAATATTGGAGTTTCAGAATATTAAATAGAAGAGATAATTATAGAATTAGGGGCGCAACTACCCCGCGGTTTCACCCGCGCAGATTTTAATCCCGGTATTCGCACGGGATAAAAAGTAGCCTATGTGCTATTCCAGACGATCTCGCTGCCAAGTTTCATCCAGATCCTTTCAGGCGTTCCGGCGTGAAAGAGTAACAAACATCCATCCATCCATACTTTTGCGTTTATAATAATAATATAAAATATATTTTAATATAGGTCAGACTTTCTTTTTATATTTGCTCTATTGGTTGGTAACGAAATGAGTAGAAACACCTTTTTAATTCATCGTGTTCGTAATGTTGATCGACACAGCTCTTGAACAGTGATGGAAAACATTGTGAGGAAACCAGTTAGTATTCTAACAGCGGCGATGGGCTATTAACTTGTCAGCTATCGATTACCACTACTGGAAAATGTATGTGCCTTTACTGTTTGGACATACCTCCGACTGAAGGGGGTTCCGCTTATACAAAAATATCCTTAAATATATATGTATAAGTAAGTACAAGTCCTCAAAGTATCTTGAAGTCGTATTTGGTACCATGTAGAATATACGGTAGATATATCTAGGTACCAAACACGTCTAGGCCTGGGGACCAGTCATGCAGCTATTTCAGATAATGGTCATCCGAGTTCATTGCTCTCCAGTGTATTCTACTGTAATAACGAGTGCATAGGCAAGAAGAGAAACAGGTATATTAACCCAATTGAAACTTATCTTTACTGCATGCATATGTTCCTGTAGCAATTTGAACTTTCTTTACAGAATGCATACCGTCCCGTAGCAACTATTAACACGGTTTGGCCTATAACAAAACCTGCTAGGAAGGATCGTGAGTAAAAAACAGAATAATTTTCCAATGATCAAGCGCGCTTTCTAGCGGAAATATGCAAGCAACGGTAAATACTTTCACTAGACGTTTAAGGCAGAATAATTGTATTTTTATTTATATTGTATTTAACTCCTATCCGAGTACTAAGCGAACTCACATTTCCATACTCTAGAACTTTAGATTATTTTTTGCAACATAAAGGTAATCAACCTTTTATTTTTTAAATCACCAAAACGAAAATCAAAAGGTAACACTTGGTTTCTTTGATTTGAAGCATGGACGAATAAAGATGATCTTATGATTGAGACGATCTTATGAATAAGACGTTTTAAAATGATCCTAGTGACTTCATTGAATAAACATATTTTGAATTTGAAACTATTCGTCCATGATTTGAGGTTAAAACCACTGACCTCAGTGTAATTTATTGTGTACTAGCTGCGCCCCGCGGTTTCACCCGCGTGATTTTTTGTTTTTATTTAAACCTTCTCTGGACTTCCACAAATAATTCAAGGCCAAAATTAGCTAAATCGGATCAGCCATTCTGAATATTAGTTTTTCGTTGAAAAAGAGTAGACCTAATGGTGATGATGGGACTGGAAGATCATAATGAACCAATGTTTGTTGTTTTGTTCCCAATAAAGTTATATAAAGAATTTAACTATCGTAATCTTAAGCTACTTTGTGCCCACTTTTACGGAGTTTTTATACACTTCACCAAAACATGCCGATATTACCAAATAATGGTTAGAATAGAATTATGTTCGTTATATTGTTATTCAATTATTGTAATTGGTGTGAAACTGTTAGAATTAGATGTGTGAATAAATAATGAAGCAATTTGTGAATCTAATTATCCGGCACATAGATCCACCTAGTTTTATATTTGTTTTAGTTTTGACTTTGAACAGTGCTCCATGCTATCACTCTTAGCTAGATAAAATTTATCAATCAAGCAAAGATATCCAACTACATATCTATAGGTTTGACCCAGTCTTGAATCGATATCTATTCGATCAAAGGCGTAAGTAATTTTACAATTTTTATTGAAAGTACGTTACTATTTCAGTTTAAAACTTTAACTTGCACAACTATGATTTTTCATTGTTTTACTTCTTTTTACCGCGCCCACCTTGCTTAGATTTTGCGACGGCTTCCTTTACCAGTCGTTCCTCTTCGTCTTTCATGGTTTGCGTCACGATCTCATCTTCGGAAGTGCCAGAGAGGCGGGCGCACTCAGGAAGGTCAGACTCGGGTAGGAAGTGGGTCTCAGTGCCAGTTGTACCGATGTGGAGTACGTTTCGCTTCAGGTCTATATTGCACTGAAAACAATGTTTTAATTGAAAAACTCCATCATGTTTTGGGAGCGTTTTGTTTTCAACTTGAGGCAATTATTTAATTTGTCACAAGGTAAATAACTGGCCCTTTATTATAACCTTCCCGTAAGAAAATATTACTTGCAGTCGAACGAAAGTCGACACCAAAAATTACTTTGTGAACCTATAATTATTTAAAGCAATATTGTACTTAGGTATGTTTTTATTAGGCCCTACCCTAATTGTTATGTAGCATGTTTTTATTGTTATTTTTATAGTGATCCCATCTTATCTTCAGCTCCCCCGTCCAACAGTTCCCTTCGATCGCTTTTTAGCGATAAGACCGCCCGTTGTTTATTTGGTTGTAACAATATGTTTCTTTGTAAGGTTTAGTTTATAATTTTCATTCATTTATATATTTACCTTCTTATTCTTATTGGACTTGGTTGTTGAGCGCTCCATTAGCTTATCAGGTCGATAAGTCTGTTACTGGTGCCAATTCTGTTGTTTAATTTTACAGCACTAGAAATATTCCCATCCCTTTCTAAAAGACCGAAACAACAGGGATGGCTATAATTTTAGGATAATTAGATAGCAACAACAGAATCCACACCATTGACTCTTTTCGTTGGCATGAAAGTGACATAAAATACATTACCTGATGCCTTTTGAGCATGTCCAAGCCCAGAAGCATGTCCATAGGCTGCTCCTCAAGTACAGAGAACGAAGTCGTGAGGAAATCCTTTTCGATCCTCATTTGGACCATGTGGATGCGGCCTATGATTCTTTGCACGCCGACACCTTTAGCGATACCTGCCCATCTAGAAGTGACATAAATCTTTACTATAGAATTGAATAAATATTTACTTGCAACACGTTTTTGTATATCCAGTTATTATCATATCTAGAGGTTACGCATTAAACAATAAAGGAGATAGGTACCGAGCTATGTGCTGAAAAATTTTGTCACAATGCGGGTCGACTACAATCCACGCTGGTCTTCGATTAGGACCGAAATCGTAGGTATAATAAATAATACAGGTAAATAAATTAATCGCGGATACTTATTGCGAAGGTATGAAATATATAACTAGTGGTTATTTTCATACGAGTTGACTATGAAACAAACATAAGACCCACCTGATTCTAAGTAGTATCTAATAACCAGCACTTATATCAAAACAATACCTCGCAGGTCACGCACGATAGAAACGTGCCCTACGATGCACCTATGTGCCTGTAATTTCACTGGTAACCACTTCAAGGGTGTGAAGTAATGTGATGTAAATCTCAAATATTTTTAGGCTATACAATTAATAAATAAATAAATATTGGTGGACTTTCCACACAGCACTATCTAGCCCCAAACTAAGCTTATGCTTGTGATATGGGAACCAGATAGCTGATATACTACTTATATAATTTTTTTTTTGTAAATACATACTTATAATATTATATAACACCCAGACAGAGAACAAACATCTGTGTTCATCACACAAACGTTTGTTCACGGTGGGAATCGAACCCACGACCTACGGCGCAGAAGGCAGAGCTACTACCAACTGAGCTACGTAGGCTGTCTATCTAAATATATATAACTCAAAGGTGACTGACTGACTGACTGACTGACTGACATAGTGATCTATCAACGCACAGCCCAAACCACTGGACGGATCGGGCTGAAGTTTTGCATGCAGGTAGATGATATGACGTAGGCATCCGCTAAGAAAGGATTTTGATCAATTCTACCCCCAAGCGGATGAAATAGGGGATGAAAGTTTGTATAAAATTTTGTCAATTTTTAACCGATCGGGCTGACTTTGCATGCATAAAACTACTATGACTTAGGCATCCCCTAAGAAAGGATTTTGATAAATTCCACCCCTAAGGGGATAAAAGAAAGTTTGTATAAATCTTCTTAGATTTTCGACTGATTGAACTGAAATTAAAGATTGGAGCTACTATGATGAAGACGTCCGCTTCAATAGGATTTTCATAAATTCAACCCTCCAATTTTTTGCACACGCTTAACAAAAGTAAAGCCGCAAAAACTATGCCTAATTAATAATAATACTTCTAAACGCGAGCGAAGCCGCGGGCAAAAGCTAGTCTAAATATAAATCTAATCTAAATCTAAGTTTTCTAATTTTTCTAATCTAAATATCTAAATATATATAACTCAAAGGTGACTGACTGACTGACTGACTGACTGACATAGTGATCTATCAACGCACAGCCCAAACCACTGGACGGATCGGGCTGAAATTTTGCAAGCAGGTAGATGATATGACGTAGGCATCCGCTAAAAAAGGATTTTGATCGATTCCACCCCCAAGGGGATGAAATAGGGGATGAAAGTTTGTATGAAATTTTGTCAATTTTAAACCGATCGGGCTGACTTTGCATGCATAAAGCTACTATGACGTAGGCTTAAGGATTTTGATAAATTCCACCCCTAAGGGGATAAAATAGGGGATGAAAGTTTTTATAAATCTTCTATCTATCTTCTATCTAAATCTAAATATAAATCTAATCTAAATCTAAGTTTTCTAATTTTTCTAATCTAAATATATATAACTCAAAGGTGACTGACTGACTGATTGACTGACTGACATAGTGATCTATCAACGCACAGCCCAAACCACTGGACAGATCGGGCTGAAATTTTGCATGCAGGTAGATGATATGACGTAGGCATCCGCTAAGAAAGGATTTTGATCGATTCCACCCCCAAGGGGATGAAATAGGGGATGAAAGTTTGTATGAAATTTTGTCAATTTTAAACCGATCGGGCTGACTTTGCATGCATAAAGCTACTATGACGTAGGCTTAAGGATTTTGATAAATTCCACCCCTAAGGGGATAAAATAGGGGATGAAAGTTTGTATAAATCTTCTATCTATCTTCTATCTAAATCTAAATATATATAACTCAAAGGTGACTGACTGACTGACTGACTGACTGACATAGTGATCTATCAACGCACAGCCCAAACCACTGGACGGATCGGGCTGAAATTTTGCATGCAGGTAGATGATATGACGTAGGCATCCGCTAAGAAAGGATTTTGATCAATTCTACCCCCAAGCGGATGAAATAGGGGATGAAAGTTTGTATAAAATTTTGTCAATTTTTAACCGATCGGGCTGACTTTGCATGCATAAAACTACTATGACTTAGGCATCCCCTAAGAAAGGATTTTGATAAATTCCACCCCTAAGGGGATAAAAGAAAGTTTGTATAAATCTTCTTAGATTTTCGACTGATTGAACTGAAATTAAAGATTGGAGCTACTATGATGAAGACGTCCGCTTCAATAGGATTTTCATAAATTCAACCCTCCAATTTTTTGCACACGCTTAACAAAAGTAAAGCCGCAAAAACTATGCCTAATTAATAATAATACTTCTAAACGCGAGCGAAGCCGCGGGCAAAAGCTAGTTATATATATATAATTAGGCAAAGCTATATTAAAATTAGTGCAGTTCTACTAAAGACCACTGATTAACGTACCTTGAATCAACAAGCCTCATTATGTTGCACCGTTCAGCACATGCAGCTGACATGATTGTAGTTTGGGCACCGGAATCAATGAAGGCTTTCACCGGAAATCTGAAAAATTCCATTCCACAAACAAACTACAAAGTAGGAAACAACTACCCTTTTGAAAATAAAAAATATTATTATTATTACATTGTGTCACAAAAACATATATGGAACTAATAATATTGGCTAAGACAAGAAAATCTGTCGACACACAGATATGTGCTATTATGGTGTTTAATGCACTACTATAATGCTGATCTACTGTGATTCCGGTGCTACACATGGGATAAACTTGACAAATGTAGTACAGATCTTAATAATGACCTAAATTTAAAAAAGAGTGCACTAGAATAATCTCTAGGTTCAGGTTTTTGTGATGAAAGTACTGGTATGAAGGAGCCACATCATGTAACAATATGTACCCGTTGACATGGCAATTGATGTATAACATGACAACTGTTCCAAAAGTTTCAGGGTTGTACTCCATAGCCGCTTCCATGTTGGCCTCTATATTCTTTTGCCTGATTTCTTCAGCTATCATCCTTTGTGCTTCCGTGTCAAAAGGATCGGAGTTCATCATTCTGAAAATAAATGATTGTGAATAGGTAATTCTAAGTGCAATAAAAATACATATTTTTTTCTAGTAAATTGGTTTTCTTCTTTTGTTCCTTTGATCTCTTTTAAAGTGATATAGGTAGGTACTCTAAAATACAGTTTTATTACATGATTGAAAGAAAACCATGATACTGGAATTATTCCTTAGCAAGTGAAATAAAAAAAAAATCTTAATTTTTGTGCATGACCTAACATTTATAACATTTAGGTAGGTATATCACCTTATTCTTTGTTGTTGGCGTTCAGTCCTTGCTAGTATTTGCTCTCGCAATACTGAAGCAAATGTATCTGTAATGACAATAATACATGTACTATAAATGCTTTCTTATAATATTAGACAGCAGAATAAGTAGTATTCTAAAATACCACCATACCTAGGTTCCCACTAAGAAGAGCATCAGCCAATCTAGGGTTATTTTGCTTGAGTAAAGCTAGCTGATCAGGATTGGCCAGGAACATCTCTCTGATGATGCGTGGATCCTCCTCCACGGGAGGTGCTCGAGCTGCCATGGAATTACTGGCCCCAGGAACTTGAATATTGCTGAAATCGAGGTTCGCTAAGCCAGTTGGCAAAGCTGCAAGGTAGATTTTTTTATTTTAATACGAATTTTGTTGACTAATTTTTAATAATTCTACAAATTGATTGATTAGTCATTTCTAGGTCTGTTAATCACATTTTGAAAGCAGGTTGTAATCAGCCAGTTCATAACTCTATTGTGTGTGACGCGTAATGTCACGCTATGACATGACATTGCACTTTCAAACCCAATCTTATCAGCGACGAACGGTTAATCCCTATCTTTTGATATAACTTTGACATGATTTCAAGAAAAACTGTCTTAGTAATGGATGTTTGAAATATTGATTTAGTGTCGATCTTTCAAACATCCATTACTAAGAGAGTACTTTTTATAACAATGTACTCTGTGTTTCAAACAAAGCAGTGGTTCAAAGAGTAGGTACATAACATTATCTAGCAGTGGTTTCGTACCTTGGCTCGAGTCGTTGACGCTGAGGTTTGGAGCGGCTTGCATCATGTGTACCAGCACCACAACGTCTCCGTCGTGTACCCCGTGCTCTTTTAGGGTCTTCTTATCATCTAACAGCGGCGTGCCATTGAAGTTTAAAGTAATATCCTTCGCAGGGAATCCGGACTCAATTTCACAGAACGCCTTGAAATTCTCCAGCTCCAGATCCTCGGACACATCCAAGACGAATATTTCATCGTTAAGCGTAGTCACAGTGACTTTCATTGTGATATTTGACGATAAAAACCTAGAACAACTGTGTAGTGTACGCGGGGACAGGTTGTTTTATTTGTTTTAAATTTTGGGAATGACTTTACAGAACATTGTACCTACTTACACGCGCGCACTAAGTTTATTAAACGGGCAAAGCCAGCCACCTGAATGACGACCACAATAAACACGATCGACGACGTACCTACAATACAAGTAAAACTTTTGGAACAGTTCCCAATTAGTACCCAGATTCTATAGGAATTTTGCCTGGTGTGAGTGAGTGATGCGTTGGATTGTACATTAGCCCCGCGTTCCGAAATACGCCATGTACGCCATAATCGATTTGAGCGCTCACAAACCCGTACCGAATTAGCGTGAGCGCGATAACGATGACCCATGAAACGTCATAGATGACGTCATGACATGCGCCATCTTGCGATTACGCCGACCATGCCATATTCTAATATCACTGTGAGCGTTGTCAAAAATGTTTTCAGTCGCATTACAGTCGTTACAGGGTATAATAATATGTTCTGCGATCATAAAATAACAAATCCAGAAAATATCCAAGCAGTCCCAGTTTGTTACACAAGGTTTGAGGTTATGATTCCTAGGATGTTTCTGTGAGCGCGCTTATGAGCGTTCCAAATTGTTGACAGCTCTGAGCTGTTATAATTCGCAATATCTAATTCGGAACGCCTGTGAGGTGATGTGAGCGCTGTGATCGATTATAGCCATTTCGGAATGCGGCCTAGTTATTATATGCAGGCTAGACTAGAGGAGATAGGGTAGTATAGGTAGGTACCTACACGTAAGATAGTACACACACACGGATGCATGCATGACAGAATTGATTGACAGACATCCAAGTGCATGACATAAAATGACATTTTTAATCACCTAAGGGCAGGCTAAAGTCCTAAGTTCATTCTACCTATCTCGTTCTCTGATGCATGTCGCGTCGATGGCCGGATCAAAGAGAATGTAAAACTACGAGATGGGCCGGATGTTTACCTACGTTTTTATCGTTTATTCGTAATAGTCGTAGTTAAACGCACGTTAATCACGTTATCACTACATAGTATAAAACCAAGTCGCTTTCTCTGTCCCTATATCCCTGTCCATATGTATGCGCAACGGATTTTGATGCTGTTATTTTAATAGATAGAGTGAATCAAGAGGAAGGTTTATATGTACTATACATGCATGATATGTGCACCCGTGCGAAGCAGGGGCGCGCGGGCGGGTCGCTAGTAGCTAGATAAATTTAAATCATTTTTTGTAAACACTTTTGCATAGCGAATAAAAGTTCGACGGCTTCATTTGAGAATGCAAAGGTACCTACCTACCTGCCTGCATACCTACTACACTGTAGGTAAAATTTTGACATAATTTACCTCTAAACCTACCTACATACATGGAAAACGAATTAAATAAATAAAATAAATAACCATCATCATCATCAACAGCCCACAGAAGTCCACTGCTGGACATAGGCCTCCCCTATCCGCTTCCAGGAAGAACGATTCTGAGCCCTTTCCATCCACCGACTACCCGCGATCCTAACAATGTCGTCCGTCCATCGGGTAGGAGGGCGTCCCACACTTCGCTTTCCTGTTCGTGGTCGCCATTCAAGAACCTTTATTCCCCATCGGTTGTCAGTTCTTCGAGCTATATGACCTGCCCATTGCCACTTCAACTTGCTGATCTTGAGAGCTATGTCGGCTACCTTGGTTCTCGTACGGATTTCCTCATTTCTGATTATATCTCGTAGTGAAACTCCTAGCATAGCCCTCTCCATAGCTCGTTGTGCGACTTTGAGCTTGGTGATGAGGCCAATAGTAAGCGACCACGTCTCAGTTCCATATGTCATCACTATCACACAGTAGTGACACACATTGGTTGAAGACTTTCGTCTTGAGGCTCTGCGGTATGTGTGACGAGAAGATGTGGCGTAATTTCCCGAACGCTGCCCATCCGAGTTGGATTCGTCGGCTGACCTCTTTATCGAAGTTGGACCTACCTAGTTGGATCATCTGACCCAGATACACGTAGTGGTCAACAACTTCGATGATATCGCTCCCAACATGTACCGGCACGGGTGCGACATGAGCATTAGACATGATTTTCGTCTTGCTCATGTTCATCTTAAGACCCACCTGTTGGGAGACAATATCAAGAGAGTAGTTACTAATCGTCTCGCTCGTAGGTTTGACGACTTCCAGCCTCCCGAACAAGCCGGGTTCCGAAAAGGCTTTAGCACGATAGACCACATTCACACGCTTCGGCAGGTTATACAGAAAACCGAAGAGTATAACCAGCCGCTATGTTTAGCGTTTGTGGACTACGACAAAGCCTTTGATTCAGTCGAAACCTGGGCAGTCCTACGGTCACTCCAGCGATGTCAAATTGACTATCGGTATATCGAAGTGTTGAAGTGTTTGTACAGCAAAGCCTATCCAACTGTATAAAGGGGTGAGACAGGGAGATGTAATATCTCCGAAACTGTTCACCTCGGCATTGGAGGATGTTTTCAAGTTGCTGTCCTGGAATAGACATGGCATCAACGTCAATGGCGAATACATCACTCACCTTCGATTTGCCGACGATATAGTCATAATGGCAGAATCGCTGGAAGATCTAGGCACAATGCTCAGAGGCCTTGAAATAAATAATAATGCTGGACAATCCACACAGCATCATCTAGCCCCAAAGTAAGCTAGGTACTCAAAGCTTGTGTTATGAGTACTGATGTATTTAATACATTGTATACTTACATAGATAGATATTTTTTATCATACATAAACACCCAGACCCACGGAACAAATTTCTGCAGATCGTACACAAATTTGTTCCGAGGCGGGAATCGAACCCGCAACCTCTTACGTCGCAGGCGGACTCTCGATCGCTGCGCCACTGAGGTCGTCAATCAATTACCTATTAAATAAAGAAATACCTATATTCATAATATATATGTTTTCCTTAGATTATTTTTGTGGATTACCTTTGGAGTATAAAATAGGTACCTACAGGAAAGCTATGTTACTAGCTTCATACGTTGTATGTAGTTTGTTTTGTTTAATTTGAACCAAAAAGTATGTTATTAATTACTAGGTAGGTACCCTACCCTAAGGAAGGTACCTACTAAAATTAATCAATTAATACATAATTTGTTTATATTTTATTATTAACCATTATAAAATTCAATTGTATAAATCTTTGTACATCTAATAACTACTAATAACTGTCATAAACATTGTTCATCAAATATATTTACTTTTCATGAATAGAAGCAGTCTATATTCCGAGTACCATTCATCCAAACTATCTAGTTTAACTATCAGTAGGAGGTAGATACATGGAAGACATATAATTTTTTTAAGGCATAGTAAGAATGTGTGCCAAAGTTATTAATGGAAACACAATGCCACACATAAATAACTTTGTAAAGCAACTATAAAAAATCGGATAATAGTCAGGGAACTATCAAGAGCTATCTGATCTGATGCATTCAATCTGAACTACCTATGTAAGAACTGTGTAAATCATTATTATTATATGCAAAAACCTATGTGATATTTCAGATATTTGGCGAACTATGTTTTATTTACAATGGTAATTACACTGGACTTTCAGGGTTGCATCCTAAGAGATCCGTCGAGTCGGATAGTCTCTCCGTTAAGCATTCGGTTTTGGATGATGCTCTGCACTAGTTGCGCAAACTCTTTGGGGTCACCAAGCCGGGACGGGAATGGTACAGTTGCTTCAAGACTCTTTATGGCCGGCTCTGGTAGTTGTTCCATCATTGGTGTCCGGAACAACCCTGAAAGTAAATAAGTTCGTATGAGATCGGTACCCCGAGTCTTAGTCTTGTTTTTCGTAACGTCGGTCGGTCGCGTCATGCCTGTTTTGTATGGAGACTCGATAAATGCCTTTATTGGGCATGCTGTGAACTCGTTACAAGGATTATTATTTACATTATATTTTATATCTATGATATCAAAGCTTTTTTAAATCATCTAAAACACTGTACATATTGCTTCCTAAGTCACGCACTATTGGAACGGGTCCAACAATGCACTTCCTTGCGTCCATCAACTTGAGGCATATAGATGTTCAGCCTCATGCGCCTGTATCAGTCTTCACATCGTTGCTGCTAGGCGGGCAGAAAAGGCGTGGTGGTAGTAGTTCGCCGGACGAGCCCTTCACAAAAAGCTCTACTATTCTTAACATACTTACCAGGAGCGATTGTGACGACTCGTATGCCTTGCTTGGCGAGGTCCCGAGCAATAGGAAGCGTCATACCCACGACGCCTGCCTTTGACGCCGAGTATGCAGCTTGTCCTATCTGTAGGCAATAAACCATTTAATTGATTGAGTGAGCGAAGCGAACGAAAATCTTACAAACAACTTGGGCGATTTGGCATTTTATGTGTGTATGTTTGTCCTACGATAACTTGAGAACCGTTTGTACGATCTGCATGATATTTGGTAAGTCGATAGCTTGTACTTGAGAAATTTACTGGTAAGTATATGAGTAAAATCGGATAAGGGGTTACTAAAATATGGGGGTTTTATGGGGACGAAAATTAAAAAAGTTACACAAATAAATAGTTATATGTCATATAAAAGGGCTTGGTTTCATTCCAAAACCATTTTATTTTTTTTTCTAGGTAGACCAGTTTTTGAGATACAACAAAAAAGTTAAATTAAGATAACCAACGACCCAAGAGCTCTTATTTCTAAGAGTTTCGTTGGCATCAAGGTTTTTCTACTGGTCGGTCAGTTCCTTTGCTTTTTCATATATTTTTTTCAGAAAATAAATTATTAAGGTACTTGGTTCTCATTAAATGGTGATAGCGACCTGTTCTGATGATGGAGCCAAGGTCTGTTCAACGGAACTCTTCAATAAATAGGCCAATTCAGTTGAAACTTGGTTACCATACGTAGGTGGCAGCCAGAGAGTCCAAACACGAAGTTTAGACTTGCCTCTGACTACTACTTACTTATATGTAATGTAGATTCAATTTGGTTACTGTGCAGTGTGCATCAATTAGATTAAAATAGACAATAAGAATAACTGTGAATCTTAGTATTAATAAATAAATAAATATTTTCGGAGCGTTCGCGTCGCGTCACGAAATCTCAGTTCGGGGTGAACTACTAGTAAGTAGACAATAGACGAGACATTTTATTAGCTAAAAAAATACACCTAAACAGATAGATACAGAGTACGTTAAGAGGTCGCGTCATCTAAAAAGAACGCTGGATAATCGTGAAGGCAATGTTTGCGAATACAAACACTCGCGCCATCACACCCCCTCCACCTCCATCCGGCTCTCTTTTTACTTGACGCGAACTATAGTAGTAGAAGCAGCTCTCATTTTTGAGTGATATGTTAGTGGCTTTATTTTGTCATGCCCATAGTCTGGACGGAATTATAATGAAGGATGTATAAATAAATATCGTTTGAAACCAGAAGTAGCACATAGACCCGAAATATTAGCGGAAGCAAATAAACAAATACCTATATAATGGTTTTATTGACCGAGCGAGCGAAGCGAGCGTAGCGTCTCAGTTTCCACATTGGCCAAAAATGCGTTTGTCCGGATGTCTGTCTGTCTGTCTGTTCTCCTCTACAGGTTTCATTTTTCAACCGATCTGGACGAAACTTGGTACACAGGTTATATGATTTATTAGAATTTTTTGTTGTCGGGGATTTTTGATTGGAGGGGTACTTCCCCCAAAAAAAGGCCAAAAAGGGGGCTATTTGATATACTGGATATCTCCACCAAATGAGATCCGATTTCGATTATTCTTTTTTTATTTGAAAGGTAGTAACTATAAGTTGGTCTCATAAAAGTTTGGCGAAGATCTGATAATGATCTCCAGCATGATGAACAGGATAGCTCATCAAACAATCGATGGTTTTCAATCAAATTTGAGAGAAACACAAAGGACCTCATTCTACACAAGATGATGCAAAAAAAATCAAAAAAATCACAAAACGGAAAATGCACTTGCACATTACATTCCTCAAATAGCTCACTTTTAGTATGCTCGCGAGGTCTAACAGCTCCCAGAGCCACTAGTTTAATTTTGTATATTTAAAGCTAAAAATAAGAAAATTTATAGCTACACTCCCCTTACTATTGACTCAATTAGCATTCAAGAAGCAACTAACGAAAAATACTTAGGTCTAGTACTAGACGGAGGCCTCACGTGGAATTTTCAATTAAAAAAAGGTTATTAAGTAAATATAATTACAATGAATACAAGCATTTACAAAATATACATTGAACAGTTGAGTTATCACCATATCAGAGTTCGAAGTTCAGTTTCAATCATTAGATAAGATGATAAAATGATTGATTGTACTATTATTTTGAATAATAAAATATTGATGTAGATATTTACACGAATGCCGCAGATGACCTTGGTTTGATAATATAAAAAAAGGATATAAAAGTTAGCGAGCTCTTATTGTAATGCTTCAATTAGGCCGCATTCCGAATTGGCTATAATCGCTCACAGCTCACCTGACAGCGCTCACGGTGCTAATAGATTACGTCATAAATACTGTTCGAATACAAATAATACAATAATTTAAGGGAAATGTGCTTGAGTCAGAAATCATTTTGGTATTAGGTAAACGTAAGACCAAACATACTAATACCAAAATGATTTCTGATTCGGGCATGTTTCCCTTATATTATTGTATTATTTGTGTTCGAACAGTATTTATGCGTGTCACTTTAGAGTTATTCTTTCAAACAACCTCCCCGAAATGATATATGTAATAGCCAATCGCACCTCGAAATTGTGAGCCGCTGTCGCCGGAGCCTTAATAAGACTAACATTAGTTTTTAAGTTTTTATTTGTGTGTGTACTAACAAATTGGACTTGGATGGTCTGAGAATAAATGATTTGATTTGATTTGATTAAGACATGGTCGGCATAATCGCAAGATGGCACATGTCATGACGTTTCATGGGACATCGTTATCGCGCTCACGCTAATTCGGCACGGGTTTGAGCACGCTCAAATCGATTATGGCGCAATTCGGACGCGGCCTTAGTTCAGGACTCAGCTCAGGAGGCGCTAGGGGAGGGGTTTTTAATTTCCTTGGAAATAGTGCCGTTGTTTAATTTCCTTGAAATTCGGTGTAGATTGCTATCTACGATCGATCGCGGTCGGCACTAAACACATGATAACTCCTCTGATTGTAAACGCAGCATTACACGTTTAAGAGTACAAACAAAATGCATTGACCTGGCCGTCGTAGGCGGCGACGCTGGCCGTGTTGATGATGACACCTCGCTGGCCGTCGGCGTCGGGCGCATTCTTGCCAATGAGGCCTGCCGCCAGTCGTATAACATTAAACGTGCCAACCAAATTCACCTGAAATTATATTTTTATACTGTAATTTCTCTGGTTTATTGTCATAATCCCCACTACTCTATCCCCACCAGCAGTGCAAGTACCGTTCTTATCGACCGCTTAATTTGGCATTTAGAATCGTCAAAATTCGTTAAAACTGGTTTTATCCATTGATGAAACCATTTTTAACGAATTTTGAGGATTCCAAATGTCAAATTAAGCGATCGATAAGAACGGTACTTGCACTGCAGTGGGGATTATGATAGCCTTAAAAAAAAATTGGCGTTTTCCCATTATCATTTTTTCCGGTGGGGATTATGAATTTGTTTATTGTGGCCGGTAGAGATTCTTTTTCCTGTCATAATTTCGCTTGTTCAAGGGTTCAAGAGCAAATCAGTTCGTATTCTAACAGTGAAGAGCTTGCAAAGGATTAATTACCAACCAACTGGTGTTTTGCAGCAGTTGGTTGGTAATGTAGTATGTACCAAATGTGATAATTAGATATACCTTTCATAGACATGCTCAAAGTATCTCAAGTTACAAAGAAATCTGAGGGGAAGACTATCATGCCTGGGAATCAACTTATTAATAAATATGTTAAAATAAATAATAATAAATATGTTAAAATAAATAATAATAAATATGTTAAAATAAATAATAATAAATATATTATATATAATATTTTTTTCTTTTCACTGGACTGACCTCCACAGTTTTTTGGAATAATTTGAGGTCAAAAGGCTGGTCCTTCTTAAAGTTGTAGATTCTGGCGGCAGATGCTACACCAGCACAATTAACAGTGGCATCAAGACGTCCAAACTTATCCAGTGTTGTTTGCAAAGCCTTCTTAACATCTTGCTCCGAAGTCACCTGCCATAAATGTGCCAAAATAAAAAACCTAACTAACAGCTATAGTAATATTCAGTACAGTAACATTCACCAAAGGTTTATGGTACCTACCTATTAATGAAGTAATAACTTGAGATATTAAAAAAAATCTTATTTTTTTCTTTCTTTATTTAACCCACATAATCTGAAACCCTTGTGACGGCTTCTTGAGTGAACTGGTGTCGCAGTGGGTGGAGACAGCGACCTCTAGCGGATTGTAAGCTAGGTGTAATACAGATAAATAGCATGAATGCTGAAAACCAAATAATCGTTTTCTTCCCTTTGGGACGAAAAATGGTTATATTAGGTACTAACATACTTACTTTTTTTTAAATGCATAGAGCAAGTAACTAACACTTATTCTGTTACACCTAGGGTCAATATGACAAATACGAGTACCTACTATATCTACAATTTGGGGAAAATGGTACCATTTAACTAGAATTATGCATTTAACCAAACATATTTTAAGATTGTTTTAATTCAAAATTCTTATTGTTTGTACCATAAAAGTAAGTCAGAGATTTTACCTACTTTTACCTCGCTATGGCATATTCCACTCATCACTATACTTACATCAATTGGTACAAAGGTGACATTCTCCCCCAGTTGCTTAGCGGTCTCTTGGCCTGTGCTGGATGGTAAGTCACAGATTACAACCCGACCACCTTGTTTTACCAACAACTCTGCTGTTGCACGACCCAGCCCAGAAGCTCCACCGGTAACTAAGCCAACCAGTCCCTGAAAAATAGGAATAATTTTATGTTATTATACCTGCCAACCACCAAAGGCAAGGAAATTATAATCTACCTATAATTATGGAATTTTAAGGCAGGTTTACAGATAAGATACTAAGCAACAGCAATTATATTAATTTCAAAATAGGTAATAAAATAGCTTTACCTATGTTTATCTAATTAAAGTTGGACCGTTCCATGTTAATTATCATTATTAGTTAACACCTACTAGCTTTATTACACATTGTGACAATAATATGTTTAAAAATTGTTTCTTATTTGTTTTAAATCAATGTGTTCATACCTTAAACATGTTTATAGTCTCAAACTCTGGTCGGAGTACCTTTTATAATCCTTAGTCTCAAATTTTGTCAGGCCAAATAAATAGAAGTAGGTACTACAAATGCAATAAAAAGAAATGTTTAAGTATGTACTTGGGTTTTGGGTTGCGAGGTTAAAGAAATAGTGAGTGTCTACGTTTTGGACTTTACATTACAACAAACATACCTACATGTATTTACTTATCTAATCTCACTAACATATAAGTACAAGCAACGTAGTGTAGTGTAGTGATTTTAATCAAAGAGAATGTAAAACTACGAGATTTCAATATGCTCCAAAGAGAATGTAAACTACGAGAAGAGGCGGTACTTCGTAAAGAGCTAATGAGAGCCAATGGGATCCTTTTACATGGCTTTTCAATACCAACACAACGAATATATACGTCAAACAACAACAGTTTTACCAACCTATCAGCCTATATAGTGCTGCGCGATGGCACTCGCTTTTATATCGATATCGATAAAATATGCGAGATCGAAATCGAGGTTTTTTTGTAATCCATTTATTGACTAGTCCAGTAGAATCCACGTTTAAGTACAACCTAGGTCCCGAAGTCCTAGGTTGGACTTAAATATGGATCTGATATGAAATAAAAAGCTTTTTGCATTAGTACATATAATTTTTGTACCTAAACCTATTCATTTTATGAATTTGTTTTTTCATTTATTATAATGTTAAGTATGAGCAGGACACGGTGAGCTTGACATGTTCTGTAACAAAGTATTTTTTATTAATTTCCAGTTTTTTTAAGAAGTATTGTACCTAGAGCATAAGTTTAAAAGACTAATTCACGTCATATTCTTGAAAAGGTTATAATAATTTTAACAGTACAAACTTATTAAGCTATTTGCAACTCCCAGTTACTGTCATCTTTAGCATCGATTTTTCGTTTCTGAATAAGTGGGTACCTAATATGAGGGCAAAATATAAAAATCAACTTACTTTTACAGTCTCGCAGTTCTTATGCGGTATGTCATCAAAGCCGTAACTGTTACCACAGTAGGTTTGTGACCGAGGGCTCACTAATATCGGTAGTGGGTACTAATTTTTTAATCTTTAGCATGGATTTTTCACTGGTAGTATCTGCAAAATATATACATATATATATTATAATAATATAACCCGATAATCATGAATTTGTGAATTTAGTAGGGAAACATTTTAAATTTCAAAAAACAATTACTTGATTACTATCAGCCACCGCGGAAAACCCATTTTGTAAGACTGTGTATGTAGCCTCCTAGATGTGCACGTTATAATGGGATATTAGCATAGAAAGAACTGTCCGACACAGTTATCGATAATTACATTAGGTACATCACTATAACACGAATATTCAGTATTTACCTCTAGTAAATCCATAAAATCTCTTTTCAATACGATGCATGTTGTTTGTTCGTTGATTTTATTCACTAAAATATCCAATTCAATGTTTACCGAGCCTCATCCAAAGAAACTAGACTTCCTTTTTCTATAATTTTACGGTTCGCTTGATCTCCACAATTTCGCACGTCATGAATAGTTTTTTAGAGGTATCGCCGTAAAATATTACGTTCACTGAACAATAACGATCAATTTCACATTTATGGACGTAATTATTAATAAATCTGCTAGAAATTTACATAAACAAACAAAATACGAGTGGAAGCTACAAGTAAACAAAGCAGACAGACGAAGAAGAGAGTGAGTTGTGAAAGAACGAGAGAACACTGATTGAATGGAACGATCATTCGTTCCATTCAATCAGTGTCAATCAAGCAATTCAAGCAACAATCATGTCAAATCAGTCAATCAGCCATTATTTGCCATGCTAATTCCATACAAAATTTTTGACGTTCCTTGTTGCGTCAGGGTGATATGCTCAAACGAAACGTATTATTTTTTTTTTTTTTTTTTTATTTATTTACTTAAGGAAGACCAACAGCTTATCAAAACTTAAATTCTAATTAATATAGGTTATCAGAGAAGCCAATTAGCGGTCCTCACGTATGGTTACAGAGTAGATGAGATGAGAAACAAATGCGCAAACAAACATAACGGACTTAAGTACGTACCTACTTATAAGGATACCTATATAAATCTATGACTTTATTTTATCTTCGTGTTTATTCTAAATTATTGCCAACTTTACTTTATTAAGTTAATAACATTAAAATTTTGCAAGCTAAATTATACCTAATACCTATGCATGCTCGCTTACCTACCTATCACTTATTTATTTAAAGAAGTCACTGCTCAGCAGCCGCCGCGCCGAGCTCACACTCGTGCAAAACAAATCTATTGTCTTATCTTTATGGGTTTTATTGAATTTACTACTTGCCCGGTAAAAGAATGAGTTCTGTCTGTAATTTGTGTTGACGAATGGTATATAAAGGAGCGGGTTGTATCTCTTACGTTTGGGAGGGATATTTAATTTAATTTTATCTAGTAAATCGGGACAATCAATTTGGTTGGATGCTATTTTGAATAAGTACGTTATGTCAGAAATGTCTCGTCTTATACTTAGTGGCAAGAGATGAAAACGTTTGCATAATTGAAGATAGTCATCGGAGTTGTATGGAATACGTAGTTTATAACATAAGAACTTCATAATTTTTTTCTGGATCCGTTCAACTCTAGTAATATAGATACCGTACCTCGGGTTCCACAGCTGAGAGGCATACTCAAGTATACTGCGAACATAAGTGCAATAGAGAATCTTAAGTGTTTTAGCTTTTTTAAAACCAACAGAACTTCTCATTACGAAACCTAGGGCCCTGTGTGCTTTACTAACAATGTGATTTATATGTTCATCAAATAGAAGTTTTGAGTCGTGGATGAAGCCTAAGTCTCGAGTTAGTTTGCAACGCTGAAGTGTTTGGTTCTGAAGTGTGTAGGTTGTGGGTAAAATATTAATCTTGCGAGTGAATGTGGTAACCGAGCATTTCAGTGGGTTTAAGTCAAGCTTATTTAGGAGGCAGTAATCATTGAGTCGTGACAAATCGTTTTGCAGTGCCTCAGAGTCGGATAGACTAGATATTGTTTTAAAAATTTTCATGTCGTCTGCGAAACAGAGTAGATTAGAGTTGTGGAAACAGTTTCCGATGTCATTGGCAAATATCGCGAAAAGTAGGGGGCCTAGGAGGGACCCTTGGGGGACCCCACTCGGAACAGTAACCCAACTAGATATGTAATTATTAATTACTACTGCCTGCGACCTCATGTCAACGTACGATGCAAACCATCTAAGTAAGTCTCCATGGATTCCTATGTTCCGGAGTTTGGAAACAAGCGTGTGTGTATTATTGAATAAAATAGGTCGGGGGCAGTCGGGGCGCCTATGTTCACCGACTTTTTTCAACTTTCATTCGGTCTTTTTTCACATTTTAAACTTTCTCATTCGTAAAACAAAAATGTGAGCATATATTCATAACTAATTGATATCTAAATAATGTTTATGCATGCATTGTCAAGAAATTATTATAAGATGATGACATTTTATTCAATGCACTTTAGCAAACATTTATATTATGGAGGTATAAATCTTTACTGCATTAGCTTTGAGAGATACATAGAATTTAACATAGTTAGTATGTGGAAATGATGATGATGATCTAGAAAGTCGGTAGGAATAATATTATGATGAGTTACAGAATACCAGATAGTTCCATTTCGACCAGCCTTCAGTTGATAGTAGCTCTATCTCTGTCACTACAGCGAATGCGTCACACTCGCCGCCGCGCCGTTCTGCAACCATTACCTACGCAATTCTCCCTGCCCCGCGACCAGATTTTAGATACATACCTACCTATCTAGATATTTATGGGTTTTCTCTGTTCCGTGATATTTAGGTACTTTTTACTAGCTACGAAATTTCAGTAACTAGGTACCTACCTAGTACATTTTCGCAATGAATGTTTGTACATGTATAATGCTACTTAGGTATTTTCTGAAGCTTGTAACCTACTTATGTTTTCGATTTTGCTAAACTTGTTGATGGGCGAAGAACCTATCTACATCAGGTAGATAATCATTTAGTCTCGGACGCAGTGGCGGATTTACCACTAGGCTGAGCAGGCCTAGAAATCCTAGGACGGCAAACTAGGCTTAAGGCCCATTTACACGATGCAAGTTTATTGCCTGTTGCATACAATAATATTATAGCAATAATTGGCTGGCATCATCTGTACAGCATGTCATATTCTTGCTATAGTAGGCAATTATTGCATTCAAAACTGTCCCTGGTATAAACAGCAAGTACAATAATTTGTTATGCAATTTTTGTATTCAATTGGATGTTCAATTTTTTTATTTTTGTTTGGTATTTCTATATGTTCGAAACCTTTAAACTCCGAATTCCTTTCCAAATGCTGCTAGTGCAGCATTACGTGCATCAAGGTTCTTGTAATTAAAATTTTCATTGTGTAAGTATCCGATAAATCTCAATAAACTTTATTAAATCAGCAGAACCGAATTCTAAAATATGATTGAAAAAAATAATCTAAAACGTTCAACACTTGAATGAAAAATTCGCCTCGCGATCGCCGCCTTGGAACAAATTTGTGTACGATCTGCAGAAATTTGTTCCGATGGTCTGGGTGTTTTCTATGTATAATAAAATATATCTATCTATGTAAGTATATAATGTATTAAATATATCAGTTATCTAGTACCCATAACACAAGCTTTGAATAGCTTACTTTGGGGCTAGATAGTGCTGTGTGGATTGTCCAGCATAAGGTCCAGCATTATTTATTTATTAAAAAAAAAAAAAAAAAGTACAAGTACCAAAAAATTTAATATTGGAGATGTTTTAAAAAAATATTTGCATAATTTTTTCAAATAAATAGAGATGCAAACATTACCCAAATGGTGCTGTTTTAAGGTTTTTAAAGATAAAAACGTTAATTAAAACTTTTTCAATTTTTTTAAGCAGTGCTACGGCGGCCCACCATTGGTCTTTTTCCTTAGAAACACGGCTTTTTCACCTCATGTACACGGCCGCCTAAAAATTTTCATTGGCAACACTGCGCTCGATTCTCGCTCGAGCCAAAGAGTATATACACTATACATATAGGGATACGCAAAATCTTCAAAAGTATCGATACTTTACTCGATACCAGTATCGTATGAAAAGTATCGATACCAAAGAAGTATCGGATTAAAAGTATCGATACCTGAAGGTATCGAGTACTTTTTGATACATTTATAAATTTTTATGGACTGTGTTTTGGAATGGTTGTTTTGCAACACATCTAGCAGAAATATGTCTCACACGCAATTTAGTCACTACGCGTTACGTTACTAGTATTCAATATACATTTAGAAACTTGGACATAACGTAAGTACGTTACTTAGGTAATTACCTACGTCACCCTACGTGCCATAAAAATTCGGAGAAAATAATAAATAACTCTAAACTCAAAATGTTAAGTTTTAAGTTATTTGTTGAGTTTCACTGAAGACATGACAATAATCAAAATCCAATATGGCGGCAAATAAACGCCACATCGTCAAAAATAAAAAAATAATAATTGGCGAACTATATCGTGTGGGGTATCGTTGAATAGAGAATTAAAAATAAAATTTAGGTTTCTTATACCGTCTTTCATTTTGTGGAACTATTTACTATCTATAATGATTTAAAGTTCGAAAACATTTCTAACGCAGTCGGGATTTTTGATTTTTTAAATTTAATATCTTGTTACTACTTCATAGTATTAGTATATAGTAGTAGTAGTAATTATAGTTATATATATATATAGTATTAGTACTTCATTCAATTTGGAAAGTATCGATACCTTTGGAAAGTATCTATACTGCATAAGTATCGGAACAAAAGTATCGATTCCAAAAGTATCGATACCTCTAGGTATCGATACTGTTTGCGGTTCCCTATATACATACATCATACCATCCATACCATACACCTATATAGTACCTAACAACTAGCTCGAAAAGGCGGGAAACTTCGAAAGGGAAAGCCGCGTTTTTTTTGCCACCAAAATTTAAAATTAACTTTTTTATACATAATTGATCAGTAGAGTTGTAATATAGTATTTAATTTATTATATTTTATATCTAAAGTAGTTTAGTGTATATAAAAGTATCTGGTAAGTTGTTTTAAGTTTTTTCTATGGAGGAGCCGCCTGATCCCGGCGGGGGCATAGTCCCGCCGGCTGGTGCCTTTGTAACTCTGACAAACAGCTTTGAAAAACTACCATCCATGCCATCCAATGATTCTGCAATGGATACCGATACATCTGTGTCCAAAACTAAGAAATTGAAACGTTCACGCGCCCACAAAATCTGCAAACATTGTAATAAGAGGAAACGTCATGGATCGAGTGACTCTAAAAAAGGCTGTGGCTGTGAAGAATCCCAATCCCCAATAGCCTCTGATAATACGCATAGTACTGATCCACTTGTGACTAACGTTACAGCCTCAAACCCGGTAGCTACCCCCACTGTTCCGTCACCAAGTTCATCTCCGCCGGTTACAAGAACTCAGTATGAGTCTAGCGATAATTCCCCGTATATTGTTCATGTTCAACGTGTTACTGAGTTACCGAATGACAGCTCTACTCTTCATCCAATTATTTTTGGGAAGTTTTTGAAGCGTCAATCTATTTACAATGTGGTTAATGGAAGCGTGAAAAGGATTGGCAGAAACAGAGTTTCAATCGCATTCAACAAACATACAGATGCCAATGCATTCTTAGATCATGGTAGCCTAAGTAGTAACAATCTGAAAGCATTTATACCAACCTACAATGTCTCACGCATGGGTGTAATTCGTGGAGTTCCCACAGACCTCTCCCCAGAGGAGATGTTAGAGAGCACCTCGGTTCCCAGCGGTTGTGGCAAAATATTAAAACTAAGGCGTATAAATTTCAAAGAAATTGTCAATGGAGCTCCAGTGTGGAAGCCAACTCAGACGGTAGTGGTGACATTTGATGGTCAAGTGTTACCAGACCGTATTTATATGTGTTATACTGCACTTACAGTTAACTTATATACCTACCCAACCATCCAATGCTACAACTGCTGTCGTTTTGGTCACACAAAGTTGCAGTGCAGGTCTAAGCCCCGCTGCTACAAGTGTGGTAGAGAGCATTCAGGTGATTCTTGCGATATTGATGAGGAACGTATTTCTTGCTGCTCATGTGGGGGAATACACTTTGCTACAAGTAAGGCATGTCCAGAATTTACAAGGCAACAAAAGATTAAATTTTCTATGGCAGAAAAGTGTATTTCCTATGCAGAAGCTTCTAGAGTTCATCCACCCATGTCTAGGTCGTATGCTGAAATATTAGCAACAGCCAAGGATCAAAATAGCCAATCTCAACAATCCCACACAACAAGCCATGTCACACCCTCATCTTATAGGAAAACTGTCTTTTTAAAACCACGTTCACCTCCCAAACTAGCCAAAGGCTATGATCAAACACAACACAATAATTTGACTAATACACCATCATCATCCCTATCTAATGGTTGTGCTCTGAAAGAGGGCAGATCTGAGGATAGACAGCTTAATATATCTGATATAATTGCTCTTCTGAAGACATTCATACAGTCAAATGCCATAGAACCGTCCAACGCTGCTAAAATTATAGACATAATCTCTCTCCTACACTCACAACCACAATGGATCACACCCGATCCGCAGTTCAGTGGAACTGCAGGAGTGTAGTAAACAAAAAAAGTGAAATTATCTATTTAATTAATGTATACAACCCTTTTATTATCGCCATCACAGAGTCCTGGCTTAAGCCAGGCTCTGTGTTCAAATTGAGCGGCTTCTCCTGCCTCAGGGATGATAGACCTGACGGTTATGGAGGAGCCATTCTTCTTATTAAAAATTCTTATTTATTTACACATTTCCCTCTCCCTGCTCATGATAATAATAATTTTACTGCTGTTGCATGCATTATTAATAATGTATGCTTTATTTCTATTTATATCCCTCATCCTTCCTCACAAATTTTCACAGAAATAGATAACATGTTAAGCCATATTCCTAAGCCATGTGTGGTCATGGGAGATTTTAATGCTCACCATCGAACATGGGGTAGCTCTGTGTCCAATAGCTATGGTAGGGACCTACTAGATATCATTGATAGACAGAATCTTTGTATCCTAAATGATGGTTCTCAAACTCGTCGAACAAAACCCTCAGAGAACGACAGTGCAGTAGACTTAACAATAGTATCACCCAGTTTAGCATCTTCAGTTACTTGGCAAACACAGCCATCAACTCATGGCAGTGATCATTTCCCAATAGTGTTAAAGTTTTTAGAATTTAGAGTAAATGAAATACCCAGGGCTCCACCCAGAATGAGGTTTAAAATAATAAATGATAAATGGAGTGATTTCAAAAACCATGTAGATAATAGTATTAACACTTTGCCACACATATCAAAAGGTATTTCTGTTTGTGCAAATAGTTTTGCCAAATGTTTGATAGATGCTGCAGAATTAACTTTCCCTATAAAAAATAATGCCTCTGGGAAATTGTCATCTCCACCATGGTGGGATAATGATTGTAGTGTGGCTGTTGCTCAGAGAAGGCAGGCTGAGTTAACTTACAATTCTGATATGTCTGAGGTTAATTTTGATAATTTAGTTGATATAATGTCTAAAACTAAAAAACTACTAAAAGAAAAAAAGTCGCTAGGCTGGAGGAGTTTTTGCTCAACAATATCTCCTAGCACAAAACCTTCAGAAGTTTGGAGAAATATTAGACGTTACAGAGCTGGAGTTAGTGAAACTACTTTTGCCACTATGCCACCTTCTCTCAGTGATAGTTTCCTAGACCGGTTGGCCCCACCAACTGTTCCACCAAGGGAATTGTTAACGCCAATCCATGTTTCTGTCCCTACGTGTCCCTTTGGCCTTGATGCTCCTTTCTCTATAGACGAGCTGAAAGGTGTCTTATCAGACGTTCATGATACAGCTCCAGGTAAAGATGGTATCCCATACTCTTTCTACTCACACCTCAGTGATAATTCTTTGCAATATTTTCTCGAGCTTATCAATTCTGTCATGTTGACAGGTGTCATTCCTTCAACATGGAAAACGCAAATAGTGTTGCCATTTTTGAAACCTTCTAAAAATCCTTCCGATTCTGTGTCCTACCGGCCAATAGCATTGTCTCCAGTTATAATCAAAATTGTAGAACATTTAGTTAAAAATAGAATAGAGTGGTACATTGAAAATCAGAGCATCTTACCCAACAGTCAATATGGTTTCAGAAAAGGTAGAAGCTCGATGGACAGCTTAAGTATATTTACAACGGACATTCGTATAGCTTTCTCGCAAAATAAATCTGTTGTAGCGACTTTCTTGGATATTCAATCTGCTTATGATAATGTCCTTATAGAAGTACTCATAAGGAAATTACATATATTAAAAATTCCACATTTTCTTACCAATTTTATTCAGAACATGTTAGCAGGCAGAGAAATTTATTTGAACACCACTAATCTCTCAAGAGTTGCCTGGAAGGGCTTGCCTCAAGGTTCTGTTTTGAGCCCTCTTCTCTATAACATATATACATATGATCTGGAAGCATCTGTGAGTGATACGGTTTGTGTCCTACAGTATGCTGATGACTTGTTACTCTATTCTTCGAACATTAATATCATTACAGCTGCATTTAAAGTATCGTTTGCTCTAAAGTTTTTAAAAAAATGGTTAGATAAACATGGTTTGGAGTTGTCACCTTCTAAAAGCATCATTGTTCCTTTTACCCGTAAAATGAATACTCCACCTATAAATATTATTTATGATGGTATATCTATTCCTGTAAAAAGTCATGCCAAGTTTCTAGGTGTTATAATAGATTCTAAGCTTGCTGGGATTCCACACTGTGAATATATCGTAGAAAAGTGCGAAAAACATCTTAATTTACTAAGGTGCCTCACAGGTGTTTGGTGGGGCGCCCATCCTTTTTCCCTAAAACTTATTTATAATGCATTAATCAGAAGTACATTAGATTATGGCACATTTTTGTTGGAGCCTGGAAGAGTGTTATTTTTCAGTAAATTAGACTCTATACAGGCTAGAGCTATGCGTATCATAGTGGGAGCAATGAAGTCCAGTCCTATTAATGCACTACAATTAGAATGTGGCGAACCACCTTTACATCTACGACGACAATTTTTGTCTAGTAGATTTTTCTTTCGTACATTACAAGTTCAGAACCACCAGCTTCATTCTAAAATCCAACATCTCTCAGAACTTATTGGCTCTTCTTCATATTGGAGTCATAAGTCACCACCTCTGCTAATTAATAGCCTTAACAAATATAAATCATTGTCAGCTGCAACTAATCAATCACTTCTTTTGCCTATTTTCCAATGTAACTATAAAGCTTTAACACTAGCTATTAACATTTATTTCGATCTAAATATTGACCGCCACGGAACGCATGCTAATGTTTATTTTATATCTGCTGCTGATAACCGATGGCATGGTTGGCATCAGGTGTTTACCGATGCTTCCAAGCACTCACAGTCTGGTTATGTTGGTGTAGGCGTATATCACAAACAGTATAATATAGTACAAAAAGTCAAACTACCCCCTGAGACTTCAGTTTTTACAGGGGAGTTATTTGCTATTGTTAAAGCACTGGATTACGTTTTACTAATGAAACTTAGAAACACCGTTATTTCTAGTGACTCAATGAGCTCATTACAATCCCTATTGAAATACCCTTTTCGCTCCAAAACGTTCTACCCTCTAGTAATGGAAGCTAGATCAAAGCTTTTACAATGTAAAACCAATGGTTTTTCTGTTAATTTTGCGTGGATACCCAGCCACTGTGTGGTATTTTAGGAAATGAACGGGCCGATAAATTAGCTAATGAAGCAATAGAGTGTGGGGACCTTTACCCTTTTCAAAACTATGTTCACGATCTTGTTGCCTTACCCAAGATTTATCTTAAAAACTCTTGGAATGAACATTGGGATCATTCTAGTAACACAAAAGGTAAACATTATAGACTGATACAGAAAACAATACCGGTCAAACCCTGGTTTTTTTCATTGAAACTTAGTAAACGTGCCACTACTGTTTTGATAAGAATGCGTTTGGGGCACTCGAGTACCCCAGCCCATTTAGCTCGGATGAAAATAGTGTCTGATCCGCTTTGTGCCTGTGGAAATGAATTTGGTGACCTCAATCATATATTCCTTGCTTGCCCTCAACACGATCACACAAAACTATATGAAGATCTTGTTTCCTGTCGAATTCCTCTTCCTACTAATATCATTGTTCTTCTTTCTTCCTTAGATCCTTGTATATATCATTGTTTGGCATCCTTTATATATGTAAATAATATTAAAATTTAGTTTAGTTTTGTAAATATAATGACCTATAATCTATGTGTACATATTTCCTTACCTAGTATATATTTTTTTTTTTTTATGTTTAACTTTACTGATCCTGTCCTATGTATATCCTTCCATGTCAATTGAATCCCTGTTTCCCTAATTTTTGATTATGTATATAAAAATAATACAGAAAATGGCAAATGTACATAAAGTACGAAGCCAAAAAAAAAAAAAAAAAAAAAAAAAAAAAAAACTAGCTCGAGCGATCCAAGAGGCATGAGTATATAATATAACGCTAGGAGCGATGGCGAGAACATCAGAAAGAAAGTAATAATATCTTCAAAATTAAAACCTAGTGTTCTGCGAGGAGGACGCTCGGCGAGTAGAAAAAGCTTCGCGACAATCAATAGTGCAAAGATCACTAAATATCTATACTTTTCATAGCGTACCTACAATACTTTATATACCTACTTTGCTTGTGTAATGAAAATCGATAATGTCGGGCGATCACAAAATATTACTGAACAAGTGTCCGTCACAGTTCGTAAAGCTCAACGTGGGTGATGCCCTTTTCTATACTACTATCGGGACCCTCACGAAGCATGACAACATGCTGCGTAGTATGTTTAGCGGAAAAATGGAAGTGGTCACAGATTCCGAGGGTATGAAAGCAACACTAGGACTATTGATCGGTGCTTGTCTAAGTTTTCTCTATATATACGTCTATTTAAATTTTTTGTTTATTTTCAGGTTGGATTCTTATAGATAGAGACGGCAAACATTTTGGTACAATCCTAAATTTTCTTCGTGATGGGTCAGTGCCACTTCCAGAGAATTACCGCGAGTTAAGGGAGTTAATGGCGGAAGCAGTATACTTCCTGATGAAGGAGCTGGTGGAGTTGTGCTTGCAGGCTTTAGATAAGAAGGATCAAGAAGCTCAATTGGCCATCTGTAAAGTTCCTTTGATAACATCACTGAAGGAAGAGCAAATTCTTATCACAGATACTTCTAAGGTACCTATAAAAAAAAATCTAATTTTAAGACATAACTTATTGTTATTTTCCATAATATGTTAGGCCTTAACAACTTCGCTGCCGGCCTGATTATGAGGGTGGCTTGAGGAAATCCGATATGTTTTTTTTTTTCACAAACTGAGCGGCTCTACTCCGCTAATATGCGGAGCTGGCACACCGCGCTTAACCCGCGTCCCGCGAATTTGCGGGGTCGGCACTGAAGTTGTTAATTACTCTTAGGACAATTCTGTACTCCCTTAACTCCATAAAAAATGACTGTAAATAATAAAATTCATTGTAAATAATAATGTAGCTCCTGGGCAAATAGGTATGACCTACAGAAAATCATTAAACCAAGAAACACTGATCAAGTCTCCGCCACCTGTTGCTCAACATGCACCAACCATCATGGTGACTCTGTCCGAATACTTAGGAATTAGAATTTGATTGTTTGAGTACTAGTTTATTAAAGCTCTTTTATATTCGAGACATTATCAGTATTAAAATGCCTATTGAATACCATCAACTTTGTAACTAAACCTAAGCCTAGATATCAAGTTTAACCTACATTTATGTACACAAAACAACAATTTTGAATAGGTCATTCCTTTTCAGCCGGCGATACAGCTTATAATCAACCGACACAACAATAAATATTCATACACAAGCACTTCAGATGACAATTTACTCAAGAATTTGGAACTGTTTGACAAGCTCTCTCTCCGGTTCAGTGGCAGAGTACTCTTCTTAAAAAATGTTATTGCCAACAATGAGATATGTTGTTGGTCCTTCTTTGGGCACCGAAAAAAGTGTGCTGAGGTCTGCTGCACATCAATTGTGTATGCCACTGATAAAAAACACACAAAGGTTGAGTTCCCTGAGTCCAGGATATATGAAGAGACTCTTGGCATTTTGCTGTATGAGAGTGGACATGGCCCTGATCAGGATTTGATCCAGGCGACATCATCACGAGGAGCTGTTGGTGGACTCTCCTGCACATCTGATGAGGAGGAAGAGCGGTCAGGACGCCTCCGCTTCAACAAGCTAAATAACCAATATTAGAGACCATAGGCAGACCACACCCTCGTTGCACTACTTGCGGAGCTCTGTGCATATTCATGTCTGAAATTCCTCTACTTCTTACTAGTTTCTTTGATTGTGTTCGAATGGGTACGATTAAATATCAGACAGTACCAAAAACTTATATCATTTAAAGATTGTACAAATTACCAGTATTGTATGTAACTAAAATATTTATAGCTTATTGATCATCAGCACAATCAAACATACTTAAACATTACTTATTATATAGTACCCATCCATAATACAATGTTCCTCGTCTCGGGCGAGTTCAGTTGTCTTGACGTCGTAGTATTAGCGGCAAGAAGTCTGCGTACTGCGCTGTTACATAGTAAAACGTTTTTAAAAAAGTTGGGGGACCTTCCTGACACCACTATCTAGCCCCAAACTACGCCAAAGCTTGAAATATAGGAACCAGATAGCTGATTTTTTTGTAAATACATACCTACCTACCTAGGTACTTTCAATAGTCTACACTTCTACAGTAACACCCAGACAGATGATAAGTACCAACATTAGAGAAAAGCCAAAACTTGAAGCGGAAAGAAAAAAGGGAACATTGCTTTCATAAAATATGATAAATTGTTTTAGGTATACAAGAGAAGGAAAAAAGTGGGGGAAAACAGATGAGAGGAAACTCGGGGTCCCCTTCACTTAACTCTGTAAACCCTAAGAAAATCACATCCAAATAAGATCCAATTCTCCATACCAACTGGTGGAGACCGCGGGAAAAGACATTATGCCAATATCAGGGTGACCGATCTTTGCTCTGATCCTAGCTAGATCGATTCATGCCTGAAATACAAACCCCCTGCATACCAAATTTCATGAAAATCGTTGGCGCAGTTTCCGAGATTCAGACAATTTTTATATACAAGAGTTGCTCGTTTAAATGTGTTACTTAGGTAACGATAATACAAAGAAATAAGAACCCAAGTATGCAAATGAGTCCCTGACTCAACATAAAGTTAGTTGGCCAGTAACTAACGCTGGTCATCCGTCAAGGTCGTGGTCAAGTAATGTCACGGACATCCATGTGGTACCTATAAAGTAATTCTTGTGATTGAAGCCTTGACTAGAATGATGTTACGTACAGTTTCACTAAAGTAGAGCTTGTCGATTACAGTTTCATATCACAGTCAGTGTAGGTACCTACTCTCAGTTTGTATGATGGCTATGTATGCAGGCACTGGATTGTTTAAACTTTTACCCCTCTTATTCATAATACGGTATTCTAATGGTAATCTAAAGTGGCAGGTATTATTAATACTTTAGAGCGGCTCTAGAGTATTCTTTCTATTACTTTCATGCCAACAAAAAGAGAGCAACAGACTTATTGGGTTTACAGATTATTGATAAGCTATTGGCGCGCTCAGCGACTTAGTAAAAAATTGGTATGAAATTAGATCAAATTGCTCTATAAATTCAGCTCTGTCTACAATTAAGCTACTGTGGATAGAATTCCAGTTGTGAATGAAAATGAAACAAAAAAAGCATTATTAACAAACATTTGAATACGCAACATTTTCAAATAAAAACACCAACTTCTACATATGTAGAATTTGGTGTTTTTATTTGAAAATGTTTGTTAATAATTGCTTTTTTTGTTTCATTTTCATTCACCCCTTGAATTCAATCCACCCCGTTTTACTGTACTCTGAAACCCAGGTGTCTTCTTTGCAGGTCACAGTAACATTGGTGAACAAATGCACCTAAATAAACTAGAACGATGAAGATGTTTAGGTTAGATAATTATGTTTCAATGGTGTAGTCAATTCAAGGTTGATTGTAATTGTGTAACACTTATTTGTTCAAAAAACAAATACCTATCTAGTAGATACGTCCATGGTTGCATACCAAACTTTGCACCAAAAAATGTTGAGGTCTCTGTCTAGGGAACTAGGAAAAATCTAATTTAAATAAATTGATTGCGTTCATGTAAGTCGAATCTAATAGAAATGCCAATGTAGGTAGTAAATGTTTTAATTGTAGCTACATTCTGCTACTTATGGGTTATTGATGGGTGTAGTCATTACCTACGCGTTACATGTTTCTTTTGCTGAAGTCACTTTCTTAGGTAGGGACTAGGTATATTGCTTATGTTATAAAATGTGAATAAATTTTTTAATAAAGTTGCCTAAACCTACTTACCCAGTTTTAATAATGTCCTATGATGCTTTAGTCTAGATACCACTAAATTACATCTCAAAAGCTAGGTAGGTACCTACTTACCCAACTCTTAAAACTAACAGTAACTAACTACCTATAACGTCATCTAAAACTAAAAATCTGCGTCTGTAAACACAAAACATAGCCCTCGGCACTCGGGTAAAAATCGCGAAAATCTGCGACCCGAATGCGACTCTAGGTAGGTACCTACTAGAATAATTTTAAGTGCGACTTTTTTACTTACGAAAAAACTATCACGCCTGGGTTTCTGTTACAAAAAAAATATTTTCCATAAATAATAAAGCATGTTTCATACCATTTTGGAATGATATAGTTACTTGCCAAACTATC
Source organism: Plemyria rubiginata (assembly GCA_963576535.1). Lineage (NCBI taxonomy): Eukaryota > Metazoa > Arthropoda > Insecta > Lepidoptera > Geometridae > Plemyria > Plemyria rubiginata. The sequence continues at coordinate 3,593,804 of OY754905.1, forward strand.
GTATTATCATTTTTTTCAGTAGGTACAGTCAAATTGACTATACTGAAAATAAAAATAAATATAGGGGAAGTATTAATTTAAAATGGGAGTACTTAATTGGTTTAAATTTTTTGATAACTTACAGAAACGATTCCTGGTTTCCTGAAGATGCTTTCCTTCACCGTCTAAGAGCACTGGCATTGCGGATATTTTTTTATATCTAGGTACTATCTAGGTGTTTAAGTACTTTCAGTTTCAGATCATAATAATGGTTTTACAATGAGCACTTGAACGGATACGAAATATTAAAACATTACATTGTTTTGTTAGCGTACAATAGATACACTGTACAGTGCTGAATGTTTTATTAACTTAACCATAAGGTTAAACATGGGACTGTGGAGTCCGTCATTGTGATTTCCTTCGTGATAGTTGACGGTGGTTCCCGAATAATGTCGCTTGAAAAAACTTTAATTATACTATGTATTTTCGTAACATGTGTTTTTGGTAAAAGAGCTGATGAACTGCGTAAGAATAGAACGCCAACTACCACAGGCCGCTCGGCGGCCGGAGACGTGGTGGTGGAGAAGTTTGTTGAAACGCTGATGGCGAGCGAAAGGTACTGGAAGCAGATAGAAAACGTGGAGCGGAAGCTGAACCATCTAGACACTACTTTTCACGAGAAGACTAATAGTATCATGAAGTATCTCTCAGAGATGCTGCGGATGGTAAAGTCCTCACCGGCGGAAAGTCTGGAAAAAGCCCTCATTGATATGAAGACTGACTTGGATAGACTGAAGCAGTCCGTCACGACGAGATTGGATGAGCATCCCAGTATGCGCGGTAAGAACGTCTACTTTCTTGTCGTCGAGGTAACCAAAGTCAGGTTGTAACTTTAAAAAGTTTTCTTTAAAAGCTTTTGTACTTCTCAACGCATTTCAATAACACTTTTACATTGCACACAGTTTAGTTATTGTTTTTTTTTTTGGTAAACTGTGTGCAATGTGATTGCTCACACTTAGTTGATTACGATTTTATAAAACTAATTAAGTTATTATTTATGTCTTCAACGAGTTTTTTAGCTGTCGAAACGTGCGAGCGAGATGTATCTCTATATTATATTTGGAATTACCCGGCGAGCGCCATTACCACAGTAATATTAATCCAATTAATTGTAGGGTTTTCTCTGTTCCTTGGCCATTACCCTTGCTTCCCCTACCTACTGTATTACTATTGTTTACTTATGACCATTAACTATCGTGTCCTTCAGTATGTACCGTGTCTTGCCAGACACCCTGTATACGAACCTTGTTTACTCGAAAAGGAGCGCCAAATTAACCAGCCTTTAGCATTGCACATAAAAAGGATTTAGCTGAAATTTCATTCAAACCGTTTTCTTACCAAAATTGGTGTTTAGCTAGTTTCATAATAATAAAACTTCTAGGTATGAAATAGTACTTCTCTTTTTATGTTCAGTCCTGTCCATCCAAAGGTTGCCTGGAAGTGATCGCTGTTAGCGATAAGGCTGCCCATTGAATTATTACAATTTTTAGTTTTTAAGTTAAAATTATATACGAGGTAATTTAAATGGCAACCGATTTATATACATAACATTAAATGGAATTTTTCATCACATCTATTCGAAACGAACGACTTGGACCTGGACTCCTGAAAGTATTTGAACAGACGCAAGAAATGTGATGGATATATGGATATATTACTTACCTGCAAAGTCCCGGGAGAAATATATGAAAGCCTATGGTAATTTTATTGAATGGAGAAATGCAAGAGGCGCCAATAATTTTTCAGAATCTGTGTTTTTGGCCTCCTTCTAAGTAGTACTTAGCCAAAACTAATAAAATATGAGGTGCATTTTATTTTCTCATAGTGGGTGATGAAAAGTAGAGTGTACAACTCGGGAGCAAAATATATTTTTGGCTCGGGCGACGTACTTTGAATCCCTCGCTACGTTCAGGATTCTACTAAAGAATCCCTCGCTAAGCTCGGGATTCTACTCTAGAATCCATCACTTCGCTCTGGATTCAAAAAAGCGCCCTCGCCTTAAAAATATGATTTCGCTCCCTTATGATACAATCTACTATTAGCGCCATGTGTTACGGCGCTAAAACTACGATATGTTTCACAGCGATTGCGAGAAAATAAAATAATGTAATAAAATATTGTTACTGTTGTAAAATATATAACAATAACAACAACAAATCAAAAAACCCACTACTAATACTACTAGAATACTACTACTAACAACTACTACACTACTACTACTACTAGGCTACTACTACTACTAGGCTACTACTACTACACTACTAATACAACTAGACTACACTGTTACTACTAGACTAACTACTACTACTCAACTCATTTCATCTCACGGTCACCAATATCTAGGTAATAATAGGCTAGTAATATTAGGGGTTAAGGTATGAAATTGCCGATTTTTACTGAAACATTGAAATATTTTTTAACTTATAAATCACAGATTTTTGGTGTAAAATATATCCCTATTCCTTTTGGGAATAGTTAGGGATGTTATACTTACTTATGAAATTACCGTTCTGCAGCACCACAGAAAAAATACCCAAGAGTATATCGCTACGCTATAAATACGGCAGTTGGTAGGTACATGATTAAGAAAATTAAAAGATATTATTTATTTTTAAAACCATGGAATTCTTTCGTCAAAATGAGTCAATACTATAATGAACACCTAGTTTGTGTTATCATCGCATTTGAATACTTTTCGTCGTCATCACGTTAAAAAATCGAGTAATTATGGAATATGAGCAGATAGGTACCTACCGCCTTGAAAGCAACGCGGCACAAGCGGCATGCAACATGAACAACGTTTACGAAAACTACAAATGGACGCACAACCACTGGTTTGCTCGCTTCCGTCCGTGAATCCCGTGGTCATCCAAAATCTTAGGTCGACAAAAATTATTTAAAATGTGATTGTGGAAGCTGATGATCTAAGACTGAATTAGCAGCAGCTGTCCATTTGCAACTAATTTAATTGGCAAGGTAAAAAAACTTGACAAATGGGAACGAACGAACGCAAGCGCAAAGTACCAACCTACGCGTCAAGACGTGCCTTGCACTGCTCAACCGGCGTGATTCATCGCAACTTCTTACCGAACGGTAGAACACAAAAGCCTCTTTGAGACATACGGTTTCGAAAGAAACTGACATGACAAGAAGAAGACCAAACGGGAATAGCATTACTGCAGATCTTACTGTGTAGAACTGAGCACAGTGATGGAGAAGCTCGGTTGTCTCCAACCAAGCTCAGGGCAGTCGCTCGTCCTCGCAGCTCCTGCACCACAACGCACGACTTTATACTGCATAGGAGACGCACGACTTTATACTGCATAGGAGACGCACGACTTTATACTGCATAGGAGACGCACGACTTTATACTGCATAGGAGACGCACGACTTTATACTGCATAGGAGACGCACAACTAGTTACAAAAGCTGGCGTTAAAAGCTCTTCGTTATAAGCCGTACTCACCAGACTACACTAGTACAAAATGCATTTGAAGAATTTGTTACCTCCAGACAATTTCTTCAAGGGCAACAATAAACTGTGTGTCGGCACGGCAAAGATTCATCGTCGTCGTTGATCGTAATTTGATAAATAAAAAAAACATTGTTTGATACATACTTGAATGAATACAGTCAGTAATTAGGTATTCCATCAGAAAACTTCCTCTAGAGGTCGATTGATAGGTTCAATTGGTGGTATGCTTGCAATGGCACAGCCAGATGTTCCACATTCTGTCCATTCACGCCTGCGGAAATATAAAATTATATGCATTTTAGTCTCGCCCATCGACTTTGTTTGAAAACAAAGCCACTTATCCCAAAGGATGATTATTTAAATATTTGATCAATATTTAAAATAGCTTTACTTTACTCACTGAAAATTATTAAAAAATTTACGAAAAAAATAGGATTCTTTCTTATCAAAATTATTTATTTATTTTATTTATAGACGAGCAGCTTTTGCTGATATGTCTACGTCACAGTGTTGAAATTATTGATAATTGAATTTTAATTGTTAAAATTATTAAAAATTAAATCGTTGAAATTAGGTATTATTATTATTCTAAATTTTCATTATTACTCACCTGTTTTTGTAAATAAAAATAGGTAAAATATTTATAGGTAGGTAAGTATGACAAACTAGTGCTTCTTACTAGGTTGAGTGGGGTAGATAGAGTATGAATTAAACATTATTCTTACCTACTAATTCAGAATTTTGTAAATATTATCATTCATCTGCAATAAAATAACAACATGACCGATAAATCAAACAACCACGAGAAAATTCATGAGAGTCGTGCGAATCACCCACGGTCCGTCATGGCGCAAACATTCTCTCTATGCTTTGTTTAGTAAACTCATCTGAGCTGTTCTCATGTCAGCGGCCAGTCTCTTCCTAACGCACTAGCAGTTCACATCTCGCGATGGTGACTAGTCTTACCCTCCTGCAGGTGCTAGTGACGCTCTCAGCTATCTCTTGTGAAATCAACAGGGACAAGAGAGGGAGGCGGAAGAACGATTACTCAGACAAAACTCTCTGGAAGAAGGAGTACGAAGATGAGTTGACCGACGCCATGCTGTCCACTAAGAAGAAGGAAAACATCACGCGCGTGGCACAGTCGGCAATGAGCGACAACGAAGCCGTCATCGAGAAACTGATGGAAACCATCTCGTCCAGCGAGAAATATCTCAAGAAGATAGAGAGCATCGACTTCAGATTGAACCGCCTAGACATCGAGGTTCATGAAAAAACAAATAACATTATGAAGAAGTTGAATGAAATTTTCAAATCCCATCGAGAGCAAGGTTACGCGGATAAACTGGAAACTGTATTAGATACGTTAAAGACTGACGTCAGCCAAATCAAGTTTGTTTTGAACAAGACACCTCGAACTGGGGTCACTGGTAATTTGAAAGCTTTGTGTTTGTGCTTAGGATTCATACTCGTAGAACCAAAATTTCTCGAAAGTAATTAACGTAGGCAATAATTCCTCAAAAGTGATTAAAGCAAGAACGTAGGTTTACCAATTATGCAATTGGCAAACAAATATAATATTATGCTCGGCACCAAAGCTTTTATGGCGTGCTACGCCGTAGCACGTAGGCGGGGTGTAGTGGACGTTACAAGGATCTTATTAAATATTAAAACCGTCACAATAGGTACCTACCTAATAGGTACATAATGACATTCTATTATTGATATTGATAATGAGACATTTGTTTATTAATAAATGAAACTTTTGAGCTATCTGCAGACCGTTGCGCATGATTATTATTATCTTATTACGCTACTCAACAGTGAATGACATTCGAACAAGTCGGGCTGGATCTGATTTGAAATAGTTGAATTCGTTTATATTTCGCATTCATCTATCATGGGTGAACATAAACCACATAAAAATGCTTTTTTTGTTTCAGCCGAAGGCGTGGAGTACCACACCGACTCTTCGATAGATACACGGCTGTTATCTATAGATTCAAATGTCAAGTCAGTCATGGCTGGCCTCGATACAATCGTCTCCACTATGTCTGAAGTCAAGAGCAGGCAGTACAGTAGAACCTACCCCAAGTAAGCTGATCTTTATATTATAAATATATAGGATCCACACGGCATTATCTAGCCCAGGGGTTTCCAATTGCCATGGAACCCTAATTGATCATACATTTTTTGGCGGAACCCTAGCTGGCGGTTTTGATAAGTTTACCTTGTAGTTGAATATATGCAGGTTAGACGCGGGAGAAAGAACATATTATAAATGAGAAATAATTATTATAAGAATTGCAAAACATGGACGCGATGCGACGCGACGATGCGGCGCGGTTATGAGTATTTTCCACGGAAGTTTATTGAACTCTCGGACAGACCGCGGAACCCCTGTAACCCTTCCACGGAACCCCTGGGTACCGCGGACAACCATTTAGGACACCCTGATCTGACCCCAAGCTAAGCTTAACTATACAGCTGATATTTCTTTTGATAGTGAGGCATACAGATGTCAAGCCCCATGTGCCTGTAAATACACTAACAACTACACTCGTCCAACCGAAACACAGCAACGCTGTTTGGCGGCAGAGAAAGTGTCTCATAAATAAGTAGACTAAGGAAAGTCATCATCCTGAATAACTCCACTGGAGGACAAAGGCTTCTTTAGATGTCTAGTAAGATCGATTCCTAAGTCCTCTCCATTCACCGGTTTCCCACGAAGGCACCTACTCTTAAAAACGTTTCGGAGCCTATATATTCAATCATCTGAATCTGAATCAGCTTCACGACTTTGATCCCCAGTCACGGTAGATATCCCCTCAGATCTCTCAAGTACCAAGTACTAACCTCAAGATTCTTTGAGGATGTCTAAGGGGGGTAGTCAGAGGTACGTCCAAACATTACATTTGGCACATCCCCACATTTTGCAGTAGTTAGTATTCCATACGTGACAGGTTGCAAGCCCATCGCCGCTGTTAGAATACTAACTGGTTTCCTCACGATGTTTTCCTTCACCGTTTAAGAGCACTGGCATTGCGCACATAAATTTTTCGATAGAAAAATCCTATGGTGCACGACCGGATTCGAACCTGCGACCTTACGATCGGAAGGCGGGGTCACTTCCACTATACCACCGGTGCACTAATAAACTAACAATCAAATATTTCCTTTTTATTAGATCTACTTACTTTTTTATTAGACATGCAGAAATTGGCGCGTCTATGGACACGATGTCGATGATAAATGAATTCAGAAAAATTTTGTACGAACAGCGGATCAAGAAGTGCGAGTGCAAGTGAGTAATATACATTACCTATTGATTGAGTGAGAAAAGCTAGTAAGTCAGATGCAAGTCCAAACAATGCTTGGACTTGCATTTGACTACCATCTTTACTTTACATTTTGGAGTGTTTATTCGACAGATTGGACTTGAGAAATTTAATGCTAGTTATATCAGTTTCATCGATCAAGGGGTTATTTATGAAATATTGTGTTCATCGGTCATGGTTATGAAATATTGTGGTTTTACAAAGGAACAAAAGAAAATAAGATAGTTACAAAAATTGACATGTAAAGCAGTTTGTGCATTATATCGATTATCTGTTAATTGATTTAAAAGCCACTAAACTAAATTTTGATGACCAATCTGAGGGTATTATCCTCTGTCTATAAATGCGGTGACAAAAATTAAAAGAAATAAAAACATCGTGGATTTGAGAAACTCCCTTTTATAGAACTCTGTAAAAAAATGATGAAGTTAGTTAGATACCTATTGTGTTTGAGCAACTTTACAGTCTCTTATGTTTAGCAGAGATGTACCTACAATCTTTTTTTTTTCCACAATATTATTTTTAATCATGATTAAACTTTAAGGTTCTACCAATGTCTTAGATATTACAATATTGACGATACCAGTGTGGTGCCGATCGAATATAGTGCGTCGTAGGCATCAGAGAAAAAGGTAGAGCAAATCAAATTCATGAGCCGGAATAGACTATGAGAAACCTGCACTTGTTCCTAAGTCTCAGAACTCAATAACACCTGAAACTTTTAATACCTAGTCCACTTTTAAGTTGGGGTACTGGTTTTTTTGTTTTTTTTAAACAACTCGCTGATGGAACAAGCAGATGACCCACCTGATGTTAAGTGGTAATCATCACCTATAAACAAAAAATTGCCCCGTAGGTCACGCACAATAAAAAATGCCCTACGATGCACTGCCCTGCGTCCATCAACTTGAGGCATACAGATATTAAGCCTCATGTGCCTGTAATTACACCGGCGACCACACTCTTCAAACCGAAACACAGCGTTGCTGCTTGGCGGCAGAAAAAGGCGTGGTGGTAGTATGGTTAGGAATTGTTGTCTTGATTTTTTGTGACAGGAGCAACAGAGTGGATCGCTCCGAGCGATACCCAACCGACTGCCATGAGATCCAGATGCAAGGATTCAACGTGTCCGGCATCTACAAAATCCGTCCGGACGACATGGAACCCTTCTACATCCTGTGCGACCTCACAACTGCTGGCGGCGGCTGGACCGTGAGTCGTTATCATAGGTCACCCTACAAAAAGTCAAAAGGTTATCCAATAAAGACAAAATGATCATAAGAAACGTCTTAAAACAAGGTGAATCTAGATGCCAGTTCCACGCGACCAAAGCCTAGAAGAACTGCCAACAAACTTACGGCTTATTAGTTCTTACCGTTGTTTAGTATGATACAAGTTACCAACAAATATAATTACTTATAATTATTTAATTAAATGTGTTTAACTAATTATGTTGTGGTAATCAATAAAGAGTTATCTATCTATCTATCTATCTATCTTGCCTATTTAACCTTTATATGATAAATTATGGGTCAGTTAACATGTGTCTACTTAGCGGAGGAGTACCTCCTTACTGATATTCGTGGACCAGATACACGCGTATGCATTCTACCTATTAACTCATTTTAGTAACTATCCCAAACTAAATCGTGCTTAATTCTACCACAGGTTTTCCAGAACCGGTTTGATGGCTCGCAAGACTTTTTCAAAGGCTGGTCAGACTACAAGTATGGGTTTGGTAACTTAGCCGGGGAGTTCTGGCTAGGGTTGGAGAAACTCAACTTTATAACTAATCAGAAGCTGTACGAGTTACGCGTAGAAGTGGAAACGCAGCACGGCCAGGTGATATTAAGAGCTAGCTCCTTCTTATTCTTGTTTTTATGACCTTTGGAGTGCAGCTCAATTTCACTAATGTCACGTTTTATTTTTTATAAGAAGTACCTACCTTCCTATGAAAAACTCCTACAATCGAATATTAGAATCACTGTCAGCATAGATATAAAGTCGATATCAGTCGTGCGCTTTTCATTTCAATTATTCTCCACATTCGATAATATTTTCATACGTCTGCATGTAATGACATAAATATTTGCGTGTCTCAAACCATTTATTATTTTAAGGAGGCTTACTCGACCTACTCTGTATTCACTTTGGGACCAGAACATGAAGGCTTCCGAATCAGTACGCTGGGAACCTACTACGGAACCGCAGGTATTTAGAACGCCTTTTGTTTACTCACACTAACACAGTGGGCCGATTCTAGACCCGTGACTTTTTTGTCACATTAGACATATGTCACGAAAACTGTCAAATTTCAATAGACACGACAATTTGCAATCGATTTTGTATTCTAGCAATATCACATTAGACATTTGTCGAGCGTAGGCTGGTAGACATGTACTGTCGAGTGACATCACCACTAGACATTTGGCATGCCACGGTAGACATATATCACGGTAACTGTCAAATTTCAATAGACACTAAAATTTCAACAGATTTCGTATTTATCAATGTCACTGTAGATATTTGTCGAGCGTAGGCCGGTAGATACGTATCGAGTGGTCAGCAGCGGTCGACACTGACTACTCTACACTACATGTTCATGAGGGACTGACATATTAGTTTCATAGTTTGGGCTGCAGTCGGATATATTTTCCGCACTCTCACCACGTCGTCGTTATTATTCATTATTATTGTGTGTGTTTAATTAAGGTACCTAACCAACAACATATCAACAACTTTTGTTTGAATTGATATTTAGCAAGTTTTTTTCATTCTGACTGACTGATATGCAATCTACAAATTACAATACCTAACCTATCAAAGATTATACAAAAACTATTTGCGTAAGCATCCCTAGGGTTTGCCAGATGTTTTTAATCGAGTGATAGGGTTATTGCGCCTGATTCCGTCCAGTTAGCGGAGTTGTCACATTCAATCACCAAAAAATCTATGTTATAGTAAGTCTTTAGAGGTGAAACTTTTTCTTTCACATAGCTTATATCCTCTATTTTCATTTAATGTAAAGTATTTAAATTTGAAGTAATCTGGGAATTTTATAAAAATATGTTAATCTCAAAACCCTGTTTTACCCAGTTTTCGTCCAGAAATTCCAGTTTTCGACCACCTGCTACCCAGTTTTCGTCCATTCGTTTTTGATAGGAAAATAATAATAATAAATAATAAATAATGCTGGACAATCCACACAGCACTATCTAGCCCCAAAGTAAGCTATTCAAAGCTTGTGTTATGGGTACTAGATAACTGATATATTTAATACATTATATACTTACATAGATAGATATTTTTTATTATGCATAGAAAACACCCAGACCATCGGAACAAATTTCTGCAGATCGTACACAAATTTGTTCCAAGGCGGGAATCGAACCCGCAACCTCTTGCGTCGCAGGCAGGCTCTCGCCCGCTGCGCCACAGAGGTCGTCGTAAAATATATCAAATAAAGGAGTAAAATTGATGGAAATGAAACTAATTTAATTAATAATGTCATATATTTCAAAATTCATAGTAATAATAAAATTTTCTGCATTCAAAGTTCAAAACATAGGTACTATTTAGGTATCGAAAATCATTTTTGCCAACTTTAGAAGAAATGTTTCTTTGGCTTATAGTTTGTATAATTGATTATTTATAATATTCATTCGTAGCATATTATCATCATCATCATCATCATCATCATAATCATCACCAACCTATTTTCGACCCGATTTCTATCCTGGTCTTCATCTCTTCTCATCCAGCTACATTTAGCAGATCGTCACCCCCTCACTGGAAAACGTCCTACACTACGCTTACCTACACGTGGTCTCCACTCATGTATTCGTTTGCTGTAACGATTGTCGGTTCTACGGCATACATGGCCGGCCCACTGCCATTTCAGCATGGTAATCCTTTGAGCTATGTCGTCTACTTTAGTTCTGTCGTATTACCTCGTTTCGGATTATATCCTTCAGAGAAACTCCGAGCATAGCTCTCTTCATAGCTCGCTGAGCGAATTTTAGTTTGTGGACCGACCCTACCGTTAATGCCACGTTTTGGCAGCATAGGTCATAGTTATAACGGGTGGGACGACTAGTTTAAACTTTCGTCTTCAAACATAAAGGGATGGGCCGAAGACCTAAAGAAATTTCCCAAACGAAGAAGAACGAACTGAACCCAGCTAAGTTTTTCGGTCTTGATATCTCTCACCCGCAGGGTCTACCCGAGGCAGACATATTCCTAGTCCCTATCATAGCTTTATCCAAGTTCATACCCAGATTGACCCGTCGCGCGTCGTGAGGCAGCAGCTAGGCTGTTCAGCATCGGTTGTAAGTCCTGCAATGATTCTGCCAATATGACGATGTCATGAGCAAATTCCAAGTGCAAGATGTATTCGCCTTTAATCTTAATGCCAATTCTGTCAATTTTCAACCGGGGCGCAACTGGATAGGTTTTGTGGTTCTGGACCTGAACAGACATGGTGGCATCATTATATAAACATCTCAGCAATTCGATGTATCGCCAGATTTGCCAGTCAACCTGACATCGTTGCAAGGACTGCAAAACAGCTAAGGTTTCAACAAAGTTGAAGGCATTTTCATGGTCTCAAACGCACACGGCCTGTTTATACTCTTCAGATTTATACGTATAATCTCTCGGATTGTGTAAACGTGGCATATGATATCAAATGTGGTGCCAATATGGTGAAAAATAACACCACGACACTCCTGCTCCACACCCTTGGATTTCTCTCATGGTTAAAGAAAGGAGTTGAAAACACGTTGGAATTGTTACAGAACAGGAAACTACCCGCCTTTAAGAGTTGTGAACACTAAGGTTCGGAACTAACCCAAGGTCCTTCTCCGCTATTTTAAGGAGTTGGACTGGCTGGGGTGAGGTTAGCAGAGGGATAATGCACAATACGCACCATTGCGGGACTTCAGTGCAGATTAAATTCCCCTACCACGAATTAGAATTAGGAAGAGATCCGAAGTGATTCGTCTTCTCCTGGGGATTTTTCATAATTTTCTTCCTGTTTCAAAACTATTGTCAAGGCTGATCTCTGGATAATACATTATGTTACATATACATTCTGTGTGGTGCCGGGTCAGTGTGACTCTAGCATCCTTGTCACTGGATTCTGGACATGATACCTGCGAGGCGTATAATCGCCTGAAAAAGTCCTCTAACTCATCGAAGACCTCCGGCTTGGAGAGGAATAATCAATAATTTCTTAAATGGTCGAAAACTGGTCGGCTGTATCAGTTTTCGTCCACAGTAATACGAAGAATTTTAGAGGAAATTTATATGTGAACTAAGCAAAACCTCAAGAAAATAATAAAATAGGCATAAATACATATTATTCTATTGCTTAAAATTAAAGTTTATAGACTTTTATTCTATTTATTGCATATTAAAATCATGGTCGAAATCTGGAAGTCGTATTTACCCCATCCTGTTCTCGACCACCAGCATTTTATGAGTATCTGTATTTCTTTATCTAATCATATTAGCCCGGACGAAAACTGGCTAATCAATTTAGGAGGAGTAATAAGGCTCAATATTCTTAAAAAGCAGCAGTTAGCTTTCATACATAAAAAAATACAAGCAATCACTTTATTGACATGATTTGCCAGTTTGCCGACCACCTGGACGAAAAAGGGATTTTCTTTTAAAAGCATGGTACAGTTTTCGTCCACGTAATTTAAATAACCTTTAATATAAATTTTAAGCTAAAAACATTTTAAACATATTCTTTGATCTATTATGAAGGCATACAAATCACCAATACTCTAAAAGTCATAAAAATAAGCGAATAACTTAGCGTGAAAGCGGCCACACTTCACTATTTTTTTTGTTGTTTTTAGCCCATTCACATCGTATCACAGCTGACCACAAAATGATTATATTGTTTAAAATAGTTGCGCTTGAACTAGTAACTTGAAACTTGTTTGTGTGTCTACTTGGACATCCAAGAAGGCGCAAAAATACTCATAATCAATGTGTGCATGTGAATTATGCTATTTTTTGGGTTTATTTACTAGTAGTGCCGCGAATGGACGGGAAAGGGACGTGGACGGTAAACAGGCCTACATACCCTATCGATCGTACGCAAGGTGTTTAGAAAACCCGATTTTCGAGAAAAAATTAAAAAAAAAGTCGTAAATAGGTACTTAATTTATGTAAGAAAATTTAGTAATAAAATAAGTTACGTCATAAACATTTTTTTATGTACATCAGATTGAGCGTTTCATTTGCTGGTTCATAAATAATTAATTAACCTTTTGAATCTTTTTTTTTGCATATGAATTATAGCGAATACGGCGCTCAACAATATCACACGCCCCGCACCGCGCGCCTCCCCGATTTTTGATTTTCCGAAAATGAAAATTAAATAAAAAAATACTAGACCACGTATCTAAGTTCTGTAAACGATGTTAGCTTCCTAAATAATATTTCTATAAGTTTTATCATTTTTGTAAGCCAAAATGTACAAACCACAACACAAAAACATAATGAATACGTAAAAAAATGAAAATTTTGATACCAGTAATGTCGAAAACAAGAAAACTACAACGAAATTCGCAAATCCAATGACGTAAATAGCTTTACCGTACCCTAATTATTACAAAATATTCCATAAAACATCCATTTACCTTGATAAAATGTCAAATTTAGAGCCCACCTTCATCAACACAACCAAAACAACACGGTACACAGATAAATTATTTTCTCTTTTTTTTCTCTAAGAAACGACTGTTTGTCGTTCGAATACATAGCAAATATATCAATCTTATACTGTGTAGAACATTGTTCATACCAATAAAGACTCTAAATTTTATTTTATTTTTAACATTAAAAAACATGGTGAGAGTAGCATGAAGTTGTAGATTCTCGTAGTTTTACATTCTCTTTGTTGTAGATAAAAATGGAGACCACACTTCGAATACCTACTTGAAGCATAACCTATGTATTACTATCTCGCTCTATGTGGGCAGACCCTCTCTTTCTAAATAGATAGATAGCAATACTATAGTCACAGATAAGAGAATACTATACTAGTACTATAGTCCACACTAAAAAGAGAGGTCTGCCCACAGAGAGCGAGATAGACATACGTAGGTATTTGACTCAAGTTGTAGTTCCAAGTGTGGCCTCCATTTTTATCTACAACTTCATGGTGAGTAGTGTGTAGTTTGGTTTGTTAAAGTTCCATAAGGTTTGATTGCTTGATTTGACATAATGCAAGACTGATGGATGTAAATGACATTGACTGCTGAACTTTCTAAGACCACCGCTTGAAAGCCATCATAGAATAAAGAAGCACAGAATCGTACATTTACGTACGTATCCTGTGATTCGAGCGTATAATAGTAAAACGGGGAAAAAATTAAATGAATACAATTTACATCTGGCAACGCCTACTAATCACAGATTAGTAGGGATGCCAGATCTAAGTCAGTTTTTTTTTATATCTACCTACCTAACATTCCGTTTCGTAAAATGCGAATAAGTTTCTAGAACTGTAACTAGTATTTTATATGCACTCCACTGACATTGCTGTAATAATGGAAATTAATTCATTATGAACAACATCAAGAACGCATTATTAACCCAGTTTAAGTACTAGACAATGTATTTAATTGAAGACAGTGCAGAGTTAGTTAGTGTTACCGAACTATTCTATAGAGATCGAAACGGACCGTTTCTAGTGTGGGACAGTCTGTGGAAGCTTTATTAACTATCCTTTTTTCCAGCGTTGCCAGATGTAGGTACGATTTAAATCGTATTCGTACGATTTATTCCCGTTTACAACTGTACGATCGAATCACAGAAATCGTACGGACTTAGTAATTGTACGATTCTTTTACTATGTTGAATGATCATAATCTGTGCATATTTTTAACACCTAATGTATCTCTCGCTCGCACGATTTGAAATTTTGAAAGATATATGTTCTGTTTTCTAAAAATGCTAAATAATTTTGATACTCTATATTCCTTGAATAATGTAAACAAGTTTAAAAACTGTAATTAATATTTTATACGAAAACTACACTGATTAAAATAAATCTTTTATGAACAACAACAAGAACGCATAATAAATCCAAATTACTAAAAAAAAAAATTGAAGACATTGTATGTATGTACCATCGTACATACAATTATTGAGAAACGGAAGTTATCGGAACTTGTCTTGGCATTCTATAGTGCGAGATAGTCTGTGGAAGCTCTATGAATGAACCTTCTTTTTGACATGTCTACTAACATAGCCACCTGAACCGGTCTGAGGTTAGCTGTTTGTGCCTAAATGGCCAATAGCGAATGGAAGATGCCCCAATCGGCTAACTTCAGACAGACGGTGGCACAAAGTCTATCGGTAGCTAGAATACGTATTTTGGCGCGGTTAGATATATGTCGTATAAACATTTGATGATTTTCGTGACATTTCAGATGTCTATCTCTAACGTAAATGTCATAAGTCTGGAATTGGGCTCCAGGTCTAACCTTCATAGGTCGTTGACTTATCGCACCTTGGACATGATTTTTCGCAGGCTCATTCGAGTTACGTGTAAATCCGTTTAATAAAAGATAAGGCGACCGTGAAAAGGCTAGGTTTATTCAATGACCGTGATACCGAGGTCATGGCTGAGACGGCCCAGGTTCGCGATAAAAGTTCGCTAGATATGGTTCGGTGGGTGGTACACAGATAGTAGGTACGCATCAGGATGGCATCAAGCTATTATAATAACACTGCGTTTTGATGTCCTTGTAGCGATCGTTTTTTTTTGTTTTGCTTTGTGTACAAAAATACAGAGTAGGGTTGGATTTGGGACTATTGTGCCTTTCTTTAACCCTACCTTTTAACGAGCAATTCTTGCAGATATTTATTTATCTTCTTGTAGGTATATCTTAATCTCGGAAACGGCTTTAACGATTTTCATGAAATTTTGCATGCAGGGAGTTTCGGGGGCGATAAAGCGATCTAGCTAGGATTGTTAGAAAAATCTCGTTTTAGCCGTGTTTTCAGGCAATTAAAAACTCAACAAGAAAAATATGACTATTACTGACATCTATTGGCGAGTAATAATAATACAGATTAAAGCTCGGTCACCCAGTTATTAATATACCATAATAATCTTAAAAAGGACCGCATTTGAAACGCACGTACGCCTCAAGTTGTTGGACGCAGGGCAGTTCATCGTAGGACACGTTTCTATCGTGCGGGACTTGGGGAGTGGGCCATCTGATGTTCCATAATTACATTAGATTAGACAGTATGTAGTAGTTATAACACTTTTTTTGGATTTTCGTTCATTCCGATTTTTATAAGTAAGTTTGTTTTTGTTTGCCTTTTTGCAGGAGATTCTTTGTCGTACCATGCTGGGCAGAAGTTCTCAACCCCTGACGTGGATAACGACGAGTGGAAGGACGGCGCCTGCGCCACTGAACACGGCGGTGCTTGGTGGTACAAAGAGTGCGACAAAAGGTGCGATTCAAGGCGATGACAACAGCCAAATAATCTAAACCAGTTATCCAACCTAGTTTTTGTAAAGCGCAAATACATTCGATATTTTGGACACCAGGATCCTTCTAAAAATGTTAAAATAAATATTAGTGATGTTTCCACACAGTAGGTACTGGTACCAAGTTCCTAACCAAGGAAAGATTGTACGGTAACCAAATACCTGACACTTATATTAAAATCTGTAACAGCTTCATGGCTTTTGATCTCCAGACACGGCAGATATCCCACCAAGTACTAACTCCAGATTCTTTGAGGACGTAGGTATAATGGGGATACCTAGTCAGGGATACGTCAAAACATATTTTTACATTAACGGATTCTTGGCTAAGACGCAAATAGCGCGTCATGAAGAAACCTTCAGGGAGGCCAATGACGCGACCCGCGCGTCTTAAAATTGTATAAGGCCGAGGCGGAATGTTAATTTACAGTAATCCAGCAGTATATTTTTTCCACAGCAACTTGAACGGCAAATATACGACTTCGGGCGAAGAGAATAAGGGTCAGTCGATATACTGGATATCGTTCAAGGGCCCTAACTCACCGCTTACTAAGACGAAGATGATGATTCGCCCGCTGCCAGCCACGCGACCCGTCGACTTTAGCGAATCCAATAGGGTACTTACACGGTTTATGTCCTATAATATGAAAAAGAAGGCTTAGACTTATAATATATTCCATCCTATCATTATTATATAACATGTCCTGTATATTCATTTAGAGTAGCAGCTTAGAGCTCTCTGTGAAGGGCTCGTCCGGGAAGTACTATAACCTGTCATTACATGCCGCCAAGCAGCGTTGCTGTTTCGGTTTGAAGAGTGTGGATATCGGTAAAATGACAGGCACACGAAGCTTAACATCCGTACGCCTCATGTTGATGGATGCAGGAAAATGCTTCGTTATAGGTGATGGTAACCAATACAGGACCGTTACGCATCAGCGGTTAACCGCCTAGGCGGTTAATAATATCGGTTACTAATATTGTAAATCCTACTAATCTTATATACTTAAAAATAATAATTATAAATTAAAAATAATAATTATAATAATTTAACTTTCGCATTTATAAAAATGCGAAAGTTTGTGAGTATGAATGGATGTTTGTTACTCTATAACTCCAGAACGGCTGAACGGATGTTGATGAAAATTGGCACAGAGATATATTATAGTCTGGAATAACACATAGGCTACTTTTTATACCGTGGGAATACCGGGATTTAAAACTACGCGAGTGAAACCGCGGGGCGCAACTAGTATACCATAAACAAGTTTAAAATAGTGAATAATGCTGGTTATAATTCATAGAAAGAGATGGCCGATAAGCAGGTGCTTATCCGAATACACTCAGGTTTTATTTAAAGCATGATCTATTTTATGTAACTTTGATCAGTCCTATCTATCTATCTATTCAGCCTGTATGCACCCACTACTGGGTATAGCCCTCCTCTTTAAAACGCCACTCTCTCCGGTCCTGTGCCAGTCTTATTAAAAATAAATAATGTTTGTTAGTAAACTTGTTGGGTCATATTTCCAGGTACATTTTCCATTTACCATCCCAAGAACGACCCTCTTAATGTTGTTTCAGAAAATTATAGAAAGTCCTAAAATGAGGCCTGTCCCAGAGAAAGCGAAGGGCATTCGGACGAAGGACGTGAAAGGAGGTTACGACGGCCACGGCCATCCACAATACAGATACGAGGATCCGAGCCGCGCCGACGCATTCTTTACGAGCTACGCGAGATAGTGCACACTCACGCAAACAACTACTCACAATGCATATTAGTATTAACAATTTAACACTATGTAAACAGTAGCAGCGTAGCAGACATGCGCTTGCGCAATTACCGAGATCGCCTGCGCGCTGTGTTTTATATAATAGGTAGTGCTGAGCAATCAAGTTTTGAAATACATAGTTCTAGTTTACTTAACTAATTATATGATATTGTTATTAACCAACTAAGATCTAATAGAAATTGATATGGGTGTTGATGTATGATGAGGTTTAGCCTTTGTTGTAAAGAAGTGTCTATTATTTACAAAATATAGCACTATAGAGTAGGAAAAGAATACCATTGTTTAAAGTTAATACCAGTGAGTGGGTATTGTAACATTGTGTAGCTCTTTGGAATGTTGGCCGATAAAAATGTCCCCGAGTGTCCTCCATCTTGGTTTTAATAAAACATACGAATCAGTCTCATTTGCTTTATTTCCTCTGTATACATGGACCATGCATCGTTTGAGCAAACTGAGTTCACAAATTACAATAGAAACGGTACACTCTACATTCATATCTGTGATCGAACATCAAAGTTTAATAAATGACACAGAAAACATCAATCATAATTATTAAAATACATTAAATGAATGGATTCACACGGTAATAGAAACATATTTTACAAAATTCAGTGGCAGTGCGTAAGCGGTTTGATAAACTAATTTACACTCCCATCTATCGATGTGAGCCCGCGCCGGAGATTTTATCGCGGGGGCGGCTCGACCGCGTAATTATATCACATGATCATCCACAAATGTCCAAGATAATGGTGTCGATTCGTTGTTGCATTATCCTAAACTAACCTAATCTGACAGCTCTAAAATTATAGCCGTTCTTGTTGATTCGGTATTTTAGAAAGGGGTGTCAATATTTTTAGTGCTGTCAAATTAGGTAAAATATGAAGTTAAACAACAGAATTGGCACGATCACAAACTGACGTCGTCACTCGGTCGTCAACAGGCGTCGTGAATGCAATGACGTTGTCGGGTCGCCAGCAAGCATCTGAATACGCTTGCCGTGGGCTCACGAGCGTCGGCACCGGAAGCTACACATCAGGCGTACAATCCGACCGACTAGCAAGACTTGCAACTAAAGGTACTGACACACATGCTCAAAAATAAGCATGCTTCTTTTGAGCATGCTCAAAAATCAACCGACGACCGACCAAATAAGCATGCTTATTTACTAGCACGACCTGTTCACACGTGCTTTTATTGAGCAAGACTCGAAAAAAGCATGCTTTTGTCTGGAAAATAAGCACGTGTGTCAGTACCTTAATGGTACTGACACATGCTCAAAAATAAGCATGCTTATTTTGAGCATGCTCAAAAATCAATCGACGTACGACCAAATTAGCATGCTTATTTACTAGCACGACCTGTTCACACGTGCTTTTATTGAGCAAGGCTCGAAAATAGCATGATTTTTGCCCAAAAATAGGCACGTGTGTCAGTACCTTAATGCATATCAACTGTAAGCATCCAAGTGAGTGGTACTAGGCGGATTGGGCGTCTGATGAGGCAACCGACTAACAAAAACTCTAAATTTAACTTAAAAATACAACGCTGTAATACCGTTCATCTAACTTCTAACAGTAACTTAAACCCAACATGAATGAGATAGTTATGAATACATGTTCTCTAAAACAGTATTATTAAAATGCTTAGCTTATAAATGTACATTTTTCATAAAATTTCCCGGGATGTTAACTGACCTGTTTTTTGGTATAAAATTAAACAACAAATATCAATGTAATGTTTTATCCTACCACAAATGTAATGTTATAACAACTAATGATTATACACAACAAAGACAACTAATCTATATCTAATAAAATAGATAACATACTAATGCAAAAATAGTTAGTAGGTGTATGAATTCAAGAATTCATTGTTGAATTTCAAATTTGAAAACAGTAAAAATAATATTTACACATATATAATACATTCTAAACTATTATCTAATAAGTACATACATAGTTAAATATAATGCCAATAATATAATAATAAAACAGCACCATACATATTTTAGTATTTTACCGTGTAAAGCTTCAATAATAAAGTAGGTACACCGCATGGTGTTATTTAATTTAATTAAATTGCACGAATAGTCCTCACACTTGCAATGATAATTTAATTCTGTATAAAATTCATTATTAAAAAAGTTACAGGTATGCACTGTTTTAAACTTCGCTGTACTAAAATGACGGCAAAAAGCCGAATTATCTGAAATCTTTTGAACAGTTTTTCATTAAAAAAATATTCAGGTTTCACAAACAATCTGCTGAAATTGTTTCAAATTTATACAGCGAAACTGTCATACAGGATAATAATCATGTAAAAAGACTCCTCCCAAAACCTTTACATACACGCGCTACTTTTAATTGGGCCCTATGCAAGGGCAAAATACTTTAAAGTACTTCAAATAGTTATATCCAAAGGGTTTTTATTTTATCTAACACAAAAAACATTTCGGTGGCCCGATCTTCTAAGCTAATAAAAAAAGTAAATAAAATCAACGTTGAATTACCAAACCAAAAATATATATTCAGATTAAAAAATAAAGCATATTGTTTGTTTTTTCCAAGAAATTTGAATACTTGGTTTTTTTCGCCAATCCGACGGACGCGTCACATTACATAAAGGCCTCGGATCACGCGTCGATAGCCTCAATAAGACGCCACAGATGAAATGCTGAATACCCGATTGTCCTCAGTACCCCACGGGCCTAGTCTCAACCTCAAGAGGATCAAATATGTACCTTTTGTCTTATAACATACATAATTGCGCCGTTAGAGATCTTCAGCCGAATATACGCAGTACATCGTCACTGATGTGGCGCACAACACGGTCCAGTCAACCCTAGACAGGTTGCAATATAGAACGTGACAGGATCCATTAAGTGTTATGTGAATGAAGCGCTTGCAGCCAATGTCCTGATTCCCTATTTGAGACGACTAAAGGTTCAAAAACTTACAAACGCGCTCAAAAATAAGCATGCTTATTTTGAGCATGCCCAAAAATCACCTGCCGTACGACCAAATAAGCATGCTTATTTATAAGCACGACCTGTTCAGACGTGCTTTTATTGAGCAAGGCTCGAAAAAAGCATGCTTTTAGTTTTAGCTCGAAAATGCTTATTTTCGAGCTAAAACTAAAAGCATGCTTTCTTTTTTTGTCACAAACAATTCCGTGTCAACTCACATAGTTCTTTTCCATTGCGCCGAGTTGAGGGGAAGAGCTTTGACGGGAGCAGTATGGGGATGCACTGTGCCAGGCATTTCGAGGTTTGTCTAGTTAAGACAGTTAGAAAGTTATGCCAGAAGAAGAGCCAAAAGACGGATATATAATTTTTTTTAAAGAACTAGTGCTATAGACGTACTTCAAGAACTTCATTCTTGTCGTAGCGCTTTACTAGGTGTTTTAGCTTCTGAAAGTCATACTAAAGTTTTTGGGAGTAGCCTTTCTACACTTTGTATTTTTATTATCTACTTGCTTATATTTAAATGACTTATTAATTTATAACATCGAAGTTTCTCTACATACATTAAGAAATAACAACTAACTTATCCACTAAGTCCGTTCGGAAAAAAAACTTTGTAAAGACTGTACTATGTAGTACGAAGGGAACACCTAAATATAACATAGTGTTCTAAAATAACACTGTCTTAAAATATAAAAATGTACATATGTATTGAATATTAGCTATGATTGAATATGATACATGATAGTGAAGTACTTATTAAATTTAATCATCACAACATCAATTCACTTTAACCAGTGCACGAGACGAACTCACTACACATAAAAACAATGTGTCATCTACAACAGATTAAAACATCTGTTCGATGTAAAATGTGAATTAAATCTTAGTAGTTTGTAATAAAATGTAGACAATAATAAGCTAACGAGTAAATTGATAATTGTATTCATTTTGGTTTATTCGTCCATGATTTTGAGCTACTAAAAATGCTAGTTGTGATATGAGACACTGTCGCGGAAATTTTCTTTACTAGGTGTCCGTAATTTCTGACGTGAGTGTCAATGAGATGAACTGTGTTTAGTCTTCAATCAAATATACTGTTTTTAGTTGTTTTTTCATAATGTTTTTACACGGCTATCGACGTATTTGCTCAGTTATAATGTGCCCAGTTTTCCAAGGACACGCACGACGTACAGACTAGTAAAATCCCCTAAAACCTGGCCATATGTCCATATTGTCAACTTATGTTTTTAGACTTAATATTGGGTCCTAGAGCAGGTGGTCATCGATACGGATTGTTTTAAAAAAAACTTGTATTTTTAATTTAATTTTTACGTATTCTGCAAGTGTCTGTACCCAATTAATTTTTGTGACAATAATTTTTTTGAAATATTTTTATTTATATGTCCGTTTTTATTTGACAAATTATCTATTGTAATTAATTAGGTACGAAAAATATCATAAAATATAATTTCCGGCCCTTGAGACACAAAAAAGGGGCAAAACACTTTTGACCAAGTTTTAGGTAATTTTAACACTCCTTGCGGCGCTAGCAACCTATTTTTGTTGCTTACTGTTGATGTATCCTAATAAGTCGTCGTTGTAGTCGGAGTTAAAAATTACCTAGACCAAGTATAATACTAATTCATAAGCCGTTAAAATATATTGTGATGTGTGAATGAAACAGATATCCCTTCAGACAAGTGTAGTTGCATTAAAAATAATCATGGTAAATAACGACAGTGAGAGACAAAAGCAGAGTTAAAACTAAACGAAATTAAATAAAGTTAAAACTATAACAGGCGGATCAGTCGACAGCTGTCCTGGGTCTTCGTTACATTTAGTCGAATTTAAAATAAAAACGCTAAAGTAAAGGTGAACCAAATATACCCAGTATATAACGGAATCTAAACACAACACCCAAGGGCGAAGTGTTTTATAATAATGTATTTTGTATCATATATATTCATCAACTGAAATGTGTTGCGGAACGGACTAATTTGGTTAAAAAAAATTACGAAATGTTTTTTGATTCGAGATAGTGAAAGGTATTAAAAAAAGAATTCGTTACTACCGTTAAAAGATTACTGTAAATACTTTTATACAAAATACCAACATTATAAAACCGCAAGTCAAGAGACATGTGATCGTTGTAACATTACCTACTTTAATAAATGAAAATTCTTTTTAAGAAAGAATATAATCATTTAAAATATGTAACTTGTATAATAGTAATAATGGTTTTCATTCTGTGCCAGCTAATCTCAAGTGTTATCATGATTATCAGAGAAACTGCAACCGGTAGAAAAACAAACGCACAAGTGTGAGATCGTTCAAAATATTATACTAGCGGCCTGTCCCAGCTTCGCATGGTTGGACATATTTTTTTTCAACATTTTACGATAAACTTAGACTCCCGCGCTTCGTAGCCCAAGCACTCGGCGGCCTTGTGCCCCGCGCTGAGTGAGACCGGCCTCGCTTTCGCGCTTTATAAAACGCACTCAAGTTTTACAATTCATAATATCTTTCAAACGGAACTTTTGTTACATACATTTAAATAAATGAAGAACGATGACGATAGCACTACGTCATACTTTATACACAGAAATTGCTGCACTGAATGAACACCAGTATTATGTTAAAAAACATAATTTAGTAAATTGACCACAATGGTCTACCAGCGTTCTAAATTGTCCCCCCAGACCCCCCTCTGGTGAATCTAGGCCAAAGACAACTAACTCTCGGTTGGATCTCTGGTGAATCTAGGCCAAAGACAACTAACTCTCGGTTGGATCTCTGGTGAATCTAGGCCAAAGACAACTAACTCCCGGTTGGTTCACTGGTGAATCTAGGCCAAAGACAACTAACTCTCGGTTGGATCTCTGGTGAATCTAGGCCAAAGACAACTAACTCTCGGTTGGATCTCTGGTGAATCTAGGCCAAAGACAGCTAACTCTCGGCTGGTTCTCTGGTGAATCTAGGCCAAAGACAACTAACTCTCAGTTGGATCTCTGGTGAATCAAGGCCAATGACAACTAACTCTCGGCTGGTTTGGTAACTAAGAACCTCCCGGGATCTAAGTAACCACACCAACCAACTTAACTTCAGATGAACCATCTGTTGGTTCCATCAGCTGGTTGTTTATAAAAAACAGCACTTAGTTTTTGGGAGGGACATGAAGTTAGATGCAAACCGCGGTGTAGGGACGTCACGCACGGTTCGTGTTGTGGTAAACTATCGATGGACGTCGACTAAGCCATCGACTAAGCCATTCTACCATCGATCACACCCAGACTTAACTTTGGAGAGGGACATGAAGATAGATACAAACCGCGGTTTAGGGACGTGACGCACGGTCGGTATCTAATCGCGTGAAGAAACCGGCAAGTTTGCCGACCCCTATAGGCTTTATTCATAGTCCTCACCAAATAAGGCTTTCTCAGTCCCAAATCAGAGTTCTAACATTTGTATAGGTACCTATGTAAGGATTGAATGGATATGATTTTAGAGCAGCTGTTTAGCATTCTTGTAACATCGCTGCCATGCTTGGCGAGCATGGCTTAACTTGTTATCTCACAAGCGCACTTTCTTTGCGACATCAACGTGCTGCTCTTCCTTTACCATCATCAGGGACGACACAATATTCTTGCACAAAATGTGGTCGTGCCTGTCGCTCTCGTATAAGCTTTACAAGCCATGAACGTAAGTGCCTATTGACCTTGGACGAATTCAAATTCAAAATATGTTTATTCATAAAATCACAAGGATCATCTTGAAACGTCTTAAAAACTAGGTGACTCTAGTGCCAGTTCCACGCGACCAACGCCGAGAAGAACAGGCAACCAACTCGGCTAGGTATCTACCGCTCTTTTGTATGATCCTCGTTACAATGTAATAAAATACCTACACCACTGAAACTATATAATACAATAATCTAAGTAATCTAACAGAGAAAGGAAAAGTAAACAGATTCATAAAACAGCACGCTGTTTAAATCATCTTTCATGGATGTTATATGCCTAGCTAACTTCGCTGCGTCGTACCTAGCACTTCTAGGCTTTGGTCGCGATGAACTGGCAGTAGATTCGCTTAGTATAGGTATAAGACGTTTTAAAGTGATGATGACCATTTTGATTTTTGATTTTGCCTAAATACCTACAGCACTAGCTTAGAAAGATAAGTTCAACTTAGGTAACAAATAAGTAGTTCCTAGATTGTAAAGGTCACACCGAAGTGATCAATGTATCTTGCATACCTTTGGTATGTTTTGTGACAGGTTTAGGGATTTGACAATGCTAAACCTTTTGAAGATGGGAGGAGATACTTATTAAAATAATTATCTCCGTGGCCAATTTTTGCAAGGGCCTGTCATGGTCAAACAAATCTCCGCGGGGTCCGCAGGTAGACAAATCTAGGAAGCGCCGGATCTGATAATAAATAGGGTCGTACACAAATCGTACACAATATCGCATTCTACGAGTTGCAGAACCGTAAACAAAGTGCCTTCTTCCCATAAATAATAATTTTCGTCCACGCTTATATATCTGAAAGAGAACAATTTGTTCAAATTACTTTTTTATTCGTAAGACAATACTTCTTTGACGCATTTTATCAATAAGGCTGGATTTTTAACATCCGTATCTACACTCGCATACAGACCACAATTTCAAAAGTTCTTAGCGTTGCGTTGTAGAGGGCGCTGTTTCGCAAAATGTACGCAGCGAGGCAAGCAAAGTCGCAGATGCAGCAATTGCACTTATAAAACACAAAATAAATATCCACATTTTATAAACATTATCAAAATTTTATAAACAGTCATTCGCATAGCGTCGCACTTGTTACTTACATGTTTTACTGCCGCGTACTTGTTGTAGCAGCATTCCGTAACGAGTTATTCATCGTCTTCCTGCTCTGTCGCCGGACGCAGGGCGTCGATGCAGGCGACGATCTTCAAGGCCGGGCCGAGTTTCATCGAGAGAGCCATCACCAGGTGCTCCGCCTTGATGAGCAGCAGAGCCTCTCCGTCCACTTCTTGCATGAGGAAGTCATCGGCGTAGTTGGCGCAGCCGGGGATGCCGCGGATGAATTCGCACACCTCGGAAACCTATAATAATACATAATTATGTATTTAAAAATAAACATACTGGGTACAAACGAATGCAGTCAAGATTCTGAGTCGTTCGTCATCTAGCGGGTTTCAAACTCGCTTGAATCCGCGAGAAGGCACCTTCTATCTTAAATCTACTTTTGTTGGCATCAGCTCGCGGGCTAATAAAAGTAGAGTCATTACAAAAATAGTTTTTAGACAAGACAATTGACATAATAAACCAAATTCATGAGTCATTGTGATATTGTTGATATTTTTATGAAAATTAGCAGTTTTATATATGTCATGTATCGTATTATATGTATCTCAAAAAGTATATTTTATTTTAAACGCAAATAATATTGTATTCTATATAGGTAGCAAAAGTAAGCAACTTTTTTGTAGACTGTACATGAATACGTCAGATATTTACATTACCGCGAGTTTAAGACAACAAAAATAGTTAAAAACTGAAGGTGCCATCTCGCGGATTCAAGCGAGTTTGAGACCCGCGAGATGACGTACGACTCAAGATTCTTTTGCTGGAAATAAATAAATAAATATAAATAATAAATAAATAATGCTGGACAATCCACACAGCATCATCTAGCCCCAAAGTAAGCTATTCAAAGCTTGTGTTATGGGTACTAGATGACTGATATTTTAATACATTATATACTAACATAGATAGTTTTTTTTATCATACATAGAAAACACCCAGACCGCCGTAACAAATTTCTGCATATCGTACACAAATTTGTTCCGAGGCGGGAATCGAACCCGCAACCTCTGCGTCGCAGGCGGACTCTCGCCCGCTGCGCCACTGAGGTCGTCATATCGCTGTCAACAGAGCTGGCTTTGGTAATGTGCAGCGTAAGACTCACGCTCCACTTCTGCGCGGCGCAGACATCCTCGTCCGCGTCGTCCGCTTCGTCCTCGGGCTCGGGCGGCTGGTTGCGGCAGCTCTTGGACGAGCTCGCCTCGGAGTCGTCGCGGCTTGACGACGTGATGCGGGATGCGCTGTCCATCCTCTCCATCCTGGAGCTCTCTTTCTGCCTCTTGCCTGCACGAATACAAATAATGAGCGCTGAATTACAAGGTACATCCAATGAACTGCACTGGTTCCCATAGTTCCGGTGTCCAGGGGAATTAACAGGAATATGTTCACCTAGATTGATTACAATGAATTTTGATCCCTGAATACTAAGAAAGATTGCTTATTGGGTCGTTGGTGTGTATCGTAGGCTGGTGTTCAGCTTAAACGGCTTATTTTTATATTTTGACTTTCAAGTATAAATAAATAAATATTGCTAGACATTCCACACAGCACTATCTAGCCACAAACTAAGCCAAAGCTTGTTGGTATGCGAACCAGATAGCTGTACTAGTTATATACTTTTTCTTATAAATACATACTTATCCTACTACTATTATAAACGCGAAAGTTTGTAAGTATTGATGGATGAATGTTCGTTACTTTTTCACGCCGGAACGGCTGAACGGATCTGGATGAAACTTGGCAGAGAGATTATAGTCTGGAATATTCTGCGTGGTAAAATAGTCGGCGTGGGTGAGACCGCGGGGCGCAACTAGTACATATAACACCCAGACAGAGAACAACCTTTTACGTTCATCACAAATGTT
This sequence comes from Plemyria rubiginata, assembly GCA_963576535.1. NCBI lineage: Eukaryota > Metazoa > Arthropoda > Insecta > Lepidoptera > Geometridae > Plemyria > Plemyria rubiginata. The sequence goes on from OY754905.1 coordinate 3,621,670, forward strand.
TGTCCTCGATGGGAATCGAACCTACGGCCTACGGCACAGCTGGCGCTGTCGTAAGTGTCGTGAAGCAGTATCACTTACGTGGTGGCTCATCGCATCTGGATTCCTTCCTGCTATCGCGCACGTCGCGTGAGTCACGGGCCTCGTGGCTCACGCGATCTTCACGGTCTTCGCGGTTCTCCCGGTCTTCGCGGCTGTCGCGGCCTTCGCGGTTCTCGCGCGACCGCCGGTGCTCGCGGGACTGCCGTCTCTCACGGGACTGGCGACTCTCGCGCGGGTCTCGTGCCTCACGCGGTTCGCGATCTGTCCGCTCGGCGCGCACAGCACGGTCGGCACGGTCAGTGGCCGCGGCGTTGGCGGCCGCGGTGGCGGCTGCAGCGGACGTGGCTGCGTTCGCCGCAGCATTGTTGGCCCATTCACGCGACGGCCGGTTTACCTATTGCAACACGTGACATTAATTCGTTTTTGTAGGTCTGTACTCCTGCCTGCATTTTATACAACTACTAGATGAAACAACCAGATGGACCACCTGATGTTTGGTCTTCTTCTTCATGTCGTGTCACTAGTTTCTTTCGAAACAGTGTGATGAAAGGATTTTAAGTGCGCCTCAAGAGGCTCCTTTCGAGCACTTGGCACATGTTATAGATCTTGTTAGGTTTTTACAACATGCCGGTTTCCTCATGATATTTTCTTCACCGTTTGAGTACTGGCATTGTGCACATAGATTTTTGAACAGAAAAACTCATTGGCACACGACCGGTTTTGAACCCATGACCTTAGGATCGGAAGGCGAGGCTGCTACCACCAGTGCTGTTGATGTTAAGTGGTAACCATTACCTATAACAAAGTACTATAGGAACGTGCCCTGCGTCCATCAACAATAAATTTGATTCAGTCCTGGATAAAATAACACAGCTCAGATGTGGACACTAATACTATTCTAGACCGACATTGCCTTAAGGTCTCATACACGTTGAAAGTTCATTTATGAATATTCAGGTTTAATTTTCAGGTGATTTTGTTGGACGACCTCATTTTTTCAACCTGTTGTCGCCTTGATTTTTCTGCTTTAGTTACTTACAGCAAAAGGCTCAGAGGCCTCTTGGATCACGTAACCTTCAATCACATGGGTCAGAATGTTGGGTTTCACCATAGCCTTGGGCAGCCCCTTATCTGCAAAACGTCCATAGCTCGTTAGAAACCTGCTTTGAACACATCCTACTTACATACCAGCTCAAAACATGAAGCAAACCAAAACCAGGCACGGCTCACACCATCACCAAGTGGAAATGTCTTGTTCAAAAGAAAACGCGTTAAAAATAAAATAAGTGTTCTCATGCTTAATCGGAAATCCTTACATGAAGTTTTGTATTGTTTGGCACAAAGAAAACAGTCTGAATAAGCGTTCCAGGCGATGCAATGCATGCGCATTGTTTAGTTGCGAGCGCCAAGTGGTATTAAGTCTTATTGGAATATGCCTGTGGATTTTGCGATACTTGATTTATAATATCACCACATAAATATCAATCTCAAAATTACCATGAATTTAATTTTGGATCGAAAAATATCAAATATTGCAATCGCCAATCATGTGATGAGTTGGCTGATAGTGTTTTTATTAAGGCATTGACTACACCTAATGTACCTCTCGCTCGCACGATTCGACATTTTGAAAGATATAAAATCAGTAAGGCCAATTTAGAAAAATCGCAAACAACCATTTTGTGTGCAATCACGTAGGTAAACATGTAGGTAAATATGTATCGATCACAATGAAATTTTTATTAAACTGTGCGCAATGTGATTGCACACAAAATGTTTGTTTGCGATTTTTCGAAAACGGGTTCAGTGATTTTATATCTTTCAACAAGTCAAAACGTGCGAGCGAGAGTCACATTAGTCTTTACATTAAAATGATTTGACCAATCTTAGAAGAAATGTTGTTTCGTTACACGCTCACACACAAGCCATCGAGAATAGACCCTCAGAAAGATAGCGTAAAACAAATGTGTTTAAAAAACCTACAATAAATGTTTTCAAGAGCTCCTTTTGTCCCAACGTCTGACACCGGCAGCGGCGACACAGTTTTTACTTCTGAAAGTCATTGTTTATAAAATGTATTTGCTGGTTTGTAAGTTTTCAACCACAGCTGCGCGTCAGTAACGCGGTAAGCGGGCGCGACGCGGGAGCGTCAGAAACGTCAAACGCGAACAACCTTGCCCGCGTTCGCAGTCGCTTTGCTCGCGCAGCTGTAGTCGATCCTTCATTCACACGTCAAAACAAAAATATACCAACAAAAAATATACGATAGGCAGGCAATGGTGTCGATTCTGTTGTTGCATTATCCTAAACTAACCTAATCTGACAGCTCTAAAATTATAGCCGTCCTTGTTGTTTCGGTTAGACCGAAAGGGATGGAAATATTTTTAGTGCTGTCACATTAGGATAAGTTAGGAAAATTAAACAACAGAATTGGCACCAACGTGTCAACTTCTTAGAAGCTTAAACATACATGGTTGTTCAAGCCATGGTTTAATCATTTATCTCAACAAGTAAATTGTTTAATGAGCTTATGGCCATCTGAACATCAGTTGGCCACTTAACGCATGGATATTTTTTTTATAAACTTCTGGACGAAACATAGCTAACAACTTCTTGGGCTAAGACTAACAAAGTGCCCTTCGGAGCGTGAAGGAGCTCAGATCCCATTCAGACGGTGCCAATCAAAAGGTTGCCTCACTTATCTCGGCAGTATGACTTTGCCAGCTAAGTGACACTGCAGCACTGGTTCAATTCACAGCCAAGCGGCCGGCAGTTTCAGTGTATATAATTTAAAACTTTATTCATTACCATAATGCATAATATCGTTTGCTCACGCAGCCGCGCGGCCCTGCTTCGCACGGGTGCACATATCATGCATGTATTATACATATAAACCTTCCTCTTGAATCACTCTATTTATAAAAGAAACCGCATCAAAATCCGTTGCGTAGTTTTAAAGATTTAAGCATACATAGGGACATGCGGACATAGGGATATAGGGACAGAGAAAGCGACTTTGTTTTGTACTATGTATTGATGTGTTGATATTGATTATAGTAATGAAGATAAAGTTTAAAATTATATACACTGAAACTGCTGGCCGCTTCGCTGTCGTCCTGCCTTTCATGTCATACACACACATACATACTTGTTAATTGTAATCACAAAAACTGCTTACCATGGGTTGCGGTTTGGCTTCGCGCTGATGCCTGGTTGCCCTTGTTCGCAACGGGTGCTGAGGAGACAGGCGTGGTCGAGGCACTCGTCACAGTGGATGAGCCAGAGCTCGAAGAAGCAGCCGTGGTCACCACCTTGCGCGGGCCCAAACAAAAGTTCTACATTTAATAGGGTCAAATCTGTACTGGCACCGCTTTTGAAGATGATGGTAGAATTGATGTCGATTCATGAATCTTTTTTTTATACTAGTTGATGGAACAAGCAGATGGGCAACTTGATGTTAAGTGCTAACCATCACCTATAACAAAACTGTGCCTCGTAAGTCACGTACTATAGGAACGTGCCCTACCCCACTGCCCTGCGTCCATCAACTTGAGGCATACAGATGTTAAGCCTCATGTGCATGTAACACCGGCCACCACATCTTCAAATCGGAACACAGCAACGCTGCTTAGGAGCAGAAAATGGCGTGAAGGTATTCTTCGGAAGTAATAAGCTCTACAACTCTTAATAGTAGATTAGTAGCCAAGGGCTGTAAGGCATCAATTGCAGCCCGAGATATTAGGCGCCTATAGTTCGAGGGTGCAATTGATGCTTACACGCGAGCTAACTACTCTGCTTTACATCTCGATTGTGAGATAAGTAGAAAAAAACCGGCATTACAAGAATAAAACATTTTAACGAAATTGAGCTTCGCCGTTCGATATTTAAAATTGATGACTATTATACTCATAACGAAAACAAGGCCGAATAGCGAAGCGACCTCTTTGGTCATTGGGCTGAATGCATGATGTCTATTGCCAGTATGATGGTTAGATGTACGCGAACTTTTTGAAGAGTGAAGTGTTTTTTTTTAATTACTTACCGCCCTAGGGCTTTTCTAGCTACATTATTACCCTAGAGCGCTAATTGGTCACCTACCTGCTAAAGCCCCATTTGGGGGTAATAAGGACCTACTTACCGAATATGAGAGATATAAAATTTATTTACTTTATATACATAATATAAGACGAGGTACTTAGCGCTTTCACCACTCCTTACGTAAAATATACCCTCTTTGTTTTTATGAAGTAATAAGAAGAGACGGCAATATTTTTCACATGGTGAAATAGGCGCTTAGCGCAACCGCTAAAACCGCTTTCGCAAAATAGCAAACCTCCACTTTTTGGCCTAAACGGGAAGCACCAGCTTTCAAATATAAAAAAGAATCATCAAACTAGCCTCTCTATCTAAAAGTTGTCTGGAAGAAATCGCTTTCAGCGATAAGACCGCTAATTGTACTACTTTATTTTATATTTTGAAGTGTTTTTGTTCATTTTGGTGTACAATAAAGAATTTTACATTCATTTCAGGCATTCATTCAAAATCGGTTCACCCGGTCGAAACTGAGGTAACAAACATTAAAAAAACAGTTGAACTGAGACCCTTCTTCTTTTAAGCCGGTTAAGAAGCATGTTAGTAGTAAGAAGTGGTAGAGGTTCTTAAGTCACCTGCGGCGAAACTGTGCTCGTGAATTGCACGCTGGGAGCGGGGGCGCTCGATGTGCTCGAAGAGGCGTCCGCTGTGGTGGCCTTCTGAGGACTTGTCTTAGAGACCGTTTGCGTAGACCCTGCGTTAAAAGACTCGAATAAGCAATCAACTCCATAGACTGCAGGTATAGTATAATATTTATGCAATTTTTGAATAAAGGACGGATTTAAAGCGAGGGCCATAGATGAATCACGAGCAAGTGAAGGATTCTAACTGAATCACGACCGTAGGGAATGAACCATGATGATTCATGATGACCATGAGAACCAGGATTCGGCCACTTGAATCCTGAACGACGCAAGTGATTCAAGGCCCTCGATATAAATCCGTTTTATTCAAGAGTTGCATACTATAACTTTATACCATAATTACGAGAAAAAGAATGATTTAGGCGAAAATAAACATTTAATGAATTATGATATGAAGGTTAAATATATTAGGATCGTCCGGGTAATTGCAGCCCTGTAAAGAACCCGATAGAATTGAATGAGACGGTGCTCACTTACCATTGGTTGTCGACGTAGCGGTGTCCGCAGTGGGCGCAGTAGTGACGCTAGTGACTGTATTGGTGGTGGGCGTGAAAGTGGTAGCAGGTTCTGCTTCAGCTGAGACCACCAGTGGGGCCATCTGTCAAGCAAAATGCAGCCTTATGAACTTATCCGATCGTAGTTGTACACTTAAATTTTCTGAATAAGTTTTATTAGGTATAGTAAAACTTTTGTAATAATAAAAATAAGCTAGCTGCGCCCGCAGCGTTAATCGCGATTAAAGTATGTCCTCTCCTAACGGCGACTTTCGACGACCTCTGTGGCGCAGCGGGCGAGAGCCTGCCTGCGACGCAAGAGGTTGCGGGTTCGATTCCCGCCGTGGAACAAATTTGTGTACGATCTGCAGAAATTTGTTCCGATGGTCTGGGTGTTTTCTATGTATAATAAAAAATATCTATCTATGTAAGAATATAATGTATTAAATATATCAGTTATCTAGTACCCATAACACAAGCTTTGAATAGCTTACTTTGAGGCTAGATAGTGCGGTGTGGATTGTGCAGCATTATTTATTTATTTATTATTTAACGGCCTGTCCCAGCTTCGCACGGATGACCTTCTGACCCCCCTGAAGTCCAGAGGGCTATGGGAGGGCGCAGCCATCTATCCCACGGGAACCATACATTTTATATAAGAAGTCTATGTTTTCAACTTTTCTCAAGCTTATTCGAGGATGTGGCTACGCGAATCGCGAAACTGAAGTGGAGGTGGGCAGGACACTTGGCAAAGAGGGACGACGGGAGATGGACGAAGGCGACAACAGAATGGTGGCCAAAAGATGCTCAAAGACCTAGAGGCAGACCACCTGCTGTTGGTAAAATGACATTGTAGCAAGTGCTGGATGCAATGGATGGATGAGACTCGCAAGGGACGGGAAAGAGGAGGCCTATACTCAGCAGTGGGTGCAAACGGGCTGAAATGATGATGATTGTAAATGGGATGTACCGGCGTCGGAGGCGGCATCTTATCTTCCTCACTCTTGACATGTCCGACTAGAGCGGTCTGCAGCGGCAAGACGCTTTGCATCGAGTTCATAAGTCCCACGCCGCCTTGGGTCGGCAGCGTTAGCTGCGGACACACACTGTTATCCGCGACCTGTAGATTCACATCACATTTTACCATTTCAATCGTTCTAATACGTTTCACACAAATGCAATACATGCGTGCTAGAGGCCTGTAAACGGACTAGAAATTGCGGCAATTTCAAGCTGCAACTGTATATCTGTCTTGTTCACGCAAATAGATCGTAAGCACGACAACTACACTATTGCAGCAATAAATTGCCACAAAACTAGCCCGTTTAGACCTTAAGAAAAATGCAAAAGATATATGCATCTATATCTGCATAAAAGGTCCCGATTCTGTGTCATTTTATTGACAACAATTTCAGAGCTTCGTCTACTTATCGCAAAATAAAAAAAAACCTCGGATCACACGAATTACAAATAAAATAGAATTATAAAATGCAGACAAAGAATTATAGAATACATAGCATAACATAATTTGAAATATAACACGGGTATTTGTCGCGTTTTACCATTATTATTTTTCCGACCACAACATCCGCAACATAGCCTAAGCGTCGGGAAAATAGTAAAGAATAAATGCGATAAATACCCGTGTAATATTTTAAATTAGGTGTTATGATCGCCAAAAAAGTACTAAAATAACACACAAATCAATAAAGCATTTGGTCATGCGTGCGGTAAAATCACGCCACAAATGGTTATAAGACCTACCACACTTATCCTTATCACATGCTAGCTTCCCATATCTCCCGAATAGCCCATGCAATACAAATATATACCTACCTACCTCAACATAAAAGATATGTAAATAAAACATTATTTGTTTGAGTCTTTATTTGGAATATGATTTAGTAGTTAATATTAATGCTGAATATGAGTACAGATCATGCAGAAATAAATATTTGACAAAACGCCGGACGGACAAGAAATTATAGCTTTCAAAGTATAATGATATTTCAGACGACGGCGACATAAGCAGTATCTTAGATGAATTTGAGACAAACCCCCAATTCTCAAGACAAAATATTGGTACATTATTATTATCATCAAATTCAAAAGGCATTTTTTCAATAAAATAACAATCGATCACTAAACAAGCTAAACCTTGAAATTATTATCGGAGCATCTACGAGAATATATTAGAGTCTAGCAGACTGACCCCCGGTTTCTGAAAGCTTGAGCAACACTAACCGGCTGTCAAGCCACGTGCTATTTCAACTTTTACTTCAAGTTAAATAGAGATAGCAAGTGACTTGACAGCCGATTGGTGCTGATCGAGACAGAAACCGAATTTGATGCTTTATTATTTTGATCGTAAGAAGCAAGTGGATTATCATTGTACATTGAAAGAGTTCGCTACCTCGGCGTGGGCGGCCAGGTTGTACGAAATGGTCGGAACTTGCAATATCGGCGTCATCATCGAAGCGCCCTCAATGGTAATGGATGGCTGTCACCAATTACATATAAAAATTAGGTAAAGGTATTCAAATCACACAAAAATGCTATCCGTGAATTAGATTTTTCGTTTTATTACGTGGTATCTGCAAAAACCCACTAGAGAATACTGATACGATAAAATATGCTTATAATGATTTCGACTTGTTTAAAATATAAATAATTAACTATACAACAAGCCGATCATATATAAGCCAACTGCACTGCACTTTAATATTGTTCGTGCTTTGTTAGCATGTTTGTTAGTATATTTATATAAGAAAAATACATAGCAATTGTTAATTTGTTATAGCAATCTATTAGTCAGTCATTTTATTTATTTGTTTGTTATAAAGCATTTTTTATACCTTAGGTACGGTTATTCAATCAATGCTGATTAATGCTCACATACACACATTTGTTGCACACCTTAGTCATTCTTTGCATATATATTATTATTATACATTACATCACACCCGTTAGCATCCCTACTAGTCTGTGATCACACATTAGTCTAGTCGTACGTAACAGGACAAAAGCAAGTTATAAAATTTTATAATTACTTGATACGTAAAACAAAACTCAGAATTGGGGTACTAATGGCTAAGCTTGGAGATTCTATTATTCTTATGTTTTTTCTATTTTCCATCTTTAACTTAAATAAAGTTTTCTTCTTTATTCTTTATTGTACACAAAATGATAAACACAAAAAAGATTTTCTAGTCATGTACAAAGGCGAGCTTAACCCTAGACAGAGTTTTCTTCCAGCAAACCTTAGAGGATAGAGAAAGATGATTATAGTGGTGGGAAGGATTCTTGTTAGTTTGCATTTATTCTTGGTATTTTACGTGAAAGACTTTCTTCATAGAATGTTATAACTTGCTTCGCAAAACTTATCAGGCCATATAACAATAACTCAAAAATGTTGCATAATATTAAGGCGTTGACAACACCTCATGTACCTCTCGCTCGCACGATTGGACATTTTACAAGATATAAAATCACTAAACCTAATATTGCAAAATCGCAAACAACCATTTTACCAAACTGTGTGCAATGTGATTGCACACAGTTTGGTAAAAATTTAATTTTGATCGATGCAAGTTTTCATACTCAAAAGTTTGCTTAAGTACAAAAACTAGAAAAGCAAACTTTTAAGTAGAAAAACTTGTATCGATCAAAATGATTATTTCACTAAAGTGTGCGCAATGTGATTGCACACACACAATCACATTGCACACAGTTTGGTAAAAATTTAATTTTGATCGATGCAAGTTTTCATACTCAAAAGTTTGCTTAAGTACAAAAACTAGAAAAGCAAACTTTTAAGTAGAAAAACTTGTATCGATCAAAATGATTATTTCACTAAAGTGTGCGCAATGTGATTGCACACAAAATTGTTGTTTGCGATTTTTCAAAAATGGGTTTAGTGATTTTAAACCTTTCGACAAGTCAAAACGTGCGAGCGAGAGTCACATTAGCTCCTTGTCCTCACCTTAATGTAGAAACCTACCGTTTGCATCGGAGCGGCATGGCTCAATCCAGGCTGTTGCATGCCAACTGACGTCTGCACCATTCCTCCGCTAACCAAACTCTGTCAAAATCGTTCTAAGTTAATACCTATCGGCAATCGGCTTTACCTTTAAATTTCCTCAAAATAATATAAAAAAAGCAAAAATAAACATTTTAAATGTCGAAGATGAGTATGAGTGTATTTAAGTTCAGCAGCACACCGGAGCTTTATTAATGAAAAACGCGAGACTTTTGAAATGTACTTGAATCTAATTTATTTTATAATAAATGCAAGACACAAATTGGCATGAGAACTTTTCAAGATGGAAAGAGCGTAGCGTTATATATTCTTGGATGGAAAGAGCCGCTGAGTAGAGAGAGCGAAACAGCGCTACTCAAGAGAGCAGGCAGGCATATTACGTTGCGTTCACATTTCCAAAATTTATTGTAAAACAGGATCAATAAAATAGAATAAGGAGGGACTTATCATGTCATTCATTTCTTTCGAAACAGTGTGGTGAATGGATTTAAAGTGCACCTCAAATAGGCTCCTTTTGAGCACTAAGAACCAAGCGATGTTGCCTGTTCTTAAAGCCTTGGTCTCGTGGTACTGGTACCATTCCCCTAGTTTATTCGGCGAATACAAGATCTAATGTACCTCTCACTCAATGATTGTTTGCGATTTATCAAAATTGGGTTCAGTTATTTTATATCTTTCAAAATGTCGAATTTCAAATGCCGAATCTAGTCTTAAAGTTCCGTGACCACGAAGAACAGGCATCATCAGTTACGGCCTGGTTCTAAGTACTCGTAAGAAGTCTCATTCAGGTCCACTTTAAATCCTAATCACCTTAATCACCACACCGTTTCGAAAGAAACGGACGAGAGGTACCTTCATTAGGTGTTTTCAACGCCTGATTCTTTCTGACTTTGATTAAGTTACCTGCTGTTGTTGTTGCTGCATAGCCTGCACCTGTGATATTTGATTCTGCGATTGTGTATTCAACTGTCCGACTATGGTACCCTGTTGTGTCATTCCGCTGAGCTGATGGTCAAGAAATGCGTTTTAGTCACTTGAGTTTTGACTTTTGAAATAATGCTATGAAGGGAATCATCAAAATACAGTTGAGTAGTAGTCAGTTGAGTAGTAGGTGTAGTAGAAGTAGTAGTAGTTTCAGTAGTAGTTTTTTCGCGACAATGGACTCAGAATGTATAAGACGATACAGAAGTCTAATTTTTGAAATTATCATGGTTATGAACATCACTTTCATATCAAACGGGATATTTACCATGATTTGTGAGTTTGTTTCCCGATATATTGTCCAATTTAAGAAAACATCGTTTTGTTAAACTCTTGAAATGTAACCTAGCATAAGACATCTTTAAATGGTATGTGATAGTGATATGAACTTGGATGAAAAAAAAACATTAAAACAAACCAAACTAAGAAAATATTTTTAATTATACCTAACTTATCTATCTCTATAAAATTCATTAATAAAATATTATTCTTAGGCATAGGTGGCGTCACGCAAAAAGAAGGAGGAAGCGGGGGTGATGGCGCGAGTGTTTTGTATGCGCAAACACATCTCCTCCACTGTTTTCCAGCGATCTTTTTAAATGACACGACCTCTATGTTTAAGTAATATTGATCACTTCATTATGTGGCCAATCATTTCATGAAATGTTTTTCTTTTGTTCGGTTGTAATAATAAAAATATTAAGGATTTAGAAAATAAATAAAACCAGTGACACAGCGGTTCTTAAGTCGACTGGGTCCGGAAAACTTTTGGCCGTACTGGAACAGTCGACCAAATTTAACCGCAGAGCAATAAAAAACCTTTAATTTATTACTTTTCGGGGCCAGTCGATTAAACAGCCACAGCGTGGTCAGATGGGTTACTCACAGGATGGATCTGTTGGACCATAGATATGGTCTGTGGCATGCCCGCCATCGCCTGTGCCACTGAGCCCACAGGTAAGCCGTTTGGTTGCATTCCCATCTGCATGCCTGCTATAATAATAATCATTTATTTCAGGCAAAATAGTAAAAAGATCTTAAAAATACAGGCATAAATACCTTACAAACTAATATATATATAATTATATGACTTATTTAACTAGCACGTCGAGACTGCAACGTGGGCGCGACAGGGCTCGGCAGCCGACCCCGGAAACGTCGATATAAGATTCCCTTAGGCTATAGTAACAAAAACTATCAAAATTATAATGATAAAATAAAAGTAATATGAGTAAGATCTGACGAAAAATTTTTGAGTTCTAAGTAGAATGAGTGTATCCTCCTCTCCTCCTCTGTATTTTAAGGTCGGTTATTATAGGTGATGGTTACCACTTAACACCAGTGGGCTATCTGCTTGTTACATCAACAAGCAGTATTTTATCATCAGATTTCTAAAAACACAATGTTTTAGGAATACCTTGTTGTTGATAATGTTGCACCATCTGTTGCGTCTGTTGCTGCTGCTGATGCAACAGTTGTTGTTGCTGCTGCTGCTGTTGCTGTAATGTAAGACATTAAAAATGATTATCGTCAACTACGTCCGTAAGAACTAGGTAGTGTTGTTATGTATTGTAAACTAGTTGTGCCCCGCGGTTTCACCCACGCAGATTGAAATCTCGGTGTTCCCACGGAATAAAAAGTAGCCTATGTGTTATTCCAGACTATAATCTACCTCTCTGCCAAGTTTCATCCAGATCCGTTCAGCCGTTCCGGCGTGAAAGAGTAACAAACATCCATCCATCTATACTTACAAACTTTCGCGTTTATAATAGTAGTAGGATAAAAGAATCCACTTACTTGTATCTGCTGCTGCATCATTGCTTGCTGCTGCATGTTCTTGGTGAGAGCTTGCTTGTCCTGGACGCTGGTGATTTGTGTCATCTGTCCGTTAGCGTTCATAACCAATAACCTGCAATATTTTAAAGTCCTACAAAAAAAAATACAGAGCAGTGATAGTCTCGAATTAAAGTCTAAATCGGAATGACTTTTTATTATTTTCCGTTGAATTGAATAGATATGGTATAAATGAATGGTCAAAATTAACATCCGATTGTTGTACGCAAGATCCAAAACTTTACGAATAAAACTTGTTACTTTTTTAAACAAACGATAATCTCATTATTATTTTAGCACCAACAGTTAATCACTGTAGATTTTCACTAGATTTGGACATGTTACGATTTTCGGGACATCACAGGTAATTTTCCGAAGAATCCGCGAAGTAAAGGTCATAACAAGAGGCACCGCTTCGCGCCAATTGAAATCTACCGAGTGCAGTCGAGCCGTAAGAGCGATGTAGGCAAACGATCGTAGTACATTATACTACCTTCTGTTATACTGCCACATAATTGACGCATGTCGGATGGGAGCATAATTTGAATTAAATTGGCCAAGGTGCCATTAATAACTACGAGCGCCTGGCACCTGGGTGAGTATTTCCGGTGAAAATACAACTGTGAGATAAGCGAAACTATGCTGGAAGTGAGCGATACTCGCCGTGATTTGTTTTTTACGGAATAACCATACAGATGTCGAATGGTGTGGTGGTATAGCTAAAATTTCAAATTCCGCGTCATACAAGCTTCTTACTAAGACATGAGATACTAACTAATTGGCCTAACATAGCGTAGGTTACCTGCTTAACCGTTTTTGTATTTGTTTATGTCGGGTGTCGGTCAATAAAATGCTTTTACTTCCTTTTTAAGGCCCTTGTGCACTACAAGGAATTTTACTGTCCGGCGTCCGATTTTTTACGGTAAACAGGATAGAACAACGGTAAAGACGACGAGTAAGAGAAGGACGGTTTACAAAATCGGACTGCCGGACATAAATTACTTGTAGTGCACAAGCGACCTTATTCCGATAGACGTTTCTGAGGTAATTTTTTTAATAATAAATCCAAAGTTATTTTCCGAGTGGGATTTACCCACGGCCTTCCCCTTGATCAATTTATTTCGTTTTAGGAAAAACAACAGCACAAAAAACAGGAAAGAGATAACAATATAGAGATAAGGGCAAATAATATGTTTTCTTGGGTAGAATACAGTAATTGTACCTACTAACCACCAAAATCCCACTCGGATAAACTTTTGGAATATCGTAAAATCTTTGTAAAAAAAAAACTGAAACAGCTTCACGACTTTGATCCCCAGGCACGGTAGATATCTCTTCAGATCTCCCAGTACCAAGTAGGTACTAATTCTTGTGAAAATCTTTGTGATTACTTTATTTAGGTACCTAAAGTATAAAAACAAACAAATCTATTAAAAAAAATCTAAGGTAATTCAGAGTGTATTTTTCAATGATATTGAATCGATAAAATAACATAGATTCTGTCTCTCGAGCATGGATCATCGATACGATAAAATTTGACAAGTTACATGCTTGCTCGGCTGTTTTTGTGTGTTTTGTACACACAAACGTTCGTTTGTTATTTCAATATATCGAGAACTGCGCCCCGTGGTTTGATCCGCGTAGTTTTAAATCCCGGTATTTCCACGGTATAAAAAGTAGCCTATTTGCTATTCCAGACTTTAATCTATCTCTGTGCCACATTTCATCCAGATCCGTTCAGTCGTTTTGGCGTTATTGAGTAACAAACATCCAAACTTTCACATTTATGAGTGTGAACTGTGATTACAGTCAATTTTTATTAGGTATGATACTAGTAGCGCCCTGCAGTTTCACCCGCGTAGTTTTAAATCCCGGTATTCCCACGGTATACAAAGTAGCCTATTTGCTATTGCAGACTTTAATCTATCTCTGTGCCAAATTTTATCCAGATTCCGTTCAGCCGGTTCGGCGTGAAAGAGTAACAAACACCCATCTATCCATCCATCAATCCATACTTACAAACTTTCGCGTTTATAATATTAGTAGGATAGTGTGAAGTGTGATTACAGTTTTATCGTATCGATGATCCATGCTCGAGGGGATGGTATTATAGTGAACTCACTGCTGCTTCGGCGGCTGCATCTGGTGCTGTATTTTGTTTGTCTGGTTGGCCGCGTCCTGCTTGGCCGCCGGCGCGGGCGAGCGCACGCCAGGCTTGCCTCGCAACTTGCCCTGAAACCATACCCTTGGTGTAAAGTCAAAGCTAATGCATGTCATTATTGCCATCAATGTAGTCCGTATTTCCAAACAAGTAAAGGTTCTTTTGACGAAAAGGTAGCGTCATGCCAACACTACAATTCTTGCCAGTAAAAAAAACAGGCTGCTGCAGTTTTGTGATAATTGTTTTTGCGTCACATCTATTATTTTATGCAATGTTTGTCTTAGTCAGATTATTGGATGCTATGTCGATACTATTTAGTGTTATGTCGAGAAAAACGAGTCATATTTAGACTCATGTTTAGACCACTCAGCAATATCTAGTTCCAAACTAAGCTCAGCTTGCATGCTCCGTGGAACCGATAGCTGATTTGATACTTATATACTTTTCTTTTGTCAATACATAAGTGCCCACATATGATAAAAAAAATAAATTCCTCGTCGCTAACACGAGCCATTCACTGATAGGCTTATTACAATCTTCATAAATTGCCATATATCATAACTTATTAAGGCATATATATAGGAGCTGATGGGCCTTATTTCGAGGCACCTTATTTGCTGTCACCTAAATATTGGCAAAGATGTTACCTTCAAGTGGTACTTACAAATAAATTTGTGATGCAATGTTTTTTTCACTTGGCAATTAATCTATCCCGCTCCTGCGCATGAGTTTGAAAGGTGCGACATGCGCCGAAGGTCATCGGCTCCTACATGCGCCTTAAGTAACTATTCACCTAGGAATAACATAGAATGGGCATTTGGCTTGGCCGCAATCGCGAGACGCGTGGGTTACTTTGTTTTCAGTCGTGGGTCAGTCGTGGGTCAGGCGTGCGTACGCCACATCCACGCCATGTAAATAAGTCATCTGTTCAGTTGAAAGAGATGCGACCATCGAAAATAGTAAAACAAGAGATAGCCAACAAGATCGATGGGAAATGGCGTCATTAGTTCATCTTTGGTTAACTGAACAGATATGGTTTAACCAACTTGTTGATGCAACAAGCTCTAGACTAGGGACACCCCCACCTGACGTGAATCTGGTGACGCTATAAGTGGCTTCCCATTGGTAAAATATAGACAGCATTGCCATGCATTAAGTACAATTAAGTTTCTACACATCTAAATACGTTTACCTTCGAAAATATATGGTATGCCTCAGTGATACCTGCATAGCACTTCTTCGGCCCTGTAATGTTCCGAATTTGCTGAAGAAACCATGGATGCTTGAAGCAAAATTCCCAAAGAGCAAGATGCTCTCTTGTTTTCAATACCTAGACATACATACGAGATACCAAGACACACTCAAAATGCTCATTTTCTATTCTACTCCATTATTAGACATACTTCCTACTGATCTATTTCAATGACTTAAATCTATGAAGTTCTAAAAACCAATCTAAATATCAATAATGATGACACACTAATCTAAACAGACATAATTGGGTCCATTAGGGTCATAGCAGTGGAAAGTAGACTACGGGTGATGATAATGTAAATAGGTGCGATGACAAAGTTCCAAAGCTTGCTTCCATGCACTTAATGCTTGCGCTATACGACGAGTTCATTTTGATAGGGTAGCGTTGCGGCACATATATTTTTGCTTATAGGCTGACAACCAATTCATTAAACAGACTGCTTATTAAGATGATTTTACAATAACGGCTTCAACAATGCAGCGTAGCAATGAATAAAATATAATAAAACATCGATGGTAAATTGGTTTGTTTACGGTATTTCCAAGGAACTGCAGAAATACCATCCTAATTTATAGTATATGCAGACGGTCTCATTCGAACTAAAACTAACTGCAATTTTTGTAAAACTACAGTCCCAGCAAGCATACGGCCAACTTGCAGTCTATATAGCGTTTACACTCAGCTCGTGTCAATGCGAACGTAAACGCTCTCTCTCTCTCGCGTTACCTTTCGCGCATTGCCAATGTCGCTCGCTGCCCATGAGCTAAGTGTAAACGGGGTATATGATACAGTTGTATTGTATCAAGCTGCAAATAAACCGTACACAAACTGCTAATAAACAGTTAGCTTGCAGTCCCAATGTAGACTGTCTTCATAAACTCTCAAATACCTGTCCCGACTCGTCGTTTGGTTTTGTTTTTGGCAATTCCAAATCTGTTATTGTGTGGAGACACTGTAAAACACATTTCAAGATTGTATTCAATAGCCAATTTTTTGTATAATAATATTAAGTTTTCCAGAAATGTATGGTTATATCTTTGAGGCCTCTTAAGGCCAAACCTGTTATTTCCATTAACAATCTTATAGTTGACTTACTATATTCGTATTTATTTAGGAATCATTGAAAAAAAATAAAAATTAGGGTTACGATTTCGACTTATTTGACAATCTGTATATTGATAATATTATATTGATAATATTATATTGCTATTTGCTTCATCGAAAACTTTATTATTCATTTAATAACCATTTATTTCGATGTAAATAGCGTTTGAAAAATATTCGGTTCAACATTTTCTTTTAGCGCGACTCTTTACCAGCATTTTGGGTTAAAACGATTTGGCCTTTACGGCCTCAAAAATATTTTACCTCGTAAAATGGATTTTAAAATACCTACATATTACACCAATTTACGATTCTCTAGTCTAGAGCCGCAATACTCGCCGAATCTAGCCAAGATGTACGACTAAGAAGTTAAATACATTTGAAGTTAGTCCCGTTTTCTAGGTAAACGAATATGTGTTTGTATGTACTTTGATTGAGCTGGCGAGTGGGCGCTCGACCTTAAGATTCGTTATATGCCTAGGTACTTCGCGAAACAATGGCGAAGGGAGAGTACAAAATATTTTATAATTATAAAATATATGATGATATTAGGACGATAAGTCATCGATACCTCTATTAAGTAACGCATAAGCGCTGACTGACAACTCGGTAGGTGCGGGCACAGACTTGCCAATGAGCCGAATTAACCTTTTTAGATATTATTGTACTTAAAGGTACCCCAACAAATTGTTTAGTCTAGTATAAATAATATTTTGATAAAACCGGCGAAACAAAGTGAACAATAAGCGCTTTGTTTAGAGTCTAGACCCTTCGCCATTGTATCCTGTGGTCAAAACTATTAAAACACAACATTTAAATGAATAGCTTACTCTTATGCTTTTTTGCCGTAGCTCTGGTTTTTTCATACTGTTCGCAATGTCACATTCTTTACATTTATAATCTTTCGCCAGTTCGGCATGTTTCTGTTTTAATCTGTTGGTTTCCTTTATTTGTGCGTCTAATTTTTCCTGTAATGTCTGTCAAGAAAAAATATATCATTGACGATGGTTATCAATTTCTCTAACTTTGTGAATTGAAAACTACATCATGTCCTACTTATTCATGCAAAAACGTCTTGACTGTACAAATATTCCTCCACGTTATAATAAGACGTCATTACCCAATCTGATTTGGGACAAGGTAAGCTTCCAAAGTACAAACAACTTAGAATAATTATTGATATACTTAATTATTCTATGTCTATAATTATTCCAATATTATTATTGACATTTTGTTTGAAAATTACCGAGTGGTGACCAATAAATCTCTTTCAGCCGCTTTGAAACTTTGATACTTTCACACTTTTCAGTTATACCCGAATAGCAATAGCAGTAGTAGGAGACTGCTGGGTAATACGCTTATCTTTCGATTCGGATCTCTGTATTAAAATTCAATCTACGAAATCTTTTTAAATTTTTGTACATGAGGCAAATACTGACAAATAATTACTACTACTAATGACAACTTTATGGCACACCCTGTTGCATTACTCTTAAGTACAAAGTGCGTCGAGGTAGCCTAGTTCGTCAAATAAAATGGAAACGACGAATTATTCAGTATATCTAGGTAATTTATATAGTACTAATAACATCTTACGGTTTGGATTATATTCCGCTGCTCAGCTGTCAGCGTTCTGTCAGCATCTGTTTGTTGTGTTTTTTTTGAGTTCACAAATAGTTGCTTGGTAAGTTTATGTTCCCTTCTTTTTCCATTGATTATATCTAGCTCAAGAGCTAGTAGAAGTTTCTAAAAAAGAAAATATAATTGACGATGATAATAAAATTTCAAAACTATTTGTGAATTCAAAACAATGTCATATCCCGCTCAATCAACCAAACATCTTATGTGTCCCAGACTACGTGAATTATAAATATGGTGATAACTGATAACTCTAGCTAGAGGTTCTTTCATAGGCGGAGCTTGATTCCTTCGCTTAGCAGCGACAATGGCCCCATGCCCCAAGGCGTCATCGCATTCTAGTGAAGCAGACTACCGACTGTGTTGATTGATGCAAAACCTGTTAGTAATGATTGGCCAAGGTGAACGTTTCATGAGTAAAGCAAATAATAGATTACAGATTGTCAGTATTACATTGTGTTAAGGGTGCGATTACCTGCGTGGTCTGCGCTTGGTTGGTTTGCGTGGAGACGGAGGATGCGGGCCGGATGCCTGCGGACGGCAGGATGTTGGAAAGTGGACGCGGACCCTTAGACATGGCATCTGTTGAAGCACGCGGCTTTGTGGTCGTGGCGGTAGCACATGCAATGCTGGTATCTGAAGGAAAACTCATCTCATCAAATAGAACAATATTACATACCAGTCTGTGTGTTTGAAAAAACTTATGCATATCATCTGTCACTGTCTTAGAATGTAATCAGGCCAATCGAAATTGGGAATTTTTAAGTCAAGAGTGAATAAGTGGATTATAGCTAAGCTGCTCCACCTTAGACTGCATCTTCACTTTACATCAGGTGAGTTGGCAGTCAAACGCCTAGCTATTAATAATAATAATAAACCTTTTTTATTTCCTTATTAACTAAAAATAAATCACATATTAACAAACACAAAAAAAAAAAAAAAAAAAAGGCCTAGCTATTACTCAATTAAAAAAAAACGATCGACGGTCGAACGACGGCACATAAAAGACAAAGGTTTAGCATTTTTTTTACAAGTTTATTGAGGAAAAATGGCCACGAATCTGTTAAACTAGTGATTAGTGAAAAATGGGGAAAATGTAAATCTAGTGATTTCAAAAACGGATTTATACTTGTGTGTTGTTTTTATCGTCAGTAACGAAATTTATCCGAATGCGAAACGGGCCACATACATAATTGATTGAACCAAATTTCATGCAAGTTACGTTGATCAACACGGAATTATGATGGCTGAGTGCTTTTTTTATACAACTAGCTGATAGAACCAGCTTAAGGCCCACTCGATGAATAAGGTCCTTCGGCCCTTGTTCACATTGGTCGCTGAGTGCTCCACTAGCGTAAATAAATAAATAATGCTGGACAATCCACGCAGCATCATCTAGCCCCAAAGTAAGCTACTCAAAGCTTGTGTTATGGGTACTAGATAACTGATATATTTGATACAATATATACTTACATATATAGATATTTTTTTATTATTATACATAGAAAACACCCAGACCACGGAACAAATTTCTGCAGATCGTACACAAATTTGTTCCGAGGCGGGAATCGAACCCGCAACCTCTTGCGTCGCAGGCGGACTCTCGCCCGCTGCGCCACTGAGGTCATCTTATTTCGATGAAAGTGAAAGTGACATGTATATGTATACTTTAGAACCGCCATAACGCGTCAGGGAATATGAATAAGAGGGTTAATGTCTATCAAACTTACTGTGATGGACATTGTTCTGCGGCGAATGCTGTATGAACATGGACGTCTGGTCGGGCTGGTTCCCCCGGATGAAGAGCGTCGGGTTGGGAGCCAGAAGACCGCCGGCGGGGATGGTTCCCGCGGGGAGGCCCCCAGTCCACACCTGAGGCAGCGCTCCCGAGATCTGCCATGGAGCGAACTGCATGGGCTGCCCTCCCGCCTACGAAATGTCTACGTTTAGAGGCCATCCATTCATCACGTACCTAGACAATTTAGAAGGGGTTGGAGCCCCTTGAGCATGAAGTGGCACCAAATAAGCCACTTGTTTATTACGACACTTATTGCAATGTTTTAAAAAATGTACCTTAATCTTGTGCAGTGTGTATCATCGGTATTGATTTTATATTTTGTGTCGTAAAATAAATAAGGTTATGGTTATGATTGATGAGCACACTTGAGTTTTGCTACAATTTCCTTCCCCTATCCCACTTCATAAAGGGTCGGGAAAACAGCGCTGACCTCTTAATTCAATTGCTGCTGACCATTGGAGGGTAAGAACAAGATCTATTCCTTGATTGGAGGTTAGTGTCCTCTCAGAACCTAGTCATTCATTTCTTATACAGGTCACCATTCACAATTATTTTCTCTGGCCATACAAACCTAACCATACTTTTTTAAATTAAATACATAATAAAAAAATACTTTTTTGTTTTTCTTTAATTTTATAAGTATCTTAACTACCCCAACTACTTCTAAACCAGGGCACAATACAATTCAGTAGAACATTATTATTCCCGGCTCCACCCGAAGCCTATAATGACTTCTAAGTAGGTAAGGTTTGCTTGATATCTAATTTGACGTTTAGCTGATGGTGTGTAATATAAAATGTTGTCTCAGAACGACAAGTCGACTTCCGTCCATAATGCGAACAATAGGTGTATACTAATACAAAGGCCACATTAGCAAGTGACGCCATGGACAGACAATAGTGCTTAATAATAAAGTATAGGATAGGAATAAGTGAAGTACATAATACCAATCCGAGACATAGCTAGTACACCTAAACTCTACCACACTAGGTATCATCTGGGAATTGGAGCTCCAGCTTCAGGAAATCCGTTCCCGAGTCTCAGGGTGAAGCCCCAAGTGGCTGGTTAGCTCTGAGTGGCGTTACGCCGACGATGTCTTGCCTGTGGTAGTCTAGCCTGATCGGTTGAGTACGATGTTCACTCAATATTTACTCGTCCCAAAGCACGTTCAAAGATAACTATCCTACACACACATGGGTGCATTGCTGATATGATTTATATATTGCTCGTTACATTGCACACCCGGTGGACAGTTGAATGGCAAAATTAGTTTAATTTGTCAAGGTCGTTTTATTTAAATAGGCAAATCCAAATTGTATCATCAGCTTCGTTAGTTTCTGTTGTATATCTTTAAAAAACGGTTCAAAACGGTGGAAAGGACTACGGCTTGGTTAGCTCCACGTTTATTGACCATTTCCTTCTTGCGGATGAGGCCGACTAGGCTGTGAGGATGATGTAGGTTGGAATAAGCCAGGGAGACTCATTTCTTCCTGGCTTTATTCACTTCAGCGTTCCTCCAGTGAGTGTAAGGTAGAAGTGTTTCTACTGCAACGTTATGTCAATTGGCATGGCCCGTATCAGTGACGCGGTCATTGACTAACGACTTGATGGACCTTACTTGATTGCACTTGATAGGTACTTTCAATCCGTTTGATTGATTCGCGCGCGAGTTTAGAATTGATGTTATTTTGTTTTACTAGCAATGAGTAGGTCATATTTAACCTCTACTTATTACTGTCAGCATTGTAACGGAGTACAAAATGGCAAATGGCATTTACTAATACCTGGATCTTTAACAAATATAAATATTAGGACGCCTTCTTTCATTCTATGATGTCAGACTATACAGAATATGGAACAGTAAGACTTTTATTAAAATATACATTAACTCAACAACTTTGGATATCATTTTGCTTTAATATTTTATTTTATTGCCAAAAACCAACAACAAAATTAATAATACAGCATTTTTACTAAATAAGAGTACTAAAAAGGTATAGAGAAATTGATTCATAGCAATTTTTCTAAATCCAGGATTATTAAAATAACTTATATTAAAATAACAGAATTACAAAGGTCTGCTGAAATCAATAAAAACAGGATACAGAATTTACTAAATAAAGGGTTTAGAGAAATTAATGCATATTACGGCCATTTTCTAAATCCATTATTCCAATTATCTAAAAAAACTTACTTGCAAAGGACTGATGATCTGTGTTTGCGTGGGTTGCTGCGCCCCGAGCACTGGTTGCGAGACCTGCACGCACTGAGCTTGCACGGTTTGACCAGTACTGGTGTTCACTTTACCACTGGTCACTTTTCCGCCACACTGCAAACGGTGAAACTATTCAACATTGTGATAGTTGCAATCACTAAGAAGGAGAAGAGGAAGACGGGCGAAGAATTAGAGTGTACGAGAGGTTAAAGAGAAGAATGGATAAACGGCAAAGGACGGGAGGCAAGAGGAAATACGAAGTATCAAGGGGAAAAGAACAGAGATTTGTGTTATTCCTGACGTGTTAGTGTAAATGTTTTAAATCCAGAAATTGATTGGAATTTACAAAGTTGCTTATATTATTTACGAAGTTTTACTTTAGGAACTAACTCATGCTTCGCATATCAATAACCCATTAGGTACGTGAGTCATAACATAATCATTTGTATAGAAACGAAATCCGTTTCAAAACAATATTTATTCGTATGGTTTTCATTGTTATTTGATCGGGTAATGTTTGCAATAGAGGAAAGCCTACAAAACCTAATGTCCTAATACTCTGTTAGAAGTGTAAGGTTACCTGTTCTACCCTATTGCTTGTATGTGCTACGAGCTAACACTTATAACTAAATGCTGCATTTATGGCAGTATTAATACAATTTCTAAGTGTAACAAGAACTTAGGTTGAAATAACCAAAAAATGAAGCATACCGACGAGAGAGAAAGAGAAAGCTATATCATTACGTCGCATTATAACGCAGCCCCTTTTTAGGGTAACGAAGACCGACCAAGAATCCTCAAATTTTGACATGTTCAGCTGTCTGTTCTTTCCTGCATTATGGAAGAAAGACACATCAGAAATGCATAGGATGAAGTTAAAATGTTCGTTACAGTCGTACTCATAGGAGTCTATAAAATATGTTCCCGCGTCATTTCATGTTTTTTTCAGAAGAAGCAATTCAAAACCCTTTCCATCCACGGACTTCACGCGATCTACACCATGGCATCAGTCCAACAAGCATGGATGGCTTTTAAGAGCTCAATTTTAATTCAAATTTTGCTCAAGGCCGTTTGACGGCTATAGGTTGTACAGGCATGTCAATAATTAAGCTGTACCTACTGACATCGGAACCCTTCGCTGTGCGTGGACTGACACTGACTTGGGTAACATATTTTAGGGTCCACAAGAATAGTTTTGCTGCCCCTAAAGACTTTCATCCTGCCATAGTTCATTGTGTAGGCGCTATAGATTAGGATCGGCTTCAGGGCAAGATGCAATCATCGTAGAATTATAAACTTCCGTTATGGAGCTATGTGGTTTTACATTTTTGCACCAATAAGACAAAAGACGCTTCACGTCATCACTACATAGTATAAAACAAAGTAGCTTTCTCTGTCCCTGTATCCCTATGTATGCTTAAATCTTTAGAACTACGCAACGAATTTTGATGCGGTTTTTTTAAAAGGTAGAGTGATTCAAGAGAAAGTTTTATATGTATAATACATGCATGGTATAGCAGAAAAACAATGTGCACCCGTGCGAAGCAGGGGCGCGCGGACGGGTCGCTAGTTAGGAGTTATAATTTGTAGTCATGGAATCAGCCAATCTAAGTTCTATTGCCCTTTAGAAATAAAAAACAAACACCGATTATATTCACTTAAAAACCTGGTGAATGGTAAAAATCCAGTTAAAGGCGCGTAGTTGATACAGCACGCAGCTTACGAGCAGAAATTTTGGGGCAAAAAATGTACAGAGGCTAACAAAGCTATATTCGCTGTATTCGTCGAACCTGAACAATGGTTTAGAAGCAACGTGCGCTATGCTTTATTGTGCACTTCCCCCCAGACATAGATATCGTAGCAGTTGCCATAAAATCGATCCGACTTATACTAAAACGCTACGTCATATCGTATATATCACGGAATAGAGAAAACCCTACAATTGGAAAGCGCATGATGGCTTTTTAGTACGAGAACCAGTGTAGCTGAACTCGCACAATGTAAAAACGCATATTTCGAACATCTGATACAGTGCTATAAGAAGCGGTATGGATATGATCTTTTATTTTGATTCGTGAAAGAAATTAGCGGAATCAATTTATCTGAGTGATTTTAATGCATTTAGATGTAGCTGCACGAACCGAAAAAAGAAAACTCGGATTTGGGGTGACGTGCTTGTTCAGTTCGCTGCGTCATCATTCCCCTAAAAACGGATTTTATAGTCTGATCAAACCGCAACTGTGTGAAAAATGCTATGAATTATGAATGAAAGTGAAGTGGTATTTTTTACCATTTTGTAGACACTTACTTTGTGCATATCGTTCTGCTTTTGCTGCCCAATTCCAGAGACCGTCGGCTGGGAATGCGTCGGGAGAATGTTTGACTGAGAGTTGATAACACTCAGAGGGCTGAACACGAACGTTTGGTTCTGCGTAGTCGGTATGGTGGTGTAGCCGGGGAACGGAGCTGTGTGAAACAACCAGTGAAATCAATAAATAAAAATAAATAATGCTGGACAATCCACACAGCACCATCTAGCCCCAAAGTAAGCTACTCAAAGCTTGTGATATGGGTACCAGATGACTGATATATTTTATACATTATATACTTACATAGATAGATATTTTATATTATACCTAACACCAAGACCAACGGAACAAATTTCTGCAGATCGTACACAAATTTGTTCCGAGGCGGGAATCGAACCCGCACCCTCTTGCGTCGCAGGCGGACTCTCGCCCGCTGCGCCACTGAGGTCGTCAAAACACATTGTTGTACATCTACAACAGCCTCTATAGACAAGCAGCAATACACAGCGGAGATCACTTTCAAAGAAGAAACATAAGGCAGAGATTTGAGTGACTGAGAAATCCGCTAGTGAGTGTTTTTTTTTTACTTTAGAGAATCGTCTATATCGCTGAAAATTTAACCGTTGCATAAACATTGCCACTTGTCAAAGGAAGAGGAAGAAAACGGCAAAGAGAGAACATGGAATGAGGCTTTATCATTTAACAAAAATTCATTGTAAAATCAGTCCATGATAAAATTGAAATCAACAGTTGAGTCTCTTTAACGCTTAATTCTATTAATTTACATCTTTGTTAATTCCGTTTTGAACTTATGTGATTCACGACCACTATTCCATGCATTCTCAGACATATAAAACTATATATAGGTACTTAAATAGAATGTGTTGTTAACCGCAACAAATCCATAAAACTTGTTGTAATCCAAAAAAAAGGCACACTACAAAATCTTCACTTAAAAAGCTCTTTTACAGCGGACTGAGACCAAATTTGATTGACAGCCACGTAGCTCAGTTGGTAGTAGCTCTGCCTTCTGCGCCGTAGGTCGTGGGTTCGATTCCCACCGTGAACAAACATTTGATGTCGTGTGATGAACATAAATGTTTGTTCTCTGTCTGGGTGTTATATAATATTATAAGTATGTATTTACAAAAAAAAGTATTATAAGTATGTAGTATATCAGCTATCTGGTTCCCATATTACAAGCATAAGCTTAGTTTGGGGCTAGATAGTGCTGTATGGAAAGTCCACCAATATTTATTTTATTTATTTATTTAAATGACGGTCGTTATCGAAAATCAAGCAACACACTTCACTGAACCAGATAAAAATACTAATTAAAACTGTACGGTTTATATAAATAAAAGTGATCAAACAATTAACGAACGTTTGATCCTACAAAAATTTCAAACCACGAGACTTGACACAATACAAAATGTTATAAACCTTGTTCCTGATAGGTGAGACCTGAAAAATTTACTTCACAGCTTCACGACTTTGATCCCCAGGTACGGTAGATATCCCTTCAGATCTACCAGTACCAAGTAGGTACTAATTCAAGATTCTTTGAGGATGTCTAAGGGGGGTAGTCAGAAGTACGTCCAAACATTACATTTGGCACATACCCACATTTTGCAGTAATTAGTATTCCATACGTGACAGGTTGCAAGCCCATCGCCGCTGTTAGAATACTAACTGGTTTCCTCACGATGTTTTCCTTCACCGTTTAAGAGCACTGGCATTGCGCACATAAATTTTTCGATAGAAAAATCCATTGGTGCACGACCGGATTCGAACCTGCGACCTTACGATCGGAAGGCGGGGTCACTCCCACTAGACCACCGGTGCTCTACTTAAAAATTTACTGCCAAACTAAATAGTATGAAAGTTCACTTTCGGTAACGAAACAATACTTTCAATTACCTAAAGTATTTATTAAATCAAGATTTTATAATATACATACATACATACATTTTATAATGATTCTGTTTTAATTAAATGAATTCAGATGAGATGGTGAAATTATTTACCAGTGTATGAGTTTTTTATGTTGTATCTTGGTTGGATTTATAAAGTGGTGTTAATTAACATTGTGACGTCAAATCAGCTAAAGGTGCACGTTTAAACAAAAAAATTAAAATAATCTACAAACTATTTATAGGGTTATTGCGCCTGATTCCGTCCAGTTAGCGGAGTTGTCACATTCAATCACCAAAAAATCTATGTTATAGTAAGTCTTTAGAGGTGAAACTTTTTCTTTCACATAGCTTATATCCTTTATTTTCATTTAATGTAAAGTTTTTAATTGTGAAGTAATCTGGTAATTTTATAAAAATATTTTAATCTCAAAACCCTGTTTTGCCCAGTTTTCGTCCAGAAATTCCAGTTTTCGACCACCTGCTACCCAGTTTTCGTCCATTCATTTTTGATGGGAAAATATACCAAATAAAGGAGTAAAATTGATGGAAATGAAACTAATTTAATTAATAATGTCATATATTTCAAAATTCATAGTAATAATAAAATTTTCTGCATTCAAAGTTCAAAACATAGGTACTATTTAGGTATCGAAAATCATTTTTGCCAACTTCAGAAGAAATGTTTCTTTGGATTACAGTTTGTATAATTGATTATTTATAATATTCATTCGTAGCATATTATCATCATCATCATCATAATCATCACCAACCTATCTTCGACCCGATTTCTATCCTGGTCTTCATCTCTTCTCATCCAGCTACATTTAGCAGATCGTCACCCCACCTCACTGGAAAACGTCCTACACTACGCTTACCTACACGTGGTCTCCACTCAAGTATTCGTTTGCTGTAACGATTGTCGGCTCTACGGCATACATGGCCGGCCCACTGCCATTTCAGCATGGTAATCCTTTGAGCTATGTCGTCTACTTTAGTTCTGTCGTATTACCTCGTTTCGGATTCTATCCTTCAGAGAAACTCCGAGCATAGCTCTCTTCATAGCTCGCTGAGCGAATTTTAGTTTGTGGATCGACCCTACTGTTAGTGCCACGTTTTGGCAGCATAGGTCATAGTTATAACGGGTGGGACGACTGGTTTAAACTTTCGTCTTCAAACACAAAGGGATGGGCCGAAGACCTGAAGAAATTTCCCAAACGAAGAAGAACCAACTGAACCCAGCTAAGTTTTTCGGTCTTGATATCTCTCACCCGCAGGGTCTACCCGAGGCAGACATATTCCTAGTCCCTATCATAGCTTTATCCAAGTTCATACCCAGATTGACCCGTCGCGCGTCGTGAGGCAGCAGCTAGGCTGTTTAGCATCGGTTGTAAGTCCTGCAATGATTCTGCCAATATGACGATGTCATCAGCAAATCCTAAGTGCAAGATGTATTCGCCTTTAATCTTAATGCCAATTCTGTCAATTTTCAACCGGGGCGCAACTGGATAGGTTTTGTGGTTCTGGACCTGAACAGACATGGTGGCATCATTATATAAGCATCTCAGCAATTCGATGTATCGCCAGATTTGCCAGTCAACCTGACATCGTTGCAAGGACTGCAAAACAGCTAAGGTTTTAACAAAGTTGAAGTCATTTTCATGATCTCAAACGCACACGGCCTGATTATACTCTTCAGATTTATACGTATAATCTGTCGGATTGTTTGAACGTGGCATATGATATCAAAATGTGGTGCCAATATGGTGAAAAATAACACCACGACACTCCTGCTCCACACCCTTGGATTTCTCTCATGGTTAAAGAAAGGAGTTGAAAACACGTCGGAATTCTTACAGAACAGGAAACTAGCCGCCTTTAAGAGTTGTGAACACTAAGGTTCGGAACTAACCCAAGGTCATTCTCCGCTATTTTTAGGAGTTTGACTGGCTGGGGTGAGGTTAGCAGAAGGATAATGCACAATACGCACCATTGCGGAACGTCCGTGCAGATTAAATTCCCCTACCACGAATTAGAATTAGGAAGAGATCCGAAGTGATTCGTCTTCTCCTGGGGATTTTCCATAATTTTCTTCCTGTTTCAAAACTATTGTCAAGGCTGATCTCTGGATAATACATTATGTTACATATACATTCTGTGTAGTGCCGGGTCAGTGTGACTCTAGCATCCTTGTCACTGGATTCTGGACATGATACCTGCGAGGCGTACAACCGCCTGAAAAAGTCCTCTAACTCATCGAAGACCTCCGGCTTGGAGAGGAATAATCAATAATTTCTTAAATGGTCGAAAACTGGTCGGCTGTATCAGTTTTCGTCCACAGTAATACGAAGAATTTTAGAGGAAATTTATATGTGAATTAAGCAAAACCTCAAGAAAATAATAAAATAGGCATAAATACATATTGTTGTATTGCTGAAAATTAAAGTTTATAGACTTTTATTCTATATAATGCATATTAAAATCATGGTCGAAATCTGGAAGTCGTATTTACCCCATCCTGTTCTCGACCACCAGCATTTTATGAGTATCTGTATTTCTTGATCTAATCATATTAGCCCGGACGAAAACTGGCTAATCAATTTAGGAGGAGTAATAAGGCTCAATATTCTTAAAAAGCAGCAGTTAGCTTTCATACATAAAAAAATACAAGCAATCACTTTATTGACATGATTTGCCAGTTCGCCGACCACCTGGACGAAAAAGGGATTTTCTTTTAAAAGCATGGTACAGTTCTCGTCCACGTAATTTAAATAACTTATAATATAAATTTTAAGCTAAAAACATTATAAACATATTCTTTGATCTATTATGAAGGCATACAAATCACCAATACCCTAAAAGTCATAAAAATAAGTGAATAACTTAGCGTGAAAGCGCCTACACTTCACTATTTTTTTTGTTGTTTTTAGCCCATTCACATCGTATCACAGCTGACCACAAAATGATTATATTGTTTATAATAGTTGCGCTTGAACTAGTAACTTGAAACTTGTTTGTGTGTCTACTTGGACATCCAAGAAGGCGCCAAAATACTCATAATCAATGTGTGCATGTGAATTATGCTATTTTTTGGGTTTATTTACTAGTAGTGCCGCGAATGGACGGGAAAGGGACGTGGACGGTAAACAGGCCTACATACCCTACCAACAAAATTGTTTAAACTCGTGTTATGATTGAAACACAACTTATTATTTATTCGTAGGTTATACCACAATTAACAATTTTAGCATCGTTTCATAGCTTTATTTATATACAGTAATGAATGCAACAGTAAACTCAGTGGTATTTTCTTGTAATTTTATGCTACAACACAGTTTATGCTACATTATTATAAGTTTGAAAGACCTTTTTCAACTTGTCACTAACACATTATGAACGGGCGGTCTATTTTAGTATTAACCCGTAACTTAATTTTTCATTTTATCAAGGTAAATGTATGTTTAATACAATATCTAGTATATTTTGTAATAATTAGGCATTTAGGCTATTGACATCATAGGACTTGTGAATTTCGTTGTAGTTTTCTTGTTTTCGACGTCATTACAGGCATCAAAATTTTTCATGTTGTTTCGTATTTATTCTGTTATTGTGTTGTTGTTTGTAAAAATTAGCTGACATAAATAATAAAAACATAATAGAAATATTATTTAGGAAGCTAAAACCGTTCACAGAACTTAGATAGGGGGTCTAGTTATTTTTTTATGAGCCTTTATCTGAAGTGCGGCGCAATCTGAGAGGCGCGCGGTGCGGGGCGTGTGATATTGTTGAGCGCCGTATTCGCATCGAGGATAAGGCCACTCAAAAGGTTAAGAAACAAACTTTTACATTAAATGTGTCGCAAAATTAAACCCTAACTGAGCATAAAGTTTACTGCCTGGTCTACCATTCGAGCCATGCAGCTAATACGAAACACAATATAAATAATGCTTTACTGAGAACAATATCGGAAAAAAACATAAAATTGTTGTACTATGGGCGGTCTTATCGATGGAGGTGATTTTTTCTCCTCAAAACTAAGTCATGTGATGAGTCCTATGGTTTATAATAAATTGCCTGATTCAGTAAGATCTGCCAGCAGCACGAGTTTCAAAGCAAGGATCAAGCGTTAGTTAGTCGAGCAGGCTTTTTACAGCTACGACGAATTTATTAGTTCCTAACGATGTAGGTAATGTGTGTGTACCTACCTGTAATGTGTAAGTAATAATAATAATAAATAATAATAAATATTGGTGGACTTTCCACACAGCACTATCTAGCCCCAAACTAAGCTTATGCTTGTGATATGGGAACCAGATAGCTGATATACTACTTATATACTTTTTTTTCTTGTAAATACATACTTATAATATTATATAACACCCAGACAGAGAACAAACATCTGTGTTCATCACACAAATGTTTGTTCACGGTGGGAATCGAACCCACGACCTACGGCGCAGAAGGCAGAGCTACTACCAACTGAGCTACGTAGGCTGTCAATAAAGTGTAATACAATTGTCAATTTTTATTTAATTTTATTATGTTTTCTGTTATATTCTTCTTTTGACTTGTAAAATCTTTATTACCAATAAATTACTTTGACTTTCCTAAAAATCTAATTAATCAAATCAGCAGTCGATACATGAGAAAAGGTAAAGCATGGCAAGCCCTAATGACGCAGATGAAAACTTTTTTTTTATTTATTTAAAAAGGCTTTTGTTCCTGGGCGACCACACTGCCCTAGGTGAAAACTTGTGATAAAAACAAATAAATAACATCATGAGTAAGCTCACCGGTTTGTCCTTGTAGGACCTGTTTCCCCTGGGCCAGCATGTGTGGCGCCAGCTGGTTGCCTTGGAACGGCTTCCCGGCAGCAATCACCTGTATTTAAAGCATACATTAACCCTCTTACTCGTATTCCCTGACGCGTTATAGCGGTATATTCTTGTCACTGTCACTTTCATCGAAATAATAAATAAATCATCATTATCATCAGCCTACAGAAGTCCACTGCTGGACATAGGCCTCCCCTATCCGTTTCCAGGAAGAACGATAATAAATAAATAATGATACGATTAATAAATAAATAATGCTGGACAATCCACACAGCACCATCTAGCCCCAAAGTAAGCTACTCAAAGCTTGTGTTATGGGTGCTACATAACTGGTATACTTAACACATTATATACTTTCATAGATAGATATTTTTTATTGTACATAAAAAACACCCAGACCAACAAAATAAATTTCTGCAGATCGTACATAAACTCGTTCCGAGGCGGGAATCGAACCCGCAACCTCTGCGTCGCAGGCGGACTCTCGCCCGCTGCACCACTAAGGTCGTCAAAAAAAGAGATAAGTAGCAATAGACTTAGAAGAGAACATTTAATTTTAAGCTAGTGGAGCGCTCAGCGACCAATATGAATAAGACCCTGAGTAAGTGTGCTAATCACTTGCCAACCCGGCTAAGAAATTGCTAACAGGAGGTTTTCGTTTTGCCTTACGTAGGAAATATTGCTCAGAATATCCCGATCTTTATAGACGACAGATCTTTAAAACGGAATAAAAATATGCTGAGAGCATAGTTCTACATTCGTGATGAGCGCTCCGATCTTTGTATAGCTTTATTGATTTGTACGACCGAAAGCCGACGACGAGGGATTTTTAAGCATTTATCAAAAACTAATTTGACTATGAAAATTGACTGCACGGTAGACTAAAGGACGCCTACAGGATCATAGAAAGAATCAATTTAATTCGCGACGGCTTTTTTTATACAACCAGCTGATGGAACAAGCTGATGTCCCACCTGATGTTAAGTGGTAACCATCACCTACAACAAAACATTGCCTCGTAAGTCACTCACGATTGGAACGTACTACGATGCACTGCCCTGCGTCCATCAACTTGAGGCATACTGATGTTAAGGCTCATGTGCCTGTAATTACACACACTCTTCAAACCAAAACACAGCAACGCTGCTTGGCGGCAGAAAAAGGCGTGGTCTTCACCGGACGAGCCCTTCACAAAGAGCTCTACTACTCTTATCAAGGCTTATAAAACTTAAATCTGGGACGAAATAATTATTTTCAACACTAGCACTCCACACTCTCATATGACAACATAACTGCCATGCACTCTTACGGCACACAACCTAATTCGTATTGCTCTCGTGCCCTAGAGGGAGGCAGAGGGTTGTAATCGGAGATAAAATAACATTTCGCCCTTGCCGTTAAAACATAATTTAACCCCTTGTAGTTTTACAAGTGGTTTTGTAAATTTATTGTTTGTTTTTAATTGATTTTTTTGCTTTTTTTATTATTATCATCGTGTCGTTTATAAAATAATAGATAGATAGAAAATTCTTTATTGCACATAAACAAAATGTATCGTACATAGGCGAAGTTAATGCTAGAGAGCATTCTCTTCCAGTTAACCTTTGTGTAGTTTTGAAAAAACCGAAAGGGCAGTGCACACACATGGATGATGGGAGTTTTTTTAAATAATAACTAAACAAAAATAGGTATTAAATATTTGATATAGGATTATATATTAAAAGAAATATACATACATAATAAATATTAAAAATAGGTACATAATAAACACATAATACATTATATTACTATGAATACATACGGTAGGTAGGTACTATACAACTTGCATACTAAAGAAAAGGAAGAGAGACCTTTATTTTATATATCTACCGTTTTTATCTAACGGAAACTTAACGTCCATTCGTTATTACCGGTGCAATTGGTTTTGCTATCCTGCCCACACGATAATATTAAACTTGCTAAAATAATATAAGTTAAGCTTCAAACCATGTTGCCTATTAAAGCCTTTCTTTAATAACTTACATATAAACAGATGACACTGGTGTCGATTCTGTTGTTGCATTATCCTAAACAAACCTAACCTGACAGCTCTAAAATTATAGCCGTCCTTGTTGTTTCGATCTTTTAGAAAGGGATGGCAATATTTTTAGTGCTGTTAAATTAGGTTATGGAAAATTAAACAACAGAATTGGCACCACCAAACAAGCTTACAACAACCATCTGTCTACTGAAAACAATTTTAAGAAGTACTACTCTGATTTTTGTAAATCATATGTCTACATGTAATCCAATCAACTGTCAAAATATTTAGGTAGTAAACAGAGCGATGAGACGAGGTGCACCGTAATTCCAAATGTATTACATTATTCATTAAAACGTCATTAAAAATCAGAATAACACTATCGGCACAAAATCTCACATAAAATCCCCGAAGCCGTCACACACAGCACTAACCTCAAAGGGTTGACTCGGCTAACCTCACTGATACAATACAAGCCCCACTACACCGAAAACACCGAATCTCATAGAAAACTTCATACAATTAAATTTTTGTCGGACGATGAAATTATATCCGCGATCGCTCGATGCCACCTAGACCTCCTTCCTCTTCTCGTGGATTTCGTCTGACAACCAAAATGTTGTATGAATTTTGAGATTGGACGTTGAATGCGAGCTGAAAAATCGATCCAACAAATAGTTTTTGACGACCTCAGTGGCGCAGCGGGCGAGTGTCCGCCTGCGACGAAAGAGGTTGCGGGTTCGATTCTCGCCTCGGAACAAATTTGTGTACGATCTGCAGAAATTTGTTCCGTTGGTCGGGGTGTTTATGTATAATAAAAAATATCTATCTATGTAAGTATGTAATGTATTAAATATATCAGTCATCTAGTACCCATAACACAAGCTTTGAGTAGCTTACTTTGGGGCTAGATGGTGCTCTGTGGATTGTCCAGCATTATTAATTTATTATTATTTATTTATTTATTAGAATAGCAAATAGTTATCTAAACGAAGCACTATGTACCTACTTATTTAAATTTGTTTTGACTTCGGACAGGTGGGTGGGAAAAAAGTCGTAGTCAGAAGTAAAGTTTGAATTGGTGGTGTTCGTTGCTTGAAATTGAAGTATTGGGGAGCGGAAACATTGTTATTAGTATATCATGTAATGCTTGACTATGTTCTAAATAACACTGCATGATAAAATTAAATAGGACTTAGTTCTTCATTATTTAAGTTAAAACAATAAATAAATAAATAAATATTGGTGGACTTTCCATACAGCACTATCTAGCCCCAAACTAAGCTTATGCTTGTAATATGGGAACCAGATAGCTGATATACTACTTATGATACTTTTTTTGTGAATACATACTTATAATATTATAACACCCAGACAGAGGACAAACATTTATGTTCATCACACAAATGTTTGTTCACGGTGGGAATCGAACCCACGACCTACGGCGCAGAAGGCAGAGCTACTACCAACTGAGGTACGTAAGCTGTCAACAATGACTTTAAGAGATAGCATAGGAATTGTAACCTTACCTGTATTTGTTGAGAGTTGATTCCGGGGTGCAGCGCGATATTGCCCGGCATGATGAGAGGACCCTGAGTGTTGTACAGCTGTTGCAAGTAGGCATTGTTTGGCAGCGGCTGCTGGATCACTTGCACTCGGCTGTGGCCCCATTCCGAACTACGAGAATAAATAAATAGGTACTTATTGGTGGACATTCCACACAACAAATCTCGCCCCAAAATAAGCTTTGGCTTTAACTCCAGATTATTATTTTCTTTTCAGGACGTCTAAGGTCCCTTAGACATCCTAAAAGAATCTGAAGTTAGTACCTGGCACTAAGAGATATGAAGGTATCTTTACCGTAGCTGGGGATTAAGTCGTGAGGCTGTTTCAGTTTTTATTTCTATTTTTATTTATTACTAGTTGCCCCCCATGGTTTCACCCGCGCAGATTAAAATCCCGGTATTCCCACGGGATATAAAGTTATTCCAGACTATAATATATCTCTCTGCCAAGTTGCATCCAGATCCGTTCAGCCGTTCCGGCGTGAAAGAGTAACAAACATCCATCCATCCATCCATCCATCCATCCATCCATCCATCCATCCATCCATCCATCCATCCATCCATCCGTCTATCCATATATGAACGTATGGTATGAACTTGTAAAGAATTCTTTTTCTTATAACTTCACACGAAGCTTAAAAGGGCTTAGCGTCGTTTTAACTTTGTTTAACCTTTTTTAACTGTTACTTTATTTGTAACTTTGTGAAAAACAAGAAATTTGCACAATACCTAAAAACTGCTCAACAGGTACCAAAGAAAATTGACGAGTGGACTTTATCAATTCGAAGACTTATGTATTTACGAGTGAAATAAACTTTTTTTCACAAGGCAATACCCACAATACTTGTAGTAATTTTGATCAAATAAAGTAAAATGTCAGTCGTTCATGAATGTCAAAGCGCTGTAAGACGAATCTGACAGAAACTACTGGGTTTCGCTATAACTTGTTTTTACCAACCCGGAAGTACTTGGTTTCATGATTACTGATTGCTCTTTACTGAACCCTACTCAATAGTAAGCGGTAGGGTATTGGGTTTGACTGAAGCTACAGAAAATACGGTAATTCGACCGAGTATTTTTATGGGCCCATTTTTAATTATACCTACCAGTAATTATTATTATTATAATGAGAGCAGATCTTCGTGGAAATATTTTATGAGCTGAAGCTGTTTTCGGTCCTGATACCTGTCTTGCTGTATTTTTACCCGTATCCCCTATATTTCTATTTAATATCTACACACGTCACACGAGTTCACTGAACGATAATCAGCTATGGCCGGGAGTCCGTTGCCATGGCACCTGGAAGCGAGAGGTCTCGTCGAGATCCGTCTCGTTCTTTCACCGATGATTCGTGAACAGAGTGCGCGCGCAAAAATCGGTATTGTGTTGGGGCTGTGCGGGAGAAGTAGAAATAAATGGCACATAATATAAGATTTTTGTTAAACCACCTGCAAAATGATTGACTATACAGGGCGTCCCACGGATATGCTACGTGGAGGGAAAGCACCTTGAGTATTGCGAAATAATCAAAAGAGTGTGACTTTATATTATTCAACAAGAGGGACTCATTTTGAACATTTCATGAATTGATTAATTTTGTATTAAGAATTCATGATCTTCCTTTTATTTCTGACACTATTTATTTAGCAAAAAATAATCCTTATGATGAAGCCGTTCGATCGGTATGATAAAGCTACATGGTGATAGATTTCTCGTGTAAAGGTTCGAACATATTTTTAAAATTCAATCCCGAAAAAACTGTCTTCTCTCAGTAAAATGTATCATCTAAAAATATTTAACGTACTTTCCCTCCAGGTGGCATATCCGTGGGACGCCCTGTATAGGACAGCATTTGATTATTTATCAGATTTAATAAAAGTAGGTACTTACGCGATGTACGATGATGCCATCTGTTCAAAGCTTATTTAGGTACCAGTGCCGGTGCGGTACCGGCTTATAGGTTACCGGTTCGCTAGCATAGCACGTCTTTTTGATTTTCATTCCTTTCAGTTATAGAATCAGTTCAGGGGCCCCTCACCTCAACGACGAACAAAACAGTTTCGAAAAAAGAATACCTATGTATTCCTTATTATATTCTATGATTTGAGTAACTGTTAAAATATACCCACCAAAATGTTTATTAAACACGTAAAAAATATGTACCCAATTTGGGATTTTTTTTTGACATTAGGTCAAAGTATAACTGTGTATAACTTCTAATCGATTCTCGCGTTCTGTATATTTCAATATTATCAATATAAATTGTGACCTGACTGACTTAATGTTATATGAATGAAAAAAATATGAAAATGGATTTCGGATTAATTACCTGAGTGGCTGGGGCTGTTGAGTGGTTTGCGGCAAGCTGTGCAGCGACGGCATACTTCGACCCGGTTGTTGCTGCATGGGGCTCCCTGTTTGCTGCTGTTGCTGCACCTGTTAGGACACCCTGTATTACGGCAGCAGCTCAAGATAACGCGGGATATGGTAATCAGAAGTGTTCATTTGTTGCTCATTTGCTCGTGGAAGATTTCAGTCTGCGGTTACTATCGCTACTGAAATGCACGCGCATAATATCAGTACCTACCGTGCGCGGGAAGAAAAGACATGAAAACGAACGAACACAGCGAGAGAAACATAAAACAAACAAGCCTCAAAATACTTCAATAGATAGTGGTTCAACAAGTTTTTCTTAAACATTTTCTCAGAACTGACGGATGGACTACCATGGATAACGAAAGGATACAACCAGTCAAATGGCTGCTATTGAGATTTGAGATGCTTTTTCAAAAACTTGGGGGCTTGTAAATCGAAAATCGGGCTGGACAAGTTGCTAGCTTAGTTTAGATCAGCATGTTCCATTCGACTTGAGATTTAGTCTCAAGTTATAATTTATACTTAGACCTAACATATTTGAGCTTTGGCTTTTGAATAAAGATCAATAACAGTTATGATATCGCTCAGGGCGGCGTCGAAGCGGCGCGGCAGCGGCGTGGGTATTCGTTATGACATAAACTTACCTACCTCAGATACATAATTAGATAGGTACAGACCTGAATCTGGGTTGTCTTCTTCCAAGAGAACGTTTCCATTTTAGTCATTGTTTTACTTCATTGGATATTATCACAACGCGTAAGGGGTCAAAGGCCCGGCGGGCTAATGTTTCGACCCGGAGCAAAGGAGAGTCACATCCGAACAAGCTTCCGATGCAACTGACGCTGGTCGGCAGGCGTTTGCATCGGCGCGCTGCGCTCCACACGAAGCCTTCTCGCTCTTATCATTGATCACAGATATGAGATTGCTAAATATAACTCACAGAAAATCCAAACTATCCAAAATCATATTAGATACTTCGGTCTCGATTGAGCTGGAGTTTACGACTACGTTTTGACACCACTTCGTGAAACCTTCTAGTTTGAATCATCGCTCACAAAACTCAGTCGTCAGTAAAACAGCGTAGGTAACCGAAGAAAAACTACCTTCAAAGCCTACAACAAATTTAGATTTGAAATCAAAAGCTCAAAGCTTACTCTAATGTAGAACACACAGCTCCCGGTTTAGCAAAAATTACCAAGGTTTAGTAAAAATATCATTTCAAGCGAAAAAAAATTGATTTTTTTCTAGCCTATTCCGTCCCACAGCTGGGCAAAGTACAAAATGTTTTACGGTTGAAAATTGAAACGAATTGGAATTGACCAAAGAATTGGACTGGACGAGATAGGATTATTCGAATACAGGGTGCGTGCGTTCCCACAGCGGCACTGTTTTGCTGGACTCCGCTTTACACGAGTTCTACACGATGCATATTATGTCATGAAATAACGGCATACATCGGCATGATCTTCTAACACAGGTTAATATCAGTAACTCCCATTTGTTTTATAGGACTGTTACGTCATAGACCTGTAAACTTTATTATCCCTGTAGTTCAATGGTAGGCCTATTTAAACGAAAACTGTAACTTCCGTCAGTTCTATAGAATAAGCTGCTAAGACGGTCTTCTGTTGTTCAATAACAGAAGATCGTCTTATCTGCTATTACTTATCCACTTTGCACAAAATACAAATGATTTGATTTACCATCAAAACACAAACGAAGCCATAAAAATCATTTTGGCAGCTACTTTAAGAACGTACGGATTGGATATTCATAATCACTTTGCAATAAAGTAATATAGGTTGGTACGTATTAATACAGGGTTTTCAAATAATGTTCTTAAAATTGCATGCAATAAGTTATATAAAGTGTTTGTATTCATACCTGATGAGCCATTGAGTTCGGCATAGACGATACAACGGTGACAGTCTGGTGATGTTGCTGCGCTGAGTCGTGCTGAGACATGCTCATCTGCTGTTGGACCACTTGTGTCTGACCATCCACAATCTGCACATACGTACAAAAACCACTTTTTCTATCACCATTCAGTACCAACTGATTATACAGGGTGGATTTTTGAGACGGGACAGTAAGGGCTGGTACTTAACCGTTATAGTTACAGGAAAACGTGATCACAATTTTTTGAGATATCTGAACACAGATTCTTCAGTCATTCTCACGCAGAAATGTACAGTCAGCCAAAAAAATTGTTAAATACCAAAGACTTTTTAAGTGTCTGATACTTATTGATATAACGTATTTGGAGAAATGTTTTTGGCCTATTTCTCTTTGAGGCCAACAGAAGTTTAAGTCCTTTAAGACGCTCTAATTAAGTCCAAACAAAAAACGTATTGAAGATATTTTCTAAAGAATTTCATAAATTAACAATCTAGAATTTTCTCAGCGCAAACATAAAATTACTGAAGATATTCGAATCGAATTTGAAAGTTTAACTGTACCTACCTACCTGCCCTTACCGTCTCACGTTTCAAAAATCCAGCATGTATGTTAAAAGTTCAATGTTTCACTATAGTAACAAGTAGATATTCTTATTCTGAAAGCTAGTCATAAGCTTTTAGCTAATTACCGAAAGTCGTAGATTTCAAAGTAGGTAGATATGATGCGATGAGATGCGCATGATATGAACCTCTTTCCAAATGTATACTCTACATATTATAATTATAAACAAGTAGGTATTTATATATTAAGGTTAGTATCCGGATCACAATTTACATCTAATATTATATACCTAGATACAGTTTTGGAGGAGGCCACCTAATTTAAAAAACACAAATTAAACAGCGGCCTAATTACGATAATGACTGGCTATGCTATCAAGATGGCTTTCACTTTGACATTTGATTCCCAAGTGCAGTAGCAATTGTGTAGGATGAATGGGAATCAAATGTCAAACTGAAAGCCATCTCGATAGCCAGACATTAGCATAATCGGGTTGCTGGTCTTCTCAGATTAGGAATGGAATGTTAGTCCATTAATGTGCTAGGTAATTTTGAAGTAAAGATGGGTACGATACGAATACGAATAATAAACATTTTCTAAAATAAACTACCCCTGGTGTCGTTTTGGTTATAAATGCAACTGTAAACTGACTGAATAAAAAAATGGTAAAATACTGTAAGATGCCGCTGCGGCACGCAAGGACGGTGCTACCTAATGAAGTAAGTTGATATCTTTCAGTCTAAAATGCACGCCCCTCCATTGTCTTCCATACATAATGCCTGTAACTAGTTCGAACGTTTGGTGGTGGGGCGTGCATTTTTAGACTGAAATATCTCACTTACCAAGTTATCAAAAAGCAAGTCCATATTTCTTTTCACCAATAGGTCTACTATTTTAGGCATGGCATGTAAGACATTGGCGATAAGTTCTCACAACCGGTTCCTGCACGACCGTTACTTTTTTTACATCGTTTTAATAGTAGCGTTTAACGATTTCATAGCTTAATTGGATATCGGTGTGTTGCCATCTGATTGTTTCAACTTAGCTATTTTCTATTTATGCGAAGGACTGGCAGGAAATTATGTTTCGAGATTGATAGGACAAAAGTTATCTTGGTAAACTGAAATGAATTGCCTGAAATTTGGTATAGCCTTCTTGTGCTTGTAGATAGTTCAATCGTCGGCTACATCGTTGCTTACCACCCGGCGAGATCGTGGCCAAAGAACGGTCTATAAAGTTTAAAAAAAAAAGTACGTATCCCAGTTAACTAACTACTGAGTAGTTCGGTAAACGGCTTTAATATTTTGTTTTCGAACGGTAACTTACAGCGAAAATTCCATGCTTAGATTTGGGACGAGTTACTACTTAGGTAGGTAGACTAGGTAGGTACCTAGCTGTTTATTGACCTAAATACATTACTCCATGCTTCAGCATCACGCATCCATACTAAAAAACTGTTTTGTATGACACAAGCACAGCGTATGCTGTTCGCATCCGTTCGTCGCTCACAAGTCTACATTTACGCGTACATGGAATTAAAGAGCAAACGATAGTGACAACTTTATTGAATTGAACTAATGAAACTGAAACAGCTTCACGACTTTGATCCCCAGGTACGGTAGATATCCCTTCAGATCTCCCAGTACCAAGTAGGTACTAATTCAAGATTCTTTGAGGATGTCTAAGGGGGGTAGTCAGAGGTACGTCCAAACATTACATTTGGCACATAACCACATTTTGCAGTAGTTAGTATTCCATACGTGACAGGTTGCAAGCCCATCGCCGCTGTTAGAATACTATAACTGGTTTCCTCACGATGTTTTCCTTCACCGTTTAAGAGCACTGGCATTGCGCACATAAATTTTTCGATAGAAAAATCCATTGGTGCACGACCGGATTCGAACCTGCGACCTTACGATCGGAAGGCGGGGTCACTTCCACTAGACCACCGGTGCTCCTGAATTGAACTAATAATTATGAATAACTATCAATTAGGCTTGTCGCACTGGTCTATTTGCCACAAAAACTGATGATCGTTAACAAGCTGTATACTAACTTTTTTAGTGAACTACAATAATGGTTGCCATCAACAGAATATAAAATATTGCCAACTACGTGTGCAACGATTGCGTACAATGAAATATTTTACGCCCGCGAGTTAGCTGTTACATTTTTGTTTGCATGTGCGGCGGGGCAATTATAAAAAAAACAAGCTATAGCAACAGAAGTCGCTATAACTGTATGATGCGTGCTAGTCGTACTTTTAAAAATCTTTAAGTAGTTAGGGCTCGTCCGGGGAAGTATTACCACCACGCCTTTTTCTGTCGCCAAGCAGTGTTGCTTCGTTTCGGTTTGAAGAGTGTGGTTGCCGGTGTAATTACAGGCACATGAGGCTTAACATCTGTATGCTTCAAGTGATGGATGCAGAGCAGTGCATCGTAGGTACAGCACGTTCATATCGTGCGTGACTTACGATTATAGGTGATGGTTACCACTTAACATTACCTAATGTCGGAGGATCAGTTAGTTGTCAATCGAGAACCATTTCTAGGATTTTTACAACATCGACTACTTTACTTTTCGTTGGTTTGAAAAGTACTTATATAAAAAATACGCCATATTATAACTTTTTTCTTTGTACTAAATGTAGTACAAAGAAAAAAGTAATGAAAGTAATGAAGTCGTAATGACGCGCGGTATTAATTTTAATTATAAAAGCCAAAGCACTTTTAGATGTATTACACAAAATATAATATTAGGTTTCCGCGCATAAATTAAATCGGTTAATTTTATAAATTACTTTGAAGTACCGTGAGGTAGTCCCTCAAAATCTAAAGCAAAATCGTAATATTGTTATTCTCAATAGTTATTATGTTATGTTATTATACGTGCCATGTTAGAGTATAAATAAGTTATAATATTGTAAATAATAATATGCACTCATGTGTGATATCGCACATAGCTGCTAAGAAAACATATTTAGTAAATAAAAAAAACGTAACGATAGTAACGGACGGAGTTACACTTTTTAGTAGCTTTATATTGTTATTCAAAACATTATTTATGATCCTGACCCTAAAAGATGTTCACAGGTATTTAAGGGACCTCGTTCAATGCTTCTTACGAAGTTGACTAACATTTTTATCTTATTTTATTTATTTATTAAATTTACAAAAAGGCAGTGCAAGTAGGTACCGTTCTTATCGATCGCTTATTTAACATTTAAAATCGTCAAAATTCGTTAAAAATGTAACGAATTTTGACGATTCTAAATGTTAAATTAAGCGATCGATAAGAACGGTACTTGCACTGCTGTTTACAGTCGATTAATGTGCAAAAAATAATATGTATTACAATAATATTCATTCTCACATCTAGATTCGTACGCTTTTTAGGTTTAGAAAATGTGAATCATGATCATAGGGTGTGATAGGTACTTACTTGTTGCGGCTTTATATCCGCGTTTATGCTCGCCTTCTGATTTTTGTCAAATACAAGGTTCACATTGTTTTGTGGTGATGCGAGAAAGCTCAGATTTATCTCGCCAATCCCAGGAACGTTGAACTGCTGCGTGTGAAGAGGCTAAAAAAGGGCATGTTTTATAGATACATTCACCCTGTACCCCCATGAAAAGGGTTAAAAGACAGCTCCCGAACTGGACGTACAGATAGAGGAATAAAGTGCAAAAATCGTACAAATGGCTTGGCGCTGTCGAGTTGGGTCGTGCTTTTTAACGCGTCTGTCAGGTTCAAACGGAACCGCTCGGTCGATAATTACCTATATTTTAGGTTTATGTAAGTAGCATTCGTTTTATCAATTCGGGGGTGTTCAACTGGTTTATAGCGAAAACTTTCGTACATTTACACTATTTTCTTTGAGGCTGAAAACAGCTAAATTCCTCTAGAGGCAGCAATGAAAAACAACAAAAAACTATGGACACTGGTGAGTGGTGGTCTGATGGTAATCGTAATTTCTACTTGATAATTGTGATTATACCTGTAAAAACTTTTGCTGTCCATCTGACGATTGAGTTACTTGTAATAACTCAGGTTTTTGCTGCTGCTGCTGTTGTTCTTGCTGCTGTTGTTGTTGCTGTTGATGTTGTTGTTGCTGCTGCTGCTGAAACTGTTTCTGCAACTGCGACCGAGAGAGAAGACCACCCACCTTTAGTCCATCCAAGATTTAACTCCCTTCACCATCCACAAATGCATTAGAAGTTTTGAACCCAAGCAAACAATTTTGTTTGTAAAAGTATGCAACGTGTTATGGGAATGTTAAGTGAGAACAAAGACGTCAGTTAGTTGCCAGGTAGTTTAGTTGGTCAACGATGTTTATAGGTATTGGTCAAAACATAAACTGGTTATATTTTGAAACATACCAAATGCCTTGCAAAAAAACAGCCAAAATATAAACAATGATAAAAATATATTTACTATTTATTAGAGAGTCTAACAGCTTGGTAGATATGTTAATTGCAGAGTAATCTAGGTATCAGAAAGTCCAAATAGTGGCTCTCAAAGTGGCCTTGTGACAAAGTGGATGAGAGAAAACACAAAAATATTAACATGCTAAGTAACTAAACATTGTGATATTTTTATGCAAAAATTTTTTGATCACAGGTTTCAATGAAGCTTTAGGAAACTTTTAAGAGGCACTTTAAAGGATAAATACCTAAGTATCTTAAAGCATCGCGGCAACTGTTATTAAGGTAGTTATATGATATATTTTAAAGGATGTATTTTAACACATGGGTTAGGTTGTCAATGAGACGGTACTTCAACAATTCAATAATCAATAAAAATACCTGAGAACCTCTTGGCTGTTCTACAAAAACTAGTGCATACTTGTACAGAAAAAATGCGCAGAAAAAGAACCATAATGGAAGTTACTGGAGAGCAACGGACCAGAATATCTCAAGAACGCACAAGTTACACGTGCATGCATCAACATCGGATGGCGGCAAACATTAATAATCTGACCACATCTAATAAATACTTACCAACTCCTGTTGATCCTGTTGATTCTTTATATGTTGCTGCAATACCTGCTGGTGTTGCCGCTGCATCGCCTGTTGCTGCAACTGCT
This sequence comes from Plemyria rubiginata, assembly GCA_963576535.1. Taxonomy (NCBI): domain Eukaryota; kingdom Metazoa; phylum Arthropoda; class Insecta; order Lepidoptera; family Geometridae; genus Plemyria; species Plemyria rubiginata. The sequence goes on from OY754905.1 coordinate 3,666,526, forward strand.
GTAATTGATGTTGCTGCAACTGTTGCAGTTGCTGCAATTGTTGTTGTTGTTGCTGCTGCTGGATTATTTGCTGCTGAATCTAGTGACATTGATGGCAAATAAATACTATGTGCTACTAAGCATTGAGACAGGAATAAAACAGACTAATGAAAAAATTTAATAAAACATTATTTTTTATGACAGAAGTGGGTTGAAATTAGTGAAGCACACCTGAAGTTTATCATCTTCTTCTTTCTGATTCCTGTATCGGTTATAATCATCTGCTGGATTATGGTTCTCTGGCTCAGTCTTAGGTTGTTTTAACTCGAGTGGGCGACGATTAATATTGTTTTGTTTATCTAAAGCCAGTAGAGTGTTTGCAGCCTCATATTTATCTTCAAAGGTAATGCCCGCTTTTTCTGCAAGCGTTTCTAAATATTGTAATGGCCTTTTGGCCGGTTTGGCCTGGCCTTTAGCTTTCTCAACTTGACTGGTGGGTGATTGTTTTGGGAGTGTTTTGGTTATAGTGATGCTGTTTTTATTGCCATCATCTTTTTTATCAATTTTGGGTTCTAATGTGAAGTAGTTTTTAGGATATTCCTTGTCTTTATCGCTGTTGAGAGTACTGTTTTCTATGAGGGTAATTGTTGTTGAATTGGCAACTTTTAGCAGATTCTTGTCTTTGGAGTCATCTTTAGATGGAATGAGTTGCCCGGTGCTGTGGGAGGGTGACAGCAGTTGTTGCGCGGGCACATGCTGGCTAACAGGTACATTCACGTTTTGGTTTTCGTTGTGTTGCTTATCGGCAGGTTTGGAAAGTTGTTGGTAACTGGGGCTCGGCGGCTCCTTTTCCTGATCTTTTTTCTTTTGGGCACTATCTACTGGGTCAGTTCTGTAAAGAAGGACTTATCTTCAGAAACTCACACATCTAGAACTTTTGGAAACATTTTTTTCTCCATTTTATTATTAAAAAATGGCTAGGACTTCTAATAAGTATATGTATATAGGATTAATACAGTGCTCCTTTTAAATTAGTAAGAACCCAAAATCTCAACATTTAGGACCAGGATTAGTGACAAAAAGGAGTTAAAGCATATTAGTATGAAATCGTATTGACTATAAATTAATTTTAACTTGAATACAGATAGAACTTCCGTAAGCTATAATCATAAAACAAAAAGAGAAATCAAAGTCGATAAACTTTAAACAGCTGTCTGTATTGTACTCAAATACATAGTTTCGTTTTTCTGATAAATACCTACATCGTTGGTCTGGGTGTATTCTATGAATAATAAAAAATATCGATCTATGAAAGCATATAGGTAATTTATTAAATAGACAGCCTACGTAGCTCAGTTGGTAGTAGCTCTGCCTTCTGCGCCGTAGGTCGTGGATTCGATTCCCACCGTAAACAAACATTTGTGTGATGAACGTAGATGTTTGTTTTCTGTCTGGGTGTTATATAATATTATAAGTATGTATTTACAAAACAAAGTAGGTATATAAGTAGTATATCAGCTATCTGGTTCCCATATCACAAGCATAAGCTTAGTTTGGGGCTAGATAGTACTGTCCACCAATATTTATTTATTAATTTAAATATATCAGTCAGCTAGTAGGTACCCATAACACAAGCTTTGAGTAGCTTACTTTGGGGCTAGATGGTGCTGTGTGGATTGTCCAGCATTATTATTTATTATTTTAAATTTTTATAGCTACCGTGCCTGAGTTATACAGCCGTAATAAAGATAAGTTAAACCTTTAAGTTTAAAGTTTTGCCCTTATGTTGCAACAGGGTAATAAGAATGAATAGTTATAATAGCAACTAAAGGGATGAATTCATTGGGGCTAGGTTTAACCTGGAGTTTTTGTGAGATAAATGAACGCCCCACACGAATTTTTGCTACTGAACAAAGTTAAGCACGATATTTTTTTTTCGTGTATAATCGTAAAACCTTAAAAAGTAAACCGTATCATTATCTACTGCTCAACACCTACAACATATCGCTCCAAGCTTATCGTTCGATCGTGCCTTGTGCCCACCCTATGAAGATTGGAATTTAATTTTTTTTGAAACTTTAGAACTAGTTCTTGTTCGGCAAATGAAACTTTAAAACAAGTTTATCTAAAAAAAGGCAAATATATAAGTGATAAGGATTTGAATAAGATTTTTATTCATGGTAGGTACATAGGTACCTACTTTTAATATAGGTACTATTTTTTGGCCATTATATTTTTGTTAACTTACTAGTTTCAAAATACAGCTGTTGTGTAAAAGCCTAAAAAAGCACATTTTTTTTCCTTTATATTTTTAGAACCTTTCATTTAACCCCGCGTTCCGAAATACGCTATAATCGATTTGAGCGCTCACAAACCCGTACCGAATTAGCGTAAGCGCGATAACGATGACCCATGAAACGTCATAGATGACGTCATGACATGCGCCATCTTGCGATTACGCCGACCATGCCATATTCTAATATCACTGTGAGCGCTGTCAAAAATGACAGTTGTGCATTTGTGATTTGTTGTTATTTGTGATGAGGTTACATGTTTTCAGTCGCATTATAGTCGTTATAGGGTATAATAATGTTCTGCGATCATAAAATAACAAATCCAGTTTGTTGAGGTTATGATTCCTAGGATGTTTCTGTGAGTGCCTTTACAAGCGTTCCGCAAGCTCTGAGCTGTCATAATCGCAATATCTAATTCGGAACGCCTGTGAGGTGATGTGAGCGCTGTGATCGATTATAGCCATTTCGGAATGCGGCCTAAGTAAGTAAATGAGACTCGTTTTTATTACAATAGGTATCGCACCGAAAGTGTTTCAGAAAGCTCTTTTCGTGTGAGCGAGAGGTAAATTAAGCCTTAAGGCGTTGACAAGACCTAATTTACCTCTCGCTCGCACGATTCGACATTTTGAAAGATATAAAATCTCTAAGCCTAATTTCGAAAAATCGCAAACAACCATTTTTTGTGCAATCACATTGCGCACAGTTTAGTAAAAAAATCATTTTGATCGATACAAGTTTTCCTGCATAAAAGTTTAATTTTCTAGTTTTCGTACATAAGAATTCTTAGAATATTCCATACAATCTATGCGAGCAATAAAATCAAATACCAAATAAAGTATTTTATTGCGGAATTAAAGCATAATGGGGTAGGTAACACAATCATAGAACAACGAAGGGACTAAAATAATTTGACGGAGAGGGGTGACTGAACATTTGCTCGCTTGGTGTTAATGGGCCTTAAGATACGGGCCAACCATGAACTTCGTAACGGTTGGACAGTTATACGAAGCCGGCTAAAAATCTCAGCACTGGGAAAACGAGGGAAAAAAATACAGTGTCATCGAAAATTATCTTAACCAAGCAGAGCAGTTCTTGCGAAGAAATTAAAGATTTCTATTGTTCATTTTGTCATTTTAAATTCCCATGATGTTATGGATTAAGACGAAGTCATGAGCTAATGTGACTCTCGCTTGCACGTTTTGACTTGTTGAAAGATCACTAAACCCATTTTCGAAAAATCGCAAACTACCATTTTGTGTGCAATCACACTGCGCACATTTAAGTAAAAAAATAAAAAAAAACTTTGAAGTAGAAAAACTCGATACAAGTTTTTCTACTTCAAAGTTTGCTTATCTAGTTTTCGTACTTAAGCAAACTTTTGAGTAGGAAAACTTGCATCAATCAAAATTAAATTTTTACCAAACTATGCGCAATGTGATTGCACACAAAATGGTTGATTGTGATTATTCAAAATTGGAATTTGTGATTTTATATCTTACAAAATGTCGAATCGTGCGAGCGAGAGAATTTAGGTGTTGTTAACGCCTTAATATATTAAAAATAATTACACACAGAAAAACATGCATTAGTTCAGGCCTAGCAGTGGACTTCCACAGGCTTATTAATAATCAACTTGTAAATTATTATAGGTATGAACGATCATCATGATAATATGAAGGAAAGCTTTCTTAAAAAGCGCTTAAAAAATGCTTTGGAAAATTTTATGTAGGTATAAGAAGTTCGGAGTTTAGTAACACGTCTTAGGAGAGACCTGGGTAGGTGTAGGTACGTCCAGCGGTGGACTACCTACCTAACATCTAGGTCGATGACGACGAAGTTACAGGAGAATGGAAACGTGATGTGATGGCCAGCTGATCATACCGTGAGATGGACATGGATTCTTTTCTAGGTAGGTATTTTAGTTTTAATTTGGTAGGTAAGTACCTACTTGCTTGTATATTTAATTGGCAATATAAAATGCTAGAGTAATAAGACTAGGTAGTTTTTAAATATTAATTTTTAATTAAATCTACAAAATGTTTTTTTTTCTCTCTTTAAAAGATAAAATTCGTGAAGTCCAGACCTTTCGGAAAAAAAATTGTACCTCGAAAACTAAGGTCAATAATTTAGCAGGAGTATTTTTCTGTAATTCATTAAGATTCAACCTATTGAAATTGAACATACCTAAAATGAGGACGTCCGCAACTAAGGCGAAATCTCACACCGTGCTACGGTACCACGATGGAAGACTATAAAATCTCTACAGGCTGAGCGGAGATTTTATGCAATTCTATTGGTTAATACCTATCTCCGTTTCTCCGCTCCGCAGCCTAGCTTCGCTTTTTTTTTTCGAATGGACTACCTTTAATGCTGGTATAATCGTATACCTATTATGACGATTGCCGACAGCGTTACCGGACCACTGGACCTGGCGGGCGCGGCGAGCGCGGAAGGTGCTTCAGTGGACAGGCAGCCTAATTTACCTACCAGGCCGATAATAACGAAGCCTATGTGTATAAGTATGGAGTAGGGAAGGCAATACTGAATGTCTAACAAAATATTCTGATAGGGGTCTGTCTATCCTATTCTTTTGATTTCTCTTCATGTAATACAGTATGCGCATTGTTGAAGTTAGGCAATACTGAATGTCTAACAAAATATTCTGATAGGGGGTCTGTCTATCCTATTCTTTTGATTTCTCTTCATGTAATACAGTAGGTATGCGCATTGTTGAAGTTTCCATTGTAAGTAATTTGTTGAGTAGACAGGTACAAAAGTAGCCACGTTATGTTCATCCGTTGCAATCATACTTACCATCTAGTCATGTTTTATGGTAACACCTATCAAGGGACAGTAACCGAAATATAAAAACGGTCCGTCTGGCCTGGCATTATTTTACAAAGGGGAAGCAAAAAATAATGAAAACGCACGACAAGGATGGCAATATGCGAACGCGTGTGGTTAAACTGAAACAGAATATCAAAACCCACTGGGGGAGTTGGAGCGCGAACCGGTTCTGCATGTGTGCAGACAGACGGCGTCTCCCTCCCCTCGACTGTCGACCCTCAAGTGCGACTTGCGAGGGCCTCACATTGTCGGCTTTTCTCCGAAGCTATGCAATAATAATACTAACTAAGCCTCCGTAGGTGGATTAGTTTGCACACATATAGGTATTAGGTATTTACACTATGATACAAAATACCTGCTTACTCGTTGGTAGGTTGGAACAGGTTACTTTTATTATTATTGGTGTCGATAAGCCTTCATTGCCTTTCCATTAGGTAGTATGTTTATTTTGTCAGCTGATACACTTTTATCGTTTATATCACTGGCTAATGAAACTAAATGACTGCTCTTGCCACTGAGTTATGAGTAGGCCCAGGTTGAAAACGACATGATATTGATTGCCACACGCGATGCATACACCCACATCATCGCAATTAAAAGTAAATAAATAACATAAAATACCTTTTAGTGTAAAAACCATAAGAACAACGTTCCATCGTTTCAAAATAAAAGGTTAACTGAAACTTAAGCGCCGCCGTCCCATGCGGCAGTGGTTATAAGAAAAAAACAAACGAAAATGTAAGGATCGAGACATTCGCACGGGTGAAAGTAAACACAACACTTATTATCGACGAAAACGACATACAAACACACTTTATCGATAGTCCGGTGCCCGTGTCATTGTTACAATAACCTTCTTTACGAGTAGCGAAACAAGACTGTCTTTCTGGCTCAACTCGCCGCACCCATGCCTCGAAACCCCCGCACCACTCACCGCTATCATGCTCTCTCTCTCTCTACTCCATCGCCAATGGTACGCCTGCTGCAAATCGAGGCTTCCCATTGGTGGATTTGCTTTACGACCATTCTACAATCTAAACCGGTTGCCAAGAAAGAACAGCAGGAAAGGGCGCGAGGGACGAAATTAGCGATATTATTATTGCTTTTCGTTATTTCTCCCTATGTGTTCACCGATGTAGTTTATTGTTAGCCTGATATATAACAATCATATAATTAATAAATATCTCCGATATAGCATTCGGATTGAATAATTCAGGTAGTTACGCAAGTACATAATTAAACAGTGTTCTATTTAATCCCACAAACACACACACATGCTTTGTTGTTGGTATACCTATTTAGTTAGGTGACCTTTGAAATCGTAATTTTTTATTGAAATTCAATTGATATCCACTACATAGGTCTAAGCCTACATCCACATTTCAGATTTTTTCAGTGTCTCTACCTTTGCTACCCAGGCACGGTACCTACCTACGAGCTTTATGTTGATGTTTTTGTATCAAGTCTTGGTGGGTAATGGCCCTTTTCTACCGCATACGATTCGAACTCAAAATAATATTTAACCCCTAGGATGTGTTTTTTCACGACATTCTACTTGTGAAGTAAGAAATTAAATTTAAGCGCCATCTATTGGTTTTTTAGAAAACATGTATATTAAAAAATTTTTGCAGCGCCATCTTGCGTCAGTTTATACAATAGTTTAAAAGCGCGGTTAAACGTAATTTTCATTGAATCTTCATTTTATTAAAACTACACGAATAAGGAAAATTTATGGAAGTAGTACCTAAGTTAACTGATAATCGACAGATTTTTTTTCTAATACCTAACATACCTAGCCTCTAATACATCTTTACAGACAGAGTACTACCTACCTGCCTAGGCACTTCTAGATTTTATGATCATCAGCTCGAATCAAAAGTTGTCTGATTCCTAATTTTGGAAAATACCTATAGGTGTTTTTATAGGTACTCGATTATCATGTTTTTTTATTATTTATGATTGCTAAGAAAAGATACACAAAATTACAAGATTCATTACAGGTTGGATTACATTAGGTGCTCTTCCACAGTAGTTCATTTTATGTAAAAACTACATTAATAAAATGAAAACATCATTCATTCATGTTATGTCAAAACTCTATACCTACCTACCTACCTCCAAAATACTCTTCTATACCGACTGGAAATTTTATAGTACCGAACTCTATTCAAATTTCAAGGTGATGAATTCATTTGGAACAGCCATACCTACCTAATCAACCTTTTTTTTATAGGGGCCACAAACACGTTTCAGTCATGGTGTCGAGGGCCGCAAGCAAAAATTATTTAATTTACCCATTCTCTGATGGGCGCGAAATTTTAAATGGTATACAATAAATTTGAAACTTCATGAGCCAATAACAAAGGCCCGGCGCGGCGGGCCGCAGGTTGAGTAGGTACCTACCTATATGCGATTTTGAAGAATATGGACTCTTATCACATTATAATAATTCCAAAGGACTCCATAATATGATGAAGCACAACATAAATTACATAGGTACAACAGTAAAAAATCATAGAATCCGTAATCTGACAAGTTCCCAACATGTGGGTCAGGCCAATGGGCATAGTTGTAAATAAACACTGCGCGAGTCATCATGGGCAACATATTTAACATAGTTGTGGGCAACCATGATTTGCCGGTAGAAATCAGATTCGCGATCACATCTATGGTCCATTCGCACGTCCAATCACTGCGAGTTCTAGTATCAAGCCATCAACTCAGCTCGTGCGCCGTATTACAAGATAATTATTGTTATTTCTCGCCATACACCACCATCTAACCCCAACAATGCCGTCTCATCTCCCTAAGCACGGTCTCGTATATCTATCTCGCTCGGTCCGGCGCGGGTGGGTGTGAAGTCCCTCGGCCACTGACCCACGCCACAGCTGTTTTGGGAAAAGAATAATTATAGTGAAGGACGAATACGTAATCAAGTTACGTTGACGTAGGAGGGATGAGACATGCATGCGCTGGCCGCTGATTGATGTCACAGAAAAGCTCCGCCCGCATAGCGTGCTGCTGTGTTGATGTGAACCTACATAAGCAGGTTTTGTGCCTGCTGTGTTAAGTTTCCCTAGCTGGGCCTTTATTGTCTAACTTGAAGACCATAACGGTGTTCTGGGTTTCAAGTGTCAAACTTTCTGTACTACATATCAAATTCATCTGTGCCATTAAGATACTACATATTCCCTCATCTGTGCCATTACGATACTACATATTCCCTCATCTGTGCCATTACGATACTACATATTCCCTCATCTGTGCCGATTACGACTACCGGTGAGTTAGACAATTAGGGCGCAGGCTTACACTTCTACTGTCGAGGAGACAGTGGGTAATATTGAATCGTTTTTAGGTCATCTTTCACTGATCTGTATAAGCAATAGAGATTTAAGAGGTATTAGACAGGTATACTCCATCCATTGAAAACAAATTGGTCTACTCTGTAAAAAGTTATCCGCGACCATACATTACAATAGTACCTAAGTGAACAATCATTCCCTTATCAGCCTTAGGTTTGGAATTTATTTTCCAATAAAAATAGGATTGTAAAAATCGGTCTACGTAATGTAGGTACCTATGTTATAAGTTATTCGCAGTCATACATAAAATAAACTAGTGGCTCTGGGAGCTGTAGACCTCGCGAGCATACTAAAAGTGAGCTATTTGAGGAATGTAATGTGCAAGTGCATTTTCCGTTTTGTGATTTTTTTGATCTTTTTGATTTTTTTTGCATCATCTTGTGTAGAATGAGGTCCTTTGTGTTTCTCTCAAATTTGATTGAAAACCATCGATTGTTTGATGAGCTATCCTGTTCATCATGCTGAAGATCCTTATCAGATCTTCGCCAAACTTTTATGAGACCAACTTATAGTTACTACCTTTCAAATAAAAAAAGAATAATCGAAATCGGATCTCATTTGGTGGAGATATCCAGTATATCAAATAGCCCCCTTTTTGCCCTTTTTTTGGGGGAAGTACCCCTCCAATCAAAAATCCCCGACGACAAAAAAATTCTAATAAGTCATATAACCTGTGTACCAAGTTTCGTCCAGATCGGTTGAAAAATGCGACCTGTAGAGGAGAACAGACAGACAGACAGACATCCGGACAAACGCATTTTTGGCCAATGTGGAAACTGAGACGCTTCGTGTTTCTACACAAGATGATGCAAAAAAAATCAAAAAAATCACAAAACGGAAAATGCACTTGCATATTACATTCCTCAAAAATTTACAAAATTACATAGAAAAAACATAAGAAAGATTAAACAGGCTGGTAAACATGTAAGGGGTGGTGGGTGAAGGGGTTTCGGTAAAAAAGGGAGAATGAGATAACCTACAGGTTGCGGGTGAGGGATGGGTGTCAGGTGAGAAGTAGTGGGGATGGGTATTTTCTACTTCTCTTCAACATTGATAGGTTTCTTTCAAAACTCTGAAATAGCTTTTGCTAAGGCAGTAAATAGCTCACTTTTAGTATGCTCGCGAGGTCTACAGCTCCCAGAGCCACTAGTAAGTAGGTAAGTATGTGTTATGTGCATGGGCTTCCATGATTCCCCCAGTCTCTTAGGAGTCTGGTTATCACAGAGGGAAACCCACAACACGTGTGTGTGATAATACATCTCTTAAATAGGTACATATATACTATAAAAATAGGTAGACTAAATAATTTTACCATAAAATCTAGCAAGTACAAGAATGATGCACTATAGCTATTCGCACCAGACAACCCAGTTTTCTGTTGGTCCAAGACGAAAGATTAGACTATTTTTTGTTATAGCGGCCCCAGAAATACCTCATCTGTGAAAATTTCAACTATCTAGCTATCCCGGTTCATGAGATACAGCCTATGGTGACAGGCAGACAGAGACAGCGGAACCTTAGTAATAGGGTTCCCGTTTTACCCTTTGGGTACGGAACCCAAAGGACTGAAGATACGATTTTAAACGAAAAATAAAACTCAGCCTTGGGTAGGTGGTACTGACTACTAGTGTTATTATGTAGTAGTGTTGCATTGCGTGTGTAGTACCTAGTAGTGTTGCAATGGCGGCTAATGTAAGATCCAAGCCAAGTGCTTATGGTAAAATTACGGGACCTACGAGCATATAATCCCAGGATATCGCAACGGGCACAGATCGGCAGTTGAATCGATCGAAGGGCACTGCACCCACCACCACCCATCACCCGACAGCCGTACGCAGCAAGCGCCAAGTTTAATGACTAGGTAGGTAAATTAGAAGATTGTATTGTAACATCCAGAATACTGACCGAAAACCCACATCTTTTAAGAAGTTACATATTATAGTTACACATTTCAGATCAACCGTACTTTAATGAGAAGAATTGACAACACCTAGGACCAAGGAATATAGTTCAAATTCCTTGGGCCTTACTACAAAAAAATAGGCAAACGTTAAACTAAACTTTTGACATCTCTTGCCATTGCGTAATGGCAAACAGAGACGGCCAATTTTAGACATTGTTTAAAGTTAGACACCGTTTTGTAGTACAACCCTAAGTCGTGCGAGCGCGATTCGAAATTTTGAGAGATATAAAATGACTTATCAATTTTGAAAAATCGCACACAACAATTTGGTGTGCAGTCACTTTGCACACAGTTTGGGAAAAAAATCATTTTGATAGATGCAAGTTTTCCTACTTAAAAGTTTGCTTTTCAGTTTTCGTAAATAAGCAAACTTTTGAAACGGAAAACTTGTATCGATAAAATTTTTTTTAACCTAATGGGAATTCCTTCCCTTGAGGCTTTTTGTCTAGGAGATGAAATATTATTTCCAATTTTCTTCACTTTAGTAAAAAAAACCCCTAACCTAACTTTTAATTTACCTGAAAAAGTGAAGATTTTTTTTTCATTTCCTAAAAAAAAGAACTATAGGGAAAGACTTGCCACCTACCCCCACATGCAACCCCCCTATTCCCAACCCTCAACTCAGGTACCAGGTTAGCTATAGCCAACCCGTAAATTCACCTAAGTGCATTTAATACACTTTTAAACTTTATTTTTATCTATTTTTAGCAGGTACCTCTAATTTTGATTTCAATATTTTAATGTTTGTAAATAGTTTTATTTTAACTAGTATAACGCATTGGACGTGGTCTGTAATGTTGTACTGATATTAATAAATTGAATTTGAAATTGAATTTTACACCTCGGTTGATTAATACAAAAGACATCTAAAATGCATACCTACCTATTACAAATTAAAAGTAAACCTTATTCGACCAAATAGTTACATGGTGTGAATTCTAAGAAAAGGCCTCCAGTAATATGTCCACCACAACAGTAAAAGGACAGGGCGTAAACAAAAGTACCTAGTTGATATTGATAATTTTAAATTTTCGGTGCATCTTGATACGCATGTCCTCTTTGGTACCGTTATTACCAAACGTTTAGACGCGTTCATTCCTAAAACACTATATTTTTAGGATCATCGGTATCAGAAGAACCGGTAACACAAAAAGTATTTTCGGTGCTCACAATAGTTGAAGCAGGTAAAATTGGGGACGCTCCGGGCTCCGAACGGGCATCCCAGCCTAGCCACTCTGAATTTTAGATGCGATGGCAACGTCGCTTTCACTTGTTTAGGGGTGTTGTGAGAGTTGGCAACGTCGCATTTCGGTAATGATGATCGATGCTTTGGAAGTTGGATGTTCCAATAGTCTGGTAAAAAAATTTTTATCTGAGTATGACTATCACTGTGAACAGTTTCATGAATAATTATTTCTTTCTTTCTAAGACGTGAGGATAATGTTGTCCCTCAAAAATTGGAGCATTAGTGAATAAATTTTCCCCTACGCTGTCATTTACAAATAGGTATGCCGTAGGTCACAAATAGGTGCGACGGCCTACCTATTGCAAGGTTTACTTATTGCACCCGGAAACTCCCGGAAGTGTACTCAGTGCAGACGGATGTAGGTATTACTCCAGGTGAATCAGGTATACCTACCGTCCCGTTTTATAGGGACGACTTTCTCAGGTTTATCAAAACGAAAGTCAAAAAATCTTTTGACCTCATTCGGAATCTTCTAAAAAGGCTTGTTTCGCTTGTTTCCGAGTAATTCAGACAGTACCTACTACGCCTTTACATTCCCATCGGAATACAAAAGAATGAAAGATGAGCAGCTTCGCGGAAAACTAGCGTGTGTAGTAGTGGATCAAACATTATTATTATTATTATTAGAACGAAGTTGAGTGACGATCGATTTTGTTGTCTTCGCAAATATTGTTGCGTGAAAAATCCAGCAATATTTATTTACTATAGTTGCGCCCCGCGGTTTTACCCGCGTAGTTTTAATAACCGATATTCCCACGGGATAAAAAGTAGCCCACTTAATTGCTATTCCAGACTAGGTATAATCTATATCTGCGTCTAATTTCATCTAGATCCTTTCAGCCGTTCTGGCGTTATTGAGTAACAAACATCCATCTAAACTTACAAACTATCGCGTTTATAATACCTATTAGTAGTACCTATTAGGAAGTAGGATGATTTTTATATTGAAATTATTTGAAATAGGTACATACAGATTAATTCACAATTAATTCTTGTAATGTTATGTTTTCTTGTGGTGTACAATAAAGAGTTTTCTATCTACCTATCTATCTATCTATCTACAGAGATTACTGCCACATTTTTGCGACGCAAAATACCTAAACGTTTTTATTTTATTTGAAATTGTTTTGAAATTACTGCCACATTTTTGCGACGCAAAATTTAAGTTTTTATTTTTTTTGAAATCGGTTTGAGTAGATGGCTAGAATGGCTTTAGGGGGCTTTGGGGGCCACATGACGACGGCCTGGGTCCCTTTCCCCTGTAATGTAATGGCAAAATATTACTACAGGGGTGCTCTATAAAGATTTTATTTTGTTAGAAATGGTAGGTATAGGTACATTCGTGAAAGTCGCATTGTCTGTCACGAATTTTTTTTTAATGTGTTCATGGAACGGAGTTATTATACCTACAGGTAAATTCCATACAGGGTGGACCGGCGAATGCAAGTGTTTATGATAAAGCCAAATAACCTATACTTTAATCTAACCTTAGGTTATCGTATGCACCAGTAAGTAAATAATATCGATATAATGGGTAGATAGTTATCATGCTAGTGCTTAAAATTGTACCATAATAACATTGTAGGTTTCTGTTTACAGCTTAAGGGTCCGGCGACAGCGGCTCGCAATTTCAAGGTGCGATTGGCTATTATTTCATTTTACTTCATTTCGGGGAGGTTGTTTGAAAGAATAACTCTAAAGTGACACGCATAAATACTGTTCGAACACAAATAATCCCAACTAATATTATAAATCCCAACTAATCCCAACTAATATTATAAATGCGAATGTAACTCTGTCTGTCTGTCTGTCTGTTACGCTTTCCCGCTTAAACCTCTCAACCGATTTTGATGAAATTTGGCACAGACAATCTTTAGACCCTGAGAAAGAACATAGGCTACCTTTTATTGCGAAAAAAAGAGATGAAGAGATTAAAAGTACGCAGACGAAGTCGCGGGTACCAGCTAGGACAATAATATAAGGGAAATGTGCTTGAGTCAGAAATCATTTTCGTATTAGGTAAACGTAAGACCAAACATACTAATACCTACCAAAATGATTTCTGATTCGGGCATGTTTCCCTTATATTATTGTATTATTTGTGTTCGAACAGTATTTATGCGTGTCACTTTAGAGTTATTCTTTCAAACAACTTCCCCGAAATGAAATAAAATGAAATAATAGCCAATCGCACCTCGAAATTGCGAGCCGCTGTCGCCGGAGCCTTAATTTATGTAAGGAAGGGTGTCCTGGTAACTCAGAGGAAAGAAGTCAAATTCAAAGAGATTTATTTCGTTTCAACAAGATAGGTGGACATAATCACCAATTAAACACCAAATATATTTAAAAAGAAGGCATGAGTGAAATTTCTCCCTATTCGTCAAAGTAAACAGCATTATTATTTTAGCTAGATAGATAGAACCCCCCCCCCTCCGGGGGTCGAGGAGGTGGGGGTCAGGGAGAACCGGGAGGGGTACAACTACTTATTATTTGCGGGTAACACCGCGGGGCGCAGCTAGTTTATTAAAATGTTTATGCACACAGAGCCAACTCATACCTAGGTAAAATAACTCAGTCGCAATCTTTTAATCTTTTTCTTTTGTGTTGTGCTGGACTCTACGATTAAATTTTTTTCTTCATCCTAATCCTACTAATATTATAAACGCGAAAGTTTGTAAGTATGGATGGATGGATGGATGTTTGTAACTCTCTTTCACGCCAGAACGGCTGAACGGATCTGGATGAAACTTGGCAGAGTTAGATTATAGTCTGGAATAACACATAGGCTACTTTTTATCCCGTGGGAATACCGAGATATCGTTTCGTTTTTTTTATATGGCTCCTGTCTATAGACAATCTTGCCAGTGTCAAGTGATAGAGACTATATGCTCTTTGTTATGTTTCTAGTCACGTCAGTCGAAAGTCGAGTCAGTCAAGAAGAAAATGGTGGCGGTTTCTTCAAAACATTTGAAATATTTTCGGTGAAATCACGATATCACATATTACACTTTAATTTCAAATGCTTACACTTTGTGCTAAGACCACAAGTAATGTTGGTTAAAATACCACCAAAATTACACAACACAACTCAAAATAACACTAGAAAAACAATTAAAATGAAAATGCTATGTTGCTTCGATAGATGACAGAAAACGAATCCCATACCGAGATTTAAGATTTAAATCTGCGCGGGTGAAACTGTCTAAATAACTGTAATCGTAATCGGCACAGACTAGGGAGTATGTAGTATCGCAATGTCACAGATGAACTTAAGATGTAGCACAGAAAGTTTGACACTTGAAACCCAGACTATCGTCATGGTAATGGGCTTCAAGTTAGACAATAAGGTCCCATATGTAGCTGTTCGTTCAATAAGCACTTCAATGTGGTGCACCGATTGGCGTAGGTAATACTATACTAACAAGAACGAGCTAATATCTTGTTGGACCCTTGTTGGACCATTGATGAACAATTGGTTGATATATCTGTTTCTTATTAGACTGGAAACTGGAGTCTTAGTAGGAGCAAAGGTAGTTATAAGTTTTACTATTCTGGTTTTGCAGAACCAGAAGGTTCGAGTCACAGGACATCAATCAGTTCGAGTATAACGTAACCCATGGTGACTTCGATGTCCGCAACTTGCACGTTTCCCATCGGGGTAGGCAGAGACCACGCATTTCAACTTGCTGCGATCCTGACATACCTCTTTCGCTTCACTCACTCTTATAACATTCTTCATACATGCTCGTCAGTTTAGTGTACTCTTGACCTGGCCTTTCTCTAGCACGTCTGCTATCTGATCTAGGTACGTCCGCCGAGGTCTTCCTCTCCCAACAGGCCCATTCACACTGGCCTGATGCACCTGTTTCGTTAATCTCCTTTCGTCCATCCTCTCTACATGCCCAAATAAACAAGCTACCCAAAAATATAAATATTTCACCCATTTTACCTAATTATCAATTATTTTTCGGCCTCCGAAGTGAACAAATCAATAGGTTGCGCTCGCCCTAACAGTAACTTCGTGGCACATATTGTTTGTGTAACGATGAATTCTCAGAATTGCATTTTTTTTGAGTGTTGTTTGTGACATAGATTTCCAAGATCAAGGTAGATACATATTATTGTGTTCTTACTAAATAGTTATTTTTAAAAAATTTTATTCGACTTATTATGACGTGCTACGCCACACAGAATTTCTACCAAATATTATTGTTGACTTCACATAGACTTACAACTAATTCCAACCATAATCAAATACTCTCACACATCTTAAATTAAAGATTGAACTGTCTATTTTGAAAATATAAAAGGTTTACTTGCGTCCTTTTGCGACTTTGGTTGCTATATAGCCTCTACGACTGCGTAGGCTCAGGCGTAGCCCGGTCTACGAAACATACATAAATAATTATGTTTTTTTTTCAGATACTTTGATTACATGTGTTTTTTCAAGGAAGCATTCCTTTGAGATTTGGTCTGCCGTAGCTTCACTGGGTGAGGTGGAGAATCTAGACATTGGGAATTTAGATAGTAAGATACTCAGTCTATGTAAAAGTCTTGATAGATATTGGAAAATTGTCTCTATAAATCAATTAATTTTTTTGCATATGTACTCAAATTGGTTCCATGCGAGTACGGATCTCTTGTCGACAAATTTTCTGCTCCTCTTCCATGATCATTCTAAGACCAAAATCCATTTTATTTGAGCACACCGACCTTTACCGAGATCATTTTCAAAGTCGCTAAAACCTGTAAGTTGACTAACAAAATATGGACCAAAATTGTCTGATTTAATAAAATAAATTATTATTATTATTAAAACAATCGCGTAAATCGTCAAACTACACGATCTCAAATGTCATTCAAAAGTTCCATGCTAACCGCCGGTTTCTGAAAGCCCGATCAAAACTAATTGGCTGTCAAGTTACTTGCTATTTTAGTTTTACTTCAAATTAGATAGAGATAACAAGTGACTTAACAGCCGATTAGCTTTGATCGAGCTTTCAGAAACCGGCGGTAAGGTTATCGGTAAATAATACCCCCGGTTTCTGAAAGCCCGATCAAAGCTAATCGGCTGTCAAGTCACTTGCTGTTTCAGCTTTTACTTCAAATTAGATAGAGATACCTAGTAACGCCCGGTTTCTGGAAGGCCGACCAACGCTAATCGACTGTTTAGTCACCTACCCTACACCTACAAGGATTGCAATAGTTTAATCTAAATAAGTAGGTACCTACCTACCTACCATAGGTAAGAACATACCTACATACCTAGGTAGGTATAATAACGGGTAAACAACCGGCCATGTTCCTAATACTAAGTGCTCGTAGACTTAATAGGTAGGTAGGTACCTACTAGGTAGGTACCTTACCTAGACAGATACCTACCTAGGTACATAACCTAAGCAATAAGAAGAACACATGAATCAATTTTCCTTCTCATTAAGTAGGTAGGTACGTAGAAGTAGTAGGTACTGTACATAGAATTTTATCGTATTGCACTAATGCTATGGTTTCTAGTTGGATTTACTCTATAGTTAAATAAATGTGTAGTAACTAGTAGGTTTGACACTATCTATAATGTTGAGTACTTACTTGCCTAGGTACCTACTACAATCATAAATTTTCTATACATCAAACGCAGTTCATTGGCATGGGCCTCCACCAAGACGAGTAGCGCCATCTCTTATCAGTTGTAAGAAACGACAGAAATTTTGCATATTATTAGCCATTACTCACGTGAGAACTAGCCGTCGGGATCAATAGACGTAGGTAAGGAATCCATGGGTTAAGAAAGCACAATTAATTGGCACTTATGAATGTGTCTATTTAGCGATGAATAGATTGCATCGGAGGCGCGACGCGATCCTTTGCACAATGCAAGGGCCCGAGCCGGACTGTCCGGGCGTTGGCACTTGGCTCCGCGCTGGTTCCTTCCGTGTCTAGGGCAGCGAGCGGCGCGCGCATTGGCTGCGCACACAACCAATCGCGCAGCCCCCTCCACTTCTCCATCACTGGCTCGCCGAGACTGTATGGAAAAGCGGAGGGGAAAACAACTGACGAATTCGCCTACACTTCACCGGTTTATTCTCTCGCGATTCGTTTTACACATAAATTGGTCTCAGAGGCCACACCGCTCCAATACACAGACACCAATCGGCAGAGGCGATTAGTTCCCAGACGAAGAGTTCTCTTATGCCAAATCAGTGATTAGCTGAATCTACGCTTGTACCTACCTAACGACTATTAATAGAAAAGCAATCATTATTTTAGAAGCTGACAAAACAGTTTCAGTAATGTTCATAATATGTAGTAGGAAGTACTTAGTAGTACTTTAGGTACACGTACCTAGTAATTACCTAGGTACGTACTCAATTACCTACTATAAGAATCTATTACTAACTAGCTAGGTACCTACCTAGGTAGGTAGGCTAATAACCTACTATGGGTCCACCCACAGGTCCACCAACCAGGAATGGTGTTCAGGCTTCAGCCCACTTGATGGGTGTGTAAACCATGTACCTAGGTACAATCAATTAGGTAGGTTTTTTGAATAAACTTAGATTTAAAAAACTCAACTCAATATTAAAATAAGACATAATACCTACAAACAAGGATTCCAATAAGAAAACAGTTGGAAAGACCGGGCAAAAAAATGTACCTACTGGGTACCTACAACCTACCTCCCTACCTTGTTTGGGCTCTACTCTAGTCGACTCGGAAAAGTTTTGGCCGTACGGGAACGGTCGACCTAATATCTTAAAATCTTTAATTGATTAATTCCGGGCCCAGTCGAATAGACCCGTACGGGAACCGTCGACATAGTAACTACCTTTAAATTAACATTAGGGGCCAGTCGATCAAAGAGCCGTTTATTACAGATCAGCTGTTGCTGCTGCTGATCAGACACCAACCCAAATGTTGGACTTTTAAGGGCCCGGCGACAGCGGCTCGCAGTTTCGAGCTGCGATTGGCTATTATTTCATTTTATTTTATTTCGGGAAGGTTGTTTGGGAAGGGAAATGTGCTTGAGTCAGAAATCATTTTGGTATTAGGTAAACGTAAGGCCAAACATACTACGAGTAATACCAAAATGATTTCTGATTCGGGCATGTTTCCCTTATATTATTGTTTTATTTGTGTTCGAACAGTATTTATGCGT
Organism: Plemyria rubiginata; assembly: GCA_963576535.1. Taxonomy (NCBI): domain Eukaryota; kingdom Metazoa; phylum Arthropoda; class Insecta; order Lepidoptera; family Geometridae; genus Plemyria; species Plemyria rubiginata. The sequence continues at coordinate 3,685,376 of OY754905.1, forward strand.
GTCACTGGATAGTTATTCTTTTAAACAACCTCCCCGAAATGAAATAAAATGAAATAATAGCCAATCGCACCTCGAAACTGCGAGCCGCTGTCGCCGGGCCCGTAAGTTTAATTTTACGACCACTCCTTGTGGTTTGCCCCCACACGCACTGCTCGGCGTGACTCTACTTTATTTCTCAGGCGGGTTTATAGTCATCATCAGGTGCTACCTATAAGTTTAAAGTATTAACTAACAGCTCGAGTCAGTGCCGACATCGAAACACAAACATTACTACCCCGGTTGCTGAAAACTCGTTCAACACTAATCGGCTGTTATCGGCTGCCACGTCAATGCTGTAGTATCAGTATTACCCAAGGAATTTGAATACAAGTATTACCTCATGTATGAAGCAGACTGACATTGACACAAGAGGAGAAATTTAATGAATATCGAACGACCGTGTATTGCTGGCGACTGTACCTTCTCAACATCCATTCATCAGCCCAAAAATGTCTACCGGACTGGACTGGGTTCTATTTTATTATTTCATTGTTTATACTGAACTAGCGACCCGCGCCCGCGCGCCGCTGCTTCGCACGGGTGCACATATCATGCATGTATTATACATATAAACCTTCTTTGTGAATCACTCTATCTATTAAAAAACCGCATCCAAATCCATTGCGTAGTTTTAAAGATTTAAGCGTACAAAGAGACATGGGGACTTTGGGGACGGACAGAGAAAGCGACTTTGTTTTAAAATATGTACCTAGTGATAGTGATATTGTTGAACGTCAATCCATCGACCTAAAGCAACCTTTAAATCATCACGCAGGTGGTCGTAACTTATGGAATATTTATGGAAACCGAGCATACCTATAGTCAAGAATATACTAAGGATGCTTTTAGCATATTTTATGGTAATTTTGTGAGGTCAACATTTCTGACGAGATGAGCTAAATATACTATTTACCTTTGCCAATTTACAAAGAGATGGTAGAGCATACCTATATCAGTACAGTACCTACCCCAAGTCTTGAGATTCGTCTGTCGTTTTTCATTTTTGCTTCCGTATCGTCGGAAAATATACGGTGGGTAGGTATTTTGTGAACCAATCTGGCAGATTCCAACCTTAAAAGGCTTAGATAAAATGTATAACAAATAATAGTGTTGTATTACTTTATTCTAAAATAATATAATGAAAACAATCGCTAAGCCCATGTGATATTCGGAGGAAGGAATCAACAACTTCAGCATTGGGACATATTCCTGAAAGATTAATAGGCAACCTTTAGTACGAGAACACTTGCTCGTGAGCGATTGACAAACTCTAGGATAAACATCATTCTTGGATGATCAACGTTTATTCAATTCTCGCTATACTATAAGGTAACTAGAAGACTTGAGAGAAGTGATTACTGTGATGACTGTGACAGTGGAGGAGAAAGACGCTGCGATACCGCATTATAGTGGTTTATGGACATATAGACGAAGGCCATTTGCAGGATTGGAAAATAATATCGTGTTATACCGACTCTAGCACATGAAGAGAATTACCTATAGACAGAATAGAGATGGTGTTGTCTTGCCAGTACTTTATTCGAAACGTGTGATGACAGGATTTTAATTGCACCTCAAGAGGCTCCACAGACACATGTTTCAGAATTTTTTTAAATCCTACGGATTCCGGTTTCCTCACTATGTTTTCTTTCATCGTTTGAGAGCAGGTACTGGCACGGTACACATGATTTTATAACTGAGTAACTCATTGGTGCATACGAATTTAGCCCCTGACCTTAGGATTGGAAGGCAGGGTTGCAACCACTAGATTACCATTGCTCTAAACCACACGAAACCTTCCTCGGAGGGTCGTCGCCGGAATTCGAACATCGTCTACACAGTGCTGACTTACGACATAGTGGTGTGTTGGCTACATGTAAGGCTCGGCGTCGGACGGTGGAGTCTCGTCAGCACAGACACACTTCATCTTGCTACGTTCGGCCTTCGTGACCGCGTCTCCGGCTGCATTGTTCATCTCCCACCATATAGCGCCGCCAAGCACGTTGCGGAAGTAAGGAGGAACGCTGCCTTCGCGTAGAAGGTATCTGAGCAAACAACGTAATCGTATTATGGTCTCATCTTGGCTCCAGGGAAGCCCAATGAACCGCGACTCGTGAAGCTCATTGAAGAACTGTAAGTAGTTATGTATGTTCCTAATTCCTATGAGCTAGTGAGCAATTCCAGTGGAAAGTTCACTCGAAGTTGGCTCGTGAAAGATGAACTATTGTACTCTCCTAAGGGAAGCATGAAGAAAATGCTTTGCAATGCAAACATTGCTGAACTAAATCGATAAGGAAGCTAGAAGCTATCTACGCTTGTAAATACCTGAGTGCAGATAGTGAGTAACGTAATGAATGTACTAAACCGTCTCAAGAAGTTCACCGATGGACGAAAGACCGGTCCTAATAGCTAAAAATCATGGATATAATACATTTTAGAAGATACGTACATTTCAGGAAACATAAATTATAGCCCTCATATTTTCCCTTGAGTTTATGACGATAATATTGCCAAGATAATGGGTGCGAGGCCATGCAAAACTTTTTCTTCCGTAGCAAGTTTCTTCTGTTAGCAACCTTTATAATAATACATTAGGTACTTACAGGCAAGTATACGAGTATTTTTAAGTACCGTAGTGTTTTTGTCTTACACAAAACGCAGTATAATATTGATAACGATGCCTGATCATTAGCACTTGGCAAGTAATCATTGGCACCACTGACTAACCCCCGGTTACTGAAACCTCCATCAACACTAATCGGTTGTTCAAGTCACTAGCTGTTTCAGCTTTTAATTCAAATTAGATAGAGAACCGGGGTGGGGGTTAGTCTCTAGCTCTCCAGCTCTCCAGTGATGTAACCTTATTTATTGTACCTATACCTATAATTGTATTACGTAAGTAAATGCACCCTAAAAAATAATAAATCATTCATATAAGTTATCTGTGGGGAACCTCCTCTAGTGTCCCAGGTTTTTTAATTAGTAAGAAAAGGACGGAAACGTTCAAGTGAAGAAATTTAATAATATCTTCAAATAAAAGACTAGACTTCTTGACCTATCGGTAGTGAAGCGTGGCGCCAAACGCAGCTAATCATGATTGATTGGGATTGGGAAAGGTCAGACGGTTAATAGACTTGTTTACTCTAGCTAGTTAATATGTTGTAAGTAGGTATAATCACTTGTAAAACTCCTCTTCCTTCATCTCTTCGCCGCGGCGTCGCCAGTACCGCCGCAAGTTGGGGCTCATCTCTTCAGCCGCTTCCACTTGCTTCACGAAACTCTCGCGTTCTTCTACTATGGCTTTCATTTCGTCTGTCGCTTCTGCGTGGAATTTTAATGAAATTTTAATAATATTAATAGGCATTCAAATTATTAAATGTAGCTCATACATATCTTAGTCGCTCTACCCTGTCTTTCCTAAATCATAAAAACAGCGTACATATAGGTACCTATTATAGGCCAGGAAAGTTTGTTTTCAAACAATATTTGCAATAGAATGTTAATACTTTGAGGGGCGAATTTTAATTAGGTAGTATGAATGAGCAGAGAGGGTGAGAGCGAGTTAAGGGTTCCACCCTTTGTCTTTAGTTGTAAGGGGGCTTAGTAAAGGGGCTAGGCCAGCCCCCTGTCCGACATTAATAAGCATAGCGAGGAAATTACCCTCGACCCTTACGCATTGCATTTATCGAATTAGTTAACGTTAGTACCTATCATTTGTTAGCTTTTCAGGCACCCCTTTTACACAAATTCTCTGTTACCTACTAGGTGTCTATTAGTAATTTTCTACTAAATCTAAATTCTACTAACTTTTTCAACAAAAACTCAAACTCAAAACCAAAGCTCCAGCACTCCAGCAGTTCTGTGGCTCCAGCAATGCGAGCATAACTGCTTTGCGACAGAAATAGGACGGAGTCTTTCGCAAAGAGCTCAGTAAGTTTATTCAGCTTACCCTCTTCCATCTCTCCCTCGACAGACAACTCTTCAGGCTGCAGTGAAGGTTTAGTGGTTATATCGGCCTTCGCACGGCTACGAACGTCGTCGGCCAGGCGGACTTTAACATTTTCGTAAATCCTATCAAAACGTACAAAATCTGTATTATATATAAAAAAAATAGTATTAAGAGTTAGTTATCTAGTACCCATAACACAAGCTTTGAGTAGCTTACTTTGGGGCTAGATGGTGCTGTGTGGATTGTCCAGCATTATTTATTTATTTCTGTAAATTATACGTGTGCAAAATATACTACATATAAACAAATATATTATACGAGTCAACCGCGTTGATTGGCATTTTTGTTTTAGTTCGAAAATGAGGTAGCCTAACGTAGATGTAGGTGCCTACGAAAAACCCTATAGAGATCCAACTTATTGGATTGTAGTATGAGTACAAGGTCACTAAGTATATTGGAATAGGTAGGTAGGTACATAAATAGCACAAGTTTTTTTCTAACGAAAGTTTTCTTTAGAAAGAGTTATTATTGCTTAGAGCGGAGGAGAGGCCTCCAAGGAGAAACTTTCGACGACTGGTTGGATGGTATTGAGTAAAGTAGGTAATTATATTATTCTCTTATTAAATTCCTGACCATTTAACACTTTCCCTTCCCTGACAGAGGGCTAATCCTGTCATCTAGAGAGGAGAGAGATGTGAGCTTTGCGTAGCGGACACGAAGATAAATAAATAAATATTGGTGGACTTTCCACACAGCACTATCTAGCCCCAAACTAAGCTTATGCTTGTAATATGGGAACCAGATAGCTGATATACTACTTATATACTTTTTTTTTGTAAATACATACTTATAATATTATATAACACCCAGACAGAGAACAAACATCTATGTTCATCACACAAATGTTTGTTCACGGTGGGAATCGAACCCACGACCTACGGCGCAGAAGGCCGAGCTACTACCAACTGAGCTACGTAGGCTGTCGAAGATGTGAGGATCAAAGCAGCCACCGCGCGGGGAGAAGGCAGTGGGCGGAGTTTTGAGCGTGATTGATTTGAATCTGTGACGATATCTTTACCTTGACTATAGGTATAAGAACGTAGTTTTTTTTATACTACCAAGGTTAAACAAGCATACGGCCCGCCTCATGGGAAGCGGTTACCGCAGCCTATGGACGTTTGTAACACCAGAGGTGTCACACCACGCTCGCGTTGCTGACCCGTAGTTTCCGTAAATACCTATGAGCCAAAGCTTGAATGACGTCATCGGTTCGTCGCTCGTCTTCAGGCCTCAGGTCCACAATAGGAACGTGCAGCAGTGTTTCACAGTCAGACTCCATCACTCGTCGGTACTTCAGAATCGCGTTTGATAGCTCTTTGGCCCCCTTCAGCATTTCTCTCTCGGATTCTTTCCATTGCTGCTCTAGCGTCCTGCGTTTACAAAATCGATATAGGTAGGTACCTAGGTAGATTAAGAGCAGTTATTTCAACAATCAATTGATAAGGAGTATCGACGTAGGTTAGGTACCTACGAGGTTAGGTACCTTAGGGACGTAATTTTTACGAAAAAAGCACACTTCAAAAATAGGTAAATTTTTCTTTTCTTTTCGTCTTCTAATTATTTTCCATTAGGTCCCGGATGACCACTTAAGCAATCTAGGTACCTAGGTAGGTTCCTACCAATCCACATTCACTGGGTAGGTTATAATATCTCATATACCTCAATACAAAAGCTCTAGGCAGACGCGGCGGTAGGACGGTAGCTGGTTTCATCGGCTTCGGCTCGAAACGTTCATATGGTCGCATCCAATGGTAGAAACCTTTGCCATGGTCCTGCTTTAAATCCTTGTACGTCAAGTACTTCGGTTTGTTTGATAGCTTAGAGTCCATTAACCACTTCTAAAGTTAAATGAAAATAACAATCAAACGCCGCGCGACTTCAAGTTTCTCAAGCAATAGGTACTATACGTCTAAAGTAATGATGATGAAGTTCAAAATTATGTGACACAAATACTGCTCGCCGCTTCGCTACCGGCCGCTGCCATCTCGGTGTGAATTGAGCCTATCTCTAAATCAAAAATGAAAACACCAACCTCTGTTTCAGTAAGATGAACGGGCGTCAACATAGATAGAAGACTTCTATGGTCTCCGAACGTGTCGTATTGGCTAATGGAGCACCACGGTTGCCAGCGACAATCACTTTTATACTGGTCCAGTAACGAACGATGCACCAGCTCAGAGCAGGATAAATCCCTAATGAAATCAGAGCATTTACCAAGGTCTGGTCCTCTGTCACAAATCTGTGAAAGCTGAACTCCCGTACTCAAGAGTAGTGATATTTTTTTACTTAGGGTCTAATAATTATTGGGTTTAAAACAAGGGAACGATTATCATAGGAGTGACCAGCAGTGCAAGTACCGTTCTTATCGATATCTTAATTTGACGTTTAGAATCGTCAAAATTCGTTAAAACTGGTTTTATCCATTGATGAAACCACTTTTAACGAATTTTGACGATTCTAAATGTCAAATTAAGCGATCGATAAGAACGGTACTTGCACTGCAGTTCGTCGTTACAATGCATACACATTAGACACAAAATGATAATAATGGAGATAACTTACCGACGCAGGACAATAAATCGCACTGTTTTAGCAAGGTAAATCTCCCGGCATTTGCCGTGTGACATAACTGAGCTCTCAGACTTGCCATCGGCTAGCTTGTCATTATGCACTTCGATAGACTCCTCGGGAGCAGCTACTTCTTCCGTGACGTGTATAGTGTCATCCGAACAGGGTTCATCAGCCAAGCTGATACTACCTTCCTCATTCACTACGATTCTCTTACAGAACGAATCTTTCATCTTCATCCAATTTTGATGTATCTTTGTTACACTACTCATTTCATCTGATATAATTTTAATATCACACGTGGTAAAGGATTGGCATTCCGGACAAGCTTCGTAACTAATATGTAAATTATCTCCATTAAATTTAGCGTTAGTTAGGCTGTCTAAAGCTATGTCGTATTCATTTGCCGTATCTACGACAACCTTAGTGCCGTTCGGAGAATTAACTGATATCTTTTTATTAGCTTTATTAATAGTAACTGTTGTAAAATTAACGTGTTCTATTGTAAATATAACTTGCACGGATACATAGCCATCGGTTCTTTCTATAACCTTTTCATCTATTTCTTCTTCTATTTTTTTTGATGTAGAACTCACAAAACTAGTACTATATGTACCTATGTAACTTTTTTGTGATATGGATACTTTAGATTTTATAGTATCCGTTTCAATTACATCAGAATCAATCATGTCAAAGTATTCTTTTTCTTCTTCAGTCCATTCGGGATATATGTCTTCATCGTCTACGATAAATTGAGTTATGATTCGTGTTTTGTTGGGGAAAGTGACTACTTGAATTCCATCTTTGTTGAGTAATATGTTAGTTCCATCCATTCGCCTAGAAAATATTTCACCTTGACAGTAATCTGTTGCTGTTCGAATAAGAAGCTTCTCTATATCAATGGGCTTATCGTATATCCATCGTTGGCGTAAGCCTGAAGTTTCAATTATTTCAAATTCTTCAATTATTAACTTGTATTCTTGTAATTTATCTTCTGAATGTTTATCATCTTCAGTAAGTGTATTTTTTGAAGACTTCGATGAAGTTTTGCTTGGTTTTTCTTTAGGTTTCTCTTTTCCTTTGCCTTTCTTACTTTTGTCGGAACTAGTTTCACTTGCTAAATCTTCGTGTACTTCAGGCACTACGACTTTCTTTTCATATTTTGTTATCTTAATGTATGTTCCGTCTGGCTTCAGAACTTCGACATCTCCATTTGTTTTGAAAATGACAACTTCGCCATTTAAACTTATACACCGCATATCTTCATCGAATTTTGACTCAGGACCAACGTAATATTGTTTTATGTGTGATATTTCTGGTGAATTATTTTGGTGCACACTTTCTGTTATAAGACCATTAGGCCAAGTTACAAATAGGGAGTGATAACTCTTAGTTTCAAATATTTGTGGTTTTGATGTTATCTTTCCTAACAGACTCTCTTTTCGCTTTGTATCTTCTGTAGACGAAATGGTCATAACGGGAATTGGTATCGTGTATGTTTGCTTCTTAATATTTATCATTATTTGATCTCTGGAACTTATTCTAAACGATTCGCAAGAATCTAGCATTTCTTGAGATACTGACTCTCCAAATGCTCTGTGAACCCAAAATTCGTTAAAGCTATTTCCTGGAACTATGTTCATCACAGTATACTCAATATTCATTGGTATAATCAAAGTGTACATACTAGTCACATACGTACCATCTTTTGAGAAATATGTAGCATCTTTCCCAAAGACCTCTACACGTCTGTCACCCAAATCATAGCCAAAGAATGGCTTGTTAGGTAAATAAATAGAACTTCCGGAACCCCCACCAGGGGCCATAAACGACTGCCTTAAATTTTTTGGGGTTGAAGTAACCGGTGATTTACCCTTTCTGCTGCTTTTAGAATCAATATCTGTCGATGTGGGTGACAATGTTGTTTTCTTTGAAGAAGTCATAACTTTGGTGTCTGTTTCTTCGGCACATAGTTCTTCCATTTGGGCTATATCTTGATATTTCAAAGAGCCTTCCATAAGAAGTTCAAGTTCAACATCGTTATTTCCGACACAAGATTTGAGTGCGAACGGATCAATTAAATCCTTACACTCAGATTGCGCCTTAAGAACTATATGTTCATCGTAAATTATTTCCTCATTCTGAATCCAATCATAATGTTCTTCTAAAACAAAGTCAAAAAAATCTTGCAGGCACAGTGGTGTCGACAAGTGACATCTCCACTCTTCACGAGCTATGCCGTCTTTGTCGTAACTGTTGAAAAACATCAACAAAAAACTATCCGTTACTGCGCAATACTTATAGTCGACGCAGTTAAATTTAGTAAATGCATCTAGCATAATTTGGTAAGCGTTTATACCGGAGAAATCTTCAAAGTATTCGAAGTCATCAATCAGATGATTTAGAGGTTTTTCATTTGCGATTTCTGCAGCCGATACCAGCTCACTAATGTCGGGACAATCAAACAAAAACTTAATGCGCTGAGTTTCTGGATCTTCTTCAAAAGTCTCATCAGATACATTTTCAGTTTTCGTCATTGAAGGAAAAGACGGGGTAGTAGAGCTGGTGCTTCGGAATAACGAAGGACATTTTGGAAGAGGTTCGGCGAGAACACTCCGTTTTAAATAGATTTTTTTGAATTCAGATATTGTTGAAGACTGTAAGTGGCGTTTCTTGAGGGAGCTCCTGTTGTTGAAAAGTTTACGACAAGACAAAATATGTAGCAATCTATTAAGCTCAGCGGTTTCCACGTCTTCTCTCTCAAAGCATGATAACAAAACCGTCACGTGAAAATTTAGTTTTGCTTCGAGCTCACCGTGTGGTCTGTTTTGATGCTGCCATAACTTGTTGATCGGCATGCAGTATAATGATGACGCGACTATATTGTCCAAATTAATATTGCCCAAATGAAATGTTTTATATTTTGCGAAATCACCGTAATTTATAACAGTGGGATCTTTATGCGTCTCGTACTCTTCGCCATACGTTAGGCGGTATGCTTTTTTATTAGCATCTGTTTTGCATAAGGCGCTGAAAACTTGTTTGACGAGAGTCTCAGCCTTTTCCAGTTTTTCCTCGTCAGCTAAACTTGCTTGAGGTTGATTAATAGTAACAGCGGCCGATAAAGATGATCGGCTGCTTTGTTTGTCCAGGTCCTGACTCTTGCAGACCGTCTGGAGCACACAGTCTAGAATTGAATACATTGTTACGCATTCTAACGGCAAATCATCGATTTGCTGTCTATAGTAGTTGTTGTAACGTTCATCTCCAACATCTTCCGGGATTTTTATAATATCCATGTTCTCTAAATAGTGAATATGTTGTCTAGTTAAATCTTGGACATCATACATGAGATAGCAAAGCTCATCATAAATTTTATCGGGGTTTCCAGATAAACTCTCTGAATCCCAATATGGGGGCGAAAACACTACAAAAGCTGTATTTTTAAAATCATCTGCAGTATTTTTGTTTATGCGCAGTAATTGGAGGTCTTCCCAATATTTTAAGGACTTTTCAGTCAGTATTTCCGTTTGACTTTGACCCCTTTTTGTAGCTCTGAACAAAGACGACGGAACCCTTGTAGCACACGGGTCAATTCTTATTTGGACTACAGCAGTCAAAGGAATACCGATTTTGACAAGACATCCTGATAGAAGCGGTTCAACAAATCCCGTTACTGCAACGTACAAATTCGGACCATCTGTTGGAAAATCATCAACATATACTTTGTCTCTCCATTCTTCGCCTCTTACTCTTAGTAAGGTGTTATACTTCTTCCCTTGGTCGGGTTCGGGAAGTAGCGACGCTGGGTCCGTATCTTCCTTCTTGCCTTTGCCTTTAGCAGGTAGAGGCGGAGGCTCCACCTGTTCCAATGGCTTGACGCTCACAGTGCCCCTCACCTCGGTGCGGTCAATCATGGTGGTAGACTCTCGCTTCATGCCTTGTTTTACTTCGAGTCTTTGACGTCTTATAAAAAGATATTCAGCTTTCATTTTCAAAATCAAATGCTTAATAATCAGAGCTTGAATATCCGGAGGAATATCTTTTTTATCCTTCAGATAAGCTTGTCCTTCTTCAAATACCCTAAAGTTGTCATCTTTAATTTTTTTTTCTCCCCCAAGTTGGTTGACCATGAAAATCGTTTCTGTTTTGCAAATATTCTTGATAACAAATCGTTTTTCCTCAGCAGAAAATATTTCGAACTTATTTAAATAGATTCTGTCTTGATCACTACCAGCTGCTTCTATTATTACAACCTTCACCTTCCAGTTTTCTTCATCCAAAGGCGCCTCCTCAATGCTTCTCCGCCAAGAGTTTTCATCTAAAATATCCTTTCCTACTTTTTTGGGACCCATTCTATCGATAACCTGCAAATTACAATAACTAGACGTAAAACTGTACTAGTATTCACTATACTTATAAATCTGTGATTCAAATCCTTGCGTAAAACGCGTGGACCAAGGAATTTGAACGTAGTTATTGTATACTCTTTGGAATTTGAATTTTAAATTCCTTGGCGTGGACCAAGGAGCAAGGAATATAATAAAAAGGTACTCTGTGCCTCTGACGACAAAGAGTATATGGACCAAAGAGTATACAATAACTACGTATATAGACGTCAAAGTGTATAGGTACAATCAAGGGTACCATTACTACATAAGAATGGAGTTAAGTACATATTGTACATATATGTATGTATATAGGTACCTACTCTTTGTTTGATGTGTGGCTTGGACACGTTTCCTTGGCGTGGACAAACCACGGACCAAGGCATTTGAATTCCTTGCCACGGACAAACAGATCACCGAACTTAACAAAATCAAGAAGGGTAGTAGTAGCGTAGCGTTATACTCTTGGGGTAGTAGAACTAAAGAACTTTTTGGAAGAATGCTACTATATTCAAAATGGCTTTCAGTCTTCTTTTTAAAACAGTTATACAGAATAACACTACTTAGGTACAATATAATTTGATACATTTTTTGAATTTTATAATACCTATGTGGGCAGGTAGGTACATAAACTAATAAATAATTTATAAATATTATCATCGGAAGTATGTACCTATGGACGGTATGATATTTATTGTTATAGGTACCTATCGTTCGCCCCACAACGAGCCACTAACAGCTGTTGCGCCGTCCGGTTCTCCGTTTTGTACCTACCTAGGTATGTAGTGTGTAGTTTGATGTGTATCCAACTGTACCACGGTGTGCGGAAGAGCGGGCAAACAATCAAAGTTACCCACTAGAGGCGCAGTATTGACGTGAACTTGGGCTGGTAGAACTGTAAACAGTGTTTAAACTCGTACTAGAGCATCACATCACTCACTAGGTAGGTACAATCACAACATATAATCAATATACTTGTATACTCAAAACTACATTACAGTATTTACAGTAGGTATATTTATTGAGCTATCTAATAAGTCACACAATTCTAACAGTTTTTAACATGGATAATCATCTATTAAGCTTCTGGTAAATGCTTTTCAATCCATTCTTTAATGATAGCGATTCCACGACGGTTAATGGAATGCCCTAGTTTTTGCTGTACATGGAATTCTCCTTGCACTCCAAGGGATTTCAGCTGCTCGAAGGTGCTTTGACCCCATTTTATATCAACAAGGTCGTCGGCATCGCCATGTATTTGTAGAAGTGGAGGCACTGGAATAACAACAAACCAATTACAAAAATGCTAAAAACCTTAAAAATAATAACATTCCTAGTACAGATTGGCCCTAAATACTAGAAATGTAGGCTCAAGAAAATATGGAAGATGAACGAATTTTGGTGACAGGTTAAAGAGTTAAGTCTCAATCTTATGTATTGTTAAAAACAACAATCTAGTGTCAAATTACATGCAAATGTACCTAATTAAAGTTTTAATGAAGATAATATTATGCCAAATTCACAGTATTTTAAGTTTATGTCTAACTACCTGGAACCTAGAAGGAAAGTTTGGGGCTTGTATTTATTGAAATAGCTTACATTGCTTCCCAGCAGATTTCTCCACCTCCGAATACACAACTGACTTGTTGTTTAAAAAGGAGCTAAAGACAAAGGCGCCAGCAAGGTTCTGCTCCCAACAGAAAGCAGTGTGGAATGAGAGAGATCCACCCATTGAGAAACCACCTGGCAAAATAATACTAATTTAGGTATTTAATTAGCTTACTAGCTACCACCACTGTCAAATAATAGTGTGCTTATGTTTTTTATCTATTTTTTAAGGAATTATTGTCTTTGCCATGATGATATCAGTTCCATTGTATCTTCTCTTTTACAGGCTCAATCATAGACAAACTCGTATATGGACCTGTAGAGCCTGTTAGCCACGTCAGATGTTGGCATGGCTAATGAAACAGGCCCATATCGAGGCAGCTACCCTTTTTAGCTCTAGGAACAAGTCTGCTCTCATAGTGTATCCCGACACACTCGATCAAAAGGTGGTTTACATCCTCCGTCACCCCACAGGTTTCGCAATTAGGATTATCTTTTATATTAAGCAAGAATTTAAAACTATTTAACAGAATGTGCCCTTGGATTTTATAGAAAACTTGAACCAAATTAATAATCGAACAAAATTTATGAAAATAACAACTATTTAAACATGTCTCACAGTTTCTGTTTTCTCAGTTTAAAAACAACACTGAATTTACATGTCCTAGGTATTTTGGAACAAGATCACAGTAGATGCTTACCAACGATAATTCTGCTAGTAGGTATTCCAGCATCATTTTCCTTCTTGATTAGATTCTTCACCTCAACTTCAATCTTTGATAGAGAATCTAGTTTCTCTGGAGCACTTTGTGCTACTACAGCACGATCAAACCAAACATTACTTATTTGACCACCAGCTGGTGTGTAGGGCTGCAGAGGGGCAGTTGGATACATAATCTTTATGTGTGGGAATGAGAAGTTCTTCGCCATAAGTCTTACCCATTCTAACATATCAGCACCTGAAGAACCTGCAATATCAAAAGTATTGACAGCCTTTACAGCTCATTTTATAACAATTCCACTTTCTGCGGTTGTGGGTTCAATTCCCACCAAGAACAAACATTTGTGTTGTGATGTTTGTTCTGTGTCTGTGTAGGGTAGGTAGGTTATTGTATTGTTAGGAGTGTCATCAGTGATGCACGCTGTGGTGGCGCTGCGGTGCTGTGTGGCGCGCATAAAAGCAAGCGCAGGCAGACCGAGGGTCTCTTTTCTGGCTGGCTTTCGATGCGTAAGCATCAAGGGAAAGTCGTTGTGATTTGGATATTTAATTAGGTCGTGAGAGCTATATTTTTCGGTGTGGTTAATCTGTGTAAAAGTGTTTAAAGTCATGTTAAGTGTGTCTTGTTCCATTCTGGTTATTATTATTTGATGTAATAAAACTGATGTTTTTCATTATTTAAATTAGGTTACCGGTTTATGTTTTTTATCTTTGACCCACTCCTGGTTTCCTAAAAGTATAATATAATAAGTAAATGACTATCAAAAATAACTTCACTTTTTCAGCTAAATTGCCATTAGATTAGGGTTTTTTAAGTGAAGACCTTCCTATCCCCTACCCTCAACCCAGGTTAAAAGATTGCTATAGTTTAGCCTTCTCATTATATTTAGCATTAAGAATCATCTGAACAAGACGGAAACAACAGGTAGGTAATCTACTCGGGATCGGCGTCGCATTGAATATTGAAAAATCAACTTACCTGAGCCATGGAAAAATATAACTGTTGCACTGTGTTTGGCTCCGGTGTGTTTGGTCAGATGAAGAGCCCCCAATCTAGACATGTTTCTCATTAAGTACCTCTAAATAAATAAACACTCCGTTGTCTGTTTGTTTGTAAGAGAAAGAATAAGAGTCAGAGGCGGAGTACTGTAGCTATCAGTAGGTTTTGGTTCATTTAGATAAATTGAGTTTACAGGCAGTCAGTCACCTTTATATTCTCAAGGAATACTCTCGTCCGTCCGTCACCTACTTTTTCTCAAGGAAAGGAATAAGGATTAATAATTAAATAAAATTCCTTGCTGATTCTAGTTCGTTCTTCTTTTCTCTCTTCTTCTTTAACTGTCATGTCAGCTGTTTGTCATTTCTATTCGACGTACCGACCGACTGACCCAAGAGTATATAACACTACGCGACAAGGAATTATTATAGTATAGAATATAGTATATATTCTAGTAATAGAATCTACCTACCAAAGAGTATATAACACTACGCTACATAGAATTTCTACATTCTAATTCTAGTGACATTTTACCAAGGAATTTGAATATAATTTTACAGTAGAATCCAAGGATTAAATTATTTAATTATTATTATTAAGATTCAAATTCCTTGGTAGAATCTACGTAAGGGGCCGATTATAGCCCAGTGAGTGACTCTTTTGTCACGTTAGATATAGGTATACAAGTAATTTGAATATCTACACTACTCAACAAAGTCTAGGGAACAAGGGTATTTTAGTGTATATTTTTAATTCTACATTTTTTCGTCCTAGATGTTATACATAAATAGAAGCCTAATTTATTCTTGATTTCAGTAATGTAATTAAATAAAAACCGTGGAAGTAAAAAAATGAAGGTTTAGTAAGAAAAACGAAAATAGTGCCTAAACCAAAAAAAACAATTTTCTGTAAATAACCAAACCATCTGACGCTTATGTGAAAATTTAATGAAAAAACTAACTTTGCAGCTGTTTAATAATCCGTTGGACCTCCCAGGGCATTAGCCACGGCCCTACATCGGCGTGGCATGCTGAGTATTAAGTTATCAATGGTCGCCTGTGGAATAAGGCTCCATATTCTGGAAAGATGAGAAAAAAGTTCTTCTCCTGTGTTCAAATTTTGAGGAAGATCACTGAAAGCTCTTCTCCCGAGCAAGTCCCATATCATGTTCAATCGGATTGAGATCGGCGGACTGCGCAGGCCACTCTAACACCGTGATATTGTGCTCGCTGAACACATTCATCACCTGCCTCGCGGTGTGTGCTCGTGCATTATCTTGCATGAACACGAAATCTTGGCCGAACTGCTGGTGGTGAGGGATGCCCATAGGGTGCACAACCTGCTCAATGTATTGCTCTGCATTTAAATTACCTCGTATCCAAACGAGATCAGTTCTTCCACCCAGGCGAATTCCAGCCCACACCATGATCGTTCCGCCTTGGTAAGGATAAACTTCCTGAGGATTTCAGAGTCGACTATGGCAACCAGGGACTCGCCAAACACGCACTCTCCTTGAATCAGGGTGATATCCGAAGCGAGATTCGTCGTAAAACAGAACACGTGCCCACTGATTGTCGGTCCATTGCAAACGTGCGTTAGCTTACAATAAACGACGCCCTCGATTTCCACGTCGCAAAGCTGGAACTCTTAATGGTCTGCGAGCATGGAGATTGACTTCATGTAATCTTCTCCTGGCAGTTTGGTCACTGATAACCACTTGGTGCTGGGACTGGAGTCTTCCTATCAACTGGTGAGCTATAATCTGGGGCTGCCTTCTTGCAGCATTCTGCAGAAATCGATCTTGTCTCTGGGTAGTGACCCTGTATCTTCCTAGGTGACGTTCGGCTACATCTCCTGTAGCCCTGTACCGTGCCCATAATCCGCAAATTACGCTTGGCTGTGTGTTAACAGCGTCCGCAATATCGCGTTGACTGCGGCCAGCTTCCAACATACCCACAGCCCTCAGCATCTCTTCCCGCGTTAAATGACGACGTGACATAACGTCTAACGACTCAAAAGTTTCTAAAAAGTTGGTGGTAATGGTTTTTCACAAGAAAAAAAACGATACTAAACAAAAATCACTCAACACTTTATGCTAGCAAACCCCTTGCTCTGCGAACAAGTTAGATTTTCCCACCATAATTTGAAAAGCTTTTGCTTTTTTGTTATAATTTTTTGAATTTGGAACAAATTATTTAATCCTCTTCCAGCCTACATTATAAATTTTAGTGGCCAGTACTTTTTTTTACGAGTTTTCACAAATATATTGAAGTATTATGCTTGTTCCCTAGACTTTGTTGAGTAGTGTATATTCCTTGGATATATACAAGGAATCTTGTATTCAAATTCCTTGGATATATACCACGGTAACTGTCAATTTCCGTATTCAAATTCCTTGCAATTTCCTATTGAATTTTGACAGCTACCGTGTTATGTATTAGGCCTCCTTCATTATCAGCCAGCCTGTTCTGTCCTGTGCGTCTCTTGTCCGGTATTTGCTGCGACCTTAACGACGTCGCCACGTCGTCGACCCATCTCGCTTGCGGTCGGCCCAGATTTCTTCGGTCCGATTTCGGCCACCATTCGGCCAAGGCTTTACTCTACCGGCCATCACCTCGTCTAGCAAGGTGTCCTACCCAACTCCACTTGAGGTGTATCGCCCTGTCCCCGACGTCGAAGATCTTCGTACGAAGCCGGATCTCAGAGCTGCATACTCGGTCTAGAAGTGTTATGCCGAGCATGGCTCGCTCCATGGCCCTTTGTCAACTCGTACTCGGTAAAAAAAAACACTAAATAAAAACCTGAATAGATGCGTAACAAGGTGACCTACTCCCCCTCACGGCTTTGCATCGACCTTCCGGACACCCTGTATATAGGTACGGTAACACATAATTATTATGTAAGCGCGTCCGATAACGCCACAGAAAGATTTTTGTACATCGGAAACACTGACACTTTATTTTTTCAGTCGTTTTACAACCTAGATACCCGATTAGCAGCTGGTGAGAAAGTAAAATCTTTTAGACACACCTTGGAATCGGACTGCTGTACAAAAAACAGCGCAGCAGTTTAGGATCCTTGTTTTCGACGACTATTTTATTACGTTTATCTTTAGCAGAGCTCTTGGCATTTGTATAAAAGATATCCATATCCAACAGCGCTATAGACCTATCTAGCAAAATAGATTCTTGTTCCTCAAAGCTCAAATTTCTTGTTTCTTTATGGGGCTCCCAGTGAAACTGACGCTGAGTGTCAATGCGATTTCTTAGTTTCTGATTATGAGTAGATAATACTGTTTCAACGCCTCCACCTACTTTGTATTCATTAGGACTTGGAGTATTAATCATATCTGAAGAGAAACGGCGGGTTCTGACTAGTGGTCCTCTACAGACCGCTGGATTACATTTTGGTTTCTCTAGATCATAATAGCACGGGCCAGGTGTTTTTTGTTTCCCAAATACAGGCATCCAATCGTTCCAAGGTTGAAAGCGCCCTTCTGAAGAAAAAAAGGGTGCAACGTATTGAAGTTGTCGAAGTCTTCCTACTTTAGAATTGGCTTGCGGTATGTCAGCTGGACTCTGTTCACTTAACTTTTTTTCTAGGGGTTTCATACGAATTGTTTTTGATTTAAACTCCCATGTTGGCGTTGGGCAAGCTTTCACAATTTTTGCTGAGTCATCTTTTTGAGCTTCATCACCAGCTACGATTTCTGTATCGTCATGTTCTTGAATCGATTCTTGCTTAAAACGTATTGAAGAAGAACCAAAAGCTGCAGTGGGACAATGCATAAACAAACATTTTTTACCACCTGGGTTGTATGTGACTGGACTGGGCCCTTCTTCCTTTCGTGTTTTAAATCTTTGGGCCCTCACGCCAAAAAATGAAGGTTTTGGTAGTCTTGCAAGACAAGGATACAAGGGTGGTATGGGTAAATCGAAATCTCTTTCAATCCAATGATCAGCTGGGCCCGGGTGCTGGTCTGAGTTCACTGGAAATCGTTTAGCTTTGGGACCTAGAAACTGTAAATTGGTATCTATTTTCTGATTCGGACTATAAGTCGCAGGACCTGGATGACCTTCTAAAATCTCCCGTTGCTGGACCATTTCGATAAATCTTAGCTGCTTTGACATTTTTCGTCTATAGGCTCTTACTGCGTCGGCGCAAATCTCAGCATGAGCAGGTGCTCTTTCTAAAGTGTAATCAGCAGGACCCGGTGAATATTCTTGTTTTCTTGACGATCGTTTAGCTGTCCATCTACTCCATTTGCACCCCTGATAAAAACCTGTAGACTCATCAACTCTAATATCATAGAAAGGAGGACTTTCATCTGAAATCTTGGTTGTAATTCGTTTCTGTGATCCATCAGAATTCACCGTAAATCCACGATCTCTTTTTGACGGCGCTGACAAACCTCCTCCCATAGATGACCTAGGTGGGTGTCCTTTGAAAAGTCGCCTCTGAATTTTACCTCTGCAAGTAAATTCAGGTTCGTTTTCTTCTGTCAAACATTCGCAAACATTATTTACTCCGCATTTGCATAATATATCTTCCAAGTCCTCTTTACTGAGGGCATCATAGGGAAAACGTGGGCGTTTTGACATCATAGAAGCGCAGTTTGGTATTTTCGGCGGATAATCAGCATGGTAGATTGCATGAGTCCATATTCGAGCACCCGCTTGAGTATTTCGTGGAGATTTGGATAGGAATGGTGCATTATTAATCAATCTCGTTTTAGTCGCTTCATCAGTTTGGTAAGCGCAAGGGTCCAGTAGAGTATAGCATTTATGTGGTGGTGCAAACCGATCTCCAAGGTTGTATGCCATTATTTTTTTTTTTTTCAATACCCTTTGTTTGGATTGAATTATTTTATAATGGATTGTATTAGGGATGGATTAACCTAGATGCCGTGTTTACTTTACACAGGTAGTGTAGCTAGGGTAATCAATTAAAGAAGTACAGAAAGAGCCATTCTCTCAAAACTGAAAAAAGTAAAGAAATTATTTTGATCAATAAAAAGTTAAAAATATTCTAAAACGCCAAAGAGTATACAATGAAAAACGCAACGTATGTACGTATGTACACGACGTAGTTATTGTATACCAAAGAGTATACAATAACTACGTAAGATTGTATACTGTTTGGCTTGTATTCAAATTCCTTGCTGTTATTTATTGACAAAGAAAATTACAACTAATAGTTACACTAATAGTTACTTGCTGTTTGGTATGTACTATTCAAATTTCAAATTCCTTGGTACATAATATGTCATAAGCCAAGAGTATATAACGCCTAAGGAATTTAATGCTCTCTGACGAGAGATAACGCTCCCAAAAGTACCTACCCTAGAACATGTTATACTTCATCCAAGTATAAAACCACGGAACAGCCGGAAAACCGAAAACCCTACCCTTGGATTTATATATAAATAAATAAATATAAAAAAAAATAATGCTGGACAATCCACACAGCACTATCTAGCCCCAAAGTAAGCTATTCAAAGCTTGTGTTATGGGTACTAGATAACTGATATATATTTAATACATTATATACTTACATAGAGAGATATTTTTTATTATACTTACATAGAAAACACCCAGACCATCGGAACAAATTTCTGCAGATCGTACACAAATTTGTTCCAAGGCGGGAATCGAACCCGCAACCTCTTGCGTCGCAGGCAGGCTCTCGCACGCTGCGCCACAGAGGTCGTCATATCTGTGATTACTGCGATAATTATTGCCATTTCTCGTGGCTAAAGCATTATACGAACCCAAACTCTTACGTAATTATTGTATACTCTTTGACCCAAACTTGAAGGAAGTCGCTAAGTAACGTTCACTCCACATTCTCTTTGGTTCACGCATGCAAGAGTGATCCAGCCAAGGAATAAAGTGTACGTAGCATCCAAATTCCTTGAATCCACCTAAGGATCGACCCATCTATATTCCTTGGATCCACCGAAGAAAGAAGAGAAAAAAGAAGGCTAGATTTCCGATTTAAATTCAAGGAATTTGAATAGTACAAGGAGTACAAGATTGAACGATATCTAACGATAGAACGATACGATTGTTTGATTTTCAAATTCCTTATTTTGATTGATTGATTGATTCACCTAATAGCCTGTCTGTGGATGGATTGATTGAATGAAATTGTTCTATTTGATAAACACAAAACACAATTTTCCACATATTACAAGTTTTACTCTGTTTGCACAAACAAATGATAAAAATATGTTTATTGAAAGCTAACTAAAGTTCGATTTCCGATCAGAGAGTAAATAATGATATAGCGCAAGTGAGGATTGTGTACGGTAATCATGGGGCTGAGACATCTCCGGGTATTACTCGGGCTCTGGGTTTTATTCGCAGTCGGTGCTAGTGATGATCCTGCTAGAGAACAGAGTTGTAATGGTACCGCCGAATATGTTGACTATGAGTTCCACACTGCAATTATCGCCAGCGAATTAATAATAACGTTTAAACAGTACTATGTAAAAGCTACAAGAAAGAAGTATATAACTGCTGCCCTAAATGGTTCAAATGTGAGTACGACACGACAAAATGTAACTCAATCCTACTTGGACTGACAGTATGTAGAACATCTATTATTCTGAAAAAAACAAACAGATCCCATAAAGATTACTAGCGACCCGCCTGTGCGCCCCTGCTTCGCACGGGTGCCCCATGTATGTATTATACATATAAACCTTCCTCTTGAATCAATCTATCTATTAAAAAAACCGCATCAAAATCCGTTGCGTAGTTTTAAAGATTTAAGCATACAAAGGGACAAGGGGACAGAGGGATATAGGGACAGAGAAAGCGACTTTGTTTTATACTATGTAGTGATAGTGATTGCTATTACACTATGGGAGTAAATGTCAAACTGAAAGCCATCTCGATAGCCAGACATTGACGGAATCTTGCCGCAGGTTCTACCTACCTTTAGGTCTATGAGCATCCTTTGGCCACAAAACTGTAGATGCCTTCGTCTATTTCCCGTCATCCCTGCTCATTGTTCCTTCTTGCCAAGTCTATGCTTCAGTTTAGTGATTTGTTGTGGGTACAAACTCTCAACTTTAATATGACGCTGGATCTTGTCATCGGGGATGTGGTCCATAAATGATATTAACAAGCAAGGCACACTCCAATGCATGTTGTGCTACTCTGATATCATGTATGTACTTTTTTGTGAGTGGCTATGTCTTAGCCTTGTAAGTAAGTATGGCAGGACACTAAAACTTTTTTTTAGTCCACAAAAGGGAAAGGAGGCTGATTCGGTGTTAAATATTATTTTATATCTTAGACACATTTGTCACGTTTTTTGAATAAAATCGTGTCAATGGTGCCTTACAAGCCTTTGGAATGATGCCTTCATACATAACTTTATGTAGATTATTGAAAAATATTAAGGATATATAAAGGAGATCCTGCTTGCAAAATTTCAACCAACTTTGTCTATCCTTTTGACTCGATCTTAATCATTATTTAACTGAAAAAGTTATACCTACTTAAGACTTATAAATTCAGATAAGTAACGATTTAGATTTCAGTGTATGTCTAGTAAGAATTAGAATAAGATCTAGCATAAGTTACTATTTTTTTGCGATGTTCTTATAATCATAATCTATTAGGATTTAAGCCTAATGATAATATGCTTGATTTTTTATAGCTTGTGCGATGTTATTTATCTACCTTTAAATATGTACGATCAGTGCTCGAAAGGAGCCTCTTGAGGGGCACTTCAAATCCTTTCACCACACTGTTCGAAAGAAACTAGTGACATGACAAGAATATGTATGATCTGATATTAATTTGAGTTATTATAGGTACAGTAAGATAGCTATCTTGAGCCAATAAGGAAACATATTGTACCTAAATGGTGGCATTAAGGGTTGCTTTTCATTGCTTAATGAATAATTACTTTTAAGCTTGAAGCTTGTTGATCCTGACTGATTCAAGCTATTTATGTATCAGCGGTCTTAGTTATTGTTTGAGTGTTCGGCACACTCATGGAAGAGTGGGCAAAGTTGCTTTCCTGAATTTTTTTGGACCATGTGTCTGCTTGTGGAATATTATTTAGTTTGTCTGGCAGCTTTTAATTCATTTATTATTGCTCATGCACACACACTATGACAGGTCAGTTGGTAGTAACACGCCTTCTGCGCCGTAGGCCGTGTGCTCGATTCCAACCGAGAACAAACATTTTTGTGATGAGGAACATGTTTTTTCTGTGTCTGGGTTTTAAGTATATAATATTATAACTATTTATTATGAAAAAAAAGTCTGGTTCCCATAGTACAAGCTTTGGCTAAGTTTGGGGCTAGATAGTGATGTGTGAAAAGTCTATTATTAGGTTTTCCATCATTTTTATCTGCTAATGCTTCGCGCAGCTAAGCGATTCGATTTTCGCATTTACGAGTTGACAGGTACTTGATCTGAACTGGTTACTGAGCACTTGAGCAGTGTATGTATTACCTATGCGAGATTTTAGTTTTATGCATTGTATCTAGATATTTTTTGCTTGATTTTCATTGCATTGTCGGTCTCCTGCGATCTCGGCTGTCGCGTTCTTTCAGCAGCAAATATCTTCTGACATTTGCTCGAATATCCTACTATCCTACTCCCTAGGTATCTTACTAATATTATAAACGCGAAAGTTTGTAAGTATGGATAGATGGGTGGATGTTTGTTACTCTTTCACGCCGGAACGGCTGAACGGATCTAGATGAAACTTAACAGAGAGATAGATTATAGTCTGGAATAGCACATAGGCTACTTTTTATCCCGTGGGAATACCGGCATTTAAAACTGCGCGGGTGAAACCGCGGGGTGCAACTAGTACTTTTATATTAAAAAAAAGCGTCTACAGGCTCTTTTTTATAGGTACACAACAAAGAATTCAGTTTTCTTGTTCTTAGGTAACTACTCAACGAAATAACTTGCCAGCAATATCATCAAGAAAATAGATATTCGAGTGGTGACCAATTTTTTTTTAAGTAGGTGCGGTGCATACATAAAAATTTGCTGGGTACCTAGTTTTTTATCTTGGGCTGTCAAGTAAGTCTTTATAAGAGCCTGAAATCATATCACATTATTCGGTTATGTACCCAAAATTTTTCATTTCCACCAACCTAGAAAAGAGTAAGGGATGCATCTAAATTAAAAAAAAACAATTAGCCAACTGAGCCGTAGTGAGAAAAAATTTTACGTATTAAAAAATGTGTGGGCGATCATGCAAACAAAAATTACATCCAATTGAAACGCAGCAAAACCGAACACAATGTAATGCCAAAGTCACACTCACGCTAAACACACTACGTATTTTCAGATAGCAAATTGGACAATAGCAGTTCGAGATAACCCCGCGGCGCATCTACCAAGTGATTTCGACGTTTTGGTCCTGTATAGTAAATGGAATGAAGCAATGATAGCGCTCTCGGACCATCCGGCCGTAAAGCGTGTCACATACCAAAGACAGGTCATGCGGAGCATCAAATACGTGAAAGAGGTGCGTATTTCAAACGACAAATGAACAAGTTACAGATACTTATCGGCCTAAAATCCAGAGGTGGTATTGTGGTAAAAAAAAACTATTTAGGTACGTTCATCTAAGATTTCATACGATTTTTTAATTGGGAGTGAAACTTCTTTTCTTCAATTCCCTCAAACTATCACGGTACTGAACATGAGTGTTTATCATCCCTGAAGTGATACATCTGAATGATTATTATTAATTCAAACGTTTCATAATCTAAATACCAAAATACCTGTGATCAATGGTTCCTGCTCTAAATCGAGTCGCATGTTTTGACACACGTTTCCGACATACCACTCCTCACCTTATGTCCCCTTCGAACATTTGTTTTTGAAGCATATAGATATAAACATTGCTTGACAATCTTGAATCGAGATGTAAACATCTTTGCTTTACAATCTTGAGTATTGAGGGGACTCCTTCGACTCAAGATTGAAGGGGATGATACTACAGTCCCGTATATAATACAACTAGCGACCCGCCCGTGCGCCCCTGCCTCGCACGGGTACACCATGTATGTATTATACATATAAACCTTCCTCTTGAATCACTCTATCTATTAAAAAAAACTGCATCAAAATCCGTTGCGTAGTTTTAAAGATTTAAGCATACATAGGGACAAAGGGATATAGGGACAGAGAAAGCGACTTTGTTTTATACTATGTAGTGATTGTATTTAATGTTTTTAGGCGAGCGAAGACTGCGGACCGACAGGGTGCTTGTACGAAGGCTGGCGGAATTACCGTGGTAGGACATTGCGCTCACTCAGGAAGCCTCATGAGGTAATTATTTAGTAGTAGAACTCATTGTGAGCTCTTCCGGGGAAGTACTACATATACCACCATGCTTACTTCTGACGTCAAGGAACGCTGTTGCTTTTGAAGGATGTAGAATGGGTGAAATGGTATGACATAATGCCTAATGTTAATGGACGCAGTAGGGTAGCGCAGCCCCGTATCAAGAGGAAGGCCGCGGGGTAAAATCCCGCTCGGAGAATAACTTTTGGGACATTATACAGGGTGTGGTGTAAAGAGTGGATAATCCTTTACCTACGTGTAGGGGGTATCATAACTGTTCAGAAAATTGAAATTTGTCCGAATAAATTATTTACGGTCGAGTTAATGGAGTTTTTCGAAATTCAAATATGTTTTCACCCTTGTCCATTCTTTTAGATGGCAAGATCACAAATCAAGCTGTTCTCAATCTGTTTTTTTATAGCATTCTTGGATAACTGTGCTATCAAATATCAGTTGTTATTTGTGTGTCAAAGTAACAGATTTTTTTTAGAAAAATTTGAAGCTAAAAAAATATTATTTGATATTTTTTCCAAAAGTTTGACCTCCTGTGGAGCAAATAAAATACACTATCGAACGACGAACGAACAAAAGAAATTATTACCTAAGCCTACTTATGAATTACAATAAAATTAATAATAATATCAAAATGAAATATGCCATAATATAAACAGCTTCACCACTTTGATCCCAAGGCACGGTAGTCCCTTCAGATCTCTCAGTACCAAGTACTAACTCAAGATTCTTTGAGGATGTCTAAGGGGGGTAGTCAGAGGTACGTCCAAACATTACATTTGGCACATACCCACATTTTGCAGTAGATAGTATTCCATACGTGACAGGTTGCAAGCCCATCGCCGCTTTTATTTACTTACAACTTCATATTTCCAGAAAGGTCGTTACGCGTCCAGAAAACTGCTAAGGACTGTGCCACAGCAAATCACATCTGTACTAAAAGCAGATGTGCTGTGGAGTCTCGGTGTGACAGGCAAGTTAACAAACAAATAAGTGAACGTTTCAATTCTACCGGTAAATACAAAAATAAACAAAGAAGAATGGTCGTTTGTGACCCACGCTTGGCGCAAACGAAACATATCAAAATCTCTTTGTTATTTTGTGTACATTGAAAATCAGTAAGTAATGTTTTTATTGTTTTGAGTCTAATTTAGTTAAATTGCCTGGGCCTGGGTCAGCCTGGGTATAGCCACAAAAAAAGATTGATTTTCAATGTACATAAAATAACAAAAAAACTGAGTTATGTTTCGTTTGCGCCGGGCCTGGGTTAGCCTGGGTCACAAATTGACGTCAGCTAAGGAGTCAGCCTCCGAAACACTAAAGAAGCTCACTCGCTTGACGATCTATAATAATAATAATGCTGGACAATCCACACAGTACTATCTAGCCCCAAAGTAAGCTATTCAAAGCTTGTGTTATGGGTACTAGATAACTGATATATTTAATACATTATATACTTACATAGATAGATAGATTTTTTTTTATTATACATAGAAAACACCCATACCATCGGAACAAATTTCTGCATCGTATCAAATGCAATCGTTGCAATCGTACACAAATTTGTTCCACGGCGGGAATCGAACCCGCAACCTCTTGCGTCGCAGGCAGGCTCTCGCCTGCTGCGCCACAGAGGTCGTCGTGATTATGTGATTTATTTATTAGGATCGCCAAGAGATATACAAAACTTTATACTAGACACAAACAAAATAAACATCGTGACCCGTGCTCATCCACCAAAGGCAACCACAGCTAACAAGGTGATTCCAGGTGAAGGCATTAAAGTGTTTCATAAAATTTTAGGTTCTATGCCGGTTTCCTCACGATGTTTTCCTTCACCGTTTGAGAGTGGCACTGTACACATAAATTGGTGGATGAGTTCGGGTCACGTGCTCATCCACCATAGGCAACCACAGCTAACAAGGTGATTCCAGGCGAAGGCATTAAAGTGGCGGTGTTCGACACTGGTCTGGGCCAAAACCACCCGCACTTCAGGCGAGTCCGCGAACGCACCGACTGGACCGGAGAGAACACGTTGGACGATACGCTAGGGCACGGCACGTTCGTGGCCGGAGTTATCGCGTCTCGGGTCGAGTGCCTCGGCTTAGCGCCAGACGCCGAACTCCACATATTCCGAGTTTTCACCAATAGCCAGGCAAGTATAATAAATAAAAAAAATAATGCTGGACAATCCGCACAGCACCATCTAGCCCCAAAGTAAGCTACTCAAAGCTTGTGTTATGTGTACTAGATGACTGATATATTTAATACATTATATACTTACATAGATATATATTTTTTATTATTCATAAACACCCAGACCAACGGAACATATTTCTGCAGATCGTACACAAATTTGTTCTGAGGCGGGAATCGAACCCGCAACCACTTGCGTCGCAGGCGGACTCTCACCCGCTGCGCCACGGAGGTCGTATAAGTAGTGATAAAAAAAAATTTGGTTTTTATAAACTAAATTCCATAAAAAACTCACGTTCTGTGGTTACATGGTGATCACCGCTTCAGCGTTTTTTATATTATAGCATATCACGTCATACGAGTAGTATAAAACAAAGTCGCTTACTCTGTCCCTATATCCCTATGTCCTTATGTATGCTTAAATCTTTAAAACTACGCAACAGATTTTGATGCGGTTTTTTTATAGATAGAGTGATTCAAGAGGAAAGTTTATATGTATAATACATGCATGATATGTGCGCCCGTGCGAAGCAGGGCCCGCGGGCGGGTCGCTAGATATTATTGTTACTTGATATTGTTTTATGTGCAGACGCACATAAAACAATATCAAGTAACTTGTATTTTGAGAGCAGTCTCGCGTTTCAGGTTTCGTACACATCTTGGTTCCTTGATGCGTTCAACTACGCCGTAAAGCGCAAGATCAATATACTCAACTTGAGCATCGGCGGCCCGGACTTCCTGGACTACCCCTTTGTTGACAAAGTGTGGGAACTCAGTGCTAACAAGGTGACAACAACTAACAAAACGAGAACAAGCGATAGCATAAGCTATCGCTAGTTTCTTTCGAAACATGTGTGGTGAAATAATTTTAAGAGCACGTCAAAGAAGTTCCTTTCGAGCAGTTGTATTATAACTTTTTCGATCTTACTACAAAAAAATATTCAAACAATAAACTATACTTAAACTATCGTCATCTTTTACCAATGCGTAATGGCACACATAGACAACGCCAATTTTAGACATTGTGTGATTGGGAAAAGACATGGGGGTAAAGGGCATAGTTTTAAATCTTCGACCGTATCATAACTTAACATCAGGTGAGATTACGGTGAAACGCTTTACCTATAAGTTGTAAGTTGCAAAATGGTAACACTTCGGGGTGCAGCTAGTTTGATATGCGCTTTGGTGAATACTGATCAAAGTACGAATTCCAGGTTATAATGGTATCAGCGATCGGAAATGACGGCCCTCTGTACGGCACTCTGAACAACCCAGCGGACCAGATGGACGTGATTGGCGTGGGAGGGATCGGGTTCGATGACCGCATCGCCAAGTTCTCGTCCCGGGGCATGACCACTTGGGAGCTGCCTGAGGTACCTAACATGCCGGAATACCACATAACTGTTCATTAGACAGTCAAGCCAACTGACTCATGTCGTCTTTCATTTTTTTTTCCATCCATCTCTGCACGTATTTATCCTACTACTATTATAAACGCGAAAGTTTGTAAGTATGGATGGATGGATGAATGGATGGCGGGATGGATGGATAGATAAATGGATAGATTGATGTTTGTTACTCTTTTACGCCGGAACGGTTGAACGGATCTGGATGAAAATTGTCAGAGAGATTATGGTCTGGAATAAAAAGTAGCCTATGTGCTAACATAGGCTACTTTTGGTCCCATGGGAATACCGGGATTTAAATCTGCGCGGGTGAAACAGCTACTTTTATCATTGCGACTTTTATTTTCCCGTTCGGTCACACTGTTTGTTGGACTCCTGTATCCGCATTTAGACTCTAAGGTGGTCCATTATGCGTATCGGTCACACTGTTACTGAAGGGCTTACACAACGGGAATAATCCTGTCTTGTAGTATATGAAAACCTGTTTAGGGTGAAACTGTTGCCCGATACAGTTTAGAAACCTTTATCACCAGTACCCCAATTTACCCCGTTATTCAATATATTATTATTGCCTTAATGCAGGTAAGAATAGTACTTTAAAAATAAATCTATGATTATTCCAGGGCTACGGACGAATGAAACCTGATATTGTGACCTACGGAACCGCGGTGCAAGGTTCCAACGTCAACGGCGGATGTCGGACACTCAGTGGTAGGTATTGTAAAGCTGGGTTCTCATGGCGCGAGATAAATCACGAGTCACTCCGCGCCGAGCCGATTTGTACGAGCGAGTACACGCCAATTGGCGAGCCCGCCTTACCTGTAGCCTTCTTGACATAACAAGTCTCGTCCCGCCGAGCGATTACCTTCATACGGTGCGTAGGTTCGAGATGGCGCGGCTTGACTTGTGATATCACGCGCGGCGAGAAGCCAGCTTTACTGTAGCGCTAGACTGGTGACGAGGATTTTATTAACAACTAGCTAATAGTAATCGAGCACATGGTCCTGATGTTAAGTGGTAAAAATTACCTATAACAAAGGATGGCCTTGTAAGTCACGCACGATAGGAACGTGCCATACTCATGTGCCTGTGATACCGGCAGAAAAGTGATGTCGGTAGTACTTCCCCGGACGAGCTCTACCACTCTACAACCATAACTCTATACCAACTCTACAGCTCTACAAATATTTATTTATTATTTATTTATTGATTTATTGAGATATCATAACAGGTTTTTTTTATTAAGCCCTAAGGCGATGTTAAATCTAGGTACCTACTTACTTAATATTAACTTACTACAACAAAACTAAAAACTCTACTACTCTTAAGGAATACTTAAATATCACATTCGATATGCGTAATGGTGTTCAATATAAAACAAACAACAATACAAAATAAATATCACCATGATTTTATTCCAGGCTCTTCTTTTTCTAATCTATTTTTTTTCAATTGAGCTATCTATAAGTAGATCGTTTGCAACGGTCTGCAGACAGCTCAACAGTTTCATATGTATTTTGTACATTTTGTAAATAATTGTAACTATTAGTTGTAATTTTCTTTGTAAATAAAAGTATTTATTTTCTAGGTACATCGGTCGCGTCTCCGGTGGTGGCGGGTGCTATTGCCTTGCTAGCGAGCGTCGTGCCCCAACATCATCTGACGCCGGCGTCAGTGAAGCAAGCTCTGTGTGTGACCGCCGTCCGCCTTCCCGGTCCCAACATGTTCGAGCAAGGCCACGGGAAACTCGACCTTATTAGCGCGTATGAGGTACTGCGCCCCGCTGTTTCTCCCGCGTATTTTTAAATCCTGGTATTTCCATGGGATAAACACCTTTTTTTATACAACCTGTTGATGGAACAAGCGGATGGCTCACCGGGTGTTAAGTGGTAACCATCACCTATAACAAATCATTGCCTCGTAAGTCACACACGATAGGAACGTGCCCTACGATGCACTGCACTTGAGGCATACTGATGTTAACCCTCATGTGCCTGAATTACACCGGCGACCACAAATCTAAATGCTAATCAGAATTCGACCTCAGTGGCGCAGGCGGGCGAGAGTCCGCCTGCGACGCAAGAAGTTGCGGGTTCGATCCCCGCCACGGAACAAATTCGTGTACGATCTGCAGAAATTTGTTCCGTTGGTCTGGGTGTTTTCTATGTACAATAAAAAAATATCTATCTATGTAAGTATATAATGTATTAAACTCGTCCTCACTGGCAAAATTGAGACCAAGAGGACGAAGCCCGATACGTTGGTCTGATCAAATCCGCATTACTCTCGATGGGAAGGTCCATGAAGCTATTCATGTCGCCAGCAACAGATCTAGATGGCGAAGATTTGTGAATGACAAAGTGATCCATGGATCCACGACCCTCAATAGTGAGGAGTACGAGGTAAGGAGGATATAATGTATTAAATATATCAGTTATCTAGTACCCATAACAAGTTTTGAGTAGCTTACTTGGGGCTAGATGGTGCTTTAAGGATTGTCCAGCATTATTATTAAAATTAAAATTGCAGTTCCTCAGAAAGTATGAGCCTCAGCTGACGCTCAGCCCGAACTACATAGACCTGACGGAATGCCAGTACATGTGGCCGTATTGCACGCAGCCGATTTACTTCAGTGCGCAGCCGACCATTGTCAACGTTACGGTGATCAACGGCTTGGGCGTGTCCGGCAAAGTTGTGAGTATGGTATAAACACTTACCATATTATTCATAATCCCGGCCATTTTATAGCGGCCCTATGGAGTACTAGTTTTGCCCCGCGGTTTATCCCCAGTATAAATTCCCGTGGGAATACACGGGATAAAAAGTAGCCTGTGTGCTATTCCAGACTATAATCCATCTCTCTGCCAAGTTTCATCCAGATCCGTTCAGCCGTTCCGGCGTGAAAGAGTAACAAACATCCATCCATCCATCCCTACTTACAAACGTTCTCGTTTATAATATTAGTAGGATTCTTGTCACTGTCACTTTCATGCCAACGAAAAGAGACAGCGACAGACTTTTGGCGCGCTCACTGACCATTAAGAATAAGGGCCTTACCCTCTTATATAACCCCGGCCATTTTATAGCGGCTATATGGAGTATTCTTGTCACTGTCACTTTCATGCCAACGAAAAGAGACAGCGATGGACTTATCGGTCTGAGTGAATTTTTGTCCAAATTTCATTTGCACACAAATTGCCGCTTTGCTCGCACAGTAGTGAAAATTTCATTTTTATCGATACAAGTTTTATAAGTATTGAGTAACAAACATCGATACATACATATCAAAAATTCACATTTATGATTTATGTACAACTCAGATTACGATCAATGATAACTTCATCGTCGGCAGATCGATGTTGCGTGGCACCCGCATTTGCCGAACGGCGAGGTTCTGTCCGTGTCGGCGAGTTATAGCGCCGTTCTTTGGCCGTGGGCTGGCTGGCTGGCGCTCAGCTTCGACGTGCGCGAATCCGCCGCGGAGTTCGACAGAATCGTCGAGGTAACCACCCACCTTCACTTCACTACATAGTATAAAACAAAGTAGCTTTCTCTGCCCCTATATCCCTATATTCCTATATCCCTATACCCTATATCCATATATCCCTATGTCCCTATGTATGCTTTAATCTTTAAAACTACACAACGGACGTTGATGCGGTTTTTATTAATAGATAGAGTGATTAAAGAGGAAGGTTTATATGTATAAAACATGCATGATCTGTGCACCCGTGCGAAGCAGGATCGATCTTGGGCTTTATTCTTTATGATGACATAGGAGATACCTTTGCCCAAACTAAAAAAATCTATTGTGGTTCTTCATGGAGGCAAATGAAAAACATTAAGTCAAACAAATGTATCAAGCTATATTTTCTATGAATTATTAAAAAAAAAGAAGATCTATCAATATTGGCGAACCCGTCAAAATAAAAAAGTTATTTAAGTTTCATATAACGTTTTCCTCTCCCGTGCGCTACTGACACATCTTATGTACACAATACACAAAGGTTATCTGGAAGATAATGCTTTATAGCATTAAGTTCGCCTTTGTACTGTTATTTTTATGTGCAATAAAGCATTTTCAATCAATCAATCAATATTATGAATTATATTTCAGGGACACGTGAACATTACAGTGGAAAGTTTCAGCGACAGTGGTGAAGGGATAACAAGGAATGCAACTCTTTCATTACCAATCAGGTGAGAAATATTTACGACCTTCTAGTCTAGACAATAAAGTAGTTTTTAGAGTTCATCTACAAACATCTGTAGGGCAGTTAATTAATGATTCTTGTAACACAGTCTTTATCGGTACTGCACTTCTTACCAACTGCCGATGTAGCACGGCGCTTGTCGGGGTCCATATTGTGACCTGCGTTCTGTCGCTGCATCCTTACTTCTGCCGATCGTACCGGTCTTCCGGTCCATTGGACAACAGAGGATGGGACGTGGGAGTGGACTTGCAAGATCCTTACACAAGATACATATTTATTAAAAGTACACAACTCAAAACTTCTATGCGATATAACTACTGATGACTACGCGCGGCTTGCCGTATCCGTGGCTAGTTTGTTGGCCGCGTGCAGCCGTTCACACCTGCGGCATCTCCAAGTGTTCGTATTGAGCACGAGCTGTTCGGAGCTCACACATCCCAGTGTATTGTTTTTCTACTATATCATGCATGTTTTATACATATAAACCTTCCTCTTGAATCACTCTATCTATTAAAAAAAACTGCATCAAAATCCGTTGCGTAGTTTTAAAGATTTAAGCATACATAGGGACATAGGGATATAGGGACAGAGAAAGCGACTTTGTTTTATACTATGTAGTAATATAAACCTTCCTCTTGAATCACTCTATGTATTAAAAAAAACAGCATCAAAATCCGTTGCGTAGTTTTAAAGATTTGAGCATACAGAGGGATATAGGGACAGAGAAAGCGACTTTGTTTTATACTATGTAGTAATATAAACCTTCCTCTTGAATCACTCTATGTATTAAAAAAAACAGCATCAAAATCCGTTGCGTAGTTTTAAAGATTTGAGCATACAGAGGGATATAGGGACAGAGAAAGCGACTTTGTTTTATACTATGTAGTGATGTCAGTTGGCCAGCAACCAACGCTGGTCTTCTGGTTAATACATTACAGTGGTATCAAATTCTCTGTTTCGTGTGTGGATGCAGAGCTCGCGTGATCCCGGTGCCGGTGCGTGACCGACGTCTGCTATGGGATCAGTTCCACAGCCTGCGCTATCCCAGCGGGTACTTCCCGCGGGACGACCTGCGAGCCAAGCACGACCCGCTCGACTGGCACGCGGACCATATACACACCAACTTCCGCGACATGTACAACCGACTGCGCGAACACGGCTTCTATGTTGAAGTCATGGGTGAGTGAAAAACATTGAGTAAGTTCATCATCATAAGATAAGAAAATTCTTTATCACCTAAATGAAGTACATTAGGCGAACTTAATGCATGCATCATCATCATCAACAGCCCACAGAAGTCCACTGCTGGACATAGGCCTCCCCTATCCGCTTCCAGGAAGAACGATTCTGAGCCCTTTCCATGCACCGACTACCCGCGGTCCTAACAATGTCGTCAGTCCATCGGGTAGGAGGGCGTCCCACACTTCGCTTTCCTGTTCGTGGTCGCCATTCGACAACCTTATTCCCCAGCGGTTGTCAGTTCTTGAAGCTAAACACGTTGAGTAAAGACGTTAAGTACGTTAAGTAAGTTAAAAACTGTAAAACTAATAAAATAATAGAAATAAATATTCTTATTTAGCGTTAGGTAGGTTCGCACTGATCTTGTTTTAATGGTGTAGGTTATTATTGTTTTTTTTTGTTATTTTTAGGTAAGTACTGGCCTATGTGGGTCAATATAAATATGTTTTCTTTCTTTCTTTGTTTTCTTTATTCCTATTTTCAGGAACGCCCCTTACTTGCATCAACACGTCTCTATACGGCGCGCTTCTCCTCGTAGACCCAGAAGACGAGTACTTCCCGGAAGAAATGGCCGCGCTGAAGAAAGCCGTTGACAACGGAATGTCGCTAGTGGTCTTTGCTGATTGGTACAACGCAACGCTGCTCAAACACGTCAAGTTCTACGACGAGAATACCAGGCAATGGTGAGTAGTTTACAATGTATGAGTGCAATAGTATAATTAACCGATCTAAATTTCAATCCATTTAAACTCAAACCATATTCATGGCCTTCGGTCTGAACACAACAAATGTAGTAATTTAGACATATATACAACTAGCTGATCCCGCGGCGTTGCTCGCGCTCGTTTCCTTTGAAAATCTCATACAAACTTTCATCCCCTATTTTATCCCCTTGGGGGTAGAATTGATCAAAATACTTTCTTAGCGGATGCCTACGTCATAACATCTACCTGCATGCCAAATTTCAGCCCGATCCGTCCAGTGGTTTGTCAGTCACCTTTGAGTTATATATATTTAGAAGATACCAATTGTTACTAAACAAATGTTGTAAGACCGTACTGAAGAGCTTATTATTATTATTATTTGAGTCATACCTGACGAGTAGTTTTTGAGTAATATGCACTGTCGTCAAAAGATCTAGACAATTGAGTAAGCTACATTCTATCCTATTAATATTATAAACATGAAAGTTTCTAAGTGTGGATGGATGTTTGTTACTCTTTCACGCCGGAACGGCTGAACGGATCTGGATGAAACTTGGCAGAAAGATAGATTATAAGACTATAATAAATAGCATAGAATAGGCTACTTTTTATCCCGTGGGAATACCGGGATTTAAATCTGCGCGGCTGAAACCGCGGGATGCAACTAGCAAAGCATAATTGTTTTAGGTGGATTCCTGAAACTGGTGGCGCTAACGTCCCTGCTTTGAACGATCTACTCAGCGTTTACCAGGTGTGTATATCTCTCTATTTCATTGATCTATACATACGTATTTTAGATTTATTTATTGCCAACATGTACATATAGTGCGCGTCACGCAAAAATAACGCTGGAAGGTGGGGGAGGGGGTGTAATGGGGCAAGTGATTTGTTTCACGCAAACACATCCCCTAAACTGTTTTCCAGCGTTCTTTTTGGTTGACGCGACCTATACCTACCTACATCAGTTAAATATAGATTATGTCCTGTACACCCATTTTGTAGGGCGCTCCAAATTAGGTATGTAGAAATAAATGAATTTTAGCTTTTTTGTTTGAATGTGTTGTTAGGTCATGCTTTGGTATATGCTATGTTTACCACTTAACATCAGGCTGGCCATTTGTTTCAGCAAGTATCTGTCTATGTATAGGGGAAGCAGGGGTAATGGCGATCGTGTCGGGTAATACCAGTCAAACACAGCGAGCACGCTGCAGCGCAGGGGTCGCTTGAGCAGGCAGTCTCTAAACCTCAAAACTAAAATAAGACAAATGAAAAAACAAAAGAACATTTTTCTCTCAGGTGATCGGCATTCCCCCATCTTCCCGTAATCTTACAGGTACTTAATTTTAAGAAAGTTCCTTCTATTCTATTTTATCCGCAGGTGGCGCTAGGCGACCGCGTTTTCGAAGGCAAATTCAAGTTAGGTGAACATTCGATGTACTACGCGAGCGGAACTCACATACACAGCTTCCCCGAACATGGGATCCTGATCACGGCACCGCTTTGCGATCAGGGAAATCAGGTGCACAATTTTACGACAGCGTTGTAATACGCCTAATAGACATAGATATAGTATAGACTATCATTTATTTGCCACAAGAACACACTAAAATAATACAAATCAGGCTTGAAATTCAGAAGTAGGTATACAAGAAAACAAAGAGACAATTTGAGAAAGGTTTTTTACAAATACCTCTATTTGAATTATAGTAAAAATCAGCCATTCCGGCGTGAAAGAGTAACAAACATCCATCCATCCATCCATACTTACAAACTTTCGCGTTTATAATAGTACTACTATTATAAACATTTGTACATTGTACATTTGTTTTGAACTGTGCCATATTTTTTTAAGATTATGCATTTGGCGGATAAACGTGCCGCAGCGGCCTCGCCTACGAAACATCCGTCCGCGGCGTCAGGGCCGGTGGTCGAAGTGCCAGTGCTGGGATTACTGCAAACAGACAGCGGAGAGAGTCGAGACTACAGTAACGATTCTGTCAGCGATAAGGTGCCCAAGGTTAGCTCCCTACCACAACTCCTTGTCTTAAAACAGATCTTATTGATTTTAAAGATAGTAGAGATTTCGTGAGGAACCGTTCGGGGACCACCACGCCCTTTCTTCCGCCGAGCAGCATTGGTGTTTCCGTTTGACGAGTGATTATGCCGGTGGAATTGCAGGCACATAAGACATCTGTAAGCCTCAAGTTGATGGACGATTACGATTAATATTTATTTTTTGTTTATATAAATAAATAAATAATAAATGCATCATAGGGTACGTCTCTATCGTGCGTAACTTACGAAGCAATGCTTTGTTCAGCTTGTTCCATCAGCCAAACGTAAAATAGCAAATGGTGAGCAGTCCGAAAATATGCTCGACATACATACAATGCAAAATCATTCAAATTGTCAGCATGAGCTTCGTTGGCTTCGGTCACTCGATCCACTTATTTATCTTGCAATGTACAGTTGATTTCCTATTTGGAAGGACAGCCTTCACAGCTCAGTTGGTAGTAGCTCTTCCTTCTGCGCCATAATCCGTGGGTTCGATTCTTACCGTGGACAAACAGTTGTGTGATGAACACAGATGTTTGTTCTGTTTCTGGGTGTTATATAATATTATAAGTATATACATATATACAAAAAAATTATATAAGTAGTATATCAGCTATCTGGTTCCCATATTTCATGCTTTGGCTTAGTTTGGGGCGAGATAGTGTTGTGTGGAATGTCCAGAAATATTTATTTATATAATCGGTTTCAGGCGGGTCGTCTTGTCGTATATGGCGACTCTTCGTGCCTCGAAGGCGGGGCAGCGAAGAACTGCTACTGGCTACTACTTGCTGCTCTTCAATACTCGCTGTCAGGTCATCTACCGTCGGCACTGCGCGAAGCGGCAACGCCGCGCAAGGATAGACTCAAAGATGTGCACATCATTCCTTCAGGTGACTTATTTTATTCCTATCTTATTTGTACATTAAGCTCAAAATTGCACTAGCACAAAGCTTGACCTGGATTGTTGGTGGGGTCGTCAGCTGAGATGCCGTTAAGAAAGTTAAAAGGCGATAAGTAGCAAAGTGTATGGAAAGTGTCCGATAGACCAAGAAAGTGACAACATGGCCAGATCGACAAAACAAAAAGAAACGGGGAAGACCAAAAGTGAGATGGATGGATGAGATAAAAAAAAAGGTTGGCGAAGATTGGATGAATAAGGCAAAACATAGAGATGCTTGGAGCAAAATGGAGGAGGCCTTTACTCGTTGAGAGGTCCTTATTAACATTACCAACTTAATTTTCAAATTTAATTATTGTTATTAATTTAATATTTCATAAATGCATGTACCTAAACAAATTCACTATTAATAATGTAAATATTTTTTCGTAATCTAATTTAATTTTTATAATGTATTGAATTGTATCAAACCATTATAATTTTTAATTGTTTTTATTTAATTGTTAATAGGTTATATTTTTTAGTTAATAAGGAAATAAAAAAGGTTTATTATTATTAAGTAGCAAACACGGCACGCTACAACTACAAGCGTCACTAAATCCATTTTCGAAAAATCTCAAACAATCATTTTGTGTGCAATAATCTGTGCGCAATCACATTGCGCACAGTTTAGTAAAAAAACATATTAATATAATAATATACAAATTTACCGACCTTCTCAAAAGTTAGCTTTACTAGTTTTAGTGCTCTGTGGGAAAACTTGCATCGATCAAAATGATTTTTTTACCAAACTTGCAATTTGCGAAATAGTTGTTTGCGATTTTTCATAATCGGGATTAGTGATTTTATATCTCTAGAAATGTCGAATCGTGCAAGCATAGGTATATTTTATATTAGGTGTTGGCAACGTATTAAATAGGTGGTATTATGTACCTTTGTTATTGCAGATCTGCCTAAACGCGCGGAGGGTGGTCGCCTGCACGCGTACTCGCGCGTACTGTCACGTGACGGCAGCGGGCCGCGCCCCTTGCCCCCCTGCCCGCGCCCCGCGCCGCTCCCCCCGCGCCCCGTGAACGCCGCGCCCGCCGCACGCACGCTGGCGCCGCGCCATCAGCCCACCGACCCGCGCAGCATAGGTATGTACCCGCACCACCGACCCGCGCACAACCAACACATACCTCCACTGTTTTCCTGCGTTCCTTTTAATAGACGACCTCTGACTACCCTTTTAGACATCCTCAAAGAATCTGGAGCTAGTACATATTAATAGATCCGAGATAATATCAACCGTATCTGGGAATCAAAGTCTTAAAGCGCTTGTTTGGGTTACTTTGCTCGGGTTATTCCCGTTGTGTTATTCCCGTCTTCCCATTGTGTCACAGTGTGACTGAAAGGGTGTTACTCAACGGGAATGACCCTTTTGTCCTCATGAATGATAATGCACCGTCAGGCGCGCCGGAGCTGGAGGGCACGGAGAGGGCCCCGCGCGCGTGGCGCGGCGCCGGCGCGGCCCCGTCGCGCGCGCGCCCCGCGGACGACGAGCCGGACACGTTCAGCGCGCGCACCGCCCTCCTCATATTCGTCGTCATCTCCACGTACTGCCTCGGTCTCATCTGGCGCCGCTACGGCCGCAGGCTGCGGCGCCGCAGGCTCACCGCGCTCGCCACCTAGCGCGCGCCCAACACCACCTACCACGATATCATCACTCGTTACTAACAAACGATGACGATTCGGCGCAGGAGGTGTTACGGGTTTCAAGTGACGGATTTGAACGCCTCGGCGGTAGTTCCCGAACCGCGCATAGGTATGTGGACATTCTATTTCCTGAACGAACGTTACTTTGTATTAATTCATTGTGATTTGTCAGTTAACTTAGCGAGGGCGTTGTCAGTTAACAAACAGTGGACACTTTGTCTGGTGTCAGATACAAGCTACCGATGAATATTTGATTTATAAAGAACCAATAGGATTTGTTTTCTGTCATTTTGCGAAGCAATATAGCATTTTCATTTTAATTGTTTTTCTAGTGTTATTTTGAGTTATGTTGTGTAATTTTAGTGGGATTTTAATCAACTTACTTGTGGTCTTAGCACAAAGTTAAGTTATTTGATCGAAAATGTTTTAAATGTTCTGAAGAAACTGCCACAATTTTCTTCAAAACAATTGACTGACTCCACTTTGGACTGACTGAAGAAACTTTTATCTCTGAATTACTTGTTACTGGCAATATTGACCTATAGACAGGAGCCATAAAAAAGAAAAGAAGCAGTATGAAATTATGCAATCCCTGTGCATACGTTTTGTGTCTAGTTGCTTCCACTGTAATTCGAACAAAAAGTGTTCGTAGTCTGCAAATGGACACTAAAAGTGACTGCGTTTGAGCAGCGCTTTATAGTAGTCAAAATGTCACCTTGTGTGGTCCTTTGAATAATGATTTTTATGTGGAGTAAAGAATGATGAAAAAATGTTTCAGTTGTTGCTAAGACTTGTGTAGTTATCGTGCGACGTCTTCCAGACTTACCTATATGCTTCGATCAACGACCAATCTTTGATCGAAGCAATTGAATATTGGGCGTATTTTCGGCGCGTGAAGCTCGTAGCTCGTGGCGCGTAGCATGAGACTATCATGATTATCTGCTACTTAAAAAGTCTATTTCTCTAAAACTCGAATCCATCAGGTAATTAAATCACGATACATATCATCAAATAGATGTCAGTTAGATGTATTAATACATTCCATTACAAAATAAATTTAAATGGCCCACGGCTATTCTCCGAAGCTCAAAAGTCATTCTAGGTGCTTACAATTAAATTTACGTGAATAAATAAACGTGCGTTTTTTATACTACTAGCTGATGGAACAAGCAGATGGTCCACCTGATGTTAAGTGGTAACCATCACCTATAAACAAAACATTGCCCCGTAGGTCACGCACAATAGGAACGTGCCCTACGATGCACTGCCCAGCGTCCATCAACTTGAGGCATACTGATGTTAAGCCTCATGTGCCTGTAATTACACCGGCGACCACACTCTTTAAACCGAAACACAGCGCTGCTGCTTGGCGGCAGAAAATGGCGTGGTGGTAGTACTTCCCCGGACGAGCCCTTCACAAAGAGCTCTACTACTCTTAAACGTTACGTTCTACGTTTTAGATTTACTCTACAGTAACAATAACTAGTTTTTTTTTGCTAAACTGTAAATGTTATTTAATTATAAAAACTATTTATCAATTTAAAAACAAATCTCGAAATTTATGTTTTGTAAAATTTCGGAACGTACACGGTCTTTACAACCCTGATGCGCGCCAAAAATACATCCTACCTGTCTATGAGCGATTATTGCACTCCATATGCAATAAACTGTAAGACAAAATCTATTTTTCGATACCATTTAGATATTTAAATATAATACCATTCGACACTGTTTATATCTACGTATCATCACTACATAGTATAAAACAAAGTTGCTTTCTCTGTCCCTATGTCCTTATGTATGCTTAAATCTTTAAAACTACGCAACGGATTTTGATGCGGTTTTTTTAACAGAGTGATTCAAGAGGAAGGTTTATATGTATAATACATGCATGATATAGTAGAAAAACAATGTGCACCCGTGCGAAGCAGGAGCGCGCGGGCGGGTCGCTAGTTTTTGATACAATAGCCATTTTTATATCCTGACCCGTCTGTCATTTCGACTAACAGACATTCTGCTGGTTAAACCTATAAACACATCAAGTCGACTATCATGTGTATTACATTTCCATTTAAAAGCTTCAGCGTTTCATAACTTTTCAAACTTATATTATGCCGACTCGTTCTTGACCAGTTTTTATTAATACCTATGATGATATTTAGTTTTTAATTTTGTCACGAATGAGCTTTTACACGAATGACTGAGGCTTATGTGGATATTGTGAATTTTGAATATAGGAGGATGTTGTGTAATTGTAGTAATAAAAAAAGTTACCCGATATTTTTTATAATTATAAATTATTATATGATAATAATGTACTTTTTCAGTCTGTATTTCTACGAAACTACATTTATAAAGTTTTCTTATCTCTGATCTAATATAATTATAAAGAAATAAAAGAAAAATATACGTATTATACGCATTTGTGGGACCTTAAAAGTCGGCTGTTATTTTAAGACTCAATATTGTTTTGTTACTGCTTGATTATAGTTATGTATATACAAACTTGAAGGAATGAATAAATTGATCTGTATAGTACTTATATCTGTAAAATTTATCTTGTTAATTTATTGTTTTAAATTTAATTAACTTTAAATAATAGTATGTAGCTTAGTAAAATTAAGTTAATTATGTTAGGATGAGTTATCAATGTTACTCTAAACATAATTACATTTGAATAATCATTTCAGCAGTTACCTAAGTAATTTTTAGAAATATATGATCATTAGGTATCAGGTTGTTACTAACTAATTCCTTAAGTACTTAACATAAATGTAGTAATCCAATAATGAAATCTGCTAAAGATGCTATAGGGAAATAAGTGTTTAAATTTTCTTATTTATTAATTTTAAAGAAAGCATTAAAAAAAAAACAAGAGGATATAAAACATGACTCCGAGAGACATTAATTGGTAAACTATAGAAAATAAAAATTGTTTCAGCATTAAAAGAACTAGTTTTCATTTGATACCAACCAAGAAGTCATCTTCCTTGATTCCTTAATGCATAAAACGGTTTACAGCATGGCCTGTCTACCTAATCTCATGTCGGTATACTTGTCTTTGTCATGCTGTAACTTTCTTAAAAACTTTCCTAAAAACTTTCTTAATCAACTGGCATGTTAATTAATCACGAATTAAAATCAAGACGAAAAATCTAATTCCTTCTAATATAAAAAAAAATCTAGACAGGAATTCTACCGGTGCCTACTTTTGCGAAAAAACGTGACAAGGAAAAGAGCCTAGAAACCGAAAGCGTGGCATTTCTTTGCCCACTACCGGGAGTCCATTGTTTAGGAAAGGAACCTTATTAATATAAAATATAGTATTGCGAACAAACACAGAACCGAAAACGTGACATTTATTTGTCGAATACATTGTTTAGGAAAGGAACCATATAAAGTATATTTTTGGGAACAAACATGACCACGAAAAAAAGGAAAGCCACGAAACCGAAAACGTACTACGGGCGGGAGTCCATTGAATGGTAAGGAACCATATCCAAGCGGTATGTAGTGCCTAGGGAATTGATAAGAAATTGTGTTTATTGAAATAGGATTTATGTAGTTACAGATAATTATGTAGGTAACCTTGAGCACTGAATATATAGTCTGCTATACCTACCTATCCTTGATTGTAATTACTTATGTACACACAATTTACACGTATTTTATTTTTATTTTGAAAATTATGATACCGTTATTAAAATAAATTTCGAGAAATACCTGAGGCCATGCTGGGTTGCCATTTTTCATATCTTTTACTAATGGTTACTGACATTGACTGACAAACACCCGAATACTCAAACGCAACTCAGATTTGAGCACGTCTCATGTGACGAGTAGAGAGACGGCCGTAAGAGAGGAAAATTGTAGGTATGTTAAAGGCAGATTCATTCAAATTGCATTCTAATGATTTCAGTCTTATGTTAATTCTGTAAGCATAGCTCGACGTTTCGCCGCGAACTATTTTGAGCACCATTCGAATACAAGGTGAGTAACAATACGATAATTTACAGAGATGCAAAATATCTAAACTAGGCTATAGGTTATCAAGATCCAGCTTTTCAAACATCAACCAAGTTTTAGGTCTTCAGTCTGTGATTGGTTCGTGGAGCTAGGTGGAACTCGTGTGATCTAAATAGGTATGTACCTCTAAGTACATAATTTAGATCACACGAGTTCCACGTTTCCAATAGGTACCTATAGGCACCTACTACTAAATAACGAAAGGATAGTGGTAGTTGGGGAACCGCCAGTATTATTTTTGTATTGAAGACATTTTTTTTTTCATTTAGTCGCAGGGCAGTCTATTATATGTATACATACATATTATATATATTGTAGGTACTTACGGCACGTTCCTATTATGCGTAACTTACGAAGCAATGCTCGACCAGCAAGTTGTTTAAAAAAAATACAATTCTGGTATTTACATTTTTCACAAAGAGCGAAAGAATAGCACTCAGACTCAGACACAGCACCATCAGACCACATAAAAAAGTATTTTGAGGGTCTGAGCTCTCACGATAATGGATTTCATTCATCTCATGTTTTGGTTTTTTTTTTCATTAGATTAATTTAATTTACTAGCGTTCATCGTGAAACCAGCTGTAGGGACCGACCCAACTATGTAATTAGTGTAACTATGTAACAAAAATAATAAACTATTTGATTTGGTGCACACTTAGAGTGAATGTTCGAGTGATGACTGACCTCAATATTGACCTCTGTGGTATCATAATAATTAGTGGTTGGCCCCGAGTTGAGATCTCGTTAGAAACCTAAGCTAGATGCAATCCTACCTGAACTAAAAAGCCATATAAAGATAACAGGTGTACGACTATGATCCCAGCCACGGTAGATATCAACTCAGATATCGCCAAACATCGAGTTAGAGCTCAATGTCGCCAAACCAACTTTAATTAAGAGTTACGACCAACTTTCCCTTTTGGCATATAACGCACATTTAATTTGCAGTTTATTATATATATATTAGGTACCTACACGTG
This sequence comes from Plemyria rubiginata, assembly GCA_963576535.1. Classification (NCBI taxonomy): domain Eukaryota; kingdom Metazoa; phylum Arthropoda; class Insecta; order Lepidoptera; family Geometridae; genus Plemyria; species Plemyria rubiginata. Next base: position 3,729,465 of record OY754905.1, read on the forward strand.
ACAGGTCGCAACCCCATCACCGTTTGAGCCTTGCACTATGCACAATTTTTTTTGGGTCCATATCTCTTGGTTTTATAAAAAGTCTAGTGGAATTCACGAGGTTACCCCAATTCGTGTTAAAAACTGATTTTACAGCAACTAAATGATAATAGACCCTTGTAATGTAATGTAATTGGACTCCTTTTTCCGCACTTAGACTCAAGGTTGGTCCATTGTGCGTCAGGGTGTGCTGGCTATATCTGTAGCCAGCCCAACTCCTCCCAAAAGCGCAGAAGTTTCCTGGGTGCTTCGCAGGCTTGGAGGAGTGACCTGGGGTTGGCCAGGATTTTTTGTCGTTGAGTTGCTACTACCTCGCATTCCAGGACTACGTGGGCAGCTGATTCTTCTTCGGATAGGCATCCTCTGCAGAGTGGACTGTCTGTGGCTCCGATGTTGTATAGGTGTTTGTTTAAGGGAATGTGACCCGTTAGGGTTCCCACGATGGTTTTGAGGTCCCGTCTATGCATGTTAAGTAGACGGCGTGTCAGTCTGGGTGCGGTTGTTGGTATTGCTGTTCTTGCCTGTCTGCAGTCAGTTGTGCGTGTCCAGCGTTGGTTGTGTTGGTTCTGCGAGCGCTGCCGTATCCAGGTTCTCAGCTGGGAGAGCGGCAGAGGCAGGAAGGGGTTTGGTCCTTCCGTCAGAGTTTCTGATCCTCTTCTGGCTAGCTGGTCTGCGGCGTCATTGCCAAGTGATCCGCTATGTCCCTTTATCCATTGTAGAGTTACCGAGTTCTTTGTGGCAATACTCTCCAGGACTTGGTGACATTCGTATATGAGCCTCGAGTTGCAGTTGTGACTCTCTAAGGCTCTGAGTGTTGCTGTGCTGTCTGAGAGGATCCGTATGTTGTAGTTATCGATCCCTCTCCTGTTGATTGCTGTGGCAGCTTCGGTGATGGCCACACATTCGCATTGAAAGATGGAGCTGTGTGGCCCTAGTGACATTGATATGTTAATGTTGAGATCAAGCGAGTGCACTCCGGCGCCTGTTCCCTGTTTGGTTTTTGAGCCATCCGTATAGATTCGGACTTCGTTAGTGCCTGATTGGTCTCTTTGGTCCTCCTGTGTTTGTATGTGGTAGTGTTTCTGGAATATTTGTTTTTTGGGGATCTTATCGCACGGTGCTGCTATAAGCGGTTCGTACAATACCGCTTTATACAGGATGGATGCGTGCGGGCTCCTGGAGATACCCCATAGTTCCGAATGTTTGAGTCTAATAGCGGCCATCGTCGCTTCTTGTTGTATAAATAGGTCGAGGGGTGTCAGGCCCAGGATGATTTCAAGGGCTGCTGTTGGTGTTGTTCTCATGCAGCCCGTTATCGCGGAGCATGCTAGTCTCTGAAAGCGTTGCAGCTTCGCAATAACGGTGCTGAGTTCGGTTCTGTTCCACCATACGATTGCTCCATATGTGAGTGTTGGTCTTATTATGGCTGTATAGAGCCAGAGGGTTATTTTGGGTGAGAGTCCCCATGTTTTCCCTAGCATTCTGCTGCATTGGAAGAATATGGCGCTCGCTCGTTTTATTTTGAAGTCAAGGTGCTTGTTCCATAGGAGTTTGCTATCGAGAATGACTCCGAGATACTTGACTTCGTTGGTCAGGCTTAGTTCAGTGTTAAATAGCTTGGGAAGTTTTAAGTTTCCTGTGCTTCTTTTGTGTGTGAACATTATGAGTTCTGTTTTCGTGGGGTTAACTGACAGGCCATGGCTGTTACACCAGCTTTCTATTGTTTTCATAGCGGTTTTCATTAGGTCGCATAATACGCTTTCAAAACATCCTGTTGCCAAGATGGCAAGGTCGTCTGCGTATCCTACCGTATAGAGGCCGTGGCCATTTAGTTTCCGGATGAGTTCATCCACCACTATATTCCACAGTAGTGGCGACAGTACGCCACCTTGTGGGCAGCCTCTCGCTACAATACCTCTTGTAGTGGTATTTACTGTTAGTTGTATTGCTCTGTACTTGAGCATGTTATTTATCCACTCTGCTAGCGTTGGCGCGACACCGTATCTTGCCAGTGCTAGGTCTATGCTGGTGAATGTCGTTTTATCAAAGGCTCCTTCTATGTCAATGAAGGCACCCAGAGTAGGTTGCTTTACTGCTAATCCGTCTCCAATTCTTGAGACTACGCTGTGGAGGGCGGATTCTGTGGATTTGCCCGGGCTATAGGCGTGTTGGTGCGGGTGGAGTGGTTGGCGTAGGAGAGTGTTACCTCTGATTTCCTGATCGCACAGCCTTTCAAGGGTTTTGAGGAGGAACGATGTTAAGCTAATGGGACGGAATGATTTCGCCATTGTGTAATCGCTTCTACCTGGTTTTGCTAAAAATATGACCTTCACTTCTCTCCATTTTTGGGGTATGTATCGGTGAGCGATACAGCCCCTAAAGATGGTTACTAGGTGGTCGACTAGTATGTCACCACTCCATCTGAGGAGACCTGGGAATATTCCATCCAGGCCTGGCGACTTGAAAGGAAGGAAACTGTTTATAGCCCAGAGAACCTTCTCACGGTTGATCAGATTCTGAGCTGTGGTCCAGTCTTGGTGGCTGGTTGCGCGTACGCTGTGTCCTTCCCACTCGTGTGTGTCTGTTATTAGACATCCGGGGAAGTGAGTTTGAAGAAGTATTTCGCTGGTCTCAGCGTCTGATTTAGTGTATGTGTTGTCAGGTTTTTTAAGGTATCCGACCGTTCGTGCTGGTTCACTGGATAGTATGCCTTTAACTTTGGCGGCCTGACTGGTGTTGTCAATGTTTGTACAGAAACGTTTCCAGCATTCCTGTTGCCTGAGGCGTATACGTTTCTTGTATGTTATTTTAGTGGTGTGGTATATGTCCCAATCTTGGGGATTCCGAGTGTTCATTGCTCTGTTGAAAAGTGTCCTTAATTTGCAACGTAGTCTTTATATATAATAGACCCTTTTTGGAACAAGTTATCCTATCGGCCTTCAAAATTCTATGCAGATCGTGGATATCGGTTCTAGAATATTACCTACCTAGATTAACTTTCTACATACTTACAAACATACTGATTTTTTTGACAGATTGATTGAGCAGCCTGTTTAGATGTTTGCTCATTTCGCTCTAAGATCAATTACCTATCTAGGCACCTAACATCCGAATGATGCTGTGTTAATTATGGATACCTACTATAAGGAAATGATGCTAAGGAAATAGTGAAAACCGGCATCAGAAGCTTGAAGCCGCCCGCGGCGTACCGCCCGCCGGCACCACCGCACCGCCTTGAAACGCGCGCCGCCGCGGCACAGTGGGTGAAAATTCGTAGTTGCCTTTCATAGGATTTTTGAAAAAAAATCTTCCTTAATTGGGGGATTTAAGTAAACAGATTTGTTACAAAACTCAAAACATTACATAATTTTGTCGTTACGCGACTTTTTTGCGGTTAAACACCATGTAATACGAGTTTGTGTGTTTCAAATGTATGAAAACGAAATTTGTTTTCATCATAACTTTTTTTTGTATTCGAATGTAAAGCTGATACTTTTAGGTATTATAGTAGAACTTGTAACAAAGCTATAAAGCTTTCGATCTTAATCTGGAACGGACCGCTTCAAAAGATATGATTTTTACAAAAATGCCAGTTTTAGTGGTATTCATGTATGGGGTAATGTTCTACTAAGTTCGAGTTTGATCAAAAATTATGGTCATTATTATTATTTGATAGGTATCTAATCGCTTTTTAATGACTTTTGACCTCTCTAACCGATAAATAACAAAACTATTCAAATATAATTATGCAAAAGTGATATTTTGAATTACGACTAACAACTACACTTAAACCTATAACTGTATTCAAAACCTACTCATTATTGTTCCACTAGGTATGACAAAATATTTGGTTTAATTAATTAGGGTGATCAAGGTCATATTATATCGAAAAAAAACTATTTAAAAAAGTAATATTTTATTTACAACTGCTATATACAATGAAGCGGACTTATTATTAATCTTATAACTCTAATATATATACAATAAATCAAACAAAAGCACCAATAAGCGACATGCAATTCACAACTTTACCAACTATCACAGAAATACTAACTACCTATATAAATAACTTACAACAGAAACAACTAAATATAACAACGATTTAAACAAATGATTTGATGCTTTACAAAGAAAAGACAAGGAGTGGTCGGAGTCACACAAGTTTCCTACTATCTACAAATTCTATATTTTCTTTAATCTACCCTAGAAGTTAATATCAATAACAATTTAGCTTCATCTGAAATAGGTAAACGAAGTTGGTTTAATTTATGATGGATGGATGGATATGGATAATATCATCATTTGTTGCAATTCTACAAATTTTACGTGACTGAAACACTCTGGAATGCTTAAAATCTTTGTTTCGAGCCTCAGATGCCTCTTCAGAGATAGTATAAAGTTATTGTGTTCAATTATGTCCGCTCCATGTATGAGTAATTTATGCACGCTTGAATGCCTATAGTACCATGCATAGAGCTCAACATATCTTTGAGCTGTTGAAGCACAATATTGTCGGAACTTTTCCACATCAACAAACTCTCCGCAAGATATTACCTGAAGAATTACGCCTAGGCTTTTAATTAACTCTATATCTACACCCGTGATTCGCGCAGTAATATCCGGATTTGCGAAAAATCTTCTAGCAGTATTTCCATCATTGGTAGTGCCTGCACCTTGTTTCACAATATCCACAAGTAGCCCCATTTCCTCCCGAAATTTGTCTTGGATATCCTTTTTCCTATCGGCCAATTGTTTTTTCTTGTCGTCTCCTTTTGCTTGCCATTTCTTGAAGTCAAGACGGTAAGCTATATGCAAAATACATTCCATGCATCTAATACGTGCATGTAGAGTAGAAAGGCCAAACTTAAAGATATCGACAGATTGGTGTCTCTGTGATACCATTGTGATGTCATTCATTTCTGTGGGTTTAGCTTTGCAGATATCACATGTCGATGTTGATGTATCAGAAAGATGAGATGTTATCTTGCCATCGATCATAGTCATGTGAAGTTTGTGTTTAATGCTGGCATTATCAACAACACTCGGCTGTAGAACAGTAATTTCGCTTTCTATTGACGCCATTTCTTCTTTTATATTTAAATCATTTTCCTTGGCAAATTTAAAATATATTGGCCGACAATAAAATGTTGAGGATGCTTTAGGATTTTCCCAAACAACGTCATCAGTGTTTTCTTTCAGTAGTCTTAATGGTACAAATGAACACATGAAAATACTTGAATCATCGCCTTCTATTTTTTGTTTGTAGTTGCTATGTCCAGAGGCGCCATCAAATCCCCACTTACTGACCAGAGTGTAATTACTGCCAGATTCAGTTTCCACCGTTTTACAAAGTCTGTTGACAGTTTTATCTAAAATAGATTGCAGTTTGAGTTTAACTTCGGTGTCAGTTATAACCATGTCTTCTTTTTTTACATAGCACTCTATTTTCTCGGTCTTTAGAGCATCATAAGATGGAAAAATATCACTTCCCATATCTCTTGTTGTTTGCTTTAAAGTGATGTACCTATTGCCATTTTGATAACTTCAGTGATGTTGTCAAGCCCAGTGCCTTATCAGCAGAGCAGGTTCGGTTGTTCGACTTAAGGCAAGATCGAAAGATTGATGCATTCTCAGGGTGTTTGTGTAAATGCTTTAATAATTCAGCTAAGTCATTTTTTTTTCTATTTCAGCTTTCTTGGTTAAAGCGAAGTAAAGAGTGTCAAAGTCATAATTGGCGAGAACATCTTCAGTTCTCCTTCTTTTTTGTAATGGATGTAAGTCAACAAATTCTTTTCGTGGAGTAAATGTAGAGGTTGATGTCGACACAGATACACTTTCAGGCACAGTAAATTCCATTAATTTTTTTGGTGTTGTTACTATACATTCACTTACCGAGACTTCTTCATGTCTATCTCGAGGACATGAGAGTTGTTCACTTCGAAATTGTTGAATGTTGAGTTGCTGCTAAGAGTTGAAGCTAATACTTTTTCAAACAAAACGTGTGCACTGAATGAATTTTGCCTCATAAGTGCAAAAATGTCAAGATTTGACACTAGTCCTTCCATACTGAGCAAATTAGAATTACGGTAAAGAGAACGTTTCGGTACTAATTGGTAGCCAAAAGTGAAATGAAATTTAGGAACTCTCAGTATTTATAGTGTAAACTAAAATCTAATAATGCGTTATCAGGAATCATTAATTAGTATTCCATAACAAGAACCCATGGTACCTGTAAAAGCCATCTAGGTACCTAAAAATAGTACCTGCACTCAATAAACAAAGAGCCTAATCATTCAAATTACCTGTTTTGTCAAGCACTGACCCTAATCACCCGAACAAGTAAATCAAAAATAATTTACCACACAATGCGTATTGAAGACAGGGACAGTAATGGTGGTCTCTAGGTAAGGCTTTACATAAATAAAGGGGAATCAATAACAAGATAGTACGTAAGTGATCGAAAAAGTAAAAACTATGATCGTAATTCAAAATATCACTTTTGCATAATTGTATTTGAATAGTTTTGTTATTTATCGGTTAGAGAGGTCAAAAGTCATTAAAAAGCGATTAGATACCTATCAAATAATAATAATGACCATAATTTTTGATCAAACTCGAACTTAGTAGAACATTACCCCATACATGAATACCACTAAAACTGGCATTTTTGTAAAAATCATATCTTTTGAAGCGGTCCGTTCCAGATTAAGATCGAAAGCTTTATAGCTTTGTTACAAGTTCTACTATAATACCTAAAAGTATCAGCTTTACATTCGAATACAAAAAAAAGTTATGATGAAAACAAATTTCGTTTTCATACATTTGAAACACACAAACTCGTATTACATGGTGTTTAACCGCAAAAAAGTCGCGTAACGACAAAATTATGTAATGTTTTGAGTTTTGTAACAAATCTGTTTACTTAAATCCCCCAATTAAGGAAGATTTTTTTTCAAAAATCCTATGAAAGGCAACTACGAATTTTCACCCACTGTGCGCGGTGAGGGTTATGCAGTCGCGCATGCGCGTTTCACGCGTGCGTCATCTAAACAGCGATCGTTCATAGCTGAAACCAACCACTAGCAAGCGCATAGTGAACGCGTCCACTCGCTCGCAGCCTGCTAGCTCGCGCTATCAATAATCCAGTGCACTACGCGCCGCCCGTTGTGTACTTACTTAAGATCTGCTATCGCATCTAGTGAGCGCAAGTCGGTCGTATTGTGCACGCGTGTTATTTCTCGAAATGAAAGACAAGGAACCGGAACCCGTAGCGATGACGAAAACTTACTACCCGTCCGATTTCGTGATAGCTAAATCACGACTTCCCTCTTTCGAGAGGTATAAGGAGATCCACCAACGGTCCCTCGATGACCCTGAAGGTTTCTGGAATGACATCGCCAACGAATTTTATTGGCAAACCCCTTACGAAGCCGGGAAATTCATGTCGTACAACTTTGATACAAGCAAGGGGAATATTTTCGTGAAGTGGATGGAGGGAGCCGTGACGAATGTCTGCTTCAACGTGCTGGATCGGCATGTGAGGAACGGGCACGGCGACAAAGTAGCATTTTACTGGTAAGTCAGAAATACCTTAGATTAAATTTTCAGAATGTCACCTACTTATAGAGCGGTGACTGGGTCAGGCAGACAGATGGTGCGCGAGCTTATCGATTTTGCCGAGGACTTCCTATCGGCGAATCTGTGGAGCGGTTGGTTATGCAACAAATTGAAACCGCATCCTTGCGTGCTTAGCGATAACGCACACTTCTCATTTGTTTCTCAAGTGCAATACGCGTTTTGCACAATGGCGTCACCTAAGCCATGTTCCATTGGGATCGTAAGTTCCCGGTTTGGTTAAGGCATAGGTGAGACCTCCCAAGAGGATTTCGGGATGAAATCAGAAATCTTTGCTGTATATTTTCCTATTTAATTTCCCCTAAAAAACCAACCTACCTGATTGAGTGCATACTTTCGTAAAAACCGGATCAAAATAAGAACTTGTTGGGAACCAAACGACGCAATAACATAAACCTATACATCTGGATAATTTCCGTGCTTGCTATATAATAAAATCAGAAAGTTTCCGGTCGGAAACTTACTTATTCGACACAAAATAGATTCAAGCTTGAGTCAAATCTGGATGATAATAGAAGCTGGTTAGATAATGGACCCAAGGACGACCTCTGTGGCGCAGCGGGCGAGAGCCTGCCTGCGACGCAAGAGGTTGCGGGTTCGATTCCCGCCTTGGAACAAATTTGTGTACGATCTGCAGAAATTTGTTCCGATGGTCTGGGTGTTTTCTATCTATAATAAAAAAATATCTATCTATCTATGTAAGTATATAATGTATTAAATATATCGGTTATCTAGTACCCATAACACAAGCTTTGAATAGCTTACTTTGGGGCTAGATAGTGCTGTGTGGATTGTCCAGCATTATTTATTTATTTATTTTAAGGTCTTCTCACATAACTCTTCAAAAAATATCAAGTTAGTTAGGGTTGGCCAGAGACAAGACCAAACTCAATGTTTGGAGAAGTCCACGTGTTGTGTGTGTTTGTATTCCGAGGCAAGCCTCGGACTACCGTGTCCGAGGCAAGTCACGAAATCTCAGCTCGGGGCGAACTACTAGTGATATTAAAAAATTGCTATTTCGTATTACTGAACTTAGAGTCTCTCTAAGTTCAGTAATACCGTACTATAACCGTTATTTGCTTCTTAGGTAATTTGTTATTTTTAACTTTACATTCTTCATTCGCTACCATCTCCTGCCTGCTAATTGCAAAAATGACAGTAAGACACCACTGGCACTGTAGCTAGTATAAGGTTTACTTAGATAAAAAATCCGAAGCAATTGCATTTAATGATTTTGCTTGATTGTAGGTCATTGCACTCTGCATGCAATAAACCTACTGTCTGATCCATTATTTATATCAATTGGATTGAATGCCGCCTTTGTAGGTAGCTAGCTTTAACACTATTAGATACTAGATAGGTACTTCTTGTGCGTGCGAGTGCGACCCGACAATTTATCAATTCAAGCCGTAGACTTAGTACAAGACAGGGGCCGGACCAGTTTCGTCCAATTATTTTTGGACGTTATAAAGGTATCCAAATCACCCTCATGGTCTGCGAGTGTTCATAATTTTTGATTTATGAACTTTCGAAAATAAAACAATTAGCTTCGTAACTTTGATGAAAGTTATGAAAATATTGGAATAAAGTGACAAATTTTAGTTCGATGAATTATGAATTAAATTTTCAACTTGAAATAAAAATCTAAACAGGTGTTATACCCTAATATTTTCATAACTTTCATCAAATTTTTGAAGCTGATTGCTTTATGCATAAAAGTACAACTCATGAAAATACAGTTGCACAAATTATGTCAAAACAGTCTACTTCTATTTTTTAGATTTTTTTGGTCGACAGTTCTGAAATTTTCAGAAAAAAATCATAACTCGAAAACTATATACAATCGCAGAACATGCATGAGTGATTCGGATACCCCACGTTACGAGGGACCAAAATTTTATTTTTGGACAAAACTGTTCCGGCCACCCTGTATAGTATTAGAACCTAGCAGGGCCCGCTTTTTCACCAAGACGCGACAAGACGGCATTATGCCGCCAGCGCGCAGCGCGGACTTTGGCGCATATAATCTTTCTTTCTTATACAATTAGCTGATTATTGAGAAATATATTATTCAAAATAATTAGATTCATATATTACTTGTATCGACTATGAATAATTATGATTAAGTACCTATATATTATATTAAGTATTTTTTTTATTAGTATTATGAATAAGTACCTAAAAATATGTTAAGATTATTCCATAATATTCTTAATTTCTTAGTATCTGTGCTGCAGCGCCACCTGGTTGCACCCCACCTCCCTCTGACATGACCTTGACCTATGAAAACGCTGCCAGCTCTTACGTAACAAATAGGGATCACTGGGGACGACAACGCAACGTTTTCCGCAGAACGAACCTCGTCGTTCTTTTCGTCGTGTCACTAGTTTTCTTTCGAAACAAATTCAAATTATTTATTTACAGAAGAAAATAACATTCCATACAATATAATCCACATAAAATTAAAACAGACAGAGTCCATACTATTTTATTTTGTGCTCACCTTTTTTGAAAATAAATATTTGTTTTTGTTTACGTTACTCTTTCACGACGGAACGGCTGAACGGATTTGGGTGAAACTTGGCAGAGAGATAGATTATAGTCTGGAATAGCACATAGGTTACTTTTTATCCCGTGGGAATACCGGGCTTTAAAAGTAGGCATAAACACAACAGAATAGAAATATGGAAAAAGAACAGGGTCGTGAAAAGATTTGCTGAATAGCACAGACGGCCGTTTGCTAGGGATCCATTGCAAAACATTATTCTACTATAGTCTTGCTATATATATAGCTATATATAGTGTTGCTATATTATACTGCCAAAGTCTGTATATCATTCTTTTATGGCTTCTTTAATTTATATTTCATTCATTATTTCTGCCTGCGACGCAAGAGGTTGCGGGTTCGATTCCCGCCTTGGAAATTTGTGTACGATCTGCAGAAATTTGTTCCGATGGTCTGGGTGTTTTCTATGTATAATAAAAAATATCTATCTATGTAAGTATATAATGTATTAAATATATCAGTTATCTAGTACCCATAACACAAGCTTTGAATAGCTTACTTTGGGACTAGATAGTGCTGTGTGGATTGTCCAGCATTATTTATTTATTTAATATTATATGGATTCGAATGAGTTTGCACCCTAAGTTTTCCACTGCATCGTTATTGTTCGATATCGACATGATCTTTGCACTCATTGTAGGTGCCTTGTCATTATATCAATTACGAATATAAGAGTGATGAGAGTTAGCATAAGTCTATATCAGCAGGCTGGGGTAGCCCGTAGCATCGAGCGAGGGGATACGGTACTTTTATCTGGATAGCTCACCCTCTGATTGTTGCCAGTTATGATTCATATAATAAATGGATAAGTGAGCCAACTGGAACCAACTACTTGCAATTCCCAAGTATTTTTTAATTATGAATACCTATCTAGATGACCAAGCTTTGCTCGATTGCTTAACAACGCCATCTACTAAAGTAGCTTAGTTAATAATAGTATTATTACTCGCAAATAGTTTACTGAAAACACGGATAAAACAATATTTTCAAAAAATGAATCCCAGCTAGATCGATTTATAGCCCCCGAAACCTCCAGCATACTAAATTTCATGAATATCGTTTGAGCCGTTTCCGAGATTTTCCAACTATGTTTTTCGACAGTAAAAACATCCGGAACGTGTTTGCCAACGTACCGCGGATTTATCTTTGTGTCTCGCTAGATGCTATAATAGAAGTTATCAGTATTATTGCACTCGGAAGATTATTATATTATACGGACTTCATAGTTGTAACTCTTTATAGAGACTTAGTAGTAATAGGCAGAATAGTGATTTCAAAAAACACGTACGAATAATCGGCCGAATGTTCATTAAAAAGTTTACGGAACCAAATATTTAATTCGCTAGAATTAGACGCGCTTTGTCCTGCATTGCAAAATAGGATGTCGAGCTCATGACCCCTCCTGCCAATTACTCGGGTTCCCCGGCGTTTGTGTTATTCAAAGACTGATTGATGTTAAGCCACATTTAAATAAATAAAACCTATAGTTATGACTTATTAAACAAAATAACTTTAAATCCTACTACTATTATAAACGCGAAAGTTTGTCAGTATGGATGGATGGATGTTTGTTACTCTTTCCCGCCGGAACGGCTGAACGAATCTGGATGAAACTTTGCAGAGATATATATTATAGTTTGGAATTTCACATAGGCTACTTTTGATCCCGTGGGAATACCGCAACTAGTAGTAAATAGGTACACCGTAAAAAAAGTAGGCAGAGTATGCATACTAGCGTAGTACTCCCAGACATCAAGGTGAGATAATAAATAAATAATAAATAAATAAAATTTTGCAGGGAGGGCAACAACCCGGATGACTACAGTCGCGTGAGCTACCGCAAGCTCCTGGATCTGGTGTGCCAGTTCGGCAACGCTCTGAGGGATTGCGGCGTCGGGCGCGGCGACCGCGTCGGGATATACATGCCCATGATCCTAGAGACGGTTATTACAATGCTGGCATGCGCTAGGATCGGCGCAGTTCACACTGTTGTGGTAAATATCCAGCAGATATCCGATTTAGTATAGATTGATTGCTCTAATATCCAGCTTGCTGAACATAGCTACAATACAAATAATAATAATAATTATTATTATCAGCCTGCGTCGTCCCGCTGCAGGGCAAAGGCCTCTCTACCCCCCTTCCGCTTTTCTCTGTCCTGTGCTATGGACGACCAACCTTTTGTAAATGAATCTAGGTCGTTCCGCCACTCAGTCTTGGTCATGGACGTATGCATTCTTCTCATACTTACATACGGCGCACAAACATGGTCTTTGACAGCTCAACAAAGGTTTGCACTCGAGGTTTGCCAGCGAGCCATGGAGCGCAGTATTCTCCGAGTTAGGCTCACCGACCGAATACGCAACACCATACTGTGCTCCAAGACTCAAATTGCCGACGTTACTCAAAAAGCGGCTAGTTTAAAATGGAACTGGGCTGGGCACGTCTGCCGCATGCCGAACGATCTTTGGGCTAGAGCATCGACGGAGTGGGCCCCTGACAACGTCAAACGACCTCGCGGCAGACCAATACTGAGATACAAATAATTGTAAAGTTTTTTTCATAATTTTAGCTTGCTTGCTTATTTAGATAGACATTTCAGATAACGTTATAAACGCTCCAATAGCATAAGGAGAGTACAGCATGGTCTTTTCGCTCAAACTTATTTTTAGTTCGCAGGATTCTCGTCGGACTCACTAGCCGAGCGGCTTGCGGACTGCAAAGCTAAGCTGATTGTGACCGCTGATGGAGCCTGGCGCGGGGAGAAACTACTCTACTTGAAGAACACTGTTGACGAAGCGATCTGCAAGTCCAAAGCCAAGTTCAACCACTCAGTAGCTCTGTGCATCTGCGTCTCTCATCTAGGACGTGTGACCCCTGGCTACGATCAGTTCTCCGATGACGCTCCTGTGGTAATAGCACATGTGTGGTAATTCCAAAGCTGTTATTCATCTAATGGTTCGACGACTAACGAACGAGCTACGTCACCAACGCGCCACTGTTCCATCGTCGTCACTTCATACACAATTTGTCTGCCAAATATGCGGTCGTAGCTCTCGCTCCCGTATCGGCCTCATACGGCCATTTCCATAAGTGCCGCTTCTCGATAACAGACGCTGATTAAATCATCTTCAATAGATGTAACAGGCCAATGATGGTGATGATGATGACGACTAATTATTTCTCTCTTTCCAGTACGAGTGGGACGAAGAGCATGACATTTGGTGGCACGAACTCATGGAAGAACAGTCTACAATTTGCCCTCCAGCTTGGGTTGGCGCTGAAGATCCGCTCTTCATGCTTTATACCAGGTAGCTGTACCTCTTATCGAGTTCACAGACCCATTACTTCTATTTGGTTATTTATTTTGCGACCGGCTTGCGTTCACGAGTGCCTTGCCTACCCACATACCAAGATCAGGGATCTTGACGTAACCTCCTAGATAGACTAATTTGCTAAGTTGAATTTTTAACTGAACTAATTTGTATTTTTGGGTGCAGCACTTACATCCGACTTGCCTAAAAACACCCATCACCAAGGTTTGGATAATTGGGTTGCAATAACAATAAAGTGTCCTCAAACTCATAACAACGCTTTGTTCCTCGTAGCCTGAGATGTGCTGTTTCAAAATCAGCAACAGTAACTATCAGTTGTCTCCTGCAATAACGTTCATTCCATACAGTTTCAGCAATGGTGTAAATTTCTACCAGCAAGAATGGTGGCTATTTATTTGTAGCTCCTACACTACTAATATCAGAACACGCGCCAGCACGCGCTATTTTAGTTTAAGCATGCTTTCGGCATTTTTGTATCTCGATTTCAAAACATCTCATTGCAATGATGACTTGTTAAGGCTGAGGTCCATATGTCAGGTTCATGTAAGTTTATATGACGTGGTTTCTAAGGTGCTGAAACAGGTAAGAAAAGTAGGTTTAGGAAGGTATGTTAATTAGGTATACGAACTAACTCAAATTGGCAATCCAGGCAATCACAGCACTGAACACGCAGTGCATTCTCAAGTACTTCAGAACGCTAATTTCGAAATTCAAAATATGCTAAAGCTTGATACATTTGTTCGCCAGAGTGTTGCTAATGGAAGGTATTCTCCACAGTGGGTCGACGGGTAAGCCCAAAGGCGTGCTGCATACTACGGCCGGCTACCTGATGTACGCTGCAGCTACCTTCCGCTACGTGTTTGACTATCGCGAGAGTGACGTTTACTGGTGCACCGCCGACGTCGGCTGGATCACGGGCCACACCTACACGGTGTATGCGCCGCTTGTCAACGCAGCTACTTCTGTGCTGGTGATTAATACGCCTTACGAGAACCTTATAGAGCACTAACACTTGTTGCAAATTGCAATGACAGCACTAACTTTATTGCACCATCACCTAAAATAGTTGCAACTAAGTTTTTGTCACTTATGACTTCGACATGCTGGTATGTGTATGTTATAACCATTGTTTCTTGTTTATTTACATGTTTTGCATTTTCAGCCTCTGCAGATACCCCGGCATTATGTCATAATTCATTCATGTTAATTGGTTGATCATTGAAAGAGACATTCAGTTTGAATATCTTTAAATCACTGATTCTTTGCGGATAATTTTGCTCCGAATCCACTGATTCGGCCGTGCAGCTTGGGTGGTATGCTTGCCACAAAACAGTTTCACTAAAGTTGAAAACATAAAAAATAAAGCTTAAAAATTCAGGAAGACTGGCGTGGTCACATGGGATTGTAATAACTTTTTGCAAGTAAAACCGACTTCAAACGCACTGGAAAATACACTCATACTACTATATAACTCAGAACCTACCCGTCAGATCTGGCTCTTTAAATGGGACCATATTACAAGCACCAGCTTTCGATTTAAAACTAACCATCCAAAACAGTCCACCAGTAAAAATGTATGAGGTAACAAACATAAAAGAATACAGTCGAATTGAGAACCTTATTTTTTGGTGTCGGTTAAAAAGATATACGACTATTTACGACGCCGACGGCGACTATTGAGTTTGTGTTTAGTTCAGTCACGCAATGCACTTACATACCTACCTAATTTACGTGACGGGGTCAACCATATACTTATCGCGATTGTATGTGCAGAGTTTGTAACGACAATCAAATAGTTGAACAGTGAAGTTAACAATTTCAGAGAATTAACATAATGGGAAAATCAACGAGCATCTGTGACGGGTACGGTATACCAAACTCATGTCCGTACTTCGTCGGACTTTGATTTATTGTACTGTCTTGATCCACTTATTTCAACGTTGGTGTCATTCCAGTAGAGAAAGTAATTCAGAAGAACGATGAAAGTACTTTTAGAATTGTTACGATTTAGCTCGTGTGGCCTCAATGTCAACTGGCTCGCTGAGCGTATCTGATTAGACCACTAACTTTGCCCAATAACCTTAAAAGAAAAAGTCGTCGACATTGAAATAAGCTGATAAAGACTTAGCAAACCCATTGGCACCAAAAACTTCCCTAGTTGGAGACCTATTCAAAAAATGTAAACCCATTGGCACCAAAAACTTCCCTAGTTGGAGACCTATTCAAAAAATTTAAACCCATTGGCACCAAAAACTTCCCTAGTTGGAGACCTATTCAAAAAATTTATGATGTCGTTTTATTATTGGTATTTGTATCTTGTGAGCTTGAATTTTTCTGTATTCACTTATATCAATATCAGGATTAGTTTAACCCTATCCTATAGCAGGTAAGTTCTAGCGTTATAACAGCATTATGCAAACAATCGTATATAAATGAACCTTTGCTTTTTTTAGTTATAAAGAGTAAGAGTATGTAAGAGAGTTATGTAAGAGTAGTAGAGCTCTTTGTGAAGGGCTCGTCTGGGGAAGTACTACCACCACGCCTTTTTCTGCCGCCAAGCAGCAACGCTGTGTTTCGGTTTGAAGAGTGTGGTCGCCGGTGTAATTACAGGCACATGAGGCTTAACATCTGTATGCCTCAAGTTGATGGACGCAGGGCAGTGCATCGTAGGGCACGTTTCTATTGTGCGTGACCTACGGGGCAATGTTTTGTTTATAGGTGATGGTTACCACTTAACATCAGGTGGGCCATCTGCTTGTTCCATCAGCTAGTTGTATAAAAAAAAAAAGTTATAATGACACTTGGGAAAATTACAAGTTATGCAAGTACCAAACCATTAGACACATTGTCTGTAATGTATAATATCTTCGTCATTGAGCATAACAAATGGGTACCTAACCTACATAAATTGTATTAACACATAAGTTATTTACAAACCAATCACCTTTAGAAACTTTTCCCCTTCATCTTTTGTATTTTATTGATTAATGTCGCTAATAACGCTGATTTACGCTTGTACCTTTCCTTTTACATAATTTTTCTGGTCTTTTCTAACCTTGCCCAGGTACAAAGATTATTCTTTGACATAATTAAACTTTCGCTAGAAATCTATTAAAGTTTCAACATATTCCTTCTTTTCGGAATTATATTATTAATACATTTCGGTGGTCATTCCACACAGGACTCTAGCCCAAAGCGAATAAAAGATTAAATAGACTATAAAAAAAAACTATAATAAACTACTGGATGTTTGTTCCACAGGCTCACTGAACTGCATTTTTCTATTCCAACGCGTAGTTTCCATGGCAGTTTTGGAGTCCCACGTCTGCTTACCCAGGACTAACGTTTTCAACAATACATTTGTTTGTTTTGCACTAACTCATGATTTACTTTTATAGTTCGAAGGTACTCCGTTCTACCCTGACCCGGACCGTTATTGGGAAGTTATCAATAAGTACAAGGTGTCGCAATTCTACACCGCTCCAACCGCCATCAGATCTCTCATGAAGTACGGAGACGAATATGTCAGCAAGTTAGTGTTCTCCGACATACTTGATCATACTAGATGAATTTAATGCTAGAACCAACTTTTATGCAACAAATTACGCAATCTTACATACGCTTTCTTTGATGGTTACCACTTAACATCAGCTGGCATCGCAAATTCTTGTTATTATGATGCCTAATTTATCCGTGGACGTAGTTTGTTGGATTAATTGGTGCTGCTGTAGTAATAGTCAACGAACTCGTCACTACATACATAGTATAAAACAAAGTCGCTTTCTCTGTCCCTATGTCCCTAAGTATGACGATCTTTAAAACTACGCAAGGGATTTTAATGCGGTTTTTTTTATAGATAGAGTGATTCAAGAGGAAGGTTTATATGTATGATACATGCATATGTGCACCCGTGCGAAGCAGGAGCGCGCGGCGGATCGCTAGTATATTATAATGAATACTTAATATTTTCTACTGTAACCACGTAAAAGGGTATCTTTCGTCGAAATGGCCAACAAACTGAGCTCTTGCTTGTACGCAGACACGACCTGTCTACTCTCCGCGTGCTGGGCAGCGTCGGCGAGCCCATCAACCCGGAAGCCTGGCACTGGTACTACAACGCCGTGGGAGGCGGTCGCGCATCCATCGTTGACACATTCTGGCAGACCGAGACCGGCGGTCACGTGCTAACCAGCCTGCCAGGAGCCACCCCCATGAAGCCTGGGGCAGCGGTGAGAATCACTTTTGCTTGGCTTTTGAATCCTACTAATATTATAAATGCGAAAGTTTGTAAGTATGGATGGATGGATGGATGGATGGATGTTTGTTACTCTATAACTCACTCCAGAAGGGCTTTTTTTTTAATACAACTAGATGATGGAACAAGCAGATGGCCCACCTGATGTTAAGTGGTAACCATCACCTATAAACAAAACATTGCCCCGTAGGTCACGCACAATAGCAACGTGCCCTACGATGCACTGCCCTGCGTCCATCAACTTGAGGCATACAGATGTTAAGCCTCATGTGCCTGTAATTACACCGGCGACCACAGTCTTCAAACCGAAACACAGCGTTGCTGCTTGGCGGCAGAAAAAGGCGTGGTGGTAGTACTTCCCCGGGCGAGCCCTTCACAAAGAGCTCTACTACTCTTCTTAGGGCTGAACGGATTTTAGTGACAATTGGCACAAAGATATATTATAGTCTGGAATAACACATAGGCTACTTTTTATCCCGTGGGAATACCGGGATTTAAAACTACGCGGGTGAAACCGCGGGGCGCTAATATTCTCTCATAACTTTGATCTTCGTTGTTTGCGAAATACAGAGGCCGGTGGTCATCATGGCTGGCTGACCCAGCCATGATGACCACCGGCACTGTTTATACTTCTGTATATATTACTGAGGGGTCGTCCTAATTGACCATCGATCACGCGATGGTTCGATGCAATTTCTTCGTACGTGAATTTCCTCGATTGGTCGCGCGATGATTTGCAAGCTTGTGATTTAGGACACTAAAGAAATGCAACGAAAACGCATCGTTTGATCGTACGTACGTTTGATCGTACGTAGGAAGTCAGTAGGTAAGTAGGTACCTAAGGAAAATAGCTTCATGCAGACGACGGCTGACGTCCCGAGCATTCATTATTACTGATAATTTACTATTCTGTACTTTAGTTCTATCTAACTAGGTTAAAAAAAAAAAAAAAAAAAAAGCCTGTTTATTCCATCACTTTAACAAACAATTCATTCTTTCAATCACTACTTAAGCATGCATAATTATTTTCTAATATTTATTTTAGACGTAGGTAGGTATGTACGTACTTAATTTAATTAATTTAATCACATAATTATTTTATTTTAACTTCAGTTTCAATGCATGCACTTTTACAACATATTTTATAATTTTTATTTTAATATATTACTTATTACATAATATAATTTTTTTAATTTTTTTTTTTTTTTTGCACTGATTTGGATCAGTTGAGCTATCTATAGATCGTTTGCAACGGTCTGCAGATAGCTCAACTGTTTCATATGTATTTTGTACATTTTGTAAATAATTGTAACTATTAGTTGTAATTTTCTTTGTCAATAAAGTTAATTTTTTAATATCATAAATTTAATTTGATAAATTTAATCATTATTTTTTATAATTTCCATTTTCTAATAGCTATTTATTATTTATCTGTTTATTTTATAGCGTATTTGTGTAGCTTATTTTTTTTTATTTACTTATTTCTTAGTGAGGACCCCTCACGGGTAAAGGCCTCCTCCGGTTGTTATTTCAGAAATCTTCTTTATTTCTAACTAGGTTAGTCGTTTGAAATTAACAGCGATGCGCTACGTTTGCGTGGTGCGCGGGCGCAATGCTAAACAATCGTTTTTGTTCTGTCATGTTGGTTGAGTTTTCAACATGGATATACTCAATTATGTAATTTGATAATGATTTCATTATCAGTACTGCATACTTTGACATTGACATACTTTTGTAACAAAATGGCTAAGTTATAATTTATGTCTGAGACCTCAGACAGATCTCTACAATAGATAGGGACCTAGGTAACTGCAACCTCAATACATTCCAAAACGCTGGTAGGTAGCTATTGAGCAATATCATATACATGTTATATTTTAAATTAGCACAGATAAGAGAATATTATACTAGTAGTAGTAATTCGCACCACAATAACAACTCAATAGTCAACATTGCAAGTGCAATCTATCATACGTAGCAAAAGCAGTTGCATTTCATTGTAATAACAGACCAAGTAATAGGTAGGTAGGTAAACACATACCTAGGTACTCTAACCAAAATCGCTCGCTTGTCTCGCGTGGTGTAAACTGTCGCGCTGTTGCGCATACTCAACGTTGCAGAGCGCGAGTCTGACTATCATTCTACAGGGGAATTATTCTCTGACATAGGAGATTCCTCTATGGAGCTATGGAGAGCTATGCTCGGAGTTTCTCTGAAGGATACAATCAGAAACGAGGTCATCCGACAGAGAACCAAAGTAGTCGACATAGCTCAAAGGATTAGCAAGTTTAAATGGCAGTGGGCCGGCCATGTTTGCCGAAGAAGTCGTTGGAGCAAACAAATACTTGAGTGGAGACCGCGTTTAGGTAAGCGTAGTGTAGGACGTCCTCCGACAAGGTGGGGCGACGATCTGCGAAATGTAGCGCAGCAAGCAGGATGAGAAGAGACGAAGACCGGGCTCAGTGGCGAGTCTTGGGAGACCTACGTCCAGCAGTGGACTAACATAGGTTGATGATGATGATGATGAGGAGATTCCTTGAACCAAACCGTGTGACGTCACAACGTGATCTTGGGCTTTATTCTTTAAGACATAGGAGATACTTTGACCTAACCGTGTGACGTCACAACGTGATCTACACGCGATTGGATCGGTCATAGTGAATAACGCCCCAGAATACACTCGCGTTCTCGTATAAATACATATTCGCACATATGAAATGTTGAGCGTAATTCTTTAGGGTTTTCCGTTCTTCGGCGTTGAGCCCAAGATTCTGGACGAGTCTGGGAAGGAGATAGTGGGCGCTGGCGAGGGATACCTGGTGTTCTCGCGTCCCTGGCCTGGCATGATGCGCTCGCTCTACAACGACCATGAACGATTTGAGAAGGTGTACTTCTCCAAGTTCCCGGGCTACTACTGCACCGGAGATGGTAAGACTTTGATAGGATATAGTTTAAGGTTAAAAACCATGTTATTGGTGCTCGACCACGAGAACGGCTCGCCGGTAATGGATTCTCTTATCATCGTGTCAACGAATAACGTCTAACTCAATTTTGTTTGGGTAACTCGTAAAACAATGATACGTTACTCGTTCGTCATTTTCACCTCATTACTCGTTTCGTTCCACGACAGATAAGAGAATACGTTTCGCTGTTTCTGCTTGCAGGCGGGAACTATACCTAAGGGTTTCTTGACAGAATATTTTTGTGTTCTTCCTTCTTCGAGTTCCTTATCCTTATTGCACTACTTCGAGCCGGTGGTTCAACGGTTTTTATCTGACAGGTGAAGTTCAACCATCGCAACGCGGTGAAAACCTGGTCATATTTTCCAGCCACCGGTGGAGGCACATGGCATGCACTTTTGTAATCGGTTACCGAATCTACGAATTATAAAATACATTATTTTTATAAGTATAGGTCGCGTCATTAAAAGAACGCTGGAAAAAGTGGAGGGGATGTGTTTGCTCACACAAACACAGGCACTATCACACCCCCGCCCCCTCCGTCTAGCGTTATTTTTACGTGACGCGACCGATACCACCTTACTAACAGATCATATAAATGTAGGTGCCAGGCGTGACGAGGAAGGGTTCCTGTGGGTGACAGGTCGTATCGACGACATGCTGAACGTGTCTGGTCATTTGATGTCCACGTCCGAGGTGGAGAGCGTGCTTACCGAGCACCCTCAAGTTTCGGAAGCGGCTGTGGTGTCCCGCCCGCACGCGGTTAAGGGGGAGTCGCTGTACTGCTTCGTGACTCTTGTCGAGGGTGGCGAGTTCAACGATGGTCTAGTTGACTCGTTGAAGAAGCTGGTGCGCCGCCGCATCGGCGCGTTCGCAGCTCCGGACGTGGTGCAGCACGCGATGGGCCTGCCCAAGACTCGCTCCGGCAAGATCATGCGGCGCCTGCTCCGCAAGGTGGCTCTCGGCGAGCGCGACGTCGGAGACACCTCCACCCTGGCTGATCCCGGAGTCATCGACGAACTCTTCAAGACCAGGCCCATCTAAACCCATTAGCCATTATGTTATTATATTCCACCAAACTCTGCATTTGCATTTATGTACTTTAATTTTATTGATCTGAATATTTTACAACGTTCCGTCCCCGTCGTGTCATCATCGTGGCACGGCTTTTGTAACTGAACGTTTATGTCCCACGACATTGTGTACCTACCCAACAAAGGTGAAATAAATAAATAAAATCCAGAACGCCTTTTGCACGGTCGGGCTTAGTAAGAATTCTCATCGAAGCGCCTCCTAGAACTACGGAAACGCCATTCAACCTTATCGAATAATAAATACCAAATATGTTTATTTTTTTACAAAGTATATAATTAATGTAGTACCAAATATATATGTACATATATTTTTGGCTAAAATATGATTTTATTCATATATTCCGAGGTAAGTCCGAGTTTTCTGTAACCAAATCATTCCACTACAAATAGGTAACTAAATAGGTGTGTTTCGCGGAACGGATGAGGAAGAAAGTATTGTGAAAATATGTGATTTTAGGATCATCTGTGATTGTTATGTGTAAGTCATGGTCATGACGTCAAAAGCGAAGCGAAGGGACAGGCCGGCTGGGCCTACAGTGGGCATATTCCCAAGGAATTTGAATACAAGTTCAAATTACTTGCATATTCCTAATTTTTACAAACTTGCCATTCGTATTTTCGAATCGAGGTGATCACCCTCTTATCCATACAAAACACGGGCTGTGCAATACTTCGAAAATACGAGTAGTAAAATTGGAAAAAATTGGAAAAGGTCTACAGATGTGAGGCTACTCACGTGTCTACATTTAATTTGTGTAGCAGATATTCACTTGTTTGTAATATGTTATTTGATGTCATATTGTTAACAGCTTTAGTAGGTTGATGTTAAGTCTGAACCGGGGATGTACTGCCTCCACGGACAGAGCACAAACTTGTTTGTTATCACTTGTTCGTTCTATGTAGTCATCCGTCATCTTTGAATTTTGGAATTCAAGTAGTCTTACGTCTTACAGTTAGCTGTTCATGTGTGTGTATGTAAACTATACTATAGATTATTGTCTAGACGTCGATTTATAATATTCGACGGCACTTTTTATCATGCACAAGAATGCAATGTATGTATGAACTTTCAAGAAATAATTTACATATAGAAATGTTGGCGATTTATATTCGACTATTTATATATATATTCGTAGACCTAAAGGTGAAATTAAAGTTTGTTAAGAACATGAATTGATTGGTGAGTACCTTACATTATATCTGTCTTCGTTTTCTAGTATTTATATAATTTTATATTTTTTTTATCTAACAAATAATTTGTTGATTGTTAAAGAATTGCAGTATTAATCCATTTCAAATTAATCATGTAGGTGTTGAAATTGAATAAATGGTGAAACACAATATACGTACTGTATAATTTAAGACCTAACATTTCTCTACCTACCTATTTGAAAGTAGAAACACAAAGTTGAATTTCATAAAATAACTGGCCGATTTTCTATTTATTAAATGTTTAGAATTTAAGGGATGTAATCTGTACTGTTTATGACGCAAACATATCAATAAAGGTGATTAAAACCAACGAATACCTAGTCCCTTATTAACTATCCTATCTATATATTTTATAATGCGGTCCAATACAATAAACAAATAGGTAATAATCAGACAAAATAATAAGTATAAAACAGAATATTTATTATAATAATTATGTTACAATTCTGACATATTAAAAAATTGTATAAAATTTACTTGTTTTGCAAACACTGTTAGAGCTGTACCAGCAGCTTCCTTTTAAGTTGGCTTATCAATCGTAAATACTCAGCTTTTTACACATCATTATTAGTAGAGGAGAAAATAAAAAATAGACTGGAAATGAAGGAAGGAGAAGAAGGGATTTGAATCTTAAGACAGTAATAATAGTGTTATATAAAAGTTACCATGCGAAACGGATTGAATTTGATAAATCTTCGTGAGAATAACCGTGCCTGATATCTGAGGTCATACAGGCGCAGTGAATTTTGCTTTATAATGCGATTTTTATTAATTTCAATTTGTTCGAGGACAAATCCAAAGCGTCTTAAAACAGTAAATAAAAATGCAGTGTAGGTAAGTTACATACCTAATAAAATAAATTATTTGAAAATTTTCAAATTAAACATAATTAAATAAAATTAAAAATTGGTCTATCAATCTTCAAAATAAGCAAATTTTTATTATTACTAGAATTTAACTCTGATATGACAATGGGGTGCGTTATTTTTTATGTTATTAATGTTAAATTTTGAAAAGTTTTATTTGTAATCAGTTGAATTGTCGATGAACGTTGCTATCTTATAAAATGCAATTTTGACTAGTCTGGTATTTTTGAAAAGAACGATCTATCAATCAAAATAAGTAAGTACCGTAGTTTAATATTAAGATTCTACAGCTCGTTCCTAAAAACTACAAAAAAGTGGCTTCCTACAAATACACAGGTTTCTTTATTTCGAAGATTGACCTACGAATAGTCATAGTATTTTTACAGAAATTAAATTAGATTTACATTACATCCCATCCCTACATAAACGGTACATTATCTCTAGTTAACGATTAGAAGAACATCTATGCGACGGCAATAGCGCAGCGGGCGAGAGTCCGCCTGCGACGCAAGAGGTTGCGGGTTCGATTCTCGCCTCGGAACAAATTTGTTCCGTTGGTCTGGGTGTTTATGAATAATAAGAAATATCTATCTATGGAAGTAAAAATTCTATTAAATAAGCGAAAAATCTATCTATGGAAGTATTAAATATTATATCAGTCATCTAGTACCCATAACACAAGCTTTAAGTAGCTTTCTTTGGGGCTAGATGGCGCTGTGTGGATTGTCCAGCATTATTTCTTTTTCTGTTTTTTGTTTAGTAAACGAAAATGTTGAGCGTCTTTCGTTCTAAAGTAGAGATTGTAGAACACAGATGCAGCCAGGAGAATAATTCCAGAGATGATCGCTATGTACTCGGCGCGGTTTCTGTAAAAAAAAACAATGTTAACAATGGTGCTAATTCTGTTGTTTAATTTTAGCTTAACTTGTTTTCCTACTGTAAACCTTAATTTGACAGCATTGAAAATATTGCCATCCCTTTCTAAAAGACCGAAACAAAATATGAAACAACTAATATGGCTATAATTTTAGAGCTGTCAGATTTGGTTAGTTTAGGATAATGCAACAACAGAATCCAAACCAATGACTAAGTAAGTATTAGAGTGTAGATCACTTCGTGAAGGGCTCGTCCAGGGAAGTACCTACCTCGTTTTCTGCCGCCAAGGAGCGTTGCTGTGTTTTGGTTCGTAGGGTGTGGTTGTCTGTGAAATTACTGGCACATGAGGCTTGACGTCTGTATGCCTCAATGACGTAGGGTGGTGCATCATGTGTGACTTACGAGACAATGCTTTGCTATAGGCGATGGTTACCATCAGGCGGTCCAGAAAGTAAAGCTCGACCGCCGTAAAGTGGACCTTCCTGATGTTAACTATGCATGACGCAGGGGGCGGGGGGCGCTCGACCAATGAGCACAGCTCGCGATGTCGTGTGTACGCGCGTGTGCCGGTTGTGTGCGCAATGCCGTGTGTACCCGAGCGCACCCACCGCCCGCGTCCCGCATGCCGTCGGGAGGGTCGCGTTTACGGCGGTCGAACTATTATGTAATCCTACTAATATTATAAACGCGAAAGTTTGTAAGTATGGATGGATGGATGTTTGTTACTCTATAACTCCAGAACAGCTGAACGGATCTTGGTGAAAATTGGCACAGAGATATATTATAGTCTGGAATAACACATAGGCTACTTTTATCCCGTGGGAATACCGGGATTTAAAACTACGCGGGTGAAACCGCGGGGCGCAACTAGTAGTATAAAAAAGTATTATTACCGTATGGGCTACGGACTAGACGAAAGTTTATTAGTCATTTCACAAGCTTATTCGTGTTCGAGCATTCGTCTGGTTTTTCTAATACAACAATGTGTAGTGATTCTATTTTTCTATATTTGCCTATTTTGTGCGAGCAACCCGATGCACGAGAGCCACCAATGTTTATTCACCCTGCTCGTAGCACTCGCTACGCCACGTAGCCCGTAACTCGTAGATAGGCTACGTTATCCCGGGTACAGTATTGAGAGAGAAATCATGTATCTCACTCTATCGCGTTGCCAAACATCTTATTCGTAAAGTTTTCTGGTTCCCTACATTATTTAATTACATATTAACCCCGAGATGAGACGTCAAGGCTAGGTATGTTCGTAACGGACTCTAATCGGATCTAATAACGTACAATGATTATAATTATGTATATTATTAATATGCATGATTGATAAAAATAATCCTAGTTTTTTGAAACTCCTTGTAAACTCCCTACACTTATTCGTAGAGCCATAATCCTTACCTTTATTCTATCGAACGAATTACAGACCTTTTGAAGTCAAGGTCGAAACATACATAAAGAAATAGTATATGATACACTTCGGCTAAGCAACTGAGAGCTAAAACATGCAATAATAAAAGCGTTTTACGAGCATAATCATCATGTGACGTGTTCCGACATCTACCGATAAAAGGGTTAATAGTTATTTGTTATACAAGAGTGCAAAGTTGCTTTTTAACCGCGTGTTCAATTTTGATGACCGAGCAAGCGAAGGATTCTAAAATTTAATCACGAGCGCAGCGAGTGATTCAAAATTAGAATCCTGAGCGTTAGCGAGGGAATCAAAAGAGCACGAGGTGAAAAATCTTTGCACTCGAGTGCAACACGTAACTTTTCATTCCACCTCAGCGAGGAAATGACTAAATGCAAAAAATGTTACAATCACATGTTGGCGTCAAACAAACTTCCTCGACGCTAGAATCACTCATTTTAGTTTTTTCACTTGTTTTCAAGTTTCTTGTTTTTAATATAAGGTTTAACAATGACGTGAAAAAATGTCGCGTAAAGAACCGCGTACAAAGCAAATTGAAAAAAGAACACCAAGAAGGTTCCGAGTCTGAGTTTTTAACAAATTAAAAAAAAGTTGTATGATATATTCGGCACCATAGAGGTAGCAGTAAATAGGTTTAATGTTTTTTTTAATTCACAAACTTAGTGCACACGATGTTCTAAATTCAATTTACTTTATCCTCTAGAGAATAAAAACGGCTTTTGCACTCAGATATTGAAGAGCAAAAATACTCTTTCCGAGATGGTGGGATGAAAAACTTATTTGTTTACGCCAAAACAAAGAGGGCGCTTTTTGACTTAGTTTTAGTCCCATTTGACCTACTAGTAGCACCCTGCGGTTTCACCCGCGGTGTTTTAAATCCTGGTATTCCCACGGGATAAATAGTAGCCTATGTGTTATTCCAGACTATAATATATCTCTGTGCCAATTTTCAATCAATCAGAATCACACTTATCTATTAAAAAAACCGCATCAAAATCCGTTGCGTACTTTTAAATATTTAAGCATACAAAGGGACATGGGGACACAGGGACAGAGAAAGCGACTTTGTTTTATACTATGTAGTGATGTCGTCATGGTACAATTCGGAACATCACATCTTTGTGATGTTCCGAATTGTAATAGTAGGGGAGCCCAAGAGGGGATTTCGGGAGTTACTAAAGTGCGTCAGATTAGTATACAGGGGGATACCTTGTACCCAGTTAAGTGTCTCCAGTAAATAAGAGCACCATATTTATGGCTGCCGGTTAGGAATTATAATGTCCCAGAAATAACGTCGAGGGTTCAAATCCCGCTCGGAGAATAACTTTTGGGACATTATAAAAACTTTGTGATTTTCTTAAGTGTGTCACTATAAGAATAATAAAAAATTTGGAACATGGTACTGGCCTCCCGCGATACAGGCTTGTCCTAGTGCGGGGACCAATGGCAAAATTATTAATGTTTAAACACTTTAGTAAAATAAATGAATTTGAATTTGGTAAAAAATTAGTAAAAAAATTACTTATAAAAAAATACAATTTTTTATACAACTAGCTTATGAAACAAACAATAAGTCAGAAATGATGGGTACTCCACGCCCTTAACGGATCTACCACGATTTTTCCTGTAACCCTGTATATGGTACTCGTAACTATCACCCTTAACAAAACTGCCTATTCGAAAAATTCAATAATTGGAACGCCTTGAATATTAACGTCTGCAATCACTATTAAAGTACGAGCGAAGCCGTGAGCGGCAGCTATGCAGCTTTATGGATAAAATAGCATCGCTTACTCAAACGGAGTGCCACAGATAGTGTACCACAAGGCTCCATCAGAAGGCTTATGTTTGACGCAGTGGAAGTCGAAGTAATCTTCATTGTAGTCATCGGGGCAAAAATATCTACGCTTGTACAATGTCTGAAACAAATAAATGTGTAAGAATTACGTCCATGACCCCACTTAAATCATAAATGTTTGGATGTTTGTTACTCAATCACGCCAGAACGCTGAACAGCCCGATTACGCTAATGTCTGGCTATCTAGATGGCTTTCAGTTTGACATTTGATTCCCATAGTGTAATAGCACTTATTCGTATATAGGATGGATGCACAGACTAGTAGGGATAGCCAGACATTAGCGTAAGCGGGCCGCCGCGCCGTTCTGCCCCATCGCGGCATCGTTAGCTTCATTGTCGCTTATTATCAAGTGTTGTCAAGTTTAAATACCTGTCCGAACGGATTGACCAGTGTGGAGTTTTCATCGCACGGGCCTACTGGCTCATGCAGTCCTGTAGACACCTCGTCCTCGGGGTTGTACCACACCACAAACACCCAATAAACTATGAAGTGGATTGCCAGCTGGAGAATCAGGATGTAGTCAATAGATACAAGCCTGAAATTATGAACGTTACATTAATGGCGTACTTACATATATCAGTGGATTTTTGGGTACCATTTCATGAATGTTAATCTCTACAGTTTTGATTCCGGGATCACAACTGTAGAGATAAAAATAATTAGGGATTCTGTAGTAAGGATCCCTAATTATTTTGAAAATAAAATATAGCCTATGTTACCCGGAGATAGTGTGGTTCTCAAAAGTGAAAGAACTTTTCAAATCGGTCCAGCAGTTTCGGAGCAATACAAACAAACGAACAAAAAAGATTATATTGCACCATAACTTTTTCCATACAGCGATTCGGGACTTCCCCCCATAACAATAGTTGAAGTACATAAAAAAACCTTTCTAATGATATATTGCATGTTATTATTGGTCCCTAGGCCAAATTGCCCGTTCTCCTTTGTATTCAAATAGGCAATAAAATTATGTTCGTATAGAAGAAATAATAATAATATTCCTTGCCATTCCATAGCTATGCCGTATGCATCACGTTGCTACGCCGTAGGCATCGTAGACATTCGTAGTTTTACCGTAGGCATTATCTAGCAATGCCGTAGGCATCCCCTTGCTACGCCGTAGTCATCCCGTAGCTTTCCGTAGCCAGTCCCAATATAGATAACGGATAACGTTCTCGAATGGCGACTACTAATCGAAATCGAAAGATAAGAACACCCCAAAACTTGGGTCCCACTGTGCGAAAAATCGCGGACGCACGCAGACCAGCTCGCACGACGCACTGTGGGACCAGCCTGTCCGTGATAGCACAGACACGTCTGTGGCGGTGCGCCGGTATCCATCGCGAGTCGGTAGCTTCAAAGGTGCGGTGCGTCTATCTCTATATATTATCTCTTTCACTTTGCATTTTGAAATGAAGCTTGAAAAGATCTACATAGACCGACACGCACCGTTGGAACGGCCCTGCCTGCGGTGCGTCGCCGTCCGTGCTCGTCGGCTGTGCGTGGCTGATTTGTAGAATAGCGCACCGTGGGACCCCAGCTCAATACAACACCACAATATTTTTCTTCACCGTTTGAGGGTACTGGCTCTGTGCACACCGATGAAACCCACGACCTTAGGATCGGAAGCATACTTCCGATCCTAATAATCCTATTAATTCCGACTTATAATAATAGGGCTCCTTCGCGGCAGTAACCAAGCCATTCCGCAGATATCACCCATGCAGTAAACAGCGCCCACACGGCAGAAATCAAGCAAAAATTGTCAGTAAACCAGCTCATCTGTAGGGGTGACCTCTGCAGAGTGGCTATTGTTTACCGAAGTGTAGGACCCCTTTAGACCGCTACCAAGACAAGACAACCAGTGTTCTCCTCGATACCTCGATAAGACCACGACCGACTCACAAAAATCGAATGACACAACACTTCATCATCATCATTATTTCAGCCAGGTGTCACCCACTGCTGGCCTCCTTCATTATCTGCCAGCCTCTTCTGTCCTGAGCGTCTTGTACAGGTATTTCCTGCGACCTTAACCATGTCGTCGACCCATCTCGCTTTCGGTCGGCCCAGATTTTTTTACACAACACTTACAAATAATAAAAGTAAAATTTAAGATAAGTAGGTCGTGGTTGCTACGTTCAGTTACTTGAAACTCGCAGGGCGACTTCGTCGTCAACGGCCTGCTACCGATGTGTGATAAAATAAGATAGTGATAATTAATTCTTCTTATCTTTCTCGGTATTTGCACAGCTGTTTCGTTTGATTGTATATATCCGAGGAATGAGTTTTGGATTATAGAAAACTACAGCATGGAGCCTTTTGGTTTTACTATTTCTAATTTCAGTCAGTCGGAAACGTAATAGTATTAAAATGTTTTTTGCTTTCTACTAAACTTGGTGGCTTTGAACTGGCACCTTTTTTGCCCAGTGGAAATTCTTTATGGATACCAACTAGCCGACAGGTCTAGAGGTTTTTTTTATTCAACTCGCTGATGGTCAAGCAGATGGCCCACCTGATGTTAAGTGGTAACCATCACCTATAAACAAAACATTGCCCCGTAGGTCACGCACAATAAAAACGTGCCCTACGATGCACTGCCCTGCGTCCATCAACTTGAGGCATAAAGATGTTAAGCCTCATGTGCTTGTAATTACACCGGCGGCCACACTCTTCAAACCGAAACAGCGTTGCTGCTTGGGTTATGTCGGACTCTTGATACCGACTGAAGCCCCTGGGGTGTTCCTCTGCGGTGCTTCGGACGAGGTTACGGGTTCGGTTTGCACCGCAACCACGCCATTGGGAACCGGCACCTAGACTCACCTAGCTATAAGTGATCCAAAGTGATCCAAAGTGATCCTTATAAATAGAGCAAACACATGATTGTTAAGTTTTAGGTACACAAACTTTGACTATAAACTTACTCTCTGTCATTATAGACACGATGGTCATACGCGCTCATAAATCCGCGAATGATGAGGACAGTGAAGACGATAATAAGCAGGAACAAGGCAACATTGGTGGATATCTTTAGCATGTCGTGGAGTGGGTGGTAAATGACAACAAACAGAAGTACTCCTCCAGGCATGCCTAGCACAGTGGCCAAAAAGAGAGACGTCCATTCCACCCACTTTCTGTAACAATATGAAGAACAGCCTTTTAAAAATATATTTGACTCGCAACATTAACACTGAAAGTTAATAAGTCGATGTTTGGATATTTGGGCTCAATCACGGCTCACTGCTTCAACGCAGAAAGCCGCTAGTAGGTATTCAATATTTGGAAAGATTTAATCACTATTTTTTTATTGTTTTATATTAATCAAGAACAAAGTGTCTTCACCTTAAATAGAGACAATAAGAAAAGTGGCAGTGGACACATTCTTAGTTGTAAGCTTACTTTATAAAACTAGGTCAGTGTTATATTACTTATTAGCCGTATTTATGGCTAGATTGTAATTTTATTAGGTATGTTATAAGTAGGTAATTATAACGTACACAATTTAAAAAAAAAAAAAATTGTTTTATATTGTCCCATAAGTTGTTATCCGAGTGGGATTAAAACCCACGACCTTCCTCTTAATACGGAGCCGCGTCTAACCTAACCACCTGCGCTATTGGACTCTAATAACTCGGAGACATCTTCATCTTCTTGATTTCCCTTCCTTATAGCGGTATAATAGAGTATTCTTGTCACTGTCACTTTCATGCCAACGAAAAGAGACATCAATAGACTTATCGGTTTGATAAGCTTATTGGCGCGCTCAAAGACAATTATGAGTAACTAGTTGCGCCCCGCGGTTTCACCCGCGTAGATTTAAATCCCGGTATTCCCACGGGATAAAAAGTAGCCTATGTGTTATTCCAGACTATTATAATTAATCTCTCTGCCAAGTCTCATCAACAAACATCCATCCATCCATCCATACTTACAAACTTTCGCATATATTATTTATTTATTTATTTTATTTATAGACGAGCAGCTTTCGCTGATATGTCTACGTCACAGTGTTGAAATTATTGATAATTGAATTTTAATTGTTGAAATTATTAAAAATTGTAATTAGTAGGATTACTTAAAAAACTTATAAAAAAGTAAAGTCCTTACCCCGCAGACGTCCACCGGAAATTCTGCATATTAGGGGCGAGCCAGTTCCTAGTAACGCAGAAGATGTAGAAGAAGCTGGCAGCGAAGGTTGCGTGGAAGTAGTACGAGTTCCACGGCACCCAATAGTGGCGCTCGAAGATGTTGGGATCGGTGTCGTGCCACGTCCAGTGGACAAACTTCACTGCGACCATGTCGTATGGGAGGTCTATGAGGACTACCACCAGGCCTACTAGGCACGCTTCCGCGTAAGCTGGCAGCTTCAGTCTTGATACAGCATACGCGGCGTGGTACATGAAGGCGGGATCTGAGGAAACGG
Source organism: Plemyria rubiginata (assembly GCA_963576535.1). Taxonomy (NCBI): domain Eukaryota; kingdom Metazoa; phylum Arthropoda; class Insecta; order Lepidoptera; family Geometridae; genus Plemyria; species Plemyria rubiginata. Next base: position 3,762,020 of record OY754905.1, read on the forward strand.
TTCTATTTCACACAACAGCAGGCTGAACACGAATTAATTTTGACATTTGAATCAGAATCATTTATTGACAAACTAGCGACCCGCCCGCGCGCCTATTTCGCACGGGTTAGTAGCGAGATGCCATGCATGTATTATACATATTTATAAACGTGCCTCTTGAATCATTCTATCTATTAAAAAAATCGCATCAAAATCCGTTGCGTACTTTTAAAGATTTAAGCATACAAAGGGACATAGGGAAATAGGAACAGAGAAAGCGACTTTGTTTTATACTATGTACATATATGGAAAACACTAGTTGCGCCCCGCGGTTTCGCCCGCGCAGATTTACATCTCGATTGACCCACGGGATGAAAAGATGCCTATGTGCTATTCCAGACTATAATATATCTCTCTGCCAAGTTTCATCCAGATCCGTTCAGCCGTTCCGGCGTGAAAGAGTAACAAACATCCATCCATACTCACAAACTTTATAATATAATATGTATGCGTTTATAATATTAAGTAGTAGGAGTAACAATATATTGTTATGCATAATAAAACTTTGGCTTGTGTGGCATTATTTAACAATAACTACGTCAAATTCGTTCGTTCCTAAAGTAGGCCTCAGCCTAGCCTCAGTACGTAAATAGGCTGCGACAACTTGACTGAGCCCATATTATTAGGCTTCGTGCTAGGAGGCTAGACTTTCGCAAATTCCTTTTTTTCGTTTATAAAACTGTCTGTTGATACAAGCGGATGGCCCACCTGATGTAAGTGGTAACCATTACCTATACCAAACTTTATATGATATGAGCCCAGTAACAGGCGACTTCAATACCTCGTCCCGTTGCCTGGTTTAGGTCCTCGCGTGTTATTACTACATAGTATAAAACAAAGTCGCTTTCTCTGTCCCTATATCCCCATGTCCCTATGTCCCTATGTATGCTTAAATCTTTAAAACTACGCAACGGATTTTGATGCGGTTTTTTTAACAGAAAGAGGGATTCAAGAGGAAGGTTTATATGTATAATACATGCATGATATGCACACCCGTGCGAAGCAGGGGCGCGCGGGCGGTCGCTAGTTATATTATAAAGCCAAATTTTTGTTAACCATCTATATTTGTTATTTATTTTATTTATACAACTAGCTGATGGAACAAGCAGATGGTCCACCTGATGTTAAGTGGTAACCATCACCTATAAACAAAACATTGCCACGTAGGTCACACACAATAGGAACGTGCCCTACGATGCACTGCCCTGCGTCCATCAACTTGAGGCATACAGATGTTAAGCCTCATGTGCCTGTAATTACACCGGCGACCACACTCTTCAAACCGAAACACAGCGTTGCTGCTTGGCGGCAGAAAAAGGCGTGGTGGTAGTACTTCCCCGGACGAGCCCTTCACAAAGAGCTCTACTACTCTTAAAAAATCATAACTCATAAATTGAGATTCTAAATATGTAATTAACTCACACACAAGTATGATGTGAAGGGGCATCCTGCCCCCAAGGAACATCACAGGAGTTTGCGAATGCCAGAAGTTGTCATACTCTGGCAACACGAAATGCCAGAAATTGTCCGCGTAGATCCCATGTAGCACCGTGCCTAGCCAGAAGTATGGCCATCGCCCGCCGGTTTTGCGAGCTGTGGAGGGTAAGTACTTGTTAGCAGGACTCCAAGTCTGGTAGAATTCGCGAACAACGTGAATCTAGGTGTCACGTTGTTTTAAGACGTCGACGACGACGAAAAGAGACGTTTCAATAAGATCACAACGATCAATCACCCTGGTGATTTTATTGAAAAAAATATCTTTTTTTACTTTGTGTTTTTCGTTTTCCTAGGCGTTTTAGGATGAACTCTATACTACTATACTACTGGATGTCTAACTATGTGAAAAAAATGTGGTCCAGCCATCCTGACTTTAGAATTTTTTTTTTTTATACAACTAGCGGATGGAACAAGCAGATGGCCCACCTGATGTTAAGTGGTAACCATCACCTATAAACAAAACATTGCCCCGTAGGTCACGCACAATAGGAACGTGCCCTACGATGCACTGCCCTGCGTCCATCAACTTGAGGCATACAGATGTTAAGCCTCATGTGCCTGTAATTACACCGGCGACCACACTCTTCAAACTGGCCACTTTCTTTTCATGTTTTTTCACTAATCATTGAGGTACTAAATAGGTAATTATTCTAATTGAGGAAGTAAATAGTACCCACAAAGTACTAAATATTGATATTTACCAAACATAAAGTATCGAATATGGTCCAGTGGTTCTGACGCTTACAAAATCGCGGTCATTCTGCAAGTCAATATAAATTTATCTACGATTAACTATTACCTACCTACACTAGCATAAGGTGTGCCATTATTGAGCAAAGGCCTACGCTCATTTACCAATTTATAAGAATTTTTGCACCTGGGTTAAGAGTTGGGGATAGGAGGGTTGCCAGTAGTGGTAGATGGCATGTCCTTCTTTTGAGTCATTTTGTCTAGGAGATGAAAAATGATTACATCCATTTTCTTCACATTTAAAAAAAACCCTAACGTAATGGATCCATTCCTTTAGTGTTTTTGTGGAAGAATTTTTTTTCATCACTACATAGTATAAAACAAAGTCGCTTTCTCTGTTCCTATATCCCCATGTCCCTATGTATGCTTAAATCTTTAAAACTACGCAACGGATTTTGATGCGGTTTTTTTTCATAGATAGAGTTATTCAAGAGGAAGGTTTATATGTATAATACATGCATGATATGTGCACCCGTGCGAAGCAGGGGCGCGCGGGCGGATCGCTAGTTTCCTATAAAAAAGGACTCAAGGGAAGGACGTGCCACCTACCCCCACTTCCATCCCCCTACCCTCAATCCGGGTACAAGGATTGCTATAGCCAACCCTAAGATACTAACCATGTATATAAGTGACAAGTCCAGCCAAAAGATACACTCCCTGGGATATGAGATATGTAGGCTGCAGCTTCCATAGCTCCTGGACGTTGTTGGTGCTGACCAGCCATTCTGCCCACTGCTGGTAATAAACAATTTATTATTGGTTATGTAGTAATTGTCATAAATCCTATCTTCTAACTACCTATATCGTTTTCAATTATTATTCTTTTGTCTACATGCATATGCATACTACGATTAGGTAGGTATAGTATAGAATGTATTCTCTTACGCGATCTCGGACGAAATTCGTTCATGTCTGTGATATATACGTACCTATGTAGGTAGGTATGTACATACTTAGGTACATCTAAATTTCTTTTGTCACTAGATATCGCTGTTAAGTAACTACTTAACTAATTAGTTTTAAGTTTGTGTTTAATATGGTAGGTAAGGTAGGTAGGTATACGTATATCCTTATGTTGTGAGCAATAAAACATGTTCTACCTACTATTTAATGAATGATATAAAAATGCATAAAAGTGTATGCAGCTTTTACTATAGTACTAGCATGGAATTTATTTATTTATTTAATTAAAACGGCGTCAGCCAATTACTCTAATTAATACAGAGATTCAAATTAAAATTAAGATTAAAAATATAAACTAAGATAAAAATGAAGATTTAGGTAGGTACAAAGATAGGGGATGAAAGTTTGTATAAATCTTCTATCTATCTTCTATCTAAATCTAAATATAAATCTTATCTAAATCTAATCTAAATATATATAACTCAAAGCTGACTGACTGACTGACTGGCAACCACACTCATCAAACTGAAACACAGCGATGCTGCTTGGCGGCAGGAAGGTGCCATCTCGCGGATTCAAGCGAGTTTGAGACCCGCAAAATGACGAACGGCCCATTTTTTAACGATAGTTACCTATTTATGAGCATAGAGTCATGAAAACAAAGGACAAAGGTGTACCTATTTCTAACCACGTTTTAGAGCTCGTGAAGAGGCAAGACAGAGCCCCGAGTTTTTTTTTTCAGAATTTTATATCCACGCTGTCATTGTGAGCTTTTACGATAGATACCTACAACTCGTAGATGTAAATCAACCGGTTTAAAACTTTTTTTTATACAACTCGCTGATGGAACAAGCAGATGGCCTACCTGATGTTAAGTGGTAACCATCACCTATAAACAAAACATTGCCCCGTAGGTCACGCACAATAAAAACGTCCCTACGATGCACTGCCCTGCGTCCATCAACTTGAGGCATAAAGATGTTAAGCCTCATGTGCCTGTAATTACACCGGCGACCACACTCTTCAAACCGAAACACAGCGTTGCTGCTTGGCGGCAGAAAAAGGCGTGGTGGTAGTACTTCCCCGGACGAGCCCTTCACAAAGAGCTCTACTACTCTTAAAAACGTAACGTTACGTTTTAATGAACCAAAATATTGCAGTTTTAAATCGTTTTATACGGTTGAAAACTGCTACCAAAATAAAGGAACTTTGGCCACCTGACGTCATGCATACGTCGTTTTAATTAGTTGGAGAATCAGTAGAAAGTACCTACTTACCTACCTACATTACCTATTGGTACATATACATACTTACACGAAAATATCTACACCCTATCGGAAGAGCCAACTAGAACTCCGTTAAGTAGGTACCTTATCAATATCAGTAGGTGGGTAGGTATATTACACGTTCTAAAAATCTTTATACAGATTATACCTAGATTATACCTATTTTTAACCTCTAAATGTTCCAATCTTACTTTACTGCATTAATTTTTGGTTAGTTAACAAATTTTAAAGAATTTTCCACCTCGTTGCCTTTGAAGGCCGATTTTAGCCAAAGTAGCTATAGTTGCATTAATAAAATTTAAAAAGTCTTTTACTTTTCTTTTTACAATTTTTTAAACTTTTTCAGGTCGAAGATTCTCTTTTCAGAAAATAAAACATAACTTGAAAACTATGAAAATTCGCGGAACATACTTTGGGTTCAATCGAGAGGTATGGAGGTCCCCCATCGACCTGCTTCCGTTGGTCCACTCCTAATGTTACACCGTGTATAACTAAACGAACCACACGTGCGGACAGAAAGAAAAGAAGTTAAAATTGACAGCTAGCATTATGCACTCTTTTCAGAGGAAACAGTTGGCAGGTAACAGTCGTGAGTTATACAGGTTATCTATATCTAATTAAAGTATTTTAGATGGGTTCTATTATACCTAACCAAAGCGATAAAATAAATTAAACACCCGTATTTAATTTATTTTAACGTTTTGGGTAATACATTCAAGTTTGCTCACCGATTCAGCGGTAAATGACATCGTGATTGTCGTGCGGCTACCTGTAGGACAGGACGTTTTGTGAATTTCGTAGGTCTTTCTCTCCACACCACCGCGCCACCGCAGCAACCAACGCCTCTCCTCTATGTCGTTCGTATTGATACCGTCTCGGCGTCGTTTTGAGATAAAAATGTAGGTATTTAAGGTAGGCCCAGGCACTGATTATTGGTTCGCTCGCAGATTTGTTACAGTAAGTGTTGCCACATACATACCTACCTAGCTCCCATATAAAGTGACTAATGGGTGAATCAACTTTTAAGACACTCCTTTGACAACATTATGAACAACTAACAATAAAAAATAAATCATCGAAATATTATGAAAATGGGTGAATTTCAACAAGAGATTTTTATGTGTCATTTCGGTGGATTTTTTTTTATTTCAATGCTATCTACATATTTTTAGTGACAAATAAAACTTTAGCCTATTTTATAACATTGTGCGTGAGTGGACGTCAAATATCATCAAAACTTACATTAATATTTAAGGATGAATTTTTAAGAGTCCACTGAAATGAAAAGTGTCGACCGAAATGATAAAAATTACCACCGCAATGATAATACTGTGCACCGGAATGAAATAAATCCACCGAAATGATACAGCTAAGAACAACCGTGCCGGGCAGGCAGGGTTCCGTACTTTGTTAGTTTTGATTTCCACAAATTTTAGATAAACACTGAGACAGGACAGTACACAGGCAATTCCTCATCACATATATCTCATGTTATATCTTTTAGAAATGTTGTTTTACTCATAATAAATGATAAAAACATGAGGGTAAGTGACTTATAGTGAAGGTAAACCCTCGAATAATTATTTTGTTGACATTTAGTAGGTACAATAATCTACTCTGTGGTGACTCACACACTCATCACATTATCGTTGAGCCGAACAAATGTGTATCTAAAGTATATACATGTACAACATATACGTCTATGTAGTTAACATAGACGTATATATTACTAACGGCTACCCACGGCTTCGCTCGCAAGGTACATTAATAAAAATTACCATCCTCATTAGCCTATTACTATCGTCAGGGTTTAAACTATATCAATACCAAATTTCATCCAAATCGGTTTAGCCGTTTAGTCGTGAAAAGGTAACAAACAGAGATACAGAGAGACAGAGTTACTTTCGAATTTATAATATTTAGTATGGATAAAAATTGCCATCCTCACAATCCTCATTAGCCTATTACCATCGTCAGGGTTCAAACTATACCTATACAAAATTTCATCCAAATCGATGAATAAAAATTACCATCCTCACCATCTTCACCATCCTCATTAGCCTATTATCATCGTCAGGGTTCAAACTATCTTCATACCAAATTTCATCCAAATCGGTTCAGCCGTTTAGTCGTGAAAAGGTAACAAACAGAGGTACAGACAGACAGAGGGACAGAGAGACAGAGTTACTTTCGAATTTTTATTATTAGTATTGGATATATCTTTAACACAAATATTACACAGCAAATACTTCCGAATAATCTTATCTACACTCTAGGTAAAAGTAAATTACATAAAACTATGACTTTGTATTTGACACAAGGATCTCTAAAATTTTATCATATAACAGCCACTGAAATGAAACTATTTTTGTCCTCATATCACTGAAATGATAAACTTACTTTTTTGGCGGGAAACCGCAAGACCTTGGGACCGATGTGTTCGCGCCGAGAGCTTGAGCCGGACTGACCCAAAGTGAGGAAAAATGAGGGGGCGTAACAAGGCAATGTTGACGTGGCTATTCTACTAAAACTTACTGTCCTCTGAAATGATAACTTTTTTCGAGACAAAAGTTAACTGCCTGTCAAATCCATGAGAAAGAAGAGAAATAAACAAAAATAGTTTTATTTGAGCGAATGTATTATAACTTAATGATTACAAAATCAATTTAAACCCATATTACGAATGTATTTGCAGGGGAAGATATTTTATGAGCGGAATTGGGTTCGGGACAGGCCACTGTGATGATAAAATAACACTTTGTAATTTTTTTTTTCGTATATTAATGGGTAGAAATCAATGTTTTTTTTTGTCAAGGTAGAGAAGTACTTACGCTGTTGAGAAAAAATATATAAAATTAAAAATCAGCACATTGCAGTACCGTTCTCAGGTTTGCCGTGTATTTTTTTTGCTTCGGCAATTCACCCAAATATACTGTAAAATATATCTATTTTTAGGTTTTGCAGTGGGGCACGACATCTAAGCTAATATTAACGAGTTTTTTTAGAAAAAGTGACGAGGGTGCCTCATAAATATCCATTGCAACGCTGTAGAGCGACAATAAACCTACGCGCACCAGCTGAGAACTTAATTTAGGCTGGGGGGGCGGTAAAGCTAGGTAGAGATTTTTTGATCATACCAACTAAATATTAGACAATAATCGCCTTAGATGACACCAAGGTAGGCGTCATCTCTTGATAACGGTCATGAATTTTTATCGGTAACTCTGTAGAACCGATGTTTTGATCAAAGTTTGGGACAAAAGTTTGGATGCACGAAAAATATAAAATATTTGTCAAACTTTTATAAATGTTAACTTTAAACGTAAGTTTATCTTTTTCTGAATCATAATATTGGGTAAAAAGGGTGTGCATTCATACCTTTTTTTTAAGATACGTCCTAAATTGTATCGTCATCTAGGCCTGGGGACACATGTTTTTTGTATGGATAGTGCTTATGTTCTGCTGAGTTACCATAATAAAGTCAAAAATTTTCCTATTAACTATAAAATACTATGAAACTAGCATGTTAGGAAAGGATCTAAGTTTACGTTAACATCAAAACAAACATATTTTATAAGGAAATTAGGATTTTTATGCTCTTTGCATGACAGGGACACAAAAGGAGTGCCTTAAAAGTTGATTCACCCTAATATGTAAACAATACGTGATAGAGTGGAAAGTAATAAATTATTACATTAGGCTGGCCACTTAGAATTCGATTCTTTATATATAATACAAAATGACATTAAGTTGTTCTGGAACCAACCACCAACGCGACAACCAGAAAATAATACAAAATCCAAATGGAAAATAGATTTGCTTCGCTTGGATTGGACAATATTATGTTACACTAGTTATTGCGCCCCGCGGTTTCAACCGCGCAGATTTAAATCCCGGTATTCCCACGGGATAAAAAGTAGCCTATGTGTTATTCCAGACAATAATATATTTCACTGCCAAGTTTCATCCAGATCCGTTCAGCCGTTCCGGCGTGAAAGAGTAACAAACCATCCATCCATCCATCCATACTTACAAACTTACACGTTTATAATATAAGTAGGATTTTTCTAGTGTTACCTATTTACTAAGTGCCCGACTGCCTGCAAACGGCGACCGGGTTATTTATCTATCCCAATTTTGAAAAATCGCAAACAACCGTTTTGCGCCAAGAGTTTATAATTATAATAACGCTACGCGTTTTGCGTGCAATCCCATTGCACGCAGTTTGGTAAAAATTTAATTTTATCGATGCAAGTTTTCCTTCTCAAAAGTTTGCTTAAACATATACTAGCTAAAAATTATATCGTGATTTGATCGAAAATGTTTCGAATGTTTTGAAGAAAACCGAAACCAGTTTCTTCGAAACAAATGATGTGACTTGACCTTAGAGCATTTAGAACTGGAGATGTTAACGCAAGGCGTACCCCTCTGCCGGCCATAAGACGCGACTTGGCCATGCACGTTATATAAAACTACTTCACTCATCACCGCGCGGTCATTAGTTGTCGTTTCGTGTCGCGAAGTAGTGCTCAGTAAAAATGGTGAATTGTGCGGTATTTCGGTGTAAAAGGAGATCAGAGACATCAAACTTTAGGGAACACGGTATTTCCTATCACAAGTAATTGATATTTTAGTCAATTGTTTTTGTAATTACGTTTAATTTATATTTAATGGAATACCAGTTACGACAGTTTTAATACGACGCCAACGTCTTGGTAGGAGGTGTCGGTGAATTTATATTCCTTGGTAGAAGGCGTAGTGTGGGGACTAGTTGAGCGAAATCGATTGAATGAATGATGGAATGAACGTAAAATTAGAATAAAATGCGATGTTTTTTGTACCCATATTTAACCGATTTAAAAAAAGGAGGTTCAGTATTGGACTCTACAAAAACTGTCTCTGTCATTCTGCCTTCAATACGTCGCTTTATGGAGCTCCCTTAAAATTTTAGTTGTGCTGTGTCGTTGGTTTATTGCTATTTGCTTTGTACTTTTTGAACACAGAATCGTATAAACGTGATTTTTGTATAGCTGTAGCATGTTAGCTGGAGAGGGATATGGGCTACTTTTTTATCGTCGTCGTCGTCGTCTAATAGAATGCGTACACAAAATTTCATGACTGTGCTGTTGACCGTTGAAGAGTTCTCTCATTAGGAGTCATTCTTGAGTTCAGCAGCCTGTCATGGTGGAACTTATAACCGGCTATCGTTAGTAAAATGCGTTTACAAAATTTCGTGACTGTGCTGTTGACCGTTGAAGAGTACTCTCATTAGGAGTCATTCTTGAGTTCAGCAGCCTGTCATGGTGGATCATCTAAACGGCTATCGTAATAGAGTCCGTACACAACATTTCGTGACTGTGCTGTTGATCGTTGAAGAGCACCCTGATTTCATTCATATGAAATCATTCATTTTGTCGGTCTTTTTACAACCCATCACTACTTTTTTGTGTTAGTGTGTAACTAAACAAAAGTGTAACAACAGTAATTCTTTAATTGTGTGTATTGTTTTTGTGTTGGTGTACAGCTTTTACTTGCGTGTGCGTTTATAGGGACGCTTAATTTTTCTGCATTAGTATGCGTGATTATGTAAATGTGTTCTGTACCGTACTACCTCGCCCCCCGCGAAAACCGGCAGAAAGATTTTAGTACTAAAAGTAGCGCTTGGCATCTCCCGTTATAAATGCTCTAAGGACTTGACTATCGACTGACTTGACTAAAAATAAAAAATATAAAACGAAATCACTTGACAGTTGACATTGGCAAGACTGTCTCGAAATCGCTTGACAATGAAACTAGCATGAAACGGACACTGGCAGAATTGTGACAATAAGTCGCAGTAGCCAAAAAAAAAAGAAGAAGAAGACAGGCAGGAGCCAGCCATAAACAAAAAAAAAACAGGATAAATAAAATAAGTTAAAATACGACAAAAGGTGAAATTATTTGTTTGAAAAAGAAGAATTCTTTAAAAAGATGTCATCATTACTGCGATGCCTTAGTAAAATTCAACGGAATTTTGTGGTATCCTATAAAAATTCACCCAGTGCAGTCAGTCCTGCCTGCCTACTGAAAAGCACAGTCAGATGGAAAAGTATTACAGCCGACGCGTTCAAAGCACATAGAGTCCAGAAAAAGAAGGAGCCACTTGAGATCTTCAAATGGATATTATTGGTAAGGTTACTTTCTATTTTTATATATTTTCCCCTGAAGGTATCCATTATCTACTGTGATGTTCATAAAGCTCTTCCAGTTCTCTAGTGCACTGCAGGACTGAAGTTTCTACGTTTTGATGTAGCTTGCCTTGACAATTAGATTATGTATTGCCTAATTGGTTACAGAATGACACTACACTTAGAACCTATCAGACTCCTTGGTTTAATCTATTTTCCTTATTCTGCATTGTAGGCAATACCAGTGACTACCTTCGGGCTGGGCTGTTGGCAGATGTATCGCCTACAATGGAAAATAAACCTCATTGATATGATGCATTCCAAGAGTAATGCTCCTGCAATTGATATTCCTTCTGAGTAAGTACATTTTTGATAGTAGCTAAGTGTCTTATTATTATTGTTTAAAGTGGTCCTTGTGATATTAGTGAATAAAATATGGTTTTCATTATAAATCTTCAAGCTTATTTTGTTGCATAGAATAAGTACTGCCTGTTGAATGAATGTTTATCTGGCATGACTTAAAATAGGTCTAAAATCATCATTGCACTATGGTTAATGAAATTCTTTGCAATGATGCACACCGAATTTAACATCTGAAAGTGTCACAACAAAACAAAATGTTTGGTGTTCCTGAGATCTTCATATACAGAATTGTTGACATGCTTGAGGTCTATCTAGTCCAGCATCAAGACATGGCAACAAATCTGTATTTGTATTTGAAAATGTCAAAAAAACCACACATTTGTTCCATTGTGACACTTTCAGTTGTGAAATCATGTATGTGTGACAATGCAAAAAATTTGGCCCTTACCCTAACATATATAATAGATAAAATATTTTATTGAAGACTGATAGCATTGATACATTATTTACAATAAACATTACAATATTTTTGAAATTTAGTTTTACAGAGTTAGAAAAAATGGAATACAAGCCTGTGAAAGTTCGGGGAAAATTTGTTCATGAAAAAGAATTTCTCATTGGACCCAGGGCGATGATTGACGAGTCATCTGGCATGTCGAGAGTTGGGTCACTAGTTTCAGATCCAAAAAAAAATCAGGGATGGCTAGTGGTCACACCCTTTATGTTGGCTGATACAGGGTATGTTATATAGGTGGCTCATATTTTCTATTTGACTGCTTCATTTGAGAGTAGTAGAGCTCTATGAAAGGCTAGCCCGGGAAGTACTACCACCACACCATTTTCTGCCGCCAAGCAGCGACATAGTGTTTCTGTTTGAAGAGTGTGATCACCGCTGGTGTAATTACAGGCCCACAAGGGTTAACATCTGCATGTTCCTGTCGTGCGTGGCTTACGAGGCAATGCTTTGTTATGGGTGATGGTTACCACTTAACATCAGGTGGGCCATCTGCTTGTTCCATCAGCTAGTTGTATAAAAAATATGTCAAGTTAACACTTGACCCTAAGGTGTCCTGGAACCAAACCTATCCTAATATTTTCTACCTTCTCTATGTAAAAGTTATATTGTTGAGAGTAATATACCCTGCAATAGTATGCTGAAGAATTTTAAGACGCTTACTGCTTACTTACACAATTTATTTGTAGTAAACTTAGTTTTATTTTCCAGAGAAGTAATCCTGGTTAATCGTGGGTGGATCCATCAAAGTATGAAACCAAAAGAGAAACGTGAGGCATCATTCATCAACAAGGAAGTTGAGCTTGTTGGTGTTGTCAGACTAACAGAAAAACGTGCTCCCTTCATGCCCAAGAACCACCCAGAGAAAGGCTCTTGGTTCTATAGGTTAGTCTAACTAATAAACTTATCAATGAGACAAAATTTTTGTGATTTCGTAGGTGATACCCTAACCAAGATATTGTAACATTATGATTAATTTAAGATTTTATTGCAGGGACTTGGAGCAGATGAGTAGCTATCTTGGTTGCCAGCCAGTATGGTTAGATGCAAAAGGAATCCAGGAGCCGCCAGAAGGATGGCCCATTCCTAATCAAACCAGAGTCACCATTCGAAACGAGCACCTCTCATACATCATCACTTGGTATTCACTATCTTTCTTCACGGCTTTGATGTGGCATCGTTACTTCATTAGGAAACTTCCCTTGCTTTAAATTACTTGTTTTTAAGAACCTTGTAATTTTGTTATTAATAAGCATTTAATAATAGTTGTTTAGATAAAATCGATAATGTAATCCATGTAACTAGTAAAGTATTGTTTTTGTTACATAATAATAGTAATTTATTTTACGTTGTTACCACACATAAATACCATCATCAATGTTTCATGTCATGCAGTTTCGTGTAAATTGTTAGGGGTATGACCCCATGTTACATATTGCCTAAATTCCACATTTCGGCTATTCTTGAAAGTTTCACTTCATATGTTTGATAAGAAATAATAATAACTAATTTTTACATTGAGATCCTTTATTTAACTCACACCAACACTACAGGATTAGAATACAATTTTTTCTAACACCAAGGTGATACTACAACTACATTTAGATATTTATCATCAGATACAAATTAAAATAAGTTTCTACATAGGTTAAAACTCAGACCAAATAAAAAGACGGACTTCTGTGCACAGCAAAGTGAAGCCGGTCAAACTACGCCTCGCACGCACACACCAAATCGGCCCACGCAACACATCTTTAGAAAACTGGCTTCACTTTTCTGTGTGTGTGCGTTTAGTTGTGTATGTACACGGGGCGAGGCGTAGTTTGAGCGCAACACATCTTTAGAAAACCGGCCTCATTCGTGCTGTCCGCAAGACTGTCTTTTAGTTTTTATTTGGTCTGAGGGTTAAAACAAGTTAGCCAATAAAACAATCACTAGTAATTACTTACATTCAAAATGCATGCACTATATAGGTACACCACATAATAGTAGTAGTAGCACACTGCAGTACATTTAGAAGAAAATCGCAATTACCAGGATCGATCAGAAATTGGTATGTCAGATCTTTCTATGTTACTATGTATAGATGAGAATATTAAAAATATCAAAACTTTAACCAGGAAAGTTACCTAAATCAGCTTATAATATTTAAGAAACAACACTAATAAAGTTACAGGCTTATCTTGCACATCTATCTAGCCATGCTGTGTATCGTAAGACATTTAAAAAAAAGTCATGTATATACAACAGTCGTGATCACATAATGACTGATACGATGGCGTCGGACCAGTCTATTAAATTTATCCTCAAGTCTCTAACATATGAATAGACAGGAACATAGTAGGTACATAATATTACAATTTTGATAAAAAATATACTTAAATAACTTAAATATCTTTACATAAAACACAAAAAACACTATTAACATTGACTTAGAGATTGACATTCCTACATCATGTTTCTCTACACATACACGAAAAATCACAACTACCTAATTTTAAGGTCAATGAATTTAAATCTCCTAGACAAGAGAATACCGCTGTACATGGGTTGCAGTCACGAGCCTATTTACATAATTCATATGATAAATGGAATATTTAAAATACAGCATGTAGGTATATTTAGTAAAATAAATTAAAATAATCAGAAATTATAAAACATTGAATATATATGAATTTTATGTCAGTAACTTAAGTACATAAATGTATTTAAAATGAATAATACCTAATTAAAAGTATTAACACATCACATAACTTGAGTATTTAATATAAATTTATTAAAATTATCGATTATATGATATCTACTCGTAAATGATTAGAAACATATAATGTAGTGAGCCTAAGCGGGGCGGTAAGAACTTATAAAAGACTTGCGGTTTTTTTTGGTGTTAGCATGCATGCATTTAGCGTTGGCGGATGGATGAATCTAATAATAGGTTCTTGTATTTACAATATAGCATGTCCTGTCCTGGAATGGCGATGTAAAATAATCCTAATGTACATAGTGTATCGTAACATTTATAAAACAAACAACCTGCTCTCGACAGATGCTTGTAAGTAAGCTTCCAAAGAAATGAGTATACATTACTTCTTAGTAAGAAGTAATGTATACTCATTTCTTAAAAAAGATATGTATCCTTTAAAAAGATGTATGTAAGTAAGAAGTTCTTACTTACATACATACATCTTTTTAAAATCTACTTAAAATCATTCATCAACACATTGATGGTAAGTACCTACATGGCCGACTCAATGACAAACTACCTAATTGACATTGGTAGAACAAATGGCGTTGGTCGCGTGGAACTGACACTAGTCACCTAGATTTTAAGACGTTTCAAGATGATCTTTGTGATTTTATTGAATAAACGTATTTTGAATTTGAATAATTATATCTACACTTAATATTATAAAGAGGAAAACTTTGTATGTATGCACGTATGTATGTTTCGAATAGGCTCAAAAACTACTGGTCCGATTTCAAAAATTCTTTCACCATATGAAAGGTACATTATCCCTGAGTAACATAGGCTACATTTATTGCTGGAAAAAATTAAGGATCCTGACTAAAACATAAAAAATGTAACCCAAGGTGTAATATAAAATGTCTTTTATTGCATGCGCTGCGGAAACTATTGACGATAGAACAAAAAAATGTTCTACAATATTAAAGAATACATCATTATAAACAATTAAGTCACCGATAGCATATGTCTAACTATTTTAGTTATGTTACTATAACTACTTTTCTACATTTTAAATTTTGATAAAAACGCCGACCAAAATCAGACCAGGTTATCTATGTCTTTATATTAATCCTTATCCAAATAAATCATTTTGTATGCAAGGCTGTTTCAATACCTGTAGATTACTTCTTGAATATTTCAAATCGGACATTCCAATCAAAAGATATTACGAAATTAAAAACTTTAGTGCGCCTTAGAAAGCGCGACAGCGAGGAGAGTTCTCACTCAGCGTGGGCACAAAGGTGAAAATACACATGCCCGTAGCTGGCACACTTGCATGCAAGCTACAGACACATACTCTAATTGGCATGCCTGTACCTGGCATGCAAGTAGTTAGTACAACATTCTATTTTAGGTCGGGTACTGGCATCCACGTGACGGAGGGGTCTCGGGGGGCTACGAAACCGGCATGTGTGAACGTCGCGACAGGTACAGGCATGCCAGTACCTGACGTGTTGGTAGGCCACGCCACCGAGGGGACGCGGGGGGCTACGAAACCGGCATGTGTGAACGTCGCGACACCTGACCTGACGAGTTAACTTGCAAATGTATTCACAATGTGTCCGTAAATCCTGCATGCCTGTAACTTGCATGCCCGCTACTGTTCCATTTTACTGGCACGTGTATTTTCACCTTCGTGGGCTACGAAGCGCGGGAGTCTTAAGTTTATCCTAAAATGTTGAAAAAAATTATGTCCACCCATGCGAAGCTGGGACAGGCCGCTAGTTGTACATATACAAGAACCTAAAAGTTTAATTATCAGATTAATCCGGCTCGCTCCCTCGAGGAGTTATATAACAAATGATAATGATATAAATTATCTAAAACAACAGTGAATAATCACCAATAAATGGGTGGCAGAACAAAATTAAGAAAATTGTATAAATCTGCTTAATTCTTTTTACCAATCACATGGGAAATAAATAAATTACTTTACTAAGCAATAACTGTCAGTGTCAGCCCTATGTCTGTTGACGAGACATGAAACTCGAGCAACAAATTGAATTGAGAATTTATGCGGGCAAGTCAAAGTTAGAGACATGTATCTGCGGTACATGCTTTGTGTCAATCTTGGGCGACGTTTTGTAGTCGCAAATGCCGAGTTCTTTCAACTTCCATTCCCAACCCATGGACTGGACTGCGTGCAATGTTTCTGCCTCCGTGTGCTGCCGTCTAAGCATTCCTTCCTGTTGAAGTTACAAGTCACTCTTAGTACGACTCTTAGGTTATTTAATCCTGCTCAAATGATTTTCTTAGCAAAACACCTAGCTGCATGAGCACGAGAACCTCTGAATTATTCCTTCCGCAAGGGATTCACCTTGGTAGAAACTAGTATGACGTAACATTATTTTCTTTCTAATATACAGGGTGGATTTTGAGACGGGGCAGTAAGTAACCTTAACCGTTATAGTTACAGGAAGTTAAGGTTCCGAACTGCATTCACAGAATTCGGAAAAAATGTACTGTCATCCTTTTCCAATACATTTTGTACGGAAAGACGATTAATCAAATGCTAAATATTCTTAGCCTTCAACTAAGTACTACTAAACAATTCTTTTTAATACAATCAATAAGTTCTTTGAGGACAACTGAAGTTGAAGTATTTCAACTACGGTACATTTTTTTAAACGAATAAATTTTTAATCAGCCAAGACGACAACACTGCCATACCTTGATCTTCTCCCATTTGTCGTCGACCTCTTGGAGCCACGAGTTGATTTGTCTGCCGTTGCAGCGGGATCGCTGCGCGTTGCGTTTCTCTTCCTGCTCTGGGGCTAGCACATTGTACACCTCGTTGTCACGCAACATTGTGCACACAGAGAAAGGAAGAGACTGCAAAAACAAACAGATACACGATATAATGAACAATATTCCACGGGTTTTCCACGGATGTTTATTTTCGATCGGTGAATCTATTTCGAATGTGACCACGAAAGCAATTAAATAATAAGTTGGAAGTTGAATGTAACTATTTAAATCTCAATTTGTCTAATAAAAACCTAAGATCTACGTGTCAACTGACAGTTTCCCGGGTAGGTACTAGTTCGACCGCCGTAAACTCGACCCTCCCGACGGTATGCGGGACGCGGGCGGTGGGTGCGCTCGGGTACACACAGCATTGCGCACACAACCGCGTACACACGACAATATCTTGAGCTGTGTTGATTGGCCGACCGCCCCCCGCCCCCCGCGTCATGCATGCGGGAAGGTCGACTTTACGGCGGTCGCTATACCTGGTTAGCCACAGCGCGCTCAGCGCGCCCGTGCACCCGCAGTATCTCCTGTTCGACAGCCAGCACAAGCTTCTCCTTTTCGACTAGATGTTGTATACGCAGCCGGGTCCTGGAAACATACTTGTGCATTACACACGGACGTCTGTGAATATAAGCCTTATAGGCGAAACGAAAAGCCTTTTTTTACTATTTATAGGTAAAAACGTTCGACCGCAATCTCACTGTTGTGATGATGCGGTCGACGATGTGGCACTTTTACCTAGAAAATACCTTCTCTTGAAAGCGTCCAAATTGTAGGCCTTCGGAAAAACGGATGCCGGTAAGGAATTCCATTCTTTGGCTGTGCGCATCATGAATGAAGAAGCAAAGCGCTTGGTGCGGGCAGTTGGTATGTCAACCGTGAATGGAAAAGCTAACAGCCTTTGAAAAGCAACCAGAAAAAAATGAGTTGAGATCAGGGGCCTTATTGTCTAACTTGAAGCCATAACCATGGCGATATTCTGGGTTTCAAGTGTCAAACTTTGTGTACTACATATCAAGTTCATCTGTGACATTGCGATACTACATATTCCCTCATCTGTGCCGATTACGACTACCAGCGAGTTAGACAATTAGGCACCAGTAGCAAGTTAACGTACCTTTCCTTATCCTGCATAAGGAACTCGGAGACCATCTGCGGCGGCATATTGTGCGGAATCTCGACCGCGGGTTCTGGGTTCACGTTTCCCTGAAGGGTGTACGTGCAACGGTTCATCAGATATTTGTTGAAATCCTTCGGCGGCTTTGGCTTCACAGGGAACAGCAATTTCTGACGACCGTCGATCTGCAACACGGCAATTAAATAAATAGATATTGGTGGACATTTCACGCAACACTGGTACCAATTCTGTTGATCAATTTTCCTAACTTAATTTGAAAGCACTAAAAATATTGCCATCCCTTTCTAAAAGACCGAAACAAACAAGGACGGCTATAATTTTAGAGCTGTCAGATTAGGTTGGTTTAGGATAATGCAACAACCGAAACGACACCACTATCTAGCCCTAAACTAAGCCAAAGCTTGTACTATGGGAACCAGATAGTTGATATAATACTTAATATACTTTTATTTTTTAAATACATACTTATAATATTAGAGCTGTAAAAGCTGTAAAACATATAAGTATGGAATTCAAACATTCTCATTCAAAAATTCAATGCACTTGTGTATTTCTTTAATCAGAAAATTTATAGGCATAAGTACTATTTACCTGCTTTCTGATGTGAATATACATCTGATATGGGTTGGAGTGAGCGATGCTATGTGCGCTGCTGTCATGGGCCGACTCGCTCTTCGCCTCGCGGTGGTGATCCTTAGATGCCTTGATCTTCCTCTTCCGTGGGTGCAATTCTATAGATGGAGCGGGGGTACTGGCTATAATAACATTAGAAACAACTAATATTTACCAATTAGCTCATATAAAAACAGCCACACTCTTTTTCAGGACACTGTACAACACTTATTTGCATTTTGAAAATTGATTGTGTCTTGAATGTATTTAAACAATTATTTATTTATTTTTAGAGTTAATGTGTCAAATAGAAATCCATTATGCATTATTTAGTTAGTAGTTACATTCGATCCAGGTCGGTGAGGTAGACATTAGAATCACATTACCTTGATCATTCTTTGACGATACATGATCACCGTCGTGCCCCTGAAACAAACGGTTTCATCAGAATCGTCCACTAGTTTTTAGAATACCAAATACTGTATGAATAAGATATTAACCGGTTGAGGACTCTTGTTTGAATTGAGAGCCGATACGTGTGGTGATGTTCTGTCTTTGTCGTCAACAGTCTTGTGAGAACGCAGCACCCTCTGGCCTGGCTGAAATTTATTGAAAACATTTTATTATAAGGTCACATGAATAACGTATTTACTGAATAATAAACAAACTAAAACATAAAAAAATAAGCATACTAAATTCCTATGGGTCCCATAGCTGTTTTACAATGAGTACCTGTGTAGGTATTTGTTCATAAACTTTACTAGGAAAATATTACAAAGTAATAGCACAATGTTTATGTTTTCATTTGACTATTGTCATGGTAATTGTCTTTGCTATGCCACCCATTAGTGCATAAACTTCAATGTTATGCCACTCAATTGTGCATACTATAATAAGCTAGGGATCCCTACAATTAAACAAAATAAATTCAAAGTAATGAATAAAAAAATATAAACAAACTCATAATATATATAAACCAAATTGAAACTAAAAATATCTAAAATTTTAATTGAAATGTTACAAAGTCTAGGCCTAGGTATGGTTTATCTACCAACTTTAATAAGGAAATTAAAAAAGGAAATCAAATTTAAAAAGTTATGTTATACAGGAGGGGGATGTACAACATACCTTTGGTATATTTACCTTGCCGCCTTCGCCAACCCTTTTATCATCATTACCGTCGGAACTATCCGATGTCTGACCGTTGTCTGCGTTACACGGGATCACGTAGGGAAGCGTTCCGGCGCTGCCGCGTCCCTTGCCTCCTCCACGTTGACCTATACCAAACCGACCTTGTTACTGTCACAATTCAATGTTATCACTCAACAGATAAAGCAAGTATTACGAAACACGATACGACGCAAAATATATTTTCATCTTATACATTGTCGTATTGTTTTCATATCGATCGATGGCTCGCAAAAGTAGTTCTCTACAGATAAAACAAGTTTTACAATATACGAAACACGATACGACGCAAAATATATTTTCATCTTATACATTGTCGTATTGTTTTCATATCGATCGATGGCTCGCAAAAGTAGTTATCTACAGATAAAGCAAGTTTTACAATATACGAAACACGATACGACGCAAAATATATTTTCATCTTATACATTGTCGTATTGTTTTCATCGATCGATGGCTCGCAAAAGTAGTTATACTTATTTTATCTGATAGAATTCTCACAATGACAACTTCGAGAAGAATATCCCGCGCAAAGCTAAATACAGAGAAAAATCTTTTTTTTTTAGAGGATCCACTGATCTTTAGTACCTCTGTATAATACAGATCAGTGGATTGGTCTCATAGAAACGTAATCAAAATCGGTTTCCGTAGTTAAGCGTCATCAAAATAACAGGAAAAAGTTATGGCATCCAAGAATGAAATTGCGTATTTTGCTGTTTTGTTATTGAAGTCCGTTTTTTTTGGAGATGATATATTTTTTATTATATGGAGTTTCGACAAGCGCCCCTATCTGGAGTGCTGAGAGCTCACGAGTCTACATACAAAATGCCTGACGCGACGGACGTTACGAAATACGAAAGCAAAAAGACTCCTTTAATAATATCACGTCATCTTTTACAAAACCTCACCAATTTAGCTTCGGCATATTATGTACCTATATATTCTCACATCCATTAGACTACATTCATTTACCGACTTCAAAAAAGGAGGTTCTAATTTTTGTAAAAAAATTATTACATTCCAAAATATATAAAATTTGTAGTCATTTCGTAAATAAATGCATAGAAATATGCTCGTCTCGTAGAAATGCCACCGACGCATGTCTTTCTAAAACTAAAATTTCAAAATTGGTGACCTAAAGCGTGAACACATACACTATACATTTATATAAACAATTCTACCTGCGAGCTGACAAACCATGGATTCGAGGCCGGCATTGCCTCTTGACCCTCCCTGGATCCGCCAATGCGTGGTACTAAACTCTACTAAACGAATAAATGTATTAAAATGTGACCCGAACGATTACGTAGCATCAGTTTACAAGGGGAAACGGCACGTACGTATTACGGGGAGCAATAGCTCGACCACTGTTTTTGATACAAATTGTTTAAGAAAATGCCATCACCTTGTACACAAATGTTACAAACCTTCACCTTCCTGCTCGTTTCGGCTGCCGGCGCCGGCTCCGCCTGGGATCACTATCTTCAGCGGAGGGACTTTGGGTGCGCTCGCCTCCTGAGCTTTGGTGTCGTCCTCGTCGCCCGGGCTCTCCTTATGCTGGCCGTGCGGCTTCGGGCTAGCAACGGGACTCTTCCTGTCGTTCTTGTTGCCCAACGACTTTGATCTCTCGGATGATTTGCTCTGAAAATTAAAGTAATAAATAAATAATGCTGGACAATCAACACAGCACCATCTAGCCCCAAAGTAAGCTACTCAAAGCTTGTTTTATGGGTACTAGGTAACTGATATATTTAAGACATTTTACACTTACATGGATATATAGATACGACATACACTTAGTCGAGTTAGAATTGAAGAGTTGGACCAACTGACTGACTACCCTAGTCCGGTTCATAGCGATTCTCATTATAAAATAACAACGATGTTACTATTACAAACTACTGTTTTCTTGTTTTGTATTGCATTGTGTAACCATAAGTTTGTGTCCCAAATAAAAATATTTGATTTGATTTTGATTTGAACTGAGGTATATAATCATAACCATAGTTGTCTTAATAAAAAAATGACTTCTTTTTTTTTTATAATGCTGGACAATCCACACAGCACCATCTAGCCCCAAAGTAAGCTACTCAAAGCTTGTGTTATGGGTACTAGATGACTGATATATTTAATATATTATATACTTAATTAGATAGATATTTTTTATTATACATTAACACCCAGACCAACGGAACAAATTTCTGCAGATCGTACACAAATTTGTTCCGAGGCGGGAATCGAACCCACTGCGCCACTGAGGTCGTCAAAAAAATGCAGATTAGTTTTGCTGTAGTAAACATTCTTTTGACCATTTGTGCAGGTAACATTGATATGAAAAGGAAAAAGGGTTGTGCTCTTTGAGTACATTTAGAGTAAAATATTTAGAGATCATTTGAGTGACACATGAGCAATTGAAAATTACAATGGTACATTTTGTCTGCTGCAAAATATAAGGGGATACTTGCCGAATGCGAATTTTGTGAGTTGGATTTTTCTTTGTAGCCTTTTCCCTGCGACTGCACTTTTCCGGTGGAGCCCTTGCTGCCCTGAGAGCCTTTCCCGAGGGGCGTTGCGCCGGTCTTGCTCGCCGGTCCTGGCAGCTTGCTACCGGTCAACACGCTAACATGTAACAAATTACACGTTAAAAACGTAGAAAATTCAGCCTTAATTTCCAGCTAAGACTCAATAAAATATTCAAATTATACGATAGTCAAGTCAAGGACAAAAAGGTTTGCACATACTATGTACGCTACGGTAATAAAATTAATGCCAACATTAGTTACCTGTAACTAATGCATGTACATTAAACTAGTGGTTGGCTCTAAAAAATCCTACTCTATTATAAACGCGAAAGTTTGTAAGTATAGATGGATGGATGTTTGTTACTCTTTCACGCCGGAACGCCTGAACGGATCTGGATGAAACTTGGCAGAGAGATAGATTATAGTCTGGAATAGCACATAGGCTATTTTTTACCCCGTGGGAATACCGGGATTTAAATCTGCGCGGGTGAAACCGCGGGGCGCAACTAGTATTGCTATAATGTAAGCATACTGGCAACATACTCATATTTTTAATAGTTACTTTTATGTATATCACTGTTACATGACTGGACTTAAGCCAGAACTCTGTGTACACACATTAGTAATATATTCTCTGTGAACTTTGTTGTTTGATAAATAAAATCTTTAACCACAAATATTATTAATTATGTATTTACATACTACAAAGATATTAACTAACCGAACGACATGACAATAATGTAAATGCTGTCCAAGGTTAACATAATAACATTACGCAATTTTTTTCAGAATTATTGTGTAAATTATACACATTCGAAAAGAATTTTTAAGGCACGACATAGCGTGTTTTTCGTGTAATTATCGTACTCTATTGTGGAGTTACAGTTTTCATTTTATTTTTTCTACTAACGTTACTATTACTATCGATCAACCAACACATGCTGCGTGACGCGACAAGCTGGTTATGCTTTTAGTCAAACCGCAATAACTAACAGAGAAAAGAGATATACCGCGCTTACATTTAGACATTCGCGTTGCAATTCGCGTGGACGGAAATGAGGCCGGACATATGTCCGCAGCAGCGTCGCCGGCAATGTGTGTACTCATTTAGCCCGGACACTGACACAACGCGTGCAACGCGAGCGGCCATGGAAGTGGCCTGTTTACATTCTCGCATTGCCCATGTCCCTGCACATTTCCAAGGACATGAGCTGAGTGTAAACGCGGTATTGATTACTCGATGCGATCGCGGTTTCGCACTCTTGTTAATGGGGTCTCTAAAGCAAACAATAATTGAACGCTCTTATCACAATCTGTTAAAAGATAAACAAAGTTAATACTGGCCATCTCTCAGCAGTTTGATAATGACCGAGAGGAACAGGACAAAATTACTTTGTGTCGTTTTTGCACCTCTTACGTACTACTCACGTACTCGTTATCGCTGACGTTTTTTTTTACTTTTATTACCATGTCTGTTAGGTATATTTTAATGTTCTTTTGCTACAATATCACCTCATCATCTTCCTGTCTCTATCCCACGCCAAATGGGGTCGGCACAACAGGTTTTCTTCATCCACTATACTCTATCACACGTCATCTTAGTGCTCACTCCTTTCTTACTCATGTCATCTTTCACAGAATTCAACCATCTTCTCTCCTAAACTAATCCACATGCAGTATTAAACGTAGGTATAAAGACAGTAAAATGTTAGTTACCGTCCGGGTCCGCTGCGCGGCGGCGCTGGCTTCCCCATAAGCTCCTTGTCCTCCTTCTTGCGTCGCTTGACGGAGTCATCCTCCAAGGGATCGGGCTCTTGATTCTCTTCTTGATAAGACCTTTTATGGCCAGAAGTATCATCCTGGGTCGAAGACACCACGCCGCTGCTTACCTGGGGGGCTTCTGAAATCAAAAAAGTTGATTTTATCACATATTTTGACTATGCTTTTATGTTATGTATACCTCTAAGTGCCAACGGGTCACCCTAATTTAAATGATTAGATGAAAGAAAAAAAATTAAGACAGGACGAAACAAAAATGATAAGGACATAGATGTGACAGTTATTCAAGCTCGCCCAGTGAAAGCCATCCAATGCATGCCAAGCTCAGGCACTTGCCCTTTTCCTGTGCGATGGGGTCCTTGCCATCAAAGTGTTCTGCCGCTGCTAGGGTCTCCATGGTGTTCCTCTTGCTGCAGTCAGTGGTGGCACTCGCATTTCCCTTCTTTGCGCTGTCATTACTTGCACGGCCGACGGTACTAGCTCTCGCGTTATTATCTGTTGATTAAACATCATGTTCAAAACAAATATAGCAATGAAAGACGCTAAAATAAAGGTGTCAATTGCAATTTAATACACATTTAATACAACATTCAACATCTACATACATAAAGCTGTCCCAGAAGGTGTGCAGAGCCATTTTAGTGAAACAGGATGATTCACATTGAGATTAAGTAATAGTTATAATGTACACCGTGAGTTTTTGATCAGTTTAAAAGCTATGTATCTATAAATTTGTCAGAAATTTTTTTGACGTCTGGAAATCGTCTGGACAACTAAATTTATCACGGTCAACCTACGAATAAATATTTATTCGTAGCATTCAACAATTTTTATAAGGCTATGTTAGTAGCGATACCTAGATAAAATTTTCTAAACGGTCTCGACACAATAAAATTATGCTTTTTTTTGCATCAACTATCCCAAACTTACACATCTCGTAAAGAACATTTTCAGGCGGAATCCGTAATATTATTTGTTGGTAGGTACATTTTTAATTTTCTAGATAAGTAATCTTCCGGGCTCGCGCTACACTAGTTTTAGGATTCTATGCACTTATCAAAGATAATAATTATTGCAAAAAAATGGTTTTACCTTATTTGTGTGGATTGTCCAGCATTATTAGCTTAGTCACGTCAGTAAGGTGAAAAGTTGTATGTATCACACGAGAGCAAAATAATTTGCTGCTTGTGTTGTTGAATTCCTCACTAGACTCAGGATTCTAAGTTACAGATAAGTAGGTAGAGATAAACCATTCTAAAAATGCACGCCCCTCTACCTGCCTTCACCCACACAAGCAAATGAGGTGTATAGACGCAATACATGACACCTTGTAATTTTATTCGTCATTCAGTTTCCCGCCGAACGTGAGTGACACTTTCATGTCTGGCGGGAAACTGAATAACGAATGAAATTGCTTGGTGGCATGTATTGCATCTAAACACCTCATTTGCTTGTGTGGGTGAAGGCAGGTAGAGGGGCGTGCATTTTTAGAATGGTTTACCTCTACTTACATATTAGTGCGGTTAAATTCTTTTAAGTGTAGGTACATTTTGGAAAATTCGGTTAGGTCAAACGCTACGCGAAAAATTTCTGATAATCGTATTTTCGAGTTCAGAATAATCGAATCTATGAGCCAAAAATTGGAAAAAAATATTTCGGTTTTATTTTGCTTCTAAATATTAGAATTATTTACGTGGGCCTCGACTTTGAACTGACCAAAAACTCACGGACATGGTGTTAGGTTAAATAACCTCTAAGGTTACCTACATATACATAAAATTACGCCTGTTTCCCATATGGGAAGGCAGAGACCACAGATTTCAACTTGCTACGATCCTGAACTACCACCTCTTTCGCTTCATTCGCTCTCATAACATTCTTCATACATCGGTTTAGGGTAGGTTGGAACTCTTGACCTGGCCTTTCTCTAGAACGTCTGATATCCTGATCTAGCTACGTCCGCCGAGGTCTTCCCTCCCAACAGTCCCATTCACACTCGCCTGATACCTACACATTTTTCGGCAATCTTCTATCATCCATCCTCTCAACATGCCGAAACCATCTTAGCATACCTTTCTCTACCCTCATCACTACGTCTTCTTGCACTCCACATTTCCCTCTAACCATACTATTCCTCATTCTATCACTAAAATTCACACCACACATACTACGTAAGGGTGTTACCACACCAATCAATCGACCAATCAATACGCCCTACAATGCACTGCCCTGCGTCCATCAACTTGAGGCATGCAGATGTTAAGCCTCATGTGCCTGTAATTACACCGGCGACCACACTCTTCAAACCGAAACACAGCGTTGCTGCTTGGCGGCAGAAAAAGGCGTGGTGGTAGTACTTCCCCGGACGAGCCCTTCACAAAGAGCTCTACTACTCTTTACTCTCATTTCTACTGCATTTACTCTACTCTGATGTTTTTTCTGCCATGCCCAACTTTCAATACCATACATTAATGTCGGCACCAACACCCCCCTATTTAGAGCCAGTCGTGCCTTATTAGACAGTATCCGGCTGCTTATAAACGTGTGTAGCGTCCCATTCACTCTATATCCAACAGTCACTCTCCTTTCAATATCATTATCATGCTTCCGAACTCTCGTAAACAAAGTCCCCAAGTATACAAATTCATTTGCTTGTTCCACTCCAATCAAAATATTACATTCTCTCATACATTCATCTATTTCAAATACCATAATTTTCGTCTAATTATGGTTACCTATAGCATTAAAAAGGTGTAATTCATACTAATCAGGCATTCATTCAATTTTTTTCACTTTGTTTTGAGATCAAATAAGTTTGCAAAAACCTCAACTCTTTTGTAAAGTAAAAAGTTAAAAATATTGCAGTGAAGTTTTTGCTTCAAATATAACCAAAGGCTAATTCTGTATTAAGAAACAAACTTAATGGTAAGTAACTAATGTTTTACTTAAATGGTAACTTTGCTCCAACTTCTTATAAGGAAGTTATAAGAATTTATAATTGAGTTGCCATTAAAACTTTGTTTGCTATTTTTCAGAGATCTTTCATAAGGATTATGAAATACCTACTTACCTAAACCACTGTAATTTTCGTAAGCTACCTACCTTTTAGGAGTAAAAACTATTTTGTGGATTAGAAACAGTTTTTTTTTTCAGTTTTGCAAAGATCATTCATTTAGTTAAATTAACTATAAAATGTTGATTAACCTTAAACTTTTAAAATACATAAAAAAGGAATGTATCTTAACTATATACTTATTTTTAACCTACCTAGATAATTAATTGTATACCTACTAGGTTTATATATTACTGGTCAAAACATATTGATAGAATTACGAGATAAAAAAATTATATCATTTTGTACCATATTTAGGCAGGTAACACATATTTTGTCTAAATAGGTACCAATAACTTTATCATCATGTAATTTTTATGGTGCACCCAAACCAACCATCTTTTATATAGGCTCCTCTCCATCCAAAAGTTGTCTGGAAGAGATCGCTTGTTAGCGATAAGACCGCCCATTGTAGGTACATTATCTCTAGTTGTTACTCCTTGTTTAATTTTTTTTGTTTGTAAGGTGTACCTACAATAAAGCATTTTCTTTCATTCATTCATCCCACTTTATGGTAGGTAGGTAGGTACTTATATGTTTTACATAATTGATTTTAGATGAACTTACCTATGTCTAGTATGAAATGAATGCGAGTGTTATTTTAGTATACATACTGTAAATGTAAAGAGCCACATACACGGATACATACATACCTATTTTATGAAATGAGTTAGTGGAAGGTAGTGTGTAAAAAAATATGATCAGCTGTTACAAAAGAAAAAAGATAATTAATTAACTGTACATACATACGTCTTGTAAATAAACTATCACGATCTATTCAAACACTTACCTTTAAATTTAAATACCGTAATCTCTTCGATAATACAAAAAAAAACATAAAAATTAAAAAAAAGTTAAAAAAAAAACTTGAATCCTGCAAGAAAATTCACTTAGTCACGTCAGTCAGGTCATTATTAGGAGTTTACACAGGGGTCACAGCACGAACGTGAATAATGTGTGCGGCGTGCGTCTTCATTTACACATTACATTTTATTTAAAAATTAAGCTTAAAACGACTCCCCTTGTTTGTGCGAGAGCGTCCTCCTTTGCATTTCACGTCGTAGGCCCCTATTTTGCAAGTTTTTACGAGTTTTTCCACTTTAATATTTGACAAAACTTTGTGCTAAATCGGTCCGCGAGACTGTCGCGAAGTTGCTGGCAAGTGGCGAGAAGCGGCCATTCACATGCAGCAGCCAATGGTTGCGATGTGTTGCCAACTGGATTCTGATACAAGCAGCTAGATTCAGCCTAAAGGTTTCCAGATATATTATTATTCTCTGATGTGATAGCGATTTAATAAACGTCAATATATTTAACCAACTACTTATTAGCATGTACTGCAGAACAAATTAATTATGCTGTAATTAAAGAAATATTTCAGATAACATGACATTAATGGCCTTACTACAAAACGGTGTCTAACTTTAAACAGTGTCTAAAATTAGCGCTGTCTCTGTTTGCCATTACGCAATGGCAAGACATGTCAAAAGTTTAGGCAGTGTTTAACGTTTGCCAATTTTTTTGTAGTAAGGCCCTAAAAGTGTCATTAAAATTTAAAAGTGACATTAAAAGATAGATACCTTATAACATTTTTGTAATACATATTACCAAAATACCCCGTTGTTGAACGATAATATTTTGCTTGTAATTCAAATTAATAACAGACTAATTATGGTATAATTTAAATGTCACATGAATTTACAATTTTTTTTTTGGTTCTTAAAATATTGAATCCCTAAAAAGTATCTTTACCGTGTACATGAACAATAAACGTATTAATTAAGGGTGTTCAAATGTGTTTTGAATGAACATTAAACTTAAAACTTGTTTTATACGTTCTACATTCTGACCATTAGTTATTCTCTGACAACTAGCGGCTTGTCCCAGCTTCGCATAAGTGGACATATTTTTTTCAACATTTTAGGATAAACTTAAGACGAAAACGACACAGATTGGCACGTATTTCATGATTCGCGTTTTGGTGCCCTCGTCTTAGAGTAAGAACACGCTCCGTTGCCCGTGCGTTCGCGTTTTATAGCGAACTAAAGTTTTTAAATTCGTAATATATTTTGAATGGAATGTCCGATTAAAAAAAAACAAGTGGTAATCTACAGGTATTGAAACAGCCTTGTATTAAAAAATATTTATTTGGACAAGTAAAAAATATTTATTTGGAGGAGGAGTATGATTATAACATGGTCTGATTTTGGTCGCCATTTCAATCAACTTTTAAAATGTAGAAAAGTAGTTATAGTAACATAACTACAATAGGTAGACATAAGCTATCTCTGACTTATTTGTAGATAATGATGTGTTCTTTAATATTGTGTTGTGTGTAGATTTTTTTTTTGTACTATCGTCAATAGTTTCCGTAGTACATGCGATGAAAGACATTTTATATTACAAATTGGGTTACATTTTTGATGTTTTAATAGGGATACTTAATTATTTCCAGCAATAAAGTAGCCTATGCTACTCAGGGATAATGTAGCTTTCTTATTGTGAAATAATTTTTGAAATCGGACTAGTAGTTTTTGAGCTTTTTTGAACATACAAAAATACAAAGTTTTCGTCTTTATAATAGTGTACTATGAATGCGAGTCCTGTGACTTCTACAAATATTGGAGCTAATCTGTCCTTAAAGAAGCGAGATCAAGCTAGAAATGTAATCAGATGGCAACATTTTAACACTCCCTTTTACTGAGACAACACGCCCCAAAACGTTCCGTTCGACGCATTTTTGACGATTGGTTTGACTTTATCACACTCTAATCGTAATCATAGAACAGCTACACTAGTGGCTCTGGGAGCTGTAGACCTCGCGAGCATACTAAAAGTGAGCTATTTACTGCCTTAGCAAAAGCTATTTCAGAGTTTTGAAAGAAACCTATCAATGTTGAAGAGAAGTAGTATAAGCAGTGAACTTTACATTTATTGATTTTTATAAAGTTTTTTAGGCAGGCGCGCCCCACAAAGTCACGCCCTTCTCCCAATCCAAACCAAAAAATAGTTCGAAGCGTTGTTGAAACCGCGACTGTTACCACAGAATAGACTAGTACCTACTTACTTCAAATGCTGCAGAGGTAGGTACCTATGTAACTAAACTACTACTCACAACAGTACCTACTTGATTTATTTGGTTAAAAACAGGACATAATGATGTATGTAGATCATTATGTCCTGTTTTAAATTATAATGTCCGTTATGCATTATAATTTAAGAATATTTTTTGATAATGCTGTAGTCATTGTTTCAAATAAATAAGCAAAAAAATTAAACAAAAATTTCTAATTACAGGTTGATCTCACGTTGATTGACGCGTGGCAGTGCATCGAAAGGCACGTTCCTATCGTACGTGAAACCATGCTTTACCACATAACATCAGCTGGGTCATGTACTTTTTCCATCAGCAAGTTGTATAAAGAATCATCATCTTCCTGCCCTTATTCCACGCTAAGTGGGGTCGGCACAACAGGGTCGTAAAAAGAATATTCTGATTTTTCATATTTATTTTAAATCTAGTTAAGTTTTTTTTCATAAAGATGAAGGTAGGTAAAATAAATAGCCCTTCTTTTAAATATTTTTTAACTGCGACAGTAATAAATAATGTACCTCATAATTACCTATAACTTTCGTGCAACAAGGCGTACAGACAAATGATACGTTATAAAATGTGATTAGTATTATAATAAAAAAAAAATTGTTAGGTAGGTATGTAGTTAAATAGAGTTCTCTACTATTTCAGTATATGATATAGCAAAAATATTAGGCCTGCTAGAAAAAAAACGAACACAAATAGAGTCCTTATTACATATTAAAAAAAGCAGTCAAGACGTGGCTTTGCAGAGGTAACTATAGTCGCGTACCCAGGCATTTGATTGTGTAACGGAACGTAAGCCGACTGAACTGACTGGTACCTATACGTCTAGTCTATGTGTCACCAATTATCAGTTGCACACGCGGTGCGGGTGCCTCGCGCGAACTTCACTTAACGACCTTCACAGTTTACACTTTACATTAATGTTTAAAATATCATATCAAATAAAATGAAGATTCGTTTTCGGACATTTTAAGAAGCAAGCAACCTCTTTTTAATTTCAATAGTTTTTCTAGTGCTATTTCGGGTTTTGTTGTGTAATTTCGGCGGCTTTTTAACCAACATTACTTGAGGTAGGCCAGATAGGTATGTATGAACTTACGTGATCACTTAGCCACACGCTTAGTGAGGCACGAGAAAAACTCTTCACTGTCTCGTGCCTCACTAAGCATGCGGCTCAGTGATCTCGTAAGTTCATTCATATCTGGCACCGAGGCAAGAGTAAGAGGTCATAGTACAAAGCATTTAGAATGAAAGAGTATTAGGTAGGTATGAGATATACCTACCTATCCTGATTTGACCGAAAATGTTTAATAAATAAATAATGCTGGACAATCCACACAGCACTATCTAGCCCCAAAGTAAGCTATTCAAAGCTTGTGTTATGGGTACTAGATAACTGATATATTTAATACATTATATACTTACAAAGAAGAAAGAAGAAGGAAAGTTTTGAAAAAAAAACCACCACCATTTTTTTCAAAACAAATGACGGCTGACTTGTCTATCACTATGGACTGTTACACTTGATTGATTATATAGGTACGAGCCTGACTGTATGTACGGACAGGAGCACGAAAGGAGTCTTACAAAAAAATGTCATCAATGACAGACAATGTACTACATACTGTCAATGCGCAGCAAATTGCACCTATGAATCATTACATAAAATTGTTTAACCTGATACAACATATTATGGTACCAATACAACATACGAACTTAAGCGCCTACACGAATTAAATAGCAAACACAATGATGCGTCTGGCTATGTGAAACTTGTAGGTACCTAGGTACCAGTTTTTTACCAAACTGTGCGCGATGTGATTGCATGATTTTTTGAGATTTTTGGAAAATGGGTTTAGTGATTTTATATCTTTCAACAAGTCGAAACGTGCGAGCGAGAGGTTGGTACCTACCTACATTAGTTATTATGAAATATTACCTACCTACACGGGTATCTAACACGTTTACCTTTATTTTTTTTAAATTACCAGCTGACTCGGCAGACTTCGTACTGCCTCAATCGATAATTCCGAGCATTTTCATATTTATTCACCTTTTTAAACCTTCTCTGGACGTCCACAAATAATTCGAGCGTTTTTTTTTAAACGTCGGGGGGGGGGGGGGGGGTGGTTGGAAGTATAAATCTCGATTTTCGAACTAATCCCGGTAGAGAGTTCGCCGCCATCTTGTTTTAAAGTTAAATTTTTTCGTTTTTCTGAAATAACTCGTTAATTTTCAACTTTAGAGCAAAAATGGTAATGGCAAAGTTGTTGGAAATTTAATTTCTCACAAGTTTGGTCATGATCATTTTTACGCTAGGATCAATATTTGCAGAGTTCAGTTTACTACTATCAAGTTTATCAAAAAAAATCGTAAAGGGTGGTATTTTATTTTCGGGGGGGTCCCAGACGGTAAAAAAAAATCGCTTCCCGGATTTTTTTCTATTTAAATGTCTACCCCGACTACTACTCACCACCCTGTATCAGGCGGGAAAGGCCGATCACGGCGATCACACGGTCGTTCACGATCACGAGCCCTACCTGCAAGTGGGGGGTGGGAGAGGGAGGGGTGCGGGCGGTAACAACGCACTTGTTTCTATTCTGTGGTACAGGGTTATTTACCGTTTGCCTACCTGCTATGAGGCAAACGGTGCCTATCCTAAATATTATCTACTGTTAACAAATAAGTAAATGCGAGTGTGAGTCCCATTCATCTCCGCAACGGCTTCACGGCTTTGGATGAAACTTGGAACCTATACATACCGTCGCGTCGGTGCGCTTGCCAAAGCCGTTATGTGCATATTTTTGAAAAAAAAATTTCATTGTTTATAACCTAGGTAGGAATAACATAAACTTTTAATGCGGATAAATACAACGCGAGCGGAGCCGCGGGCGCATGCTTTTTGATTAATATAGAAGAGGTAGGTAGATAGATCTACATTTTGAAACACACTTAAACTATTATGAATTGATATCTTAAACATATTAGAGGAAGGTGGGGGAATGCCGATCACCTGAGAGGAAAATGCTTTGTTTTTTCATTTGTCATAAGATAGTTTTGAGGTTTAGAGACTCTGCCTGCTCAAGCGTCATAACCCCTGCGCTGCAACGTGCTCGCTGTGTTATATACCTAATAATAATGCACCGTATTTAATAAGTTATTAGGGTGAGCGGTAATACCCGACACGATCGCCATTACCCCTGCTTACCCTACTTATAATATATATATATACTTATAAGAATTAGAATTTTACAAGCCAGAAATAGATTAGCTGTGATATAGTGAAATACACGTAAAGTAGCATACCTTTTAAAGATTCCAAGTATTCAAAAATGGGCGGGGCCGCATAATCCGACGGCATTTTTCCTTTTGTATTCTTGACAAATGGGTCAGCTCCATGTTCAACGAGAAATGTAACCATTTTAAGGTTCCCCGAAGTAGTGGCGTCATGAAGAGGAGTATCATCATCCAATCCTTTTGCATTAAGATTAGCTCCATTATTCACAAGTAGTTCTACTACTTGAAACCATCCATAGCTGCAAGCCTCATGTAAAGGAGTCCATCCTAAAATTTGTAACTCAACAATTAGGTAGGTATGAAAGTATGCATAATGGTACTGACACACGTGCTCAAAAACAAGCATGCTTATTTTGAGCATGCTCAAAAATCAACCGACGTACGACCAAATAAGCATGCTTATTTACTAGCACGACCTGTTCACACGTGCTTTTATTGAGCAAGGCTCGAAAAAAGCATGTTTTTTGCCCAAAAGTAAGCACGTGTGTCAGTACCTTGATAGACAATTTTTACTCCAAATGTAAATGTACAGACATGTAGTAGGTTCCTACTGCATTTGAATTGCCTTAACATCTAGACAGAATTATATCTACGTTAATTTCATCCAATGCAATTTACATTATTTATGCCAGTAAAAAAAAACAACCTAATCCATAATAGCGTCGCCTCTTATCATCAAGCCCCACACTTGACCACCTTTAGACACATGAGGCTTAAATCTATGCCTCAAGTTGCAGTGCATCGTAAAGGGTATGTTCCAATCGTGCATGACCTACGAGGCAATGCTTTGTTATAAGTGATGGCTACCACTTATCATCAGGTGGGCCATCTGCTTGTTCCCTAAGCTATAAAAAAATATATATTATATATATATATATATATAAGTATAAAAAAACACTCTAACCACCATTAGACACCACTCTTAAACGTATGAGGTTGATGTGTAGCGCCATATTTACAATTTAATTTTATTATGTGTTTTAAAATAAACTATGTAATTTATGTATGGATTAAATTCAATCAGTACTATTGCTTTATGGTCTGGCCACAAACAATATATTTTTTAATCGATCTCATTACTTTTTTCCTTAACAACAGTAGTATGTACAGATAGATCTTGAACTTGGTTATAGCTGTTAAAAAAAACCCTATGTATTTTACTACTCGTCGTCAATTTATTGGACTGGTGAGCATATGGCTACAATTGGTACAAATTGCATACAATGTGCTCTGCGGGCAGGTTTATTGAGTTTTATTGATACAACTAGTGTGTTGACAGTCTATCCTGCTATTGTATGCATTTCCTTTATGTCTGGTTGTTATAGTGATTTAAGGTCAAGGCTTAGATTTGATATCCCACCGTGCTTGAAAATCTATATGGACACAACCCCTGGGGATCAAAGTCATAAGGCTATCTAAATATATATAACTCAAAGGTGACTGACTGACTGACTGACATAGTGATCTATCAACGCACAGCCCAAACCACTGGACGGATCGGGCTGAAATTTTGCATGCAGGTAGATGATATGACGTAGGCATCCGCTAGGAACGGATTTTGATCAATTCTACTTCCAAGGGGATGAAAGTTTGTATGAAACTTTGAATTCCTTGGCGCGAGCAAAGCCGCGGGTTCAGCTAGTTGCTTTATAAACCTTAGATTTTAAGATTAGAAAGAAGAAGATTTATTTGACTTGTGAGTCAATGTAATTATTTTATAGCGCAATTTATGCTATTTCAAGAGATAACGTCTCAATCTTATATTATTTACAAGCATTGTCTAAATAGAGGCACCTTTTACAAAAAACCAACACCAGTTAAAACATGGTGTAAGTATATGCATTTGCAGACATGACAACACAAAGTTTTAGTTTAATCTGTGGCCTTAGTAAGTCCGCAACATTAACATTAAACCACGTAATCCAGCCTCAATCCTCAATGGATGCAGCAAGACGAACATCCCAAATAAGGGCGTTTGTCACAAACCCAAGATCCTTCTCCGCTATTTTAAGGAGTTTGGCTGGAGTGAGGTTAGCAGGTGGATAATGCTCAATACACCCGATTGCGGGACGTCCATGCAGATGATATTCCCCCACCACGAATTAGAATTAGAACTTAGAAGGGCGTTTGTGCACTATAAGGAATTTTACTGTCCGGCAGTCCGATTGTGTAAACCGTCCTTCTTTTAATCGTCGCGTCGTCTTTACCGTCATTCTATCCTCTTTAGCGTAAAAAATCGGACTGCCGGTAAAAATAGTTGTAGTGCACAAACGCCGTAAATATTATTTTATTTGGTGATTTGTGCGAGTAATGATTATTACTTGCACAAAACAAAAACCACTAGTGCTTACTAGTGGTTCACTTTGAACTGAAATCTCATTATGTTTCCTAGTCTATAGGACTGGCCTCTGGCTGACCCTGCGTACTTGGTATGGTAACCAAGTTTCAGCCATATAACCAAAC
Organism: Plemyria rubiginata; assembly: GCA_963576535.1. NCBI lineage: Eukaryota > Metazoa > Arthropoda > Insecta > Lepidoptera > Geometridae > Plemyria > Plemyria rubiginata. The sequence continues at coordinate 3,798,250 of OY754905.1, forward strand.
CAACCATAGTCAGACCACCTTAGTATTAGCATTCTATATATAAGAGATAAAAATATTAGGAAAAAGCGATCATCCAGACCATTAGAACTACGACGTCCACGAAACACGAAAATATGGGAACTCACAGATTAATGGTTATCTAATTTAATTTTGTCTGATTTCATTCTGCCCCTTTGAAAACCTTCATATCTTAATAACTACTGGGCCTGTGGATCAAAGTCATGAAGCTTTTTTTACTACGTATCTACCTAATTGAAACATACATAGTACTATATCCAACTACTAATATAAACGCGAAAGTTTGTATGTATGGATGGATGGATGTTTGTTACTCTTTAACGTTGGAACGGCTGTATGGATCTAGATGAAACTTGGCAGAGATAAATCATTAGTCTGGAATAGCCCACAGGCTACTTTTTATCCCGTGGGAATACTGGGATTTAAATCTGCGCGGGTGAAACCGCGGGGCGCAACTAGTACAAACATACAATGCCAAATATCATAACTTGTTACTAAGATCTTCGTTTGCTTTGCTTTCTCGATCAAATACATTCCACTGTGCTAGTCCTTGAAGTAAGTATTGCCAGGAGATATAACACTTAAACAGCTGTTGCTAAATCATGTTAGAATGATTCCATGGAAATTCTGAAAATAGAATCTATGAATGTGTAAAGATAATACAACATACATTCAAGAATATGCATTTCTCTTATGTTAAATACAATAATTTTGTGCACTTATAAATAATATTCAACATCAATATTCAAATACTGACAGTTTACATGGTTGTATCAAATAAAACTGATTATGATATTGGTTGAGTTCTTAAGAAGTGAAGAATCAAGGAGTCACTGTAACAAATTAACTTATCTTATTGTAATCTTAAGTATGTGTGCATGTAAAGTACCAGTGTACCACAATTAGTTATAATATAGTGATCTAAAACATCTATAATGTGCATTACAAGAACAACATCATTGATCATAGCAATAACTTATAAAACATTTATCAATTACACAAAAACAATAAAGATGATCGACAGAATGAAATAAACTTCATGCTAATGATATGTAGGGTACCTACCTATGTAGAAAATATTATATAATAGACACGGAAAGAAGTCGGTCCATGCTTAAGGCGTTGACAACACCTAATGTACCTCTCGCTCGCATGATGAGACATTTTGAAAAATATAAAATCACTAAGCCCAATTTTGAAAAATCGCGAACAACCATTTTGATGTTTGATGAAAATTTCATTTTCATCGATGCAAGTTTTCCTACTCAAAAGTTTGCTTAAGTATGAAAACTAGAAAAGTAGACTTAAATAGGAAAACTTGTATGGATCAAAATGAATTTTTTTACTTAACTGTGTGCAATGTGATTGCACACAAAATGGTTGTTTGTAAACACAACAGCTTCACGACTTTGATCCCCAGTCACGGTAGATATCCCCTCAGATCTCTCAAGTACCAGTTACTAACCTCAAGATTCTTTGAGGATGTCTAAGGGGCCCATCGCCGCTGTTAGAATACTAACTGGTTTCCTCACGATGTTTTCCTTCACCGTTTTAAGAGCAATGGCATCGCGCACATAAATTTTTCGATAGAAAAATCCATTGGTGCATGACCGGATTCGAGCCTGCGACCTTACCTGTGACCACCGGTTGTTTGTGATTTTTGGAAAATGGGTTCAGTGATTTTATATCCTTCAACAAGTCAAAATGTTGGAGCGAGAGCCACATTAGCTCTTGTTCACCTTAAAAGATCTAAGAATGTATTGATTTTCATTTATTATATTTTTTTAAATAACATACATATTCATGTTAAAATTTAAAGTAACTTAAGTATCTCATATCTCATGGTATATAAGTGTGCTATCTTGCCTGCTTTGTTGCAGATCTGTTCCAAACACAATAGTAAATCTATTGTATCTGGCATCTCAGTCAAAAAAAAAAAAAAAGTTTTTTGATGTATCAGTCAATACTCTGTATTGATCAAAACTTCTCCACTGGACACTATTTGTTGTAGAGTGCCTGATGGCCTATAAATAGTAGGCCTAACATATGCAACAAGTAACTCGCTCAATACCACAAATACCATTATAATTTTATTGGATGTTTTATGTGGATTGAAATAAAATTAATTTATTGAATAAACAATATAATATAGAGGAATATTTTTGAGTTAAATTTTGTAAGAAAAACTTATTCCAAGAGTTTAATTTTCATTGTTTATCACTCAATTTGTATTACCCCTATTTTGATTCTGCTAATTATGTTCAGAAATAACCTGTACTTACCAGCAAAGTCCGGTAAATTTGGATCTTGTCCCTGGTCCAGCAGCTTTTTGACTTGATCATGGTCACCTCTAATTGATGCCACATGAAGAGGGGTTTCTCCTCTTCCATTGCGCTGTTGTCTTGTGCGCTTCCTCTCCTCAGCTGCTGGGGTGGGAGCGACTGAATTGGGGAAAGGTGGATGTTATTGTACCTATAGGTATGTAATGAATACTTGTGGGCCAAAAGTGTGTGTTTGAGGATGTCGTACCTGGAGCTGACTCTTGCGAGGAGATTTGCATCACCAGCGCCAGCTGCTGTCGCTCCGACATGGGGGCTGTGACGGGAGTACGTTGTGAGCTGTCGGGGCCGCGGCCCGAGCCTCTCGACCGCGACGTCGACGGCATGCTTCGGACACGACTTTTCTATTATTTTTACAGCTAAGCGCCACGCAAATAATCACTGACACCGCAAAAATATCTAAGTAGAGCTTAGAACGCGGCAATTCTCGAAGCAAAATTGGACCACAATTTTTTACCTTACTTTGATTTCCTGCTTTACCAAACTTGCTAAAAATTCACACAAACTGTCTCACAATTTAAATAGAAAAGTTATCGACTAACTGAAGTCAAATACACATAATTTTCACTAATAATCAATTTATTTAAAAAAATTGTTAGCGCAGACAAGGCGCAGACAGACCGATGGCAGCCAAGCAAGCCAGTTTACAGCATATATTTTGTCCACAGAACCGTAATATCCTCGTCAGTGTGGCCACTGAAAATTTTAAGGCGAGCGGCCGTGTATGTACGTATATATGTACGTACATGAGATAAAAAATGCCGTTGTTAAGGAAAATGCACAACGGTGGGCCGTGTCACTGCTTAAAAAAAGGAAAACATTGGAATCCTTTAAATACAACGTAGCACCAGCGGGGTAATGTTTGCAAAATTTCTCTGTTTGTTTGAAAAAATATCGAATTTTCGTGCATCGGAGTAACCTTTCACACATAACAACCTAAAAATTTTATTTATTACCATATAATTTGCAAAAAGCCATAGAATCTGCTACGGCCTCAAGGATACGGCCGCAAGCCGTGGATTTCGTGAAACTTTGGGAAAGCCGTAGAACACGGCAATTGCCGTAGCATTGGCCACACTCATCCTAGTCTGTGTGTCTCACAGACTATACTTAGGTCCAAAAACAAAGAAAATTGTAACTATTTGTCATGATGCGATGTCTTAGCAAAAAGTCAAGTCAGGGACAGATAGTATTTTTTAAGGGTCCGGCGACAGCGGCTCGCAATTTCGAGGTGCGATTGGCTATTATTTCATTTTATTTCATTTCGGGGAGGTTGTTTGAAAGAATAACTCTAAAGTGACACGCATAAATACTGTTCGAACACAAATAATACAATAATTAAGGGAAATGTGTTGGAGTCAGAAATCATTTTGGTATTAGGTAAACGTAAGACCAAACATACTATACCAAAATGATTTCTGATTCGGGCATGTTTCCCTTCTATTATTGTATTATTTGTGTTCGAACAGTATTTATGCGTGTCACTTTAGAGTTATTCTTTCAAACAACCTCCCCGAAATGAAATAAAATGAAATAATAGCCAATCGCACCTCGAAATAGCGAGCCACTGTCGCCGGAGCCATGGATCCATGGATCACTATTTAGTGGTAATTGCGCGCGGTTTTGCTTGTGCGAATACAATATTTTATTTCCTAACCAAATTTCAGAACAGAACACTGAAAGTAGGTAAAGTGTGCTTCACGCAAAAAGAACGCCGGAAGGAGGGGGTGTGATGACGCGAATATTTTGTACCTATGCGCAAACACATCCCCTCCACTGTTTTCCAGCATTCTTACATACAACATTCTTAAAACATCGACGACAACGACGCCAGGACTGATAGCGCCATTTTGTAACGTAAAGAAAGAAAGAAAGAAAGAAAGAAAGAAAAATAATTAATTTGTCTCACAAACATAGTGAGGATCAAAAATTACCCCAGTTTGACCCATTACTTTTATAAGGTCTATGGTTTGACTCCAGTCTTCTTCCCCCCCCCATCAGACTAGACGTAAACACACGGGTAGGTTACTGCGTAGCGAACCTACGTTTCTGCGTTAAACTCTCTTGGGTTTCTTACTTGTATTCAAATTCCTTGGTTTCTACTGTATTCTTGTTCTATGACGTTAGTTTTCTCTATTCCGTGGACGTTAGTACGTTACTACGTTACGTACCGTACTATCACAGACTATTAGGGATCTGTGGTAGGGATGCTTACGCATGTACGTACCGTCTGCGATATATTATATACTCTTGGGTACCGTACGTACTTACGTACTACCTACTTTACGTATTTTGGTATTTTTATTATCATAAAAAATCCATCTGTCGGAGTACTTTTTTTTGAGACCGCCCGCCGCGGGTCAGAAAGACAGATTCCTTGCCGCGGATTGTCAAGCTACAAGAAAATATTTATAAAAAAAAAATGTGGCGTCCCACGCACACATTGTTTCGAAAACTTGTGCTCCCTTCGTTCAGAGAAAATGTTAATTTGGGAACAATATTTTTTTCTACCAAAAGCCGGCCTAGGTCGACTGCGAAGCTCACATTAGTTAGTGCCAGTATTGGTGTCCTCATCGGCGCTGGGTATGGAGGTTATACCCACTACAAAGTAAATAGTAAGAAACAAACGACTCCAGCTGAAAATAATGCGTACGCCTTTTTTAAGGAGCTGCCCAGCTATAAACCTCACTACAAGGTACACAAGAAATATCTACACAAATAAGTCATTATTGAAATATAAGCAATACCTATATTATTTAGTTACCTGGTTGGTACTGATGTAAAATTACAAATCTCTCTCTCTCTCTGTGTTATATCTCTTGCAACTTGTTTGAAATCAATTTATGATGACTACTTTTACATACCTACCTAGGTATTTGTGTTGTATATAAATTTGTTATGTAAGGGACATTGTGCCATATCTGTATACCTCATAGTAGAGATTAAATAACTGTAGTTGTGTAAATTCTACACTTCCTTCCTATATTCGATGTCCTCTTTTATTTTTAGTCAATTTTCCGATTGGGGTTGGCTATAGCAATCCTTGTACCTGAGTTGAGGGTTGGGGATAGGGGGGATGCAAGTGGGGGTAGATGGCAAGTCTTCCCCTTGAGTCCTTTTTTCTAGGAAATGAAAAAAAAAAAACTTTAATTTTTCAGGTAAGTTACTAGTTAGGTTAGGTTAGGGGTTTTTTTTTATATGAAGAAAATTGGTAGTAATATTTCATCTCTATGACAAAAAGACTCAAGGGAAGGAATTCTCATTAGGTTAGGGTTATTTTTTTTTTTTTTTAAAGTTAAGAAATTTGAAGTAATATTTTTTTTCATTTCCTAGAAAAAAGGACTCAAGGGGAAGACTTGCCATCTACCCCCACTTGCATCCCCCCTATCCCCAACCCTCAACTCAGATACAAGGGTAGCTATAGTTTAACCCAAGTTGGTGCCCATACTTGACGATGTCATCCATGTTCTAACCCATATCTTTAACTTTCCATCTCCTCTAGAACCTTCCCTACAGCTTGGAAAAACGCCCAAAATCATTCCATTGCCCAAAAACTCCAATCCCATCCTGTTTTCTGAGTACAGACCCATTTCCATCCTACCATTCCTCTCAAAAGTGCTGGAGCATTTGGTGCTCTAACAATTGAGTTTCGTCATGGACATAGCATGCAGACAGCCTTGACCAAGCTCACAAGTGATGATGTTTGTCATGACATCGACATCGACAGTGGACTTGTGACTGTGATGTCATTGCTTGACTTCAGCAACACATTCCACAATGTTGATTTCAATATTCCTTTGGCTGTCTTCTGACCTAGACAAACTTGAGTGCCTTCAAATGTATGCATTCGATTTATTTTCGGCATACATAAATATGACCCTGTTTCTGATTTCAATAAACTACAGTGGCTGCCTATCCGCCTTCACAGGAATACCCATATTCTCACCCTTCTGTACAGTATTTTATTTAACCAGTCCACTCCTCCCTATCTCAAGGAACACTTTGAGTACTTACATCTCTCCAATCCCTGCTTGCTGCGTTCCTCTGAGACCTTGCAACTAAAAACTCCTGTATATAGTTCTGCTTTCTTCCAATACTCCTTCACTGTAAAAGCTCTGGAATTCTCTCCCTTCCCATGTCATATTTGCTAAATCCCTCTCTATTTTCAGACATAGTTATTTATTTATGTAAATGATAGAGTTAATGATACTCTGAAATTGACTGTACTTACTGTATTTATCAGATAAGTTCACTTTTTTCATATAAGTTTGTGGCCGAATCTAAATGATAAGACTGCTTTTTAGACAGGTTATGTTTATAGTAACTTTTTTTGAATGTAAAGGTTATCATGTGAACTATTACGATTAATGTTACGCTGTTTATGAGCTCAACTACCACATATTGAACTTTTTCTGTTAACCATCTATATCTACACAGGCAAACTCAATTGCTTTGAAAATACCGATACTGCCGATACAAAATCCGGATGCATTTTGTAAATACCGAGGCTCCGTCCGCTCCGTACGCACCGATGCCGACGCGGTGGACGCTTAGCTCAAGGGAACAAATTTCTGCAGATCGTACACAAATTTGTTCCGAGCCGGGAATCGAACCCGCAACCTCTTGCGTCGCACGCGGACTCTCACCCGCTGCGCCACAGAGGTCGTCGTATAATATATATAGGTATAACATTATAATATGTTAATAAATTAAATGCTCTGTTGTTTTAAGATCACTGGTGACACATTCTCTCATGATGTGCACATTATACTGTTCCAATACCGGACATGTCCGTTCTGCTGCAAGGTGCGTGCATACTTAGATGCACGGGGCATAAGCTATGAAATCGTGGAGGTTGATGCTGTGCTTCGACAGTCCATCAAATGGTCGGCGTACAAAAAAGTTCCGCTTATGCTTGTGCAGACGGAAGGAGGTTACCAGGTAAGTTGGTCAGAATAGTCAATGAATCAACATATCAAACCAATCCGCGTTGTTAAAAAATCATCATAAAATTTATGAATTCTCATTTAATACTTAACGAGAATTCCAATAACTGCAGTATATACACACCAGCAACAGCTGCTTGTCAATAAATGAACAATAGATTAAAAAGCATGGCCCTTATTCATAATGGTCGCTGAGCGCGCCAATAGCTTATCAGACCAACAAGTCTGTTGCTGTCTTTTCGTTGACATGAAAGTGACAGTGACAAGAATACTCTAGACCTGCTTTAAAATGGCATGGGTGATGAGTAAGAGGGTACATGTGTATTTGATTATCAAATGCCCTATTTCTATTAAATTATATTACATAAAGAAAAACCCACAGTGAGTACAGTAAAAATAAAACTAAAATGTGTTGTTTAGGAACACTTAAAACACAAAATTATAGTAAAATATCTCATTTTCTGTTATAGCAACTTATGGACAGTACAGCTATCATATCGGTCTTGGAGACATATTTCCTCGATAGGTCGTACACGTTACCTGATGTGATCAAGTTCTACCCAGCCCATACAGTTGCGAAAGATGGCAAGGAGTCTATTGAGTTCGCCAATAGGTACTTCGTTATGCGTGACGCACCAGCAACCAAAGCAAATATACAAGATGAAGAAAAGTGAGTACAGTTGTGGACAACTTCTAAGGCGTAAGCCCTAGTAGTTGCCCTAGAAGTGTATAAAAATTTACGTAGCATTTAACCGCGAGAATTTTACAACAGCAATAACATTGCCGTTGTAAAATCAAAGGGTTTATCGCGAGAATTATGGCGTTTAAGCGGTCACACTACGCGCAGAGTCTATCGCGAGCATTATCGGAATAATTGTTGTGGTGATGGGCATTGACGTTGGACGTTGGTGGCCAGGCCACGTTAGGCCAGGACATAAGATAACCTCGCCCGAAGTGATCCTCAAGCCGGCTTCTGAAACGGCCCTTGTTCTTTCCAGGGAGGAACGAAAATGGCGTGAATGGGCCGACAACGTTCTAGTGCATACGCTATCACCGAACGTGTACCGCAGCGCCGGCGAAGCGATCGAGACGTTCCGCTGGTTCGAGCGCGCCGGAGGCTGGCGGCAAGCCTTCCCCGCCTGGGAGTGTGCGCTGATGGTGTACGGTGGTGCCGCTGCTATGTGGGCCATCTCCAAGCGACTTAAGAAGAGGTCAGTTATACGACCACCGGTGGTCCTGTAGGAGTGACACCTTTCGATCCCTTAGACGTCTTCAAAGAATCTTGAGATAGTACTAAGAGATCTGAGGGGATATCTAACGTGCCTGGGGATCAAACTTGGGAAGCTCTTTTAGTTATTATTAAGAGTAGTAGAGCTCTTTGAGAAGGGCTCGGCCGGGGAAGTACTACCACCACGCCATTTTCTGCCGCCAAGCAGCGACGCCGTGTTTCGGTTTGAAGAGTGTGGTCGCGGGTGTAATTACAGGCACATAAAACTTAACATCAGTATGCCTCAAGTTGATGGATGCAGGGCAGTGCATCGTAGGGCACGTTCCTATCGTCCGTGACTTACGAGGCAATTCTTTGTAATAGCTGATGGTTATCCCTTAACATCTGCTGGTTGTATAAAAAAAAATTGTATTTTGCACACATTGATGCACATGCGACTATCTCTCTTGTAATAAAGAGCCCTTTCGAGTAACAAGTAAGCGCCTTCCTGAATGCACAACAACTTTATTATCTATATTTAGACAGCTCAGTTGATTGTAGCTCTGCCTTCTGCGCCGTAGGTCGGGGGTTCGATTCCCACCGTGAACAAACATTTGTGTGATGAGCATATATGTTTGTTCTCTGTCTGGGTGTTTATAAGTATGTATTTACAAAAAAAAGTATTATAAGTAATATATCAGCTATCTGGTTCCCAAACCACAAGCTTAGGCTTAGTTTGGGGCTAGATAGTGCTGTGTGGAAAATCCACTAATATTTTATTTTTTACATCATATTTTCTAGACACAACATCAAAGAGGATGCCCGTTTATCGCTATACGATGCCGCTCGCGAATGGTCGGCCGCCGTCAAAGCTAAAGGCACCACTTTCCTCGGCGGAGACAAACCCAACCTTGCTGACGTCACCGTGTACGGAGTCCTTAGCAGCATCGAGGGATGCCAAGCGTTCGAGGACCTCAAGAATAACACTGATATCGCTGTCTGGTACTACAGCATCAAAGACGCCATCGCTAATAACATGGGAAAGGTAACCTCGTTACACACAGCGAACTGATAATACCCACCACTTCTTTGTTACCGTTTTTGTTTGTCGATAAGATGCTATAAAATAATTCGACCGCAATGCAGAGGAATATCCCGTAGATTCTTAGTTACTTCGCCCAATCATGCAAAATTAATTTAAAAAAAAAGCTTATATAGGTTGATAACTACAAAGTACGTTTTCATGCGTTTAAAAGTATTTGTCGACGTTATTACGTAGAAATGAGATTATTTGCTTGGGAAATTATCTATAATGCACAGCAAAAACTGAAAAAAAAATCGACTTCGTAGCCATTGGAAAATGAGGGACCGGTATTAACTGCAGTCATGGTTTGTTATACGTTTTTATATACTTAGAAGTATATAGAACGTCGACGATTGGTCGCCAAGAAACAGTTAAGGCCGCTGCGATGCCTAATGACGTAAACTAAGTTATTTTACCATTCTAATTCTAATTCTAATTCGTGGTGGGGGAATGAGATCTGCACGGACGTCCCGCAATGGGGTGTATTGTGCATTGTCCCCCTGCTAACCTCACCCCAGCCAGCCCAACTCCTTAAAATAGCGGAGAAGGACCCTGGGTCGGTGGCAGCAGTGTTTGAGCATCCCTGGTGACAATTCGGATGCAGATGAGAAAGACCCGATCAGCTTCTGCAGTCCAGTTTTGGATCTGACTTCGCTAGTTGCGGAGCAGTGCAGTACCACATGCTCCACCGTTTCTTTTTCCTGAAGACATCCACGACATAGGTCGCTGTCTGTCGCTCCGATCTTAAGAAGATGGTAGTTGAGGTCGCAGTGGCCCGTGATGATTCCGACCATCAGCTTTAGGTCCTCGCGTCTCAGCTTTAACAGGATGGTTGTCAAGTGCCTGTTTGTGGCTGAAAGTATTGTCTTTGTATGTTTGCAGTCTGATCTGCGCTCCCATTGCTTTTGATGTTCCTTCTGGGAATGCATCTTCAGGCTATTTTTTATCTCCACCGATGTTGGTTTACATAGGCCTATGTCATTTATGGTCGGTGGCCGTTTCGCACCCTCTCTTGCTAGAGAGTCGGCCTCGTTGTTGCCTGCACATGAGCCGTGACTCTTTGTCCATCTTATTTTAACACTGTGAGTGTCAGATAGATTTTGAAGCGCAATGTGGCACTGTGCAAGGGAAGCTGATCTTGTGTGAGATCTTCTCAATGCGTTAATTAGTGCTGCGCTGTCTGTTGTGAAAATAATTGTTGTCTGTTCGTTTGCAGTGGCTGCAGCCGTCCTAGACTTTACTGATGAGAGCATTTCTTCTGTTGCCAGAAGAAGCCCAAGGGTTTCTGCCTGAAGGGCGGTCGTTGATTTACTGAGAGGTTGCGCTCGGGAGATCCCTGTTTCAGGACAGTAGAAGCCACAACCCGCCCCTTGTTTTTGCTTCGAGCCATCAGTGAAGACGTGAATGACGTTGGGGGCCGGGTTCGGATCCTTAGTCTTTTCTCCATTTTCTAGTTGGTACTTTTTGTTCACGATGTATGTTGTGGCTATCCTGTCGGTGCCGTTTCGGGCCTCCGGGATGGCCTGGATAGCCTTGTCCAGAATCCTGCCGTGAGCTGTTATCTTTCCACTGCCATTCCATTGGTTTGTGGATTTTATTCTTAATGCTGCTGCCATCGCCTCTTGTTGTATATAAATATGAAGGGGCGTTAGGCCTAGTATTATGTCCAACGCTGCTGATGGCGTGGATTTTGAGCAGCCGCTGATCAGGGAGCACGCGAGCCTTTGTACCTGTTGCAGCTTGTTGATTGTTGTGACTAAGTTTGTTCTTGGCCACCATACCACGGCGCCATAGGTTAGTACTGGCCGAACCATGACAGTGTACATCCACAGGCAAAGCTTGGGTTTTAGTCCCCAATCCTTGCCGACGGCGCGTCGGCACTGCCATAGCACATTTGTGGCTTTCGTCGTGATATGTTCTAGTTGTTTACCCCATAGGAGTTTGCTGTCTAGCCATATTCCGAGATATTTGACCTCCTTGCTGAGGGTTAGTTTTGTTCCAAACAGAGATGGTAGGTTCAGATTCGGCAGCTTCAGCTTGCGAGTGAAGAGTACAAGTTCTGTTTTACTGGGGTTCACCGTTAGGCTGTGAGCATGACACCATGACTCCACAATTCGTAGTGCTCTTTGCATTTTTTCGCATAGGGTTGATTCAAAGAGCCCCGATATCATGATTGCCAGATCGTCAGCGTAGCCGATTGTGTGTAGCCCATCCTTATTTAGGGAGTCTAATAGTTCGTCAGCTACAAGTACCCACAGCAAGGGGGATAGTACTCCCCCTTGTGGGCAACCCTTTGTGACCAGGCATCTTGTGATTTCTGAGCGTTCTGTGAGGGCTGCTCTGTTCGATAGCATTTTGTTGATCCACTCGTTTAGGTTGTCCTCGACACCTTGTTTCCTCAGGCCTCTTTCGATGCTCGGGAAGGTTGTTTTGTCAAAAGCGCCTTCTATGTCAATAAATGCTATAAGACATGATTGCTTGCTTTCCAGCGCGCTTTCTATCTTATGTACTACATTGTGAAGTGCTGTTTCCGTTGATTTGCCTGACTGATAGGCATGTTGATTTTTGTTTATCGGATTTTTGATCAGTGGTCCACTGCGTATGTGTCGATCACATAGCCTTTCCAGAGTCTTTAGTAGAAACGAGCTCAGACTGATGGGCCGGAACGATTTAGGTTGAGTGTAGTCTGACTTGCCTGGCTTTGGAAGAAAGACTACCTTGACTTCCCTCCATGCTTGAGGAATGTATTTCCAGGCAATGCAGCTCCTAAAGATGGACGTAAGCATTGCCTCGATTTTGGTGAGATTCCATTGTAGGAGAGCAGGGAAGATGCCATCTGTGCCAGCCGCTTTGTAGGGCTCAAAGGTTTTAACGGCCCATAAAAGTGCCTCCTCTGTGACGATGGCTTCGGCTAGTTCCCAGTCTTCAGCTTTAGGGGTGTGGCCTTCGCTGTCAGTTTCCCAGCTTGTGTTCTCATTAAGATTGCAATCTGGGAAGTGCGTTTTTAGCAAAAGCTCAAATTGTTCTTTGTCTGTTGTCGTATAAGAACCATCAGGCCTCTTAAGAGTGCCTAGTTTTATTTTGGCGTCACTAGACAGTATTTTGCTTAGGCGTGCCGTTTCACTCTGGGATGCGATGGAGCTGCTGTATTTTCTCCATGAGTTGTTTCGGCTTTGTCTTATTTCATGCTTAAGTTGCTGTCTTACTATTCTATAGTCCGCCCAGTCTTTTTCATTGTCGGTGTTCATCGCCCTGTTGAAGTGGTGGCGAACTTTCTTTCTCAGTTTGGTAAGGGTGTTATTCCACCATCTGTCTTTGCGATGCATTATTTTATTACTTTCCGTTACGAGAGGACAGGCTCTTTCGTAACTGGTGGTCATGCTGTTAACCAGTGATGCCAGCACTGTTTCTATTTCCGATGGATTTAGTAACGTTTTGCGTTCAGTCTCTTTTAGCTCCTTTAGGGATGCGTCCATTGTTTCCACATAGAGGCTTGAGTCTGTTTTTTTGGGGTTTCGGTATTTGCGGGGGATCATTTCACCTGTCTTCAAGCTGAATCTGATCCGCCTATGGTCCGCACACGATGCTTCTTGTGTAGCTACGTGCCAGTCGTTTATTAGTTCTGCGATATTTTCTGTGGCAAGTGTGACGTCTACTATAGTCCTAGCCCATGACGTCACAAATGTTGGCTCCGATCCTCTATTCAGAATATTTAGGTTGTGCCTTAGAACGAAGTCAAGGAGATCCCTGCCCCTTTCGTTCGTGTCTTGACACCCCCATACTGTGCTGTGTGCGTTAGCATCGCAGCCTATAATACATTCTGTTTTGAGTCGTCTGCAGTAGATTAGTAAGTTTTCTAATTCAGGCGGTGGTGCTTGTGCCCCACCATCCATGTATATAGATGCTAGGATTAGAATGTTAAAGTTACCTTCTAGACCAGTTTCAATTTTCACTACTGTGAGGTCATCCGTACACAGATGTGTCACCATTGAAGCTTTGACAGCATTTGGTACATAAATTAATGTTCGAGTTTTGTTTTGTAAAGGCGGAGCAAATACATTTCCCCGAAGGGCGTTAAAACATACTTTACCTCGGAAAATGTAGGGCTCCTGGACCAGTGCTATAGTGTGTGGTTGCTCCTCTAGGGTTCTTCTTAGCGCAGCGAATCCGGTGACGCTGTGTTGTATGTTGGCCTGAACAATCTTAAGCCGGTTAGCAATGTATGTGGGTGGCCTGTCAGTTTGTTTCTCGCAGTTCCCTGAAGGGGTTGAAGTTTCAGAGATTTGTTGATTGACCCGAGTTAACTTATTAAACATCATCATGATAACAGAACAAGTGGGGGGGGGTTTTAGGTGGGTGTAGGACGAAACTATCCTACTGTGGTTGGTCCGAGCGAGAATTCTCGCTCGACGGGACAGATTCCCCTGCTTCCATGGGCGGCGCAGGCGAGAGGATGCTGAGGCATGAAATGCCCCCCGCAATCTCCCCGCCCTCGCCACCCAGCAGCAGATCTATCTCGTCTTGCGAGAACTCCCCCTCCCCCAAGTCGCAGTCGGGACTACCGACCGCGGCGTCCGCCCCTGATTCACCACTGCTTGTGCAGGGTGCACCCGGAGCGGGCGCCACGATCGGGATTTTGACGTCCGCCGCTTTTGGTTCCCTTAACAGAACGTACACCGTCGCCATCTTGTAAGTTAGGCGACACTTGTATTTCTTTAAGGCCTCGATCTCGTCCACCGGGATACCGAAAACCATGACATTGTTCGTAATGTTCCGGTCCTTCTGTATCCGGTGAGCAAAGATCGGCCAGTTGGAGATGCGAAGGTGGTCGTTAAAGAAGGCCAGGAAGGTTCTGATTTGCTCTCCGTCGCCCTCGAAGTCCGGAACGACCACCACGCCTTTGAAGAATTTAGGTAGCGCATGTTCCTCAACGATTTTGTACCCCCCCGAGCCCGACCAAAGACCAGGAAGGTCATTGATGGTCGAGGCCAGCCACGACAGTGAAAATTCGTCGCGAGCCTCGACCCTCAGACCCCCGTGAGAAAGCCTGGGCATCGCAGTGAAGCGCGGCTTTTCACACCCCCAGTCCCGGCAGTGCTCGAAGAAATACGCCACCGTTTGCTGCTCCAGCCTACTCCTGAGCATGCAGGCCCTGAGGTCGTCCATGTGGACGCCCGATTTGTCCAGTATCACCACCCTGAGGTGGGATGCGGACGCCTCGGCGTACGACTTGGACTCGCTCGGGCCACTGTTCTTCGTCTGTTGGTCTCCACCCTTCACTGCGTCTGCTGCAGAGGGGCCGGACTCTAAGCGCACCTTCTTGTCGACTCCCGCCGACGAAGGCGACACTAGGTCCGAACTCCTCTGCCGCTTAGCGCTCCGGGTGCTGCCACTCATTTCTTTTCCAGGGACAGTCGAGTCAGAGGCCGGGTCGTTGCCGTGTACCTTACCTACACGGCCTTTTCCTACGCCCTTCCCTTTGACAGTTCCGGGGTCGGATCGTACCTCTCGGTTCGGTACAGTGGGCTTCCCGACCACTTCCCCGAGTGTCTCTGGATTTTGGGGGTTTGACCGTTTTTGTTCAGTCTTTTGTTTAGATATCTGTTGGGGGCGGCCCTCCTGCAGCGTTCCCTCGATCCGTCCCTCGTTGCCCAGCTCCATATTCTGAAGCTGGTACTCGGGATCGTATCTGGGTTCGATTACTGGTGGACGTGCCCCAACATTGAAAGACGATGGACGCGCCATAACCATCCCGACGGACGGCGCAATGGTCGACACGTTGGGCGGGTATAGCGTGCCCTCTAACTGGCGCTGCTTGATCTCATTTACCAGAGTGGCATTGAGTCTACGGCGCTCCTTGCGCAGTGCGTTCCGCCGCGCTGCGCCGCTTGGGGGGATCTTACCTGCGGACGCAGTGTCTATAGGCACAGAGGGTACCGTGGCACCGCGTCCGGTGTCCGTGTCCAACACAGCGTCACCGTTCCTCGCCGTTGCTGCCGCCCTGTTCGCCTTCCTCTTGCTTTTATTGGGCTTTCTCTTCTGCACTGGTCCAGGCGGATGTTGTGCCGAGGAGGATGCAGAGGTGGCCGTCGGGCCTTTGCTGGTCCCAGTAGCAGTCGCAGGGGGCGGGGCCTGGGGACCCACCCCGCCACCGCCTTCGGTAGCCAACTTCCCACTCTCCGGCCCGGGAACCAGAGAGCGCCGGGTGCTGGCCGGGTCGCATGGCATCTCAATATCATTCTTAGTGTTCTGCATATTTTTGTTTGGGGGTTGCTCTGTAAACAGAGGTGGTTAGCGGGGCAAGCTAAGGTGATGTGGATGCTGTTGCCCAAGCGGCATCCCCCCAACTTTTGGGGTAAGGAAAGGGGGGTGCGAAGCGACTTGAAGAGACGCCACCCACCCCCCTCCCCCCACACCACAGGCGCTGGGTCGCCCCTTGTGTTTGGTCCGCGTCGGGGTGCCGAATAGCTCCCTAGGGGGCCTCCGGCACCCCGAAACCTCCTATCCGCCACCTGGAGACGCGCCACGTCGGGGTTAGCACCTCCCCGCCTGCTAGATGAAAAACTCTAACAGGTTCGTGGATGAAAAACTCTAACAGGTTCGTGGATGAAAAACTCTAACAGGTTCGTGGATGAAAAACTCTAACAGGTTCGTGGTTTACCATTAAAATACATTAAAATACTTACAATAAATTGTGCGCTGAAGATTTTTTATCATCATTTAATTAATGTAAAAAGTCTTTGTTACCAATATTTATTTACTCGATGCAATTTATTTTCCATAATTATTTATAAACAATTTTATCAAACATCAAACTAACTTATTAAGTGCAATTTATATTACCCGTCCGTGTTCCTGAGTAAATTATTTAAAAATGATATTCATTCATTCAGTTACTATGAAATTATAATTAGGGACAAACTCCAGATTCGTTTTGGTACTGGTAGCGCTTGTTGTTCCAACACAACGTTTTTGAGACGCGACACTTTTGGTTGCATATAACTGTGACCATGAGTATAGGTCGCGTCACGTAAAAATAACGCTGGAAGGAGGGGGAGAGGGTGTGATGGTGCGAGTGTTTTTATGCGCAAACACATATACTCCACTGTTTTCCAGCGTTCTTTTTAAATGACACGACCTCTACCTATAGCTCTGGACTCTACCTCATACGTTTTACACTTACCAACTTTCACCTAAGTCCCTAGCACAATTATGTTTCGTATGTTGCCGTGGGACTTTCGGCATTTCGTACATGTGCACGCCTTACAAAACGCACCTCCGTTATAATACACCATGTGTAAAAATTCTGTTAACTAGGTCCTAATTTGTTGATAACTTGTTAAATATTTTTAGAATAGTGATAATATAGGGATGTTATTTCACTACTACATTATGTGTTATAATAAAAAAATATTATATACAAGTTAAATTGCAATAAAACTCATTAAAAATTATATATTGCTATATTATTTATAATTATTAATTATACTTACACCATTACATACAATTTAGTCGAAAAGATGATGCTAACATTTAAGATTACCTGCTATTATAGGTACATACCTACTCACCGATGATAAAAACAGCATAGCTAGAAAAGGAAAGCGTAGGTTTTACAGATTGGTAGTTGTTTCATGAAACTAACAATCAAAATGCCTTGCCATCACAGTTGAAGGATGATTTTTTCTTTATGTTTGACTTATACAAATATATATATTTATTTTTCATAAAAAAGTGATAAAAAAACAATGCAGTTTTAGTTTTTAAAAACTGTGTTACAAGACTTATTATTTATTCGTAGGTTACAGTGCTTTCTCCCTATGTTGACTTTTTATTAGGTAGGTATATTACTTGCCTTTTTTTATAAGTAGGTCCAATGGACCAATGTCATGAAATAGATGTTAGTGATCAGAATAATATTAAGGATAGGTTTCGGAGGAAATAAGTTGCATAGCATGACATTGGCGAATATACGGGTAACACTGCAAAGGCCATGCAAACAAGAATAGGAATGAATTGAGAATTTGAGAGAGAACATAAGATTTGAAATAAGATTGAAAAAACCTTTTGGTTTTGTGCTTTTGCACAAATCTCAGCTAAATTGGTATAAGAAGATAATATATATGAGCCGTATATAACCGTAGGTACAATACTTTTTTTCGCAACCCTTGGATTACAATATTAGCAGTCATCTTTTCAAAAGAAGCTACCTATGAAAATACAACGTACAATTATCCTACTACTATTATAAACGCGAAAGTTTGTATGGATGGATGGATGTTACTCTTTCACGCCGGAACGGCTGAAGGGATCTGGGTGAAACTTGCCAGATAGATAGTTTGTAGTCTGTAATAGGACATAGGTTTTATCCCGTGGGAATACCGGGATTTAAATCTGCGCGGGTGAAACCGCGGGGCGCAAGAGTGTTATATCGCAAATTCAATATTTTGACCCAAGAATCTTCGCATGATTAAAGTACACTACGATCTTACTTTATTTACTAACTAGGTAAAAACAGTTCTAAAAAGAGATCTGTTGACTAATCAGCAGGCAACTTGTGTGTATCCGAGGGAGAAGCCGCGATTGGCGACGTCAGGAGGCGTAGCGGCCGTGGCGCCTTCCGACGCGTCCGTCACCACGTACAAAACGAATGGCTTTGCTCCAGCTGCATATAATAAAAAGCCAGGGATTAGGGCACAGTCAACCAGGAGCCTTATTCACTATGACAATAAGAGATTCCAAGGAGATTCCTTGCCCCAAACCGTGAAACGTCAAAACTTGAATTTGGGCTTTATTCTTTATGAGATAGGAGATACTTTGCCCTGACCGTATGACACCGGCTGCCTTGTCTTAGCCGTGATCGCGCTGCAAATGGTCATAGTGCATAAGGCTCCTGAGTGAAATTAATTGAAATCGTACAAATCACGATGCATACAACATTAGCTAGGTTTTTAGCTGCTGCCAAGAAAAATCTTGTCATAAATACCTAGAGGAAGATGGGGGAATGCCGATCACCTGAGAGAAAAATGCTATTTGTTTTTTCATTTGTTGTTTAAGGTTTGTGAGGTTTAAAGACTGCCTGCTCAAGCGTTACAACCCCTGCGCTGCAGCGTGCTCGCGTGGTTTAAGGCACCTTGTCAAATAAGTTATTGGAGTGAGCGGTCCGACACGATCGCCACTACCCCTGCTTCCCCTACTTACTTGTACAGGATACAGAGCAAGGCTACGCAGAGCCAAAGAAAAGTACGCCAACGTTACGATTACTAGGAGGACATAAAAGCAAGCAGTGAGAGCCTGCTGTTCCTACAACTTCTATAGATATCATGTAAAAAGCTTCTGCACCCGCAAATCTGTGGTACCATTTGATAGTGTAAAACCGGCGCAAGATATAGCTTCAAATGTTTGATTGCATAGTGTGGCACGAGACTGAATATGTAGCTATGTCTCGTGTGGCATCATTCAAACATTTTAAGCTATACCTGTTGCCGCTTAATAAACATACTTTGCACATTCACGAAGCCAAGCCCGCAGAACCGATCGGTGCCGACAGCGACGCCCGTGGCCACCACGATCGGGTCGGGAATCACCACGAAGTCAGTCAGGCACTGGCCGTCATTGACCGCACCCAGAGCCGTGCCTAAGACGGTGTTGTCGGCGCCCTCCACGTCACCAGTCAACGTGAAAGAGTAGATGTCGTTAGCAGTCTGTAAAAAAATAATTAAATACAATACACGAACAAACGTGAAACAGTTCAGGGAGATAACTGATATTCAGTAATATCGGTAAGAAAGAAAGAAACAAGTTTCTTGAACGTTTGCTACGAATAAATGAAAAAATGTATTGAAATTAGTCAACTGACAGCCTTCACAGCTCAGTTGGTAGTAGCTCTGCCTTCTGCGCCGGAGGTCGTTGGTTCGATTCCCACAGAGAATAAACATTTGTGTGATGAACATAGATGTTTGTTCTGTGTCTGGGTGTTATATAATATTATATGTATGTATTTACAAAAAAGTATAAATAAATAAATAAATATTGCTGGACAATCTACACAGCACCATCTAGCCCCAAAGTAAGCTACTCAAAGCTTGTGTTATGGGTACTAGATGACTGATATATTTAATACATTATATACTTACATAGATAGTTATTTTTTATTATATGCATAAACACCCAGACCAACGGAACAAATTTCTGCAGATCGTACACAAATTTGTTCCGAGGCGGGAATCGAACCCGCAACCTCTTGCGTCGCAGGCGGACTCTCGCCCGCTGCGCCACTGAGGTCGTCGTGGAAAAGTATATAAGTAGTATATCAGCTATCTGGTTCCCATATCACAAGCTTTGGCTTAGTTTGGGGCGAGATAGTGCTGTGTGGAATGTCCATCAATATGTATTATTTATTATTATAAAATACACGTGATGGTGGACAACTTATGGATATAGTAAAATTCGTTGATTGTAAATAGTTAGGTACCTACTGTAATAATGTGATCTTAGTCCTTTACAATGGTGTGTCGCAATATGTAATCGGTCTTGCTCCCCTGCATCCACATCATCATCATCGGGGATGCTGGAACTTTGTTGCCACCAACCCAACTGCTCCGCTACTCTATGGAACTGCGGCCCGATTACGCTAATGTCTGGCTATCGAGATGGCATTGTTGGAGGATTGACATTTAATCAAGGAATATAATACTATCTGAAGAGAGCATTTGATTCCCATAGTGTTATAGCAACAATAAATAATAAATATAAATAACGCTGGACAATCCACACAGCACTATCTAGACTCAAAGCTTGTGTTATGGGGACTAGATAACTGATATATTTAATACAATATATACTTACATAGATACAATTACTTACAATGGATGGATCTAGTATCTAAATTCCTTGGGATGGATGCTAAATTCCTTGAATGGATGGGAATCAAATGTCAAGCTGAAAGCCATCTCGATAGCCAGAATTAGCGCAATCGGGCCGCTGGGCTGGTTGGGTGAGGTTAGCAGGGGGATAATGCACAATACACCCCACCCCACTGCGGGACGTCAGTGCAGATCTTACGCCCTCGCCATGAAATAGAATAGTAAAAGTAAGTAGTGTATGAAGTGTGCCTGACCTGAGCGTACTGAATAGTACAGTATCCAGCCTCCATGCGTATACAGATTCCGTAGTTCAAGTTGACGATCTGTCGAGTTCCTGTCACTAGGGATGTGCTCAGAGCGATGTTCGCAGCTGTTCCGTAGTTGAAGCTTGTTATGGTGCCCGTTATGCCGGTGTAGTACTGCAGGCAGCCGTTGGGAGCTGCGAACAATAGCCTATTTTGAAGTCAAAAGGTATTTATTCAGTTAAATCACAAGGATCACTATGAAACGTCACTGTGAGTCTAGGTCACAGTTCCACGTTACCAAAGCGTATCCATTGATGGATATTCCAGAATCTGGAGCAACAGCAACCCTCACAGATTCGTCGTTGTTCAGCCACTATCATGATGATGAAGTTGCATTTTGCTATACGTAATAATGAGTGAGTTTATCTTAGATGATAGAGTTGTCAATATTGTAAACATACCAATTCCCGGACAGTCGCAACCAAGCTGCGTAAGCTTCACATTCCATCGCCTAGCGAAGGTAGTCGCGAGGGTTGCCGTTATTGATATCGTGATTGCAGTATTTCCATTGAAGTCCACGAACAGAGTCTGTCCAGTGAGGTCCCCGCAGAGAACAGGTACCACCGTGTTCCCTCCCGTGATTGTGATGAAGTCTGTTACACAGTTACCGTCACCATCGGGCTGGGCGGTCACGAAGTCCAAGAAGTCTATGCGTAGCTAAAACGAATAAAATTAAAAGTTAAAAATATTTTAAAAACTAACTAGCTATTAATTAACAGTTAAATGCGCAGCTATGCATTGTCATCCGAACTAGACGTGTATGCATTCAAAATTTCAGCTGAATGGATTGAAGATTAGGTATAATAATATGCTTGAAAATAAAATCTTGTAAATTTTTTTAAAACCTTTGGTATATTTGTAAATATTCTTAGATGCTTTGCTGTGTTTCGGTTTGTAGAGTGGTTGTCGGTGAAATAACAGACACATGAGGCTTATCATTTGAATGCCTCAAGTTGATGGACGTAGGGCAGTGCATCGTAGGGCACGTTTTTTTCGAGCGTAACTTACGATGCAACGCTTTGTTAAAGGTTAATACATTTCAGTTGGATGAGCTGATACACGGGTATGAACGCTAAAGCTATGAAACTATAAAACATAATACCTACTATAGGTAGGTAAAACTGAACAGGTACTCATATAAAAAAACTGTTCCGTTTTTTACACCTGCGGTCTATGCGATAATATAAGACTTTCTAGGCCAAATGTGCTAGACGCCGCAGTCCATGATTACCTGGCAGATATTGCTATTACACCGGTTAACAATGATGCTGCATGCTTGGCCTCCCGCGTAGGCGGCAGGGTATCCCGGACTGGCGAAGTAAGTGTTGTTCACGTTCGTCGTAGAACCACATGTTCGGGACACTGCAAGGTTCCCGTTACATTAGGTTAGGTTAGATAATTAAGTTAGTTAATTATAGATAGACTAGCGACCCGTCCGCGCGCCCCTATTCGCACGGGTGCACATATCATGCATGTATTATACATATAAACCTTCCTCTTGAACCACTCTATCTATTAAAAAAAACCGCATCAAAATCCGTTGCGTAGTTTTAAAGATTTAAGAATACATAGGGACATGGGGACATAGGGATATAGGGACAGAAAAAGCGACTTTGTTTTATACTATGTAGTGATATTATATTAAGAATGAGTAAAGAAGACAATTTTCTCATAAAAACACAAAACAGGAGTAGCTCTGCAGGGGTCTTAAAGAACTCCCGTAGAACAATTTTTTGCAGCTGATGACCCCATCTAACCCTTAGTTGCGTTTGATCAACGATTTTTTGGCCACCCTGTATATTTATAGCCGCTATAAAATGGTAGGGAATATTATGAATAAGGGCCTTATTTAGGGCTGGGCTTTAGACCCAATAAATAGTGTATCCTTACCAATACAGCATCGTCCCCGCCTAGATGCACAGACTCCAGTGATAGTACCGTTAAGGTTGTTGCATTCCCGGCGCGCCAAACATGTCCCGTTCAGAGTGTTGGTAGACGAGCATTCCGTGTTCGCGAACCGGACAATGCTGACGAATGGGAATACTGAAACGGAAGAAAAACTTAGGCCTAAAGTCTAGGTGGACATTCCACGCGACGCTATCTCGCCCCGAACTAAGCCCAAGCTTGTGATATGGGATAGATAACTAACATCTGATGGCATAGAGATAACCATCGCCCTTAGAAATCAACAAAACCGTGAGTGTTTTCGTAACTTGATGTCAGTCCTTTTTTATATATTCTGGGATGCTATCTTTCTTAGTTTAGCGGAAAAATCTCAGATGGTAGTAGTTTTGTCGCGACAGATGAATTGTACTAGAAATCAACTATGATGAACTCGGCCACGATGCCGCGAAGAGTGGTGATATCTGGAATTGCCGGCACCGGGATAAGCTCAAAGCATTCAAGGCGTTAGAAGAATATGCACTTAGGGACTATATCGAGGTGTTGGCAGAGTTCTATATAGTGTCTAGAACTCTGCCGACACGCTGCGTCAGAAACGTAAGTAGGTATGTATCTTAGCGTAGCGTTATTTACTCTTGGGTATGTACATAATCACAGAATCATGCATATGTGTGCGCAAGGAATTTGAAATATTCCTTGTGTACGCGTGGGTGGATACTTCCGAGTATGGGTTACTGGCAGAAGTTTTTTATTTTACTCTTCACACAATACAGTTTTTCACAATCGAAATTTATAAAGCCTATACTGAATAATGTCCGAATTAGCGTGCAAACTTTGCAGTGTGGTAATTTCCAAAAAATGTATTTCATTTCCTAAAACGTAAAATAGACCTACAGATTTATAACATCTCTTTCAAGTGATTATAATTTCATTGACTTTACTTCTAATTAGTATTTTCGGAGAATTTTTTTAAGTAAACCCAGCAAAGCAGAAACGCATGGATGTCTTTTCCTTAGTCAATTCGCAAACCGCTTATGAATCTCACAACTCACACTTTTTTCGAGACAAGTTTTTGCTTATCTTGCAGTGTATGTAGATTGTATTTTCGGGTGTTGGTATCTTGCAACCTAATTTTGAAGCAGATCTTCAAACTGAGCTGATTTTATAACGTTTGGTTTGAATTAGAAGCTTGGTTTTGTTTAGGTTTTACCTTAATATTATTTTTTTAAAACAATGCGACTGGTTTTTGAAACTACTAAAATATATACCATATAAATTAATCCCAAAGTCGCCAAAATTTTTTTCCGCAGATTTGGCTTTACTCCTATCACGTCCGAACTTCGTTCCTTACTCCGCCTGTTCGCGTAGCTAAGAAACAGTGACGACGGAGCAGTGTACCAAGTTTCACAACCTACTGTTTATAGTACGGAGCTAATGTTCTACAGAGATAGACAGTAGATTTCACTGGTTGAATTCCTGACACGAGTAAGATTAACACAGATTGATTCTGCATGGTCGTTTGAATTGGACAAGTAACCCGTGTTTCCACCCTAAAATAATTCAGTTAAATTTACAACTGAACTCAAATTTGCAACTCAATTTTGAAGCAGATATCATTAACCTGAGCTGATTTTGTAACGTTTGGTTCAGATGATAATGCAATAAAAGCTGGTTTCATTTAAATTTTACCTTTCTATTTCTAATCTTTTAATAACAATTTGACTGATTTTTCGGTCTACTACCTAGTTTAGCGTAGCGCACGCTTTCAGTCACAGAAAATTTACTCACAGATTTTTCCCTGTCTCCCTCCACTTTCGTTAATTTCTTCTTCCCCGTCAAAGTCCTCTCCATCGAAGTCTTCTCCATTGTAGATTGAGTTTGCTGCTACAGCCACTATTATACTCGCTGTCAATATCCAATACGTGATTTTGGTATTCTGGTAAATCATACTGACACTACGTAGGATATACCAACCTCTATTATTCACTTAGTAGGTCACTATGCCTGTAGATTGTCCTAGTCCTAATGCGTACGCTCACAAAATGCGAGCGAACTTGTCATTCGTGTATAAATAAAGCGGGCAATAACGGTCGAATATTTGAGCAAACTGTTAAGGGTGTTCCGTTTCTCATTTAGCGCCTATACCTACTATGACCTGTCGACATGGGTAGGCCACAGTATACTGACCATATTTGTTTTGAAGAATTGACTAAGGCCTAAAGGGTTGAATTGGTGCTGGTCAAGCCTGTTGCTACCTGAACAAGTGGTTCGCCCCGAATTGATATCTCACGATGTCTACACAGTCAGTCTTCCATTTTTTATGCCAAACTCCCTGTCTCTGATTACCTTTCTTACTGATTTGGTATGGTAACCAAGTTTCAACTCGATTGAGCTTAAAGCTGTCCGTTGAACAGATCTTGGCTCCATCATCAAACCAGCTCGCTGTCACCATTATATAAGACGGTTCGCCCCGAACTGAGATCGCGTGATCCACTCCGGTCTTAACAATGGAATGGGAAACACAATGTTTGAACTAGCCTCTGATAGGTGGTAAGGTTATCAAGTTTCAGCTCAATCGGCCTATTTGCTGAAGAAGTAGAGCTCTTTGTGAAGGGCTCGTCCGGGGAAGTACTACCACCACGCCTTTTTCTGCCGCCAAGCAGCAACGCTGTGTTTCGGTTTGAAGAGTGTGGTCGCCGGTGTAATTACAGGCACATGAGGCTTAACATCCGTATGCCTCAAGTTGATGGACGCAGGGCAGTGCATCGTAGGGCACGTTCCTATTGTGCGTGACCTACGGGGCAATGTTTTGTTTATAGGTGATGGTTACCACTTAACATCAGGTGGGCCATCTGCTTGTTCCATCAGCTAGTTGTATAAAAAAAAAAAAAGAAACAAAATGCTGCTCCACATGCCTAAGTTTGTACAAGTCGGAGTGTCAGGAAATATCTGTAAGACAAAACAAATGTGATAATTCTAATATATCATTAATAGGAACATATGAATTCGTTGGCTTATTGCTAGAAGTCACTAAGCGAAAAAAACTAATGGTGTGGGAAAACGCAATTGAAGTTTTGATTTATCGGCGAAACTAGAATAGAATAGCTATATAGAAATAAATGGGTTTTTGATTATTGTAGAGCTCATTCAGCCGAGTGCGCGCCGATCCAGTAAAGGTAGTTTGTGACATTGTAGTTACTTAGTGACTTCTAACAATAAGCCGACGATGTAGGTACGCTAATTGATATACAGTGGGCAACTTACATTTAAAAATACTCGTAGGTACCTATGCCACTAGGTCGTAGTCGGGGCCTGCATTCAATTTGGATCTACTTAAATTAGAAAGTTGTCACTACGCAGGTAAGATTATTTTAATGCCACTGTTCTTTTACCTACAATTTTTTATGGAAATAGATCGGAATATTATGACGCTACGGAAAGCATTTTGGAGATTCTGGTCTGACTCTCGTAATTATTATAATTGACTTATTAATTTATTGTATTTATTATGATTATTTTGTTTTATTTTTATTTTATTAATTTTAAATAACTACCCCTACTTTCATGCCCTCCTATTTACCTACACTACACCCACATTCTTATGCTATGTTAACTGTGTTTTTACATCATGTCGTGTTCTTTAGCTGTTTATCCGTCTCCTGTGTTTAGTCTCGTGTCTTGTGCCTTGTTTTTGTGTGTTATCTGTATGTAAACTGTTGTATAAGGGTGAATCAACTTTTAAGACACTCCTTTGACAACATTATGAACAACTAACAATAAAAAATAAATCATCGAAATATTATGAAAATATACTGTAAAATATATCTATTTTTAGGTTTTGCAGTGGGGCACGACATCTATTCTAATATTAACGAGTTTTTTTAGAAAAAGTGACGAGGGTGCCTCATAAATATCCATTGCAACGCTGTAGAGCGACAATAAACCTACGCGCACCAGCTGAGAACTTAATTTAGGCTGGGGGGGCGGTAAAGCTAGGTAGAGATTTTTTGATCATACCAACTAAATATTAGACAATAATCGCCTTAGATGACACCAAGGTAGGCGTCATCTCTTGATAACGGTCATGAATTTTTATCGGTAACTCTGTAGAACTGATGTTTTGATCAAAGTTTGGGACAAAAGTTTGGATGCACGAAAAATATAAAATATTTGTCAAACTTTTATAAATGTTAACTTTAAACGTAAGTTTATCTTTTTCTGAATCATAATATTGGGTAAAAAGGCTGTGCATTCATACCTTTTTTTTAAGATACGTCCTAAATTGTATCGTCATCTAGGCCTGGGGACACATGTTTTTTGTATGGATAGTGCTTATGTTCTGCTGAGTTACCATAATAAAGTCAAAAATTTTCCTATTAACTATAAAATACTATGAAACTAACATGTTAGGAAAGGATCTAAGTTTACGTTAACATCAAAACAAACATATTTTATAAGGAAATTAGGATTTTTATGCTCTTTGCATGACAGGGACACAAAAGGAGTGCCTTAAAAGTTGATTCACCCATAAGTAAATCACGCTCTTTTTTACCCTGGCCTCCCGCGATACAGGCTTGTCCTTGTGCGGGGACCATCAGTAACTATTTTAATGTAATTGTTTTTGGCAAATAAATGTATTTGTATTTGTATTATTAACCAGATAAGACCACCTAGTGGGATAGTGGCTACTAATCTAAAAGAAATATTAATTATAAAAATAGGGAAATGACAAGTTAATTACCTATCTACCTACCTAAAAATATAAAATAGTTAACTAATAGAAGTTAGCCCAGTTACCGTTTTAATATATATTTTATTATCAAACAACCTACGTACGGAACCTATTACAAATATTACAAAGCACAACTCTGCATCCATACAGAGGTAGGTGCCTATTATGCGAACAAAGCAAACCTAAACTTCGAATATCAACTTACTGCAAAATGTGGCTATGTACGTATGTGATATTTGGACGTACCTCTGACTACCCCTACGCAACCTCAAACAATCCCAAGTTACCGTGACTGCTGAGCCGAGCTATTAATTAAAACGCATGCAATGCATTAGCTCTTAAGTTTCTCGGAGATTGTTTATAATAAAGTTTTTGTTTTTTTTTATGATCTATTTATGTCATGTACTCTTACTTTTTTTCTCTTATCCACAAACAATTTTCTTTAGTTTGTATTAAGTGAAAGCATCTAATAACTGATTAGTAGTTTTTACTTAATCAAACGACGAACTTACCAAGTGACGTTCATTGTTTGAAAGCCTACGTAGCTCAGTTGGTAGTAGCTATGCCTTCTGCGCCGTAGGTCGTGGGTTCGATTCCCACCGTGAACAAACATTTGTGTGGTGAACATAAATGTTTGTTCTCTGTCTGGGTGTTATATAATATTATAAGTATGTATTTACAAAAAAAAAAGTATTATAAGTAGTATATCAGCTATCTGGTTCCCATATTACAAGCATAAGCTTAGTTTGGGGCTAGATAGTGCTGTGTGGAAAGTCCACCAATATTATTATTATTGTCCCGTCTTCGGCTTCTAGATTTAAATTTCACTTGTATAGTAGGCCGCTACGCTTCAACCCACTTACACATAGTTTAGACTAGTTGCGCCCCGCGGTTTCACCCGCGCAGATTTAAATCCCGGTATTCCCACGGGATAAAAAATAGCCTATGTGCTAATCCAGACTATAATCTATCTCTCTGCCAAGTTTCATCCAGATCCGTTCAGCCGTTCCGGCGTGATAGAGTAATCAACATCCATCCATCTATCCATCCATCCATACTTACAAAATTTCGCGTTTATAATATTAGTAGGATTCATAAGAAATAAGGATTAGCATGCTTAATGCTCTCTGGTATCTGAGTCCGCTCCACCTCATTTAGTTGAGAAAAAAAGGCATCTGCAAGGTCTCCAACATTGAACATTCTGGTATCCATAGGGATGGGAGAGATCTTAAATCTCTTCGCCGACAACGGAACAATCAGGATCGAACGTAACTTGTCAAGTTCGTTTGATCATGTAATTGTCCTGTCTTTGGCTTTTAAATTTAATATTTCACTTGTAGAATGTTCTGAGCAAATAAAAATGTTGGAGATAAAGTAAATAACAGAAAATATTATTTCATGAATTAATGTTAACTTTCAGATCATCAACAACAACGTAAACACACAAAACGATTAAGTTGTAAAAATCATAATGAGAAAGTTTAGTTTACAAAGTTAGAACCACCATTAATTTATGATGTTAAAGTATTTGTTGAAGTTGTTCTCTGATCTGCAGCCCGATTACGCTAATGACTGGCTATCGAGATGGCTTTCAGTTTGACATTTGATTCCCATCAATCCCTAATACAGGGTGTACAGAAGGTCGATGCAAAGCCGTGGGGGGGGGGTCCCCTCGTTACGCATATATTCAGGCTAGATTACCTTAGTTTTTGTTAATTTTTTTTTAATGTTTTCTTTATTAAACACCTCCCATTTAGTCAGTTATGTGGATACAGATGATTGTTTTGGTGTTTATCGATTGAATACACATTATGCTAGGGCGCAAACAAATTGTTAGGCACTAGTAACTGTCTGTTTGAACACTATGAACGAATAAGCATATGATTTTGGTAAATTTTTCGTCGACATTGGACTAAGGTAATCTAGCCTGAATAGATTCGTAACGAGGTGACATACCCCCCCCCCCCTCACGGCTTTGCATCGACCTTCCGGACACCCTGTATGTTGCTATATTAGGTACACTATGGGAATCAAAATGTCAAACTGAAAGCCATCTCGATAGCCGAGCGTAAATCGATCGCTGATTGATATATTAGTCGAATTAGTCATAGATATGTAGCGGAGACAGTGCGATACGCCCTAAAGGTCGTGGGTTCGAATCCTGTCGCGCTCCAATGGACTTCACTCAACGAACAATTGAAGTGCGCAATGCCAGTAGGTACCTACTCTTAATCGGTAAGGAAAACATCGTGAGGAAACCAGCTAGATAGTACGCTAGCATCAGCGATAGGCTTGCAACCTGTCATGTATAATACAAAAATCGAGAGTAAGATACTAAATAGATTCAACAATTTAATGCTATTTGGGTAGATTGGCAACTCAAAATTATTAATGATACAAAGCTCATCATTTCACATCACTGTCTATTTAAACAGATATTAATATTAGAGTGGTGTAGGTACTTAGATAGGTAAGTACTACCTAAGTTATTTTAAAATTGGAAGTTCTGACAACTCAAGAGTAGTTTTTATTTACAGTTAACATAGTTTGTAAAATCATTCTATAATTGAAATAAAATGTTATAAAACTAAATTTAAACAGAAATTGGTCTGGCTAAAGTACAACCTCTCTATATAAATTTTATATAACGTAAAATTTATTTTAAAATTTTCTCAAAACAATGAAAACTCATAAAATAAAATAACGCAAATTAACAAAATGTTATTAAGTAAATCACACTTCTGACAACATCTACAAACTATACACTTAATAAAATTATTATTTCATCAATATAATATCTCAACTTCACACACTCAACTATAAAACTATAAAAAAATGGGCATATAAAAGAATTTAAAAACATGTCATTGGTAATAAATTATCTTGTGACTTAGTCAACATACTTACATATTACTTAATTGTAAGCTTACAAGTGAAAATAATAAAAAATAACTCAATTATTGATACATTGTGACAAGGAATCCTAAGCAAGAATGAATAATAGTGAGGTACAATTTTATTTAATTAAAGAGAAGACAATCTTACGACTACTGTCATTATCATAAGAACTACAGTAAAATTAAGATTTTTATTTTATTATGGCATCTACAGACACGAATGAATATGGCAATCGTACGGTTTTTACACTCGAGAGCACTTTGATTTTAACTTTATACTAAATTATTTAATCTTTCTCGTGCTTGATGAGAAAGTACCTTAAATTTAAAAGCATATTTGCTGTGTTTCATTATGTTGATAATATAGATGATCATTTTTGCAACTTATATATAAAAATTTAGTAAGTAAGATTCCAAAGCAGCATAATAAGGTATTTGGTATAAAGAAAACAAATAAGACTCATAACGAAGATGAAGAAGACTTTATGGTATGAACTGGTGAATTTTACATGAAACGTATGAAATCAGGGAAGGCTGCAAGCTAAAGGCTACGACTGTATAAACAACAGAGGCATTCGCATTTATTGATTGAAGAAGCACTGAATGAAAAAATAAAAAAAGAAAAAACAAAGAAAATATAAAATATGGGACGTGTAATCAGAAATTCGAAATCTGGCCAATATTACTTTACTTTTTGATCATTGACATAAAAGTAATATTGAAATAAGAATGCTTCCAGAGATGGTGGTACGGGCCCTGGCCTTTTTCAGCCAAGAGACGTCGAAACAATTTTAGACAAGAGTCTAAAGATCTGTTAAATGTGCTTCCGTGAAATTAGATACGTCCTACGATAAAAAAACGTGAAAACAAAAATGGATACTGTCTGCGTACTTAGGGCAGAAAATAGGCGTAGGAAAGAAAGAAGTACTAGAAATGCGCTATCTAATGTAGAGTAAATTTGTCAGAAGAACAGTTTTTATGAGAGGAAAGCGGAATAAAAGAAGATGCAGTGATACGTACTTAGATACAAGTCTAATAATGTTAGGTATATGGTATGGTGTATCAGGTGAGTGTATGAATGGGGCGGTTGCAAAAAGAAGACGCATTTGTCATATCGACATCAATATTTTTTTAGCTTAAGTTTTAATGTTCTTGTATCTAAGTAATGCTATTTTCATGTGCTGGACTAGAGAATATGGGCATACCTACTGACAGTCTCATTATAAGTTCATAAAATTAAGTTGATACGAAATCGTAGAATTAATAACCTAGAACACTAAGTACCATTTGTGCCGAAGTAAATGTCTAAAAATTATTCATAATACTATCAGTTAAGAGTACCAAATTAAATGCAAGAAAGAGTGGCAAGATTTAAACAAGTGACAATAAATCATCTAAAGATGTTAAATAAAAAAAACAGGTTGAGTAATTTAAACAGCATGTTCAATTACTAATTAAATCAATGATGATTGCTTGATTTACTAGTCGCGAATATACCGTTATGTAGCTAACAAATACAAACAAATGTACTTGCAGACGAGAGAAAGAGAGCCTGAGTTCGCTGGCTTTCGTTCGCTTGGTTTCTATCTTATAATGAGGGAGGCCAAAGGCCTTCCTAATTCCATGTTCAATTACTCGTAGTAGGCCGCCATGAATGTTGAATTCAGTAAAACAAATTCCCAAGTACAAAACTAATTTCCAAGACTCTAGTAGTTCTCACTTGGTCATTGTTCGAAAATTAAGCATAGAGTCCAACTTCCATGCTGGCCGCTAATAATAGGGTTTCAATAGACAACTCTCAAAAAGTTTATATATAGGTACCAGTGACTATGCCTCTATACCTACCATCGTACTTCAGGGGTATTTTGATAGTTTACTAACAAAGTTTTGAGGAGTGGTCTTTTATCATCCTGCTGTATTTTATAGATATTATGCTCGTCGGCTAATACCGCTCACCCCAATTACTTGTTAAATACAGTGCCTTGAAACACAGCTAGCACGCTGCAGCGCAGTGGTTGTGACGCTTGAGCAGGCAGCCTCTCTAAGCCTCAAAATTATATTGTATTAATTGGACAAAAGAAAAAATAATTAGACCATTTTTTCCTCTGCATCTGAACGGCATTCCCCAATCTTCTACCCACATAATCATATTTTAAGTATCTATATAAGTAATAAGTAAACTTAAGTAGTACAAAACTAAAGATAAGTCATGCTTAAAGTATCGTGTGACACAAAATGGCGGCACGCCAAACTTTCAGTAGCAGCGATATAGCACAAAACTCTAGTGACTAATATTCATGGCAATCCGTCATTTTCGGATTATAAAAATATAGGCAAATTTTAAAATTACAATGGTAAAGTTTATGGTAGTAAATATTACTTATTTATCTTTCTATATTTCTATTTATTTATCTATAGGGCACGGTTAAGGCCATTTAAGTACTTTACAATACATAGTATGGACGGATGCAATAAGGCTGCTATTTTATTTCTAGGTTCCGTTAAATGTATGATACATAAACATTAAGTACCACGATTATAAAAAAAATATATTTATTAATAGGTTAGTATACCTACCTATAAGAAACACAGGGTGCAAATATTTTTTTTTTTTAAATGATAGGGTCTGCTGGGTTATTTTACTTATTTATTATTTATTTACAACATCGGTGAAATGTGGGGATTGCAGTCATACGCCTATTTTTTTATTACCAGTGTAACTTGACTTGTAATGGAATTTATTAGGAATGTTTTTGGTTAGAAATCCACGAAGGTTACTTTCTAAATGTCTAACAGAGAGGCCAGGGTTGAGTGGCCGTATAAGAATAAGCCGAACAGATTAGGCACAAAATGGATCACAGAAGCTAAGGTCGGCTGCACATTATCAGCGTCTGACAGAAGTTAAATCATGACACGGTACCGGGGCCAGTTCGCTCTGGCTGCAAAAGGGCCTTACTCTGCATATCGAAAA
The DNA here is from genome assembly GCA_963576535.1 of Plemyria rubiginata. NCBI lineage: Eukaryota > Metazoa > Arthropoda > Insecta > Lepidoptera > Geometridae > Plemyria > Plemyria rubiginata. The sequence goes on from OY754905.1 coordinate 3,831,516, forward strand.
TGTATAATACTGGCGACCCGCCCGCGCGCCCTTGCTTCGCACGGGTGCACATATCATGCATGTATTATACATATAAACCTTCCTCTTGAATCATTAAAAAACCGCATCAAAATCCGTTGCGTAGTTTTAAAGATTTAAGCACACATAGGGACATGGGGACATAGGGATATAGGGACAGAGAAAGCGACTTTGTTTTATACTATGTAGTGATAATTTTAAGCAATAAATGGAAAATCAATACGAAACTGCGATTACCGCTATGTAGAGTTGACTTCCGTCCGTTTTTAGTTTACAAATGAAAAACGAATAACGTGTAGGTGCAGCTCGGATGATCCTCAGAAGAAATTATTATTCTGAAAGACGATCGAACTCTCTTTTTCAGCGTGGTCAAAAAATGTATAGCCAGAGTGCTTTCTGATAATGGGCTGGCAAATAGAATAAATAATAAAATAATAAATAAATATTGGTGGACATTCCACACAGCACTATCTCACCCCAAACTAAGCCAAAGCTTGTGGTATGCTCCAGATAGCTTATTAGTATATTTAAAACTTATATACTTTTTTTGTAAATACATACTTATAATATTATGTAACACCCAAACACAGAACAAACATCTAATGTTCATCACACAAATGTTTGTTCACGGTGGGAATCGCACCCGCGGCTTATGGCACAGAAGGCAGAGCTACATACCTACTGAGCTGTGAAGGCTGTCTTGTGTTAAAACTGAAGCCAAATGGGAAGGATTTATCAAGAGGATGTAGAGGAGTTGCTGATTTAGCAAGAGGTCTTTTGCGCTCGCATTCTCGTCCGAGGTTTGTACTTTGGTCATGTTACAGTTGCGACGCGGTGTAAGCGCCTGCTAAAGGTATGATCTAGGATCTGGTTGGAGTTTCTTAATGTAACATCATGCGTATAGGCCTGCTATTCTGTTTCGGGACCGAACGTTGCTGGACGGTAGTCCAGTAAATAGGGACTTCCCTGGTTCACTATGAGACGAGAGAAGTTCCGCTGTAAACTTAGCTGAATGAATTGTTATAAAGGTAGACATGATTGTGTTGTATTAAGTTGATGTTGATACAGACGTAGTGAGAGACATCACAGGCAAAAAACGTAGAATAAACCGTTAGAACGCGTTTTAAGCTCCTCTTTGCTCTCCTCAGCTCCCTTAGGTTAGGTGCAGCAAATAGTGAGCCAGCGACATGTTAACCCATAGACCACGCAGGACTGTTTTTTACTTTTTTTTTGTTATCTAACTACCTGTACTTGTATTTTTTGTTTGTAAGTTAATAAATAATTTTTCTTTATTTCTTTTCTTTCTTCTTTCTTTCTTAGGTTCATAATAAAATGGACATGGTCTATTTTCTGGAAAAGATATTACTTACATGTTTATGCATAATACAACTGTTACATATGTACCTATGTATATTATTTACTTGAATCAGGCAAGAAATTGACAATTAGTGGCGTGATTATGTAAAAACTTCAATAAATCGGGACTAGAAAGTGTTAACATTTATATGTTCGAATGAGGCGACCTGATTTACAATGGATTATGTACTTAAGTAGCAATAAATGAACTACCTAATGGATTTAAACGTTTTGTATATCACCTATTAGATTTCCATCTCATTATGTAGGTATGAAGATAGGTAGATAGAACAGTAGATTGAGTGGATTCTATACACTGGTCACCGGCACAAGGATTCTCTTATAAAGTAAGCTATGCAAGTCATGATGAATTCTTAGTTCTCAGATCGCAACATCCGAAACACATGTGTACGCTAAGACTAATACTAACTACTTGCGGATATTGTTTCCACTATATTTTAAAGATAATATCTTGGATATACCTCGCTCTCTTATAAATTACCTTAGAATAAATTAACTAATCATATCTAATGAATACTTGGAGCTTATTTGCGATGCTTTTGTAACGACACCGATACTAGCGGTGAGCAAATCCATTTTCTATATCATTTCGAGCTTCAAAATCACGGAATCGGCACAAAACCATGATATATCAAGAATACCTATACTGAGAGTAAAAAGAACTCTCCCGTAAACTTCACGGGGTTAGACAACCCATTTATATGAAAAAGTTATTATATATTGATGGGTACTTTAACCCCCTGAAGTTTATGTACCTATAGTCATATAAACAAAGAACAATTTGAATCGTATGAAGGTTATTTGAATTGCAGTTTTCAGAATATCCCGTGCCGCGGTCAAGGTTGCGCATCGCTGCATTCAGTACCTACATATTATGATGATTCAGATGACAAATGCAGGCGACTCTTGAATACAAATCGTGATCTACTTTAAATTCTCGTGTTGTGGGTACTTAGACATAGGTACGTTGATTGTCGACAGCCATGCGTCATGCTTGAGGAGCAAGACAATATGCCTGGTACAAAATATCGTCAACATTTATATGCACAAAATGCCATAAAACGTCTAAGAAACGGTGTCGTAAAGCGGCTCGCTCTGTTATAAGTAATTGTAATTTTTTTCAATAAACTAACAAATCTATGAAAACGGTTTGTGGATTCCTATATACAGATGACTCCGTTCCTACACGATTACAATAATAATAAAGTATATATGTAAAGCGATATCCTTGGTAATGCTGTAACATCGTAGACAATGTGACTTAATATCAATGATAAGATAATAATTTACATTATGGTTAACTGATCCTTGACAAAATTACATGTAGAACATCGCTCCCTTAAACTAAGTTTATGTGCATTGAAATTCACTGGAGGTGACATCACCAGTAACGTGTCGTAAGAATTGTGCAACTTTGTTCGAATTTTATGAAGATTTCGACTTCGCTTTTACAAAATATACAGTAAACCATCCGCTATCGGCGAGGGAAGTCGCCAGCGTCGTCACAGCACGCCGTAGAAGGGCTCCATCAGGCTTGCGTCCAGTTCGCACTCCAGGAACATGTTCTCGGTGCATTCTTCCTGGAACGTCATTTTATCCACGTTAAGAATTATTTCACGTCATCACCAGCCAGTTCTTATCGTACTGCAGTTATTGCAAGAGTTGTGCCATATATGTATTGATGCCTATAAGTAAGGTGCTGCTAGTTACCTGGGCGTCCTGAGCAGCGGGCGGGGGGTCGCCGCCCCTCCTCGCGTGTCATTTCGACGTCTTCGGCAGGTGCCGCTTCATGTGCAGCGCTAGGTGGTCTGACCTCGCGAAAGAGCGTTCGCATACGGTGCACTTGAACGGCTTGGCGCCGGTGTGTTTGCGGTAGTGCCGGGTCAGCTCGTCGGACCGGGCAAAGCGCCACTCACAGTCCGGCCACTGGCAGGTATACGGTTTCTCTCCTACCGAATAGTCACCGATCAACGACTCAGCGAGCTTGGCGGACGGGGTTTGTCGCCGCCAAGGACGCTGCGCAACAGTTAGATAAACACATATATCAGACAGCACCAAGGTCGTTTTGTCGAAGCCTTCAAACCATCAGGGAACGTTTGGTTAAGCACCACGCACTGGGACTTGCGTGAATAAAACTCTTCTACGGTTGTGCGAAAATTATTTTTGGACATAATTTTAAAGTTTATTTTGTTGACTGAGGTATTATCAAAATTTTTCTAGACAAGATCAAATGTGGGTAGTTTTACTGTTTTATTGCGTTAATAATTCTGTTTCCTACATTATATTTGGTCTGAGACTTATGACGAGAGATGAGAGATTCTTAAGACATACCTATAGATGACAATTTTTTTATATTTTTTTTACTAAATTACTTTAGCGCATGACATGCGGTACCCTAAAATAGCATTATAATCTAGCCAAGTAGGCTAATGAGTAATTTAGATGACAATGAAATAATAATTTCCAGTCAACTCGTAATTGATTGTTGTCGCGTCTATCTAACTAGGTAGGTTACGGAATAAAAATGGGAAAATCTGCAGCAATTTCGATCCGAACGAAAACTAAAAAAAGCACAACACTGGTCAACAGATCACTCATCAGTTGTTGTTTTACTCATAAATATAACTTAAAACATGTAAAGAAGGGAACCTTGTTTATGAAAGGCACCTTCGTTCTCTTGTCTTCGTGTTAAAGGCTGACATATCCAATCAAGAATAGAGATTTGCGTGGGTTGTGAAGTGTCTCTAAAGATTTCCTTGTCCTCGGTGATAGAAAGTTAGCTTACGTAAAAAAGCTTGTGTCACATAAATTGAACATGTGAAATGCAGTAAAATCCTGCGGTAAGTACCAACAAACAATGCCATTTTGTCTCATGATGAAATCACGCTTACTTTCGCGAAGCGAAACCTCAGTCGGGTGTGGAAATTATTAGTTTGTTTCTCATGTAGGATACGTTCAAGGGGATAACTTTTATAGCTCTTTAACTTTATCTTTCAATCAAACAATAATCTGAGCAACAAACGTAGGTAATTGCAATAAAAGCTAATATATTCGGATCCGAATATGGACATCATTCACTTTCTTTCGTCCCTTTCTCACTTTGATATACGTTAAACAGAAAAGTCGCATAGGCTTTTTCTAAACGGAATATAGTTTTATCTCGCATTTTGCTTCATGCTAAACAATAATTAATTACCTGTGTGTATACGCTGATGAGCCTTGAGGTGTGAGCTTTTTGTGTAAACTTTCGTACATCCTGTAAATAATGAGAAAAATATTCTTTAAAGTGTTGTTGGCAGTTATCATTATCTGCTTAGACATTAGAGCTACAAGTAAAATATTCCGCTATACCCAAGTGCGTAATCAGTGGTATATTGCTAAATAGATTATGTATTATTAAAAGTAAGGTTCTCTTACCCATAAAATCGCAATGGTGCACCCTCCTCTTCTCAAGCTCCGGGTTGTTCCGGCGGTTGTACTTGACTTGGTGCGGGTGCGCGAGCCGCGAGTGCGGCATCCCGTGCGTGTGATGCGGCCCTTGCGGCCCTTGCGACCCGGGCGGTCCTTGCGGTGCTAACTGCATCTGCTGCGCCATCGCCTGTTCACAATGGAAAGCGTTTGAAATAATGATAGCGTTAAAGCTATTATTAATTATGTGGTTAAAGCCAGTTGAGGAGCTACCTGCGGATGATGATGATGCGGATGCGGGCCCTGGTGCGGCACGTGCGGCGCCCTCATCAGCGGCGGCGGGTGGTACGGCGGCGGAGGCGTGCGGCGCGGTCCTCCCTGCGAATAACACACTCATCGTTTGCCATTTCTCTACCATGTGTCCATAGGTAAGCGCTGCAAGCGAATACATGAATACCAAATCTTGTTTTCCACAACTTTACATTGCAATATGAATCCTGTAAACATTTATGCAGGCCGTCCGTCTTACCCGCGTCTGGAACGTTTCATCATTTTAATCTTCTAGACCGTCGACGTCGCGAGAACTGCAACAAAACATCTAAGGGACGGGCAATCGCGGAGCGGAAGGGTTCTCGCAATTGGTAATTTTCGCAAGAGGCGCAAATGCTGTGATGTAGTGTTCGGCGGTGGTTACCTGCATGGTGTTGCCGGGGCTGCCCTGGTCGGAGCCGGGCGGCGTGAGCGGCGACATGTAGACGAGCCGCGACGGCGGGTACTTGGCGAAGGGCGGCGCGTGCTGCGGCTGCGGCGGCGGCGGCGCGTGCTGCGGGGGGTGGTGGTGGAGCGGGGGGTGGTACGCGGGCGGCGCGCACAGGCGCTCCGTCTTGATCTCGAGCGGGCTGAGCAGCGGCGTGGCGCACTCGTCGAGCAGCTCGTCCGCCTCGAGCTTGACGTGCGTGGCGCCGAGCGGCGCGAGCATGCTCGCGTTCTCGGGGTCGATGTTGCGGATGGAGGAGGCGATGTCCTCCCAGAGCGCCGGGCGCAGGTAAGCGTCGTCGCGGGAGGACGCGCCGCCGTCGAACAGCTCCATGTGGGGAGGGGCGGGCGCGCCCTCCTGCTTGCACAGCAGCGACTCTAGCTCAGATGTCTGGAACGAAACGACAAGTGCCTTCATTTAACGCAACGTGACTTACTACAACTTGATAGGCTCTAATAATACCTTAGAAATACTTAAGCGGAGCCAGCCTACTCCAGATCCCTGCCAGTATAGTTAAATGGGTATGACCTAAACGCTATTCATATGCAAATATTTAAACCTTTCAAAGCTCGTGCGCACTGTTGCATAAGTTGCATTCCTTCAGAATTTGATGCTTATCTTATTCCAATACCGAGAACAAGTAAATGATTCCTTTGGATACCATTCGATGTTGCCGTACCTACCTAATTATGTTTTGCGCAGGTTGGTTGGTAAACATTTTGGTTTATTCGTCCATGGTAAACATACAATAATTTGAATTAAATCAAGATTACTCATGATAAAATCATGTATGAAAACGTGGTTGTCGTGAGCTGGAGAGATGATTTGTTGGAATGTCGGGGATTTATTCAAAGCATCTCGCCTCACGAGCCGGCCAGTCGGAATGACACGGGGCAATTTGGCCGCGTACCGATAGGATAATGGGACTACGCTAGCGGTTGTCAACATTTTGTTGGATAATTTACCTAACCAAAAGTACCTTACACATTTCTTCAACAGTACGACTTGAACTGGACTAGATACATACGTAGGTAAATCCAAAGAACTGACCGACATAGAAGATTCCTTGCCCCAAACCGTGTGAAGTCACAACGTGATCTAAACGCAAACGCGATTGGATTGGTCAAGTGATTAACGCCCTGAAGTTCTAAAAGTGATCTTTGATGACAATAAGAAGCGATTAATCGTGGAACTTTAATGTAGGTAGATTATAAGTTCTTACCATTTAAACATTTCTTTGAACAAAAGCCCGGATACTTTTATAGAAGAGTTATATAATTAGGTTGGTAAAATTGGACATTGCTTATGTAAAAGTATAGCTAATGTAGAAGACGATATATAATAACCAAAGTTTAGAAAATTGTCAATCATTTCTCTGGCGGGTGGTGTACCGATCTGTGGCGCACTGCATTTGCATACAATGGCGCCCACGCAGAACACTGTGCTTTATTCTGTGGTCCGGCGCAGGTGACGAGCACGAGAGCTTTGGGATGATTTTATACACCATTGCAAGTCATTGAACATTATTGTTTTAGTATGAGCTTTTACATAAATTACTATAGCTGCAGATTCTGTATTATTGTCACAGTGCTCGGTAGGAATTATATGGTAGGATGCATTTTGTTTTTAGTTACGTCACGCCTTTTTGTATGACTCGTTAGTTCTCAGCACGCCCGATAGAGGCGCTTATCGAAACTCCACACAAAAAAGACATCGACGTTACGAAAAAAGAAAAAAAACTCAGACTTGGGATACTGTTCGAAATTATAAGGAATGGCTACTAATTAATTGGGTATGCCTAATAAGTAGGTAGGTATGTTGAGGTCCGAAAATGGCACATGCATCGCGTCACGCCAGAACAGACAAATGTATATGAAAACGCGGGACGCATGTTCCGTCAGATATGAATCTTCCCATAAGCTTATAATAAAATCATATCGCAAAGGTCGAAAAGATTAGATTCGATTAGATGATTAGAATGATGCAATGCTGCAGAACGTAGGTATATCTATCACGAAACAGTTTTAAGAAAGTACTTAATTTTGAGACTTTGTTGCAATGTTGCATGAGCATGGACGAAAAAACGCATTTACTTATTTGCACAGCTTACAAGTTGTGTCCCGACATGTGATTTATGTTTTATTGTGTTATGTTTATGTATTGTGATCTGTTTTAATTTGATATGTTTCTACCATGATATACCTACCAGGTTTTGAATACCAACATTTATACCACAATCACTTATCACGCACCTATGAAAATGTTGCAAGCAGACAACACTTTCGGATGTATTTAGATTCTAGCTCAATGGATGTATTTGTATAAATGGGTATGGATTGAGACCAACTCAATGTGAGCTCCACTGCACAATAAAGATAATCACAAAGTTACACCTGAGTGGATATGAATGAAGCTCGTCGCTATGTTTTCCAACCTTGATATACTTACCAGTTGGTGATAAACTTCAGTGGAAGGCCAAGGAGTATTCGGTAAACAAAAATAGTTTAAAAATAGGCTCACTAAGGAAAAGTTGTGAAAAATAATAATAAAATACAAGTGTAAGGTTTAATTTATGTTTAAAGAACGGAAATGGTATATTTTTAAAAGGCTAGCAATGGCCACACTGACAGAGCGTGGGGTGGTAGTTTTTGCGGGTAGGGAGAAGCGCAACCGTGGACTAAGAAGTTTATCGAGAATAATTTTTTATTTTTGTGATGCATATTAAGTAAATACAGTTGTTGTCATTTGCTGAGAGCACTACTACTACAAGCGTAATTACAATGACGCCAAAAACGGAAAAAAGTCAAAATTTAAAAAAAATCAAGATCTGGAGATTCGAAACCCATCATGATTATTTTCCAGTATAACTTCTAGATTCAAGAAATGATTTATGATTTACATTTGTTAGGAATCCTAAATGTAGGGCGCGGGTGATATACGGCGAGATATCCTAACTTAGGATCGTCGTAAGTATATCCCCCGAGCGTGATGCATAGTTAGTGGCATATTACATTGACTTACGTTTTGGACAATACTTTAAAAAATCCATCTCAAACCTTCGGGAGTTAAAATCATAAAAACAACTATACGATTTTTCAACTTACATGCGATAGCTTCGCGTATCCATTGTGTTTATCGAATTTTTGCAATAATATTTAAAAAGAAATTCCCGATATGACTCCGATATATTATAGTTATAGATATGTCACATTAAACCATCGATTTAGCACATTATGTTGCCATCTTGAGAGAAGATGCTATCTTTTGGTATGGTAGGTACATACCTATTTACCCGTAATCTTTAGCATGCGGTCACCTAGATAATGTGCTTAGTAATTTCCTATTAGTCTGTCCATCCTGATAAGAAAGTATGTAAATAACCTACTATCGATAAGGATGTTGTCTTTGTCCAATAATCTCTATTTACCTTTCCTTTGTTTATCTAAATATGTGGGCGTGGACTTTTATCAATGTATAATATTGTTGAGGTGTTTTATAATCAGCCGTATGTGTAAACACGCGTAAACGCTACGTATTGCCAAAGTTTTGCCTCCGAATGATACCTTGGTACATAACGCCCGTTTTAATAGAGCATGCACGTTTTAATAAGGTGCAGCTAGCGCTGTTTAAATAATTATTTAATAGTAAAATAAATAATAATATAGCGCTGTTTAAATAATTAATTTGATACCCACACAAAGTGGGTCCACTGGTTGAAGATATATCCTAAACTATCCATCCGAAATATATATGTTTTGTTCTTTTTCAGGACCGAAGTATTTTTCCGCTTTTATCTCCTAAGTTTCAAAATACCTACAACTCTTTATTTAGGTCTTATGCTCTAAGTAGGTACCAACATATACATAGGTATATTTATAGATAGATGTCGTTTAATAAAACGTTTATATACGATACGACAAGGCAAGCTGTTTGTTTTCAACAACGAAGTGCGCTGCGTTAGTTACTTGTGAAACTCACGAAGAAATCGTATCGATGTAGCTACGAATAACGAACAGTAAACCTCGGTGAACGAGCCCAGCGTCGACGCGATCGCTTAGCTCCATGCAGATCTGAGGATACACAGTACCCCGAGTCTGTTTTGATTTTCTTTTTAAATAATTGTGTTTTCCGTAGCGTCAAATCGTTTTTGTATGGAAATTCGACGAGCGACTCTATCGGACGGTCTGAGCACTTTTGAGTCTCCAAATATAAACGACGATGATAACTTGAGGAAAAGATTTTATAGGCCCACTCATGACTAGTGTTTGATTCGATTTTGAAACACATATATTGATTACGTATTTATTTAATTGGAACTTATTGCTCCTATATTTTTTAAGACGAAGACAAGAGCTAATGTGACTCTCGCTCGCACGTTTTGACTTCTTGAAAGATATAAAATCACTAAACCTATTTTTGAAAAATCGCAAACAACCATTTTGTGTGCTGATTGCACACAAAATGGTCGAGAGTCGAAAAGGGTCGAGATTTTTCGAAAATGGATTTAGTGACGCTTGTAGTTGTAGCGTGCCGTGTTTGCTACTTAATAATAATAAACCTTTTTTATTTCCTTATTAACTAAAAAAGTTTGCAAGTTTGCTTTTCTAGTTTTCGTACTCAAGCAAACTTTTGAGTAGGAAAACTTGCATCAATCAAAATGAAATTTTTACCAAACTATGCGCAATGTGATTGCACACAAAATGGTTCTTTGCGATTTTTCAAAATTGGAATTTGTGATTTTATGTCTTTCAAAATGTCGAATCGTGCGAGCGAGAGAAATATTAGGTGTTGTCAACGCCTTAACAGCCGCTGACGGGGCTAACAAAACTAGCAGCCTCTTACGCTTGATATACCGATATTCCAGTTGAGCGGTGATAGAGTGATATTACCTCAAAACAATGGGCACTTGGCTAGTGTATAAACATGAAAAATTATGTCGTGACCCATTGCGGCAGTGCAACGCTAGCGTTCGTACCGATTGAGAGTACGAACCTCTTTGGAACAGTGCGGGGTGTCGCAAGAAGCCGGACCGCGCGAATTCCTTCCATGACCTTTGCGGATCGAACGATTGCGAAGTAGCTCCTCCACCGTGGCTAGACGAGCTTACAACATCGCCACAGATCAGCTTGTAGATCGGACACTGAATGTGCTGGTTCATTTAGCAGCTAAATGTACTAGCTACTACTACTACTATAACTGGCATGCTACCTGTACTAGCTAAATTCTAGCTATTACATGTAGCATGCCAATTGCTAACCAACAATAATATTCGTCTGAAATTCTTGACCATTTGGTTTCAAAAATATTGTTCAGCTGGCTGGTGATGAACCAACACAGTAACGTTGTAATTTACTCTGAAGATATATTTCGTAAGTATATCAACTCTGATCTAATCATATAGGTAATTATTATAAATGTGAAAGTTTGGATGGATGAATGTTTGTTACTAATCACGCCAGAACGGCTAAACGGACCTAGATGAAATTTGGCATAAAGAAAGGTTATAGTCTGGAATAGCACATATATTACTTTTTATTCCAGTAAAATGTAATGTGCGAGGGGGTTCAGGGGGGGGCGAAGTGGTCGACGGAGGTCCAGAACCCCTTCTGGACCTCCCTCGACCCCCCTCTCGGGGTAGGTGGGGGTTGTATGTCCACCCGGTACATGTACCGCCATTTAGTACTTGCTACGAAGTGAACTAAATAATAGATCAACCTGCCAAATCACGCTTCATTCTTATCTCAAAAAGTTTGAACTGAGACGGGACTTCGACGTTCAGTTTAGGCAACATACCAAACCTGCCGTTTCGAGGTTTGCCTTCGTTAACTTAGCACTCTTTGCCTCGGGCGTTTTGCGCGAACCGGCAGTTAGATATGAGTAGGCACACGGAGAGAAAGACACCTGGAAGAACTTTTAAATCAGCTTTTATTTATATGAAATACAGGCTCCCACGCATGATAACTTTGACTAAGTATTTATTGACTACAGTACATAAATACTATGTAACGAGGTATGTACGTTATAAGAAAACCGGCCAAGTGAGAGTCGGACTCGCGCACGCAGGGTTCTATACCAAGGACATAGCTCTGAGTTCCATGATTTGCTAAACCGCGCATTTACATCCTGCTCATTTGGCTTATTGAGCTAAATCGGTAGGCTTATTGCGAGCAGACAGTTATTATTGTGAAACGAAGGAACGTCAGATTTAACCACCCGCAAGTACCCACTAAAGGATCGACCACACCTGCGCGACCAAAGCGACTGCGAAGATGGAGCGTTTGCCGCGCGGCGGACGCTATATTCCTTGACGCTAACCATAATATTATCTCACTATTTGCGCCCCGCGGTTTCATCCGCGCAGATTTAAATCCGGTATTCCCACAGGAAAAAATAGCCTATGTGCTATTCCAGACTATAATCTATCTCTCTGCCAAGTTTCATCCAGATCCGTTCAGCCGTTCCGGCGTGAAAGAGTAACAAACATCCATCCATCCATCCATACTAACAATCTTTCGCGTTTATAATAGTACTTAGGATATGGCGCTGTGCAATCTACGCTGTACGCAACCACAACGTGGGCTTTGTTCACGTTTGACGTTTCAAATTTGAAGCTCCCGCATGTCACTCGCTTATATACTGACAAACGTACTTATTTTCGAACTAAAAGCATGCTTTTTTCGAGCCTTGCTCAATAAAAGCACGTCTGAACAGGTCGTGCTTATAAATAAGCATGCTTATTTGGCCGTACGTCGGTTGATTTTTGAGCATGCTTAAAATAAGCATGCTTATTTTTGAGCACGTGTGTCGCACCCGCCTGTGATGAAACGCACTTGCTAGATTTCATCTCAAATCTATTAGATTGTTGTTATTATTTATTTAGACTGTTGAATTGAATACGGAAAGTTGTTTCCTTTGACTGCCTATCTATTAACATTTTGTCTATTTAAAATGATGAAATGTTGCTATTTTTTAGTTTCATCTGACCTGGGCGCGTAATTTATTTCTTTTATTTGAAACATGATCTAGCTAGACAAAGGAATATGAGTAGAGAAAGTGTGTGAATTTATTTAGCTACCATGTTTTAATTTATAGCTGTATAACGGTGACACCTGCGAAGAAAGTTTGACGAAGTTATAATTTTCCAGTTGCTTTTGTTACTGATATCTTTAGGAAGGTTACAAAGTTAACCTGTTACTTCAAAATAATAATAGCCTTTGTCTTAATGATGTTGCAGGAAAATCTTTAATAGGTACCCAATAATATCCAAAGGTCTATCGTTTTGTACATTATACGAAGTGCTATCGTATAGTCTACGTTTCAGTTTCCAGAGTTTTTCGGTTTTCTAATACAGGACCTATTAATAATGTTTTGATAAAATAAACTTTATAAACAGTATTCATACCTTATCATCTTTCTTCCTACGCTAAGTGGGGTCTGCACAACAGGTTTTACTCCTTCACTCTCCTCTATCATTCATCATTCCTTTCTTACTCATGTCATCTTCCACACAGTATTCATACCTATCTATAAAAAATATAGTATGTTTATTTCTAGTAAATAGAACAATATTCAGATTTCACTATCCTAATAATATTATAAATGCGAATGTTTGTAAGTATGGATGGATGGGTGGATTGATAGATGGATGGATGGTTGGATGGATGTTTGTTACTCTAACTCCAGAACGGCTAAACGGATCTTGGTAAACATTGGCACAGGGATATATATTTGTAGTTTAGGTATATAATTGTTTTTGAAATTTGTTATTTAATTGATGTAATTGGTGTGCAACCGTTTTGATTAAATGTTTTATATAAATAAATAAATAAATAATAAATAAATATTATAGTCTGGAATAACACATAGGCTACTTTTTATCCCGTGTGAATACCGGGATTTCAATCTACGCGGGTGAAACCGCTGGGCGCAACTAGTATGATTATTATCTCACACCACTATTCATTTTTTATTTATTTTATATATATAAACGTACTGATAACTCTCAGTTTTCCCTACCTATAATATACGTTTTAACTGAACAGTTAGAACAGTTCAGTTTTAACTGTCAGTTAAAACTGAAGGTTTGTAGCTCGCTTATTATAAAACAAAAAAGATTATATTTTATTTGACATGCCCTGGTTACCGGGAGCGGACTGGCACGGAAACACGAAAAGGTCACCCGAGTACTCATACCTACGTTAATATAAACGTGGCCTTCCCTTGGATTTCAGTATAATAAATTAGTACACTGTGGAATCCAACGACTGGATCCAAAAACATCCTCTTAAAATTGAAATAGTACCTACTAATAATTATTTTTTTTGTATGCAAAATGAGTTACCTCAAAGCCTTTTTGATGGTGAGATCGAAATTGCTTTAGTTTTGGAAAAATAGGAGGCATGAAACCTTTATACCATGCTTTAACTTTGTCACGTTTATTGTATTACAAGAGCTATCATGTTATAATTCAACCTTTCCCTTTGAGTCAAAGGTATGGTTGCTGGAAGAAAACTCTTTTAAAGGTTATGTTCGCCTTTGTACATGTTTTTTTGTTATCACATATTATTATTTGTAAATGTTTCTTTATACAATAAGAGAACTAAGTAACACGAGTGGATCTGTGCGGTCTCTTAAATGTATTTCTCCTTTTTATCGTAGAAATAATACTAATAATAATAATGATTTAAAATCAGAACTTACAGGCATCTAAAACAAGCGAACTTATTAACACACTTAATAAAAATACTGTTTTTTCTGGTGCTAAAGCAAAAAAATTACCAATTACCTTGTTTATTACGTTTTATGATCATTTTAATATACTTTCTGAGAAACGCCATAAGTACGCATAACAACCCCCCTTGTGACATGACCTTTCAACAATCAACCTCGCATGAAAAGAATTAAAATTACCGCGCGGGACCGTTACAGCATTGTTTGCAGAGCGGCACGCGCTCTATTTCCATAATACCACCCATCCCATCAGTACGTGCATAAAGCTAAAGACACACAGCGTTATTTACGCCCACGCGCCGCTCGGCACACCTCGTGCTTGCCTCGTGGAAATATAAGTCAATGGCAAGTCAAAGGCAAGTCAAAAGAAATTCAGTTAAATCACAAGAATCACTTCAAACTACGTGAATCTAGGTACCAGTTCCACGCGATCAAAGTCTAGAAGAACATGCAACAAACTGTACGAACCTCTGATGCAAGAAGCCTGCTTTCCTGTAATAAAAAGTCCTCTAATAAAAAAAGTCCTCTAATAAAGTTTGCCTCTAATAAAAAGTCCTCCGAACATTCCTAACACAGTTCTTTATCAAACGCTACTTGTTTTATGTTCCGAAGATTTTGTACCGATACAGAATTCATTTATAATTGATCTCTAGAACTACCCACATTTTATAAATAAATAAATAAATAATGCTGGACAATCCACACAGCACTATCAAGCCCCAAAGTAAGCTATTCAAAACTTGTTTTATGGGTACTAGATAACTGATATATTTAATACATTATATACTTACATAGATAGATATTTTTTATTATACATAGAAAACACCCAGACCATCGGAACAAATTTCTGCAGATCGTACACAAATTTGTTCCACGGCGGGAATCGAACCCGCAACCTCTTGCGTCGCAGGCAGGCTCTCGCCCGCTGCGCCACAGAGGTCGTCATAAATGAGGAGTAACTCTAAAGAGATACTAATCATTATGTAAAAATTAAGGCATATAGGCCTAGTTGTTAGTTACAACCAATGTCCTACTACTAGACTAAGTAGGACGTATTGAAGTATCTACTATCCACTTACCGTGGTTGAGCGTGGTTTATACTTTTGTTTGCGGCTACATACCTACAGTGAAACCACATTCAACCACGGTACCTAAGAGTGGTTAAATATCACACTGTGAACACAACCACCAGCACCATAACCGTGGCTTGGCAACCCACGCATGTTGCTCGAGCTAAGTGTACTTTGTGAACAATTATATAATCAGTGTACTCAGAGCAAACTCCGCGATACATGACGGCTATAGAATCATGAATACACTGGTTTGCTATTAGTTTGGAGCGTGTTATATGTCTGGCTTCACGAAAATAGGCCTTAGGTTCAGTTCAGCTAAGAATCGGGAAAGTATGAATGTCAAGTATTAAAAAAATCGAGATTTCTGCAACAGCCGTGCGCGACTGTGACTGCTTGTCTCGTTTAACATGGGAAGCAGATGTAAGATAAATTTAAGAACTCTAGAACATTGATTGCGTTTGACTAAAATCTCACCAAACTGGTGAGATTGTAGTCAAACGTAGTAGTTTTCAGTAATTAAATTCTATTTATTCCATTTCGTACAGCCGAGCGTGTATACGTAAAATAATTTATGAATATTTGTTCTTCATACCTGCAACATTTATTTCATGATAGGTACTACAGCTAAAACTTATGACGACAATAAGTAACGGCAATAACATTTTATAGCTGGTGGGCCTACATTGGCACCGAGTGGAGTATTTATCGTTGGGCGGCAATAGGGCGGGCGGCGACAACGGGGCGGGCGGCTTTAGGTGGATCGATAGCAGCAACGCCGCCCACGAGGACTAGGAGGGCGAACGTGCTTCAATGGAAATAATATATTTTATTTAAACAGAATACATTATGTTTTGCTAGTTTATACAGAATTATACAAGTCTAAAGGTAAAGTGACCCCAAAGTTGCGCAAGCGATATATGTACATTTTTACAATCAAAAACTACGATATCAGATTTTTGATTGATCTATATTACTTATAAGACTAGATTTACGCTTGGCCACGCTAGGTTTCCAAGAGTATATTATAACGCTCCGCTAAGGCTAGGTTTGATATCCCTACTAGTCTGTGATTTGATCTAATAAATTCCTTGGGTTTGATGAAAGTGAAGACAATGTATGCCTGAAATCATTTTTTTTTTTGTAGAAGCAAGTAGGTTTTATTCATTTGTAAGAAAAAATTCTAATGAACTCCATTATTTCTGCATTAAGATTAGGTTGTTTTGGAAGGCGATTTGAATGTTGGTATGGTTAATAGCATCCTGGCTTATCCTCTGTCGGGTCAAGCCAAGATGCTGTATAGGTGGGCAGAATTAGGGTTAATTAGGTAGATTAAGTTTTGATATGTGGTGTATTTGTTTTGATGTTTATTATAGGGTAGTGTGGTCGCCCAGCGACAAAGCCCTTTATATAAAAAAAGACTTCATGTCCCTGTGTGCCTTGAAAATACTTAATTACTTAAAAAGAGTCACTACATACATAATAGTATAAAACAAAGTCGCTTTCTCTGTCCCTATATCCCTATGTATGCTTAAATCTTTAAAACTACGCAACGGATTTTGATGCGTTTTTTTATACATAGAGTGATTCAAGAGGAAGGTATATGTATAATACATGCGTGATATAGTAGAAAAATAATATGCACCCGTGCGAAGCAGGGGCGCGCGGGCGGGTCGCTAGTATATAATAACTATGTAACTTATTGGACTTACATTTCTGCAAAGAAGCTTATTTTCATTTTAAAAGCATTAACACGTTCACTGCGTCACAGGCCGATATCGGCCTGCCGCGGTACTTCAGCTGGTGCGGACGGAGAAAACTATGTCCCTCTCGCTTGTGCGAAACGATTATCTCAGGTGTTTGTAAAAAATTGACAGAGACAAATATATATTTCATCTTGCGGTCAAAATTGTAGGTGTTCCCAATCAAAACATAACGGCAGGCTTTTATCGACCTACCACGCACTGACTCTGCTTTGCATCCGCTGAGTGCGGCAGAGGGCCTATTTGGGCTCGCCCTCCCAACAGGCAGCTGGCGACCCGATACCGCACAGAGCGCGCGCCCCGCCAGTTAGTGTTGTGCTGTCTAAATTTCATTTCAGAAAATCAAGTTATACCTAAGGACAATGACCATGTCCTTGAGATGAGCGCTAATAAACGAAGAAATTGTGCAGGGTGCTACGACAGACTGCGGAAAACCTTTAATAGTACCAAACAAAAAATAAGTTAAGAAAATAAAAAAAATATTGCAGGAAATGCAACCAAAACCTTTGCGTAACATGTTTCCAAGATAGTCATAAGTAAATAAAAACATTTTTCAGTTCTATTACGATAATTCTGTTTTATTTTCAATAACCCCTTATTTTTCTCTGTCCCATCACTACTAAAAATACTTTTTAGTGCGGTTCAGGTCAATATCGGCCTGCCGCTTTTCCTGCTTTATTTCACATTTCCTGTTTGGCAGATCCCGGGGCGAATCAAACCTAAGGAAGTTGGGTTCAAGGTCTTTCTAACAATATAAAAAAATGTATACATTATGTTTCCACAAAGTTATAGCTATTTAATCTATCCTAGTACTGGTGGGTCTAGAAAGACATTGGGGGCGCATTTTGGCCCGCCGCCGCACCAGTTGAAGAATTATGATTTTACTTGCCGCAGTGAACGTGTTATGTTGCATTGTAAGTGCGCGCGAGCCTGTCATACTTCCGGCAAACCCCTCAACCGACTTGGTACCACTGCGTCTTAAGCTAAATTTTTATTAGCACTTTAATCGATTGTTTAATTGTTTGACCCCACGGCAGCGTTACAACGAAAGGTACAGTAATTTGAGTAATGTTTACATTTCCCATAATTTTTGGTAAACGTGACATCAGGGGTGGCTTAGAAGGGTAGCCCTATGCTATAAAAATACTTACAAATGTGTTTGCTAAAGGGGAGATTCGTGTTTTGTGCTTTTTTACGTTAGGTATAACGTAATAAGTTATGATTTTTGAAGTTTTTGTGATTTTTTTTACTTGGCAACTTTGGAAAGTTCATATTGTGATAGGTCGTCGAGTTATAAATGAGAGCTTCATATTGACTTCAGAAGCATTCAAGGTACGCATGGCTAATTTCGTTTTATTTAATTTAAAAAATGTTTGTACAGTGATTTGTTTACACGGGTGTTATAGTTATGATAAGATAAGATAATTGAAATCAGTTGAGCCCTACCAAAGAAACATTTTGCAGTAGGTACCTATCTATAACTAAATTAGACTGAGGATAAGTATATTCATAGTTTCCACATACTGTAGTGATTTTTGTTTTAGCGATCCCCATCCAATCATCGTTCCATCGGAATGGACCTCGCATGCATGGAAGGACCTCACAATGGCGTAAGCAAACCTCTCCACGGCGATAAACACGCTATCTGCCTGTGGCTTAGATTAGTTTAAAAAAACGAATAAAGTAATTCAAATTTTAGCATTAACTTTTAATTGAGAGCAGAAATCAGCTCATAAACGTAACTAAACAGGAAAATTACTCTTACATATAACAAGAAAGTACCACCATATTATAACTTAATCACTTCCGAGAACACCTTATCTCACTAGCAGCTAATCCGCAAAGCTTAGCTGCTTGCAGGTAGAAACAAGGTGGAGTGGCTATATTAATGCCTAAGAAGTTCTTTAGACGAACGTCAAATTATGGACGTGGATGTAGTCGCCGAGTGGCTTTTAGGCTTTCGCTGACGTCAGCGTTTTATAGATGGGTTCATTTGTCTAAGAAACCATCGTTTTGTGCTGCAAAGAGCCGTTATCAGGCTATGATCGACGGTAAACTTTAGGACCTATATACGTTTTTTTTTTTACTACCAGGGTAGCAAACAAGCATACGGCCCTATGGACGTTTGGACGTAATGTTATAGCCATCTTATACTGGCTAGCAATCCGGATGATCAGTATTACTTGAAGTGCGTCAGTTGCACAGGGTCTCGAAAGGCCGGCGGGTAACCTGCTTCCAAGTAACTTATTTATGCTGTCCTTCTGTAACTTATTTAGTACAACGTTTCACGCTGATAGTATATAGATAAAGTGGTCACATTAGGAAGGCACTAAAGTTGACGCTGCGGGAAGTTTTCCTGTATTACTCATGATATAAGCTTTCATTTTATTATCTACTTATCACAAGCGTGATCTGCAGAAAGTTGCGTGCAAGTTCTGTAGTTTTTCAGACGTGGATTACAGAGGTGTTTTCGTGTATTTTTGTTGTAGCATGTAGAAGCTGTGAGGTTGGAAAATCCATGCTTTTCTCTAAATTCCAAAGATTTCACTATCCATCCAACCCATGAGTTTCTTTCCGAAAACGCTTTTCCCAAAGTTGTCGTTAACCTTGTTATCCTTAGATGCGAACTTCAACTCCATGCAAATTATCTTCTTCTGAAGCTTAAAACAGGTCTCCTTGAGATTCCTGCATGTTTTAAGTAACGTCGATTTCTGTATCAGAAGTTGTTGTATGCGGCCCTCAAGAGCAGTTTTTGTATCAAAATCCAGTTCGACTGGAGAGCTAGACTTTTCTCTTTTGATATTCTTGTTCACTTTCAATTTTGCCAATGGACAATGTTTCTGTAATGAATAACATGATTTATATTTATTTACTATACGAGAGTATGATCATGATTTTATACTATTGCAATCAATGCAGGTAGTTTCTTTGTGTCGCTTGTTTCTAGACATTGTTATATTTTCCAATATTATATTGAAAAATGAAGCGAAGGCTAGAGACTCGAGGCTCAAGAGTCTGATTCCAACTTGCCTCAAAAACCTTCAGTTCGGGTACAACAGGGACCGCTGACTTGCAGATGAAGGTTCGATTGCCGGCGGCGTTGTATTTGTCTTCATCCCTGAAGTGAGCGGAACAGATCCTGGTGTGTCTCGTCGGGTTCCAGTCAGGCTGGTCCCTCTCTAGCCGTATTACTTCAATCCAATCTAGCCGTCTGGACTCGGACTGTGGAAACCTTAGAAAGCACATGAAAAAAAAATATGTGTCGCATGTTAAAAAGATCGGTAGGGACTTGTACTATGTTTTTACTAGTTGAATGATGTGCAATCAATTTTAAGAATGTGTGCAACGGTAATGATAATTACATTTGGTACTGTGTATTTTTTTTATTCATATATTTGTTCTTTCCTACTGGCAAAACTTTGACTCTTAACTAATTGACTTACTGATGATACGTGATACCGTGAGATTTATTAGAATTTTTTATGTTATTTTTACAACTTTTCAGCACACATGAAGGCATTTTTAATTATAATTCTTTGACTAATCAAAAATCTTATAGGCTATTACTTGATGTGACTATGTTTGACACACAAGCATTTATAAATAATTACATCGACACGTCAGAGAGTATTATATTCCTTGATCGACACAGATCGACACATATTCTGACATATCAAAATACAACCATAGAGTTTGTTTTACAACCAGCATGTTCGTTCATGAGGTTTATCTCATTGCGATCTTACCATGATGATACTCTGGGTTTCAGGTGTCAAGCTTTCTGTACTACATATCAAGTTCCTAAGTGCCATTACGATACGCATATTCTCACATCTGTGCCGATTACGATGAGGATGGTATGAATCAAGGAATTTGGATACTCGTACAATGAATGCATAGGAAACCCACATTACGAGTTTTGTGTGTGTACCTACAAGAAACAACGTCATATTGATTTTTAAAGGCGGCTCAGTCCATCCCATTATCCGTCGGTACTCTAACTAAAATAGCGCTATCTACAAATCACCGTATAAATATTCATGGGTCATCCTGTTGGGGTCGAAGGATGAGCAATACATAGCTTTAATAATAAAAACATATTAGCCGCATTGCATGTCTATGCTTCCGTGACCGGGCAGTTTTACACCTGGCCGGAGGGGTCGCGAGGTGGTGGTCTGGTAATGGGGATGATGGGGTAAGCGGGGGCGGGCTGGTACGCCGGCCACCGTGCGCCGGGGGCAATGGTAGCGTCAGCGGTCAGCTATTAATGAATGTGGCCATAATGTTTATTGAACCCGCTGAGCAGTTTCGTCGGACCAACTCATCGTTTATAAATTAACGCGTGGCTTATTGTTCGTTAAATGTTAAGTGTTCAAATGGACATGATAAACTTACATAAAGTTCCGTAGCTTACTGGTTCATAATAATTTCACATCTCGCTTTTGATAACGATCATTTTAAGCATTGTTTCGATTTTATGTAACTCATAAAGATTAATTTTGCGCAATGCCAGTGCTCTTAAACGGTGAAGGAAAACATCGTGAGGAAACCAGTTAGTATTCTAACAGCGGCGATGGGCTTGCAACCTGTCACGTATGGAAACTAACTACTGCAAAATGTGGGTATGTGCCAAATGTAATGTTTGGACGTACCTCTGACTACCCCCCTTAGACATCCTCAAAGAATCTTGAATTAGTACCTACTTGGTAGTGGGAGATCTGAAGGGATATCTACCGTACCTGGGGATCAAAGTCGTGAAGTTTTTTCATTTTTTTTTCAGTTTCATAAAGATTATATTTAAGAAATTAATCGGACACATCATAACTTTTTTAAAATTGTTTACTAATTGTTGGTAAACTAATTACCAACATTTATGCTGTTGTTTCACTGCTGCAGAAAGTCATAAAGAACCTACGCGAATCAAAGCGTTGTAGTAGATACAAACTCATAGTTTCACATTCTTGTATAAGCGGTATGAGGGCATACTCTGTCCAGCAGAATGTTTTCAGTTTCCACCGAGAGGAGAGGGGAGACGTTTGTGTTGTGACCTACTCGTAGAATGAATCTATTGCCTAACTCAACTGGTAATCGTGATCACTTTCAACTGACAAAATATTGCTATTGTGTAACATCGAGATAGTACCTACCTTCCTACCTGTTTATATTTATGTATGCAACCGTCACATATGACTAATAGTAAAGAGGATTTTTTTGATCCGAGTAGGATAAGAATATTTCAATTTGTACCACATTTATTGATAAAAGTTTAACAACTTAATCTTCATATGCATCCTTTTATATGCACATGTACTAACAAAACAAATTATTTAGGATTGCTAACAAAATATACACGAGATTACAATAATTTCCATACATACATCCATAATTCCAATGATGTGATCTTTCAAATCTGGCGCTTACTACCCCGCAACGAGACGTCCCAACGATATAGTTTTGGGGTTAAAGGGTCGACTTCATCACGTGCCGTCGTTTACACATTTGACTTCATTTTATTATAATAATGAAATTATTGCCGGGGGTCGATCGCGTGTCCGGCACGGGGCGTCTGGTCCCTTCTCGCCATTACCTCATTAAAAGATAGACGATGTTACGATTGCGGGGGCGAGTTTAACTTTTTAATTTGATGGCTTGTGGTACGAGCACTGTCGTATTGTAGCGAGGTGTGATTTTAACGAGCTTCCTACATTGCCGGGGCTTGCGCGCTTTATCCGTCCGCGCGGCCGTCGGAAACTACCATTTACCGGAAGTTGGAGCGCGTTGTAGTCTTTTGCTTAGATTTCTGATTTGCTTTGGACAGCTTGTATGAACGTTTAAGCATGGACCTTACTTACCTAAACTTGTATGTGCGTATTGTAAACTTGTTTTTACCAGAATATGTAACTTTATATTTTTAATCTTTTGGGAAGCACATCATTAGACGGCAATTAGCAACCGAAGAAGTAGCGCGGCCGCAATCTGGCAAGAAGGGGTCGCTGGCTAATTAGCTAATGGATACCTGCCCCCGCAGCCCGGCTCCCCCGCCCGCCGACTGAACGCTCGTAATGGATTGAAGCACGCTCGCCGCGTCACCGCTGCCCATCTCAAATTTCGTCCACATTTGGGAAATAATATAATGCTTTCCACTTTATGTCAAATTTATGTCCAACCGGACAAAGGTGCCATACTATAGGAAGAAGCAGTTATGAAAATTCAAAACGGCATTGTTGGACAGGTATGAGCCCGTATTCTTGCGGTAAATCCGAGACAGAACGCGGCGAGTAGGTAGTAAGTACCCGGTTAAAGTTAACGAGAGTTTCTTCATGTATGTATTTATTTTCTACGTCTAAAATGTGGGATAAAATGATTCCTCATAATAACCGAACGACAGTTTTATAGTCGGTGGCAATAAAAAACGCATAACGTGTCCTCTGACGCAAATTGAATGAGTTCGAGGAGGTGAGAGACGGCGCGCGACGGACAAAGTATATTACTGTCTAAAACAAGGGGATACGAGTGGCAGCCACCTGCTGTGCCGTAAAACGGTATGAGGTAGTAGGAATTACTGTAGAAGCGTAAGTACGTAACTTTATTAAAAAATTATACTTCATAGATTGTCAATTTGTCAGTCAGGTTGATCTTTCATCATCTTCCTACCTTTATCCCACGCTGATTGGTTCGGCATGACAGGTTTCCTTATTCCACTCTCTTCTGTAATTCGCAAGTAATTTATAAACTATACGTAGTTTATAAATCCTTGATCATTCGTCATCTCGGCGCTCACTCCATTATGACAGGTTGATCTTTACTAAATCCTAACTCATTGATTCACTAATATGTAAATTTTCATGCGAATGAGCTTTTATTTTGAAATTCAAAAACTGGTACGCTTCCTGGTACGCTTCTTCCCTTTCGCACTGGCACTGATTTGGATCAGTTGAGCTATCTATAGATCATTTGCAACGTTCTGCAGATAGTTCAACTGTTTCATATGTATTTTGTATATTTTGTAAATAATTGGAAACTACGAGTATTAGTTGTAATTTTCTTTGTAAAAACCGGACTAACAAAATTACGAAGATGATATAATATTTTAAAGAAATATAAGCTGGGGAAGTAAGTTTTTTGCTATAGATTTTTTGATATTTTTGCTATATATTTTTTGATATTTTTGCTATAGATTTTATGATATTTTAATAAAAAGCATTTATTTCAAATTACATAGAGATAGCAAGCGGCTTGACAGCCGATTGGCTTTAGTCGAGCGGGTCGAGCTTTCAGATCCGGCGGTATGGCTACAAGGAATTTGAATACGGCTGGTATTCTGGCGTAATTTTGATTTGGTTTTTGAATGGGGACTTCGACATTTTCAACTAAGGCGTATGAGACAAAATATATGACAAAAATATTGTATTTAAAACAGAATGAAATACTGCCAATATTTTATAACTGAAAATTATAATGGTCTATCAATTTAATTCCTTGATACGATTTTGTTGAATTAATTAAGCAAGTTTTACGTAATGTTATGAGTCACTTGAAGGAATACCTACTACCTAATATGATAATAATTTTTATTTATTGTAAAAGAATATTCATGCAAAATACTATGACTCATTATTTTGTTACTTATTTGCATAGTCTATTTTTTGTGCTATTTTTTTAAGCATCGACTACATGCATTGGTTTATTTTCAAATAGGTACATAAAGTACGAGTATGTATAGCTCCTAAAACATACTAATAAATTGAACATTACAAAAATAAAAATGAATGTTGGTAGAAGATATAGGTGGACATACCACAAAGCACTATCTGGCCCAAACTAAGCCAAAGCTAGTTAATATGGGAACCAGATAGCTGATAACGGTACTACATAAATCAACCTAAGCGATAAAAGCCTTAACAATGCTGGTATCTCGTTTTACCGTAATAGAAAAAAATGTCATGACTTTGATTTCGAAAATTACAACGAAATAAAACGAATCAGGTTAAAACATTTTGTTAACTATTTATTACGTTAGCACTCACTCATTGTAACTGAGACATTTTTAGTCCTCAGGCTAAACTGTGGAAAGTATATTTTTTCAGCGCGCGCATTTATCGACTTACGTTTATCTTGTGTGATCCAAACCGCCCGCCCTGCGCTGTGATTGGGCGGAATAAAGGTAGAAATGTACCTATAGAGCTGAATAGTTTAAATAAACCAACTACTAAGCTTGACCTTTCTGTGATCGTTTCAGAAAAACATAAAACATGGAAACTTGGTATGTTTCGCCCTATGGAGTATAAACTACTGCAAAATGTGGATATTTGTTTGCCTCGTGAACATTTTAACTTGCCATTGACTGCCGTGGAACATATCCTCAACATATCCTCAACATTAAAAGATCAGGGGAGTTAAAAATAACAAAATTAGTTTACATGCAAAATGTAAAGATGCCGAAAGAATATGAAACAATATTTTATATCCAATGGTTATTTATAAAAACGTCAATATACCTGAGTAAAAAAGATGCAAGTTTTCAAATAACCACAAAAAAAGATATTTTTGGTGCGTGACAAAGCGTGTTTTTTTCACTTTTCTTTTTTCATCAGTAGGTCGCTATATCTTTCAGTGATTGATATAAATAATTTCAGTGTATCTTTGGATACTTTGTCATGATGATTTGCTGCCTTTGGTCCATTTTCATAATTAGCTACGAAAAATGCAATTTCCTTCCTTTGTTTCATAATTAGTTATTAAGGGTCCGGTGACAGCGGCTCGCAATTTCGAGGTGCGATTGGCTATTATTTCATTTTATTTCATTTCGGGGAGGTTATTTGAAAGAATAACTCTAAAGTGACACGCATAAATACTGTTCGAACACAAATAATACAATAATATAAGGGAAATGTGCTTGAGTCAGAAATCATTTTGGTATTAGGTAAACGTAAGACCAAACATACTAATACCAAAATGATTGCTTATTCGGGCATTTTTCCCTTATATTATTGTATTATTTGTGTTCGAACAGTATTTATGCGTGTTTCTTTAGAGTTATTCGTTCAAACAACCTCCCCGAAATGAAATAAAATGAAATAATAGCCAATCGCACTTCGAAATTGCGAGCCGCTGTCACCGGAGCCTTAAAATGGACCTTTTGAATGAATGAATGAAAATGCTTTATCACACCTTAAAAACTAACAAAAAAATTAGACAAGGTATAACAAACAGATATATGTACAATGGGCGGTCTTATCGCTATCAAGCGAACTCTTCCAGACAACCTTTTGTTCCCATTTCATGAGTGTTTTTCATAACTTAGGCTACGAACCACTGACTATCATCAAATCGAAGCATCTTGTAGGTTAAAAAAACGTCAAGCTACAAATTATACTAATATAGAGAACGACACAAAACCTTGAGCATGACAAGACCGATTACAATATAACTACCAATTAACAGTAACTCATCAAACGGTGTTATCTATTTGTGCACTAGCTTAAGCATTTGACTCAGATTTGTTGTTTACACCAAGAAATTTACATGAAAAGAAAATTACCTATAAATTTTCTGTAAGTCATCGAAAGGGGATACGTGCACTCCAAAACCAAAACCAACGGGTGTTTTAAGCTTAACATGTAAGCATCTCAAATGAATTACCTACACAGACTTGTGTTTTTATTGAAGCAAAAATGAGGTTGATAAACCTTTTTGCAAAAATGTTAGAATCTGGTTTCTGGGTTCTTTTATGTCCCCCAGGAGGTACTAAATGAAATTGACTCCTCACCGTTGTATCATAATATCTCTTGAGCCATGCATATCTTAAGGAAACGAACTTAGACGTTTTCATAAAATATGTCGCAAATATGTAGTGCTACGTGTCTTAATGAATGGAAAAAACAAAAATGGGTCTATAGAAACATTTATATATACAAAACTAGCTGATCCCGCGGCTTTGCTCGCGCCCGTTTACTTTGAAAATCTCATACAAACTTTCATCCCCTATTTTATCCTCTTGGTGGTAGAATTGATCAAAATCCTTTCTTAGCGGATGCCTACGTCATAACATCTACTTGCATGCAAAATTTCAGCCCGATCCGTCCAGTGGTTTGGGCTGTGCGTTGATAGATCACTATGTCAGTCAGTCAGTCACCTTTGAGTTATGTACATATATTTAGATATTTAGATTTAGATTTTAGAACACAAACGGACGCCAAGTGACATATTTTTATGACTAGTAGATTTTTTAAATACTAGTTAGGCATCTCATAATAAGGCCCGCAAGCATACTAATTATTAAATAGCCTGATCATGTTTACGTTGAGTATTGACGGATGACAGATAATGTTTTTGGGACTATAATTTTTCCATAAAATAATATTTATATAACTCAACCACAAAGCTTTTTTCAACAAAATCTTGTACTAGATGTTTTAATTATATTCGATACAAATAATATTAAGATATCGTAGAAGATATCCCTTCATCATTCACAATCGAATTTAGAACAAGCCAATTTATTGAGCTGTTAACGGCATCTAAATAAAAATAAAATATTTGAAACAATCGACTTCATTTGATAACCTTGAAGTGTATGTGTTGTATGTATGTATGTATTAAAAAGATATTTGTCAGTCGTCAAGATCAAGTGTGCAAGCTGCACTATAAAAGGCATGAATTGAATAGCATGCTTTAAATTCATCATCATGGCGAAATTCACATGGTGCGTTGTTGTGGTCTGTCTGTGGGGGTTGGAGAGTGGGTGGTGCTCCCAGGAATTGATGGCTAAAATGTCTAAAGGCTTTGGAGGCGCCTTGGAGGAGTGTAAGAAAGAGGTATAGATAATCACTTATTTTCATAACTAATAGTTATAAAAGTTTGAAGAATAAAGCTGATTTTATTTGCAAAAGCGGCCCGATGAATGTCTGGCTATCGAGATGGCTTTCAGTTTGACATTTGATCAAGGAATATTACTCTGACGAGAGCATTTGATTCCCATAGTGTAATAGCAACATATGGATGGATCTAGTATCTAAATTCCTTGGGATGGATGCTAAATTCCTTGGATGGATGGAAATCAAATGTCAAACTGAAAGCCATCTCGATAGCCAGACATTAGCGGAGTCGGGCCGCAGCTTCTCTGTCTATTGCCAGCAGCAACAGCCTTGCTGAGTACATTAAGTATTGATTCTTAAAAAACATAGTCCTAAAACTTATACACCGGTGTCGATTCTGTTGTTGCTTGTTGCATTATCCTACAACTAATAAACATTTTTCTTTCCATAAATTGTACTATGTAATCTATATAACCTTTAAATGAAAAATAAAAACCCGTTAATTTAATACACGGTGTATTTATATAGCTCAACGCTGGGGACCACATAATGAATGACTTCTTTAATTTCTGGCGCGAAAATTACGAGCTAGTAAACCGCGATATGGGTTGCATGGTGATCTGCATGGGACAGAAGATGGGTCTGGTGGATGCAGACATGAAGATGCATCACGGAAACGCACAAGAATACGCACAAAAACATGGAGCAGGTAAACTTATTTGAGTATTTTTTATCAGCAACCGTCCTCCTAAAATTCCTCTAAAATTGCCATTTTATCGAAAGAAATCGTAGATTTGAAATCTTCCTCTTTTTTATTTTTGTTTATTAGAGTAAGCCCGATTGGAAATAAGAAGGAGAGAAAGAAAAACTAATAAGAGAAACACTACGAGAGAAAAAGTGCAAATAATACTAATTAATAGGAACATTATTTTGTAGTTTGCATTCTAACCCCCGGTTTCTGAAAGCTCGATCAAAACTAATCGTCTGAATGGCCGACTTGCTATTTCATCTTTTTATTCAAATTAGATAGATAGCAGTGACTTGACAGCCGATTAGTGTTGATCGTGCTTTCAGAAACCGGGGCTAAGTGGCTTACACATACACTGTCAAATCATTTTACACATGATGATGACACCCTATGTCACCTCAGTTTTTAACTATTGCAGTCTCATAGTTATTCGGTAACTTGTGCACTTGTACATACTGTTTTGAATAAATATTATTATTATTATATGTTCTTTTACTTTCCAGACGAAGATAAAGCCAAACAGCTAGTAACAATGATCCACGAATGCGAGAAGAGCCACGAGGCTATAGAAGACCACTGCGCACGAGTCTTGGAGGCGTCCAAGTGCTTCCGCACCAAGATACATGAGCTACAATGGGCCCCGTCCATGTCAGAGATCATGGAGGAGTTCATGAACGGACGTTGATTTTAATTGAGTTGAGCCTACTGATTTTACATAATTTCGGATTTGGTGATGGTTTAAAGGCGAATTCTCTTAAAAGTATTCCATTTGAAAAATGTCGCTAAATATATCTACATGTAATTATATTAAAAGCAACTCTACCTATTCAAAAAAAACAGTATACCTTCATGAAAGAAAAACTATATTTTTTTTCCCTTTACAAGCTAGGCTTTTTAGGTGTATAGGTAGGTTGGACTAATATTTACGCGCTGCAGCAGTAATCTTTTTGCGGATCCCTTTTCGCTAGTTAGGTAGATATGTTTTTGCCATGTCTAGAGCAATAATTTAGAAGGACAAATAATAGTTATCTCAGGAATTAAACAAAAAAAATATCTAAAAAATATAAGTCTTGCTGTCAGCTCTTATGAATGAGTACGCGCTGGAATGCGCCGCACGCGCTCTCACACACACAGCAAACATTTGCTCACCTACATACATATCGAGCGCGGATAAAACAAGTTATATCATACACACATGCACGCGCTGTCTCCATAAAAGCACACAGACATAGAATACTTGTACAATCATATCAAAATTAACGACTCGAGGTGTGATCTAAAATTCAATTGTTGTCATGAATTTTTAATCAAACTTAGTACCGGGTAGAGATAAAATTGCTTGCAAATAAAGTAGTTATCCTTAGTGAGCTTTTTGACCACGCTCAGATACAAAACCCTGTTACCATGGACTGTTTTCTTATTCAATAGAATATGAGTATTTTTTATATTTAAATATAAGTAGATTGTTTTACCAATTGAAAACAAGGCGCTAAGGGTGGAACTCGCAGACGTATTTCCTGATTACTACAATGTGGGTATTTTTAAAAGTGGTTACTTTTAGTCGTCCTGTTCCCGATGGAACAGGACGACTAAAAGTAACCACTACTACTAGCGACGATTCGCTTACCACTAGGTGAGATTGTAACCAAAGGAAAAGGACAGTCGGTAAAGTCTAAAAAATCAGCTTTTATGCTAGGTGTTTAGAGGTGCAACAAAAAAGTCTCAAATGGGTGCAGGATCCATCAAAAACCGCACTGAACGAGACATAATAAAACGTTCAATAAAGAAAATTCTAAAATAGTCTTAAAAATAAAAACTCAATGAAAAAGTAAAATGTTGAAACTCTGTCAGTGACAGTACCTGCCGCGTTGAATGGCGCTGGCAAGTCGCGAGATTACTATTAGCCCGTTACTTGTCTCAATGAATGGTGCTTCTCACAATAAAGCCCAAAAAGCATTAAATATTCATGTTGACTCAAACAAAAGTGTGCCAACACGCCTTGTGTTTAGAGACTATATTTTATGAGTCACGCTGCCGTCGAAACTTTTAGATTCTCTAAAGATCCACGTCAAAGGTAGTGGAGTGCGTAAGAGTGCGCAAAGATTGTCTTTTTAAGCTGTTTCGGCAGACGCCCACGCAGCCGGAAACACAGTATGACTAGATCCTATCGGGAATTAAGGCAAGTACACTGCTCACGATTCCGTCATTAGTAGCAATTGTGCATTTTTACATCCAGAAAGGAAGTCGACGATAACGTCTCCAACTTTGAGGAAATGTCGTTGACCTCTAAGTGGTCCTCAGTGGGTATGAAGTTACATTCACCATCCTCATTCATAATTTATCGATGAAAGTCTTTAACTGCGCATAATTTTACACTCGACAATTACATTATGAAAATTGATTATAGCATTGGCCGCGGGCGGCGCGTTTGCGGGCGGGTGCTGAGCGATGGCTTCACTGCTTGGCTTGTGACTGTTTGTGACAAACGCGTGCCAGGCTTGCATTATCCGTCTTTCTAGCTGTCACGACACAACGCGACGCGGACAGCTGATCCGTTCATCACGAAAACTCCACTTCAATAAATATTTGTTTATTCTTATTTATTTGTTTATTGTTACTTACAACAGCCCGTCCATTTTTTATATTACTTTGCCCGTCTATTTTTTATATTACTTTTTTATATTACTATTTTTTAATGCAAATCAGCTGATTTGCATTAAAACAAAATAAATATTGATGGACATTCCACACAGCACTATCTAGCCCCAAACTATGCCAAAGCTATACTGGGCTATAGGGGCTTGTACTATGTATGTGATTGTGATTAGTTTAGGATGTCTTAATTTAACATTATTCAGAAATTGTACATAAATGCAATTAGGAATAACGGTATTTTTTATTACTAATAAAACCCATTGGCTGATGAGTTCTACGGTAATACAGAGTTAAAAAAGAGTATAGATAGAACCTACTTTGTAAAACTTAAATAGGACCTTTACGCCAATCTTAATTCTTGATAATTTACCAACGACACAGCATAAAGTATTTATGTATGAAGTACATTTGAACGATATAAATGATATTTCCTGCCTTTGCTTGCATGAAAGCTACCTGGATAAAAGTAAGTCTTAAAGTTACTTCAGGTCAAGAACTATGTAACTTTTGAAAGAAACGAAGAAAACTTGTTCAAATTTGACCCACACTCCTGCTGATAAGAGTAAAAGACAAAGTAAGTATAAACACACATTTAGACCCAAAGTTTTGCATTTAGTCCTGCCAGCTCTCATAAAAATAACAATATTGGAAAAAAGTGTCATTATAGGATTTATTTACGGGTATATTATAAGCCTGCACCTTTCGCATTCAGGGGTGATCTTTTTGCACCCTGCATACGGTATTCGATTGGATATCAAGGCTTGATCAAGTGGCTCATAAGCTAATTAGTCAGTTTTACAATAAATAAGGCATAACTTTATAGCCATCAAAAAAAGTGGAGTTACTGCTGTTTAGGTTGTAGTAGTAAGTTCCTAGTAACTCATTAAATGACTACTTCCAAGTACTTATTAGTAGTGCGTTTAAAAAATCAAATAAAAAATAAATAAATTGGGGGGCGTATTTGCGCGTGGTTGAGAGGTGGGGTACACTTCTATCTAAAAATGCCTCATCGTCTTTAGTTGCCAAGCTTAATGGTACCGTTTCTATTTAGGTTCGATTCAACTTAAAAGTTTTTTTTATAAATTCATCGCCGCTTTAATATTGTGAATGGCATAACGGTACCTCGACTATTGATACCTCATTAACATGGGGTCATAAATATCGACTGGCTCTTACATTCAGAGGCATTACATGTTGCTCTACCAGCGGATAGTAGATACGTTTGTCATCATTTTCGCTGTTTTCAAATGGCATACCTTGTTCTCCTATGAAATAAATGAAAGTTTTGTGTTGCTATGGCGTTATTCACTATGACCAATCCAATCGCGTTTGCGTTTAGATCACGTTGTGACGTCAAACGGTTTGGGCATGGATGAATTCGCCCATGGGCTTGGGGCAAGGAATCTCCCATGTCATAGATAATGGTTGGATTACGATATAATAACTTCTAGTATACCTACGATTTAAACCATGCATGTCACAAGATTCATACTTCAAAACTGCAAGAAACTTCTTCGTTCAAATCGGAACCACAGTTACGTATCTGTGACTTTTTCAGACAAAACTGGGGGACTGGGGGGGGGGGGGTCATCCGAGATGAAAGAGAACTAAAAGCTTTTTATTATTTTCCCATTTTCATTATGAACAACGGTTTTTAAAACCACACGACACGAGAAATATTCTTGACTTTGAACGGGGGTTTTTTAAAAGCTCCGTAGATATGTTAAAAAGCGATTAGCAGCCCTTCAAGAACTCTTCTGAGGCAGTCTTTATATTTAAACCATGTATGACTGTGAACCCGTCCGTTCGGTAGAAGAGAGAAGAGACGTTTTGCCCACCAGACCGACCTTACGCAATAGTTGAATTTAGCAAGTTTCTGTTTTATTTTTTTCATTATACATCATACATTTAAACTATACTGGATTCGTATTCGATACAAAAATGTATAGTTTTATCATCCCTTCTAGATCTACCGTTCTACTTCTGAGCCGTAAATTTGGATGCTTTAACTGCCGTGCGATGTCGAACATGCGCATGTCCAACGAATTACTTAAATACCTATTACTCGTTTATCTAAATGAATCGACGATATCAAAGACCGCGGGAAGTTGTGCATGGAGAGGGCTCAGAATCCAGCAGTGGAGTTCTTCGGTGTGACGATGATAATAATTATGGTTATGATAAATGAGGATGAACAATAGAGAGGGCTTCCCTTCGCTTTCGTGGAAATGTATAGGGGAGGCCTATAAATTCTATAATCTAACAGGGGCTTCAGTCTCATGTTGATGTTAAATTTATGAATGGTTTATAATATTTATTGAAAACTTTCATGATATAAATAAATAAATAATGCTGGACAATCCACACAGCAATATCTAGCCCCAAAGTAAGCTACTAAAGCTTGTGTTATGGGTACTAGATAACTGATATATAGATGATGATATAAGACAATGTAGAGTAGACTTAGTTTCGATAGCCTTCACGGCTCAGTTAGTAGTAGCTCTGCCTTCTGTGCCGTAGGCCGTGGGTTCGATTCCCACCGTGAAAAAACATTTGTGTGATGAACATAGATGTTTGTTCTGTGTCTGGGTGTTATAAGTATGTATTTAAAAAAAATGTATATAAGTAATATTATAGGTAATATTATACAACAAAAAGAAGTATGTAATTAGTATATCAGCTATCTGGTTCCCATATCACAAGCTTTGGCTTACCAATATTTATTTATTTATTTATTTTATATAAATATTGAAAGAATAACATAACTACTGAAAGGTTTTGGGATGAATTTGCGCAACGCCAAACGTCAAGATATAACGTACAAGGTATACGATTGTGTGCGCAAGAGTCCGCAGCCCGTTACCTCGCGGTGACTGATGACATCACCGCCAAGTCACGCTAATTCTAAACCTGCCAGTACTACTGTTGCAAGACAGAAGGTATAGGTATGTCCAATGAGACCGCTTAGAATATGTTTAGAATGTATTAAAAATAGCATAATTGTTTGATGTAATAACCAACACAATCAATAATCACGCACAATCTACACCGTAGACCGCTTCGTCACTTATCATCAGGTGAGATTGCGGTGACCAATAAACATCGGAAGAGGACGCTTCCGATTGGCAATGATTTGTATCAAAGCTATCTCTAGATCGTTCACAACGGACTGCAGATACTCTTTTATGTATTGTGTACATTTTGTAAATACCTAAGTACTTGTATTCTTTGTAATTGTCTTGGTAATAAAAATTACCAGTATACATAGGATGTACCCATTATCAGATGATAGGGATAGACTACAACAACTAATACACAAGCAATCTTCTACCGTGCCTGGGGATCAAAGTCGTGAAGCTGTTTCAGTTTATCTGAACAACAGCAGCACTTTCTAGTGGCGCAGCTAGTTCGAGTACCTAAGCTTTTTCAGCTTAGTAGGTAGGTATTTGATAAGATATTTTATACATACATGGCATTTATTCTATAAACTAGCTGATCCCGCGGCTTTGCTCGCGCTCGTTTACTTTGAAAATCTCATACAAAATTTCATCCCCTTGGGGGTAGAATTGATCAAAATCCTTTCTTAGCGGATGTCTGCGTCATAACATCTACCTGCATGCAAAATTTCAGCCCGATCCGTCCAGTGGTTTGGGCTGTGCGTTGATAGATCACTATGTCAGTCAGTCAGTCAATAAGTCACCTTTGAGTTATATATATTTAGATAAACAATTTAGGTATTTGAAACGCAGGGCAGTGGGTCGTACGGCACATTCATATAGTGCGTGACTTGCGGGGCGTTGCTTGGTTAAAGGTGATGGTAACCACTGAATAAACGGCCATAACGTTTGCTCTATCTATCGCTCATCTTCGCTATCATCATCGCTCTATCTATCTATCTATCTATCGTTTGCTCTATCAGCGAAAAGTACCCACGAAATACATATTTCAAAATGTCTTATTATTTGATGTATTAGTTTTAACTCTTCTCTCAACGATTCCGTCATTTTAACACAGATATTTCTTTGTCTGTGTTTTGTGAATTTAACATGAAATTATTATAATGCAAGCGTTTATTTTAAAATGCAATTTAAGCAAGGATCTTGTTTTGAAACAAGCACACTATGCTTAAAAGCAATACCTTATAAATCTTTTTGTGTCTGATTATAATGTTTTATTTTTTGAACAAAGAACATAGAACAACATAGATAGTAACATGGATAGTAGTAACATAAATAGTAGGTACATAATTTTATAGAAAACGATGATTCTGTGTAAGTTAAAAAAAAAACTGTGTCACAGACATCAACGCCCTCCTCCGATAAAAAGTATGGTAGGTTCATAACATGAAATAGATACGTATAAAACTAGAAGGAACTTCAAATATTAAGTAAATGGTTTAGGTCTATGTAGATTGGGTGTAAATGAGTTACATATGTATAACAGAAAGATAAAAAGTGAGGTATTTAAAACAATGTTAATTGTGTGTTTGTGTGTGTGTTTTGCAGGTGAACTCCCATGTCATTGTGGAATGAGTATGTGAAAGGTGGGGAGTAAGTTGCATTAAGTTAGTTAAATAAAAATGTGTTCTTTAAAAAAAATTGTGCGCGGGTTGAAAACGAATCATAGTCATTTTACAAATTTAGCTCCAACTAAGTAGCCACATTCGGATCTAGTTGTTTTTGCTATTCTGTATAATCAACTAATAATTAAGAAACGGCATAATTATGTTACATTTTTAACACACAGCAGCGAATGTTTTGGTTTTTATTCTCGGTTGCATTCCGTTTGGCATTACACCCAACCTATATGAGGAGTGAAGTGAGTTACCATTTATTCGTAGGGAGTGCGGCAGAAAAACGCGCAGCGACCCCAGTACTAGCACGTTCTAGCAAGCATTTGAACATAGTTCTGGTATACTTTCGTAACTAGTGCAAGTATATTTTACGTTGATTAAGAAATAAGTTTTTTATCACATCAATTCGAAAAGTCTTAGTTTGCGGCCTAAAAACAGGCAGCAAAATGGCATTTCGCTCACTTTCAATGTAAGTAGGTACGTACTTTTCCTCCCTAGGGAGGAGATACTGTTCAATAATGGTACCTTCTTGTTATTTCGTTTCATTGTAATTACTTTTCATTCAAATACACAACATTACATTTAATATTGTTACATTTCATCCTCTTATACATAAAAAAAAATTTGGTTTAATCCATGCTTTTAACATTCAACTAAATTCTTTGACTATACCTAACTCATTATCGCTTTTTGCGCGATGTTATCGATCTGCGCTATTATTATACTATAGTCGGCAAAATATATTACGACGGGAGAATGCCGGTGGCATTGCCACTACGTTCAATTGCGAAGCTAATTCGTCGAGATATGTGGAAGCATAACTGGTCACGCATCGCTCTGACCAGCAGCCGAGATAAGTAATGTAAAGTGTAAAGAAAATATAAAGTATTTATTTAATAAAGAGTGCGATGAACAAAGCAAACTTTGCGTATGCTTTTATCGAAACGAGTGTGGCTAAGCGAAATTCGTGTCGCTACACTAAATTACTAGTGCTTTTGACGGTATATGGACGTAGCATTTATATTCCTTGGTATGGGAATCGCACTTTTGAAGTATGACACTTTTTGGGAGCAATTTGTCCCTTTTTAGTATTATTTCATTATCAAGAATATGAAATATTGAGTTAGTAGTTTTTCAGTTCTAACAACTGATATTGCGTTAGTACGTTTTCTCTTAAACTTTACCTTAAACAAAAGCGAACGCTTCAACGGATGTTGTCCTCGGTGAACTTGCTCTGTGAGGTACTCAACCTCAGGTGGGCCATCAACCCTCTCCGCCAATTTATAAAAAATAGTATTTGTTTCTGGCATCCTTTCATCTAAATGTAAACCTAAAGCTATAGATTTATTACAGATGCTACGGGCAAGTAATTGATTTCGCAAGCGTTATGTACCCGCCAGCATAAGCACTACGAACTACGAAAGTCTACGAAAGCATTTTCTACTACAGTAGGCTGTACTTTTAAAAGTCTGTTGAAAGACAAACAATGCTTTACTCAAAATAATGACAAAAGCGAGTATACTAGTGCAAATTTATATCAGGTAAGTAACATTTTCGAGGCAGTTTGCGTTTATTTTATTTGTTTTTTTTTTACAACTAGCGACCCGCCCGCGCGGCCCTGCTTCGCACGGGTGCACATTGTTTTTCTACTATATCATGCTTGTATTATACATATAAACCTTTCTCTTGAATCACTCTATCTATTAAAAAAAACCGCATCAAAATCCGTTGCGTAGTTTTAAAGATTTAAGCATACATAGGGATATAGGGACAGAGAAATCAAAACATGACAAATTACTCAAAGCTCAAAATCTCTGTGGATAAAAAGGCATGCAATGGCAATAAAAACATATATATTTTATTTACATAAACAATTTGAATAAAAATTCAATTCATTTCAATATGCCTATACCAATTTAATTCAGACTTTGTCCTTATTGTAATTAATTGTTAGATAAATTAAAACAAAAAAATGTGTAAGTGACTTTTGTTGGTACAAGTTGAGTGTACAGCTGCATCCAATAATTGAAGGGACCTCTACCTCTCAGACAATGCGTTCACAATAATGTTCAGGCTGCCACGCACCCCGTCGTTTGCGTACTATGCTGTACTACTACGCATTGTTTAATGACATTGACTCGAAAGAAGAAGAAGATAAGGAATTTGAAGTGCCTGCATTGTTTGTTGTGCCTGTTGCAGCACCACGCTGTCGACATTATTGGTATAACTGTCGGGGTCGCGGGACATGGGAAACGGCGCAACCGCCCACGCGCGCGCGCCGACCGGTGTGTCAGTACACTCGAGGCGAGAAGCTTTACCAAATCTAAACCTGGGCCCGTACCACCATCTCTTGAAGCATCTTATTTCATTATTACTTTTGTCAATGTCTTATATCAACTGCATAGAGTCAGCTTTATGATCAAAAAATAAAGTAATATTGAAATAAAAATGCTTTAAGAGATACGGGCCCAGAAAAATCTATTTCCAAGCAACGCAGCGTGCGGTGCGTTCGCTGAAGTTACAGGCAAACCAGTTGATGCAGGGCTACCTATCGTAGGTTTCTTCCCCATCCTGCGTTACTAACGAGGCAATGCTTGGTTATAATAATATGTGTTGGAAGCTAACATCGGGATCGGGAGTATATTAATACCGATTTACGTATCATATTGTGTGACGCACTTATACTTTCCAAACTCAGCTATGTTGACAACGTTTTCGGTGAGTGTCTGTTGGCCCGTTCAAAGAAACTTATTCAGCGTGTACAAAACGCATGTATCCGATTTTGTTTTCCGATTCCACCACGAGCTCACATTTCTCCATACATAAATAGTCACGGTCTCTTGAACATGTCCTCACGCCGCAATCTTCACTTTTCTACTCTACTTTTTGGAATAATTAAAAGCCATAAGCCATCATATTTGTATGAAAAGTTAAATTTCTCTGATCGTGATATCCGTTTTGCTATACGTTTGATATGTCCAAGCCATAAAACGACCGCATTTCGTGGCAGCTTTCGATATGCTGCTACGAAATGCTGGAACAATATTCCTCCCCCTATCAGAAATTCAAATACAATTTGGTCTTTCAAGACGTCGCTTAAAAAACACCTGTTAATTACGCAAAAATCGGCATCATAAATTCGGTCGTTTTTGTTATTATTATTTTTATTCAGTAACTTAAGGATTTGTTTTATAGTCTTACTAATTGTATGTTTTAGTTAGTATGGTTTTTATTTTGTGCATATATTTTATTTCGTTTTATGTAATTGTGCAAAGCAGTTATTCTTTTAAGTTTTATTTTTATATAATGTATCTGTTAAAAGAAATTAAGTTTTATTTGTACTGCTTATTATAGTCAATAGCTATTTAGAGACCTTGTCAACGTAAAATGTTATGTAACTGTTTTATAAGAACGCGTGTCGCAGGTGCTGCTGCTCTACTCTTTATGGCGCCACTGAAAACCAGCGCTGTATGGGCTCGAGCTCATACAGCAAATGCTGAGTGGTGGCCTTTTTTGTCATCAAACAAATTGTAAAAGTGTTTTAAAAAAATTATGAGATAAAATAAACAATTTTCTATTCTATTCTATTCTATTCTAGATTAATCAAAAAACAGTTCAATTCTAGTAGATAAGTATCTGATTTATTCGAATAGTAAGTAACAATGTTGCATTACAGTTTCGAATTTCTGGCTATACCTTGTACCTGTAATGATAAAATATGAAAATATGTATAAATGATATGAAGGCACTATAAAACTTCCGTTCGACCTATGTCGATATAAAGCCCATGCCATCATGGGCTTTATACGTGACTGTACATACATGACATCATCTGGGGTTTAAGCTCAAATTAAAATTCTAGTTTCCTGTTTATACTCGTATCAACTTTTTATTTATTTTATGTTTAGTCAAATGAAAAAATTGGCAGAATTGAATCACTTAGACGTTTTGTGGTTATTATCTCGCATGAAAGTTAGAATTTTTATTGGTTGTATGAATGAGGTAAGCAAACATGGTTACTTAGTGAAGGAATTGAGGTGTACGACGCAGCCTACACTTATTACGGCGATACGACGATATTCGTATACAATTATGCTTATTTTGTGTTTGTTTTGTTAATGAAACAGCTGTTTATTGATTACGTTTAATTAGCACGCGTTTCTTGTCATGTTCTTTGTAGCTTTTTGTTATTCATGTTGTGCTTAATTGAAGCGACTATGTTAATACATGAGGAGGTAGCAGTTTCTTCTTTTGTAAATACTCTTCACCAACACGCCCATCGCCGAAAAACAGTACACTGCAAGAGTATAAGAGTAAACATTTACTATTGATATATTTGTATCAAAATTATGCATGTATATCCTAAGCGTCACAGGAATACCTTACGTATTTGATGCCTAGGCACAGTAGACATCCTTTTTTCTCTCCGCAACAAGTACCAACCCAAGATTATTTAATTACAAGCGTTAAAAGTTGATAATTAGCGGGCTTTTGGTTTGTAAAGCACGGAGAACCCCAGGTTGAGTGGTACCTGATCTAGTTGCTATCCATCAAACAGGTTGGCGCACTGACTAGAGACGTCATTAAATGCGACTGAAAAGGGTTTGGACGACTCTCAATATGGAACGCTTTAGTAAGAGGTAAAAGTACTGCGCTATGCATTGACTGAATAGCTATAGTGCTTACGTTATTGTTGCTGTTGGTAAATTGTACTCGTATTGACCTGTTTGCTTTAACTGTATTTTAAGATATAAAATATAAAATAAGATAAAAAATATTCGATTTATAACCATCGACCACGACTCTTTATCAGCTTAGAAAAATCCAAAGTAACATCATCATTATATCATTTAAAACGTTTAAATCAAACAAATTAAGAAAGTATGTACACGTAAGATCCTACTTAATATAATAAATGCGAAAGTTTGCGAGTATGGATGGATGGATGTCTGTAACTCTATAACTCCAGAAGGGCTGAACGGATCTTAGTGAAAATTGGCACAGAGATATATTATAGTCTGAATAACACATAGGCTACTTTTTATCCCGTGGGAATACCGGGATTAAAAAATACGCGCGGGAAACCGCGGGGTGCTACTGTACTTCATAAAAATTCTTTGCTCTGAAAATATTAAGACTGCCACTACATTTATTGATCATAATTTGGTATGTAAGTAGACGAAGACGTTGCGCCTCGAGCTATCGAAGTATAGAACGACTATAACAGTAAATTGGTTATAAATTGGCCAAGCACGTGTCAGAACAAGCAGAGAAAATGCTTCCGAAATGGGTAAACCAAAAACGGCCGGTGAAAAATAAATCAATACAATGGTTTCTCGAAACTTCGAAAGTCCGCTAACGAGAAAGACAGGTACCCTTCCTAGTAGCTCTAGAAGGTTTTACGCTTTTTCTTAATTTCAACAAATATTTAGTACTTATAGAAAGAGAAGTTTTCGTTTCCATTCATAGTCGCAGGACACGATGATATTCAGAGATTTACGCTGCGGTGACGAATTTATAATACACCTAACGGATTACTTCACGGACTACGGAACCCTAAAATAACTAACAATAATGAAGATTTACTATAGACTAGCAGGTGGCTCGATCGGTGATGATGACGGATTCTCTAAAAACGATAACCGTCATTTGGCGTCCAAAACTTTGTCTAACTTATCTTCACTGTTAGTAACACCGTCATTATGTGATGGTCGCATAATAGAAAACCGTTGATGAATGAATCAGGTTATATCGATCAACGTCTTGGTATATTTTTCCATCAATGGTTCGTGACTACTGGGGAGCCACAAGAGACGACCATTTAGGTTTACGACAGAGAAATGGATGTTGAGAAAATAATTAACGTCGTGAATGAAAGCTGCAGAGATTTATTTACCACTAGCTGGTACCCACGACTTCGTCTGCGTACTTTTAATCTCTTCATCTCTTTTTTTCGCAATAAAAGGTAGCCTATGTCCTTTCTCAGGGTCTAATGATTGTCTGTGCCAAATTTCATCAAAATCGGTTGAGAGGTTTAAGCGGGAAAGCGTAACAGACAGACAGAGTTACTTTGGCATTTATAATATTAGTAGGGAATAGGGATTATTGGCGATTCTAACATAATATAACAAAACCTTAGCAGGTAAGTTTATGTCAGTTAATTTTATATGCGAAAGTTGTGTGGGTGTTTGAATGTTTGAGAAGTACTCTAACACGTTATAAGAACACATTTTTATGGGTCTACGCCACATAATAGAAAAAATTATGAGATTACCATAAAAGTGCAATTTCTTTAATTTGTAGGCAACTAAAGTTATACAGTACACAGACCCAGGGTCCAGTATACTGACACCACAAAAATATCTAAGTAGAGCTTCTAGCGCGGCAATTCTAGAAGCAAAATTGGAATTGATCTAACAATTGATGTTCCTTTATTTGTAATGAATGTGAGATATGGATATACATTTTATAGATTGATAATGCGAAGGCTACTTTTTATTTAATAAAGATGTATGGTCAATATAACGTATTATTAACTAAATGTACAATTGTACAACATTCACATTATACAGCTGAACTTACTGTTAGCCGTTATAAGCGATCTAGAGATAGCACAGTTTATCCAAATCAATGCCAATTTAAAGCGTCCTCAAGACGTTCCGAGCTTCGGACACGAGTCGCTTCAATTATACTTCTTTTCTATTTCACATTTAATAAGGCACTTGTTTTTACCTAAAACAGAATGTAGTTTTAGTTTATCATAAAGAAAATAACTCAAACTT
Organism: Plemyria rubiginata; assembly: GCA_963576535.1. Classification (NCBI taxonomy): domain Eukaryota; kingdom Metazoa; phylum Arthropoda; class Insecta; order Lepidoptera; family Geometridae; genus Plemyria; species Plemyria rubiginata. The sequence continues at coordinate 3,874,214 of OY754905.1, forward strand.
TGTTTAAGTTTGTCTTGATAAGTCTTTACGGCAGATAGATCGCATACAGGCGTTCGTCATCGCTAAGCAATAGTTGATGTAGAGTAATTTACGTCAAAAATATTAAGTGGCACGTTTCTTTATTTAAAGTGAACAAATTGCGAGTGACCGCATCTCGCAGTCTCATAGAAAGTGGCCCACCTTGCGCTTGCCTACGGCCTAGTTGCCCAGGGCGCAGGCAGTCGGTCAGAGCACGTGGTGGTGGATTAGCGAACAAATTGACCACATCACACGTCATCGATTCACACTACTAAGCTCGATATACACAGCACTAAGCATCGTGACCGCGGCCCGATTACGCTATGTCTGGCTATCGAGATGGCTTTCAGTTTGAAATTTGATTCCCATCCATCCAAGGAATTTAGCATCCATTGCAAGGAATTTATCCATCCATATTATGTCGCTGTTACACTATGGGAATCAAATGCTCTCGTCAGAGAGGATTATATTCCTTAATATAATGTCAAACTGATAGCCATTTCGATAGCCAGACATTAGCGTAATCGGGCCGCCGATTCATATGTTTAACCAACTTCAAAAAAAGGATGAGGTCCTCAATTCGAATGAAGTTACAGACTTTTTTTTTGTTTTTACCTCCTTACTTTTTACCGGGTAGACCGATATTGATGATTCTTTTTTTAATCGAAATCATGTTATGCGGTCAAAATTAAACAGTCCTAGTGCCAAAAAGCGTTCTTAAGACAAACGGCATTGCAACTTGAACAGTGATGATGAGCATGAACTTCATGAATCTTTCTGTTCTTGTATTGATTCAAGCAACTCTGACAGCTTCAGTAGTATCCCTACGCTATCCGAATCCCTTGGCTATCAGTTTTCTGAAGCTCCAAAGAACTTCAATGTAGTTCATTTTAACGCGCAGAGTATTCCTGCCCATTTCTCAGATATGCTGGCGACATTTGATCAACAAAATGTTCATGCAGTTCTAGTCTCTGAGTCCTGGCTAAAACCATGTTTACCCTCTACGTCTTATTCCCTACCAGGCTTCATTCTTGTAAGGAATGATCGCACTGGAAGAGTTGGTGGTGGCGTTGCTATTTACCTTCGCTCCAACATACCTTATACTGTGCTTAATTTGTCGCCCCAGCCTCCGTCAGCCAGTGAAGGCGAACACCTATTCTTAGAAGTAACGCTATCATACACCAAGGTTTTACTCGGAGTCTATTACTGCCCTTCCTCTAACATCAATTTCTTTCCATCTTTTGAAAAACTCTTAGAAGATCTCACCCCTACCTTCAATCACACTATCATCATGGGTGACTTCAATACGTGCCTTCTAAAAGATGACCATCGTTCCACGACTTTCAAAACCTTAATAAAATCTTGTAACCTAACCCTTTTGCCACTTACTGCTACTCACCATTTTCCAAATTGTATCCCTTCTCTATTAGACCTCATACTTGTTTCATCTTTAAATAATGTCTTCCGGCATGGTCAATGCTCGGCGGACGCTTTTTCGTATCATGATTTAATTTTCCTTTCATACAAAATTCGTCCTCCTAAAAATAAGCCAAAAGTCATAATGCAGCGTAATTTTGGTGGAATTAATCAAGAAAGTTTTCGGGAAGATGTGGCGATGATAGATTGGTCTGACATAGTTAATGCTAGTACGATTGACGACAAACTTAGTTTTTTTATTGATACTATTATTAAATTGTATGATAAGCATGCTCCTTTTAGAAAAGTTAAAATCAAACAAGTGCCAGCTCCTTGGATAACGTCGGAAATTAAAGCTGTAATGCATAAGAAAAACGTAGCTAAGTTTAAATATAAATGTTGTCCAACTGATTATAATTATAGTAAATATACTGAGTGTCGGAATCTCTGTAACAAGGTGTGCAGGGATGCTCAACGCCGACATATTCATAAATCTGTTGATAACAATGATCCTTCCAAAGTTTGGAAGTTTCTTCGAACTTTGGGGGTTGGCAAATCACGTCAAGACAGCATACCTAAAGATTTAGACATTGACCTTTTAAATCAACACTTCTCCTCTTCTGCCAATATTGATAAACTATCCAAATCTAATACTATTCAAAACCTCTTCTCTATTGCACCCCCTAATATTTCCCCTTTTATTTTTAGCCAATTTTCCGATTGTGATGTTAAGAGAAGCGTTACATCCATTTCATCCAATGCAGTTGGCAATGACTGCATAAGTCGCAACATGTTGGTGCCCATACTTGACGATGTCATCCATGTCCTAACCCATATCTTTAACTTTTCCATCTCCACCAGCACCTTCCCTACAGCTTGGAAAAACGCCCAAATAATTCCATTGCCCAAAAAATCCAATCCCATCCTGTTCTCTGAGTACAGACCCATTTCCATCCTACCATTCCTCTCAAAAGTACTGGAGCGCTTGGTACACCAACAATTGAGCATATACCTCTCCCGTAATTTCCTTATCAATCCTCTCCAATCCGGGTTTCGTCGTGGACACAGCACGACGACGGCCTTGACCAAGATCACTGATGACATTCGTCACGGTATGGACAGTGGACTTGTGACTGTGCTGTCATTGCTTGACTTCAGCAATGCGTTCAACAATGTTGATTTCGATATTCTTCTGGCTGTGCTGCATTCTCTTAACATATCTCAAACGGCAATTGAATGGTTTCACAGTTACCTGATTGGTCGCCGGCAACGTATACGGATCGATGACACTTATTCATCGTGGTGTGATCTAACTGCTGGCGTACCACAGGGCGGCGTTCTGTCTCCTCTTCTTTTTGCAATTTTTATAAATTCAATTTCTCACACTCTCTCTTCTTCCTATCACCTTTATGCAGATGACCTTCAAATATACACTCAATCATCAGTTGACAATTTAAATGTAGCTATTGATGCCATAAACTGTGACCTGTTACGGATCCTTGCGTGGAGTAAAGCTTATGGCCTCAAAGTGAATCCTAAGAAGACCCAGGTTATTGTTGTTGGTAGCTCTAGGATGATCTCCAGAATTGACTGGTCTATTCTCCCTTCGGTTCATTTTGATGGTGTTCCCATACCTGTTAGTAAAACTGTTAAAAACCTAGGCGTTATAATGGATAAGGATATGTCATGGGGGCCCCATCTGGCTGAACTAAGTCGAAAGATATTTGCCTCAGCCGCTTCATTGCGGAGATTGCGTAATTTCTTGCCAACATCCACCAAAATTACACTGGCACAGACCCTCTTACTTCCTATCCTTGATTACGCTGACGTCTGCTATCCCGATCTTACTGAAAAACACCTCGACAAACTTGAGCGCCTTCAAAATGTATGCATTCGGTTTATTTTCGGCTTACGTAAATATGACCACGTTTCTGATTTCCGCAATAAACTAAAGTGGCTGCCTATTCGCCTTCGCAGGAACACCCATATTCTCTCCCTTCTGTACAGTATTCTATTTAACCCTACCACTCCTCCCTATCTCAAGGAACGCTTTGAGTTTCTTCATCTCTCCAATCCCCGCTCGCTGCGTTCCTCTGAGACCTTGCAACTGAAGACTCCTGCACATAATTCTACTTTCCTCGAATACTCCTTCACTGTACAAGCTGTCCGTCTCTGGAATTCTCTCCCTTCACATGTCAGATTTGCTAAATCCCTCCCTATTTTCAAGAAGCTCTTGCTGAATCATTTTTCATCAATCCAGTAGATTAGGTATATTATGTGTCATTAATATTTATTTAGTTTTGTAGGTATATATATATATATATATTAGGTATTATCATATTTCTATGCATGTATTGGTATATATATATTTTTAATAATTTAATTTATGTATGTATATTGTGTATAATATATTATTCGGGTAGGTTATTAGATTAGTATGTAAGCAATATTTTATTGTTTTTCTACACCAACGTCCTTTATCGTTCTTGTCAAATCCAGTCCATCCCAAGGTTGTCTGGAAGAGATCGCTTTTAGCGATAAGACCGCCCATTGTATATCACTCAGATGTTTTTTATTTTTATGTTATGTGTAATTATTATGTGGTGTGCAATAAAGTATTATCTATCTATCTATCTATCTATCTATCTACGCTGAATGGGTCACACTCAATATACAATACAAAGATGTCAGTATTACATATTACCGTCTTATTCATTATCCTTGGCATTTTCTTCTTCTTTTTAGCGGCTCTATAGAGTATTCTTGTCACTGTAACTTTCATGCCAACGAGGAGACATCAATAGACTTATTGGTCTGATAAACTATGGCGTGCTCAGCGATTTTTATGATAAGGGCCTTTGTTTTTAAAACAAAACCTACACTTACCCCCGGTTTCTGAATGCGCGATCAAAGCTAATCGGCTGTCAAGTCACTTGCTGTTTCAGCTTTTACTTAAAATTAGATCGAGATAGTCACTAGCAGATTAGCATTGATCGGGTTTTCAGAAACCGGGGGTAAGCCTAAGGAGTCTTGTGTCATCTAGTCAGGGAATAAAGAATTTCTATGGGAGTAACAGTTGCACTATTATTATAATAACTTTTTTATTTACTTCATTGCCTGTGCAGGTTATAAATGAACAAGATCCGAGAACGTGCGCCGTACGCCGTACGCCGTGTAAGTGTATTTGTTAGTACATCTGACAACAAGAAGAGCGCCGCCACTAGGCGTCACTATGTCTGGCTCTGTGTTTAATGAGATGATGTTACAAAATATTATCGTGAACTGCTTTACTAAACAGATACGTCTCGATCGTTTTTTTATTACTCACGAATCGTATACCTACAAGCTTAAGTTGAATGAAAGAATGATTAATATAAAACTAATAAGTACTGAAGAAAGCGAACAAGTGGTCTACTTTTTACTTTTTCCTTATTATTCTCGTTTTATTTCGCGAATTGTTAGAAAACCTGTCTATATTGAATAGCACTGAAATTGTTAGTTTAGTTTTTAGATTAATGTAAGTTCTCTTAGTCTAGAATATTTTTAGGCGATGCCATGAAATGAGTGAGAAAGTGTAAAAGAAAAAAACCGGCCGAGTGCGAGTCGGACTCACGCACAAAGGGTTCTGTACCATTTCTATGAAATCGGCAAAAAATCACGTTTGTTGTGTGAGGTTGTGTGAAGAAATTAATCATCTGTGAAAATTTCAACTATCTAACATAATATACCTATCACAGTTCATGAGATACAGCCTGGTGACCTTAGCCTTAGTAATAGGGTTCCCGTTTTACCCTTTGGTAAAAAGAGCTAAAACGCGAAGAAGATGTAGAATAAAGTATTTCGAAACAAAATTTTTAGTTTTCATTCACAAATCAACACACTCTTACAAAGAATTCACTGCAAAAGACATTGCATTCTTTGTTGTGGTTTTATTCCATGCAATTCAATTGTTTACGATGAATATATGAAAGCAATCGGTTTAAAAAGATCGGATTCTCGATACTCAATAATCGTATGTCATTGTTACAGGACATAAACGCATACGGCTACTAGTGTTTAGTGATATACCCATAAAAATACCTACTCAAGTTTATTGTCAGGCAATTCGTCTTGATGTCCACGATTTGTTAAAGTGAAGCAAGCACTTTGATATTTTAGCATATTGTGATGATGGATATTCATATTATGTACGTAACGGCAGATAATGCTTTGTTCAATTGTGGTTCAATTTTAGTGAGATTTTGTGAGTGAGAAGTATAATTTGTTGTGCTTTCTTGCAAAGGTTTCGGTCTTAATACAAAGGTTTATCCGCATTATGTGACTGACTAGAGATACCTAAGTTATCAAACTATGGTAAGAACAGTAATTGTATTGTTTGCACATACCTATTAAATTAATATTAACCTACTAGAATAGTAACTTGTCTGTTAAAAACATTTATGGCTATTTTGATGAATGATAAGAATACAGATTAATTATAAATAGGTAATTTATAATTTAAAGCTTCATTAATTTTTACTTGTATAGAAATAATAAGTAATATAATCTAAGCAAGTGTTATAGAATCTAATTTCTTGTGAAATGAGCGGCAAACCCTCATTAAAGGGCAGGCAATGCCTTTAGCAACGTTAACTGTAAACGTACCTATAGAGCAGAACTCGCAATAAATCTATTATTATCCATGGCAACTATGATAATCTTGAACAAACTTGAAGTTCCGATAAAATATGTTCAGAAAGGTGCCCCACTTGTTACTGGGAATGTAATGGATTATGTAGGGTCGGCAATCAAATATTCGCCACCACTATTTTACTGCCAGACATTTCCGCGAAAGTTGCCAATAATGCAGAAGTTGACACAGTTTTCTGTACGATTTACAAAATGTTTGTTTTATTGAACCTACAAACAAACCATTCAGCCATCAGGTAACAAACCTTTATCGTATCTAATCTAGTTTCTTCCGATTAGGTTACAATTTAATTTGGTGGATTTGGCGTTCATTAAAATGTTCATACTACCTATAGCTTGAAGCACTTAACTCACAGCTCAGAGAGTAGTCATCGCAGGGATAGTGGAGTGCAGGTGGCATAGTTCTAAATCTGTTCTACCATTGACATGTAAGAACAAAAGAAGCCCACAACCTACCTTAGGTTCAACAATAAAGTCAATGAAATGGGAGACTACTACCACCTAACGGCAGAAACGATGTCGTACTGTACGTACGTAAAACTCAAACAACAAACTTCATCAAAAAAATTCACCAAATCGAAATTTGCGTGACAGATATAAACATAACATAAGTATCCCTCAAGTTAATAACTGTATATTCCAAAAAAGCTCTTACTACTCTGCAATTAAAATATATAACAACCTGCCCTTACAATTTAAATTATGTAAAGTAAATGCTTTTAATAATCATTTAAAAAAATGGCTTATTTCACAAGTATTTTATAGCTTAGAAGAATATTTAAACAAATAAGTACCTACCAAAGTAAACTAAAGTTCCTTTAAAATTAGGTAGGATTTAAGATAAGATTTATAATGTCATAATTAAGTGATTTTAATACCTGTTATAATTTCATATTTATAGATTTTAAGCAAAATTTTTTGAAACATTTAATTGTACGTCCGAATAGGGCAGACTGTTTGTACTCTATTATATTTTTAACACCTTAACATTCAACAGTTTACAATAAAGATTATTCTGATTCTGATTCTGAAACGTCGTAGGAACTGTTCGAGTTCACTACGTCATACGAGTGTCTAGCCAAGCCATGATATCATTTCACGAAACACAGATAAGCGTTGAAAAATGAAATTGGTATCAAGTAGCTAGGTACCTACCTACTTAAATTTACATAGACCCCGATGGCTTAGTTATGTAAAAGTAAATATCAATTAATTTCGTACGCACTGCAATTATTCTCGACGTTGCGATAAGGACTTTGACGGGCAACAATTTAGAACTAGCACGGCATACCAAGATTACCTGTTTAGTTCAAGTCTATATAACTATGTCCGCTAGATAATTAATCGATTTGCTGTGGTAGCCACATTCACCTGAATCGATACCTAGGTCATAGGTCGCTTTATGCTAAACAAGGACAGATATCTTTTCCACGGTTGCGCTGTTTGTTTGTGCTGTTTGAAATAGCGAATCACGCCTCCGCTAGCAGAGAAGGATAGCATTACCGATAGTGAAATGTTACTCGATACACTCACGATGCAAATTGGACTGTGACGTAATTTACTTTAGGTTCACTTTTGCACCGTAACGTTTTAGTCACGATTTCAATTCTCTTCAGAGGCATGCGGTATTTCACTTCATTGTGTTTGTTATTATCGCTTTTGCCTTTAAACCTATTTTAATCATGGCAACGGAATAGTTTCAAAGCACATTCTCATGGCAAAGCACATTCGCTGGCTAACGAAGAAGATTTGATGGCTACAGTGCCAATCACTCATCATCACCAGACCGATTGGCAACGACACCAAGACTAGTTATGTTTCTGAGTATGCTCTTCTTCATCATCCCGTAGTATCGTCATTCTTTTGTAAATTTCAGTCCTGCCCAGAGGCCTAAAATACAAGATAACGCAATAGTGTTTATAATACCAACATAAAAATAAACATCCGAACATTATAAGCTGTTATTGTCTATGGTCTACGAAGAGACGTGTCACACCGAAGTAATAATAATTACTTCGGTGTGATCAATAATATTACAGTCCACTTTTAGGTATACCTAAAAATAATAAATAATTTAAACCAAATAAAATCTTTTCCCCTGTCCTTGATACATATAGTTTTGTCTTCGCTGGTATAACCTTAGACCCCCTACTTTGTTCTGCTATGTCTTGTAGGTGCTCATGTATTGCTATTTTATGTTATAGGTATTTTTTTTATTTACAGATTTCTCCGATTTTTTTCATTTATCAATGGAGAGCTACCTCAACTGAGCACCAACAGAAATCGCTTTCAGCGATAAGACCGCCCATTGTACCTACTACTTTATTTTTAATTTTTAAGTGTTTTTTTTGTAAATTTTGGTGTACAATAAATAATTTTTCATTAATTCATTCATTCAACTTCAATGAGAACAGAGTATTTAGCATGTAAACAGACCAACAAATAGCTCAATCAAATTAAATAAAAATCCAAGTTGTAAGTAATCTCCAAAGCTTTGGCCTGCTTCGTGGTGTATTCGGAGCGTCGACTCTATCAGTCAAAATCAATACCGTGGTCTTCGTCGAGGCTCAGCGCCGACTGTTTGCCTAAGATACTATTTACGATAACGCGGCACAACTTACTCACATATAAGGATAATACGTTAAAATTGTATAAATTGTGGTCCGTCTAGATAAGGTGGAAAACAATCAGCTTTTGAAACGAATGCTTAGAAACTAAATGCATAACTACAAAGAGTGGGTCAATCGGAGGTTAATGTTGGTCCAAATCATTACAGCCTCCTAAAATAGAGTTCTAAGAATAACATGGTTAAAAAAAATTACAGATAATATTTTCAAGTAACTGTAAACTTAATTTAAAAACGATTTCTACAATCTTGTTTTATACAAAGTAATCAGTAAATTGTAAGTAATATCAGAAAGTATCACACCAAAATCTCTTTTATATGTATGAGTCGTCAAACGTCGGTCGTCGTGCTAAAATACGAGAGCAGATATTGGTTGCATTCATGAATAAAATGATACAATTCTGATAGGTAAGTGATTGCGTATTGGAGATTTGTACCTATATTATTTATACGATAGAAACAGTCCTACGATGATTTTTCCTGCAATCATAAACTTTAATTCACACCGGTGAATCACACGTTTTACAACCCGAAACGTTTCTTGGCGGTTAGTTATAGGCATAAGATGTAGTACATCTCCGGACGAACCCTTCAAAAAGAGCCTACTTAATATTATACCTACTTAATATTATATTGGTCTAACTAGGTACTACTAAAACATATTGTTAAGATGCCAGAAATTATAAAAATAGAGTCGTGCTACTTTTATTACGTACAGCTATCACTCGTTGAGAGAGCGGTTACGTAGTATTAGTGAGTGTTATTTCGACTCTCGTGCGTAAGTCATGCTCACATCGAGTTTCAATACAGAGGAACGCGTAGACGTCCATGATTGGTCACCAAAATACCCCTTATGATTGCGATTCAATTGACATCTTCAATGACTTTATTGTAAGTGATAAGTCCGTATTATTCGCAAATATCAAAGAATACTGGCTAGTTTATGTGATCATAATTCGGGGTCGGGCTGGTCGCTGCGGCCCATTTACTGTCTGTGTGGAGCATATGCCAGTATATTTTAGTTTCATGAGAAATAACAATTATTATTTTAGAATACCAACCACCAATATATAATCTTTAAAGGTACTAACACACGTGCTCAAAAATAAGCATGCTTCTTTTGAGCATGCTCAAAAATCAACCGACGTACGACCAAATAAGCATGCTTATTTACTAGCACGACTTGTTCACACGTGCTTTTATTGAGCAAGGCTCGAAAAAAGCATGCTTTTGGCTCGAAAATAAGAACGTGTGTCAGTACCTTAACAGCGTTCAATCGAAATACTAATACTGCAACTGGCTCAAACTTCAGAAATGGTGGATCTTTCATAATAGGCGCAAGTGCCCACCCCGCTTACACCTCGTGTTTCACTTCTGAATTTTGTTCCTTATCATCACTTACAACCAACCGTGTAGCATTTTTGTATGTTGTATTGCCAATCAGACTGAAAATAAATTAGTAGGTAAGTCTTAAGTGGGTCAGCATACAAAGGCGGGGTTCGCAAAATAAACGATGGTGTTTCGTGTTTTATCTGTACGTTAGTAGGTACAAACATTGCAGAAATATTGATAAGATAATTCTGACAGATAAAAATGCTAGTGTAAATAAAAGATGCATATTTTTCGCCGATATCGTTTTAAAGCCACTTGTTGGACCAGTTTTGCATTTCCTATTACGTTTAACGGTCCGTTAAAAATGCTGGCAAAAATAATACACTTATGACATCATGCGTGACTTTCTTATTTTGAGGCTCATACGTTGGGACTTTGTCGTAATATAAATGGGTCAGCTGTAATGAAACTCGCCGCCCATGAATAGTATGGATGGGACGAATTACCAAATTAACTAGGCTTATAGTTCTCTATGGTTCACTATGTTCTATATGGGCGACAAAGTTCTGGGCAAGCCAAATTTATCAAATTCCTGTGAATATTAAAGCGATTTCTTGACACTGTTTCAAAATCATCATCTACTTAAAGAAATACACTGCTCGACTGGCTCTCAAAGTTATAATCTAAGTTGATAGAAGCAAGCAAGTAGGCTTTCTAAATCATCTCATGAAGATATTTATATACAGCCTTCGGGGCAACTAAATAGTTGCCCCGAAGGCTGAGGAGGCTGAGGAGCATGAGTAAATACTCATGCTCTTATTTACTAAGTAATTTTCTAATCGAAAAATTCATAACTCAAAACCTATGAACAATCGCAGAACATACTTAAGGATGATTCGGGTACCCCAAGTAGTGCTCTATCTCTGGTCTTCCGCTTATCGCTACTTTCTGGGACACCCTGTTATCGACGAAAATATAGAGCTCTCAAACGGTAACGGAAAACACTGCAAGAAAAGCGTTGACTTTCTTTTATGCTTTAAATTTGTTGTAAAATTTACAAGAGCCACTTTGAAATTTCTTAAAACTAAGTATAAGCCATTATCGATTTAGTATTTTGGTTTTTAAATCCACCAACTTCCCACCATTTTCAGAATGTCGTAGGTATATCAAGCATTGACGCTGTTTGAATCGAAATAGTAAAAGTTTATTCCAAAAAAGTTACTGATAATAGTCCGCTTATATTATTTTGTCTGCCACGGAACGTCTCTGGCACGCACAATGTCTTTAGATATAGAACCAGCTAGAAGTTCTGAAGATCGTTTGTATAAAGTACTCAATACTTTTTTATTAAATCAACTTCGCGAGGATTGCCTACACAATACTTTATATATATATATATAAAGAATACAGAATAAAGAAATACTTAATATATATATATATACTTTGATTTTGTTCCACTAATTTCATAAATAATATTGTATTAGGTACTTACGCCGTCCCCGCAGTATATAACTATATATTCCAACGATTTTCTAGTAGCGAAAGTACCTTACCCTTGCATTTATTTCTAATAAAATCTTATTATCTAAAGCAATCAAGAGCTTATTGCATGTACTTATTCGATCCACACAGTAAATAAAGTAATCTATGTGCAAAGCGTATCGTTAAATTTTAAAATGAGATAGTAAGTGTAGTTATGATCACCCTAGACTAGTGTGGGACAAGAAAGCCTTGTGGATAACTTAGGGCGAGTTCTAACGCAAGCATTCACTTCATGAGTTAACTTATTTATTTATTGGAAAACCAACTGGTTATAAAACTAAAATAACATACATGATATAGAGACGAGAGAGCCAATTAAAGCTAATTTATTTTTTACAACTTCTTCGATCATTTATGACTCCTGTCTGACCTGCCTGTCATAATATAATCATGCTTGTATCAAGTCATCATCATCTTTCTGCCCTTACCACAAAGAGGTTACTTACAAAGAGGTGTCATGGAGGCACAATGGATTATTTTCTGCTATCCTTCGTGCTCACTTCTTTTTTAATCATTGCATAATATATAATCTCACACAGTCCATCCATCTTTTCAAATTCAAATTCGAAATATGTTTATTCAATAAAATCACAAGAATCATCTTGAAACGTCTTAAAAACTAGGTGACTCTAGTGCCAGTTCCACGCGACCAACGCTTTCTTTGGTCTGCTTCTCCTTTTTAATTCCATATTATCTGAAACTCTTCTCTGAAAATGCACTCATCTTCTTGCCTGTGACAATAAATAAAATAAAAAATATCCCAAGTTTATCCTTTTTATATGCAGAAGTTGAAGGACGCCGTAGAAGAAAATTCTCAGACATCTCTGAAAATTCTAAAAATATTGATTTTGCACTTGGTACTGCGATTTAAGGTGATATCTACCGTGAATAATGATCTAAGGCGTGAAGCTATATTTTTTGGACTTGTCCAGTTCATTGTAATCTGCAAACCGGTAAATATATAATAGAGTAGGTAACAGCATGCAGGCACCTTTACTTCGGTACAAGAAGAACGGGTCCTACTCAAGTCCAGTATCGAATATATAAAGTGAAACTGCACAGAGCTGTTTATCAATTGCAATTTCATTATCTAGCAGACACCTGCCCGAGAGCCATTCCGCGGAATATGGATTATGTTGAGGCAAAGACAAATGCGAAACCCTATGATAGGTACACCCTTTTGCTGCGATGCAAAGCCTTTTACAACTATCAATTCACGTTGACGGTGATGCCCCAGGCAGAAGTGACAGTAAGAAATATTAAAGTATCCTAAATAATTATGAACCGGATTGGGATTCGAATCGGACACAAAACACAGAGGAAATAAATAGTAGTAGGTACCTACACAAAATCTAGGGTTAAAAAAATTGGGCCAGATTTGTGACGTCTTTGTAACTATACAACTAATAAAAAAAAATATCAGAACTATTTTCCCAGTTGACCATTGAATCAGAAAATCTAGTTGGTCATGATTTCGATGACACAATGGCAAAATAAAACTACTGAAATAAAAGCGGGTTATATACGTACCTACCAGCAAATCTAGACACGTCATGGCTATTTTGGATCACCAAAAAAAGTTCGACTGGGATTCCAGAACCCAGTACTTGATGGCAGTGCTTTGCCAAACTATCGGAACCACAACATTCATATCTCTCCCACTGGCAGCTATTACCCACGGCGCGACTGGCTACCTCATTGGCTATATGCTGGTATACGTGTTACTAGGGATCCCTTTACTATACATGGAATTCATAGTCAGCCAGTTCACGTCGCGTGACTGCCTGCAAGTATGGAGAATCCGCCCTTGCCTCTCGCACATCGGCTACGTGCAAGTTTTTTGGCAAGTTATTGCTATTATCTATAACCACACCGTAGTGTCCTTCATCATTCACTATTTTCTTATCAGTTTCGAGAACCCTATACCTTATTTTAAATGTGGAAAGTGGGCGACAGAAGATTGTGGCACCCTAGCAATCAATTATACAGTGAACCAAGAATGCATAAAGTTCAGAGACAACTCCAACACTTACTGCGATTACCTGTATAAAACTTTTCCAGAGCACCAATACTGGCGATATTACATACTCGGGCAAAAACACAAATACTATTACGTGGCTTGGCGAGTTTGCCTCGCGTCTGCTCTAGCATGTGGCTTATTATTTCTGAGTTCCTTTAAAAGAAAACATTCTCTGAAATGGTTCTTAGGCTTCCTCACAGTGTACCCTGCTGTTGCATACGTGATCTTGATGGTGGGATCAGCGATGCAGAAAGGCATTGTCACGTCGTACGATGAGGCTATAGATGCAGATTTTAGTGTGTTTGTGAAAAACTATAGAATATCAAATATAATACAGCAGGTTCTATACAACCTGAACATCGGGACGGGTGTTTCATTTAATCTTGGCTCGTCGACATCATTCCGGTCACCGTGCTACTCCAACATAGTGATAACGGTGGCCGTCTGCACTGTCTTCGCAATATTCGCCGTCTGCACCATTGCCATGATGACGTGTCCTTTCTCTTACGAGTACAATATCCGACCGACCGTGTTAGTGAATTATGCGATGGCTCTCATCTTCGAAAAAATCCCATTGTTTCTCAAAGAATATGATTACAGTTATTTTTGGCTCATACTCAACTTCAGCTGCAATGCTGTCCTCGGACTGAGCACAAACATCATAATTTTCCAACATTTGCTAGAGATGCTGAACGAACGGCACGCGATAGTGCACAGGTATCCCGGTCTAACTTGTTTTGGATGTGTGGTTTTAACGTTTTTAGTGACGACTCCGCTACTCGGCAAAGCCGGAGTGTACACCATTTATTCCATTAGAAAAATGGTTCATTTAGTAACACTATTTTTGGCAATGGTTGAATGTCTAGTTTTCGTGGTGTGGTACGGCTTGGAAAAGTTTTGCGAGGATGTACACTTCATGCAAGGGATCCAGCCGAAGAGTTACATGAAAATGATGTGGTTGCTGTCCAACATCGTGATTGCGTACGTGTTCTGCAACGAGTTATATATTAATCTTCACTCTTGGAACGAAAATGTTGGCTACCAGATGGGATTTTCCATTCTCATAGCGTTAATAATGTTAATAGTATTGATTGCGTTATTAAAACTATTGGTAGGGGCTTTGAGGAAGAAGTATCACGAGCAGGTAACAGTGGATCCGCTGTGGGGCCCGAAAAGCGAGGTTCTTCTCCGGAGTCGCGCCATGTTCTCGACGCATGCTATGACCAAAGAGTACATCTACCGACAATACCACCTGCAAGCGGGCATTTTGGCGCGCCAGCGGACTTCCAACATGAGAAAACTCTACAGCGAATAATCTTCATACCTAAAATTCATTTCGTACCTAGTTACCCTCTGGGTAACTTTCTGGGTATAATTATTGACTAATTATTCAGCTAAATTATTTATAAAAAAAAGTACATAAGAGTTGAAAAAAAATATCAGCAACCTATTGGCACGACTTTGTTTTTATTATGGTATTCAAAGAGTTTCAAACTAAAGCGAAGTTGTTCTATTATTATCAGTGTTGTCTCTCAATACGCTTGCAGGACATCTATTAGTCAGGCTATAATGTTTTTGTGCTACAATAAAGGGAATTAATTTTAATCAAACCAAATAATTCAAGTTTTGCAAAATCAAAAGTCAGTCCGAAAAGGTAAAATGAAACCTAAAACCTACGAATAAATAATTATTCATTCGTAGACTAAAACATTACTGCTTTGCTTTCAAATTGTTATAGCCCGACTTACACTTAGCCGGTTTTTTTGGTTTATTTTCAGATATGAGTCATCACCACACTAGCACTATATTATAAAGCTATTATTATAATATATTATTATTGAACTAGTATTGGCTATTGCGTAATTCATTATAGTCGATGACTCAACGCCCAAAATATCAAAAAAACATTGTCTCATAAAGAGCTTAGGATTGACAATACTTAGGTAGTATGACGTACAGCTAATTTATTCAGCTAATACCATGTCAATAAAGATTTTGTAGCAATTATGATTTGTCCACATTTTCAATTAATGAATTAAAGACAATCTTTCGACTTTACGTGTTTGATTACGGACTTGCATATCCTAAAACCTCAAATGGGCCGGCAGGTAGATACATTCATAGCTTATTATCTCAGAGGCCATAAAAAAGAAAGCCGACGGTTTCCCCTTCAGCCTTCCTACTCTCATGTCCGACTTTTGTTAAGAAAAAACAAATCATATTTTTAAAAAGTGGCGCGCCAAGCTGTCTGCTCTGAGGTGCGCGATGCGGTCGCGTCTCGTATTTTCCGCAATGCAACGTGACCACTTATGCGACGGTTCTTCTACGTCGAGTGAAATCGCCCAAGATGCAGCAATGTACGACACGTAGGACACAACTTTCATTTAGAGCTAAGTCCAGCGCTGGTTTTGCACATCAATCAACGATGACGATTTTGAATGAATACTCGACTACAATATGTAGGTGTATAATTTTAAAGAAAAAACATTTGTTTCAATAATAATTGTATTACAATTACACACACTAATCAAGATACAAACTTACAAAACCAAAAATTGAAGATTCAAAGCTCAAAAAGCTTTAAAATAAATCAAGGCTCTGTCCGATTAGACGAACCTTTAATTTTACCACTGCTTGAAGAAATAGTAACATATTAGTTAAGCCCAGGGACTTTCTTTTATTAACTTACTCAGACCAACACTTCGAAGGCATCTCACAACCGATACAGGTACCTAACTATAGCGCAATACTCCTAAACGTTAGTGTGCAATAGTGTAGTTTGTAAGTAAATAGATTATTTTACGCAGTTACTTATCAGAATAGCGTTTAATCTTTGCCCTTTTACTGGTTAAACAGGTCTGATAGGGTGATATACACCAACACATTTATCAGAGGCTATATGGTATCCATCGGTTAAGTACAAGATGTCATATGTCCGTATTTTAAAACAATGCTGAGTTTTAATTGCAACCATTTTATTGTGTTGCGTGTCCTAACGTACCGCCATGCTGTAACTGTAAATACATGGCAAAACTCCAGCCTTTTATGGTTTATCCTGTATTTAGCTTCTAAGTAAACTACTTAGAAAAGTAAAGTGATGTATCCAGAGTCTGTAACCATTTTTCGGTTATTGTGATTAATTTTTGTTCATATAAACTTTGGAACCGTAACCCTAAATAATATTTCTAAGAATCACAGTCAAAAATACTGATTATTGTTTTTTTTTATTTCAATACTTTTTTCTGATTATTCTCAAGATGTTTACAATCAATCCTGTCGCCCCGTTTCAGCTTGACGTTGAGTTCTGGGACACCCTGTATAACCTACGTAATATCTGTCGTCAATATGTACGGATGTGTGTGACTAAGCCTCAGAGGTTTCCCAGTTTGATAGCACTGATGGGTTTTAACGTGCTCTGTACTCAAAACCCACAACCATGAGTTTGGTTGGAAGGTTGCTACGTCTTGGCTACAGGCTCTTAAATAGTTTACCCAAATAAGCGTTCCAAGCTCCCAGAGACTGTGTCTGCTTTACCATCGTGCTTTTTCAAATGAAGCAAACCTATTGCCGCTGCTAGAAAAATATACTCCTAACTGTCACAATTATGCCACACATTGCGATTTGTTTTACGAGTATGGACGTCGTACACTTAGTACGATACCATGTTAGAATATGATTTGAGATTTACGAAATACTTTTCTGGGCCCGTACCACATCTCTTGAAGCATAAATAATTTGAATATTGAAATAAGAATGCTTCAAGAGATGGTAGTACGGGCCGATCATTGTTCGAATACAGATGCAGACTGGTATTTATTGGGAGATTGTTGACTCGACTTCAATGGAGGTAAATGTGTCTGAAGATACATATTCTTTGTAATTAAGTTTATAAGTTTACCTTTTTCTTTTTATACAGGCTGTTCGGCAGACTATGTTTCATACATTATGGGTGTATTATCCAGCAATATCCAGGTCAGGCGCAGTAAAAAAATTGACTTGCTTCTTATGTTGACGACCTGTGTGGCGCAGCGGGCGTGAGCCTGCCTGCGACGCAAGAGGTTGCGGGTTCGATTCCCGCCGTGGAACAAATTTGTGTACGATCTGCAGAAATTTGTTCCGATGGTCTGGGTGTTTTCTATGTATAATAAAAAATATCTATCTATGTAAGTATATAATGTATTAAATATATCAGCTATCTAGTACCCATAACACAAGCTTTGAATAGCTTACTTTGGGGCTAGATAGTGCTGTGTGGATTGTCCAGCATTTTTTTTTTTTTTTTTTTTTTTTTTTTATGTTATTTTCACTACGCATTTGAGATTGTGACACGACATCTGTTTGTGTCGAGTAAATTGAAGATAATATGCACTATTGCGTTCCAGTTTCCGTCAGATCTTATTACAATTCTGTTGACACATTTACACACCTAATTTTAACACAATTTCACCTGATACAAATTGCGACCTAGAAAAACGGAGCGGAGAACTACTTCCACGTTTGCGTTGAGAATTTAGTGCTACGAGTTTAACTTTAGAGCCAAGACTCAGTGAGTTTCACTCCTTAAAAAATTCACCGAAAAGTTGAGTGCAAGAAAATAATTCGAAGAGAAAGCAATAGCGTTTTAAAAAACTAATGTTGTTTTAAAATAAACAGCGGTATTGTGTCGCAATCAGTAAATTACGGCTTAAATGGAACTCCGAATACCATCAGTGCACACTTCGGCTATCTCACAGGCGACACCTACATTCCGGTCACTTAGGCGGAGGCTCACAATTGCACAATGCTCGAAGCTTTTCGAAAAACTAACCATTTATAATCTATAAAGTACCTACATAGTATAACCATAGACCAAGTCTTTGTCTGTGGTATAAATAACACAGAGGAAGCTGCCACAGAGTACACAATTAAAATATATTTCGAACCATTTCGGTGTGTGTAAAATAATTATGAAGAGTGGCATCAAAAGATTAAATAATAATAATGATAAATAATGCTGGACCATCCACACAGCACCACCTAGCCCCAAAGTAAGCTACTTAAAGCTTGTGTTATGGATACTAGATAACTGATATATTTAATACATAAACATAGATAGATATTTTTATCATACATAAAAAACCAGACCAACGGAACAAATTTCTTCAGATCGTACACAAATTTGTTCCGAGGCGGAAACCGAACCCGCAACCTCTTGCGTCGCAGGGGGACTCTCGCTCGCGGCGCCTTTGAGGTCGTCGAAATATGAGAATATTTATTGTTCCATAAAGTGCGACCATGAACTGTACGAACTGTGTTTTTCATTATTATAATTACTAGTTATAGTATAAGTAGTAAGTATAATATGGCCCGAGTCAATTTTATAAACCTCGTCTATTTCATGCACAATTAGTGATGATAGCTAGTAAAATTTCATGGAATGCGGAAAAATTTGTGCACCACGCAACGCTCGCGTAACTCTAAAATGAACGACTGATAGTTTAGAAAAAAACTTAGAACGGTTGGGCTATGACTTATTTTCATGTACGACAGATACTTTTTTAGTTTTTACCGACTTTAAAAAAAGGATATGGTTCTCAATTCAACAGTTTTTTTTATGTTTGGTTCCTTATAACTTTTTGATGGGCACTGAATGGGTACAGGGCAGTGCATCGTAGGGCATATTTCTATCGTGCGTGACTTACGATGCAATGCGTTGTTATAGATGATGGTTACCATTTAACATCTGGTGGGCCATCTGCATTTCCATCAGATACTTGTAAAAAATTATAAAACGTAAGCATTTATATTCTAAACTTACACACATGTCAATTAAAGAGATTTAACAAGAATATGCAGAGTTGGAATCGAGTTTGTGCGAACAGAGAGCGGTGAGGACGTTTTAAATCTTCGCTTATAGGACGGCATTTCGAAGTCTTGCCCGACCGATAAGTGGTTTGAGCGTGTCAATGGGAGATAACGAATGCAAATAGTATAGTAAAGACATGAAGTCGATGACACGATAACTAGGACGATGCCAGCGGACCTTACAATTAGGTCTTCAAACTCTTTATTCTAACATTATTTTATATAGTTCTATGTAATTTACGGTCTAGGTATTATGTTATTCATAATTTTGTGTTTTTTATCCACCTGCAAGTGGCTGGTGGAACCAAGCCACCACTTAATTGCAAAGCATTGCTGCTCATTGCTGCGTACACAGATGTTACTCGTAAGTTCGCATTTGGTATAATTATACATAGAATTAATTAATTTAAATTAAGTTAATGTTAACCTCATGTGCTTATAATTTGACAAAGGTATATTATGCTTCCAAGCAAAAAAAGTGATAGGAGCCATACTGTGAATAAATGAAATGACAGTAACACAACTACTTTCGATAAGCTTATCCTTAGACTGCTTCTCGGTGCGTGATAATTTACTTTTAAACAGAACGAGTTCAAAAAACACGAACCTACTCCGCCGTGGCGTTTACCGCCACTGATTAGAAAAATATGAAAAAAATAAGCTTCATAATAAAAAACTCGGTTGCTTACTCTTAAAACTCATTTATCAAATACTTTTAATGAAATATAGGTAACGAACAAATCTAAACATTGAAATAACTTTTTTAGACTTATCGCACGCGGTCTCTTAAATGATTTAATAGAATGTGGATGGATATAGAAGTAGAGGTAGGCCAAAGAAAAGATGGAAATGTGTGAAAGATGACATGAGTATAAAAAGAGTGACTGTTGAGATGACGGATGATAAAGGAGAGTGGAGAGCAAAAACCTGTTGTGCCGACCCCTCATGAAGTGTGTTAAGGGCAGGAAAATGATGATGATCATCTCTCAAAATATGCTGTAAAAAATGATGACAACTTTTATCGTTAAGTTTTCATAGTCAGGACAAAATTAAATGAGCTTCTCAAGTTCTCAACTAATAATATGTCTGCTGGAGAAGAAATTGAGTGAAAAACATAATTCTGAGAAAAACAGGTATTTCTGTCAAAAAAAAAACAAAAAACTACCACTGTACTATAAAAATAAAATAGTGATATCAATTAATTCTGTAGGTACATATTGGTTGATCAACCAGCTACCCGGTGGTCCTGATATTCTATCATAGTGGCCATGGTCGTAAAGTGTCAGAATCTAATGAGTTTGGTTGTTTGTTACCGCGAGGAGTAGACTCGCGCCCCGCGGGCCGGAATGCGACTGGTGGCGACCGCCGGCCGCCGCAGGGTAGAAAGCGACGCACCGAGCGCGTGCGGGTAAATGGGACGGCCCTTTGAGTGCGAATGTACGCGATACCAGTCTATACAACTACTACAAAGCACTATTTTATCAACGGAACCCAGACCCCAGACCGAATTGTCCGATAAAGCAAGCTATGCTAATCAAATTGAAGACCATAGATTTATCAGCGGTTGGTAGTCCAGTCTAACCACAAATATACGTATCAACATCAAAATAAGATTCAATAAAAGATCCTCAGATTGATTCAGTGTTAACGCACTGGTATTTTAGCGGCGCGGTCGCCGACAAAGAAACATCACAGCAATGCAATTTGTATAACGAAATACACGCATTCGTAACCGCTTGGTAAATGAATGCGTACATAATGCGCGCTGATGTGATGTTTAAGAGATAACACCGGCAATGTGTCTTCATTACCGCTGACGCACATAAAAGAGCGAATATCGTAAATCTACCCAAAAACCAAAAAATAAGGCAACGGTTCGCGATGTGTACGCTGAGCTTTCCACTGGACGGAAAAATGCACCGTGAAGCCGGTTTCTGCGTGCCTTCCGGATTCCCAACCTGCTACTCTAGGTCAGCGCGCGAGCCGCCGCCATCTCGCTCACTTCTATGGAGCACGACTGAGATTGCAAGATCGATTTGGGGTCGCGTCGCCCTAACCTAGATTGTCTTCGCTCGGTACTCTTTGTAATATACCCGCAGCCTGGACGTCGCGTCACTTGTATTCATTACTCAGTTAGCTTAGCTCACTTTGTTGCTAAATAGCTGCAAACGGTGCGCATGCGGCCGGTGTCACATCACTAATGGCCGATTGGCTATCTATCGCACACGCATGCCAGACGTTTTATACCTAGGTACTTATAGAAACCGTATAGTTGTAAATTAAACAATTTTCAATACTTGTTAGGCATAAAGATGTTTGTATTATTTCAATGTTCATAAAGTATCTGCTGCCAGGTCTATTAATTAAATGTTTGTATTTTTTGAAAAGATTGTAGATAAAGATAGTGATTATAGTAATGATTCGTAAAATAGCTAATTCACAATCCTTGGTGTGCCCTGATGTATCTGCGCGATACAGAAACACTGCACGTGCAGATATGCGCGAGGAACATTGAACTAGCTGTCTCTAACTTTGCCCATATAATTACTACAAATAATAAAAACAAAATAACCAATTTCACTACTGTAAACGTAAACAAATTATTATTTTTCGGTTGTACTATCCCATCTTGCTTAAAATAGTACAAAAACAAATTCATCGGAATTCATTGATGCTGATGAAAATCCATAAAATCTGTCACGGCCTATCAAATGAAGTCCACTCTAGTTTTTTGATGTTTTTTGCAATTAATTAATTTAAAATTTTGTTATTTTAAAGTTTTTGAGTCAGAAATCTTGATCCACTGAACTGCAAGTACGAGAAAGTAAGAATCTACCCAGTTTTTAGTTGAGGTTTGGTTTTAGTATAAGGACGTTCTGTGTGAGGGTCTGTGAGAAGATCTAATTTAACGTGCTCTGGATAGATACGTAGGCATATAAGCGGTAAGAAATTTCCAAGGTTATAGAGGCAGATCCCGTCGTCTTCAAATAACAACTTATTTTTTTTAATCAAACTTTGACCGAGTAGTATACTTAATCTGAAACATTGATAACGATGACAAGTTGTTATAAACTTATTATAAAATGACCAAAAAAACACAAGATCACTCAGGGTAAATGTAAATTTTTTAAAACACCGTTAATCCATGAACCACTTGCCATTTCTTTCTACTGTGGTATAGAACACATGCAGTGGTGGTAGTGGGAATTCTAAGTAAGCGAGGTAAGCTTTTGTTGACTTTATGATATGCAGCGATAATATCCGTTCTGAGGACAGTTATCGCGACCACTTTTAGCTAGTCGCGGATTTTACTGCTAACTCACGGAGGACTAAGCTTATTCTTATTTTTTATCTATAGGACTTGTAGTTCTTTGGTTTTTTTCAGGCATGAATGCTTATACTTAACAGGTATTCGAATAATTTTCGCAAAACGCAAAGGAGACTATACTCTAGCTCAGTTGGTAGTAGCTCAGCTTTCTGTGCCGTAGGCCGTGGGTTCGATTCCCACGGTGAAGAAACATTTTTGTGATGAACGTAGATGTTTGTTCTGTGTCTGGGTGTTATAATAACATTATCTATGTATGTACTAAACAAAAAAAACAGATAAGTATATATCAGCTATCTTGTTCCCATATCACAAGCTTTGGCTTAGTTTGGGGCGAGATAGAGCTGTGTGGAATGTCCACCAATATAAAAAAAACTAGTTCTGTGAAACTGCTCTAAGCCGATATGACTTGCTGCAAACTAAGCGATATTGCAACCAATAATGAAAAATACTGGAAAAAACAAGTCTACAAAGTACGTATAGGTACAAATGGTACAATGTATCTATATACTTAATCGATCACGTATTGAGCACGATCATTGTGCTCGTCAGTTGGACCGTGAATCCTGTCACTATACTCTCCCCCCCTGCGCCCTGGATCCCTCTCCCCACCATATGAATCTCATTTACGTTGCGCTTACGCAACTGAGTAAAACCACTCGAGTGTGTAATGTTCAATAAGGGTGACACGGGTATTGGGATTATTTTGTCAGTAAAAAATTTTTGTTGCGACTGATCTGATGACTGATCTGATGTAGTCCTAGTCGTTTTCGGCTACGGCGACTGTTATTGATAATTTAACTGATAAAATAAAATATAAAAAATTCAGTTATGATTTAGAAAAAACATTTCGACTTTTTCGTTTTTGATCGACAATTGTCATGAACGATTCTTCTTCTTATCGTGTCACTTTCTTTCGAAACAGTGTGGTGAAAGGATTTTAAGTGCGCCTCAAGAGGCTCCTTTTGAACACTTGACACATGTTATAGAACTTGTTAGGTTTTTACAACATGCTGGTTTCCTCACGATGTTTTCCTTCACTGTTTGAGAGTACTGGCATTGTGCACATAAAATTTTTTGAACATAAAAACTTATTGGTGTATGATCAGTTTTGAACCCACGACTTTAGGATCGGAAGGCGTTCGGGCAGCGATCGGAAGGGGCTGCTAACACTAGACCCACCAGTGCTCATGAACGATATAATCTTATACCGCGAACAGAAAATACACCTGCTTGTGGTTTGTTTAGACGGAGTGAACATAATTTTAATTAATTCACATTAAAATGAATGAATGGATCCTTCACTAGTAATCCTATGTTTTATTCCATGTGAAGTAAAATTCTTAACAATACCTTGACATTTTTGATAACAAGTCTTTGATAAATAGCAACTTAAACTATTCGGTACGTTCCTGTTTGAAATAGGTCTGAATATTTAGTTATATTGTCCCCTCTTTTACGTACTCAGAAAAATATAAGCTCTCTGTATTTTGTATATCATAACACGAAACTAGGAAGCTGAACAATGGTCGATGTCACAGTGTTCACCGGTCTAATGGTGCGTTTAAAGTTGAACACATACTCTAGGACACGATTTAGTGTCGCGATCATCATTCGCGACTTCATTATAACTTGTGCGAAATAAAGTCGCGTTCACATCCGCCGTTTATGACCGATAGTTTGCTTGTGCAATCAAAAGAGAGCTTACATTTAGGAGGGAGAATTGAGTGAAACCCTCAAATGTCTCTCAAAACCAGATTGTCGCTCGCTACTGTGGGTCGCGTCTGGTTATAAAGTACGGCAAATAGCGTGAATGCTAATAACAACAAAAAATCGAGCGGATATCAATGAAACATTGTTCGATTACGTTAACCTAACCACATTATTTGTATGATCGACTTATTGTGTGGATTGTCCAGCATTATTTATTATTATTATTATTATTTTACTCACGAACGAAATAAACTACCCAAACGAACTAGAATAGAATTCAATAGCATTCAAAAGAGTAAAGTATACGTCGTATATTAAAAATTACAACGGACGGAGATTAAAAATAATAGAAAACCACGCATTCAACAGAAAATCTACGAATTCTGAAATAAGTAATTTTAGTTTTTTGGTCTAATGTCAAAATTCCAACCAAATCGAGATTAGGTTTGAAAAGGTTTGAAATAAGTACCGGGAGTACTCAAGCAGATGACAGTAGACTATTCCGTTCTCTGATTTGGTGTACAAATTCTTCAAATCAACATAATTAGAGATCGTAGCCCTCTTTTTGAGAAATGATCCCGAAATAAAGATTTATACTTATACGACAGTTAATAATTATCAATATTAGCTACCTGTTTGAGAAACATTGGTGGAATGACTGCCAGTACTCTCAAACGCCGGAAAACATGGTGAGCAAGCCGACATGTCGAAGAACCTTAACTCGAAAAGAGCCTCTTTTAGGCGAACTTAAAATCCTTTCACCACACCAAACAAAAATAAGTGATACGACAAGATGAAAACTGGCCAACAATAGAGTATAGTCTCATTCGTAAACATAGATGTTACTGATAAAGGTGATTCGAAACTTATTGAACCATGCAAAGGAAGTCGCAAGTTCTATCATAATTATTAGGAGGCCAAGTCCACTCATGCATAGTTTCAATCCAAAGTGCCATTAGAGTAATCTGTGCTCTAAATCGATGAGGGAAAACATTGTAATAACAACCACATCATAGTCGACTCCGCACGTAAAATTACCATGTTTTTAGATTATAGTAGGATATAAAAAGTTGTTTTGCGTCAAAAATTATTCAAAAGTTTACAGAATGGGTAACTTACATCTACTAAGTAATACCAAACAAGTTTAAAATATACATATTTGTTTCATTATCACCAAGATATTGGAATCTTGCAGGTGTGTGTGACGGAAACTCTATTGCAAATTTATCTTTGAAATTAGCTACATTTGACTTTATACTGTTCCACAGGTTTATACAGTGAACAGTTAACACGGTAGTTAAAGTTGGCCGTACGCTGAAAAATCGCAGTCTTAGTAAAAACTGTGTCGCTATTCAGCGTCCGGCCGGTTTTGGTATAACAAAAAAAAATGCAATGGTAAACACTGTAAATCACAGTAGTAAAAAACGGTGTCGCATATTACAGTGCCGAGTAATATTAGATAGTCGCTCTTTTTAAGAGTAGCAGAGCTATTTGTTAAGGGCTTGTCCGGAGAAGTACTACCACGATGGCTTTTTAACAAAAACCAAAAAAAGGGCCTGACGACAACGTAAAAAACACGAAATAGGGTTAAACTTTAATTTATTCGACATCACAAATATTTTGCAGTATTTTGAACCACACCCTGTATTTACTAGATCAATGGCCTAATACAACAAAAACTACTCATGAGCATACGAAACGTTTAGTTAGAAGTTACGCTTCGTTCAACAAATGCGTTAAAAACTAGCTTTCCGGCCGACGTAGACCAGGAGTCATGGACTATTAAAACAATATTCAAACATTTATTTAGACATTGGTTTCGATTCTGTTGTTGCATTATCCTAAACTAACATAATCTGAGAGCTGTATAATTATAGCCATAGTTGTTTTTTCGGTTTTTTAGAAAGACCGAAAAAACAAGGAAGGGATGACAATATTTTTAGTGCTGACAAATAAGGATAAGTTAGGAAAATTAAACAACAGAATTGGCACCATTATCAAATGACAGTTTTAATGATAATCTAAACTAAAAATTATGGCAAGTGACACAAAAAAAAATTATAAGTTTTTTGAAGAATTCGCTTTAGGCGTGTGACATAAAATTTGAACGTACTACTGAAATTAATATAGGTAAAAAAAACTTGTTTATCAATGCAATCAAAACTGCATGCATTCAATTCTGTAAAAAGTTAATCCTAATGTTTTGTAACATCAACTCCTGGTCTACAATGAATAGTTCCGAAAAAAAGAACACCCGCCCGGTATTCCGAGTAATTATATACAGGGTGAAAATGACCACTCCTGGAAACTCTAAGGGGGGGGGGATGGTTAGCGAATACCCGTCTAAATAAATATCTTTTTCTGCGTCCATCAAACCTGAGACATAGTTAAGCCTCATGTGCCTGTAATCTCACCGGTAATCACACTCTTTGAACCGAAACATAGGAACGCTGCTTTGTGGCAGAAAAAGGGGTGGTCCTCCAAAAAGACCACTACTTTTGCTTATTACAGTTCTATCCTTCGTCATTTCAAACATCCGATTCAGCCACTGCATTTTAAAAAAACATCAGTTCATCATGCACTTATTACCTCCCTTTATACAATAACACCGATTCCCATACACGCCACGGGTCCATGCACATTGACAATAGTGTCTCCATAACTTATGTACCGTGTAAATTGCTCTAATCTGACCATTATTTGGGCTTTCATAAAATTTTGTATCCATTCAACAGTGTCGATAGCCGCTTAGTTGAATGAAGTAGGTAGGTACACTCAAATTAGAATTAGCTTCAAGTATTTAGTAATGTTACAAGGATGTTTGATTAGGTGAAGGTAGAGTGTTTTTAGATTAGTTTGGCAAGCTGATTCATTTCAAAGCAATATTTGAATGGATTTTATTAAAAATTTCGAAAATAATATTTGGGTGTATTTTGCCAGTACCAACTGCTTGAAGAAAAATGTCTACAGCGCTACAGAATTACTGCCATGGGCCAAGTGGGTGGCTGTTGATCAAAAGAACACTGTTTGACGGCTATGCCATTGAGTATAGTTCCACCAACTTATCTGAACCGGTCTGAGATTAGCCGTTTGTGCGTAAATGGCTAATAAGGAATTGAAGATGCTCCAAACAGCTAACTTCAGACCGGCGCGGCGGCTCGATTACGCTTATGTCTGGCTATCGAGATGGCTTTCAGTTTGACATTTGATTCCCATAGTGTAATAGAAACTTATAGGATGGATGGGAATCAAATGTCAAACTGAAAGCCATCTCGATAGCCAGACATTAGCGTAATCGGGCCGCGGTTCAGATAATATGGTGGCACTGTATACTGTGTCGGGTGGGGCTGTGTGCTTTACGCTTAACACTGACCTGCATCTGAAACCAGGAGTCCAGGAGCCCGACGGCGTGTGGAGCTCCCCAGCGGCCGCCGCCAGGGACAATCTGCGAACCAAACCAGATTATAGTAGCAGTTTCATACACTTACGTAGAGCTCTTTGTGAAGCGCTCGTCCGGGGAAGTACTACCATCACGCTTTTTTCTGACATCAAGCAGCATCACTGCGTTTCGATTTGAAGAGTATGGGTGGTTGACGGTTTAATTACAGGCACATGAGGCTTTACATCTGTATGCCTCAAGTTGATGGACGCAGGGCAGTGCATCGAACTTATGTTACTACAGTACACAGAAAACATACAATAAAAGCAAAACAGAAGACAGAAACAGCAAATAACAGTCGCTGCTCTCCACTAATTTGTAGGTAGAGCAGCAACTATTCTGAGACGAGAACAATTCATAAATCTCGTTACTCCCTTTCTGAACTTCTGAGTTCAGAAAGGAAGTAACGAGATTTATGAAGCTTTGGGCTCAGACCGCATTGTCAGCCACATCAGATATAGTGGTCTACTTTTAGAGAAACAGTTTCAAATATATTCTTAATTTGAATTATATATTTACCCAAAATATCTGATGAGCTGATTTCGTACCTCCATCTCTTACGAGTGCTTTTTGTAGAGTAGCTCTTTACCTGGCTGGAGAACATCTTACTAAACGAAGATAATTTCACGGAAAAATTATCACACAGAAATAGCATACATAATGCTAGCCATACATATATTTTAGTTTCTCTGCGAAATTGGTAACTCCAAAGTACCGTACAACAACAAACCCCTAGACTTGTAACACTTTAGTTTTGCACGTTATAGGGTAAATCATTTGATTTGCCCTGTTAATGACTCGCGTTTCAAGAGTTTGAACATGGGATGGCAGCCGCACGCTCATTTATGCGAATAATTAGCCTTAAAATTACTTTTATTGTATTTTTTTAGCTGCAAGTGGTATTTTAAAATGCTAGTAGAAAACTACTTTTCCAAATTTTGTTTATCTTGTCAAGTTAAATAAAAGTTTAAGTGACTTTTAGTGAACTATGATATCTTATTTTACTTCTCGTGCTATTATGATTTGTATATGATCTACCTACATCATCAATTTCCCTAATGACATTGTGAGAACACTTTGCTTATAACTATTGATAATGTTAGTCAATTGATAAAAAATACAATGTTCTAAACAATAAATTAGCTTCGAAACTAGGGACAACCTATTAAATTCTAAATTTATTAGACATACAACTATGAATTTACGTAAAGCTACATAAAATAAAAGAGAATGAGTTAACCGATATGCTAATGTGATGAAGAGCCGTCTGTTAGCAGAAATAAAATATCATAACTGTTGATTCTTTTATATTAAAGCTGATACTTTTCTGTTTGAATTTGACGTAGACGTATAAGATCAACCATTATTGACTAAACCCACAGTTCAGCAAAGATCAAGTAAGGTATATATTTTTTACTAGCTGAACCCGCGGCTTTGCTCGCGCCAAGGAATTCCATGTTTCATACAAACTTTCATCCCCTATTTTATCCCCTTGGGGGTAGAATTGATCAAAATCCTTTCTTAGCGGATGCCTACGTCATAACATCTACCTGCATGCCAAATTTCAGCCCGATCCGTTTGGGCTGTACGTTGATAGATCACTATGTCAGTCAGTCAGTCACCTTTGAGTTATATATATTTAGATTTAGGTAATTTTGGACATTAGACTTATTATATAAATTATTTGGCTTATTAGACAAAGTAAATACGATATACAGGTTGTCCCAAAAAATAGTTTCAAGCGAAAGTCCAGAGATAGACCACCATAATTTTTTTTCAAATCGATATATAGGTATACAACATATATTTGACTGTAATCTCACCTTAAGTGATTTCATTTTGAGTTGGCTTTAATCACAATTACCGGCTGAGTTTGTTTGTTTTTGATAATAACTTGAAAGTTGGCCAGTAAGGCCTGCTTAAAATAATAATTAATAGAATTAACACTAAAACAGTTACCAATATGAACATTTTCCGGCATGCAGTATTATTTCGTATGCGTTTAATACGACAAAATAAAATATAATGTTAAAATTAATTTGTAAATGTTACCAAAAGCAGTTCTTTATACTTGCGGGGCTAGGTACCGTGGTAATCTGTCTAGCTGCTTCCGCAACAAATACCGACTCTTACTATTCGTAGACCGACTCCATCTCTTCTTGATCTTCTTTTATAATTTTAAATCAAATAGTTTAAATATCTACTCGTAATAAGTGAAATTTTCCCTGTAGTGAAGGGATTATAAAATGGTTTTAAGTTTTATATCTATTTATGTAAGTATATAATGTATTAAATATATCAGTTATCTAGTACCCATAACACAAGCTTTGAATAGCTTACTTTGGGGCTAGATAGTGCTGTGTGGATTGTCCAGCATTATTTATTTATTTATTTAAGACACTATTATTAGAATAACGAAGTATTGCAATATTTCGTTATTAGTAATTCACCCAACGGTTTTTTGTTCTTCATTAACTGTTGATTTATTTATTCACGTTGTTATAGGTAGTACTATTAATTCATAATATATCTATGCTGATTTATTGTAAGCGTAAAACTTTTAATGGTTTAAGCAATTAATTGGGCTCAATACGTCGAGCCGCAGTCGTCGCGCCGCACCTACGTTCCCAATCCAAGTTACGAAGGGACACAATCTAAATTTAGGTATTTTTAGGAAAGCCAACAGCTTATTTTTAATTTCTAAGTAATATAGACTATCAGAGAAGCCAATTATATCGAGAGACAACTAGACTCTCGTTACAGAGTAGATGAGAAAACATGCGAACACAAACATTTAAGTCCTTACTTAAAAGTTATTGCCATCTTTGACTGAAACGTTCCACTATAAAAATAGGTGTAGTATCAAGTGCGAATTATTCATTTAATAACCCTTGTGTTACATAAATAGCTTAGTTTAATTCTTATTTATTTTATTCAAACCGTTCAAAGGCAGCTCTTCCAGCTCAGTTGGGCGTAACTGTCTTCTTACGCTGGTAGGCAGTGGGTTCGATCCTCGCCGATAACAAGCACTTGTTTAATGAGCATAAATGTTTATACACCATCAGGATGCTATAAAATAATTATAATTGCCTATATATTTATACTAAAAAGGTATTTAAATAGTATATCAACTATCTGGCTTAAATATGTGTGGATTGTTTACCAACATTTTTTTATTTAAATCTAAGGGTTATACTACTAATTGGATAGAAACAACTGAATCTAATACTTATTATTTAATTAATGTGATTAATATAATTCACTTAATACCTCAAGGTAAGAAACAAGAAAATTCTTGTATTATTTTTTATGAAACGTAGAAAGTGGAATTATAGTATGTATATTATTATTAATCTCGTATCAATCGTTTTATAATAACTTTTTTTGTTCTTTACACTACTGAGTTTACTGGCCTCTAGTGTTATCTGCGGTTACATTATAATCATCCCTAAAAAAGAACAACAATACTAGTGAATTTTAAGTTATAGTTTCCTGACTGTATAATTCTGAGAGACAAAAAATATTTTATAGCAAGACTTACAAGCACGCTATTAAGTTGGTTTTGAACATTTTGGGAATCAGCTAAGTCGATCCACAATTAGTGATTTATAAAAATAATAAGTAGTTTTTATTTAAAGTGTGACTTCTGCAGTATATTTTAAACTATCATTTCCCGACGGAAACCGGACGCGGCGGCTCGTGGCGCGTTTATGTCTTTTGTATGTTTGAAAATTGAAAGGCAATTTTAAAAGTTTGACTAGTATTTAATATATTTTAGGCAATTGATATTTAAATTAAATGTTATTTAAATTGCTGCATTATATAAACTGCTAAAAAACAATTTAGATTTAATGGAATAACTGTAATATGTAACTAACAAGTAATTAAGTGATTGCATTTTGTAGTATAAGTAATAACATAACGAAACTGTGTCATGGAGTTTTATTATCGAATAGATACACAGCAAATTCAGTGAAAGTTTATAATTTTCATTTAATGAACATACAACTTATATTTTGAGCTAGGTACTATTAAATCGACAAAGTACAAAAAAGTGATCATGCTGTAAATTTATTAGATTAAAACATAATTATGCAAGTAGCTATTTATTTTATCATGATCGACGAAAATAATGCTCACTGATTTTATTTAGTAAACAATATCACTGCAACACAATATGGCTATCAAAAGATGTTGCTTCTCAACAGCCAATGTTGTTATCTATCATCGGCAATCACGTAATAACCTAACAGACCGGCCCAATTTAAAAAAAAAACATTGCAACACTAAATCAAGCGGTAGAAAAAGAAAAGGTATTACCGACCGAGTTGTATAATTCGTCTCGATCATATTCAGTTTGACACATTCCAGCGGCACGCCGCACCGTTAGGAGCGCGAAATGGATTAGCGAATAGGTTCGGGATCGCGGACGGGACGGTGCTGTGGTAGGGAGATCGTCACTGCGGGCGGTCGAGCTGGCGTGCTGGGAGCGTACCTGGTCGCCCAGTAGGTCCTCGGCAGGTGCGAGGGTGCAGCAGGGCTCCATGCCCGGCGAGGCTGCGGGCTGGGCTGGCGAGCGCGCGGCGCGGCGGTCAGAGTGCGGCGCGGCGCGTCGGGGCGGACGACATGGCGGCGTGCGGACGCCTGCGCGCACTCACTGCGCGCGACTCACTGCGTGCCTGATAGCTCGCCGGCCGACCTCCTTAGCGGGGTTGCAACGAAAGTGATTAGGCTCTTGCGCTACTGATAACGAGGGCTAGTGCCCATGCCCGCTGCCCGTTCCCCGAATAATTGCGGGAAAGCGGTGCGCCGATTTAATGTAAGGCCACATTACTGCCTACATAAGTTGATTTATGTTGCTGGAGGAAGTGATAACTTAGTTTTAATTTTCATTAGTAGATATAACATACCTACACAGAGCAAAGATTATTTAACTTGCAAAAATCTAATTATTTAATAAGTACATCAGTCAAATAATGTAAAAATAAACATTATTAGATTTTACTTTTTAGCTGACAAAATTTAGAATTGTGTGCAGAATTTTCTCAAGAAGCTTATATTCGTCAAACATTTGTAACTCGTGCATTTCAACATTTTTGAAATATAAAATTACTAAAGGCAGCTATGAAAAATCTGTAATAAAGTTTTTTTTTGAAGAAAAACATAATAAAATATATATTATTTTCTACGAGACATAATTACACCGTGATAAATATTTGATGTTAAAAATTTCTTCATGTACCAGCTTATTGTATTTTCGACCGGTTGAAACATAACTTCAAGACAATATAGGGGAAGCAGGGGTAGTGGCGATCGCGTCGGGTAATACCACTAACTCTAATAACTTATTAAATAAGGTGCCTTGAAACACAGCGATCACGATGCAGCGCAGGGGTTGTGACGCTTGAGCAGGCAGAGTCTTTAAACCTCAAAACTAACTTAGGACAAATGAAAAAACAAATAGAGCATTTTTCTCTTAGGTGATCGGCATTCCCCCATCTTCCTCTACTTTTCAAGTCTTTATTATCAATTACATAGCAAATTTATTTTTTTGTTTTCATAGCAGTAAACCTATGCTGCTGTGTGTTTCTGTTATTGTGCCCATAAATCGCCATGTTTACTTCGCTGAAAGCAGCCTGCTTTACATGTAAATTTCCTGAAATTGCAATGGGAAAACTGTGCCTATATAATATATGTTTATAAGATATGTTATTGAGGATTTAAATATAAACCACAAATTGTTTCTCTGAAATACAAAGTTTCGTTTTATTTTACACATCCTAAATATTACAGTATTATTTGTGATTTAAACTTACTAGGTACACTTTTATCTCACCTGAAATACAAAGAAACGACATTTAAGGTCCACTAATATCGCCTCCTCAATAATATCCTTTCTTTTATCTATCTCACAAGTTTATAATACTTTATGCACAAATATTTCTACACGTCAGCCGCCATTGAATCACACTTCGATCGCATGCACATTCTAAAGATGTCCACAGAAAACTTAACACGCGCGAAGCGCGGCAAATTCAAATTAATGAAACGTAATTTCATTACATCTCCCCCCCTAAGAGGGAAAATCCTAAACAACATATCTATCTATAAACTTTATATTATATAATCTTCATTTTCGTTTTCTTCTACTTCATCTTCTTCAGTTTCTATTGTGACAGGTTGTAGTTTTGTTATGTGGAATAAAGTTGACTCTGTTTTTCTGTTGCCGGTGTCAATCCTATAGATGGAGTTTGATATTTTCTCTACTATTCTGAAGGGGCCTATTCTTAATTCGTCTAATTTCTTTCTATTTAGTCTATTTCCATTATCTACATAAACACTGTCTCCTATGTTGAACTCTTGCATTTTTCTATTTCTATCAAATATTTTCTTGTTGTATTCATGGGATTTTATTGTATTCTCTAACGCTAATTTTCTATCAGCAATCCACTTGTCTTTCCTTTCTATTGTTTTTAATTCATTTGGTAGAATACTGACATTTGTACCATCCAGTAGATATTTTGGTGCAAAACCTGTAACGGAGTGATCGGTTTCATTATATTTTTGTATACAATCTCTTGCCACCGTTGTCCATGTTCTCTTATTATTTTGCTCATTTATTTTACATCTTATTTTATTTACAATTGTTTGATTTGCTCGTTCATTTAAGCCGTTTGAGAATGGTGTATTCACAGCTGTAAAAATTAGTTTAATATTATTCTCCTGCAAATATTGCTTAAATTCCCTTGAATTGATGCCTGGATATTGATCTGTCAGAATTATTCCAATTTCATCTGTCTCTTGTACATTCTTTGTTAGTTTTATAAAGTCACTTGCATTCTGTGTTTTCGACGTTGCAATAAACGCATATCTTGTGTAGTGATCTATTAAAAGGTGTAGGTATTTTTTTGTTGATCTGGATCCTCCAAAGCCACCGATAGTATCTATTGACATTATCTCAAATGGTTTTGTTGCTGGTCCCAGTTGTGACATTAATCCAAATTTTCCTAGACATCTTGATTTATTTTTTATGCATACTTCACATGTTTTACAAACATTAATTATATTTTTTGTTAAATTTTTAGCTGTATATATTGGACATATTTTTTTCTGCAATTGTCTGATCCCAATATGGCATAAATCATCATGCACTTTTTTTATAAGTTTCTTACTAAATTCTTCGGAGAGGATAATTTTTTCATTTTTCTTTACCTTTTTATAATAGATTCTATTCTTGTGTATCAAATGATGTTTCTTTTCTTTTATTGTGTCGTTTTTATCTTGGTCTTCAACTATGTCTTCTATTTGTATTAAGTTAACTATTTTCAACAGTTCTTCTTTGTTTTCTTCTGATCCTAGTACAGGGTTTCGGCTCAAACAGTCTGCTTCTATATTTTCTTTACCAGGTATATATTTTACTTTAAAGTCATATTGAGACAGGTAATATGTTAGCTCCCCCAATTCTTCATCTGTCCTGCATTTAATGTTCATGTTCTCTAGAGGTTTGTGGTCTGAGTAAATAGTAAACTGTTTTCCAATGAGCCAGTGTTGCCAGTATTTAACTGCTTCTTTCATAGCAAAACATTCCAGATAGATAGCTTTTTTCCGTTTTTGAGCTTCATTCAGTTTCTTTGAAAAATATGCCACCGGTTTGTCTTTCCCGTCAAGTTGTGTCTGCTTTAATATTGCCCCGACACCCTCTAAGGAAGCATCTGTAAAGATTTTTATTGGTAAGTTTTTGTCATATATTTCCAATACTGGTTGAGAACATAAGTATCTCTTTATTTGATTAAATGATTCTTCACACTTCTCTGACCACACAAACTTTTCGTTCTTTCTTAGTAAATTATGTAATGGATCTAAGATAATTGAGCTTCTTGGTATGTATTCATGGTAGAAATTGATTTTACCCAAAAATTGTCTGATATTCTTTTGCGTCTTAGGCGTTGGGAAATCTCTTATTGAAATCAAATTGTCTTTTAGTGGTCTTACTGAGTTGTTTTGGATTATATGGCCAAGATACTTTACAGAGTCAGAGGCAAAGGTGCATTTCTTTAACTTCAATCTAAAGCCTTCTTTTATTATCGCTTCCAACACATTTGTTATGTGTCTTATATGTTCTTCAAAGGTGGGTGAGTAAATCAAAATATCATCTATATAGTTTACAGAGTATCCTGTGAGATTGTGCTTTCTTAGTATATTACTTAGGATTCTCTGGAATATAGCAGGTGATGTTTTCAAGCCAAATGGAAGACAGGTCCACTGGAAGTGGCCGTCTTGTGTGACAAATCCTGTTTTATTTCTATCTTCCACCCGTAGTGGTATTGCCCAAAATGCCGAGTTAATATCCAGTGTTGTAAAATATTTACAATTTCTAGTTCTAATAATCAAATCGTCTATTAATGGGAAAGGTTGGGCTTGTGGTACAACAATTTTGTTCAGTTCTCTGAAATCTACACATAAGCGAGATTTTCTATTTTCACCTTTTTTAAATGCCAATGTCACTGGCGCTGCAAAAGGACTATAGGATTCTTCTATTAAATTATTCTTTAGTAACATGGATATTTGCTCTTCAATTTCTAATTTATCTTCTATTGTACATCTGTATGGTCTTTTACTGCAGTATCTATTTACTAATAGATCTATGTGAGCTTCATACTCTCTAACTGATCCTATATCATACTTGTCCTTCGCAAAAATTGTCTTATATTTATCTATAATTGTCTCTATCTGACTTTTCTTTTCGTTATCTAAATGATCTATCATACTTACAAATTCCTCTGTTTCTATGTGTTCATTGAAATTTATTGCATATGTTTTTATATCCTTATCTTCATTTCTGTTATCTTTCGGCATCCTGCCTATTTCATTTGTTATTTTCTTTTGTTCTATCTGCAAATTCTCATTTTGGGTTAATTTGAATTGCTTTATCATATCCAATCCGATTATAAAATCATCAAAATATTCATTTTCTACTACAAATACATCCACATTTTCTTCTAAATCAAAGATTTTTATTTTTATTGTAATTAAACCATCTGTCTTTTTTACACCATTAACCGTTTTCATAAATGCTATATTCACATTGTCTTTTCTTTCTTTTAATTTAATCAGTCTTGAATTTATTAAAGAAATCTGTGAGCCTGAATCATAAATGCCGCTCACTTCTAATTTATTTTCCAATAAAAGCTTGATTTTGATTAATGGTGTACTTACTCGTTTTTTGGATCAGTATTCATATCGGCTTCAATAATGGAGTTATTACTAACATTTTTGGTTTTAATAAATTTTTCAGATTCATTTTTATTTTTCTTGAACCAACATGACTCTTCTGGATGATATCTTATTCCTTTGTCCAAAGACTCACAAGTCTTACATGGCTTCTTCTCATTAGTTTTATTTTTATTAAGAAATGTACTGTTCTTTGAGTTTTTCTTGTACATCATACTTTCATATTTCCTTATCTCGTTGAACAAATCAGTGGTGCTGATGAGTTCGTCTCTGTTTAACTTGTTTAAGACAAACCCAGGTAAACCTGTTGCAATGAGATCTATCATTGTTTTGGTGTCTATCATTTTGTTTATGTCTAGTAGAAGCCGTTCTTTTTTTATAGCATAGTCGATTAACAGTCCTTCTTTATATCTGAAAGCGAATGCATATGTGACTACGTCCCATCCTCTGTTTTTAAAGGTTTCTAAAAATTTGTTTTTCCATTCATTCCATTCAGAATTTACAGTTAGTTTTATGACCATTGAGCTATACCAATCCAAGCAAGATTTTTCTAAAAATAATCTCAATACATCTATTTTTGTTTCATCTTTTGTTATGTTAAAGCGCTCACACTCTTTTTCAAAGTTCTCTATCCATTGTGTTGCATTAGGATTTTTGGTCGTGAATTTTTCAATAATAAATTTCTCTGAGATATGTTTTAGGTTATGCTGATTTTCTTTTTTCGTTGTAGTTTCTATTAGTTTTTGCAAGATTTTTGGCAAACTGCCATCTTTATCTATTGGTTTTTCAATGCTCATTTCTTCTAGGTATTGCTCCATAAATTGCATGTTACCTTCCTCATCTGTATATGTTTTCTTTACATCTGCGTCCAATTTTATCCATATTTTTCTGCTTTGGTGCCTTTTCTTTATGCTATTTTTGATTTTTGAGAAAGTGTTCATTTTAGCAATATATGTATGATGAATCACCGGCTTCTGCTCATCAGGTAAAACATAACATTTTCCTTCTTCTGTAGATATTGAGGTTATGGCTAACACATTCGATTTGCCATCACTTGATGATATCATTGTAAATTCGAATTGGAGCCGGTCCATCTTCTTTTAGTCCAAAATGTCGTTTTATAAGATATGTTATTGAGGATTTAAATATAAACCACAAATTGTTTCTCTGAAATACAAAGTTTCGTTTTATTTTACACATCCTAAATATTACAGTATTATTTGTGATTTAAACTTACTAGGTACACTTTTATCTCACCTGAAATACAAAGAAACGACATTTAAGGTCCACTAATATCGCCTCCTCAATAATATCCTTTCTTTTATCTATCTCACAAGTTTATAATACTTTATGCACAAATATTTCTACACGTCAGCCGCCATTGAATCACACTTCGATCGCATGCACATTCTAAAGATGTCCACAGAAAACTTAACACGCGCGAAGCGCGGCAAATTCAAATTAATGAAACGTAATTTCATTACATGTTCATTAAATAAACTTAACTAACACTACCAGAAAGGATTCAGGAAGCGTACTACCAAAGGTGTACACTTACATAATACCTATTCACTTAATTAAGTTATTGAATGTAGCCCTGCTCGATGGCTGTAAGATAAAACAAGATACTAGCTATAAAGCACGCAACGGGCACAATATCTAAATCACTTTCGAGACTGAACTATCACTTGTTATCAGTGGACGGGTTTAGAGGCACTACCTCAGGCTCTCACCGGTTATCACTACTTGAACCATTCGAAATAACCCTGTAACACACACGCACATTTCCAACAAACTGTCGAAAGACAAAAGTATAAATGAAATGAAATGTATTTATTCGCTCGAAGTATGGTCAGATTAGTACAGTTCTTAATATAGTTAACGTGTCACATACTTCATCGGAGACCGACATGCAAATTTAATTTAATAAAAATCTGTTATAAACAAATAAATATTGGTGGTCATTTCACACAGCACTATCTAAAAAACTAAATTATACGCTGTATAAAGCAACTAAAACCTACTTTGACTTCCATATACATTTCTCAAACAGAAAAATACTGAGTCCGAGACCTTTTAACCCTGAATTCTATGTATAATAAATAAAACTATCTATGTAAGTACATAATGTATACTATATCAGTTATCTAGTACCCATAACACAAGCTTTGAGTAGCTTACTTTGGGGCTAGATGGTGCTGTGTGGATTGTCCAGCACGAATTATTATTATTAATTGCACAACACAGGACACTGTTTTCTCTACTAGATAAAATCATTATATGTATATTATTATTATTATTCTTGTTAAATGTCTTTCTTTGGGTTAATACATAAATAATTTTTTTTCTTTGTTTATGGACCATTCGAATAAACTTGCGAAACTTGGAAGTTCCACAGCACCTCTAAGATATTATAGCCGATAGAGTTTCAGGAATTAATCGAAGTGCATTATAGTCGACGTCGAAAGTAGTCCCATGCAAGTACATAGGTACATAGCACACACACGAGCACACATCCGCATCGTGTTATCACACGGGGTCGTCTGTTTGCGTGCCCGCTTTCACTGTACTTGTGGTTTTTCTTCGTTTAGCACACACATTACGAGGTACCTTACACTTAATCTAGTACCTAGCAGTAATAGAACGAGTGTGTATTTTGCTTGTTTTTCATTCTGATAATGATAATTCACATAGTCTGCCTGAAGAAGTACTGCTGTACCTACATAAAACTATATACTTAATTGAGCTACACAATAAAACTATAGCGGCTGACAATAAAAAAGTAAACCAATACCGCAACGATGAAGAAGTTACAAATTTAAAAATTAAAGGAATAGAATAATAAATGAATAAATAATAATAAATAATGCTGGACAATCCACACAGCACCATCTAGCCCCAAAGTAAGCTACTCAAAGCTTGTGTTATGGGTACTAGATGACTGATATATTTAATACATTCTAAACTTACACAGATAGATATTTTTTTATTATACCAACGGAACAAATTTCTGCAGATCGTACACAAATTTGTTCCGAGGCAGGAATCGAACCCGCAACCTCTTGCGTCGCAGGCGGGCTCTCGCCCGCTGCGCAACTGAGGTCTGACTGTTTGCTGAATACCAAACTGACGCCATCATTCATACAAAATCATCATCCTTGATCCGCAGAATACGCGACAGTCACAACAGCATCCTGAAAACCATATCGGATTGATATTTGACGCCGCTGTGGACAAGCCGGATTCGCAGAGTGATCCCGGGAGAAATCCCGATTATGACAAAATCACGCTGCGAATGGGCTCTGCTTTTATTATTATTATTTTATTTTGTTTTAAATTTTATGTCAATTGCTTACTTATCATTCTGTTTATTGTGTTACTAACCACCTATGGATTTATGTTGTCCGAAATAAAATGTTTTTAATAATAAAATTTATTTATTTATTTAAAAGAACATGTATCATCATAAACAAGTAAAAGTGTTCGAAAGGAGCCTCTTCGAGGCTTTAAATCCTTTCACCACACTGTTCCACAAGAAACTAGTTACACGATAAGAGAGAGAGGACAAGCAAAACAGCCAGTTAGCGTTAATATGTTTGAACACGAAGATGAGAAAAATTGATAAACAAACTTTTTCAGTTAAGTAGCAAAATTTACAACCACAACAGTCAAACAACTATAAATTCGAAATATAATATCTGAACTTAATATCTCGATAAAACAGATTATACTACACTCTATGAAACAAAGATCTCTCGTAACTACAAGCAGAATGAGAGCAAATTGTACACAATACGCATGAAAGAAAATTGCTTGTGTAAACGAGTAGGTAGGACACTGATACGATTGAATCAATAATTTCGTAATCAACTAAAAAAACCTAAATAAATAATACTAATGGAGGGTTGAACAAGTTTTTTTTACAAAATATCTAAACGAGTAAATGTTAAAAAATGTTTTAATATGCGTTAAAACAGACTTCAGACAGTCACAAGGCTTTTTACCTCTGATGATACTTTATGAAAATTATAAATTCTTTGAAAAAACATCCGAATCAGCAGTTAAGATACTCAACTGCTCCGAATATTATTCATATTGAATGCATCTGAAATCAGTAGAAGTTGGGCGGAATTTCACAAAAAAAAGTCTCAACATTTTATAGGAATATACTTCATATATTGATTTAATCGATTATCAATGAATCTAAAATAAACATGACGAAAAAAGACCTGTCTATTAGGTAAGCAATGTTGAGTATTGTACGTTGCTCACAAGATATGTTAGGGAACTTACAGTAGCTTATTTTATGAAAAACGTTACATTAAATTGTTTCGACATACCTACCCCTATACATGTATCTACGTTCATAACACTACGGTTATAACACTATCAACGTTAATTGGTTACCTTTAACTTGCCAGTTTTCATAGCTGTATTTACTTACATTGAATACACGTATTTACATTGTACATTATACAGATTAGATAGTTGCGATTACTGCAGACTGTTGCAAACTATCTTGAGATAGCTCAACCTATCCAAATCAGTGCGTTACGGATCCACGTTTACAAGACGTTGATTCCCACGCTGAATGGTAATGCTGATGTTTAAATGCGACATGAGTATAATTTATACACTTACATTTTATTAGATTTTTATGGGAAATTAGTTATATTTCTATATCTATATCTATATGCTATATAGAAATATAACTAATTTCCCATAAAAATCTAATAAAATGTAAGTGTATAAATTATACTCATGTCGCGTTAGTTATAACTAAACCAATTATTCATAGAGAAAAATAATAACATGTAACTTTTTCTATTATTTCGCATCCTAGGTTTTTTACGCGAAGTGGAGATTCTTTCAGTATCCCTAATATCGATAATAAAATCCTAATGTTATGTAGGTAAAAAAACATTATTTCATTTTCATTTCCATTTTATTTTTTATTCAGACTTGATTTAGGAACTAAACAAACATTGAGGTAACCCTGACCCAATTCAGAGTGTACTGGCGTCACTTGACCGACCGACTGAAGATTTTGAATGTTATGAACATAAATTGATTTTAATTAATAACCTTCGCTCATATGTATGTAATTGCTCATGTTTTTTCACGCCATAGACAAGTTGTCACTGAGGACCGACGTGGATAAATTTATATTGGTGGCATTTCAGTAATCACTCTATCTCTCGGTTTCTGAAAGCTCGATCAACTAATCGGCTGTCAAGTCAATTGCTATTTCAGCTTTTACTTCAAATTAGATAGAGGTAGCATGTGACTTGACCGCCGATTAGTTGATCGAGCTTTCAGAAACGGGGGTACATCTAGCCTCGAACTAAGCTTTGCACATGTGATTGACATCAGAACCCTGGGCCCCGCGAGCTAATACCGATGGATTATATGCCAAGGTTTAGTAGTAATTTAGTAGTTCCCCGAAAACACAGCCTTTTATGTTATTCGAATTAATGTGTGCTCTAGCTTAGGGGGCGAATATCAAGCCCTTGGAGCCACCTGGACCTTCCTGAGAGCCTCCGTTCGAAGACCAAGTTTTATTAGTATTTTAGTTGTTATTCCTTTTTATTGTTAGCTCTTGTTTCGAAATATATGGCCTTTGAAACAAAACCACATCGTGTCTGATGTGATAAGCTAAGGCCCGCGGATCACTGTAACTATAGGGACTCCAGTGAATCCATCAATAGGTCAGTTGGTAGCTGCTGTTTAGTATGCATTTGCTAATACTTTTTTTGTGTTGCTTCAAGTCAAAGATATTTTAAATTTAAGATTAAAAAGATTTTGATTTTGGAATTGTTCATACCTATGTCAACATATTCAGGATGAGGAGATGAAATTTGCAAAGTTAAATAAAAATTGGTTCAGTATGTAGGTTTAGGCGCACTATCATTTTTTTATATTTTTATCACTGAAAATCGATGAATGAATTGATGCATTTTGGCAGATGTAAAATTAAATGGAATATATTACATGTAATACATTCTGCGTACATACTTACTGATATATCATTACGTGTACCTTTTCTCTGATGAGAATAATACTCATCATCAGTAGTCATCCAACTATTTTATAATAAACAAATATGAAGACAGAGCTATACTACTTATATACTTTTTTTATACCTACAATGTAGCACCAGCTAACAATGTAGGTAGGTACTATATCCTATTACATTACCGAGTTCATAAAGGTAGGCAACGTACAACGTAACCAAGTTTGAATTATTTCGTGGAAACTAAAATGCCACTGTTGTGTAAAACCGCCGCTGGCGCCGCCCCGCGCCGCGCCGCCGGGGGGCTGTCCAGCAAGATCAGATCGCCGCAGTATCCTCCAAACTGCCGACGCGCAACGTCTGCGCTAAGAGCGCTCCGTGTTTCACCATGAGCGAATACCCTGATATTGAGTACGATCAGCTGGATTATGACATTGGTGACAGTTTTCCTGGAGCAGCTAAATACGAAAGTAAAAGTTGCAAGGTGCAGAACAAGCGGTACGTCCTTCAAATCGTCTCGACTATCAAAGCCACTGTTCAAGTATGCTGATGCATAACACGTCCGACATTGGTGAAACAATAAAATAGGTACAAATAGATATTGTATGGTTTATGTATACAGGGTGTCCCAGAACTCAACGTCAAGCCGAAACGGGGCGACAGGATTGATTGTAAACATTATGAGAAAAATCAGAAAAAAAATCTATCCCATGCAGTTTCAAAATTATAGGCATTTAAAAACCTAAAAATTTGGTCAATCTGTAACCATTGTTCGGTTATTGTGGGTTATTTTTATTATATTTGTTCATTTCAACTTTGGAACCGTAACCCTAAATAATATTTCTAAGAATCACAGTCAAAAATAAAGATTTAGGTTTTATTTCGTTAAAAAAATCTGATTTTTCTCAAGAAGCTTACAATCAATCCTGTCGCCCCGTTTCGGCTTGACGTTGAGTTCTGGGACACCCTGTATACATAGCTTTATTCTTTAAAGCT
Source organism: Plemyria rubiginata (assembly GCA_963576535.1). Lineage (NCBI taxonomy): Eukaryota > Metazoa > Arthropoda > Insecta > Lepidoptera > Geometridae > Plemyria > Plemyria rubiginata. The sequence continues at coordinate 3,918,418 of OY754905.1, forward strand.
TACGTACGTAGATAGGCGAATACATGAGGAAAATGTTACATTAGCATGGCCTGGCGGATTCTTAAAATACTATTTAGTTTAGTTAAAAATACTTATCTAAAACCTTGATAATGCCATCTGTTTTGTTCTAAAATAGGAAAATACTAAAAAAAGAACCACACGTGGCATGCCATCATTATTCAGCCATTGTTTCTGCTGTGCTTCAGCATCGAAGGATCCTTGTGAAGGCCTGGTTTGTGGTCTGGTAGTAGTTTGGATTAAAATCCAGAATTTGAAAATCATAATACGTATTACTTCGTTGAGTAATAAAAAGGGCATATCAAGGGTACGTCAGTCGAAAGTCGAGTCAGTCAATTGTTTTGAAGAAAATGGTGGCGGTTTCTTCAAAACATTTGAAACATTTTCGGTCAAATCACGATATCACATAATACACTTTCATTTCAAATGCTTACACTTTGTGCTAAGACCACAAGTAATGTTGGTTAAAATACCACCAAAATTACACAACACAACTCAAAAAAACACTAGAAAAAATAATTAAAATGAAAATGCTATGTTGCTTCGATAGATGACAGAAAACGAATCCCTTATTAACCCTTGTCGAAATCGAACTTAACGCGATTTTGACATTGTCACACAAAGCTGTTGACATTAGGATTCGAAAAGATAACACGTGACTTACCACGTGCTATTCGGTGGCGGAAACTTTTCCGTGAAAGGTCGTGTCCAACCAGTCGTTTAAAAACAATATAAAAACTCTGTTTTAATACATTTGCTTGTAACTCTGCTGAAGTTAACTTTCCGTCGCTAAAAAAACATTCACTTATTATTACTAGTGGCTCTGGGAGCTGTAGACCTCGCGAGCATACTAAAAGTGAGCTATTTGAGGAATGTAATGTGCAAGTGCATTTTCCGTTTTGTGATTTTTTTGATCTGTTTTGATATTTTTGCATCATCTTGTGTAGAATGAGGTCCTTTGTGTTTCTCTCAAATTTGATTGAAAACCATCGATTGTTTGATGAGCTATCCTGTTCATCATGCTGAAGATCCTTACTTTTATGAGACCAACTTATAGTTACTACCTTTCAAATAAAAAAAGAATAATTGAAATCGGATCTCATTTGGTGGAGATATCCAGTATATCAAATAGCCCCCTTTTTGCCCTTTTTTTGGGGGAAGTACCCCTCCAATCAAAAATCCCCGACGACAAAAAAATTCTAATAAGTCATATAACCTGTGTACCAAGTTTCGTCCAGATCGGTTGAAAAATGCGACCTGTAGAGGAGAACAGACAGACAGACAGACATCCGGACAAACGCACTGTTGGCCAATGTGGAAACTGAGACGCTTCGATCGCTTCGCTCGCTCGATCAATTATTATATTATATTCACCTTCGTGGAATGGAATTTCACGTTGATTAATTGTGAGACAATACGCGCGCTAGGGACATGCCTTAAAAAAACTGTCAATTGACTTTCCGTTAGGATTCCGACACCGACGGAAATCAAAATCACCCCCCACATTTATGCTTATTTTTTATGATTGTCACTCTGTAGATAAAAAAATGGACTAGAAATGTATTTTTCGAAATGTCTGAAATAAAATTTTTATTATTTTTAATTTATGGGATGGGATCATTTTAGTTACGTAAATTTGGGAGATATCTAATGTTGAAGCCTGACAAAAATAAGCTCTACTTATATTCTGCTTCAGATAAAAACAAATGTAACAATAATGTTGAACGATATGCCGTACAATATAAAACCAACGAGTAAACATGATACAGCAATTATTTTATTTTTAAATACAAAGTGCGCTAAGATGCGTACTTACCAACTATAATTATATTCAAACAAGATAATAATATAAATAAAATATGTGAAATAGCAGTTTTGTTTTATGTAAGGTATATGTAAATGGGGAAAACCGTCAAAACGCCCTTTCATATTCCCTGCCATTTTAAAGTAGCTTTAGAGTAGGTAGAGATCATCCATTCTAAAAATGCACGCCCCTCTACCTGCCTTCACCCACACAAGCAAATGAGGTGTATAGACGCAATACATGACACTTGATAATTTTATTCGTCATTCAGTTTCCCGCGGAACGTGAAAGTGACACTTTCATGTCTGCCGGGAAACTGAATAACGAATGAAATTGCTTGGTGGCATGTATTGCATCTATACATCTCATTTTCAGGCAGGTAGAGGGGCGTGCATTTTTAGAGTGGATGATCTCTACCTATACTTGTCACTGTCACTTTCATGCCAACGAAAAGAGGCAGCAACAGCCTATCGGTCTGATAGGCTAATAGAACACTCAGCGACCAATATGAATAAGCTTAAAAAAATATGGTCTCCCACACCTCACGATCCTGTGAGCGCGGAAGGCACTCTGACATACAACAAAGATTTAATGGCAACAAACACAACGGCACCACTAAATGTTACATTAGCATGAAATGTGTGTCCCACACACACACACATTAATAAGATTTGAAAGAAAGTGGTGGAAGGAGTGAAATCAGTTTGACAGATTGGGGTAACAGATAGGAATAATCATATAAAAACATTCCAAAAACAAATAGCCTAATTATTACCCAGCCACTTGCCTGAATATCTTTCTGTTTATTAAAGCATTTCATTAAACGGCTTAAGGCGTTGAAAACACCTACTGTACCCCTCGCTCGCACGATTCGACATTTTGAAAGATATAAAATAACTAAACTCAATTTTGAAAAATCGCAAACAACCATTTTGTGTTGCATTTGCACCCAGTTTAGTAATAATTTTATTTGGATTGATGCAAGTTATCGTACTCAAAACTTTGCTTAAGTACGAAAACTAGAAAAGCAAACTTTTAAGTAGGAAAACTGGAATCGATCAAAATGAAATTTTTACTAAACTGTGCAGAATGTGATTGCACTCAAAATAGTTGCTTGCGATTTTTCGAAAATGGGTTTGGTGATTTTATATCCTTGAACAAATCAAAACGAGCGAGCGAGAGTCACATTAGCTCTTGTCCCGGCGACAGCGGCTCGCAGTTTCGAGGTGCGATTGGCTATTATTTCATTTCGGGGAGGTTGTTTGAAAGAATAACTATCCAGTGACACGCATAAATACTGTTCGAATACAAATAATACAATAATATAAGGGAAATGTGCTTGAGTCAGAAATCATTTTGGTATTAGGTAAACGTAAGGGCCAAACATACTAATACCAAAATGATATCTGATTCGGGCATGTTTCCCTTATATTATTGTGTTATTTGTGTTCGAACAGTATTTATGCGTGTCACTGGATAGTTATTCTTTCAAACAACCTCCCCGAAATGAAATAAAATGAAATAATAGCCAATCGCACCTCGAAACTGCGAGCCGCTGGCGCCGGGCCCTTAATCAAGCTAGGCTGCGACATCTATAAGGAAGAAAAAAACCGAAGATTATAACGAAGCGTCAAAGTCTTTATGGGAAATCCGCGTATTAGTTTAAAACTAGTGTAAATATAGTTCAAAGCAAATGACTAAACAAATGGTGTCAGACGAGTATGTGTGCATACGGATTTTAATCAGAACAAAGTACAATTGCACAAGATACAAAATAACGATGAATCTGTAAAAGTTATAATTCTTTGATGCAGTCTCAACGCCCATTTCCTAAACCAATGAGCAACCAGTCCTGCTATTTAATTAACCTACTGTTAGGGAAAAATTACAAAAATTTACAGAATAAAAACTTGGTAGCAAGCAAGGTAAAGGAATGAAGTTTCTTTGGAAGACTTCTTCTTCTTCTTCTTAAATGTGTTGAATAATCTCATACAAATTCATACAATTCATAGATATATATAATAAGTATTTCCAAAAGAAGTATATATAATTATGTATTATACCAACTATCAGGTTTCCATACCTATGCACAACAAGCTTTGGCTTAGTTTGGGGCTAGGTAGTGCTGTGTGGAAAGTCCACCAATATTTCTTTTATTTATTTTATCATGGGTGATGATGGGCACTTACCGGAATTCTAGTTATTATAATGTAGGTAAACGTAGGCCGGGAGAATTGGCTTGTAATCAATAGGCTTTGTACGAAATAGGGTCAGAAAGGTTAAAATGTGATAAGGAGTAAGATTGTAAAATTAAATGATTTGACTAACGTCTTGTTTGTATTACTAATAAAAATCTTAGATGTTCAAGTTCCTATGTATACATTTTAGTTTGCATTGATTTAGATAAAGCGAGCAATTGAGATATGTATAAATATAGGTGGAGCGAGAAAACTGCGTAGGTAAACGTCTTTTGGCACTGCACTGAAATCAGTCTTCAGGCGACGTGCCTACCGCGAGCACAGTCGTGGTCTGAAATTTCTATCAATTTCTTTTTACGGCAAAAGTCTTTGTCAAAATGGGGACCAAAAAAGCTAAGAAAGAGTGAGTAGTATTTTAGTGCTGTGTCATTTAAGAAGTATGTTTTCATGCTCAGCTTTTTTTTCATTTATTTTGTGTTGTAGATACGCTTGATTACTTTTTATTTGTTGTGTTACCTTGCAATAATTTTACTGTAGAAATAATTGCACATAATTGACCTATAAATTATAAAAAAAAATCACGTCAATCTGCCGCCCCTAATCGAATCTAAGATATCAACGAATTCCAAGTTCAAGTCTGACTTAACTTAGGGTATTAATAGATGATTATGAGGCGATATCTACCGTGTGGGGTATCAAAATCATGAAGATATTTAATTTTCTTTTCTATCATAGAAACATTACAAAAATTTACCTTACAAATATACTTGGCTATACTTAATCTAAGAATAATAGAATTATATTTTGACAGAATAAAGTGTTTGATGAAACACTAAATCAAGTAAACATAAATGTATACAAACTTTTTTATTATATAAAAGGATGCTAATATTAGGTATATCAATTAATTATAAACAATTACATATGTGTTCTTAGTTTAGAATTTTAGGGCATTTGCGAATAACCTTGCTTACCCATATTTTTTTTACGATTTTTTTTTGTATTTACATAGCGAGAAATAATCAGTGTACTTCCTAGAATAATCTACAGAATAATCATTAAGAACAGTTTTTTGTTTAGTATTTATCAATCCATAAACCTTTTCGTATTTATTTCAGAAAAGCCAAGGACTTCGTACCAAAAGTTAATTATTTTGCAATTGTAAGTTATAACTGAAACTTTGAATTATCCTGCTAATTACATTTTGCTGCAGCAGCACACAAACACCTTCATACTTACTGCAATCATATTTGCTTAGCTATTTCCTTTCTTTTACTTTTTTGCACGTGTATCTATGTTTCTTTAGCAAATAAATGTCTATGTGTGTCTAATTAGTTATGATATGCTTCATAAATAGACCCGATACAATAAAGTTTATATATATAACATGATTTATATACTTATCATAGTCAATACAAAAGATATCTCAGTTTATTACAAGGATTTCAATACTTCATCTACTTCAATCAAATGTTTCGAATCTAACGCCTTATTTCAAATCTTTTGATAATAGACCTAGACCTGGAAGTCCTTGGGGGAGGCCTTTGCCCAGCAGTGGGACGAAGTAGGCTAAATTAAAAAAAAATAGACCTAAGCGGAGCGAGATCTCCTATGACAAGTAGGTATTTTTTACTTAAAAGGAGATTTCATCGTTGTAATAACAATCATCTTTTTGGAAACAATAATAACATTTCTATTGTATTGATAATATAGATCACTTTCCAACGTTTAGAAACTAGCTGAATCTAGGTGTCGGTTCTCATAATGGCGTCAATTCTGTTGTTACATCTTATATCTTACTAACCTAATCTGACAGCTCTAAAATAAAAGCCGTCCTTGTTGTTTCGGTCTTTTAGAAAGGGATGGCAGCATTTTTAGTGCCGGCAAATTAGGTTAAGTTAGGAAAAATAGACAACAGAATTGAGACCAATGTTAGTTTGTTATGTATTTTAGTATCGATACGGAACATGCCTAGAAATTACGGGCACTATATTCGGCGTGGTGTTCGGGATACTGAGCGGCTGCGGAGTATGCTACAATCTGGCACAAGTGGGAGAACTGACAACCTCCTTCGTGGAGCGGACTTCATATCAGGACAGAATGTCGACGTTTCTGCCGCTGACTTCTGCTTTCGGAGGGGGAAGAAGACTGTAAGCCAACTCTTGCTCTTTTTCTACTAGAATGGAAACAGCCCTGTCAATATTTAGGTATTGTCATAAACCAAAATATTTGTAAAAATGTGGTCATCATCATCATCAGCAGCCTACAGAAGTCCACTGCTGGACATAGGCCTCCCCTATCCGTTTCCAGGAAGAACGATTTTGAGCCCTTTCCATCCACCGACTACCCGCGATCCTAACAATGTCGTCAGTCCACCGGGTAGGAAAAATGTGGTAAAAGGTGACATTGTTAGTCTTTTGGTATATTTTTATGGACACGCAAGATTTCACTTTAAGACCATTAAAAAATTCGTTGAAGTTTTCTAAACCTTCATCTTTCTGTTACAGTGCGCGTCACGCAAAAAGAACGCCGGAAAGAGGGGCAGAGAGTGGCGCGAGTATTTTGTATGCGCATCCCCTCCACTGTTTTCCAGCGTTCTTTTTGGTTGACGCGACCTTTATTTATGTGGTAGGTTGTCTTTGTCTGCAATAGGTCTAAGGTTTTAAAAAAAACGATGTCATGTCCGTCATACTTCAAGAACAGACAGACAAAGCATGGCGAAATTAGAGTTATTTTTCCTAAATTAGAGTTTAAAACCCCACCGTAGGTTATTACCTACTATCTCTATCAGAAGTAGTATATTAGCTATTATCTCTATCAGAAGACTAACTGAGCAAGGTAGGTCTTATCTGCCAAAGGCTTCATTGCTCGGTTCAACTATTATTTCCTAGCAATCACCGACTTTATCGTTTTATCAGATTCGTTTCATTTACGTTCGAATATGAGTTACATCGCTTGTAGGTACTTGAATAACCTTCTGATCCAATACGAATATAAAAGGTTCATTTTTTAATACTAACATAATCTACGAGAGTATTAACATCCAGAGCGAAAGTCAAAATCAAAATTTCGAATTCTAAATTAAATTATTCAATTGAACGGAAGTGCTCAAGAGGCGCACTTAATATTATTTCACCACGTTGTTTCAAAAGTAAATAATGACATGAAAACAAGAAGAAGAATTGTATAACAAGGTTCACTTTAAAACTTCTTAAATCACGAATAAACCTAGAAGAACCAGGCAAAGTAATTTACGGCTTGGTTGTGGAAGCGAAACCGTAAGCCAAGATCATTGATAAGTATGATAACTCTTGTTGTCTAGTATATCGATATTATAAGGGTTGTGTCCAATAAGTCTCCCAAACAGTATTGTGGTAGAGCATGGTAGAGCGCCTCAAGGAGATCCCGCTCACACCACACAGGAGTGTACCTACGTTTATTGTTCATCAAAAATCAGATAATTTTGCAATATACCGCTGATAGGAAGAGTTATTAGGAATCTAGGCTCCAGCAAATTTTTCGTGTAGCTCAACTCATAGAATTTTTCAGTTGCAACGCATCTCACGAAGAGAACATGAAAGCTCTCGTGGAAGACGCCCAAGCCATGGCAATAGGCATGATCCTCAGCATCGGAATTTCAATACTGTTGAATATATTGTCAGTTGGGTTGATCAGTTGGAGTGCTCTAAGACAAGTAAGTCATTCACCTCCATTTTCTTCAAATTACGGTGTTGTCGTTGAATAATTTTTCGTAGAAGTTAGTTGTGATTGTTTTTGAAACCAGAAATTGCATGTTTGTCAATTAAATAATTTCTTATTATTGTGCAAAAGAATTTTGCGTAGTGAAAATACCACAGAGGCTACCGAGCGTGCTTTTTCAATTGCTAATTACACAGGTACCTAATTGTTTTTTTAGCCTGCATGTTTTTTCTGGTTTATTCTATTGAATATTATACATATAATAATTGTTCAATTGTGGGAGCGAGATAGCGATGCGCTATATGCTGCTCCTAAGTTATTTCCTATAACATCTACCTTGAGTGTTATAGATGAAAAGTATGCGATATGTTGCTAACAATATAGAGCCTGATATTTGAGTTCCTTTACATGGAGGTAAGTACATACATCTCCGCGTAAAATGGCATACATTGTTATAGTGTCTATTGATGACCTTACTATTAATTGACTCCCGAACTACTTGGCTGCCACAAATATATTTTAAACTAGTTTTAGTACATACTACTCATAACGAAGTCATTTAAATCAAAGTGACGCATGTCAATAGAGCTGGAAAGGATTTTCACGACCAAGGAATATAAAGAAAAATGTCCAACATTTTTCTTTATAATTATTCCTTGGTCTAATAATAAAAATTTCCTTAAGTAAAAATTATCCTTAATGAATATTATGTCTTTATGTAAAAATTACCAGCAATGAAAATGTCTTTAAGCATAAATGTCCAATAAAAAAAATGGCTTGGCGCCTTCAATGCAAAACTATAGCTACGAGTATTATTAACTTTTTTTCATATTAACTTTTTTCTGTTTCATTTAGATTGTTAATTTTACTTTGAATTATCTAATGTATGCCTATATAGTTATTCATTAATGTAAAATTTGTAAATTCGTTTGTAAGGGTATGTTTTGTATGCCTAATGCTTTGTATGCCCATGATCTAGTGTTCTATGACATCTGTTTTTTTTAACTTACCCAGAAGATTCACAGAGAATAAATAATTTATATCTTAGTGCGCTTTATTTGATACAGATTACACGTATGACTGAGCGTCTCAATGCTGACTTATATCTTAATGTGCCGTATTTGATACAGATTACACGTATGACTGAGCGTCTCAATGCTGACTTATATCTTAATGTGCCGTATTTGATACAGATTACTCGAATCAGAATGCTGTTTCTGAACGCGGTGCTACGCCAAGACATGACTTGGTTCGACATGGACTCCGAATTCAATCTAGCTTCTAGTATGTCGGAGTAAGTAATAATAATATTGCTTTATTTATAAGGAACAAAAAGAAACAATATGTAAAAAAACAGTTAACTATTTGGTGTCCAGATATGCGTGTGTGTGGTATGTTAGAGGGTGCGTAAGTACACTTATTTAGGTATGGTTCTAAGAGGGGGCAAATATTTTATTTTTGCTAGCATTACTTATGACTCCCTAGACCAATTTTATTTTAAATTCCCAATCACGAGCAAAGGAGTTGACTAATCAAATTGTTTTGTGTAGTTATATGAGGGCTTTTGGGTTTCTCTTTGCGTGGTTCGCGTTTTATGTCAGCGTTTCGAGACGATTTTCCTCAAACAAACATTTTAAGTAGATGTAAATATAGAAATGAGTATTTCTCAAACAAAATGTACGTAACGAAAAAGTATTTGTTACGAAATTTTACTAATTCGTAACTTTTCCTTCCTTAAGTTCTTAGAGTTATGTTACGAATTAGTAAAATTTCGTAACAAATACTTTTTCGTTACGTACATTTTGTTTGAGAAATACTCAAATATCATCTATAGGCACTTAATTATAGGCATCATTGGTATAGTGGCAACCAAATTCCAAATTTCAAATCTCGTGGGTCAACAAAAATATCTATAAAAATTAATTATATATTCCAAAACTGACGAGCACAAAACGGCTCTTCATGGTATTTTTCAGATAAGGTTACAATCACTACATGCTACATTATGGCTAGGTTTTCATAAGATAAGCGCTGCTTTTCATCTGATATTTCAATGGTTGTGTAGTTAATCAAAAGTGGTGAGATTTTAACAGTGTGGCTTAAGATACTGACACTCAAGGACTTCTCGCTTGCACATTTTAAAACTTTTTAATATATAAGAATAGCTACGCCCCGCGGTTTCACCCGCGTAGTTTATGCGGATATTCCCATAGGATAAAAATATGTGCATATGTGCTATTCCAGACTATAATCTATCTCTGTGCCAAATTTCATCCAGATCCGTTCAGCTGTTCTGCCGTTATTGAATAACGAACATCCAAACTTTCATTATGATATTAAATGTGATACTAAAATTATGAAAATAGCCAAGTTTCGGAAAATAGTCGTTGCATTTTAACCTGTTGCATTTAATTTATTGCATTTTAACTCTACTATGACGTCCTGCAAGGAATTACGTCTAGTTACCCAGTAACCCTGTATACAAGAATTGCTCGTATAAAGGTATTATATATATTTCAGTTATCAGGTTAATAGAAACAATGAAACACTAAAGATCTTAATAGGTTCAATTGAGCTGTTGGTGACCTACTATGGCTACTGGCTACAAATGTCGTAGACAAACTGATGTCACTGGACTACTGGACTACTGTGATAGGTTAATTGTCACGCATCCAGCAATCACATTCAAAGTCCACGAAGGTTCCTCACGATAACAACTCATGAATAAACAAGTGTGTTTGTTTCACACGTTTTTACGGCTAAATGACTGAACTAATTGAGATAAATCTTGGCACAATATTCTTTACTTTATCAATAACGGATAAATATTTTTTTACTGACTACAAAATAAAAAATATCAGCTCAATCGGTTGAAGATATCTGCTTCAAAATTGAGTTGCAAGACACCCGGACATAGTTGCATTGCAAGTTAACATTATTGACCGAGCGAGCGAAGCGAGCGAAGCGTCTCAGTTTCCACATTGGCCAAAAATGCGTTTGTCCGGATGTCTGTCTGTCTGTCTGTTCTCCTCTACACGTCGCATTTTTCAACCGATCTGGACGAAACTTGGTACACAGATTATAAGACTTATTAGAATTTTTATATCTTTCAACAAGTCAAAACGTGCGAGCGAGAGTCACATTAGCTCTTGTCTTCACCTTAATTCAAATATTTGTATCCTTGTTAAGCGATTACGTATAGCTAATTGATTAAGATTCTTTTTTTTTCGGTCGGTCATACTTCAGATGTATTTTTCTCATGTAAACGAAATTGACTCGGAGCTTTGAGAATCAATAAAACCAAAATAAAATTTCACAGATTGACGTTTGGCTTGTAGTTCTTGCAATACCCTAGGTATTTGGACTTAATATGTACGTATTACGCACCCCAAAGACATCCTCAAATCTTCAAATCCAAAAATCTTGAGTTGCGGTTAAAGATATTTTATTTCTCAAAGAACGAGTTTTCTTACAGAGAATATAATGAGTTACTACAGAATGGTTTGAGTCGAGTGACGTAATCTATTGAAATATTATTGATAGATAGATAGAAAATTCTTTATTGCACAAAAATACAGTGTACATTAGCATTATCTATATACCAGCTAACCTTTGGATTTTTGGATTGATCAATTAGGTACCAGACAAACATCACGGCAATGACGTTTGAGGGAACATCTACCGTGCCTGAAGATCAAAGTCGTGAAGCTGTTTCAGTTTCAATCATTTTCCATTTAAGTAGCAAAAATTTAGGGGAAGCAGGGGTAATGGCGCTCGCCGGGTATCACCGCTCACCCCAACAACTTGTTGAACACGGTGCCTTGAAACACAGCGAGCACGGTGCAGCGCAGTGGTTGTGACGCTTCATCAAGCAACCTCTCTGAACTCTAACTTTAAACCTAATTTTTTTTATTAATATGAGACGAATGACAAAATTAATAGAGCATTTTCCTCTCAGGTGAACGGAATTCCCCCGTATTCCTCTACTTACTCTTACCTATATTTCACTCTGTATGTCTACTTACTCTTATATTTCAGAAATCTTATGAAGCTGAAGGAAGGAATGGGCGACAAGTTAGCAGTGATATCCAACTTAGTGGGCACCTCGATCCTTTGTCTGTGCACCGCTTTCCCCCTAGGCTGGGAGCTCACTCTGGCGTGTATAACTGTGCTGCCGTTCTCACTAACCGCTTCTATCTTGATGTCTAATGTAAGTACTTTTATCTTAAGGTTCCGGCGACAACGGCTCGCAGTTTCGAGGTGCGATTGGCTATTATTTCATTTTATTTCATTTCGGGGAGGTTGTTTGAAAGAATAACTATCCAGTGACAGGCATAAATACTGTTCTGAATGACGAAATAAAGCCCTTTCTTTTCATATAACATGTGATTTGATCTTTTTGTGTATTTATTTTTTGCCCCCTTAAAAAAACCCCACATCATGTATTGTGATATCGACATCCGATTTTATTCATAGGTATACTTACCAATAAATTTCTAAAGTACAAGCTATCAATTTACCAAATTTCATGCAGATCAACGGATCAGAGTTCAACGGTTCCAAAGTTATAGCCCGACAGGCCCGACAGACATACATAGATAGATAGATAGATATATACATAAAATGCCAAATCGCTCAAGTTATCTGTCTGTAAAGCTAAATATTCGTTAGCTTTCAATTATTCATTTATCATTTCGTAGTATTTTTATTTATATTATGCTGTTTGCAAAGATTTACTTAGTAGGTTACGACAATTCACGTCATGTTTTCTTATGAGATTACTTATAATGTGGAAGTACATTTCAGAACTTATACACAGGTTAAATGCCTATGTAGGTAAACACGAACTACACCACAACTGATAAAAATGAAAGATGGTGATAATTAATCTAACGATTGTTATATAGAACTAGTCTTATTTGTGGAAGATTAGCGCTTGTTTGCACGCAGTCATAACTGATAAGTTTTCATAGACTTATGCAACTCGATTATGTCGATTATCTAGCTATAGTCAACTCAAATCGTAACTCACAATAACTGAAACCATTATTTCCCCGGCTCTTAAACCAGACTCTACAATCAAGTGATGTCTCAATTATTATTGTACAATCTATTATAGATATTGGCTATTATTTCATTTCGGGGAGGTTGTTTGAAAGAATAACTATCCAGTGACATGCATAAATACTGTTCGAATACCAATAATACAATAATATAGGGGAAATGTGCTTGAGTCAGAAATCATTTTGGTATTAGGTAAACGTAAGGCCAAACATACTAATACCAAAATGATTTCTGACTCAAGCACATTTCCCTTATATTATTGTATTATTTGTATTCGAACAGTATTTATGCATGTCACTGGATAATTATTCTTTCAAACAACCTCCCCGAAATGAAATAATAGCCAATCGCACCTTGAAACTGTGAGCCGCTGTCACCGGGGCCTTAAGCCGTTAAGTAAATCCGGGTACGCCCCTACATTATTATTTTTTCAGTATCAAACAAAATCATCCATCAGAGAGATGGAGTCGTACAGTCAAGCTGGCAAGCAAGCCGAAGAAGTGCTGAAATCAATCAAGACTGTTGTAGCATTTGCTGGGGAACATAAAGAAACTGAAAGGTATAAAACAAACAAGTAACCAAACTCTAGTATCTTACAGAGCTTACGTCAGCTCGCACTTGGTCTTACCTACTATTAAATATTATATTTAGAGATTGCAAGATAATTATGCAGTGATAAAAACTTGGGAGTAATTCAGTCAGTAAGATAAGAGAGAAGTACTTAAACAAAAAAAACATCTTTATTTTTTCTACCATTATTTGTAAATACACACAACTGAAAATTTATGAAGATTTAAAATCACTGAATGTAGTTATGTAAAATAGCAATCGGTTAAGTTGTGGTCAATGGCATTAAAAAGATTTAGCAAAAATTAAAATTTGTAATATATTAAATTTAAGACTAGTAGAGCTCTTTGTGAAGGGCTCGTCCGGGGAAGTACTACCACCACGCCTTTTTCTGCCGCCAAGCAGCAACGCTGTGTTTCGGTTTGAAGAGTGTGGTCGCCGGTGTAATTACAGGCACATGAGGCTTAATATCCGTATGCCTCAAGTTGATGGACGCAGGGCAGTGCATCGTAGGGCACGTTCCTATTGTGCGTGACCTACGGGGCAATATTTTGTTGATAGGTGATGGTTACCACTTAACATCAGGTGGGCCATCTGCTTGTTCCATCAGCTAGTTGTATTAAAAAAAAAAAAATAATATCTGTAGCATCTTATTAACTTTATAACTACAGGTACCGGAAACTTCTAGAACCAGCGGAGAGCTATGGAAAGAGGAGAGGTATATTCTCAGGGTTTGGAAACGGGTTCAACTGGGTGCTTACGTACTCGCTAAATGCAATCGGCCTGACCTACGGTACCCGACTCGTACTGAGAGATTTCTATAAAGATGCCGATGAAAAAAGCTATGTTTTTGGTTCTGTTTTAAGTGTGAGTATACCTACAAGTATTAGATACCTAGGTACCTACATAGGTAGCAGTGAGGGTACCTAGATTAGTCAGATCACTGGTGGTGCAATGTTAAAAAAAAATGGCAAGGTTAACATGACATGGCAACAATTTGTCATTCAACTATTGTATACCAATCAAAAAACCCATGTATTATAAGTCTGACTGCTCTTAAAGAAGATACCTACGCACTACCATTCGACTGTTTTATCAATAAACGCATTGAAAGAGATGTGACAAACTTACTTTGAGACAATTGAGCCTTATTGAGCAGCTGAGACTCATAAATAAAATGATAAACTCATTGATATGTTGTACAAATTGGCTTGTCATGTTCCAGCTTCTGCATTAGGTATTTGTTGATTTTATATATCTAACAAAAAGTTGATAAGTAACTTTATAAAATAATAATAGTTAGGTACGTAGGGAGATGTAGGTATAAGTAATGCTTGTATGGTACATGAACGCCAAAAAATTAAATATCTCGTTTCGGTTATATAGCCAAACAAGCATTTCAATATAGGTATATATATTATTTACATCTACTAGGATATCAAATTTAGAAGAAATTTAATAAAAACTTAGTATGAATGGAATTTAGCGTTTATATGGGTGTGAGACATAGGTAGACAATGGCATAACGGGACAGATAATTTATGAAAGCTTTTGAAATGTGGTGATGCTGGCAGTGGATTGAAAAAGATGGTATGAGGAAAAAGCTCTAAACGAAGAGGTGTTAGTGTTAGTGAGTAAAGGAAGAAAGGGTTTTTTTTATGTCAAAGCTGGCAGACGAGCGAGGTTTTAGGCATAACATTTAAAAAAAATGTAGAGGTAATATGTTTGGACATCTATACCTACTACATGAAAGCTACATGTCATAATAATAATATGTTCTCTGGGAAGTCGAGGAGGCCGTATTCAAAATACTCAATTAAGGCGTTGACAACACCTTATATTTCTCTCGCTCGCACGATTTGACATTTTGAAAGAAATAAAATCACAAATTCCAATTTTGAAAAATCGCAAACAACCATTTTGTGTGCAATCACATTGCGCATAGTTTGGTAAAAAAATCATATTGATTGATGCAAGTTTTCCTACTAAAAAGTTTGCTTGAGTACGAAAACTAGAAAAGCAAACTTGTGAAATGTGATTGCACACAAAATGGTTGTTTGCGATTTTTCGCAAATAGGTTTAGTGATTTTATATCTTTCAACAAGTCAAAACGTGCGAGCGAGTCACATTAGCTCTTGTCTTCGTCTTAAGGAAGCTGACAATTTATTTCCTGTATATTTGAAATTACTAACAGCCTTAATGTTTTCGATTCAGATATTGTTCAGCGCATACATGGCAACACAGTCAATCACACTATGTGTGCCGCACACGGAAATGTTCGCATCAGCGCGTGCCGCTGCCACCAGCATTTTTGCCTTGTTGGACCGTGAGCCCAAGATAGACAGCATGGATCAGGGCGGACTGTCACCCCGTAGGGTTAAAGGGGAAATAACCCTAGATGAAGTACATTTCAGCTACCCTTCAAGGCCTGAAAGCAAGGTAATACATAGATATAAAGAAAGAAGTGGTACGAAATATCTATTGGTTTGTACCACCACCCCTTACATGTTTACCAGCCTGTTTAATCTTTCTTATGTTTTTTCTATTTAATTTTGTAAATTTTTGAGGAATGTAATGTGCAAGTGCATTTTCCGTTTTGTGATTTTTTGATCTTTTTGATTTTTTTGCATTATCTTGTGTAGAATGAGGTCCTTTGTGTTTCTCTCAAATTTGATTGAAAACCATCGATTGTTTGATGAGCTATCCTGTTCATCATGCTGAAGATCCTTATCAGATCTTCGCCAAACTTTTATGAGACCAACTTATAGTTACTACCTTTCAAATAAAAAAAGAATAATCGAAATCGGATCTCATTTGGTGGAGATATCCAGTATATCAAATAGCCCCCTTTTTGCCCTTTTTTTGGGGGAAGTACCTCTCCAATCAAAAATCCCCGACGAGAAAAAAATTCTAATAAGTCATATAACCTGTGTACCAAGTTTCGTCCAGATCGGTTGAAAAATGCGACCTGTAGAGCAGAACAGACAGACAGACAGACAGACATTCGGACAAACGCATTTTTGGCCAATGTGGAAACTGAGACGCTTCGCTCGCTTCGCTCGCTCGGTCAATTAACTAATTAATTGTTTATCAATTTAAGATTCTAAAAGGACTGTCTCTGCATATCAATCCCGGGGAATGTGTTGCTCTAGTGGGGTCTTCTGGCTGCGGAAAATCTACCATACTTCAGTTGCTTCAAAGGCTCTATGATCCATCTGCTGGATCTGTCAAACTCGACGGGAAAGATACGAAAAACCTAAACCTTGGATGGCTGCGATCGTCTCTAGGTAGTTACAAATTTATTTCTACGTATCCACAATCTTTCGTGCATATAAGAAAAAACTGAAAAAATATATATGCTACTAATTATGTAAACGATGGGTAAATACTAAATACGCGCTCCAGCGTATTATATTTAGAAACTACTTTTTCTTATTTCCAGGTGTGGTGGGCCAAGAGCCAGTACTGTTCCGCGGCACCATCCACGATAACATCGCCATCGGATGCCCCGAGGCTACGCGCGAGGAAGTACAGCGAGTTGCGGAGATGGCTTATGCGCACGATTTCATCACGCATCTGCCGAAAGTGAGTTTTCCGAGTGACAGGCGACCAACAATGTGCGTCTAGCTATGGGGTGTCTTTTTAACCCAGTTGCTAAGATAGTCTTGGAAATTAATATCCCTCATTATCGCACAAAGCGCTTTGCTTCCACTTTCTTAGTGCAAACTGCCAAGGAGTGGAACTCTTTACCGTCGTCGGTATTTCCGGAACGATATAACTCAGGAATTTTTAAGACGAGAGTGAATAAGTGGATTATAGCTAAGCGTGCTCCACCTGACTGCATCTTCACTTTAAATCAGGTGAGTTGGTAGTCAAACGTCTAGCTATTAATCAATAAAAAAACTTAACTAAAGTCGTCTCACTCCTGTGATTTTCTAAATTCTCTTTCTTAAAAATGAGTTTCGTGTGCAGGGTTACGACACAATAATCGGAGAGCGTGGTGCGTCGCTCTCGGGAGGCCAGAAACAGCGCGTGGCGATCGCACGGTCGCTGTTGCGTGAACCAGCAGTGCTGCTGCTGGACGAGGCGACCTCTGCCCTGGACCCTCACTCGGAACGGCAGGTGCAGGCCGCACTCGACCGCGCTAGTGAAGGCCGCACTACCATCATGGTTTCACACAGGTTTTAATGCAGTCTCTCTTAGCAATAAATATAAAAATAGGGTATAACTTCATGCCTTACCTACTCTTATAGCTAGGATGACAGTTCTGATAGTCTTTATTACTTTGCAGGCTATCAACAATAGTGAACGCAGACCGCATTATTTGTATGGATCAGGGAGCAATAGTCGAACAAGGAATCCATGATGAACTCATGAAGAAACAAGGTACATGGTGTACCTACATTTTTTTTTCACTAGAAATAAATTTAAAATCTCAGCATTACTCATTACCAAATCAAGCCAGAAGAAAAATGCTGCTTGGCACCTAATTGACGCGCGCTGACCAAATTGCGGCATCTAGGTACGAGTATGTTAAAAAACAATATCAAAAATATAATTCATCAAAGATCTAAAAAAACTCTTCAAAATTAAGTTAACTTTTCACAGAAACAGAAACTGCTCCGAGATCCAGAATAATCTAATCTATTTTAAAACTCAATAAACATTCACGATTTTTTGTCATAGGGTTCTACCATAAATTGGTAACAAGGGGCAATGAAAATAAGGAACCCGAAGAAATTGAGTCTGTACTAGAAGAGACTGCCGAGGAAGACGAAACAGGAACAACACTCCAAGCACCGAAGAACGATATAAAACGGCGATCCACACGAAGACTGCACAGACACCATTCAACCAAAAGAGGTATACCTACCAACATTGAGTTTATATATTTGCCAGGCAAGAAGTTTAGGTAAAACATCGGAATTTCCAAGACTAGATTTTTACAAATTAAGTACCTACCTACTTCACCTTTGATTTCATCTTGAATTCATCAAGCTATATATAAAATATTATTTTAGAAATGTTCAATTATTCCCGTAAAAAATCATCTTCTCTGTTTGGCACTATCGTCTGCTAGAGGTGTGGATCAATCTAAATCCTCTTTTATAGATTCCCGAGACTGGATGACACCGAGAGGATCCATCTCATCAGTTGTCTCAGCAGCTTACACAAACTTTATTTATAACGACGACTGTGTATCTGAAACGGAAAAGGAAAATGATGATGAGGTATGTAAAACATAAACACCTACCTATATCTCAGTTTTATCTGCGGTAGTCAAACAGGCTAATTCATACACACATGCATGCCTCTATCTTTTATAGGAAACGCTAAGAAGTAATTAGTTACTTCACTACACTGAAGGAAATCACAAATATTTTTATGATACACTACTCAACAAAGTCTAGGGAACAAGCATAATACTTCAATATATTTGTGAAAACTCGTAAAAAAAAGTACTGGCCACTAAAATTTATAAATGTAGGCTGGAAGAGGATTAAATAATTTGTTCGAAATTCAAAAAATTATAACAAAAAAGCAAAAGCTTTTCAAATTATGGAGGGAAAAACCTAACTTGTTCGCAGAGCAAGGGGTTTGCTAGCATAAAGTGTTGAGTGATTTTTGTTTAGAACCTTTTTTTTTTCTTGTGAAAAACCATTACCACCAACTTTTTAGAAACTTTTAAGACGTTAGACGTTATGTCGCGTCGTCATTTAACGCGGGAAGAGATGCTGAGGGCTGTGGGTATGTTGGAAGCTGGCCGCAGTCAACGCGATATTGCGGACGCTGTTAACACACAGCCAAGCGTAATTTGCCGATTATGGGCACGGTACAGGGCTACAGGAGATGTAGCTGAACGTCACCTAGGAAGATACAGGGTCACTACCCAGAGACAAGATCGATTTCTGCAGAATGCTGCAAGAAGGCAGCCCCAGATTACAGCTCGCCAGTTGGTAGGAAGACTCCAGTCCCAGCACCAAGTGGTTATCAGGACCAAACTGCCAGGAGAAGTTTACATGAAGTCAATCTCCATGCTCGCAGACTATTAAGAGTTCCAGCTTTGCGACGTGGAAATCGAGGGGCGTCGTTTATTGTGGGCTAACGCACGTTTGCGATGGACCGACAATCAGTGGGCACGTGTTCTGTTTTCCGACGAATCTCGCTTCGGATATCACCCTGATTCATAGAGAGTGCGTGTTTGGCGAGTCCCTGGTCGCCATAGTCGACTCCGAAATTCTCAGGACGTTCATCCTTACCAAGGCAGAACGATCATGGTGTGGGCTGGAATTCGCCTGGGTGGAACAACTGATCTCGTTTGGATACGAGGCAATTTAAATGCAGAGCAATACATTGAGCAGGTTGTGCACCCTATGGTCATCCCTCACCACCAGCAGTTCGGCCAAGATTTCGTGTTCATGCAAGATAATGCACGCGCACACACTGCGAGGCAGGTGATGAATGTGTTCAGCGAGCACAATATCACGGTGTTAGAGTGGCCTGCGCAGTCCGCCGATCTTAATCCCATTGAACATGCATGGGACTTGCTCGGGAGAAGAGCTTTCAGTGATCTTCCTCAAAATTTGAACACGGGAGAAGAACTTTTTTCTCATCTTTCCAGAATATGGAGCCTTATTCCACAGGCGACCATTGATAACTTAATACTCAGCATGCCACGCCGATGTAGGGCCGTGGCTAATGCCCTGGGAGGTCCAACGGATTATTAAACAGCTGCAAAGTTAGTTTTTTCAATTTTCACATAAGCGCCAGATGGTTTGGTTATTTACGGAAAATAGTTTTTTTCGGTTTAGGCACTATTTTCGTTTCTCTTACTAAACCTTCATTTTTTTACTTCCACGGTTTTTATTTAATTACATTCCTGAAATCAAGAATAAATTAGGCTTCCATTTATGTATAACATCTAGGACGAATAAATGTAGAATTAAAAATATACACTAAAATACCCTTGTTCCCTAGACTTTGTTGAGTAGTGTAGTATCCTAAAACTTTATCTGAGTTATTCCGGTAAATTATCGACGTGATACAAACGACTTGGTAACCTATTTTTAAAAGTCGAGAATAATATTTTTTTTCTACAGGAGGTAAAACGAATTAGCGACTGGGATCTTATGAAACTGAACGCTCCAGAATGGATTTACATAACTGTCGGATCCATTGCTGCTTTCATTCAAGGAGCTTGCTTCCCAGTTTTTGCTTTGCTCTTCGGTTACACAAGTGGGGTAAGTTATCTTCTGAATAGGTGCGTTACTGGTCTCAATTATCACGCAACCTTCGTCACTTATATTTGACTACTTTCAGATATTCGTGCTGGCTGACCACAACGAAATGCTGTACTTGGCTGATCTGTATTCGGGCCTGTTTGTTGTAGTAGCAGCGGTAGCTGGTATTTCCATGTGCCTACAGAGCATCACCTTCACAAGCGCTGGGCTCAAAATGACGACTCGTTTACGATACCAATATTTCTCAGCTCTGCTCAGACAGGTAGGTATTGTGTTACTTAAGAGTAGTAGAGGTCTGGGGAAGTACTACCACCACGCCTTTTTCTGCCGCCAAGCAGCAACGCTGTGTTTCGGTTTGAAGAGTGTGGTCGCCGGTGTAATCACAGGCACATGAGGCTTAACATCTGTATGCCTCAAATTGATGGACGCAGGGCAGTGCATCGTAGGGCACGTTCCTATTGTGCGTGACCTACGGGGCAATGTTTTGTTTATAGGTGATGGTTACCACTTCACATCAGGTGGGCTATCTGCTTGTTCCATCAGGTAGTTGTAAAAAAAACTTAGTCTTATAGACGAATCTTCTGATACGTCCAAATTTAACCCTTATCTAATGCGAAAAAATTGGGTTACAGGAAATTGGGTTTTTTGACAAAGAGTCTAATACAGTTGGAGCGGTCTGCGCAAGACTAAGTGGAGACACAGCTGAGGTTCAAGGCGCCACTGGCTTGAGAATAGGTATTATCCTCCAAGGTTTCAGTTCTGTGGCAGTCGGATTCTTTATGGCCATCAGCTACAACTGGAAGCTAACATTGGTGTCGGCAGTATTTTTACCACTGGTAAGTTATTTTCATGATTTCAAATAGTAATTTGTTTGTAAAAGTGATGGTATAAACACTCGGCTCTTTTATTTTATTAAAATTTTATGTTATTTTTATATAGGTACTTTAACCTATTTATTTAAATTGTAATAATCTGTTGGACTTGTATTAAACTATAATAATAACATTTTAGATGGTCGGTAGTATATGGTTGGAGGGAATTATATCTCAAAAGTCTCAGGCTGACGAGCGAAGCGCTATGGAATCAGCCACATCTATTGCAACGGAAGCTGTCGTCAGCATCAAAACGGTTCAGAGTTTAGGTAACAGTATACGTATAGGTATTAACTGCCTGCTGCTAAATGTGAACATAACAAAATTTGCTTATACAAACTTCAACCCTTGCTATACCCCTTTAGTTTGGTGCGTAGGTATAGGGGCACCAAGGTAAATATAGGTACCCAAGACCACTTTTTAGTTGGATAGTGGAGTTCATCCCCTAACGGCACAACAAATACACACGCATAAGCTGTGAAGTATTCAAATAGATGCTGCCATAATTGTTACGGAATATTTAGCGATAATTTCCACCAAAAATGGGTGTCTACCGTTATTTTAACCAATTATTCCCAAAAGATAAACCCTTGTACTAAAAAACGGTGACTAACTTTAAACAATGTCTAAAATTTGCGCTGTCTCTGTTTGCCATTACGCAACGGTAAGAGAGGGCAATAGTTTAAGCATAGGTAGTTTATTGGTTTGCCTATTTTTTTGTAGTGCGGGAAGATGGGGGAATGCCGATCACCTGAGAGAAAAATGCTCCATTTGTTACTTCATTTGTCTTAGGTTAGTTTTGAGGTTTAGATACTCTGCCTGTTCAAGCGTTACAACCCCTGCGCTCCAGCGTGCTCGCTGTGTTCTGAGGCACCTTATTTAATAAGTTATTGGAGTGAACGGCCGACATGATCGCCATTACCCCTGCTTCCCCTAAGGCCCCTAATGTCTTATTTGACAATTGCTCCCCGCAGGTGTTGAAAAGCTGTTCTTGGACAAATTTCATGATGCCCTGACCGAGGCTTGCAAAGCTGTCGCAAAGAAAGGCCGCTGGCGTGGTTTGGTCCTAGGTATGGGTATATACGTGCCGTTCCTGTCATATTGCAGTGCTGTCGTCTACGGTGCCATCTTGGTCTCAACTGGGGAAATGGAATACAAAATTGTGCTTCTGTAAGTACTACATACTACTTAAACAAAAAACCGAGGAGCATCTGAACATTATTAGACCAATAAGTATTTTTTTAACTTTGACCGAAGAATAGTAGGGCAGACAGTCTTTGGCATGAGTTAACTAAGAAGTTAAGTACTACCTGCTTCTATTTTTTTTGCTTATGTGGTTTCTATGTACTCTGGGTATGTTTCCCTAGAAGAAGTAGTCTCTCTCCAAAAAACTGACAATCGCTTTGAACACAGATTGATCGCGAATGTAAAGCGCTAGCTGGGGATACCCCAGCGCTTTACATTTATTTATTTAGGGCTATTTGCGCCCTGTGGTTTCACCCGCGCAGATTTAAATCCCGGTATTGCCACGGGATAAAAAGTAGCCTAAGTGCTAATCCAAGCTATAATCTATCTCTCTGCCAAGTTTCATTCAGATCCATCCAACAAACATCCATCCATCCATCCATTCATCAATACTAGCAAACTATCGCGTTTATAATAGTAGTAGGATTGCCAACAAAAGATAACACAAAATTAAACTAATTTCCATACAGTAGGGATTACATCAGGTGCTCTTTCAATTATGGTCAACCACAGCATGCTCTATAATATGAAATGAACATATATTCGCGTTATTTTCTAGGGTAACTGAAGCAGTTATGTACGGAGCATACATGTTGGGCCAGTCGTTAGTCTACGCTCCCAGTTTTAATTCCGCAAAAGCTTGCGGCGCGAATATTCTATCGATCATCAACAGGGAACCGAAAGTCAGAACTGAAGATAGAGTGAAGGACAAACAAGATTGGGTAAGAGAGACTCTACTTTCTATAAACACTACATAACTACCTTCCTGGTAATAACGTAGCGAAACAGGTAGTACCTAACCTTATTGAATCCATGGTTAAATTATCAGTCCCTGTACCTGGGTTGAGGGTTGGGGATAGGAGTTTTGCAAGTGGGGGTAGATGGCAAGTCCTTCCCTTGAGCCCTTTTGTCTAGGAAATGAAAAAATAATTCTTAAAATTTCTTCACTCAAAAAAAAATAACCTTAACCTAAAGGGAAGTTCTTCCCTTGAGTCTTTATGTCTAGATGAAAAATTATTACTACAATTTTCTTTACTTTTTTTAAAGTGAAGAAACTAAAACACTAAAAAAACCCTCTAACCTAACCTACTTAACTGGTAATTTAGCTGTGTTTTTTAATTATTTTTCCATTTAGAAAAACTTACCTGAAAGTGTTTTTTTTATTATTTTTTCCCCAAAAAGAACTCAAGGTAAGGACTTGCCACCTACCCCCACTTGCAACCCCCTTACCCCCACTTGCAACCCCTCTACCCCCAACCCTCAACCAGGTACAAGGATTGCTACAGCCAACCCGAATCCGTTCTAGGTGGCATCTGGAAACTTCAGTATCAAGGACGTTGAGTTCTCGTACCCTACGCGCCCTAGCCAGCAGGTGCTTCGCGGTATAGACCTCAAGGTCGACGCCGGCAAGACCGTGGCGCTCGTCGGCTCCTCCGGGTGCGGCAAGTCGACCATCCTGCAGCTGCTACAGCGCTTCTACGACCCAGAAACAGGCAATATTGTGAGTTGACTAACTTCTCCTTACTTAATATTATAAATGCGAAAGTTTGTAAGTATGGATGGATGGATGGATGTTTGTTACTCTATAACTCCAGAACGGCTGAACGGATCTTGGTGAAAATTGGCACAAAGATATTATAAAGATATTATTAAATAATAATTATTATTAAAGATATTATTGTCTGGAATAACACATAGGCTACTTTTTATCCCGTGGGAATACCGGGATTTAAAACTACGCGGGTGAAACTGCAGGGCGCTACTGGTCGTCAATAAAACTCATTGACAAAAAATTAAACTGCAGAAAAAACTGAAAAGCAAAAAATTATACTTACATTAGTTAACTTAGTTATTAAGTTGAATAAGAAAAATTTTTTGCTTTTCAGTTTTTTCGGCGGTTAAATATTTTGCTAAAAAGTTTAATTTTTTGGTGCTCTAATCTACTTAATTACGTTAATTGGAAAGGGTATACCCCATGAATATAAATTCCTTGGTATACCCCGAAGATGGTCTCACATAAATTTGGAACCAAACTTAAGGGTAGGAAAATAGCTTCTGAGGAAAATAGGGACGATTGGCTGACACAAGGAATATGATAAGACTTTCTTTTTATAACAATGTACTCTGTGGATAAGACATCAAATTCCTTGGGCTGACACGTTTGACCGTGCGACTTTTTACAGAGTATTAGGTACCCAAACCCAAGGAATTTGAATACTTCCAATTCCTTGCCCAAAACGATTTTGATTATTCTTTTTTTAAAGAATAGAGTATATATATATATAGAAGGTCGAAGGATAATTAATTAAAGGTCGAAGGCAACGTTGTTCACATTTAGCCCGGCCGGACACTTCTTCGCGATAAACCTTGGACCTTGGCGGACGTCGATAGGGTTTTCTCTGTTCCGTTGTCAATACCATTGTGTCCACCCACATCGCTTTGGCTTTTGAGTTTACCCAATTATTTAAAGCCATGAACGATGGAATAGGAATAATGTTAGATAGTTCGAATGAACGTTAAAAGTTTTCATAGACAACGCCTGAAACCCTGTTAGGATAACTAGGTCGGTACCTTGGCAGGCTTCATTATTCTAGAAGGTATAGAAATATCCAAATTCCTTGGTTGTAGGTTGTCACGGAACAGAGAAACCCCTACAAAGATTTATAATATATGTTCATATTTTATTGGATTTATACACGGAACAGATAAAACCATATTTCTGTGGATTTATATTTCTGTGTAGGTTATAGACATCAAGGAATTTGAATACTTCCTTGGTAGACATCAAGGAATTTGGATAGGTACTTGTAGACATAATGTAAGTAGTTAGAGGTTGTAGACTTCACAGTGAAATGTGACATACATTTCGAAAACAACACTGTCATGTGAGTATTATATTCCTTTGTATTCCTTGGTGTCATGAAATCAGAGTTTATATCGGCCTTGTCTTCTTTGTAAAGTTTTAAAATAATTTGTTTGCCAAAGGAGAAAGCAAACTTCCCCAGCATGGGTCAAATACTGGGAACAGCTACGACTCGGCATCTCGATTTAAAGATGAACGACACTGCCACATTTGGTTCAAACGTGGGGTTCAACTTCAGGAGGAGAGAGAGGCAGATGTGGGTGTGCGAGGATGATTTGATTTCGGCTCGAATACCGCCCGAACACAGAGATTTTTGCGCTCACTTTCTATTGGATTACCACGTCTGCCGGTACAAACACGCACCATTTATGTATCGATGTGCACACGAAAAGCACAACTACCTGAACTGCGAACATGCCGATTACGTTATGAGAATGAAAGAGTTCGAGAGAGAACGAAGGTTACGAGAACGTGAAATTAGAATCAAGTCATGCAAAAATCAACCTTGTCCTGCAAAATGAGATAAATATGTAGGCTAGAAAATTATTAATAGCATGTTAACCTGTCTATTAAAATTGTGGTTATTAATTTATCAGGAATTTTACTTCACTTCAGTCCTACTACTTACAACCCATACCTAACCTACTCAAACATTTTAATCTGCAGAGTAAGAGATCTTCTCATTTTCTTCAGCTATTTCCTACTGGCAAAGTTAGTCCGAATTTCGGACTAACTTTTCCAGTAGGTAAACTACCTAGGTAATGTCGAGTTTATAGGAACAGTTTAATGCATTGCAGCAAGAAGTGTTTACGATCTTACAGGAGCTAGACAGTCGCGACATTCGCTCGGCTCTGACGCTGCCGCGGCTGCGTCGACAGCTAGGCGTGGTACAACAAGAGCCTGTGCTGTTCGATCGCACACTTGCCGAGAACATCGCGTACGGTGACAACAACCGGAAGATTACCATGCACGAGATCGTAGCCGCAGCAAAGGCCGCCAATATACATAGCTTTATCGTGTCACTACCCAAGGTAGGTTACCTACGCGTCGGCTTTCGTGTAACCAACCAAGAAAAAATGCACCTCCAGTATTGATAGCAAGTGAAACCGTTCTAATGGCTTGACTATCTACAGGGCTACGACACCAACCTGGGATCAAGCGGCGCACAGCTATCGGGCGGGCAGAAGCAACGCGTGTGTATTGCACGAGCCCTGGTGCGCTCGCCGCGTCTGCTGCTGCTTGACGAGGCCACGTCTGCGCTAGACGCCAACAGCGAGCGGGTAACTCAGCAAGCAATAGCTGAACTGTCTTACGCATAATTCCTTGCTACAGGTGTACCTGCCTTCCAAAGTAGGTTGTATGGGTATTTAGGTACCTACTACGCACGCACAATACATTTTATATTAGGTATGTCTGGAATCCCAGCCTAATCTTGTATGCCATGGTTAAGAATAAGTAACCAGGATGAATCCTGGTGCATTAACCAGCTTCTCACTATTTCTTACAACAAAGAAGTGGAGGTTCTCCACTTGGTGGGACTGGGTCTTTCTACTAGTGTGATAACTCCTCTGCACTGCACTCCCGGAAAATGAACGCTCGTTTTTGTCGGTTTCTTAACGTTAGATTTTCTCCGTGGGCGAGGTCTTATGTTAACCAACTACCCAAAGTTGGTAGAAGAGTGGGCGAGGGACATTTCTTTTTTTGTTTATGCGACTAAATGGGAGCCTCAAACCTGAACTTTTTTACAGACCGTATCAGAAGCACTCGAAAAGGCCGCTAAGGGACGCACTTGTATCACCATCGCGCATCGTCTCTCTACCATTAAGGATGCTGATCTCATCTGTGTACTTCATAAAGGTAGGTACATACCTACTTAACCAAAAACCTTAGTGCTTTTAATAGTTTCCAATCTAGTCATAATTTGAGTTTAAAAACTCTCGAAAATGGACACAAGATTGCATTTTCTTAAAGTTTGGTCAACATGACATGGTTTTTTTTCTAGGGAGCATCGTGGAAAGAGGCACTCATAACGAGCTACTCGGTTTAAAGGGGTATTACTGGCGACTGAGCAGAGGACAAAATATGGCATAACATGAACAGTGAAAACGGTTGCGTGGACGTGTACCTACCTATTATCTACCATGGAAAGAAATTGATGCCTATGGTACCTACTAGTAGTTCGCCCGTGAGATCTCCTGACTCTCCATTCTTATGTGGGTACCAAACACATTTTTGGACTTGCTACGGACTACCTGCTAACTTGGTATGATAATGAAGTTTCAACTGAATTGGCCTATTTAATGAAGAGTTCCGTTGAACAGACATTGGCTCCAGCATCACACCTGCCCGCTGGCTTGAAAAGTTAAACGAACTTCCCGACCAGTTCCTAACAGAAATATGATAATACCTACTAGTACCTATTATTGGATCGTTGTTAACAAAATTTTACGTTTTATCTTAAAAACCGGGCGTCCTAACATAAAACATACATAGGTTTACCTATATACACATAAAATGCCAAATCGCCCAACATAAGAGTAGTAGAAGCTCTTTGTGAAGGGCTCGTCCGGGGAAGTACTACCACCACGCCTTTTTCTGCCACCAAGCAGCAACGCTGTGTTTCGGTTTGAAGAGTGTGGTCGCCGGTGTAATTACAGGCACATGAGGCTTAACATCTGTATGCCTCAAGTTGATGGACGCAAAGCAGGGCATCGTAAGGCACGTTCCTATCGTGCGTGACTTAAGAGGCAATGCTTTGTTATAGGCGGTGGTTACCACTTAACATCTGGTGGGCCATCTGCTTGTTCCATCAGCTGGTTGTATAAAAAAAACATGTTTTTAAGATCGTTGCTTCGCTCGTTCGTTCGTTGATTCGATCACTCGATCAATATGTTTGAATAATGAAACTAATCACTAGCTTATTGCGTACACTCAAGAATTACCATATGAAGCTTATAATGTTCTACAATAGCTATTAATGTTTGATGCTGTCCGCAACAGGTTTTAGTGCCATATCGTTTTACTACATAGTATGAAACAATTTCGCTTTCTCTGTCCCTATGTATGCTTAAATCTTTAAAACTACGCAACGGATTTTGATGCGGTTTTTTTTAATAAATAGAGTGATTCAAGAGGAAGGTTTATATATTAATAATACATGCATGATATGTGCACCCGTGCGAAGCAGGGGTGCGCGGGCGGCGGGTCGCTAGTATTTTTATAAGATCCTAATTAATTTCTGTGCGCCACAGATGATTTAGTATTAAGGGCATATATGCTATCACTATAAAATAAAGATGTTTAATAAAAAAACAATTTTTTTCTTGTTATTTTATTTCACCTATACAATAACGTTACAATATAAGTTGCTATACGCATCGTAAATAAAAATTGCAAGTAAATGAGGTGTCGTAAAAAGTCCCCGAACAGCAAAAGTTATCGTATATAAAAGACCATGTAACGTTTTGTCATAAACGGTTCGTGGTCCTATAAAACTCCAAAGAATGTTTCGTTTTTTCGAAAGTGGCCAGGCACCACCCAAGTTATTCCCCAAAATATATTGTTATGTAACCCAGCAACTTAACATTATTATAACTTATTTTATTATTATCAACAGTAATTGAATTGATATCCTTTTTCTCAGGTACGTACTGAAAATCTTAGGGTGGGTAATCAGGTGCATGTCAATAAAAATAAATAACTTAAAAAATTATTAGTATTAATATGTGCATAATGTTTAGACCATCTTAAATGATGGAGGCCAACGAATTAGAGACACTTGCACCCGAATACTCAAACGCAACTCAGATTTGAGCACGTCTCAAGTCGTGGTTTTTTGACAGTTTTTAATGAAATTCCGTCAAAAACTCGTCACATGAGACGTGCTTAAATCTGAGTTGCGTTTGAGTATTCGGATCTAAGAACGCAAAATGAATAAATTATTCTTATCTAGGTTTTGAATTGAAGTTCATAGATTTTTTTTATGTGATATCCTAATTTATTTTTATATATTCAAATCAAATCCCTGAACGCGGTGGATATTAGTAATTCATATCATATCTTCCTTCCGATTTTTTCCCCTGCCTTTGTACATTCATTCACAGAAACATACACAAACCCTTAATTTTTTCCCTACGTAGATCATCATCATCATCATCATTTCAGCCCGGTTGAACCCACTGCTGAGTATGGGCCTCCTCTTTAGTACGCCACTCTTTCCGGTCCCTTGCAAGCCTCATCCATCCATTTCCAGCACTGCAGCACTGCTACAATGTCATTTGACAAACGGGCGGGTGGTCTGCCTCTAGGTCTTTGAGCATCCCTAAGTATATAATTTTATTCAAACCGTACTTGGGGTAAAAAGTAGGAAGAACAATCAGATGTGAATTCCGGTTATCTACTCCATTCAGGGTGGATTGACGGACACGCGTTTTCGAGTATTCACCTAAGGGTGGATTAACGGAATAAGCGGTCAAGTAAATAGCAAGTAATTTGACATCTATAATTTCGTATGATCGAGCTATCAGAAACCATAAGATATGGGTGTTGATTATGGCAAATCGGTGCTTTAACGTCATCACGTGTCTTAGTTGCAACATACCTACAGCTTAATCGTGTTCTTTGGGTATGCCCTAAGGACACCAAAAAGCTGGTTTGGAGAGTTGAATTCATCCATATAACAATTTCTAAATTTATTTTAGTCAACTAAAAATGTCTTAATAGGTTCCTAATTAGTTGGCCTCTATACACATCTAATATAAAAACCAACGTCCAAAATAGGTACCTACTAGGTAGCTCCTACGCACAGTATCACCTTCATTTACCTTACGGCATTACCCTGTATCTTTTGAAACTGATTCAATAAAATCGATAAACGATTTATAGGTAGGTACATAAGCAATACTTTTTTTGAACTTGTTTACAAAGACTTCATATTTTATTCGATAAAACTTGCACAATTAAAGCAAGACAATAATTAAAACCAAGGCAATCCGAAGATAGATTACATTCGTATTGTCTTGGCTTGGCTTGACTGCCACATCATAATTCTTACAAAAAAATAGTATTTTTTTTATATTTTTGTAAATAACTAGAATATAGAATTAACAATAGTCAGCTATATTGACGATATATTTATTTACTATGTTTATTTATATATTTGGCATTGTGTTTCGTTTTATACAATGTAAAGATCCTTCTTTGAGCGCGAATAAACACAAAAATAGAAAGGCCCCGTTTCTTAAAGGGCGATCAACACTAATCGGCTGTCAAGTCACTAGCACTAGCTTAGATGGAGATAGTGACTTGACAGCAGATTAGTGTTGATTGCACTTTCAGAAACCGGGGGTTAGTCTAAACAAACACCTACACACAATCCATGTACTTCAATTTAAATTATCGACATACTTAAATGATTTTTTGTTTGTATATGTAATAATTGCTGTTCTTCCATACATAAAATACATGACATTATATTATAGCGGGTGAATCAAGACTTAAAAGAGGAAAATGTTTACACAATTATAATTTAGGATCGTTAACATTCTTTAAATGAAATGCTTTACACATTACGCGGGGAATTATTTTTGGTAATAATAAATCAAATTCTAATATTGTCTTATCACGGACTGGATTATGTACATAATAAAACTTAAATCTACTATTAAGGTACTAATCTTTATTAACTACACTAGGATTTAAAGTCTTAGTAAAAACTATATATTTTTAATATATGTATATCTATTTGTATGTAGCTTTTCATTTATAAAACTAGTAAATGTTAATTTATGGGCTTGTACTAACGGTGTATGTATCACGATTGAATATTATTATGGAATACGAAAACCACAATTACCACTACATTATATTATGGCAAGTAATTTAAAACCTTTTAATCACATTAAATGCGCTAAAAATTATCTTATTGTAAGTCTTAAAATATAAGTAGCTTTGATAACAATTATAAACAATTTTTTTCAACAAAACATATCAGTGAATTTAGTTTTTCCCACGAAACTCATGGATTAGCAAAAATTTTCGAAGATTGAATTTATTGTCAAAAGTCAAATTAAATAGATATAAACTTGGAGATTTATCCAGTTAAAAGACAATACTTCTTGAACCTTTTTGACTTGTTTGAATATAAATATTTCGATTATAAACTCATTGTCATAGTATAATTTTATTATTAAGAATGGTACTTACCAATGTAATAATAATTAGGCTTAAAACTTGACTTTGATTGTTTTGATTTTTATTTGAGTTTTAATTAATTATCTAATTTTATTTTAAATAAAGATAAGGTTTAAAATTAAAAAAGTAATAGATTAAATACCTACATAGATAGCAAGCCGATTATTGAAATTCATATAGGTATATTTATTTATATATACTTTTCGGTGGTTTAGAAAATAAACATTTAGATCATAGTAACCATTTCACACCCTGTATTATCTTTTCTTTTGTAACAGTACACCCTGTTTAATATTACAGTTCACTACCAATACATTAAAAGCTACATTTATAGCCTGTAAATAAATGATTAAATATTTCATCTCATCTATATCAAATTAATAAAATTTTCACAAAAAATATCCAACCCACATATAATACATACAACAATTTACATACATAGTTATAGTTGATGACGCGTTGGGTGACAGTATAATAAGATATTAATAACTCACTCACAAACATTAATACATGGAAAAAAAAGTTAAAAAAATGTCCTCTATTATAAGATAGTTACAGACTTACCCACAATTCTACATAAAACTAAATTATGGACAGAATAATGTAATGTTAACTATAGGTACCTACCTAGCTATATTATAATTTTAGTTACTCAAGTGTCCTAGTAACTAAGTCTAGATCTAGTAGTAATATGTACTAGCACTTATTTTGTAAGTCTGTAAGACTCATGATGTTTCATAAATAAATAATAAATAAAAGTTTCTAAGTAACATTAATAAAATTTAAAAGAGAAAAAAAAAGAAATAACAACAATTTTATCATCATTGGCAATTTGTATTAACAATTTTTAAAATCGACTACCGGGATCGGTATCAGATTTCTGCTATGTACAAAATATTGCACATAATTTCATAAAATTAAAATCGGTTACAATAATAAATATATAATTATCTCTAATACCTAATAAAAAATATATTAATATAAACTGCACAGCCTCGATAAAGCAAAATTATAAATCATTTACAACCAAGACAAATTATGTAAAATTTTAACTAATTTTATGAATTAATGAATAATATTATGGCATTTAAGATTTAAACACGAATTAACCCATTTATATTTTTATGCAATGATTTTAGACATATTATTACTATGTAGAAATTCTAAATACCTTCTATTTTATACGGTTTTCTGTGTTACACACGGATACGCATAAGGGAAAATTCTCTAGAAGTCTAGGGTAAATCCATTATGATTACGAATCGGTTTGAACAAAATGATTCGTAAATAATGGATATACCCTAGGCTTCTAGAGAATTTTCTCGAGCATTTCTATGTAACTTAATGTTCTAACGAAATGAATTGAAGATGAAATTCTTACGAATTATAGAGCGGCTCGTTGTTCTGTTACAAGTAAATGCTCTAGTCTATACTCACGCTAAGAATTTCATTTTTATTTCCTTTCGCAAGAACGTTATATTACATAGAAATGCTACTAATAGAAAATTGGATTGGATATATACACTAGAGCACATCTTATTTAAGCTTTACACTGCTCACTTTTATGTCCTTGAAGTAAGCGTGATTTTTCTTTGGTTTTGTGTAGCTCTGGTATCCGTATGAACAAGGTTTTAGCGAAAATGAACGTTTCTTATAAAATTACTGCATAATATATTTACACGAGTAAATATAGGTTGACACATGGTATATCGTTCTGACACGTACAAATAAGAACTAAAATATTTATATTATACATTATAAGTACATTTTAAGTAGTATTTATGCATTAGCAACAAAAATATGCACTAAGCCTATAGACTATCGAGATTCTGATTCTTTTCTCTTGTCTTTGGATTTGGAGGCACGGACAAAGCAGAGGTTAAGTAGTCAAGTAACACATTTTAATACTATGTAGTAGTACTACGTAGGCGGGTTGGTAAGTAAGTAACCTCACCCATTATTCAAAAAATAAATAATAATATGTTTTCTACATAATTTAATATAGTTTACCTACTTTCCAAATAATGCTACCTAGCCCCAGACTAAACAGTGCTTGTAATATGGAAGCAGTTAAGTAATATAAATTATTTTTAAGACAATATTCAAGTGGAGGATGGGGCCATCATTAGAGCAATAACCCACTTACGCGTCATCGCGCGCGATTTTCACACCCGTTTTTTACACGCAGCAAGACGCGGCGCCGCCAAACAGCTACATAAAAATTAAATCGCGCGCGAAAACCCGCGGCCAGCCGCGCTAAAGCCAGGTTTATACAAGGTAAGTTGCTAGCTGTGTCTAACTTCAAGGAGTAAGCACAGAAAATGTATCATCATTGTTTGATTATTTAAGTAAGAATTGTGTATCACTGGAAGCCCTGAATCACTACATAGTATAAAACAAAGTCGCTTTCTCTTCCCCTATATCCCTATGTCCCTATGTATGCTTAAATCTTTAAAACTACGCAACGGATTTTGATGCGGTTTTTGTTAATAGATAGTGATTCAAGAGAAGTGTTAATAGATAGTGATTTATATGAATAATACATGCATGATATAGTAGAAAAACAATGTGCACCCGTGCGAAGCAGGGGCGCGCGAGCGGGTCACTAGTAAATAAATAAGTAAGCAACGAGGCCTCAGTGCGACTGACTTCAAAATATTCGTGTGCAATACAAGTCAGCGCTGAATTCACACTGCTGCACTTACTTCGAATCAATATACATTAGTTTTTTTTTTCAAGTTAGCGCTGACTTGTCTCGAATTCGGAGTCAGCCACTTACTCTGTATAAATCAGCCTTAATGGGTTATGGAACTTACTTTACACTCACTTTAGTTAAGAAATAAAAATCTGACAAAACAATTGACAGAAGCAATAACTATGACTCCAAAAAGAAAGGGTTGTGAAATCTGCTGGCAAAGTAATGGCATCATAACTACAACGAGAACCTTAGAGAACAAGGCTTTAGAAGCTGAACGGATAGAGATTTTAGAAGACAGACTGATGTCTAAAAATAAAAAGTATTTTATATTTATACGATATTTGTTTTATAAGTTAGGTTAAGCACGTATCAACCCGCCCTCGTTATCATTTACTAAACTGTTCACTCGGGCATATGCTGATTATGAGGATCTGTAGGGTTAGGTGGATGCTGTGGAAGCTGAGAATTCGAGGGATGTGGCGGATCGGAGGTGTGGGGCTGATGCCTTGCATCCTGCGGATGGTGGGTGTTGGGTGGAAGCGTAGAATGATGCATCGGATAAGCAGTATGCGGCAGACGGGGGATATGCGACGGATGGGGGATATGCGACGGATGGGGGATATGCGACGGATGGGGGTTATGCGACAGATGGCTGGTGGCGGTAAGTGGCGGATGGGAGATATGCATCGGATGGGGGATATGCACTGAATACTGCGGCAGCGTCACGTGACGTGCGAACCCAGCTATCACTGGCGGAGCATGCGTATACCGCAGTTGTGCCGACGTATGTGGCTGGTTCTGCTCCGTAGTCGCATAAGCATTGGGAACCTGTTTTGCAAACAAATTATTTAAAGAGCTTTGCTATATAGTTTATGTTTTATTTTTATTGAAATACATCATAAATATATGGGACGTAATTCCAGTAGTACTTCGTCACTCGTCGTAGATTGGTAGGGTCTCCCTGATTGTTTAATTAAAGTCAACTAAATCCGCTCTCGACTTGGTCCGCGTGTACCAAAAGAAGCGCTGATTAAAAATGTTCACACTCGTTTCGTTAATTTTAATGTAGAGTATAAATTAACCTAATTTTGAATTTGATCGCATCATTAAAAACGGCAAAAAATCCCGTTTGTTGAATGGGATACCCCTTAAATATTTATTTTATCTTGTTTTTTAGTATTTGTTGTTATAGATGCAAAAAAAAAATATCTCTGAAAATTTCAACTGTCTAGCTACCACGGTTCATTAGATACAGACAGACAGCGGAGCCTTAGTAATAGGGTTCCCGTTTTACTCTTTGGGTAAGGAAACCTAAAAAGGACGTTCTGTATCTAGCCCAAAAGAAGCCACTCTAGGAGCCAACGTTACTTACAATTGGATGCAGAATGCCAAGTCTCGCCAGTAAAAGCTGCTCCTTGACTTGCTGCAGCTCTTCCTGCTGCCTCATGATCATATGTTGTAGCTCTTCATGTTTTTTCTGCAACTGATCCTGCCAGACGGTCTCTAATTCTTATCATGTTTTTAATGACTAACGCATTCTTTTATCTCGGGCATTATTCTCTATGACATAGGAGATTCCTTGCCCCAAACCGTGTGAAGTCACAGCGTCATCTTGGGGATTATTCTTTATGACATTGGAGATACTTTGCCCTAACCGTGTGACGCCACAACGTGATCAAAACGAAAACGCGATTGGACTGGTCATAGTGAATAACGCCCCTTGTTAGTGGTACATGACGAGAGAATCGATAAAAGCCACGAATTCGCGAGGCAGGCCCCGCAAGTAAAATTCTCTGTATGAGTAGTTGTGTACGGGACAATGTGCACTCATAACCACGAGGCACGTCTGTCGTGACATCTGAATATTATAGCTCTACGTTAGGTGAAGCTTCAGAAAAAGAATTATCTTTTGTAAAAGCGTCTACACACGGCCCTAAAATCGGTGGCATCATTGGGAGAGTGGTGAGGAGTGCCCTAAATCGCTTCCTTGGCCGCTTTTACTGACTTTTACACTGATTTTAGGGCCGTGTGTACGCGCTTCTATAGGCATGAATAAAATTAAGAAGAGAAACTCAATACATGACCCTAGATATTCTAACAGCGGCGATGGGCTTGCAACCTGTCACGTATGGAATACTAACTACTGCAAAATGTGGGTATGTGCCAAATGTAATGTTTGGACGTACCTCTGACTACCCCCCTTAGACATCCTCAAAGAATCTTGAATTAGCACCTACTTGGTACTGGGAGATCTGAAGAGATATCTACCGTACCTGGGGATCAAAGTCGTGAAGCTGTTTCAGTTTTTTTTTTTAATATACTTTAATATACTATTTAATATACTTTTACAGTAAACCAAGTGAAAATGAATAAGAGGGTAAGTAATAATTATTTGCACACTAATATTATAAATGCAAAAGTTTGTAAAATAGTTAGTGTATGTATTGAACGAATCTTCGTCTTCCCAGCTCATGATTTATACAAGCACTGGAATATACTTAGATAGGAATAACAACACTACAGCAACAACTTAGGAAAACTTTTACCAGGGTAGGTACCACACGAGCGAAGCCGTGAGCAGAAGCTAGTATGTAATATTTAAGACCTAATTATTGTTACTACGACTTTGTCGATTAACTGCGGGATATGACCTCATGATTTCAAGGCAACACATACACCCATAGATCACTCATAAGCATATATTACTTCTGACTCTGTCTTGTGTACTATTTGCATAAGTGTTAATCACTACATAGTATAAAACAAAGTCGCTTTCTCTGTCCCTATATCCCTATGTATGCTATTAATCTTTAAGACTACGCAACGAATTTTGATGCGGTTTTTTTAATAGAGTGATTCAAGAGGAAGGTTCATATGTATAATACATGCATGATATAGTAGAAAAACAATGTGCACCCGTGCGTAGCAGGGGCACGCGGGCGGGTCGCTAGTAAATAACAAAAGACTTTAAATTTCCTATTTTTCATTTCTCGAGCAATGTTGCACATTACATGGATATTTTGAGAGAGTGAGTAAGTTAATGAATGAGTGAAGTGTAGGGGTGAATGGTTGAATGAATCTATTTGTTTTATACAATAAGTATAGAGGTAACCTATACCATTAGTATCAAAATACAACGCAACACCCAGACCAGAACAAAAAATTTCACATCATACAATCACTGGTATTAATTAAACTGGAGCAAAATACAAGTTCTAAAAATTATAAGGAAAGTTTTTAATGAAGTAATTTAAAGTTCTAAAAATTATATAAGTAATGTTTTTAATAAGTGCCAATTCTGTTGTTTATTTTCCTAACTTATCCTAATTTGACAGTACAAAAATATATTTTCATCCCTTTCTAAAAGAAACTAAAAAAGAAACTAGCTGAATGATTATCAACACCCTTCTGCTTCTCTCAGCTTAGATTGAGACATAGTAAAAATTTAGCCTGACAGTTTATTTCTAATCAGAACACCAGTTGGCATCCCGTTCTTCAAACGAAGTTAGTATAGAATGAAATGGGACCAACCTGATTCTGGGTCTGATCCTGCTTTAACAGCACTGGCACCGTGGATATCGGCATCAAATCTTGCGAGACAAGCACGCCGTACGCTGCCTGGTCGAGGTATTGAGCGCCTAAGCCGCGTTGTTGCGCCACGCTCGACTCAGTAGAGATGTGCGACTGGAGACATTAAATATAAAATCATCATCACATTCATATGACTCTGATTGACGATCTCAGTGGCGCAGCGAACGAGAGTCCGCCTGCGACGCAAGAGGTTGCGGGTTCGATTCCCGCCTTGGAACAAATTTGTGTACGATCTGCAGAAATTTGTTCCGTTGGTCTGGGTGTTTTATAAGTAGGTATAATAAAAAATATCTATCTCTGGTGTTTATTTTATTAAATATATCAGCTGTCTAGTACTCATAACACAAGCTTTGAGTAGCTTACTTTGGGGCTAGATGGTGCTGTGTGGATTGTCCAGCATTATTTATTTATTTATCGACGACCTCAGTAGCGCAGCGGGCGAGAGTCCGCCTGCGACGCAAGAGGTTGCGGGTTCGATTCCCGCCTCGGAACAAATTTGTGTATGATCTGCAAAAATTTGTTCCGTTGGTCTGGGTGTTTATGTATAATAAAAATATCTATCTATGTAAGTATATAATGTATTCTTTATTCTTTATTGTACACAGAAACAACATACGAAAACTTAAATAATAAAGTATGTACAAAGGCGAGCTTAACCTTTAAAAGAGTTCTCTTCCAGCAAACCTTGAAGGAGAGAGACTAGTCAATTTAGAGGTGGGTATGATGTGTACAAGATGAAAGTTAGAAAAAATGAAGTAATATAAAACATACCTATGTATTTAAAGGGACAGATAATGCTCTCTTACTTTACCTTTAAATATGCCAAGCGAGGGACTAGCGCGGATGGTATGAGGGAGAGCATTCCACAGCATCACCGATCGGACAGTAAAGGACCCACCATAGCGACTTGTCGAGTGAGGGGGTGTTTTTAGTAGGAGAGATTTAGATGTTCTGCAAGGCACACCATGTGGGACAAGGAATTCAAAACGCTCACGGAGATAGGAAGGAGAGAGAGGGTTGTAAAGAATATTAAAGAGAAGAGACAAGATGTGCCAATCACGTCGACGGCGGATTGTTAGCCACTTTAACTGGGCCCTAAAAAATGAAACGTGGTCATATTTACGCAGCCCAAAAATGAAACGAATGCATAAATTCTGAAGCCGTTCTAATTTTTTGTAGATATCCTCCGTGGCGTCCAAGAAACAGGAATCAGCACAATCAAGGTGAGGTAATAAAAAAGTTTGAGCTAAAGTAATTTTAGTCTCAAGAGGGAGAAACTTCTGAGGGATTGGAAAGAAAAATAAACTCGTTTGCTAATTCCATTAACATGACTCACCCATGACAGCTGAGAGTCAAAAATAACACCCAGATTCTTGGCAATAGGGGAGAAAGAAATAAACGAATCAGCATAAGACAAAGGAGGTAGGGGAGATTTCCGTACCACATTCAGGATGTAAGGGCTACCACAAATTAGAGCTTGAGACTTTGATGGGTTAACCAGGAGGCCAAAAGCCCTCCAGAACTCCACCTTGTGGTACTCCCGCAGTGATATCACACCATTCAGAAATGGATTCCTCAGAACGTACACACTGCGAGCGACCCGAAAGATAAGAGCTAAACCAGGAGATTGCTGAGGGAGAAACATTAAGAGAGGATAGAATGGATAGAAGTATGTCAAAGTCAACTGAATTAAAGGCACTGCTAAAGTCTAGCAACACCAGAACTGTCAGGAGCTGGTTATCCATGGCCCAACGAATGTCATCAGATACCTTTATTAGGGCACTGACAGTGCTGTGCCAATAATAATGTATTAAAAATTAATGTATTAAATATATCAGCCATCTAGTACCCATAACACAAGCTTTGAGTAGTTTACTTTGGGGCTAGATGGTGCTGTGTGGATTGTCTAGCATTATTTATTATTTATCTAAGCCCGGTATTTCGCCAGTCATGGGAATACTTGTAAAAGATACGACCAAGTCCGATAAGAAAACAAACAAGTGTTCCGTATTCCAAAACTCGACCGGACTGCAGAGAAAAGATGAGTCGCAAGTCCAGTATTGTCCCGTGACCTAATCACGAACGAATTAGACGTAAGTCGCGTAAACGCCTATCCTCTATATATCCATATCTATAACATCCCTAACGACAACAGAATAAGGTCGAATTTCGCTAGGATACTTTTTATATACTTTTTTTGTAAATACATACCCCTTAGACATCCTCAAAGAATCTTGAATTATAGTACCTACTTGTTACTGGGAGATCTGAAGGGATATCTACCGTGCCTGGGGATCAAAGTCGTGAAGCTGTTTTCAGTTTTTTCATACCTGCTTAAGTTATAACACACAGACAGAGAACATCTATGTTCATCACACCCACCGAGAAAAAACATTTGTTCTCGGTGGGAATCGAACCCACGACCTACGGCGCAGAAGGTTGAGCTACCAACTGAGCTGTGAAGGCTGTAAAAATGAATTCATATTCTTAATTCATTGCCGAAAATTGTAAGGCCGCTTGCATGGGTACGTCCGTTTTTTTCACCGGACAACGGACCGTTGTTTACGCCGGATTCGCGGTGGTGTATGGTTTATAATGAACTAGCGATCCGCCCGAGCGCCTCTGCTTCGCACGGGTGCACATATCATGCATGTATTATACATATAAACCTTCCTCTTGAATCACTATATCTATTAAAAAAAACCGCATCAAAATCAGTTGCATAGTTTTAAAGATTTAAGCATACATAGGGACATGGGGATACAGGGACAGAGAAAGAGACTTTGTTTTATACTATGTAGTGTACATGCACCGGACAAAATGTTCGCCGGACCGATGTCAGTCGCATGTACCCACTTTCATTATAAACCATACACCACCGCGGAATCCGATGAAAAACACGGTCAGTTGTCCGGTGCAAAACCGGACGTGTACAAGCGGCCTTACAGTCTGTAACGAAAGGTGTGGCTTACCCCTCGCTCGCTGTTACGTCGACTGGTGTGTGACTCCCCGGATAGCGAGGTTGTGTCTGAGCTACAGCCGCCGCTGTGGTAGCGAGGGTGGGAACGCGGCCAGAGGGTGGAGGTCGAAGCCGACGTGTTTATTGTACCAGAGGTACTGCTCACAGAGGCGGCCTTCATACACATGTCCTGGGAACAACACTGATAGGTGAGCCTTTCAATTAGGTATTTGTTCATCCAAAAGAAAGCGCATGCCCTCATTCAAAAACAAGTCTCACGTCAAAATCCAGACTCCAATGGTGGGTTTCCGCCACGCTGTCCTGCTAACCGTTCAAAAGCATTGTGTTGAAATGAGACATGGAATACAAGACTGGCACAACAGACGTTCCATTTCATTAAGGCTCCGGCGACAGCGGCTCGCAATTTCGAGGTGCGATTGGCTATTATTTCATTTTATTTCATTTCGGGGAGGTTGTTTGAAAGAATAACTCTAAAGTGACACGCAGAAATACTGTTCGAACACAAATAATACAATAATATGAGGGAAACATGCCCGAATCAGAAATCATTTTGGTATTAGTATGTTTGGTCTTACGTTTACCTAATACCAAAATGATTTCTGACTCAAGCACATTTCCCTTATATTATTGTATTATTTGTGTTCGAACAGTATTTATGCGTTTCACATTAGAGTTATTCTTTCAAACAACCTCCCCGAAATGAAATAAAATGAAATAATAGCCAATCGCACCTCGAAATTGCGAGCCGCTGTCGCCGGACCCTTAAGTCCTAAGTCTGTGACTTAAAAATAGGAATAACATCACAAACAAAACACATCAATTTGTATAAAGTACAATAAACTAAACAGGTTGTAAATGGTAGATTGTTCACCAAGGGAACCAACTATTTTAATGGCGAGTGTTTCTTTGAACCCTAAGCGAGGGATACAAAGTACACTCTCTCTCAATCGAGCTTAATATAGTGTTGTTAACGAGGTGGACACTACTTTTCATCACCCTCTATGAGAAATGTAGTGCAACATTATGATTAATAAGTTTTTGACTTGGTCTTATAGTCATAATCATGTATTCATGGTACTTTTCCATTTTCATAAAACAAAACGAAGAGCAAACTAACTCTTTTCGAATTGATGGGTTAAAAATTAAATCACATCATGCGCCTTATAGAGCTCCACCGGCCGTCTCCGGTTCAGAGTTTACAGTACGTTGTAGGTACAATATTGTTCGTAGTAGCAGACTTGTGTAAATAATTATATCATGAAGAAAATTTGAGTTCACATCTCCGAAAAACGTTATCCAAATGAAATATTGAGTCATATTGCACCTGATACGTTTAAAAAAGGGAATTCATAATTGCCCTGTTGTAGTTATTATTGTAACATGCAGTGCGAGGTCCTTATATTAATTTAGTTCTAAACTTATACCATTAGCTAAGGAACTTTTACATTTATATTTTATACCATAGGTCTTACTTACTTATTGCTACTACCTTCTTATATGATAGAATCTTGGTAATTAAAATATTCTTAAGTTATACTTATATAAGTTTAGAATAGAACAGAATCTTTATTTTGTCTCGTAGCAACAACACTTATGAAACAAAAATAAAGACTTCAAAATAAACTCATGAGAATAAATAGTTTTTTATAGTTTTATACAACTTTTTCAGCCTTTTAAATCTAAAAATTATTTTTAGATCTAATCTAAAAAAAATATTTAAATTGTCATGAGATTATGGTCCTGTCCTGACTTTATTCAGTTTCAATGTGTCCACTCAGAATGTGTGTGTGAATGTGAAACTCCACATCAGATATTGAAAAAAATGTGCCTTAATATGTACATAATACTAAATGATTTTATAATATACAGTGGTTGTTAACTAATTGGGATACGTAAATATTAATATGGAAATAAATATTTTACTTTCAATAAAATTATTTTTATGTATTTATAAATTTGACAATAAACTCGACACATGATTTTAACATGAACAACATGTTTATATGGTAGCATAAAATTAGCAGTATCATTCAAGTTTTTGAAACTTTCAATTTTTTAATTTTATTTATGGTTACAATACCTAAGAGAATAATTTTTGTGATATTCTATCCGTGTCTTAATTAGTTAATGACCACTATGAAAATTATGTGCTAAGTATTTTAAACCAGATTTGGTTCAACAAAAATGGTATAGAATACTTTAAAGAAGAATGGTTATTTGTGACCCAAGCCCGGCGCAAACGAAACATATCCCAGTTTTTTTGTTATTTTATGTACATTGACAATCAGTATTTTTTTTTTGAGGCTGTATTAGTTAAATTGCTTTAAAAAAGAATGTAATAAAACTATGTTAGCAACAAAAAAATATGACTGATTTTAAAAGTACCTACATAACACAACAAAAAAACACAAGATAGATTCCATTTCCGCCTAGCCTGGGTAAATGTTGTATGGATCATGACCATTCTTCTTTCAAA
Source organism: Plemyria rubiginata (assembly GCA_963576535.1). Classification (NCBI taxonomy): domain Eukaryota; kingdom Metazoa; phylum Arthropoda; class Insecta; order Lepidoptera; family Geometridae; genus Plemyria; species Plemyria rubiginata. The sequence continues at coordinate 3,961,926 of OY754905.1, forward strand.
ATGCAATGATAAGTAGGTTGGTGTGTATGCAGCAGAGGGTTACCCAATAGCCCAACATGCGACCATAGACAGCGCGATATTATCCTGCTTGCTCCAACATGCAGCAATGTAGTTAGTCCTGATTCTTCCAACTCTTGGCATATATGACGACGTGCCTCGATTGCCCTGAACATGAATATCCTCATTGCTCATCGTGCAGCAATGGTTAGTCACGTGGTCACGTCCAGCCGAACGTGGCGTTGGTCCTGTCGTGTGTCCCAATTGTTCCAGCATGCGACAATGGACCGTCTCATAAGTTTAAGTGTCCTATATTAAACAACTTGCATGTACACATGCACACTATCTTGGCTGGTCGTGAAAAGACGGCTACAGACCGTTTCAAACATTATTGAAGATGGTATACCATCTTGAATAATGTTTGCCCAATGAAGGCTTTGCCCAGTATGTTGGCGATATTAGGCCTTTTTGAAATGTTAGCCATAACCTTCACCGCGTTAACGTAAAATTAAAAGTGTCTAAAGCATTTGGCATTCACACACAAGCAATGTTAGCGAGTGTATTAGGTAACGTATGATTCCTTAAAATAAAGGCCCAAGATTTTGGCATGCTTGCACAAGCATCATGGTAATGTAATTTCGTGGGTTAGAATAACAATTATTTACCTGAGAAGGCGATGAATCAACGAAATTTTTTTCATCTACCGTTGACTGTTCTTTTAGATTATTCTGAAATGTTAGTAGTTAGTATAAATGTTTTGTATTAATGATCGTATTTTACGGTCTGGCAAGTGCTACCAACACTATTGGGTGGTAATAAATGCCAGAAAAGTTAGGTACCTACTTCAAAACTGATATATTAAAAAAAATTTATGGTAATTGTTAAATTATGACAAGGAATTGTGACAATTTTAATGCTTACGCAAAAGGCGACTATACGAGATAAGAAAGAGACAGTAGGTACCTACTCATAATGTTCGTATTGTGATGCCATAATTTGTCAGATACAGTGAACACATAACATGCTAGTACTTTGCTGTGAAGCTGCCTGCGTGCGACGGCATATAAGTATTCGGTAAACTATGTAGTGCAGTTTAGGTCAACACCTCACTACCAACAAGAGACTACTATTACTACTAGCCTATGGTGTCCCATTGTTGGGCAAAGGCCTCCCCCCTTTTCCGCCAGTCACTTCTATCACGAGGCTTTATCCGCCAGTCCCTCTCATAGGCGTCCAGCTCGTCTCGCCATCTCATGCGCGGTCTACCGCGACGCCGCCTCGCTGTGTCAGGGCACCACTCGGTAGTGGTTTTAGCCCACAGGTCATCTGGCATACGACAGACGTGACCGGCCCAGTCCCACTTCAGCCAAGCGGCTTTATGCCCCAAATAGGCAATTTTAGTTATGGAGCGCAGAATGGCGTTTCGGACGCGATCTGGTTCGTTGTACTCCTAGAATGCTGCGCTCCATTGCCCGTGGGCAAACCTTGAGTTTGGATTTGTGAATATTTGTCAAAGACCAAGTCTGCGAGCCATATGTAAGAACGGGAAGGATGCACATGTCCATGAGCTTGCGTTTGAGTTTTATAGGAAGGACTACTAGGAGACTACTAAAAGACACTAGGACTACTAAGAAATTAATAACAGAAGTATTAGACTTAGATTATTTGCTGATTGATTAAGCACTACATTTTTAGCAATGAGATCAGCATTTTAACCTCTGTGGGGTACAGTAATCATAGCAACATAGTAAGCATACATTTTGAAACACATATTGCTTATGTTTTGTACAAAACAATGCTACGTTACTTACGTAATAATTACAACGCATCATGCCACCAACAAAATTTTATATTGTGTTATAACGCATAAATTATTGTATTTGTCTATAATATGTATAATAATATAATATAATAGAACGGAATAAGTACCAGAATGAGTGGAGCTGAAATCAGCTGGCCCACCAATTTATATACCTTTAAAGGACAGGATAATAGCCAAGGAAATCCAATATCACCGAAATGATCTTTAGGCGATTAATCAGGAACAAAATAGGAATCAAGATCAGCCACGGAACTATCTCAAACTTTGAACAATGTCTAAAATTAGCGCTGTCATTGTTTGCCATTACGCAATGGCAAGAGAAAGTTTAGGCAGCGTTTAACGTTTGCCTATTTGTTTGTAGTAAGGCCCTATAATTTGTAGAATGTCAGAATAACCAGAAGCATTTGATTAAAAAGGCTTGTAGTTCGCAAAGCCATTCCATTTGATTAAAGTGAACACAGAGAAAACAAAATCAAATTCGATGTCCATGTTTATCTGAATGTAGCTCATTGTTCACTGGACCCCGAAATATGAAATTCAAAAGAACACCACAGGTAGATAGACGACGAAATGCCCGGAGTAACAGGCTTGACAGCAGCATAACACCAACAGCATGGAACCATTTAGAGGCGATTCATACCGGCGAATCAATACACTACTAATTTATTTATTTTTACATTTTATAGTCAACGTATTGATAAATTGCTTATATTTTTAAGTAGATACCTAGGTAGGTATATAATCTGGGTTTATAGTACCTACTTATTTAGTAATTTCAGTTTAAAAAAACAGTTAGGTCAGTTTAGTAAATTCTTTGTGGCACGTTTTATTTTCAGTAGTAAAGGTTGAAACTAGCGATATCACATGGGGTGTTTGGTCGGTTCGACGTATCTATATTAAGATACTTACCAGTAAAATCGAACGACGTTTACTAGCTCGAGGAAGGCTATGTTCCGGAATTGAATGTAGATCCGGTGATATCCCTAAAGTTTTCTGAAATGTTAGTATAAGTGTGTTAGGGAAAAACTGTAGATTGTTCCTTCGTACAGTCTTTACCTTCTAGAACGTTCAATGGTACATCAAAGCCTATATGGATAACACGGGTAGGTATTTTTACCTGTCTTATAACTTTATTTCAACGTATTAACAAATATTTCTGTTAGGTTATTTTAGGGATTTCAATTAGTAGAAATTTTACTTGAGCACGTTAATTTAGTTGTTGTTCTGGGTGCACTCCATTTAATCTGTTAACATAAAGGTTGTTTTTTTTCAAGAGCCCCTTAGTGGCGCACACCGGTAACAGCTAGCTTTACCGTGGTAACGCAGTGTCGAGTCTGGCCTATTTTTCTAATACGGTGATGCTTATTTTCACACGTCTAAACATTCCCTTTCAGAGCCCCCACTTCTAAAACAACCTATGAAAGTATGTAATTTCAATAGCAGCACTTGTTAGTGAGCCCGACGTGCTCAAACACCTGCACGAGGGAAAACCTCAATGCAGCCCCACTTATTAAGCTAGGACAATATAAGTATCGACACGATAACATACTCACACTACACTATTATGTAGGTACATATGTACACAATATTTTCAAACACAAACACACACTCAATTGCACACGAATAATACCTGTATTCTACATAGTACATAGTCTCTACATAGTAGTTTACTTTATTTCGGCATCTACCTACAATTAATTATAGTTATTACTCCTTTTTACTTTTAATTTTATGTTCCACAACCTCGTTTATATCTTGTTGTATTGTTTATATTTAGATAATTTACTTCATTTTGGCGTCTACTGTTAATGTTAGTTATTATTTTAAATTATTATGTTCCTTAACCTCGATCATATCTTGTATTTTTTTTTTATTATTTCCACTGAGGAGGGCGTTGGTATCTGCGATACAGTTTTATACTTCTGCAGATATCATCGTTCCCGACTTTTTAAGTAGCTTGTGTTTTTGTTTCCCTAATAAACGTATTTTTTTGATAAGAAGTCGCATAACTTATCAAAGGTTTAGGAGTAAAACGAGAAGTTACAAGTGATTCGCAGTTAATATTCACCTGAGATACAAGTTGGAACGTGTTACCGAATTCATCGCAAACTGTCACTGACGTGAACGATGGTGACATTGGTTGCTCGACATCGATATCCGATTCCGATTCTGGTTCCGGGGAAGATGCCATAGGTAGCGGTGACATGATACCCGCCGACATGAATATCGGCGATACGTTAGCTACGGACATGCACGACGATGTAGGCGAATGTATGTTAGCAATATTCGTAGGCGATATAGACAAAAGCTCTGAGTTTAAAGGCGATACTGTAAGCCGACTTTCCCATTCCGAAGCTTTCTGAAATGTTAGTATTGGCAACAATGATGGGTTAGTATTTATTACCAATACCAGGACAAACATCTTAAAAAGCAGCGTTAGATACATTAATTTAAAGCACATACAGTGGTGGTCACATAATTAGAAACACTTAGTCACTTGGTAGTCTTTCAATGTGAGCAACATTATTATTTCAATTACCGGAGGTCATAGTTTTATTTAACAACATAAAATGTACACTCATACCGTTGGTATATTAATATGCAACAAAATGAAGACAACCAATACAGTAATTATTTAAAAAATACCATTAAAATGAAAAGTATCTTATATCCTCAGTACTGGCAGACGGACAACTAATTAGAAACAAAGTATGACTAGGTTCGAAAATTAAATTTTAAAACTAAAATACTGTGTTCTTAAATTTATCGCATTATGCGTTTTGCCGCCTTTTCATAGATATTGGGTTTTATTCCTTTTTGTGAAAATTAATTGTGAAAAATGGGTAAAAACAAACGTTGTGATGCAACAGCAAGAAAAATCATAGTGAATTTTCATTTCAAACGAAAATGGAGTTACAGACAGATCACCGATCATTTAGAGTGCTCTGTAAAGATGGTGTTTAACGCCATTGCACATTACAAAAAACATGGAACATCCGATAAGGTCCCTAGAAAAGTTCGACAAAGGAAGACCACTGTTCAAGAAGACAGGCTTATAATTCGTTTGGCTAAGCTGAATCCATTTAAAAGTTCTAATGTAATACGAAAAGAAGTATTTTCACAAGATGACTCTCGAAACGTGTCCTCAAGACTTGTCCGTAGGCGGCTGGGTGAAGGAAAATTGTTTGGAAGAGTTGCTAGAAAAGTACCTCTTCTAACCAGGCAACATAGAGAAGCCCGTCTAGCCTTTGCTAGAAAATATGGCAGTTGGACTGTTAATCAATGGAGGAAAGTTTTGTTTTCAGATGAAACTAAAATAAATTTGGTAAATTCTGACGGAAAACAATACGTACGACGGCCAATCAATGAGGCTTTAAATAACAAGTACACTAAAAAGACAGTTAAGCATGGCGGTGGGAATGTTAAAGTGTGGGGATGTTTTTCCGGATACGGCGTTGGTCCCGTGAGAAAGATTGAAGGGCTGATGGATCAGCTTCAATACAAAAAAATCATAGAGGAGACAATGATCCCATATTCAGATGATTTGCCAGTGACTTGGATATTTCAGCACGATAATGACCCAAAGCATACAGCAAATAGCGTTAAAGCGTTTCTCAGAGAACAGTTGGTGACAGTGTTAGAGTGGCCTGCTAATAGTCCGGATTTAAATCCGATAGAGAACTTGTGGTACACTGTGAAGAAAATATTGTCAGATAAAGAGTTAACCAACATTAACCAACTTTACGACGCATTTGTGGAAGCTTGGAAATGTATTCCTTTAGAAACATGTGAATTTATTTCTACTAATCTAATCTAACTAATTTCTGCAGATCGTACACAAATTTGTCCCGAGGCGGGAATTAAACCCACTGAGGTCGTCAAAAGATAAAGAGATTTAAGTATAGTATAACAAGGTGTGTTACCCGTGAGTCGTCGTACAGGCCCTCGTAAATTTCAGCCTTCGGCATGTAATCGGGGGATAAGGGCAGCATTAGTGAATCAGAGGTTGCATCATTCATAATTTGGTTATCAGTCGGCTCCATAACGCTGTTACGTTCCAGTTCTACAACCTCTTCTTTGGTTTTTATTACGTCATCATAGCTGAAAAGGATATAAATATATTAGTTTACTAACATTAAGGTCTCTATTAAAACTACCTATCATGTAAAATAAAATGAAATTTTCAAATGGTTTTAGTGATTTTTTATAATAACATGACTGTAATAATAATAATAATATAATAATGCTGGACAATCCACACATCACTATCTAGCCCTAAAGTAAGCTACTCAAAGCTTGTGCTATGGGTACCAGAAAACTGATATATTTAATACAATGTAGACTTACATAGATAGTTTTTTTTTTATTATATACATAGAAAACACCCAGCCCAACGGAACAAATTTCTGCAGATCGTACACAAATTTGATCCGAGGCGGGAATCGAACCCGCAACCTCTTGCGTCGCAGGCGGACTCTCGCCCGCTGCGCCACTGAGCTGTATTGAAAGTGTAAGGCGTTGACAAGACCTAATTTACCTCTCGCCCGCACGATTCGACATTTTGAAAGATATAAAATCTCTAAGCCTAATTTTGAAAAATCGCAAGCAACCATTTTGTGTGCAATCACATTGCACACAGTTTGGTAAAAATTTCCTTCTGATCGAGGCATGTTTTCATACTCAAAAGCTTGCTTATGTACGAAAACTCGAAAAGTAAACTTTTAAGTAGGAAAACTTGTATCGATCAAAATGATTTTTTTACTAAACTGTGCGCAATGTGATTGCACAAAAAATAGTTGTTTGCGATTTCTCAAAAACGGGTTCAGTGATTTTATATCCTTCAACAAATCAAAACGTGCGAGCGAGTCACATTAGCTCTTGTCTTACCTAACCTTAAGTAAGAATGCATGAATTTAAATATATGAACATAAGTTTGGTGGTGAGTGGCATAATGGTCACAGGGCACCGAGTAGTGATTTACCCACTGACCTCTGTGAACCATGTGGATTTACCTGACAACACGATGAGTGCACACCACGAACTCCGGCTTAGAGTTCCACTGGTGATATGTAATATAGGACTTCGTCTGCAGCCAGATCCATTGCTGGCCCTTCGTCAGAAACCGATAGTGGCACGAAGTTAGCTCTCCTTTCTCTATCACTGAGGAAAGACTCATTTTTGGGTTATGTCCCAAACAGTTAAAGCTGGAGAAAGCTGAGCTAAGGTAAAGTAAGGTTGCTAGCTAGGTGGTAGTTACTCCGAAGAGAAATAAAATAACCGAACCCGTCGAGTGATGGTTGAACACTGATTTTATTGATTTAATACAAAATGATTGATACAACTGGGTAAGTGCAAGCTATGCTAAAATAAACTAATTTTACACAAATGTGCTGAATTATGTACCTGCGCTAGCTCGTACACTCATTTTGAGTGTAGCACGAAAACCGGAAGACGAGTTAGCCCAATCAATGGAGAAAACATAGACAAGAAATACTCAAAATAGAGAGGAGTGGTTGCGGTTGGAGGGGGTATTTGCCATTTGGGCACACTAATTCAACGCCTCAATAAACAAAAAAAAAACTAATTAAATAAACCCTAGAATCTGATATGGGGCTTATAAAATACACAAAAACCGTTGGGGAACGTTTTCACGGACCAAGAAACATCTGACGAATCGTTTGTTAACCAGTCACGTGACTTTTGCACATCATCTACTCACATTCACGATTAAAGATAACTCCAGAAAAAGTAATTGGATGGCTCGTTTTAGTTAAAATAAGGAAAAATATTTTTTTATTAAATAACACAAAATAATTATTTAAATGCATAGTAATAAGAAAACTAAAGGTTTAAGGGATAATCATTCTAGAGTCGCATGTTCATAGTGAATACTTTCAATAAACTGTATCTCAGGAAGTACCTAGGTACAAATTAAGTTATTGGTAGTTTTCTATACCTATTAGCTGTTTAATGAAGATTAATGGTCATATTCATATTGATGGCTGAGCGTTCTATTAGCTTATCTGACTGATAAGTTTGTTGCTGTCTCTTTTCGTTGGCATGAAAGTGACAGGGATAAGTAGGTATACAAGTAGTAAGTAGGCAGGGAATATGAATAAAGGCGTAACCCGCGGTATCTGAAGCTCGATCAACGCTAATCGGCTGTCTAGCCACTTGCTATTCTATCTTATTTGAAGTAAAGCTGAAATAGCAAGTGACTTGACAGCCGATGAGTTTAGATCGGGATTTCAAAACCCGGCGGTACGTCTTTTGTACTTACAAGCCTCATGGCAAGAGACCACTTTCTCCAAGTCATCGAAGTGATAATAATCGTATCCCGAAGTACCAAGCACTTCGAACGGCAGATAGCCAATGATTGGAGGCGCGCGGTGGTCCAGAAACAGGAACTTCCATTCTAAGCTGTGCCGAGACGTGAACTCGTTACAGTTCGGGTCCACTAATGAGACGTCACGCATCAGAAGAGGCGAGTGGAGGCGTCCGATGCAAACGAAAAGAATTCTGAAGATACATAAAGAAACATAGTTTGCACAGGCACGAAAACTAGTTACGCAAACTCTAGAGTAGGGAAACTTGTATCGATCAAAATGAAATTTTCACTAAACTGTGTGCAATGTGACTGAACACAACTTGGTTGATTGCAACTTTTCAAAAATGATTTTAGATGTTTTATATCTTTTAACATGTCGAAACGTGCGACAGATACATTTAGATCTTGTCATTGCCTTAACATTGGCTAGACACATAACAGTTAATTAAAGTTTTGGCCAAAATAGTGTAAAAAAAATTGAGTTCGTGACCACCCCATAATTAAAAATAAACATTTCATAAAATAAATTAACAGCATAGTAGGCACATAGTAACAAATGCGTGAAGTAATGTAATTTTTTTTATTACATACCTAATATCTTGCAGTATTATTTTGGGATTGCCCCAAAGTACTTATAATACTTTAGATAAGAGTGCCCAAAATGCCATCCTAAGCGTTATAAATTGTTTATGTAGTATTGTATAAATGACATAAACGTCACTTGCCTTCCTAATAGAAATTCATAAAATACAACATTACCCTGGCTGGATGACCTGGCGGTAGATATCACTCGTGTCTCGCTCTTCCTCGGTTTGTGCTCGATGTGATCCTGTAATTAGAAACAGCAAGCATTATATACCTCTGAGATCACAAACCCAAATGTCACGTTTGGTAATTTTTTTTTATTCCTTTCAAAAATAAATTGTTGTTGGAAGCCTAGAAAATGGTTTTGGAATGTAAAATTAAAGCACCTACTTTACTACACTTTACGTGTACCTACCTTGATTTATTAGTGTAGATTTTTCCACTTAGTCCCCCTTAAAAACCCAATCTGAATTGACTCAATATTCTTTGATATGCACATACTATTATATTAAGTGAAGTCAGAACAGATTACGGGTGACGGGTGCGAAATTTACTGGTGTAAATTTGGCATCAAATTTCATGCAAGATCAACGATTTGAAAGTTATGACCCGACATAAATACAATGATGCCAAATCAAAAATCACAGTCACAGAAGCTAATTCCTATTTAAGCAAAAAATAAAGAAGTTCAATATATAGTTCCATTTGAATTTTAAAAAAGGCCACACTCTTCTTAAATTCAAATGTATCAAATTGTAAACTTCTTTGTTTTTTAAATAATCGTTTCAGTTTGCAGAATATTTCTTTAGCTTTGGTTCTTATGACTTCCAAGAGGAAGTCATAACAAGTAAAGAAAACCTAAAACCTAACCTAAAGAGTAGTAGAGCTCTTTGTGAAGGGCTCGTCCGGGGAAGTACTACCACCACGCCTTTTTCTGCCGCCAAGCAGCAACGCTGTGTTTCGGTTTGAAGAGTGTGGTCGCCGGTGTAATTACAGGCACATGAGGCTTAACATCTGTATGCCTCAAATTGATGGACGCAGGGCAGTGCATCGTAGGGCACGATCCTATTGTGCGTGACCTACGGAGCAATGTTTTGTTTATAGGTGATGGTTACCACTTAACATCAGGTGGGCCATCTGCTTGTTCCATCAGCTAGTTGTATAAAAAAAAACCTTTTTGTTAACCTTCAAGAAAGTCATTATAAGTAAAGAACAATAAATATTTCTCTTGAACTGCATGTACTTCAAACAAACTGTTTTCAAGTTTCTTTTGTAACACTTTTCCTTCAAACGTAACAAACTTTTTTTTTCTCCCCTTGACGGTCATTGAACGATGCACGGGCAAGGCTTCCAAAAACCGCACGGTAACATTTATTTGTTAATATTTTAACGGAAGAAACCCTATAGAAAAATTTTCTGTGCACGTATAGCTAGGGCACTCCTACATTTTTTTTCAATAACTGGTTCGGAAGTCTTAATTGAAGACATTTAAATGAAGTTATGTTGTTTATCTACTCTCATGTCATAAAATTCGAATTATAAACGTCAAAACGAATTCATATTGATATACTTTATAAAAGCAATACCGTAACCAAATTAAAAAAAATAATTATGATACAGCTCCTCATACAAAGATAATTGTATAAAATAACTTTTTTACCATAACGATACAGTTCTTTTTCTTTTTGGAAAAGGCAAGGGTCTTGAAACCGTACAGCCAGAGTTTGATAGTCTGTGACGCGACGGCGCGGCGCGGCGGCGGCGGCGGCGCAGCGCGCGCATGCGCTGTTATACGGTTGGTTTGGCGCCAATTGATACGTTTTGTTTCAGTCAACTGGATTTCTTGCTAACTTTGATATTTTATTTATTAGGTTCAACACTAATGTATGAGAGTAGATAAAGTAGTGTATGAAACTGCACATAACTAGGTATTAAAACTCTCGTGGGATACTATTGAAAACTTCGCCTACGGCTCGGTTTTTAAACACCCCCTCGAGTTTTAATACCCCTCAATATGCAACAGTTTCATAAACTACTGTTTTCAATTACACTGGGGATATATTATGGTAATTATCTAACGGAATTGTTTTTTTTTATTTTGTTGAATGTAAGGTTAAGATTCAGACACTGTTGTTATATTGAATAAACAAATTTAATTTAACGAGATACTATAGATTGAGTGCGGCATTTTCTCATTCCACTCCGAGGCTGTCCGAGGCAGGCTCGTTCCGACTATATAGGTATACTAAGTATAAAATATATGGAGGATAAAGGCGGGCAACCCCTATTCAAATGAGGTCGGTCTACTCTATCAGCCGTCATCTGGGTAGTAACTACTTTGAAGCAATCATCATTCACACAATACATCCCATCTACTGTTTGGCCTACCTCGACTACTATGTCGTACACGTTCACAGATTATGAATAGAAATGAATAATAAATGTAGTGAAGGTCAAAAGCAAATCGGATAAGTATGTACCCTGCTCACAGAAATTTCATATTACTTCTATCTATGAGACCGTGAATTGTTAAAAGACATTATTTTTACACTGTCGTCATTTTACTCAGTCTGATCCAGTTTTTGACGGATCGTTTTTGCAACGTTATAAGTTTGTACAATATTCACTTTGTTGTTATTTCATAAACTAATGGAATGCTATTTTGTCCGATTACGTCGTTTAGGCCCCAGGTGGTGGTGTCAAAATCTCGTTCCTAATAACCTTCAGTCATATTATAGAGATAGCGGTTTTGAGAGTTTCCCTTTAGTATTTTAAAACCAAAGTAAACAAAAAAGCCGATTGCATACTCACGGAAATGTCCATAAAACTGGACGAGTTCGTACGAAAAATCTTCTAAACACCCGACTGTCGCCCGTCGGATGTGTATCTGGAATCTTATGATCTCGCATTCTGAAATGTAAAATAACTAGCGTTACGATGTTATTAGGTAGATTTCAGATGCATGGATATTAGCAATAAATGCACATAATTTTGATCCGCTTATACTTTTGTGATACAATTTTTTTTTCAGTTTTTGATTTTGATTTGATTCATAAACCAAACTAGGCATTTGTATTCTAGGAGCATTTACGTTTCTGTAGTTCGACGTTCCTAGTTTTGAGTGTCTAGTAGTAGTAGAAGTAGACTATCCTTCACAGCCACCGATTGAGATGACAATGTGATTTGAAAATGTGGTTAAATACCAGATATCATACTCAAAATAGAGAAGTTTTTTAATAAAAACTATTGCAATGTTGTTGTAAGCATTCTTAAAACAGAAATCTTTTCAGGGTTTGGCTACTACTATGCGTATACTTAATCTAGTTATGTCTTTATGATCTATGCGGCATAAATAAAAAAAAACATGTAATCCTATTCTATTCTAAATACGTTTGCGGGTGAAACTTAGACTACTGGAATAGGCGTCCATTTATCCCGAAAAAATAAAGCTTCGGACGGCACTGTATCCACACTTACATTGTGGAAACAGAGTACAGAGTTATGACGCCCGTTGTGCTGAATACTATTGTAATAAATTAGCATATTTTCAACTTGAACTGGCGATGGTTTATTCGGATTCTGTTTATCTGATAAATATTCAAGGACTATGTGTCAATATTACGAATGTATATAGGACGACGTGCGCACTGGATGGTAGGGACGCGTTCTGTCGATGGCATCATTAGAATATTACTATTACTATTAGCCCATAGTGTCCCATTGTTGGGCAATGGCCTCCCCCCATTTCTGCCAGTCACTAAGCTCACGAGCTTTTATATGCGCATTCTTCCGCGACGCCGCATCGCTCGTGTCAGGGCACCGCTCGGTAGTGGTTTTAGCCCACAGGTCATCCGGCATGCGACAGACATGACCGGCCCAGTCCCACTTCAGAAATTTTAGTTTTGGAGCGCAGAATGGTGTTGCGGACGCGATCTGTTCGTTTAATTTCCAGGATGCTGCGCTCCATTGCCCGTTGGCAAACCTTGAGTTTGTATTTCTGAATATTTGTCAAAAAATCTCGGCCAGGTAGTGTCCCTCCAGACAGGCAGACAGGACAAAGAAATAGCGAGACGTACTGAGAACGCTGGACCTACTGGTCGATGAAGGAACTACTGAAGGGCAACCTTCCAATGAAACTGAAACGCAAACTCATGGACATGTGCATCCTTCCGGTTCTCACCTACGGCATTAGAATATATCAAGCTTTAAATGCTATTGAGCCTCACAAAACAGAGAAATAACAGGGTACCACTCTCGCCCATCATGGGGCAGACAGCGCGGGGTGGCCGTTGCTAACACCTCTCGTTCTCGCTTCGGCCTCTTTCCAAACCAAAACGGTCTCACAGAAAGAGGCCACGGCCTTTCAACCCGTCTCATCTACCAGCAGAGCTTCCACTAAGCTTGATAGAGAGAGGTTCTGCCCAATTCTGTTAACTAGAATTCCGCGCTCCACGCTCCACGCTGAGCACTGCTCTAGCGTGGGCTGAGAGGAATCCCGATCCACCCACAATGGTGGCATTGATGTGTCTGTTCGCGACCCGTCCTACTCCCCTGGATGTGTTTACAAAGAGCTCTGCTAGGTAGGTACTCTTATTTTTTTAATTGAGTGTTTCAAAATGATTTGATTATGATGATCTGAGGCAGTCGCGAGTTTATTGAGAGTAAGTGGGGCAGAGCGCATTCAATTCCGCCACTTAACGCCTTGCTTTGTCCTATCATTTCAACTCACTGTACCAAACACAGTAACATTTTGTTGGCATGTACTTTATGGCGAAACTCAGAATAGTTTAATAGAGTATTATTTAAAGTTTCTTAGTAACATAAGGTACAAACCTGCGGATGTATTTTGCGCTTGTTCTGCTGCACTGGTATTTTTATGAAGCAGATTGTAAAGAGTAACTCGGTCTTCTTCCAATGTTAGATCAAATATGTTTTTATTCACTAGATCGCCCTGAAATATAGGACACTCGGAAATTATCACAACTCCATATCATAATCAAACAAACAAATTTCAGAATTCAAGGAATTAACTTACCACATTATGACCTAATAAAGTAGATATACTATCCGAAGCATAGTGTATACGACCGCTAGGAGAGAATACCATAACAAAGGCTTCTAAAGCTTCCAGCACTAAATAAGTGAACTCTTCGTTGGATAAAAAAGCTGGCTTCCAATCTTCTTGAACATCATGGGCGCGAGACCGATTAGTGACTTCTAAAAAAGATTTGGACAGTTATCTTATCGAAAACAAGCTCACTAACATAAGCTATATAAAGTAGCTGCTAATTCTAAAATTACTCACCATTATGATTTTTCAGAAATGTAATAGTCGACTTCAGCACTGAAGATTTGTCCATTTTCTTACTGTTGTTTGTTATCAAATTACCCAACTCAGTGACTAACGCATTGAATTGATCTCTTCTCTTCTTTTCACTCAAATTTCTGGTCCTCCTGCAGAACAAAACAGGATGTGTAATATTTATTTTGGATTTTATATTTATTTGGCAGTCAAGTACATTCAAAAGCATCCATATAAAACACTGGTACATATACATATATTTTTTTGTGTTTATGAAAGCTTTAAGCAAACTTGAGTAGGAAAACTTGCATCTATCAAAATGAAATATTTACATAACTTGGTTGGTTGTGATTTTATGGAAATAATTTTAGTATTTTTTGTATCTTTTAACATGTTGAATTATGCAAGTGAAATGTACAGCTCATGTCTTGTCATCACCTTATTGATTCAAATAATGTAAGTAAATCAAAAGATTACCTTTTGGTGTCATCTTTTTCATCACAATCCTCGTCCATAATGCTGGCTGGTGCTTTGTCTACACAAGAATCCAGGCTAGACTTCATCCACTTCAAGTTTTGTTATTACCTGCCTAGGCTTGCATTAGTTGCTCAGAGATGGATTTCTGTCTGAATCGATGAGAGGATAAAGTCAATTAAACTCCATTTGACTCATAAAGTGAAGTCTCTAGAGATAACCAGGTTAAACTATAGCATACTGAAAATCTACATCCATGAATGTTAAAATTAGAAACTGATGAGAAGCTAGCACAAAATACACCTACTGCGTCAGATTTGTCAACAAATTAACGTTGATTATTTTGTAAATAGACTTAGAATTTTCCACAATGTACTTATGTGATTATCGTTTTACAAGCACTTACCTAGCAACCTGGAACTCTCAAAATATGTTACTCCTTCTAAGTAAATCGAAGTAGTTTAAGTTGAGCTGACCCATATTCAATCATTATTAGGTAAAAAAACTCATTTACATTGTGAACCGAGATTTTGCACACATCGAGATAGTTTTCTTTTTATAACAATGTACTCTGTGGAGATAGTATCGATCGACTAATTGACAAGCAAGCAAGCAAGATACCTTAGATACCACAGAACATAATATGATACAAAATAAAAACCAAAGACTTTGTACTGTACAAAGTCTAAATGTATATAACTCAAAGGTGACTGACTGACTGACTGACTGACTGACTGACATAGTGATCTATCAACGCACAGCCCAAACCACTGGACGGATCGGGCTGAAATTTGGCATGCAGGTAGATGTTATGACGTAGGCATCCGCTAAGAAAGGATTTTGGTCAATTCTACTAACTACTAAAATAGGGGGGATGAAAGTTTGTATGAAACATGGAATTCCTTGGAGCGAGCAAAGCCGCGGGTTCAGCTAGTCTTTGATAAAAACCTTCTTTAGTTAGAGCCATTTTACTTAATGTTTGGAAACTTCCTCAATTTGTTTGAAAAAAAAATATTTAAATATTTTCTTAAAATTTACCTATCCAATCTTTTTTGGTCTTTAATTGTTTAGTAGGTACATTGAGGTTTAGGTAGTGGGTTCCCTACGATAATTTTTGCTGTTGTTCCTTTACGGCATTGTAACTGCCGTTCCTCTCGAACTCCTGTCAAACAATGTTTGGGTGAGTGGGACGGCACTATCGAAGATCAAATTTCGTGCATCGGAGTAACTTTTCATACATACCAACTCGCAAATTTATTATTATCGCAGAATTTTCAGAAAGCCGTAGAATCTGCTACGGCCACAAGTATGTATGTACGGCTGCGGATTGTGGCTGTGAATTGCGTGATTCTTTGGCCTAAAAGCCGAACACGGCAATTGCCGTAGTTTTGGCAACACTGGTATAGAGATGCGCCGATCCGATCTGATCTTTTGGAAAATCGGATCGAAAGCATACGATGATTTTTTTGATGATTTTTGGATCAGATTGAGACCATATACGATTTTTTGGCTGATCGATACAAAACTTTGAAGATCGGATCGCACACATAGTTTGGTGGTCTGGAAAAGCAATGTCGTGTCTTGTAATTTGTTAATGGCATTCACGTCACACGGCCGTCAGTCATGCATGATGTCTTATCAATCCAAGGAATTTGAATAATTCCTTGTAATTGCATTTTCATTTTAATGGTTTTTCTAATGTTATTTTGTGTCGTGTAAATTCAGAGGTATTTTAACCTACATATTTATGGTCTCAAGTGTAAGTATTTGGCATGAAAGTGTTTATGTGATATCGTGATTTGAACGAAAATGTTTCAAAGAAAGATACAAGAAAAATACTGACACCATTTTTTCAAAACATATGACTTTTTTTACTATTTAGGTAAAGCGTTTGACCGCTATCTCACCTGATGGTAAGTGAAGATGTGGTCTACGGTATAGCACGCTTACTACCTATTCACTCGTCTCTTGAAAACATCCAAATTATAGGCATCTGGAAAAACAGACGCTGGCAAGGAGTTCCACTCTTTGGCTGTCCGCATTATAAAAGTAGAAGCAAAGCGCTTTGTGCGGGCAGTAGGTATGTCAACCAAGAGCGGATGTCTCGTTCCCGTACGTCTGGTGGTCTGAGATGGTAGAATGGGGACGAGGGAATGGACTGACTCGTCTAAAAAATTTACCTGTACGATAAAAATAAAATAAAAAAACGACGGAAAAAATCACTTGACATGACATTGGCAAGATTTAAGGACAGAAACGATAAACAAAGAAGAAGAAGAATTATCTAAGGAATTTGGAACAAAAGCCTCCAAACAAGTGTTATTTTCCCATCACTACCTATTCACCGAGATAAAATGAACATTCAAAACTTGTTTTGTTGCACACGAAATAAATCAATGCAAAACTTTACTGCAATACACAGTTTTGTTTGACACCTCAGAAAGAAACAACATATTAATCAAATTTCTGATTCGTTTTCTGTCATCTATCGAAGCAACATAGCATTTTCATTTTAATTGTTTTTCTAGTGTTATTTTGAGTTGTGTTGTGTAATTTTGGTGGTATTTTAACCAACATTACTTGTGGTCTTAGCACAAAGTGTAAGCAATTGAAATGAAAGTGTATTATGTGATATCGTGATTTGACCGAAAATGTTTCAAATGTTTTGAAGAAACCGTCACCATTTTCTTCAAAACAATTGACTGACTCGACTTTCGATTCGACTGACGTGATTATAAACTTAAGGCTCCGGTGACAGCGGCTCGCAATTTCGAAGTGCGATTGGCTATTATTTCATTTTATTTCATTTCGGGGAGGTTGTTTGAAAAAATAACTCTAAAGAAACACGCATAAATACTGTTCGAACACAAATAATACAATAATATAAGGGAAACATGCCCGAATCAGAAATCATTTTGGTATTAGTATGTTTGGTCTTACGTTTACCTAATACCAAAATGATTTCTGACTCAAGCACATTTCCCTTATATTATTGTATTATTTGTGTTCGAACAGTATTTATGCGTGTTTCTTTAGAGTTATTATTTCAAATAACCTCCCCGAAATGAAATAAAATGAAATAATAGCCAATCGCACCTAGAAATTGCGAGCCGCTGTCACCGGACCCTTAACAAAGAGCCTACAATCTCTATCACTTGACACTGGCAAGATTGTCTATAGACAGGAGCCATAAAAAAAAACAAATTCAAAACAACAACAAATGGCGCATGGCGTTCAGACAAACTAAAAAAAATAAAAAATTAACGTTAGACCAAGCGATATGGTTTTAACAATAGACTGTCCGAGTGAAAAAAAAATAACCAAAACTTGTAAGAAAATTGCCGTACTTAACTAATTTTATACACATATTATGTGTACGTGTACGATTTTATTAGACGATTCTCCTTGATATACGATTTTAACATACTCGCGTACGATCCCTCATCAAAAACATCTGGCAACCCTGACGGCTTGACAAACATTTTTACTCCTCCATCTGACATTGGCAGGAAGGATTGTTGGTCAAAATGACAGTCTGGAAAATATGTAAATAAAAAAAACAGTGCTGTCGGTCGGGACGCGGTGGGCGGACGGCTCTAGAAGTAAAAAAGTGAGAATCAGCGTTCTCCCTGAATGAATATCCGTCGATTTGTTAGTTGTAGCGCGAAGATCAATTTTTGCACGCGATGTGGCAACCACAGCCTCCTGACGAGCACCAGAGCACGGCCACGGCTCTAGATGTTCTAGGGGTAAGTCTGAGATTTGAAAGTGATTTGAAAATGAGTTGCAGTAAATTGTAAAAAAAAAGAACCGGTGCCAGGCGGTAGTACATACATCGAAACTTGTTACTGGTTCCTGAATTTGGGCGGTATTTATTAGAATTAGTCATGTGTTACGTAATTTGTCAATTGTGTACTTTTATGCGCGATATCCTTGCCATGCGGTCATTACGTAAGTAATTATGTAAGGTAGTTTTACTTTACAGGGCTTTGCTAAGTAGTCGGGTGGCCATGAAAATTTATAGTATTTCAGTAGGTAGGTACACGTACTATAAATACTTTACGTAAACAAACGCGACGCCTACTTCAGTTGTTTAGACGACCTCTGTGGCGCAGCGGGCGAGAGCCTGCCTGCGACGCAAGAGGTTGCGGGTTCGATTCCCGCCTTGGAACAAATTTGTGTACGATCTGCAGAAATTTGTTCCGATGGTCTGGGTGTTTTCTATGCATAATAAAAAATATCTATCTATGTAAGTATATAATGTATTAAATATATCAGTTATCTAGTACCCATAACACAAGCTTTGAATAGCTTACTTTGGGGCTAGATAGTGCTGTGTGGATTGTCCAGCATTATTTATTTATTTATTATTTTATTTTACTTACTTTAAATAAATAAATAATAATAAATAAATAATGCTGGACAATCCACACAGCACTATCTAGCCCCAAAGTAAGCTACTTAAAGCTTGTGTTATGGGTACTAGATAACTGATATATTTAATACATTATATACTTACATAGATAGATATTTTTTATTATACATAGAAAACACCCAGATCATCGGAACAAATTTCTGCAGATCATACACAAATTTGTTCCAAGGCGGGAATCGAACCCGCAACCTCTTGCGTCGCAGGCAGACTCTCGCCCGCTGCGCCACAGAGGTCGTCAAAAACTTTACTTTGGTCATACCTAGTAATATCAACTTTATGAACCATACAAAATATTTATAAAACCTACCCTCAAAATTAGAATCCCTGTTATTTTATAGCAGCTCTACTTAAGAGTCCGGTGACAGCGGCTCGTAATTTCAAGGTGCGATTGGCTATTATTTCATTTTATTTCATTTCGGGGAGGTTGTTTGAAAGAATAACTCTAAAGAAACACGCATAAATACTGTTCGAACACAAATAATACAATAATATAAGGGAAATGTGCTTGAGTCAGAAATCATTTTGGTATTAGGTAAACGTAAGACCAAACATACTAATACCAAAATGATTTCTGATTCGGGCATGTTTCCCTTATATTATTGTATTATTTGTGTTCGAACAGTATTTATGCGTGTTTCTTTAGAGTTATTTTTTCAAACAACCTCCCCGAAATGAAATAAAATGAAATAATAGCCAATCGCACCTCGAAATTGCGAGCCGCTGTCACCGGAGCCTTAAAGAGTATTCTTATCACTGTCACTTTCATGCTAACTAAAAGAGACAGCAACAGACTTATCAGCCTGCTAAGCTATTGGCGCGCACAAAGACCTTCAGGGCCCAAGGGTATTAATTGCTTCTATGTAAATCAAGATTGTTTCCTGGGCGGCCGTCCCTCCGCCATTCGCATGTGCATGCAGAATTATCCACTGATTCCCGGACACCCTGTATGTAACAACAATACAGTAACATACAAACAATCTTTTAATTTTTTTATCTAGGTAAGTATGTAAATAAATAATCCCTAGCACCGACTTGTTTGCAATATGTTCATTAATATTGATGTTTGTAAACCAACATTAACATTTTCTCTTACCTACCTAGGTACTTTTGTCTAAGTAATAAATTTACAGGTGACCATAAAGATGATTTTATATTTTTTAAGTTTATTCAAATAACTGATAATTTTGAGCATCTGTGGTGTAAAAAAAAAGTAAAAAAAATAAAATAATAAGTATAGTATAAAGTAGGAAGTATAGCGCCAACTATTAATTTAACAGCCCTATTTCTGGATCCCATAATGGTAACTGTATCATAACTAGGCTTTCACCTATTTCCTCCTTCAATATTGGACCAATTTAGTAGTTTTAGTAGTTTAGGTACTGTAATACCTATACAGTACCTAATGTGCCCCTATGTTTTAATTTTTTCATGAATGGGTCTGCAATTTGTACACTAGGTCTTTGTTGACATATTTTTTGGTTATAGTGCTTCTATTTGTTATCACCAAAAAGGAAAACATAGGGTAATAGAAGTTGATATTATTTGAATGTAAAAAAATCATTGTTGTATGGTCATACCCGAAAGAAATCAGTCGAGAGCGTAGTATGGCGAAAATACCAAACGCATTTTCTCACTTATTTTGTGTGTTTTACAAACAAGTACCTGCCTACTAAGGTACATGGTACATACTTCATAACTACTCTCGTTTCTTCCTAAACCCTATAAATCGGCCAAGTGCGAGTCGAACTCGCGCACGTAGGGTTCCGTACCATATGCCGTACCGTAAAAGTTTCACTTTTGCTGTATGGACCAGTTGAATATTAATTGTATTTTTCATTACATATTTGTTGTTATAGCGGCAACAGAATAAATCATCTTTGACATCTGTCTATCACGGTATCACGGTTCATGAGATACAGCCTGGAGCATTATTCTCTATGACGATAGGAGATTCCTTGCCCCAAACCGTGAAACATCAAAACTTGATGTTGGGCTAAAATCTTTAGGACATAGGAGATGCTTTGTCCTGACCGTATGACACCGGCTGCCTTGTCTTAGCTGTGATCGCGGTGCAAACGGTCATAATGAATAAGGCTCCTGGTGACAGACAGACAGCGGAGTCTTAGTAATAGGGTCCCGTTTTACCCTTTGGGTACGGAACCCTAAAAACTAACAATGAAACTGTTTGCATAACAATAATTTAAAATTAAGTATTACAAGTTTACTTTGATTATATTTTAATGTAAGTAACAATAATTTTGAATAATGAGTTTTCTATATGATTAGTAATGTACGGTAACTTAAGGTGCATAATAATGCAGTTTTACATTCTAAAAGCTACTAATAATTACCTACCATGGTATTATGAATAGGAGTACGCATCCATTGTGTGTGTTCACATTATAGCACAGCAGAGTGCAATAGTTCGATAACGCGGCTAAGTACCCGGTTCGTTTTGCGGGGGCCCGCACCAGCAACACTCAGTCAGTGTGCCAGTAGGTCACGTTATGTAATCCGCTTGCGCCGCTTACTTGTCTTTACGCAAGAGCCGTTGCAAGCGATACCACAACCAGGCTGATTCATTTACTATCCTGGAAAAGGGTTTCTGTATTCCGTTTCAAAATCCTAAGGATGTATCAAAACATCCGATTCAACTATGACATAGAAGTATTTACTAATAGTTGCGCCCCGCGGTTTCACCCGCGCTGATTTAAATCCCGGTATTCCGACGGGATACAAAGTAGCCTATGTGCTATTCTAGACTATAATCTATCTCTCTGCCAAGTTTCACCCAGATCCGTTCAGCCGTTCCGGCGTAAAAGAGTAACAAATATCCATCCATCCATCCATACTTACAAACTTTCGCGTTTATATGTATAACAGTAGTAAGTAGGATGCTTTTATTATACCCTTTATTATTATTAATTTTATAGTGCACCCTAACCAACCATCTTATTCAAAGCTCCTCTCCGTCCAAAGGTTGCCTGGAAGAGATCGCTTTTTAGCGATAAGACTATAATTTTAGTTATAATTTGTCCTATTTTGTTAGTTTTTTAAGGTGTGCAATAATGAATCATGATTGTGATAAAGGTTTTGTATGAGGTGAGGATTGTAATTTATGATGATGAGTGTGCATTACCTGTAACTTATTCAAATCATCTGACTTTGACTAATTTCGGCGCTTATTATTTTCAATGTAATGTTATTGACCCTGACTTAAGACACGAGCTGCGCAAATATCGGCACAGACAAATTGTACCTACTTGTGGTAGTCTATGTAGTCAATAGTCACCCACTCAAAATAGGTACCCAACCTACCTATAAAACGTTGCCAACCGAGACTCATAATTGACGCTACATAATTCAATGTTATATTTATGTAACTTAAGTTTCTTTGGATTGCTCGAATGGTCTTTATTTAGCAGAACAAGCTCTGTAAATGTTCCACAAATCGAAATTATGCCGCATATCACTAGGTACATAGTATAAAACAAAGTCGCTTTCTGTCCCTATATCCCCATGTCCATATGTCCCTATGTATGCTTAAATCTTTAAAACTACGCAACGGATTTTGATGCGTTGTGTTTTTAATCGATAGAGTGATTCAAGAGGAAGGTTTAAATATGTCTAATACATGCATGATATGTGCGCCCGTGCGAAGCAAGGGCGCGCGGGCGGTTCGCTAATATTCTATATTTCAGTGTCCTAATAAACAGAACATGGTTCGTTACATAAGAAGCCCGCTCTGCCTGCATTCGCACTACTGACACAATATACATAAA
The DNA here is from genome assembly GCA_963576535.1 of Plemyria rubiginata. Taxonomy (NCBI): domain Eukaryota; kingdom Metazoa; phylum Arthropoda; class Insecta; order Lepidoptera; family Geometridae; genus Plemyria; species Plemyria rubiginata. Next base: position 3,984,651 of record OY754905.1, read on the forward strand.
CTGCTGCGTAAAATATACGTATTTTTGGTTTAAAGAAAGAAAGAAAATTGATTTATACTACACCTGCTTGGAAAGTACCTTGATACTTTATCAAATTTACGGTAGAAAGTACGTCATTGCATATCGAACAAATATGCGTGGAGAAAACGCATCTGAGCGGGAGATAAAAGTGTATGAAAATCCATTTCTTACGTGGTTTTTCTTTTTTAATTTTGGGTAAGACTATGCGCCGCGCCGGTTACCTAAATATCAAAAGCCAAAAAGTTTTTACAGTGAGTTTTTATCTCCAAGTTCGCAAAATGACACTGGCCACTAGCTGTGTGTTGGATGGTGTCGGGCTGGCAGTGCGACCCTGCGGCGGCAGGATAAACAATTTGAAAAAAGAACATGTGAAAATTGCAGACGCCATTGGCGCCATTTTCAATTTGTGTGTTGTTTGAGGATTCAGTTTTAGGTTTTTATTTTCCTCGTAGGTGTAGTATAAAGCACTATGTATCACTCGAGAGAAAGTGCGATTCCCGATCTCGGGTGTTTTAAAAAAGAGGAGGAGAAAGTGACCGATTACCGTCGAGGGTGTTCAAACGACACCCTCGACGGTAATCGGTCACTTTCTCCTCTCGGTGAACAATGTACTATTATTTGTCACACACACATACACGATATGACAACCAAAAAATTTATAAGAATACCTAGTCGGTTTAGACACGCGGTATAGTGTTGTCTGCTGGCGTACTGTACAGAAAAGGGTTCGCGAAGCTTCAGTGTACATTGTCCCTCGTCCTCGAAGCTGTAATCTGGCGCCGGGGTAACAAAACATTCGTCGTACCTAAATATAAAAATAATGTAATAATATCTTTATAACAATCATATAAAATTGTAAAGCGGTGCTTGATGCTATTGTTGTCAATCAGTCTGGGATGTTGGTAAATCGTTCACATAACGGAGTGTTGCAGTGCAGTCTGGCTTCGCAGCGGAACGTAGTCGCGCTGGTTGCAGATACCGCCCGTCCATCGAGGTCGCATGTCGCGTCGCCACGCCCGCGCCGGCTGCTTCGTTCCGTTGCCACTGCAGACCGGTCCGCTCGCTCGCTCACTGGGCCAAGTTCAACGATACAACGCCCGCGTATACGGAGCGGCTACTGGGGCACTCGCGACTGCCTGGTTAAATAAAAATAAAAAACGAGTTTAAAGGACCTTGTGTGTATTATATTTTTTTTTGGGAAGACCCATACGTATATTTGCGAACATGGAGGTGAGTGATAATATTTTCAATCGCTGCGCTCGCCGGAGGCTGATAGTGTTTTGTCGGTTCGATGAACGATACGTTTTAACAACAGCATTACTTCGAGCGTGTGCAGAGTCACGTTCTAGAGATAAGACCATTATTTGATGTACAACTAGTTATTTCCTGCGATTTCGTCCGTTGAGAGTTTGCGGGGTGATATGGTTATTAATTATATCAAAACCTTCACCTTTTAGTATCCGATACGTTGCAAAATATCAGTTTTGTTAATCATATTCTTAAAATGGTCTACCTACATATGTGTCATCTTTAGCTTAGGTACTACCTATATATTATTGGGTACTAGCGGTTTTAAATTGTAGGTAGATCCACATTATGTTTGTGTGACAAATCTTCTTTCTTTCTGTCTTTTACCTGACAAACATCATCAGATGGGCCATAGGCTTGTTCCATCAGCTAGTTGTATAAAAATTGATCCTTGAAAGTAACGATTTTTAAAACTACCTACATGTTAGGTAGGTAGGTATGGTGTTTTTTTTTTATTCAAATCGGCCCAACCATAATCGTAAGCGCAGCTAAATTATACCACAAATAAAAAAAATGGCTGCACGCAGACATTAAGTAATTAACATTTATACGATTATAATTAGATTACCTACATTTTACCTTATACCTAATATAGATAGATAAGTTCTATAGTAAGTAGGTACCTACCTGACTAAAACTCGTTAAAAAATGGACTTTCGTTATTCAGATGCCCCCGCCGAGTTCGTTGGCTGTGTACGTGGCGAGCAAGGTCATCAGACACGCACGAAATATCAGAAACATTCACGAAGATAAACTGTGCTGTTTGGATTGCAAGTTGTTTCCACAGCGACCTGTGACGGGACGTTGCGGCCACACTCGCTGCACCATGTACGTATTAATATTGCACCCAAGAACCCTTGATCTTCAGAATACATGAATTGATTATTATGTAGGTACTCGGCTAGTAGATGCAGCACAAAGATCTTGTTCCTGGACAATCCGGTTACAACCGGGTTTTCCGTTGTCGTCAAAGCGATTACGATTCTTTTGTTGTTCGCGTAGGTATCTGTAGGTATTATTAGATGTCCTTCCAGTATTCCGTCGTTATTTTCTAAACAAACTTCTACCACTTCCTTCTAACTACATGTAGTAAAGTACACATTCCCATCAGTATGGTATCCACCTTTTTTCGAAACAAACTACATCAATTGCCTGGCAGCTCATGTAGCAACCAGCAGAGCATTCGCAAGCTCTGGGCTAGCTTTCGAAACCCTCATACAAACACGTTACATAGTACTCTGTGATGCAATTATGTATAAAATACATCGCTGGGCCGCAGTAGCCTAACCAGAGAGAATAGTGCTTTAAGAGTCCGGTGACAGCGGCTCGCAATTTCGAGGTGCGATTGGCTATTATTTCATTTTATTTCATTTTGGGGAGGTTGTTTGAAATAATAACTCTAAAGAAACACGCATAAATACTGTTCGAACACAAATAATACAATAATATAAGGGAAATGTGCTTGAGTCAGAAATCATTTTGGTATTAGGTAAACGTAAGACCAAACATACTAATACCAAAATGATTTCTGATTCGGGCATGTTTCCCTTATATTATTGTATTATTTGTGTTCGAACAGTATTTATGCGTGTTTCTCTAGAGTTATTTTTTCAAACAACCTCCCCGAAATGAAATAAAATGAAATAATAGCCAATCGCACTTCGAAATTGCGAGCCACTGTCACCGGAGCCTTAATATATAGAGAAATATCATATTAAATTATAACGCTTTTTACTAAGTTTAAAAAAAATGTACTCTTTTGTATTTTGTCATAATGTTACAGTACAGGTACAGTAAATTAACCGAATAGTATTGCATAATGGTGGAACAATACATAGAATCACCGGTTATTTAACTCACTCATGCTAAGGTCTAACTTGCAACGTGTCATTGGCGAAGTTGGTTTACCCCCCATGCCAAAAAAATTGAATTGAATTGAGAATAGTGCTTTAGATTGCTAATACGTATAACGATAGAAAACGGCGTGCGCGTTTACAGTTTAACCTATTATCAGTACACAATGGGTCAAGCGCTCAAAACGTCAGAGACATACATGTTGCTTATTGGTATCACACTGTGGTCCCGTTTTTAGCGTTTGTAATTCAATAGTGGTGCAATAGAATTGCGTGTGAACTGTATACTGTACATGGTGGTTGCGCTATCGATATTGTTAATAGAGCATGTGCCAGTCAGAACATTATAAAACATTGATGGAGACGTGGTTGACATGATTTTCATTCAACTTTTTTTAGGTGCATCAAGAAAAACGGCGCGTGCCCTTGCGGTGCTCTGCAGCCCGATAGACTTCACAGCAATATCCTAGTTCGGGATATCATCGAAAAAATCATGTCTAAACACACGCTTACCAGGTGAAAATTATTGTATTACTGCTTATTCACATGGTCATTATTAGCAGTTTAGGTTTTAAATAGCTTAATTTTTGCCCATTAACGACTAAATTGCAGTTTTCTTGATTTATGGGTAGGTCAAACAACGAAATGTTGCCATAATAACCATATTATTTTGGTTGCCATTTGCTACTCTGTTCCGTGGAAGGAATGGTGATGGATTATACTTCGTACTGTTTTTATAATTCGTTACGTTGACAAAATTCGATTTCGTGTTACTATAATAATAATAATAGGATGCTACTTTGCTCAAAGTATACCTTGAGAAAGCTTATTTCGCTTTTTCTATGTTTTAAGTAAGACCAGTTTATGACATTTGAAGAAAACATTTTAATAATTTATTAAACAAAAAACTGTTACAACTTATGAAGCCTTATCAAATTTGTTTCCCGAGGGGTTAAATTTTGCGTAGATTTGACAGTAAATGCTCTACTGTCAAATCTACACAAAATTTAACCCCTATTTTTTGTGTAAAATGATTTGATGACTCGGAAGAGCAGCGTTGAGTAGTGCATCAAACTCTATTACAGCTAAAGCTGAGTGATGACCGATTTAGTTGTCCTAAGTGGTCCTAACCAATGTTGATTTTCGTATTAATTATGTTTTAAAAGTTTTTTCTGATGTGGCGTAAAATTTGGATAATTCCGTGAGGTTTAAATATCTATATTTTTCAGAATGGGACATGTGACATCAGCCAATGCTTTGATTTCCACTGTCTTGGCGTCTTCCAATGATTCCGAGCGATCACTCATGCCGTCCACTTCGTTCGGTAAGAAATTTTTTTATCCAGCTACACAATGCCGATTTCGCAACCATTATTTGCTTTGCTTTGTTCAGCCAAACCATCTACATCAAAATCATATTTCGTTTTTTAAGACATGGTTGTTCCTCCAAATAAGCCTTCAATTGTGCGTTTTGTTTTCGTTGTTGTGTTTTCTTTGACACGCCCATCTTGTTACAAACGCATCTGAATTTTCCAGTACAGTGGGTTTGTATGTGTTATTATATTCTGCTAATAAGCTGTTTTGATTTCACCAAGCACCTATAATTTTGTGTGGGCATGATAGTGGAGACGCAAACATCGATTTACTAATCATATGTGCTATGTTTGTAAATGTACTATTTCGCATGTGTTTTAGTGACTTAAGTAGTGCTTTTATGTTTTGTGAGCAATAAGCGAATGCTATTCTTAATCGAATCTAAATCACTCTGATACAGATTAACTACGAGTTTAAGTAACCTCATGCTGAAATTCAGCATGGTCAATCTGGTGCGCTAAAATAAAACAAAATAAATAAAATAAATATTGGTGGACTTTCCACACAGCACTATCTAGCCCCAAACTAAGCTTATGCTTGTAATACGGGAACCAGATAGCTGATATACTACTTATAATACTTTTTTTTTTGTAAATACATACTTATAATATTATATAACACCCAGACAGAGAACAAACATTTATGTTCATCACACAAATGTTTGTTCACGGTGGGAATCGAACCCACGACCTACGGCGCAGAAGGCAGAGCTACTACCAACTGAGCTACGTACGTACCTATTGAATAACAATTTGTTTTGTGAAGTGATCACTTACATTTATAGTAGTCTATGTGTTATTACAGACTATAATATATCTCTGCGCCAAATTTCACCAAGATCCGTTCAGCCGTTCTGGAGTTACAGAGTCACAAACATCCATCCATCCATACTTACAAATTTTCGCATTTATAATATTAGTATAGGATTTTCATAATCCTTCTTCATTTTTACTGAAAACGTGCAACAAGCTAGTTTTTATTTGAATAGATCAGTGTTCAGAAAATAGGCAATTCAAATTTCCCTATTCTGGCCGCATAGTAACTCGAAACCAGACAAAAATCTGAATTATATAAATGTGATGTAGAATACGTGTGACGAAACAAGGGCGTTACATGATCCACCGCGCTGCGACGTAATGGACCAGCATTATTCACCCTAAATAATAGGTTTACCCGTACAGGCGCAAGGTAGCTTCGATAGGAGCATAACGTAACCTGCGACCCGACCGCGGTCGGTCTCATTGCTTCGCCGATGTGTTACGCAACCGTAATGTAGCAAACAAACGACCGATTTACATAATAGCCTTGTCGGTTCGCGATTATCGTCGCAAGCCGACCAAGCGAATTCACGCGATCCCGCTGGCCCACATAATTAGCCTTACCTATACACCTCATTTTTTTATTTATAGACCCGAATATAACGAAAACTTTCATTCTACATTCGCCTTAAAAACGAACCTATCATACCTATGAGAGCTTGTAATCGCCCCGCGGTTTCACCCGGTTACTTTTTAATCGCGGTATTCCCACGGGATAAAAAGTAGCCCATGTCCTATTCCATACTATAATCTATGTCTGTGCCAAATTTTATACCGATTTGTTCAGCCGTTTTACATGAAAGAGTAACAAACATCCATCCATCCATACATACAATCTTTCAGCTTCCGTTTTGCGTCATATTTGACTTATATAATCAATCAAAAATAAGTCTGATGATAATAATTATTAAATCTAGGTAATCTAATACCTAGTAATTATTACCAGGTATTAGATTTACCTAAAACTCATATTATTATGTGCGATATGTTAATTTTTTTTATACAACGAAGTAGACATACAAGCTTACGGCCCGCCTGATGGAAAGCGGTTACCGTAGCCTATGAACGCCTGCAATACCAGAAAAATAATAAGCGCGTTGCCGACCCTTTAAAAACGCCCTTTTTGAAGATTTCATTTTGTTCACTGCGATCAGGGGCACTAAACCACATAGTATATTTTTTCCAATACATAATAAAATAACTACAGGTCTCTAAGGATTTTTGTCATATTCTCATAATCAGTCTACCGCCAACGGTACATTCAAGTGAACGAAACCCTGCAAAAATACGCAGGCAGGACTGATTCTATAACGTGTTTTATTCCCGTACGTAATAAATTAAAAATTATGTAACACAGCCTTGACCTTGACTCAAGGTTGCGTAACTACACGTTATCTTGCGCATTGAAAATGCTATAAAATTTCACTGACTGTCTACTAGTTAGCAGCCATACAAACATACCTAGGTATAAACTTCATGTCATGGCGGTAATACTGGTCATTGAATATTCTTATTACCTGACAGCAAGATATTATCATTCTAACAGTAGGCCTGCCACCTGCCACGTATGGAATACCAACTACACAAAATGTACCTCTGACTCCCCTTATTAAACTCCCTCAAAGAATCTTGGGTTGGTAGAATTGACTGGACGTGCCTAGGAATCAAAATAGTAAAATATTTTTTTTATCTCAAACAAAATGAACATACCTACTGCAAAACCAATCCAGAAAACGAACGTCAACTAGCCAAATACTTGAATAGTTCTACCAAAGGAACAAGGTACCTACTTAGATTAGCGCTTGCGGCTGTTAAATTGTTTTATCATGCAATTAATGGAGAAACCTTACAACTTACGAAGCCACTGAAATTATAAAAACTTCACAGTGTCACTTCTCTTGCATAGTTATAACACGGTTCGCTAAATGTTGCATTACGTAAGGAAACACGAGTTGCGCTTTATTCTTATATAATTTTAGTTGACACAATATGTATTATAAACGTAACATAAAGTATTAGGAATCGTTGGTCGAACATTAGCTTATATAAACACCCCGCACGTGTCAGTTTTTAAATCAATCTATTGGACTGACCCTCACAACATATAAACAAATATAGTTTTACTATCAATAACATTTTAGTCAATATCGATACCAGGCAAATCAAATATTTATGTACAAATAAGGATCACCGTTTTTCGCAAGAAGGTTGTATTTTTTATCTCTTTTTTAATTCATATAGCTGAAAATTGTCGCTAGTGGCTTGCATAATAGGTATTCAACTCTAATGTCAAGTGATTATAACTATAGTTAGGTACCTATTTATTTTTATCGAGCATTGCCTGCGTTGACCCTGCGAAGTTCTTCGAAGCGGCGCCGCGCCGGCGACTGTGATAAAATAACGTTGACCTCGCTATTCTACCACGCTATATAACAATAACCGCTTAAACATGCAAGATTGTGTATTGACTGTCTTCGCGGCTAGGTTTAGCTATACCTTAGGAATTTATTTTAATACGCTCTTTCAGATGACCTATTCTTCTGTGGTCGGCACTTCATAACTGAAGATCGTGGTCACTCAAAGATGTCTTTGACTCTCGAAAATTATTTATTCTCCTCCAAAAGTCCTCCAAAAGTAAATTTTTATACCCAAAATGAGACATTATAATAATGCATTTGTCATACCTACACGACGGCTCGCGCTACGACATATTGCACCATAAAATATTCACATATTAAAACACACATATTAAAATTTCTTCCATACTCTTGATATGGTAATAATAATTGCATAAATTATGGCTCAATCCATATTTATATTTTTATATACATATATAAATGTTTCTTGCGATACGTGCTTATCGTTCTTCGGAAATGTATGCATGATAAAGTTGCATTATGTTGTACACTAGCGACCCGCCCCGGCTGTGTACGGGTGCAATGCTTAAGTATTTATACATATAAACCTTCCTCTTAATAACTCTATCTGTTAGAAAACCCGCATCAATATCCGTTGCTTAGTTTTAAAGATCTAAGCATACATAATGTAAAGGGACAGGCGGACAGATAGACAGCGGAAAGCGACTTTGTTTTAGGTACCTTACTATGAACAGCATGGAAGCGGTGTTAGCAACGTTTGTTTTAATACTTAAGATTTATTAGTTTTAAACCTAAACGTCAGCTACACGCTGTTTTTTTCTAGCTTAAAACAAGAGAAACAAATCAGAAAGTCTTATGAATTTGATCCCCAGAACTTGGAGATATCTCCTCAGATCGCTTAATACCAAGAATTAAATCACGATTATTTATTATTTGAGGATGTCTAAAAGTACAACCAAATATTACATTTGGCACATACCCACAGTTTGTAGTAGTTTGTTTTCCATACATGACTGGCAAGCCCATCGCCGCTGCATGTTTTCCTTCACTGATTGAGAGCGAGGACATGTAAACATTTTGAATAGAAACATCTATTGGAGCAGTGTCGGATTCAAACACGCGACCTTATTATCATCAGACTGTGTCATTCCCACTAAACAACGGTTCTTACAGCAACATGTTATTAGAAAAAACTGAAACAGCTTCACGAATTTGACCCAGGCACGGTATGGTATACCCTTCAGATCTCTCAGTACCAAGTACTAACTCAAGATTCTTTGAGGATGTCTAAGGGGGTAATCAGAGGTACGTCCAAACATTACATTTGGCACATACCCACATTTTGCAGTATATAGTTAGTATTCCATACGTGACAGGTTGCAAGCCTATCGCCGCTGATAGAATACTAACTAGTTTCCTCACGATGTTTTCCTTCACTGTTTAAGAGCACTGGCATTGCGCACATAAATTTTGCGATAGTAAAATACATTGGTGCACGACCGGATTCGAACCTGCGACCTTACGATCGGATGGCGGGGTGTTAGTAGAACCGTCCACCGCGTCCGCATCTCTGCGTCCGGAGCAGACGGATTTGTTGCTTTGTATTGATTTGTATGGTACAGCGTGCACTGGATCGGCATTTCAGCGCCAGAGACCGGTATTTCTGCTGATGACGTCATCCGCAGTGAACGCGCCATTCGGAATTGCTTTGAAAATACCGATACTGCCGATGCAAAATCCGGATGCAGTTGACGCACCCCATCGGCATTTTGTAAATACCGACGCTCCGTCCGCTCCGTACGCAGCGATGCGGACGCGGTCGACGCGCCTCTGTACATTGTTAGATATAAAATGTTACGCAAATGCAACTGTTCGCCGCTTCGCTGATGCATGACGTCTATGTGAAATTGATCATAATCGGCCTGACAAATGTATAATCGCTTTTCGTTTGTTTATTCACGAGCAATCATCGTATCGTTACTTTGTGCGAGCTATTAGCGAATGAGCGCTTTTATAAGTGACGGTAGCGCGGCACGTCACGACACGATTTCACCGTCTCTGACACAACAACAAAGCATATTGCTGTTGATTTTTTAATTAATAAGAAAATACGTTATTCCGGGCACGTCCTCGGTATAACTGTCCGTGGCCTTATTGTCCGATTTCTGAGATACTACTTCATGTGGAGAGTATAGTTGAGCTCACTGTGAAAGAGCTCGTCAATGAAAGTACTAGCACCATGCCTATTTCTGCCGCCAAGCAGCGTCGCTGTTTCGCTTTGAATAGTGTGGTGCAGGTGAAATAACATGCACATAAGGTTTAACATCTGTATGCCTCAAGTTGATGGACGCAGGGCAGTGTGTCGTAGGGCACGTTCCTATAGAGCGTGACTCGAGGCAATGCTTTGTGCGATGGCTAACATTTATTATCAAACTAGCGACCCGCCCGCGCTTCGCACGGGTGCACATAAACCTTCCTCTTGAATCACTCTATCTATTAAAAAAACCACATCAAAATCCGTTGCGTAGTTCTAGATTTAAGCATATACAGGGTGATTGGAAGGTGGGTGCAAAGCTGAAAGGGGAAGGTAGTCTAGACCATTTAGAACCATTTAGGCCATAGTTATGTTCTACGAAGTCTTGACCATTTTTTTTTTACCGATTTTTTTATCATTTTCTTGATAAAACCCGAAATTTCACAGTTAATTGCTAATACTTGCCAGGTTTCTTGATAAATGTTTTTTTAAATATTTTTTTAAATTAAAGTAATGTGTAAGCAATGTAACAAAACATGGTTTAAGCATCTGTGTCATCAGACATTTTTTTGGCAGACACTTTAAGCTACGAAAATTTTCAAAGATTAAAAGAGACAGGTTTTTGACGCTAAGTTAAAAAAAACGGATGGTGCTTTTTTCGTTCAAACTTTTTGGAAACATGCTTGGTTATTATTCTTTTATTTGAGATATTATTTACGCGGTTATGTCATAAATTAACAAAATTGGGACCTAAAAACCAGATTGAGGGAGAAAATTTAAATTTTTAGGCAGACTAATAAAACAGCATTTTAATTTAAATTAATTATTTATTGGTGCTCAAAATGATTTCCGCGATTCCTTACACAAGCACGGGCCCGTCGTCTTACTTCTATTGTTGTAATTTTGCTAGGCAATGGCTAGCTAGGGCAATGGCTACGACTGGACACGGTGAAACAAAATTATCCAATACACAAGATATCAAAACGTGCAGGAGCGCTAAGGGCTACAACTGGACACGGTTAATTGCGAATTAGCGCGAATACGAAAATAACGTCAAGTCACAAGGGCACTTGTTAATTGACTAACGAAAAAAAAAAAACAAAATAAGATACTACGACCGCACTTCTCAAGGTTACCGAAGATATTAGGAGTAGCATGGAATCCTCTATGATTACTGTTCTAGTTTTAGTCGATTTTAGTAACGCTTTCAACGCTGTGGACCATGAACTACTTCTGGCTGTGTTGAGGCATCTTAATTTATCTCCCCTATCCCTTCAGTGGTTCTCATCATACCTCTCAGGCCGCCGTCAGATGGTTCGCAATGGCCAGGTTTTTTCAGATTGGAGTGAACTGGAGGCAGGCGTCCCGCAAGGAGGTATACTTTCTCCTTTATTATTTTCTTTGTTTATAAACATGCTCTCTTCTAAATTACAATGTCACTACCATTTCTATGCTGATGACCTTCAACTATACCATCATGTCGAAGTTGATCGCCTAAACGATACCATTAATGCTCTTAATGATGACCTTCTTCAACTTCTATCCTGGTCGGCTAACTATGGAATTCAAGTCAACCCCAACAAATGTCAAGCAATCATCATTGGTAGCCCCCGCCAGTTAGCAAAAGTCAATCGCCCTAATCTATTATCGTTGCGTTTCAACTCTATTGCTATTCCTTTTTCACCTGTAGTAAAAGACCTTGGCATTCTGCTGGATGAGAATATGAGTTGGTCCGCTCAAGTAAAAGAGGTATCACGGAAGTTTTTCGCTTGTCTCCACTCTATTTTACGTTTTAAAAACTTTCTTCCTGAGAAAACAAAAATTTCGTTAGTAAATTCCCTCTTAATCCCTATAATAGATTATGCAGATGTAGCGTACCTCGATCTTACAGCTGAGCACCTTAACAAGTTGGATCGCCTGCTGAACTGTTGTATCCGTTTTGTTTACGGCCTTCGTAAATACGACCACGTGTCTGGTTATCGAAGAAAGTTGAAGTGGCTCCCAATCAGACAGTGAAGAAATATGAGAATCTTATGTCTCCTTTTCTCGATTCTGAAGGACCCTAACTCACCTCAGTACCTGAAGTCTAAGTTTTCTTACCTTTCTGACGGTCATGAGCGTGACTTGAGATCCTCAGACACTCTCTGCTTAGCTACTCCCAAACACTCTTCCGGCTATCGTGGTAATTCGTTTGAGGTAGTGGCTGTAAGCTTGTGGAATGCACTTCCCCTAAGTATAAAAATGACGTCCTCAAAACCCGTTTTCAAACGCCTTGTACATGACTTCTATTTTTCGACCACATGAATACTATTTACTATATTTTTGTAAGTGTATATGTAAGTATATTATAGATAGATATATATATTTGTTTTTTATTTATTAGATATTATATTTAGTTTATAGTTTTAGGAAATATGCTACCATATTATTATTGTGAATGTTAGTATAATTAAGCACGCCAACCTATGTTCTTCTACCTGTTAAGGTTGGCTGGTAGAAAATGCTGTCTAGCATTAAGCTCGCCTTTTGTACTCGGTTTTTAGTGCAATAAAGTATTAAATTAAATAATAAGAACTAAGTCGACTTTGCTATAAACCAATGCATTCTCCCTCCCTATTCTCTATACTATTCATTGGGCATGGGTACCTGGAAAAACGCTTTATGGCACCGCGCGCGGCGGTCTTTAATTGAAGAATACTATCAATATGGTTCTCGCACGTGCCTAATTCTTAGAATTCCTAGAATTAAGTAGCTCTGTTATCATTTTAAACTCACAAAGTATGTTTTGTTGTTTGCCTAATGTGATGATGAGGTGCTTGTGTAAGGAATTGCGGAAATCATTTTGAGCACCAATAAATAATTAATTTAAATTAAAATGCTGTTTTATTAGACTGTCTAAAAATTTAAATTTTCTCTCTCAATCTGGTTTTTAGGTCCCAATTTTGTTAATATGTAACATAACCGTGTAAATAATATCTCATATAAACGAGTAATAACCAAGCATGTTTCCAAAAAGTTTGAACGAAAAAAGCACCATCTGTTTTTTTTTAACTTAGCGTCAAAAACCTGTCTCTTTTAATCTTTGAAAATTTTCGTAGCTTTAAGTGTCTGCCAAAAAAATGTCTGATGACACAGATGCTTAAACCATGTTTTGTTACATTGCTTACACATTACTTTAATTTAAAAAAATATTTAAAAAAACATTTATCAAGAAACCTGGCAAGTATTAGCAATTAACTGTGAAATTTCGGGTTTTATCAAGAAAATGATAAAAAAATCGGTAAAAAAAAAATGGTCAGACTTCGTAGAACATAACTATGGCCTAAATGGTTCTAAATGGTCTAGACTACCTTCCCCTTTCAGCTTTGCACCCACCTTCCAATCACCCTGTATAGGGACAGAGAAAGCGACTTTGTTTTATACCATGTAGTGATAGGCCATCTCTTTACATCCTGCAAGTAGTATAAAATAAACAAATATGAATACTGTCTACGATAACGTGTTCGCGGCGTATCACGGTTAATTTAAAAAGGGACCAATGGCATAAAATAGGCATGCATTTTACCACTGCTTTTGCACTTAATTACATGCATACAATGTAGTTTTCCAGTAGTTATGACGTGTAAATGACGATATACATTATTAACAGCACGCACCAGGACTGGAGGAATCCAGAAGAATGCGCGGCACTCTCGCATAACTCGGAGGCAGTCTAAGGTGCACTCTACTCAGACGGGACACAAGGACATATCGCTTCGCCGTATGCTTGCCTCCCCACAAGTAAGTATAACTTGCCGTCCAGGCAAGTTGAGAAGAGCAAGCAAAGACGCCATTTCATATACTAGTTGCGCCCCGCGGTTTCACCCGCGCAGATTTCAATCCCGGTATTCCCGCGGGATAAAAAGTAGCCTATGTGTTATTCCAGACTATAATCAATCTCTCTGCCAAGTCTGTCGGATCTAGATGAACTAGATCCGTTCAGCCGTTGCGGCGTGAAAGAGTAACAAACATCCATCCATACAAACTTTCGCGTTTATAATATTAGTAGGATTTGTATTCTCCTTCAGCTATTATCTTTTATTTCTTATTATTTCCGTGGACTATATTATAATCATGATGCGTCCTCCTTACGCATCATGATTATAATTATGGTCTACGCTACGTTCGTGTAAATACATACTTATTACTACAAAACCATGTTAATGTTACCAAGTCAAACTTCAGTCGCATGCACAACGATCTCTAAACGTGTCTAGCGAGCCCCTAATCGCATAATTAAGAAGCTAATGATGATTAGAATCTTGCACAAATAAAACAAGACAGTAAACATGTAAACATGATAAGTACATACAATGGTAAACATGATAAGCGAACTGTTAGACAATGAAAATGATGTTTACGCTAATTATATTTGGTAAACAATAGTGTTTGACTTAATATTTATAATTACAACATCACCTTAGGGCTTAGTAAAAAAACTTGTAATGATAATAATTTATCACTAAAAAAAGAACTATAAGTACCTATAATTCTATCATTATCTGTACGCCTACATCGGGCGTGCTGAGAGAGATCATCAGAGAAATCACCAAGCAATATTTCCAAGCAATAACTTTTTTTAAGAAAAACTTGACATCAAGTTCAAATGTACTGTTAAATACACTCTTGGCTTGTCCCGGCTATAGGAATATACAAAAAATATTCTATAACTAATAGAGTACTCGTCAGATCTGACTCAAATTTAAATGGGAACACATGACAAGCACCAGCTTTCGTTAAAAAAAAGAATCATGAAAATCGGTCCACGCAGTAAAGTTATGAAGTAACTAACAAAAAAAAAGACAGGGTTAGATATTGTAGACAAATTCGCATCAGGCAAGCTCGCTCGCTGTTATGTCCTTGATTAAATAAATACCTTTTGATATTTATTTATTTTTACAATCGCACTGACTGACAAGCTTGCGTTGATAATATTATCTACCGCTTTAATCACAACAGTATAACTACAATGCCATTATTGGATTACATAATGATAAGCAAGTCGTTATTAAAGTGATAACTTAAGATTAATTGCCCTTGACTCATCCGTCATGATTCGCTTAAGCGGTTTCATTTACGCGGTTTTTCCTAATATTAATAAGAGTGATTTTGGGGTGTCCAAGAAGGAACAAGTGTCACTGGAAGTAAACCAGGAGGAAGCTATACAATGTTAAGTTTCAAGAGAATTCAACAAAAATAATTAGGTATTATGTGTTATTTTTTTCCCTATATTTGGGCACAGTTGCGCCGCGCCGTGCCATGATCACGGGTCGAACTTTACTTTACTTACCGTTTTATTTAAAAATTATCTGTCGTTCTTGTTATATGAATATAGATACAGTGTAGTTAAATACAATATCGAAGCTCCAGTGTGGTGCTCATCGAATTTAGGGAAACAGGCAGGCTTAAGACGAAGACAAGAGCTAATGTGACTCTCGCTCGCACGTTTTGACTTGTTGAAAGATATAAAATCACTAAACCCGATTTTATATCTTTCAACAAGTCAAAACGATCGAAAAATCGCAAACAACTATTTTGTGTGCAATCACATTGCGCACAGTTTAGTAAAAAAATCATTTTGATCGGTACAAGTTTTCCTACTTAAAAGTTTTCTAGTTTTCGTACATAAGCAAACTTTTGAGTAGGAAAACGTGCATCAATCAACATGTAATTTTTACCAAACTATGCGCAATGTGATTGCACACAAAATGGTTGTTTGCGATTTTTCAAAATTGGAATTTGTGATTTTATATCTTTCAAAATATGTCGAATCGTGCGAGCGAGAGAACGTTAGGTGTTGTCAACGTCTTAATAAGCAAGCGAAGAAGCTCGGTCCACCTGATGAGAAGCTCTATGGTTCCAGATGCGTTTCGAGTATGCGCAAGAGCTTCTTTCGTCGGGGCGGTATCGCGACGCGGCGCCCCATTTTGCGCACGTCGCCGCCTCAATGGAACCCATCGCTCCTAAGGCTCGCGATTTGCTGGCACAGGTAACTTAATGGAGCTGATAATTATAATCTGTCGCGTATGGAATACTAGCTACTTACGCAAATTATGGGTATTTGCCTAATGTAATGTTCAGAGAGTCTGAAGTCAATTTATTACTAAAAGATCTGAGGGGATATCTACCATGCCTGAGGATCACAGTCGTGAAGCTGTTCTGAATTAATTTGAATTATTTGGTTTATTCCATTTAATTTATAAATAAAGTAAATTAAACGATAATTTTGTAATTATCTGTCTGTTTTGCGTATATATTCCTTGACTATGTTATAGGTCGCGTCATGCAAAAGGAACGCCGGAATGATGGCGCGAGTGTTTTTTATACGCATCCCTTCCGCTGTTTTCCAGCGTTGTTTTTGGATGACGCGTACTATGTAGTAATGGCCCGGCGCCGCTTTTGGTCGTCTAGAAAATTTGTCGGCTAGCCTTGGTCTATAGTGAGTGGTCAAGATTGTGACAGATGGGTGTTATTTGCAGGTGATTTCAGGCCTGAGTCCTTCACGCGACCCGCGCCGCCTCACGCGGTCTCTCTACCGGAGCGTCCGACAACAAGCCATCACTTCCAGCATAGACCCTTCCACCGTCGAGTGCCCCGTCTGCTTTAACGTCTTGGAGCAGCCAGTGACCACCACGTGCGGCCACACGTTTTGTCGATGCTGCATCAAACGCGCCATGCTGACCAGAAACTTGTGCCCACTCTGCTCCTCGTCGCTGAGCGACTTTTATTTAGCTCAGGTGAGCTTTATTTATTTTATTTATTGAATAATATCCACAGCTCTTTGTATACATACAGGGTGTGGCGTAAAGAGTGGATAATCCTTTACCTACGTGTAGGCGGTATCATAACTGTTCAGAGAATTGAAATTGATCCAAATAAATTATTTACGGTTTTCGAGTTAATGGAGTTTTTCGAAATTTTAAAAATTTTTCAGCCTTGTCTATTCTTTTAGATGTTTAAAGATCACAAATCAAGCTATTTTCTCAATCTGTTTTTTATAGCATTCTTGGATAACTGCGCTATCAAATACCAATTGCCATTTGTGTGTCAAAGTAACAGATTTTTTTTTAGAAAAAGTTTTAAACTAAAAAAAATATTATTTGATATTTTTTCCAAAAGTTTGACCTCCTGTGGAGCAAAAAAAATACACTGTCACCTGAGTGACCAACTAATAAAAAACTTGGCCACTTCAATGAGATTCCGAAATCGTATGCACTTGGTATTTCCAGCTTTTAATTTAAAGAATATTCCTGTAAAGATTGACCAAGGCCTGTTTTCTGAACATGCTTTTTTCCACAAAATTAATTATTTTGACTCTTTGGATAGTCTTTTACCTACTTGTAGGGGATATAATAGCTATTCAGAAAAAAAAATAACCCAGCAAAAATTTCACGATTTTTGAGTTATTGAATATTTTAGAAATTTGAATATTTTTTTACCCTTTTAGATGCCAAGATCACAATATCTATATATATAATCAAGGTATTTTGTCAATGGCGTAAAGAGTGGATAATCCTTTGCCTACACGTAGGTAAAGGATTATCCACTCTTTACGCCACACCCTGTATATCAAGTAACATAACTAGTGTAGCTGAAAGCCAATAACAGATTTACATATTTTAAATAAACTAATAATATAAAACGACTATCAATAAATTAATTGATGACATTGGTACTAATAATATGACTGTACACTGAGAAAAATGAAATTCTGGCGTAAGGTTAATAAAGTCTTACACGGTTATAATGTAATTACGTAGGGCGAGTTTGTACAATTACCTTCGTTTTGACATAACTAAGTAATTACGTTAAAACGATACCGTCTATTAGCTGGTCGCAAAACAACCAAATCAACTTTATGGTAAAGCGTTTTAGGAATTGAATCTTATCTTGTTAATAACGCAGTGCTGACGGTTAAAAACACTATTCGCTTCCGGCGGTAAATTTTCGGCGTATGTTGCCGTAAAGAAGGCATTTGTTGCCGTAAAGAAGGCATTTGTTGCCGTAAAGAAGGCATTTGTTGCCGTAAAGAAGGCATTATCGGCTTTTATAAAAAGTTTAAAAGCCAAAAAGGTACCAAAAAGGTACAATCCTAGATCGCGCTGACGAAAACGCACGGGAAATATGTATAAGGCCGCACTTTACTGTAAATTTCGAAAATCAATGAGATGTATAAAACATGTGAAAAGATGTGTTAGTATGTCATTGGGTTATTTCACCACCACTCGCTATCGCTAATAGCAAAGCTAGTGCGCTAGCTAGCCTAGCTAGCTACCTTGGCTGTTGTCTATCCACCCAGTAGGTAGCTTAGATAGTGGCTCTCGTCAGAGTAGTATTATATTCCTTGGCTAGTGGCTAGTAGCCACTGCCCAAGGGCTACGGCTAGCTACAGTAGCTACCTATCCACTAAGCACTGCTCTTGTACGGCTGGTACGTACAATATGCCATATTGTTGAACGTTAGGTATTATTATTATATATAATACGGTATAAAACGCCTTACAAGAAGGCGTTGCTGACTTGAGATGCGTCGAATATTGCCCTTGGAAAGATTTGCGTGTTTGCTGAGCTACCTTGCTTAATGTTTCGCCTTACCAGAAGTTGAATGCCGCCGTCAGTACCTCGATCTTTAACTGATTTACCGAATTTATCGTAGATATGTTACGGCTAATATGTTCAATACTAAGAATAAATCGTAGTTTGGAGAAACTTATTCATGGTATACCTTCTTTTTAAATTTACTTACCCTGTAAATCGTATAACGTCTTCTGCCTAGAAAGCGTTTATGTTGGTTATTACTGTTGGTCGGTTTTTAGCCTTCAAACCTACGCAATCGATCGTAATGACGGCACTTTCAGCTTTACATTTTTCTCAGTGTATTGAAAGTGTGTATTCAGTGAGGATGTATGAATTTATATCTACGAACATAAGTAGAATATGAAATATGTAACTGCGGTTTGTGTGTACCACTTTAATTCTTCCATTGTTTTCCTGAATGACAATCATTTATTTGCCACAAGAACACATCACAACAACATCTTATGTTGTTTGTTCTTGTGGCCGGTTAATACGGCTTGTGAGTGACGTTTCAGCCGATTAGCTTTGATCGAGCTTTCAGAAACGGCGGTTGGAAAAACTTCGTAACTTTAACAATAAATTTTGTCCACAGACCGACGACACAGAGTTCGTCTGCGCCATCCTGGGCACCATCACGACTCCGCCTCAGATCGGTCGGGACTTCGTTCCTATATTTGCTTGCACTGTCGCGTTCCCAGAGTGAGTATCGACGAGGTTATGTCACCTGTTTGTTGCCTGTTCTTCTCGGCATTGGTCGCGTGGAACTGGCACTAGAGTCACCTAGTTTTAAGACGTTTCAAGGTGATCCTTGTGATTTTATTGAACATATTTTGACTTTGACACCAGAGTGCACCACTAGCTCATACGAACTTACTGTCTTATTTATGAGTAGTGAAGAGCTTTGTTAAGGGCTCGTCCGGAGAAATACTACCACCATGCTCTTTTCTGCCGCCAAGCAGCGCTGCTGTGTTTCGGTTCGAAGAGTGTGGTTGCCGGTGAAGTTCAGCTAGATGTTTCTCTGTCTGGGTGTTATAATGTAGATATTATAAGGATGCATTTATAAAAAAAAGGATCTATGTTTTATATCAGCTATCTTGTTCTTATATTGAAAGCTTTGCCTATAGTTTGGAGGTAGATACTGCTGTGTTGGGGTCCGTCAATATTTTATTCATATTATTATCATTTAAAAACTGGTTACGGTTTGTTCCAGAATTCCTTGCCCGCTGATGATATTCGACAGTGACTTTCGAAACGCAGTCAGAGGGGTGTTGGACTCCGGCTATCGTAGATTTGGCATGCTGGCGTCTCTTGGCGACGACACATACGCTAACTACGGAACGGTTAGTATTTTATAGAATAACATCTGGATGGCCGAGCTTTGCTGGGTTTCTTAACAACGCTGGATAATCGTATTATTACTCGCCAATAGATGTCAGGAAGTTATTATTTCGCAGGTAGAAACTAATTATTAAAAACAATGTAAATGTCCACTGGGCGGTCTTATCGCTGAGAGTGATCTCTTCTAAACAACCTTTTTTGGTGGACTGACATTTTGTGGGTAGACTGGTAGCTCAACCGTGGTCTCAATAAAACAGGGCAACGACTAAAAACACAGATTTCTGACTAAAACTCATTAATACGGCTTCTTTGATAATAATATGAACCACTAGTTGCGCCACGCGGGTTTCATACAGATCCGTTCAGTCGTTCCGTCGTGAAAGAGTAACAAACATCCATCCATCCACATCCATACTTCAAACTTTCGCGTTGATAATATTAGTAGGATATAAGAATTCAGTTCGCCCTCTTAAAGCTTCCAAAGTTCCAAAGGTATTAAAATGTGTCATTTCTGTTCTAGGTTGTGGAAGTTAGAGACTGCGTGGTGTTTGAAGATGGCAAGTCTATCTTGTCGACCGTGGGCATATCTAGATTCCGAGTCATCGAGAAAGTCGTGATTAATGGGTATGTGTGTTCTAATAAAAGAACTAACGCCCGGTTTCTTACTCAGATGTAGCAAACGGGGTGCTAAAACACCTGTCAACGAATAAAGGACATATTTCATTCTGGGTTTCGTCTGTGTAGACCACGTTTGAAATAAATTAAGATTACCACATGCACAAGTGCAAAAAGTTGCAGTATCTAAATGTTCAACTCAAGTTTAACTGGTAGAATTTTTCACTATGTAAACATTTCTAGAGCCGCCACGTCAGTCTGTAATTGGCATTTTTTTTCTGACAATACAAGTTGCTACTCAATCTTGACAGTTACTGTTGTCAAAATGAAATTTTACGCACGTCAGTCCTCCATATTTTTAGTAAATTGTGTAACTCTCGTTCATCAAGAAAATCTTGAAGCTTTGTGTTACCTACACAGACCCAACCCAGAGTCCAACATTGAAACAACTCTTTTGAATATATTTTAATTTCATAATATGAACGTTTTTTGTTTTGATTTGAATCTTTAATAAGTAAAGATTCAACGCCCTTCCGGTCATGGGTTCAAATCCCACTCTGAATTACTTTTGAGATATCATCCTACTACTATAAACGCGAAAGATTGTAAGTATGGATGGATGGATGGATGTTTGTAACTCTTTCACGTCGGAACGGCTGAACGGATCTGGATGAAACTTGGCAGATGGATTATAGTTTGGAGTAGCACTTAGGCTACTTTTTATCTCGTGAGAATACCGGGATTAAAATCTGCGCGGGTGAAACCGCGGGGCGAAACTAGTACTACTAGCAATATCTTTACTTATTTAAAATATTTCACGGGTATTTATCGCTTATTTAAAATATTTCACGGGTATTTATCGCGTATTTACCTTTTTTATTTTTCCGACGTTTCGGCTATGTTGCAAGAGCCGTGGTCGCGGGCAGACTAAATACCCGTGAAATATTTTAAATAAGTACCGTATGTGTTATGATCGCGAATGTTTAAAAAACACTATAGTAATATCTTTGTCAGTTAAACATTGTTTCAACATTCCAGATGCCCGTACGCCCGCATTCAAGAGCACGCCGACATAATACCAATGACCGAGGTATCCATCTTTGACCTCCAACTGCTAGCTCGACAAATCAGCTTGAAGGTCCAACAATGGCTGCCTTCGTTAGACACAGCGCTGCGCACTGATATCACGACATGCTTCGGACCCTTCCCCGAGATGAATCTGGAAGGGGAGTGGTGGGTCAACCCTAACGGACCGATATGGCTGTGGTGGCTGATTGCAATACTGCCGCTTAGGACTGAAATCCAGGTACATCTTTACTATTATCATTAAAATTATTATTATTAAGAACTAGTTGCGCCCCGCGGTTTACCAGCGCAGATTTAAAACCGGTATTCCCACGGGATAAAAAGTAGCCTATATGCTATTCCAGGCTATAATCTATCTCTCTGCCAAGTTTCATCCAGATCCGTTCAAAAAGAGAAACGAACCTACATCCATCCATCCATACTTACAAACTTTCGAGTTTATAATATTTGTAGGATCCATGTGGCCAACAAAGTATTTTCTACATTTTGTAAGGAAAACAATTAATCAACTCGAAATATTTTTTATTTTTGTTTGTATGTGCTTAATAATAAAAATTTGTTATATTATAGTCAAGTAGAGAACCTCTTTCTTTTTTGAAGTCGTTTAAAAAGGTTTTAATTCTTTCAGATGTTAATGTTGTCCACAAAGCATCTAACCAAGCGTATGATGGCAGTTCTACGTACATTGGACGCAATGGAGTACTACACGTACATCTACAGAATATATGATTAATGATTTACGGAACTTTTATATTATCGTTATTTATTGTTTCGACTGTAACTAGTAGGTAAGTTTGAAGTCTCGAAATATGATTTTGCCGTTTCATTATCTATTAAGTTTGAAAATTCGTTGTGACTGCTTTGCTGTATAAGCTATAAGCGGTATTACTCTCATACAGTCTATAAGGGAGAGGTCAATCGCTGTCACTAGGACTAAAATATTTTTTTACATCTCGCTAATCTTTCTGCACTGATATTTGTGTGTACACACATATTTGTATTAAGTTTGTTGTAAAACCCAATTTCTAATACAATTTATATTATAGTAGGAGTAAGCGGGCGCCCGCTAATCATGACAGTTTTACATCAGCCCTTATTTGTAGCACCGGGTTTAGGTATATGATACGAAGTTAGTAAAAAAATTCTCTCAAACTGAATTCAGTTACACCGTTTTCTTATTTTTCAATAGAGCGGCAGTTTCATATTTAGTTCCCTATTAATAATAATGTCGACTGAATATTATTACCTAAGTGCAGGGTTATATTGTGATTAAAACTTATTGATTAAAGTTGGCAGATTTGATAATAGTTGGCAGGTTATACGAACTTTAGTTGAATAAATACTTGTTCTAATATTTTTGTGCCAAAAATATTTCGTAGTAGTCTATTCTTATAATCACATTACTCGTAGTAACAGATCTATAAAGGGACCAATTTTGGGATCAGTATGTAAGTAGTTACAAGAGGTCTTGTAACCCATCTTAAATCACGGTCCCCACTAGATTATAACGCCCGCCTAGTTATCAGAATTCGTAGGTCCATCGTCCATCTGATTTATTTTTACAAAAACAATCAGATGGGCGTCATCTTCTGATCTTTGAAAGATTATCATAAAAACATTGCATAAATTGAAATATAATGTATAAATATTAGAGTCGTATTGCGTGGCGGGATAGTGCATTATGCACAAATAAATTTTATTGCAATGTGCAATTGTTATAGACATTTTTGTTATATGTATTATGTATGTATTTACTTTTATTCTGATAATTAGACCGACGATATTCGAAGCCGTTACATTCCAAATGAGTGATTTGAATATTGGAGTATATCTATTGTTTGTAATGGTTATGTAATAGACTTATTTTTGATTTTCGTATTTGTTAAACTTCTATAGATGTGATTCCGTTAAAAACGATACGTAATCTTAACTGAATTAACAGTTTTTTTGTGTGTAAATATAATACTTTTAAAGGTACCTAGTAGACACCTAAAACTAAAAGTCCACTTTATTTTATTAACATAGTTAAGTTTAAGTAGTCTGCTAGATACTCGCCTAAATAATCGAATAGTGTAGGTAAGTTTAAAAATGTATACCTCCAGTTTTGAATAGGCTTAAATATAATCGGCATATACAGCCGAGACACCAGTTAGTTTTTTAAGTCCCTTCACATACTTAAGCCGGAATAAGTTCCACAAATTCAGCTTTATATATAGCTTTATAAATTTTTCTTCGTAAAACGATTAACTAAATCGTTTTCGGTTCTCTAAACCGAGTGTGACCTTTTCATTGCTAGTAAAACAGAGAATAATTGTGTGCTAGTTTAAGTAGTTTTGTAGTAGGTATGCCATTGCCATTCCGTGCGATGACGTCATACAGAATGCAGATTATGATCTCACTCGCAAATTATCTATTTAGCTATTATTTAGGCCTAATACTATTTTGTTGAAAGTTGATTTATGTTGAGAAAGCGCTTGATATGATTGCATATCAAGCGCTTTCTCAACATAAATCATTTAGCTTACCACCTAAGAGCCGGTCCATAAAGGACGTTTTACCACTCGCGCGTAGGCTTACGCGCGTTAACGCCCTTTCTGGACAGGCTCTAAGTGTAATATAATATTAGGCTACGAATAAATATATTTATTCGTAGATATTAGGTACAAAATGTTTGGATGCAGAGGATGCAATTTTGTTTTTTTTTATCTTTGTGCATAAGGGCTGGCATCAAAAAAAAATAAGTGTTGAACGCGCCGGTCGCACTGCGTCGCTGACGCGCGTCTTATGCGCCCTGCACTATTTAATTTCTTTTATTTTATTTTACCTACCTACCTGTAATATTATATTATTTTAGATAGTAGAGTGCTCTGAGTTCTTAAAGTTTCACACATATACTTAGAATCAAATCAACACTCGCTCTACCCCTCGTATATGCGCGAATTATTTGGAATGTGATAAAAGACGCGACGAGACGGCGAAAGTGTAAAACTTTAAAATCATTGCACAGAAAGAACAGTGTTAGTTCCAACTTTTCACATTTTGTTTTTCGGGTTTCATAATATTTTTTTTCCTCTAGTTTTACACGCTCCCTAGCGGCTTTATGTTACCTTTGATGTAAATCTTACAATATTTTGTTAACAATTTTTCTGTTTAAGTAGTTTTTCTATGATCTTCAAAAATAAAACATAAAATTCTTGTAAACATATTTGTTTTTTTTTATCACTACATAGTATAAAACAAAGTCGCTTTTTCTGTCCCTATGTCCCTTTGTATGCTTAAATCTTTAAAACTACGCAATTTTGATGCGGTTTAATAGACAGAGTAAAGGCCCATTTACACGATGCAATTTTTTCGCCTGTTGCATACAATAATATTTTAGCAATAATTGGCTTAGAGATGGGCGGGTAGGTAAAAATTGGAAGGGTAAAAAAAGAAAGGGAAGGGTAAAATAGGTAAAAATTAAAAAATACCCATTTATACCGGGTATATTTTATTAATACCGGGTATAAAATACGACCTGCATTTTTATAATCCTAAAAAACCTAATTACTTAAAAAAGTAGTGGCTATGTATTTTAGAGGTAACACGATCTAATTAAACCTTAATTAATTATGCTTTGACAAATAAAACTAATGAATAATGATTTTGAAAACATATATTGGGTTATAAATAGCACACTAATAATCCTTTCTGTTAAATACTCATACATAATACTAATCGCAGTAAAATTTTCAAAAAGACATACCATAAAATCAACCAAAATTTTGCACAACATGATCAAACTGACTAAAACCTAACATAATAATATATTAAGGGGGTACGATTCCCATACAAATTACTCTTACCATTTATGGGCAAATAGAGTATTAATTGTACACTGAAATATCTGTTGTTGGCTTGGCGATAGTTTATCCAAATGTCTTCTCGTTTCTTTCTTCCTCTTCTCATCATCTAAACAAAACAATAAAATTGATTATAATAATGTTTTTTTTATGTGATCTCTTTTAAATTTATACCTACCCATAATTTGTACACATTATCTACAAATGGAACTGAAAAAACAAACGTGAAATGGGACCTTCGCATACATTCAGAGTGACAGGGTTATTGTGAAAAGCAAGAAAAGAGACAAAAAGAAACGCAACAGGGCTTTTCACATCACCTAAATCAGCTCCTTTAGTTTAAGAGACCAAATACAATGCAACTGGACCTGCACTGTATCTAACCTACTTAACTACATTATAATTAAAATGTTTTCACTCACCTTTTGTAAAAAATAAACACACAATTTCAATTCAACCAAAATAACCCGATAATTGTACTATTTTCACTAAAGAACACCGTAGCACAAGTAAAGCGCGCGCGCACGATCGTGAACTGACTAAACAAAATGGCGGCGCAACATAGCGATGCAACCCCCACCCGCTTCACCGCCCCGTTTAACTTATCTCTAGTCCATACTCCGTTTTTCTATTATGTTAAAAAAGGTAAGCAAACAAATGTCACTATCAAAGTTAAATTGTGGTGCGGTGACCACCCATTTTCTAGCTTTCCCCAGAATAGTTACTTATAAAACATATAAATAAATAAATATTGGTGGACTTTCCACACAGCACTATCTAGCCCCAAACTAAGCTTATGCTTGTGATTTGGGAACCAGATAGCTGATATACTACTTATATACTTTTTTTTTGTAAATATATACTTATAATATTATATAACACCCAGACAGAGAACAAACATCTGTGTTCATCACACAAACGTTTGTTCACGGTGGGAATCGAACCCACGACCTACGGCGCAGAAGGCAGAGCTACCACCAACTGAGCTACGTAGGCTGTCAAAATATATAATAATATAATATCTTTCATTTATTATCTTTGTGTGAATCCAAAGTAATAAAATAAGCTAGAATGATACTTTTTTATCAGATAATCAGAATATTAAGGTTAGATCATTTAAATCAGAATAAATACTAACAAATAAAATCATAAATGACCAAAAAAAAGATGTTTTGAATTTTTACCCGGTATTAATTCAAAATGGGTAGGTAAAAATGGGTATAAACGGGTAAAAACCCAAAGTTCGGGTTTTTACCGGGTAAGCGCCCATCTCTAAATTGGCTGGCATCGTCTGTACAACCTGTCACATTCTTGCTATAGCAGGCAATTTTTGCATTTAAAACTGTCCCTGGTATAAACAGCAAGTACAATAATTTGTTATGCAATTTTTGTAGGTATTCAATTGGATGCTCAATTTTTTTATTTTTGTTTAGTATTTCAATATGTCCGAAACCTTTAAACTCCGAATTCCTTTCCAAATGCTGGTAGTGCAGCATTACGTGCATCACGGTTCTTGTAATTAAAATTTTCATTGTGTAGGTATCCGATAAATCTCAATAAACTTTATTAAATCAGCAGAACCGAATTCTAAAATATTAATGAAAAAAAAATTCTAAAACGTTCAACACTTGAATGAAAAATTCGCCAACGCAAATACGAGCAATACTTGAACGAACACACAAAAAAATTGTACACGCACGTACAAGTCTGTGTTTAAGACAAAGCAAGACTTGAAAGCAATAATCTCCTAAACATAATCGTATTGGTGTAAACAAAAGACAGCTGCAATTATTTCTTGTCAAGATTTGCATTCAATAATTGCATTCAACTTTTTTACTAGTATCCGCGTGTAAACAGTTGCTTGCAATTCTCGAAGGTCATTATTGCCACGGAATAGAGATTTATACTTCTGTGATTATTGCGCTTCATTTATTGCATTCAATTATTGCTCTTGTACGTACAAGAAAATGACATCATTTAAATGGGCCTTTATTCGAGAGGAAGGTTTATATGTATACCTAGTACATGCATGATATGTGCACCCGTGCGAAGCAGGGGCGCGCGGGCGGGTTGCTAGTAAAAAATAAACCGTCCTTTGACTACAACCTCACCTGATAATAAGCAACGACGTAGCTGACGTTGGAGCAGAACGGTCTAGAAGACACCTATTCACTCGAGCCTTGAAGAGATTTAGATTATAGTGGTCAGGAAAAATGATGGCGGTAACGAGTTCCATTCCTTAGCAGTTCGCTTAACGTAGCTAGAAGCAAAACGCTTAGTGCGAATAGGTGGTACCTATGCTAATTAGGTAGGTATGGATCGATGATACCCGACCGTGCGTCTACTAGTCCTGTGGTGGAATGGTGATGGCGGTATAATATCGTGAAGTTCCTGGGCCTATTCCCCGAAATGTAACCTATAGAAGATCCATAGGCAAGCAACTTTACGACGGTGCTTGAGACTCTGGACTTTAGTCTCTGCCATGTGTTGTTCACCTACCATCCTGAAAGCTCTGCGTTCTATTGAATCCAGGGCAGCAAGCTGGTGCTTGGCCGAGCCATCCCACAGTAGGTGACAGCAGTACTCCATACCAGATCGGACTTGTGCTTTGTAGAGATTGAAAAGCTGTCCAGGTGTGAAGTACCGCCTTACCCTATTAAGGATGCCTAGCTTTATGGAAGCAGTTTTTGCCCGACTCAATGTACGCGCGTAAGTAAGCGAACGATGATGTTGACTTGCTATGAAAAAAAGAAAAGTACGTCGTGTCCGCTAGGTGCGCTTTTCTTATTTTCATACAAAAACTCACGCGTGTAATGAGTCAACCAAAACTGCGACTACGCCCTCTGTAATCGGGTCCATAATCAAAGATGTGTATTTTTTTGTAAACAAAGAAATGTCATGATATGTAACTGTCAAGTCAATAAGTCAGGGAAAGATAACATTTTTTAACCATGGATCAATAATTAGTGGTAATGGCGCGCGGTTTTGCTTATGCGAATACCTACAATATGACCTATACGCGACCTATATGCCTACATTTAAACTAAGGGTCAAAATGATATCATATTTTTATTCCATAAGGCATAAAACGAAAAGAAGGAACAAAAATAAAACTTGTCACACTATGAGCGTGTGACCTCACTTTGGAAAAAATGGTGTCATTTAAAAATGAAAGTGCTAGCATCTTGGCTAGCATCCTGTTCGTTTCATTGAATAGCTACGTCAATTTTTTTTTCTTATTCATTTATTCAGCAAAACTTAAATAACAGTATCAATATACAACATCGAGAAACTTCGCAAAGTTTGTGTCGTTGTTGCATATCTGTTCTAGTAAAATTCAAATAACCACAGAACTTTAAAAAACAGTACCTAATCCGAAAAGAAAAAACAAAAATACCGACTGCTGACTCCGCTGACGCGCCATACGTCAATATTCATTTTCGGTCAACTCGAAGCAACAGACAATTTTCTAAGGTAGAGTCCAGATACAAGGGAACTTAAACCTAAAGCATATTAAAACAAAGTTGAAAGCTTGGCAACCACAGTTGCCAGGGCGCTCGACTAGACAAAATCTTGCTTGGCCACTGGTTGCCATTGCCAGGGCGCTTAGGAACTAGGTACATTATTCAAGCCGGCGCGCCGCAGCAGGGGTTGAAGTTCCATGTTTGTAAAAATACAAAAAACAACAAGGTCCAAAATTTTTAACAATAACAGACAGTGATAACAATAAAACGAAAACAAAAACTCAACGCACAATTGCATACGAACAAGCAGCGAAAATGGAAAACATTCGAGTTCGATGAGAGACGAATGAAATTCCAACATAGTGCACAAATTGTTTCGAACTTCTGTGATTTGCTCCCATTTTACTCCGATGCGATGATACCAGTGTTGTAAATTTTTTTCTACTAATATCTCTTCACCATTTTATAATTTTGTGAATAAAATGGAATAAAATATAAAGCTTATTACAAAACCATTGCTATTGTCCATTCTATATCCTATTATTTCTATATCCATTCTAAAAGGATATTGATTAGAAAATAAACCCTACTTTAGGTATTTTGAACAATGGAGTAATAATCTTTTAAAATTTTCTAAGTCGAAATAATCATTTTTATATGGGAACACCATTGTTGACAAAAATGAAATTATTATTTTGGATTGGAAAATTATCTTTGATTCTGGACGCGATATAAAGACGTGCTTTCAATAAATTAATGGTTTAACTATATTAAATCACAGTAATGCATAAACTTAGGTATACCTATAAAGATCCTTCCACGATAGTCAACTCTGCTACTTCTTATTTATTACACTATCCTGCCCACCTTTAGAGCACAATTCCTTGAGCTCTATTTAAATCCAAAGAAGAAACTTAGAAGAAAGACGAAACATAAGAAAAATATTCATGGCAGTTATAAGGTGGAAGAACCCACTCAGCGGTGGAGTTCAAGGTTGTGGTGAAAGAATAAAAAATTTCATTAGTACAGTCCGGTAAGACCCCTTCCATACTTTTCTAATCTCTTCAAGCAACTGCTCTAAGTACTACTGAACATGATAGGTGCCGGATTCGATTCAGATTTTGATTGTAGGTAATATCTTGTTGACTGTCACATTATTACAATATCTGTTTTGTGCTAGTATTCTCAAACGGTGTAGGAAAACATTGATGAAACTAGATATTGTAGAACCTAATACATAGTTCCAAAACATGTGTCAAGTTCTCGAAAGGAGCTTCTTTAAGGACTAGAAAGATAAGGAACAGTAATGAGAATATCTATAACACCACACTGTATTTCAAAAATTAAAAAATCTGCACAAGACGAAAACAAACCAAGTATATTTTTGTTAAGCTGCAATAGGAGCTGTTAGCCATATCCTTAATTACCTTCACTGGTACTTGTTGATTTCTACCACGAAAGAAAATAAATGATACTCATACCTATTAGTAAGCCTTGAGACACACAGACATATACGGAGGCAGATACCTATTATTTAAACAGCAATATAGGTAAAATGACTGAATAAAAGTTTTAACATCATAATAAATATATTAGCTTCATAGCTAGCATAAAATTATGCCATCCCCACATTGAACTTGTAAATAAATATTAAAAAATATAGGTAACATAGGTAGGTACTAAGGTGAAAAAATAAACAACAATCATACCATTTTGTACATACTGTTGTTGATGCAAAGCATTAGTATATACCAAGTTTTTAGAATAAAAATAATGGTTGTCTGGAAGAGATCGCAATATGCGATAAGTCCGCCGATTGAATTACAATAGTATTCTTACATATTATGTACTGTCAATGTTGTCCTAAAAGTTCTTATATACCTATAATAAAGTTCTACTACTTATATTATTATTTTAATCAGACTGTTAACTCGCTGGTAATCGTAATGGGCACAGATGAGGGAATATGTAGGTACTATCGTAATGGCACTTATGAACTTGATAGGTAGGTATGTAGCACAGAAAGTTTGACACTTCAAACTCAGAATAACTCAGAAATGCAAGAGGTTGCAGGTTCGATTCCCGCCTCGGAACAAATTTGTGTACGATCTGCAGAAATTTGTTCTGTTGGTCTGGGTGTTTATGTATAATAAAAAATATCTATCTATGTAAGTATATAATGTATTAAATATATCAGTCATCTAGTACCCATAACACAAGCTTTGAGTAGCTTACTTTGGGGCTAGATGGTGCTGTGTGGATTGTCCAGCATTATTTATTTATTTATAATATCATCATGGTAATGAGCTTCAAGTTACACAATAAGGCCCCTGTACTCAATCTATTTAACTATGTATCTATTTCAGATTACGACTATGTTTAATGATTTCCCGGGTAACATTTGTGGTTTACTCTCTTACCTACAATGATCACATGAGTTACAACTATGTGGTTGAATTCTTTATGGATCCTATTCATTGGTTTGTGGATAACTTTGCAGTGTACTTAGGACAGGTAAGGATATTAATTAAAGTTATTTATATATATATTTAAATATAGTATACTTTTATTACCATTAAAAGTCAAAAGGTGTTTATTGAAGACCTCAGTGGCGCAGCGGGCGCGAGTCCGCCTGCAACGCAGGAGGTTGCGGGTTAGATTCCCGCCTCGCAACAAATTTGTGTATGATCTGCATAAATTTGTTCCGTTGGTCTGGGGGTTTTCTATGCATAATAAAAAAATATCTATCTATGTAAGAATATAATGTATTAAGGTGAAGACAAGAGCTAATGTGACTCTCGCTCGCACGTTTTGACATGTTGGAGGATATAAAATCACTAAATCCATTTTCGAAAAATCACAAATAACCATTTTGTATGCAATCACATTGCGAACAGTTTAGTAAAAATTTCATTTTGATTGATACCTACATGTTTTCCTACATAAAAGTTTGCTTTTCTAGTTTTCGTACATAAGCAAACTTTTGAGTAGGAAAACTTGCATCAATCAAAATCAATTTTTTACTAAACTGTGTGCAATGTGATTGCACACAAAATGGTTGTTTGCGATTTTTCAAAATTCTATTTAGTAATTTAAAAAAAAAACAGCTTCACGACTTTGATCCCCTGGCACGGTAGATATCCCTTCAGATCTCCCAGTACCAAGTAGGTACTAATTCAAGATTCTTTGAGGATGTCTAAGGGGGGTAGTCAGAGGTACGTCCAAATATTACATTTGGCACATACCCACATTTTGCAGTAGTTAGTTAGCTTTGAGTAGCTTACTTTGGGGCTAGATGGTGCTGTGTGGATTGCCCAGCATTCCACACAGCAACATTATCCTACTAATAGGTAGTATAAACGCGAAAGTTTGTAAGTATGTATGGATGTTTGTTACTCTTTCATGCCGGAACGGCTGAACGGATCTGGATGAAACTTGGCAGAGAGATAGATTATAGTCTGGAATAGCAAATAGGCTACTTTTTATCCAGTGGGAATACCGGGATTTAAATCTGCGCGGGTGAAACCGCTTGGCACAACTAGTAAACTATAAAAATTTAATTTATGCAGAGCTCATAAATAAAAATGTTGATTAAAATAAAAAAATAAGCTAAGTTAGTAGTTATAATGTCGCATACATAGTAATTTTGACTAAAAACTTTTATAGAGGTGTCATAAGCCTGTTAAGATGTAGGTCGTTAGTATTTAACTTAACAACCAGTGTTTAGTCTATAGTGTTTTAGGAATCAATATGGTTGATAAAGAACTTGAACAATGAGGCTTGCATAAGCCTCATTTATGTTTTAAAAGTTAATAAAGTACCTATAACATTTATGGTGGCGCAACTAGTCGCCCCGCGGTTCAACCCGCGTATATTTTAATCCCAGTGTTCCCACGGGACAAAAAGTGTAGCCTATGTGCTATTCCAGATTATAATCTACATATATCTCTGCCAAGTTTCATCCAGATCAGTTCAGCCGTTCTGGCGTGAAAGAGTAACAATATATATGCTTTTAATAGTAGTAGGTTACATTAATTAAATCCATGTTAATTCTTTCTTTACAGGTTTTTGTGTTCTGCGTATCTGTTCTGACCACAGCTGTTGTTGTGATTGCATACTGGGTGGGGCTACCATATTGGTGGGAGCGTAACCCTTACATAACTGTTTTCCTCGTAATCCTCGGTAACTGGCTATTGTTGAATATCGTATTCCATTACTACATGGGAGTGACCACACCACCAGGATACCCTCCTCATGTAAGTATGTTTTTTATCTCATTCATTCAGTCATTGGCGACATCAGTGGCGCAGCGGGCGAGAGTCCGCCTGCGACGCAGAGGTTGCGGGTTCGATTCCCGCCTCGGAACAAATTTGTGTACGGTCTGCAGAAATTTGTTCCGTTGGTCTGGGTGTTTTCTATGTGTGATAAAAATATCTATCTATGTAACATGTAAATATAATGTATTAAATACATATATCTGTTATCTAGTACCCATAACACAAGCTTTGAGTTGCTTACTTTGGGGCTAGATGATGCTGTGTGGATTGTCCAGCATTATTTATTTATTTATCTCCTGAGTATTTTTGCAATCTAGTAGGTAGTCAGATTCTAGTAGAGGTCTTTGTGAAGGACTCATCTGGGGAAGTACTACCCTGCTTATTTCTGCCGTCAATCGAAGCGGTTTCAGCGGTGCTGTGTTACGGTTTGAATTGTGTGGTAACCGGTGAAGTTACACCCACATGCGGCTTAACATCTGAAGTTGTATATGTACTTTGTTGGTTGATGCACGGCAGTTTAACCTAAGGCACGTTCATCGTGCAAGACTTGCAAGGTAATGTTTTGCTATCGGTGATGGTTACCATTTAAGAGCCCGGTGACAGCGGCTCGCAGTTTCGAGGTGCGATTGGCTATTATTTCATTTCGGGGAGGTTGTTTGAAAGAATAACTATCCAGTAACACGCATAAATACTGTTCGAATACAAATAATATAAGGGAAATGTGCTTGAGTCAGAAATCATTTTCGTATTAGTATGTTTGGCTTTAGGTTTACCTAATACCAAAATGATTTCTGACTCAAGCACATTTCCTTTATATTATTGTATTATTTGTATTTGAACAGTATTTATGCGATGCACTGGATAGTTATTCTTTCAAAGAATCTCCCCGAAATGAAATAATAGCCAATCGCACCTCGAAACTGCGAGCCGCTGTCGCCGGGCTCTTAAGTAGCGAGAAGCCAGCGTTAGTTGGCATCAGCACATTGGTACGAATTGAAAATGTTTCTATTCCTTTTTGGTACGAATGGTATGAATACAACTGCTTGTTGTGTAAGTAACTAAATCACTATAATAATATAAACCTTTGTTCCAAAATGGACTAGAAATATAATAAATGTTAATATTATAGGAGATATCAAAATCACCAAAGGAAGCCAAATTATGTTATGGTAGGTAATCTATAAAAAAAATGTGCGGAAAGCATTGACTCTTATATTCGTTTCTCTGGGTGAAAGGTATTTTCAGTGTGAAAATAAAGTATAATAGGTACTTAAAAGTTCACTCAAACATATTTATGAAACTGAAAAACTGAAACAGCTTCACGACTTTGATCCCCAGGCACGGTAGATATCGTAACACAAGATTCATTAATTATTATTACATTAGTAACGAATATTATTATTTACTTCATTACAGAATATTTATTTATCAGACGCGGCTAGTGTATGCAAGAAATGTATAAAGCCTAAGCCTCAACGCACCCACCATTGTTCCGTGTGCGACCGCTGCGTCCTAGGCATGGACCATCACTGCCCTTGGCTGAACAACTGCGTCGGATACTTTAACGCGAGGTGAACACTGACCCTCTTATATTCCCTGCCATTTTATAGCCGCTATAGAGTATTCTTGTCACTGTTACTTTCATGACAACAAAAAGAAACTTATTGGTCTGATAAGCTATTGGCGCGCTTAGCGAATATTATGTATAAGGATAATATTACTTTTTTTCAGATATTTCTACCTCTACATATTGTTTATGATCGCTGGAGTTATATTTATTATGATCGCTGGGCTGGATCTCGGATACCAAGTAATGTGGGTGAATGACACCGGTGAGTCCATTGACATGACCTGGCTATACTCGTAGCTTGCGCTAATTACGCAATATTATCCTACTACTATTATAAATGCGCAAGTTTGTAAGTATGGATGGATGTTTGTTACTCTTCCACGGCGGAACGGCTGAACGAATCTGGATGAAACTTGGCAGAGAGATAGATTATAGTCTGGAGTAGTACATAGGCTACTTTTTATCCCGTGGGAATACCGGGATTATAATCTGCGCGGGTGAAACCGTGGGGCGCAACTTGTAAAAAATAACTCTAATAAGAAAAAATCTACTTCAAATGCACTGGAAAATACATATATAACTCAAAAAGCGCTTGTCAGATATGATTCAAATTTAAATGGGATTACATGACAAAAACCAGCTTACGATAAAAAAAATAATCATCACTATCGGCCCACCCAGTAAAAAGTTAGGTAACAATCATAAAAAAACAGTTGAATTGAGAACGTCCTCCTTTTTTGGAGTCGGTTAAAAATACATTATTCTCACATACATTTCTCATATAATTATGTCTTCTTTCCTGTGTTAAGTGTGTTATAAATAGTGCGTTATTTGGAAACGCATTTTATTTCCACCACAAACACTTTTGAAGCCTGAAGACAAACCAATCCGTTGAACCCAGTAAACGCGGGGAAATGAAACAGAAGTGTTCCTTCAACGATGAATGTTATTATGGAAGAAAATTCTTTATTGCAAAAATAAAACATACAGTGGGCCAACCGCGATCTCTTGAAGCATTCTTATTTCAATATTACTGTCATGTGAACTGCATAGAGTCAGTTTTATGCTCAAAAAGTAAAGTAATATTGAAATAAGAATGTATTCGTTTTCTGTCATCTATCGAAGCAACATAGCATTTTCATTTTAATTGTTTTTCTAGTGTTATTTTGAGTTGTGTTGTGTAATTTTGGTGGTATTTTAACCAACATTACTTGTGGTCTTAGCACAAAGTGTAAGCATTTGAAATGAAAGTGTAATATGTGATATCGTGATTTGACCGAAAATGTTTCAAATGTTTTGAAGAAACCGCCACCATTTTCTTCAAAACAATTGACTGACTCGACTTTCGACTGACGAGTCACGTCAGTCGAAAGAAACATAACAAAGAGCATATTATAATCTCTATCACTTGACACTGGCAAGATTGTCTATAGACAGGAGCCATATAAAAAAAACGAAGAAGAAATAAGAATGCTTCAAGAGATCACGGTTGGCCCTATGTACTTATGCTGTGTTTACACTCGGCTCATGCCTATGGCAACGCGAACATCAACGCTCTCTCTCTCTCTCTCTCTCTCTCTCGTTACCGCACGCGTTGCCTTTCGCGCATTTCCCATGTCCCTGCGCATTTGAGCTAAGTAAACGCTGTACAATACCGTTTTTAATTTCCAGGTGGCCTCTTACCGAACAACGATCCTGATCTAATCGGCCACTCCGTGCGTTTAAACCAGAGCGGAGCCCTCATTCCGATCAAAGAGTTGGTTGAATACGACGCGTTCAACTTCCCGCGAGAACATGATCTGCCCGTTCCCCCAGTGACCGAGGCGCAGAGGATATGTGCGCATCCTTGGAAGCGACGGGCAGTATTCTTCATGGCCTACACTTGTATAGGCGTCCTTTTCGCACTCGGCGTTCTTGCTATCATGCACGGCTTTCACATCGACAGAGGCGAGACGAGCGTCGAATCGCAAATGAACAAGAAAGCGCGGGCCGTCACACGACTCTTCAGACATCCGTATGACTTTGGACGGAATAAGAACTGGAGGCTTTTTCTGGGATTGACGGAAGGTAGAACGTTTATCCGGCATGTGCTACTTCCCTCCGCTCACGCCCCGATCGGAAACGGTGTGTTTTGGTACACTGTCCATAACTTAATGGAGCTTAGTGAAGACTGGCCTTGAAAACCCAATCTTTAGGTAAAAGAAGTTATCCCGACAATGTTCGCCGTTGGTTTGTTGTTAGTACGTTTGATTTGATCTCAGATGCTAGAAATCAGCAATTCACTTAGTGATGTGACTGTTAAAGCATTAAAGTTATACAAACCTAACTACACTGAACCACGTACATAATTTATATTTATTTAATGCATGCATTCAGTGCATGATGTATTTATGTATATAAATGAGTACTTCCTTACATTCCATGGATTGAGATATATATTATATAGGTATATAAACAATAGGCTATATGAAAGATCCTGGTACAGGTTTTTGCCAGATGCCCCGTTATCCGGTAATATTTCGGGATAAAATTAGGCTCTGACTAGAGCATATAGGCTCAAGCTATGTTTAATCCTGAGCGAACCTTTCTGTTAGAGAGTGATAGACTTTCGCATTTTATAGGACGTAAGATATGATATTCTAGTCTTTTGCTGTAAGAATAACTAAAAATACTGTTGTCAATGAAATAAAAAATCATGTTTACAATATGTTTTATTTTTATTCCTACTTCGCAACTACATTTTTATAAAGCCTTGTAAACATAAGATGCTGGACTTCTCGCTAGCACGTTTTAACATCTTTGAAGGTAGGTAGGTATATAGAAAGAAAAGACATTTATTTAAACATACCGCACACGACAAACTGTACGAAACATATATATATAAAAGGGGGAATATTCTAGACAGATAAGACAATAAACATAGTAATGACACCTAGAGAGAGAGAAACGAAAACACTATAAAAAAAATAAAAAGTGTGTGTCACATCTCCGCAATAATAATATGACTGAGGAAAGCCGCCATGCACGGTCTGCATAAAAATATATTATACCGGTTGACGTATTTTTTTATACGTTTCGAAGAATAGCATTACAACGGATTATGAATCAAACAAATTTTCCTACCAAAAAAGAGAGGGTAGGTAGTAAAGTATATCTAATATGAAAATGTCTTGATTAAAATGAAAATTCATGCTGAACTTTAATTTTGTATTGCTATTCTCCGATCATTGTAATTTTGTTGTAAATGGTGTTTGTAATACTTCAGACCGGCTCAGTTGGTTTATCTGTACGTAAACAGTATATACAAAATTTGCAACACCCCTGTGTTGCAAATTTTTTATT
The DNA here is from genome assembly GCA_963576535.1 of Plemyria rubiginata. Taxonomy (NCBI): domain Eukaryota; kingdom Metazoa; phylum Arthropoda; class Insecta; order Lepidoptera; family Geometridae; genus Plemyria; species Plemyria rubiginata. The sequence goes on from OY754905.1 coordinate 4,022,805, forward strand.
TTGAGACAATATTAATTTTACTTTTATATGGGAATATAGAAAACGATTTATTAAATCATTAATTTTTTTTAATAACAGAAATATTGCTAGAAAACCACACAGCACCATCTAGCCCCAAAGTAAGTTAATGAAAGCTTGTGTTATGGGTACTAGATAACTGATATATTTAATACATTATATACTTACCTACATAAATAGATATTTTTTATTATACATAGAAAACACCCAGACCAACACGGTACAAATTTGTTCCGAGGCGGGAATCGAACCCGCAACCTCTTGCGTCACAGGCGGACTCTCGCTCGCTGCGCCACTGAGGTCGTCATTATATTCAACCTTTGCACATGTCAAAGTATTTAATTGCTTGGTTCTTTGGCTATACAGGGGTATTATGTTACACACATAATACCCCTGTATAGCCAAAGAACCAAGGGGTATTATGGGACAGCTATAAAATAGCACCAGGAAAATGCTACACAAATCTTGCTCATTTGCACCAAAAACGGCTTTTGACTAGAGTTTCGCTAGATGTTTGACTTGTTTTTAATTCGTTGACTGGACTAGGAAAATTATACATAATAAAGGTCTACATACCCACACGACACTATCACAACTTTTACAAATACATAAGTAGGTAGGCTTAATTAAAATTAACAATTCTTAAAACTAATTATTGCACCATTTATATGAAAAATTATACTAAAATATTTTATACATAATATAAAAATCTATTCAATGCTGAATTTGATAATCTAAAATATTTCTTATTTTCTGGCAATATTTAGGTACCTACCTTATCTACCTTTACCTGTAGGAATACCTAGTTAGCAAATTAGCGAATACGTCTGTCTATCTTATTAAACGCATAAAAATTACAGGGTTACCTAATATTTCGGATGGAAAATTAAAATGTAACCTTGTTATTTATTGCCCCTCCCCCCTTTGATTTTTTTATGCGTATATTCTATAAAAACCTTGTTTGTGTTTGTAAGTTTCTTTTTTTGTAATTTTTTTCTAGTTTTATTCGAATATAATTTGAACTATGTTACTGCTAGAACATATAATTCTCTGTAAGGCATACCAAATACCTAAGGCTATATGCATTTGGTTATAAATAGTTGTAGGCGTAGGTTACGTAGGTATTCTCTTACCTGTGTTGTAGGTTAAAAATAAAAACAAAGAAACGAGAAACGAAAATTTAAAGACAAGCAACATTAATAAATTTCCATCTAAGTACCTAACTACCGCGTTTACACTCAGCTCAAGTGCTGGGGGAACTTTAGCCATTTTTAACCGACTTCCATAAGCTAGTTGTATGAAAAAAGTCATGATATGGCGTTATAATTAATATAAACAAATTTGGTAAACACATCCAGACTCCTAATAGTTTACATTTGAGTACCTATATATATATATAGGTCGCGTAATTCAAAAAAACAACGCTGGAAAAGAGTGGAGGGGATATGTTTGCATACCTTATACTCGCGCCATCACACTCTTTCCCCTCCTTCCGGCGTTCTTTTTGCGTGACGCGCACTATAAAGTCAATTAAAATAACCACCACTTGCAAAGGAATTGCATTCCCTGGAACGTACAACCAGAAAAAAATATTGCAAACGGAGATGGTGGTCTCGTCCTCTGCAGGCGGATTGTGTTAGTTATGCGTGAACTGCAGGTTGTCAGAGCTAAGAGCCAGAGAGGTCAGGACGCTGCGCCGCTGCGGATTCACTCCCAAATTCTCCCAGTTGATCCACGATAGTCGCGCTGTCAGATCTAGAAAAAAACATTGATAATCACACGTAAATACATTGATTCTTTGTTATAGTCGCAGTGGGTATCTGCATTTTTGTAATATGAAAACCAAATAGCTTATACCTATAGGTGGTAATACTTAAATACTTATATGTAGTTGCGCCCCGCGGTTTCACCCGCGCAGATTTAATTACCTGTGTTCCCACGGGATAAAAAGCAGCATATGTGCTATTCCAGACTGTAATCTATCTCTCTGCCTAGTTTCATCCAGATCCGTTCAGCCGTTCCAGCGTGAAAGAGTAACAAACATCCATCCATACTAAGCTAAACCTTCGCGTTTATAATAGTAGTATTCAGTAGGTATTTGTTTTCGGATTTGAAACAAAGTTATTTACGAGTATGTTATTTTGTGTTGTATATTATTTTGTGTTTTTCATTACCACTAGTATTCCAATGTGCGCGATCTGCTTTTATCTCCCCACGGAGACACTTCTCCACATAAGTCAGCGGGTCATAGTCAGCATCTAAGACCTGCAAACATACGGGGAAAATGATAACAAAGTAAACTTACTCGGACCTCGGACCCTTACTCCAACAAGCTTCTGTAAACCACCCATTGTGACCTATTCGCAAACAAATGGCAAAAGATTTTATTGGGGTGTAGGGCACGATCCTATCGCTCGTGACTTACGAGGCAATTCTTTGTTATAGGTGATGGTTACCATTACCACATACCTAGGTAACATCAGGTGGGCCATCTGCTTGTTCCATCAACTAGTTGTAGAAAAAAAAGTGAACGATGCAACTTGAAGGTGCAATTCCAAGACGGACCTCAGGCCGCAACTGCAGGCTCCAAGCTTTCTTGTTTCTGTGCATCACTGGAATTTATTCCAAGCGCGGCGACACTGCGATCGCACGACGCGCATCATCAGGGCCTTGGAGCCACCATCTCTTGAAGCATTCTTATTTCAATATTACTTTATTTTTTGATCATAAAGCTGACTCTATGCTGTTGATAGAAGACATTGACATAAAAGTAATACCTATTGACATAAGAATGCTTCAAGAGATGGTGGCACGGGCCCAGTACTATGTCGCCTGCGGTTGCAATCTGCATACTCAGCAGCCCATCTCGGACTAGTACCTTCCTTTAAGACGAAGACAAGAGCTAATGTGACTCTCGCTCGCACGTTTTGACTTGTTGAAAAATATAAAATCACTAAACCCATTTTCGAAAAATCGCAAACAACCATTTTGTGTGTAATCACATTGCGCACAGTTTAGTAAAAAAATCATTGTGATCGATACAAGTTTTCCTACTTATAAGTTTGCTTTTCTAGTTTTCGTACTCAAGCAAACTTTTGAGTAGGAAAACTTGTATCAATCAAAATGAAATTTTTACCAAACTATGCGCAATGTGATTGCACACAAAATGGTTGTTTGCGATTTTTCAAAATTGGAATTTGTGATTTTATATCTTTCAAAATGTCGAATCGTGCGAGCGAGAGAAATATTAGGTGCTGTCAACACCTTAAGGAGTGAGCACGCAAGGAATTTGAATACAAGTACACAAATTCCTTGTGAGCACGCGTAATCGGGCCGCGCGCCGGCCTGTCCTAATTTGCGCGAACCTGTAGTCTCACCTCTCTAAGCAGCGCGATGTAGGCGATTGCGAGACGCAGCGTGTCGATTTTGCTGAGACGCTTCTCGTACGGAAACGTCGGAACGTGCACTCGCAGCTCGTCGAACGCCGAGTTTATACTGCTAAAGTCACAACGCAATACACACGTTTTAGCGTTATCATACGAGATTGTACTGCTAGATACGGTTCTGGGTTTTCTGGTATCAGTCTACCTACTCTTTTAAAGGCAATAATTAAACATTAAGCAGCAATAATCTAAAATCAAACGAATTATGTAAAGTTCGTTTAATTCTAATAAATTCGATACGATTTAGGCACTGATGTCTGTAGCACAGCAACTCTAAATAAGATGCAGGCAACCGTCAGACAACCTTTACCAGTACCTATTACGTGTTATTGTAAAAACAGAAACTGAAACAGCTTCACTACTTGTATCCCCAGGCACGGTAGATATCGCGTCTGATATCTTAGTAAGTACCAATTATTTACTTCAGATTCTTTGAAGACGTCTAAGAAGGGTAGTCAGAGAGGTAAGTCCTAACATAAATATATATTTTTTAAAAATTGAAATGTGCATGCAAATTGTTTGTTTGTCAGCCTCAATAATGGTAAATGCAACGATTAATCCGATCCATGCGGAAAATAAGGCTTCAACCACATCTGCGCGTTATTACCTAAAAAAGCGGGCGCGATGCGGATGCGTTAAATTTGAAACATTTGAAAATCATAGAACATTTATAATGTCGCCATAGATAATGTTCGGTGGCGTCTGCCGCGCGGCAGACGCACCCGCTTCGAGTGGCATAGGTCGAGCAGGAGCCTTATGCACTATGACCATTTGCAGCGCGAGCTCGGCTAAGACAAGGCAGGCGGTGTGATACGGTCAGGGCAAAGTATCTCCTATGTCATAAAGAATAAAGCCCAATATCAAGTTTTGACGTTTCACGGTTTGGGGCAAGGAATCTCCTTGGAATCTCCTATTGTCATAGTGAATAAGGCTCCAGGTGTGGTTGATCCTTGAAGCATCTCAATCAAAATCAAAACGGTCTTCATTCAGTAAAATCACAGAGATCGTCACAGATTGAATCGTCTTAAAGGAGAATCGGCGCCGTGTCTGGAAGAAAATACAGTTGAAAAGGGGAGCTAGCTAAGTCAGTTGGCTGACAGAATTACGACCAACGAATATGCAGTGACAAAATCACTGGTTGTTGTATCGCTAAAGCCCGCATTTATGAGTACCAATAACATTACAAAGTTGCAGAATATTATTTTGAGCTACTTACATACTAGGTGAGTCTACCGGCAGGTCGTCGCGACTAAAGCTTAGAACTGGCACTATCTACATAGAACAACTGACGTGGTACCCATTGGGTCCGGACCTCAGCATCCGTCGGCGCTCGCGTACGTTCGCGGCCGCGCGCTGCACGCGGTAAGGCGAGCCTCCGCACTGATACTCGGGCTCCACTGAGGACTCCAGCACCACATCTGCCAAACATAATATATAGCCTTTTTATTGCCATCTCTTAAAGTTAGGTATCACAATATTACAAGTTTAAAAATGATAGTTACCTATGTGTTAGTATTAGATTTATAACCTAAGTACCTAGTTGATATATAGTGATAATGAGATGTGAACCCCTTTTTGGGTAAAAGCCTCTTCCATCTTTTCCCACAGCTTTTTCCACAAACATATAAAAATAAATATTGGTTGGACAGCACTATCTCGAATCTTGTGATTTAAGAACCATTTGATTCACTCGGCATCGGATTCGTTACGGAAAGTCAATTGACAGTTTTTATATGGCATGTGCAGCGCACGTCAGGCAAAAAGAACGTCGGAACCAATACCGAGTGAATAACGCACCTAAATAGCTGATATAATAGTTATGGTTTTGGTTTTACCCTTTTACCCTCTGGGCACGGAACCGTAAAAAGGAGCTAGTGATACTGACCTGAATGCAAGGACCTGGTATGCTGGTGCACGTAAGCTGCCAACGGCAGTTGCAGACGCCCTCTGGCGGCGGCGTACACACACGAAGGCAATTCCGTGTTCAGTGGCGAGCCTTCGTCGTCTGAGCCGTCGTATGCGAACTTCAAAGCTGAGTAGTTGATGTGATGGTTGTCGCTGAATGAAGCAATTACAAGTTCATTTAACGACTTCATCACTACATAGTATAAAACAAAGTTGCTTTCTCTGTCCCTATGTCCCTATGTATGCTTAAATCTTTAGAACTACGCAACGGGTTTTATTGCGGTTTTTTTAATAGATAGAGTGATTCAAGAGGAAGGTTTATATGTATAATACATGCATGATAATATTCTAGTAGAAAAACAATGTGCACCCGTGTGAAGCAGGGGCGCGCGGGCGGGTCGCTAGTTGTTATTAAAGCTATGGCTGTTCATCGTCATCTGGAATAGCCCGTTCGCAGCAGGCTTGTACCGAGGCGAGTAGCACCTCCCACCACGATATTTTGGTGTTGTCAGCCAATCAGTGAACACGGACGCGTGGTGAGAGGAGCTACTCGGCTCGCTACAAGCCTGGTGCGAACAAGGTCGAAGAGACAGCTACAGCACAATTAACTTAGACGTATGATTAAATAATTATGTTTATACTTTGAATTTAATATGATAATACAATACAAGTATTTACAAAAAGTACAAAATACTTGATATGAAACAGTTGAGCTATCTGCAGACCGTTGTAAACGACCTAAAGATAGCTCATTATGATACTGATGATTTTATAGAGAACTAGCGACCCGCCCGCGCGCCCCAGCTTCACACGGGTGCACATTGTTTTTCTACTATATCATGCATGTATTACACATATAAACCTTCCTCTTGAATCACTCTATCCACAAAAAAACCGCATCAAAATCCGTTGCGTAGTTTTAAAGATTTGAGCATAATATATAGGGACATAGGGATATATAGGAACAGAGTAAGCGACTTTGCTTTATACTATGTAGTGATAATAAATAATGGAGTAGGTACCTACTAAGCACCAATGCGTTGCCTAACATGGATCAGCTATGGAGCTAAGGTAAACATAGTTATATTTTAAATACGATATTGAAGATTGGTAGAAGCACTGAAAATAAATGACACCCTAACTAATTAGACCCATTTGATCCAAATGGCATTAAGAATAAATATACACGCTATGTGGTTTCATTTTATCCCATAAAATTATTATTTGAGAGACCTTAAATTATGATTTGTCAAAAACCAAACCCAAGACCAAAATATAAAACTACTACACCAAAGACCAAAAGCTGTTGAAAAAAAAATGTCTTTCTACATTTGCTATGCATACATGTATATTTTTATACCTAATTAGGTACGTAAATGATTACAAATTCCAAAAATATATCGCTATGAACTGCTACGAAGCGTAGCACGACCGCTACGGCTGTGCCGGCAGGCGCGCGGCAGCCGCGGCGCAGCGTCTCAGTCGGTAGGTGAGAACTCTTTATAGCATGCTGACTTTCCATACAGTTCCGATTACATCAGGTGCTCTTTCAGTTACGCAAACACAGCATGCTTTATAAATAACTAGCGACCCGCCCGCGCGCCCCTGCTTCGCACGGGTGCACATATCATGCATGTATTATACATGTAAACCATCCTCTTGAATCACTCTATCTATTAAAAAAACCGCATCAAAATCCGTTGCGTAGTTTTAAAGATTTAAGCATACAAAGGGACATGGGGACATAGGGACATAGAAAGCGACTTTGTATTATACTATGTAGTGATAGTGATTACCTACAACCATAATTACATTGAATGTGATTATGAAGAGGGCTGGAAACAGAGATGCAACTTTTATTTTTACCGGATTGTGTATTATTTTTGTAATGGTAAAGTTACTCACGTAAAATTATCCACACACTATACACACAATCTATCACCTTGCTGATAGATCTATCAAAAATTGGTGATCCTACTACTATTATAAACGTGAAAGTTTGCAAGTATGGATGGATGGATGTTTGATACTCTTTCACGCCGGAACGGCTGAACGGATCAGGATGAAACTTGTCAGAGAGATAGATAATAGTATGGAATACCACATAGGTTACTTTTTATCCCGTGGGAACACCGTGATTTTAATCTGAAACTGCGGGTCGCAACTAGTAGATAACTTAATAAATACATAACTTTCCCTTAGTAAAGGACTATTTTTTTATGTTTTAGGGGTATGACAGTATTATTTAATTAAATAGCATCAAATAACTATTCACCACCCAACAATATCGGCGTTTATGCTTAGATCATTTAATTTTCAGATAGTCTAGCAAGAAAAATTCTATTAGAATCCAATTCATTCACGTGGACATACCATTGTCCGTATTCTGATAATTTCCACGACATTCGTTTAACAGTTACACTGTTCGAATGTTTCGTTTGCGAAGTGTCTTGTAAAGCTATGCTGCAGGGCAGTAAAGTTTTTTTTCGAGATATGATTAATTGGGAAAATCTATTAGTGGCCTTTTTTAAGATTATTCACACTCAGCTATATTGTACTATAATAAATCAGGTTTAAGGCTCCGGTGACAGTGGCTCGCAATTTCGAAGTGCGATTGGCTATTATTTCATTTTATTTCATTTCGGGGAGGTTGTTTGAAAAAATAACTCTAGAGAAACACGCATAAATACTGTTCGAACACAAATAATACCATAATATAAGGGAAACATGCCCGAATCAGAAATCATTTTGGTATTAGTATGTTTGGTCTTACGTTTACCTAATACCAAAATGATTTCTGACTCAAGCACATTTCCCTTATATTATTGTATTATTTGTGTTCGAACAGTATTTATGCGTGTTTCTTTAGAGTTATTATTTCAAACAACCTCCCCAAAATGAAATAAAATGAAATAATAGCCAATCGCACCTCGAAATTGCGAGCCGCTGTCACCGGACTCTTAAGACAGAATACAATTCACTTATTTTAGAGACAATAGTGACACAGGTGAATATTATAAGTAGTAAGTAAATGCTGTTGATTTTCTAAGAAATAAATAAATAAATAAAAGTTTAAACTAGGAGATCTAAACAACGTACTACCTGAGAGACGGCGATGTTGAAGAATCAGCCATCTGGGCGCGTGCACCCGACATTGCAACGATATCACGGTTTAATTCTACTTTTTTTGTTCGGGTCGGAACACAACTTGTCACAAACACACGTCAACACAATATCAAGAGGAATGAGTAACCTCAAACCACAGTAAATTATTTTATACCACTACCACTTCATTCTTCCCGTCGCTAATGGTGATAATCTTTCAGATACTGTTCATTTTAAATTAATCCGTAATAAGGGTTGACAGAGGCTACATTCGAACGTCCGTTGAGATGGCTTTCGTGTGCGAGTATCACAGCAAGGGAGAGTTTGCGCTCGAATCAGGACAAAAAGAGGCGGGGCCTACACGGCTACGGAGTAGAGGGTTGTAGCTGTCGTATCGAGAATTGCCAGATTTTCGCTATCGTTACCAATAATTGTGCTTGTTTTAATTTTTATTTTATATAAAGTTATAAGAAGGTAACATAAGAAAAGGTGGATGCTGAGGGGTTGTGGAAAAAATTTTTTTTTTTAGTTTTGTGGCGTCTGTTGCTGGTCGACCCATATATAGCATGTAAATATGCACGCTTTGTATATGATAACTGCTGTTACTATGGAATTACTGTGTGAATTTCATTTTAATTGCGTTAAGAAAATACATGGTTATACCCTAGAGCCGCCACAATGGGTGGGGGCTTTAGGGGTTGGCTTTAGCCCCTCATTGGGACGCTAGCGCCTGCTCCTGACAGCGCTCGTTAACTCCAGATTCGGTTTTTTAAGAGTCACTGAGCATGTCCTTATCATGTTATATTGTCTTAGACTACAAGCCAGCGGTTTCCTGAAATATTTCACTGAAAAAAACAAAGTAAATAATTAAATGACGACCTCTGTGGCGCAGCGGGCCAGAGTCCGCCTGCGACGCAAGCGGTTTCGGGTTCAATTCCCGCCTCGGAACAAATTTGTGTACGATCTGCAAAAATTAGTTCCGTAGGTCTGGGTGTTTTCTGTGTATAATAAAAATATCTATCTATGTAAGTTTATAATGTATTAAATGTATCTGTCATCTAGTACCCATATAACACAAGCTTTGAGTAGCTTACCTTGGGGCTTGGTGATGCTGTGTGGATTGTCCAGCATTATTTATTTATTATTATTATTAAATTAAAAATACAATCAATGAGTACTGAATAAATAAATACAATTTATTATAATCATTATTCAACTTGTTCAGTAGGCATGTAGTTCCGAACAAAATAATAATATATATTTTAATATTATTGTGGGATCGCACACTACTCGCACTACAACACTATAGGTACTACACAGGCGTAGGTACCTCCACATTCTTAATAAGGATCAAATTACGTATCCTTTTGTTTCAAAATGGGTGGTTTACGTTACATAAATCAAACAGTATTTATTAAAAAAAATCCTGTCACTGATTATAGTCTTGGCAATTTTATTTTTATCACACATTGTGGCTGTAATCTTGGCTATTGTTAAAACTCTATTCAACTGTTACATACCAAATGTTCATCTGTTACCATTTATTAATAGTAGGCATAGATCTATCAGTTTAAAAATGCACTCTGACTTCACCCTCACAAGCAAATGAGGTTGTATTAGACGTACCTAATAACTACAGGCACCTGATAATTTCATACGTTAATCAGTACCTCGCCGGACATGAAAGTTTCACTTTTATGTCCGGTGATTAACTGATGATATTATTTTGTCCGTCTACATTTTCATAATTTTCGCTTGTCGCAGAATTTCCAAACACTTATAAAATGCTTAATTTGGTTGCTAAAAACTTTTAGCATTTTTTAAATTTAGCTATTCGTAGCTATAGTTACGTTACGTTGTACAACCGGTCCTAGGCATGATTTATTTTGTCAAAAGGAATACTTACCGCTGGCTTTTGAAAGCTCGATCAAAGCTCATTGACTGTCAAGTCACTTGCTGTTTCAGCTATAACTTTAAATTAGATAAAGACACCTACAAGTGACATGCCAGTTGATTAGCTTTGATCGAGCTTTCAGAAACCGGCGGTAACTGTGACAAAATGATGATGATTTCTTTCTTATCGTAGGTGACCTAACCGTCAACTAAGTCCGCTCAGTCCCTTGCATACAATTGCAAAACTGTGAGAAACATAAGTGGCTCCTTGCAAATTGGCCGCGCCAGTAAATTAGCGATTCACCCTTTTATAAACAAGTAATTTTGGCGACAACTATAATTTGGTGCTAATTTTGCTTCGGAAGTAATGGGCTGGCAACCCTGGGCCCTGATCCCTGGACCCTGTAATTGATTTGTAGCGCGTGGAACCTGCGCCAGTCGTGGCGTGCGCCGCGCACGCGCCGCCACGCCCTTTGCGAATATGTTTGATAGTTTTTCGCGTGAGATCCCTTGTCGGTTCGCATTGTAGTGAGTGGTCTGTTGAGAGCTTCGCATTTGGAGCACCAACGCACTTGTATTTATTGAACTATGTAGGTACACTTAGTTGATGACAAACATATTGTTTTTTGGTTTTGTATTTTAGTAGGTACCTATAGTGCGCGTCACGCAAAAAGAACGCCGGAAGGAGAAGGGGGTGTGATGGCGCGAGTATTTTGTATGCGCAACCACGTCCCCTCCACTGTTGCGTAGCGCAGGTCTAGGTACCATGCGTCTTCACAATTCTGTAAAAAATCTTCAAACTAATCGAAATTCATCTACATGCACAATGCTTTTAAAAGAATGCTACTAAAGGTGGTACATATATAAGCAGGTTTTTAAGCTCTGATTGTATAAAGATAAATATAAAAAATACCTACTTAACTTTAAAAAAAAAGTAAATTGAATTAATTCGTGATTTGTTTAATTAAACCCACACAATCACACAATAGCTTAAAACGACGCGACCATTGCATTTCTCATGAGTCTTAATTTTAAAGTCCACAAGGAATGCAAACCGCACTTATTGAAATGTTTGTTTGGTTAATTTATTTATTTGCGTGCATATGCTCCGTGGGATTATCTGGGGATGCACAGTGTAGTGAACACGTGGTCGCTCTGGGTCGTGGCCACGCGTCGCGCGACCCGGCGCCACGCGACCCGCCGTGTGCATTCCCAAGTACGTACCTACAAGTAACTGTATGACTGACGCCTCTCCTAAAACTGTTTTTCTGACTGCACTTAATTAATCCGTGTCGCCAACTAGTTGTAAATAATGTTAGAGAAACGGGGGTACGTAACGTGCAATTTCACTGTCAGTTAAACGGTTAAACGATTTCGTCAAGCTTAGTGCGGGGTTTTGAGGGTTTTTATTATATTTTTCGTGGGGACGCGGCGAACATATAAGGTTAAATTTTGTGTAGAGTAAGGCGTTGACAACACCAAATATTTCTCTCGCTCGCATGATTCGACATTTTGAAAGACATAAAATCACAAATTCCAATTTTGAAAAAATCGCAAACAACCATTTTGTGTGCAATCACATTGCGCATACTTTGGTAAAAATTTCATTTTGATTGATGCAAGTTTTCCCACTCAAAAGTTTGCTTGAGTACGAAAACTAGAAAAGCAAACATTTAAGTAGGTAAACTTGTATCGATCAAAATGATTTTTTTACTAAACTGTGCGCAACACAAAATGGTTGTTTGCGATTTTTCGAAAATGGGTTTAGGGATTTTATATCTTTCAACAAGTCAAAACGTGCGAGCGAGTCACATTAGCTCTTGTCTTCGTCTTAATAGATAGACTATAGAGGGTGTAATTTTTTGTAATTTTTTACACCCTCTATAGTCTAAACTATAACGGGAATGATATTGGTTTTGCTAAAAATACCATTCCCGAAAACTTGGGGGGGGGGGGGTTAAAATAGATAGATAGATAGAAGATACTTTATTGCACACTACTTATGGATAGGTATGACAAAAATAAAAATACAAAGTACAATGGGCGGCCTTATGGCTAAATAGCGATCGCTACCAGACAACCGTTGGATGAAGTGGACTCATGAAATTTAGAAGGGGTGCTCGTGTGCGTAAGGATTTTTTTTGTGGTAGGTCAAGGCTATAGTTTAGGCTTATACGTCTCCCATATACCTACTTTATGATAGTACCTAAATCAAAATTGATAGTAGTTCTTGAAAATACAAACAAAACTTTAAATATTTTTATGTATTTACTTTTATTTTGGCTTCCATATCCAAGTATCCTAGGATCACAACACAATATACCTATATAGGTACTCACATATTATAATGTGAGATGGAAAAAGTTAAAATAATTATTTACTTTAAACGCTACTTAGTTTATGAAATAAAAAACAAAGATTATATGTTTCGAATCAAATATCATATATCAGGATAGATTAGTAGGTAGGTTTTAAAAGTCCAAAACAATAGTGGTGGTGTAATCTAGATTTTTTAATTCAACAGCCGGTAACCAAATAGTTGTCATTGTGATCGCCCCAGGCCCCTATGTCTGTCTGTTTGTGGTAATTATGCATTTATTAGACGCAATTTTATTAACAACTCGTCAACAGATCCGATGCATCAATGGGGACAGTGGATCCCAATTTTTTATAAAATTCAATGAAAATCCTACTACTACTATAAACTACTATTATAAAGTACTATAAACTACGATTTAAAGTTTTTGAATAAATTATTATTATTATTCTCATCTAAAGTTTAAGTATATATGGATGGATGTATGTTTCTTACTCTTTCACGTCATAACGGCTGATTCTCTTTTCGTTTGCATGAGAGTAAAAGTGACAGAATACTTTAAAGAGCCGGTACGAAATGGCAGGAAATATGAATAGGGCCAAACGTTGAGAAACATAAGAACATCACCAATTCCCCATCCGAACATGTGGAGTGTGTGTGACGAGCAAGGGGGTTAACCGCCGACACGCGGCGGCGGCGCTGACGGCTCCTGCGGCCTGGGAACAACACACATCTAATGTGCTTCTTCTTGTTTTCATTTCATGAATTTTATCGTCATTACAAATTTTATATCTTATACTCGTACAAGCCTGTCGCGAGGTTTAAGTAGGTATTCCTATTAAATAAGTTTGAAAATTTAGAAAATTAGAATTAATCAGCCGCCCGATCGCCACCTCTACAATTGAACTGTCAATTTTAGTACAGTTGTGAACACATTCTTGAAAACTTTTCTGAGCAATACTGGCTTGTTTAGGTTGACCCCTAACACACACATGCGTAGATTAGCTGACATGGTGTATATTGAAACTTTTTTTCGGTTATATTGGATTTTAAGATACTTACTACACAACACAAGCAGATAGCCGATAGCCCGCTTCATTGCCATTTCCTCGTAAGATATGCGGTTGTTACTCGTGTTGGACTCCTGTATCCACATTTAGACTCTAGGGAGACCTATTATGCGACGATATGCGGCTTCTATGTAAAAACAACGAATACCAACGATGACCACGGCTGGATTTAGGACTTCCACGTGTTTTTAGCAACGAATGTCTCTACATTTCTGGCATTACCCATCTTCACAAAAATTTCTGTCGCGTCCTACACCTTATTTTCTGGTATGTGGTCGCTGTCCAAGAACTAGCCACTGTCGATTCTACGAGACAGAGCCTGCTCATTGCTGCTTCTACACTAGACCTATCATGTTTGAGAGGATTTGGATGGTTTAAGAAGGAAAGGCATGTCAAAAAGATGGATGGATTGTGTGAAAGCTGGCATGAGTAAGGGAGTGAGCACTCCCAACTAGCAAACAGTGGTCCTATAGCAGCCCATAGAACATTTCTCGAAAACCATATAGTGATAGTGAACGGTACTATAAAGGTTTACTTTAGTACAACTTTTACAGGACGTTTCGGAGACTTATGCTATGGGTGCTATGGGCCAACCACGATTTCTTGAAGCATTCTTATTTCAATAGTACTTTTATGTCAATGTCTTATATCAACTGCTAATAGTCGGCTTTATGATCATAAAGTAAGGTAATATTGAAATAAGAATGCTTCAAGAGATCGTTGTTGGCCCTCTTATGACAATTTTGCTGGTTGAGCTGAGATGACGAATGATAGAGGAGAGTGGAAAAAGAGAACATGTTTTGCCGACCACACTTAGTGTGGGATAAGGGCAAGAAGATGATGATATTTATGAGTCATAGTCTAAAATAAAACTCGCCATTTTCGTAAAAAGTATATTTAAATAATCTTTAATAATGAGTAAGCTATTTGTTCGCCGACTGAGGTTTCTCTGGCAGCCTGATCTCTTCGGCCGTAAGGTCTGGCTCGCTGGTCTTTGGGTCCACATACCGGTACCGCAGAGCCATAGCCAGGAATATCAACATGTCGATCCCCATCAGTCCCGCGAATAAGAAGAACTCTTTCCACTGTCGACAACAATGGTAAACTTAAACAACTTAAACTTTAGAAATTCACGCAATACAAATATAGCCTACACAATATACAATCTAGCCCCAAACTAAGCAAATCGATTGGTAACCAGATAGCTGGTATAATCTTAAATTCTTCCACACTATTCGATACTTCCACACTATTCGATTTGTATTTTTATATCCTAATTAACCTATCGTACTAATATTATAAACGCGTTTCGAGAAAGAAAGTTAATAATATACATAATCGAGATTGAATAATACCTGAGCATCCAAAAAGTGTCCTTCCACAATGAGCACTACGATCAGGTTTCCGAAAGCTACGGTCAGCAGCCACACCGACTGCAGAACAGACTTCATGGTGGCCGGCGCCTGCGTGAACGAGAACTCCAGTCCGGTGACGGAAAACATCACCTCGCCCATCGTCATCACGACGTACTGCGGGATCAGCCACAGAATGTGCACGCTGTTCGGAGGCGTAATGGTCACTGCGTTTGCCACCTTCGATAGGTACAAAAAACACAAATTAATTTATAATGATTAACTAACAATTAATTAACTAGTAGTTCGCCCCGAACTGAGATTTCGTGACGCGACGCGAACGCTCCGAAAATATAAGTAAGTGGTCGTCACAGGCAAGTACAAACATCGTGTTTGGTCTTGTTATCGCCGGACAAACATACATAGGTAGAAGATCATCCATTCTAAAAATGCACGCCCCGCTACATGCCTTCACCCACACAAGCAAATGAGGTGTATAGACGCAATACATGCCACCAAGCAATTTCATTCGTCATCCAGTTTCCCGCCAGACATGAAAGTGTCACTTTCACGTTCTGCGAGAAACTGAATACGAATAAAATTATTAGGTGTCATGTATTGCGTCTAGATACACCTGCTGATCGATGCTCATCGATCCTATTTCATGTAGGGATCAAATAACTCCAAGGAACGTTTTCATATGAACCACAGGACCGTTTTCCTGTAACTGGTAATCGAGCGAGGGGTTTTATTGTATTCCTACCACTGCTGGTATAGAATTAGGAAACCATGTATGTTCTACGGGGCTCGCCGGGGAAGTGCTACCACCATGCCTTTTTCTGACACCAAGAAGCGTTGCTGTGTTTCGGTTCGAAGAGTGTGGTCGCCGATGAAATCACAGGCACATGAGGCTTATCACATGTATGGCTCACTCAGGTTGATGAACACAGGGCAGTGCATCGTAGTGCACTATCGTGCGTGGCAATATATTGTTAGGCAATGTTTTGTGTGATGGTGACCACTTACGTTCGGGTGAGCCCTCTTTTTCCATCGCCTAGTAGCAAAAAACTTGTTTTCTTAGTAACCTAATCGCATCGAATCTACTTACAAATGTGTTGTTACTGTCCTCATACACGTTGATTGTGTAAACGGCTCCAGCTCTGAACATGAAATCTTTCAGTACTGCCTGTCCGTCCACTATCACGTCGGCAGAGCCTTTGGGAATAGTCTTCTGTTCTTTGTCACCACTCGTGGACGACAACCGTGTTCTGTTCTTTGCTGAATCGACTATTGTAATTGGTACCGTACGATCGCTGTTTATCAAAAACCTGAAAAAGTACCAAATTAGGATTTTAGTAATAACGCCATAGTAATCTAGCTGGTGGTCACACCTTCCGATCCGAACTGGTGGTTCAAAACCAGTCGCGCACCAATCAGCTTCTTTGTTCAATAATTTATGAGTTCAGTGCCACTCTAAACATAAGATTTTACATCTAAGAGGGTTGGTCAGAGAGAGGTACGTCCAAACATTACATTTGCAACATACCTACATGTTGCAGACTCTCAAAAATACTCTAAATTCTTTTTATCGTAATGTTTCGAAAAAAAAAACTAATGAATGTGATATGACAAGAAGATGATAAACCAAAACTTCTGCAGTTTAGTGAATAATATTTATGTCTCCCTGAAGATTTTATTATATTTACCATCATAGTCTTGTTTAGACTACGATGAAAAATGCTCAAATGTAGTTTGGCCATAGTTTCCAATTCTTTTGTTTTGGATTGCAATACTTTTGTTTTGTTAATCCAAACGATTATGAATTCATAATTTCTTGTGTTTGTCTGTTTGTCATGTTTTCATGGCTGACACACTAATGAAATTTCGGACAAAGGTTGTTTTTATTCTGGAGATGTACATATACCTACACTGGGCTATTTTTTTTTATGTTTATTTTATTTTTGTCCCACTGCGAGTCACGAGCAAATTTCAGTCAGAATAATTTTACAACATGTTTTCATTTTCATCTATCGATAAAACAATCTACAAAAGCAAAATAAACCACTCTGTGAAGGAGTTTAATTAAAAATCCTTTTCACGTCACCACAACGAACGCGATAAATGGGTTTATTTTCGGAAAATGGTATTAATTTTAAAGACAGTGAATTTTTTGTGGATATTTTTGTTCCAAATATTCAACGTGAGCACATTCAATGTTGATGTCGAATTGGAGCAAGGAAAAATAAAAGGTACAAGCGGAGTGACTTTATTTGACGGGAGACTATACTTTGCTTTCTATGGGGTACCATACGCCCAACCTCCTACTGGAAAACGGAGGTTCAAGAACCCAAAACCTCCCAAAAAATGGACGAAACCCTTTGACGCTACAACAGAGTACCACGGGGCCTGTGCTCAAGCTCATATCGTACACAAGCATGGCTTATATGGCACCGAAGATTGTCTTTATCTGAACATCTTTAGTCCGGGCCTATATAAAACTGGAAATAAACTCAAAGCTGTAATTTTGTGGATACATGGGTATGCGTTTACTTCAAGCTTTAGCCACATTCATGGCCCAGATTTCTTTATTGACGAAGATGTGGTTTTAGTAACGGTTTCGCATCGAATTGGGGCTTTTGGATTTTTAAAGCTCAACGAAACAGATAATAATGCAAATATGGGACTAAGAGACATTGTGATGGCCTTGAAATGGGTACGAAAGAATATAAAGAAACTTGGCGGTGATAAGACTAATTTGACTGTTATGGGTAGCGGCAGTGCAGCCACTTTCCTTTCTCTCCTAATGACGACTAAATACAACAACTTGTTTTCAAAAGCTATTTTGCAAAGTGGCGGTATGTTCTCAGCATCGCTATTCCGAGGAGATCATATATTAGAAAAAGAGAGATTAGAAGAGAAACTGAAAAGAAAAGGCCTCCAAGGCATCCAGGCATCCCCAACGAGAGATATTATCGAGGCCTCTTCAAATATTTATAGCAATTTTGATGTGATAAACTCTCAAATCCCTTTAGTTCCTTTCTTACCGATACTTGAAACTGTTTCTAAATTTTCTTTGCTTATGAAGCGGCCTGAAGAATATTTGATATTGCCTGATAAAACAAGTGATCCTATCAAGCCTATTCTGATCGGTTTCAACAGCAAAGAGAGCATATCGGAAGTCATTCCTTTTTTACATAATCCGAATTATCTGAGATCTTTCGCCGTGTTTTTCAAATATATGGTGCCCTTCTCAACAAGATGCATGTACAACTACACAACACGAACTTACAAAGAAGTCGCTTATAAAATATTAAATGAGTATTTCAGAGCTGGTATTTCGGAAAAATCTGTTGAACAATTCTTGCAGTACACATCTGATTTAATAAAATACCCTATTTACGACTTTACTCAACAACTTATGCAGGCAAATTTAGGTAGAGTGTATGTGTACAAGTTTACATACAGTGGTAATTTCAACATTGTGAAAGCAAATTCAATTTCCGGAATAAACACGATTGTAAAAGGAGCTGCCAGCGGCGATGAGATATGCTACATGTTGAGATGTGAGCCAATTTGGGAATCTTACGTAAGCGTTAATCGCAATGACAGCCACAAAGACAGAATATTTATAAAAAAAATAACCAAATTGTGGGCGAATTTCGCAAAGGCAGGTGATCCTACGCCAAATACCTATATCGGAAACGTAACGTGGCTGCCGATGACCGAATACGATGGTAAAATTCTAAATCTTGGCAAGCATTTCAACATGGTCAATCCTAAAAAGGAATTGAGGTTATTGGCTTTTTGGAATGACATTTACCGTAAATACTATAAAAATTGCGACTTGCGTGACGAGTTGTGACCAATAGCTTACCTGACATCCACTCCATCGGTGGGCTTGTCGATGTGATCGACGAAGGCGTGCACCTCGTTGTTCGAGATGAAAAAGGAGTTAGCCGTTTCACTGGATACCGATAAGATACCAGTGTAAGGATTACTAACGCATGCACCATCAATGCCTCGCAGTGTGTACGATATATTCGGTAACATCAGGGTGTTCACATCCAAGCGCTCGTACACAGATAGGGGTCCGATATTGAAGTCCTCAGTCGGAGTGATCAATGTGTAGTTACAATTGAATCCGTTGTAGATGCGAAGCTGTGAATAACCTTCCACGAGTGGAGTGCCGTACGTTGGCTGCAATTAAACGTTCGGTAAATAGCCGTGGCCTTGCGCGTTATCAGCTAGACTGTGAGCTAATACAATTACGAACCAGCAGTTGGAGTTCAACGACACCTGAGATGATGAAAGCGGTTGCCGCGAGTAGTCCCCCCCAAATCATCTTGTGTAATGGTTTGCTGATGAGCCTGCATTTGGCCATGCATGGGTATATCGCCTGCAAGAATATTGCCATTAATCACATATTTTCAAGGTCAAAAGAAAACAATGGAGACAGTAGTTTACTTCTCGTATTGAGGGAAATCATTTAAATGTATACCTAATCATTGAGGCAAAAGTAAATGTTTGTGAAACAAATGATATTGCATAAGGACGCGCTCATTGGTATGGATCCCACCTACTGCATAAAAACGGGCACCTAATATATCATAATTATGAAGTCGCATATTTGTTCGCACTCCATCGTCTAGAAGATGATTGTATGGACGTGGTGAAGCACGACCCTCAGATGCGAGTGGTACCTACACTAGAAAAAGAGTAGGCACTACTACAATATACCATAAGGTATCTAGCCGTCTTATTTCTCTACTCACAACTTCAAAGAGAGGAATGAAGATCAGGATAAGAAGTGGGTTGAGCACTTGCATCTGATCAGCCTTGAGGGTCCAACTTCCGATTTCTTGCTCCATGCGGTCCGCTTGGAACGTCCATCTTGAACCCTGTAAAACATCACATCTTACTCCCAGATAGGTTTTTATCGTTCCCAACTACCCATACTTCAATCCCTAGATAATAAATGTTTAATATTTTCCCATTATTTAGATATTCTATTATTACTACTTTAACACTAATTTTCTTTTTCGTTATATTTTTTTCACTTGTGAGCTATAAGTCCGGGTCACGACTGCTTGTTACTGCCTATAAAAGTTAAGAACGCCATTTAATTTCAATTTATAAGTAAATTAGGTATTATTATTTTACAGCCAATATTTTATTTTTATGTTTACCTGTTGTTATTCATAAATTTGACGAGATACTAACGCCACTTAGTAATGTTTATGTGTTTGCTCTAGTTATCAATAAACAATTAATTGTAATTTCATTAATTAATAAACATTAACCAATAAAATCACATTTTCATGACGAATTAAATGGTAGTTGTTTATGAAACTCCTACAGTCTGCAAAATACCAAGATTTTATTGCTCTCGCGTTTACTAGTTCAAGGCAATTATCTTTTTTTTTTCAACGAATGGCTATTGTTAAAATAAATCTTTGTAAGTACCTACGCTGTTTTTATAACAAGTATCACCATCAAGTTCGTCATCACTTCTTCGTTCCAAAGCAAGAAAACAGAATCAAGATTCTTGCGAATTGCAATAAGAAACCGCCGGTTTCCGAAAGTTAATCGACTATCAAGTCACTTGCTATTTCAGCTTTTACATCAAATTAGATATAGATAGCAAGTGACTTGGCAGCCGATTAGCTTTGATCGAGGTTTCAGAAACCGGCAGTTAAATATTCACCTGCTGATCGAACAGTGCCCAGAAAATGGGCAGGGGGATGAAAAGCACCAGCACTCTAAGCAAAGACTTGACGTCTTCTATCAGACCTCGGTCGTACTTGTCGTCTGCATTATCCAGCCAATGCTCCCTCTTTTCTTTGCTTTTAAATGACCGACACACTGCATGCTGTGGAAGAAACTCCTAATATTATTCAACTCCTAATATATTACCGAATAGCCGTACCAAGGCGATTTGGTTGGTTGGTTATTGCGATTTAGTTGCCAGCAGAAACTGTTTCACGACTTTCATCTCCAGGTGCGATTCTTCTTTGAAGATGTCAAAGAGTCAGTCAGAGGCACAGGATTGTCCTAGTCTAGGGACCATCGGCAACCCTTGTAATGCTCAATGTTTTGGTAAATAAATGTATATGTAAAGGTACGTTTAAACATTAAATCTGGCACATTCCAACTTTTTGCAGAAGTTGATATTCCATGCGTGGCAGGTTGCAAACCCATCGCCGCTGTTAGAATACTATTGGTTTTCTCACGATGTTTTCCTACACCGATTGAGAGCACTGGCATACGCACATAAATTCTTCGAAGAGAATAATCTATTGGTTTACACGCGACTGTAAAATCCATTATTAGACGAATGTCCAACAATATAAAAATAAGCCTTGTTGAAGATAAAATTAATTCCTTTAAATGGGAAAAAATCCAGGTCAACGTGCGGTCTTACGGTCTTTTTCCGAACAACCTTTCTTAGAGGAACACCAGCATGGAAGATTACCTGGGGTGCATCGAAAGAAATTTTTATGTATGTTCTGTCTATTAGATTGTAAATGATCACAACGTTAATGTAAATGAATCATATTTGCCCTAAGTTGACTGGGTATACGTATAAGCATAAACAGCTTTACCTACATTGAAATGGCACAGTGCTGACCCTGTGCTATAATACTTATCAATAATCTCAAGTATCTATATACATCACAAGTGTTGCTGATTACGTCATGTGATGTGAATACGTCAATATTAGAAGATTAACGGTTTCTTAGTGTTCATCAATGAAAAAAATGTGGTACCTAAGCCTTACTGGCATCTTTGTTAGCCTTACAAGGTGCCAAATCACAAGTTCAAGAACTTTTGTTGATGGTGATTGTCAGAAATTGCGGTATGTGAGTGGATGGTGGAGACTCAAAATTATTCTTACAAGAAGTAGGTAGGCCCTTTGGCCGGTAATAGGCTTTTTCAGGCTAGTGTTATGATTAGTATGACGCCATGTTCGCTTTCAATTAAGAATCATGAATCAAACAAATTAGGTACTCTTCACTGCTATGAATAAATGACGATCATGCGCTGGGATTCCCACATCCACGATTGTTAATCAATCTGTTATGGAGGGTACACACGAACGTACATGCTCGACGAGCATGTTTCATCCAAGTATGGATATCTACAAACTTGCTCGAACCTGCGTCCTGGCTTCGAGCATTTGTCTTGAAAGTTGCGTGGTACACGCATTCGTACTTGCTCGAGATGGAACAAGTTTATCGAGCATGAACGTACGTGTGTACCCAGCATTAAATTATCTATCTAATCACCTTGCAAAGCTTTAATGGCTTCTAATTCATCTTCGCCAAAATACTGCCATTCATAATTCGTCCCGTCTGTTATCTGAAGGGTCGATTCTTTGTCGTTCAAATCCCCGTACTCAGGTTTTCAGACAACTTCTTTCTAAAAACTCCAGTGCATATGGGGCCAGGTTCAATGGCATTATAAAAATGGCATTCTAAAATGCACTACCGGTTTCAAAATGAAATAGTTATTTTGTCTGATGAGTCATTGTGGATCGTTTAATTACCTACCATCCTCTCCGTAAAGGTTGTTTGGAAGAGATCGCTTTAAGACCATCCATTTCGTTTTACATTTTCCGCATTTGTTAACGCAAGGTAGGTTATAGTCTTATTTCCATATTGTGTAATGCATAATAATAAGAAATGATGTATTTTACAATCCATTGTTTGATTGAATTACTTACATCAAACGTCTATGACTAACATTTCCGTGCTTTCCATAATATTTTCCATTAATGTTGAACTTTTATGCGCTTAGCCACTGAGTAAAGGATATAGGTACTTACCCCGATACACGAGGAGACCTTTCCCAAAACATTGCCTGCTGGGGTCTTAATTATGTACAGCCTTTTGCCCGCCACAAAGCATACTGAAAGTAAAGGAATCAGTTAATTTTGATTACAGAGTTTTGGGCGTCTCCAGTTTGTTACGACAACGTTTGATATAGAAACTGAAACTGAAAACTGAAACAGCTTCACGACTTTGATCCCCAGGTACGGTAGATATCCCTTCAGATCTCCCAGTACCAAGTAGGTACTAATTCAAGATTCTTTGAGGATGTCTAAGGGGGGTAGTCAGAGGTACGTCCAAACATTACATTTGGCACATACCCACATTTTGCAGTAGTTAGTATTCCATACGTGACAGGTTGCAAGCCCATCGCCGCTGTTAGAATACTAACTGGTTTCCTCACGATGTTTTCCTTCACCGTTTAAGAGCACTGGCATTGCGCACATAATTTTTTCGATAGAAAAATCCATTGGTGCACGACCGGATTCGAACCTGCGACCTTACGATCGGAAGGCGGGGTCACTCCAACTAGACCACCGGTGCTCTCTAGCTACTTCTAGTAATAAAATCTAGCTGTCTAAAATTTTGAAAGTGCAGCGTATGGTTTCATTAAATTAGAAAGCTTTTGCGTCTCCTTTTCTGTGAAAATGCAAACGTGTGTGCAAACATAATAATAATATATAGTCTCTCTCCGTTTCTTCATGTCATTGAACGCAGACGAGGACAGCGGACCGGATGTTGAACCAGACTACAATGAGGAGGAGCCGCCTCCAGATCCTGGCGCATCAGGTAACTGATCAACTTCTTAGAAAAACTAGACCACCGGTGCTCAAGAATAGTCGGTGATATAGAAATGTGTCTGAAATTTTCTCGTCACCAAAATCCACATTACAACCCGACCACACTTAAAGCTCGGCAACCTTTATTTGGTGACACATACGATCCTGATGGTCCCGAAGTCTGCGATTATCAACTTTTTTGGCGAGATAAATTACAGTGCTACAAAACCGGGTAAACAAAATCTTAAAGAACTTTAAAAAAATGCATAACGCTATACAGTATGTTGTTATTGGTATAGCCTAGAAACGTCTGCCGAGTTGGTGAAGATGAGTAGAGGTACTTACTTATAGAAATAATCATGAGAATCCCAGGCACTCCGAATGCAAGTGAATAGCAGTCATTATCCCCGAAGCAGTGCACATCAGCGCGTAGGATCGGTGTCAGGAACGTTGAGATCAGACTGCCTGCGTTTATGGCGAAGTAGAAGAGGGAGAAGAAGTAGCCGAGGTATTTCGCCTGCTCCGGCAGCTTGAACTGGTCGCCCCCAAAGGCGGATACGCATGGCTTGATGCCTCCTGTCCCGAAGGCTATCAGTAAGAGCGCTATTATTGTGAACTCGCTGGAAACAAAATTATACACTATCGGACTCACTACAAACAATATTATGCTTATACTATTGCCATCTCCTTCCAATGCGTAATGGCAAACAGAGACAGCGCTAATTTTAAGCATGGGTAATGGTTTTCAGATTCGGCCGGAATCGCCGCAGTCTATCTTATAGACTGCAACGATTCCAGCCAGGATTGACGACTGGCGACTGACGCAATGCTGAGGATGAAGATCGACTGGCCCAGCCTTGTAAAGGTTAGATGGATGGAATGATTTAATTTCGAACTTAGGCGATAAATATAATAATATCAAAATAATACTCACAGTGACGGCAAGTTGACCGGAGGCATAGCAGTTACGGATATCAGAATGCATCCCGTTGCATACACCAGTGAAAGGTAGAATATTGTTCTGAAAATTGATAATTTTCTGAAGGCAATTCTTTCCTTAGACTTTGCTTATGTTATCAGGAAAAAAATCAAAATCAAACCAAAAAGTATTTATTAGGAACAAATAAACGGAAATACAGAAACAGATAGAAAAACGATAATATCGGCAGGAGTTAAAAACTGTGTTTGACAAGTCAAATAAAAAAAAACAGGTTATTTGAAATTAAATACACAGATTTGACAGCCTACGTAGCTCAGTTGGTAGTAGCTATGCCTTCTGCGCCGTAGGTCGTGGGTTCGATTCCCACCGTGAACAAACATTTTGTGTGGTGAACATAAATGTTTGTTCTCTGTCTGGATGTTATATAATATTATATGTATGTATTTACAAAAAAAAAGTATTATAAGTAGTATATCAGCTATCTGGTTCTCCCATATTACAAGCATAAGCTTAGTTTGGGGCTAGATAGTGCTGTGTGGAAAGTCCACCAATATTTATTATTTATTTATTTATTAAATATCATTAGAAATTTTTAAGAGGCTAACACGGCTTTAATGTCACCGATCGCTTTAATTTCGTTGCCAAACTTGTACAAGTGTGGTTTATCAAGGGTTCGAATTATTAATCCTTGTAGGTACCTATAGGTGTATAGGTACATCATTTGGTTGTACAAGTACAAAATAACGACGTCATTGTTCAGTCACTTATATTATACACAACATGCTAAAAGCAAAAGCTTTTTTTCACAAGTTATACATAAAAGAGTGGTGTAAAAAGTTCACAAACCGAATACCGATCAGGTTCAAAAGTGTCAGGTCTGTGGTCAGAACAATTTCATTGGTTTTTAAACTATTTTTATCTAAATTGTATGAATTATACCTAGGTACTTACAAGAGGTTTATTACCAAACTAGCGACCCGCCCCGGCTTCGCACGGGTGCAGAGTTTCTTCATTATACTTATATTATGCATGTATTACATTTATGTAAACCTTCCTCTTGAATCAATTTAACTATTAAAAAACCGCATCAAAATCCTTGGCGTAGTAGCTTCAAAGATCGAAACATACATAGGGACAGACAGCGGGAAGTGTTTTGTGTGATACTATGTAGTGATAGGGTAAAAGGTAAATAATGTCCCTCAAAATCCCATAGAAACAGTAGCAGATGAAGTTACCTGTATCTTCCGAGCCAGCCATCCGCGATCATGGCACCAAGAAGTGGAAAGAAATAGGCGAACATGGAGAACACGTGGTAGATGACTGTGGCACCATCGTCAGAGTAACCCAACTTATCTCGCAAGTATAGCGAGAGGATCGCTAAAACAAATACACATCACATTTTAAATGCTTTCGTTTTCTGTATTCTGAGCATGAGGTTAGCTAGGTACCTAGTATAAGTTTATTAGTATCCCTACTAATCCCTACTAATCCCAACTATATATATTTATTATATTATATACTCTGTCTATCTGTCTGTCTGTCTGTCTGTCTGTCTGTTACGCTTTCCCGCTTAAACCTCTCAACCGATTTTGATGAAATTTGGCATAGACAATCTTTAGACCCTGAGAAAGAACATAGGCTACCTTTTATTGCGAAAAAAAGAGATGAAGAGATTAAAAGTACGCAGACGAAGTCGCGGGTACCAGCTAGTACAGTATATACCTAATATTAGTATACATAGCTCAAATGCGCAGGGACATGGGTAGCGACAAGAGAAATGCGCGAAAGGCAACGCGTGTGGTAACGAGAAGGGGGGGGGGAAGAGGAAGGGGGAATTTATTAGGGGTAGAGATTCATTACAGATTTCAAGGCTACGAACTAGATTCTGTTTGAGGTTTGCGGAATCTAGTTCGTAGCCTTAAAATCTGTAATAAAATACTCTCTACGTCTGTCCTGCGACCGGATATAGTAAATTGAAGAAAAAAAAAACACCTTCACGACTTTGATACACAATAAATTTATCTAGTATAAAGTGCCAACTCAAGTTGCTTTATCTCAAGATGCTCAAGATATCAAATTCTCAATCTTGACGTGCTGAAGCATCTTAGGTGATACCTGCTACGCCTGGGTATCCTGTAGCTATTTAATTTTTTATTTCATCCTACTAATATAAAACGCGTTTATAAAACGCGAAAGTTTGTAAGTATGGATGGACGGATGGAGGGATGGATGGATGGATGGATGGAGGGATGGATGGATAGATGGAATGTTTGGTACTCTTTCACGCCGGAACGGCTACACGAATCTGGATGAAACTTGGCAGAGAGATTGATTATTTTTGTTTTTGATTATAGTCTGGCACATAAACTACTTTTAATCCCATGGGAATACCGGGATTTAAATCTGCGTGGGTGAAACCGCGGGGCGCAACTAGTTGTAATATAAATCTCTCAGCCCTCACAAGTGAAAGCTCCGCCTTCTGCACTGTAGGCCGTGGGTTCGATCCTCACCGAGAACATGTATTTGTGTAGTCAGCGACCATACCAATAGCTATCAGCTATCTGGTTCCTAACAAACTTAGCTTTGTTTGGGTAGGTAAGGTAGGTACTACTATTTCTTCAGTACAAACTACTGAAGAAATAGTAGTATAGTAAGGCTAGATTTGTGCTATGTGGAAAGACCACCAATAGTTGAAAAAAACCAAGTAGGTGCTGCTACATACAACTACGGCAAATATAGAACTATAGAACATAGTTTATCAGTCAACTTGTCTTTAGCTTAAGAGAAAACGTCAATTTGCTAAGTTGATAAATCTAGGTGGAGGTTAGGAGAAAGTGACGGTGGTAACACGTCGTCTACTAGGCGACGTCTAGTGTAAGAACTACACTAGAATTGATACGAGTATAATGGGCTCCGATGGCTCTAAAGCCACGGCAAACTACCAATAATGTTTTCATTTTTCACTTACTTTGGTACTAAACTTATACTTTCTTCACTGAAGGTTCCCCTGATTTGATCCCCATGGACCAACATTTGTGAGAGGAACATAAGAGCTGTCTTCACGACAAAAGGTCAAAGGTTGTCTGAAAGAGATCGCTCTCAGCGAGAAGACCGTTGTACAGTTATGTTATTCCTTATTTCTTTTAATAGAATAGAATAGTGTAGGTACTGTTATTTTGTGTGGAGTACAGTAAAGTATTTTCATTCATTCATTCACGACTGATTCCCAGGCACTAACCTGATTCTTTGAGTATGTCTGGGGCACTATATAAACAGAAGAGACGTGGTAATGACGTGTGATGTGTGACCTACTGTCACCTAGTGGCGTAATTCTACTTTACGACAAAAACGACGTGTATAATTTGACATCTCCTAAACAAAAGGACTGAATGGAAGGACTTGCCAGCTACCCCCACTTACGACTCCCCTACCCCCAAACCCAGGGGGCCGTTTACTGAATAAATATATTTTGACTTTGACAATATTTGGGCTATGAGTATCAGCTATCGGGTTGGCTATAGCAATCCTTGTACCTGCCTTTGCTTTGCTTTTGTGTGTGAAGGCAGGTAGAGGGGCGTGCATTTTTAGAATGGTTTATCTCTACAAGGATTGCTATAGCCAACCCGATAGCTGATACTCATAGCCCAAATATTGTCAAAGTCAAAATATATTTATTCAATAAAATCACAAAGATATTTGAATTGCATCTGGCACATACCCAAAGTTTGCAGTGTTTTGTATTCAATTCGTGACAGGTTGCAAGTCAATTGCCGCTAACATTGATGTTCTAATTACGATCATTCATGAGTGCTTTAATTGAAATGCCCTCTTTGGCCTTGTTACGGTCGACCACACGGTTGACCAAGAAAAACCAGAGACAAGATTAACCAGCACGAGGTTCCAATAAATATTGTTTTTGTTGGAATCAGCCTCATCCAACACTCGCCCTCACCGGTCAAGTGAAGGCGATACGGTGAGCCGATGAGTTCTCAATTTGACATTCTGAAATACATTCACCCATCACAAGCGTTTGTGATTTGGCAGTAGAAACGCCGACGTGCGTGAGGTGAAGTTCGTGATCGAAGTGAGCGTGGATCCACTAGGTGAAACTCCTGTTTGCTGAATAGCGTTACAGAGGTCATTTGTCGGTGGTGGCACCGTGGATACGCTAATATCTCACTGAAATGGTTATTTGATTTGCCATATTTTCATTGTTGTTTAATAATATACGAGAATTTTATGTTCTGAATTACAATAGTCTATTAGCCTGCAATTTACTTGGAGATTAGAGAGTGTCGTATCCACCTATGGTTATGCATGACGGCGTGACTATCGCACGCGAATGCCATTTGAAATCACTATACTTACTAATTATAATTTCGCTGAGAATGTATGTAACAGAAATAGAACCATCTATGCTGTTAGGTATAATGTGTGGCAGAAAAATCTTTGACAGACTTTTTTTTTCTAGTGCAAGGCAAGTTTATTACTGATTCACAAACAAGTGACAGCTACAGATGTCAGAATGGGTCGCGACTCGCGGTCCCACTGGGATTGTACCACTATTACTCGTGGTCCCACTATCCCTGAAATCATGGGTTCGTAGTTCCACTGCGCGAGTATACGTCTACATACAAAAAGCATAGGTAGGTAGACTAGGTAGTCAGATCCTATTGCATTATATTATTCTTCTGGTACCTACCTATATTTGATATTATTTTAGAAACTAATAAAATTACTGTAACTTTTTTAAAATCATTCCAGCTAAAATCTCCAACTAAACTATCAATGTAAGTAGGTTGAACTGGGTTTGAAGACACTAATCGATAAATAATGTCTTGTTTATCAAGAACAAACAAATGGCGAAATTTTAACGAGCGCTGATAAAGAAAAGGGTACCCATGAACACAAGTACCTTACCTGTGTTTTAAGTAGGTTAGAAAATGCATAGACAGATTGATAACAAGGTATACCATCCTACTTAATATAATATAGTCAATACGTGCAATCTAGACTTCGTTTGTCGGATGTTTTTTTACAACTTACTTCAATTTACTTCAGGCTCTCAGACAAAATTTTCTAAAAAAACGTTCCTTCAGCATATTCACACTGTAGTTACAGATTTCTAGGTCTTGTAGTTTCTGAGATTTCGAGATGAGCGGAAGTCAGTGGAATTCTGAGAATCTAAATTAGATAATTGACCATATATTTTCCTGGCTCCATTCAGTAGTTAATAGTTCTTCAGATAGATTCGGCCAGTTTAATTGAAACAGGACGGTAGGTAATTGATTTCTATAGTGACGCTGGAAGCTAGCGCTAGCGCGGCGTGTGGAATATAATGAGATAATATAATTATTCTACTCTACTAAATTATTCTACACTGGTTGCGCCCCGCGGTTTCACCTGCGCAGATTTAAATCCCAGTATTCCCACGGAATAGAAAGTAGCATATGTGCTTTGAAATAATCAAAGCATATGTGCTCTTCTAGAATATAATCTATCACTGTGACAAGTTTCATCTAGATCCGTTCAGCCGTTTCGGCGTGAAATAGTAACAAACATCCATCCATCCTATAGAGATCTATATAGGTTATAAAGAGTTTTTCTTATAAACTAATAACGAATGGCTGAATACTAACAAAAAAAATGTCTTACTTCGCATCCCATAGAAAGAAAATCGTTCACAGAATTCATTAGTAACTATGAATCCTACCGCCTTTGGATAAGGAAGTTTCTGAAACAAGGAAAATACAAATTAAAAATAATAGTAAGAATAATTATTTATCAGTAGATACATTTACACTTACTGCCACCTACCTATTGTTGCTTGATAACATCTAAACCTAAAATAGGTAAACCGAATGAGTATCCTTCTACCTACGTTGCCTAGCTTTATAACACAACTTTGAATTTAGAAAATAACATTCCAATTAGCGCGCCAATTCAACGAAAAAAATATAACATGGCTGGTTAATTAAAACATTACTCAGAGAATTACAGGAATAACAAATTTTCAATTATTTATATTTAGAAACATGACTCATGAAAAGACCAAAAAACTGATTAAAAAACATTAAGTAAGAATCTAATATTAATATTCTCTGTTTCATGGGGATGAATGAGGCTAACCACTGAAAAAGCCTGTTTATCTGTAAATGAAATTAAAAAGTGTTATTATTATGTATAAATAGGTATGTAGTTATTCCTATTATTGCTTCCCAAAATGACAGAAAACGAATCCATTCTAAGATCTTCGAGCGAATCCAAGACATGAAATTCACAAAATTAAATGTTGAAAACTGTAGTCGTGCCCAATATTGCTTGAAAGGTAGTATGAGGTCAATTAAAGCTGAGTGGTTCACTTCGATTGTGGTGCTTAGGGCCATGCCAGGCTAGTTCTGAATCCCAGAGACCAACGGATGGTGCAAAACTGTTTCGGTGTAATTCGGGGGCCGAGGTATTATTCCAATTTGACCGGTTGACCCATAATAAAACCTTTTCTTCATAAAAAAATTCAATCGCTAATGCAAAAATTTGGAAATATAATAAAATATTTATTTTATTAGTAGGTATCCTTTTTTATTCTTGTAAACATGAGAATTACCTAGTAAAAAATAAATAAAAATAAACATTTATTGTTATCGTCTATTTTATGGTTTGTTTACATTGATTATCTAACAATGTTTGTTTATCTACATAGTACCTGAGTAGTACGTACGTAGTACCTGATTGAACATTTTGTTAATTCAAAATTTTTGAAACGTGCAAGCGAGAAGTACCTACATAAGTACTATGACGGTTTTGCGTGGTCTCGTGTACTTTACCGTTATTTATTACCTACGTAATTCTCGATGCTACTCTAGGCAAAGTCATAACTCAACCTTGGGTTAGAACGACCAAACTGAACTGAACTGCATGGTCAGGGTTTCTGCGACTTGGTTATGCGGAGGCTGCGTAGCGGGAGAGGGAGATTACTTCTGATCTGACGATCCGCAGCAGATCTGGACGTGGAAGGAGGTGGAGGTCCAGCATCCATGTAATCCGTCCCCCATAATCTATTTGGGCGACAGCACTGGTGAGGAGACGTCCCCCCAAAAGTATTGAGGTGGTGCGCGCGGGTGTTCCACCTCTTCTCGAAAGAGACAGCTTGATTATGGCCATTGGCCGAGGAGGGTCTCCAAACTGTGACGTCAACGCCGTCGGGGCCATGGAAGACTGTGAAAGCGTACAGTCAGTAGGACCCCGTCGGGTTGTATTAGTCGGTAAGAGTTCGATAACTCTTCTGTTGTCAACACATCTCAATAGTATCCATGAGGATTTCCCAACGTTTAAAAAAATAGCAAAATTGCGTTCCAATATACCAAAAGAAGATAAATAAATTAACAGCTAATAATTATATCCCTATACATCTTATAAATCATTGACAGCCCTCACATGTCACTGGGCTGTAATACGGCAATGGATTCGATCCCCACCAGGACAAACACACGGAAATAGATTTGTGTTCTCTACAGACAGAGACCTACCTAAAACCTACATAAAAAAGTACATAAGTATTATACCAGCGATTTGGTTCCTTTAACTTAGTTTGGCGCTAGATAGTGCAGTGTGGAATGTCCAGCAAGATTTATTAATTAGGTACTAGTTGCGCCCCGCGGTTTCACCCGCGTAGATTGAAATCACGGTTTTCCCATGGAATAAAGAGTAGCCTACGTGCTATTTCAGACTATAATCTATCTCTCTGCCAAGTTTCATTCAAATCCGTTCAGCCGTTCCGGCGTGAAAGAGTAACAAACATCCATAGGCACTTAATACAAACTTTCGCGTTTTTAATATTATAGTAGGATCGTTGGAGCAGTGTTCCGCCAAGTCGAGCAAAAAAGCGGAATTTATCTTTATTGAGGAAGGAAAAAATACATAATAGCGTCCTTAGGATATGTATGCAAACTTAGAATTGCCTCCATGTGCCAAGTGCCAACCAGCACTATGTCAAGGCGAGCATCGACCTTACGAAATTTATACCTACCTAGGTACCTTATTGAGACGAGACGAAGTCATACTAAGTACCTAAGTAGTAACTGCTTAGTAATATTATGATGTACCTAAGTACTTAGGTAACTTTATGTACCACCTGTGTATGTTATAGGTATTCTTTGAATATGAAAGCATGCAATGACCTGTATTTTATTACCAATAAATATTGGCTAATGTAACTCTCGCTCGCACTTTTCAACAATGAGATTGCACAGCACCGCACTGCAAGGGCAAGTCCAAGCATTAGGTTTGGACTTGCATCTGACTAGCCCCTACTAACATGGCATGGTACCAAATTTCAACTACATAATTGGGCTATTTATTTCGCTCTCTCAATCAACTACTAAAAGCTAAAAAGGCATGATTTTCTTGCTATTTAGATGTTTTATGATTATTTTTAGGTGTTTCCTTTATTAGTGCGTCTCGGTCCAGGTTTCATTGTAGGTAATGTAAGTTAGAGTAGTAGAGCTCTTTGTGAAGGGCTCGTCCGGGGAAGTACTACCACCACGCCTGTTTCTGCCGCCAAGCAGCAACGCTGTGTTTCGGTTTGAATAGTGTGGTCGCCGGTGTAATTACAGGCACATGAGGCTTAACATCTGTATGCCTCAAGTTGATGGACGCAGGGCAGTGCATCGTAGGGCACGTTCCTATTGTGCGTGACCTACGGGGCAGTGTTTTGTTTATAGGCGATGGTTACCACTTAACATCAGGTGGGGCATCTGCTTGTTCCATCAGCTAGTTGCATAATAAAAAACAAAATGTTAATATAACATTGAAAGGATTATTAACTTATTTATTGCTATTAAAAACCACTTACGAGCTAAAAAAAACCCCCACATAGCTGTGTGCTTTGAAGTGCTACTTGCACAATATTTATATCTCATGGTCTTTTGATCTTATCTTATTCAGTATCAAATCTTAATCTACAGGAGAGTAGGCAAACATAGTCATTCATTCTCATGTGCGAAATGAGAGAAAAAACTGAAACAGCAACACGACTTTAATCCTCAGACATGGTAGATACTTAGTATATCCCCTCAGATCTCCTAGTACCAAGTAAGTATGTACCTAGGTACTAACTCTATATTGTTTGATAAGAACCTACCTGTACGTGCTTGTTATCTTTGGGAAATCAAACTCGAGACTCAAGAAAAATTTGATAAAACGAAAAATATCTGAAAATATGTCAAACTACTCAACGCTTGTTTAGGCCCTTCTCCCATTACGATACTTGCAGGGTACGATACTCGAGTATAATATTAGTTGTATACATGTTCGCTACCCGACGCTCGCACATTATGCTACTGAAAAATTACTAAATTCATCATTTGTGCAAACTCGTTTTTTGTAGACGGACGTTATGTCGAGCGACTCCAGTGACGAAGAAGCTCTTGCAGTTTTTCTGTTTTATAGAAATAGAAGACGTCAACGCAAGAGTAGAAAATACTGGATTCATCCATATATTGAAAGAAACATAAATTGTAGAGTTTTTGTAGCCGCACTTCTTCTTGTCTTGTATATTATATTTTTTCGCATGTACCTATTCAGGTAATCTGTAGTTATATAAACAAGCATGTTTTTCAATTTCTTGTACAAACTTAATATTTGTTTCTTGCTCCGCCGCCATCTTGTCGAAACGCGCCAGACGCGACGCACAAGCGACCAACACGGCGGGTATCGCGAGACTAGTCGCGAACGCGTAGAATACCAGTATCGTAGTGTGAGAGTCTCCATATAAATGTATGTGAGATACTTCGCGGCGACTAGTCTCCGAGACTAGAGTCGCGCGGGCGTATCGTAATGGGAGAAGGGCCTTATTGTTTAGTTTACACATTTATCTAGCTAGTCTATTCATTCGATATCGGATTCGGTATCGAACGTCATTTTTTAAATTTTAGATACGATGGCTCCTGTAAGTCTATTCCGAAATATTCCGCCTCGCAAAACGAAAAAATTCGATCGAGACGTGCCACACACCCCAATACACAGCCTGTGTTTTTAACCGACGAAAACAAAAACGGAGGAGGTACTCAATTCAACTACATTTTTTTAATGTATGACCGCACATAACTTTTACAGAGTACTATACCGATTTTCATAATTATTTTTATGGGACCAGCTTACCTGCCTTACCAGCCAACGCATACGATGCAATTACGAGGACCAACATAATTATGGCCAAAATTGTCGACTCCAGACATACCTCCATAAACCATCAATTTTATCGGCACAGGGTAAGTTTTTCGGTCCTATAGACCACAGAATAAGAAAGAATAGTAACCGGTACGCTGTCAATTAAAATAAACGAACGAATCTCCGCAACCAAATGGGGTACAATTGAAGACAAAACCCAAGTCAGCTTCAATTTCAACAGCTACAAGCCAAGACTAAGCCAAGACAATATTTTTCAATTATGTTTGTATTTTATTTTAGTTTGGGAGTGCTTAAAGAAAGCTACATTATTTCCCAAAACTTTACAGGTATTTATGTTAGTATGTCAAACAAGGAGCTGTACAAAAAATCCCATCCCATTCTTTGGAAAAGCAGGTAAAGTAATATTCATAAAACAAATTAACGTTGTACGGATACGCGTCAAGTTAAATACACTGCTCGCTTTTATATCCTGGTGATAAGCATCATTTTAGTCTGCAGCCGTGTGTACTGGTCGCAGAAAAAAGTACATTGTTATCCTACTTCTATTATAAACGCGAAAGTATGGATGGATGGATGGATGGACGGATGTTTGTTGCTCTTTCACGCCGGAACGGCAGAACGGATCTGGATGAAACTTGGCAGAAAGATGGATTATAGTCTGGAATAGTACATATGCTACTTTTTAAACTGAAACTGAAACAGCTTCACGACTTTGATCCCCAGGCACGGTAGATATCCCTTCAGATCTCCCAGTACCAAGTAGGTACTAATTCAAGATTCTTTGAGGATGTCTAAGGGGGGTAGCCAGAGGTACGTCCAAACATTACATTTGGCACATACCCACATTTTGCAGTAGTTAGTATTCCATACGTGACAGGTTGCAAGCCCATCGCCGCTGTTAGAATACTAACTGGTTTCCTCACGATGTTTTCCTTCACCGTTTAAGAGCACTGGCATTGCGCACATAAATTTTTCGATAGAAAAATCCATTGGTGCACGACCGGATTCGAACCTGCGACCTTACGATCGGAAGGCGGGGTCACTCCCACTAGACCACCGGTGCTCTTGCTACTTTTTATCCCGTGGGAATACCGGGATTTAAAACTACGCGGGTGAAACCGCCGGGTGCAACTAGTCAAATATAATAAACTAGCTGCGCTCCGCGGTTTCACCCGCGTAGTTTTAAATCCCGGTATTCCCACGGGATAAAAAGTAGCCTATGTGCTATTCCAGACAATAATCTAACTCTCTGACGTATTCCTTCCAGATCCGTTCAGCCGTTCCGGCTTGAAAGAGTAACAAACATCCATCCACACTTACAAACTTTCGCGTTTATAATATTAGTAGGATATTATCTGTGAAAATTTCAACTGTAACTTTCACACGTTTATGAGATAGGTACAGCCTGGTGACAGAGGATAGACAGACAGACAGCGACGGAGCCTTAGTAGTAGGATTCTCGTTTTACCCTTTGGGTACGGGACCCTAAAAACCATAATAATGGCTATTTTTCGTAATATGCACATTAATGTAAATACCTACATAGATATAACTAATTTAGGTAAAGTGCTCTAATAATTTCGCAGGTTCCTAACTTCCTTAACTGCCTTACTTTTAAATGGAAAACAATATTGACATTCCACGACTGTTAATGGAGGTACACACAAAATGATCCTATGAAATATACCTACATAATTTAGATATATTCTTTGTGACTTACCAAAGAGCGGGTAGGTAGGTACATAATTTAAAAAACACCTTCGCTCGCTTACAGCAAAAATATGTTAGTGGATATAAATCAGCCAAGCTAAACCTGAGCGGAGCTAATCGCACAAAAGTAAAACAAAAATATATACCAACCCCTGTTTTTTCCGTCATCTTGTTCGGAGATAATTAAATAGGTATTTTGAAAGTCGTCGCACTATGACATAGTTTTGAAAGGCTGCGCGTGCGTCAATACGGGCGCGCGTATTGTCAGTGCGCGGGATACTAAATACCAGACTGACGCGTTCGCGTGACCAACGCGCTACAAGCGGTGTAGACTGCAGAGCTGCGGTGGTGGTAAACAATAATATTTAATCTGTGACGTTTGCTGTCAGTATTGCACCCATCCATTAGGTAATCATTCCATTATTGCAGCAAGCTGACTTTCGTTTCGATCTCATTCAATGACTACGTCCTACCGCGGAATCATCATACTAATCCAACCATCCTACTAATATTATAAACGCGAAAGTTTGTAAGTATGGATGGATGTTTGTTACTCTTTCACGCCGGAATGGCTGAACGGATCTGGATGAAACTTGGCAGGAATAACACATAGGCTACTTTTTATCCCATGGGAATACCTACCGGGATTTAAATCTGCGCGGGTGAAACCGCGGGGCGCAACTAGTATTTTAAATGCGAAAGTTTGTAAGTATGGATGGATGTTTGTTACTCTATAACTCCAGAACGGCTGAACAGATCTTGGTGAAAATTGGCAAAGAGATATATTATAGTCTGGAATAACACATGGCTACTTTTTATCCCGAGGGAATACCGGGATTTAAATCTACGCGGGTGAAACCGCGGGGCGCTGCTTGTCATACAAAAGATAGATAGATAACGTATTTATTTGCCCAACTGAAAGAACGGTAGGATGTGATGTGTGGAGGATTTAAGCCGTTGGGCGTAGGTCGCGTGGAACTGGCACTAGGAGTCATCCCGTGCGAGGCCAGGGCAGGCCGCTAGTATAATATAACAGAGATTTAAAAAAAAATTGCTTTTATCAGTACCTACCTAGTATAATTTTTTTTTATCATTTTATGAAAAAATGATATCTGACCATTTTTGTAGATCGTTTTTTGAGGAACAACTTTTATTCCCAACATTTTTTCATTAAGTCAATACTAAGGCTTTACAGCGCTCCGAAGTGAGTACTATTTTTCAATATTCTTAACTATACCTATATTATACGTGTGTACTAATAATAATTATGTAATTTTTTTTATTGACTTTTTTATTATAGTTTTTTTAATTACAAATTTTGCAATATTATGTATAATAAATTATTGACTCTTTTCCCCACCACTGGACTAAAGACTTTTAAGAAAGACCTATTTATTATTTTTATATTTTATTTATTTTATTATTTCTTTTTTTTAATTTTACTTTTAAAGACTTTTACTGGGCCAAAGTTGTAGAGAATTTAATTTGCAACAAAAAATGATATATCGTAAAAACCATTTCAACCCCTATTTTCAAGATGGCGGCTGTGGGACAAGGGTTGCGACCCCCCTACACATCAAAAAAATAAAATTGCGTCCTCTAAAAAACGCAAGGTAAGGCCTAAAAAATGTAACATTTCAATGGACTAAACGTGCAATGGAGCGTAGTATTTTAGGCGTGCGACTTATTGACCGAATTCGCAACACGGACCTACGCTCACAAACCCAGATTGTAGATGTAGCGACCAAAGCTGCCAAGCTCAAGTAGGAGTGGGCCGGCTATGTCTGCCGCATGGACTGTAAGCTCTGGGCAAAACTAACAACGGAGTGGCGCCCGCAAGAACCAAGGCGTCCGTCGCGGCAGACCCAAAATGAGATGGCGTGATAAGCTCGATAAGTACCAGCCCGAGTGAAGCGCCATAGCACGGGACCGCACAGAGTGGAGGGAATGGGGGGAGGCCTTTGCCCAGCAGTGGGACATAGATGGCTGATAATAATAATAATAAAGTGATAGGTACCATCATTATCTTCCTGCCCTTATCCCACGCTAAGTCGGGATTCTCTTCTTCCACTCTCCTCTATCGTTCGTCATCTCGTACTCACTCCTTTCTTACTCATGTTATCCTTCACACAGTCCATCCATCTTATCTTTGGCCTGCATCTCCCTCTAATACCATCCACATCCATAACATAACACTCTTCTCATAATATGGCTTACTTTTCTCCTTAGATATGCACATACTACGCTAACCTATTGCTCCTCAACTTTACCGCGACAACTATTCGAAGCAAGTTTGAAAGTAGCGCCTAAATGACATAGGACATAGGTATGTCCTTATTTTATCCATGTTAGAGGATCATACCTCTTCTAGATGTTTTCAAAATTCTCTAGTGACTGCTTAATACCTAGTTCTTGAGTTACAAAAAATAAATGATAGGTACCTATATTTTTTATCTTTATTTTATAGTGACAATAATAATTGTTTTTTTTATATATTTTACGAGCTAATTTCGTTTATTTAGTTTCTATACAGCTTTTTAGATTCCGAATTGTATGTGTTATGTATCGCTCATATTTTTTAAGAAATAATACGTTTTTGAACTTGTTGCCTACATTTTGTATTTGTTATTTTTATGCAAATCTTATTATTTTTCAACGAGCACGCAATTTTTACAGGACTTTTAATTATAACTTTCACGATTTCCGAGTTGGCCTCAGTGAGTGGCCTGAAAAAAAACCTTTTTATAAAATTATATTATATTCTTAAAAAGTATAGAGGAAAGATCCAGACACAGAATAGACATCAATGATTATTACACAAATGCGATCTCGGTGGGGAACGAACCTTTAACCTGCTGGGTACAAATACCCCAAGAGTTCCTATATAACGCTACGCTCAAGTACCTACCTATCCTACTATCCAGTAGGTACCTACCAACCTTCTTCTTCTTCTTCTTTTATTTATGGCTGTTCAGTGGCCGTTAGGGGTTGCCACGAATTTGCCAATGTCGAGTTGGTAAGAGATTTAAAACAAAAAGGCGGAGATCTGAGTCAAGAACGGAGACTAAAATATGATTCGTTAAAATGATAGGTTTAACATCTAATTAGAATTATTTAGGTATATTACAACATTAAAAGAATGTAAAACTATAATAAATGAAGGTTTAGGTACAGTGAAAGGTGTATACCAACCTACCATCATGCATGACTGACCAAACTGTCATGCCTAACTTTTGTCAGCGTCAGCGCAACTAAAAACCAATAACGTGGTTTTATGTAGAAGATAATAATCTATTCTCGCTTTCAATTTATATTCCGTAGCGCACAAAAAACGTGCCATGCCTAGGCCTTTTGAGCCCCTTTGAGATGTCATTTGCAGCTTTGGGGTCGGGGAGGTCGGCCTATTTCTGTGCCGAACAAAAGACAGCTTCGGTATATCGAACTCACTTTTCCTAGAAGTAGGTATCAGTCGGTAAACTCTTTGTCAGTCGGTTTGCTTGTGATTAATGCAAGGAA
Organism: Plemyria rubiginata; assembly: GCA_963576535.1. Classification (NCBI taxonomy): domain Eukaryota; kingdom Metazoa; phylum Arthropoda; class Insecta; order Lepidoptera; family Geometridae; genus Plemyria; species Plemyria rubiginata. The sequence goes on from OY754905.1 coordinate 4,062,870, forward strand.
TATGATTTCCCGCGTTGCTAAAAAACGTACACGAATGCAAACTATCGCCGTGTTAGGTATAATCAAATTCCTACCTACCTACTTGTCAGCGGTTTATAGAAACGTACAACACTATAGCGCATTACAGACGACGAAGACATGTACCTATAATATCGCTCGCCATACAATCACTATGAGCCATTTACGGTATCTTGATACCTGGCCCATGGTGATGGTATGGGAGCGTTAATTATCTGAAGATGTCATCTTAAGGGGCAGCATACGACGCGCCACTAACTCTGTGGGACGACCTCTGTGGCGCAGCGGGCGAGAGCCTGCCTGCGACGAAAGAGGTTGCGGGTTCGATTCCCGCCTTGGAACAAATTTGTGTACAATCTGCAGAAATTTGTTCTGATGGTCTGGGTGTTTTCTATGTATACGAAAAAAATATCTATCTATGTAAGTATATAATGTATTAAATATATCAGTTATCTAGTACCCATAACACAAGCTTTGAATAGCTTACTTTGGGGCTAGATAGTGCAGTGTGGATTGTCCAGCATTATTTATAAAAAAAAAACAAAAAAAAAAAAACGCTCGCCCAATTGAATGTTTTTGTAGATATAAAATCACTGAATGTAGTTATGTAAAATCGTAATCGGTTAAGTTGTTGTTAAGTAATGGTATTTCAAAGATTTGGGCAAAACTATTTTTTTTTATCCAAGCAAGTTTCCACACTTAGAAATGGGGTTATATCGCATGCTTGGATGAAGTATATGTATAGTACCTACTTAGGTATCTTCGTCGTCTGTGATGCGCTATTCCAAATTTATTAGATAGACCTATTTGCACGACTGTACCTACCTACCTATAAACATGCTATGTACACTTACCCATTCAGATTAAGCATGGATAATGGAGTGAGTCGCAATTATTATTAGGGTTACCATACGTCCGGATATGTCCGGACTTTTAGACTCTTGTCCGGACTTTGTCCGGCCTTTATTTATGTACCGATTTTCATAATTTAAATTAGATGGAATATGGGTAGAAAAACTACATATTATGTAATCTAATATCAAATCAGTATTTAATCAATAAATATTCTATTGCGAAATTTGAAAACCATCATCTAGTTCATCAAATTTCCATCTTTGAAAACAAAAATATTTTTACATACTTATAATAATAACGCTAGTTTTCGGTAAGTACCTATTAATGTACCCATAAACAATTAAATGTAGGTATTTTAAATGCCAGATACTTTACTGAGCAAGCCTGTTCATTCAAAGTTTACTTGTAGAATTCTTCGCAACTCATATTTTTAAGGTTGTATTGAATCATCATCAATGATCTTACCGATGGTACAATCTGTTTCGCACTTTTGTTCATGTGCTCCCATTAGAGAAAACCCGCCACATTTGCGTTTTGATCATGGATAGCAAAAAAAATATCTCACAAAGACAACTTTGAGTAAAAAGTCCGGACTTTTATCAAAACGTCCGGCTTTTTGCCAGGACTTTTCAAATTTCTAAATGGTAACCCTAGTTGCAATCCACATGGTCATGCGTTTTCCGCAATGCACCGCGTGTAGGTATGAATAAAATAGTGATTGCCTACATAGTACCTAGGTGCCTACCTACTGGTAAAATTAATTTAATGTCTGTCAACCTAATTAAAATAAAAAACCATATATTACAACAACACTTACCTTTGGTTTGCGGGGACTGTGACATAGTAGTTGATGTGATTCCATTTGAACTCCAGCTCTGTGCAACTCCATAGGTAATTATTTAATTTTTATGACACGTTATAAACCGCGACATTGCATGCTAGCATGGCAAGACGCTTTGTTATCGCGATACCACTGATAAGATACAATAACCAGGCTAGTGAGTTACTCCGAGCTGTGCTTACATACTGAGCGAGATGTGTGGCGACTAGCGAAGGAAACTAGCGAACCTCAAAAAACTGTTTTTGTTTCTAATGGGTACTTATGGAGTCATGCGCACCTAGGTAGGTAGGTATATAGATACCTACTTGATTTTAATTTTGTGCTATCTCATGCATGACTACTCCGCCTATGAGCACAGGTACCTACAAACAAAATCGTCAAAAGATGCGTGAGCTTGCTATTAGCACCTACTTACTACATACTAATTAGTTTTCAGATAGATAGGTACGTACGATTAGGTACATGTACCTAATTACATAATAATATTATATTTTTGTATGAACTCGTGCAGATATTTTACGTGAATGAAGGGGCAAAGTCGTAACGCCGTTTCTGTATCATATGATTTTTTAGATTGTAAAAAATGTAAAGACCAGCAAACAGCTATTTATTGTTATGTAGATTGTAAGTACTAGATATTAAATAAACATGACAAAATTAATGAGAGGTGATCAACGGGGCCGGATCAGACACAGTCCTAAGAGATTGTCGACTCAGATCAAATTCTATGTTGAGATAATCCGCCACGTATCGGCAAGCTTGCCAGCAGAAAAGGTACAAGTTTGTCGGCAGCCGGTGGCAGGCTATGATCTTTATCGCTAAACTAAAAGTGTCGCCCAGGCATCGTGCCCAGACAACGGAGATAAATTTAATCAACGGAATCTTCTTCGTTACATTGGCGTTTTGCATCATGCGAAAGACGAAAAGAAAGGAGTTATGAGCAGTAGTAACAGCAAGCCTTGCGAGCAGCAGCGGGGATCAGTTTTGTCGGATAAGTCTGCGTGAAGGCCGTCTTCTTCGTTACATTGGCGTTTTGCATCATGTGAAAGACGAAAAGAAAGGAGTTATGAGCAGTAGTAACAGCAAGCCTTGCGCGGAGCAGCGGGGATCAGTTTTGTCGGATAAGTCTGCGTGAAAGCCGTCTTCTTCGTGAAGGGATTCAAGGGTTCACAAATTGCCTGATGCTTCACCTCCATGTTCATTCGTGCGAACTTATCACCTTTCTCCTCTTCTTTTTTTATGAGAATGAAATAAGGACGGAAATCGTTAGAGTACGACATTCTGAGATATTTGCTGTTTCTTACACGTTGTTTATAAGTTTACGTTAATTTAATATTTTTCATACGTGTTTTTATTTATAATCATTTTCTTGACACAGTTATTGTATACTCTTTGCTTAACCTCGAAGACTTCATCTGTCGTGCTTGACAAAAGATTAGCAAACAAAGAGTAGATTCGTTTTCTGTCATCTATCGAAGCAACATAGCATTTTCATTTTGTTTTTTTGAGTTGTGTTGTGTAATTTTGGTGGTATTTTAACCAACATTACTTGTGGTCTTAGCACAAAGTGTAAGCATTTGAAATAAAAGTGTATTATGTGATATCGTGATTTGACCGAAAATGTTTCAAATGTTTTGAAGAAACCGCCACCATTTTCTTCAAAACAATTGACTGACTCGACTTTCGACTGACGTGACTAGAAACATAGCAAAGAGCATATAACCTCTATCACTTGACACTGGCAAGATTGTCGATAGACAGGAGCCATAAAAAAAAACAAAGAGTAGTACTTAGGTATCCACAGAACAATAATACCTACTCGGCTACTCCTTTAATATCTCATAGTAGGTCATGAGTAGGTACGTAGGTAAATATAGGCAGGCTATACTTGATGACCTACCTGATGTTAAGTGGTAACCAACACCTATGACAAAACATGACCTCATAAGACACGCACGATATGAACGTGCCCTACGGTGCACTGCCCTGCTTCCATCAGCTTGTATAATTTCACCGGCAACCACACTCTTCAAACCGAAGAAACGCAACGCTAGCTACCTACTTACTTGGCGGTAGGAAAAAGCAGGTGGTAGTTCTAAACAGAACACTTTTGTAGTTGATGTTACTTCTTGAAAATACTGTTAAAAAAACTGTTAAGATAAAGTTTCGGATGAATCGATACCACTCATTTTGGAGGTGGCGACTCATCCAAAGTGGATAAGTTTTGTGGATGAGATGACCACTCACTCTCTTCTTCAACTATGTAGGTAGACAGGTACTTTACTTTTTATCCGGGTAGGTATAATTCAAATTCAAATTTATTTATTTATATCAGTAGCGCAAATTACATATTAGTTTATCAAGGTTGGTAAAAAATACTTGTGTCAGAGGACCCCGCTCTTCTATATATCCATATTTTATGGTGACAATGTTAATGCTCTTACTTATAAATAAACCTAAAACAAGAAACTAAACATCAATTAATGAACTAAAGGAAACTAAGTACGTCGGTACCTAAATACAAAAAAATATTTTAGTGATTACTCTTAGCCTAAGCATATGAGAGTGTGCCTGCGATAATCCGAGCCTAAGTAGAGGTAGGTACCTTTAGGTAATGTTAAAATGAATTATTGTGATACTAGTAGCGCCCTGCGGTTTCACCCGCGTAGTTTTAAATCCCGGTATTCCCACGGGATAAAACGTAGCCCATGTGTTATTCCAGACTATAATATATCTCTGTGCCAACTTTCACCATGACAACGTGTCAGCCGTAATGAAGTTATAGAGTAACAAACATCCATCCATACTTACAAACATTCGCATTTATAATATTAGTAGGATTATGATGAATTTTGTAAAAAAAATATGAAACCAATGAAATCAATTTACTTATTTAGGATTTTCGGCACCGAGCGCATACAGTGGTAGGGTTAGCATGGAACACGTCTTTCATCTGTTTCAACAGTGATGCATACACAGAGTCATCCTGTATTAGTTTGCTGTGTGCCAGTTGATTCAACACTTTCTGTATCTTGGGCGACAACGTCGTGGTTTTAAAGGGGGTTGGATCTATAGCGTTCGATTTTCTTCCCAGAGCCTGTTAGATGCAAATTGTTTATTATTTTCGGATTAATGTGGTCGTGAAATCTCCTAGTATGGAGACGAAGAATCTCTCATGCGAAAAACATATCTCCTCTTTGGCATTTTAACTTTAATTAGTTTCTGCAGTGAATCTTGACCACCGGCGCCGGCATTACAGGTGTCGCACTGAAAATGAAAATCGATCGGGAAAAACCAGCAGGCAAAACACATTTAGTAGCAAAAACTACTTTTGATTACTATCATAAGTTACTAAAGGTGGACACACGTGCTCAAAAATAAGCATGCTTATTTTGAGAAAAAGTAAGCATGCTTATGTTGAGCATGCTCAAAATCAACCGACGTACGACCAAATAAGCATGCTCATTTTATAGCACGACCTGTTCACACGTGCTTTTATTGAGCAAGGCTCGAAAAAGCATGCTTTTGGCTTGAAAATAAGCACGTTTGCACCTTAAGTGAATACTATCCACCACCATCCTTATAGTTATTATTGTATACCGCCGCCTCTGATTTTTTTCATATCCTTTCCATCCAAAGGTTGTCTGGAAGAGATCGCGTTTAGCGATAAGGCCGCCCATTGTACCTATTCTTTTTTCAATTTTCTGTATATGCTTTCTTTTTGCTTTGTGTACAATAAAGAATTTATCTATCTTTTTATCTATCTACTATCACGTAATATTAATGTTAAAAAAGTGATATAATAGCGACTTCATGACTTGGTGGGGATTAGAGGAAAATAAATTCCTCAAATCCCCACTGCTACGCCGTAGCATGCTACGACGTAGTCAGTGAGGATTAAAGGAAAAAAATATTGAAATCCCTACCAGTGGGGATTTCGGGAATGATTCGTTGAATACTATCTAAAGTAGTTTACACTACTACTGTGACTAGTGTAGCTCAGGTCTCTGCTCTGTTGGTTATGGGTTCGATTCCCAGTTTAGGACCTTTGTGTGATGAACATAGACGGTTGTTCATATGTCAGGTGTTGTCTTCTACCTATCTAAGGTATGTATTTAATAATATCATCATCTGGTTTCCATAGTATAAGCTTTTCTTAGTTTGGATCTAGTGCGGCGAGTAAAATTACCGCTTATAATAAAATTATTACTATATTTTTATTATTATTATATTATTATATTTTTTTTACTACGTAAGTACCCTATAGGTACATTTTTGGTTAGGTACTTGCAGTTTATATTAGACACAAAAACGTGTCTTAGCACCACATTTAAATTTCTGAATCATACTTTTGAAAACATTATGAAAATTATCTAATTCATTTAAAACTTTAGCTTGGTCTGAATCTACCGTTTTATGCTTCGATGAGTAACGGGCTGGTTTCCGGCAAGGACTCTGAACAACAAGAGAGTTACTTAAATTCTATTATATTTTCTATATTAATTAATACAGTATTTCAAATAATAAATAAATAAATAATAAATATTGGTGGACTTTCCACACAGCACTATCTAGCCCCAATCTAAGCTTATGCTTGTGATATGGGAACCAGATAGCTGATATGCTACTTACATACTTTTTTTTTGTAAATACATACTTATAATATTATATAACACCCAGACAGAGAACAAACATCTATGTTCATCACACAAATGTTTGTTCACGGTGGGAATCGAACCAACGACCTACGCCGCAGAAGGCAGAGCTACTACCAACTGAGCTACGTAGGCTATCAATGAATTTAGGTACTGTTATTTATACTTACTGTGTCGGCGAACTTAATTGAACACATAATAATTGTTAAAAAGCATAGAGTGTAGTAAATTAACTTCATGTTTCTCTCCAGTACAACGACTTGGTAGTGATAATATATCGGTGACTTGGATTGGTTTATCGTAGCTGTGAGTGTAAAATATTTACGAGTTTGTTTTATGGTTGTGCACAATATTGAAGCTGTTATTTGGTAGCGTTTTTACGAGACCTAGAAACATTTTCGCGCTAGCGCAATCTAGGTATACCTACCATCTAAGATTGCCTTAAGGCTAAGGCCGCACTACGGTTAAACCGCTAATGGTTTTAATCGCGTGAATTTGTGCCCCTAGAAAAATTGTACCGCAGGTGCGGCCGCTTGTATTAGTTGTCTAGGGGCACAAATTCACGCCATTAAAAACCCGGCTTTAGCCTTATTGAAAAAAAAATATCTTCATCAATTCGCACCAAGGAATTTGAATACAGAACTAACGGTGAAAATATAAAAATGTGTTACGAAAATGTTGAACTAACCCCCGTTTTCTGAAAGCTTGATCAACGCTAATCGGCTGTCAAGTCTCTTGCTATTTCAGCTTTAACTTCAAATAAATTAGAAAAAAAAAAATTAGAATTTTTTTGTCGTCGGGGATTTTTGATTGGAGGGGTACTTCCCCCAAAAAAGGGCAAAAAGGGGGCTATTTGATATACTGGATATCTCCACCAAATGAGATCTGATTTCGATTATTCTTTTTTTATTTGAAAGGTAGTAACTATAAATTGGTCTCATAAAAGTTTGGCGAAGATCTGATAAGGATCTTCAGCATGATGAACAGGATAACTCATCAAACAATCGATGGTTTCAATCAAATTTGAGAGAAACACAAAGGACCTCATTCTACACAAGATGATGCAAAATAAATCAAAAAGATCAACAAAATCACAAAACGAAAAATGCACTTGCACATTACATTCCTCAAATAGCTCACTTTTAATATGCTCGCGAGGTCTACAGCTCCCAGAGCCACTAGTAATTATATAGAAAAACAATGATTTAATAAAAAAACACCAATTTATTTCACGTTTTATTCTATGGTACATGCGATATGTGGTCCCTAGAAACATAATTTTGATCAAAACAAGTTTTCCTAATTACCAAAAAGTTTGCTTTATTACTTTTCAGATAATTCTAGGTGAAATTGTTTGGATCAAAATAGGTAATATATTTGCTGAACTTTGTGCATTGTGATTGCACATCTATGTTGATTGCGATTTTTATATAAATGAGTTCAGTCATATATCTTTCAAAGTGTTGTAATGTCAGAGCGACTGGGACGCAGTTGTCTTCACCTCAAGTGCCAAGAACCAAATTTTAATTTTGTTTGGAATTATTGTTACTTATATTAATCTAAATTCTCTACCGATCATGACCATTTCCCCACCGGTCATTCTCTTTCGTGCTAAGGTCTAACAGTTTAAAACGTGACATTGGCGAAATTGCGGGCTACACTGCAAAGGCCATTCAATTAAGAAGAAGAAGAAGAAGAAGAACCAACTTATCTGAACCGGTCTGAAGTTAGCCGTTTGTGCATAAATGGCCATTAGCCTCATATTCTTAATCTCTGCCATTTTATAGCGGCTCTATAGAGTATTCTTGTCACTGTCACTATCATGCCAGCGAAAAGAGACAGCAACAGTGTTATCGGTCTGATAAGCTTTTGGCACGCTCAGCGACCATTATGAATAATCGCTAATTCATTATGATTACGCTGATGTCTGGCTATCGATATGGCTTTCAGTTCGACATTTGATTCCCATAGTGTAATAGCAATTGTTTAGAACGGATAAGAATCAAATGTCAAACTGAAAGCCATCTCCATAGCCAGACATTAGCGTAATCGGGCCGTTGCGTTGTTCAGATAAAGGAATTTGAATACAAGTACGTTTAGATAAGCTTGTGGGACTGAAAGCTTTGTCTGATTACGTCAATTTATGTCAGGGATATTGAACGGAACGCAGGTAGTATACTGCTGGAACCGTTGCATCGTATTGTTTGGGGGCGTGAGGCAAGTTTTAAGACATTCTGCCTGCGATTCGAAGTTGTTCTGATTGCCGCCACAGCCCGAGTATAGCCGACGTTTGCAAGTCCTGGAACAAAAGCTTTACAGTGCCACCAACTTATTTGAACTTATCTGTCTGAGGTTTGCCGTTTGTGCATAACTGGCCAATAGCGAATGGAAGATGCCCCAAACGGCTAACTTCAGACCGGTTCAGATAAGTTTGTGTCACAACAAATGTCAAAATATAGGGTGGTATCCTCGAACAATGGACATATACCCTCGAATCTATCACTTGCACATTTAAAGATTTTACACAAAATTACAGCAGTGGTTTTCAAAAATCGCAAACAAACAAGTTTATGGTTTTAAGTAATTATAGTCGGTGTTGAGAAATCACGTAGGTAAATGAGAACCCTAAAGAGTATTTGGTATTATGAGAAGATGATATCTTTTTTCTATTATGTACCTACTTACTTGCCAAATTTGTCCCATCCCCAGCGGTTGAAATGACCAAAGCAGTTTCCGTAATCGAAACTCAGCGAGCAGAACAACGGGACTCGTGCTGAAAGTAAAAAAAAACATTTTTAGCACATTTTTTTTTATTTAATGAGTAAAATCCACAGCTCTTTGTATAAGTAAAGTAACATAATGAGTGTAGCTGAAAGCCTATAACGGATTTACATTTTTTGAATAAACTATTGTAAAAGACAACAGACAACAGGAAACAGCTCCACGATGAAGAAATGAAGATCCAGCAGTTATACCTACCGAGGAACGGTTTCTGAGCTCAGCTTTTAATAGATACCTACCTATGTCCTTTTCCCGCGGCTTCGCACGGGTGGACATCCGACCCCACCTCCCCGATCCGCCTCAACCCCCCTTGCTCGATTTCTCGATTTTGTAAAAGGGTGAGGATTTTATATAGGTGCCTAATAAATAAAATGATAATAATAAATCTTAAGGCCCAGCCTTTTTTTTAATAATATTAAACCGTCTTGTGGCTACAATCTTTCCTGATGGTAAGCGACGATGTAGCTGATGTTGGGACGGAACGGTTAAGAAGACACTCACTCTTGCCTTGAAGAGATTTAGAAAAGTTCAGTCCAATACCTAAGAAGTGAGAACTGACCTGGTGGATTGGTGGTATTCAAATAGCAGTAATCGAGACAGTTCTCCTTCGTCTCGAATCGGTTGCCGTTGCCCTGACAGCCGCCCCAGAAGAATCGATAGCATTTCTTCTGCTTGCTATCGAAGTACCATTGTAAGATGTCCGCGCGACAGGGCCCCGTGTCTGGTCGAAGAAAGCAAGCCTTGTGGCGAGCTGTGGGGAAATTTCTTAATTAAATAAAAATAAAATTAAAAAAACTACACTAACTAAACTTAATTAAATAAAAAAACAAGTTTAATTAATTAAACTTGTTTTGTGGGTGTTAATTAGTGCTAGTAAGTTCCTACCAAATTTTTCAAAATTAGTCCTTAGGTATTTATCCCCCGCTTTCTGAAAGCTCGATCAACACGAATCGGCTGTCAAGTCAAGACACTTGCTATTTCAGCTTTTACTTCAAATTAGATAGAGATAGCCAGTGACTTGACAGTCGATTATACAACTAGCCGATGGAACAAGCATATGACCCACCTGATGTTAAGTGGTAACCATCACCTAACAAAGCCTCGCCTCGAAAGCCACGCACGATAGGAACGTGCCCTACGATGCACTGCCCTGCGCCCATCAACTTGAGGCACACAGATGTTAAGCCACATGTGCCTGTAATTACACCGGCGACCACCTCTTCAAACCGAAACACAGCGTTGCTGCTTGGCGGCAGAGAAAGGCGTGGTGGTAGTTCTTCCCCTGACGAGCCCTTCACAGAGCTCTACTTTAAAATACTCTTAAAATAAAATCGTGGGAACCCATTGAGTTATTCTAACTCAATGTGGGTACCACATATTTGTCGACACAACAGCACTTCTGCCTTCCATGAGTGCAAAGAATTTATATTTGAAATTGTAGATTATAGCATTACAAGCGAGGAATATAATACTCTCTAACGAGAGATTACTAGAGCGCCCTAAAGCAACTGAACCCGGTTTCTGAAAGTTCGATCAACACTAATCTTCTGTCAAGTCACTTGCTAATTTTCAGCTTTTACTCTTTACCTACTTCAAATAAGATAGCGATCATGTGACTTAACGGCCGATCAGTGTTGATCAAGCTTTCAGAAACCAGGGGTATAAGTTTATTACCTACCACGCAAAGTGTTATCCAACTGCATACAAATAGTTTTAGTGTATGGGTTAGCGGTGGTCCGATTGCCATGGTAATGATACCGTGAGCTTTTCTTATGATGGTGCTTGCAATCACCATTCATCAGCAGAAATAGCACCACCAATGTCTGAAAAAGAAACCGTAGGCTATACATTTTTCTGTAGCATGTTATAAACATTTATGTTCATGTTGAAATTGTAGGTACTTACTTGAAAACCAATAGGTATTTGGAAGTCGTAAAGTACAGCGATAAATCTATAATATAAAAATTATTTGCTGTTCGTTAGTCTCGCTAAATCTCGAGAACGGCTCCGATTTGCTAATTTTGGCCTTGAATTATTTGTGGAAGTCCAGGGGTCTCGGAATTATCGATTGAGGCAGTACGAAGTCTGCCGGATCAGCTAGTAACAAATAAAAAAATCTAACGCAAATCATTCATGACTACCTAGTTTTAAAATATGGCATTTGTCTGTAAATACCGATATTGTCGTAAATGTTAAAAGACGGCAAATGGTGTGAATAACGTTTATTGATGATAACATCTTGAATTTGATGATATACAGTGTTCCATATATCTAAATACAACAGCCATTATTTAGTCTCTAACATCTATACTCCTAAGCTAAGTTGGTAGGTAAATACTGTAAATGCACCTTGTTTCTACACCATGGTGTACCAACTACTTTATAAACTAAAAAAGCCGAAAAAAAAATATCTGTTTTGTTTGTGTTACATTATAATAATATAGAAGACTATTTTTTATATATTATGTTAAAATGAACATACATACTCATAACTGTTTAATTAAAAACTCGAAAAAACTATATGAAATACAAAAACACCAATAGACATTTGAAATACCATATCTAAACTAAATAATATGAACAGAAAGGCGCGCGATCATCTGATCGGAGCGTTCAACTCATTGTCTATTAATATATACTTCTAGCCATCCATAGAAATTGTGGATCTTTATCTTTTACTTTATATTAGTTCATCGCCCATATTCGCTATTTACCCTCTTTACTAAACATCGATCAATTAACGTTCCATTCGTTCGTATTCTGTGTCTCAAATACATTATAAATATCACAACATAAAATTTTACACAAGACAGTAATTATATATAAATCAGTATATTTTGTGGTAATTTGGTATATATGTCATATTTGTAATCTATATAATATAGAAACTTCTACATAATAGGTAACTATATGGAAACCGCCGATCCAGTAGCCAATCTTATTAATATTTACATAAATTAGTACATGATTATAACACCCAGACAGAAAACAAACATCTATGTTTATTACACAAATGTTTGTTCTCGGTGGGAATCGAACCCACCGCCTCAGTGCAGAAGGCAACCAATACTACCGAGGACTGTCAAATTTTTCATTAAATATATCTAAAAAGAATACAAATATGAAGCTATCCTACACTACTTAGAGCATACTAAACTAGTACTACCTACTAAATACTGATGCACAATTCTTACGGGTAAAAGTCGATCGTAATGCGCTCGTCAAGTTTCTTATCCATCTATCCATCCATCCATCGTCCATCATTCAAAGCATAATTTCATGCTACGTAACGTATATTGTAACTCCGAGTACAGTGCGCGTCACGCAAAAAGAACGCTGGAAGGAGGGGGAGAGGGTGTGATGGCGCGATTATTTTGCATACGCAAACACATCCCCTCCACTGTTTTCCAGTTTTCTTTTTGGTTGACGCGACCTATACGTTACATTTAGAACACAGGAACTCGTTTATTTAGCTCATTCGCATATCATCAACGTCACGAAGCTTCGAGAGACTGAAGATTGCATTTTAATATTTGTATTATTTAAATATAATATATCATCATTATAATTAAATAACACAAATAAGTAAGGAAAAGTCAACTCAAACGCTATCTGAGCGATGCAACCTGCTATTCCCACTGAGGGCGGTTTTACCATACCAGACTAACCGCAAATAAAAATATTCCTGTCTATACTTTAGATTTGTCAAAACCAATACTGAAATATTTTTAACTGACGAATTGTGTTCATCTTAAACCCTGCCCTCAGTCTAAAATATCACTACACAACTATCCGAGTGACAATACATGTCCGAAGACGTCCGACATGAGAAATGCATAGCCCTCATTTAAATCATTTTCCAAATATTTCAATTAAATCACGATAATACACTCAAAACCGAACGACTGAGTCTATTATAGTTATAAGCCGCGTCAGCCAAAAAGAACGCGCGTCACGCAAAAATAAGGCCGGAAAGAGGGGGAGGGGGTGTGATGGCGCTCCTCCACTCACCTCCTCAACAGCCTAACCCTAAACAATTAAATGAGTAAATTTTATGAGAAGACAATATTTATTACCACAACATCTACTCTTTATCTAATTGTAAATGTATAATTTTATAGACTTGTATAATATAAACAATAAATACTTTAGGGAAGACAGTAAAAAACAACATGTAGTTCAAAATCATATGATTTGTATGTTTTCAAACAATTTATTGTATTTAACAACTCTCGAGCAACTCCATCAGTTACATAACAATATTTGTCTTTATTTCTGACATTTTATCCATCGAATAATTTTACTGTTAGTTAAAAACCGCCCCTACGACTTATCTGGTAAGGGCAGGTTTTACTTACCTAGTATGTATCCTAAACTAACACAAAAAGCCATAAGTTTAACTGATTTTGGATTAGTTTGAGTAGGTACAGATTATAATATCTATTCAAAATAGATTTTCCTTAAAACTCCATTAAAATAATTGTCATTTTAGTAAGATTACTTTAAAATATTACTACGCGAGCGAATTCTGTAGTTATAAGAAATATCTACCTACACATTAATTTCGATTATTTTATAAGAAATTACATTTAATTAATTAATAATAATTAATTAATAATGAATACACTTAGCTTATAATATGATAGTAATCGTTGTTTGAATCTATTTCCGTTATATTCCATTTAAAACATTGATAAAACTCTAAGGAAGTCAATAGATTGTATCTATAAATAAAATCTAAATATATATAACTCAAAGGTGACTGACTGACTGACTGACATAGTGATCTATCAACGCACAGTCCAAACCACTGGACGGATCGGGCTGAAATTTGGCATGCAGGTAGATGTTATGATGTAGGCATCCGCTAAGAAAGGATTTTGATCAATTCTACCCCCAAGGAGGTAAAATAGGGGATGAAAGTTTGAATTTGATTTTCAAAGTAAACGAGCGCGAGCAAAGCCGCGGGATCAGCTAGTTTATTATATATTTTATGAGAAATGTAACAGCCGTCGTATAAAGTCCTTTATGTAAACCTGAATCGAAGGAATATTTCTTGGGACTCTTGATATCAATAACAGCGATCATCTAACATATTTGATTATAAGATACCTAATAAATTTATCACATGTAGCTACTGTATACTCTGAAACTGAATACTTTTTTTACTATGATTATAATTACTTGTATGTACCTATTTTTTATCTTAGATTCCATTCATAGAGAATCCTAGAAACCGACGATAGGCCAAGTCATAACATAATGGTATGTATGACACTTTACAATAGTTTATGTATGTATATGTAGTAGGTTTCTGGGATACCCTGTATATTGATAAACTCTATAGAAGTCAATCATCATGAATATACATAACTTGAATCTATTAATTTCACAACAAATTTCATAGCCATCTACTACCGCTCCTACACACCTAACTACAAAGTAACGAATTTTATTAAACTTATAATTTCCACTATCAGTAACGGCGATGTAGCTTCTCGGTGACTTTCATGTCGTTGCTCGGTCATTCCTTATGTCAAGAAGTCAGCTTCTTTAAGGGTGATCGGCAATATTATAATCCGAGTCCCGGTTTTGGCAATCGGTCACCAGAGTTGACCACATGCTTACTTCTTAGCGGACAAGGCATTTTTAGCTAATCTAAAAATCACATTCGGCAATAGGTGAGAATCTGTACCTATGTACAAATTGAGGTTTTTCGTTTATTATACAGGGCTACTGGTAACTCGACGTAGTCCTTGCTGTATTTCATAGTAGGGTTAAAATCACGTTTTAAATGCTACAACTGAAGCCAAATAATAACAAAAATTTAAAAAAAAATGGTTGATTAGTGATTTTTGCCAAGGTTTCATCCATTTTGAATTATTTTCAAAGATCAGCCACGGCATCAGCTATGATAATAACTTAAAATTGGTTTCAAATTATTTAATTTTTCATATAAAAAAACTAAATATGTAACTTAAAAACCTTCGGTAGAACATTTGTTGCATTGTAGCCCAACTATGACGTCCTTCAAGTAATACGTCGAGTCACCAGTAACCCCGTATATAAAATATTTCTCGACAATGACAACACATATAATAAAATACAACTAAAGCTTAAATTTTTCCGACTAGAATATGAAGCTGCATTTTATAGCTCTGATTAGAACAATAAACGTGAAATACATCGATAGCTTAAAATATACACTTAATTGTGCTCTTCAAGACTAGTTAATAACATAAAGACTATAGGAAGCTTCTTTACTGCAATGGTTTTAAAAATACAACATATCACACTGAATACTGGACTGACATCACAATACATAACTTATTCTACAGACTAGACAGGATCCACTTAAAATTAAAATGTATTAAGCTGGTTTTCAAAAAATATCTCATGAATTCAAATTAGGACATTGCATTGCATTCTGTATTGGTTCTGATTTCATGCTGATTTATTGGTAAATTTGACTTAACGACGAGATTCCTGATTGGGCAATTTCTGTACCCCTATCACATGGTTTATTGGTTTTTTCAAATGAGGCAACTCCGGCATAGAAGCTTGCGTGGATGCAGTTCTGGTACCAGCTGTCTTGCTCGACATAACTCGCGCAAAGTAGTTCCCTTTCTGAATGCTCACATCACTGCTCATGCTAGTTTGACAGGCGATGTGTTGTGCGTCTCGTGGTGCGATGCGCTCCGTCTGTGCGCCCGCTTCTCTAGTCAGGCGCGTTTGTGACGCCGCCGTTCTATGAGTCCTCTGTCTCAGCCACAACACGTCTGCCCTGAGCTGACAGTTTTTACGACAAGGACCTTGTGAGTGCAGGTCTTCTAGTATGTCAAGGTAAATCAAGCCAGGCGTTCTAAGATCCTCTTCTATAACATGCTTGTGTAAATCTTTTAAAGCCAGGTCGTCGCACAAGCTTGGAGATGGGTGCGGGGCCTGGAAGGGGATGGGCCCTGGCCTAGTGAGCACTCTGCGATCCGGCTGTGTTTCAGCAGGTGCTGGTTCGCTCATCACACATCTTGCATCGGACTGTCCGTCTTCTGTCTTGCGTCGTTCGCCTTCGTCTGTTGAGGTAACCGTAGCGTTAAGCGGTTGAGGCTGTCCAGAACTAGGACTGTTACTGGGATTGTTCTGCATCAAAGCAAAGTTTTTCAGAGCATTTTCTATAAAAGCATTATCTCTCATTTCAATATTTCTCAAAGCTTCCTTTCGCTTAGCGTTGACAATCATAGCCTTTTCTCTTTCTATTTCAGCGTAGCTCGGTCCAGGAGCGTTGGCGTCTCTCGGAGGGACGTCGACGCTCGAAGACTTGTTGTCTCTCGAGGTATGGGCCCGTTGAGAATGAGAACGCTCGTAAGGGTACGGTCTTGCGTTAGATCTATATACCCGAGTGGGTGCAACATCAGGCATTATTTTCATTAGGCTATAATTTCCTTTGTTCGAGCATGCTCCACATTGGCATCTTGTTGGGTGTGCCGCTCTAGTAGTTTTCGACGATCTTGAAAAGGTCCGGGCGTAAATCGTGCTCGATGATGAGTTGTCTGCGTTTGCCTCATCGTCAGAGCCCATGGTCTGTATTCTTCTGTTACGAGTTTTACGTAAGCGTGCCACGCCCGCCATTGTTAGCCTGCCAGACAAGAGTTCTTCATGTACCCGTCTCACCACATCGTCATAGCGCTTGATACAGTCCGAGCATTTATTTGATTTATATACAGGCGAAAAATGCTTTCCTGCAAAAATATAACCATTTTCATCAGCAGCATTAATTGACAATTTGAAGAATATAGTTAGTGTTTTTTGTTTAACCCTAGATTCGAAATTAAGATCTTGCTAGGTCATTGATCAGACTCAAAAATAAAATCCATATAAAATCTTGTGGCGAAGCAGTGGGCGTAGATGATAATAATAAAATCCTACTAATATTATAAACGCGAAAGTTTGTAAGTATGGATGGATGGATGTTTGTTACTCTTTCACGCCGGAACGGCTGAACGGATCTGGGTGAATCTTGGCTGAGAGATAAATTATAGTCTGGAATAGCACATAGGATACTTTTTATCCCGTGGGAATACCGGGATTTAAATCTGCGCGGGGGAAACCGCGGGGCGCAACTAGTAATATTATAGTTGAACTAGTTGAGAGGAGAGTAACAACAACCATCCATCCATACTTACAAACTAATTTAATAGAATAATTTATACAAGGGCGACATATTTTATTTAACTGATATAAAGGTTCAAACATACTTTTACGCTTTTCTCGTTTCTCTTTGAATCTTTCAGGGTACAATGTCTTAAGTGCGTGACGTATTCTTTTCTCTTTAGCTTCATCTACTGCGGGCTCTACCGCTCGCTGTGATGACTCTGCTTGACGTGTGTGTACCACCTGGATAGAAAAATAAGTTCCTCTTGAGATAACTGTTTCACTAGGCTTGAGTTAGTAGTATAAAGTTATCATAAGCCCAAAAATAGTAGGGGCCTACCAGTGCATTGGAAAGTTTTTCTGTACAACTAGCTAAATAACTAATTACACTGACAACCACACACTTAAAAGCGAAACACAGCAACGCTGCTTGGCGGCAGAAAAAAGCGTATATTCCATAAGAGACTACCCAACGTGGAGATACGACTTCGAAAAAAAAAAAGTCGTAAACGCAGGTATGCGGATCACAAGCCTGAAGTGGAGATAAGCAGGACACGTGGCAAGAAGGAATGACGGAAGGTGGATAACGTAGATTACGGAATGGTGTATCTATAAATAAATATTGACCAGCTGTTTTATATTTTAGTAGCGACTACAAACGGACTATGTAGTTAATCCATTTTTTTTTTAAATCCTTAAATACAAAGCTAGTGCTGAGAGATTGTTTTATATAGCTGCAGTTAATCTTACAGTAAGCTGTAATGAGGTGTAAGCTGCCTGAATGCAGGTTAGACTGAGCAGTTTGACACAGCATCAAATTTGAATGTGAAAACATAGATACAAAAAACCCAAACCCAGACAAAGAACTTTCTGGATGCAGTAAACAACTAGAGTGGGCATTGCTAATTACCAATTTACAATACATACCAATTTATAAACGCAAAACTGTCTCTACTGAGAAATATTGAAAAGGGTTGGGAAATGTTTCTGCCATCAAGCAGGATTGTTGTGTGTTTTGGTTTGTAGGCATGGTTGTCAGTGAAATTTAAGGCATGAATATGAGGCTAACATCTGCATGCCTCCAGTTGACGGACACAAGGCAGTGCATTGTAGAACACATTCTTTGTGTGAATGATTTGTGAAGCACTGCACTGCTTTGTTTATAGGTGATGATTACCACCTAACATCAGGTAGGCCATGTCCTTGTTCCACTAAGGATCTAGGAATTATTGAACTTTGTTCCTCAAAAGAATGAGGTCCAATAACAACTTGTTCCCTGTACTAATCCTAATTCTTGGTAGCGGAGTCAGATCTGGACTGACATCCCGCAGTGGGGTTTTTTGTGCATTATCCCACTGCTAATCTCACCAGAGCCAACCCAACTCCTTAACATCAAGCTAACAATAGTAGACTTAGTATATTTAGTAAGTAACAAAATAAACTGTGAATTAGAAGAAAATAATAATGATTATGTAAAAATTAAATTGAGTACTCCAAAAAGGAGCAATAGATGTAGGAAAATAGAATTAAGCTAATAAATATAAAACCCTAAAAAAAGGTATGGGTCTTAAGCCTATAGTGAATGAGAAAAAAAAACCCAACTCCTTAAAGTAGCAGAGCAGGACTTTGGGTTGGTGGCAGCAATATTTTAGCATCTCCGATGATGTGGATGCACAGGAGCAAGACTCGATTAGATCCTTGTACTCACCTCTTCAACTTGATCAACATCTATGGGAGTGTCTGCGCTTTCTCCTGGAACCGCTGCACCAGGGGCAGCACTAGAGTTTGGGCCTTCTAGAGGCTCTTGGAGACTCATCTCAGAGGTTTGTGTCCTGAAAAAATATAGTTGTTAAATAAAATTAAATATTTCAGAACTTGACTTGTCGCAGAATATAACTGTTATCCTTTGCAGTAGTTCTTTTCTACCAGAAAGCTTGTTATAATCATCATCAAAATTATATTATCGATTTAAATACACTAATACCTTGTAGGTAGGTGTCTACACAAAGCGTTTTGGTAAGGTACATATTGTATTAAATTATATATTCTTTGTTACGTAGCAAACTCGATGATGCCCGCGACATTATTGGCGTGATAGAGGTTAAACTATAGCTACCCTGGTACCTGAGTTGAGGGTTGGGGATAGGGGGAAAGCATGTGGGGGTAGATGGCAAGTCTTTCCCTATAGTTCTTTTTTCTAGGAAATTAAAAAAAAATTCCAAAAAATTTCCTTCAAATTTCTTCACTTTAAAAAAAAAAAAAAAAAATAACCCTAACCTAATGAGAATTCCTTCCCTTGAGTCTTTTTGTCATAGAGAGGAAATATTAATACCAATTTTTTTCATATAAAAAAAAAAACCCTAACCTAACTAGTAACTTACCTGAAAAATTAATATATTTTTTTTCATTTCCTAGAAAAAAGGACTCAAGGGGAAGACTTGCCATCTACCCCCACTTGCATCCCCCCTATCCCCAACCCTCAACTCAGGTACAAGGATTGCTATAGCCAACCCGTGATAGATACTTACCTACTATTTTCTTGCACCCTATTTTGTCACTTGTACCTACCTACCTGTATTAATTTGCAGATTGATTTCATCAATGTGCGGTGTGGTTCGGTTCGGCCATGATTTTTTTCAGCAAGTACCCAACCCACCCAGTCTGGAGATGTACAAAGCAACTGGTAGCTAATAAAATTATCCATGAAACTACACGAGTAGGTAAATGCTCACAGAATCACAATACCACCTACTTATTTATTCCAATTTCTTCATTTCACCAAACTGCTGAGCCGAATGAATTTACCAAGGCAAGGACCTTTCATTTTATTTTACAAAGTAACCTACCTGTAGCTGCCGCGCTGCCTCAAGAGTATCTAAGCGCTGCCATTAATTGCTGGGGCTGGGCTGGGCAGGAGATAACTTCAGTTGACGGGATCAAAAATCAATAAATTGAATGGAACGAGCGAGATACAATACAGCACAAAATTACAAAGTGCAGAACAAAAACAAACAAAACAAAGGAAAGTCAAGAAGGAACGTATAGGATATTTTTTTTCGCTCTCTTCACCAGAGCAGGCTACAGTCTTACAACCATACCACCTTGTCTAATGGGTCCCCGAAACGATCAAAGTGTGACTTGACAAGTTTTACGTTATTGACGGTTTCACTTGATGGGTGAATTCGTAGCGTTTTATACTCATATGGTAGATTTTACATTCTCTTTGTGGTAGATTCGTTTTCTGTCATCTATCGAAGCAACATAGCATTTTCATTTTAATTGTTTTTCTAGTGTTATTTTGAGTAATGTTGTATAATTTTGGTGGTATTTTAACCAACATTACTTGTGGTCTTAGCATAAAGTGTAAGCATTTGAAATGAAAGTGTATTATGTGATATCGTGATTTGACCGAAAATGTTTCTTTCTTTCTTTCTTCTTTTTATGGCTCCTGTGATAGACAATCTTGCCAATGTCAAGTGATTCAGAGATTATACTCTTTGTAGTTATGTTTCTAGTCATGTCAGTCCAAAGTCGAGTCAGTCAATTGTTTTGAAGAAAATGGTGGCGGTTTCTTCGAAACATTTGAAACATTTTCGGTCAAATCACGATATCACATAATACACTTTCATTCCAAATGCTTACACATTGTGCTAAGACCACAAGTAATGTTGGTTAAAATACCACCAAAATTACACAACACAACTCAAAATAACACCAGAAAAACAATTAAAATGAAAATGCTATGTTGTTTCGTTAGATGACAGGAAATGAATCGAAAATGTTTCAAATGTTTTGAAGAAACCGCCACCATTTTCTTCAAAACAATTGACTGACTCGACTTTCGACTGACGTGACTAGAAACATAGCAAAGAGCATAATATAATCTTTATCACTTGACACTGGCAAGATTGTCGATAGACAGGAGCCATAAAAAAAAACTCATATGGTGAATTCAAGGAATTTTGGGCATTCGTTTTTTTTGCAAACTTGCTATGTTGCATTTTCATTACGTGTTTTTTTATAATGTTATTTTAGGTTGTGTTGTGTAATTTCAGTGGTATTTATTATCTATGTTACACTGCCACCAACATAAAGAAACCGGTCTGAAGTTAGCCGTTTGGGACAGCTTCTTCCATTCGCTGCGGTATTGGCCATTTATTTATGCACCACAAACGGCTAACCTCAGACCGTGGTGGCACTACACGCGGTAAATTTTCAATATTTGCTTCAATCACGGAAAACTTTTCAAGGCACTTGATCGTCTCGGGAAACCTTAGAGATTCAGCGATGTTTCCAAGGAATTTGGATAAGATATTTCTGTCCTAGGAAGAAGAATCCAAATTCCTGGTTTCTTGCTTGCAAAGAGTACCTACATATAAAACGCTACGTGAATGACTTGCTTGTTTCTGTCGTATCTTAGCGTGGCGTTATAGGTATCACAGGAAGAAGTAGACATGAGCCCGATATATCAAAACGTAACTTCAATAAAAACCGTTTTATAAAAAACCCCCTGTGAGACACCCTCCGCAAAGGTGTAGCGAGATGGGTTCGCGCTTGCATTCACCTTCTACAAACTAGTGGCCTGTCCCAGATTCCCATGGGTGGACATAGTTTCTCAAAATTTTAACCTTACCTTAAACCTTACCTTTTTACCTTAAACTTAGACATAGATTAGACAGGTAGGTAGCCAGTTAGGTTACCTAGGTACCTACCGACCTACATTATGGTGTGTGGCGTCTGTGCTGAAAGAGTGATCGGACTTAATTTTATGAAAACGTTGCAATCAATGCATGTCATAACTTTCCCTAGCGTAGCGATAGCGAGCGCCATTTTACGCGAGTTCTTGAGTAGGTACCACGGATGAAGATGGTAGGTACCTACCCAATTTGGATGGATTGGGGCTCGCTGGAGCACATCTAAAGCACGGACTTTCCAGGCCGTGTTATCTGCAAGAACACCCGATATGACCGTTCCAGACTTCTTTCTTGCAATGTATGGTAAATAAATAAATAAACGCGATATTTTATATCCCTAAATAATACAGATTATCGTACCTAACGATCATCGTTCGATCCTCGTCACACTAAACTGAAAGAAAACTCATAAGGCTAAGCCAGCCAAATAGCCCACAGGGCTAAGGTACTTACCTTCAGTCGTCTCTCCTCTCGTCTCGTTTTCTGACGAAAAATAGACATAATAAGGCTTATTACCCTTCTCGTCAGTTTTTGAGAACGAGTTCCCTACCTACCTATTAGGGGAAGCAAGGGTAATGGCGATCGCGTCAGGAAATACCGCACACTCCAATAACTTATTAAATAAGGTGCCTTGAATTGAAACACAGCGAGCACGCTGCAGCGCAGGGGTTGTAACGCTTGAGCAGGCAGAGTCTAAACCTCAAAACTAACATAGGACAAATGAAAAACAAATAGAGCATTTTTCTCTCAGGTGATCGGCATTCCCCCGTCTTCCTATATGTAATCCGCAAACCTTAGTTTTTTTGATGACGTACTTATTTTTTTATTTTCTTATTTTTTTACTGACAAAGAAAATTACAACTAATAGTTACAATTATTTACAAAATGTACAAAATATACAAAATACATATGAAACAGTTGAGCTATCTGTAGACCGTTGCAAACGATCTATAGATAGCTCGATCAACTGATCCAAATCAGTGCCAGTCGGAAGCGTGCCCAAGACACTGGCTGCATTGCCACGCTGAATGGCAATGCTGATACGCTGAGCCAGATACTCACTAGCCCTCGGGTCACGCGTCGCCTCGATAAGTCGCCTGGATAAAATTTTGAAGACCCGATACTTGATCTTAGTTGAATTTTAAAATAGATACTTAAAAAAGGATATATGAATTACATCTTAGTTAGTTCCTATTATAACAGCTTTGGTTTAAAATCAATATCGAAAATATTGTTTCCCACCACTACCAACAACACAACCACTATAATAGGTACATAGTGAAAAAAAGCTACAGGTAGGTACTTGTACCTAAGTTCTGGGTGCAAGGCCTAGGCACCAACCTAGGTACCTATAGTTGGTTGGTAGGCATTTGCCTAAATTTAAACACCGCGTGAAGCAAGAGGGAATTTTATGTTATTTTATTATCTAGGTAATTTGAATTTTAGGGTGTAATAGTTATTTGTTATACAAGAGTGCAAAGTTGCTTTTTAACCGCGTGTTCAATTTTGATGACCGAGCAAGCGAAGGATTCTAAAATTTAATCACGAGCGCAGCGAGTGATTCAAAATTAGAATCCTGAGCGTTAGCGAGGGAATCAAAAGAGCACGAGGTGAAAAATCTTTGCACTCGAGTGCAACACGTAACTTTTCATTCCACCTCAGCGAGGAAATGACTAAATACAAAAAAAAAGTTTACAATCACATGTTGGCGTCAAACAAACTTCCTCGTCGCTAGAATCACTCATTTTAGTTTTTTCACTTGTTTTCAAGTTTCTAGTTTTTAATATAAGGTTTAACAATGACGTGCAAAAATGCCGCGTAAAGAACCGCGTAGTACAAAGCAAATTGAAAAACAGAACACAAAGAAGGTTCCGAGTCTGAGTTTTTAACAAATTAAAAAAAAGTTGTATGATATATTCGGCACCATAGAGGTAGCAGTAAATAGGTTTAATGTTTTTTTTTATTCACAAACTTAGTGCACACGATGTTCTAAATTCAATTTACTTTATCCTCTAGAGAATAAAAACGGCTTTTGCACTCAGATATTGAAGAGCAAAAATACTCTTGCCGAGATGGTGGGATGAAAATCTTTTTTTTTTTACATTAGGCACCTATAATGCCCTAATGTACTTAATACTTTAGAAACGAACGACCTATATAATTATATTATGCACCATGGTGTGAGATTGAATAGGTACCTATAGATGGTAGAGCTTTGTTACCCACTCCTGATTTATTTAGGAGCGAGAGGTTGGTTGGAGCGCGAGAGAGCGAAGCTAGCGGTGCGCGGGGTGAGGCTTGCGCTTTTTTGCTCGTGTCGTGGCGTGGCATGCATGGCAGGCAGTCACTGACGGGCGAGTCGCACCGACCGACTGGCGAGGAAACCGCAGAAGCGGCGCGGGCGGCGGCGGCGGTTCACCACCGGGATTTTATCCTTATTGCATTTTATTCTGGTCTTAGCTTTCAGTCCCGACGTACGTCCCAGTTTCCTATTCCTTTGTAACGCTGAACGTTAAATTAATGAGACCGTTTCTCGAACGGCTGTAATATGCCAATATGATAGTGAAAAGTTATTCACTCTTCGAGTGGTTATTAGACTTATTGTTTTGTTTTGTGGGCGAGTGTTGTAATCGTAAATAATTATTGTAACTTTATATTGATATTTTTATTGTGGAATACTGATTTCTTAAATCGAGCATTATGGTTATCTATGAGTTAGTGGTCTGTTTAATCTTTCTAAATGTTGTTCGCTGTACCGGCGGTACTGCACCACATGTTAAGGTAAATACATTTGTTATATGTAATACATATATAATATTACTTAGGTATATACTAGTAGTTCGCCCCGAACTGAGATTTCGTGAAGCGACGCGAACGCTCCGAAAATACAAGTAAGTGGTAGTCAGAGGCAAGTCCAAACATTAAAACTTGGTTATCTTACTAACTAAATATGGTAACCAAGTTTGAACTGAATTGGCCTATTTATTGAAGAGTTCCGTTGAACAGACCTTGGCTCCATCATCAGAACAGGTCACTATCACCATTTAATGAGAGCCAAGTAGGTACCTTCTTAATTTATTTCAAGAAAAAAATTATTGAAAAATCAAAGAAACTGGCCGACCAGTTGAAAAACCTTGATGCCAACGTAACTCTTAGAAATGGGAGCTCTTGGGTCGTTGGTTATCTTAATTTAACTTTTATATTGTATCTCAAAAACCGGGCTACCTAGAAAAAAAAATAAAAATGGTTTTAGAATGTCCAAACCAAGCTCTTTCATATGACGTGTAACTTTATTTTTTTGTGTAACTTTTTTAAATTTTGTACCATAATAAACCCCATATTTTAGTAACCCCTTATCCGATTTTACTCATATACTTACCAGTAAATTCCAGATCGGATAAACGGTTCTCAAGGTTATCGTCGGACAAACATACATACGTACCTACATACACACATAAAATGCCAAATCGTCCAAGTTGTTTGTAAGATTTTCGTTCGCTTCGCTCACTCAATCAATTAATAAATATACATATATATTTGTTTTGTTATTATACGTTTTTTTTAATATTTGAATGGTATCAGTAACCAACCATAAGAGTAATTTTCGTAGGGTAGTTATTATCTTTGTTTGCGATAGGCTGCCGTCATAGGCATCTAGCTATATAATACTAGGATGGTTACTTAGAATCTAGGTATATGGTAATTATTACTATCCCGCTAATATTTTTAACTAAATTAATTTGAATTTAATCTCATCTTGCTATAGGAGCTCTAATAACAGTGTATGTCTCTAAACACATAAAAGTATCTTGACTAATGTCTGATCCGATTATTGCGGGTTAGATTGGATAGGTTAGTTACCTAAGTAACCAGGTACTTTAATAATTAATTATTTATAGGTTCCTTATTTTTAAAGTAAAAGTTACTAGGTCACATTATTGTGAAAAAACGAAATCTAAGATTAGGTAATTTTCAACTGAAAAATACGCTTAGGTACCTATTGTATTATTACTATAATACCTATGTTTTTTTACCATATTATGTACGAAGTGCTGTGAATGAGGTCCTAAAATTCAAATACCGCAATAAAGTGAATTATTTTTAGAGAAATGGTAGGGAACGGTGGTTTCTCGTTGTTGTAATTGAAAGTTGATGCCCATACTAACCGGTCTCGTTAAGCGCCTTATTGTAGGTATACGATTTAAATAAGTACCTTTATCTATTACTAATAGCGCCCCGCGGTTTCACCCGCGCAGAGGGGATAAAAAGTAGCCTATGTGCTATTCCAGACTATAATATATTATACCTCGATAGGTATAATATATTATAGTAGGTATAGTATACGGCTGAACGGATCTGGATGAAACTTGGCAGATCTCTGCCAAGTTTCATTTCAGATCCGTTCAGCCGTTCCGGCGTGAAAGATAACAAAAATCCACCCATCCATCCATCCATTACTTACAAACTTTCGCGTTTATAATAGTCGCTGAGCGCGCCAATATCGGTCTTATCAGACCAATAAGTCTGTTGCTGTCTCTTTTCATTGGCATGAAAGTTATAACATAAATATATGGCAGTATATATAAAATGGCAGAGATTATGAATAATTTATTATATTTTTTATTATTATTCATAGGAAAATATACATATAGGGTAAGCATGGGATACGGAAGTTTACTGAACACTTTCATTTTAGTGTTAAAAAACTAGTCCAGCTATTCGAATGTAATGCAAGCAGAATTAATGTTTTGTTGCGTGTATCAACGACTATTCAACTTTATAATTTACACGGTATTATCATAGAAAATACACGCGTTAAAAAGAAAACAATTCTCACTTCATTTATTATTACATTATAAGGAATTAACCTATGTAAGTAGTTACGTGCACGTTTGTCCAAATTGCAATTTGAGTTATTTTGCTGAATATCAGTTAAAAGAATCGGCTATACCTACTTAACGGGGTTGAAAAGGCACTGGGGCACTAGGCCAGGTTCCTACAACTAATGTAATAAAACATTTAAAGTGTGGTGGCTATTGGCCCCCCGTACTATAATGCCCGCATCCCTTACTTTTGAAAGTCTTATAACATAGGCAGGTAGTTTTATGACGCCGCGGTACCTATGTAATCTCTAGTTTTGTATTGATTAATGTGTATTTTTGTGCAGCTTAGCACCTCAAATAGTGAGGCTTGCGCCTCGCGCGTGGCCCATTGCGAGGCCAACCCTGCAGGTGCTAGACGCCCCATTTGTGGAACAGATGGGAAAACCTATCAATCACGGTGTTATCTGATGAAGATCCAATGCTCAGGGGATCCTATCGCGGTCGCTAGGAAAGGAGCCTGTGATGGTAAGTTATGCATTAATAAGTGCATGCTGGTATTTGTAGTGTAATATAGAAAATATAGTTGTTGAGTACAGATAAAGGTTGAGCTATGCCGTATAATTATATTATCATTATAAACACTGAATAGCAGGCCAAACTCACGAAGAAAAATTTAAGCAAAATCTAGTAAAATTTATGTTTTTGTGACTATATTTTTCACCATCATGCCATCTTACTTACCTAACAATCATCTTTGATAAACATAAAGAGGCTTGATCTTAAAAACTAAAATCGTACCCCAGCCTCAACAATTATTTTGTTAGATGTAGGTAAGTTACCATAATAATCGCCGAAAAACTCGGAATCAAAATATTGACTTTATTCAGTAAATTCACAAGGAACGCTGAAACGTCTATACGCCTTGTCAATGGGGTACCAGTAAGATAATCTTAGCACAACTTCTTTCACGACGAGTTTCAGTGAACGTGTTACTGCTAACGCCAAAACCGTATGATTGCCCGCAGAAGAGCAATCGTCTTGCTTGACCTCGTTGCGTTACGCCTTGAACGATCGGAACGGCAAGCGGTCGACATACATCCCGCGCTGCAGAAACGATGGTACATACGCTGCTGTGCAGTGTGCTGCTGGTGGCAAGACCTCAGGCTGCTGGTGCGTCACCCCTGACGGCAAGCCTCTGCCCGATACAGCGGCTACGAACGGCAGACCAGACTGTACTAGGGCTGGTGAGTTCACACATACCTGACGCATCATTTTTTCTATAGGTAATAGGCTACCAGTGCGTATCAGTTAGACATCTTACTATTTTTTTGGGTATACCCAGTTAAAGTTTTAGCTTTTTTGTATAGGGATGACACTTGAGAGCGATTAATATCAAATCGCACTTATGCTCAATCCATGCAGATCTAACGCAGATCCTGCTAAAATCCTTTCGGAAAAATTAAATTTTTGAATGGATAATTGGTTCTATTAGAGTTCACTATGCAAAATAATAATGTAGGAAGATCAGCTCAATTATATTAGGCCCACGGTGAAACGATAAATTTACGTAGAACAAGAACTATAACAAAGTGAAGAATGAAGAACAATATATCGAACCATAATAATTTAACGATAACTAATAGGTAAGGTATTATTTATCAATTGTTATGATAACTGATTCAAAACATCTGCTCTATCGAAAGCCGTTTTGTTTAGAAAATTTAAAATAACTTTAACGCTTCGTAAACAATGTTCCAGACGAAAGCCAATGTTTACATTTAACTAGAACGCCTTTTCAGAGAACCAATCGATGAGATTAAATGAGGTTAAATTAAAATCAATGAACTAATAACAATTTTAAAGGTACCAAACCTAACCTAGGTTAGGTTTGCCTCTTTGTACTACAACCTGCATCTATTTTCACATCCTATTTAACCCTTGCCACCCACCCCGCGCACTCATTGATTCCCAGCACCTTGCACCAAAAAAGTGTGTGGTCTGCTAGTTGGTCTTCTCAGGCCATCTTGTATTGACCACTATTCTGAAGAGTATCAGGTACAGATTTATTCGCACGTACACAATGTTCCAGAAGAATGTCAAAACCTTACAATTATAGTCTTGCTCTTATGCCATAACTTCTCACATTCTCGTGTTTCTTCTCTCTCTCTTTTATTTGCACCTTTTGATTTCAAAACTGGATTGAAAAGAGAAAGACGTTGCTTGATGCCTATGTTTTGTGTTTCATCATCAGCTATCATCACGACGTACATATATCGGTAATGATTGCACCTAGCCTTGGGAAAGTGCAATATCAGGAGGGTCAGGAAATAACCCCACGTTGCGGAAGACCGCAATCACTGCTGGTATATTTAAGCAGGTGCCCATTATCGAATTGACGACATTGTAGTGTCTATGTTACGTATTGATCCCGGAGGGGAGCGCGTGGAATAACACTGCAACAACGTACGACGGAGTAAATTTGAGTGAGGTCTAGATACCTATCTACTGTAGTACTCATCTGCAGTAGGTTTGGAAAGACTGAAGCTGTTAAACGAATCATTCACAACACTTTAATCTTAATACTCCAACACTTTAATCTTTTATTTATACGGGTTTTTGGGAGGTTAAATCATTGCTCTATCCTGTGGTTACAGTAAACGAGGGACCGGCTTTGTATAAACAATTTATTTATTTATTCGTATGGCAATGTACAATAGTTCTATAAAATATAATTATGACATAATTGCTGTATAAACAATATGTTA
Organism: Plemyria rubiginata; assembly: GCA_963576535.1. Classification (NCBI taxonomy): domain Eukaryota; kingdom Metazoa; phylum Arthropoda; class Insecta; order Lepidoptera; family Geometridae; genus Plemyria; species Plemyria rubiginata. Next base: position 4,092,450 of record OY754905.1, read on the forward strand.
CAGAAACTGACAATTATCATATAATTAGAATGAAACTAACTAGGCCACAAAGCTTCCATTTAAACCGCAGTTGAACTCGCTATACGTTTTAACGCCCAAGCAATGCTTGTACAACAACTTATAAGATACGTACCTAGTACGTACCTACCTCACTGTCTCGGTAGGTAAGTAAATAAAATTGTTTTATTGTTATGATACATCTGCTTATCAGCATCATCTAACTATCTATTTAGAGTGTTATTTGATCTATTTGTTTACATACTATCAACTTAGTTTTCTCGTGCACCTGCGACCAACTTCCTTAATTTACAATCCTCTCCATCCAAAGGTTATCTGGAAGAGATCGCTCTCAGCGATAAGACCGCCCATTGTACAGTTAGTTTTATTCCTTATTTATTTTAGTGTACTTACTGTTTTTCTTTTAAGGTGTATAATAAAGTATTTTCATTCATTCATTCATTTATTCATCATCATTTCAGCCTGTTTGCACCCTCTGCTGAGTATATTTCCGGTCCCTTGCGAGTCTCATCCATCCATTTTCAGCACTTGCTACAACGTCGTTTGACCAACGGGCGGGTGGTCTGCCTCTAGTTATTTGAGCATCCTTTGGCTACCATTCTGTTGCCGCCTTCATCCATCTTATTCTTTCGCTTATCTACATACTTAATTTTATTTATCTAAGAAAATATAAGTAATTTTACACACTAGATCAGACAAAGGGTCGACCTACGCAGGACATCGCCCGTTATTCGCCTAATCGCCGACTTCCTTGACCAGTGCACCTTCCGCCGACCTCTCCCAAACTGCATCTCATTTAAAATGGCGATACAACCATTATAATAACATTTTAATACAGACATTAGGAGTCAGACTCTCCCACGTAAAGTTCCGTGCATACATTAACGAATCCTTAGCGCAGTTTTTGAAAAATAAAAAGCTAATGCATTGTATTAACTAATATGACTAGCATCAGGAATTCCTCATCAGAGATTATGTAATTATTCATTATTAGGATACTTATTAAAAATATATTCAGTGGACTACTATTTTGGTTATATTAGTCTATTTTAGTTTTGCACATGACTTGTTGGAAGAAGTGCCCATTTGCGATCATTGTATGGATGCCATGACAGGTACAAAGCAACGTTATAAGTAGGTATATTCTGTAGAAAAAGGAAACAACTAACACGTACAAGACGTGTTGTAAAAGACAGACGCACGAGCTAAAGCTCGCAGCTGTAGAGACTATGGAGCTCAGTTTAATAAAGGAAGGGAACCCTAAAAAGAAACCGTCGACTCCCAGAGATACAGGTACCTAGGTAATCAGATCAAAAGATTCGTGCGTGGCTCATTCAATTCGGTCTCATTTCTCATTGAAATAAATGCGGCATACGTATTGAGCATCCACATGCCAGTATTTTGGTTAGGAAAATTTTTAAATAATTTGGTTTTAGGCAGTGATCTAATTATTTTTGTGAGTAACAATATTCATCTGGTATTTTCGGAGAAACAACTCGAGTCGGAAATTCTAGAAATTCCAACGAGATTATACCTATAGTTGTGTACGTTAGGCACTGTGCAGCATATCATGAGTTCGCAATATGAGTCAGATTCTGCTAAAGACTTATTGGTTTTTGTTGTAAAAATAAACTCAGGTAAAAACGCAGCGTACGTGAGTCAATAACTCAGACCTGACTTGATTCTGCACGTATTTCTATCAAAAATGCCTTTTTCATTAAAACTTTGAGGTGGTTTTATACAGGGTGGGGCAAAATTTTTCGACATTGAGGGCAGCTACCTTTTCTGTTGTATTTAGAAGGTTTTGTTCTTAGGAAACTATAGGTTTATTTTGAAGAAAAAAACAACCGCATTTTCAGATTTTTGAAAAAATGTACAGTCAGCCTGAAAAATTACATATTTGTCAAAAAAAAAACAAATTGGTCTCAATCGCCGCTATTTCCCATCAGGAACACTTTTCCCAAAGTAACTTACCAAATCAAATCGTAAGATTTTGCATAAATTAAAAAAAAAAGATTTCCATACAATTTCTATGCTGCCTTCAATGTCGAAAAATTTTGCCCCACCCTGTATATTAGAAGATACATCGACGACGCACTATCAATAAAACGCGAGTAGGTATTATATATAAAGTACCCACTTACGAGTATAATAGGCGCAACTGCCAAGTTAGCATAAAGAACGTGTTTTCTATGCATAAAAAAGCTTTTAGTGAATTGTTCGGACAATTTACTGTTAGACTGGTGTCGTTACTTTATTAAAATTAAACATACTCCTAGTTTATGCAATAGCGTCTACAGAACAATGACGCAAGTAATGGGGTGTTTGAACTCTTATTTACCTCCAAACAAGGAAGACGAAAGGGAATGCATCGATACTAAAAATGGTAGACACATTTATAAATAATTGAAATTAAATCCAAAGCATGCGGTTCGAAATTTCCCTAACTAAGGTACTTAACATTCCCTGTAGGCACACTGGTATCGCGGTTCGCATCCGTAATAAGTTAGCCGTATGAAACCTGACCGTAAGGAGTACCTACTTGTGGGAACATGAAATGGCACCATAAAAGTAAAACCTTCTCGGAACAGGTACTTCACGACAATCCAGGGTATTGAATTTGCACTTCATTACTATTGTAATCCTATAGGATGGAGATAATCAACTGATGTTGGGTGCATAGATGTTTGTTATCTGCCTGTTGAGTGAGAAATCATAACTATTTCATTTCATATTACTAGCTGTGCTTAGTTTAGGGCTAGATTAGTGCTGTGTGGAAAGACCACCAATATTTAGCATTTTGATAATGCTTAGCATTCGCACATCATCTGAGTTACTACCTACTTCTTAAAATTATTAAAAAAGGCTATAGGTACCTTACATAAATGTTTGTTCTCTGTCTGGGTGTTATATAATATTATAAGTATGTATTTACAAAAAAAAAGTATTATAAGTAGTATATCAGCTGTCTGGTTCCCATATTACAAGCATCAGCTTAGTTTGGGGCTAGATAGTGCTGTGTGGAAAGTCCACCAATATTTATTTATTTATTTATATAAACTATGAACTCCTATTTACAGTTCTAGGAAGTTACATGAGTTTCAAAAATATGGCGTTGGGAAATATTAAATCATAGTGATGATCCAAAAAAGAATATTCAATTATAGTTATGTTTTGTTTACCTAAACCGAATTGCTTTTTATATGTGAATTATAAAAACGATGTATAATAATATGAACGTGGCTTGATCGTTGAGCATCGTGAAAGATGAATGGTAGTAGCGGGTCATTAATTTAATGTATCCTATTTATAAACCAATTCACAGAGGCACAAGCTGCATTGCATTACTCGGTGACTAAGTGAGAAATTATCAGTAGAGGCACACTTGGTTTATTGAATACTGTCGCTGGCAAACAGTGTTGACGCTCGGCGGCTGATTCTTGATTTATGTCTCCTCTGCTATAACTTTATTACTCAGCCTGCAGCGTGCGTAGGTATTTGCCAATAGTAATTACTGCTTCTAGTTTCTCACTAACATTACAAGCGCATGGCGCCTGGACGAGCTCGCTATTAATTATTTATTGCCATACCACTGCCACTCGTGCACGATTGCGCTACGAAACTACCGATTTTTTTTGGACATCGTTATCCTACGCGTTTAGTAGTTTAGGTTTTGGTTACCTATAGTTCTAGTTTTTCATCGTTTGGCTGCTTGTAGTTTTTGCGAGTAAATCTTTGATACTCAATGCTCGTAGTCACCGTATGAACAACGCGCCCTTCCTAAATCACACCAAATCACATACTTACCTACCGATTTCTAAAGACGAGACAGCTCTAAGTGGTTTTCTACGAAACACCGGTCCATGTCAGACTGCTCGACGCCGAAGCACAATGGAGTCCACTTTTTTTGTCTGTCAAAGGCACAGAGAACCCGTCTTGGCCATGAGATGATAGAAAAAATGCTCCAGACACAATTTGGGAAGTGTTATAGGTCTATGTTCGCGTCTTTGATGTTTTAAATTTAGGCGCGGTGCCTACCTGGCTGAAGCCCGCTATAATAAAGTCGTTTAAAGAATGAAACAAATTATCAGTAAATTAGTCGGCCTCTTTACTCAAACAGAATACTAATACCTACTCCCAAAATAAAATAAGCACGAACACCCTGTTGTTTGCTTAGCGTATGCCGTTAGGAACAAAACTAAACTGCACTCGTTATGGTACCTATAGGTAGTACCACTGGTAATACTCATATTACCGTGACATTCGAGTATGTCTGCACTTGCTTGACAAAGGTATGGCTCTAGAGGTTAGCGTGATTGCTTTGTTTGTCAGAATCGCGCAAAACAATCTTGCCCATCAAGATATGTTTACTCCGCATTTATCAAGTCATTCAATCTAGGAACATCATTTAAGATCTAACTATTTAATTGAAGTAAATCAAAGGACCGTAGTAAACTTGTTTCGCAAATTGTTCTTTGAATGGGGTTTTCCTTTGTCTAACTAAAAGTATCTCGGTGTGAAGTGATTAAATATATGGTTTTGTATTTGGGTCAGGCGCCGAGGTGTCTGCCGCCGGTAACCAAACCCGATTCCGATCAATATTTTTCCCTTTTTTTATACACCCGAGAAGCCCAATGCTCACCGATTCTCCAGGTTAATAGTGATGGGGTTTGTAAGTATTTATTCTGAAGCCGAATTCTATGTCGGCCTGAACATTTCAATTTGTATATCAAATATCTTTGATTATTAAATAATACCTAGGCTTTTATTTCTTGTGATTATTTATCTATGAAGTGAGTAATCAATAAGATTTCGAATGTGTATGTAGGTACCTACCTATATAAGTGGCAGTATAAAAAACTCCGCATTTCAATTAAGCGTCTTGAAGATATTATCACTATTTTATCTGGCTGGCTGTCTGCCGGCGCCAGATCTTCGCATCAATAAATCAGTTTTATAGTCGAGTCGTCGATTAAGCAGTTCCAACACATTGATTTCAGACGATTCCAATATTACAAACAATTAGAATGGCTACATGATTCGTTACCGGTTTTGGAATGGGCTAATGATGTACATCACTGGTCAGCTACTGGGACCGGTTAGGCAGTCGGGCGACTCTGCGCTGCTGCGAGATCCAACACATGCATAAAAATAAATCACTACGAGATAGGTACACCTCACAAACACAGGCGAAGGCCTTTCTCAAAGATAGACTCAAGACTCAACCGTTTAAAATAAATTATACGTATGCCAAACTGTGCCTGTACGCAAGCCTTATTTTGCAGAGCACTGCATGCAGGTGATAATGAGAAGTCATAAATAACAGGTGCAGTTATGGTGCTTAATTTTTTTAGGAGAGGTTCATATTTATACAAAGAACGGTTGCAGCAATGTTTTATTAGCGTTCACTGGCTAGATTACACTAGTATACTAAATAGTATGTACGGTTTCACCCGCGCAGATTTAAATCCCGGTGTTCCCACGGGATAAAAAGTAGCCTATGTGTTATTCCAAACTATAATGTATGTCTCTGCTATGTTTCATTCCGATCCGTTCAGCCGTTTCGGCGTGAAAGAGTAACAAATATCCATCCATCCATACTTACAAACTTTCACCTTTATAGTAAGATACCTCAGATCAACGCACAGATTCCAGGATTTCCTTCAAATTAGATGATTTCCTTCAATGACATTTAATACCAACTACGGCTGTTTTGAACCCAAATTGTAACACGGTGAAAAAGTTTATATTAAGAATAATGAAATATTATTTACATGACTATTAGTATGTACTAAGACTTGTTGAGACATTAAACTCCTCTACTACTAGCTCGTACGCGTATATGAATACGCGTAGGTTAGGTAAAAAGTAATCCCTCCTAATTGAGAGCACTGGTCTAGAGGTAGATGGTGGCCGCGCATCCGGTCCTAAGGTCATTAAAATCGTGCACCAATGAGTTTTTTATTGATGCGCACAGCGCCAGAAGGTACCTACTCTCAATAGGTTACAAAAACATGAGAAAAGCAGACTGTCGTATGAACCACTGATCTGAATAAAAGAGATCAGTGCGTAGAACCAAAAAAGTTCTAGTACACGTGTCACTTATAATGCTTTTACCATACACTGTTTCGAAAGAAACTAGTGACACGACCAGAGGAAAATCAGTAATCCCAAGTATAAGTAGGTACCTATATTCATAAAGCAAAATATCCAAAGCTACGTTAATAACCGCGGAACTCCGCCCAATGCGATATTCGACACGAACTTGGTAAATTTTATACGTACAGGATCGGTTATTGATGTTCAGCTAAAAAATAAATTTCGTTTTAAATTGCAGGTAAATCCCACACGCGGCGGCGATCCTCTGTCCGTGGTCAGCGGAATAAAAAAAGTAAGATTTATTGTGTATTTCTGGGACAAATATTATTTTAATTAACATTCCTAACTAACAGGCAGTTTTTGTTTAGGTTGTTCTATTTGGGTGTAGAAAAAAAGCTGTTTTTGTCAGGAAACAAATCTATCCTTGACTTTATGCAATTTTCCCAAAATTATTTGTGCCATTCGGCTTCTCGGGACTTCTCGGTTATTCAAACTCTTATTGCCTGTGTTCTTAGATCAATTCTTGGTTGAAGCCTATGTGGTAGGTACCATGTTGCTTGTTGCAGCGGCAGTATTCAATTACAAAGAATGATCAAAAAAGTAGTAAAAGCTCAACGGTGTAATAAATTGTTTTCCAGGCTGTACTCGAGCCGATAGAGGTCAGTTTAACGGCAACCTAATCAAGATATTCTCAGAGGAGTACGAAAGGGCACGTTCAGAACCGAGTGGAAGCAAAACTGAGCCCAGGAATGTGGCCAACTGGAAGTTCAGAGAGCTGGATCGTGACAGAAGCGATTCGCTGCAGAAGTCAGAGTATCGTGGACTTAGAAGGCTCATTAGAAAGGTTAGTCAAGTCTACGGGGCGGGATTGGCTAGGACCAAGTTTTTTTAGGTTTTAGTGTCATATCAACCTACTTTTTTTATGTACTAGGTAGGTACCTAGCGAAAAGGTACCTATTGCATGCAGTACCCTTTATTTGTCTTTGATTAATGATGAAATAATATTCTCCCCACTCCAGGTGGTGAAGCCGAAACGGTGCGCACGCGCATGGGCTCGTGGCTGTGATGGCGATGGGGATGGAGAAATCGCACGAGCGGAGTGGGTCGAATGTCTGCTGGCTAACCCCGAGCCTCCCGCACCGGACTGTGAGCACTTTTATTACCTACTTGAAAATCAGGGGCTTTGTGCTCAGAGCTTCGATCAAGAATCACTAATTCGATCAAGAATTACGGTAATTCAATGAAGAATCACGGTAATTTTTGATCGAAGGCTCAGAGAGTCCGAACACAGGTGCTTATCACCGGGTTTCCCCTGAGATGAGATGTCAGCGCGCCTATTCGTGGTTCACAAGGTTTCGAGCTGATAAACCCTCTGAAATGTTTACTAGTTTGTTGGGTTCAGTCCAAAAAACACTTTTTCCCAATTTAGTCTAGTCTAATCTAGGTGGGATGGTAATAAAAAGTCACGATAGAGCCAGAGGCATGGACACAAATGAAATCTAAACTGAAAACTGAAACAGCTTCACGACTTTGATCCCCAGGCACGGTAGATATTCCTTCAGATCACTCAGTACCAAGTACTAACTCAAGATTCTTTAAGGATGTCTAAGGGGGGTACTCAGAGGTACGTCCAAACATTACATTTGGTAAATACCCACATTTTGCGGTAGTTAGTATTCCATACGTGACAGGTTGCAAGCCCATCGCCGCTGTTAGAAAACTAACTGGTTTCCTCACGATGTTTCCTTCACCGTTTAAGAGCATTGGCATTGCCCATACAAATTTTTCGATAGAGAAATCCATTGGTGCACGACCGGATTCGTACCTGCGACCATACGATCGGAAGGCGGGGTCACTCCAACTAGACCACCGGTGCTCTCTAGCTACTTCTAGTAATAAAATCTAGCTGTCTAAAATTTTGAAAGTGCAGCGTATGGTTTCATTAAATTAGAAAGCTTTTGCGTCTCCTTTTCTGTGAAAATGCAAACGTGTGTGCAAACATAATAATAATATATAGTCTCTCTCCGTTTCTTCATGTCATTGAACGCAGACGAGGACAGCGGACCGGATGTTGAACCAGACTACAATGAGGAGGAGCCGCCTCCAGATCCTGGCGCATCAGGTAACTGAACAACTTCTTAGACAAATAATTTAGACCTACACGCAAAACATTATTGAACTCCCCTCAAATAGTTGGTCACAGCTCATACAAACAATTTATTTAACAATGGACTGGAAATATGTAGTGATGGACCAAGAAAAGATGAATGGATTTTATAATAAACTAGTTGCGCCCCGCGGTTTCACCCGCGCATGTTTCAATCCCGGTATTCCCACGGGATAAAAAGTAGCCTATGTTCTATTCCAGGCTATAATCTACCTCTCTGCCAAGTTTCATCCAGATCCGTTCAACCGTTCCGGCGTGAAAGAGTAACAAACATCCATCCATCCATACTTACAAACTTTCGCGTTCATAATATTAGTAGGATTGTCTTATCCGCAATGATATGACGGTTAACAGAGGAAAATGTAATAAGAGCAAGACAGTTGTATTGTATAACCATAACACACAGTTCGATACGTATGTAAACGTTAATAAACATGTTTCCTGTCTAGTATTACCTGGAATCGTAAGGAACTCTTTCGCACCAGACGGATCAGACCCTGAGAATCGTCGAGAAGATGAAGCTAACGACTGCCTAACAGACAGACAGGCTGTTTTGGATGAACAGGTATGTTTGAAAAAGGCTGAAGTTTACGTAGAGAAAGTTTTACAGCATGGTACAACGTGGGGAATTTTTAAAATATTTTGTTGAAAGCCTGTATTTGGAAGACGAAACATCCTTTGGTTTGAATACTCAGACTCCTATTTTAATTAGTGCTTGCGAATTCTCATGAGATGTTTTTTCTGCAATTATGCGACTTTTCTCGTGTAGCAATTGCAAACGTTCTTAAACGATTCTGCCACTGCACTGGTACATTTACGTGACTACGGCATTTAAAAGCTTAGTAAACTATACTAAGCAATTACATCCCAGCGAATAAATTCAATAAGCTACTGGTATAATATTCTGGTTGTTAGTATGGTTTCAAATGTGGCCTACAAATAATATTTCCGCAAATAAAAGTCCAATAAGCAATGCGGCCACCCGTTCTATTTTGAGCGTACCGAGATCAAAAGAGACTTCAAACAAATGGTCAACGGCCTAACTTCCATAAAGTTATTCATGTATTCTATTGTTCAGAAAGCGGGCGACGCTGCGCTATACGTGCCGGAATGTACTGGGGATGGAAGGTACGCGAGAGCGCAGTGTTATCGGTCTACTGGATACTGCTGGTGCGTGCATCAGGACACGGGGAAGCCTATCCCGGGCTCCTCCGTCAAAGATCGAAGGCCTGATTGTGACGCAGCCCCGCAACATGCCAGTCCTATGAGAGGTGACTTTTGAACTGTTTAGTATCTGGCTTCTCCATTGGTAACGCAAGTTAGCTCACGAAAAAAATTGGGACATTTTTTCCTCAAATTGTCCTTTGGCGCACGGTTCTACGAAGCTGTTTAATACTAAGCATAGCGTCTCTTCAGTCTTCATTGGTAACAAAAGTTAGGTCACGAAAAAAATTGGGACATATTTTCCTCAAATTGTCCTTTGGCGCACGGTCCTACGAAGCTGTTTAATACTAAGCATAGCGTCTCTTCAGTCTTCATTGGTAACAAAAGTTAGGTCACGAAAAAAATTGGGACATATTTTCCTCAAATTTTCCATCGGCGCACGGTTCTACGTAGCTGTTTAATACTAAGCATAGCGTCTCTTCAGTCTTCATTGGTAAAAAAATTTGGTCACGAAAAAAATTGGGACATATTTTCCTCAAATTGTCCATCGGCGCACGGTTCTACGAAGCTGTTTAATACTAAGCATAGCGTCTCTTCAGTCTTCATTGGTAACAAAAGTTAGGTCACGAAAAAAATTGGGACTTATTTTCCTCAAATTGTCCATCGGCGCACGGTTCTACGAAGCTGTTTAATACTAAGCATAGCGTCTCTTCAGTCTTCATTGGTAACAAAAGTTAGGTCACGAAAAAAATTGGGACATATTTTCCTCAAATTGTCCTTTGGCGCACGGTTCTACGAAGCTGTTTAATACTAAGCATAGCGTCTCTTCAGTCTTCATTGGTAACAAAAGTTACGAAAAGAATTTGTTACATATTTTCCTTCATTTGCCGATCAGCGCACGGTTATACGAATTAAGTGGTCTTCCTGAATGATCTATGACGAACAACCGAATACAGTCTTGCTTGCGATTCAGGTCGGATCCCTATGATAAAAGCTTTAGTAAGATCAGTAAACTTACCCACAGTCTTTTTCTGTAGGATGTCCTGAGCCAATGAAGGCAAACTTTCTTCGTGACCTGATGAGCTTCTTTGTGGCCAAGATGGCGTCATCCACCAACGGCACTGGTCCGGGGTAAGTCACTCTCCTCTTATACATACATATCGGGTTCAGTTCACTTGAATCTAGAAACGTAACAAGGCGATTAATAATTTACAAAGAAACGGTTACAGATTTATTTTTGTGAGACATAATTCATACTTACGTTCTATTTGCCATTGCCACCGCCTGCTTACTACATTTCTGTTTAGTGTTTTTGTCGAAAAATTTCAGTTTAAAGTACTAAGACGTGCTCAAAAAGCTTGCTTTTATTAAGCCTTGCTCAAAAAGTAGCATGTGTGTCTAAGCGTTGATTTTTGAGCATGCTCAAAATAAGTATGCTTATTTTTGAGCACGTGTGTCAGTACCATCACTCCAGAGTAGACCAGTAACAGAAAACAATTTTCAGCGAAATGGTAAAATGGGGTGCTTCAAAAGAAGAGCAAGCCGCCACCTGGACTTATGTGATGTTAGACAAGGACAAGAACAAGGCATTGGAGAGGAGAGAATGGAAGGCGTATCACCAGCTGATATCAAACATGGAGCCTCTGAAGAGATGTGGCAGAAAACTGCCCCGATACTGCGACGTAAACCACGATACCAAGATCAGTATTACCGAATGGATGGCGTGTTTGGAGGTGACGCAGGCTTCGTTAGGGGTTACCAGTAAGTACATTATTGATTGAGTGAGCGAAGCGAACGAAAATCTTACATACAATCTTACATTTATATTTATTTATTTTTATTTTAATTAAATTACAATACATAAATAAATCAATGAAATACAACCTGCTTATAATATAATAATGTCTTCTCTTTTTTAGCGGAAGCCGCAAAAGTTCCATCAAACCCTAGAAGGAAAGGCCCGAACCCGCTGGAATCATTTTTGAAGGCCGACGATTAGATTCTTTCTAAAACTGGGACCATAGAGATTTTATGTGCTATTGTCAGTGCCTATGCAGTGAAAAGTGAGAAACGATAGTTATTAAGTTCTTTGTAGGTAAGAGGAATTTCTGTGAGATCCTTGAGCGAGTAAAGTTTATGTTAGTATTCCTAAGCCCGCAAGAAGCGCGTTGTCTATATTTACATGTTTTATTAGTTTTATATTTTTACCTACACTTAAAGAAATCATAGATTCATCTGATTATTATCAAATGTCTCGATAACTTATTATTAGAGTAGGATGTGAGCTAACGGCCCTTCTGCTGATGAAAGGGTGTGCTAACCACCTGAACTATCGAACCCTAATCTCACCCGACGAATACATAGTATAAGATGAAGTACCGTAGTTATTCAGTCCAAGGGCGGATCCAAAGGCGTAGGTAGTTAGCGCATCCGCGTATCAAGGCGAGGGTAGTGGGTTTAATACACACTGTGATAATAAGTTTTGAGATTGTAAATCTATATTTAAATTTTAACAAGACTCTGGACTAACACCATCTGTCTCAAAATTGCATTTTAATGTGTAACAATAAGGGTACGTTACACCATCAACGTTAACGTCAAATCGTTCGTTAAACCCACTGATCTGTAATAAAGTTAAACCCTGTGAAATCTGACATTTTGCTACGATTTGACGTTACTATTTGAGGTTTTGACGTTTTCGTAGATGGTGCAACACACCCTGAGTCGTATATACTCTGAAAGACATTAGGGTTGAGTTGCTCCATCTAAAGTTAACGCCAAATCGTTTATTAAATCAGCGATTTTGCTACGATTTGGAGTTACAACTCGTAACGTTAAATCGTAGCAATATCGAGTTTTTGACGTTAACGTTGCATGTTGTTGATGATGCAACTCACCCGACTCACCCTAAATTGTTCAATTGATTTCAATTGCCATCAAATCCTTTTTTAAGAGTAGTAGAGCTCTTTGTGAAGGGCTCGTCCGGGGAAGTACTACCACCACGCCTTTTTCTGCCGCCAAGCAGTAACGCTGTGTTTCGGTTTGAAGAGTGTGGTCGCCGGTGTAATTACAGGCACATGAGGCTTAACATCCGTATGCCTCAAGTTGATGGACGCAGGGCAGTGCATCGTAGGGCACGTTTCTATTGTGCGTGACCTACGGGGCAATGTTTTGTTTATAGGTGATGGTTACCACTTAACATCAGGTGGGCCATCTGCTTGTTCCATCAGCTAGTTGTATAAAAAAAAAAACCCCGTATACACAGGTCTATAAAATTTTAATTCTGTGTTCATTATTAGGGCTTCTTGAAGTATTAAGTGCTACAAGCAACGGTAGGAAAACAACTATAGGCACTCAGAAAATTTAATCAAGTGAATACTAAGCTGCTCTTGTTTACTCAATCTTAATTTTATTTTACAAGCACATAAGTAACAGAGATACATTTTGTAAAATATACCAACTACGGTCGAAATAAAAATGCTTCTTGTGTGCGAGACTTTTAGCTTTAAGGTTTATTTATTAAAAATACAATTTAGGCTGGATATCAGTAACTAGTCTTTGAACTTGTATTATTTGATATATTTGTGTTTAGAATTAGGAATAGCGTTATAAACACAACGCTACATACTATAGTATTGCTATTTGCCTATTAACGTAAATTGAGCTTTAGGTACCTACTGTAAACTAAATATTATGCGATATGCAAGTTTTGTATGTCTTTACAAAAGTGTTATTTGTAGATAGAAAAATAAGATTAATTAATGTATAATAAGTACTCCCAGTGAATATTCTACAGTAAAAATAACGAACGGTCCGGACAAAACTTTCCAAAAATATTTTCTAAATTTCTATACAAAGGAAAATCCACACAATATTACAACATAAACGTGAATAACTCCATTAAACTGTGTGCAAATACTAGATATTTTCTGTTTAAAGAATATTGTTTAATATATTTAAATTTCTTTAAAGCATTTGAAATTAAGAAACCTGGTATTACGTTTTTACGTAAAGCCTTGTATTTAAAAATGATTTATGTGGTAAAGTGTAAAATATAAGAACTATGTGATATTTTGTCATTATTAAAGCTGAATAAATTATGTATACTAAATGCATCGTGATCATTTGACTCTTCATCTTCATCATCATATCTTTAATGCAGTATGTGCTTATAATGCAGTACCGTGTTCTATTCATTTTAACATTACAATGAATCTTTACAAATTGTCCACAAATGGTACCTATTATATAAAACTACAATCGAAAGAACATAATTCGAGTTTCAGTATACATTTTACAAAGTAACATTTGTTTACCTAAGTTGTCGAAAAACAACAAATTTACATTAATCTTCTCAATCTGCAACAATCAACATTGCATTAGAGCGACGGTCGATCTACACTGTCTTTTGTTTTCAACTCTCAAACAAATCAATGACATGTATTAGTTCAAAACGACAACGGTTATCAATGAAAGTCCCATATACCGCGTGAGGTACAGCGCAAACCAGCAAATGAAACCATACATACTATGACATTTTCAACCGCATGCCATAGTAAAGGTTTAATTTAATATGATTTATTTTCAGATTCTTTGACGATGTCTAAGGGAGTTAGTCAGAGGTACGTCCAAACATTATATTTGGCACATACCCACATTTTGCAGTAGTTAGTATTCCATACGTGACAGGTTGCAAGCCCATCGCCGCTGTTAGAATACTAACTGGTTTCCTCACGATGTTTTCATCCTCAAAGAATCTAGAATTAGTACCTACTTGGTACTGGGAGATCTGAAGGGATATCTACCGTGCCTGGGGATCAAAGCCGTGAAGCTGTTTCAGTTTTCAGTTTTTTTTATTTTCAGAATCTTTGCCACGCCTCCTCTGGTTGCGCTGCGCCATTACTATTCACTAGTTCTGTTGAAAAAAAGAAGTTCCTTTCGAGCACTTGATTGATCTTATTCATGTTTCTCGTTTAGGGCTCCATTAGCTAAAAAGACCAATAAGTCTCTCTCTTGATATTAAACAAGTACAGTAACAGTGACAGATATTTTATAGAACCGCTATAAATTTTCGGAGAATAAAGGCCCTCCCCCACAGGTGCGATATGAACGCTTTGGATTTTCATACATCCGAAAGTGTTCTTATCGCAGCTGTGTAACTTAGTGGGCGTCCTACTACAAAATTTACTGAAAACAGAATCGCAAAAACGCAATCGCAGAACGCGCCTGTGGGGGAGAGCCTTTTGGGTTCATTCTATATATATACATTGAAATCCAGCAACGTACACTTCACTTAGGTAATTTTAGGTTTGGTGTAAACAATAACTTTTGATCGGGTCTTGTTACGCTGGCCACTATAACCGGACTAGTCGACCGGCTCACTCAGAACAGTTCGTTTGTACTCATCAACAGTGTCTGTTAGAATCCTTTGGAAGATGCTCTCGAAGATTTGGTTCTTGACGATGGCTTCGTCATTATGAAGCGTGGTCCATTCGGGCTCGACCCGGCGCCACTCCGTGAAAAGAATATCGTCGATTTGGTCCGAGCGTTTGGAACTCACACCTGCAATTTTGGTTTATCAATAGATAAAAAATAATAATACTGGCGGACTTTCCTCCACACAATGCACATAAAAAACAAATAAGTATTGATAATAAGTATTAGGTATATCAACTATCTCTCTCGTTGGTCGCGTGGAACTGGCACTAGAGTCAAACTAAGACGTTTCAAGATGATCCTTGTGATTTTATTGAATAGACATATTTTGAATTTGAATCTAGTTTTTGCATGACAAGCTTCGCTTAGCTTGGGGCTACATAGTGCTGTGTAGAATGTCCACCAATTATTATGTTTATTTATTTATTATTTAATGCATTTATTTTTGCCGAGTTTTTTCTACTTTTCGCTCCGCGTCCGTCCGTCGGTCACTCCGCCTCAATGGATATGGCAGCCATTGACGTAGTCGACGTAGTTGATTAAGTTTAACTCACTCTTAGCGGTTTTGGTTTTACTTAATATGAAATGGTAACCATCACCTATAACTAAACATTACATAATCATTTACGCTCGATAGAAACGTGCCCTTAAATACCCTGCCCTGCGTGCAACAACTTGAGGCATACAATGTTAAGCCTCATGTGCCTGTAATTTCACTGGCAGCCACACTCTTCAAACAGAGACACAGAATCGCTACTTGGCGGCAGATAAGGATAGGACATTGTAGTATTACTTCCCCGGACGAGTCCTTCAACTCTCCAGGAGTCTCTATTCACTATGACCGATCCAATCGCGTTTGCGTTTCGATCACGTTTGATGTATCACGGTTAGGGCAAAGTATATCTTATGTCACAAAGAATAATGCCCAAGATCACGTTGTGACATCACACGGTTTGGGGCAAGGAATCTCCGTCTTAAGAGAATAATGCCCCAGGTAATTTTCAGAACGTTTTCAACTCACCAGACACGACGGTAGGTTTAGCTCCCGCCAACACCTCGTCCAGTTCAACAGATATAGTCCGCACGAGCTTGAAGGGATCCTGTTCTGGTTTCGGCGGTAGTAGGTTGCAAGCGTCCCAAGGCAGGTCGCTGCGGTCGGGCGTCGCTCTGACAACCGCTTCACGGCAGAAGTCATTGACGAACCTGCAAAAAAACCATCATCATCATCATCATTTCAGCCTGGTGTCACCCACTGCTGGGTATAGGCCTCATTCATTATCAGCCAGCCTCTTCTGTCCTGTGCGTCTCTTGTATTTATACGTTTACCGTGACGGTTGCCGACCGGCGACCGGTTACGCTAATGTCTGACTATCGAGATGGCTTTCAGTTTGACATTTGATTCCCATCCATCCAAGGAATTTAGCATCCATCCTTAGGAATTTAGATACTAGATCTATCCATATTTTGCTATTACACTATGGAATTTGATTTCCATATTGTAATAGCAACTTATGGACGTAATTAAATGAAGAATGGAATGAAATGTCAAACTGAAAGCCATGTCGATAGCCAAACATTACCGTAATCGGGCCGCGGCTGTCGGACGTTATTTGAACGGATCGCGTACGAGTTTATTTTTTATTCTGTACTAGCGACCTGCCCGCGCGCCCCTGCTTTGCACGGGTGCACATTGTTTTTCTACTATATCATGCATCTATTATATATTAAACCTTCCTCTTGAATCACTATCTATTAAAAAAAACCGCATCATAATCCGTTGCGTAGTTTTAAAGATTTAAGCATACATAGGGACATCGGGACATAGGGATATGGGGACAGAGAAAGCGACTTTGTTGCATACTATGTAGTGATACTTACACATCAAAGCTATCAGTAGGGTCGCAAGCCTCGGCAGCTTCTCCTGTTATATACATCCGCGCTCTGTCTTTGGTGACGTCATCAGCGTGGAACTTGCGCGGCAGCTTAGAGGCTCTCGTCTCCACCGGCGGAGTGTACGGCGGCGGAGGCTTGTCAGGTATCTCGCGAACAACAAGCAACTGGCATTGCTGTTGCTCCAATTCTTTTATCTGCAAGTTTCGTACATGAATAATAATTAAGGCTAACAATACATTGTAACACGGATCGTACAAAAGAACGGTGGGAACCAAGCCGTGGAACTGGCACCAAGTCACCAACCATGACGTTTCAAAATGATCCTTGTGATTTTTAACCTACTTCAAACAGCAGCGGTGAGATATGGAGGATTATTCTGATTCCATTCTCTATATATATAAGAGCACCGGTGGTCTAGTGGGAGTGACCCCGCCTTCCGATCGTAAGGTCGCAGGTTCGATCGGTCGTGCACCAATGGATTTTTCTATCGAAAAATTTATGTGCGCAATGCCAGTGCCCTTAAACGGTGAAGGAAAACATCGTGAGGAAACCAGTTAGTATTCTAACAGCGGCGATGGGCTTGCAACCTGTCACGTATGGAATACTAACTACTGGAAAATGTGGGTATGTGCCAAATGTAATGTTTGGACGTACCTCTGACTACCCCCCTTAGACATCCTCAAAGAATCTTGAATTAGTACCTACTTGGTACTGGGAGATCTGAAGGGATATCTACCGTACCTGGGGATCAAAGTCGTGAAGCTGTTTCAGTTTCAGTTTCATTCTGTATAGAATTCGGCACGGAACAATTTTTGAATTCAGGAGCCTTATGCACTATGACCCGGTGTCATACGGTCAGGGCAAAGTATCTTCTATGCCATAAAGAATAAAGCCCAACATCAAGTTTTGACGTTTCACGGTTTGGGGCAAGGAATCTCCTATTTTCTTAGTGAATAATGCCCCAGAATACGATGGCTCCCAAAAACCCTTGTCGTAAACGAACTTTACGCGATTTTGATATTTTCACATTTCCGTGGAAGGTTGTAAGGTAGGTTGTAAGTCCAACCTATCGATTAAAAACTATGTAAAATCTCTGTTTTAATACATTGCTTGAAGTTGCCATCCCGTCGCTAACAAATTAGTCACTTATTAATTTGACTAACGTGGAATGGACTTTCACCTTGATTTGTGAGACAATATGCGCGGTAGGAAAACTTAAAAAAACTGTCAATTGACTTTTCGTAGCGAACTATAAGATACCAAACGAATCAAAATAAACCCCCAGGTAGCAGTGCGTGTTTCATAGATCTGACACATACGGAAGTTAGTTATATACGTGCTGATAAAATAAATTAGAAATGACATACTCTCACGTAAGCTTTAGTATAATATGTATATATAAGACTGGCGACCCGCCCGCGCGCCCCTGCTTCGCACATATCATACATGTATTATACATATAACCCTTCCTCTTGAATCACATCAAAATCCGTTGCGTAGTTTTAAAAATTTAAGCATACAAAGGGACATAGGGACAGAAAAAGCGACTTTGTTTTATACTATGTAGTGATGATAGTGATAGTGATTTCATTTACGTAAAATAAAATAGAATTCGAATTCAACATGTGACAATTGCTAGGCAACTTGCTTATTGCATCAGCATGTTGTATTAATAAATAAAATAAATACTACCATAGGTGTACAATAATACCTCTTTCTCAATAGCTAGCTGCTGGCGCCTAAGCTCTTCTGCCTCGCACTGCACCGGCGCGAGTGACGTCACCGACGATACCAACTCGCACAGTGATGGGCAGCTACTCACACTACTGCTCTCTGTAAATAGTAATAAAAGACTCAGGTGTTTCCATCAAACAGAAGGTTAATAAAAATTGTATAGTACAGCATCTAAAATTGGGAATCAAATGTCAAACTGATAGCCATCTCGATAGCCAGAGATTAGCGTAATCAGGTCGCTCGTCGGCTAGACCTGGCACTCATTTGGTTGTAATTTCAATAGCAATCCTATAAATTCTATATGCAGGCAAAGTGATTGTCAGGAAAAGCCCTTTTGATTAAAAAGAGTTTGCATGCGTTCAATATATTTCTTACCTGTAAACGTTGTATTCGATGATGACTGAGGTAGCCACAATGGTGGGTAGGTATCGGGCGAGTCAACGACCACGGGGACCGGCAACGGACTAGTGGGACTGACGACCACAGTGTCATTACAATCACATTCTGTCTCACTCTCACATGTTTGCAGCTCAGTACTTTTTATCTCAGTTTCGTTATTAACTATCGTTACATTGCTATCGACCGTCATGTTGGACGTGCTTTGTAACGACGGGTATCCTAAAAGCAAATGTTCTACTTGCACGGCCGCGTCACTTAACTCGCAAACCGTACTAGAACTTCTGTATTCGGTTTCAACTGGTGACCTTTCGTTGAGCCCCTTGTAATACTGATCGAACTCTTCGACTAAGCTACGCGCGGTTGAGGGCGTGCTTGATCTATCCAAATCGCGATCCTTTACCTCTCCCATCAACGTTTCTACGACTTTCGTCTCGTCTATTTGATGCCGGGAGTTCGTCGATTCAACTATGTTCTTCAGTGCATCCTCGTTTAGTTCATACTGCTTTCCGCCGCTAAAAATCTGCGGGAGCGATAGGTTGTGGAATAGAATATTTAGGTAGGAGCCGTCGACGAGGATAAAGTTTTCTGCGGTCGTGTCAGTGGATTGGTTTACTGTTGATGTGCCTGTTAGGATGCTTTCACCTGCTTGGATGCTCTTGTCGGCGCTGGAGCCGGTTTTGGGGCATACTTGCTCAGGAGATGATAGAGTTTCGACAGAATTCCGGTGCGATGAGGTGGAGCTCTCCTCGCAGCCACTGCTGGATAGATCGAAGCATTTGAGAGGCGAGGTACGGTCCACTGCGGTATTTCTCTTGAGTTTCTTCTTTCCTAGTATAATTTTATCCACATTGTTGTTTAGTTTGAGTTCGAGATCCTTTTTGGTCTTCATGAGTGTGACCTTACGTTTTTCGGAGAGAGTGAGCAGCGCTTTGCGCATGCGCTGCATCTCCCCGCATTCGTGCTGGAGCTTGAGCAGCGCACCGCGTTGCTTCTTCTTCAGCGCAGAGATGTCCGTATTATCCTGCTTCTTTTTGTTCTCCAAATACAGAATCTGAGACTTTGTGAAATCCTTCAGAGCATCCTCCCTTCTCTTCAGTACGAACAGGAGATTCTTTGCTCGCCTTTGCTCATCGCGAATGAGTATGTTGAGCTGTAATTTTAAGGAGAAATAAAAATCACTACCAAGCGGAGTAGTTGCATTATTAATTGAGTTCAAAATGTAATTAATAAATAGTTTAGGTGGACTTTCGTCGCATTATCATTAATGATGCCGAATAGCGCGCGGAACAATCCACCCACAGTGATATAATGAAACGAGCGGCCATTCAAAATATTTACAAGTCAAATAATAACACTCACCAGAAAGAGATTCTTTGATGCCATTGTTTCAGAGTCGTCAGCGTCCGCGCTATTTTCCAACTTCGAAAAGAAACGATCGTATTCTAAACTCTTGGCATCGAGTTCCGTTTCCAATAGCTCCGGATGTTCCACTAATGCGCCGTTGTCATTTTTAAAACATTTTTCCGATAGCGAGCAACTTTCTAAGTACTGGAGTGATTCAAAAAACGAATCTATAAAATTGAGTTCCCTTTGAAACTGCTCGCAAATGAACTCGCTTCGGAACAAATCGTTGTTAACTCTTATTGTGCTTATTATATCAGAGGGCTTCATTAATTTATCGCTATTAGCTAAATAGGAACAGTCTAGTGACTTTATATCGTTTATCCGGTTCTTGTACTCCTTGCTTGTTTTATCCCTATCTGTATTACTCGTGGCGGCATCGTTGGAAGAATCCAAGGCACGCATTTCTTTCTTAAAAACGGATACTACATTAATAGGATACGATAGCGGACTAGGTGACTGATTAGAATAAGTGTCATCGCTACTACCAACTACATGTAAATTAAATTTCTGCTTTGTTGTGTAAGTCAAGGTGGCCCTGCTGACGATATATGAAGTGCTTTTGTGGTAACTCTTGTCAGCAGATTCATCTTCAAGCATGACCTTGAATGGAGGAATTTGGAGGTTCGGCAACGAATTACTATGCAGGCTATGAGATCGCTCCTTAGATTCACTTTTGGTGAGAGTGACATTTGGTATTTCGAGACTGTCGTACGTCTCTTTGTAGAGTTGAGTTTGCACGTCCTTGCTGTGTATGCATTTGTAGATAATTTGTGGTTCGAAACTGTCCATTTCTGTGACAGAATCAACTTTTTCTGGAAGGGGATCTGTACACACGTTCATGTCTCTGTGTGTGACAGCTTTAGTGACGCTTGCAAAGTCAGATTTTACTAATTCATTTTCAGGGGAGTGTGGCGAGGAGTTTATTACCGGGGTGACGAGTGCACTTTTCCGATACTTTTCTTCGATGGGCACATGTATCACGTGAACCGGCTTGTGCTTGGACTGTAACTCTTTAAAATACGACTTGTTGCTTTTAGCCTGCGGTATCGACGATTTATTCACTTTTGCTTTTTCGGCGGGTTTCTTTGGAGTTCTACATTTCAAGTTTTCATATAATTTCGATTTTATAAGAGACAACTCATTTACACTTTCGCTTGGATTTACGTAGTTTTTACTTACACTAGTTTTTGACGAGTTTACACTTTTCGTAGTTTTGACTGTATCTAGAACGGAAATATGTTATTTAGTATCTGCACAACAAATTAATTCCATTGTATTAGACATGTTTCATTATCGTTATGTAAGTAAGCATATAATATCAATAAATTACCTTTTACTTTCATATTTCTGGAGCTGGTGTTTTCCATTGAAACATGGCTTATATTAGATGGTTTACTTCTATAATTTGTTTTAGGTTTTGGATCCTTCACATCATTACTCAATTTGGCACTGGGATTTGTTTCCTTGGAATCTAAAATGATATTATGTTGTTATTGCGTTCTAGGAACAACTAAATGATAAGCACTTACGAAATGTAAGTACTGCAAATTACATTGTAAACAACAGTTGAGTTGGGTAAATAAATCACTGCACTGAGTGTAATACATGCACCTACAATTATTTCCTATCTTGTTTGTTCTAATTCTAATTCGTGGTGGGGGAATAAGATAAGCACTAACGTCCCTTCCGCAATGGGATGTATTGTGAATTATCCCCCTGCTAACCTCACCCCAGCTAACCCAACTCCTTGAAGTAGCAGAGAAGGACCTTGGGAAGCAATATTCTAGCATGATGGTAATTTGAATTCGGAGGGGAAAGATGCGATTGTTTGTCCTAATATTATTACTAAATAACAGATTTACCCCCGGTTTCGGAATGATCGATCAACACTAATCGGCAGTCAACTCACTTGCTGTCTCTATCTACTTTGAAGTAAAAGCTGAAATTGCAAGTGACTTGACAGCCGATTAGTGTTGATCGAGCTTCCAGAAACTGGGGGTTAATGAGAATAATACTTTACATGTAACAGTTTAACTTTTAACAGGCCTTTGCTCCTAATTTAGATGATCAGCCTAGCTGGTCTTCTAAGGAAAGACATGGAAATTATGATGCAATGCAATGTTGTTCTTCACCATTAGAGCACTGGCTTTAGGCACATAATTTTCTTGAAGAGAAAGATTCATTGTGCTTTTGGGTAATAAATAAAAAGTAAAACTTAAATGTTTCAACAACATACTAGGTTGGTAGAAAATTGACATATTGTTTATTAAACCCATCTAGCTCACTAAACAAACAAGTATAAAAAAACAACTTAAATATTAAGTAGGTAAGTACTTAACAAATTAAGGCTCCGGTGACAGCGGCTCGCAATTTCGAGGTGCGATTAGCTATTATTTCATTTTATTTCATTTCGGGGAGTTTGTTTGAAAGAATAACTCTAAAGAAACACGCATAAATACTGTTCGAACACAAATAATACATAAAATAAGGGAAACATGCCCGAATCAGAAATCATTTTGGTATTAGTATGTTTGGTCTTACGTTTACCTAATACCAAAATGATTTCTGACTCAAGCACATTTCTCTTATATTATTGTATTATTTGTGTTCGAACAGTATTTATGCGTGTTTCTTTAGAGTTATTCTTTCAAACAACCTCCCCGAAATGAAATAAAATGAAATAATAGCCAATCGCACCTCGAAATTGCAAGCCGCTGTTACAGGAGCCTTAAATCTTTATTTGATTAGCAGTTATTATTATTAATATTTACAATATTTATAGTTTGTATTGAAATGTTTAAATTATATTGGATTGGTAGAGGTGAAATAACATGAACTTACATTTAGATGAATTGCTAAGGCAGGAGGTATTTCTCTGTGAGGGTTGCTTTGGCTCTTTGAAATCAGCGCTGATGGACCTGTTTGACGTTCTTACTGAGTTGGACTTTTTTGTACCTTTGGCTGTAATAGAAAAACCAAAAAATTAAATTGTTTGAATTTTTTTTTATCAAATTGTAAAAAGTTGTAATTAACAAATGTTCACTTGCTATGACAGTCACAAGTGGAACTAAGACAAGGCCGGACTAATTTAAATACATACAGAATCTGGGATGAAGGTCATATTCATCATCTTCAGATATGGTAACAATTTTCCTCTTGGTTAAATTACTTTCCATGGGTTTGGACTGAATCAAATATTCCACATTTAGTGATCTACTAGAGATGCTCCTCGGATCCTCAAGAGTTATCACTTGGCGCAAATGTGGTTGTAATGTAGAACTTTGACGATGCCATGACCCTAGAAATATTGCAAAGACTTATGTACTTAATTCGTCTCAAATTATAGACCTTCAAATTACTTATCTCAAAAATCAACATAAGATCTATCTTTTTTTATACAACTTACTGATGCAACAAGCAGTTGGCCTACCAGATATAAAGTGATAACCATTACCTATAACAAAGCATTGCAACGTAAGTTGTATATAAACATGCCCTGCATCCATTAACTTAAGGCATACAGATGTTAAGCCTCATGTGCCTGTAATTTACTGGCACAACACTTTTCAAACTGAAACAGTGATGGTGCTGAGCAGCAGAAAAGGGTATTATATTATTAAAAGTATTGTAGAACCTCCCCAGACAAGCTATGAACAACAAACTTTTTTCAGAAGGTATCTCTCATATTTTAATATTATAATATATATTATTAATATAGAGAAAGATCTAGACTCATGCTAACTACTCCTCAGCACAGCACATCTTGCTACTCAGACTCCTTCACTACAACGGCTACTCGACTCTGGAATACCTAGTATTCCTTATCAATATCGTGAGGCATCCTCTCTTGAAGCCTTCAAATCCAAAATCTATACCCATTACCTGTCCCTCATGTTGGGATCTTATACCAATCAATAGTTTCTTTTTTTTTTTTTAGGTTTCCGTTATTTCGTGTTTCTACATGTGAGCTATGTTATATTACCTTTTTATATAATTTTCATGTTTAGTTAAGACCTAAAGGAGTTGTTCAAATTTTTCATGGAGGTTGGTATAAAAATAAACTTGAGCTTGAAGCAAGACTGTGTGCTATTTTAATGAAATAGCATATTATTTAAATAATATTACGGATATTAAAAAAAACCTAGAACCCTCCGTTTTTTTTTAAACATAAGTAGAACCAAGATGTTTTTGCAACATTAAAGAAGGCCTGGCAACCCTTTATAAAAAGTATTTTGCAAACATCGTGACGCGAATACCCTGGAACGCACCGTATGAAAGAGATAGTGCCTTATGTTTCAGAGTTTATGTCTCACTCTAACTTGGAGCATAAAGTAGGAACAATTTTTTAGTGTCGTGGAACAAATTCAATACGTTGAATTGAAATAGCAAGAGTTGATTTTTTTTGCTTGATTTGAAAATCACACGGTGTTTCGACTTCGTTTCGCGTTGTTCGTAATTTCTTTGTGCTTCGTGTGTTTTGTTGTTCTGCGATTGACGTGATCTCATAAATATTTTGACTTTTGAGTTGGTGTTTATTACTTGTATTCAAATTGCTTGGTTTATTCCGAGTTGTCACATCACTTTGAAGTAACGAGAATGTCAAGTCATCCTGACAGTGAATGTTTTTTTGTTATTAGTGTTGCCGTGCTGGCTTCTTTACATGTTTTTCTCCCTCAAAACATTTTTATAATTTTTTTTAACGAAAATGGAGGCTCTTAAAAATTTTGAGTTTGGTCTAATCAAGTAGTCTAATTTATTTGCTTTCTACTTGGGTATTTTTCATACTTGATCAAATTACTGGGGAATAAAATACCACTACTGACCGTATCCTTTAGTTTGTTTATTTTACTCTTAGTTTTCTACTTTGTTATGTAATTTCTCTTAAATCTTTGCTTTGTTTCTTTATTTGCTATCTTTGTCCTTGTCAAATGTGCACTACCTAAAATGTTTTCCCATTACCCAAAGGTTAGCTGGTAGATAATGCTATCCAGCATTAAGCTCTCCTATGTACACTGTATTTTTGTGCAATAAAGAATTTTCTATCTATCTAATATTCGTCACATTTGTATCGGCCGAGAGCGTAGGCACAGTAGCACAGATTTGTACACAGTAGTCACACACACACAATCTCTATGGATCTGACTGACAATAAACTTGCAACTTTGTATCCAAGTTCAACAGCATGCAAACACAGAGCTTGGTCGAGAATGTGATATCGTCTTTTTAACTACATAGATTAAAGTGCTCATAAACTTTGATGGAGTCGTCATTCACCACTACTGATTGAAAACAAAAAAAAACTTAGAGGTTCAAACAAACATACCTTTGGATTCAAAGTCGAATTCAGGAAGTTTGGTGTACTTTATTACAGTGCTTTTCTGTTTTACAGGAGTAGGAAATTCGGTATTTCCAATCTCTAAAAAGAAACCGTACACACCGTTGTTTACATCAGCTCTACTTGATGCCGAAGCATCCATTATTTAAGCATCGATATTACTTCATAGGAAAGCGTTAACATTGCCTAGTAATGTAGTGTGTAGGCGCTCAAACAAAACACAAAGTATTTATATTGTGATTTTACATTTTTTATAGGATGGATTTTTATTTATTTTTTACTTCATTCACTAAACAATTTGATTTGACCGGCGATGACTTGGACTGACAGAAGTTTGAGTTGACAGAACAGACAACAGATATGACAGCTAGATTTACGAAGGTTTAAAACTCTAGCTTTGGATAGAAGTTTAGAAGTAAAAAAACCATAGATTAATAATAATACTACAAGCCACTGACCTCAAATAAATTACAGTATTTGAGGTCAGTGTGCCGTGTGCTACAAGAGTAGGCAAGAAATTTGGAATAGCTATTTGAGCAAAGGCGGACAACAAGTCACTGATCTCTATTATTCAGTGCAATGTACATAGGTACATAACAATATTAAATATAGACGAACCTGGCAAGTGGCATGTGGTCTGTGGTCACTGGAGATTTCTGTGTGTTTCTGTGCTATCCAAGGAATTTGAATACAAGTACATTCAAATTCCTTGGTGCTACTACCCATAGACAAACAGAGTTGCACTTCCAAACAGCGTTGCCAGTTGCCAGATAAACCGCTTTTCCCCCGCTTTTATATACGACAAATATTCCGTCTTCCGCTTTTAACCTACGCGATTCCGCTTTTTTCGAATCTACAAGAACAACCCCTTTTTTTGGTGGGTACAATACACCGACACCGCACGTTGTGATTAAGGGTCCGGCGACAGTAGTAATGGGTAACTCGTCTATTTTATTTGAGGATGAGGGAGGCCCTCAATTCTCCTCGCGAGTCGGTTCACGAGGACACCTCAATTGAGGTGAGGAGAATAGGTATTGAAATAGCGATCGAGGTTTGGTATGTTGAGGCGATGCCGCTCTTCTTCGTTTTTTATAGTACATCTAGCGGATGGAACAAGCAGATGGCCCACCTGATGATAAGTGGTAATCATCACCTTTAACAAAGCATTGCTTCGTAAGTCACGCCCGATAGCAACGTGCCCTACAATGCACTACCATGCGTCCATCAACTTGAGGCATACAGATGTTAAGCCTCATGTGCCTGTAATTACACCCGCTATTATTATATAAAACTTTTTTATGAAATAAAACTATGTTTTAATTTATTTTATTACATGACAACTTAACACGTGTAAATCAGCCTTTATTCACACTTCGAACTTTCATTCGTTTCATTAAGTTCAATAACCCGCTCAATCACATAAATCTGGACAACACCTCATATTTCAATTCGTTCGATCCTTCCTAGCAAATTGAGGCGAGTCACACCTCAATTCGCAGACCTCCCTCATTATTAGTCCTCGCCTCATTCATTCAATCCTATCGCAGAACTCGATCGCTCACATGTGAGCGAGTGAGCCGAGCCGCCCATCGCAGCCCGTCCCGCTCACTCATCTCACGCATACACGCGGCGCGCGTCCTGCTTGCGCTTGTGCGTCAGTGAGTGAGGAATTTAATGAGGTGGTTCAAAGCTGAAAAACGAGTAACTCCCTCGTTTTGCTTTTTGAGGAACTCGAACGAGGTAACTCACGAGTGAGGGACCCAACACTAGGCGACAGCGGCTGGCAATTTCGAGGTGCGATTGGCCATTATTTCATTTTATTTCATTTCGGGGAGGTTGTTTGAAAGAATAACTCTAAAGTGACACGCATAAATACTGTCCGAACACAAATAATACAATAATATAAGGGAAATGTGCTTAAGTCAGAAATCATTTTGGTATTAGGTAAACGTAAGACCAAACATACTAATACCAAAATGATTTCTGATTCGGGCATGTTTCCCCTAAATTATTGTATTATTTGTGTTCGAACAGTATTTATGCGTGTCACTTTAGAGTTATTCTTTCAAACAACCTCCCCGAAATGAAATAAAATGAAATAATAGCCAATCGCACCTCGAAATTGCGAGCCGCTGTCGCCGGAGCCTTAAGAAGCTACGTTCATTTTGATTTGCTAACGCGCTATTCTTTCTGAGCAATTCGAGTTACGAGAATGCGAGAGGACCTTGGTTCTTGCGCGCTTTTTGTGTTAAAAATCCGCGTTTACAGAGCACATCTACTGCATTTTCAGTTGTCTCATCTGGCAGCACTGCTTCCAAACCAAAAATCAAGGCAAGACATTTACAGCAAAGACTATAATAAATGTAAAGAAACAAAAATCATTAGCCATGCAATAATTTTTTTCTCTTTGTTTTTAATGACATTATACTTTGTTTTTCGATTGCGTGATTTTTATCTTGGATGGGTTGCTATCGCGTTTCTTCTTTCAATAACTTTCTGCTAGAATTTCATCAGTTTGTAGGATGAGAAGACCAAATCTAATATTTACAGAGATTCGTTCGTGAAGTGATTGACGAGAATCTTGTAGCATTCGATTGAACTCTTGAACCTTTGCTGCCGAAATGAAATGTACACAGCCAGTGGCGAGTGAAAAAAAAAATTATGTTCGAGGGTTACACAAAATAATGAGCAGTTGTTCCCATTACGTACTAAAACAAAAATAGTGCGAAAGACTATGTATTTTGACATTGTTTGTACTGCAAGCAGCAGCTGTGAGTGCTTCTGTAAAAAGCTCGGGGACTAATCGGGAATCACCAAAAATCGTGAGTATTTACATTCAAACAACCTGGTGCAAGAAATAGTGCAGTTAATCGACCAGGTAGCCATTTTACCCTTTCGCGGTAGAACGCATGTGCAAATCACTTTCGCGCGCCGTATCCCGTCTGACAGATACATACATATTCTACCCTCATCATAGTATTTAGGTGCATAGCGCCTGGCGCGCGTATTCGAGCTCAGTTCGACTTTCGAACTTCTGCTTCCGCAATTTTTAGTGGGTGTAAACTATTTTTTTAATATGGGTGCATATTCAAAAAACAAAAAGAAAAATAAAGAAATAGCTTTACAATCAAACCATATAATTAATGGCATAGATTCAAAGAAAGTGTTCTGTAAAAAAATCTCTGATTTAAAGACATCTGTACTTCTTAATAATGATGCAAGCTTCCATATTACATTTCCAAAACGTGAATCTTTGAGAATCAAAAATATAAAAGCAGCGAAACAACTGCATGAAGATTTGCAAATTAAAAAGTTAAAGGGCTTACCTGGGTAAGTAAGGTAAAAGTACCAGCTATCGACCATTTACACGGCTACTTGACTTTAGAGTGGATTTCTATCCTATTGCTGTACTCAAAGATTTTTCAAAAAATAATCATGTTGTCCTACAATAGTGTAGTTTCATATAACTTTAAGTTTATAGATGTATCAGTGATAGATAATTTATAAAAAATATATATTCTTAAAAATAGCAAATATACTGGTTAGCGGCCTTTTCACTCAGTTATCGTCCACATGCGCACTGGCTATTGGCCACCTAATTAACAGTGGAAAAACAACTCTTATTCTGTAGTAGTATAGGGTTTATAATAGTAAAAAAGTAAAACAATTAATATATTGACAGATTTATATATAATCGTATGTTGCAGTAGCTGCTTGATTGTATGATAAATTCTTTAGTTTCGTGTATTTTAAAAGATACCAACGAAAGCATTGATCACAGCCAATATTCATTTCGCCCTCTTCTTCAATTTCACGAACCACTTTCCGAGCAAGTGCTACCTGTGCCACAATTTCCTAAGTAGAAAACATTTACTTTTCCTATCTATCGCCGTCTTTTTTTCGAAGGCCGGAAACAGGTTTTATTTTTACTAGTTATCGGCCGCTAAACGTTTCGAAGGTCATATCTTTGAAAATATGAGGTATACTGGTGGCCGGAATCTAGTTGTAAAATTACAAAATTCTAGCTGTTCACAAATATAATGGAATCTATGTTGTTGAATTTAAGGTTTCTCCAATAAAAGCAAAATTAAATGAAGTTAATAAACCGGTTATGCGACAACCCGGTCGGAAAGTAGGTTTTGAAATAAATCGTTATCCTATTTCCCGACCACCAAAAATATCACAAATTATGAAAAGTTTGATGAGTTTGGGCACTGGAATATTGAAATTAAACATGCTAAATAACACAAACCAAACCAATGAACAATAATCCAACAGCAACACTTAAAAACTTACCTTTGAAAATCAAGCCACCTGCTATTTTTTTCGCTAAATTTGACACGCGTCCACACACCACATTTTTAAATGGCGATAGTGGGCTCAATTCGCAAATTTCCAGGTCATGCCGTTGGATTATGTACCGTGATGTTTGTCTGCATCGCATGGCGCGAAATTAGAAAGGAGCTGTCTTTTACACCGCCTATTAGGTCAAAATACGTGTGAAGTGGTCGGAAAGGGGTAGTGGTCGGAAACCCGTACGTTTACCCTACTACCACCACACCTTTTACTGCGCCAAGCAGTGTTGCTGTGTTTTGGTTGCCGGTGTAATTATTAAATATAATATGAATATTGGTGGCAGTATTTAGGTACATCAAAGAATATGTTCATATCATGTGTGACTTGTGTCATCTACCTGTTGTTTAAAAACTCTGTTTTAATACATTTGCTTGTAACTCTGCTGAAGTTGCCATCCCCTCACTAAAAAATTATTCACTTATCATTAATACCTACGTGGAATGGAATTTGATCATGTTGACACATTGAGGTGCATGTACCTACATGCTTTATAAAAACTGTCAATTGACTTTCCATAATGAATACCGATGAATTAAAATAACCCCGTGCTGAGTCATAAGCTTGTTTCATCATCAAGTGCTATAAAAAATTAGGTGCATAAACATATGATGATGAAAAAATCCCTTAGTAAATCTCTGTGTCCTTAGACCTATTTACTCTACAAATTTCAAGTATATAGCACCAGCGGTTCAGGATGTGCATTGACTATGCGTTCTGTTCAAGTGTGCTTAAAATGTAGTTTGACTCATTCGCGTTAATACCTAGACCGAGGTCAATAGCTACATACCAAATGAGAAGGAAAGATGGGTGAATACCAAATGATATTTGTCATAACGAGAATTAGTCAAACTTCATTTTGAGGACAGAACGAAATTTTAAGATTTTCCTCATTGTAAATTCTTAATTTTCTCGGTAAGAATAAATTAATGAGCTTCGCCCTTTCAACGTTTTCTATCCATCAGTATCATCTTCTTCATCCGCCTTCAATACATACTAAAACTTGGCGATCAGGACAAATCCACCTGGCACACCGCTCATACCACTTTTACATATACATTCAGTTTTATTACGCTAATACTCGTATGTACCACAATGGTAGAAGCTGAACTTTGACACCTAATTACAAGCAAATGCTTACGCTGCTGCAAGAACGTACTAATCCGTTCTGCGATTTTGTAGACGAGGCTTGTCTAGGAGCGCGGGGGGTTAGGTGTAAGAAGGGATGAATGGCGCTGAAATAAGTATGTTCTACTATGTTGAGCGCGCGTGTAGGTATTCTAGTGTTAAATTGACAGAATAATTTAATTATAAAAGCAGAGGTGTGTTTGTTTCCAAGTGTCAATTCAAGAACTTTTAACTTGTGTTGGTGAAGGAAAACATCATGAGGAAACCAGTTAGTATTCTAACAACGGCGATGGGCTTGCAACCTGTCCCGTATGGATGCTTACTGTTGTAAAATGTATGTGCCAAATTTAATGTTTGGACGTACCTCTGACTACCCCCTTAGACGTCCTCGAAGAATCTTAAGTTAGTTAGTACTTGGTACTAAGAGATCTGAGGGAATATCTACCGTGCCTGGAAATCAAAGTCGTGAAACTGTTTCAGCAGTTGTTTCATAATTTTCATCATCCCAATTCATATGTCCCCAACAAAATATATATAATATATTGGGACATTATAAAAAATCTTTGTGATTTCCTTAAGTGTAGTAAACACTATAAATCTAATAAAAATTGTCAAATGTAGTAAGGGTATCAAATGTTGCTCGGAGTGTTGATCATCGACTCGAAAGAAGAAGTTTGTAAAGAGTGCAATAAAAAAAATTTACTCATTCAATTCATTAATTCAAATATTGTTGTTGCAGTAACTTCGAAATGGCGGTAAAGAAACACGGGCTGGTGACTGACAATCGCAACCAGCTGGATTTGCAGGCGCTGGCGCAGTACATCCAGCTGATGAACGATCAGAATGGCTACCTGCCGCCGGCCCCCCAACTCGTCAAGAACTGCCAGGACATTGTCAAATGTCTAGGTAAGAGATTTGCTGTTAAGGCCGAAATCTGCCAAACGGGACTTTTCTCATGTCAACGCGAAAGTTTGTAAGTATGGATGGATGAATGTTTGTTAATCTTTCACGCCGGAGTGGCTGAACGGATCTGGATGAAACTTGGCAGAGAGATGGATTATAGTCTGGAATAGCACATAGGCTACTTTTTATCCCCTTGGAATTCCAGGATTTAAATCTGTGCGGTTGAAACCGCAGGGCGCAACTATAGTAATGCATGCTTAAGGCAAAACAAACATAACCGTACGGTAAAATACGTAGGTAAAAAAGTGGCGCAATAGGTGCTCTACTATATTATGCATGTACATATTATACATTTTATAAACCTTCCTCTTAAATCACTCTATCATTAAAATAAAACCGCATCAAAATCCGTATTTATAGTAGCATACCAAGAGATAGCGGGAATTTGTTTTTTTACTATGTAGTGATAATGTTATTCACGCGCCATTAGTGCGCGTTAGTGTTATACTTTGTATATTACTAGTGGCTCTGGGAGCTGTAGACCTCGCGAGCATACTAAAAGTGAGCTATTTGAGGAATGTAATGTGCAAGTACATTTTCCGTTTTGTGATTTTTTTGATTTTTTTTGCATCATCTTGTGTAGAATTAGGTCCTTTGTGTTTCTCTCAAATTTGATTGAAAACCATCGATTGTTTGATGAGCTATCCTGTTCATCATGCTGAAGATCTTTATCAGATCTTCGCCAAACTTTTATGAGACCAACTTATAGTTACTACCTTTCAAAAAAAAAAGAATAATCGAAATCGGATCTCATTTGGTGGAGATATCCAGTATATCAAATAGCCCCCTTTTTGCCCTTTTTTTGGGGGAAGTACCCCTCCAATCAAAAATCCCCGACGAGAACAAAATTCTAATAAGTCATATAACCTGTGTACCAAGTTTCGTCCAGATCGGTTGAAAAATGCGACCTGTAGAGGAGAACAGACAGACAGACAGACAGACACCCGGACAAACGCATTTTTGGCCAATGTGGAAACTGAGACGCTTCGCTCGCTTCGCTAGCTCGGTCAATTAGCTTCCAAGTTTCTCCAAAATAGTCTATTCTAAGGAATAGACTAGGGATAGGCTGCCGTAAGCGGCGTTATCCAGTCACGACATCCAAACTTTCGCATATAAGTAATATTCGTAGGATGAATTAAAGGAATTTCAAGCATATTTGCCAGCTCAACCGTTGCACTGATGCCTCCAGGCTAGCTATCGATCTTGCCCGTCCGCACTAGCTTCAAGTATAATAACTAGGGGCCTTGTGTATAAAAGATTGTTAAAGTGGAAAGCGATGTCCAATAACCAATAAAATACTAGGTAGATACCGTGTTCGGTATTTAAAAAAATCTTGTTTTCTACATCTACACTGATGTCTAATAGACAGAGGAAACCTTTGTATTTTTGTATGTAACGAATAGGCTCAAAGACTACTGTTCCGATTTCAAAAATTCTTTCACCATTAGAAAGCTCCATTATCCCTGAGTAAAATTGTAAAAAAGTGGGCCATAAAATGTCTCTCATCGCACGCGTTGCGGAAACTCTTGATGATAGAACAAAAGAAAAATTTATCACACATGTGCTCGTAAAGGGTCTCTTATTTCACCAATTTCAATATCGTATTGTATCCCATTACGCACTTGTGCGTTTATGTAATGTAAAACGCACAAGTACTGTAATGTAAACGCATGAATTTTTTTCAATCTTAGCAAAGAGTTTAATGTTAGAAAAGTGGTCAACATTTTATGAATAAAATTAACTTTGGGACTTATACTAATCCTTATCCAAATAAATCATTTTGTGTGCAAGGCTGTTTCAATACCTGTAGATTATTTCTTTTAAATAGGACATTCCATTAAAAAGATATTACCAATTTATAAAACAAACGCGTGGGAAACGGGGCGCGTTGTCAGTTCTCACCCGAGGGCGGGGGCACCGAGCGACGTACGGAGAAGTGCGTTCACTTTTCTAAGTTTATCCTAAACAATTGAATAAATAAATGTATGTCCACTCATGCGAAGCTGGGACGAGGGAGGCGAAGGCGGTTAGCCCGCCTTCTCCCGCCTCTGTAGTGGGGTCACCAGTGGAAGGTCGGGGGACTTCTGCTGGCTGTTGTGACCCTACACGGTGGGTGGCCTTGGTGAGCAAGGTCGCCCCTGCATAGATGCAATGGCCCGTTTAAGTAAATCCGGGCCTACCGCCGCCGTGGCGAGATGGTGATGGTGAGACGGAGGCCGCTAGTGTTAGTGTTATAAATATGTACAGATTTAGGTGTAAAATATGTATTCTACTTGTTTGTGAACGAATCGTATTACTGATACCTAAACTATATACTTTTTGTAAATATCTGATCATAGCAGAGTATCGTTATTATCGTAGCAAGTATTTTACTAAATTACGTTTCCACAGCGCGTTCACCGGGAAACGAGGGGCGTCGATGGGAAATGCTGCAGTCGATCGAAGAGTTCCTCCTTCGTGTAGTCAACACCGTGGACCATGAAGCGCGGGCTGCCATCGCCACTGCGGTCATCGACAAGTTTTATTCTTACATTTCTGATCCGCGTAAGTTTACCACCAAGTTACTGAACTGTTCATTAATTGGTCAACCTTAAATGTGTTCTTGTGTAACTAAAAACTGGACCTCAAGGGCCAAGACTGTTAATAGTGGACTCTTATGCTATAGTATGAAGCTATGAGTTCAAAGAAAGATAGAAGAGAATGGTAAGGAATAGGGATTACTAATCGCCAATCGAAGAGTTTCAATAGACCAATTCAATAGTACCTATTAGGACTGCCAATTGTACATCTGTGTCTTTTTAATTGCTGCAGTCATACTATTCTTCACTATGCTGCTATGGGTTTAAAGGACGATAGAAAGGAATAGTGAAGAATAGGGATTACCAATCGCTACCAAAGAGTTTCAATAGACCAGTTATCGTAAGAGTGAAGTATACCTATACACTCCTCGTCATGCGTGCAGGCCGCACAAACCCGGCCGACGGGAGGATAGGGAGGCCTTAGCCCTGCAATGGAACGATGCAGATTGAAATAATAACAATAACCTCCTATCTCCTTAGAATCGGAGGCTGATGTGGCAACATCGATCGTTCTGGTTGTTCTTGACACTTCGAGTGTCGACTCATTGATGTCTACTGCGCGCTGGGTGGTCCAGCAGGGGGAGAATGGGCCGGCGGGCGCTGGTCTTCGCTCTTCGCTTTCATGCCTCTACTCTTGGCTGTGCGACAGCCAAGGCCATTGGCAAGGCACGCCGGTATTGGGCGATTGGGTGTTATCCTTCATCAAGGCTTTAGAGGTAAAGTTTTCCTAATTGATATTATAATTCCAATTTGAGGTTAATTTTTTTTACAACCTTTTAAGGGTTATTCAAAAAAGATTGTTTTTTTTTATTCAGGAAAGTGAGCGTTTTGACATTCTGATTGAAGTGTCTGTGGACAATTTGGACCGCCTATTCTCCGCCATGGACATGCCTTTGACCCTTCAACAGCCGTTTGCGGATGTGATTTTCCACGTGCTTGCTTCCTTGAGGCAATCGCCCGAAGCTTTCGATAAGGTATACCTATAATTAAAAAGTAAATGTAGAATCATTCTACATTTACTTTTTAATGTAGAAATTTAAATATAGAATCATTCTACATTTACTTTTTAATTATAGGACCGCTTTATAACATAGTTTCATCTGAAGCCAGGTTACGTTGACAGCTATTATAAAACAAGAATCATCTTGAACATAATCAGCAAGATTACATTTTTCACGAATAGCGGAGTTGTAGAATCGGCTTATTTGTCCACAGTATAAATATAAATTTGTGTTTTTGATTCTAAAATAGACAATTTTATATTCACACACTGTAAAGTATTATAACGGGTGGTTAAATTTCAAGGGCCGATGTTGATTTTGAATAAAACACAAACTATTTAGGAAATTATTGTAATTTTATTTTATTATGATATATTGGTATTACTCAATTATGTATGGAATAAAATATCGGCTAAATGGGCGCCGCGACCACGGCGGCACACCTCCATCCGATGGTCCAAATTTTCGATGACCCTGAGGCATAATGGAGGTTCTATGCCGTTAATGTGCCGAATTATCTCATCCTTTAACTCTTGAATTGTTGCTGGCTTATCGACGTACACCTTTTCTTTCAAATAACCCCAAAGAAAAAAGTCCAACGGTGTCAAATCACATGATCTTGGCGGCCAATTGACATCGCCATTACGTGAGATAACACGGCCATTGAATTTGTTGCGCAAAAGAGCCATTGTTTCGTTAGCTGTATGGCAAGTGGCACCGTCCTGCTGAAACCACATATCGTCCACATCCAGATCTTCCAATTCGGGCCATAAAAAGTTTGTTATCATCTCACGATAGCGAACACCATTCACAGTAACTGCCTGACCGGCCTCATTTTGGAAAAAATACGGCCCGATGATGCCGCCAGCCCATAAACCGCACCAAACAGTCACTCTTTGTGGGTGCATTGGTTTTTCGACAATCACTCTTGGATTCTCATTCGCCCAAATGCGGCAATTCTGTTTATTGACGAATCCATTGAGGTGAAAATGTGCCTCATCACTGAAGATGATTTTCTTCGAAAATTGATCATCCACTGTTGCCATTTCTTGCCACCATTCTGCCCATTCACGACGTTTGGAATGGTCAAGAGGCTTTAGTTCTTGAGCCAATTGCACCTTGTAAGCGTGTAAATGCAAGTCTTTATGCATAATGTTCATCAACGACGAGCGTGAGAGGTGCAATTGTTGGGCACGACGACGAGTTGAGGTGGACGGCTCTTCAGCCACACTATCGCGAACAGCAGCAATATTTTCTGCAGTACGAGCTGCACGAGCATGCACTGGTGTTCTCACATCTTCTACAGACCCGGTTTGCTCGAATTTTTCCACGATTTTTGCGATTGTACGCACATTTGGACGATCAAATTGACCAAAAAAATCACGAAGTGCACGATATGCATTTTGATTTGAACGCCCATTTTCATAATAAGTCTGGATAACTTTAACACGTTGTTGGATTGTGTATCTCTCCATGGTTCAAATTGAGTAAGTCTGAAATAGAGAAATGTCAAATAAAATTCGGAAAAAAACTTGGCGTTTAGGTGTGGTTCACATTCAACATCGGCCCTTACAATTTAACCACCCTTTATAAAGAAAATACTTTATATTCATATACATTATAGAGTATTTCATGGAAAAAAATATAGTGTGTGCATTGTTAATTTTATCAAGTTAACTTCCCATTTAAATCGCCGGCTGCTGTCGTCTACAAACATGAATTCAATTACTGAACGAACAGGAGCAATTTTAGCTTAGACTATGTAATTATGAGCTCAGGGCTGTAAGTGACAAGGGTGTCGGTGTAAGGCTGTGTTTTTTGCATACTTTTTTTCTCTCTCCACAAAAGGTTTGTCGTTACTAGGTCTAAGTACTAAGTAGTGCAAACTAGATATTAAACCTACATTGCGAGAGACTGGTGCCAGTGATAGGTTTTTCAAAACAGAAAAAGTTATTTGAGGTTTGTGTAACAAGAGCTTGCGGGTTCGATTGCCGCCTCGGAAAAAATTGTGTACGATCAGCAGAAATTTGTTCCGTTGGTCTGGGTGTTTTCTATGTATAATAAAAATATCTATCTATGTAAGTGTATGATGTATTAAATATATCAGTTATCTAGTACCCATAACACAAGCTTTGAATAGCTTACTTTGGGGCTAGATGGTGCTGTGTGGATTGTCCAGATTTATTTGTTTATTTATTCTATTTGGGCTCATCCGTTTAGATCTCCCGTCACGTGGTTCGAGTTCTGACCAATTTGGCATCGGACAGCGGGCAATTCAGTCGGCAACTTTTGCAAAACATCGTTGACATACTGACTGCAACTGTTGACCATCTTGTGAAGAAGACCAGAGGCGGAGCTCGCGTCCTATTCAAAGACAAATACGGCGAAGTGGTAAGATTTAAAATTACTAAAACTTGAATTCGATATTGCATATTTATTTATAGATTGACGCTTTGACGTCAACCGTTGACAATAACAAAGATGAAAATCTGAGCTGATTCTGACTGCTGGTGCTGACTGGTTCGCTTCAGCCTTTCCACCTAGTCACTAAACAATTAAACATACAAGTGATAAAATAAATTTTCCATGTAATTACCGAACATGGCTATCGAATACAATGAGTAAAAATGGTTAAGTATGTTTAGTAAGTTTACGGCTGTAAATCCCTGCATATCCTTACCATTAGTCTCCATGATAATAACATTTTGTTTCGTGTGTTGATATTCAAAATATTTATAACCTATAATTGTATTCATATTAAATGAATACAGATTTTACAGAAAACCACCAGTTACTTAAAACAACCTGAAACATTGAGGGATTTGGTTTCCGCACTGCTACGTGCGGAAACCAAATCCCTCAATGTTTCAGGTTTGTTTGCTGCGTTTGTTTAATAAGCGAAGCGGTTTTATATCTGTTAAATTTTCCGAAAATGTCTGTTTACAATACGTATAAACGTTTATCAATGCGTAAAATAGTACTACTATACTAAGAATATATGGTAACCGAAAATATACTAAAACTCATATTTTTTTGTTAATGTAGCACAACTAGATGATAATCATGTGTTTTACCGGTAAAATAAGTGCGTGTTCCTGATAAATGTCAACCCAGATCGCTGGGAAAGTTAGAAACTGGGATAAAGCTTGTAGGTGTTATGTTTGTGCTTTTGAAGGTACCTACCAAATTAATACGCGCGGACTGTCAGTAGCGCCGGCCAAATTAGACGCTTCGTCGGGAAATATAAATATTCATAGTAATACTCGTAAAAACACAATATTGATTGATTGATTGAAAATACTTTATTGCACATAAAAATAACAGTACAAAGGCGAACTTAATGCTATAAAGCATTATCTTCCAGATAACCTTTGTGTATTGTGGACATAAGAATGATGTAAAAAGAATATTATTAAAAAGGTTCACATGTGTAGTATAAATCTACTACATATGCAATTATGCAATTTTATTGAAAACTGATAAAGTTCCGTTCAAATAAAAACATTTTAAATAAACATTTAAAATCATCCTCGCGAAAATAACATCCTCTTTGTTCATATCGAATAAACTCACTAAGGCTGCCTGTCTACTCGTATTATAGCGGAGAGACGCTGCGGAGGCGGAGATTTTATGCAATCCTATTGGTTATTTCTCTGTTTCTCCGCTCCGCAACTTCTCACCGCTTCAGCGGACAGGCAGCCTAAAACTAGTGTTACAGAGGAATAACTTCAACGAACAAACTTGCGGCTATCGTAGGTCGAAGTTTGTTTCGTCGTAGGAGCACAAAATAGGGAAACTATTTTCGATGACACGTAAAATATTTCCGCGTCTACTACATACTGGACAAAAACAAAAGCCAAGACGACGGCTGTGAAATTCCGCGTTTCAATGCAAAACGTGTTTTAACAGATTCTATGCCTGGAACGGCACATGGCATCTCGGGGCTGCCAGCAGTTGAAGACAGCTCCGTGGCCGGTCCGCAAAGTCATCGTCCCGCGCGAGGCGGTCGCCGCCAACGCGCCGCCGGAGCAGGCTGACCGCAAGGTTGGATTGCTGAACCTTGGCAATACATGCTACATGAACAGCGTCATGCAAGCTCTGCTAGTCACGCGTCGGTGAGTAACTACCCTCGTTTCAGATAAAAACTACAGCGCGCAACGGATATAGGTACATCCGTTGCGAACCGCGCAATTACCCATACCGGAAGAATCTTTTTGGTTTTATTTGATTAATCCTGGTAAATGTGTGTATGTGCCAAATGTAATGTTTGGACTACCCCCCTTAGACATCCTCAAAGAATCTTGAGTTAGTACTAGGTATTGAGAGATCTGAAGGGATATCTACCGTGCCTGGGGATCAGTCGTGAAGCTGTTTTAGTTTTCAGTTTCAATAGTGGTAATTCCCTTGTGTGTGAGCGGTAACTGAGATTCAGGGTACATTACGATGTGACCTGGTTGTATAATTTTGGTAGATTTACATTGGTCCACATGATTTTAATGTTTAACGGAAAAGTATATGCCTACATCGAACTTCTAAAAACTATGAATTCTTTTGACTATTCAAAAGATATAATACCTTCATCGGTATTCATTATAAAAAATGAGTTTGAATACACGAACGTACTGCTTGCATATAGTTAAGTTTTATTTTTTATATTTGTCGACTACGCGCGCTTTTTCGCTTTAATTAAGGTACCTACGTACGGATGCTTTTTTGCAAAATAAGATGGTTTCCCGTTCGATCATATATCAAGTACTTACTACAGGTATAAATACGTTTTATCGTGAGTACTGAATATTTTATGTTGATTTTAATTAATTTCATATTTTACAAATCACTAACTGGGGCTGTATACTGTAGGATCCTCACCGTATTATTTATTAGGATGTCGACTTAGTCCTTAGGAACATTAAATTAAAGATCCATTTCCAACAGTTTTCATGCTAAAGATGTTGGCTATTCCTTTTACACAATAGAGAAGCGTGGGTAGTGAGGTGTACTTTGAAGCAAGCAGCTTTGCTTGTCGCTCGAGATATTTCTCGGAACTATTTGATTCATATTTCCAACAAGAAAGAAAGAAAGAAAGAAAAAGTTTTTATTTATGACGACAACACACACGCACACACATAACAACAAAGCGACACACTAATAATAAAAATAAACAGCAGATATTTTAAACAAACCTATACTAAACTAACAAGAAACAAATTTGGGGGGGGGGGGGAGTGTGTCTCTCAATACCGTACATACGTCCACGTCATAAAATGGTGTCCAGCTCAGCATGATGTTGCGTTTGCTGTTGGTAACACAACAAGATCATGGAATGTCATACAATATTCGCTTTCATAGAAACTAGATTCAGTATTGAAACTGTTCATTCAAAGGACGGGTAGGATTGAAGCACGCAACACGAAACCGTTTCGTTCTATGAAAAATATATAATTACACTAGATATTATACCCCTTGTATAGAAATATCTAGTGTAATTATAATTCTGAAATCAGACTTTCTTAGCCGGATTTCAGAACTATAAGTAATAACACCCTTAAAGTAAATCTTTAAGGGTGTTATTACTATACTATATTTATTAGCAAACTCTCAGACAGTTATAGAAACGATCTAAGACGCCTTTGACAGTAGGAGGGGGAAGAGAGCTCGAACTTGAAGTCTTTGATTGATGCCTTTGGCCAGCAGGACGATAAACAAAACGGAAAAAAACAACTGTTTTTTAATGTACGTTTTCTGATGTAACACCAAAATAATTATAAAAGTAAAAGATAAAAGTTATATTCCGTTTTTGCTAGTGTTAATTAAAAATCTAATCATAATCATAAATCATAAATCGTTGCTCAGACTGGCATTTTATAACCTGCAATTTTGTATTTGCAGTCGAAAATTCAAATATAGAATTTTTATTTTAAGAGAAATAATAACGTCCATTGCATGCTATGTCTCCATCAAAATGTTTCACAATATTGGAGTTCTGTACATTTCGGAAAAGATAAATAACAGAAATATTAATTTTAACATTTCCGGTACGGTCAAAGGGAACGTGCACTGTGTTTGTTTTATTCCCCCAGGCATGCATGATACCTTGCTCTGGCCAGACAGGGGTGCTCAAACTGTCGAACGTGTAACCAGGGAGTGCATATTAGCTCCTCTTACTTAAAAATACGTATATTTATACCTCTTATGGATTCGTTTATGCTAGAGAAAGGCCAACTCAAACCTTACATAATAAATGAACACACACACACACATGAACACACATACACTATGAATGGTTAAAATGTGTGAAACTTCAAAACTACTGACATCTTTGTATCTGCTGTACCATGTTTTTTGCAAATAAATGAATTGATTGATTGATTGATTGATAAAAATGCGAATAGTGCACGTGTAGTGCATTTAGTGAATTTCGAATACTAATCCGATACACTGTTTGAGAGTATTACTGCACTGATGTAATAAATTAGAGATCAGTGATCTACGGTACTGTGCAGTGTGCACATACGTTTTCGAACGGGAAAACTCATTGGTGTTCGACTGATGGAACCAATGTACTTTGAACTCACGACCTTACAATCGAAAGGCGGGCCCGCTCTTTGTTTAATCAGTGACATAAGATTATAATTTTTTACCCAAATAACATTTTATAAAATAAAGAAAATATTTGATTCACTTTAGTATATTCGATATTAGTTATTGAATGTGAATTTTTTTACAAAAATGTGTTCCGGCTTTGTTTCTTTTCATAAATAATGTATCAAACAATCCTTAATACGCAATACTATTTTCTAGAAACATTTTAAATTCAGAGAGAGACAGTTTTTCAGCTTGCTTCAGACGCTCTCGACCTCGACTTAAAACATGATGATGTTATAGAAAACGGATACAAAATGCAAACATGGTCAGTTTCCAGGGCATTTGTGATCATATGAAACTAAAGGACAATTCTTATTTTTGAAAGATATCGAAAAATTACTGGAGATAACTACTTTCATGGTTATTATTAAATAAATAAAATAAATAATGCTGGACAATCCACACAACATCATCTAAAAGTAAGCTACTCAAAGCTTGTGTTATGGGTACTAGATGACTGATATATTTAACACATTATATACTTAGACGTTACATAGATACATATTTTTTATTATACAATTATACATAAACACCCAGACCAACGG
Organism: Plemyria rubiginata; assembly: GCA_963576535.1. Classification (NCBI taxonomy): domain Eukaryota; kingdom Metazoa; phylum Arthropoda; class Insecta; order Lepidoptera; family Geometridae; genus Plemyria; species Plemyria rubiginata. Next base: position 4,135,313 of record OY754905.1, read on the forward strand.
AACAAATTTCTGCAGATCGTACACAAATTTGTTCCGAGGCGGGAATCGAACCCGCAACCTCTTGCCTCGCAGGCGGACTCTCTCCCGCTGCGCCACTGAGGTCATCAAATATATATTAAATATATATTTTGATCATAGACGCAGAATTAAAACCCATAAAAAACGAAAAGTAAAAGTTTTAGACCAGATAACAAACGGCGCGGCGGCTCACATCGATTAAAACGTTTCCTATGAAACGATTTAATTTTTTCATGACCAGGCACGTGTGCTTGCATACGGCTTATATTTGAGTGCATGCTATAGGGTCAGTCTACAGCAAAATGGGACGTTTAGAAATTCCTGTGGCCCGATGTGTCCCCACAGTGTCGCGCATATTCGGATAACTAATTTCGCACGTTATCAAGGAAAATACACAGTTATATATACACAGTTGCCCTAACATTTACAATTAGCGCGCGTACCTCTACGCCGTAGCCTCGTAGCCATACGTAGCATAATTTCAGCGCTAATAGTGTAGCGAACTCGGAGTTGATCTTACTACTATTATAAACGCGAAAGTTTGTAAGTATGGATGTTTGTTACTCTTTCACGCCGGAACGGCTGAACGGATCCGGATGCAACTTGGCAGAGAGATTATAGCCTGGAATAGCACATTACTTTTTATCCCGTGGGAATACCGGGATTTAATTCTGCTGGTGAAACTGCGGGGCGCAACTAGTTGCCAATATATTGGTTGATAGTTCGTCGGAAGCTTGCTTACTAAAATATCATAAGACTCGAAGGCTAAGATATCGAAGGTACATTTCGCTCGCTGTAAAATCACTGTATGTAAACATTGAAAATCGCAGAATACCAAGTTTCGGTGAATATCATTTCAATAAGTTTCACAAAGCTTCATCATAATATTATTTTACTTATTTTAGAAGTAAATATTATTTGCATAGAAAACGGTTTGGTTTAGAGTTTTTTATATAATTTTATAAATTTTCAATCATCAAAAGATTGAATTGTGCGAGTGACAAGTACCCGGCGCCTGGGAATGTAATTGGTGCGGGCCACATCTAAATGGCGTATGGCGTGGACGTGGCGCGGGCGGCTTCCTATTTAATTCAAATTTCACACAATATGCATGAAAATAAAGCATAGTTTAGGTTAGCATACTGTGTGTCACATTTAAATGGAATAGGAAGCTGGCCGCGCCATGTCCACGCCATGCGCCATTTAGATGTGGCCCGCGCCTAAACCAAGCGTTGAAAGCAAGTTGAAAGCTAGGTGAACGTCTTTCGCGAGGCTGTGTTGTCAAACACGTTAAATGTTCAAATGCTTGCGTAGAACACGCTAATGTAAATGATGCACCTACCAACATGCAGCCTTGTTATTTATTATTTGTTTCTGTTGCGAATTTTTACTAGTTATGTACATTTTCTTGAGTTTTGTTTTTGTAGTGCAAAGCTATGGCGCTCGCGTGTATTTAGAAATGCCTGAAAACTCCGGAACACTGGTTCACATGTGCATTTACTGTTCCGAAATATGATGTTTGGCGCTGACTATTAACCTTTAGTCATAGTTTACGTCCGCAATGCATGCTTATTACTGGATATTTTTAGCAACTTAGTTCTAGTTTTATAAGACGAGAAGCATTATCATTCATAGTGAAAAGTTATTAGTTACTAAGCTCATATTACGAGTAATGGACTCTGGTTAAAAGGAAAACATGGCCAGATGAAATCTAAACAATGAGAGCCTTACCCTTCGTTAAGGATTATATTCCCTTTGTTTCCAAGAGGGCGTCCCCTTCTCTATAAAAATAAAGAATATTGGAGATAATTCGACACACTTATCATATAGGTGATATAATATTCATATACATTTTTGGTATACATTATTTTAATTATATTATATCACCTAGAGCGAAAACCAACACGTTCATTATACCACATTTCTTTTTACCGCTCTCAATTGAAGTGGCTCAAAATCCGTTTTCGACGTGATGCACATATCCTCTGTCTTCTCTATAACACTCTTCACAATCCCATATCCCCTAAGTATCTTAAAGATTGTTTCCTTCCTCTCTCCTGCTCTGATCGGTCCTCTCGCTCGTCTAAACACCTACTCCTTAAGACTCCTGTCCATAATACGTCCTTCTACACATATTCCTTCACCGTAAGTGCGATACGCCTCTGGGAACTCCCTTCCAGTGGTAATACGCGAATCTGCATCTCTGGGTATTTTTAAAGGGAGATTATACCACCATTTTATGTCCAAACAGACTTCTCAACAAAATTGGGCATATTATAATAGAATATGGTTTTATGTATAATATATTTTGGTTAATTTATTTTAGTAGATAGGTATGTATTTTTTATGTATGCATTGTTAGGAAAGTGAATATTTATTGAGTAGGTACCTACTTATGTATTTTTATCGTTGTTAGTTAAAGGTGTTTCTATTATTTTCACTCAAAGCACTACCATCTACTCCACATAACACAAAGGTTAGCTGGAAGAAAATGCTAATTAGCATTAAGTTCGCCTATGTACATCATTTTTGTGCAATAAAGAATTTTCTTATCTTATCTTATCATACAAATGTTTGTTATCGGTGAGGATCGCACCTGCTACTTACAACGCAGAAGGCATGGTACTAACAACTAAGCTACTAGGGCTTTTTAATATTTTTCCCTGCACATCTTTAATAGCTTCGCCAAGTTTGCTGGCGGCGCAATTTGATATACTGTGATGATGCTTATTTGTAAGATAGATCCTACTACTATTATAAACGCGAGAGTTTGTAAGTATGTACGGATGGATGGATGTTTGTTACTCTTTCACGCCGGGACGGCTAGATGAAACTTGGCAGAGAGATAGATTATAGCCTGGAATATCACATAGGCTACTTTTTATCCCGTGGGAATACCGGGATTTAAATCTGCGCGGGTGAAACCGCGGAGCGAGTATTTCTTGTTTAACAATGTCTGGGATGAAAAATTATCCACAGAATTCCTGGAAAAATGATATTGACTGCAACTGATATAAATAGGCACTTCTCGCGATTTTTATTTACGAAACTCTTCTCTCTTATGTGTTTGTCTAATTATTTGCTAAATTATTTTCATAGAAATAGAAAACTGTATAATTATTTGTTTCGCTGCTGTTGCACTTTGCTTTGCTCTGTGTGTTTTATTTATTTTGCGAATTATTTTGTTACACTTTATTGCGAAATATAATGCTGTTTAGAAGCTAGTACTAAAAAAATATGTAAGCTATGCCAACGGTCTCAAACGGTTAAGGAAAACATCGTTAAGTAACCAGTTTCTTTTGTAGCAGTGGCGGTAGTATTGTAACCTGTTGGTCGTGCTATCGAGCAAAAATTGTAAGCACAGCAGTTGAATACCCGCCTTAGACAAATGTATATTCCTTTGAAAATTTATTCTCTCTTATCATTCTCCAAGAGGATCATTCTCAAAAGGACGTATACTATAAAGAGGATTACAGCCTTACATGTCAGCCGTGTCTGGGATAGTCGTGAACTTATTTCATGCTTATTTATTTTATCCTGCCTTCGCAAATTATTCTGCTGTGTTTTGTTTCGCTTGAATTTATCTCAGACTTTGTCCCGCCCGCGACTACGTAAAATTGCCTGTGAACGCGATAATTTACCGTAGCTACCTGATGTGGCGCAGCTTTCTCTGCCTATAGCTATGTAGTTGCTTTATCTCACAAAGCTTGCAACAAGGTCATTGTGCCATTATACTTATTAGGTTCCGTGAGCGATACGTTTAACATTATTTTTATTCCCTTTTCTCATCCTACTAATGTTATAAACGCGAAAGTTTGTAAGTATGGATGGATGGATGGATGTTTGTTACTCTTTCGCGCCGGAAGGCTGAACGGATCTGGACGAAATTTGGCAGAGAGATAGATTGCAGTCTGGAATAGCACATATGCATACATAGCTATGTACCGGGATTTAAATCTACGCGGGTGAAACCGCGGGTCGTAACTAGTTTTATAATAATGTTGATACCTATAATCTGTAATTTCCATAATTGTTTTTGAAATGTCTATAATGTGCTGTGTTCGTGACATATTACTAATTAATATAATTGGAGTGCAATCGTTTTAATTGAATGTATGCGTCCGTCACTTTGAGAGGTAAATAAAGGTGTTGAACCCCGGTTATTATGCAGGGCCCGACCAACATCTCTTGAAGCATTCTTATTTCAATATTACTTTTATGTCAATGTCTTATGTCAACTGCATAGAGTCTACTTTATGATCAAAAAGTTAAGTAATATGAAATAAGAATGCTGCAAGAGATAGTGGTACGGGCCCTGAATGTTTTCGGGTAAAACAGGTCACAGTTCCTTCATGCTATTGCTTATCAATATGCTGCCCGCGGCATTGCATCTTAAACGAATGTGTCAGATGACATATTTCACAGTTTCTTAGTCATACATAAATTCAATCAGATTCATTGGTTACCTTACGACATCACTATCACTACATAGTATAAAACAAAGTCGCTTTCTCTGTCCCTATGTCCCCATGTTCCTTTGTATGCTTAAATCTTTAAAATTACGCAACGGATTTTGATGCGGTTTTTTTAATAGATAGAGTGATTGAAGAGGAAGGTTTATATGTATAATATATGCATGCTACGTGCACCCGTGCGAAGCAGTGGCGCGCGGGCGTTATTTTATTTATTTTTTTATTTTGTAAGGATTTTTCCGTGGCAATTTTTATTCATAAGAATTGCAAGATATCTCTGTTTCCCATTTTCATCGAGCTTAGCTGTTGAAAAATAACTCATATGCAGTTTAGTTTTAGGGGATGCGAAAGTGCCTACACGCAAATTTATATATTGTACATAATTTACCCGTTAAGAGTTTTTGCTGATTTCCTCATTTTTTTTTCTCTCATTTTGAACACGCACCCACCTCTAATTTCAATTTCTCACAATCCTTCAAGGTTTGCTGGAAGATAACTCTTTTTAGGGTTAAGCTCGCCTTTGAACATATTTTATTATTTAAGTTTACCATATGTTTTTTTACTGTGTGCAATAAAGAATAAAGTATGATCTTATCCAACATAAACATTCGCAAAATACCAACCAATATGTTCTACTATTATTATTCAACAAAATGTTTCACTAGAACTTTCAAGTCTTGCACACATATCAGCAAAAATATCAGTTTGATCCAAACAAGATTTCGTACAAAAAAGATTACGTTTACTACTTTTGTACTTGTGAGTAGGAAAACTTGTTGAATCAAAATTATATATATACTGAACTATGTCCAATGCGATGCATTTAACTTGGTCGACTGCTATATTTAATAACTAAATTCAGGGATTTTATATCTTTCAAAATGTTGAAATGTGTAAATGAGAGGTTAACAGTTAATTTTGTCGTCGCCTTAAGGCTCCGGTGACAGCGGCTCGCAATTTCGAGGTGCGATTGGCTATTATTTCATTTTATTTCATCATATTTCATTATCATTTTGGTATTAGTATGTTTGGTTAAGACCAAACATACTAATACCAAAATGATGACGTTTACCTAATACCAAAATGATTTCTGACTCAAGCACATTTCCCTTATATTATTGTATTATTTGTGTTCGAACAGTATTTATGCGTGTTTCTTTAGAGTTATTCTTTCAAACAACTTCCCCGAAATGAAATTAAATGAAATAATAGCCAATCGCACCTCGAAATTGCGAGCCGCTGTCACCGGACCCTTAAGCTGAAATTCTAAGGCGAAACAAAGCGTGAACTCACTCCTCTGCATATCAAGCATAACCTACGCAGATTATTTACACGTTGTTGCGTTGTACTGCCAAATTTGACGACGCTTGGTTGGATACGGGGTGTACAAAAGGTCGTGAATCAAACGTAACTAGGGGTTAGATGGGTTTATCAGCTGCATAAAAATTTTCTACGAGAGGTCCTTAAGGTCCAATTTCCCTGGAGAAAAGAGGATCCCTGCAGAGTTATAATTTATTTTGTGTTTGATGATCAAATTGACTTTTTCACTAATTCTTATTAAAATTCGTAAAAATCGACATCGTCACGCAAAATAAACACACAATATAAATTATAACTCAGCAGGGGTTGATCATAAGGACCTCCCGTAGCTGCTGCAGCTGATGACCCCATCTAACTAACCCCTAGTTGCGTTTGATACACGACTGTTTGGCCACCCTGTATGTACACGGTCGCCCCCTATATACCTTGATACCTATTCAAATGACGGGTCCGGGTGCATTTCAATATAGTAAAACTCATTGTACCGAATATGCACGTGTCTCCATGCTGGATTTTGTAAGCTCTCAGCCATTGAGGACTGTCGCGCCATCGTCTGTCTGGTCCAATTCGTAAACACAAAGCTGCTCGTTGCCACGGCTCGTCATAAATCCCTCACGATCGGCGTCGCTTAGTTTCTAGTCTGAATAGCTATAACATTAATATATGCCTGAGTCTGTATTCTGATTAATAAAACTTCAGAGTTGCAAAAAACTGTTCTCCACTTTCTCGTACCAAAATTTACTCAGTTTTTTCGAATAGCGTGTTTGTTTTACGTAATCGAAAGCGTCCGACATTAAAAATCGAAACGGTTACGAGTGGAGTGATTACTTAGTACTTTTTACTAAGTTTTGAACCGAGCGGCTATACCTATCGGTCGTCGATATAAAATCCCAGTTTCTACCATTATAAAGCAAAACTTCGTAAACTAAAATTTAAAAATTCCATGTTTCCGTTATGTACCGATTGCGATGTCGGACCGAAATTAAATCAAAATCGCGATTTCAGGAGCCGTCGGATTCGATCTAGCTTCCGTCAAAAATTAACGTTCCGTACCACTACCGAATGTATCAAAATACCTGTAGGACGAAAGTGGCATCGACTTATTTTAAACTAGCGACCCGCCCGCGCTTTGCACAGGTGCACATTGTTTTTCTACTATATCATGCATGTATCATACATATAAACCTTCCTCTTGAATCACTCTATCTATTAAAAAAACCGCATCAAAATCCGTTGCGTAGTTCTAAAGATTTAAGCATACAAAGGGACATAGGGACAGAGAAAGCGACATTGTTTTATACTATGTAGTGATGGAATATGGCCAAAGTTGAGAGAAAAAGGAAGAGCAAGTTTGTTTAAAAAAGAGAACCAGCTACAAGCATGTTATATTGTGCATAATTCTGTGAATATAAGACATTATTAGTGCTCTAAAGTACCTTTATGTGCGTGCGCTTTACCACCACCAGTATTTCCGGCAATTAACAGTATATTATATTTTAAAAAGTCGAATGTGAACCAGGATAATTGTATCTCAAAATTCTCACAAAATATTTTTTTTTGTTTTAAGACGAATACAAGAGCTAATGTGACTCTCGCTCGCACGTTTTGACTTGTTGAAAGATATAAAATCTCTAAACCCATTTTCAAAAAATCGCAAACAAACATTTTGTGTGCAATCACATTCGGCCCACCTGTTGGTAAATAGTCACCGTCGCCCATAGCCACCAACAATACCAGTGGCGTTGTCGTTGCGTGGTTACTGACTTTGTTGTTGTTTTCGACGGCACCGCCCCGCTCCGTGTCTTTGTAAACGTACCCTGCGTTTGCAAAGACGCGGAGCGGGGCACTTTATAAACAAACTAGCGGCCCGCCCCGGCTTCGCACGGGTATTTAACAATAATTTCAAAATTATAATACACACACATAAACCCTTCTATTTGCGTTAGGTTACTAAAAAAGAAAAGTATAAAGAAAATTTGAACATTATTATTTTAATGAACTTTTATTTTTATTACTTAACTTTTTACCGTTGCGTAGGGGAGCCGACTTCATTTCTTGACATTGACTCCCCACCCGTACGGCCCCTTTTTTTTTTTTTTCGCTGGGAAAAATGCTAATGCTAAAATGAGCCTTTTCGTCCAGTTCCCCGCCGACGACCGCCCGCCTTGACAGCGGGGCCTACACGCCCCTCCTGGAGGGAGAGGCCCGGGAACGACCGCGAGTGCTCGATCATTCCCGCTCGACGGAGGTGGCGAATAGTGCAATGCGAGAGATGGTGCCTCCACGCCTATCTTCCGCTATTCATCACCTTGAGGGGAGGGAAGACGTCTTCTCCTACCCCTCCTCCGCCTGCAGAGCGGCGCCTGAGGGTCAGCCTCCCGCGCGCGCTCTGCTGCCTCCTTCTGGGACATTACGTCCTCACAGAAGGAGGCGACCGCTGCCCAGCCTGTCGCGTCCCTCGTGGAGTCCCTCGCGTGGAGTTCACCATGCTGGGGAGCGACAGGTCTGGCCCAACTACCGCCACCAAGTCGCGGCGCGGTTCGGCCCACGACAGGCACACCTCGAGGGTGTGCTGTGCCGTGTCTTCCACCGCGCCACAATGGTGGCAGGACGGGGCACCCTCCTTTCCGATCCGGTGCAGGTACGACCCAAAGCATCCATGCCCGGATAGCACCTGCACCAGACGGAATGATGAAAAGCCGTGAGGCCGGTCGAGCCAGTCCTGCAGGACTGGCCCGAGTGCCTCCAAGGTTCGGTGGCCAAACGCGGCGGAGGCGAGGTCCACCTTCCAGTGCTGGACGATGGCATCCTTCGCCTCCCGCTGGACAGCTTCCCGCTCCTCCGAGGCGGGGCGCTCTCCGAGCGCCCTACGCCTCGCCGTCCACTCTGGACCGTATACTCTGGCGAGCACCCACGCCTCGAGTTCCCAAGGAGGGGTGCCCGCCAGAGCGCAGGCCGCTGCAAAGCCCACCGAGCGGTAGGCTCTTGCGACCCGCTGCGCGATGGCCCTTTGGGGGCTCCGGAGTGCGGCGGCGTTCTCCCTTCGTTGAAGGGAGTCCGCCCAGATAGGGGCCCCGTAAAGGGCCATGCTCTTCAAGATGCCGGCATATAGCTGCCGGCATCGCGCTTTTGGCCCGCCCAAATTTGGGAGGAGCCAGGAAAGCGCTCCCGCAACCTTAAGAAGGCGCTTTGACAGCCTGCTGAAATGCGGGCCGAAGCGCCACCTGCTGTCAAGCACCAGGCCCAGATATTTCATCTGGGCCTTCACCTCGACCCTGACGCCCTCCACCATAATGTGGGCGTCACTGGGGATGCGCTGCCGAGGCCCGTGGAAAAATACGGCCTCGGTCTTGTGCAGCGCCACCTCCAATCCAAGCCGGCGCACAGTGGGTGAAAATTCGTAGTTGCCTTTCATAGGATTTTTGAAAAAAAATCTTCCTTAATTGGGGGATTTAAGTAAACAGATTTGTTACAAAACTCAAAACATTACATAATTTTGTCGTTACGCGACTTTTTTGCGGTTAAACACCATGTAATACGAGTTTGTGTGTTTCAAATGTATGAAAACGAAATTTGTTTTCATCATAACTTTTTTTTGTATTCGAATGTAAAGCTGATACTTTTAGGTGTTATAGTAGAACTTGTAACAAAGCTATAAAGCTTTCGATCTTAATCTGGAACGGACCGCTTCAAAAGATATGATTTTTACAAAAATGCCAGTTTTAGTGGTATTCATGTATGGGGTAATGTTCTACTAAGTTCAAGTTTGATCAAAAATTATGGTCATTATTATTATTTGATAGGTATCTTATCGCTTTTCAATGACTTTTGACCTTTTATCTAACCGATAAATAACAAAACTATTCAAATATAATTATGCAAAAGTGATATTTTGAATTACGATCATAGTTTTTACTTTTTCGATCACTTACGTACTATCTTGTTATTGATTCCCCTTTATTTATGTAGAGCCTTACCTAGAGACCACAATTACTGTCCCTGTCTTCAATACGCATTGTGTGGTAAATTATTTTTGATTTACTCGTTCGGGTGATTAGGGTCAGTGCTTGACAAAACAGGTAATTTGAATGATTAGGCTCTTTGTTTGAGTGCAGGTACTATTTTTAGGTACCTAGATGGCTTTTACAGGTACCATGGGTTCTTGTTATGGAATACTAATTAATGATTCCTGATAACGCATTATTAGATTTTAGTTTAGACTATAAATACTGAGAGTTCCTAAATTTCATTTCACTTTTGGCTACCAATTAGTACCGAAACGTTCTCTTTACCTTAATTCTAATTTGCTTAGTATGGAAGGACTAGTGTCAAATCTTGACTTTTTTGCACTTATGAGGCAAAATTCATTCAGTGCACACGTTTTGTTTGAAAAAGTGTTAGCTTCAACTCTTAGCAGCAACTCAACATTCAACAATTTCGAAGTGAACAACTCTCATGTCCTCGAGATAGACATGAAGAAGTCTCGGTAAGTGAATATATAGTAACAACACCAAAAAAATCAATGAAATTTACTGTGCCTGAAAGTGTATCTGTGTCGACATCAACCTCTACATTTACTCCACGAAAAGAATTTGTTGACTTACATCCATTACAAAAAAGAAGGAGAACTGAAGATGTTCTCGCCAATTATGACTTTGACACTCTTTACTTCGCTTTAACCAAGAAAGCTAAAATAGAAAAAAAAATGACTTAGCTGAATTATTAAAGCATTTACACAAACACTCCGAGAAAGCATCAATCTTTCGATCTTGCATTAAGTCGAACAACCGAACCTGCTCTGCTGATAAGGCACTGGGCTTGACAACATCACTGAAGTTATCAAAATGGCAATAGGTACATCACTTTAAAGCAAACAACAAGAGATATGGGAAGTGATATTTTTCCATCTTATGATGCTCTAAAGACCGAGAAAATAGAGTGCTATGTAAAAAAAGAAGACATGGTTATAACTGACACCGAAGTTAAACTCAAACTGCAATCTATTTTAGATAAAACTGTCAACAGACTTTGTAAAACGGTGGAAACTGAATCTGGCAGTAATTACACTCTGGTCAGTAAGTGGGGATTTGATGGCGCCTCTGGACATAGCAATTACAAACAAAAAATAGAAGGCGATGATTCAAGTATTTTCATGTGTTCATTTGTACCATTAAGACTACTGAAAGAAAACACTGATGACGTTGTTTGGGAAAATCTTAAAGCATCCTCAACATTTTATTGTCGGCCAATATATTTTAAATTTGCCAAGGAAAATGATTTAAATATAAAAGAAGAAATGGCGTCAATAGAAAGCGAAATTACTGTTCTACAGCCGAGTGTTGTTGATAATGCCAGCATTAAACACAAACTTCACATGACTATGATCGATGGCAAGATAACATCTCATCTTTCTGATACATCAACATCGACATGTGATATCTGCAAAGCTAAACCCACAGAACACAATGGTATCACAGAGACACCAATCTGTCGATATCTTTAAGTTTGGCCTTTCTACTCTACATGCACGTGTTAGATGCATGGAATGTATTTTGCATATAGCTTACCGTCTTGACTTCAAGAAATGGCAAGCAAAAGGAGACGACAAGAAAAAACAATTGGCCGATAGGAAAAAGGATATCCAAGACGAATTTCGGGAGGAAATGGGGCTACTTGTGGATGTTGTGAAACAAGGTGCAGGCACTACCAATGATGGAAATACTGCTAGAAGATTTTTCGCAAATCCGGATATTACTGCGCGAATCACGGGTGTGGATATAGAGTTAATTAAAAGCTTAGGCGTAATTCTTCAGGTAATATCTTGCGGAGAGTTTGTTGATGTGGAAAAGTTCCGACAATATTGTGCTTCAACAGCTCAAAGATATGTTGAGCTCTATGCATGGTACTATATGCCTTCAAGCGTGCATAAATTACTCATACATGGAGCGGACATAATTGAACACAATAACTTTATACTATCTCTGAAGAGGCATCTGAGGCTCGAAACAAAGATTTTAAGCATTCCAGAGTGTTTCAGTCACGTAAAATTAGTAGAATTGCAACAAATGAGGATATTATCCATCATTTAATGATATCATCTGATCCCTATATCTCTAGTTTTAGGCCTAAAATAAACCAACTTCGTTTACCTATTTCAGATGAAGCTAAATTGTTATTGATATTAACTTCTAGGGTAGATTAAAGAAAATATAGAATTTGTAGATAGTAGGAAACTTGTGTGACTCCGACCACTCCTTGTCTTTTCTTTGTAAAGCATCAAATCATTTGTTTATTAAATCGTTGTTATATTTAGTTGTTTCTGTTGTAAGTTATTTATATAGGTAGGTAGTATTTCTGTGATAGTTGGTAAAGTTGTGAATTGCATGTCGGTAATTGGTGCTTTTGTTTTATTTATTGTATATATATTAGAGTTATAAGATTAATAATAAGTCCGCTTCATTGTATATAGCAGTTGTAAATAAAATATTACTTTTTTAAATAGTTTTTTTTTCGATATAATATGACCTTGATCACCCTAATTAATTAAACCAAATATTTTTTCATACCTAGTGGAACAATAATGAGTAGGTTTTGAATACAGTTATAGGTTTAAGTGTAGTTGTTAGTCGTAATTCAAAATATCACTTTTGCATAATTATATTTGAATAGTTTTGTTATTTATCGGTTAGATAAAAGGTCAAAAGTCATTGAAAAGCGATAAGATACCTATCAAATAATAATAATGACCATAATTTTTGATCAAACTCGAACTTAGTAGAACATTACCCCATACATGAATACCACTAAAACTGGCATTTTTGTAAAAATCATATCTTTTGAAGCGGTCCGTTCCAGATTAAGATCGAAAGCTTTATAGCTTTGTTACAAGTTCTACTATAATACCTAAAAGTATCAGCTTTACATTCGAATACAAAAAAAAGTTATGATGAAAACAAATTTCGTTTTCATACATTTGAAACACACAAACTCGTATTACATGGTGTTTAACCGCAAAAAAGTCGCGTAACGACAAAATTATGTAATGTTTTGAGTTTTGTAACAAATCTGTTTACTTAAATCCCCCAATTAAGGAAGATTTTTTTTCAAAAATCCTATGAAAGGCAACTACGAATTTTCACCCACTGTGCGGCGGATCCTTCCTGCGACCAAGGATCCGCCAGCCGAGGCCAGGCTCGCAGCCTCACTAAAGCTCCTCCCCCGACCCGTGCGGCCCCTACCCTAAGGTGCTGCCTAGCTCGCCAAGCAGGGTGAGTGGCTACCACGCGACCTTTTTCTAATACTTACATTTTTAAACTTGTGATATCTTTCGAATGGAATGTCCGAATTGAATAATTTAAAAAGTTTTATAAAGATATTAAAGCAGTTTTTAATATGAAGTAATTTATTTTGATAAGGATTAATACCAAGATACAAATAAAGAGCCTCTTATAGCGGCGGCATTTCAATTAAAATTTTAAAATAAAAAAACACTTATTGTGGCATAACTATAAGAGTTAGACATATACTGTCGCGACACTTTTTGTAAATAATGATGTGTTCTGCAAAGTTGTAGAACATTATTTTATTCTATCATCAATAGTTTTCGCAGTGCACGCGATGTAAAGAATATTTTACGAATTTTTTTACACCTTGGGTTACATTATTTGAATTTTAGTAAGGATCCCAAATTTTTTTGAAAATGTAATATAGCCTATGTTCACCGGGGATAGTGTAGCTTCCCAATGGTGAAAGAATTTTTCAAATCGGTCAAGTAGTTTCGGAGCCTATTCAATGCAAACAAACAAACAAACAATCAAACCTTTCCTCTTTATAATATTAGTTTAGATATGCTTTGAATTTGACTCGCGAGCTATTCAGGCATCAACTTCTGTAAACCGCAGTGCCATTTGACTTCTTCGCAGAATGTTCATGAATGCATATTGCACTGCACGCAACTCTGAACTACTGTGAAGTATTTTGTTCAGGATAGTAAGTTCCACAGCCAGTGCAAAGACGGCGTACTTAAAACTTTTTGACTAAGCATAGTTAAAATAGTTTTTGTCTGGTGTTTGCATGAGTTAATAATAAATCTTGTCTACTTTCGGTAGGAGATATGCGTAAGTATAATAGTTGTATTCTTATAAAGCTGATACGTACCCGTACCCACAATCTTTGATAATGATCTTTTAGCGGTTGAAATTTCTCACAAACGAAGTAATAGGTACCTACGGAGTCTACTCCCGAAGTTTACTAATTGGGATGACACTTCACAAAAGTTTGTATTGCTTTGGCATTAAAAGAAGTATTAAGGATGAGCCGGAAAAATTGATCGAGAGAGGCATTGTATTGTTCATTGTCATGCCTCTTAAACTCAGACTTTTTGTAAAGAACTTGGTGCGCGAAAAATGGCAGTTTATAGCGCTTTTGTAATAATAATAGCCACCTTTATTTGTGTATCTAGCCATGCTTAGAGTTTGTGTATGGTAGAATCAACAATATTTAAATGCTTAAACAACAAAGCAAAAAAACAACAAAGTCAAGTAGTTTCGGAGCCTATTCAATGCAAACAAACAAACAAACAATCAAACCTTTCCTCTTTATAATATTAGTTTAGATGAGTGCTAATTCACGAGTAAAAACCTTGTTCGGTAGCGCTGTAAGAATCGTCAGACAACCACAACAACCACAACCATTTAGTTCACTTTACATTCGAAAAATAAATAATGAAACACGTGTAAATTAAATTGCAATACACTAAACATTTACCTAATACCAAAATGATTTCTGACTCAAGCACATTTCCCTGGGGGCTAGATAGTGCTGTGTGGAAAGTCCACCAATATTTATTTGATTAATTATTAAATAACGAAAAAGGGTGTATAAACCTAGTATAATTCTTTTACCAGATTCAGCACGCATGTGATGATGCGAATGACCGACCACCCATACTGGGAGATAGCGGCGATGCTCTTCGGCAAACTGGTGCATTCCGTCACCACCAAACTAGACTCCAACGTCTTCTTCGAGACCATGAGACCGCCCTTCTTCACTCTCAACAACCAACACGACAGCTCCGAGTTTCTGGGGTAAGTGTAACAAGATTTCAACTGTGCTCTGTGAACAGCAGTCTTATCCTACGAATTCTACTAATATTACAAACGCGTAAGATTGTAAGTATGGATGGATGGATGGATGGATGTATGTTTGTTACTCTGTCACACCGGCTGAACGGATCTGGATGAAACTTGGCAGATAAATAGATTATAGTTTGGAATATCACATAGGCTTCTTTTTATCCCGTGGGAATATATCTAATCCCGTTTTTAATCTGCGGGGGTGAAACCGCGGGGCGCAACTAATACATACATAAAATGCCAAATCGCCCAAGTTGATTGTAAGATTTTGGTTCGCTTCGCTCACTCAATCAATAAGACCTCTAGTAAAGTTGGTTAAAATACCAGCGAAATAACACTGGAAAAACAAATAAACAAGCTATGTTGCTTCCCAGAATGCCAATACGAATCCCACAAGAAAATCCTTTGAGGTGCTGATTGAAAAGACCGTACACGTTTAATTAAAACATTATAGCGAATGTTAGTCCGTCTGCTCTGCTATTTGCAGGCACTCGATATTATTTAGAGTTTTGAAATTAAAAGCCTTTTTGCTGGGAAACTCATTTGACAGCCAACGGCTACCGAATAAATACGAGACGGAAGAGTCCTTTGAGGTGCTCTTTGAAATGAATTCCTCGTCGTCGTTTGATTGTAATATTGAAGAATTAAGTCCGTCTGCTGTTTGCAGGAAATGCATATTACCTTGATGTTTTTTTTATGATATTTTTTTTTAGTTTAGCCTATTTCGTCCCACTGCTGGGCAAAAGCCTTCCCCAAGGACTTCCATTTAGATTTAGATTTGGATTTATTTATTGCCAACATGTACATACATCAGTTATATTATAGCTTAGGTCTAAGGTAGCTAATAAGCGAGTACATGTACCCTGTAGGGCGCTGCAATCTATGTAGAAATAAGGTAGGTACAATAGTTCATAAATAGGTACTACTTGACTATAGGTACTATATTTCTCCCTATCATGTGCCTCCTCCCAATTTTATCAATAATTTATAAATTTTGCAGATACTTTTTCGAGCTGCTGCAATCGTTCGAGCACATGTCAGATGAGAATTACGACTACTCCAAGCCGCCTGTTTTGTCCTCCGCTAACCGCTGGACGGCAGCCTTTCAGTCGTTCACCCCGCCATCTAGGTAATCCTACAACGTACCTACCTACTGATCTTGTTTATTAGTGTAGGTTATTATTGTATTTCTGTTAGTTTTAGGGAAGTACCTATGTTTGTGGGTCAAAATAAATATGTAATCTTTCTTTCTTTTAATATTCTAAGCCTCAGACGCTATTTTATTCTTAAGGTTTTGATTTAATATAATTTTATTCTATACAAGGATTAAGTTCGTAGGTCATCATTTTTTTTGTTATATTTATATCTGCCATCAGTCTCTTGACTTTAAGCGGGTTTGGTGTATGTGCTTGGACTTGTTGAGGGATTTCTCCAGAGATCATTTCCGTTTTATTGTTTTTTCATGAGTCTAGCTCAATGTTATGTTGTAAACAAAAACTTATTACATCCAAATCATTATTTCGCAATCGCGTCGAATGACGCAGAAAGTTTTTAAAGCATCTTATGTTTTTACTTTTCCTGGAAGAAAGAAAAGTGAAAATAGCCGATAATAATCGAGATGACCTTTTGAAACTATGATAATTGAGTAATTTTTTTTGGTACATTTAGGATTATTTTGCATATAACGTCAAATTCATATTCATATTCGTATTGGTGTAATTTCAACACAGAATGGATAATTTTATTTGCCTTAAGATTACAAGCTCTGCAGTCTGCTTACAGCATCTTTTGACGTATTTTTTGTATTTTTGGCGTAACATGTAAAGTAATGTTTTTTATTTTCTGCAGCGATAGCGAGGCTACAGGCTCGGGGTCAAATCGGCGCCCGGTCTCGCCACGCCCCGGAGGCAGCGGCGGAGGTAAACTTATATTTTGCTTCATTTTCTGCGGTCTGCGTAATCCAATTTAAATGTTATATTTCTCCACGTCCTAGCAATAGTTTTAACGATGAATATTTCAGTTATAGTGCCACCAACTTATCTGAACCGCCTGAGGTTAGCCGTTAGAGCATAAATGGCCTATAGCGAATGGAAGCTGCCCCAAACTGCTAACTTCAGACCGGTTCCAATAAGTTGGTGGCATTGTACAGCTTTAACTACAGGTACCTATGCCACTTTTAGGATTTTTTTAATCACTGAAAACAACATAACGTGAAAGTTGTTCAGCCAATAGCTTCGTTAGTAAATTATTGGGATAAACGTAACTTCTAGTCTATATTTTTATATATTTTGTGTTTTATATCGGTTAAGGAAAACATGAGGAAACCAGTTAGTATTTATGCAGCGCCGACAGGCTTGCAACCTGTATCGTATGAAATACCAGTTACTGCAAAATGTGGGTGTGGACTCAATATAACATTTGGACGGACCAAACTTAGAAACTAACCCCTTTGATACTCTTAAAAAACTTTAAAATGTTTTAGTTAGTAAAATATCTAAGGGGACATCTTCCGTGTCTGGGATAAAGGACGTTAAGCCGTTTCACTTTTACTATAAATCAGAATGTTATTAAAAAGTGTTGATTCAGGTTGTATGATATTGTCAATGAACTTCCAGGGTCAAGCTCAAGCGGGCAGAAGCGTGCCGGCTCCGACATCGAGACTCCCGTACCCAAGAAGCGAGCCCGCTCCAGCGAGCTGGCGTTCCTCCGCCGGGATTCCTACATCGACAGCATTTTCGGCGGCGTTCTTCTAACCCGCATCGAATGTCTGCAATGTCATTCCATCTCCCTCTCGCGCGACGTGTTCCGCGACCTGCAACTCGCGTTTCCGGAAAAGCCCGCGAGAGAGCAGCACAATGTGCAGAGTCTGCTTGAGTTCTACTGCTCCAAGGAGCGCCTGACTGGTGACAATCGTTACCATTGCGGCGACTGTGGCGTTCTGCGCGAGGCCGAACGCAGTGTCATAATGGAGAACATACCGCGCTATCTCATACTAGTGCTGAAGAACTTCAAGTGAGCACCTTATCAAATTTTTCGTTGGTAACATTATTTATTTTTTCTTTAACCGGGTGGCTTTGACATTTTTTATTGTATTGATTGAACTAAGTTGAAATACGAGTTTTTCGTGTGGCCCTTTTTTGAAAATTATAATAAATAAAATAATAATAACGAAAACAATAATAATTGTAAGAGTTACGTAGAGATGTTTGTGAAGGGCTTGTCTGGGGAAGTCCTACCACGCCCTTTTCTGCCGTCAAGCAGCAACGCTGTTTCGTTTTGAAGAGTGTGGTCGCTGGTGTAATTACAGGTACATGAGTCTTAACATCTGGATGCCTCAAGTTGATGGACGCAAGGCGATGCATCGTAGGGCACGTTCCTATCGTGCATGACTTACGAGGCAATGCTTTGTTACAGCCCATAGCCATCTGCCTGTTCCATCAGCTAGTTGTATAAAAAAAGTAATGGCTAGCTAATAGGCTAGTAATAGCTGTTCTGATAGCAGATTAGTTTTAATGATAGATATAATTTCAGGTTCGAACCGAAACTACAAGTGCAGTCTAAACTGATCCACAACATGTATTACAACCCGACTATCACTCTGCAAACGGTGCGAGGCCAAGCGCAACATGGTTCTTATACCCTGTACGCGGCCGTAGTGCACGCCGGATCAACGCTGGATTCTGGACACTACTATACCATAGCCAAGGTAAAGTTTCAAATTTATTTATTTATATACCATTTACCCTTAATAGTAGGAGAGCTCTTTGTGAAGGACTCGGCCGGGGAAGTACTACCGCCACGCCTTTTTCTGCCGCCAAGCAGCAACGCTGTGTTTCGATTTGAAGAGTGTGGTCGCCGGTGTAATTACAGGCACATGAGGCTTAACATCTGTATGCCTCAAGTTGATGGACGCAGGGCTGTGCATCAACTTGAGAGGCGAATAGAATGTTCGCTTTGTCTGTTGCTATCTCTTTTTATTTCGATGAAAGTGACAGTGACACGAATACTTTCTAGAACCACTATAACGTGTCAGGGATTATGAATAAGAGGGTAAATATATGTTTTCAGGATAACGGCGCCTGGCACAAATACAACGACGATGAGGTCACCGAAGCTAACGAGAGTCAGATCAACAATTTAGAGAAGTTCAGTACTCCTTACCTGTTGTTTTACCGCCGCAACGACGTGGAGGAAGACACGGCGCCCGCTCTCGAGAATCTCCCTCCCAAAATCCTGGAGCATGTTCTCGCCCACAACAAGAACTATATAGACTCTCTGCGCCCCTGACATCTGAGACCCCGACCACGTGTCAATTACACACTCTGTTCTGATAAAGGTAAGATGCGTCGAAAAACCTCCGCCTGAGTTAAAACAACTATCATACGAACATTACTGATAGTTAACAGACTAGTCAACATTAAAAGTGATGCTTTCTATTAATTTGAATAGTTAAACGGTGCAAGAAGCTGGCTACGTTACAGTATTTCAAGTATTATGTGTATGCGTATTTTATATATAACGCGTTGTGACATCTTAATATGTAACTTAGAGTAGTGATAGATCTATGTGACAGTTTATCGGTGTTGTTTCAGTATGCAATACGGATCTTTGTGGTATTGAGGACGAAATGTAAGACGTGTAAGAAGTTGACGTTCGTCCGATTCAGATTAACGTTTATTATTTTATATCGCACCGAGCCAACATTGCAAGCAGATGCAAGATCATAAAGAACCGTGTTTACTCTTTTTTTATGCCTGAGAATATTAAAAACCTGGTGTTTTGAGGTAATTTTTAATATTTTACTAATTTGATATGGGAATAGATTTGAATTTGACAGCCGCACATAGGCGTTATTAAATTATTGGAATTCTATAATTTTATTATATTCATTTTATACCATAATAAAATAATAATAATGAAATAATAGTAATTTTACATGTACATTAAGTAACTGATGACTTTTGGAAATTATAATGAAATTAGTAAGTATCTATCGTTTATCTATGTTTGCACTATGCTTCGTTATTGAAATCACTAATAGTCCGCTTATTGCGACTTCTGGAAAACCCATTAAAAAAAACTAAAACGAAGCTATTATTTCCTCGTCAAAATACTTGAATTTCAAAATCCTAAAGATTTATAAAATCTATCCAACAGGTTTTAATGGGGTGTTAAAGTTTTTATAAAAAAAATATAATATAATATTCTTAGTAACGTAAGTTTTCTCTCTTTGCTTAAAAACTAGGTAATGGTTATAAAAATGCATAGAATGTAACCTGCTAAGTACATAAAATATAATTTTATGTGATTATTTTTTTATAAAACTCGTGTTTTTGTTTATATGTATGTCAACAGCACACTGTTTAGTAAGATGGGTTATATACTTTTATACCCGTGCGAAGCCGGGACGGGCCGCTAGTTTACAATAATTGAAAATTTATGTCTTTCTTCGTTATGTATTATTTTTTCTTCATAATTGTTTATAAAATTGTAAATGTTATCGTTCTTAAGTATTAATTAATTATTATTAGTAAGTAATCATTAATCATTATTCAAGTAAAATACTATTCCGTATGATATCGATCAATAATATATAATTGTTATTATTATAATACCCATGATAAATAGAATAAAGATTTTTGTAAGTGAGGCTATTCATTTCTGATTAATATATTATTAATTAATATATTATTAATATAAAAATATGATGATCAATTAATTCATTAGGGAACGTACCCATACTACGTGACCCGTTGTCACAGGAGCGGGGGGGTGGCTCAGGTTTTTGCCACGTAGACGATTTTACTGAGAGAAATCTCGTATTTTTTTTTACCTATATTCGAATATAGCGCGCAGTGTTTAGCGCTTTTAAACTCACAGTTGGTGGCGCTGACGCACATATGCCGAGACGTCAGTTGTTTCGTAAATTAAGTTACTGTAAGTTACATACAGTATAGCAATATGTTTTCACAAATGTTGTTCTTTTCTATAATTAAATTCACTAGCAATTTAAGTATGCATGCAGTCTTATGCAATAAAGACGGGTAGGAGCCAAATTATTTTTTTTTTCATGTTTTGCCTGTGAAATGATTAAAAATCATAATTATGAATTACTACGTGAAAACTAAAGGGGGAGAGGGGGGTCTTGGCATATACTACGAGTGGTCACCGAGGTCGAAAAAAACTAAAAAAATAGGTCACGTAGTATGGGTATGTTCCCTTACACATGTAAGGGAACGTCAACCAAAAATTTTGACAATCCAAAAATTTTTAACTTATCACAAAATGAGTTAATAAATAAATGAATAAATAATGTTGGACAATTCACACAGCACCATCTAGCCCCAAAGTAAGCTACTCAAAGCTTGTGTCATGGGTACTAGATGACTGATATATTTAATACATTATATTACATAGATAGATTTTCTATTATACATAAACACCCAGATCAGCGGAAAAAGTTTTTGCAGATCGTACACAAATTGTTCCGAGGCGGGAATCGAACCCGCAACCTTTTGCGTCGCAAGCGGACACTCGTCCGCTGCGCCACTGAGGTCGTCAATATAAATCTAACGTTAGAGCCAGTAATATGTTTTTAGATTCATGTTTTTGCCCCGCCATTATAAAAAAAAAATAGCGCTGCGGGGCTAATCATGCCTCTCACTCATACACTATTGTTGACATTAGTTGCCTTTTACGCATGTTCGTAAGGGAAGCCATTTTTGCTTCATAAAACAATATGTTGGTTTTTTCATTGGCGCGGTTTATTCCGTACATTATTTTGTTATAGAACGTTATTTACACCTGTTTTATTTTAACGCAAAACGATAAATAATAAATGCATTTTTTGGGGTAATTTATTTAATGTTGAACGAAAACGGAAGACGCACTACTAATTTAATAGATGAAATTTGTTTTAATGTAATTAATAGGTTTTATTTTGTTAACAAAACTATTCGTGATTTTTTGAGTTGATTTAAGTTAAATATAAACCTAGAACTTTTTTTGAAAATAACTAGGATCTACTTAGAGTTGTATGAACTTGACACTATGTGGATACTAATCTAAATGTTGTATTAATAAATGCACACTTATTTATGACTAATTGTTTTTTTATTTTAATGATATTTCATTACTGTGTTAATAGGTTACAAAAACATCCGAGTTATTTTGATACGTAAGGCACTTATTTTTTAAGATACCCTGAACCCTTGTGTATACAACTAGATAATAAAGCATACCAGATTAACCTCTTAGCCATGTGTCCAGACATTTGAACGCTGATTGGTACATGTTTCAGAATTTGTGACGACCGAGATCTTGTTTTTGTGAACCCCGTTCAGTAATCACGACTGTATAGCCAGCCAGGGGCCTAAAGCGCATCACAGACGGCGAAGATACTATAATATGTCATCTTAAGCTAAAATATAGCTCCCTATACAATTACTATGAGCCATCACAGACGGTTAAGTTAATATATATTAACATATAACAGTATCTTAAGATACCGACCGATAGGGCGACTCGTATCTTAAGATACGAAATATATCGCACATACAGGTTGTGCAGTTTGGTTGGAAACATGAAAACAATTTACATGAAAATACTAGCTGAAACCGTGGCTTTGCTCGCGCACGTTCTCTTTGATTTTTTTAACCTTTCTATAATATAGGAACCTACTTTATTAAATATTCTCTACATAGTCGGCGGGCCGCTCACTTTTGCCTTTTATATTAGACTTATTGCGCCCCACGGATTCACCCGAGCAGATTTAAATACCGGTATTCCCACGGGATAAAAAGTACCTTAGTGCTATTCCAGACTATAATCTATCCCTCTGCCAAGTTTCATCCAGATCCGTTCAGCCGTTCGGGCGTGAAAGAGTAACAAACATCCATCCATCCATACTTACAAACTTTCGCGTTTATAATATTAGTAGGATTACGCTCTTAGAGGTTGAACTTTGGAAACCGCTGAAATACTCAATTCATACGAAATTTCATGCAAATAATATATCCAAAGAATAAAGTTTCATAAAATTTTCCATCCCCAATTTGAGGGATGAATTTTGATAAATCCTTAGTGGACGCATCCATTATTTTGCACACCCTGTATACGGTGTTTAAATAAAATTACGTTTGACACCTTTGGCGTTTTTCAACAGAATGAGACCTTAATATATATTAGCGTATCTTAGCCGTGTGTGATACCTTAAGTTACTATAATATTTTATGTTACGATATTGTAACATGAAATATTATAGTATCTTCGCCGTCTGTGACGCGCTTTATTGTCTAACTCGCTGGTAATCGTAATCGGCACGAGATTATGTAGTATCGTAATGTCACAGATGAACTTGATATGTAGTACAGAAAGTTTGACACTTGAAACCCAGAATATCGCCATGGTAATGGGCTTCGAGTTATGGCGCGTCCACACATGCCCGGCGGCCAACCCGGCGGCTAGGCCGCCGGCACGCGCAACTTTCGTTGCCGGCGCCAGTTTGCTTGTGGCTTCCATACGGAGTGGTAGTGTTGTCGTATTCATATATAACATCGTTTCATATAAAGACCGAAATGACAGAATTTAACTGGGATGATAGTGCAGTACTTTTATTTTTTACTTTTATTTTATGTCACAACACTACTGCGAAAATTGCAACCGCATCTGCTGGCCGCCGGTAAAGCCGGCGGCAGGGCGGTCTGAAAGCCGGCGGCATGTGTGGATGCGCCATTAGATATTATGGCCCCTGGTTTGGGAATAACTCGGTAACTGTAACATCAGAAAGACAAGAACTGACGGATACGATCAGAACGAGGGGGCCAAGTTTTATTGGCCATATTGAGACATTTTCTGTTTAGGTAAGGATTCCATCGACTGAAGATGACAGGAGAATCGTAAGAAAAATAACCTTCCTTTTTATTTTAGCAATGAAAGAAGTTTTTTCATATTTGTAAACGATTTATTAATGTATTATTTATTGCACAAAAACATACTGTGGAGTACACAATAGGAGGGTTCAATGCTTAGCATTTTCTACCAGGTAACTTAAGTGGTTTTAATAAAAAATATAGACGTGCAGAACAATAATCTTTTTTTTTACTAAGTCAGGTCAAATGCCTAAATTATATATAATTAATTCTTTTAATTTAATAATTAATTATTAAATTTAAATATATATATATATATATTCGTTTAGCTTACATCATAGGTTTCGGATAAAATATAAAAAAACATTTGTCTTTGCAACTTAAGATTTATCTTTAATTTGTTTTATCTTTTCACATGGATAAGAGGTCAACGACATAATATGTCAGAGTATATTAATACTCTGGATTAGATGGTTCATAAAAGCGTCCACGTTTGTTGAAGGTAGAAAACACAAAATGTAAAAATTTGGTTATTGGTTATGAATAAATCAGAAAAAGAATGCTTTGTTTTATTTTTTATCCCATCTTGATTTATTTCCAAGTTTATCTTCTTGAACGTTAAGATAAACATAGAGATAGGTATGTAAATATTTTTCTCTATTTGAAATAAATATTTTTCTCTATTGGTGTTAGGTAATTGGGCTATAAGATTGGTGATAGAGAAGGTAGGTAGGTACCTACCTACTCTATCACCAATCCGGCGCTATGTGGGAGTGACCCCTTTTGTTCGTAAGGTCCTAGGTTCGAATCCGGTCGTGAATTATTGAACTTTATCGAAGAAGATTTGAAATTTAACGAAAATAAATTGATATGAAAGAGACATAGGTAATAATAATAATATTATTGGTAGACTTTCCACACAGCACAACGCCCAGACATAGAATAAATATCTATGCTCATCACACAAATGTTTGTTCTCGGTGGGGAAAAAAATATAAATAAAAACTGCTGAAATTGTTTCGGAGATATTGCGTCTAAGTGCTCCATATGTTCCATATTATTTATTCAAAACAATTAGAACGGACTTTTACGGCCATTTAAACTAAAGTAAAAAGATAAAACTAAATTAAAATTTGATAAAACAACACAAAAGAAATAATAAAGTCTACTTAAAAATGAATAAATGATTACATTAAAATAATAAAAAGTTAATATATTTTTTTATAAAAAAAGAAATAGTGGATAATCAATTTAAAATAACAATGTTCGCAAAATGTCATCAGTGACATGACTTAGCATTTTCTCTGTTCCGTGAGGTGTAGACCAACGGCGAAAGAGAATTATCTTATGTCAAAAACGACGGATAGGTACCTACTTACCTACTCTTAGTTAGCTCATGGCCCGAGAATATTTAGATCCGTTTCCCGTCAACCGTTTTCTATACTTAATATTTACTTCGTCTTATGAATAACTTATTAGACTATAGGCCGATAAGTTTTCCACCTAAGTTGTTCAATTTTTCAGTGGCTGCTCGAGTTATCTTACTGAAGATTTTACCAGGCACCTGGTGAACAAAAATAAAACATTTTAATTCATTAATAAAATAGGTCGAATGTGAGTGGTTCAAGAGATCGGAATAGGTAGAATGATAGAGACTTCAATAAATAATAGTATTGATTTGCCTACAGAAGTTCGGTATTTTAAAATTATCAATGAGTTGGTACTTTTTTCCGTAACATCATAGGTAAGTATTACGTGCAGGCGAAAAGTGAGAAACATAAATGTCATCATTAGCAGCCTAACTTTACCGCTGCTTAGACATGCTGTAACTCGTTTTTAAATTACTACTAATCCGAAAAGTATCGGAACTTTCTGGTAAAAAAAACCATATCCATGCTACGAAACCTTGATGCAAGTACGTACGTGAAATCATTTTAAATAATGTTTTAAATACTCCGATCTCTGCTTATTAAGTATGATTCGGAATGTAGGTATTTACTACTGGAAAAACTTGCCAAAGACTGGCATGTACTGTCTGAGTTCTGTTTACAGCCTGGACAAACTTTCGAAGAACCGTCGAACGGCCTAGAAGACACCCTTTTACTTTTGGCTTGAAGAAACCCTAAAACCGCTTAGTGCGAACGTGGGTGGCAGGTAGGTACCTAGGTATTCTTGTGTAGATACAAGTAAGCGTACCTATATTTCACCTTCTTCATCATCACAGTTGATGGAAAGGAGATGACTTATAGGGCCTCCTCATTTGTATGATATCAAGGAAGGAGATCTGAGGACGGCTATAAGTCTATGACGGCTACCGTACCTCTAAAACTGAGTTGACGAGGTTTGAGACCCCTGACGCGCCTCCCACCACGGCTTGGCCGGCGCTATAGAACTTGTCTCCGGTGTTGCCGTACTTCTCATGTTCACTGATTGTATCCACAATCGGCTTTGGCTGAGAATATAATTAAAAATACTATAATACTATGTAGGTATAACAATTTTGTTAAAAGCTGCTGTCTCTTATTTTAAAGAATTAAAAATAACAATTCGGGAAAAAGCTTGAAGGCCTATGGCTTGGAAGTTGCTAATGTCATCATGGCTCACCTAATGTTATTATTATAGCCATAACCAATAAATATATTTATAGGAACATAATAGATTCCTGGACATCGCCAGATAATATAGGTCCATTTAATACATTTATAGGTATTAGTATAGAGGACCAACAAAAGGAGGTCTAACCTGAAATAGTCCCGCGACAATGTTCTGTATGTTCTCCTTTATTGACAATGCTTTGCTGCCGAAGCCCTCTGTCTCATGGACTGCACTCTCGATCTTCGTCACTGGATCGGAGAATGGACCGCCGATATAACCAACCTGTAGTACATTAATAATTATAACAAGATCCTTTAACCCATTCTATAAATTTTGATTATTATTAAAGGTATACAATATAAAGATTTTTGTATTCTGTATTATGGTGGAGTAGTAAAGTCTGTCATAATTTTTTTATAATAAATATAATATGGGACGACGGGAGATGGACGAAGGCATCAACAGAATGGTGGCCAAGGGTTGCTCAAAGACCTAGAGGCAGACCACCCGCCCGTTGGTCAAATGACATTGTAGCAAGTGCTGGAAATGGGTGGATGAGACTCGCAAGGGACCGGAAAGAGTGGCGTATTAAAGAGGAGGCCTATACCTACTCAGCAGAGGGTGAACAGGGTGAAATGATGATGATATGGGATGTCATTGGTGTCGTGAACGTGCTTTGCGAGAATATGCAATTGTTTTTGGCAGAGGTAACCAAACCGTTCCAGACCAGTTGGTAACCACCACCAAAAAAAGACACTCAAAAGGCAACATAAATAATGATATGTAAATAATAATGTTACGAAATTCTCGTTTAGAAGAGGTTAGGTAGGTACTTGCATTTTGTACAATGACCCTTTAGGACGGAGTTGCGCTTGCTGGCGATTGTCTGAACAAAGCAAGGAAGGCTTTACAATTATGCTTTTTCTCTGCATAGAGGTCTAAAATAGTTTACAAAATGGTCCACACTCACCTTCGATTCCAGAGCATTTCCCAACAAGTTAGTAGCAGCCTGAAGTTTGTATGAGACAAAGTTCCCGCCTGCGGATAGATCGGGCTCCCCTCCCGGATAGTTCTCAGGCATGATGCTTTTGATAAACGCTGTGTCGTAGGCCAGAGGCTGACTGATACTGCCGGCTTGGGGCATGTCATCTGCCTGCGGTAACTGGGGTTGATCATATACTGGCAGATCAATGTGAATGGGGTCATCAATAGGGTACGAAATACATCCGCTGATGAAGACTGTGAGCAGGGCAGTTGTGTAAGCCATTCTGGAAATAACCATGAGATTTTTCAGATAATAAGTACTCTTTTTATTGGTCGCTTTAGTGATTTATCCGTGTTTCGTTTTGTCACTGTCATGTTGTGCATTTTCGGGTCGTAAATGCTTAAATAAACAAACTAGAATTGAATCGGATTCGTTTCCTGTCATCTAACAAAGCAACATAGCATTTTCATTTTAATTGTTTTTCTAGTGTTATTTTGAGTTGTGTTGTGTAATTTTGGTGGTATTTTAACCAACATTACTTGTGGTCTTAGCACAAAGTGTAAGCATTTGGAATGAAAGTGTATTATGTGATATCGTGATTTGACCGAAAATGTTTCAAATCTTTTGAAGAAACCGCCACCATTTTCTTCAAAACAATTGACTGACTCGACTTTGGACTTGACGTGACTAGAAACATAACTACAAAGAGTATAATCTCTGAATCACTTGACATTGGCAAGATTGTCTATGACAGGAGCCATAAAAAGAAGAAAGAAAGAAATAGAATTGAATCAAAATAAACATGTTAAAGAGGGGTAACCACCAACATCACTTACGTTTTTCTTTTTTTATTAGGTATACCGATGTAATTGGGTTTAAATTCTAGCGCTATAATATAAAATTACCCTCTGAAGCTATGGAGATGCCCGAGATAACCAGATGCCTTGGAGTATTTCCCCCAAGATACGGAAGCTTTCTGATATCCGTCTTTGGGCTTGGAACTGGGGGTATAGGTCTAGCAGCGATTGTACTGTTCGGACTTGTGGAAGACAGCGTAGTTGCACATTTCGTCAAAAGTCAGACCACCGACCCTAGTGTGAAGAAAGCTGTGCTTGCGTCTATTGGGCTGTCTTCGCTTCTTCTAGTGATTGGAAACGCCCTGCTTATACTTGGTGTCATTTGTTCATCACCAGGTTCCGTGGGTGCGGCGAAATTGATTATATTCACGTTATGCATGATAATACTTTTGTCAGCCATGGGAGCACCGGTGTTCTGTTTCTTTGAACCAAATGCGTGCTTTGTTAAGAAGCTATCAATGCCTATATTGGTACTGGTGTATATTGTTGTGATGATTTATGTTCAGCTCTGGCTTTATTTTGTGGTTGTTATTCATAATTTTGAAGAACAACTTGTATAACTACTTTAAAATTACATAATTACGTACTACCAAACATTTCTTTGTTTTATACCTATCGTAATATTTTTTCATACCTAAGTAGGTGTCTACTATGTTTTGGGGTTACGAACTCACGTTCATGTTGAAAAAACCTTGGAAATTCTACTACTATTATAAACGCGAAAGTTAGTAAGTATGGATGGGTGGATGTTTTTTACTCTTTCACGCCGGAACGGCTGAACGGATCTTGGTGAAAATTGGCACAGAGATATTTTGTAGTCTGGAATAACACATAGGCTACTTTTTATCCCGTGAAAATACTGGGATTTGAAACTACGCGGGTGAAACCACGGGGTGCTACTAGTTCATAAATATTTAAATAATAAATAAATAATGCTGGACAATCCACACAGCATCATCTAGCCCCAAAGTAAGCTACTCAAAGCTTGTGTTATGGGTACTAGATGACTGATATATGTAATACAATATATACTGACATAGATATAGATATTTTTTATTATACATAAATACCCTGACCAACGGAAAAAAAAATCTGCAGATCGTACACAAATTTGTTCCGAGGCAGGAATCGAACCCGCAACCTCTTGCGTCGCAGGCAGACACTCGCCCGCTGCGCCACTGAGGTCGTCATTTTAAAATATTACATGGTTAAACCGGGAATTGAACCCGTTACACGAGAAAAATAATCATACCATCATAATTAGTACCGAACAATTACCGATCGATAGGTTTCATCATAAGGATAATTTTTTGCTAAGTATAACAATAGTGTCAGAAATAAAAGGAAGGCCAGTTGATGTGAAATTTTGTTCAGAAAAATAAAAAGCACGTTAGATTTAAGTAGGTAGGTATAAGGGGATATGTAAAAATATCCAAATACAATATTTTTAAAAATACGTAGGTAGGTCACCTACCTACCTAATTTGTGATGGCATGGCAATTAAGCGCATCACAGACGGCGAAGATACTATAATATGTCATCTTAAGCTAAAATATAGCTCCCTATACAATTACTATGAGCCATCACAGACGGATAAGTTTATATATATTAACATATTACAGTATCTTAAGATACCGACCGATAGGGCGACTCGTATGGCATCTTAAGATGCCATCTTAAGATACGAAATATATCGCACATACAGGGTGTGCAGTTTGGTTGGAAACATGAAAACAATTTACATGAAAATACTAGCTGAAACCGTGGCTTTGCTCGCGTACGTTCTCTTTGATTTTTTTAACCTTTCTATAATATAGGAACCTACTTTATTAAATAATCTCTACATAGTCGGCGGGCCGCTCCCTATTGCCTTTTATATTAGACTAGTTGCGCCCCGCGGATTCACCCGCGCAGATTTAAATTAATTGACTGTCTTGGGGGTTGTATTTTGATAAATCCTTAGTGGACGCATCCATTATTTTGCACAGCCTGGATATGGTGTTTAAATAAAAATACGTTTGACACCCTCGGCGTTTTTCAACAGAATTAGCGTATCTTAACCGTGTGTGATAGCTACTATAATATTTTATGTTACGATATCGTAACATGAAATATTTAGTATCTTCGCCGTCTGTGATGCGCTTTATTATTAAGCGCACTACTTTTATACCACTTGTATACCTACCCACTTATTTAAATGAATAATTTTAATATAGGTATTTGCTTCCTAGGTAGGTACCTACTTATGTATGTTAAAATTATTTAATAATTATTATTACAATTAGGTAGGTAAGTAGGTACCTACCTAATTGTAGGATTTGTAGGTAATTACTAAACTATTAAACATTAAGGTACAGTATTTCTAAATTTTCCAAATACAATATTAATAATTGGTGATGGCAAAGTGCGTGAACATTTATTATTTCAACATAAGTAATTACCAATATTAAAATAAAATCATTGAATATCGAAATTCGCTTACATGTAGGAGGTCCGCTGCTGGTGCGGTAGATTGCGATGCGCGCGCGACGGTTACTGCATATTGCGTTGAAGCGGTCACTTTCACAACCTTACGTCATAGGTAGGCCTTGGCACTCGAATGTGTTCCATGGAGCTAGCATTTGAATAGCTGTACACATTTATCTACAGGCGGTAGGTAGTGGCAATGGCTTGCCTGACGTGTGATGTGGACATATTGGTCTGGTCCAAGGGTGGAGCACCGGTGGTCTAGTGGGAGTAACCCCGCCTTCCGATCGTAAGGTCGCAGGTTCGAATCGTGCCCCAATGGATTTTTCTATCGAAAAATTTATGTGCGCAATGCCAGTGCTCGGAACGGTCGGAGGGTGAAGGAAAACATCATGAGGAAACCAGTTAGTATTCTTACAGCGGCGATGGGCTTGCAACCTGTCACGTAGGTAGTGAATACCTACTATGTAAAATGTGGGTATGTGCCAAATGTAATGTTTGGATGTACCTCTGACATCCTCAAAGAATCTTGAGTTGAGTACTAGGTACTGAGATATCTGAAGGGATATCTACCGTACCTGGGGAACAAAGTCGTGAAGCTGTTTTTTGTAATAAGTTGCAACAAGTGAACGCAGTAGGTAGGTACCTATGGGTATTGGTCTTATAGGGGGCTCCAAAATGGTCACCGCTGGTGAATAGGAAGATCGCCTTGCTGAACAGGGTGATAACCATGGGATCGGAGCGGAGTGGCTGTTGGGTTGGCGTCATATACCTAACCGACGGACGCCTATAACTTCGGTCAATGGGAGAGTAGGTATACACCGCCAGCACCTGAGGAGCTCGCTTGGAAACGTAAGTTATTTACAAGGTGATAGTAGAAGACGTAGAAAAGTGGAGGGAGCGCCTGAAAGAGTCTAGCTCTAGCCGCTGGTTTATACAGACAAAACAGCTGATTCTGAATGATTAGGCAGGGCATACGGGCGCTTTCCTTTCGCCTGATAGGTTAGCTAGTTAATAGGCTAGGTAGGTGCAGGTGCTAACGAAGCATGGTTGCTTTGGAAACTACCTGTGCCAATAGCCCGGAAGAGAACCGACAACTGTGTGCCATGGTGCCTTAGGTGTAACGAGGACGGCACGGCACGCCTTCGCACACTCGAAGTGTGCGCAAATTGAGAGCGTAGGACCAAAAATATCCAAAACTTGTAGGTCCCGGAATACAAAGTAGGTACCTACATACTTATCCTCACAATCTTTACAGTTTGGCAATCAGTGACCATGAATGTTTCTGGGACACATGGTCTTTTAGCCTCTCGTAGTTACTTACAAGTAGAGGTACCAACAACCTATTGTTTTCCACTTTATCTAGGATGCTTTGCCTACACACAATTAAAAACTAGGTAGGTACCTATGAAAACAATTGCGTTTCCTACCTAACAGCGTTATATAGGTACTCTTGGTACCTAACCTACTAGATAGGTAGGTAGTAGGTAGGTAGCAAGGAATTTGAATAAAGACATATATCTGAAATAATAAATAATGATTAGATATGAGTAAAACAAAAATAAACCAATAAATATAGTAATAGATAGATGATGTAGAAGAAATTATAGCTAAGTAATTGCTCATAAACACGTTATATACCTATTTAGGTAGTGTTGCAACATTTCGATTGATTTAGGTACAAAGAAATACAACTTATCAACTGCTTTTAGGGTATTTTAATTGTTTGTCTTGTAAATAATAATATAGAAATATTGGTGGGCATTTCTCTTGAGGCTGCTCTTTTAATTAGCAACGCCGGCGACGGCGCCGGCAGCGACAACTGCGACGTCTGATCGTACGACGGCGACTGCAGCTGCGTCTACGCCGCCTGCATCGTCGACGGCGTCTTCTTCGCCGGCGCCCGCACCTCTCTTCGCGCGCGTACCAATTCGAATAGTGAGAACCCTTCTTTTCCAAGAATCCTAATGTAGTCCCGTTCTTCAATAGACACTCGACCACACTGTTCTCGATAACTTTCCCGTGGCCGAGGTTTAGTTTAAGATAACGCAAAATTTCTGACATTTTAGCTCCTTCTTTGTTTTCTTGGAGAAACTTTATGATCAATCTTCCTGCTAGTTTCGGTGCCGCCAACGTTGCTAATTGGGGCTCTCCGCTTACTTGCTCTGTTTTCATTTCGTGCGTGGACATTTTTACTAAAATAAACTAATAATTTCGCGTTCGTGTGTACCTACTGCTAGTCTAAAATCATTGTTTAATTTTGACATGTTGATGGCAACAAGATCCAAATTCAAATTCCTTGACAAGATCATGCCAGCGGACTGTCTCAATCATAGATAGTGTTCATCTATGGTTATGACTAAGTCAGACTAAGTAGAGTTTATTATCCTAGAGGCACTATTAACGAGGCCTACATAGGAGGTACCCTCTGATGATCTAGTGCTCAGACTAGTAGGGATGCTAACGCTTAGGTATGCAGTGTGTGTTTTCTGGTGTGTGATGACTGTTTTGCAGCTATTGCGAAAGGGAACAATTACTCTAATGGGAAGAATGAGAGGCAGTCACACAGCTTAAACCTTCAAGTGTAGTACTTTATCCTTCATCATTTGTTCCTTCCAAGGAATCTATATTCCTTGGTTCCTTCATCCATGGTTTGAATAGTGTGGTCACTAAGTCGCCGGCCGCCGCGCCGCGCCGTTGTAATTAAAGGCAGATGAGGCATCTGTACGCCTCAAGTTGATGGACGCAGGGCAGTGCATCGTAGGGCACGTCCCCATCGTGCGTGACGTACGAGGCAATGCTTAGTCATTCATAGGTGATGGTTACCACTCAACATCAGGTGGGCCATATGCTTGTTCCATCAGCTGATTGTCTATAAAAATACCTAATATATTTAGCCTCCCGCGACACAGGCTTATCGTAAGTAGGGTCACATTGCCATTGGTTGGTAGATAAAATGCCTAATTTAGCCAAATACCTACAACCTAAGCTTTTTCACTTTTCAATTCGGAGCAGGCGCGAACTTATTCAAACCCAAGGAATTTGAATATTATATTCTATAAATATATTCTATAAATATATTCTAATAAATTTCATTTCAAGGAATTTGATGTACCTACTTGTGTATTAATACATCAAATTCCTTGTAATCAAATTTCATTACAAGGAATACACTAGAAGGAAGGTGATGTACCTACCTTTGTGTCTTCGACTTTGTGTACATCAAATTCCTTGTAATGAAATTTGTCCATCGAGTAAAGTTATGAGGTAACAAACCTAAAAAAACCATACGAATTGAGAATCTTCTTTATGTATGTAGCTAAATCTTGTATTCAAATTCCTTGAGCTAAATGAACAAACCGCGACTGGGCGCAGTACGAGTGTTACTTACCTATAGGTAGGATCACAAAGGGTTTCTCTATTCCGTGGGTAGGATAAATAAAAAAAAAAAAAAAAAATACACTTTTCCTATACTTTTGGGCAGTAAGTACGGACGGGCTTACATGGTCGACATAGCAGCGCGAAAGGTTTATTTACGTAGTATTCAAATACCTTGGATCTATGTTCCTGTTGCTACGCTTTTAGCTTGGGACTTTTTGTCAACGATTTTAATTTTAGGATTTCCCACTGCGCTAGTTTGCTAACCTGCGTTTTTTGATTGACAGAGGAGACTAACACTTATTATATTTTCAGAGCGTTCGTGTCGCGTCACGAAATCTCAGGTCGGAGCGGACCGTGGGATAACACGGGAAGCACCAGCTTTCAAATAAAAAAATAATCATCAAAATCAGTTCACCCAGTTAATAATAATGTGTTAGTACTTCCATGATAAAATTATTAGGACCGCGGGAAGTCTGGATGGAAAGGGCTCAGAATCCAGAAGAAATTTCTGGAAACGTATAGGGGAGGCCTGAGTCCAGCCGTGGACTTCTTTAGGCTGATGATTATGATGACTACTTCCCTAAACGACGTCTTCACAAAGAGCTTGTTTAAGATCAGTGTATAAATTCCTTGGTCTGGATTTTGAAACGGTTGGTTGCATAAAGTCTCCGTGGTGTCACAGTGACAGGATTTCGACTTCCTGTTTTACTGTGTGTAAATAAAATGCGATATTTTTATAAACTGATATTAATTATATTCTAAAAAACCATGAATTATTTGAACCGCAGCTGTCTGTCGCATTATTGCCGTATACCATTTTGGACTGCTCCATGTTGTAAGGTCTTAGGATTCTCACAACTAGAAAATACACTGTGCAAGTCAGAAGTCGAGGCAAAGCCTATAAAATTATTAGTATCGCAGCAGTGTAGTATTGGAAAATTTCGTGTTTTACCAAACCTAACTACGTGGATCCAAGTCCGTTTTAACGAGAACTGCCCTCGTCTCCATCGTGACCTGGAGACACCTAACTTTGATGCTTACAGAAAGGATGAGTATAGAGATGTGAGAAGGACAGACTGGGGTTCCGGAGACGGTAAGCCGGGATACACATACGTCGTGGGTTTCTTCGGGCTTCTCTGTGCTTCGTACGCGATAAAATCGGAAGTGACGCATTTTGTTACATACATGTCAGCAGCGGCAGATGTGCTCGCCTTAGCATCTATAGAAGTGGAGCTGGGAAAAATTGCTCCGGGGGCGTGCATGTCTTACAAGTGGCGAGGTAAACCACTTTTCATCAAACACAGGACTCAAGTTGACATCGATAACGAAGCTAATACTCCTATGGCCGCACTTCGTGATCCGCAGACTCCAGAGCAGCGCATGCAGCAACCGGAATGGCTGATCGTTATTGGGATTTGCACTCATTTAGGATGCGTTCCGATACCCAACTCAGGAGACTGGCCTGGAGGATTTTATTGTCCGTGCCACGGTAGTCATTACGACAACCTAGGCCGCGCTCGAAAGGGACCAGCACCTTTGAATTTGGAAGTTCCACCATACGTATTCGCTAGCGACACCCTTGTTGTTGTAGGATGACTTTTGTTAGAATGCTATGCTAATTTTAGATGATTCTGATACCTACCTACTTACTTAGGTACTTACGTCCTCAGACCAAATAAAAACTAAAAGACGGACTTCTGTGCAGAGCAAAGTGAAGCCGGTCAAACTATGCCTCGCACGCACACACCAAATCGGCCCACGCAACACATCTTTAGAAAACTGGCTTCACTTTTCTGTGTGTGTGCGTTTGGCTTCACTTTGCTGTTCACAGAAGTCTGTCCTTAGTTTTTATTTGGTCTGAGCTTACGTCGTAATAAATCCATTATATTCTGGTATGTATGTACGCAATGCAGGTGACTTTTATTTTGTTCGTAGGTATATTACCTACTAGATACCTACCTACCTACGATGTTTCATAGCTACGGAATATAATACTCTACAACGAGAGTACCACATAAAAGCAAAACCTTCAACATTACATTAATCAATTTCATTGGCTAGAAGTTGCCACCAGTGTTGCCAATGCTACGGCAATTGCCGTGTTCTACGGCTTTCAGGCCAAAGAATCACAAAGTCCACGGCGGCCTACGGCGCCGGCGGCGCGGCCGTATCCTTGCGGCCGTAGCAGATTTATCGGCTTTTTGATAACTCTACGGTAATTAATTTATTTACGGGTTGCTATGTAGACGATGAACGATCGTTGCATAGTGCCGTCCTACTCACCCAATCGTTGTTTGACAGAAGTTCGAGAGGAACGGCACTTATTATGGCAAAAAGCATGTAGCAAAAATTATTGCAGAGAACCCACCACCTAAACCAAAAAAAAACCTTTTTGATAATTCTACGGTAATTAATTTATTTACGGGTTGCTATGTAGACGATGCACGATCGTTGCATAGTACCGTCCTACTCACCCAATCATTGTTTGACAGAAGTTCGAGAGGAACGGCACTTTTATTATGGCAAAAAGCATGTAGCAAAAATTATTGCAGAGAACCCACCACCTAAACCAAAAAGACAAAAAAAGAACGGAGAGGAGATGTATAGAACTATTTGACTATTCTCTTCAAACAAATTGAGGAAATTTGCAAACATAAGGTCGGTACAAAAATGGCGCTATTTTAATATTTTTAATGTTATAAACGTTAGTTAAAACGTTTTTCCTCATTTTAAGCAGTAACATGGCCCAC
Organism: Plemyria rubiginata; assembly: GCA_963576535.1. Classification (NCBI taxonomy): domain Eukaryota; kingdom Metazoa; phylum Arthropoda; class Insecta; order Lepidoptera; family Geometridae; genus Plemyria; species Plemyria rubiginata. The sequence continues at coordinate 4,172,161 of OY754905.1, forward strand.
CGTGTTGGTCTTTTTCCTTAAAAACGCGGCTTTTTCACATGATGAACACGGCGCGGGCGCCTAAAAATTTTCATTGGCAGCACTGAGCGGTGTACACACTTTTTTTTTTGGATTAGCGTAACATCATAGAAATAACAAATGTTACACGAAACGGATAGTATTGTTTTGATATATATTCCAAATAACAATTAAAAACCAGCATTCATCTAATTAAAATCACAAATCAATCATCAAAATAGCAGCTAGGTATTTTGTTTTATAACTTCAATGAAGTGAAAAACATTCACAATAAAATAAAATAACTGCGTGACTTTTTCTTTTCTTGCAAATGAATGATATATGCACGCACTGTAATTCCCCTGCCATCCTTCTTATTATTATAAATGCGAATGTTTGTGAGTATAGATGAATGTTTGTTACTCTTTCACGCCGAACGGCTGAACGGAAACGAATGAAACTTGGCAGAGATAGATTTTAGTCTGGAATAGCACATAGGCTACTTTTTATCCCGTGGGAATACCGGGATTTAAATCTGCGCGGGTGAAACCGCGGGGCGCAACTAGTATAGTATAGATAGAATATTATAGTATATAGTATTATAGTAGTATATTAGTATAGAATAATCTCAATGACTTCTTGACTCTAGGGATGTAATAGTAGTTCTCGAGTTAACAATCGATCGATGGTTTTAAAAACTATCGATAGTATCGATAGCCATCTACTATCGATAGTCTATCGATGTTTAACGTACACTAACGCGCCTGTGAATTCTAAAAGACTGAAACCAACATTACTTGTGGTCTTAGCACAAAGTGTAAGCATTTGGAATGAAAGTGTATTATATGATATCGCGAAAATGTTTCAAATGTTTTGAAGAAACCGCCACCATTTTCTTCAAAACAATTGACTGACTCGACTTTGGACTGGACTGACGTGACTAGAAACGTAACTACAAAAAAGAGTATAATCTCTGAATCACTTGACATTGGCAAGATTGTCTATGACAGGAGCCATAAAAAGAAGAAAGAAGAAGAACAAGGAATTTGAAATATTCTTTGAGACAGGAGCCTTAGCCCTTATTCACTATGACAATAGGAGATTCCAAGGAGATTCCTTGCCCCAAACCGTGAAACGTCAAAACTTGATATTGGGCTTTATTCTTTATGACATAGGAGATACTTTGCCCTGACCGTATCACACCGCCTGCCTTGTCTTGTCTTAGCCGAGCTCGCGCTGCAAATGGTCATAGTGCATAAGGCTCCTGAACGAAATTATTAAAAAAAAAGTGCACAAAATTTTTTCGTGCATTGTCTAGTTCAAGGAATTTGAATACAAGTACATCTATATTCCTTGACAAGGGTCTTTGTGTATTCTTGTTCTATGAAGTATGAAGGCCATTCAGGACTATACTTATAAATCTGTGGGCCATTCAAAGAAGAAGAAGAATGACGACCCGAACGTAAACGCACGCACGCCTAAAAAAATGTAAACAGCTTTCTGATTTCATATACTTTATGTTCGCAATGATGAGTTTTTGCAAGCTCAGAAAGTAATTTATTCTATCCGCATTTAGAAAACAAGTCTCTAGAACTTAATCAACATGGGTCGGCTAAATAACTCGTTTTTTTGGGGGATTATATTCGCATCAGCGACATGGAGTATTTCCTTGTATCTCTATTGGCTTCTCAACATGAGCGGTAAGTATCGTATATAGCACCTAACCATGCATGTTTGTATAAACATAATGCCAGCTTTATTTCTCACTAGCTTCCTCGGCCTTCGCTCGCGTGCGGGTCCAGCAAGGTGTCAAGGGGTGCAAAACAGGCTATAGCATGTGCTATTCCAGATCACTAGCCCCTGGTTTCTGAAAGCTCGTTTAAAGCTAATCAATAATTAAATAACTAATCGGCTGTCAAGTAACTTGCTATCTCTATCTAATTTGAAGTAAAAACTGAAGTAGCAAGTGACTTGACAGCCAATTAGTGTTGATTGAGCTTTCAGAATCTGGGGGTAAATGTAGTTAATGTTTAATTCATTTTCCAATATTAGATAGTTTTAGATCTTTCTACAAACAAAATATAAATATCAAGTAAAATTTTCTACATAAAAATGGAACCTACCTACTTAAATGAAAAATAAATGAATAAATAATATTGATCAAGCACTTTATCACATGTTTAAGAACTTTTAGGTATGTGCCAGTTACCTTGTGTTGTTTTCCTTCACCATTTGAAAGTAGCTACTGGTACTGTGCACTTATATTTTCAAAAAGAAAACCTCATGGGTCACAACTGGTTTTGAATCCACAACCTTAGGTTCGGAAGGTGAGGCCACTACCACTAGACAACCAGTGCTCTATTTTATAGGTAAAAACTATTGTCTATAATAAAAACTGATTTATAATAACATCATACGTCAAATACCAAATCACAAAGAAAACTCATATAAATAGGTAACTCACATACAACTTCATTGCCAACTGACCATCAAAGTTGCAAAGCATACATACCTATCATGAACAATAACAAATCTTTATTTCTCTTTTTTTTTCGTACTACTTACACACATCCATGTTTTTAATCTTCCTAAATATAAGTGTCAACAGCATTATAGCATTTAACAGCCGAATAGCAGCCCCCTCGCGTCTACATACAAGCCTAGGCTTTGAGTGAGGTGCTCAAACCATATTCATGGCCTTGGGCATGAACACAACAAATATAGTAATTTAGACTCATAGATACAATTACCAATTGTTATTAAAACGAATGTTGTAAAACCGTACTGAATAAAGCTTATTATTAATATTATTATTTATTGCAGCTTTTGAAGAAAAGGATTTGATGATTAATGTTCCTAAACATGAGCAAAAATTCAATGAAAATGGGAAGTACTACAGGGACCCGAAAGAGTACCAAAGAAAAATGCATCTCAAAGAGATGTTTGCTAATCGTCTGGGTATTAAGATGGTAGCTGAGCCTGATAAAAGCTTAGGTATACCAAATACTTTTTAATTTTCTTGTTTTTAACTGACTTCAATCAAAGAAGTTTCTCGGTTCAACTGTTTTTTTATGTTTGTTATGTACCTCTGTGTACCTCATAATTTATTACTCAGTAGACAGATTTGATGTTTTTTTTATCCAAAACTGGCGCTTGTCCTGTGGTCCCATTCAATTTAAATTACCTACCTAGAGGTAATTAGTTGCTGTGACCTTATTTCCAGTTCAAAAATGCTGGAACTAATAGAACGAAATTTGTACTTGCTTTGTTATTATTAGAGTCATTTATACATTTTCGCTGTGTGCTGGAACCACCTGGAGCTGCTGTTTCGAGTCAGATTTGTCGAGTAGTTTTTGAATTATAGTAGAATTTAATGTATTTTCCAGTACATTGAAGTCTGTTTTTTTTTCTAGAAATTTTTGCACACCATTGCTGCTGAATAAACTACTGAGTTATAACTCATTGATATGTGAATGTTTAGACTAGACTGATTATACCTATGTATATCCTCCTGAGACCCAGGGTGTCAAATTTTGTCAGATCAACACAATTTTCGGTTTGGGTACTTATGAGAATGCACTGAAACCAAAACTACCTGAAAAAAAATCCCACCCCTTCCGAAAGCCTAAAATAGGGGGTATCGTAGGTGATACTTTGAGTCATAATGAAACCAAATCAGTAATATTTGACTGAATTTTAACTTTTAGAAAATCGTAAAAACAATTTCAATTTACGTTCAAACACAAATATATTTAACACTCTGAACATTATATGAATGTGTCCTTGTATCCACTTAACCGGCATTTGGACCAATTGGTTTGGTCGGTCTTCTCGACCAAATTGACAAGTTCTTCTCTTAGCCTCCTGGCAGTGTGAGGAATGGGGGCCACAAGCTTTCTTTCTGGTCCTATCTGGTGGAGGATGTCGAAGACGGAATGTCTTGTATTTTAGGGATAGTAGGTCCTGAACGAGGGCTGCTACGCAAAAGACGATCAACGCTAGGGCTAGGACATTGTATAGGACCATCGGCAATACCACCGCCGTAGATCAGGTACTTCGCCAACAGCTCACATTTAACAGCATCCGCCGGTCTCGATCTAGGCTGTAGCTGCAGCGAAATCGATAAAGTGGAAGATTGCCTACCCTTACTGTCCACCATTGGGAAATGGCGTCGCATGGCATATTTTCCGATCACTCTTTTCAACATCTGTGGGTATGTGCCAAATGTAACGTTTGGACGTACCTCTGACTACCCCCTTAGACATCCTCAAAGAATCTTGAATTAGTGCCTACTTGGTACTGGAAGATCTGAAGGGATATCTACCGTACCTGGAGATCAAAGTCGTGAAGCTGTTTCAGTTTCAGTTTTTTTTCTTTCCAACAGGTCGATTCCTCCCATGTACCTAGGCGTATCAAGATACCTAGGCACTTCAAGATACCTCTGCTTTTCCGAACAACCGGTGGCATGTTCCCAGAGGTTGAACAGCGTTCTCAGTTGATGCTAAGTGGATCGGCTTGCTGTCCAACCTCTTGATGACTGCAAGTTTTTTGTCTTGTCATACTACACATTCGTTGCTACCTTGCCCACTTGTCTGCCATGATCTGTCACTTTTTAGCAAGGTCTTTGGTCTTCTATTTTGTTGATGAGGTCTTCGGTATTCTGGTACACGTCTTTTCATCAGACATCAGGTACCACTTCAAACAAACTGGGATTGATGTACCTGTGAAAGTACTGCAGGGAATCTCGAAACTCGGATGAAGATCCCCTATGGAAAGAGACCTATCCATGGGGGAATTTTCATCCATAACAGAATAATTATTATCATCTGAGCGATCCCATCTCAGGGGGCTATTTGTAGACCTGGGACTGGTAGATCGGGAACCGGTTGTAAGAGGCTCATCATCAGACGAATTCCAATCAACATCATCAGCTTCACGAAGATCCAACTCCTCTACAACACGTTCTGGCTCTAACCCTTGGTTTTCCAAATCATCTTCACCTTTTTTTGTATTCAGACTCGTAAAATTCAGTAATATCTCTTAAATTTTATGATCTCATAATTCTGCAAAACTTACACATTACAAGTCATGAGTGCCCAAAGTATCGTCTATGATATTGAATAAATTCATCCGAAATATCTTAGAAGTTAATTAAATTTTATTGTTTTTTTTACTAAAAATTAAAGTTTACATTGTAATCGAATAAAAACAACCAAAAAATATACCAATTAATTATAAAAAAACGTAATTACCTGAACGCGAAGTTGACATGACAAAGATTGCACAAAACCATGAAAATAACTAGTTGTCAACTTTACAACTTGTGATTTTGCGGCAATCGGACGTAACAGAAAGCTAACTAGTAGCTAAAAAAATTTTCATAAAACTAGCTATGTGGCTCTAAAAAAAAATATTTAGTTGAAGTATCGTAGGCGATACGGGGGTCTCAGGAGGATATATTTTTTGCAACATATTAAAATGCATAGGATTCTAATTTTGTAGTTGATTAAGTGAGCGAAGAGAACGAACATCTTTCAGTAAACTTAGGCTTTTTGGCATTTTATCTATGTATGTATGTTACTCAGGCTTTTGAACTGTTGATCTGATCTGCATGAAATTCGGTAAGTTGATGGCTTGTATTTGAGTAATTTTCTGGTCCATCGGATAACCGGGTTATGACATGGGGTTTTAAATTGTGGAAAACAAAAACAGTTACCTACACAAAACTATCAGATTACGTGAAAAAAGGTCTTCATTAAAAGGCTTTGTATATTCTAGCTAACACTACTCCAGAAGACAGAGCCTCACACTTACTGTAGATTGTTAATTATTTTCACTCATTCCAAAACCATTTTTACTTTTTTTCTAAGATGCCCTATTTTTTAAGATACAACGAAAAGATAATTTACTAATTTTTATACCTTGTTTCCGTTAAAAAGGAGCCTACAAAGTAATTCAGGTTAAGTACTATAGGTACCTGTTTGTTCTCTAATATTATAACTCCAACCACAACATCCAAAAATCTATGCTTGGGGGTTAGTCTATAAACAATTTAGTGTCTAAAACAAAAACTTTTATGGTTTTTAGACACTGTATTCTAGTGCATTGGAACATTTGCATTTTAAACCCTTTACCTACACGGTAAATATTTCAAGATTTTTAATAACTCTTGAATATTTGCCATGTTTTAAGCTTAGGTATTTATTACCAATGTAAAGTAATCCAGGCATAATTAATAATTCTTCTTATTTACTGTTACTTCCCCAGAAAACCAGTTCGGTTTGATTCACAATGCTGAAGATATAAGAATACGCGACAAAGGTTTTAGTCTGCATGCATTCAATACGCTCATCTCTCAGCGAATCGGCAACCATAGAGGCTTGCCTGATACACGGAATAAACTGTAAGTACTTACGTTAGGTACCTACTGGTGGTGTCAATAGGCAGATCCAACTACCTACTAAACAAAAATAATGCGGCCTCTACAACATGATCCATGGTGGGCAACGATGCACAAAGGGGTATTTGAGTGATTTAGCTGGCCAAAAGTATATATCCCTCTTAATCATTTGGAAATGGGTCAGTAACTCATAAAACTTTTAATACAAGTGTACCTTCACTCTTAATTGCCAGTTACAGGGAAAGGGCTACACCAAATACGGGTGTTGGGACAAAAAACATTTTCCAAAAAAATATAGCTTTTAATTTACAAAATTTATTTATAACACAGAATTATATCTAAAAATAATATAATTATCACATGATAAATTTCAAATTCACTTACAATATAAAAAAATATCGCCTAACATTCTTAACATATTAATATTTCTAACGTTTCCTCCATAAAAGAATTTAATTTTCTTTTTTTTACAATTCTCCTTGATGAGATTAGGAGATCTGATGTTAACAACAGCCTATTCAAAACATCTGTATTACAATCTACTCTATAAAATTTTGGCACATTGTTCTATTACATTACAAACCGTAGTTGATAGACATACCTACTTAATATATTTTTTTCGCATATGCATCGCGATTAAACACACAGACAGACATCAGAAACAAACAGAAAAAAAACAATAGAAAGTAAATAAAAATTAATTTATTTTGTAGATGCCGCAGCCAAAGCTACTCACCAAAGCTACCAAAAACTTCCATTATAATATGTTTCTACAATGAACACTTTGAAACTCTCATGCGATCCATTCACTCTATCTTGGACCGGGCAGACCAACAACATCTCAAAGAGATCATACTCATTGATGACTACAGTGATATAGAAAATCTTCATGACGATGTGCAGAAAGCTGTTGATGAGTTGAACAACAAAATACATAAAGAAGAAGAAATGATTGAGACAAACAACATAGACGGTGATAACATGGTAGATTACATTAATGATGACAATGATATAGATAAGAAAACTACGGATAAGACATATGAAAAGTTCTCTAAGTATGGAATGCATATACGACTATTGAGGACATCAAAGAGAGAAGGCTTGATTAGGGCGAGGATTTATGGTGCTGACAACAGTGTGGGCAGTGTAAGTATATTCCAGACATAAATCCTATGTTTTGTTATTCTAAATTAGATACTATGATGTGAATGACATTAATATATTAGAACATAATGGTTATTACAAAAAAAGATTACTACTCAATACCACTGCCAGAAATTCCGCGCGAGAGTTACATAATTGGAGTTTAGACGACGTTTAGACGTTTGACGACCTCTGTGGCGCAGCGGGCGAGAGCCTGCCTGCGACGCAAGAGGTTGCGGGTTCGATTCCCGCCTTGGAACAAATTTGTGTACGATCTGCAGAAATTTGTTCCGATGGTCTGGGTGTTTTCTATGTATAATAAAAAATATCTATCTATGTAAGTATATAATGTATTAAATATATCAGTTATCTTGTACCCATAACACAAGCTTTGAATAGCTTACTTTGGGGCTAGATAGTGCTGTGTGGATTGTCCAGCATTATTTATTATTTATTTATTTATTTATTTAGTAAAAATCCCTATTTTTTGAATATATAACATAGCCTATGTGCACCGGGGATAGTGTAGATTCCCAATGGTGTTAGAATTTTTTAAATCGGTTCTGAAGTATCGGAGTTTATTCAGTGCAAACAAACAATTTCCCCGGTAGAAAATTGTTATATAATCTATAGTATGGATCAAGACGTGTCTGTCAGTCTCTTATATTTTAAACTAGTTGGCGCCCCGCGGTTTTACCCGCGCAGATTTAAATCCCTAGGCCTAAGTAGCCTATGTCCTATTCCAGACTATAGTCACAGACAGCCTACGTAGCGCAGTTGGTAGTAGCTATGCCTTCTGCGCCGTAGGTCGTGGGTTCGATTCCCACCGTGAACAAACATTTGTGTGGTGAACATAAATGTTTGTTCTCTGTCTGGGTGTTATATAATATTATAAGTATGTATTTACAAAAAAAAAGTATTATAAGTAGTATATCAGCTATCTGGTTCCCATATTACAAGCATAAGCTTAGTTTGGGGGTAGATAGTGCTGTGTGGAAAGTCCACCAATATTTATTTTATTTTATTTTTATTTATAGTCTATCTCTCTGCCAAGTTTCATCCAGATCCGTTCAGCAGTTCCGGCGTGAAAGAGTAACAAGCATCCATCCATCCATCCATACTTAAAAATTTTCGCGTTTTTAATCTAAATATATACTTATACTATATACTATACTATATATCTAAATATATATAACTCAAAGGTGACTGACTGACATAGTGATCTATCAACGTACAGCCCAAACCACTGGACGGATGGGGCTGAAATTTGGCATGCAGGTAGATGTTATGACGTAGGCATCCGCTAAGAAAGGATTTTGATCAATTCTACCGTAAGGGGATAAATTAGGGGATGAAAGTTTGTATGAAACTTTGAATTCCTTAGCGCGAGCAAAGCCGAGGGTTCAGCTAGTATTAAATAAGATGTTATTTCGTCACAGGTATTGGTGTTCCTGGACTCTCATATCGAGGTGAACGTAGATTGGCTGCCTCCTCTCCTGGGGCGTCTCTCGGAAGGCGTCGACGGGATCAACGTGAGATACTCGCCCCGCGCGGTGACGCCGGTCATTGACGTCATCAACGCGGAAACCTTCGAATACTCGGCCAGTCCGCTTGTGAGGGGCGGCTTTAACTGGGGCCTTCACTTCAAGTGGGACAACCTTCCGAAGGGAACGCTAAAGAGTGAGTATCGACAGTTGAAATAATAAATTAATATTGGTGTGCTTTCCACACCGGGCATTTTCTCTATGACATAGGAGATTCCTTGCCCCACGCCGTGTAGCGTCAAAACGTGATCTTAGGCTTTATTCTTTACTAGTTGCGCCCCGCGGTTTTGCCGCGCAGATTTAAATCCCGGTATTCCCACGGGATAAAAAGTAGGCTATGTGTTATTCCAGACTATAATCAATCTCTGCCAAGTTTCATCCAGATCCGTTCAGCCGTTCCGGCGTGAAAGAGTAACAAACATCCATCCACACTCACAAACTCGCATTTAAATATGAGTAAGAGCTGACGATTAGTTTTTGTATTATAGTATGAGTGTATTTTCCAGTGTTTCTCCTGCAAAAAGTTATTTCAATGCCTGATTAATATTTACAGCAGATAAAGACTTCACGAGGCCAATCCGGTCGCCCACGATGGCTGGGGGCTTGTTCGCGATATACCGCGAATACTTCAACCAAATCGGCAAGTACGACGCGGGAATGAACGTCTGGGGAGGCGAGAACTTGGAAATCTCCTTTAGGGTACGTATCTACTCCTAGACCTTATCCAAATCCGATTTTGAATGTTGGACTGACCGAATGGGCGTGACATTAGACAAATAGCTGAACCGTTATTTTAGAAAGCGAACAAGTCAGGTTTTTTTGAAAATAGCTATTTTGACGGGTTCGTATTCTCTGTGGATAAAAATACTTCGTAAAATTATAATACCTCTGAAAATACTCTTATTACCATAATTCAACATTATATGTGTAAAAAAACCATAAAACGCCATTAAACTGAATGTTATTTAGTTTTTTGAGTCTCTTGAAAAATTTGGGCTCACTGACATGTTCTCTTTCTTAAATAAATGATTCAGTTGTACAATGATCGAGTATTATTCTTGCTAAAATCCCTGAACGAGCGTGTAAAACCACGGTCTTAGGGGCAGCATACGGTGCGCCGCTATCTCGCTCGCACAATTGAACATTTTTGAAGATATAAAATCACTGAATGTAGTTATGTAATTAAACTACACATCAAAGCAATAATTTTCTGCACTTTTTCCCGAATCTTATGATTGTTTTTATTTCCAGCACATTTCATTTTTCCTTTTTTCCACAAATGTCCACAATTTCCAAAGGCAATTTCTTTCGCTTCGGACCAAAGAGTATAAATCCAAGCTTATGTACAAAGATATATAACGCTATGTACACAATGAATATAAAATAGCAGAGTATATAACAAAGAGATTAAATAACTACATCATATAATATGCATGTATGTACATACATGTATGTTATATGTATGTTCATAACTCAACGCAAGGAAACTCAACAACAGACGTGAGACGTTGCATTTTCGTGTGTCCGTCCTGTCTGGTCCGACCGCCTAGTCACGCAGAGCCACGCTTATCGCTCATTGGCTCGAGTGAACGGCGAGCCTGCATTGACGACTTTTGTTGTACCTACATTGACTGACTGAATACTTTGTATGTGCCTTGCCAAGTATAGTATTGTTATTAGATGGCACGACTTTGCATCGCATTTAGCTAATAGTTTATTAATGTTTTTCTAAGTATGCTTATTTTAAGTGTCTTGTTTTTTTTACCCGTGGTGTTACCCGCTCAAGGCCCTGGCAGAATACCAGTGCTGCGCCGTTACCTGTAAAAAGGGTATCGGTGCAGCAAATACTGAGCCAGGGACCGGTTAACCATTAAACCACGCAGGACTGTTTTCTTCTGTAATTTTTTTCTTTTTTTAATTGTTAATAATACCTTCTTTTATTTTGTTACCTACCTAACTTCATGTATCTGTGTTTTTTTGGGTTAATAAATAATTTTTCTTTCTTTCTTTTCTTTCTTTCTTATGTAAAATCGCAATCGGTTATGTTGTTGTCAATAGCATTACAAAGATTTAGCGAAAATAAAATTTTGATCCAAGCAAGTTTTCATACATAAAAATTAAAAAAATATAAAACCCCGCTTTTGAGCTATTATAAATATGTTAGAAATTTTATTATTTTTTTACACTTTTAGACGCCAAGATCACAAATCAAGGTGTTTTCTCAGTCTGGTTATTTGTAGCATTCTTGGATATCTGCGCCATCAAATGCTAACTGTCATTTGTGTGTCAAGGGAAAAGTTTTTTATAAGAAAAATGTTAAGTATAAAAAAAACTGGAAATATCTGGATAAGAGATGCAGAAGAGGCTGGCAGATAATGAAGGAGGCCTATACCCTGTGAGTGACCTGGGCTAAAATGATGATGATGATATTGTAATTTCAGATCTGGATGTGTGGCGGCTCCCTAGAGTTGATACCGTGCAGTCGTGTGGGTCACGTGTTCCGCAAACGAAGACCCTACGGCTTCGGCGAGAAAGAGGACTACACGCTTCACAACTCTATGCGCATGGCTCGAGTCTGGATGGACGAATACGTGGTAAGGTCGGACGTGACATGGTCTGAGAGGAAGACTATGGGGAATGCCGTTCACCTGACAGAAAAAGGCTCTATTCATTTTTTTAAGACAAAAAAGGTGAAGGTTCTCAATTCGACTGTTATACTACTTCCTACTAATATTATAAACGCGAAAGTTTGTAAGTATGGATGGATGGATGGATGGATGTTTGTTAATCTTTCACGCCGGAACGGCTGAACGGATCTGGTTTAAACTTGGCAGACAGATAGATTGTAATCTGGAAATAGCACATAGACTTTTTATCTCGTGGGAATACCGGGATTTAAATCTGCGCGGGTGAAACCGCGGGGCGCAATTTTTTTTTTGTATTTGTTTCCAGAGTAAAGTTATATCGCAGAACCCTTCAGCGGCTCACGTTGACATCGGCGACATAACCGAACGCCAAGAACTGCGCAAGAAACTAGGGTGCAAGTCGTTCAAATGGTACATGACCAACATATACCCTGAAATGGATGTCACTGAAGATGCAGCGGCGAGGAAGAAGATTGCGGCTCTCAATGACGGGGTTAAGAACAAATTCCAGCCTTGGCATTCCAGGTAATATTTAGAATCATAATATTTTATTTACAAAGGAAAAACCATTGATTACAAATATTTCCAAAATGTAATTAATTAAACACATGATCTGCAGACCGTTGCTAACGATCTAAAGAAGCGTCCGCAAGACATGGCTGCATTACCACACTGAATGAATACTCTTAAGGGTCATGTGACAGCGGCTCGCAATTTCGAGGTGCGATTGGCTATTATTTCATTTTATTTCATTTTGGGGAGGTTGTTTGAAAGAATAACTCTAAAGAAACACGCATAAATACTGTTCGAACACAAATAATACAATAATATAAGGGAAATGTGCTTGAGTCAGAAATCATTTTGGTATTAGGTAAACGTAAGACCAAACATACTAATACCAAAATGATTTCTGATTCGGGCATGTTTCCCTTATATTATTTGTGTTCGAACAGTATTTATGGGTGTTTCTTTAGAGTTATTCTTTCAAAAAACTTCCCCGAAATGAAATAAAATGAAATAATAGCCAATCGCACCTCGAAATTGCGAGCCGCTGTCACCGGAGCCTTAACAAAAGCTTACTATAAAATATCGTTCCAAAGTGGTCCCTGACATGGACCACTTTGGAACGGTCTTTATTCAGTAGGTACAATCACAGTGAGGCCCTGTGATTGTACTGAATAAAGAACGAAAATAATTAATTTATTCAGACTCAGTCAGCAAATTTTTTTTTGATAAGACTAACAATAATTAATTTATTTAGACATAAAATGGTCCATGATATTATTACCTAACACTCCGTGCTGATTAAGTAACTTTCGAAGATGATAATTGTGGTCATTTGCAATAAGGGAAACAGGGGTAATGGCGCTCGCCGGGTAACACCGCTCACTCCAATAACTTGTTAAATATGGTGCCTTCAAAGCACGCTGCAGCGCAGTCGTTGTGATGCATGATCCTCTCTAAACATCAAAATTGTATAATTAATAAAACAGAAATAAAGAAAGAAATATAGCATTTTTCTCTCAGGTGACCGGCATTGCCCCGTTTTCCTCTACCTGCTGCTACAACATGTTAGTAAAAATGGCTTGACAACAGTCTTATGATTTGCACGATAATGTCAAAAAAGAAAAATGTCCAAAGCCAATGTCCATAAGTAAAAATATCCATAATAAAAAAGCCCTGAAGTAAAAAATGTCCAATAATAAAAATGCACATGCATAAAAATGTCCTATAATAAAAATTTCTCTATGTAAAAATGTCCAATTTATTTACTTACTTAGTCTAGGAACTGATTGTGTTTATTTCTTCCATCATGCTTGTCTCAGGAAGTTTTATGGAGATCGGTTAGTAAGGTAAAAAAATCCATTATAAAGCAGGATTTATTTCTTATTTCCTTTCTGCTTCTAGATTATACAGGCTTTGTTTTGTAGTCCCACAGTACCGTACAATATTCCTTTCGTAAGGATATTTTAGTAAAGGTCACATCATTTAAAAATAACGCTAGCATACAATGGAGGGGATGTGTTTGCGCATACAAAACACTCGCGCCATCAGATCCCATCCCCCATCTTTCAGCGTTATTTTTACGTGACGCGACTTATACGGTACTATGCGACCGTGCGACGGCGAATAACTCATAGGGCCTATGAGTTATTCGCCGGGTGTGATTACTCCAATGGCGCAAGGGGTTAGCGCGGCCCCTTATCAAGGGGAAGGTCGTAGGTTCAAATCCCACTCGGATATAACTCTTTGGGATGTTATTAAAAGAAAACTAGTTCCATCAGTTTGAATTCATAGCATGCATGTCACAGATATGTACAATAGATTACGCAAGTATCACGATTTGTATTGAAACCAAGCGGGCCGACTTTTTGACAACTACTATGACGTCACAGGCGAAATTTAGTACTGTCAATAGTGTAATGTAGACGTGTCCAAAGTGGACGCTTCGTCGGAATTTGGACACGGGAAGTATATGTAGGTATGTATATACAACGTGTTACAAAATACCCGGTAAAAAATATAGGTAATTAAATATAAAGTATATAATATATAGCGTTTGCGTTATCTATTGTGCATACAGATTTTTGATGCATGCTCACGCAATATATTCTTGCCTTGCATGCTTTGGTCTTGCTTAGCAATAGAAGAGTGTTCTAGTCTACTCATAGGAAGGTCCGTTTCAAATCAATTCACAGGCAGAATTTATATTTTGTTATCATTTTTTGTTTCAGAAAACGTAACTACACCGATTCCTTCCAAATTCGACTAAAGAACACGACCCTTTGCATCCAAAGCTTGAAAGATGTGAAAACTAAGGGTAGCTTTCTTATACTCGCCAGCTGTATCAGAACTCTCAACCAAGTAAGCTAACATAAATAAATAAATCCTACTTTCTACTATAATATTATAAATGCGAAAGTTTGTGAGTATGGATGGATGGATGTTTGTTACTCTATGGCTGAAAGGATCTTGGTGAAAATTGGCACAGTGATATTATTATAGTTTACTTATTGGTAAAAACAGTTTACAAGTCATGGTGAAATTTTAGGTACATTGGCACATTACATTTCCATTAAACAAAACATTGCATATTTAAACATTCAATATTATTATACATTGTTTCTAAATACATTATCAGCTGCATAGGAATTCGCTGACCGAATGATAAGCTTTTTCTATTAACAGCTTTTTTAACTTATTTTTGAAGATGCCGTATAGAAAAATGGCAATTTTATTTATACTACACCTGTTTGGAAAGTACCTTGATACTTTATCAAATTAACGGTAGAAAGTACGTCATTGCATATCGAACAAATATGCGGGGAGAAAACGCATCTGAGCGGGAGAGAAAAGTGTATGAAAATCCATTTCTTACGTGGTTTTTCTTTTTTAATTTTGGGTAAGACTATGCGCCGGTAACCTAAATATCAAAAGCCAAAAATTTTTACAGTGAGTTTTTATCTCCAAGTTCGCAAAATGACACTGGCCACTAGCTGTGTGTTGGATGGTGTCGGGCTGGCAGTGCGACCCTGCGGCGGCAGGATAAACAATTTGAAAAAAGAACATGTGAAAATTGCAGACGCCATTGGCGCCTTTTTCAATTTGTGTGTTGTTTGAGGATTCAGTTTTAGTTTTTTATTTTCCTCGTAGGTGTAGTATAAAACACTATGTATCACTCGAGAGAAAGTGCGATTCCCGATCTCGGGTGTTTTAAAGCCCTCGCCTACGGCTCGGGCTTCAAACGACACCCTCGACGGTAATCGGTCACTTTCTCCTCTCGGTGAACAATGTACTATTGTAGACAGGAGCCATAAAAAATTAAAAAATGTGTTTTGTTTTAGATATGGTTTGAAACGTCACGTCACGAGCTCGTGCTAGGTCGCACTCTGTGTCTCGATGCGTCCAACAACATCTCGCCTTCGCTCGGCAAGTGCCACGAGCTCGGTGGCTCTCAGGAGTGGAAGCACAAGGGAAGTGTGAGTATATCAACATTTCTTGACATTGGTGAGCAAGGGACAACACTAAAAATCAGCTGTCCCTTTCTAAAAGACTGAAACAACAAGGACGGCTACAATTTTAGAGCTGTCAGATAAAGTTTGTAAAGTTTGTAAGTATGGATGGGTGGATGGATGTTTGTTACTCTTTAACGTCGGAACTGCTGAACGGATATGGATGAAACTTGGCAGTGTGATAGATTATAGTCAGGAATAGCATATAGGCTAATTTTTATCCCGTGGGAAAAACGGGATTTAAACTGCGCGGGTGATACCGCGGGGCGCAACTAGTGTAATATAATCAGCTATCTAGTGCCCATATAAAAGTTACTTAGTTTGGGGCTAGATAGTGCTGTCTGGAATGTTCACTAATATTGATATTATTAATTACTAGCGACTCGCCCGTGCGCCCCGCTTCGCACGGGTGCACATATGCATGTATTATACATATAAACCTTCCTCTTGAATCACTATCTATTAAAAAAAATGCATCAAAATCCGTTGCGTTGTTTTAAAGATTTAAGCATACATAGGGACATGGGGACATAGGGATATAGGGACAGAGAAAGCGACTTTGTTTTATACTATGTAGTGATTTGTTTCCAGGCTGCTAGTCCGATTTACAACACGGCGGCCGGAATGTGTCTCGGAGTCGACCGCGTCTATCGTGGAGAGCAAATCATTATGGTGATCTGCGATAACCAGCCAACAAACCAGTGGGACTTCGTCCGCTCTTAAATATAGGTATCGGCACATAAGTCTAGCGGTGAACGAAACGTGGAGAAGCTACTGCGCATACTATAAATAACAAATAAATAATGCTGGACCACACAGCACCATCTAGCCCCAAAGTAAGCTACTCGAAGCTTGTGTTATGGGTACTAGATAACTGATATATTTGATACATTATATACTTAGATAGATATTTTTTATTATACATAGAAAACACCCAGACCAACGGAACAAATTCCTGCAGATCGTACACAAATTTGTTCAGAGGCAGGAATCGAATCCGCAACCTGTTGTGTCGCGGGCGGACTCTCGCCCGCTGCGCCATTAAGGTCGTCAAGTCACTATGGGCCAAAGAGCGCGCGCGGATGCCGAGGGATACTTTATTTTCTACTTTTGCGCATTATCGGTCTGCGTTAGACTTGCGTGCCGCAACTTATATCTGATTCGTAGAATACATTTACAGAAATAATATACATCGTGTAACATAACACCCCTATTTAAGACGAAGACAACAGCTAATGTGACTCGCTCGCACGTTTTGACTTGTTGAAACATATAAAACCACTAAACCCATTTTCGAAAAATCGCAAACAACCATTTTGTGTGCAATCACATTGCGCACAGTTTAGTAAAAAAATCATTTTGAGCGATACAAGTTTTCCTGCTTAAAAGTTTGCTTTTATAATTTTCGTACTCAAGCAAACTTTTGAGTAGGAAAACTTGCATCAATCAAAATGTATTTTTTACCAAACTATGCGCAATGTGCACACAAAATAGTTGTTTGTAATTTTTCATAATTGGAATTTGTGATTTTATATTTTTCAAAATGTCGAATCGTGCGAGCGAGAGAAATATTAGGTGTTGTTAACGCCTTAATGGTAATAGGGCCAGCGGAAACCAGCGCGCGGCGATGATCTATCAGACGGTATGCACCCACTGCTGGGTATAGGCCTTCTCCCTAAAACGCCACTCTCCGGCCCTGTGCCAGTCTTTGTCATATACATCATCGATTACAATTATTTCCACATTCGGTGGAAATAATTGTAATGCCACCTGAATATCTCGTATCAGTGTCGTGGTATTTTCAACCGTTTTCCATAGTAGTTAAGCTTCAATTTAAATTGATTTATTCTCAGTATCTTCTCCGCTGGTTTGCGCTGGTCCTATGCAATGGCAAGCAAATACTTTTAAAATTTCGAAGGTTTTCGTTCCTGAAATGCCACTTTCTGAACATGAAACTAAACACACCACGAGGACTTCCTATTCACTCTTTGTCTTTGGCCATATAGGGTTATTATGTCACACGTATATACAGAAATCAGGCGTGTCTTAACGGTTTCTGGCGGGCAGAGGTTACCCTGGATAGTTATCTGATAGTTTTTGATACACAGACGTACAAACCCGGGGATAAATATTGCACGTACCTTTGGAAAGGGACACGTTTTATACAAAGAATTATTAGTAAACGAAGCAAGTCATAATTATTATTGTTTTAACAGCTCTTGCAAAATGTGGGTATGTGCCAAATGTAATGTTTGGACGTACCTCTGACTACCCCCCTTAGACATCCTCAAAGAATCTTGAATTAGTACCTACTTGGTACTGGGAGATCTGAAGGGATATCTACCGTGCCTGGGGATCAAAGTCGTGAAGCTGTTTCAGTTTAACAGCTCTTAATATATACCGGACTGTTAGTATTTCGTGCGACAGAGATACCGCTATACGAAGCTGAAATCAGCCGATGGTCTCTTCCCAAAGGTCGATGTGGAACATTTATCGCCGGGTACTGTACCACGCGCCTTATAAGAAAGAACCTGTTTATAGTTATTAATGAGCTGAAGGGAAGGGATAGCGTTTGCCGTCACATTATTGGTTCAGCCATCGGCCCTTGTAGCCCTCAATATTGTGACGCAGTATATAACAGTCGCAGGCAATTTGTACTATAGAAGTCCTTGAGCAACAGAACGCCTTAATAACATTACTGTTCAACTAATATTCATTACATTATTGTATAGACATTCCACATGTATATGATTCACTATAACATTTAGAAGACTTCATCAAGTACCGATCTCGTATTGAATCAAATGTTTTTTCTTATAACTAGCGACCCGCCCGGGCTTCGCACGGGTGCACAGTGTTTTACTACTATATTAGGCATATAAACCTTCCTCTTGTATCGCCCTATCTATTAAAAAAATCGCATCAAAAATTCGTTGCGTAGTTTTGAATTGATGATATTTATTTGAGCACTTCAACACTGAACAATGTTGAAGTACTAAAATATATAATTATTAAAAACAATATATCTAATCATACATAGGGACAGACAGACAGGCAGCAGAAAGTGACTTTGTTTTATACTATGTAGTGATATTTTTTAATATAATGCATCTTCTATGAGCTCTACTATTTGTGTATAACTAAAATGGACTGAATATTTTGCACTGTCCACTAGATTATCCAAGTATTTTTTATTAGTTTTAAATAGTTTTATATGTTCAATTTTGCGAATGAGATACTTAAACAACCCTACTCAATTCCTAAAGTGTTTTTGACATTTTTTTATATAGTTTTGTACACGAATGCCGTCCCTTAGTTTAGTTAAGCGTTCCTAATGTAGATCTGTTGTATTAACGAAATCATATGAGTTGAGAGGTCCTAAGTCCTAAGCACAAGTATGAACATTAAGAAAGAAGTGGTTTGGAAATCTGAGGTAATTTTAAGTGTAAATAAGACGATAACAATGACAATCACAACGCTTTAAATCTACACCAATATGGCTACTCTAGCTGGATGAACAGAATGGTTATTTTTCTACGACAAATGAGGAGGTCGTATGTATATATCTATGTGTATAGAACTTTTTATGATTATCTTACAAAACATTTATAAACTCGTATCGTCAAAAAATGGTGTCGTGGATACATGTTCCCGTTCAACATTTATTAAATATTTTTCCCACTTGTGGTTCAACTATTTTATTATTAATTATTTTTGACAGTAAATATTCATGAATATGTGATCTGATTTTAACATTCCATTTCTTATAATGACGATGACCTTATGATATGAACAATGTACCAATAGATAGTCCTGCAAAACTTGCAGTTACTGTAAGTTTTGCAAGACTATATTCAATGAAAATGGCTTCATTATTGATCGAAATTTTGATTCAATTTATCGATTGTTTTTTGTGTGTTATAATATTTGCTACCCGCTACGTATAATATACTTCTGGTCTGATTGATAATAAAAAATGTGCCAAACGTAGGATGCCTTTTTTAGGCGATTTTTGTTACTTATACCTTTAGTCGTCCTCAACGTTTTTGAGTACCAAATCAAAGAAGTCTCTGTCTATGTCAGGGAATATTTTATATCTTTCTAATTCAATCTAATTTATTAGGTATATCTTTCTATTCTATTTCTATAGTAGAAATGGAAACGGCCTGTATAATCTGACACTCACATTTTATACAGGTAATTCTTTCAATCTAAAAATGCATAATTGTATGGTAAAAACAATGGAGAATCGTGCATTTTTAGAGTGAAAAAAGCGGAAAAGAAGCGTATAAAACGCTGATATATTATTTCATACCAAGTAAAGCATAATCTATGACAGAGCTTCAAACATAGCGTAAAGTAAATTGTGAATTTAGAATTTCGATCTCGAAATTATAAACTTCTGAGACAAAGTTTGAGCTCTTTTGTCAGCGTTGAATCTATTCACGTTATAAAATACCTACGTGCATCACATTTAAAAACTTGTAATGAAATTGTACCTTGTTATTTGTATTATTGTAGTATTTTTGGTAACGTATATAGTACAAGACCTGTGAGGAATCCGGCAAACACTATTGTACTTATAGTAAGCTTGATGTAATTGTCAACACTATTTTTATTCTAGCTAGGTATAAAATTGTATAGTGGATTAATCCGTTTTGGAGACAAATAAGAAAATTGCTTAGGATCTTCATAGATTTGTGGTCGGTTTTATAAAAGGATACAAAACTATATCTCCTAATTATTTTTGATATAAAATCTTGATACGAAATGTCACTAGGCCATCGACATTCGTCAGGGTCCCAACATTTTCGATAATTTGGACTCTATCTTTATGAACTACGAATTAAATCCTTATTATATTTACCTAAAGTACATTTTGGAAGTAACTACTTATATGTTTGTACCTACTGGTTGTTGACTATTTTGCTAAAATGTTTTATAGCATAAGTAACATGAATCCTTACAATATAATCCGGTGCGTTGTCTAGAATAAGCTTTTTCTACCATGTCTCTCTAAGTCAAAACACATTTTCTTTCATTTGTATGTACTTATATCGATAGCCGTTTAATAAAATTAATGTTATAAGGTAGTCATACAAATGTGTCATTTATAGTAGAAATATTTAAGACATATTCCATAAATTATTTAAAGTTTAGCAAAAGTTACAAATTTTGTGTAACATGCAATAGCTATATGTAGTCGATTTCGAAATTATCGAATTTTGTTCGTTTTCTGTATTGATTACAAGTTATCACACAAATTCAGGGCACAGCTCATACTACAATATAATTTCTGTTCTACAAGTACAAATATAAAACATAATTATAGACCTTAGATAAGATATGTTTTTATTTACTTGTCAATAAATATTAACAGATCTTATTTAGACATGATGATCATACTCAGCGGCCCGATTACGCAGTGTCTGGCTATCGAGATGGCTTTCGGTTTGACATTTGAGTCCCATCCAAGGAATTTAGCATCCATCCCATGAAATTAGATACTGGATCCATCCATATGTTGCTATTACACTATGGGAATCAAATGTCAGAGAGTATTATATTCCTGGATCAAATGTCAAAATGAAAGCCATCTCGATAGCCAGACGTTAGCGTAATCGGGCCGCTGATCTTATTGCTAATAAATTATCTGTATTGTTAAACAATGTATAAAAATAGAGGTGACGACGCGATTACATGAAAGTAAATCAAATAACACTCAGGAAAAAACTGACTGCAAATGCACTAAAGAATACACTCATACTATTAAGATTATAACTAAAAAACTACCTACTCGTCAGATCTGATTCAAATTTTAATGTGACCACAATGATAAGCACTAGCTTTCGATCCAAAAACATTCTATATGACCACATGATAAAAGAAACATCAAAATTGGTCCACCCGGTAAAAAGTTATGTAGAACAAATATAAAAAAACGGAGAATCTCCTTCTTGAAGTAGGACTTGAAGAACAGACATCCCTTAGAAGGCGTTAGAAGGCGTCCGACCTATGACGACACGAAAGACGCCTTATAATGGTGCCCCGAAAAAGTAATAATTATTATTGATTAAAAATTCTGAAATAAATCTCAAGAAAACTTAATGGCACGACTCCCTATATACCTAGGTACTTTGTGCAGCATCAGGTTATAATATATTATTCTTCAAATACTTATAAATGAGACCTACGGCCGGTTTCTGAAAGCTTTTTTTTATTTGATGTAATAGCCGAAATAGCAAATGATTAGACATCTGACAGATTTTTATTGCAGCAAACCTTACGTGATCGCCCCACTGATTATCGAGAGATGGTGTCCGTTGTGTTTTATTCTACTATTACAGTACAGTACAGGAAAATAACTGAATAGAAATGTTTATATGTGGAACATTACATAGATTCACCGATATTATCTTACTCCTTTGTTTTAAGGCCTAATTTGCAACGTAACGCGAAGTTGGCTTACCCCACATGCCATTAATACAAAAAATTAATTGAATTTCAGAAACGGCCGCTAACCTCTCAGCCTAGTCGGCCATATGTACTCATACTAAAAGGTTAAATTGTTGTTGTAACCGGTAATAAGTTATTATACTCATTTATTAATTTGAAATGGGTGCGCTCATGCGTATGCAAACTTAAACCTTATTTTTATGCAAGTACCTGCTTTTTTATATCGTACCTGTTTTTATTTTTTGCATGGAACTTAGAAATTAATCTTTACATTAGAAGTAAAAAATAAATGTAACGTAGTATTTTAGCTGGCAGTTTTATGTATATCAAGATTTTTTATATCATTGTGTATAAAAAATATTTTATGGAATAAAGATTGATTGAATTTACAATATATTTTTAAACCCCATCCCATCCGCATCAAATATCCCACTGCTGGGCAAAGGCTTCCATACCTAATACAGTAGCTTACAGTTTCAGATTTGCCTACCAGATTTTCCGTGTTTTTAATTACCTATATTCATAAGTTAATTATCTAATGAGTCTAATAGTACATTTATGTTACTATGTAATTATATTCATTAGATAATTTATCTAATGAATATAATCATATTCATTGTTGCATGTTGTAGGTGGTTCTTAGGAATAACAATAGGTATGTCCAGGACATGAACTCCTTCGGGGCATTACAATGCTTTATTATGCCCACTTATTGGGTTAGCAAGTATTCAAATTCCTTGGCAGGTAATAAAAAAAATAGAGATAGCAAGTGACTAGACATCTGATTAGATTGGATCGAGCTTACAAAAACGTATGTCATTTACATTGTGTAATATTGAGGGCAGTGTTTACATCTGGCAGATTTAATACGATCACAAAATAATTTTAAAACTATAAAGCTGGTTTCTCACGGCGCGTGTTATTAGAAGTCGCGTCGCACAGAGCCGTGCTCGCGCTACCCCGCGTCTAGTATTGTATGCTGTTATCAGTGCCTGCGTTGCCTTGAGCCAATTCAAACAGCATCCATCGTATCCATGAGCCATACCATCCCACGGCGCTTGGGTTCGAGCCAACCCGTGATGTCTCGCGTCGTGAGAAGCCAGCTTTAGATAGATTAGGATAGAGAATAGAAGGTGAATGTCGAAGCTATCACCACAAGTAGGTAAGGTAATAATATGACTTGGTACTATATATAATAAACTAGTTGCGCCCCGTGGTTTCACCCGCGCAGATTTAAATCCCGGTATTCACACGGGATGAAATGTAGTTTCTGACAAGTTTCATCCAGATCCGTTCAGCCGTTCCGGCGTCAAAGAGTAACAAACATCCCTCCATTCATCCATACTTGCAAATTTTCGCGTTTATAATAGTAGTAGAAAGTAGGATAGGATGTTGGTGGACATTCCACATAGCACTATCTCGCCCCAAACGAATTCAAACTCATGTATGCTCTTTTTGTAAATATCAAGGTACCTACATACTTATTATATTACCTATATAAAACCTAGACAAAGAACAAACTGAAGTTTATCACACAAATAATTGTTCTCGGTGGGAATCGAACCCCTGGCCTACGGCACAGAAGGCAGAGCTGCTACCAACTGAGCTGTGAAGGCGTACCATTTCACTAGTAAAGAGTTACGCGCCTACAGTTATAAATGATTGATTGATGAGTCTTTTGTGAATAATAACAAGTACATAGTGCTACGCTACTATGGCGTAGCCACGAGTATGTTATTCTTAGTTTTCTTTTAATCGTTAATGGAAAAAACGTGTTTGTTTTTCATCATCATCACAGAAGAAATATAATAGCAGGCAATAATATCCCAACGTTGTTGGTGCCTACGCTAGCGCTAGCAGTATTATGCCTACGAGATGTGCTACGCGCGTAGCTACGACGCGTAGAAATTAGCATAGCAAAAGAAATAGAGTATATAAAGATATAGAGTAGCATTAGAATCTAAAAAGTGTTGGTTTCTAATAAAACAGCCATTTTGATATGTTATTCAACATTTATTATTCATTAACATTGTTTTTTAAATACGGCTTAAAAAGAAGGCTTCTTGCCTTAGTCTTTTAAAAATGAATTTTACAGAGTTGATTTCATTTATAGAGCGGAAATTAGGTACCTAAACACATTTAAAATTACACCAGTTTTAATTGGTAGAGTTTCCAATAAGTACAATTGTAATGACAAGTACTAATAGTAATACATCAAGACTATAATAATTCTGAACAATAATTAAATTTAAATTACTCTAAACAGAAATGAAAGGGAAGATTTATGTTTTATGATAATTTCAGATATGATGGAGGTGCCTGTACACCGATATATTAATTTAACGTCAACATAGGTAATACTTTTTGGAAAATACATTATAATAACAAATAGATATGTTAAATCCTACGTTTCCTCATTCTTAGCCTTTCCTGCCAGTGTCATTTACACTGCTTAAATTTCATTTATTTATTTTTAACAAGTTCCATAAAACAGCTTACATTATTTATACAAATTTTACTTACATTGTTCTTTTAAAGTCATTTTAATGAAAGAAACAAACACATTGGTAAAAAATCGTGCCCGAAGAGCAAACCGATTTTTATGCAAGTTTTTTTAAAAATACTAGTTAATGACTAGGCCGAAGCCGTTATAGAATTAGATTAATTTTATAAATATGCTGATAATTACATATTGTCTTTAACACGAGTTTTTACATCGACTGCTTCGAGATTACATTTTAGTCGATCAGTTAAGTTTTCGCGGTCCAAAGCTGATCAGAAGCCAGGCAATGAATTAGTCATATCTTAGCTTGTTCTAAACATGTTGCGGCTAATTTATTCATGTGAGCAAGACCGCGATTTGAGACTCTTGAGACTTACGTCCAATAGAGCTGTAGCAGTCAGTCAGTGTACAAGAGACGACACTGGCAAATACTGATTTATCCATGCTTATGAAACTTGGTCCCACCGCTTAACAAAGGGGTCTTCCCAGAAGCTTATAGAGTCAGCGCTGGAGTTTCAAACCCATGCAGTAATAGCAGTAGCATGACGAAGCCAACAAAGACCCCTTCACAACACACCTTTAAAGTTATAGGTACATACTACAGATATATGAAAAATACATAGTTTAGTTCCAAGTTAAACTCAACGCTGTTAGAAAGTATATGATATGAATGAAGTTACGATTGATAAAGATACAATTATGTTTCATCATAGTTATAAAAAAGTACAAGTTACAAAGTAGAAAGGATGAGTGCCGGCTAATGGGTCAAATTACATTACAACACTACAATAAGATGGTGAATAAACACTTAAACATCGTTACACTCAGATTATTAATTAAAATTCCTATTTTATAAACTTAGTCTAGCTGTTGCATTATTCTAACACATAATATATTTTAAATAGAATGCCTTGAAGTGGCGTGAGAAGGAGTACGACCCGCAAAGTCAACAAGAACCTAAAGGTAGCAAATCACACATCGTTCCGTCAGAGGCGAATCTACAAGACAAGTTCTTCAAGTTGTGATATCTAAAGCCTAGACCAAATCTACGCGGTCAGCTAGCATTCGCGGTGGCGATCTTGTCGTGTTAACACAGAAGCGTTCCTTGATTGCACGTGGCTGTAGCGATCAGATAGCGCTTACTTTAGGACGCTGCACGCTAATAATTTAATGCAGACAGACAGACAGACATCAACGTGACTCCAGCCTGGAGAACGCCTGAACAAATCACAACTTTTGCACTTGCACCTAATCGCCATCGTGCATACGCAATCGCGGACGCCGGCTGAACGCGTTGGTTTGTCCTAGCCTTTACGTACTGCTATGTCACGATTGTATGGTGGGACTCGTAGTGTGTAGCTGGTTATAGCTTATCGACATCGCGAATATCACAGAAGTACGAAAACAAAATAAAGAGCTTAAAGTGTTAACCTGAACTACAATGTATTTTACTAGATTATTTCGTTGTTGCAAAACCATGCCCTTAAACTAAACACTTTAAATGACTACGACCCATCCTTTAAATGAATTCAACTGCGTAAATTTAAGAACCTACGTTTCCTTAACTTACTTGTTTTCATAAGACGAAGATAGAAGTGCTAATAGTTTGTTTGGGAAGATACTTACTGGTCGGATATTTAATGCTGGTTCTACATTGCTCTGCTTTGAAGGTGATCGTCTTTTATAGTAGGCCATAGTAGGCCATTTTAGTAATTTTAAAGTTTAAATTGTACTACCTGATGAATCTTATGAATTTTATTCCTAGACGTTTTGCGACGTGAATTGAAAATGTATGCAATTCGATATTATTGAAATGGATTGTAATCTTCAGACTCCTATCAGGGTATTTCAATGATTACCTAGGTTTCCTGTGTAGGCTGTACTGTACATACTGACCGAGAGACAATGTAACGAAGAAAGTAACCTATACTTTGTAGGTAGTTATATCTTTAAAATTATGAAAGTAATATAAAATCGAATGTTATCCCAAGTGGGAACACGTGACTAGGATTTTTTTAATTAAAGATACAGTTTAACATTTATAAAGTTATAAAAACTGAGAAGTAATTTTGCAAAACAAAATAAGAGAAAACTAAAATTACTAACAACTAAAATAATTAAGCAAATACTACTCATATAGTTCCTCTAGATATAGCTAGGTATTCTTAACCTGATGAGTTTAATACTCATGCCCATATGGGGTCGTTAACTTTAATGAGTCTAAGCCCATGCCCAATGCAATATTGGGACTTACGACTATATTCAATAAATTATGCCCGTACCGGGTGTACCTAAAAAACTAGCCATTACCTATTTATACACTAGTGTCCGTATACAATTATAATGGTACTAAGATATTGCTTTGTAATAATAAAGTCGAGATTTTAGTAAATTATAATTAATACGGCTCGTTTGTACACTAACCATGACAATATGAATATAATTATTAACTTAAGCCATCCGCGACAGTCAAATCCATTGATGTGGGCGACTTTATGTACATCTAAAAGTAATTGTCAATCTACCTTAGGCGAACCCAATAGGGCTTCTATGTGAGTCTTTAGTCACGGGCCACCAGTGGAACAGTACATATGAATTGTTTTGAATAAATAAATCAGGTATGGTAGGTACTGGCTTTAATATTATAACGCTAGAACAACCATCTAGCGATTCATCGATAGATGGGCAACATATTGACAAAAGGGAAATGCTTTAGCCTCATGATGTGACTCTATTGAGTATTAGAAGTTAGGTATTCTTAAGAAGCTAACAATCGAACTGTACATAATATAAGAGTTAGTACTGTATGGAAAACAATCGAAGTTTCCACATACTAGGTCTTGTTTATTACTTTGGGATATTATAATCTTGTCTTCTGTGTCAGACGAATGATGTGTTACAAAAGTAACTTTTTCCTGAAAACAACTCTAAGAAATATTTTATTACAAGAATGTTTGTAGGCTAAAAACAAGCGAGCGAGGTAACTTAATACGGTCCACTGGCCTTCAAGGTAGCCTAGGGCAGAATACTGACAAGTAAATATCTATATTCATGTCATGGCTAGACTTAAGCTAACTTACTTTAAACGAAATCAGCTAGTGCTGCAATAAAAGCTGTCGAAAAAAAACCCCAAAACCAAACAGAATGCTGCTTTTATTCTATATTGCGCGGCTTTAAAGCGTTGCAAACTATGTCGGATCGCGTGCGCCATGCTACATTTGTATCGGTAGAATCACTGGCCGCTATGCCTCAACTTTAAGATGAATTATTACTGCAACTTAGTTCTAAATGAAAAACGTAATTGTACCATACAAAAGTTGTCAAAGTCGCATGTATCCTACTCAACGTTTCATACAAGTCTCACCAACAGGTCATATCAAACTTGAAGACGGAAAAATAACATTTTGCCGAGGCTTAAAGTCAAATTGACCTGGTGAATGAAACTTGTATGCTAATAGTCCACTATTCTAAAGAAAATAAAGAGCCAATTTTCAAGCCATTTTGTTGAGACACATAAAAACTTGAGCAACTCATAATTATCAACAGTTAAAAGATATTTCCTTTAGATATAGACCCTGGTTTCGGTCTAGATCTTGATAGTTTTAAATAATCTTATAACTGAGATATATGGCGCACCATCTAACAAAACGCCTTGAGTTTGGCCCATCTATATAGACAACATGTCACCAAACAGATTAGCTGATGTCTGTTGATTATTGCTGATGATTCAATCGTAATGCGAAATAATTATTGCTGCATTGAGATTTTGATACAATACGTTCGTAAAAATAGAAGTTTCAACCGGTTTCCACATCACTTTTCAAACATAATGTTCGGCGGTTGCTGCTTCTGCGAATTTATGAACGTTTCGTCACAGCCATAGCCTATTGCTATTACTATTTGGTGAGACATTGCGCTTAGCTTATTAAATTTATGGATCATACACTAACCCCCGGTTTCTGAAAGCGCGATTAACACTAATCGGCTGTCAAGTCACTTGCTACCTCTATCTAATTTGAAGTAAAAGCTGAAATAGCAAGTGACTTGACGGCTGATTAGTGTTGATCGCGCTTTCAGAAACCGGGGGTAACTCTTTCATGTTGAATTCTGAAAAGTATGATTCTTTCGTCAAAGAGTTTTGTGTAGAACCCGAAAGTACAGAAACAGGCTGGTCACCACCACCTCATAGAGCAGAGTTAAAAATTAAAAACTTTCTAATTGTGTAGTGATACATGGGAATGAATGGAGATATTATTATATTTTAGTGAAAAAATTAATGACTATTATTATAATGTAATTTTTAAAAACCTTTTTTATTATAAACACAACTATTTAACAATGAAGAAAAATATATTTGAAAAGAAAGTATTAACTGGCCAATTAAATATGTACCTAGGTAGTAAAAAATATAAAAGTGATAAATGAAATGTGACTAAATGGATGAAGAAGTAAATTGAAAAAAAATCAATATAAAATATCAAACTGGGTAGCTAGGTGATGATATAATGCAGATGATAGTGATAAATAAAGAGTGGGATGTGAATTCTGTTTAGTAAAACACAGGAACGAATTGATACTTGTTGTGCCAGTCGAACTGCAGAAGTGTAGTAATGATGGGAAAAGTTCAAACCTTATTTAATGGCATTGCACAGGGGCTCAAAATTCGAGGTTATTTCTTTGTTTTCTCTCCTCCATCTAGTTCTGACTGATGGAGAGAGATACAAGTCTTTCTAGCTGAAAAGACCGACATCACTACATAGTATAAAACAAAGTCGCTTTCTCTGTTCCTATATCCCCATGTCCCTATGTACGCTTAAATCTTTAAAACTACGCAACGGATTTTGATGTGGTTTTTTTAATAGATAGAATGATTCAAGAGGAAGGTTTATACGTATAATACATGCATGCTATGTGCACCCGTGCGAAGCAAGGTGGTATCACATGAGGAGTTAACTTCGGCCATGCGGCAATTCAGCCTGTACCTTTACTTCATCTTACCGTGTAGGTGGCCTCCAACATCCAGCGTATATAACTAACGTGCATATTGGAGGCCTATCGTGACTTAACTAATTAATCAAGACCCGTAGCCATTAAGTTTTATTCATTCATTAAGTTAATAAAATTTAAGTAAAATTGTGAGCAGTAAACAATTTATAATGTGATTCGAATCATAGTTCGGCCTTTGTTTTTGAAAATAAAATACTGCACTGGATATCTGCAGTGTGTAATAAAATTACAGAAAAATTAAGGTCGCACTATATATCTGTCTCAACTTTATTATATCACGTGTCACATGCGTGAAGTCCGACGGTGCCAAAACGAGTTCCCACGAGTGACCGTTGAATCCGCACTGAAATTAGTATTCTGTAAGTAGTAGTAGTATCACTATCACGCCACCCGTGTGCATTTTGACGGATGGAAAGCCATCGTATGGTCCGGTTTCCACAAAAGCGGAGAGGAGAGGAGACGAGCGGAGCTCACATTTCCTCTCCGTGACACATCTCCTCTGCGCCTTGGTGGAAATAACCAGCCAGCTTTGCAGTACATCTCCGTTCGTCTTCTTTCCTCTCCGCTTTGGTGGAAACGGGACCTGTGAAGCTGAACCGATGTGAAGCTTGAGATCTAAGTGAGCGCGGATCCACTGGGTGCAATTAGGGAATTTTGTTGTTTTGAGATTCGACCCCAAGTTTTGAGCGCCTTTAGATAATAATTAACTTTTTTTTCCTGAGCCTATTCCGTCCCACTGCTGGGCAAAGTCCTCCCCCAAGGACATCCAGTTCTACTAAATAATAACTCAATATTTTAAATCCTAACCAGGACTTATTAGCTACGGATCTTTAAATTAATCCTATTCTATAATCAAAATTATCTTTTTACATTAATTTTAGTATTGCTTTCGGAACAAAATTTCGGGAAATGTACAACTTAAATTTATGATTAACATAGCCATTGTATTAGCGTGGTATTAATTTTGACTAACCTAAACTACGACGTGTTCGGAAACTTGGTCGTATGGCCATCAAACGCTAATAAAAAAACAGAAAGTACAGTAATACAAACTTATTATACTCAGAAATGACATAATTTAAATGAGTGGCTGTGGCGTTTGTTGGAAATTTAATGCGATCTGAATTACACATGCTCTAACTGTAATTTGCATTCTGAGGGATCGTAAACAAACTAACTAAACTCGGAAAAGGAAAAATTTAAAAATGAAGTTTAGAAAATCTATAAATAAACTACGAAATATAACTCTATCCTAAAAAGAAAATCTAGACCAGTACAAGAATCAGAATCTACGATTAACGGTTAACCACACAACCAAGTCCGCAAAGTGGGGCTCTATACCGAATCACATTTGGGAGTGAGACCGTACAAGCGTCTGCGCTATCCGCGAATACTCTGCAAATAACTTATCAAGGCACAAATACTATCTAACCTAATGGTATTAATCGATGCATAGTCAAAACAACGGCCTGATTTATTACACAATTTTTTTACCTCCCCGAGTGAGCTATCCTAATTTATTAAATTTACATTAAATATAGTCACTATGTCCCATAGAAGAAGGTGGTCTACAACTGTGCTTCACCACATCACCATCGTTTTCAACTCGCGTCAGTACTGCAGTATGGTTTTATAGTAGCTTGTTTAATATCGCGTCCCTTCATTGCCGCTAGCAGCTGATAGCCAACGTTCATGTCGCCGTGAACGCTAGCAGAACGCGACAACCTTTAGAGGTATTATGAACTAGTCTGTTTCAACAAAAGTGGTAACTTTTAGATGTTGATGTTGGCTTCGTGGTATCAGAAATTGACTAAAGAGGATCGCTCAAGGGACACAGTGTGAGTGAAGATTAAAGTGTCAATCTCACTCCCAACTCTAACCCACAAACTAAAAGCATGTTGCGCTAAATCCTACTTTGTCAGATACAAAAGTTGTTAATCCTCTTTTTTAATAACAATTGTCACTGACAACTAATTAAATACTCCTTCATGAATCCTATGTATACTCTGAGCTACACCTAGCTCAGATATAGCCCCACCTAAACACAGCTTACATTACAAGAATTTATAACTGGAACAAGATAGATTTATTCACAGAAAGCCTTTGTAAAAATATATATTTACTTATATTAATTTCTTAAAGCATATTTAGTTTGTTTTGTTTTTTATATTTTTTTTTACATTTTTTAGCCATGTGTCGTAATTTATCTTTGAATATGATGTGAAATAATTAATAAAATAAAAAAAACTAAACGTCCAACGCACATCATATACTGCAAATCGGTTCAGAAGGCCTATCACGAATTCATTTTACTTGAAGTCGTAAATTTATCGTATCGTCATTTGATTTCTCTGGTCGGGACTGAATGCTCGACGGATGTTGCCTTACCTACTCTTAATTAACAGGTATACTGTAGATACGTTGACGTCATAAAGCTAGATGGGTTCATGCTACACCAAGTTAGAGCTGGTCCAGTCTATGTCACCAATCTCATTAAATTTACACACGCCAGTATCCGTGCTAAGATCGGGGAAGACCGAGATCCGCTCTGATCTATCAAGCTATTAATATTCAACCAAATTCAATTGGCCACGGGTGCGGCGCAGGCTCTACCTGATATAGCGTGAATCCACCTTAAATGTAAAGTTATATAGGGCCTCCTGAAAACCGAACTTACGACACCTCGTTCGACAGCCGGTCAACCATTACTGGTGACGATCAAGGTAAGTTTTTATAAATTGCAAACCGTATATTGTAGTTATGTTATTGTCTCTGGTCTCGGTACTGCCATACTATAAAGAAACTTAGGTAGGGAACATAGCAGCGATGCAAATCGCAAAGCTTGCACAACAAGAAGCATTCAGAAAAGTGGCTGACACAGTTAGCTATTCAGAAGACCAAATAGCTATGCACTTGAAATTATGTTGAGCAACTAAACCAAGGCGTCCGAAGCATATAGAACGGCGGTCGTTGTGCAGCCTTTGCGTGGGTCATCACCGCTATAAACACCGAATGTTAGTGAAATTGCTATCGAAAATGGGCCCTGTATCATATTTAAAACACACACGTATAGTTATAATTAGTATGGCTAATGACTGGGTTCCACACTAAGAGTATACGGTTAGTAGGGGAGCTACTCGATAACAAGAATTAATACTTACAGAACAACCAGATGGATCCAGGGCCAGAAGTTATGGAGATCCTTAAAGTAAGTGACGACACTTGTAATGAAATTTTATAATACTGAAGTTAAAATATTGATGTTACTTGTTACTACGTCTATGAGTAACTAAGTACTGCCACAAGGTTAGACCGAGATACTCGTAGATACAATAGGTACATTAATTCGGGTGCGTTAACCTTGTGGAGGCTCGTTTCTCCGGAAATATAAGCATATACAAAATATCACTCGACGCGGCGGCTCTCTCACCACTATGCGACCGCTCCGCTTACTAAAATCTCTCTCTTAAAATTACCTCTCGAGTTGTCTACATTTCCGGAGGCGGCCTAACCTCACCTTAAACATTAAGTGCTCAATCGAAGAAAACAAGAAGCACAGGGGGCGACTATCGCCCTGGAGGTGTTTACACTCCGTAGTATACGATATCTTAAGATTATAAAATACATATAAGGTTTGATAAAAAAATATAGGATCATCATTAGGAATTAGGGGTAGATTTAAGTCTAAGCCCAACAGTCGGTCGCATACTGAGTTCGCCGATGTATAGTCTTGATGTAAGACGCGTATTCCAGTACGTTTCAGCGGCCGATGCCGAGCGGGCCACTACTTGAATATGCCATGAGAAATAACACCACCGTTGAGATGAAGGAGTGAGACAGTGACGTGATGCAAGCGATTTCTATCGCGTATTAAAGTAGTGCCGAAAAGAGAGCCATACAGGCGATGATAGTGGAAGATTTGGGGAGCGCAAGGCAAAAGGTGATGGGGAGGGGATGAAACAAAGCCACCGGTGCCATGATTGTTCCGGATACAATGGAAACAGGGCATAAACATCCAGCGGCTGAAACAATTGATGAAATAGATTCCTGAAAAGCTATCGCGTTACCTCTTCGCTACAAAAAATGCCAATCAGAAACCTACTCCAAGAACGTACGCCCAAATACCCAATCACGGGTCAATCGACGCACAAACTTATCCATCTAAGAGGGTATCATCACGGCATCGCATCTCCAAAAATACAAGCGAGAGCGTGGCCGAATGCGAAGCAACGTCTTCTAGAGCGTGCTTACTTAACATTTAAATACTGATTATTTAATACTGGTAGGTCGTTTAGTGTACTCTGGGATCACGACCTATGCTAGTCTAGATGAGAAGCTCGTCTGTTATAGTCCGTTCGTACCAGAATTATAAAGAGGCGAATAGCACCTCTCACCACGCGTCCGCGTGGTTGGCTGATAACACCAAAATACCGTGGTGGGAGGTGCTACTCACCTCGCTATAAGCCTGCTGCGAACAGGGGGTCTTTTTCGAAGTGATAAATCCGAAATATCGGCCGAATGTGCGGACGTTTCCTGCTATGAACTACCATTCTATTTGGTCTTTAGTAAGACAACAATCAGGACTTCGGTCGGGTTTCCGTCAGGCCCGAACATTGGGATGTGTCAATTCGGAGTAGACGCCCTGGCTATTAGCGCGTGTGCGCCGTGCGCCGTGTTTAGTTTAGCGGTGGAGCGTGGGCTGGTAGCCGTGGCTCATGCGGTCGAGGAAGCGGTGCAGGTCGTGGAAGCGCGGCCGGTGCTCTGGCTCGCGGCGCCAGCACTCGTGCATGAGGTCATACAGCTCGCGCCGGCAGCGTGGCGGCGGCGCGCACGGCACGCGAGCCCCGCGCCCGCCGCACCGCCACTCGCCAGCGTTCGCGACCACCTGATGCCAACAGAGTCTAGGTTACAGTCAGGCGGCGGCGTTTACATATATCATACTAGCTGTTTCGCCCGCCTAGTTTAAAGCCCGGCATTCCCACGGGATAAAAAGTAGCCTTTGTGCTATTCCAGATTATAATCTATCTCTTTCCCCATCCAGATCCGTGCAGCCATTCTGGCGTTATTGCAATCAATTTAAAAGGCCTGGGAGAACGTTTAAAAGTGGAAAAGTAGATACATTATTTTGTTACTAAAAAAGTCTATGATAATGTTTAGTATTACTATAATGACACAAACTACAAGCTTACCTGGTTATCGTTCATCTCATCGAAAGGTTTGACCGAGCAGTACGTAAGAATTTCCCACACAGTCACCCCAAATGACCAAACGTCACTGGCCGGTGAAAACATTCCCTAAAACAAACAAAAGAAAATTTAAATTCCATTAAATTGAAGTTTGATAGGTTGTCTAAAAGGCACGATTTTAAAGGAATAGAAGCTTCAGTTTGCATATTCAGGGATCAAGAACTCTATTACTCAGTGAATTCGTAATTCAGCAGCTCAATGAACTGGAAACTAAACAGAGGTCTCGTTTAAATTGAGCACTTATATTGTAACAAATTCATGTTTGTTTATTTTACGAGATATTGATGAAATTTCCAAGCAATCTTCCAAATGGAAAACGAAACAGTTTTGTTTATTTAGGTAGTTTTACGTAGGGCTGACTTCATAATTTTTTCACAACATTCTCCGCTAATTAATTATTTCAATCATACCATCAAAAGGCTTTCCCAAGCCATCCAGCGCAATGGTGTCTGGGTGCCATTCGGCATGATGTGGTAATCGCCCAGAAATTCTTCGCAAAACATTGCGTAGTCCGACACCTTCACAGTAAGTTCCTCACTCACTGTCACATTCCTAGAAACAAGAAACCGTTGCTACACGATCGCTCGTAGCACTGCTACGCCGCTACGGTCGGCGTAGCTACGAGTAGTTTAAAACTAGCCAAGACCACATCTTGACATCTTGAGGCACTTGTATGGAAAAATGACAACACTAGATGAAATGTCCCGAGGAATACAATAAATATTTAGGGGTATTCAGTATTCAGTATTCAGTATATTTATTGCATTATTATGTATGTATGTATGTAGATTTTACATTGTCAGGCCTTATGACTAAATAATGTTAGATCAATACATAATGTACCCCGTTAGGGTGTTGCAATAGAGAGGAGCGGACCAATATGAACAATCATCCAAATTTATTAATCGCTAAAGACATGCATCATTTAAGTATTCTTCTAGTGTATAATATGATTTTTGTAATAGTATATCCTTTAGGTGGTTTACAAATGTGTTATAGTTTTCTAGGACTTTAATTTTTTCTGGAATCTTATTATAGATTTTTACGGCCATAACGTTTGGGCTCGAGCTGTGTATACTTAATTTGGATGTAGTTTTGGGTCTTACCGGGCTGCTAAATCGCGGTGTACTAATTCGAATGATTCCAGATACTTCATGCCGGCTGCTATCTGACAGCATATGTGAATCAAACTCGAATAGCTGAAAATAAATGTTGATTTAATCATGTGAACGGTGATGAACCCTTTGAACAGTTTTAAAATGCAATAAAAAGTTTCGAGAATTTTATTGCTAAATATTTTTACATTTATAGACAAAACAATTGTGATTCTATAGAGTGTACAGATTGTGCTCATTTTGGTTATCATTCGGTAAATTCAACGAGTTTTTCTGTATTCATGTGCACAATGCCAGTACTCTCAAACGGTGAAAGAAAACATCGTGAGGAAACCAGCATGTTGTAAAACCCAACAAGTTCTATAACATGTGCTCGAAAGGAGCCTTAAGGCGCAATTAAAATCCTTTCACCACACTGTTTCGAAAGAAACTAGTGACGCGCTAAGAAGAAGAATGGAGGGTAAGGACCTGAGTTTTTTTTCGCGACGTAATATCGTCGGGAGGCAAGCGGCTTCCCCGCGGTCGAGAGCTGCGCATGGGGGCTCGAGCAGGCTCAAACCTAGCACCCTGGCGAGTTGAGGGTGTTTCAAACCTGCGCCCCATGTAGCTTCGCGGGCAAACGCCGCTCTGCGAACAACACTCAATACATTTCAAATCTAATCTAATCAAAATTTATAGTCTCACTGTATTTACATAGGAGAAATAAATAGCTATAAAATATAGCTATTTAGATATATTTAAAATATAAATATATGAAATATATATAGCTATATAATATAGCTATAAGCTACCTGTTGTAAATTTATTATTTGCTATGGGTGGTCAAGGATGGCTCTATGGATAATATAACAATTTTGTATTCTCGAAATAAATATGCTGTTGAAAGAAAAACACCTCTGTAATATCTATTTATACAGTTTTACATACTTATACATTATATTTAAGTATTTATTTTAACGTAGACGTACTTGATATCGTTATGGCACCCTCGCCACAGCGTCTTGACAACAACAAGGCGGCGGCGGCGGCCACATCTGGGGGTCTCCTCGTCGCTCAGCTCTTCGATTCCGTCGGTCTCGCATATCTGGAGCTGTTGGGAGCAAACAAGAAGTTCTAATATAAGCTATCCAACTACTATTATAAACGCAAAGTTTGTATGTATGGATGGATGGATGTTTATATACTCTTTCACGCCGGAACGGCTGAACGGATCTGGATGAAACTTGGCAGAGGGATAGATTATAGACGGGAATAGCACATAAGCTACTTTTATCCCGTGGGTATATCGGAATTCAAATCTGCGCGGGTGTAACCGCGGGGCGCAACTAGTTTAATATAAGTATGTTAAAAAAAAGTATTTTAATGATGAAAAGTATTATTGACAGCCTACGTAGCTCAGTTGGTAGTAGCTCTGCCTTCCGCGCCGTAGGTCGTGGGTTCGATTCCCATCGAGAACAAACATTTGTGTGATGAACATAAATGTTTGTTCTCTGTCTGGGTGTTATATAATATTATAAGTATGTATTTACAAAAAAAAAGTATTATAAGTAGTATATCAGCTATTTGGTTCCCATATTACAAGCATAAGCTTAGTTTGGGGCTATGATAGTGCTGTATGGAAAGTCCACCAATATTTTTAATGATCAACTATCTGGTTGCCATGAATAATAATAATCTAATATTCATTTAAATTTATTTCTTTTTGTATCCATTGGATATCTTCGCCTGAAATGTTTTTAGTTTAATCGTATAGCACAGTCTTTGGAACTCCTTTCACGTTTGAGTTGGTTGAATTTCAACGTGGTATAGTTTTTAGTACCTACTCGTAGCTTTTACACCACTTAAATGGGTACCTTTATAACATAGTTTTTTGTCAGAGTGACAAAGTGGGACTACGGTTCCATGTTTTTGAAGCATTGAAATTGGAGATCACTTCAAATAAATTCTGCGATAAGAGTTCGGTTGACGTACTTACAAAATTTAAAGATAAAAAGGCTTGGTACGAATTTACATTTTATTTCGCGGCACATAAGAACTTTAAAAGGAAATAGTTCTTAGGCACGTAATATAGTGAGGGAGGGCGGAGAATTTCCCGTGTATTTTGCAAAAGCCTACTTTGGCCCAGTTTCTAAGTTTGCCGAGCGTGGAAAATGGCTTCGCGCCTAGCGGATTTACAGGCCTTAAGAAAAAGCCACCTTCCTTGTTTAGAATATATGCTCTGTATGCGCTCGAGTTGAAGGATTTTAAATTCTTATTATACTGAGGTAAAAGTCGTTTTTTAAGAATGTATAGATGAATATGAAATTAAACTTGAGCATGATGCTGCCTTGACTTAGGTATGACTATTGAAATATATTCAAAACAATTAAATAAAAACGAATTATTATATAATAAAAGCGGTTATAAAAAAGAATAAACTAATAAATAAGAATAATAATTTTTTTTTGTTAGTTTGTAAGGTGTACAATAAAGCATTTTCATTCATTCATTAATGCATTCAAACGAGTAGAAACTTAGAACCGTCTGGGGCATGTACGTACTCGTATACTTCTGTATTCTATGTTTAAATGCGATATTTGCGAGATTCTAGTATTCCTAGTAAGTACGATCATTGTAAAGATCCACCGCTAGAAGGTAATATGTA
This sequence comes from Plemyria rubiginata, assembly GCA_963576535.1. Taxonomy (NCBI): domain Eukaryota; kingdom Metazoa; phylum Arthropoda; class Insecta; order Lepidoptera; family Geometridae; genus Plemyria; species Plemyria rubiginata. The sequence goes on from OY754905.1 coordinate 4,210,874, forward strand.
GTCAAAGAGTGTTGGCTATAGTTTTTCATCCATAAGTAAGTTACGTGGTGGATGCGAGATAAAGGAAAATTGCGATTCAGTTCACATTTTCGAATCCACCAGCGAGCTCGGGACTCCATGATTGTTTTCAAACTTCAGCGAAAATATTGATCTGACAGACTTCCTCAAATGTTGTGCAATGGAACTTTAAATGGTTCTCGAACATCTGCTTAAGAAAGTAAACAGGACTTATCCATAAGTTTCTTGTTTTTTATTGTGATCCACTGAACACTAGCGTATTGAAGACCATTGATTAACAGTTTGGTTAAAGAAAAAAACGTCGATAAGCGTTTGAACCACATAGATTGCAAAAAAGTAGTACGATTCTATTATGTACCTTTATCATGTACCTAAGCTTGCCTGGCTAGTTGTTTTCGCTATGCAAAAATATGAAAATAACAATTTTTTAAGTAATACGACAAACTTCTTGCAGAATGTTTGCCGAGATCCCTGAAGATGTTTCAAGTTCTATCAAAGTAGTTTTTAAAGAAAAATCTCAACGAAAAAGTAAACAAGTGAAGTCTCTGTAAATCCAGTGGCTAATAGAATTAAAGTACTGTTTGGCCAGGTGTCCCGAGCCAGCGATGGCGCCTTTGTAAACAATCAATTGGACGAGGGAAGTGCTGCGGACCGGCCAATTGCCTTATTGCTTTTAGATCTGACGTCGATGTCTGAGTTCTAGTTCCGTGAGATTTTGTATTGTTTGTTCAAATGTTTGCTCTTTTTGGGAAATTATATTAGTAGGTACCTTTTTATTGTATCGGCTTAGTGAAATTGTTATTTTATCTGCAGTACCAGTGATTCTTAAACGATTGGCTATGGAGTGTTGTGTGATTTAGATGTTAAAGCACATTAATATTTTATTCACTATATAAAATAAAATATTTTACTTTTGCTCAACTCTACGATTACCTAAGTTAGTACTCTTTCTTTAAGTCTACAAAAATTGCTCAGCATTTGAAGAGTTTTAATTTCGAAGAATTGAACGATGTATATTTCTTTTATGCGGGGACAGGAAAAAACAGCTAAAATGCTTTCGAGGTTGATAATTCAATGAATTCCTCATCCGAAAAATTTATTTATAACAGGAAAAAAAGACTCCGCGGTTCTGTTACTTACGAAGGGCGCTTGAAGTTAAAATGAATGGGATCAAATTGATTGATCAAAAATCGACTATACTTGCACGATAAAGAATGGTAGTGAAACCTACGCCACAAATTTCCACATTCCATATATTTCACGAGTCCATTAAAATTGCGTGCTTCGTCCAGCAGTGTTAAATAAAGATAAAGTAGCAGTATCGTCGCAGTTTATTGTACAGTTAGTATACAAAGGGGCAGTGCTTATCCAGCAGTTAGTACAACGTGAGTGCCTTGTAGATGCATTGCGGGCTTATTCCCGGCGTCCTACAATTTCACATTAGCAGCTACCTCGATAATATTTATCGCTGCGGCAACTATTTTTTACGCTCGCTAGTATCCGGGTTAATATCATATGTTGTTTACTGTGCGCCCATTGTATAATGGACTTGCAGTTGAGAATAATTCTGTGGCATTTTATAAGTATCGATTTTAATAAACTCACGAAAATAAATCATAACCTCGTGACATTTGATTATACATTAAATTGTTATTTAGGTTGTAAGCGGTGCCCAAACTTATACCTTACTTATATAGCTTATGGACAAAGTAAAAGTCAATAAAAAACGTTATTAGGTATTTGTTTTTATTGATAGGTGGCTAGAAAGTAGGAGTCCCATCTATACGATTCTTATGCGGGCAAACTCTTGAATACATAAAACAAATACTTTGTCAAACGCGTTTGTTTCTTGTGGGTAGTACGTGACTTAGCATACATTACTTTGTGAATATAAATAACAATTCTACAGGCGCAGATTTATTTTAGTAACTTGTGATTCTTTATTTTACATTTTTTACAGCGAGATACTTGTCCCAAAGGCATCTAAAATGAGTTCTCTGCCATTATTATTTGATTAATTTTCGATTTTCTCTCTGCCAAGTTTCATCCAGATCCGTTCAAAGAGTAACAAACATCTATCCATCCATCCATACATACTTACAAACTTTCGCGTTTAGAATAGTTTTAGTATATTTGTTATTTATGATTTGACTAGTAGCGCCCCACGGTTTCATCCACTTAGTTTCAAATCCCGGTATTCCCACGAGATAAAAAGAAGCCTATGTGTTATTCCAGACTATAACATATCTCTGTGTCAATTTTCACCAAGATCTGTTCAGCCGTTCTGGAGTTATAGAGTAACAAACATCCATCTATCCATCTTTCAGTACGATATTTTGTTTTGGATTGTTTAGTTTACTCAGTTTAATATTATATTATTAGGTATAATTGAATTACGATATCGTATTAGGGTAACCTGTAAGGCGAAGGATGTGAACAGAAATAAAATAAATTATAACTTGAACGATAGAGATCAGTGGTGTGTACAAAATGAGAATCGAAGAATATCATCATCCGCTAAAAGTCCACTGCTGTACAAAGGCCTTCCGACTTTTTTGTTGGAGGTAAAATAAAAATAAAACAAATATAATATACTTTTTTTATAAAATTATCCCATACCGAACACTAACTAACGGGTTGCATTGTTAGATTTAAAAAAATATACGCGTAGAATTGAGAACCTCTTCAGTTTTTGTTTTCGTCGGTTAAAAAGCCAGAGCAAAAACTATGTTAGTCTGGAAGAAAATATTTTCATCTGACGTCTATCATCACTCTGAGATAGTCGAACCGCCTTAAGACGGTTAAATGGGTGTACAAATATGCAATTTTAAATTTAATTTACGTTACTATCCCATTCACATATTGAGTGGGTTGGCATTGGCCGTTAAATATTAGAAAAATATGAAAAATAAACGCCCCAAGCTATTATGGCGCTAGAGGTGAGGGGTTGGGCGGAGGGCGGTATAGCGGGTGTGAGCAGATTGCATTTTCTAGCTACAGCTAGTAATCATTTTTTATGGATATTTTTGTAGACCAGTAGAAGAAGGATCAGCCACTGGACTACAATTTAATGTGTGCAATATGCAGTACGCAAGAAATACACAATGCCACCTAAAAACTAATCTTAAAAATTCGATAAGTGTAAATTACGCGTCATACCTAGCCCCGTTACTTAAATTAAAAAAAATAATATGCGTAATTGTAAAAATTAAACTAAAAGAATCTTAAATTTAATCAGAATTAGAATCGTTTATTCACAATAACTAATGTACAATTATTATTATTTAAATATTGTAATTGGATATGTCACCGTGTTAATTAAAAGTTATGAAATAAATTAAACCTTGGCTCGTCAAGAGTAATTTAATAAATATTATATAAAAATGTAACTGAAACTGAAACTGAAACAGCTTCACGACTTTGATCCCCAGGTACGGTAGATATCCCTTCAGATCTCCCAGTACCAAGTAGGTACTAATTCAAGATTCTTTGAAGATGTCTAAGGGGGGTAGTCAGAGGTACGTCCAAACATTACATTTGGCACATACCCACATTTTGCAGTAGTTAGTATTCCATACGTGACAGGTTGCAAGCCCATCGCCGCTGTTAGAATACTAACTGGTTTCCTCACGATGTTTTCCTTCACCGTTTAAGAGCACTGGCATTGCGCACATAAATTTTTCGATAGAAAAATCCATTGGTGCACGACCAGATTCGAACCTGCGACCTTACGATCGGAAGGCGGGGTCACTCCCACTAGACCACCGGTGCTCTTGCATAAAAATGTAACTATTCTTGATTTAAATTACATAATTATTTTTGTACCTATTTGCTGTAGGAATGCTATTATATATATTTGTTTACCTTTACCTTTACTGTTAACACAGTCATAGTTAAGTTATTATAAAATATTTAAGTAAAACCATCTTAACTCGAGTGACTGTTGAATCTTCGTAATAAGAAAAATATTTTAATAAAAAATAGATTGGTTATTAAATTCGATCCAGATAAATCTCCAGAAGATACATATTCCATGAAAGCAAACGCGCATTACCAAAGGAGCTTGGACGTTACGCTAACGGTAGAGAGGTGGCCGAGATGGATAGCTGAATTAACATATCAATGGGCTCGTGCTATCTTTAGTATACTTATGAATCAAAAAACCATAGCACGAGTGTGGACAGGGCAGCAAATATACAATTTAAAAACATTAAACATAAGAAAACGGAAATAGAATCTGCATGGCTCCTCGTATTTATAATAAATTACCTTCCTTTATTAAAGATGCTGCTACATTAAATATATATAAAAAGAGGTTGAATAACTTGTTAAAAGAAAAGGTATATTATAGTATTAATGAATTTCTGTTTGACAAATTTGATTAGGTTGACTTTATTGATTATGTTATTTGAGTTGACATTTTAAATTATATTGTAATTGTTAGATAATAAAAATTTTGCATGCTTTAAAGTAGAACATGGCTGAGCTTACTTAATTATGTGTCACCCTTTTATAACCTGGGTTTCGCAAATAAATGACTATTGTATTGTATTGTATTGTAGAAAAATGTTTATGGTATCAATAAAATTAACAGTTAAGTGAGAGACTGTAATTGCACCAACCACCTTATCTTAAACTCTTTTTTATCAAAAGATTGTCTGGAAGAGATAGCTTTTTGCGATGAGACCGCCCATTGTACGTTTGTATTTCTTTAATTGAAATTTGTCCTATTTTCTTAGTTTTTAAGGAGTCCAATGGAGATTATAAATTCATTCATTCAGAATTGAAGACCTCAGTGGCGCAGCGGGCGAGAGTCCGCCTGCGACGCAAGAGGTTGCGGATTCGATTCCCGCCTCGGAAAAAAATTGGGTACGATCTGCAGAAATTTGTTCCGCTGGTCTGAGTGTTTTCTATGTATAATAAAAAATTACTTACTATGTAAGTTTAATATAATGTAGTAAATATATCAGATAACTAGTACCTATAACACAAGCTTTGAGTAGCTTACTTTGGTGATAGATAGTGCTGTGTGGATTGTCCAGCGTTATTTATTTATTAATTTATAGAATAGTCTAACTTCAATCATCGCTAATAGTTGGTAGGCGTCGAGTTCAATGCGGATTAGACCGTTATCAGGAGCGGGGCCTGACTTATTAGCCTACGTGACTGACACTGACTAATCGTGTCAGATAAACGGAGCCAGTCAATTATCTAGTTTGCACTGCACCCTGCGCAGTTTGGCTTACGCTAGTATTTTAGTTGAGTGAGTTCTTGAGCAGTTCCAACTTGATTGACTTTACTGACTGTAAGATTTTGTAATTGTAGGTATTATAACAATAATAAATCATAGTAATAATTCATAAAAAAACTGTCTTTTCCCGGCTCTTTGCGTAAATAATCAACTTTAGAAATAGTCTAGGGTGCTTAATAGATACTTAGGCCTAAATAAATTAGAAATAACAATATGGCAAAAATATACTAAATATAATACTTTAGAAAGTATAAAACAAATTTCCAATCAACATGAAACAAATTTTGGGTTTGACAAACAATGGGTTTTAACAACTGAACTAATAGCTAGGAAGGCTTAAATCTTTCCAAAAAGCGAATGAGCGTATAATGATGAGGTAGGTAGACTTCGTCCGCATATTTCTAAAAAAAAAATCTAAAACAAAATTAAAGGCGCAAAAAATTTACAGCAAGAATTGCAAGATTACCAGCTAATAACTAATGTACTCATACTCGTACGTACTTGCACTGTACATTAGTTTTCTTCGCGTTTCTTCAACATTTTGACTTATACTATTTGAAAGATAATAATTGACAAAGGCACTACAAGCGTTTTGTAAACTGGGTAACATCTCATACACTAGTGCACTTTGCTTGAGCTAAACGTAAAGATAAATGGATGGACATAGGAACTTAACTAAAATACTTGTGTGGTCTGAACCTGACTCGCTCTGTAGCTCTAGTTTATAAGGTAAGACTAAGCTGTCAGTGAAAAATCATTCAAACGCCGAACGTCCGGTATCACTCGTGTCACCACGACGAAACTAGCTCCAAGAAATGAAATAGCAAGGATGAATACTAGTACTATATTCCTCGGTAACAGCTATGCTTAAATCTGTCAAAAGGTGTTTTTGTTTAAAGTATTGCCAACTCTTACCAAATGCATAATGTTAGAGGAAGATAAGGCTAACGTGTATCAGTAATAGCTACTATGTCCAGTGGTGTAACACTGTGTTTTTTTTTGTGTAATCAGCATAATTACGTACGGGAATTAAGACTTTAATCAGGTTTATAACTTTAAGGCCTGAATACTCAAACGCATCTCAGAGTTGAGCACGTCTCAAGTCGTGGTTTTTTGACAGTTTTTTATGAAATTCCGTCAAAAACTCGTCACTTGCTGCTTAAATCTGAGTTGCGTTTGAGTATTCGGGTGTAAGTAAGGGTTTTTGATTTTAAATAGTAAGAAAATACTGTTATTCCAAACCTAAACTCCTGATCGTGACGTCATCCCGACCTCAGTAGACAGTTATTACCAAATCTGCGGGCAGAGCGGAGATATCTCGCATTATTGACATGTTGACTGATGCGTGTTACCTAATGGTCTACTCTTAATTAATACAAGCTATGTATTTGAAGTATGTTTATGTATTAGTCGTATAGTTACTTAGATTATTGAATATGCCTAATAGTAATTATTGTATATAACTTTATGGTTTAAACATGATAGTAGAAGTTGGTTTATAGATTATGATATAGCTGCAATCTTTTTTTTATTTAATCTTGAGACTTATTAGTATTGACTTATTTAATTTAGGAACATAATTTATGGATATCATAATTTAATTAAACAGATCTAATATTTGTTTGCCGCCAGGTAAAGCACAGAGATCCATACATGCTTAAGATTACCATTTGCTTTCATGTAAAAATAAACTGTGTTTACAAATAAATTTTAAACTATAAACAGTTATTATTATGCCAAAAGTTATCAACAAAACATGCATCCAATGTAGGCCCATGCAAGATATAATGTCGCTTCGACGATAAAAAAATGCTAGTCTTAGAATTGTTTGAAACGCAGACCAAGTTTATAAAACGCTTATAAACTTATTGAAAATTTTAAACATCCGGAACGTTACAAGGTACAAAAGATGCTCCATCATTTTAATGTCACTTATCGAAGTACCACGATTGGTGGACGCCGCGCCGAAATTGAAAAATCGATTCGGTTATTTGCATTGGGTAAGTGCGAGTGTGATGGGTGATGGTGCACAATAACATCAATACTTGTGACGGAGTTGATGGCTGGACGGTAATTACGGGAGCTCGCTGATGTGACCAACGCTTTATAATTCATTAGGACAATTTACACAGCGTGGCGTTTTCAATTCTGCTAAAGTGCATGATGAGATCCGAAGTAGTAGGTGGCACAAGTAACACTTTTCATAAAAATATGTTAGTACAATTTGCAATTATACAAATATTTATGAAAGAAGAAAAGAAACGCTAGTTAATATTCAAACTGGGTATTGCCAAGCTGCTGAAATTATAGAGAGAAAATATAGAACAACTATTTTTAATACGCATATTATTACTAGCATATATACTATTTTTAATTATTTTTAATACGATCATGAATTGTAATTCCTTCTTTCTGGCTTACACGATGACAAAAAATATAATATTGAAATATTATGTGTAAAAGGTACTGATTACTGTCTGAATTGTCATGTCCTACATGATGACAAATGATGGTAACCTGGACAGGGCTTGAGGCTAATCATCTGTCTCATTCAGGGACGTTGGGCAGGTGGGCATTTAATTTGTGGTTCAATCAATACGTTTGTGAGTACATATCAGATTGCATACAAAACGAATGAATTTGATAAACCTTCATTGTATAGCATGCCAACTGTATTTACGCTCTTTTGTCTGTATTTTTACAAACATTTGTACTAATACGTCTTGTAGATTGATAAAAATCTATTCACAGCAGTATTCGGGCGTATTTTTTTACCGACTTCACTTCACTTCGAGGCTCTCAATTCAACTGATTTTTGTAGGTCTGTTACCTCCCTCATACCTTTTTACTGAGTGAAGCGTTTTTATGATTCTATATTTTATAGTCCTTGTCGTGTAGTCCTATTCAAATTTGAGTCAGATCTGACGAGTAGTTATATCTGAGTAGTATGAGTATGTTTTCTAGTGTATCTGACGTCGGTTTTTCTCGAAAGAGTAATTAAACTACTTGCTGAAGAAAGAAGCTGAAGTGGTAACCAACAATAAGAAAGCACTGCCTCATATGTCACGCACGATATGAACGTAGGGCACGTTCATGCATTGCCCTGCGTCTATCAACTTGAAGCATTCAGATGTTAAGGCCCGTATAAAACTATGGTGTGATTCTAATTGTATTCAACGCAACAAACAATTTTAGCTCTTTTAAAACAACAATCGCACCGTTCACCTGGCGCTTGTTTACTGTGATCAAAGTGTAAGCTTCAATGATCGGATTCAATAAGACTTAGTAGAGATTACTCCGGAACTTTTGCAATTAACTAAAAGAGGCACCCACAAGATTAGTTTAGACGAAGAGGGCTGATTTGCGGGTGCAAACAATGGGATGTAACACAGACGACTGTAGCTTACTAAGGCCCGCGATAGACGTACCACATTCTGAGCAAAGTAGCCACAGATAAATCACACAAGCGCTATTTTTGTGCCGCTTTTTTTTTGTGTACTGGTACATTTTTATTAATTTTTTGTCGCTGTGTGACCTCACTGCATAATACAACATGAAAACAAAATACACCACATATCAAAACCTAATCTACCTAATTAACCCTAACTCTCACACCATATATAGCTTCTTGGATTGACCCGATAGCGGATAAGTCAAGATGCTACATTTATATCAACATTCACACATCGCCTTCCATAACAACTTAATCTAAATGCATTGTTATGGACACATTGCAGCAAAACATGTTGTAGGTACGTCTTCTTATGTACTGCATTCAGCACAGTTCGGTGATGGCAATTTCTCCATCAGAAACTAAAACTTGTTTGCTGGAATGTGTCCGAAATGTAATCATAAAGCCATCTTCAAACAACATTATTACGAAAAAAAACTACTGTTTCCGGTTTCTGTGACAAGTAAACTTATTGTACAATAATAATGGCTCTAATGGGTTTATTAGGTTAGTGTAATTATGTAGGTTTTGGACCCTTGGGACATATTTGTTGTAATTTTTTTATATTTTGTGTTTTTATGTGTGGATGTTGGTCCTACTAATTACTACGTCAGTCGTCAGTGGAGCCGCTGGTAGATTCTATTATGTAAAGTGTATACCTGCAACTGAATAGGACATCCCAAAGAGTTTTGAGAAGGAGTACAACTTTATAAGTACTATGAGATATTTACCGTGTTTAGCGTAGTCAGATATCACAATTGGTCTGTTTAATCAAGAGAATTAAAGTTTTCTCTCAGTTTAAATCACTCGACGCCTTGTGGTCCCGTGGTGCATGTAGCCAAGCCATATCTCACTGTATTTGTGTTTGCCGTTAGTGAAGATACAAGTGTGGTACTCGCTATGTTTGGTTACGTTCTTGCATCTATGATGTCAAACACTTTACAATCATACAGTAAATAGAACCACTTATACGTGTGAGATATGTTAGCGAAGCTAAGTTTTTTTATAAAATTAGTTTTTTATAAAACCTACAACCAATTTTACAGTGTGCAAAATAGAGATCAATTAATCGTGAAAACGATTTTTTTTATTACGGTTCGCGTTGGTTTTATAAGTAAACTTTGCTAAGAATTATATGAAATGGAAAGTGAAATGTTATTCTACGTTTTCAACATCTAACAAAAGTCAAAAGTGAAGGCTGGCGACTGCGTTGATAAATGTTATATTCTCAGGGTTAAATTAATGTATATTTTTGAGGCCAAATCAGGGCAAGATATGTTAAATTACAATTATGTTAGTTTGCGTGCGTGTACAATGAATAAATAAAACAAATATTGCCTCATCACGTTTTATATCAGGCACGGCAAATATTCCCATAATCTTTTAACTCAAGATTGTTTGAAGATGTCTACCCCACTTACAAATAATATCAAGAACAAACTCCTCAATGAAGTTCAACCCTCGATTTGAAGTATATTCCGATCGTTGCTCTCTTTCAGGTGGTTTTCCGGTAGCACGTAGGAGTATAGAAACTGACCACAAAACACAGCTAAATAATTAGGCTTCCGCACATACACCAGTCTAGTGGGAAACGTGTTGCGAACAGGTAAACAAACATAAGCGCTCCACCGAATCGCGATTTAATTAACCTTTTGTCAAGCCGTTTTGTTTGACTTAGGTACTGAATTTAGAAGCGCTGTATAAGTGTGATTGATGGTTATCATGTTAGATCGGAGCGAACGAATAAATAATAAGTTGTAGATTGGAGCAGCCAGACTTATCTATACATTCAGTGTCTTCGTAGCGGAAATCTAAAATCAGCTAGGAGGTGAGTATACATTATTTAATACCACTTAACAACGAACTTCCACCCCCTTCTATTCCTAACCTCTTGAAACATTTTGTATACCCGTAAGAGTGTAATCTAGCAAATCCTTTTGAACAACTAATGTATATAATATTTAAACATCAATCAACAGTTACTCTAATTAACTATTATTTAGGGCAACGCGGCAACCGGCAGTCTGGTGGGTTCTGCGGATTACTAAAATAATTATTGTGATTATAAAAACATGCGTTAGCATCCTTACTAGTCTGTGATAAAAACTGAAGTTCCTTTGTTGAAAAACTCTTTTTTGCAGACTTACGTGTCATGTTGAAACTTAGTGGTAAAATAAGGAAAAAAAAGAAACTGAAGAGTACTGTCAAAACTTGATCAAAACATTTTGAGATGTTTGTCTGAAAAAAAATACCAATTTGGCTTTCCAAAATTAATAGAGTTAAATTTAAAAATGGATGATCTAATAAAGAATATTAAAAAGAAGCTCTCGGTGGATAACCTTGTCGAAATGATGAAAGAGGGTAAGCACGCTACATATAGTAAACATTTCTTGAGCTTATTACCTTAGCGGAGGCTTCATTTTCCAATCTTTTACCAACTTTCTATTTTAATCTTCGACTATCGTGAGCTTATAAGAATATATCTTTTGCAGCGAAAGTCATTGACAATACTCGTATCAAAGAGGAGGATGTTCGTAGAACTTTGGAAAAGATTGATCCGGACCATTTGGTTGATGTCGATGAACTAGCTGCAAAGTTGAATGAGATCTCTGAGCAAGCCAGGACTGACAATGAAAAGAGCCAAGTTAGTAAAATCATCGAGAAAGCCAAGTCAAGTTTCAGTATCCTTCGGAAATCACCAAAAAAAGAAGAAAAATCCTACGGGGAAGTTGAAGATAACGTAACAGGTTTTCTTGACTGATCTTTTTTATGATCAGTACCAATACCAAAACGTAGTGATCAATACTAATCAAACTTACCTTATCCATGATTTGAAACTAATTAAAGTATTTATTTGGTACAGTTATTAAGACTAATCTTACAATACGGACAACTGAATGTTTTCTTTGAGTATGTTTTTTTAAATACAACTTTTACTAATAAAATGATTTGCTCGATTAATTAACAATAAATTTAAATACGTAGTTTTGTGAAGGTATTTTGTACTCTGCCAGTTTTTAAATATATAAAAAACGTAGTGTTTCTATTCATCACGCAGAGTAGGTAAATAAGGAGTGTGTAAATAAGTGATATTTTTCGAAATGTGTACTAGTTTTAAAAATTTACACATCAATATTATCATTAAATAATATGGCCATGTTGCCATGGCTATGTGATGTTTGTATTTGGTACATTATCTACGGCATGTCTACGGCGCGGCGTAGCTGCCTCTACAGTATTACACAGTTATTATGGTGATCTTCTTTTTTACGCTCTCATATAAATATAGCTTGCTATAACGCCTTTCTGTTCGACTCTTCCTTATGGCCATGAACTTGTGAATAGAAACCAGAATACTATTTTGCTATGATTTTAAGAAATAAAAAATTTTGGATACTTGGGTGATGGATCAAGCAGATGGCGCACCTATAACAAAGATGCTTCTTCTGTGTGTTGTTATCAAATTAAATTTCTATTCTAAATTTATATTCTATTTTATTCAAACCCTTGCCTCGCAAGGCACGCACGACAGGAACGTGCCGTACGATGCACTGCCCTGCGTCCATCAACTTGAGCCTCTGTGTCTGTAATTTCAGCGGCGACACACTCTTCAAACACAGCGATGCTGCTTGGCGGCAGAAAAAGGCGTGGTGGCGTCGTGGTGGTACTTCACCGGACGAGCACTTCACAAAGAGCTCTACTACTCTTAAATAACTTACATTGCCATGTGGTCCCTCGCCTAGGAAAGTGATAGGCTTCATGCGCCCCCGCGGGAAATCGAGCAGGGGCGCCACGCCGTTTGGGGGCTCGGCTTCTGGTAGTTTGATGGATGTGAAAAGACCTGGAGCGGGCCTCTCGTGACGTATTGGTCGATCTTCCGGATACGTCTAAAATAAAAAGGCTTATTAGGTCCTCAATAGTTGGATTGATTTTTATATTCTGATAGGGACTGTTATTTTATCTTAGAAAACAAATACCTAAAGTTGGGCTAGCATAGTGAATGAGCCTTTTGTTGATTTTGCTATAAATTGCTGCAGAAAATGAATGCATATTTTTACATAATGTAGCAACTATACTATCGTGATCTATTCTGTCAACAATTCTCTAGATATAGTTTACAAATTATATGGTTTTATGTGTGTACAAGAAACGGAAGGGTAGGTATACTAGGAGCAAGTATGATACTTTATAATGTCAAAGTTAACAACTACCTCACTCAATATTGTATACTCAATATTATTGGCAATACTCAAGCAAAGCCGCGGGCAGCAGCTAGTAGGGGCATGAATATAAGAACAAACAATTGGGAAATCCCATAAAAATATGAACAAGAGTGAAATATAACTATTCGCTATGAGCCGGTCATTAGCTCTTAGGAACCACTGGGGAAGAAAGGATCTACCAGTTAGTGTAGAACGGTCCCCGCTCGATGGATCAAAAAATTGTGAAAATGTTTCTGAAAGAAAGATGCAGGGCACAGAAACCTTCGTCTTGGAAATCTGGCTGGGTTTTTTCACAGGTTATAATGCTAATTTTGAGATGCATTGCATGCATGCACGTTCAAACCCAAAGGGGTTGATAGTATTTAGTTTATGATAGTTCATAGCTAGTTCATAGTTAATTTATTTATAACAAATTATAGTTACATGTCGTAATATTAATATTAGATTACCTATATAGGTATGCTAGGTAAATACAAATTCTAATGTTGTTTTAACAACTATAACATAACAATATTCCACATCAAAAACAATAATATTAGTTAATAATATATGTCAACAATTAATAATAATAAATAGAATAGTGTCATATTTTTTTCGATGATTTTTGTGCTTTGATGCAAAATTGTAATTTAAAATTAATGAACCTTCCATGCAAAACAATGCATAGACGACATAATTTCATGTGGGCTCATATTTTGCATAAACGCGTAGCGACGTTGGCGCTTCGCCAAACAGGACTTATTAAAATCAATAATTCTTAATTCGCCCTTAGAGTAACAAGATGGCTTATATCACGGTCGTACCTACTACCTACATCGGCCTTATTGAGCTCATTCACAGTAGTTTGAAATTTATTTTCCCAATTTGGTTTGAAAAAAATATTCAATAAACTCTTCCTTCCAGTGTTTGGAGATTCATATTATACTGAATTATGTTCTATATCATGGAAACCGTATGTATCTTACTAACAAATCGTGCTAATGAGTTTAATTTATAATCACTACTGTACCTTATTGAGTATTGCGTTTGCGATCTAACATATTTCTTAGGGCCAGTAAATAACCTGACTGGCTTAATTGCTACCCCCACCCCTTTAAGACAAATAATTTATACCGCACGATGAAATATAGATGATGTGCAATTCTGTACTGATGCTGCTGTGTTTACTTTATTGAGATATAATATTCTAGGTCCATTTACGTAATTAACTTATAGGTACAATATTGACATGTATAAGACATACACATATAATACCATAAAAAGTTCTCATGACGCTATCTACAGGCACTATGAGAAAACAAGTCTATCTATTTTTTTACAAATATCATAAAAGAAATATCTTATTAGATAGTGATTATGTGCGAATAGTCTGCGTCTTAAAAAAGTGATTTTTGTTCACAAAAGCATAAAAAAACACTTTACTTTGTAGTGTAGTAGTAGTTTTGTAGCGTGGGTTAGTAGATTTTATATGCTGATTACCTCGAGATCGTAAGTAGGTATCTTTTGTATAAGTTGTACAAGCCTCAGTGAATAAGTCTATTACTTGTATAATATTATTATTTAAAACAACCAACGGTGCACGTAAAAGGTTCCGTATTAGACTGTACTCTTCCATGTTTATATTTGTATGTAATCTTTTCTTTTGATCATTTTCAGCTAAACGAGGTTTCGTACTTTGCGTATAAAAATATTTTCATTACGCAAATCATGTAAAGCTCTCTCCTGTTTTTAAAAATGTACTGCTACTACATACGTAATCCTAGATTATATATTACACTAGTTGCGCCCCGCGGTTTCACCCGCGCAGATTTAAATCCCGGTATTCCCACGGGTTAAAAAGTAGCCTATGTGTTATTCCAGACTATAATGTATCTCTCTGCCAAGTTTCATTCAGATCCGTTCCGCCGTTTTGGCGTGAAAGAGTAACAAACATCCATACATCCATATCCATCCATCTATCCATACAAACTTTCACGTTTATAATATTAGTAGGATACATGCGATAGTTGATGGGTTATCCAGAATAAAATAGGGCTACTTTTAATTAGGGAACGACACGAGCGAAGCCGTGAGCGGAAGCTACTCTATAATAAATCCTTATTCAGGTGGTAGAATGTAGGCTAAAATTCAATTATATAATCTCATGATCCCTGAAGCCACAGTAAAACGTACAAAAGACCGGGTAAGGGTAAACGCACACCGGTCGACGGTTCTGTACATATTTGTAAAGTCTTTCTCTATCATGTATGCTTTATCGTATCATATCTTATTAATATATCTTGTTTAAAGTTGAAATGTTTGGATGATTGTTTCTCAACAATGCCAAGATGTGTTAGCTGTTTTTTTAGCTGAATTGTTAGCTGTGGTTGCCTTTGGATAAGCACGGGTCAGGATGTTTATTATAATTGTGTCTAGTATTCGTTTTGGTTATTATCTGTTGGCGATCCCAATAAATAAATAATAGATTGGCATAAAGGTTAATTAAACATTATTCTGAAAAAAAAAACCGAAAATGGGGTATAAATCTCGATGAAACTGATAAAAGAACGATAAATTATTACTTAAACGCGAGCAAAGCCGAAAACGGCGACTTTCGTCGTACTTTATATTGCTCAAATGAGATAAAATTCATAAATATAAAATACTTTGCCGTGCCGACCACCGGTTTGCTTTGTCCCTAAGTCTCCCTCATAATATCGCTCCCATTTATCATTTTGCAAACGGTCGCTTAATACCTCTAATGAGTAAAATCCAAGCATACCTTGAGCATTGCCATTAATATTACAAGCCGGGTGGGTCCCCCTTTATGTAGTTGGGTCGTCAGGGCTTTGTTATTGGCTGTAACTATATTTGAAGATTACTGGTCGCGTTTGTTGTGGTGAGATACTCGTAGCTCCTGGCCAACTCTGGTCGCGATGTTTTTATAGGTTTTTGAAGGTCTATCACAGTTTAACGATTAAAACCGAGACTGATAGTTTAACGTACCCTGGGGATCCTTGAGCTTAGATAAAATCGTCTCATATTTCTGTTTCGCATGAAGGTACCTCGCAAAGTTTAAATAACAACAAAAATACGCCAGTGCTCTCAAATAATAAGGAAAAACATCGCGAGGAAACCATTAAGTATTCTGACATCGGCGGTGAGCTTGCAACCTGTCACGTATGGAATATCAACTGCTGCAAAATTTGGGCTAGTGCCAAATGTTATATGTACTTGATGTGCCTATAACTACTTTCTTAAAACGGCCTCATTTAATCTACAGCAGGGGGTACGATAAGCAATAAATAGCTATCTGCCCCTAATCTGCCCTGGCTGATTATCACATAGTTTAACCCCTAATTTTCTTTTTTCCCTGTTTATTTTTACCTTTTTCGCCGCTATACTTTAGTCGCCACTTCGGTCAGACGTTACTACTTCTCTTTGATGCGCACATAATCCTTTCACCACACATATACACACACACAGAAATAGTGACACGACAATAAGGAGAAGAAAATTGCTCAAATACAGTTATAAAGAAAATACAAGCCAATAGGTATGCAGAGCAATCCATTATTTAATTCAGCATCTGTGAGGCACTCTGGGGAGAAGGGAGGGTGTCACTACGTGTGACATATTCGCGCGATCGGGTACTTACACACTGTTGTGGCTGCACATTACTGTGATGCTACGTTTAATGGAGTGCCCAAAAAGTGGGGACTAATTCGAAAAACAAGAGGTGCCAAGTTTGTTTCAGATAAGTTATTAACTCTTTCGTTTAAAAAGAATTTTGAATTATGATATAACGCACAAGTAACATTGTAACGTTTCACAAATCTTACAAATCTTTTTTGGTATTAATGAAGTCAAAACTGTCCGAATGGGTAACTTTACTACTTAATTTATAGTATTTAATACCAGTTAGATTATTTAGCTAAAAATACTTTAAATTGAACTGTCTAGAAAAATACTAATATACCCAAATTCTTAAATATTTTAAACCCAGGGAGTGTAGAAACTTAAATATTCTCTTTACCTAAGAGTTTTTTAAGATTAATTTATACTTTCACTGTGGAAATTATTACGCAAGCATTTAATTTTCAGTCTTGGTGACTCAAATGAAAAAAGAAAACCAAATAAAACTTCGAAAGGAATACATTTATTTTTTACTCAGAATAAGTTTGGTCCTTACTCTTGTTAAACTAATATTATGTATAGGTACCTGAAATAAAGGCTTTTATTATGATGTAGGTAAGGTCGATACTCGTAGCTTCATAATAGATATTGGAAAATAATATAAAGACACTCATCGTATAGGCAAAGTGGTAGCGTTTGTATCTGACCACAAGCATGGGTATTATAACGATTGTTTGGAAAGAAAAGAAAAGGAGATTTTATACCGCAGAACTGTAATATCACAGTTACGAGTATAATCATCCGCGAAGAAGCGTAAAATATTGCCATGGAATAGTTCATAACAAGTCCGCTTGTTCTAGCTACTGAATATTTTATAACAGAAGTGAATGAGATAGCTGTAAGTTATTGCCCGCCTGCCATAGTGGATGTGTTGTGTATGCTATAAAGTATTTTTTCATTTGTTTCACTCATCATTTGCAGAATCTCGGGTTGGAAGCCTCAGCGTATAAATGAATATTAGAAATGAATGAATAGAGTATTGGTAATATAGAAAGTAAGTTTATATAAATAAAGTAATAAGGCATAATATCAGGTACCTACCTGGTTCTCATAGTGCGTATTTATTTATTTCCTACGAAGTTTCTCAAAGTAGGTACATGTTGGCTTTAGAATGTATCCGCTCTAATTAGTTATAATGTTTTGGTACGTGTGCTTTGTAAAATTTACGATGATCCCCATTAAAGCTATTTAATAAGGAAGGATTTCTGGCCTACATCACGTTTATTTAGTCACGGCAAACCGCTTGCTCCGCAACTTGTTGTTAAATATTAAGCACCACTGAGTCTCAGGTGCTCTTCAACGGAATGAATTCATTAGGATCGCCGAGAAAAACCTTAAACAAGCATGCAGTGCCGCACTAATTAGCTTAGTTACCCCATTTTGCCCGGTGGTTCCACTCCAGTGGGAGCACGGCACACGCTCTATTGTGTACACGCTATCCAAACAAATGGCTTGCGGTCTTCAATTATATGTCAAAATATCGCAAAGTACAACAAAGGCGATTTATGTCACAGCGCGGCGTCGCGCGGCTATGATCCCGAAAATAGGCTAACGTGCGGGAAGAGAAAAGATTTGGCCGACAAAAGGCGCAACCCTAACGGTAATCCTTGAGTGGGCAGCGAGCATGCGTCGTTTGGGCAAACTCCCGGTGTCATTATAAAATACGGGCGCGCAGTGTGGATTCACTTTGAGAAATGGTGGCGGGAGCTGGAACACCTGGGCTCGTATTGCGTCATTGCTTCCCTCACAACATACAGCCATTTCGTCTTTTTGCCGCTACTTTGCGAAGTCACTTGAGTTATAGAATGCTCTAAATTAGATGGAACGCGGTGCGTACACGAAATCACTATTTACGCGAGCCTCGAAGGAAAACTTTAATGGAATAACTTTACAGGTGTTTCGATTGTCGTCAGTCTGCTTGTTTCTGAGACGCCTATGCGAGGAATAAAGGAAAGTTTGAATGTGCTAAATAGATTCTTGAACTTTTAGATGATCTTTGTGATGCAGTAGTTTGATACGTGGAAATATTTACCTGTACGTACCTAAATATGGCACCAACGTAGTACACATACGTGACAACACTACACCCTCTTCATGTTACAAATTAATTTCGTAATAAAAGTCATTCCACTCTCTTAATATGGTATTATGCATGCAAATAAAATTACTCAAGCATCTGCATATCTTATTACATGCGTAACTTTACCAGGATGTAGCTCAGACAAGACGAGTTAGTTGCCTGTTCTCTATACTTTGGTCGCGTGGAACTGGCATCTAGAGTCACCAAGCTTTATGACTTTCAAAGTGATCCTAGTGATTTTATTAAATAAATATGCTTTGAATTTGACTCGCGAGCTATTCAGGCATCAACTTCTGTAAACCGCAGTGCCATTTGACTTCTTCGCAGAATGTTCATGAATGCATATTGCACTGCACGCAACTCTGAACTACTGTGAAGTATTTTGTTCAGGGTAGTAAGTTCCACAGCCAGTGCAAAGACGGCGTACTTAAAACTTTTTGACTAAGCATAATTAAAATAGTTTTTGTCTGGTGTTTGCATGAGTTAATAATAAATCTTGTCTACTTTCGGTAGGAGATATGCGTAAGTATAATAGTTGTATTCTTATAAAGCTGATACGTACCCGTACCCACAATCTAAGGTAATGATCTTTTAGCGGTTGAAATTTCTCACAAACGAAGTAATAGGTACCTACGGAGTCTACTCCGTCTACAAGTTTACTAATTGGGATGACACTTCACAAAAGTTTGTATTGCTTTGGCATTAAAAGAAGTATTAAGGATGAGTCGGAAAAATTGATCGAGAGAGGCATTGTATTGTTCATTGTCATGCCTCTTAAACTCAGGCTTTTTGTAAAGAACTTGGTGCGCGAAAAATGGCAGTTTATAGCGCTTTTGTAATAATAATAGCCACCTTTATTTGTGTATCTAGCCATGCTTAGAGTTTGTGTATGGTAGAATCAACAATATTTAAATGCTTAAACAACAAAGCGCTTTGAATTTGTTAGTGAAATATGACGGTAAACCCGTAACAGACGGATTCATGATATGTAAGACAATGTTTGTATTAAATTATTGCACTCTAACATTAACATCATAATTTTTTGCCCTTATTTCACTTCATGTGGGATCAGCAAACCAGGTTATTTTTCTCGCCAGCCGCAGGTCTGTAATCACTCCTTTCTTACTCGTGTTATCATTCACGCAGTCCATCCATCTTTTCTTTGTGGCTTTTCCCTTTGTTGGCCTACACATCACAACATCAGCATCAGTTGATGCAGCATAGTTCATTTAAAACGATAGTTCTTAAAATTGTTTTCTAATTTTTGATACGCTGAGTCGCTGATCGCACTTTTTTCCTGTGACCTGTCGCCATTTCATCCATTCTGTGTTTATTCTGTTGTCAATAAACTTCAGATAATGTGTCAATAAACTTCAGATTCTAATTATGTGCCCGATGTAATTATGTATAGAACTAATCTTTTGTATTTTAATTTGAACTTGACGAGTATTTATAATTAATTTAGTTAGAATTTGTAGGTACTGTATTTTAATTGTTATATTTTTCTCATGATGTTAGTGTAATTATAAATAAAATAAATAATGCTGGACAATCCACACAGCATCATCTAGCCCCATAGTAAGCTACTCAAAGCTTGTGTTATGGGTACTAGATAACTGATATATTTAATACATTATATACTTACATAGATAGATATTTTTTATTATATACATAGAAAACACCCAGACCAACGGAACAAATTTCTGCAGATCGTACACAAATTTGTTCCGAGGCGGGAATCGAACCCGCAACCTCTAGCGTCGCAGGCGGACTCTCGCCCGCTGCGCCACAGAGGTCGTCAATTGGTTTGCGTACCATACTAATTAATAACGGAAGCCTTTATTGACAAAGAAAATTACAACTAATAGTTACAATTATTTACAAAATGTACAAAATATACAAAATACATATGAAACAGTTGAGCTATCTGCAGACCGTTGCAAACGATCTATAGATAGCTCAACTGATCCAAAT
Source organism: Plemyria rubiginata (assembly GCA_963576535.1). NCBI lineage: Eukaryota > Metazoa > Arthropoda > Insecta > Lepidoptera > Geometridae > Plemyria > Plemyria rubiginata. Next base: position 4,231,546 of record OY754905.1, read on the forward strand.
CAGTGCCAGTCGGAAGCGTACCCAAGACACTGACTGCATTGCCACGCTGATTAATTAAATTAAATAAATGTGTATTCTACGTCAAAAAATGTATATGTATCTTAGGTCCTTGATATCCTAGGTGCTAAGGATCTAGAATATAAGCTTCATCAGTTATTGAGTAAATGGTTGGGTACCTAATAAACAGAATTGAGCAAAACAGTGCAAGTTATATATTGTACCGGGGCGTGGAGCTGTGAGGCTAATTCGAAGTTGCAACTCAAACTGGTTAAATTCAAAATTTTGAATTTAACACAGTTTTTAGCTCTGATATCTTTAGTCTAGCAACTTTTTTTTTATACAACTAGCTGATGGAACAAGCAGATGGCTCACCTGATGTTAAGTGGTAACCATCACCTATAAACAAAACATTGCCCTGTAGGCCACGCACAATAGGAACGTGCCCTACGATGCACTGCCCTGCGTCCATCAACTTGAGACATACAGATGTTTAGCCTCATGTGCCTGTAATTACACCGGCGACCACACTCTTCAAACCGAAACACAGCGTTGCTGCTTGTCGGCAGAAAAAGGCGTGGTGGTAGTACTTCCCCGGACGAGCCCTTCACAAAGAGCTCTACTACTCTTCTAACTCTGATTGAAATAAATTTAATAATGGAAAATATTGGTTTATAATGGAGGTAGTAGTTTTAAAATAATTCTCATTTTGTTTCAACATCGCACCGTAGGTAGTACTGTTGTTTTTATCTTTTTGAATTGCAGCAGCACGCAGAATAGGTAATACGTTTCGATTAAGCACCACGTTGCTTTGCCTCTGTTTCAATTGATAAATGTTCATCCCCATCCCCTCCCTATTACTCCACCTATTTTTTGTCATTCTTCTTCCTTTTTACTTTATTGCCGTGCCATTAATTGCCTTATATATGCTCAAACACGGCAAAAGAGAAGTTAATTAAGGCTTTGAATTATTTTTGAGTTTTTTCCTTTCCTCAGTCGGTTTTATGTAAATTTATGTCTGTTATTTTGTAATTCAGTTTTTGTAGGTACATAATATCGTTGTTTCATTTTATTGGTATTTTAGATCATTGGTTTCTATTGGGTTAGTTTGGTTCAAAACTTTCCACCAAGGATACCTACTGCTTTGACTCATGTAAATTCTAGCAGCTTATGATTCCGCGCCAGTGCGTCTACTCAAACTAATTGTTGATTATTTGGCGCAAACTTACTGACTGCTAACATTCGCCAAATGTTGGCTCTGGGACTAGCTAACGTAATGTCGGAGTGTTTCGACCAATTATGTGATTTGACTTGGACTGGGAAGTTTGCATATAAGCTAGTTTCTTGAACTATTAGCATTGAGCTGCAACTTCCTAGTTTACTCGTATACCCACTCCAACGCAACGGATATAATGCTGAAATAAGTGAGCCTAATTTATGCTTCGTGCACAGACGGAAATAAATAATTATGAATAAATATAAACATAATTTTATTAAAGCACCGGTGGTCTAGTGGGAGTGACCCCGCCTTCCGATCGTAAGGTCGCAGGTTCGAATCCGGTCGTGCACCAATGGATTTTTCTATCGAAAAATTTATGTACGCAATGCCAGTGCTCTTAAACGGTGAAGGAAAACATCGTGAGGAAACCAGTTAGTATTCTAACAGCGGCGATGGGCTTGCAACCTGTCACGTATGGAATACTAATTACTGCAAAATGTGGGTATGTGCCAAATGTAATGTTTGGACGTACCTCTGACTACCCCCCTTAGACATCCTCAAAGAATCTTGAATTAGTACCTACTTGGTACTGGGAGATCTGAAGGGATATCTACCGTGCCTGGGGATCAAAGTCGTGAAGCTGTTTTTTTTTTTTTTTAATTTTATTACAACTTAAAAGGTTCCCATTCATGTAACTTACATACTAGTAGGTACGTATGCTAGACAAAGCTATATAAAACAAAATATTTTTATGTTTTATTGAGGCTAAGTACTAGTAACTATTATAGTTAAGTGTTTTACATAGGTGGGCTATACAATATTGAGTAGGTAGTAACAAAGTTCGAAACCTCCGTGCTAGTTTAAACTGTAAGGCAGGGTACTTACTTTGACGTGTTTTGAAATAAACACTACGGCTATGATTTAAAAATCAAGGGAAATGTGTCGTGTGGTCTTCTTTTTTGATAGAAAACTCTTTGTACAAAGGATTAAAAGCAATGTTCAAAATGAAGTGCTCCGGTACCCGATGGTCTTGAGTTATGTTAGGGCACGTAGGCGCGTGGGCGCGCTAAATATCAAGCTTTGTAGAAGCAAAACGGTATTGACAAACCATTTCCCAGATAGAAAATTCTTTGTTAGAAAACCGTACACTATCACTATAATTAAATTGATTAACTACCGTAATCTATCTGTCTTCTATATAAATAAAAATGAATTACTGTTCGTTAGTCTCGCTAAATCTCGAGAACGGCTGATCCGATTTGGCTAATTTTGGCCTTGAATTATATGTGGAAGTCCAGAGAAGGTTTAAAAGTTGAATAAATATGAAAATGCTCAGAATGATCGATTGAGGCAGCACGAAGCCTGCCGAGTCAGCTAGTAAGAAAAAGACTGCTAGGTATAGCAATAATTATTAGTAGTAACCTACTGGAAGGTCTTTTATCCTAAGATGTAAAAAAGTAAGTTACACCATTATCATAATATCCGCTATCAAAAATCGTATTCGCAGAATCAATATGTTGCTGCATATACGTAATTATAGCTATGTAAAGTGACCATTGACTACATTACGAATGCAGGCAAAAGCGAAGTGCTTTATGACACAAAATGCTTTGCATCACGTTGCTCGTTGCAATATACCGAATACCTGGTGCTCAAAGCAGTGCGTATGAACTAAAATACCTAGTGGTGAATGCTAACAGAGGTATGCCCGCATATCCAATGCATGATCGGTGAGCAAACGCGAGTTATTTGGACCTGGACGACTGAGCATGAGGAATGTAAGGTTGGTGTGTGAGGGATTAATGCAATGGAAAGCGTCTACTATTATAAATGCGAAAGTTTGTAAGTATAGATGGATGTTTGGTACTCTTTCACGCCGGAACGCCTGAACGGATCTGGATGAAACTTGGCAGAGAGATGGATTATTTGTCTGGAATAGCACATAGGCTACTTTTTATCCCATGGGAATACCAGGATTAGCTGCGCGGGTAAAACCGCGGGGCGCAACTAGTACGCAATAAAGTACAGGTGATTATTTTTATAATTTAGAAATACATGACCTGAGCAAGCTCACGTAAAATAGCAACAATGTTTGTAAAATGTCAACCATTATTAAAAATATAAACAAGTGACCTAATTATTGTGTCCAAGTATCAAAAATTCTCCAGACTCTGCTCATCCCTCTCATAATAATGCGCGTTTGGGTTTTCCTACATCCAAACGCGCGTTATTATCGAGCCGTGTGTAGCTTCGTGCGCGTCTAATACCCGCATAATGTACTGAAAACAGATATCGCAACAATGCAATCGTAAGAACACGCCTGTGGGGAGAACCTTTACCGTATACAGTTCCAAAATCCAAGATGGCGAAACTGTGGCGGTTATTTTGTAAAATCAAATTTAACTCATCAAATCGTACTTTATCAAATCGAATATCAGATAGGTGGCAGATAGCAACACCTGACCAAACTGACTTAATGTAACAGTTGTGTCAGTCGATCTGTGCAAATTAAGGTGAAGACAAGAGCTAATGTGACTCTCGCTTGCACGTTTTGACTTGTTGAAGGATATAAATTCACTGAACCTATTTTCGAAAAATCGTAAACAACCATTTTGTGTGCAATCACATTACGCACAGTTTAGTAAAAAAATCTTTTTCATCGGTACAAGTTTTCCTACTTAAAAGTTTGCTTTTTTAGTTTTCGGACTCAAGCAAACTTTTGAGTAGGAAAACTTGCATCGATCAAAATGAAATTTATACCAAACTGTGTGCAATTTGATTTCACACAAAATGGTTGTTTGCGATTTTTCAAAATTGGGTTTTGTGATTTTATATCTTTCAAAATGTCGAATCGTGCGAGCGAGAGGAATATTAGGTGTTGTCAACGCCTTAAGAATATTGACGAGCAGAAGTGCTATTCTGACAACACCACTCGCTCAAGTGAATACGGAATCGGAGGTGAGTTGTCAATTAGGCATTCCGTAATGCATTTTAAGAGTAGAAGGTAGAGCACTTTGTGAAGGGCTCTTCCGGGGAGTACCACCACGCCCTTTTCTACCGCCAAGCCGCGTTGCTGTGTTTCGGTTTGAAGAGTGTGGTTGCCGGTGTTGTTATAGGCATACGAATGAGGCTTAACATCTGTTAAGTTGATGGACGCAGGGCAGTGCATCGTAGGGCTATCTCTATCGTGCGTGACTTACGAAGCAATGCTTTGTTTTAGGTGATGTTTACCACTTAATATCAGGTGGGCCATCTGCTTGTTCCATCAACTAATTAGCTGATGGATTAAACAATACAACTGTATAAAAAATTTCTCATCACACGCTACCCGCGTGAGTTATTTGGTCGTGAAAATGCCAATGTGAGTGAGGCGGTGCTCATCGAAGTGAGCGTGTATTCACTGGGTGATACTCCCCGTGATTTTGTTTATAGAATAGCTCTACAGAACGGTGTCAGAATGTCATGTCAAGGAAATAACACGCTGCCAGTTGCAGCATCTACCGGAAATTATTGAGTTAACAACGACGCGAGCTTTTAATTGAAAATTACCTGTCACTGATCGAATGACGTGAACTCTAGTGATTGCTGATTGACTGATTGATACGTTGTTTGCACAGAACAGTGTTCTGTCAATGTTAAAAAACAAAACGAAGCGTTATTTTACACAGATTACGAAAATGGCAGTAAAAACAGAATTGCGTGTCCACAGAAAAAATAAATCGTAAATACTACAGGCAGAGTTTTGTTTTGATCTTTCTTTGATGTTAATGTACGCGGCGTGATCAAGCGCTAGCATGATTCTGAAAGACTTGGCTCTGATGACGTCTGAAAATCACGATGAACAACCAACATTATATTAACGCGTTGACAACACATAATCTACCTCTCTCTCGCTTAATTCGACATTTTGAAAGATATAAAATCACTAATCCCAATTTTGAAAAATCGCAAACAACCATTTTTTGTAATCACATGCAAGTTTACTTTTCTAGTTTTCGTACAAAAGCAAACTTTTGAACAGGAGAACTTGTATAGATCAAAATGATTTTCGATTTTTCGATAATGCATGGGTTTAGTGATTTTTATCTTTCAACAAATCAAAAGGTGCGAGTGAGAGTCACATTTGTTCTTGTATTTGCCTTAAGTGCAGACTTATCGAAAGTCACCTAAACTACCGTGTTCTTCATTATTGCAGGTTTCACGTCTACAATTGAGTTTCCTCGACGTATCTTCAGCTATTTAGTTAGGAGCGTTTCACAGCTCCTTGGCATCAGAAATTACTAACAGTAATGCGCCAGTCACCTAGATGACTATTAGATCATGCAAACTATTTCGAGATGCGAGGTTGTATTTAGTTTAATATCCTCCGTTTATTTATGCTATAGGCATAAAGGTAATTTGGCAATTTATCTGAGAATCATGTTCTTTTGAGATCTAATTGTTATTAGCTTTAGCTGCGTAAATACCTTCTGTTATATAATTGCCTTATTTTTAAACAAACTCAAATTTCTTTGGAATTTCGATTACTATTTAATAATACATATTTTTATCTATAGCGGTCTATTTAATTTGTGTAATAGCTTTTTTAAAAACTGCATTTCTCTAGCAAATGTTTGTCCATAATTTATTAGAAGATTAAGAAAGTTTATTGCGTAAATACTAATGGGCTTTTATTGTGATCACCCATTATGCGTAATGGATAAACAGTGTACTTTAACTACCACCGTATAAATTGTAAGCATCAATAATGCTATAAATATTCAAACAATGGCGTGGATGTTACTGAATTAATTCATTAGCAAGAGACTACCGCCGGGAGGAGGCTTCTTTATTATATAAGACAAAGATCTCACAATAAAAAAAATTATCTGGAAAATTATAGTTGATCCTGTCACGGGATACCAACTACTGCTAAATGTGGGTGTGTACCAAATGTTATGTTAGGACGTACCTTGGACTACCCCCTTAGATATCCTCAAAGAATCTGGAGTTAGTAATTGGTGCTAAGAGATTTGAGACGGGATATCTATACCGTGTCGCGGATCAATGTCGCGAGGCTGTTTAGTTTTTTTTAGTTATATAGTTTGTTAGTTTTTTCTGTTTAGTTGGTTTTGTATAAAGTTTGATAAAATTTTTGATAAAATTTCGATAAATGTTTGATAAATTTTTTTTCTTAGTTAGCTGTGTTTTTTTCTGTAATTCTTGCAGCTAGCAATAAGTTTTATATAGTAGTATAAAAAGTCCATTAAATACTGTTAGCATCTTGTACAAACGAATCTAAGGCTAAGGCCGCACTACGGTTAAACCGCTGTGGTTTTAATCGCGTGAAGTTGTGCCCCTACAAACATTGTACCGCAGGTGCGCCCGCTTGTATTAGTTTTTTAGGGGCACAAATTCACGCGATTAAAAACCACAGTGATTTAACCGTAGTGCGGACTTAGCCTTACGGATAAATGTTTAGCTCCATGACAGCTGCCAAATTGGTCGGCTTGGATATAGGGCCCATCAAGTTTGTCATTTGTCGTTGGCTAGTCGTCCTGTCATCACTTTACTAGGTAAGCGAGAAAAGCTAAGTTACACTTTTAGACCGAGTTTATCTTAACTCCTAATGCTTGGCCATTCAGTTTAGTTATGTTATTTATTTCTCACAGGTATGTTATATACATTGCACTTATGGATTTATTTTTACATCATTATAAAAAATAAACATTCTTAATAAATTAACAATAATAAAGATTGCAAAACTACAGTAGGTAATAAAATAACTAGATTTAAATTAAAAATACCTAAAATACAATTTAGTAATTCAATCGTAATATTCCATGTCTTACGGTCGGCAAGAAATTGGTCAGTGTAATACAAGTACTTTTTATAATGTTTGTAAAATGTGTAATAATGTGTTTCTTACTTTTGATATTTAGAATATTTTTCAAAATTATTACTACCTACCTTCATTTTTTTCATTTCATTCGTTTTGTTCATTTCATTCACTTCATCACTTTACATATTATTTACAAATTTAATACATAGGTACTTAAATTTGTAAAAATGTAAAGTGATGTGATAATTTGGAATCGTCATAATTTTGGAAAATATGCTATTTATCGAGTAAAAATCGAACGATATTTGCTAAATAAGTAAAAAGTAAATTCAATTTTTTGCTAGCACAGTAAAAGCTAATTACATAAGAAATCGGTTTTGAAAACTTCGGTACCAAGTTATCCATCGGTTGTTCTTCCCAGCGGCTGGCGCTAAACGCGTCATTTGAAATGAAACGCGGTCGTCTTTTAAACTTTTGCCCCGCTTAGCCAGCTGTTGCGGACCACCACGGCGGCCTTAAAACTTTGTACCGAGTAACCCAGTTGTTCTCGGCCGGCTGTATTGCGGTTATGCGCTTTGCACGTGTCATTCGAAACGGATCGCAGCGGTTTTAGAATACGTCCGTTTTGGTATTTGCTTGTTGATGTGCGACTTGGCTCTGTTGGGCACGGACTGATTTGATCAATTGGCATTTCAGTTTGCTGTTTGATTTATTCGAATAATCATCATTTACGCAAAAGATGTCTAGTTTTGTATACGAGAAAAAAGTTCTTACGAGACATGTAGAGTTGGAAGGGAAGCCTAAAAGCCACTCCACTATGCTTTAAGATTGCAATTACGCCGTCTCTCGCAATGAGCTTTCACCATTAACCCAAATAGCGATCCCACTGCTGGGACTTCCTTCAACGACCTAAAGTAATTTGAGCCCTAACAGGCGGATTAATTAAAGAGTTCATCGCAGTATTGTGAAAAATTCAATTAATATTAACGGCACGGACAATGATGCTCATTAAGAGTTAACGTTCAATTGGTATGTTTTACGCACCGCGCTGCTCTCTTGGGAAATCAGCACCCGGGAGCAGGCTGCCTGCAGTCACATCGAAAGCAGGCTATCGTCGCCTACATAAATACATGTCAGTCAACAGTTCAACTAAAATAAAAATATTAACCGACTTCAAAATAAGGAGGAGATTCTCATTTCGCCCGTATAATTTTTTTATATTTGTTACCTTACAGGTAACTTTTTAATGAATGGACCGATTTTAATGATTTTTTTAATACAAAGCTGTGCTTGTCATGTGTCCCATTTAAATTTGAGTCGGATCTGACGAGTAGTATGAGTGTATTTTAGAGTTCATATTGATGTCGGCTTTTTCTTGAAATAGTTATTTTTACAATCTCACTATAATATCACGTTTTTATTGATTTAAGCACAAATTAAACTTAGCGGTGCTGAAAACTTCAAATGTCAAACGGTTTTAAATTCATTTGACTCACAAGGATCACATTATTAGAATAATGTCCGACCTGAGTTGTAAGTTACTCTAGCTTTTTATGTTTTGGCTGATCACATGTTTTTAATTATTTGTAAATGTAATAAAGTAACACACGACATATTATGACATAAAAAATAATCTCTGTTTGTCGGTTTACATTTATTCAAGCGTGCGCTACCGGCTTCCAACATGAATACAGTCAAAGTAGGTACAAGAAAAAGTTGTTGTTGGGTGTGCAAACACTTTTTACATTAATAAGTTTTTTTTTCAGCACCTACTGTTTGTTAAAAAGTAATATTTTCTTAATAAACACTACATACGAGTGGTTTATCACATTTTTTTATTTTTTGGATTTTGATATTTTTTTATGAATTTCGTTATAATCAATGTCGAGAGTTGTATTTTATCAGGTCTAGGGGAAACGCTTTACCGCATTACCACCTGACGGTAATAGTGTCGACGCGGTCAATGGTGTAGTACAAGTTTTCGTACTTAAGTTCACTCTTCTCTTGAAACATTTCAGATATACTAGTATTACATAAAAAATATTTCTAAGTAAAGTCACTCTTGATTGATAAAAGAGCCCATTGTAATTTTTATGCGTGTGTAGTTTTATTATTATTTTCTGTCTGGGATAGCTGAGCAGTTACTCGTTCTGCTTGTACCACCAGCCTTCAAACCAAAACATAATGCTTGAAATAAGCTTGATAGAACTTCCCCGGAGGAGCTCTTTAACAATTAAAAAGATTTTCTATCAAACAAACACCGCTCACGCGCGCCAATTGGCACGCACGGTATTTGGCTAAATACCGTGCTAAGTGCTAACAGAACAGACACAAGATGGCAGACAACTACTTGTTGGGATAGCCTTCTCAACTAGTTGCTGCTATCTCTCCTAATTTAACTTATGTATAGGTACTATTGTATATGTAGGCTACGAAAACAACGTTAGTTCTCAAACCTTGCATTCTAACTTGAGAGTTTAGTAAATGAATTTACTCAGCAGCACGATAGTGTAATATTGACCTGTCATCAGTCACGGCTTTAGATCGACTTCAATTGTGTGACAAAATTGTTTAGTCAAAGGCCGTACTTAATCTCAAAGGCTGAGCAAACTCCCGTCAAGCTCAGCGGGTAAACAAAAGCGTGACTTACAATGCCGTGATGGGAGCGCACCTGAATATTACCTACCCCGTTGACTTGTGTACGGTCAGACCGAAAAGCTAGCGACTTGTGGCAGCAATCCTACTATCCTACTAATATTATAAACGCGAAAGTTTGTAATATGGATGGATGTTTGTTACTCTTTCACGCCGGAACGGCTGAACGGATCTATTTAGTTGAAACTTGGTAGAGAGATAGATTATAGTCTGGAATAGCACATAGGCTACTTTTTATCCCGTGGGAATACCGGGGTTTAAATCTGCGCGGGTGAAACCGCGGGGAATAACATGTGTACAATAAAATCATTAGGATGATCCGGTAACTAGATTGAAGATTTACTCAGATATACTTGGCATTCGAAAATAGTTTTATATTCTATATTTTTTTTATATTAATCACCTTATGAATTTCAGTTTTGGGGTATGATAGTCAGTAGACGTCAATAGTCAGTAGATAGTAGTATAGATGGCTCGCAAATCAAAAGGATATAATACGTGTTGTTTAGTTGTTTTATGCCTTCTAGAAGGAAGGGATATAATATTTGTTAGTTAATTACTAACAAATATTATATCCCTTCCTTCTATCTTATCTGGCTGATTGTACTCGTACCAGTTGCGGTCTTCGGTACGTGTCACTAGTTAATGACACTGCTTTGGACATCCTTTGTCATGCATGAACCAACGCCCTACTGGACGAACTTGTATATTGTATACCGGCTTCTATATCCAAACTTTACTAACCAGCTCCATGCAAAATAGAACGCAAACTTTGAAAGATACGTCATTTGCTGCAACTTAGGTTGGTTCTAATGGAGCGTAGATAAACGTATCAGTAGCTTTGGAATTTTTTAAAAGTTTAGCCTGCATTGAGGGGAGCAGCTCGACGTTAGCATTTAAGAATGACGTGTAAATTATTAGCATTTTGAATCGTTTAAATATTTGATTGATTTTTGTGGTTACGTTAAGTTCATACAACCTAACTTTCACGTGTGATCTCTGATGGTAGATTGATGATTGATAGTTGATTTCGTAGGTTCTGATAAAAGAGTGGTCCTTTACCTTCTTTCCACTTACATTACCTACTAAAGAATTTTATAACCGCACTCTTATAAGCAAATAGGGAAGATATTATTTGATTTGACTATTTGATGATGAGTTTGGTAAGTCACTATTTTGGTAGGATTAAATATTTAAATTTCGATCCGCTGGTCTCATAATAGCAGCATAGATTAAATAATCTGTACGTGAGCAGAACCAACATTCTTGAATAATTAATGCACTTTGCATCAAATCAAAGCAGGTAACCGACATGCGACGTGCAAACCTCATTATTATGGAACTGGGACTTGGTTTGGCTCGATTTATTAGTTTACCTGACTTATAAAACCGTTTATTCCTGTGGCGATAAAATAAGAGCTAAGTAAGAAGCGAGGCTATTATTATCATGGTAAATTGAAGTACAAGTATGAAAAGACGCCACATAACGCTCTATATCGTAAAATAAATTATGTTTATTTGTAATTATGTATCGAAAACGCCTGCTATTTGAAAAGCTAGGCATTAACAGTTCGGCGTTTTAGGCATGTTCGGCTTCGGAATAATAACGATTTACACATTCATAGACATAATAACATTTTATTATAAAATTAACAATTTCTCTAAGCATACCTTAGATTTATTTGTACTGGGTTTAAAAGCGATAAATAATGAAGAGCAGTCAGACCTTAAATTTTACTTTGTTCATAAAATCGAGATTAAGCTTTGAATTATGAGTGGAACGCTATTGAAATACTGATTCAACTTGGACATTGTTGGATGAAGAAAAATGAAATAGCAAGGGAATGCCTTGCTTGTATTTTCTTAAATTTTATCAGTTATCAGTTTTAATATTTGTTTATATCTATTGACAATTTACCTTGTGAAATAGCCCGTTGCAGGCTTATTAGTAAGCGTATGCCATAAAAGCTCAGTAATTAACAAAACCGGGATATCGTAATAACTGCGATATTGATATTTTGATTGGCCCCTTAATTAGGACAGCGTGTCTACTAAAATTGGAATATATGATCACGAAATATTAATTACCAGCCCGCACTGAAACTGTCAGAGAATATCAAACAATATTATAGATAGATTGTTGAAAACAGATTTATATCCTGAATTTTACACATTGTAGTTTCATAGCAGAACATTCAGCTCAGATTAGTTCAAAATAAAATATGTTATTAGAATATAGAATTTATCACTTAAAATTAAATATAACTGAAATAGTTTCAAATTTAAGTCTCGAATCGCAATATAACGCCATGACACGGCCCCTTGACCCAACTAGTAACGTATCACCTAATGGCCGGGGGCACTGCCAGCAGCATTTGCAAATGTTACACTTTTTAGTCTTGAATTTTTCTGGTATTATATTCTTATTCGCCGGAAAATCTAGTCTAAAACTGATCATATCACGATTCTGATCCCCAGGCATGGTAGATATCCCTTCAGATTTCTCAGTACCAAGTACTAACTCAAGATTCTTTGAGGATGTCTAAGGGGGCGAGTCAAAGGTACGTCCAAACATGACATTTGGCACATACCTACATTTTGCAGTAGTTAGTATTCCATACGTGACAGGTTGCAAGCCCATCGCCGCTGTTAGAATACTAACTGGTTTCCTCACGATGTTTTTCTTCACCGTTTAAGAGCACTGGCAGTACGCACATAGATCTTTTGATATAAAATATCCATTGGTGCACGACCGGATTCGAACCTGCGACCTTACGGTCACTCCCACTAGACCACCGGTGCTCATCGGTGTCTAATCTCTCATATTAATATTGGATGCATTGAAATGTGGATTATGCCTAGCTATATTTACCAGCGAGGTGTTCAAGTATATTCCTTGATACTTCAAAATTTTGTAACTTACAGTAAAAGTCAAATAAACGTGCTAGAAATAAACCTGAAAATTATCTTGGGTAATAAAAATCCTTGATGTCTGAGAGCGTGAACTATACAATAAACTATATTGTTATTGCCTGTTTTCCCAGAGCAGTCCTGTAATTTCATCATACAAAGAAAGTTTGAAATATAAATATCGAGGTACTTACATGGTGTATAATATCGGTGGCTGCATAGAAGCTCTCGTGGGGATCAGGGCGCTTCATCATGTACGGGCGCGGAAACTCTGGGTCTTCGCTAATTTCTGTTGGCAAAATAAACATTTTACATTTAACTTTTAAGGGAGATACCTTCCTGAACAGATACACTTTGTGTATTTTATAAACGTTTCTTTGCATACCATCCTTAATGTACACAAGTAACTCTGTTAAATAATAAAATTGAGATCACCTTGATCAGGTACATCCTATTTCAGGTTCGATCCCCTACAGAGCCGGGCCTACACAGTACGAAAACCTGTTCACAATTTTCTCTGACGCCTTTACATCGGCATAAAGGGGCCATTATCCTGCGCTCAGGGGCATCATCTTTTCAATATGGCCCTGAACAATAGCCGCCTTCCCTTCCGGACGTCCGGCCGCCGTAACGAGCACGGCCCTATCTCACGGTTTTCTTTTTAAAACCTATTCAAGCAAGAAGCAAAAGAACTGGTATTTGTTCTAAAATGTTAGTCTTATAATTCAATTCTGTTTATTCAGCAATGAAAACAAGTTCTATTTAAGCGAGCCAGAGCTGGAAAAATATTCAGCGATAGTGGGCGACCTCCTATTTAAAAAGTTTCTTTTTCCGGCAATCTTGCCGCAAAGTAGGTATTTAATTCTAGGAGGGTTGTTAAGGAAATCATTAGGCCGTATCGTGCCCGAGTATTCGTTAGGGCGCGTAAGCAGAAAGGGGGGAAAGGTAACAATCCGACTGCAAGAGCACTTTGGATGCTAACGAGTGCAGCCGAGAGCCGCTGGAGTGCAGTGGCGGACCTAACTAGCTCTGCTTGGAAAACCCTCCTTGAACCGCGAAGAGTCGCGTCATCAAATCATTTGTGCCAACTATTTGCAGAGTCAACCCAATTTCGATCCGGCTATGAACAAATGTTCTCAGCCCAGCCAACCCAAATGATTTTTCGATGTTAAAAACTGTAGGCAAAGTTCGCAGTTCTAGCAACCAACCCAATTTTGATGCCGAGACTACAATTTCAGAACTAGTGGAGAGTCGTATTATTTATTTATTTGCTGCTGTTAAAATTCTTTTAAAGCGCAAGCGTTCACACCGTACGAACGTTTGACTTTTGATGAAAGTAGATACCTAAAAAATCATTTCATTAACCAGCAGACAATTTCTTTGATCAACTCTACAGCAAAATGAAAATACCATCACTTTGCTGTCTGATGAAGTTAATTTTGTTCTTCGGTTAAATTAACTTTCACTAACTTTCACCTCAATAATCCTAAGTATCCAATTAATATATTTTCATCTCAATATACCAGCTTCGGCCACCGTTACGTACACCTTGGATAGTTGCAAAAAGAGCATTAAAATAAATTGAAAAGGGCGACGAAGGAGTGAATGTCCAAGGGACCTATTTTGCGATCCCCCGTCCTGCCTCTCACAAATAATGCATTTAACCACTCTTTTCCCCTATTCGGTAAAAACATTAAAGTATACGAACCCCTAACCTAACATAAGGTAGAGATCTCCTTTGTAAAAGCATACACTTTATTTACTTCACGGAGTAAACGTTTAAACATGTTATAAAATCACGCTGCAACTTTTACGGGCTTAGAGAATTATAACAGGGCTGAAATCCATGGTTCTATGTTTTTTTTTTCATGATTATTCTGTGATATAACCACACTATCTATTTGAAAATTCTTGGTTTTTTTTTATTGATAACTTACCATCTATGTTAGTATTATTATTCGCTTATTATCGGGCTATTCTTATGCTTACTTTCCTGTATATAGCTCTTAATGAATGTTTATGAATATACAGTGTGTTTCACAAGAACGTGCTGACCACTTAAAAAAAAGTAATTTGCACACATCTGCATAGCCAAAGCGACACCTTTCGCCCGCAATAGCTTATTATTGTAATCTCTCCTGTTGTGGCTGACCACATAATATGATACCCGAGTATACTAAGTAAATGTACCTACTACACAGAATAATACGATTGAGGATAGTATGTGGGATAGTTGATCCACGTACCCTAATTGTAAACAATGCTCGCACACACATACGCTCACTCAAATAACCTAACTTATTGCCCTTGTGTTTTTTGCCTCAAAATAAGGGTCTCGCCCCTCGGTGGTTTAGTTCGAACGGGTACAATATAGATGTTTGACTAAATACTTTTTTCTATTGTATCACAAACATTGTTTGAGACATGTATTTGAGTTTGCAAAAGATGCCTCAAGCATTTCGGGCGTATTTTACGAAACAAAATACCATTGCTAATTATATTTTCTGTTTCGCGAGCCCACATTGTAAATGCTTTACGAAATTCACATTTGCATTTTTTATTAACCCAATCACAGATAAGGGAATACCCAGTAAGGAAAAAAAATCAAATACCCCATTAAATACCATTATAGGTATATCTTTAAAATTACAGCAAGGGAAGTTTTTACGAAAGATATGTATCTCTATAATAGTTATGATATTTATAGATAGATGATTGGTAACTCATTATTTTTCACCACACATAAACATCTATTCCAGGCTACCTTGGCAGCCCTATAATGATCATGTTAAAGCTATCGATGTTTTCTACTGTATTTTTTGTGAAGTCTCACCATAATATTCACTTACCATTGTATTCGTTTTGATCATGGGTTTCGCGTTTATCACGGCGACCTAACGTCTCCCTCCATATGTTGTAGGGCTCTCTGTAATCTTCGTCCACAACGGCAGGCCTGGTAATCAACAAAATAGAGTAATCATAAAACCCGCTACGAACGACCTGCTGGAAAACGGGATTCAACAAAAACACATTAAAATTAAATACAATATTATGAAATACAGTCCTTAACAGTAAGTTAACTTTGAAGTAAAGATACACGACACTTTCTGTCAGTTTTGCATTGGGTTTCTATAACTTATTTCTACACAACCAGTGACTTAGAAACTAGTTCTACTTTAGGTCTAGATCAAGGAGTGAGCATGCAAGGAAAAATAAGTTAAGCTTGTATTATTAAAACCAAAGTCAGCATTGGTTTTTCTCAAACCAGTCATGAAATAATGCTGAGGGTTTTTTCATGAGTCGAGGAAACGACTTGTTGGTTAGAATACAAGAGCTAACCTCTGTACTTAGGGGAAAATGGCTCCGCATCACTCATGTGTGGCATCGATCGTACCTCTGAGCCTATTCATTATTCACGAGGTTCCTTGAAACCGCGAAAATTCAATTACATTTTTCTCGACTCCCTGTTACTCGATCCGTTTGCTGATAAACAATTCATAGGTAATACGAGTAACTACCTTTTACCGGGAGAGTGCCTGTATGCTGTATGTTTGAATGTTATTTGTAAATGCGTCAACTTATTACATTCGGAATTACGTGACGAGATGAAATGTTTAGAGGACTTAAAAAGTGCAAACTGTGAAAAAGTGCACTACCCGCAGCTCTGCTCGTGTATATAGTAGTGATTACAAATATTAATGTTTAAGATATTTTCTCTTTATTAGACTCCATGCTTTCTGCTCTATTAGATAAAAAAGTAGGTAACCATAATGCTAATCCAGGTAACATACTAAGTTTTTTTCTGAGTTTCATTTTGAGCTCAGTGCGGTTAGGGCGTAAATGGTTAAGCCTCAAACATCCTAAATTGTAACTCGCATTTATATATTAGTAGAAAGTAGGATAATATCTATGTTATTCTAAAAAAAAACTGATACGAAAACAACGAAAGTTGGGCCACGTGAGACAATAAGACTGAAAGTTCTTTTAAAAACTTATAAATTTATTTGTGTGAATAGCCCTTCATTAATTTTTATGGCCGTAATTTACATATTTATGTTAAAATCGCATTTGGGAAACGAAAATACTTTAATAGTGTAGTGCTAAACGTATTCCAATCTTATACGCTACTTTTAAGTTTAGGTACACTGATTGAAAAATAGCAAACAATATAATTCTCTAATACAGTCGACCAAATATAAAATTGACACATTTTCGGCTCAAATTGTTTAAAGTTAAATGGAAAACGAACGCAAGAGTTTGTTTTGGAATACTTGATAGCTTGTTCAAGTCAAACAAATATTTGGTCAATTGTAAAAGCAGTTAGAACTTAGAACATTGAACTAACTTATATCATTTTGAACAGCCTATTAACATACTATATGAATAAAAAACATATGAAACAAACCTTGAATCACCAAAACACAAGTTAGTAAGTTTAAATTTACGTACCGTAGCATATGTATTGGTGGGCAGTTCGCGAGTGCCAAAGCCAGCCGTGGTGTTCTTCTATTGTTCCGAGAGTTTGAATTGCTCCTCAAGGATGGACAGAAAGGTTTCTTTAGCAACGCCGGAATCCTTCTTCTTGTCTTTTTAGTCAGTAGCACGGCAGTGAAGGCTACAAACGCCCCACCTCCGACCAAGGCACTACAAGCGAGGCCCACTGACACTCTCATTGAAGAGTTCCGTTTCTTGCGTGATGACGGAGGCAGGTCGGAGCGGTAGTACTCTTCTAGGAATTCGGCTGACCCGTTTATGACTGTTGGTGCTGTTGGGAAAAGAATGTTTTTAATTAGATTTGAAATAGAATAAAGAGTAGCTACAATGAAAGTATAATGTAATGACAGCCTTATTGGCGCAGCGGGCGAGAGTCGGCCTGCGACGAATGAGGTTGCGGGTTCGATTCCCGCCTCAGAATAAATTCGAATGCGATCTGCAGAAATTTGTTCCGTTGGTCTGGGCGCTTTCTATGTATAATAAAAAAAAATATCTATGTAAGTATATAATGTATTACACATATCAGTTATCTAGTACTTATAACACAAGCTTTGAGTATAGCTTACTTTGGGTCTAGATGACATTGGGTGTGGATGATGATGTGTGGATTGTCCAGAATTATTTATTAATTTGTTTATTATTTAATGTTTAAGTGTAGATGTAAGTGTAAAGAAAGTGTACGACATCCACTTTCTGGTTGATCCTTCCAATCCACAGACTAGTAGGGATGCTAACGCATTCCAATCACTTTACGTATCACATCACAATTATGAAGGTGGTAAGGGGAGTAAGCCGACAGGTGTGATGCGGTAGTTGTACGGTCTGGTGACCCCGGAACTATATTAATAATGCCAATATCGGAATATTGAACACCTGCGGGCAGATTATGGATCCCGATAGTGATTTGATATTGAAATAGTGCAGGAAATATTGGAAAATGATCGCTCCTAAAATTACGTTCTAACAACTTTAGTATAAAGTGATTGGCTCCACCGAACTCTAATATTTATATTAAAAAGCTGTGTCATATTTAGCTCTCCAATAAAAAATATTTGATGTACCACGATCTAACAAGTAACTAAAGAAGTAGTTTATTCGCTATTCACTGAGTTTCAATAACTTCCGTTGCGCGTACACTTCTGAGTCCTAGTGAGCCAGGGAAGGCTCACAGACAATGAAGGAAATGAATAGGTGTCGACTACAGGACTAATTGTGGCCCACAATAGAACTTAGACGCCTTCAGCGGCCTTGGGGCTGACGCTTCGCTCTACGCTGCCAGGCTGTGATAGTGGGTGAGGCTGCGACAATGGAGTAATACTTGTTTATTAATTACTTGTTATAAAGGAAGCCATATTTGTCTAAAGTTTGCATTTAGTCGTTCGTGGCTACAATTAACAAATTCTGAATCATTTTTTTTTAAATTCCTATTTCTTGGAACATGATAAACAGCAATAAAACTATGAGCGTGAAAAATCTGTTATATTATATTAAATTAAGCTCTTTCAAATAATGCCCCACTTGACCAATCTTATAATTAGGAATGAAAAGTCAGGTATAACCCAGAAGTCAGGAGCAAGGATATGTTTTATTATATATCCAAATTAAAAATTAAATTTTTAATTTGGATATATAATACGACTTCAAGTTTCCTCTTCGATTTCAACAGCTTTAATTTAAGTTTCTTCGCAGTATACAATTTTTTGAGTATTTTCTATACAAAGGATTTTTTTCTTTTTTTACAGAGGGAACAAAAGAAAGTCCTAAAGGATCCACTCGGTTGTTTTCTAGCCAGTTGCCAAAAAATCTGTAATGTTATAATTCTCATTTCTAGCGCAATCTGTTTCGCTATACTGCTGGCGCTTCATTACCAGTACAATTAGAAATTAGTGCAGAATTAACTGACTCTTGGCACCTACACACTATTGCACTGGCACTCAGCCATTCTCACTTACCTCCGTTCAAGTTTAGATCCAGTTCTAGGGTAGGTTTGCTTAGCAGGTGTTGTTGTTTTAGTTTTTTTTACTCGTGATCTTTAAATATTTTTAGATTTTAGGTCTTCTGAGAACACTAAAAATTACATCTTTTATCAGGTTGAGTGTAGTTTACTCTTTTACAAATTATATACAAAGCCAGTAATATAACCACTTTAATATCCATCATATAAATACTTCCTATTTCTCACTCTCAATAATGAACCATTAAAACGTACGTACATTTTCATTCACGGTAATACCATATTCACTCCTTTATTCAGATGTATTACGCTACCTATTTGCTAATGGATTTCGTGTGCCGAATTTTATTAGCCTTTTTTCACGTTAAGTACAAAAAACTATGACAGATAAAGTAAAACCTTTGTTGAAAGTCATGGACAGATGAGAATCTATCTTCCATCGAATTAGGTGTTAACTTGTTTTAAAGATATTTTGTAGTTACTAAAGGCCATGTAAATTATAAAACTAAAGTGTGCTGAATGATATTAAAGGTGCATGCATGTTTGATCAATATATTTTATCAAAAAGTCCGTTTATATTGCGGTTTAAATTTGTAATGCGATTAGTTAGGCCAAAGTGTGGCCATTCAAAATTGTATCAAATCCAAAGGTGTGATGTGAACACTTAAAAAATGCATTCTCATAAAACAAAGTTCATTTTTTCTTATACAGTGTAGTTGGATATTTATTTCTAACTTTTAACTCCACATGGGATATTTTTTATTTGTGTAACTTATACTCAACTATTTAGCTGATTATTATAAATTTAAACAATTTATAAAAAGCTATCGTTTTGAAACATAAAGCTTGGGTTGAATTTAACATCACAATCCAAGCTGCCGCTGAAAATGTTTATTTTTTAACATGCTCATTACGTGTACTAACGTTATACGAACGTGTGCATAAACAAAACAAAATAAACACTTTCATTGTAATAATATTTACAATGTAACCCATTAGGTAAATACATTGTTTAAAATGTTTGAGCACACGCAGATAACCATTTCATAAGCTTAATTTGTATTTTATTATCTTCATGCGCAATGGTAAACCTGAAAAGCATAATGAAATATGTATTAAGGTTTCCAATTCATAAACGAGGCTATCCCAGATTTTTGTTTTCCGTAATAAACATCTCATGGGGCTTCCTAATTGGAATGGCTTAGGAATAATGACAAGTTGACCCTTCACCTAATTAGGGGTTGCTCGACCGAGTGTACAAACACCGCAAGTGCAATCAAGTTGTAATACTATCCTCCAGATATACACCTACACTTCTAGTGTATATAAATTATCTTCTAAAACAAGTACGACATAATGATGTTTGCCAAAAATCCACAGACTGTCCTACTTAACATTAAGCAAGCAAAAAATAATTCCTTTGGAATGCTGCAGTGATTTATTTAATATACTCGATGATTTATTTTTAAGAAAGACTATTTCCAGCTGCATTATAATAGAACCTACTTCAACCGTGGCAAGTCCTCTACTTGATAAATTGGTGCAGTTTTGAAATCTGTGGACCATTATCATAGGAAACCAGCTAAAATGAGCTTCACTTTTTTGAAGCGGTTGGTTTCAGAAGGTTTAGTATTCCGATGGCACTCGAAATTAATTTTCAATTCGCGAATAAGATCACATCATTGCGAGCGAAGCGTCAAAAACAATCGGGGAGCAAAGTAATCCAGATCAAAGGTTTTCTTTAATTACAAGTTCTTCATTTAGCGGCGGCGATTTATCACTTAAGAGGCGATTCCCTCAAAGAGCTGTGGATTAATTAGAGAAAGATAAAATTTGTGAAATAGCCGCAGGCTTGCGAGTGCTCGGAACAGATAAGGGAGGCCGATGAGGAGTAATGGATCTATTAGCGTGCCGGCCGGTCTGCGCCCTCAGGGATCTCCGCTTTTTGTTCGAACCAAAAATCCTCCGATCGCCGCTTATGGATCTTTTTGCTCACTTTCCATTCAAAAATTTAAATAAATAATTTGTTTGTATAAAACATCAGATTCGATAAACTGTTTCGAAAGCCCGAGCGAGATTCAAGGGGTGTTTATTCCGCGAATTGAACGTTGATTCGGACTGCGAACTCAGCAAGCTGGGAATGGATTCCAAACAAATTATCTGCCGTTCGCGCTGATTTATTTATTTTGTAAGTAGGGACATCAAACACGCGATCACGATTAAGTGTATTTGGGTAGGAATCCTGATTGGTTCTGAGTTCGGAATTTGTGTAATGGATGAAAGGATGCCTGTCTGATTGAAAAAAATAATTATCTTACTTGTTTTGAAAGTGACTTCACTTATCAGGATCCATTCATGCTGGAAGTAAAGCTTGATCATAATATGCTTTGCGGTACGATTTTCGAGGTCAACGTGTACTGTGCGGGCATGCTCAGAGACTCTGTCTTGTTTCGGCTCGTAAGCAATGCATTCTTCTTGCCATCGCTCTCCTTCTAAAGAAAAATATACCTCCGTTTCTTTGAAGAGCTGAAAGAGACATCGTTTTAACAACTTCAGTTAAACGTAAGCCGATTGAGTGAATTTATGATCCCAAAAAATAGTTTGTGTACCTGTACATCCTTTGTAAACATATTGTTTGTGTGAATATCGACATGATGAAAAAGTCTAGTATCTGTAAAGTTAAAGGTGAGTTTCACACCTTCTTCTGTAATAACGGTTTTATTCCAGCCAATCCAACGGCTCCCTGAAATTACATCATCATCAAAATCCGCGCCACATGACCCTACAATAATCGCATCTAAGCTAAAAACTTACCGCTGGTATCTAAAATGTCTGGTAATTCGAAATCATTAGGGCCATACAAGGAATCCGTGATCTGTCCCAGACCGTCAACTGATATCCAGTCCGCAGTCATGTTGCCATCATAAGTGAGGTCGAGGAAACGGGCGCCGTTGGTCATCGCCTGCATATCGCCGCCTCTAGGCGCCGAGTACGCCACTATGGCCTCTGAAGGAATGATGCAACAATTTTAAATAATAATATTAATTATATATTGTTGGACATAAATCAATCGCTAGGCGAAATTTAGATAACAATCGCATGGGTGCAATGCGCTTTGCCACCGTGTCTGCGCTACACGATTGAATTGACTCGGCATCTTGCTTCGCAACTCATTTTACGGGCAGAGGACGAAGCATCAACATATTGGTCAGCACAAGATGCAAAGTTAGTTCAACGAGGTTAAGTTTATACATACGTTTCCATCTGCATCCGAATAGTTCTACGCGCATACACGCCGTTCGTGGATGCGCCGCGTATGGATAAAATCGCACTTTCGATGCGATGAAAGGCGCTTCTAATGTGGACTTCCTTGGAGTGTAAGTATTCACATTGCCAGGTATAAGCTGAAAAAAAAGGCAAAATTTCAGCAACTTTTCTTGTTTTACTGTTGAATTTTTGCCGAACAAGACTATGAAATGTTGAATATGCAGCTAGACACACTACTAGGTATTAGTTTGTTATTCTGTCTACGACTAAAATGCCTTAAATCTCATGGAATGGTTTAAAGACAATTTATGATGATCGTTTGTTTTAACCTGCCAGATTGTTAGTTAAACTACTTAATACATTATATAATGAAATGTACCTACATGGTAATAATACGAATGCACTTATGAAACCTCGATGCAACTCATAACTGTTATAAACAAAACAGCTAGGGTAGGAACTTTAAAATTAATTCACATAAAAATTACTTACTTGACTTCCGTTAAAATCCTTATATCTAGCCCAGTGGCCGAGAGTATCCCTCCAGTACTCGACACCATAGCTCTCCACGAACTCTACGCCGACCGCGTTCGCGAATCGGCCTTGTGTCTCCGTAGCTGTGACCAGGTATTCTCCATGCAAGTTTATCTCCAGGTACTGTCGGCTTTGTGGAGTGATCAGCCCGTTGGGGCACCAAGCTCCGCCGCGTATCTCGGTGCGGATCCTAATGACAAACAAGAAACTTATTTTAGGCCATTTTTTTATCAACACAATTCAAAGTAAATCCAAGTATTTTTACAATTAATAAATAAATAATGCTGAACAATCCACACAGCACCATCTAGCCCCAAAGCTACTCAAAGCTTGTGTTATGGGTACTAGATGACTGATATATTTAATACATTATATACTTACATAGATAGATATTTTTTATTATATACATAGAAAACACCCAGACAAACGGAACAAATTTCTGCAGATCGTACACAAATTTGTTGCGAGGCGGGAATCGAACCCGCAACCTCTAGCGTCGCAGGCGGACTCTCGACCGCTGCGCCACAGAGGTCGTCAATTAACAAGGATAAAGTCTTGAATCTTGGTGACTGTTCATTTGACCAAGCCAAGAAGAACCTGGCTCGGTTCCTAAATGTAATTCTAAATTACGGTTCGATTGCACACATTTAATAAAATAATATATATATGAAGTCTTAAAAGTTCAGTATGCTAAGGTACCCAATATTTTCGTTTGATAGTAAATTGACGATAGACTTAACAATCACGATCTAATTACTAAAAATATTTGTAATTCTTAGAACGAGAACCCACTGGAAACTCTTGACCGACCACTTGTGTATTTTGGTAATAAAGGTTTCACGAACTCATCGATAATTTCTACATTCTTACTTTCGGTTTTCACTCCAAGCTCAAAAACTTAGGACCTTTTTGTTTCTTGTATTTAGACTTGAAAGTCAACTTAGTACCTTCGCACTACTTGTGAACACGAAACTTAATAAATGTCAGGTGAAACTCTCGGGAAACATTCATTGAAACAAATCCAATTTACGGCGGAGACGAAGTAACTAAAACACCGTTTGACTTTAAAGGGACGATGCTCATTCTTAAGGTTTCGTTACCTAATAAACAAACATAATAAGAATTTCATCAAAATCACTCTAGTGCCATCAACTTCAAAATCATGGTTGGAAAAGTTACATCAAAGAAAATAAAAAAGTAATTTTTCTATTCGTGTGAAATCATAAATTCAATTTATTTTTTCTAGCAAATCATGATCTTATAAATGTACTTAAGTTTAAATTAAAATTCTGTTACTACTCGGTTGCAGAACTGTTAGTCTGTTAGCGCATAGGTAAGTAATGATAAGAGGACCGTTTGTTAGTTAAGCAAAGATTGCAACTTCAGAATAGCTCAGTTGTTTTAAATACTCGCTTCAGGCACGTTTGCGCATAAGCAAATAAAATTAGCGTGATAGTCTTAGCAAATAGACTAAAACGTTTCTGTATTTCGTTTGTCAACAGGGACTCAGTCTGGCGGCCATTCCATTTGAATATCTACGGTGCGATCTCATCGGCACGGTGTCACGGCGCGGCACGGTACCAGTACCTCAGAACGATCACTGAGAGACAAAGCGCGCTAAACGCTGAATTAACGTAGCATTTGCTAAATCCTCTCTGACCCTATGTAAATTGGCTCCGCCGATAAGACTTCGGCACATTCGGCAGTACTTACATCTTGTTATCTTCGGCAGTTGAGCCTGAAAGGCTTTTGCAGCATCTCGCCTACTCAGAATTCATATGAAAATTTAATTTTCAGTTAGTGAATTTCCCAAACTGGAGACGAGTTTCGCGCTATTGTCTTGCGCCGGCTTATGCGGGCTCAGGGCCGAATGTGAGACCCTCTGTTAATTGTTTGAGCTAAGTATGAGCGTTTTGCGGTCGAGGGATTCACAATTATTGTTACAACTTGGCCGTATCGTAGCGCTTTATTGTTGGTGTAACAATAGCCAGCTAAATACGCTTATCGATTAAAGAGCTATTTGTCTGTGCACTAATAGTGGTATTTGTTTAGAAAAATAAAGAGTGACTTATTTAATCAACTTTGACCTACCTACCCTGTTGTTTCGAAATACTCGTATGTGAGATTTCACTCATCTGTGACTTCGTCAAACGAATGTTTTAAATAATTAGGTATTCATGTTGAGAGCGGCGATGGTAGCTGCTACATTTCTTCATTGTTAGTGCTAAGTGATACGACAAATACACTTGTTTCGTGGGTATTATTAGACTCAAGGGAATTGTGATTATAAATAAAGGGGAAGTTATATCATCTAGGACATTTGCAATAAGCTTTTGTGGCAAGAATGCTTTTAAATGATTATATTGTGAAAATGAAAGGAGTCCCTATGATTTAACATTAAAACTGAAAATTTCCACGTCTCTCCTCTTCTCTTTTTTGTCTTAATTCTTTATTGAATTCTTTACTAATCGTTTTACAAATTTCTTTTATATAAGATGCAAGAATATATTTATTAGTATATTAATAAAGTGTAGTTTTGTAAACTCGTAATCATCGATATGGATCCTAAGCATCTAATAAATAAATAATAAATAAACTATTTAATTTCCTATTAATTGGCGTGAATATATTCGTGAGTTGTTATTTGTCAGACTTACCTGGAGCTAAGAGGCGAAACGCTCTGGTCATAGTTGGAGCTAGAAGAGAGCGATTCGTTTGATATGAGCCCGCTCTCCATCCCGAGTGGGACGCTGCACGACCCGACGTCCGCTGTGAACAAAGAGAAGACACGTATAGTAGTCGTTCGTCCATAAAAAAATATGTGAAAATTGAAAACTCGTCATAGTTTTTGTTCTGTTGGTTCGAACTTTTGCGGATAAAAAACGATATTTTAAATTGGATATTGCTGCCTTACTTTATATTTTTATGACTTATTTATATATTCATGTAGATTATCTATACGCTGCTGAAACGAAGTACCTATAGATTACTATAATTATTTAGTGAAACGCGGCAGAAGGAGAAAGACTAACCTTACGTTACTAAAGGACAAATTCTTTTAGTCCAAAATATTATCATATTAAGGAATATTAAACAAAAAACCTATATACCTAGTATGAGAGAATTGAGTTTCATTTTCTTGAGTTTTGTGCAAAGATTTAGCGAAATGTTTTTCTTTAATTAGGGGATGTCTGCCGACGTCCCTCGGGCAAGAAAGCCTCGAGGTATTTTTAAAGAGGGATTTTTTATTCTCTAAAGCACGATGTTCGGGTTGTTTGTTTGTAATTTATGTTTCTGTAACGTGTCTAAATTTAGGTTGACTGTTCCATAAAATTTACTCAAAACATATTGTTTATAAAATCAAACAAAACTCGAATAACGACGATATAGTTCATTCAAATATTTTTATTAGGTACCTATATTTACATCGGTTGTAAAAAGACCAGAAGGCTATTAATAAAAGTATATTTTCCAGACAGGCAAAAAGTTAACATTTTTTTTTCAATAACTCGGTAGGAAAATAGGTATAAAGGGACCAATATACAAATAAGTATTATAAAGATGTAGGCGAGCACACGAGTAAAATGAAACAGAATTTGGGCAGGCCAGGTCTGCCACATGCTGGATGCTATGGCAAAATCCACTACGAGTTGGACGCCTAAAAACGGAAAACGACCTCGTGGTGGACTGTAGTGAAGATAGAGGTACAATATAGATAAACTTCCTAAAAAGAACTGGTTCACGTGTCAAGTGACTAGAGAGAAAGAAAGGTTGCCTTGTCCTCCTCTGTGGGACAATACAGGCTCTGAATAAAAATAATTACTAATGAAAAAAGCCCAAATCATTTCCAATTTGATTCGCCAGTTGTTTGATATGAGCAAATGAAAATATTTAAATCAACATAGTGTATGCTGCAATATTTCATTTTAGCTTTTTTAAACAATTACCTCTCTTTGGCGACCTCTGTGGCGCAGCGGGCGAGAGCCTGCCTGCGACGCAAGAAGTTGCGGGTTCGATTCCCGCCGTGGAACAAATTTGTGTACGATCTGCAGAAATTTGTTCCGATGGTCTGGGTGTTTTCTATGTATAATAAAAAATATCTATCTATGTAAGTATATAATGTATTAAATATATCAATTATCTAGTACCCATAACACAAGCTTTGAATAGCTTACTTTGGGGCTAGATAGTGCTGTGTGGATTGTCCAGCATTATTATTATTTTTAACAAAGTTTTTTTTTTCTCGAAATATCATTTCGGTATAAGTAGAGCGCACGGGCCTAAGCCAAGTGAGCACTACTATCAGTTTATGTTGGGTGGGTTCGAGTCGTCCTGTAAGAACTTTCGGACCGTCCTACAGGTGTTTAGGATTGCAGCTTTCTGCATTGTTAAATAAATGTTTTCATTCAGGTCTAACATTTTGAGGTAATGCTGTAAATTATTTGGAATTACTCCTGTACTTGAGAGCACCAAGGGCACAATGAGAACTTTATTCATTTTCCACAGTCTTATTATTTCTTCTTTCAATTCTGTATATTTGTGTATTTTTTCAGCTATTGTTTTCTTGTTGGAAAATATAGGTATTTCGTTGAAGGGTTCGAAAATTCAACAACGCTGCAATAGCAGTGTGACCTGAGGCTGCTTAATAACGTTACAGCTCTCGGCTAAAAGCGGAACCGATTTTAAACGTAAATATTCTGGCGATTTTAAACTTCGGGGTTAACCGTGCTGAGGTTATAGGTTATTAGTTTATCGGGAGGATAATTTTATTGAAGTAAGCATTACTACAGACTTTTCAAAAATAGCGAATAGTTGTAGGTATAGTAATTTCTTCCTTCAAGTAGGGAATTCCTGCTTAAGCATTATGTTAAAAAAGTTAAGGCAGCATTTATGATGTAATCGTCATACATACTGTCTATCTAAAGTAATCGCTAAGGTATTTGCTATTACATCGCATACCTACTGAAAAAATAACTAATATAATAGAAACTGAAACTGAAACAGCTTCACGACTTTGATTCCCAGGCACGGTAGATATCCCTTCAGATCTCTCAGTACCAAGTACTAACTCAAGATTCTTTTAGGACGTCTAAGGAGGGTAGTCAGAGGTACGTCCAAATATAACATTTGGCATATACCCCCATTTTGCAGTAGTTAGTATTCCATACGTGACAGTCTGCAAACCCATCGCCACTGCCAGAATACTAACTTGTTTCCTCACGATGTTTTCCTTCACCGTTTAAGAGCACTGGCATTGCGCACATAAATTTTACGATTGAAAAATCCATTGGTGCACGAGCGGATTCGAACCTGCGACCTTACGATCGGAAGGCGGGGTCACTCCTACTAGACCACCAGTGCTCTTAATATAATAGAGCTTTCTTCAAACCGACCGTGCAGTAAATGTTCATGAATACAAATTCATTCGTGTATACAGACGTTGCTAAGGAGGTATAGGTACTTTAAGTTTAGACGATATTACATGTGAGTGCCTTGAGATAGGAGGAACGAGGTGTGCCTAATGTTCCACCAGGAGGTACTTTTTTATTTGGCAGCGCAACACGTACGAGGCACGGACGTCGTTCCAGAACTGCGGTTCCGATGCGGTACCAACGGAAAATTTATATACCACTGAGCGTGCAAGTCTAGTTCCCTTACCAAGTCACCCCCTGTGAAACATTGCCCACGAGGTATTTTAGTAAAACACGCGCTCTACTGCGGTCCACATACCCGAAAACGCCACGCCGCGCTAACACACGCAGCCTTGTATAGAAAATGACTGCGAATAAACAAATGGTACGGTATGTTCCCGAGAGCCCACTGGGACCAGCCCCGCTCAAATATTAAGTTTAGTAAGAATTTTAAATTAAGGACATTAGGCGCGGCGGCTTCTATATAGAATTAAATATTAATACTCTCTTTGAGCGAACCGCGTGGAAGGCTGAATAGAATGAATTTTTAATAGATATTCTCCTATAGACGAGCAATTAATGTAATGAGGTAGCAAGACTACCCACCCTCAGGTATCTAAATAAGTGTTAATTACCATAGAATTTTGTCGTGCTCATTTAAAACATCTGTATTTGTTTTTTAAATACGTGTTTTTCTTGTAGACACCCAGCACGACAATTTCAACAATGAATAAATAAATAATAAAATAATAAATAATGCTGGACAATCCACACAGCACTATCTAGCCCCAAAGTAAGCTATTCGAAGCTTGTGTTATGAGTAGTACTAGATAACTGATATATTTAATACATTATATACTTACATAGATAGATAGATATTTTTTTATTATATATAGAAAACACCCAGACCATCGGAGCAAATTTCTGCAGATCGTACACAAATTTGTTCCAAGGCGGGACTCGAACTCGCAACCTCTTGCGTCGCAGGCAGGCTCTCGCCCGCTGCGCCACAGAGGTCGTCATATAATATGTGAATATGTTTATAGTATATGTATCCCTGTTTCTAATCAGCGAAATTAATTAAATTAAAACTTTTCCTTGGCTTGATGGCTTCTACCTTACCGTCATTCCAATTTGATAAGGTGAAATTTGTGGAAGGCTTTGCTGGAGTTTTCCGGTTTATGACTTGCGAACTACGTGTCATACAACTCTCATACGTAGTAGTCTTTACGCAGAGGTACTCAACGCACAATAAACCCAAAAAGCACCTACTCTAATGCCCTTCGGTAATAGCCATGCTTAGCCGGAATGACTTGATCAGCATTATGTAGGTACGAAAATTCTTTGAAGTTCAAATGAATGTTTTTGGAGCAAAAATGTTACGTATAATTTATCCAGGTATTGTATTATTAAAATTTATGTTTATTCATAGGAAAAATAAATACCTGATAAAAACACTTGACGAATACTTTATTCACTAAGATAATTATAACACAACTCACAAAACAAGGCTTACACTCAGTACAAGTACTTACTTGGTACTTCAAGTTACATATTATTGTATACCATATTATACCTTATTTTTTAAGAACCTTTGTGTGAGAGAAATAAACGTTTTTCATGCATAAAAATAAATATTTAGTCAATATATAATACTTCATACTTTTTTTTAATATACCACACATTACATATTAAACTAGTATACCTATTATTCAGTCATCTTTAATTCATCTCGTACTTACTCACGCGTGTTATTCCTAAAAGCTCGTTTTATTTTGCTGGCTGAAATAACACCACGACATGTCATGGAGATGCTATGGATTAGGTAAACATCGCTCACACGACTGCTTGTCAGAGCAAAGCTCGCAGTGCGCCTAACTTGTCGCGCACTTGATTAGCGATAAGTAATGAGTGTTGGGGGACATGTGTATTGCAGAGAAAGAGGCTTAAAGGAAAGTCTCTTTCCTAACTAGCTTATGGCTGGCGACATCGTTTTCTCGTGGGACTAAGTTATTATCTAGCAAGAAAAAAAGACGTTGACACATACCTACGACACTATAAAGATCGTGGGGTCATGGATAGTCAGAATTATCCTGGAAAAGTTTTGCGGAGGTCTATATCCAGCACTGGACTTCCTGAAAGTAATATACTGACGAGTCTAAAAATATCAGAATATTATTGACATATTCATACACCAGTAGTGTTTTAAAATAAGAACGTAAATCGTAGAACATTGTAGCCTGAAGCGCTACCAGCAAGATGCTCATGCAAAAATGAATTGTGTGCAATTTTGCATGACCAAGTTTCCGAACAATGTTCGGCTTTTACTCAAACCATTTACTGGGTAGTTCGATTTGCACTCATCAACACACGGAGATGACGGTGGCAACCAATCACAGTTAATACAGGTCCCCTTACTAAAACGCTTCTTGATTTAGGCTTTAATTGATTAAATGACTGCAAGCCAATAACGTACAAATTTGCTAGAATGTACTCTTAGAACCACAGGTCTTGGCCGTCTAAAATACAAACGCTAAGACACAGATTCTAGTAAACTTCCACTTTTTATTTGCTCTCCAAACTTAGCGTGGCGTTGCCATAAAGTTTTCCCGTTCTTGTAGCGGGTAATAGTGTTAGAACGTCCTTATATCTATATCTACACTTATTTTCACGAATCATGGCACACCAAACCAAGTGGAACATGAACCGTGTATGCTAAAAATATTTCCAATATTGTGTCATGTTTCGTTATTTCGTAGGCATAGAACCGAAAGCTTACACTGTTGTGGCTTAGAATCTACCTTAGAATATATGAATTTGGTTGTATCTTATTTATGTTTTATGCGTCATGTTGACTCAGTACCTTATGCTTCTGAGAATGTGGTGCTTACGAAAATGCTATCACGTCGGCAAAGTTGCGGAGATGTGTGCAAGCTTTGCGTATCACAGAAGATACATAGTGTTACTTTCTTCGTGTCCTATTAGGGCTGGTACATGAATTCACTGATTTGTTTATGTTGTACGGCAGTTGTATGGCTGGAGGTTGTTTCAAAAAAAAATACTATACAAATAAAAATCGAAAAACATCCGCAGTTTGAACGTAATTTAAGGATTCATGTAAGTGAACCAAATAATTTGATTCAAACTATTGCTAGACGATGTGTGATGTGCGTGATTCATTATTAGTAATTACCATCCTATTTACGTAACTCTAGCTTTTAAGACATTAATTCATTATCTATTCCAAATGTTGTCAGGAAGAAATCGCTCTTAGCGATACGGCAACCTAATGTACCTACATATTTCTTGATCTCTGTGTGTTTTCTTTGTATAGAATAAAGTAGTCAATCTAAATCCGGGTTATTCCTTAACTAACTCTTTGCAAAAACGTGTCTTTTAATAACTATTGTTTTAAACATAACTCGTAGCCTAATGGAGAATGCATAATAATCTTATACGTATTACTCGCAGTGTTAGACAAACAGAGCCATTAAGAGCGCCTGCGGGCAATATTAACATCGGTATGCGTCCAATTGGGGATGCTAATGGCATTCCTGTATGCCGTAATGCATTTTAGATTTATGGTTATAAATGACCACTGCTTGTGAAATCTGGATGTACAATCAACCCCAACAAGAATCAGCTGATCTTTAAGAATGACCATCCTTGGGAACACATAAAATCTTATTCATATTCACTTTGGCTTTTTTTCCAAAACATTATCTGCCGTGCAAGTACCGTTCTTATCGATCATTTAGAATCGTCAAAAATTCGCTAAAAATGGTTTAATCAATGGATGAAACCAGTTTTAACGAATTTTGATGATTCTAAGTGTCCACCATTTTTTTTGTACAGTTCTTGTATGGACAAAGGTTATAAGTTATATCCTATTCATGTACCCATAAGTAATTATGTTAATCCATGAATAAATCAAAGCTACGCTTATTATACGTATGTTCTACGGTTACAATTTTAGGTAAAATTCTGTTAATTTTGTTTATTTGCAATATATGTAGGGTAGCTATACGAACTGAATAAATTACCTTGTTGGTTGAGATATCGATCAAATAGCTGGATGACGTGCGTCATGCAACTTTCAGGATATCATAATAAGAAATATTGTTATTATATGGGCACACATTATTTTTTATTCATTGGCATAGTTAAATAAATAATAAATAAATAATGCTAGACAATCCACACAGCACTATCTAGCCCCAAAGTAAGCTATTCAAAGCTTGTGTTATGGGTACTAGATAACTGATATATTTAATACATTATATACTTACATAGATAGATATTTTTTATTATACATAGAAAACACCCAGACCATCGGAACAAATTTCTGCAGATCGTACACAAATTTGTTCCAAGGCGGGAATCGAACCCGCAACCTCTTGCGTCGCAGGCAGGCTCTCGCCCACTGCGCCACAGAGTTAGAAAGTAAAAAGCACGAGTTTGTGGATAAGGTCTCAAATAAGATCTGCATCATATCTGCTAGCTGTGCCTTACTTGATGACTGTGGGATGATATAAATAAATAAAAAATAAATAAATAAATAATGCTGGACAATCCACACAGCACTATCTAGCCCCAAAGTAAGCTATTCAAAGCTTGTGTTATGGGTACTAGATAACTGATATATTTAATACATTATATACTTACATAGATAGATATTTTTTATTATACATAGAGAACACCCAGACCATCGGAACAAATTTCTGCAGATCGTACACAAATTTGTTCCAAGGCGGGAATCGAACCCGCAACCTCTTGCGTCGCAGGCAGGCTCTCGCCCGCTGCGCCACAGAGGTCGTTTGATGATGACTTTGAGACAGTCACCGTTCACAGTTTTGTTATATTTTACATAAAAAGCGTGAGTAAAAGTGAAGTAAATAGGATCCTATTTACTTCAATTTTATTCACACAACACAAAGTGCAAGACAAGTTGACTTTGTGTCTTGTACATGCTTTATCTGCACAAATAATTATTCATGGAAGACAAATGGAAGGGGTTAAGCTAGCATTAATCTATTCTTCTTCTTATCATGTCACTAGTTTCTTTCGAAACAGTGTGGTGAAAGGATTTTAAGTGCGCCCAAGAGGCTCCTCTCGAGCACCAACATGTAAGTTTTCTAGGAGCAGATATAATACCAGTGGTTACGCAATCAAAAGCATTAATCTATAGCAACAACGCACTGAATAAAAATTTAACAGAACTTCTGCAGAAATTTGTTCCGTTGGTCTGGGTGTTTATGTATGATAAAAAATATCTATCTAAGTATATAATGTATTAAATATATCAGTTATCTAGTACCCATAACACAAGCTTAGAGTAGCTTACTTTGGGGCTAGATAGTGCTGTGTGGAAAGTCCATCAACTATATTTATTTATTTATCTGGCTTATGCCCAAACTATGAAATTTTAAATTTCGTGGTTTTAAAATTTCGAGTCGAGTAAATGACGGGGTTGCATTAGTCTCGACGCCTTTTATATGTCCAACCCGGCAAATGAAACTCAAAATAAGTTAAATTGACATTCAGAATGGCAATGAATCCAGAGTTTTGAGGACACTGGAACAAAGTTGGATCAGTTGAACTATCTAGATCGCTTGCAATGATCTAGAGATAGCATAACTGTATTGTGTATATTTTGGAAATTCTTTTATTCAATGTTATTTTCTTTATAAATTAATCACTGAAGTAAAAATATGATTTTAACACTCATAACAATAAAATTGTACACACTACATATATTTTGCTAGTTTTCCTTTATTCTGGCCCAAAATGATTAGAAAATACTGTGGGCGAAACTGTGCATTGGATATAGACAGTGAATTTCAAATATATAAATGTGGTCAATTTTTATCAGAAAAGTATTGCACTTTTGCCACGTTTCAATTTCCTTTATCTCGTTCGAAGCACTGCTCTCGTATATTGGAGTGATTTACACGTTATGTAACAAGTTACAGGCATGACAAGAAGAAAATATAAGATAAAAAATTTCTTCCAGGTATTTAGACAAGCATATACACCGTCGACCGCACCAACAACATCATAAAAAAAAAACAATCCTAAACTGCGGTCTGCGGAACGAACAGTGTACAGTGGGTGCATATAGGTACGTACTTGGTAACGTAAAACGTGCTATCCCAGGTATCAGAAATTCAGAACAACGAGACATTGTGTCTAGCGTGTTACCTTCGCGAGCGCGAATTTGGTCGGCGCGTCTCACCGTTCAGACATTGCAGAAATTAATGATGTAACTCAAACACAGACTAAGCAGAAATGGACGCGCCTTACACACGGGTTTCCTAAATAATGAATATAATTATTATACACTATGCTACACAATAAATAATAAATAAATAAATAATGCTGGACAATTCACACAGCACCATCTAGCCCCAAAGTAAGCTACTCAAAGCTTGTGTTATGGGTACTAGATGACAATGCTTATGCAATAGACATAAAAACCGAATCAAAATCCGTTGCAAAGATAGAAGCGTACGTCCGTCATAGGGACAGACAGACAGACAAAGGGAAGCGACTTTATTTAATACTATGTAGTGATAATAAGATATAACCACTCTTGCACAACGACAACGAATCGTGTTATAGCGAATCGGTAATCGCATGAAGCTAACCGCGATTAACGTCCTGCTCAGGCGAAAGCTGAAAGCCTAAATTCGATGTGTGACGTTAGTATAATAATTTAAAAAAAAACAATAAATATGGGATAACTTTCCATACAGCAAATGGGCTAGATAGCCCGTAACTAAACACAGCTTGTAATAAAGACCGATGATGGAACCAGATAGATGTTAATAATAATTATGATAATAATATACTACGTAGATATTATGTACTAGTAATATGTAACAATCACGCTCTAATATATAGGAACCGCGTTGCTTTCTCCATTCGGTACATGGTTCGAGGATGAGAAGTGTTAACTCTGGCAGACAAGCAGGTTCGTTACCCTATACATGAGCTGGAGGTAGAATGAATAGTCTGGGAAGTCCTAGCTTACTAGCACTCGTATTCTTAGATGTTAGTCTAGTTTTCATACTCACTGAACTGTTTAAACGCTAATTAAATATCAATTTCACTTCTTCTTCTTAAGGAGCTTAATGAGTTAGAGTTCTTTTGAGCTAGAGCGGCTTTGGGGTTTTGGAGATTTACTAATCATCATGAATTTGCAACGAGTAAGTGCAAGTCTCCATTATAGATATAGCTAAAGTAATAGCCACCTTAGAGTCTTGGATATTTAGCGGGGTATTCGCACACGTACTGATAGTTTTGAACCCACTATTTTATGGCAATACACAACAACAGCGCGAATCATAAAATTTAAGCAGTAAGTTAATTAGTTTGAATTAGTCAGTGGCCAATTCAGGTTGAAAAGTTTTTAAGGCTGCATCAAGTTTTGTATTTATGCCAACGTATGTAACGAAGCTAAAATGCAAACATGTCAATTACATACATATCAAACATTTTTTTTTACTTATTTGATTCCTAAAACGTTATTTAGTAAATCTGGTTCTAAAAAATCTGATGATGATTTAGATGATGATAAACATACCTGGGTGATGAAACTTTGGCTAGCGTAGTTAAATAGTAATACATGAGTTTCTAAGTGTGACTTTCCTAACACAATAATTATTTTACGTGACCACGAAGTTTCGAACTTATTAACAAAACTACATTGGTAAAGATCATTTAATTTTGATAAGATAATGAACATACAATTTGGGCATTCAGTGAAATTGGATTGATTTTTCTATTTCAGCAATAACTTCGATAAAGTTTGTTTTTAAATCTCACTCTAGAGCGACTGGAAAAGACTACGTTTCTGTAAAGATTTATATTTTTTTAAACTGCTTGATAATGGGAAAAGTATTGGTGTTCCTATGACTCGCACTTCCTAACGTTAGGAGGTCTATCACCTATAGGTTTCACTACCTATGACTATAACAAAGTCACGCATGGTATGAAAGTGCCCTACCATTAAACTGCCCTGCATCCACCAGTTCCTAGTCATATGATAGTAGCTTTTTTTATCAACACTAGTTTTGAAAAGACTTAATACTATTTTCAATAAATAATTTGTATTTGCTAGAGTGATTTCATAGCTTTGTATATCCCATGCAACAAAAATATTAAAATAAATAAAATAAAATAGCCTTCATTTCCTCTATCAGTTAGTACATCATTAATATTATAATAATACTAACTATTTAGGAGATTTATATTTTCTACATGGTTTTTCTTTTGAGGACCCCTCTCTGGGTGAAGGCCTCCTCCAGAGCTTGCCATTCTTCTCTATCTTGGGCTTTTTCTGCCCATTTCTTCCCAGCGACCATGACTATTTCGTCTGACCACCTTTCTGGGGGTCGACCTATGCATGATGCAACAAAAATACTTTAATTAAATTTATACGCCAAACAAAACAGTGCCCAAAATACTTTTTCATTAAAGTCAAACAAACTAATTTAAGCCAATGGTGAAAATTGCACGGTTTTTCATTATCGGCTGGAAAGTTCCAGCAACATAATAAGTAGCACCCGCTTTCCACTTTTACGGTCAATATTTTAGACTTAACTCGTTAGTGTTTTAATTGAATCGAACTCGATTAATTTTAAGTAGTGGCGTGCCATTTTATAAATTAAACATTCGTTGTTATCACTCCTCAAAACTTCACTGGGGCGTTATTCACCATGACCAATTCAATCGCGTTTGCGTTTAGATCGCGTTGTGACGTGACACGGTTAGGGCAAAGTATCTCCTATGTCCTATAGAATAAAAAAAAAATAATGCTGGACAATCTACACAGCATCATCTAGCCCCAAAGTAAGCTACTCAAAGCTTGTGTTATGGGTACTAGATGACTCATATATTTAATACATTATATACTCGTTGCGATCTTAGGCTATGTTTGCCCAGTCCACCAGGAAATCATCCAGCTCCTCCCACCATCTCCGCTTTGGTCGGCCTCGTCGTCTTAATTCTCGCTGGGTCTGGTCATTGACTATACAAAATTTCAATCATTTTAAATGCCTCCATCTTATTTATAACCATTTAACTCAACGTGGCGTACAGCCAATAACTAAAAGTTTGTACTGCGAACATGATCTGTCGGCAGAAAAATGTTTACTAAATAACAAAATAGAAAAGAGCGGTCGTTTGGGGCAAAAGGAGGAAAAAAGTATTATAATACAAGGCATGAAGTTCGATTTTGCTGGCCTCCTAACTAACGTTGTATTGTTGTTGTATTTCGCCTTTTGTGAAAAAAAAGTTTTTTGATTCATATTTGATTTGAATGTCTTTCAACAAGCTGTCTTGTCCCTACTCAAAAGGTAGCTAAAGAAAAACCAGGAGTTGCATGTGAAACAAGTCTCCTGGTTGAATATGCAAATGAAAGTCAGTGTGAATAAACCATTTACATATTATAAAGGCTATTGGTATTTGGAGCTGGAAATTTTTTCTTGTAATAAAGTGTTATTTATTTATAAAATGTTTGGTAAAAAGAAAGGACAAGCTGTAGTTTACCTACTTGTTATTTTCTAGCCCTGAGTCTAATAGCCAAACTCTAAACTAGACGGGAGACCAATGACCCGTATTTCTGGACCGGAAATTGACTTACAGATTTATGGCTTGGTAAACTTGCTCAAAATAGGTAAAGTTAGAAGTAGCTTAGCAAGCCATGGTAATCCCATCTCCTTAGTGAATATAATAAACATTCGCGGATATTTCACATACTGTGTCTGTGCTATCCGCCAATATTATGTGGCATCTAGCTCCAAACAAACTCAAATTGGATTATTGGATAGATTCCTTAGTCAAATTTTTACTTGTTTGGACTTAACTAGAGTTAAGTAATTGAATTCTATTTGTTATAACTCTCTATTGTGTTGTTAGGCATAGAGGCAGTCGAACGAACCTCGAAGATATTTGAACAGTATACAAAGCGCACAAAGAGTGCAATGAAATAATTTCCGCACGTCCGCGACTTGATAGAGAGTTTTCGACACGACACGCAGCGTCCGCATTGCGTTGCCTATCCATTACTCACTGGCTTCTGCCTACAGTTTTCTCCTATCACCAGATTTATTGAGCAACATGACTGAAATAGACTCTTTAAAACGTGATAATTATAAGATATAACTTTTGTAACTATTCGTAATCGCTCTTTGACAATTACAATAACATAAATAAAAACTATGATCACTCAAACACGTGTCTCGATAAAGTTCTGTGCAAAAATAAAATATAAACTATTATTAACAAGACAGTCTTTAAAACATCATTACATATTTCAGCAACATTATTAAAGAAAATTATTACAGAACACAATCTTATTACAACAAGGTTTCAGAACAATATAATAATGGCTGAGAAATGTTATTAAATTCTTTCTTTTTGCTTCCCAGCCTCTTTGATGAGTGATAGCAGTTACCGTTTTAAATAATTTTTAATTACGCGTTTAAATGTTGCGTTTAGGTTTTCCTTTTGTCTATTTAATTACGGGACCGAAGCCTACGGCCGAACCCTTTGTTTATTTGTAAACGTGTTAACAAAAAGATGGTAAATCGGGATAATTTGTAAAATATATACAGTGTGAGCTCAGCGACAATTATTCAAGTAGTTTCATGTAGTTCCGCATACCGATTGTAGAGTGCGAGAGGAACAAGAAGTACACACTTTCGCGTGTAAGAGTGAGAATGAACCTCTTGCGGAAACAATTTGTCAATGTCTTCGCCAATTTCCTCTTGTAACTAGTTTTTTCTTTGCGCCACGTAAATTTAATTTCAGCTCTTTGTTGAAGCAACTGTAACCGACTAGTGTGGTTGCTTTTTTGTACTCTTAAGCGAAGCGATGGATCGTATTGAATCTATTGCTTTTCTGTTTTGCTCTGGGACATTTAAAAAAAACCTTGAATCCCACTACAGGATTCTGATAATGACTATGTTTTAGCCAAGGAATTTGAATATATTCCTTGGTTTTAGCTACGTAGCTAAAACATATTCTGTCTTATTCTTCGGTAAATAACCCTAAATAGACGTAAAATGTAACATTACAGGCCAAAGAATTGCGTATTAGATATGAACACGATAGTACGAACGAGAGATATAAATTTTGTTCAAGAATTGAATTGAATTTAATGTTATAATAACTCTACTTTAAATTTTAATAATAAATGAATAAATAATTAATGACTATAAAATTTAAATTAATATTGGCGGACTTTCCACATAACACTATCCACTCCCAAACTAAGCCAAAGCTTGTGATATGTGAACCAGATAGCTCATATTATTATTATACTACATAAATACATTTTTAATATAACATTTTTACTTTTTTAATATATACTTATAAATAACACCCAGACAGAGAACAAACATCCATGTTCCTCACACAAATGTTTGTTCTCGGTGGTCATCGAACCCACGGCCTACGGCGCCGAAGATAGAGCTACTGCCAACTGAGCTGTGAAGGCTTCGCAGAATGCTAGATTGCTTGCAGCTTAGTATTGACTGTGCTATGCTAAGTATATAAGTTCGGTACTAATATGCAAAGTCCCTGATGTAGCATTACCACTGGGAATTTATTTAATTATTGTTTTATTACGGCCGGTGGCATTTCGAGTGCCATTACGTTTCATGGCTATCATATACAGAGGGATTCGTGGTAATAAAAACGGAATGGGAACTTTCATTTTATCACCCTTAATTGATAGTTAATGTATTTAAGAAATTATTTGCATAAAAGTTTTTTAATATTTTTATGCAATTCCATAGAGCTAGAAACAGTTCTCGGCTTTTCTTTGGGAGTAATTTGTAGCTTACATTTTAATATTAATTTACATTTATTTTTCTGATGATAAGTTACGATGCGGTGTTAAAAATGGTGTGTAAAATTATTATGTATGTTTTTTTATTACAGTGCTGTCACAATGCGCAGCTCAATATATGATTTTTCATCATCTTCCTGCCCTTATCTCATGCTGTGGGTTTGGCAAAGCAGATTTTCATTCATTCATCATCTCGCTCACTCTTTTCTTACTCATGTCATCTTTCCCACAGTCCATCCATATTTTCTTTGACCTACCTCTCCTTCTAAAATCATCCACATCATAATAATATCAAACACTCTTTTTGTAAT
Source organism: Plemyria rubiginata (assembly GCA_963576535.1). Classification (NCBI taxonomy): domain Eukaryota; kingdom Metazoa; phylum Arthropoda; class Insecta; order Lepidoptera; family Geometridae; genus Plemyria; species Plemyria rubiginata. The sequence goes on from OY754905.1 coordinate 4,271,976, forward strand.
ATGAATGTTTTACCTTCTTATGATATGCCCATACTACACTATTCCATCATAGCTCCTCAACTTATCCGTTACAAGCGCTACTTTCAAACTTTCAAAGATTGATTTTCGCCCAATGATATCTCAACAAACAAACAAAAAAGGAACGATTTAAGCAACACTACGATACCGCGTCTGAGTCTAACTAAGCCACGTTATTTCTCATTCGATTATCTTACTTTTCCCGCCAAACCATATTGAAAGCCTGTTAAAACCGATGAAAATTAAAGCACAAAAAATGAGAAATCGTTCTCCACAATGGCCCATCTATCTAATAAACTTAATATTGGTTCGATACGCGTTCAAGAGGCGTGAAATGACAGCCAACTTGGAGCTTCGTGGCGGGAGGCGCATAGCCAGTCGAGGTGGACCTTCGATGCTCATATTTTACTTATAAAGAAATCACAACTCATACTAAAAAACTTTATCCCACAGTTCTTGTTTAACTGGTCGGACAGTTCAGAATTCTTGCATAAAAAAGTGGTAGCTCTAGTAGATTTTTTTTATTAGATGTATGATAATAGCAGTTTTATTTGTTTTTCTCCATCGGACGTTTCTGATCGACATCGGGAATCCGTTCGGAGCCGGTTTTGGCAAGAGCTGGTGGCGGATTGCCAATAAGTCAGATATGAGTGACCGCTATTTCGCGGTACATCTCGGTTTACGAAATTGGGAAAGTACTCGTAGGTATCGGAATTTTCCGCACTAGGTCAGCGCATACCGTCGATGACCGGACAGTAGCTTTCTTGAATTACGTCCGATTGTACCCCGGGTAAACAATTTAAATGTCTTCACGTAACTGGGCATGGAACCATTCCTCGAGATCCCTCGTTAAACTATGCGCCTTAAAATGGACGCCAAGGCAACGGGACGACACGCCTTGACATGTCCCAAACATACTTGAACTGCGAACTATTCAAGGTTTTGGTCATACTTTTGGGTCAGGTATTGATTTGTAAATGACCAGCAAAAAAAAACTCATATGCACATTATTATAGGTCGAATTCACTTAATGTGATTTATTCCATGATATGTATATTATTTGTTAATAATTGTAATAATGTGAATTCATAAGTTGTCTCTTTTTGCTTGTTAATTTGTTTAAGGTTCTGCTTTGTGAGGATTTGCTTTACCTCTTGAGTACGGAAAAAATCCCACAAAAAAATGGCCATGAAAGAAAGAAAGAAAGAAAATACATTTATTTTGGACACACACGATACATACACTTATAATAATTAAAACAAGAAAATACAATAAAAACATTAACAGAAGCACGACAGAAAAGCAAACACGAGAAGACAAAGAAGAACAATTTCATGATAAAAACAGTAAGTAGAATAAACAGGAAAAGTAGAAATAAAACAGAGAAGGACGTGTGACGATAAGACACGCCCCCCTCCGCGGGCCTCTCAGATTTTTCATTTTAATTTTTTTTTGGAACATCAAAAATGTCTTAAATATACTAGACCTCCTATCTAAGTTCTGTAAACGATGTTAGCTTCCTAAATAATATTTCTATAAGTTTTTATCATTTATGTAAGCCAAAATGTACAAACAACAACACAAGAACATAATAAATACGTAAACACATGAAAATTTTTGAGACCCGTAATGAGGTCGAAAACCAGAAAACTACAACGAAATTCGCAAATCCAATGACGTAAATATAGCTTTATCGTACCCTAATTACTACAAAATACACTAAATATTCCATAAATATCCATTTACCTTGATAAAATGACAAATTTAGAGCCCGCCTTCCTCAACACAACCAAAACAACAACACACGGTACACAGATAAATTATTTTCATTTTTTTTTTCTCTAAGGAATGACTTTTTAGAATTCGGATACATCGCAAATATATCTATCTTATACTCTGTAGAACATTGTTCATACCAATAAACACCCTAACACCATGAAAAAACCGTTTACAATCGCCCGGGTGAGCCGCGGCAGCCGGCTGCCGCCTGCCATTTTAGGGAAAAGTTGTGTTTCGCATAGCCCGGCAGCCGGCTGCCGCTTGCGAAGTAAGAGGTTGTTCATGTAGTTCATATTACGTGCAAATTGATAATTATGAGTGGATTTAAGTTTATAGTAATCAAATTGTTTGCTGCCTTAGGTACTGTTTTCAATCAAATTTTTGGTGTAAGATGTTTCCTAACCCTGATGTTTCGATTCCAATATTGAAAGCTTTACGGATCGTCGAAATCCTGGCTAATGGCCCGTAAACATTAATTTAAAACAAGAAGCTACGAAAACAAAAACAAAAGCAAAATTCATCCTTCTGTCGCAAATAATACGGTATTATTTAGTTCAGCCAATAATTAATTCTAATACCTTTAGGAGACAAATAATAGGAGGGTAGCAGGTCTTCTAAAGGAGACCAATAACAGGAGTAGATAATACATTTGTGAAGGTTTTTTATTACTTTTGATTACCTTTGAAAAATTACATCTAATTTAATAAACATTATAATTTGATTACCTTTGTGTATTGGTAATTGGTAATTGGTATAATTGATTATTTTGCATAATAATATTTAGTCAAAGTCAAAGTCAAAGTATTTTATTGCATAAATACATGTATGAGAAGATGTCACATAATTATAATAATGTCCAATGTATTCTACTTAAAGCTAGGCTAGGTTTAATGTTTAATAGGCTCCTATTTATTGATGGAAGTTTTGAAGCAGCAATTTATTAATTCCGAGTTTATAGTCTTATTTTCTTTAAAATATAGTAAAGTGATCATTAAAATAGACTTACTATGATCGAAGGTGCGAGGGTCAACCGTAGTGGTAGTGACCGGCGTGGTAAACTCTTCGTCATCATCATACGGCTCAATGGTCGTCGTTGTTGTGCGTCTGCGATTCTTTTTACGCTCCTGACGGCGCGGGGCCGGAGCGGTGACGACCGGCGGAAACGTGCTCTTCCGAACCGGCAGTGCCACCGTCGTGCTTTGGTAGCTAGAGCTGCCGGAGCCGTCAGAGTCGGGCTCGGCAATGGCGAACGCCACTAGTGACACCGCGGTCAGCCGTATCACCAGTGGCGCTAGGCGCCACATGGTTCCTGTGGACAACATTTACTTTAAAGTACAAGTAGGTAAAACTGCTCACGAACCATCTTATTTCGTAAAACCCAGATTCACGAACAATAAATGATTATGATTTATAGGTTGTTAATTATTAATATTATGTATACATGTAGCCTCTGATATTGCAAAAATGTCTCGACCGCGAGTTGTCGACAAAAAATCGGTTCATAATAGCTTGTACTAAAATTTAGGTAAAGATTTTTAAGCAGCAGATTACATTTTTATTAATATAGTAGGTATATATTATACACAGCTTTGTAATCCTAACAGGATAGCTTATGCATGTGGGAGATAGCTCGATCTTGATAGCGGAACGGATTCAGCCATTGACATTCGGACATGTGGACGACTGCAATCCAAGCCAGAAAATCACGTAATTCAACCGCATTTGTGCATGGTCCAAACAACTAGCACATAACCAGCAAATGCACTTTCGTCAAGTGAGTTTGCAGTTTCGTCAAATGGTATGTTTTACTGTCAGCGGGTATTTTAGCCAGAAAAGTTTTTCCGTGTGACCAATCACGAACATAAAAAGGAATGAGTGTTTACTCATTCTGAACGAATATTCTAAACAGGATTGTTATAGAAAAATACAACATCAGCATTCTCGTTCAGGAGCTTTTTAAAACCTTTAAACAAACAAAAGTCTGTAAATGTAATTAACATTCGTAATACAAAGAGAAAGTCTTATAAAACTGATATAAAATTTGCGCTCTGATAGGTTCGAAAACACTTACCTACTTTTACAATGAATTGGAACGTTTTTTAAGTCTGAAACTTGCATTGGCATTTTACGACGAGATGTAAAAAGTAAAACGAAGTATATTCTGTCTTTCACTATCAAAACAACCCGTAAAACTTTTAGAGAACCTTTATTATTCCCAAGGAGAACTTAAAGCGTTCAACGTACTTTGAAACCTACGAGCCTACGGCGTTATCTTAAGATTTTAATCTTAAAATCTTCGCGATTGTCACCTGTTATTTTAACAAGAACTGTGGTGCAGTGTTTGAATTTTGTTTTTACTGATTCCTACTTTTATTGAGATATGTCCAGATGTAGAACAAACATCAGTTTTCATCTCACAAATGTTTGTTCTCGGTGGGGATGGAACAGCGCTAAAGGAAGAGCAGTCTGCTTCTGCCAAGTGATCTATCAGTTCAATTATTTAGTTTAGCCTATCGCTTAGCTTCGTGTGTCATCGTATAATAATGATAATATTATATGGCATCTTGGCTTTTCTCCTTTTCTCTTAACGGGTAAAAACAAAATGAAGTACCTAACTAGAAAATAAGTAAGTTTTTAAGCTTTTGATGTTATGGGTATAGTTTAAGCTGTTTTTTATTTAAGTTCTATCAAATATATCGTTAATATTCATAAACGTGTGCGAAAAAATACAAAGGATAGGCACTAACGCCTTAAATATACATGTGATACATATTACTTATAATTTATCCGAAACGACCTCAAAAGCCATGAAAATGAAACCGGTTTGTTACGAATCCCATGGCCCTTCGCGTTTGCCCTTCGTATACACAAGTGCCGACATCTGTCAACGCACTAATACCATCGTTTTACGTCACTGGTTAATGTCCGTTGGGTCAGAGAGCCACTGTAAATTCTTTATGGCATTCAATTCACCTAGCTCGCCAAATGGAGTTTTGCTGTAAGGAAACGTCAATGAAAATGTGGATCTACCTTTGAGTTACCCTAAAATATTAGAGTGTACTCGTAAGTGACCTAAGAAGTAGTTTTCTTAGGTCACTTACGAGTAAGTGAAATGGGTTTGCATGCAGGTAAATATATCAGGGCACGCACCAACAGGGCAACAGGGCAGTATATAAGGGCACGATTATACCATCAATAATGCTCACAAAAAATAAAGCCAAAGAAGAAATTTTACAAAATATTCCCACATACATAATTTAAACGTGCACGAGCTAGATGGAACGACGTCCCTTGGGCATCGCGCTGAAAGCTAGATCATATACCTACTTGATAATGCTCTTTCAAGCTATAATGGTGGCCACATTTTAGCTCAAATTGATTCGATTTTCCAAAGTGTCTGTTCAAAGTGTATTGTTCTATCTTGAATTCTTCTTCTTGGTATATTGCTCAGCTCAGCACCAATTAGCTCTAAATACTTTTAAACTTTAGTATGCCATAGAAAAGCATTCTAAAATGAGACTGAAAAAGTAAAATTTCAGAGTTTAAAAAATATTTAGTGTTTTTTGACAGTGAGCTCTCTCTACAGTAAACTTAATTGGTGAGTTTCGTGAATCAAACAGGCGGAAAAAACTTCTTTGTCAGATACCTAAAGCATTTGAGTTTCACATGGTACATAATAAATCTGTTAGCCGACCAAGTGCTCACGGAAACTTTGACACTTAAAGTCCAGTTAAATTGTCTGTCCAATAAGTGTCGAAAGTTATTTGTAGATCTAGAGCACTGTGCGATATAACAGTTTCAACACATTGTAATTCGAATATTGAAACAGTGCTAATATGAAATAAAATAAATCAGTTCTAGATAAACCCCCCTTCGCAAAATACCTGCCATTTTATAAAGGCTCAACTGATTATACTTGTCACTGTCATTTTCATTTATTTATTTTTATTTATTTATTTTTAGGAAAACCAACAGCACAAAAAACAGGAAAGTAAAGAAAATAGTAGCAGAAGGCCAATAATACGTTTTCATGCCAACGAAAAGAGACAGCAACAGACTTATCGGTCTGATAAGCTATTGGTGCGCTCAAAAACCAGAATAAGGGTCTAACTATTTTATAATATCGACCAAAAATGCTATTTACAGTTTTGGTAATTTGTAACCTACTGGATCAAAATGAAGATTGAAAAAATGAGTTTTTATTAATTAGAATCGCAGAGGTCTCAGCTTTGCATTGAGAGGCACAGTCCGCCGGGGAGGCTTGTATATATCTCAATTACAGAGCAGTGCGAAAATCTTATTTTCTTCGATTGCACACTGCTGCTGCGCAGAGCGGTATGTTGAGTGAGCCGCCATAATGACGTTTCATAAATTAACATAATTATATTCTAGATATCGACCTCAGTGACGCAGCGAGCGAGAATCCGCCTGCGACGCAAGAGGTTGTGGGTTCGATTCCCGCCTCGGAACAAATTTGTGTACAATCTGTAGAAATTTATTCCGTTGGTCTGGGTGTTTTCTATGTATAATAAAAAAAGATATCTTTGTAAGTATAAAAAGTATTAAATATATCAGTTATCTAGTACCCATTGTCCAGCATTATTATTATTACCCATAACACAAGCTTTGAGTAGCTTACTTTGGGGCTAGATGGTGCTGTGTGGATTGTCCAGCATTATTTATTTATCACAAAACAATGTCTCGAGGAGATTATCTGAATATAAAGCACATGTTTCGTCATTTTACGTTGCAGCATGTAATTACGATCGGAAAACGTTTCAGTCGCTACGGAGAAAGAATACTAAACTTTTGAACTCGCTAGCAAAGCGGATTGCTGTTCGAAACATGTTATTGTGGAACTCATCCGCGAAATTGGAATATACAATTTTATTGCGAAAGCAAAATCTTTGTGTTAAATCAGCATTAAATATAACGGCGCTAATGTATCCTGAAACCCTTTCTGGTTCAAAAGGATGCTGAGCCGGAGACCACACCAGTTTGTCATCCTTTAATTTACAAAAGCGGTTTCGCGACACGCGGCTCCCGGTGGACTTGGGCATTGACGGAGGTCCGAGTTTTTATCAAAAGATTTGGGCGTGTATTTTTGGCAACATAAAAGTTGCCAGACGCGGGTACACAAACCTTTTTCTATAATGTGGCCGGCGGGTAATCTCTGACAAGCCGTTTTAAAAGCGCCTTCTTAAAGATTAGAGCTGGGCCAGCCTATTGTACCGGCATCCGGTTGATCGAGCACCAGCATCGGTGCGCAGGTGGTCAATAAATGAATTTTCCCAACTCTGGGAAATTGATTTTCATTCAGTGAGAGAAAATTGCTAGCTTTTCTTCCATTATGAAAGGTAGACTTCGGCCATTATCCACCTAAGCTTTAAGGCCTGAACTGAGAGATACTGTGCAAAATCAAACAATGGATCCGGCCACGGCATTCACCTTTACTTTTGTAACATCTATTAACTGTGGCTAGCTTGAATAAAGCCTGTGAGGTACCATAATGGATAAAAACAATCTAAATTCACATACGTTTGAACAAAGATAGTTTATTTTAATAATAAATGTTTTAGAACTTTTTCTCGACATGTCGGTTTCCTCACGATATTTTCCTTCAGCGTTTGCAAGTACTGGCACTGCGCACATAAATCTTGAACAGAAATACTCATAGTGCACGATTTTGAACCCCCGACCTTAGGATCAGAACTTTATCACTAGACCAGTGTACTTCTAGTGATGACAGCGACTGGTTTATATGAAATTGAAATAGACACAAAGACATTACACTTACGACCTCAGTGGCGCAGCGGGCATGAGTCCGCCTGCGACGCAGAGGTTGCGGGTTCGATTCCTGTCTCGGAAAAAATTCGTGTACGATCTGCAGAAATTTGTTCCGTGGTCTGGGTGTTTTCTATGTATAATAAAAACTATCTATCTATGTAAGTATAATGTATTAAATATATCAGTTATCTAGTACCCTAACACAAGCTTTGAGTAGCTTACTTTGGGGCTAGATGGTGCTGCGTGGACTGTCCAGCATTAATTATTTATTTTTATTATAAGCACTGATCTATGTCTATTACAGATCAGTGCATTTAAGACATTAAAAACAAAAATAAAGTTAAAAAATTTAATGAAGTACGATGGGTCGTCTTACCTGAGAGCGATTATTTCTAGATTACCTTTAGATAGTCGAGGCGCCTATCTAAATAGTAATATAATAAGAATATAATATAATAGTAATCCTAGTTAAATAATAATATACTTTTACGATAGATTTATGACAGTTTAATGAATACGACATCGAATAATACTTTCCAACCAGAAATGTGAAAAATGAAATTGAGACTCGATTTCGTATTGTTTTTTACAATATATCAATGTTTTAACTTAACTATATTGAAATCCTTTGTTGGATTTATTCTCTTTATTATTTTGGTATTCAATTTTCAGCGGTGGCGATATTGAATTACCGAGAATGTTGTATCAAACTTGATTTAATTAAAAATATTTCTACGGATTAATTAACCTTCTCTTTGCTATTCTCTGAAATGATAAAAATTATGTATCATCCAGTAGACCGGTAATTTCAGGTAGAAGTAATATCACTAAATTGTATAAAACAAATTCGCTTTCTCTGTTCCTATGTCCCTTTGTATGCTTAAATCTTTAAAACTACGCAACGGATTTTGATGCGGTTTTTTTAATAGATAGAGTGATTCAAGAGGAAGGTTTATGTTTATAATACATGCATGATATGTGCACCCGTGCGAAGCAGGGGCGCGCGGGCGGGTCACTAGTAATAATATAATGTGGTAGACCGCTTAAAAAGAGGAAGGATGACTTCAAAGGTATTGCTGGAAAGTTGTGGCTGAGAACTGCCAGGGACAGAAATGAGTGGAAAAGGTTAGAAGAGGCATATGCCAAACTAGAGCAAACAGATAAGTTAAAGTGTAATTAAGTAAGAATTTGGAAAAACAAACTGTAGGTATATCTAAATAGAGGCTAGTATTATTATATAAAAAAATTGGAGTTTTTTTTTAGACAAAGTAGACGAGTTATTATAAAATAGTACACTCGTGCTCGTCAGCTTTCTGGACACTGAAGAATAATTAGGATGTTTACTTATAGCCCAAAGTTGACATAATGATAGTTTTTATGATGGTGTGCTTAAAAATGTTTTTATATGGTGTTGACCAGTGTAAGCGTAATGAGGCAGTAGAAACAAGCGGTTGCTATGACAACAAGCTAGTTCCGTAAGCCATCTTGGTGCGGGCTTTGGGTATTCACAAACTTCTCAGTGCCTGCCGTGCCACAACCCCTTTGCTCAATTTATGACGTCGGCGTGCATTTGAATAAGTTTACCATAAAAATAGGCATTCTGTGGCGAGAAACTTTGGTAATAAAATGCAAATGGTGACTTGGTGACGTATCTAGATTACACTCGATTTAGTCTAGACCAGAAGTAATGTAAAAAGTACTTGAATGTTATGCAACCTTATATATAAACGACTTTTATTTATTTTTATTTATATAAGTTTAGGAAGGAACTCTATTGTGTTTCATTCAATGGGATTTCTTAATCTGGATTAAGTTAAAACCCTAAGTAATAGAAATATAATTCTATTCGAGCAAGACCCTATTTATTATACAGGGTTACTGGTAACTCGACGTATTCCTTGCAGGACGTCATAGTAGGGCTAAAATGCAACAAATTAAGCCACCAAATGTTCTACCGGAGTTAAGTAGTTTTTGAGTTAGTTAGATTTTTAGTTTTTTTATGAAAAATCCCAGATTAAATCATTTGGAGCCAATTTAAAAATGATTTACGGCGCGACTGTACTGAAAATTAAGTTAATATCATAGTTGATGCCGTAGGAGCTTTTTTAATAATTAAAAGTTCAAAAATGCCTAAAACTTTGGAACCTTAAATGTTTGATTAAAAAATTTAATCAAACATTAAATTTTTTGTAATTTTAAACTAACTACCTCAAAAACTACTGAACTTCGGTAGAACATTTGGTGGCCTAATTTGCTGCATTTTAACCCTACTATGACGTCCTGCAAGGAATACGTCGAGTTACCAGTAACCCTGTATGTAAAGCTGTAGAAATGTTTACTGTAAGAATTATAATACCTGTCTAACATTACGGTACATCACTAGCGCCACGTTCCGGCCATTTAAAATCCCATTTTAAGAAAACTGTTATTTCGTCACACAGCCTATAGAGCCATGTAACAGCAGTTATTCCTTATCTTTGCAATATGCGTTATTTTAGGATAAATAAATAAAAGATTGAATCAGGATTTGATATTTCGTCTTAGGGCTTAAAAACCTGTAATGATGTTAATGTCTCAATAAATAAATAAATAATATAACTTTACTTTAGTTAAGTTGCTAAAATAAACTGATAATTGAAAATTTAGATAATAATTAATAAATAAGGTATAACTACAGTATGAGAACTCAAAGTTCCAAGTTCTTTAACGACAAAATAGTTTTATTAAACTCAGTTGGAAGTTTTAACTAGAATTCTCTTCGGTGTTTCATGCATAATTGAATATGAATGAGAGTAGAATAATATTTTTGCATGCCTTCGACGAGATTGAAAGAATACTTCTTTATACGCGATGGCAAAACACTTCCGAAAACTGAAATTGAAAGCGCATACAGTATGCACAGCTTGTATCTAAATAACTAAAGAGTAAAGACACAATTACCTACTTTATCTATCTTTTCTTTGTCTATTACAACTGTTTTCAACGTACTTTTTTGTAAATTCGCTGAAACTGGTAGTTTGGCTTCAGTATAACGTGTAGCAACTTTGTATGTTGCACGTATTTAATATGAACTATCTAATGTATACCAGCCTAGTTGTACGTTTTCCCAAAAATGATAAAATAAAATCTTCAGTTTTCAGATTAAGATGGTCCCAAAATGGATACTACTGAAATTACTTACGTTACTAATATAATTAAAAAACCACGATCTCAAAGTCCAGTTGAAAATCTACAGGGTGAAAATATGGAATGAAGAAGAAAGAGCATTAGGTTTGACTGATGGTCTCCAGAAAGATGTCAGCCCTGCAGTGGGATAATTTTATTCAGGTTTGGATATAAAAATGTGAGATTATAGTATGTTTTGATCTTTGTTTGGGTTGAATTTTTGTTTGATGGTAATGTTATCATAACAGAATAATATGCCTCTGTATATTCATGCAGAAGGCATATTGGCACTGATGCAACAGATACGTTTCGTTCCAATATTAGAAAGAAAGAAAGAAAACATATTTATTTGCAGCAGCTTAAATACAGCATAAAACATACAAAAAACAAAGAAAATAAATCAAATAAAAATAACCTATATAAGAGTTGCAAAAGGGACCCTGGCTCAGCATAAGTCAGTCGACAGGCAACTGACGCTGGTCTTCCGCCAGGGCCGTGCAGTATAGCCACGGACAATCTTATTATATTACAATACCTAATAAGAATCTATTACATGTAGGCACGGCTAAACCTTATTTTTATAATGTGGTAATCGGTAAGAAAAATACCAGCTCGGAATATTGCTCTTCTATTGGTGGGTTTCCACGCTTGCCAAGACTCGGCAAGCGTCAACAAGCGTGGAATGAGGGCGTTTGGGTTGTCGTTTGCGCCTGTAGATGCTGTCGCCGAATCAGTCGTGTCGGTTTTTGAACACAAATCGAAGGGTGGCGAACGCTTGCGATGCGTTGCGCACGATTTGTGAACGCTCGAGGCTTGTGGACGCTTGGCGAGCCTTGGCAAGCATGGAAATCCGAAACATTTTAACCAGCCGGAAATAAATTGACGTGAAGGATAGATAAAAAAATATTTAATATAATCTTAGCGATACAGGCGACTCCACACCATACGGTTCGTTAGATTTCCCCCCCATTGGGCCTGTGACAGCAACTTATTGGTTTTTCTAAAAATGGTACATCCAGCGTTTTTAGTATCCTCGTACGATTCACGGGTGGCTGCACCAAATCCAAAAAATAGCTCACAATATTTCGGTATGTAAACAAGGGTGGATGGATACTTTGTAGCAAGGGCTGCGTTTATTTTGTTTGTGGTACTTTGGAAACAACTGAAAATCGTAAGTAGGTAGCTAGTAGTATTTAACGACTGTTGTACAAATGGAGGTACCTGCTAGTACCTACGGGCAAGCAATAGCAATATCAATCAATAGAAGAATTATGTTGTTGCAAAGTTAAACAAATTATTTCATTATTTAGTTCTGTCGTGCTATTTTGTGCTTACTTAAACGCATTTTCAAAAGTTTTGATTGACTCTGCTTAGCATGCTCCATTGACAAATTTACTGCGAAGAGGTTGCTACGTTGCCGAGAGTGTACTCAAAACGCCAACATGAAGATTCGTTTTAGCTTTAGCGGGGTAGACCCTGGTATTATTCCCACTATAATTAAAAATGACTACAAGTTCATACAAGGAAACGTTGGGTACATAAATCGTGCCGATATCATTTATTACGAAATATCTACAGGATGTTACAGTTATTATTACCGTGGTAATTAGCATACTGGGGGAGGCACACCACTTGCCGTATCGAATTTCCATTTCTAAATATTCCAGCGCTGGAAAATGGAACGTTTGGAAATAATTGATGCATTCATTCGTAGATTAGTTTATAAACTTAGGTTATGAGACACAAACTAATGCAATGAAATACTAATAGTAAGCTATATTAGATTATTGAATACTAAGTAATTATTGTATCTTTTAGTGTGGGGTTTGCCAACTCTGAGTATCAGACTACTATCTATTACTACTATAATTAATAACTGTTATACTTATTCGTTATGTGAAATTCATTCCACTTTTACTTTAGATTTATCCGAAGACGGAAGTATTTTAATCTGTAAGATAGGGTATTGTTTTTTTTAAGTTGTGAGTTTTTTTAGCAAGATGCTGAACTCAAAAATACGATTTTGATAACCTAAATTGTTTCACAGACAGAATTGTTTCATAAACACCACCCTTAGAATGAAGATGTAGTGATTTGAGTAGAAAAAGGTAGGTATGCATAATAACCAATACATGAACCATTGCTGTATGGTTCATGTAATGACAAACAAAAATACACTCGGGTAGGTATGTGTATGGGGTTCTCTTTGTGATTTTATATGTATTAGATAATATTAGAATACTAACAATAGATGTAAGTTATACTAACAAAATGATCAACAATTGATTGAAATAAATAAATTATTATTATCATTATTAGACATGCTCATTAGACATTATCATTATTGGGCGTGCATACACAGGTGCTGCGTCTCTTCCAGTACTGGTATGCCAACCAGGTGAATAATGTGAGGTGGGCTGGCAGTCTGTCTGGTGAGTACAGGTTGGATTGCGGGGTGAGACAGGGGGGATTGAGCTCTCCAAAGCTATTCAACCTGTATGTCAATGAGCTGATCGACCGGCTCAGCAGTGAGCGTGTCGGCTGCTCAGTTGATGGTGTTTGTATAAACAACATCAGCTATGCAGACGACATGGCGCTGCTGTGCCCATCGGTCAGTGCTCTAAGAAGGCTGCTGGGCATCTGTGAGGAGTATGCTAGTGAATATGGGCTGGTATATAATAGTAAGAAAAGTGAGTACTTGGTGTTCAGGGCCGCCGGTAAAGTACCCGAGTCCGTGCCCGTAATTACACTTAACGGTAACAATCTTAACCGCGTTAAGATTTTTAAATATCTTGGGCATTACCTTACCGACGACCTTGATGACCAAGCCGATATAGAGAGGGAGCGTAGGGCATTGGCGATTAGAAGTAATATGTTGGCACGCAGGTTCGCTCGATGCAGTAGGCAAGTAAAAATATCGCTCTTTAAAGCCTACTGCCAGTCATTCTACACGAGCAGCCTGTGGTTCAACTATACTAAAAGGTCGCTGAGTGCCCTACGCGTCCAATACAACAACGGTTTCAGAATGTTGATGGGGTTGCCCCGCTTCTGCAGTGCTTCCTCGATGTTTGCGGAAGCACGAGTTGATGGCTTCCATGCCATCATAAGGAAGAAAACAGCCTCACTGCTCAGCAGACTGCGGGGCAGCACCAACAGCATCCTGCAGGTCATACCTGATAGGTATGACCTGCCCGTAATGAAGTCTTTCATTCGGGTCCTGATCCGATAGTCTCATATCATGAGACTGTGGGATCGGGTACCGAGTGAAAGACACAAAAAAAAAAAACTTACCTGGTTCTTGCTTTTATTATAAATATGTACTAACATAGCAAATAAGTTAGCCTGTAAGTTGACTAACAAAATATGGACCAAAATTGTCTGATTTAATAAAATAAATTAAATTAAATTATTATAATGGTTTGGGCATGTGGAGATTAATAAAAGGAGATTGACGACAGGTGCATCAGGCGAGTGAATAGGACTGTTGGGAGGGGAAGGCCTTGCTTACGTATCACAATCAGAAACCAGACGCTTGAGAGAAGCTAAGTCAAGAGTACCGTCGACGAGTATTTACATAATGTTATGAGAGCAATACTTGTTTTCCAACATGATAATAATAAAGTTAGGGGTTGTGACAGCTACTCGTACTTACACGCTACTAAGATAGGTTCCACGTTTTGGGCTTTTTTTATTGTAAGATAGCTAGATGTTTGACTGCCAACTAACCTAATGTAAAGTGAAGATACAGTCTAAGGTGGAGCACGTTCAGCTATATTCCACTTATTCACTTTTGTCTTAAAAAAATCTAAGTTATTTAATATCGTTCCGAAAAGAAAAGAAAAGAAAAGAAAAGTACGAAAAGTGGTGTGAAATAGTCATCTGTTTTCTTAATTGAGCAAGCTTTTGTTATTTTTTTGTATTCGTTACATGTTTACAAATTGTTTTAGGAAAATTCGTTCATATATCCATTAAACAATTTTCGTCTCCGACATCGATGAAATCCATTTGATGTGTTCAGCTATCAATCATTTTCTCAGATCGATCGGTTGGCATATCGGTCGGAATATGCTTCCCAACGTCCAGCAAATTGTTTTTGCGTCACGTTGTATCTTAATAAATTGCGAAAGATATAGGTTTCGATTGATTGATTATTCATACGAATCATACGGTCTTAGCTAAATTCGAAAGTGCGTTGTTCATTTTCGTGTAATTTTGTTTTTGTTGTGGATTGAATCACAACCGAGTGCTTGAAAATGATCTAGAAATTCCAAGTTTATCTAAAAAATTTATCGCACGTACGCAACTCCTTTGTGACCGGTATGGCTAAACAAATTGCAGTAATATATTTTAACTAGCTTTTGCCTGCGGCTTCGCTCGTGTTTAGAAGTATTATTAATAATTAGGCATAGTTTTTGCGGCTTTACTTTTGTTAAGCGTGTGTAAAAAATTGGGGGGTTGAATTTACCAAAATCCTATTTAAGCGGACGTCTTCATCATAGTAGCTCCAATCTTTAATTTCAGTCTAAGAAGATCTATACAAACTTTCATCCCCTATTTTATCCCCTTAGGGGTGGAATTTATCAAAATCCTTTCTTAGGGGATGCCTACGTCATAGTAGTTTTATGCATGCAATATCAGCCCGAACGCTTAAAAATTGTCAAAATTTCATACAAACTTTCATCCCCTATTTCATCCGCTTGGGGTGAAATTTATCAAAATCCTTATGCCTATTTAGTTGATGGTTTTTAATTTCAATGTTTTTCATTGTTTTTTAGTCTACAATAAATAATTTTAGTTTTTCTTTGTTAATATAATAATATGAGTTATATTTATAAAAGTGCATACTGATATTTATGGTAATCTTAGAAGTTAGTAGGTAGGCATATCTGAAATGTTAATTCGTAGGTAATGTTGTAACGGCGCGCGAGCCAAAATAAAGCCTGGATGTCCGTGAGGCCAATACCGGGTCGCAGCAGAATACCAGCGCTCCTGCGTGTGCCGACATACAGGAGCATTATGCTGAGCTGTTGGCCCACTCGCCACCACGCAACTCTATCTATTTAGATATAAGTATATATATTTTATCCTTAACTTTTTATCTTTTTTGTTAGTTTGTTTAAGTACTGGTTTTGGTTTCTTAAGGTTAATTTGTTTTTTTTTGTGGTGGATGAGTAAATGAATTTTCTTTCTTTCTTTCTTTTTTTACGTCATAGTAGCTTTATGCATGCAAAGTCAGCCCGATCGGTTTAAAATTGACAAAATTTCATACAAACTTTCATCCCCTATTTCATCCCCTTGGGGATGGAATTGATCAAAATCCTTTCTTAGCGGATTCCTACGTCATATCATCTACCTGCATGCCAAATTTCAGCCCGATCCGTTCAGTGGTTTTGGGCTGTGCGTTGATAGATCACTATGTCAGTCAGTCAGTCAGTCACCTTTGAGTTATATATATTTAGATATCTTAAATTTTGCTAAATGGTAGCTTTTTCGTCACTTTACTGTTTAATTTTGTTTTAATCTGGCTTAGTTACAAAAGTCTAATATATTTGTATTACCTAATTATATATTATATTTTAATTATATTAAAATATAATATATGATAAAATATATATATATGTTGAGCTATCTATAGATCGTTTGCAACGGTCTGCAGATAGCTCAACTGTTTCATATGTATTTTTTATATTTTGTACATTTTGTAAATAATTGTAACTATTAGTTGTAATTTTCTTTGTCAATAAATAACATGTTATATATATGACGGTGGTTCGATATTTGAACAGAGTGACATACCCTCGCTCTGACACAACTACGAGCGCTAGTGTGCAGTGCGGATGCAAAGAATATACATGGACGACGGTCGATTCACAACATTATGGGATACGGATCGAATCGTTTTGCATCGCGCAAGGGCATTATGTGTTCGGCGGAGTGTCAGTTCAATATCGTTAATTAGAATATCCTGCGTATACCTGTGATAATATTTTGAGAGAATAGTAATCCCTACTGATTATAGTGTACCTACTGATAAAGATCCCTTGGTTTTATTCTCTTCGCCCGAAAACTCATGCCCGCTGTCATACTCCGGCAACAAGAAGCCTCCTGACAATGATAATAATTGCTGATTTGGTGTAAGTCCCTACATCAGAAGTGGGATGGTGTTCTCACGTACCACAAAGAAACAACAAAACGAGCAACGTGCAAAATCAAAACGAAGATGGAATAAAATTTTCTGTTTGCATATTTCTTTGTTGTGTGATCCAGACAAGGCTAAAATGATAATGGTTAACCTGAAAGGAACAGCATTGGTTTGCTACCTACCGAAGATGTGCGAATTGAGAACAGAGATCGAAGACATACATAACCTACGTGTTAACTTCAATGCAAAGACTTTAGACAGAGAGCCATCGCCAACCAGCAACATGCTAAGCGAACATCAAGCTTCCAGCCTTCAGCAGTGTCTGCGACTTCTGATTCGGACCAGATGCCAGATGTGGCTTCTTTCATCTGACGTGACCTTCGATATCAAGGGCCACTACAGCGAGATATCTTCGCAGCGCGGGGACCAGCAACAACCATGGTGCTTCCAGCAGCGAGAATGGAGTGGCAGCCAGCGAGTCAACGAGCCGCCATCTGCTTTGCAAGCAAACCTGAAGGGCAACTGCACAGAACCTGGTGAGTCGATTTCATGTCGTTGCGATGCCTTAATATGGACTAAGGTGGACATGTGCATAGCCAGAGCGCTTTCTGTTCATCTCACAAATTCGGATCAGTCCTTTACACGGACCGTTACCTCGTGTGCACTTAGTCATTGGTAGAGTCATTGGTAGAGTCACTGGTGGAGTCACTGGTAGAGTCACTGGTAGAGCCGTCGGTAGAGTAATTAGTAGAGCAATTAATAATAATAATAATAAATAATGCTGGACAATCCACACAGCATCATCTAGCCCCAAAGTAAGCTTCAAAGCTTGTGTTATGGATACTAGATGACTGATATATGTAATACATTATATACTTACACAGATAGATATTTTTTTATTATACATAGAAAACACCCAGACCTACGGAACAAATTTCTGCAGATCATACACAAATTTGTTCCGAGGCGGGAATCGAACCCGCAACCTCTTGCGTCGCAGGCGGACTCTCGCCCGCTGCGCCACAGACGTCGTCAAAAATTGGTAGAGTCGTGTGAAGTTTTTGCCAATTTGGACACTGACTATCCTTCTTCTTCTTCATCTGCCACAGAATAGAAACCCGCAAAATAGTTTTCTAATTATTGTTCCCATTCAGTTTATTATGATCATTTTGACAAATCAGATTACTGAAACATCAGTCTTATCAAAGAGGTTATTTCATGCCATCAAAATAATCAAAAATTGTGCATTTCTTGATACCCTGAAATGTTTGTTCACATGCATAACGAGATCACGAGGGACAACTGCCGACAACAGGACCACTACGCGACTGACTGCCCAGAGCAGAGAGGCGCCGCGCCGGAGCAACAACGATGCTGGACTCGGACTGACCAAGGAGAAGCGAGAAGACCTACTAGTATGCATCGTGAATGCACCGATGGGATTTCTGTAAAAATCTGGTGAGCGTTGTTTCAATTGAGATTCGGTTTTAGATGTAAAGAGAAACATTATCGTACTATAGCCAGGAAATGTATGGCCATGTTATGTACCGCCATGGAACACACAGCACTGGAATTCAAAACATGTTGGTCCCAAATTTTATTTTAATGAAAAAAATAGGAGCAAGCTTTTGCCTGCGACTTTGTCTGCGAAGTCACGTAACGTAGTTTGTTAAAGAGCTGGAGGTTGCCAAACAAAACTGAGTAAATAATTGATTTTCACTATTATTAAAATTTGGATCTGCTAGAGGAAAATCCGTAGTAATTAGTTTGCAGTTGGTACTAGAGGAAGGTACGCTACTGTGTGTGTGTGTGTGTGTATTTTTGGAAGCCAGATAGAGTTCATCCAAGAATTTGTGTGAGATTACAAAAGCCAGATATAGGCTGCCCGAGAGTTAGTAACTGAACTAAGTAACTGTGTCTTGTGTTTGAGTTTTTGATGCTTAGAGTTTTGTTTTACGACCTGCGTATTACTGTTAGTTGAAATTTATGCTCCTTACTAAAGCGATTCACTGATGCGATCGCTTTTATCTCACTTTTGAATTAGGTAACCCTAATGACTTTTATGGCCAGAAAGCTCGAGTGGAGGATAAGTTACTGTTTTCTCTAAGTAAAGCTGTAATTTCAATCTTAAAGAATGACAAAATGCAACTGATCATAATGCGATTAAACTGAGGAAGTCCCAACCCGTAGATCGTGATAAATTTGAGCTCTTGCAAACTTTAGGGCCATTACACTAGACCCATCCGTCATATCGGATTCTTGCAAAAAACAGAGGCGTAAAGTCATAATTTCATGGTATACTGTTCTTAAATACGTGACGGGCAAACTTAACGATAAGAATGATAACAAAGAGTAATAGTTCAAATAGACGCATTCACGAAGTATGTTTTGCTATAGCTAGCAAGAGTGACAGTAGAAGTAGTAGGTATTTGTGCGGTTAACCAAAGCGTTGCTCTCTTCGGAGCTCCAACTCTCACTGTAGCCGACGAAGGACCAAAGCTGTAAGCGTAACTACAAGTATGCTCACGACCGTGTCCGTAACATGCCCAAGGGTCAATTGACGTCGTAGATGATGATGAGAATTAAGGATAAAGTTAAGGCACAGGTGATCGGTTCGGTTCTGGGACTGTACTAGTGGTTATTTGTAGACGTAGCTCGTAGAAATGGTATCGACTCCTTGTGATTAGTCCGTTAGTATAAGTGGAATACAGTAACACTAAGTAGTACAGTCGGGTCTAGCCTTGTAGAGCATTGAGGACTCTGCTTTCCCGGGGAAAAGAGCAATCTTGTGGCATTGAGTTGTCAATGGTCATGAACGTTGCACCTGGGGCTGTTGTTGCAGAACTTGTTTTTCTTTTAATGTTTTTAAATAATTTCAGTCAATGGTATTTGAACCCGGTTATCTTAAGTTTACTAGTAATAGCTTGGTTAATGTACCAGTACTTAGTAGGTCAGTAGGTAATTAGGTGATGTAGTACTTGATCAGTATCTAGGTAATGGTAAAGTATCCTTATTGAAATGAATCGAGCTCGACAAAACAAGGTTTTATTAGTTTGAAGGCATATAGTACCCCATGTGGTATCCATGCCCATGATATGATTGGTTTAAACCAAACCTCAGACAGGATGACAGGATTGGCCGAGCAAAATCTGTGCTGTGGTTTTTATTGTTTCAGATGCCTACGAACACACGAGGACGTGTGTCTTCACAGGATGGCCGTGTCGCATCCGGTTTTGTAATGCCAGCACCAAACGAAACGCAAGCACCCTCTGCCATGCGCTTTGACATAGAGAGGGATGCGAAGGGAAAGAAAGAATCAGAAGAGAATACCTACGCAAAGCAACAATATGCTCAGCCACCGCCTATGTACGCCAAACCTATTGTATCATAATGGAGTCATTGCTATCCAGTGTGAGCAGCCTTCTATCAACAACATGTGAGCAATGCAACGACAAAACTTATCTGGTTGACCAAGAAGATTAAAAAGGAGGCAATGGAGGAGCGGCGATCAATGAGTGTCCACGTCAGCGAACGTAGACCAACCAAGACCACCTTGACTAAAACATCCGGTGAGCCCGTTTCCTTTCTTTTTGGCAATGTAGGTATCTGCTTGCGCAGAAGGGATGAGGCCGAGACGGCGGCGGTCTGATGAGCTCTATGTGTAAATCCCATGTAACGCTAACATTCACATCTACGTGTCACTGTGTTACTTTAATGTTGAGAGCAACGGTGTTCCTGATGGTAAATTGTATCTTGCAACAGGACTGGCTTATGCGGGTCGACGTCCTTATGCTAGACTACTTTTGGGCCAACTACAGCGGCGTGTGCAGCAAGTGATGGCTTAAGGAACTGGCTTACGTTGGTCGACGTTCCGGGCCAGGCACTGGGCTGGTGTGAGATATTTGTGTGTACTAAAGGGACGCTGATAGATATCCAGTCCGTCCATGTCATCATTAAAGATGGTGGCTGGTCGAAGGGACGTCAGAGATCAGTTGTCCAGTCTAGTGCTTGTGGTAACTGAAGAGTTTAATGGGCAGATGTTTTGATGATGTTTAATGGGTTACAGACTGTCTAATGTCAGGGATGGACGAGCGTGTTAAGATGTTTCTGCCAGATGCATTTGGTCTTTACAGATTGACTGAATGGGGAGCCAGAGACCTGGATACCTGGATACCTGTATACCTTGAGACCTGGATACCTGGATACATGGAGACCTGGATACCTGGATGCCTATAGACCTGGATACCTTGAGACCTGGGGACCTAGAGACCTGGAGTCCTGGAGATTAGCAGACACGCGAGGTCGCGTGAATGTCAGTCCGGCCGTGACGGTGGTTCGATATTTGAACAGAGTGACATACCCTCGCTCTGACACAACTACGAGCGCTAGTGTGCAGTGCGGATGCAAAGAATATACATGGACGACGGTCGATTCACAACATTATGGGATACGGATCGAATCGTTTTGCATCGCGCAAGGGCATTATGTGTTCGGCGGAGTGTCAGTTCAATATCGTTAATTAGAATATCCTGCGTATACCTGTGATAATATTTTGAGAGAATAGTAATCCCTACTGATTATAGTAAAAACCTACTGTACCTACTGATAAAGATCCCTTGGTTTTATTCTCTTCGCCCGAAAACTCATGCCCGCTGTCATACTCCGGCAACAAGAAGCCTCCTGACAATGATAATAATTGCTGATTTGGTGTAAGTCCCTACATATATATAATTATATATATAAATATTATAATATATTATAAATATATTTTAATTATATATTATATTATATATATATATAAATTACCTAATATATTGTTATTTGTACTTTTTCAAGTGACCACAATGCCCGGTTTTAATAATATAAGATTCCTAATTCTTATGTCTGCCATTTAGGAATAATGTTCATTTAAATTCATTTTGTTTGACTGTTGCCAATTTTGTTTTGAAATTAATGATATCACCTTTTCATCTACCTACTTCATTATTTAAAACAATATAAACTAAAGTAGGTATACAGTATACAGCAAGTACAGATTCCAATTACGTCAACTGTTCCTCCAAATTTATCACTGTCACTAATTACGCGAGTGCCTTTTGATCTCCAGGTATCTAAGGGCTGTCTCTAAGCAACACTCCAAATCCGGTAACATCACAAGATGCTAGTACACCAGTCAGTTTGTTAACGTTGCATGTTTAATATACAAACTGCCATAATTCTAACAGTCAGTATTTAAAGTAGGTGGCTATGACGATGTTAAATAAATCGGGAAAAAAAGTGTTATGGGTGTTAGATAACTGATATATTTAATGAATTGTATACTAACATAGATAGATATTTTATATTATACATAGAAAACATCCAGACCAACGGAATAAATTTTTGTAGGTCGTACACAAATTTGCTCCGAGGCGGGAATCGAACCCGCAACCTCTTGCGCCGCAGGCGGACTCTCGCCCGCTGCGCCACTGAGGTCGACCGATAATTATTTGCCAATACCTCATTCGCAAGTTGTTTATCGTAAATTCTAGAACAATTGAAATATTAATGAATCTTCAATTTAAAACTTTTAGAAGCGTATAGGTATAGTAGTATTAAATTAAATATTTTTTTCAGAGATAAAAAAACCCTCGTACTACAAAACGGTGCCTAAGTTTAAACAATGTCTAAAATTAGCGCTGTCTCTATTCACAATTACGCATTGGTAAGAGATGGCAATTAAATAGTTTAGGCATAGTTTATTGATTGTCAATTTTTTTTGTGGTAAGGTAAGGCCCATAGATTGTATGTTGCGAACCACTACGAAATCAGTGACAGACAGACAGGTTCTAAGAAACAGGTGCTACAAAAGGTAGTACGGATGCAAAATGACTGCACCTGGTTACGGAAGTCAGTTCTGCAACATGTCTCAGATATATCTTTGTGATGGTGGACTAGACTCAATTTCTCTAAACTAGAAATTGTGTTAAAGAAATTTTATAACGCGCAGACCGAATATATAGTGAAAGATTCTTAAAAATACAAACATTCTTAGTAGGTACTTAGACTTAGAATACCTTTAATATAACGATTTCTTTTTCTCATAACGCGAGTTTACGTATTGGTAAAAATCAATTTTTCAAGATTATTCTTCTGTCGTACTCGTATTAATAAGGTTTTATCGTAGGACCAAAAATGCCTTTATAAACGTTTTGTGGTCATTTCTATTCAGAAACTGCAGGTCTAATGAGTGCCAGCTATTCAAAGAAACACTTAAACCACTTCACATATAAAACCTACCAACCAATCACATAATTTTTTTATTACCGTTCAAACTCATTTCACATAGTAATCAAGCTGAGTTAAATGGCATAGCAACGTTTACGCTTTCAGACGAATTCGTTTTGATCAATAAGCCTCCCATTGAGCTCACAAAATGTTTGAGTACAGTCACTGACATAAGCTGTTAGACATCAAATGAATGGATTCTGCAGGGTTTTACTGATGAAACTTCATTCGATACGGCGACTCAAATAAACGCGCCGAAAATTAAATAAAATAAATAAATAAATATTGGTGGACTCTCCACACAGCACTATCTAGCCCCAAACTAAGCTTATGCTTGTAATATGGGAGAACCAGATAGCTGATATACTACTTATAATACTTTTTTTTTTTTTGTAAATACATACTTATAATATTATATAACACCCATAACACAATTATAGCAGGTAGTCATAGGCAAGTCCAAATATTGTGTTTGGACTTGCTTAAACTACCACGTACAAACTATGTATGTTATGTTACCAAGTTTCGACTGAATTGGTCTAAAAAAAGTCAAAGTCAAAGTCAAAAATATGTTTATTCAATAAAATCACAAGGACCATCTTGAACCGTCTTAAAACTAGGTGACTCTAGTGCCAGTTCCACGCGACCAACACCGAGAAGAACAGGCAAAAAACTCGGCTTGGTTTCTATCGCTCTTTTGTATGATCCTCGTTACAATGTAATAAAGTGTTTGGACTTGCTTCAAACTGCCACCTACTAACTATGTATGGTAGGTTACGAAGTTTTAACTGAATTGGACTATTTATTGAAGATTTCCGTTGAAGAGACCTTGGCTTCATCATCAAATCTTGGCTTTATCATCAGACTAGGTTTTTACCAATTTTATGAGAACAGCTGAGTACCTTCATCATTTATTTCAAGATGTAAAAAATAAGAAAGAGCAAAGGAATAGCTGAATAGTAAATCCCCTTGATGTCAACGAAAGTCTTAGAGAGCTCTAGAGGCTCTTGGGTCGTTGGTTATCTTACTTTTACATTTGTTGCATCACAAAGACAGGGCATCCTAGAAAAAAAGTTAAAAAGGCTTTGGAATGTCCAAACAAAGCTCTTACATATGACATGAGACTTTATATTTTTGTGAAACTTTTATATTCTTGCCCTCTAAAAGTCCCTGAATCTTAATGACTTGATATTTATTTTAATACCCCGCTATTCTACTCCAGATATATTTATTATTTTTAATATACAATTTAACACTTCTCATCCATTAAAAAGATGGGGGAAGGTTGTTCTACTACGGATCTTCTACTCTACGGTAAGTTCACATAGTACAAAAGGACACAGATTAAGCTGTACAAATATGACGCTTATTATAAGGGCATAAAAGCGAGCAGTGAATAATCTGATGCGATGCGTGTGGACAGTTGATACCATTTCGTAGCTCATGCGGCTACGTAGCAAGCTTATGGCAAGCTCGTAGCATGCTCGTAGCAAGCGTAGCGATGTCTGACATCATAGATTTCTGACGTCATAGTTAAGGGTATTGCCCTTACAACAGTATTGCCTCATTGGTCAATTGTCATTGAAAAATAATCTGATTTCTGAAACAGAAAATACTTAAAGATCTTTTTGTTATAAAAGTGTATTGAAAAGGAATAATTACAGTGTTCATTTTACAACACTGTGGAACCTAGTAAGGTTTGTTTTAAAAGTGTCAATGTAGGCAAGATTGCCTGCAGTGGACAGCATCTGACGGCCGCTAAGAAAAGAAGCTGTGTTTGGCGTGGTTGCCCTGACTGTACCCACGTTTCATCTCTGCGGGGAAGGTAATTAAGCGAGAGGAAACTTCAAAAGACCCTTGTGAGGGCATCACAAGGAATATGAAAAAGGAAAACAGGTAGCTGAGCTAAAATTAATTAACAATATATTTTGAATAATTAAAAAGTTTCATCATCCCCATTATTTTGGTGAAGGTTCTTGCCAACGTGATGTTTTAACTTTAACTGCCGGTAAAACGAGTCGTCTTTTGATTATTGGATGTCTTTGATCATTGACATAAAAAGAATATTGGTTTAAAGAAAAAAAAAGAATATAGAAACTTGTTTCAGGAGCTTTAGTAGTTTTATTCGTTTTGGGATAAGTTCTACTACTAGCGCTTATTTTTATGAGGTTTATTAATATACCGACTAAAAAAACAATTAAAATTAACTTATATGTACTACATTTTTTATTTAAGCTTGATAAAAATAGGCCGCACTTTTTATCTTAAAATAATGTTAGTCCCGGGCGGAAATTTTTCGAGACAGGCAGAACTGGAAGTCCTTGGAGGCCTTTGCCCAGCAGTGGGACAAGAAGGCTAAGGAAAAAAAATTTTTACATGAAGTTTACACATTAGCTAATATGAAATAATCTAACGGTTTTAAATACTTGCTGTTGATAAGGCGGTTAAAAAGACTGTGTTTAAATACCAAGAAAGTTATGAGACGATGTAAAAAACACAGTGAGCAAAAGCGGAATGAGACTTGCACAGAAACGGTACAGTGGCTAAAAGGAAACCATACCTACATTGGCTAAAAAAGAGATGCCTATGCCCACTAACCCAGCAGTGAGTAAAGTCGGGCTGTGGCTGTCTTAACTTTTCAACTATAACAAACTAAAGGCCAAATCCAGACAACCCTTCCCGTAATCCACTAGTTTAAATTTAATAGTTCACATCACAATTTCATTTAATTTGTATTTATGTGTATTGTAGTATCTTTTAACTAAAATTTACATCTACAATATGTTATGTGTCTGTTTCGTTGATTAAAATGTATTCTTTTTCTTTCTTATGGACGACATTATGAGAGAAGAGCAAATTAAACTATTTGTTTTCAGTTCGGTCTAAATCGGTACTTACCAACTTCGTCATGGCAAAACAGTTTGACCAGAGGCTTCAAAATTAAATAAAAACTTTTGTTGGACTAAATTTTGTTCATGGTAAAGGTAACCTCTAAAAAGGACCGACCCTCCTGTAATTAAGGTCCTTGCGCGTCAACTTTAGTGTGACATGGGTTCAAAAGCAAATGCAAACCAATGTACTCGTATACCTGTATACCTAGCAATACATTCACTGAAAACCGAATGTTCGACCTGGGCCCGTACCACCATCTCTTGAAGCATTCTTATTTCAATATTACTTAAAAGTCAATGTCTTATATCAACTACATAGAGTTTATTAAAGTAATATTGGCCCTGGCCAAATTAAACTTTTATTTATTTTTAGGTTTTTTATACAACTAGCTGATGGAACAAGCAGATGACACACCTGATGTTAAGTGGTAACCATCACCTAAAACCATTGCCTTGTAAGTCACGCACGACAGGAATGTGCCTTACGATGCACTGCCTTGGGTCCATCAACTTGAGGCATACATCAGCTTCTAAATACTCATTACTATTATTTCGAATTTATCAGTTAGAAGGTAGTATAGGATAATAATGTAATAATAAAAGGTATTGTAGGAAACCCATGGGTTTTTAGGTATGTAATCAAATATTTAGTAAATTGCCGATCCATGTAGGTATGTATCTGGTAGCTAAATAAACAACAAAACTTAATATTGTGTTACTAAACGAATCTCGTACAAACAACAAAGTTAAATTAACTCTTCCGTCTGTTTGGAGCTGAAAGCAGTGGAGTACGAAACCTTTCTTAATAAAAATCTAACCGCCTTTAACTATAAAAAACTTGCAAGTTTATTATGAGTTTAGCAGGCATCTAAATCATAAGATGTCATTCCAAGTTGTATCTTCTACGAATTACTTGATCGAAACTACGAAAAATGAAAGACGATTTGTGATCCAATGTTGAGGGTATGGGTAACTTGATTTCAGAACGTCTTCAGTCTGGCGGGTGGCGGCGGCGACGCCATGTGCCGATCGCATCGCACGTTCACGAATCGATCACTTATTTGATCAAATAGAAAAAGTCTACGATAACTGAAAATCTGAGCGCGGTGCTCATTCAATAAACCCTCACCGTACCCTCAATAATCCTGTTTATTGTATCACATCGACAGACGTTATTTATTCCTCTAATCGGATATTTTCAATAGTCTGTTCACAATATTCAGTTTCCAAGCGCGTGACTGCACCGTTGCTTGCAAATTCAATAGTGTTATGCTTGATTGACTGAACGAAGGAGTGACATAAAGCTTCGTGGTTTTATTTCCAGCTTTGAGGCATCGTAGCTCCACTACTATCTAGGCATGCGGATATTCTCTAACTGCGATTATAAGGTGTGATCGAGATAGCACGCTTTGCTCAGCGAGCAGTGAACTGAAGTGCATTCGTGTTACACAAAAGCGGAAGGTTTTCTTAGTCTCTCTATTTTTGCCGAGCATTCACATGGGATGAGAGTGGTACACGATTTTTAACTTAGTGCGCAGGTGAATCTCATTTTAATGCACCGCTCGGGCTTTCGTGGATCGTTCCCGCTCATAAATTTTGTGCTCTCAAATTCATTAATTAGGTCTGAGTGCATTTGTAGTAATGTCTGCTTAAAATCCAGACCTAAATAAAGTTTGGACTTACTATATTGTCGCAATGTTTACTATTTCTTTTATTTTAGACACATCTTTCGTTTTGAGCGTAAATTATATAATTATTAAAATATATTATATTGTTTTAGGTAGGTAGGTACTTCGTTTTTCAAGGTATCTAAGTAATTGTTTCACTGATACTTAGGGGTGGATAAATATAGGATTGGTTACACGAAAAGAAAGCAAACAAATAGACCGAGGGTAAACATTAATATAATAGGTAGTGTTGATAGAATAATTGAGTTGTCATGAACACTTGAGCTCCAAAGAGCTCATATAACTTTTTATTGGACCAAATGCAGCGCTATCCAGAAAACAAACTGAGAGTTTCTCTAAACTGTTGTGCAATTAACATCGGATGCGACTGGAAACTGTTTCGGCTGCTCATTCGGAGATATTTTTCTGTTTTACGTTTCATCATTCGCTTTGGATTTCAAAAAAAAGTCCGAAGACCGTTGCAGTAAGCGTGCGGTAAATAATAATTTCTATAGTTTGATGTTTGCCACGTCATCTACCTTGTTCCTCATTTATAATGAGATTTTATGTATTTATATCAGCGGTTACTGCTTAGAACACAGGAATACTGACAAAATTAGTTGGTGTCATTGGCAAAACTCGGTGTTACCTACATTAAATTTTACTTATTTCTATTTGTGTCTGCCTAAACCTTAGAGCGACGAGGCATTTGGCAGCGTTTAGGTACCAAGAAAACTATTGATTAAGAAACCACAGACTATCGGGGATGCTAACGCATAT
The DNA here is from genome assembly GCA_963576535.1 of Plemyria rubiginata. Taxonomy (NCBI): domain Eukaryota; kingdom Metazoa; phylum Arthropoda; class Insecta; order Lepidoptera; family Geometridae; genus Plemyria; species Plemyria rubiginata. The sequence goes on from OY754905.1 coordinate 4,300,472, forward strand.
TAGGACGATTTTTTTAATTCAATTATTTAGGTAAAATAACTAATCAATCTTAATAATCTTGGAGTTTTCTTACAGCAAAGATAACTTTCCTAATCACCTATTGAAAATAATAAGCCCAGATTCATTTTTTCTCTCATTCATTATTTTCCTGGAAAATCAGTCTTCCTGGAAAAAGCTGCTGTGTACTGTGTGTCCAGCAATGGAATTCCTAATAAGGCCGCCCATTGTATTATTACATTTTTTTTAGTTTTAAGTTAAAATGTATATCTTTATTTTGTTGTGATAATAAATAAAGAGTTATCTATATATCTATTCTTAGACTTTTTTTAAGCTGGTGATGATGATGAAGTATTTCACTGGAAACTAGAAGGAGAACTACGCAATTTATAAATGGTGGGTTCTGCTAAATTGCAGCGTGTTAAACTTGAAATATGTAAAAAATGATTTACTTGAAAATCGTTGTGTATTATGAGTCTCACTTCACCCAAGCGAAGCCGGGTTTTCTTCTAGTATAATAGAGTATATTATTATACTGATGTGACATGTGCCACGATGTGAAAGCGGCAGTACCACCGCGGACATAGTTCATAACGATAATGACTAGGTTACTCCACGCACTGAACTGGATTAATTAACTCTGTGATAATCAATTTTAGGTTTGTGACTGGGTATATCTTAACAAACAGGTGTATTGAAATCAAATCAAAAATGTTCATTTGCAACTCTTAACAAAAGTAGTAAAACAAAGACAGTTACAAAATGGTCCCAAGTCAGCATATGCAAGCTGTAGAAACTTACGCTGGTCTTCCGTTGGGGCCGTTCCTTATCATGCATTGGTAACCTGGGTTCTGTAGTACAACTAGGCTGTGCTTAGCTTGGCGTTGGATGTATAACGTCCATTACCAATATAAAGTAAAGCTAAAGTAGTAGGCTTAAATAATAAGAGCATCGATGTATCTAAAACCATTAAAGCGCTATAATGAATCTTCATATTAAGGAAGGTTAGTTATTATTATTAAAATTCAAATACAAGTCATAATTTTTAACTAAAAAGAACGGGTCGAATTATGCTCTGACGATTCGTTCTTTATATAGGTAAGTGACAGAAGTTATTTTAACAATTAATTAAATTAAATAATTTGAGCCTGTCGCTGTATAAATCATCTTTATTTGATCAAAAGGAGTGCTAACTTACTTAAAAACATGAAATCACGTGAAGTGTGTCTCTACTCTGCTGTCTCACTCTAGTGTTCTCTACCTGCTGTGGCACTTCACTGTATGACAGGGACACGCGCTCTTGATTGCGGACGGCCTATAATAAGTGTTGTGTCCACACGAGGTGTATACTGCATTTATTGTCGCGGCAGCGCTAAATTGCGCTTTGTTCTGCGTTTATCGCTCTGGTGAATCTCCCTTTACTTGTGCTGCTTCCTTCTTCAAATCATTTTATTTCAAACTCATTACTAATACATTTCTCAGCTAAAGCAGCAAGCGTGGATGCGTGTTTTTGTAGATTATAAATAAGTAGGTTGGGAGGGCTGGAATGACAGTAGAAAACAAATTCGTACGTTCTATTATATATCATCAACAAAAATACGTTTTGTATTTTGTATAGAAAGAAACGGATTAGTGTTATCATGTGATTTGATGCAGAACTTATCACCAAATTTTGTACAGAATTAATTGCCTAGCTTTGTCATAGATTATGAGATATAAATTGATGATACATAATTGATAACATATCGCATTATCTCTAGACGCTAAGAAGACAATAGCCCACCGTCAAGCTCCATCAATATGATGAGCCTCATCAGAGCCGCGGGTGCCAAAAACCCTTTTGTCGAACTCATTAATTTACTTAATGAGTTAAACGCATAATGAAGCTTTGTTTCAGCTTCTAAGCTGCGGCAAGCCATCCTATTGTGATGAAGAAAATTGCACGCTCGAGTAAGCTAAGCTGTTCATTTTATAGAGCCCGACAAAATAAAACGCTTTACAGGGCTTACGTGAATTTGAATTATCTCATGCACTATATCATTATGCAGGAAACTATTTAAAGTTAGTTCGTGGCCGCCAACATTTATAAAATTAGCCAGCTACAAAATCCTAAAATTTACTGCATTTGCGGAAAAAACCCGGTACTATTGTACCTTTTCTCTTATATAATAGTAAACAGCAACACAATCAGCTCTCCAATGTTTAATGCATCGTGAAAGTGAACCAATGATTCCAACTGCCATTTGGCTTGCGTCTTATTGAATTATGGCTCCGTGGTACGTGACTTAGCACGGCCGTGGTGGCCCATCGACTTCTCGGTGTTTGCTCGATTTGCGTACGTGTGCGGTGAACTTTAATCGATTCTTGAATGATTCTTGTCGCACGTCATGTGCTGGGGGCCTAGCCGCACCCGTGCGGTTTTTGTATATTTTTCGATCAAGTATCCAATCCCAAAAAGAAAATGTATAGATAACTTTATAAGGTACGTGTCAGATAGACGAACCAGCTTAACAGATAAAAAGAAGATTTTTTGGAATTTAATCTTACGATGATCTCGTTCAGGAATGTGACACAATAAGTAAAAGGGTTCAATCCAGCCACCTCGTCTCTAAAAAATTGAGGTAGTGGAAGTTGAATAACAATTCGGCACTCGTGAGGCAAAAGGAGGGTGGGTGGGGGTAATAGATTGATGGTATCCGTTTGTAGCATCTGTCGTATAAGTGAACATCGATTATAGTACACCTTGGTATTCTTTGTTTGGTAAGCAACGCTTGACTCGAGTCATCAGTCACAGCGAGCTAGGGGATTAATTTCACAATATAAACAAATGACATGCTGATATTCCCCTCGCAGGCCCCGGGAGGGACTGACTGTCTCTCTCAATGAAAAAGTACCTCAGTTCCGGCTATCGGGAGATGCTACGCTTTTATCATTCTGTAAGAGGTTTTGTGAATATTTGATAGATGAAGCATGACTTTGACGATTGATGTTGAAAACGAGAGTGTATTTCAAAGTTATTTCAAAGGAATTAATAATGCGAATAAAGAATTTTTGATGCAGAAATCTACTTTGTTCAAATCTGGCTCGAAGTTTATAGCGAAGACAACAACATTCTTGTTTGTAAGATAGTTTGTAAGCGCTTTAGGAACTTACAGAGACAGAATTCAAAACAACATAGTCATATCTGACAGAGCACTCCTACTCTCGAGCCGACCGCACATAACGTCAAGCCGTCTAACTACCACCTCAACTTGCAAGATTTACTGTTCCCCGGGAATTAATTCCTGCGAGTATTAAAATACACCCGCTGTTACCTATTTAAGAATCGCTCATTGTTTGGCTTAAGCGTTAGAAATGATTATAATCGTCTACTGGCTTATGACAAGTAGACTCGCGGAAGTAAATCTCGCATGTGATATGATTCTTGTTTTAAATAACGTTTATCACAATGAGAACCAAAATTACGACTGGATTCGAACCTATGATAGTAGTAATAGCAGGTTGCTATCAAAACTCGTTTTCTCTATTATGTACGCAATGCTAGTGTTTTCCAGTGGCGGAGGATAACATAATTATAAAAATTCGTGGCATAGTCAGCTGCAGTATATTGTGTATATTGAGCAAGAAATAAAGATATCATGCTTTTGTCAATCTATGTGATGGCATTTCATTTTCTTCTTGTTTTTTACTGTAATGTGCCCCACTGTCGGGGGTTGTGACGTTCATAGCTCCTAAGTGTCGTGCCACTGCTAACTGCGTGTCTTGTAGCTGGTAACCCTAACCTAACACTTTTACTTCATATTGTCGACTATTATTTAATGATAATATATTTGCCTCCAACATACATTCAAAAACCAAACTCGAAACCAAACCAACCTACCTGCTTTGGCGTAAATGGTTTTGTATAGTGTCGTAAATGGTGTGTCACGAGAAAGGCTTGTAAGTGAAATACTTACTGTATGAGCTGGTAGTTGCGAGAATACAGCCAGCATACACGCCCGAACGCCATGTACTCGTAATGACAACTACAAAGTCGTTTGTATAAAGTGGGCGGAACTGTGCGTGTAGCAGAAACAAATCGCTAATCCTTTGTCAACGCGAATGTACGTAATTTTGTTTTCATTTTAGGCTTTTTGCATGTCGGGTTGGTGATGGGAATTGTAAACAAGAAGATTAATTTAATAATGGATATTTGTATATTCCCCTCAGACCAGCAAAATATTGTTACAATATTGGTTTTTGTAATTAGTTTTAAAAAGGTTGCAATGTTACAATTGCAAAAACAAGCACATTTTGTTGCAGTTGTCTTTTAGTAAGCAGATTAAAAATATCTTAACTTTATAACATAACGAATGTGATTTTTGACTATGCTGTACCGAATTGTTCATAATGTCCAATTTTAGAAAAATAATACTTTAATTATTATATATCCCTTTCGCCTGATATTTTGATGCGGACACTAAAACTACATCTAACATACAACGAAACATTTCATTCGGATAAACCTCCTGTCTTTTGGAGGCTTCGATAGTAAATAAGGATTATGGGATTGTCGCGACTGGCATTTCATTCTGCAAAAGAGATTTTTGGCAAAATGAATATTACAAATTCTACCATATTAGCTGACCATGAGACCTAGTACATAATAGAAGAGTCATCAAAATAGGCTCAGGATCGCAATCCCTACGCGCGATAGTGATCCGGTAGATATTATCAGGTACTTATAGTGTATCTGTTATATATCAATGTGTAAACGCATTGCGCGACTAGTGTCGGCCATTGCGGTCCTTCCTTTTCTTCACAACTTGAGCGTTTTCTAGCTACTTGCTTTTTGCCTGTTCTACTAAGCTTAGTCACAAAGAACTGGTCTGTAGATGCACCAAGTATAAAAAACGTTTCGAAGTGATCCGTTAGATTATAAATGTACTGGTTATCGATCGTTACGATTTGATGTCTTCAAAAACTGCGCTCATTGAGCGCGAAAATCAACGAACTCGTATGACGAAGTCTTCGCAAGTCTATGCTTTCAGTTTACACTGATCACATAGATTAGTGTAAAAAAAGTTATAAGAAAATACGGCACTTGTTCCTTTTGCACAAAGAACCTTGTTCAAAATCCAACGCAACATGTATTAAGGGCCCGGCGACAGCGGCTCGCAGTTTCAAGGTGCGATTGGCTATTATTTCATTTTATTTAATTTCGGGGAGGTTGTTTCAAAGAATAACTATCCAGTGACACGCATAAATACTGTTCGAATACAAATAATACAATAATATAAGGGAAATGTGCTCGAGTCAGAAATCATTTTGGTATTAGGTAAACGTAAGGCCAAACATACTAATACCAAAATGATGATTTCTGATTCGGGCATGTTTCCCTTATATTATTGTGTTATTTGTGTTCGAACAGTATCAATGCGTGTCCCTGGATAGTTATTCTTTCAAACAACCTCCCCGAAATGAAATAATAGCCAATCGCACCTCGAAACTGCGAGCCGCTGTCACCGGGCCCTTAAGGAAACGGCAAAAGGTTTTGATATAAGATATTCTACAAGAGTGTTCTGAGTGGTAAACCCAGTTACAACTCACGCGTGAGCCTAAGGAGATTATTGTGCTCTCACTATTCGGTGTAGTACCTACGTTTATCGTGGAGCAAGTAATACGTGTAGCTAAATAATGTCTGTTGAAATAAATATGACTGACTGGGTTGTGACGTTGTATGGTGTAATGTTCTCTCGAAATTGGCAAAAGAGTTGAGTTTCATCACATGGTTTCCTATACCATAAGTTTTGGCAGTACGCTGAAACTTTATTGTTATTGGTATAGTAAGAGAGTGCCATCACCGAACTATACTGAATGCAGTACATTAGAAGACGTACAAAATATTTTGTTGGAGTGTCTCAGATATTCAGAGTTCAGATATTATTATTACGAAAGGTACTTATTCAGTTGAATGCTAATTTACCCTATTAGTTAAGGTTCTGCATTAATTTGTAAATCTGCCATGTAACAGTTTTGTCCTAGATTACCTATATCCATAAAAACTAGGGTTGAACTTTTGAGGCCACGCAATTTACATAATTTTGTCTAAAATTTGAAGCTATGAAAATTTATAAATACGAGTGATCCCTTAATCCTGATAAAGAAACGACCTAAGTGCCTACCTGTGTTGTTAAGCACCTCAACCAATATAATATCAACAAACCCTTTTGGGACGAAAATAAGCTTTATGAGATTAGATGGGACCACCCCTGAGAACGTAGAGCGTGCTCGCTGTGTTCTAAGGCACCTTATTTAATAAGTTATTGGAGTAATCGGTATTACCCGACACGATCGCCATTACCCCTGCTTCCTCTAACTACTGCATACAACGAAACAACGCAAAAAAAGTTCGTGTTTATCAGATTTTTTTGGCTACATAATATGGTAAGAATTTTCGAAAATATTTCCAGGTATAATATAATATGTCTATCAAACCGATATCAGGGGCTTAAGGCAAGGGATTAAGTTAGTTTACACCATGAATTCTGATTAGTTTTATCGTTTTAAGGTAGCCTGATATAAATTGCTCTCAGCGATAAGGTCGCACATTGGTTTAACTAACCGTATGCTTTAACCCTGTACCTACTATGTTTATGTGTGGTTAACAATAAAGAGTTATCTATCTATCTACTAGATGCCTTTGAAATAAAAAGAAGTGGTTCATAAAAAATGTGGTTCGTTCTTGAAAAATACTTTAAACGGAGCCAACGCGCGTGTCTCTGGCAACTATTGGCTACGGTAACTGCTTTTCATCAGAAAACTTTGCATAGCTACATCGTCATCAGCCTAAACAAGTTTACTGCTGCTGGTTTTGAGATCTCCATAATGGAGAGGTTATTCGACACATGGTAGGCATAATTGGTGACCGCAGTATCGTTAATCTGAGCATTGCCTAGAATCGCCTCTCATGAAATACATGGGAGATGATGAAGGGGCTCTATCCTATGCCGGCATCACAAAAGGCAGTTCTTTAGCGTCTAGTTGTATAAAAATATCCTATAGTATAGTATAGTATAGTGTTTGGCTGTATAAAAATGATTACAGTTGTAAAGTGAACAAGTGACTTAAACTTCAGCTGTGTCCCATTGTACCTGTTAAGAGGTACGTGTTCCGGTTTATTGGCCATTTCGAAGCGCTACCTATTTCACCAACGCATTAAAATAATAATAAAGTAGGTTAATGAATGCGTTAATTTTGACAGATATGGCCTGGTATCGGCACATTTGTATTTACCATTTGTTTTTATAGGTATAATAGGGGTTTAACATAGGATGGAATTAACCGAATTAAATTGAGTGCCGCTGGTTTGAGGCGCAGAGATAAAATACTCAGATGAATTTTAGGATTAACCATTTTGGTTGTAACTATAATTTATTTATTTAATAGCATGCCAATTTCTTTTCAGGTCGTCTTACGATTGCCGTGAAATGATGGTCCGACAGTATTGTAAAAAATGGAACGGTATTTAATGGCAAACTGGAATGGTAACTGATGGAAAAAGGAGATGCTTACCTACGTTAAGTAGTAACAAATCATTAATAATAATAATAATAATGCTGGACAATCCACACAGCACTATCTGGCCCCAAAGTAAGCTACTCAAAGCTTGTGTTATGGGTACTAGATGACTGATATATTTAATACATTTTAGTTTAAGGTCTAATTGAATATATATTGTTTTTCTTCAATAAATGATAAACTCAAGTAGAAATTTAATACATTATACACTTACATAGATAGATATTTTTTATTATATACATAGAAAACACCCAGACCAACGGAACAAATTTCTGCAGATCGTACACAAATTTGTTCCGAGGCGGTAATCGAACCCGCAACCTCTAGCGTCGCAGGCGGACTCTCGCCCGCTGCGCCACAGAGGTCGTCATTGCCTTGGAAGTCATGCACGATCTGAACGTGCTCTACGACGCACTGTTCTACGTCCATTAACATCAGTAATGAAGATAGTATCAACTCATAATCCGACCAGAATAAGGATAAAATCTCCCATAAGAAAACAAATGTGCTTCGAACCTTTGCCACAGAAAAAGTTACTTGGCGTGTGTCAACAGGGTTAAATCCTGTTAAAAGGGCAAGAGGGTTTATTACACCGATTCGAAAAACTCAAACAAAACCTAATTCGGCGAGGGTAAAACAAATATGACTAAGCATTTTAAAATTAAATATTACTACCCGTCATGGTAAGGGTAACATTAAAAAGACCGAAATAAAAGCGGACATTTTCCGAAGGGCCGGGGAGACATCATTTTGGAGAAAGAGCTTACCTTTCTTTTGAAAATTCAAATAAAAGTCACTGTGTTTTTTTTCCTTTGATGCGTACCTGAAACAGACAGATGGATAAAATTAATTATGGAGCAGACAATTGAATGCAAATTAATATGTATTTAAACATTTTCCCTCATACTATAAAATGGTTCTTAAATTTAAATCATGCTAAAAATTTGTGCTGTCTCTGCCATTATGCTTTGGAAGGATAATGACAATAGTTTTATCATTTAACAGATTTTAGTAAGGCCCCGTTAGAGCAGCAAGTGATTTTGTATTAAACTTAAACAATAATGTAATTAATTTGCATATTAAAAATATCCAAAAATACAAACCATTTATTTATTTTCTTTTTAGCAGGCATGCGTACTTCGTTTTACTTGTTTTTTATTATTACTTGTATTATAATATCGATGATCAATTTATTTTTATTTTAAGTACAGTCACTTTGACCGATAATAATTATAAGTGGCCACGTCTACGGCACTACCCGTGCAGGGTAAGCGTAAAGCATTTTCCATCGTAAAAAAATAAAGGTCCTTTCAACAAAAAAACGTACAAGGACTAGTACTACTAGTAGTTGTTTTTGGTAATATAACGCTTTATTACATGACAAGAAGACCACTGCACTTTACTACATCAAATCCAGAGTTTTTATAAAATAAAGTATAGGACCATTTTACATCGTAATGCGAACACGGTAATAACATTAGGGGAGGGAGCTAACAAATGTTACCGGGGGCACCAGAATGAATTAGAAAATGCTCTTTGTTTTTGTTACCCTCAGCTCATAAGCTTCTTTTGAAAATGTTGCGTATTGAATGACTGGTTTGAAGTATTAGGTTTTTTTTGTTTACGCTACTCGTATTAGCTACAAACTTTATTTTTATTTTAAGTTTGACATTAATTAGTTCAATAATAGGTACTAGTAGAAAACAGAATTAAAGGTTATGTCTTGAAAAAGTTATATTTCTTTAATTTACTTTATTTTGTTCTAGTAAAACTTCTTTTGTGATGTTTTCACGAAAAACCATAAATATATTGCAGGCCCAAAAATGCAAAGATTTTATATAACCTCTAGATAGGAATCTGTACGTTCTTTTATAATAAAGGTAGAGCGTAAACATTCCCCGAATTCCGTACAAGTCGAGGAGAAAATTCACAAGAACTCATTTTATACATGGCTCTAAAACATCTAACTCACGCGTGAAAAAGCTAATATTTCCACAAGGAAGCTTTACAAATGTTCATTACATTCAATTTAGAAAAAAAGGCAGGAAATTAGGAAACGGATACGGTATTTATGTCAGGTACCTTTCGTCGGTACGTTTCGTCTGTACGCGAAACGTGTTTAGCTTCAAATGTTTTTGTGTGGTTTGTACATAACCTGTTATAAACAAAAAGCTACAAAAATAACTGAAGTATTTATATTCTTTGCAAATAACCTCTAGAGTTTTTTTGGTATTATCAATACTATTAGGTTGACAATCTCGTACGGGTCTGACACCTGTCAGTTTTCGGTAAGCGCGCGTCCAATATTTTGTCGATGAGGGTATTAAAAATGGTCTAGCTTGAAAGCCAAATTTAATAAATAAATAGTTTATGCATTCAATTCACAAAATAGGCTACTAGCATTACATATATATTTATTTGACGACCTCAGTCTCTGTGGCGTAGCGGGTGAGAGTCCGCCTGCGACGTAAGAGGTTGCAGGTTCGATTCCTACCTCGGGAAAAAATTCTTTCACCATATGAATATTTAGTTATCCTTGAGTAACTTAGGCTATATTTATTTTTAAATAAAACTAAGAATCTCTACTAAAATTTCAACAATGTAACTGAAGATGTATTTTTTTTGCCTTGAAATGTCTTTCTTCCCATGCGCTGATTGACGATAGAACAAAAAAACTGTTGTAACATTAAACAACATAAGTATCTAAATTCTAGCTTACTATACATATAACTATTTATATATTCATATAATAACTTCATGGTGTAATTATAAATTGCTTAGTCCCTACTATCTAAGAACACGTACAATAAAGGCAGTCTAGCTATTGGATATCCACGTGGCGGAAGGCCCTGGAGACTTGTATTACAGGTTTTTTTTTAAAACCTCTCACAAGCTCCAGTTAATTGCAAAGTGGGTACTGAAATATATAGGTATCTCGTGCCTAGCTACCTACTTTATGTCCTTATGTCCTGTAACACTTTGCAAAGGAAAAATAAATACATTTTGATTTGATTTGATCTATAAAACTTTGCGACACCAATTGATTGTACTACTTGTTTTACTTGTAACTATTACTAAACAAATAACTTATCTTGTAAAATATATGATTTATGAAATCCCGAGAAAAAATGCATCATATACTTGTTTCCCATTTAATTCTTACACACGGATTCTTACACGGTGGATATCTCCTCAGGGGCATTATTCACTATGACAATAGGAGATTCCTTGGCCTAAACCGTGAAACGTCAAAACTTGATGTTGGGCTTTACTCGTATTCTTTATGACATAGGAGATACTTTGCCCTGACCGTATGACACCGGCTGCCTTGTCTTAGTTGTGATCGCGGTGCGCGAATAAGACTCCAGGTTTTTAGTAGCAAGTAACTCAAGAATATTTCCAGACGTCTTCGAAGGGCCATAGGACGTTCTTATACTATATTTTGTTTTTTAAGGAAGGTTTATTCAGAAAATATAAATAACTAAGCTACCTTCCTATTATAAACATCACTGGCTAAACAACTGTTAGCCAGTACTGGCAGATCGCGACCACAAGCACGGGCAGGCATAAACCTTGCTATCTCAATGTTTATCAGTGCCCTTCAAAAGGTTCCCTTCAGAGATCAAATAGACAGCGCAGCGGCAATACGGGTGTTGAAAACCACAATAGACACATAAACAGTATAACAACAGCTTTTAAACTAAAGAAACAGTCTAATAATACAACAAGAAAAACCTACTGCTGCGCAGACTGGTCTGGGCATAGGGATGATGCTTTTCTTTCCATTGATATCCAAAACAAATGATTTATAACCCCTAATCTCCGATCTCCTGCAATCTTCACAAAGACATGTTCATCTAGCGCAGTCAGTCTTACGCGTTGTCTTCCGGCTTGCGATCGCTGTTCAGAGAACCTTTATTCCCCAGTGGTTATTAGTTATAAAAACCAGCATGTTATAGTTTTTACCTACTTGCTTGATCTACGAGTTAAGTCGTTGAACGAGGTCGGTACTCCGAAACGAGAATTTCTGTTGAAAAGGCATCCACGCGGAAATTCTCGTTTTGGAGCACAGAGATATTGCATTTTATGCATCTAAGTAGGTGTTAAAATAAACAATTTAATAGTTCAACGACTGTTTAACTTGATATTAATATATGACAGCGCTGTATTGATGGAAGTTTATTGCGAAGTAATTATAATGTATTTTGGCGCTTTCGCATATTAGTGAGTTTTGATGTTTTTATTTTGCAGTTAACATTCTGTTATTTTAGTATATTGTGCTATCAAGCGCCCACCGGTCGATGTTTTTCCCAAAAAAAGGGCAGGTGATAAAATGTTTAATTATTGTGATGTTCCTGAAAAAAATGGGTGTTTAAGATTTAAGGAGTTGGAGAATAGAAATTCTTGATTTAATTAGGTAATAGTTGAACGAAAAGTGATTCAATGAATTAAACCTAATATTTTTTTATGTTTTAATAATAATGTACTTCGTTTTACCAATAAAAGGTTATTGTGATGAAATTCTTTATTTATTTATTTATTTCAACATTACATCTATTATTACAGGTAAGACCTAATACAATAGAGTCCTAACAAATAATTATTTAAATTAAAACAGTAGGTTCAAGTAAGAATGTCACGCATAAACAAAAATCAAAATCAGTCAAATATTAATCAAATTATTTACGTGTATACAAATGTCATAATGGATTTAGTGTGACAGATTTTTTTGAAGCAGACCTTTCCAAGATATTCTATTAGGCTTTGAATCACGAAAATATATTTATAAATATTTCACTATTTGGGTTCCACGAAGACGTAATAATGTTATTCGGAATATAAAACCCACTAAACGGCTCAAGTCTGCAAAGCTAAAGACAAAAGGACTACCTACAAAGGACATAATAAATATATTAGGATTTACTCGTCTGAATTTACCTCTTATTTTTCTATGCCTATAAACATTGAATACCATCAAAACCACTAGCTAGGTACCAACCTATACCTAATTATTTATAGAAGGTATCAAAGTTTAGAGGTTCGCCCGAGGCGTACACGATTCTGCAATGTAGGTTCATACTGTTGTTAGTCCTTAATATGTTTTATTTCAAAAATAAGTGCTCATTATCTGAGAATAATGTTGTTGATGTTTTCTTTCTTTGTATTTCTACGTATTATTTATTATTAGAACTACAACAGGGTTAAAGCTGAAGCTGATGTACGCAGCCGCTCTGACGCTCGTTACAGCGGAGCACGATTCCTTTCAAAGCAAAGCGGCGAGCGGTGGACGCCATGAATCGAGTTACGGTAGATCTTTACTTCTCTTTTCCATTCTAACACGCAAACAAGATTTATAAAAAAGATAAAAAGACAAAGCCAATTCCTTTGTTCAATAAAGTAAAATGATTACTTTGAAACATCTTAGAAAGTGCAACCACTCCTAGTAAACCAAAAGCATGAGAACTTCACACTTGGTTTCCATCACCCTTCTTGCACCCTGCTTAGACTATCTAGTTTAGTGTTATTTGAACTCAAAATAATTCATCTTATAACAAATACTTTCTGTCTTTTTTTAACTGCACTGTTCGATTAACTGCGAAAATAATAATTAATAAACACTTAAGTAAATAATGAATGTTTAATTTAATTAAAACGTTATTAGATTCACTTTACTCGCGTTGACCGGCTTGTGGTAAAAGTTATGTAGATTTATATTTATAGTAAGTTTTCACAAACCGCTTGCAGGACATTAATCTGATTTAACTTAATTATATTAAATTACAAAATTTTCATGAAATTTGCTCAGAGATAAAGTAAAGATTTTTATAACTATTATTACATAGTCTCAGGGCATGCAGCCTCATCGGTTTAACACATTATCCCTTTTTTAACCAATTGCCTAAAATAAAACATCGCCTCGTAAGTCACGCGCGTTAGAAACGTGTCCTACGATGCACTTCTTTGCGTCCATCAACGTGAGGGATGTTAAGCCTCATGTGCCTGTAATTACACCGGCGACCACAAGCGTTGCTGCTTGGCGGCAGAAAAAGGCGTGGTTGTAGTACTTCCCCGGACGAGCCCTTCACAAAGAGCTCTACCCCTCTTAAACTGTACTCTACTTTTTTCTTCTCTTGGTTCATGGTGAGTATCGAACCCACAGCCTACAGCGCGTAGGCAGAGTTCCCAACTGAGCTGTGACATACTTTAAAATACACAGACTTATTCTTTATGTAATAAAGTATATATTACATGTATTGAACAGACTAGTAGGGATGTGATGTATTGGAAGGGCCCGTCTGGGCAGTAGGAGCCACATTTAGCACAAATCCATCTACGTGATGCTGTCATCGCGTTAGAAGGCCAATTTAGTTTTGTATTAGAATAATTTTCAAAATTGGAATGTATGGAAAAAATAGAACACGGCGTGCCTGCCGTTGTTCACTTGTCTCTTTGCTATAGAACTAGGCGCAGTGGATGGTAGTTTTTGAGATAGTGTCTTGTGAATGTTTCCAAGTGTATTACCACGAATAATAGATTTTTCCTGTGCATTATTATTCTGTGTTTGTCTTGTGATAGATGAGATTGCAGTATGTAATTTTTTTTTGTGAAAAGCTTTGTTTGTCAACGTGGCGGACGCTTGACCACGTGTCAACGGTACTCTCTTAGTGAATATTTTGCACTATATACTAGCAAGTACTTTATGAACGTGGTATGTGTAATTTCGGCATCCTATCAAAAATTTCAACACCTTGCTCGCAATTCGTAAAACCAATTGAAAAATTTGGGTAACTCCATCTTTGCTTTACTATTTATTGAAAGGAATGTTTTGTGTGTTACCCTTTACATTACCTTGGAAATATTTCGGTCTTCTAAGTACGAATTTGCGCAGTGATTCAAAACGTCTGTAATTACCTGAAAACTGGGTCAGGCTAGTTTGTGGCTTTCATATTAAATATTGTACGAAATTCACCAAGAATTTACGACGCATAAAATTCTAGACTTCACAACTTTTGCTGGAAATTATTAGTTTTTAGAAGGCACGATGCCCATTTTCTGTTGATTTTGTTAAGATCTTAATATAGTGCTGAAATTAGTTTGAAATTAAAATAAATTTTAATAGACTTTACTTACGATTTTTATATAATATTGATAATTAAATAAAACCGTTTCTTTTTTGCCATTGCTTTTTCCAGTCCAAGTCCGGAAACTGTTGGCCAAAACTAAACATCGTTTTTATTACATAATAATATAAGTAATGGTTTCATAAAAAAGTTAAAATCGGTTAGCCATCCACTTGTTATTTCGGCACTAAAGCAAAAAAAAAATAACTTCCGAAATCGTGATAATAAAATGAGTATTTGTCTCTGCTCATCTCTACTTATAAAACCGGATACTTTTAAAAATATCATAATATAATTATTTAATGGAATGCTAGCTATTCGGGATATTATACGCTCTTATATAATATTACAAAAACGGTTCCAAATATTAATATAGAGCATCGCTGCCCAACCTATCTGATTCTGTAAATGCCACGTCAGCATTCCAAGCAAGGTAATAGCTTTATGAGTTTAGCACGCCTTTTTGCCGTATACCTTGGCGTAACAAATAAAATGAAATCATAGTCCTTGGTGGCCTCCTCCTCCATTTCAACAATATTTTCACCGCAAGCTATGAAAGAATAAACACTTTTCTTTGACAGCAGCCCAAGATTTGATGTGATGAAACAGTGAATTAAAATCTTTATGTCACGTTGATGTTTTTCAATTTTTATTGAATTGGGGCACCATTTGACTGTTTCACGCCCGTGCGTGAAACAGTCGTCGAAAACTCAGCCGTCTGAGCGGAGCCGTTCCCGGTCGGTCGAACCCTATAAACACACTTAAAAAGCCACAAAGGTACGCAATAACGTAATGTTACCTTACGGTAAACCGAAAACAATTCATTTCTGGGAGTCCCCCCTCCCGTCACGTAGCCATCTACCCTCCACTCCCCCTATGCTCGAGGAGCCGCGGAATGCTAGCCGATCCGTAAAAAGCAATTCTGCCCGCACCGTTTGCCTTTTTCACCGTACATTTAATGTGAACCAATGTAATAGATATTTTGACTTCTTTTTAATCATTGATACTTTACGAAAACGGACAAGATGTGATCAATTTCACAAGCACATCACTTACCTCTTTGATGGGCGTAAAATCAGTACAGAATAAGCATACATATTTTCATATTCTGAGTCATACCAAGAAGAAAATCTTACATTTGTAACTAGTGAAATGAACACTCTTATATAAATTATACAGAGCCTACGTCAAAACGTTTACGCTCCTTACTCTTTATAAAACGGGAAAATAAACACATAAATACAAACACGAATAAAGAGAAGGAAATAAGAAAGACGAGGACATTTTTGAGAATGTTGTTTAGCTAACGATGCCAAAATCTGACAAATTAAATTTTCTGATCTAATACGTTTTAAGCGATGTTTTTTTATGGTGATGTATCAGTTAAACTTGTAAACTGAAGATTGAAAATTGTATTTTACTCGTTCAAACCAAATTAGATTAACTTATCTGATATTTTTTGGCAACGCGATGTTAATAAAGTTTCCGGTTTTCATTAAAATTTTCGCTGTTGGTAACATGTAATTGTACATTAATTATCAAACTTAAGTCATGCGAGTACATCAATGGGTATGAATGAAAATGGGCTATCGTCATCGTTTGGTACATACTCGCTAAAAAAGTCTAAAAAATATGATCGAATTCCGAGTCACGCAAATCACCGAAATCCTATTTTATGTAACAAGAAAGATGATGGTAAAAAGCGGCACTTTAATAATTACGGTAGGAATAAAATGCAAGGTTTAGATGGACACGGTACTCATACTTAGTATACTTAATGGGGCTATAAGCC
This sequence comes from Plemyria rubiginata, assembly GCA_963576535.1. Lineage (NCBI taxonomy): Eukaryota > Metazoa > Arthropoda > Insecta > Lepidoptera > Geometridae > Plemyria > Plemyria rubiginata. The sequence goes on from OY754905.1 coordinate 4,316,942, forward strand.
ACATAAGTCGAAAAACATCTGGGGCATTATCGTTGTATGCAACCCTCAGCCTTGGTTATGTTATGTTATGACTTCATACCGTGCGGCCGCTCAGAAAAAAGTACCGACATAGGAAAGAGCTTTTTCTTGTATCATTATTTATGATTATTTTATTTGTGCCAAAAGTTACTTGTACGAGTGCTCTGCGCCACTGATTGGAATACTTCTAAACTGGTTTTGTTTCCTTTCGGTAAAAGTTTTGCTAGATACTTTTCACTATGTGAATGTAGGTACGAACATTCTACTCGTATTACTAATGACTCAGGCATTTTTTTAACGGAACAGACTTGCGTCGTAAACTAGTCAAGTTTTTTTTTATATTGGTGAACATTTCATACAGCACTATCTCGCCCCAAACTAAGCCGTAGCTTGTGATATGGGAACCAGATAGCTGATTTAGTACTAATATGTTATATATTTTTTTTGTAAATACATACTTATAATATTATAGTCCTTGTATCCTAAGTTTCGACACTAAATTTATCTTCACTGTTTGCTATTACCTACCTATGTTTAGTAAAGTACACCCGTAAAACCGAGATGATGACGTATTTGCAGTTCACGTGCGTATTTTGCTGGATTTTATGTAAAAAGTTTTGAAAGCTCAACATAAATTATAACTTAGAGGTAAGTATGTAGCTCAGTTACTAAAAACTTATTTATTCTCCAAAGTAATGTGTATCTTCGTAAGGAGAATGCAAGGCGACGTATCTCGGGGGCAATAACCCCAGTTCCGAAAGTTTCTACGTATTAAGACGAAGACAAGAGCTAATGTGACTCTCGCTCGCACGTTTTCACTTGTTGAAAGATATAAAATCACTAAACCCAATTTCGAAAAATCGCAAACAAACATTTTGTGACACACAGTTTAGTAAAAAAATCATTTTGATCGATACAAGTTTTCCTACTTAAAAGTTTGCTTTTCTTGTTTTTGTACTCAAGCAAACTTTGGAGTAGGAAAACTTGCATCAATCAAAATCAAATTTTTACCAAACTATGCGCAATGTGATTGCACACAAAATGGTAATTAGCGATTTTTCAAAATAGGAATTTGTGATTGTATATCTTTAAAAATTTTGAATCGTGCGAGCGAGAGAAATATTAAGTGTTGTCAACGCCTTAATGTATATGCAAAAGTAAGTTGAAATAAATGAAGCGGGCTTGATAAAAGTATGAACGCGCCGGGGGAAAGATTGCATCCATATCTTCCACTGTTCCATGTGCATTGTGCAAAGATGTCAATGTATATTTTATATTGTATATAAAAAAACCTGACTTAACTGTTCACCTTATATCTTTCGAATAATTAGTTTATACTTGCTGACCCGGCAGATTTTGTACTGCCTCAATCGATAGTTTTGAGCATTTTCATATTTATTCACCTTTTAAACCTTTTCTGGACTTCCACGAATAATTTCAAGGCCAAAATTAACCAAATCGGATCAGCCGTTCTCGAGATTGAGGGAGACTAACGAACAGTAATTCATTTTTATAAATATAGAAGATTATAACAATGTTAATGGAGAAGGAGAAGAGGATTGCACTCCATACAATATAACGATAAGTCTTTCTACATCTTGAGAAGTCAGGGAAAGACAATTTCATGATTGATCGTCCAGCTAATCTATGAGGCCTAATTATTGGCCTTTTCCAGGTTGATACTGATAGGTAGCATTATGCATTATGCTGTAGCTTTATTAGCGTTTTAAAGAAAACCATTACGTTTTATCATGTTTTCTCTAAATGGCTAAGGTCATTACAGGAAAGAATATCTCGGTACAAAGTGTTTCGAGTCCTAGCTAAACTATATCTTTTCAACAAACGTTATTCAACACGAACACTGCGATGTTCAAACGCTTTATGTGTAGCTCTGTTTTTCGTGTCTTTGAACGAAAAAATGTAAGCTTCATTTTAATGAAGGTTACCTATATTATTTCGTAGATAATGTTCCTTATTAGTTCTTTATGCGTCTTGCACTAAATTATTCTTGTTACCTCACATAATATTTCGTACCAAAACGAAACAAAACACGATACTCAAGAATGACTTGCTCGTAAAGCAGGAAAAAGTCTTCTCATTTATTTTCCTCTTAGCGATAAGAACGGCACACCCATTGTGGCCCAACTTCCGACACCTGCCAGATTTCACAACGTACCTACGTTTAAAAACGTGTATAAATTGATTTAATTTCTTTTCGAGCCAAAGAAAACACCAAGAAAACCGATCTGCTGCGAGGTAACACATGACCGGAATTATTTATATGACTGTTTGGACCGCACGTCTCGGCTAGCAAGTGGACATTGCCGCTGTCACCGACATTTGTCAGTTATTTCCTGGGTCGCTATCCGGTAAGGGAAACAAATACCTTTATCTATAGTCTTACAAGTACTTCCGTGGTTTTGGAACTGCTGGAAACGATACACGTCTTGATAATATTGATTCCTCGTAAACGTGTAGCACCGCTGAAATTAGGACAGATGGTCACGGCAGAACTGCATTGCGTGACGGCTGTGTCTCAGTAGATACGGAATGGGAGACATTAATAGCTCCGTAGGTTTAACTAAATAGTAGCAAATAAGCTTCACATTCTTTGGAGAGGACAACCGAAACATTTTTAATTAAAGACAGACGTAAATATTTTATGTAAAAGCAAAACGATAAAGTTGGCTATAGCTTGAGACTAATAAAGCCAGTTACGACTGCTGACATCTGCATGACACCTTCGGTATCTAGAGGTATAAGAAAATACATTTTTCTTATATTGTTACAGACGGGGGATTTGTCAGCAGAACGAGAATATTGCATATCGACATTGTTATCAATTTTCTAGTCAAATTGCTACAGTGAACGTTGAATAAACTAGCAATACATTGTTTTATATATTTCTGCTGTTTCTTCACTTTACTATTAATAGTAGAATGTTTTTAAATACGTAGGATTTTTTGAAATGTTCCCAAACTAAAAGTAAGACCTTGATGCTATTTCCCGAATACAACCAGCTACCCGAATACCGCTCTTTTCCCAGAAAGTTACGTACACGTAACAGATTACATGTATATTTTAGTACACGTCGTGTAGGTACTCGTGTTACGCTAGGCTTGCAAGCTCGGGTTGTATTTAAATCATTTATAACGTTTCCGGATGTACGATGGACGTGAAATCCTACTGCAAAGACGAATGTTTATGTGAGCTAGCTATGTGTAAATAAAAATAGTGGAAAGCTAAAGATAAGGTACCTTGGGTTATTTTACGAATAGTTTTTTGAAATTTTACGAATAGTTTACGAAAGTTAATGTAAGATTAATGGTTGTATACATTATATGAGGTTTGAATTGATGTTTTTGTATAAAAAATGCTATCTGGCTCTTTAAATACCTACCGTTTCAGCAATAAATGGAGTCGATTTTGTTGTTGCATTATCCTATAAATTAACTTAATCTGACAGTTTTAAAATAATAGCCGTCCTTGTCGTTTCGGTCTATTAGAAAGGGACGGCAATATTTTTAGTGCTGTAAAATTAGGTTATGTTAGGAAAATTAAACGACATAATCGGTACCAATGTATTCCATTATGTGGGGCCATGTAAAGTTAAGCGATCTGGCTGCAACTCTGCCTTGTTTGAATGATAAAATTTTGAATTACTTGTTTGACGTTTTGGCTACGGCCCTGACGGAAAACCGGCACGTTTATATCTGTTGGTGAAGGACCTACTGTTGAAAAAAGGTTTTTAATTTCTTCCTGCCCACAGTGCCTCTGCTGACTGGCGTTGAAAGGAGAATGACAGGGCCTCACGCCCTTTTGGTAGCCCTCTTGTATAATAAAATCATGTTTTTCCTGCGCCTCTGTTAAAAATGCCAAAAAGCCAATCAATATTAGGGCGCCCGGAAAGTATTTTTAATCACATTTTTTTGTTCTTGTGGGCTACATTGTTATAAATAATACATAGAGCTGGCTGATCATGTCACTACCTATAGGGGACACAATACATGAGACATAAATGGCCAATTACCACGCCTGATGATAGATATTATTCGCTGGGTAAAATGAGTACTTACTTAATGCATTTTTATACTACCCTCATCATCTATGTGTGTGCACTGCCCTTTCGGTTTTTCAAAACTACACAAAAGTTAACTGGAAGAGACTGCTCTCTAGCATTAAGATCGCATTTCGTTTATGTGCAATAAATAATTTTCTATCTATCTATCTATTTTTTTGCTTTGATATTTATTTCTAGGAATTCTCAAACATTTTAACATTTTATTCAATTGTTTGAATTGGATGCTTTTCGATTACATTTATTATTTTAAACAACAGTTAAAACGAACGTTTTGCTGGTTTTGTGAACAGATACGCCTGAATAAACCAATCTATATGTAAGCAATTGGCCCACAACGGAAGTTAGCCTTATCTTCTCTCAACATCTGTCTACGCGTGCTGCGTACAATCTGAGAGAAAAATCCAAGCTTGAAGATACAGTAAAAATAACATGGGGTTTTGGAAAATCCATTGTAAGTTTACTTATTCAAATGATTTTACATTTATTAATATTTGAAAACCAACTCTCTTGATGTTTATTAACTTTCAAGTAAAAAAACACTACTTAAACTTACATTAATCTACTCGTCAGATCGTACTCAAATTTAAATGAGACTACATGACCAGCACCAGCTTTTGATTAAAAAAATAGTCAACAAAGTCGGTTTAATCAGTAAAAAGTTATGAGGTAGAATCCAAAAAAAAAAATAGTTGAATTGAGAACCTAGTCCTTTTTTGAAGTGAATAGGATAAAATAGCAAACCTTACAAAAGTTATATTCATGCCTTTGATAACAGAAAGCATTATTACATACCTAATAATAATAATAAATAGTTATGTTCTGTTATCAATAGGTATTACCTATGCTAATAAATAGTACTTATACTAGGTAATACTGCCGTCTTACCGCAAAAGGGGACATCTATCAAATTGAAAATCTCGAGAAAAATGGGTTTAAAGTTTTTTTGGATTTTATATTTTTCAGGAATAACAATCATTTGAATGTATATATGCAGAAAAAATAAATGCAATTACTTGCATATATACGATTATATTTATCTATATATATTTTTATTATTTATTATAAGGAAAAATCATAATTTTTCCTTTTAGCTTAATACAAAAAATGTAATGTTTTTTTTAATTTGTCAGATGCGCCTTTTTTTCCTAATTCCGAATATGCATATAACTCAATTTTGAAAAAAATGTTAGATGTGCTTTTTGCGATAAGACGGCAGAATAGTTAACGTTATGTCTAAACTTTGGGAACCTACGGTTTTGTCACTACTAATCTCACATCTCTTCATAGCCAACCGTATTAGAATAGATAGAGCAATAGTTATCGTTTAAACGGCAGTGTAACTACAGAGCAAGATGGCGCTTACTGTAAATTATTATTGCTAGTGTTTTGGATACGCTCCGTTGAAACTCTATGGCATGTGGAATGACAAGTTAGAATTGGTCTTGAATAGTTCTCCTAATTTATGGGGTATGTAACGTTATGGGGTGTAATTGTTAAGCGTATAGGGTTCTAAAGGTTGTAGTAAGAACTTTCTGGTTGAAAGAACCATTGCATTTAAAACTACCACAAAGAGTGACGGTGATTTTTATTCGTGACCCTGTCTTACCCTTTTCAGATAGCCTTGTGGCACCATGCTAATGCTATGCTATACCTAGGTATATCCAATTTAAAATATTTTTTCTCTCTTAGTTCCTTGGCAATAAAAGTAAACTGTGAGACACCACGCTATCCAATTTGATTAAATATTTTTTCTCCCTTTGTTCTCTAGTGGAAGTTTAAGTAAACAGGAATTTTAAGTTACCAGCTACCTTTTTTATGTTTTAAGGATATTCTTTGCTATTTTAACATTAGGGGCCTTTTCAGAGTTATCGGACAATCCCTCTATCAATCTATTTAATTTCGGTATTATTATAATAAAATAAAGCCTAAATAGATAAAGATCGCTATATAAAATTAAATATTCTGTAAGTGTTTTGTTCCCAAAAAGCCAAGCTACCAAAATATTCCAGCAAAGTTTTTTCAACTTCAATATTTTTATACTGATTTTATTCAGATAAGCCGTGGAATCGTATTATTTTATTGGGGAAAAAGCGCCGACTTTTAGCAGTAAACTTAACAGTTGCATTTTTTGTTATGCATGAGATACAGAGCGATGCACTGATATAGCTTAATTAAATTCCTGGTGCGTAAGCCAAAAATGTAAATGATGAAAGAAAAAACGAAAGAAAGAAGGAAAATATATTTGTAGACCAGCAAGTACCGTTCTTATCGATCCCATAATTGACATTTAGAATCGTAAAAAAATTCGCTAAAAATGGTTTCAACCAAGGAACTTGAATACTTATATTGCTTGGTTTCAACAATGCGATCGATAACAACGGTATTTGCACTGTAGGCCAATTAGGCTCCTGTCCCAGTATTTGCTGCACCGTGTGTGTCACGCCACACACGACTATCCCATATAGGTTGGAATTAGTGAGAAATAACAAGCCCATCGCCGCTGTCAGTAAAGTTCACACAAAAACACGTTCGTGATTGTGATATAAGGATATTATGATAAGTACAGGAACTTTAAGTACCAAAGTAGAAGTTGAGACTACTCGGAAAAAAATGTTTAAATCAAATACCATATACTTATACATAAAAGCTTTTTAGTTTGTTTATAAAAGCAATAAAGTTGAAGTGAAAATGCGCGCGGGCCATTCATTCTCCCGGCCATACCCTGACCCCTCGACACGAAGCCACTTCCATTATGAAGCTTATCTGTTCTGAGATCGATAACCAGATGATATCAAAGTGCGGACACGAAAACCTAAAACTGTCGAGCGGTGTTTATCCGTAGTAAGCAAAGTTCTATACGGTAATTATATAAAACCCGGCGGTGAGATGACGTGTGCGGGACAAGGGTACACATTAATCATTGCCAAGAAGCGCTATCTCGTGTACACCCGACAACTAAGGATGGGACATACGATAGGGCAGACGGTTTCATCATAGTCGGAGTGAATGATGCGGGTGTAGAGTGACAGAGTCGATTCTCGAAACAATAAAATCACGGGAGCTTCACCTAGTGGATTGGCCCTCACTTCGCCTCTCTCGTTGGCATTTCCCCACTCGCCGCGCCGCACGCAGGAGGCGCTAGAGATGGATGAATAAATTAAAGAATGCCAAATTGAAAACTCGCTGCGGATTTCACGGTCATGGGTGAATTTTGTAGATGGAATGGCACAACATGGCTGTACTACCTCAAATCATGTATAAATTCTAGCGAGCAGGATAAAATAATATTTTTAACTGAGTTTATAACAGCAACTTGGAATATATTATATCTTGTTTGCTCTCCTTTTACGCGCTCCACAGTTGCATTGCATCGTGTATATTTCAGAAATTATTTTGCAGTTCTATGTAAAATTTATATTTTAAATGTTTTGCTTCCGTAGATTTGCTTTATTTTGTTTCAGATTTGCGCTTTGTTTTTTTTTTCATTTTACTTGTTGGCAAAAGCATCGAAGGTGTAATACGTTAAATAGCTTATCAAAAAGTTTCCTCCATATTTATTTTATTTAATATTATTATGATTTAGTTATAATTTTTTTACCTTTTTTCATATTTTATGTATTTGAATGATAATCGAAATTAGTAATCGAAGTTAAATAACATATGGATATTGGTACATTTAAGGTTTACAATTTTTTTTGTTTTGTAAGTGTTGTTTTATATTTTCCGACCATTAAAAAATCGAAATCACGTGTCGCCCCTAATTGTATATTCAGCAACATAAGTTATATGTTCTGTCAAACACGAAGCGGTTCTGTCGTCTTTGCTAAGTACCGGGTTTATTTACGTTAGCCAACGTGTTTTGAGTTCATTATTCTCCGAGTACCTTTATCGCACTAAAATGTTGCTCAACAACTTTGTGACTATTGTTGTTTTGGTTTAATTACTTCACATGAGAAATAACCATTTAAATAACGAAGTTTTATTGGGATACTTCTGTTATCAGCTTTAATTTGTTTTCTTGTCGAATCTTCGACAAAATCTGACAGTAATGTAACGTGAAATGCGCTTGAAAATAAACATTGAAAATGCTCTATCGCACCTTAAAATATTTCCACGTCACCTAAAAATTGAATACAATGGTGGTGGTGATCTTATCGTTAAACTCTCTTCCAAACAAACAGACTATCAAGACGATCTTGGAATTTTAAGTGTGGACCAGGCTAAATATGATTGATGTACCTACCTACCTTACTACTGCCCTTTTAGATATTCGCGAGTGATACCAATAAACTGTGAATACTTCCTCTAACAAAGAAATTCTAAAATATGCCAATCATTTAACCATTTCAAGCCTGAATGCAAAAATCTGAATGACGTGACTCTTTGCAGGGATGTAACGATCATGCTGTTGTTGTCGTTAAATCAAGGGTATCGCCACATGAATATGCAAATACGGCATTCGTGCTAACGATTAACGTCGATTTGCAGTCAAGAACAAAAAAATCGATGCCAGTTGACTAGCCTTCGCTCTGTTGGGAAGAAATCTGTTTTTGTAGGTAGTGGATTCGATCCCCGATCGACAAGGGACGTACACTCGTATTTAGAAAATTTATAGTAAAATTGTACTTGTTATGTACGTACGTAGTTTTGCTTAGTTTGGGGTTAGATGGCACTATGTGTAGGTTATGTTCGCTACATCGAATGACTATCTATTAGCTATCTGTGTTATGTTACCTCTGCTCGTAATAATTGTATTACCTCACAGTACCTACATTTTGAAAAGAAATATTTTTTCCGTTTACGATGAAATAATTAGAATCCAGCTCATTGAACTGAACTTTAAAGCAATGATTGAATACTGACTTTAGAGAATTGCTTTTTCTCACATTTCGTATCGCAACCATCACAAGCACAAGCATGCGGGCGCGTTTAATTTTAACTTTAGTTCAACGACATAAGCCAGTTATTTGAATACGCACGCCTCTTGGTTATAATTTTAGGATTGTACCTTAACCACAGTTTACCCAAGAAGTGAGCTATGAATTGACTAAGCTGAGTGCTACGTTTAAAATATTCAGCGACCCAAAAAGCACCATTCCACTTCATTGCGTATTCGTAACACTCCAGGAACCACTGATAGTACCCCTTAGAATTATTTATATGAAACAGTGGTAGCTACTCAACTCTGTATCTCGCGGAATATTATTAATATTTACTGTGCTTATATAATAACTAGCTGAACCCGCGGCTTTGCTCGCGCCAAGGAATTCAAAGTTTCATACAAACTTTCAACCCCTATTTCATCCCCTTGGAGGTAGAATTGATCAAAATCCGTTCTTAGCGGATGCCTACGTCATATCATCTACCTGCATGCAAAATTTCAGCCCGATCCGTCCAGTGGTTTGGGCTGTGCGTTGATAGATCACTATGTCAGTCAGTCAGTCAGTCAGTCACCTTTGAGTTATATATATTTAGACTAGGCGAATCTATGTGCCATAGTTCCACGCGACCAAAGCCAAGACCATGCAACAAACTTTACTTGACTGTATACATATAATCTGTTTAATTTAATTGACATAGATTAGGGATCTACATACTTATCCTATCTAACATGCTCTGCTCGTTTACAAGGACAGTCTCGCTTACAACTTTTTTAACACAATTTAAAGCTTCGAGTAAACTTGTATGCAAATCATCTGGGTAATTGCATTGCTAGTTTGATTTATGCATCCTCCTCAGTTTTGTATTCTCATGAGCATATTTATTTTATCATCATTGAAACCTTGTTGTTCGTGATTTATCATAACTTATTGTTAGTGAATTTATATCTTCAAACGTTCTGTCCGAAACTGAAACAGCTTCACGACTTTGATCCCCAGGTACTGTAGATATCCTTTCAGATCTCCCAGTACCAAGTAGGTACTAATTCAAGATTCTTTGAGGATGTCTAAGGGGGGTAGTCAGAGGTACGTCCAAACATTACATTTGGCACATACCCACATTTTGCAGTAGTTAGTATTCCATACGTGACAGATTGCAAGCCCATCGCTGCTGTTAGAATACTAACTGGTTTCCTCACGATGTTTTCCTTCACCGTTTAAGAGCACTGGCATTGCGCACATAAATTTTTCGATAGAAAAATCCATTGGTGCACGACCGGATTCGAACCTGCGACCTTACGATCGGAAGGCGGGGTCACTCCCACTAGACCACCGGTGCGTTCTGTCCGAATGTGCCTAAAACGCAGTCTGACCAATTCGCGTAATGCATAGACCAAGATTAGTAGCGACGTACACCAAGGGTGATTTTCAAATCAAAATTTGCCATAACAGAATGAAAATATCGTGAGGAAACCGTTATGACGTAGAACTTCAAATATTCTAAAAACAATTGTGTTCTTGGAAGAAGTATATTTCTGACGCACTTAAAATTCTTTCATCCCACTGTTTCGGAAAAGCTATTGGACACAACAAGAAGATTTTTGGCTGTAAATTACTTACCTCACTAACTAATTTCCTGATTACTTACCTACTAAAAATTAGCCTAAGATCTAGAATTATACTATTATCATTATTTTTAGCAAATAGTTTTACACTCACGTTTATATCTTGTTCTTTGTCTTTTTTTTTCTATACCCTTAGTATAATAGTATATAGTTTAGTATAATATTCAAATGTACCTACCTAACTATCGTCCACTTCTATGCATTTTCTTGTTTAAATACGTCAAAATGAAACACGCCAAAGTAAGTACCCTGCCGTAACACAGTTAAATCTAGTACGGAGGGTACGAAATTTGTAACTGTACCTACTCATTTTATAGCCCGTGTAAAACTGCCTTTTGAACTTACCATCACCAAGTTGAATTTATATACTTGTAGTTTTATATAGCTTCTTAAAGTAACTATCATTATTCAAATTCCTTGCATGGCCACTGAAAGTCAGCGGCTGACTGACTCGGGTTGGCCTGGCCCTGCCTAAATGCCTGTTTGTCAGTGAAGCGCATTTGGAGTCGCATCGAGTCGCATCTTAGAGCATAAATGCTCTAAGAGTCGCATAGATTCCATAGATTCATTCTAAGGTCCAGTGATGCAAAACCTACCGATTTTTCGGTATACTCGTATCTACCGAATTTGACAATGATCTACCGAAATACCGATTTAAGGTCTGAATCTCCCGATTTTTATATTAAGTAAGATTTAAAGGTAATCTTAAGCTTACTACAGAAAGATTAGTTGGAAAAGACAATTGTTAATAATTGACCTTTGTTAATATTGATTTAAAGTTTCAAAAAACATAATTTCTAAAACGTCAGCACAGAGGTGGTTTGAGTAGATTTAGTATGTTTAATTTAGTTAAGGTATTTTAAGACTTGAAATTTTTTCAATCTTGTATGACTAAAGTTGTGTTAATTTACTTCATATTCATATCCCATATCCCAGAACCTCCGACCTGCATGATGTGGGTAATGACTGCTCGGCGCGAGCACTTGAACTTCTAGATTTCGTTAGATTTTCTTCTCAGAAATTAATAGCAATGAAATTTTTAATTTTTATTCACACAGCGCTATTAAATATTAATCCCTACATTGTGATATAACTTTGACATGATTTCAAGAAAAACTCTTAGTAATGGATGTGGTATCAATTTAGTGTCATATTTATGATATTTTTTATCGAGAAAATTTTATCATTATTTACGTTTCTATCTTTAGACAGCGCTCGACTACATGTTCAATTTTAAAGTTTTCGTTTTATTTCATGTATTTTTTTAAATCATTTTGATCACTTTGGGGTTACCAGCAATCACATTTTTTTATTACAAAACTCTTAATATCTTCGAAACGGCTTAATCGATTTTGATGCGGTTTTTTCTAATCGATTTGTATGTCCATAGGGAAGGTTTTATGATATATTTTAGTATCACTCATGGCCTAGTTCACTAAAGTGACTTAACGAATTTTGCGTTCTGGTTTTGTCTTTGAGGGTTTACTTTAAATCAAAAAATAATACATTGTTTGAAAACACTTTATCATTCTCTTGATTTTGATACCCATATTGCTATGATAGCGAAAAGATTTTTTTAATGTGAGAGAATATCGCTCCTGCTTTCCTTCCCACGTAATTTTTAGGGTTTTTTTTATTCTAAGGACACTTGGGATGTTGCGACGAATCTATTGATACCAGAATCATCAAAATCCATCTAGCCGTTTGGTTGCTACGTGGTAATAAAGGAAATATCGAAGGAAGGATACATAAATACATACATGGATAGATACATGCCAAACACATAACCCTCAGCACTCGGGTAAAAAGATTTAAATAACAACTTTCCCTGTAAAAAAACCCGTTAAAATAGTTCTCATGGTAAGTCGATCGATAGAAACGTTCGTCTAATGTATTGAATTGGAAATTCATCTGCTCAAAATACCGAGCGGCGATGGGCTTGCAACCTGTCACGTATGGAATACTAACTACTGCAAAATGTGGGTATGTGCCAAATGTAATGTTTGGACGTACCTCTGACTACCCCCCTTAGACATCCTCAAAGAATCTTGAATTAGTACCTACTTGGTACTGGGAGATCTGAAGGGATATCTACCGCGCCTGGGGATCAAAGTCGTGAAGCTGTTTCTGTTTATTTTTTTTTCAAAATACCGTTAATATTTTAAGCACACATTATTTAAAAAAATACAAACTTGCTATTAAACTGTATGTATACTTCACAATTTTAAACGCAATGTATATAGTAAAAACAAACCACGGCAGAATCGGAATTGAATACGAATAATGTTTTCCCATTATGTTTACAAAAAAGCTATTTATGCTTTTTATTTAAATTGGCGGCGACGGTGGCAGGCGGCCATTTCATTTACATTTGTGGCTATGCGTACGTAAACGCTTTTCTACCTTTACGGCGGTTTCCACATAGCAGAAACACAGAGAGTATCTACGAAAATTCTTTAAAAGGTTAATAGCCTATACAAATAAATATTGGTAGACTTTCCACACAGCAAATCTTACAAAAGATAAAAAATATTTAAACTATTACGATCACTTATGAGTGGGGAAGATACCAAGTAATTGTTAATTTATATATTTATAGAACTTCTTACTTTTAGCAATTAGTGGCAATTTCACACATCAAGGTTTAAAATCAGGAAACGAATAAAATTTCAAAAGATTATTATACGGACATATGTACTTAATATTGTAGTGGGTTGAAACATAATTATGCCTGGAACAGAGTTTGTGTCAGCAGTATTAAGGGATATGAAATGGCCTTACATCTCTAGGACTCAGTTTCTAAAGTCCGTTTAAACATTTACTTAACCAAATTCAACTAAAACATATCCGACTTAAGAAAATAGAGATAAAGGTAAAAGCCACCAGCAAAAGATCTTCCATTACAGACCCGCGGTGCCAAAGGGTCGGTGCTCGAGCACTGTCTAATAATTAAAATATACAGAGAACAATGATACGTTTCGCTTTGCACAATGTTTATTGACGGCCCACGGAACCCTTTGTGTTCCAATTTGCAAAGGGCCCGTCGAGAACTTCGCACTGAGAGCGGAAGGGAAAGGTACACAAACACGGGGAAACTCAAGCCGTTGCCGTTGTAGCCGAACCAACAAAAACCACATGAGTCATGACCTCAACGCACTCTCATTTCCTAAATAGCAATACCACAGCAACAGTAAACAAAAGAATAACGCGAAATAACAGTTTCCGCAGCAAACATTACGGCATATTATTGCCCAATAAATCGTAATAAAGAAAACCCAAAATGACCGCAACTCTCTAATATAGGTGACGCTACAACAATGATCCCGCACGGGATAGTTGCTAGTTTGTTCAAATTTCATCTCCCAGCGATGAGAAATAGCAGTGATGCTGAAAGTTTTCAGAACTGGGTCAACTAGTCACAAATCTGAGTGAGCTTAACCACGGGCTAGCGCTAGTTCGTGATTTTGTAAAAGATAAGCTTTCTATCGCTCGATGCGCTCTCCGCAAACTATCGACTTTCTGTAGTTGGGTGTTTTGTAGACATCTAATAAGTGGAAACATCTACGTACGGGACGTATACATTTTCGAGGCATAGAAGTCTACAGCTTACAATGAATAATAAATCCAACTGCATGCACTTAAAATTGAAATTGTCACAATTATATAGGTACCTAAACCTATATAATTGTCCCACCTTTCAATTTTAAGTCTACGATTATAGATTACAGATTTTTCGGTACCTAAGTGCGCAAAGCTAGTGCTCTTGAATGGCAAAGTAAAATCGTAAAATCTTATATCTTCTTATGAATAGTCCAAGTTTATTTTATTTACAAATTTTGCCAAACGTCACTCTCGCTCTTGCATGAAATTTTTACTAAACTTTGCGCAATGTGATTGCAGACAAAATGTTTGCGATTTTTCGAAAATGGGTTTAGTGATTTTATATCCTTCAACAAGTCAAAACGTGCGAGCGAGAGTCACATTAGCTCTAGTCTTCACCTTAAATTACATGAAAGCAGCTCTAAAATCCAACTTTTTTGGACTCAAGCACTAGTATGTTTGTGGGTTAAAGTGATACGTCTTCATACGTACGTTTATAGTGCATTCCAAGTGATTCAGTGCCAAGGGTTACGTGTTCAAATCCCGACTGTAGACAAATATTTGCATACGTGGGTGACATAAGTATTTGTTTGGGTTGTATTTACGTTGTGTATACACTGAAACTGTTTTGTGGGGGTAAGATCTTGTGACATTTCCGAGTGAATGGGAACTGTAAATCAGTCTTACTCAGCACTCATTCAATGTCTTTTATTCAAATTAAATAAGCTGCCTTTAGGATTCGTTGTCTGTCATTTTGCGAATCAACATAGCATTTTCATTTTAATTGTTTCTCTAGTGTTATTTCGAGTTGTGTTGTGTAATTTCGGTGGTATTTTAACCAACAACACTTGAAGTCTTAGCACAAATTGTAAGCATTTAGAATGAAAGTGTGTTATGTGATAGGTATCGTGATTTAGAATAGAATAGAATATAAATTTATATGACAACAACACACAGAAGAAGCATAGCACAAGAAAGAAAATAAGGCAGTAGGTAGAGAATACACAGTAGTATAAATACTTAAAAAATAAAAAGACTGAAAATGTTTCAAATGTTTTGAAGAAACCACCAATATTTTCTTCAAAAGTAAAAAGACAAACTTTACAGAAGGTAAAACATACTCGTAGGATGCCTCCGATGGACAGCCTGCCGTAAATATAGAGGAGGCTCAAAATCGTGCAAAATTTTGGTGTAGCATTTTTTTTTAACTTTTAAATTTTTTTACTTATAAACTTTTTAACACTGTTTCGTTTTAAGGTGGTGGTAAGAGATAGCGACCTTGCCTACCGATCATATGGTGTGTTCAAAACCAGTTCTTCCATCACCCTGTTCTAAAAAACTAGTGGCATCAGAATAAAGAGAAGCCCATTGCCGGTTCTCTCGGTATACATTTACAATGTCTGACCAGCTGGCCTAACCTAAGACATCTAAGACCTGAATGAATTTACGCTACCAGTGAATTTTACACTGCGCGGTCGAGGGAGTGTAATACAATTTTATCAAAAATTACCACGGTACAGCGCACGTGCCACAGTCGTAAAGGTGTCTACCTCCCTTCTCCTACTCGCTACCCCTCCCATGCTGTGAGTGACCTTACATTGGATAGTAGGGATGGGGTAAAGTGAAAAACAAAGTTTTAATAAATTAAGCCAACGATTAGTTACTAAAGACGCGTTTTATCTACTATCTATTTATTCTTAGACTATTTACGAATAAATCTATAAAAAAAATCTGAGTAATATACTGACTTATGATAAACAAAGACGAAAACATTTTAATCTGACAGAAAGAGTCTTCAGAGTCTCTCTGGAAGCACTCTGATGATTTGGTGAGATATCAAGGATAATGGGTCCTCGAATTGATCTTCTCCCTAGTATCATGACAGTGTTATTTTCATTATTATTATGTAGGTTCATTCCGCAGTTAGGTGCTAAGTTAGAGCACATATAAGAGGTTTTAGTTAAGGTTATACTCGTTGACATATTACCTATAATAGAAAACGACTGACTATTACTAAGCATTAATAATATGATTCCACAAGTTTTTAGATTCAGTATGAAATTCCAATTGAAACAGTAGTAGACTCTAATTACTTCCAAGTGAATCTCCATTTTCCTGTCTTTTCTTTATCATAGGAACCGGCAAAGTAATTATCATCGGCTCTCTACGTCAGACTTCATTTCCGATTTGGAATAACCAGTTTTCTTTGATTGACATAGCAATATTTGAAGTCCTATACGGACTATGTTTTATCATGCTATTTGAAACAAATGCGGGTACATGTAGGCTTAAGCCACCCGCGGGGCGCAAGAGAACGCATACCTATATAGCCAGTTCGCCTTTGCGATATAATCTCAAAAATCTTCTAATATCTACCATAATGTATCTGTTGGAATACCGACCTCTCAGTAATGTGAAGCATCCCTACCTCGGCGTCAGACTCGTAGAATATTTAACAGATTTTAATAACAAACCTTGTTTACTGGCTACCGAATCCCCGTAAATCAACTTTATTTTGGTAATCTCTACTCTCTGAGACAAGCGCCGTTTTGATTATAAAATGTAGGTATTTTATAATATTTAATTAAGAACCTCTAGCTTATTATTATTATTAATAAAATACAATAGTAGACCAGCTATTCTGATTCTAGGTAAATATAAAGAATGTAACTGATAAAAGCAATAAGCACTGTAAAACTTCTATTTTTTACAGATTCGAACCAACGGTTATAAATTCTAGTTGTTAGTACTTATAACTTGAACTGTCTGCAATAACATTTAATCACAGCTATTCCATTCAAACTAATCCACTTTATAACAACAGATCGAATGCTATGAACGGAGAAGTTTGAACTCAATCGCAATAATGCACAAACTGGCGTGATTCATTGGAATTCCCAAACGGGAGTTCAAAAAAGGAAAAAAACCAAACGGTAATTAACAGGCGAGCCAGTCAACTAAGCCGGGCATTGTCGGGACGAAATAAGGCGAAATAAAACAGTGGTCAGCGACAGGGACGAAGCTAGAACATTTTGCTTAGTTCTTGGGACAAGTAGTAAAAAAGATACGTCAAAATATCACAGCAGAAAACCACGACAGACACGAAAGCTGGGTCTTGCTGCTTCTATGGTAAGTTTTATATTTTTGCTATATGGTATTTGGTTTTTGCACTGAAGTACAGAAAACTCACAATTACTTACACAATTTCGTGGCTTTTCAATCCATTGAACAAACTCCAACAGTGAATCTAGTGACGACACTGGTCAGTGGCATTGTTCGTGGCTGATTCGGACCAAGTTTGTGAAAAGTTTATTGCAATACAAACAGGTCCCTGAAAAAATGGGGTCCAACACAAATCATAACTTAGCATAGCAATTCATGTTTGAGAAATAAATAAATATAAACAACGGTCGAAGGGCGCTCCGGGCTTCATTTGAATTTCATGAAGGCGTATTAAAACAATCGCAGCGTAAGAAATCTTCAGACTCTTTTCTTTTGTGAAGTTTTACATCGTATCGTGCTTTATGTTGGTACTTGCGAAGCTATTGGCTATCAATTCTACTTTACGACTTCGATTTTCGTATGGACTAATTGAAAAAGGTAGTGCCCAGTTACAGCGGTTTACTCGGTAAACTCAACTACTCTCGATGATTTTACTGTTCCACTTACGTGTTTTCTGTTGCAATCGTTGGTATACAAATAAATTTTACTATTTCCTAGGGTTTGTATTTGTATCTGCAATTACCTAGCGTTAGAATTTTTATTTAAATAGTGAAGATATCACTTTAGGACGGACCGCCTAAACCGTCCTAAAGTGTGGCCTGATATACCTATGTAAGCCAACAGCCCTGTTGGCTCACCTTTATTATAAATAGTTTTCTTAATAAAAGCTATGAAAGGTTTTCTTCACCTTTCATGCAATTGATATTTAATTTGCACAGACAGCTCTTCAAACATTCGTTCACCCAGAATCAAATACGGAAAACGAAACGTGATTTCAATTTTTGCCAACATTCATCATAACCGGGAAAGAGGCAATTTGAACCACTTGACGCGGATTTGACGCGGATTTGACGCGGTGCTTTCACGTGCCACCAACTAAACTGTTGGCACTTCGGATAACCCGTCATTAGCTTTTGATAACGCCTATATTCAGGATATTGAAGATGTTTGGTTTGGTTGATTGTTCCCCGATTCTCCGTTTAATTAATCGGGATTGCTTTTCGTAAACATCTTATGAAACAAACTCGATCGAGCTTAATGAAAGATCACAAACTTATATCCAATTTAAAAAGACATGCCGCGTTGCTGCTCGAATTGTAAATTTTAATTAAAACTATTGCTTCGCATGAAGCTAAGAACAAAATGGTAACTAAGCAAAGTTAAAGGCGCTAAAATAAAGTTTATGGTTGAAGTTCCTGTGTGGCCAACAATAAGTGAACAATGTTTAAGTTTGCGGTTAGCGTACTCAGTCATAGTGAAGCTCAAGACAATATCCTCATTGTACATTGATATTTACAGTCTTTTGCAAAACTCCAAGGAATATTCAATGTAATAGAGAAACAAACCATCTGGAATCCCTTGGACTAAGCTAGCTTTATGAAATAAAATATACAGGAGGTAGTTAAAAACTGTTTCAAGTTTATAAAAGTACTGAGTTGTTTGCATAATTTAGGGACCTACTGAAAAGCTTGAGGATTTTTTGCATTAAGCTTATTGGCGGCAACTGCTGCCCTGTTTCCGATAAACTTGTAGGTTTATTGAATATTACACTGCTGCGCGTTATACTAATCTAGACTATCTAGTTTCACCGGATAACGATTTAAATCTATCAAACTAATATCTGTATTTCCTTATAGAAAACAATTGACTGGATGAAAACTGTGATCAAATGATTTGAAAATTAATAACAGTGTTTTATTCTGTTCACAATGTTATTTTGAAAATATCTGGATTTATTTCGATGATAGAAAATGTCAGAATCTCTCCAGTGATTTAATCTCGATTACATATAAAATCGGTACATATATAAATAAGAAATGGAGCTATTTTTCACATACTCGTACGCTAAGTAAGCGTATAACCAAATTGTGGCATCAATGTTAAGCGCTGCTTAGCGGAAGTACATAAATGTCGAGATATGGAGAACTGTCGTGAAAGTGAGATAGACGAGTTAATAAAGGCTTAAATAATTCCCACATTGGAAAATTATATGGATTATCGTCGAACTTGACAACATTAGAGTCTAAATTCGTACAGCACCACCCTTCCGTGCCGAATGCCTGTCGAACCTTTGTCATTGTAATCATACTTCCGATCTTTCAAAATAATGTTATTGAAATATGTTCAATTTCCTACGTTCTGTAGAACTTTGTAATTTTCTGCGTGCTGTCATTTCATTTAAGGTGGTGTTATGTAAATCATTTTATTGAAGGGAGGAATTTTGTCTGTATTATGTTTGTTTGTGTATTTGAAAACCCAATAATACGAACGCGGCACTGCCAGTTACGGGAAAGGTACACAAGGGTTATTTTCCTTTGCGTAATTCCATTTGATTGATTTTCTTTACTTAATTTTTGCAGACATTCTGCATCACTGGTTTCGTATTTAATTTTGTCACCGTCGAGATATTTTCAACACTTCGTCAAATTACAAAATTTAATAATGGACACGAAAGTCGATTGAAGAGGAGAAATTCCTGACAATGCAATTTCAGGTGGGGTGAACTGTGTTGGCGTTTTTGTGCTCTGAGGAATTTTATTTCCAGCGAATATTTATTTTCACCGTGTTTGAAGTGTTCCGGTCCAAGCGATAACGTAACAGTGGTACCTAATATTATTACTAGCTCTATCCTGTACCTATATCACCACTTTCCAGCATCTAATCTCAAGTGTATTGAATCTAATCCGTCATCACAAACCATATCTTAGAGTATTTTATCGTATTTTTTTATGTTAATAAAACTATGCATGAAAAAAACTGATATGCATCACGCATGAGGGTTTATGAAGCTTTGTTTTCCGAAGACGGACATCCACCAGTGACGCCCGTCATTCTGTGACGGTAGTGACGGTGACTGAGAATAGGTGACGCCGTTGCTCCTCGCCGTTGCTTTGAAACAGCAAACAATGTAGGCTGCGATCGATAGACTATTTGCAGAAATTAACGACCATTGCACTTCGATTCTTTATGGACGAAAGTTTCAAAGCGCACTAATTTCCCTATATTTTTGGCGAGCAAATGATTTAACGATATTTCGCTTTATTATAGTAAAAATAGTAGTATAGGCACGGAACAGATAAAGTATAGGCGTTATCAAGGCTACAATTGGACTGTCTATTCTTCTTTGTTTTTAATTTTATTTCTTCTATTCGAAAATTCACAATGCTATAATTGCTCTTAAGGAACAGAGGACGGTACAGGTACTTGCCAAGCATCTCTAACTAAAAATCGTATCCAAGCACAAAAGCATATCTCAACTAGGAGCATGAATGAAGAGCTCCTAGCTCCCCTGTAGCTATATAAATCGTTTACAGTATGGAAAGGCCTTGTTACTTTCTACTTAGAATTCTGATAAATTTGTTGTAAGTTTTGTATTAAAATTCTTAGGCGTACCCAGAATTTTTCTCTATTCTTTTACTTTCTTCTAACTATCTGGAGAGTTGAACCTTCATTCTTAGACAAATAAATAGAGTTTTTAAATCAATTTTTATTAATAGTTAAAAATATTCACGTTTCGCATTTATGAAAAAATGTAAGGTTGATATTATCTTATCAACAAATTTATCTTATGGATCTAATTTTTATGAGTAGTAGAGCTCGTTGTGAAAGGCTCGTCTGGGGAAGTACCATGCCATGCTTGTTTCTGCTGCCAAGCAGCGTCGCTGTTTTTTTGGTTTGAAGAGTAGTTGGCTTGTTCTTATCGTGAGTAACTTGCAAGGTAACACTTTGTTATAGGCGAGGGTTAACACTTAACATCAGGTAGACTATTTGCTTGTACCACCACAAAATAGCCTAAACAACGTGTTTCACGTTTCTGTAATATGCTCTATGTATGTCATTAAAACCGCTTACGAAACAAAAAAGGATACTTCTTAGAAAAATCAATAATCTGAAAATCTCCCGAAACTTTTTAAGCAATTACAATTCAAATATTGCTCATACTTTGGGGCAATAAAAATGCCTCCCGTCAAATCTGCGCCGCAATTATTCATTCGAAATGCCATTGGAGCGCTTTCGGGCTCTCTCTCCGCATAAGGCTGCATTCACACAAAAAGTTGATTGGCAGCACACCTGGCTCTCTCTAAAGTATGATTTGACACGTTTCATGGTTTGGATATGCCAAACGCTTATGCACACTGGCACACCAAATCTCTAAGGACATTTACCTTATTGAGAGATATGATATTGTATTTATGATTAACACTTTGCATCGTGTACTTAGATTAAAATGCTGACAAAATTCTTAACCACTACATACATAATATAGTAAACAGTCTTTATTATTTTTAACATGACGGAGTTATTTTTGTCACAAAGTTATACAAAAAGTTATTTCCTTCTAGATGAAATCTAAGCGCACATCTGTTAAAATTTTTATTAGAAAGCATTTGTTTGTGACCAGCTAATGTACCCTAGACTTGCATGCGTAGATTATGACTTATTCAATATTTTGATTGTGGTTTCAGTTGAGACCACTCAAGAAACACTAGGTACCACTCTAGGTACATACTGGAAATAAGTCTCACATGTAAATGAACCATTCCTACGTTCCAACTGCCTCGCCCGCCTAATACGTAATCGCTCCATGCAAATGAAGCAGGCCTATTGAATTATAGGCAATCTACATTATCGAGTTTCAATTTATTTACACCTTAAAACCCATTCTTACTTACGTTGTTTGTTGAGAACAATAATTGCAGGATTCATTGCTATGAAGAAGTCGAAGTGGCAGAAATAAATTTAAGAATAGTATTTCTGTTTGCTGAAAATGTAATAGGTCTAATAATACTCATAATTGTATTTTTTACAGCACTGAAACACTCAACTTTCCGCACGTTCCTGTGAAATAATGAGAACTGCCAAAATGAGTTATGGTAGACTACGGATTTAATCAATAAAATGATCCAGGTTTAAAGTTTTCCACGTTCTGGCATGGAATTTGTCTATGTGAACAACGTAGTAAAAAACATATTAATCCCATGCATTCTGCATACTCTTCTTAGCTCCGTTCCTGTCCATCATCCGACAGACAAAACCTATGAAACACTTTCATTCCAATTAGCTCACACACATTAGAATACTTCAAGTAATGTTTGATAAAATACCACTGAAGTTACACAATAGAATACAATAAAACTAGAAAAAACCATTAAAAATACTGCTATGCTTCTTTCCAAGATGATAGAAATGTCTCAAATTATCTTTATATCGTCATTTCACAACAATGTCGATCAATGGTCTGAGCCCGTTTTTGCAGCCAGAACATAACATTGCGAATGGCACAAGCTACCTACCCTATCTCTACTTTACCCTAGCACAGAATAAATGATAGTGCCCAAAGCCACCCTCCAGATACCCCAGTGCCACGCATACCTGACACATAACTTAATACAGCATTTCAGACTAGCCAAGCCCTTTGCTAAATTTAATTAGAATTCAGATTGCTGGGGGTGACGCTTTAGATTACTTTGGGGTCGACCGAAAAATCATTGAACTTTATTTGCATTTTTTTTTTCGAATGGACTATAATGCTGGTATAATCGTATGACGATTGCCGACAGCGTTACCGGACAACTTTATTTGCATACGGCGACATGTCAAATTATACTACGCTGCATTTATGAAACAAGCTGCGTACTTATATGACTATAAAAACACAAATAGTAATGGAGGCTAAGCTTGACTGAGCACATTTTAAACAAGTTAAATTAATTTAAATAATTAATTAGTTTAATTAATTAAACTAATTAATTATTTAAATTTATTTAATAATTATTTAGATAATAATTTAAATAATTAATTAGTTTAATTAATTAAACTAATTAATTATTTAAATTAATTTAACTTGTTTAAAATGTGCTCAGACAAGCTTAGCCTCCATTACGATTTGTGTTTTTATAGTCATATAAGTACGCATCATGTTTTCACCCTTTCATATTTTTGAGTCAAAAAAGAGAGCAGATAAATCTTTAAATACCAAATAAGTACACGATCACTAAAATTATACAATTCTCGGACTTGACTTTACCTTACTTTATCGAAATATTACACTTTTTTTTGATCCTAACAAATTACTTATAAAAGTCCAACCAAATTGTGGTGGAGTATTTGTCGTAACTTAAGTTTTACTGATTTATACAAATAAAAGATGATTTGGGGATTGCATTGGTTCGCAAAGTAATCACAGAGATTTGATTTTTGCTGCAATTTAACTGTGTTTCAGTTTCAGTTTTTTACAAATGTGTATCCTCTATTTTAGATCTGCATGTGTTTGAGATTTTTTGACCCTCATATAGTTTCTAACTCCCACAACATATCGATGTCCACAAGATAATATCCATGTCATTTGTATTCGATTATTTCTCGGTTCCGTGGGTTATTCTGCTAGACTGATTTTATTTATTTATTTATTTATTTATTAAACATCATGAGTCTTACAGACTTACAAAATAAGTGCTAATACATATTACTACTAGATCTAGACTTAGTTATTAGGACACTTGAGTAACTAAAATTATAATATAGCTAGGTACCTATAGTTAACATTACATTATTCTGTCCATAATTTAGTTTTATGTAGAATTGTGGGTAAGTCTGTAAACAAAGTCGCTGGTCAGTCAAGTCTCACCCTCCGTACTAGTTTGCACTGTATGACGGTAGGATGTTGTTGCTCTTCCAAACTGGGCTCTGTACTAACAAAATACAGTCTAGAATGGTATAAAGATCCTTAAATTTGTGGCAAGATTAGTGTTGTAACGTGTACAATATTGTTCGAAGTTTAGCTGCAGTGAGAAACAGGTGAAATAGTTTTAAGATTCTTTACACTTTCTTACACACACACACCATACATTTTGTCGTAATATATAGATATGTTTAGGTTTTTATTTATAATTATTTTTTTGTTAATGTTTATGTAACACTAAAATAAAATAAAATAAAATAAGTAGTTAGTATCATATATATTATTTTTTATGTAATGGAATATGCAATTAGTTTTACATGCGTTTATACTTAATGCATATATATATACGCACACATACACACACACACACATACATACACACACATATACATACATATACATATACATACATATATATATATATATATATACACACATATACATACATACACACATACATATATATATAATTATAAATAATTTATAATGTAGATAGATTTAATCTTATAAGAGTCCGGATGTTTTATCTATGCTTATGATACAACAACCAGAAGCTTTTCTGTATCGTCGTAATTTAGCAGTTTCAGATAGCTATTTACCTTTCGCTTACATGTGTATGTAGTTGTATTTGCTATATCTATAATTTTATTAATTTTGTTGTAGACGTAAGGTCCCAGGCAGAATGAAAACTTGTGAGAAAACATGGTTCTACATTTTGGTATATTGTATATAATATCAGATCGTCTTTTTTGTTTTCTGTTTGAGTTAGTAGGTTGTTTATGTTGATATGGGATTAATGTTGTTATAAATAGCTGCCGTACTGTCAGGATTTTGCAATCTTGGTACAGAGTCATAGTTGGATACATATAAGGTTTGAAAAGCATAACCTTTATTACAGCTCTTTGAGCACGCTCCAAATCCAACATACGACTTTTTCCGGTTCCACCCCACGCAATTATTCCATACGTAATAATTGATTGACATAAACTGTAGTATACGCTCTTTATAATGTTTTCGTCACCAATATGCCGTAGGTTTTTGAATACATAGATTAGTTTACGAGTGCGTCCTGTCAATATTCTAATATGTTCATCCCAATTAATGTTTTGGTCAATTGTTAAGCCAAGATAACGAATACTAGAGGCTTTGCTAATGCAATAGCAGTTGCAGCATGCATTTTCATGTTGGCATGAATGGGCTTTTATAGTAAATGTGTTAGGGTTCGGTTGGTCATTATTTCTCATACTAAACGTTACATACTTAGTTTTATTTAAGTTTAAGGTCAGAAGGTTAGTATCGAGCCATTTTACAATTTGTAACAAACCATCTTCTGCATGCTTTTTTGCTTCGTTCCATGACTTCCCGTTAAAAATAATAGCTGTGTCATCGGCAAATGTTATTATCTTTGCGTTTTTAAGTTTTGTTCTACATAGGGTATCAATATAAATGAGAAATAGAGTAGGGCCAAGTACGCTGCCTTGTGGTACGCCATATGTCGTTTCTTCTTCAGTGCTAACCTCAGTTTCAATTCTAACTGATTGGTATCTATTTTCGAGATAACTTTCCAATAGTTTGTGAGGATTTCCCCTTATTCCAATACACTCTATCTTTCTAAGCAGGAGAGGAACAGAGACAGTATCAAAAGCTTTTAATTTGATAAAATTTAAATTTGATAAAACTGTCGTATTTAATTACAAAAGTTTCAATGACAGTTAATTCTAGTTGATTCGTAACGTCCACATCTAAATGCGTCAGTTCATGAATAAACACAGTCTTAGTAGCGTATTTATAATAATAATGAATTTAAATTTAGATGTAGGCATAACTGCTGTTTTTGAATAAATGTTGTTTCAGTTAGTTTCATTTAAAATCAAACTAGCAAAATGATTTTATGGGATTTGCATCGCACATCGCGTGTTTTTAGGTATGATTATCGGGAGACAGACGTCATGTCAAACCTGCCGCCATGCAGTCACGCGCCGTCGCGGCCGCGGCACGGAACGGACCAATATTTTAGGGATACGCCGTAATGTATTTATAGTTTTCCTTCGTGATGCAAATCCTACCAATATTATAAACACGAAAGCTTATAAGTATGGATGGATGGATGTTTGTGTTACTCTTTCACGCAAAAACGGCTGAACGGATCGGGTTGAAATTTGGCACAGAGATAGGATTTAGTATGGAATAGCATATAGGCTACTTTTGATCTCGTGGGAATACCGGGATTAAAAACTACGTGGATGAAACCGCGAGGCGCAACTTATCATCACTACATAGTATAAAACAAAGTCGCTTTCTCTGTCCCTATGGCCCCATGTCCCTTTGTACGCTGAAATCTTTAAAACTACGTAATTGATTTTAATGCGGTTTTTTTTAAATATAGAGTGATTCAAGAGAAAGATTTATATATATAATATATGCATGATATGTGCACCCGTGCGAAGCAGGGGCGCGCGGGCGGATCGCTAGTAATATTTTTTTTTTTATACAACTGGCTGATGGAACAAGCAGATGGCCCACCTGATGTTAAGTGGTAACCATCACCTATAAACAAAACATTGCCCCGTAGGTCACGCACAATAGGAACGTGCCCTACGATGCACTGCCCTGCGTCCATCAACTTGAGGCATACAGATGTTAAGCCTCATGTGCCTGTAATTACACCGGCGACCACACTCTTCAAACCGAAACACAGCGTTGCTGCTTGGCGGCAGAAAAAGGCGTGGTGGTAGTACTTCCCCGGACGAGCCCTTCACAAAGAGCTCTACTACTCTTAAAAAAATTAAAATTAAAAAATTATAAATATTATAAAGGTCTATGTTTTGCCAGGTTTTCTGAACATTTCTGAACTTGTTCGCTCTAAAATTTCTATTTGGTATAATAATGTGCAGCAAAGGAGTTTCCTAAGTCTATGGGGAAAAAATACATTTTCAAAAACTCTTGATCTTGACAAGTACAAACCTCGTATGGGATTGGCACTTTAATAAAACAGAGGGCTGAAGTAAGTTCAGAGTTTGGTGCAAAATAATAAACAAATTTAAAAAATCTACGTAAAAGTGACATGAGGGGATATCTACCGTGCCTGGGATCAGCGATTATTCTGTTTCAGGTTTTCAAATTTTTTTTAATGCTTTAACTCTTTCTGTAAATACCACGGTCTTTTAACTTAATAACGCTTGCACAACAACGCGCTTGTGCTACGTCGAGTAAGCACTTCTTCATAAATTAAATACTACAGTTTTATTATACTTGTTGGTAGCACACGGCTACCATCTCGATCCCTGACAAGTGGGACTTGGCTTAAACTCACTTATGGATAGCAACCCTTCATCGAAGTCATATTTACTCGTAAGTCAGACACGATTTTGTGTCGTCATCCTGTTAATTTAGACGCAAGAATTTGGCGTTAAAACTAATAGCTTGGATCAAAATTATCTTTTTTCTTATCGAAACTTTTTGCGATATCTAATAACTATATTTTGGTGATTTCATATCTTCGAAAATATGGATGCGTCGAGCTGAATTATCGTTTCTAATTTAAATCTAACAGAATCGGTTGAGTTTTAGAGTGTTGAAAAATTTACGAGTGCCTCATTAATTTACATAACGCTCACCACATCGGCTTAACCTAATCCAATCTAATACAATTTGTAAGAATGCAAAATTGGTAGGTATTAATATTCATTCGGATACATTAGGACGCGGAGCTGAGCTCTTGATCCCAGAACGCAGGAAATTGCGTTGTGAACGGAACATTGTCTCCGTCGGATTACTGTCAATTCGGCACGTCATTTCCGCTTCGCGAAAACATCCGGTAATTATTCAGATATTGTCAAATGTTTTGAACGAATCACCTGTAGAGTGTTCAGAATTTGTCAGCAATAGGTACATTGGATGCGTTTAACGTGGACTTTTTCATACAGTCCATATTTCAAACAGAAAAAACCCTTGATTATTATAAATGCTTCAAATTAAAGAAACCTCATAAAAACATTCTGACAGATATCGATAGTCACGATCAACAACCTTTGAGCACATGAATCGCAATAAACCAAAAAGTAAAGTTAAAATTATGTAAACTACCTACTGATCTCATTAATAGCATAACCTCAAAAAACATTAAGTTTAAATTAAAATCTCACTTCTTTGCTAATATAGAAAACTACCTATAAATAAAATAACCTACATATTTCCTAGAACTACACTTACCTAGATCCAGTTTTTTTGATGTTTTTATTTTGTATACATACCTTAGTTTAGAAGCTATCGATATAAGACTCTTTAGTAGCATTACTTTTATAAACCTTAGTGGTTTTCTTATTGCTACATATTTCACTATTGTTATAAATTTTTTATAAAGATAAATAAAAAAAAAAAAAAAACAAAATAATGTGTATTCCATTATTGTTATTCGGTATATAATATTAACTGGCACACATTAAAGGAACTTTGTGTAATTTTCGCTGATCCGATAACGTGATATTGCTAGAATCGTCATGTCATCGCAATCTCAATTAAAATGAGCATTTTAATAGAGGATTTTAAATATATGGTACAGAAAATATATCATTAGTTTAGCGATAAAAATATCCATTTTAAATCTTTTTCTCATAATATTTAGTGAAATAAAGATTTTTTATTTGCTCAGTCAATTCAATCACATACGAATATATATTTCAAAGTGTTGATAATAGCAATCTTATTGTTTACAACCTTTATAAAACCCACAACGCCACGATTTTCCAATAAACTGTTGCAAACTTATTTATCGCGTAAAGTTAGGGGAAATGACGTGGCATTGTGTTCGTAAAATTGCATCACGTCAGTTTGTTAAATCTGATACTATATTTACAAAAAGGAATTTATATTTACTGTAGAATATTTAAAAGAACATTTTGTGACGCGACCGCTGTGAAATATTGCTCGGTGATAGTTGCACGACATGTTGTCGGTTCAAAATGCAAAATAAAGAAGTCAAAGGTAATTTTTTTACGATTATTTGATGGTAAGGCTTGCGCTCCAGTGCATACTTTCAATTAATTTTAAATAAGATGTCGGTGATCAATATCTTGTTAGCAGAACTTAATTAAACATTTCAATGTGTTATTATTATTAAAATCCAGATACTTTGAATAATACAGAAAAATCTAAGCGACCGTATGGTGCTTTGTCATTTTTATTGAGTTAGTTGAACAGCGTTCTTCGTTGTCACTATTGTGATGGGTGGTCGCTAGCATCGCCGTGCTTCGCAGGGCTCGTTAGGAAGTTGGGCCCTTGTGTAGTCGTAAAGCTATTGCGGGGACCTTTGTTATAATACATAGCGCCGCTGATGTGCCGATGTCATGTAATCCGCCTTATAACTGAGATAAAATAGAATACAAGCGCACAATGTTTACAGTGCGTTCAGCTTTACGATACTAATTTTATAATGCATACCAACATCTGTGCACACGATTATAGAAAGCATAGTAAACAAACAAACTAATTTGCATAGACAACACTGACGAGCGACCGTGTCCCTAGCATAAACCTTGATATCTCTTAAGTTTTAAGAACATCCTTACTATTATAAACGCGAATGTTTGTAAGTATCGATGGATGTATGGATGGTTGTTTTTCACGCCGGAACAGCTGAATGGATCTGGATGTAATTTGGCAGAGAGATTATAGTCTACAGAATAGCACATGGGCTACTTTTTATCCCGTGAGAATACAGGGATTTAAATCTGCGCGGGTAAACCACGGGGCACAACTAGTAATAATATGTTTGTGATTGAATATAAAACAATTGCTTTGTCTGATGGGTATTATAATGTAAACGCTTCATGTACAGTGATGGTTCGAAAACCTTCGTCAGATTTCAACTTGATTCTTTCAACGTATCACTAGCACATATTACCTTTTGAAACTAGATAGTCACAATACACTGAGTTAGAGAAAATCATGTTTTATCTTTTTGTAGTCAAAGTTCAAAATCACAGATCAATGATGTTTGACTGTTTATTTTCACTCCAGACTGTCAACAAGATAATTTTTCACTCCTCTTACTCAAAAAGACCGTCATAGTAGCGTACCAAAGCGGGGATATAATTGCGTTTTTTCAACTTGAGGGAAAAAGTTTTTTGTTATTTTCGCGAAAACTTTTAAATATTTCTCTACTTGCAAATTGAATTGTTGACCGTAATATATTAAATTTTTAAACAGAAAAATACTGCAGCTATTTAATTATTTTATTTGCTCGCAATCGTAGTTAAAAATACAGTGTATAATACTCGGGCGCAAAAACCCGTTATAAGTTATAACTTATAACTGTTCTAATTACCACCTCACTCAAGCTCCGTAGTAAAACTATCTCGTAAATTATAATAGATCATTTTAGCCCCTTGTTTATCAATATGCTATTTATGAGACAATACAGATGAAAGGACCACGGAGGCTCTAGCAAATCACTGCCAAATTATTTGGAAAGGGGTCTATGCTCTCGTCTTGTGGGTGATGCACACAAGCAAAACCTTATTCGATTGCAAACGTCACATTTACTTAGATGTTAGCAGAACTGTTTCTTCCTACTAGGAAACTTCACTGGTATTATGTTGGTACAATAAAAATTGATTCTTGCAATCTGGTGCAAGCAAAAACCGGCTTTAAGGTGAAGAACATTTAAAAACCGTCACTGTACCTGTAATTTTACCCACAATCACATTCTTTAAATCGAAAACTTTGTCTACTTATATTGCGCAGTGTAAAATGCGCACCATCATTTATTAGTATTTATAATAATGCTCTTTCTACCATCGGACCACCAGATGTGTGTACGGAAACGAAAAATCCATTCATTGTATTTTGACTCAAGTTTTATAATGCGGTCAACTAAAGAGTGGAATTCCATACCAGCTTTCATTTTACCGAATGAAAAAAAAAACACAAACAATATAGTTTGTGTTTTTTTAAGAAAAGATTAATTCATATTCTAGGTAAATGTGCTACACCGTTGACCACATTATGACTAAACATCTGGTGAGATTGCAGTCAAACCTTTTAAAAATTGTTAAAACAAGACGTAGGTACTTATTTGCATATTTAATTGATGTATTTTGTATTTTATTTTTGATCGATTTGCATTAATTTTGGTCATTTGAGCCATTGTGGATCATTCGCAACGGCTTGCAGCTTGTTCAACTGTTCTATGTGTATTTTTGTAATTTTCTTTGCAAATACATTTTAGCTGTTATTGTAAAGGTTCTTTCACATACACTTTTAACTCACTTCGCCATCCAATCTAAACCCCTTTATGTTCTCCATCGGTTCAGTAAATAAAACCGCAAGACAAATTCTTTACAGAGCGTAGCAAGTGGCATGTACCAATCTGGGTCCAATTTTGGTTCGAGATCTAATCTTGGCCAAAGCTTCGACCAAGATTCGCTTAATTTTCTGACCTATTATATATACGATGGCAGTCGCATAATGGCTTCTCTTAAATTCAATTGCAGTTATGAAAGGGATTTCTCATAGCAGTAGCAGCTTTAAGAAGTCCATACTTCCTTAGTTATTTTGAAGTATAGTAGTAGTAGAGTACATTTGTTAGCAGCCAATTGAACAAACCTAGTTAAGTACACGCCTGTCATACGAGTACTAAATAAGCTGTTAATCGCTTTACTTGTAAACCTTTTTAGGAAATGAAATTATTTATGTAAATGTACTAAATAATGTAGTTAGTAAAATATAGCGACAGCATAAGTGTATCAGACTGATAAAATAATATGAAGCTACATTGTGATTCGATCAAAAAGCACTTTATATTTTTACTATGACTTAGTCATAGTAAATCTAACTTAAGGATCCTTTGAAGGGATCAACTTTGAGTGCCAACATTGTCTATGCAAAGTTAATTGAAAAAGGCTTCGATAACAATAAATGCTTTTGTAAAGAACGATAGTGCTGCACTTAGAAAAAGCTCTTGGGATTTCTCTCGGCAAAGTTGAAGGAACTTTCAAAGCGCTTTTGCCGGCATTTTTAAATTTGTTATTCATTTATTTTAAATAAAACTTTTATTAAAATGATTTTTTTATACCAAGTGAATACTTACGACATCTTCAACATCCATAACAGTATCTTCAGTACTACTGCGATAATATTGTTTAATAGGTACGATGGCACGAAAACAGAAAGTAGGAATTAAACTCACGATCCAAGAGCAGCAGGGCTTTTTTTAAATTAGATTTTCACAACAAAATAAATTCAAAGCAATAGACAAATCTGACGTTTCCGATTATGATAAATAGCCATACAGGAAAACCAGAACCAAATAAAGTATGAGTGTTTAAAGTGCACTACAAAAGGTTGAAGTAGAACAAATTACTCAAAGTAAATGCAGCCACAGGCGTTCCTCTGTAAAAATAAATACAGGTGAGTAATACATAATAAGAACCGTGTTATTTCCAGGGTATAAGCTCCGTTCTTTAATGTACATACATAAATCCGAATTAAAAGGGAAAGAGGGCCCGAGTAAATAATTGTGTGTCGTTTTTCAGTGGTCTTAAGGTTTCTTTATACGCCTATATAAAAAACTCTGGTAATTATGAGTAAGCAAACTCAGCGGACTTCTGTCTCCTTTTTTATTACGTTGGTATTTATGCAGTAGAATATAAATTATCATTTCGTTTTATTATAATAAACTCAATGTAATTAATTACGCTTTCATCATTTTACTAATGATTTATTTGATAACATGGAATTGGGGATGCCATCTCCGTATTCCCTGTGTCTTATGTTTCATCTTGGTTGTTGTTCTGAAATACATGTGTACCACTACCACCCACGCTTCGCTATTATTACCGTATTGTCCGGCTTGGTTTCGCACAGAGGCTCGACCTATTTAAAAATAACATAAAGCGTCAAAAAACTAGTCATTTTCAATATTCGTTTAAATTCATTTTATAATTTTTAACATGACACACGGTCAACCGAGCAATCTGTGCACTGTGTAAACAAAAAATTACAATTCACACTGCCACTGAGGTCGTATCTCTAATATTGCGAAATATAAAGGAAATAATTACCTGTGTAATGCGATATTTTGACTTGCAGTTCGAACGTTTTGCTTTGACCGATTATTTAACCGTGCTGGCATTTATAAAGTTTGATAAAAAAATGTTTTTACGTACACTAGTGGTCTAGTGGGAGTGTCACGCCATACGATCGTAAGGTCGTGGGTTCACTTGTAACCTATACGTAAGATTTATCTACTGCGTTGCAATACGTGGACATAACTCTGACTACCCCTCTTATGCATCATAAAACAATGTTGAGTTAGTACTATGAGAAATTTTAACTCGAATGTTTAGGGACCAAGTTCGCGTAGTTTTTTGTTAAGTTATGATAAAAAAAATATTTAATTTACAAAGTAGTAAAGTTTTAAAAGTACAAAAGCGAGCGAAATACTAATTAGCATTTTTTTTCTTCCTCCTAACCGCTGTTTATTCTGATTAGGTATTCTGATGTCTATGGTGGTAATGCTCTATGAGACAATTGAAGAGCAACCCCCTCTAGTTTTTTTGTAAAATGGAGTATTTTAATGGAGTTCATGGAAATAGAACGGTAACACACTAAGTGGGTCGGACAATGCACTGTTAATTTTGCCATGAGCAACATTACTGATAACTTCTGCTTAGCATGCCATTGACCGTTTCGTGATACCAATAAAGGTTCATTGTTGTTTTGCAATGGGAGTTTCCGACACCGTTTTAAGGTGAAGACAAGAGCTAATGTGACTCTTGCTCGCATGATTTAATTTGTTGAAGGATATAAAATCACAGAACCCGTTTTCGAAAAATCGCAAACAACCATTTTTTGTGCAATCACAATGCGCACAGTTTAGTAAAAAAATCCTATTTATCGATACTGGTTTTCCTACTTAAAAGTTTACTTTTCTAGTTTTCGTACATAAGCAAACTTTTGTATAGGAAAACATGCATCGATCAGAATGAAATTTTTACCAAACTGTGTGCAATGTTATTACACACAAAATGGTTGTTCGCAATTTTTAAAAATTAGGTTTAGAGATTTTATATCTTTTGAAATGTCGAATCGTGCGAGCGAGAGGTAAATTAGGTATTTTCAACGCCTTAAGTTTTTTGTAATACTGAAACTGAAACAGCTTCTTAACTTTAATCCCCAGGCACGGTAGATATCTCTTAGATCTCTTAGTACCAAGAACCAACTTCAGATACTTTGAGGACGTCTAAAGGTAGTCAGTGGTACGTCCAAACATTACATTTGTAGTACAGAATGTTTGACACTTGAAACCCAGAATATCGCAATGGGGCTTCAAGTTAGACAATACTCGTAAGGCCCCAGTTGCAATCCCATCGCCGCTGTTAGAAAACTAACTGGTTTTCTCACGATGTCTTCCTTCATCGTTTAAAAGCACTGGCTTTGCGCATATACATTTTTTACAATGAGATAAATCCATTGGTGCACGACCGGTATCGAACCTGCGACCTCGATCGGAAGGCGGGGCCACTCCCACTAGACCACCGGTGCTACCACATACACGTGGTTCTAAGCTAAAGCATAGTTTCAAAAGACGAAAACTAATTTCAGTTACAAGTCTTTAGAAACTAAAGCTTTGAGCAACTAACAGTGTCTTTTCACAGACTACCGTGGAAAGACATATGTACTAACATAAGCTAGGCTAGGGTGTCCTCGAATAACATAAGGGTCCCTTAGCATCAGTTATTATGATTCTCTGAGTTGCTTGAAATTTCATAAAAATATGTACGACTATGACTATGACTTATCATAATCACACAATGGTACCTACTGATACACGTGCTTATTTTCGAGCTAATAGCATAATTGAGTCTTACTCAATAAAAGCACGTGTGAACAGTCTTGCTAGTTGGTCGTCTCGTCGGTTGATTTTTGAGCATGCTCAAATTAAGCATGCTTATTTTTGAGAACGTGTGTCAGTACCTTTATAGGCGTGGCGGTGCCTTGTAATGTTGTTATCTTGATCGGGCCCTTTTCACCATCTCTTGAACAATTCTTATTTCAATATTAAATACTTTGTGATCATAAAGCTGACTCTATGCAGTTGACATAAGACATTGACATAAAAGTAATATTGAAATAAGAATGCTTCAAGAAATGGTGGTACGAGCCCTGTACTTATATTTTGTCGTGAACCTTTCGTGACCGTTACAAGTAGAAATATTTATTCTGTAGTAGCTATTTGTGCAGGGATTTGATTGAAGGATATGGGTGTCGGAGAGACTACAGGCCTATGAGGATTAACACCAGTTTTATTAAGCCTCAACTTGATGGATGCAGGCATATTAGAGCACGCTCCTAGTGCGTGACTTGCAGGGTAACGCATTATTTTGATAAGAGTTACATCAGGTAGGCCATTCGCTTGTTTCATTAGCAAATAGAATAATTAAAAAAAAAGGCGTGGCTTTCAATGTTTATATTATTATCTTGATCCGTATAATTTGTCGTGAAAGCCTTGTGGCAGTTAGGAACGTTCAAATTACCGCTAGTCACGATAATTAATCAATATTTGTCGACTTATAGATTTCTTCGAAGATTCTTGAGTTTTAACTTAATCCTAAGAGATGGAGATCAAGGTTATAAGGCCTGTCTTTTTGACGACCCCTGTAACGTTTTTAAGTGTCCGGGAGACAAAAGATGGTTTGACCGGAAAATGTAAAGTAGTTCTTTTAGCTTTGATTGATCTTATTAATATAATCAAACTAAAAAAAATGAATCATTAATACTTTCAAGAGTTTCAAGCAAGGCAACGTCCAGTCACCCTTTGCATGTAACAGGGCTCAAGGATTAGTATTCCACACCGCGTTTAAAAACGTTTAAATAGCTGCCGATTCACGTCATGTCTAATACGTCCCTTTGTGAGTATTTTGAATAGACTATAATTGAGTGCAATGATATTATATTGAATAATTTAATTATAATCACGTGCAAAATTATATAAAATGTGTAATGTATTCCAGCGCTCGTGGCGTAACTTATGTGGTTCCTAATTGATAGACAACGAACGAAACGAACGAGTGGTAAGTTAATTAGGATACTAACGACGTTACCTGTTATAATTACAGGTCACTAACGCTTAGTTCAGCTTAGTTTCACTTAGTTAATCTACCATAGTGTAGAGTACGTATTAGCGTTGTAGAAAATAACACTTACTAATCAAATAAAAAATATCAACGATAATGTTGGCGTGTTGCCAATCGATGTTGCACGACGAAAACGATGTTGCCTATCGTTGTGAAATGATAATTAAAATACGTAATATAAAGTTACTTAGCCTGACAGGAGAAAAAATTATAAGCCTCTCCGATGCGAATGTTATTCGCATCATTTCACTTACAACGGTAGTGATGCCATAACACTATCATCGGTCGATAATTGACCGTTGTTGTCAACTTTTCATATTTGTTTTTGATTTGATTAGTAAGTGCTATTTTCTACGACGCTTCGTACTCTACATTATGGTACATACGTTCAGTGACCTATAGGTATAACAGGTAACATCGTATCCTAGTCAAATAGAACGTTGGAATGGTTCAATATCAGTTCGTAACAATCAATTTCATTGTTCCAGTGTTGTTGACTAGTAATTGGAGAGGCACGTGTGTCCCGATCACTCCCGGTAGTTTCATGGACATCAAAGGAATTAGCCCCGCGGCGCTTACGAGTACATACAAAGCGCGCAGACAGATGTCAAAATGTCAACACGCTGATGTAACATTTTGGGGATTAAATCCAATAACACATACCTACAAATTTCTACCTACATGTTGTCAGTGTAATATATAACGGCTGCAGATTAAGTGAACCACAGTCAAAGTAGTTTTTTAAGAGTAGTAGAGCTCTTTGTGAAAGGCTTGTCCGGGGAAGTCCTCGTACTACCACCACCCTTTTCAGACGCCAAGAAGCGTCACTGTGTTTCGGTTTGAAAGGTGTGGTTGCGAGTGAAATGACAGGCACATGAGGCAGGACTAAGCATGGGGGGTAAACTTCCCTGGATAAGCCAATTACAAATCGAAAATCCTGTACCGTTTGAGTAAAGAGTGTCATAGAAGGCATCGTAAGATAGAACTTTGCATCAGCATGAATAAGGTTTTATAAACATAGAACAAACATTGATATTTACGTAGCGAATACAAAAATAAGCTTTATATATCATATTGAAATACAAAAACCTCTGAGAATCACAACATTATTCAATCAATTTATCCCGAAAGGGTATCGGGGAGAAATCACGCAGATAAGCGGAATTGAGGGGCCGGGATGTGATCCCTAGTTACTTAAAATCGCATGTATAATTTAAAAGGAACCTCTTGTATAGGGTTGGGTAAACAATACGCAACCGGCTTTAAAAAAACCAGTACCCAATCTTCGGTATAAGTAATCTTGACGTCATCCAGCACTAAATTTAGAATTTTAAGAGACGCTGTTGGCTGTCTTTATATCCAAGACATTTTTTAGCCTAGGTTCTCATTCTGTCTGATGTAGCCCCTTCAAGTCAGCTGATGGTTATTTGGTCGTTCCTTAGAATATGCTCTAGCCGTGTCAGGAAATCAATTCATGATGCTTTTCGGTTTCAGTTTATAAAAATCAGTTTATCCCCGTTGCACACAACACTCGGCCCAATCAGTAGTGCTATGGGATAATATTGAATTACCGTCACATAATCTATAGTGTGACCAGTAAATTAGCTTTTCCCGTGACACTATTAAGAGGCTAGCTGAATCCGGCTTTTTGGTATCATCTTACCGTACCTCCAACTCACATTTGTGTGGCCACACCTTAACACGGTGTCACGTACGCGATAACGCGGGTAATAGAATTGGTTTTATCGCGTTTTTGTGATTGATATTCTTTTGGTTCTTTGGTATATCACATTTAGTAATATCTTTTGGAAACTGCGCAGTGTGTGGCTCGTAGAGATCTTTCATGCGGTACCTACCCTATATCACTAGAATCCAGCCAAGTACGCTGACTAATGTTTCTTCGACTTTTATGATATAGAAAAAGGAATATGTATGTCCATTGGCACTTTTCTTACGGTCTCGCTAAAAGACGACACGTTGTTCGCGTATTCACTAAAAGAAGCACTTTCTGAAGGAATTGATAAGTATTATTGTTATATTTATAAATTTTAAATAGTTTATATGATAATGATAACTATTACAATATTATTTTTATCTGTTAAAATAATATAATGCATTTGACCGCTTTTTGTCACAAGCAGATACTCAAAGAGGCATTAAATAATTGCTTTGATGGCATCTTACGGGATGACGCCATGAAGGTAGGGGTTGAGATCAAAGTGAGCTTTGAATGCGACCTGCTTGTTTTTTTTAATTAGGAGTTGTTAACAAACGCGTTGTTGACAAAACTTTCATACTTGCAAAGTTATCGTTAAACGAATTTGTTATCTAACAAATTCAAAAAAAAAAATAATCCAGTCGGTAGTTGCAACCAAAAAAAATATTTGAATAGGCTCGAAAACAAATCTAGCTCAAATTGACTGTGTGATCGATTCCGATATTTGTGCCCAAAAAAACAAATGCCGAACGAATTGGACAGGAATTTTTCAACGTACAATAAATATTTCGCGGAAGTTTAAAAAAAAAGGAGTATGTGTCAGCCCAGAAAAGGAATCCAATTATTTGTAATACATGAAACTTAGCTATTTCTTAATGAATCATCTACTTCTTTACTTTTTCCCTTTTTCCCTAATGATGTTTATTATACCCCCGAGTAGCTCGATCCCTCCTCTCTCATTTGGCTTCTGTCTGAAATTTTGACAGAAAATGATCATCAAATCAGTCCATAGTAAAGTCAGATATATTTGGTGAAGAAAATGTTGTTTTTATTTTAAAACCTGGGAAAAAATTTTGTCCACATTTTATTTACACGTATGAGCGTGCTGCTGCGTGTGGTTTAGTGAGTAGTAGCAGCCCTACCTTCCAATCCTAAGGTCGTGGGTTCAAAACCAGTCGACAAAATGTCATAAAACCAGAAAAGTTCCAAAATAAGTGTCAAGTGCTCGAAAGATTCACTTTTATTCCAACTGCTCACAATTTGCACTAAGATCTCCAGTAATGTTAGAAATATAACACTGAAAT
The DNA here is from genome assembly GCA_963576535.1 of Plemyria rubiginata. NCBI lineage: Eukaryota > Metazoa > Arthropoda > Insecta > Lepidoptera > Geometridae > Plemyria > Plemyria rubiginata. The sequence goes on from OY754905.1 coordinate 4,356,208, forward strand.
TACATAACCAAACTCAAATAACAATTAAAATGCATAAGCTATTTTCCCATCGAGGACAATGTAAAAATAGAGCTGTAAAAATTTATTTACTTTGCAAACTATCTAGTAATGACATGCCAAACACACCTGAAACCCAAAGTAAGCCGATACAGTAATACGTTTGAGTGCAAAAACGAAACGTAGAAACTGAAGTTTTGGGACTGGCTAATCCCCCAAATCCTTTAATGGACGCACGGAAATGTCTAAAAGGTGTAACCACTTACTGTGCAGGATTAGCGATACATTAAACACTATTTAGGATTTTCTATACAGTTGTATAAAAACAAACGCATTCAATTATATCAAAACAAAGCGCCTCATTCATAGGTAGTGAATTCTTGCAAATTCGACTTTTTGAAAATTAAAAATTTTATGAATTCAACTTTCTGTTCGTAAAGGTTTTTATTATTTATTTTAATTTTAAGATAATAAACTTTTTGAAAAAATTAATTAAAAAAATAAATAATGCCGGACCATCCACACAGGACCATCTAGCCCCAAAGTAAGCTACTCAAAGCTTGTGTTGTGGGTACTGGATAACTAGTGGAGATACTGCGCTTGGTAGTTTAGAACGTCCTTTAGAAAGGTCCCGCCAAATGTAGCTAATGCAAACTGGATGCAAATACTGGATGAGAAATGCTCCATCTTCAGATTTTCTTAGCTTGGCCTTATGCCACCTCTTGTCCTACGTCAGCAGTGGCCTCGTATAGGTTGAAGATGATGAAACTAGGGTTAGTTTCAACATCATCAACCTACTTTGTTTACTAAAAATATGAAAAAATATAAAAATATGATCATCTTGGAAACTGCTAGATAATCATTATTATTTGCTATAAAAGTTGCTGTGTTTGGTCACAGGAACGTAAAGAAGGAACAGGAACGTAAGGAGGATACCTCTTTGCCGCATTGCACGCAACGCAGCATGGGTATCAGTGTGGATTCTGGACTACTTACCTATACATACCTAAACATTATTGATTACCTACCGTTTTTACATAGGTTCCTACTCTACTTTGGTTGCACCTACCTACCTACTTACTGTTTCTACGAATTTGACTAAGCATGCTAAATAAAGAATTATACCATGATTTTATATTAAAAAAAAAATATAAAGTCGTTTATTTCAGGCACAATTTGTAAAAAATAAACCAAAATTTTTTATTATTAAAATTTAAAATAAACTAATTGTCGCATTTAACAAAAAATGTAAAAAATGCCTGGTTTGCCATGTAAATATCTTGAAACGTCGTTTTCGTAGCAAAGGCACGGTAAAAAACTACATAACCAATAATGCTTTTTATAAAATATAAAAAAATCCTCATTTTTTGAAGCCCTAATTTTCCAACAGCTGTACTTTGTTTGAGACACAATATGTTCTAAAAATAAAACGGAATCTTGATAATCAAGACTAGGAGTAGCTCATCTAATTTAAGACGGATTGCTTCGAAACCTCAAAAGTTGTTTTTATAATATTTTTAATTTAGTAAATTAAATTGACATACAACCGTTATCAGGCATAATAGACACTCTCACAGATATATGAGTAAAATTTCCTTGTTGGTTCCACATTATAATAAAAGTTCACAGTTCTAATGAAGTTTGCCATCGATATTCAATGATAATAAAATGTACAGTAAAAAGGATACGAACAAGCGGCGGTAGGAGCACCGTTGCAGCATGTATGAATTTAAAACTGGCTGCATACAGATGGACCACCCCGCTGCATTGAAATTTGATTTAGGCACCACCCTGCATCTATGATGAAGTTAGGCCCATACTAGTGGAGATTGGAGGCAGCACAGCATAAATTTTTCATACCAAAAATGAAACAAAGATGAGCTTAAAGCCTATGCTCAATCGATCAGAAACATGTCAAGTTAGAGTAATATGAACGTGGGTTTATATTTATAACAATAAATAAATATTCGTGGACATTTCGCACTATTATCTAAGCCCAGAAATGAGGTAATCTGAAGAATCAAAGCAAGCAGAATTCATATGATATGCACTCGTAGAACTGACAACCGTCAAGGAATAAATGTTCTCGAATGTGACCATGCAACTGGATTTCGAAGCGCAAGATGTCTCCTCTTAGCAGATGGATGACATCGTAAGGATCGTGGGAAGTCAGTGGATGGAGAGGGCTCAAAATCGTTCTTTCTTCTTTAGAGAAGCTTTTACGTTGCAATAAGGCGACGCAGGCTGATTATAATCACTACATAGAATAAAACAGAGTCGCTTCCTTCTGTTTGTCTGACCCTATGTATATGCTTAGATCTTTAAACTTACGCAACAGATTTTGGTGCGGTTTTATCATAAATAGAGTCATCAAGAGGAAGGTTTAAAGTTTAATACATGCTATGGTTAAGAAACACTGTGACCCGTGCGAAGCCGGGGCGGGTCGCTAGTAATATTAATAAATTAAAGGCATCTCTCTAAATGAGCAGACTCAAGTATCGAAAGCAAAATGTTCTGATGTGTTATAAAAGTCAGTGTTTAGTATCTTAACATATGACAAAACGAAGAACGCTTGTTTAAAGTGACCATATAGTTAACGTATTCGACCTCACGCGCGCTCGTTATCTGCCGCTCTACACTCGGGGTATTAACGGAACCGTATTCTATGCAATCCCCGTAACGTGTAAAATGTTTGTGCCAAAGGATAATCTTTTTGGATATTTTTTTAGAGAAATATGAATAATTAGTTGCGTCCCGCGGTTTCATCCGCGCAGATTTAAATCCCGGTATTCCCACGGGATGAAAAGTAGCTTATGTGCTATTCCTGACTATAATATCTCTGCTAAGTTTCATCCAGATCCGTTCAGCCGTTCCGGCGTGAAAGAGTAACATACATCGATCCATACTTACAAACTTTCGCGTTTTTTAATAGTAATTAGAAATACCAAAGTATCGATACTGCCCCTCGAGCATGGATCATAGATACGATAAAATTTAACAGTAATTCTCGATAAATTTGAATAGCAAACGAACGCTTAAATACAAAATTGTCAGATTTTATCGTATCGATGATCCGCTCGAGGGGCTGAACAGCCTCCAAATAGTACTCTGGCTAAACTTTTAAATAAAACATGGTTCGTTCGCATCTCTCCACAAACTCGGAAACGAGACTGGATTCTATTAATACTTTAAATAGTTTGTATTAAATCCCGATTGTTTATTACCACTTGAAACTTTGGCTGTTCATGGTTCAACGTAAACGCTTTTACTAGTAGATAGTTTCGAAGATTGATGGAGTTGTGCATTTACGACGTTAACTGCAAGCGCGAAGCAGATACGCTGATGATCTATCTACTTTCTCTTTACAATAAACTACGATCGATATTTTAAGTTGAACTAAACTATTACAAATCATAACCTATACATAATGTTATATTTCGACTTGTCAAAGTCAGAAGGTATTTATTGAACTGATTTGGTATCTCATTGTGTTCTATGGTACATTACGAAGATTTTCCTCGAAGCGGCTTCCAGCATACCTATGTATTGTGCCTGCCTACTTTATGTTTTACTAGCGGCCTGTCTCAGCTTCGCATGGGTGGACATAATTTTTTTCAACATTTTAGGATAAACTTAGACTCCCGCGTTTCGTAAGAACATTCTCATTCGATCGGAATCTACACGTAGATTTTAGAACTACTCAGATCATCCTAGAAATTTCTGGATCATTCTAGAACATAATAAATAAATAAATAAATAATGCTGGACAATCCACACAGCACCATCTAGCCCCAAAGTAAGCTACTCAAAGCTTGTGTTATGGGTACTAGATGACTGATATATTTAATACATTATATACTTACATCGATAGATATTTTTTTATTATATACATAGAAAACACCCAGACCAACGGGACAAATTTCTGCAGATCGTACACAAATTTGTTCCAATGCGGGAATCGAACCCGCAACCTCTAGCGTCGCAGGCGGACTCTCGCCCGCTGCGCCACAGAGGTCGTCAAACATCCTCATTCGATCTGAATCTAAAGGTAGTTTTTAATACTTCCCAGATCATTCTAGGATTTTCTAGAACAATCTCATTCGATCTGAATCGAAACGTTGGATTTAGAACTTCCTAGATCATCCTAGAAATTTGTAGATCACTCTAGAATTTTCTAGAATGTTCTCATTCGATCAGAAGCTAGGCATACATTTTAGAACTTTCCAGATCATTCCAGAAATTTCTAGAACAATCCAGACCATTTTATACCAATGATAGTCTCACATTTTTAAAGTTAACATGTTTCAACCCCCATATCTTTTACACCCTTATAATTATCGACTTGCAACCACCATAGTGCACGATGGGAGCCTTGTACCTATTGCCACATACAATCGCTATTCGTCTGCGATGCGTAGTTTTGGCTGCAGAGTGAAATATCGGGACACACACCTCCAATTATATATATATAGAGACTACTGCTCCACTTTGTAAGGGAAAATTAATGCTCTATTTATTTAATTATATATTTAGCTTGAGTGTTAGAATGTGGCTTATAGCATCCCGTGTGTGCACTCCAAGCTCCCGGCACATCGGATGTCGCTACCTGCTACATGTGTAAGCAAAAAGTTTTGTAGTTTCAAACTAACTTAGATAAAAGTTTGTCTACCGCGGTTGCACTGCGTTGCTGCCACTGATCGCTTAGTGAAGCACAACAAAGCAAAGTTTTGAATTTGAAATAATATTTATGTAAAAATGGACTTGTGAATTCAACACAACTCATTGTGTTGAATTCACAAGTCCATTTTTCTGCTTGAAACCAGTGATTAGCTAGCTAGAAATTGGAACAACCAAAAACAGAGTATATAGATATACAGGATGAAAACAAATAAAATGCTTTAATTTATATAATTTATGCATGTAAATTTTATTTCTTGGTTTGAGCCTTGTAATATGGCATGTGGTAAGCAACGTGTAGAAAGTAGGTGCGCTGAAAGCAGTTCAATATCTTCGAAATTTTACGTCATCTTTATGGCTGAGCTGACAAAGGAGATGCATTTGTAATGATAATGGATTGCGGGATTTAAATTGAAATTTATGTTCTCAATGAAGCACTCAAAACTTATAGTTCAGCCGCTAAGAAAAGGAAATTGTAATTTGTTACTTGAGATCCTGTTTGAAGTCATTTCAGTTTGAGCAATGTTTTTCATCTCGAAAAGTGAAATGTGTCTCGAATAGTTAAGTAGGATGACAATCAAAGTTCAAAGAGGCTACTCTCGACACTCGATTCCGTTTCAAACTCGTAATGACTTTAATTATGACGGTAATTAACTGGTAAGAAGTAGAGAATAATTGCTGCGTATTTTGGTTTGTAAATGTTTTTCCATTTACTAAACATATAATTACTATAGCGGATGCAAAATTCTAAAATCTTAAATGTAAACCTATTTATTTGGTATCAATTCACAAGTATCTATTAAATGATAAACATAATTCGTTTAAATTTGCGGCTGATTACTTGGTGGTCTTAGTTTGCCTAATCTTCTGACACAACTTTTCTTGACTCTGTATTCCTACTTCTACTCCGGCCATCAGATTTTTATTGGTCAAAAAGGAATAATCTTTCTTTCGTTTGTGTTACCGTTTACTATTTTATTACTACTCTATGATTTTTTTCTGATGAATTTTCACAACAAACACACTACGCCTCAACGCGCGAAAAAATCGGAAATGTTTTCGACTGTGATGTCACAAGCACTCTAAACACAGCAGTGCGAGAGTGTCGAGAGTTTTCGAAATAAACTGGGACTTCGTGGTGATTTTATCGCGTTATAAATGTTGAATGCACGGCATGAATATAATTTTTATAACTCATAAAATAAAGCATTTGTCATTAGTCAGAAAATCACTTGCACTCTTTTTATGGTCGATTGCATAAACAACTATCATTATTATTATTATTTTTTATACTACCAAGGTGGCAAACAAGCATACGGCCCACCTGATGGGAAGCGGTTACCGTAGCCCATGGACGTTTGTAACACCAGAGGTGTCACACTCGCGTTGCTGACCCTATAAATATTTTAACACTCCTTTTTTGAAGAACCCCATACTGTATTCCCCAGGAAAAACATCCGCAGGGTAGTTTGAAACACCTACATATTTTCTCAATGTCTGCTAATTTATTTTAACGTTCGAGATATGTTATTGAAATTCAGTTCTTTTCAATTCAGACTTTATGTATGACGCAATAAAGGCATCACTAGCTTCAGAACTAAACAAAACTCCGACGGAACACAGGCAGGATACAGCCTCGATGTAAAGCGCGTACCCAAAAGGTAAATGGGTCATAAAAAGGCATATCAATATTGACCGAGGGGCGTACATCATTCCCGTTATACCCGCCATATCTCTATGAACACGTTTACAAATAAAGCTGGTTCTAGCGATTTCAGCATGAAACTTCACGTACCATTGTGCACTTATGTATCTCCGCTTTATTTTTATCGTTTACGCTCGTACTTTTCAAAGAGAGAAGCTGTCGGCATCAATTTCCTTCCTTCTAAAAATAGAATTTAGTTATTTAGTTACAGTCCGTATTCCAGTGTATTAGTGTGGTATTTGCTAATATTATTATTTGTAACATAATTAAATCGGCAATTGTTCTGTTTTGAATAAGTTTGAGAAGAAGACAAACTGTATAAATCAATGGTAGTCGTTAGATGTCCACTACATGACAGGTAAGTTTCAAGAGCGACCATGGATTGCAATTTGGACTCAACGGCTGTAGACACAAATCACACTTACAAGCCATACCAGCCTGGTTTCGCAGCAATATTCATCTGGATTCCATGTGATTGCGTCCTATACTGACGCCACTAATTTATGTATCGAATTTTTATTTTAAACCCTTTTTCGAAATCTGATGTTTGGGGAGGCGGTGGATGAATGGTTTGAACGTTCTAAATAATTCGAGCAATATTTTGCGGTAAAAAATGATGGGAATAATCGTGGGTACTGAAAAGTACTGAAAGGTTAGTTACTATTAATTTATAGATTTAATCGATTTAATAATAGACAGAGATTAGGTATGGATCGCAGGGCAGTGCATCGTAGGGCACGGTCCTATCGTGCGTGACTTAAAAGGGAATGCTTTGTTATAGGTGATGGTTACCACTTAATATCAGGTGAGCCCTCTGCTTGTCCCATCAGAAAAAAAAGGTATATTGATATTTCACAATCGTTGGGTAATCGGTGGTAACCGTTGGGCCGAACTTTATTTTATACTTTTCCTTGGCTAGATTAGATTTTTAGAAAATGTACCCATTTTCTATATATAAAAATATTATTATTTATAAATTATTCATAACCGCCGTTGATATCAAATATTGTACATTTTCGTAAGACAAGAAGTCGTAAACAATTAGTACAAGTTGTTTCAGTAGAGCGCCTTAAGGAAGGTACCTACAGCAAAAGTTTTAAAAGGTTTAATATACTTTTTCATTATTGCCAAGATAAGATTTTCTAGAAAATATTTTTTTGCTTTTTTGATTGTTACTTTTTAGTTCTAAACGTAGACGGCTATAATTACCTTTATAGAAATAGTGTTGTTTGTTATTTTACTTCATAATTTACCGAATAGTCAGTATCTGCTGGACGTTTTTTAAATTAGGTCATTATCATCATCATCATCAGCCTACAGAAGTCCACTGCTGGACATAGGCCTCCCCTATCCGTTTCCAGGAAGAACGATTTTGAGCCCTTTCCATCCACCGACTACCCGCGATCCTAACAATGTCAGTCCACCGGGTAGGAGGGCGTCCTACACTTCGCTTTCCTTTTCGTGGTCGCCATTCGAGAACCTTTATTCCCCAGCGGTTGTCAGTTCTTCGAGCTATATGACCTGCCCATTGCCACTTCAACTTGCTGATTCTGAGAGCTATATCGGCTACCTTGGTTCTTCTACGGATTTCCTCATTTCTGATTCTATCTCGTAGTGAAACTCCCAGCATAGCTCTCTCTATAGCCCGTTGTGTGACTTTTAGCTTGTTGATGAGGCCAATAGTAAGCGCCCACGTCTCAGTTCCATATGTCATCACTGGCAACACACACTGGTTGAACACTTTCGTCTTGAGGCTCTGCGGTATGTGTGACGAGAAGATGTGGCGTAATTTCCCAAACGCTGCCCATCCGAGTTGAATTCGTCGGCTGACCTCTTTGTCAAAGTTGGACCTACCTAGTTGGATCGTCTGACCCAGACACACGTAGTGGTCAACAACTTCGATGATATCGCTCCCAACATGTACCGGCACGGGTGCGAAATGAGCATTAGACATGATTTTCGTCTTGCTCATGTTCATCTTAAGACCCACCTGTTGGGAGACAATATCGAGGTATCTGAGCATCGTGCCTAGATCTTCCAGCGATTCCGCCATTATGACTATATCGTCGGCAAATCGAAGGTGAGTGATGTATTCGCCATTGACGTTGATGCCATATCTATTCCAGGACAGCAACTTGAAAACATCCTCCAATGGCGAGGTGAACAGTTTCGGAGAAATTACATCTCCCTGTCTCACCCCTTTATGCAGTTGGATAGGATCCGTGCTCTGGTCCTGGAGTCGGATAGACATAGTGGCTTTGCTGTACAAACACTTCAACACTTCGATATACCGATTATCAATTTGACATCGCTGGAGTAACCGTAAGACTGCCCAGGTTTCGACTGAATCAAAGGCTTTATCATAGTCCACAAACGCTAAACATAGCGGCTGGTTATACTCTTCAGTTTTCTGTATAACCTGCCGGAGCGTGTGGATGTGGTCTATGGTGCTAAAGCCTTTTCGGAACCCGGCTTGTTCGGGAGGCTGGAAGTCGTCAAACCTACGTGCGAGACGATTGGTAACTACTCTCGAAAACAGTTTACAGACATTAAAAAATTAGGAAATTAAAGAATCAAATTTATTAAATTAGGTATTGATCAATCATTTGAATTTTGAAATACATTCGCCGCAAAAATAAAGGATCACCTAGTTAACTCGAAATAACTTTGAAAGCACACAACCGAATGTAGGTATTTGTACTAAAATGTATCTGGAAGAAAATTTTATTACCTAAGCGCATAAACAATTTGATTCATAATAACTATTTACCCATTACCTTGACCCTTTACCGTTAACCACGACCCTTTAAGCTACTGACACACGTGCTTATTTTCGAGCTAAAAGCATGCTTATTCGAGCATTGCTCAATGAAAGTACGTGTGAACAGGTAGTGCTAGTAAATAAGCATGCATATTTTTGACGTGTGTCAGTACCATTATAATAATTTATAATGCTAGACAATCCACGCAGCACCATCTAGCCCCAAAGTAAGCTACTCAAAGCTTGGGTATATTTGCGGGCGAGTTTAATTCTGTATTTCTGTATTAACAATATCGATTGGACTATAATGAAGATAGCAATAGGTGGACACAAGCCCGTTGATCGGACGACTCATAAGCGAATCACAAACTCAAAGTCGAAAGGTAATATTAAGGTTCAATTTGAAACGTCTTACAGCTGGCGGATTTTTTACACAATCAGCTCATGGAACAAGGCGATGGCCCACCTGATGTTCAGTGGTAACCATCATTTATAACAAAGCGTTGCTTCGTAAGTCACGCACGATAGGAGCGTGCCCTATATAGGTACACGCGACCAGGTCTAGAAGAACCAGCAACATACGTTCAGCTTGGTTCCTATCATTCTTTTAATGATTTTTGTTACAACTACATCATCCACAGTGTACGGCTACGACTAGCACATGACCGAAAAGAGCGGCCGAATAGAGGGCAGGCCTATTGTTGCCAGGCCTATAGTGACAGCGCGTGTGTGGATAAATTGAATAAATAAAAATAGTGTTTATTGACGTAGATTTTCTTTTATCATAATTTTACCACCTTGGTATTTTACTTAGTTACTCGTATCAGTATCGGGTATCATAAAATATTCCATGATCCATCCTGAACCCCTGAAAACACTACCATACCGCCTGAAAACAGTAGTAAATTGCTTTTATTGAATAAATGTCAAGTCGACCGAATTGGGGTGTTTTACTAAGAGCAGAACGGCCCCAAGTGAAGGTGTCGACTCATAAAATAAATTGAAATGCTCCGTCGATCAAGAACGCTCTAAGTACGTAGCGGCGCGGCGCGCTGCTCAAACGATAAATCAACTCCAAGCTTCTATATAAAAAAGAAAATACCGGGAAAGTCTTTTATTTGTTTTCAAACTATATTCGAACGGTTGGTAAGCTTCCGATACTTTTGAAAAAATCTTGCTCAAATTGAAATTTCACATTCAAGCGCACAGGTCTCCTTGAAAGGAAAATAAATGGAAAAATGGATAACTGCTACACTTCCTGGTTCGGTCTTTTAATTAGTAAAAATGTGTCAGCATAAATTAAGAAATAAATTAATGTTCTCAGGGGAAATGTTTAATTAGTTTCTGATTGTGTGTATTTTTAGACACAGACAATTGGTTATTAGGCACAAGATGCACAAAATACAAAAAATTCTCTTACTTGTGTAAGGAGGTATTCCTTACACAAATAATAAATGAATATCTACAAAAAAACATATTTTTTTGTAAAACGTCAAGTTTTAGCAAACCTTGGGAAGACACTGGATGGTAACCCTTCTAGTAGGAATGTTTTGCGAAAGTACTTACTAGGGGAAGTACGACCACCGCACATCCAAGGTGGATGTGTTCTGTAACGCAATCTAATTTGCCATGATATTAATGTTTCTTCTTTAATATCTGTGATAAATACCCGCTTTACACCTAATACAGATATGCAATCCTTCAAACATAAATCCAGGTGGTCATAATCTGTAAGATGCACCTTGCTTGCTTGAACCTCACGTTTTCATACTACTTCTTATACGCACCACCTATACCACCCACCACCCACCACTCATCGCTCACCACCCATCGCCCACCACCCACCACCAACCGCCATCTACCATCTACCATCTACCAACTACCCCCAGTCCATCTAGGTGGATAAGTGTCGATACACCTCCCACCACCTAGCTTCTCGTTCCGACTTAGGAAAAAAAAAAAGGAAAGCTCTAGTCTGGTCCTAATGTTAAGAAGGCAATGATGGTTCATCATACTCGCAGCGCATGCTCAACCTCCTTCCTAATTGGGGGTCCAGTCCAGTAAAACTTTGGAGAACGGATGTATAGCTTTAGCATTCACCTTATTCTCCTCTTCATACTATTGGACCCCTCCCTTTTGCCCTCTTGGTGGTCTTTACAATGCAAGTAACACCCATCAAATATGGCCGTTCAATCGCGTGCACTTCCTCCTTATGCCACCCACCACCCCCACTGTGTTGCATAATATACCTACTTACTTTCCAATAAACTGACATAACCCCCTAATCTATGTCTTCCGTGTCCTTTTTAAGCGAGTCCTACGTTTTACTACCTCGACATTCACCTCCTTTCTTCTTTCTCTTTTCCAATTCTTATGCATTCTCTTTCAATAGAATGAATGACATATTATCTTTTGTTTTTTTATTCATTCTGAATGCCATTGGAGATGGTTTAGTTTTTAGGCAGGCGTCATTTAAGAATGATTGCTACTTCTAAATTTAGGCATAGCAATTTTTCGAGATTGTATCAAGCTCTCATTTTCTCAATTTGAATTGCTGATGCTGAAGTTAGGAAATTGTTTTAATAGAATTTTGATTTGACTTTATCAAGGGGAAAATACAATCTGTTCTAGTAAAAACTTATTTTTTTAGGTTGAACAATAAAATAGCATGAATGTTAAGAATATAGCTTTTTTTGTTATAAAGTTAACAAAAAAAAAAGAAAAGCTTTGTTATATTTACAAAGCTTCGATTTGGTGAAAATATAACATCTTACGTTGAAACATGATAAAATATGACGTTAACATTGAAAAAAAATTAGTTGTTGTTAGTGTTTGGTAGAATAAAATTCCATAAGTTAGATTATTTCCGACTCAATGCGAATATTTTTAATATACATGCTAAAACATCATTAATAGGTTTTTTTTCATTTGATATTTTTAGAAGACTAGATGTATGTATTTCTAGAAACAGTTCTAGAAATACCTACATCTAGTCGGTACATAATGTTACATTATAACAGAACGGTGTATTTAACTGCACCATATATTTTCTGTCTTTATCTCTTTCTTAATTGTAGTATGTAGGAGTATATTTTTTTTATTTTATTATACTTATACTTTTTTCGCGATTAATTTGATAAATTTAAAAATCAATGACTATGAGAAAAAAACAATTGGATATAAAACAGGTCTAGCTGTTTGCTGTTGTTTTTACAAAGTATGAGTTTTTAAATTAAAGCAATAAAATTATATGTGGAACACCGCAACACAAAATTTCGTCGAATGTAATTAAGTGCATTTATTCAACATTCTTCATAAAAATAACTGTTCTTTTTTTTCATTTCGGGCCGTCTTGTGTTCTACATATAATAATGCACTTAATTACATTCGTCGAATGTAATTAAGTGCATTTATTCAACATTCTTAATAAAAATTACTGTTTTTTATTTTTCATTTCGGGCCGTCTTGTGTTCTTCAATATTTTTACTAACCTTTTTAATTCAGCACAGGCCCCAGGCACAGCAATTGAATCATGATGATCACTTATAAAAAGTCACCATTGTTCGTCACGGCAGACAGTTTCCGCACAAACTGTCCCTAGTGGGTAACGCTTCCACTGCGCGTCACTAGTTGTTGTCCTCGGTAGGACCGGAGGCGTAGAGAGCCACGTCTGCCGGCTTCAGGCGTGGATCTGAGGTAGGACCGGGTCCGCATCCCCATTTAAGGGCGTTGGGGTAAAATGTGGGTGGTTTAGGGGGTGAAAACGCGCACGCGTCCAGCACCCTGTTGCTTCATTGTGCGGAGAGAGTTATCGATGGTTTTTTTCATAATATCGAGGTGCAAAAAAATTGTCACGTGGAACTGGCATCTAGATTTACCTAGCTTTAAGACGTTTCGAAGTGATCCTTGTGATTTAACTATAAAAAGTAATAAATAAAAAAATGCACAAAATCCAAAAAAATCTCAAATAAAACTCAAAAAAGTTTGTTTAGATATCTAAGTGTTTTTAAATAACCAAAGTAAAAGACTAATATTTGGAAAAAATCATAATTTCCCTGCCCATATCCAACTTTATGTGAGGTCGGCTCAACTGGTTTTCCTTCTGCACTCCTCTATTAGCCGTCATCTCAGCTGTCACTTCTTTCATACTAATGGTCATCTTTCACACAGTAATATTTAAGAGTATCGAATTATAATGAATATATAAAATTATTATTTGTAATTCTAAACTGAGGGTATAAACGGTATTTTCTCTCTCTCTCTCTGATGAAAAGATATACGATAAAATATTACAAATCATATTAATTTTATCGATATCCGATTATGCACATCACTAGTACCCTCCGCCTCACACCCTAGCAACCTGTAACACCCCCACCCAACCGTCGTTTAAACACTGACTTATCAAAAAACTTATGTTTGAGTAAGATACCGTTACAAGTTTCACCACAGAGAAGGGAGACGATATCCAAATTGTGGACGGGTTAAAGACGCCTCTTAACAAATAGGTATCTAAAGTATCATATTTCCCAATTATCCCCATCTCTCATTATGAGGTTGATTTTACTTTCAAAAGTTATGTCATAATCCGATTACCAAGACAATGCTGGTTGAAAAAGGTTGGAATATTAATTTTCCGTACATTCTTTTGGAAGCCCTTTTGTGAGACATCATTTATGCAAATTATTAAGACGGATCTTGGCGAGGGGTCGCGTATCGAGATTGGTTTTGTTTGAATTGCTTATCAGTTTTTCTAAGCGGCATCCACAAACCACAAACCAAAAAATTGAATACAAAGGATTTATTTATTCTGATGGAAATAAGAGCCTACCGATTCAGATGAAATTTGAAGTTTACTGAATGAGAACTACTGTCACAAACTTTTTTTCCATGATTGAATTAATATTGGACAGAGGCAAATTAATTATGGTTGTACTACAAAACGGTGTCTAATTTTAAACAATGTCTGAAATTAGCGCTGTCTCTGTTTGCCATTACGCAATGGCAAGAGATGTCAAAAGTTTAGGCAGTGTTTAACGTTTGCCTATGTTTTTGTAGTAAGGCCCTTAATGCTTAGAAAGAGTGTAGAAAGTGTTTGGAAAGCCAAAACGTATTCTTTAAGACCACCTAAGTAATATGTGAGGAACACTCTGTGATCACATAGTTACATGTAATTATTGTCTGTTCTTCCAGTTTCATTTAATTGTTAATGATTTTTTTAAAGAACACTTTTGATGTAAGTGGTTTAAATGACCTTTAACAAAGCATTTCTGTACTGCCGTGCGTCCATCAACTTGAGGAATAAAGATGTTAAGCCTATGTGCCTGTAACTTGACCGGCAACCACACACTTCAATCCGAAACATAGCGTTGCTGGGCGACTGTAATGTGCCAAGGTAAATGCGGCTGTAAGGTGCCATATAAAAGGTGTTAGTCAGTGACTGACTGATGTGCAATGCTGACTGTATCGTGCACACTGATCTCAATATACTTGAACTCAATATATGTATACATTTTTATAGGTCAGTGATCAATCGTGCATCTGTCAAACATTTTCTAAATCTAAGACCGGAGGGCTGTCATGTTGTAATGTGTAGTGTTGATTTTTTATGGGGTGTTTGTTGTCTTGGTATTGGTTTTAGATCGAGAATGTTTTACACCCACCTACCTACGACCCTACCCACGAGCACCTACGATGTAAAATTTGATAAAATTTTCAACAAATAAATAAATGCATGTACCTACCACGTGTACAATGTTTAAAAGCATTTAACTACGTACATATTGTCAGTCTTATTTGTTTTGTTCATAGTAAATATATCACGATAAACAAGAATAGTGTTCCAATTTTGTTGTTTATTTTGCACGACTAACTTTACAATGCTTTCCTCAGAAAACTGTGTGCCAGAACCATGTACGTGCTCGGCTCGACCATTGCAAGCTCAAAAGTTTTGTTGTTAGATCGGATACTACAACCAATATTGGACATCTTTCTGAATATTTGATGCGCTAGTTTACTGATTGAATTACCCAGCTCTCTTGTATTGTCTAGACGATGTTATTTGATTATATGCTACATGTTTAATAAGGTATGATATGTTTTATTAACAGTGACAGTGCGAAACTATGGGTAAGTAACACAAAAGAATAGCTTAAATTTTACCTAGATAGTGTTTTTTGAATAAATAAAGCTTTCGGACGTAAGTTCATTGACTACGTAGAGGTTGAAATGATGATTATGAGACTAAGACATATATATGTTTTATGATGATATCATCAGACATGAAATACTTATACAAACTGTATCTTCTAAACTCAAGTGCAAAACACTCATCTGTTTGAACCCCTCCCTGACCAATAAATTACTGTTGTTAATGAACTACCTACCGACATTACCCTAACGATTGTTCTTGGCTAACTTTTAAAACCGCGACTGTTTATCTTCCCGTATTTAAACCTCTCATCATATTGAAATAAATAAGAACAGTTTGGAAAAGGTCACCAACAGTATAAAGGGTTTTTCCTACATTCAGCGGTCGCAGGAAGCAATCTTTACAGGCAACCGTTAATCTAAACTCAACTTACTGTGTTTCAAGATACCGTATTTAACAAGTTATTGGGGTGAGCGACATTACTCCTGCTTCCCCTACATACTTTTTACATATAATTTTTCGAAAAAAAATATTGTAAAATATCATACGAATGCTTCATCGTTCGCTCCACCATCAATTCGTGTATTCATTATTAAAGTTGTTTGCGCTGTTTGACCGCATTTTTCATTTTCTCTTGAAAATTTAAAGCAGAACTCGATTTCCTGTCGAGACTAGATAACAATGTTATCATAAGTAATGGAATGAACACAAGATGGATATTCCCTGTAACAAAAATAAAAAATAATTGCAGAACAGAATAAAATATAAAAATCAGATAGGTAAGTACTGGAAACTCTCTCACTACTGATTATGAAAAAATAAATATTGTTGGACATTCCACACAGCTCTATCTAGTCCTAAACTAAGGCCAACGCTTGTGATTGGGAACCATAAAGCTGATATTTTCTTTTTAAATGCATACCTTATACACATACATAAAAACATCAGTAGTTTTAAGATTGCAAAATCAATTTGAGCGAGGCTTTTTTTACATTACGATATTTAATTTGATTTGTTTTGGCTTGATAAAACATATAGGTATTAAATTTTCAATAAAATAAAATAAAATATATGTATTTTCTGCTTAAACATGTAAAGTGACGTATACAAAACGTCGCTGTAAAGCACTTTATAACTTTTACTTATGTTATTGAAATTATTACGTAATAACATACATTAAAAATTAAATATTAAATATAAATAATATTCTCATTGAGTAAATGGTTCTAAACTCTTTTGAGATTAACTATGAACATGTTATTACGTAAATTTTAGGTCGTCAAAATTGTCACCGTCCATCTATGTTTTTTTTAAGGAATTCGCCCTCTGGGCCCTGAGTGTCTTATAATCTAACGGCCTAAAATCGAATTCTTGTCCGAATTTCTATCAAGCTACTGAAGTTCGGTTTGTTTCTGCACGATTTGCCACTGATTAGGTGTGAGCACAACCCCCACCAATTGAATTCCAGAGAGGCGAAAAAAATAAAAGTCAAGATTTTAACGCCTTACGATGCTTCGGGGCCGTGTCGTGTATTTTTATTAGAGTTCCTTTATTATTTCCCTTTATTTTGAGAATAATATTGATTCCTTTCTGTAATAAAATTTATTTACAGATTTCCTTGGAATCATAGGACAGACAACATTTGATGATAAACCAAGTGTTGAACATTTCTTTGTCTGTTTTTGTTATATTATTTTACTAGCGACCCGCCCTGGCTTTGCACGGGTGCACAGTTTAACTCTGCTACATTATGCATGTTTTATTTACATAAACCTTCCTCTTGAATTACTCTATCTATTAAAAGAACCGTTGCGTAGTTTTAAAGATCTAAGCATACATAGGGACGGGCAGACAGACAGCGGGAAGCGACTTTGTTTTATACTATGGAGAGACGATATCAGAACCCACCATGTTTTATACGTACTATCAGAAAAGAAAAGTAATTTTAAAATAATATTTGTGTAACCCTAAATTATAATTTTATATATATTGTTTTAATTTGTGAAGTGCTTAACACACGTTATTCCGATTGGCACACCTATCATGACATTCTTTTTAGTGCAATGCATGGGCTGATTATAATAGAACATTTTGGTGGTGGCATGAAATAAACACTAAAAGCTTTACGGATGCGTTTCTTCAGTTATTCGCATGCATCTCTCGATTCGCATTCAAATAGTCTCGATTCTAGATCCACAACCCTATTGGAACGGAAGTCGGAATTGTTTCCACTACACAGCAATTCCGACGCTCGCTTTAAACCTCAACCCTGATCCTAATAATGCAACTTGCTATGCAAAGGGGTGGTATTTAATTTCCGTCGTGGAAACACATCACAGAAACCGTACGGCTTATCTTTTAGTATGATTAAGATATTTATTGCTTACATTTTTATCAGCATTGATAATGTTGATTACCTCAGAGACACTTTATTCGATACGCTTATAATATTACATTTGTCTTTGTTTTAATATAGATATAAATAATATAATGACTTATAGACCTTAAACTAAAAACCTTAAAAAATACAATAACTAATTACTAAAATATATTATTAAAAGGCGTCCCTTTGGGCAAGGATCCGAAGATACTGGCAGCATTCCCCCTTTGAATAGCTAAACTAATTCTTTGGCCGAGGTAGCTGCCAGCTCTTCGGTCTCCTGTGACGTCGACTAACCTTTTTGAAATTTGTTTAAAAAGCCTTATTGCGCTTAATGTTGATTTGTTGAGCATTAATTTAAAAACAAAAAGGCCAATTTAACTCTAATGGTTTGTGAAAATTATAAACGCTGTTTCGTATTGACGTTTTGAGCTTTTTCTTCGAATATATTGTATATGCTGAAAACGTCAATCTGAAACACATTTCAAGTAGATAGGTAGGTTACATATATTTTTATTCCTTGTATTTTCTTCTTTGTTGTCATTTTAACAAGTTTGTTTGTGGTTAGTTATCAAATTCGTTCATCATCTTTCATGGTAAATAGGTAGACCAAGTTCTTAAATTTTTCAAACCATTAATCATTACTATCAGCACTAAAACAATACTGGACGTTGAGCGAGCCAGGGCCCGTACCACCATTTCTTGAAGCATTCTTATTTCAATATTTCTTTTATGTCAATGTCATATATCAACTGCATAGAGTCAGCTTTATGATCAAAAAGTAAAGTAATATTGTAATAAGAATGCTTCATGAGATGGTGGTATGGGCCCTGATCTTGTTGCCTATATAGATTGTGACTGTGGGGGAGCAAAGGCCGCCAGAAAAATTAAAACAGCAAGGTCTCTCAATTTTATTGTTTTATAATTTGATTTTTCTGGTTAGCTAAATTTTATATTATCTTGATGATAAAAAAAAATGCTGGACAATCCACAGCACAATCTAGCCCCAAAGTAAGCTACTCAAAGCTTGTGTTATGATACTACGGTAGGATAGGATATACGGTACTAGATAACTGATATATTTAATACAGTATATACTTACATAGATAGATATTTTTTATTAGATATAGGCATATTGCCCATATTTACAAAATAATGTTTAATTTTGTTGCACACCCCAAAAGTTGGGGGGCTTATTTGTATCAAAATTTCAATAAAATGATTGCCCTCAGCTGTAAGCAATATGTTTTCGTGTATGGGATTATATGGCAGATTACGTGTCGGTCATTCCATCGACTCAAAGCCATTTATTACGCGGAACGACATTTGTACTTATTATTGCACCCTCGCTGTGGGGGAACGTTTTGTTAGTTTTTACGACAAGTTCATATTATAATACTTTTTTGCGTTTGTATAATATCATTGGGTTTTGTAATTTATTATTGGAAAGGTAATCAAGTACGTTGGAGTTATGTTTTTTAAGTTATTTTTACAGGAAAGCGAAGTGTGTTAGGATCGCGGGTAGTCGGTGGATGGAAAGGGCTCAGAATCGTTCTTCCTGGAAGCGGGTAGGAGAGGCCTATGTCCAGCAGTGGACTTCTGTAGGCTGTTGATGATGATGAAGAAGTTATTTTGTATAATGAAGTATAAGTCTAGTGCGCGTCAACTAAAAAGAATGCTGGAAAACAGTGGTGGGGATGTGTTTGCGCGTACAAAATACACGCGCCATCACATTCTCATCCCCTCCTTCCGGCGTTCTTTTTGCGTATTGCGCTCTAAAGAATGAAGTATATAATTAAATTGTATAAATAAAATAAAAATAAGGTTATTAAAATCTAATAGAATCATGACTTTATCTACACGGTGAACATTTCCGTGGTTTTCCTAGAAATTCCCGAATTAGAATTCTAGTAGAAAAAATTGTATTTGAACATAGGTACTTATTTTGTTTAGTACTTATTGCAAACGTAAAAAAAAATTCTAACATGTCGTCGCCATCGTCATTGTATCCCTTATCATCGATTACGTTAGCGAAACCCTAAAGAGAGATAGTGCATTTATGTTTTCTCCCTATGTTTGCGTTTGTTATACCGATGCCCCTTTCATCTGGGTTCAATCATCGAAATGCTCCCGCTCGGTGCAATGCCTAATGTTTTATTTTGCAATAAAAGCAGATGAATGCAGCTGCGATACGCTAAGTTATACTAACTTGGGTACGTTTCCTTTAATTCCGCAAGAGCTACTATAGTCAATATTTCTAAATAAGCTATTTGAATTTATATCATGATAATTATTTTTATAACAAAAAAAATGTAACAAAAACTTTTATAAAAAAAAACAATTAAGCTACTTGGTTCTCGCACTAAAGTAATATTGAATATATTTTTTGTGCTTCACGACTATGGTCCCCAGGCACGTAAGATATCCCTTCAGATCTCTTTACCAAGTTCGAACTCCAGGTTCAATAAAGAGGGACGTCGGAACCATTTGGATTCTACCCGCATTTTGCAGTAGTTGGTCGTGACAAGTTGCAAGCCCGCTGCCACTGTTATATTACCAACGGTTTCTTCACGGTGTTTTCCTTCACCGTTACACAGGAAAACTCTATTTGTCCAGGGCCGGATGCTTCGAACCTTACGACCGAAAGACGAGGTCACTCCCACTCGACTACCGATGCTCTTGGGGAAACGCTGAAGCTAACAAAATGTGCTGTAATATTTGGGGTTATACACAGGTATGTTGCATTCAAGTCTTTATTTGACCGTGCATGGTGCAATT
Source organism: Plemyria rubiginata (assembly GCA_963576535.1). Taxonomy (NCBI): domain Eukaryota; kingdom Metazoa; phylum Arthropoda; class Insecta; order Lepidoptera; family Geometridae; genus Plemyria; species Plemyria rubiginata. Next base: position 4,376,657 of record OY754905.1, read on the forward strand.
TTTATTACAAAAATCACAAAGCTTTGGCTTAGTTTAATTTAGCGATCAGTCATCGATTGGAGAAGTCCTACTGCACCGTCTGTTTGTATTTTTCTGAGTCCCCTTACCACCCTTCGGAGGGGAATCATACTACCGAATCGAATAATAGATATAACTACCTATTGTGTCGTGGTTTTCCAAGTGTTTGCTGACACACTTGTGCACCTGTTCGCTCAAACTCAGCTCCACTGCATCATGTGTATTTTGTAAATACTTGTAAATATTTGTAAATAAACTTTGTAAAATACAACGAAGTAAGTAATGGAAGCGTTATTAATAAAAGTTACAATTTAGGTGAGGTCTTGTCTCTCTCTTTTTCTTCTATTTTGTACGCGCAAACACGTGATTACCAAAATTGAAATATTTTTAAATTTTTAAATATTATGTGCTTACACAATATATAGAAAATACATTTATTTGACATACACATTAAGAAAAGAAATACATAGGTACAGAACGGACAGGTACTGAGGTAGGTATACATACATAATTACAGTTATAAACAGACAGACAAAACGAAAGAAGAAACAGTACCAAAAACAAAAGAAAACATAACTGTACGCCAAAACAGATTGGATGGATATATATATTGTGTAAACACATACGTATGTCATTGAAAACATTGTAGATATAAAATATAATGTCCTCAAATCGGTTATTTGAATACTAAGTTAATCCGGCAGCTCTACGTCTAGATAATCCAGTTACCTCAGATTAGCTGCCCACTAATTGCCAGATTAACCGACGTCAAACATTAAGCATATTAATATTGTCTTTTCAGATTATTTCAGTGACTTGGAAAGACGATGGCTGATCGACTGAGACAAGACGCGAATTCGACTCTCGGATTAGGACAGAGGATTTTTTAATATTAGAAATCCTACTACTATTATAAACGCGAAAGTTTGTAAGTTTGGATGGATGGATGGATGTTTATTACTCTTTCACGTCGGAACAGTTGAACGGATCTGTATAAAACTTGGCAGAGAGATAGATTATAGTCTCGAATAGCACATAGGCTACTTTTTATCCCGTGGGAATACCGGGATTTAAATCTGCGCGGGTGAAACCGCGGGGCGCAACTAGTCTAACATAATTTAAAAAAATGTTGCTTTTGGTCTGCAACTTGACACGTCTTGAATATCAACTACTGCAAAACATGGTCTTGTGCCAAATGTAATATTCGGACGTACCTCTGACAACTCTCCTTAGATCTTTTCAAGGAATCTTGAGTTGTTAATAAGTACTCACGGATAGGTACGCATCAGGCTATGCTCGGAACTACTCGTTTATAGTAAGGGTCATTTTTCTTTGGCATCTAAGTGGTTTCTAAGAATCCTGAGGAGATATGTACCATGTCTACGGATCATCGGAAGTCGAGAAGCTATTCCTGTTTTGACATCACTACATATTTCAAACACTTTATCAGAAATATTGTTTTTTCGGGTCTTGATTTAGTCGTCTAGTAAGTACCACACGCGCACGCGATTCGAACAGCGCGGGCGCGGTGCAAATCGCCAAAGTCCCCTTTCAAATATGTTATTTCGTTAATTTGGGTTATTACTTTCGGTAATCACGTTTTAGTTAATGCCTTGATAGTCACGTTGCATGCCACAATTCGGTAACCAGTTCTTGGGAAACCTTATTGCAAAATACCAACAATTATAAGTTCGCAATTTTTTGCGAATGTTAAATAAATTTACTGCATGAACATTGTGAAAATAATATATGAATTGGTAAACATTTAGTAAAGCCCATAGCTTTGTTATCAAATAGCTTACTAGAACTCTTGTTTTATAGCATGTTTTAGATAGGAATGCCGCATATTTAAACTGAAACTGAAACAGCTTCACGACTTTGATCCCCAGCAGGTACGGTAGATATCCCTTCAGATCCCCCAGTACCAATTAGGTACTAATTCAAGATTCTTTGAGGATGTCTAAGGGGGGTAGTCAGAGGTACGTCCAAACATTACATTTGGCGCATAACCACATTTTGCAGTAGTTTGTATACCATACGTGACAGGTTGCAAGCCCATCGCCGCTGTTAGAATACTAACTGGTTTCCTCACGATGTTTTCCTTCACCGTTTGAGCACTGGCATTGCGCACATAAATTTTTCTATAGAAAAATCCATTGGTGCACGACCGGATTTTTACATCATCATCATCTTCCTGCCCTTATCCCTTATACAGGTAGGTATTTAGAAATTAAAACGGTATAAGTATATTTTATTATATTAAAAATATGTCCACTAACTCAATCATCTCTCTCAAGACAAAAATCCGGATATTTCAATATCCGAAAATTGGCTTTGGTTTGACATAATAATATGGCCATTCCCGACTTCAATAAATCTTACCTCATCGGGTACCGTACATTTTTAATACAATGATGTACATAAAACAATCGGATTCATTATTAGTAAAACTAATCTATCTAATCATAACAGCACAGTCCATTGTGCGGTCTGAAAACACTCGTTACGTTTTCATAATAACCTAGATTTTATTGTTATAAATCAATCATTATAATCTACGACGCGTTACAAGCGATTTGTGGGTATGAATTTGTGAGGAAAAAAATTACGCGTAGGTACACACACACACACACAACACAGAACAACGTACTCCATCGTTAGTGAACTTGTATTTCTTTTTTTATGTTATTTTTTGTCTAAACTAATATTATAAAGAGGAAAGATTTGATTGTTTGTTTGTTTGCATTGAATAGGCTCCGAAACTACTTGACCGATTTGAAAAATTCTTTCACCGTTGAGAAGCTACACTATCCCCGGTGAACATAGGCTATATTACATTTTCAAAAAAATTTGGGATCCTTACTAAAATTCAAATAATGTAACCCAAGGTGTAAAAAAAATCGTAAAATATTCTTTACATCGCGTGCACTGCGAAAACTATTGATGATAGAATAAAATAATGTTTTACAACTTTGCAGAACACATCATTATTTACAAAAAGTGTCGCGACAGCATATGTCTAACTATTATAGTTATGCCACAATAAGTGTTTTTTTATTTTAAAATTTTAATTTAAATGCCGCCGCGATAAGAGGCTCTTTATTTGTATCTTGGTATTAATCCTTATCAAAATAAATTACTTCATATTCAAAACTGCTTCAATACCTTTATAAAACTTTTTAAATTATTCAATTCGGACATTCCATTCGAAAGATATCACAAGTTTAAAAATGTAAGTATTAGAAAAAAGTCGCGTGGTAGCCGCTCACCCTGCTTGGCGAGCTAGGCAGCACCTTAGGGTAGGGGCCGTACGGGTTGTGCAACGGTTTGCAACGGTAAAAAGTTAAGTAATAAAAATAAAAGTTCATTAAAATAATAATGTTCAAATTTTCTTTATACTTTTCTTTTTTAGTAACCTAACGCAAATAGAAGGGTTTATGTGTGTGTATTATAATTTTAGAATTATTGTTAAATACCCGTGCGAAGCCGGGGCGGTCCGCTAGTCTTATATAAAATTAGCAAGTAGAATATTTCGGAAAACCTGTAATTGGTTATATTACTATACCTAAATAAGTTTTAAATTAAATAAATAAATAATACTGGACAATCCACACAAGCATTTCTGCAGATCATACACAAATTTGTTCCGAGGCAGGAATCGAACCCGCAACCTCTTGCGTCGCAGGTGGACTCTCGCCCGCTGCGCCACTGAGGTCGTCAGAAATTAAAATTTATCTAACTAACTAACTCTTGTGCCACATACCTAGCAAGTATGTTGCAAAATACCTAGTAAGTATGTTGCAATAGAGTTAAGTAATGTGCATCATGGACTGGCAAAAAATATGTACTTAGACCTAAGACCAGTCAGTTAAACCTATATCAGGAATTTATGGGCAAAGTATCAGTACTCTTAAAGTTAAACGAAACCATCGTGAGGAAACGGAATGTTATAGAAGTCGTAAAACAGCCTCAATTTGACGACCTCAGTGGCGCAGCGGGCGAGAGTCCGCCTGCGACGCAGAGGATGCGGGTTCGATTCCCGCCTCGGAACAAATTTGTGTACGATCTGCAGAAATTTGTTCAGTTGGTCTGGGTGTTTATGTATAATAAAAAATATCTATCTAAGTATACAGGGTGTCCCAAAAGGTTACGTAACTAGGAAGAGGGGTGATAGGGGTGGTCACAAGGGTCACCAGAAAAATAATAAAAAAAATCCCCTCTGGGTATTAAAAAAAATAAGGCATTTTTTAAAAAACTAAAAATTTTACGCCGTGCCTTTTTTTTATTTCAATTTGAAAAAGGGTTATTGACGATAACATAACAGCATTTTTTTTTAATATACCAATATTTGTAGGTCATCGGGAGCAAAATCACCCCACAAGGCGTAAAATTTTTAGTTTTTAAAAAAATGCCTTTTATTTTTTTTAATACCCAGAGGGGATTTTTTTATTATTTTTCTGGTGACCCTTGTGACCACCCCTATCACCCCTCTTCCTAGTTACGTAACCTTTTGGGACACCCTGTATAATGTATTAAATATATCAGTTATCTAGTACCCATAACACAAGCTTAGAGTAGCTTACTTTGGGGCTAGATAGTGCTGTGTGGAAAGTCCAACTATATTTATGTATTTTTATAAAATCCTTTCACCACACAGATTCGAAAGAACAAGTGACACGACAAGAAGAACATAATCAGGCAGTAAACAAATATTCTGATTTGATTTGATTCAAATAGCAAGTGAATTTACATTATTATCTATGTGACTAGTTGACTAGACCGGCAAATATTGAACATTTCTCTATCACTGATTTCAAAGCGCGCCCAGTCACATATGCAGACCCAAGTTCATGCAAAATCAAATGCTCAATGATGCGTAAAAGGGTTCTCGATAACTGAACGTGCTCAATGTGTGGATACATTTGATATCACTCCATATCATTCAATAATAGCTACATATTTGGTTTGAATAATTTTCCAATTTAACTGTATTGTTTAAAGCGACGTACGTACATACATAATAAATAAAATATAATCTTTTGTTTTTGTTTTTTTTCTTGAATTGGAGGTGTTTCTGCAGGTCTCATTTCAGCACCTCTTAAAAGGAGTTATATTACCTCCTAGATGATTAATTTTTAACCAGATTACCGTGGCTTTTGGTGCCAGATGTAGTGTGCATGTCTCCAGCTTCCTCATATTAAATATATATTATTATTTTTATGGTCGCGTCGAAATGCTTTGAATTTTTGGCGGTTAAATGTTATTTTGCTGATTACAACAGAACTGCTTGTCCTAGAGATTCCAAATTTTTGGTACCGAGTGCACTAATTCATAGCTCGGTTCAGAGACATCAACCGAGTCTGTACCTATTGTGGTTGCTGAGATCCAACATGTGCAAGCTGGACAAACAAAAAAAGCTGGAAAAGCTTGTAACTCATAGAGTTTTGAACAGAGACACTTCAAATATTTGGTACCTCGCTAATTCGTTTGGTACTAAATCTGGAGACTTAAAGCAACCTGCTAGCTCCAGCCATTCCAGAGAACGAGCATATGCTTTTTCACGTACCGTTACTCCAGCTTACACGTTAATGAAGTCTTATAACTCGAAGAGTTTCCTAGCTACAGACCTGAAATTTTTGGTACCAGGTGCACTAAATAGGTAATAAATCCTTGCGTTTACTATATATCTCTATCATTAGCCGTTTGCCCACACTGACTGAGGCAGCTGGAGACATGTTACTCCAGCTTACACACTATTATAAGCTTATAGCATCGTTGTTTATTTGGCAGCTAAATTATGATTCAAATCTATGAGTGCACTAATTATGCTTTAAATGTTGGCATTTATAGAAATTACATTTTCAATATGAGGAAGCTGGAGACATGCACACCAGATGTACGTGGTATGTATGCCCATCAGATCGATAACTTGAAAAGAAAAAAAATCTTCGATAGAAACTTGAAAACCAGTATTCATGCGTTTCAACGACCTCTTACAAACTTTGGAAGTGCTAACCATTTTTGTATAGGGGAAGCAGGGGTAATGGCGATCATGTCGGGTAATACCGCTCACTCCAATAACTTATCAAATAAGGTGCCTTAAAACACAGCGAGCACGTTGCAGCGCAGGGGTTGAAACGCTTAAGCAGGCAGAGTCTCTAAACCTCAAAACTAAAATATATGACAAATGAAAAAACAAATAGAGCATTTTTCTCTCAGGTGATCGGCATTCCCCCATCTTCCCGTAAGAGTGAAAGAGATAGAACTACTAGCAGCTATATAACTTAACCTCGAACCGCGAAGTGTTATTAAAATAAACCCGTTTCATCTTTTGATTTATGATTTAGGCCTATGGAAACGATATAAAAAAAACTGAAAAAACATATTTCCTTACCTCAATAATACCTTTCAAAATACCAGTGCATGACTAAATTAACTTACTTAATGGTTAAGTGGTCTCCGCGACCTGACAAACACGCAATACTGTTTTAATTGAGTTTAGGTTCCCGAGGTTGCTGTTAGCAGCGTAGGTAACCTCATCATGGACCCAGGTCAGGCTTAAATAACCAGACCATGATGTCCCCATTTATAGGAATTTCCACCTAGGTGCCAATTCCTAGAAATGCAATCACGCCATCTAGAAGGCAATCGACCAATGCGTAGGGAATTTAGTGCGCGATGATACCACATCCAACTTTTGTCATTGTGTATGGCGAATGACGTATGGAGTGAAGTTAGTTACAAATTCCCTGATAATTTGAGTCAACGTTTTAGTTGTAGAAGGACACTGGTTTTTTTCTGTAGTTTTTTTCAAACTTAAAGTTTTAGTGAAAAGCGATAGCTCTTATAAAATTTATTTGTATAACAAGTAAACAAGAAGTTTTGATAAAAAAACATTTATTCCCTTCAGTTATCCAGTTTTGCATTCCTTAGAGCATGATTTGGGGCAACGCCATACCTTATTCATAATACTAGTGGTTGTATCAACACGAAATGGTTAGCAGTTCATTAAAAAAAATCTCTGGTCAATTTTACTCTGACGGCATCAAAAAATATCTAATCACCAAAGAGTTTTAAGTATTAATTTGGGTTGGTGTTATGCGTTGTGCGACATGTTGCACTAACGACCCAGCAACGAATCGGACACCTGGGAAATCAGCTACTCGTGTCAGTTTTCTGCGTCTGCCAATACCTGTGAAAAGTCCTATGCCCTAGGAAGAGGTACAACTGAACCAGTAAAAAAAATGTTTCCATCTAGATTGATTCATTTCAAAAGCTATGAGCTTGCCTGCAATGGCCGCAGTGTCGGAAAAACTAGACTGGCAAGAATTGAAAATAAAACACTGGGCGTACTATGGAATAGACGATACAAATTATTTATTGGTAAACAAATATCTTGGACATGACTGGTACATTGTACTACATAATTATAATTATAGTACTACTTATTTATAATCACATTATTATAATCAAATCAAAATTAGATTATTTCATCATTTATATAGTCGCTGACCGATTAGTAGGCTTTTATTATTAATAGCTGTTTTCAATTTATTTTTATAGCTCTGTCGAAAGACGAGGTTGGGATTTCAAGTCAGCGTAACCACCTCAGAAATCCAATCTCACAATACTCACTTTTTACCAAGCAGTCGCAGTTGGTTATATAATAATGCTTTTTTGATTTTCCGTATGTATTAAGTTGTAATAGCATCTCCTATAGTTGCTCAAGATATGTTCAGAAGAGTCTGTATATGTATACACGTTTGTCTACACGTTTGTACATAGTTCATTAATTGTGCGTATCCGACACCGCTCCACGTGTGAAAATACTCAGCTGTTTCTCTTTAGCTGGTTCACGGACCACCAGCATAAGTATATAAAAGCCTATAGGGCGCTTATAATCGGGGAAATATCTGATAGTGACTGCAAAACAGGTTTATATTTAGAATTCAACCAATCCGCGTGGAGCGCTTTTGGGAAAGATAACGAAAATAAATATTGACCTCTGTAATAATCTATATTTCTTACTTTTATATATCTATTGCAAAAGAAAAAACTTGTGACCTGCGATATTTTTCTTGCATAAAGACAAAGTGAGATCTCAAAGAAATGAGTTTTTATTTTCTTGTAACGTATCTGGTAATATCTACTCACGTATTATTAGTTACTCGTAACTTCAAGCGGATATATGCTATGGTGCTTCACAAAGTCACATGCGGATGTCAATATCCGCCCTATAATGTTGTGCAGTATATTGATACTTACTTTGGCAGGTAATTAGCAATTTCTAAGTATAGTGAAGGTATGAGAGAGTTCATTCGAATACAGAGAAAAAGGAAAGTCGAATTAATTTATATTTACCAGGCAGTGAATTACAGAAGTTGGAATTCAGATCCTATTATTATTTGTAATATTTCACCTTCCCGCGTTAACAAAGGGAGCATAACCAATGGGACAAGAATTCGTATTGATAATAAATCTTACTATGAATATTGCATGTAGGTACCTATATGAAATAATGCAGCTATGCTGAACATACCTATAGTGTAAAATTTACACAGTAGTAAATTAAATGTGTAAAATATTTAATGTCACAATAACATAATAACGTAACTTAAATAGGCCATTTCTTTTAAACAATATTGCATATTTTTATTTGACAATGTCATCTCTAGACGCATGGTGTAGTGCCGTACCACTCTACTATGCCTCGAGAGAGAGCTTCCACTTCCTAGACAGAGTGACTCTACTTTTGAGGTCGAAGTTTAAAGGTCATGGGTTCATATTCACTCCTGCACTAATGGATGTATAAATTTTTAATTTGATTTTTTACTAGCGGCTTGTTCCGGCTTCGCTCGGGTGGACATATATTTGTTAAACATTTATATATAGGTATCCTATGTTACTCAGGGTTAATGCAGCATTCTAATGGAGAAATTATCTTTATAATTGGTCCAGTAGTTTTGAGTTTATTCGTTACAAACATACAAAAATACAAAGCTTTCCTCTTACCTTACATTAGACAGATAAGATAGTGAAGATTAGCAGAATAAAAACAATGATGTATAATAATAAACTGTGCTTTTAATCGACGTTCTTTTCAGTGAATTGGGTTAATATTTCAACCACTAGGCGAAATACAAGATTGAAAGCATCATCTCCCCAAATAAAATCAGCATGGCTGAAATCATGGTCTCTAATCACATGGTGCACAACAACATTTGGTAACAAATGCAACAACCTTAAAATATTTGTACTGGAAGACAGCCAATCATTAAAAGAGCTGAATAAAACAATTGGCAAAGAAATATTAATAAGTTCATAATCTGGCGGCAATTTAACTCCATATTTTTTTAAATTGATTGGCGTACCGTAATCGTACATCCGAAATTTGCCACTATTGACCAGCTGCAGATAGTGCATAATCGTCTTCATTGACGCTCTAGTTGGCAAATGACCCAAGACATTCTCTAGAACGCTTTTATTTGCAATCTCCTTACCTCCGTTTGCAATCAGCGGAAAAGGATTGAGGCAGAGCCTGACGTCGCCTCGGCAGTATTTTTCAATAACATGGCTGGGAAATGCCTCGATTGGCATAAACTCATTTACTCCGAGGAAATTCAGAGAATTACGAGCGTCCTCTCCGAGGTATTCCGCTAACAGTTTAAGTGGACCTTTGATTTGATACATAAATGCAAGAGGTGCTAATAAAGTCGCAGATTTCAAAACTTGATTATATTGAGGAAGCGCAGACAGTAGAACGAGAACCGCCGTAGCTCCCATCGAAAATCCTACAAAGTCAATTGTAGAATCACTTTTAGATTTATCCTTAATGTAATCGATGACCGCTGGTAAATCGAGCGTTCCCATTTCATGGAATGAAAAATTCCAAAACTTACTGGAATTTTCTAAGATGGTAATCATGAATCTTGAATATTTGTTGCCACGTGCATTAGTTAGCCATACATCGTAGCCTGCGTTCGATAATAAGTAAGGCAGTGCTTTGTTTGGTCCAAGAAGTAGCCAGTCGTCAGAGCTACCCATCAGACCGTGATGGAGAATTACATTTTTCATAGTTTTTTTCACACTTTCCGAAGGCAAAATTCTGTGCAATCTGAGCATGTAACCGTCACGTGTTTGTACTGTATGGGCTTCCACTTTATATCCGTGGTGAGGGATTAATTGAATGGCTGACATCTGAGACTCCGCAGTAACTTCGTCGCTGATACCGGAACGTCTATGCGTTGATAATTCATTTTCTGTCTTGTCGTAAAAGACTTCGTCTATAAAATTATGCAATGCCTTTTTGATTTTTCTTCGCCTCTTATCAAGTTTTGATGTTGTATTTTCTATAGTCAGTCGGAAAACGTTGCTTAGTTTATTTTTAAATCTGATAAAGGAATTGACGAAATCACTTGATAAGCTTTTATGATCAGCTGCTTCGTTTTTATACTGGCGACATACATTATAACTCTCTTGATTTTGTACATAAATGTACAAACTTAAGATAATTAGAGTTTTAAATAACATGATACGTAAGTGTTCACTGATGAAGGTCGACTGACCTTATAAAAGGCCTTTCCTGAGCTGTCTTATGTATAGAATAGTGTCTAATGTGTAGAGTAGTGAATCTAAATATTATCGTTGTAAGTATTAGAACAGTTCTTTTGTTATGTCTGATCTGGTATTAATGAAACTAGTGATTATACTTTAAGATCTCATTACAGTACAGTACAGTAGTTGTAATTGCAGGCACATGAGCCTTAACATCTGTATGCCTCTAGTTGATGGACGCAGGGCAGTGCATTGCTGGGCACGTTCCTATCGTGCGTGACTTACGAGGCAATGCTTTGTCGGTGATGGTTACCACTTAAGGCAAGGATATCCCAGAACCTCCAACTTCCAAGACTTGCAGCACTTGAACTGCTAGATTTCGTAAGATTTTCTTCTCAGAGATTAATAATAGTGCAATTTTAATTTTTTTTTACACTGCGCAAGTAATGTTAATCCCTATTTTTTGAAATAACTTTGACTTGATTTCAAGAAAAACTCTCTTAGATGTTTGAAATATCGATTTCGTTTCTTATCTATATGTTTTTCTTTTATCGAGAAAATTATCATTATTTACGTTTCCATCTTTACACAGCGCTCGAGTGCATGTTCAATTTTAAAGTTTTCGTTTTTTTTCATGTATTTTATTACATTTTAGTAGATTTACAGCTGTTCAAAAACCGTCCCGAGACGGTTGTAAAATGACAGGGATTATGAATAAGAGGCCAAGTCTATATGGGGGACGGAGGCAACCACACAACTCATAAAATTATTTATTAGGAGAGGATTAAAATTTTGTGAGTACCAATACAGTAAGAAATAACAGGCTTTTTTATTTTAACTCGCAGTATACAATACATGTCAGGAAGGAATATTTATGTATAAGTTGGGGTTTTCATTGCCTGAAAACACGCATAGAAAAACCTGAAACCCACAATAAAAGCTATTAAAATCCACCATTATACAGCGGTACATGTCATTGTATTTAAAGGAAATCATTCTGTGAGCAAATATAAATCTCATCGATATCACAATCTGCGCGGCGATGAAGCCATTTGAAAATAAAACTCACGACGAAGAACTATCTCCAGTGGCATCAAATTAGTTTACAAACTTCGCTTGGTCGAGATGCTAACTAATTAATTTGATTTTGACATTTATTGTGATTCATCTGGTAAGAACTAACAAGACTAGAATTTATAGATGTGATTTCATATTTTATTATTCATCAGTATCGTCTTTCTGCCTGCATCTCACGCTAAGTTGGATTAGTTTTTTTTTACTGATGAAAACAGCTACATTTTGTTACAGCTATAGCTAGCCATACACACACGGATTTTTCCGTCGGATCAGCCTGACACATGTGCCTGGTAGGCAAAACATTTCGTGTGTGGTGAAAACAGTCACGGATTTGCCTGCCATCTATCTGCCTGCTGCCCTTGATGAAATTCACCTGATCGGCCACAGGGCAGGCAGATATGAACACCCAACTGTGCGTTTACAACTTTGACAGTTACGTTAACTGAAGATTTAGTGCACACCAACCTAGGTATTAAAACTAAAAACTGGGCGTAAAAACTTCTGACTAGTGGGTTTACAAAAAAGATATGATAGACGAAAATATTTTATTGCACACAACTTAAGGATACAACAAAAAACAAACTTAAAACTAAAAGTACAATGGGCGACCTTATCGCTAAGTAGCGATCTCTACCAGACAACCGTTGGATGAAATGGACTCAAGAAATTTAGAAGGAGTCCTTGTGTGCGTGGAGATAAACAAAAAGAATTTGTGAATATACATACAAAATACAAAGATAAAGAGAAACCAATATACCTAAATACTTATACTCGTATTACCTAATCGTAAGATAAGACACTGCTAGAAGTTAGTACTAAATAAAAGAGTGTGAAAGAAAAGTTTATACGTAGCATAACTTTATTAAAGAAGCCTTAACGCCTCTGCATACGTGACGGGTTTTTACACGGACGGGACGGGACGGGAAGTTATGGAAATATCGTTTCATACAAAATGTATCTATAAGTAGAGCATTTTGTGTCACCGAAAAAACGGGACGGGTGAGAACCGCACGCACGGGGCTTTTGAACCGAGGCAGTTTCGTCTCTGTCCCGTTCATGTCCCTTCCGAAGTATTACCTCGTCACGTATGCAGCGAACTTTATTTACAAAAAAGGTACCTAACATTGCATACATCTGAAACATGGCATCGAGGTATTCATCTATGAACATTATTTTTATCAAGGTTTTTCCAATGTGACACTCTATCCATCGTCATACCAAACGACAATAACATATGATCCATTATTCTAATAGCTTTCTTATCAATAGTGCTTTGTATTGACCTTTCATTAATGGGGCGTGACCTTTCATTCGTTCTCAACGTGGACGTTGAACCGTAATACTTGATACGTGGTAATTCCATATTTTACATTCACTTGAACGTATTATAAAAATCTGTAAAAAGATAACCGGTGTTGCATCCATCACTATGAGTAGGTACTGCCACAGCGCAATGAGTAGTGATAAACAGTCGTAGAGTTAACTTTAGGCATTTTTTCGTGTTTATAATTAGGTTAAAAAAAGTACAGATTATGGGATTCTAAAGACGCCTCATCCGAATCATACAGTGACTGACTTGTAGTGCGTATTTCTGATGTTTGTATACATTGATTTCTTTATTATATATTTCAATTTCTTAATTAAATTCCAAAAATTCTAATTGCACTATTTGTCATCTCATGATAAAACATCGATATTTTTTATATGAATACAATTACAAATGCTCTACTGCTTCCGAAGAAAGAAGGCAGCCTTTTATTTTACTTCGTTTGTTTTAATCATGTTCCAAGCCAGACCATCTTCTAAATAATGTACAATTTTATCGAACACCAGCCTGGTAGCATCAGTTCCCCACAAAAAATCTGTATGAGTTACATTTCTGCCACGTATAACGTGATGATCGATAGGATTTTGAATTCGAAAATAAAGTTTCAAGACGTCGGGCACCGTTGCCAGCCAATCTTCGTCGGAGCTAAACAAAGCCATGGGCAGTGTTATGTTTTCAATCGGGAATTCGGAAGACTCGTCGTTGAATTTATGAAATTTCCCACTCTTGGACAGTTGAATGTAGTGTAAAATAGTATTAATCGATCCTCCAGCTGGAATATGATAAAGTAACCGGGCAATGAAACTTGCGTTCCACTTTCTATCCCCTGAGAAACCACTGAGGAACAACAAGGGATTGCTACAAAAAATCTTTGGACCCCTGCAGTATTTACTAGCAAGCCAACTAGGCACTTTTCTATTCGGTAAAAACTCGCCATCACCCATCGTTTTGATTATTTGTTCTGAAACCGATGCCATTATTTTGAGTGGTCCTTCAATATAACTCATATAAACTAACGGCGCGAGCAAAATTCCCATTCTCAAATATTCATTGTACTCCGGGGCTGTAGACAATAACACTAAAAGCGCGGTAGCGCCCATCGAGTGGCCAACGAAGTTAATAGATTCATTTGTATTTTTTACACGCCTGATGTATTCAATAACGGCCGGTAGATCGTATTGACCCATTTCCTGCCAGCTAAAATCCCAATAGTCTGGAAAATCTCCGGTCATCGAGACGTGTCCCCGGGAGTAATAGTTGCCTCTCGCGTTGGCGATCCATACGTCGTATCCAGCGTCTGTTAGTATGTAGGGCAAGGATTTTTCAGGGCCACGTAGTATCCAGTCCGTCGAGCTCCCAAGTAGCCCATGGTGGAGAAGCACGGTTCGGTTGGACACAAAGAGGTTGGCTACTACCCTGTGTAAGGTCAATAAGTACCCGTCTTTGGTTTCGATGACATGCGATTCCATGTTACGTCCGTGCCAACGAGCCAGTTCCGGAGTCGCCAACTGGCTCTTTGACTCCGATTTGAGATTGACGTAATCCGGTTTATCAGCTTCACTGATGTTCCATTTGTTTTTGACAAAATCACTGAAAGCCTTTCTAGACCCATCGTCCATAATGTGTTGCTCATCAGAATATTGAACCACCTTCTTTCCACTCACGCGATTTAATATAAAATTTTTCACTTTCGTCAAATTCTCTTGAAGGTATGAGTACAAACTATTCAGAGTTTTGGTTAAGTCTCTTTGGATATATGAAAACTTGTATTCACAGTTAACATTTTGTGAAAGTGCTATTAATAAAAAAAAGATGATGGAAATTTTCATGTTTGGTGTTTCCATGGCGACCGTTTGCTTTCAACTGGCTTCGTTAATTAATTTTTCAAAGCACACGAAGAAACATCATGTTTACAAATGAAACAATGGATACTGACCCTTTATTGTAACACAATATTTGATGCTATGATACATTCATAACATTCTATTATAGTTTCAAAACAAATTGGAGTAATTATAGTTACCTGTATGCAAACAAAGGGGACCGTTATTATTTCTTTCTTGATACTACCTACTATCGTTTTGTTTATTAAATATTATTTTGGTAATTATTTCTAACTTTTTTTAGTAAGTATATTGCATATCAACCTAAGTTGAGACAAAGCAAATGTAAAATGATTATGTTATTATGCGGAGAGAAGTAAGCTTTCTTGTAAATAACTAGGTGGAGGTCGCGTCACGTAAAAAGAACACTGGAAGGAGGGGGACGGGGTGTGATGGCGCGTGTGCTTCGTACGCGCAAAACACTTTCCACCGTTTTTTTTCAATGACGCGACCTCTACTAGGTACCTACTATTAGTGATTTGACCGTTTCAAATCACATAACAAATGCTTCGCAAATAGCTAACTTTATAATACGGATACCTACTTCACAAAACGGTTTCTGAACCATGTACGAGTATGTACGCTAATGGGATAACGTATTTCTTAAATAATTTGGTAGTATTTTTTACCTAGCCCTATCTAGCCTCAAAGTAAGCATAGCTTGAACTATGTGCATTAAGTGATTTATTACTGCCTCACATACAATACACTAAAGCGATCTAGCCAGAACAAACAGCGTGATAGTTCTCATAGCTCTGCGTTGGTTAGCTCTGCCTTCCGCGCCGCAGGGCGTGAGTTCGATTCCCACCGAGAACAAACATTTGTGTGATGAACATAGATGTTTGTTCTGTGTCTGGGTGTTATATGATATTATAAGTATGGACGAAAAGTGCATCGTAGGGTAAGTACGTTCCTATCGTACGTAAATTACGAGGTAATGCTTTGTTAGGTGATGGTAACCACTTAACATCAGGTGGGTTACCTGCCTGTTCTATCAGCTAGTTGTATAAAAAGCATTCATGTCCATCACATGTATCTCCTTTCCCTTTTGTATAGTGTCTTGTTTAACCCTTCCACCCCTCTGTATCTGAAAGAACGCTTTGAATATTTAGATCTTTCTAACTCTCGTACCTTACGCTCCTCTGAAACTTTACAACTTAAAACTCCTGTTCACTGTTCTTCTTTCTATCAGCATTCTTTCACTGTTCAAGCTATTCGTCTTTGGAATTCTCTTCCTATTGACATCAGGAAAGCAAAGTCACTTCCCGTATTCAAAAAGCTTTTGCACAGCCACTTTTACGACGAATAACTCTTTATTTTATAATTATAATTCTTTGTTTATATAATGTAGGTATAGGATATGTATGTATGTATTATTTTAAGTAGTATATGTATGTATATAATGTATAAATATATATGGTATCAATGTATGTATGATTATATATAACATTATTAATATTTTGTATATGTATCCACACCATAGTTAGTTTAATTTTTTGTTTTTGGATTAAAACAATTGTAGAAGTCCCTGTGATGCCGCCATTTGACATAATGAAAGTCCTGTCCATCCAAAGGTTGTCTGGAAGAGATCGCTCATAGCGATAAGGCCGCCCATTGTACTTCGCTTTAGTTAAAATTAATTCTTTATTTATTTATTTATTTATAATTTCAACATTACATCTATTATTACAGGTAAGACCTAATACAATAGAGTAGTCCTAACAAATAATTATTTAAATTAAAACAGTAGGTTCAAGTAAGAATGTCACGCCACGCATAAACAAAAATCAAAATCAGCCAAATATTAATCAAATTATTTACGTGTATACAAATGTCATAATGGAAAAAAAAAATCAATTAAATAATAACAAATCAAAAACCAAACTAAATCAAAAATTATTCACGTATAAATGTCACATATAAATAAATAAAATGATATGTCAAACAATATTAACCTATTTACAATAGCACAGACTATACAATGTGGCTCTTACGAACTCGCTCTTTGGACAGTGGAATATATCGATGGACACCGCCAACAGATTAAGTGTGCACATGGTTCGCGTCAGTGGTGCCTCGCCGAGCAGGTTGGTCCTCCCACGAGGCACTGCGAACAGAGGAGGCCGCCTGCGACGCCCAACATACTCGTCCGGCACGCAGAGTCCCATCATCTCCAGGATGGTTGGATTGGATACCATCCCCCGGAATACCCTAACCATATATAGCGCCAGCGCCATATCTCTCCTAATTTCCAGCTTGTTGTATCCAACCATACCCAAAACGAATAAGGTTGGATACATCAAGGGATAAAACGGATAGACACCGTATGTCTTCCAATAAAGATAACGTGTGAACTTGTTCTGTATGCGCTCCAACATGAGGCTATATTTTGCTTCATGCGGAGCCCATACAGAAGCTGCGCTTTCCATCTGGCTTCTGACCAGGGCATTATACATTGCACTTAGAGCCCTTTAGTTCGTGAAACCGTTTGCTCTGCGTAAAATGAATCCTAACATTCTATACGCCTTTTTACAAACGGTAACAACATGGACTCTAAACCTCAACTCGGTGTCCAGCCGAACCCCAAGATCTCTCATCAATTTCACCCTCTGCAACTGCGCGTCGTCTATCTGGTAGTTGTAGTGGAGTGGGGCTGTTGCTCTGCTAAATGTTATTATGGAACATTTGTTCACATTAAACTGCAACTTGTTTCTTCTCCCCCACTCCACTACCCTATCCACGTCTTGTTGAAGACGAACGCAATCTTCTGCATCCTTTATTGGCAAAATCAGCTTGAGGTCGTCTGCAAACAGAAGACATTTGGCCGAAGTAACAACCTCGGGTAGATCGTTGATCATCACGATAAATTCCAGCGGCCCTAAGTTGCTACCCTGACTCACACCTGTTCTCGTGCAGTAACTTTCGGATTTATGACCCGCGTACTCCACATGAAGCCGCCTGTCATTCATGTAACTAGTAAAGAACTGCAGCAGTTTGGGGGTGCAGCCGATAGTCGCTCTTGTAATGTTATGTTTTCTTGTGGTGTACAATAAAGAGTTTTCTATCTATCTATCTATCTATGTATTTGTATTGGTGAGAATATAATGCAAAACCAACAGAAGGCGGAGCTATGAGGCCTGAAATTGAAAATCTTTGAACTGAGTAAAAGGTACACTTTGGGCATTACTACGAAAAAATTGTCAAACGATAAACCATTGCCATCTCTTACTAATGTGTAATGACAAACAGAGCCAGCGCTAATTTTGTTTGTTGCTAAGTTTTGTAGTACGTTGAATGGGTTAACATTTTCAACATGAGATAAAGTTCGATATACGGAGCGTTGCGAATTTCCTTGTTTACTCTTGCTTAGTTTGACAGAACTTTATTTCTTAACGACGTAAACAATTTAAATCTAATGCAATATGCAGAACGCTCCAACGACTTGGAAGTCTCCCTTCTCCCGACCAACCTGAGTCTTGATAAAAAATTCACCCTGCGCCCAGCGAGTTCACAACTCCAAAGGTTTCTCAAACTGTTCAAGAGATGATTATTCACTTTTATTCTACTATTATGCCACCCTAACCACGGGTTTCTGAAACCTCGATCAAAGCTAATCGGCTGTCAAGTCACTTGCTATATCAGCTTTTACTTCATACTTCATTAGATAGAGATAGCAAGTGACTTGACAGCCGATTTGTTTTGATTAAGCTTTCAGAAACTGGGGGTTAATTCTTTTATACGGACTTCACATGCCTTGGGTTCGATTCCCATCGAGAACAAGCATCTATGTTCATCACACAAATGTTTGAACTCAGTGGGAATCGAACTCACGCCTCCGGCGCAGAAGACAGAGTTACTATCAACAGAGCTGTGCAGACTGGTATAAAAATAAATTTATACATTTTTCGGTACTTATATATTTGCCTGTCGCTACACGCAAATTAGTAGGAATCACTAGCACACTAGCGGGGCGCTCGCTCAATCAAACAAAACATTTCGCATGTAGAGCACGCAAAACACAAGCATATAAAATCATCCTGAAAAGTGAACTCACAAGAGCTATGAGTCGAATAGAGTAACCATGGAGCTCATGCAAAATGCAATGGTACCTTTCTCCTGCCGCCCCCTACCTCCCCATTTATAAATGATTCTGGCTCAATTTTGCCGGGCATGGCCCGGGCTGTACGTTCATTGTTTGACTTGTGGACATACCCTAAACCAGCCAAGAGTTTTTCTTACCTTGCGCCCCGTGCATTTGGAATAACTTTCCGCGTTAGCCTTACAAGCATATAAAGTTACTCTGTTAATTATATTTAAACTTTTTGCAAATTTTTATAGTAATTTTGTGACCGAGCCTTTATTTTCTCAAATAACTTGATACTCACATTGAAAAACATAGATTTTGAAAATTGGGTTATTACAGCCGTCCAATTTCTAATAAAATTGTTAAACTAAAAACTATTTTTTTTAAAGCTACTTCAATAAATGGCGTTGTTAAGCAACTGAGCAAAGCTCGGTCACCCAGATATTAAGTATTTCTAAGTACAGAATAGAACAGATTACAATAAAATAGAATTTAAAGCTGGTTCCCTTAAAACAGTACAAGTTTTAATTAGTTTGGGGATAGATGGTGCTGTGTGTGTACATCGATAGTTTTTCATTTACTTTATTATGTTATTTAAAAATCATGATGCGTGCTGTCGAAAGACGCTTTCGTTATCAAAATCGGCGTGTCGACATTAGTGCAATTCTGTTGTTTAATTTACCTAATTTGATAGCACTATAAATACTTCCATCCCTTTCTAAAAGACCGATTCAAAAAGGAAGGCTATAATTTTAGAGCTGCCAGATTACCACCATTATTCAAGTTAGCTTACTTAGTATTTCAATAAAATAAATTATTTTAATATTGCTTGATTGCATGAGATTTTAATAAACAAGACTGACGTTTGTATAATTGAAAATTTATACCTGCTAACAAATTCCAATTCTGTTGCGGAATTGGAAAAGTGCATATGATTGACATTCGATTAAAAGTTCTAAGCCGTTCATGGAATGTAATAAAAAATAAACGATGCTGGCCCAATCAGAAGCCAAGCCACACACACATAAATGCATTAGGTTTTATTATTATTATTATTATTATAAGCCCTCCGGGTCCCACAGCTGGGCAAAGGCCTCCCCCCATTCCTTCCACACATCGCGATCCTGGGCTATGTTTGCCCAGTCCGTCAGGAAAACATCGAGCTCGTCCCTCCATCTCCGTTTTGGTCGGCCGCGTCGCCTTCTCGCTGGGTCAGGATGCCAATCAGTGGCTATCTTTGCCCACAGCTCACCTGGCATACGGCCGACATGACCAGCCCAATTCCACTTCAGCTTAGCGGCTTTCGAAGCTACGTCTGTGATTTGTGTCTGTGAGCGCAGTTCTGTGTTACGGATTCTATCCAGTAACTTGACACCTAGAATACTGCGCTCCATCGCACGTTGCCAAACCTTGATTTTGGACTTTTGGAGTTGCGTCAATGACCAAGTTTGCGCACCATATGTTAAGATTACCATTAGGTTTACCTATGTTAAAACGTTGCATAATAATTTAACGCAAACATCATCTTTAATAAGTAGTATGTGAAAGCGGTATGCAGTATAACTAAATCCGAACTTCAAACAGGCCTAACTAGCTCTGGTACTAGTGTATGTGCTTATCAGTTAATATAGCTAGTTTAGATAAACAGCTGGTTCAAAACTAAACAGAAATTATAATGAAAAAACTATATAATTTGGGGATGGAGATTAATATGAGATTTATGTTTATAAACCTTTCTGAAAATATATAAATCTTATTATTTTACTTAGCCTATTTGTCCCACTGCTGGGCAAAATGCTTCCAGCCATCAAGTGCTTCCAGTTCTCCCTATTCCGAGCCTCTTCCCATCATCTACCTTCAAATGCATCTAAATAGTCCAGCTAGCTGACCACAACTATTAGTAAAATCCGATTTTATTATCACTAGAATCTGAAAATTGTGTAGTGCATGGCTTCTCTAAAAACTTAAATCCATACAATGTGTGGAGTGCCATTGAATATAAAGTAGACCTTTTTAGGACTAAGCAATATTTTGTATTATCTCCCTTAAAAGTCGGCTACTTGTAGCGAGCAAGTGCCGTGGTCGGTTTTTGAGCCAAGGGTGCATATCAAAACTGTAAACAGGGGGATCATAATTGGATCAACAGGAGACTCACATTAGCTAGTGAAATATTCACAACATTATTAAAGGGTCGGGCTATTATTATTATTTTAAATTATTAATGTAATGTTTGGACGTACCTCTGACTACCCCCCTTAGACATCCTCAAAGAATCTTGAATTAGTACCTACTTGGTACTGGGAGATCTGAAGGGATATCTACCGTGCCTGGGGATCAAAGTCGTGAAGCTGTCTCTCTCTCTCTCTCTAAATTATTAATGATGATTTCTAATAGGGTTGCAAGGGTGTGACCAAAAAGAACTGATTAACTATCTAATAAAAAATAATCGAATAGAGTTTTTACCAGCTCTAAAAGAAGAATACCAGCTCGAAAGATCTAAAATTCTAACAAAATTATTTTCAGATTTCACGTTTTCCGGACCCTGGCACGGAGTTAGGTACCTTATTTTAATGTTATATTTACCTAACTGAAGAAAAATTACTTACACGTAGTATATCTTTCAGTACAATAAGCTTAATCAGTTTGCAAGCCAAGCGCTTGATTGAAGGAACCGTCGCTGCTTCCATAAGTTAGTTTTCTTAAATCTAAATATATATAACTAAAATAATAATAAATAAATAATATAAACTGACATAGTGATCTATCAACGCACAGCCCAAACCACTGGACGGATCGGGCTGAAATTTGGCATGCAGGTAGATGTTATGACGTAGGCATCCGCTAAGAAAGAATTTTGATCAATTCTACCCCCAAGGGGATGAAAGTTTGTATGAGATTTTCAAAGTAAACGAGCGCGAGCAAAGCCGCGGGATCAGCTAGTCTATTTATAAAACCTATTGCAGTTTATATGCTTAGCGCTGGTTTAATATCAGGAAAATTTCATAAGTCGGAAAAACTTGAAGTTTTCATTTTGCGTAAGTATAGGTACTCATCTTTCCATCTTAGCAGTGAATATATTGAACAGTGTTTCATCATTCTATGAAAGATTTTGTTGCCATTTCCCATCAACATTGAATTATTAGTTATTCATCTAGAGTGAGCAAAAAATATATATTATCTTAACCGTCTGTGAGTGGTTGAATGGCGAGTGATGTTTTATCTAAGGATGAAATATTATATCTTCGTCGTCTGTGATGCGCTTTAAACCTTTTCGTGTACGTTTGTTTGAATAAAATCTGTTTTTCTACTTTTCGTTCTCATAACCTTACATGCAAAAATATAATCTACCTTTGTTGCTAAACGACACCAAAATCAATTCCTTTTAGAATTAACTAAAAAAAATTAGACGATCTACATGAGCAATCAGTAGAATTGATGCTACTCGTATAACACTTTTGATATTGTGGAAACGCTACATCGCATATTAGGACCAAGTGTTCGGCGAGGTATTGACTCTCCTCTGCAACCTGCATGCCTATTATATAGGTATATAATATAGCCACAAATATATTGCGTATGGTACAGGAGTTGGCCGTGTCGTCTTTTTAATAAAACTATATATATAGTGCAGTGCAGGAAGCTTGAGATGGCAATTTTCCTAGATAATTTGAAATTTTAAGCTCTCCTTACACCTGATTTCTGAAAGCCCGAACAACACTTATCGGCTGTCAAGTCACTTGCTTTTTCAGCTTTTACTTCAAATTAGATAGATATAGCAAGTGACATGACAGCCGATAAGTTTTGAACAAGCTTTCAGAATTCAGCAGTTACAGCTGAATGAAGTTAGAACCAAATATTTGTTGACCTCAGTGGTATAAAGTGCATAGCCAAGCTTTACGAGTGACCTACTTAGTTACAAAAATGTTGCACGGACTGGAATATCAATGCCCAACAATGCTAGTGAGTTTTAATCAAGTGGGCTATCACAATCACAAATTGGTGATGGGCATAAAATGTGTGAGTGAAATACTAGTCATAAGTATTTTACAAGTTAATTTCAAATATCGTTTTCCAAGAAAATCTAAGAAGCCATAAATTGAAACAATAACATTGTAATGAGTAAGATAAAAAGTTTTATACCTTTCCACTGGAATTTCCTTAGTTCAATCAAAACTCCAAGAGAAGTCGGATAAATACCAAATTTTCTAACTACGTCTACATAATTCGTTCACTTGTGTTGTGCCTCGTGATGGTTACAATACAGTGGGTGGGGTTACGTAATATAAAACCCCTTGCAATATAGGCACTGAGCATGTCGTACGAGGAAAGGATACTGGTTCTTTCTCCATACAAACGTAGTCGCCTGTTTCCTCCCTGGATAATAACACTAGAGAAAATATTTGTGTACCACAAAACAGTTAACTACCATTAACATGCCCCTACGTTTTGTTTTTTCATATTCTAATTATCATAGGATTTAGAAGTCATCAAAAACTAGAAATATTGCCAAATTTTCGAATCATTTTCAGACACTCATTCAATAAAAAGTACGCAAAATTTTAAAAAAAGATAACGCAGAGCATCTATAGGTTTTATTTAATCATATTATAAAAAAGAATAAAAAAAATTGGGCATGCATTGGGGGAGTAAATAGTCGACTACGAAATGCTGTTTTGATCAATGATTATATACCTAAAACGGTCTGAGCTGCAGTTCTCCCTTTCTTGCTTGGGGCGCGGCGGCGGCATATAGTGAGACAGGAACACTTTATTGAAATACCTATTTTTCAACAGTCTCTCTGGTATCCTATCCTCATAATATAGGTAAGTAAAAGTAAAAAAGCCATTTATTCTACAAAAAACAAAATTTAAAACATTTTCCATATTCATGCATAAATACAATCAGATTAGTTTAACATACAGGTACGATACAATTAAATTATTTATTATTATTTGATTTCATTTAGTATATTTTATTATTTATTCTATTTATTCATGCACATCATTTATTTATTATAAAATTATTGCTACATTTCTGTTCTATTTACATGTCTGTGGTTATTTTGTAGTCGCCATTTTGGCGTAGGCCTCCCCCATTTCTCTCCATAATTCCCTTTGTCTCGCTTGTCTCATCCAGTCTGGACCACCTTTCTGTCTAAAGATGTCCTCCCACCGCTTTTTGGGGCGTCCTCTGTTCCTTTTTTGGTTGAGTGGTATCCATTCTACAACTTTTTTGGCCCATCTAGTGTTATCCATCCTGCAGATATGTCCTGCCCAGTTCCACTTCAGTATTCTGATTCTAGAGATAATATCACATAAATTCGTTCTTTTTCTTATCGTTTGGTTGCTAATTTTATCTGAAATTTTGATTCCTAACATACTTCTTTCCATCTTCCTTTGGCAAATTGCTATTTTGTTCTCGTCTTCATTAGTGAGCGACCACGTTTGGCAACCATAAGTCAAGCATGGCAGAATTATGATTTCGTATATTTTCTTTTTAATTTTTATATTAGCTTGTTTATTTTTCATTATCTCCTTCAGACTCCAATATTTTTGCCACGATATAGCAATCCGCCTCTGTATCTCTCTACTTGTACAGTTTCCAAAGGAAACTGATTGGCCTAAGTAAGTGTATTCCCTCACGTATTCAATTTTTCCGCCATCAACAACTACATCTTGGGATGTTCCATTGCTCAGTATTTTAGTTTTGGATGTGTTTATTGATAGACCGACTTTCTTACTTTCTCTTGTGAGGTCGTTCAACATTGCTGTTAGAGATGTAGGGCTTTCAGAAAATACCACTATGTCGTCCGCAAAGCGGAGGTGGCTTAGATGTTCTCCATTTACATTCAACCCTTGATGTTGCCAGTTTAAGTTCCTGAATACAGTTTCTAGAACGGCTGAGAAAATTTTAGGTGATAATGGATCGCCTTGCCGAACGCCTTTCTTAATGGAAAACTCTTCTCCTTCTCTTTCCAGTCTGACTTTAGCGCTACTTTTTGAGTAAATGCTATGTAATAATCCAATGTATTCTTCGTCTATGCCTTGTTCTAGTAGTGTTTCCCATATAGCATTGTACTCTAGACTGTCGAACGCTTTTTTAAAATCGATGAAGCACATATATAAAGTCACTCCGTACTCGTTAGCTTTCTGTATGATTTGTGTGACAACTTGAATGTGATCAAGGGTTGAATAGCTTTTACGGAAACCCGCCTGTTCTGGGGGTTGCTGCTCATCTAATATTTTTGTTATTCTTCGTAGTATTATTTTTGAAAAAATCTTGTATAAGTTTGAAATAAGACTGATGGGTCTGTAATTTGCCAAGTCACTCCTGTCACCTTTTTTATGTAATAGTGTTATTGTGGATTTTGACCATTGTTTAGGTGTTGTTCCTGTCTTTATGATATTGTTAAATAACGTTTGAAGTGGGCTCTGTAAGGATTCAAATAGGGATTTCAGTATCTCATTTGTGATATTATCATCTCCGGGTGTTTTATCATTTTTTTGAGTTCGTATTGCTTGATCTATTTCAGAGACAAGTATACTATTAAATGGTGTTAAGTGCGATGTCGAAGGGTTCCCTTGAGGTTCTATTGGTTGTAATGAGTCCGATAATTCAGATGCATATAATTCTTCGTAAAAACTGGTCGCTTCTTTGATTATTTCAGGCCGCTTGCATGTTAGTTTACCACGTTTGTTTTTAAGGTTAGCAGCCCATTGTGTTTTGTTTCTAAGTTCTCTGTAAGCTTTCTTTACTCCTCCTGTCTTTTCTATGTATTTTTGAAATGTTTCTTGCCTTTGTATCTTCTTTTCTGTGGTAATTATTTTGTTTATTTTCTTACTTATTTCTGTAATTTTTGTTTTGATGGCTTTTGTTCTTTTAACTTTATACATTTCTTTACGTTCTTCTAATAGCTCTCTTACAGTTACGCTAATAGGGTTTTCCGTATTCTTTTTGTTTCTTGATATTTCCTTTACAAGTGATTTTATTTCTTTTTCAAAGTTGTTGTACTGTATTTGCACATTTGTTGAACTGTTTACTGATTCTCCTAATTTGTCTTCCCAGTGCTTTCTATCTTCTCCTGAAATTATTGGTAAATTCCGGACTTGTTGGGACGAAATCTTTACAAATTTTCTACTTCTTTTTATTTTCATTACAAGTTTGCATCTTATCATTCTGTGGTCTGTATAGAAATTGAGATTATTAATGATGTCAAATTTGTGTATTTGAGAAGATTGATTGGTCAATATATAGTCAATTTCATTGAAATGTTTTGTATCTGGCGTGCTCCAAGTCCATTTATTATGTAACTTCTTTTTAAACATACTATTTGTGAATTTAAGGTCGTGTTCCAATGCAAACTCAACAAGTTTGCGCCCTCGTTTGCTTCTTTTCCCATAAGAGTATTTTCCAAATATTTTTTCTTCGCCCTGTCTCATCTGGCCAATTTTTGCATTAAAGTCTCCCATCACGATCAGGTGTTTTGTATCTAATGAGTCCATAGCGTTATAGATAGTGTCGTAAAATTTATCGATTTCCTCCTCAGCACTTCCTTCCGTAGGTGCGTATACCTGAATGATAGACCATAGTTTATTATCTGGCATGGATATCTCTAAGACTGCTAATATAAATATAGTATATATAATGTATATATAAATAATAATATAGGTAGCCATAATTATATTATTATTATTATGGCCATATTGCAAGTAAGAATTGATGCTAGTTTGCTTCTCTAGTTTTAGAGACACGAGACTTTCAACAACAATGTTACGTAAAATTGTTTTTCTGTAATTATTTATATAATAATATCTGCATGGTCTTTACCTAAAAAAATTGCCGGAAACAACTGACTGGGTTTCCTACACGTACCATTATGCTATTCACGGAAATGTACTTACGGAATGTAGGTGTACGGAATGAAGGTAGGTATAAAAGTGGCTTTGTAGTGTATAAAAGTGCTCCTATCGTGAGCAAAATACTAATACTATTTTGTAGCATATAGCGTAAAAATCTAAAATAATACAATACTAAAGCTCCAGGTGGTGTGGTGGTATATTGTTTCTATGTGAACGAAAAAAAGACTCATGGCCTTAATATCCTTAATTAGTGATTTATTTCATGGCATTGAACGGAAATCCTGGTTCGTTGTTACTTGACGCGGAATTACAGGGTTTTTTTATAGATATAATAGGAAATAACGGCTAACAATCTAACTCCCGGTTTCTGAGAGCGCGATCCACACTAATCGGCTGTCAAGTCACTTGCTATTTCTGTCTAATTTGAAGTAAAAGCTGAAATAGCAAGTGACTTGACAACCGATTAGTGTTGATCGAGCTTTCAGAAACCGGGGGATAGACTTAGAAAACTCCTTTGCTATGGGTTTCTTACCTCTTTGCTAAAAATAGATTA
Organism: Plemyria rubiginata; assembly: GCA_963576535.1. NCBI lineage: Eukaryota > Metazoa > Arthropoda > Insecta > Lepidoptera > Geometridae > Plemyria > Plemyria rubiginata. The sequence goes on from OY754905.1 coordinate 4,404,012, forward strand.
TTGTCATCTCACATCTTACGTAGTCAAGGAATTTGAAACGTAGTTATTGTCTACTCTTGGATCTCACAAATACATCAAAAAATTTATTTAATTACCAAGGAATTTCAATACTAGATAATTACCGATAGATAATTACAAGGAATATAAGACAAATCAAGCTACAGTCTCTCGTCAGAGAGTATTATATTCCTTGGATACAATTCATTCGTAATTTTTTGGAAAATATCAATCAAATAATCACACAATTTCGCAATCAAACCAGTTTAAAAGTGGTATTGTTTTCAAACTACAGTTTTTGGAATCAATCAACGAGAAGTGAATAATCATGCCGATATGGAAGAAAATGAAAGGATTACCATCTGAGAAGCTAGCTGCAAGAGGCTTGGTGTGTCATGACTGGTCAGCTCTGACTCTGTGTCAAAGAGAATGCAACACAAGACTTGGAATGACAATCCAGATGGAGCAAGAAGCATATTTGACCCAACATCCAGAGGTACTCGTGACTTGTAATCATAATTTAAGGGGCAGTCCCACAATTGATCATTTTTGAAGATCACTGATTGTTGTTTTGTAAAATAAATGTCGTAATCGCGGTTAAACAAATAACTACCCTTGTGTTAAACAAATAACTAACCTGAGTTTAGGGTTGGGGATAGGAGGGATGCAAGCGGGGGTAGATGGCAAGTCTTTCCCTTGAGTCCTTTTTTCTAGGAAATGAAATAGTACATTGTTCACCGAGAGGAGAAAGTGACCGATTACCGTCGAGGGTGTCGTTTGGCTTTAAAACACCCGAGATCGGGAATCGCACTTTCTCTCGAGTGATACATAGTGCTTTATACTACACCTACGAGGAAAATAAAAAACTAAAACTGAATCCTCAAACAACACACAAATTGAAAATGGCGCCAATGGCGTCTGCAATTTTCACATGTTCTTTTTTCAAATTGTTTATCCTGCCGCCGCAGGGTCGCACTGCCAGCCCGACATCACCATCCAACACACAGCTAGTGGCCAGTGTCATTTCGCGAACTTGGAGATAAAAACTCACTGTAAAAACGTTTTGGCTTTTGATATTTAGGTTACCGGCGCATAGTCTTACCCAAAATTAAAAAAGAAAAACCACGTAAGAAATGGATTTTCATACACTTTTCTCTCCCGCTCAGATGCGTTTTCTCCCCGCATATTTGTTCGATATGCAATGACGTACTTTCTACCGTAAATTTGATAAAGTATCAAGGTACTTTCCAAGCAAGTGTAGTATAAAAAATATTAATTTAAATTTTTTCACTCATTTAAAAAAAGAGATGGTGGCACAAGCTTTGAGTAGCTTACTTTGGGACTAGATGGTGCTGTGTGGATTGTCCAGCATTATTATTATTATTATTATCTATTAATTCAGCTAAAAAAGTGAGTGTGTAAGCGAGAAGTACTTAGATTAGCGGTGTTCTTCTAATACACGACCGAAGACGCGGGCTAGGTTTATAAGTAGCCCGTGTGTAGGTTTATTACAATGAATTTCCACTCGAACAGTTTTCTCCAGGATTCAGTTAAGTGCAATGCAGATTGATTCCGCACTCGTGGTGTACGTATAGCTTATGAAAGAACGTTTGTCGATAATCCTTTTTCCGGCTCAATGATCTTCATATCATTCAACTGTTTCCTCCATTTTCCATAACGCAATACGCCGCTAGAGCGTATTGCATGGCTTGCTTGATCATAGCTTTTTATTTTTATTTACTCCTCAAGGTCCTGCCTTTACAGGTGAAGGCGCTGCTCGAGTTATTTGTGAGTAAAATGACACAATCTTCTAAGAGAAAAGACATTTTAAAAGAAGCAGCTGAATATTTCACTAGACCAGAAATGGAATTGGATAAGGAAATAAGAGAACTACTTGCAGTACCGATTGATGGACCATACACCAAGGTGATTGCAAAATAACTACATAAAAACAATAACCATCAGCTGCATAGGTAAGATATTATATCATTAAGTAGAGTTCGTAAGATACATCATAGTAGCTAGAGTTGTAAGGCTAGGTAGCTCTGCGAAAGTCACATCATAGTGGCCTAGCCACTCTAGGCTAACTGTGCTTAAGATACCTAATTACTATCTAATTACTCATCTTATCATACTTCATCACTTCGATATTTCTCTTTACCAGCAATAGCCCAAGCTGAGCTACGTACCTAAGTGGTGCCCTAACGTTTGTTGCCAATACATCTTTTTATATGGCAGAGCGTCTTCTGCGCTCGCCAATAGCCCGGTTAGCTGTCGGCGTAAAAGTTCTTGTATAAATTGTAATTTCTTGTTCATTTGTATTTACTATTTCTATTTTTTTTCTATTTGATACTGTCCTTTGGCTACAATATTACTTGATGGTAAGCGACGATGTAGCTGACTATGAAGCAGCACTGTCTAGAAGACACCTATTCACTCTTGCCTTGAAAATGATCTTTTGCTGCCTAGGTAACAATCCACTATTTCTTTGCAGGAGGTTCAACCACGTTATAGCTTCACAGACAGCCTCCTTGAGAAGGACTTGAAGGATATAACACTGAAGCATTATCCAGTTGAGCTTTTGTCGATCCCGTCCGTTTGCAGAAGCCCTCCAAACACGCCATCGTCGACGTTCCTCTCCGTAGTGACTTCTGACACCACTCTCCCAACGCCAGGTAATTGAATAGGTATATATGTAGGTATTAGTGGACATTCCCAAGCTATTGAGCGCCATATCATAATAACATAGAAATTCATGCAGAACGGTCATTCCTTCGCTGCCACCAATTTTTTTACCTCAAATATTAAATAGTACGCACATTAACATAAGCCGTTTGAATACGAATCTCTTTTTTATTTATTCCTAGTTTTCTTGTCGTGTCACTAGTTTCTGCTAAGGAACCATGAAAGCAGTTTTAAGGTTTTTAATTAAAAGTGAAAATTTAAGTCATGATTCATCTAGCCAAAATTTGTCATTGTACTTCAATTGGTTTTTCTTTAAAAACAATAAGAAGCTGATGAAGTGCTTTCATGAGTTGCAAAAATAGTCAAAAAAGTCTTCTACTTTTTTTTATGGTCGAAAGTTCTCAATAATTCAGATAAACGATTCATAGCTCTAAAACCATGAACAATCGCGGAACAGACAATGTGGGTGATTCGGGTACCCCAAGTGGTGCTCCATCTCTGGTCTTCCGCTTATCACTACTTTCTGGGACAGCCGGTATTTTGAATATTTAAAGTATAGTATAATTATTTAGTATACAATAACATACAATATATACATATATACATACAATAACATATTGTATTTTATCTAGAGCCTGTCCCGACCCCCGAACCAACAATATCTGAAGTATTCTTTGCGGTGGTCTCCAACACTGTGGACAAAGCAATCTACTCTCACGTGGACGACAGAACTCTCCGCTTTGACACCGCTTACGTCGAACTGAAGAAGTGCGTTGAAGAGGCTATGGAGATACCGGTCATTGAGATCAAAGAAGATATCGCGAACCTGTTCTACAACGCCTACAAGTTATTCGAGTTGAATATTATGCAAAAGGAAAAAATTGGTGAGTTTCATCGGTAGTGAGGGAAAACTTTTTTATACAGTTACTGATGGAAGAGTCAATGGCCCAACTAAGTTATGTCGTAATAATCATCTATGTTAAGAACGTGACCTACGACGCACTGCCCTGTGTCCATCAACTAATGTCGTATCGTATAAAATCGTAATTTCACCGGTATACATACTCTTCGAAACGAAACACAGCAACGCCGCTTGGCGGTAGAAAAAGGCATGGTTAGATTTCCCCGGATGAACCCTTTACAAAAACTTGGAAACCATATAGAAATAGAATGATAAAACACATTCGCTCATACCTAAATAAACACGAAATAAACATTTTATTAATAACGTTTCTTTTGATAAATCGTAAGGTAAGCAGTATGCACGAGTCTCAAGTAGTGAATGCTGGATAGATTTATAAAAATATTCTATTCAAATAATATCAACATTCTTATAAACTACAAACGAAGCTCAATGAGAGATTACGTCTTTTTAAAAAGTGTCAAAGGTGATCTTTAGAATGGAACATGTCTAGAAATAAAACCTCCATACGAATTCTATGTGATTTGGTAAAATGTAATATATAAAATAATATCGTATAAAATAATTTCAGCTCCTTTCAAGAATTAATGCTGGACAATCCACACAGCACTATCTAGCCCCAAAGTAAGCTATTCAAAGCTTGTGTTATGGGTACTAGATAACTGATATATTTAATACATTATATACTTACATAGATAGATATTTTTTTTATATACATAGAAAACACCCAGACCATCGGAACAAATTTCTGCAGATCGTACACAAATTTGTTCCACGGCGGGAATCGAACCCGCAACCTCTTGCGTCGCAGGCAGGCCACAGAGGTCGTCAAATTGATAAATCGTACTCTTTTGCAGCGTCTGAAATCGCGTGGGAGAAGAGAATGAGAAAGAAGTTGAAAAGGACTCTGCGGCGTTATCACAACTTCAAAGGTAACCTCAGTATATTTTAATTTTATGGCACCAATGCAATCTTCTTTAAGTAAAAATATGCACTTTATTGCTGAAGAGTTAGCTAATTATATGGCATATTGTAGCTGCCATATAACTAGCTGACATTAGTAGATTTATATTCGATGTAAGGACTTAGGAGGATGTAAGGCCTCTTTCAGCTTCTTCCAAGATTCTCCATTTTGCCCCAGATTCTTCCAGTTTTCCCCAGCACTTTGGATTATGTCGTCTGCCCACCGTCTCATTGGCCGGCCTACGTTTTTTTTCCTACCGGTACCTTCCGTTTTGTAGTCGTTTTGTCTCGTTTTAATATATGTTAATCTTGAACGCTGCACAGGTTACGAGACTCCACCGTCGCCAAGGAGTGAATTATCCTCTCACGAAAGCTATAAGAAGCCTCCACCACCGCCGTGCACATGTCATCCGCAGTTCAAATATAATCGATATGCCAAGGTAATAACGCACTCTACATTCTACATCTTTCAATCTTTCTCGTAAATCCTACTTTAAACTAAAACAGCTCCACGACTACATTGAAGGGTTATCTTCCGTGCCTGGGGCGACAAAGTCGTGAAGATGTTTCAGGTTTGCTTTTTTTCTGCACACTGAGAATTGTTTTAAAATTAAAACTTATTCTTCGAAATGTGGTAGGGTTTTAGAGCTGGTATTCATAGGGGTGGTTCATCCAGAGACGGGTGCCACCCATCCACCACCCTGCTAGGGCACTTTTTTTCATAACTCATTTTAATTTAGTTTCAGCACTACTAACGGACGCTAGTAGAGAGGAACCCAAGGAATATGTAGTATTCAAATTCCTTGGAGGAACCACAAATAAGTTTTTATTCATACGTCCTAGTCTGTTTAAATTGTAGCTAATCAAATTATAGAAACTTAAAAAAAAGTCTAAACTTGTTTTGGCTCTATCATAGAAATTGTAAGTATGTATGATTTTTTTGATAAATTCTTACTTGGGATTCTTTTCTGAGGCATCAATAATATATTCATAATTTCCTTTAAAATAGTTAAACAGTCCTAAAAGAATATCTATAAGAAATAAAATTCAAACACAAAAAAGTACGACCTTGCCAGGATTTGAACCGGGAATCTTCTGAAACAAACTAAACAGACGCGTTATCCATTGCGCCACAAGGCCATTATGGGGGGATGACGAATTAAGGGATGTAGAGTTCAGACATAAAACTTGACGTTTTTGAAAAGCAAAATACACTCTTAAAAACAATAGGCTCACGACTGTGACTTCAAGGATTCGAGATTGTGATTTTGAAATATCTGTACCATAAATTATTAGAATAGAGAGAGAATTAAAGAATAGAAAGCTTAGGTGCTCAACAAAATACAAACCTATGACTTGAATCGGAATTCATCATTTTCATAGGTGATGGTTACCATTTTGCATCAGGTGGGCCATCTGCTTATTCCATCAGGTAGATGTAGAAAAAAACCAAAAGCCATGATAAGGTGCTTAAAATACCTCCCACTCAAACATGCTATATTTGATGTTTGATAGCGAGCGAACACGTTGACGGAACTGTGGCTTCACTGATATTATATGTGTGAATCGACCGCTAATTGTTTTCGGTTGCAGGATCGTTTTGGAATATACAAGCCGCGTGATACCAACTTCAGTACAATAAACTTGACAGCCACTCCGGCCATATCCATGGAGAACCTTGTCGTGGAGCAGGATGAAGAGAAGGTGGACACGAAATCCATAATGAGCAAGAAGTCTGTTGTGTCTGGGAAAAATGCCGCTGCGAAAACTGCGAAATTTAAATCGTAATTTTCATTATCTAAATTTATGTGACCTTATTCATGAAAAAAAGCACCAACCTCACGCGCACGGTCTAGTTGGCCTTTCACAGTTTTTCATGCGGAATCGTGTGCAATCATGGAAACAATAATGAAATATAGATCTACCGTTTTCTTTAAACAATAAATGTATGGAACTCAATTCCACCAATAATAAATAAATAATAAATATAGGTGGACTTTCCACACACCACTATCTAGCCCCAAGCTAAGTCTAAGCTTGCGGATGGAAACCAGATAGCTGATATACTTTTTATATACTTTTTTGTAAATGCATACTTATGCTGTGTGGATTGTCCAGCATTATTTATTTATAATAGTCCTCCTAGCACTACATTGTTTTCTGTGAAAGTTTTTAAATAATTAAATAATATTATATAACACCCATACAGAGAACAAACATCTATGTTCATTACACAAAATGTCTGTTTACGGTGGGAATCGAACCCATGACCTACGGAGCAGAAAGCAGAGCTACTACCAACTGAGCTATGTAGGCTGTCTTACTGTTTAATAACTGTGTCGTATTAGATGATTTTTAATTACCATACCTGAAAATAACATAATTTATAGTAACTTTCCGAGAATAATTTACTCATATACCAACTCTATCTTTTTGTGTTTGAATACCAAAAATTTGTAATTATTGTCAGAATTTTAATAAACTCCATAATCGGGCATTTATATTTGGTTTGTCATTATTTCTTTGATGAAGTTTCCCTACTTTGTTCGAGCGAGCGTTAATTGTGTTCTGAATGATCTTATAATTTATCATGATTGAAATAATAAATGCGGCAATATTTCTATGTGACACAGAATAATTTTAGGAAATTAATTTAACAGGAAGATGTCCGCTGAGATGATAGGCGATTCCATTCAAAAGGTGATGTTTTTCAAAGCTGGTCCTAACCAGCTGTGAAAAACTTGAATGTTTGTTATTCTTTATTTGACAAAACTTTCAGAACTGAAACAGCATCATAACTTTTACCCCCAGGCACGGTAGATATCCCTTCAGATCTCTCACTATCACGAACGAACTCCAGATTATTTTTTAAGGATGCCTAAGAGAGGGTAGTCAGAACGCTCACGGAATGAAAAGGTTCGTCACTTCGTTCGCTTGCACCATATTGCAAGAAACAATTATTATTACCATCATATTACCAATGAAGTAGAAACGGTGCTGCTGAAAGTTTAACGAGTGTGAAGTTTGCTATCGATTAAAGGGTTGCTTTCATTTACGTCACTTCAAGCACTAGCAGAGACAACTTGGAAATATAAACAAGCAAAATTCAATGATCAGTGAATTCTGTCTAGTTGTCTGTTTCAAAAGTTAATATTATGTGCTTGTGATAATACGTTGAATGAATCTGACGAAAGTTGACTGAATTTTCCTCTGCTCTACATTTTGATTATAATAGTGAATAAAAGGTGAAAAACAAATGCCGAGAGTATTGTTTCATCACAATGAGCTTTTTGGCATTTCTTTGTTCAATGGACAACTGACGAGCCTTTAAAGTTCGGCTTGTGTTAGACAAAGCGTTTTATAATCCGGCTTTAAATTCACAAAGTGATATGTACAGACGATGCTTTGGGTTATTTTTTTTAATTTATTTTTAGTTTATTTATTTAGCTCAAAAATACAGGTTCATCATCTAGAAATAACAAAAGTGGGTTGTGGTCATGAAAAAAATTGTCGATGAAATCTAGTTTGTACAATGTGGGTGGCAAAAAGAAAAACTGAGTTGAGAGAGGATCGAAACCATAGCGCAGAAGGCAGAGCTATTTCGGTTGGATCCTGTCATCAACGCGTCTTCACACGCCATTCCCAATCTCCAGACATGCATATCTATCGCCTAACTGCTTTCAATACTTCAATCGCTTGAATTCAATGCAAATAAAAACTAAAATTTCAATAATTTAATAAAATCTCAAACAACACGATTATTCCAAAAAAATATTCTATAAAATAACTTCTAAGGGCTTAATCAAAATCACTTTCGGAGGGCCACTCCAGGCCAGTTTGGCCAAATTCGACGAGAGGTAAACTACGTTACATACGTTTCACACTTAATATTCTAATCTATGGTTGGACAATATCTTCTGTCATGTACTTCTTCTTATTTTTGGACTTGCAGGCGCTATCCGGTTTTTCACCGTCAGCTGACAGTAGAATTTTGAAGGAGAAAGGCCGGAATGGGTAACCTCCTCCATTATAAAACTTGCTCATAAACTCAACCCTAAAAAAACAAACGCTCAATCTAATCTAAGGCGGGGTTTAGAGTCACACTGACCAAACGCTGACCGTCGGCACTGACAGCTGAAGCATATGAACTGCACGCGTTGATAGCTACGCGTTATTCTAAAACGCTTCGTAGATCATACGTTTCGGCTGTCAGTGCCGACGCGACTGACGGTCAACGTGCGGTCAGCGTCTTTAAAACCAGCCTAAATGCTAAAATGCTATCGATTTGATAAACAAACTAGCAGTCGCCCGCGTCTTCGGTCACGTATTAGAGTAATTGTTAAAATTAACCCGCTCTTTCTCTAGTTCTCGGGGTTTTTTCAGAATAAAAGTATATTATGCTAGTGTAGACGTATAGTAAAGAAATTTAAGTTATAGTTGTGTTTGATACAACTAGGTAGTGATGATCATGATTTAGAACTATGTTTTGAAATGGGCAAGCGAGTACTTTATATTTCACGGTTATCAGTCTCTTAAAGGTGTCCTCACCAATGCAGGCGGAGCGTGTGAAGAAAAGCAGACAGTCCTTCCATCAGCACCAAAATAGACAGAGTGAAGGACGCCCAAATTGCGAACACAATAAACAGCTTCGGTACGCCAATAAAAGAGTGGTCCCGTAGCGCCAAACGACATAAAATCATATTCCACAGCATTTCACTTAGTTCTGGAATCAAATTGTGGAGTTCAGGCAAACACTTCCTATTTTATAATAAAACATAAAACCAGCACGTGGCTAGCCTTTCAGCTTAGTTGGTATGTACTTTGTCCGATGACGTCATTTTCCATAGAATATGACGAGCCAACTACCCGAATCTGACGGTGTAATTTCAAATCAGATGCTGCCTTTTGTCTCATATTCTAACAGATTTATCATCTTCAAAGAAGACTAGACCCAGCATGAATCTATGCGATACTGTATTTAGAATCCCTTTGAAGTGCCAATCCACTATGCAATTCCATCAAATCTACTCAGACCATCGCCCTGCCCGCTCTGTATACTACGTAGGTAATATAGATTTCTGTACATACAGGCAGAAAGCCTGCGAAATTGGAAGCGAATCCTGCATCAAATTGTTGTGGTCCAAATGTAGGAGACAAACACGAACAATGTATCATGTCTCAAACTTAAATAGGACCATAACATGACAACCACCAGCTTTTGATAAAAAAAAGAATTATCATAAAGTTGTTTTGAAAAATCTATGTTTTCAATTTAAAATAGACCTAGAAAATCAATTCAGACAGCCTTCACAGCTCAGCTGGTAGTAGCTCTGCCTTCTGTGCCGTAGGCCGTGGGTTCGATCCCCACCGAGAACAATCATTTGTGTGATGAACATAACATATATGTTTGTTTCCTAACTGGGTGTTAAATAATACGTGCACTATAAGTATATACTTACAAAAAAATAAACATATCAGTAGTTATGAGCTATCTGGTTCCCATATAAAAAGCTTTGGCTTAGTTTGTGGCAAGATAGTGCTGTGTGGAGTGGAATGTCCACCAATATTAAAATTGGTGCTTGAGTGCCTTGAGTTGTGTACTTAATCGGTTTATTATAAACACAACAATATATAAACACAGAATACTAGTAAATTAAAGAACATTTATATAAAGTAGCAAAATGAGAAAGAGCTCTATACTACACACTGCAGTGTGATGATAGTATATACAGGGTGTGTGTGTAGATGGCGCGCCATCTATAAGAAAAAGATGTGAGATGTGAGCCTTACGAGAATGTGCCAGCGACAGCGCCCACAGCCGCAGATACGATGCAGTATGCGAGATGGTGCTCAGTACAAACTCTATGGTGTGAACCGCCTGGTGGATCATCAACTCGCTGAAGGAGGACATGTAGATTGCAACTTCAGCCATAACTAGCTCTTCCATCTTTTTATCAGAATCCCGGTGCTGGTAACGTCTGAAGTTGCTAATTTTTTTCTGCAAAATGAATAAAAAAATCTCTAGTCTTAGTTTGACATTACACAGAAATAACTATGTTTTTTACGTAGCTAAATAAAAATTGATAGAAAATTGGAGTACAGTTTTTTTTAGAATGAGATTATCAGTAATAAAGCTGATACTTATCTAAAGCATCATCTATTAAGAACTAGGGCCGTAATATTTTCTATTCATAAAAAACATATTGGTTTTGCAATTTTTTGCAAACCAATATTTTTTTGAATGTCAAAGCTATGCCCTAAAATACACGTACATCCGACTGTTTTTTTCGATAAATGCTTAGATTATTCTATTATACTTACCAACGCTTCTTCTTTTTTCTTCTTATTATAATTGTAGATGTAGAGTGGTGTTCCAAGCAGAAGAACCGGTATACACGCCAGGGCAACTATAACCAGTATCATCTGAAAGGTTCTTTGTCCAGAAAACATGTAAGCATCACAGTCTTCTTCTACGGGCTTGGTATTAGCCATAAGAAACATGTCGATGAAGAGAATAAGTATCTGAGGTGCACATCCAGGTCCTTGCTTTGGATCAGCTATAAGAAAAAAAAACAATGGTAGTTACCACGTAGATACAGCAATTTCTATATATTTTGCCAAATTACTGGATTTCTAGCACTATTATTATAGGTAGGTATGTACGAGTAATAATGTAAGACGAACTAAAGTTTGATTAGCTTACGCCAGTTGCTAGGTGTATAAGAACGTGTGTTAATTATTATAGCAGTGTTTTTACCCGATGAAAAAATATTGTCATACTTTGTAAGAGCTATTGCTGCCTGAAAATTCGTCATAAAATGTAGGCAAAGGTATTAGTAAGGTCTAGCCCGTTACGGAGCATATTACGTCATACCAAATCTACGAATCTGTTTCATAAATACAAACCCTCTTTCAGTGGCCCTGTGGCGCAATGGATAACGCGTCTGACTACGGATCAGAAGATTCCAGGTTCGAATCCTGGCAGGGTCGTGCAAATTGATATTTTTATTTTTGGGTTTTTCTTGTATTTTTGTAGGTGTATTTCTAGATAATTTTTTGACAGCACCTTATTTTTTTTGCTACCACAATATTTTCTTCTTTACACTATTGCTTTCTAAGTACCTACAGTATAGACGTTTGAAGGAGGTTTTTGCAATTTACCGATTAAACGCCGTTTAGATTTTTTTCAGAATCTTTAGTATAATGAGGTTTCTTTTATCATACTAAACGCGAAAGTTTAAGTATGGGTGGATGGGTGTTTGTTACTCTTTCACGCCGGAACGGCTGAACGGATCTGAAAGAAACTTGGCAGAGAAATAGATTTTAGTCTGGAATAGCACATAGGCCGCGAATACCAGGATTTAAATCTGCGCGGGTGAAACCGCGGGGCGCAACTAGTTTGATTATACATTTATTGTTTCACTTTTTCATTACCGTCAGTTTAAAAAACATATTATCATGAATACAAATATATTATTAATATTATAAATTACCAAGAGTTCACGATATAACTAAAAATTACTAGGTTAGTTATTTTTAAATTAGCTAGACTTTGTCCACGTGACAATGTATTCTTGAAAATCCCGGTGCCTCTATCACCCTAAATAAGATTTAAAATGGGTAATGGTACACCTTGGCAAAAAAGTCTTAAATCTGAACTAATTGAGGTGCGTGCGAAAAAGCTCAATCTCATTTAAACGTACCAGTAAAACTAGGAACTTATACTTATAGTGAACTTTAAAAATATCTTGAAATATGTATACTACGACAAATTCACTACATATTTCCAAAGGCTAGATAGAAAATAGTTTGACGTTACTTACGATGCCGGGAGCTGTAATAAAACCATTTGAAGTAAATCATGATTACAAGCCAGAAGAAAAGACAGCTCAGGAACAGGATTTCCGGTAAGAATTGTAAATATATCAAATAATAGTTTTTGAAATGCCTGAAAAAAAGATAAAATTATCATTCAATATAATATTCTATAACATTATTTCTTTATTGTCATCATTACTGAGATAGGCGTCATCAGAATTGAGACCTAGAGTCACCTAGTTTTAAGACGTTTTAAGGTGATCCTTGTGATTTTACTGAATGTTTTGACTTTGATTATTATCTGTCAAAAAATCAACGCTTTATAGGATTTGCCACACTAGATGCGGTCTACGATCAGTGCAAGTCTTTGTCCTGCACAAAGACTTCTTAAATTGGGTTTTCCGCTATCACTAAGACTGGTAGTTAGAAAGTCAAAGTCAAAATATGTTTATTTAATAAGATTACAAGGTTCACCTTGAAACTTGATTCGGCTTAAAACTAGGTGACTCTAAGTGCCAGTTCCACGCGATCAAAGCCGAGAAGAACAGGCAACAAACTCGGCTTGGTAATCTATCGCTCTTTTGTATGATCCTCGTTACAATGTAATATAATGCATATACTATTGAAGCTATATAATACGATTAAGTAAGTATGATTTATGGATATGGATTTATGAATGCAGTGTTAGTATTTTGATGCTGTTACCCATTCGCTGGTGCGTTCTTTCAGTCACCACTTGTGACATATTACAAGGTACGAGTAGGTAAACAAAAAGTGTTTTCGTTTCGACAACTACGGCAAAATAAATGTTTGTTGACATTCCACACAGCCCCAAACTAAGCAAAGCTAATATGGGAACCAAATAGCTGATATTATAAATAAATAAATTAATATTGGTGGACTTCACATACATCACTATCTAGCCCCAAACTAAGCTAAGATCGAACTCACGGCCTACGGTACAGAAGGCCGAGCTACTACTAGCTGAGCTGTGAAGCCTGGCAATATAAACATAAATAAATAATACTTCATACTTAAAATGAAAAATAACAACATCTGAGCATTAATATATTCATAAAAGTATATTAATTTTAAATATCTACATTATTAAAAAATCAAAACTTACAGGTGGTTGAAAAAACTCAACATGATCCCAAAAATCATATGAACAACCCCAACGATTATAGATATTTTCATTTTAACCATATTTTCAAGCAAGATTTTATTCGTTGATAACTAAAACAAATTAAAATGAAACTATTTATCAAATGTTGGTACTCTCAAATCGGTGACGCGATTAATATTCTCGCAGCGGCAATGAGCTTCCAACCGTATGTGTCACTTATGAATTACAAACTACCGAAAAACGTGAGTATAAGCCAAACTTAATATTTGGACGAACCTACCCTCAATCCTAACGATATCTATCTTATCGATATCTACTGTGCCTGGGTTTTAAGTTGTGAAGTCGCTAGGTTATAAAAACTCCACACCGACCAGTTGTCTCAAGTCAAATCAAAATTATACCTACTACACCATTTTTTAATCTATGCAGGCCCACTGCTGGGCAAAAGTCATCCCCGTTTTTCCTCGATCTTCTCGATCCCCTTCGAACTCTTTCCGCGAGTCTAGGTCGTCACGCCCGCGAGGAGAAACGGAGAAAATATTTACCAAAAGGGTTGCTTATAATCTCTCTAGCCACACTTCAGTGGACATGCATCATCATAAAGGCACACTAGCAACATGACACAATGAATAAATGATTGCGATGAATACTAGAAAGCAAAATATATTACCGCCCATATAGGATCAACGCCATACGCATAAGGCTCCCTGTATTTACCACTCGGCTCTATGGTAACGAATTCTTCCTCGAGCAATTGGTCAGAAGTTTTTACGTTCACGTAATACGACTTTGTTATCGCCACGCTTCTACTAAACCAGTCGTTGTAGACGAAACCAGTGAAGATGCTGAATAAACCGAGGAGCAAAATAACGTAGCGGCCTGGAATTTAGCAAATTTACATTATATCACACTAGTTGTGCCCCGCGGTTTCACCCGCGCAGATTTAAATCCCGGTATTCTCACGGGATAAAAAGAAGCCTATGTGTTATTCCAGACTATATTGTATCTCTCTGCCAAGTTTCATTCAGATCCATTCAGCCGTTCTGGCGTGAAAGAGTAACAAACATCCATCCATCCGTCCATCCATACTTACAAACTCTCACGTTTATAATATTAGTAGGACTAGCTTACAGATATATTAAGATAGATAGACAACCCACATGGCTCAGTTGGTAGTACAAGTAGCTATGCTTTCTGTGCTGTTGGGAATGGGTTTTCGATCCCCACCGAAAACGAACAATAGTGATGAACATAATGTTTGTTCTTTTTCTAGGTGCCTGGGAAACTATAAGCCATTAATCTTAACATACGATGTTAAGCGTCAAAATGATGAACGAAGGTGGTTCCTGGGCCCGTACCACCATCTCTTGAAGCATTCATTATTCAATATTACTTTACTTTTTGCTCATAAAGCTGACTCTATGCAGTTGACATAAGACATTGAAATAAAAGTAATATTGAAATAAGAATGCTTCAAGAGATGGTGGTACGAGCCTTGTGCTTTACAACCAGCAAGTAGAACTAAAAAAACTGTTTGCCATTACGCAATGGCAAGAAGTTTAGGCAGTGTTTAACGTTTCCTATTTTTTTGTAGTAAGGTCCCTAATCTTTACCGTGTGTGACATGTTATACGTTGAAAGACCGATATGCAAAATAGACGTCAGTCAAAGCTGGATTTACACGCTCGGGCAATATATTTCAATACCCTGTGATTGGCACCATTTGTAGCCTATTCAAACGTTATTCCTTCCGGAACTACTCAATACTCAATATATAGAGTGCTTTTATTGGTTTTTATGGAATAAGTATTTGCGCACACGTAGAGCATAAAAATAATGAAATACCGAATTCAGGTTGCGAATTAAAGTAATGAAAATGCCAAAAAAATATTTTACATAAAAAACTTTGACGTTACACAAAGATTTGTTTATATCCCAAATGTTATAATGCGAGTGAGATTCGCACCCGGGAGTGAATATCCTGAGTTGTCTGCCGAGTGTGATGGGAGTCTGATGGTGCAGGTGGTTAACGCAGCCTCTTATAAAGGAACAGGTCGTGGGTTCAAATCTCAGTCGAAATATAGCATTAGAGATAATAAGAAATGTTTGTGATTCCCATAAGTGAATGTAAAAAACTTGACTAAACTTGAACCGGAAAAAAATTACATTTTAGTTAAGTAATTATCTGAAGCTATAAAAACAAAACACATCAATGAAAACATCCATCCATTCATTTCATTTCCGCAGCAAAAGCCCTTCAAGTGTAATAATTTGTGCTTAAAAATTGGTGCATACATAAAGTAACAGCTTCTATCATTGTAAGCCGTGATTGTTAGCTTACCTCCAAAAAATATGTTCCATATCTCATTGCTTGAAGATTCCGCCATAAATTTCTTTTCATTTATTATCATCCAAGTTGCAAATATCGTTATAATGAGAGCATGCCCCACATCTCCGAACATGAGAGCGAAGAAAAACGGAAAAGTTATCAAAGTATACAATCCTGAAAAAATATTTATTTTAATTTCTGAGGAAAAAAAACAGTACGTAAAGTCTAATTAGTAACCTTAAAAATAAAACTATTGTCCAAAGTATTACGAAAACTCACCTACATGAAAATAATTTATTTAAAATTCGGCACTATTCTTCTTTTCAGCTCTTTTAATTTCATGATTACATGCTAAATGTGCAACGTGAATGACGTAATGACGTGTATCCTTTTTTTATCCGTATGAAATTAATGAAATTGAACTTGCTCATAATTTCCAGCACGCGTTTTTCGGCAGCCAAGCAGCGTTGCTGTGTTTCGGTTTGAAGAGTGTCGTTGCCGGTTTGATTACAGGCAGATGAAGCTTATTATCTGTATGCCCAATTTAATGGACGCAGGGCAGTGCATCGTAGAGCACGTTGCTATCGTGCGTGACTTACGAGGCAATCCTTTGTTATAGGTGATGGTTACCACTTAACATTAGATGGGTCATCTACTTGTTAAATCACCAGCTAATATCCAACTCTCACCTGGATTAAGCTCTCCGTACTTAGAATCCCCGTAGGCATTGATGAGAGTTTGAAAACCATGCGTGAACTTATTCGTCCGATGAAAAGTGGGTGGCACGGAATCCGTGTGAGTTTTGGACACAAACGACGGTACGTTTGTCCCAATCACGTTCTGTAAACATTGATTATGTAGCATTGTGTATTATCGAACTCTGCCAGAAAATTGAATCACGTCAAAAAAATTATTTAACTTATTATTTCTTTAATAGAAATTTTTTTGCGGGTAACCTAAATTTTGTACCTCGTGTTAACACACATTAAGGTCATTAAGGGAGGGCTTTTTCATATTCAATCTTTCTTTTCTTCCTATACCTATAACCTGTTGAAGTAGAAGAATATTATCACACAAGAATTTATACAGGGATAATATACTTTACTGATGCCTCTATGACATCCTTGCAGCCATACCGATACCCTGATGAAATAGGCAAGTCGTGGAACCCAAAAATTTTTAAAAGTGTCAAGAGCTTGAATGCAACTTAAGGGCGCACATAAAATCCGTTTACCACACCGTTTAAAAAATAACTAGTGACATGAAAAAAAGAAGAAAGGCAAGAAGATGATGGTGACTCTTGGAAATTGGTGGACTGTGGTAAAAATATTTGATGTCACCAAAGGCAAATTAATATTTTTGTGGAATGAAACCTACATATTGCACAGCGCAAATGGTAAAACTACCCACAGTGTTATCACTGGGTAGCACTGATCTATAATAAACTGGGTAGGCAGAGGTTCTATGGTCGTTTATTTCATTTCGAAACTCAAAAATTCAAACAACAGGATTACCAATTCGTTGATGGAAGTGCAATTTTTTTTGCTAGGCCCACTGGCGAATATTGGGAGTGAACTCTCAATCATTTAGGTCGGTACGAAAACAGATACGTTTATGATGGTATGCGTATGTATGTATGTATGTACGCAAACCTACGCAAACAAATATTTCCCTGTTTATTTTCCTTTTACAAATTCACTTATTTTTCACTCGCGCAAATTGAATTATTCTGACAATACATAACATAATTTTCTAAGCTATTATATTCTACTCTTCAGTTTACTCATTTGTGACGGTTCGTAGATTGCTTGAGTTTTTAAGCGGTTTTTTTAAGATGGACCTACAGGAAACATGTAATATCAAAATTACAAATAAATTAAACAAGATCTTGGTCTTGACCTCGAATTTCTTTTATTGCAGACTGCAGTCTTTCTTTATTATAATGTAATACTGCTAAAATAGGCATAAATAAATATAGGTGGACTTTCTACACAGCACTATCTAGCCCCGAAGTAAGCCTAGGCTTGTGTTATGGGAACCAGATAGCTGATATACTACTTAAATACTTTTTTTGTAAATTAAATTATAGGCATATTTAATAGGTTAAGATTGTCGGTTTGATTTGAGCTTCGAATATCAGAGCTAATATAGAAAGTGGTTAGATCGACACTAACGGATAATCATCGGGCAATACTTTATAGCTTAGACCTCTAGAAAGTAAAGAAAGAAAGAAACATTTATTTGACACACAACACACAGAGAACATAAAATAAAACATAACAGATATTAATAACAAACAGTAAAAGTAAAGAAACAGAAAAATACAAAAACAGTGTTCGAGGACAGTTTGTCTCATCTGTGTTGTGTGGGCCAAACAGGTCCAGTCTCAGTATAATTGCTAGAATAATTTAATAATTATTTTAGAATAATTTATAGAAGCAAGCTTACCGAACAGAACTCCAACGTATCTTGAACCTTCCGCAAATCCTTATCAGGTACCCAGCACTGTCCGATCAAGCAGTTCTTCGTTATGTCAAGGGTGAATAGGTTCATGTTATGGTAGATGGCCTTTGCCTTGCGAACTTGTATCATCCACGACCACCATTGTCTGCCCACCGTGCGGAGAGCTTTGCAACGGTGGTACGTCGTTTTTTTCAAAACCTGTAAATTTTTGTTGGCTTTTTCTAATTAAACATTTTTTTTGCCATTTACTTCCCGATGCAGATGGCCCACCTAATAATAAGTGTAACCAACATTTTTACATTGCCTTGTAAATCACGCACGGAACGTGGTCTACAATGCAGTACCCTGCGACCAACAAGTTAAGGCATACAGAATCAGATGTTATGCCTCATGAGGCTTCATATCACCGGCAATCATTCACATCGAAACACAGCATCACTTCTTGGCGGCAATATCCCTACTTCTTTATAATATAAACATATTATAAAAAAGATTATTATTATAATAATAGATAAACATAGATGTTTGATAAGTAAGAATGCACTTCATTATCCCTGAGTAACATAATTGGGTTATATTATTTAGCTGCGCCCCGCGGTGTTACCCGCGATTAAAAATTATTTCCCTTTCCTCTGTCTTCTCCCCCCATCCCCTTAATAGTAACATATTATGTGCTATTTCAGACTAATCTATATCTGTACCAAATTTCGTCAGCCGTTCTGGCGTTATTGAGCATCAATATATAACAAACATCCACCCATCTTTCACATTTAACTATGAAACCTGCGAGGCTCAAAAGCTCTTTATAAGGCTCTATCGGTGAAGCGGTTTATCCCAAATGTTGAAAAAACAAATTTTAACCCGTTACAAGAAGCCGAGACAGGCAGCTAGTTTTTTATAAATTGCATTTACGTTTGGTATCAATAAATGATTTGGAATTGTATTTTAATGAATATTATAAGTGACTTTATTATAATCATCAACCCATGGCTAGAACCTTTATGATGTCATACCCGTACCCGGTAATTTCCCCAGGTTTAAAGTGTTTTTTTCTTACCTGTTCCAGATCATTTATTCTGTCCTTAATTTTGATCATCATATCACGCCTCTCGTTAAATGTTTGCGGGCACGGATAAGCGTTTACACGGAATCCACTGAAAACCTTTTGCATGCGTATGCTTAGTTGTTCCCCTTGGCAGACAGCTAAAAACGCAACTTTTCGAATTTCCGTTCCCTGCAAAAGTTATCAAAAATAAGTAAAGACTTTTATAAATATATCTAGCTGGTACAACAACCAAATGGCCCAACCAATTCTGGAATTTTGGAATTTTATCTAAAAACGTATACCGTTCCCCATAAACGAACCATTTGTTTTTTGAAGTCTAAATTTGGGAGGCAAGTTATTTGTAAATGCCAATATAGTTTGAGTTAGCTCATTCCCTTCAACAATTAAAGCTAAGTATTTTGTTTGAAACCAGAGCTCAAATTCAAATTCAATATATTAATAACAGTACAACATTACAGACCATGTGCAATGCGTGATACTAGTTAAACTTAAACTATTTTCAAACATTAAAAATATTGAGACCAAAATAGTTTCAGAGGTACTTGCTAAAAATAGATAAGGAATAACTTAATAAAAAAAGAGAAATTTTGTATGTATCAGAAAAAACACATATTTATACAACACTAATAAGAAGCTGCTTTATACAACACATATGTACCTCTGACTACACCCCTCAGACTTCTTCAAAGAATCTGGAGGTAGTACTTGGTACTGAGAAATCTGAGTGAGACATCTAACGTGTCTGGGAATCAAAGTCGGGAAGCTATTTCGTAGAAAATTGAACTTTCCATTTGAAACGCTCCAATTTCACTCACCGTGAGAAAAATGTTTATTGCAAAAAGTTGTACCACAGTATCTACCTATTACTCCATAAACTACATTTTATTCACATTACAAGAGAAAATATAATGACACTAATTTAAATACTGGCGAACATTCAGACAAGTAAGCAACAATGCAGAAGTGCTATTCTGTCAATAACACTCGCCCAAGTGGCCGCGGAATCCTCGGTGAGTTTTCAATTTGGCATTCGGTAAATGCATAGGAGATTCCTTGCCCCAAACCGTATGAAGTCACAACGTGATCTTGGCCATTATTCTTTATGACATAGGAGATACTTTGTCCTGACTGTATGACGTCACGACGTGATCTAAACAAACGCGATTGGATTGGTCATAGTGAATAACGCCCCTGATCGCCAAGCGAGTAAAAGCGCGGTCTTATGGCCATAAGACCGCTTATGGCTCGTCGGTTAAGCTCGCTGGTGTGTATCATTGCAATACGCCGCTTTGTAATGTATGCATAAAGTTTTACTCGGCACATTGAAAAAAAAACGACTACTACTACGACACGACTGTTTCACTTGCAAGTCGATCAGCACTAACGAGCTGCGAGTCAAACTTACGTTTCTTCAAACCGCGGTTAGACTCTTCATCTATTACCCATTAATACATTCACCCATCACTACTCACTAGCACCACACGCGGTATTATTTAATCAGTAAACTTGCCAACGAAAGTGAGCCGAAGCTCAAGATCAAAGTGGTCCCGGATCCACTGGGATCCGGGACAAAATCATGGGGAGTATCACCCATGATTTTGTTGTTCATAGAATACGAACGTGGCATTTACATTCTGTAGAACGTAAACACCTCGCGCTTAACTCAAAGAGCTCAGCGAGACGCGAAAATAATGATGTTTGAATATAAGCTCGCATGAAGCAAACTTTTTCCTCGAAAACATACACTGCAAACATTTACCCTCGTACTACAAAACGGAGTCTAACTTTAAACAATGTCTAAAAATTAGCGCTGTCTCTGTTTTCCATTACGCATTGGTAAGAGATGGCAAAAGTTTAAGCATAGTTTATCGTTTGCCTATTTTTTTGTGGTAAGGCTCTTAATGTCTTGTTGAAATCTCACTGGAGATTTGTTTTTATTTTTTGCTCATCTCGTTCTCCCAAAAAAGGTCTAGTCTTGCTTGTTTGTAGGATATATTAAAGTTAGTAGAAGTATCAAGAAGCGTTTTCAAATTCGGATTAGGGTCAATTCAATTCGATTACTATGTAAACTTATTACATATTTAATACCAGTGTGTATGGTAATAACTAGGTACATGTGAACGTATTTAATGCTAACTTATAAAAAAATAATTAATGTTAGTGACAAAACCGAGGACAGTAAAAAAAAAAGTTGTCTAGAAAGTAGAAAGACAAACCGCAACACAGAAACACTACTTGGCGGCTGAAAAAGGCGTGGTGGTAGTACTTCCCCGAACGAGCCCTTCAAAAAAACCTCGAAAAGGTTAATTTAAAAGGTCTTACCGTGTAAGGGTCGAGCAGGATCTTATCTTCGGTCGCTTGGCGGTAGTAAATGTTCCCTCTCGATATTCTCCAAAGCATCATTTCGAAGTGGAAGCACCTGTTTCGACGTACTACACCAGTCATTACAAAAAGGCGACCCCCTGGCCCAATATCACCTTGACCCTTTCTGCGGCTGTAACAATAAATCGAGTGAGCGAAGCGAAAGGAGCCATAACTTTCGAAGCGTTGATCAGATCTGCATGAAAGAAATTATTAAAGATAATCATATCGGATTTTAAAGGTAACAAAAAAAGGACTATTGTTGTACCTATTTTTTTTAGTTTCTGTAGAAAGGTATGTGTTTTCCTTTGTGTTCAATAAAGAGTTTATCTATCTTATTCCAACATCAAATTCGTTTACAAATTTGCTAAGTATATTTCCCTTATTCAGTGGAAATTCCGAGAGCTGATCTTAATCTTACGTAAAGGATGAAAGAAAACTTTCCAGCCGGCTACGCTCCTTTACAATTTTTACGTTGCTTTGCTCCAACTGTTTATTTGCTCTTGACTGAACGCTACACAAATAAACATTTATATTTTTATACCACTTTTAAAATAGTGGTAGTGGTAGCACTTTTAAAATACCACTTTTAAAATAGTAGGTTTAAAATGGTGTTCAATATATGGTGTTTAGTGGTAACTTAACTAACAAAGCATTGCCTTGCGAGTCACGTAATATGAAGGTGTGATGCGCTACCTTGCATCCATCCTCTTGAGGCATACAGATGTTAAGTATCATGTCCTGTAATGTAGCCGGTGACCACTAAGCTCTCTTCAAACCGAAACACAGCGTTGCTGCTTGGCGACCGAAAATGGGGCATGGTGGTACTTCCCCAGACGAGCCCTTCACAAAGAGCTCTACTACTCTTAGATGGTATTCCATCTAGGGCAGGTTGCAAGCCCATCTATAAAAAAAAACACTGATTGCGTTCGTATAAGGCCGGTGCCAGATATGTATGAACTTCAGTGATCACTAAGCCGCATACTTAGTGAGGCATGAGAAAAACTCTTCACTATCTCGTGTCTCATTAAGCATGCGGCTCAGTGATCACTTAAGTTCATACATATCTGGCACCGAAGTAATACGGACATTACTCGCTTACCTAGTAAATAAAGTTTCTCTGCGAATCTCAGCATCTCCGAGTATTGGTCCAATGTGTGTAAGTACGTAGTACATTTCAGTCATTTCAAGATAGTTCTTCATTAGACTCGATTGGTTTTCTGACATTTCTGAAATGTCTTCTTCCCATTTTTCTAAAATATTCTGAAAATTGTACCGAATACGCTACAGTGTGTCTTGAGGTTCTCAATTATTTTTTCTGCGGTATAAACCCCCAAAACAGAGGTTGCGGGTTCGATTCCCGCCTCGGAACAAATTTGTGTACGATCTGCAGAAATTTGTTGCGTTGGTCTGGGTGTTTATGTATAATAAAAAATATCTATCTATGTAAGTATATAATGTATTAAATATATCTGTCATCTAGTACCCATAACACAAGCTTTGAGTAGCTTACTTTGGGGCTAGATGGTGCTGTGTGGATTGTCCAGCATTATTTATTTATTTAATACAATAAAATAATAACTGCTTAAATACTTTTTTGAAATATTTATTTATGTCATGCATATTGTTCTAGTTATAAACGGGCTAGTTGTGTGGCACTTTATTGCAATTGTATAGCTGTCATGCTATCGATCTATTTGCGTGAACAAGACAGATATACAAGCAGCTTGAAATTGCCGCAAATGCCGCAATTTCTAGCTCGTTTGTTTCAGGCTTAAGTTCTCAAACTCGTTTTATATCTAGGCGCATATCCTTTAGGTATGTAAGTCCCTAGTTGTTTTAAAATGTTAGCGATGTGTAACCTACGTAGCACATAGCTAACATTTTGTTTTTACATTTTCTTAGACTCAAAGGTTTACTGAAAACCTCTCTAAGCCTAAGCTCTCCTTTGGAGCATAGTAAAGAATTTATGAACATAAGCAAACACAGCCAAATTCATTTATTTATACAACTTATCAGATGGAACTAGTGTATAGCCCACCTGATGTTTGCCTCGTAAGTCACGCACGATAGGAACGTGCCCTACGATGCACTGCCCTGCTTTCATCAACTTGGGGCATTCAGATGCTAAGGCTCATGTGCCTGTAATTACACCGGCGACCATTGCACACTCTTCAAACCGAAACACAGCGTTGCTGCTTGGCGGCAGAAAAGGGCGTGGTGGTAGTACTTCCCCGGACGAGCCCTTCACAAAGAGTTTTATTACTCTTATAATTGAGTCATAAGGACCACTTTGAATCGTATTAAAGCTAGGTGAATGTAGGTGATCGTTCCACGTGACTGGTCCTATTGGTGACCTAGAAGAACCTACCTACCTAGAACTACCTATAACTTACCTTATCAGTCCATGTAACCTTCTTGTTAAAATCCCAAATCTGTTTTCACCTAATTAGCAATTGTACGATATTTTCTCTATGAAAATACTAAACAAAGAACTCTAAAGAAATATAATTATATATTCTAATATACAATACTATAATATTTCTTCTTCATTAATTATTCTTCACTGAATGTTGGAGGGTTAACCGTCTCAAGTCTGTTGTTGACGCAAAACATTGAAGAAAAGTTATCTTTAATTTTAGAACTTACCCCTTTATTTATATTAGTTGGGGTTTATAAAATCCTCGTAGCATTCCCGGAGAAAAAGATAATTTATCATATGTTTATTTGTTATAACAGATTTTTTGAAGATGGACATCGATATTGCATGAGGCTAACATCTGTATGCCTCAAAGTTGTGGCAGGGCAGTGTAGTAGGGCACGTTTCTATCATGCGTGTCTTACGAGGCAATGGTTTGTTATGTTAATTAGATGAGTTACTTATTTATTTTATTTATTTTATTTATTGAACAAAATCCACAGCTCTTAAAAATACACTATATATACTTAAATTTCTAGCATGCAGCCAATAACGGATTTACATTATAAAATTATGAAATAGGTAACAAAAATCGACGACAGTTAAAAACACCACAATAATAAGGACTTTGTTTGATGAATATTGACAAAACATAAAGGAAACAAGCATCTAAAAGCATTTTAACAATTAGCAACAATTAGGACCTATTATATGAATACCTATCTATTGACAAAACATAAAGGAAACAAGAATTTAATAGCTTTTTAACAATTAAGGAAACAAGCATTTAAAAAGAAAATGGTTCGTAAGCACAGATAAATGTGCTATGTGCAAACATAAGTATTAGTACATCATACATCTGTGTTTTTAAGTAAAACGTTACGGTAGTGTGTGTTGTATATGTTTGAGTTTCAGCGTGTGTTGTGTTTGTGTGTGTGTGTATATGCGTGTACATGTATATACATGTGTTAGTGTGTGTGTATGTGTGTGTGTAGGTTCTCCCGATTCACGCATGTCTCTTAAGAGTCAAGGTATCACAGGAGAACCTACAACATTATGTGTGTGTGTGTGGTGCTGTGACTTTTTCCATGACTCCAGCACAATAGTCGAAGTTTTAGGAGAAGCCAGAGCATGGCTAATGTGTATCAGTGAATATTTGCTCAGATTCTACTGTTTCATATCTAGCAGCTTTTGACATTCATGTCTAAAAGCTGCTTTACTGTGGAGGAAAAGATCAACAGACTGAAAGTTTTTGTTAAAGCTACGATGCATTCTGCTTACAAGTGAGTTTTGAGCATAATTAGTACTTGAATGTGATACTGCGAACAACTTTGTATGTCGCGTTCTCGTTTTGGGACAGCAAAAACATAATGTTTGGGTTAACAATTCAGCACAGTCAATATACCCATTACATAAGCCATGCAAAAAAGACATATCACTTAAATTGCGACGCTTCGCAAGTGTTGTGAGATGGTGATAACAACAAGAATCCTCGTAATCTTTAAAACTACTGTAGGAACGATAGTTTAAGTGCTTGACAAATTTATGCTGGATATTCTCTACACTCTGAGCATAGATCATATATTGTGGATTCCATACAGTGCTACAGTACTCTAATATACTTCTGACATAAGAGAAATACAGAACCTTTAAGCAACCCACATCTGTAAAAGGGCGAGCAGTTCTCAATACGAATCCTAAACTTTTGTAAGCTTTACCAACAATAAATGCAACATGATCCGAGAATGTAAGTTTAGCGTCCATGAGAACTCCTAAGTCTCTTACAGACATCAAACTATTAATTTTAACATCATTAATTTTATATTCAAAATTAGTTGGACATCTTTTACGTGTAAAAGAAACGAAATGACATTTACTTATATTTATACCTATACGATTAAGTGCGTAATAGCAACCAAGCCTATCAAGGTCTCCTTGTAAATTAATACAGTCAATAGAGCTCTTTACCTTCATATAAATTTTGGTATCATCAGCATACATCAGAAATCTTGCATGATGGAAACACCTACCAACATCATACAAGTAAGCTGCATACAAAAGAGGTCCCAGAATAGAGCCCTGGGGTACACCAGAAGGAATGTCAGTAAAATCAGAACAGAAACCTCCTACGACAACTGCCTGAGATCTGTTACGCAGATATGATTCAATCCACCTCAGTAAATTACCTCGAATACCGAGTTCAAGAAGTTTGCGCAATAATATGACGTGGTCTACACGGTCAAAGGCTTTCTCAAAGTCCGTGTAAACCACATCCACTTGAGACCCACCCTCCATGCCCATGGTTACATGTTCTAGAAAAACGCCTAGGTTAGTTGCCGTTGACCGGCCCTTTATAAAACCATGCTGCTCAACAGGAATTGAAGGCGATATAACAGGATATATATGTGTGTGAACCAACCTTTCAAACATTTTAGCCAGAACATTCAAAATCGAAATTGGACGATAATTCTCGATACACGTTTTGAGACCTTTTTTATGTACAGGTACTATGTGAGCTTTTTTCCAAGCAGTGGGAAAGCATCCCTCTTGAAGGCATCTATTAAATATTAACGTTATTGGAACAGAAAGAGATTTCGCGCAATTAGTAAAAAACATTGGTGGAATTTTGTCACTCCCTGCACCCTTTTTAACATCGAGGGTCGTTAATAATCGATGGATTTGACTTTGGTCTACGCAAATTGTGTGAATTGTATTCTGTTGAGAACTGTCATCAACTGAACCAAAGGAATACTGATCTGCTGGCCTATGAAAATTGCCCTGGAAGAACCTATTAAACATTGTACAAATTCCTTCCTGATTATTTATCACGTTATCTTTGTACGTCATCTGTTGCGGATATGAAGAGCAGTTATTTCTCCTTGATTTAACATAAGACCAAAAATATTTGGGGCTAGATTTTATTTTTTGCTGCGCAAAATTAACATAAGCACGGTAGCATTCAGTCTGCGCAATTTTTTGTTTAGCCCTTAGTTCAGCGAAGTCTGCATAATCAACCGGATTTTTAAACAAAATTTTACTAAATTAATATATTTTATATAACAGTAATTTTATTACCAAAGTTAACATTTTATGAAAAATTTGTACCCACCTGACCTGTGAATTAGATTTATCAATAAAACATTGTATTGTATAGTTAATATGGTAATGTCATTGTATAGGTGTAATGGTAGGTAATGTAGGTACAAATGTGAGCCATTTGCTTGTCCCTTAGAAGTATGAGTTGTATTAAAAGAAAACTTTATAGCAAAATAAGTTTTTATGTAAGAAAAGTTTGAGAGAGCAAAATACAAATGATACAAGTGAAATGGCACGGGTGCAGTCCAAAAATTTTATTTACTGCGTCTAATACCTCAATCAAGTCCTCCCAAGGCAGTTCTTAACAGTTGCGTTTCAAGTATTCTCAAATACGGTTGACATTTATTGTAATACTAGCTGATCCCGCGGCTTTGCTCGCGCTCGTTTACCTTGAAAATCTCATACAAACTTTCATCCCCTATTTTATCCCTTTGGGGGTAGAATTGATCAAAATTCTTTCTTAGCGGATGCCTACGTCATAACATTTACCTGCATGCCAAATTTCAGCCCGATCCATCCAGTGGTTTGGGCTGTGCGTTGATAGATCACTATGTCAGTCAGTCAGTCAACTTTGAGTTATATATATTTAAAAATACTAAACACTCGTACCTCGTACATTACCATCTCATTAGGGTGTATAGTTTTAGGCTTCTGTGTCGGCTTGGGCATGTATATCTTGTCTTTCAACATCTCCGCTTCCATGAACCGAAGTCTTCTCTCCATTTCGGCGCAGCGGCATACCTCCGATATGTAACTCCTTTGAAAAGCTTGCACCTCTGGGGTCATCTAGAGTAGTTACAAAATAGGCATTATATAACATTAGTAACAGTAACATTTTGACGCTTTAGAAATATTTAGAGATACACTTCTAATAACATAACTTAGTTCATTGTCCATGCTTGAATTTGGTTGAAAGGAGTACAAATGACTGGCATGCCAGATATTGGCATACGTTTCATGGTTGGTCTGCAGTTTTAGGGTATACTACAAATCAGACAGACACGAGTAAAGGCATAAGTGTTAATAGTAAAATAAAAGCCTTTCGCGTTGGCTGCAAGAAGGAGTATGTTCTATCTGCGCTTTAAATGGAAACAAGTGCAAATAAACTTTGAGTTTGACTGTATCGCTTAGTGGTTATTTTGTTATTTTGAATGTAGTGTTTGATGACAAAATTGACACACGTCTTGTCTGACTAGTGAATGATAGTGAAAGGGGTGGGGTACAATCGGTGAAATACACAAAATGTACTATTAACATACTAGACGAAACCTTATTTATAGCATGTGCTGCATACATAACAGCTATGTGCTAAATAAAAGGGTAATTTGCTGAGCATAATAATAACTGTGGTCAAATTTGACCTCTTTTTTATTTAGACACTTCAGAAAAACCCAAAAAAAATTGTTAGTCGATTTTATTTTGTAAATCGTTAATCGATTTTTTTTTGTAAATCGTTATTGATTTTCCTTTGAAAGTTTTTTTTTAGAAGTTCTAACATATTTTATGTTTGAACCAATTTGTAAAGTATTATGGTTTCCTGATTAAACCAACAATAACAAAACCAATTCCATTTATTAGTTTTAGATGGCGATCTGATTTCAACGGTAAATTAATTAGGAGCAGTTTCTATTTAATTAAAGTTGTCATTTCGGGGAAGTTATGTTTGTAAATTGAATTAAACATTTTTGATTTGATTTGAATTGAATTGAATGTATTTGTTTAAAAAGTAATTGCACCCAATAGAATTACATACAATATAAGCATGCCCCGAGCCTCACTTCTTGTGACAAGCGGAAAATTTGATGCAGGACCGTACGCATAATTTCATTTTTATATTTACTCAGGTTTACCAACAGCTGTACATTTAAAATAAATTAAATATACATCTATGCACGTACATGTTAATTATTACTATAGGGTGTATGTATAATGTATATGGGAGCAAAGAGAGTTAACATGGCTGAAAAAAGACTGTTGTGTGGAAAGTCCACCAACCTACGGTTGTTTGCTTTGCTCACTCATTTAAAGATGATTTATGTATCATATTGAGAGTGATATTATTTAACCTTTGCAAAGCCAGGGCGGGCTCACTAGTCCATCATATATTTACATTACATTTCAACTAGATAACTTTGTCGTAACTAGGCTGCGTTCGAATTCGCTGGAAGTAGTCTCAAGGAGGTGGGAGGAGGAGGCTCTGAGTTTTAAGAATATAATTTCCAAGAAACGTAATAAGTATGGTATGGTATTTAAATACTTTGAACTCAATACGCTCTTTAATGCACTGCCTTTTCTGATCCAAAGCTGGGGTCCCACGGTCCGCTATTCTACGGATCAGCCACGCACAGCCGACGAGCACGGACGGCGACGCACGGCAGGCAGGGCCGTTCCAACGATGCGTGTTGGTCTGTGTAGATCTTTTCAAGCTTCATTTCAAAATGCAAAGTGAAAGAGATAGACGATATATATATAGAGATAGACGCACCGCACTTGACCGCACCTTTGAAGTTACCGACTCGCGATGAATACCGGCGCACCGCCACAGACGTGTCTGTGCTATCACGGACGAGACCGGTCCCACAGTGCGTCGTGCGAGCTGATCTGCGTGCGTCCGCGATTTTATGGACCATGGGACCCAAGCTTAATGGCGTATGGCCCGGACGAAGCGCAGGTGGCTTCCTATTCTGTTCAAATTTCATACCAAATGCATGGAAATAAAGCACAATTTAGGTAAGCGCATCAGTCGTTCGAGCAACGACATATCGTACTAACCTAAAATGTACCTGTCTGTATTTCCATACATTTTTTATGAAATTTGAATGGAATAGAAAGTCGCCCGCGCCATGCCCGCGCCATACGCCATTTTAATGTGTCCTGCGTCTAAAGTGACAAAATGACGTAGGTATATTGGTTTATTGTTTGAATATTCGGTATGTCAAGCAAACTTACATCAATGAACTGAACACATCCCATTTCGCCGAGCTGTGACAGAATTTCAAAGGCTGCTTCTGGCTGAAGAAACATATCGCAGTATGACATTGGATCACTTCTTAGCATCGCGCCCATGGTTCTGCTGTAAATACCATAAATTATCCTTTATCTTTCATCACCATTTCAGCCCGTATGCACCCACTGCTGAGTACGGCTGAGTATTACAGCTCCTCTTTAATACGCCACTCTTTCCGGTCCCTTGCGAGTCTCACATATTATTTAACTTTAAATACTAATAATTATTATCATCACCATCTCATATTCTAACAGCGGCGATGGGCTTGCAACCTGTCACGTATGGAATACTAACTACTGCAAAATGTGGGTATGTGCCAAATGTAATGTTTGGACGTACCTCTGACTACCCCCCTTAGACATCCTCAAAGAATCTTGAGTTAGTACTTGGTACTGAGAGATCTGAAGGGATATCTACCGTGCCTGGGGATCAAAGTCGTGAAGCTGTTTCTGTTTATTTCAGTTTCATCTCAGCCTCGTACACCCACTGCTGGATATCGATCTCCTTCATGTTTTGCCAGCCTCCTCTGACCTTTGCGTCTCTGGTCTAGAGGTTCCCTACGACCTTCACGATGTCAACCCAGTGCAATGGGTAGATTATTAGAAGACATCAAATCACAAGGAAGTTTTTTTAATGTGTGACACAATAAATATATTAGGACACATAAAATCATAAGTGTTTTTTCAATGTAAGATACACAACAAACCAAAGGTCGTTTATTTTAATTATGCAAGCTACGCCTCGCGTTTAATTTAGTTAGGTACATCTATCTTACAGCCTACGTTCACCAAGTCAGCATATACCTTTCTGTATCGTATCTACGTCCTTCGAGCGGAGAATACAATCTGATTACGGTCCACTGCAGCCCTAGCTCCCACGAACCTTCTAGACATCCGACCTCTTGACGGTAAGTTAGTTTGTACAAGCTAGTGTGTAGTTTTACTTAGGACGGGCCTAAATAACCCGTTTAGGAACGTCCATTAGGTATGCTGTCAGACGCTTACGTCAGAATGCCTCATGTGAGAGCATAATGGACCAGCCTAAAGTCTAAATGCGGATACAGGAGTCCAATACAAGTATGCCTTATGTGAGCATTATTAGTTTTTTTCCGGCAATTACATTTTATGTGCACCGGTAGTCTAGTAGGAGTTGATGTGCGTGATCGATTCCGAAATTGTACTAATGGATTTATCAATAATGAATTTAATAGTGCGCAATGTTAGTGCTTTCAAACGATGAAGGAAAACATCGAAAGAAAGACAGTATTAAAAAAACAGAAATGGGCTTGCAATATAAGACTATATAGATTGGTCAAAGTTGGTATTTTTAAATAAAGTTACAATAAATAAACATTGAACAGTTGCTCTCTCTGCAGACCGTTCCGAATGATCTAGCTAGAGATAGCTGATTGATTTTTTTTTAATACAACTAGCTGATGGAACAAGCAGATGGTCCACCTGATGTTAAGTGGTAACCATCACCTATAAACAAAACATTGCCCCGTAGGTCACGCACAATAGGAACGTGCCCTACGATGCACTGCCCTGCGTCCATCAACTTGAGGCATACAGATGTTAAGCCTCATGTGTCTGTAATTACAACGGCGACCACACTCTTCAAACCGAAACACAGCATTGCTGCTTGGCGGCAGAAAAAGGCGTGGTGGTAGTACTTACCCGGACGAGCCCTTCACAAAGAGCTCTACTACTCTTTCTTGATCCGAATTAGTGCCAAATGGAAGTTTTTAAGATTTTTTTTTCACTTTTTTTTATTCGTCACTGAACGGATCTTGATAAAACGTAGCATACCTATATAAAAGTTAGTTTTTTTATAACGAGTGATTTGTACATCACACAGTGTACTTATCTAAATAGTCCTATACGGGAAAATGCAAACAAAATGGCTGCATAAGCTTACTCGTAATTATATTTATGAATAACAAGTTCAAGTTGCTCGCACAAAAAATGCGCAGTTAAAATACATTACGTATTTGTTGTAACACAAGTAGGTACCTGCATTTGTAGTGCATAATTAAATAGATGGTCATTTAGGGTCGAACTATATAACGAGGCAAGCTTCCTATTATTCATTCATTACTAGTTGACCCCGCGAACTTCGTACCGCCTATCAATGAATGTCAGATGTTTGACAGTTACGAAAACGGTTAAACATTTTGTATGTTTCTTTCCTAAGCACCTTCTCCTTACAATTAAATAGCAAACACAACCAAAAAAAACAATTTGCAAAATCGGTCCAGCCGTTCACGTGTGACTCCGTGATCAAGGGAAATAGGTATTCATCATCATCATCATCATCAGCCTACAGAAGTCCACTGCTGGACATAGGCCTCCCCTATCCGTTTCCAGGAAGAACGATTTTGAGCCCCTTCCATCCACCGACCACCCGCGATCCTAAAAATGTCGTCAGTCCACCGGGTAGGAGGGCGTCCTACACTTCGTATTAATTATATATATAAATAGGTATTTATTTTTATAAAATACCATAGACAATGTCTATGATAAAACACAGAGAAATGAAGATTGGCTTAGCTACAATCTGTATTTTGGAATCTCTTCTGTAGAACTTCCATACACCGAAGACATTTAAATAACAACTTAAAAGTCAGATCAGACCTTTAGAAAATATGTTGCAACTATGATAGGTCCATTTTTTTTACCTACTTACACAAACATAACCTCTATACCTATGACTTTAGTGATTGTTAACAGGAATATGTGAGGCGATTTCTTCATTGGATTTGTTTTATCTCCCGTTTTCAGGTAACGCGATAAAACTTGGACCTAACCTAGGCTACAAACTATATTTACTCTATGTTTCATCCTTATCCTATATACAGCGTGTAACGGAAGGGGGGTATCAACCCTGAAGGAGGTGAATGTGCTCATGAAACTCAACAACTTTCCCCAAAGAACATAGGTCGAAATATGAAAAAAAAAATTGGCCCTCCCTTACAAAACTGACTACCAGCTGATTGATTTACTATGGGAGGGCCAATTTTTTTTTTCATATTTCGACCTATGTTCTTTGGGGAAAGTTGTTGAGTTTCATGAGCACATTCACCTCCATCAGGGTTGATACCACCTTCCGTTACACGCTATATATAGTTCATTCTCATTAAGCCGTGATTGAGCCACAAACACAATCCATACATCAAAACATCGTGGCTTTCTTATATATTATTAGGAAGTAAAAAAGGGATAAGAAAGCGATATTTGATGTTGATGAAACTTGCATTCACTCGTATTATGTAGCCCAACCGCCGTTTGTCAATTAAGCGGATGGTCGATTGGTCGCAGCAACCACTCATCGGTTCTCTTGTTTCGAATTTAAATTGGACACATACCTACAGGGAGCGGACCGCAACCGTGACCATAGCCGCTTGTGTCACCAACCGCTCTTTCAGAAAACACACGCGTGAGCGAGAACTGACGTATGTATGGCCCGCGCCAGAAAGAATTCTGTTCTTTACTTTGAAAATAACACTCTCTCATTCACACGCGGTTGGTAATTTGTGGGTGCGAGTGAGAGGATTGAATCGTTTCTTATTTTATTTTACTTTGACGTAAGTATCATTTTTAGGAAGTATTAGTGCTGAGCCTATTAGGATGTTTGCCGACGCACGAGTGGACTGCTTCCACAGCAGTATGCGCAAGCGCTGCGCGTCTCTGCTGCGGATGTATAACATAACGTTGCTAGCTATTTAAAAAGTTTTTTTCACAACAAACCAATTTCTTTTACGTTTGATACAACCAACCTACTGTGCCCGCTAACTCTTGTTGCAGGCACCGAAACAGAAATAAATTGTTCAGGTATCGATTTGTAAAGTATGTTCGGTAAATTGTAACATTATTTAGTTTGTAGAACTAACCGTGTCGATAATTGGTGGTTAACGTGAATTTCCTCTTGCTTGGTATATTTAGCAAAACAATTTTATCACAGGATACGTGCAAGCTTCTATTATGGCTTATTTCAAGAAATATAGTCAAGGAACAAACATAATACTCGAGAGAATATAATACATACTCTCGCTTATTTAGGGTCTCCTGTCTGTCATATTGACAAACAGTATTGCCAGTGTCAAGTGAAATTATTAAAAAGTTTTTATTTGAGATAGTCTATGAGTTTAGTCTAAATTATGTGAAACGGCCGTCGTCGATAAAAAAGCAGGTGGTTCAAGTATTAACTGTATAGGTTGTTACTATGTTACTAAGCAAAGAAGTAAGAAACCCAAAGGTGTTTCCTAACTATGAATATCAAGTCCAGGATTCCTGATTTTCGCGATTGTTAAGGGTCCGGTGACAGCGGCTCGCAATTTCGAGGTGCGATTGGCTATTATTTCATTTTATTTCATTTCGGGGAGGTTGTTTGAAAGAATAACTCTAAAGAAACACGCAAAAATACTCTTCGAAAACAAATAATACAATAATATTAGGGAAATGTGCTTGAGTCAGAAATCATTTTGGTATTAGGTAAACGTAAGACCAAACATACTAATACCAAAATGATTTCTGATTCGGGCATGTTTCCCTTATATTATTGTATTATTTGTGTTCGAACAGTATTTATGCGTGTTTCTTTAGAGTTATTCTTTCAAACAACCTCCCCGAAATGAAATAAAATGAAATAATAGCCAATCGCACCTCGAAATTGCGAGCCGCTGTCACCGGAGCCTTAACGATTTTTGTCCGTGCCTCAATAACTATAAGACCTATAAGTAGTTTAGAAATTCATACATATTATATTTTATTTTTATTTTATTTATTAAACAAAATCCACACCTCTTTGTATTATATAACTAACATAATGAATCTTTATTGACAAAGAAAATTACAACTAATAGTTACAATTATTTACAAAATGTACAAAATATACAAAATACATATGAAACAGTTGAGCTATCTGCAGACCGTAGACATAATATAAAAGTAATATTGCAATAAGAATGCTTCAAGAGATGATGGTACGGGCTCAGAGCTCTCTACCTACTACCTATTAGGGGAAGCAGGGGTAAGGGCGATCATGTTGGGTAATACCACTCACTCCAATAACTTACTAAATAAGGTGCCTTAAACCATAGCGAGCACGCTGCAACGCAGGGGTTGTAACGCTTGAGTAGGCAGAGTCTCTAAACCTCAAAACTAACATTAGACAAATGAAAAACAAATAGAGCATTTTTCTCTCAGGTGATCGGCATTCCCCCATCTTCCCGTAATGATCAAGAACACAGTATCGCGCTATAATTACAATGTATAGAGTAGCAAAACGAACCGGATGGAACGTCATCAATTATCCGTACATTTTGTTTCTTCTGTTATTCTTTTGGTCCCTCGGGGCTCGAAGACTGGAAGGCAGTAGAATAATTTACTGTTGGCGA
This sequence comes from Plemyria rubiginata, assembly GCA_963576535.1. Classification (NCBI taxonomy): domain Eukaryota; kingdom Metazoa; phylum Arthropoda; class Insecta; order Lepidoptera; family Geometridae; genus Plemyria; species Plemyria rubiginata. The sequence continues at coordinate 4,439,658 of OY754905.1, forward strand.
ACTAAGTTTTGAGGTGGGCCAGCTACTCCCTAGAGCTTGAGCCTATTTTCTCCTCATACATTATACTCAATCGCCAACATTATTTGGGATGTAAATGTTAACGTGTATCTTCTCTGACGTGAGGGTAGAACAAAATAATCACTATCACTACACAGTATAAAACAAAGTCGCTTTCTCTGCCGCAATGTCCCTATATCCCTATGTCCCTATGTATGCTTAAATCTTTAAAACTACGTAACGGATTTTGATGCGGTTTTTTTAATAGATAGAGTGATTCAAGAGGAAGGTTTATATGTATAATACATGCATGATATGTGCATTCAGGCGGATCGCTAGTAATGTATTATAATCAGTATGTAATATTATATGTCAAGTACATAGTTCTGACCTTTTTTTATCACAATAATATCATATGTGAAAGTTTGGATGTTTGTTAAACAATAACGCTAGAACGGCTTAACGGACCTCTTCGGAATTTGGCACAGAGATAGATTATAGTCTGGAATAGCACATAAAGTCACTTTTTATAATAATACAACTCGTGACTCTGCGTAGCTTGTAATTTCGATGGATTAACGGCCGCTTTCTGAAAGCTCGATCAACACTAATCGGCTGTCAAGTCACTTGCTATCTCTTTCTAATTTTAAATAAAAGCTTGTGTTGATAGCAAGTGACTTGACAGCTAATTAGTTTTGATCGAGCTGGGCTAAAAACTGGGCGTAAGTGAAAGATGATGGCGCGAATATTTTGTATAAGCAAACACGTCCTATCCACTACTTTCCAGCGTTCTTTTTGGTTGACGCGACCTATAAAGTAGGTGCGTGGTAAAACAGCATGCAGATTAATCTAGTACTGGAATGACCTCTGACTACCCTCTAAACATCCTAAAAGAATCTTGAGTTGGTATTCGGAACTGAAAAGTACCTACTACTTTCTACTTGGTCTACAGTTATGGAATTAAAAAGTGCTGAGGTGTCTCGTAGCGTCGAGCATTTTGGCTACGCGCGTAGCACGCCGTAGAGGCTTTGCTTGTGTAGCGAACGTGCTACGATTGAACAATAATGCGAGAAGTTACCTACGCATTGATACTGCAAGAGTAATATGTAGAGCTCTTTGCGAAGGGTTCGTCCGGGGAAGTACTACCGCAGCGCCTTTGCCGCCAAGCAGCAGCGCTGTGTTTTGGTTTGAAGAGTGTGTTTGATTAATTACAGGCACATGAGGCTTAGCATCAGTATGCCTCAAATTGATGGACGCAGGGCAGTCCATCATAGGGCACGTTTCTATCGTGTTTGACTTACGAGGCAATCCAAATTAATTTAGAGCAAATAATGACATTACTAGTTTTTACTACTTCTTTTCATATTTGAGCAATATTTTTTCTCAACCATACCTAAATGTCAAATCACTTGCTATTTCAAAAACCACCCATAGGTATAATTAAAACCTCATAAATGACTAACTGCGCTCCACGGTTTCACCGGCATAGTATAATCCCGATATTACCACGGAATGAAAAGTAGCCTTTGTGCTATTTCAGATTATAACCTATCTCTGTGCTACATTTCATCTAGATCCGTTCACCTGTTTTGGCGTTATTGAGTTAACATCCAAACTTTCACATTTATGATATCAGTGGGATAAATGTTTCTATGGTTTTTCTATGTATTTAAATTCATACCTATGTCACGTAATATGAGTATAATATCATAACCGAAAGACGATCTTCGTTACCCACACGCGTTCCATAAACACAAGTGTGTAAACACATCGAATCCAGCCACAGCGATGTTTGTTTGTTTACCCTGACGGTTGTTCGATCAAGATAGAATGGCTCTCGGCATTATTCACTATGACCAATCCAATCGCGTTGACGTTAAGATCACGTTATGACGTCACACAGTTTGGGCAAAGTATTTCTCCTATGTCATAAATAATAATTCCCAAGGGGCATTATTCTCTATGAAATGGGAGATTCCTTGCCCAAACCGTATACCGTCAAAACGTGATCTTGGGCTTTATTCTCTAAGACATAGGAAATATTTTGCCCAAACTGTGTGACGTCACAACGTAATCTAAACGCAAACGTGATTGGATTGGTCATAGTGAATAACGCCCAAGATCACGTTGTGAAGTCACACGGTTTGGGGCAAGGAATCTCCTATGTTATAGAGAATAATGCCGCTGATTGAAATAAAACAGGAAAAGCTTCACGACTTTGATGTTATGACTAGGAACCAAAGTGAGTTTATTGCCAGTTCTTTTTGATGTTTCTGATAAATTGATGACATTCGGCAACTGGAAAGGACACCTACGGCACAAATCTGCAAAGACGTGGTGTAGGGACTGTAGGGTATTGAATCTCTAATCATCTACAAGCCATCTCTCGATCACATAATTTTGTCTGCACCAAAATTGTATGAACACAATATCTATGTGCTTTTTTATTTGTCAAATAAATTATTTTTATCATCCTTCTATTTAACGTCTCTTAATCAAAAGCTAACTCTATAGATTTAACTGATAGCTCGTTTACATGACACCAATCCCGCACAGCAAACGCACAATTAAAACACACACACAATTTAAAAATAGATTTAGAGTCTAGCTTTGTTGATAGTGTGTAGTACGTTACAATATAGTGACAATTGATTTTACCGATAATTAGAGTAGGGCCAATTTAATAGGTCACATTTCACATCTCATCATCACATGTTTTAAATCTAAATATATATAACTCAAAGGTGACTGACTGACATAGTGATCTATCAACGCACAGCCCAAACCACTGGACGGATCGGGCTGAAATTTGGCATGCAGGTAGATGTTATGACGTAGGCATCCGCTAAGAAAGGATTTTGATCAATTCTACCCCCAAGGGGATAAAATAGGGGATGAAAGTTTGTATTTGATTTTCAAAGTAAACGAGCGCGAGCAAAGCCGCGGGATCAGCTAGTAAATAAATAAAGCTGGACAATCCACACTGTACCATCTTGCCCCAATGTAAGCAACTCAAAGCTAGTGTTATGGGTACTAAGATAACTGATATATTTAATACATTATATAACTACATAGATAGGTATTTTTTATTACACATAGAAAACACCTAGACCAACTGAACAAGTTTCTGCAGATCGTACACAAATATGTTCCGAAGCGGGAATCGAAACCGCAACCTCTTGCGTCGCAGGGGCATTATAAATATACAAGAATTGCTCGTTTAACCTCTGGTTTCTGAAAGCCCGATCAACACTTATCGGCTGTCAAGTCACTTGCTATCTCTATCTAATTTGAAGTAAAAGCTAAAATAGCAAGTGACATAAAGCCGATTTGTGTTGATCGAGCTTTCAGAAACCGGGGGTTAATTTATCAAATATGTCAAAAGTTTTTGATGTTTGCCAGTTATTTAAACTTGTTGCATATCTCGAGATATACGGAATCGGAGACAAGCGTCACATCGGTCGACAACGGGCGTTTTCACACTGCTGTGCCCAACTGCACTGCTGGTACTGGCACGCCGACTGAACGGCAACACCAGGAGGTTAAATGTTTAAAAATAAAAGAACGCGATTTCACAAAGAACGGCATCGACGGCGGCACGTTTTTTAAGTCCATATTACTTCCTACTGCCGCGCCACCATGGTGCCAATTCTCTTGTTTAATTTTCCTAATTTGACAGCGCTAAAAATATTGCCATCCCTTTATAAAATACCGAAATAACTTTTTCATAAGTAGAGCTTTTCATCGCCGGAAAACACGGATTAAAATATATTTTCTAAAAATTTATCCTAGCTAGATCAATTTAGCCCCGAAACCGCCTGCATACTGCAAATCATCAAAATCTAAATAATCTGATCTGATTGAAATGATCTGAATTTCATGAAAATCGTTGAAGTCGTTTCCGAGATGAAGATTTCAAACGAATAATTAAATTATTAAATATACCTACAACGATTACTCGTTTAATGTAGATATAGCGACAGTGCCATATCGTTTGCCAGTCAATGTGAAAGCTTTTTGATCACGGTTTATGTAGGCAATTTGAGCCGAAATCGTGTTACCTCGAATAATTCTACAACTAACAATACACCAGTGTTAATGTACCTCTGCTCTGCTACTATCTGTGAACTAAGTTGGATTCCATTCATGTATGTATACTTTAAATTAGTAAAAGAGTTAATTTTATTCGCTGATTTAATAAGCAGAAGACTGAAGACACACCTGATTTTAAGTGGTGACCATCACATAATAATATAACAAAGCATTGACTTATAAATAACGCGCGATAAGCGTGCCCTACGATGCACTGTGCGTCCATCAACTCGAGGCATACAGAACAATCTACCTTCGTTCAGATTCTTCGCAAGCATTATGTTTACACTCACTGCTTGTTTGATCGGTTCTTGTAACAGGTAAAATCGAATGTCCTATGGGGTGTGCGAAACAGCAAGAAATTTTAGCTTGGGACCTGATTTCACAAAATCACTGCTACGTGATCATAGTATCAAGCAAAACTTTATCCTGGGTACAAAATGTTGAAACTTGTCACCTAGTTATTCGAATATAGACCTTTGCGTGTATTGTAACTTATACCTTTAAACTAGCAATTCTTGTGTTATTATTAATTTACATTAATCTGATCTCAGAAACGGCTCCAACGATTTTAATGAAATTCAGGTGTTTTCAAGGGCGATAAATCGATCTAGCTAGAACTTAGCAACCAAGCAAAGGTCGGTCACCTAAATATTGATTAACATAGTTGCGCCCCGCAGTTTTTTCCAGCGATCTTTTTGGTTGACGCGACGATCTTTTTGGTTGACGCGACATTAGTGTGTACCCGGACGAGCCTAGATTCTCAATAATTCATAATGACGATTCATTTTAGCTTTTCGAGGACGTTAGCTATAGTACTATTTTATCCTGGTAAACTACAACGCAGAATGCCAATAGTCGTTCACTCAATCCAATTTTCTCGGCTGAATACCAGAAATTGCAAATCTGCCATTACCGTTTCGATTTGCCGCCTTGCCGTTTGAGATAAAACTGAATATTCGCTTCTAAGAAAACATGCGCTAGGCTAGCTATAATAAGCTCTTGCTACCTGTATTAATGTAGGGGTATTGCAATCCTACTAATCTTACTAATATTATAAATGCGAAAGTTTGTAAGTATGGTTGTTTGTTACTCTTTCACGCCAGAACGGCTGAACGGATCTGGATGCAACTTGGCAGAGAGATAGATTTTAGTCTGGAATAACACATAGGCTACTTTTTATCTCGTGGGAATACCGGGATTTAAATCTGCGAAGGTGAAACCGCGGGGCGCAACTTGTCCTACTAATATTATATACGCGAAAGTTTGTAAGTATGGATGGATGGATGGATGGATGTTTATTACAGTTAGCTAACTAACTTAACCCTTTTTGTACCACTTACTGATAGCATAATCAGATGTCCCACCTGATATTAAGTGATAACCTTCACCGATAACAAAGCATTGCAAAGCAAGTCACCCACGATAGGAACCTGCCCTAAAATGCACTGCACTGCGTCTGACTGCGTACTTATAAATGCAATTGTGATTTTTAGTAGTACAGGTGTGAGCGTGAACATCAAACATTTATGGAGAACTCATTCGAGATCTCTTGACCTGAATATTTACTTGCGATAGATAGTTTTAAAGGGCAGTATTTTCAAGACTTTAGACTCAGTAAATTAAATATAAGCTGAGTACTTGGCGGATAATATCGGTAGTAATATTTAGACATTAAAGTGAAATTAGGATGCCATACATATCAATTGTTTTATACACGCTAGGCCAAGGAATATAGTTATGACATATTCAAATTCCTTGCGCTAGACGCAGTCTTGCCGTCATATTTTTGACAGCATTACCCGTTTTACTAGTATGCTATTAAATAGTTTTTGGATACAGTTATTTAGATGTGAAAAAACTTAGCCGCGTGGGTTACCTTGAGGGAGGTATTTAATGAGTAAACCTCTAAATATTTTTTACCTATTAACAGCATCGCGTAAATAGCACCTTGAGTAAAAGTTTAAATTTGAAGTAGAGGCTTTTTCTTCCAGTGTTAACTTTTTTAAGTTATCATCGTAAGAGCCAGGGTTTTGCTAGGAAAACCGTCAGTCATTAAGTGCATCCTTTGAGTTCCACACAGCTTTCTGACAAGGAAATCACTCGAAACAAAAGACAGTATATTTCTGTGTTGCTCACGGTTAAACATAGTCTCGCCCACGCTGCTCCGACGCAGAGAACTGCGCCCTACTGGCCAGTCCCATCCGCTTTCTCGACGCCTATACACGCTCCAGGTTAGTCATAATTTTAATACCTTCTCCACCAGCGAATTCGTTTCTTCAAGTGTTATGCTGTGCGATATACACATTAGTTAATGTCATCCAGTGCATTGTTTGTGTTTCGCTTCCAGAATTTGTTTTACGTCATTTTTCCATTACAATGTCGGAATAATCTGCACTGGTTATATTGTGTTGCGTTCGAAATTGGAATGCGTGTTTATTTTTAGCCATGCCTAAATAGATGAGCGCATATCACAATACCTAGTGTAAAACAAAAACCGGGTTTTCAATAGGTACTAAAAATATCCCCATATCGAATGTTTGCGAAATCTATTTCGGATTTGTTTCTTTGTACGCGCACGTCGGTCGCCCGTAGATACGTGAAGTATGTCACGAACGACCGCCGCTGATCTATGGAACGCGTTTAAATGTTGGCACCTTTTTTTTTTTCATTGTTTTAGTAATCACCATAGCGTTTTGGAATTCATAGCCCGGTTGTAGATAAAGTGTTTACAGTTTTTTGTAGTTTTTAATATAAAAATATAGTTTCATCGATGACACGTTTTACTTAGGTACATACTTTGACGATATTATATATACTTGAGATATTTGACGACGTTTACAAATGATACAGTGACCTTTTTACTGAAATAAACAATCATATAATATTTACACACCTATTAGAAATTCCATGTGCAACTAATCGAAATAATTTATCAAATCGTCTAATAACGGCCTCGATTTTTTGTTTTTTTTATATTATTTTCCCGCTTTTAGAGTGCACTTGTACGCAGTATTACGTCAAAGGTATATAGGCAGACGCTTGTCTTGTGAAATTAAAGTATGTTGCCTCTATTCTCGTATTTATTCTGGCGTTAGCTAACGTGGCATTCGCTTCGGTAACAGGATGTTACGTATTGTTTGCTTGTGAGCTTCTGCCGCGTTCTATTTTTCAAATTTTAAATCCCTTATAGTATCGCATACAGTGCTCGAGTGACAAAAGTTCAGTAGACCGCATCGTAGAATCCATGCAAAGAATACAACAGTCGTAAGGCTTTGTTGGTGGAAATATGCAGCTGTGGATATGCAAACGTAGTCATAACTGCAATGAACACAAGACTCAAATTGCATGTTATTAAAGCACACATACCTATTCGTTTTCTTTCTAACAAAAGAGAAAAAAAATTGTTTGTCTATTATAGAATTCAAGTTTTAGGTTATAAAATCAATATAAATATATTTATTATCATTGTTACTTTAAAATTTTCGGAGTCATTTAAACATATAAGGTTATTTATAAGTCTAAAAAAGGTGATATAAATGATATCACGTCAAAGGCAAAGAAATTGATGTACCTATGCCTTGGTTAAACTGGCTTATCCCGGTTAAATAATAATTCAATCTATATCAAAACACTGGTACCTATAATGTATGGGTATATGACCAAATATTATATTGATAGAGATAGGTGAACTTCTTTTTATTATATTATCGGAAAATTTAATAAATTAACTGTTAAATTTTAGCAACTGACGAACTTTTCAGTTTTAAAATTTTGCGAAACTCAGATGCAAAAAGACGCATCCCTTTCACGGTTTTTCATTAATTTTGTAGGTTCTTTGACGAGCCGGCTCTCCTAGCGAGTCAGTAACTGAAAGCTGAACGGGGCTCAAAACGTAGAAACTTGTTACTTATCTCGATTATTACATTCTGCGCGACTGTTATAGTTTGACAACTATTCGTGTACCTACTTGCATCCTAGAACGTATTTAGTCGCAAGTAGCAGAACATTGTACTATAATAATAATAAATAAATAATAATAATGCTGGACAATCCACACTATACAATGAATAATTGAATTTTCGCTTGTAACTGACGCGGCTTAAATTCCTGCCCACGTCAGTGCATTTATTGAATGTAGGCACGATAATTTATTTGAAGCAACCTACACGTAACTTTGCTTTCATATTACCGAGATATGAAGATCATTACCAGTACAATAATAAAGTTTCATCAAATCCCTATCCCGCATCCAATCATCATCCCTTAAGCCTTTTTAACTACGATCATTTAATCATTCACATTTTAATATTAGTGCATTTTCGAACACTTAAAGCACCTATGTAAGAGTTACAAAGACTTCTTAGTTCAGATAGGATTGGTCGCAAACATCACGAGATCTCGGATCGAAGCGACCCACAAAAAGACAATAAATTTAACTTTTAGTTGCGGCATATCTGTTCTGTTTTCTTTGATTCAGGTAACGTTTGAGTACATCGTTATTTCGAAGAAATCAAATCACTCCACCTTTGAAACTAACTCCAGATAAGAATTGGAGCTACCAGCGATCATCCTTTAAGTATTGCATAGCATAAAAGATAGTAGTTACGATTTATAAACTTGCAAGAGACTCAAGAGATTTGTTACTCAAAGCTTACTAGCTATTCAAGGAGTATTCAAGCAGCCCTCAGATCGGATCCAATTTAATCGCAGTTTAGAGTATTGGAGATGCATTTTCAAATATCTCTCGGCTGTATATGTAAAATGTGTGTAAAAGTTATGTGTTTAAAAAAAATCAAACAAAGCATCTACAAAAAAAGAAAAGAGTATGTATTACTAGTATTTATTTCACCAAAACGGTTTTAATCGCCTTTTTTATCCATAGTTTTTTGCTTCTAAAACAAATAAAAACCTTTATTGTTTATAGCACACAGTAAAAACATAATTATAGTAAACTTAAACAATAAAACATTTACAAAGACGAGCTTAACCCCTAAAAAAAGTTCTCTTCCAGCCAAACCTTGTACAGAACATGAACCGAAATTATAAATAACAGACGAAAACAAATGCAGGTACATTCGAGTACTCAATACTCATTGCCCTACTCTCATTATGTGATTTCGAAATGTCGGTCAAGATTTTATTTGACGTCACAAATTCTCAATGTCTGGCAATAGCAGTTTATCAACGCACCATGTAATTGAATTTCAATGACTACCCATTCAGATCATTAATCATTGGCTTGGTTGTACCTTTCTTACGTTGTTTCTCTTTATCGTAGGGCACTTAGAACTCGAGCATAATTTATGATTTCTTTCTCCTTATTTTCTTTTACTTAAGCCTCAATTTGAAGTGGAATTTTGGATGTTTTCAAGAGACGTGAGAATAGGTATTTTCTGTAAGCGTGCTATACCGTAGACCGCATCGTCACCTAACATCAGGTGGGTTGCGGTCAAACGTTTTACCTATAAATTGTAAAAAAAGGCACCAGAAGTTTCATGATCATTGTGAGAATGATCAAGAAAAAAAGATATAGATAGATAAATAGATGAAAGTCTATTGCCAATGTTTTGGTAATTATTATAACAATATATTTTTAATCGTTAATGGTATTTTCTTAGTTTAGCTGTCGGCTTGAATGTGTTCCACCTACGCTTTATAAATAATCGATTTATATTGTCATAATTATTTATGAAAGGGCTCATTTGTGTTAGCTTAGTAACTAAACCATTGAGGAGGAGGCACGTTCAAATATTACCTTCGGCACATTACAACATTTTGCAGTAGTAACGTGACAGGTTGCAAACACATCGTTGCTGTTAAAACACTAACTAGTTTCATCATTTATTTGGTAACGAGATGTTTGTAATAATCGATTCAATGTTTTTATGCGGAATTGCTATTCAGCATTGTTCTTGTGTCTTGGCGTACCTAAAGATAAATAATCATTGGCCAGATAATTGTTGTGTTCAGTTGATGTTCAGGAGTTAATGGCTTGGCGTACCCAAGGATCTTTAGTCACTAGCCAGATAATTGAAAGTACTGGCATAGCGTACATAATATTATTTAAACAAAAAATGGGTCACTTTTAGAAGGCCACCGATGCTCTACATTAAAACCCCATCGAGAGCAAATACATGGGTGATGAACATAGATGTTTGATCTCTGTCTTAAAAAAAATTATGTCAGCTATCTGTTCCCATTACAAGTTTTGCACTAGAGTTTAAGGCTAAATAGTGCTGTGTGGGAAGTTTACCGATATTTATTTATCCTGTTTATGTACTATTATGTTAAATAATCCCTTTCATTATTGTACGACAGAATCATCAGAATCCAGAATGAGTCGCGTAGGCCGCACCAGGCGCACCCGCGTCTACGACTGCAACTATAACAAAGGAGAGAGCTACTACCGACCCGTGTTGGATCGTCTGGACGGCAAGACACCGCTCGTCAAAGAACCGGAGCGCGAAAGCATCCGTTCTGAAGTCGAAAGCCGCATCAAGAGCGCGCTCGATGATGTTGAGTCGTCGCAAGACGGATTCTTTGACTCAAGGGGCGCCCGCGCTCAAAGAGGCAGGCCGTTGTCTTCTGCTTTCGAGGAAGACGAGCTATCTGATGATGTAAGTTCATCATTTTTTTATTCGTTTTCAATAACTTCACTGTAACGTTTTCTTTACCTTCATTATTCGGCTATATCGTCACTTACCACCAGCAGTGCAAGTGCCGTTCTTATCGATCGCATAATTTGACATTTAGAATCGTCAAAAAAAAATTGACGATTCTAAATGTCAATTAAGCGATTGATAAAAACGGTTATATTCTCATCACCTGCAGTGCTAGTGCACTGCAGGTGAGGTGATGGTCAAACGATGGTCTATAAAGGAAAAAAACCTTTTTATGGTTTTGGTTTTGTTTTGATACATCGATAGAACTGTCGTAGAATTCTGGGCCAATGTCAGGCGAATTTCCTCGTAGTATTGACTGCATGTAGTACTTTCAGTGGCATGTAGTACATCACGGTATACTGCACTATTCCTGACCGCAGATACGGGTGGATTGAGCAAGTAATTGCAACTTAATTAAAATAATAGCACCCTGCTATTATTTTACAAAATTTGGTTCTCCTTCCAATTGAGCATGAGAGTAGGTACTGGACCACATTAGCTCTTGTCTTCACCTTAACCCAAAAATTACCAAACATATTATCATTCGCATTTATATTAGTAGGAAATAGTGTGTGTGTGTCTCCAGCTTCCTCATATTGAAAATGTAATTTCTATAAATGCCAATATTTAAAGCATAATTAGTGCACTCATAGATTTGAATCATAATTTAGCTGCCAAATAAACAACGATGCTATAAGCTTATAATAGTGTGTAAGCTGGAGTAACATGTCTCCAGCTGCCTCAGTCAGTGTGGGCAAACGGCTAATGATAGAGATATATAGTAAACGCAAGGATTTAGTACCAAACGAATTAGCGAGGTACCAAAAATTTCAGGTCTGTAGCTCGGAAACTCTTCGAGTTATAAGACTTGATCAACGTGTAAGCTGGAGTAACGATACGTGAAAAAGCATATGCTCGTTCTCTGGAATGGCTGGAGCTAGCAGGTTGCTTTAAGTCTCCAGATTTAGTACCAAACGAATTAGCGAGGTACCAAATATTTGAAGTGTTTCTGTTCAAAACTCTATGAGTTACAAGCTTTTCCAGCTTTTTTTGTTTGTCCAACTTGCACATGTTGGATCTCAGCAACCACAATAGGTACAGACTCGGTTGATGTCTCTGAACCGAGCTATGAATTAGTGCACTCGGTACCAAAAATTTGGAATCTCTAGGACAAGCAGTTCTGTTGTAATCAGCAAAATAACATCCAAGGAATTTGAATACAGACAGATATATTCAAATTCCTTGATTGCATCAGTAGGTACGAGTGAGACGCATTCGCTGTAGTGACAGAGATAGAGCTACTATCAACTGAAGGCTGGTCGAAATGGAACTATCTGGTATTCTGTAACTCATCATAATATTAGTTATTTTGCTGATTACAACAGAACTGCTTGTCCTAGAGATTCCAAATTTTTGGTACCGAGTGCACTAATTCATAGCTCGGTTCAGAGACATCAACCGAGTCTGTACCTATTGTGGTTGCTGAGATCCAACATGTGCAAGTTGGACAAACAAAAAAAGCTGGAAAAGCTTGTAACTCATAGAGTTTTGAACAGAAACACTTCAAATATTTGGTACCTCGCTAATTCGTTTGGTACTAAATCTGGAGACTTAAAGCAACCTGCTAGCTCCAGCCATTCCAGAGAACGAGCATATGCTTTTTCACGTATCGTTACTCCAGCTTACACGTTGATCAAGTCTTATAACTCGAAGAGTTTCCGAGCTACAGACCTGAAATTTTTGGTACCTCGCTAATTCGTTTGGTACTAAATCCTTGCGTTTACTATATATCTCTATCATTAGCCGTTTGCCCACACTGACTGAGGCAGCTGGAGACATGTTACTCCAGCTTACACACTATTATAAGCTTATAGCATCGTTGTTTATTTGGCAGCTAAATTATGATTCAAATCTATGAGTGCACTAATTATGCTTTAAATATTGGCATTTATAGAAATTACATTTTCAATATGAGGAAGCTGGAGACACACACACGGAAATAGTATCCTCTACTCTATGTTTGTGATTAAGATGACTCAGAACGGTAGAATTTAGAATTTGTATGTTTTTGTATTTAATCATAGTTTTACTAATACCCGTGCTCGAAAGGAGCCTCTTAAGGCGCACTTAAAATCCTTTCACCACACTGTTTCGAAAGAAACTAATGATTCGACAAGGAGAAGAAGGTACTGGATATTAAATTTTTATAAATGTATAGATTTTGCCCAATTATGATTGGTTGCATATCGACTTGATACAAAGATAAACTCTATTGCATGAATCTCGCAATCAAAATTATGGAATTTAATATTCCCTTTTTTACCAGACATTGCTTTTTGGAACTCACGTTTTTCTCACAAGATAAAAAAAGGTATTTTTAAAATTTCCGCATTTGCTTGCGACACAATGCGCGATTCATATATAGAAGTTAAGAATAAATACGATTCTTCAATACAACTTTGCTAGAAAGACACAAAGGTTTGTGTTGTTACAAAAGTGTTGATCAAAATGTTATGGCATTTTCACATTATCTTCTCTAAACAAAATCTAGCACGATACAGTTTCAGCACAAAACATTGTAATACAATACTAACGATAGGTTAATGTGTTATCAAAAGACATTACAGGCGGCATAAGAAAAATTACAATATTGATTTTGTTAAAAATAATAAAGGGCCTGAAAACTTTATAGTTTTGCAATCTGTCGATTTCCATTTTTTATATTTTATCTCTGCTACCTTATGTAATTAGAACGTTCTTCAATTTATTATATTCAAACATCGAACAATCAAAAATTTCGGGAATACTTAATGAATAACATAGTTAAGTTTTCCTTTTCCTACTAAGCTGCTTGATGTTTGTACAAAGACCTGATAATACCCACACACAAATCTTTGGCACAAAGTCGATTTTATTGTGGGCGTACGCCATTAATATCGCGTACGTCATATGATTAAAAGCAAGTAACCAACGCGTAGAATCTGACGTAGGACTCCATCTGGAGACACGCATCATAGTTTGTTTTCACGTTCGGCATGCTAATAAAACTATGTTTTGGCAAAGATTTTCTTCAGCTTCCTGCAAATGATGTGTGGTTTTTGCATTTGTAATTTTCATTCAAGAAACGAATGGATTTTTTTGATGAATACAAGCTGTTTTCACGAAAAATTTTAAATGAAAAAAATAAATTTAAATATATTTATCAAGATTTAATGCAGATCCTTAAAATAGCATAAATAAGTAGCGATAATAATTAACTATGACCTAACATAAACTAGGTAGGAACACTAAATACACTAAAGGAATATAGAAAATAATATGCCCTCATAAGAAAATTTGCTGCTAAAACAGAAAAATTCTTATTCAGGCATTCTGTTTTCCGTGTTTAGAGAAAATTATTTCTATATAGCTTAGCAAATGATCTTAGAACACTGAAAGCGTAGATTTCTCATCTCCAAAATGTCAAATGTCAACAAATACAAAATGTCAATTTACCTACCATAGGTTTTAATAAGTCAAAAAATAATATTCACACGTATTATCCAAATTCCTTGATTCACACGATTGATACTTACTTTCGAGACTATTTCATATATACTATGAATCTATGGAAATATCATATTTAACCTATCCGAACCAAAAAACTTGTAACTACGAACTTTGCAAGTTGTTTAAAACTCTGTTAAGAAATAAGTTTTCAAATGAAAATATATCATTGGAACTTGCGATGTCTGGCCTTTCAATATTGCATTCAGTTGGAAGCTGTACGGGTAACTCTCATATCACGAGTATCGGACAATAGAATTTCATAACTTTTGATCGTGAGTTTCTGATGTGGAAAAATAATTCGAATAGGTTGGAAATGCAACATTACATTTTAAATATTTGAATTCGCAGACCAAAACAGACCGTAGTATCCCTAAAACTGGTTAATAGATAAAATTTATAGTTTTGCTAAGGCGCCACATGGTAGGTATATCTTCTATATCGTCTCGTTCACCTGTACCCCACCCAAGAGCTTAAATAATTTAGGAGGGAAGTCATTTACGGCTACCAGGTAAACTAGCAATACAATGAAAGCAATGCATGAACTTTAATATGTGTGTACACTAGTTGCGCCCCGCGGTTTCATCCACGGAACAGAGAAACCTTTTCACCCACGCAGATTTAAATCCCAGTATTCCCACGGGGTAAAAAGTAGCCTATGTTTTATTCCAGACTATAATCTATCTCTCTGCCACGTTTCATCCAGATCCATTCAGCCGTTCCGGTGTGAAAGAGTAGCAAACATCCATCCATCCATCCATCTATACTTACAAACTTTCACGTTTATAATATTATTAGGATAGGATTAGGATAGTTTATTACCTTGTATAATTCTTATGTTTAATTTTACTGATAGGTACTGTCCTGTATATCCTTCCGTGTCAATCGAATTCATGTTTCCCTAATTTTTGAAAATACGAAAAATTGTAAATGTACATACACACACACAAAAAATTAGGCAATGCATTAATAAAGTTACGAAGCCAGTAACGCTAGGAAGCAATAAAACTCCATTTATTTCAATGAACAGGACAAAAATATATCCAAATTCGATGATTCGTCTAAGTAACTGTTTTCAGAAGAAATAGAATGTCAGAATGTGTGTTTAATTCATACTGACAAGAATTATGCCTTTCATTGTTTTTGTTAACCAAAAAGCTTGGGAATTTCTATAATATTTTTTTATGTAAACGTCCTACTAATATTATTATAAACGCGGAATTTTGTAAGTATGGATGGATGGATGGATGTTTGTTACTCTTTCACGCCGGAACGGCTGAATGGATCTGGATGAAACTTGGCAGAAAGATTGATTATAGTCTTGAATTACACATATACTACTTTTTATCCCGTTGGAATACCGGTATTTAAATCTGCGCGGGTGAAACCGCCGGGCGCAACTAGTACCTAATATGTTTACATAAAAAAATATAGATTAACTTCTAGAACGAAACTAATATCTGTTGAAGAACTTTAAAGGATAGTTTCGCGTTCAAAGCTTAATAATATTTTCATAATTTCAAATCTGCAAAGTTAATATTTGCAGCATTTCTGGAAAGTATACCTAAAGTTATTGTATGCACCCAATGGAGCGCTAATTAACTCTTCAGTTTATCTACGTAGTTTATTTTACAAGAGTTTTTACTAATTTATATAGAATGAATGAAAATTATAGAATGTTCGCTTTCGCTAGTTTTTGTCATAATGAAATTTGAGTTTTACGCGTTTTACCTAATTTTATTGTGGATGACTAAGAGATCTGAAAGGATTTACAAGAAATAAATAAATGATTTACTTTACTAAATGACAAAAAATTATGTTATGATTAATAAATGAACTATAAACTACATGTAACACATGCTGAGCCCGTGATAAATATAGATCTTCCAAAAAAGGCGATTACGGATGACAAACAATCAGTCTTGTGACTTGTTTTGATAATTGAGTAGTACATAAAAATAAAACATGACACAAGATCAAAAGTACGTGCAGGTACCAACCTCCTAATAAACTAGTGGGCTGATGCCAAAGATTACACAAATTCTATATATAAACCACGTACCTTGATATTAATTATACCATACAATTTGAGGGCAGCAAAAGGTGTTTGGGCGTAGTTTCAGGTTGCAATGCACTATAATCATGCAAATTCAAAGCATAGGATGTCCCAACATTATTTCAAAATGACGAATTCAACATTGCTATAAGATGACGCGGAGCTAACTAAGACTTGACTCCTTTAAGCGGACTGCTCAAACAACGTTCAAGGTTATGTTTGTGTAGCAAGAATTAGGCGGAAGCCATTGCCCAGCAGTAGAACTAGGAAGAATTATACTAGATATATCTTTGCTAAAGATTTGCTCAGTATGTGGCTAAAGAGCCGTGTGAATTTTTACAATAATGTTTATGAACACCATAGTTGTTTTTCTGTTTGTTATTTATTTAGGTACAATCTTCCAAGAAAGAGAATGTGACATGGACTTAAATTAATTCATTTTAATTAAACTACTCTAAAAACTCTAAAGCTCTAGCTCAAAATCGCACAACGGGCTTTGGAGAGAGCTATGCTGGGAACTACTTCACTACGAGATAGAATCAGAAATGAGGAAATCCGTAGGAGAACCAAAGTAGCCGACATAGCTCTCAAGTCAGCAAGCAGAAGTGGCAATGGGCAGGTCATATAGCTCGAAGAACTTGACAACCGCTGGGGAATGAAGGTTTTTGAATGGTGACCATGAACAGGAAAGCGAAGTGTGGCACGCCCTCCTACCCGATATGGACTGACGACATTGTTAGGAACGCAGGTACTCGGTGGATGGGAAGGGCTCAGAATCGTTCTTCCTGGAAGCGGATAGGGAAGGCCTATGTCCAGCATTGGACTTCTGTGGCTGTTGATGATGATGATGATGATGCCTCTAAAACCTTTTCAAACGAGTTTAAGGCTGATTTTGTCAAAAACATCTCATTGAATCATAAAAAAACATACACCTAAATATTAACCTAACTCAAACCACAGAATAAATAATAACAAAGGTTCGAAAGCCCATGAGTCAAAATTCTGACGAATTATCTCAAGAAGAGATATTTTCTCCAAGAGTCGAAGTCGTCAGAGAAATAAATCGGAGACTTGACAAGTTTTTTTAGTGTTATCTATTTATTACTCTGTGGTATAAGCGAGTCTCTCAGAAACGGATACATTATCAGGCCGTACCAATATTCAATAAAACGGCTTAACATACATCATACCTATAAGTACATAGCCTAGCATTATAGTATTCTCTGTGACATAGCATATAACATACCTACTATTGAAGAATATTTCCGATAAATTTAGGACAGATTAATATACACCCCTTTTGTCACAACCCGTATGTTTTTTACTAGTAGGTAAGCTTAAATGTGAAGATGAATGAAAGAAAAGGAAATGAAGAACCCGAAAAAAAACAACGAAAAATATCTCGGTTTACATATGGATGGTAGCCTGACATGGGGTTCGCATAGAAAAAATAAGATCCAAACTGTCATCACTGTATAGGTTCACTTCGCAACATAGTGCGATGCATTCCACGTCGAATTCGCTACACAATTTACAACTCTCTGGTTAAACCACACTTGCTGTACCTTATTGAAGTATGGGGCAATGCTCCAAAAACTAAAATGGCTAATTTACAAATCCTTCAAAATAAAATCATTAAACTACTTTTCCATTATCCCTACCTTACACCTACTAAAACAATATACAAAGAAACTAAATTAATGACCCTAAACCAAATGTACATTTTTAATACATGCATTCTAGTTCATAAAATTCTAAACAATTCTCTCCATACTAGCCTAGCCTTCATAAAGTCAAGACAGGTAACAAAGCGCAACAGTCGTCGAGCTAGCTTTTTTGTTTTACCCAAGGTTAGAACAAACTACGGAAAAAAGATGTTTACGTTTGAAGGGGCACAACTTTATAACGGACTACCCTCAGTTTTGAAAAATGTAAGATCGCTTCACGCATTCAAAACAAAACTCGCAAAATTTATCATTGATAGCAATTGGCACACTATTTGAGTTGTGAGTACCTACCTACCTATGTCATGATAATTAATGTTTTTTTTTTTTTACCTAAGTGACATGCGTAACACCTTTCTACCAACTTATTGTTAATTGTACGTAATCGAACGGCTACCTACTAACTACTGTTATTTTTCACTGTTAAACAACTATTTACATGTAAGTGACTTATGTCTTTTTGTAAATAAATTCTTTAAACTGAAAAGGTTTAATTGTGGAAACTTCATAAAGTTTGTATTTTTCCGAAACTTGGCATCCTGAAAATGAAGTGGGTGTAACCTTGCGATTTCCAGACGTTGGGTTCATTACAGTTTTGTTTATAATTTCATTCATGAAAATAAGTCGTAGACACGTGCACGTTTACGGTGTCATAAAACGATTCTTCATCAATGATTGTGGACCTACTTTTAGCTGTTGTTGTAGTTAAATTAACCAAAGGAAATGAAGGACGCTGCCGCGCTGTTTCATTTCATCCATTTCACGAACGGTAGTGTTGGCTGTGTATAGCATAATTTCAATAGCTTTATTTTAAAACACTTGCTAATCTAACATGCATAAGGCCCACCAGACGTTATTTATATTATTTTATATTTACAAAAAGTATAATATTGCAAAAGTAGTTTAATTGGCCAATGGAAATGAAAGACCCTGTTTCGTTTCATCCGTTTCACGAAAGGTGTTAGTGTGTAGTTTGTGTGTTTCGGGGGCGATAAATCGATCTAGCTATGATTCATTTTAAGATTTTTTAATCCGCGTTTTCAAGCAATGAAACACATAAATATAACTGAAAATATGACTTTTCCTGGCATCTATTGACGAGTAATAATACTATAATTTTTTACGCTACTTCAGTAGATGGCGTTGTTAAGCAACCGAGCAAAGCTCGGTCACCCAAATAATTTTCTTTAAACTATGAACACGCAAGATCTTTCTCCGAGAATTTGTTCATAGCGATTTTAAATAACCATCTTCAGTAATTTTAATCTTTTAAAAATGTTGTACTTACTGCAAGTGACGGTTGTCAGCCTCTTCACATGAAAAAGTATATTTTTCCCGGTACAAGCACTCGGTTACAAGAAAGTTTACAAACAAAGCAAACATTGACGAGGCTTTACCTTTGAGTCCACGTTCATTTCAAAATCAAACACAACTCATATTGGCTAGTATTAATTGAGTCTGAGCTTGTATACCGACCACTATTGGACCAAATAAGTAGGACTCGGACCACGGGATTTGAACTAAATGAATACCGGTAGGTTTATCGATCTAAAAAGGTGCCACAGTGTGGATCTTATAGCCAGTTTGGGTACAGTCAGTAACAAGACTTTATAATATTTTCGGGAAGTCTAAGGGTTCAATAAATTCAATGAAACGTCCAAAAATATTTTGCATAAAACCCTTTTTTTTTTTTTTTTTTTTATACAACTAGCTGATGGAACAAGCAGATGGCCCACTTTTTTGCAGCAGCTGAGTATTCTGTAGACACTCCAAGAATATGGAGTTTATAATTGGACTAAAGGTGCGCTTACACGGGATATTATATGACCAATAATTGCTCGGCAACTCAAATATATTTTTTACAAGGAATGGTTTTTTCTTATTCAACTAGCTGATGGCACTAGCAGATGGCCCACCTGGTGTTAAGTGGTAACCATCATCTATAACAAAGCATTGCCTCGTAAGGCACGCACGATAGGAATATGCCGTACGAGGCATTTGCCCTGCGTCCATCAACTTGAGGCATGTTAATCCTCTTGTGCCGTTAATGACACCGGCAACCACTCTTCAAACCGAAACACAGATAATTTTTGATATACTTTTAACAGTCATGTCATTTATATCATCAAGATATACTTACTGCGAGTTTTACCAACCATAAAGATTTTATTACACGTCTTAAAAAAAATAGAAAATGCTGCACGACTCTGATCCCAAAGGCGCGGTAGGAATCACTCCAGATCTCGCATTTACAAGTACCAACAAAATTATTTACAAATGTCTTAAGGGGGTTGTCAGAGATAAGTCCGACTGGAATATATTTTAACAAATATTTTATCTATTTTTCAGATCACAGAATCACTGAAGCGCCTGCGTGCCAGCAAGAAGTCATCTCGCTTCGCCGAGGACATCGACTTCGAAAACAGCGTCTCAAATCTTGAAAACCGCATGAGGATTTCGGACAAGATTCTGGAGAGCGTCGGCATCGGGCACTCCGAAGTGAGCGGCGCGAGGAGAGCGCTGCAGGAAAACGAGGAGCGCACAGAGAAGCGCATCGCACGTAGGCTGAACGAAGAAGGCAGTCTAACAAAATGGACGGCGCTGGGAAAGAGCGATGACGAAAGCGCTGCCTCTCAAAGGGCAAAGGCATCCAGAGCTCGGCTCACCGATCTAGAAGACGAAATGAATGAGATCAATGAAAGAAGCGCGATGAGGGAAAAACGCGCCGCGCGTCTCAGGGCTCTCGTAGCGGACAACGAGTCCGAAAGCAACATATCCTCTTCCAAAGTAACCATCCGCTCTGAGAAGGAAAAGAAGCAAGTCACTTTCTAAACAAATAAAATCTCTTTGCATGTTCACTCCTTGTTCTGAGCACGTTTCAGAGCAACGCGAGTATGCACGAGGTTGTGCGTGATTCTGTGGTTATGGCGTCATTGTGATACCAAGAAGGTGTCCATTTTATTTATACTTGGGTAGAATAAAGTTATGTACTTCCCTGTTTTTATTTATTCGTTTTTATAAATAAATTATACTTCACAAAATATTGTATTACGAATTATTGGTACTGAACTTACATAAATAAAAATAGGTAGTAGATAGAAGTAGACTTATCTAGCCCCAAACTTAGTTTATGATAAATGCATCTTAATAATATAATAAACGCGAAAGTTTGTAAGTATGGATGGATGGATGGATGTTTGTTACTCTTTCACGCCGGAACGGCTGAGCGGATCTGGATGAAACTTGGCAGAGAGATTGGTTATAGTCTGGAATAACACATAGGCTACTTTTTATCCCGCGGGAATACCGGGTTTTAAATCTGCGCGGGTGAAACCGCGGGGTGCAACTAGTAGATAATAAAGAATATTTTTCCATTCACGAGTCAAAACCTAGAAGATAGCAGACAGATGCTTAGTTAATAAAGGTGTAGAAAGGTACACAGCAAAGAACATACAAAAAAGATGAAGAAAAACTGAGGAATTGTGTGCGTGGCGAATGTGTAAGAGTATTGTGTAGGTAAGGCCCTTTATTTGGTGCTGAATAGATTCTGTTTCCATCTGATTTTTTCGCACTTACCGGTGAATAACTTAAAATTCACCGCTCTTTCACAATCTGTCGAATTCCATCCATCATGAAGTGAGTGCATGGTCCGAATTACTTAGGCAATTGCAATATAAAATGTACTACATAATACCTAAACATATATAGCATAGTACATTTAATGTACCTGTGTGTGTATGTGTGGCCTGGCTGTGAATGAATGGTTTGTGATAGCAATGATTTATGAAAAAATTACCGATTGTTTAAATTATGAACATTTTCATTTTATAATTGGTTGATAGGTCTATGATTATGTAATGTTTTATTCTTTTGAACATGACCTTGTGATTTGGTTTTATTTGCTATGATGTTATTTACGATTTCACTTTAGCTTCTCTACCAATGTTATATGAAAGGGTATCTCTATGATATGTTTTTCTGTGAATGTGTGAATGACCTCGCAGAAAAACAACTATCGATTTGATTTTGTATAAAATTAAATGAAATATAATCTTAGCACAATATAATTTAATATTCAATTATTATCAGTGAGAAGCTGAGTCGTTCTTCAAATCAGTTAAAGCTAATTCTTTCTTACCTCTTGTTTTAATTGGTTTAAAACCAATTAAAACAAGAGGTAAGAAAGAGCGCATTTCTAGCGAGTCGAGGAAAAAAAATATTTCATACTTAAAGAAAAAGTTTACATCTACGTATAAAATGACATTACTTAGTCAGATTCCCTGTTAGTGTGTGGGTAAGTTGAAACCTACACACAGCTAATGTATCAAGCTACATGCTTCTGTATGTACATAGGTATAAATAAAAGAATGAAAAAATAACGTTTTTTTTGGCTTGGTGTAGCTTTCTTTTAATGCTACTTGGTGATGGATGAAACAGACGACCTACCTGATGTGAAGTGGTAACCATCACCAATTCATTGCCTCGTAAGTGTGCCCTCCGATGCACTGCCGTCGTCTGCGTCAATCAACTAGAGGCATACAGATTTTAAGCTCATGTGCTTATAATTTCACCAGCAACCACACTCTTCAAGCCGAAAACAGCAAATAAAAAACAATAATAATAACATAAAATGATCCTCAAGTTGATGGACGCAGGGCAGTGCATCGTAGGGCACGCTCCTATTGTGCGTGACCTACGGGGCAATGTTTTGTTTATAGGTGATGGTTACCACTTAACATCAGGTGGGCCATCTGCTTGTTCCATCAGCTAGTTGTATTAAAAAAAAAAAAAAAAAAAAAACAAAAAAAAAACAAAAAAAAAAAAAAACCTGCCATCCATTACTCTCGCTCGTCTTGTAAGGTTTCTGCTCAGTGTAAAGGTGGATTTAAAAGCACAGGCGCTAGATGTGAACTATTAGGGGGCAGCATACGGCGCGCCGCTATCTCTCATATTAAATCACTGAATGTAGATAAGTAAAATCGCAATTAGTTGTTGTCATTGGCATTACTTTTTTTTATTTTTTATTTTTGTGTTTTAATGGAATGTGGTTGTTACGAGTAGGTATGTAACATTTTAGCGTATGTAGTGTCAATTTAAGTAGGTAATAGCAGAAATAGCTTATTTACACAGTTCAGGCAGTTTATGCAGGTAAGTTATTTAATTTTAGTTTTTTTTCCTTCTATTTTTTCTGATGGTTGTGTTTTTTTTGTGTACTTTTAGTCATTTTTTATTCTAATTTATCTTAATGTGTCTATCTATGAAACATTAGTTTTCAAACATTAGGTTTCACAAATACATATTGTTATAAATAGGTCACGGTTATACTTTCTTTTGTTTTTATTTACACTCTGTTTATATAAACATTTTTGTTTCTATAAAGCCGGGTCCGCAGCGCCGATTTTCTAACAAAACATGTTACATAACATGTTAAGCATAACATGTTTTTAAAACAGCCCGTCTGGTGTGTTCTGTTTTGTTTATTGTTTTTGTTTCATTCCAATTCATTTCAAAAATGAGTTCCGACGAAGAGGACGTAGAAGCTTGCACATATATAGCGTGTAACGGAAGGGGGTATCAACCCTGAAGGAGGAGAATGTGCTCATGAAACTCAACAACTTTCCCCAAAGAACATAGGTCGAAATATGAAAAAAAAATTTGGCCCTCCCATAGTAAATCAATCAGCTGGTAGTCAGTTTTGTAAGGGAGGGCCAAATTTTTTTTTTCATATTTCGACCTATGTTCTTTGGGGAAAGTTGTTGAGTTTCATGAGCACATTCACCTCCTTCAGGGTTGATACCCCCCTTCCGTTACACGCTGTATAACATAAAATGTGACGCTTCCCCTCCCCGCAGGCGAACGCGGGTGATGTTATCCATTTGTCTCGGCAAACATGTTTCTGTGTTTTTGCTAACAAAACTGTTAAGCCACGCCCCTATTTTGTTTTGTAAACATGTTAAAATGTTAGAAAACACGAAAACACGGCGCTGCGGACCCGGCTTAACGTATTCGCATGTTGTGTTTGCCTGTAATTGGTTTGTACACATTGTATAAGACCCTTAATTTTTAAGATTATGTAAGTTTGTTGTATTTAAACTGTTGGCGAACCTAATAAATAAATAAATTACAACACAACATTTTATTTTTGCTACATCTTTGTAATGCCATGGACAACAACTTAATCGATTGCGATTTTACATAACTACCTACATTCAGTGATTTTATGTCTTCAAAATGTTCAATTGTGCGAGCGAGATAGTGGTGCGCCGTATGCTGCACCACACAGGCCGTGGACATAGGTTTAAAGACATTTATTCTCTTAAAAACATAATACATAGTTCACTTAAAATGAGATAAGAATGGCGATGTTATAGGTACCTATAACAGTATATTTTTGCCTCTGAATGGCTGTCGGTTCTTGGTACGATATGTTAGGTAGGTACATTTATGCCTGCAGAACAGCTGTTGCAGGTGCGGACGTGTTTATTGAGCTTTGACTTGAACGAGTGAATGTTATCGCATTCTTTAATGTCATTAGGTAATTGGTTTTATAGCTGTACTCCTGACTTGCTTGAATTGGTTGTATAGCTGTACATCACTTATTCTGATAGAGAAACGACGTTGGGGTTTGCGCTAGACCAAATACCGTCCAATCACTGTGAGAACTTTGAAAGCTGACCAGATCACGAACTTTGCGGAAGAGACCACTACGTGAGTTAAATCACTCGGAATCATAGATTTGACCGCTGCCAGCGCTGTTACAAGATTTTGATCCAATAATATTACAATTATTACCTACTATTTTTTCATTATATTGTACCAAACACAGACTACGGTAGGCTTGTGCGTTTTAACTTTGTAAGAAGCTCAGGGTATTTGCTTTTTTATCAGCCGAAAAACCTTCAACTTCTTTCTACGTTTGTTTTATAATAACTAGTCATTGCGGTAGATGATAAATGACCATTAATATTATACATTTTTGTAGAAGACCACGTTGTGACCATTACCTTTTTTTGCCGCCAAGCCAAGCAGCGTTGCTGTTTCGGATTGAAGAGTGTGTAATGGCCGGTGAAAATTTAGTCATGTATGCATCAAATTACTTGTCGTGGGTGACTTACGAGGCAATTCTTTGCTAAAGGTTAAGGTTACCACTTAACATCAGGAGGGTCATCAGCTTGTTTCATAAGTTAAACATAAAAAACCACCCTAATCAAATAAAAAAACTTATATATATATATATAACATAATGTAAAACTTCCTGCAGTCACATAGTATGACTGTCTGTAGTCTTGGAAAACTCAAATATAGACTCATAGGTGGACAAAGAAAAATTGGATTTAAATACCCACTGGGTTTGTTTGAAAACAATGACTGTCCTTGATGAAAAAGGTATTTAACCGCGACATCTGTTAGTCAGTCGTGAATCTATGAGGTGAAAATAGGATCATTCAGCTTTGCTTCAACTAGCCATCTCACCGCGGCGCAAAAATATTCCATCCTAAACCAGATGGCGGTAGATAACGTAAAACATTTTGCTTAGTTTCTTAAAAATTTTTTAGAGGTATTTGTTGAACTTTTTTTTTTTTGAAAGACCTCTAAAAAACGATAACTCACTTGACCATCACAACTACATAAATATGCAGTTAAATAATTCAAGTGAGACATTAAAATTGAATCGTAAAAGACAGTTGATGAAACTCAACCTATCTTTTAAGATTCAATTTTAATGTCTCGCTTGAATTATTTAACTGCATATTTATGTGGTTGTGATGGTACATTTTATTCAATTCCTTCTAAATAATGTTTTCTAATACAGGCCCAGTTTTCAGGAGATATATTTCCACATGTATGATGGGACAGAATACATGATCAGACATAGCAGACACACATGATCAGACAAAACAGACATAGTCATACCGTATCACAAGGCCGTGACTAATTGGAACGTGCGTTTTGTAAATCGACCGCTCGCAAATACAGGGTGTTTGCAAAACACGTGTGTAACCTACCATGCCTAATTAGACACAATTATTTATGTTGCAGAGCTATTGGTCAAAATAAGGAGGACTGGTTGGTTGAATAGCGTAACAGTATACAAATAAAATTGTGCTTTATGTTTATTTTAGTATTGACTAGCTGCGCCGCGCGGGTTCACCCGCGCTGATTTTAATTTCGGTATTCCCACGGGATAAAAAATAGCCTATGTCCTATTCCAGACTATAATCTATCTCTCTGCCAAGTTTCATCCAGATCCGTCCAGCCGTTCCAGCGTGAAAGAGTAACAAACCTCCATCCATCCATACTTACAAACTTTCGCGTTTAAAATAGTAGTAGGATTAATAAAAATGAAAATGGATTTATTATTTTTGCTGGCTGATGGATGATGATAAAAAGTAGGTATAAAAAAATGGTTTTATCAGCTCTCATTCCAATAACACAAGTAATATTTTCTCAAAATCCATGTTTGATGTCAGTAGCATCAATAAGTTAGGAAAATGCCAAAAATAAAATTTGGCACTCTCATTTTAAAGTCGGTGTTTTCCTTAGACTTCTTCTTCTGCATACCTAAGTATGGCTTCTATCCATCATTCTGACAGGCAACCTTGGCAGTATCAAAATAAATAATAAAAAAGAACCAATTATGTATGTACAATCGTACAATGAAAAAATTACTTTAAGTATATACCCATAGTAATTTAATTAATAATAGTTATAATTAAGTAATAATTATAATATAATATAATTGTATTTTTATTTCTATTGTATAATAAAGAATAAATAAAACAATAAATATAAAATATATTTTTATCTTAAATTGACAAAAGATTAATCTACTGTTTCTCTACTGTTTTCTAATTTTATGAAAACAAGTTTCAAGATTCAATGGATTTTCTGAAATCCTGAAGTCAGACCAATCTATCACATAATTGTCACCATCAAAACAGCATTAACAAATATGTTTATGACGACCTCAGTGGCGCAGCGGGCGAGAGTCCGCCTGCGACGCAAGAGGTTGCGGGTTCGATTCCCGCCTCGGAACAAATTTGTGTACGATCTGCAGAAATTTGTTCCGTTGGTCTGGGTGTTATGTATAATAATATGTATATATATATGTAAGTATATAATGTATTAAATATATCAGTCATCTAGTACCCATAACACAAGCTTTGAGTAGCTTACTTTGGGGCTAGATGATGCTGTGTGGATTGTCCAGCATTATACAAACTCCTTTGCAAATAACTCCTCAGGATCTGATTGATTGACATTAGAATGACAATTGTTTTGTGTTGTCAAAGAGTATACAATAACTATGTGTTGTATTTAAATTATTTTAATATTCCTTTTTTCCTTAATTGAACGTCTAATTTTACTTATTATTATCTCACTATCTTATATATATATTATCTTATTCTCGTAGTCATGGTATAAAGTCTAATAGTATGTACCTTTATTCATTAATTGCCTATTTGCCTAGTATACTACATGTAGACAGTGATGTTGACAGAATCCGCCATTTTTTACTAATTGTGTTAATCTGGGAAACACTTAATCTAAGGCAGATCACGTGACTATCTATACATATATGAACCCCGACGGGCACAATTAGGATTCCGTAATTGACAAGCACTGATTGTGTCTTTGTTTCTTATTCAACGACTTGTTTGTAAACCTGATGTGTAAATAAATTTTACGAAAAATTCACATTTCCTTGTTGTAAATAGCTAACAAAACGCCGGCATTATTGTCCGACATTCCGCTTTTTATTTCAAAAAGCAATTTTTTTTTCTTATCGTTTTTTTTATCATCATCATCATACTGGTGCTGGACGATGGTCTTTCCCATATAGGTACATTTTCAGGAAGAATAATTCTGAGCCCTCTCCATCCACCAATAAATCATCCAAACATTACATACATTTGCAAATTTTTGAAATATTTTGTATTGTAATATAATAATAATTATAATAATATACCGCCTTTGCCGGAAAAACTACATAAATATATCAAGTAAGTTCAATTTACTTCTTTTGTGCTGAGGTGTGAAAGAGCTTCGTTTGTAAATTACAAAACAATATTTACTTCTATTTCATTGCATCTGATTTTCAAAATATGTACAACAAAATCTTGAAATTTTGAGAACGAACGATCTAAAAGCTCCCAGTATCTTAGAGTTTTAAGTTCTAGTCTGGCTAGAGTCTGGAAGTTCCATTATTTTTTTTTATAAGGAAGGTACTTGTTTGAAAGGTAATAGGACAATTGAGCTGAAACTTGGTTACCATACCATATTAAATAGGTAAAAAGTAGTCAAACATTTCGTTTGGTAACGATGTAAGACTGGAGTGATCTCATGAGCGACCTCACTTCGGGGCGAAACACTAGTATTGAACATAAATCAAAAGAGTGATAATACTACTGTAGGTACTGTTTATATCATGTATTCTATTCACGGAACCAACGTTATTCTACCTGGCATTGTTTACCTGTAGTGTGTTATATGACTTATATGTCAATCACTTTGATCAGGTGATTGTTGGTACGTATACCTTCGTTCTATTTTAATAACATATTGGTTGACCGATACCATATTAAAAAAAGTCAATAACTGGCTGAGGGAACGAAAAAAGTCTTTATACTCAACATCTTAAAGTTCAAAGTAATGGTACAATGCTGATTTATTGATTATACAAAATGTGTCACCGGCTAGTAATTTACACTTGGCATTGAAGATCACATCGATGTAATTTTTTTAGGTGAGTGAATAAATCTAATAATTATAAATATTTTGAATCAAAACTATTTGACGACCTCAGTGGCGCAGCGGGCGAGAGTCCGCCTGCGACGCAAGAGGTTTGCGGGTTCGATTTCCGCCTCGGAAAAATTTGTGTACGATCTGCAGAAATTTGTTTCGTTGGTCTGGGTGTTTATGTATAGTAAAAAATATCTATCTATGTAAGTATATAATGTATTAAATATATCAGTCATCTAGTACTCATAACACAAGCTTTGAGTAGCTTACTTTGGGGCTAGATGATGCTGTGTGGATTGCCCAGCATTATTTATTATTTATTTAGATACCTATAACAATAAATTTTGGTCAATAGAGCTGTCTTAGTTAGTGATACGTGAAATACCTAATGGTACAAGTTTTGATAAGATATATACGATTGCCAGCAACTTCTTCATTCAATAAATTATAAAAAAAAGAAATTAAATTTATCCTTAACTTTTCGAAAAATATTTAACAATATCTCTTGTTATATTTGTTAGCAAAAGATTCGTATTGACACGACAATAGGTAAACGTTTGGATACTCGCTGGTGAAATGGTGCGTGCTACGTTGTCGCAGACTTCTTTGTGTTCGCTACAAACTTTAAATTGATGTTAAGTTACCTTCTTCTACGCCTTGCATCTGCTCAATTTAACAAACTTTCATTCTGACGATAATAATAATAAATGTTTTGCAGTACATGATGACTTATCTACACATTTATTTCGGGAAAGAAACGACGTGCTAATAGGTATTTCTTTTTGAAATATTTTATGTTAAAAAGCGAGTTTTTCATTTGTCATTTGGCACAACAATTAAAAAGAAGGAATTTTCCGATAGAATGCACGGTCGAAGTATTGACAGAGCATCATTGGCAACGGCTGGCGCTTGCGACAGCCAGGTGGGGGCAAAGGGAGATAAAACGGGAGGCTGCGAGCTACGCTAGGGGACGGAGGCGACAGTTGTACTCGAACGATCATACGATACACACGTTCTTCTTCCTTTCCCCATTAGGTGGGTAGTGTTCAAGTGCCGGGTCATTGTGCTGTAATTAAAAATACCGATTCAGTGCAGAAAAGTATATAAAAATCATTGCGTGAATTTTTGCCGCAGAGAACCCCTTTGCGAGATGTGGGACGACGCTGATCTTGAGGAGGAAACTCCAGCGCCAGTGGTCGAAGAGGCCCCTGTTGAGGCCGCTGCGGCTGAAGAAGTGCCCGTTGAAGCCGAGACCCCTGCTCCTGAAGGCCCCGTCCTAGGATTTGAACCCAAGAAACTCCTCTGCAAACACTGGATCAGGTAAGGACATGGAAGAGTTGTAGAGCTCTTTGTGAAAGACTATTTTGGGATAGTACTACCATCTTGCCTATTTCTGCCGACAAGCATTTGCTATGTTTCCGATTTAAGGGTATGGTTGCCGGTAAAATTACACGCACATTAGGCCTATCATCTAAAGCCTTAAGTTGATGCAGGACAGTGTATTGTAGGGCACGTTCATACCGGGCGTGACTTACGAGGCAATGTTTGTTATAGGTGATAGTTACCACTTAACATCAGGTGGACCATCTGAAGGATCGAACAACAAGTCGTATAATTTTTTTTTTATCATCTTTTCAAAGTTATTAGTATTTGGAATAAACAAATGTATTGGGGCTGACGAATAAAATGTTGCATTCCAGGCCACGATCACACCAGT
Source organism: Plemyria rubiginata (assembly GCA_963576535.1). Classification (NCBI taxonomy): domain Eukaryota; kingdom Metazoa; phylum Arthropoda; class Insecta; order Lepidoptera; family Geometridae; genus Plemyria; species Plemyria rubiginata. The sequence goes on from OY754905.1 coordinate 4,470,198, forward strand.
ACAGATACATCAGCGATTACCGAACAAATTACTACAATGACGTGATCTCATACTTGGACAGGCGTAACTTGGGTATGCAGGTCGAGAGGCCCAAAGCGCAGACCTGGGGCGAACGCGTCCTCAGAACTTACCTCGCGAACTCGCCTAGGAGCTACGCTGAAAGGACTTCAAACCGCGACGCTCTCCTACTGAAGCAAGTGTCGACCGGCGCCCGGTTCCACCGCTACCACACAAAGTCCCTGATCTCGAGGAAGTATTCCCGGCTTGGGTTTAACACCGTCAGCGTGTAGCTTCGCTCTAACATCCCGCTTCTTGGCTTGACGGAGTCGCCCCGATCTGCGCGTGACCTTACTCTCGTGTTACAGGATTTCCTTGACGTAGCTGAATCCTGTTGTTGGTGTCCTTGTCTCCGCGTCCCATGTTAGATCGGAAGCCGTCAGCATTCCTTCTTTAATATCTGATTCGTTTGGTAAGACAATAAACGTTTAAGTTTAGAAATTCGTTTTATTTTTGTCTCTTGAACCAGCAAAGCTTTTACTTTATTCCGTTGTATGCTAGACCAGTGAGATATTAGTTCATAAAATGTAATATATTAGAGAAGTCAATGCTATGCGATATTTTAAGATATTTTGCGCGCAATGCGATTTAATCCTCTCTGGTCTAACATTTTATTATATTAGGATACTTTTTTGTACAAATATCCATCTAGCCGCTACTCAAACAAAGCAAGGCTGTACTATAATCTGATAACGATTACATTACTTATACACAACGGCAGAGTTCTTTGATTACAATTTACCTACAGTTCTCAAGGTACCGAACTGTGGGGCTAGTCAGTAGTTCATTCTAAAATACATCTCTGATCTTTATGATCAAAAAGTAAAGTAATATTGAACTATGAATGCTTCAAGAGATGGTGGTACGGGCCCTGAATATTCTCAGAATCGGTTTGTAACTGAGTAATGAGAACGCTATTTACATTACAACAACTACCATACAAACATGGCATGTGATAGAAATAAGTGAACTCATATCACAAAGTTCTATGTATGAAAAGTTTTGCAATTAAAACAGTTTGCGGCTACCTACTCAGAATTTTTAGAGGGCTTACTGAATGTAATAAATGGACATATTGTGTGAAAGCTGAGATATTAAATGTAGGTAGCATCTTAGCTAAACTTTAATATGGATTTTTTTCTAGACCTATTTAAGAAAAACCTGAAACTTAAGCCCGAATCCATATAAATAGTTTAACCAACAAAATATCATAATGATAAGAAACAATTAATATCTAATCAGAATAGAAACGATCAAAATGTTTATTCTCAAACATATGTAATAGGTACAACTAATAAATTGAAATGGTCAAATTTATTTACAAAGAAAATTACAATGAATACTAGCATACAAAATACTTATGAAACAGTTGAGGTATCTGCAGACAGCTGCAAACGATCTAGAGATAGCTCAACTGATCGATAAATAGTATTTTGTTTATAATTTGACTCGAAATTAAAGACTAGTTTTTGAAATTGGTATTACATGCACTACATAGGTCACGTCTTCAACCTTCTTTCTCACGAGTCTCAGAAGTGACTTCAAAGAAGAAAAAAGTTTATGAAGTAAGTACAAGCCCTTTATAAATAATAATAATCATGCCGTATGTGTGTACGAGTAATAGTAGGAACCACAGGAAACTGCGTTTGATGTAGGAACTCTAATTGAATAAGTATACATATTAACATACCGCGTACATCTAATATCTTTAACTGAAAGCTAAATCTTCTGCACCAGAGTTCTGTGGGTGGCATCAGAAACCAAAGTTTTATTAAGCTTTAGCCTCCTCTTCTCGCACTAATGAAAATCGACCAACGTCTTCTTAGTTCTTAGACGTCGTCTCTCGGTGAGCACCGGTGGTTTAGTGGGAGTGACCCCGCCTTCCGATCGTAAGGTCGCAGGTTCGAATCCGGTCGTGCACCAATGGATTTTTCTATCGAAAAATTTATGTGCGCAATGCCAGTGCTCTTAAACGGTGAAGGAAAACATCGTGAGGAAACCAGTTAGTATTCTAACAGCGGCGATGGGCTTGCAACCTGTCACGTATGGAATACTAACTACTGCAAAATGTGGGTATGTGCCAAATGTAATGTTTGGACGTACCTCTGACTACCCCCCTTAGACATCCTCAAAGAATCTTGAATTAGTACCTACTTGGTACTGGGAGATCTGAAGGGATATCTACCGTAACTGGGGATCAAAGTCGTGAAGCTGTTTCAGTTTTTTCAGTTTCTTCTTAGTATTTAGGTTCTTATATAACAAATTAATACAAGGCAAAATAATTAGATCTTTCAGATAAGATTAATTGTCAGATAAACGATGTCTATTAGCTTCTCTTTGATAAATAAATCTTAATACAAAAGTTAACGTTATTTATGAGTTTATAACTACAGAGATAGATAGTTTATTGTGAGCTGTGAAACTACCACAGAGCATGTAATGAATGATAAAATTGTACGAGGTTTTTTTATATTGAGATATTGTTTGATTTCTCGATTCATTCATAGATGACAAATCTGAAAGCCTTCACAGATCAGTTGGTTGTAGCTCTGGCTTTTGTGATGAAGGCCGTGGGTTCGATCCCTAATACGATCAAATATTTGTGTAATGAACATAGATGTTTGTGGTCTGTATGGGTGTTATTATAGCTATATGTATATTTATTATAAGTATTAACAATAAAAATTATTTAAGTATTAAATGAGCTATCTGGTTCCCGTCGTACAAGGTTCGCTGTTAGTACGGTGTGGAAATTTCACCAATAGGCATTTATTTATTTAACTATCTTTTTGTGGATGAGCACGTCGGGTGCCAGAAAGTAGAAATTAATTAACAAGAGCAGGTACTCGAAAACATTAACATGATATTTTTTGTAAAGTGCTTTTCTGAAAATTCTGACATCCCATCATAAAAAACGACTATTCATCATTTTTACGCATAAAATGATCTACAACTATCTTTTTTCAATGTCACATGCGGGTGACACATTCACTCGACGCAACTGAAGATTTCAATGTCGACATATCTAAAATAACTTATCTTTGACAGTTCAATAAATGTAATCGCTTGGGCGCGGGCCAAGCATTAGGCTACCTAGCAGGTGAAGTAGGCAATTGGCCAAATTGAACATAATTAAATGTAACAATGACCAAGGGAGCCCAGACATCGATAAGTACGTACTATACGATACCTACTCGAACTACCGAGAATAGACTGTAACTGTCCGAGAATGTGATGTGACGTGCGTTGCCGTACCTATTAGTTAGATATATTTCACAGTAATCGTCGATTTAGAGGATTTGAGCGAGCCAAACTTACCTCTGGTCGAGGGTTTTGACGTCAATTTCATGATCTTTACCTTTATGAAATACCGTGGTTATTGCTGCTAGCTATGTATTTTATTGAGAAGAATTTTTGTGATTTAAAGTATTATGTTATTATGCGCTAACGACCACGTCATACTGTTTTTCGTAGCCTATAAAATGATTCCCAATTAATTTACATTAGTGAGGTTTCTTGAGTCTTACCTACTTGCTTAGAGATATAAACTTTTGTACGTTTAATTTTGATAAAATTTATGTTTTAATTTTGTGTCCAAACAAAGAAATTTATTATTATCATACTGATTCTGATGATCTTATGTATCTATAGTTTGTATGGGGAAACAACATTTCTAAATAATCGGACCCTACTATAGGATGAGTCGCTCAGGACGACTGATGGCCTCTGTCAATGTTCGGCAAGGTTGTCAACAGTGTCAACTTCAAAGAACGTTATAAGTTATAACGTACAACTTTCTTGGTCTTTTGCCCCCGATTGACCCTAATCTTAGAATGAGTGACAGCTACACAGACCGCTAGTATAGACATTTTAAAGTAGCACTAATGGGCTACGCACAAAAGCTTAGTATTTTTTTATTAGAAAAGTTAGTTATTCCAATAAAAAAATTACGAAGAAGCACATGGAACAAGATGTTGAGCGAATACGCAAGTCAACCAAGTACATGCTATTGCACTGCGTACATATCATCATATCATCTCTGTCGTTATTCATATCAGGTACTGAGGCTCATGAAAATAAATAAGATAGTCATTCATAGTGTAACCTATACATAGTGTACCTATACACTTATTTAAGTAAAAAAGGAATTTTGTAGAAGATGTTTCTCCTACAGCCGACGAATTCAACTCGGATGGGCAGCGTTCGGGAAATTACGCCACATCTTCTCGTCACACATACCGCAGAGCCTCAAGACGAAAGTGTTCAACCAGTGTGTGTTGCCAGTGATGACATATGGAACTGAGACGTGGTCGCTTACTATTGGCCTCATCACTAAGCTCAAAGTCGCACAACGAGCTATGGAGAGAGCTATGCTAGGAGTTTCGCTACGAGATAGAATCAGAAATGAGGAAATCCAAGACCAAGGTAGCCGACATAGCTCTCAGAATCAGCAAGTTGAAGTGGCAATGGGCAGGTCATATAGCTCGAAGAACTGACAACCGCTGGGGAATAAAGGTTCTCGAATGGCGACCACGAACAGGAAAGCGAAGTGTAGGACGCCCTCCTACCGGGTGGACTGACGACATTGTTAGGATCGCGGGTAGTCGGTGGATGGAAAGGGCTCAAAATCGTTCTTCCTGGAAACGGATAGGGGAGGCCTATGTCCAGCAGTGGACTTCTGTAGGCTGCTGATGATGATGATGATGATGATGTTTCTTAGGAATGTGAAATGAGCTCAAAGATATTTTTGACCAAAAATGCCTAGTACATAAACGGCATATCAAAATGCTAATCTAAAAGCAGTATGGTATACCGTGATATCCTACTAATATTATTATCGCAAAAGTTTTTATGTATGGATGGATGGATGTTTGTTACTCTTTCACACCGTAACGGCTCAATGGATATGGATGAAACTTGGCAGAGATAGATTATAGTCTGGAATAGCACATAGGCTACTTTTACCCCGTGGGAATACCGGGATTTAAATCTGCGCCAGTGAAAGCGCGGGGCGCAACCTAGTGTAGCATAATTTTAGCATTATACATATAGTTTGTGAGTAGCATTGTACAGTATTGCATCGGCATCCATACCCTGTAACTAGAACACGGCAGCTTTGCTAGAAATAGATATGGGTAATACTACTTTCCCTAAGTAATCTCTTTCACATAGAGCTACAAACCAAATCCTAGAAAAACTGGCAAGAAAGGGCAAGATATATGTATACGGCTTTGTTCGATCTTTTTTATCACCCTTGTTACTATGTTAATTTTCATACAATATTGAAGCTAAAGTATGGTGCCATTTGAATTTAGTGAGGCATAACAGAAAAAAGTTAATGCAATAAGACATCTTTATCGGGAGTGCTGACTGTTGTGAGCTCGTGAGTCTCCTTACAATAAATCTTTCAAGAAAAACCGCCTTTTATGCCCTGGAAAATACACTCATCACTACATAGTATAAAACAAAGTCACTTTCTCTGTCCCTATATCCCCATGTCCCTATATCCCTATGGCGTAGTGTTTTAAATAGATAGAGTGATTCAAGAGGAAGGTTTATGTGTCTAATACATTCATGATATGTGCACCCGTGCGAAGCAGGGGCGCGCGGGCGGATCGCTAGTACAGCTATACAGGCCGAACGACGAACGAGTAAAGCCGCGGTCTTTTGGCTCTAGTCCGTCCGTCGTCGCCATAAGGACTAGAGCTTTACCGACGAGCCATAAGACCGCAGTTTCACTTGCTCGTCGATAAAGTGGGTACTCGTCAGATCTGACTCAAATTTAAATGGAACCAATAACAAGCCAGCTTTCGATAAAAATAAGAATCATCAAAAAATGTACTGAGTGGACCGACCTCTCAGTAAAAATTTATGAGGTAAAACATAAAAAACAGTCGAATTGAGAACATCCGCCTTTCTTTGCAGTTGGTTTATAATAACCTGACAGTACGGCCGGTTTACTGACCGTAACAAAACACAGCTACGAGTATCAGACTCTTCCATCATACATACATCTCCATACATCTCTTCAACACAATGAATGAGTACATTCATTATTACGGCCATCATTCATTTGATGTCCACAAATTACCAAATAATTGATGTATCTGGCAGAATAGTGATAATACTGCTGTGAGATAATAATCAATAACGAACACAGGTTTATTGGCAGAGGTAGAACGTACCGGCGTTGTAGCTGAGACAGCTGACTTTCGACTTTATTCCTGAGTAGCAGAAAGTTTATATTGATACCAGTGGAATACCGCGTGACTTTGTTTATGTGTAGCTTCATAATGAGTTTCGGGAACTAATTTCCAAAGTCAAAGTCAAAATGTATTTATTCAATAAAATCGCAAGGATAACTTTGAAACGTCTTAAAACTAGGTGACTCTAGGTGACAGTTCCACGCGACCAAAGCCTAGAAGAACAGACAAGAAACTTACTGATATTTAATTTATGATAACTTATACCTAAACGTTAGTCAAAAAATCTTATTTTAACGAATTCGAGCGGCCGTGATCATGCTGCTGGCAGACAGTAACAGATGGTTTCACATACACTTGGCTGTCGACTAAACGGCAATCTGCGACCCGAAAAGTTTTCCTGTAAGTTGCTAAAACGCTGGATGTACCAGTTTGCTTTGTGCGATCATATCCAATATGTTTTTGGGTGTGGTTGCTGGTGATACAGGCATATAACGCTTAGGCCCGTTACGCACTAGCGGATAACCGCGGGGGCGGCTGACCACATTCTCATTTATATGCATGCAACCGCTTGTGTTTGTAAACACTTAACCGCCACAAAATTTCAACGGCGTTGGACCGCTCAATCGAACCGCCTAGGCGGTTAACCGCTAGTGCGTTCGGCCTTTTATAAACTGTATCGGCCTTTTATAAAGTGTCTTAGAAAATGGCACCAGTGACTGAGAAAATAAGGAGCAATAATAGGTTAGCGTGGTATGGGCATGCCATGCGAAGGGCTGAATGTCATGTAACGAAAATATTGTTTGGTATGATTGTGGATGGATTAAGAGTAGAAAGAGTATTAAGAGTAACCGTGCGTCTGTGCAAAGATCATATCTGTATTTATGTACACCATTTGTAACTGTCACCGATCGTCTCAAGCACTTTCAGGTGGCGGAAGAATCTAACCATTGTTTTCTGGGAGCTGTTCCAAAAATAACTCGCCAAGAAACTGGTCTGCAGTTGTATTAATAGCTCAGTGACGTAAAGGATTTAAAAAACTGAAACTGAAACAGCTGTTTTAGTTTTTATACCGCCTTTAAAAAAGGACGTTCTCAATTCGACTGTGTTTTATGTTTGTTACCTCAAAACTTTCGACGATTTTGATAACTCTTATTTATTTGAATGCACCAGCTTCCCGTATATCACATTTAACTGATCTGACGATTCGTTTTTTATATAGTAACATAAGTGTATTTTCCAGTGTATTTAAAGTCAGTTTTTTCTTGCAAAGAGTTATTTTTAAACATATCCACGACTTTCATTTCCAGGTACGGTCGATGTCCCCTCAGATCGGTTGGTACCGATCACGAACTACAGATTCTTTGAGGATGTCTAAAGGTGGTAATCAGAGGTACTTCCAAAAAAGATAAGTAAAAAATAATAATAACGGTTTTCAAATAATTTTTTAGTCTGGAATATTTTTTGTCCATTTTTTATTTCCTACCAATATCGTAATATAAGGCAGAACTTCAAAACTTTAATAAAAAAATGCCCTCAATAGGTGTATTTCTTAGGTTTTTTTTTAAATAAACTACATAAAATACTGATTCGGTAATCGACTATTATATATCGACCTCTAAAACAGCTATCGACATTACACGTAACTTTTACAATACAATCCACTTATAAAATCAATAACAATAAAAAAGCACATAAACTTCGAATTGTATTATAAAGTCAGTCCTATCAACCATAAATTATCAGCCTTGACTCTGTTCCAAGCCACGCCCAAACTAAGGTGAGCATTATTTTATTGTGTTGTGGTTACAATGGCCTTCCTACTTTTACACACAATTACTGTTTTGAGCTCATTTCCAATTATTTTAGGAGACATTTCACAAAAGACAGCAGCAGCTGCTGCAGTCGATCAACTAGTCACAGAAGGCGGCCAATTCATTAAAAGAATCGTCCATGGAGAGAGTAAGTGATTATTTAATTAAACGAAAATGTTTCATTTTCTCCAGAATATTACTAAACGGTGTTATATTTTAGAGCTCTCTGACAACCCCGGGTACTTATTATTCACTGCGCCTTATAAATTGTGCGAAGGAGATTGTAAAGATACCGAGGATAACTTTGCAATGGCTTTTCCTATATACGTAGGGAAGAAAGGAAAAGAGAAGTACAAAGAGTTGTATGCAAGAGATTATGAGGGAATACATTTAACTAAACGAAATGCACCCTTTAGGCCGAGACCTACTAAAAAACTATTTACTCCATGTCCAAGTGAAGTCACTAAAGAACAAACTGTGACAACAATGGAAACCGAAACAACACTGACAGAAACACCAACTCCAGCAGTTTCAACTGAAACACCAACCGTGTCAGATACAGAATCTACTTTGACGGAAACACCAACAGAAACAGAATCAAAACTCATTCCAACGATGGACACATCAACATTGTTTGAAGCGTCTACTTTTTCCGAAACAAATATGCCTGCAATTGATACGACAATAGAGCTTGATAAAACAACCACTGAACTACCCACGATCGGAGAAACAGAAGTTGCTACCGCAGAAGAAGCTACTTCATTGACAACAGATATGACTAAAGAAACAACTACTACATTTCAAACTGATACAGTTACTGAAACAGAAGATATAACCTTTGAATCGGAATATGGTACCCCAGACCCTATGAGCGCTGAGCATGAAATGACTTTTGTAACTAATATAAATGGTGTCCCATGTCCAACTAGAATATGTAAGAAGAAGACAAAAGCTACTCCCAAAATCATCACTCTTATAAAAAGATACGATGAAAAGCTCGACAACAGAAACGCTCAGTGGAATAGTGATTATTCAGATTTGAAAGACTCTGTTTATTAAGTTTAAAAAAATATAGAATATTGTATTGAAATTATTAATATATTTCAGTGAAAGTACATTAGATACAAAGTAGCCTACTTGAAGGTCGCGTCACGCAAAAAGAACGCCGGAAGGAGGGGCCCGCCCCCTCACCCATAAGTGTGATGGCGCGAGTGTTTTATATCGTCGGCTTAGTGCTAGACTAAGCTCACTAAGCGACAAAACTAAAAGTGTGGGAAAACGCAATTGAAATTTTCATTTATGCCAATTATGTATGATTAATGACTTTAAGCAGGCGAAACTAGAATAGCTAGGAATAAATGGGTTTTTGATTATTGTTACAGTTGTTGTTAAGTTACAGGCTCTGTGAGGTCAGCACTTTTCCAGCTCATAATAATTAGTTTGTTTTTGGCAGATATGTTTATTGCTGCTGCTGGCTGGCTTGCGACCAGGTCTAGCCAACATGCCTTGGAGCAGATGGTTTTGGTCTACTCTTCAAGAGCCGATTGCGTCCAATTTTAGAAGAAACCAAAATATTCCAATGAAGTCCCCCGGAAATCAATGCCTTTGTCCACCCAGCAAAGGTACCTTACAAGAACAAGAAAGAAAGGAAGAATCATTTATTTGACATACAACATACAGAGAACACAGAAAAACAATGATATTAGATAACAAACAGTATAAAGAGACAGAAAAGCAGAAAAATACAAAGACAATGTTTGAGGCCAATTTGTCTCCTCTGTGTTAGCTCGGAAGATTATAGCAATCAGCTACCTTATAGCAATTAGCTATGTCATTATGAGCTACTAGCTGCGGTGAACCTACGCCCAATATCGCTAGGATACCTAAACGCCACATGTGTCAAAATACAATGGTGATAAGGCCTCATGTACCCCACTTTATCACCAAGTCTGAGTTTATATTTTCGTTTCCATATCGTCAGGTCGCGTTTGTATAGATAAAAATAAATAAATAATGGCGGACTTTCCACACAGATCTATCTAGCCCTAAACTAAGCCAAAGCTTGTAATATGGGAACCAGATAGCTGATATACTACTCATATCAGTATACTTTTTTTTTGTAAATACATACTAATAATATTGTATAACACCCAAACCGAGAACAAGAATTCATTATTATTTATTATTTCATTTATTATAATATTATGAATTATTATTACAAATGTACTCGGTGGGAATCGAACCCACGACCTACGGCGCATAAGGCAGAGCTGCTACCAACTGAGGCAATAAGGCTTTGATTGATGAGCGTCTCTTCAATGTGCCGATCACTATTCACCAAGAATTCTGGTTAAATGCATTTAGTGATCACCGATGTCAGAGTTTGATTTCTTACAGAATGCGTCGTTGAATTCAAAATAAATGAGGACGCAATCGAGTTTCTTAACATCCGTGGGGTACTAAATGAAGAAAATGTGCAGCAACTACAAGAAGACATTGAAGTAATGGAGCCTACGAATAAACTACAGAGAAATAGGAGAAATAACGACGAAGTTCTAGATGAAGAGGAATGCTGTTGCCCTCCGAGGAATGTTATGATGCCCACTTTTATTACTGAGACAAAGTTTAACGAAACTCTAGAAAGGTTGAATAGAGATGATACTATTTCGTAGTAAAAACAGAATTTCGGACGAAATTGTTAATAAACGTGCTTTTATCATCAAACTAATCATTATTCGTTTCTGTTGGCTCTATCAGTTTTATATGAACTATTTAAAAGAATAAGGTTGATTTTAGCAATCACCACTATTACAAACAAAGCCTCGCGCGGCCGCTATATTAATGGCGACAGATTTAGCTGAGGATCTTATGACACCCAAAAATACAAGTATCGGAACACTATCTGCTGTTCTTTGAGCTAAGACTCAGGTCGGTAGAGTCCAGGCCTACCAGGTTTTAATTTTTTATCGATGTGGCGCTTGACTCTCGGCATAATGTAGTTGGGTTAGCAAATCAGCTTTGCCACTCCGTGTGGCGATGCAGTCAGCGTCTTAAGAACGCTTCCAATTCAATTTTGATCAATTGAGCTCTCAACGATCTCAGTGGCGCAGCGGGCGAGAGTCCACCTGTGACACAAGAGAGGTTGCGGGTTCGGTTCCAGCCTCGGAACAAATTTGTGCACGATCTGCAGAAATTTGTTCCGTTGGTCTGTGTGTTTTCTATGTATAATAAAAAAATATCTATCTATGTAAGTTTATAATGTACTTGCTGAACCCGCGGCTTTGCTCGCGCCAAGGAATTCAAAGTTTCATACAAAATTTCAACCCCTTTTTTATCCCCTTGGGGGTAGAATTGATCAAAATCCTTTCTTAGCGGATGCCTACGTCATAACATCTACCTGCATGCCAAATTTCAGCCCGATCCGTCCAGTGGTTTGGCCTGTGCGTTGATAGATCACTATGTCAGTCAGTCACCTTTGAGTTATATACATTTAGATTAGATTAAATATATCAGTCATCTAGTACCCATAACACAAGCTTATTTGAATAGCTTACTTTGGGGCTAGATGGTGCTGTGTGGATTGTCCAGCATTATTTATCTATTATTTATTTATTTATGCTCAATCTAGTATTAGAAATAAATGTTTTCCAATAACTAGGTATGAAAAAAGTTATTGGAAAACATTTATGTTCTGTGACTTTGTAAAGTATGAACCAGCTGAATAAAAGTTTGCATTTTCAACTTTCAAATAAAAATGTTTTATAAGTCAATAATGTGGTTCGCTTTTATTTTCGTTTCGCTGTTGCTCGTCAGTTTCAAAGAGGTTTCTTGTACCAATCAACGCCAAGGTAATTAAAAAACTATTCTTCTGCATTTCTTGTTTCTTGCATGAAACTTAATATTTAAGTTTGTTTGCTTGGTCACATGTAACTAGCAAATAAATACCCATTGAATCTATATTTCTTGGGTGTAACTAACATCTAAACTATCCTTGCTATCTGTAAGATGTTATATCTATTATATGATAGATCATATAATAAAATTGAATAAATTCCCATTGACTGCTGTTTTTTTAAGCACCACATTCCCTCCTAGTTTTGCTGAAGCCAAGAATGGTTATAATTATAACTTAACCAACATTCATCGTGTCACGTCATAATCAATTAAAACGATTCTTACATACGTTTTTTTATTTGATTATGACTATACAATAAAATAAACATAAAAATTATCAACTAATATATTGTCTTTATAACTAAAATATAACATAGCTGACGAACTATAACAATAGACATAAATTATCTACTGTTTTCCAGCTTTAATAAACTAGTTCGATAGACTAATTAGGTACTTTTTATTTTTTTCAGATGATAGTTGCGTCGACCGTCCGCCAGTTATAATTCTTCCAGTATTTATCAAACTATTTCGATATCCAAAACTACCCAATACCAACTCTCGATTCCTCAAATCTCGCGACTTACAAAATAAAATTAAAGCAATTTGAGTATTTTTTTATATGTAATAAAAAATGAAAAAAAATAAAAAATCGAACAAATAATAACATTTTATTTGTTCGATTTTGTAATTTAATCAGGATTCCTTTCTAGGTATTTGATCTGTAGTCTGGATGGCAGTCTGAGGGCGGTATTATCGCTAATAAGATATTTCTTGAAGATTTGAATGCAATGGAGATGAGGAAATAACATAGTTGGTTTTATTTTGAATATGTACAGTTTAGAAGTCACTGCTGCACTATATCTACACTTTATTGAAGCATTCTTGCGTAACATCACAGGTGTTTTCAGAACAAAGGCGTTTACAAATTCGCGAGTTGCACTAGAACAATACGTTAAATAGGTGCCACTAAAGTGCCAATGATTGAAGTGACATAAATGAAAATGAAAAATGTAAGTAGTTTCACCGTTCAATTATACAAAGATTTATTTTGGTTTAAAGAGTCGTCGTGTAAACGTCGTGCTTTTTTAACAACTCGCTGATGAAACAACATTAGGCTTGATTTGTTTGTTATGTATATTACCATCATCTATAACAAAGCATTGCACCGCAAGTCGCGAACGATATTAACGTGCCCTACGATGCATTGCTATGATGCGCTAGCCTGAGCCATACAGGTGTTAAGCCTCATGTACCAGTAATTTTACTAGCCACCAAACCTGTCGACCGAAAGATTGCAACGCTGCAATGTTATATACATAATTTTAGTTAAATAATTTTATATATAGATTAAAGAGGATAGAGACGCTTCTTATTGATTCTACATACCAAAACGGCCTAAGTAAAATAAAACACAGACTTCGGGTACAGGCCCATACATAAATGAAATAATGATGCAATTTGTAAATGCTGTATAAATATCGTGGCATACAAAATACACAAATAACGCATGAATTCGGTTTACAAATTATCTGACGCACGGAATCATCATCAGAAAACTGAAAATCAGATTAATTGCAAATGTTTGTCATAACATGCGTAGGTAATTAACAAATGTACGAAAGCGTTTTATATCGACGATGTCAGTTTAAGCATGTTTTTAAGAAGCAGAGAACATGTTTATCTAGTTTTATTGCTACACAGAGTTTTTTTTGTTTATTATGCCTTTTTTTCCACCAAGCAGCGTTACTGTTTCGGTTTGAAAAGTGTGGTTTTCGGTGTAATTACAGGCACATGAGGCTGAATATCTGATGTATGCCTCAAGTTGATGGTCGCAGGGCTGTGTATCGTATGGCACGTTCCTATCGTGCATAACATAAGAAGCCATCAGATAAATGCTATCATGTGGATTGTTTACATTTGCACACACGTCCATAACCAATATACTCATCAGCTAATGAACTGATACAATCAAATATTTGCAGTTGAAATGGAAGCTAATATTGCTGATTCATCTGAAACTCTCGGAAATATCGCTCGGATCGATCGCTGGGGTAACATACATGGACAATTTTGATTTCCAAGACAGATACAAGAACGTTTACGAGTGTGATCCTTTCCACTGGCACCCGCTTCACTTACCGGAGCATTGTGCTGAGATGTATGCGAACTTGATAACATCTAGAATAGCCAAACACGGACCTGTAAGAGTCGTCAGAGAAAGGGAACCACCAGAAGCACTAATTTACTCAATAAACCCATATTCTGGATATCCGACATATGAAACACCGACTTACGTTTACAGACCCCCGAATATGGGCACTATGGAAGTTTTTGAGGCTCAAAGACGACCACTATCGCCTTACGATAAAATGCTCGACCTAATACGGAAGGACGTAGAAAGAAACCCTTCGGCACCAACGATTGGGATGATGCCCAACATCGGCCCTGTAGCAGTTTACCGCCAGCCGATATCCAAAAAAAGTGAACACATGATAAAAAAAATATCAGGTGCTTATGCAAAAGCAGGACGGAACAACCACGGTGGAGAATATTACGGGAAAATTGAAGTGCGTGATCCTCCTCGTCTAAAGGCCGAAACTACAACCGCGCTCTATGAATATGGAAGTCAAAAGGAAAATAAAAAGAAAAATCGGCCGAACATAATCACTCTTCAAAGTTAAATAGGTAAGCTACTTAAAATATGTTATTTATTCGTATTGACATAATCTAATTTAGACGGAGTAATTGTTTTCTAACACGACTCTGCGACGTGGCACTTGGTAGGGACTGGAATGTCAGTGAAAATATGTTTTTGTTAAATCAATTTTTAAGAAAGAGCTGTTTCATCTTCACGACAAAGACTCAGCATTTTTTGTACGCGCTGTTTAGTTTTTAATTAGTAAGTTTTAAAGTTTAAGCATAACCTAAACTTTGAAATTTGATGTTTTGATTCTTAAATCATGGCTTTTTGGATTTTTCGGAATAAAAATGTTTTCTACTTTTAACCACCTCTGAAATATACTCGAGTACATTGACATAGTTAACTTTTTTATAATAAATAGGCCTTCATCTCTACAATTTCATAATGATAAAAAGTGTAGATGTAGCTGATAGTAAAGCAACACTTCCAAAAATTACTTCAATTGAAGGAATATTTGCAATGGAATGGTTCTGTACTATTGAGCAAATGGATCTTTTGCTAGTATAGTATTCTCTTATCTGTGATTACGTTGTACGCAACCCTGAAAAAGTCTACAAAAATGAACCAAAACATTCGAAAATATCATTGTACTCGCAAATTCGATCATTCATCGTTATTTCTTTGAAGTGAGACACAGTTTGTGCGTTATCCCTAACATCGCTAATTACTAAGCATTGCTAACTTTTTAAGTGCTCAATACAGTAAATGGGTTTCAACTGAAGTGGATTTTCTAAGTTATATACATATAATATGTATAAATGAAAATAAGTAAACGAAAAAATATCAGCGATAATTGAGATGAAACAAATTAATAAGGTTTGTGATAAATTAACAATAAGATTTTATATAGATCAACCAATAAAAAGTAAATAATGACTACACAACCTTTCAAGTACTCATTTAAGCCTCTTTGAGGTGCAGTTAAATACCTATACTTTTACTTCACTGTTTCGAAAGTTACTAGTGACACAACAAGAAAAAGGATAAAATAATTTAATAATTATTTTAATATATAATTTAATAGTAGAGCTGTTTGTGATAGGCTCCCCCACGCCTTTTTCTGCCGCCAAGCAGCAAAGCTGTGTTTCGATTTGAAGAGTGTGGGTGGTTGCCGGCGTGGTTACAGGCACATGAGGCTTAACATCTGTATGCCTCAAGCTGATGGACGCAGGTATATGCGTCGTAGAGCACGTTCCTACCGTGCGTGACTTGCTAGGCGATGCTTTGTCACAAGTGATGTTTACCGAGGCGATAAACCGATCCAGCTAAGATTCAGCACCAAATATTTTTACTTTTGTATGAGTATTTCGAAAACGATATATTCAACTATACACTGTTCAAAGTATTCTAGTTTTTTGTCTGATCACTTGGTCTTTGGCCCTAATTATATGTTACACGTATCTACCAACAACATACGTATAGATACATAAATTAGTGGTCATATCGTTGTAGAAATCTGCTGGATTAGTGGTTAAAGTTTCCCTTTAACAATTATTATAATACTACGACTTTCTTACGTTGCAGGTTATGTACATCATTTTGTCGGCATCGTGGGCATCATCTTCGATTTCAGGCATAAGTTACATGGATCCACTCATCCAAAAGCCTCTTAAACCTTTACCAGGAGAAAACCCATGCAATCCATTGTACTGGTATCCAAGACAAATACCAGAGTACTGCTATAACAAAGTTGAGATTAAACCAGTGAAACCAAAACCTGCACCAGTAACGCCTATGCCCACGCCATTTCCGATGGCTCCTATGCCTCCAATGGCGATCCCAGTGCCTGTGCCTATTCCAATGTACCCTATGCCTATCTTCCCATCAGCGATACCACAATTTATACCTCCACCACAGCAAATTCTACCGCCTACGCCTACCGTACCTCAAATGCCTGTACCATACGGAGCCCCACCTTACAATCCCATGATGCCTATGCCCGTCCCTATACCAGCCCCATACCCTTTCCAGCCACAAGCCGGTTTAGTCCCTGGTATACCAGGAATTGTATCTCCAGACGGTGGCATTAACATCCTTTCATTCTCCGACGCGTATTCGGATATGCTAGAGAAACACAAGCAGAAGATGATAAAGAAGAGATTGCAGAAGGTTTTGGATGATTATGAAGATTACCCACGGAAACGAAGATACCGGAAAAAAAACGAAAGATACTATTAATTTCATCTTTTTCTATCTATGCATCCAATGGACCATTAAAAAAGAAACTTTTATATCTAATGATTTATCCAGTGCCAGGGGTATGTATTAGCTCATGCCTCAATTTACAACAAAGCAGTGAGGATCTAATAGTGATTAAGAATGTAAAAGTGTATTGTGTCAAGGCAGTATGACAAGGCAGTCACCATCTCAGAGTAACGGTGTTAGTCATACAGGGTGTCCCAGAACTCAGAACAACAGAAAAATCAGACTGTGATTCTTAGAAATATTATTTAGTTAGGGTTACGGTTCCAAAGTTAAAATGAACAAATATAATAAAAATTAACCACAATAACCGAAAAATGGTTACAGATTGACCAAATTTTTAGAGTTTTCTTAAATTTTCATAATTTTCAAACTGCATGGGATAGATTTTTTTTTGATTTTTCTCATGATGTTTACAATCAATCCTGTCGCCCCGTTTCGGCTTGACGTTGAGGGACACCCTGTATATGAATATTTCCTCCTGGAGTTGGACTGGCGCACTGGTTATTAGAGGTTCAATAAAACATGACCAATTAGGTGCTAAAATCTTTATTTTTCAATATAAATGTATAACTAACAATATAGGGTATGCTAAAATACAAACTTTAACCCGAGTTCAACGTTCAAAGAATACACAACTTAGATATTGCATGTTTGCTACGATATTAAAAGTTTATGATGAATTTGTAAGTTTCAACTTTTAGCCGCTTATGCTAAGTTTTCCTACTATAGCAAAAAACGCTTGATCACTGCTAGGAATTTTACTATCCGCAGTCCGATTTTTTTGCACTGTCCTTCCCTTCACGTCGTCATTACCGTCTCTATCGTAAAAAATCGGTCGCACTGTAAAATTCCCTGCAGTGAACTAGCGCCCTTGTCAACAAAACGCTACCTAACGGTCAGTGGATGTTATTTTGAGCTCTACAGATGGCTACCTAGGAAAACATGTATTAAGGCCAGCATATAAAGGCGTGACAGAAAATTTAGTCAGAAAAAATGTGAAATCAAACAATTGTGGTACCTATGTTAGACATGACTTAGTTTTTTGCCGTTTCCTTGATTTCAAACTTTCATCTTATCTCATTGTTAGATGATGTGAATACTTCGCTAAGGTTAGTACACAGTTAGGAGTATAATAAAATGTAGGTTGAAAAATGTGATGAGTGTTTGAGCCGCCCCGTCATCCATGTGCACTTGCCAATAATGTCTTAACAATAAATCTTAATACTTAAACTTATATGTTTTTTAGGGTGGATTCGACCAAACTAGCATAAGCGATATACAAAAAACATTCCGTCATTCTTTCCACTTGTCCAAATCGGAAATATTTTTATTTCGTATAGCATTACGCTGAGATGGTCAAACCGCACTTAATTTAATTACTTAATTATGTTTTATCTAAATATTTTTCTAATTATTAGGTTGTTATAATATAAATACTTCATTATAAATTCATTTGAGTATGAATTATTTTCTTAATTATGGACGGATCTCCTGCAGGCTTCATTTATATACAAATAAACCTTAAAACTAAATAAATGAATTCAATTCAAAAAGTCTTAACACTAACAGTTTAATAACTATTAAATTAAGTGCACTTCGCCGCTAGAGTTACATCATCTTCAAAATCTTACAATGTTTCAATATCGTAGGTACAAAAGTTCGAGCTATATTTTATTAGAAAACATATTATTATAGATCTATAAAATTGTTTATATAATTTAAATTATATAATTTATAAACTTATGATTTTAAGTCAAAACGATTACTTTATATTATTAAAATGTAATAATAAGTTGTGATGTTCTGATAGAACTTTATAAATTGTTTCAAAAACGCATAATAAAATTTCAGTCAAAGTTTATCTCATATATATTGACGTCTCTGAATAATCAGTGAATTTACTGACTTGAATGAAATAATTGTATGAAGAAAAATATCATGCTATCACAATAATATTCATCAAAACTATAGGTTGCAAAAGAATAATAATCAATTAACTTCTAACTAACCTACTTAAAGATTACACCTTAAATTCTATTTGGAATGATTTCGTATGGACGGTTACAGATAAGTGTTATTTAAATCGTTATTTCTACGATAATAATACCTATGTAAAGTTCGCTACACTTATACGTTAAAATATAAAATAATACCTACGTTTATGTGATGTTTTGTGGAATAAAACTTATTACCTATATAAAATTGCCATACAGCTAATTTTAATCTAAAACACGAGTAACGAAAACTTAAGAGTTCCGATATAAACGGGTAAACGATATAAATAATAAATAAATAAATAATGCTGGACAATCCACACAGCACCATCTAGCCCCAAAGTAAGCTACTCAAAGCTTGTGTTATGGGTACTAGATGACTGATATATTTAATACATTATATACTTACATATATAGATATTTTTTATTATACATAAACACCCAGAACCACAGACCAAATTTCTGCAGAACGTACACAAATTTGTTCCGAGGCAGGAATCTAATCCGCAACCTCTTGCGTCGCAGGCGGACTCTCGCCCGCTGCGCCACTGAGGTCGTCAGGTATAAAAGGTAATATTATAAGAAATTTTAGACAATCAAGCAGCTTACTAACTTACCTTCTAATTTATTCAAACTCGAGTGTGAATGCGGTTCCAAGCCGTCGTTTTTTCACATTGTAACACTGAAGGGAAAATTTTTGCGCTCAAACTTCAGTTTTATCAACACTTCAGTGTTGATACAAATCAATCGCTTTTCTATCAAATGTAATTATGACTACATTATTATTACTCGTTTGTTGGTTGTTAATAACGTCAGTGACAAACAAATGGTTCAGTGTTAGCATAAATTTGGTTTTTTTATGTAGTAGCAAAAAGGTTTTATTCTGTATTTATTTTGAGAACACTGTGAATCGCAATAGGGTTATGACTACGTATGTAGAGTAGGTAGAGTTGTATTTAGAGGCTAAAATGGTGGCGATGTCGGTTACATACATCCATCAAATTTTGCTTACTGAGACTAGAGATAAGATAATATGAAACAAAGCAAACAAGTATCTTAAATATCATTGAGTTCACAGCCCGGTTAGAGCACTTGCTAAGGTTAGTACAGTCAGGGTAAGAAAACATGGTGACAACAAAATAAATAGTGTCCCTGTTCATTTTGGAACTCCTTCTATCTCGATTGGTGAACAACCTTGCAGTTTCACACTACAATCAACAACCAACTATGAGATTTGAAAATAATACGGTACCTATCAAATGTCAGAGTTAATTTTTGTATTAGTACAGAAGAACAAAGTTGTCTATTAATGAAAAAGTATACCATGTTATACAAACGGGCTTAAAGTTCAAACAGTACATATAAATTAATTCATTTTTCCTACTATATTGGAATGTCAGGAAAAATAATTAATTTGAATTTGGATTAAACATAAAATATTTACGGTTTTAATTTTTGAAAATTACTGGTTTGAAAATGATTTCGGAATCAGATTTCTATTTTTCAAAACATATAAAATGAGATGTTATTTGATTTGATTTGATGTTAGATTCACAACCTAGTAGGTATAAAACTAAACTGGATGCATTGGAAACGTGATTTTTAGACCACGGTTGGTGAAGCCACGTTCTGTACCGTTAAGCGAATGTGCAATAGACTGAGTATTTGTGGGCTCCATGAAGGCATTCGGTACAACAATATCTGTCAGCTATCGATATATATTATCATATGTTAGCCAACAGTTCGACACACACAACAGCAGGTAAAATGAGGGAGAATAAACATAGGTATAAGATTTTAGCGGCTGATTCAAGTAGCTACTACCAGAAGAAACTACAAATACGTACAACAAACACGTGTGTAGAGGAAGATGGGGTAATGCCGATCACCGGATAGAAAAATGGTTAATGGTCTATTTGTTTTTTCATTTGTCTTAAGTCAGTTTTGAGGCTTAGAGACTCTTGCTCAAGCGTTACAAGCCCTGCGCTGCAGTGTGCTCGCTGTCTTTTAAGGCACCTTATTAAATAAGTTATTGGAGTGACCGGTATTACCCGACACGATCGCCAATACCCCTGCTTCCCCTAATAATCACTGGCTGTGTATCGGATGTTTTGTTTTTATTTTAAATTAATATTTTGTTTATAATGGTCCTGATTATATAAAAGTTTACAGCAGGCAATCCAAATCAGCCGCTTTAAGCACAACGTTACATGATAACAACATTAATAACAAAATGAACAAAGCCATTAAATTTACTCTCAATAAAAAACGACCTCAGCCATGCTGATGATTTATTTAAACTCGAGTTCCACTCGAAAATCCTATAATAAAATAATTCATAAGGACATATACATGCAGTAAATCAAATTATTAAATGTAGTTGTTGTCAGACAATTTCAAATAGTTATGGCTAGGTGTAGTAATTACGGATCAAGATCAAACTACACAAAGCCAAAGAAAAATGACACCGACTTCACGGACGTAAAATCGAACAGTGTAGGTATAGGTAGTTTAATGTGTGTGAGTGTTGAAAAGCAAACACTTCAACATGACCTGCGCGTCAGTAACGCGGGAAGCCGGCGCGATATCATTTTTTTTTAAACTTTGAAAAATAACTTTCAGTACGGGAGGCTAAATTCAATTAGCTTAGCTTTTCCATAGCCAATCTCGGCAAAGCAGATAATTTTTTGCGCATTGTCATTTTATTTGAGACGTATGTGGCTACATCTTGAGTTTAGAAGCTAAGCGGATAACGTATTGGGTTTAAAAATTGTGGCCGTACCTAATTTAACTCGAAACACGATCCTCAATATAGGTACATTATATGGTGTTAGGGCTGCCTAGCTTGATGAATTCTTATGGTCAATGTTTTCATAAGTTAAACTTTTTTTTTTTTAAGTTTACTGTTATTTGAAACGTGATTACCGGTGTTGGTTCAAACTGCGGTGAAATCGAGGCTAAATTAAATAAATAAATAAATATTGGTGGACTTTTCAGACAACACTGTCTAGCCCCAAACTATACCAAAGCTAAGTAATATGGGAACCAGATAGGTGATATAATACACTTATTTTTATATAAATACAACACCCAGACAGAATTTGTTCTCGGTGGGATCGAACCCCCGGCCTACAGCGCAGAAGGCAGAGCTACTACCAACTGAATTGTGAAGGATGTCATTATTTGTTTGGTATTATTACGACCGTCAATTCTTCAAAATCCAGGTTTAAAAAGACGAAGCTTGAGACATTTAATAATTCAATTTAAGCCATATAAACGAAACTTCACCTGGACCACGGACCCAAAAACAGTGTGCCCCTGCACCTGTCTAAACCCAGTTTACACACTAAGCCGCGGATAGACGAGCTGTAATATACTAACACCGACGTTCCTTTCAAAACATGTAAACAGCAATCAAAATACGTAAACAACACATACTGCATAGGTACCTATATAACTTCGTCTGTCGACGGATTTCGGACGGTATATTACTTTGAGACTGAGTGCGCTTACAGTGTTTCGCGAAACTCTTTGCGAGTCAATATTGCTTCAAAAGAGTAAAATTAATTATATACGAACGTATTTTTACACAGTGAAAAACGGAATCTGAGAAACACTAATTAGACTCTGGAAAAATGTAAGAAATCCACTTAAATACGCAAAAAGTGGTATATAAGTACAAATCTACGAATAAATAATGTCCTGACTGATATGAAGCGTCATGAACGGTCATTGCAGCACGGGTGCGAACCAATCTTGTTCTCGTTCCGAATTCCACCACCAACCACCAATCACTAGACATGTCTTCGATTTGATTCGAATTTTTAATTGTACGTCATTTTGATTTTACGTAGGGTCATGCTTTGTGTGGAATTTGTTCAGAGTTATATAAATTTCCTGACTTAGTATTTATTCGTAGGTACAAATTATACATGATAATGGTGTCAATTTTGTTGCTGCATTATCCTAAACTAACCTTATCTGACAGCTCTAAAAATATAGCCGTCCTTGTTGTTTCGGCCTTTTAGAAAAGGATGGCAGTATTTTCAATGTGGTCAAATTAGGATCAGTTAGTAAATTAAACAACAGAATTGGGACCACAGTGGTCCCAATTCTGTTGTTTAAGTGGTCCGACCACTTCCTCTATCTAGCCTTATATCAAGCAAAGCTTTAATGGGAACTATGTACCTGATAGAAACATTATAGGAAACCATTTAATGCATTTATCGGACGGCAAGCCTGAACTGTGCTTAACTACTTTAATATAGTTCATCGTTGGATGATTTAAGCTCGGTCCCCGAGCAAGCAGCATGTGTTCACGTTGGGTATTCGACATAGAATTAATTGATCAGTTCCCAGCTATTTAGAGCATTGGATGTCTGCGGCTTAGCGAATGGATGCTGGAGACGGTTCCACCTGTGTGCAAAATGTTAAGCTACTTTTTGTCGATGCAAGGTGTATCTGAAAACTTATTTTCTTTACAAAACAAATGACTGCCCCAATGTATAGTTTTTACAGATTTTATTTCCTTTCTCTCTCTTTAAATTTACCTCCATATCTTTATGTTCGACTCTCCGAGATGGAGTTGAAAGATTTAATTGAATTGCTGATTTGTTTCTCGGTTGATTTATTTAGCAAAAGATATTGTTGAATAATTATTCTTTGAGTTATTTAAACAATTTGGTACGTTATTTAACCTAACGTTGTTTTGCATAGCTATAAAGGAAAGCAAAATAATATTAAGGTAGGTATGAGCTACTGCCTCTGTTATATTTAATCCAGTGACAATGAAACAGTAACAAGAGAATGTACACGAGTACAATAGGCGTTTTCTACAAGAATTCTGTGGCTGTCTTGATAGTACATTAATGTACATTATTTTGTCTCGAAAATGTAATCGCATTGGTATATTTATGTAACCACATTTAATTTGTTAAACTTATTTTCCTTTCTATTAGCTTAGGCGGTATGAAACTAGAGAAAAATACACGAAGTTTTTTACGGAACTTACCTAAGCAACGTTTTTCATTTTCAATTAGAGCAAGGCACCCTGAGGCAATTCGTTTAGCTAAATGAAAAACTGTTGCATTTAATTTGGATTCAATTTCTTGCATTTCTTACCGTCATTTATTTTATAAAAAAAACTAGTCATTATTTTCTACTCTACTTTTCTAAAAGACTTGTTGTATTGATATATATCGAAAACAAAGCTACTTACTGTTTCATTACTTTAAAGCTCCGAGTTCTCAGACATCTAGAGTGTACTCGAAGGTTTGAGTGGATCTACCGAGCGATTACAAACCTGAGCCTTCTTTATTTATATCCGAACTCTGACAACAACTAAATTTACATTTATTAAACAAACACATTTTACGTAGCTAAGTAATAAAATTCGCAAGTATGTGAAAAAGAGCATAGTGAAATAAACATATATTAGTTTATACATTTAGTTAAACGAATAATTTACTTGCTAGTTGCTAGAAAAGATATCTCCTAATACCAGCTGGTCCACAGAGGGCTTCAAGATATCAACTTTAGGAAGATTTCTCGACTGCTAAATTAGATAATAATAAAGCTACAGCTACCTGGAGAAATAGACCAAACTAGCTGCCACAGGGCCAACATACAAGAATGAGAACTAAGCTTGCCACATATTAAATACCTACCTCATATATGAACTACCATATAAATGAAGTAAACTACGCATTACTGACTCGAGAAGTGAATAGTGAATAAATCTACTTGCGGTATCTAGTTTAATCTAAGACTAATATGAATCATTTTAAGTGTAGTAATCGTTCGTACAGATTCCAGTCTTCGAAGATAACTCAAAGATTATTTAGTGTTCGTATCACAGCAGTCTATGTATCTAACAGTTTCGCGCCCGAAACTGACAATCTGTTTTCAGAACTTATGATTGGTCGCGGTGTTTTCTGGTGGGGTTACGTTCATGCCCATATTGTCGTACGAAAAGTCGAGGGTGGTGTCTTCGGCCGGGTGTCGGTTGCTCAGAGCTGTGCTCATGGTTTTCGGCGTAGTGGCCCCTTGGCTTTTCTCTGTCTGCGAAGTCCTATTCTCCAAGTCCCGCGCGTTCAATGGCTGTGGAGCCCGCTTCGGTGGCTCGGGGTTGCGTATCTCTAACTTCAGCTCGGGCCTACCCTTCGGAAGCTCGGCGTGTGGGTTGTGGTGAGTCAGGTCGTTTGGATACTGGTTCACGCGATTCTGGAATTGAGATTTCACAGCTGTAACATGAAATATGGCCTAGTGAATATTAAAAAAAACTTTTTTTTTAAACGACTAGCTGATGGTACAAGCAGATGGCCCAACTGATGTTAAGTGGTAACCATCACCTATAACAAAGCATTGCCGTAAGTCACGCACGATAGGAACGTCCCACTGTCCTGCGTAAATCAACTTGAGGCATACAGATGTTAAGCCTCATGTGCCTGTAATTACACCCGCGACCACACTCTTCAAACCGAAACACAGCAACCTTGCTTGTAGGCAGAAAAAGGCGTGGTGGCAGTTCTTCCCCGGACGAGCCGTTCACAAAGAGCTCTATTACTCTTAAATAAAAATATTTTGCTCTCTCCCTAAATTATATTTTAATACTTTGTGAACATTTGCTGTGTGGATTGTCCAGAATTATTATTATTATTTCACACACAGTATGTTATAATGATGATTTCCTTCAAGTTTGACGGAATTTAATAAGCTAGTGAATAATTGAGTATATTATTTCAACGGCTCTCTGACAACGCTAGACTTCCTTTACCAAGTACCAACAGTACCAAGAGATCTTAGGTCGTGAGCCTTATTTCATCATTATAACTTCGTATTGCTTTGTGCACACAGCATTGAATAAAATATCAGACTCCGGCTTTTCACATTAATTTTGAAAACAAAGAGAAACAAGAGCTCGCTTGTGGTCTTAACGAATGTATATACCTACTACCTGATGTATTGTAGTAGCCGTAAGTCGCTTTCCGACGACAAACGAGACAACTCTTAATTAATAAGCTGACGTGTGTATATTTTCACAATATTTTTTGCAGCAACACCAACACAAAACATTTTTCAGTTATTATTTTGATACTCGTTTTCGATGCTATTGAGGCATACATATTGTACATACCTACATTGTTAGAGCATACATCTAATACCTAAGCAAGCGAACGTCAACAATCAAACGAGTATTGATCGTTTAACAGCCTTCACTGCTCAGTTCGTTCAGCTCGGCCTTCTGCTCCTTAAGCCGTGGGTTCGATTCCCACCGAGAACAGATTATTTTGATAAACATACTGATGTTTGTTCTCTGTCTGGGTGTAGGTATTATAGTTAGTGTATTACCAAAAAAGGTCTGGTCCCCGAATCTTGATATATGGAAACCTTTTCTTTATCACTACAAAGTATAAAACAAAGTCGCTTTCTCTGTCCCTATATCCCCATATCCCTATGTCCCTATGAATGCTTAAATCTTTAAAACTACGCAACGGATTTTGATGCGGTTTTTTTTTAATAGATATAGAGTGATTCAAGAGGAAGGTTTATATTATGTATAATACATGCATGATATAATGTGCACCCGTACGAAGCAGGGGCGCGCGTGCGGGTCGCTAGTATATAAATATAAATATTATGGCTTAGTTTGAGGCTAGATAGTGCTCAGTGGAAAGTCCACCAATTTTCATTTCTTAATTCTAGCAAGAGACAATGGCATGCGAGTGCGTTCACTTGCCTTCGGTTGAGCTTTGCTCCATTTTTTGGCTATTCTCATACCGCTATTTCATATGTTCATACACAGCCAACGTTAAAGGCTAGAGTGCGGTCCCCAACGGGCTGCTCTCTAGCCCTCGCTTACTCTCAAACGGTCGGTCGGCTAATGCCGAGTTTAGTTAAGGGCCCGGCGACAGTGGCTCGCAGTTTCGAGGTGTCGAGGTATCCAGTGACACACATAAATACTGTTCGAACACAAATAACACAATAATATAAGGGAAACATGCCCGAATCAGAAATCATTTTGGTATTAGTATGTTTGGCCTTACGTTTACCTAATACCAAAATGATTTCTGACTCAAGCACATTTCCCTTATATTATTGTATTATTTATATTCGAACAGTATTTATGCGTGTCACTGGATAGTTATTCTTTCAAACAACCTCCCCGAAATGAAATAAATTGAAATAATAGCCAATCGCACCTCGAAACTGCGAGCCGCTGTCGCCGGGCCCTTAATACTTTGTTAGTAGCACTGGCTCCAATTAAATTAATTAGACATCTAAGATATTTTAATCATACACGTCTCTGCAGACTTGTTATTTAATAGGGACTTAAAGGGTCAGTACACCCGAACGTTAATATTTATGAAGGTACCTAACTTAAAACACTTTAATGGAAAGACTATAACTTCTTAGTACCAGCTCCTCAAGCGAGGGCGTGGTGGAGCTTTATATTCATTTAGATGCTTCACTTATGCTTAAGTTTAATTTAAAGATAGAAAGAGTCATAATAGAAATAGGCAGCTACCGTAAAATTTTATATTTAGTAACTATAGATTTAACTATAATTTGTGTTATATAGTTACACAAAAGTGCTATCACGCCAAGGTAACGAGTTCTAATATATAGGATTAATTTCAAATAAATGATGTAATCATAATCAGATATCCAGATATCATCCACCACAATGTCAAAACAAAATCATTCCTGATGAAAAAATCCAAAATCCATATTTTTTATTTTTTCATTATTTATATTATAGTGGGGCGTAATAATATAGTGTTCTTTTTAAAGTCAAAGTCAAAATATTTTTATTCAATAAAATCACCGATCACCTTGAAACGTCTTAAAACTAGGTGACTCAAAATTTTAATCAGTGGTTTAATTTTTAGTTTAGGAATATTGGGTTCTCAAAAATCTAATTATGCTGTTAGTTTTATCAAAATCGGCCCCATCTCCATTCTTCGTTAATTGTCTTACGCCCGATTTCTGAAAGGCCGATCAACGCTAATCGGCTGTTATGTCACTAACTATTTCAGCTTTTACTTCAAGTTAGATAAAGATAGCAAGTGACTTGACAGCCGATTAGTGTTGATCGGATTTTCCCATTTGAAAAAATCACCTTGTGTATTGTACGATAAGAATGAATTTTCTAAACACAGACTCAAGTGGATACGCCATGTACGTCTTGATTTTAAATTCCTCGATTTAAACAAACAATGCAACATTGCGCCGTGACAAACAAGAGCCCTTTGCGAACATATAAAATGTTGTTACTTTCTTTTGATCTCACGCGCAAAGGAAGTTTTCCTGTGATCCCTTGCAAGTGCAAACCTTGGAATACTCGTAGTTCCATAATATTTCCACATAGAGTAAGTTAAAGTTTCACATACGACTAAGGAGTGAAGTGCAAGATTGTAGAGGAAAATGTACCTACAAACAGTCTTGAAGAACGGTTGAATGAAAAAAAATCATAGCTAGTAGTTTTTTTTTCATAGTTATTTAATAAGCAGATGGCCCACCTAATAATAAGTGGTAACCATCAGCTAGGCAAAGCGTTGTATGCATTGTGGTCACGCTCAAATTACATGCGTCCATCAACTTGAGGCATACAGATGTAAGGCCTGTAATTTCACCGGCAACCAGACTCTCCAAACCAAAACATAGTTCGATGGACGCAGAATAGTGTATATCGTGCGTGACTTACGACGCAATGCTTTGTTGCCAATAAGCATCAAGATAGTTACGTATCCCATCATAAAAAAATACAGAAACAGAAACTGCTTCACGACTTTGATCCCCAGGCACGGCGTATATCCCTTCAGATCTCTCAGTACCAAGTACTAACTCAAGATTCTTTGAGGATGTCTAAGGGGGTTAGTCAGAGGTACGTTATTTACATTACATTTGGCACATTCCCACATTTTGCAGTAGTTGGTATTCCATACGTGACAGGTTGCAAGCCCATCGCCGCTGTTAGAATACTAACTGGTTTCCTCAAGATGTTTTCCTTCACCGTTTAAGAGCACTGGCATTGCGCACATAAATTACTTAAAAAAACAACTTTATTATTAATCGTTTATGGTTTGTTTTACCTTGGCAGGCTGGAACTTCTGTTTGATGTACCTCCAGGAAAGCTTTCCTCGGCAGACGACGGCCAGCACCAGCAACAGAATTGCAAGCGCAACGCCACTGATGATCAGCGAAGTAGTCGCTTGCCGCTGGACACCTTTGGATAACACTAGTTGATAAATCCTACTACTATTATAAACGCGAAAGTTTGTAAGTATGGATGGATGGATGTTTGTTACTCTTTCACGCCGGAACAGCTGAACGGATCTGGATGAAACTTGGCAGGGAGATAGATTATAGTCTGGTATAGCACATAGGCTTTTTACAATACCGGACCTTAAATCTGCGCGGGTGAAACCGCGGGACGCAACTAGTCATTTATGGACAAAGAACATGCAATGGATAAGTACTTACAAATGTACAAGATACGAATGAAATCAAATGTTTGAATTTCAGGCACAAAAATGGGATTATAGAGTAAGTATACACTCGTAAAATCGAATCGTCAGATCTTACTCATGTTTAAATGGGACCACACGGGAAGCATCAGATTTCAAAAAATTATCTTCATAATCGGATCACCCAGTCGAAAGTTCGAGGTAACAAACATAAAAAAACAATCGAATTGTGAACCTCCTCCTTTTTAACCGGCTTCAAAAAAAGGAGGTTGACGATTGGGCGAACCGATTTTGATGATTCTTTTTTGAAAGCTAGTGTATAAATTTTGTTTGTTATCTACTTGATGAACTATATTTTTTCAGAGTTTTATCCCGATCGGCTCGGAAGTTAGAGCGTGATTGAGCGACAAACATCCATACATCCATTGCAACTTTTACACTTTTACATAATCATAATAAATAATATTTGCACGGTAACTCGAGATAAATTTATCACAGGTACGAGTATCATGTACAATTTTTTTTTACATGTTATAGGTAAAACGTATCTAAGGAAACATTATATAGAACCGAATAATAATGTAAAACTTATTTCTGAAACGTGAACGTGAAACATACTATTATTAACTTCGCCTTGTCTGTCTTATTGTTAGCTTCAGTATAGGAACTAAAATTGTATTGATTTCCACTTATAAACGCTGATAATAAATAAACGATTTATTTTGACGACCTCTGTGGCGCAGCGGGCGAGAGCCTGCCTGCGACGCAAGAGGTTGCGGGTTCGATTCTCGCCTTGGAACAAATTTGTGTACGATCTGCAGAAATTTGTTCCGATGGTCTGGGTGTTTTCTATGTATAATAAAAAATATCTATCTATGTAAGTATATAATGTATTAAATATATCAGTTATCTAGTACCCATAACACAAGCTTTGTATAGCTTACTTTGGGGCTAGATAGTGCTGTGTGGATTGTCCAGCATTATTTATTTATTTATTTATTTAAACTAAAAAATACTATGTTAAACAATCGCAAACATCGCAAAGCTCTTGCTGGTAAAAAATGTAATATGATGCTACAAGATAAAAAATAAAGTGTGCTCGATGTTTTGGCATACCATAGTAATGCTAAACTTACAACTTGTTTGTCTCGACCGTTGCACTCGGAACATATCTTTAAAATACCTTATTTACCTTGTACCTCCATTTATTAACACATCATTATAACCTCAAATTGGAAAACGAACAGCGTTTATATTTTACCATACCCAGGAGCTTCTGCTCACCACATTAAACCCATAAGAAGCGCCAGGGACTAAACATTCGACCTTTTTCGTGTCGTGTCACCAGTTTCTTTCGAAACAGGAGCCTTATTCACTATGACAATAGGAGATTCCAAGGAGATTCCTTGCCCCAAACCGTGAAACGTAAAAACTTGATTTTGGGCTTTTTTTTATGGCATTGGAGATACTTTGCCCTGACCGTATGACACCGGCTGCTTTTCTTAGTTTTTCTTAGCTGTGATCGCGGTGCAAATGGTCATAGTGAATAAGGCTCCAGTGCAGTGTGGTGATTAAATTTTAAGTGCTCCTCAAGAGGCTCCTTTCGAGCACTTTAATATTATAGAACTTTATAAGGTTCTACAATATGCCGATTCCCTCTTGATGTTTTCCTTCACAGTTTGAGAGTACTGGCATTGTGCACATGTCCGAAAGAGCACCAATGAGTTCTTTAGTTCAAAAATGTGAACTAAAAAACTCATTGGTGCTCGTTCGGATCACGATCAGAAGGCAGGCCCGCTACCGCAAGATGTGCTCTTATTACAATAATAATTTACTGAACGTTGCTCTCGCTAATATCACTGAACGAATTTAATCAAAAACGCAGTCAACCAATGTGCACTTTTATATTACATTTCACGCAATTCACCGAAAACATCATTTTGATCACATCAAGTTTTCCTACTATTAAAAAGTTGGCTTTAACTACTAATTTTTAGTTAGGAAAACTAGTCTGCACCTTGGTCAGAGACCCATAAAGAAACACGAAGTGTAGCTACGAATGTAACTGAGATGGTTTTAAGCCTAGATTGTATCTAGGCAGCTTCAAACAGTAAAGGTGCGCGTCGACCGCGTCCGCATCGCTGCGTACGGAGCGGACGGAGCGTTGGTATTTACAAAATGCCTAAATGGGGTGCGTCCACTGCATCTAGATTTTGCATCGGCAGTATCGGTATTTTTTGAAAGCAATTCCGAATGGCACGTTCACTGCGGATGACGTCATCAGCAGAAATACCGGTCTCTGGCGCTTAAATGCCGATCCAGTGCACGCTGTACCATACTAATCAATACAAAGCAACAAATCCGTCCGCTCCGGACGCAGCGATGCGGACGCGTTGGACGCGCTTTATTTTAGTTAAGTATACAGTTTGCAATGCTGAATGTAAATCGCAGAAGCGTGATACTATGTATAAAATATATTTGCAGCCTGCTTGACCTGTTCTTAGTGAAGGCCTCGTCTGGTTCTAACACCAAGCCTTTTTATGTCACCAGGCAGCGTTACTGTATTTCGGTTTGAAGATGATGGGGCTAGTGGAATTACAGGTTCATAAGGCTTAACATGTATGCCTCAGGATGATGGACGCAGGGCAGTTCATCGTAGGGCTCGTGCCTATTGCGCGTGACTTACGATGCAATGCGTTGATATAGGTGATAACCACTTAACACCAGGTGGGCCATCTGCTTGTTCCATTATCAAGTTGTATAAAAAATACACTTGGTTAACTTTACCAGCTACCCTAGACACTTAGACAGTGTGATACTTCCTACAAATCACAGAGTGCGCAACTTTGTGATGTTCGTTTGTAAATCAGTAACACTGTATTATCTGAACTAACTTTAAGTATAGGTACTTGCTCGGGGTTTTCTGTTATGAACAAGAATGTTTTATGCGGGCACCACGTGCTTAATCTTTATTTCGTTCTTTTAATAAGTTATAACGTATCGCGAGCGATCACGTCATTTTAGAAACTCTGCAAAAGTTGAGGATTGAGTTATTATCGTGCGTTTGGTATTCAATCTGTTATCGCGAAAGTATAATTAAATACAAAACGCGTGAGCACATGTATTGAATTGTGAACTGGTAGTATAGCGATGTATTATGTACCTACGTGGTATTTCTCGAGTTAACGATGTTTCTTACAATCTAGGTAAATGCCAAACTACTAAAGCGAACAAGCACGTACGAAACTATGGAACATAACTAAAATCCGCCGTCGCGGCGCGTGGACGCGGGTTGAACTCTTCATTGTGCCCAACGTGTTACGCACGCATTATAAAATGGACAAACACTAAGTTCTTCCGTAAAACTGGCAACTTTACGTCTGTTTTATCAAGGATATGATATTTGATAGTTAACCTGCCAAGCAATTACTTTTATCTTTAGTTTTTATGCGAGAATAAATAATATAAAATAATAATAATATAATGAAGTGTAGTAGAGCTCTTGGTGAAGGGCTCGTCCGGCGAAGCACTACCACCACGCCTTTTTCTGCCGCCAAGGAGCGTTGCTGTGTTTCGGTTTGAAGAGTGTGGTCGCCGGTGTAATTACAAGCACATGAGGCTTAACATCGGTATGCCTTACATTCGGTTGATGGACACAGGGCATTGCATCTTAGAGCACGTTCCTATCGTGCGTGATTTACGAGGCAATGCTCTGTTATAGGTGATGGTTACCACTTAACATCAGGTGGGCCATCTGCCAGTTGTATAAAAAAATCAGAAAGTATAGATTCAGGGTTAGTTCTGTAGTTTCAATGGATCAATTTGTAAATAAAAGAAGACAATAATAAACAAATTGGCAGAGCTGAGAATAGTATCGATATTGGCTTGACCCCCTATGTTACATTATTAAACAAAATGTCGCAAAGCTCTATAAAAGTAATCGCAACTCATTATCGAGTCTCACGCAGTGCGCTGTCAATCGCGGACGCGTTGAATATCGTTTACACGGTGACTCATTGCTGAGGACAATGGCCTCAAGTACGGTGAAATGTGCGAACTGTAATGTTGTAATAAATGAACTCCTTGCATTTTTACACAATGTTATGGACTTCATGGACGAGGAAAGTATTCACCAGCTGTGTACCACTTCGTTCACCGTGGATGATATTGTGACGGCAAAATCACTGCTCTTCGAGTCTATGCCTAATGCAAAGAGGATGCCGCGACGCCGTAATGAAGGGAAGAAGAAAATGTCAAAAGATCTGGATGATATTATTGGCCTGATGAAGAGCTCGGATCCAGAGATTTTTCCGATCTTCGTAGCTAAGCATCTGCATAAAGTCCCTCCAGTCTCTTTTGACCATGTAAATGTAACGGGATTATTGAAGGATATTCTGTGCCTCAAAAATAAAATTATCGCTCTAGAGGAGAAAGTTGTTACAACAGAAAAATTTGAAATACTCCAGAGAGAAGTTGAATGTATGAGGCACGACTCCTTAATTGAAAATTTTTCTACAAATGTGAACGTTAACAGAAAACGAGGAGCTTGTTTGCAGGAGAGTTTTGTGCTTGACAGTGGTCCAGTTGGTCTTCCCTATGTGCCCGAATATGTACCTATTAAGTCTCCGCAATTATCTGTCACTTCGCATCATAATATACCGCAAACATCTGCTACTTCGAAGGTTAATGACCGCCGTGCCCCTACGAGACACTCGTCCTTGAAAACTAGCAACCACGATGAAACTATCTCCCTCGCTTGCGCACAAATGAGAGCGACGGGTGCATCTAGGCACGTGGAGGCGCCGCCTGCGCATACCACGGTTTCGAACATGAGTGAAATCTGTTGCCCAGCGAGCCAGGGCCGGGCCGACACAAGTGGAGGGAGCGGGACAGAATGCAGGCTGCAGCGCGTGGAGGACTCGCGGGCAAGTACTGCGGTTTCTGCAGAGCCTTGCCGCGCTAGCACTGTGAATGGATCTGTTTCTGACTGTAATCGTTCGCTTGTTGTGAGTAGGTCATCGCAACTTGAAAAATGTGATGAGCGCGGTGGCTTGCTTGCCCCGGATATGAGTAAACATAGCCAAGTGATTAATAATGATAACTCGGAATGGCAAGTAGTGAGAAGCAAGTCCGCAAAGCGTTATAAATTGATTGGGCAGCGGGGCTGTGCGGCCAATGCACCAAACGGTAAATTTAAAGCGGCTGACGTTAAGGTGCCGCTTTTAATTTCTAATGTTTGCAAGGAAACGAGTGAAGCAGATATTATTTCTTATATAAAGGAAAATACAAATGAACTTGTTACCTTGAAATTGATAAATATGAAGAAAGCTAAAAAGTATAATGCTTATAAACTGTATGTATCTAAGTGTAAATTAGAAGTTTTTCTTGACGATAAACTTTGGCCTAGCGGTATAACGTTTAGGCGTTTTGTACATTTCATGTACAAACCAAACCGGGATAATTTAGTAAAAGTTAATTAATAAAAATGTTTATGGATTTAAAACTGAATAAATGTTTTAACTTTATTAGCTTTAATTGTAAGTCGTTTAAAAGATCGCTAGATAATGTAATAGATATTTGTAAAGTGTCGGATGTAGTGGCTCTTCAGGAGACATGGCTACTGCCCCATGATGTCCCGATGCTTGGAAACACTTCTGGTGACTTTGAGTACACAGGCAAGTCTGCTGTGGACACATCCATGGGACTGTTGAAGGGAAGGCCATATGGGGGAGTGGCCATTCTCTGGAGGAAGGGCATTTTTGATAAGGTCGTGATAATTGAATGCAGGAGCGTACGTCTAGTAGCTATTAAAGCTACGTTAGGTGACCGTTCCATTATTATATTCTCCGTTTATATGCCTACTGACTCGCCTGACAATTTACCAATCTTTTCTGAGGTACTGGGGGAAATAAGTGCTATAGTGGCGAGTCTAGATGTAGAATGTGTATTTATTTTGGGCGACTTTAACGCGCACCCGCAGGAATTATTCTATAACGAACTCCTGAATTTTTGCTCTGACCAATCGTGGACGTGTGCGGATCTAGAAAAACTAGGAACTCAGTCGGGCACATACACTTTTATAAGCGAGGCCCATGGGTGTAGGAGATGGCTAGATCATTGTGTTGTGTCTTTATCGGCCTGGCAGACCGTGCTTGAAGTAGATGTTATTGAGGATGTCTTTGTGTCAGATCATTTACCCTTATGTATTAAATGTAATTTAAACGTTGTAAGACGCAAAGTGTTGATGCACGACTTGCCCCGCAGCTCAGTAGTATGGGGAGTGAGAAACGACTCCCAAATAGGTGAGTACCACGAGTTGTGTAATGTTGGTTTGCGAGAAATCCATTTGCCTACAGAGTTCCTGGAGTGCAGTCGTGGATCATGTAGTCGGGGCGAACATAGACTCATACTGGATAATATGTACGCTAAGCTAGTACACATTCTGAGTGAAGCAGCTGTAAATACAAATGTGAAGCGTTACAACAAGCACAGTAAATTAAAACATCTATGTGGCTGGAATGAGCATGTTCGTGAGGCTCACCGTGAGGCCAGGCTTAGCTTTGCAACCTGGGTGTTGTGTGGTCGACCAGCTTCGGGCTCAATTTATGACCAAATGTGCGAGTTACGTAAAATTTTTAAAAGTCGCCTTAAATGGTGCCAGAATAACCAAGATCAGCTAAAAATGGACATTCTGGCAAACCACAGATCGGCAAAGGATTTTAGTGCGTTCTGGAAGGCCACTGGAAAGCAGGAGGCTAGGCCTGGTCTACCGGTGAGCGTGGGTGGGAAAAATGAGCCTATGGAGATCTCTAATATGTTCATGGAACATTTCAAGGTGCACTCCCCGCTCGGTCCCTCAACTGCGTTGTTTGACGCTGAGTACGAAGTTGTGGGGGAAGAGCCGCTTGTTAGTTTCACTTCGAAACAAGTGAAAGAAGTCTTGAAAAGAATGAGCGGTGGCAAATCTCCTGGGCACGACGGGCTCAGCGTTGAGCATTTGAGGAATGCTGGAGTTCACCTACCTAGGGTGCTGGCCTTGTTTTTCACAATGTGTACTAGTCACTCATACTTACCACTCGACTTAACAAAAACCATCGTGGTACCCATTGTGAAGAACAGGACCGGTGATGTCTCGGACCTGGCTAACTATCGCCCAATATCATTGGCAACGACTATTGCTAAGATACTGGATGGTCTGCTTGATTCTTGTCTCGATAAGTATCTAAGTCTTCATGACGCCCAGTTCGGGTTTCGGCCCGGACTGTCAACAGAAAGTGCGATCATAGGTCTCAAGCACACCGTCCAGTATTACACAGACCATAGAACGCCGGTATACGCCTGTTTTCTTGATCTCTCCAGAGCCTTTGATCTTGTATCGTACGATGTGCTCTGGAGAAAATTAGGGGACAGGTGTGTACCGGTGGGAGTTCTTAGGTTGCTCCAGTGCTGGTATGCCACCCAGACTAATTTTGTAAAATGGGCTAGTTCTCTCTCGGGAGCGTATAGGTTGGAGAGTGGGGTAAGACAGGGGGGGTTGACGTCTCCTAAGCTCTTCAACCTTTACATGAACGATCTCATCGTGGGGCTGAGCAGCATGCGTGTCGGTTGTCGGATGGACGGCGTATGTATCAATAACATCAGCTACGCTGATGACATGGTGCTGCTGAGCCCAACGATCGGAGGCTTGAGAGAACTACTCAAGGTTTGTGAGAACTATGCAGTGGAACATGGGCTCACATATAATGTAAGGAAGACTGAGTACATGGTTTTTAAGGCCGGCGGTAAAAGTCCAATTGATCTCAGTTTAACTTTGAACGGATTAAATATCAAACGTGTAACACAGTTCAAATATCTTGGACACCTTCTTGCCGACGACCTTAAAGACGATGTTGATGTGGAAAGGGAGCGTAGAGCGCTAGCGGTTAGAGGTAACATGATTGCCCGCAGATTCGCCCGTTGTACTGACCTAGTTAAAATTACGCTGTTTAAAGCCTACTGTCAGAGTTTTTACACGGGAAGTCTGTGGGTAAAGCATACCAAGAAATCGCTGGATACTCTACGTGTCCAATATAACAACATCTTCCGTATGATGTTGGGGCTGCCGCGTTTCTGCAGTGCATCAGGGATGTTTGCACACTACCACACTGATGGTTTTCACGCCCTGATGCGCAAGAAAACTGCGTCACTAATCAGTAGAGTGCGCGGCAGCCCCAACAGCATCCTGAAGACTGTTGCTGATAGCTGGAATTCTCCTATATGGAAATGTCTTGTGCTGAGAACGATCAACGGAGGAATATATTTCTTACGTTGATCGTCCTCAGTGCCTCACAACGGCATAAATTATTTAATTTTAGTTAGTTATATATTTTTGTGTTTAATAATTTGTACAACTTCTATGGACTTAGTGGTCTGAAATAAACGATTTTTATTTTATTTATTTATTTATTATACATTAATTCGCAAAAAAATTGGACACAAAATGGACGTGCTCATATAAAAATCAGCGAAACTA
The DNA here is from genome assembly GCA_963576535.1 of Plemyria rubiginata. NCBI lineage: Eukaryota > Metazoa > Arthropoda > Insecta > Lepidoptera > Geometridae > Plemyria > Plemyria rubiginata. Next base: position 4,508,050 of record OY754905.1, read on the forward strand.
TCTAGAAGAAAAACCAGAAGCATAAGAAATTAGTTTTGTTGGGGAAACGGAATCGATCTTTTCGAGTTTGTACCTTGTTAGAGTAGCCTAAGGAATTGCGACTAAATTGAGTAAAAATATAAGGATAACTCTTGTCGTAGCTCAAGTATGACCAATCCAATCGCGTTTGCGTTCAAATCACGTTGTGACGTCACACGGCTTCAAGAGCAAGTTTTAAAGTTACACGGTTTGGGGCAAGAAATCTCCTTTAGATATATAATAAAGAATAATGCCCCTAATAATGTATTAAAATCATAGCGCAAGCAGTTGCTATATTCAATTCAATTCAAATCATTTATTTCAAACCAAAAATAGGTATTCCAAATACACCACACAGAATATAGAATCTTAAAAAAATAATTAAATTTATTGGTAAGTTTGATTCAAGCTTCAAAGAGATGTTTTTATCTACCTACTGGGTCACTAATATCCCTACTGTGGGAATAATCAACGACTAATATCTCATAATACTACTTACTGCTACTGCGCGGTCGTCACTCTAATATACGACCGAAAAAAGCATATAGCTATGATATCAGCTATCTGATTCCCGTAATTATAATAAATCAATAATAATAATAATAAATTCATAGCTTTTGGTTAGTTATGGTATGAAAACTCCCCCATATTTTTTTCAAACAATGAAAAAAAACATACCACTAAGGTCAGTAGATGCGGGAGGCTCGTCAGATCGTCGCATGTACCGCAGATCCAGTAGGTAATCTGAAAAATGTAAAACATATTGATCAGAATACAAGTTTGTGACGTAAAATGGTAAAAATGATCAGAATACAAGTTTTTTAGTGACGTATAAATCGTATAATGGTACAAATTGTAGTCTTCTACGTTACAAACACCAGTCAACTGAAACACACATATACCAACTTGCAAACGTATGTAATCTAATGTTTGTTGATGTAATATTTGTTGCTATTTTAAAATAATACTTTCGTAAGAGTGAACAAAACATATTCGTTACAGTTTTCAGTACATGTTTCTGAAAAAAACTGAAAAACATGTTTCTGATTGTTAGGTAATTCGTTTTTTGTGTGGATACTATAATACATTACTCTACTCATACACATTATATGAACAAAACTTAGTAAGTTGAAAAATTAAGTTGAAAAAAAATGTTTTATTGATCTAGACTTTCTTTGACAGGCCTCACAGCTCAGTTGGTAGTAGCTCTGCCTTCGGCGCCGTAGGTTGTGGGTTCGATCCCCACTAAGAACAAACATTTGTGTGATGAACATAGATGTTTGTTCTCTGTCTGGGTGTAATTTTATATTATAAGTATGTATTTACAAAAAAAAAAGTATTTAAGTATTATATCAGCTATCTGGTTCTCATATCACAAGCATTGGCTTAGTTTGGGGCTAGATAGTGCTGTGTGGAATGTCCACCAATATTTATTTATTTAGACTGAAAAGTAGTGCAAAAAAAATTTGGTAGGAATTATTGTATAGTTAAAATATTTATTTTCTTAACCTTTGTGTTGTTTTCCTAATCTCAGTTGTCGGTGATTTTTATAAAGATTCGTTGTTTGTATATCTTCAAAAATTTTAAAACGCGCGAGCAAGAAGTTTATTAGCGCAGGCAGTCAAAGACGGGTGTATGCTCTAGCTCGTAACAGTGTTATTACAAGTGTTGTAACAACACGGTACTCGCTTTAGTTACACGCTTATTCTGCGAGCAACACACCGCGACACGACACATGTGGAAGAGGGGTAGTTGATTACACTTTAACATTTTCTAAACAAAGATGCACCTGTGATGTGACATCGGATGAACCAACTCATAGATGCGACGCGTGTACTTCGGAACCTATTAATTCTATTTCTTTCAATAGATACCTAAAGAGAGATAACCACAAAAGTATATTAGCATGACTTTATTGTCACTGTACGAAAAAAAATTAATAAGTGGAGTAAAAAGTAGGTATATATAAAAGTCCAACCTGTGCCTAAAATATGGAAGATTGTACACCCGGCATCGATCCGCCCACGGTCATAGTAGTTTTTTAACATAGTGTTTATTTTATTATGACTATAGCTAGAACGAACAAACCTCACATCTGTTTAATTAACCTATAACAATGTTTTGGAAGTTGCTTACAGAAACCCGTACCCCGTAACCCGTACAAAGAAATGTAACGCAGTGTTTGAATTAATTTATAAAAATGTTGTTTTGTTTGTTATCATATTAAATAACCCAATTTTTTGTGACATCTAAAATATTAATACTTTTAGGTATCTATTCATATTAGTTCCACCTACTTATTATAAAACAATATTAAATGAATAAAACTATTAATGTATGTATTGTAGACCGCACTATTATTAAAAATAATTCAAATTCAGCGTAGTTTTTGTCCAGAGGGTGCATCGTCCATGCTCCACGTGAACGGTTTACTGCACACAGTCACACAGGTGCATCTTTGCATGTGTGCTGTATGTTTGTGTGTGTGAGGTAGGTACCAAATAACCTGTCGCGGCCAGTAGAGCATGACTCTGAGCATTGTTACGGTTACACCCTAGCCAATGGTCTTATTTAGATATTTAAAACTTGCAAAGAATTTGCAAAGAATGGGGATAATACCTTTATAGTTCGGATAATAACGGTCAAATCTTAAATATGACCTTAAACTCTATAGGTAATTAGTCAAGTTAGTCATGTCAAGTCGGCCGTCATTTATTTTGGTAAAAATTTCTGCGGCATGAATGAATAAAAATTATAGTAAATATCAAGAAAAAACCGAGTCCTAATATGCTGGAAAATACACTCAAACTACTTTAACTCAAAAACTGCTCGTTATGTCTGAATCATATCTAATTTTAATGGGACGACATGAAAGCCAGGCTTTCAATTAAAAAAATTATCATCAAAATCGGTGCACTCAATAAAAAGTTATGAAGTAACAAACATAAAATAAAACAATTGTCAAAATAAAATATTTGATTTGAAAAAAAAAGTTACAGACAAATTGAGAACCTCCTCCTTTTTTGAAGTCGGTTAAAAATATGAGTTCTCAATTTGGGGTGAACCACTAATTGTTTCAATATTATAGTCATGCTCTACTCGTACCAGTTTTCCCATTTTTCAAACAACCTTGTTTGTATAGTGTCAGGGGCAACATTTTACCTTCGTATTGTCGCTGCTGGGTTGCCAGTGGCTGTCACATGATTGAGATGGATGCTTACCTTCCCAGCTACATTGCATTATTTTGCTAGCAAATATTGAAAGTGCAACCTATCTGCTTAACAAGGGAATGGATTAGATCAACGGTTCAAAAGATACGAAGAACAAGCATACTAAGATGGGACCAACAAAGCTAAATCACCCGAGTTACCACCGTAAGTTACGCAAGCCTTGTTCGCCGGCAAAACTTAGATTTTATAAAAAAATACAATGATATTGACAAATTCTATAACCAATCAGTTTATGCACGATCAATAGATAAATTATTATTATTATGAGCGATACGGGTCCCACTGCTGGGCAAAGTCCTCTCCCCATTCCTTCCACATATCGAGATCCTGGGCTATGCTTGCCCAGTCCATCAGGAAAACATCAAGCTCGTCCCTGCATCTCCGCTTTGGTCAATAAATAAATAAACAATAAAAAAAAGGAAACGTAATCGCCGTCATCGCTTAAAGTTTATTAAAGTTCTCTAGACTAGAAAACCCCATTGAGTTTGATCGAGGGTCTGAAGACGTCAGAAATACCAAATCAGAATACTAGTTTATGCACCTACTTCACTTATCTAACAACATGAAAATTAAATAAATTATAATTCAGCTCAATAAAGTCAATTAAAAAGAAGCTAAACTGAAGGCTAAAAATGCATTCTTAGGTTACATTTTGTTTAAGATCACTAAGTTGCCTCCGAATGCGAAACATCTTGAGATGCTTGACCTGAAACCTTCCTTTCGTAGCATATGTGTGAAAGAGAGACACTCTTAGAAGAGATCGAATATATTCGGCGTCTTGCGGTCACGAAACTGGTTGTAAAGGTAGTACCTAATCGACAGATAACGATAAGCTACTTTACCGTACAGACAATAAGGATCTTAATAGCTTGCTTGGGTATCTGAGACTATTATTATTTTACTTATTAGTCACGCGTGTACAAACAACAAGGATTTTCATCAGAAAACATTCCAAGGTGTTCTACGCGACGGAACTTGGTAAATAAATGGAAGCGCCATTATTTAAGCCTTCATAAACCTTTACCTTTTGATTAAAAAATTGGTCACTCCTTTTTGAAAGAGTTGCTACACCGTAATTTATTTCAAACGGCATTTGAAAGCTGGTTAGGTAAACCTCATAGGCACTTATGCCAGTTAGTGCGATATCTTAGTTACGAAATGAGTAAATAAATATTTTTGCAAGTTTATGTACCATCTAAAAAGAAAGCGGTTTTCGCTCAAAGGAAAGTGTATGTAACATCCTGCGTGAAATCCGCTGTAGTTTTCAATTTAGCTTTCTTCAATACATTCGCCCATCAATAGCACCACCCGCGTTTTTTTTTCGAATGGACCAAATGCTGTTGATCGATGAACGATCCTTACAGCGCCACCGAGCATCCACCCGCGTGATGATTTCGGCGGTGAAAATACCAACATGAGTGAGGCGAAACTCATGATCAAAGTGAACGCGGATTCACTATGAAAAAATCCTTGTGATTTTGATATAAATAGAATCAACGCCCAGCACTAATTACCGTAAAGATTTTGGTTTAATGATTTATTCAGAAACTTATAATGTAGGTTGTCGGTGTCACCGATTTGGTAGCGCCCTAACATCCATCTTTGGAATAAACCTGTGTCGTGGAGGTTAAGCACTGCTACTACTTAGTAGTAGTCTTAGTAGTAGTTCGCGGAAATATCACGTTTTCTAAGGTAATTAGTAGTTGTCTACCCAATTACCTTAGAAAACGCGTTATTGGTGTCAATTATATTGTTTAGTTTTCCTAATTTAACCTAATTCGACAGCACTAAAATAATTACCGTCCTAAAAGACAGCAACGACAAGTATAGCTATAATTTTAGAGCTGTCAGATTAAGTTAGTTTATGATAAGTTAGTTATAACAACAGAATTTCCGCGAAAGACTTATTGGCCCAAACTTACTTTGGCACTCCTTGACGCAGAGTCCCGCGTCGTAGTTATGGTGCGTCTTGTTGCAAACGGTGCTACAAGGTGCGCACCGATTGGTCTCCGGGGAGCAGTATTCCTCGAGCTGGCAGGAGAGTTGCCCGCAGCGGATGCCGTCGAGCGTCAACTGAGCTGACGCTCCCGCTACCGCCAGCAGATAGGCCAGACGCCACATCTTCAGCCTGAAAGGAATGGGTTTTAGTAAATGATGTTACTGTCTATTTATAAAGATCTGACTAGGGTACTTACTAGGGTAGAGTTTAGAACTAGGATCATCATTTCCAAACGCAATTTCTATCGCATGCTAGTCGAATTAAATACCCTAACCCTATAAGCTAACGAAATACTCCCTAGTAGCATAACTTTTGTTAAACCTTAGTGGTTTCCATAGTGCTACTTTATAAATTTATTTTATGAATTAAAAAAATGTTATTATCTATAAGAGATACTGGAATACCAAGTCACTACAATCTTCAGGTACCAACTACCGATTCACTTACATCTAACGCTATCGATAAAAGAATTAAGATGATAAGCTAGGCTACTACTATTTATAAGGTTCTTGGAATTTGTTCTGTGGTTTCCAGTGATTTGCAATGTAATCTAATGAGAAGCGTCTATTTGCAGGAGCTTTATCTAGGCGGACCTACCCTACGGAACCGCTCTAGCTGTGTGGAAAGTGCAGGTACAGTAGGTATTAGCTATAATGGCTTTTAATCTGAAATAAATGAATAACAAATGAAAAAATGAATTACATACAATTCATTTTTTCATCATCATGTATTGTATTATAGGTGAAATACCTATCCATTTTAATGTTTTCCTAATACCAAATTGATGGCATATTGATTTACAAATCATTTACACATGCGTGCCGGAGCGATGACTCATAGCGAAACTGGTTTCAAGAAAATACATTTTTATAAAATAACCGTCTCAACCGTTTATTGTTGAGTAAGAAAGGTTACACACATAGTAGATCTATTATAGACGTAACAAGCATACCTATTAGGTATAATTTGGTGGTCAACGTTCAGCTTTCCGAATCCCAACTAAGTATTTTTATACAGTTTTGAGAGATATTCTACAAAATTCCGGCCAAAGCTATCAATGATCCGATGGGAATTATGCGAAAATACCTCGTGCAACGAATTAAATAAATTAAACTGTAGGGAAGCAGACATTTGTAACGAGTTTCCGATCGGAAACTGTTTGTTCATAAGTAGGTACAGCAATTAAGATAAATTCTGAGGTCTAATCGAAACAAATACATATAATATAATAATGGTGTTCTGACGGTAGTGGCATTGGCAAACGCAATCTCACGTGTCTGAGGGCACCAGTTGGCGCTTCCTTTTTAATTGTCAAACCTTTATTAGAAAAAACAACCTTCACATAAAAAAAAGCCATTGAAACGAAAAACTATAAAATATTAAAAGTACTTGGGCACGTCATGCTTTCTCTGCATGGTAGATGACTCACTCTACCCACACAAGCGTCAGGCGCCAGGCGGTCCTCTTCCACAGAAGAAATAATAGTGTGACTCTACATCCTCAACAATTTCACCATCCAAGCAATTTCATCCAGAAACTTGACTAATTCTACTAGAGAAAATAAATCAGTGATCAGAATTAAATAAAACCTTTTCAATATTTTACAGAATTCAAATTCTGAGGCTTAAAAAAATATTATTTATAGGCAGGTGACGGTAATGATTAGTTGATAGGGACATAGAACTCTAGGACCTTATGGCTAACTATATTTATCTAGCGTGTCTATCCCAAATAATTTAGTTACGTTCGTTAGTATAATAAAAATGCCCTGCAATATCCGGTAAAATTATCATATTCTATGAGCAGATGACAGTAGTGGTTTTTTTTATATTGCATGTAGATATTTTTATAAGAAGCTATTAACTAGTAAAAACGAGTCTTCTTTGGTACAGTTCGGAGAAAAAAAATATAAAATTGTATACTATAGTTTTGCATTGTTTAATAGTTAAATAAGTTTGAATTTTAATTTGGTATCTATACCACAGCCTAAGTTGTTTTTTAAATTAGGTCAAGATTAGTCACTTCATTCCTTGACATTCACTTATTACCTTGCTCTCGGTGAAGCAGGATCTTCGCTATGGAATCATGAATGACCTCCTCTTCACTAATTAATCTGGCTCATTACAGTTACTGGATTAAAATTATGGCGGGAACCTTGCTCCGAACATTTTAATTCTTACTAAGCCCATTGCAGGATAGACTTATAAGCTACACTTGGTGCTGCCGTAGAGTTTATGGCCAGTTGTCATGGATACCGTTGTAGCCACAGTCACGAGTGCTACGAGTTGGTTTATTCTGTGCCACTAGTCTAAGTTTTGTTATTCTATTTCGAGTCACGGGTCTCCATACAACTGCTGACTACGAAAAACAAAAATCACACTTGAATCTGAAACAGCTGCACGGCTTTGATCCCCAGGCACGGGTTATCCCTTCAGAGGGGTTATCATGAGTTTGGTGCCGATCGTGGATCGCAACGATCTACACCGAATTTCAAGGAAATTAAACAACGGCATCTAGCGTATTCTTTGAGAAGCTTCTCAAAGAATGCGAATAATATAATTATAATACTTATAATAGGAATAATGATAAAAATAATAAGAATTTATTAGGAATATAAGAATAATATATATTATTGAATTTCCTTAAAATGCGGTATCTATCGGCGTGATCTACAATCGATCGCGGTCGGCACCGGAACTCGTGATAGGCCCTCTGATCTCTTAGTACCAAGTTCTAATTCCTTGAGGACGTCTAAGGAGAGTAGTCAGAGGTACGTCCAAACATTGCATTTGGCACATGCCCATATTTTGCAGAGGTTGGTATTCCATAGGTGACAGGTTGCAAGCCCATCGCCGCTATCATAATAATAACTAATTTCCTCACGATGTTTTTCAATCATACTTTGTGTGCTGAATGTATTTGTTACACAAAGTATGATTGAAAAACATCGTGTACCGAAACACAGCAACGCTGCTTTGCGGCAGTTACAAGCATGGTGGTTGTACTTCCCCCGACGAGCCCTTCACAATGATTAACTTATTAATATAATGCGTAATTGATGAATAATTCGGCTCAGAACGTGAAACTGAGTAATCTAACTCGCTGTTCACCTTGAGATCGAGGCTCTCTGCTCACGTACTTGCATAACTACCTACCTACTTTATACCTAACATCTGCGATGCCACAGGTGATTATATAAATATATATATATTGGTGGACTTTCCACACAGCACTATCTAGCCCCAAACTAAGCTTATGCTTGTAATATGGGAACCAGATAGCTGATATACTACTTTTATGATACTGTTTTTTGTAAATACATACTTATAATATTATATAACACCCAGACAGAGAACAAACATTTATGTTCACCACACAAATGTTTGTTCACGGTGGGAATCGAAACCACGACCTACGGCGCAGAAGGCATAGCTACTACCAACTGAGCTACGTAGGCTGTGTGTTGTGGATTAGTAGTAGTAGTAACTTTTAACGGAACAGAGGATACCCTGAGACATAGCTTGCTGTTTCAGGATATTTGGATATGAGGACACTGGTGGTCTAGTGGTACGGGCCTCGTCTACCGATCCTACGGTCGTGGGTTCAATACCGGTCGTGCACCAAAGAGTTTATCTGTTCAAAAATGTATGTTCACATTGCCAGTAATTGGCAATTGAGTGCCATTTTCCATTTGCTTTTGAATGCTGAAATATGTTTTACTAGTTGCGCCCCGCGGTTTCTCCCGCGCAGATTTGAATCCCGGTATTCCCAAGGGATAAAAAGTAGCCTATGTGTTATTACAGACATAATCTATCTCTCTGCCAAGTTTCATCCACATTCATTCGGCCGTTACGGCGATACATCCATCCATCCATATCCATCCAAACTTTCGTGTTTAAAATAGTACTTAGTAGGATGAGATGAATAGCAATACTCTGTTGTATCAATCATCCATCATCAACGAATGTTGCAAATGAAAGAAGTAAAAATCTGAGGACGAAAGGAATTGGTGTAGGTATGACTCAGACAAAAGGGTTAGATAAACCGTTTTGGTCATCTATGAGCGAAAGCTGTAGATAATAAGAATTGCAGTCACATCGCAGTTGTATTGTTTCCTATCATTTGTATGCGCGAGAAGTATTCTTCAATAGCGCGCGCGTACCGAGTGGCGGTCGCAATAATACAGTCAGCGGCAGTAAGTAACGCTGTAAAGTCAGGTTATTTACAATAGGTTTATATATAGCCTGTCACGCAAAAAGAACGCCGGAAAAACTGAGCGGGGGTGTGATGGTGCGAGTACTTTGTACTAGTTGCGTCCCGCGGTTTCACCCGCGCAGATTTAAATCCTGGTATTCCTACGGGATAAAAAGTAGCCTACAAGCTATTCCAGACTATAATCTATCTCTCTGCGAAGTTTCATTCAGATCTGTTGAGCCGTTCCGGCGTGAAAGAGTAACAAACATCCATCCATCCATACTTACAAACTCGCGTTTATAATAGTATTTAGTAGGATGCGCAAACACATCCCCTTCAATGTTTTTCAACGATCTTTTTGGTTGACGCGACCTATACAAGCATGATTTCTCTCGATCGCAAAGTAAAGTACCTACTTTATCTATTGTGATAAAACTTGTATCGGTAAAAGATGTAGAGTAAACCTAATACTCTTCACCTTTTATCGATACAAGTTTTCCTATACATAAACTAACTTTTTAGGAAAACTTGTATCGATAAATGCTGAGTGCTTTACTAGTTTTCGTAGGTATGTATTTAAGCTTATGAAATATATGATTTAAAATATATTTTGTATTCGGCCTCCCGCGACACAGGCTTGTACTAGTGCAGGGATCAATCTAACGTAACCATATGAACGCCTAAATGATTGTTTGGTTACGAATAAATAATAAGTTGTTTGGTAAATAAATTAAATTGTATATGCTAGCTCGATTGTTATTTTATCTCTAGTGAATTTTGACAGTATTTAAGAGACATATCTATCGTGATAGAAAAATATATTGGTCTAGAATTAACCCCCAGGACCGCCCTGCAGCAGGAAATGATTGGGACAGATTGTTCTGCACCGGATATTACGGGAGGCAAACTTAAACGTCTAGCTACTTTCCTGTTACTTTCAATCTATTAACATTACGATGCCAGCTCGTTTAACGGAATGCACTTATCGATTTTCTGTCAAAGGAAATGAGATGAAATCCAGGAATACGATGAAAACGAGATGTTTTACAGAAAAAAAAAATGGTGCCAATTCTGTTGTTCATTTTCCTAAATTAGGTAATTAGAGCTCACTAAAAATATTGCCAACCCTTTCTAAAAGACCAAAACAGCAAGGACTGGTGATAGCGAGCTGTTCTAATGATGGAGTCAAGGTCTGATCAACGGAACTCTTCAATAAATAGGCCAATTCAGTTGAATCTTGGTTTCCATTTTTAGTTAGTAGGTATGTGGCAGCCTGATACAGGTCCAAAAACAATGTTTGGACTTGCCTCTGACTACCACTTACTTATATTTGAATATTTTCGGAGCGTTCGTGTCGCGTCACGAAATCTCAGTTCGGGGCGAACTACTAGTATATAATACTTAGGTAACAAAAAAAACTTAGGAGATAGACCAACCACCCGTTGGTCGAATGGCATCATAGTGCGCCATATCATCATCATCATAAGTCTGATGAAGTCCACTGCTGGACGTAGTCCCGCTATAGGTAGATTTACAGGAATAACTATTCTGAGCCTTTTCCACTTATCGACTTCCCGCGGTCATAACCTAACACAATGTCGTCAGTCCATCGATCGGGTAGGAAGATTATAGTGAACTAGTGAGTATACTGGTAATTAATGGATGAGACTTGCAAAAGACAGGAAAGAAGACGCGCAAACGGGCTGATATGATGATGATGGTGGAAAAGAAGTATTGCTAAGAGGACAAGAATCGCCTTACAAAACAAAGTGTGGCCGGATGTAGCTTAGGTATGCCGGTGAAGCAAACCATAACAATGATATTTATAAAACACGACAATTTTGTCCGTGGGACATAGTGATACCCAACTTTGTAGATTTTAGGTTCAATAGACTTCTTCTATCCAACGATGCGGTGGAGGGAATAAAGCCGCTGACAACAGTCCTCAAATGACTTTTAATCATCAACTTTACCTACGTCTGTTTTTAAGTTTGTGACAATGAAAAAAAAACAGACGAATATTTCAAGTTTTAAAAACATAGTTGTTCTAAAAATCCGATTTTATAAGTTTTTCTGTTTATAAAAATCACGAACTTTTTTCATATCATCACATTTATCTTTGTAATAAGCCTTCGCGTTCTTTTAATGCGTGACTTACGAGGTTATGGTTACCACTTAACATCAGGTGGGCGTCTGCTTCTTCAGCAAGTTGTATTAAAAAATGCAGTCCGAGCTATTAGCTAAGTATATTTAATTGAGCTGCATGAATGATTTACTAATAATTGATTTACTAATTGTTAGTAGGTAGGTAGTATAATAATAGAGCCCTTTGTGAAGGTCTCACACGGGAGAGTACCTATCTACTGTGGTCACGCAAAAAGAACGCCGGAAGGAGTGAGAGGGGGTGTGAAACGCGAGTATTTTGTATGCGCATACATATCCCCTCCGCTGTTTCCAGCGTTCTATTTCGTTGACGCGACCTAAACCACCGTGCCTATGGTGCCGCCAAGTGTGTTGCTGTTTCGGTTTGAAGGGTGTGGTGTTTTGGTAAAACAACAGGCACATGAGCCTCGAATTGATGGAAGGACAGTGCACAGTAGGGTCTATATACCTAGGTACGTTCCTATCGTGCAATACTTGGAGGGCAATATTTTGTTATATGTACGTATCTAATGGTTCCTTCATGATCATCATCATCATCAGCACACAGACAGAAGTCCAGGCCTCCCCTATCCGCTTCCAGGAAGAATGATTCTGAGCCCTTTCCATCCACTGACGTCCCGCGATCATAACAACGTTGTCAGTCCATCGGGTAGGAGGGCGTCCCACACTTCGCTTTCTTGTTCGTGGTCGCCATTCCAGAACCTTTATTCCCCAGCGGTTGTCAGTTCTTCGAGCTTTATGACCTGGCCACTGCCACTTCAACTTGCAGATTCTGAGAGCTATGTCGGCTACCTTGCTTGGTTCTCCTACGGATTTCCTCATTTCGGATTCTATCTCGTAGTGAAACTCCCAGAATAGCTCTCTCAATAGCCCGTTGTGCGACTTGGAACTTACCTACCTACCTAATGGTTACCACTCAACATTAAATGGGCCAAATATTTCTTCCAACTGCAAATGGAGGTTACTCAAAAAATAAAGTTGGTACTTAAGTAGGTGGGATGCAGGATGGCGCTTAGTTTTTTATAGACGAACCTAGTGCTAATGATAAATCACATTGTGTCATTGCAAGCAGATGGATGCAACTTGCAGTAGGTACTACTAAGTACCTGCTACGTTAAACATGTCGTAAAATACATGCAGGTGTTGCCAACATATAGCTCTTGTTTAATGATAATATCTAACATTAAAAAAATTCTTACTTTGCCGATGGACTGACGACATTGTTAGGATCGCGGGTAGACGGCGGATAGAAAGGGCTCAGAATCGTTCTTCCTGGAAGCGGATAGGGGAGGATCAGTGGACTTCTGTGGGTTGATGATGATGATGATGATGACCTAGGTAGTTAAATATCTAGAGACCCACTTTTTTTTATTGCTTTATATCAGAATTCGAGTATGAAGACTAGACGAATGCGTTATGCCTGTTTTGTATGGAGAGTGCGAGTTTTCATTTCAGCACGCCCGATAGAGGAAATAAAAATCTATCGAATCTCCTTACAAAATAAGCCTGATGTTACAAATGTTCTCAATGTGTATGATTCTATTAAAAAAACTTTTGCTTTATTGTTTTTCAAACTTCGCGATCATAATAAATTAATTTGAAATATTACACGGGAAACGTCGGGAAATTATTAAAGGTAAAACGTTTCATAGGTATTAATTTTGCTTTATTGTAGGCATTAGTAATTTTTCGTCGCAAACGCTTTTGCACCACGTTAAATAAGTTATTGTACTTAGGTATTTAGCTAAGTTAGGGCTAAATATCAGGTAGTTTGTTTTGACGTCATTATCTCATTTGACATGATTATGGAAAGGAAGAGATCGAGAGCCTTGGATTAAATGCAGGTACGTATTACCTACCTACTCTTACACTTATATTTAAGCGGCTGACACTCGTCAAACAACTTACTCGTACATTTTTCATCTATCAGTTGAAATATGCTGTCAGAATATAGTGTTAATCTGCTTACTTAATAGTTATTTAATGATACTGTAGAGACTCAAGGTGCTGGTAACACTGTCACATACCTAATGGTTGAGGCTCATTAGGCTATGATTAAAAAGCAAGATAAGGAAACAAGTTATATCCACATACTCTTAAACTAAAGGTTTAGCTGCTGATGATGTCACAAGTACTTAGGTTCCTACCTACCAAAAGAAGTAAGGTAAAAAGGTAAAAATTAAGGTAAATACTTACGTTTTCAGAGCACCGTTGACATTGTGATGTGAATAACTCAACCAAACACCAAGACTGGAAGTACACTTTCTAAATTCGAAAAGCCTCAGGCTCGACGGCCAATCGTGGAGGCTAGCAACGGAATGTGACTCGCGCGCGCGCAGGTATAGCGAGCGAAGCTGTGGGCGTGTTTTTGAACACACCTGTATCGTATCGCGCGTAATTACATTGTAGCGACACGGATGTCTTTGTGTGTGTGGCGGAGGCAACGGAGAGTTCAATATTGACAGTATCAACGGGAGAGTTGCAGGTATTTATAAAACGGTCCTTTAGTCTTTGTTTTGTTCGTACCTTTGAGCATAATATTAAATGAATTATTTATTATTAATTACCTAGGTTTAATAGGTAGGTAGTTTTAATCTTGGTGAAGTTGCAAAATTTTACAATAAAATAGAAAGAAGGTAGGTGTTATTAAAATATGTACCTATATTATAAAAAAACATAATAAATATAATTTCATTCTAAATCAATGTGTAACGGATGAAAATCAATTAGGTACATACCTACCTATGCCATTTTATTGTGATTTTGTAGGTATACAATTTATTTATTTATTTATTTATTTACTTAACAATTCAATAAATAATAACCAATGAAACATTTTTCAATATTGAAAGTTCTTGCCTAACAAGATGGAGGAAGAAGGAGCTAGTATAATAAGAAAAAGAAGTATTTTTAAAGAAATTTTATTTTATATTTGTCGATACATACAAAAATACCTTAAGCCCTTTTCAGTAACATTATAAAAGATTGTAAATCAATTAATTGTCATACAGTACATGAAGATGGAATAAGTACTTTGGTAAGTATACTATAATAATATTTTATAAAATGACATGTTCAATTTTGTATCACAGACATAGACGACATACACGGTTCCTATAATTATTTAGTTTCATCAAAAGATGAATGCAAAATATATTAACCTATTAATAATACCTTAAATATTAGTTGTTCAAGTATGAAATTTCTTGGTTTGCAATAGTACTTATGAACTTCACGGTGTGTCCATGAAGTTTATAAGTACTTTCCAAGTAACATCATAAAATGTATAAGTTTTAGCTTATAATTATATACTAAATATAATAACTAAGTTTAGCAATATGGCTTGAGATAAAATAGCATTAGTCTAAATATAAATTTGCTTAATTCTACAGCCAAGTTAGTAGTTACTTACCTACATATTTGGTCAGTTTTACTAAGCCTATATTAAATTAAAGCCACTCCATAACCAATTAACTAATTATAACAAAAGTAGAGCACTGTTTTTGTCTTAAATCTTCGAAACAATTTTCTATACCTAGAGCTAATCTGTAAAAGTGGTCAGCTAATTTGAGATTTGTGTCGATGCTGTTGTTGCATTATCCTAAACTAACTTAATCTGACAGCTCTATTTAGCCATCTATATTATAGCCATCCTTGTTGTTTCGGTCTTTTAGAAAGGGACGGCAATATTTTTAGTGCTGTCAAATTAGGTTAAATTAGGAAAACTGAACAACAGAATTGACACCATTGTCTATTAGATTATTTTAATCATCATGGTTAATCATTTATCATCGGCTCTCCAAATCAAAATGTGTATAAAAATATTAATATTATAAAATTTATCTCTGCAGCATAATTACGCTATACAAAACAGATACGAGTATATGCCGTGTAGACCATGAACACTGCATTTCCCCCGATTTCTTTTTGTAGCTTTATTTATGTACTATACTCCGGTCCAGAATCAAAGATAATGTGAACAATAAAATGTCATGATATGTTACTGTCAAGTTAAAAAGTCAGGGACCGATAATTTTTTTTAACCATGGACCATTATTAAGTGGTAATGGCGCGCGGTTTTGCTTGTGCGAATACCTACATTTTATTTCCTTACCAAACTTCAGAACAGAACACTGCAAAGCAGGTATAGTGCGTGTCACGCAAAAAGAATGCCGGCAGGAGAGGGAGGGGGGTGTGATGGCGCGAGTATTTTGTATGCGCAAACACATCCCCTCCACTGTTTTCCAGCCCTCTTTTTGGTTGACGCGACCTATTATGCCTACATTAAAACTAACCAAGGGCCAAATTAATATCATATTTTTATTGCATAAAAATAGGTATTACATTATTCTTTCAGCGGCAGCGCGAGTTGAGGTTCCATGTTTGTAAAAATACAAACACAACAACAAGGTCGAAAACTTAACAAAATTTATAACATTAACTGAGAGCGATATCAATGAAACGAAAACAAAAACTTAACAACGCACAATTGCACACAAGCAGCGAAAATGGAAAACATTCGACTTCGATGAGAGAGAGACGAATGAAATTCCAACAAAATGCACAAATTGTTTCGAACTCCTGTGATTTGCTCCCATTATACTCCGATGATACCAGTGCCGTAAATTTTTTCCTACTAATATTTCTTCAACATTTTATAATTTTGTAAATAAAATGATATAAAATATAAAGTATAGTACAAAACCATTGCTATTGTCCATTCTAACAATATTGATTACAAAATAAACCTTACCTACCTTATGTATTTCGAAAAATGGAGTAAGTAACCTTTTTAAGTTTCTATGTCGAAACAATCATTTTTTTTATGGGACCACCTTTGTTGATAAAAAATCTCTTTGTATCTGGACGCGAGTATAGTTTGTATTAACATATCTACATAGCACATACTTTCTCATTACACAATATATGATGTGTAATAGCCTACCAGTGAACCTGTCGGTGCATGGCTCTCCAAAAGAAATAGCTATATGTACTAGAGACTTACTTAAAGCACTTATGTAAATAAAATCTCTATTTAAAACATATAAACATTGATAAAAAAAACCGACTCCTATACCAGGAAAAAACACGTAAAACTCCACTATCACTGTACGCACTTTAAAATCTAAACTAAACAAGTTAATAAACCAGTTTAAAGTTTAAATACAAAATAATGAAAAATCATAAAATCACAACAACAACTACATTGAACTTTCTGGTAAAAATTATAAATATGCGGTAAAAAAAAAATAAGTTATTGTATATTAGGGTATTAAATAAATTAATATAAGTGGACATTCCACACAGTACTATCTCACCCCAAACCAAGCCAAAGCTTGTGATTTGGGAACCAGATAACTAATAAACTACTTATATATATTTTTAACTAGCTGGTACCCGCGACTTCGTCTGCAGTACTTTTAATCTCTTCATCTCTTTTTTTTCGCAATAAAAGGTAGCCTATGTTCTTTCTCAGGGTCTAAAGATTGTCTGTGCCAAATTTCATCAAAATTGGTTGAGAGGTTTAAGCGGGAAAGCGTAACAGACAGACAGACAGATAGACAGACAGACAGACAGAGTTACTTTCGCATTTATAATATTAGTTGGGATACATACTTATAATATTTTATAACACCGAGACTTAGAACAAACATCTATGTTCATCGTCACACAAAAGTTTGTTCCCGGTGGGGATCGAACCCTCGGCCTATGGCACAGAAGGCAGAGCTACTACCAACTGAGCTGTGAAGGCATTCTCCATTTCGTCATACGAATTAGTCCCGCACGTTTAATAAATCTAATTATAATAATGAACGCTTTCAGACAACACTATTTGAACACGAGTTTTGAAAGACACAGTATTTATACACATCTATTTTCACTATATAATATAAATACTCTTAATCTTGCATACTTGTACATAAACCTATATAATAAAATAATTATAATTATATAATAAAGAAGAAGAGAAAAATAATTATATATAATTATATAAGAAGACTACACTTCTACGATCACTGAGTTAGACGGTTATTGTAATAACTAGACCTATAAGTAGACATTTACATTAACCTTTTTAATGAAGAAAAATTGAGAAATACGAGTACATCTCTGCTTAAAATACCACTTGGCCAATGGTGTAAAAAAGTGTGCATTGACAGCTCAGTCAATGACGTACATGGGCTCTTGTAATTTGATTTAACATTGGTGCCAATTTTGTTGTTTTATTTACCTAACAACCTAATTTGACAGCACTAAAAATACTGCCATCCCTTTCTAAAATACGGAAACTACAAGGACGGCTATACTTTTAAAGCTGTCAGATTAGGTTAGTTTAGGATAATGCAACCTCCGAATGGACACCACTATCCCTTTTTTTAACGGTGTGTACGCTTATAATACGGCATAGCAATATTACATCGACGAATTAACCAAATTGGTTAATTACCATGCAATATATCTTTGCTGAAGCTCTTTGTGAAGGGCTCGTCCGGGGAAGTACTACCACCACGCCTTTTTCTGCCGCCAAGCAGCAACGCTGTGTTTCGGTTTGAAGAGTATGGTCGCCGGTGTAATTACAGGCACATGAGGCTTAACATCTGTATGCCTCAAGTTGATGGACGCAGGGCGCAGTGCATCGTAGGGCACGTTTTTATTGTGCGTGACCTACGGGGCAATGTTTTGTTTATAGGTGATGGTTACCACTTAACAGGTGGGCCATCTGCTTGTTCCATTAGCGAGTTGTATAAAAAAATATTAGAATCTAGCCATAACAACGATTAATAAGAAATTAAACACTTACTGTAATGGTCTCTCTGGTTTATAAAAATATATGGTTTAAATAATTCATTTTGATTCGCCATTTCTCTGTACAGTCGGACTTTGTTAACAGGCAATTAAACCTATAGTGCTGCTTATGTGTTAATCCCACCAATATCATAAATGCATACGCCCACTTCGGATGTTTGTTACTCAATAACGCCAGAACGGCTGAACGGATCTAAATGAAATTAGGCAAAGAAATAGATTATAGTCTGGAATAGCACATAGGCATTTTATCCCGTGAGAATACCAGGATTTAAAACAACGCGGGTGAAACCGCGGATCGCAGTTAGCACTTCCTATAGCAATTATTGCAGTGTCAGCTAACGGTTGCAATTGCAACTATACCTATGCTTTTTTCTAGTTTTTGTATATCACAGGTGAATAGTAGGGTCAGAGGGCCAACCGCGATCTCTTGAAGCATTCTTATTTCAATATTACTTTTATGTCAATGTCTCATATCAACTGCATAGTCTACTTTATGATCAAAAAGTAAAGTAATATTGAAATAAGAATGCTCCAAGAGATCGCGGAACGGAACCGGTTTAAAAAACCGGTTGTTTGAGGTTTATGTTTTGTTTGATTTCACGTTGTCTCTTCTAGGTGTTACATAGTGCCCTTAATCATATTCTATGCCATTTCAGAGCAACTATAGAGAATACTTGTCACTGTCACTTGCAACGAAAAGAGACAGCAACAAACTTATCGGCCTTTTAAGCTAATGGAGCGCTCAGCGACCAATATGAATAAGACCATTACATATTGAATTGTTCATGAGTTACTTCTCGCGTTTTACTAGGATCTCAGTTGGACCGTCGTTTGCCGTAGATTTTTTTATTTGTTCAGCAAACCATTTGGGATTATTTTTTACAAAGGTAGGTTCGACATCAGGTGGGGGTGGGATTGGGGCGTTTTCTTCGTAGATCATACTCAGCTTGTTGTACTCACGTCTGGAGTATCGAGATACAGGCTAGAAGCAAAGTAATGGTTAGACGAATTTATATACAAAATACCCAATCTTAGGATAATCACCTACCTAAATACAATCATTTCAATAAGACATCAACTGAGTGACCCCCCCCCTTTCGATCGAAAGGTCGGAGGTTAGAAAGCAGTGTACCTAAATACAATCATTTCAATAAGACAACAACTGAGTGACCCCCCTTTCGATCGTAAGGTCGGAGGATCGAATGCAGTCGTATACCAATGGATTTTTTCTATCGAAAAACGAATGATGTTAAATGTACATGCACAATTCCAGAGCTCTTAAACGGTGAAGGAAAACATCGGGAGGAAACCAATTAGTATTTTAGGTTTAATTAGAATACCACAACTACCACTGCTTTCTATTTGATTATTAGTTGGCAAGCCGAGTACGCTTCAGTTACCTTGGGCATGCGAAAGTGCGCATCGTCTCCAGAACTGCTGGAGCTGGTGATGCCTTCTTCTAGCGTCAATTTTGCTGTTACTCCTTCCAGCTGCATGTCTAAGTACAGCTGTCCCAGCTGTTCGTTCACCAAAGCAGGCTGTAACAGTAATACTTTACAGTTAATGTGCAACCATGCGAAGCCAAGGCAGGACGCTAGCAGAAAATAAAATGCTTGTATTAGAAGCGGATTAGAATTTAGTACAATAAATAAATATAGGTTGACTTTTCACACACCACTATCTAGCCCCAAACTAAGCCTAAGCTTGTGTTATGGGAACCAGATAGCTGATATACTACTTTACTTATATACTTTTTTTTGTAAATACATACTTATCACTACATAGTATAAAACAAAGTCGCTTTCTCTGTCCCTATATCCTCATGTCCCTATGTCCTTACGTATGCTTAAATCTTTAAAACTACGCAACGGATTTTGATGCTGTTTTTTTAATAGATAGAGTGATTCAAGAGGAAGGTTTATATGTATAATACTTGCATGCAATGTGCACCCGTGCGAAGCAGGGGCGCGCGGGCGGATCGCTAGTAATATTATATAACACCCAGACAGAGAATAAACATCTATGTTCATCACACAAATGTTTGTTTACGGTGGGAATGGAACCCACGACCATGCAGAAGGCAGAGCTACTACTATGAACTGAGCTATATAGGCTATGCGTGTGTAAAAGGAATGTATTACCTGTTCTAGATTCTTCATCTTTTCCAAATCGGCATCCAGCACTTCTTTTTGTGACCTCGGCTGGATTTGATACTTGAACACCAGTTCGGGGTCCATGCCGGGCTGAATAAATAATTATAATGTTTAAGAGCTTAGGACAGTATTTATAAAAAAGTAAGGGAATTGCGGCGCGGGGTTAGCGCCGCGATTTTACCCGCGTGGTTTTAAACCCCGGTATTCCCACGGGATAAAAAGTATCCTGTTACTTCTAATACCTCTAAGAATTCATGATGATCGGTTAAGTAGTTTTCGCGTGAAAGCGTAACAAACAAACAAACATTCACATTTATAAAATTATAGAAAATAGTAATAGTATGACATTATTATATAATATTAAAGTTGAATATTATGTAGTAAGCATACGTGAGAGCGTGTCATTATCTAATTCATTTTATCATCACGTCCACAAACTTCGGTTCGTATTGTTTCGATAAAACATGCATCCGCTACAATATCTCATCTTCCCCAAAAAGATTGGGTGTAGTACCCCACTTTCTAAAGTTAAGCTTCAACAACAGCGGGTTCGATTCCCGCCTCGGAACAAATTTGTGTACGATCTGTAGAAATTTGTTCCGTTGGTCCGGGTGTTTTGGTATAATAAAGAAATATTTATCTATGTAAGTATTTAATGTATTAAATACATATATCATATATCTAGTACCCATAACACAAGCTTTAAGTAGCTTACTTTGGGGCTAGATGGTGCTGTGTGGATTGTCCAGCATTATTTATTTTAACATAAGTATATTCTTATGCACTATACTCTTTCCTGTCCTTCATAATCTGAGTACGTGTCAGAGTAACTGAACATAGCAATGCAATAAAAAGCACGTCTTCAAAACCACTTAACACTTCACATTTTGGATCTCTTTTTAGCATTAGAAACAATGTACCTTTGGCAGCTGCTTCTCAAAGGGTTCGTCTTTGATGCATGAAGTAGAGGGCTTAGGGCTCTGAAATTAAAAGAAACAGGTTTGTATTATTTATTTATGGTATGTTTAAAAAACGAAACTATTCATCGTCATCATTATCATCATCGGCCTAAAGAAGTCCACTGCTGGACATGCGTCCCCTATCCGTTTCCAGGAAGAACGATTCTGAGCCCTTTCCATCCACCGACTACCCGCGATCCTAACAATGTCGTCAGTCCATCGGGTAGGAGGGCGTCCCACACTTCGCCTTCCTGTTCGTGGCCGCCATTCGAGAACCTCTATTCCCCAGCGGTTTTCAGTCAGTCAACTTAGTGGATTTATTTTAGTTAGATAGATAGATAGATAACGCATTTATTTGCCCAACTGATACACACAAATAAGAGAAATAACAAACAAAATAAGAATAAACTAACAAAGTAAATTATAAAATAAACAAACTTTTTGAACACAAACTTAATAACTTATTCTATTGAAAACTAAATATTAACTTATTGTATTGAAAAACATTGACTGATATACCTACGTACGTACGTATATAGTTACGTTCGTTATTAGTCGTGATAGTTATTAACAGCGGTGACGGCGTCCAAACTGTTTCGTATCGAAAACCTACTACTACAAAATGTGGGTATGTGCCAAATGTAATGTTTGGACATACTTCCGACATAGAAGCCGGCGTTAGTACTTGGCACTTAGAGACCTGAGGGGATACCTACCGTGCCTATGGGTATCAAAGTTGCAAGCTCTTTTTGTCACGGTATTTTGATAAAATTATAAAAGTTACGAGGGTTAGTTAAGAGTAGTAGAACTCTTTGTGAAGGCCTCGTCCGGGGAAGTAGTTCCACCACGTTTTTTTCTGCCGCCAAGCAGTAACGCTGTGTTTCGGTTTGAAGAGTGTGGTCGTCGGTGTAATTACAGGCACATGAGGCTTAACATCTGTTTGCCTCAAGTTGACGGACGCAAGGCAGTGCATGGTAGGGCACGTTCCTATCGTGCGTGTCATACAAAGAAATGCTTTGTTTTAGGTGATGTTTACCCCTTAACATAAGGCGGGTCATCTGCTTGTTCCATTAAATAGTTGTATATAAAAAATTACTTACCATAATAGCTTGAATTTTTTTCATAATGTCACTCCCGTTTGTAGTACTGTCAGAATCGGTCTTTATATAGTGCGAGTAAAAAGAAGAGTAGCTGGACCCTTCATCTGTCTTTTCCGTCGCCTGTTCACTTTGCACCCCGCTCGGGGTCGTCGTTCCTGAGTTTACTAACTTATCTTTCGACCCACACACCTGTGGTCAAAGGAGAAAGAAAATTTATAGAAGAGGCAAAAGGCTTTCATCAAGTTAAAGTCAAACGGTATTTCTTCAATAAAATCACAATCACTTTGAAACTTCTTAGAACTACGTGAATCTAGGCGACCAAAGCCTAGAGCAGTCCACACACTTATGGCTTGGTTCTTACCGCTACCGTTTTTCATATGATCCTTCTTACAAAAACTGTCAAAAACTGCGTTATATTGTTTCATAGTAACATTTCCTGCTTACGGTCTACAAAAGCGTCCTCGGAGAACGTGCGCTTTGATTCGAATATTCAGTAGTTCATAAAGCAAAAGTTCCTCAAGGCTCTGAGCCCGTACCACCATCTCTTGAAGCATTCATATCAACTGCATAGAGTCAGCTTTATGATCAAAAGGTAAAGTAAAAAAGAATGCTTCAAGAGATGGTGGTGCGGGCCCTGATCGACGAGCGAATAAAACTGCGGTCTTAGGGTGCCAACACAAAACTGCGATGCGATGCGATGCCGCTTGCTCTCTCTCTCTCTCTCTCTCTGCGAGCTCGCAGATATTTGCTCTCTCTCGATATTTGCGATACGATGCGAATTCGAACGAATTCGTTGTTACGTGTGGGCGCCCTTATGGCTTGTCAGTGAATCTCTAGTCCGTCCGCCATCGCCGTAATGACCAGAGTTTCAGACGAGCCATAAGACCGCGGTTTTACTCGCCCATCGATTGGGCAGCAGTCCCAATCGAGTGGTTGGTACCGCAACATACCTGGTCGTAGTTGCTTTTCGACAGACCTAGCGATTTCACTGGAGAGAAAGCAGTGGGCCGCCCCATTCTGATAGATGGCTGGTCTAAACTGTGCGGCACTTTTAGGTGCATTAAATTAGATCCGAGCATAGGCAGCTGGGGGCTCATCCATGGCCCTGGGAATAGAACATTTCTGTTTAATACTCCTACTAATATTATAAAGTCGAAAGTTTGTAAGTACATACTTATAATATTTTATACTTATAGTACTTAATATAGTATCGTACTTATAGTAATTTTAATTACCTATAGAATGTAACACTGTTTGTTTTCCAAATCTATCTATCTATCTATTCAGCCTGTATGCACCCACTGCTGGGTATAGGCCTCCTCTTTAAAACGCCACTCTCTTCGGCCCTGTGCCAGTCTTTGCCATTGCCGCCCAACTACTTCAACTGTATCGTCCGACCATCGGGCGGGTGGTCAATATGGTGGTTTTCCAAATAAAATAAATATTTTATAACACATCCAGACATAGAACAATCTATTTTCATCATCACACAAAAATTTGTTCTAGGTGAGGATCGTACCCAAGCCAATGGCACAGAAGGCAGAGCTACTACCAACTGAGCTGTGAAGGCTGTCAAAGTAATTATAAAATAGTGAAAATTATTTAAAATAATTTATCAGAACTACATATTCTCTTACTTGTACTGTTATGGTTGTTATCCATCGGTAGTGAATTTGCCGAACTCATGATCGATTGCGAACTGAGAGAGCGAGACATCGGGGAGAGAGGAATAGAGGCTGGACTGGTCTCTATTACTGCAGGCATCGTGCGAGCGACCGGAGGCACGTACAAAGGGTATACACCTGTACAAAAACAACTTATAAATAAAATATAAATAATGGTGAACTTTGCAATGAGCGCTATCTAGCCCCAACAAAGCCAAAACTGATAATATGGGGACTAGATAGCTGATATTTGAATAAACAGGGTGTCCCAGAAACCACCGTCAGCCCGGAAACGGGTGATCATGAGTCATAATAAAAAATAATTAAATGAAGCATTTTTAAAGTAATCGGTATTTAAAAAACTTTTGAAAATCTACACCCGCAATGGTCTTCTAACCCGCGTTACTACAAATCTTTATTTTTTTATCAATATTGTTTTAATTATGTAATCCTGAATAATGCCCCTGTAAGTTGTTTAAAAAAAAGAACCAACTGCTACCATTTTGCATGAATATATAACTTTTTACGCAACTAAGGTATTCATAATTAATACTTATTTCATTTTATTTCATTTCGGGGAGGTTGTTTGAAAGAATAACTAACTACTATAAGGGAAATGTGCTTGAGTCAGAAATCATTTTGGTATTAGGTAAACGTAAGGCCAAACATACTATCAAAATGATTTCTGATTCGGGCATGTTTCTCTTATATTATTGTGTTATATGTGTTCGAACAGTATTTATGCGTGTCACTGGATAGTTATTCTTTCAAACAACCTCCCCGAATTGAAATAAAATGAAATAATAACTAATCGCACCTCGAAACTGCGAGTCGCTGTCGCCGGGCCCTTAACTGACTGTACTGAAAAAAATGTACTAGGTACAATAGTTTGACGTCTCACAGCTAACCATGCATTGTCATCCAATCCAGCAAGAATCCAGCAAGTTAAATAAATAAGCTTGTAATAAACGTATTATGATTTGCTTTGTATTTCAAAACTTGCAATGATGAAGGAACCAGCTTTATCGCTTCTTATACAATTATTTTAATAAGGAAAGGATACCGGAGAGACTTTTGAAAAATAGGTAATTTAATAGTGTTCCTGTCTCACTACATGCCGCCGCCGCGCCCCAATCATGAAAGGGACAACTGCAGCTCAGACCGTTTTGATCAAAACAGCAATATATTTTTAATATAAATAAACAAAAACTTCAGCCACAAGGGAAATTAACGTTCGGGCGGTGGATCTAAGCATACGTGAAGTTAGCTGTTTGGCTGAAAGATTGATCATGTATGACCTACAATGCAGTGACACAAATCCATATTTGCTGTCCCACAGCTAACTTCATGTAGACCGTACTGTTATGTCACTGACCAGGGACGGGCGGAACTAGAATCGGCCGTTGAACTTCCATTCCATAGTTGCTGGTGCTAGGCATTCCATAGTTGCAGGTGCTAGGCATTCCATAGTTGCTGGTGCTTGGCATTCCATAGTTGCTGGTGCTAGGCATTCCATAGTTGCTGGTGCTAGGCATTCCATAGTTGCTGGTGCTAGGCATTCCATAGTTGCTGATGCTAGGCAATCCATAGTTGCTGGTGCTTGGCATTTCATAGTTGCTGGTGCTAGGCATTCCATAGTTGCTGGTGCTAGGCATTCCATAGTTGCTTGTGCTAGGCATTTCAGAATTGCTTGTGCTAGGTATTTCATAGTTTCTCGAACTAGGTATTTTATAGTTGCTCGTGTTAGGCATTTTGTAGTTGCTTGTGCTGGCCTCGTCATAGTTCGTAGTGCTGGCTTTCCCTGCGGCAACCTTGTCTTGCCATGCAGTACTGCTCTTGGCTAGAAACAGGATAAAGTACCAATAGGTTAACAACTAAATATTACTGTATAGCCGAGTTTTTCTTTCCATATTCGAAAATATCGCCAGCTTATTGTTAGAAGTCACTAACTACAGAAAGCACTAACTACAGAAAGTCAGTAACTACAGAAAGTCACTAACTACAGAAAGTCACTAACTACAGAAAGTCACTAACTACTTTAATGGACCGACGGACTGCGGATGCCTGAATGAGCTCTACAATAATCAAAAACCCATTTATTTCTAGCTATTCTAGTTTCGCCAATATGGCACCTGCTTATAGTCATTATTCAACATAATTGGCTTAAATCAAAACTTCAATTGCGTTTTCCCACACTTTTAGTTTAGTCGCTTAGTGACTTCCAGCAAAAAACCGACGATATATTCTTTAAAATGTAAATTTCATGTCTATTTGATACCTAATATATGTCTGTATGCATTGAAACTGATTACTAGCATTCCAAGAATAATAATAAATGTCCATTATTTTATACTATTGCCGGTTTGGAAATTGCTAGCCTGTTATTTTGCTGCGGACAGTTGATTGGCGTTGTTTTTTATGAAGCAATTTCCGAGCCTTGTGATAATAGTTGATGTAACTCACGGGCATCAAGCACGGCAGGAAGCGGCGGAATACCAACAGGACGCGGCAGAATATCGGGAAGAGGCGGCAGAATAAGGGCAGCAGGCGGCAGACTAGAGGCAGGAGGCGGCAGAATATCGTCATTTGCGTCGTTGTTATGACGATTTATTTGCCGCGAGGAGGTACATTGCTGCTTGTTGAAGATGTCGTCTGTATTCGTATGAGAACGTTTAACTCCATTCTGTTAAAAAATATATTCAGATATTTATTTGCCTAAGTGTAATGCCACACGGGCAGAAATCGGTCGCAAAATTTGTTTCACGCTATCGACACGCGGTTTTGAACGACGATCCGAGTAAAAATGAAGCAAACATGACGAGCCGCGAGCCGCAGGCTCGTCTAGTCACAAAACCGCAGTATTGCAATGATACACCGGCGAGATTTACCGACGAGTCATAAGACCGCGGTTTTACTCGCTCGTGGATCAGGGCCTTTAGATAGATAGATAGATAACTCTTTATTGTTCATCACACAGAAACATAGTACAGAGTAAAAGCAGACATTTTAGGCAAAACAATAGGCGACCTTATCGCTGAGAGCTATCTCTTCTAGGCAACTTACCAGGCAACAAAAACTATTTAGAAATTGGCGGTGTAGTCACTTACGGAATAATGTTTTGATTATTTATTCCATCTATACCTACATACATATTTAATTTAACTTTAGACAGTGCTTAAATCATAACCGTCCTCGTTTCTTTAATTTATAGTAGTATACTAGCGGCCTGTCCCAGCTTCGCATGGGTGGACATAATGTTTTTCAACATTTAAGGATATTCTTAGACTTCCGCGCTTCGTAGCCCACGAAGGTGAAAATACACATGCCAGTAAAATGGAAAAGTAGCGGGCATGCAAGTTACAGGCGTGCAGGATTTACGGGCACATTGTGGATACATTTGCAAGTTAACTCGTCTGGTACTTGCATGCCTGTACCTGTCGCGACGATCACACATGCCGGTTTCGTAGCCCCCGCGACCCCTCCCTCACGTGGCATGCCAGTACCTGACCGAAAATAGAATATTGTATTATCTACTTGCATGCCAGATACAGGCATGCCAGTTAGCTTATGTTTTTGTAGCTTGCATACAAGTATGCCAGCTACTGGGATGTGTATTTTCACCTTTATGCCCGCGCTGAGTGAGAACCCGCCTCGCTTTCGCGCTTTACAAGCGCACTAAAGTTTTTAATTTCGTAATATCTTTTGAATGGAATGTTCGATTTAAAAATTCAAGAAGTAATCTACAGGTATTGAAACAGCCTTGCATACAAAATAATTTATTTGGATAAGGATTAATATCAAGGTATAGATAGGTCTGTTGGTGGTCGTCATTGCTATCAACATTTAAAATGTAGAAAAGTAGTTATAGTAACTTAACTACAATAGTTAGAGAAATGCTATCGCTGACTTATTTGTAGATAATGATATTTTCTTTATTACTGTAGAACATTATTTTGTTCTATAATCAATAGTTTCCGTAGCGCATGCTATGAAAGACATTTTGCACCAATGTTGTTTAACACCTTGGGTTACATATTGTATGTTTTAGTAGGGATCTCTAATTTTTTCCAGTAATAAATGTTACTCAAGGATAATGTAGCTTTCCTATGGTGAAAGAATTTTTGAAATCGGACCCGCAGTGTTTGAGCCTATTCGAAACATACAAAATCCAAACATACAAAGTTTTCCTCTATATAATACTAGTGTAGATTAATAGTATATTACGCTAAGTATATTAATAGCATACCTGTGCCCCGCCTACGACCGTCTCCGCAGCGGTTGGTTGGAAAGAAGCGTTGCATCGTGCTAGATGCTCAATCTTCTTCCGCTTAGAGCCAACCATAGCACGGGAATCGCGGTGGGAGTTCACTAGATTCTTCTCCATTTGAGAGTTGTGCCTGGCGAGTTGAGATATAAATAAATAATAATAAATTTAGTTAGATATTTCGTCATAATAAGCTGATAATAAATAACATTTACTTGGTTAGAAGAGATTCCGTTAGCCGCACGGCGTTCAATGGCTGCATAGTCCCAGGCGGGCTGGAGAGCTTGGGAGCACTCAACGGTTCCGCCGTGTCATCATTGGGTGCCACTACTAGTGCACTGCGAAACAGGGAGATGAAGATAAGATAAAGATAGACATTATCATTATCTTATCTTCCTTATAGATTCCTATACCTTTAAGAAAAACCGACTTCAAATACACTGGAAAATACCCTCATACCAAAACACATACTAACTCAATAACTACTAGTCAGATCTGACTACAATTTAAATGAGACCACATGACAAGCATCAGCTCTCGATCAAAAATTGAATCATCAAAATCGGTCCACCCAGTAAGGTCAAACATAAGTCCTGACAATGTTAAATCTACCTATACATATACATACATAAAAATGCAATAAATATACTGAATACATAAA
Source organism: Plemyria rubiginata (assembly GCA_963576535.1). Classification (NCBI taxonomy): domain Eukaryota; kingdom Metazoa; phylum Arthropoda; class Insecta; order Lepidoptera; family Geometridae; genus Plemyria; species Plemyria rubiginata. The sequence goes on from OY754905.1 coordinate 4,537,265, forward strand.
AATTGTCAATTTGAGGACCTCTTAAAGAGTAAATGAAGGACGAAAACTATGGTATTCGAAAAAGATTTGCATGAAATATTTTAATGGAGAAAGAGTGGAATAAGAAACTGATTTAAAAAACTTGGGGGGTTTACGACAGATGTTAAGCATGAAGATGATAATGGAGCGTGACGCTGAAAACCGAGTGAATACGGACACTACATACGCATTTATGAGCAGCTAGAAACTGTCATCATAGTCATATAGGTAGTAGTCATAAGTAATTGTAAAGCCACTAGTGACACGGAAGAGATAACGTAGTAAATCTTAACTGGCTATATGCATTGTACCATTATTTAGGTACTACCTCGGGCATCTTCGGCCGAACTCATCCGATCAAACAAAACGTATGTAAAGGTGAAAATACACATTCCCGTAGCTGGCACACTTGCATGCAAGCTACAAGCACATACTCTAATTGGCATGCAAGTTGTTAGCACAACATTCTATTTTCGGTCAGGTACTGGCATTCCACGTGACACGCACACGTGATCGGACGCGGGGGGCTACGAAACCAGCATTTGTGAACGTTGCGACAGGTACTGGAATGCCAGTACCTGTCCTTGTTTGACCAGTTAACTTGCAAATGTATCCACAATGTGCCCGTAAATTTTGCATGCCTGTACCTTGCATGCCCGATACCGTCCCATTTTACTGGCACGTGTATTTTCACCTTCAAAGTATGGGAGCGCGTACACTACATAATCGCCATCGTCCGAAGAAATCCGATCAACTGACAACAGTGTCGGCAGTAAAGCACAAATTACTCTTGCGAGTAATTCTGTCCGCCACCGGCCGACTAAATCGGTTTTGGTGTATATCAGCCGGAAGCCATTAGCTGTGAAATTTACCTGGGTGATAAGGCACCTGGAGGACTATCGCTGACAGCATGTGGTGGTTTATCATTAGAGCAGTACTTCTGATGGCTTTCGAAGTATCTATAATCGACGTCGTAAATGTTACATTATTATCAAATAAAATAAATACAAAAGTACGAAATTAAATTTAAATAAATAAATTAATTAAATAAGCGTAAAGATTTCTTTAACTTGCTAATATACTTACTTATCATAAAAATTTTAGGTACATTGATTATGAATATCAAAATAAAATGTAAAGAAAACTGTTTTCGCTTTCAAATTCTTCCAAACACCGACATACGTGTGTTGTGTTTCGTACACATTTAGTAAAAAAGATTTATCTAAACTTCAAACTAAGGTTGGGGACTCTTCTACCACAGGTTCAAAACTTAAAAGAAGAGTCATTACCTCATAATTTACAATAAAAAATTTTGATTAAGGTTTTCGTGAATGTTAAATCCACCATCCCGCTATATTGAAACATAAAAATGAAATAAACAGCTTACCTATATAAATTATCATTGAAATTTAATTGCTTGTAACTCAAAGAGGATTCATTGCTGGATTTGCTGTCACTGTCGTGGTGCGGCGACACACCCCCCAGCATGGTCAAGTATTTTTCCTGTTAGACGAAATAAATATAAGGAAAAGAAGACAATTTAACAAAAACAGAAATAAACTGCACCGGTGGTCTAGTGGGAGTGACCCCGCCTTCCGATCGTAAGGTCGCAGGTTCGAATCCGGTCGTGCACCAATGGATTTTTCTATCGAAAAATTTATGTGCGCAATGCCAGTGCTCTTAAACGGTGAAGGAAAACATCGTGAGGAAACCAGTTAGTATTCTAACAGCGGCGATGGGCTTGCAACCTGTCACGTATGGAATACTAACTACTGCAAAATGTGGGTATGTGCCAAATGTAATGTTTGGACGTACCTCTGACTACCCCCCTTAGACATCCTCAAAGAATCTTGAATTAGTACTTACGTGCCCTACTGCATAGCGTAGCTTGTCCGGAGAAATTGATTTCGAAGTACAGTGGTGTGATATAGCGCTGTACTTACTTCAAAATCAATTCACATTACCTACGCACTTACCCTGTATAATCCTGGCATATTTATACTCACCTAACGTCAAATTCATGACATGTCAAGGATGGATAAAATAAGGAATAAAGCCCTTATTCGTAATGGTCGCTGGGCGCGCCAATAGCTTATCAGACCGATAAGTCTGTAGCTGTCTTTTTTCGCTGGCATGAAAGTGACAGTGAGAAGTATACTCTAAGAGCCGCTATAAAATGGCAGGAATTTTGAATAAGAGGGTAGTATATTAGAGGAAGTTTAAAAGTAGCGCCTGTGACGGATAAGTTAAGCAATAAGGTTAGGTAGTTAGGCTAGGCGGCTTGGGCTGTTGCTGGGGAAAAGATATAGGAGAGAACGCGCGACCTTGAACAGCAACAACTACCCAGGGGCATTATTCTCTATGACATAGGAGATGCCTTGCCCCAAACCGCGTAAAGACAAAACGTGATCTTGGGCTTTAATCTTTTTGACATAGAGATACTTGACATAGCGATGATACTTTGCCCTAACCGTGTGACATCACGTGATCTGAACGCAAACGCGACTGGATTGGTCATAGCGAATAACGCCCCTGAACTATCTCGGAACGCGCGGCGATCCAAAGGCGCTGCCGAAACGGTGACTATAAACCAACTTTGGTTACTGATTAGTTATGAACCTCAATCTCTATTAATTTCTTCTTCTCGGTGAGTTGGTTTGGGTTGCTGAGAATACAGTCCATTATTTCAGCCAGATCCTTGCAGCGTTTGTTCATTCGTTGCTTAGCTTCCCACGCTGGTTTAGTGAGGACCTGTTATAATAACCGATTTAATTATTAGTGCATGTTCCCAGATTTGATTACAAGTTATTTTTTATTAGCTTTTGTGTTTGCTACACTAAGGAAGTTACAAAAAAAATTGTGAAAAACAAAAACAGCTTTACGACTTTGTTCACATACGAGAAAGTTAGATTTTCTGGTGGCCGAAGAATTATTATAATAAATTAAATAAATAAGTTATTATAACTCGAGTGTGACGAGGCCAACGGCGCAGTAACCAGCGCCGTTGGCCCACTCTCGTTACAAGGAAGGTCGTGGATTCAAATCCCACTCGGATTATAACTTTTGGGACAATATAAAATAATTGTCTTTATTTGATCTAATTCCAAGTAAAAAGGTATTCATTAAGGTGAATGGTCCTTACCAATTTTTGTTCTCGGTGGGGATCGAACCCACGGCTAACGGCGCACAAGGCAGAGCTACTACCAACTGAGCTGAGAAACTGCCTTCGTTTGGGGCTAGATAATGCCGTGTGGAAAGTCCACCAATATTTTATTTTTTAATATACTTATTATATATTTTCTCATAGACAATGAGAGATTTAAAGAGATCACTGCCAATCTTCAGTAGTTGAAAGGCGCTCAAGAAGAAGAAAATGCATTCATCATTTGAAACTTACGTGGCTCAAGATCTTCATAATAGATTCCCGGTTGGTATCAGCCACCTGGGACTTGGCTTCATCCGTACCCGAAGTATTTTCTTGATTGACCGGTGCCGGCCGGAACACATCTAGTGTTGTTGGGCCCTAAAAGTTCACACGTGTTAAAGATATTTATGAGCTGGTTAGTAGATTTTTCGATTACATATGTAAGAAAGTTATAAAAAAAATCCAGTTTTTGAACTGCAATCGAATCGAATAACCACTTAATTTTGTATCACACTTCAAACAGTTGACAATGTATTTATCAAAGGCGACAAACAATAAATGAAACCCCTGAAGGAATATAAACTTCTCTCACTATAAGGTTGATTGTGTAAACACTTCATAGTCTTGCCACAATGGAGTAATTATGTAAAAGAAACCATAAAAGTAGGTACTCCTAAAAACAAAAGCATGCTTAGAACGATAGCTTGCTGCCCTTTCCTCCGGATAAAAAGAAGGTAAGAACTAGGAACCCTATTTGTATAACAATACAGTGTTCGAATGGAATTTTTACCTCAATTATAGCATAATCATTGCAGGTTATATTGTAAAGTAATCTCGGTTCTCTCTCGTCTCTCGAATACTCACTTCTAAGACCTTATGCGTTCCAATAACAAACTCCAATTTCTTCGACCAAGGGTTTATGACAGTCGACCACTCGCTTTCTAGTTTTACGTAGTCGCCATTGTTAGTTAACATTCTGGTAAATAAAAGTTTTTGTTGTAATACTTTGAAGGGGTTTAAATTCGACTGTGAGACCGTTGCGGCCCCACCGAGTCCTTCAGTACTTAAGGCGTTGACAACACCTAAAATACCTCTCGCTCGCACGAAACGACATATTTAAAGATATAAAATCACTAAGCCCAATTTTGAAAAATCGCAATCATCCATTTTGTGTGCAATCACATTGTTGGTAAAAATTTCATCTTAATCGATGCAAGTTTCCCTACTTAAAAGTTTGCTTATGTACGAAAACTAGAAAAGTAAACTTTTATGTAGGAAAACATGTATCGATCAAAATGATTTTTTTACCAAAGTGTTATTGCACACAAAGATTTTTCGAAAACGGGTTCAGTGATTTTATATCCTTCAACAAATCAAAACGTGCGAGCGAGAGTCACATTAGCTCTTGTCTACATCTTAAGTTGGTACAGTCAATATTTATTTTATTTATTTATTTTATTTATTTATTTAAACGCACAAAACACATTACAACCAAGAAAAAACTAAAACTAAAATATTACAACTGATCTGGATTGTATCGTAAATATATGTGCATACAGCCGAAAATAACATATAAACAATAACATAAATAATATTGGTAATCAACGTCAAGAAAGCTATTTTAGGTTGAGTACTACAGGTTTGTTTACAAATGTTGTATCTTGAGTTTGGACAGAGTATATGAATCTACCCGCCAATTTTTTTTAAGTCTAGAAGAACAGGCAAGTAACTTACAGCTTGGTTCGTAGCATTTTACTGTATAATCCTTTCCTCCTTATGACCACTCACCTGAAGGGCATCGACTTGGCCACTTTGCCTTCCTTCACGATCGTCTCATAAATTATATTCAGGTATGGCAGATCGTCCGGATGGTACATGAGTAATGCGTTCTGGTGGTAGATATCTTGAGGGATGTATCCGAGGTACGGGACAGAATCTGGATCGACCTCTTCGATGAGACCATCAGCGGAGTGTTTTATCACAAACGGCTTCGCGTCAGTTAAGCATTCGTTCGGTGCTGGAATGAGGAAATAGAGTTCTAAACATCGTTTATGAGAAAGCAAACACATGAATGGCAGAGATCATCCACTCTAAAAACGCACGCCCCTCTACCTGCCTTCACCCACACAAGCAAATGAGGTGTATAGATGCAATACATGCCACCAAGCAAATTCATTCGTTATTCAGATTCCCGCCAGACATGAAAGTGTCACTTTCACATTCCGCGGGAAACTGAATAACGAATTAAATTATCAGGTGTCATGTATTGCGTCTATACACCTCATTTGCTTGTGTGGGTGAAGGCAGGTAGAGGGGCGTGCATTTTTAGAATGGATGATCTCTACATATATCTCTACTGAACAGGTAATTATTAATAAACCTGTTATCTAAAATGTATATTCTATTAGATAACTGGCACACAATATAATGCTTAGCTTAATATGGAACCAAGTACATAATGTGAAAATGTCCATCAATATTTATATGTATATCTTAGCATCAACGTGACGCGTCCCAAGCTAACTATTAAAAAACGATGATTATAGCAATGAACATTATTGACAATATTTCATATCTCTGAATCGTTTAGATATACATAGAAGCATTTCCAAAAAATTCCAAAAAATTGTGTCGTGGGAACCTCATAGTGAAAGTTATGATAAAAATGAATAAAGTGTGAATTATTCAATTTTATCAGGGGCATTATTCTCTATGACATAGGCGATTCCTTGCCCCAAACCGTGTGTTGTCACAACGTGATCGTGTGACGTAACAGCGTATCTTGGACATTATTCTTTATGACATAGGAGATACTTTGCCCAAACCGTGTGACGTCACAACGTGATCTAAAAAACGCGATTGTATTGGCCATAGTGAATAACGCCCCTGATCTTTTAAATTCACAATCAATAACAAGTACTCACTTTTGTAGCTTGTGTTAATAGGGGTGGCTTGGATGATCAAGAAGACCATATTGCCATCCTCTTCGTTGATATCTTTCATGGAGAACTTTAGCGAGAATGGAATGTACTTGAGTTCGGATTCCTTGACGGCGAAGTCGGCAACCAAACATTTGTACTTTCGGAGTCGGCAAACCAACGGGCGGTTTGCAACTGCTGCTAAAGCTGTAGAAACATAGACGAATTAATATTGCATAGACACCACATTAACGAGAAATAAATGAAACTCTTAAATACAAATAAACGTTTTAAACACAAACTTTAATCCATCGCTTCTTAGCGATAAGACCGCCTATTGTACATTTGATTTTATACTATTGTTATAATTTGTCATATTTTGTTAATTTTAAGGTGTGCACAATAAAAAATGTTCATTCATTCATTTAATTTCAAATGGAACGGCATGAATTGTATGAGACAATAAGTACTTGAGTGCACATAATTTTATTATAGTACTAGTTGCGCCTCGCGGTTTCACCCGCGCAGATTTAAGTCCCGGTATTCCCACGGGATAAAAAGTAGCCTATGTGTTATTCCGGACCATGATCTATCTCTCTGCCAAATTTCATTCTGATCCGTTCAGCCGTTCCTCCGTGAAAGAGTAACCAACAACCATCCATCCATCCATCCATACTTACAAACTTTCGCGTTTATTTTTAGTAGGATTTTCCAGTGTAGTCGGTTTTTTCATGCAAAGAATTATCAATATTCAATTACCTGCCATATCAGACTTCGGTTCCAAGTATCCGCTTTTTATTTGGGACGTAAAAATTTTGTGGTCCTGTGAAGAAAAAGCTTTTGTGAGTGGAAAGTCGAACTCAACATTCATCACAATCTCGCTTCATGGAATAGCTCCATGAATTACATGAATAAACAAAGTAATTGAATATCCCTTAAAATAACGCAAGATTAGATTGACTTAGGAAATGCGTCATAAATTTTCCTTTTAAACCAAAATGAAAATTTTATTGGCAATAATTAACAAAATCGACAGTAAGTGAGAGGTAAAGGCACAATGTATAGTGAAAAATCGTCATAAAAAGATATTTCCGACTTCAGATTTATCAGCGAATAAAGAAAAGAAAATAGAACAATAAAAAATAATAATGAAGTTTAAAAAAAATTCAAGTATCTTACCTTCGGATGAATAAAATCGATCAAGGATCGTCCGATCCACATGTCTTTGGGAAAACCGAGACTGGCAGTCAAATTTTGATTGGTGTACATAACTACACCATCATGCACGGATATCGCGATCGTGAATCCAGTCTGAAATGTTGATTAATCTTTAGTATTTCAAAATCTCCTATCATGCTCTTGTTTTATCAAGTGGCATTAACCCTCTGAAGGTAACTCAAGAACAGTTTTCATTTTTTTTTATCTTTACGGGTAGTAAATAAAAATATAGGTAGCTACGTGTTTTTTTTTTCATTTATTTAACAATTTTCCAATTAAATATTTTGTATTTATTTCTAACATTATTAGGAAGAATATTAGGAAGAATTAGTAGGAATTTTATTGAAGGTGTACTTAGTGGTTCGCCCTGAATTGAGATTTCGTGATGCGAACGGTCCGACTATATCACCTATTAAGTTTGGTACATACCTAACCTACCTACCGCGCAGATTTAAATCCCGGTGATCGGAAAATATTTATACCTACGATTGCTGATATCACTCATTGCTTAAGGGTCCGGTGACAGCGGCTCGCAATTTCGAGGTGCGATTGGCTATTATTTCATTTTATTTCATTTCGGGGAGGTTATTTGAAATAATAACTCTAAAGAAACACGCGTAAATACTGTTCGAACACAAATAATACAATAATATAAGGGAAATGTGCTTGAGTCAGAAATCATTTTGGTATTAGGTAAACGTAAGACCAAACATACTAACACCAAAATGATTTCTGATTCGGGCATGTTTCCCTTATATTATTGTATTATTTGTGTTCGAACAGTATTTATGCGTGTTTCTTTAGAGTTATTTTTTCAAACAACCTCCCCGAAATGAAATAAAATGAAATAATAGCCAATCGCACTTCGAAATTGCGAGCCGCTGTCACCGGAGCCTTAAAACGCAACGATAGTGCGTGCTATTCTTTCCTGTAGCGACATCTAGTTATTATTAAGGAACTAAAAAACTATCAGCTAAATACGGTAAAATGCTAAATATCTGCCAACACCCGGTATTCCCACGGGATAAAAAGTAGCCTATGTGTTATTCCAGACTATAATCAATATATCTGCCAAGTTTCATCCGGATCCGTTCAGCCGTTCCGGCGTGAAAGAGTAACAAACAAACATCCATCCATCCATACTTACAAACTTTCGCGTTTATAATATTAGTAGGATTTGTCACACACTTACAGTTCCAACGTTTGCAACCTGGCAACCCGTGTCAAGGCATGAGGGCGCCGCCTGCTTCTTCGCAGTTATCTGAAATATGAATAGCCCACTGTTATGTAGATCTTACTGACCCTATAACTTCATATATTCAAGATCCTAGGTTTCGATTATCTTTTGTCGAATTACCACTTGATATTAAGTACTTAGCCTTCTTCTTCGTGTCGAGTCACTAGTTTATTTCGAAACTGTGTGGTGAAAGGATTTTAAGTGCACCTCAAGAGGCTCCTTTCGAGCACTTGACACATGTCATGTTGTAGAACTTATTAGATTCTACATCATGCCGGTTTCCTCACGATGTTTTTCTTCACCGTTTGAGAGTACTGTGAGTTTGAAGGCACATAATTTTTTGAACAGAAAAACTCATAAGTGCACGACCGGTTTTGAACCCGCTACCTTAGGATCGGAAGGCCATTCAGACGATTCAGAGCCATGGATACATCTTGAGACATACAGATGTTAAGCCTCAAGTGCCTGTAGTTTAAAATGGAGCGAAACGAATGCAAGTTGGTGTTCAATACGAATAGCTTTGTTAATATAATTACTTACCTCTTGTTTGTGATAGGGAAACTCTGATCCCAGCGTTTCCAAGGTCTGTTCTGCTTTTTCCGGCAGCACAAGCGGCAAATTCGCGTCGACAGCTGCAAATAAAAAATAAAAATCAGCCTACAATACGTACTTGCCGATGCGAAATTCAATGTGAATATCATCATGACGATCGAACAATTACTATGGTTTATGGACATTGTATATTCTATGTCAGTAATCACCACGTCGTAAAATTGAAATGTAAGATTACTTTACCAAGGATAGGTCAGGGGAAGTTTTCCTGACCAATATGTTTTAGTACGGCTTGAAGCAATAACTCCCCAGCCCGCTCGACTTGATGGAAAGGACGGAATTGTGAAGATCGAAAATGTCGCAGAATGCTTAAAACCATTATTTCTAGGAAATGGGGAAAGCCTGGGTACCTAGCAGAATTCTTCAGGCAATGTAACTAAAAATATAAAGAGTCCAGTAAACGAGCTAGTTTTGTGGCAATTTAATGCTGCAATTGTATAGCTGGCCTGCTTACGATTGATTTGTGTGAACAAGACAGATATACAGTTGCAGCTTGAAATTGCCGCGATGTCGAGCCCGTTTACAGGTCTCTTTAGAATGTGCAGTATACGCACCATTAGTTTCAGGTAAATCGCGCTCATGTAAGGGCTCTGGCGGAATACATTCCACCACCAGTGGCACCTCCTTTTCTTCTGTGTGAGTCAACTTCCTTTTCTTAGCACCTTTGGATTTCTTCAAATCATGCTCCGGATTGCTGAAACAATAACGTCGTAACATTATTCTCTATCATAGGAGATTCCTTGCCCCAAACCGTGTGAAGTCACAACGTGATCTTGGGCATTATTCTTTAGGATATAGGGGATACTTTGCCCTAACGGTGTGACGTCACAACGTTATCTAAACGCAAACGCAATTGGATTGGTCATAGTGAATAACGCCCCAGGGTTACTATCATCGCACATTGCTTTATTTCTCAATAAATTTATTGCGATTTGGTTCAATCTCAAAAACGGATGAAGAAAAAGAGATCTAAGTATCTATTAGGGTTATATTAATGCGCTTTGTGTGATCGAACACTCCGTCCATCACTCTGAGACATAAAGGTTTTAAGACTCATAAGCCTGTATTTTCACGGGTGCCTTGGCGACAGAAATATGTCGAAGTTTCCAGAAATTGCTCTTACTAGATTTCTTACTAGATTTCATTGCCTAGGTAGGCTGTGTTGATTGTCTCTTAGCCACATGGCTAAGAGACAATCAACACAGCCGATCCTAAAATTCCTTTCAGTCTTGTAACAAAGGAATTCCCGAAATATGCCAGAGGTCATAGTTTGAAAGAATAATACACGTGTCACGTGGCGAACCAAGCTCCGAGCACAGCACAAGTACGACACAAAATTGAAATGAAATCAAATATATTGGTAACGTGAAAACGTGCTTGGAACACAATACTTTCTATAATTTTATATCTCGATAGCTAGATAGGTAGGATCATTCCCGAAATCCCCACTAAGAAATCCCCACTGGTGGGGATTTCAATATTTTTTTCCTTTAATCCCCACTGACTACGTCGTAGCATGCTACGGCGTAGCAGTGGGGATTTGAGGAATTTATTTTCCTCTTATCCCCACCAAGTCATGAAGTCGCTATTATATCACTTTATTAACATTAATATTATTATAATGACAGTCCAAGTTTAGTTCTGATTAAGTTTTATTGAGTCTTTCTATATAATAATAACCTATAAATCCAATAGTCTCATTTCTTGCCTAATACAACATAATTAAATAACCATGAGTATTAAATATATCAGTTATCTAGTACCCATAACACAAGCTTTGAATAGCTTACTTTGGGGCTAGATAGTGCTGTGTGGATTGTCCAGCATTATTTATTTATTTTATTTATTTATTGAATATTTATTTTATTATACCTCTATTCCTGGCCCGCTTCCTTTCAAGATAATGAATGCAGAATGACTTTACTACTTGTTACAATTAGATACATACCTAAACGCAGTACTTACCTAAGGGGTAAATTTTGATGAGAAAAAATAAAAGAATAAAATTGTCTCAATAATAAACTCTTTTAATTATCATTCACTGAGAATAAAATATTAAAAGCTATTATATCACGAGGTGCGGCTGTCAAGTGTTATCAATCGATAAGCTGTCTGGTATGTTCTATTGTTATGCGGTCTCTTTCATTGATGTATTTTGGTTCGATGGAAACCAGTTTTTAAACTGCAGCTGCAAATATTTTTAGACTTTTAAAACAATGGCATGCATAGTGTGCTTTCGAATATTTTCTTATGTACCTACAGAAAGACTCGATGAAACTTAATCAGAACTAAACTCGGACTTTCATTATAATAATATTAATGTTAAAAAAGGGATATAATAGCTTTTAATATTTTATTCTCAGTGAATGATAATTAAAAGAGTTTATTATTGAGACATTTTTATTCTTTTATTTTTTCTCATCAAAATTTACCCCTTAGGTAAGTACTGCGTTTAGGTATGTATCTAATTGTAACAAGTAGTAAAGTCATTCTGCATTCATTATCTTGAAAGGAAGCGGGCCAGGAATAGAGGTATAATAAAATAAATATTCAATACTCATGGTTATTTAATTATGTTGTATTAGGCAAGAAATGAGACTATTGGATTTATAGGTTATTATTATATAGAAAGACTCAATAAAACTTAATCAGAACTAAACTTGGACTGTCATTATAATAATATTAATGTTAATAAAGTGATATAATAGCGACTTCATGACTTGGTGGGGATAAGAGGAAAATAAATTCCTCAAATCCCCACTGCTACGCCGTAGCATGCTACGACGTAGTCAGTGGGGATTAAAGGAAAAAAATATTGAAATCCCCACCAGTGGGGATTTCTTAGTGGGGATTTCGGGAATGATCCGATAGGTAGTATACGCATACACGTGCCTGTGAACCACAGAATGCTGTGAACCATTCTAAACAAAAGCTTAGTACTATTACTTGTTCTATGGCAAAAGGTGTGTGTGTGGTGTTTCCTTAGATAACACCATTAACTAGTTAGACAATTGTTTTTTAAATTAGCAAGCAACCTGTATGTGCGTTGATTGCTACGAGCAAGACTTATTATTTATTCGTAGGTTGAGTGACATATTTTCCAGACAGCCTTCACAGCACTGTTGGTAGTAGATCTGGCCTTCTGCGCCGTAGGTCGTGATTTCGATCCCCAACGAGAAAAAACATTTGTGTGATGAACATAGATGTTTGTTCTCTGTCTGGGTGTTATATAATATTGGGTACATGTATTTACAAAAAGATTATGAAATAGTTTAGCTATCTGGTTCCTATATTATATACTAGTAGCGCCCTGCGGTTTCACACCGGTATTCACACGGGATAAAAAGTTATACATATAGCCTATGTGTTATTCCAGACTATAATATCTCTGTGTAAATTTTCACCAAGATCCGTTCAGCCGTTCTGGAGTTATAGAGTAACAAACATCCATCCATCCATACTTACAAACTTTCGCATTTATAATATTAGTAGGATATTAGTGCTGTGTGGAATGTCCATCTACATTTATTTGTTTCTCCTAACAACCTCATTTTACGATTTAATCTGTTTTCCAGTGAAGATTTTTCCTCCCCAGCACTTGACGTGTGGAAATCGGTTTATGCAAGTTCCCTCCCCTCCCCGTCAATTTCGCGCCTGGCAAACTCACGTGGAGAGTCTGTGTCGGGCCACTAGGTACCTACACTGTCAACTCCACTTTGCCATCGTGGCTAAGCACGTTTTCACAACTTGGAAATATGTAAAACCAATTGAAAAATTACAATTAATACAATTATTTACACCCTGTACAAAATATTTAGAATAAAATGAAACACAAAGATTTTATAATAAAAAAATCCCAAAAGTTATTCTCCGAGCCAGATTGGAACGCGCGACCTTCCCAAAGATACGGGGCTACGCATTTGGTAGCGTGACCCCGTATCAAGGGGATGGTCGCGGGTTCAAATCCCGCTCGGAGAATAACTTTTGGGACATTATAATGTCTTTGTGATTTACTTAGGTGTAAATACTAGTAGTAAATACTATAAATCTAATAAAAAAATATATATATCAAACAGTTGAGCTATCTGCAGACTGGTGCAAACGATCTAGAGATAGCTTAACTGGTCCAAATCAGTGCCAATCGGAAACGTACCCAAGACACTGGCTGCATTGCCACGCTGAATGGCAATGTTGACGCGCTGAGCTAGTTATTCACCTAATCCTAATTTATGTTTTAATGTTGGACTAACCTGCTGCCCGATACTGAGGGTTTTCCGCCATATCCACTGCTTACGCTGGAGCCAGAATGCGTTGACTTCGAGCTGTGACTGAAAATAACAAAAACATTGTAAGCACAGCATTTTTAGTAGATAGTGTTGTGCTGTTACGGATTAGGACTGACAAAATGGTCGTACGCCTAAGATAAAGACAAAAGAATGTTTTAACTGGTATAATTTCTTTGGCCAAGGGAGACTACATTATCCTTATAACATTTTGACTATGACTTATTTAGGAGGCCCTAATTTTGACAAATTGCCGTCATTTTTAACCGACTTCAAAAAAAGGAGGAGGTTCTCAATTCGACTGTATTTTTTTATGTTTGTTACCACATAACATTTTACTTGGTGGACCGATTTTGATGATTCTTTTATTAATCGAAAGCTGCTTGTCAAGTCTTGGTCTTGGTCCTATTGAAATTTGATCTGACGTGTAGCTTTTGAGTGAAAGTAGTATAAGTGTTTTTCAGTGAATTTGAGGTCGATTTTTTCGATGTGGCTATCATCAGTCAAGTCGACTTGGTCTGTGCCAAATGTAATGTTTGGACGTACTTCTAACTACCCCCCTTAGACGTCCTAAAAGAACAGAGTTAGTACTTGGAACTAAGAGATAGGAGGGGACATCTACCGTGCCTGGTGATAATATTCGTGAAGCTGAGAAATTCGTGGATTTAATACCTATGTATTTTTTCTTTTAATTTTCCGAATAGATATCAGAATATTTTTGGTGCAGATGTTTTCATATAAAAAACTAAACACTTACCTACCTATATGTAGTTCATTTAATTATACTTAATTTGTATTTAACAACTATTACTCAATATCGTGATGTCCTCGCTTTTTTCAATTCAGTTTAAAGCTCATAAATTTTGCCAGAAACTGAATGTAGGTAAGTGTTCCGTTTATTTCATAAAATGATCACTAACTCGTGCATTAGATACCCACCTACTTATATTTTTATTAGTAACGTGACGCATACGAAAGCTTTGCTATAAGTAAATAATACTTAATTTACTTAATAAGTAAATATTACTTATTTATAACCATTGCCATGTCCACTACTAAATATTTGCAAATAACTGCAAAGCAATCTAAGTCGCGGGCAGATTTGTACGCGAATATTATTTATTTATTTTTATTTATTTCGACACACCAACAACAGATAAATAATGCTAGATTAGTTGATAAATTATAAAGTACGTAGTATATGCGCTGTAAGTAGACGTTATACCACGGCATTCTAAAATACGAAGAAACTCTATTTTATGATGCTTTTATCATATTATAAAATTTTTTGTATATTACATAATTTATCAAGTCTAACACCTCTAAAATAAGTAAATACCAACTAGATTTGATCCTAGATTGGACACGGACATCAACTTAGACCAGAAAACTGTAAATGAGCGGAAGCGTATGCTAAATGAAAAACACAAAAATGATTGATTATGTTATACCATACCTTCGTCTAGACTGGCTGTTGCTGGAGCTGTTAGAATAAGCAGAGTCCGAAATCTTGGGATTGTTCTCAGAATCGTCCAAGTTATCCATTTCACTGCCAAAATACAAGAATTTACTTTGAAGAAAAACACTAGCACCCACGTGTCGATACGACGGGAAGTGCGTCTCCCGGAAAGCGTTACAGTTAACTGTGTTCAATCCGGCTGGAATTTCCCTTTTATACCGCAGCCGTCTAAAGAAATTTACGCATTTAAAACTTTACTTAATTCCTGGAAGAAAACGTGATCATGCTCACGAGTCAGGATGGAGAAGAAAAAAATTTGGTGTGAAGACTTAGATGTGAAGTTTTTAAATTTTCTTATTTTGTTGATTTTTCGTATTTCCTAAATGGTTAGCTAACGAAAACGTGACTTATTGTGCACGTGAATTTGTAACAAGAAATGAGTTTCTTCATTTTTTGTACATAAGGGTTGTTACGATTAGGTGTGATAGATGATAGATACCAAGCCGAGTTTGTTGCCTGTTCTTCTCGGTGTTGGTCGCGTGGAACTGGCACTAGTCACCTAGTTTTAAGACGGTTCAAGATGGTCCTTGTGATTTTATTGAATAAACATATTTTGACTTTGACTTTGACTTATGTTTGACTTTTAATGTTTGAGTTTTTTTCCAAGTAGATGATTTTTTCATAAAGATCGCAATTACTTAGTAGTATTTTTTCGCAATTACTTAGAAGACGTAGAATTCGTACCCTGGTCTACGCTTACGTTAAGGAGCACCGGTGGTCTAGTAGGAGTGACCCCACCGATCGAATCTGGTTGTGCATCCATGGATTTGTATTATAGAAAAATTTAGGTGCGCAATGCCATAAAGGGTAAAGGAAAACATCCTGAGGAGCTGTTAGTATTCTAACAGCGGCGATGGGCTTGCAAACTGTCACGTAACTCGGACTATTGCAAAATGTGTGGACCTGTGACTATCCCCTTAGAGGATCCTGGAGTTACTACTTGGTACAGACATCTAAGAGGGTATCTTTTTTTTATGTAAAATATAGACAAACGGGCTAGCGGCTCACCTGATGGTAAGCGGTCACCGACGCCCATAGACATCAACAACCCCAGGGGCGTTGTCGATACGTTGCCTACCCTGAAGGACTTTCGCCTGGGGATCTTAAGTCGTGAAGCCGTTTCAGTTTTGGTCCACGTTTTGTTTTTTTCTTTTATAATTATTCAGGTTTAGTTAGTCGCTTGATAATGACATCTTTTTGAACGGAGCTAGCGAATAAACCACAATCAACGCTAGTGATAATATGCTCAGTGACACTATAGTTTTTTTTTCTGCAATCGGCTTCTTAGTCAGAATTCAGAAATTCAGAATTTTTTCTGAGAGAATGCGGTTGGGGTGTGGTTCCAGCGAAGCCACATCGTTTTGTTTAAAGAGCTGGTTAGTCTCTCAGGTCTAGGTTCAGTATTTGCCATCTCTTTAGGCGGTTCACATTGTCTTGGGTGTTGAGTAGATTTTTTGCTAGGTCTTTTGTGTGGGTGACACTATAGATGACTTTGAAAAAGCTAGAGTACTTCCCAAGCAGTATCAGAACTCAAGGTGGACATTTTATATGGGAGATGGTTGCTCACACTGATTATAATAATAATAATAATAGCCGTTTATTCAGACAGGTTTTTTACATTTTACACTATTAAAACACATTTTTTGTAATACATTTTTGATTTACGATTAATCGAGCGAGAGTGGGGCACGAACCCACTAAAAAACCCCCTGTGAGACAACCTACGCCAAAAGGTGTAGCGAGATGGGGTCGCGTTTGCATTCACCATCTACTTAGTTGGAAACTGGTCCAGGTTCCAACCAACTCAAACTAAAACTCATTGCAAAAAAAAATGTACTACAATTGTAAAGGCCCATACAAAAAAACGCTAGGAACCAAGGCAAGTTTGTTGCTTATTCTTCTATACTTTGGTCGCGACGAAGTGGCGGTAGATAGTACCTAGGTATATACCTAAGACATTTCAAAGTTATCCTTGTGATATGACTGAATAATGGACCGTTTTTTTATATCTTAATTTAAATAAAAATTTTGTTTTGGAGGGTTCATAAAAAGCTTTTCTTATAACAGACGAAGTGATAGATACTTGATATATATTTGTAAAACATTTTTTATTCCTATTGGAATACCCGTTCTTAAAATTGATATAGGTACAATTATGGGCGCAATACTTACCAAGATATTTTTCCAATTAAATATATATATATAAAGATAGCCACTGATTGGCATCCTGACCCCGAGAAGACGACGCGACCGACCAAAGCGCAGATGGCGGGACGAGCTGGGGATGGTTTACTGACGGACTGGGCCAACATAGCCCAGGATCACGACGCGCGACGTGTGGAAGGAATGGGGGGAGGCCTTTGCCCAGCAGTGGGACCCGGAGGGCTCGTAATAATAATAATAAGACTACAGTTTATGTCACCCGGGGATAGTGTAGCTTCCCAAGGGAGAAATATTTTTCAAATCGGTTTAGTAGTTTCGGAGCCTATTCAATACAAACCATAAAACCTTTCCTCTTTAATCTTTCTCTAAAACGTTCAATTTTATCCATGTGTACCTCATAATCCATCACGGAAACCATGGCTGCAGCTAACGATGAAGAGATTTTGGAAGGGTTCCTGTGTCTAATATGCAAGGCCGACCTGAAATCTGCATCGCAACCTCATGGTCCCATTTCGAGAGCCTACACCAGGAAGAGCAGGATGTCCTTAGATCCTTGAAGGATATATTCGGAAAGGCCAAGAAAATTATTCTCAACAACAACAACATCACAGACAGAGCGCTAAAGTATAATCATCGGGAGAAGTTTGTAACACTAGATAGGTATAAGAAATAGTAGCACCTGGGGAGAGAAGCACTTACCTTGCCGTAACACAGTTTTTAACTAGCACGGAAGGTAATGTTCCGTAACCGGAGTGTGCCAGATTGCCTGATAAGCTAAAATCCCTAGAATAAGACCTCTGTATGGCTCAACTCATATGTATCTCTTTTTTGTCTGAAATAAACATTATCCTATCTTATCTTAATATGAGTGTAAATTAAATTATTAATTTTTTTTATTTAAATTATTATTGTACCTATGTATTAACGGCAGGTATACCGCTTACGCTATAAAACGGGGATAGGGTAGCTTCCTAAGGGTGAAAGAAATTTTCAAATCGGTTTAGTAGTTTCGGAGCCTGTTCAATACAAACAAACAATCAAATCTTTCCTCTTTATAATGCGAGTGTAAATTAATTTATTATTGTACCTATGTATTAACGGCAGGTATGCCTACACTGTAAAACGATAGCAATAATAAACAGGATAAGCAGTTAAAGCAAAAAAAAAATATCGCAAGTTCGAAACTTTTACCCGTACAAACAACGAAAACGTGATTCTTAATTAACGAAATAAACGTGAGTTTACAGAGCACGTGCCCGTTCGAATACTTAGGTAATCAGCTCTTTATGTATCAGGATGTTCCTCTCCTCGTAACGTAAATTAAATGGTTTCAGTAGCAGGTACTATATATTATCAACCTATTTACTTTTTTATTACATAAAACCTACTAATATTATAAACACGAAAGTTTGTAAGTATGGATGGATGGATGGATGTCTGTTACTGAACGGATCCAGATGAATCTTGGCAGAGATAGATTATAGTCTGGAGTAGCACATAGGCTACTTTTTATCCCGTGGGAATACTGGGATTTAAATCTGCGCGGGTGAAACCGCGGGGCGCAACTAGTATCATATATTTCATATGGATAAAAGTTTTTAATATAAGGTTTAAGTTTTGACCAAAATATTATAATGCTGGTATCTTATTTAAAACAAAACACTCCCGCGTAAGACGACCTTAGTGGCGCAGCGGGCGAGAGTCCGCCTGCGACGTAAGAGGTTGCGGGTTTGATTCCATTCGATCTGTAGAAATTTGTCTGGATGTTTTCTATGTATAATAAAAATATATATCTATGTAATTATATGTATAATGTATGAACTATATCAGTTATCTAGTACCCATAACACAAGCTTTGAGTAGCTTGCTGTGGGGCTAGATGGTGTTGTGTGGATTTACCAGTATTTATTTATTTACGTACCTGCTAGTAGGTACCTATTACTCGTACATACGTACGATGGTACGTAATTACGATAAAATGCTTAAAATTACGAGTCCAATTTTTTTTTTATTCAACTAGCTGATACAACAAGCAGATGGCCCACCTGAAATTAAGTGGTAATAATCACCTATAAATAACGTTGCCTCCTAAGTCACGCACGATAGGAACGTGCCCTATGATGCACTGCCCTGCATCCATCAACTTAAGGCATACAGCTGTTAAACCTCATGTGCCTCTAATTACACCGGCGACCACACTTCAAACCGAAACGCAGCGTTACTGCTTGGCGGCAGAAAAAGGCGTGGTGATAGTACTTCCCCAGACGAGCCCTTCACAAAGAGCTCTACTCCTTTTAAACTCTTATGTTCGACCAAGAATAATAACTATGTAGGTATTTTTTGTGGTTAAAACACTAACTCTTACTAGGTATCTCCTTATGTATAATTCATATATAATTTTTAACACAATTATGATTGAATAATTGAATTGAATTGAATGTACAGAGTTTAAAAAAAAATTAAACACTAATGCAAGGTATGATTTTAATTTTCATTAAGTAAGTAACTTCCCACACAGCACTTTCTAGCCCCAAACTAAGCCAAAGTTTGTGATATGGGAACCAGATAGCTGACATAATACAAATTTTTTTTTTTCTAAATATATAGGTACTTATGTATTAATCATATATAATTACACCAAGACACCGAACAAACATCTGTTCATCACACAAATATTTGTTCTCGGTGGGGATCAAACCCACATCCTACGGCTCAGAAGGCAGAGCTACTACCAACTGAGCTGTGAAGGTTGTCAATCTAAAAGAAATAAAAAAAACTACTTACTCAAATAGCTTGATTTGCAGCGCAACAGGTTTTACAGTCTCCAAGTGACTTTGACTGCAGCTCACAACTCATGCTTATAGATGCAACTGATTCAGCTTTCTGAAACATGCTTTATAATCACTATTGCATAGCATAAAACCAAAGTCGCTTCTGCCTTTTTATAGGAGAGAGTGAACGAGAAATGCTTATACTTATGGACCTATAGTATTATACTTAAAGAATTGCACCCATGTGAAGCTGGCAGAAGCTGGCTGGGCAGATGGCTAGTAGAAAATACAATTTGAAATAGATCTTTTTTATTGATTGAGTGACAGAAGAGAACAAAAATGTTGAACACAACTTGGGTGATTTGACATTTTATGTATACTTTGTATGTGTATTTATGTATGTTTGTCGGGCTATAGGTTTAAAACCGTTGATCCAATCTGCATAATCTTTGTAAGTCGATAGCCTGTATGTTTGAGAAATTTACTGGTAAGTAGACAAGTGAGTTAAATCGGATGATAATCGGGTACTACTTTTACTGTTACTGATGTTATTCTGCCTTGTCTTTATGAAACAGCACTTCCAGTTCACAATATAATCTATAAACAAGAATTGGAAACAAACCACTACTCCATCTAATTTTGGAGTAAAAGCTGAAATAGCAAATGACTTGACAGCCGATTAGTTTTGATGGAGCTTTCAGAAAACGGAGGGATTTGACTATTTTTTTTACATGACCTAAAAAACTACCATTGAAAATAAGTACCTAGGTACATTGGGAGGTGTGCACAGGTGTCTGCAAAAAAAATATTAGGTGTACAGTAGGTACTTACCTAACTATTATCCAAAAATAACAAAAAGTACCCAAATTAAATCTTCCTCCTTACCTTTATGTAGGTTGTATTTGAAACTTCTAACGTTCTTGGGTTTTGTTGTATTTTTTCCGAGTTTCTTTTTTGTATGCGTTTCAAGTTGGAGGAAAATTTGGAAAACTGAAACTTTACCGCAAGCGCTGTGCTTTGTACCTACTTACTCGTACTAATTAAATATGTATGAAGATAAAGTAACATAAAATTTTATCATTTTTATTTTAGGTACGTACGAAACACTATAACAAGCTAAAATGTCTGTTTTGCTGCGCCAACCACCCTAAATTATAAAACCTCATTCTTTTGGCCAGTTTGGCACACACTTCTTTCACTGGAAAACAAACTGCAATATTTTCTAAACAAAAACAAAGTAAAGTAAACAAATAGTTAAGTAACGCTATCATACATCGTTCGTGCGTATCTAGCTAGGGTACAATACAACCCGTACATACAACCTAACCTACCTACCTTGTTGCGTTGCGTTGCGTGCGTTTGGTTGGTTGCGTACCTACCAGTGTTGCCAATGAAAATATTTTTAAGCGGCCGTGTACATGAAGTGAAAAAGCCGTGTTTCTAAGGAAATTGACCAAAGGTGGGCCGTAGCACTGCTTAAAAAAAGTTTAAAGTTTTAATTTACGTTTTTAACATTAAAAACCTTAAAACAGCGACATTTGGATAATGTTTGCAAATCTCCTTGTGTTTAAAAAAATTATGCAATTATTTTCTTATAACCTCTCCAATCTTTAAATTTTTGGTAAGTATATTGAGGTAGTGGGCTCTCTGCAATCATTTTTGCTGTTGTTCGACATTAAGGTGCCGTTCAACCCCTCCTGTCAAACATCGGAGTAACTCTTCGTACAAAACATGACCGTAGAATTTGCAAATAGCCGTAGATTCTGCTACGGCCACAAGGATGCGGCCGGCCGGGCCGCGGCCGTAGGCCGTAGATTTTGTGATTATTTGGCCTGAAAGCGGAGAACACGGCAATTGCCGTAGCATTTGGCAGCACTGGCAGTCATGGTTGGTTGGTTGGTTGGTGGGTTGGGTTGGGTGAGTGAGTCCGATCAGTGTTGCCTTAGTAATTTTGTGAATATCTCTCCACCTTATAGAATCATAAAAATATTATGTGGTTTACATTTTTTCTGTATTCATGTTCAAAATTTTAATATTTTTGAACACCTGGAAAGAACAAACTTCATAGTTGTTTGAGAAAGCCATGGGGAGTCAAGTTCTTAAGCATGAAATGCCAACAAGGTGGGACTGCTTTCCCGTAAAAGACAGCGCTATAAGTAAAACAGAGATAAAAAAGTTTATGCTTAAATTTCTAAAATGACTATAATATGACTGTAAAACAGGCAGTCGGAAACAGAAATTATCAAAACAACAACATTCAAAATGGCGGGCGGTGTTTATTATTGTGTCAAGTCAGAGTCAAAGTGACGCAAAAAAAAGTTCTACCTACCTACACAAAATTTAAAATTTTTCATTGTGCCACACACAATGTTGTTTGCTAATTTGTGATTGTAAAATTTGCTCGAAACTAAATGTTTTCTACCAGTTCACAATGTCTGAAGAACCTAGAAAAAAGACTTAGTGCGATAAGTCATAACACTGACGACCCAAATCTGCGTTTTCACCGATTTCCACTACGGTGAACATGGCCCAATAAAGTAAGTCTAAAATATTACAGTATACCACTATCACCATCGTATCCCATAGTAAAATAAGATCTAAGCTATCTTTAAGCCTTTACTCATTAACTTCTTTAACAGAGTAGGTAGTACCTAGGTAGGAGTTGAGCGCAGAGCTATCAGGTTAATAGGTGAGCAACACATGGCGGAGACTAAAATCCTGAGTCTCGAACACCCTTGAAAGTTGCTTGCTTATCGATATGCAATTCTAGGCTGCATTTCAGAGAATGCGCCCAAGAACTGCATGACCTTATTCCGCCACAGGACAAGTAGACACACGACCCAGTAGCATCTATACCTGGTAAGCACTATTCGCATGAAGCACTTCGAATCTGCTTTCATTAAGCGAACCGCTAAAGATTGGAACTCATTCCCGTCATCTGCTTTTCCTGATCATTAAAAATACATATCAAAGGCAAGAGTAAATAGGTTTCTTTTAGACCATTCTGCACTAACATCGACTACATCGTCTGTTACCATCAGGTGGGATTGTAGTCAAAGGATGCTCTATTCATTAAAAAAAAGGTACCTAGTATACCTATCAATAGAATAAACTACCTAATTATGGTGTGCTGAATGTCAGTAGATACCTACCTACCTACTAAGTACACTTTTGTGTTGATGTAAGCAATCTATTTTCAATGTGGTCATTCATTCATTCCAGGGCACAGGTATGGGCCGAATATTGTTACCCAGCTGGGAACTGGTCTACTAAAATCACTAAAAAGCTTATACCAACAGCATAAGATGTTATGCAGTAAGCACTTTGATGACACTTCTTGTACCAGTAGTTCAAGGAAACGATTGAAGAACTTTGCCATCGCAATTGTAAGCAAAGGTACAATGTTAAAGCTACGACAGGAACAATGTGCAACTCCAAGTGACATCCTTTAATAACCTAGAAGCAAAAATTCAAGTAAGTAAATTTTTATTGATCGAGTGAGTGTATGCATCCTTTTATTCAAATGCCTATAATTTGGATGTTTTCAAGCTCATCATTGCTTAACATCTGAGTGCGAGAGAGAAGTGAGATTGAACTTGGAGATTGAACAACATTGAGAAGAGATTGAGAGAGGCGGTCAAACATTTTGCTTACAAGTTATACATACATATAAAAAAAAATATATGTATGTCCATGGATACTATCGGGGAACCAGGGAAGGAAGGCTCAGCCACTTTAGTCAATTTTCATAAAGTTTGGTATGGAATGGCTATACCATAATTCTGAGAATGGATATATAGCGTGTAACGGAAGGGGGTATCAACCCTGAAGGAGGTGAATGTGCTCATGAAACTCAACAACTTTCCCCAAAGAACATAGGTCGAAATATGAAAAAAAAATTTGGCCCTCCCATAGTAAATCAATCAGCTGGTAGTCAGTTTTGTAAGGGAGGGCCAAATTTTTTTTTCATATTTCGACCTATGTTCTTTGGGGAAAGTTGTTGAGTTTCATGAGCACATTCACCTCCTTCAGGGTTGATACCCCCCTTCCGTTACACGCTGTAGATATATATACCTTTATTATTGTGTTCATTAATATGCAAGTGAAATCAACTAGCATACACTACACTTGTAATATATATGTATACAGTTATCTGATCTACATATTCATTCATTTTTGTTTGTAATATTTCAGGGAATTTCTAAAACCCATGGGGAAGAAACAACACTAGATATTACTCTAACTCAACCATGCTGCGAAGCTGATCTTATTATTTTAAGGTAAGGGTTAAACGCAACGGATTTTGATGCGGTTTTTTTTAATAGATAGAGTGATTCAAGAAGAAGGTTTATATGTATAATACATGCATGATATAGTAGAAAAACAATGTGCACCCGTGCGAAGCGCGGGCGGGTCGCTAGTATATACACATAAAAATAATAATAATAATATATTAATGTAAATACAAATACATTTTGACTTTGGTCAAAATTACATCTTGTGGCTGTAATTTCTCCGGCAACCATACTTTTCAAACCAAAACACAGCAATGCTGCATTGTGGCAAAAAAGACAACTTCCTATGTACATACCTTCATACTTTACAATAATTAATTGATGTTTCTAATTTTTTCAGGCGATTACTTAAAGCCATAGTGAAGAAGCAACACTAGATGTTACTACTCTAACACAACCATGCTTCGAAGCTTTCAAGGTACAGCCAGTGTTAAATAGTTATTTTTATCAAGAAGCTGATGAAACGACAGATGGCCCACCAGATGTAAAGTGGTAACCCACTTAAGGTGACGACAACACCTAATATTCCTCTCGCTCGCACGATTCGACATTTTGAAAGATATAAAATTACTAAATACAATTTTGAAAAATCGCAAACAACCATTTTGTGTGCAATCACATTTTACACACAGATTAGTAAAAATTTTATTTTGATTGATGCAAGTTTTCCTACTCAAAAGTTTGCTTATGTACGAAAACTAGAAAAGCAAACTTTTAAGTACCGATACCGACTGTACCGTAACTGGTACCGATCAAAATGAATTTTTTAATAAACTGTGCGCAATTTGATTGCACACAAAATAGTTGTTTGCGATTTTTCGAAAATGGGTTTTGTGATTTTATATCCTTCAACAAGTCAAAACGTGCGAGTGAGAGTCACATTAGCTCTTGTCTTCACCATAACATCAGGTGGGCCATCTGCTTTTCGCTTATAACAAAGCATTGCTTCGTGCCCTGCTTCCATCAATTAGAGGCGTATAAATGCTAAACCTCATGCATGTGCCTGTGATTTCACCAGCATAAACAAATACACAACAACGCTGCTTGGCGACAAAAAAAAGCATGATGGTAGTAGGAACTTCCCCAAACAAACCCTTAACAAAGAGCTTTAGTGGCTACTCTAGTAGGCTAGTTATCTATTAATCGATAGTCTCTTGTGTTGGTTTAAAAGTGATCCTTGTGATTTTATTTAAAGTATCACTACATAGTATAAAACAAAGTCGTTTTCTCTGTCCCTATGTCCCCATGTCCTTTTGTATGCTTAAATCTTTGGAACTACGCAACGGATTTTGATGCGGTTTTTTTAATAGATAGAGTGATTCAAGAGGAAGGTTTATTTATATGTATAATACATGCATGATATGTGCACCCGTGCGAAGCAGGGGCGCGCGGGCAGGTCGCTAGTCATTTGTAAACAGATTCTGAAAAAATAATTAGTAATTTTGTACAAAACAATAACACATTCCACAGACGAATCAAACGAACGCGATGAACACGCGCGCGGCGAAGCTTGCGGAGATGTCGGAAGAGGTGTCCCGTCGGGAACAAGCCGCCTTCCACTCGCATCGCGGGCCCCCACCGCACTCGCTACATAACCATGCAGGTATTATATAGGACTACCCTGATTTCATTAACATTTTTAAATTACAGACATGCATTTAAGAGTAGTAGAGCTCTTTGTGAAGGGCTCGTCCGGGGAAGTACTACCACCACGCCATTTTCTGCCGCCAAGCAGCAACGCTGTGTTTCGGTTTGAAGAGTGTGGTCGCCGGTGTAATTACAGGCACATGAGGCTTAACATCTGTATGCCTCAAGTTGATGGACGCAGGGCAGTGCATCGTAGGGCACGTTCCTATTGTGCGTGACCTACGGGGCAATGTTTTGTTTATAGGTGATGGTTACCACTTAACATCAGGTGGACCATCTGCTTGTTCCATCAGCTAGTAGTATAAAAAAAAAAAAAAAAAAAAAAAAAAAAAAGGTAAATATTGAGGAACATTTTACACTGCACTAAAAAAACTTAAACAGTTTTATGATCTTGATCCTCAGGCTCGGTGGATTTCTCCTCAGATCGCTTAGTACCAAGTACTTATTTATTTATTCTTCATTTATCATTCTTCATGTTATAGGTATATACATAGGTTGTTATATTATAGAGCGGCGGCCCTATTACACTAATGTCTGGCTATCAAGATGGCTTTCAGTTTGACATTTGGTCGGGTTCAAATCCCAGTTGGATAGGTAGTAACTTTGGGATCATTGTGAAAAACTTTAAGTATTACGTTTATTAATTATTAAATATGTTTGGAAGGTCAAATGCAACAAGCCATGCATCCGGGCCCCTCGCCGCAGCAGCAGCAGTAACTACATCAGCTGCAACAGTTGCATCAGCATCAACAACAACTACAACAACATCACCAACAACAACTTCAACAGAACCAACAACAACTCCAACAGAACAACCAACAACACCTTTAGTCCCCAGGCCACCATCAACACGCCGCCGCCGCCACTCCACAAAGGTTCACAAACATAATTCATACTGATTTAGCAATATACAGAACCTGTCCTCTCAACTGAATTCTTTCTGTCTGTATTGTGAGTCCGGGTAGTGATGGAGCGATAAATGCCCATATCGGGCGTTCTAAGAAATCTCTTAAGTATATACAACACCCTCGCAATACAGAAAACCACTAAAAATTATATCAAAGCAAAAAAGTCAACTTTTACACTTTTTGTGTGTAATTCGTGTTTTTTTCTCGCATCTTAAGTAAGTGATAAGTATCTAAAAAAGCGGCATGGTTGTTATGCTTTAAGTTATATTAAAGGTTCCTTTGTTATGTTATATAATTTTTAAAACTCAAGAGTCACGCTTCATTTTTTTATTTTGACGGATATGACTGGCACCAACCGCTGTCGCCACAGAGGTCTCAGCCGCCTGTTGCTCCAAAACCACAAGTAAGTAATTTCATATTGAATTCCTATTTACTTTAAATACAAATTATACCAGAGCTAAAGTGATATAAACTTTAATCCCCAGTCACTTTGCTCGGATTTTTTGTTTGGTTTTCTATTTTGGTTATTAATGGTTTAATTTTTACAGCAGATGACAAGAAGACCCGAAGCAGAATCAGATGAGTTTTATCAAACACAGACGCAGCAACCGCAGCCTCAGTCTGGCATGATAGAACCCGATGAAGGTAGGAATATGCATTAGAATCTAATTTTTTTTTTAAATCTCCCACAAAACAACGGTAGTAAGGACGGAATGGGGGGAGGGGGGGCTCTAAGTTTGTTGAAACACAGAAATGCGACTTAGTCCCGGGCCTTCTTATAGAGCTCCACTATTACAATAAATTAATATGAATACTATAACGCTGGTTGTCAAAGTAAAATATATTTATTCAATAAAATCACAAGAATCACTTTGAGACGTCGTAAATTTGGTTACTCTAGGTGCCAGTTCCACGCTACCAAAGCCTAGAAAAACAGGCAACAAACTCGGCTTGGTATCTACCGCTCTTGTATGATCCTCGTTACAAAGTAACGTCGTGTCTACACAATATGTAATGTATTGTGTATCGACAGTCTACATAGCTCAGTTGGTAGTATCTCTGCGTTCTCTGCAACTTTAAATCTTTGGAACTACGCAACGGATTTTGATGCGGTTTTTTTTAATAGATTGAGTGATTCAAGAGGAAGGTTTATATGTATAATACATGCATAATATAGTAGAAAAACAATGTGCACCCGTGCGAAGCGCGGGCGGGTCGCTAGTATATACACATAAAAATAATAATAATAATATATTAATGTAAATACAAATACATTTTGACTTTGGTCAAAATTACATCTTGTGGCTGTAATTTCTCCGGCAACCATACTTTTCAAACCAAAACACAGCAATGCTGCATTGTGGCAAAAAAGACAACTTCCTATGTACATACCTTCATACTTTACAATAATTAATTGATGTTTCTTATTTTTTCAGGCGATTACTAAAAGCCATAGTGAAGAAGCAACACTAGATGTTACTACTCTAACACAACCATGCTTCGAAGCTTTCAAGGTACTGCCAGTGTTAAATAGTTATTTTTATCAAGAAGCTGATGAAACAAGCAGATGGCCCACCAGATGTAAAGTGGTAATCCACTTAAGGTGAGGATAACACCTAATATTTCTCTCGCTCGCACGATTCGACATTTTGAAAGATATAAAATTACTAAATACAATTTTTGAAAATTGCAAACAACCATTTTGTGTGCAATCACATTGCACACAGATTAGTAAAAATTTTATTTTGATTGATGCAAGTTTTCCTACTCAAAAGTTTGCTTATGTACGAAAACTAGAAAAGCAAACTTTTAAGTAGGAAAACTGGTACCGATCAAAATGATTTTTTTAATAAACTGTGCGCAATGTGATTGCACACAAAATAGTTGTTTGCGATTTTTCAAAAATGGGTTTTGTGATTTTATACCCTTCAACAAGTCAAAACGTGCGAGCGAGAGTCACATTAGCTCATGTCTTCTATCTACCTTAACATCAGGTGGGCCATCTGCTTGTCGTCTATAACAAAGCATTGCTTCGTAAGTCATACACAATAGGAACGCACCAAGGTACAATAATTATAGAAACTAGCACAAACAAAAACAGCAACGCTGTTTGTCAACAGAAAAAAGCATGGTGGAGATTAGTTCCCCGGATGAGCCCTTCATAGAGAGCTTTAGCACTCTAGTATGCTATTGGTGTCGATTCTGTCGTTGCATTAACCTAAACTTAATCTGACAGCTCTAAAATTATCGCCATCCTTTTCGTTTCGGTGTTTTATAAAGGTACGGCAATATTTTTAGAGCTGTCAAATTAGGATAAATTAGAAAAACTAGACAACAGAATTGACACCGTATCTGTTATCTGTTATTGGATGGTCTTCTCTCTTGTGTCGGTCAAAATTATTTTATGCATCTATTAAATATTTTTTTAGCACAATAGGTAGCCTACCTACTATAATCTAGCGTGCAAATAAAGAGAAATAAACCGATTATGGCCTATAAAATCTAGTAAGAGTCATCTTGTTTTAAATAACTAATAACCAATACATTTTATTATTTTCAGGCACCTGCAAAGGCTGCAAAAGGAATTTTGAGAGAGCTGGACTTGAGTAGATCTGCAGAATTGACCCCTAGAAAACGAAAACTTTACGCAAGATGTAGAAAAAACTATAGAAAAAAAGGCTTCGAAAAAAAATTAAGAATCAACGTAGTTCCGCCTTACAAATATTAATATCTGATATAAAATATAATTAAAACAAACATCTGGATCATTAGACCAAATATTTACTAGTTATATAGATTTCCAGTGGTTGCATGATTGTTCTGAACATTTTGAAAATAACAGGTTACATGTTATTATATCCACCATATGCATATGTTTAAAACGGCATTGTTTATTAAAAAATAGACGATTCACAGAAGTAAAATAAATAATACTTCACAACATATAAAAACTTGTAGTTACTTCTCAGTTTAGTATCGCACCGTGAAAACAGTGAACTATGGATAGAAAGTTTTTTCGAACTTTCACGGTTTTCACGGCAGATCTAATTCACGTTTTCATAGTATTAACTTCTAACAGTGAGTGTAATTTATGGATTTATTCTGTGTGATCTATCTGTCAGGAGAATGGTCTATAATCAATATTCATCAATTTGCAAAGCAAAAAGGCCATTTTTCTGAGAGATGTACAGTCATATAGTAAAAATTATAAATTTGCACCCCTGAACCTATAAAATCCCCTACCTATAAAGCTACCTATAGCTATATATACAATTTTAAATTTCGCGCCAATCGATAGGTCTGTGGGATTAAGTTATAGCGCTAGTGTGGTCCCGTGTTGGCATTTTTGCTCTATGGACTAGTGCTTCTTTCCGTAAGGATATATGTGTTCTGTGGAGAAAGCCAAACTTAAACCAAATCTTGTGAAAATATGTAGGTAAGTAGGTAGGTACCTACCCAACAAAAACATAAAAGTGAAATAAGAGCCAAGTTCAATTTCAATAGGTACCTACGTGAGAATCTCACGGTGATCAAAGAGAATGACGGTGATGAGATGCCTTGGTTGTTGACTTCAACGACAAAAAAAAGTGTGATGGGGAAAATAATGGTGTTTGAATAACTGATTTACAAATACAACCTACTCAAATCTACATTTTGCAATGAAATATGGATAATACCTAGGTACTAGGTATATTAGGTTGCAAAATCTGTAAAATACTTCCAATTATTTTTCACCTCGATAATCTGAACTCGCCTTCTAGAATAAAATATCCCAGAATCTGTAGAGATGGAAGGCATGGCATCACCACAGAACACATATATCCTTACGGATATATCATCACTGAAATGACGAACGAACAATGACGCACGTGTAGGTTTCACGATTCAAAAGTCCTCATGCCTCAATCAAATCAATATACCAGTAGTGATGGCTGCTTATGCATGTATGTACCTACCTACCTAGCTATTAATTTAGTTTTACGATGTTAGGTACGACACGGTTTAAACTCGCTAAGTACCTACATTATTATCATTATTCTTACCTACCCACATAGATCGATAACTCTATAGGTAGGTAGGTACCTACACATTTGTAGTAGGTTTTACAGGTTGTTTGCTTTGTTAATTGACCGAGCGAGCGAAGCGTCTCAGTTTCCACATTGGCCAAAAATGCGTTTGTCCGGATGTCTGTCTGTCTGTCTATGTTCTCCTCTACAGGTCGCATTTTTCAACCGATCTGGACGAAACTTGGTACCTAGGTTATATGACTTATTAGATTTTTTTTGTCGTCGGGGATTTTTGATTGGTGGGGTACTTCCCCCAAAAAGGGGCAAAAAAGGGGGCTATTTCATATACTGAATATCTCCACCAAATGAGGTCCGATTTCGATTGTTCTTTTTTATTTGAAAGGTAGTAACTATAAGTTGGTCTCATAAAAGTTTGGTGAAGATCTGATGAGGATCTTTAGCATGATGAACGGGATAGCTCATCAAAAAATAGACGGTTCTCAATCAAATTTGAGAGAAACACTAAGGACTTCATTCTACACAAGATGATTAAAAAAAAACAATAAAAATCAAAAGAATCAAAAATCTGAAAAATTATATCTACCTACCGCTAAGCCAGTGAATTGCTCACTTTTAGTGTGCTTGCGAGGTCTACCAGCTCACAGAGCCACTAGTTGATTAGACCATTGATAGGACCTTCAAAACAAAGTTTGGATTTGCGAGTCATACCTACTCGCTCTCAAGATTATGTACTTACTTAATTTTATTTAGCTTCGTAGTAAAGTTCGCCATTAACGGATACGTCTCGGACGACATCATGAACGTAGTTCTCTCACTTGAGAGGATTTTTTTGGAATGAAAAAGAACTTCTACCTCACATTCTCACTCGGTCTCAGAGTGAACTACAAAATCGAGGTGTGCGTGTTTGTAAAATTGTTGATTAAGTTTTAAGTAATAAAGAAATGAAGTTCACATCTCAATTGGTATTAGCAAAACGTACCTTTTGGCGTCCAAACCTACTACCCACAGTTGGTATCGATGCGATGTAGTAAGTAATGGTTTGTTACAACACTACTAGTCACGCATAGCAAAACGTGACGTGTGGGCGAGACAGAAGAGAGACCAAGGAATTTGATTACTTTAAGTACAAGCGAGACAGAATTCTAAGCACGTCACTGTAGAGAAGCACGTGGACAGGACAGGCAGGACACGTGGAGCGGCGCAAGTGGGTAGGTATTAGTGTGGCTACCTACCTATCACTATGAGCCATTACGCACCACTGTCGGTCGACTGGTCGCCGGCAACTCGGTCGCTGGCAACTGTGTATAGCTAGTCGCCCGAGCGAATTTGCAAGTTATGCATAACTAGGTAGAATACACTCACTACGCTACGTTACCAATTAAGTACCAAGAGATAGGTAACATTACCGTGGTAAAGTAGGTAGGTACTTAACCTTTCGAAGTAGGTATTGAAATTGTCTGTAATTAAGGTTTAATAGGTAGGTAGGTATCTACTATTTCTTCAGAGACTTGTTTTTACATTTAAAACAATGATATACCACCTACTTATCTACTACCGTATAATTATGTACCTAGATATCACATCAATGTATGATTATAAATAGGAATACTAGTAATAGGTAAGATACCTAGGTATAATTAGTAACACAACAACAGTAACTTGATAAATACAAATTTATTAACTTTTCACACAACAGTCCTAAAACTTAGCAAAGCTATAATAATTAGGTATAGGTAGGTACAAACATCGATGTTCACCTACGTATAAAACACACAAAATAAATGTTTGTTTACGGTGGGGATCGAACCCATGATACAGCGAAGAAAGGATCCACCAAGAGTTGTCAGGACTGTTATTTGTCCACTTTGTTGCATCATCATTTACTTTGATGTTGACTTAGATTTCTGACCTAAAATTATTAAAAGGGGACTAACAGCACTTTGTAAACTACAGAAAAGGTTAAAAATATAAACGAATGTAAAAGGGAAGGCTCATGCCTGTTGTCAAATAGAGAAAATAACGGTATAAAACAAACTATTTGACATCATTTTAGCCAACAGCAGCTAGGAGAAGGGTGGCTATCTCTTCCTTGGGCGAGCGCACTGTCAGCTGCATAGTGACAGCACCTTGCGCCGAGACTAATCTAGCTCGCAGTAAAACCGGCACACCCGAGCGCCATAAGCCTCCTCCGCGTATCTCCTTCACTGTGTCACCGCTGACAGATTCTATCGGCATACCCAAATGCTCGCAAACTGCTTTAGCAGCTTCACCTACATCAGTCTGCGACAAGCCGAAAGTGTCGCTCGCCTCCGCCGAGTCAGTACCTCCTAAAGTCCAAGTGGACTCCCAATCAGAAGCCGCGGCGCGCGTGCGTATCTGATCCGCACATCCTATATCGAATTCTTCCAGCCTATAGGTATCGGCGTATCCTTCGGAAGAATCCGGCAAGCCGGTGGTTGGGTCGCAGTCGCGTACCACAAATTCCAGCGTGGAACCAAAAGAGCCCAGCGTATCTATCGCATGGGCTGGGAATTCGAATGCATGAAATACGCTTCCTGATACATTATAAGGTAGCTGGCTGCAGGGCACGTTAGAAAGATGCTTGTAGCCCGGTGGCGGCTCTAGGCGGACATAGATGTCCTCAAGGAGCTGGTCACTTAGAGTATTCAAACATTCAAATTGTAAAACTAGATGACGAGCAAAAACGTGTTTGATGCACTGGACACGATACTCCGTCTCTGGTTCGGTCAAGTCGATAGCTTCGCAACTCTTGAAAATGGGCCCAAATCTGTCAATATCAGGGATTATCTTCAAAACATCTACATATTGCTCTTCTCGAGACAGTGTTGGTTTACTACGTGCCTGTATGTCAACTGGGGCTTCTGCAATTTTTTTAGGCTCTTCGACTGTGGGTACTAGGGAAATTTGGAAAGGTTCGTCTGGCGAAGTGGCTAAATGATCGGCAAGCGCTTTTTCAAGAAGGATAGGGTTAGGTACCTTTACATCGGTAATGTAATCATTGATGAGCTGGGCATCCCCGGACTCCAGTATAGCGCTGTAGTAGACGGCGCGATCGCGGACTTCATCTTCATCGTCTAGTTGGCAGCGCGCCAGCAGCACCATTACGTTGGGGATGAGTTCGAGACGCGCTGCACCGAACCGGGCCAAAGCCGAAACAGCAGCTGCCCTCACCGGACCGGATTCCAAAATAACTCTGTTGTAAATATACCGGATGTATCTGGACGGTTGACGAGCTTTTGGACCATCGCGACCGAGGACGTGCAAAATACGAACGGCCAGCGACGTATGTTCACAATCTTCGATAAACTCGCACAGATGGGCAAGACCCGTTTCTTTTGCATCTGGATTTTCTTCAACTAGTGATATAATCGCGTCAGCAATCGCACTTTTGTACGCCACTCCACCCTCTTCTCGGAGCATACCGGCGAGGAACGATGCTAGAGAGAGGTGTTTGCGTGGATACTTAGAGCACAAACGTTTTATAGCTTGCACGACGACTATTTTAAACTCGTCTGATATTTCTGACATGAAGCTGGAAATTTGTTTCATAAGGCGATCGATGGAGCTTTCAGCCCCGGTAGCGAGCAGAGTGGTCACGGCTAGAGTAGCGACAGAGCGATTCGGATCGCTGATCAAATTTTCAAGGTCTACAGCACACGCAGCGACCGCACTGGGATGCTTGGCTGTCAGCTTAGCCAATGTTCGGGCGCCTGCGAGTCGCAATGTCGCTTTAGAAGAGCCACAAAAGATTTGGAGAACAGATACAGCTTGAGCAAGGCCTTTTGCAGATTTTCTCAGATTTACTACGGCGTGGGCGGCTTCATAGACAACAATCTCTGATTTGTGACGCAAACATGACATGATGAATTCCAAGTAGGGTTCCGAGGCCTCAGATGGGTCTTCTTCAGCAAGTTTGGCAACATGGCGGATCAGCAGACAAAGCGCGTAAGGTGAAAGCCGGTGTGGTCCACGCATCATTTTCTGTATAAGCTTGATAGTGGATAGTCGGTCATTGCGACGAACATTCGCAACCACAGCAAGTGCGTGGTAGGACACTAGACCACTATCAGATGTCATGGCCTCCTGTAACACAAAAAATTAACCATTACTTACTAATAGTAATAATAATATAGGAGGACTATCCACACAACACTATCTATCCCCAAACTATGCCAAAGCTTGTAATATGATTAACCAGATAGGTAGCTGATCTTATTATATTTTATACTTTTTTAAATTCATACTAGGTCTACATGGCCCTCTGCGCCGTAGGCCGTGGGTTCGATTCCCACCGAGAACAAACATTTGTGTGATCAACATGATGTTTGTTCTCTGTCTGGGTGTTATTATGTATAATAAGTATGTATTTACAAAAAAACTATATAGGTACCTACCTAATTAAGTATTATATCAGCGATTTAGTCCCCATATTTTTCTCTAGCTTTGGCTTAGTTTGGGGCTAGATAGTGCTGTGTGAAAAAGTCCACAATATTTATTATGTAATATTATACAACATTTTAAGACAAACATCTATGTATACATAGATGTTTGTTCTCTTCTGTGTGAACATACATGTTCACAATTTTTTTTTATCTGTATCAGGAACTCCAGGGCAGACGGCAGAGTTACTACCAACTGAGCTGTGAATTACTGTGTGAAAACCAAGTGAAAACATACTGATGGAATCAAAACACATTTTTAAAGCTATGATGGCTTTAACAATGTGTTTTGATTCCATGCACAAAACTTTCCATTAAATTATTTCTATGATGATACTAAGATAACTTCCATGTTTTGACATGGTGACACAGCTACAGTGAATATTTTATTGTAGGAAAATTTTCTATTAGTTTTGGTGCTAATGAGTACAGTAGGCGTTTTAAAGTTGTAGGTACTGTGGATTTCAGTAACTATAACTAACAAATGAATGTATTCAAATACTAATAAATGTTGAATTAAAATGGGACTGAAAACTAACTAAAAAATAGTTAACACTTAGCTCAAATGTGCAAGGACTTGGGCAACAACATGGACAATGTAAAGGAAATGCAAGAGAGAGAGAGTGTTTATGTTTGTGTTGCCAAGGAAGAGAGAAGGTTGAGCTGAATCCTACTAGGTACTATTATAAACGCGAAAGTTTGTGGGTATGGATGGATGTTTGTTACTCTTTCACACCGGAACAGCTGAATGGATCTGGATAGCAAATAGGCTACCTACTTTTTATCTCATGGGAATACCGGGATTTAAATCTGCGCGGGTGAAATCGCGGAACGCAACTTGTATAATAATAATTTATTTATTGAGGACTGAAAACATGTAAAAAATGCACTTAGCATGGACAATACATAATAATATAAGTAACACTGTATAATATCATTTACAAGTTGTTTTGGGAATTTCACATGGTGAAATGAAGCCAATGTTATTATCAACCAATTAACCTATAACCATAGCGGCCAATTAGGAACATGTTTGAATGAAATTTGCATTATGGGCACACTTATAGCTGTAGAGCAGGGTTTCCTAAATGGTGGTCCGCTGAACCCTCTGGGTTTCCTCAGAAGGGTCACAGGGGTTCCGCGGTCTGTCCGAGAATTAAATAAATTGTTTGCGGAAAAGGTTTAGTGCTAGAAAACTCTAAGAAAAAGTGTGAAAAAATTTAATTCTCTGCATTAAACATTACACTTCTTTGTTACAATAAATGTTTTGTAATGCATAAAATGATTGTTTCTCATTTATAATTGGTTCTTTCTCCCGAGTCTAACGAAAATTTATTCAAACTACAAGGTAAACTTATCAAAACCGCCAGCTAGGGTTCCATGGCCAAATAACATTGGGAACCCCTGCTGTAGAGTGCTACCTTCGCAGGAGGCTGGAATGGTTTAGTTACATAACATTTTAATTTTGAGGGTAGTTAATTATGTTGTTTGATGATGTGGTTGTTGGTTGAATTGCTTAATTTCTAGTTTGTGCTTTGTAGAATGTACAATATTGGGGTTGGCTATAGCAATCCTTGTACCTGAGTTGAGGGTTGGGGATAGGGGGGATGCAAGTGGGGGTAGATGGCAAGTCTTCCCCTTGAGTCCTTTTTTCTAGGAAATGAAAAAATTATTTAATTCTTCAGGTAAGTTACTAGTTAGGTTAGGGTTTTTTTTTATATGAAGAAAATTGGTAGTAATATTTCATCTCTATGACAAAAAGACTCAAGGGAAGGAATTCTCATTAGGTTAGGGTTTTTTTTTAAGTTAAGAAATTTGAAGTAATATTTTTTTTATTTCCTAGAAAAAAAAGACTCAAGGGGAAGACTTGCCATCTACCCCCACATGCTTCCCCCCTATCCCCAACCCTCAACTCAGGTACCAGGGTAGCTATAGTTTAACCATCTTTGTACCTGAGTTGAGGGTTGGGGATAGGGGGGATGCAAGTGGGGGTAGATGGCAAGTCTTCCCCTTGAGTCCTTTTTTCTAGGAAATGAAAAAAAATAATTTAATTTTTCAGGTAAGTTACTAGTTAGGTTAGGGTTTTTTTTTTTTATATGAAAAAAATTTGTATTAATATTTCATCTCTATGACAAAAAGACTCAAAGAAAGGAATTCTCATTAGGTTAGGGTTATTTTTTTTTTTATTTTTTAAAGTGAAGAAATTTGAAGGAAATTTTTTGGAAATTTTTTTTCATTTCCTAGAAAAAAGAACTATAGGGAAAGACTTGCCATCTACCCCCACATGCTTTCCCCCTATCCCCAACCCTCAACTCAGGTACCAGGGTAGCTATAGTTTAACCCAATATTGATTGATTTATTTGGAGATGATGCTACATGTCTGGAAAAAAAATACCATGGTAACTAAAGATTCATTAAAATGATATATTTTAGTATTAGGTTACCTGGGCTTCATTCACCCATCGACGCACTAATTCTGGGACTGTAGCAGATAAGTGAAGGGCGGAGACGAGAGCGGCAGAACTAACAGCTGGATTCTTGTCCACAATCGACTGTTTCATGTAGCGCTCAATAGCTTGTAGCATAGTATTGTCAGTTATACTGCACAAGACACGGATAGCAGCAGCACGGTACAAATCCTCTTTACCAGTCATGTCCTTTGTAAGTGACGATGTTACTATTATGACGTCCTGGGCGATAGGACTGAGCTCCTTGATACATAAGTACACAAGTCGACGCAACATAACATCCTTAGATTGAAAAAGCTTCGTTGTTGCGAAAAATACATCGGTGGCTTCTTGGGTAGAAAGAATTTCACCCTGGTTGAGTAAATACACAACCTTAGTTAGTATCAAAATGCATTTCCTTGGATTTACTGGTGCAGTGTTAAAGTATTTAGCTTCTTGTAGTACAGTAGTTTTGTCCAATTTTGAAAATATGCTTCTACCTCCATCTTCGTCTTCATGTTTGTCGCGACGACTCATTTTACTAACTTATAAGTTAGAAAATCTAATACACTGGGTAAATAAAAAATAAAAATGAATATAAAATCTAAATAAATAGTTCACTTTGTAGGTATTTACTGCTCATATAATTATAGAGTATACATTAACTACGTTACGTACCTATGTAATGTACAGTGAAACAAAACAATAATAATTGGAGTTGAGATCAAGTTTGACATAAACAGGTATAAATGGTATAATCCATCCAAATCCAACCACAAATCCAACCAAAGACAACACTGCTGAACACACGTCACGTCACACAAAATTATGAGTTGTCAGTCGTGTCGTGACAATGTCAACGTCATCAGCCGCGTACTGACCAAGCGCAAGCGAGCAGCCTCGCGAGGCAGCCTCGGACATTTGCCGCAGTACGCATGCCGCGCTAGGCGGCCTCGGTCTGTAAGTTTTCTAATCCGAGTCTGCCTCGCGCGGCAAGGCCGAGTCACCGTGAGCATCGACGCTCAGTTTAACTTGAAGTCGAATAGAGATGCACACCTAACACGCATCGAATAAGCGAGGCAAAACACAACCGTCTTGAGTGAGCGCGGCAAACGTACTGAGGCGCCTTTGAGCATCGACAAAAACCGACAACGCTCGGCTCGGGCCGCGGCACGCTCGGGCGAGGCAGCGCGTGCGTTTGCCTCGGGCGAGGCACGTCTTGACCGACCGAGGATTTGCCTCGCGAGGCAGCCTCGCGAGGCTGCTCGCTTGGTCAGTACGCGGCTATCTGGGTCTTGTTCGTCAAGAAAGCAGAACCAAGGAATTTGGATACTACTTGGCAGTGTACGTAGTATTCAAATTCCTTGGCAGGAACAGGAACCACATATATGTGTTTGCGCGTTTGCGCGCTCTTTTACAGAAAACTAACCTAGAATTTGTAAATTAAATTAATTAATGAGGCGTCGAACTATAGACGGTTGTGTTAAAAACCGATAAAGTAAAAAAATTTAGGAAACTGAAAATTTCTCAATGTTGTCCCTAATTTAGAATGGTTATTGTTTTACAATTCTACACTACATTGGTAGGTACCTAATCAAATTATGTGTACATAACGGACCTACCTAACGTAATGTATGTACCTATGTATGTATAAATATGTATGTCGGCAGGTACGTACATAGGTTAGGTAGGTTTCCACCATAGCACCGGTTTCATAACTACATACTTCATCCAAGTACTACCTAGGTACATAATGAATGCGCGCGTCACATCACACGTGCTCAGTTTCAAGCCGGTGGCAGCGGCATGCGGCATCGCGGCCAGCGCCCGGCGCTGACCTGTTGAAATCAGGCAATAAAAATATCATAGTTAACCTCTCTGGTGTAAACTGGAACCTTGCAGGTACCTTATCAGTTAAGTTATCTCTAATATGAACTCAATTTACCTAGGTACCTATAATCCTTTAAATGAAGTCCTTTCCATTACCAGAACGGAAACCATAGGTCACCCGAGATTTATTGATTTTCCTCCCTCATCCCGTTCAACATCCTCAACTCTATTTAAATCAATACAATACAAAAACTTGAGTGCTCTCGCCAAAGTGTTTCATTTTGTGCAATCAGGCTATCATCATGAGTGCATCAGTTAGAGGCACGTACCTACTTAGGTAGGTACCTAACCTACCTATATTTATGCACTTAATAGGTAGGTACCTAGGTAGATAGCAAAAGTGATTTGACATCTTCCGTTGATCGACCTTTCAGAAAGCGGCAGTAGGTATTCCATCCACACCACAATGTCGTAAATACCTACCTACCTAGCGTAATTATATCTCAGACAAAATAATAAATTTAATTAGCTACCTACCTTAAAACTTGTTTGGAACATTATTACCTACTAATGATAAAATTCGAATCTACGAAATAAAAATTGAACGGTGGGTAGGTAAGTAGGTATAAAAATTAAAACACATTAGGTAGGTATAGCCACTAACCACAATCAAATATTAAAAAAGTGCGCAATGTAGGTACCTACCTACCTATATCCTGCCTTCTGCCTACAAAACGAGGGTGACGACCTCTACCTACCTACCTTCTTTGGGAGGTCGGTTGGTGGCACTTACTACATAAATTAGGTATAGGTAGGTAGGTACCTAATTTACGAATAAAATCGTAGGTAGGTTTCTCTTCAAGCCTGTCAAGCAAGATTAACTAGGTACCTAGGTATATTTATTCGTAGCACAGAACACATAATTATATCCTTACGGATTCGTAGTCTCTTTGTGAAGGGCTCGTCCGGCAGCGTTGCTGTGTTTCGGTTTGAAGAATGTGGTTGCCGGTGAAATTACGGGCACTTATGCTGTATTCCTCAAGTTGATGGACGCTGGGCAGTGCATCGTAGGCCACGTTCCTATCGTGCGTGACTTACGAGGTACCTACCTAATACTTTGTTATAGGTGATGGCCGTTCTAGCCCCACTCTCTAGTAGTTCTAGATTTCTAATGCTGTATTACCGAGCCATGGGCGGGTGCTGGTGCATAATTTGGAAGTTCATTCTGTTTTAGAGTAGGTACCACCAGTTCCGCGGTCGCCTGTATCTTATCAGCCAAGGCAGCGAGCGTGCGGTGCGTGAGCGCATGGAATAATCGCTTGCATCCTGCAGTCTATCAATGATCTCCCGTCTAAATGCGTGAACATCATTGCAGTAAGTACATAGATTAGGATAGAATCTAACTAAAATAATGTAATAAAATTTTGGATGTAGTGATGTTTGTTACTCAATCACGCCAGCTCAATGGATTTGGATGAAATTTGGCACAGAGATTAATTATAGTCTGGAATAAGCACACGCTTCTTTTTATCCCTTTTTTATGGGATTCCCTGACCTTCCACTGGTGATCACACTACAAAGGCGGGAAAAGGCGGGCGAACCGTCTCAACCTCCCTTCTGTTCATCTGCGTCGGAGCAGGTGAGCTGGACATGGCTCTCCCTCTTCAAGGATCGGGCGGATGGCTTCCACTGCCCAGGGATCGGCGGAGCCAATAGTCTTCCGTTCATCGCCGCTGGCCGCAATAGGGTGGCCCACGGGTGGCCCGTGCTTGCAGCCGCATATCACTCCAGCCTCCGTTAGCTCGTCAGATTCGTTCAGTGATTAGGCTTTGAAGTAGAATGTCGAGCAAAAAAATACGCGGCTTAGCATGGGTTTTGTTCCAGACAATCATGCCAATATACGACGTTATTGTGGTCGGCATGGGGAGTGCCGGCTGCATGGCAAGTGCCACGCTGCAGCACCTGGACAAGAAAGTGCTGTGCCTGGAGGCCATGAATCGA
Source organism: Plemyria rubiginata (assembly GCA_963576535.1). Classification (NCBI taxonomy): domain Eukaryota; kingdom Metazoa; phylum Arthropoda; class Insecta; order Lepidoptera; family Geometridae; genus Plemyria; species Plemyria rubiginata. Next base: position 4,578,765 of record OY754905.1, read on the forward strand.
ATCGGCGGACGGGTCCACACCGCATCGTTCGGCGGCGGCATAGTGGAATTGGGCGCGGAATGGTAATTTTACACATCTACCTTTATGCCTACTTCTGTACATGCCTCAAGTTGGTGGACGCAAGGCAGTCGGAGGTACTTCTTATTCATTACATTACATTTGGCATTTGTATAGCTGGTTATCCATATGCGACAGATTTTTCTCTATGATTTGAGGCAGTGAAATAAAAACCCATTGATAAAAAAACAAGTCGGTACTTCAGACCACTAAAACAATAAATTATAATAAATTTTTAATGATTAAAATACATAAACAAATTAAACTAAATTCGAAATAAATGCAAGTTTTATATAGGTTTAATAGAAAAAACACGAAAAAATAAATATTTTTGGTGCCGCCGCACACGGCCATAATTTTCGCGAAAACCGCGACCCGTGAGTCATTGCAATTTTCCAGCGGCTGACGCAGGAGGGGTTATATAACGCATAGGTATTTTGACACATTTTTTTTCCAGGATACACGGCACTGAAGGTAACAATGTGTACAGCTACGGCGTCGCGGGCGGTATAGACTTGAAGCCGCAAGAGCTGGAGTACAAGGTTTATTCGTCGAAGGGCTTCGACGGCGACGCAACTATCCTGAAGCAGCTGATGGAATTTGCGTTCAACATTATCAACGAGCCGCCTTCGACTCCTGAGTCACTTGGCGATCACATCACGAAAAGGTAACACTTAGGCTTCCTTTTATTAATTATTTATGCGAAAGCAACGGGCATAAAACCTGGTTTACCTGTTAGAAACTGGTCACTGTCGCTCATGGACACCTGAAACAAAGGCCAATGCTGATATGCTGCCGCCTTTCCAAACCAGAGGTTTTATTATATATTTTAGTATCACTCATGGCCTAGTTCGCTAAAGCGTATTGGTTATGTCATTTAGGGTTTTCTTTAAAAAAACTAATACATTATTTAACAATGGACTTCCGCAAAGTCACGCCTGAGTCAATTAACTATACGATTTGAAAACATCTATAACTCTCTTGATTTTAATACCCATATTGCTATTATGATTGCGAAAAGATTTTTTTTTATTTTAAGAGAAATATCGCTCCTGCTTTCCTTCCTACGCGCCACGTGACTTTTTGGTTTTATTCTAAGGACGCTTGGGAAGTTGCGACGAATCTTTTGATACCAGAATCATCAAAATCCATCCAGCCGTTTTGTTAGTAGGTACGTGATACCAACGAAATATCGAAGGATAGATACACACGATGGATACACGCCAAACACATAACCCTCGGCATTCGGGTAATAAATAGTGCTACTATTACCTCTATACTACTATCTACTTAGAGGTTTTCCTTCTCAGTAGGCGACGCAACGACAACGCCACTGCAGTGGTTTATGTCCACTTACCATCAGATGGGTCGTAAGCACGTTTATCTGTCTATTACATAAATAATAAAACGTAGGATTCTCTAGTCAAACAATATAAACATATCTAGTTAGCAGCGATCTTATTAGATGTAAATTTGTTTTCAGGGTGATGGAATACGCCGCTAAGGAATTCCCAAGTCTAGACCTCGAATATCTCGCAACGTTTCTGAGATGGATGAGCCTTGTGATCGGGACCCACGAAGCTTGTGATGACTGGGGGAATGTCACCACTCATACCTACTACAAGGAACTGAACGGGCATTCGCAGATGAGTTGGCACAAACACGGATACAAGAAATTCTTCGATCTTATGATGGTATGTTTTTTTAAACCCAATTTAGTATTAAAAACCCAGGGTACACGAATGATAATTCACAAAATTAATGATAATAGCCTGAAAGCACTCCATTCAATCGAGTCTAAGGCAGCAAGCTAGTGTCAACGCCTCTAAAACGTAAGCTTGTCTCTTTTCTGCCAAGAAAAGTCAGTTTCTCCAAGTTCCTGTTTTAAGAGATGTACCTTTAGCTATACAGGATCACTTGGAACTCCTTAGCGCTACTTTGACGCCTCAACTTTGGCACATACCTACATCGAGTCTAGGGCAAAAACGGCTTCCATGAAGCTAGGCATCCTGAATAGGGTAAAGCGGTACTTCACACCGGGACAGCTTCTGTGTGTCTTTGTGTCTTTCTATAGTACAAGTCCGATCTGGTGTGGAGTACTTCTGTCACCTTTGGGATGGCTCAGCAAAGCACCGGCTTGCTGCCTTCGACTCGATTGAGCGCAGAGCTTTCAAGTTAGTAGGTGAGCGACACATGGCGGAAACAAAAATCCAGAATCTCGAACACCGTCGTAAAGTCGCTTGCTTATCGATCTTCTATAGGCTACATTTTGCTGAATGTGCCCAGGAACCTCATTCCACCACAGGACAAGTAGACGTACGGCTCAATACCATCCATTCCTAGTTAGTAAACCACCAATTCGCACGAAGCGCTTCGCTTCAACCTTCATTATGCGAACTGCTAAGGAGTGGAACCCGTCGTCTGTCTTTCCTGACCATTATAATGTGTCTCTTCAAGGCAAGAGTGAACAGGTGTCTTCTAGACGTTCTGCTCCACCGTAGGCTACATCGTCGCTTATCATCAGGTGCAATTGTAGTCAAAGGACGGTCAATACAGTTAAAAAATTTTTTTTACAGTATATTATGTAAGTACGTACCTACTTACCTACTATAGTTTTTTCGTTTTTTATAATAATAAAGCGAAGATAAGTAACCTACTGTTTTTTTTCAGAACCGGTATTTGAAAGGGATAGAGCCGTTGGAGATAAAGTTGAATACAGAAGTGGTCTGTATTAGGTTACCGGAGGTACCTTCTTGCCCCGTCGAAGTAGTTTGCAAATTCAGCGCCGATGGTGAAGGAGAAATCTACCGAGCTCGGGCCGTCATAGTGACTTTGTCGCTTGGCGTGCTCAAAGACAGGTAAATTCGAATATTTTTTTTTACTTGTCAGCAATGTAAAATCATAAGTGTTTTTCGTTACATAGGCCTTTTTTGTATGGAGATTCGCTGATGATAACCATTTTTTGCAATCAAAAGTATAGGTATACAGGTTGGATTTTTTGGACGGGGTAGTAAGGGCCTTACCACCACCACCTTAACCATCATAATGGTACATTACATTTATGCACAGATAACTTTGACTTCGCTATAAGATAATTAAGAACACCCTGGCTGCGCTCCTTCACTGGTAGCTGTAGTTACCAGACTCAAACAACGGAAAATAATTCTTGGTAGCTGTAGTTACCAGAAGTAGACGTAGGCGTAGCGTTCTATACTCATGGCAGTAGTCAATCAACCGGTTATAAATGAAACAATGAGTATGTGGCACTTAAGATATTTTGAACACCTTGGGTGCTTAGCGTTATACAGCGTGTAACGGAAGGGGGGTATCAACCCTGAAGGAGGTGAAATTAACTCAATGAAACTCAACAACTTTCCCCAAAGAACATAGGTCGAAATATGAAAAAAAAATTTGGCCCTCCCTTACAAAACTGACTACCAGCTGATTGATTTACTATGGGAGGGCCAAATTTTTTTTTCATATTACGACCTATGTTTTTTGGGGAAAGTTGTTGCGTTCCATGAGCACATTCACCTTCTTCAGGGTTGATACCCCCTTTCAGTTACACGCTATATACTCTTGGCAGTAGTCAATCAACCGGTTATAAATGAAACAATGAGTATGTAGCACTTAAGATATTTTGAACACCTTGGGTGCTTAGCGTTATATACTCTTGGCAGTAGTCAATCAACCGGTTATAAATGAAACAATGAGTATGTAGCACATAAGATATTTTGATCACCTTGGGTGATTACACAATATGATAATTCAAACTGTGTCTAACAAATTGTTTATACCTATGTCTTTCAGATCATTTTGAATAGGTAGGTACTCTAGACGGCTCATCAATTTGACGGTGGCTTTACGTAGCAGGCACTATAGTATTTTGTTAAATTACTTTCAGACTACATACGCTATTCTACCCGTCATTGCCAGCGAAGAAGGTCAAGGCCATAAGGAGCATATCCATCGGCACTGTGAACAAGGTGGTACTACTCTTCGAGAAGATCTGGTGGCCGACCGAGGCTTCGTTCTTCTCGTTCCTCTGGCGCGATGAAGATATCGCTGCTGTTAATGAGCACGACAAATGGACCACCAATATCTCTGGAGCCAGTATGTCTATGGCCCACGAGAAGTGTCTGGTGTTTTGGCTGAGCGGCAAAGACGCTGTATTGGTAAGTTTTTAAGTCCCTTCTTGTTTATTTTGTCCTATTTGTTTTACAAATGGACCACCAATATCTCTGGAGCCAGTATGTCTATGGCCCACGAGAAATGTCTGGTGTTTTGGCTGAGCGGCAAAGACGCTGTATTGGTAAGTTTTTAAGTCCCTTGTTTATTATGTCCTATTTGTTTTTTTGATGCTCGGTACCAAATGTATAGTGGATATACTTGCATCTATTACGTGTTTTCCTTCGCCAGTATTGAACCGTTTTGTGTTCCAAATAATGTTTTTAAGGCCGGTGCCAGATATGCATGAACTTCTCGTGCCTCACTAAGCGTGCGGCTCAGCGATTACGTAAGTTCTTACATATCTGGCACCATGGTAAGAATGTTTTTGGAAGAACTTATACCAATTCTTAGACCAAGTAGATGGACGCAGTACAACGTGTCTTAGGGCACGTTCATATTAGTGTGTGACTTGCGAGGCAATGATTTGTCAACCTAACATCAGGTGGGTCATTTGTTATTACTATCAGCCAGTCGGTTAGAAAAAACGCGATTTTTCTGAATATTCATATAAATAATTGTTGTGTTTGTATTTCTAATGTATCATTATATTTTTCAGATGGAGAGTCTGCCTGATAATGAAGTGCGATCAAAGCTGATGACACTTGTCAGACGGTTTATGGGCAGAGATCAAGAAATTCCAGAGCCTATTGACATGATCAGGTGAGGTAGAGAAGCTATTTTGGGAGGATTGTGTCTGCGAACCCAAGCTTACTTACCTTATGTAATGTTTCAGCTAAGTAGCCATATTTTATAATGAGTGAGTTTTGTTGAAAGATCTGGCTCTATAATCAGACCAGCTCGCTTTTACCATTTCAAATATACGAAGTACCAACATAATAAAAAAATATTAAGGGCCCGGCGATAGCGGCTCGCAGTTTCGAGGTGCGATCGGCTATTATTTCATTTTATTTCATTCCGGGGAGGTTGTTTGAAAGAATAACTATCCAGTGACACGCATAAATACTGTTCGAATACAAATAATACAAACAAAATAATATACAATTGTACATTTTGTAAATAATTGTAACTAAAAGTTGTAATTTTCTTTGTCAATAATACAATAATATAAGGGAAATGTGCTTGAGTCAGAAATAATTTTGGTGTTAGGTAAACGTAAGGCCAAACATACTAATACCAAAATGATTTCTGATTCGGGCATGTTTCTCTTATATTATTGTGTTATTTGTGTTCGAACAGTATTTATGCGTGTCACTGGATAGTTATTCTTTCAAACAACCTACCCGAAATGAAATAATAGCTACGTAGCCTACGTAGCTCAGTTGGTAGTAGCTATGCCTTCTGCGCCGTAGGTCGTGGGTTCGATTCCCACCGTGAACAAACATTTGTGTGGTGAACATAAATGTTTGTTCTCTGTCTGGGTGTTATATAATATTATAAGTATGTATTTACAAAAAAAAAGTATTATAAGTAGTATATCAGCTATTTGGTTCCCATATTACAAGCATAAGCTTAGTTTGGGGCTAGATAGTGCTGTGTGGAAAGTCCACCAATATTTATTAATAGCCAATCGCACCTCGAAACTGTGAGCCGCTGTCGCCGGGCCCTTAAAAAATATCAAAGCAACTTCCATAGGAAACGACGTCAGCAAAATTTGAAGAGATAGGTGCTTCCCAGTAAATTTCTCAAGTACATCCTGCCAGTTAGTTGGCAACACCCACTGACTAATCAACCATTAATTACTTATGTTAAATTTGGTCAACGGCTCGTTAGCAGTTATTCTCTGAAAAATTTACATATCTAAGTACAATGCCAAAGCGCCCAAGTGGTAACATAACAGAAAATTTTTTATTTATTTAGCTTTAGTTCTGCGGCCGATTGCGCTAATGTTTGGCTATCAAGATTGCTTTCAGTTTGAAATTTGATTCCCCTATGTAATATCAATTATATGAGATGGGAATCAAATGTCAAACTGAAAGCCATCTCGATAGCCAGACATTAGCGTAATCGGGCCGCAGTTCCTTGGATGCCACTATATGAAATGCCCATACTCCATCTCTCATTATTATTTCAGCAAGAGGTAATTACTTACAACTATTTTACGATATAATTATCGTTGCAGGTCCGATTGGAACCGGAGCCCTTTCACACGCGGGAGCTACTCATACGACAGCTGCAGCACTCCGGAATTACCTCACGCACGTGTCGACTTAGCCGAGCCAATATTTGCCCACGGGAAACTTTGTCTGATGTTCGCTGGGGAAGCCACTCATAAGACGAACTTTTCTACCGTCCACGGAGCCGTTAGCTCCGGCATGCGCGAGGCAGTCAGGTTTATGACGTCAGAAACTTCAGACCACTGGCCTAACGCTAAATACTTCAATTGGATGGAGTGTAATATGCTCTCCGAAAACGGTCCATTTGATTAGGCATCTTCAAATGATGAAAAGATTGACAGCATCAAAGAGGGGTTAAACCTCAGAAGAACAATCCTACTGAGGGTTAAACCAAACAGACAAAGAGGTATTACTTAGGCCTATAACTACCTGTTTTAGTAGATTAAGGCTCCGGTGACAGCGGCTCGCAATTTCGAGGTGCGATTGGCTATTATTTCATTTTATTTCATTTCGTGGAGGTTGTTTGAAAGAATAACTCTAAAGAAACACGCATAAATATTGTTCGAATACAAATAATACAATAATATAAGGGAAAAATGCCCGAATCAGAAATCATTTTGGTATTAGCATGTTTGGTCTTACGTTTACCTAATACCAAAATGATTTGTGACTCATGATTTGTGACTCAAACACATTTCCCTTATATTATTGTATTATTTGTGTTCGAACAGTATTTATGCGTGTTTCTTTAGAGTTATTCTTTCAAACAACCTCCCCGAAATGAAATAAAATGAAATAATAGCCAATCGCACCTCGAAATTGCGAGCTGCTGTCACCGGACCCTTAAGACGATTTGGTGTTTTTAGTGACCATTGCCTAATTGTCAAGTCTTGGCCAACAACTTGCTATAATTATAAAACAATAATATCTATTTTATGTACATACAATATAATAGCATTACATGTAGAACAAAATTCTGTATATGTACATATTTAGACCAATTTAAAAAAAAGAACTAACAATCTTCACGCCAGTCGTGTGCCCGTTTACGTAGTGGACGAGCGTTCTTACTTCTTGCTGAGAATTTCCGTTAACGAAGATAGAATGACAACGAAAGATGCACTATGAACAATAGAGAGCACCGGTAGTCAAGTGGGAGTGACCCCGACACATAGTTTCAGGACATGCTTCTGTTGTTTAATTTTCCTAACTTAACCTAATTTGACAGCTCTAAAAATATTGCCTTCCCTTTCTAAAAGACCGAAACAACAAGGACGGCTTAAATAATAATTTTAGAGCTGTCAGATTAGTTTAGTTTAAGAGAATCGACACCAATAGCATTTTAGTGATTATGACTTCAACAAAATTATTTTGGCTGTACGAAGTCCTGCGTAATGCCTAACATTTAAATATTTTATTTATTCATATAATTATCTTAAATGCACATCAAAGTGGATGAAAAATGTGATATTTGCGTTGGTTTCCTAGAAAACGGTTAGGTTGTGTCAAGTTTTTCGATACAAATATTCAGAATTTACGTTACACTACACATTAATAGAACGACTCGTACAAAATTTCTTAAAAAATATTTCGGACATTTGCCATTTTGAAATACAACGTCGAAGTTTCTCTTCTTTTGTTTATATTAACTACCTATACCTTGTTAATATCTAGCTACCTATTTATACATTACTAGTTGCGCCCCGCGCAGATTTAAATCCCGATATTCCCACGGGATAAAAGTAGCCTATGTGTTATTCCAGACTATAATGTATCTCTCTGTCAAGTTTCATCCAGATCCGCTCAGCCGTTTCGGCGTGAAAGAGTAACAAACATCCATCCATCCATCCATCCATACTTACAAACTTTCACGTTTATAATATCAGTAGGATAGGAAACCAATGCTTACCTACCTACTTAAGATTTTTGAGGTAACTTTATTAGAATAATTCCAGTAATCTTAATAAGTATACCTACCTACCTACCTACTAACATCTTTATAATTCCTAAGAGACCTCTCGTCAGAGAGTATTATATTCCTTGTAAGAGACGAGAGTACTATTATTTTACTGGTAAGAGACTGACAGCCATCATATAACGTTTGTTTTTTTGGAAAGCGTTCTTAGCGTAGCGTTTTATAGCTCTTGGGAAAGCGTTTTTGGATATAAATGATGTTTTTAATGAAAGGAGCTTAGGGAGCCTGGTTCAGGTCCACGGATGAAGGAGGGTGTATTCTGATGTCTACGGTCGGGTCTGCGTACGTGTACTGTCTATAATATTATTATCGCTCCTCATCGCATCCTCAAAATATAATCTTATTTGAGTTAATATTTATTTTATTTATTTATATAGGACTGCCAACAAAAGATACACAAAATCACAAGATTGATTGCAGTTTGGATGGGACCAGGCGGGGACCAAAGTCATAAAGCTGTAGGAGAAGTAGTTTTAAAAGTAGTAGATAGAGCTCTTTGTGAAGGGTTCGTCTGGGGAAGTATATCACTGCGCCTTTTTCTGCCGCCAACCAGCGTTGCTGGTCGGTCTGAAGATTGTGGTCACCGGTGTAATTAAAGGCACATAGCCTCAAGTTGATGGACGCAGGTTAGTGCATCGTAGGGCACGTTCCTATCGTGCATGTTTTACAAGGCAATGCTTTGTTATAGGTCATGGTTACTAATTAACATCAGGTGGGCCATCGACTTGTTCCATCAGCTAGTTAGTAAAAAAAAATTGTTTATTTATTTTTTCTATGGCTTTTTTCACTCAGTAAATAGGGTACCTAGGTGTTCTACCATACAATTACTAGGTATTATATCAGTGCGTAGTAGTAGTAGGAATCTCGCTGTTGCGTTATACTTGTCCTATGTCGTACACATGTAGTTACTAGTTTTAATGTGTAATTAATGTAATTATACCCTATAATAGATTTTATAAAATAAAAAAAATGTATGTTGAACAATTGAATCTTAAAAATTTAATGAATCTATAACACTATTTATTATTTAATGTATGAATTATTAGTTGTTTATTATACACTCTACAACTTACAAAGAAATATGTAATATATTAAGGAAGCAATGACTTGATAATGTTTTTAATTAATTGATTTTTTACTAGCTTTTTGTACATAACCAATTTTTTTTTTATAATAAAACCAAATAGTTATATGCCTGAAATTGCATTTATCCTCAGTGTAATAGGTTAATAATTGTAATTATAAGGAAATATTACTAATCGACTAAATTGCTGTGTTTTATTTATTTCACAAAAAAGCATTTTAAGACGTTTACGAGTTTTGAATATTGGCACTTTTAGCCAAAGATAGAATAGAAACTATTTACAAAAAGCATAAACCAACTAATGACTATAACAACAAAAAAAAATGCACAAGAACAAATACAGGCTAACATCCTACTAATATTATACCTAAACGCGAAAGTTTGTAAGTATGGATGGATGGATGTTTGTTACTCTTTCACGCCGGAACGGGTGAACGGATCTGTATGAAACTTAAGCAGAGGGATAGATTATAGTCTGGAATAACACATAGGTTACTTTTTATCACGTAGGAATACCGGGATTTAAATATGCGCGGGTGAAACCGCGGGGCGCAACTAGTGAAACATATTTTCAGATCGAAATAAAAAGAAACCAATAATCTCAGCGCTCGTGCTCACTACTTTCTCACTCATGTCATCTTTCACACAGTCCATCCATTTTTTCTTCCGTGGCCTACCACGGAAGAAAAAATGGATGACACTACCTATAGTGTATACATATATATACGTCAAAGGCGCTATACTTTCAAACTTTCTCTAAATATTAATTTATTTATTTTATTCATCCTTGTTACTCCACATGTCCATCCAGAGACTACTAGGGATGTGCGTCCATCTAAAAATCGCATTTCCGCTGAATGCTTTCTTCTCTCATCCGTCCTTTTGATGACCCAACTCTCAGATCCATACAGCACGGCAGGTCTTTCGATCGTCTTATAAACTTTACCGTTAAGTTAGTGTACAAAAAAACGAATGGCTTTTTTATCATCACAGGATTAACTATAATACTAGGTACTATGGTTCGATGAAAGTGATGAAATAGCGTTTATGAGTTTTTTGAGACACGTGTACAAAATGAAAATGGCGGGTTCTGAGGAATATGGTGCCAATCAATAGGTAGTGCCATCATTCATTATTTAATTTGCAATCGAAGCTACTACGTGATCGAAAAACTGCCAAAATTGACAGATTCAACCGGATTTTGATTGCAACAAAAGTTACGTGATCAGCCTGCAGAGGCATGTTTCCGGTCGCCCGGGTGAAGCTGTACGGTACCTATTCTCAAAGCCTTCGGACATTTTCAGGCTCATTTTCAGGCATCATTACGATGTGCTTTATGATATACAACACTATTTTGTACCTATCAAAAAAAATTGAGGGCTGTGTCAGCAGAGGCTACTGATGATAGTAGCGCCGTCCGCACTTTTAAATCTCTATCTACCACGAGGTTTGCTTTTTGCCAAAAACGCGACAAACGTTACAAAAATTTTTCCCTAAAATATCACAAGTACCTACCTAAACCTCGCACGCATTGCATTATGAAGTTGACCTGAGAAGTATTTTCTAGTACTGTGCCCCTAAAATAGGTCCCTATTGGCTAAAAACAAAAAAAAATTGGCAAAAAAGTTGAAAATTTTTTTTTGATCGTACTACTACTATCATCAGTAGCCTCTGCTGAAACAGCCTATCATTTGTTTTATAGAAGTTTCAAAACAGTTGTGTATACCGCTGCTTTCTGAAAGCTCGATCAAAGCTAATCGAATGTCAAGCCACTTGCTATTTCAGCTTTTACTTTTAATTAGATAAAGATAGCAAGTGACATGACAGCCGATTAGCTTTGATCGAGCTTTCAGAAACCGGTGGTATATGTACTGATGATCGCTTCATGATACATGACTTAGAATTTTATTTACCATAACTTTTAAGGTACCTATGTAATAAATATGTAAGGGTCAAAATGATAGTGTTGAACGAGCAGTGTAAGTAAAAGGATTTTTTTATTAAAAGCTTTTTATTGAACTAGGAATGTTTTATACATACAGGGTGTGTTAAAAATATTGAAATTTCGAAAAACTCCATTAACTCGAAAACCGTAAATAATTTATCTCGAAAAATTTCAATTTTATGAACAGTTATGATACCCCCTACACGTAGGTAAAGGATTATCCACTCTTTACGCCACATCCTGTATATGGGGTGGATTTCTGGGAATAATTAAATTAACATTCCAACCAACCCTTACCTACTGCCCCGGTAAGAGTTGGTTGGAATGTTAATTTAATTATTGTACATGCCTAATGATAATGTTTGTGTTTATTTTTGAATGTTTATACATAAATGCCGCATGCCGTCAGGCTGGACTAGAGACAAAAATTCTAACCCCTAACATCAAATTTGTACCTAGTTTTCCAGAAGCAATAAATATCTTTATCTTATATTTACCTTTATCTATAAAATTACTGGAAATCGATCTTATGAGACCTTATGGGACCATTTAAGGACCTTATGGGAACGTTTGATTTTTACTAGAAGTGACTGAAATCGCCGGTAACTTTTCTCATACATTTTGTATGGAAAAACGATTAGTCAAACCTAAATATTTTTTTATTGCCAAATAGTTATATTAAGTAGTTACTGTGTTCCAAGATTGCCTGGAAGAGATCGCTCTCAGCAATAAGGTCGCCAATTGTTTTACTTTTTCTTACTTTTTCGTACTATGTTTTTGTGTGGTGAACAATCGGTAGATCCTCAGAATAATAACTTAAATTCATCTAAATAGTTTCATAAAATTGCAACTACGCCGCAAGGTCATATCAATAATTAATTTATTTTAATATCGGGAGCCTTATTCACTATGACCATTTGCACCGCGATCACAGCTAAGACAAGGCAGCCGGTGTCATACGGTCAGGGCAAAGTATCTCCTATGCCTTAAAGAATAAAGCCCAACATCAAGTTTTGACGTTTCACGGTTTGGGGCAAGGAATCTCCTATTGTCATAGTGCATAATGCCCCTGATCTGTTATGAACAAGTACTCGTTTAATTTTAATATAGACTTAAATCTTTAAGGCAACTAAAATCAACTTTTATTATGATGGTACAAAGGATGCTGGACCCATAGACAATCCAGAGTCCTTTGTTACTGTGAGTAGCCCATACGTCGCCTCTTCCCTAGTATTCGCGCATGCGTGGATGTTGGCACTATCATGACAGCCCACATCTATATTTCTCCATCCATTGCAAATCTAGACTCTCGACCGTGATTAATGGTCAAACTTATTGTAATTACACATTCTTTGATTCTTTTATATAGTGATAAACGTACCTTTATCAGTGTGTTTCAAGTGCGATTTAAGACGGTTCCTGGAAGCGAAAGTAAGTACTTTACGATATTGTAGTGAAGTTAATCCAGAAAAACTAAAATTTTATAATGTTTGCTATTTCGTTCAATAAGTATGATTGATGGCTGACGATGCATTTAATGTACCTATAATCGGTGAAAAGCAAAGCGAGATTCATGCATGCACCAGGTATCATGTTTTTAGTTATTAGAACACAGTTGCCGGCTTTTTTATTACCATAATTAGCATTTTATCACGTGGGCTATGTTGCGTCTTTTACAAAGTTCAACAAATATGTGTATGAATAAATAATGTACAAGTGTAAAGAAACCGGCATTAGATTAAAAAAAACTTATAAAGATGATTTAGACATCATTCAGAGACGATTTTTTTTTTAAATAATACTGGCCAAAGATACAAAAATTTTACGAAATCAAAATATTGATGAAAGCATGCTTGTCCAGCCAGAGCGATGTTTGACGATTTCTAATTGCAAAATGGATGCCGGTATTTGATTTGCGATGATATTATGTTGTTTGTGGCTGCTGGGTTTATATTGCGAATATGAAGATTTTAAATAAAGTAAAAAAACGATGCGTGTGCATTCTAAACAACAAGGCGTAGGTATATTCGGCTATTATGTACAAATTTCGTGGATTTATAGTTAAATATCACGTGATGTGGAACTGCAGTGTTAGATAGTGTGTAACCTCACACACACATACGAACCTATCATACTTAAAATGATAATGTTATCCGTTTCTTTGTTTACCCTCACTATTAAAAAAAATAAAAAAAACTGGCTTTATTAAAAACTCGAGGGTGGGCGCTATTGCTTATCATACAAGATATTTTCATCTTAGTTTAGGTATTAGTGGGATACACTCAAACCTGGGGGGGCGTCGATAAATTACGTGACGTGTTTTTTTTAATTTTCTGTCCCTCGCTCCCTAGTGAGATGTCGTGAGATTTTATTCAACCCCCTCCCCCATCCCCCAATCTCACGTGAAATTTTTCAAAATGTGGGTTTCAACGCGTGTTGAAACACGCGTACGTATGAAACCCACATTAAATTATTTTCTTTCAAATGAATTAGTGGATGATCTTAATCGTATTACGATTACGCTTAAGGGCCCGGTGACAGCGGCTCGCAGTTTCGAGGTGCGATTGGCTATTATTTCATTTTATTTCATTTCGGGGAGGTTGTTTGAAGGAATAACTATACAGTGACACGAATAAATACTGTTCGAATACAAATAATACAATAATATAAAGGAAATGTGCTTGAGTCAGAAATCATTTTGGTATTAGGTAAACGTAAGGCCAAACATACTAATACCAAAATGATTTCTGATTCAGGCATGTTTCCTTGTATTATTGCGTTATTTGTGTTCGAACAGTATTTATGCGTGTCACTGGATAGTTATTCTTTCAAATCATAAATCATAAATCATTTATTCTCTGTAAATCTAGGTAGTTAAAAAACAGATGTCATGTTTACCTATGTATAGCACACTAGATCCTGCCATTGGGCGTACAAAGCGTTTATTTACAAGCTAGTTTACAAATTGCACATTAAATCATTAACATATCAAACAACCTCCCCGAAATGAAATAAAATGAAATAATAGCCAATCGCGCCTCGAAACTGCGAGCCGCTGTCGCCGGGCCCTTAAGATTAAATCTTAAGAATGTACAATCTGGATTGAATTCTGGACCAAAATAGTACTTTTTTTTTTAGTTTCAATCAGAAAAAAAAATTGCTAGATATTTGCCGAGACCTCCCCTCTCCTCAACGTAAGATTAGATGAGATTTGACTCGACCCTCTCCCCCCCTTAAACATCTCACGTAATTTATGGACGCCCTCTAACCTACGTCTACCTTAAAGCCGTTAATATTTATGTACCTATTATTTACTACCTATTGTAACTGTAAGGTGTCAAATAAAGATTTTTTCATTTCATTTTTTCAAAAATCTTATCACGGACCGCAACCGAGAGAGGGTTACCTCTAGATTTTGTGATAATTCAACCAAAAGGCAGCTTTCACAGTTTTTACGTTTATTTAGGCCGTGGGTTTCATAGAACTGTTTTCAGCGTTGAAAGTCACAAAACATTACGCTATGTTCAGATTGCTGTTGCAGATTTAAGAAATAACATGGTTACTCTGTAAACTATGCCCATATTTAGACGATCTTTTGATTTTGTGATTTTATAGGTTGCATATTTCATAAAGGCATTTTTTTTCAGGCATTAAGACGAATCATGGACCCACCTGATAAAAAACCACCTTTTGTTGATTGGGGTGCTTCAACCAGTTCTTGTAAAAACGAGCTAAATGATTTGGTTAAACAAGAAAACAAGTTACTCATACCAAAGTTAGAGGTCCAGTCTGAAAGCGAAACCTCGGAAGAGTCTACAGAAGAACAAGATTCTCTGTCAACTTTACCACAACATGGGATTGTTGGTATTCCTCGACAAAGTCAAGCGTATCCTTCCAATATCCAGCCAGGGTGTTTCCAGAAACTGAGAGAGGTATTGGTTAAAAATAAAGTGTTAGCAGGTGTCGAGCCTTTGCCTGTCCAACCAGATGCAGAACCACCATACCCTCCTTTATTATTGCTTCCTGTACTTGAAGCAGTTACATCAAATTTGAAAAATGAAAATAAATTTAAACCACCTATGCGACCAGAGGATACCTCAGTAGTGGGCTGCATCACCAACCATTCTCCATCTCCGCATTTGCCAGCTTCTCCGTTAGCATCTCTAGCTCTGGAGAACATATCTGTACCAAGGTTTGAAATAAATGAAGCATCGTTTTCATCTCAATCAATTTATAATATGAGTTCGACGAACTTGTCACGTCTAGTCTCATTCCGTAAGTCTCGGATGCGTGTGCTTCAATTAGATCAACTAAGGTATTTTCGTCAACACCCAATGCGTTTCCGGAGAATTCAGATACGTGCACAGCCTCGTTTAAGATTTAACCAGGGTTTATTACAGGCAACGTTCAGAGCTCTGTTACCTGTGGTGCAATTTCGCCCACCTTTCCTACAAACACAACAACGGTTATTGCAACTATCACTTCCTGCAATGCAAGAGCACAATAGTGCAATAACAGCAATAACACCCTTTAATACTCCTTCACCAATGGGTTTTCAATCGCCTTCTGAAACAGCACTTTCTATTCCGTTAACTTTTCAGTCAGTGCAATCAAGAACAATTACAGTCAATTTTGATTATAATGATGAAAATGAAGATGTGAATGCTGTCAGTCATCGAGATGGCCAACCCTATAGAATATCGATTTCGTCATCAGGGGAAGTGAGCTTTCAACCAAGGCAATCTACTGCTAACATTCAAATAACTTTACCCACACCAGCGAGATATAATTTATCAACACCTGAAACTATTTACGAACCGTTGCGTAATATTATTTTGGAAAGCTCGCTGGAAGGTATGCCTTTCAATCCTGTGAACTTATTCCCAGCATCAAATACTTATAATAACATATTGCCAGCCTCGATAACCTCTGCAGCAGTCGTACCTGATATGCCCTTAACTGTTACATCAGTTTCTTGCCATGAATTATCATCTGAAAACGATTCTACCTCCATACTGTTGCAATTAGATTCGCCACCCTCTTTTACGAACGATGTTTCTATGCCAACAAATCCACCCCAGGTAATTACTCAGCCAAGCTCACAAAACACAAAAGCGTCCTTGTCCAATTCTTCTGCCAATGCAGATCAATCCGTTCATTCCTTATCACTTGTAACTACGATTAACGAAGATGCATTGTTAGCCTCATCACAATCAGCAAAAAATTATCCAATGCATGCAAGTACATCGGGCGAGGTGACTGATGAAGCGTTGACTTTGAACCCAATCAGCTCTTCTTGTTCTTTAAATACTATACAGCGTTCAAGGTCTGCCAAACCAATACGTAAAAGACGGTATTCGTCGCTTGAACCTCATAGAATGACACACACCGTAGATATATCTAACTTGTCTACATCCCAACCCAAACAAGGAGGCCTTTCACAGCGCCACAGCTTGAATTTTGACACACCTTTAGACGGTAGCAATCCACCTAAATTAGCCAGAATTTTCAGACCTTTCAATCTGCCTTCCATGTCATCCAGCTACCAACCATCAACATCTGCTCATGAACAGTTTCAGTCTGGCAGCCACTTGAAAGACCCTGAACCACCGTCTAATGTGCCTGCTTGTATTCATTCAGAAATTGGTTCACCTTCTGAATTTTTGGAACCTGCTATACGCCCTACTCGTACTAATTCCCCAGAACTGGTTCTTGATGTTGTACAAACACCTGAGCCACCCTCTAGTTTGGCAGCTTCTATGCATTCACAAGTGGGCTCTCCGTCTTTGTTTAAAGAACCTGTCAGTATTTCTACTTATATTGAAACCCCAGAACCAATACATCGAGTTTACCCTGCACCACCACCTTCTGACGGTATTATAATATATTCTCCTACACAGCAGCCGCCAGCCACAAATAAAGCCCTTATTAGTTATGGCCAACACGGTTTCGATCACTCTGGGATGTTTGAATTAAACCCGTCACAGCTCAGAAGCCGACATATGCCTCCATGTAATTTTAATCCATCGTCTCCCTTAGATTCTGATTTATCGCGACCTTCAGCCCATCGTTGTATTAAAAACCCGATAAATTCTCTTCTGAATCAGTTTCCAGAACTCGCCGTTTCAAATGAGCCAAGAGGTTCCGAATCCGAACATAACCAAATGATAATAAGTGAATTAGATGATCCTTTACGCGGACAGCTTGAGTCCCCACCACCTGGAAGACGAGAACTGGCTATTATTTTAGGCGGAATTCTTCTTGGACTTTCCCTAACATACCTAGCAATCATGACTTTTTATGGGTTTATGACATGAACATGTTATAAAATAACATTTCACAGCATTTCTTTTATGACATTTCTTAGAAACCAGTAAAAAGTAACATGTACCTACCTAAAACCAGTAGTTCGCCCCGAACTCATTTCGAGATGCGATGAATTGGCCTATTTATTAAAGAGTTCCGTTGAACAGACCTTGGCTCCATCATCAGAACAGGTTGCTATCACCATTTTATGAGAACGGAGTAGGTACCTTCTTAATTTAGTTAAAAATAAAAACCTTGATGCCAAAGAAACACTTAGAAATGGGAGCCCTTGGGGTCGTTCATCATCCCATTTTTTTATTTTTATTGTATTTCAAAAACCTGGTGTCCTGGATAAAAAGTACATAGTAATGGTTTTGGGATGTCCAAAGAAAGCTTTTTCTTATATATTATTATAAGACAGGTAATTTGTATTTTGTTTAACTTTGTTATATTTGCCGCCATATCATTAACTCTTCATCCGATTTAACTCATAATGCGTGAGATTTGGTAAGTCGTGACTAATCAAATCTCAAGCAGATCGTTTCTAACGTCAGAACGTTTCTAAAGTTACGGCTGGATTAACGTACATAGGTACATACATAAAATGATAATCGTCCAAGTTAACTGTAAGATTTTCGTTCGCTTTGCTCACTCAATCGAATCAAAACGTCCCTAAACATATCATCTAATAGTAAATTATAGCAATTAAATATTAGGAACTATGACGGGGAGACAAAATTAAAGACTTTTTCCAAAGATCGACCTTGCATTATTTATAATTTTTATAAATGCTATTTAACTACTTATAGTACGGCATACCATAGAGTTAGGTACACGCAGTTCACGACACAAAGAGTTTCAAACGTACGCTATGCTAGTGTTGAAAAAATATGAATGCCAAGTTGAAATCCCACCGAGGAGGTCACGTGAGCGAGTGTTTTTGTCACAAGTAAGCACTTCGGCAGAAACAAAAAACAATGAAGTATTTAATTTTATTACTTGGCTGACCCCCCGCGAACTTCGTACCGCCTACTAACCACCTATATTAACAATGAATGTAAGACGTTTGGCAGTTACGAAACCCGTGAACATTTTGTATGGGAAAATGTTTCTTCTAGACAGAAGACGGCCGTTTTAGAAGACAACCTTCACAGCTCAGTTGGTAGTAACTCTGCCTTCTGTGCCGTAGGCAGTGGGTTCGAACCCACGTGAACAAACATTTTTGTGATAAGCATAGATGTTTGTTCTCTGTCTGGGTGATATATATAATATTATAAGTATGTATTGTAAATACATACTAAAACAAAGTATATAAGTATTATATTATTAGCTATCTGTTTCCCATATTACAAGCTTTGGCTTAGTTTGGGGCTAGATAGTGCTGTATTTCTATACAGCACTATCTAAGTCCACCAATATAGTTTTATTGTGTTATTTCTGCGCAATTTTCTTATTATTTTTAATGTTAGAACCTTCTACGATGTATAAGAAAACATTCGAAAAAGAAGACCGAAATCGGTAAAGCCGTAAAAGCCGTTCTCAAGTTATACCTATAAAGCGTGACCCTAGAAATAGGGTTCGATTTTACAAACATTGCTATTTCGAATTAACTGCAAACATTGAAATTTTGAAAATATTTACATAATTTATGATTTACATAATTAATTAATCTTTTTGTATCGGTACATACAAAGTTGTGCTGTTTTACATACTTGTACTCTAGCTTATTTAAGTATAATAATAACCATAGGTATTTATAGATCTGTGTAATTTTTGATAACTTTTCTAAGAATTAAAGAAGGAAGGGCAAAGGGAATTTAAGAAAGCACATTATACTTTTTGTAAGCTCATCGAACATTTGAATTCTACTTTCAAGTTTTTTGTACTTTCAATAATTGTTTTTTACTTTTAGTTAGTGAAAAATATTTGAAAAATGTTTAAATTTATTACATACTACTTCTTATAAAGGAGAGTCCCAACTATGGACAATACTAAATCAAAGTAGTTAAATACATGGCTGTCTTATAAAGCAGTAGGTATACAAATATTTGTCCATTCATTATTAAAATTATTAGAAAAGAAAACAATGTTAGGTATTTCGTGATAAACATTGCTTGCTGTTTTTTATTATTGCTTGATAAAGAGATTATAATTATAATTGACAGATTTAGAAAATAATAACGATAGTAATTTTCTTTATTTGTATCGAGGGTTCTTATCAGATTTATTTAGATAAAAAAAGTACCTACTGAATTATATCACTTACGATGTAATATTATGAACAGCCCTTCCTCTTACTTAAGGTAATCTAAGGTAGTTTAAGAATTTCGTATACTTATCTTAATATTAATTCTATTTGTAAGGTTGTCAGCACTACACTGACCGATTAAGTTATTAAATTATCTTTTGGATATTATGGAGCTTAAGATAAACTTTGAAAACGTTTGCGGTCATGGTATATATGGAAAATTACACGGGTATTTATTGCGTTACCTTTATTTCTTCGCAGACTGTCTGCGACCAGCCGCTATTGCATTTGCAACATAGCCAAAACGTCGGGAAAATAGTTTGATAATCCGCAATAGACCCTTTGAGTATTCTACCTATTTCGTAAATGGCGAAACACTACTTTCGAGAAAGGCACAAAAATTAATATAATCAAATTTATTTTTGATGATTATTTATGTTTACTTACAGGTACTTCAAACTAGTTATAGATGTAGTAGTAGTATATACTTGTAGATGTGTGTTCTCTCGACTAATCAGCCTAAAATGAGTAGCTGTTGCAGTTTAAATTAAATATGCAAAGTGGATACCTACCTATACCCCTTTTCACTGTTCCGTGTATACCCCTATGAATGTATAGGTATCTTGTGCCGACTTACTCTAAGTCCCATTGTACCACTACCTATGAAATGCATTTTGAGCATACCTAATTTAATATTTTGTATAGCCATTGGTGTCAATTCTCTTGTTTTTTTTTATTTATCGTGGTGAATATGTGCAATGCGGGAGAAGGTGCCCCCAGGTCTTCTCCCGCTATTCACCACGTAACGGCACGAGAAGTTAAGGCGTCTCTCGCGCTCGCTCTACCGCCTCATCCGTTCGGGCTGCATAAAGCCCAGACCCACCTGGGCAGACCAAAAGGTCTACCTGCCTCATCAAACTATGCCCTCTGCTGATCAGAGGGACACGTGGAGAGGCCCACCGTGTCGGATTATTAGCCACCATGAAACACGTCCGCAGTACTCTGCAGGCGTGTTTCATGGTGTTACCAGGGTGCACCACGAGGAGGTTACCCGACCTAGCACCCCTGTTGCATTATCCTAAACTAACCTATTCTGCGGACAGCTCAAAAATTTTAGCCGTCCTTGTTGTTTCGGTCTTATAGAATGGCATGGCAATATGTTTAGTTCTGTATTTTTTTTAATAAACCGTCCTGACTACTATCTCACCTGATGGTAAGCGACGATGTAGCTTACGGTGGAGAAGAACGGTTTAGGAGACACCGCTCTTCTTTTACCTATTCGCTCTTCTTTTACCACTCTCTTCTCCTTGAAGAGACTCATATTATAATGGTCCGGAAAAACAGACGACGGTAACAAGTTCCACTCCTTAGCGGTTCGCTTAATGAAGGTTGAAGCGAAGCGCTTTGTGCAAATTGGTGGTGCGCTGACTAGGAAACATTGTCCTGTGGTGAAATGGAGACTAACCTGAAAGCTCTGCGCCAAATCGATTCCAAAGCAGCGAGCGGGTGCTTTGCTGATTTTTTGATTTATGTTACGTTACGAAAATTAAACAACAGAATAGGCACCAATGCTTCCTGTCAAACTCTCGTATCAGCAAGTTTACCACAGGTGTGAAAGTTTAAACTTGTATACCTGTAAAACTTTAAACTTTTATACCCGTAGAACTAATGTTTGCATTTTTATATTACTAAGTGTCGTAAATAATACAACTTACATCATACTCCTAGCTTAATTATGTTTTATTTACATCCACCATGACCCCACGCATTTCACGATCGTAGAACCGACAAACGTTAAGAAATGACAACCATGAACTGCTGGAAGACGACGAGGAAAACGGTCTACAGAGGGCCTATCACGAGTTCTGGTGCCGACCGCGATCGATCGTAGATCACGCCGATAGATACCGCATTTTAAGGAAATTCAATATTATATATTATTCTTATATTCATAATAAATTCTTATTATTTTTATCATTATTCCTAATATAAATATTATATATTATTCGCATTCTTTGAGAAGCTTCACTTAAGCTTCTCAAAGAATACACTAGATGCCGTTGTTTAATTTCCTTGAAATTCGGTGTAAATCGTTGCGATCCACGATCGGCTCCAAACTCATGATAACTTTCTCATGACGTACGGGAACTATATTACAAAATTTAAAAAGCCCGAGGGCATTATCTTTATATAATGTTTCTGATTGGCTTAGGCACGATTGATTTTAGGATTCTCAACTGTAGGCCACAAATTTTATCCAAGTAAGTTTTGAAAGTTCTTCCGTAACTAGAAAGGCCGTATGATATGATAGATTCTGCAAGTGCTGTGTAAAGATTAAGGAGAACTTTATATGGAATTTTGTATTTAATAATATTGATTTTAGCCAAAATAGCCCTGAGTTTATCACATACAAGATTTATATGTTGGCTCCAGCTGAATCTCTCATCAACCAGTAGGCCTAAGTATCTGTAATATGGCACGATCTCGATTTTCTCGCATCTGCATCTGCTGGAGGGTGTAGTTTTGTGTAGACAGCAGTGATCATGTCCTACGACGTCGATTATGTCACTGGACATATTGTGGCTAGAGCGTACATGTATGATTTTTGTTTTGCTAGCATTAATTACGAGACCTACGTCATGAGACCATTTACATACACTGGTGAAGTCGTCTTGAATGTATTGTGCTGCAATTGTGAGGTCCGTATGAGAAGCAACTAGGCAACATATAATATAGAAGGCAGGATTACTAACGATACCACCAGTCTGTGGGCAGGTAATTAATGTCAAGGTGAATTAAAACGATCTATTTTTTTGTGTTTTTTATTTGATTACCGATCTACAAATACATTTTGTACAATGTACATGGGTAGTTCGAAATAATTCTGGCAATTAAGCCCTAACACTCATATAAATTTTGATTCAATAATTAAAATCTACCATAGTACCTATACTGCACATTGAAAGTTAACATTATATTCATATCTTATACGCAATTAAAATACTTGATACCTATAACAAAGAGGTATTCTATACCAAACTATAGAATGATAATTACTTGATTTGTTTTAATTGAAGAAACAACAACTAAACAAAATAAATTAATATTTTTTAAAATATATAAATTTTTGGGAACACATAAACAATAATCATTTTAATTATTATTTTTATTTACAATTATGGTATTATAAAAGTTGGTAAGAAGAGCTCTACTAATAATGATTATAAAGGAAAATATGAGAAAAATAATAATTGTTTATCTATTGATATTTATATAGGATGTTTAATATTAATGTCGTTAGAGGTTAATGATTAAGATTTTCCTAAATTAAATATTATGTTCGACTATTCAGTATGTAGTTTTTTATATCAAAGTATTGAATGCCGAAGCGTGTTAGCTAAGTGGATGAATTTTGTCCAAACAATTAAATATTTACTACACAAATATAACAACTTAAAATAGAATTTTTGCCATTATAATCAGCAGTTACTACGTATAGGTGGATGTAGGACATAGGTGGATACCTAGATGTAGAGCTCTTTTACATCCTAACAAATACAAAAACAATAAAATGTATCTAAGAAGTTATTTAGTTTACCTAAGCTCTCATCAAAAATCAATATTTTTTTACACTGATTGGCTAACCTACTATGTAAGAACGAGATCATTATGATCACATTTTTGATAACCACAAAATTTACTTAACACTACCTAATAATGACTCTTAATATTTAATAAATAATTAAATCATGACTGACTAGTTGGGCTGGTACTGTATTTAAAATATTCAATATTGGCCACAGTCATAATGAGTTAAACTACCAAAATTTCATATACATATATAAATAACAGTAACTTACTGTTTGTTTCAAAGGTTAATAGGAAACATTTTTAACATTAAATATAACTGCCAAGCAGCAAAACAATTTTTCTATCACATAGCAGAAATTTTCGTTAGTGATAATAATACTGATGCAGGCAAACATTGGCAATTTTTACCAAGTAGGTACATAACCATTTAGAAATTGATATAGAACTTTTATAGAAATTCAACTTTTGAAAACAACTAAAATTCATGTAATTTATTAGGTACTAGCTGGTACCCGCGACTTCGTCTGCGTACTTTTAATCTCTTCATTTCTTTTTTTCGCAATAAAAGGTAGCCTATGTTCTTTATCAGGGTCTAAAGATTGTCTGTGCCAAATTTCATCAAAATCGGTTGAGAGGTTTAAGCGGGAAAGCGTAACAGACAGACAGACAGACAGATAGACAGAGTTACTTTCGCATTTATAATATTAGTTGGGAAGTTGGGATGGGATATAGTTTTATACAATCCACCACCCACAAGTTTGCCTTACAAAAGGTTTTTCTACTCAATATTATATTGTAGGTATCCCACTTTATTCCGACCTCTGTGGCGCAGCGGGCGAGAGCCTGCCTGCGACGCAAGAGGTTGCGGGTTCGATTCCCGCCTTGGAACAAATTTGTGTACGATCTGCAGAAATTTGTTCCGATGGTCTGGGTGTTTTCTATGTGTAATAAAAATATCTATCTATGTAAGTATATAATGTATTAAATATATCAGTTATCTAGTACCCATAACACAAGCATTGAATAGCTTACTTTGGGGTTAGATAGTGCTGTGTGGATTGTCCAGCATTATTTATTTATTTATTTTATAACAATCACATTTTTCAATGCACATGATGTTTTTTGTATTTTTCATTGAATATGAGATTTTATTCTTGAATCATTTCTAGTCATATTTTTTAATTATAATAACACAGACACAGATATCTCTTTTGTTCATGTGCATAAGTTATATTATTACTATGCGCATGCACGCATACATTACATAGGGATGTTGATTGATGACCAGAAATCCGAGTGTAGGGCACTCGGATTTCTGGTGCCGTAGTGAGGGTGCCGTGGATGACTGGTTTAGGAAATCGAACCGGCACACTGATTGGTGGTGTTAGTTACAAGTTTAGGCCGTCCCAAACCCTACCACCGCAATATTCTGATGAACAATTAATTTTGGTGGATACTAAGTATGTATTTTTGTAATCTGACTCCTTGATAATATATATTATATTATTTATCAAAACTCCCTTACGTGGTAGAAATCCTTTTCGATGTCTGAAACCTTACTCAAGATCCCTTGAAGATGTCTGAGACGGTAGTCAGAGACCAGTCTAAATACAACAGGCAAAACTCAGACAAAGTATACTGCACAAACATGTAAATTAATTAAAGCATGAATACAAAAAACCATGTTGCGAACCTTCAAAATTGGCAAAGAATTCGAATTATACTATTATTTAAAAAAATCTATTTTTGGCTTCAGTAATATCTTTATTTACACCAATAATCTCACAAAATAGTTTTTATTTTCAAATTTACCTTTAATTTATTTTTCATCTACCTAGTAACACTACATTCTGTATGAAAAGTCTACATTCATTTTCGAACATTTCTAACATTTTTTTTTATAACTACGTAATGTTTTTCTTATAGGTAATTAAATACTAGATTATACCGACTAATGACCCAAGTATGATTTTACAATATTTATACAATCATGTATTTTTAATTTTTGGCTTAATCAGTTGGAACTTTAGATTTAAAGTCATCCATCCTACATAGCTAACTACAAATATACTTCAAAATTACAAAGATATTTGCTATAAAATTATAGCATTTCAAAAATTATCTTTACATCCACATAGGGCAAGATTAGGTACAGCTTACCCCCTCATAAAATATATGAATCTTTGATTATATATATATGAATCTTTCATTAGTAAATAACCTTAAAAATAAATATCATAACCTTCTTTTAACTTTTTAAAATGGACTTTAAACCAAATAAATTTAACAATATTTTTATCAATACGTACAATAAGCAGGCTTTTTATTTACAGCTTCGCCTACTTAGCTATTAGGATTAGCATAATAATATAATATTTACGGTATATTAATTATATTTGCTCCGGAATTTTATTTTCGTTCTTCATGTATTATGCGCTGCGTTAGTTAATTGCGCACTAATACCGTTGCGCGTAACGTCGTTCTACACCAGTTTAGATCAACATTTTTTATAATAAACGGCATGAATGCCTCGATAATTAATATTGGTTCAGCAATTATCCAAGAGAATGAATAAAATTTGGTCGTTTTGGTCGTACAGTATAATTGTGCGATAATATATTTTGTAGCATGTTCAACAGAAAATCGCCATTTTAGGCACTTCCGAATTTTTACATACGTGTACCTACAACTTATCTAACAGACATTTTTGACAGATGAAACCTCAGCTGTACACCAAGCTAAATCAGTTTCGACTAATTTACAACGTAGGTACTCATATTGTCTATTACACCTACACGTAATTTTGGCGGTGAAAATCGAGGCGTCCCATTGTCCACAACGTTCCAATTTAAAACTTAAGGCATTCAACTCAATAGTAAATAGTCTATGTCACTTATTACGCATCGCATCACAGTGTAGTTATAATCATCTACATTATTTTAACAAACTCCTATAATTCGAATTTTTACATGGATTGTTCCACTTTTTGTATAAATAAACTAATATCACGAAATATAATCCAGCTTAAAATTACCTTTAGGCCGGCCTTTAAAAACGTAACTAAGGTCAGAATAGGGTCTTACATTTATTGACTACAATTAGAAGATGGTGGTTGACGTGTTGTTTGGCACAATTTTTGGGGACATAAATAATAGAAATATTCTTAAAACTGCGGGCCCATCTCTCTCTCTGTATTTTTTTGACGTTGACACAAAATGATGATATTTACATCATCTTTGTGAATGAGGACTTGGACTTTGTCTGTGAACTAGCAGGGCGCGCAATTTAAGACTAATAGAAGGTCTCCTGTTACCTATTATTTTTAAGTCTCCTCTCGTCAAAGGAGATCATATTGAAGTTATTATACACGGGTAATTATCGCGTTTTGTATAATTACTTCAATATCGCAAAAGTTTAAAAAATACAAAAAGAGATCATTTAAATTTTCTTTGGTAGGACCTATCTTTAAATTGTAATAATTTACTTATCACGCATGCTTACATAGGCCTGACATTATCCCAAAATCGTGTGCTGTTTTCATTTCTATGCAACTATTTAGTAAACTTGAACGCCATCAACATAATGTTGGACGTTTAGATGCATACAAAATTACAAGGCCTTGAATAGCTATAGACACATCCAATCCACAACACATTAGTTACTGAAACTGAGTGCTATGTCGTCGTCAATGTTTAGTATATACCCAACTATTTATAAATAGTCAGAGTACCTTTTCCTCTCAAATAACGAACAGCTGATACATAAAATGCTGACGTTGTCACTCGCTATTGCTGATGCTTATCTCAGCAAACGTTCAGATAATTTTTTTAAACCTAAATACTGTGACCATCAATCGTTATAACAAGATATACCTACCCACAAAAAATGCTGACTCCAATGTCTTCGCACACTTATAAACGCTGATGAAAATGTCTGCACGCGATTCCTTAAGCTTCGTTAACCTAAAATGCTAAAGACGATGAAATATTTCAACAAGTTACATAACAAGTCTCCACACAATTGTGATGCTGACGCAATGTTCCAGCTGTATGTGAGATCACAGGGTCACTGTTGAGTCTGAGGTAGTTCACTGTTGCTTAGACTCATCAGGGTTTGATGGGGGTTGGACGCTGATACGGACTTCGCCGGTGGGACCTACCACGATCTTCACCTGGAAGCAGATATTTTTATGTTTAGTTAGTTAGTAATAAGAAATTAAGAACATTCATTCGCTCTTTGTTTACGTTATCTCTTATCGGTTACGTTACGTTATCAAAGATGTGCAAAATAGGTTAAAATCGTCCGAAAAAAAGGTTTTATCTCACTTTTAAAATAACCTTAGTACACAATCAAATAAAAAACGATAAGCTATAATGTAATTGAAATTTGAGAATACTATTATTTAAGCACTTTCAGAAAGGCTCGTTTGGAAACGAACGACCACCGTGCTTCTTTCTGCGCCTTGCCTTCTTGTCCAGCAACGTTGGTGTGTTTCATTTTGAAGAGTGTGGCCGATAAAATTACAGACACATGGGGCTTAACACCTTTTAATGCCTCAAGTTGATGGGTATGCCTATCGTGGTCGTAGAACACATTTTTATAAACTTGTTAGGCAATGCTTTTACAAGTGCTGGTGACCTACCACTTTAAACAAGATAATATTCTGTAATCTATTCTGTAATTTTACCCATTTTTTTTTATTATTAATGAAAGAACTTCATTTTCATTTCAACTATAGTATATAAAAATGTAGAGATCAAATCTTGAGTTTGGTATAAATGTAAGACTGGAGTGGATATCACGAGATCTCAGTTCGGGGCGAACCACTAAGTAGTTTAAACTACTAATATTATAAACGCGAAAGTTTGTAAGTATGGATGGATGGATGGACGGATGGATGTTTGGTACTCTTTCACGCCGGGACGAACGAATCTGGATGAAACTTGGCAGAGAGATAGATTATAGTCTGGAATAGCACATAGGCTACTTTTCATCCCGTGCGTGGGAATACCGGGAATTAAATCTGCGTCGGTGAAACCGCGGGGCGCAGCAAATAGTTTATGATATGTGTAAGCCACCATTACCTAGTCTCCTTGTCACACATTCATCGCATAATAGACGGGGTTGGGCGACGAAGCCATCGGCGAGGTGGCTTGCTGGGCCTGTACACCAGAAGGAGCTCCTTCGGGCGCCCCACGCATCACTCGCGAAGGGGACCCAGGAGCCGGCTGGTAGAGAGGCGCTGCCACCTGGAAATTAGAAGACTCGTTGATGATACTATGAAGAACCAACATATGAGTATATACTATTTGAAATGGGTCTGAACCGCTTTAGCAACGATACGGAGAACCTACTACGAGCTAGGGAGATGGAACGCATTTCGGATAAGTACGATTTGCTCATGTTGCATATCCATAGGGGGTAGGTAGGTAGGTGTAGGTAGATCAAAGCAAAAGTGGATTTAGTCTAGTCATATAAGTTAGGTACTGTGTCGCTGCGGTTAAGCGTTCGCGCTCCATATTTGAAAAGGTCCTGAAATCATTTGCGCATGCGTCTTGCTAGAAGTCTGATGACCAAAACATCTCTAGAACGAAGAAGATATTCGAAGTAGACATTTGAATATAAAGACGTGTTTACAAAATAAAATAATAACTTCTAGCTTAGGTTCTAGTAGCGTCTGATCCATTCAGAATGAATCCAAGAATACAAAAAAGTTTATAAAAAATGACCTAATTTTGAGCTGTACAATGTTCGAATAGTCAAGACTTTAGTTCATTCCTATTTTTCAATATTGTGCGTATTTATATTTAGCTGTTTTTCATGTATTGAATTCATGAGCTTTTGTCATACCAGAAGCATGAGCACCTCTTCGATAATACATAATTAATTTTATATCCTACACTTTTTTTTTTCTTTTTTTATGGCTCCTGTCTATCGACAATCTTGCCAGTGTCAACTGATAGAGATTATATGCTCTTTGCTATGTTTCTAGTCACGTCAGTTGAAAGTCGAGTCAGTCAATTGTTTTGAAGAAAATGGTGGCGGTTTCTTCAAAACATTTGAAACATTTTCGGTCAAAACACGATATCACATAATACACTTCCATTTCAAATGCTTACACTTTGTGCTAAGACCACAAGTAATGTTGGTTAAAATACCACCAAAATTACACAACACAACTCAAAAAAACACTAGAAAAACAATTAAAATGAAAATGCTATGTTGCTTCGATAGATGACAGAAAACGAATCCTATCCTACACTTAATTATTTTGCATTAGGCAGACATAAGAAACGCTGTCAAACCCTGCAAGTACGTAACAAATCATTCATACATTTTGCTCAAAAGTCTTGACGATTTGGAACTCTGAGAGGTATGTGTTTCACTGATCGCAATGCAATTAAACTAAAAATTTTGTGTTTCTAATTTGTTTACAATTTTAAAGCGCTTACAAAAAGACAAAAAACAAAAGTTGGCTAAGGCTAAGGCATAAAACTACTTTACATTTTCTAGTATTCTTAAACTGATCATTTCTAGTTCTTCCTATTTTTATACCAAACTAAAAAAGTAGCTTAGCTAGCTTATTAGAAGCTAAAAATTATCTATGCTTCTACAAATCGCAATCGCAACATTCATACTTACGTCAAAACGTATTGAAAAGGACATTATGTTTGTGATCGCATTTTTATTTTTATTGTTCGTTTTATGATTCGTAGAATTAACTTTATGTTCGTCGAAGGAATTTGCTGTGTGCGTTAAGCCTAGTCATTGCATAGTTAGGCGTGCTGTAGCTTTTGCTTGAGACCACATTTAAACATTTGTCTAGAAGTAGAGCTCTTTGTGAAGGGCTCGTTCGGGAAAGTATACCACCACGCCTTTTTCTGCCGCCAAGCAGCGTTGCTGTGTTTCGGTTAGAGAAGAGTGTGGTTGTCGGTGTAATAAGAGGCACATGAGGCTTAGCATCGGCATTCCTCAAATTGATGGACGCAGGGCAGTGCATCGTAGCACTCGTTCATATCGTGCATGACTCACGAGGCAATGCTATGTTATAGGTGATGGTTACCATTTAACATCAGGTGGGCCATCTGCTTGTTCTAACAGTTAGTTGTATAAAGAGATTGCTGTGCCCCCGGCGTTGTTTGATTATTATTAGGTGGAATTGCTATTTGCTAACATTTTAATTATCTTTCTTATTTTTGCCCTGTTTCTGGTTATACTTCGATATAAAAAGTAACCTTGACACTAATCCAGGTTATTGGCGTAATTGATCCATTGCACAAACATTGTTAAATTTGCATTGATATAGAAGTAGGAAGTTGGATAGAATAGCATTTTTTTGAAGTTTTCTTTAAGAACAATTAAACTGCCTCTTGAATTAACTGTAGATTACAACGTCAAAGACAGCTTTTCAAATTTCAAATTCAAATTAAAAATATATTTTATTCTATAAAATCACAAGGATCATCTTGAAACGTCTTAAAAACTAGGTGACTATCCACGCGACCAACGCGTTCCCAATTTATTCATATAATATATATGATAGGCATGATTGTAGATGAAATTGGCCTGCCCAGCATAACCCACTTGACATAACGCAATCTAACTAATATTATAAATGTGAAAGTTTGGATGTATGTATCTAAGAATGTATGGATGTGTGTTACTCAATAACGCCAGAACGGCTGAACGAATCTTAATGAAATTTGGCATAGAGATAGATTATAGTCTGGAATAGCACATGGGCTACTTTTTATCCCGTGGGAATACCGGGATTTAAAACTAGGTGGGTGAAACCGCGGGACACTGCTAGTTATATATTTTTCTACTAAAAAAATTAAATAAAAATATACTAGAGTGTGGTCGCCGGTGTAATTACAGGCACATGGCGTTTAACATCTGTATGCCTCAAGTTGATGGACGCAGGGCAGTGCATCGTAGGGCACGTTCCTATTGCGCGTGACCTACGGGGCAATGTTTTGTTTATAGGTGATGGTTACCACTTAACATCAGGTGGGCCATCTGCTTGTTCCATCAGCTAGTTGTATTAAAAAAAAAATACTAAAAAATTATTACAACCAGATTCGAACCTGCTTCGAGATCGGAAAGCGGCTTGCTACCACTTGTATCCGTAAATACATAAAAATAGAATAGTATATTTTACCTGCGATACTGTTAATATAATAGCTCAGGCACAGAATAAACAACTATGTTCAACACGAAAGCTCCTTTTCCATTTGTACAGTTCATTTAATTTGTTAATTCTTTTAAGTATAAAATTATTTAATCACGAAACTTCGTCGTGGTGAGATTCCAAGTCACTATACCCTACAGCGCAAAATGCAAAGTTATGCCAACTGAGTCGCAAGGCCGTCGTAGTCTTGCTTCTGCCCACAATGAATTCAGTTGCCTTATTATGCTATATACATTATTATAATATGATGTATATCTACCTAGTTTTAATTGTACTACAAAAAATCCAAAATTCGCATAATATATCATATCATATCGCAATTGGGCAAGTATAAAATTGTAAAGTTGTTAGATGCTACCTCTTACTTTTAACTTCCTTTTATGAGCAGACTAACGTACACACGACAGCTGGGAGCGAGGGTACATGACAAATTGAATCACGAGATGTAATTGGCACGGCTGGGGTGTGCTTGAATATTTGCAAAAACGTAGCACCTGCATGATGTAAGTACTCGTACATCTGCTGTTATTAAAATTAAGCTCTTTCATACGGGGATTTAAATTTAGCCCCCTTCACCGTCGCATAGCAATGGGGGTGCGGAGTTGAATCGATAGAATATATCTTTTGTATAAAATCCTTAGTACCTTTGCGCTTGAACTGTTACTATGCTGAGTCATGAGTGACTATCGAGGACAATATACAGGTTGTCATGGCGACTATCATCATTTTCCTGCCCTTATCCGACTTCATGTGGGGTCGGCACAACAGGTTTTTTGGTCTCCACTCTCCTCTATCAGCCGTCATCTCAGCAGTCACTCCTTTCATACTCATGTCATCTTTCACACAGTCCATCCATCTTTTCTTTGGCCTACCTCTACTTCCATATCTATTGTCATGGCGAATAGCACATTATTCTCTTTTGTCGTAAATCCTAACCTCACTACATCCCTCTATACTTTACACCCTCTATACCTTCTGCACTTAATTTTTTGACGCGGAGCGAAGCGACGGAGCGGAAATATGGAGAAAAATTGCATAAAGTCTCTACAAAGCACCAGAGGGAAGATTTTATACAATCCTATTGGTTAAAATGTCTGAATTTCTCCACTCCGCCGCCTTCCTTAATTTTAATCGCAACTTGGAAGCCTAAAGAAAATTATCGCCAAGCTTGCCTTAATTACTTTTCGCGTACACTCAAATTTGATCTAATCATTTCGCACTATAAATTACACAGATAAATAATAACTATAATCATCACAACTCTTAAAACTGGTTATAACGCTGGAAAGCACATTAATATTAGGTAGCATTTCTTTTCTCGGTAAATTAGAGTAAAATCTTTATTTCCCAGCTATGATAAACATCTCTCCTTGTATCAAATTACTGAAGATTATTGTTAAGTATGCTTAGAGGCGCAGTCAGAGATTCGCCCAGTTATGTATCATAGAATATTGGAATAGAAAAATCTCACAAGGGCGCATCCACTCCCTTCAAGAGCGGTATTGGGCCTTAATTAGTTGGTATCAAATTTCCTCGTATCTACGCTCTTACAATGTACTTATTTTCGCTATTTATTTCGTTGCGATAATAATATGTTCAATAGCATATACTTTGTATGAACCAAGTACAATGTTTAGAGCGTTAGAATACTAGAAATTTGGATGTAAATTAATAAAGTACTTATTTTTGTAATTTTTTTGCATAATTTGTTACATCAGGAAGTCAAATGACAAGCTGAAATATTTTTTCATAGTATAGTTCTATTTAGTATTCGATTTCTTCCGTCAGCTTTTTATAACAAAAAAACACAGTTTAAACACAAAAAGTCACTAGTTTCTTTTGAAACGGTGTGGTGAAATTTAAGTGCGCTTCAAGAGGCTCCTTTCGAGCTATTGACACATGTTATAGAACTTATTAGGTTCTACAACATGCCGGTTTCCCCACGATGTTTTCCTTCATCGTTTAGTAACTGGCATTGTGCACATAAATTTTGCCAAGGAACACATCAGGCGTGAGGAAACTGGCATGTTACGACAACCCAAAACGTCCTGAAACATGTGTCCAAGCTAATAAGAAGCCTCTTGTTTCGAAAGAAACTATGAAAACGACATAATTATAATAATAAAATGTTGATCGCAGAGCACACAATCGCACACACGAGAATAGTTTATCTAAATCGCAAAGGCAAAACGAGTAAATTACCTTCTCAGAGTAGCAGATCATTTGTTTGCCTCCTCCGGGCTGCGGAGCTGGAACGGGACGGTAGCGAGCCGGGGCCGGGCAAAGATTCTACAAAAAAAACGAGCATAGTAAGTGTGTAAAACTACATCATTGTGCAAAACAGACTATTAAGTAAATAAATAATGCTGGACAATCCACACAGCACCATCTAGCCCCAAAGTAAGCTACTCAAAGCTTGTGTTATGGATACTAGATAACTGATATATTTATTACAATGTACAGGTACTTACATAGTTAGATATTTTTTATTACTCGTATACATAGAAAACACCCAGACCAACGGAACAAATTTCTGCAGATCGTACACAAATTTGTTAAGAGGCGGGAAACGAACCCGCAACCTCTTGCGTCGCAGGCGGACTCTCACCCGTTGCGCCACTGTTGTCGTCAATGAAGGTCAACTAATGAAGCGCAGTAAGAATGTTCATAAAGATCTTTAGATTGCCAGCTTCCTCGTAGGTGCATTGTTTTAATAATTTTAGCTGATGGAGCAAGCATCTGGCTCACCTGATGATAAATTGACTCAATTGATTTGATTTTACGTCTACTTGATTACCTGCATGTGTAGTGCATGTGCATAGTTTGCCCTCTGATGAAGTGGAACTGATACTGCGTGAGCATTTAGGGCACCATTCCTCCCTTGAGGGTAGTACTGATAGGCTCGGTTATCTGTGAAATTACAACAAAATCAACAAAACCTACATAAGCGGCATCTTGTAACATGTTGTACACCTTGTACTTGCATGACAAAGAAACATACTTATTCATTAAGAGCCCGGTGACAGCGGCTCGCAGTTTCGAGGTGCGATTGGGTATTATTTCATTTCGGGGTGGTTGTTTGAAAGAATAACTATCCAGTGACACGCATAAATACTGTTCGAATACAAATAATACAATAATATAAGGGAAATGTGCTTGAGTCAGAAATTATTTTGGTATTAGGTAAACGTAAGGCCAAACATACTAATACCAAAATGATTTCTGATTCAGGCATGTTTTCCTTATATTATTGTGTTATTTGTATTCGAGTGGTATTTAAGCGTGTCACTGGATAGTTGTTCTTTTAAATGATTTCCCTTAAATGAAATAATAGCCCATCGCATTTTGAAATTACGAGCTGCTGTCACCGGCAATCCTCCTCGGCAATCAGCTAAAAAACATTGGATTCATTTCAATTTCTTTTTCATTTTCATTCATTTCTTCTTCTTTTAATTTTTTTCTTACTCTCTCTTGTTTTTTTTTTATTGAATATTTTTCTAGTTTCAATTTCAATGCTGGAGTAGGTGCGCCCCTAGTGGATCGGACAGGGTTTATGTTACTGTATAGTGACACTACACTAGTAGTACTGTATACACTGTAGACTGTATATTAAAAATGTATACTTAAAAATAGAATTTTAATTTTGCTTACAGTCTCCGGCGAGCCACTGTTGCTGGTGGTGATTGGGTTGATGCTGCTGTGGCGTCGCTTCCACGTATGGCACGTATTGAACTTTTTGATGGCTCCTTATAGGTGGTGGCGATTCTGGGCGGCGCGCGTAGGTCGCATGATCAGGCGAGTCTTCTGATTCCGAGCTGTACAACTCCTGGGAACTCAGTGAGTCACATCTATAAAATAATTATTTTGACGTTTTAGAGTAACCACAATGTAACCTACAGAGTAGAGCTTGCATGTCGATAATTTTGTGCTTTGCTCGAGATCACGTTTATTATTAGTCCACAATTAATTGATTAGAGAAGAGAAATCTATATATCTGCTGCATGGCTCCTCGTATCTATTTTAAGTAACCTAGTTTTACTAATATAAATATTTATAAAAAGAGGTTAAATAAGTTTTTCAGGAAAAGTATATAGTTAAATCTAAATCATACATTTTTGTGGGTATTGTTAAATGGAAATAGAAACTATAATCAAATCGCTAAAAGCTTCACTATTTTCTCTTTCTCTTCTCTATTTTGCCAGTATGTAACTTCAGAGAATTTTTTATCGTATTGATCCTATTTTAATGTTTTCGTGAATACCAAATCATATTTATTTTGCCTATCATGATAAACAGATAAAGTGTATAATTATTTTTGTGATTTCAATAACAGATGATTTTAATAAAAAAAGATTGCTGTAAAAAAACTTACAATAATATTATTAGCTCCACCTGTACCTAAAAATCAAAAACTATGACAGCGCCATCTCTTTTTTTTCGAGATTAATTCAAGATAAATTTGCAAAAGGGTGAACCGTGCTAACTGCATTGACGCAGAGT
The DNA here is from genome assembly GCA_963576535.1 of Plemyria rubiginata. Taxonomy (NCBI): domain Eukaryota; kingdom Metazoa; phylum Arthropoda; class Insecta; order Lepidoptera; family Geometridae; genus Plemyria; species Plemyria rubiginata. Next base: position 4,614,967 of record OY754905.1, read on the forward strand.
TGCAATAAAGTTTCCCCTTGCGGCGCATAGGTGGCACTTTTACCACTTACTGTAGGTACGTGCTCATATCAGGTAATTTCGGTAGATGGCGTTGGCTGCTGCGTTTTCAAATAAACCAAAAAACGAACAAAAACTTCAAAAATATCTTCTACTCTTTAATGTTAGGTTTTTTTTCTAACAAAACCTAGGTAAACCACATGAAACAAATCAAGACAAAATTATGAAAAGCAATGATTTAAATCATGTAAGTATTATAAAATGTACTAGCTTTTGCCCGCGGCTTCGCTCGCGTTTAGAAGTATTATTATTAACTGAATTTTCTTTGCTGTAAACCTCACGGAGCCCGAGACCTTTCCAACGAATGCAAAACCGTGGAAATCGGTTCGTGCGTTCTGGAGTTATAGCGTCAGGAAGAAAAACCCGACTTATTTTTATATAGTAAAAAAAAAGAAAAGATATTATATTTATTTTTATTATTTTATATTTGAATCAAATATATATAATTATATATATTATCTACATCTACACTAATATTATAAAAAAGAAAACTTTGTATGTCGATAAGTATGTATGTATGTTTCGAATAGGCTCGAAAACTACTGATCCGATTTCAAAAATTCTTTCACCATAAGAAAGCTAAATTATCCCTGAGTAACATAGGCTACATTTATTATTGAAAAAAATTTGGGATCCTTACTAAAACTTAAAAAATGTAACCCGAAGTGTAATATAAAATATCTTTCACCGCATGCGCTGCGGAAACTAGACCATAGGACAAAAAAAATGTTCTAAAATATTAAAGAACACATGATCATCTACAATTAAGTCAGCGATAGCATATGTCTAACTACTGTAGTCATGTTACTATAACAACTTTTCTGTATTTAAAATGTTGATAAAAATGTCGACCAAAAACAGACCATGTTATCTATACCTTTATATTAGTCCTTATCCAAATAAATCCTTTTGTATGCTAGGTTGTTTCAATACCTATCGATTACTTCTTGAAGTTTTTAAATCGGACATTCCATTCAAAAGATATTACGAAATTAAAAACATTAGTGCGCCTTAGAAAGCTCGAAAGCTAGGCGAGTTCTCACTCAGCGTGGGCACAAAGGTGAAAATACACATGCCCGTAGCTGGCACACTTGCATGCAAGCTACAGTCACAAACGGTAATTGGCATGCCTGTACCTGACATGCAAGTAGTTAGCACAACATTCTATTTTAGGTCAGCTACTGGCATCCACGTGACGGAGGTGACTCGGGGGGGTTCCAACCGGCATGTGTGAACGTCGCGACAGGTACAGGCATGCCAGTACCTGACGTGTTGGCATGCCACGTAACCGAGGGGACGCGGGGGGCTACGAAACCGGCATGTGTGAACGTCGCGACACCTGACCTGACGAGTTAACTTGCAAATGTATCCACAACAATGTGCCCGTAAATCCTGCATGCCTGTAACTTGCATGCTCGCTACTGTACCATTTTACTGGCACGTGTATTTTCACTTTCGTGTGTTACGAAGCGCGGGAGTCTAGGTTTATCCTAAAATGTTGAAAAAATAATGTCCACCCATGCGAAGCTGGGACAGGCCGCTAGTTATTTTATATTTATTAATCATGAGTTTTAAACTCTAAGTTGAAACTATTTTCGATAACTCTTTGACCCACTAAAAACTCGTTAAAAGTAAACAGCAAACACAATTTGCTCATTACGTTCCATTTATACTTAGGAAACTCAACTTTATTTAGACACTAGCTCGGGCTCACTCGAAGTAAGTTCGTGAGCTAATGGACTCAGGTTATGTAGTTTTCGGCCGCCTTACGACCTCCTTTGTGGCTAAACGGGTGCTTTTAGCAAGAATTAGCCCTGCAAAGATCTCGTGATATCCAGATAAAAATCACTAAAAGTTAGTGGATCTAAAAGGCATTCTTGTACTACGCTACGCTTATTCGCGTAGGCGTCGTAGCGCTACGGCGTAGCAAGTCATTTATCTGCCAAGCTTTGGTTCACTTGGGTACTGTTCTTATCAGTCTACGAATATTTGTCAGTAACACAAGTTATTACTGGGGTAACTTTACGTTGAATTTAATACATACAAAAATACCCTTCCTACACAACAAGCCCCAAACTAAGCACAATTAATTGCTTTTATTTATTGAACTTTCAGCATGAAGGCAATTTTTTTATACATTTTATTGATTCCAAAATTCTTATGACCGCTGGAACAAAGTACACCCAGAAAACCTCATAAGTAGAAAGTGTCTACACAATAAGCCCCAAACCAAGCACAATAAATTGCTTTTATTTATTAATTTTTCAACATAAAGGCATTTTTTATAAACATTTTTTGATTCCAAAATTCTAATCACCGCTGGAACAAAGTACTGGGTGTACAACCTCATAAGTACTATAAATATCTTTGTTATTAAAATTTATTTGCAATAAAATGTGTTAGAGAACTCACCCAATGTTGGCGTAGATCGAGCAGTTTCTGTACATGGCCTCTTGACGCTGATACTGCGCGTAAGCCAACACTTGCGCGTTTGAGAAACACGCATCTGTGTGCTGGTGGGGCGCTGAATTTATGCACGGGCGTGCCTTTACGTAGTCTGCCGACTTAGACGACCTAGGGAGAGAACGCTCTTTGTATCACAATCACAATAACTTTTGTTTAAGTCTTAATTCCCGCTAATATTATATAAGTAATATAAATAAAAAGCCTTTTATTTCTTACACATAGTAGGTAAGTACAGTGTTTTTAAATTGTTAGTTTCAACTTCTTTCTACTAATATTATAAACGCGAAAGTTTGTATGTATGGATGGAAGTTTATTACTCTTTCACGCTAACGCTTAAACGGCTAAACGGATCTGGATGAAACTTGAGAATGCTGGGATTTGAATCTGCGCGGGTGAAGCCGCGGGGCGCAACTAGTATAAAATAAATAAATATTGGTCTAGTCAGAATATACCATAAATCTAGGTGTAACTTAATAAAGTACCATGGGCGGCCTTAATGCAAAAGTGATTTCTTCCAATCATCTTTTTTAACTAAAATTGTCACCTATTGTAGTGTGTCTTTGTACTTTCTTTCTTAGGATGGAATGAAATTAATGTTTATATATAATTTTTTGAGGAAATGATGGTGGTTGAATTTGATCAAACATGGCAGAAACCTGGTTTTAGTGATACAAAATATACGGTTTTAGATTTGAATAATAAAACAAATTAAAATAAAATTTGTTAAAAAAAATGTATCGAGTTTTCTGTGGAATCAGTTATTTTTACCGGCTTATTTTATCTTCAACAAAAACCTTCTGTTTTGTTTCGTCCGATACGAACAACCACTTTGAACCTAGCGATTTTAGGTCTCATGTTTTAAAATAGTTTAAAACTATTCGAGATCTTTTTTAATGCAGTATTTGTAGGGAAACTACTGTTTTGATAGAGAATGCAGTATTTGTAGGGAAACTACTGTTTTGATAGAGAATGCAGTATTTGTAGGGAAACTACTGTTTTGGTAGAGAAATTATAATAGTGTTTTTTTTCGAAAGTTTCTTGAAGCTGGTTAGATAGAAATTGTAAAAATATAATCGTTTGAAATGATTTTGCGTGAAGTCAAACACACTTCGCCAGGTAAACCTAGCAAGCAAAATTATAGAGAAAATTATGAACATACACAATGTATGTTTGTCAAGGAATATTCAAATTCCTTGATGTTTGCCGTCGAAACGGCCCTAAAACTCATGTTACCAGTTAGAATTGCTGGAACGGCTCTGTGGACGAGAGTTCAAGTTGGCCTCCGAGTAATACTGCCACGCGTAGTTCGAGTTGTTCCTCACGCAGTTGTGAGATTGCATCTGCGCTTGCACCGCCGTGGTCTGCGGCTGCAGGTCGTTCTGCATTTGCTGCATCTGTGCCAGGATGTCGTCAGAAGCTCCTAGTTGTTGCTTCACAGCGATCCCGCGGACGGCCGGACGCCTGTGGAATCCTGTCGACAAAAGTGTAGAATTTAAATGGATACTTTACACGATTTTACATCAAAGTCAAAGTTTATTTATTTGCCGAATTACATGTACATAAGATGGTAAATGTTTATATTGATCAATGTAATTCCACCATACACGGGCATGCAAAATTATTACTTATCAACAAATTAATCAGAATGAAAATAACAAATTATTTAAAATTAGAAAAATAATGAAATGGCAATAAAAATTACAAAAAAGAAATAATAACACTAACAATTATGATTATTATCAAATTAATATACCTACCTAGAAATAATACAAATTCAATAATACAGTAATGGTACCTACTAAATATCGTAGGTGTTCAAGCGCAATACACAATAGTGACTCACCATAGTCGTCGTGTTCATCATCGCTGCTGGCCGGCTGAGACTCCTGTCCATAACGCTGGCGGAGACGTTCCGTGCGCGGAGCAGCGGCGCGCGCGAATGCTGCCAAGCCATCGTCGTTCTCGCCAGCACCCAACGTGTTGTGGTGGTAGTCTAAACAGAATAGCCTATTAGCTGGCATCGCCATAATTTCTCGCGGTGATAAACGGCGTGTCGTGGTCACACCAACGTTCAACGTCCATTGCCGCGATAATTATTGCCATTTCTCGGTAGTGTGTGCGTCAAATATTCCACTAAAGCATTAATAGAATATTAAAAAAAAAAACAAAAGTGAAAATACAAAAAACATTTTGCATAGCATAATTAACTTTGTGCGACACAAAACAGAGTCTGATTAGAATTAAGTTGCTTGGCTAGCAAGTAAAGCTGGTCTTTCATCAGAGCGATTCAGCGTTGACGTTATAAAAAATACAATATTTCGGCACATTAATAAAAAGAAAAAAATTACATGGCATTGATAAACAATAAAAAAATCAAAGTATTTCGTAAGTAAAAGATAAGTAAAAAGTTCTGGAACTCATAATCAAACTTCAAACAAAGACCGTTGGGTTGCTCAATTTGAGCTTTGATATTTAAGCAAATTTTTGTTTAATGTTTGTAACAAAAGAAATACCCAAGTATTGAAAACGTAATGCACCTGCAGGGTTTCGTTTTTACTGTTGAATTTTTTAAATATAAAACCGCTTTCTTCACCATTTTAGCCTTCAAATTCCTTGATTTTAGCTTTACAAAACATTTCAACATGAACTCAAAATACGCCACGGCATTTGTTGTAATATTTTCTAGATGACGTCAACGTGACAAGAAAATGCTAGTCGCCGTATAAAACAATATGATGGTAACGCAAATAACCTATAAATTTCGTGATTGGGCGTCTTTTAAAGTTTTCATGAAATAATAACCAAAGTCAGATGTTAGATGTAACTATATTATCTAGTTTGGGCGTTTCACTTACCCCAATCTACTAGTAAAGTTTTCATCTTTCTTAACATTTAATGCATCGGCATCGACCAAAGTCCGAACCCAGACGGAACTCTAGTTTGACTAAATATGTAATGGATAGCTAAATTTAATAATTTGTTATCTACTGGACGGTGTACCTACTTCTGTTAATGTGGGTTAAAAGTTTTCACTTTTTCTAGTACTTTCCCAACTTGTTAACCCCATGCTGTTTATCTTTCATCAAAGCTTGTTGCATTATTGGATCGCGACGAACGACGACGTCGAGTTACGAGATTACTAGAGTACCTATCTAATAAACCCATTTAGCCATGTTTTCATTGGCCTCTAACACTTTACTACTCTTAATTTTACATTCCATATAATGGAAGTTATAATGTATAAAACATGCACGCACCGCACACCGTTAATGCATTTCATGTCAATTTCATGACAATGTCAACAAATGAATAAATAAAATTTATTTATTTATTGCAATAGCAATTCTGATGACGTCTTCTGTATACAACAGCTTCACGACTTTGATCCCCAGGCACGGTAGATATCCCTTCAGATCTCCCAGTACCAAGTAGGTACTAATTCAAGATTCTTTGAGGATGTCTAAGGGGGGTAGTCAGAGGTACGTCCAAACATTACATTTGGCACATACCCACATTTTGCAGTAGTTAGTATTCCATACGTGACAGGTTGCAAGCCCATCGCCGCTGTTAGAATACTAAATAAATAATAATAATAATAAATAATGAAACATGATAATGAAACATCAAACTGTAAGCAATTCTGCAAATTGAGGTACCTACTTTACACGATTTTACATAGTTCGTGTTCCAATAAATCTTGCTCCCAGCCCCAGCTACTCAAAAAACAAAACAAACAAGTAGCTTGAAAATGATCCTGTGCGAAATTGAGAAACGCTTGGGAAGCTTAAAATATTACGATGATTTTAGTACCAAAAATTCCATTCCTTCGGTCTTTCTGTTTGAAACATGCCCCTCGAGCATAGATCATCGATACGATAAAATTTGACCAGTTACATGCTTGCACTGCTGTTTTTTAAATATAATGTTTGTTCGTTTGTTACTCAAATTTATCGAGAATCACTGTCAAATTTTATCGTTTCGATGATCCATGGTCGAGGGGCAAATTTGATACTAACTTGTAGCTAAAAATAAAACTAGCACTATTAAAATTAACGTATCCGTGTTCGAGTCTTATGTAAGGTATGTAAGGTAATCGGAGACCCGAAAATATCCTTCCAATATCCCTAATTGGGTTAGGGAGGGTTCTGACCTACTTTATTTGTGGCACGTTGGCCAAAACGGCTAATTTTGCAGTAATTTTTCGTATTTTAGCATGTCGGCAAAAAGGCACCTTTCTCGTCGTTGGTTTACTCGTATTTTACAACGTACCTTCTACTTCTAAATTGTTCCATTACTTAGCGAAGCATTTTCCTTATTAAATACTTAAACACCAATTTTATTTGGCCATGGAACCCCAATTGATCATACATTTTTTGGCGGAACCCTAACTGGCGGTTTTGATAAGTTTACCTTATAGTTTGAATATATGCAAGTTAGACTTGGGAGAAAGAACAAATTATAAATGAGAAATAATTATTATAAGTATTGCAAAACATCGACGCGATGCGACGCGACGATGCGGCGCGGTTATGAGTATTTTCCACGAATGTTTTATTTAAATTTCGAACAGACCGCGAAACCCCTGACCCTTCCACGGAACCTCTGGGTTTCGCGGTCCACCATTTAGATAACCCTGGTCTAGTGAGTGGGTGACCCCGCATTCTGGTCGTAAGGTTAAGTTTTAAGGTCCACATCGTGCATCAATGGATTTTTCAAATCGAAAATGCATGTGCATCATGACAATGCTCTCGTCGGTGAAGGGTAACATGATGAGGAAACCTGTTAGTATTCTTACAGCGGCGCGATGGGCGTGCGATATTATTGATAGTCATATAGTGCGCGTCACGCAAAAATAATGCCGGAAGGAGGGGGAGGGGGTGTGATGGCGCGAGTATTTTATATGCGCAAACACATCCCCACTGTTTTCCAGCGTTCTTTTTGGTTTACGGGACCTAAACCCTTTTTAAAGCCAGTTGAATCCATTAAACTAGTAGGTGACATTCGTATGGTTCAAGACAGCATGAAGTACAGAGATTCAAGTCAATACACACTTGGAGTATACTCGTATTGGAAGGAATAATTTATATGATAAAATACATAATTATGTAATTTAATTTAATTAATTGAATGTTGTTGCAAAATTACAGCAACAGTTTAATTTACTAAGTGGCATTTCTAGATGCAAAAAAAAATCACACCTGGAGTGCCAGCTACGACATCCGGTGCTGGTGCTTCGTTGTGGTCCTGGCAGTCGGGGTTAGGCGCCGCTGACGCTGACCCCCGGTCTCCGGGCGGGACGTAGTAAAACCCCTCGTGATGCGCCGCACTGCCCACGCAAGCCGTCAGCGGCGCAAGGGTCGACAGAAACTGCCTTCGTTGCTCCGACTTTGGCTGAGGAAAATAATTTAAATTAAGGCGTTGACAACACCTATTTCACCTCTCGCTCGCACGACTTGATATTTAAAAAGATATAAAATCATTAGACTCAATTTTGAAAAATCCCAAACAACCATTTTGTGTGCAATCACATTGCACACAGTTTAGTAAAAATTTGATTTTGATTGATGCAAGTTTTCTTACTCAAAAGTTTACTTAGAAAACTAGAAAAGCAAACTTTTAAGTAGGAAAACTGGTATCGATCAAAATGAATTTTTTACTAAACTGTGCGCAATGTGGTACACAAAATGGTTGTTTGCGATTTTTCTAAAACGGGTTTAATGATTTTATATCCTTCAACAAGTCAAAACGTGCGAGCGAGAGTTACATTAGCTCTTGTCTTCACCTTAATAAAACAATTTAGCTGTTAGTTGAGTTTTAGAATCGATCTAATTGTAAAACTCAAGTTTTAGGCACCTGAGGTTTTTTTTAACTGAATAATAGTCCTTTCTTTGACTACAATCTCACCTGATGGTAAGCTACGATGTAGCCTACGTTAGACCAGAACGTTGGTTATGTGGTAACCATTACTTGTAGCATAGCATTGCCCAGGCAAGGCAATAAAATGCTTGCCTACTCTAGAGCAAACAAGAATTTTATTTGTGGTCATAATTTATTTATCGTTTATTTTCAACTTTGTTTATACTGAGATTACTAAAAACTAAGACAGGGAAATATCTTTAGTGACTAGTAATTTTATTATATTTAATTTTTTATGTCCCGTTCAAATTTTAAATTTACGCTGAATATTGGAAACTTATTTTAAAAGACATTAGAAAATATTTTTTCCACTTTTAGTGCAGAAAACATAGAAATTATATTATTTTCGTTAATTGCAAAAAACTAGCTACTGTCACTTTTGTACATTTTTTATAAACAACATTATTAAAAATACATTACTTATTAAAAATTAATTAAATAAAACATTGAACTCAAGCTTTAAGCTCTTTGTACTTGTGCTTCATCGACTGTAAGTATTCGATCATCATTTAATTAAAGCCGTTTTTGCGTCATTAACCACTGAAGGGATTTAAATATTTGCACTACGGATCCAAATCCGATTCGTTTTGTGTATTTTAAATGACGGAAAATAACTTGTGGCTTTTGATCTGAATTTCATAATTACATTCAACGTAAGATCAATGTATTACCTATGTCGAGTGGATTTGTCTACTCTTAATACATATGCAGGATTTAATATAACCAATTCCGAAAACTCAAGGCACACAGAAATAGGCCCCGTGTGAAAACAAAATGCTCTTCAGGACCTCTTCGAGTCCTAAATTTCATAGTAACAAGAGTACCTAAATAGAGACCTAACTGTTTTAACCTTAGAACTTACGTTACTACACGCGTGGTTTGTTTTAGAATTATAAAAAAAACTACCAAATACATGCAAAATCAGACTTTTAGATAACTTTTTGACCTACAGATTAACCTAACAGACGAACTCTGTTTTCTTAAATTTTCTCATTGTAAGAAAAACATAATATTTATAATGTTACCTGCATAAATCGTAATATTTATTATGTGTTGGATTTATTTGATGTTTAGAAAGTTTTTTTGTGATTAATTAACCAAGTTCCGCTAGTTTTAGGAAGCTATAACAAAAATAACGTTGTAAATTCAAAACTAACGCCGCTGACTTAATAAATAAAAAACGAACTGCTTTTTAGAATATTTTCTTCAAAAAATTACAAAACACTGACAGTAAAAATATAAACTTTGAAATTATTATGGCTTTGATCATTCTCTCAATAAATTTGTAAAACTGCACACAATCAGAGTAATATTTTTTGAGAGTCATTTGAATGAATAAATGTCTAGAGTTCTGCTGATATATTTTTACCAACGTTGTAGAGCGATGGCATCAATTAAGTAGATTTTCGCAGCAAATAAAGTTCAAAATAAAATGTTCGTGTCCATGTTATCATAGCCTAAGGCTTGTTTAAATAATATAAATTGGCTCTGGTTTTCAATAGCGATTGTCAAAACAACGAAAATTTTATTGTGTTAATTGTCGTGGTATTTTCCACTTTCTCATTTGGATTCTCAATATTATTGTTTTTCGAAGTAAAAAAAAAGAACTTAAAACAAATCTTGATGAAAATCTGATATATATCGTTATTTTTTAAGGTGTTCTTATAAGGTTGTTTGTCTGTGTGCTTAGAAGCAAAGCAACTATGTCGAAGCCTCCTTTAACACGTAGGCAACCTGGAAGAAAGTTTCGATGTTCGTTGTACATATAATATCTAGAATTTTCCTATTTAATTAAAATAATATGATATGCTTACATCTGTCATATTCCTTGAAAGGGCAGTTTCATAATAGATATCTGATTTTTCAGATCTTCTGATCTTGATCTTTATTTTTGATTAGTTTTTATTAGTTTTATAGTGTTTAGCTATTGTTATCTACTGGTTTAAATCTCACTCTTAAAGTATAAAATTTTTGTAATAAACTTTGCCTGCCGTAACTCTTTAGATTAGGTAGATTTTAGTCAATCAAAATGTTTTTGTAGGTATAAAATTTAGTTTATAATTCGCTAAGTATGCTATGGAAGAGCGATGCCTCCTAATACAGGTATTTTTACTTAAAAGGAGGTATCAACAATTGTTAAATTATGGTAAAATTTTTGGAAAGAAAATAAACATTTTGTATTTGATCTAAGCTTACTTTATTTTGCGGGTCTCTGTCTCTGTACAGAGGCCTCTGACCTCAATAACTTTTGAGGTCAGTGGTGTCTGTACATAGCACTTACTTTTATTTTCTGCGTTTCCTGATGTACATCTCCTAGATCCGGCGGCTGTTGCCTCGACGGCACCGGCACTGAGAGTGTCGAAGAGGACGAAGACGAAGAAGCGCTGCCGAACGCTTTCTCGCTGTTCTTGTCGATGCTGTTGTACGACTTGTCGGACAACTTGTCAGAGCTGATGACGACTGAGGAGCGCTCCTCCGGTTCATCTTCCACATCGCATGTCAGGAGGCGGATGCGCTCAGCGAGGGATGTTGTTTCTTGCTGCGGGAATTAGAAAAGATATGAAACAGGCCCTTATATATTTACTCGTATTTTTTATATATCTGTATTAAATTCCTTAGAAAATTTTAAAATTTGAGCATGTGTAAGAAATAGACCATTTTGATGGACCAGGCATGGTTCTCGTGGCTAAAGCTGACTTTAAATAGAGGATAATACATAACTGGATAAAACCAGTATACTCCCTAATGAACCTAACCTTTTGTTTAATTAGAAGCTATTGTCATAATCTCTCTAGTCACAAAACTTGTACAAACCTTAGTAGTTTCCTTAGTACTATTTAAATTCTGATATATTTTTATAAAAATAAATAAATAAACTGGTATGTCCTAAATGTAGTAACAATCTTTGCGATATAGGCCAACTGGATTATCGCGTTTACTATAGTGAAGGTCGAAGCATTTTTGCTAATTTTGAGTAGGTACTTTATTATTATTATAGATTATTCATTCAAAACATAGTCACCGGTTGTATGCGAAGACTGCCTCGCATCTCTCGGATTAACCATTCTCGGAAAACTAACATTTAGTTCAGCACTTAATTTCCGAAGAAAACTAGCAAACTAATTGTATCCGTTTAATATTCCCCGTTCACGTTGTTCTGATAAAAATTTGAACAGAACAATCTCAAAAGAAAACTCATTACATTTTTTTTTTATTCCTAGCAAAAACCTTTGCTTGGTCTCTCATAACTGTGGCAAATTTTACACAAAACCAGACCACGTAAAAAGGTATAGGTATATGTATATGTCTAAAAATTTTAGGTTCGTACTCTGTTTACTCCACCTCAAAAGACAACCTCTGTGGCGCAGCGGGCGAGAGCCTGCCTGCGACGCAAGAGGTTGCGGGTTCGATTCCCGCCTTGGAACAAATTTGTGTACGATCTGCAGAAATTTGTTCCGATGGTCTGGGTGTTCTCTATGTATAATAAAAAATATCTATCTATGTAAGTATATAATGTATTAAATATATCAGTTATCTAGTACCCATAACACAAGCTTTGAATAGCTTACTTTGGGGCTAGATAGTGCTGTGTGGATTGTCCAGCATTATTTATTTATTTATTTTATTTATTTTATTCCATTAGTGTGTACGTACTTTGTACTCTGCCTTGTTTTGTGAAAATATCGCTAAAATTCTTTTTTTATGCTTGTGTATTATAGTATAATAATAACAATAAGAAGTTTTTATTTTCAGGTTAAAATCGTACAAAGAGCTTTACATAATAGTAGGTAAGTATAAGTGTATTAGTTTGCTAGATAACGTATCTCGAAGTCTATTCACTTGTGCGTTAGAGCGGAACAATTATTCATGAGTTACTGAAACCCAGTGGCGTCAGCTAGGCGTGCAATGAAACAAGGTTAGCATATCATATACTAGTTTTATTGCCCTGGGTGGTTTACATAACGTATTTACTTAAAGAACCGAGCAGTAGAATTCTTTTACTTTTTTTTATTTTTATTCTTATTGCACCAAAAATGGAGAATTGCTATTTTTCGGAATTTGGTTCAGTGACTTTGTATCTTTAAACATGTCGAAACATGCGAGCAAGAGGTATTGGCATTTTCTTGTCTAACTCTTGTCTTCGTATTAAAGGATGCCATACAAACTGATCAATCACAAGGTACAGCATTCAAGTTATATTTAAAAATGCGGTGCCTACTACTGAATACCACAGCCACCACCACCACCACAGACACGGCCACCGACGATCGCGACGCGACGCGACGTCGCAATCAAACTTTTTGTGCACGACGCTGCTGGAGGCTCACGACTCAAGCACGAGACCGCCAGATCTATATCATTATGTTTATTACAATAGAAATGTACCTATGTTATGTACCTACCTACCTCATCTTTTAATCTAATCATTGACAATTGAATAAATAATTAAAGCTACTAATAAAACAAAGCCTTAGCTTATAAATATGCTAGCATTACAGAAGAAGCCTTTCATCAGCCTTTTACTTAACCCATTAAACAAAGTTCAGGAAAACTAGCTTTCAGTTAAATAGCGTCTGAACGTAAACCAACTGTTAGTAAAGCACTTATAAAATTGAAACTGAAAATATTGTAGCCCAGCTTGTTTGGGCTGTTATAAAGTGAGCAAGCGAACTCGTACCACTCGTATTTGCACTGTGCAGCCGGTTAGGTAGACTACTCTCGTAAATTATCTTTTCTGTGTAACCTGGAATACTCGCAGTATAACATTTTGTCCATTTCTGTTTTGTGGCGGGACGAATGTTTCCATCTAGTTTGAATTCTGAATAAAACGTTTGTAAATATTTGTTTTTCTGGGTAACACTCACACAGATACCCAACTGTAGGAGTTTCTAACACTTATGACTTATGAAAATTATACAGTTACTATACTGATATTGCTGCATTGCACTCTATTGGCGATTGCAAATATATACATGTGTTCAGTACTCACGTTGTTCCAGAGGTTGCCTCGCTTAGCGTAATTTGATCTTAAATAAGTATATGTATAGAGGAGAATGATACTATGTTTTGATGTTTGTGTCTCAATAGCGCTCTAACCATAACCTAATTTGTAATAAGCAGGTATAGTGCGCGTCGCGCAAAAAGAACGCCGGAAGGAGGGGGCCGGGGTGTGAAGCGCGAGTATTTTGTATGCGCGAACACATTCACTCCACGGTTTTCCAGCGTTCTTTTTGGTTGACACGCACTATGCCTACAATATTTTGTTTTTTTAATTCAATACCTACAGATTCAAAAGTTAATTGTAAAAACACTTGAGTGTTGAGTTTTTTTTTATTATTTCTTTTTTTTGAAGACTAAGTGCCATCAAAACATCAAAATAAGTAGATAGGTTTTGACCCAGATACTTGTAGATATTATTTTTATAACCAAAAAAATAATTATCTTTTGCCAAGCAAAATATTCTTACAGACTCAAAACTGCTTCCAGCTGTTTGTACCCGAATGCCGAATGGCATGTTCTTGTCTCAAGCTCTCAATCCTGTGAATGGTTCCAGATAATATCGTAGCCACAAATGTAAACCCGATTGTATTTGCAAGATTGAACACGAGAGCACTTTAACTGACCCTCAAACGAATATTCCGTTCACTTTCATTTTACGTTCCGTCTCTATAGTAAATAACCCTCCATTTCAAAACGCTTGTATGTACTAATTTCAACAAATTTGCATCACGAACTTGCGGAATATTATTAATTGAACCACCATTGAACACAAATTTCTATCACATCGCTAGAGATAGGTACGTCTACGTTTACCTACTATTTGAGTTGGAGATTGTTGGTTCATTTTCTATACACCAAGTGAGGAAAGCAGTAAAGTTAGTGAGCGTGTGTTTTACTTCAACATATTTATGAATTATTTACACTAGTTTTTTATATAGTATTCAGTATCGTGTCCGGAATCGCTCCTTCTCTGTAAACAGCTTCAGAATGAATCCTACCTTAGGCTGCTGCTTTTTCCTCGCCTCACTACGCAGGAGTGAGCAGCGCAAAGCATTTCTCTCGGCCACGCGTCGAACTGCTGCTTCCTCGGCTTTTGGTCGCCCGCCAGCATCCCATGCCCTGAAAATGTTACCCTATTGTAATATACAAAGAGTATACAATACCTACGTAAGTAATATACATGATAATAGTCAAGACGTGGTGGTATCCAAGTCGCCTGAAAGTTCGTGGGAGCGACAAAAATAAGACAAGCTCGCACGTTATTTCAGTAGTATCCAAATTCCTTGTTTCAATGTTACTTTCTTTTAGAAATAAAATAGCATTCGTATTAGAAAGAAGTTTGGAAATCGGACCAGTAGTTTTTGAGTTTGTTCCTTACGGTACAAAAATATAAATCTGTCCCCTTTACAATATTAGTGTCAGTCGTACTTGCTATCCAAAGATGGTGTCAATTTGTCCTATAAAAAATTAGGCTTGTTACTAGAGGATAATTGGTCTTGAATTTGTGTCCTTCCTCTTTATAATTAGTCTCAGTTGAACTAGCTATCCAAAGATGGTATCAATTCGTTCTATCAAAAATTAGACTGATTACTAGAGGATCTTGAATTTATGTGAAAGTGGTTAACATACTTCACTGAATAGATTTGCATGAAAGCAATGTGGTTAGTTCTCCCACCTGACGCGCCTACGCTCGACACTGAGCTCTCTGAACCACAATGTGCACTAATTACAGAATCACTTGACGTAGGACGAAGGACAATCAATAATCCGATTATCTTTAATCCAATTATTTTTAAATCTCTAAACATAGTGCATAGTGCATATTGTCTTATTAATGAATGATTTAATAGATCCCTGGACTGACTTAATAGATCTCCCAGAGACATTAGCCTGGCTTCAGAATCTGAACATATTAAGTATTAGATAAAGACATACATAAATACAAGATATACATATTAGATTAAGTACGAATATAGTTATTGTATTTAGATTTAGAAGATTTTAATAATGTTAGTATTATTTTTTGTTGCGCATTTTATTGTGACACTAAGTACATAAAAAATTACTGGATAGTTAAAATCAGACTCGTGCACACAGCAAAATCATCACTACCGTATGTATTGTAATATATGAAATTTGAACTTTGTATATAGCTTTAGGGTTTCTTCGGAAAGTTTAGAGTCTTCGTCATGGCTTCAAACCTGCTAGCAACAGCACCAGAACCAACAGCTTGTCTTGGGTAGGAGTTGGCATGGCAGAGATATTACCAACAAACAGATCTACCCTGTCTGCCAGACCACACCTATCGGTCACCTTTTCAAAACAAAATTAGTGTAAATTCCACAAAATTTTAAGATAAAACTAAACCTCTTTTATGTATCGCTGCACGCTGTTATGCTATTTTCGCGAGAATATTTTCCTGAAAGTTGTTCGTTCACTTACGTTCACATTGAAAATATTCCGAGCGTGGGCTTCATGTCTCAAGAAATGTTTATGCACGTAAACCGAGTACCTTTTCAAACTCTTCAAACGAAACTTTTGACTGCACAGTTTATTTCTTGTGTAAACTTCATAGATATCATTTGTGCTCGAGATTGTAAATCAAATAAGTAAATCAAAAACTGTTTTTTTTTTCAAATAAGGTCTTCTTTGCATATAGGCTGTCCGTCTTCTTGCCAGTATCAAGTGCTTAAACCTTGGGCTCTAGGCCCCTGGTTGAAATACCAACAAAACTACAGAACAGGATACATAAAATAAAAGCTACCTATGTACTTGAAATGAATCCCGCCAAGTGAGGTCTTTACTCGGGTTATTTTTGAGCCGTGTCACTCATTCTCCACAAGATAGACAACCCTCAAGAATTTAAAGGCATAACCACTAGCTTCATGCATGTCTGGAGAAAAACCTTTTTAGTGTAAGCTAAGTGGACAGTGTTTATTTTATGACTGTTTGTTTTATCAGTTTATCTCTATATGCACCTTGTTGTCTGCAAAGTCAATTTTATACAAGTACATATAGATTGTAACACGGAAAAATGTAGTTTGCGCACTCAACATCTAGGTCGGCTCGCGTGGCTTGTAAGTTTTGAGCTATTACAGTGAGAATGTGGGTTATTAATGTGGGTCAGCTGAAATCCTAGTTGTTTAGTCCAGGCGTCCCTTATTAGTAGTATTTTTTTTTACAAAAAATGTATTATGAACAGATTTGTTTCCGTATGAAAACTAGCACAACACCAAGGTTGGTGAAACAACATGCTGACTGTTTGAACATTCGCAACATAAATCTTTCCCCCTTATATGTACGTATATAAATATACATAAGTACCTACACAATGCCAATTAAATCCCCCACGTTGTCAATAAAGATCTTCGTTCGCTTCGCTTACTCGTGATTCGTTGACTAGTCATTGCTGTGACGACCGTTAGTCCTACTCAGTCCTACTACTATTATAAACGCGAAAGTTTGTAAGTATGGATGGATGGGTGTTTGTTAATCTTTCACGAACGGCTAAACGGATCTGGATCAAACTTGACATAGATAGATTATAGCCTGGATTAGCACATAGGCTACTTTTTATTCCGTGGGAATACCAGGATTTAAATCTGCGCGGGTGAAACCGCAGGGCGCAACTAGTAAACAACATAAAGAAGGTACCTGAGAGTTTCGGACGTGACGAGCTGCGGTTCGATGGCTGGCGGGGGAGGGCGGCCGCTGTTGAACAACTGTTGCACCGCTGAGTTCGCTTTAGGCGCATTGATCGTCAAAATCAGCGGTGTATCCAATCTACTGAAAATATTTTCGCTTTAAGATATTTTATTTCTCATAAGAATAAATACACATGAGAAGGTATAACATTAACTTAAGTTTAAAGTGGAGCAGTATCGTACAGTATTAATATTATTTTAAGTAGGCTGGATATAAACTAAGTACTTACCAAATTTTTCTATTCAATGTATTATTTGTAGCGGTAGAATCGAAAAATAAATCCACGATGTTCCGTGCGTTGGCTCGTCCACAGCGTTTTGTTTTGTTTGTTTAAAAGTTACACAGAGTAATAGAAAATATAACACCTTTTAGATGAGCCAGCCATTATAATTTTTTTTATACAACCAGCTGATGGAACAAGCAGATGGCCCACCTGATGTTTAGTGGTAATTATAACCTATAACAAAGCATCGTAAGTCACGCGCGATCGGAACGTGCCCTACGATGCACTGCCCTGCGTCATCAACTTGAGGCATACTGATGTTAAGCCTCATGTGCTTGTAATTACACCGGCGACCACATTCTTCAAATGAAACACAACAACGCTGCTTGGCGGCTTGCTTGGCTACAGAAAAAGGCGTGGTGGTACTCGTAGTGCTTCCCCGGACGAGCCCTCCACAAAGAGCTCTAGAGATTCATTTAAACGGCCTATTTTTATCAGAAATCGGAAAATAACCCAAACAACAGCACCGAAAAGTAGAATTGAGGCTAAACAGAAGGCCAAAGTGAAAAATAGCTGTTCTAATTCCCCATATAAACAATCAGTTTCAAGTGTCTATTTCTGCACAAGCCCACATATAGTCTATCCAAAACTTTCCATTTGGAGTTTTCCATGGCAAAACTCCTCGCATTGGTGCCAGTTTCATTAATACCTTCTAGCTCACTTCACTGGTCATTGTTGTTTGGGTATGGTTGCCGGTGAAATTACAGACACATGGCGCCTTAAGGCGTTGGCAGCACCTAATATTTCTCTCGCTCGCACGATTCGACATTTTGAAAGATATAAAATCACAAATTCCAATTTTGAAAAATCGCAAAAAACCATTTTGTGTGCAATCGCATTCCGCATAGTTTGGTAAAAATATCATTTTGATTGATGCAAGTTTTCCTACACAAAAGTTTGCTTAAGTACGAAAACTAGAAAAGCAAACTATTAAGTAGGAAAACTTGTATCGAACAAAATGATTTTTTTACTAAACTGTGCGCAATGTAATTGCACACAAAATGATTGTTTGCGATTTTTCGAAAATTAGTGATTTTAAATCTTTCAACGAGTCAAAACGTGCGAGCGAGAGTCACATTACCTCTTGTCTTCGTCTTAACATCTGTATACCGCAAGTTGATGGACGCAAAGCAGTGCATCGACCATAGGATCTTAGCGCTACGTTCCTATCGTGCGTGACTTACGCGAGGCACTGCTTTATTAAATAACGATAATCATTTATTTCAGGCAACATAGTACTTATTAGAGATCCTAAAAACACAGGGCCCATATCATAAATACCTTACAAAGTAAAATATGTATATTATTATAATGTATGTATTTACAAAAAAAATAGATGTGATATATCAGCTATCTAGTTCCCATATTACAAGCTTTGGCTTAGCTTGTGGCTAGATAGTGCTGTGTGAAAAGTATAGTAATATTATTTATTATTTATAATGTATGACCCACCTGATGTTCATTACCTAAAGCAATGCCTCGCAAATCACGCACTAGAACGTGCCCTATGATGCAGTACCCGGCGTCCATCAACTTGACGCATACATATGTTAAGATGAGCCTGGAATATCTCAAACTCTCGCAACCATACCCTTCAAACCGAAATTCTGCTTGGCGGCAGAAAAAGACCTTATGGTAATACTCTTCCAGCCCTTTGGACAGAGCTCTACCAACTCTTCAGTAAAATATCGTCAGACTGATAGCCTGATGATATTTAGTACCTAAACTTCTTCTTTTCGAATATTCTTTTAGTACTAAATTATACGAACGAAAATCAACATGTCAGCACCTCTAAGCTCTAATTTATTCGCTTCGATAAATAACTCTTTTCAAATGCGATCGTTTAATGTTTGGTTCTCGAGTCAACTTAAATTTAGTCTGCAACTTTGTAAATAGTCACCTGTGTGTTGTATTCATCAGATCTTTTTGCGGCGCGGTATCACCAACTGGTCGAACATCATCGTTTTTTTCTTCGGGTGCTCTGTCTGTGTTTTCTGCAGGTCTTTCGACAAAGCGCACGGAACGCGTAATGGAGCCATCCTCATCGCTAGCCGTTGTTATGGATCTTTGATCCTCATTCTGTTGAAAGACACAACATTTACTTAGTTGAAGAAAATATTTTTTATATGTATAAGTTCTTGAAAATTATTTTCAAAGAAAATCAAAGAAAAAAAGGTATCGAATTTATAGCTTGTTGCTATGGCCAGGAAACTAACATAAATAAAAATAAGCTATATGATAAAATAATTGTAGCTACGAAGCAACATTTCTATTCAACGATCCAAGCCATTGAACCTTTTGTAAAGATCTTCTCACTCAACGGAGACTAGCAAGAACTGGGCTTAATTTATCAATAGCATTTGCTCACAAAAGGATATCGATCTCATTCCAGCATAAACAGCCGAATCGAAGCAGAGAACAATACATTCACGAAAACCTTAGGATTGTCTCAATAATTGATTTTAACGCTATTCGAGCCGTGTAGACCATTATTAAGTGCTGTGATTGATAGCCACGAAATATATAAATAAATTCAATGAAATATTAGTAAAATTAATTTAATTTACCTAAAACTAAAAACCTTAAAAAATATAAATAAATTATATGCAAATAATAACAATAAGCTAGAGCTGTGAAACAAGTTGAGTTATTTGCGCAAAAAATGACGGTCCGTTAGTTAATCCGTTTTGTCATCGAATAAAATATTCCGTTTTGTAATCGAATACTCTTAGTGGATGAACGATTTATTATTTATTCGTATCCGTCATGTATCCGTACAACTTTACTGGATATGAGCTGTGTGTGGAGAGTTTAAAAAAAATTTAGTCGTCTACTCAAAACTGACTCATGAGTAAACTGTAAGCATCTTATCTAGGTTTTTGCACCAAGAGTAGATGCTGCCAATAACGTCGATTGCTCCTTCTCCGCCAGCGATAGTACCATGTATTGGTACACGACAACTTCCATCATGGTAGAGTAGCGGTGGTATACTGTGAATTTGCGTGGAAAATCGTAATCAGTAATGACGGATACATTGAACGTTATGTTCGACGTATCAGTGCCTATGTGTGAACAAAGCATAATTTTTTGTCGTATCCGTTAAAACGGGTACCGTAAATACGGTGATACGGTGAACGGGCCCTTGGCGGTTGAGCGGATCAAGATTTTGCGGTACTCTTGAAAGCGGGACCTAACTCATTTTATAGGTGCCTCTACAGGCACCTCTAAAATGAGCGGTTCTACAACCGCTACACGTATTTTGGTTTTTGTTTTTATAATTGCGAGCCCGAGTTATGTACAGTGATGCTATAAGTTTTCGGGCGTGCTTAGAGCTATAAGGACTCTACAAAATCTAGATTGATTTGACAAAACATTATGTCTTTGTTTTTGTCAAGTCGAGTGGAGAGTTTGTATCTTAAAAACCGTTTCAAACTTTCAAATAGGTCGATAGCCGTGGCAGTATTAATGATATGATTCGCACCTGTGTAACCTAGTTTCTCCTTAAACGTATTACGTAAACTGACTCGTGAACGATCAGTCTAGTGAAGCAGCTCAAAATAATTAACTCATCCCTGGCTCCCGAACTTTGGCTACGGCTATTTCCATCGTCTTTATGTGCGGTGAGAGAGTTGACACTGCCCACTTTATTCAGGTGAATCCGGCAAGTCTAGACGCTAGCTTTCACATTCTGTTTTATCATTGTAACAAAGAAAGTTGTAGTTATTAAAAAAAACTTGATTAAATACTTAAATTTTAAGTCTGTTTTTATGTTTACTCTCTTCTAGTCATCCTCAGGACTTGGTGTGATCGTCAGTTGTCAAAACTATTATGGAAATATGCAGTGTAGTTTGTTTGCCAGTAATTTATTCATAGCCAGTAGGTAATTAGTCACCTGATCATTTTCCTTTTCGTTTTCCCTGTCTAGTGATTTCCAGAGGCGTCCTCCCTTCAATATGCCCCCTCGTCGCTGCCTCTGCGGTGAGCTCTCAGCAGACAACCTTCCGTCGTTTTCTCCCGTATCGCTTTCTTCACCTACACAAAATAAAATATAATGTTAATTAAAATTAATGATTAGGTAATTTTCTTTCTTGCATTAGTGACTTTGTCTACAATTTTTATTAAGTTCTGTAAAATGGTAACCATTAGAACAATTATCACATTCAGTGTGAAGAAGGCCACTGCTGAACTTAAACTCCACTATAAAGTATTCAGTTTAATCGCAAAGATCACATAGGTCTCTTTAATATAATTACTAGGTAAAGGTTCATCTAGTTATAAACAACAATACATCACGATCAAAGCCTAAATAATAGCCTGGAACAGGCATATAAACTAATGGCTTGTCATCTCGTATTTTTTTTATTTTTTTTACAGTTATGAATTGGAACTAGATAGTTCCCATACTACCTGTAATTTTTGACTTTCGGCCTTCGCCATTCACTGACATTCCGCGTATTTAACAATGGATCTGTGTTAGGCATGCGCTCAAATTTTTCAATCAACGCGGGATATCAGTGTAGATCTCACTCCCCTACCATAAATTAGAATTAGAAGTGTATCAACTACATAAACTGTAAGATAATAATCTGTAGTAAATTGCATATCGATTGAAGGCGGCTCAGCTGCAGTTTTCAAGTAATAGCCGCGGAAACTTTAATAAATCAGTGACTAACTAGTGGGACAGAGCATAATAGGGGACATTACTGCTAATGAGAAATCGGAACCACAGTCGCTCGCGATTCTAGTGCTAACTGTGGGTATTCTGCTAATGGTTTGCATATGGCTCGTTGAACGTGCCAGCACGTTTAAGGATGGCATTATGAGACTCACTGGTTTCCGTGCCACCGCTTGTGAGGTGCCGAGGCAAAAGCAAGGAATTTAGATATTCTTAGGTAAAAAGTGTATAAATAATCGTTATTGAGTACTTTTTAGAGGGGTAGTCAAAAATATTAGGTAGGTACATTTGTCAAATACCTAAATTTTGCATTACTTGTCTTTAATATTAGGAGTAGATATGCGTTTTTGGAGCACCCGGGTTCTAATGATTAAATCCGCCATCATTTGATAGAAATGGTGGCAGTTTCTGTGAAATCCTATGAGAAAATTTTTGTTTAAATTCACTTTAATTCCAATTTCTCACTTTTTGTGCAAAAACCTTCGTTAAAATTTCACCGTAATTACACAACCAGAACTCAATCAACAATAGAAAACGATAAACAAGAAATGAGCCAAGAAGACTCAGAAAAGTTTCTTCTTCTTTCTTCTTTTTTTGGCTCCTGTCATAGACAATCTTGCCAATGTCAAGTGATTCAGAGATTATACTCTTTGTAGTTATGTTTCTAGTCACGTCAGTCCAAAGTCGAGTCAGTCAATTGTTTTGAAGAAAATGGTGGCGGTTTCTTCAAAACATTTGAAACATTTTCGGTCAAATCACGATATCACATAATACACTTTCATTTCAAATGCTTACACTTTGTGCTAAGACCACAAGTAATGTTGGTTAAAATATCACCAAAATTACACAACACAACTCAAAATAACACTAGAAAAACAATTAAAATGAAAATGCTATGTTGCTTCGTTAGATGACAGGAAACGAATCCTCAGAAAAGCTGAATAATTTTATTCTTGTTCAGCTTGAATTGACAAACTTGCCAAAGTGAACAGTATGTCAAATTTTACTGGTAAATTATCTTTTACCGCTTTTACCTTATTTCTTCGTAATACAAAGTACGCTTAGTTAAATGGTTTCCAAACAAACAACTCAAACTTAGGCAGCAAATAAAAGAATGCTTTCGTTTAGTTCTGACTTCAAACGTAAATATCCTTCAGTATCAATTACTTATAAAAGTTTTTGTTTAAATTGCTGAAGCAGCGTTGCTGTGTTTTGGTTTGAAGACTGTGATTCCCAGACAAATCAGGTGACAATTAGACATTATGAGGCTGTAAGCCTCAAGTTGATGGATGCAGTGCAGAACATCGTAGGCCACGATCCTATCGTGCGCGACTTACGTTGCAATGCTTTGTTAATGGTTCTTCCATCAGTAAACTATATTAAAAAAAAGATTTATTTGATTAGTTTTAATGATAGATGTTTTAAGCATCGACGTTACGTTGGCGCGCGGGGCAGGTATCCCGAGCGGTTATAGATAGATAGATAACTCTCTTTATTGTTCACCACACAGAAACATAGTACAGAGTAAAAGCATACATTTAAGGTAAAACAATGGGCGACCTTATCGCTGAGAGCGATCTCTTCCAGGTTATCCTACTACTATAAACGCGACAGTTTGTCAGTATGGATGGATGGATGGTTGAATGGATGGATGTTTATTAATTACTCTTTCACGCCAGAACGGCTGAACGGATCTGGATGAAACTTGACAGAGAGATAGATAACAGTCTGGAATAGCACATAGGCTACTTTTTATCTCGTGGGAATACCGGGATTTAAATCTGCGCGGGTGCAACCGCGGGGTGCAACTGGTTATAAATAATGTAAATGTATTATGTACATATAAGTCGTGGTCGTTTTTCGATAACGTTTATCTCCCATGGTTGTCAATCTTAGAGCTATATTATATTTTGAGGTCCATGGTTTCCTTGCTGTTTTGTAGGTATTTCTTGACTGAATCAAATCTAAAATGTGAAAAATAATATTTTCAATTCAATTCAAGTTTGAAAATTAGATTCTAGTTCAAATTTTAGTAGCTAAAACTGCTGGAAACTTCTTAGTTCTAAGAACTTTCAGACATGTCTGAGCACACAATCTTGATAGTGATGCATTTCGAATATGCAAATTGTCCTACCATGCCAAAGTTTTACTGTTAGTTAAAGTGATCGCTGGCTATATGAGCGGAAGCCAATAGATTAGTTTCTAAGTTTACTACATGGGTAGATATTAAACTAGCAGATGTGGTTATCTAGAGTGTATTGTTCGTATGTAAATCTTTTGCTTTTACTCAAATTTCTAGTTCTTTCGATTTTTATGTTTCAACAGCAGCCAATGTAATTATCAGTTACAATCTTGCATAAACTTCTTTCTGCGTAGTCGTGTCACTTGTTTCTTTCAAAACAATGTAGTAAAGAGAGTAAATGTGCTCCTCAAAGAAGCTTCTTCAGAGCACTTGACAATGCTTTAGAACTTCTCAGGTACTGATGCTGACACCTCACATGGGCTATGTTGACGCCAAGTTGCACTGTTGGATCCAACACTCTGTGTTCATCCAAATTAGAGCCAAGCTTGGACGCAATGTTAAATGCAATGTGTGCTGGCATTATTTGGTACTCAAATCGCATACGCAAGGCCACGACAAAGCACTTTCATGGCACAAACGTAGCTCTTACGTAGCTCCTACGTAGCACTTGCGTAGCTCCTACGTAGCACTTACGTAGCAGTTGTGTATTAGATGAAATTTTATCAAGCTCGCCTTTGTTCCTTTTTTTGTATGGTTTAATATATTATTTAATTGTATAATATTAATCATACTATATAAAATACCTATGTTATCAAAAAACTAATATTTTTGTTATTAGGTATTTATATTTTGTTGCACATGTAAGAGATAATATTTTTTTGAATGCTTGTTAATACTTATTATTTCTCAATTTCTAACACTCAGCCTATAACAGATTTACGTCAGGTTTTAATTAAAATTCTGACGTTTTAAATTACACAAATTTAAAACTTTAATAAAAAAAATTAAGTACTTACAGCATTTGATTTTAATTGAAAATCACGATTGAAATTAAAAGGTCATTTTATTTTTCCCGTAAACATGTACCTACACAACACGTAGTGTGAGGAGTGATGAGCGACATTATATAAATTTCTTCATAGAAGCAACAGGTTTCGAGCCCTAGTTATAAGTACTTACTGGTCACTGGCACAGATGGAACTTCCGTATACGTCTCTTCAGCACACATTTCTGGCGAAATATCTGAAACAATAAAATCTTATCTATAACTTCGTACATCTTAACATTCACATCGGTCCAAAAACTTATGCTATACAAAGCACAAGTCCGACCGCATGTGGAGTACTGTTCCCATCTCTATATAGGCTGGAGCGCCTCAATATCAACTCCTTCCTCTTGACCGGATGCAACAATGGGGTCCTTCAAAAGGCGGGTTTATCTCCTCTTAAAAGGCCGGCAGCGCATCAGCAACGCCTCTGGTGTTGCAAGTGTTTATGGGCGACGGTGACCACTTTCCATCAGGTGGGCCGTATGCTCGTCTGCCAACTTTGGCATAAAAATAAAAAAAAATAAAAAAACATAATTGACCCTCTTATTCAAAATTCCTGTCATCTAAAGCGGCTCAATAATAGAGTATTCTTGTCACTGTCAATTTCATGCCAACGAAAAGATACAGTAACAGACTTATCGGTTATTCGTTTTCTGATATTTTGTGTAGCAACAAAGGATTTTTATTTGAATTGTTTTTCTAGTGTTATTGTGATTTGAGAGTGCTGTGTAATTTCGGTGTTATTTTAACCAACATTACTTGAGGTCTTAGCGCAAAAGCATTTGGAATGAAAGTGTACTAAATGTTTTTAACCATTTTCTTCAAAACAAATGACGTTTCATAATATAAACAAATTATGTATACTAGCAAGTTCACACGCTTAATGGAGCTCATTTCACATCTCTATTATAGAACGATTATTACATGAATACTTAAAATATATTAAATATGTATTGAATTTAAATGAACATCTGATCACCCTCTCTGGGCGTATTTGTGAGGTAATGCGATCGTTATAGACCACAGTAGCAAACTCTGTGATAGCTTATCACTCTGATCTAAATCAGTGCATACATGTCCCTACCTCTGATTGATTGTACAATAATAAGGGTACATACAAAATCATCGATTGGCTTGTTTACATTGAATTGTTGTACTGCAGTATCTACACTAAGTACTAGACTTGTGGCGTAGACTTAGAAAGAAAACAATTTCATAGATTAGTCCTACAAATATTATAAACGCCATCGGCTTGTTCCATCAGCTCAAATTTCAAATTCATTCAGCACCAAGAAAAAACTACCAGCGACTGTGTTTCCGAATATCTACTGGGCCTGTAACATGCTGAACTGTTCTAGTGCACCAACGCATATTCAAAATGTCGGATTTGATAAAGGTTAATTGCTAAAATCGTATCGAAGTTTCACACGGTAGCCCATTTTCCAATTTACTTTCAGCGTCAGCAACCCTCAATCAATTTAGAATCTAGCGAGGTTTAAAACCAATTTGTCGACATCTGAATAGGCAATCAACCATTTAAATTACTGCAGCGACCTATGCGTCACAACCTCCGTCCGATGAAAGATATTGTCAAAACCAAAACGGTCCTTATTCAGTACGATCACAGGGATCACTTAGAAACGTCTCTGAAACTGAAACTGAAACAGCTTCACGACTTTGATCCCCAGGCACGGTAGATATCCCTTCAGATCTCCCAGTACCAAGTAGGTACTAATTCAAGATTCTTTGAGGATGTCTAAGGGGGTAGTCAGAGGTACGTCCAAACCATTACATTTGGCACATACCTACATTTTGCAGTAGTTAGTATTCCATACGTGACAGGTTGCAAGCCCATCGCCGCTGTTAGAATACTAACTGGTTTCCTCACGATGTTTTCCTTCACCGTTTAAGAGCACTGGCATTGCGCACATAAATTTTTCGATAGAAAAATCCATTGGTGCACGACCGGATTCGATCCTGCGACCTTACGATCGGAAGGCGGGGTCACTCCCACTAGACCACCGGTGCTCTCGTCTCATATACGTGAATCTACCGCCAGTTCGTCGCGACCATGACCAAAGCCTAGAAGAACTGGCAAGAAGCTAAGCTTTGTTCCTGCCTTTGTTTTTTATGATCCTCTTTACAAAATAATTTGGATTTTGTAATGACTTGGAGCATTAGTTAGAGTAGTTTATATTTTTTATTTTTATTTATTTATTCAGCAAAACTTAAATAACAGTTTTAATAATACAACATCGTGAATCCTAGCAAGGTTTGTGTCGATGTTGGCACTGACTCGAGCAGTTGCAAAACATAAAATTAATATTTATAGTAGGTAGATAGTATAAATAAGTAGGTAAGTACACTTATGCTAATAATTATGAATGTATAAGTCACACTGTAAATAAAATACTGAACAGACTCGCGGCTTCCCTACAGCTATAAGATGCCTACAGCGCTAGAGAAGTTCATCTTTTTGTCATAAAATGCATGTCAGTGATATGGATAGGTATATGGATTTGAGGCGAGCATTCCCCAGCGCTGAAGTTATTAATAGGGAAAGCCAGCCGAGCTGCACAAACAACCGCGCACGATTTTTTAGTATTTAAGTGTTTTTTAAAAATATTTGTATGGAATATAAAAATATTTTCTCGTGACGCACCAAAACATTGCAAACGATGTTTTGGTATACATTTTGTGTCATTTTATTCATTTTTCTATTCACACTGAATATTCAAAGCTCCCCCGTTAGTAGCGCTCTTTGCAAAACCGAATACTGTATACCTAAGACGGTGGGACGTAGTCAAAGTTTATTTTTAACCGAGCTTAATAAAAGGAGGAGGCTCTCAATTCGAACGTTTTTTAAATGTTTGTTACCTGTTAAATGTTGTTAAATGTTGTTTGTATAAATTTTATAAATTTATACAGGGTGGACCGATTTTTATGATTATTTTTGTTATCGAAAGCTGGTGCTTGTCATGTAGTCATTGAGGCATATCTGACGGGCAGCAGTTATGAAGTTATGGAGTTATAGTGGTATGAGTGTATTTTCCAGTGCATTTGAATAAGAAAAAGTCGGTGTGATCGTGCCTTGTGCTGCTTATACAAACTTATGATAAAACTTCTGCATTTAAGGCCAATAGTAAAAACATTATAATTAACATAGAAACCTGTTGTCATTTTAATGCTTGAAAGAAACAGGCTACAAATTGCGGAAATTTCAAGCTGCAATTGTATATCTGTCTTGTTCGCGCAATTATACCGTTAACAGAACTGCTAGGAATACAATCGCAACAATAATTTGCCAATAAACTAGCCCGTTTATAAGCACCTTTAGTAATGCAGCTACTATAGTGACAATAAGAATAAAATAGGAAATCATAATACATACAAAAAATACATTGTCGAAACCTCTATACAGGAATGTTATAGAACTTTTCACCGTATTTAAATAACATTCAGACTAAGGAATTTAAATACTACGTTATATTCCTTCATTCAGACGAATCAATACCCGTAAGCCCGTAAGCGTCTACGCTGTGTGAAAATCCAAACGTCAGTAGGGTTACTTTTTGCGAAAATGTAGTTTCCGATTCCACTTACGTCGCTGATTGGAACGCCTTCCCTGATCTTGTTTATGTTCGTTAGTGGATGCGACGTCGTCGCATTGCTATTTCAATTGGTATGCCACGGGCGTTTCATATTCTGTTCAGTCTGAAGAAGTTTAAATTGAAACTATAAAGTGATTTCTACGCTATAGATTTTAGAACTAAAACTAACTAGCATCGTTCACAAGACAACCTCTGGCAATTTCATGTAAGTATACAGGTATTTTCTTGGCTTTCTTATACAATTTCGTTGTTTCTATAGAGCGTTGGGGGCAACTATTTAGGCTTAATGTCCTTTTGTTATTTATTTATTTATTTTATTTATTTATTTAGTTATGACATACGGAGCCGAAACGTGGACACACACGGTAGGACGGGTCCATAAATTAAAAGTCACTCAGCGAGCTATGGAGAGGGCTATGCTTGGAGTCTCTCTCAGAGACAGAATACGAAATGAGGTCATTCGACAGAGTACCAAGGTCGTCGACATAGCCCAACGAATTAGCAAACTGAAGTGGCAGTGGGCCGGTCATGTCTGCCGAAGAACCAATAACCGCTGGGGTACACGAGTTCTGGAGTGGAGACCGCGTCTAGGCAAACGTAGTGTGGGACGCCCTCCGACTATATAGATGGAACGACGACTTGCGAAGGGTGGCGGGCAACAACTGGATGGGAAAGGCCAAAGACCGGGCTCAGTGGCGCACCATGGGAGAGACCTATGTCCAGCAGTGGACTGCAATAGGTTGATGATGATGATGATGATGAGCTAAAACATCGGTACACAAAAACAATAACAATTACCATATACACTGGCATTTAAAAAAATCGGACTATCCAATTCATTCGTTCGTAACTATGATGATTGATATGTTAAGAACGGATGAAAATATTTCAGGATGGCCCAAGTTTTATGCACGCCAGTGTATATCGGAAGCTTAGAGGCGCCGTGGCCTGAAGCTACTACCACAGAATAAATTAATTTGCTGCTACACCACAGGTGCTTTACGTGGAATCATGTTTGCTATTCCTCGTAAGAGCATCCAATATTGACAGTTGCCTACCTAATAAGATTTACCAGGACTACGATTGATGATTCTTATTAGCTGATTTCCGAGAAATGCCTGAATAAGGGGCTATAATCATAATAAGCTTCGACCCAGTAGGGAGCACTTGATTACAAATTGGGCTAGATCTACTATATAAGTACATTAACTTGGAGAACATTCAACTAAAGAAAGCATAACTCATTTTCTTGGAACACAACAAAGTTAGCACATTTAGGTAAGTATACGTCTGCCTCCGATTGTACATTTAGCTTTAATTGTCTATAAGTTTATATGAAGAAACTATAGAACAATTCTTACTAGCGACCCGTCACAGCTTCGCACGGGTGCAATGCCTTACTATTATATATATATTATTGTAAACCTTTCTCTTGAATCATTCTGCGACTATTAAAAAAACCACATCAAAATCAATTGCGTAGTTTTAAAGATCTAAGCCTACATACGAGTAAGGACGGACAGACCGATAGCTGAGAGCGACTTTGTTTTATATAGTATAAAACAAAGTCGCTCTCAGCTATCGGTAGCTATCGGTAGTGATGAAAATTAGGGCTACTGTTAAAATTATAATTTTAAGTAAAATTATATCGTACCTACCGCAACATTTGCAATAAATAATTATACAAATCCTAGCTGGATTTGCTCGAACTAATAATATGTGTGTGGAAGCTGCACTCGCGTTAACAGTAGCGATACCATAGCAATACGTTAATAAATAATAATTTAAAGCTAATTGACGTCAGGCGACCGATCGCTCTGCCTGCGTTCTACGTGCTACTATTGCTCATTGTTTCGGCTTGCCTTAACTTCAAAATAAACAACAAATTACCTGACTTACATAAATTATTTATTAGTTTAGTTACTACCTACTCACAGATATACATATTAAGTACGTACCTACAATAAATAACGAAAATGCGAACACTTCCCGTGTCCGAATGAACCCCGATGAAGCATCGAGGTTGGCCGCCGCTACTGACAGTACGACTTAAATTATAAAAATACTAGTTGCTCCCCGCGGTTTCACCCGCGCAGATTTAAATCTCGGTATTCCCACGAGATAAAAGTAGCTCATGTGCTATCCCAGATTATAATGTATATCTCTGCCATGTTTCATCCAGATCCGTTCTGCCGTTCCGGCGTGAAAGAGTAACAAACATCCATCCATCCATACTTACAAACTTTCGCGTTTATTTAGTAGGATTTAGTAGGATTCAATTTTTATTAGAGTTATAGTGAAGAGTAGTAGTAGTATTACCAAGCAATTTAGATTCTACGTACAAATATAACAGACAGATTTGAATTTCCCGTCACAAATTTTGACTCTGAAGTCACAGAAGGTGTAAAAAGTCGGCACGCTTGGTTTCAATATAAACCATGATGATGATACTTGCCTCATCTATTTACACATAGGTGTACATACCTATTGCTACTGGTTGGCATTTACTGGAGTAATGTAATCTGGATACCAACCAGGTTATCCGGATAGCTACCCAGGTTACATTATTGACAGCCTACGTAGCTCAGTTGGTAGTAGCTCTGCCTTCCGCGCCGTAGGTCGTGGGTTCGATTCCCACTGTGAACAAACATTTGTGTGATGAACATAAATGTTTGTTCTCTGTCTGGGTGTTATATAATATTATAAGTACATATGTATTTACAAAAAAAAAGTATTATAAGTAGTATATCAGCTATCTGGTTCCCATATTACGCGTAGGAAAATTAAGAAATATTGCAGACATCACGCGTAGCGTTATATACTCTTGGACATCACTATCTAAGCTGTACATTTTCTTCTACCCGCATGATTATAAGGTATACATTGACGTGTGGGTGTGGGTACATCTTCTTCGATCAATTATTAGAACCTAAGTACTTTGTTTTGTATTTCATTATTTTTCTATGTTACTGATAATTTTTATTTTATGTTTAACTTCTTGTATTTTTAAAGCGTAGTTTTTTTATTTATTGTATTGGGAAGAATTAGAAGCCGTAACACAGGTTCTCCTAGCACGGCTTCTAATGCTTATAGTGCTAATAGTAAGTAGTAGTTAGGTACCTAAAAAGTTGTAAGTAGGTATACCTACAAATCCTTGTGTTTTTCATCATACCTGTGTACCTAGCCATTAAGTTTTCCGCAAATAAACAAACTTTTTACTTTTTTTTATATATTATAAGCATAAGCTTAGTTTGGGGCCAGATAGTGCTGTATGGAAAGTCCACCAATATTTATTTTATTATTATTTATTATATTTATTGTCCAGTAAATGCCAACCAAGACTGAACGCTGAAATTTTGTCCCGTGAGTTTATTGCGGTCTGTTCGAGACACGGTAAAATGAGGCACATTAAAGAGTTTTAACTTGAAGGTTGGAAGTAAGTTAATTTCCCTGTGTTTAATCGTTCTTTTGATAAGGAAAATTAAACTTTACATGAACTGAACAACTCTCTGAAAATTACGTAGCTGAATTCATATTATTTTGAATTTGTATTGTACTCTGATCAGAAAATTAACTGCTATTATATTTGTGTAATAACTTTCCTTTGACGAAATAATTCAGTTTTTATTTTCTACAGGAGTGCCATACAAAATGTATACCATTTTGTAAGGCCCTCTAAGGGTTTACAGGGAACGATTTCTAATTATATCTAGGGATAAAACTTTTATACTAATTACATATTTTTACTTAGATTTTAGAAAAACAAAGGATTTTGAGATTGAGACTAATTAACGAAGATGAACAGAGTGGTAGGCTTAAGCTCGCCTTTGCACATGATTATAATTTATGTTAACCATT
Source organism: Plemyria rubiginata (assembly GCA_963576535.1). NCBI lineage: Eukaryota > Metazoa > Arthropoda > Insecta > Lepidoptera > Geometridae > Plemyria > Plemyria rubiginata. The sequence continues at coordinate 4,647,610 of OY754905.1, forward strand.
TTGTGTACAATAGAGAAGAATAAGTTGAATTAACCAACATAATTATGTCACAGTGGCATGCCATTTTCTATGGAGAAAGAATCATCGTGCTATACTTCTCTTAAATCACGTTTTTATATCTTACCTCGATAGGCTCTCTAGATAGACGGTTACTGAGGTAGCTCGAAAATACCCTAGTTTCAATAAGTATCATTTTATGCGGGACAGCGAAAGTTTGGTTATATTAGGGCCGGTCAAATAGAGGGTACGCAAGAAACCTTGACCTGGTATCCATTTGGCATCTAGGGACAGAATTGCCTCTCAGAGAACAGACGATTAATTTGTGAACTACCTAGCTTTTAAATAGAAATTGTTTCACGGCTGTTATATTTTAATCTACGTTTTATATTATTGACGACCTCTGTGGCGCAGCGGGCGAGAGCCTGCCTGCGACGCAAGAGGTTGCGGGTTCGATTCCCGCCTTGGAACAAATTTGTGTACGATCTGCAGAAATTTGTTCCGATAGTCTGGGTGTTTTCTATGTATAATAAAAAATATCTATCTATGTAAGTATATAATGTATTAAATATATCAGTTATCTAGTACCCATAACACAAGCTTTGAATAGCTTACTTTGGGGCTAGATAATGTTGTGTGGATGGTCCAGAATTATTTATTTATTTATATTACGAATTCTAAGCTTTAATGCCTTAATTTGGCATTAAAATTATAACGACTAGACACTTAACAAAGTAATTTTATATTAACGTGAAATAACTTTAATTATTAAAAAACGTAGCATTGTTAAGTAGTTGTTTCATCATCTTCCTACCCTCATCCCACGCTAAGTAAGGTCGGCACAACAGGTTTTTTCTTCCACTCTCCTTTAATCATTTGTCATCTCGGTGCTCACTCCGTTTTTACTCATGTCATCTTTCACACAGTCCATCCATCTTTTCTTTGACCTACCTATTGTTAAGTAGTTGCTTATAGTAGCAAAATTCATAAATGGTATTTTTTTATATTTCGAAATCTAGAGTCATGGTCATCATCATCCCCATCAGCTTGAAGAAGTACATTGTTGGACATAGGCGTCTCCTTTTTATTCCAGCAAGAATGAATCTGGAGCAAAGATAGCATTGCATTTTGTAGACAGACATGCCCATCACACCTATAAAGTAATAACACTAGTGCTCAAAAATAATAGTGCTTATTTTGAGCATGCTCAAAATCAACCGACGTACGACCAAATAAGCATGCTTATTTACCACCAAGACCTGTTTACACGTGCTTTTATTGAGCAAGACTCGAAAAAAGCATGCTTGTTGCTCGAAAATAAGCACGCGTGTCAGTACCTTTAGCGGCATAAATCTTACCCATACCCTACAAACATATCGGTACCTTAAGATAATATCAGTACTTTATTCTTGAATTACCTTCACTTACCCTTGCACCTGTTTACGAAAGAGAATAAGTTCTAGAATTATTAAGGTTTTTGCAGATTTTTGAAGAGAATCTTCAAACTTGTACCTACTCTCTATTTATATCTAACTAGCGACCCGCCCGCGCGCCCCTGCTTAGCGCGGGTGCACATTGTTTTTCTACTATATCATGCATGTATTATCTATCTATTAAAAAAACCCCATCAAAATCCGTTGCGTAGGTTTAAAGATTGAAGCATACATATATGGACAGAGAAAGCGACTTTGTTTTACTATGTAGTGATGATACCATATACAGGGTGGGGCAAAATTTTTCGACATTGAAGGCAGCTACCTTTTCTGTTGTAGTTAGAAGGTTTTGGTCTTAGGCAACTATAGGTTTATTTTGAAGAAAAAAACAACCACATATTCAGATTTTTGAAAAAATGTACAGTCAGCTTGGAAAATGACATGTCAAAAAAAACATGTTGGTCTCAATCGACGCTATTTCTCATCAGGAACAATTTTCCCAAAGTAACTTACCAAATCAAATCGTAAGATTCTGCAAAAATAAAAAAATAAGTTTTCCATACAATTTCTATGAAACGCCATTCGCTACAACATTGAGTCCATGCATGCCATTCGAACACTCATGGAAATACTTTGTTCTTTTTTCAAATTTATTGTTGGCTTGGCAGAATGAAGTTAGTACAATGTACCACCGATTTTACTGAACCGGTTTTGAATAAATTTGGAATGTTGATAGTTTAGGTTCTAGAATAACACACATAGTGGGAACACCGCGGGACGCAGCTAATAGGTAATAAAGTAGCACTGTAGTAATTCAATACCATACTAATGGTTTCTTTTCACATTTCATAGAAATTGTATGGAAATCTTTTTTTTTAATTTATGCAAAATCTTACGATTTGATTTGGTAAGTCACTTTGGGAAAAGTGTTCCTGATGGGAAATAGCGTCGATTGAGACCAACTTGTTTTTTTTTGACAAATGTAATTTTTCAGGCTGACTGTACATTTTTTTTTAAATCTGAAAATGCGGTTGTTTTTTTCTTCAAAATAAACCTATAGTTTCTTAAGAACAAAACCTTCCAAATACAACAGAAAAAGTAGCTGCCCTCAATGTCGAAAAATTTTGCCCCAACCTGTATAATATAATATTCAGGGAACGAGGGTCCAAGGGGCAGTAGTAGTAGTGGGGGAAAGGGGAGAGTACATAGAGAAAAAAGACATACTTTTTAATCGCGGGTAAAACAGCAGGGCGCTGGTAGTCCAAGTTATGTATTGTTTGCAACGGTCTGCGGATAGCTCAACTGTTTTATAGTGTTTTGTATATTTTGTAAATAATTGTACCTATTAATAGTTTTTTCTTTGTAAATAAATGTAATTTTGTAACTGTATTTGGACAAGTTTTTTAGTCACAACTGCTAAGTAAAGGATGGAACACTCTTTGGAATGCAAAGACTGACGCGGCAAGGAAGCTGGCTTTAAGCCAAGTCCCTATCGCGAGTTTTGAGCAACCATTTTATCCAGGCACCCGACCTCCCTCACGAGCTTATGGAATCTTTTGGATTACAGAGCAAACCAACAGGACACACATAGATCTCTTGAAAATGGTTGAGCTCTGCTGTATTCAGGTTGTTGTTTTCTTTATTAGTACCTTGGTGTTGGGCCCGTTGTCACCGTTTTGATTATTTCCTATGAGTGTACTCCACGATACGGGTCGTTGTACAGCCAGAAAAAATGTCATAGGAATATACTTAAAACCTAACACATAACACAATTTCTAAGATCATAATTACGTAATCACATCATTAAAACCTCACCATTTTTATCACGTCTACACAAATGAACAAAGGGGGTTAATTTACATAAAAAATTCGATAGTGAAAAATGAAAAATTGAAAAATTCGTTGATATAGATTTTTGTTCAATTTCAAAAAGTCTCATGAAAAATGTACATAAAGAAAACCGTAAATAATATTTTTTTTTATTTACGTGCACGTAGACATGACTACCCAAGGAATTTGAATACTTATTCAAATTCCTTGTGACTACCTAATATAACTCTATTATAGACACACAAAATACTGCCACTATCAAAATAAAACAACCTTCCAAACAATGTTTCGCAAAACAGTGATGGCAAATAGAATAAAAAGTTCCTATACCCATCGTCCCATTCATCTCCGTGCCAAATTTTATCTCGGTTGATTCAGTGGTTTTAGGATATACTCGCATTTATTTTTTTATTTAAACTACACCGCTATAAATCGAGGGCGATTAGTGTTCATCACTAACCACTGGCCTATTTTCAGAATATAAGATGTTAAGAAATGTATTCATCCATCATAGGAAACGTGTCAAAATGACAGCTCGTTGCCGTCACGATGCGATTCTGTTTGATTTATCACCTTTACTTAGATAGATTGAAGAATTTAGATAAAATAACTAAACGTATATAAAATATAACACAATAAATAAACTTGGGCAAAATATAACACAATGGTAGTAAAATACTTACTTAGGTATTTGTTTTTTAGTGTTTCAATATGCTACGAGCTTTATCAAGAGTCCTAAAAACCTTTATTACTATTTATTTATGTAGACAGAGAGCATCAGTTACATAAAAAAAAGTAAGGTTCGATAAAATATATAAGATTTTTTTTATTAATCAATTAAATTTCGTTAAACTATAACTTTATTGGCTGACATTTTAGGAAAACAAATATACTTTGTAAATACTTACAAACAATGAAATAAAAGTAATGTTTGTCTTGTAAATCAAAACTAGAATATTGTTACTTAAAAAGAAAATTAACAAGAGTGATAAGGCAAGAGTGAATAGGTGTCTTCTGGACCGTTCTGTTCCATCGTCGACTACATCTTCGCTTACCACCAGGCGAGATCGTAGCCAAAGAACGGTAAGTTAAAAAAAAAAAAAAAAAAAACCAATCTCATCCAAAAAAAATTGAAGCTGTATCTTAATTTTTATTGGTAAATCTAAAACAGGTTGTTGAACAAGTTATGCTTCAATTAACATGTAAGCAACAAGACAAAAACACTAAAAATAACAAAAATGGAAAAACAAATTGCATCCAGAAATTTCTAAAAGCCATGTAACACGCGGCGCGCGGGTTTTGTCGAGCGACAAGAGAACTTGTAAAAGAAGTAGTTTTTTGCTACCAATGTAAAAACGAGTACTTTAGTAGACTTATATAAAGTTCGAATAGGATCGGTAAAATACGGAGAAGTTTATACAATAGATAGCTGCGGAAGTATAAGTATATTCATATAAAATGAAGTGTATCGACACTCTACTTCTAGTACTCTCAAACGGTGAAGGAAAACATCGTGAGGAAACCGGCATGTTGTAAACCTAATAAGTTCTATAACATGTGTCAAGTGCTCGAAAGGAGCCTCTTGAGGCGCACTTAAAATCCTTTCACCACACTGTTTTGAAAGAAACTAGTGACACGATGAGAAGAAAGAATCTAGTAATATCCATCTAGTAAATTATTTAAATGGCAATTTTTCAAGAAAGTCAAAACCGTCAAGTCCGCTATCACTCAATTATCTTGCTCAAACAAGTTAGGTTAGTAAAAAAAATACCACGAAAATTACGAAACAGAACACAAAACATTAAAATAGAAAAACAATTGAAATGAATAAGCTATGTGGCCTCCAAAGATGACAGCTTTAAATGAAAGTTCGTTTTGTTTCAACAACTTGATGTTAGGTGCAAAATTCCATGCAACGATATCTATGTAGCCGAAGCGCCGTATTTTAACTAGTTTTGTTCCAGTTTTATCTTGTTTCGAGTTGCTTTGGATATCAATTTCCTTTACCAGTTCAAAATGTTTTTAGTCCCATGAAAGAAACTTGTTTTCGTTAAGTTTTTATTTCAGATCTAGGTAATAAAGAGTATTAAAGTATAATTCTTTTTTGTCTGAAATAAACATAAATAAATAAATAAATAAAAATTCGACGTAGATGACATTGATATCACAGTAGACTGTCGTTATCGCATTAATCATTCAAACTTATTATCTACTTCCACGCATAAACTTCTCCACACCTGAGCTTTTACAATAACAAATTTTAAATCAACATTCAAACAACGCTCTGGTTTAGCGGCATAAAATACAGGTTAAAGTTTTTATAATGGTTTAACGTTTACTGAAAACAAAGCAACGAGTAGGGTTTTTTTTAAACTAGATATAGCTCATTCATCGGCCGCGTGACCAGTTACCTAAGAAACATAGTTCGTCAAGAATTTTTTTTTTTAAATAATTTATACAATTAAACATAAATATACAAATACATTAAGATCTACGATGAGGACTCTACCCGACTTTGTCGTTAGGTATTACTTTTATGTATCTGAGAAATTTCTTCATAGAGATGCTTAAAAAATATACTCAAAGAGATTGCTTTAAAATTTTGGAAAACATTCGTTGTTTGCATATTCGTTCAACCCTCAGATGTTTCTGGCCGGTTGCCAAGTTTATCATGAACAAAACGCTGCCGGTCAAATGTACTAATGAAATGGTATGGTTTTAAAGAAGGCGATCAAACACGGCCTTCTGTTTCTTGTTACATTCACGCAATAATGGCTATAATCAGTGAACACATATAATCTTGTGGAGACTTATATACAATACATCTTTGGCCTTTTACTACAAATGATGATATAAGCAGATAATTATGTTGAATTATGGTTTTGATGTGAGTGAAATGGAAAATTTTACGTAGTTGATTGTTCCTCTGACAGAACATTTTCTTATTATGTAGTGTTTTATATTTATACACTATTCCTATTTTCCCATCGATAATAAATATGTGAGTCTACTTAAAACTTTGCATAAACTCAAGTTTTTAGAGCAATATGTCTTTAATGCTGCTCAGCTGCTGGTGAAAACAAAATGCTAAATTTTAAAACAATCACAATTCACGCTATACTTCCTTGAATATCCACTAAAAGTTTTCAAGTCTCGGAAAGCAATTTTAAAACTAAAATCCATTTAGAATCCCATTGTACATATTAAAAATTATTCGCGTGCTGCGGTCCGGCTGGTGCAATATAAACAAAGCTCTAGATCTAGCCCCAGGGCTGTATGGCGAATTCTTATTGCGATAGAAGTCTTAGAACCGCTGTTATTTGACAAATGCAATGCTCTATTTATTACACTATTCTCTTTTTTTAATAAGATGGTGGAACAAGCAGATATAACGTACGTACCCTATAATGCACTGCGTCCATCGACCTGAGCCATATACGAATGCTGTCCTAATATAGTAAACTTTCTTAAATGATTTGTAATAAAAAATAAGTAAACTTGACTTCATGGTAAACCTAAGTAATGTGTCTGCTTCAAATCACCAGAACATATCACGCTCGTAATCATTCATTTTAATAATCTTAAAAATAGGAATGAATCATGGAAACTTAATGTGATAAATAAACTGAAACTGAAACAGCTTCACGACTTTGATCCCCAGGCACGGTAGATATACCTTCAGATCTCCCAGTACCAAGTAGGTGCTAATTCAAGATTCTTTGAGGATGTCTAAGGGGGGTAGTCAGAGGTACGTCCAAACATTACATTTGGCACATACCCACATTTTGCAGTAGTTAGTATTTCATACGTGACAGGTTGCAAGCCCATCGCCGCTGTTAGAATACTAACTGGTTTCCTCACGATGTTTTCCTTCACCGTTTAAGAGCACTGGTATTGCGCACATAAATTTTTCGATAGAAAAATCCATTGGTGCACGACCGGATTCGAACCTGCGACCTTAAGATCGGAAGGCGGGGTCACTCCCACTAGACCACCGGTGCTGATAAATAAACTGTGCATTAAAATGTAATTACTGTACTTAAGCAAACTCGTGTTGGTACTATGAGGTTTTAACCGATCAAGAGAAGATCAATTATCAAGAGGCAGACACAGTAAAATTCGCTTACATAGCAACTGTGTTGTTGACTGATTTTCAACATTGTGGCAATGGAAAATATATAATAATATATTATTATTAACTAACGATCCGCCCGCGCGCCCCTGCTTCGCATGGGTGCACATTGATTTTCTACTATATCATGCATGTTTTATACATATAAACCTTCCTCTTGAATCACTCTATCTATTAATAAAACCGCTCAAAATCCGTTGCGTAGTTCTAAAGATTTAAGCACACATAGGGACATAGGGATATAGGGACAGATAAAGCGACTTTGTTTTACACTATGTAGTGATAGTGATATACGATAAGACAGTATAAAATATATAGAAAGAAAAACTAAGAATCTAAGAATAAATAATAGATTTTTTAAAAACAGTGTTGTTTTCTTAACACGATCATACAAGTTTCTCTGAAGATAAAAAGAAATACATAAAGTGATGCAAAGATCATAAAACAATATTTGCCGGATCAGAATCGGTTTAATTATTAAACCGATTATCATCCGGCAAATATTAAGCTTTAGCCCGAGGCTTAGCACGGGTAATACCGACAGCAAATACAAACCTTTATCTTCTAAATATATATAACTCAAAGGTGACTGACTGACATAGTGATCTATCAACGCACAGCCCAAACCACTGGACGGATCGGGCTGAAATTTGGCATGCAGGTAGATGTTATGACGTAGGCATCCGCTAAGAAAGGATTTTGATCAATTCTACCCCCAAGGGGATCAAAGTTTGTATGAGATTTTCAAAGTAAACGAGCGCGAGCAAAGCCGCGGGATCAGCTAGTCAATAATAATATCTTTCATTTTGATGTTTATCTCATCAAAACATCTCATACACCTTTTTATCATTAACCTATGACCTGTTTCTGGATGAAGGTATCATCCAAAATGGTCTCCTTATCGTGAGTTAAGGTGGTTTATTCTAAACAAAATATTTTTTTTTCTAGTCAAGAATCACATGAGTGAGACATGTAAGTGAAAGACCACACGTGAAACAAGTGAAACAACGTGAAACATACACTGTTACTGTAAGTAGGTGCTCATTTTAAAACTACCTACAAGCTCAGCTGAGTTGAAATGCGCTACGACATTTTCCCACTGACCTCTAAGACATTTTCAATACAAATGTTTGCAGCCACAACAATGGGTTCAATTGTATTGCCCGAAAGCTGAAAGAGCATTCTGTGCTCTTTGGGTTCATTGTAGTTACATCTTTTATTTTCCAGCATAGCCAACGTTCCTATAGTTAAATGGCATTTTCGTAAACGGTGTTATGCTATTGGGGTACATTCATCACTCAGAGTTACTTGTGAAACCTTTTTTTTTTTTTTAATACAACTAGCTGATGGAACAAGCAGATGGCCCACCTGAAGTTAAGTGGTAACCATCACCTATAAACAAAGCATTGCCCCGTAGGTCACGCACAATAGGAACGTGCCCTACGATGCACTGCCCTGCGTCCATCAACTTGAGGCATACAGATGTTAAGCCTCATGTGCCTGTAATTACACCGGCGACCACACTCTTCAAACCGAAACACAGCGTTGCTTCTTGGCGACAGAAAAAGGCGTGGTGGTAGTACTTCCCCGGACGAGCCCTTCACAAAGAGCTCTACTACTCTTCTACCTTATAGTCCTGCTTTCGTTTTTGTCAAGGGTTCAACTTTGCAAGACTTTATTCGCCTTTGTTAGAAGTTTTTCTATTTCAAAATTGGATGTTTGGCAGCCATACTTTTCAGTTTATTGTTTTTCTAAGCTTGAGAGCAAGTTACAGCGAAATTAAGCTTAAAAAACTGACAAAGAGTATTTGTCACACTTTCTAGTAGGTACCTATAATTCTATGATTTTTTTTTTTGTATTTTTCTTTACTCATTTCAATCCCTCTAAACATAATCTCATTGATGGCAGAAGATATAATGCTACCTACATTATAGACCCAGGATCAAAAAGCACCCGTTAAATCATTTTCTGTGCTTGACATTCTTATTTATGTCCAAACTAGAACAGGCGCTGCTGTCGGAACAAGCAACCGCAGACATTGCTAAAAATAAAGCTACACTAAAAAGCTACCACAGTATTCAATTACAATTTAGATTTATTTCTAGGTACAGAATAGAATATAAACTTATTTGACAACAAACACACAGATGACGCATACAGACAAGAAGGAAAATTAGGCAGTACAAGATAGAAAAATTTTAGGTACATGAAACGGTATATATCAGCTATCTGGTTCCCATATTACAAGCTATGGCTTAGTTTGGGGCTAGGTAGTGCTGTATGGAATGTCCTGCTATATTTATTTTTAAGCATAGCAATCCACTGTCCATTGTCCAGAAATTTGCCTATTATTTTTATTCCAACTTGATCCTTCTCTCGCCATCAATAAGTATGCATAATAATTTAATAATATCATGTGTATGTTTTCTATGAATAATAAAAAATATCTATGTATGTAAGTATGTAATGTATTAAATATATCAGTTATCTAGTACCCATAACACAAGCTTTGTATAGCTTACTTTGGGGCTAGATAGTGCTGTGTGGATTGTCCAGCATTATTTATTTATTTATGTAGTGTGATATTTCAAAATGTATCATAAGATCTCAAGAACTGTCTGTTGTTCCAAACAAACAATACAAAGAAACTTTAAAATGAGAAAATGACTGTTACTTTCTAAGAAAACTAATCATGGCAACGGTATCGTATCCCCATAATCCGATTATACCAATATCTTCTTTTATAAGAAATCCAAGCTTGTCAGTGTTTCCATGCTGTTTTTCCGATTTATAGTTTTTTATACACAACTGTATGGTGGTCTTAAATAAAAACAAATTGAGCTTAAAATATATTATGACTAGCTGCGCTCCGCAGTTTCACCCGCGTAGTTTTACATCCCGGTATTCCCACAGGATAAAAAGTAGCATAATTACAGACTATAATCTGTCTCTCTGCCAAGTTTCACCCAGATCGGTCCATCTGTTCCGGCGAGAAAGAGTAACAAACATCCATCCATGCTCACAAACTTTCGCGTTTATAATAGTAGTAGAATCTGGTTAAGACTTATCTGGTTGATCATAGAGCACTGGCTAAATAGTTTAATGCTGTAATTTGGAACAAAAAATACGTAGTAACCATTGTAAACTTTCGGAAAATACGTAGTAACCATTGTAAACTTTCGGAAAATCTGAATGTCCATTTTACACTATAAAGAATGCTTTGGCTAAAATGATTTTCGGAAATTGCATATCTCCGGATTCCGGTAAAAATCTTACAATTGAATTACTTTGCAACGTTTTTGCTGACCAAATATTAACGAGTATTTTACTGAGTAAACAAATATTGAAATAACGAGTTCCATTCGGTATCTGTTTTGCTGTTTGTTTATAATATTTATATGCATAAACAGAGCACCGGTGCTCTAGTGGGAATGACCTCACCTTCCGAGTTTAAGGTCGCAGGTTTGAATCTGGTCTGATGAATTTATGCGCAATGCCAGTGCTTCGTTGCAAAATGTGGGTATGTACCAAATGTAATGTTTGGATGGACCTCTGACTACCCTACTTAGACGTCCTCAAAAGAATCTGGAGTTAGTACTTGGTACTAAGAGATCTGAGAGGATAACAACTCTAGAGAAACTACCGGGGTGACCTATTATTACTATGACCAACCCAATCGCGTTTGTGTTTAGATCACGTTGTGACGTCACACGGTTTGGGCAAAGTACCTTCTATGTCATAAATAATGCCTAAAATCGCTTTTTGACGTCACATGGATTGGGGCAAGGAATAAATAAATAAATAAATAATGCTGGACAATCCACACAGCACTATCTAGCCCCAAAGTAAGCTAATTAAAGCTTGTGTTATAGGTACTAGATAACTGATATATTTAATAAATTATTATATTTACATAGATAGATATTTTTTATTATACATAGAAAACACCCAGACCATCGGAACAAATTTCTGCAGATCGTACACAAATTTGTTCCAAGGCGGGAATCGAACCCGCAACCTCTTGCGTCGCAGGCAGGTTCTCGCCCGCTGCGCCACAGAGGTCGTCATCTTCTGTCATAGAGAATAATGCCCTATAAATTGAAATGTCAGAGCGAGATTCCAAATATATACTCGTAGATATACGATAGTTCTTATGGCGACGACGGACTGACTAGAGCTTAATCGATGAGCCATAAGACCACGGGTTTACTCGCTCGTCGATAGGGCCTTTAGATGCTTAAAAGCTCGCAGCTTTAGTTTGTGTCCAAGTTTTCTTTATCAACGCTCGAATACAAAAGCGTTCAAGAGATAAACAAGTTTACATTTTCCAATTTTGTAACATATTTGACAGGACGCACAGGCTTGTACAACATGAAAGATTCCCAGCCGTAGACGATACGAGGAGATGTGATGAGTGCGATGATGATGATGACATTCACCTGCGCTGTGGGTAATCATCTCGGGAGTTAGCATTAATTTTATGACGTCATTTGGATTCTCGATTTTGATGTGAAAAAAGAACCAACGTTATTAATACTAATCTACTAAATCTCCTTTCCACTTACTCAACACACTTCCTAATCAACAACAATGGACCTGTATGCAATGCTGTCCTCTAACATGGAGGAGCTAGCCTGCTCTTTTGACTCCAGGATGCGTGAATACGAAAGTAACCTCAAGAAAGTCTCCAACACTGATGCTACACAGGCTCCACATAAAGAATTAGCCGCACTTTCACGTGAGTTTACAGACTTTCGAACAATCATGTGGAAGACACTACGCTCCATGAAGGTGCAGTTGGAGCTTCTTGTACAAGGCATGGACCGCCAGGAAACTACATCACGCAGGAAAGTGCTACTGTTTCACGGGATTGCAGAGTCCAGTGACACCCCCGTTGAAGACTCAGTCATGATAATATTACGTGACCAATTCAAGATGTCTGATATCACTCCTGAGTCTTTTGCCGCGTGCCATCGCCTGGGGTCGAATTCCAGTAAGCCCAGACCCGTAATAGTGCGTTTCGCGAGCTACGGTGTCTGGTGTGCCGTGTGGAATGCGAAGACAGCATTGAAAGGTTCAGGGATCACTATCTCTGAGTTTCTAACTAAAGCTAGACATGAAGTTTTTGTTGCCGCGCGAAGGCACTTTGGATTGAGGAAGTGCTGGACATCGGAGGGCAAAATTGTCATCTTGTTGCCCGATACCAAACGCCGGCGCATAGAAACCATGTCGGAGTTAAGGCCGCTACTCTCGGATCATCCAATGGCACAGTCTGACGTTGAAAAGCAGACTCCCGGGACGTCTCAGGGCAAGGTAAAGACTCCCTCACTCCCTGTAGTGAAGGCCGGGAAGATTGAGCCCAGAACCAGGCGTGCGTTGAAGTGAGGATCGGATGCTAGCAGCCTAATATGAAAGGTTCATTGATCATGTTCTACCGGCGTGTTCTTCATAATTCTGCAGTATTACACAATAGTACTTTTCCATTATTGTAACTTTGCGGTAGAACTGTTTTAATTTACGAAAAAACTTGTAAACAAAGTCACGTCATTTATGTAAGTTTGACTCTGCCTGCTCTTCTTCTTTTTTTTTTGTTTCACATCTTACATCAGTCAGTTTGAAGTCAAATAGGTTCAAATGTCAAAGTCAATCAAACAGTTTTTTTTTTTTTTTCCTTTTTCGTTTTTAGCATGAATAATTCGGTCAATAGACACGAATCGGTAAGATTGATTGATACTTAGCATACAAAATTGTTACCAGTATGTATGTAGACTTTCTTTAAATGTATTTTTTGCCACTCCTATTGTTTTTTCTGTATATTTTTTGTGTTTTTAGTTGGTTGTGTTTCTCTTTCAGCAAACTGGCTTGTGTGGTGACTATTTAGTGTCTATAGTAGTATAAAGTAGATAGGTACATACACAAATTAGTAATTTTTATTTATTTTTAGATTTATTTAGATTAGGTTTATATTTTGGTAGGTATATTTATATAAGTAGGTAATATAGTAATTTATGTCTATTGTATTTGATGATAGTTTTTTCTCTTGCTCTTCATCTTGCTCTTCTGACAATGACTATGCCAGTGCCTTTAGCGATGACTCACTTCATTTGCGAGACCAGCTTAATTCAATTTTTTCTGTTTTTTCTGGTAACTTTAATATTGTTCACATAAATGCGCAAAGCATACCATCACACTTTGACGATATCCACTCCTCTTTCGATTCTAAAATGATTGATGCAATACTTGTTTCGGAATCATTCTTGAAACCGTCAATGCCCTCCACTCAATACCCTCTCCCTGGCTTCAAACTCTTTAGAAATGACAGAGTGGGCAAGGGGTGCGGTGGGGTGGCCATCTATCTACGTGCCGATATACCCTCTAAAATCGTGGATCATTCTCCTTCGGATTACTCGAACTTTGCGGAACACCTTTTCTTAGAGATCACTGTTAACCACTCCAAAATTCTCCTGGGCGTGTATTATCCCCCTTCATGCAAAATTGATTACTTCTCTTCTCTGGAGCTGAAACTGGATTCTCTCACTCCTCTCTATGACCACACTATTCTTCTTGGTGATTTCTCCTTATCCCACATGGTGAGTCCTGCAGAACATGCAAATCTCTTTTACTAAAAACACCTCTTCACTCTTCAAGTCGCTATGGTGGCTCTTTTACTATCCAGTCAGTCAAATTGTGGAATTCTCTCCCTCATTCTATCCGCGCTAGTCCCTCGCTTGGTATATTTAAAGCTAAAGTCAAAGAGCACTATCTTTCCCTTTGAGTATGTATATTATAATATGTATATATTTATCATATATATCGTAAGTAGGTATATATATATTATATATTTTGTATATAAGTATAAACAATATATGTATGTTTAAGTACATATGTCTTGTGTAGATTTAGGTATTTATTTTATCTTGTTTTTTAATAGTTGTAGTAGTTATTAATATAATTTATTTATCCTCTCATTTTGTACACGCACCCACCTCTAATTTCAATCTCTCACAATCCTTCAAGGTTTGCTGGAAGAGAACTCTTTTTAGGGTTAAGCTCGCCTTTGTACATGTATTGTTATTTAAGTTTACCGTATATTTTCACTGTGTACAATAAAGAATAAAGAATAATCTCATAGACATCAGTACTGACAGTTTGAATTCAAACCAACTCACACAATTGATTACGTAACAAGCTTCGTCCCTCTCTGCTGTTCCTTGTAATCAAACGGCCGGTGTTTGTACTATATATATATATATTTGCAAATTGCAAACTGTCTGACTGCGAACAGATTCAATAGTAAATTGAATTGATTTCAGAGCAAAATCAACGGAAGCGCACTGAATGTCCATGCCAATTCAAACACTCGTTAGTCTTACTTCTTTACAGCTAAGCTTTGCATTGAGATATCTATTATATTCGAAACTTAGGGAAACAGCGAAAAGTACTTAATCAAGAGTCGTGGTCCCGATTTTGATGATAGCTGAAATTGGAATCATTGGATTATTAAAAAACCAATCCTCGTAGCCCGGAATCGAATACGTTGTAAAAATGCACTACACTACACCATTCGATAGTGTCGCTAATAGGGAACAAATTCTGGGAAATAATATAATACGGCAAAGTGTGAGGGATTTTAACAAAATACTTTTTTCCATAAGAATAGTTTTTAACATTTTACCAAATTTTTTTCTCAAAGGCCTTCCCTTTGAGAGAACTGTGCATTAAATATGTACATAAAATATAAGACAACAGGTAAATTTATCAATTATTTAAAAAGAAATGCGCAGATTTAAATCCCGGTATTCCCACGGGATTAAAAGTAGCCTATGTGCTATTCCAAACTATAGTCTATCTCTTTACCAAGTTTCATCCAGATCCGTTCAGTAACAAACATCCATCCATCCATACTTACAAACTTTCGCGTTTAAAATAGTAGTAGGATTACATTCTTTGTTCAAAGTAGTGATCCGCTTTTAGTAGAGCAACAGCCAAAGCAACAAAAAATGGCAGGTAGGCAAACTCGAAAAAAACAAAGTCAAGAAACCTTTTTTTCGATATCAAGGGAAGAAATAATATTTTCTGAAGTAGATGACGATTTGGAACATAAACAGATTAAACCGGGGCCAGCCCTAGCTAACCAGGCCTTCAAGTAATTAATTTATACTACCGAGCGCATAACCTTGTAAATAGAAACGCCAGATGGATGGATGAAGTAAGTTTCGATTCTTAATCATAATCACTGAAAGAACGTAAATAACATAAGCAAACCAATTATGTAAGCAGATCGAACTGCTAAGGAGTGGAACTCATTACCGTCGTATTTTTCCTAACCATTACAATAGGGCTCTTCAAAGCAAGAGTGAATAAGCATGAGGTGTCTTCTAAACCGTTCTGCTCCAACGTCGGCTACACCGTCGCTTACTTAGTGTTTGATTGTAGGTATTCAAACGACAAAATATTCATTAAAAAAAGATCAGCCAGTCCGACGTTTACGGCAGAATCGTATTCGAGTTTTTAATTAGGATCTTCTGTTACATTACGTGACAGCCTTCACAGCTAAGTTGGTAGTAGATCTGCCTATTGCCCTGTAGGCCGTGGGCTCAATCCCCAAAAGAACAAAAATTTGTGTGATGAACATGGGTATTTATTATTTAATATTATAAATAGATACACAATAAACAAAAGTTCCTATAGTACAAGCTTTGGCCGAGTTTTGGCTAAAAAGCGCAGCCTGGAAGGTCCACCAATATTTATATTTTATTTATATAAAATCATAAGTGCAAAAATTGCCCGGCCATATTCCCGGAATCTTTAATTATCGAATGATATTCACGCTTTAAAAAACGCGGGAAAAACGTCGAATTCGTTTGTGATTAGCCACAAACCTTTGTTTTACTGACGAAATTGCCCGGCAGCAGACAACCTCGTTACACAAGACAATGGCTAAAATTTAGTCAGAGATCTATCGCCAGTTCACTAAGCTAATAACAATCATGATTCAAAACCCTCCAATTCCCTTTTTCTCTCTACGTCATCGTTTCTGTTGGTTGTCTGGCCATCTACCAAATACCTGCATTAGAAATTGAGCGACCAATTTTCGCGTGACCCAAAACGACTTTCAAGCAATTTCACTTGGTTGTCTTTCCTTGTGAGAAGTGCTTTGTTTTCACTCGACCATTCATATTTACTCGTCTAAAAGTTTACAAGTAATTTTTACATCAAAAGTAATCCACGGAGGGCCGTAATAACCAATCTTAAAATGAATATATTTAAACTTGCAATTTTGCATTAAATACTTTTTTCGTTGGTAGACGACGTGACATCCGACGTGATATCCGACGTGATATCCGACGTGATATCCGAGTTATTCCCAGTACTCTTTTTAAGCTCGATACAAGATTAATTAATTTATCCGCAAGTTTTTACTGTTGGAAAATTTTATGTTGAGCAACTTGGTTGCTTTTTTTATTCGTTTTCCATCTGAATGTAGAATAAATGAAAACAAGCCAATTGCGAGTAAGACTCGCACGAAGGGTTCCGTACCTTTATCTGTAATATAAAAACGACCATAAAATCACGTTTGTAGTGGAGTCTCTTAAACATTTATTTAATATTGTTTTTTTAGTATTTGTTGTTATAGCGGCAACAGTAATACATCATCAGTGAACATTTCAACTGCAACTCTCTATCACGGTTTATGAGGTACAGCCCAGTGACGATCCATTCAAACGCCAAAAAGTTACGTTTTTTGTATGGTAGCCCGCCTTAAGTGTTAATTTTATTTTAATTATTTGTTATAGCGGCAGCAAAAACACATCATCTGTGAAAGTTTTTTCTTCTTCTTTCTTTCTAGCTATCACGGTTCATGAGATACAGCCTGGAGACAGACAGACGGACAGGGAAGCCTTAGTAATAGGGTTCCCGTTTTGCCCTTTGGGTACGGAACCCATAAAGAGGTTGGTCAAAGCGATAAAAACATATTTTAGCTAACATTTTGAGTTTAATATATATAATGAAAGCTGTTATTTATTCAGGTGTCTCTCTGCTCCCAAATTAGCTTTCGGAGTCTTGCAAGCTAAAAGGAAACGTTCACTGATTGACATAGCATTTAGTAGCTCCGTCGCCGTAGCCTCGACCGAATCGAGGTCGTAGCCTATTATCGTAGCTCCATTAGTCGTAGCTTCGTAGCAACGCGTAGCAAGATCGTAGCACTTTGATGACAAAATATCTTTTTTTTTTTATACAACTAGCTGATGGAACAAGCAGATGGCCCACCTGATGTTAAGTGGTAACCATCACCTATAAACAAAACATTGCCCCGTAGGTCACGCACAATAGGAACGTGCCCTACGATGCACTGCCCTGCGTCCATCAACTTGAGGCATGCAGATGTTAAGCCTCATGTGCCTGTAATTACACCGGCGACCACACTCTTCAAACCGAAACACAGCGTTGCTGCTTGGCGGCAGAAAAAGGCGTGGTGGTAGTACTTCCCCGGACGAGCCCTTCACAAAGAGCTCTACTACTCTTATTATTATCTTACAATCTAAGAGATATTTCAGAGCACTGACTGGTGGTCTAGGGGTTGCGGCTCCGCCTTCCGATCCTAAGGTCGAGGGTTCAAAACTGGTCGTGCTCCAATGAGTTTTTCTGTTTAAAAAAATATGTGCACAATGCCAGTACTCTCAAACAGTGAATATAAATAAATATTGGTGGACTTTCCACACAGCAGTATCTAGCCCCAAACTAAGCTTATGCTTGTGATATGGGAACCAGATAGCTGATATACTACTTATAATATTATTTTTTTGTAAATGAAAGAAAAGTGAAGGAAAACATCTTGAGGAAACCGGCACTTTGTAGAACCTAATTAAGTTCTAGAACATATTGGCCCAATATGGCCAAAAGAAAAAACCAACCCAAAATATTGTCAATAAGGTCGTGGTTTTTTTTTTTGCATTTGTTTCACCGTATTCACCAAACTGTAAAAAAAAATTTAATCTCAAAGCTATAGACACCAACGACTATACACCACTATTTTGTAACTACCAGAAAAAAATTAAGGACTGTATGAGCAGAGAGTAGCGACATCAGAACTTTTAAATCTCTATCTAACACCAAGTTATCGAGGTTTGCATTTAGCCAAAAACGCGACAATTGTTACAAAAACTTTTCCCAAAATACTTCACAAGTAAACCTCGTACGCATTGCGTATGAGGTTGACTTGAGAAGTCTAGAGATGTCTAGTCGTTCACATTTACTTCACAAGCTCTGTAAGTCAGCTGTATAAGAGCTGTATAGCTTGCTATAATGCTCTTATTGAACCAGTTTGGGCACAAATTAGACACCCTTAAGTTCACTATGGCTGTACATTAGCAGTATAATAGCATTATGATAGCAGTTTAAGTAGTAACATCGGCTGGGCCACATGCTTTTTCTATCAGCAAGTTGAGTAAAAATAAATAAAAAATGAGTAAGGTATAAAGGTATCACAGACATTTTAAATCCGCGCCAAAGTACACAGACGGGATGACGCGGAGCCTTTGAAATATTTTCTCGTGTTGATGTCATGCAGTTCAACGAACCTTTCATTATTCGCCTCAGACTTGCGAGTATCATGTAGCGAGTTCATAAGTACTTTTTCCTGCAACTATGCATTTTTCTGTTTTTCGTGATATACAAGGAATTTGCGGTAAAAAGTTTTTATAGTGTTTGCGCATGCTGTATCGGTTTTGTGCAGATATCTGACAAATAAAGATCCAATTTTTTTATTAGATTTATAGTAATTTTACACTTAAGGAAATCACACAGATACAGTTAGAAATCAAGGTTTTTTTCTTCTTTTCCAAAAAACTAGTGACAACTAGTTTCTTTGGAAACAGTGTGGTGAAAAGATTTTAAAGTGCGCCTCAAGAGGCTCCTTTCGTATACTTGACACTTTATAGAACTTGTTAGGTTTTAGAATATGGTGGTTTCCTCACGAAATTAAAAATTAATTTTTAAATAGACTCACTCGATCGGTATTTATATTTAAAAACTCTTGATCCGTGTCTCTAAAATTTTATCTTGGTATTAAAGGTGACGTGAAGTCCGAGGGCTAATGACTATCACTTTCAGCCTGGTGATGCAGCCAGTGTCTTGGGAGCGCTTCCGATTGGCACTGATTTAGGTTAGTTAATCGTTCAATAGCGGATATAGTTCTATCAATTGCTACGAAGAAATTGACCTGTTATTTATCCAGTAAAAATCATATAAAGTTCGTTAAATCTACTCTTTTTGCAGTGATATTACAAAATAAAACTCAAAACATTATTTAATTAGTTATTCACAAAGTGGGTATAAATTTAGTAGCCAACCAGAAAATAAATGTAATCAATATAAAAAACAGATTTATAGAGTACTAGTTGCGCCCCGCGGTTTCACCCGCGCAGATTTAAATCCCGGTGATCGGAAAACATTTATACCTACGATTGCTGATATCACTCATTGCTCAAAACTATAGCGCGTGCTAATTTTTCCTGTGGCGACATCTAGTTATTATTTAGGAACTAAAAATGTATCAGCTAAATACGGTAAAATGCTAAATATCTGCCAACTCCCGGTATTCCCACGGGATAAAAAGTAACCTATGTGTTATTCCAGACTATAATCAATATCTCTGCCAAGTTTCATCCGAGTCCGTTCAGCCGTTCCGGCGTGAAAGAGTAACAAACATCCATCCATCCATCCATCCATACATACATACAAACTTTCGCGTTTATAATATTAGTAGGATTAATAGGATGTTATACCTTTCAAGCACCGCATCCAAAGATATCATTGAACTGGCAATATCCTACGGTTATTTTAGCCTTTGTTACCTACTTTGTTACAACCGTTCGAGCTTAAACGATGACGTCATATCGGATTTGTCGAAAGCTTTTGTCAGGACAACTTCGAGAATGGAGCCTGCTCCAGTTGACCGTTTGGTTCTTATGTTCTTAAGTAGGTTCCGGATTTTCAGTTGAAGATAAGAGGCCATTCTGAGATCCGTTATTTGAAATAATTGACCGTTCGCAAGGTTGCAAAGTTTGAGTCTACGTTTGAGTTTATACAATAGTGCTCATCGTTGAATGCGCTGAGCGGATTAGGTACTTTGGCCAACTGTTCCGTTTACAGGCTTTTGTGTCATGATATGCACGTTTATCAAAAGTGGCCACGGACACTCCCAATAATATTTTTTATACTGTTAACGTATTTACGTTCTGTCTTACTGCCTATGTAAGTACATACTACAATTCCTTACGTAGCTGGTATTAAAGTCATGATCCGCGTATGAATATATAAAAAAATACATTATATCGTCAATGAGCAATAAATAAATAATATTTCGATTCCATATTCATTACGCCCGCAAGCGTTGCAATAAGCATTTTCAATTCACCTTTTGTAAAATATTATTTGTCTGCCGTCACCGTGCTCACTCGATAAGACAGTGCTTCGTAGGGCACGTTCCTATCGTGCGAGACCTGAGGCAATGTTTTCTTATAGAAAGGTGATAGTTACAACTTAACATCAGGTGAACCATATTATGTTTGTTTCATCATTTTATTGCACAAAAAATGTTGATGATGATCTGCTTGATCCATAATGCATGTTGTATTGAAAGAAATGAAGTTTATAAACCTACCCTCGTATTCATAATCCCTGCCATTTTATAGCGACTCTATAGAGTATTCTTGTCGCTGTCACTTTCATGCCAACGAAAAGAGACAGCAACAGACTTACTGGTCTGATTAGCTATAGGCACGCTCAGGGACTATTATGAATAAGGACCCTAGTTTCTAGACTACCTACCTTCGGTGGGCGTTGTCTGTTGACTGGAGTTAATGCGAGGTCGCTCCTCCCCCGCCGCAATGTGCTTTGCGGTACGGCGTTGGATTGGACGCAGGTCATGGTCTCTATCTCGATTCAGGTCCCGGTCCCGGTCTCGATCTCGCTCTCGCTCCCGTTCACGGTCGCGCTCCCGTTCTTTATCATCACTGCTCTCGTCATCTTCGTAGTTGTACTCCATTTCTGAAAACAAAGCATTAAAATACTAATATTATAAACGCGAAAGTTTGTAAGTACTCTTTCACGCCGGAACGGCTGCACGGATCTGGATGAAACTTGGCAAAAAGATGGATTATAGTCTGGCATAGCACATAGGCTTCTTTTTATCCCGTGGGAATAGCGGGAGATTTAAATCTGCGCGGGTGAAACCGCGGGACGGAACTAGTATTTTATAAAACAATAATTAACTAACTTAACAAGACAATTGCATATGATACGTAATTACGGCTTTTCATGAAAGGAAGTCGACATTTGTGACCACATTTGTGACGATGATTCATTGCATGAAAAGCCTTATTATTGTGGTATTGTTTTTTGGCATAAACAATATCTTTAGGGCTGGAATATTAAGTAAAAGTACTGAAATTAAGGATTTCATTTGATGAACGCTTTTTATAATGTTTGAAATTGAAGTAAAAGCATCGGTGGTATTGAGAGTGATCGTAAGGCAAGGCAACAATGGATTTATCTTGTTGAAAAATGTATGTGCCGAATTTCAGTGCTCGAAAACATTGTGAGGGAACCAGTTAGCTAACATCGGTGATGGGCTTGCAATGTAAAATTAAGGTATGTGCCATATGTTTGGACTTACTCTGGCTACCCCCTTTGGAAGTCCTCAAAGAAACTAGAATTAGTACTTGGTAGGTACTAAGTGATCTGAGAAGATATCTACCGCGCCTGGGGATCAAAGTGCTTTAATAATAAGTGTTCAAATAAGGCAGAAATAAACGGCCAAAAGCATAGCAGGTGGGTAATCTAAGCGCCAATTACTAACCATCCAAAATAAGGAGAGACGATCCTCCAAATAAACAAACCTGAATAGTTGGCGGAACGAGTGTTTTATTTGAGCACCGAATAAATTGGATCGGGTAGGATTCAGCCAACACAAATCTACTTGTAGCTGCCATTTTGAATCAAAAAATTAATCGAATTTGTATCGGTATTTTATACTTGTGGAAAAAAAAATACGAAGCGATCTCAATCACGTTTCACAAATATTATTTCTCTTTCTTTTGCCAGATAAATTCTACGATGAATTCGTCATAGTTAGTTTCGTTAAACCTTTGGTACTAAAACGCAAAACAAATCAGTGTCAGTTTCACAGTCGAATAGTGATCAAAGGGTTATTGTTAATTAAATAAATTATTTTATAGATTCAAAGAAGACCGGTCAGTGACCCGGGCCTGGCGCAAACGAAACATAATAAATATCTCAGAGTTTTGACATTTATGTAATTTTTTTGTGGCTAACTTAAGTTCAAAGTTCACATATTAATCACGAAGGTTACACGTCAAATACAAAGGCTGAACTTTATAGGTTATTTTATACCTTAAAAAGACATGGGTTAATTATAAATACAAGTTTAGATAAATACGTCAACAAAAATGAGAATAAAAATAAAAAAAGACATACTTAGAAAATTAATAACATAAAACTAGCAATAATAATTAATTCCCTTCCCCTTAAATGCCTTCTTTTTAAGGCAATTTAACTAAATTAGCTTCATAAAAATGACTGATTTTCAATGTACATAAAATCACAAAAAACTGAGATATTATACTTATTTCGTTTGCGCCGGGTGCATTAATTTTGTATGGATTATGACATAATCATTCCTCTTTACTGTGATTCTGGGTCTAGTCTGGGTCCAGGTAAGTCTCTTTCCACATACATCTATTTGTACAAGAGTATGTAACGAAATGCTACGTTTGTAGCACAGAAAATTTGTACAAGACAAACACATTCGTGTCATATATTCGTGTTATTGTGTTTGGTTGTACCTATAGAAGTTCATAGACTTTTCAGAGTTTCATACGGATCGATGGAGTGTTACGTTTATAGTCTCATAAAAAATGTTTGGATTACGTTTGAAGAGTGTTTTCGGAGTTGGTACGTGGAATCTTCTGGCAATATTCCACGTACAAATGGACTGAAAATATTTTTTGTACTGTGTAATAACGTTACTGGCTGAATCATTTATGATATTTTTGAAATTCGAACTTCTGGAGCTTCGTTTTATATTTTTTTAAACGAAATTAAATCCGTTATTGGCTTTCAGCTACACTCATTATGTTACTTTATACTTGTACAAAGCTGTGGATTTTATTCAATAAATAAAAAAATGGATACGGAAAGTCATGTTCAGCAGAATTCTTCAGGTTAATATAATATATAGATAGATAGAAACAAACTGAAAACTAAAAGTACAATGGGCGCAGTAGTAGGGATTCACCGGGACTGGCTCATCCAGTGGGGTGGTACACCTCCTAATCCTAATCCTAAAAAAAAAAAAAAAAAGGTTTTCGGGGTTGCTGAGTCGATCTGTGCGATCCTTTTTGTTGTAGCTGTAGCGCATTGCGAGATAGCGTTCGGTTTCGATAGGTCCTACTTCGTTAGCTAATTACCCATTAGCTGCTAAGAGTCCTCGCACTCGGATATCTATTGTTACTAATGACTTTACTTGCTCGAACACTACATTGTTGCTTAATTACTTCGGTGATTAGGGTATCACTCACAAATTTAAACACGCTTGAATTTATTTCACGTTTTTATTGACCTTAAAACAGATTCCAAATAAGTTATAGACAAATATATCGTTGGCTAGCTTCCTGCTACCAAATAATTTTACAAAATCCATCATTGTATTTCCGTAATACTTGTAATATAAATATGTTAAACAATACTCTCCACAAACTGAAGTCAAGTCATGCTGTAGTCTATACCTATTGAAATCCCACTGTCTTGTAGTCCTGTTCAAGAAACTTCTATGATTTCCTACAGGTGGTCGTCCATAAGAATCAAAATACTGACCAACTCCACTGTTATCTATGTGAATGGCTATCCAATGGGAGCCTGGTTCACTGTCGGGGTCCAAATTACTTATTAAGTATATTGGAGTGTTAATATGTAAAGGTAACCTGTTTGCAGGATAAACATGTTTTTGTAACATAGGATGTATGAAATGCAAATATTTTTGAATTTCAGTTGTGTTCATTGTAAAGTTGTGATGCGTTCTATTCTCAAATCAAGAATGTTAAACTAAGTAAGCTGAACTTCTTTATAAAGTGTAGGATGAAATAAAAGGATTGGAATAATTTGCTTATGTTTTTTATTTCATATTTAAAACTAGGTTTATACAACATCAACTTAACTACTATAGTCTACGGCTACATTACGGTTCTTATCTATTTCAATAACATTATCAAATTCTGCGTAAACAATACAGTTAATTGTCTGAGTAAGTGAAGATTCAAATCGAACCTCTAATCTAACACTACCATGTTTTATTAGGTTCCAATGGGTGAGTTTGAGCTGAGATCAGCCGTTAGATCAAACGCTAACAAACAGTATCCTTTTGCATATTGCTCCCTAGATATCCCATTACCTTCATTGAGAAAATGTATACCTGTCCCCGAAAAAAGTGTATGATAAGCTGCAGTAAAAATATTGCTTTCAAACGATGGTTGCAAAGCTTTTGCAAGTATTTGCTGGCCATCAATGTATAAACAAAATGTATTCAAATCATAGTTCTCAAAATTGAATGGGTTTTTAGTCAAACTTCCATTAAATGCTGCATTGTCTACAAATCCAACAATACATCTTTTAGGGACTTGCCCCAGAAAAATATTATCGAGAGTTTTGCCTTGAACACCAGAAGGTATGGTTAACACTTTAACTTCTGCTCGAGTAATAGGATATTTAGCAGTTGTAGAAGCTAACACTTTTTGATGGGCTAGTAATACAGTTGGATTGATTCGTGCTCTACGAACAATAAGAGTTGCATCTGTAATGCATACCTTAAATTTTAAATCTGTTGAAGAAGCCATAAGATTAAATGTTTCTCTAGAGCGAACTAATTTTACACACATTTCAACCCCGTTAATTAAAAACTTTTCCTGGTTAAATATATCACCATGAAGATGACCAATCATTTCTATATCTTTACTTTCACATGCTAGCAAGTGAGTGTGCTAGCTAGTAAGTCTTTTAGTAAATCCTTCGTTCTTTTCATCGCTTGAGTTCATTTTATCAGCTGTATCGTGATACCAAAGAGCACAAGTTAAGTGGGAATCTTTGGCTGCGGGAGCATAATTTAGCAAGGTTTCTATGTATGCACGATAGGCATATGGGTGAATCAACTTTTAAGGCACTCCTTTTGTGTCCCTGTCATGCAAAGAGCATATAAAAATCCTAATTTCCTTATAAAATATGTTTGTTTTGATGTTAACGTAAACTTAGATCCTTTCCTAACATGCTAGTTTCATAGTATTTTATAGTTAATAGGAAAATTTTTGACTTTATTATGGTAACTCAGCAGAACATAAGCACTATCCATACAAAAAACATGTGTCCCCAGGCCTAGATGACGATACAATTTAGGACGTATCTTAAAAAAAAGGTATGAATGCACAGCCTTTTTACCCAATATTATGATTCAGAAAAAGATAAACTTACGTTTAAAGTTAACATTTATAAAAGTTTGACAAATATTTTATATTTTTCGTGCATCCAAACTTTTGTCCCAAACTTTGATCAAAACATCAGTTCTACAGAGTTACCGATAAAAATTTATGACCGTTATCAAGAGATGACGCCTACCTTGGTGTCATCTAAGGCGATTATTGTCTAATATTTAGTTGGTATGATCAAAAAATCTCTACCTAGCTTTACCGCCCCCCCAGCCTAAATTAAGTTCTCAGCTGGTGCGCGTAGGTTTATTGTCGCTCTACAGCGTTGCAATGGATATTTATGAGGCACCCTCGTCACTTTTTCTAAAAAAACTCGTTAATATTAGCTTAGATGTCGTGCCCCACTGCAAAACCTAAAAATAGATAAACTTGTGCAAATGTTAACAGTATATTTTCATAATATTTCGATGATTTATTTTTTATTTTTGGTTGTTCATAATGTTGTCAAAGGAGTGTCTTAAAAGTTGATTCACCCATATGTATTGTTTGGAGGTGATACAAGCTTCTGATTCAAATAAACATCTAGTTGACTGAAGAGTGAATGAAGCCAATTATTAACTGGGGCTACAATGCTTGATGATGATAATTTTGTTGAATCCTGATTGACTATTTTAGCTTTTATGTGTATCAACGTGTGGGATAAATCCATATAGTCATCCCCCGTCCCTGATACTTGAAACTCTATGGGACCATCATCGGCAAGTGATGAAATGGGTTTGTAGTGTATCCATAATCGAAAATATACAGAAAAAAGAAACAAGTGTTCAGATGATGATAGTAACTTTTGGACTGTTGTGTAACGCAATTGCATTTCTACTTTGTTAATGAGAGTAATTCCTAATAATCTTGATAGTGTTGAAAGATCGAGTTTTGTTGACTCATTTTTATGATTCAAGGAATGTGGAAGTGATAGCTAACACAGTCGCATTTGGACTTTGTTAATTAGGGTAATTTACTAAGGTGATAGTGTTGAAAGACTGAGTATATAACACGCTGGGTTTCTTCGACTGTTCACATTCCCTTGCTTGTGCATTGCAATTCTTTATATTAAATTCAGTGAGTTGTGTATTAAAAGTGATCTCCAGAGAACAATGTCGGTAAGTTATTTTCAATGTTATTTAATTGATGTGTTTTAAACTTAAATGATAGGTATAGTTTCAAAAACTACAATGTTGTATGATTTTGCAGAACTCATTCAATCGAGAGGAAGAAAATACATACAAACAATACTATTACGCTTGTTCAGATGATGATACTCAGGAGCTAAGAATAATTGAAAAAGATCAGCTGCCACAAAAGGAATTAAAAAGAAAATCATCAAGTGAAAGCTTAGACGCATTGTTTGAAGTCTCAAAAATAAAGAAAAGAAAGTTATCATCTACAATTTCTCATGCTCACCGGGAAGGTGGCAATGTTTTCTTGTCTACGAATGAAGATGATGGTCCTCGGTCAAAGTACATGATAAAAATAGAAGTTTTTAATATGCAGAAGATAAGCAAAGTTGCTTCAAATGAACAATGGAAGCATGCTAGTTATCGACTTAAGTATTTTGCCAATGACGGCAACCAAAACTATGAAAATGTTAAAAAAATAATTTTTAATGCAACTAAAGAAATTGTAACAGTTCCAACTGCAAAAAAATACCATTTTAACAACTAGTAGATAATATTTTTAGTAGTAGTTATTACATAATTACATGAAACAATGATCCCTCATTAAGTAATCTTTTAGGATATTTTTAAAGTTTACCTGCTCTTCATATAAATAGTTTATAAAAATATTTAAGTAGCATCAGTTCAGTTTGAAATCTTAAACATATAGCATTGATGCCTTGAACAAAATGGCAAATAGTGATGTGAATTGTGTTAGTGTCTTTTTCAATACTAATTCTAAAATCGAAGAAAAGTTATGTAAAATATTAGATAATTGTATGAAATTTGAAGATGAACACAACGAAGACTTATACAATCTCTGCGAATATGTAGAAAATCGCATGTTATTCGAAGATCAATACGATGAAGAATTATACAATGAATGCGCCGTTGTTGAAAAAAAATTAATGTAAGTAATATTCATAACTACACCAATGCTTTTATATTTGTTTAATTTAAAATCAGGATTGTATCTTATAACGCTTTTTCATTGTTGTAGACAACACGTTGGAGGAGCTCTAAAAAGAGTGCATAACACTGAAAATGACAACATCATTGTAAAACGAGCACGACATGAAGATGGATCATCTACTGATGTGGCAGGATCCAGCAATGTAAACACTGAATCAACAACTGAATCTATCAACGAGAATGAAGGTGATGCTGTTGTGGTAATATGTAGCACATGTCATGTTTCAGTGAAAAGACGGTATTTTGCGAATCATTTGAGAAGTAATCTCCATAAAAGTAAACTTGAAAAAGTTCACAACACTTTAGAAAATGTAGCAGTTATTGAATCAGCTTTTGGTCAAAGAATAATTTCTTATAAGATTCATAGTAAAAATGAACACCCTGTGAAAAACTTTGAAACCCCAGAATTATTTTTGAATTCTATAAAAAATGAGATTTTGTTATTAATTGAAGAATCAATTCAACAGCATACATTTTTTAAAGTTAACTTTGTTCTGCATGCGGATTTCATTCAACAAACTAAAGCAGATTCATTTCAAACATTTGATTTTCAAACGTATAATTACATTGTTTTTCAAGGGGATGATCTAAATATTTTGTTTTCATCTTTGTGTGACACTATGGCAAGTAAAATAAGTTCTTTTGAGAAAAAAGACAGTGGTTGGAGTCTTAAAGAAATAAGAGCAATTGATATGAACATAAATAAATTTAATCCACTCCGTGGTACTTCATACATTGAGTTACCAATGGACATAAGAACAAAAAAAGCTGTAGTCAACGTTAAAAAGGCTGATAGTTTATGTTTTAAGTGGGCATTGCTATCTGCTTTGTACCCAGTAAACAAAAATGCTGATCGAGTATCATCTTACACTATGAATTCTAATAAATTAAAATTTGATGGAGTTAGTTTTCCTGTAAAGTTATCTGATATACCAAAAGTTGAAAAAATGAACAATATTAGCATCAACGTATTTGGTTTGGAATTCAACAAAGTTAAAAAGTGTCATAGTGTGGTCGGGCCATTATTTTTTACAAAATCTCGCAAAGACGTAC
The DNA here is from genome assembly GCA_963576535.1 of Plemyria rubiginata. Classification (NCBI taxonomy): domain Eukaryota; kingdom Metazoa; phylum Arthropoda; class Insecta; order Lepidoptera; family Geometridae; genus Plemyria; species Plemyria rubiginata. The sequence goes on from OY754905.1 coordinate 4,676,735, forward strand.
ACGTTAATTTATTATTGATTTCAAACGGAATGAACAATCATTACTGTCACATAAAAAACATGTCGCGCCTCGTAAGTAAACAAATTTCCAATCAAGACCATGCAGTTCATATTTGTGATGGATGTTTACTACACTTTCCTACAAAACAAAGGTTAATTGATCATCAACAGCATGACTGTGCTCACATTGCCATAGAATTACCAAATGGTAACAAAACTTCAAAGGATTGGTATGGTCGGCCAATATCCAATGATAAGTTGAAGTTTTATAAATATGAGAAGAAGTTAAAAATACCTTTTGTTGTATACGCTGATTTTGAAGCTTTTCTAAACCCAATTAAATCATGTTTTAACAATCCATCAAACCCGTATACAAGTAATACTCATGAACACGAACCATATAGCTTTGGTTACTATATCAAATGTTCATATGATGATACATTATCCAAATATGAGACTTATAGTGGAAAAAATTGTGCACAAGAATTCATGAAGCGTTTGCATGAAGATTTAAAAGTTATATGTAGGAAAAACAGTTTTCAAGTTTGTCCTAAACCACTGACAGTTAAAGAGGAAAATGAAATTTTAAATACAACAATATGTCACATTTGTGAGAGTTATTTAGACAGCGAAAATGCTATCGATTATGATTGGCAAACTGGTCATTTTCGAGGTGTTGCACATGAAATATGCGCAAAAAAGTTTCGATCACCACGTTATATTCCAGTTTTCTTTCATAACCTAAGCAATTATGATGCCCATTTCATTGTTCACGCTTTAAATTTTGTTGAAGGTGAAATTGATGTTATTCCCCAAACCAAAGAAAAATATATTTCATTTTCAAAAACAATTAATGTTAATAATCAAAAAATCAGTTTCAGATTTGTTGATTCCTTAAAATTTTTACCATGTAGTCTCGATCAGTTGGCAAAAAACTTATGCAATGAACAATTTAAAACTTTAAAACAGAACTTTTCGAAAAATGAAGATTTTAATCGTCTTCGAAGGAAAGGAATATACCGAATATAAGAAATATACCCATATGAATTTATGACATCTGAAGACAGTTTGAAAAAAACAACGCTCCCTAGCAAAGATCAGTTTTATAGCTCACTATCCGATTCTCATATATCAGATGATGATTACAATCATGCCAAAGATATTTGGAAATACTTCCATTGCCGCAATATGTTAGATTATTCTGATCTATATCTCAAAACTGATGTTTTATTATTAACAGATGTTTTTGAAAGCTTTAGAACTTTATGTTTAAAAACATATGGTTTAGATCCAGCTCATTACTACACAGCACCTGGACTAAGTTGGGATGCTATGTTGAAATACACTCAAATAGAACTAGAACTATTAACATTTATCATTTATCACAGTGCAGTAATCGCTATGCAAAAGCTAATAATGAGTTCATGGAAGACTATGATAAAAATAAATCAAAATCATACTTAACTTATTTTGATGCAAATAATCTTTACGGCTGGGCTATGTCTCAATGTTTTCCAGTTGGTGGGTTTGAATGGGTAAATGTTGATACTAACTTTGATGTTTCTGAAAATGCAGAATACGGTTTTATTTTAGAAGTAGATTTAGAGTACCCTGTCGAACTTCATGATTTGCATTCAGATTTGCCTTTATGCCCCGAAAACATCAAAATTGGAAATTCCAAAGATATTAAATTAGTACCAAACCTGAATAATACAACTAAATATAAAATCCATTATAGAAATTTGAAACAATGCATTGATATGGGTATGAAATTAACAAAAGTTCATAGGATTTTAAAATTCAAACAACGTCCTTGGTTAAAACGTTACATAGATTTAAACACCACTTTACGAACATCTGCTAAATCTGATTTTGAAAAAGATTTTTACAAATTAATGAATAACTCTGTATTTGGCAAGACAATGGAAAACATTGAAAAGAGAGTAAACGTTAAACTATTAACACACTGGGAAAATAGAGGTAAAATTCTTGGTGTACAAGATTTAGTTGCGAAACCGGAATTTCATAGTTCAGCTATATTTGGAGAGAATTTAGTTGCAGTTCAGTTAAGAAAAATGAAACTGTTTCACAACAAACCTATTTACTTAGGTTTTTGCATCTTGGATATTTCGAAAACTTTAATGTATGACTTTCACTATAACTTTATGCTTAAGAAGTTTAACAATAACATTAAGTTACTTTACACTGATACTGATAAATAAATAAATAAATAAATAATGCTGGACAATCCACACAGCACTATCTAGCCCCAAAGTAAGCTATTCAAGGCTTGTGTTATGGGTACTAGATAACTGATATATTTAATACATTATATACTTACATAGATAGATATTTTTTATTATACATAGAGAACACCCAGACCATCGGAACAAATTTCTGCAGATCGTACACAAATTTGTTCCAAGGCGGGAATCGAACCCGCAACCTCTTGCGTCGCAGGCAGGCTCTCGCCCGCTGCGCCACAGAGGTCGTCAATACTGACTAACTGATAGTTTGATATATCACGTTTTCACAGATAATTTTTATGAAGACATTAAACCAGATCTATTTTTAAAATTTGATATATCTGATTACCCAGATGATAACATATTTGGCTATCCAAAAATTAACAAAAAGAAACTAGGGGTTTTCAAAGATGAAAATAATGGAAAAATATTTCGGGAATTTGTTGGATTAAGATCTAAAATGTATGCGTTAGATGTTGAAAGTAAGTTTGTTTCAAAGGCTAAAGGTGTAAAGAAATGTGTCACAAAAAACATGAAAATGGAAAATTATAGATCATGCTTATTTGATAAAAATATTCAATATGGTACAATGGCTCTATTCAATCATTTGCATGGGGGCATTATAAATTACGATAAGGTATCTAATATAATGTTAAGGAATGAATGTAAATATAGATTAATTTGTAATAAGTATTAGTACCTAAAAAGATAAATTGTGAATATTATTATTTTATCATGTAAACTTAAGATTTAGATTAATTATTTTTACATTTTGTATACCGCTTGTTAATGAAATATAAATAATTGATATTCAAACATTTGTCTCATTATTTTCACAAACCTCTAGTAATCAACACTCTCATTAAAAATGTTTCATTTTATACATCCATTTACTGCAATAGTGGCCGGTCCAAGTGGATGTGGGAAATCTAATTTCGTAACAAATTTTGTAAAGTATGTGAAAGAAGTTTGTAGTGTTGAATTTATTCAAATCACTTGGTGTTTTGATGAAATGCAACCATTGTATAACCTTAAAAATATAAACTATTGTCAAGGAATACCAGATCTCAGTATGTTTGATGGAAAGGATCCTCAACTAGTAATCATTGATGATCTCATGAGAGAATGCGATGGACGAATTGTTGATATATTTACAAAAGGCAGTCATCATCGAAACTTAAGTGTATTTTATATAACACAAAATTTATTTCATCAAGGTAAAGGCCAGAGAGATATATCTTTGAACTCTGGTTATATCATCTATTTTAAAAATCCTCGTGATAAAACTCAAATTCGATATTTAGCACGACAAATATCACCAGAAAATACAAAGTTTGTGGAAGATGCAACAAAAGAGGCTCATGGATATTTGATGATAGATTTAAAACAAGATACTAGCGATATGTGTCGTTTTAAATCCAAAATATTTCCTTCAGATAGATATTGCACTGTTTATGTGCCGGCGAAACTATTTAAATATACAAAGAATCATCAAATTTCTGTCATTCATAAATAATGCATCAAAGCATAAAGACGCATAAAGATTTACTTAGTGCTTTGCACACACTTAAGCCAAAATATCGGAAAGCACTTTTAAAATCTTGTGATGAATTAGAAATTAATTGCATTTGTGAATGCATTCATAACGTTTTGAATGGTAAAGTACCTCTTGAAGAAAAAGCAAAGGAAAAGTTAAAAAAATATAAAAATCTACTTCGCAAACTAGAGCGAAAGAGTACTAAACAAGTTCGTAAACGTTTAATAGTTCAAAAAGGAGGATCTTTTTTACCTATAATATTGGGATCAATTCTGAGTGGATTAGTTGGCTCTATTGTTTGAAGAAATGGAACACGCTAAGAAAATGTTATTAATTGATCCAAGTGTAATGGAAAAAATGAATCAACATGCTTCTGTTATGAACCCTATGTCACGGTTAGACGTTGAAATGCAAAACATTTTGAAAAGTAACATGGAAGATAGAAAAAAATGTATACTATATTTACAAATTTTGCAAAGATACTTACATTTTTCCGAAGAAGGACGTCAACCTCTTGAAATACCTTTAGTTTCAAATATTTCAAGAGCAAAAAGAGGGGATGAGGTAGCAGATGATGGTATGATGGTTGGTAAAAACAAAAATATTGATGTAAAAAATGTAGTTACTGATCAGACATCAAACAAAGACGAAGAACTGGGTGAAATTTCTTGTTTGAAAAAAAAATCGATTTACTCTCCTAAGCACATACTCGGCTTGGTACCTAAAACATATGCAAGCAAGGGTGAGAAATTATTATATTTGCTATCTTCGAATAAAAACATAATTCACTGGGGTGATGACGGTACAGTCACTGTAGAAGATGAAAAAATTCCTGGAAGTAATATTGTTGACTTAGTAAATGATACTTTGAGACCACTCAAAAACAATAATCCAATAGGATGGGAAAAATTCGTACAAGCATTGTTAGATATTAAAACACCGCAGATTTACATTGGAAATCCAAAAAGACTCGATTATTTAAAGCAGCTTCAGGTAAACGAATTAAAAGAATACACACCACATAAAGAGGAGGAGGAGGAGGTGTTTTCAACGCCAGTTACTAGAAAAGTAAAAAAGAAGATTGAATGGGAAAAATGGAGTCCTTATTAGAAATAAACAACATCTACTATAACCCATCACACCCCGCTGGGTATGCTAGTATTGATAAACTAGCTAGTGCTATGAAAGGTAAAATGAATAGAGAAGATGTTAAAAGGTGGTTACAATCACAAGAAGCCTATACACTGCATAAACCGGTTCACAGAAAATTTCTACGAAACAAATATGTCCTATCTAATCTTAATGAACTTTGGCAGGCTGACTTAAGTGATATGAGAACTTATTCAAAATATAACAATGGTTTTAATTACATTCTTTGTGTTATTGATGTCTTTACCAAATATGCATATGCCCGACCCTTGAAAAGTAAAAACTCTGAAACTATTAAAACATGTTTTGAAAGCATATTTAATGAGGCTAATACAACACCAACTCATATACAATCAGATAAAGGAACTGAGTTTGTTTCAAAAAATGTTCGGAGATTCTTTAAGTCAAAAAATGTTAATTACTATACAACAAATAACCCTGATATTAAAGCTAGCATTGTTGAAAGATTTCAAAGAACACTCAAGATGAGAATGTGGCGTTATTTCACCTATAAAAATACATATAAGTACATTGACATTTTACAAGACCTAATATATGCTTATAACCACAGCTATCATTCAAGCATAAAGATGTGTCCTTGTGATGTAAATACAAATAATATAATGACAGTATGGAATAACTTGTATGATAGAAAAAATGTTCAAAGTATCACAAGTACAGCTTTACCAAAACTTCGTATTGGAGACTATGTAAGAATAACAAAGTATAAGCATATATTTCAGAAAGGTTATGAATCCAACTGGAGTGATGAATTATTTATGATAACTTCAATAATAGAACGATCTCCATTGGTTGTATATACACTACAAGATTTAAAAGAAGAAGCTATAGTTGGAACGTTTTATGAAAAGGAATTACAGAAAGTGTTTTATGACCCCACCTCGAAGTATAAAATAGATAAAATAATTAGTTCACGCTATTCTGGTAGCAGAAAGCAAGTGTTAGTGAAGTGGAAAGGTTATCCAGATAAATTTAATAGTTGGATTTCAGTGTCTGAGTTGAAAGCAATATGATGAAAGAAAGTTTTTATTTAACATTACTTAGTAATAGCTCTATGGAATATTTTCCAGACAATATGACTACACGATTTTCAACAAAATTACCAAAATCAATAAAACTTGATGGAGAATGGTCAATTGGAGTTGTTGAATTTCAATACCCTTGTACGATGTATACTGTACAAGATCATGAAAATGTAATTTACATAACAAAACTAATGTTAATGCCAAATGAAGAAAAACCTTCATTGGTGTACTATAAAACTCACATTCCAGCAACAAAGTATTAAAAACAACAAATTATGGTTTTGTTTTCAAAACTGAGAGGATTCAACGGTAAGCCGGTGTCATTGCTAATAAAAACAGCAGACGGACATAAAAATATATGAGATTGCATCAAATCCTTAGTGAGCTTTCCAAGCTCTGCAACAGCGCTAATGTATGACCGCAATGTTTTTAAAAAGACTTAAAGAAAAGGGGACAGAGGATCTCACGATTACGTATTTTGATTTGATTAATGTACTCCCACTTTTCTGAATGGTTTGTCCAATTTCGATAGGGTTCTGGGTTCAATATGGATACACTCAGCAGCATCTTCAGTGGCATTTTTTATGTTATCGCAGTTTTAAGTTATTGAACATGAATTATTTAAGTGAGAAAGATAAATGAACAAAGAAAAATCAACTGGATTAGGCACTGCGTATATAGCGGACACCTCTGTATGTAATGAATTTTACTTCAAATTATACCTACTTATTTATTTGTAGGGTGGGAGTCATACTTTCTGTAATAAGACATCTTCCGAATAGTCAAAAAATGTTTATAGCTATCTATAGCATATATAAATCCGGCCTATTTCTCATGGGAGGAGGCAAAGACCACGGATTTAAACTTACTACGATCATGACTTTCACGTACATCTTTCGCTTCATTCGCTCTCATATTATTCTTCATACATACTCGTCGGTTTAGGGTACTCTTGACCTGGGCTTTCTCTATTCTATAACATTATACCATACAATAGTTTACCAATACATCCGTACTCGTTAAGTTTTATTTCTAAGGCTATATTGTGGCTCATACTTAAACCTTTTTAAACGTCCGCAAATAATCATAATGGTCAGGATACGGCGCGCCTCTATCTCGCTCGCACGATTAAACAATTTTGAAGATATAAAATTACTGTACATACGTACATATACATACTGTATAATTACGTAAAATCATAATCGGTTAATTAAGTTGTTGTCAATAGCATTGCAAAGATTTAGCGAAGATAAAATTTTGAATCCAAGCAAGTCTTCATACATAAAATTAGAAAAATATAAAATTTTTATGTCTGAAAACTTGCTATCGAAAAATTTATGTGCGCAATGCCAGTGCTCTTAAACGGTGAAGGAAAACATCGTGAGGAAACCAGTTAGTATTCTAACAGGGGCGATGGGCTTGCAACCTGTCACGTATGGAATACTAGCTACTGCAAAATGTGGGTATGTGCCAAATGTAATGTTTGGACGTACCTCTGACTACCCCCTTAGACATCCTCAAATAATCTTATTATAGTTAGTACCTACTTGGTACTGGGAGATCTGAAGGGATATCTACCGTGCCTGGGGATCAAAGTCGTGAAGCTGTTTCAGTTTTTTTTTTTGAGAAAACTTGCTTGTACCTATTAATTTTTTTATTTTGGTATAATAATTGTAATGTTATTATTGACCAAGCGTGCGAAGCGAGCGAAGCGTCTCAGTTTCCACATTGGCCAAAAATGCGTTTGTCCGGATGTCTGTTTGTCTGTCTGTCTGTATGTCTGTCTGTTCTCCTCTACAGGTCGCATTTTTCAACCGATCTGGACGAAACTTGGTACACAGGTTATGTGACTTATTAGAATTTTTTCTCGTCGGGGATTTTTGATTGGAGGGGTACTTCCCCCAAAAAAAGGGCAAAAAGGGGGCTATTTGATATACTGGATATCTCCACCAAATGAGATCTGATTTCGATTATTCTTTTTTTATTTGAAAGGTAGTAACTATAAGTTGGTCTCAAAAAATATTTGGCGAAGATCTGATAAGGATCTTCAGCATGATGAACAGGATAGCTCATCAAACAATCGATGGTTTTCAATCAAATTTGAGAGAAACACAAAGGACCTCATTCTACACAAGATGATGCAAAAAAATCAAAAATATCAAAAAATCACAAAACGGAAAATGCACTTGCACATTACATTCCTCAAATAGCTCACTTTTAGTATGTTCGCGAGGTCTACAGCTCCCAGAGCCACTAGTTATAATTTTACATAACTACATTCAGTGATTTTATATATCTTCAAAAATGTTCAATTGTAACATAATAGCGGCGCGACGTATGCTGCCCCTTATGTTGGTACTTGGTACTGATGAGATCTGATGGGACATCTACCGTGCCTGAGAATCAAAGTCGTGAAGCTATTTAAGTTTTTTTTAACTTTATCATAAATTCCTCTATTAGGTACTGTGTTCTGCGAGTACGGGTACGAGTGTAGGCATTTGATTAAAAGTTAATCGCGCTGTTGTAACTCAATTAATGCGGGTGTTAGGGTCGACACTGTCAGGAAAAAGTAGAACACCCGATAATGTATTAAGCGATTGCACAGAGGGCGAAACAAATACCATAAAATTTCAGTTTGAATCTGTTTTTGTAAAGTTCCAAGTTCTACTGGTTACTTAAAAAATCTGTGTTGCAAACATCTTATACTAAAAACGCTCTTAGTGGTATTCTTCGAAACAGTGTGGTAAGAAGATTTGAAGTACTATTTTAAGTATTCTTCTTCTTCTTGTCGAGTCACTAGTTTCTTTCGTGGTGAAAGGATTTTAAGCCTCAAGCGGCTCCTTTCGAGCACTTGACACATGTTAAAGAACTTTTTAGGTTCTACAACATGCCGGTTTCCTTACGATGTTTTCCTTCACCGTTTGGAGAATACTGTCATAGTGCACATACATGTTTGAACTGAAAAACTCATTGGTGCACGACCGGTTTTGAACCCCCTACTAATGTAGGTCTAGTGGTCTAGTGGTAGCAGTCCCGCCTTCCGATCCTAATGGATCGGAAGGCGGGACTGCTACCACTAGACCACCATTTCTCTCTTTTAAGTAGTATTATGATCATTTTTAATCTCCTCTTCATTTTACCTAATAGTCTTAAATAAACAAGGAGAAAAACTGAGAGTGGAGAGAAAATACCTGTTCCGGCCCGCAAGGGCAGGAAAATGATGATGATGATGACACGAAATCGACCTCACTGCAATTTCATTCGCTGAATAATAAACGCAGTGCAGATTCAAGCAAGGGGTGCATTTGTACGCTGCATTCGGTCAGTGACCTTTATTGCCATGAAATATTGTAATCATGTAATACTTGTAATCTGAGAAAATTGAGGAAATACTTCTTACCTAAAGAATTCTTAGGTTATTGAGTTTTATTCCCAGATCAATTATTTAGATCAATGATGTGGAAATGGATGGTGTGATGAAGGAGAGGCAGGTCAAAGAAAAGATGGATGGACTGTGTGAAAGATGACATGAGTAAGAAAGGCGTGAGCACCGAGATGAAGAATGATAGAGGAGAGTGGAAGAATAAAAACTGTTGTGCCGACCTACTAAGCGTGGGATAAGGGCAGGAAGATGACGAATTGTGATCCAAGATTGAATGTGCTTACTCGAAGTGTTCCTGTGTGATAATTGTCTCATGTACCTATATCATGATCGAAGTTTATATTCAGAAACTCATTGAAATATCTCACCTTGATGTGGCATGATATGTAATAGTACATTGTTCACCGAGAGGAGAAAGTGACCGATTACCGTCGAGGGTGTCGTTTGAAGCCCGAGCCGTAGGCGAGGGCTTTAAAACACCCGAGATCGGGATACATAGTGCTTTATACTACACATACGAGGAAAATAAAAAACTAAAACTGAATCCTCAAACAACACACAAATTGAAAATGGCGCCAATGGCGTCTGCAATTTTCACATGTTCTTTTTTCAAATTGTTTATCCTGCCGCCGCAGGGTCGCACTGCCAGCCCGACACCATCCAACACACAGCTAGTGGCCAGTGTCATTTTGCGAACTTGGAGATAAAAACTCACTGTAAAAACTTTTTGGGTTTTGATATTTAGGTTACCGTCGCATAGTCTTACCCATAATTAAAAAATAAAAACCACGTAAGAAATGGATTTTCATACACTTTTCTCTCCCGCTCAGATGCGTTTTCTCCCCGCATATTTGTTCGATATGCAATGACGTACTTTCTACCGTAAATTTGATAAAGTATCAAGGCACTTTCCAAGCAGGTGTAGTATAAAATAGATTTGTAGACCTGTTTACCTGTACGAGTAGCTCAATACAATTTACGTGCTTATTTTTGCGGATAGAAGCGGTTACATTGGCAAAACGCCAATGTTCGAGTTAATAAGTATGTTAATATTCACCCGTGAATTCCGCAAAGCGTTATATAGCAAGTTGCTGACCCGATCCAATCGATCTTCACCCCAACTTAGAGGTTTATTTCAAATTAGCGACTTTTACGTTTCATGTAAATGTTTAATTAAAGTAAGTAAGTAAGTAGTAAAGTAAGGGAAGTACTATCACCACGCCTTTTTCTACCGCCAAGCAGCAACGCTGTGTTTCAGTTTGAAAAGTGTGGTCGCCGGTGTAATTATAGGCACACGAGGCTTACATCGGTATGCCTCAAGTTGATGGACGCAGGGCAGTGCATCGTAGGGCACGTTTTTATCGTGCGTGACTTACGAGGCAATGCTTTGTTATGGGTGATAGTTACCACTTAACACCAGGTGGGCCATCTGGTTGTTCAATCTGCTGGTTGTATAAAAAATGTCACACTAACTTTTGTCGTTCGATGAAATATTATTTTTGTTATGTTCGTTTACAGCTTGTGTAGGTTCAACTATCATTTTATATGTGTATATGTATAATTATAAAATTGTATATACAATGACCCACCTGATTTATCCATGACCTATCGTTGATCATTCGAATGTGTAAATTCCAGTACTTCGGTGACAAGTTCACATTATGCCAGTGGCATTCCAGCGCAGGAGCCTTATGCACTATGACCATTTGCAGCGCGAGCTCGGCTAAGACAAGGCAGGCGGTGTAATACGGTCAGGGCAAAGTATCTCCTAAATCATAAAGAATAAAGCCCAATATCAAGTTTTGACGTTTCACGGTTTGGGGCAAGGAATCTCCTTGGAATCTCCTATTTTCATAGTGAATAAGGCTCCAGGACTGGTATGCGACTGCAATAATGTGAATTAACCTGCCACTACACTAGAGTACCTCCTTGAATAAATGGATAGATAGATACCCTAACTGTTTATTGTATCCTACTAATATTATAAATGCGGAAGTTTGTAAGTATGGATGGATGGATAGATGGATGGATGGATGGATGTTTGTTACTCTATAACTCCAGAACGGCTCAACGGATCTAGGTGAAAATTGGCACAGAGATATATTATACCCTGGAATAACACATAGGTTACTTTTTATCCCGTGGGAATACCGGAATTTAAAACTACGCGGGTGAAACCGCAGGGCGCTACTAGTAGTACAATACATGGTAAAAGCAAAATTACATTTGGGTAAAACAATGGGCGACCTTATCGCTGAGAGCGATCTCTTGAATGTACCCAGTGATCAATCCAACCCTGTTGACTGTGACAGGTTCCCATTATTCCTATGCTACTGGAATAATGTGAACCGGGCATCTATTACTACGACTACCGTGTACTGCCAGTTTTTCCTGTATTAAATTATAAACCTGTGATTAACAAAACTAGCATCAAAACCGATGTAAATTACAGTCCATTAGAACCAAGAGTCTACATGATTCCCGCTTAATTACTCAACTGGCAGACAATGATTGTAGAAAAGATGAGAACATACGATGCGATACTTAATTTACAGGCTAGCAAAGTAAACTGAACATTAATATATTAAAAAAGCGTACTTCCCGCAAAATTATTCAACATGCAGTTAGCCATGATTGCAGTAGTTAAAACCGAGATAGATTTATTTTACTAGCAAGCAAAGCGAGCGAGCCGCACGTTATCTATAACTATAAGAATCAAAGTCCTGATTGACTGACTGACATACAGACAACGCACAGCCTAAACCGCTGGTCGTAGAGACTTAAAATTTGAGGAGTACATAGTTCTTACAGCGTAGACGTGTACTAAGAAGAGATTTTTCAAAATTAAACCCCTAAGGGTGTAAAAAGGGTTGAAAACGTTTGTATGAAAAATCGTATTCTTTCAACCTAGGAACTTGAAACTTAAAAGACATATACCCCAAAGTCAATAATTAAGTTTTTCATTTTTAGTTTTTAAGAGCTACCCCCAATAAGGGTGCAAAGGAGTGTTGTAGTTTGTATGGGAGTTTTTTAACGAGTGGTTCAATTGATTTCAAACTTGGAGTAAATATACTTCTAAATAAATAATTAAGAACGACATTTTTAGTTTTTGTAAACTACCCTTAATAAGGATGCAAAGGGATGTCAAAGTTTGTACGAGAATTTTTGTACGCGTAGTGCGATTGACTTGAAACTAAAAGTTGATAAGTAACAAAAAAATATACTAATTTAGGGTTTTATCTCGGGTGGAATGCGCGAGCGGCATCAGAGGCGCAGCGGTGGCGGGCGAAGCGCGGGGCGGGGCCCTTAGCGGGCCTAGCTGGGACTTGGACCGCTGTATCTAAGTACTTAGGCGCAAAAGTACTAAACTACGCGGGTGAAACCGCGGGGCGCAGCTAGTCATAGATAAACGTTGGAATTATGACTATTTTGCATATTAACTAAAAATTTCATTTCACACGTCATATCGATTTATTATGTTTTGAAGTAGATATATTTTCTTTGTATGTTGATAAACGAATCTTTTTGCTACAATAATTATTGGCCTACATCGTGCAGTAGGTAGTAGCCCTACTGTCAAGTGAAACCATTTAGACCTAAATACGTCTGGAGGTCAACAGAGAATTGATGTGATGTGCCGACTGCGCTCACAAGTTGAGTTCATTTTAGAATTTGAAGAGCATTTGAAACAACTTATCGACTGGCACAATCGAGTTTGAAAACACCGAATCACAGTATGTCATAATTTTAATTTATGTTACTTGCTCGAACAAGCCGTTGGCCCGATCACCTATAACAAAGCATCTCGTAAGTCGCGCACGACTTAATACAAAAAAAAATGGCAATATTATGTTCTATTTTTTATAAGTTATGTAAAAACAAACATTTTAATCAGAACATGTTTTCCTACAAAACATTGCTTTAATAATTAGGAATATGTACCTTCCTACTTTGTATCGATTTTCATTTATTTTATAGTGCTAAACACACTACACTTACACTACACTTATGGAAATCGCAAAGATTTTGAGAGCGGGATTTTAACCCGCGACCTTCCCCTTGATACGGGAATTAGCCAACCAACTGCGCCATCGGATACTAATCACACTATACCACTTGTTTGTTTACTACTTTTTTAACCTTAGCCCCATAACTTTAAGGTATATATATATATATATATATATATATATTCCCACACTCATCTCGATTTCGAGTCAACTCCACACTGTCACTGTAAAAAACGTTGCGATCTCAAAAAACACTGAATTAATTTCTTCTCGGGTTCTTCTGCCCTCGTTAGATAACCATCCCGTAACTTCTATAATTTTCCAATTTTCATAACATAAATTGAAGATATCCGAAGTCGGGAAGGCTTTGTAGAAATTTTGCCGAGATTACAACCAGACATCGAAAAATCCATTATACGTTTACCACCTTAGAATAAGCAGTAGCGATAACAGTAGCAGTAAAATGGGCCGTTTCTGTTACCTACTTGTTGAGAAACAAATCTCGCTGTTATTGTTATCGCTGTCAACTTTACAACCTAACAATACTTTATATTTATATTTTCTAACATATAAATAACATAGCCAGCATAGCCTTGCCAGAATTCCGAGGCGGCAACGATCTAATACTGCGAAACGGTTCCCCGTTGCAGAAAACTGAAACACAACTTATAAATAAATAAATAAATAATGCTGGACAATCCACACAGCACCATCTAGCCCCAAAGTAAGCTACTCAAAGCTTGTGTTATGGGTACTAGATAACTGATATATTACAATATACTTACATAGATACATATTTTTTTATTATATACATAGAAAACACCCAGACCATCGGTACAAATTTCTGCAGATCGTACACAAATTTGTTCCGAGGCGGGAATCGAACCCGCAACCTTTAGCGTCGCAGACGGACTCTCGCCCGCTGCGCCACTGAGGTCGTCAAACAATTTGATGTAACTGTCCTGTCAGTAATTACTGGATTGTAAGCCGATATCTAGAAACTATGATCACTACGAAAGCAATAAACTTATACAAAAAAAAAGGCTAAACAGTGCAAAAAAGTGATAATTATTCTCGCAATTTTATTTTAAAAACCACTAAACTATTTCTTTACTCTGTCAGTAATGTATGTATGGACGGATATAGCAAAACTAGGTATAGCTTGGAACGCTTCTTATAAGAAATAAAATTCTAATTGAAATAAATCATTACATACCGCAGCCTTTTCCATAAATCTTCAGACAACTTCATACAACGTTATAAAAGTAGGAGTACAAGCTATTAGTGTTTTCTTTGTACGCTCTGCTAAGATTTATCTGCCGAAAGGAACAGTTCTTTACCATCCCAGCGCACGCCGCAGTGAATTGAATATCAAGCTGGAGTGGCGCATGCGCAGTGTTGTGACTATCAGACCACTGTAAACACACTCGTAAATTCTATGACTAGCGTGTTTTGTTGTGCTTGCAAAATATTGTTCTTCAACAACCTGCACCCCGAACAACAACGACCACTAAATTTATTATACTCGAGCTTAACGATAGCTGTTGGGTTTTTAGCTTTGGAAGACAGGGCCCGTACCACCAACTCTTGAAGCATTCTTATTTCAATATGTGGTGTGGTGGCCGTCTGCTATAAAAATAAAAAATGTCTGCTTTAATCAATATGGATATAAATTGGTTTCTTTTTTTAATTGTAATTGGTAACTTTATTATATGCGAGACATTTTAAGCCTGAAGAACGTTCGTTTTCATAGATAATTATTTTTTATAACTTACACATATTTTCAAACTTTGCTGGTACTTTATTGTTTTGTTAAAACTGGCGTGTAGGAGGTGATTAGGTATATTGTGAGGTACATTTAAATTTATAAAATGCAATTTATCAATTTACGAAGCTGCTGTAATTAGGATAACGTGCGCGTTATAATCCAGAAATAGTGATTGTTTTGGTTTATTTGTAGCGCATGATTACACACCAACACCTGATACATAAGTAGCAAACTAGCAAACACTGCTTTCGTTTTCCTGGAACATGCAGATAGATTGTAAAAGTGGTTTTAAATATTTATGAGGCAAAATAAGAAATGTTCTATTCTATTCTGTATCTGGAAGAAATGTAATAATATAGTAAAAAAATACCCGCGACGAAGCCGCTCGGATTCTCCGAAATTCTTCAAAACTTACGAGGGTAAAAATGTATTCGAATAAAAATGTAATATACATTTTTATTCCAACTGCTCGCACTTTGTGCTGAGACAAAACTTCTTTGAAATTAGGCAACGTAATTCAAAATAACACAAGAAAAAAATACCTATTATTAATTATTTATTTTATATGGCTCTTGTCCGTAAAGTAATTATTGGGATCAGTGTATCCGTACAGTCAAAAAATTTCTTGCCAGTGCCAAGTTTTTTATGCCGGTTTTGTTTAATACTTTTTAGTCAAGCCAGTCCATCTATAGGAAGGAACATAGATATTCAAATTCCTTGATCTATAGTCAAGGCACGTCATTGTTTTGAAGAAAATTCGTCTAAGTACGCTGAAGAAAAAACGAATCTACTACTATAAAAATCAACTGAAGTGCATCGCAGAATGACATTTCTACATTACCTATTCAACATTTTTTCAAATTGGATTCGCTTCGCCACGAGGGTTTCAGAAAGTATTCGTGTTTTCTGAAGGTTATTGTAAAAGTTTCATGTACTAGGTCCGAGCAATCACTTCGGAAAAAACCGTAAACTTATTTATATCGGTGATCATGAGGTAAACACATTTTCAAACGAATTATCGTTTATGATGTAGGTTCGTGGTTTTCAGAACTAGATAATGAAAATGAAATGAACATTATCTATAAATTTATCTATTAATTTTCTTGATAGCTAAAGGTAAACAGTTAAAAAAATAGGTGAATATTTAATCATAAATTGCTAAGTGGTGTAAGTAGGTATCTGTTTCTTCACAGAATAAAAGGTAAAATATGATATGTGAACGTTCTCGTTACTCGGCTAACAAAGGATTTTCTGTTACTTATTTTTTCTAATGTGTAGAGTAGGTATATAAGAAAAAAATATTTAATAGAAATCCATTTATAAGACGTTATTCTCTCGCCTTTCACGGTCACCCTACGCTGTTCAGTGAGTTCAGTGGCTCTACTTCTAGTTTATATTCTGTGTCACAGGTCAAAGAACTGCATTTATTCGACCTTACTCCTAACAGCCGAAAATGACATTGGTGCCAATTCTGTTGTTTAATTTTCCTAGCTTAACCTAATTTGACAGCACTAATAATTTTGCCATCCCTTTTTAAAAGACCGAAACAACAAGGACGGCTATAATTTTAGAGCGGTCAGATTAGGTTGGTTTAGGATAATGCAACAACAGAATCGACACCATTGTCTGCTAGACTTTTCGACTCGATTCAACGCGATATCTCATAATCTATCTATGTATATACGAGCAATTCTTGTATAATTTGTTCATTTGCATAATATAATCTGAATCTCGGAAATGGCTCCAACGATTTTCATGAAATTTAGTGCAGGTGGTTTCGGGGGCGATAAATCGTTATATTTATTTTTGAAAATGTTTTTCATCCGTGTTTTCAGGCAATGAAAAGCATAAACATAACTGTATTCTCTGCAGATTGTTCATATTAATCCCCAACTTCTAAATGATGTGTTAAAATAATTATGATATAACAGGATATGCCCATATTATTATCTTTATAGGCGTCTCTCCAATAGGTCGGCTTGATAGTTTTCAATTGTGTTTGATTTCGAATTTATTACAAAACGTAAACGTAATAGTTTTAAATCCCGGTATTCCCACGGGATAAAAAGTAGCCTATGTGTTATTCCAGACTGTAATCAATCTCTCTGCAAAGTTTCATCCAGATCCGTTCAGCCGAAAGAAGAACAAACATCCATCAATCCATACTTTACAAACTTTCGCATTTATGATATTAGTAGGATTAGTAGAATTGTTTGTGAAATTTGTACTTGTAACTTCAAAAGAAGGCTCAGCATGAGTCGTATCGAACTCTTCATCATCCGATTGCTACGTCACGCGCGTAAAGACTTTAAAGTGTTAAAATAATTGACCGAGCGAGCGAAGCGTCTCAGTTTCCACATTGGCCAAAAATGCGTTTGTCCGGATGTCTGTCTGTTCTCCTCCACAGGTCGCATTTTTAAACCGATCTGGACGAAACTTGGTACACAGGTTATATGACTTATTAGAATTTTTTTATCGTCGGGGATTTCTGATTGGAGGGGTGCTTCCCCCAAAAAGGGGCAAAAAAGGGGGCTATTTCATACACTGAATATCTCCACCAAATGAGATCCGATTTCGATTGTTCTTTTTTTATTTGAAAGGTAGTAACTATAAATTGGTCTCATAAAAGTTTTGTGAAGATCTGATGAGGATCTTTAGCATGATGAACGGGATAGCTCATCAAAAAATCGACGGGTTTCAATCAAATTTGAGAGAAACACTAAGGACCTCATTCTACACAAGATGATTAAAAAAAACAATAAAAAATCAAAAATCGGAAAAATTATAGCTACCTACCTATAAGATAGTGAATTGCTCACTTTTAGTGTGCTCGCGAGGTCTACCAGCTCACAGAGCCACTAGTTATAATAGCTACAATAATTATTTTTTTCTATAAAGAAATTATGGAAATACTTCAATGGGGCATCGCTCCCAACTTTAAAAGTTGTAGAGAGGTTTCATTGTGATCATCAAAAGTAAACTTTTGTCTATTTGATACTAGCTGCATGTGACCGCGACTTCGAGGTGGCTTTCTTGCTGTTAATCAAAACGATTGACGTAAGTAAATAGTTATTATAACGGTGGAAGGAAACAAATTTTTCGGTCTATTGGGCGGAACTTTTGGGGATCCTTGTGAAAATGTTTCTATAAATAAAAATAAAATAAATAATGCTGGACAATCCACACAGCATCATCTAGCCCCAAAGTAAGCTTCAAAGCTTGTGTTATAGGTACTAGATGACTGATATATTTAATACATTATATACTTACATAGATAGATATTTTTTTTATTATACATAGAAAACACCCAGACCTACGGAACAAATTTCTGCAGATCGTAGTCAAATTTGTTCCGAGGCGGGAATCGAACCCGCAACCTCTTGCGTCGCAGGCGGACTCATGCCCGCTGCGCCACAGAAGTCGTCTATGTATTAGGTAAACGTGTTTCAGAAGTAAGAAGTAGATATTGAATTAAGGCGTTGACAACACCTAATTTACCTCTCGCTCGCACGATGCGACATTTTAAAGCATATAAAATCACTAAACACAATTTTTAAAAATCGCAAACTACCACTTTGTGTGCTATCACATTGCACACAGTTTGGTAAAAAATTCATTTTGATCGATGCAAATCTTCTTACTCAAAAGTTTGCTTAAGTACGAAAACTAGAAAAGCAAACTTTTAATTATGAAAACATACCTATATTGATTAAAATGAAGCTTTTACTAAACTGTTCGCAATGTGATTGCACACAAAATGGTTGTTTGCGATTTTTCGAAAGTGGGAGTTCTGATTTTATATGCTTCAACAAGTCAAAACGTGCGAGCGAGAATCACATTAGCTCTTGTCATATTCATATTCATTTATTCATTACTTCATGTTGTAGGTACAAAACTATATTGTCTTCACCTTAAGTAGAGCTTAATTCCTTGTACTAACTAAAGTCATTTCATTCAAAGATGCTGAAATGTCAATTACAAGTAGTTAGGTATAACTTATTTCATTCATTTTTTCTTTATTTATTTAAAGTTATTCCATTCATATATTTTGGCGTGCTACATCGGAATTAGAAAAAAAAAGTCTTACGTTGATTGAAAACTTTGGGGTTGAAACTACACTTCCTTTGATCGCTGGCTGAAGTAAAGTATCTTTTTTAAAGTGATCTTTTTGTCAATCATGAAAATCAACTGCTCTCTTTTTGAGCTCAGCATGGCCCATCGAATCACCGATTACGTTTTTAGGTGACTAGTGACTACAAAGGTAATTGTTAAGTTGTTTCGAAACACGGCGCTGGTGGCTGACGTCATCAGGCATGACGTCGCGTCGTCAGTCTTACAATGATGTAGGTACCTAAATGGTTTTAAACTCTGTTATGATTCTGTACAAGGTTGTCTATTGTTAGATAAACGTTGTGAATACTATTATGATCACGTCAGTTGCTAAGTGATTAAGGCGAAATAATGTACGTGTTTCATGCATAAAATAATCATTGTATATAAAGTTTTCATTAATACCTACAATTCTTATATACAAAATAAGATGGCTTGTTTTCTAAATTGATACGGCGAATAGTAGGTGTTGTGTACACTATCCATTGTGTATTGAACTAAAGAAAAAATAACATATAATATCGAAGTAGGTAGGTATAAACGTAGAATAGGTACGAGTCGTAAGGTTTCTCTTGTTTAGCGATCATAGTGTAGGAACGTGACCGTTCCGCTATGTGGGATACGCGAAAACCAGGACGCATAGGGTCGCAGCGCAGGACACGGGAGGCGAGGCGTCAAGGGCGAGTGGGTTCGTCCTTGAGAAGGAGGACAGGACGAAGGTGACTCACCGAGCGGTTGGTGGAGCGCGGCGTGCGCGTCGCAGTCGGCACAGATGGCGGAGCGCAGCATCCGCTCGCGCTGCAGCCGCCGCAGCAGCTGCAGGTGCTGCGGCGTGAACACCGTGCCCGAGCGCTCGCCCACCAGCACCACGTCGCCCGCCTCCCACCACGCCTGCTCGCGCAGCGTGCCGTCGCGATTGAACAGCCCCAGGTCCTTGTACCCCTCCGGCGGGCTGAGCGCGCCCGACTCCGCCTCCGGGTAGCGCTCGCACGACCCGCATCCCGAGCACTCCTCGCTCTCGCCCTCGTCCGAGTAACCACATTCGTCACGGACGACGATAATGTAATCCGCTTCGAAAAATTCGTTAGCGCTCTCGTCAAAAATAACCCTGTGCTTCTTAGATTTTTTTGTTTCTCTGGTGTCTTTTTTTAGGGAAGACTTTAAGTTTTCATGGTCTTTATTGTGTCGTGAATCGCGAGCGGCGCGATCTCCGCGCTCGGCGTGGTCGGCTCGCATAGTAGCGGGCGGTGCCGACGCTCGGTGCCGTCTAGTGGCCTAGGTTCGAAACCTGCCGAGCGGCGCGCGGCGCGAGAGCGTGCGAGAGAGCGTCGCTGCGCCGTCGGGCCACGGCCGAGCGGACAGCGGTGAACGGCGCGAATGCCGCGTCGCGAACGGAGGACTAAGTGGAGGAGCCGAAGCTATGCGGGCTCGTGGCACCGGAGCCGGACGAGTGCCGCCCGCCGCGCCCGTCTATTGATCGCACGTGCCCGACATGGTCCCTCCGCCAACAGCGCACGCCACCGATTACCATCGCCTGTGCCATCCGCCATACACATTGGCCGCAACCCATAAACATAGTGACGCGAGTGCCTTTTAATTGAACACGTTAACGCAGACATTCACATAAAAAAAAGTGAGTTCGAGAACTGGTAGTAGCAACCAATGTTATGCAACATCAGACACGCTCTTTCAAACTATAAAAAGTTTTACCTAAATTTTAGTATGTATTTAACACAATTTCACAATTGTTTAGCTATGTACGTATAGTAGGTAACTATGAAGATAAATACCTATTTTAATTATTATACAATCACTTTAAATTTAACAAAATCATTAACATATCACCACACTGGTTCCTTCCCCACCGGTGACCACGAGGCCGTTTAATTTCTATGATAAACTTAATTTATTTTGAGCTTCATAAATATTGGATGCAAATTGTCAAGGTTAATCCTGGGAAAGTTGCCACCGTCATATTATAACGGCGCCGCCCGCCCGCGCCACCGAGTGCTATGGCCGCCGGCGCCGCCCGCCCCGTGGAATGTTGATTTAAACTTATTTATTTTATTTGCTTTTAATTTTTCACGTTGAACCGTGACTTCGCCTTCGGGAATTCATTTACGATTTTTCGTTAGTTACGTAGCTATGTAGGTATATATTTGAGAATATTTCAAACTATAATAGTCTATTTTTTAAAACGTTATTATAGCTGGCTACTTTCTAAATACTTAGAGATGACATATTATTGTAATTGAACGTACCTACCTATAGGTGGGTGAATCATTTTATAATGATAGAGGTTCAATTATAATATGTCATCTCTAAGTATTTAGAAAGTAAATCGCCAGCTGCTATCGTAAAAAAAACAGAAACAGCTTCACGACTTTGATCCCCAGGCACGGTAGATATCCCTTCAGATCTCCCAGTACCAAGTAGTTACTAATTCAAGATTCTTTGAGGATGTCTAAGGTATATATAATAGTCAGAGGTAAGTCCTAACATTACATTTGGCACATACCCACATTTTACAGTAGTTAGTATTCCATACGTGACAGGTTGCAAGCCCATCGCCGCTGTTAGAATACTAACTGGTTTCCTCACGATGTTTTCCTTCACCGTTTAAGAGCACTGGCATTGCGCACATAATTTTTTCGATAGAAAAAAATGCTATCGTAACGTTTTAAAAAATGTACCAAGATGACAGATAATTTATAATTCTTGTATTTAAATATTTATTTGATTATATTACCTATATTCTGATTAATATAATAATCAGAATCTCATCGGCTCCATCGATTTTGAAATTTTGTAGGTAAGTAGAGTGTTTTGGAGGAGATAAATCGATCTAGCTAGGATTCGTTTTTAGAAGAAAAAACTTGTTTTCAGGCAATGAAAAACCCAACTTAAACTTATTATGATCCTGACATCTATTGGCGAATAACAAACAATACTATTATTTTTAAGCTACCCCAGTAGATGGCGTTGTCAAAAAGATCCATCCGTCTTCGGTGAACATTAAAAAATGTTTTCGCAAGTAGTTATGCAAAAGGCACTAAAACCTGCAATCTATTTTATAAAGATGTCGCTTTTCACCAACTACCTATTATTATTATATTATTATTTTTTCAATTCATTTATAGGGCTTTCTTTATATTTTTAATAACCTATTAATTTTTATTTACGAACTAGTTGCGCCCCGCGGTTTCACTCGCGCAGATTTAAATCCCAGTATTCCCACGGGATAAACCGGTTATTTACCGGTAAATTGGAAACCGGTTTCAAGCCCTGGTATGTACACACTACATATTAAACTAGTGGCTCTGGGAGCTGTAGACCTCGCGAGCATACTAAAAGTGAGCTATTTGAGGAATGTAATGTGCAAGTGCATTTTCCGTTTTGTGATTTTTTTGATCTTTTTGATTTTTTTTGCATCATCTTGTGTAGAATGAGGTCCTTTGCGTTTCTCTCAAATTTTATTGAAAATCATCGATTGTTTGATGAGCTATCCTGTTCATCATGCTGAAGATCCTTATCAGATCTTCGCCAAACTTTTATGAGACCAACTTATAGTTACTACCTTTCAAATAAAAAAAGAATAATCGAAATCGGATCTCATTTGGTGGAGATATCCAGTATATCAAATAGCCCCCTTTTTGCCCTTTTTTTGGGGGAAGTACACCTCCAATCAAAAATCCCCGACGACAAAAAAATTCTAATAAGTCATATAACCTGTGTACCAAGTTTCGTCCAGATCGGTTGAAAAATGCGACCTGTAGAGGAGAACAGCTTGTATTATGGGTACTAGATGACTGATATATTTAATACATTTTATGCTTACATAGATAGATATTTTTATTATACATAAACACCCAGACCAACGGAACAAATTTCAGCAGATCGTACACAAATTTGTTCCGAGGCGGGAATCGAACCCGCAACCTCTGCGTCGCAGGCGGACTCGCCAGCTGCGCCACTGAGGTCGTCAGATGGGTGATTGTTTCATTTAAAATACTATCATTTATAAAGGTAGGTACCTACCTACATGTTGCAACAATACAATTTCATATTTAATTTTATGGAACCCACAGCAGGTACCTACTTAATTTGTTTTTTTGAGATGGATTCTAACATCATTCACAAAGATACAATATGTTGGATTATCTTTCCACAAAATAAATACTTATAATAAAAATAAAAGAGGTCACATTTTGTTGCAGTTGAACTCCATTGGCCAGCATTATATGAAAAGAGTGCCGCTTGGCAAGACTGATCCAGAACCAATGGAAGAGGAAGCAGACACAGATGAGGAAGAAGGTAAATTCCATCTTTAGCTAGTAGGTACCCACTCTAAAGTACTCGAAAGAAGCCGGTCTGAGGCACACTCAAAATCCTGTCAACACTGTTTCAAAAAAACTAGAATAATACATGACAAGAAAACTATATAAATAAAGTCATTTAAATGATACATTACATACATACCTAATATGCAATTATGTTACATAACATGTAGATTTTTTTCATGGATTTTTTATTGTTTTAATTTTCAATCACCAAGGCACTGGCCTCAAACATCAATGGTTTCCATTCAGGATAAATTTAGGTCATCATCATTCTACTGCAGACCTGCTTAGTATTTACTCGTCCCAAAATCAAACAACTAATATTCTTACATTTATAACACTAGTTGAATAATGAAGGCTCAGAATTTTTCTCCCTGACAATTTTTGAAGGCAGTAGCAAAGTTTAAACTGTTTCTTTTAAAAATAAAACACATTTAATTATTTGTAGGCAATGATGAATCCGATGAATCTGAAGAGTCCCACGATGAAGATGAGGAAGAAGATGTGCCTACATCATATTCTCCAACAAGAAACAATATTGAGCTGGAACCTGATAGCTTAGATGACCTTAATGAGGCTCCAGACCTTAATAACTCTGACCAGAGTGCTTTGTGGCCCATACAATGATCTTTAAACCTAGTTACTTTATCTTTTCTCCTCTACTTGAAAGTTGATTAAGAAATGCAAAAGATGAATAGTTCATGTGATTATTTGAATAAGTATAGAATAAGTGGTTTATATATGAATGTACCTACATTACTGACTGCTGATTAGGAAATTGATGATAATAAAAAGTTGTCAAATCATTACCAAAGAAATCAACATTTATTAAAAAACATTAGGTATTAAAATAAAACTTACATTTGTTGTTTGTTTGTTGAATAAATAACATTAACTTATCTACTTCAAACCACACTATCTATATAACTTATCTACTTCAAACTAAACAAACTGGTTCACATTACACCTGCCTCAATATCTCAAGTCTTCTGGAGGCCCAGGGGAATAGAGAAAATCTATAGTGACTGCAATCCTAGTTAAAGGTCAAAGGTCACGGCAGCTGCACCAAATGAACTGTTTGCCGATTTACCTTTTAGTAGGTACCTAAGTGTGAAATAGAACGCGACAAATTACTGTGTTAGGCCCGGTTTCCATCAAAGCAGAGAGGAAAGTGTTTGTAAAAACCAATCTGATTTCGTTATTTCCACCTCTTCCCGCGTAGCTTCGGCGGAAGTGGATCAAGTGGAGAGGAGAGATGAAAGTATAGAATAATAGATAGTAATACTAGATAGTAGGAAGTATAGATATCATATGTGCGGCGAGCGAGCAAGTGTCTAGTCTTTTTCTCTGCTCCGCTTTGATGGAAACCAGCCCTTACCACCTCATGTTGTTGCCACATCAGGCTAAATTGTAGACCCTTTAGTCACATCCGTTTGGCTGAAGTTTGACTATGACAAATGTTCACACCATAATCTCAAATTTGTAGATATTGGAATGAGCATTAATAAAACGAATAATAATAATAATAATAATAATAATGCAATCATAATTACCTATTGCTATAAGTATTATATAATTACCATGCTATATTATATATAGCATGGATTATGAATATGAGCGAAAGTATATTAAAATGTAAATTCATTTATCATTCTATATGAATAAACATATAGAATACAAATAAATTCCAATTGGTTACAAACCGCCTTCATGAACCCACATCTGTTTTTAGCAAAAAACCATCTACTTTCGATGCTGACTTTACCAGTAGTTTCAGTCTTATTTTTATGCACATAGTATTTAAGGAATCTGATTGTGGATCCATTTGAGATACTGGTTCGGATTTTTGATTTCTAGTCATACATTTCTTGAATTGACTAGAAAACATAATATACCTACTACAAGGTATATTATGTTTTCTATGTGACAAAATAGACAAATTTATTTATGCTATAAAGAAGCTTAGACTCAATGTGACTATGGAGGCAGCGCAAAGCGCCTACCATGGTTATGTTTCAGCAGTACTATCATATTACGGTCTAATCTTATGGGGTAATTCGGTAGACGTGGAAAAAGCCTTTATGATTCAAAAAAAAATGTGTTAGAGCCATTTGTGGTGCATGGAGCTTAGATAGCTACAAACCATTATTTAAAAGATTTAAAATCCTTCCATTGGCTTGTATGTATGTAAAGGATATGTGCATATTTGTCAAACAATATCCTGAATACTTTCGGAAACACTCAGAGGTTCTCACAAGAAACACGAGGCACATAAGCAGACTAAACATTCCCCATTGCCGCCTAGATCTTGGTAAACGCAATGCCTGTTATCATGCCATTACTATTTTCAATAAATTGCCAGCAGACTTAAAAGACTTACCATTACATATTTTTAAATGGAAAATAAGAAATTGTTTGCAAGAGAAATGTTTCTATGATGTCAAAGAATATTTAGATTATAAAATTTGACTGTTTTAGATTATTATTTTTTATTTGACATTCTATTTATTGTGTAATTTTCCATGAATTGTTTAATTATTATTATTATTATTATTAATTTTAATTTGACATTTACTGTATTTTTAATTGTTTTCCATTTTTGTGACACAAATTTTTGCACGCTTTGATGAGGCAGAATGTAACGGGCCTTAATTTTTTATAAACAGCTATTGTACCTACATTCCTGCGAATAAATGATTTATGATTTATGATAAGGGGAAACGCTTTTCACCCGAAAACCTAACTTGTTTTGTTTTACTAATAACTACTCATTAACAAATTTGAACACATCCAAATTCCCCGATAGTATATTAGGTACCTACTTTAAAAGATCACAGTAAAAGTTTCTTTAGGGCTTAGCCCTAGACAATGTGAATGCATAAGTAAGCTTATTGCTGACAAATTCTAACCAAGACGTGCTTATCATAAAAGCTAACTAATCGCAAGGCGAGTTTGTCTAACGTGAGTATAGATCTTTGAGCAAAAAGTTCATACATATCTCACCAGAATGGACAAAGTGGTCTTCGTTTTGTATTTCGACGAATGGTGTTATAGTTTCTTGGTTTACGTAGGTGACCGTAATTCATAAACAAAATCCTAGTTTAAAATAATACTGGTTAAAATACGCAGGTGACATCAAGGACCACACGGACGACTCTGGTAAGCAGGGGCCCGATGCTGTCTGCTGGGACGCTGTTCCATTTCTTCGCGAGGCATTTCTCTATTACAGCGTGAGTGGGCTTTTTATCTGAAACAGATTAAAACAAAATCAGTAGGTGAATAAAACAAGCTTGGCAGCAGCTTGTTAGTGGTTTTAATTTGAACTAGTTGCGCCCCGCGGTTTCACCCGCGCCGATTTAAATACCGGTATTATCACGGGATAAAAAGTAGCCTATGTGCTATTCCAGACTACAATCTATCTCTTTGCCAAGTTTCATCCAGATCCGTTCAGCCATTCCGGCGTGAAAGAGTAACAAACATCCATACTTACAAACTTTCGCATTTATAATATCAGTTGGACGAGGGTTTGTATTGGTGACCGTTATTCATAAATTGTTAACCAAACACCCTATGTATTTAGAGAAAACCAACTTTTCTTACCTGCCGCTTCAGAGCACTCCGCTAAATTCAGAGTAAACAATATTGCGCTTTTCTTGAGGAACGGATTGTATTTGTCGCAGTAGAAATGAAAGGCCATAGCCAAAGGCGACGGAATCGCCTCGACATGCTTCACCAGCATTACACCGGTTTTATGGAGGTCCTCGAGAAAAGTGTTGATCAGCTCACAGGGAGTGTTGATCAGCTCACAGGGATTGTTCATCTTGACGGTGAAACCATCCACCAGGGTATAGTGCATTGGCGTGCTCTCGTTACCTGAAATGATGAAGAATATAACTAATCTCATCCCACTAACATCATAAATGTGAAAGTATGGATGTTTGTTACTCAGATCTGGATGAAATTTGGCACAGAGATTATAGTCTGGAATAGCATATTAGAAGCTTTTTATTTATCCCCATATATTGATTGACTGTTACCCGTGGGATGGATTTGTTTTATTTTTTCATAGAGCAAAGAATCTACGTGATTTTCATGGTGCGAAGGTGGGCGTTTGGAAGGGGGTGTAGAGGACAGAGGTAAAGGACATACTTTTTAATCGCAGGTAACACCGCTGGGCGCAACTAGTCCTACATATCACTGCATACCTAGTATAAAACAAAGTCGCTTTCTCTGTCCCTACATCCCCAATCCCCATGTCCCTATGTATGCTTAAATCTTTAAAACTACGCAACGGAATTTGATGCGGTTTTTTTAATAGATAGAGTGATTCAAGGGGAAGGTTTATGTGTAGAATACATGCATGATAATGTGCACCCGTGCGAAGCAGGGGCGCGCGGGCGGGTCGCTAGTTATATTATAAACGCGAAAGTTTGTAAGGCTGAACGGATCTGTATGAAACTTGGCAGAGAGGTAGGTTATAGTATGGAATAGCACTTAGACTACTTTTTATCCCGTGGGAATACCGGGATTTAAATCTGCGCGGGTGAAACCGCGGGGCGCAACTAGTGTTATAATAAAGAAGGTAGTTTTTCATTATTATAGCTGCTGCCACCGGCTTCGCTCGCGGGGTATAGTATGCATCAGAAGTTGACCTTTTCAGAATTTAACAATAGCATATTACCTATTCAACTAGGTATTAATACGCTAAAGAAAATAACACATTATCGTTCATCTATCTCTGGTGATAAGATACACTAGATGACAAGTAAAAATCGAGATATAGTGTATTGATTATACTCACGTAAATATTTAGATATGGTGTTGGAAACATCACTGATGAATGTGTTGAACTGTTTTGGATCAAAATTTCTTACATTACTGTTGTACACAAACATGAAAGATCCTGTGTTCTGTCTTTCGACTATTGCTGCAATACCTAAAACGAATGAACAATGTTACCTACATCCTAGGTAGGTAATGTTTAGGCAGGTACGTATCCCAACTAATATTATAAATGCGAAAGTAACTCTGTCTGTCTGTCTGTTACGCTTTCCCGCTTAAACCTCTCAACCGATTTTGATGAAATTTGGCACAGACAATCTTTAGACCCTGAGAAAGAACATAGGCTACCTTTTATTGCAAAAAAAAGAGATGAAGAGATTAAAAGTACGCAGACGAAGTCGCGGGTACCAGCTAGTATCAAATAAATACATAAATAAATGATGCTGGACACTCCACACAGCATCATCTAGCCCCAAAGTAAGCTAGGTACTCAAAGCTTGTGTTATGGGTACTAGATAACTGATTTATTTAATACATTATATACTTACATAGATAGATATTTTTGTTATAGGTACATAGAAAACACCCAGACTAACGGAACAAATTCCTGCAGATTGTACACAAATTTGTTCCGAGGCGGGAATCGAACCCGCAACCTCTGACGGCGCAGGCAGGCTCTCGACCACTGCGCCACTGAGGTCGTCAGTTCATCTGTATCAAATAAATACATACATAACCTATACCTACTATTTATGCTACTACTATCCATGTTACTATCTATGTTGTTCTGTGTTCTTTGTTCAAAAATAAAACATTATTATTACCTAATTCCCCAATATTTACAAGATGGTGATGGTGATTGGGTAATTCCAAATTATATATTATTATTTATATATAGTATATTATTTTTTGAATTTGCCCTCGTTTTTCGGTATCTTCTTTCGGTGGCCAGATTATTAGTTAAGACTAGTAAAGGCCGATCAGCACACAACAATGATATTTTGCAGCGTCATACAAAATGTATGGTACAATATAATACAATATAATTTTCACTGACACTGATGGATACGTTACGGAACGTACCTACATAACTTTAATTTTCTAAACTAAAAATAAAATAAAAACAAATTATGCAGTAGGTAGCTTGGAAGTAATGAACGTATGAAAATACTTACCAGTTTTTATCTGCAATACAACATTCTCATGAATTTGGTACTTGTTTCCCAATAGATCAATATCATTATAAAATCTTGATTCATCATCGATTGCAGGCCTTGCTAAGTTTTTAGTAACAAACATAATTGCCATTGTTACAATGCACCCAACTAGAAATATGTATACGTGCCATACGTGTTGTGGACTGGAAGCATGAGGATGTGAAATAGAACCACTACCATTAAAATTGCTCCCATTGGTCACCAGTGTTCTTCTATTGACAACTAATAGGCTCCTATTGGCTAATGGTGTGCCCTGAGTAGATGATTGATAGGAGTTATCACTATATTGGTTTTCATTTTCTATATTTATCTCATCTCCATGTTCATTACTGCAATATAAGAAAGAAAATACATTTATTTGACATACACAACAAGAAAAGAAATACATAGGTACATATAAATTATACAAAATTACAGTTATAAACAGAGACAAAACGAAGGAAAAAACAGTATCTACCAAAAACAAAAGTGACACAGAAAACAGTCAATAACGAGTGTAGTCCGGGATAACTCATGGTAGGGCTCATGAATTTCCAAAATTTCCGCACAGCTGGGAGGCTGAAATTTTTGTCACACGTAGGTCTACACTTAGGAAGCCTATATCTGAAATCGTTTCACACGGCGAGAGCTGGTTTCTGAGAAATTAATTCTTTTAAATCGAAATTTTCCCGTACAAAATGCTTTTAACACGAGATTTTTAATCATCTGACTGTGACATTGACACATGTTTCCACAAAATTGCGGGATTTTTGGCATCTGACAGCAACAGTGACATTCGTTTGATGGTTCTGGCAGCCATTTTTTTTTTGGAAGAAAATAAAATGAAGAAGTTGAAAAGTGCTGTGGAGGATTAGTCGTGTTAGTTTTTTCTTGCAGTCGAATCGTTTTCTAAATGTGTCTACACAGAGAACCACACAGAAGAAAGAAAGAAAAGAAAGAAAATATATTTATTTCGTCCCACAATACAAGTAGGTACTTACTTAAAACTAACAGAAAATAAAATTATAACCTACATTAATAAAGGACCTACACACAGAGCACCCTAAGTTGAGTAGGTTAGGTTCTAAATGTGTCACAGAACCGACACAGAGCACCCCGACTTGAGTAAGTTAGGTTCGAAATGTGTGGCAAAACCGACACAGAGCACCCCATCTCCACGCAGTCTTGTGGTCCCTGGGTTGGCTATAGCAATCCTTGTACCTGAGTTGAGGGTTGGGGATAGGGGGGATGCAAGTGGGGGTAGATGACAAGTCTTCCCCTTGAGTCCTTTTTTCTAGGAAATGAAAAAAATAATTTAATTTTTCAGGTAAGTTACTAGTTAGGTTAGGGTTTTTTTTTTATATGAAGAAAATTGGTAGTAATATTTCATCTGTATGACAAAAAGACTCAAGGGAAGGAATTCTCATTAGGTTAGGGTTATTTTTTTTTTTTTTTAAAGTGAAGAAATTTTAAGAAATTTTTTTTTCATTTCCTAGAAAAAAGAACTATAGGGAAAGACTTGCCATCTACCCCCACATGCTTTCCCCCTATCCCCAACCCTCAACTCAGGTACCAGGGTAGCTATAGTTTAACCAGGTCCCTACCCCTATAGAGTGTATTTAACAATCGAGAAGCCAGAAGCTCGCGTGTAGGTCCTGGGTGGAGCAAGCCCGCGAAGCCGAGTGGCCGAAGCGGAGTAAAGGTTGAGCAGGAGAAGCGACGCTCAGGGGCGACCCCGCGAGAGTTCTGGCGGAGCAATTTCAGTGTATATTGAGGGGAATCCCGACTTGAGTAGTTTAGGTTCGAAATGAGTCCTAAAACCAACACAGGGCACAGAAAAAAAGCAAAACGTATAGTTTAAATTTTTCAAAAAACGTAGAAACTATACATCTGTTCGGGAAACGCACTTCAGGGGAGAGGATCCCTTCCACCATTTTGCAATTTTTTATAGGTACCTTATATAATCTCAATTTTTTTTTAGTTTTTTTCTTCCAAACTAAAGGCCTCCAACCCTCGCCCTCGAAAGGGGGGACCCCTTTCGAGGGCGAGGGTCTTCTCTCCCACCCCTCCCCCCTCCCGCACCCCCCTCCGTGCTCATATATTGGAAATTCCTTCCACTAGGTAGATTACAAAGAACTGTATGACCTAAAGTATGTTGATCAGCTTACTTGTTCCATATGTAAATTTATTCTTACCTGAAAAAATTATCCACTTCATCAGCTGAGGCATGATCATTGGACTGATTGAATGGACAATGGCTGTGGTCGTGGATGCTACGTCCAGCTGACAGGTTTATTGAAGCCATCCCAGTCTGTCAGTGGAATAATAAAAAGTATTTTACAATCTAGGTATAAGATAAGATAAGATAATGTTTATTTCAGACAAAAAAGAGATACATATGAGTTGAGCCATACAGAGGTCTTATTCTAGGGATTTTAGCTTATCAGGCAATCTGGCACACTCTGGTTACAGAACATTACCTTCCGTGCTAGTTAAAAACTGTGTTACGGCAAGGTAAGTGCTTCTCTCCCCAGGTGCTACTATTTCTTATACCTATCTAGTGTTACAAACTCCTCCCGATGATTATACTTTAGCGCTCTGTCGAAGGTCTCCAGTAATGAAGGTACCTACTTATTTTGTTAAAGCACACTTGAAAATGTTTTTCCCAAGATCCAAATTTTACTTACTTTCTGATTGCAGGTATTGCTCATCTATTTGTATGTTATATTATATGACACCCAATAATAATATGTATGGATCACTGATCTGTATTATTTAATCTAATTAATGGTAGCCAGCTAAGAATTTATTAGGTACATTGTTTGTTAGCAGTTACTTTTATGTAAAGCTATTAAAAAGTATGTCAAAAAAAAAATGACAAAGTATCAAAAAAAATTATGCAAATACCCTCCACACAAAAATAATGTTCTAGAACTTTCGATTTTTATATTTCCAAGTGCATTGCATAACCAGAGCAAGATTTCTAGCCCCAACAAGATGCAGATTTTAATCAGTGACAAATCCCACAATATCCCGTACATTATACTAAGTAAAACCTGAAACAAATTAGAATTACCTACCTACATAAGTGAGAACCTGACACCTTGATTGTAAATAGGAAGGAATATATAATAATTAATTTGAAATATTACACGGGTATTTATCGCGTTTTACCTACGTTTACGTAATTTTCCTGACGTTGCACTACACTGCTGCTAATGTAGGGAACCTGGTTATTCTTTCTTTCTTCTTTTTATGGCTCCTGCCGAACTGGTTATTGTAACGGTTGTATCCACCCTGACAAGCAAGGAACATATATATACTCCTGTCGGAGCTGACAAGGAACGTCAAAAATTTTGTATGGACTTAGCATGGCAAATAATGGCTGATTGACTGATTTGACATGATTGTTGCTTGATTGATACTGATTGAATGGAACGAATGATCGTTCCATTCAATCAGTTCTCTCGTTCTTTCACAACTCACTCTCTTCTTCGGCTGTCTCGTTGGGTCCGGTTAATGTACAACCACGTATTACGTAGCCCGAGAATTCACAGCCAAGAATGTACGGGCAGGAAAACGCAGCCAGGATTTCACGTCCAAATATACATGAAATCCATGGTCGTGCTATCCTACCTAATGTGTGCAAGGAAGGTACGCCAAGGAATGTACACCCCTGTAAAACACGATCAGGAGTTCATGTACATGAACTGTGGACCGTGTTTTCCTGGCTGTGCTTTCCCTGTACACTTGGAATTGTACAGCCAGGATTACACGCCCACGGACTTGGTGACAATTGTTGGTCAAAAACCTATGCTTTGGTTAGATGGACTATGGAGAGTGGTAAAAACTGTACTATCCCATCGTTCAGCGTCTCATTTCACGTCACATTTGTATTTTTCAAACTAGTTCATCAACATCAAACTAGTTGCACCCCGCGGTTTCACCCGCGCAGATTAAAATCCCGGTATTCCCACGGGATAAAAAGTGGCATAAGTGTTATTCCAGACTATAATGTATCTCTCTGCCAAGTTTCACCCAGATCCGTTCAGCCATTCTCGTAGTTTTACATTCTCTTTGATTGTATCGTCGTCGGATGTTGAATGCTACTTCATGCTACTTGTTGAGCAAGGATTTGTAAATGGACCGATGGCGATCCAGAGATAATCACGGTAGACGTATATAAAAAAGGTACTCTGTGCGGTAGACTTGGAGTTCGGACTTTGATCAAAAACGTCGACGAACGACTAATCAACTTCAATTCAATGAAAACGCAACCAGACAAGTTAGAATTTAAAGGTACAAACGAACTGATATTTGATAATAACAAAGAAATAAAAACTTACCATTCGGAAGATGTGAAGCAATTAGGTTACTCGGAATAATAAATCTGATGTAACTTGCAGTGGTTTAATAAGAGAAAGTAAAATAAAATATACATTTTATATTGAAACACAAAATTACATTTTCTCGTAACTGACAACTCTGCTTGACAGTTGCTAAGTAAACAACAGTTGTTAAGGAACATTGTCGATTCAAAATAGTTCCTATTCTAAAACAACACCCCCACTTAATCCACAATGTTTAACAGAAAACTGGTGTTTCGGTCTGGCAACTCCCTTTGTTAACATATCTGCAGGCATAAGGTCTGTTTGACAATACATAATACAAATCACCCCTTGCTCTGCCAAATCTCGAACAAAATGATACCTAATATTTATATGCTTTGACCGTTTCCCTAATGCAGGAGTATAAACAAGCTTACTAGCACTTTGACTATCACTAAATACAGTAATAGTGTCTGTCTGGTTGGTCAGATCAGCATATAAACCTCTAACAGAAATAATTTCCTTCGAAACCTGAGAGTGCTCGGCGCTCCATGGCATCTTGAACCGAAATAGGTTCATGAAACACATGAAAATTATAGACCATGTCCTCATCTCTCTTAGGATGTCTATCTCGAATTGGGTAACGTCGTTCAGTCGGAGCAACCACATCACTTTGAGGATCAGCATTTGCGTTCACTTGATTTTCTGACACAGGGCTCTCTGAATCGATAGAGTCGAAGAAGTTTTCTCCCGAATCTGATTCATATGTTGAACTAGATGTACTTCCTTGAACATCTACGTGAACAACCGGACTCCGTGATCTGACATCTTCTGCATTTGTTTCAATCAAGACATTCGGCCTAGACACCGGTACCCCACTGCAACCGGTCCAGTTATCCTTGGTACCTCTGGTTCAGTAGTAGAACGACTAGTCACATGAATGTCATTTTGTAGATATATGTTCACAAAATTCTTCTTTGAAACTGTATCTTGTTTCTCTTTCAGTTTGGGTACATTTTCGAAAAATGTTGCGTCTCTAGCAATCGTTGTTTTAGTTGGATTATCTAAACTGATAAATCGGTACGCCTTCTGGTTAATTGAATACCCCGTCATTATCATTGAAACCATTTTCGGATCAAATTTCTTTCTACTATGATCTTTAATCAGAACCTGAGCCTTGGATCCAAATACTTTTAGATTCGACAAGTCAACTCGTTCATTTGTGAAAACCTCTTCTGGAATCTTATCCGTCAGAGCCATAGTAGGAGATCTATTTTTTAGATACACAGCACATCCAACAGCCTCGCCCCATAACTTCTTGCTCAGACCAGCATCGTGTATCATGCATCTCGCTTTTTCAGTAATAGACCGTATAGTCCGCTCTGCCACTCCATTTTGCTGAGGTGTATACGGTACAGACGTCTGATGCTGGATACCATGCTTTTTAAGAAAATCATTAAAAACATTATTTACGTACTCTGTCCCATTGTCAGTACGTAGCTTTTTGATTTTCTTGTCCGTTTCATTTTCAACTAGTGCCTTGAATTCCTTGAATTTTGCGAATACTTCGGTTTTCGATTTTAGCAAATACATAAAAGTTTTTCTACTAAAATCATCCACGAAAACTAAAAAGTATCTATTACCACCATAGGATTCTACCTCCATTGGTCCTGCCAAATCCGAATGCACTAGTTCAAGCAATGCCTTTGCTCTCTTACCTTTCCTTTTCGGAAATTTCTTGACGCACTCTTTCCCCTTACAACAACCTTCACATGGTTCCGTGCTCAAAGCCGCCATTACTCTTTCTGTGGAAATTTTTATGTTCGAATGCTCAAATGTCATCACTAGAGAATTGAAAACATCTGTCAAACAAGCCAGCATTATAATCCCGACGAACTCATCATCAAGACCCGCTTTTATACTTATTAGCGCCTGACTTGTAGCTTGAATGTCGTTTAGGTACTCCTCCATAGTGCTGAACATTGACAGTTTGACGCTAAATAGCTTCCGCAACAGATACAGCCGCCGCAGTAGTCCACCGTCAGCATACGCTCGCTTTAGTACTAACCAAGTATCTCTCGCTGTATTGACATGCATTATCATGGGATTTATCTTCTCCATGCACATGAGGCATATTTTGCTTCTAGCTTTGGCATCTTTTTTTTTCGCCTCCACTGAATCTAGCCTAAAATCATCATTAATGCACTCCCATAAATCCATGTCCGTCAGAAACATTTCCATGGCAAAGGCCCATGTGCCATAGTTGGCCTGGCCGGAGAGTTTCTCAAAACTACTCATATTATGAACAGCTTGCATATGATCCGAGATCAGATACTTTAATAGGTAGCTATGTTAGTTACCTAGACATATAGTACGTACCACTGGAGAGGCAACCAGAATGTATCTGGGCCCATAGCCTGATGCAATTAGGTT
Source organism: Plemyria rubiginata (assembly GCA_963576535.1). Taxonomy (NCBI): domain Eukaryota; kingdom Metazoa; phylum Arthropoda; class Insecta; order Lepidoptera; family Geometridae; genus Plemyria; species Plemyria rubiginata. Next base: position 4,713,058 of record OY754905.1, read on the forward strand.
ACTCGGAATAATAAATCTGATGTAACTTGCAGTGGTTTAATAAGAGAAAGTATAATAAAATATACATTTTATATCGAAACACAAAATTACATTTTCTCGTAACTGACAACTCTGCTTGACAGTTGCTAAGTAAACAACAGTTGTTAAGGAACATTGTCGATGATTCAAAATAGTTCCTATTCTAAAACAACAAGATGTGATTCGGAACCTCGGAATAACGGACGATTGTCAACAATACAATAGACAACTTTAGGGAGAAAATAAGCCGAAAATTAATGTACAGTGACGGTTTTTAAATGTTCTTCACCTTAGAGCCGGTTTTTACTTGCACCAGAGGGCTTAGTCGCAGTTTCGGTTGACACATTACACGCGTGTATGGTGTACACTACACGCAGTTTTTGTATGAAAGTTAATAGCATTTTGGCTAATCCCCTGTCGGGTCAAGCCAAGATGCTATATAGGTTGGCAGAATTAGGGTTAAGAATGTTACCTACTGGATTTTTGGAACTAGGCTGCTTAATCGAAAATTTGTCTATTTAAAAAAAAAAACAAAAATCTTTTAGGTACTTTTTGAGCCACGCGCACTCGCATTATACACAAAATTACGTTTAGCGGGAATTGGTAACATAAAAAAATTAATAAAAAATATAAAATTATTAAATTGAACACCCTCTATATGTATGAAACGTGGCTTCTCTTTATTGGTAATAAGTACATTACGAAAATCGGTAACGTTAAGAGTCCGGTGACAGCGGCTCGCAATTTCGAGGTGCGATTGGCTATTATTTCAATTTATTTCATTTTGGGGAGGTTGTTTGAAATAATAACTCTAAAGAAACACGCATAAATACTGTTCGAACACAAATAATATAATAATATAAGGGAAATGTGCTTGAGTCAGAAATCATTTTGGTATTAGGTAAACGTAAGACCAAACATACTAATACCAAAATGATTTCTGATTCGGGCATGTTTCCCTTATATTATTGTATTATTTGTGTTCGAACAGTATTTATGCGTGTTTCTCTAGAGTTATTTTTTCAAACAACCTCCCCGAAATGAAATAAAATGAAATAATAGCCAATCGCACTTCGAAATTGCGAGCCACTGTCACCGGAGCCTTAAGTGCATATTTTAACTTAAAAATGGAGCATCCTGTATCTTGGCCAGTAGTGTGCGTTTGGCGTGCCAAGTTTTGAGTAAATATTGAAGTGGTGTACGTGTAGATTACGATAAAAGAAACCGCATTCCGAAAACGTAGAGTAATATGAAGTTATTGCCATTTGAATATTCGTTTTCATACAAAATGACTTAAAAAAATCAACGTTTTCTCAATTTACTCATTAGGTATTGCACTTAGAGCATAAGTGTCGTGAATGACTGTTGCAGAGAATAAATAGTTGAACACGATAGCATCAAAAAATTTACACATTTCGACATTAACTCGCTAAGTCCACCGCGCTTCATACGTTCGTTCTACTGTGCGCCGGCAGATAGTAAACACGTCTCAAATGTGGTTCAAGCGAAGGCTCGAACACCTAAATAGAACCGTTTTCCCCCCGAAGGGTAAAAAACGGATATTTAGGTTTCAGCCGAAGCTTGAACCACACCTTATGGGCCTTGCCGGCTCAAGGTACTGAAGCAATGGCCGCCGTGCGCTGCTTTTATAGGCGAGATTAGGATAGGCATAGAATGAGATACCAGTAAAATACCCTAAGAAAGAAAGAGATACTTAGCTTAGATATTTGACGAATATTGGGAGGGTAATCTCAAATGTGGTTCAAGCATCGGCTGAAACCTAAATATCCGTTTTTTACCCTTCGGGGGGAAAACGGTTCTATTTATTATTTATTAAGGAAATATTTGAATATTTATTTCAAACAATTAGAGAAAGTTTGCAAACATTAGGTACCCAAATTGCGCTATTTAAAACGCTTTCTTTTAAGTTAAAAACTATTCAAAACGTTTTTCCTTGTTTCATTGTCATTGTCATTTGCCTCGAAAACACGGCTTTTTTAACTTATGTACACGGCCGCCGTCAAAAAAATTTCATTGCTTGTGTGTGTTTTGTTTGCTGTGTTTTGTGTAGGTACTCTTTGGCAAAGAGTTGAGTCTTTGTTTTGTTTGTTTGTGTTTACTTTGGTCGCTTGGTCTGGTCGTCGCGTCGGGACCGGCCAGGAACCGGGAAATGACTTTATTTTGAAATCGAGAAGAACGGACTTTGTGTAGAAAAATAATTTATCGCTACCCTAGTGCTGTTAGTTTGTTGTTTTTCATGATGCGATTCCTATAGAAGCAAGTACCTACGAGTAATACGAGCTTCGGTTTCAGTAAATTTGCTCAACCTCTTGTCTGTCAGTCACGTTCTGTTGAAAATATCGATAATCGTAAAGCGTTGTCGGGTGCGAGTGTGCCGGTCGTCGAACGAACGAAACATCTAAAGCGCGCATGTCAGCGGTCTGGCCGCTCCGCGCAGATATCGATTTTATTGTTTCGTCTGTGTACCTACTCGTTTTGAGGATAGGAAGGACGTGAAGTGTAGTAGAATACACCCTGACGCAACAAGGAACGTCAAAAATTTTGTATGGACTTAGCATGGCAAATAATGGCTGATTGACTGATTTGACTAATGTAATTATCGATAACTGTGACGGACAGTTCTTTCTATGCTAATATCCCATTATAACGTGCACATCTAGGAGGCTACATACACAGTTTTACGAAATGGGCTTTCCGCAGTGACTAATAGTAATCAAGTATGTTTTTTTGAAATTTAAAATTTTTCCCTACTAAATGCACAAATTCATGATTATCGGGTTATAGGATTTTTCACTTTGGTAGTATCTGCATTATATATAATATATATATATAAATCAACTTACTTTCACAGTCTCGCAGTTCTTATTAGGTATGTCATCAAAGCCGTAACTGTTACCACAGTAGGTATGTGACCGAGGGCTCACTAATATCGGTAGTGGGTACTAATCTTTTCATCTTAAGCATGGATTTTTCACTTTGGTAGTATCTGAAAAATATATATACAGGGTGTCCCAAAAGGTTACGTAACTAGGAAGAGGGGTGATAGGGGTGGTCACAAGGGTCACCAGAAAAATAATAAAAAAATCCCCTCTGGGTATTAAAAAAAATAAAAGGCATTTTATAAAAAACTAAAAATTTTACGCCTTGTGGGGTGATTTTGCTCCCGATGACCTACAAATATTGGTATATTAAAAAAAAAATGCTGTTATGTTATCGTCAATAACCCTTTTTCAAATTGAAATAAAAAAAAGGCAAGGCGTAAAATTTTTAGTTTTGTAAAAATGCCTTTTATTTTTTTTAATATCCAGAGGGGATTTTTTTTATTATTTTTCTGGTGACCATTGTGACCACCCCTATCACCCCTCTTCCTAGTTACGTGAACCTTTTGGGACACCCTGTATATATACAATATATATATATATATATATATATATATATATATATATATATAATATATATATTGCAGATATTACCAAAGTGAAAAATCCATGCTAAAGATGAAAAGATTAGTATCCACTACCGATATTAGTGAGCCCTCGGTCACATACCTACTGTGGTAACAGTTACGGCTTTGATGACATACCTAATAAGAACTGCGAGACTGTGAAAGTAAGTTGATTTTTATATTTTGCCCTCATATTAGGTATACACTTATTCAGAAACAAAAAATCGATGCTAAAGATGACAATAACTGGGAATTGCTAATAGCATAATAAGTTTGTACTGTTAGAATTATTATAACCTTTTTAAGAATATGACGTGAATTAGTCGTTTAAACTTATGCTCTAGGTACAATACTTCTTAAAAAAACTACTGGAATTTAAGAAAAAATACTTTGTTACAGAACATGTCAAGCACACCGTGTCCGTCCTGCTAATACTAAATATTATAATAAATGAAAAAACTAATTCATAAAATGAATAGGTATATGTACAAAAATTATATGTACTAATGCAAAAAGCTTTTTATTTCATATCAGATCCATATTTAAGTCCAACCTAGGACTTCAGGACCTAGGTTGTACTTAAACGTGGATTCAGTCAATAAATGGATTACAAAAAAAACCTCGATTTCGATCTCGCATATTTTATCGATATCGATACAAAAGCGAGTGCCAGCGCGCAGCACTATATAGGCTGATAGGTTGGTAAAACTGTTGTTGTTTGACGTACATATTCGTTGTGTTGGTATTGAAGTGCCATGTAAAACGATCTCATTGGCACTTTATTAAGTCCCGCCTCTTCTCGTAGTTTTACATTCTCTTTGGTAGAATAGCAGTTCCCGCTTTCCGCTGTGTCCATCGGAGTCCGGTTAATGTACGACATGATAATGCACAGCACGATAACGTACAGCACGATAATTGGAAGCCACTTAGGTACCTTATTGGATTCGTATTATTGTGGTGTACATTATCTGGGTGTGTATTAACTGGCTGTGCATTATTGACACGTGTAAATAATGCGCAGCCAGTTAATGTACAGCATGATATTGTACAGCACGATAATGCACAGCATGATAATTGGAAGCCAGTTAGGTACCTTCGAAACTATGCCTCGTTTTCATGTGCGAGTTGTAAGCAAGTGCGACTGTCTTTGCTTGCTTTTGTTTGCTTTGATATAATTTACGAAGAAGTATGTATTTTCTTCTATCACTTGCAAATTAAAACATGTCTGAATTTAACTAAACATTGCTTTGTTTATCGGTTAGTTGGTTTATAAGTAGTGGTAATAAAGTGCTCTAGAATTTCTGTTTCTGAAGAGATTAAAAGCAGAAATACGAGAGGTGTAACACTTCGGGAAAATTATTTTTGTTGTCCTCTATAAATTATGGAATGTAGCAGAAGTGTATTCATCATCGAACGAAATACTTCGCTGTACGATGTAAATAATTCTAGACGACATGAATGTGAATTATCTGCAATGGAAGTGAAAATTTGGGAATATTTTAGAAGTCAAACGCCTTCACGCTCACTGAGTAGGTACTTATTAGGATAAACTTTGAAGTTCCTATGAGCCTAGTAGTAATATCCCTACAGAAAACCAGGATAGAGGATAACAATTTTGTGAACACGGTTTATTCTGTGGCTACAGAGGAGCTAAGAAAACATTGTTTCTTTTTCAGAGTCATTACACACACAACAACATTAGACACACACAAGAAGATTGATCCTTTAATGGTGAAGCCAGCAACCAATTCACTTGATGGACTAGAACCTCATGCAGCATCATCAACCTCATCCACCTCTTTTGCACTATGCCTGATAGAGGGCATAACTTGTTAAGGTTGGGTCGACTTATAGCAACCAGTTGTTGTGTGTTGCGTAGTGCCATACAGGGCACAAGGTTATCCTGCAGAGAAGCATAAAGCCATGCCGATTGCTTAAAGAACCTTGTTGCTCCCCATTTTAGCGGTGGTAAAGTGGCAGAGCAGGTTTTTTTAATAAACTATTGGATTACAAAACAAGTGACAAGCTTAATATTAACTACATTGTTCAATAACCAAGAATCGGTGTGGGGTTTATGCAGTCGATTGGAAACAAAAGTTTTGGACTTCATCAGAGCTGAAGACTTGCCGGTCCCGTTCTTAAACCGCTGGATTATGATTTATGTTCAGTTTTAGACAGTATGACTTGTTCCACCATGATAATTTGGAGTCCATAAAACAATGCATACAATTGGCAGCGAAGAATTTTTCCATGGAAAGAATGCATGCTTCTATTGATAACTGGCCTCAACGTTTAGAGGACTGTATTGCAGTGAAAGAAGACAAATTCAAATAAGCTTTTTATATTTTAAATTGTTTTATATTTAAATATTAAACTAACACACTGTAAATATAATAAATGTTATTTGCATATATAAAACAACATAGACAATTTTTTTTCTTTATTTTGGTATTTATGGCAAGACTAGGTATTTACCTACCAAGGTACCTATTGGTAAATTAACAGTAATTACAGGAATTATTCAATAGCTGAGTAGGTAATTATTATACAAATACCTGTGTAATCATAAAATAGGCCATTAAAAGATTTTTATAATAAAATTTTGCTTGAAATTTATAAGGATTGCACTTGAGAAATTTACTGGTAAGTAGTATAATATTATTACCTAGTTTAATTGGATAAGGGCTTATTGAGGATAACAAGGTCATTGAAAGGTACAAAAAAATTTGATGATAAATATTACCATGTTTTTATTTTCAATTTTGTACCACCTGCTTACCTACCTAAATAATTTTAATAGATTTATTGTTTGAATTTAATAAGCACCAGCCTTCACTTTTTGGAAAATAAACGATTTTTGCTAGTAATTCGCCCCGAACTGAGATTTCGTGACACGACGCTAACGCTCCGAAAATATAAGTGGTAGTTACAGGCAAGTCCAAATATAGTGTTTGGACTTGTCTCTGGATGCCACCTACTAACTAAGAATGGACATTTTGTTCTTATTGATTGAGTGAGCGAAGCGAACGAAAAATTTTCACTAAGATCCATTCAGCCCTTCTGGATAGAGCAACAAACATCCATCCATACTTACAAACTTTCGCATTTATAATACAGTAGGATGTTTTTCCGTCGTTAACTTGAGAACCGTTTAACCCGATCTGCATGAAATTTGGTATATCGATAGCTTGTACCTACTGGAGAAATTTAGGAAAACTGAAAACTGAAACAGCATTACGACTGATCCCCAGGCACGGTAGATAATATCCCTTCAGATCTCTCAGTACCAAGTACTAACTCAAGATCCCTTGAGGATGTCTAAGGAGGTAGTTAGAGGTACGTCCAAACATTACATTTGGCACATACCTACACTTTGCAGTAGTTAGTATTCCATACGTGACAGGTTGTAAGCCCATCTCGCCGCTGTTAGAATACTAACTGGTTCCCTCACGATGTTTTCCTTCACCGTTTAAGAGCACTGGCATTGCGCACATAAATTTTACGATAGAAAAATTCATTGGTGCACGACCGGATTCGAACCTGCGACCTTACGATCGGATGGCGGGGTCACTCCCACTAGACCACCACCGGTGCTCAAGAAATTTAGGGGTTATTAAAATATGCGGTTTTTAAAGGGGCAAATAACTTACACAAAAAATAAAGTTACATGTTGTAGTAAAAGTATTCAAGGGCTCGGTTTGGACATTCGAAAAACATTTTTAATTTTTTTCTAGGATGCCCACTTTTTGAGATCTTACTACAGTAAAACGGGGTGGATTGAATTCAAGGGGTGAATGGATGGATGTTTGTTACCTACCCTTTCACGCAAGAACGGCTGAACGGATCTGGATGAAACTTGCCAGAGAGATAGATTATAGTCTGGAATAGCACATATGTTACTTTTATCCCGTGGGAATACCGGATTTTAAAACTACGCGGGTGAAACCGTGGGGCGCAGCTAGTAGTTACATATAGAAAATAGATGGAACCACGGTCGCATAAGTACCGTAGTAACTCTTGGACATGTTACCAAGAGTTATTCGTCGAGTGTGATTAGTACTCCGGTGGCGCAGTTGGTAGCGCAGCCCCGTATCAAGGGGAAGGTGGCGGGTTCAAATCCCGCTCGGAGAATAACTTTTGGTACATTATAAAAATCTTTGTGATTTTCCTAGGTGTAGTAAACACTATAAATCTAATAAAAATAAATTGTTACCATAGGTATGGTCTGCAGAGTGTGCTATTTATTAAAAATAATGGCTGCACTATTTAATATACACCTACCTATATATACCTATTTTAGTTAGATTCGGATGGGGAACTCCTAGAATTTGTCATTAAAATACTTTTAATCCAGTCAGAGTATCTACTGAAAATACTTCTGAGAGAAACAAAATTTGCTAGCCATGCTTTTTATGAATAATGTATAACACTACATGCCTTCATAAAGTGCACACATTACTCAAGTTTGTAGTGTTCTTCCAGAACCTGAAGGTCATTTTATCTCCAATAACTGCATTATAATTGTATATTTAGTAGTTTGAGTTACCTAATAAATTAAATGTAATTGTGTTCAAATGTCTGTTCATAGGTCAGCATTGATGATGCCGCAGAAGAACAAAAAGATCCAGGAGCAGATCAAGACCTTTTCAGAGGAAGGATGACTAGGAAAACTAGTTAAGACTATCTGAATAAGATATTATTTTGAACAAATGTAGTTAGGTTGAGTTTTTACCAATGAGTTTGTACTTAGTACTGTAAAAACTACTTGTATTTAAAAAATAACCTTTATTTTCTATAAGTAATAAAAACGCATTGTACATACAAAGTCAGTGTATTTATTTAACAAAATCACAAGTATCACTTTGAAACGTCATAAAGCTAGGTGACTCTAGGTGCCAGTTTCGACCAAAGCTCTAGGTCTAGCTGTTGTCTGGGCGTTAGCGTTGGTCGTGTGACGCGACGCCTTCTAGGTGAGCGGCGGCCACAGCGGCATCACTGGCAAACGCCGGCAAGCTGCTGCCAGCATAGCACCCGGGGGTGAGGGCGTGGACCATAGAGCAGCGCAGCACAACTCATTAGGAGTGTTTTCTGGAAAAAGAATAAATGATATTAATACAATGATCTCCCGAGGAGTCACTATTGAGAAGGAGGCGGTGCTCCATCCACAGCCCATCTGCCCGCCTCCCCATCTCTGATGAGGTGGGCTTGGGCAATGGAGAGATCACTGTTACTAAAATACAAGTATTATATTGCGTAGATATCTAGGGTTAGGCTCGCCTTTGCACACTACTATTATGTATTTTTTGTGTAAATCACTTTGTGTACAATAAAGATTAAAGGATAATCTTTATCTCAGAATAGCTAGGGACATAACCTAAAACCTTAGCATTATAAGGTGTATTTATTTATTGAAAAAAGGAACGCCAACAGACAGCGTTATCTAGGGTTAATTTTTTAAACACTATTATTGTAGTTGACTGATACTCGAGCCGAACTCAACTATTTTAGGTACCTACTACATGACACACTCAACACAGTAAAACACTCAACTACAAGGTTGTTTAATTGGTCACATAAGTATTCGTAAAAAGCAAAACAAAACCAAATTAAACCTGCTTATATCTCTATGAAATAAGCACCTTCAACATCTGCAACTTGTTCGCGATTTCGTTCACATTCACAACAACAAACAACAATAACAAAGAAAATGTAAAACAACAATAAAATGCGAAAACAACTTCTTCATTCACCAAAGAGAATGTAAAACAGGTAAAACTACAAGAAGAGGCGGGACTTAGTACAGAGCCAATGGGATCCTTTTACATGGCACTTCAAAACCAACACAACGAATATGTACGTCAAACAACAACAGTTTTACCAACCTATCAGCCTTATAGTGCTGCGCGATGGCACTCGCTTTTATATCGATATCGATAAAATATGCGAGATCGAAATCGAGGTTTTTTTGTCACTTATTGTCTGTCTTGCTCGTCAATTCTATAGTATTCTTCTTCTAAGTTTCCAAGGAAGGAACGAAACAGTGTTGCCAATGAAGGTTTTTAGGCGGCCTTGTACGATAGGGGATGCGTCAGCATCCTAGTAGTCTGTGGATAGAGGTCTGAAAGTGTTTACCAGTTTTCAAATTAGATTCTTTAGCACACTGTATGCAGTAAAGTCTAAAATGCTATATCTCGGTACATATTACATTTTATAATTAGCATCAGGAGTAGTAGAGCTCTTTGTGAAGGGCTCGTCCGGGGAAGTACTACCACCACGCCTTTTTCTGCCGCCAAGCAGCAACGCTGTGTTTCGGTTTGAAGAGTGTGGTCGCCGGTGTAATTACAGGCACATGAGGCTTAACATCCGTATGCCTCAAGTTGATGGACGCAGGGCAGTGCATCGTAGGGCACGTTCCTATTGTGCGTGACCTACGGGGCAATGTTTTGTTTATAGGTAATGGTTACCACTTAACATCAGGTGGGCCATCTGCTTGTTCCATCAGCTAGCTATATAAAAAAAAAAAAAAACAATTCTTCTAACAAAAAGAGTATTCGCGACTTTTTGATGATTAAACTCATTTCATAATCTATAAGTTGACACATTAACATGTTACAATGTCATTTGCCTACCTATCAAAAATATACTAGGCAAAAATTAATTATCAACCCTGAGGTGGTAAACATTTTCAGACCGCGAGTGTACATGAGGTAAGTGCCGTTCCTCTCGACTCGTGAACAATATTTGAATGAGGGACGTAGAATCTGCTACGGCCACGGGGGTACGGCCGTAGTTCGCGAATTTCATGATTCTTTGACCTGAAAACCGTAGAACACGGCAATTGCCGTAGCATTGGCAACACTGTTTCCAATTCAATTTCTTGTTACAAATCTGCCAACAAATACGGAAGAAATGACAGTTAATAAGCAAAATGACATTGAATTTGACATAAATTCTCACAAGCTCTCAAATGCACTTGTATTCAAATTCCTTGGTGCTGTCAGTGGTGGACAGTTGGCCGGTTTTAAACAAATGTGGCTAAATCTAATGGAAATTAGTAGCAAAATCAAAGTAGAGATGGCTCTGCTTGATATATTACGTCAAATTCAATAGACGTTCCATGTCTGGCAGCATAGATTTACGTCAGAAAAAATGAAAAAATAAAAAAGTTGACGGACCGCCACTTGGATGAAGTATAACATGGATTGGTCATGAAATAATAATACCAAGAGTAGGAGAGACGCGATAATACGAAATATACCTACGAGTAAGGGAATTTACTTACCTTACTCCGTATACGTTTTTTGAAAAGTTTGGCAACAAATCTGTCTAAACTTGGTGCCAAGCAAATTGCTGGGTCATTTGATTTTAAAGTGTTTAAAAGCCAAATTTCAATGAAAATAATGTGTGCCTATGGTCCCAGTTAAGAGTCCGGTGACAGCGGCTCGCAATTTCGAGGTGCGATTTTGGTATTAGGTAAACGTAGACCAAACATACTAATACCAAAATGATTTCTGATTCGGGCATGTTTCCCTTATATTATTGTATTATTGGTGTTCGAACAGTATTTATGCGTGTTTCTTTAGAATTATTCTTTCAAAAAACCTCCCCGAAATGAAATAAAATGAAATAATAGCCAATCGCACCTCGAAATTGCGAGCCGCTGTCACCGGAGCCTTAACGCAGAGCTATGTTCAAATGTGGTCCATTGTAGTATTTAGCGTGTGCTATGAATAGAGCACGGAAAACTGAAAATATACGCTTCCATCGGTCAGAAGCAATTTTGAATAAATGAATGAATGAAAATGCTTTATTGTACACCTTACAAAATAACAAAAAAAATCAACAAAGGAATAACAACTAAAGATATGCACAATGGGCGGTCTTATCGCTACCAAGCGATCTCTTCCAGACAACCTTTGGATGGAGAGGAGCCTATAAAAAAGAAGGTTTTATGTTCTACTAGCTGGTCCCCGCGACTTCGTCTGCGTACTTTTAATCTCTTCATCTCTTTTTTTCGCAATAAAAGGTAGCCTATGTTCTTTCTCAGGGTCTAAAGGTTGTCTGCGCCAAATTTCATCAAAATCGGTTGCGAGGTTTAAGCGGGAAAGCGTAACAGACAGACAGACAGACAGACAGACAGACAGACAGAGTTGGTGTATGTATTGTTGGGATTTGTCAATAAAACTTTAGAAACTAATTTCTAAAGTTTTATTGACAAATAGAACAAATAATAGCAAAGTGTTCACAATTAATCATGTAACGATTTTGTTGGCTTTCTATCGCATAATCAAATAGATTTATATCATTTAATTATTTCTAAAATTAAGTATAGGTTACTAAAAACCACACAAATTGACATGGTTTGTCAAAATGTCAAACTAGATACAGTCTTAAAAAACAATAATCTGCTTAATTTGGCTGGGTTATACGATTTTTCAGGCTGCCAACTAAAAATAAATCTCCACCAAAAACGTTGGAAAACGAATCACTACGGTGGACTCGAGTCGGATATGATAATTTATGTTCGAACATTATTCAATAGAATGAACTAGGAAAAAATAAATGGTCGGCTTACATAACCTCATAACTTATTATTATTTAATTTAAAGAAATATGTGTAAGACGTGTAAATGACGTAAGTAGGTACAAAATGATTGTAAAGGTACCTTGTAGGTACAAATATTTTCATTTTCTTTTTCATTATGTTTTTAGCTTTGCTTTGCATATGCAAATATTTGTGTATGCCCTCTTATTCACATTCCCTGTCATTTTATAGCGGCTCAATAGAGTATTCTTGTCACTGTTACTATTATTCTTTTATACAACTAGCTGATGGAACAGGCTGATGGCCCACCTGATGTTAAGTGATAACCATCACCTATAACAAAGCCTTGCCTTGTAAGGCACGCACGACAGGAACGTGCTCTACAATGCACTGCCCTGAGTCTATCAACTTAAGGCAAACCGATGTTAAGCCTCATGTGCCTGTAATTACACCGGCGACCACATTCTTCAAATTGAAACACAGCGATGCTGCTTGGCAGCAGAAAAAGGTGTGGTGGTGGTAGTAATTCCTCAGACGAGCCCTTCACAAAGAGCTCTACAACTCTTATCATGCCAACGAAAAGATACATCAACAGACTTATCGGTCTAATAAGCTATTGGCACGCTCAAAGACTATTATGAATAAGGGCCTTTTAATTTAAGTTTCCTCACAATTTTCGCATTAGATAGAAATTGATGATTATTTTATGTCCGAGACCGCCTTCGCGCGTGTCGTACGATTGAATACATACCTACGTAATAATAATTAGGTACATGTTTGTTTTACAGACTTCCCAAACATGCAACTACTGTGGGCTGGTCTTTAAAGCTACGTATCACCAAGCTCCAGATTAGCAACCTCATGAAGGAAGGAGTTAGGTATAGCTTTTTTTAATTTGATGCAAAGCTGAAATAACAAGTGACATCTGATTACGTTTTATCGGGCGTTCTGAAAGCGGCTGTTAGCAAAGTTTATGATATCCTTAGGATATTGTTGTGTGCTCATTTACCCTATAACATCCCCAGGTTGTAGAAAAATGCATTACAACACGTGCATACAAAACCAAAAAGCCCAAGTTGTTTGAAAGGTCTTCTTTGGTTTGCTCGTTCGATCAGCTACAGGAAAATATCAGGGTTAAAAACCTACATGTCATGCATGTGAAGGGCTTTATTGCCATTTTTCAGAACATTTCTTAAAATATATTAAAACGGCGTAATTTAGAGGATAGATTAAACTATTGCACTGCCGACACTAGCTAAAATTTGTAACATAAATGAAAAAAAAAACTGGAGCCGAGGCAACATCATAACTTTCGTTTGGGTAATAAATTGTATGATGGTGGCAACCCATAAATTGTATGTACTTGGTATGTACTTATTGTCTGTCTTGCTTCGGGTATACGCGCCCGTCAATTCTATAGTATTCTTCTTCTAAGTATGTACTTGTTGTCCGTCTTGCTCGGGTATAATGTAATTTCTATGTATTCTTGTTCTATGTTTGAAACATTGTGAAGGTGACAGCTGTATCGGCTTGTACGTTCAAATTCCTTGCCAGTATGACTTTGCTAAAATGCCAAAAATTCAGTCAGAACCTCATTATAAGGGTTACGTGTCGTATATTTCGCAAAATCCAAAATTTCGCATTTATTGGCTTAAATAAACGAAAACTATTAAAAAACTCTAAATACGAGTTTTTTAATAGTTTTCGTTTATTATTAGTATATACAGGGTGTCCCAAAAGGTTACGTAGCTGGGAAGGGGGGTGATAGGGGTGGTCACAAGGGTCACCAGAAAGATAAAAAAATAAATCCCCTCTGGGTATTTGAAAAAATAAATGGCATTTAAAAAAAAAACAAAATTTTACACTTTGTGGGGGCTATTTTGCTAACTGTACCTACAAATATTGCTGTATTAAAAAAAAATGCTGTTATGTAATCGTCAATAACCCTTTATCAAATTGAAATAAAAAAATAATACATATCTAACCAAGATTCTAAAGAAAATTAAGTTCTTGCCCAGTCAAGGACTTAGTAATTACGATTTTACTCATCTTCCTCCATGTGTACTGAAAAAAAAAGTACAGAGGGGATTTATTTATTTATTTTTCTAGTGACCCTTATAACCACCCCTATCACCCCCCTTCCCAGCTACGTAACGTTTTGGGACAAATCATTAAAATAGCAAAATAATTATTACAGAAAACTTAGTTAAAAGCTAATAGCGTGGTTGTCTATATATTTTCTTCCCTTCTTATATTGTATTTATAAGCCTTCGGTCACTTTATTTATTTTATACTACACCTGCTTGGAAAGTACCTTGATACTTTATCAAACTTACGGTAGAAAGTACGTCATTGCATATCGAACAAATATGCGGGGAGAAAACGCATCTGAGCGGGAGAGAAAAGTCTATGAAAATCCATTTCTTACGTGGTTTTTCGTAACCTAAATATCAAAAGCCAAAAAGTTTTTACAGCGAGTTTTTATCTCCAAGTTCGCAAAATGACACTGGCCACTAGCTGTGTGTTGGATGGTGTCGGGCTGGCAGTGCGACCCTGCGGCGGCAGGATAAACAATTTGAAAAAAGAACATGTTCCATTTTCAATTTGTGTGTTATTTGAGGATTCAGTTTTAATTTTTTATTTTCCTCGTAGGTGTAGTATAAAGCACTATGTATCACTCGAGAGAAAGTGCGATTCCCGATCTCGGGTGTTTTAAAGCCCTCGCCTACGGCTCGGGCTTCAAACGACACCCTCGACGGTAATCGGTCACTTTCTCCTCTCGGTGAACAATTTACTATTATTTCATTCTTATATTTTATTTATTTTATAAGCCTTCGGTCATTTCTACATTGTAGATACTAAAATATCTTTCAGCATCTATCTACACAGTTGACAGGGCTATAAAGACTGTACTGCCCAATTCAAATTCCTTGGTACTGCCCACTGAATCCACTGTGCTGTATTTTAGACATTCAAACGACGCGACAGTTACTTTGCGTGCCCATTGGAAGCGCACCCCCGAGAGTACTGCGTACTAAAATGTCAGCAATAATCATAATGGCGGCATATTTCAAATGTAAACATACATTGCAAGAAATATAATAATATCATTTTAGTTCATAGTTCTTTCATTGCCACTCTGCCCACTCTCAACGCCAAAATGACGATTGTCAAATAGCATCACCATCACTGCCACTGGCAGTGGTATAATTGTACTTGTATTCAAATTCCTTGGGTATAATAGCAATTAGTGGTATTAAGGAATTTGAGTGGTATAGCCGCATTTGCGAACCTCAGCAACATTTTCCTGTTGCTGAGGTTCGCAAATGCGTATGTTTTTGATGCCAGTAAAATCTGCATGACGTTTCCTTGCTGAACCACATTAACGAGTTGTTTATATATTTCGTATTTATCGCATAAATTACGTGAATTTCGCATTCATCGCTTCATACTTAAACAAACTGCTTGATTGAATGCTTGGCAAAAAGACAAGCGTCTAGCGTCAGAAAAAATTAAAACCAAACTGTTTGATTGAACTGGTACAGTGCAAACGAGGCTCGAGTGTAGTAGGTAGGTAGGTACCTAATTGGCTTCCAATTATCATGTTGTACATTATTGCCACGTGCCAATAATGTACGGCCAATAATGCACACCCCGATAATGTACACCCCGATAACCCGTGACCAGTGGTCACGGATTATTGGGGTGTACATTATTGTGGTGTGCATTATTGGCCGTGCATTATCGTGTCGTGCATTATTGGCTCCCGTCCATCGACTGCGCGCGGCTAAATCAAAGAGTATACAATAACTATTTGATTTTCCGCGCTCTGCTGTCTCGTAGTTTTACATTCTCTGCTCTGCTGTGTTGGGTGCATGACTGCATGTAAATCTCGTAAAGTTTATTACTTATTCCTTCTTTCTTTGTGTAAATTATGTGAAATCTCTCAACTCAGTTCAATGTTTACCAGTGAATCACTTGCCAGCTAATTATGTTTTTTGTTTGTTCTAATACGATGGTGAATTTGATCCATGAGTAGGTAAACCTTATGTTTTTTCATCATACTTTCTGTTAACCTTTTGAATCAACAAAAAAATCCATAAGAAATTGCCGTGATGATAAGTCACGCCCCCCTCCGCGAGGGTTCAGATTTTCCTCCGATGTTTGATATTCCGAAACAAAGTTTTTCTGCATGTGCATAGCCCCTTGAAATACATTTTTATAAAATTTGACTCACACATTCAACTTCCTGGGTTGGCTATAGCAATCCTTGTAAAAAAAAACCCTAACCTAACTAGTAACTTACCTGAAAAATTAAATTATTTTTTTTCATTTCCTAGAAAAAAGGACTCAAGGGGAAGACTTGCCATCTACCCCCACTTGCATCCCCCCTATCCCCAACCCTCAACTCAGGTACAAGGATTGCTATAGCCAACCCGTTCTTTTTTCTAGGAAATGAAAAAAAAATTTCTTCAAATTTCTTCACTTAATAAAAAAAAAAAAAACCCTAACCTAATGAGAATTCCTTCCCTTGAGTAAATATTACTACCAATTTTCTTCATATAAAAAAAAAACCCTAACCTAACTAGTAACTTACCTGAAAAATTAAATTATTTTTTTTCATTTCCTAGAAAAAAGGACTCAAGGGGAAGACTTGCCATCTACCCCCACTTGCATTCCCCCTATCCCCAACCCTCAACTCAGGTACAAGGATTGCTATAGCCAACCCGGAATTCTCATTAGGTTAGGGTTATTTCTTTTTTTTTAAAGTGAAGAAATTTGAAGAAAATTTTTTTTCATTTCCTAGAAAAAAGAACTATAGGGAAAGACTTGCCATCTACCCCCACATGCTTCCCCCCTATCCCCAACCCTCAACTCAGGTACCAGGGTAGCTATAGTTTAACCAACTTCCTTTTTTGCATAATTATTTTATTTATTTTCTCAGACAACATTGTAACAATTTCCATGTTTTGGGTGATAGGTTCATGTTGTTGTAATGGAAAATCAACCAATGGTTCAGTAAAAACTCAAAATGAGTGGCTCTAGTTCAAGCAATGAAGAAAATCTGCTGACAAGCACCATGATATACGAGTTAATTAAGAAAGTGCTGGAGAATCTGAGCACCCTAAGTGTCCGGTAAGTTTAAATGTATGGATCTATTAATAGGTACCTCATGCAGTGAGCGAGAGCCATAGAGAGAAACTTTAATATATAGTGAGTGTAAGTAAAAATTAAGTTAAGCTTACGAGCTTCTGCAGAGCTGGAAACTCATACATTAAGACCACATTCTTTGAGAAACCCTGTCAAAGCTATATAGGTATATAAGTATAAGCCTGAGCACATTAAAAAGCAGATCGGGTTTGCTAATGCGAGGTAATACTGGATTAAGCCATGATTAAAGCAAAATGTATGGACTTGCCTAAGCATCCATGGGTTGCTGAAAGCTTACTGAAAATAGTACCTTTTTTTGGTTAAATGAAAATAGTATCTCATAAAATAAACTCAATTTTGATGCTGTTTCAAAAATGAGATCATAGCTACCATACCATTTAGTAAAATCAGTAATGATTTCACATACAGGGGTAAAATTACTTGCGAGTGTTTAGCTTACTACAAGCGGATAACTGTTCATGTATGTTTCATTTCCTAATGTACTTATACCGACATCCAGGTAGCCAAGGATTTGCCTCACATTTGTACCTTGTGTCAGTATACTTGGACAGCCTTCACAGCTCAAGTGATAGTAGCTTGCCTTCTGTGCTGTAGGCAGTGGGTTCGATCCCCAGTTTCATGATCAGTTGTCAGGTTCCCAATATCCAAGCTTTGGCTTAGTTTGCGGCGAGAAAAAAACTGGAAAGCCGGTGCTTTAAGATGCTCTTATTGTAAACTAGCCTTGTCTATTAGGTAGTGAAAACAGAGTTTCCCTGCAAAAGTTATCATCTTTAAGCTTGTTGGATGGTCGAAGTTAGAAAAGGACTAAGTACCTCATGCTTTAAGACCTTTAAAAATAGATATTGCATCCCTTACCAATGAGTAATGACAAAGATGAATTTAAAGCCATTACTTTTGAAAGCAAGAACTTTTTAATGTCCTAGTCCTTTCTAATCCCAAGCACTATGCTTGGTGATCACGAAATAGAAATTGGTACCTTGGTAGAATATGCAACAACCTGCAATAAATTATGCATCTGATGGAAAACGTGTTTTGAAGACGCGAAAATGGGCGTCCATCGGTCGATGCTGCATCACACAACCGGATGGGAGTAGCAATCAATCTATTACTAAGACCGTGGAAACCCTCGAATAAACTGTCGCTCGCACATTATAGATAGTCCTCAGATCCCTGAATAAGGTGGATACCTAATTACGAAAAATCGTAACCTGAGGTTTAAACCCCAGGTTGCGATTTACGATAACTCTAATTTTCAAAGACGACATACCAAAGGTTAACAACAATAAAAACATGGTTTTATCAAAATGATAAATATCTTCAGTCATATTTTTGTCCTACAATAAAATAGATTTTAGTTCGAATAACTAATATTATAAACGCGTAAGTTTGTAGGTAAAGTATGGATGGATGGATGTTCATTACACTTTCACGATTTAACGACTGAACGGATCTGGATGAAACTTGGCAGAGAGGTAGATTACAGTCTGGAATAGCACATAGGCTACTTTTTATCCCGTGGAAGTACCGGGATTTAAATAGGCGCGGGTGAGACCGCGGGGCGCAACTATATAGTAAAATAATATATTCAGGACGTGGCAAGCGTCCTTACCTTTCCACTAGCAGGTGGGCGAATGCCCCCCCCCTGATCCCGTGTATTCCAGGACAGGGCAGGGGTAATTTATTGATTCAGACTGTCCGAGCGCCACGCCCGACCAGTGGCTACGCGTTTCCTGTATTTCATAATTAAGCTATCTATCATAAATATGTTAGCGCTCGATGTATGCCAGTAACTCGTAACAGTATAGCAAAACTTACAAAGATTACCGAAAACAATATTTTGATCATAGCAAGTTCTCTTACAAATGGGACGTTATATTTTTCTAATTTTTATGCATTAAAACTTGTTTTGATCACAATTTAATTTCACTCGCTAAATCTTTGCAATGACATTGACAACTTAAGTGATTGCGATTTTACATAACTACATTCAGTGATTTTATATCTTTTTGGTGTATTCCAGCCGTAAAGTGTCAGTTCCTCGCGTCCATTTGTATGTTCTATCAAAAAAAAAAAAATGTTTATGTTTATTCTACTTACACCCGTCTTTTTTTTATGCCAAACCTGGCAGACGAACATACGGGCCACCTGATAGAAAGTTGTCACCGTCGCCCATAGGCACTGCAACACCAGAGGCGTTGCTGATTATGTATGGCATTGCGATCAACGCGATATCTTACTTTTCGTGCGCGGGCTTACGATTTGCTACGCGTTCTCTAGCGAGAATTACTTGACTGATTTAACTTAGCATTACTAATCATAACGTTCTTATTGGTGCCAACTCTGTTGTAAAATTTTCCTAACATAAACTAATTTGACAGCACTAAAAACATTGCCGTCCCTTTCTAAAAGACTGAAACAACAAGGATGGCTATAATTTTAGAGCTGTCAGATTAGGTTTGTTTAGGATAATGCAATAACAGAATCGACACCATTGTTTACCTAATCGAAGACTTTATGGAAATCACTACTTAATATAAAACAAAGTCGCTTTCTCTGTCCCTATATCCCTATGTATGCTTATATCTGTAAAACTACGCAACGGATTTTGATGCGGTGTTTTTTAATAGATAGAGTGATTCAAGAGGAAGGTTTATATGTATAATACATGCATGATATAGTAGAAAAACATCGAATGTACATCACATGTACATCGAATGTATCCCGAGAAATCAAAATCACGTTTCATTCCCTTGTGCTTTAAACTTTAACCCCCTACTAAACCATAGCTGGTTCGCACTGGTCGAGTAGCACGTCCCACCACGGTATTATGGTGTTATTAGCCAACCAGTGAACACGGACGCGTGTTGAGAGGTGCTACTCGCCTCGCTACAAGCCTGGTGCGAACAAGGTTTAGTGTCGTAAGCACTACACTACACTACACACTACACTACACTGTCAAGGCCCGTTTGAGTAAGGTACGACGTGCGGTTATCTCAATACACTAGTGACTTGAACCCGCGCTTGTAAACACGAATAATAATATAAATAATAAATAATGCTGGACAATCCACACAGCACCATCTAGCCCCAAAGTAAGCTATGCAAAGCTTGTGTTATGGGTACTAAGATAACTGATACATTTAATACATTATATACTTACATAGATAGATATTTTTTTTTATACATAGAAAACACCCAGACCATCGGAACAAATTTCTGCAGACCGTACACAAGTCTTAGAGTAAACGAATCTTAGATATTCTACAAAATATTGGTAATTTATTTGTCTTTTATAGAGCTGATGAAGACAGTCCGACGTCCCTTGAAAAGATCAACAAGATTGCCGATGATGCCGAAGGCTGGATCAAAGTTATGGAAGGGCTGGTCTTCGCCATACCACTTTCCTCGCCGCTAGGAACGGTGGCTATAAATATGATATTTGAAGATTGTCCTCTTCCAGCCGTGAAAACGGTTATTGAAGTAAGTTGTCATTACTCTGGATATGGCAGCATGAAAACTGAAATAGCTAAGTTGAAAGCCTTATTTTCATCGTAGCTATTTAAGTTTTTCCGCTACACCTTAGTCTCGAATCCATCTTCATCTCGAAATCGTCTAAAACAAGCATCATAAACACAATCTAAAATCACAATCTAAAAAAGCACATGAGCACATTAGACACAATCACGACAGCTGAGCTATTTGCTATTTTACTATCCAATGCGAGTGTAAATT
The DNA here is from genome assembly GCA_963576535.1 of Plemyria rubiginata. Classification (NCBI taxonomy): domain Eukaryota; kingdom Metazoa; phylum Arthropoda; class Insecta; order Lepidoptera; family Geometridae; genus Plemyria; species Plemyria rubiginata. The sequence goes on from OY754905.1 coordinate 4,733,991, forward strand.
AAAATTGCATTGTTTATTGTTTTTTTTATGCGTGTTATGCTTCGCCTACTGGGCCCGTACCACCATCTCTTGAAGCATTCTTATTTCAGTACTACTTTTATGTCAATGTCTTATATCAACTGCATAGAGTCGGCTTTATGATCAAAAAGTAAAGTAATATTGAAATAAGAATGCTTCAAGAGATCAAGAGATTGTGGCTGAATTTGGAATAAGTCAAGATTGATGCCTGATTTAAAGACTGATTGATGATTTCTCATTAGACATTTGAAAAATTTGAACTGTGCTCAACTCGTGCGGCTTCTTGCAACAAAAGCGCTGATAACAAGGGCTACGAACGAAACATTCTCGCGCTACTGGGCTGCGCAGCTGAGAGGTACGCCGGCTCGGTCTGCTTGAAATTGCTGACGCAGCAAGTCATTGACTATCTATTCGCTTTCTTGGTTAGTGGATTGTACTCATTTTCTAGTTAATTAATCCTTAGTTCTAATATTATAAACGCGAAGTTGTAAGTATGGATGGATGGATCGATGTTTGTTACTTTTTCACGCCGGATTGTCTGGCCGGATCTAGATGAAACTTGGCAGAGAGATAGATTATAGTCTGGAATAGCACATAGGCTACTTTTTATCCCGTGAGAATACCGGGAATTAAATCTGCGCGGGTGAAACCGCGGGGCGCAACTAGTAATATAGGTAGGAGTATAATAGATGTGATTCGAATAGCCCACGATACGATGGACCTAAATTTTATTTGGACGTCAATGTTCCAGCCTACTTACTGCTCATTAACCAATTTGAAAAATAAATAAATAAAATAAATAAATAATGCTGGACAATCCACACAGCACTATCTAGCCCCAAAGTAAGCTATTCAAAGCTTGTGTTATGGGTTCTAGATAACTGATATATTTAATACATTATATACTTACATAGATAGATATTTTTTATTATACATAGAAAACACCCAGACCATCGGAACAAATTTCTGCAGATCGTACACAAATTTGTTCTAAGGCGGGAATCGAACCCGCAACCTCTTGCGTCGCAGGCAGGCTCTCGCCCGCTGCGCCACAGAGGTCGTCGTCAAAAATGGCTACACCAGGATAAACAGATGGGGAAATATTGATAAAATATTTTCGACACTCTTCTTCGTGAATCAAACAGACCAGATGCCTCTATCCGGGGCTAAGTCTAATGGGGAAACACGAAATAATTTCCGTGTAATGTTAACATTTCGATTTGAAGTTACATACTGAAAGGAACGATGTTCGATTTGAATTAACATACGAATTTTTAATTGCAGTTGGAAACTAGTCACCCTGCATTGGTGATCCAATCCCTAATAACCATAGAAAAGTTTGCTAAAACGAAGGAAAACAAGTTAGCTCTTGAAGACCGTTTCCTTGGACAGGAGGATCAGAACTCTCTGATACGTCTGGAGCGTCACTCCTCGAATGAGCCTCAGTGCCCTCAGTGGATTCAAATCCGTTTTTTGACTCGCTGGCTTTTGGATAACTACTGTAAGTGTATTTATGTTTGTCTGAAAAGGAAGATCTGTGAAAATTTTTACCGTGCTGCTACTTACTTTTCGAGTAACTTACTTTGGGGCTAGATGGTGCTGTGTGGATTGTCCAGCTTTATTTATTTATTTATTTACTACTTGCTGTGCGTAATTATATATTTTTACAGTCTTCGTGCCTGGAAGATCGCTTACCTACAAAACGCTCGATATGAGCGGCACTAACGCCATTATGAAGTGCAATAACTTGGCCGAATTTGTCAAGGTGTCTCCAACCGGACTCGAAGCTTGGTGCGATTGTTACACTTACGAGGCCGCACTCGGTACTTTCAAGGTAATTTTGATTGGTTTTAGTACAAAATGGGTATTTACTGAAAGCTTGAGTCACAGAATATATTATTTGAACTTGTATCATTACAATAGCTATTTGAAGTCAGTTTTTTGTAAAAAGTTATTCATAAGTTTCTTATATATCTCACCATCATTGGGATTATAATGGCATAATCTTGAAAAAACGTTAATGTACAAAAATATTGATTGTTTCATTTTTAAGGTATGCCGGATTGCCTTCTTATTATGATCTTTATCGAAATGATAGTTTGTCGTAGATTGTCGAAATGATAGTTTTTTTTTCTGTTGGCCGATTGTCGACAATTAAGTAAAAAAATATGCCTTCCAAGTTATCAAAGAACGGTTTTATTATATTTCAAACCGTCGAATTATTAGACGAAATCTCTGAAAGCGATGACGTCATTGTGTGGGCGGCATCATATTATCTCAAAAGCTTACAAAAATATACAAAAGAAATCCTTGAAATCTGAGGGTTCATCGCTCGCCATATCAAGGGTTTCTTTCCAATGCTCTTGTTATCAAGGCGACACGAGGATTTCTCGAACTTTACTCATGCTGTCAGGGTTTTTCATTAGATATGTAGGTAGTGTAATCATTACGACGACCTCAGTGGCGCAGCGGGCGAGAGTCCGCCTGCGACGCAAAATGTCGCGGGTTCGATTCCCGCCTCGGAACAAATTTGTGTACGATCTGCAGAAATTTGTTCCGTTGGTCTGGGTGTTTATGTATAATAAAAAATATCTATCTATGTAAGTATATAATGTAATAAATATATCAGTCATCTAGTACCCATATCACAAGCTTTGGGTAGCTTACTTTGGGGCTAGATGATGCTGTGTGGATTGTCCAGCATTATTTATTTATTATTATTATTATTATATTCAAGAAAGAGATCGAGCAACACAGAAGAAAATTTGATAATATTTAAATAGGCACATTAAAGCTAAGCGTCCACCGCGTCGGCATCGCTGCGTACGGAGCGGACGGTTTTGTTTCTTTGTATTGATTTGTATGGTACAGCATGCACTGGATCGGCATTTCAGCGCCAGAGATCGGTATTTCTGCCGGTGACGTCATCCGCAGTGAACGCGCCATTCGGATCCCAATATCTTCGTCACTATCCTCCAATAATGTAAATATTGGTGCACAGGCGTACTCGATTGCTTTGAAAATACCAATACTGCCGATGCAAAATCCGGATGCAGTAGACGCACCTCATCGGCATTTTGTAAATACCGATGCTCCGTACACTACGTACGCACCGATGCCGACGCGGTGGACTTACCTTTAAGGAATTACTGTCGTCCTCATGTAGATTAATTCTGTAGAACTAATTATGGCAAATATTTTGCTAGCAATCCTAAATACAATTACAAATTAGGCCTTTTATGTATGTTTATAACTAATGTAATTTGTAATAATGCCTTTAATAAAGGGTTTTTTTTTAATATTTTGCTATGAATCCTAAATACATATTAATTAGGCCTTTTCAGTATGTTTATAACTTATGTAATTTGTAATATGCCTTTAATAAAGAAAAGGGGTTTTCTTAAATATTTTGCTATGAATCCTAAATACAACTATAAATTAGGCCTTTTCAGTATGTTTATAACTAATGTAATCTGTAATATGCTTAAAGAAAACCCCTATTTATTATTCTTCCTACCAAAAGTCAAGGTGGGCCGTGAGTATTGGGCAAGGTGCTTTTTCATGTTGTGGTGTAAGCAGGATCATAATTCCAGTGTCTAGGGTTAATTTTCAAAAGTTGATAATACATGCCCAATTACAGGTGATACGAGGACGTTGGTACTACGAAGCGACCGTTTTAACCGACGGGATTATGCAAATCGGATGGGCTACAAAGGAAACTAATTTTAGCCCGCACGTAAGTTTCGACAAGCAACGTTAAACTCATAAAAACCAGAAAAACAATTATTAACTTTACTTGAAGTAAAGTAAACGTGAGACCACACCGAGTCCCGGTAATGTTATAACTGAGTGTTCCTGTACAATTCGTATTCTTCATAAGCTATTTAAACTTACTAAATACTAATTAGATGTCACATCTATGCCCTCTGCCTACCCCCTAGACATCCTCTAAGAATCTTAAGTTAGTACTTGGTACTGAGGATATCGAAGTAGTTTCTGTAAGTTTTTTTCAAATGCGACATAACGTGTAGGTTATGCGCTGTTCCTATCGTGCACTAATGACTCTTTCTGGTCAAAAATTTATGTGCAAAATACTCTCAGACGGCGAAGGAAAACATCGTGAGGAAACCGGCATGTTGTAGAACCTACCAGTTCTATAACATGTGTCAAGTGCTCGAAAGGTGCCTCTCGGGGCGCACTTGAAATCCTTTTACGTTTTGTTGCAGGAAAAAGTTGTAGACGATAATTTCGCCCTCACCTTTGAGGGGTGCCGCCGGCTGGTGTGGCTCAAACAGTTGCCCTCACTCTGCGAAGCGGTGGCCCCGTGGCGTCCTGGAGATGTGCTGGGTTGCCTCATCGACGTGGAGAGACAGGAAGCTATATTCGCAGTCAACGGAGTTCGCCTGCCGATTATTAGAAACATTTTCCGTAACTCGAGGTACTGCTTTTTGAATTGTAACAGCGCAGCGTGGCGACTGTTATCTTTCGTTGAAAACATCCTACTAATACTATAAACGCGAAAGTTTGTGAGTATGGATGGATGGATTGATGGATTGATGGATGGATGTTTTTTACTCTTTCACTCCGGAACGGCTGAACGCATCCGGATGAAACTTGGCAGAGAGATTGGTTATAGTCTGGAATAACACAAGGCTACTTTTTATCGCGTGGGAATACCGGGTTGGCAGATGTTTTGCATTATACCGGTATTTAGCTGTAATACATATTATAGTTCTTAAATAATAACTAGATGTCGCCACAGGAAAGATTTGCACGCGCTATCGTTTCGTTTACTCGCCATCCTTTGGGTATCCTATCTGACGTTCCTTTCACCGGGATTTAAATCCTGGTATTCCCACGGGATAAAAAGTAGCCTATGTGCTATTCCAGACTATAATCTATCTCTCTGCCAAGTTTCATCCAGATCCGTTCAGCCGTTCCGGCGTGAAATAGTAACAAACATCCATCCCTCGTTCTTATAAAATTTCGCGTTTATAATAGTAGTAGGATCATTGCTTTTCATTTAATACATGTAATCGTTTCTTACTAACACAGTTGTTGTTCCCCAGGCTTTCCCTTGATATGTTCCCGAGACGCGACGACGGCTTCTACGCTGCTGCAACCTTCACGTGCTTCCAAGCAGCCAAGTTTAATTTCGGTGCAGATGCGTTTCGTTTCGCTCCGACCGACCGCGCGTTTATGACCTTCAATGATCATGGATATCTCACTGACAAAAAAAAGCAGGTATATCTAGTCTAAGAGGAAGTGGAATTGCAGTTTTCTCTGTTTATTTATTTATTCAGGGCTTCCAGTGAGTAATACACAATTCTTACAAAAATAGTCAAACAATCATGACACATTTCCTGGGCTTACTCCTTGAAGTTAGCTAGCACAAGTGTTGGCTACGAGACAATATTGAAAAGATAAAATGATAAAAAGTGAATTACATTTCATAAGATAAAAAAAAGACTAAAATTAAATTGTCTGTTAGATTACTTATATCAGGCCGACCGAAAGCGCGATGGATTGACGACATCGTAAGGGTCGCTGGAAACACCTGGACCCGAGACGCAAAGAACAGAGGAGGCTGGCAGAAAATGAAGGAGGCCTATACCCAGCAGTGGGCGACACCGGGCTGAGATGATGATGATTAGGGGAAGGGTGGGTAGCCCCGGACAGCGTGTACGCGATCACTTCAAATACGAGGTGTTAACGCATAATTCAAAAACAAATAAACACATCTATAGGTGGCGCGTTGAATCACGCCATCTATAGGTGTGTATTTGTTTTCTAAAGATGCGTTAAGGGCCCGGCGACAGCGGCTCGCAGTTTCGAGGTGCGATTGGCTATTATTTCATTTTATTTCATTTCGGGGAGGTTGCTTGAAAGAATAACTATCCAGTGACACGCATAAATACTGTTCGAACACAAATAACACAATAATATAAGGGAAACATGCCCGAATCAGAAACCATTTTGGTATTAGTATGTTTGGCCTTACGTTTACCTAATACCAAAATGATTTATGACTCAAGCACATTTAGCATAGCAGATTATAATCCCGGTATTCCCACGGGATAAAATAATACTAACAATAAATCTTTATTCAAAAAATCAAGCAATTAGGTAAAATAATAAGGGTACATACAAAGTAGCCTATGTGGTATTCCGGGCTATAATCTATCTCTGTGCCAGTTTCATCCAGGTCCGTTCAGCCGTTCCGGCATGAAAGAGTGACATCCATCCACCCATACTTACAAACTTTCGCGTTTATTATAGTAGTAGGATTTATTGCTCGTATTACATACTAATACAGCTTATACCTTATTAAATTTTATTTTATAATCGTTCCAGGTGTTACCGCGCTGGCTGCAACAACGGAAGCCGGTGGCAGAAGATAAAAATAATTCGGATGGCGTAGCCCTTTGCAGCATTTGCTGTAACCAGCCTTCTAACGTGTCATTAGCGCCATGTCGCCACATGTAATTTATATTTATTCATAAAGCATACATAAAAATTTAATCAAAAATATTAAATATCAATAAAAAAAATATCATAAATCTAAATCTATTAAGCCAGCAACCATAAGGTAGAAAAACATTTTTTTTATGTGTAAAATTCGGGTAACCATCGATCCAAGTGCTCTCATAGAGTTTCGTTGGCATCTTAGTTTTGTTGCTGGTTGGGAAATTCCTCTGCTTTGTCGTATATATTTTTTTTTGTAATAATACATAAGGATGGTACATAACTAAGTTCTCATTAAATATTGATATTGTCCTCCAATAAGTGGGCCAATTGTGTTGAATGAATGTTATACCATTTTTTTTTATTTTTTGCTGGCTTGGATACAAACTCCTTTTGCCAAGTACCTCTTGTTTATCAGTCTTTAGTCACATTCATTTTGATATACCAAGTTCGTAGATGGTTGCCAGGGGCGAGTCTAAACTCTTCAGCAAATAGGCCAAACGAGGTAAATCTTTGTTACCGTACCACCTTCATGGGGGAGGGGGGGTGTTTAGAATTTATATATTGAGATTGGTTTCAATATAAGACCGGAGCGCACCCGAGATCTCAGTTTCGAGTGCATCACTAGTTTTATCTCATACACAGGTATGTGAAAGTGGCACGTGCCGAATAACTTACAGTATTCGCGTGGGGTGCTTTCCGGTCGGGTATTAGAATTCAAAAAGGACTAAGTAATACATGCAAAATCAGACTTATATTTATAATAGTCTTTTGACTTAACTATTAATTAACGGATAAACTCTTTTAGAAGGAGATAGTGCCAAGAACGTTTTTCTTAATCAACTCATGATAGGAACAAATGTTTATCATGGCATTTCTGATATGTCGGATTAACATGGTCAATGCACACAATGACATGTTGAAACATTAATATTAGGTTTTGGATTTTTGTACTATCTTGCCTCAACTTTACGCCTTACGGATGTTTTTTTTGTGATTAAATAACAAAGTTTTTCTTTAGGTAATCGAAATATCGACACAATAGAACACCCCACGCGAGTAATTAAGGTTTTTTTTTATGCAACCAGCTAATGGAAAAGGCAGATAGCCCATCTGACTAACCATCACCTATAACAAAGCATTGCCTCGTAAGTCACGCACGATACGATCGTGCCCTACGATGCACTGCCTTGCGTCCATCAACTTAAGGCATACTGATGTTAAGCCTCATATGCCTGTAATTAATAGTTAATAGATTAGTATTAGATAGTTAAGTTTTATTAGTTAATCCTACTAATATTATAAACGCGAAAGTTTGTAAGTATGGATGGATGGATGTTTGTTACTCCTTCACACCAGAACGGCTGAATGGATCTGGATGGAACTTGGCAGAGAGATAGATTAAAGTCTTTTTATCCCGTGGTAATACCGGGGTTTAAATCTGCGCGGGTGAAACCGCGGCGCGCAACTAGTCTATATATATAAAAGGAAGAAGTGATTGACTGATGACAACGCACAGCCCAAACCCTTAAAGCTAGAAACTTGAAATTTCCCCTCACGTATTCCTCTTACGACGTAGACGCCCTCTAAGGAAGGATCTTCTTATCTTATAACTATGAAGGCAGGTTGTATTGTATTGTAGAGTATGCGTGGCGTGTGTTTATTGCAGGGGCTACTGCGCTGCGTGCGCGTTCTGCCTGCGCGAGTGCCCCGTGTGCCACCAGATCGTGTGGCAACACTACGCGGTGTTGCCGCTCTGAGACGAGCGCGTGGCGCGCGACTCCTTCGCCGCGCGTCTGCTCGCCGTCGACTCGCGGGTCGCGCCCCACAACCTCGTCGCGCGAGCCATCCTCACGGCCGTCGCCGCTCTCATAGACCTCCAATACGACTCGGCGGCCGATATCGAGAAGCAGTTCCGCGTCAACTACGACCGCAACATAAACAGCGCAGAGAACTGGACAAACATAGCGATGCAAGAATACAACATGACCCTGTTGACGTGTACGGCGCTCTCGGTGCGGCCGAGCGTGTTCGAAGTGGAGATGGTGGAGACGGATGCGGATGACGTTAACTCGCAGCCCGGAGCGAGGGTCCTTCCGATGGAAACTAGCCACGAGCCGCAGGCCGGGCCGTCGCGTGACTCCGCCATGGAAAGCGCCGCTGATGAGTTCCTGAGAAGCGTCCAGCGCGGCGATTTCGCCAGGGTCGTCGCCGCTGGCACCGGAGACTCGGGCGACGGCAACAATGCTGGCTCGGGCAATACGAATGGCAATAACGAATCTAGCTCCGGCGACAATGGCGGAACCGGTTCGCAGAACGTCGATGGAGGGCGGGCCGCGGGCGGATCCAGCTCCGGTAATGCAGGAGACGATGGATCTGGTTCTGGAGATAATAATAACCGTAAGCCCGGTCCTGGAAAAACTGTCAATGACGGAGACGATGTCAGTATTATAACTATTGAAGACTCTGACGACGAATGCTGTATCATTCCCGAGGTTGACCGCGTGCTGCCTTCGGAAGAAGAAATGGAATATACAGATGTGGACGGCTATTATGTAGAACCCGTGAACCAGATCAACATTTTTGAAAGTGGTGGTATAACGATATCTGTTGGCCAAAATGTCATGACCACGTTTTGTGAGACAAAACGCGAGAAAGGAAAAAGAACGCACAATATACCAGTAAAAAAGTCCTCTGGTGATGACACTGCTACCAGCACCACTGACACCATCACCACCACCACCACCGCCATCACCACCAACACCGCCACTACCACCGCCGCCACTACGACCATCGCCACCACCGCCACTACCACCGCCGCCACTGCGACCATCGCCACCACCGCCACTACCACCACCGCCACTACCACCGCCGCCACTACGACCATCGCCACCACCGCCACTACCACCGCCGCCACTACGACCATCGCCACCACCGCCACTACCACCACCGCCACTACGACCATCGCCACCACCGCCACTACCACCGCCGCCACTACGACCATCGCCACTACCACCATCGCCACCACCGCCACTGCCACTACGACCATCGCCACCACCGCCACTACCACCGCCGCCACTACGACCATCGCCACCACCGCCACTACCACCGCCGCCACTACGACCATCGCCACCACCGCCACTACCACCACCGCCACTACCACCGCCGCCACTACGACCATCGCTACAACCACCATCGCCACCACCGCCACTGCCACTACGACCATCGCCACCACCGCCACTACCACCACCGCCACTACGGCCATCGCCACCGCCACCACATTATATGTTGTTGATACTGTGGGAGAACTCCCAGAAGTAAGTTCTTCAGATGCGAGCGAGCCGGAGCTGATGTCTTCACTGCAGCTGAAGCGTATAACTGTCAATGATTTTTTATCCGATGCCGTATGGGATTCGAGGCCTGGGCTCGGCTTCTCGGAAGTGGACCCTGCTCCGGAACACCAGACAAATGAAGCTGCGGCGCTGGTCCCCCAATCGGAGCCTTATTGTTTTTGGGATTACACGTATACCGACGACAGCGGCCCGGTAACTAGCAGCACCTCTCCCGATGAGAGAGAGTTGGCTCCGAGCCCTGTACTTGGCAGTAGACAGCGGGTCTATGCGCCTTTCTGCCGGCGGAGTCGGCCCCGGCCCTATCCGGCCCCGGTGTCGCCGCCGATATCGCCCGCGCCTTCCCCGGCCTCGGTCGAAAGGCCTGAGTCGTGTGTAGAACGCTTACGTCGCATCTGCGAACGCGACAGAATTACCAACCTGAACCTTTATGACCATGGACAGGGCCCCAGCGGTGTTCAAATGCCGATACCTCGCAGAGCGCAGGACCCAGAAACACAGGATCCTAATAATGAAACAGACCCCATCGACCTTACGAAAAAAAGTTACTGAAATGGTGAGAATTATCTTTTTTTTATACAAATTTCTGACGGAACAAGTAAGTGGCTTTGCATTCCAAATAGGGAGGTCTATGATGGATTTGAGCATGAATTTTGAGGAAGTGGAATCAAAAACCAAAGTTACAAAACATTTTTTATGGAAACATTCGGCCTAATCCATGGTTAATACCTGCGCAGCTGTTTTTCTGCACTGTTTTAGAGTTACACCAGCAGTATTTTCAAAGGAATCGCTACAATCCGACTGAGCCACAGTTTCTTAGACGTTCCTACATTCCTTCTTAACTTTACACGGTGAAATCTTAATCACTGTGCGTATAAAAACTATTGATGTAATTCTAGAATAAACTTAATTAACATTGTCTATTGCCGTTCGAAAACAATAATTAAACGTTATAGCACTGCTCAGCTGATTTGTGACGCTAGTGAGTCTGTTTTGGAGGGAATTAGGGAATTACGGAAAAACTAAAAACGGTGGAACTAATTATTTTTACTTATCGCTAACATTATGTATTTCTTTAAGATATTTTTCTGTTTGTTTCAGTCTTCCTACGCTGACCGGGCCCGATGGAGAGTACGTAACAGGACGTATATAATATGTCTCCCTATATAAAGTCAACATTGTGTTTGAAAGTTGTGGTTTAATTAAGTTTAATTCTAAGTTATCGAAAATTTAAATTATTTTAAATACCTTTATGAACCATTGTATAGTACCCGTCAAACTTCTTGGCCATCGCGCGAGGTGGTAGGGGAAAGGTTTGCACTCTTCGCACCACCAAAGAGACCTATTTTTCGTTTCTTTTTCATTCAAGGTCGTTTGTCCAAGAAGTTTGACGGATACTATACTAGGTCTTCTTATTTTTAAATCTTTCTGTCAATTTGTATAAGATTGAGCTTTTACTTCGTTCATATGAGAATTCTAGTCATTTTTGAAGCAGCATAAGACTGTATACATTTGTGGTAGAATAGATATATGTGTGATTTATTAATTATTAACTTAGTGACTAAGCTATTTAAATGAAATTCATATTTAATACCTACTTTGAACATAGGTAAATAATACATTGAAATATGTTAGTGTTAGGATAATAATTATCAGTATTATGTGTATAGGAATATACAGGTTAAGTATAGGTAATATGTGTTCCAGAGAGAGAGCTACGATTATATTAAAGTAGCCAGGTATGTAATACAGATTACTGCTTATCGTCCTTAATTGTATCATTGTGCAATTAGGAGTTTTTACTAACTTTTCATCTAAGATTTTGATGATTTGTAAAAATCTCTGCTAGACCAATGAGTTGAGCAAAGAGCGAAACTTGTCGACCCAGCGTAGAGAATAGTTCTTTATTTCATAAGCGAAGCGCTATGCGTCCTGCCAACGGTGAGCTTTCGGTAACGCAGATTCTTATCGCTGACAGGACACATAGCGCTATACTACTATATGAGAAATGTTGAAATATATTTGAAATGTTGAAATGTGCCTGTGAGATGACTTTACGGATCTTCAGGGTCACTTTTGTGAAGCTACGAGAAATATGCCATAGTAACGTAGCTTCTCAGTCAGTCATCATTTAACATCAGCAGCTATTGACGGACGAGGCCGGCGTATTTATATAAATAAGTTAGTTTGTAATGAATGTATGTGTATGTTTAGGATCAGTATTATAGTACCTACCTACATATGCATATTTTACTATTTCTTGAACTAAAGTATATTTATTTGATGTTAACTTCCACTTTTACATTGGCAATTTCTTAAATTGTTAAAAGTGTCATCCGTATGCAAACAGTGGTAGAGAGGAAGACGAGGGAATGCAGATCACCTGAGAGAAAGATGCTCTATTTGTTTTTTCATTTGTCTTATGTTAGTTTTGAGGTTTACCCTGCCTGCTCAAGCGTCACAACCCTTGCGCTGCAGCGTGCTCGCTGTGTTTCAAGACACCTTATTTCATAAGTTATTGGAGTGAGCAGTATTAACCGACACGATCGTCATTACCCCTGCTTCCCCTAATTAGCGAAGAAGATGAGGCGGTGCGCATCAAATCTTTATAACGTTACTGTCAATATTAACTTTAGCAATGACGAACATCAGTAAGAGTGACCGTCTAAGGCGCGCGCCAGACAGAGGAGACGTAAGACTAGGACGCGTCGCGGACATTTGTCTCTTTCAGAAGAGACGGGCGTCCCGTCTCTTCTGAATGTTTTGCGTCGCGACGCTTCTACACATTGTATGAAAGGGACGCGAAAGAGAAATGTCCGCGACGCGTCCTCGTCTTGCGTATCTTCTGTCTGACCCGCGCCTAACGTTAAAGTCAAAGCGTTAAATCAGAGATTTTTCTATTTAATAAAAATCATAGAACAGTAACTGACGTTTGATAGCTTTTTGTCAATAACACTAACCAAAGAAAATCGAGCGGTAACAGTTTACGTTAAATCATAACGTCATCTATACAACTCTTGAAGATGGTGCAACTCATTTTTAGCAAAAAAACTGATATAACGAAAGATTTGACGTTAACGTTAGGCGCAGGCCAGACAGAAGAGACGTAAGACGAGGACGCGTCGCGGACATTTGTCTCTTTCGCGTCCCTTTCATACAAAATGTATAGAAGCGTCGCGACGCAAAACATACAGAAGAGACGGGCGTTGCGCCCGCGCCCCGTCTTCTGTCTGGCCTGCGCCTTAGATGGTGCAAGTCACCAATAATGAATAAATAAATTTCTATGCGATTTCAAAAACCTGTCTCCACAGTTCTAAAACAAACTTGCTTGAAATAATATTTTGTGTTAAGCAGGTAGGTACTTGTCTTCGATGTGAAATATGTGTTGTGCCAAATATAATAATAGGTACTATGTAACTTTTGACTTTATCATAAAATATTAAGTAGGTAAACTCAAGACTTAGAATTTTTCAAAGTAACTTTTGTCGTGTTAACCACTTAAATATAACTGTGTGTAACTCTGTGCCATTTCCTACTCTTTTTACTCAACTGAGTGCAATGCGCTTGTCAACCCCAAGTAGGTATGTGCCAATCCTTGGTTTACAGTTTTGTGAAGTATGTAAATTTACTCTATATAAACTCTCTATAACTCATTCGTTGCCGCTAAATGATATAACTATTAAAAAAACCGTAGTTATAGTTTATGTACTGAAATCTTACCTTAACATTTGTAGCGTTTCGGTTATCTACAAAGTTTATATTCAAAAATCTATTTCCTTAGGTATTTTAGCAATGGCCTAGGAGCTAGGTCAGTAATTGCTCATACGCTTTTAATGCATTATAATAATAATCAATGTTGTGTATAGCATAAGTATGTGATATACTCCTCATGGAGTAGGTATGAAAATCCTAAAGAATTGTGATAAGCCAAATCTGGCGAATCGAATTTGGCACGAGTTGGATTGTTTGTAACAGTGTATATCGTCCTGTCGGAATGACTTATTGAATTAAAATATTTGATGTCAGTGTATAAAAAAATAAAAACCGAATGGTCATGAACATTCCGTACCTGTGTTTTATTGTCCCTAACGTCCCTATGTTTACCTGTTTACGTGTAGGCTTATAGGCTATCGAGGCTCTGTCCCATCGTCCCCAGAAATAATATTCTGTACCTATCTATTATAACTCTGTGCTGGTAGTTCCCCCGAACTGCAATTCGTGATGCATTCTGTTTTTTTTTTGTTTTTTTTTTTTAATAATAAAATAATAATAATATAATATATAAAATAATATAAAATTCTCCGAAAATTAAATTCGGTGGTCTGATGATGGAGCCACGGCTTACAAATCTTACCAACGCATTGCGGGTCCAATTAGAACAACGCTTTTACGCTGTGGCGCTGTTGCGGCTCCCGCGCTACTGAAGTGCGTCTGTGCGTCCATGTCCGGTCGGCCGGTAGGTACCTATGTTCCCCGCGATGCGCACAAAGACTCCTTCGACGCCATCTGGCGCAAAAAAACTTCGTACCTCTTATCTACAGATTGCGCGGGAGTAGCAACGACATCCGAAAAGCTAATTTGTTCTCTGGTATGAAAACTCACCCAGACAGAGGACCAAATCGCTAAACTATAACCTACCTATGTATAACCCTACTAACACCCATGGACCATAGCAGGTGTTGACTGATAATCTAAATGAATAATTATTATAATAAGGTGCACAGAAAGTGCTGAATCTTTTTATTGATTAGTTATCTAAAACTAAGTTTGCCTTTCAACTGGTCCATGTGGAAACATAACAATACGGAAGACCAACGACAGAGATGCTTTTCCATAGATAAGCCTACAAGACTAACACAAGATAACTAAGGTAAGACTAACCTATCGGATAGTCCCCCAAACGATATTAATCGCTATCATTATTACCTATCGATGTTTAATAATAATAAGGACGCGTTGTGCGCACAGCTGCCACCCTAACGAGGGGTGGCTTGGCTAGCTCACCCTATCCCCAGTCACTGGTTCGATCGAATAGCAGACAGACTAGCCGCCGCTACGTGAGTCACCCCGAGATGGCGCTGACATGGCATAATGATTTCATTGTCTTTGGGTGGTCGACTTGTACGATGGGTTGACAAAACTGTGACCATAGAAGATTAAATTATTAGAACTTACAGGGCCTTACTACAAAACGGTGTCTAACTTTAGACAATGTCTAAAATTAGCGCTGTCTCTGTTTGCCATTACGCAATGGCAAGAGATGGATTGTCCAGCATTATTTATTTTATTTTTAATTTATGTCAAAAGTTTGCCTATTTTTTTGTAGTATGCCCTCGATGTCGTAATGCATTTCTGTCGCGATTGTGACGACCAGCCAATATTGAATTAGATAAATGAATGGAGAGCACAGAGTACATTGTTATAAAAAGAAAGTAGTGTAGTAGTAGTAGTGATGGAGAGTATTGGAGAGGAGAGGCACGTTAACTTGTCAAATGTACCTACTATTTTTTAGGACTTAATATTGCCATGAACATTTTTTTAATGGTAGGTAAGCTTTCACAAACATATTTTACTTGTTATAATAATTTTCATCTGGTTATCAAAAGGGTGAAGGCCGTTCTTAGAGATCCCACATCTTAGAGTGTTACCGACAAGTCATAAGACCGCGATTTTACTCGTTCGTCGATCAGGGCCTTTAGCCCGCATCATCCTATTGTTGGAGAAAGGCATCCCCCACTCTTCACGATGTAGTGCCACCAGTTGCCAGTCCCTCTCAAAACCATCCAGCTCGCCCTGTCATCGTACGCGTGGTCTACTGCGATGCAGCCTCAGTCTCAGGGATTTGGGCCACAGCGAGTATTAGCATGCGGCAAAAAAACGTGGCTCGGTCCAGTGGCGTAGATTAATGCCACGAATATGATTCGTTGCTTTATTGGTGCGGGTATTACCAACTAGAGTGCGTTTCATCAAACACTTCCTATGTCGTATTGTTGGCATCCCTGTCTGTCAAGAGTGTCAACACGCTAAGACGTATCTACAATAATGAAATTACTAAAAAATAACTGCTGCCAACATGACGGCATAGGAACTATTTGATGAAACGCATTCTACATTTTATTTTGCTGAATGTTTTATTGTCAGGTATCATCTTGCTAAACTGACAACGTACAACATATCAGAAGGTAAATGTATATCTACCATAGTAAAAAAAAAACAGCTTCATGACTGATCCCCCGGCACGGTAGATATCCCTTCAGATCTCTCAGTATCACGTAGGTACTAACTCAAGATTATTTGAGGATGTCTAAGGGGGGTAGTCAGAGGTACGTCCAAACATTACATTTGGCACATAGGTAAACACATTTTGCAGTAGTAGTATTCCATACGTGACAGGTTGCAAGCCCATCGTCGCTGTTAGAATACTAACTGGTTTCCTCACGATGTTTTCCTTCACCGTTTAAGAGCACTGGCATTGCGCACATAAACTTTTCGATAGAAAAATCCATTGGTGCACGACCGGATTCGAGCCCGTGACCTTACGATCGGAAGGCGGGGTCACTCCCACTAGACCACCGGTGCTGTACCTAAGTACATTTAATAAGTTAAATAAGCAGGTGTATATCTAATGTCGAAAATGGCCAAAATGCTTCGAGAAAAGAATGATACGGCTGTGCCGTTTATTTGCTCAACGCTTTCTTTATCTTAAATACTGTGATATCACTCAAGACAAAGAACAAACATCTATATCCATCATCATCTTTCTGCCCTCATCCCACGCTAAGTGGGGTCGGCACAACAGGTTTTATTAGCTAAGGAATACTCCTCCATCGTTCGTCATTTCTATGACCATCACACACATTTTTGTTCTCGTTGGTGATCGGACCCACGGCCTACAGTACAGATGGCAGAACTACTACCAACTGACTTATGAATGCCACGCGTATTATCAGATGTTTAACATTGTGGTTCAGATGCTGTTTTCATGAACGTAACACTAACTGTTTGATGGTTCCAGTTGATTCTAAAAAGTTCTTCACTATCAGGACGTCAGTCAACTGGCAAGAAATAAAGAAAAAAAGGAGATACAACATAAGAATTTATTTGCATCCTATATATTATGTACATTTTTTATTTATAAGTTATAACACTTCGTCTCGACGCTTTGTGTTGTTCCCGGCAAGATACCATGCTACCTGAAAATTGGAACAATATATTAGAAACGAGTAAACAAAGGTTGAGTTAGCTCCATTTAAGTGTTTAATAAACTAATTACGATTAATGAACATTAAAATATAGGTACAACTACACACATGGACATTTTATTAACAACTACTGATAAACACATAATTTTAAACTGATATAATGATATTTTAGGTAACTTAGTGCCAAAGATTTAAACAAGTAGACATAGACAAGACACAATATTGCACATAAAATCTATGTATGTATCTAAATCAATAAAAACATGATGAAGGTATCATAATTGGAGAATAGTTTCTGAAGCGTGTTAGTGAGGGAGACGTCAGTACACCGAGCGAGTCAACAAAGCTGGCTGTGATATGAACTTTTACCACATAATCACAACCACTTTGTCGGCTCCCTCGCTGAGTCCATTATCCCGCGCTTCTTCATTAGCTTGCGTAAGCGGCGCGAGCAGAGTGCGCGTTGCTCCCCGCTCATCAAAGCTGGCTGTGATATGGCTACATAAACGCACACGACAGCCACTTTGAGAGCGGCAAGCTAACCCAATTTTTCATATCCAGTAGTAAGTATCCAAGCTGTCACCTAAAATGTTGTCCGGCCGCGCAGCCCGACTCGTCAAAAATGGCTGTGATATGATTAAGACAACACTGCACACCCATTTTCACGAATGGGCCACGGACGTGCGAATAATATTGTCTGAAATAACTCAATTAAATAAGTTTGAAAACAAATAATTCAGCATCCTAATTACATCTTTTTACCCTTATTTACCTCATTCACCCCCGATTTCTGAAAGCTCGATCAACACTAATCGGCTTTCAAGTCACTCGCTATCTCTGATTTGAAGTAAAAATTGAAATAGCAATTGACTTGACAGCCGATTAGTGTTGATCGAGATTTAAGAAACCGGGGGAAACCCTACTATTTAATGACTTTACAAATTCATCTAGCTTTTTAGGTTAATACTAGAAGTAGATACAATGGCACGCAATTTAATTAAAATTCACAGAAATATAACAAACATAAAAACTAATACACAAGTAATGGCCTCTTGCAAGGCTCATATCGAACAGGTCATTTTAGCCACTGACTGACCGGATGTGTTCTTCTGAAGAATACGTAAACTATTATGAAAATAAAGAATTACAAATATAAACAGCTTGTTGTGATGATAGGTCTCAGATAACCGACCACATCAAAGTGGCTGTGATATGAACCAGACACACATAATCACCGCCCCTTTGACAGGTTAGGCACAAGAAACATTCGGAGGTCTTCAGGGTGTTGAACACACGGCAGCGTCGGTAACATACGTTGTTGCTGTTACGAATGAGGCCATGCTCATCAAAGCTGGCTGTGATAGCTACGCAATGACCTATGATCAGCCGACTTTGATGACAGGGCCCCATTGCATCCATTCTTCTGAAAATGCATACGTTCATACGAGTTTAGTAGATAACAATAATTTAGAGTTTAAAAATAACATAACTCCTAAAATATCATTACAAGAATCAAAAGTTTACGACAGGGCTATACCTCTAAAGCTAGGTTTATATGATACCTACTGCTTATAATTTTCTCACAACCATCACATACATGTACATCATGTAATTCAAAATCTAACACACCAATAAAACATGCTAGTAAAATTAAGGCATTTTGAAAACTGGTATTATACATAGTTCTTCAAATAGGCAATTTATTGGATAAAGATATAAAAAAATTTAGAATAATTAGGTTTATTCTAGATTTTATTAGGTTAGTATTAGAGTGAAGCATATTGCAGAGAAACAAGAAACTATCCTAATGTAGCAGATAACGTTCAGACTAGCGGGTTCCAATGCTACGAACTAGCTACGAGTATGAGTATAGTCCACACCATTAGATAATTTATACTAATAATATGTAAAAATGAGATACTTTATAGTTTATATAAATAATTTTAAAATCTGGAAATATCTATTAATCTAATTGCACACTAATAGGGAAAAAAATCAATGAATTTATCAACTTGCGTTTTTTAGCTCTATTCGCGATCCCCCACGCAGCAGGGGATTACTTAATTTTCGAACGGTCGTTAAAAATGTATTAGGAAAGAACAACTGAAGATACGTAATGGATCTGTAATTTTGCTGAAGATCACGCGCGATCAAACAGTAGCAAAAGTTTTGAACTTTAATTTGACATGAACCGGCTAAGCCTTGTTTAAAACTACTTTCACACCTAACTTTGATTTATAACGTTACATGGTGCATGCAACTGTGCCGAAATATCGGGAAACATTCAAACTCACAAATCATGGTAAATATCCCGTTATAAATCAAAAAGTTATGTTCGTAACCATGATAGTTTCAAAAATTATACTTTCACCCCTATTTTACAAATTTTATCGCACTATAAGAAATTTTTATATTGTTTAGTAAACGTCGTAATTTACGTAGGACGTACGAGGAACGTAAGACGTACGTCTTACGTCTTTGAGTTTGGTCCTCGCAGCCCAGGGTACAAAACATCGTGAAGTCCTTTAGCCGGTCGTTGTAATAATTGGGTTTAAAATACAGTTTCCTAGAAATTTAAAAATAAATAAATACTATCGTCGAGATACGCGTATCTCTTACATGATGTACGAACTACAGATTCTTTGAAAACTTCTAAGGAGAAAAATCAGGTACGTCAAAACAGTCATAACGATAACGACCACGGAACAGAGAAAACCCTATAACGACAGAGCTGGTTAGTAGAAGGCTCTTGTTTCTGCGCAACATTGGGTATAAAAGATGCGGCACTATTATTCGCTCTTTATTGTGGGTTACCTTTATTCAGTTTATTTCCAAAAACATGACATTATTACTTATTCAAACAACCCCTTTTTAGTCTAACTAGCGTAATTAGAAGCTTACTTATTACTTGTGTGTTCTCATTTAATGAGAACTCTGGTTATCGATATTAAAACTTTCGCAAAAGTTGTCAAAGCCAGAGTTCATTAACATCAGATACATATGGTACTTGTGCGACGCGACGCACCGAAACGACCACACAAAAAAATAATAAAATAACTAGACAGTCAGTCTTGAATGCAACAAAAATTAAACCCTATCTTAAGAAATTCCACGTAATTCAACCGTTGTGATCTTGTGCAATTTAAAACAATAATGTTACTGAACAATTAAGTCCATTTATGGAGTTTTTCTCGGAATAAAAAGCTACTCTGTTGCTACAGGGCGCTCTATTATTGTATGTAGCGAAATAGGAACTAAAAGAAACTTGCAACAGCAATAAAAATAATCCTCTAACAATCGTGGAAGTGTATGTGCAATGAGGTTGTTGGGTCACTCGTAGATTGAATTTAACTTTTTACTCATTCAACTCATATGTCTCTTACTTGTTCACTCAAAACATGTTTTTTAAATGTTCATTTAATTTTTTTTATTAATTGTTCAGTCTAGAGTAGATTTTTTTAATGTAGCTGCCTATAATTTTAATATTAGGTTTTGATATTTTTCTTACTGCATCTTCTGTCGGTACCGACATGTTGCTCCGGTACGTAATCAGCTTTCAGAGACGAGTGATATTTGCTGGCAGATCTCATAACATCGAGCGGGAGGTCCTATGCGTGAAATTGAAATCACGAGACAGGAGCGTATTGCTTTCGGCTAGGATTAACTGCAAATGTCACCGATGTGAATTGATGAATCTTGAATTTAGTACCTACTTGGTACTGGGAGATCTGAAGGGATATCTACCGTGCCTGGGGATCAAAGTCGTGAAGCTGCGTTTTTTTTCTTTCTGTCACCGATGTCGCTTTCGACGTTAGTCTAATTGAATAATTGACTAACTAATTAATTGGACTTTTCCCCTGAGTCGAGCGATCGCAGTAATTTTATAACCTGTCAGAAGGTTTTGGATTTGAATGATAAGTCGTCAGTATGGTGTATCAATTAAATACACGACGTTTTATGAAGTTTCTAATACGAGTGACTATTATGTCCTATGAAATAATCAAATTTCCAATTACAGTTTAAAAAAAGTTTATTATTCGCAAAAAATAAGGGTTTATTTTCCGTATTATTTTTTATGATTTGACTTGTAAATTTGATTTGATTTGTTGTTTAAAATATAAGAGAAATGACACAACGGAAATGTATTTTATTGTTGATCGAAATTTTTAAGTAATCTTTATAATGATTTGACTTTAGGTGTAAAATATAATAGAAATGATATAACAGAAATATATTTTTATTTTTAATCGAAATGTTATAGGTAATATTGACGAAAATGCTAATTTATAAATACGCTGTTCTTAATTTTATGTAAATGTAACTTCTACAAGTTTTGGCAAAATGTATCGAGAAATGAAATGATTTGATTGTAAACTTTCAACTTCATATTAACTTTCATATAAACACACTTAATGTGGAGAACTTTTACACAGCGGGCGAGAGCCTGCCTGCGACGCAAGAGGTTGCGGGTTCGATTCCCGCCTTGGAACAAATTTGTGTACGATCTGCAGAAATTTGTTCCGATGGTCTGGGTGTTTTCTATGTATAATAAAAAATATCTATCTATGTAAGTATATAATGTATTAAATATATCAGTTATCTAGTACCCATAACACAAGCTTTGAATAGCTTACTTTGGGGCTAGATAGTGCTGTGTGGATTGTCCAGCATTATTTATTTATATTTTTATATATAAATATCTGTGGGTTTTTATTTATTTCATCAAACAAAAACAAAACAGATTTAGAAATTGCTGACATATAAATTTAACTGTTTTTTGTTTAACATGCTTGAAATATGTTTTATAGAAAATTATTTCAAGTATGTAGATAATTTTTATTTTTATTTTGTGTACGTTTGTAGTTACCGTTTACAATTCAAATACAATGTGCTAAAAACAACCCGTACTTTTTCGCAACTTACGCTACTAATCAGAACTGACAATACGATAGCAAAATACATCGAGACAAATAAACAAAAAAAAAGGTAGGAATGCTAAAGTAGTGTCATTGGGGTCTATAAAAAGGACTACATACACACAAAACTACAGCAGCAAACACAATATCAAACCGGAATCATAATAAAAGATAGCACATGCAAAAACACGAAGTACTACGTCGTAGAAGCGTAGCGGCAACAAGTGGCTCCACAAAACGTAGCACATGGCAAAGCTAGCATAACCAATAACCATGTGCTACGTTTAGTGGAGACACTTGTAGACACTTTTCTTAGCAGATATGGATATGAAAAATAATCTTACTTCCGTTCTCATTTATGGGCATGGCTGCTGCGACGACAGTTAAAAAAAAACAATGAAATGATTTAAAGGTATACTTGGAAATACATAAATTTTATTGGATTCAGTTTATTTTATTTTGATCCAACAAGTTAAAATAATAAAACATTGACTGACTATATACATTAATAGAAAACGATGAAAATGAATGAGAGAGATTGATAATATTATACGCGTTTGTGTGAAATGCAAACTTGATACAAAAGAGTTGAACGCGCACCCCTCACAATGCAGGGAGCGAAGCAGATGTGATTTGTCGTCTGTCCCTGATGGTCGACTCCCGTAAACTGCTTGGCTCGCGGGCAGGTGGTGCGGGCACCCCCTCACCTGATAGAGACACCCCTAGGCCCTGCGGCGGCCAAGGCACGCATGCGCGGGCCCACGCCGGCTCCACGCTGCCTCGCCCTGCCTGAACCCTGCCGCCCGATCCTTGCCGCCTTCCCGCGATACTACCGCTACTATCCACGCGCGTCTCTATCGCGCCATATAGGTACTTTTACAATGGAATCATGAGCTTACGATAATATAGACAGACGGGCGACGAGTCAAATTTTTATAAAACTTGCAATTATTAACTGAGAACAAAGATTTTCAGCACATAGCCGCAAGCAATTTTTCTTATCATTCTAAACGTCTTCTGCACTAATTGCTAAGTAGCACACATAGAAAGTAGTCAAGTAATTTTTTGGTGTCCTAATTTTGTTAGTAGCCTCATAGATTTTTCATGGTCCATTATTACAGAATGATAACTGTTTGATAACATGTAGCTTTGAAGTGGTGATTTTTGTAGGAGCCACGCGTCGCCCTTCTCCCTCCCCCGTCTCCCAGCCCCACAGGCTTTACCGTAAATGGGAATACCTGAACAGCATAGCGTATATACATAGCGTAACAGTAGGAAACATGTTAGTATTTGTGTTATCTCAACTTTTAAGACACTACAACGTCTGAGATCGATTCAAAGAGTGTATGCTATAATATAAATTTTTCACAATCGTTTTTAAGAACCTAACTTACCATCTCATTATTATCCGGTTTCTTACAAAATTGCAGTAAAATCAGTATAATTGTCGAAAAAACACCCCGTAATGACGTATATGACGTTTTGATAGTGGCTTATATAATAGTGGCTAGCTCCAAGCAATCAAGACTTGATGACATCAGCAGGGTTATTTTGATTCCCGTCGGTATCGGATTCGACACGGAAAGTCAATTGACAGTTTTTTTAAGGCATGTACCTACCGCGCGTATCATTTCACAATTAGTCAACGTGAAATTCAATTCCACGTAGGTAAAAATAATAAGTGAATATTTTTTAGCGACGGGATGGCAACTTCAGCAGAGTTACAGAGTTACATGGAAATGTATTAAAACAGATTTTTTACATTGTTTTTAAACGACTTGTTGGACTCACGAACACAAAAGTGTCGGAAAGATTTTCGCCGGAAGCTGGCGGAAAGACACGTGTTATCTTTTCGAATCCTAATGTCAAAAGCTTTGTGTGAAAATGTCAAAATCGCGTATAGTTCGTTTTCGACAAGGAATTTAGGGAATATCATTTTATCCATGGATAGATAATAGTTCAATTAATAGAAATTGTTTAAAGATGTGCCCGGAACGTAATCTTAAAGCCGATTACGTTCCGGGCACATTCCGGCAAACAAGTTTGCGTTTCTGATGAAGAAAGTGCCATCACCGAACTGTGCTGAATGCGGTACATTGGAAGACGTACAACATGTTTTGCTGGAATGTGTTCGTAACAATGCATTTAGACTAAGTTGTTTTGGAAGGCGATGTATGAACGTTGGTATGGTTAATAGCATTTTGGCTAATCCCCTGTCGGGTCAAGCCAAGATGCTATATAGGTTGGCAGAATTAGGGTTAAGTATGTAGACTAAGTTTTGATATGTGTATTTGTATTTTGATGTTTTATTATAGGGCAGTGTGGTCGCCCAGCAACAAAGCCCTTTAAATAAAAAAAAAGGAATTTAGAGTTATCGTATTCTAAATTCAAAAATTGTATTCCGTGTCGAATCCGACACCGACTGAAATCAAAATAACCCCCGGAGTTAGTTTAAGCACTCTAACAAATTCTCTTGCGAATTTAATATCTACTGAAACTGATAAAAAATTAAACGGCTTCACGACTGGTCCCCAGGCACGGTAGATATCCTCTCAGATATCTTAGTACTAACTCCAGATTCTTTGAAGACGTGTAAGGGAAAGAGGTACGTCCAAACATTACAATTGGCACCCAAATAATATCTATCTATGTAAGTATATTATAATGTATTAAATATATCAGTCATCTAGTACCCATAACACAAGCTTTGAGTAGCTTACTTTGGGGCTAGATGGTGCTGTGTAGATTTTCCAGCAATATTTAAAAAAAAAAAAGTAATGTTAACACGTACCTCTTTGCAGTAGTTAGTTAGTTGGTATACACGTGACAAGTTGCAAGCCCATCGCCGCTGTTAGATTACTAACTGATTTCCTCGTGATGGTTTCCTTCACCGTTTAAGGACACTGGCATTTTAACTACCTAACATCAAAGGATAGGATAGCATCTTAAAATGAGACTGCTCTGCCGAAAGAAGCTTTACTCAAAAGCTCTACGTAGTGAAGGCTTACAGGAGAATTTGATTAAAGGCAGTGGAGCCGGTAATTTTACCGGAGACTGGCGGCACTTGATCGAGTTATGGTTCCAGACGCATCAAATTACCGGTGGATCTACAGAACAATATTTAAGTTCCCGACCAAGCAAATGAAGTAAAATCAAAAGAGATTTGATAATTTAGCATTTAAATTTCAGATCTTTCTAAAGAAATATGATTAAAACAGCTTTAAGATTTTGATCCTAGGCACGGTAGATATCCCATCAGATCTAATTTCTTGGTGTGCGGAATAAAAAGGATTATTGGGGCTAGTGTTTTATTTATTTTTTACATGAATAAAGGACTGGATTTCATAGTTTCCGTTTAAATTTCCGTTACATACGTTCTCTTGACAGCAAGGTTCGGCAATAATGTGAACATTATACGTTACTTTGATATAATTAGATCGTTTAAAAACACACTAACTGCCGGTTTCTGAAAGCTCGATCAACACTAATCGGCTGTTAAGTTACTTGCTATTTCGGCTTTTACTTCAAATTAGATAGAGATGGCAAGTGACTTGACAGTCTATTAGCGTTGATCGTGCTTTCAGAAACCGGGGTTTAGTATTACACACGTCAAGTATGGACACAATCATTCAGGGGTACTATTATTTATTTCATTTTGCCTAAAACAGAACGTAACGAACGATATAAACAAACATGGCTCAAACAGAATCGGTATTGGCTTGTATTGGCGGATGTCTAAAAGCTTCCGCATCGGAGATACGCAGCTTCGAACAATAAGTGAGACTTCCCGGACGGAAGAAAGGATACACTAAGCCTTCAAACTAATAATAACACCCCTTGTTTATAATCCGGGCATAAAAGAGAAATTCGCTTTTAAGGTAAAGTGAAAACCAAATTAATTTGAAATCTTATAACTCGTACTCATTTTTTGGCTGTGCATGAAAGAAGATTGGGGAAATATGTAAGTATACCTAAGTGAGAGTGAGATTTTTTTCAATAAGTTTTGTTGTGGCTTTAGTTCATATTTTAATTTTACATTTCTTGTGTTATGTGTGTCTATTTTGTACAAATCTAGCCTGAAACAAAACGACTTTTATCATTTTATTTATTTGTCCAAACTAGTAATCTAGTTAGGGTCCGGCTTTAAGTATGGCACCGACTCAATCTTAATTAGGAGTACTTACATAAGTTTAAGAACTTAGTTATTAAGGTTAAATAATTTTTACTTTTCAGTTTTTTCAGTGGTTCAATTGTTTTGTGAAAAAGTTTTTATTTTACATTTTGTGTGGCTGTAATATCTACTAATTTCTTCATACTTCATTTTTGATAACTTTTTAAATAGTTATCTAAGTACCTTACTTTACTTTAGCTATTAACTAGTATATAATTCTACTTTAGCTATAATTTGTCGTCTTTGTAAAGTTATAATGCGTCGTAAATACTTAAAACAGGCTTTCTATACCAACATGGGTAGGAGTAGGCCTATAAAAATGCTCAGCATTAAAATCTGCGAGTGAATAAATAATGACTTTTCCGGCTGACCATAAAAATTCTAATCTTAATATTTATATTGCTTACAGCAAATATTCAAGCAGTTTAACTATTTTGTTCAACCCAAACAGAAATTACGATACTTTATCGGCGTTTCCCCACAATCCTTTAAAATTTACGTAAATACTTTTAGAGTGGTTATTCTCTAATACTTGATACTAGTTCGCTCAATAACAAGAAACGTAACTGCTCGGCCGACTGTAGAGTAAACCCTAAATACGACTATTGTTTATGAATAAACAAGGCAGTTCTCATAAAAATTGCCACTGAATTATAGATATTTATCTTAATTTTTTTTTATTATCTTTTCTAACCGAAACATTTTTAGGAAAAACTTTCTGTATTTTGGGTCTTTTCCATACACGGGTTTTACCGCGATTCCAAAATTTCGTCAAGCTATCGAGATTTATAATTTGATATCTAATATTAGTTATCAAGGTCACATTGAAAAGCAACATAAGGGGTCTAGTTCCCACATTCGTATATTAATTATTTTAAATCTAGTGTTAGCTGTAAAGATCGCGATTTCCGAAATACCGTGTCGTGTACGCGTTAAAAGTAGGAATAGCTACATGCAGCAACATGCGGAAGAGCTCTCAAAATTGCGT
The DNA here is from genome assembly GCA_963576535.1 of Plemyria rubiginata. Lineage (NCBI taxonomy): Eukaryota > Metazoa > Arthropoda > Insecta > Lepidoptera > Geometridae > Plemyria > Plemyria rubiginata. The sequence continues at coordinate 4,761,101 of OY754905.1, forward strand.
CGCGTGGGTTCGTGTCCAGACACCAACACTTGCTCAAGTGACCGCGGAATGCGTGGTAATAAGTTAATATAAGTTTTCAATTTGAAATTTTATAAAATATTCACCCATCATAGCGCCGCCACTCGTATTAGTGTTTTGGCGAACGTGACGCGAAGCTTGTGCTCGTAATGAGAATGAGCGCGGAACCACTGTGATACACCCCGTGATTTTGTTGTTTACGGAATCTACAGGAAGCTACTACCAAGTGACGTCACAATGTGTTTCGCGGAGTGAATAATAACAGACGTCTAAAAAGCTTTTAGCACGGAGTTGAATACTGAAAATTCAACCCGATTTAATCCTATGACAGTCGCTCGATGCGAGGTGGAAGTTACTTTGTCTGAGCCCTCGTGTCATTTCACTCTATATTCTGTTTATGTTATGAAATTCATATCACAATATAGAAAATTAAAAAAAAAATTGACCTGGCATGTGTTACTATTTATAAAGAATAGAAGATATTCGAGAACTGAAAAAATTCTAGAAAAAAAGGTGACTGATAGATTTTGTTGATTGATAGAATAGGTTAATTATATCAACAAAACATTGAAACTCGTAAGTAAACGTATGAACTGAGCCTGTGTCCAGCGGTGGACTTTATTGGGCTGATGATGAATCGGATCCTAAACACTCGCGAGGGGAAGTCTAAGGAATAGACAAATGGCGGGCGAATATACTAACTGGCAACTAAAAGCTATGTAAAATGTTTTTAGGATGAACAATATTACTAGCGACAGAGAGAAACAAACTAACTAAGCAAATAAACCAACGACGACACAGGTAATTAGAAAAAATCGTTATATTTTTCGAAATAATTTGTAACTTTTAACGGACTAAAGATTGCTAAGTAATAGATGAATTCCGGCAGCAGCGATGCCTTTCGGGCGACAAAATTATGTCCAATACGTTTACGTAGGCGCGAAAAGAACATAATATGCGATGTTTACCGTGGTTATACAAGTCAGGAGCTTTTTAATAACTTTTTATATGAATCAATTTACTGTATTAAAAATGATTTGAATAGAGTATTGTTACCACAATGTTTAGTTTTTGCAATACGGAACTAAATATACATTTTGAATCAGTTAATAAGCGCACTTAGCGCTCCTGATTTATTTCTAACATGTCAACTCCATGATGAAACTAACAAAATAAAATGAATAATAAAATTTAATAGTTTAGAACTTGAAATATTATTTATAATATTTACAGCGAGACGTAATCCAGCACTACAATTGATCAAGTAAAGTTAATTCCATACAAACTATGACACCCTTTTTCAAACATGACAAGGCTACAATTTTATTTACATAATTTACCAAGACCTGTCAATAATAATGCAATAATATACCCGTCGACCCAATTATTAATTTTAAAACTCGGCCTGCCTCCATGCCACCTTACACTACTCAGGGTCTGTGGAATACTTGTATATACCTAATGTATGAAAATTATTAATGTATGAACGAGTACCTCAACTAAACCATGTGCAAGCCATAAACGTACAGAGAACTGAACTATGATTCATGAATATTATGTGCTTATATGTTATGCGGTCGGATCCGCTATATAGCGGTCGGTCATTAAGCGGTGACGGAGGTATAGCGAACTAATTCTTTAAAATTCCATGGCCAGAGGTGGCTTATCCCATAATACATAATAAGAAAGTTTACATCAAAACGGCGAGCATAGGCAATAAGATTCGAGCGATGTGCAGGCTAACACAATTTATAACTAGGGAGACGGTTTAAACGGAGCAGATGCGAAGCCAAGCCTTTTTACAAAATTAAATTTCAATCACAGCCGAGCGCCGCCAGCCCCCCTAAGGCACTTAACGCTCAGATGACTCTTATGAGCCACTACTCATTGCATGGTACTGAAATTTTAGTATGTGATAAGTACAAGAAAAGCGTTAGGTTGGATAGATGGAATGTGTAAAAATGACATGAGTAAGAAGTGAGCACCATGATGACGAATGATAGAACGGAGTGGAAGAAGTAAACCTATTGTGCTAACCCGACTTAGCGTGGGATGAGGACAAAAACTATTTACAAATCATGGTATATACCTAACTAAATTAACTTTACTTTACTTATATAAGCTGTGATAAGTACAATTGGGAATTAAATTTTAAAAATAACTAAGCCATCGCGTCTTCCCTCTGTCTAAGTTTAAAAACACTTAGGTTGGTAGACTGGCCTTAGGTCATCCTATCTACTTTTCTGTATCCAGTGCTGCGAACCCAGGTGGATTTACCACTTTGGAGACACACATATTGTGATATTATAATATGGTGTTAAAGTTGTGAACTTTTTTTTTAATTTAGATTATAAAAAATTATACAGTTTATCTTAAGTGGTTTTTTGCATAGAAAATGATAATGTGGATTTCTTTGGTTTCACCAGTTGAATCTAGTAACCTCGATACCCAATAAAACAGTTGGCAACACCGTTACGATCAGAAGATACAAACTGTGTTGACAGAGTTTAACACGTGCGTTATTACTTAGAAAATAGTAATAACGTACGAGCGTCAAACTCGATCACAAGAATATCTTGTACACGTAACTTCTAAAAAACCTAGTTCAAACAAATTTTTTGTAAATTCCGTAACATAATTTTTATCTCATTGAAATATTTTGTTTCAACAAAATAGTGTGTCGCATTTAGTTTCGTTTGTATTTTTTTCTTTTCTGTCTGGGTATGTCCGCTCTGGAGCACAGGGTAGGACTCTAGCAGACGGAAATATAACAATTCTCGATCTAGGATTTCACTAATTTGATTCTTCTTATTCGTACCGCAAACTTGTGTGGTTTGTGTGTTTAGTGAAAAATGTATCTTTGAAAGCTTTTTGCGTTAAAAAATATTTAGTAAACCAGTTGTTCTAGGTTCTGATATAGAAAACTTGAGTATGAGCATTAATCTTAAAAAGGTTTTTTAATTAAGTATTCAATTGATTCAGAAAAACAACAAATTTATTTGCCTGCTTATCATACGTTAAACTGTTAAAATAGATTCGTAAGTTGAAATCTAAACAATAAATTGGAAAACTGCTAAAATAGATTCGTAACTTTGAAATCTAAACAAGAAATTAAAAGAAAATGTTGCTGGAACTTTCCCTGCTGTATTTACAAACGAACGAACACGTATATCAATCACTACATAGTATAAAACAAAGTCGCTTTTTCTGTCCCTATATGCCTATGTCCCTATGTATGCTTAAATCTTTAAAACTACGCAACGGATTTTGATGCGGTTTTTATAATAGATAGTGATTCAAGAGGAAGGTTTATATGTATAATACATGCATGATATGTGCACCCGTGCAAAGCAGGGGCGCGCGGGCGGGTCGCTAGTAAATAATAAATTAAATCGATGTTACTTGGGGCTAGACAGTGGCGTCGTTGTTCTATCGATTCTACAACCTACCTATGTTTTAAAAATTGTTACAAATCTCTCGTGCTGAACGTATAATTCATTTATTACTAGAATCGACGTCCACGAAGTCAGGGTATACACAACGTATATAATCAATTTACCTACATTAAGTGCATACGATTTTTTGTCCTATACATTAACTTAATAGCTCAACTGTTTCATGTGTATTTTGTACATTTAGTAAATAATGGTATATTCATCGTATTTTTTGTTAATAAAGTTAATAAATTTGTTTAAAATAATATTAAACTTGTTTTTAGTTGAAAACCTTTACGCTACAAATAAACATTTACCTACCTGAACAGCTAAATTTGCTTTATGCTTTGAAGTTTACAATCACTATTTATTTAAGCTACTTAAATATTTTAACATAACGCTCAGGATACGTGAGGTGCTGAGTCCCGCGAAGTTGTCTTCTATTGGTGACTGATGCTCGATCCACATGAAAGACAAGGTAGTGAGAATTTGTGATGTCTTAGACATCTCACTACTCCTGTTTTTCACGCAGCAAAGAGCAATGTCGAGCATTCGGAGGCGAGAGGCGGGGCGGTGCAGCTGCATTTATTTTACAAGACCAGTTTAAATTCTCTAGTGTCTAGTATCTAGTCAAGCGCATTTCAAGATTGTGTTGAAGAGTGTAAGCTTTTGTAAAACTTTTGGGTTAGAACTGAGTGCTCACTTCTGCTGTTATTGCACTGACCATACCGTCTACAAGATAATATAAATCAGTCGTTACAGGAAGATCCAACTAGATTAAAGTTCTCCAAATATACACACAAGTATACAAGGAAGGAAAGGAAAAGCTTCGACTTCTATATTTAAATATCAGAAAAATGTTTACGCTGATCGTCTGCTATAACATTTGGAACTTTAAACTTTTGTTTCTTCAGGAGCTACTAAATACAAACCGTTATATACTAATCTGATAGATAATTATATAAATAATTTACATAAATATGTAAATTATTTATATAATTTATTATTTATATAACTGTTTCTACGGAAAACTAAACTCGGTCCCAATGTGACTATCGATGGAATGAAACGACCAGTCGACAAATTAATACAGAACCCATGAATGATGTAGCTTGAAGTAGGTATAACAACCATCCGCATGTCAGTAATGATCTTAAAACCTTTATGACAAATTCACGCAGATTGGTAAAAATGCTCCGACTAACCCCCGGTTTCTGAAATTTGATCAACACTAATCGGCTATCAATTCACTTGCTATTTCAGCTTTTACTTCTAATTTGATAGAGATAGCAGGTGACTTGACAGCCGATTAGTGTTGATCGAGCTTTCAGAAACCGGGGGTAACTCTGCTTTAACCTCGTCTTAAAATGTACAAAATATACAAAATACATATGAAACAGTTGAGCTATCTGCAGACCGTTGCAAACGATCTATAGATAGCTCAACTGATCCAAATCAGTGCCAGTCGTCTTAAATATGCAAATATCGAGAAAATATATGCTGAAATTTCAAGTCGGCTCTATCGATATATTCCAAGTTTGATAACGAATTGGAAATTTCAGGCAGTCGTATGTGAAAAGCACTTGGTTATCGCCCCAATCTAAAGTTGTCACAAGCTCATTTTATATGATGATGCATTGCTGGAACCACCAGTTAGTGCAGTTAAGGCGCTCTTCTATAGTGACTAGTTTAAAGAGCGTAAGTTCGCTTCAAGACTGTAGTTTTGTGTAAAACTTCCAAATTACCCGAATGCTAAACTCTTTTGTCACGTCGTTCGTTTCAAAGCATTGCAAACACGCAGTTACATTGATACCGACAAAACATACAATCATCATAACTAATAATACAAATTTACACATATTAAAATAATAATAGGTAAGCATACATTTTCAAACAAGAACATCTCATTGTCACTCTCTATTGTAATCAATTCTCATTACCAAACGTATCCATAAATCCAACCTAAGCCTTATCCAGCATTACTTTATAACACAATACAACGTAAAATGATGTCCTATATTTCAAAGACCAGATTTGGGTCAAGCCAGCTATATTGTTCGAAGCTGATCTCTTGAGATCCAACCTTATTGTAGAGAAAATGAGACATAGTTAATTTCTATAAAAACATCCTATGTCGCAGGAGGCTTTGATAGGTACAATTCGTACAAGAGATTCAATATCGCTGAGTTAGTTATAGCAGTTAACGCCTATTGTAAGGCAACGAGACGACCACACGGAATTAAATACATTTCATACGAAGAATCCTTTTCTACGAGTTTTACTCGAGTGCTCTTTTCTACCAACAGTATACCAGACAAAATATGATGTGATGGATATTGAGCGCGAACGAAGTGTAATTATAAAATACTAGCAGTGTAACGGTTTCGCCGGCGTAGTTTTTAAATCCCGGTATTCCCACGGGATAAAATATTGAGTAACAAACATCTATCCACCCATCCAGCATTTATGTAAATACTAAAAGCTACCTACTTTAAAAGGCCATAAAACGCGTGTAAAACATAAACTGTACAGTACTATGATTCTGAGATTGTATTGAGTATATCGCTCACTGTTTGGGCCGTGTGAGCATGATTTTCTAACGTTTGTTATTGGAATACGATATACGCGCCCCTAGCGGGAGTGTGAGAAGTTTCTCGCTGTGTGTGGCTCGCACGGCACGAACACGAGTTAGTGGAACTCAGAATAAACACCCTGAGAGAAATGGTCCCATTTCAAGATAAACCTTAAAGCTTGAAATGCCATTTCCAGCCTCAAGTTAGATCTCACATTACTAACGTATACTCATACGTGATTATAACGCGTGTAGATCTGCTGAACGTGAAAACAATAGTAATCTATAACTATAAGAATCAAAGTCATGACTGACTGACTGACTGACATATAGACAGCGCACAGCCTAAGCCGCTGGTCGTAGAGACTTGAAATTTGAGGAGTACATAGTGTTTACAGCGTAGACGTGTGCTAAGAAGGGATTTTTCAAAATTCAACCCCTAAAGGTGTAAAAAGGGTTGAAAACGTTTGTATGAAACATCGTATTCCTTCAACCTAGGAACTTGAAACTTAGAGGACATGTACCCCAAAGTGAATAATTAAGTTTGTCATTTTTAGTTTTTGAGAACTACCCCCAATAAGGGTGCAAAGGGGTGTTGTAGTTTGTATGGGAGTTTTTTAACAAGTGGGTCAATTGATTTCAAACTTGGAGTAAATATACTTCTAAATAAATAATTAAGAACGACATTTTTAGTTTTTGTTAACTACCCTTAATAAGGGTGCAAAGGAATGTCAAAGTTTGTACGAGAATTTATGCACGCGTAGTGCGATTGACTTGAAACTAAAAGTAAAAGTAGATAAATAACAAAAAAATATACTAATTTAGGGTTTTATCTCGGGTGGAATACGCGAGCGGCCTCAGAGGCGCAGCGGTGGCTGGCGAGGCGCGGGGCGGAGCACTTAGCGGGCCGCCGCCGCCGCCGCCAAGCTGGGACCGCTGTATCTACGAAATTTCGTAATTTTGGTCACACAATACGCTCTCAAAACGTACACTCTCTTAAAATTGTTCTTACTTAGATAGGTACATTAACATACCTATAGTTGTCGCGGGTGAAACCGCGGGGCACAGCTAGTGTAATTATTAAGAATTATAAATTTTTACCAGATTATTACAGGACTATACCTATTTAGCTGCCTGGGGAAACGTGAGACTATTTTTTTTCTTATTTCCTAGTCTTCAGTTTTCGTAGCTCGTCGCTAGCCGTAATTCACATAATAATATGCAGGCTCTTAAATATGACATGAAATATATACAACTACTAAACTAATAGTCGACTTTTAAACAGTTTTTTATAGCAGTAGCTTATTAAAACTAGTAAATATTGTATTAAATTTACAAGTATTTCTTCTTATTTTCTCTTTAAAAACACCTGCGTTGGTTTTTTTTCTGGCAAAGTAAAGTTTATTAAAACGAGTTACTCTCAATATAATGGCAACGACCTGGACAACTTTGAGGGGGGAACAACTGTCTTAACAGCAGTCGACGGCAGTCTGAAGCGGCTTAACTGAGCTGTCAGATTGCCAAGCGCAACCCCGAGTTTCGGTCTCTCAAGTAAATGTTCTAAACAGTGAACAGCTCAGGTAACTTGCATCGACTCGTTGCGGGGAAGTGATTGCTAATAGAACTTAGAATAGAGACGCTAGAATATCAAAGCAGACGCAAGGCGCATCGAATATCAAGCGAATGAATAATCTAATGGTATACGATAGATGACAGAATGCAACATAGAGTACCCAGGTAACACTGCTAAAATGAGATTGATTAGTGAATGGTAAAAAAGTGACAAAAAAATGGTCGCTAAAGTACACAAACTTAGCTGGCGAAGTAAGCGAAGCACTGTTCACTGAGTTTAAAATAATTTAGTATACAGCTAGTATTATTTAAAACATATTAATAAGATTTACGGCCGCTCTCTGAAAGCTCGATCAAACCTAATCAGATGTCAAGTCACTTGCTATATAGATGTAATAGCTGAAATAGCAAGTGTTTTGAGATCTAATTAGGTTTAGTCAACCGTTCAGAAACCTGCCATTATTATTTAAGGAATTACACTAAAGCCGTGAACAAGGAGCCTCGATGATCAAATCACAATACAACAAACCGATAATAATATCTACTGAAACAAACCATCTACATCTAAATACAGTACATAACAAACTAGATGGCATGACAATGAACACTAACCATAAGCGAGATATTGATTCTCCCGCCGCAATTATATCAGATAATGTATAACTCTAAAATAGCGACCTACCTTGTAAGAATCTGGAACAGCGTTGTACTAAGCCAGCTCCTCGGTGGCTCGAAACTCCAGTTGAATGCAGGCTGTCAAAATGTCAAAATAATTCATACGAGCACATGAATCAGGCAGGACCAATACATAATAACAATGAACCTACAATAAAATACACTAACGCCAAAATTTTTAAGTCACATTATTATGCTTATCAGTAGCCAGATTTTCATGCTATGCCAATTTACACCCTATCCACTTAAATGTGATATAGCTGTAATGTATACCTAGAAATATAAGTGCACCCATGTCTGAGTCATATTTTAATTTTAATATATGTACTAGTCACCATGTCTGAGTCATATTTTAATTTTAATATATGTACTAGTCAATGTTAATATACAACTTATTGTTAATTGTACGTAATCGAACGGCTACCTACTAACTACTGTTATTTTTCACTGTTAAACAACTATTTACATGTAAGTGACATGTCTTTTTGTATATAAATTCTTTAAACCGAATGTTATTAAAATGTGGTTGGTCCTTCGTAGGAATGAAATTAATTTTAAGTACAGTACAAGATTAGAAAGCCCCTAGTAAATGTTATGAAAAATGAATGTAAGATTAGGAACAGATTCAGGTAATGTTCGTTGGACTGATTTTCTTTACAATACCAAAAAAGAATTTTGCATAGTAAATAAGTGCGAAGCTATCACCATTATTAGCCTTTAGAAGTTCACTGCTGGGCATAGACCTCCCCTATACCAGGAAAGTTGGTGCATTGGATAGGGGAAACCCCGGGTTGAGGTTCGTGGTCGCCGCTAGAGAAGCACTATTCCCTAGAGGTTTTCGGTTCGAGTGCAAACCTATATAGTGATGATAAAGATAAATAAATAAATAATGCTGGATAACCCACACAGCACCATCTAGCCCCAAAGTAAGCTACTCAACAAAGCTTGTGTTATGGGTACTAGATAACTGATACATTTAGTACATCATATACTTACATAGATAGATATTTTTTTGTTATACAAAGAAAACACCCAGACCAAAGGAACAAATTTCTGCAGATCGTACACAAATTTGTTCCGAGGCGGGAATCGAACCCGGAAGCTCTGCATCGCAGGCGGACTCTCGCCCGCTGCGCCACTGAGGTCGTCGAGATGGGTAAATGGTCTTTGAAAATCACAATAATTCGCTCAGGTAGTATAAACATAGCTGTGCGATAGTTTCGCAGCAGTCGCAGAAGCAGTCGCAAAGGGTTACTTATATATACCTTAATTACTTAAATAAACTATGTTATCATACGTAATTTAAAATTAGCTTAACCCCCAAATACTGAAATTTAAACAGATTGGTTTAATAATTTTAATCATGAAACGTAATATTAAAAGAAAAGTAAATTAGTTGAAGTTTTGACGCTTTTCAGTATTCGGTTGTCAATTTAAAAATACTATCAATTTTATTAATTACCTGGATTTCTTTCAAAAATAAGCATTCCAGGGTTTGATTTAAGGATGTCATCAAATCTGTAACAACGGAATAATGTCTTCTATGACTTTGAAACGATAGCATAATAACACCTAAATTAAATGTACTTGATTAATTTAATATACAACCAAATTTATAACAAACGGCACAGCATTAGCAAAACATAACACGAACGAAACGAAATAAAAAATGGCTATGCAGGAATTATAACTACAAAATATAAACACTCACAACACAGGAAAAATAATATTAATAGATCGCATAGCACACTACAATAAATATTTTTAATACTTAATATAAATACATGAGTAGGTTCTTACCCGATGATAAAATCAAGACATGGCGACGTTACGCACGGCGTATTCTAACTAGTGTACTCCCGTTTTCCTTTGGTTTTCACGCCATCACTTCCTGTCAAACAAAGAAAGTGTTGTTGAGAATTTGAATGAACTTGACCCTAAAAGAGAATGAACATCGATCGTATTAACATAAAAAGATACAGTTTAACATGTAGCAACATAGTTGCATTATTTTACTCCTAGCATTTGTTAAAAACATTTACCTACACAATCTTTTAAGACGTGAGTGTGATTTTATTTATATTTTGACTTTAAACCTATATTTAACCTATATGTAACCACAGGCGGCGTCAGTAAACTGCTAGGACATAGGTACGCGAGCCTCCGACTATCTGCGATCATTACATTTATACCATTCGTCAAGACTGAAGAAAATCAAAAAGTACCAAATTGAAAACATTATCTTATTTACCTACCTACATACTTTTAGTTCGGGCACTCGGGTTTTTTTTTTAATTCTTCTTGTTTGATACTAAGATTTAGTGCCTATGCCGAAAATTTTGAATAAATAACTTGGATTGATGCATTCGTTGCATATCTAGACTCTTATGTGAAAAGAAATAAAAAATCTCGAGTCTTATGTGAATAATACCTATGAATAATATGTATAAATTAATGCCAAATGTAGCATAACTTGCTACATTATTTTGTAAAAAGTACGAGTAAACATATTGTTTATCGGATTAACAATCTATCGGAGTAACAATTAATCACAACAAAAGCTTTATTAGTAACCTGATAGTAATTAACGAATAGCGTACTGAGTCTGTCCGGGCATTATTAAAACTTTCGTTTCAAATTTATTGTAATTCTCGCGAGCACCTTATTTGTACAATCGATCGTGCACAAAGCGCTTGCGCGTCCCATCTTTCCGCGGGCTAGGGAAGACTCCCAACAACCCTCCTCTGTACCCTCTGTACAAAATTACGAATTCATACTTTGTTGATGGGAACTAAACCGTTCACTTGGTTATAATTTTTTAAGGCGAATACAAGAGCTGTACCTCTCGCTCGCACGTTTCGGCATTGTGAAAGATATAAATCACCAATTCTTGTTTTGAAAAATGCAATGCAACCAGCATTGCACGCAATTTAGAAAAAAAAATTACCATGTTAATCGATACAAGTTTACCTATATACCTACTCAAAAGTTTGCTTTACTAGTTTTAGTACTTAAGCTAACCTTTGAGTAGGAAAAGGAAAACTCGCATCGATCAAAATTGAATTTTTACTAAACTGTGTGCAATGTGATTTATCGAAATGAGCTAAGCTATTTTACATCTTTTAACATGCAGAATCGTGCGAGCCAGAGGTACGATAGCTCTTGTCTTCGCAACAAGGCTAGGTTTTGATGATGAGACTTTCTGAAAGTGGCTGGAAGAGCCCGCAAGATAGCTCAGCGTTTTCTTTCGCAACCTTGATGTTTTTAGGTCAAGATGGGACGAGACTAGTTGGGGAAGCCATTATCGCCTCCATCTTTTCGCCGTTGAGGTTCATATACACATGTAAGTGCTCTTCAATATTGTATCCCACTTCATGTTGCGTTGTCAGGAAACACGATTCTCGTACTCCGTTTCCTATTAAGGGTCCGGTGACTGCGGCTTGCAATTTCGAGGTGCGATTGGCTATTATTTCATTTTATTTCATTTTGGGGAGGTTGTTTGAAATAATAACTAAATAATAGCCAATCGCACTTCGAAATTGCGAGCCGCTGTCACCGGAGCCTTAAGTGGTCGCATTCTGGATCGCTTAGTTGCCTGTATTTACTACAAGATTGAATTCATACGTTCGCTTGTTGATGCTCGCTATGGCGCTAAACAAATAGTAAAGTTAATAAAACTATTATTTACTGGAACAGAGAAATAACTTTAGAAAATATCAACGCTCTCTTAGTTTAAGTACGCTCTACACCTCATTTTTATTTTCAGGATTCAAAATCAGCCAGTACGTCAAACCTGAGAAAGTAATATTTTTAGAAACTCTTTAACAAATTAATTTCAGTTCGTAAAGCGGTATTATTTTAGCTTACATAAGACCCCCCTTTGAAATGAATGCAAACTAGGAACGCGCATGTCGTACGGCCCTTCTCATAGCTTATGATAAAACTAGTGGTTCGCTCTGAACTCATATCTCGCGACGTCCGCTGCACTCATACATTTGTACCAAACACAACGTAAGGCAAGTCCTAGCACTACCGCCTACCAACTTGAAAAGGAAACAAAATAACACAAAGCGTACGTAATATGCTAAGTACAGCTAAATCAGTCCCGCTTATTGACTCGTTATTTAATTTGCAAGCACATGGCCTTTTTGATGAGTGAGAATGTAGGCCCGTAGTCTGTGGAAAATGGAACCCCCTCCACGTCTCTATTTTATCATAAGGATAAAATATTATCGTATTGTGTGATCTATCGTCACATCACACGTGCATCTTTCGCAAGATCAATAACGCCTGTCGGGGTAACCAGAGAGCGTAACAGAATAACGATATCCGCGTCACAGCGCCAACTCTAACGCTAATTGCAATGGAGTCGGTATGCGTTGCAATTTGTGCACTGCACCATATCGTGGAGTCATCTCGCAGCAATTTGAAAATTGAACAGTCCTGCTGATCGAGCTATTATGTCATACAATTTCAACGTTATCATCTATACCTACCCCACCACCATAAGACTACCATACCACCTACACTACTTCTTAATCAATGGGCTACTAAACGTCATGCATGACTTGACCGTGCGTACTACTCAGGTAATTAGGTGGTTTGACCAAACTAGTATTTATTAAATGTAAAACCGTCCTAAACCCACACATAAATAAAAGTAAGGTAAACTCTTTTGACGATCATAATTTTTTTTATGGTATAAATTTGGAAATATAATATAGCCTGTAGTAGGAACTTAAATTCTGAGCACTGAATATTTTTTACAAAGCACACAGTTTCACTCGTACACAGCCGATACCTAACTACCTGACCTCGGCTAAAAGCTAACGGCCCCAGTGCATGGGCTGAGAGTTCAACGCCACACGTTTTTTCGCCAACTTTTACAACCAACGCCATTCAGTTTTCCCCGCGCCCCGCACGCCCCCGCTAATGCGTACTCGTGCAACCTATGCACATGGCACTAACGTAACCGATAGATGGCGTAGTATGCTACATTTATCCAACGGTACTCTGTTAGAGCTCGTTAATTCCTTAATCATGCATTGTAGAAAAAAGTGATAGGTATTATGTTTACAGACAAAACGTACCATTGTTAAGGCTCCGGTGACAGCGGCTCGCAATTTCGAGGTGCGATTGGCTATTATTTCATTTTATTTCATTTCGGGGAGGTTGTTTGAAAAAATAACTCTAAAGAAACACGCATAAATACTGTTCGAACACAAATAATACAATAATTTTAGGGAAATGTGCTTGAGTCAGAAATCATTTTGGTATTAGGTAAATGTAAGACCAAACATACTAATACCAAAATGATTTCTGATTCGGGCATGTTTCCCTTATATTATTGTATTATTTGTGTTCGAACAGTATTTATGCGTGTTTCTTTAGAGTTATTTTTTCAAACAACCTCCCCGAAATGAAATAAAATGAAATAATAGCCAACCGCACCTCGAAATTGCGAGCCGCTGTCACCGGACCGTTAAATAAATTAGATTTTAGAAATAACTGCCTATTCAATTTTTTACTTCCATTTGCTAGATACAGTATGCACTATGCAGTATGCTGCACCTATTCCAGGTTACCTTTTCAGATTACTTAGTATATTTTTCTATGAACAAAATCGTTTTTTATCACCGATAAATTAAATGTTACCATTATAATTACATATTTGATTTTTAAATGCACTAGCTATGCTCCTATGACCTCATCACCATAATTTACAAAGTACCAACTATTTGCTTTTTTTGCTAAATAAATTATCATTATTATGTACATCTCCTGTAGTAATATAAAATAAAGGCCCAACGCTTGATATTAAATGTCTTATGGCAATAATTTAATTGAACTGTGAACTTGTATGATAGTGTCAAATTATACATAATCAATTTGTCAAATGTGATTTGATTGTAACGTCAATTAAACAGTAATACTAACCACAAGAACAGAGATACTGACTCCTACCAATGTTTGTAAATCTATAATGAAGATAAGCTCGTAGTTGTTACCTAAACAGTTACCTTTCTTTTGTTCTATTCACTATCACATATATTGCACGCACTTTTTGCAATGCTGTATTGGATTAATATTTCAAGTTGTTTTCTTAAAAATAGAAACTAAAATCAGAAGATCTCATATTTTTCTGTTTTTATTTCAACAGATGAGAAACGTATTTTCCTACTACCACCTTGAATAAAAATTTCAATTTCACACTCGAAATTATGGATTTATGCTTTACAGCTTAATTTTTCTTTACCGTGTTGTTATTATAGTGTTGTTATTATAGTGTTGAATTAAGAGTTAAGTTCGTTTGATAAATATATAAAGAGCGGTAATAAGAATTCCAATAATTGTAAACAAATCTGCTTCAAAAATAATCGGATAAACAAATAGTAATAGCTGACGTCATGTACGATAACCATAGCGTGCTGTGTGTGTAGCGATATCAGTTTAATACAACACGTCACGATCGCTTATCGCATATGCTGCCGCCCACGGAATAGAGAAAACCCTACAAACTGCCGCCAGTCAGATATGCAGCGAAAACATCAACGAGAGATGCATCACCCACTATACTCTCCTCTTCAATTTATGAGAAAGATTTTTTCGTAATTTATGCTGATGCTACTGAAAGTACGGCAGTATGCATTTTAAAAGGGCGAGTGAAAAAGGGCTATCACCCAAAAACCATAACATTGTTTTTATTCATACCACTTTTAAAAAGTAACGAATTTTTAAAAATAAGGATTTTAAGGTTGCGGTTGAGTCTCTACAGCAACCTTAGAATCCTTATGTCTCTACTAAAGACAGTGACCGAACACCCAGTTTAACTACAGCATCCTAAGAGCCGACTTATTATTTAATCGTAGTTAGAGCCATAACAGAAATTTTTGATCCAATAGGTGAACACATATTGTTATACTTTATATTACATATTAGTGTCCAATAGTTTAGGTTTAAGGTGATTGTTTTGTTTGTATACATATTTTATTTTACTGTGTGATTTTGTATTTGTGTCTAATTAATGTACCTAACCCAACTATGGACCTATAATCATCATCTTTCTGCCCCCACTACAACTGGCTTTTTCTCTCCACTTCCCTCTATCATCCGTCATCTCAGTGGTCACTCCTTTCGTACTCATGTTATCTTTCACACAATCCATCCATCTTTTCTTTGGTCTTCCTCTAATCTTACATCTATCCACATTCCTACCTAACACTCTTTTCATTACATGACATTCTTTCCTCCGCATGACATACCCGCTCATACCACGCTAACCTATTACCTACTCCTCATTTTCTCAGTCACTGGTGCCACTTTCAAAATCTAACTCATTCCTTATCTTATCCATTCTCGTCACTCCACACATCCATCAATCTTAACATTCACATCTCTGTTGCATGCACTCCCTTTTTATCCGCCCCTTTGATGGCCCAACACTCCGATCCATACAAAACGACAGGTTGTATGATGGTTTTGTATATTATATTCCCCTTCAGTTATAGGGGTATTTTTGAAATGCTTGCTATACATTTTTGAAAAAATGGACCTGTAAGTTGTCGGAAAGTAGGATTTCATTTTTATTATATATTAATCGTTCTTGCTCAATTTAAGGATATATTATTACGGTTCGGAGACTGAACCTGACTGATTTTCATACCCCGCAATAAAGCAACTGTTTTTTAAATTCTAGCGTGGATGTGTGTGGATAGTGAGAGTTTGACAGTCTTAGTGTGGGTGGGCATACCAACCAACGCTTATCTCAGTTCCATTTGCCAAACAATAACCAGTAACGTTTAATTAAACTATGAAAATCTGTAAAATTAAACCGCGATGCCTGCCGAACATTTCGACGTAATAATTAGATTGGCAGGCATCCAGAACTAGGCAAAACGCTAAAGAAAATAAAACCAAATATTCACGTGCCAACAAGCGCTGCTGGATGTTTAGCAAACAAACACTATCTTTTCAGTTCATGAATAGCCACAGGTGATAAACTAAAATCTAAATACACCACTGTAAAATTGAACATTGGTCGTGCGTGTGGAACTGGCACCTAGAGATACCTAGCTTTAAGACCTTTCAAAGTGATCCTTGCGATTTTATTGAATAAATACATTTAGAATTTGAATAAAAAGTGCTTACCTGCATCTGACACGTTTCGTTTTCGTCACTTCTTAATTTTTGCGTAACGGGGTAACCGCGAAGGGGCCTTTCCGACGTCGAGATCTACGACAAACAAAAGACCATTTTAGATTTAATATCTATGTAAAACTAGTAAATAACTACTTCACCGCAGTGCTCGGCAAAGAATACAGAATAATATCGGTGATCTACGTGGAATATCCCAAATATCTCGTTACACCGGTCACGTAGTCCCCCATCCAGTACATGGAAGGTACAGTTTAAATAATAGCCTAGGTTGATGTAGGTTTCTCTACTGTGTTTAAAGATAATAAGGGGTATAAACCCTGCAATTACAATTACTACAATTACGCCCTTAAGAGTCCGGTGACAGCGGCTCGCAATTTCGAGGTGCGATTGGCTATTATTTCATTTTATTTCATTTTGGGGAGGTTGTTTGAAATAATAACTCTAAAGAAACACGCATAAATACTGTTCGAACACAAATAATACAATAATATAAGGGAAATGTGCTTGAGTCAGAAATCATTTTGGTATTAGGTAAACGTAAGACCAAACATACTAATACCAAAATGATTTCTGATTCGGGCATGTTTCCCTTATATTATTGTATTATTTGTGTTCGAACAGTATTTATGCGTGTTTCTCTAGAGTTATTTTTTCAAACAACCTCCCCGAAATGAAATAAAATGAAATAATAGCCAATCGCACTTCGAAATTGCGAGCCACTGTCACCGGAGCCTTAACAACAATGGTCTTCGGTAACTACCTACACACATTCTCACTGGTATTTTGAGATGACGAACAAAGGAAAATAAATGTAAAACGCCGTGTTTGTAGAAACAGCCTCTAGAAGACAATAAGAATTTATAACTGGCTTAGTAAAAGCACATGGCATGGCACGCCGCCGATTCATCGTACAATTAGCTGATAGTACTATTGTACTGCCGTCTGAACAAAGGTTACATTTCATTTAATCCGGGTAATAAGGAACGGGTAATATTTTTTCAACCACGTCCAGTAGACACACATGCACGCATACAATTGCATGTCCGCGACAAGAAAGAAACATATTACTTTATTATTATGTAAGAAATAATAATAGTTTTCGGGTGAGAAGTTATGATTGGCAGTGCCATTTTAGCGAGTTTCTACAAAAAAATGAATAATGGTATACACACTAAGGACCCGAATGTTATCAAGAGTGTTCTTCACAAAGTGATTTATCTCGGTTCGACACTCAAGCTCTGGCACTGGCACCCCACAAAATGGGCAAAGAATGTGTTGCACAATTTTAACCCGGTTTTTAAGAAGGGCGCATAGAGGCGACTTTTTCATTAAGATTTCGACTACCTGCGCGTACCTTGAAACAGTCGCCTCCCTAATAATCGCAGGAAATAGCGTTCACAAGCTGCACGCTTGCACGAATGTTTTAAAATGAGATGAAAACATTCCTTATTATTTTTTTATTAAACCCATTTCGATGGTTGATCTTGAACATGAACATTGGTCAAACGAGTACCTGCCTACTTTTGTTTCGGTGAACCTAAT
Organism: Plemyria rubiginata; assembly: GCA_963576535.1. Lineage (NCBI taxonomy): Eukaryota > Metazoa > Arthropoda > Insecta > Lepidoptera > Geometridae > Plemyria > Plemyria rubiginata. The sequence goes on from OY754905.1 coordinate 4,779,071, forward strand.
AATGAAGCGGATGTAGGTACCTATTATGTGATTATGTGCCCGGGCGTCAGCTCATAATGCTTCTAATTGACGAAATTAATTTATTACAACATATGTCACGGGCTCTGGCGGCTTAAAATACTCCTGTCTATTTAGCAACTGGATTCGACCACTTTAAACAATGCTACTAAGTGTATGTTTAATAAATATCTTAAACCATAAACCATAATAGTAATATCTCATCCTCACTTCGTGTCTATACTTGCCAGGAAAATCATTAGTTTTGGGATATCCTTGCTTAGTTGCTTGCATTGCAACCCGACGCACTTTTATCATGACATTGTATGGTGTAGTAGGCTATGCCGCTTATAACAGTTTTCAGAAGATAGTGGAGTTCATGTTAAATTTATGAGAACAACTGGCGACAGTATTCCCTCCATGCATTATTTATTATTTTACATAATTTATTCATTAGGTTCATTGAAAATCAGAAGCTCTCTGATATTAATTATATTGTGCACACTGAGTTGGCAGTAGCATCGATGAATGCATTATAAATGATACGCTCTACTTCAGATAACGGCTTGTCGCGTCGCGTGGTCGGAAAAATGTTTCATCTTTAATTACGATTCAATACATAGCAACTGGCAGTTATGAAAAACTGCACACTACAATTCTAATAAGTAATTTTATTGTCTTTATTTTTTTGTGTCCTAAGTACTTCACCAAAGACATTGTCCCAGCACGCAGACGACTTAGTCAAATAGCGAAAAGGCTGGTGTTACTCCTTTTTTGAAATTTCATTTTATGATGATAATTACTCCCTACGATTGGAGGGATGAGAATTTCGAACTACTTGTGATATAGTATCCGCCAAACTTCTTGGCCAAACAACCTTGAATGAAAAAGAAACAAAAAATAGGTCTCTTTGGTGGTGCGAAGAGTGCAAACCTTTCCCCTACCACCTCGCGCGATGGCCAAGAAGTTTGGCGGATACTATACGCGAGTTTGGCAAAGAACACCGGCCAAGTGCGAGACCGATAAAAATAGCAAAAAAAAAATTTGCTGTGCGGGAGATCCCCTAAATATTTATTTTAGTCTGTTTTTTTAGTATTTACTGTTGCAACAGAAATAAATCATCTGTGAAAATTTTAACTGTCTATCAGGGTTCATGAGATACAGCATCTCACAGGCGAATCTATGAAAACGGCAAAAAATAAAGTTTTTTGTATGGGACCCGCCCTTAAATACTACCTAATTTTATTTTAATTATTTGTTGTTATAGGGATAACATAAATACATCGTAATGTGAAAAATTCAATTGACTATCACGGTTCATCTCGATACTTAGTGCCGGTTCCAGACCGAGAAACTGTACAACATACAAAGTTATTTCTGGAATACATTTATGTATGTATGTATGTATAACTTTAACCTTGAATAAGATAAAGAAGAGAAATATACCTTTGGGGACGGTAATGTTATGTGGGCAGACGTGAAGTGAGGACACAGACACTATTAAGAACGGACAATTCAAGTCCATACGTCATTTCGTAGATAAAATTATCAAAATGACGCTCAGACAGAGCATCAAAATTCTGAATGTCAAATGTGTTGTTCATAACCTAAACGGCTGCAAATATGATTCCACACTGATACCTACCGGATGGCCGATTACGCATGCAAAAGCTATCAATAAAATTCAACCATACGGTTTCAAGTCACGTACATCTTGAAGTTACCTGCAATACCAAAACCTTCATACCAAAAGATCATTAGAATTAAACATACCAGACAAATAGTATATAAATGTAACTTTAAAGCAACCTATACATTTTATATGCATTGTTATTGTAACCAATGTAGAATGAGAACCTTTTGGAATGGGCTGTTTAGCGATCCACTCGAAAACCAACGCCACATGGATATAAAAAGCCGTCGTCGTTAGAAAACAAGATTGGAAAAGGATTATACTAGTATGAAATAGTAGTGCGACTCAATCAAGCGTGGGCATGTGTTACAGCTTTCGAAACTTTATGATGCGCTACCGCAGAATACGCGCGTACACGAGAAGAAAGTATTAAGAAACACAAAGCCCTAGGCCTAGGGCCTAGGGCCTTTTTAGTAAAGAAAATACTTGGTTAAACATAAGCATAAACTAAGTGACAAGCAACCAAATTTTACTAGCTTCAGTACCCGAAGTTGAGTTTCTGGTTTTATGAACTGCCTGACCGATGTTTCGTATAGATACTCGATAAGCGCCTCTGTTGGGTGTGCTGAGGACTCTAGTGACTATAAAAACTCTATACCCAGACTCGCAATACCGAACACCCAACACAAAATAACAAAAAATCTCGGAAGCGATCCCTTGAAAAAACATTCTTAAAATATAATCGAAACTGTAGCTTGATCAGGAACACCCTGCAAAATTTTTTCTGCTTGAAGAATTGCCTGCTTACAGCCAGGAATATAGTAGTATAGAGTAATAGGTGTGGAAACTCAACGAGCAAATCCTCAATGGTCCGGGGGCTTCGAAGTCCCTACAATGATTATGAGCTTCTGGTAATCGTGAGAATAGAAGCAAGTTATGCCAAAACTTTTCATTTCAATTTAAGATCATTTACTGACACTATTTAATAGATACCAAACAGGCGTACGAGATAGCGAGAGATAAGTTTTCTTCACATTCCGAGTATTGCGTGCACACGAGATGCGGCGGTGTTGTCTTCGTCGTTGCACTCTAATTCTTGCGAGACCTGCGCTCGCGTATCTAATGAGCTTGAACAAATCTGACCAAATAGCGCATAATTTGTTTTTATAATATTTTTAACATTTGCACAGGACGACGTTATGGCTTCTTAGTATGAAAGATATTTAATTTCGCAATTTCTAACTTTAAAAGAAACGTGAAAAATCTAATAGGCCTTACTACAAAAAAATAGGCAAACGTTAAACACTGCCTCAACTTTTGACATCTCTTGCCATTGCGTAATGGCAAACAGAGACAGCGCTAATTTTAGACATTGTTTAAAGTTAGACACCGTTTTGTGGTAAGGCCCAATATGTTTCGAAACAACCTAAAATAAGATTTAAAATTTCGACGTGGAAGTTACAAAGTTGTTATTTCCTAATATAGAGGGTGTCCCTAAAAAATGTGTCAAGAGGAGGACCAGAGACAGAGCACCACTTGGGGTACCCGAAACACCCCCATGTATGTTCCGCGATTTCTCATAGTTTTGGAGGTGATTTTTTGAGATTACAAGTAAAGCCTCCGGTTTTTGAGAGCTTGGTCAACACTAATTGGCTGTCAAGTCACTTGCTATTTCAGCTTTTTCTTCAAATTACATAGAGATAGCAAGTGACTCGACAGCCGATCAGTGTTGATCGAGCCTTCAGAAACCGGGGGTAAGGATGTCTAAATGGTGTAATTTTTAATAAATACTTTTAAAAATTGAAGTCAGGGAGCTTACCTATTATAAATTTTTATAGTAAAGCCACTTATTCAGATGGTGGAAGTATCTAACATAAAACGTAAGTTATGGAATCATCTGTCGTAGGTTTTGAGTTGTAGATTTCAATTAGTTACAGCTACGTACCTATAGTAACATATAGTACAACATTTTCACCAAGATTAATTTACAAAAAAATACACAGATCGTCAACTAGAAGTTATATTTAATTTTTTTGTTAAATTCTCTCATAATGTTTATGCAAAAGAACACATTTCGCGGAATTAATTCAAAAAAAAATTGGGTGGTTCTTAAGACAGCTTCCATATGTTTTTTATGGTTTCGCATTTGCCTATATTGTTCCAGGTAAATAACATAGGTGCAGTATTTTAATAAGACCCGTCCACTAGCTTTGCAGAGTTGTTAACATGTTAGGATACTGCACTTGCAAACTTGATCCCGCGCAGGGTCTTTGGCCTCATCGTCTTGTGGTTATAACTGACCTAGCTCTATGCGCACCTTCGTTGCATACAAGGGTCGCTTTGCACCTGGCGACACGACATAAGCGCGTTTTTATTATGGGCCTATCTGTCGGTGGCAGTTTAAAATAAATGCGCTTGCGCAGATGGCGCGAGCGCAGGGGTCGCATGCCAAGGCGCGGTTTTTTCTATAATGTACCATGAAACAAGGGAACAGGGTGTGTATAAGCTCGTACGAAGCTTCAAGCTCGAGTTGTAAACAAACCGGGCGAGGGCAATGGCTGCCAGCCACAGCCACTCCCCGCCATGTCGATGGCGCGGCAACAACGGCGACGCCATTCAACCGGGAAGTTCACAATTTATTTTTAGCACCTCAAACAAGCTTAGGTAGGTAGTAGTTGACTACGTGTAGTGTAGGTCTATGTAGGTACTTTATAAGAATAATAATTCGAGTTCACTATTGTTTGTCACACGCATTATTTTATTTTTTATAAAGCAGCACGAACAATAAAAGAAAGTGACCCTACGGTTAATTTGAAAACTGCGTAGACTACGCAGTAGAGACATTGAGCTAATACCTACCTACCATGGCTGCCATACCTAGATACCAGAACTTTTAGTGGCGGCATGGCGCTGGTAAGTTAGGTTACATACCTACCTACTGTAGCACAAATAGGCACAAGCTAAGATAAGGTGCTGTGAGTGTGTACTATAAAGGTAGGTAGGTCCCTAGGCCTGCGACATAATTTATCATTGAACAAACAAACCGGTACACTGGTAAAGATAACCATGCCAAATAAATCGATTTCAGCGTGCAGAAAAATGTGGTTAGGTAGGTACCTGCTCTATTTTAAATAGTTTCTATCTGCTTGACCTTAAATTAATTCGTTTTAGCTAAACATTTACCGTGATTCGAGTATGGTCATGATCGTGCCATTGATCAGTGATCACGCGGACACCCGCTCTAATGACAATGAATGACAAACGAAATCACTTACAAAAATACAACGTGCGTGCTCTAGTGATGACGCCTAATCATCATCGGCATTGACATTGAAAGGAGCGAGGCCCAGAAGCCGTAGCACCGCGTGAACCGCTGCGGGGCCAAGACCGAGTTGCTACTTCCTAGAATATGTTGTCTTCGGCAGCGTCGTCTGCGGCGCGGACGGGCGCGAGTCAATGACCCGAGAGCGAGTAGGGCGCGGGAAGGGTGCGCGCGCAGGCAGCCGCGCCCGCCTTTATTTATTAGCTACACTATGCGCGGCGCGATGTGCGCCGGCAACGCGCCGCGAGGCGGCGGCGGCGGCGGCTTGCCGTGGCAGGGCGGAGGCCGCATTCCGGGCGGTTAGCGCCGCGGCCCATCGTGCGCCGCGAAAATAACGCGCACACCGCTCTCGTCGACGTCAACCACTCCAGTCACACATTAAAATAAACTATTACAAACTTACTCTGACAAGAGCACGTGGCGAAGACCTCGTGCAGGTACCGGCAACGACCGCTTAAATGTCTGATTATGTTCACAGGCACCATTGTCACTGTCCATATAATATATCTGTCCATATAGTTCACGAAGAATTCGTTGGTACGTTCAAGAGCGTTCATTGAGTTAACACAAAGTTTCACATGGCGCGCGCGAAATAACGCACTATAGCGTTGAAGCACGCGTCAGTTACGATGGCGATATGACGCATTAGTGATCGCGCGGCGCGCTCGTACCGAGTGCGCAGCGCAGCGCAAGCCAGCAGACGGGAGGTGGAAAGGACGCGGGGCTCGAGGGAGCGCCCCCCGCCGCGACTCCGTGCTGCCCTCTGCGTCGGGCTCATCGACCGCGCTCGCCCTCTCGCCGCGCGCGACGCAGAGCGCAGACACTACTACCATGCCTTGCCTCGCCAAGCTACTCTCCCTCCTACTGTACCGCAACCAAACGCGTTCTTGTCATCGTCGGTCGTCCGCCTCACGCACGCCACGCACACAGCACGACCGCGCTGGACACACTGTGCATATGGCATACCTCTCTTACATTAACCCTATTACAAACTTCGACTTCGCATCGCATTCATGGGCTGTTCAAAATGAGCGATCTGCAGGCTGATCGCGTAATTTCCGGACCGAATTTTCAATGCAACAAAAGTTACGTGATCAAGGGGCAGGTCATACTACACAAACGCTCATAATTTGAGTAGTCCGTAGAAAAATTATTAATCACTTTAAACTTCTAGTCTAGCTTTCATGATCCTATATCTCTACGAAGATGACGTACTCTCATAAAATAGTACTATTATTCTGGGTTGTTAGTAAAAAATAACGAACATGGGTACAACGGTAATTTGTCCGTAGTAAACCTGTACGATCAAACTCGAGTGTCCCATTGAGGCAGTGACGTTGCGAGCTTTACTTCAGGAGTGGCGTTACGAGTAATCTAACGCGTGTGATCATGATACAGTACAATAATCTCGTCGTAATGCGTACAATTTAAGACCCTAAGACATTGTGCCTAATCGGGACGCAATGGCGAGAGTAGCCCGCACATTCTGCCATGCCGGCAAGTCTAACGGGCTAATGGTAATGCACACAAGGCAAACACCCCAGCTGGCAAATAAATTAAAAAAATAAATAAACGAAGAATTTAGAAAGAAGAATTAAAAACAAGACCAAGTTTTTTTACCATAGGCTTATAATGTATTGATCGGGTGACCCTGTCACCGGGAGACGTGAAAACAGGTCATAGCTTTTTTTAATAAATATAAGGTATCAATAAGGTCTAAAATGCTAAGAAATTAGTGAAATCTCTAAATGATAAGGACGAGATCCAAATTAACATAGCTATCGATGTTTCGGACTGGATCACGGTCGACGATCTCCCATCAATTTTGAATATTATACGCCTGCGTAAATATGAATTGTATGAAAATGATGTTTATACTAATATTCAGCTGGGCAGGATTTAGGGAAACAGGATAAAAGTTTTAAACCATCTACAGGATACTAAGGCTGCGTATTAGTGGTGTATGGTGGGACACTGAAAAGTCGCTCAGTTAGCGTGACTACCGAAGAGCCGACATCCGTGATCAGTTGTGGAGAACCCGTGATGAAGGGATCATACTGGCACACAGTAGAGGGCAGCAACTGGATAAGGAGCTGAGCGGAGATTGTATGCAATCTTATTGGTTTACTAGTTGCGCCCCGCGTTTTAACCCGCGCAGATTTAAATCCCGGTATTCCCACGGGATAAAATATAGCCTATGTGCTATTCTAGACTATAATCTATCTCTCTGCCAAGTTTCATCCAGATCCGTTCAGCCGTTCCGGCGTGAAAGAGTAGGTAACATTCATCCATCCATACTTACAAACTTCGCGTTTATTATAGTTAGACATTTCTCCGTTCCTTTCTCCACTCCGTAGCCTCGCTCCGCTTCAATGGAGAGGCTGCCTTAGTGGCTCGCCATGGAAATAACATGCCACTGAGCAGTGGACTGCAGTAGGTTGATGATGTTGAATATTTTATAGTGTTTCTTGGTGATCTGAGCAACGCACGATAGGTAGAAAACACAACATTACATGCGCCGCCTACGCAGGGTATGCAGAAATAGATACGCGTGCGCAGCCCGTGACTCAGCACAGACAATGGCTGGTGTCCCCGCTTATAACAACTTTCGCCAATACCAATACCATGAACTATGAAAAATGATTCAGACAGCTAATTTACTTAAGGCGAGGATATCCCAGAACCTTTTTGAACAGCTGTAAAACTACTACAATGTAAAAAAAATACATGAAAAAAAACGAAAACTTTAAAATTGAACATGTACTCGAGCGCTGTATAAAGATAGAAACGTAAATAATGACAATTTTCTCGATTAAAAAAAAACATAGAGATGACACTAAATCGATATTTCAAACATCCATTACAAAGAGTTTTTCTTGAAATCATGTCAGTTATATCAAAAGATAGGGATTAATATTTACTAGAGCTGTGTTAAAAACAAATTCATTATTATTAATCTCTGAGAAGAAAATCTAACGAAATCTAGCTGTTCAAGTGCTGCAAGTCTTGGAGGGGAGATTCTGGGATATCCTCGCCTTAATGGGTAACATACAACTTGACTTAGAATTTTGCTTTTGAATCATTCATTGATCTATTAGTAATTTTTATTCCAAAACAAACTAATATTAAACAGATACATTCCGCGTCTTTGTCCATATTTCGCGAATCAGACCGGTCTTAATAACGCCGAACAAAACACATTTGTATGGAAATTATGAGATTCGACTCGTATAAAACTCGTAGTTGTTCAGTTTCTTAACTCTTGGCAATTCCAGACAACATTGAATAATTAAAACCCGTTTGACAATCAGACATCTAAGACGAACTTTTGACAAAGTGCGAAATAGAAGTTGTAACTTCTATTTATATATATATTAGTATTCTATTTATATATATATTATATATATTAGTCCTATTTTAATTACATCAATATCCTACTCAATATTACAAACGCGAAAGTTTGTAAGTATGGCTAGATGGATGTTTGTTATTCTTTCACGCCGGAACGGCTGAACGGATCTGGATGAAACTTGGCAGAGAGATAGATTATAGTCCGGAATAGCACATAGGCTACTTTTTATCCCTTGGGAATAACGGGATTTAAAACTGCGCGGGTGAAACCGCGGGGCGCAACTATTTTGTCATATTTGTGCTAAGCTCAGTATCTAATTACCTAATGTTGGTAATGTACGCCTATAGGTATCTCTTATACCTACATAGGTATTTAAAATCCTATACATACTAATATACAAATCAATGGGAAAATTACAATGTTTGGATGTTTGTGGCTCAATCACGGCTCACCACTTAGATGCGTGCGAAGTCGCGGAAAGCCGCTAGTTACGAATATATCAACACGCGTCACTTTATTAAATAGGTTTAGGTTTTGCAGCTGATGACCCCAGTTGCGTTTGATCCACGACTTTTTGGCCACCCTGTATGTATAGGCATACTAGCCAAGACAGACCTTTGGCTTCCATATGTATGTATGTATATTATGCTAATTAATAGAAGAGGTTATATTTTAAGTTGTTTTTAAATATTTTATGTTGTTGTTGTTGTTTGTTAAAATTTCAGGATTGACATTGAACTGAAATAAAGAAAATAACTAAATAGATAGATAGATAGAAAATACTTCATTGCACACAACTTAAGGATACAACAAAAAACAAACATAAAACTAAAAGTACAATGGGCGGCCTTATCGCTAAGTAGCGATCTCTACCAGACAACCGTTGGATGAAATGGACTCAAGAAATTTAGAAGGGGTCCTTGTGTGCGTGGAGATGCATAAAAAGAATTTGTGAATACAAAATACAAAGAAGTTAGAAACCAATATATACATAAATACTTACATTACCTAATCATAAATACATACATACTATACCTACTACAATACATATAGCTAATATACATTTATTATTAAAAAAACAAGCAAAGTAAAGTTAGTGATAGCATGACTAATAGTGTTCCTTAACCATGGATTTAAAAATGAAAAGTGATTTAGCACATCTGATAGCAACAGGCAATGCGTTCCACAGTGGAGCAGCCTGCACCGTGAAGGATTTATCAAAGTAAGAAGAGGAGTGTACAGGTGACTTAAGTTGAAGAGTTTCGGAAGAGCGTAGGGATCAGGAGTTGGAGAGATGTAGAAATTGAAAACGATCTTTAAGATAGGGAGGAGAGGTTGGACTGAAAAGGATATTATACAACAGATTTAGGATGTGAGTATTCCTAAAAATAATTCGTAAATATACTACTACATGAAATAATTATGGACACGTTTTCAGTGTATGGTTTAACTAGCTATGCTGCGAAGTCGGGGCAATTCAAGCTAGTAGTTTATTAATAAGGAGTAATACTCAATGTGATTGTAATACCACACAATTTTCTAAATTTCGAATACCAATCACCTACTTTTTTACAAAATATTTTAGGTTTTGTTTAAAAAGATCAACATTTTGTGAGTAAAATAATTTACAAGCTTTTGTAATTACGGCGGCGGAACAAGACTGCCTGGATAATATTATAGAACAGCAAGTAAACAAAGCGTGCTGTGTCTGTGTACCTACTATTAATCTAGCTAGAACGTCACGTTCATTTTTCTTGTTTATTCGTGAAGTCGACGTCCCAAATTATATCCGGCCGATTATAAGATGGCGTATCCATCCAGCCGCTATTTCAGCTCGCCAAAGTGCGGTTACTCAAATATTTCACGAGTCGAGTGCTTGGCAAACATTTCTAGTGGCACATACTAATGCGATGCTAATCATTAGGAACGCCGGGACACATATTAATTTCAGAACGGCACTTTAGCACAACGACCGCAATAAAGGTTATCATCAGTGTACAGACCGGTCTAGGTTCTCTTGGAAAGGAAGCCACCGAAACAGGGTCAGCGAGATCGCATGCCCTTTGCGAGGTTTTGGCTGAATTACCTACTTTGGAATCTTTTATTGTCGACCACCGCGGAGCTGCAATAAAACTAAGGATTCCCTTAGTTTCATTACTAGTAAAAAATACGTTTCTTTACTAGCTCCTCACAATGAAACGTATTTTTATCCTTGATCCTTTTTGATTTATTGTTGTATATGCCTAGCCAAGTTAGATCCGCCCAAGTGTCTCCTTTTTATGGTTCTGTCTGAAAACCTGCGCTACCTCTTTCATGGTTCATGCAATTATACATAGCATTGCGCTGATATGGTACCAATTTAACCTCACCAGACACAGAGCAGGACTAATTTGACTTATTTTGTTTATTTTTGTTACCTCGTTCTCTTTACATTGGTTTATTATCATTTTCATTTACTTAGTTAACTTCCCTGTTCTGTGTACCTTTAATGTGTGTGTTAATAAATGTATTTCATTCATTCATTCGTCTTCAGGCCTATGATAAAGTGATGGAGGAATAGACTGTGGTCGGTGCTGTGTATTTATGGAGTAGACAACAAACTGGTCCACAGGGTCTCAAATCTCTCTATGAAGATTCTAGAGCTTGCGTCAGGATAAATATCTCCATTGTTGTTCAATCTATTCATGGATAATTGTTTATAAGCTTTGAAAGATAGTGAATGTGGGCTAAGAATAAATGAGTTACTCGTCAAATGTCTTCTCTATTCTGATGACTAGGTTATACTTGCGTCATCGGCGGAAGGTCAAGGTTTGGTTAGGCGAGTGTGAAATGGGTGGATTTTTCGGTCGGGCCTATTGATCGGATCAACGGTTCAAAAATTATGGCCCGACAAACATACGTACATACACACACATAAAATAATAAATAAAATAAATAAATAATGCTGGACAATCCACACAGCACTACCTAGCCCCAAAGTAAGCTATTCAAAGCTTGTGTTATAGGATAACTGATATATTTAATACATTATAATAATATACTTACATAGATAGATATTTTTTATTATACATAGAAAACACCCATCGGAACAAATTTCTGCAGATCGTACACAAATTTGTACCAAGGCGGGAATCGAACCCGCAACCTCTTGCGTCGCAGGCAGGCTCTCGCCCGCTGCGCCACAGAGGTCGTTGAAATGCCAAATCGCTCAAGTTGACTTGAAGATTTTCGTTCGCTTCGTTCACGCAATCAATAAATCACAACATTTAATATTTTTTGTGTGCCACAATTATATGAAACTATTATTAACTATTACTGGAGTTATTTATAAATAAAAAAATTTATAAAAACAATGAAGATGACAACGATATGTTTTAAATGTGACCAAGCATTACAGAAATGGCCTCCTGTGAATAGGTAGGTATTTTTGTACTGAGAATCGAGCAGACTTGTCCAACTGCATTCTCAAACGCGCAGCACACCAAACAGCTTTTATCATACGAAGTGTAGGTTCTATAAACATTATTGATCTTACTGCTGCTCTTTGAAACCCTATATTTAAGAGAAAAAAGAGCAGTAAAATGTAAACAAGCTGAAACGTACACAATCATTCTTTTATACACGCAGTATGCAGCTGTTCAAGAAAGAGAAAAAGCCCAACTAGGCAAAATTTACATATATATCCCTGGTGTTACAGATGTCAATAGATAACGACAACTGCTTACTAAAGATACGACAGATAGCTCATACTCAGATTTCCTCAAGGTAACATAAATTAAAGATGGCTTAATCTTCTCCATACGAGAAAACTTGCATAAAAGCTTTACAAATGGCGGTCTTATTAATTTAGTTTCCCTAGCGTCGAGTTAGCAAGATATGGCAGGTGCAGTCTCTGCAGTGCCAGAGAGCGTGCAGTGCTGCGAGTTCGTACAGATAGATACAAGCGGGAACGCAACGATTCGCAATGCAAGACAGAGACAAACAAGCCAAGCGTGGGAACCTCATCGACGCATCGCATGCTGCATTTAAGCCCGCGGGCAGCGAGACGGCGCGGTTCGAGATGCAAGAAAAAGTTGTTTGTGCACATATTCAGTCATGGCTTTCGAAAAGCCTGTGAATATAACGGGTTTTTAATGTTCCGGTCTAGGTGAAGACCACTTATGGTATCACTCCTGTTTCTGACTGTCCGTAAAGATTCCAAATTAAGAATACTTAATAGCTCTGCGTGCCTTATTCATATGAAAATAGAAATGCTACCGGGTAGCAAAGCTTCGCTTAAAAGTTATTCTGAATAAACCCTTGAACTCTAATAGTTAGATAAAGTACGATTGCACTGCAGTGTAGAATCTTTATAACTCGTCAGTTCCTAGCACCACGCTATTTGCGGATCATGGCACCGAGCCAGCGGATAGCACACAATGTATGTACGAGCTTACTTGAACAATACGTTCCAGTGAACACCAGTATTTTTACATATATGCATTAGTTTCCGCGTTACTTAGCATACTTATTCTGGTTTAAGTAGTATCGTATAACAGTATCCTCATTTTCTGATATTGTGTCGTATGAATTAATGGCCAGTTCTGGTGACGAAGTTTTTAGTACGCCGATGGCGGTGGTAGGGGGCTATCGCTAGAGCCAAGACCAACGCACGGAATCACTCAGATGATAATTCCACTAGTAGTCACGTCAGCCATAGAAATAGTGGCGTGAGTGCACAGAACATGGCCAAATGACCAAACATGGAACGTCACGTTAATAAGTCAATTTGATAAGTTACGATGGTTGACTAATTAAAAACAGATCCTATTTAAAAAAATATATCATTAAATAATCAATATAATAATGTTTTTAGGATGATGTTGGGGCTGCCCCGTTTCTGTAGTGCCTCAGGGATGTTTGCGGAGTACCAAACGGATGGCTTCTTAGCCGTCCTCCGCAAAAAAACTGCATCCCTGATTCGCAGAGTGCGGGACAGCCAAAACAGCATCCTGAAAACAATGTCGGATAGGTATGGCTCTCTGATATGGAAGTGTTTTGTGTTGAGAGTGATGGGGGCCACCTAGGGTTTAACTTCCTGGGTGGGCTTTATCACTGATCAAAATTGTGTTGATATTTATTTGTGTATGTTAGTTTTAAGTATACCTATGGATGAATGTATCTGAAATAAAAAAATTTTATTTTTTATTTTTTATTAAGGGCCCGGCGACAGCGGCTCGCAGTTTCGAGGTGCGATTGGCTATTATTTTATTTTATTTCATTTCGGGGAGGTTGTTTGAAAGAATAACTACCCAGTGACACGCATAAATACTGTTCGAATACAAATAATACAATAATATAAGGAAATGTGCTTGAGTCAGAAATCATTTTGGTATTAGGTAAACGTAAGGCCAAACATACTAATACCAAAATGATTTCTGATTCGGGCACATTTCCCTTATATTATTGTATTATTTGTATTCGAACAGTATTTATGCGTGTCACTGGATAGTTATTCTTTCAAACAACCTCCCCGAAATGAAATAAAATGAAATAATAGCCAATCGCACCTCCAAACTGCGAGCCGCTGTCACCGGGCCCTTAAGGCTGGCTACAGGAATAGCTGCTAATAAAAAATATTGAAAAAAAATTAAGCGACTCCTAAACGACAAATAGGCAATCACACAAAAGCGAAAAATAAATTAATATAATGAATTTGGGCTAGCAACTCATCTATTTGAAGTCGGTGGCAGCCGTCGTCGTGTCTTTGTTGTTTGCCGTTGAGGAGTTCCACTAATATCCACCTCCTGACTCCATTATCAGATCAGCTCAATAGTAGCCCAGATTATTGCTAATAAACTTACTTAGGTGTGTAAAATTTCAGCTCAATCGGAAACCGGGCAGTGGGTCAAAATTAACTTCGATTATTTTATTACAGTTTTTCCGAAACTTCCTTGAAATTCCATCATCCAGGGCCACCTCGGGAGTATACCCTTTCAAAAAAATACATACCTGACGATCATAATAATCATAAATAATAATAGTTTATTTTACAAAAAAACATGGAACCTCCACCTTTTTGGAAGTCGGTTAAAAATTAATAAAAATATACAAGAGCAAAGGTCATCGACATCGAGATTCAGAATGATGTTCGTACATCAGTTTAAACATTAAAGTTCGAAGTTTTGCACCGTAGACTGATAGCTTGGCACCGGCTGATAACTAACCGGCCGTGGCTGATAACTTAGCACCGGATCTTATGAAGTTTTAGTGGCCGGCACTAAAGGTTTAGTGGAAGGATTTAACAAAACAGTTACAAATGGGTCAATATTGTGGGTATGCGCAAACATCAACAATGCTAATGTTGTGATTTACAAGCAATGGTGAATGAACAATTGTTTTGTTTTTTACGTCGGTTGGTTTATCTTTTGGTTCTGAGTGCTTTATTTTCAGGATTCAATCAAGTTTACCATAAACGCATTCAACTTGTATCTATGTTTACTTTTACAGGAAAAAAACGATAAAACACATTTCTAATTTCTTAAAACATAATTTTAACCTGGTTATCAAATGGGTGAAGATCGTTCTTAGGTGCGATCCTTAACTATTAGGTTGAGTTCAATGCAAGAAGGAATTAAATTTAAAAAGGATCTAATGTCCAGTAAATCAAAACAAAGCTAGAGTAAAATAACGCAGTCTAAGAGGAAACCCCCAGATTGCTCACAATGCGACGAATTTGCACTAAAGCTATTTCGATTTTGCTCTTAAGGGTCCGGTGACAGCGGCTCGCAATTTCGAGGTGCGATTGGCTATTATTTCATTTTATTTCATTTCGGGGAGGTTGTTTGAAAAAATAACTCTAAAGAAACACGCATAAATACTGTTCGAACACAAATAATACAATAATATAAGGGAAACATGCCCGAATCAGAAATCATTTTGGTATTAGTATGTTTGGTCTTACATTTACCTAATACCAAAATGATTTCTGACTCAAGCACATTTCCCTTATATTATTGTATTATTTGTGTTCGAACAGTATTTATGCGTGTTTCTTTAGAGTTATTTTTTCAAACAACCTCCCCGAAATGAAATAAAATGAAATAATAGCCAATCGCACCTCGAAATTGCGAGCCGCTGTCACCGAAGCCTTAATATGGAGTTTTATAATGATATTATCCTTTTTCTTGTCTAGACTATAACACCGTTAGCAACTTGACCTAGTGTCATGTACTCATTTGTGCACAATGACCTTAACGCGACAATTTAATTAACTGTTGTCTGAATTCATTCAAAGAATTTTAATTTACAGTGTGGCACGTAATGTACGGGTTACTTACTCCGGAACAATGAGACTTATTTGTACAGAAGCTTAGTTTTTGTTTGTTTAGTAGGTATGCTTTGGTTTGCTATAGGTAAGAGGCTTAAGGGAAGAAGGATAAGAAATTTGGCTATACGGAACGACAACAGATTGACCAGTATAGTATATAGTAAGTATAGTCACAGAGTGGTGGCCAAGGGATTCATAATAGTCTCTTTCGTTAGATTAGAAGTAACTTTTCTTTGGATAGGTATAGATTACAAACGGACTATGTTTTCGTACACAACTTAACTATACTACACTTACAATTAGGTAACACTAGGTAACATTTTGTACAAAACGCATAACAAATTTCATAACATTTCCTGGAATCTATGCTAAGAGAGAGCCTCTCCACTACGCTGACTAACGCAGCTTCTCAATCCTTCTTCCTTCCTTCTTTTTTATGGCTCCTGTCTATAGACAATCTTGCCAGTGTCAAGTGATTCGGAGATTATATACTTTTTGGAGATAGTTTAGAGATAGATCGTTTCTGGTCACGTCAGTCCAAAGTCGAGTCAGTCATTTGTTATGAAGAAAATGGTGTCGGTTTTCTTCAAAACATTCGAAACATTTTTGGTCAAATCTCGATATCACATATACACTTTCATTACAAATGGCGCTAAGGCCTCAGGTAATTTTGGTTAAAAAAACACCGAAATTACATAAAAAAACTCAAAATGACACTAGCAAAACAATAAAATAAAAATGCCTATGTAGCTAAGTAAAATGGCAGAAAACGAATCTGTCTCAGTCCATCGACCGCATTTCTAGTAAAAGCTGTTGAGTACCGAGATGTTAAATTCAGATTTATGTGCATTTCCAAAGTCGTAGCTATTTACGATACTATTCCTAAAAAATCCTTTCATATTTTGCAACAATCGATTGTTCAAGCACGGCTACATAATTACTCGAGAATGGAAATATTCTTTCGGATTTAAGGTATTGCAACAACAAAGAGTATTGATATGTTAAAAGTCAAACTTGACTAAATAATTCCAAATAACCAAAATAATTAAAAAGCGTTAAGGACCAGACGAAACTCGCAGATGAAGAGTTCAGTAGGTACAAGACAGTTTCAGTTTTACATTAATTAGTTGTATTAGTTAAATCTAGTTTATTTTTACATTCATATAGTTTACATACATTCAGTTGAAAAGGGGTGTCTTTGTAGTTAAATTAAATAAAAGCCTACTTTTTATTGTGTGTTAGTAGTAAACCTAAACATTTATAACCATATTCGAACACTCTCACATACCTTAAATTAAAGATTGAACTGTCTATTTTGAATATATAAAAGGTTTATCTGCGTCCCTTTGCGACTTCAGTTGCTATATAGCCTCTACGACTGAGTAGGCTCAGGCGTAGCACGGTCTACGAAACTAAGTAAAACATTTAAATATTTGTTTAGGTACTTTGATTGAATGTGCTTTCTCAAGGATGCATTCCTTTGAGATTTGGTTTGCCGTAACTGGAAGTGTTCTTCAGAAACATCAACATGTGTCGGAAATTATTCTAGCTTGGATGAGGTGGAGAATCTAGACATTTACTTAGTAAGATACTCAGTTTATGTAAAAGTCTTGATAGATTTTGGAAAATTGTCTTTAAAAATAAATTTAAATTTTTGCATAATTATGTACTCAGATGGGTAAATGAAATTGAATGTGTCGAAAAGAAGTAATGAGCAGTGCATTTAAGAAAATGCGAACCAGCCGGGGCCAATTTGCGAATGCGGACGATGCGAATAAGGCTTCGAAAGAACCCGCTACTCGCCAACTATCGATAAATAATTAAAAATGTTGTGATCATTTTTTGTCATGGAGAGATTTATCGGGTTAATTTTATAATGACTACAAACTCTGGAAACGAGCACTATGTCTATTTTTTCGTATACGTTACAGAATACTAAATAAAAATTGCATGTAAGCTGGTAGTGGTTGTGATTAAAAGCTAAAAAAAGCGCTAGGGTAGCAAGGCGCATGACTTTGTTGGGTGTTTACATCGAGAGTGGCATGGTACGTGCGCGGGTGCGTCAGCGTCAGGGCCGCGCACTGTACACTGGGTGGAACACAAACAACCTACATACCCATACCTACAAGCTCGATGGTAATGCGGCTCCATCTACATAGTAGTTCAAGTATGCAGGACGCCGCTCGCCAGCGTCCGGTTGGGTGCGACGCGTTCCAAGTTCCAACCCATGAATGCCACTGAACTCTACGAGAACTCATTTGTACCACCTAAAAGCTTCACGGGCGGCACCGTAACAAGCACCGTTTTAAGTACCTATAATTACTTAGGAGCTTGCTCGTCCGCATATCCTTCAAATCAGCACATTAATTTACTATTTTAAATTATACTAGTGGTTTACCCCAAAGGGAGACCTCATGTGCTCCGCTCCAATCTCACATTGATGCCAAACACAATGTTTGAACTTGTACTCTGACTACCCCCTACTTATGTGGTAGATACTAGCCAACAGTTGCCAGACAACGTTGCTTGGCTCCACCATCGGACCAGCTTGATGTCACCATTTTATATTTCCTAAGTACCTATATACATGATTTATTACAAAATTAATTTTAATTATATCCCAAAAACAATACGTCCGTTATCCATTCCCTAATAAATTCACTAAATTATAATGAGTATTATGTCCAACGCAAGATACCTGAATCATAACAAGATGAATCATAACGAATCGGAATGATCACTGAAGTACAATTCCCAATGTGTTGAAGATAACTGATATAATTGGATGACTAACGAAGGTACTTAGTTTCCTGTTTACTAAGAACCAAACTTTCTAAAAAGCCAAGGATAATGAGAACTTGCGGAAGTGTACCTCAATGTCAAACGTAAGTAGGAACAACAGACCAAATAAGGATAGCAATTCGAATTACTTTGAATACGGAAAATGAACCCTCATGAGCGGGTCATCTGAAACGCAAAACATCAAAGTAGCTTCTATGACCTGAAACGCTTGTCTGATGCCTAAAATGCATCTGTATTAAATACATTGTAACAAGGATCATAAAAAATAAATTTAGGAGGACCCAATGATGTTCTTCTAGGCTTTGGTCGCGTGAACTGGTACCTAGATTCACCTAGTTTTGTGACGTTTCAAAGTGATCATTAAGATTTTACTGAATTAAATACCAATTGACTTTGACTTTTGCTGAAATATAGATTACGTGATCACATATTTGCTACGACTATATTATATGCAAGAGGGGCAAATATTACCATCACTACAGACAACATCAACGGTGCCATATTAGTCTACTCAACTCAGACAAGTATGTGACTGGAGTAAATCCTTTGGACTGACAGTAAATCCAAATAAAACAAAGGTGATATTGGTGTCGATTCTGTTGTTGCAATATCCTAAAGTAACTTACTCTGACAGCTCTACAATTATAGCCATCCTTGTCGTTTCGGTCTTATAGAAAGGGACGGCAATATTTTTAGTGCTGTTAAATTAGGTAAAATTAAGAAAACTAAACAACAGAATTGACACCATTGTTGGGTCGAATTCCTAAAATTAACGTTTCACAGCTTCCACAAACAGTGTTCAACAGAATATAGATATCGTGTATTTTGACCATAGACCATAAGGCTATGTTCACATGTAACGCGCGTTAACGCGCGTCAACGCGCGATCAAATTTGAAGAGAGTTCAGATGATGAGCGCTAATGCGCGTTGCGAGAGTACTTGTCAGTCTAGTTCTAAAATTAATACCAATTCTTCCCAAGCACGTCGTTTCAAAATTTTGTTTTTATAGGATTCCGAACCTATATTCCAAATTGCTGGCCTTTTTTCTACTTCATCGATTGGTAAGTCGATGTCAATATCTTCAATTTCACTCATTTTAAATGCGAAAACAAAATATAATTACGAAAATTAACAAAATTACATGCGATCGCGATGAAAGCGCGCGCTCAACTGAACAGCAAACGGACATTACATTAATATCAAAGCGCGAGTCAACGCGCGATTGTCTGCGTCTAGAAACTTTTTCTCTGAGCGCCACGTTGACGCTCGCTGACGCGCGTTAACGCGCGCGCATGTGAACGGTTGCTAGGTATATATTAGGATGTCTAAGCGCGCGATTTGAAAACGCGCGTCACAATTCAGCCATCTGAACATAGCCTTAGGCTATGCTCAGATTAACTAAATACAATTAATTTTTTTTTATGTAAACTCATTACTTAATTTATCTCGGCCTTTGTGAGAACTGAGTGAACACACGATAAATGACATATTTTTTTACAAATTGCAATATTGGTTTGACAAGTTTATTGTTTCAGAGCTTTTACTAAATGACTAGATTTTTTTTCTATAGGTGTTCACTACACACAACACACACACACTTGCACACGCACACAATAATTCTGTATTTTTTTTTTCAATAAGTTAGGCGGATGTATTTTTATCTTACCGCTATCATGAGTTAGGAATTGTTCAAACCGCCTTTAGTTTACTTGTTTGTTATCGAATGGAGATAAAACATTGTCGTCCATACTCGTTTTATTTAGTAGTTTTGTGGCGCGTATAAGGATGCTTTGATTGAAATTTTTAGGGTTTTAAGCGTAATTTATCAGAGCACCGGTAGTCTATTTTTTTTATACAACTACCTGATGGAACAAGCAGATGGCCCACCTGATGTTAAGTGGTAACCATCACCTATAACAAAGCATCGCCTCGTAAGTAACGCACGATAGGAACGTGCCCTACGATGCACTGCTCTGCGTCCATTAACTTGAGGCATACAGATGTTAAGCCTCATGTCGCCGTTAACCGGCGACCACACTTCAAACCGAAACACAGGAACGCTGCTTGGCGGCAGAAAAAGGCGTGGTGGTAGTCCATCCCCGGACGAGCCCTTCACAAAGAGCTCTACTACTCTTAAAGTCTAGTGGGAGTGACCCCGCCTTCCGATCATAAGGTCGCAGGTTCGAATCCAGTCGTGCACCAATGGATTTTATATCGAAAATTTATGTGCGAAATGTGGGTATGAGCCAAATGTAATTTTTTTGTACCTCTGACTACCCCATTGACATCCTCAAATAATCTTGAGTTAGTACTTGGTACTGACAGATCTGAAGGGATATCTACCGTGCCTGGGGATCAGTCGTGAAGTTGTATAAGTTTTCGGTTTAATTTATATACCATACCATATAAATAGTACAAAGGATACCTAAACACCGTAAATCGACCTTGCTTGCTTGCGACCTAGTGTGTCGAAGTTTACATAGTAGATAAGAAACAATTATATTTATATACTACGTCCGTTTAATTATTTCTAGGCTTGTAGGTATTAAACTTATGCGTCATTAATAAATATAAAATGTATACGACTGTTATTGTATAACAGTTATTGTGATGACTGATAAACTATAACGATCATGACCTAGACGTCTCCTTGACCGGCATCGCTATCGGCCTCGGTATTTGAAAGGGTCAGCAAATCGGCACACATTAAAGAGTTTGTTGACATCTTAATTCAGTAGCAAAACCTTAATAATTAAAATGAAACTGAAATAGCTTACCGAATTTAATCTCCAGGCACGGTAGATATCCCCTCGGATCTCTTGCTATTGGTACCAAGTACAAACTCCAGATTCTTCGAGGACGTCTGCGTGAGGTAGTCAGATGTACGTCCACGTCTACCATTACTTAGCACATCCATCGGCAGAAAAATCCATTGGTGCACGACCCAATTCGAACCTAAGATCTAACGATCGGAAGGCGGGTCACTCCCACTGGAGCACCAGTTCTAATGTTGTTTAAATTAAAATGTTGTTGAAAATTAGGAGTATTTTCGTAAATATTTCCGTATATTTTATGTAAATTAAGGAGTACAATCGTTTTCGCAAAGCTATTTGTATTAGATGTAATTACAGGCACATGAGGCTTAACATCTGTATGCCTCAAGTTGATGGACGCAGGGCAGTGCATCGTAGGGCACGTTCCTATTCTGCGTGACCTACGGGGCAATGTTTTGTTTATAGGTGATGGTTACCACTTAACATCAGGTGGGCCATCTGCTTGTTCCATCAGCTAGTTGTATAAAAAAAAAAGATAGAACTTACAGCTAACTACCGAAAGGTAGCTACTAGGTACCAATTCTTTCACAAACAATTTTTACACACCACACTATTTTTTGTTGAGGTTTCTGAACTTCGCCGATTGACTCGCTACTACTAAGGGGTCAAGGAAGAACGTCAAACTACGCCACAGCTTCAGGAAACGTACCTATAAAATCAAGGTTATTTGAGGCTGGTTTTACTATATCAGAGTATGCCAGCCTACGTAGCTCAGTTGGTAGTAGCTCTGCCTTCTGCGCCGTAGGTCGTGGGTTCGATTCCCACCGTGAACATTTGTGTGATGAACATAGATGTTTGTTCTCTGTCTGGGTGTTATATAATATTATAAGTATGTATTTACAAAAAAAAGTATACAAGTAGTATATCAGCTATCGGCGTATGGATTTTCGTGCATCCAAACGCACGTTCTCATCGCAGCAGTGTGTTAACTTTGACGCGCGTCCTAATACAAATGTATTGAAAACAGATATCTCCAAAACGCAATCGCAGAACGCGCCTACGGGGGGAAAACAAGATTGAATATGAATAATACAAATGCACTTCTTTGATGAATTCACCGGAGATACCACTTGTTTGTTACTGTTACAATAACAGCATAAATGTATTTATAAATAACTCTTTGAGAAAAAATCGACTTCCATGAACTGGAAAATATGTACATTCATTCGCTCACTCACTCAATAACGACTCGTTAGATCCGACTTCAATTTAAATGGGACAACATGAGTAAAAAGTTATGAGGTAACATAAAAAAACTGTCGAATTGAGAACCTCCCCTTTTTTTGAGGTCGGCAAAAAATGTTACGATCAAATAAACTGGATTACAAGGAATAAAAGTTACAAGTTTTTAAATGGGGACAAGACATATAGGCTGCTGTCCGACCTTATGAACTTGTATTCAAGCTAGTGTAAACCATGGATTAGCGAGTGTGTTATGTTCGACCGTCAAAGAACGCTCCCAAAGGGCGGCGCACGCGACGTCAGTGATCCAAGCTAGTTAAGGCAAGAAAGAATAGAAGAGAAAACATCAGCTCTTGAGTGCGACAAGGACAGAGAATTGATCGCGGAATGCGGCGCACTTAATTTTTGTAACGGACTTCGGGTCGAAAAGCGCGCGTCGATGCCGAGAGGACCATGTAGTACGTACTGGGGGCAGGTGGGGTGGGGGGATCGGCTGTAGTACGACGACGACGGACGGCCCGCGCTTCTCGTAAAGGAAGCGACCCTGACGCGGTCATTGCTCGCCGCGGCCGCATTCCTCCCGCGCAGCCCCCGCTCCGCTGTGGCGCGGCGCCTGCGCATCAATGAAAGACTCGCGCGCAACTGCACAGCCGATCGACCACTCGCCCTCTCGTTGCCTTTATATATTTTGTAAAATGCTTTATTAATTTTTATAGTTATTTTTTTGGGGAACATTTAGCTAAAGAACGTATCTTACAAACGTTAGGTACTAAATATAACCATCAGCTAATCAAACTGAGCTCAACTTATCATCAAAGTGCTGTCTACTTGCCCCCTTCATAATCAGGAAGGCTCGCTAATCTGAATCAAAATAATATTGCCCTCCGGATCCAACATCAATTCCACAACCAATGTTGTTCCGCTTTTAAAATAATAAAGTACTAAGCAAGATCATGTCTGTTAAATATAATATCCTATCCAAAAAGCTTACAATTTTTAATTAACTGGGACAACATAGTACTACTTACTTGATAAATAAATAAACCATACTAAACAAAACGAGGACATTAGATCGTCAATGGAACGGTATCAGATTAGGTACTGTTATTGTAATTGATTGAGTTTAGTAACGCTTTCAATGACGTAGTTTATACGGCGTATACGGCGTTGAAAGGCGTAGACCATGAGTTCCTCCATCCAACTCTGTTAAAACAATGACTTCTTTACACTTGTCCTTCAGTGGTTCTCTTCGTAACTAATATAATCATCCTTTTTTAAGCATTATATACGTTGGGCTCCTTATCTTAGCTAGTTACAGATTACCAATCTGAATGAGAATGCTAAGATTTGTCAACCGTAACCCAAAATTCTTTAAGACCTTGATGTCTGGAAGTCCACCAATATTCATTAATTTATTTATTTTTGAAGCATCACTAATTACTATTGTAATTAAAGTGAAGTTGGTACTAAGTAATCTTCATAGAAATGGGACATCTTCCGTGCCTGTATCAAAGTCTGGAAGCAGTTTCTTATATTGTTTTCTATAAAGCTGCGGTTACTTTTGTAAGCACAAAACAAGATCTGACTATTGTTGAAACCTAAATTCTGTATTTGCCATCCAGATAAATAAACTACGAAACTCAACTATTACTTATATGTAAATTCTTTGTAACTATTTCGCACCTATTTTGGATAAAGACACAAGGTTAGGTCTTTAATTTTTGCTTTAAGGCTCCGGCGACAGCGGCTCGCAATTTCGAGGTGCGATTGGCTATTATTTTATTTCATTTCGGGGAGGTTGTTTGAAAGAATAACTCTAAAGTGACACGCATAAATACTGTTCGAACACAAATAATACAATAATATAAGGGAAATGTGCTTGAGTCAGAAATCATTTTGGTATTAGGTAAACGTAAGACCAAACATACTAATACCAAAATGATTTCTGATTCGGGCATGTTTCCCTTATATTATTGTATTATGTATTTGTGTTCGAACAGTATTTATGCGTGTCACTTTAGAGTTATTCTTTCAAACAACCTCCCCGAAATGAAATAATAGCCAATCGCACCTTGAAATTGCGAGCCGCTGTCGCTGGAGCCTTAAGAGTGCATTTTTTGTGAGATTGCATGGTTTGACCAGTTGGTCATCAGGTAAGGGGATCACGGTATCTTTCCCATCCCAGGTGTATATTTTATCGACATCTGTCAAGGCAAGCGTACGAAGCCGTATACCGTATAGCACCTTTTCTTGTAACTCAGGGACTTTTCAGAGCATTTTATTGTAAAGAATAATATGCAGTGTCATAAATGTGCCCAGAATGACTAAACACAAGTCGATTAGATAATGAAAGTGTTTGAAAATACTGAACTTTGTCAATTGTCTCATGAAATCTCAGAACCTTTTTGCTAATTTTCGATCGCTCCGTCTGTTAAATTAGTAAAATCTATGTTTTTGTGTTTTATTTAACCTAAATGTTTAATTAATTAACAAAAAACTACAAAAGTAATCAGACAAATTGAAAGCACCTATGATAACGACGACAATATTTGATTACCGTTCTGCCATTTGCCTTGCGATTTCGATAACTAACGCATAGTTTTTTTTAAATTTCGTATGAGATTGGCAGGTAGGTACGTACTATGGTTAAAGTTTACCGTGCGAGCCATCGAAAGCATCCACCGGAGGTAGTCCAACGGCTTTGTACTCGGCAAGGTGAGCGGTCAACGCACGGCAAACTGCCGGACTTACAGGTTGGACATGGGGCAATGGAATCCGCGGGGGACAAAAAAAGAAATGCGCCCAAGACGCCTGCCGAGCGCGCTTCTCGACTACTAAACAACATCACACGATCAGCGATGTCCTCGCTCGTCCGCAACCGCATAGCATCTTTCCATAGCGTCCTACAAAAAAATACGGCCTGTTTATAGAACACTACCCTGTCTTTGGATGTTTGCTATTTAGACATGCAGAGGCGGTGGTCCAACCCACATAATATAATGAAACACAACGAAAGCAAAACAGCGTGTACTTAAATAAAACAATTTAAACATGTAAACAAAGAGCAATAAAATAAACAGTAGGTATTCGATAGATAAAGAAATAAGAAAAATTTACTGACTAAAATGGAGGTAAGCAAACTAGTCAAAATTTATTAGAGCTTAATCGATCGATACCTATAGAAATTACATTAGGCTAGCCTATAATTACATTATAATATTAATACTTGTATCGTGTATTCCACACGGTTATAATTATGCCTTTTGCTAAGTTTATTCGAAACCTTGTAAATTTTGCAGTTTCCAGGATGTATTAATGAAATTTGTCAAATAAAACATCTTACAAGAGAATCTAAGAACGCAAATAAGGTACGCATATGAACCTGAACCCCGGCAATCGCGACATGCCTTAAGTGCAACGACATTATCCACTGCAATATAAAATTAAAACCGAGGGAAAAAGATGGTGGCGCTGCCACACTACTCGTCCTTTCTGAGAAGCCCTTTTTTGTAAGCCGTCTTCTCGGAAGAGAAACCAACTTTTTACGCGCCAAATTCTTATTACAATGCAGTGCATCAGACGCTACTCTGCTGCGCATTCCAACCTCTTCTAACTTCTTCATGAAAGCCCAACAAAATACGCGAAAGTTTAAGAACATTTAAAGTCACCGAATTGATCTATCACTCGCTCACTAACTTTGATTTAATTGACCGAGCGAGCGAAGCGAGCGAAGCGTCTCAGTTTTCACATTGGCCAAAAATGCGTTTGTCCGGATGTCTGTCTGTCTGTCTTTTCTCCTCTACAGGTCGCATTTTTTAACCGATCTGGACGAAACTTGGTACACAGGTTATATGACTTATTAGAATTTTTTTGTCGTCGGGGATTTTTGATTGGAGTGGTACTTCCCCCAAAAAAAGGGCAAAAAGGGGGCTATTTGATATACTGGATATCTCCACCAAATGAGATCCGATTTCGATTATTCTTTTTTTATTTGAAAGGTGTTTATAGTAACTATAAGTTGGTCTCATAAAAGTTTGGCGAAGATCTGATAAGGATCTTCAGCATGATGAACAGGATAGCTCATCAAACAATCGATGGTTTTCAATCAAATTTAAGAGAAACACAAAGGACCTCATTCTACACAAGATGATGCAAAAAAAATCAAAAAGATCAAAAAAATCACAAAACGGAAAATGCACTTGCACATTACATTCCTCAAATAGCTCACTTTTAATATGCTCGCGAGGTCTACAGCTCCCAGAGCCACTAGTATTTATTAATGTATGTAGTATGTATGTAGCTTACAGTTACATACACACACCACAGGTTATTATTAACCAAAAAAAGAGAAGTATAAATCGAAAACCTTAGAAAGCTATCTTAGCGTCTAATAACATTTGAAGTTATGCAAATAGTAGATTGTTTACCAAGGGAGCAAACAACTATTTTTACGGCGAGTGTTTTTTGAATCCAGAGCGGAGCGAAGGATTCTAGAGTAGTAGAATACTAAGCGCAGCGAGGGATTCAAAGTACTTCACTCGAGTTTTAAAGAAGTGTTGTTCCCGAGGTGAACACTACTTTTTATCACCCTCAATGAGAAAATAAGTAATTGCAACTTCTAATTAGTCACAGTCACGAATCCACGAGGTCACGTAGTCACGAAGTTACGAAGTCAAGAAGTCACGAAGTCACGATAGTCACATGGCGACATGGTCACTGTCACATAGTCATAACCACAACCATAATCATGTATTCATTGTCCTTTTTTTATATAACTAAGTAAAATCTGAAGAAGACAATAGAATTGAACAAAGGTGGAATGCACGTTTCGCATGTATTTACTTTTTTATCGTACATACAACCTGCTTGTTTATAGTGGGATTGAAATCTGCGCTGAAGAAACCGCGGAGCGCAACTAGTTTCATATAAAACTTTATAGTTACTAAAAGAAGTGTATTCACAAAAATAGGCAAGTGCTTATAATTTGTTGTACGATTTGCACCCAAAGTTAAAAGCTCCAAAGTTATAGCCTAATAGATAGAAACGCATGCCATGTTATATAATAGTTTAATAATGACTAACAAAAGCAACACCAAATAGCAATTTAGGGGTATACGCGTATAATGTTCCTAAAAGTTTATGTACTAGACGATACAGAACCATACAAGCAAGCCAGATTCGAACGTAAAACTAAATGAGTCCTGAGTGACAGAAATACACCACTTAACGCGGATATTTCATAACTGCAGCATCACGTCTAGGCTAGAGATCAATCCAATAGTTGATGACTGCACCTAGCTAATCATTCAACTATGTTTCCGGATCGGAGTCGTTGACCGACGAACGTCGGAAATAGCTCCCTCCATAAGTTCCGGCGAGTTCCTCTGCGCATAAATTAAACTTACACCGTAGGCTAGGAACTTATAAGCTTATAACTACCTAGCATGAATAACCATTATGCGCTATGATCGGCGAACGACAGGAGACCGTTACACAGCTTTATCAAGAAAAAGGTGTATAAAATACTGAATTTGCAGAAAGTACCTACTATCTCAGAATAGTTGGCTGAATCCTACTAATTTTATAAATGCGAAAGTTTGTAAGTATCCTGTATGGATGGATGGATGGATGGATGTTTGTTACTCTATAACTCCAGAAAGGATTTTGGTGAAAATTTTCACAGATATATTATAGTCTGGAATAACACATAGGTAGGTACTTT
This sequence comes from Plemyria rubiginata, assembly GCA_963576535.1. Classification (NCBI taxonomy): domain Eukaryota; kingdom Metazoa; phylum Arthropoda; class Insecta; order Lepidoptera; family Geometridae; genus Plemyria; species Plemyria rubiginata. The sequence goes on from OY754905.1 coordinate 4,807,225, forward strand.
TTATCCCGTGGGAGTACCGGGATTTAAAACTACGCGGGTGAAACCGCAGGGCGCTACTAGTATCAAATAAATCTAATGTGATCAAAGAGTTAAAATCTACAAAGAACTTGGAGAAATAACAAAACCGTTTAAGAGAACTCAAAACTTAACAATAGTAAGTACAACGCAAGGCCATAAGAATAAAAAGCTATCAAAAAAAATTATAATTAGAATAGAATAGATAAATCTGTATTTAGGCATAATAAATCCTAGAATCTTGAGTAGGAAGGTAGTTTCTTCTTCAAGTTCAAATACGAATGCGACGAGAGCTTTACCTATTTCGTTCCACAATAATAAACCAAAAAAAAGTGCGGACAGGCAGTCTATGACTGCGTTCATAAAGAAAGCAAGTGCATTAGTGCTGCTACCGATAAACACGATAGGTCACACCAATAAAATGGTCAAAATCAACAACAGAGGCGAGACGGGGTATTCGGACAACGCGCGTCACGCACGGCGCGATACAATGCGGAGATGGTGGCGGATGCGATAGCGGCCGGTCGCCGTCGCTTACCCGTATTGGCGTCTTCGCAATTGTGTCGTGGCGAACTCGTGGTGTGGCGGTGATCTCTCCCGCGAGACGATGCAATGCAATGCACATCCGGGGCGGTCGATACGGGCGGCGACGTGCGCGGTATCGCGACGTCTCGCGTCGTCCCGTCGCCCCCCGCGCCCGCAAAATGTGGCTGCCTTACGTCTTACGAGTCCCCTCCGCGACGAAGATACCAATCGATTTTCACGAGTCATAGGTAGTATAATAATGAAAATATAATTTAAAAAAAAATTTATGATCCAATAAAACATTTTAAAGAAATCAATCTATGTAATATAAACAGGTCGTCATAGTAGGGTTAAAATGCTCATGGCTGGGCACTTACTTGGAAATATGATATCTGAGCATGAGGATTAAATTTGCGAAATCAGGTACTTGCACTAATAAATAAATAAATAATGCTGGACAATCCACACAGCACTATCTAGCCCCAAAGTAAGCTATTCAAAGCTTGTGTTATGGGTACTAGATAACTGATATATTTAATACATTATATACTTACATAGATAGATATTTTTTATTATACATAGAAAACACCCAGACCATCGGAACAAATTTCTGCAGATCGTACACAAATTTGTTCCACGGCGGGAATCGAACCCGCAACCTCTTGCGTCGCAGGCAGGCTCTCGCCCGCTGCGCCACAGAGGTCGTCAATGATAATATTATGTATTTACTTATTAATCTTTTATTTTACGAAATTTGATGGATACGATTATACATACGAGTATCATTCAGTGAGTTCAATTTTTAAAATAAATAAAAATAAAAAGTAAGTCTTACTTTAGGTATTTATTGATCGAGCGGGCAAAAATTTCTCTAATCGACTAGGATGAATCGGCGTTATATACGGGGCAATGTTTTGTTTATAGGTGATGGTTACCACTTAACATCAGGTGGGCCATCTGCTTGTTCCATCGGCTAGTTGTATAAAAAAAAAAAATATTTGCCAGGCGTAACAGTCGAACGCTTATATGGATTTTGGTAGGTTCACATATTGTAATATCATGATTTACAGGATTTAACCCGGCCAATTGGTTGGAAACATTTCACGGTTTAGAGACTAGCAAAAAAAGTAATTTATACAGATTATTTAAAATCATGTCGTAGCCATCGGAATTATTCATAAATAGCAAATGAAAATTCCATGATGGAAAAATATATAGAAAAATATTTATATAGAATAATAGCATGCGGACATCCCGCGTGCGGGCGAAAACACGCATGACAGAAAAAAGCCCCTAAAACTATTACTTAAGGCTCCGGTGACAGCGGCTCGCAATTTCGAGGTGCGATTGGCTATTATTTCATTTCGGGGAGGTTGTTTGAAAGAATAACTCTAAAGAAACACGCATAAATACTGTTCGAACACAAATAATACAATAATATAAGGGAAACATGCCCGAATCAGAAATCATTTTGGTATTAGTATGTTTGGTCTTACGTTTAACTAATACCAAAATGATTTCTGACTCAAGCAAATTTCCCTTATATTATTGTATTATTTATGTTCGAACAGTATTTATGCGTGTTTCTTTAGAGTTATTCTTTCAAACAACCTCCCGAAATGAAATAATAGCCAATCGCACCTCGAAATTGCGAGCCGCTGTCACCGGACCCTTAAGTGAACTAAAACTAATAGATGGTATTAGTCTCAATGAGTAATAGGTAAGATAGAACATAAGTTACTATGCGACAAGGACATTGCAAGTTCTCATTTCGGGACCACTGCTTTTATCGATCCATCTTTTTACAATGCGGTTCGCGTCAAGTATGCTACGACACGTTCGACGGAGAAAACTACGCATTATCGTACCGGACTTCATCAATTTACTTTTATTGTGACTGACTGAACCTAACACAAACGCGGAGGGTCTTTTAAACGCAAGTGAACGGTCTGTACGAAACCTTTAAAAGACGATGAAAAAGCATTAAATCGTCCAAATACCAAAAAAATTAACACATTGAAATCTTTTTTAATACTCGTATTCCCTCTAATTCTAGCAATTACTGTATCAGTACCAACAGCTCTTAAAGCTCAGTTAGTAAAAACTTGCATACGTATTTATTAAACAATAATCATTGCATAAATGTTATATTAATATGAATCTGGTTAACTCAAACATTCAACATGAGATCTAATTAGTTTATGAGCTAAGATCGTCTAAATACCACATGCGGTATCCTGTTGACTCATCCCATTATGCGCTAAGACAATTATGCAACTTTGTTATGTGTTGTCATGGGCACTCATCGAATTGACCCCTCTTATTTTATTACAGGTGAAGGTACCCATATAGGAATACCTACTCAAACGAACCACAATAGTTCAACTTAGAATGGTAGGTACTTATTAAATTTAATACAATTACACCTAAATTTGAGTAATTGTTAGGATCCATAACATTATTAGTATCATGTAGGTAAAATTGACCAAAATTCTAACTATTTTTTTATTAACAGTGGCATGCATAATATGCATATAGACCTATTTATTTATTGCCAACATGTTCATACACATTTTTTTTGTTACTCCAGATCGATCCATTCGTGCTACCGAGCAATCTTTGCTTAAAAACACTGCCTGTGTAAGCGCACCTTAGCCGCCGGTTTCTAAAAGCTCAATCAAAGTTGATCGGCTGTCAAGGCTCCTAATATTCCAGCTTATAGGTACTTCAAATTAGATAGAGATAGCAAATGAAACGACTGTCGATTAGCTTTGATTGAGCTTTCAGTAAAGTTGGTTGGTTGAAAGGGTTGATTGGTAGTGGTGTATTAATTAATGTAATTACGCTAAACGCTAGCAGTGATGGGCGTTTGTCTTAATTTTTTTTTTTTTTTTTTTTATACAACTAGCTGATGGAACAAGCATATGGCCCACCTGATGCTAAGTGGTAACCATAACCTATGACAAAGCATTGCCTCGTAAGTCACGCACGATAGGAACGTGCCCTACGATACACTGCCCTGCGTCCATCAACTTGAGGCATACTGATGTTAAGCCTCATGTGCCTGTAATTACACCGGCGACCACACTCTTCAAACCGAAACACAGCAATGCTGCTTGGCGGCAGAAAATGGCGTGGTGGTAGTACTTCCCCGGACGAGCCCTTCACAAAGAGCTCTACTACTCTAGCACAAAGAGCTCTACTACTCTAATGCACTTCAAGACTAAGAAAAGTATTTTGGACCGCATCGATCTTTATTACGGATTTAGGTCCTGCCTGAGGTAGCTGTAAAACTTTAGACACAGTTTCGTTCTCAATGATAAACAAGCTATGCTACGTTCACAGCGCGGATATCAGACAAGTAACGGCTTGCAGAATATATTCGAGCCTTCGGGCTTCAGGGTCATTTGATAAGCTATGGAGGAGACTTTTTGGCGGCCATAGACATTATCACCAGAATTAAAAGGTACCTCTTAACCAGTTGCAAATATGGAAAGCGTGACTAAAACAACCAAATACTTGCATCATAATAATATAATTATCGCAATGGTAGTGCTTAATTTTTTTTTCGTTCATAACTTATGTTATAGAACTACGAGATCTATATCATAATCTACATTGTATTAGTTTATACTACTGGACCGCTTATAAAGTACCTAGTTGAAATATACACAACCTATGCAGACAAAAGATATTCTTTGATAAAAATTATGTAAGTACCTATAACACAGTATAATCTAAAGCCGAGGGGGGCAAGCTAGTCCGTGATTATTGATTGAGTGAGCGAAGCGAACGAAAATCTTATTATAATAGTTTATTTGGGCGACTGAATAAAAAAAAACCAAATAGATATACCCAATGAGGTTTGATATGAAAGGGTTAGATTTTTTACATCTTAATACATTTTATTTTTATTCTTGGGTTTATATATGATTTTGAGATAAAATTTATTACCCCAAGCAGGTACCTAAGGGCCAAAAGTCAGAGGCTAAATATCGAATTTGGTTTCAATGTATGACTGGAGCGGACAATCTTAGTTCGGGGCGAACCACTTGTGTAAGTTTAGTTCCGGAATGTGGGCCTCAGTTAGCAGGTAGGTAACGGAATCTGAGTAAAGCTTAAAAAGGTTCGCCAGCTCACATCGAATGAGTCACATCACGGCCTACACAGGTATACATAATTACATATACTTACGCCGACTAAACGTATCGATGAATACTCAAAACAAGATCGCGATAGACACATGAGTTCAGCCAGAATAAATAAGTGGGTAGTAGTTTGTACTATCCAGCGGTTTTTTATTTTAGCACGTACCTATGTAGTAAAGTTATGCTATTCAAAATATTTATGTCCTGAAAAAGGTAATAATAATAAGGCCTTGTAGGTATCTAAAATACCTATACGCTTACAATACAAATTGCGTTTACTATCGACATTGGTTTTTAGTTTTTCTACAATGGCCGCATCATTTTTATACAAACAATCGACATCCCTCATTATGTCTTGATATTATTGTGGCCATTTGACTGGCTGCTCGCGATCTCGCAGTTCAGTTGGTTAGGTAGAACTTACGGGCATCATGATACCATAACAAACAACAAGAAAAAATATTTTATAACACATTTGCTCGTAAAGGGTCTCTTATTTCACCAATTTCAGTATCGTGATGTATGTCATTACGCACTCGTGCGTTATGGTAATGTAAAACGTACGGTTTATCAAGATGCTCCCACTAAAACGAACGGAACCTTTTTTAAATCTTAGCAAAGAGTTTTTATGTCAGTAAAGTGGTCAACATTTTATGAATAAAATTGACTTTGGGAGATAAAAAATAAGCATTTAATTATTTTACAAATTGTTAAAATTTTTATAACTGCTTCAACAATTGAATAAAGATTTATTCTAAAATCTAAGATCTTAACGGTTATATCCCTGTTCATAATGAACTCTCTAATAGAAGTACATTTACAAAAACATAATTTACCCATGAAAATGAATATACACCAATTTAATACTCGGAATAAAAAACAATTGCATGTCCCAAGAACCAGACTTGTCAAAACATACAAACAAGGTTTCTGTCAAAAACTTGATATGTACAATAAATTACCTTTAGAAATGACAAAACTTTCAATAATTGGATTTAAAAACAAACTCAGAACCTTTTTAGAAGGCCACCCATTTTACCATTTAAATGAATACCTGAGCTGTTCATTCTCTGATTTGCAAACGTAGTATGTGTAAGTGTATTAGAATAAGACATTGTAAAAATTGACATGCCAATGTTATAGCACTGTAACGCAATGGTTAGTTAATTGACTCAGGCGTGACCCTGCGGAAGTCCATTGTTAAATATAAATTAACTCGAACAAAGCAATATGTAGTACTTATCCGCTGATCTAATCTCCTTAAGCTGGAATAAACTTAATTAGACTTCGACACGTGTTTCACTTCTCTACGAAGCATCTTCAGGAAATTGACCCGCTGTGCACCGAACGTGTTACCTCGTCGAGCGCTGAGCTGAAAGTACTTTCAGCTCAGCGCTCGACGACTATAACAAGTACTACATATTGCTTTGTTCGAGTTAATTTATATTTAGCAATGGTTAAATAAATAAATATCAAATATTCTTTGAAGAAAGTCCGAGTTTTATTTATTTCCTCGCAAATGTGTTATAAAACGTCGTATGACAAACGTGCGCTTTGAAAATTACAGCCTCTGCTTTCTTGTAGCCCTCGCCTACGGCTCAGGCTGGCAATATCGCCTCGGCTGTAATTTTCAACTTACCGCACTCATATCATAATGTACTATAACCCCACACACAACACCTATATCCATTTAAATTACTTTCGATTATGTGCATGTGGATGGACATTCAATTTCCACCTGTTTACACCGATCTAGGATTTTACATTATTTCAACGAATATAATCTAGGCAGCTAAGTACTTCTACCCTCCTGAGAAGACTCCGGTATCGCCTACGATACTCCAACAAAACTATAGGTACAATCAGGTTGTACACTTTTGTTGGAGAGAAGATCATTATTTGCTTATTTATCTCTGAGAAATGCAACTTGCGGACCAAGTTTTTCATGTAGCATGAATTTTAAGATTTATGGAAACAGACGGAATGATGGAGTTATTCTAACTGTTAATAACTTGGAATTTATAATACAAAACTAGTATGAATAAGAAGTGATTACGAAATAGTGTTTACAATCGCCACAGCCGCCATCTATGCGTGGTTTTTATAACAATCGAAGAGCGCCATCTGTTGTGTTAAAATATTTTGTAATGTTTTTATTTGATTGAAAATTACATTATTTATTGAATAAATTTGCCAAGCGCGTGTAAGACCAAGCACTGTGTCAAAGGTGTCCGAAATTAGTACCTAGGTATTTCAAGTCAGAGTAATTTTTATAATCCAAGGTTTTCAGTATTGGGAGTCTGTTTTTCTAGCGAATAATGTATGGAGACGCGATAAACGCCCATATCGCTATTCTTTCAAATCACGTGAAACCATGCAAAAGCAGGACTCACAAGAAAACTAAAAGAAAAAAGATAATAGATTTGAGGTAAATCTTCGTTCTAAAAATGCACGCCTCTCTACCTGCCTTCACCCACACAAGCAAATGAGGTGTGTGACGCAATACATGACACCTGATAATTTTATTCGTCATTCAGTTTCCCGCGGAACGTGAAAGTGACACTCATGTCTGGCGGGAAACTGAATAACGAATGAAATTGCTTGGTGGCATGTATTGCATCTATACACCTCATTTGCTTGTGTAGGTAAAGGCAGGTAGAGGGGCGTGCATTTTTAGAGTGGGTGATCTCTACCTAAGTATCTACGTAATACGGTGTAGGTTTAATTTTGTGATACTACTCGTATTAGTTTTTGTCGTCAAAAAAAATCGAAACATATTTTAAAAGTATGGAAATTACAATCAGACCTTATATATGTTTTTGAGTTTATTCGTTATATAAAAAATACAAATCTTTCCTCATTTTTTTATTGGTGTAGGTAGAAGTTTAGTGCAGATAAGGAACAAAATAACATAAAAAGTGTTTTCTTTTTTTAAGACTATGTTCCCTACATTCCAGCAAACAAGTATTTTTTTTATGAAGGGTTTTTATGAGCAAGTAAAATTCTACACCTAAAACCAATTATTAAATGAATTTCAAAGTTGTCTCTTTACTTATCATTTACAGATAATTATGTATTTTATTTGATGAGAACTGTATTAATTAATTATTTATTTAGAATATTAATACATTAAATAATATGAGTTGTTTTAACAAGAATACAAGGTTGTACAAAAAAATAAAAAAGCAATGACTTCGGATGATTTTCAAAAATCATAAAATACGGCCATATCTTACCTACAGTGACACTAAGGACATAAAATACGGTCTACCAGAGAAAAGTAGAGTATGACCCCCCCCCCCCCCCCCCCCCAACCCCCAATAAATCTTATCGATTCAATCATACGCCAAACCCTCTGTATAACTCTACTGCATATTTTATAGGAAACGGCGTTTGTTAGTTTGTTAGATCACAATATAATTCCAGCAATGCATTAACACGCACACTAACTAATCACTACATACCTAGTATAAAACAAAGTCGCTTTCTCTGTCCCTATGTCCATACATAGGGACTTAGGGACAGAGAAAGCGACAGAGAAGCTTAAATCTTTAAAACTACGCAACGGATTTTGATTTTTGGTTTTTTTTAATAGATACCTAGAGTGATTCAAGAGGAAGGTAATGTATAATACATGCATGATATGTGCACCCGTGCGAAGCTGGGCGCGCGGGCGGGTCGCTAGTAGACTATATACTAAAACTAGTCAGACAAATAGACACGGCCAAACTTAACGGTGGCCTCTTTTTCACAATTTATAACCCTAAAGCATAAGAGTAGTAAAGCTCTGTGCAGGGCTCGTCTGGAGCAGTCCACCATGCCGATTTCTGCGGCCTAGCAATGTTGCTGTGTTTTAGTTTGAAGGCTGTTGTTGCCGGTGAAGTTACAGGCACATGAGGCTTAGCATCTGTATGCCATAAGTCGATGGACATAGGGTTGCTGTATGTCCCATCAGCAAGGATACCTCTAGTTACATCTAGGTACTTACCTTGAAGAATATCTCGGACCAAGTTCCTCCTTCCATTGTAAAGGCCTGAAACAATTATAATAAAATTAGTACAATTATTTGTATACCAGGTCCCGCATCCGTCTTTCCGTGTGGTAACCGGACAAAAAAGGATAAATGCGCATATTACACGTGTTTTATAGTTGATGACGGTTTGCGGGTTCAAAATTTTATGACAGGTTTATAACACAGTATATACACATTTTGTGTGATGTGGGACACCAGTGCAGATCTTATTCCTCCACGAATGGGAAAGGCCAATAGTATAAAGGATACTTACAACAGGATACTCCAAGGTCAGCATAATGGATTGAAGCCCTTTGCAAATTGAGTACTGCATCACCAGGAACTGGAATAATTAAAAACAGGTTTATTTAATATGCAACATTAATAAGGATGGTGTTTAGCAATACCTTCCATTACTGTTTGATAGTGATCATTGTAGCAGCATTCTAAATGATAAAGTATGAGAATGTAATGAAAGGTTGACTGTATCTGTGAATACATTTATTGCATAATTTAACAAACCGACTTGGTAATAAGTTGGTTGTCATGTATTTGCATTGACATGAAAGTGACAAGTAGGTAGAGCCGTATAAACTGAGTAGGGGATTCGTTTCCTGTCATCTAACGAAGCAACATAGCATTTTCATTTTAATTGTTTTTCTAGTGTTATTTTGAGTTATGTTGTGTAATTTTGGTGGTATTTTAACCAACATTACTTGTGGTCTTAGCACAAAGTGTAAGCATTTGAAATGAAAGTGTATTATGTGATATCGTGATTTGACCGAAAATGTTTCAAATGTTTTGAAGAAACCGCCACCATTTTCTTCAAAACAATTGACTGACTCGACTTTGGACTGACGTGACTAGAAACATAACTACAAAGAGTATAATCTTTGAATCACTTGACATTGGCAAGATTGTCTATGACAGGAGCCATAAAAAGAAGAAAGAAGAAAGAACTGAGTAGGGAATAGATCTTTTCTAACCATTCTAAATTGAAGGTACTTTGGCAGGCAGAGCCACTATGAAAGATGACATTCATGTGAAAGAAGTGATTTATGATTATGATTGATTGAAGAGAATCATCATCATCATCAATCGATGTTAGTCCACTGCTGGACGTAGGTCTCTCCCAAGACGCGCCACTGAGCCTGGTTTTCGGCTCTCATCCAGTGCTGAAGAGTATTGAAGAGAATATCTTGGAGAATATCTTGTGCCAAACCCAGTTCCCTTGGAATGAAGAACGCATCTCGAAGCAATCTACCAAATTTTACACAGGGTAAGTTACTTACTTGGTTAACTGAATGGTTTTTACAAAGAGGGCTCAGGCGAGCCTTTTTGCATGACTAGTGATTTCTCTGCCAAAAAATCCAGCTTCTTACTGTTGTCGGAGCAGGCCATTCATGGTGTCTACAGAGTCCAATGCAATCTGTTTATGGAGGTAAAGCGTTGATTCTCTCCAGGGTACATTTTTTCTAAGTTCATTCCTCTGCATGGTAGGTAGTCTGTAACATAAAATGTATGTTCTTACTTAGTGACCCAATGAAGTTAAAGAATAATGCAAACTATTTAATGGAGTTTTATACCTATGTTTCTGGCTTCATTGTAATTAGGTAGATAAAACCAGAAAAGTCAAGCCCCTACCACCATTACTAAAGAATGACTGATACTGACTGTTAGTAGGTAATAAGTACCTTTATTTAATACCCCACGGTTTCACCCGTGCAGATTTAAAACTTGGTGTTCCCACGGGTTAAAAAGAGGCCTATGTGCTATTCCAGACTTTATTCTATCTCTCTGCCAAGTTTCAGCCAGATCCATTCAGCCATTACAGCGTGAAAGAGTAGCAAACATCCATCCGTCCATACTTACCAACTTTCGCATCTAAAATAGTAGTAGGATAATAAATAGTGCATGTAATTAGGTATAGATCAAAAAAGAATTACAAGGATTGTAATTTTTTGGGGTGGAGGGTAAGATCCTTAATTTATTTAACGGTTTTTTCGTGTAAAATGAATGAGTAAATTTTGAATTTATACCTACAAGGACTGTCATTTTAGTATGTGGAGGGTAGATCGATAACTTATACAACGGTTTTTTCGTAGGTGTTTCGGTAATTTTTTACGTTTTTACAGTTTCTAAACAGAAAAAAATCTAAATTCAGTTTCTTACCGAACTGGGTACTCGCCGATTACTAATAGTAGATAGAACGTAGTATATGGGTAGTTAGTAGGTACCGCTAAAGATTATTGTTACAAAGTATGAACGGTACCTACGATTTGGAAGTATGTAGAAGAAACAGAACTCATAGGAAAGCGGCTATGCATGAAAATGCTAGCTGATAGTTTTTAGGTTTACTTACAATCAGGAAGCGTTCTCTTCAAAATCTCTGAAGCCGGGACACGCCTGGGCAGAAATCGATGAATTCAGCTGCACGCTCTCAGCACCAGCAAGCAAAACTTCAGCCCGGTCTGTTTCAAAATGCTGCCCAAATTATGTTTTAAACAAATTAATAAGCTTAATTTTCCGTTAATTTGATTTTCTCCCGCCCCGACGACTACCTACGCCAATAATTTAATAAATAAAAAGAAACGGCCGATACGAGCAATGAAACGAAGCGTATTATTCCTACCGAATTTTTTTTTCTCACCAATGCGGTATTTACTGTCAAAACTGACATTTCATATCGTCCAATAACAAACTACTTGCTGTTGATTGCTATCAAGAAATGCTGCCAACACAAAGTTTGCCTATAATACAAGTAATTAGCAACTTCCTTTAAAAATAAAACCAAATATTGGCTACATAGTCAGTTTCAGCTATTTTACTTTTGAGAACCAAAAATAACTACTACTAGACAATTTATATTTTAGGGACTTTATTTACGAAAGATGGAAATGCGAGGAAAAAGGATGGAAAGCATGCAAATGATATTTTAAAAAGAGTGACTTATATACATGGATAAAAAAATATTCACTCCACTCGAGTTAGAAATTGTCAACTCGAGTTCACACAATAATAAATCACTAGCTGTGTGTGTTGTGTGTTTGGTTGTGTTGGTGCCAGTGTTGCCAATGAAAATTTTTGGGTAAATAAAAAATCTTTTTTTAAATAACATAATAGTAAAGACATTGCAGATATGTTAGCTGTCGATGGGCAGAGCGACCGTGTTATCGAGCCACGCACTTTTATCATTAATATAACTATCTATAGTATAGTAAGCTTTCCTTATCAGATAATTCTTAATGTACACTTTAAATTTTTTAGGAAGCCCAGTGACACTTTCAGGAAGTTTATTATGTAATCGAAAAATCGGAATGCATAATTTATTTTTATTTCTAGTGTTAACGTTATGTGCGTCACTCTTTTTCTTAAAGCTACCTATGTGTTTATGAGTGTACAATAAATTTTCTAAAATATACTGTGAAGTTACTGTGAGAATATTAATTTCCTTAAAATGCTCCCTCAATGAGTCACGTGGTTTCATTTTATAAATGGCACGTATTGCCCGTTTTTGAAGTACAAATATACTTTGTATATCAGCAGCTCTACCCCATAGCAAGATACCATAGGTCCTATGGTATCTTGCTATGGGGTAGAGCTGTCTACTAGTACTGTCAGCTAGGCGTCTTCAACCTTTTTTAGTGCAAGGGCCAAACATCGATTTCACATCGTGCGAAGGGCCACAACTTTTCACGACACTTTACCACCTTATCAATAAAATAAAAGACATACATAATTTCAAATTTCAATAATCTTTATTGGTGGCCGCGGGCCGCAAGAAATTAGCTGGCGGGCCACATGAGGCCCGAGGGCCGCGGGTTGAAGACCCTAGCCATAGGACATTACACTATGGAAGTAACTAAAATATACCAGCCTAGCTGTAGCCTCATGTGTAAGCCATCTTATTGTGCGAACTGCGTATGCAGCTGAACTCAGTCTACCAGCAAGTGATTTTATGTGAGGACCCCACTGCAATTTTGCATCAATAGTAAGTCCTAAAAAAATTGTAGAATTGACAGGGGTAAGTGACTTTCTATTTAATTTGATACTGGTTGGTCGCTGAACCACATTTGGCAAAGTAAATTTTATGCATTTAGTTTTCCCAGCATTGAGCAAAAGATTATTAACAGTAAACCAGTTAAGTACTTGCGGCAGAGATGCATTAACGTCATCAAAGTTAGCCTTCAATCTGTCGATTTTAAAAATTAAAGAGGTATCGTCAGCGAATAGAACAATTTCACACAAATTTTTCACAAGAGGTGGAAGGTCATTTACATAAACTAAAAATAAGAAGGGACCCCGATATCAGTCAGTCATAAGTACATAGTCATAAATATCAACCCGTAAATTGATTAATTACCGTAGAATATGCAAAAAGCCGTAGAATCTGCTACGGCCACAAGCATACGGGCCATAGGCATAGGCCGTAGGAATTCTTGATTCTTTGGCCTGAAAGCCGTAGAATACGGCAATTGCCGTAGCATTGGCAACACTGGTTGGTGCAAGTTTGGTTGGTTGGTGCTGCTGCTGTGTGGTGTGGTGTGCTGTGCTTGTGCTAGGGGCGCGTCACAGAGTACCTTTTTGTTTATTGTATTGTATCAGTCAGTAGTTTCCTTGTATTGTATTGTATTTGTATCACAAAGTACCTTACCTTATTTGTATACTCTGCTCTGTCTGAGGGGCGCTACGCTAGCTAGCTTAGCGCAGCTACGCTTGCTACTCTTGCTAGTTATGTTTGATGATACGTAATAATAAAGCCTGTAGCTGACTATTTGTGAAAAGATTAGTCGAGTCCCAAGGTTAATGCTGGCAAACTATCGTGAATTTGTTTATTTCTAAGTACATAATTTCTTGTTGATTTGCGAGATGACCTGGGGATTTGTGACTTGCGGGCCTAATGAGGCACTTGTTGTGTCGGGTGAGTAGTCTTTTATGTTGGAACTGTAAACGTACCGCTCATTCCTAGTACATAATTTAATAGTCCTAGTAATACCTGTAAATAAAGTTGATTAATCTTCCATCGATTATGATAGCTTCATGTACTTCTAAGTTGCCTAGCGACAATGGTTCAGTTATAAAACATGAAGCGATAATTTTTACATGATTCATCTAACTGCCAATTCTAACAGTATTGGTGTAGGTACCAGAAGCTAACAAATAAACAAGTACATAAGCCGGAGGGCATTCCTCAAACCGCACCTAAATGAACTGCACCTAGGCGAAACGCACCCGCTTCGAAGAAGTACTTGGGTGCACTTCGCCTAGGTGCAGTTCGAGGAATGCCCCTAAGCCTGCTTTTGACTATGGGATGTAATATATATTACATCTTGAGCTATTTTATACACATTGTAAGATATGTACTTTATATAGGTATATTTAGTGACCGAAGCTGAACTCAGCTTTGGTCTCCACTTTGTCATCACATTCTGTCGAAATGGTTGAATTCTGAAATGGATAATAATAATTATGCAGATTGTTTAGCTTGATTCCTTTAATAGACAGACAACAATAATGCTGTATCATTTAAGATTTACATGTATCATTATTATGAAAAATAAATTAAATGTTGAATTTGGATATGAAATCATGCCAGAATCAGATAAGATTATGAGGGTGAGGAAGCCATACGGTGTCCAGAGATGTGAAGTAAAATACACACATTCAAAAAACATCTAAATATTGCTCAGTCAATTGAATTATAGCTTTGGTTGTACTTAATAATATATTAGATTATAGCACAGTGTGATACACAGTGTGATATATTATTAGTTCAGTACAAAATGGAACATTATTATAGGTACCCATCTCAAGATACATTTTATTACATGCCATAGTCCAAAGCCGGTTTTACTGTCTTATCACAGCCTCAAAATTGGTATGTTCAGTGGAAAACAAGTTGACCCCTTAAAGACAACATGCTGTTGCTGTTAACAATGTACCTACCTGTAACCTACTTATGAAATAACCAACTCAATCCCGAAAAAGTAGACATTTTGTGATCGTGTAACTTTGACATAAACCTGAATTGGAACTTGATTGACAACGTCAAAATCTCGTCAAGAGTACCGAAAAAGTGCACTCGTTTGAGTTTAGTCGATTTACCAACTTGGGTTCTCAGCCGATTGAGAGACTTCCACGTTGCCCACTATCACACCATTTAGAGACATTAACCACAAGTCCTTAATATCTTATTTCTCCATTCTTAGCTAAGTTTCTTACATTTGTAAATTTAGCATTTATAATTTGCATCTATCTCTTAGTTATTTTTGTGACATATACCACTAGAGTAACATTATATTTTAGTGATGTTATGAATTACTTAGAATTATTCTACTCAAGATAATTTTAAAGTCAAATGTCTGCTATTAATATTGTGTTGGTACATGGTACAGAACCCTGTGCAAGTTAAGCTCATGTTTATTACTCAAATAAAAGAGTAAAGTTATTCCATACCATAAATAAACAAATGAATAAAATCCAAACAACAACACTTATGTGATTAGATAAAGAAAATTCTTTGAGAATGACTAGACATGAGGTCATATTTTTATTTGTGTACACTACATATAAATCTTCATTGGTAGGTTTGTATATACTGACTTCTTAATATATCAGTATTAACTTATAACAAGATAGTAAGTACCTATAATAATAACATCTGCATAAGATATCATGACAGGCATTTATGACATACATTTTTTGTAAGCCATTGCTGATGTGTGTTAAGTGGCAGGATACATTAGTATTTGAGGCATTTTGCCTTAATTGGGTTAATCCATGTTTTATAACGTGCTCCCGGTAGTTTTTCGGGATAAATAACAGTCTGTATGATAATCCAGGTTGTGAACTATGTTTTAAATTTCATCCCAATGGATTTAGCAAGAGGTAACTAACGTATTTAGGATAGCATATTAGGCAATGGTCCTCACCCTAGGTCATGCAACCTACAGCGAAGACAGCAAAGCTAACACCAACCTAATTTACCATTTTTAAGGTGTTTTGACCATCACATCATGATATAATGATATTTTAGTGTTTTTTTATTCAAATATTACGTCTTTAGTAGTTTGATCAGATCCACTCTTATCATCATCTTCAGCCGGTATGTCCAACGCTGGTCCTGGTCTCTCCCATGCATTTCTCGGAAGAACCATTCTAAACCCTCTCTATCCACCGACTATCGCCTTACAGGATAAATCGTGCTAGATGCGTTAAGGGCGTGAAGTACCCATCATTTCTGACTTATTTCACTTTAGTTTCAAGTTTAAGGTAGAATGTTTCATAGTGAAATAAGTCAGAAATGATGGGTACTCCACGCCCTTAACGGATCTAGCACGATTTTTCCTGTAACCCTGTATAAGTAACTATTTTATATATTTATCCAACTGCGATAAAGTGGTAAGATATCAGAGAAGCCAGTTAATTCACTTCCATAAGGTAATTAAGTTCCCAGCTATACCTAATTACTTACTGTTGATTGAATTCGGACTAGACGGGCTGTGCGATAAGTTGCTGTCTGAGTGCAATCATTTCAAATTCATACTAACTTGTGCTTATGGCTTCGCTCGCGTGTTATGCAAATGAAAACATTTGTACACTGTACTTATATTATGTATACATTAATTAATGATACTTAAGTACGTGGTTTTTTTTTCAGTTGAGTACTTACTTAATTTAATAAACTTTCTTGTGTTTATATCCTACTACTATTATAAACGCGAAAGTTTGTAAGTATGGATGGATTGATGTATGGATGGATGTTTGTTACTCTTTCACGACGAAACGGCTGAACGGATCTGGATGAAACTTGGCAAAGAGATAGATTATAGCCTGGAATAGCACATATGCTACTTTTTATCCCGTGGGAATACCGGGATTTAAATCTGCGCGGGTGAAACCGCGGGGCGAAACTAGTAAAAAAATATAATAAAAAAGCACTGGGCGCGATGTAGTCGAGGCTAGGCCTTTGGAAAAAACCTACGTTATCTTGTTTTTTTTTTAAGTATAAAATAAAATGTTTTTACATCACAGGTATTAAATACTATAGTTGCGCCCCCTATCAAGCGCACGCCTAAAGTCCTCTACACACCAAACCCGCTGGCTGCGCCTGATTTACCCAGCTAGTTTGGTCTGGATGCCCAAAAACAATAAAAACCATACAAAACAAGCCGGCCTAATCCGCCGGATGAAGCCGGCGCGGCGGGACGGCTGGTTTGGTGTGTAGAGGCCATAATAGAATGATATCATTCTTCACTGGTAAATAGGCCAAGTTTTATTTGTCAATTAACGGCGCCTAGCAATTAGTTAGACACTTTAGACTGATTGTGTGACTGTCTCGTAACTCGTTGCCAAAAATCTTTCAAACGTTAAGCTATTGCCATCTCTTGCTAATGCGTAATGGCAAACAGAGACAGCGTTAATTTTAAGCACTTTTTTATAGTTCATGGGACAATCTACCTTTTTAACACTACTTGAACCTTGTCTTGAATCTTCTATAACAAATCATTGCCACACGATACGAACGTGTCCTACGTACGCTGCCATGGGTCCATCAAATTGAGGCATGATGATGCTAAGCCTCTTGTGTCTACAACTCACCGGCAACTACACTTTTCAAACCGAAACACAGTGGTAGTTCTTGCACGGACGAGTCCTTCACAAAAAGCTTTACTACTCTTATCTAGCCTTCATCATAATAACCTAATAATCGATATTTTTGTAGGACCAGTTACGCACTGAATCGTTGTTGTTCTGACGGACTTTCACGGACTCACTGTAAAACTATTTTTAACTGAACCCGTATAGATGAAAAATTGTATATTACTGTCTGCTGTTCTTTTCAAACGTGAAATAACCGCGTAATTTATGCTTTAGTTTTGTTTCAAAAACGCATTGCATTTAGAATTTTTTTGCTCCGTAATTTTTATGTAGTACATTGATCTGTTCCGCCAAACTGTGTCACAGCGGAAGGCCTATTTGCTATTTGCAGCCGTAGATATCCTCAGGCTGATAATAATAAAGTAGAATGCTCAGTTAAACTTATATAAACAAACTATTAAACGAACATGAATCAGCACGCTATTCTGTCACTATCATTTAATTTTGAACAGAGCGTCGTGTTTGTAATTCCCCTTATGTATTGTTCTGTAAGTGTACTGTAATTTTCTGAGCAAAACATACCCTAAGAGACTTTAATTAATAGATACTTAGGTAATGATTATTACTGGTGGGTACGTATAATTATGATGATGCAAATGCGAACGTGCACTATGGGTTTTGTACCATACAATTGCCATCAATCTTAATTTTGTAAAATAACGCTATAGCAACAAATAATTGGTAAAATAAATGTTTTTCTCACTATATCTTGTATGACCTAATATAAGATGTTTTCCACTTCAGGATGCTGCTACTCAAAGCCACTACTAGTGCCGGGTGGGCGCGCATTCGTCTGGCCGGCTATCCAGACTGTTCAAAGGATATCTCTGAATACGATGACACTGCAGGTCGAGTCGCCCACCGTCTACACGAGTCAAGGCGTTCCTATCTCAGTTACGGGAATCGCACAGGTAGTTTCCTGCTTTGTAATCTTATAGGAAAGAGAATAGTTCAGGGGCCGATTCCAGCCCAGTGACTTTTTTGACATAAAAGTCACTGGGCTGGAATCGGTAAGGGGGCTATAAACGGCCCCCAGATCAAAGAACTCCCTAACTTTACTACCTACAGGTATTCTATTCTTTGAAGACTTGATTGAACGAATCCTAGGCCATATAAAAAGGTGACGCGACGTAAGCTTCGCTCGTCACGTGAATGATGGAGCTATTGCCCCGACCGATTCATCACAATTTACCAGGTAAAGTAAGGCAATAATCACGATAAATATGTTCCAGGTCAAAATCCAAGGTCAGAACGCTGAGATGTTGCTCTCTGCGTGTGAGCAGTTCCTTGGCAAAAGCGAACAGGAGATCCAGCATATAGCGCTCGTGACCCTCGAAGGTCACCAGCGAGCTATCATGGGTTCCATGACGGTGGAGGAAATATACAAGGACAGAAAGATCTTTTCTAAAAAGGTGAGTTTTCATAAAAACCGTTGAAACAAAATGGGACCACATGACAAGCACCAGCTTTCGATTAAAAAAAACATAAAAATCGGTCGACCCAGTAAAAAGTTACGAGTATGAGGAAAAAAACATAAATAACAAACATATTAAGAACATCCTCCTATTTTGAAGTCGGTTAAAAAAAACGGTAAACTCGAAAGTTTGTAAGTATGGATGGATGGATGTTTGCTACTCTTTCACACCGGAACGGCTGAACGGATCTGGATGAAACTTGGCAGAGAGATAGATTATAGTCTAGAATAGCACATAGGCTACTTTTTATCCCGGTGTGAAACACCAGGATTTAAATCTGCGCGGATGAAACCGCGGGGCGTAACTAATAATAATAATAATAATAAAAGCCTTTATTTCAGGTAACCTATACTTAATATTAATTTAACATTATATATTATCTACATCTAAGGTATCTGTTTGCCCATTTTTGGCAAAGGCCTCTTCCAACAACTTCCACTTATCTCTTATTCTAGCTGTTCTAGTCCATGTAAGTCCTGCAATCGCTGTTATTTCGTCTTCCCATCTTTTGTATTGTCTTCCGCGTTTCCTCTTTCTGTTTAATGGGTACCAGCTTGTTATTATTTTACTCCATTTGTCTGATCCGCGTTGAGTGTGTCCCGTCCATCTCCATTTATTTTTTCGAATAGTGGATATAACATTTTTTATCTTTGTTTGTTCTCTTAATTTATTGTTATTAATTCTGTCCGATAGTCTTACACCCAACATACTCCTCTCCATTGATCTCTGGCAAACTTCTAGTTTTTCATTTTGTGCTTTCGTGAGAGCCCATGTTTGGCATCCATAAGTAAGGACGGGAAGTATGCATGTGTTATAAAGTTTCCTTTTAATGTACAGACTAGTTTCCCTATTTTTCATGATTTCTCTGAATGTCCAGTATCTCTTCCATGCATTGCCTATTCTGGTTTTGATTTCCTTTGCGGATTGGTCTATTGGTGATATTACTTGACCGAGATAGGTGTACTCTTGAACATATTCTATTAAGTTGGTATTTACTATAATTGGCTCCTCTGTACTATTTGTCATAGCTTTTGTTTTGGCTGCGTTCATACTCAGACCTACTTTGCGACTTTCTATATCTAAGTCTTCGAGCATTTTTGATAAATCCACCTTATTAGAAGAAAGTATAATCAGGTCGTCTGCAAATCTTAAGTGGGTTAGCTTTTCTCCATTAATGTTTAGTCCATACTCTTCCCATTCTATCCTACGAAAAACTTCTTCAAGGACGGCTGAGAACAGTTTGGGCGATAAAGGGTCTCCTTGACGCACTCCTCTCTCAATTCTTATTTCCTTTCCTTCTCTTTCCAGTTTAATTTTGGCAGAGCTTTTTTGGTAGATGTTCTTTATAATTCTTATGTATTTATGTTCGATTCCTTGATTATTGAGGGCTTGCCAGATCGATTCGTGTTCGAGAGAGTCAAAGGCTTTACTGTAATCTACAAAACAGCAGTATATTGGCATAACATATTCTTTGCTTTTCTCTATAATTTGTTTGACAACATGTATGTGATCTAGGGTTGAATACCCACCTCTAAACCCAGCCTGCTCTCTTGGTTGGTTCTCATCGAGACTCTGTGTTATTCGGTTTAGAATTACTTTAGCAAATATTTTGTATATGTTAGACATAAGACTAATCGGTCTGTAGTTGCTTACATCGCTTTTATCACCTTTCTTATATATTAGCGTTATGGTCGATGTAAGCCACTGCTTGGGGATGTACTCGCTTATTAATACGTCATTAAATATTTGTGTAATTATCGGGGCTATGAGTTCTTTGCACGCCATTAAGTATTCATTACTGATGTTATCCGGTCCGGGTGATTTGTCTCTTTTTTGGGTTTCTAAGGCTTTTTCTACTTCCCTTTGTAATATTGCAGGCACAATTTTGTCCCCATTTAGATCAGTAGGGTCTATCGAGCTTCTCTTTGAAAATAAGTCGCGGTAGAAAGCCGTAGCTGTGTTAAGGATGTCTAGTCTTTTAGCCGTATAATTTCCTCTACTGTTTTTTAATTTTGGTATCCACTCTTTCTTGTGGTTCATTTCTCGCAAAGCTTTCTTGATACCACCTGTCTTGCGTATATGGGTTTCAAATGTTTTTAATCTGTGTGTTTGTCTATCTTTCCTCATGTTTTCTTTAATTTGTTTGCTGATTTCTGATATTTCTTTCCTTATAGTTTTAGTTTTATCTCTGGTTCCTAGTAGTGCGGCTCTTCTTTCTAAAAGTTTTATAGTTCTGTCTGACATTTTATCTTTGTTTTTTCTGGTGTCTTCCTTAGCAGATGAGGTAAGTAATTCACATAAACTATCGTATTTCCGTTGCATATTATACTCTTTAGCAGTTTCAGTAAAGTTAGCAAGCTGTGTTTTCAGCTTATCCGATGGTAGTACTTCTCTTTTCGCACAAGGTTTTGCTTTGAATGGCCTCTGTTTCTTTACCTGGTTTGCAATTAAGTTTGCTCTGACCATTCTATGGTTGCTATTAAAGTTGATGCTTTTGATTACTCTACAGTCCTCAAATAAATTACTTTTGTTTGACAAAATATAGTCTATTTCGTTCTTATAAAGTCCACCTGGAGATAACCATGTCCATCTATTGTTTTTACGACCTTGATATTGGGAATTCAGTATCTTTAAGTTATTCTCGTATGCTAATGCAATCAGCTTTTCACCATTTCGTGTCCGTTTTAACGGGGCGTAACTAGTCAAGTATAAGTACCTTTAATGAACTTTATATCTACCACCTACTAATACTTTACCTTAATAAATATAATTGTATAATATTTTCAGGTTTTCGAAGTAGCGTCCAGTGACCTCATAACAATGGGCATCACAGTAGTTTCATACACGTTGAAGGATATTCGCGATGAAGAGGTATGTAATCTTCCTAGCTACTCTTCTTAAATTTAAGTACTTAGGGATAATGTTTCTCTGTAACAAGTCTGACCAAAATTGATCTTTATTTCATCTTTTCCATAGTTGATATACATAGTTCTCTTCCAGTAAAGAAAGTATGGGCTCGTTGTGTATTTTTAGTTAGTATGATTCTGTTAGAACCCGGTGCTGTAATTCATTAAACAACGGTTCTTACTGCTGTCACTCACCAAGATGCTGGTTAACATTACTCTAGTACAGTGGTTCCCAGCAAATTATTCTGCCACGGCCTGGTAATTTTCATAATTATTCATTGTTATCCAAAGTAAACATAATATGTTTACTTTAGAAAAACATAATATGTTTACTTTAGATAACGTAATATACACTTAATATTATTTTGGATCAGTTGAGCTATCTATAGATCGTTTGAAACGGTCTGCAGATAGCTCAACTGTTTCATATGTATTTTGTATATTTTGTAAATAATTGTAACTATTAGTTGTAATTTTCTTTGTAAATAAAGATTTTATTAGATCAAAAAAATTTTTTTATATAACTTGGAGTTACTTCAAGACGTCTTGTCAGCGTCGGCGACGGCGAGCACAAGCGAGCCGGTATTTTGTTTTGATGGCCCAGTACCGAGACGCGACCCACCAAATGGGAAACTCTGCTCTAGACATCGAGGGCCTTACTACAAAAAAAAAGCAAACGTTAAACACTGCCTAAACTTTTGACATCTCTTGCCATTGCGTAATGGCAAACAGAGACAGCGCTAATTTTAGACATTGTTTAAAGTTAGACACTGTTTTGTAGTACAACCCCTAGTCATTAGCTGTGATAAATGAAAGAAGACCTACGTAATTCATAATCACACCAGTATTTTAGCATCTCTTCTTTTTTCCAATACGACGAAAGGGAGCTAAGGTATGTGAGAGTTCGAGTGATGCAAAACCACTGCGTACCTTGCAAACAGCTTTCGTTCTAGGCTGTCTTAACTTTAGGGCTGGTCTAAAAATCCAACTTTGTCCAGAGCGATGCCGTCTGAATTGAATCACGAGTCTGTACATGTAGTTAGAAGGTTTTGAGTAGTGTCAAAATCAGCCTCACGAGCATGGATCATCGATACGATAAAATTTTACAGTAATTTTCGGTGAATCCTACTAATTTTATAAATGCGCCGGAATGGCTGAACGGGTCGGGATAAAACTTGGAAGAGGGTAGATTATAGTCTGGAATAGCACATAGGCTACTTTTATCCCGTGGGAATACCGGGATTTAAACTGCGCGGGTGAAACCGCGGGGTGCAGCTAGTATCTACATAAATATTAATAACAAACGAACTTTTATATACCTAAACAGCAGTGCAAGCATGTAACTTCTCAAATTTTATCGTATTGATGATCCATGCTCGAGGGGCTGATTTATTGTATTCATATTTGAGAATTCTATTAATAAAACACGATAAAATATACTCGTGTGTTCCACTCCATACTTAACTCCATGGAGTTGAAAGCTTTCATACACTTTTAGTTGATTAGATTCGTCTACTCTAGAACACGCCTGCACCGAGATGTGTACATAAAGTTAAAATAAAGCTTAAAATATTGCATCTGTCACCAATGTATAATGAAAAACAGTGACGGGGCGTATATAACCTATAATAAGGGGATGGGGGTCTAGTTTTTGGACCAGTCTTATAGCTAGGCGTAACCTATGCAAACCTTAGCATACACGTATTATCTATGTAGCCTAATGATAAACAAAAGACTGAACAACACTTTTGCTAAAGAAAACATTTGCGTTGATAAATTAATGAGTTAAATTATAAGAAAGAAACATCTGAATCGCAACCAGATAAATCTCTATTTTCCACATAAATATGTATAGCTTCAACATTGACGTATAGCAGCAAAATGAACGAGCTTCCAAACTCACTGGTAGGTTCTTGAAATGCTATAATATTGTACACGCATTTGGAGTTGTTTGATGTTGCAATGCATGACTTGATAGATATTATATAAACTGTAGTTATATGTATACTATATAGAGGCACCACCACTGATAGCTCTTGTAAGGAATCTACGATATACGTCTATTCGTTTACTTTACAGGTAAGATAAAGACCGGTTGCTTTCAAAACATTTAAGACGGTGCGTTCCTTTAGCTTTTCTTTCTAAACTGATTGGAAAGTTTTTGGCAACAGATTGTGTATTATATTGCAGCAAAGAATTTCGGCTTTATTGTGATTAGGTGTCTGTTTGTAGGTGTCGACGGAAGCTTTAGTGTATCGGTTTCTGTTTATTCCAATGACCTGTGGTTTTCGTGGACGTCCTTCCGTCCTATAATATGCTAGAATAACTAATCATAATAACTAGTATGCTACGGCTAAGGCTCTCAGGCTTGACCACACCAATCGGTCGACATCTATCGACGACATTGAACAATGGTAGAATGTTATTAGTCAACATCGATCGATAGTTACTACCACACTAATACAATCGATCAACTTCAATCGTCGTTCACTGCCGTCTATCGAAAATCGATCGATTAGTGTGGTAACCCTAAGATTGTTTTTGTATTTCAATCGTCATCCAAAACGCCAAGCTAATACAATTTTTATGCGTAGGGATATCTCAAAGCACTCGGGATGGCGCGTACGGCAGAAGTAAAGCGAGACGCTCGTATCGGTGAGGCAGAGGCTCAAGCAGAAGCTAAGATAAAAGAGGCAATGGCTGAGGAACAAAGGATGGCGTCTAAGTTTCTCAACGACACGGAAATTGCTAAGGCTCAGAGGGACTTCGAACTGAAGAAGGCAGCATATGATGTCGAAGTACAAACGAAAAAGGTACTTAAGTTTCTCCTCGTTATTATCGTTCACTAGTTTCTTCAAAAAAATTTGATGAAAGGAGTTTAAGTGCATCTCAAATAAGCTGCTTTCCAGCACTTGACACACGTGGTTAGAAGTTTTTAGGTTTTACAATTTGCCGGTTTCCTCGCGATGGTTCCCTTCACCGCTTGAGAGTCGTGGTGCATTACCGGTTTTGAACCCACGATCTTACGATCGGAATACGGGGCCGCTACCACTAAACCAACAGAGGTCTGGTAAGCTGATACAACGATAAATTATTATCAGCTATCTGGTTCCCATAGCTTTGGCTATAGTTTGTAGCTAGATAGTGCTGTTTGGAAAGTGAACCTATAGTTATTGTATTTTTTTCTAAATATAAGCCACACAATACTCACTATAAACAATTTTCAATGCCTCCTCTTTTTTTTCAGGCGGAAGCCGAAATGGCATTCGAACTGCAAGCCGCCAAAACGAAACAGAGAATCAAGGAGGAACAAATGCAAATCATGGTTGTGGAACGCACACAGGAGATCTCTGTACAGAAGTGGGAAGTGCAGCGGCGAGAGAGAGAACTGGAGGCCACTGTCCGCAGGTAATTGAATTTTATTTGGTATTTTGTGTCCAGCTACCGTTAGGTCTGCAATAATTTAGAGCGCTTATACTCAACCTGCGGCCCGCCCCGCATTGGCCCATCTGAAGTTACAAATTTATTGTAAACCATTTTAGATTTTGCGCCCATCAGAGAATGGGTAATTAAGACCTAAATAATTTTTGCTTGCGGCCCTCGACACCATGACTGAGACGTGTTTGTGGCCCCTATAAAAAAGGTTGAGTATGGCTGCTTTAGAGCAATTGGATTAAAAATTAAATAGACGAAATGAGCAATAAACTAAAGGGAAATTGACGAAATTGGTAACTACAGGACATAACGAACCTAGAGAGAGATGTTTGACGACCTTAGTGGCGCAGCGAGAGTCCGCCTGCGACGCAGAGTTTGTGGGTTCGATTCCCGCCTCGGAACAAATTTGTGTACGATCTGCAGAAATATGTTCCGTTGTCCTGGGTGTTTTCTATGTATAATAAAAAATATCTATCTATGTAAGTATATAATGTATTAAATATATCAGTTATATAGACCCATAACACAAGCTTTGATTAGCTTATTTTGGGGCTAGATGGTGCTATGTGGATTGTCCAGCATTATTTATTTATTTATGTTAAGATGGATGTGTGTTTGACGAGAATAGTAAGATAAGGAATTAGTATAGCAGGGGCTGTTTGAAAAAGGCGCCAGTGACTGAAAAAATAAGGAGTAATTAGGATTGCGTCGCATGGGCATTATATGCGAAGAAAGTACTGTTGTGTAACAAGAATAATAGATATAGGAGTAGAGTTGTCTACAATAATTAATGTAATGCCCACAGTTATACAACACACCAAAATTTTAGATTTTTTTAATGTAATTTCTTAACTAACATTGCATCATGAGTTTGGACGGAGTTTAGGAAGGAAAATTGATTGTGTATGATTCCACAGGCCAGCCGAAGCAGAGAAGTTTAGGCTGGAGAAGCTGGCGGAGGCGCACCGATTGAAAACTGTGCTCGAAGCAGAAGCCGACGCTGAAGCGGTGAAAGTCCGCGGAGAGGTAAGAACCTTTAGGGAAGGTTCATATCTGACGGAACATGCGTCGCGTATTATCGGTCAAATGTATAGAAAAACACTTGATCGTTCACACTCAACCGATGATACGTTAGTGTGATACGCTCAACGTATTTTACGTCAGATATGAAACGCACTAGCGATTGGCCGCCTAGGCGGTTCGTTTGAGCGGTCCAAAGCCGTTGAAATTTTGTGGCGGTTAAGTGCGTAAAATCACAAGCGGTTGCGTGCATTTATTTGAAAAAGCGGCTAGCCGCGCGGTTAGATGTGCTGTAAGCGCATAGTACTAAAAGTAAATTGTAATCTATTTAGTAAATAGGATATAGGTACATACTTTACTTTCAGTTATGTGTCGAATCGGTAATGTGCCGTGACCAATCTATTATTCACACTTCTATAAGTAGGTGATTTATCAGCGCGTGCAAGTTCCGACTGTAAACATTATAGCTACAATATAATAACAATGTAGTTTGTGTACATTTCTAGTAAGAAAACATCACGAGGAAGCTAGCCTCTGCACGCTACGCAGCAAACGGGCGTCCACTATGCATTTATATTATCTAGTACCCATAACACAAGCTTTAAGTAGCTTACTTTGGGGCTAGATGGTGCTCTGTGGATTGTCCTGCATTATTTATTTATTTTTATGTTGTATATAGCTAAATCTATGCATGGTTTTAATGCACTTAAAAAAAATACAAATGTGGCTTACTTGCGTCGTAGAAAATTTTAAGGTTTAGCTTTGAGCTTGTAAATCTTTGTGCAAGACTTTGTTTGCAATACTGCTCTAATCCTTGGTCTCAGCTCCTATGAGCTGAGACCAAGGACTAGAAGGACTAGGGCGGAAACATTTATTTATTTATTTCTTTTTTCAATGTCATAACAGTACCCAAATACTAAATCGACATTAAAAATAAATTAAACTATTACCTAAGTTATGTACTAAGAGACATCAAGGCTCTTTCTGTGAATTTCGTTAGAGAAACCACAAAAAGGTCAAAATATTTTCGTACAAACTATTGATCAAACGAAGAGCCCTTGTCATGGGGCTTCGTTCAATAGGTTGGTTCTGGCTTTTGAGACTGCCAAGAGCTTAAGGATAGTTTATGAACTCCGATAACATAGCTACATAGCATACTAGTCCGCGTACACACTAAAGCTCGGGATACACGTTGCTAGTATTTCAAGCTAGGCTAACAAGCTACCCACAGGCGCGTTTTGCAATTTTACGATATTGCGACTGCGTTATTGCGATATCTGTTTTCAGTACATTTTTGTATTAGGACGCGCACAAAGTTAAACACTTCTGTGTATAACTGTCAACAATAAATAAAAGTATTTAAGTAGTATAATCTATATCTTGCTGCACCAAAATCAATCAACAATGAAGATTTTCTAATCTTCAATGAAGCATGTTTGCGCTTATTAGGACGCATAGGCAAGCCATGGTGCCTGCGGTGTCCTCATCGGCGCAACAAGCGATTTACTGTGTTGATGTAATTACGTGCCGTTCTTGAATAAACTGCTATGCATTAGTACATTATGGTACTTGTGTGTTACATTGGTGATTACCGCCGAGGCGCCATTGAGACCCGAGCCGTAGGCGAGAGCCGAGGACGGTAATTCAATACACACGTGTATCATACCACGTTTTTCAACACACTTGTAAATAAATTAATAATAAAAACTCACAGAACAGATATTTTTCCTGGGAGTTTTCAGGTAGTAAAGTTTCCATACGTTAACGGCTTCACATCATAAATCGGGCGGCGTACAACATAAATAATTTTCTTCGTAACTAGTACTTGTAGACATTTTAATTAATAAATAACTATAATTTCAACAGTGAAAACGAGTTGTGAAAAATGATTCGCTATGGCGGGAAAAATTAATCAGTAATCTTATGCGCGCGCATTGCGATCGGCCACAGACTAAAGGGATGAGGTTTTTTTTTATTTTCCGCGCATAGGGTTTGCGCCTATTCTGGTGTCATTCTGTGCCTAATTGCGGTGACCGTAGAGTCACTTTATGAGCAAGTGTGTTGAAAAATATATTATGTTACATATTATAGCTATGGTTCCCATATTACAAGCTAGGACTTAGTTCGGGGCTAGATAATGCTTTGTGGAATGTCGACCAATATTTATTTAAAGTAAACCAATTCATAGTCCATTTCGTATTATAAACAAAAAAAAAATCACTTCAAAATTAATCTTGTCGCTTTGTAAATTGTGTGGTTAAGGGTATTTATTTCTCAAAGAACGAAGTTCACTTACAGATAAAATATACATTATGACATAATATGTGTACACAGTGTACTGGCTTATATTAAAACACCCAGAAACAGAACAAACATCTATGTTTACACAACAAATATTCGTTCTCTTTTTCGAGCTTCTACCAACTGAGCTGTGAAAGCTCACAATAGAGAGTCGATTTTGTCTAGAGTTGCCGGAGTAGTTAGGTAAAGCAACATAATGTCGACACCCACAGCACAAGTCTGCAAGGACTTAGTGTAGGGTCTTGAATCTATAATCATCTACAAGCCATGTTAACTCCCGTTCACTTATGTTTGTCTGCACCAAAATTGTATCCTACTAATATTATAAACGCGTAAGTTTGTAAGTATGGATGGATGGATGGATGTTTGTTACTCTTTCACGCCGGAACGGGTGAACGGATCTGTATGAAACTTGGCAGAGGGATAGATTATAGTCTGGAATAACATATATGCTATTTTTTATCCCGTGGGAATACCGGGATTGAAATCTGCGCGGATAAACTTGGCGCAACTAGTGTACCCATATTAATGTGCTTTTTATTTGCTAAACTAGCGACCCGCCCGCGCCCCTGCTTCGCACGGGTGCACATTGTTTTCTACTATATCATGCATGTATTATACGTATAAACCTCCTCATTACTCTATCTATTAAAAAAAAACCGCATCAAAATCCGTTGCGTAGTTTAAAGATTTAAGCATTCATAGGGACATAGGGATATAGGGACAGAGAAAGCGACTGTTTTATACTATTTAGTGATTAGTTATTATTATGTGTATGTCATATTTAAATGTTGCTTGCAGGCTGAAGCGTTCGCGATAAAGGCGAAGGCGATCGCCGACGCTGAGCAGATGGCTAAGAAGGCGGAGGCGTGGAAGGAGTACGGCAACGCAGCGATGGCTGATATGATGCTCGACACGTTACCAAAGGTACCCAACTTTGAAAATTTATTTATTTATTTAATCAGAACGGCACTCACACGGCACTAGCCATTTACACTAATTAAAAACAGACAATAAGATTAAGAAATAGTAATAGAATATAAAATAACAGGAAATTATCAAAGAAGAAACAGGAATGAATCAATTTTGTACGCCTGTAATGGAAGGATTTTAGTGATACTTAGAATTTTATGAAGACCTTTATTTACCATGTGCCTAAAATTCTTACAAAATAAAATATTTGATTTGAAAAAAAAGAAAAAGAAACAATTTCAAAAACGCAAAAAGCAGGGATTTAAAATACATATAGATAACAATATGTTCATAAAGAGAATAATGAAAACTATGTCAGAAACCATCAGTCTTTTTTGTATGAAGATTCGATGAGCGCCTCTACTGAGCGTGATGAGAACTCACGAGTCTTCACTATTAAAAGTTACGAAAAGTAAAAAAAAAGGCAAAAGTCGAAATATATTTATTCAATTAAATCACAAGATCACTTAAAACTAGGTGACTCTAGGTGCCAGTTCCACGCGACCAAAGCCTACAAGAACAGGCAAAAAACTCAGGTTTGGGGTACTGGTGAACTAACCGAAGCAATGTAAGGCGTGGCCACCACGGATATATATGTAAATAGATGACAATATCACGATTTGTGTTGTCGCCGGTGTAATTACAGGCACATGAGGCTTAACATCTGTTTGCCTCAATTGATGGACGCAGGGCAGTGCATCGTAGGGCACGTTCCTATCGGGCGTGACTTACGAGGCAATGCTTTGTTATAGGTGATGGTTACCACTTAATATCATGTGGCCCATATGCTTGTTCTATCAGCTAGTTGAATAAAAAAAATTTTCAAGTACATCCGTTGGTACCAAATATAACATTACGCGTGTACGGTACGGTATACATTACAATTATGCGGTGTAAATTTAATATTACTTCAACGTTGTATTACGTATACAGCACGTGCAGAACATATGCCATTGGGCACCCTAGTATAGAATCCATACCCACGATGTACAAAAATAAAATATGGTAAGACAGACAGATGAACTGTCTCTAGTTCAAGATAATAAGGGTCGCATTATTAGGGTCACTGTCCGTCTAGTAGACAAATGTTTTTTTTTCTTTAGGTACCTATTTAGGTAATATTTTTTAGCTTCAACATCACATAATATGCCATCCTTAAATCGTTGCTCATTCATTTTACAACAGTATAAACATACCCTACATTTTAAAACAATATAAACTCAAAAAAAAGTAACTAAAATATTTTTGAAAGTTATTGTAGTCACAGATAATGAAAAGTGGACTACAACTTGACAATATAGTAATTCTAGTTTGGTTATGTTACGCAACATTTCACTGAGCGGGTCGGATTTTGCCCAATGTCCTTTGCCTAGTAATTAATTGTTAGCTACACAAAAAGTACTAACTACACCGATTCTTGACGCTTCCAAGACCGAGTGCCGTGTCTAAAGCCTACCTGATAAGGCGTCCAGTCAACTGTAGATAATTTTAAGCAATACATCATTAAGTTTCTAAAAGATTAAAATAATTGTTCGATTATGATAGTAAGAAAGAAGTGAGCACCAAAATGACGAATTATAAAGGAGAGGGGAAGATGATGATATCATTATGTTACTAAACTTTTACACTCTTATTCCTAATCCCTGCCATTTTATAGCGGCTCTTTAGAATATTCTTAGCACTGTCACTTTCATGCCAACAAAAGAGAGAGTTCCATTCCTTAGCAGTTCGCATATTGTAGCTAGATGCAAAACGTTTAGCGCGAATTGGCGGTATGCTAACCAGATATGGATGATACCCAGCCTTGCGTCTACCGTGAAGTTCCTAGGCACATTCCCCGAATATGACGACCTCAGTGGCGCAGCGGGCGAGAGTCCGCCTGCGACGCAGAGGTTGCGGGTTCGATTCTCGCCTCGGAACAAATTTGTGTACGATCTGCAGAAATTTGTTCCGTTGGTCTGGGTGTTTATGTATAATAAAAAATATCTATCTATGTAAGTATATAATGTATTAAATATATTAGTCATCTAGTACCTATATCATAAGCCATGAGTAGCTTACTTTGGGGCTAGATGGTGCTGTGTGGATTATCCAGCATTATTTATTTATTTATAACACATGTTTCTAAACAACAAAACGTGTCCATGATTATGTTACTAGTTCATATATCTTGTTGTAGATAGCTGCCGAGGTTGCAGCGCCGTTATCGCAAGCCCGCAAGATCACCATGGTATCTTGTGGCGAGAGCGAAGTGGGCGCTGCCAAGCTGACCGGCGAAGTGCTCACCATCATGAAGTGGATTCCTGAGATGGTGAAGGGAGTCACCGGCGTCGACATCTCGAAGGTGAGACCTACATTACAGGCGTGCTAGACATCACTACTCATTTGTACGTCTACGTAGATCTACATATATCGTACGTATTATCTACATGTCAAAAGTCAATATTTTATCAGTTTCACCCATGCTCTCTTCATCATTCATAATATCAAAGTAGCAAAGCAACAATTATGTGTGATGTTAAGTCAATGACATATAGCTTTATGCGAAATATATCCTACTAATATTTTAAACGCGAAAGTTTGTAAGTATGGATGGATGGATGTTTGTCACTCTTTCACGCCGGAACGGCTGAACGGATCTGGTTGAAACTTGGCAGAAAGATAGATTATAGTCTGGCATAGCACATAGGCTACTTTTTAGCCCGTGGGAATACCGGGATTTAAATCTGCGCGGGTAAACCCGCGGGGCGCAACTGGTTACTCATAGTTTTACTATTCTCAAAGTGAGGAAACATTTTTTTTTGCGGTAATTAACTTGTAACCTCTCACGTATGGTATGCTTACTGTAAAACTAAACTACCTACTGTATAATGTGGAAACGTACCAAATCTATATTAATACATGGACATACACAAAAAACGTCCCTTACTTTATTACATAGGTATAGTACTTAGATATCCTCAAAATAATCTCGTTTAGTATCTACGTGCTATAGAGAGATCTAAACGGATATCTACCGTGGATCGGCCTGGGACCAAGGTCGTGAAGTTGTCTTTTTTTCTTTAATTCGGACTAGAACAAGGGAAAGATAGCAATACCAAGCTGTAAATTTGGGTTGATACTGTCAAAACACACCAAATAAAAAAAACAACAGACACTAAAGTTTTATGCAATGGGAAGGAATATGGGAAAGGATAATTCCCTCCTTTTATACACGAACGACAGAGAATAAAAATTAGGGTACCTAGCTGTACCTCTGGCTGTTAGCCGAACCAGGATTTCAGCGCTTCTGTAAAAACAATATTTCATACAGAACAAACTCGATATCTAAACGTCTCTAGAGACAAATCCATAAACCAAATGAAGTCTCAATAGGGCATCTGGATATATGAAAAAAAAAAGATAAATGCGTGTTCACTTCTACAAAAAAACCGAACTAGTAGTTAGTCCTTCAATAAACGTGCATAAAAATATTCGCAACGGCTGGCCTGTCTAATTGAATAAAATTAAATGGGAAACATGTTATAGTAGGTTACGTATGTGTTTGTAATGCTACATAATTTTCCTTGAACGTTGTATTGTTGTACTACATTTTGTTTAAACATATGTTTCCTTATTGTTTTACATAGCAAAGTAATAAGTAGACTGTAAAAAGATGCTCGCCTTTAAGAAAAATATAAATGATGTAATAATAACATGATGTAACAACATGTCTAGTGTTGCCTTCACTTCATATTCAATAACTAGCTGAACCCGCGGCTTTGCTCGCGCCCAGGAATTCAAAGATTCATACAAACTTTCATCCCCTATTTTATCCCCTTGGGGGTAGAATTGATCAAAATCCTTTCTTAGCGGATGCCTACGTCATAACATCTACCTGCATGCCAAATTTCAGCCCGATCCGTCCAGTGGTTTAGGCTGTGCGTTGATAGATCACTATGTCAGTCAGTCAGTCACCTTTGAGTTATATATATTTAGATACTTATGCTTTATGTTTAATTTTTGTGTCTTTCGTTGTTTGAATAACACCTCACAATATTGTCAACTAACCAAGCATAATGACCTCACTGATATTCCCTGACTCGAGTGTAAATCGGCCTCGTTAATACAATGCTAGAAATAATGTTGCTCTTGACAGTTTGTATGGATGAAATTTTTCATTGTTGATATAATGATGGACAATCACTTACTGTCACAAATAAAACATACAGAATAATGCAATCATCAAGTACTTACTGAGCTGCTTTATCGCTAATAGACGCTCTTTCAGACTAACTTTGGATAGCAAGGGTAAACAAACCCAGAAGGCTCATGTTTACATGACATGACACATGGTTTGTTAAGCCTCTATGTACCTATTGCTGTCAGATAAAATCGCGACGCGTGCAGAGTAGTCGATTAATGTTTAAAAATAACATGCTCTCTGTGCTATCAAAAAAGTGACATACCTATTAGGTAGTTGTTCGTTATTTGATGATTTATTATGTTAAGAGTAGGTACCAAGGAGGCTTATCATAATTCAATTATTAAAATCGCGGTCATTTGACAAATTGAATCACGACTATGCAATCGGAATTTTTTATAGACATGCTATACAAAAACTCGTCAGTTGCTAGGAAGTAGGAAGATCAAACTACCTATATAAACACTCTTTTTCTACATCCTATACAACGGTATTTTTCCGTCACTCATTTTATAGAGAAAATATCAATATAAAGTTTTTTAGTTGATAGTTTCTGGACCTAATTGTTGACCTTGACTAATAAGCCTTAAAGATTTACCTAGTGAACCCTTCGACCAATTATTGATATATTATAAAGGCTAGTCCAATCTAGTCAAAGATAGTTCGCGTAACAAGTATTTTTATGTTATTGAACACTTCACAGTACAGAATTGATTTCACACTTTTAAAGTAACTCTACTCTATCTGCACCCTACTACCTATTCGATCTAGGGTAGCCATACTTATATACCTATTATCCTTCTTTATACATCACTTTTGTATCATTTAGTGAGTGTCCTGTCGTAATCATTAGAAGCGTATTACATTATCGATCGCCTACGCCAACTTTTGATTATGACAAGACAGCCACTGTTATACCGACATACCAAGATAACTAAATATGTGGACGAGCTCGCCGGGATGTTTACGCAGCCTCTAGTAGGAGAAAATACAGAGCTGACTGAGTGTTTTATTCGTAGTGAGGTTTACTGAGGCTTCAATGCCCATCGCTCACGGGCCTAATCACAAACGAATTTGACGTTCGTTGTGTAAACGTATAGTATTCCAACAACAAATAAAGGTCGAATATCGCTAGGATACGTTGCCACAATATGTCAAAATTAATTTGTGATTAGGACACATGTCCCGTACCTCGCTAACGTTATTTTGGTATGTAACGGAACTAAGGCCGCTGCATACGAGACGGGTTTTTACACGGACGGGCGAGAAGTTTTGGAATTATCGTTTCATACAAAATATATAAATGAAAGAGCATGTCGCGGAGACAACGACGTGACGGGAACATGCCACGCACGGGACTTTAAAATCGAGGCAGTCACTCTTCGTCCCGTTCACTTCCCGTCCAAGGTTTATCTCGTCACGTAAGCAGCGACCTTATTAGATGTAATTAGAGTGCTTCACATGCTCAAATCATCGCTCGTTCATTGCTTGACTAACTGTAACACATGGGGTGGCGGCAGGCGGTGACGGTGGCCGATGCGCCAGCGGCGCTGCCGACGCCGACGGCGCGGGGCGACTCGGCACGGAAGGTGCGATAACCCTTCTAAGTCTAGTCTACTAACACACCTACTCGTATGCTCAGGTACGTGAATCCTCAGTCTAGATATTGTGCTTGCATGCTCGAGTTCGTACGAACTCTTCAATAACAAACATACTCTTAATCAGGTACGGCCGAACTCTTTTTTTAGTCATCAATGAACGTTTTCACATTGGTCAATAACTATAACTACACGATAACTGCACGATATCGTCGGCCTAGTAGTTTAATACATTCTACTAAATGCTGTGTCGTCGTAGTCAACGTTAGGGAACGTACCCATACTACGTGACCTATTATTTTAGTTTTTCCGACCCCTCCCTCCCCTCGGTGACCACTCGTAGTATATGCCAAGACCCCCCTCTCCCCCTTTAGTTTTCACGTAGTAAGTCATAATTATGATTTTTAATCATTTCACAGGCAAAAATTGAAAAAAATAATAATTTGGCTCATACTCGTCTTTATTGCATAAGACTGCATGCATACTTAAATTACTAGTGAATTATATATTATAGAAAAGAAAACAAAACGAGATTTCTCTTAGTAAAATCGACTACGTGACAAAAACCTGAGCCACCCCCCGATCCTGTGACTGACCGTAGTATTAAGACTACGCTCCCCCCCTAAACGGGTCACGTAGTATGGGTACGTTCCCTTATCGTCGCCGACAGTTGTCGTGCCGTTATCGGGTGACGACATAGTGCGGAGTTGCTGGCGCAATACGTCTAACCGCACAGCAAGCTGTTGGTTATGTCGTGTCAAATACCAATATCGTTCTTATATCGTCGGACGATATCGCTGACGTCTGAGCTGACGAGAGTCGGTGTCGTTATCATCTCAGTGTGAAAACGCCCATCCTTGTACTTGCATGTTTTGTTAAAGTACATACGAACAAACTCTACAACTAACATAACTACGCACTTATTTTGTTATTTCACTTCATTTATTTAGTTCATTACATTCTAGCTTGAGCTTAGCATGCACTTAGTTATACACATACTATGGGACTAATTTTTATGTATGAAACTATATCACAAATTTATTTTCGTTAAATCTACAATGCCATTGACAACAACATAACAGATTGGATTTACACACGTACTTAACAACATCTTTAAAAATTTTCAATTGTGCGAGTGAGCTTACTTCTGTCCAACCTATCGCATTATCTCCGGAGCATGTTGCGTCCATCACTTTGAGGCCCAATGTTCAAGAATAGGCAATAAAGTCTGCCTGCTTCTGAAGGCGAGTCGTAGAATAGTAGAACATATTTTATAGACCTAATTACTTACAGACCTCTTCTTTCACAGGGTGTTCGCGCAATGTAATCAGGATTTCCCAAGGGGTTAGCGGCGTTATTGTATTCAATGTATTTCTTTTTGAAAATGTGTACCAATATTTGTGAAATTCTACGAAATCGTATCGTTTCTGACAAAGGGCGACTTGAAATAACAGATGGTGTTTACTGTAAAGTCTTAACGTACAGTAGCTAAACTACCTTATACGAAATACATCAGAAAGTCTCAACGCATTGTTTTGCATGGAAGGTCTTCAAAACCACGTGCTGACATTGTTTTGTCATGATTACAGATTATGTAATATAATCAAGTACATAATCTGTGGATATTGACCACATAGTTTGAATTCTCTTGTTTATTCTTTGGCCAATGTACGCCGCCGTAACTTGACGAATTTAAAGTTAGTCTTTTGGCATCAATGATCAATAAATAAATAAAAACTTATTACTGAATAACAGTATAGTGTGGGTCACATAAAAACATAAAAGACACATTTTTTTTATATACAACTAGCTGATGGAACAAGCAGATGGCCCACCTGATGTTAAGTGGTAACCATCACCTATAAACAAAACATTGCCCCGTAGGTCACGCACAATAGGAACGTGCCCTACGATGCACTGCCCTGCGTCCATCAACTTGAGGCATACGGATGTTAAGCCTCATGTGCCTGTAATTACACCGGCGACCACACTCTTCAAACCGAAACACAGCGTTTCTGCTTGGCGGCAGAAAAAGGCGTGGTGGTAGTACTTCCCCGGACGAGCCCTTCACAAAGAGCTCTACTACTCTTAAAATATAATTTTATTATTAATATAAATAATAGTATGTCCATGATTGTCTTACAATGGGTGGTATTATCGCTAGGATATTAGGTCAAATGGCTAACTGCAGCTCGCTCAAGTTATAACAATGCATGGTGGGCGATAGATGATACATTGGTTTATTATCTACATTCTGTAATAACTATACTAACTGCTGGTATAATTAAATAATGGATAACAGTAATAATGCAATGAATTCTATATTCTAAATTAGTTTAGAGGTTTGTAGTTAAATTATTCTAATAATAGTTTAAAAAAACTTTAACCGTAATATGGTACAAACAAGAGAAAAACTTTACATATAATTTTGTACGCTATAGTCCTATGTAAAAGGTTCTGGGATAGATAATATGACATCTGTCTGAAATTAGTATTCGTGTTAAAGAATATATTCATCCATAATGGGACCTGCCATTTTCAATTTTTTTTTCATTTTAAGTAGATACCTTTAACTGCTAGGCATAAAGCAAAAATCGTTCATTGACCTTAACATATTCTTGACCCCAGCTTAAAGACAAGCCAAGGTTGCTAGTGTGATCTTACTAATCCGCTAATCTAATCTATAGATGTAAGTTAACTCAATTTAGGCTCGTGCGTGCACATCTACACACAGCACCTGAAAACTGATAAACAAACCAAAAAATAAATAAATAATGCTGGACAATCCACACAGCACCATCTAGCCCAAAGGAAGGTACTCAAAGTTTGTGTTTTGGGTACTAAATGACTGACATGTTTAATACATTATATACTTACATAGAAAAATATCTATTTTTGATTATACATAAACACCCAGACCAACGGAAACAATTTCTGCAGATCGTACACATATTTGTTCCGAGGCGGGAATCGAACCCG
This sequence comes from Plemyria rubiginata, assembly GCA_963576535.1. Taxonomy (NCBI): domain Eukaryota; kingdom Metazoa; phylum Arthropoda; class Insecta; order Lepidoptera; family Geometridae; genus Plemyria; species Plemyria rubiginata. The sequence goes on from OY754905.1 coordinate 4,845,455, forward strand.
CAACCTCTTGCGTCGCAGGCGGACTCTCACCCGCTGCGCCACTGAGGTCGTCAAAAATAAAACTCTGACTTGGGGTATGTACCGTATTCGCAAAGTGCTGATTACGTTCGTGTATCTTTCTCTAACGAAATTGTTTAGATTCTCTTAAGATAGCGGGCTCTTTCTATACCTACCATTTTAAAATTTTTCATACGAGTAGATTTCAATTAATTAATGTTACATAATTAAGTACAATTCTAGCGTAAATATATTTGTGACCAATAGCGTTCATCTTATTTCAATCTAGAAATTTACAAACTATGACTGTTGTTATACAAAATAATAAGAAACCTATATTTTTTTAATTAGCTAAACTGTCGTTAGGATATAATTAATGTAATGTACTATTTGGTGTTCAAAGTGAATTCGTAATTTAAGCGAAGATCAACACGTCTTTTACTAAAAAAAATGTATAGGTATAATGTAGTTTTTCATGAATTGTGTGAAAGTTATGTGTCATCATAGCGTTTTTTTTTAAATTCCATATTTTCAAGATTCAAATATGTAATAGGTATTTATTTATGAACTATAATAAGATTATATTTCAGCTTTTTAAGATTATTTCCAATATTCTGAATAATTGAGTCATATAGCACAAGCAGCAATACACTTGTTTAGTAAGAAGGCTCGGCAGATATTTTATTCTGTAATTGTTTTTTGCCTAAGCTATGGAATATTGCTGTTTTTGCTACAAACCTCTTTCTAAAACGTGCATTTCGTATAGGATGATGCTGGTTTCGATACTATTTTGTTATTTTGTAAAGTAAAGATATTTAACAACTATCTTACTGCAGTACTTAGATATTACTAAAATAATACTATCTTTGCATTTAGGTATATGACTCAATTGTGGCATTAGAAGTTTGTTAAGCACGAATGAAATCGTTTTTTTTATATAATTAGTAAAAAAACTTGAATCTCGCGTTCCTTTGATGTATTTTTTATTTTAGCACATTTTATCGCTATTCTTGATAGAACTATTTGAATAGTAAATTTCTTTTAAAACCAACCCACGTCCACCGTTATTTAAGTGAAAATATTATTTTGTGTCATGGGCTTAGTGCCATAATTAATTTAGGTAAGATCTTGCTAATTATCTGTTGTTTTTATTTGTTTCATAAGAAAGATATATTTTTATTAAATTTATTTATTTTGCCTATGTTGAAATAAAACAAAATAACGATTATTTATTGTAGTTCAGGACTATCTTGAATCTTGCAGATTCTGATAAGGTAAAATACTTTGCATAGTTAAGATACGTAGGTAGGAACTTAAATTCTGTTTGGCCTATTTACGACTGTCAAAACTCACACAAAATTCATAAACTACTTACATAGGTACCTTTTACGCAAATTGTTGGCACTATTTGCATAATGAAAGTAGCGATGTATCGAGGTTGAGCAATGTTAATTATGAGTTTGACGGCTGATTGCATACAGTATACACAAATTTAGTATTGATGGCTATGAGTGAAAAACCAAGTTGAAATCTGCTAAAGAATCGATGCAATAATATGCACAGAGTAGCACAAGTATTTCTTTTTTCACAATTTTCTTATGTGTATGCATGTGTATTAATGTGATTTTTAATAATGGTATTCAATAAAACTTATGCAAACTTGAGTGTTTTAATTACTTCTGATGACCCCTAATTCATAGGTGTTTATACTAGTATATCCACTGGGTATAAAATCTTATCAGCTTACTGTAGGTAGGTACTTGTGTGACAGAACAGAATCGTGTTTAGTACCGGTTTGACCATTATGCCTTGACCCTAGCTTTTGGCCTCCTGTAGGTCCTCCCTGTTTCAACATTGGTGTAAATTCTGTTGTTTTTAATGTTCCACATTTGACAGCAATAAAAACAAGGACGGCTATAATTTTAGAGCTGTCAAATTATGATAATGCAACAACATTCTACAGCACTATCTATCAGAGGTCGAGGTCAGCTCGCGGTTCCGATCAATTATGCACAGTGGGAAAATTATGTAGGAGGTACCTTTAGTTAGGTATCTGCTAGAATAATCCCATTGGAGCATCTACATTCCTTTATAAGATACTAGTTGCGCCCCGCGGTTTCACTCTCGCATTTTTAAATCCCGGTATTCCCACGGGCTACAAAGTAGCCTATGTGTTATTCCAGACTATAATTAATATCTGCTAAGTTTCATCCAGATCCGTTCAGCCGTTCCGGCGTAAAAGAGTAACAAACATCCATCCATCCATCCATAGGTAGGTACTTACAAACTTTCGCGTTTATAACAGTAGTAGGATATTATTTATGTTGTAAGGTAGGACTTACGCGAATCTACCAACATTCCTGATGGGAGTCATAGGTATGTATTTCTTAGGCAATTAAATATTAAATAGGCGAACGAATCATCAATTTATTTCAAATAATGAGATCATATGAGATCAACTCTGTGCCTCCTGTGATACAAGTGGCAAACCCACATTCTACATGAGAGCAAAAACAAGGTCTCCCTAGAAAAATCTAGTTCGCGAACCAAATAGGTTAGGTGTACACTTAGGGGAAGCAATGGCGTTCATGTCGGTTAGTACCGCTCACGCGAGCACGCTGCGCTGCAGCAGCGCAGGGGTTGTAACGCTTGAGTATCTAAACCTCAAAACTAACATAACACAAATGAAAAAACAAATAGAGCATTTTTCTCTTAGGTGATCGGCATTCCCCCATCTTCCCGTATATGTACTTTCTTTTGTAGACAAAAACATTTACTTTTAGTGCGCATTATAAGTAAAAAGTAAGTAAAATCGAATGACTCGATTAGATAGGTAGTAGGTACATGTCCTACTAATAGGTACAATCTTGCTCCGAATTCTCTCCATCTCAATCTTTTCTTTTTATTTGATAGTAATAGGTACATTATTATAACACACATACCTACACCATGACACACTACCTACACTACACATTTCATTACCACGTTTTATTTTACACATTGTTCTCTTTTTTTTTGTGATCAACTTTATATTTTGTCTGTTTTATTCGTTAACTTTTACCTTATTATTTTGGTTTGTCTTTTCAGTATCATCTGCCTACCTACATAAGTTGCTTATAAAATGTAGATTCGTTTTGGTTTATGCACAATGTATATTATATAGTTTATATTAGACAATAAGAAAACTGTGAATCTAAGAATGAATAAATAAATAACAATAAAAATTGGTAAATTTAGATATGGATTACTGAGTACCTATACCTACATGTTGACTTGTAGGTATTGTACCCTCCTAATCTAGGTATCAGTACCTATTGAGAAAACTCGGTTCAAAGTGATGTAATCAATATTCACGATAAATATGATGGATGAGTAATTTTTAAATTAATATAATTGCTCTTAGACCACAATCCTGACAGCTAAGTACCTACTAGGTAGTAGATATATCACTTTGCATCAAATTATCTCCGAAACTAAAGCAGATAAAAGAACGTGAGTTCGACCAAGAAAAGCATTTTTTTATTATTTCTATGTCACCTACAATTTGTGTAGGTGACATAGATGCACATGCAACTCGACTTAAATCACTCATCATCACAGAAAGCACAGAACTAGTCTAATGATTTTTTACAATAATACCTATCATTTGCATTATTGTAAATTTTTTGTCAATTATTTGTCAATTAAATGCACTGTAGGTACCTACTAAGTATGTATTTTGAAATCAGCAATGAATGATAATAAGATTTTGTTTTAACTTAGCACTTATCTTAAGAAATAGACTAGGTAGTCACAACGGATCTTTGTGGCTCTGAAGTAAGTCCGCGAATGTACCTACTTTCTGCCTCTTTTATACGTAGCTCGCGAAAAGGGTTTAGGAGTAGGCTATGCTAGGTATATTAATGCTAGCTCAAAATGCCTGTTTGACAGCATAAAATGCCTGTGACGCTTGTCGATGATCGGTCGCAACTTCGCAAGTTACGCAGTAATGCGGTTGAGACCATGTGCAAAGTACTTGTTTGATAGGACAATCAACGGACAGAGCCAGGAAGGCCTATTGTGACAATTTATGGACGATGCTCCTGGTTCCTCGCTGACAACTCTACAATGCTAGCCTGACATGTACCTGCAACCAAAATGATTAAATAAGAGTATGTTCTAATATTTTCATTATTTGGGCACCTACGAAATTAGGATTCCTTACATACCTAATTAATTTTGTCACATGGCTTGAAGATCAGGTGGCACAGGATTCAGGATGTAGTGAGATTGTGTAAGGTCAGCGTATTTCTTTCTTATCGCATTACCTATATTTTTTGAATTAACAAGTCTGGTAGGTAAGGTACACATACCTTCTTAAAAATCTCCTACCTAATTTAAAAAAAATCCATTAATGTAAAAGCGTGTGCAGTGATGCATTCACATTTAGTTACCTTTAAATTAAATAAAAAAGACAATTATTAATGGCAATTATTTTTTGCCTTCACAGATTTACCTATATTACCCACGGAAGATATTTTTGTTAAGTACCTACCTACATAATATCATTTTAATTTCGATTAGTACCGGACTACCGGTTACTCTTCTTCCATGGAAACTTAGGTAACTAGAGTTCCGACAACATAAGGTAGGACCTACTAAACAAGGGAACCTACAATCTTGAAAAAGGTACCAGTGGCATCCAGAGACATGAACCACCAAAAATCAAAGTGATCTTGAATACCTATATGGAACCTTACAAAAAGTAATTTACAAAAATAAAAAATAAGGATAGTTAAGTTGGTCGTGGACTGTGTGGAGGTTTTGGAAACGGGTAAATAAGTAAGGTAAGCTAGGTAGCCACTAGGTAGCACTTATATAAATAGAAATATTAACTCGGTAGCTAGTGTACCAACTTACCTGCTAAAGTTAGTGATAATTTAACCAAGCACACAAGCATTAAATTGTTAATAAAATAAACAGGAGGCCACACAATGAAATAGGTTACTACAGCAACGAAATTTCTCCAAGTAATGTATTACCTAGTTATTACATACATACTTACCTACATAGTAAGCGATTTATGATGCGTTAAAAAGTAATAACAAGGTAATTAAAAGCAAGACTAGGCTCTAACAATGGAGGACAAAAGTTGAACCATGGAAAGCTCTTTTTAGACTTACTATGTGGAAATGTTTTAATGGGCAACAGCTTTAATTTATTAATAACTAAGTACATAAATACCATACCTACCTAATAAATAAAAACCATAACATACTAGGTAAAGTACCTACATTACATACACACCACAGGGTTACCTAGTCAGTTATTACCTGATGACACTTGGTCTTGTCATCATTACCTGCATGACAAGACCAAGTTTTTAAGAGATTTAAGACATTTTAATCAGCGGTTAGGATCGGTTTTTCCTTTTCCTTCCAGGTAGATAATATCTAGGTAACCTAGTATTTTACGGATATGTTTGCTTTGGGTACTCTGGGTAGGCATTAGGTAAATAAGTACAAGGGAGCTACTATAACCAACTAAACGTAATTACATAGGTAGGTGGTATGTACTCTAATACTATTTCTCATACATATTTTAAATGAATATATTTATCTTACTTAGATTAAGTTTTCTCCTTGTGCACCATTACAAATTATACAAAAAGCATGCACATCTGATTTTCCAACTACGACCCCATTGATAAGATTAATGAATATTACAAAAGTTACAATTTGCATGCATGAATAAGGCAAGGCGTTAACAATAAATACCTATGTTAGAAATTCAAAAATATTCTTGTGAAATCGTTCAGAAAAAAGTAGCAGACTTCACATTTGCATTTTTATGTCGCGATATGACCCAACCACCAGTTTGTAGTTAAATGTATACTACCTACCTACATTTAAAGATAGGTAACATAAGTGTGTGAGTTTGTGGGCCCTCCTGCTACTACCAGTCTTGATTGAGCGATTTTATAAATAGGTATGCTTAGCTTTGTTTATTGAGCGGCGACCAACACGAACCAAGCAGCATTTGGAGCAGCTTTTGTGACTTCAAAATAACGTGCGGAACTCCGGAGTTGTGTACGCGCTTTTCTCATGCTTTCCCACACAAATCGACGTCCCTTGACTTAAACGCTGGAGCATGCGATCAGTATGCAGCGACAATTTAACCACCACCACGGAGATTAGAAGAACTTAGAATAAAATACCTCTGACCTTAGCCCAGTTATAGCCTGCTTTGCACCAAGACGCGAAGAATTAAAATAAAAAAAATATTTTAAGAGGACATGGTTAAGTAATTTATAACATAATAATGAAAACAACAGACTTGCAAACACAATGTATTTAGACGTTAAAGTTTTAACTTCTATAAAAAATCACTATGCCTACTACAGGCTATAATCATCAATGAAGTAAAACGAATATCCTAAAATTAAGATGATTGTAAATTATAAGCAGCACCGACAAATATGCAGAGGTGGTAGGTAGGTACATATGGTGGTTGGTAGGTACACGTTTTAAAATTACCTGTTAATGAATCTTGTTTCGACATTGCCATTTTTTCGCAATTTTTTTTCGAGTTTTCCCATACAATATGAGATGTATAAAATTATTGTAGGCGATTTTATAAGTCAACAGTTAAAACAAAAAACATTAGCTACAGTCTCAGTGAGTGCGTATACAATATAATGAAACTTTGTTGGTTGCTATTTTTCACAAAACTACATTCAGTGGTTGAAAAACGTATTGAGATGTGCAAGCGACTATACAGTTAATATATTATCTGCAGGGGCTCATAACCATCGAAAAACTATATAGTCGCTGTACTATGACTGATACACAGAATGATAGACAAATATGCCAATTCTGTTGTTTAATTTTCCTAACATAAACCTAATTTGACAGCACTAAAAATATTGCCATCCCTTTCTTAAAGACCGAAACAATGATGACGGCTATAATTTTACAGCTGTCAGATTAGGTTAGTTTAGGATAATGCAAAAACAGAATCGACACCAAAGCTGTCTTGCTAAATCCTGTGCCCTAACCAAACCACGTGCATTAACAAGTTTTAAGCGGGAAGCTTTACGAGATCAGGGCATTTATCGGGATTCCAGATATATTTCAAACCTATGGCCGGAATGAAAAATTACCGGAAAAGTAGATTATGTACCTTTCACTTCTTAATTGCACTTATCTCGGAATTCTTGTTAACTAATGTATAACTGTAGATAATATAATGGTAACATCAAGCGATTAGATCGCATAAAATATAGTATACAAAAAAATTAATAATAAACATTTTCGTTGAAAGTTACAATACTATTATTGTATGATAATCTAAAGATGCTCTCTTTCTAAACAATACTAATTATATTAATTGGCAGTTTTCAAGTCTAACTTATAACAACGTTAAGTCTTAGATAATTTAACGACTATTATTATGCATATATTATTATCATAATATGCAACAATAAATGTTCAAATAATTATTATTTTATTTATAATATAAACTTGTGATGACTTATTTATGCAAATAAATGTTCTGAATATAGTTTAATCTATAAACACGTTGACTGTCACTGATAAGTTATCTCTAATACTGAGTCAAAGTACAGACTGTCATAAAAACAACGCACAGCCTAAGCCGTTGGTGCTAGGGACTTGACATAAGTCTCAGGGCATAGATGTGTACTATAAAGGGATTTTTAGAAATTCAACCCCTGTAAAAAAGGTTAAATCAGTATTCTTTGAAACAACAAACTTGAAACGGAGTACATGCACTCCAAAGCTGATAAATATAGGAAAGAATTTTTTGGTTTTTTAAAACTAAATAAGAATACTTAGTATTTTATGAAAAAAGATTATTTATTGTTTTTTTATAAAAACATAGAACTAATCAAGAATCAAATTTTTTATGAATATCATAAATATCGTAAAAGTTAGCATCGGAGATTTTTAAAGCGTTAGTACGATTGATTTCAAACTTTAAGTGCACATACTCCACAATAAATAACATCACGATTTTAACATTTAAAAAAAACCCTTGCGAAGGGTGCAAAAGACTTTCAGGTCAAAAAAGGTTAAGTTTAGTTAATGATTTTTAACGCGTAGTGCTGTTGTAACTTCAAAAACTACAGCAGGCTAATCGCGTAACTTTTGTTACATTCAAAATCCGGGTGCATAATGTCAATTTTCCAAATTAATTTTTTTCAAACTGCCAAAATTGACATATGCAACCGGATTTTGAATGCAACAAAAGTTACGTGATCAAGGGGCTGGTACGATTCCAAAAATTAGTTCACCAATAGAGCGATACGATTACGATAAACGATTACATAATTATTTTAAGTAAGTAATAATAATTGTATTTATTTTATATGACAAGAAAATTATTTTGACTTTGAAAAAGGATCGTAGAAGACAAATAGTTTGTTTAATGATGCCGGATCTACCGGATTACCGGATCCGTTTTTCCGGATTGCAATCTCTAATTTCAACGCTCTTTCACGAATCTTATAATATATATACAGGGTTACTGGTAAATCGACGTATTCCTTGCAGGACGTCATAGTAGGGCTAAAATGCAACAGATTAAGCCACCAAATGTTCTACCGGAGTTCAGTAGTTTTTGAGTTAGTTAGATTTTTAGTTTTTTTATGAAAAATCCCAGATTAAATCATTTGGAGCGAATTTAAAAATGATTTAAGAGTTAATATCATAGTTGATGCCGTAGGAGCTTTTTTAATAATTTAAAGTTCAAAAATGCCAAAAATCTTGGTCACTAATCAAACATTAAATTTTTTGTAATTTTAAACTAACTAACTCAAAAACTACTGAACTTCGGTAGAACATTTGGTGGCCTAATTTGCTGCATTTTAACCCTACTATGACGTCCTGCAAGGAATACGTCGAGTTACCAGTAACCCTGTATAATACTTTGTGCTGAAAGGCCACTAGAAAATGTGTTAATCTCAAGCGTACTGTCATATCTAATATTTTAAGTAATGTTAACGCATTGTGTGTACCGCCTACTAACGTGTTATCGGGTCGTTATTTATATATTTAATGGTTTGAGCTCGTTAAAGTAATTGAACCAAGTATGTACTTTTAAGTAGACTTTTAACCTTTATAATGCTCAGTAAATACAACAGGTTGTTGTACTGTTATAAATTTACCTTATTAGGCAAAGAAATGAGCAAATTATTAGGCATTTAGATTTGCCTAAAAGTGATGTTTAATAAATATACCTACTATCATACTTTCATTATAGATAGGTATTCAGTATTAGTATATAAAATGTATTACATACATTTAAATATTATAGCAATATTATATAAATACCTAATAAACAATCGCATGTCATGTGTTTTGCATCGACTATGTACCAGTCTTAATTCTTACTTAGTCTGGCCGAATAACCTTTTTTTACAAATTTTCCTACACTAGTCACTAATTAATACTACTTACTTAATTTTTTTTTAATTATAAAACTTCTGTATAACAATCGTAAAACTTCTGTGTTAATAAGTAAAATATTGATTAGTACTATCAAATTGAAACATTTTTCTTAAATATTATGTGACATTAAATGCACTTGGAAATCTTCCACAAACGAGACAACAGAGACCCATGAAACTTTTAAGGGTCATTCTCCTTTTCGAAGTGCAGGTATCTTATTATCGAAGCCACGGGTGAAATCGAAGCACATCATTCTAAGTAGGGATAACTAGAAGCTGTATATAGGCCAAGTAGCTGTTTATTTAACATAATAATGATAAAAAATCTGATACAATACACATTAAATATTACACAAAATTTTATAACGTATTGTACGTTATACAATTTTAAGTGTTTGTGGGAGTTCGTTTTTAAGTCTTATCAGTATCTCGCATTCTCTGTCTGTATGTAGGTAAGTAACTCAAGAGATAACCCACAAGTAGGTTGAATACAAAATGCATACCTTTTTATGCGCTTTAAAACATATTTTTTTGAGATTAAACTCTTCGCTCTAGATCAACGCTATCACAAGACTTTGTACTTAATTAAGTTTAATGCTGCGAATAGAAGATTTATTTTAATTGATTTATTATGTGAATTAATTCTAATTTTTGAAAGCTAGATTATTTATTACCATCTCACCTGATGGAAAGTGAAGAGGCAGTCATGCTTAGCTATAATCCACTTGTTCACTCTTTTCTTGAATAATCCTAGTAATATACCTCCCTAAATTACACGTTACTTAGTAACAAGGATAATATTTAATAAAACATAAAATGGTGGAAAAACTGGTTTGTGTGATAATTACTAAATATCTTCTGATTATGCTTTATCCTGGAGAACACCTTACGTTTTGTAAAAAAATACGTACCTATATAATAAGTAACATAACATACTTACTTACATCGTATTAATTCTATTTTTTTTAATATCTTAAAAATAGAAAGCCTGTGACTGTAGTAGGTAAGTAAAACTATTTATTATAATAATCTTAAAACATAATCAACGAACTTAAATGCTACTAATGTTTTTTTAATGAATAAACAGTGAACACTCGGTAATCAGTATGTCTACTTTTATTTAATCTTATCACTGGGTCTATAATTTGTCGGATCATAAGGTAAGTACAATATTGTAATAGGTATATACCTATAAAATATAAATCTCGACTATTAGGGGTCTTACGGCCGAATACTCAAACGCAACTCAGATTTGAGCACGTCTCAAGTCGTGGTTTTTTGACAGTTTTTAGTGAAATTCCGTCAAAAACTCGTCACATGAGACGTGCTTAAATCTGAGTTGCGTTTGAGTATTGGGCCGTTAGGCAGTTGGTAGGGTAGATATCACTACATAGTATAAAACAAAGTCACTTTCTCTGTCCTTATATCCCCATGTCCATAAGTATGCTTAAATCTTTAAAACTACGCAACGGATTTTGATGCGTTTTTTTAATAGATGAGTGATTCAAGAGTTTATTATGTATAATACATGCATGATATGTGCACGCGTGCGAAGCAGGGGCGCGTGGGCGGATCGCTAGTTTACTCTATAAAATAAATAAATATTGTTGGACTTTCCCCATAGCACTATCTAGCCCCAAACTAAGCCAAAGTTTACTTAGTAACTTAGTTAGAATTCGATAGTTTGACATTTCCCTGCAAAACGTTCGTCGGATTACCGGGTATCCACTGTAATACCTAGTATATTCACTGTATAATACACTGTTAATAGTCTTTCTTATCGTTCTTTAAAAGTCTGAATACCTATATCTTATTAGATCAATGGATTTAACCATTTGTACCTATTGTTGTGAATGGATTAAATACTTTGTATAAATTTAATGGATGCCACCGATATTATCCTATTTTTTTAAAACGCACTTTATTTGCATGAATTTGAGCTTGCATGGCAGTAATAAACAGGCCATTGCGATTGCCCGAGATTTGATGATGATTGTCATCTGCGGGGCCGTATCCGTTGATGGCGAATAATCGTATCCGTTGATACGAAGTAAAATTTTTTGGCTTAATTTATTTAATTGTAGATTATTTAAATAGCGTGACGGGCTGATGTTTTTAATATCATCTTCAATAGATGCAAATGCCCACATGAAAAAAAAATAAGCAGAAAGGTTTACTTAATGTCACAGTGATAATACCTATTTAAAATCACATTTTGCCTTGACATCAAATTCATAAATTACCATGGCTGACTCGGACTCATGAGATTAAGATCTTTTTACGTACTTTCATTAAAATGGGTTAATTTCAATTATTATTTGTTATTTTTTAATTACTTACTGTGCTACTTTTGCTGACATGGACTGGCTGACCAAAATTATGATATCAACCCTATCATTATAGCCAACGTTTTGGTATTTACGTTTTGGTGTGTTATTTGCACTGGGAAATTTTTAAGTACTTACCCACCCCATAAAAAATACAGTAAAATATTCAATTAAAATTTACCTACCCAGTATTTTGGACTTGGACTAAAACAGCCAGTTAATAAGAGTACAGATAAGAAGGAAGTATTGATATATAACATTATGAAATAGTCACACAGTCACATTCTTAGTTATTAAAATGGAATGATTCAATTAACTAAAGTTAGGCACTTTTGAAATTAATTGGCTTTTGGAAAGTTAAGTAAATGTAGAACCAATTAGATAAAACTTCTATGGGAGTGTTTTAAATGTAAACCCTGCACACTTATGTAGTTTTCATATTTAAATACAAAAATAGAACAGTTTCTCTTATATATAAATGTGAATTTACATAATAGAGAATAAAACATGCAGCAAGTAGAATGGTTAGGAAGTAGCACAGCATGCAAACAATTTGCATCATAGGAGAAACAGGTAGGTACTAGTGTCAATGATTCTACATACCTAATTGGTTCCACACATAATATGTAATTGAGTAACTAACTCAAAATGCATTCAGGCACTGCACATTCTACACAAATCCCAGTCTTAATGCTACCTGCTTGTGATACTACCAAACAAACAAAGTGAATGTTATACTTTACCCAATCCATGCTTGTAAAGTCTTTTTCTGTAAAATCCCCTCGTTAAAAAGTATTTAATGACTAGAATGAGGATAACAAAAGATAATAAGTACAGGAGACTTAGCATTCCAATGTCCAGATCAGTGAAGGGGCTGGGGACGGCGACGGCGGCGGCAGATCGCGTGCGCCTCACATCTTTGATGCCCTCGGTGCCGTAGACGCCCTGGAGGTATTGGTAGACAGCCGGCAATGCCCACGCGCCTCTCGCCTGCCGGCACGCCGGGCATCTCATTATACTCGGGAACTGGATCTTAGGATGCTGCGGATCTTCAGTAGCGTCACCAGCAAGCCGCAAATTAACCTCGTTATGTGATATCCACAACCAGAGCACTGCTTTATCGTTTTCCTTCACATCAAACAATCTGTTACGTGTTGCCATTGCCTGGAAATGTTCCGCACATTCTGTGCAGCCGAAGAAATGCTTTATGTATCCATGCATAGCTCTTAAAACTTTCGGCCCTTCTAAGCCTGGTTTCCTAGCAGCATTAACAGTCAAGGTGTGGAATAATGACCATAGTCCGCATGTATAACCTCGGTATTTGGGAAGACTGCCCTTGCATGCAATGTAATCATTGGAAGTAGACAAATATACAGGAGCATACACTTCTTCTAACCTTTTAATGGTATCATAAAGCTCTTCACCTTCCCAACTGGGTTTTGTGAGAATAGTAGTTCTCAAGCCTGTTATGTATTCTTTAAGATTACTCCGGAATGGAAATGATGTTATGATAACATCTAAATAGTCCAACAATGCTTGTAAAGGTTCCCCTTCTAAAGTCTTATATTTAGTAATTTCAGTGTGTAAGCTTGTTTTTAAGGTATTTTCTAAATCACTGTAATAAACTGCATCGGAATTCAGTACCATAGGTATATCTGCATGCAAATTATTGTTTATTGTGTCTGGACCAGGTTTAATTTCTGGGAATGCATAGTTATTATATTTCAAGAATTTATTTACAGCTTTCAGGAGCTCAGCTGCTGTAGAATCTTTAGAAGTTAAGTAAGTGGCTTCTAATGTGGATTTTACAGCCACCACACTTGGAACTTGCTGTATCTTTGCTACTTCAGCTAACTCACTTGAATCAAAGACCCTCTTCACCCTTATGTCTTTGTAGTTACTTAAGGAGAGGGCAAGTTCAGATCCTACAGTGGAGTTTCCATTCTCAAATACCAAAAATGTATAAAGTACACTGGATGGCACATCATTTATAGCATTTCGGTAGGATGTGTAGGAAGCAATGGTAAAGGATGGAGCTAGTTGTAGATGACCTATTGATTGCTCAGATTGCATTTTATATATTAGTGTATTTTTCAGTTTTTCTACAGTGTCTGCCTGCTGCACTTTCTCACCGATATTTTCATTGCCTTTCTCATAGTCTTCATGAAAGTATCGAAGAGTTGGATAAGCCAATACTTCAAATTGTCGACAAACTTCATTATTCTCTTCAACTGAGCAGTCAATGGCTGCTAATCTTATTACATTTTTCCATGACACTATATCAGCAGCTAAACTTTTGTATTTCGGCGCAAATGCCCTGCAGTGACCGCAGTAGCTGTTATAAAACTGTATGACCTGTGCTTGGGGCTGGCGATATAATTTCCTTTCAAAATTATAATTGGTTAGGATGTGAACAAAATCGGACTTACTGTAGAGTCCTTGTTCTTCCACATCGCCATCTCCCGCAATTACTGCACCTTTCACTACAACACCGCACGCAGCAAAACACAATACGATGTGGCACAAATTCATGTATAACATCATAAAAGTTGAATAGCAGCACTCACTAGCAAACGCTGTGCTTCAAGAAAACGACTGTTTATCATTTAAGCAGAGCCTGTTCTGAGGACCGGACGACACGTAAGAATTCGTAATTGATGAAACTCGTAAACTTCACAATTGCAGCGCCAGTTCAGATTCGCCAGTCCTAGCTCCACAGATTTATAAGTATAGTCCTAAACCTAGCTCTAGTAGATTATGCTTCAGGCATACTAATCCGAAAAAGTCATTCACCAAAGCATGTCAGTATTATAATGTACTCTGTGCATGTCAATATGATATAAATATACCAAGGAATTTGAATACAAGAAATGTATTCAAATTCCTTGCAAGAAATATACGATACCAAAAATAATGTACGATACAAGCTACCACAAGCTACAATACCAGCCACCCTACCACCCTGACGCAATAGGAACGTCAAAAATTCTGTATGGACTTAGCATGGCAAATAATGGCTGATTGACTGATTTGACTTGATTGACAGAAAAGAAAATTGACATTGACAAGAAAACTGACGCAGTTCCTTTTTGGTGACAGACACTTTTATAATCCAACAATCATAAATCCAAGTGCCAGTGCTCTTAAACGGTGAAGGAAAACATCGTGAGGAAACCAGTTAGTATTCTAACAGCGGCGATGGGCTTGCAACCTGTCACGTATGGAATACTAACTACTGCAAAATGTGGGTATGTGCCAAATGTAATGTTTGGACGTACCTCTGACTACCCCCCTTAGACATCCTCAAAGAATCTTTAATTAGTACCTACTTGGTACTGGGAGATCTGAAGGGATATCTACCGTACCTGGGGATCAAAGTCGTGAAACTGTTTCAGTTTCAGTTTTTCATAAATCCAACATTTACTATGATTTCTGCTCAGTGTCCCTGTCTCCGTGTGTGTCCCCTGTGTCGTGCGTACAAAGACTTTGTACAAAGACTTTGTACAAAGACTTTGTACTTATAACTAGACTGTGCACCAAGGCGCAAGAACCGGTCCGCGTGAGAGGGCTCCTGGCGGGAGTGTGTTCCTTTCTAATGAGGTGACCATGAATAACCAAACAGAACACGGGACAAATTGCTTGTACGATTGCGTATCCTAACATATTGATGACCTATTTACGCTACCATATTTACTAAGTAAAAAAAAATTACCAAAACATCGCGTGTGTATATTTTTTTGGAATCTACATCACTTTCCTTACACGTGGGTTAAGGGTCGGAAATACTTTTTTCTTCCCTTTATAATAGGTAGGTAAGTATCATCTACCGTTAATTTGAAAAAAACCTAACAATATTCGCTCCTTATAGAGGTAGTTAAAAAAAAGCTAGGTTTGTCAAATGTGAGATATAACCATAATATCATATTTATTATTATTAAACCAGTAAAATAGAGGAGGTCAAAATATAAACACCTGATGCAATATTCTGGAATATTTTTTTATTGAATTGGTTTTATACATTGCTGGATACCTACTGTTTTACGCAATTTTTGTTTTAATGTAGCCTTATGTACTACATGCTTGAGGGTTAGAGACTTCCCGTAGCTTCTAAGTATTAAATTCAAGAATTTTTGACCAACACACTTTCAGGCGTTGTTGTAACACTTTCACGTCTCGACGTAATTTCTTTTTACGTGGCGTGTCAGTAGTTGCAGCGGATTCTGTTTGTGTACAAACACTCCGTAATGGTAATCTCCTTAATGGCACTTTCTTGTAGTTTTGTCTTTTTTGGTGCTGGTCCTACCTCTTCTATAGGTACCTACATACATTGCTTAAAACATGCACTCTTTTTTTGTAGGGCACGACCTGTAAAGATATTTGAAGATAATGGGACATGGTAGGTAAGTAGACAAGAGTAGACTGGAGCAGAGTAGTGCAGATGAGAGCTTCTATTTATATATTTAAACGTATAAATAATACAACATAAACGAATATAAATAATAGGCGAAACAAAATTTAAACAAGTACGTAACTAGTACATACCTACTTAACTTTGAATTAAATATTACCTTAAAAATTCCAACAAAACAAAACTAAAAATTTAAATCTTACCACGTTCGGCTCAGTAAAACTATGTGAAAAAGACATCGCAAAATTTTAATTTTCAAGGTTATTGTTAATGCGCGGACACACTCGAATGATTAATTCTTACCTTAGGAAATATTGACGGGACAGCATCAGGTTTCAGCATTTTACTAGTATATCCAGGAATAAAGTCGTCACATTTAAAATGCGTACTGCAAACAACAGACGACTGAGTTTTTTCCAGGTACTTCATTTTCCAACTTCAATTTCTAGTTTTCATTCTTTGGAAATCTACAATACAAGAATTAGTTATTAACAACAAACGTCATCGTCTCAAAGTAAAAGAACGCGTTAAGAACAACTTTTTTTTCACCAAAATCTCCAATTTATGACAGTCGAGACGTATCGACCTACCTACTACTAGTACGAGATTGTATAAAAATCTTTGATCAACAAAACTCATGGTTACCCTTAGAACATAATTGTTGTTTTTACTTACCCATGGAAAGTAAAGCGGCTAACGGGATAATACTCATTTTTGCACCCTGTCACACAACAAAAATTCACCATTTTTCATTAAAATTAACAGGTTTTATGAAAATTTACACTATCACAAATCGAAGCACGAGAATCATCCAGATAACCATATGAGCAAACCGCCATCTGCATTTAGTATTACCCGGCCCAAACATTTAATTACTACTCTTACATACTTAGTGTTGAAGGATTATTTATGAAATACAACGAATTGATGATTAATTATATCTACTTTATGAACTAGAAATATTTAATAAAGTTTCAAAGATTATAAACGTTCGTTTTGGTAATCCATAAAAAAGCAAAACGTATGTACTTTATTGTACCATTTCTACCAAACCGGTAGGTTAGTTGAGCTGGCAAGACGTCAGACAAGGACACACTCCCAGCAGGAGCCCTCTCACCAGGACCGTTTTTTGCTCGCTACCGCTTTTGTGGAAATAGCTACCCTACACTTAAGGCAATAAATCTCATTTTAGCTAAACAAAATTTTTTGGTGCACAGTCTAGTTATAAGTAAAAAGTCTTTGCCTGCGTACTTCACAAGGAATTTGAATACGTACCTACCAACTTCCAAGGAATGTAGGATAAAACAATTCAAGTTCCTTGCGTACGGTACCTATAATTTTTTTTTTATTTTTTATTTAAATTTATAAATTTTATCCTCATTCATTACATGTATATGAAAATCGCAACGTAATCAAATTATACAGGCTGATGTATTAAGATTATGATAACCTATCATAATTAGTTTTGTTTATTAATTCACATTTATAAAGCGTAATTCATTTTATTAATCACATATACCTACTTCATCCTTGCGTGCGTGTGTCTAGTCTATGTCTTACGACTCTTACGGATTACTTAGGTGTAGTGGTCGTTTGTAGTGGGTCGTAGAGCTCAGCGTTATATACTCTTGGGTAGTAGTTAGTTATTGTTTGTATACTCTTTACGTAGTTATTGTATACTCTTTGTACTCTTTGTCTGTCTCATCTGGAAAATAAATACCTAGCGTAAAAAAGTCTTGGTGGAAAATTTTAGAAACTCATTTAACGAGGAATAGAAAGATATGTACTAATTAAATTCCTACAGTAAAATACAGCAGTTGATCCTTTCGTTCCCTTTCCACTTGGTTCCAGTAAGTTCAGGACAAGGTAAATACCATTCCTACTAACGGTAGGCAGGTAATAATGTTCGATCACCTACCTAGGTAGGCACGGCAGCTCGTAAGCCAGCTATCACTCTTGTTCTTCTCATTTCTAACTATTGTATTTCTATGAATTTGAGTAGTTTGCCAAATATTTCGTAGCGAGTGCCATTGCCATCCTGTCATTACAAGGTCGGCCGTTGCTACGTTCGTCGGACCATCCATCTTAGGTCGGAAATTTATGTTAGCCACAGGCGGTAGAAGGACGTGTTCGGGCAATAGTGTGTTCAGTGTTAGAATCTTCTTCGGAAAACATTGTTTCATCAACGTGGAACCCTAAAAGTACCTACTGGCTAAAAGTCTCGAAAAATCGATATGTTGCGTAGGTCTGGCTGAGAAGAGAGGGGTGTGTGCCGAGAGGCGCACGCATCATCCGAGAACCTTCCCTTCCCGATCGAGATACCTACGTAACAGTCTAATACTAATAAATTATCAACAGCTAGTTGAATTCGCTGTATCTATAAACATTATTCAATAGTTCGCGGCCGCGCATTCGCGATGGCGCATTGCAGATGTGCATGGTTCTAACGCCAGTATCCTACTGCTGACCAACCATTTACTAAGTACTAGTTGTTTCTAATACGCAAATCGTATGTCTTTCTTCAACATCACACTTAAACTTAATTCTAACGAAGTTGTTGCAAGACTCCGACTCCAAGTATATCAAGTAATGTGGCTTTATCTTTGTAAAGTTCTCAATGCATAAATTTAAAAAATAAGTGTTTTGTTTGCAATCCTACCTGAGTTGCCGGCTATGGTGCCTAGATTGTTGTTTCAATAAACAATCATACCCATAACTGGTTAAAAAAGTCATTATTATCATTACTATCGTAACTTTTTACTTAAATACACAGATACTTACCCTACATTTGCATCTGTGCTTACAAACTTTTTTTTAAACTAGTTTGTCTATATTTTTGTCAGTATTCATCTAAATACCTAAGTCATAATATCTAATATCGTAATACCTAAGATAAATAAATTAAATTAAGCATGAAGATAATGGTGCCAATTCTGTTGTTTAATTTATCTAACCTAACCTAATATGACAACACTAAAAATATTGCCATCCCTTTCCAAAAGACCGAAACAACAAGGACGGCTACAATTTTAGAGCTGTCAGATTAGGTTAGTGTAGGATAATGCAACAACACAATCAATACCATTTATTGTTTATGAAACTATGTACATAATGTTGGTTGGTACAAATTAATTAACTTCTTTTAGTTCGTAAGACAAGATGTCAAGTCGACAGATACGCCGGCTCACTGCGGAGAAAGAGCAGCGTGAGAGAGATAGAAAGAAGGAAGAGGGGAAAGATGATGATAAGGAAAATGAAGATCCAGCTGAAGAGTTCTCACCTCATTATGTGCAAATGAATCCTGCATATGAAGGGGTGTGTAATTTTTTTTTATGCGTTTTGAGACATCAAAAATGCCTGTTTTGTTTTCTATCTATGCAACCTTTTGTCTTGTCACCCACTCACTGGTGGATATAGGCCTCAATCTAGAAATAATTAAAACAAATCTCGCAAGTTTAAGTTATGTTGACTTTGATGTCCTTAGCAAATAGCTTAGCTCTGAAGGTCACATTCTGTGTCAGATAGATAACTTGAAAAAAAAGGTGCTGAAAGCTGAACAAAATTGCATGATATCTATTCCTTTAAACGAGTAAATTAAATAAATAAATTATGCTGGACAATCCACACAGCACTATCTAGCCCCAAAGTAAGCTACTAAAGCTTGTGTTATGGGTACTAGATAACTGATATATTTAATACATTATATAATTACATAGATAGATATTTTTTATTATACATACAAAACACCCAGACCAATGAATGAAATTTCTGCAGATCGTACACAAATTTGTTCCGAGGCGGGAATCGAACCCGCAACCTCTGCGTCGCAGGCGGACTCTCCCCCGCTGCGCCACAGGTCGTCAACGAGTACTTCTTGTATTTATTTATTTATTTATTTCTATACTAGTTACGCCCCACGGTTTCACCGTTAGGTATTCCGGTAGGTATTTATTGACAGCTGGAAGTGAGCTCTGTTATAGAGCCACCAACTTAGCTGGTCTGAAGTTAGCTGTTTGAGGAATCTTCAATTGACTATTGACCATATTATAAATGCGATAGTTTGTAAGTATGGATGGATGGATATTTGTTATTCTTTCACGCCTGAACGGCTGAACGGATCTGGATGAAACATAGATTGTAAAAATAGATTGTACCTAGGTAGTTTATAATAGCACATAGGCTACTTTTTATCCCGTGGGAATACCGGGATTTGAATTTGCGCGGGTGAAACCGCGGGTCGCAACTAGTTGGTCATATATGTACAAGCGGCTAACTTTAGTCTGGTTCAGATGAGTTGGTGGCACTACACTTATTTATTGACAGCTGGAAGTGAGCTCTTCTGAATCGGAGCTGTCGGTTCTGAGCGATGAGCCGTACCAAGACGAAGCCGCCGCAGTCATACCAGAAGAAGACAAGTATGGTGCCAAAAAGAAGACTTACACCGCCGCTGAAAGTGAAAGAAAGGAAAAGAAGGATAACAAAAAGAATCGCAAAAATAAGAAGAAGAATGGCAAAAAACCAGAGGAGGTATGAAACGTTAGAAAGCAAACCATGTGCCTAGGTAGTCTAGGTAGGTACATACCTAAAATTGATAAGAATTTTCACTGCTTTTCAAATTTTCTAGATGGATGAAGTGGAGTGGTCCCTGAGAGAAGTGAACCGTGTTCTTGGCACACCACCTGCCGTCGGGCCTCAAGAAATAGAGGATCCAAGAATTGCTCGGGAGAACAAACTATTCTTGATCCGTCCTAACCATATCAATGTCAATTATGAACTGGCAAAGGTGTTTGGTGAAGAAGACAGATTGAAGTTTGTTTGGTCACTTATTACAATCTTAACACTGACACAAACTATACATACATACATACATATAATCACGCCTATTTCCCATAGGGGTAGGCAGAGACCACGGATTTCCACTTGCTACGATCCTGACATACCTCTTTCGCTTCATTCACTCTCATAACATTCTTCATACATGCTCGTCGGTTTAGGGTACTCTTGACCTGGCCTTTCTCTAGAACATCTGCTATCTGATCTAGATAGGTCCGCCAAGGTCTTCCTCTCCCAACAGTCCCATTCACACTCGCCTGATGCATCTTTTTCGTCAACAAAAACTTTTCGTTATCAACAATGCTTACCTGAATTTATACTTATTGCCTATTATAATAACTGTAATACTTACTTTTGCAGAAAAACTCGTACAGGCACACGCAAAATGAGACATGAAATTGGGTTGTCTCCTGATGTCCAACCATTCGGTCTCAAAGGTGATGATAATCTTTTTATTAATATTTTCTGTATGATAAGAATTCATGTAGATTCTCTAACTAAAATAGATTCACCATCTCATTCGGTGGTAATTTATAGTTGAGATTTTCTACTTACATCTAAAAATCTCATCATATTCTAATGTACCTAACTACCTAGTTCTAATTCGTCCGGGGAAGTACACTACCACCACGCCTTTTTCTGCCGCCAAGCAGCGTTGCTGTTTCGGTTTGAAGAGTGTGGTCGCTGGTGTAATTACAGGCACTTTTTAGGTGCACTTAAAATCCTTACACCATACTGTTTCGAATTACTAGTGGCACGCCAGGAAGAAGAAGAATGTACCTATCTGTATTACAAGCCTAAGAAGTTTAGGTTACCTTCTTAATTATACCTACCCACTATAAATAAAATTGTTTGATTAAAAAGTGCAAAACAGCTCGAGTCAGTGCCAACATCGACCCAAACCTACCTAGTTTCCACGATGTTATGATATGAATTCTGTAATTACCTACTATGTTAAATAAATTATAAAAATTAAACAAAAAGTAGATAATATGCTATCATAAATAACTACTGACTAGACTTCATTAATAACAACAGCTTCACGACTTTGATCCCCAGGCACGGTAGATATCCCTTCAGATCTCTCAGTACCAACCAAGTACTATCTCAAGATTAAGTAGATTAGAAGTAAGAGTAGAAGTATTAGAAGTAAGGTTCTTTTAGGATGTCTAAGGGGGTAGTCCAAACGTTACATTTGGCACATATGCACATTTTGCAGTAGTTAGTGTTCCATACGTGACAGGTTGCAAGCCCATCGCCGCTGTTAGAATAATAACTTGCTTCCTCGCGAGATTTTCCTTCACCATATCATTAATAAAAATATTTTTGATAACTACAGGGCTGACAATGACTCGTTACAAGACCGAGGGAGATATAAAGTTCTTCCGGTTTGAGCACAATCTAGATTATACTAAGCGTTGTAAGGCGCTGGTTAATCAACTGAAAGGCATGCTATTTGGCCAGGTTCAGTTTGAGAACAACTTGCACACGGAAAACTGTGTTGAAGCTCTGCTTGAGGTAATTATTTCTAATAAATAATCAAATAAATATTGGTGGACCTTCCACACAGCACTATCTAGCCCCAAACTAAGCTAAAGCTTGTGATATGGGAACCAGAACATAGCTGATATAAATAGGTACTTTTTTTTGTAAATACGTAGGTACTTAAAATATAATATTTTTTCTTGGTGGGGATCGAACCCACAGCCTACGGCGCAGAAGGCAGAGCTACTACCAACTGAGCTGTGAAGTGAAGGCTGTCAATTTATACTATAACTATCTGTTTCTATAACCATCTCCCCATATTACTTTCGTTTTTAATTTATTTTAATGGTATTTTTTCTTTCAGAACTGCGATTTTCTCTACTTTGTGGAAGAGCATAAGGGGGCAAACCAGGCTTTGGAACAAGCTATATACTTCATGCAGAGTGTTGGGGAACCCTCTTTCAATTTTGTTGATGTAAGTATCTGCATTTTAAAATATATAACACTAGTAGCGCCCTGCGGTTTCACCCGCGTAGTTTCAATTCCAGGTATTTCCACGGGATAAAAAGTAGCCTATGTGCTATTCCAGACTATAATATATCTCTGTGCCAATTTTCATCAAGATCAGTTCAGCCGTTCTGGAGTTACAAACATCCATCCATCTTTCGATACATCCATCCATGCTTACAATCTTTAGCATTTATAATATTAGTAGGATAGGTGCTTCATAAATTTAAGAGCTTAGCTATTGTTGGGTTCTGATGTAGATGCCTCCAATTGAGTAATTTTCCTGCCCATGTGGTTGCCTTGATTTTTTAGCTAGCTAAGCTATTAGCAACGACAATAGCAACTATTAGCAATCTGGTCGCCCTTATTACACCGAAAAATCATATAAAAATATGCAAAATCTACGTTACATAAATAAATATGTGTAATATATTATTAATACATTATTATTATATATTATGTATAATGATACGGTTAACAGAGGAAATGTTATAATTTGATGTTTTGTTAGATTTCTCGTTTAAGATCATATTATAATAGTGATGGTAACTTACAGGGAAAAACTCGTCTCTTGTACGATTTTGTGGAAAATCGCCCATTCCACATCGCCGTTCTGAAGTATCTTCACGTGCTGACGAACATAGCGTGCCATCGCACTGCTCTCGAGCTGGCGAAGGTCCTCCTTAACCTGGACCCGTCTGATCCTCTGGCGGTGATTTTCATCATCGATACGCTGGCCATAAGGGCCCGGGAATACCAATGGCTGCTAGATCTGATCACTTATTGGGAGCCAAAAAGGCAGGCCCAGCGCCTCTTCCACATGAGATATTCGCGAGCTCTCGCTATGTTCCAAATTGCTTGCTCAAAGAAGGATTATGGTGAGTTGGAAAGTATGCTGGCAATACATTTCATTTTTGTTTGATGACCGGTGGTCGACTGTATGTAGAGAATGTATGAGGTAGTGTGAGTTGAATAATAGTGTTCGAATCCGTTCTATAATATATTGTGTATGATCTTTTTAATTTATTGTCTGTAATCCCTATCGCATTGGTGTAAACTGTGATGCTGATGTGTGATTGTTGTCTAAATAAATAAATTTCTTACTTAGCATAGACTTAGCCTTTAAAGGTTTTCTACTGATTGTGGTAGAAAGTAACATGCAACGTTTTTTAATCATTATCATATCATAATCATAATAACTTTATTGCTAACGTAGGTAGGTACATGTTAATACAGATGTCAGGGTTAATTGATCAATAATTAATTTTATTTGAGCAATTGTTGAAAAATATTTAATTGAGGAATAATTGTAAATTTTTGCAGCGGGAGTTGATGAAGCCAAGCTAGCTTTGATGAAAGCGGTCAAGAACTTCCCGCAAGTTGCCATGAAGATAATGGAGTTCTCTAAAGTGGCCATTCCCCAGGACATAAAGGATCATGAGCTTTTCGTTCATCCTGAGGGCGTCGCGTAAGTTGTTATGTGTCTATAATGGTTCTGTCATCGCCTCAGCCTGTCTTTAGTCAGAGCTGATTATGACCATTAGTATGATGAGAGACCATTAGTATCATGTTAGTACCTGCCATAGATGCAAAGGCTGCACTTCACAACAACAACACACACAACACAACACACAAAGTCGAAAACAACTACTGATGTACATCTCGCGCGTACATTTCAACTGTTTGGAACGCTACAAAATACAAAACTATCTTTTGAAAATCAATCAATTTGTGCATGCTCAAACACTGCACCCAGCTTAGTAAAAAACATTATCATGTGCACATAACATTAATAATTTTATGTTTTTTATGAATCTAAATATATATAACTCAAAGCTCAAAGACCACTGGACGGATCGGGCTGAAATTTGGCATGCAGGTAGATGTTATGACATAGGCATCCGCTAAGAAAGGATTTTGATCAATTCTACCCCCAAGGGGATAAAATAGGGGATGAAAGTTTGTATGAAACTTTGAATTCCTTGGCGCGAGCAAAGCCGCGGGTTCAGCTAGTGAAACTATATATAGAATCTACATTTACTTAAAACTAAGCTACGCCCCGCGGTTTCATCCGCGTAGTTTTAAATCCCGGCATTCACAAGGGATAAAAATTAGCCTATGTGCTATGACTATAATCTATCTCTGTGCCAAATTTCATCCAGATCCGTTCAACCGTTGGTTGGGGCGTGAAAGAGTAACAAACATCCATCCATCCATACTTACAAACTATCGCGTTTACAATATGGTCAATAGTCAATTGAAGATTCCTCAAACAGCTAACTTCAGATCAGCTAAGTTGGTGGCTCTATAACAGAGCTCACTTCCAGCTGTCCATAAATACCTAACGGTTAAACCGTGTTTCGTGTTCATAATATTTTTTAAATATAGATGAATTTTTATAGGGTTAGCAATGATTTGGAGCAGTTGATGTCCCTGTACGCGTGGTTCATAGCGCCGCGGTGGCGCGAGCCTCACGTCTGGAACTGGCTAATGGACACTTTCGTAGATCTCACGGACATGTACGATCGATCGCCTGAGTTGAGGGTATGCGATTCTACCTACAAGAGGTCGCGTCATTTAAAAATAACGCTGGAAAATAAGTGGAGGGGCTATGCCCTCTGTAATGTTTGGTAGATAGATACAATACTCTGTCTCATGCACAAGCGGTTGTCAGTCTCCTGTCTACTGTCAGTGTCAAGCTCCTCACCTGTCAATGTCCAGTCAATGTCAGATATACGGGTTGGCGCGAAGGGCAGAGTGTGAGGTACGGGATCCGGGAGTCACGGAGTAAGGAAACTGGAACTAAGGAAACTGGAAGACCAGGACAGGAGATCGGCTTGGTGCATCCATGAGCCAGGGTTCTTACTAAAATACTGGATTTTACACCCTCCTTCCAGCGTTCTTTATACGACATAGACCTTACCTCAAAATATTATGTTTTTAAAGCTTCTTTTCTATACTCTGTCCAAATTCAAGATGGAATGCTTATAAATTTCATTAAAATATCGAAAAAGTTTTGGTGAAGAGTTTAGGAAACTGCGTTCTTTGATCATCATTTTTTTAGCCATTTTTAAAGATAGAAAAAAAGTAAAAACTCAGTTATTTGCGTAATTTTTTCAAGATTACTTTGGCATTTTTAAAAAAGACGGTGGTCATCTCCATTGTGAGCATTAAATATAACAGGCAAGATCGCGAATCGAAATGAAATGCAAAATCTGTAAAATAATCAACGTCAAAGTGATTTTTAGGTTAAGTAAGTACTACAGGTTTGTTTGCAAATATTGCATCTTGAGTTTGGACAAAGTATAGCATAAATACTAGTATGTATGTTACATGAATGTGTAAATAAGGAATTGGTTTTCGTTTACAGGAGGAAATAACGCGGTACGCTAAATTGCGCGCGCGCCTTTGCCGCAAGATGCCCACGCAAATGAAGCGGCATCTGTACGCCATTAGACCCATGGCGAAATATATCACTGATGGGGTAAGTTTTCCACTACTAAATTATAACATCTCTTCTCTCTCTGATCATCCTTGAAGAATCATCCTTTGAAGAATAGATTTATTACTTGGTGCTGGATCTGTAATATTGATTTGACATCTATCTATCTATGTATCTATTCAGCCTGTATGCACCCACTGCTGGTTATAGGCCTCCTCTTTAAAACGCCACTCTCTCCGCACAGATATCTATGATTCCGTTTTGATTTTATTAAAATTCCGAATACAAGTAACTTTGTTGTTTACTGGAGTGAATGAACCCTACTACTATTATAAACGCGAGAGTTTGTAAATATGGATGGATGGATGTTTGTTACTCTTTCACGCCGGACCGGCTGAACGAATCTGGATGAAACTTGGCAGAGAGATAGATTAAAGTCTGGAATAGCACATAGGCTACTTTTTATCCCGTGGGAATACCGGGATTTAAATCTGCGCGTCATGAAATAAATACTTGATTCTAGAGTATGCCGGTGACCGCTCCGAGTATTTCCTTCAATCCGTTTCCGTGCGAGGGCTCTTGCACCGACACCTATAGCTACTTCACGGACTGGATGCTACAGTTCTCGACTGCGCCGAACGCATTCATGGCCCTCATTCGGGGAATTTACCCCGAAATGTACCAAATAGGGTAAGATTATAAGTTGATAATGGCATGCATCGATGGTAATTTTAACCTTGTAATCCCCGGTTTCTGAAGGCTGGATCAACACAACTGCCATATCAGCTTTTACTTCAAATTAGTTATGTGAACGTTGGTGGGACCGCGACACGCCGTTGATCACCGCGAGAATTTTACAACAGTAATAACATTGCGCAACGCTCCTTTTACATTAATACTAGATGTATAATGGTCATTTAATTTGTTTTAGTTATTTATAGTTATGTACGTATGCTCGCTGTAAAAAAATTACGTAAGTTTAAAGTTACTACTTCTCATTAAGTGAATTCTTTTGAGAAATAAATTCTTTAACCACAATAACTGTTGCGATGATGAGCATTGACTTTAGACGTTGGTGTGGCCGCCACATTATAGATAGCAAGTGACTTGACAGCCGATTAGTGCTGATCGAGCTTTCAGAAACCGGGGTAAATCTTTTAAATATGTAAGAGAGGGCTTAAAATATTACAGATTTCCAAAAAATGCCGCGCATATAAGGCTAGTGATAATCTGACTTGTATTAGAAGTAAATTGCAGTTTTTATTATTTGAGCTTGAACTTTATTTTATAATATTGGTAGTTTTTTTGTATATGTATATTTTTGTGACAATGCTGTTTTGTTTTTTATGATAATTGTATTTTATTGCTTACATAATATTCATATTTTAATGTATAATAAATCTTTAGTCTACTTTGAGGATCTAGTTGGTATGTCATGGCAGACAATAATTTTAATAGGACCCTTTTTTAAGGAATTAGAAATATGATCTTCACCAGGTTAACTGTACCGAATGGATTATTGTTATATTTTTTCATTACTCTGGACCATTTTGCTTTATCTCGTTGAGTCTACTTCTTCTTCTTCTTCTTCCTGTCCTTATCCCACTTTACGTGGGGTCGGCACAACAGGTTTTTTCTCGCCATTTTTCTCTATCATCCGTCATCTCAGTAGTCACTCCTTTCTTTAACATGTCATCTTTCACACAATCCATCATCCTTTTCTTTGGCCTGCCTCTACTCCTTAATCCATCCACATTCATCCCTAACACTCTTATCGTTACATGACATTTATCCCTTCTCATAACATGCCCATACCACGCTAACTTGCATTTTTTTCGGTCACTGACGCCACTTTCAAACTGCCTCTAATAAACTCATTCCTTATCTTATCCACTCGTTGAGTCTACTTAAATATCAGAATATTTAAATTCATATCTACTCACGACACAGAATTTCTAACGAGTTTTTTTTTCAAACTTCAATTCAATTCAAACACTAGCTCTAAAGAGCCGTGCTAACTCGTAACATGCTAGCTGTGGTTGCCTTTGGTGGATAAGCACGGGTCAGGATGTTTATTTTGTTTGTGTCACAAAACTTAATACTACTATATTTTGTAGTATTAAGTTTTGTGTATTATCTCTTGGCGATCCTAATAAATAAATGTTGAAAAATTATTGATTTTTTAGATTTATAATTTTCGGTACTTCATCATGACATAACAGCTAGACGCCTAGGAATAAGCAATAATAAATAATAATATTCGTAGTTCTAATGGTAATCCAAATTATTCGATAATTTAATTATAAACTAGATTAATTATAAAAAATATTTTTAGTGAAATTTGAATCAGTCAATTTAAGTTGTGTAGTCCGGCCGATGGATTTCATGAATGGATATTTTGAATGCAGGGCTATTTCTATACATTCGTGAAAGTTTCAGCTCGGAAACTCATTCTTCACTACTCCAGTGTCTCTTTCTCTTGGTTTGTTTACCTATGAACAAAAAGACACACAAAAATGTTCGATCGAAATGTTTCCGAGTGTCTTAAAATAGCCCAGCTGGTTGAACTAAAATTTTAGATAGGTAATAAGTAATTGTTATTTCTTAGTTTGTCAATGTATGTTTTATTTGTCAGGAAATCCTTCCTAATTGTTGATTATGAAAGCTTTTGGTATCTTTTATTTGATTTGTTATTTTGAGATGTTATTTTTATTCATACGTATGTATAAAAGCTGATTTAATTTGAGCACGTAGTTTTTTTGTGGGTCCCTTTTCGATGCTTTCAACGCCCTTTAGCACTGCATTGCACTAGACTCTGATACATGTTGATTTGACGGAGGTACGTTAGGTACTTGACTTTGTTTTTTTTAATTACTTGTAACTGGTACACTGGCACACATTGTTAAGCGCCCTGTAAACGATCAAATTTGACAATTTTGTCAAATGTTGTTTGTGTTGTCAAATTTTACGTTTTCATTGAACAAGAACGACAAATGAAATTGCTTGGTGGCATGTATTGTATCTATACATCTCTGCTTGTGAGGGTGAAGGCAGGTAGAGGGGCGTGCATTTTTAGAGTGAATGATCTCTACCAGGGGCTATAGTTTAACCAATGTGCGAAATAAAGATTAACAGTTAAGGTAGTTAGGTACAGCTGTGTTCTGAGGTCCCGAACGATTTCGGTGCCACTCGGAAGTGTGAAAGACGCTAGCTTTATTCCTACGCTGCTGAATGGCTATGCTGATACGCTGACACTCAATTTGTTATTTTAGGCTTTACATCAGCACTTAACAGCAGGCTTGTAGTAGGTATATAGGTACTCATGTGTGTATAGGTATACTAAGTACCTACCTATTACGGGAGTTTACCCAAAGCCGGTGAGTATTTATTTACATTCATTCATTGCCGCCCTAAACTGAAAGGCCGTATCCGTATCAAAAAGGATAGTTGCCCCATTTTTTCGCGGTAAAGGTAGCCCTTAGAGTCCCCGCAGACTACAAACTTTCTATCGGCCGAGAGTTTAGTCGAGTTGGCCTGTTCGTGCGCACACTGTGCCAACAAAACAGCTGGGTTGGTCGCGAGTGCGCAGACTAGCCAACAAATGGTTTGGCCGATTGATTATTTTACTAGAGTTTGTGAAGAGATCACTCGCGTGGAATGAAGCCATCGGCCGAGTCGGCCGATCAAACAATCGGCAAGTGTGCGGGCGGGGCAAGAGCGCCATACTGATCAAACGCTCGGCCGATAGTTCGCCGATGGAAAGTTTGAAGGCAGTCGTGAAGCCCATCAAACTTTTTTATCGGCCGATACTGAATCACTGTAATGTGCGCATCTGCATACATCTTCATACTGATTAAGAAGCCGACCAAACTCTCGGCAGATAGAAAGTTTGTAGTCTGCGGGGACTCTTAGGGGCATCTATAGATTGTGTGTTTTGAAAAACACATTATGTTCTTATATTTTACATAAGAAATATTTTCTTAAATCAAACACCCACGTTCTTAAATCAAGCACCAGGCGGAATGAATCATCAAAACCGTTACACCCTGTAAAAAGTTATGACGTAAAACATAAAAACAGTCGAATTTATAACCTCCTCCTTTAATCTAAGCCGGTTAAAAACAGTCGAATTGAAAACCTAATTTTTTAAGCTGGTCCACAATCTATGGGAGCGGCAGCCTGGATGTTTTACTTTTGTCGATAGCAAGGTGAAGTTAGGTTACACAAAAGGTTTTACCGAGATGCCAAAAGGATGGAAAGCGTGGCAACTTCAATTGCTTTGCAGGTTGACCAGCATGTCTGAAATGCTGGCTCTTATGGACGGAACGGAGATCTGCACTGCCTACGGAACCTACTTGGTGGTGGGCCCTAGCATTTATAACCAGCCGGATTTACTTGGGGTTGGTATCTATGCTAAGTTTACCGCCGGGTTCCGAAAGCCCGATCAAAACTAATCGGCTGTCAAGTCACTTACTATTTCAGTTTTTACTATAAATTAGATAGAGATGCCAAGTGACTTGACAGCCGATTAGCTTTCAGAAACCGACGGTTAGTGTAACTTTTTTATTACTACCTAAGTCCTTTCCTTCTGTAAAAAGTTTCGCCATGTCCTCAATGTTTGTCCGTTCATGTATTATTCTACACTAGTAGCGCCCCGCGGTGTAACCCGCGATTAAAAAGTATGTCCTTTTCCTATATGCCCTATCCCGACCTCCATCCCGGGATAAAAGCCCGGGAGTAAAGTAATGTGCTATTCCAGATTATAATCTATCTCTGTACCAAATTTCATCCAGATCTCTTCCGCCATTCTGGCGTTATTGAGCAACAAACAGACACCAAACTTTCACATGTATGATATTAATGTGATTAGTGTAACAAAAAAACCTGAACAAAAGTTTTGACGGGGCCAATACACTGGTTTCCGAAAGACTTACGTCTTCTTCCTTTCTCTCATAATTTATCTGAAGTTGATGACTTAGGTACCTATTTGTTTGATAAAGATAAGTGTAAGGTTATAAGTGTTTCTTTGAATGTCTACAGACCCGCACCTACCGCGTGGTATTCCAACGTCACCGCCATCTCACTGCTAATGCTAACGATCAAAATGAACCAGAGGCCAGGCCGGTTGCTAACCCAATGCAGCTGGCAATGGAGGAGCCTCCAGCGATGCAGCCGCCCCAGCCGGAGCGTCGGCTATTGAACGCGAACCTAAACCGAGGGGAAAACGATGACAACGACTTGCCGCTACTGAACAGAATGAATCTAAACGGCGAATATCCGAATGAGGCGGACGCACAAGAAAAATATGATCCGGAGCAATCGGATCAGGATCAAGCTGATTGCGATTCAGATCAGCCAGACCACTAAAAAACTACTAAAGATGAGCCGGATACACTGCAGGAATATTTTGTATCAGATCTAATTTTCATACTGCTCATAAAACAATACCTGCTACTATCTATAGGTACCTATACAATTACCAATTTAATACTAAATGTTTAATGTTATCGGTGTTAGCACGATGCGGGTATGCTCGTATCTATAAGTACGGTCTATCAGTTTCAAGTTACCATTTATTTAACTTTACTATTAGTTTTGCCAGTGAAAGAGATTAGGCGCAAGACATAAAACGGCGCGGCTCGCAATTTTGCTGGAATTGTGGAGAAGTAGGTCGCCAACAATTCTCCGATCTAGTGCCGTCCTTTAGTACCTCTAATTTTAAAATTATCTTACTTTATCAAGGTGAAAACTTACGTAGATTACAATTGTATTATAATTTGTGGTCTGCGTATTATTTTTGTCTAGCAGTGCCCTTTATCGCCCCCGTTTTCTCTGTCTTGCGCCCTTTTAGGGACATTAGCAGCATCATACTTCCTAGTATGGATGGATGGATGTTTGTTACTATTTCACGCCGGAATGGCTGAATGGATCTGGATAAAACTTGGCAGAGAGATACATTATAGTCTGGAATGACACATAGGCTACTTTTTATCCCGTGGAAATACCGGGATTTAAATCTACGCGGGTGAAACCATGGGGCGCTACTAATGTACCATATTTTTATTCTGTTTTACTTGTAGTGTGGCTCACTTTGTTACACTTACCGCCGGTTTCTGAAAGCTCGATCAAAGCTAATCGGCTGTGCGTGATAAAAAGTGACTTGACAGCCGATTAGCTTTGATCGAGCTTTCAGAAACCGGGGCTTATTATGCTAAATGATAGAAAGGTGAAAGTTGGTGAAAGGTGAAAGATGGTGTAATTTTTATCCGTCATTTAGCTTGATGATATTTTCATGGTGTTTCATTTTATTTTGGAATTTTTCATCTTACATTATTATTCATTCAAAAACAATATTCATTAGACTATATAGTAGTTTATAATAACTACTTAAATACTTACCTACTATTGGTGTTTGCCCAAGGGCAGTATTATTCCCGTAGTTCACTGTTTAATATCTGTAGTGATCGGTGTGTGTATACCTATACTACCTATATTGTCTGATAACGTATCTTTGAACTTTAAACATTCCAAAACCACTGTTAAATCCAAGTAATTATTTATTAAATACTATAGATGTTTAATCCCACCAGTCACTTACTTACGCTGTAAAATTACGTTTCCTAATCAATTTTGTTTTATACACTTTTTACAAAAATCTTTAGAATTATTAAAAATTGAGAAACCCCCGACATAATGAATTTATTTAACATTTTGGAAAAAATATCAATCAAATTGTCGGGGGTGGAAGAGCATTGATTTTTAAAAAACTTTGCTCAAACTTCTGTGATCGAAAAGAATTTTGTAACCTCGAGTTAACCCCTCCTTTTTATTATTATGTACCTACTAACCTATATTAATCTTTAATGTGTGTATTTTAACTTTCAATAAAAAGTAGATTGCCATCCGTGTTTCATTTTATCCAAGGAATTTGAATATTCAAATTCCTTGATTTTATCAACCTGCTCACAAAGAAGGAAAGAAAGAAGAAAAGAAAGATTTTTTTTTATTAACCCAAAAAATACATAGGTAACAAAAGTACAAAGATCGAGTACATAAACAACGCATGGAATTTGAATACTTTGATATAACGCTACGCTAAGACCTGGCTAAGTCCTGAGTACCTATGGTTTTTAGGTATAATTTATTTATATATATTCCTTCTAACTATTACCTAATAGTTGTAAGGAATTTGATCTATATTCCTTGGGTACATGCGTTAGCATCCCTAGTCTGTGTGTAAGAAAAAGAGTATTCAAATTCCTTGCTGAAAAGTATCCAAATTCCTTGGAAAGATTGTCGCTGAATGACGGACAGTGGGACCAAAGAGTATACAATAACTAGTGGGATAGGTGCCATAATCGCAGCGAAAAGAAGAAGAATGAAGAACTCTATGGTAAAAATGGATAATATTTTTAAAAAGTGTTTTGATCCTTTAGTTCTATACTTATAAATCTGTGCTTTAGTTTTTGGAAAGTGCCAAAGAATAGTCTTTTCTTTACTATTTTCAGAACTGGTATCTTCTAAGGCTGTTTTCACCTGCGTAGGTACTTATAGGTATTTCTGTGTTGTGCCTTATGAAAAAAAATCTCCCTATCCCTTCAGATCTCTCAATACCAAGTACTATCTCAAGATTCTTTGTGGATCTCTAAGGGGGTAGTCAGAGATAGGTACCTACCGTAGGTACCTATCTCTGACTACCCCCTTACTACTTAATGTTTGAACGTAGGTAACCTACGTCCAAACATTAAGTACATTTGGAACAAACCTACATTTTTCAGTAGTTAGTATTCCAAACGTGACAGGTTGCAAGCCCATCGCCGCTGCTAGAATACTAACTAGTTTCCTCACGATGTTTTCGATAATCGTTTAAGAGCACTGGCATTGCGCACATAAATTATGATAATGTGCCTTATTATTTAGGTAAATATATCTGCATCTATTATTTTTAATTGCTAAAAGGTTTTCACCAATTGTCCCATGGTTTCTAATTTAAGCCACTCTGATAAAGTCTCTCTCCACAGTAGGTAATCACTTCGCCTAAAAATAATCTGCTGCACTGAAAATGATACACAGTCATCCAACCTCCATATTTTGTATAATTGCCACGGAGTTCTGTGAACGATTTTCTTTCTGTGGATTAAGAAGTAAGTACCAGGCACATACCTACTAGTAGAGATGCTTACGCTACCAGGCCAGGCCAGGTAATTGACAAAGCCAGGAACCTCTTGGACAGGAACTAGGAAAAGCCTGTCAAAGTCAATAGTCTTAGAACTGGCACCTGGTTTTAAGACGTTTCAAAGTTATCCTTGTGATTAAACAATATAAATAGGTACTTTAGCTTTGACTTAGGTAGGTATACCTAGTGAGAAGGTTTAATGGACTACCTAGGCTAGTACCAAGTAACGCTTCAACCAAAAAGAACGCTGGAAAACAGTGTAGACGCGCACTACACTTATTCAGATTCTCCAGACTCTAGATTCTATGAAGAATTATAACCATTTCCTATCATTACAGTAGGTATCTATTATCCTTCCTCTTACTTCCTACTAATATTATAAACGCGAAAGTTTGTAAGTATTAGGGATAGATGGATATATGTTACTCTTTCACGCCGAAACGGCTGAACGGATTTGGATGAAACTTGGCAGAGAGATAGATTATAGTCTGGAATAGCATATAGGCTAATTTTTAACCCGTGGGATTACCGGGATTTAAACCAGCGCGCGTGAAACCGCGGGGCGCATCTAGTATTTTGTAATAACAGTATTAGGCTAATATAACTAATATGTTTAGCAATCCTTTCGCTCTACCTGCGGAATGTACTCTGCCTCCACGAAAATGCCGCCACTGTAGTCTACCATATCTTCATAATGATGTGTTACACCATGCCGCTCGTTGGGGCCATACTGGCAGATAACTTTATTGGGAGATACAGGTGCGAAACATGACACCAAACCATGATCATTAAATAAATATTGTTGGACATCCACAGCACTATCTCTCCCCAAACTAAGCCAAAGCTTGTAGACAATATAATACTTAGATTTATTAGACAAGGTAGCCGACATAGCTCTCAGTGTCAGGAAGTTGAAGTGGCAATGGGCAGGTCATAGAACTCGAAGAACTGACAACCGCTGGGAATAAAGGTTATCTAATGGCTACCACGAACAGGAAAACTAAGTGCGGGAAGCTCTCCCCCGAAGTGTGGGTAGTCGGTGGATGGAAAAGGCTCAGAATCGTTCTTCCTGGGAAACGTATTGGGGAGGCGTAAGTCCAGCAGTGGACTTCTTTAGGCTTATGATGATGATATAATAGACAATAAACCTATTAGGAACCAGATAGCTGATGTAATTCTTATATAGGTTTTAGTAATTATTTCATAACACCCATACAGAGAACAAACACCTAAGTATGTTTATCGCACAAAATGTTTGTTCTCAGTGGGGATCGAACCCATGATATCCGGCGAAGAAGGCAGAACTACTACCTGAGCTGTGAAGGCTGTCGTAATCATTTATTCATTGTTTCGTGTTGTTAATATAGTTCTTAGGGGGTAACAAAATCTTACAGGCAACCTGGAAGATTTGGGAGAGTATTTTTATTGTATGGCTACGTAGCCAACTATTGCATTGACTTTTTAGATACTGGGTCTGTGAAGTACCTATACAGTCAACATTATAAGAAAATGATGTTTATTTATAACAATATCTGGAGAAAAATAAAAACATTTTTTTAGGAATAATAAGTATAGTTTTATACGGACAACGCAAACTAATAATAAATATTTTTTTTTCAGAGTTATTTTGTATTTTTCAATAATCTACTTGATGGGGACGTTGCTGACATGTTGTTCAGCGATACCACCTCTGATGTTGCCACCCACGTAAGTTTATTAATAAGTAAGTATCAAGTAGATATTAAACCTAATACTAATAAAAAGGCGGACAGCCGTAACTTCTTACCGCAAATCTCAATGAACATATTAAAGTTTTTGTAAATCGCATAAAACAAAGTTTTGGAGAATACGCATCTAACAAATATTGGTGTTTCCGGGGAAATTAAGTACAGGCACATGAGGCTTAACATCTGTGTGCCTCAAATGGGGCGCTGGGCAGTGCATCGTAGGGCACTTTCCTATCCAGCGTGATAGTGATTTTAGATCTTAAAAAATGTCTAATTGTTCGCGCGAGATAGCGGCGTGCCAAGCAATGCTTTGTTAAAGGTGATGGTTATACGTAACATCAGGTGCGCTATCAGTTTGTTCCAACAAGATATCAAATAAAATAATCTGTACTCTAGGTTGGCTGTTGTCAGCCATTTAAAACGTGTAGGTAGCAAGAAAAGCGGCTGGCATTGCGCTCAAAATGTAGGATGTGTAGGACCTTGAGTTGCCTATTCATCATACTCCTAATACCTTATCCTTTTCATAATTTATTCGGCTTATTCCAATTCTTACATGTTTCTATTTCTAAATATAAAAAACCACCTAAATATACGCACGTGGCCGCCCTCGCTTAATTGCCAACCTCAATTACCTACTTTATGTACCTCAAAAATTCGATGCCCTGTTTACTCGTTATTTGTAGGATTGTGTTAGGAACAACGTCGACGCGTCAGTTCCTTTTCAAAAAACAACCTTTGACCTTTATAGATGGAACATGATTGAGTACCCAAAACAGGATATAAATAATTTATTTATATGTTTATTTATGAGTTTTGTAAATACCGACACTTTATTTTAACCCGGGGGAGGAACCTATGAATTTATGGAATAGGAATAATTATTATTTTAAAACTGTATATACCTACCTTTTTAAAATACCAATTAATATAATTATTTCATAATTATATTCCTTTTCAATAAAACCTGGAAGTATATTTTTAAAATTAATTGGTATGCTATATTTTATTTATAGCATCACTTCTATGATTGGATTGACACTGATAGCCATGGGCACTGGAGGTATCAAGCCCTGCGTGGCTGCTTTCGGCGGTGATCAGGTTCATACCCCTATTTTATTTTTTTATTCTGTCTGTGGTCTAGTCTAGACCTGTAACCCAAGTCTAAAAAGAAGACGAAATTTTATTATAATAATTTTAATTTATACAAACAAACGTCGCGTCGCGTCACTGTCGTCAGTTACCTTTTTCCAGTTCCGTTTGCCCGAAGAAAACCACCGTCTTCAGCGATTCTTCTCCACGTTCTACTGCACCGTGAACCTGGGCGGGTTCATGGGCATGATAATCACGCCAGCGCTGCGGCGCAGTGTCATGTGCTTCGGAGATGATACATGCTACGCGCTGGGCTTTGGCTTCCCGGCTCTTCTCGTGCTTATCTCTATCAGTGAGTTAGACTGCCTACGTTTTCACCTGCTAATGAGGTTAAGGCCGGTTTCGACTACGGCGCCATTGTTACTGCTTGATAATTTGTCTTTAGTTTGCTCTAAGATGACTAGAATGCCAACCAATTGCGACTTTAAGCAAGCACACAGCGTGCATATAAGTTTCTTAGTTTTTACCTGGTTTCGAATGTGCGTAGACGCAGTAGACTACCGCTAAACTTCTTGTTCGCATATTTCAAAGTTTTAATCATACGAAATCGCTAAATGAAGTTATGAATAATCACAATCAACCTAGTTACGGGAGCTAACATTACCTACAGGTGTGCAGCAAACATTTCATTTTGATCCAAACAAGTGTTTTCGTAATCAATCAAACTTTTAGATGGGAATACTAGTTTCATTGATATTTTTGCCGAAATTTTGTTAGGATATTTACCTACCGAAAATTGGTTGTTTGTATTTTTCCATTGTGCCTCATGTATCTTCGGTAATTTTATATATTCAAAAATGATAAGCGAGCAGGCACTTAGTTGCTTGACTGTGTTCTGCATTTTAAGGCGTAGACGAATGTTTAACAATTAAAAGTGGCGTTCGTCAGTAATAGAGTCACGTTGCTTGTGGAGGCATTTTATTATAGAATGTTGATTCATGTTGCAGTTATCTTCGTTGTCGGCAAGCCTTGGTACAGAATTAAGAAGCCTCGTGATAATATCACGTTGAAATTCGTGACGTGTGCTTGGGTGAGTCAATGCTTATTGAATATAGTTACTCCAACACAATATTAATGAAACATGCAATCTAATTTATATCTAAGTTATAAGAAATGACTTAAAAAAAAATATATATATAAAGTTAGTGTGTGTGTGTTGGATATGTTTGTGTGTGTGTGTGCGTGTATGTAAGAGAGTTCTCCTGATTACACAAGTCTCTTAAGAGTCAGGGTTTCACAGGAGAACTCTCTTATGTAATTGTGTGTGAATGAATGTGCGCGTGTGTGTGTATGTGAATATGTGTGTTTGTATGAGTATGTGTGTTTATGGGGTGTTTAGCTTAAAAAAAATAATAGTGAGTCCTACTTAAGTAGGTCCTCAATATCGGTATAATCAACTGATAATAACCATTGCGTTAGTAAGCCCTTTAATTGATGGCTACTATAGTGTTTTAGACACAGTTTAACATCTAGTTTTGTATATAAACGTGGAGCATTATAATCGTACTGTCGTTGAGCCAGTGAAGTTATCAGATTAGGAACAGGGTAGCGGATAGTTCGGATGGAACCGTGAGGCGGTGATATCTGTGGATACATTGGAAAACATATAATTTTCGGACACTAAGAATGCCAAGTTGGTTATGCAGGAGATTTGTGGGGTATTTAAATGGAAGATACATCATTATTTTTACAAGTGCTCTTTGAGCTCTTTCAACTTCAATCATATACGTTTTAGGATTAAATAAGTAGTTCCATAGGTACTTCTCTCTCTCTCTAGATTTTTATCAGAAAGTATATAGTAGTTACATAGTTTATATTTCCAGCATGCCTTCACAAAGAAGCTGAAGTACGAAACAGACGGCGTACGTCACGCGCACTGGCTCGACCACTCCATTGACAAGTACGGCGAGAAGCTGGTCGAGGATATGAAAATCGTGTTCTCAATACTTTACCTGTACCTCCCTGTGCCTATATTCTGGTCTCTGTTCGATCAGCAGGTCAGTGGTTTTCATGACCCATCCTTTCAAAATAAATAAATAATTCTGGACAATCCACACAGCACCATCTAGCCCCAAAGTAAGCTATTCAAAGCTTGTGTACTAGATGACTGATATACTTAATACATTATAAACTTACATAGATAGATATTTTTTACTATACATAGAAAACACCCAGACCAACGGAATGCTACGTTATATTAGAACACTAGCTGCGCCCCGCGGTTTCACCCGCGCAGATTTAAATCCCGGTATTCCCACGGAATAAAAAGTACCCTGTACTATTCCAGACTATAATCTATCTCTCTGCCAAGTTTCATCCAGATCCGTTCAGTCGTTCCGGCGTAAAAGAATACCAAACATCCATACATACTTAAACTTTCGCGTTTATAATATTAGTAGGATTACCCGCCGGTTTCTGAAAGCTCGATCAGTCTGATTGGCTGTCAAGTCTATCTAATTTGAAGTAAAAGCTGAAATAGCATGTTTTGTTTTTTATTTGCGTTTAATAGGGTTCTCGGTGGACGTTTCAAGCGTCGCGTCTGCGCAGTGAAGTGTTCGGGGTAGCGCTGATGCCGGACCAGCTGCAGGTGATGAACCCAGCGATGGTGCTGATGCTGATCCCCGTGTGCCCGGGCGGCGCTTGGCCACTGCTGCCTGACCTGGCTCCGCTGCAGAAGATGTTTGTGGGCGGGGTGCTGGCTGCTTTGGCTTTTCTGGCGGCTGGGATACTGCAAATTGGGATAGAGGTTAGTTTATACACTTCAACAAGAGCGCCGGTGGGTGGTCTAATGGGGTTACCGCCCGCCTTCCGTTCGTTAAGTCGTGATTTCTAATTTGGCACTTCAGCAATACATTTTTATCTTCTAAAATGCCAGTCGTATTAATACTTGAAATGAAAAAAAAACGTAAGAAAACCAGTTTGTTCTCTAGCGAGGATACCATCTACTGTAAATGTAATTTATAGGATAATTAATTATAAAAAAATTTGATACTAGTATGTTTCAGGTCATTTATAGCTTATTCTAAAAAAGCTCCTATCTTGTTATTTGTTAAAATATGTAATAATTTTC
Organism: Plemyria rubiginata; assembly: GCA_963576535.1. Classification (NCBI taxonomy): domain Eukaryota; kingdom Metazoa; phylum Arthropoda; class Insecta; order Lepidoptera; family Geometridae; genus Plemyria; species Plemyria rubiginata. The sequence continues at coordinate 4,886,024 of OY754905.1, forward strand.
TTTACCATTAAAATTAAAACAGAAACGCTTTTAGAAAAAATATAGCAAAACAAGTATGGCTTTCCTTAAGTGTATTAAAATTTAGAAGTTTTTATTTATAATATTGTATAAGTATAGTTCCATGCTGTAATACGTTAGTGTAGGATAAGTAAGATCTTGGATAAGGATGTATGTGTGCAGATTTCCTGCCCGTCGACAAAAATACAGAGATAGGAAGATAAGACTGTATTTTCATAAAGTAGGTTAACGATATCGATAGATAAACGCAAACGATGTAATCCCAAAGCAAATTAAAGGAGTAGAACCATCCTAGGAATAGTTTCTCTGGTATAACCCAGCGTTTAGTCGAACACCAAATGCTGGGTCGAACACCTAACCAACACGCTTGTTTACTAGGATACATGCAAGCTGCCAAGCAGGCAGTGCGGCCGTTCGATCATTGTAGAACGTTTGTTTTACTAAGCTACTCGCTCAGGTGACTCGCTTGGCTCATAGGCGCTGCCGCCTGCCTGTGCGGACGTAGCATATGGCTAATGAAATTACAGTTTCTCGGGCAGGATCATGCACGGCCACGCAATATACCAGGGGCGGCGTAACGTTGTTTGCAACTTGCAACCATAAGGCCACGTCAGGCGACGGGTTGTGCCTGACTGTATAATGTATACGAAAAGAAGCTATGAAAGTGAAAAAAGCATTTGTAATTCGTAAAAAAAAGCAGAACAATCTAATACAGTAACTTTTTATTATTATTATTTATTTTGATTAGGTAGATTTTAGAGAATCAAAATGTTTTTGTATAAAATATACTTTATAATTCGTTAAGTTATGTATGATAAGGAAGGGCGATGCCTCCTAATACAGCTATTTTTACTTAAAAGGAGGTATCAACTACTGTTAAATTGAGGTAACATTTTTAGAAAGAAAATATACATTTTGTATTGTATTTGTACTAACTACTATTTAGGTATAATATAGTAAATAGATGGGTATGTAAAATTGGAACTCGTTTCTTTAATTAATTAACGTTGCCGCCTGTCTCCAAAGGAAATTCTTTTTTATGAATACCAAGCTTAAATGTTGTGGCATTCAAGCTCGGTAATATAAAACGAACGAAACTAATTTTAAAGCTCATTGAGTCTCTATAAATTAATATTCAAGTTGGCTTTCCATGATGCTATGACTAAAGAACGTATTTTAATATTATTAGTGCAACACAAATATTTAGTACTATTAAAATATTTTACAAAAATCATAGGAAGCATATTTTTTGATTCTGTTTTAAGAGTACCTAGTAGAGCTTTTTGGGCAAGAGCAAGTTCGGGGAAGTACCACCACGCCTTTTTCTGCCGCCAAGCAGCATCGCTGTTTCGGTTTGAAGAGTGAAATTACAGGCACATGAAACTACAGGCCTCAAGTTGATGAACGCAAGGCAGTGCATTGTAGGGCACGTTCCTATCGTGCGTGACATACGAAGCAATGCTTTGTGATGGTTACCACGTAGGTAGCTTTAGGTGGGGCCTAATGATTGTTCAATCGACAAGTTGTATAAAAAAGCTTAATAATGTCTGAAGAATTAATTAGTCTATGATGAAATATAAATTAACTTGAACAAAGCAATATGTAGTACTAATCCGCTGATCTAATCTCCTTAAGCTGGAATAAACTTAATTAGATTTCGACACGTGTTTCGCCTCTCTACGAAGCATCTTCAGGCATCTTTTATTTCCTGAAGATGCTTCGTAGAGAGGCGAAACACGTGTCGAAAACTAATTAAGTTTATTCCAGCTTAAGGAGATTAGATCAGCGGATTAGTACTACATATTGCTTTGTTCAAGTTAATTTATATTTAACAATGGACTTCCGCAAAGTCACGCCTGAGTCAATTAATTAGTCTATGATGTACAAAATGCTGCTATTTTTTTGTATCATACCACCAACTTAGGATATTTTATTTTAATTTTGCTTGCTATAAACGAAAAGGACTTATTTTTTCTTTATGCTGCTTTGCTAACGTTAATTAGGCGATATTTTGAATGGCTTAGTATGACTTGGCTTTCATTAGCCTATATTCTTTTACCCAGCGGTCGACACTCCAAGTACCAGGGCACCATCAGACGGCGCTGGTGTTACTAAACACGCTCGACTGCCCGGTCGAGGTGGCGGTGCGCGGGGAGGGGACCGCCCCGGTGGATGTCCACGGCACCGCACTCATGACGCCATTGCCTCACCGCGCTCTGATACTCACCGCTAGCTGCCCCCACATCTGCGCCGGTAGGGTCATGAAGAGGCACGCAGTTAGAGATGACCTCAAGACAGTCGCTGGAACGGTTTGTAACATCAACATCAACTTGTCAGCCTTCACAGCTCAGGGCCCGTACCACCATCTCTTGAAGCATTCTTTTTTCAATATTACATTTTTGATAAATTGATAAAGCTGACTCTATGCAGTTGATATACGACATTGACATAAAAGTAATATTGAAATAAGAATGCTTCAAGAGGTTGTACGGGTCCTGCTGGTAGATGATCTCCCTCTGCGCCGTGGGTTCAATCCCCATCGAGAATAAACACTTGTGTGATGTTTGTTCTCTGTCTGAGTGTTACTAAAATTGTATTCACAAAAAAAAGTATTTAAGGTAGGTAGTATTAAGTAGTGTCTATATCTGCTATCTGGTTCCCATGTAGCAAGCTTTGGCTTCAGTTTAGGGCAGATAGTGCTGTGTGGAAAGTCCACCAATATTAATTTACCTACTATTATTATTTTGAAACTAACTTGTAAAACACACACTATAACACCCGCAAAAGTTTTCTCTACAAAACCGCTAAATTAATTTAAAAGAGTAAGGTATGTTTTACCTAATATTGAACTTTTATTATAGTTTTAGCTAGTGCATTCAATTGATTTGAAATATTATTTGATGCAGTTAGTTTTGGGCACTATTTAACTCCAAACCAAGATTAGGCTTTTTTGGAACTCTGCAACTGGATAGGATAGGTACTTCATTGTTTTGTTCTTTTTATGAATGTTAGTTTGAAAATAAAATGATAGGACAAGGATAAGTTAAGACGAAGACAAGACCTAATGTGACTCTCGCTCGCACGTTTTGACTTGTTGAAAGATATAAAATCCCTAAACCCATTTTCGAAAACTCGCAACAACCATTTTGTGTGCAATCATATTGCGCATAGTTTAGTAAAAAAAGCATTTTGATCGATACAAGTTTTCCTATTTAAATGTTTGCTTTTCTAGTTTTCGTACTCAAGCAAACTTTTGAGTAGGAAAACTTGCATCAATAAAAATGAAATTTTTACCAAACTATGCGCAATGTGATTGCACACAAAATGGTTGTTTGCGATTTTTCGAAATTGGAATTTTTGATTTTATATCTTTCAAAATGTCGAATCGTGCGAACGAGCGAAATATTAGGTGTTGTCAACGCCTTAAATGTTTGTCATGAGTTGCTTTTGCTACGCTCGTAACTGTGCGTAGCAAGTTTCAGCGTAGCGTAGCGGCGTAGCTCTCTCAGAAATTACAAACGCAATGTCGTCCAACTATCTATTGTCATTTAAATATACAAATTAAAACACATTCTTTTTATCGAGGTAAGAGCCCTTATAGCTTACAAATTGACTCAAGCTTTCGCAAACCGTCAGTTACTCGTTTTTAATTTATCAGCATTGCAACGAGGTACGACCGCAATTTGAATTCATCGTTTCAATATTGTTAAACACTTCCGGCTGCACGTCGCGGCGACTTTAATTTGCATGCGATTTATATAGAAGTATGAAGAATTTGAATAGAACGGTTGGATTGGACGGCATAGCTTGGTCTGATGTGTCTGTAAACAAAACGAGATTGGATTCTAAACGGGCGACATTGGCGACATTCGATTCTATTGCAATTCTGCCTGCCATTCCACGCCTGTGTCACTCACAAATTGCATTCTATAATGTGACGAATTTTTTTACTTATAAGTCATAGGTATGTATATCATAATCTTAAGATTAGTAGAGCTCTTAGTGAAGGGCTCGTCCGGCTGAGCTGAGTTTTGTATAAAGAGTGTGGTTGTTGCTGTGAAATTACAGGCATTCCATGTTGATAGACGTAAGGCGATGCATCGTAGGGCGTGTTTCTATCGTAAGTAACATACGATGCAATGCTTTGTTATAGAGGAGTTAGGCCATCATAGAGTTTTTATGGTCGTGTTCGTAATCTTTTTGTAGTGTCACTAGTTTCTTTGTAAACTGCGCTAGTTTTTTTAAGCGCCTCATTTAAGTTCTTTTTTAGTAGGTACTTATCACATGTTGTACACATTTTTTTGTATCTAACGACATGTCGTTTTTTATGAAATTTCTATGACACAAGTCAGTAATGAGTTACGGTAGTTTGCGATGTTTAACAGCACATAAATATAAATTCTCTATTCCGTATTTAACAGTATTACCAGGAATAGAGCTTCTGTCACGTTTTGCGTGCTTTGGTTAAAAACAACTGAATGCGGCAGTGCTTCAAGCGACGCGGCAGTGATTTCCTGTGCTAATTGCGACGGGATTGGGACCATTTTGAGCTGTTCAACTTCTATATTGACAATCATCAACATGCAATCTCCATCGTGTTGACAGCAATACATGTCTTGTTGTTTGAGAGGGGATCGTCGCTGTGTTTATAATAAGTTCCTGATGTTAATAGAAATGAAATGAGCACCGCCTGTATTGACTCTACCTACAGGATTCCTATTTTATTTGAGCGCATCACGTATGAAAATAAATTGGTTAAATAAACTTATTATAAGAAATACATATGACATGGCAATATGAAAAGAAATACATATGAGTATGGTTCTTTATTTATAGCTGATCAAACACATAGCTTTAGAACTTGCGGAAGCTATCGTAGGTGCCAGGGCAGAGCGTATGTAATTTAAGCTAAAAACTAAGTTTAGCGCGTCAGAATTTGTAATTTAAGAAATTCAAGTGATATGATACCAACGATAAACGATCGAGATATCATTTGTCAACTGCAAGCCTATTCTTTTATGAATTATTCAATCGTATTCGTGATCCTAATCGTAGTGAATCTATTGATAGTCCAGCTGAAACTATTATCACTTCTGTGAGTTTCATTTGAACCTCTAAGTCAAGAATGGGGTGCCGTGGTTTAGAGACCCTTTGATTCAAGGTCCTGGTTGGGTCTGGGACCTAATGAGGATTTTCACTGAATTAACATTCACAATACTAGCTCAAAAGGTGAATAGTGAAAATGTTTGTGAATTTCCTCAATACAACCGAAACAAAAAGTTGCAAATCCTATTAGTTGTGGTTTTGCGAACGTATGCTAAAATATCAAGTCTACTTCAATGTATGTTTTATTTCAGTTCATGCCTGTCGTAATTGGGCAGAATTCGGATGATCAAATATCGCTCTACTATATGGATCCAAGTCCATTTCAGAAGTCATTGACTGGGAAGCCAAAGCTGAAGTCAGTATTTAAGATTTATATCGTGACGTATATTATTCTAATGATTATAAATTACCCACGAACTTCTACACGTGGCTTAGCTTACTCTAGTTAGGCCTAAATTAAAAAAGCAATTGTATCAAAATAACTGTACCTATTTCCTACTCGAGTTATAGACAAATTTCTACGGGCAAGCCGGATAGAGTTTTTTAATACCCTTTATCGCCACTGAGTCTATCCCTATCCTTTCGATCCCTTTACTTAAAGTCGCCCAAGGTTGTTATATTATCCAGTACCAAGATATCAGAGGGCATATTATCTACTAGACATGCAATGATATTAAATTTATATTTCGTCTTCCTAGAGTTGTGTACGTGGGTGATACTGGTCCGAATAAGAACGTATCAATAGCTGTGGAAACTGAAAAGAGACTCAGTGATATATATTATGTATCAGACGCGCCAGTCGACCATCTCGGCGAGTCTGCCTACATGTGCATGCAACCGGGCAAGTGAGTACATTTATTATCTAACTAGCGAGCCGCCCGCGCGCCCCTGCTTCGCACGGGTGCACATAATCATGCATGTATTATACATATAAACCTTTCTCTTGAATTACTCTGTCTATTAAAAAAAACCGCATCAAAATCCGTTGTGTAGTTTTCAAGATATAAGCATACATAGGGACATAGGGATATAGGGACAGAGAAAGCGACTTTGTTTTATACTATGTAGTGTTAAAAAGCTTTCAGTTTTAAGTTATTCACATTCACATCTCTATAAAATAGATCTATCTGATCGAATAAATACATTTTGACTTTGTCTTTGACTAACCTTAGATAGTGTTTCTATTTTTATATTTTGTCAATTTTCACGAACTTTTTTCATCAGAAAAATACTTTTAAAAGGTTCAGTTTCTGTTGTGTCTATTATATAAAGTATAGAATTCCAACGAGGAGATACGACACTAGATATCTAGTTTAATCCGTAGCAACGAGGAGACATGAAAGGAATTTTCACACGTACAATTTGTGAATATTCTATGAACATATTCTCCGAACGAAGACAAAACGTACATATTCCATAACGACCCACATTCTGTGAATAGACTACGTTCTGCAGATTATGGGATTATCGGAGTACCTATCAACTTAGTTATATATCACAATAGTTCATAGATACGGCATAGGCATACACTGAAGCAGTATTCTTCAGGCTAACGTAAAGATAAATAAATTTATTGGCTATGGAAACTTGGCATGGAACTCTAACAAGAAAGAGTGTTAGATATGAATGTGGATGGGTTTAGAAAGAGAGGTAGCCCAAAGAAAAAATGGATGTACTGTGTAAAATATGAAATTATGAGTTAGAAAAGAGTGAGCACCGGGATGACGAATGATAGACGAGAGTGGAGGAATAAAACCTCTTGTGCTGACACCACTTAGCGCGTGGGATAAGGGCAGGATGATAATGATGATGGAAAGTTGGTACACATTTGGTGTTATGGTTAGTATTTAGATTTCGCTAGTCCAGCCTGAGGACATAAACATGATGATCGTGATGAAAGTAAATCATTCATTAGCCGCCCCTTCCTTTCCACTAGTCAAAAAAGTCTGTCGAGTCCTTTTTGAACTACCTTGCATTGCATGTAACCTTTCGATACGCCGGAACGCCAAAACACACAAAGTCAAAGTGGCTTATTCGTTAGTCATTCATCTTGAAAATCAATTAGATAGGTACTGTTGGTGAACCACTTATTTTAAAACTACACGTAATTCCTTTTAGCAACGACTCGCCAAGCTTTTTGCCCACTCTGCGCCAATAACTACCTCGAGAATACATTAACTGGATCCTTTTCGATTCAGCTCATCATTGATTAAAATTTAAATCTATTGGATCTTGAAAATCTAGCCGGTTGTGCAATGTAAAAGATTAAGTGAATAACTACTTATGAACTATATATATATATACTATATATATACTAAATATATACTATATATATACTATATATATACTATATATATACTAAATGAATAAATTTAATGTTTTTACAGTATCAAGCCCTTAACTAAGCACATCCTTCACTCTGGGAGCTTATCTGATCTAAATAATACTTACTTGGATCAAAATGTTTTTTCTGAACTTTTGTAGTGGTATTCTCGACAAGTTGGTCATACACAAGGTCTATACCCAGCAGAGGGTGATACCATGCTGAGATGGTGGTAATGAGGTTAGGTTATGATATGATTGCGCCTTCTATAGGCTCTGGTCGCGACGAACTGGCGGTAGCTTCACCTATATAATAAGACGTTTCAAAGTGATCCTTGTGAGGGTACCGAATAAAGACCATTTTGATTGTGTACGAATAAAGCCAATTCAACATTTAGATTCAAATGGCGAGCGAGTAGCGCCGACGGCGAAGTCTCTGGCTCAGGAGAAGGATACCTGCGCGCCGGGGGAGTCTACGTACTGTGCGTGAGAGAGCGGATGGGACGCTTGGATGCAGCAGTACTCCACGCCCCGAACCCGCCGAACGAACTCCACCTGGCGTGGATAGTGCCGCAGTACCTCCTCGTCTCCGTCGCAGAGATAATGTTCGCCGTTTCTGGACTGGAGTTCTCTTTCACGCAGGTACATATCCAGTGACCCAAAAGCACTGGTCAACACTTTTTCGAGAAAAAACTGACTTCAATGCACCGTATAAGACACGCATCCTCTATAACTCAAAAACCACTCGTCAGATCTGACTCAAACTTAAACGGGACCACATGACAAGCACCATCTTTCGCATAAAAAAATCATCAAAATCGGTCCATTCAGTAAAAACTTATGAGATAGCAAACAATAAATATACAGTCGAATTGAAAACCTCCTCCTTTTTTAAAAACAAACAGCTTCACGACTTTTGATCCCCAGGCACGGTAGATATCCCTTCAGATCTCCCAGTACCAAGTAGGTACTAATTCAAGATTCTTTGAGGGTGTCTAAGGGGGGTAGTCAGAGGTACGTCCAAACATTACATTTGGCACATACCCACATTTTGCAGTAGTTAGTATTCCATACGTGACAGGTTGCAAGCCCATCGCCGCTGTTAGAATACTATAACTGGTTTCCTCACGATGTTTTCCTTCACCGTTTAAGAGCACTGGCATTGCGCACATAAATTTTTCGATAGAATAATCCATTGGTGCACGACCGGATTCGAACCTGCGACCTTACGATCGGAAGGCGGGGTCACTCCCACTAGACCACCGGTGCTCTGGTGCTTTAAGTCAGTTAAAAATACAATAAATATAACTGCATAGGATTTGTGATGTAGGAAATGCACGTGCCGAGCTGATTTCCATAGTACTTTTTTTAAGTACTCGTACTATCGTCTTGCAATTTTCTGTCATCATACATCGTTTCTGTGATTCAAGAGTTTGGTTGCCGGTGAAATTACAGGCAGATGAAGCTTAATATTTACCTCAACTTGATGGACGCAAGGCAGTTAATCGTAGGGCACGTTCCAATCGGGCGTGACCTTAGAGCAATTCTCTAAGGGCGTGACGGTGCAATACTTTGTTAGTAGGGTTACTACTTAATATTAGGTGAAAACACTCTGATTGTTCTGTAAAAGCTGTTTATAAAAATAAAGCAATCGTGGACATGCCATGGACGAATATCGTCCGAGCTATGGGCACTCGAAACCGTGTCGACACAATCTCTGACGCTCGTCGGACTTCCGCACACGTCGTATCAGATACATCCGGCCAGTAAAAGCGGAACATCTATCGGGGAAAAATGTTACCATCTAGCATCGGTGTGGTGCCTTACAAAATTGTAGACAAAATTTTTTTGTCATTTGTTGTCATTACGACATGGGTATCGTTGTAAAAGCTGTGTTTATTTCAAGAATGAGAGCTAATATTTATTTTAATTATCTACCAACAACATAACAAATCTGTATGTTATATATTTTGTAACTACCGGCAAAAAAATAAGGACTGTTTCTTTTTTTTTCCAGCTTTTTAGCCGGCTTTGTACTATGTTATTCACCCGTTAGGCTCCCACTGCAGGGCTTCCTTTCCGTGTTTCCACTCTGCGATAGTCTTCATAATGTATAGCTAGGCTTGATAATTTTACTTAGGAATTAAAAACAGTCTGTTAAAATTGAATATCATGTCAAATGATCTATCAATCTCAGTGGTACAGTTACTTTAGGCAGAATTCAAGTAAATGGCTCGGAAATAATAATGCAAAAAAGTTTCAATAATCTTTTATTTTTGACAATCCTAGAGTAGATGGAAAAGCTTCAATCCGTCCACTAGCGTTACCTTTGAGTTCGTATGACCCGCCCTTAGTAATCCCATACCCTCACACACAATACATAATGGAATGCTGCTAAGGGAATACTACTACTAATGGGGTTTTATGAATACAACTTTTGATGGAGCAAACGTTTGGGCCACCTGATGTTGAGTGGTAACCATAACCATCAAAAGCATTGCCTTGTAAGTCACGCACGGTAAGAACGAGCTCTACGAGGCACTGCCCTATGTCCATCGAATTGAGGCATACCGGTTTAAAGCCTCATGTGCCTGTAATTTCATCGGCGACCACACTTTTCAAACCAAAACCCAGCTCTTCTTGGCGGCAGTAAAAGGCATGATGTACTACCCCGAACGAGCCCTACACAAAAAGCTCTGCTAAAAAACTAGTACGGTTACGTACGGTACGTTACGGCACTATCGGCGGACTTGTTTTGCAGGCACCAAAAAGCATGAAAACGATCACAATCGCCGCCTGGTACGTGTCTGTTGCTTTCGGGAACCTGATTGTGATTCTAGTCGCGCAGACCAAGATCTTCGAGTCCCGGGTAAATGGATTGCTTGAACCGTAATTGCTAGAGTGCTAGATGCTTACCTAAGGTAAGGAGAGTAATGACGTTCCACAAACATCTTATGCATTACTTGTGCCAACAGCTTCGCTTGCGTATTATTAGTGTTTTTAGATTTTTTGTACAACTTAGCTAAAGGTAAAACTTTAGGCCGCAATCTCATCTGATGTTAAGTTATGATACCTAAACACTCGTCTGTTGAAACATCGAAAATATAGGCATTCGGAAAATGAACGCTAATAAGGAATTGCACTCTTTGACTGTTCGCATTATAATTTTTTTTAATAATTATAAATTAATTTACACTATTATATGCCTCGCTAACTCGGTAGTAAAACACCTCGTATACAATGGGTAGTTTCAGACCCTTGTTTTACAATTTACTATTTTTTATTGGATAGTGTAGTAGGTTTTTATTTTTATATACAACTAGCTGACCCGGCAGACTTCGTACTGCCTCAATCGATCGATCCGAGCATTTTCATATTTATTCACCTTTTAAGCCTTCTCTGGACTTCCACTAATAATTCAAAGCCAAAATTAGCCAAATCGGATCAGCCGTGCTCGAGATTTAGCGAGACTAACGAACAGCAATTCATCACTACATATCACTACATAGTATAAAACAAAGTCGCTTTCTCTGTCCCTATATGTCTTATATCCTATATCCCTATGTCCCCATGTCCCTATGTATATTTAAATCTTTAAAAGTACACAACGGATTTTGATGCGGTTTTTTTTAATGATAGAGTGATTCAAGAGGAAGGTTTATATGTATAATACATGCATGATATGTGCACCCGTGCGAAGCAGGGGCGCGCGGGCGGGTCGCTAGTTTTTATATATATAGAGGATATTGGATATTATGTTAGTCGTAAATTATACATTATACGCGGTGGTATTCCATCGCCAGGGAACTCCTCCATTCCCGAGCGGCTCAAGTGCCATATAAGTGCTACTCTGCAAATTCGAGTAGCAGAGACATTTTCAACTACCTACTATCTAATAACCTGAGAGGTGCATGCAGATGAGTTTTCTGCTCTTAGAAATTTTTACGAGAAAATTAATTTTGTTAAAATATGTTACATATTTTATATTAAAGGTAGGCAACCGACAAACAGAAAAGTTTCGTTATTTAGTACCTACATAATTAAAGTTTTTGGTCAAAATACCTGTTAGGATCAAATTAATAATTTTGTTGAACCTTTCTAAAGTTATTCTTCGAAACATGTGTGTTTGCGTTTATTCATAACCACATTAAGGTATTTATTAATATCTTTAAAAACAGCCAGTAAGATATTTGTTTAGCGGTTTAAAATAAGAAATGAATATCCATAGATAATAATTATAAGCTGTAATAGGATTAGCGTGATGCCTTTGTGTTAACCATTTCGGGTTATATGCCGTTTAAATACGTATGAGTGGTACTTTACTTTACTTGACGCAAAGTTTGCATCGAAGCATACCTACATGATACATCACAGCAACATTGAAGCCTGGTCTTGCTTTAAAATAACCGTATTGAAGTAAAAACCAGCGCTTTATTCAATGAAATATGAACTGTACAACAAGTGTGATAGCTCTAGCTTTCACGCTTACCTCACTGAAACTTTGGAATACTCAGTTTAACATAGATTACGAATTTACGAAGAAGGTTTTACGAATAGCTAAATTGCACGATTAGCACGTATCTGTGATAACTTAAAACTATAGCGTAGTGGTTCGGCGTGGATAATACACAGGGAGATTATGCATTTCGCGTCTGTAATATAAACTACAAAATAAATAATCCAACTAAGGTATAAATTCTGTTTTAACCGTGCCCGCAAGTTAAGTAATAAAGAAATTAAAGAAAAAAAATGGTGAACACATCACTATCTAGTTCCCAAACTAAGCAAAGCTTGTTAAATAATGTAAAATAAAAGCAATTTCCTAGTGCACTTTTATACAGCGTGTAACGGAAGGGGGGTATCAACCCTGAAGGAGGTGAATGTGCTCATGAAACTCAACAACTTTCCCCAAAGAACATAGGTCGAAACATGAAAAAAAAATTTGGCCCTCCCATAGTAAATCAATCAGCTGGTAGTCAGTTTTGTAAGGGAGGGCCAAATTTTTTTTTCATATTTCGACCTATGTTCTTTGGGGAAAGTTGTTGAGTTTCATGAGCACATTCACCTCCTTCAGGGTTGATACCCCCCTTCCGTTACACGCTGTATACATTACTCGCATGTAACCATATGTTTTGGATGTGAATCTGAGTTAAGGAGCGTAGACGTAGCATGACTTGTAAACTTGCATTGTATGTATTTTTACAAAAAAATTCATTCATTTATTATGAAACACGCGCATTATTTAGTTGTAATGCATGAAGAAGTAAAATATATATAAAAACAATGAAACACATTTTTTCGCGTTCACAGTGTTGCTTTCTTAGAAAAAGTTGTTTATATTGAAGGATACTTTAAGCCCCTGAAGTTTACGGAAGTAGTCTGGTAAAACCCTGTTTACTACTCGTTGATGGATCGTGAACTTGATGTTATTTAGTTACCATAACTTTTAACAAAGTACCCTCGCAATTCGGCACGATAGGAACGTTCGATCAAAATAAAGTTCTAAACACATACGCTTCGCAGCGCCCGATACCATTTTCCGAAACGAGGACTGAAAAGTGTGAAAATACCCGTTATGTTACGTGAAACAACTTTTTCCTCGCCAACCAGCCAATGGCAAAAAATTTTACCTGTTTCAGTAGTTAGGTAGTTGCAGGGAGTTTGACTGCAAACAGGCACCATATTCAGTTTTTCGGCTGACTCATTTTACGATAAAAATATTTAGTACAAAATCGTCAGAACTCCCGGAAAACCATCCAGGTAGGTAATTCCTCATATATCGAACCAAATGACTGGAGTGTTTTTCTAGAACTAGACAAAACATATTTTTTGGTATATTGATAAAAAAAAATACTGGGCTTTATTACCTAATGGTTTTTTGTAACTATATAATTCGTCAACCAGTAAAAATATGAAAACGAGAATCAATGAAATCTTTGAAGGCGGTTTATTTTGAGGTCAAACTTGCCAGTTTGACAAAACGTTTCATAATGTAAAGACCTGCGAACACTATGTCTTTTCTGTAACTTTGTTGGCAAAATAAATATTTATAGGTAGGTACGCTGATATTGTTTGCATATTTGCTATTTATTAATAATAATTGCTGAGGTTAGTTTCTGAACCTGAACAAATGAACTGAATCAAGAAAATTAGCTTGAACGCATTTTCCATTCAAGTTTTTTCAATCCATTCAAATTAATCTCGGACACTTGCCGCTACTCTTTACATGGAATAAATTTTTTCTTCATCGATATTTCCAAGTTATTTATTCTTGCATTCATCGCTCAATCATTTTATCCTTATTTTCTTGGAATTTCAAGCGGGCTCTGTGTGATTTTTCTTTTTCCATTTCGCTGAGTTCAAATTCGTATTACTCGTTTATTTCGAATGGTTTGCATCGGCGAAAATATTTTTGAACGAGTGATGTTCTGTCCTAAATCTTTGAATTTAATATTACGAATTCTTACATATTGTAGGCGTTAGAGCGCGCTGAATAAATAGCAGTACTACATAAATAAAACAGAATAGAGGGGGATTATTTTGTCCTGGAGTTGGATGGAAGCAAAGAAGCCCGTTTAGTTATTGTGTCGCCCGGTTTGTTTTATCTGAGTGGGCTACCTACATCGTCTACTCATGATCTTGTAGAATAAGCGGTTCCTAAAATTATTAGGCCAACTATTTAGTATTTAGTAGTATTTATAGTAGTAGTAAGGTTTACTAGTTTGTAACAGCTCATTATTATAAGTATGTGTGGGTCATGTCCTGACTTAGCACAGTTTTGTAACAAATTAATAGTTAGTGACCTAATTACTTTATCAGGCTACTAGTTTATATGAACTTACTCAAATATTCGTAATAATATTTATTTTAAAATTATTAATTTAAATTTTGGATTAAAGTACTTGTATTTATTTTTATTGCCTATGTGAAATTCCTTTATCAGGGCAGATGTTCATATGAATTTACTATGTCAGGCCACAGAGTTCTTCGTGTATGCCTTCGTACTCGCCGTTGCTATGCTTGTGTTCCTGCGGATGGCACAGGGCTTCCAGTCGAGGAGCATAGAAGGAGATGACACCTCGTCCGAAAGCCGACCCTTATTACACCATCGCTCAAAGGTAACAAATACCACGACCTTTTTTTCCAAACTTTTTGATGGAACAGATGGGTGCCATCACCAAACATTGTCTTGTCATTCACTGTCATCAGACAAAACTTTGTATCACGATTCACTCACGATAGGAACGTGCCTCACGAATCTGCCTTGCACCCATCAACTTGAGGCAAACGGAAAAAACTTTTTTTTAGCAAAATAACATCCAAGGAATTTGAATACAGACAGATATATTCAAATTCCTTGATTGCATCAGTAGGTACGAGTGTGACGCATTCGCTGTAGTGACAGAGATAGAGCTACTATCAACTGAAGGCTGGTCGAAATGGAACTATCTGGTATTCTGTAACTCATCATAATATTAGTTATTTTGCTGATTACAACAGAACTGCTTGTCCTAGAGATTCCAAATTTTTGGTACCGAGTGCACTAATTCATAGCTCGGTTCAGAGACATCAACCGAGTCTGTACCTATTGTGGTTGCTGAGATCCAACATGTGCAAGTTGGACAAACAAAAAAAGCTGGAAAAGCTTGTAACTCATAGAGTTTTGAACAGAAACACTTCAAATATTTGGTACCTCGCTAATTCGTTTGGTACTAAATCTGGAGACTTAAAGCAACCTGCTAGCTCCAGCCATTCCAGAGAACGAGCATATGCTTTTTCACGTATCGTTACTCCAGCTTACACGTTGATCAAGTCTTATAACTCGAAGAGTTTCCGAGCTACAGACCTGAAATTTTTGGTACCTCGCTAATTCGTTTGGTACTAAATCCTTGCGTTTACTATATATCTCTATCATTAGCCGTTTGCCCACACTGACTGAGGCAGCTGGAGACATGTTACTCCAGCTTACACACTATTATAAGCTTATAGCATCGTTGTTTATTTGGCAGCTAAATTATGATTCAAATCTATGAGTGCACTAATTATGCTTTAAATATTGGCATTTATAGAAATTACATTTTCAATATGAGGAAGCTGGAGACACACACACGAATTTTACCGTACCATATTTGAAAACTTTCCTATCTACATTCAGTTTGTACCAACATGTTATTAACAATGTTGACATGTGCGGGCGACGTTAGCCCGCAGATATTGTAAATAGCGTTCATTACAATATTGCAAATAAGATTGATTAATTACTGATTTGGATCATTAAGATATTGACCTAAGTGTTTCGTTCCCTATTTAGGATGTAGATCAATTAAATATTTGGTATGCCGCTGCTATTACTATTCCTAGTAGTATGAACCTTTCATTCGCCCTGGCCTTTGTCTTTTCATACCGTTCGGGTTTCACTCGTATACCTATATAGTATTGCATCCTCTCAATTACCAAGTTGAAGCGTTTGTACGTACTCTGGGGCGCAGAACAAAACCATTCAACCCGGAAACTTGTGTCCTTAGCCTGGACTACTGTACCGTGCTGAACTACTGTACTGTACTACGTGAGGTATACGTCGCGTCGTTACGTTGGTATGCAGTCGTGCTCCCGTAGTAGTTGAAGTATCCGAACGGATGCAATTAAAGTTCAATATGTCGGTGAATGCGATTACTTTACTGAGTGACGTTTTATTGACACGGTTTTTGTTTTTGCATCTTTGTATTTTTATATTGACCAAGCAATAGGATTATTTTCAGTCATTTTGGGAATTAACATAATTATAACTTTTTCATTTGAATTTGTTGTTCTGTAATTTCGGTGGGTTGGTGGCACCAACATTAGATAACATTAGTTGAGGTCTTAAGGCGTTGACAACACCTAACATTCCTCTCGCTCGCACAATTCGACATTTTGAAAGATATAAAATTATTAAATACAATTTTGAAAAATCGCAAACAACCATTATGTGTGCAATCACATTGCACACAGTTTAGTAAAAATATGATTTTGATTGATGCAAGTTTTCCTACTCAAAAGTTTGCTTATTTACGAAAACAAGAAAAGCAAACTTTTAAGTAGGAAAACTTGTACCGATCAAAATGATTTTTTTACTAAACTGTGCGCAATGTGATTGCACACATAATGGTTGTTTGTGATTTTTCAAAAATGGGTTTTGTGATTTTATATCCTTCAACAAGTCAAAACGTGCAAGCGAGAGTCACATTAGCTCTGGTCTTCACCTTAACTTTATTCCCAATTCCTAATGATCACACTGTGCATTAGTAAGTAAAGTTTATAAGTGACTTGAATAAAAAAAATGACAGGTTATATTCATATTCATATTCATAAATCTTTATTGCGAATATAGGTATAGGTACAGATGTCAGGGTTTATAAAATAGATCCTCCATATTCAACTTAATAATAGCATGCAATAATAAGTAGGTATACAGTTTAAAAATCAACCACCATTTTCTACAAAACGTGACAGTTTACAAAATAGTTATTTGTTATACAAGAGTGCAAAGTTGCTTTTTAACCGCGTGCTCAATTTTGATGACCGAGCAAGCGAAGGATTCTAAAATTTAATCACGAGCGCAGCGAGTGATTCAAAATTAGAATCCTGAGCGTTAGCGAGGGAATCAAAAGAGCACGAGGTGAAAAATCTTTGCACTCGAGTGCAACACGTAACTTTTCATTCCACCTCAGCGAGGAAATGACTAAATGCAAAAAAAAAAAACGTTTACAATCACAAGATAGGTACTTTTATTTCAGTTTAGGTATTAACTACTACATTTTTACAGGTAAGTATTACATAATAATCTTCAAATTATAACAAAATAATAGTAAGGTATAATTAAGAAAATTTGAAAGTAACGTTGCTACAGTTATTTAAATTGAGTGTAATATTTTTGTTTGGTACTGTAATATTGGTGTTAGTCACTTGTGTACTGTTTTTCGGTAAACTATCTGTCATACTTAATAGTTGTACCGATTCATCGGATTCCCTTGGCGTGAATGTTGAAGAGAGAGGGAGATGGTTAGGTGTTTCATAACGGCTTATTTTTGATGTAGAAGGGCCAGTCCAAGGATCTGATTGAGGCTCTTTCAGTGTAATGGCTCCTACGATGCCTTCACATATTTTAGACTTATTTTGGATGGAATCCTCTATGTATCCCTCTACAACTGCATTGGACTTCCAGCCTCCGTGGCGCTTAAGGGACAGGAGATCAGCTCCGGAATCAGCCAAAAGTGTGGCTGAAGTTCGTCGGAAACAATGACCCGTGTACAACAGGGGTTCTGGAAGTTCAAGAAATGTTGCTATTTCTCGTGGGATACTGCCAATTTTATTAGTACCCATAGGCTGTCTAACACACTTTCCATTGCGATACTGTAGAAAAAATCGATTGATTGGAGTGTTAGGCGGGCGTAAGGCTTGATATTTCTCAAAAATCGTTACGTATTCCTTGCGAATGACGAAGTTGCGGTCTCTTTTTGTCTTTGTATTAGGTAAATTAATTAATAGTAAGTCATCTGAATGTTTCTCAATGTTTTTGACATTAAGTTGTGTTAGTTCATTAGTTCGACATGCTCCGTTTATTCCAATAATAAGAACAACCTGTAACGTAAAGAGTATTGTAGTAGATAAATTAATAAAATTGATATGAACGCATAATTATGCCTATCAACATCTACTAAGTATACTATTTAATTGAGATTAATATACTTAAGTAGATACTGAATGTGCAACTGACTTACTTTTGCCGCCAAATATACGGAATCGGGTGCTTCGTTAAGAAACTTTTCAATATCAGATACTGTGAAAACCTTCGATTTTTTTGGTTGATGACCAGATGAGGCTCTTTTTAAAAATGCCACTAATTTAGGATAGGTATCGATATGTATGTCTTTTTTCATCTTTATTGTTGCTTTTAGCATCGAATACGTACTCCATAGAGTGCTTGCTTTCTTGTTCTCGGATAATTCTATAAAATATGCCAGCAAAACGTTTTCTGAGAAAGTTTTGGCTCCTTTTGCTAGTCGCCACGTGTTGAACATATCGTACTGTTTTAAATACTTCTCGCGTGATTGTTGAGGGAGAAAGCTCATTTGCGCATTATTAACAGTTTCAGTCAATTCTGTTGGCGTCAAACAAACTTCCTCGTCGCTAGAATCACTCATTTTAGTTTTTTCACTTGTTTTCAAGTTTCTTGTTTTTAATATAAGGTTTAACAATGACGTGTAAAAATGCCGCGTAAAGAACCGCGTACAAAGCAAATTGAAAAAAGAACACCAAGAAGGTTCCGAGTCTGAGTTTTTAACAAATTAAAAAAAAGTTGTATGATATATTCGGCACCATAGAGGTAGCAGTAAATAGGTTTAATGTTTTTTTAAATTCACAAATTTAGTGCACACGATGTTCTAAATTCAATTTACTTTATCCTCTAGAGAATAAAAACGGCTTTTGCACTCAGATATTGAAGAGCAAAATTACTCTTGCCGAGATGGTGGGATGAAAAAAAAATTAATTATTGCACTTGACAAGGTTGCATGGCAAAATGACGGAAATGAGCAAATACTGTGAGATTATATGATAAACATTTTATTTAAATCACCGTTGGAGTTAAGCGAGTTTACGCAGGCTATCTATCTGGCTTACGGCAGAATACTCAAACGTAACTCAGATCACAGCACGTCTCATGTGACGAGTTTTTGACGGAATTTCATTAAAACTGTCGAAAAACTACGACTTGAGACGTGCTCAAATCTGAGTTGCGTTTGAGTATTCGGGTGTTAAAGTTTTAATTTGCATCGCGTTTCCAGGATCCCAATGTTTTGCTTCATTCAGTCTGAGCCGTTTATTACGCCATGTTAACTGGTAAAGCGTAGGATAAAGGCATACCTACTCGTAGCGGACCACAAGCGAGATATGAGGAGATTAATTAGCTGGAGTGCTTTGCTGGACGCAGTTCTATCTACAGTTACTCGTTGGTAAAGAGAAGGACACTCATTCGTGTTCTAAAGTCAAATTAACGATAGCATAATTATGATAATTTATGGTTTCTAAAACACAAATAAAATTTTCTCGAACTAAAAGCATTTTTTACTAGAAACTGAAAAATGCTTTGAATAGCTAACCTTTTTGGTACCACTTATTATCTCGTCTCTTTCTAATGTCGGCATCGAAGGTATAAATAATGAAGCACTATAGTGAATGAGGTCGCTGTGACCAAAAGTAGACTGAGAAACTTGACTTGACGTTTCCAACCACAAAAGTTAAGACAACGAAAGTTGGGAAAATCCTCTAGTAAGCCCAAAATAAGCCTGCCAGGCAGACAGTGATCGAGCGCACTGGTGGCCTAGTGGTAGTAAGGCCCCCTACCGTTCCTAAGGTCGGGTTCAGAACCGGGCGTGCACCAATGAGAATTTCTTTTCAAAATATTTGTGTGCACAATGCCAAGAACTCAAACGGTGAGAAAAACATCGTGAGGAACCGAACCAGCCGTAGAGTCTAAAAAGTTCTAAGACGTGTCAAGTGCTCGAAATGAACCGATTTGGGGCGGACTTAAATCTTTTCAATACACTGATGCGATGAAAACTAGTGACAAGATAAGAAGAAGAAGAAGTTAATATAGTTCGGCAACTTATCTGGTCGGTACCAAATCAACAAAGCGGATGTTACCTACACTCACCAAAGCCGATGCTTGGACCGACCCCGTTTCCGATTGCTACGTAAAATAGATTGTTCACAACATTGTTATATAAGAACTTACCACAGTAAACTTAATTCTGGTCTATGGTTGTTCATGTAGTTCAAGTCGTAGTTTTGCTTCCTTTCAGGCCCGATTGATCGTGTTAAAACTGGATGCTAAAATTAAGTTTTAGTTTTATAATGTTTGGTTATGAAATTACACCCATGACAACATGACACAATAAGAGTAGTAGAGCTCTTTGTGAAGGGCTCGTCCGGGGAAGTACTACCACCACGCCTTTTTCTGCCGCCAAGCAGCAACGCTGTGTTTCGGTTTGAAGAGTGTGGTCGCCGGTGTAATTACAGGCACATGAGGCTTAACATCTGTATGCCTCAAGTTGATGGACGCAGGGCAGTGCATCGTAGGGCACGTTCCTATTGTGCGTGACCTATGGGGCAAGGTTTTGTTTATAGGTGATGGTTACCACTTAACATCAGATGGGCCATCTGCTTGTTCCATCAGCTAGTTGTATTAAAAAAAAAAAAAAATGTACTGAATGAAAACTGTACCTCATAAATATAATATATGATGTTGAGGACTTACGTGAAACACTAACTTCTAACCACGGGTGTGCATGCGCCTATTATAATATGAAGCCGGGCTATTTCTGTTTGTACGCGGATCCACAGCTCTTTAGAGATTGAGTTGAAAACGAATAATTGGTTTGTGCCGTGTAATCATTGCAAGCGTAACACAGTCACAGCCGTGTAATTATTCTACTTAATGCAGTGCACGATTCGCGATTTTCAATAAATTACCTGTTCAGTTCATCGGTGATTTAATGAGCTTTTTGAAGGGACGATTGATATGATAATCCTCATTCAGTTTCAGGGTTAATGTGTGCTTTTAATGTTTCTGGCAACAATTATAACTCTGTCAGTCTCGGTAATTTAATGCAACGGGAATGAAACATCATGACTGTTCTTCTATAGGCATTGTGTCATGAGTAACTGGCGTTAGATTTAATTAGATAATAAGACGCCTCAAAGTATCCTGTGATTGAACTGAATACAACTAGCATTTACGCGATGACGTGTTAGAACGGCCACGAATATTTATTTATTGTATTTCACACGATAGGAAAGTGCCCTACGATGCACTACATGCGTCTATCAAATTGAGGCAAACAGATTTAATGACTCATATGCCTGTAATTTCACCTGCAACTCTTGAAATAGAAACACAGCAACGCTGCCTAGCGGTAGAAAAAGGTATGATGGTAATACTTCCCCGGACGAGACCTTCACAAAGAGCCCTACTATTCTTAAATGAAATGAGAAAAAAGAGGTATTAATGCTTCGTTTTTCCAGGTAATATCGGTGCATTCGCTGTCGACATCCGGCTCGAGGGCATACAGCGCGCCTGGCAGTGCGGCCTCCTGCCTCGGACTCATGGAACGCGCGAGGGTATCCGCTTGGCCAGCAAGAGCACACGTCAACCTTGGAACTCCTAGCAGCAGCGAACGCCGAGCCACCACTCTGGCTAAAGAATAAAACTGTTGAATTTTATAAGGCAGAAACAGTTGTCACTTGTGAGTGAACGAGTAAGCACTGAGTGATTGACGTACGAGCCAAAACCACGGTAATAACCTTCAAATTTACTCGAGGTTTGTCACTGATCGATGAGCTAAACAGTAATTTTGTGGCATTTGTGTAAAAACTGTCCAACTTTACGCTAGTACTTTACTCAAGTAGTGTACCTACTCTATTTGGTTGATACACTAGTTTTGTGTTGTGTCTTTAAACGTGAAGAATAAGGGATAGTACGTCTCATTATATTATTATGATCATACACGATTTTTGCAGAATATTTTAAGTTGTATCTTGACTATTAGTTATTGTTACTAGGTATACCCCTTTAGCTCGTTATTAATAAAGTTATTCATACTAATTACACGTTTTTCTTGCACACATCTAGAGTTGGTGTTTTTCTCTTTGCTACATCCACATAACTGACTAAAACAAACTAACTACAAAAGCAATCAGAAGCAACAGTTCAATTCAATAACACTGATTCAACTATATACGATTCAATAACTGTTTGCATCTATTTCAATATCCTTTGAAAGTTGGTACGAGACGAGTAGGTATTAAGCCCACGTTTGGTTTTAATTCTCCGTCTTTCATTTTCCTTACACACCCACTTAGGGGCCGGTGGCATGAATAGAACGCTAATATGTAATGAGTTATAAATTAATTCTGAGTTTTCTTGTTTGATTTCTCGGACCCAAGGAATATAATACTCTCTAACGAGGGCTGGGACCCTTGGACCTCAATTATCTAATTTTGTTCTTCTTCTTCTTTTTTCCCCGTTTATGCCACCTGCCCGTAACAGACAATCTTGCCAGTGATTAAAATTATACTTTGTAGTCAAGTCGGCCGTCATTTTGTTTTGAAAGGTCGCGATTTTCGTCTAAACTCACCTGAAACATTTTCGTTCAAATCAGGATATCACTCTCACTCTCACTTAATGCGCATGTGCATATGCATGCATTTTAAATGTTTTATATATAGGGTACTGTGTTCCATGGCCTACCAGTTTGATGTCACTCATTTGTGAACTCGTGAAGGCATTGATTATGAAATCATTACTAATGCTCAGTAAGTCGCTTTATTTCATAGTTATCAATTTATTACTTTACCTCTTGTTTTCCTTCTTATAAGTTTGCATAAGTACGAAAACTTCGAAGAGAATACTTAATTGCTCCTGATTTTTTTATTAGAAAGCTTATTAAGTTGTGTTATTCAATTGTATCTAATAATATTAATAATCCTACTAATATTATAAATGCGAAATTTTGTAAGTATGGATGGATGTTTGTTACTCTTCGAGTATAACTTCAGAACGTCTGAACGGATTTTGGTGAAAATTGACACAGAGATATATTATAGTCTGGAATAACACATAGGCTACTTTTTATATCGTGGGAATTCCAGGATTTAAATCTGATCGGGTGAAACCACAGGGCGCTACTAGTATTAGCTATAGGTAAGTGCATTCACAGATTTTGGAAAAAAAATTATATACCAAATAATTTTTTTTGATCGTATTTTATTTAATGATATATAGGACCATTTGATGTTTGTGTACACTTTTTTTTTTGTTTTTAGTGACTTGGAGCTTGGTTTTAAGATGTTCCGACTTAGTTATGGATAGCAATGAAAGCAAAGACATGGACACCCTTTTAGACATATCGGGCTACCCTAGCCCTGGCGATATTCCTGTCCTGAACCGAAAGGTAACAGGTTTACGTGATAGCTAAATAATTTTCAAGTTAGTTATTTATTTTAACTTCCTGACATAAGATGTATTTTAAGATGAAGTACCTAGTATGGGAGGGGAGGAAAAAAGACCAGAATACAACTTGATGCTTTTAAAAAGAAACATTTTATCACCATCTATATTTTTTTATAAAAAAACGAAAAAACTCGTGTGCATGTCTCCAGCTTCCTCATATTGAAAATGTAATTTCTATAAATGCCAATATTTAAAGCATAATTAGTGCACTCATAGATTTGAATCATAATTTAGCTGCCAAATAAACAACGATGCTATAAGCTTATAATAGTGTGTAAGCTGGAGTAACATGTCTCCAGCTGCCTCAGTCAGTGTGGGCAAACGGCTAATGTTAGAGATATATAGTAAACGCAAGGATTTAGTACCTATTTAGTGCACCTGGTACCAAAAATTTCAGGTCTGTAGCTAAGAAACTCTTCGAGTTATAAGACTTCATCAACGTGTAAGCTGGAGTAACGATACGTGAAAAAACATATGCTCGTTCTCTGGAATGGCTGGAGCTAGCAGGTTGCTTTAAGTCTCCAGATTTAGTACCAAACGAATTAGCGAGGTACCAAATATTTGAAGTGTCTCTGTTCAAAACTCTATGAGTTACAAGCTTTTCCAGCTTTTTTTGTTTGTCCAGCTTGCACATGTTGGATCTCAGCAACCACAATAGGTACAGACTCGGTTGATGTCTCTGAACCGAGCTATGAATTAGTGCACTCGGTACCAAAAATTTGGAATCTCTAAGACAAGCAGTTCTGTTGTAATCAGCAAAATAACATTTTACCGCCAAAAATTCAGAGCATTTCGACGCGACCATAAAAATGATGCGTTGCCGCTCTGAAGGTGATATTACGCTCTGCGGATTTGAACGTATTTTACCCGCGATAAGAGTCTTTTTTGTATGCACTCAGTCCTTTAAATTTCTGAAGGCATAATTATTATACCCTTCTCTTTCCGATGTGCGTTGAAGAGCGGGGCGTTGTGTGTTGCCATATCTAATTAAATAGTTTGGTATGGTTTGACATTTTATATTTTTTTTTTGATAAAATATACCAATTATATTGCAGAATTTGAAGGCAAGGCAGGGAGCGAGCAGCACGTCCGTCCGTCCGTATTTTGACAGTTTGACAGCCAATCTAATCTTGCTAGTGGCATGTCAAGTGAATCGTCATCAGACCTAAGTCAAGTCATTCAAATTTGAGAGGTTTTCGATTTGCAAAAACGAATCCTTCCTACCTATATTGTAACGTATATACGTTGTTTTGACACCTACATTACAAAACACTCATTTTTAGTGAAAGATACGTCAGACATGGTCATTGACAGTACCGGTGGAACGTTCCTTGTAGGTATTTGAATGAAAACGCTCGGTGAACAGTGTCGAGTAATTCTTTACCTCACTCGCTTTGAATGAACGCCATTCACATTCACTCGGATTTGGCCGCTAACCAGAGAGGAGCTCGTACGCGTCTATCGTACCGATTGCACGGCGCATCCTCTCCTTACGTTACTCCTTATTGAAGTACATAAAACTTTCTTGCGTCGACTTATTTTATCGCGTAAGCCTTAAAAGTTTAAATCGAGTTTAATCCCGTTTATCGGTAAGTGTTGAACATTCGTCTCACAAAAATAATGTAGGTAGGTAAGTAGTTTTTTATAACGAACTTTTATTCTTATGTATTCTTGTAATTTAGCTTCTTTTTGTAATTTTGCCTACGCTCTCATTTCATGACCTTGTAATCTCCGCTCTGATTGTGACATCACACACCACCTCGTACTTCCCCTACCTCACCGGCACTTCATGCTCGCTTCGCTGCCTTCGGTGTTCACAATCAGAGGGGGATGCCCCTGGACCTGTCTGTGACACATTTCCTGTACATTCCAGGGTTCTAAGTCCGGGATTACAAGATCGGAATTCTACGATCGGAATCAGAAATCCACACGGAATCCAATTGAAGAGTGGCGTCCTACCCTTACGCCAAAGTCATTGGAGGTCACCGAGCGAGACGTCCGTGCGAGCGTTATGCCTCAGGGGAGTACTTAACTCCAACCTTCTCGAAAGCACAGTAGAATCAGTTACCGGGGTATTGAAGAACCTTAAAATAAATTTTTGTATACTGAAAGAGCATACATGGTTAGATAGTCATGAAGGGTAGTCTCACTTAATCAAAACACGTCATCGAATTCCACATTTGTATAATAATTCAAACCCATAACCAATAACATCGATACGTCAAACAATCTGCGTAAGTACATAACCAATTATAAAACTTTCTATAGATAAGTATAACACGACTTTACTTTAATTATATAACAACAAAGGAAAGCTAGTAGTTAGCCTCAGTACTCCGCTCGGTCTGAGCGCAGGCAAGCGAATGACCACTGCTGTGCGCGCCATCTGCTTATAAAGGCGGCGCGCCGGGCGGGTGACGTGGCCAGTGACGTAACTTGTTTACGAAGCTGCAGCGTTTCTTTGTTAAAAACCGAGCTTTGGCGCCGTGGCGATAACATCCGGCCATCCTGCGCACGCATCCGTCCCTGGATAGCGTCATAGTCTGATGCGAAAACTGAAAACATTAACCAGTTAAATTCCCTTTCACAGTGCTAGGTTACAGTTTGTACATTTTCTTTATATTTGTTCGATATCTGCTGTTGAATTGAGGGTAGATTGGTAATTCATCGCCGAACTCAAATCGACGACGGTGTGCCGCTGGCATAGCGGCAACGACAGGAAGCTTTAGCGCGTTGAGCTGGACGGACGTTCTTTCCCACTCATTTTAAACGTGTCGAATCCTCACCGTTAGACGTTCTAACACCTGTAAAGTGTTTGTGGACCCACTGCCGTGTAGTGTGCTTTCTCCAAGATCTGTAGAACCTAGGTCTGCCGTGCTTATCCTGGAAACCTACCTGAACTCTGAGGCGTGCCGTGCATGCCTGCAGCCTAGCTTGGGCCATCTGGAGTCGAATAGAGGTAGGTGATGTTCAATAGCCTTCTTGGAGACAGCAGGAACGAACGTTTTCCACCCATATATACTTTACATGCATTCTATCTATTCACAAAAACCTGCCAGTAAAATTTCTCTTAAAAAAGATTGTAGAAACCGCACAATCAAATTGGTCCTTCGTCAGCCGGATTGGTTTTTTGTGAATTCAGAACTCGTAGTTCTATTCTAGCCGTGCTAGAATTTATATATTTTTTCATACCTAAATTCATTAAACAAAGAAATATTTTGTTGGCAGCTTCACATTTATATATTTTCATATTATACACTTATATATTTGTCGTACATATATTATTTAGTGTATTTGTGATTAATTTGCATCGTTTCATTCGTTACTTTTCGTTATTTTTGAACATTTACTTGTCCACGCTAACTGCGTCGTTAGTAAAACAAAATGGCGCCTCCCGCTAAAAGTTCTAAGACAAAGACAGATTCTGAATCTGATGAGGAGGTTCAAAATCATGAGTTAACCGTGTTAATTCATAGAAAACAACGAATGTTCGAGCAAATGCAACGAGCGTATGATTTGTCAAGAAATATTTCAGATTCTGAGTCGATTGATTTATTTTTGATGTACGTGTCAGACATCGATAAATTACGTGGCTCATTCGAGAGCGTAATCTTTAAAATTTTAGAGAAAGAACTTGAAATTGATCCAAAATCATTACTTCGTAGTCATGAATTAAAGAGTTTTGATGAGTTATATTTTCGAGTCAAATTGCGTGCATCGAAATGTAAGCCTAGTGCCCTTTGCATTATGGAGGGTATTCCCACTCGCTCAGTAGAATCTCGACCACGTCTTCCAAAGTTAGAACTTTTTACATTTGATGGAAACATTGAGAATTTTAATACATTTTTCGAGACATTTTGTTCTCTGGTACATAATCAAAAGAGTATTCCGCAAATAGACAAATTCCACTATTTATTATCATGTACAAAGGGTTCTGCATTAAATATTGTAAAAAGCGTACCTATTTCAGGTAGTAACTATGAACTCGTGTGGAAAAGTCTCCCTTGATAAATATCAAGATAACAGAATGTTGGTCGGTAGGTATTTAGATAAAATGCTAAGTTTTTCGCCGCTTCAAAAAGAATCTTCTGATAATTTAAACTCGTTCATTGAGAGCTTTGACCATTCATACAAAGCTATAGAAGCATTAGAAATTGATAACTTGAGTAGTTACGTAATGTGTCACATTGCACTGAGAGCCCTAGATCCCTACACGCGTAAATGCTTTGAACAAAAATTGGATCAAAAATCAATTCCAACTTTTGATGATTTAATTACTTTCGTTCAAAATCATATCAAAGTTTTAGATCATTCTTCATCATATTCAGGTAGTTCAAACGTGCAACAAAGTAACCAACGTAAATTCACTGTACCTAAGCAGGGTAAAAATAATTATTCACATGCATCTTCTCCGAACACAAAATTGGCATGTCTTCATTGTGGAGAAAATCATATGATTTTCCGTTGTGATAAGTTTCGTAATCTGAGCAACGTTCAGCGCATTAGCCGTGCTAATGACCTGAAGTTATGCCACAATTGCCTAAAACCTAATCATACATCAAAGGAATGCAAAAGTGAATTTAAATGTTACGTGTGTAAACAGTCGCATCACATACTATTGCACCGTGAGTCGAGCGATAGTGTACCAAAACCGGTTTGCTATTCGGAGAGCGCTGCGTCTGAGCCGCAGACGACGGGAGTGAGGTCTGAGCAGTCATCGTGCAATAACCAAGCTTCCGCTCTAAATAGTAACAACCACCTTGCGTCTACACATAACTATGCAGTTATATTAGGAACAGCTGTTGTACATGTTTTGGATTCATTTAACAACTACCAAACATGCCGTGTTTTAATTGATTCTGGTGCGCAATCAAATTTTATGACACTTGACTGCTTTCAACGATTAGGATTATCTGCTCAAAAGTGCCCGTACAATATTTATGGTCTAGGTGGCGAAAACGTGAAAACTAATGGGATGGTATCGTGTACCATAAAGCCACGCCACTGCGCGGCTCCCAGTTTTGATTTAAATGCAGTTATATTATCACGCTTAACTTCTGAGCTACCTACTGTTCAAATACCTAACAATGTTATTCATCATTATAAGGATTTAGAATTAGCTGATCCGTGGTTCTATAAAAAATCTCCCATTGATATTATTTTAGCTGCTGATGTTTTTCCGTATATTTATGATGGGAAGAAATTAATTATTAATCCCGATGTTCCAATGGCGTTAGGTAGCGTTTTTGGGTATGTCGTGACGGGAAGACTAGAAATGCAATCTTCTAGCAACAATTGCCATGTTGTAGCGTCTACAACATCGCTGGTGTCGTACACCGTTGAAGAGAATTCACTTCATGAAACTCTCAAACGTTTTTGGGAAGTGGAAGCTTCGCCGTGCGAAGTTCCGATCGATCCGTTAGAAGAGCTAGCGGAGCGTATCTATGTTGAGAAACATTATCGAGATGAAATCGGCCGATATGTTTCCCCGATTTTATTGAACCCTGAGCATAAACCACTTGGTGACTCGTATGACACTGCCCTCAAGCGACTCACACAGGTCGAGCGCCGTCTCGCTCGATCTCCGGACCTTCGTAAGGCCTACGTCGACTTCATGAAGGAGTACGAGTCCCTCGGTCACATGGAACCCTATAAGGGAACCGAGCCCTCAGGTTACCTTATTCCACACCACTGTGTGTTACGACCGTCGAGTACTACGACGCCCTTGCGCGTAGTGTACGATGGTTCCGCTAAAACCACTTCTGGAGCTTCACTCAATGATGCACTCTTAACCGGCAGAAAGCTACATCAGGATATACTTAAAATAATAATTAATTTCCGATTGTACGATGTGTGCTTTACTGCTGATGTTTCTAAAATGTACAGAGCTGTGATCATAAATCCAGCTGATAGGAAGTATCAGCACATTCTCTGGCGGAACCATCCTACGGAACCAGTACGTACATACGAGCTAACTCGAAATACCTACGGTCTCCGTAGTGCACCATTTGTCGCGGTACGCACTTTACACCAGCTGGCGTCGGATGAGCTGGCTCGCAATGAGCAGCCAGTTAGGAATTTGCCTCAGCTGTCCTCGGGTAAGCTGGTTCACGCTGAACAGCCAAGAGTTAAAGCAGCCGAGATCCTAAAAAAAGGGTGTTACGTTGATGACGTTTTGTGGTCATGTCAAAGCCAGGAAGAAGCTTGCACGTTGCAAGATGATTTAACCACACTTCTTAAAAGTGGTGGGTTTGATTTACGAAAATGGGCAAGTAACTGTCCCGAGTTGCTCACTAGAATGCAATCGGACCAAGTTACTGCTATCAACTTTCAAGACGATACGTTATCGTCATCTCTCAAAGTTCTAGGTTTGACTTGGTTACCCTCTTGTGACTCATTCTCCTTTAATTACAACTTGACTGACGCGAAACATACCAAACGTTCCGTTTTAAAACTGCTTGCAAGTATATTCGACCTGGTAGGTTTTATATCGCCATGTACTTTTGTCGCGAAGTGTATAATGCAAGATCTTTGGAAACTTGGCTTGGGCTGGGACGATCAGTTGCCATCTGAATTGACTTCCCAGTGGAACAGGTTTATTGATGAGTTATCAGCGTTAGGTAATTTGCGAATTGAGCGTCATGTTTTAATTTCGAACTTCAATGAAGTTCAACTGATAGCGTTTTGCGATGCGTCATCGCGCGGCTATGCAGCCTGTGTCTACCTACGTAGTGTAGATAGGGATGGTCACGTAAAGGTAAGGTTGCTGACGAGTAAATCTAAAGTCGCACCTTTAAATCCAATTTTATCAATACCTCGACTTGAACTTGAGGCAGCCGTGCTCCTCTCAAAGCTTGTTAGTTTTGTAGTTCAAAACTTAAATGATTTTAAAGTTTCGATCATCGCGTTGGGTGATTCAAACAACGTTCTAGCGTGGCTACAAACACCACCTTATAAATTAAAAACTTTTGTGGCTAACCGTGTTAGTCAGGTGACCGCCGTGGTCCCATCGAATTGTTGGTTTCACGTGAACAGCGAGAATAACGCTGCCGATGTTTGCTCGCGCGGTGCGATGCCGGCTCGCTTCGTAGAAGGTGCTGCGGAGTGGGTTCACGGCCCCAAGTGGCTATATGATGATCAACCAAAATGGCCAATAAAGGCATTTTATGTAAAAGATGGTTTCAAAATTCCTGAAATAAAATCTAATTGTGATACATTTGTGTTAAATTCATGGGATGATAAAAGTATGATTTTAAAAAATGACTTAGAAGAAACTTTTAATAAATTCTCATCTTTTAATAGGTTGCAACGAATTATGGCTTGGTGTCATCGATTTGTATTTAATTTAAAATCAAAAAAATCTGCTCGGTCAGATGGACCCCTCAGGTCATCTGAGCTAAAAATAGCTCATGACACCATTGTTCGAGTAGTGCAAACGAATCATTTTCACAATGAAATCGCTTTATTGCGTAAAAATAAGTTTGTAGCTACTTTGCGTAAGCTTTCACCCTTTGTAGATTCCAATGAATTCCTCAGGGTGGGGGGTAGGCTCGTGCAGTCCGACCTACCTTACAATATGAAGCATCCCGTGCTTTTACCCAAATGTCACACGATCAAATTGATCATTGAATATTTTCATCGATTGTATTTACATATAGGGCCGCGTACGTTACAAGGCAGATTATGTAAACAATATTGGATAGTTAGTGCTCGTAGCATTATTCGATCTGTTTTATCCAAGTGCAAGATTTGTTTTCGATGCCGACCAAGCTCAATTCAGCCCGCTATGGGTACGTTACCCGCGCCTAGGCTAAAACCAGATAAGGTTTTTAACCACGTTGGTTGTGATTTGGGTGGGCCCTTTTTCGTAAAGGAAAGTTTGAGGCGTAACGCAAAGGTCTACAAGTCGTACTTGTGCCTTTTTGTGTGTTTTTCAACTAAAGCTGTGCACTTGGAAGTTTTAACTGATTTAAGTTGTGATTGCTTTTTAGCAGCATTTGATCGTTTTGTGGCTCGCCGCGGTCTTTGCAGTTGCCTTTATTCAGACTGTGGTACTAATTTTATTGCGGCAGCCAAGCATTTAAAAGAAGTCGTAACCTTCTTACGTAATAGGGATAATGAAGATAAGATTATCAATGGACTGACAACTCGTCACGTAGAATGGCGTAACAACCCGCCCAATGCAGCAAGTATGGGTGGACTTTGGGAAGCAGGAATAAAATCTGCAAAACATCACCTTCACCGTGTAGTAGGTGATCGTTCTCTCACATTTGAGGAGCTAAGTACTGTCTTTTGCAGAGTTGAAGCTGTTTTAAATTCACGCCCTCTGTGTTCCTTATCGGACAACCCAAACGAGTTCGAAGTTCTGACCGCGGGTCATTTTCTTATAGGTCAATGTTTATTAGCTGTACCGGAATATGATTTTGATGGTGTTTCTCAGAACAGATTGTCACGTTGGCAATCCATTCAGAAGGCTTCTCAGTCATTTTGGAGGCGTTGGTCAGATGACTACCTTCACACTCTCCAGCAGAGAGCGAAGTGGTTTGAATCTCCACCTAACTTGAACGTTGGTGATTTAGTTCTGCTAAAGTCAAATCTGACTAAACCTCTTCAGTGGAATCTAGCTCGAATTGACAAAGTACATAGTGGCGTTGACAAAGTTAACCGCGTTTTAACTTTAAGAACTAAACATGGTTTAATACAAAGACCGACAAACAAGGTCTGTCCATTACCCTATGCAAATTAATTACTTTACATTAAAAAATATTTAGTTTTATTTATTTTAAGAAATACTTTTAGATAGGTATACTCCACTTTTAGAAAACTTTATATTAGACTTTTATAAGCTTCGTAAGTTTATTTGATTTATATTTTTTGTATACTTTTACACACTTTATATACATACATATCCTACACTATTCATTCATTTAGGGAAATCAATCATATTGATTTCGGTGGGGGGTATGTTCGATATCTGCTGTTGAATTGAGGGTAGATTGGTAATTCATCGCCGAACTCAAATCGACGACGGTGTGCCGCTGGCATAGCGGCAACGACAGGAAGCTTTAGCGCGTTGAGCTGGACGGACGTTCTTTCCCACTCATTTTAAACGTGTCGAATCCTCACCGTTAGACGTTCTAACACCTGTAAAGTGTTTGTGGACCCACTGCCGTGTAGTGTGCTTTCTCCAAGATCTGTAGAACCTAGGTCTGCCGTGCTTATCCTGGAAACCTACCTGAACTCTGAGGCGTGCCGTGCATGCCTGCAGCCTAGCTTGGGCCATCTGGAGTCGAATAGAGGTAGGTGATGTTCAATAGCCTTCTTGGAGACAGCAGGAACGAACGTTTTCCACCCATATATACTTTACATGCATTCTATCTATTCACAAAAACCTGCCAGTAAAATTTCTCTTAAAAAAGATTGTAGAAACCGCACAATATTAGTCCCCACATAGTGTTCAATGAAACTTAGCCAAAAGTTAACCTATCAGTGGCACTTATAATGTTTGAAGTAGTAGCATTAGACATCATTGATTAATCTAGCTGAGTGCCCTTCACGCTGCCATTCCATCAACAGCCGACAGTTGAAAGATTGAAACCTGAAATGTACAAATTAACATGAATTTAGTTTACTGACATCTGAACTTATCTAAAAATGTTCCATCGGCGGCCAGTATGAAATAGTATTTTATCAATTGTGATTTTCCCTAGGTGATGCCTTTGGCCAACCCTAGTTGCATTATCACCACAAAACATAAAGCATCACACATCACCATTGATTAATTTAGCTGAGGGCCTTTCATTCTGCTATTCCATCAACGGCCAGCAGATGAAAGACTCCTCAATTCATTTGGCTGAGTGCCCCTCACCCTGCTATTCCATCACCGGCCAGCAGATGAAGGACTCCTTAACCTCAACCTCAACTGTACAAAATGATATGAAGTTATGTTACTGAAATCTTAACTTATCCAAAACTGTTATAATATTTTATGAATGGTGATTTTCCCATTTTCCCTAGGCGATGCCTTTGGCCAACCCTAGTTGCATATTACCACCAGACATAAAACATTCTCATTGACTAATTTGGCTGAGTGCCCCTCACCCTGCTATCTCATCGTCGACCAGCAGCTGAGGGACTCCTCAATTAATTTGGCTGAGTGCCCTTCACTCTGCTATTCCATCGTCGGTTAGCAGATAAAAGACTCCTCAACAAAACAAAATCATTTTGTACAGCTGAACACAATGACATGAATCTATATCACCGGTACCCAGACTATTATCCACAACTGTTCCATCGCCGGTCAGTATGAACTAATATTGTCTAAACACATATCCATGTTCAAAGCCAATTCACTACAGACACCAGTTATACCACAACAGGATCTAAATACAACTTATCGATAACATCCGGTCTAATTTTAGTCTGAAAGCTATCATATTTTCCACGTCTGCTATTTCAATAAATCGTTTCGAAGATCATAACTCGCATACCAGCTACTTGATAGGTATCTATCGTGACCCCAAATGTTATTCACTTTAAACGAACCTTTGTAGAGAGGCATTAGTTTTTTACTTTGGTCATCGTTAAGGTGACTTTGAATGGTTAAGTACCACCAAGTTCCAGTCTCCAACGTTATAAATAAGCTTTTAAACAAGATTCACACCTACCCACATCTTTTAAGTTTTTTTTTTTACTAGATTTACTTTAATGTCTTGTAATGTACGTAAAATTTTGTTCTCAAACTGGTTCTCATGTAAGTGAATTATTGTAATTCTGTATGAAAAATAAAGATTTATAAACCATTAAACCTTTATTCCTTTTTTTTTTACTTCCTGTTTAGTTAGGGACATTTACAATTTACCACATTGACATTATACCATTTTTGTCGTTTGCACACAGACATCTCGGAAAAAACTATTGTACCCAAAGATTTTATAATGTCCCAAAAGTTATTCACCGAGCGGGATTGGAACCCGCAACCTTCCCTTTGATACAGGGCTGCGCATTGTGATTTCTTTAAGCGTAGTAAGTACTATAAATCTAATAAATATAATAATGTAATCATACCCGTATTTTGTTGCCACATAAAATACACACGTTTAAGCAAAATAAATTCAATATCAATATGTTAAATGCAATTTATACAGTTTGATGTATTTTGCAACAGTTTTCTTCAAATGGGGAAACCAAAATTTTGACCTGATTCTTTCGACAGTTTTATCTACAGCAAAAAAAATACTACACAGTCGTTACGATTAGCTCGAATAACGTGTACCATACGCATTTCTTTGTTACTACCAACCATTGTTGTTGTTACCTAACATCTTCCGAATTCTACTTGTGTTAT
Source organism: Plemyria rubiginata (assembly GCA_963576535.1). Lineage (NCBI taxonomy): Eukaryota > Metazoa > Arthropoda > Insecta > Lepidoptera > Geometridae > Plemyria > Plemyria rubiginata. The sequence continues at coordinate 4,920,868 of OY754905.1, forward strand.
GTACCACGATATACTTTTTTTTCAACAAATCGTACCCATAAAATATCCGTTTTTGTCTCGGCCTCACCTGACTTTAAAATGTCTTAAATATTACATATTTATTTTACTGGGGTATTTTTTTTTTCGGCGGGTAGGTATATTTTACCGAGGATATGAGAAAAATATCGTCACAACTTTAAAAATTTCCTGTTTCTGCAGCAACAATTTAACAACAACGATACGTATCGCCAATCTAACCTACTTTAATATATAACTGGTATGGTATATCTTGTTCCAAAAAAAAAAAACTTATCTGCAGAAAGCACCACTAGAACAGTTTTGTTGAAAATATTCTCTACTACGTTTTATCTACATATCAACTCCATGAGTGCTTCATAAATTCTGGTATGACTGACGATAATACAACATAACAACAACTCACGGTTTTCGATGTAGCTTACTGTTTTTGCGCCTCCGATCATTGCCACTACTGCTACTGGCACTGAAACAGCTACCTGAGCTAGTCGATGGTTTCCACTTCGATCTTCGTTTGCGCTTACAAGGCGGCATCTTGTGGGCGTAGCAAGTTAACACTTCTGATGAAAGAGCATACATGGTTAGATAGTCATGAAGGGTAGTCTCACTTAATCAAAACACGTCATCGAATTCCACATTTGTATAATAATTCAAACCCATAACCAATAACATCGATACGTCAAACAATCTGCGTAAGTACATAACCAATTATAAAACTTTCTATAGATAAGTATAACACGACTTTACTTTAATTATATAACAACAAAGGAAAGCTAGTAGTTAGCCTCAGTACTCCGCTCGGTCTGAGCGCAGGCAAGCGAATGACCACTGCTGTGCGCGCCATCTGCTTATAAAGGCGGCGCGCCGGGCGGGTGACGTGGCCAGTGACGTAACTTGTTTACGAAGCTGCAGCGTTTCTTTGTTAAAAACCGAGCTTTGGCGCCGTGGCGATAACATCACGTGTTTTGGTATTTTACTTAACTATGGAACCAATAGACATATCAATATAAACCAGTATTATGGTAGGTAGCAGTTCAATAAATAATTAGGTAAATTTAGATTTACGTAGGTACCTAATCATTTATTAGTTTTACTATTTAACTTCTCCTATGGGTACTGTGGTAGGTGTTAAAGAACTGGCGCTTTGAGTAGGTACCTATGTAGATACAGATACAACTCCGTTATTTTAACACTACCAAAAAGGTAAAAAAGGGGCTACCTACCAGTAAAAACGCACCTCTTGTATCTATGTATGTTTCTTCCGCATCGATTTGGACATCCGCATCGTACCAATAATGCGGATGTTCATGCGGATGTGACAAAAACAAAAAATAAAATAGACGCAACCAGTGACTGGCGCGTAGTACCTTCAGAGCGGCAACGCATCATTTTTATGGTCGCGTCGAAATGCTTTGAATTTTTGGCGGTAAAATGTTATTTTGCTGATTACAACAGAACTGCTTGTCCTAGAGATTCAAAATTTTTGGTACCGAGTGCACTAATTCATAGCTCGGTTCAGAGACATCAACCGAGTCTGTACCTATTGTGGTTGCTGAGCTCCAACATGTGCAAGCTGGACAAACAAAAAAAGCTGGAAAAGCTTGTAACTCATAGAGTTTTGAACAGAGACACTTCAAATATTTGGTACCTCGCTAATTCGTTTGGTACTAAATCTGGAGACTTAAAGCAACCTGCTAGCTCCAGCCATTCCAGAGAACGAGCATATGCTTTTTCACGTATCGTTACTCCAGCTTACACGTTGATCAAGTCTTATAACTCGAAGAGTTTCCTAGCTACAGACCTGAAATTTTTGGTACCAGGTGTACTAAATAGGTACTAAATCCTTGCGTTTACTATATATCTCTATCATTAGCCGTTTGCCCACACTGACTGAGGCAGCTGGAGACATGTTACTCCAGCTTACACACTATTATAAGCTTATAGCATCGTTGTTTATTTGGCAGCTAAATTATGATTCAAATCTATGAGTGCACTAATTATGCTTTAAATATTGGCATTTATAGAAATTACATTTTCAATATGAGGAAGCTGGAGACATGCACACAAAAACTCTCCTAGGCAAATATAAAACTTATATACTTTTATCGAAACAAGTGCGGTCAAACGTGATTATAGTCCTTTAACTATTCGTGATCAACCAACATCAAATAAATAAATTCTGTAGTTTTTGAGCTCCGAAAATTGATATAACAGTTATCAGAAAGCTCATGAATATAGTGAGGATATTTCGAAATATCTAAACAATATTTTTCATGTTGCTCTTCTAGGTTAATATATATTTACAAATAATTTCTGTATCCTTCATTTCGATGTAAATAATACTAAATTCATAAAACATATTCAGTTTACTCGTTCATATTCGCAATAAAGCCAAATATTGTTTGATGTAAACGAACGTAAATGCAAATAAACGTGTTTTTTTTTTAATAATGCATTAATTCATTGTTATTCAATGATACACGGATGTTTTCAAATAAATAAACTTGTATATTTGATATACCTACGAGTAAACTATGTATATGTTTACAATACATGTAAAAATTATTTAATTTACCTAAAACTAAAAACCTTAAAAAGATACATATATATATATATATATATATGTAATATATATATATATATATATTACATAACTTCGTATGTGCCTGGACAATAGACGCGTGCCTGAGAAAAAATGTCTTGACAGACGACAGACAGACGGACAACAAAGTGGTTCTGTATGGTTTCCGTTTTTTGCCTTTTGAGGTACGGAACCCTAAAAATCAAGTGCCTTACTACAAAACGGTGTTTAGCTTTAAACAGTGTCTAAAAATAGCTTTGTCTCTGTTTGCCATTACGCAATGGCAAGAGATGTCAAAAGTTTAGGCAGTGTTTACGTAGGTTTATATTGCAGATATTTAAAGGACGGCGGGTGTCGGTACGAGAACACCCGTACATAGTCAGCATTAGAAGACATTATTCGCACTATCTCGTGGGGTCGCTGATCTCCAATAATCTAGTGATCTCCGTAGCTCACCCCTTAGTGAAGTAAGTATTGCCTAATTTCTTGAGTAGGTATGTAGTTGAATTTAGTTGGTATGTGCATTGCGCTTATTGATGCAATTAATTTTTCATGTTGTCAGTATGTTCATTTTACGTTTTATTGAATCTATAAATTTTTTTAAGAGAGATTTGAATATTAGTTGAATTGATATTCAAGGCCGAGATCCAACGTGTCATCGGTGAAACAGAGCTCTACATCTTTGTCAAAAAATTGCATGAAAGAGCTTGGCCCCACGGCTCGGAACGGCCTGCGTATAATACTAATTTAATTGTCCTAAAAACCTAAGGACAAAAACTATGAGCATTCAGACATTTCCACAAGAGTTCAGTATATCCTTGTTATCATAAAAGTATCACAATTCCTTTGAATCATGTCTTTGATCGTCGTTCATGGCGTAGCATACTCGTAGCAAGTTCGTAGCATAGCTTTCCGTTGTCGTAGACTTTTTGTAGACTAACCCATCGCGTACGCGAGCTATATCAGTTTAAAGGCCCTCAACAGACAGCCGATAATAACGCGCGTTTAGGATTTTCCTACATCCAAACACGCGTTATTTTCTAGGTAAGCGTGCCACATAGTCGACCGCATCATCACTCAACATCATGTGAGATGGCGACCAAACGTTTTACTTAGACGTAAAAAAAAAGTTCGTGCGGTCCTAATATAAAATGTACTGAAAACAGATATCATTATTATAACGCAATAACGCAAAATTGAGAACCTTTATGCATTTGATAGAGCACTCAGTGTGGTGTGTGCAAAGAGGTAAGAAAAGCTTTAAAATAGTTTCATAAGTGTGTGTTACTCGCACACATCTACGCAGGCTAGCATTCACTACAGCGCAATTGCAAATGGAGCATCTTTTTTTAATTGTATTTATTTACAGATTGGACGAATTTATTATGAATCTTTTAATTTTAAATACACCTGAAGTAGTGATGGCACATGCACACACATAAATTTAGCATGTGAGGATAAAAAAATCTTGGAAGGAATTCTTGTAATTATGTCTTATTTATTTGTAGTGTATGTTATGAGAGAGCCTAGAGATTTTGCCATAAACGTACTGCATCAGTCAAGCCCGTCAAGATCTGAGGTCTTAGATTTAAAAAGCATAATTAGTAAATAAAACAAACCCACAACGACGGGATAAAACGAATTGAATTTGTCAAATGACAGCAATTCATAAAATTTCATCGTATTAACACTTCATGGTACGGCCTCTAGGTATGTATCAGTATTTGTATACAATTGTTATATTTATTTATTTGGATCGCCAAGAGATATTATACAAAACTTAATACTAGACACAAACAAAATAAACATCCTGAACCGTGCTTATCCACCAAAGGCAACCACAGCTAACGAAAAAAAATTTATTACCTAGGCGTATAAAAAAGTTGTTTTAAGTGTTCCGACCTTCGAGCTGGGCGTGGTGGTGGGAGAGAGCTACTGCGACCGAGGCACGTTCATCTTCACTGTCTTGCTGGTGCTCATCCATCCTCTCTTCAACCCCTACACGCTGGCAGAGGATATCGCTCTGGTGCGCCTTTATGAAGACATAAATTTCAGGTATAAAATAAATATTGGTGAATTTCACATCGACAACATCTTCATGTCTTGAGGACATGTCCCTCTCCATGTCCCAGCACATTCACACGGACTTGAGCCAAGTGTAAACGCGGTTATAATCCAGGAGAGCGAGGTGGCTACAAAGAGTTAGAAAATAAAATAGATACATTCTGTTTGCCGCATCCAAATCGACTTTGCCCTGCGTGCCTGATACCTCGACACACTAAATTAAAATAAATAAAGACCGCTTTTTCAGGTCTAATGTGAAGTCAATTCAACTCTTCATATCGCCCGATAAAACGATAGATGGTAATATTGCGATTGTAACCGGATGGGGGCGCTGTGATAACACGGTATGTGAAGAACCCATTTCAAAGGGTTTTTAATTTTATTATTCATCTATTCTTATCGGTTAAAAAATCGGTTAAATTAGTTAAATTGCCTTAAAAACTTACTTAAATTGCCTTCTTAGAATCAATTGTGTAAATAAAACCACCATACGCTCAATTATTATTTACGTGTATTGTATATACTAACTACTCTATAAATGGCATAGGTATTTTCCAGCAATAATAATAAAAGTTGATTCCAAACCAAGGTCCATTGCAAAACATTTTACTTAGATTAAAAAAATTATAAGCCTGATAAGTACTAAGTTTGTAACAGATGTTTGGTAATCAATAAATTTCATTTTATTTCACTTAAATAGAAAAGCTCAAGTGTTATCTGAGTGAACCAATGTTTGTCGGTATTTGAGGAAATAATATTGAATTTCTTGTTTTACAATGTAAACGAGGCTATGCGTCAGACTACCATGTTTGAAAGGAGCTATTTGAAATTGAACTCTACGAATTCTGCGAGAGAATTTGAACTATGTTGTTGTTATTTCGTCTGCACTAAGGGTGAGTTGCACATCCAACGTTAACGTCAAATCGTAGCAAAATCTCTGATTCAACGAACGGTTTGACATTTACGTTATTAAGATGGTGCAACTCATAATAATTAAGTAATAATTTGTTTTTTTTTTTCATTTCCTGTCATCTCACGAAGCAACATAGCATTTTCATTTTAATTGTTTTTCTAGTGTTATTTTGAGTTGTGTTGTGTAATTTTGGTGGTATTTTAACCAACATTACTTGTGGTCTTAGCACAAAGTTTAAGCATTTGAAATGAAAGTGTATTATGTGATATCGTGATTTGACCGAAAATGTTTCAAATGTTTTGAAGAAACCGCCACCATTTTCTTCAAAACAATTGACTGACTCGACTTTGGACTGACGTGACTAGAAACATAACTACAAAGAGTATAATCTCTGAATCACTTGACATTGGCAAGATTGTCTATGACAGGAGCCATAAAAAGAAGAAAGAAGAAGTAATAATTTTATTTTAATTATTTATTTATTTAAAATTAAAATAATAAAAAAAAAAAAAAATAATAATAATGCTGGACAATCCACACAGCACCATCTAGCCCCAAAGTAAGCTATTCAAAGCATGTGTTATGGGTACTAGATAACTGATATATTTAATACATTATATACATATGTACTTACATAGATAGATTTTTTTTTTTTTTTTTTTATTATACATAGAAAACACCCAGACCATCGGAACAAATTTCTGCAGATCGTACACAAATTTGTTCCAAGGCGGGAATCGAACCCGCAACCTCTTGCGTCGCAGGCAGGCTCTCGCCCGCTGCGCCACTGAGGTCGTCGAATTAGTAGTTAGTTAGATGCATCCATTTTCAAAGTTTAATTCATTTATGTAAATAAAAGAAAAATAAATAGCTTCACAATTTAATCTCCAGGCACGGTAGATATCCCCTCAGATCTCTTAGTACTTGGTAGAGTTGCACCATCTAACGTATTCCAGATAATCATTACGAATCAAGTATACTGACTTGAAATTTTAATAGTAGTATTTTTCAAATTAGAAAAAAAAATCAAAGCAGAGTAACTACCAAATCAAGGCTGATTTGGTAGTTACTCTGCTTTCAGCGCTTCGAACCCACGGCCTACGGGCATGATGCGGCCTACGGCGTATGATTAACATAGATGTTTCTTCTCTGTCTGGTAAAAATTATAATAATAATAAATAATGCTGGACACAGGACTATCCAGCCCCAAAGTAAGCTACTCAAAGAAAAAAGGATATCATAAAAATGCGTATAAGTATTATATCACCAACCTGGTTCAGTTTTGCTTAGTTGGAGGCTGTAAAGGTTGTGTAGAATGTAAGTAATAATCAACTATTTGGTTTCGATAGCACAAGTTTTGGTTTAGTTTATGGCTAGATATGTATCTAGCTATAGTGTTGTGAGGAATGTCCACCAATATTTATTTATTTGTTATTTTATTAGGGATCAGAAGTGTGTATGTTCCGGTCTTCCAAATTCTATCCTGACGAGATAATGGACCCTATGCTTCGGAGCGTCTCATTCACCGTGTCTACTTCAAATGACTACTGCGAAGGATACAAGCGGGTGGGACTATAATTATTATTATATTTTTAATGTAACGTAATGTATCGGTAATGGCGGTCAGATGAAGTTGAGCGGGGCACCTGGCGAGACCTGGTGAAGTGAAATCCAAAGTTCTGTTAGATAAATTTTTAGACCTTATAAATTATTTTTTGGTTGTCCATGGAATTCAAATATTTGTGCCTACCTACTAGCCATTTAGTTATGTGATAAGAATCACACTTGGTTCAATAACAGTAAACACAAAAGTTTGCTTAACATCTTATTTTTTGGTAGGAACATGTCAGTTCTATTCTTTTGCTATTGTAATTAACTTTAAATTCCCGTGTGTACTTTGGCATTAGGTACTTGACTATGTTATAGGATAACATTTTGTAAAGGAGCTTATTTTGTTTTTAAAAGCAATTATATGCATTGAAATTGCGAGGTGGCTGTTCATATTTCCGCCCCACACGACTTGGACCTCAACCCAATTCGTGCTATGGAACCATAAAGTCGACTTTAGATCATTGAAAAATTCAGTCTCCTTTTTTTAAATGTCTATAAAGGTTGATTTTCCTAAAATCGCTGTAATTTTAATATAAACATTTTTAGAAACACTTCCGTTACTTTCAACGCATAGTATGAACTAGAAGTTTTGTTTAACAATTTGGAGGATATAGCTTCCTGTTCCATCTTAGGGGTGCACTAAGAAAAGCATTCCTGAAACTCAGCCCTGAAAATGGCGTAGCGGGCTTCAGAGTTTGCTAGGAAATTGTACTAAAGGCACTAAGTTGTACAGGATTCCACTAGTTTCAATCATAATTGAATTCATGCATGAGTTCTTTTACTAAAAACTTCAGTCCGCATTTGTCCAGATCGAGAACACATTTTTTATGAGTTTACTAATATTTTTTTATTTAAGTACTTCTGTTTTGTTCTCTTTTTTACAAAAAAAAAATATATAAGTACGTGTGAAAAACACACCCGGCTCGAGTAGTAACCAAACTCAAGCTTGATACAAAATTGACGACATAAACAACCTATACCTATTTTATGATGTGTTACTATATATGTTTTTGGACAATATCTCCTTAAAAATGTTTATGTATCTGATGGTCAGTCAGAACCAAAAAGCACGCAGAAAATTACACCTTACTAGTGGAGCCCCGCGGTTACACCCGCGCAGATTTAAATCCCAGTATTCCCACGCGATAAAAAGTAGCCTATGTGCTATTCCAGATTATAATCCATCTCTTTGCCAAGTTTCATCCAGATCCGTTTTGCCGTTCCGGCGTGAAAGAGTAACAAACATCCATCCATCCATAGTAGGAAGTAGGAAGGATAGGATGGTTTAGTACCATTAACCTAGAAAATAAGACATGTTTCCGCCTGGTTAAACAGCATGAAGTCCCAATATCCAGTAGCATGGTATGCACCGGCCCCGCGAGAGAGGAGGACCCCGCGTGTCCTTGCTTGGCGGTCCCGGGCGCCCCGCTGGTTGTCAGAGCCCGTCTCGCTGGCGTGCTGTCATGGGGATTCGGCTGCGGATACGGTCACGACCTGCCTCTTATCTACACCAGCATAAGAGCCCATACCATGCAAGTAGTTGAAACATGGACACTGCATTTTTTTATTTAACAGCAAAATATTTTACACAGGAACAAAGCTTAGTTTCTTGCCAGATCTTCTAGGCTTTGGTCGCGACGAACTGGCGGTAGATTCACCCAGTTTATGAGACGTTGATGGTACCTACTGAACAAAGACCGTTTTTATTTTGATTTTGACAGCCTTCATAGCTTAGTTGGCCTTCTGCGCCATAAGCCGTGGGCTCAATCTCCACCGAAAGCAATTATATATGTGCGATGAACATAGAGTTTGTTCTCTGTTACCTATTATAATATCAGCTATTTGGTTAGCTTTGGCGTAGTTTGGGGCTAGATAGTCTGTGTGGAATGTCTGCCAGTATTTATTTATTTATATTTATTAGAATTTATCATCATCTTCAGCCTGAAGAAGTCCCCTACTGGAGGATTCCCTCTTATATTTCGTAGAAAAACGATTCTGAGCTCTCCCGTCCACCGATTGCAGCGATCCTCATATTGTCTTCGGTCCATCGGGTAAGAGAGCAACAGACGTTTCGTATTCAACAGACGCTCGTGGTCGCCATATAAAATGCTACGTTGCAGCTAACACTAAGTTTTCTTTGATAACAAAAAATTGTAAACGTGATTTAATCAATACAATAATTGTTTCAGGTGGATTTTAGATAACGTCTTGAAATTGAAGGAGATCAAACAATCTAACTTGACACAGCTGTTTAAGCTTACCAAAGCATATATCATAACCGAATGGTTCCGGCAAACCAGAGTCATAAAACCGACTCTTACAATCAGACAAGACAAAAGCATGGAACCACTTGACATAGACAGGGCGTTGTCAGGTCTACAAGGTGCAGTCTACGACGTAAGAGACTTTATCAATGACGGCATGCTCTCCCAAGAAAAGCAAAGAATCTATACTGAACTGGCTATCGAGACACGAAACATGCTCGTGTTGAAAAAAGTCAGAGACGAGCAGAATAAAATTCAGGCGCACCCGTTTGTGTCTAATAGCTCGTATACGTTACAAGACGTGTGGTTGCCCAAAACAATCTTCCATGAAACTTAAACTGGAAAAGGTCAACGAAAGTCCTAATTAATTAAAAAGAATATTTTTTTAATTGCGCCACACATCATCACTTAGGGGACGTGACTGATAGTAGTAGCATTTATATTATTAACGCAGCAATTATATTGCTGCGATAATAATATAAATGCGGTGTGAGATTGCGCGTACGTATCTATACCTATTGTCGTATGCTATTTACTGGTTGCAGGAGCGTTTTATGTTGAACAAGTACTATTAATAAAAAATATATTGCGTTAAAGTCCAGCTCATTTTTTCTTAGTTTTTGTGCATCAAGAATTTTAAACACCCTTTTGTATTTCTTAAGTATTTGTCAGATAAACTTTTTTTTAAACAGGGAGTTTAGAATAAGTTTATCTGACAATACATAAATTTTATGGTTTTTAGCAAATCTAAAGTTGAGATTGAATAAGTTATCTTTCCGCTTCGTATGATGCAAACTGACCGTCGAACATTACGACACTCGTAAGTATGTTTACGTCTAACTAAATGATGGATGCTTGAACTATAATCTTAGTTACGTCCATCTATCTTCGGTTCGTTCCATCTTGCTCCCTGTGCTATGGTGACCACGTCGAAGTTTCATCGCGAATGACATCCTTCATCGAAGAAAACAAACTTCTTCCTCGACAGGTAGCTAATAATATCCGTTTAAATTGCGAGATCGAGAAAATACAATCTAAATAATTATTGAAACAACTTGCTACCTTACCTACGTACACGTACGTACGTAAATTATGGGCATTTAAGAAAAACCTAAAATTTTGGTCAATCTGTAACCATTTTTCGGTTATTGTGGTTTATTTTTATTATTTTTGGTTCCGAAGTTTAAATGAACAAAAATTAACCATGCACATGCATTAAGCATGCACTATTATGTTACAGAATGCTCATAGGCCGCATGTTAAATTAAATTATTATTATTATATATTAGGTATGTGTATCATGTGCAACTAGGTCACTGACCCCAATGTGAACTGGGGGTGCAAACTTCCCAACATTGAAGCAGTTCCTTCAGACAAAGGGGGCATACTCAGCAAAATTGCTGACATTCGTGAAGATGCAACATATTATCCACATACGTACAGCGCTGATTGTGTACCTCTAAGTATATGCGATACGAGTGCGTCAACCACTTTGTGTAAATATAGGTTGGTATGTGGTGCGTTTGATAAGAATATGGTTGATAAAATGTGAGTATGCCATGGGTGTGTATGGGGATGTAAGCATGAAATGTATGTCTTGTCACAAGTTGTTTTATATGTAATCGGCGTGGATGTGTGTAATGGGTATGCGCCTTTAGATAAATTACCTACTACTGAAAAAAGTAAAAAAAACCTATTGGAAAAACGATAAAAAAACCTATTGGAATAAAACGACAGTTTTTGACAAAACACGACATTTATTTACTTAAAATCCATTTGTACAAAGTGTCTGTTATAAACAGAACAACTGCTTTCATAAAACTATAAAACACTTGACTTACAAAATAACAGACGGCAATGAAAAATAAAGGTTACAAGACATCAAATCTTTACAGGGGTGTTACTCACTATGACCAATCCAATCGCGTTTGCGTTTAGATCACGTTGTGACGTCACACGGTCAGGGCAAAGTATTTCCTATGTTATAAAGAATAAAGTCCAAGATCACGTTGTGACTTCACACGGTTTAGTGCAAGGAATCTCCTATGTCATAGAGAATAATGTCCCAGGTGTTTTTTTCACAGTGATGTTGATAGTGCCGCCGTGGTAGTTGAATCTACGCGATTTTTGAAAGCTGCTGCTTTGCTCTCTAATTAGTAAGCCGACGCCATGCTGAATAAAGGAGAGCGAAGTCTTGCTTTCTGTCTTTTGCTTAGTCTGACGTGGTACTATCAACCAATGTGAAAAATGCGACCTCACATGGAAGTACCTAATGAGCTAAAGTATCATACCGGAAATAAATTGGTATAAAATTGCCTTGAATAATTGCTACAACCGCAAACCTTTCAAAACCAGTGCATATATAAGAGCTTTACCATACAAGCGGTTTTTGAGCGTGTAGGCGTTAAGCGAATGATAACGTGGCGACAGTTGTAGCAACAAACAATGACGCTGCTATAACGCGGCGGAGTCGCTGCGCTGCTGGTTGTCTGAAGTCACTTTAGTAAATGAAGTTGTGGGTCAAGAAGTTGCGACATCGAATACCCACAAAAAATCTTGTATAATAGAGCATTATATCGTTGAAATTATTAGTTAAATAATGACCAGAAACTGATAAAGGTGTATAAATAACAGAAATTACTTATTGACGTCGGAAACAAAATCGCATTTGTAAGCAATTTTATACGAACCTCTTCCTTCTTATACAGTTTTATATTATCATACCTAAGGTATGTGCGAGTTGGAACCGAACCCGTGTGACACAAATAAAAAGGTGCCACAGATGATGTGTCACAGTAAACTAAAACTTCACAACTTTAGGTGAGTTTTTAACATTTTCATCACGTTACTCGATCAAATTAAAAATTAAAAGTTACCTCTGTAAATTGTGTACACGGCAAAGCTGTGAATTTTTAAATAACTTAATAAAAACTCTGCATTAAAAACTAAAATATGTACAACACAACCTAACGAAGACAAAATTTATAATAATGACACCTTGCACTTTGAATTGGAATATACCTAGTATCTATTGATTTAATTATATGAGTAAGAATGTTAAAGAAAGTGCGCGAAAATATTAAAATTTTAGAAATAAAACAAATGGACCAAGATAGAATATTATGTGCTGTACTAATCTGGATTTTGACAAACTTACGGCCGAATACTCAAACGCAACTCAGATTTAAGCACGTCTCATGTGACGAGTTTTTGACGGAATTTCATTAAAAACTGACAAAAAACCACGACTTGAGACGTGCTCAAATCTGAGTTGTGTTTGAGTATTCGGGTGTTAGTTTTTGACAAACCCTATCTTAACTTTTCGATGTGGGAGGGATCAAGATGCTTTGAAAAAAAAATATTTGGACATTATGTACATGATAAGATTAGTCTCGAAAAGTTAAACGGTGGATAACCAGCGCAGGTCTCTTAGCCAAAATGTTTTCCATTGTTTTATTCTAAGTTAAAAGTTTTTTTTCCAAAGAACTAATATTTCTTGTCAGTATGCCAAACTATCGTGTATTCATTCCAAATTCGTCTTGTGTATCGCCGGCGTGATCTCATGGTTGAACAGGCTTACTTATTTAAGCCTGCAACCCGGCGTTGCCATGCAAACAACTTATCACTCTTCAGATTTTTATACAGTCTTTTCTCAATCCTACACTAGTTTGCCTTAGACTTGGTGCCAGTCTTGACGGACACCCCTAAAATTCAGCGAAAAACAAAGTTAAAAATAATACATAAATATAGTTCATAATACTAACGAATTTCAGTCATAAATTACTAATACATAAGTAAACATAATAGCATACCTAATAAGGGGCCGAATTAATAAGCTGAAATATCCTTAGAGATAACACTGATGAAACATTGAGTAACTATTGGGACGTGCGCAAAGGGGAGGAAAGAGGGCCAACTCGCCCATCCAATCTGTGCTACTAAATATTTAAACCCCGGATCTGATGCGAAGAAATTTAAAAGCACGCCCAAATGAAACCTCATTTGTATTTTACCACTCTTGTGTCGCAGGTAAATAAAGTAATATAAAAGTATATTTCTCACACAGACAGAACAGTGTACAACCCCTGTTGTAGTTGATACATGTATTTAAAGAGTGATCATATGTCTATAATGAAAAACTTTAACCAATCTCATACTACTGATGCAGATGTTGTATGTAGGTTACGCTATATTTGATTTAAATGCTGTATTTCGTGAAAGCGGAACATACTCAGTACACCTTTTCACGGCCGCTTGACAGTAGCGCACGTGTGAAGTAAACATCGAATAATGCTTACCGAATACAATTATTTAGAATCTGTTCACCATCGTACCTTGGAGCTTGGCAGCTTGCCAATGCTCGATTTTAGTGGCAAAACACATTCATGTTTAGGGCCCTACTACAAAACGGTGTCTAACTTTATACAATGTCTAAAATTAGCGCTGTCTCTGTTTGCCATTACGAAATGGCAAGAGATGTCAAAAGTTTAAGCAGTGTTTAACGTTTGCCTATTTTTTTGTAGTTTAATGTTTCTAACCCTTATAACTAATTCCTTCTCCCTCCCCCCCATGAATATAATCTTGCGCACGTCACTAACTAATACGACAAACACGGAAAGAACAAGTAATTAAAAAAGAACAGTGAATGCAATATACCATTTCAAAAAAGAAAAGGTTAGAAAGATTATTACTAAGAGTAAAGAGACACCAATAATACGACGGACCTTTATGTAAATAAAAACAAAAGAAATAACATTAAGATATAAAACCGCCATCAAAGGTGTGTTGGTATCTTGTAAAAAATAGCTAAGAAAAAGAGTTGTTGAGGTTTTCGCCTCAAAAACTGGAATAAGAACAGTAAAATTACTTAGGTGTTATATTCATTGAATGCCAAAATCCATTGTTTTTAATTTAAAGTAAACTGAACTCGTATTTTATTTAATAATTTTGTGAAAAGTGGTTCAAAAATAAAACTCAACCTTTGACGTGGTTTCATAGAAAGTGCTAGGAGACAAATAATTATAAAGGGTAATTAACTAACCTAAGCAATTGTTTTTTGAACAAGTTGCTAACGCCTGATCTGACAAATTGGTATCTAAGCCATGCTTCTCCGTCTGAGCTAATTAATCCATTAGCTAATCGACACTCGCAACTGACTGAGGGAAAACGTAAGTTCAGCCAAAGTTATGATTGCGGTTTGCTTAGTTTAAAAACTTATTCATTGTAACCAAAATAACTTGAGTTTTTTCTTAAATTAATATTTCTTTAAACTACAAAAGGTACTCTTACTGCCCGTCCAAATAATACATACATAACTTGCTTTAACGGGTATCTTTGGTATGGTAAAACTAAAATATTTCACAAACAGTTTGAAAAATTAAATGCTTCTCGAGATAAAAATCTAACTTAGGATTCGCCACACTTGTTTACAATACCAGGCTATCTAGAAGTAGTAACTGTTACTTTTAACTATTAACTATTATTTTGTGAGAAACAGCACACGTCATGGAATTTGTTTTGGTTCTATCAGTTGATATCACGATTACCAATTGTTTGTAGCTGAGTGTGGGCGCATCGTAAGTGATTTATATGCAGCTAGAACGGCGGTACATCGTCATCTCGCTAGTAGCGACGGCGATCCACTCGTTGCGAGCGCCATCGAACCAGGTGAGCCCAAGAGTGTACTTTCCGTTTATGTTAACGTGTTGGCAGTGCGAGTACCACCAGCCTCCCTCATAGTTGCCTGCGCAGTGGGTGTTTGAGATGTCACGGTCGCGGTCGATGGCTGAAAACTCCATGTGGTTCTGGTACTCAAAAGCATCACTGGCATTGCCCTTGAACCCACTGACATCGAGCACGTAACCTGAGTCCGCGCTGCTGACGTAGAAGTACTCGTATTGAGCGTACCAGGAGGCACCGTAGATGTCTGTCATATCAATACGCATGGAGGAGCAGTTATCGGCTGTTAGTTGGTGCATGATGTCAAGGCCAAGCCAAACTTCCGAAGCTGGGTTTCCAAAGCCAGCGGCATACTCTGCGAAGTTCCTGTTAAACTCTACGGTACCGTTGTAGCGACGCTGGAGGAGGGTGGTTCCGTTGTCACACCAGGCATCGAGAGGCGCGCGTCCAGGGTGGATGAGGTAAACTCCTGCGGGGCCAGAGACGCCGGAGCAATCACGCGGTAGCTGGCGGACCAAGTCTTCGTACTCGCGCTCTACTGGCTGCAGTTCCTTCACCTCACCCATCAGCTCTGGCAGGGTGATAGTCTCGGTGGCATTCTCGTGCAGTTTCTGGTTGGCTTCACTCTGTGAAAAACTTTTATGTTAGACTCATTGCTCGCTCTAAAAAAGTGCCTAGCTGCTAGCTGGCAACTTAAATTTTTACTGTAAAAAGCAAGTACATTTACAAGGCCAAAATAGCAGAAAATCAATTCAGATAATTATATTTTACTCTACCTTTTGGATATGGTCGTTCAAGCGAAAGTAGTGCTGCTTGGTGCGGGCTTCGAGATCGTAGACTGTGTTAGTAACTTTCTTGAGCTCGTCTCGGTCGTCTTCGGCGCGGTCTAAGGCATTGCTCACGCTCACAGCGATAGCCTTTACGGATTGTCTGAGGTTTTCTTGACCTTCCTTCACGTATGAGAAGTGTGCGTTATTCTATGACAAAAACAATCGGTTAGTGGTGTACAATTAAACATTATTAGTATCACACCTATGTACTCAAGAGTAGCAAACTTACTTGAGCGACGCATACATCCAGCTTGGATATTTCCTTGCGGAACTCAGGAATTGTTTTGTCAAACTTGTTCTCCAGGGACTCGACATCCTCGCGTAGCTCCAGCATAGATGAATGCACTTTACCGAGGTCAGACACAGCCATAGTGTTGTTGTTGAGGCGATCGCTGAAGACCTTAGCTTGGAGCTGCAGGAGGTCGATCTTGGAGTTGACAAGGTTCCAGTCAGGTTCTTCTAGGCGGTCTAGACGGCGGGTTAAGTCGAGCATTGTGGTCTGCATGTTCTGCTGGGTGGTGTCGACTTGCATCTGGGCCTTGGCGAGGCGGGCTATCTGCGCGTGCACCATCTTGCTGTGGCGGTACTTGTGATGGCGCTCGTGATGCGGGCTGGCCTCAGACCGCGCCGAGTGCTCGTCGACGTCGGTGGACATGTCAGCTTCGGGGAACTCCTTGGCGTGCACCTGGAACAAAACAGGGATTATAAAACGCTGTATTTTATTTTCGGCGTTTAAAACTAAGCATGATTTGTTATGTAAATAAACGTTGCAAGCGAGGAAATGCCGTCACTAATTGACACAATTTGACGACCTCAGTGGCGCAGCGGGCGAGAGCCCGCCTGGGACGCAGAGGCTGCGGGTTCGATTCCCAGCTCGGAACAAATTTGTGTACGATCTGCAATTTTTTTCCGTTGGTCTAGGTGTTTTCTATGTAAAATAAAATATATCTAAGTAAGTATAAAGTAAGTATAATACTGTCTAAGTTAGTATACAGTAGTAGTAAGTATGTATAACGTGTTAAATATATCAGTTATCTAGTACCCATAACACAAGCTTTGAGTAGCTTACTTTGGGGCTAGACGGTGCTGTGTGCATTGTCCAGCATTATTTATTATTATTAATAATTAATTTTTAATAGCGTCTATGAAAACAAAACTTTAACAGGTGGTCTAGATTTGTCTGGCAGCTTTCAAAAAACCTAGGAAGAGATACTCGTGTTAGCTTAGCTTTACAAAAGTTGCGTTCCACAAAGGTTTGGAAAGGCAGAAGCGGCGTGTTTGTGTCTGAATAATGAACACAAAACGTAGGATGAAAACCGGCGGTCACAGAGCACGAGGTATTGTGTTGATAAGAGCTGAATAATTTAACCCCTTGCTTATAGTCTGGCTTCGTGTAAACAAAACTAGCTTAATTTCTATACGCTGTAAGCTGAAGCCAGAAGTTTTAGCTTGCTAGCTTACTGACACTAGTTTGCTATTCCAGCTTGAAAAACGACGTATCGCGTGCATAAGGGAGGCCACAGCCCAGCAGTGGGTGAAGTAAGGCTGCGGATGATGATAATGATGATATATAAGTATGTATTTATAAAAGTATATCAGCTATCTGGTTCCAATACCACAAGCTTTGGCTTAGTTTGGGGCTAGGTAGCTGTGAAGAAAGTCCACAATTTTTTTTATTATACTTAAACATTTAAAGACTGTATTTCAAGGATTTGTATTCCCCACGGCCGATTCATAAATAGTCTTGCTACCATCTGCTCAAAATCGTTAGCCAGCAATTAAAGTACGTGCATCGCCATCGTCTGAACGGGTTTGCACCAGGAGGCTGGCACGGTTCGGCGCACGTCTCCATTCGCACCGAGCATCCGTCATTACTGAAGTGTGAGACAGCACGATAATTGAAAGCGAATCTGGTACTTTTTTCCCAAAAAAAATCAGAACTTAACTAGCAACCCAGCTAAAAAAGTAGTGGACAAGAATTGTTGGGTGAGCATTATTGGGGTGTAATTATCAGGTGTAGTTTATTGAAGTCAGTGAGGACTTCAATAAACTACACATACCGTACTATAACATGCAACTCTTCTGTACACTCGTAGACGTAACTCTCCTGAATAATCAAGTATTTATAAATCCTTAATTTTCTTCGCAGAGGGTTTTTAACTTACCTGGCCCTACGAAAATTCTGTGGTCTACCTGGACTAATACTGCTTTTCTCAGAAGTAACTCATAGTAGGTACCCTTTATTTAACTTCAGTCCATTTGGCTGAAGATATCAGGCGTCCTGATTTCCCAGCGGTAGCGCAAAGTTTACAACTGGCACTGAACTGAACCCTTGATTTGTTTGACTTGTTCGACATAACTTATAAAAGTCGGGTTTAATTTCAGCAGACTACAAAAAAAGAGGTTTTCATTTTATTGCTTTGATGTGATAAAGGTTCGGTACCTATAGTGGTTGCGCCTCCATAAAATCGATTATCACCAACTTCATTATTGAAGATATTAGTACCTATAATGCAACAGGGATAATACAAAAGAACTGTAGGATCCACGCCGTAGCTTGTTGCTTGTTCTTCTAGCCTTGGTCACGTGGAACTGGCACCTATATACCTCTCGACTTTGACTAAAACTGCATCAGCTTTTCATATTATATATGAAAAGCTGATGCAGTCTTTCCCCGAAAATGCAGGGGACTTCAAAATGACATATCGCTATGTTTGGTTATTTCACCAATATTAAGAAAACTATTCCTATTAAATGTAACATACGTAACTCATCAGCATCTGCTGTTTACTCAAAGTCAAAATCAAAACTGTCTATATTCAGATTATTCAGTACAATCACAGGGATCACTATGAAATATTTTAAACCTCGCCGGTGGGGGCGGTCCCTGCGCAAAGGTATGAGGCAAGGCACAATTTGTTTTGACGACTATGTGCTCTTCTATAAACGACTGACAACTCTCAAACATTTTAAGATAAAATCACTGAATATATAATACCAACCGTATTAAAAATCCAAGTCAGCCAAGAGGACGTGGGAGGATCGTAATTACGAACGGCCCGCGTGCAATTTCAATTCAAGTTACAAAAGCTTTTAAAAATAAATAAGCTATTTAAAAAAAAAGTCCAATAAATAATACAAAAAAGTGGTAATGTAAGAATGTTGAAGAATGTTGAAATATGTGAGCGAGAAGTTCTCGGTTTTTAGTACCTAGGTATAGTGGGAACAGACTTGGTATGCTTCTCGCGCATGCAGGTGTTTTGGTCGTCGCCGGCGCGTAATTTACTTTTTATTTTTCTTCTTAGCCACAAATTAAGTAATTACTTATTCGCTATTCTGTGGTAAGGCTGAGCTTTACTTCAAGTGTATGGACATCTGGTGGGCTGAACCTCACAGCTAATAGGTCTTCCTTTTGCCGTTTACCTAGGTTCTTTCGAAATAGTGTGGTGAAAGGAATTTACGTGCGCCTAAAAGAATCTTTCGAGCACTTGTTACTTATTTTTTCTAGAACTTTTTAGGTTATATGACATGCCGGTTTCCTCGCGATGTTTTCCTTCACCGTTTTTAAGTACTAGCACTGTGCACATAATTTTTCTGAACAGTACCTATAACTCGTTGATAATTTTTCTAAACAGTATAACTTATTGGTGTCGTAGGTTTTGATTTTGAACCAACCGGTTTTGAACTAACTACCTTATAATCGGAAGTAAGAGTCTGGGCCCTTACCACCATCTCTTGAAGCATTCTTATTTCAATATTACTTTACTGTTTGATCATAAAGCAGACTCTATGCAGTTGACATAAGACATTGTCAATAAAATTTATATTGAAATAAGAACGCTTCAAGAGATGGTGGTACGGGCCCAGGACCCAGTGCTCTTGTACCAGCAAGTTTTAACTTGCAGCCGGATTCATTCATATAGACCGCTGAATTCACATTAATTTCTATCGTCATTTCCACTCCCAACTTTCGGGATGTGAATAATTAAGTAGGTACGTATGATTTAACAAGCTACAAGCAACATGCACATGACTCTAACTCTAATCAAAATTGCACCAGCCGAATTAGGGCTCTCCCTCACAGGCGCGATAAGAACCAAACGCGCCTTCTTATCGCAGCAGTGTGTAACTTCGTCCGCGTCCTAATACAAAATATACTGAAAACGCGGAATGCGCATAAGGGGGAGAGCCAGGCTAAACAAAACAGTCATAATCCCACAAAGGTACTTAATACCTACTAATCCAAACCAATAACATTCGTAAACTTAGAAGATACAAGGTTCTGAGTTCTATAATTAAAGAAATGAATATATTAAAAGACTTGGGCACTTCATACTCAATTCAAATAATGAATGGAGTGATGTTGAATAGTACTTGATTGAATCCAGATGAACAATGGCAACTTTCAGTGTGCACCGAGCTCGCATACGATTATGGACATAAAGGGCCGGATTTCATTCATACAGCGAATTCATTTTAAAACACGAGTTAAGTCATGAATGAGTAGGGTGCTTCACTATTAATTGAAATTATGATGAATTTACTGTAGCAACGTTTTTCCTTCCAAATGAGCTACACAGCCACACGAACCTTCAAAAGTTTATTGGTGCAATATCTCAACCTGTATTATATAATTTTAATAAAAAAAAATTGCGTCTGTCAGTCAGGCTCTTTGCAACAGTTATACGGTGGAACCAATATGGCCAACTCCTTTTGGATTTACCTAGTTTGAAGACGTTTCATAGTGATCCTCGTGATTTAATTGTATAACTGCCTTATTGACTTTGGCTTTGATAAAATTTGCCACGAAAGTACCTACCCACTGCTCGCACGAAACATACAAATTTTGAAATGAAATATTATTAGAATCGATGATTGCGTGCATGGTTTACCAGTATGCTGCAGAAATCGTGAGAGCAAAATTAGTTGTCAAACTAATCGAAATCGCGATAGCACTTTTAATAAGTTTGAATTTACAGGTATTGTGATATTAGACTGTTGTGTTGTGTTTTGAATAAGAATACAATCAAGAATCATTTATTGTAAAACTGTGTAAATACACAGGAGATTACAGAGGATTTTTTATGGCTATGCGCAAGCCTCATCGATAGCCTATTAGGCTTGGTATGCTGACTGACGATCAGCAACAGTCTGACTTTTGTTTTTCGTTTTCCCTATCGTGAAACCTTACTTGTAAGGATATTCGTGAGTTCGATTTTCCTAATTCCTACAATTTGGGTGTCTCTAAGGCAAGTGTGTAATAGGTGTCTTCTAGACCGTTCTGTTCCATCGTCGGCTATATCGTCGCTTACCACCAGGCGATATCGTGACCAAAGAACGGTCTATTATGATTATGATGTGATGATCGAGTCACCATACGAAACCACCCGATGATACGTAAACAAAATAAATTACAGACTGCATAATACAGTTGCATAGATATCATACATAGATGCAATAAGTACAGTTGCATAGAAATCAAGGCTAATAGGTATTTCACTATCTTGGACGCATGATAGATGATTGATGTTGGTAATTATTCGTTACTCGTCAAATGTCTTCTCTATGCTGATGACCAGGTTATACTTGCGTCATCGGCAGAAGGGTTACAGGAGATGGTAACAATTATGCATGGAGCTTTTGAGGGAAAAGGAATGAAAGTAAATGTTAGTAAGACGAAAATTATGGTATTTGAAAGAGATGAATGTATGACAGAATGTAATATTTTGATTGGTGGAGAAAGAGTGGAACAAGTGAATGAATTTGTATACTTGGGAACTTTGTTTACGAGAGATGGGAAGCATGATAATGATATTGAAAGGAGAGTGACTGCTGGAAATAGAGTGAATGGGGCGCTACACACGTTTATGAGCAGCCGGAAACTGTCTAAAAAGGCACGACTGGCTGTACATAGAGGGGTGTTAGTGCCGACATTAATGTATGGTAGCGAAAGTTGGGTATGGCAGAAAAAACATCAGAGTAGAGTGAATGCAGTAGAAATGAGAGCGTTACGTAGTATGTGTGGTGTGAATTTGAGGGATAGAGTGAGGAACAGTGTGATTAGAGAGAAATGTGGAGTGAAAGAAGACGTAGTGATGAGGGTAGAGAAAGGTATGTTAAGATGGTTTGGGCATGTAGAGAGGATGGATGAAAGGAGATTAACAAAACAGGTGCATCAGGCGAGTGTGAATGGGACTGTTGGGAGGGGAAGACCTCGGAGGACGTATCTGGATCAGATAGCAGACGTTCTCGAGAAAGGCCAGGTCAAGAGTACCCTAAACCGACGAGAATGTATGAGGAATGTTATGAGAGTGAATGAAGCGGTAAAGAGGTATGTAAGGATCGTAGCAAGTGGAAATCCGTGGTCTCTGCCTACCCCTATGGGATACAGGCGTGATTTTATGTATGTATGTATGTATGTATGTATGTTGGTAATTGTGATAAAGGCAGGTTATTGGTGTCCTTATTTGGATAGCAAAAAAAATTGTCGCCAAATTGATTGATCCATAAATATTTGTGGCTGTGAATGGTTTAATTGTAATGAATGAGCGTATAAATAGTATTTAAAATATCATACAAACGCGTTTTATTGTAACTTGATAAAATTAAAACCCCATCCATCGTCGTTTCCGCCGTAAAGTACTAAAATCGATGAATCCTCTTTCATGTCATCCATCATTTACTGATTCTGAATATATTTATTTACTAGCTTTTGCCGGCGGCTTCGCTCGCGTTAAGAAGTATTATTATTAATTAGGTATAGTTTTTGCGGCTTTACTTTTGTTTAGCGTGTGTAAAACATTGGGGGTTGAATTTATCAAAATCCTATTTAAGCGGACTTCTCCATCATAGTAGCTCCAATCTTTAATTTCAGTTCAATCAGTCGAAAATCTAAGAAGATTTATACAAACT
This sequence comes from Plemyria rubiginata, assembly GCA_963576535.1. NCBI lineage: Eukaryota > Metazoa > Arthropoda > Insecta > Lepidoptera > Geometridae > Plemyria > Plemyria rubiginata. The sequence continues at coordinate 4,943,737 of OY754905.1, forward strand.
TTCATCCCCTATTTTATCCCCTTAGGGGTGGAATTTATCAAAATCCTTTCTTAGGGGATGCCTACGTTATAGTAGTTTTATGAATTCAAAGTCAGCCCAATCGGTTTAAAATTAACAAATTTTCATATAAACTTTCATCCCCTATTTCATCCCCTTGGGGGTAGAATTGATCAAAATCCTTTCTTAGCGGATGCCTACGTCATAACATCTACCTGCATGCCAAATTTCAGCCCGATCCGCCCAGTGGTTTGGGCTGTGCGTTGATAGATCACAATGTCAGTCAGTCAGTCACCTTTGAGTTATATATATTTAGATTTAAGATTTATTTTCTCTTTACTAAAATCAATCATCATACTTCAAGATTGAGGTTCGGGGTTAAAGTAGTTAAAAATATGTAGCACCTTTGAACCTTTTTACCAAAATTTTGATTCAAAGGTGAAAATTCCAAACAAGATACAAGGTATTTTAGGTGTAAAAACACATTTGGCATTAGTAAAGTTGTTACTCCTGTGTGGATTAGTGAGGATTATGAATGTAAATAAAATTTCACCCCGACATTAGTCCCTATACTGTATCCACAGAATAAATAGTAGTATTAACTACCAACTTCCTTAGAAATACAACGATCTGCCTCCTGTGTAGCAAAATTGGTTGCAATTATTATTTGCGTGCCAACTTGCCAAGCGGTGTTTTTTAACTGCCTCCTAACAAAACTGATGATATGAAAAGTTGAATTGATTCAATAATGTACTAGATATTTATTTATCCGTAAAATTGCTTATTAGCCGACATGAGGTCAGCCAGATTGTAATCTTATTAGGGCACATTCTTGATAGATACTATCGTAAAAAATGCTTAAAATAAGTTTTTTGTATAATTCCAACAAATAACTGTACAAAATAAACAAAAACTGAGTACGGATACACTATTTTAGAAATTTTTAAATAATGAATGACTGCTAATTATTAATTGATAAAACGTAGGTAAAAAGTAACAGAGAGAGTGCTTAATTATAACATTTATTTATTCCGTGCTATTACTATCTGCCCGCATCATCGCATATCGCTAGACAAAGGTCTCCCTCAAACCCATATTGTGACGTTATAAATATAAAATTGAAACCAAAACGGCTGACATGGAGTTTGGGGCTTAAAAAAATAATAGCGCTGTGTGAAAATGTGAACGAATATTTTTATTTATATCCTCAGTGACATCAAATCTGAGACACTAACCTCCGGTTTATGAAAGCGCGATCAACACTAATCGGCTGTCAAGACACTTGCTATCTCTATCTAATTTGAAGTAAAAGCTGAAATAGCAAGTGACTTGACAACCGACTAGTGTTGATCGAGCTTTCAGAATCGCAAAAAGGTTAGATAGGAAAGAAAAATATATGAAGGCAAGTTATAAATTTGTCGGACGCTGTATAAATCATCAAACACTAGATGAAAAAGGCCTGTTTTTTTAGTTCATTTTTAAATTCGTAGAAGCACCGGAAGCTAGGTTTGAATATAGGACACCAGAGCATCCGTTTTTTTCATTCAAAACCCAATGCGAGAAACAAAAGTTCAAGCTTCAATAACGCGGAAGTAGAAACTCGAGAGGTACCTACTGTACATCTGTGGAAGCAGGCTAGGCTGGATCTAAACAGCTGGCAACTTGCTTATTCTTTTTGCTCACATCGTGAGGCTTCGCTCGGGCGGGTTCGGCAGCGACAACGTAGAGGCACAAAATAAATTACTTTATTCGTATTTTTATTTGCAGTGAGATACACGAGACGAGAATAAATATAGTGAACTTTCCATACTTTGATGCCGTTTGTAAAAGTTTTGCTGTAGTTTATTGAAGTTTGTACCTAATATAATAATATTGGTCTAAAGCCGGACTTGAACCCAGAACCCAGAGCATTACAAATATATAGTAGGTAAAATTAAAATATAATTAATTACTACCCGTAATTAATGATATTTTAATTTTACTTTCGATAATAATCATCATCTTCCTGCCCTTTTCCCACGCTAAGTGCAACAGGTTTTCCTTCAAATTCCTTGGGTTTTCCTCTTCTACTCTCTTCTATCATTCGTCATCTCGGTGCTCACTCCTTTGTCATCTTTCAAATTCAATTCATCTTCTATTTTTTATCCTGCCTCTGCTTCTATCCACCCAAGAAATTTGAATACTATCCACCATACCAAACTCTCTTTTGGTTTTATGATCAAAATATTAGAGCAAAATAACGACCAGATACAAAATAATACGAAAAAAATAACTCGAAGATGTAATTACAATATACCTTTCGATACTGTATCGACTTCATTACGGCGTTCACAGAGTTTTTTTTTATCCGAGAAATGGCAAAAAATGGCACTCTTTCGTATTACATACTATAATTTTTTTCGGTTGAATTTTTCCAATAAATAAATATAGTTACAGCAAAATGTTTTGACGTGTTGCGTCATGCGTACCTAAAAAGAAAACATGAAACTGAAAATTGTTCAAGACCTTACTGACCAAAGTTATAAAATTAAAAATCGTAGTATGTAAACCTCACTACTGAATTGTATTGTGAGATTACTAGTGTTTCGCCTCTAACTGAGAATAAGTTATCGTCAAATTTTACCATAACTGTAAAACAATATAAACTTATTTATTTTCAAGAAGAGGAAAGCCCGTAAAGTTGGTTAAATTTTCCGTTTATTTAGACGAAGTTCGTGAGTTCAAGTCTAAACCAGACAACTTTCAGAATACCTTAAAAGGATCGACCACAAAAAAAATATAATAATAATAATGCTGGACAATCCACACAGCACCATCTAGTCCCAAAGTAAGCTACTCAAAGCTTGTGTTATGGGTACTAGATGACTGATATATTTAATACATTATACACTTACATAGATAGATATTTTTTATTATACATAAACACCCAGACCAACGGAACAAATTTCTGCAGATCGCACACAAATTTGTTCCGAGGCGGAAATCGAACCCGCAACCTCTTGCGTCGCAGGCGGACTCTCGCCCGCTGCGCCACTGACAAGACGATCACCACACGCGACCAATACGCGGGCTAAGTTCTCGTTTGACGTTCCGCTCCCGTTCCCGTATCGCGCCCGCTTGCCGCATTACAGACGCGCAGATGTGGTTAAAGCCTTAATCTTTCGGTAGCACATAAGCTAAGCTTCTGAAAGTTAAATTTACGTTTGAGTAAAATTTATCAAGAGCTATGTAAGTGCTGACTTACCTATTTAATATTGAATTCTGACCTTATTAATTTCAAACTTTACTAAAAAGCTTCGGATGCAGAGCTTCGTAGCTTTCTACAAAGTTATGCTTGGATTGTTTATGAGTTACCCCGTATCTAAAGCCTATAGAACGAATGTTATGCTAATAATTCACGAATTATTGAGCTATCTCTAGATCGTATGCAATGGTTTGCAGATAGCTCAACTGTTTCATAAGTATTTTGTATGTTATGTAGTTAGATGATAGTTAAAACTATTAGTTCAGGTTTTAGTTAAGTAGTTATTTTTATTTCAAATAACTAAAACTGAATATCGAAAGCGGTTGTTGTCCTCTACTAGCCTACACTAAATTTTAAAATACTTTGGCTACATTGCCTTTCGGTTTCTGGTCTGAATTTGTACCAAAATCTTGTTGTTTTTTTATACAGAACTTTACACACGCTACGAAAAATCGCTACAATAGATGATAAAGTTTCAAATCGACCGACAAACATCATTATTATTTTAAATTATGTTGATTGAGTAAGTCTTCATCAGAACTAAGACCTCATGTTTTCACAGGACTTCCAAGAACTCAGACGGTGAAACTTGAGCGGGCTCAAATCGACTGATAAAAAAGGGATTATTCGATGAAATGGCAAACTTTACATGCCTTTTCGACTGAGTGCCTTAAAAGCGGTGTGAGGTCCTCAATTTGCGATATCAGTCGTTTCGAAGAAGGTGGCCGAGTTCCCACGCCTTGTTCTCACGAGACGGGCTCTTATCGCTAAGATGCATTGCAAACCGAATAGCAACTTTGTAACTTATCAATGTAGTAATTTCTAAGTACGTTATTCTTCTATCTACGGAACTCGTTGGACTATCATGCCAATGTATTTAGGAGCCAGGGTAGCCAGGTCAAAATCAAAACGGTCCTTATTCAGAACAATCACAGGGATCACTTTAAAACGTCTTTTTACTGGGTGAATGTATAAACTGGGTGAATGTACCGCTAGTTCGTCGCGACCAAAACCTAGAAGAACTGGCAAGAAACTATTTCACATTTTTTTGATCGTGTTATTTGTCTATATGTTCGGTTTGAAAAGAACCTTTGATAATAGCTGTCCATGATAAAATAAAAAAGATTTTATTGTAAACTACGGCATTCCAAACAAAAAATGAATATAAATCCCATACCTGCATGAGTATGTAGGTATGTCGGTTGTATGTATGCATGCATTGAATGCAGTTCTTGAAATTGAGAGCACCGGTGGTGTAATAGGAGTGACGATGGTGTGTCTTCTGTAAATAGTGTTCCTATTCGATTTGTTTGATTGAACTAAATTAACTTCACTTCGAATGGTTTAATCGAGATTAATTTATCTACTTCCTACAGGCATTTTTCATGCTTTTTCACTACTATAGCTTATCGTCGTCTTGAGGTTTTTTATCAAGTGCTTATCACTTAGTACTCTTTCATTCTAAATGCTTACACTTTATGCTAAGGCCTCAAGGAATTTTGGTTAAAATACCACCGAAATTACACAACACTCTTTACACACATAAACTTAGAAAGCTTTGTTAGTTTGTTAATGTTTAAAAATATAATAATCATTTTATTTATAATAGGTTGATCTTTAAAACTTCAATAGATAAACAGCTAAAGAATACCATATTATTATGTTACGAGATCATATGCGAAAATTTGAAAGGTTTTCGCTGTATTTCCTGATAAGTTAAACGAAATGGCACAAAAAATTATTTAGGTGTCCTTGAATACCTACTAATGAAAAGCCGTTTCAATGATCAAGTTTTAAAATGTTAATTGGTTCAATTATAGTTATTGATTGTATTAAAAAAAAATACCACAGAATGAACAGGATACGAGGAGTCTGGAAGCATTGAAATGTACATTGTAAAAGCTCTGTATGCCGTATCTACTCGTAAGTGCAACAGTTGTTTAGCACAAACGGCATTGTGTAAAAATTCTAAAGATACTCTACAAAACACCCAGACCACAGAATATAGCATTATACTTACAGCTTCAATTATATAAACAACATCGTTGGATTTTGCTGAATAAGGCAAAGCCTTAAGCGCAAGAGGTGATACAATAGCGTCCGACTCAAAAGAAATTCTACCAATGTGACTGGCATTTTAAGCTTGAATGGGCCTATTGAAAAGAGCCAAAAATATTAATTACATTGACACCGACTTTATTCGACAGTTGCTAAGAGTGTCATCTGGTTCAAAATTTACACTTTGTTGTTCCGTACAATTTATTTTTATAAGTAATTTTATTTACGAAAGTCATTTGTTGAGGTATCTATACTGCTTTTGTTCGTTTAACCGGTTAAGAAATACTTAGTTAATAAGGCAACACAAAAATAATAACATAAACAAGCTGAAGTTGGTAAGTTATGTGTAGTCCTGTAAGATTTTTAATACCATCTAGTTTATTGTTTAGGTTTGCAAGTAAATTTGGATGTTTAAAAAAGTTATACTCTTTTGATTGGTTTTAAAAATTCAAAAGGTACAGACCTAGCAACGTCCCATGCCTTTTTCTGCTGCCAAGCAGAGTTTACAGGCGCGTGAGGTATCTGGTAGCCCCAAGTTGATGGATGCAGGGCAGTGCATTTTGGAACGTTTCTTACGAGGCAATGCTTTGGTGTGGTAATGGTTTGTAGTTCGCATCGTGGCTTATCTACTGTTCCATTAGCGTAACATAGAAAACTAGTTGCGCCCCGCGGTTTCACCCGCGCAGATTTAAATCCCGTTATTCTCACGGGATAAAATATATTCTATTCCAGACTATAATCTATCTCTCTGCCAAGTTTCATCCAGATCCGTTCAGCCGTTCCGGCGTGAAAGAGTAACAAACATCCATCCATCCATCCAACCATACAAACTTGTGCGTTTATAATATTAGTAGGATAATAAACTAGTTAATTAATTCAAACGTTAAGTAAAAAGAAGGGTTGTGGTTCTAAGGCGCCCGCAACGGTCGCACGCGGCGGTTATGTCCACAAACCGTGAAGCAACACACCACCTGTTATTACCGCGTAGTTAAGCAATTAGGCCTTTGGAAAATTAGTGTGTATAAAGCAAGCTTAACACCTTGGAGGTTATAGATTTTCTGATCAAAGCCTGACTTACGATAATACGAGTAAGCTTACCCATAAGCTTACTATTTTACATGTTACTCGTACATGCATGCATGAGCATCGTAGCATAGTAGAAACCCAGGAGCACAATGCTTTGTATTGGATCTTATCAAAAGGCACTGGCAGGCTAAATCTGTAACATAGGTAGTATATGGTACTTCGGAGTATTTATAGTAAGCCTAAAGGATTATACACGGTAGGTAGTGTATTTTGTTGCAAGTTATGCAAAATGTGCCTTCAATACTACCAAAAATAGCTAAACTAGCTAGCTTATAAATTATATGCATAACTTTTTTTTTTTAATTTTTTCGATAGTTCTCTCTAATGTTAATTTATGCGTATTCAATAAACCCCTTTTTGATATACCTTGCACCTACAGTGACGCTAAATATCGTCGTCATGAAATAACCAAATGTAAATAATTGTTGTCGATATAAATCATGATGATCAATGTGTATAGTGCTCAAAACAATTAGGTAGTCAAACGGCATACTAACATTTTATCAAGGATTTTGCGTTTACACGAAGCATAGAGCCGTAAAAATTTAATTTCTAGTGGTTACATTCATAATGCTTAAAATAGGCTAAAATTGATTATAATGTTTTTGTTTTTGAAAATTATAGACAGCTTTCCAAATACCTAAATATGTTCATGTTAATGACTATGCATGTAAGGATTTTTTTTTTTAATAAATAAATAATGCTGGACAATCCACACAGCACTATCTAGCCCCAAAGTAAGCTATTCAAAGCTTGTGTTATGGGTACTAGATAACTGATATATTTAATACATTATATACTTACATAGATAGACTCTTTTTAGGGTTAAGCTCGTCTTTGTACATGTATTGTTATTTAAGTTTACTGTATATTTTCACTGTGTACAATAAAGAATAAAGAATAAAGATAGATATTTTTTATTATACATAGAAAACACCCAGACCATCGGAACAAATTTCTGCAGATCGTACACAAATACACGTTTGTTCCAAGGCGGGAATCGAACCCGCAACCTCTTGCGTCGCAGGCAGGCTCTCGCCCGCTGCGCCACAGAGGTCGTCAAGATTACCAAAACTGTTTAATTTAAATAAAGTTTAATAAATTTAGCAAAGCAATGGCATGCAGGACATGCAACATTCGGGTATAGGTTTCGTTCCGTCGGTTCAGTCTTTTTTGTTTACCAGCAAATATAATAGGAGCAGCACAGCAACAAGCATGAGAAACGGGTTCTGAATTTTCCCAAAGTTTTAAGCCGGCCGTCAACCACCGTAGAGTTCGCTATACGTCGGATAATAATACTTCTATCTTTGTTTACAACGACGAACCACAAGTTTAAATTAAAAGCGAAATTATTTAAAACCTAAATAAAAATTAAAAAGATATTAATAAGTTAATCATAGGATAATTTGAAACACTTCAATACCTTAATTTTAATATTCGAAATGAAATGCTTTCAAAGAATTCTACTTTGAAATATAAAGCTAGTATAAAAAGTTACCATTGTTTTTTAGCAACCGTCGTCGTTATGACTGGGATATTGCTCTTCAGTCGAGACTTTGCGCCTATAAAAAAACCGCTCACAATAAATCTGCTTGCTTTGTCTGGGTTTGTCAACACTGAAACTCGCAATTTAGTTGTACAAAGAAGCAAAAGTAAAAAGTCGTTCTTGTGTCCAGACATTTAAATCATAGTTCACGTTGATTTTAGTTTTCTAAGTGCTTTGGCGACGTTGTTTTCTTCTTAATAAACCAACTGAAATAAGTTCGCGATTTTAATCCCCAGGCGTGGGAGATAATATCTCCTCACCTACCATCCTCAAGAAGTCTTCGTCGATAAAAAGAATAATCAAAATCGGTTCACCCAGTCGAAAGTTCTGAAGTATCATTATAAAAAAAAACCTTTTTTAAAGTCAGAAAAAAATTAAAAGATTATTTTGACTGAAAATTCTAATTAACTTTTAAACGAAATTGGTTTTGTATGTTTCCTTCACTAACATTCAAGTTATTTTTATTTTTAACTTCGATTCAGCTTTTTTATTGTCTTTCATTTGAATTGCATAATAATCAAGCGTCGAGATGACTCCATCAGCCAACACAATAGACTAAATTATACATTAATGTATTCACAAACAAATTAATGGAATTAATGGTGCGGTAATGTGGTTGGAGCGATGCTACGATTTCATTTTCCTAAAATTATAGGTAGTGTTACGTTTCATGAAACCTAACTGTGCGTTTGGATGTTGTTGTACTTAGTGCACTCGTAGTTATCTAAAAGCAACCTATTTATTGCTTATTATTTACTAAAATCAACATAATAATTAGGTATAACTGTTAGAAGTAGCTACGTATGCATTATGCTAGTATTTCGTTCCACCTAATCTACCTATCTTCCTGTTTGCCAAAGAAAAGTCTACACTATTCGATTTAAATACTAGTTAGTTATGTCTGCTTTGCTGCGCTAGCTCTGCCTATTTAACTACTATATAGTTGTTCTGTGTTTTTAGGCTTGGTGTCAACCTTCTTTCCTTCATCCATGGTGTCAACCTTCTGCAGATCATCAAGGCACTTCACTTACCTACTATGTTTGCAATCATGTGGTTCCTTGATTGCTTATCGGAGTCATATTGTGCCCTCCGTGACGGAGCCTGAAGGATCATTCAAATGGGTTCCAACTTTTTCTATAATGATAGGTATATAAAAAAAACAAGACGTCCAGTTTTGTTAAATGTAGGTAGTTACTACATTTAATTCCGAAATGGTTACGACATTTACTATATTCTAGAGCAATCACTTACCTCTTTGGCAAGCTTGGTAAGGTCCACACGGTATTGTTCAAGCATGTTCCTCGTTTCTTGCTTCTCGTATTTCAGACGTTCCACGTTGTTGTCTAGTTTATCAATGCGAGCTTCTTGTGTGCGGTCCAGGTTTAGTAGGTCGGTGGCTTCAGAAATCACTCGCTTGAGCTACGAAGAAATATATTTGATTAGGGTTCGTGCACAATGGACCAACTTTGAGTCTAAGTGCGGAAAAAGGAGTCCAAATACAAATAGGGTTCGTGCGCCTTGGTAGATATAAAAAAGGTCCCTTTAGGATTGTTTTTGCACTATTTGAGATGGTGTATCTGCAAGGCAAATAAAAGCTTGTAAAATAAGGCATGCTACCTGGTTGTGCATGCTCTGGAGCTGATGCAAGAGCGCTGAGCTGTTGATGCTCTTGCTCATCTCCTGCAGCTCCGTGCGAAGTTCGTTCATGGACTCACGAGCCCATTCGAGAGTCATTTTCTCATTCCTCTCGTTGGTGGTCTCTGTGCAAGGTTTGTGGGCGTCCCTGTTGAAAACATTACATATAACTTAAACTCACAAATGGTTTTAGTTTGTACCTTTTTGCTTTGGCGTTTTTTATCGTGTCTATTATTGTGCATCTCTTTAGTAGTTTTATTTTTAAGGGGTTAATTTAGTTTGCAGGATGCATGGTTCTGCAAGAGTGCACGTGCATGGCGTATCTCCAGGGACAGCACTGGCCACCCTTCCGGTCTGCTAGTAATTATACTTTTGCTCTGTTATGGTTGGTTAGCGGCTTACAAAATAAAATATGCTTAGTACGAGCGTATAGTGTACCCCTAGCACACACCATACCCTCAGGTTTGATACTTTAGCCGCTGGTCTTAAAGCTCGATCAAATGTAATATGCTGTCAAATCACTTGCTATCTCTATCTAATTTGGAGTAAAAGCTGAATTAGCAAGTGTCTTGACAGCCGATTAGCTTGAATCGGGCTTTCAGAATCGGGCGTTAGATGATCAAAGTGGTTGGTAGACGTTTACGGCTGTTATTCATACCCCCTGCCGTTTTATAGGGGCTCTATACAGTTATATTAATTCGGCACTGTCGGCTTTGTGGCAACTAAAGGAGACAGTTTGCAAACCGATAGGCATACGATCACTTTTACAGACTTTTCTTGAATTGAATACAATAGGATAGGAAAGTTAATTAGCCCACGTATACGCAGTACGTATTAGCAAGTGACCGATTGATACATAGAAACGAAAAAAGGGCATTTTTTATATTTATCCAATGAAACGTCCCCGTCGGGACTATAGTCCCGAGAGTCAATTGAGACTCAAACGTCCGCGCGCCCTAGCGTCACTATACTGTCCAACGTCCGTCTACGGCTTGTCGATTTATGCGCATCCGGCACGTCCGGACTATAGTCCCGACGGACGTAACAGTATATTGGCATTTTCGGGTTTGTAGTCCCGGCGGACGTTTGGCATTTGAGCCTGCGCGCGACGGACGTTTCAATGGCTAAGAGCAAGTACACATAGGCGCTCAGCGTTACATTCAGCGCGCGTTGGTAGCGTACACACACAGCGCTCTGGAGCCTTATTCACTATGACAATAGGAGATTCCAAGGAGATTCCTTGCCCCTAACCGTGAAACGTCAAAACTTGATATTGGGCTTTATTTTTTATGGCATAGGAGATACTTTGCCCTGACCGTATGACACCGCCTGCCTTGTCTTAGCCGAGCTCGCGCTGCAAATGATAAGTCTCCAGCACGGCGGCGGTATGCAAGATCAATGGACGTCGAAGTGATTGCTTGTGTGAGGCTCCTGTAATACAACGTCTCTAAAAGACGACGGCATGAGGCAAAGAGAACAAAAATGGCGACATAAAAGTGCCGACACGTTTATATTTTTTTATAAGTATTACTACTACTTACATAATCTAAGTACCCACTAGGTATTTTTTATTGACTGATATAGATGGTGCTTGCATTGATATGATTATTTACAAGTGATTGCTCTGGCATACTTATGCTCAGGTGGCTATCGATAGTGGTTCTTTACTCAAACTGATAAGCTGAACCAAAATTTTATAATATTTTATTTATATAAATCAGGTTATTGCCCTTTTAAGTTATATATCGAGCAATACACATTTTCCGTTTTTAAACAAGATAAAAAAAGTTTACTTTTTTTTGAGATAAGTGATATTTAATCAGGTTTGATAAAATAAGGTTTAATAATTCATATTAATTATTAATATGAATTATAATTCATAACTAAACTCTCTAAATTCGTTCTTTATATTGATTATTACCTTTGATATTGATATTTACCTTAAAATCAAGAACTTGGAATTAAATTATTACAAAAACAAGTAGGTAGGAAGGTATCAAACAAACGTGAAAAAACAAAGCCCACGTTGTGGTGCACAGTGCCATAATTGTAAGAAGAAAGAAAGAAAAAAATATTTATAAAGGGTCCGGTGACAGCGGCTCGCAATTTCGATTTAGTATGTTTGGTCTTACGTTTACCTAAATCCAAAATGATTTCTGACTCAAGCACATTTCCCTTATATTATTGTATTATTTGTGTTCGAACAGTATTTATGCGTGTTTCTTTAGAGTTATTCTTTCAAACAACCTCCCCGAAATGAAATAAAATGAAATAATAGCCAATCGCACCTCGAAATTGCGAGCCGCTGTCACCGGAGCATTTATGAAAAAATACATTGTATGGATTTAATATTGGTATTGTATATAGTATGGGTAGCTTTCGCAGCGCGGCAGACGCACCCGCTTCGCAGTAGCTTTGGTCGCTTGGTATGGTTGATCCTTTAGGTAAATTATGTAACGAGTAAGGTTATTCATAATGGTCGCTAAGCGCGCCAATAGCTTATCAGACCAATAAGCTTGTGTTGCTGTCTGTTTGTTGGCATGAAAGTGACAGTGACAAGAATACTCTAAATAGCCGCTATAAAATGGCAGGGATGAATAAGAGGGTAAGTCTATAACCACGTGACATAGCAGATGCTATTCGTTCTATGATGTGAGTTGCGTGGTGTTCCTCGAATTAACCCACAAAAAACAGACCACCTTTCGAAGTTTTGATAGCCCCAAAAGCTATGCACGCCAAAACGAATCTCTATTCTAATAAAGTTTAGGGCTAGTTTACCGTGCGTTACAATCCAGCCATATGCTATCGAATCCCGAGTGACCGTCATTTCAAATAGCACTTGCTATTCGGCTCATTACAGATTGAATAATAGTTGCCCTTGCCTTTGTAGAGAGCTCGTAAATTCATGTTTGGTAACAATATCTGATTATTAATAGATGTACAGATGAATGATTGGTTCAGTTTTATATAGCTATTTATAGGTTATCTTTGTAAATAATACAAGTTATATCGATTTCACACTTCTGATTCTATGCTTCGAGAACTCGGTTATCGTCCACTGTGCAGTCGCGTATTCTTATCTTCTTGAGCACGTGTTGCGTCGTAGCAAGGTAGGTATCTATTGAACGTCTAGTGATACAGGGAAGTTTGAGTGGCGAAAAATTGTTACGAAAACCACTGATTGGTTGCCAAGACACGACTAATTGACAACCTACCACAACCTCTACCAAAAGTTATTATTTAAGTATGTAATCATTCTAACTACATATCTATTTAGAATGTACTTTAATTTATCTGTTTACTCTATCAACATATTTTTTGCGTGCACCTGCGACCAACTTCCATACTTTACCATCCTCTCCATCCAAAGGTTTTCTGGAAGAGATCGCTCTCAGCGATAAGACCGCCCATTGTACAGTTATTTTTATTCCTTTCTTCTTTTAGTGTACTTACTGTTTTTTATGGTGTACAATAAAGTATTTTCATTCATTCATTCATTCAAAAGTGTTACGACAGAAAATATCGACAAAAATTTTCGCATTCGCGTAGGTTATGAACTTATGAATAATCTGCATCAATTTATTCAAAACAAATGACAGCCGTTCTGCTGGTGACTTGATTTGACGTTTACACATTTGTGCATCACTATAGTATAAAACAAAGTCGCTTTCTCTGACCCTATATCCCTATGTATGCTTAAATCTTTAAAACTACGCAACGGATTTTGATGCGGTTTTTTTTAATAGATAGAGTGATTCACGAGGAAGGTTTATATGTATAATACATGCATGATATGTGCACCCGTGCGAAGCAGGGGCGCGCGGGCGGTTCGCTAGTCGAAATATAAATGGAAGCACGGGTTATTTAAAAATCGAATGCTCAGGGCCCTTACCACAATCTCTTGAAGCATTCTTATTTAAATATTACTTTACTTTTTGATCATAAAGCCGACTCTATGCAGTTGACATAAGACATTGACATAAAAGTAATATTGAATTGAGAATGCTTCAAGAGATGGTACGGGCCCAGGAGATTGTAGAAACTCTCTGCTGTTTTGTGGGGTACAGGATGTGGGCCTTGAGTACGTTACTTCCGGTCGGGATATAAATAAACAATATTAAAACCAGATGTTCGCCCCTATCATAATCTACTATTCCATGTTACACATACCTACATAGGATTTACACCTTTATATCAAGAACGTACGCGATAATAAATAAACTAAGTTAAATATAATTCTAGTATGTAGGTAATGGAAACGGACCTTTCCATAATTAAAAGGGACGATTGAGTCTTGCGCCCTGAGGGTTCCATACACTACACATAGGTCATCGCAACCTTCAACACGTAAAATGTAAGTTATTGCCGTTTCGATTCCTGAGATTTGTAGCAATTTTAGGGTTAAAAATAGGTTAAAAAGATAAAATCTAAAACTGTTTTATAAAATTGTTTCTGAAAGCTCGATCAAAGGCAACCGTTGTACGAAACTACGAACACTCTTTCATACGTTGTTGTCAAAAAACATAGATATTAACTTGTTTTTAACCTTCTTCAAAAAAGGAGGTTCAAAGGAGGTTCTTAATTCGACTGTATTCAGTCGAATTAAGAACCTCCTCTATCAATAACTCTAACCGACTTCAAAAAAGGAGGAGATACTCAATTCGACTGTATGTTTTTTATGTTTGTTATCTCATCATAACTTTTTACTGGGTGAACAGATTTTGATGATTCTTTTTTTAATTGAAAGCTTATGCTTGCCATGTTAATTATTTAAATTTTGATTGTTATAGTAGTGAGTGTATTATGCAGTGCATTTGAAGTATGTTTTTTTCTTAAAATATTTATTATGTAGATTATTATGTAGATGACTCTAATGTAAATAGACAGAATACTAGTAGATGCACTGTGGTAGAGAGTTCGCTTTCTTTATAAGTTAGTACCTATGTCAAGCAAAGCAACGCGGCACGCGGGATCGGAGATCAAAGCTTTTTTTCGTAAAGTCGTCAAACGAAGATGTTATCTACTTCTAAGTGCTAATTAGGATTATCAGCATACCTAAACATGTTTTACAAGAAACATAATGGGCCTTACTACAAAAAAACAGTCAAACGAGAAACTATGCCTAAACTATTGTCATCTCTTACCAATGCGTAATGGTAAATAAATAAAAAAAATTAAATAAAAATAAATTATGTGTAAAATATGTTTTACCGATGCAGCGATGTCAGTGTATAAAATAAAAACGGCACCTTTGACAATATACTCGGACATAGACAAAAATAAATGATAAAGTATAATTACATATACATACTTTAAAGGTTTACCTATTTTATTTTCATTTTATGTTTTAACCCCGAACCTTGCCTACACTGTCTTTTTATTAATGTTCTCGCAGAATATTTTTTGCTTTGTTAGCCGGCTACACAGCAAGCTAAAAATGTATGCATGTTTTATCATGATAAAAAATAGCCTACGTCATTTTAAAAATCGAAGAGTACTGCACCAGCTGGTGATGCTGCGCTACGAGTTTGCAAACAGGTACATACGAGTACCTACCTACCTCGAACACGTCTGATGCGACGGCGTTCCATCTGACTAGCATCATACAACTCAGGAACCACTGACGTTGCAATGAGAACCGTAATTCCAGCACATGACGCTATAAATTCCTTTTGTGTCATGTACCTACAACAACCGCCCTTGGTACCTTGATAGTTCAGCCGGCATACTTAGTATACTTAGGTAATTTATTATTACTAACAATATAAATATTTAATACAGCAGGTATCTGTCAGTACTTTTGATAATTACAGAAATCTGTTATTCTATTTTTACAGCTTTAAATCAAATAGTTCAAAACTTCAAAGCTTCCACGTTAAATAAAGCATTTTTCAATTACCTAGGTATGTGTCATATTATATTTCAGCTTCAGCAGTGGGAATTCATCTCAAGACTGTAGAAGTGAGGCATAGAAAAATTATTTTCTGTTTATTTTCATAACCTCGAGGCTATGAAAACATAACTTCTTCGAGTTTAATTGGTAACAGCGTTTCGAGATTGAGTGCAAAAGTGATGACGTCTTTCAAAATCCCCAAGGGATCCCCAAGTTCTTGAATCATCGAGTCGTTCAGATGGCCTGGTTCGCGACGAGAGCCTCTTGTTTTCCGACCATCTCCAACCACTTCTGACTTAAGAAGTCTAATATTAGATAACACGTCTTGCTAACTTTAATGCCTCAAAGTCTGTCATTGAAGTGATTGGCTCATGGTTGAACAACGACAAGACAGTGCTAGCGTGCTAGCTGCCCGGATATTGTAGTCACCTTTGACACGTTGACTGACACACTCTGATATTCTAGTAGACACAAGAGTCAACGTACCTGCCTAGCAAATATGCCCATCCTGCGGCCCGATTACGCTAATTTCTGGCTATCAGTTTGACATTTTACTCCCATCCATCCTTACAATTGCTATTACACTATGATAATCAAATGTCAAACTGAAAGCCATCTCCATAGCAAGGCATTAGCGTAATCGGGCTGCTGGAACCTACTTACCTATCACTTATTTCCTTCAACGTTCACCAACATCTCTCTTCTACACTATTAGTTGTATGGGTATTCATCCGTTATAATTCGGTTTGCTACATCAAAGATGGGTCGCATTACGACTCGACGACGCCAAACGTTTCGTACCTTTGATAAATAGATACACAGGTACCTAACGTTTAATAGATATGAATAGATAGTCCTTGAAACAATAGCTTAGTTTTTTTAGAATAAGAATAATTAAAATTCATTATATTTATTGTTGGCTTATGAAGAAAAAAGCTTCATACTGGTAGAGTCGAGGAACTCATGCATAGGTAATTATAATATGGAGCGAAAATATTAACCATCACTAAAATGTGAATGTGAGGCATGGGGTAATTCCTTTGTCGAGCCAAGCTTAAAAAATCAAGGTACTATTAAAAAAATTATAAAATAAAAATATACTAATTAACCCCCAGTTTCTGAGAGCTCAATCAACACTAATCGGCTGTAAAGTCACTTGTTATTTCAGCTTTTACTTCAAATTAGATAGAGATAGCAAGTGACTTGACAGCCGATTAGTGTTGATCGGCCTTTCAGAAATCGGGGTCAGGTAAAGATTTCGTAACTAAAAAACTATAAACTGCATATTAAAAATAGTTCAATACATAACGTACTTCCAAGTGTGTGATTTCTTTGACTATTTAAGTCTAAAAGATAATTATAATTTATTGTAAATATTTTTTTTTAGTGATAGGTTGTTGTTGCTTATGAATAAAATAATTACCAAACCGCCGGTTTCTGCTCAATCTAAGTTAATCGGCTGTCAAGTCACTTGCTATTTTATCTTTTACTTTACTTCAAATTAGATAGATAGCAAGTGACGTGACAGCCAATTAGATTTGATCGAGCTTTCAGAAATGTAGGTACCTATGTATGTATCTGTAGGTAGGTAGATATACATACCAATAGATATATCCCTAGGTAGGTAGATATACATACCTATAGATATATCCCTGACTTGTCGCCCAATGAGAAGGCTAAAAAGATCAAAGAATTTGTACAGATTTCCGAATCTCGAATCAAGATCAATGGGACATCATTAAATAGTCAAAAACACCGCTCAAAAACTACTATGAAATAACATCGTTTCTCAAAAAGCACAAAAGCACTTGAAAAGTCTGATTTCTCGCAGTACAACTGTTACAAGATGAATAAAAAGATAAAACATGCAATGACATGTACTTAGTAAAAACTTTTAATTTTACTAAATTGAGTTCTTGAGTTTGATTAATTTCGCCCGCGAAGTTTAACTTTATTGCGTTCCCCAACTTATCGCTACGCAAAATTTTGGTAAACCAAAGTAACGCTTATTGGCTCCTTATAAAACAAATGCTTGGCAAATAACCCATATTAGCTTATGTAGGTATATGACCACCAACAAACTCTTAAAATTAGCATACAACTTTAAATAAACACCACAACAAAAACATCAATGCTGAATAAAATCTCATTAGCAAATAAATAAGTCCGTAGTGAAAGAAAGAAAAACAGTGGGTATTGCACTTACTTGAACTCCTGAAACTCCTTGCGAAGTTTCAGGATGTCGTTGAGGTATGAACTCCTCAGGGTTTCTAGCTGCTCGTGCAGTGCGGATATTTCATGCTTCATCTTTTTTGAATCAGATCCCGTCGCGTCCGCGTGTACAACCAAAATTAACACAAACATAACAGTCTCTTTAAACCACTTCATTGTTATATTTTATTCGGCGGGCGAGTTCGAGCGCAGTCGGAAGAGACGAGCGGTCGGCTCGATGTGCGCGACTCGGAGGTTGATGACGGAATGGCCGCGCGCTCTTCCCCACAAGCTTTATAACTTAGGCAGGCCCAGGGTGCGTACTGCGTGGCGCAGATGTGCCCAACACGACAGTTGTCCTGAAGCCTAGAGAGAGCTGCACCGGCCTTTGTGCAATCTGTCACTAATTGGGTGATTGTCATAAAGTTTTGACTACCCTTAAAAACCAGTTAAAATCCAAGAGCGAGAGCTCTTTTGGAGATTACATTGTTTTACAGTAAGTTACTTACCCCCGGCTTCCGAAAGCTCGATCAACACTAACCGGCTGTCAATTCACTTGCTATTTCAGCTTTCACTTCAAATAAGATAGAGATAGCATGTGCTTGACAGTCGATAAGTGTTGATCGAGCTTTCAGAAACCGGGGGTACCTAAGTCTGTTTATTAAATGCATGTTCAACACGATTTGTTCAGCACGATTTGTGCACGTACTGCGTACCGTTATTTTGTAACTTGCAATTTTCACAACCGTGATCTTTATATGTATAAAAAAATCTGAAACAGCTTCACGAGTAATCCCTGGGCACGGTAGATATCCCCCTCTTAGTACCAAGTACTAACTTCATATTCATTGAGGACGTCTAAGGGCGTTAGTCAGAGGTACGTTCAAATATTACATTTTGCACACATGGTAGGTGCTCATAGTTCAGTGCTGTTGGTAGCCCTTCTGTGGCAGAGCCACAACTCACAGCTTGACATGCCAGGCTGTGGGTTTTGGGTTCGATTCGACCCCCACTAATGATAACATTTCGTCGGCTTATTGCTGGAGGGCACTATGCGACAAAACTAAAAGTGCGGGAAAATGCAATTGAAGTTTTGATTTATGCCAATTATGTATGAATGCCATATTGGCGAAACTAGAATAGCTAGAAATAAATGGGTTTTTGATTATTGTAGAGCTCATTCATGCGAGAGCGCCCGGTCCAATAAAGGTAGTTAGTGACTTTTTGTAGTTAGTGACTTTTAACAATAAGCCGACGATTCGTGTGATGAAACAAGTTTGCTCTTCATCTTGTTACATAATTATAATAACAAAAAACAAGTATTTATGTATTTAAGTCATTAAAAAACTAAAACTATTGATCTACCTTTGTTGCTGGCTGCCCAAGCTTTACTTTGTTTGAGAGTAAACAGTTGCGTAAAAATTCAACCACGTTTTATTTTATATTTGTTTTTAGAAACAAATTTACAAACTTTAGATTGGATTTGTGTGCTAAAAATACTAGTTGGTCCATCGGCGGGATTATACAGATACTAGTTGCACCCCGCTGTTTCGTTCGCGTAGATTGAAATCCAGGTATTCCCACGGGATAAAAAGTAGCCTATGTTCTATTCCAGACTATAATCTATCTATCTGCCAATGCTAATAAGTTTCATCCAGATCCGTATAGCCGTTCCGGCGTGAATGAGTAACAAACATCCATCCATCCATACTCACAAACTTTCGTGTGTACAATATTAGTATTGTGCGAAAGTTTACTTTATGTCTTAGCAGGTAAAACTTTAAACAGACCAGACACGACCACGTAGGTAGGTATAGGTAAAGTAAATATATAGCCTTTGATAAATATTATAACTCCTATTTTTTAATCACAGGTCATGAAACCTGAAATTATATTATAGCAGTTAGAGTCCCCGCAGACTACAAACTTTCTATCTGCCGAGAGTTTGGTCGGCTTCTTAATCAGTATGAAGATGTATGCAGATGCGCACATTACAGTGATTTAGTATCGGCCGATAAAAAAGTTTGATGGGCTTCACGACTGCCTTCAAACTTTCCATCGGCGAACTATCGGCCGAGCGTTTGATCAGTATGGCGCTCTTGCCCCGCCCGCACACTTGCCGATTGTTTGATCGGCCGACTCGGCCGATGGCTTCATTCCACGCGAGTGATCTCTTCACAAACTCTAGTAAAATAATCAATCGGCCAAACCATTTGTTGGCTAGTCTGCGCACTCGCGACCAACCCAACTGTTTTGTTGGCACAGTGTGCGCACGAACAGGCCAACTCGACTAAACTCTCGGCCGATAGAAAGTTTGTAGTCTGCGGGGACTCTTATAGGTCGCCTATTGTTTTACCTAAAAGTTTGCTTTTAACCCTGTGCTATGTTTCTGTGTGGTGAACAATAAAGAGTTATTTATTTATTAGTACGTACAAATTACCTTGAGATTAAAAAATTGGAATGTAAATTCCTATCAGTTGGAGTTATATCTTCAGCACTTGTCTCGTGCATTCCGCACATGGCGTGAGAAATGAACTGGATCCTCATGAATGGCTTCGTCCGTAGGTACCTATCACTTTATTGCTTACTAACGCGTAAGCATAATATTTTAGTTTATTGGCAGCTGGTGGCTTGGCCACTGAACTAGAAATATTAATTAGTAACAAAAATACTACTAGGCTAAGGTGAGAGCTATGCTGGAAGTTTCGATGCGTGATAGTATCGAGATGAGGATGTATAACCGACAAAGCTCGCAAAGTAAGCAAGCTGAAGCAAACATATTATTATGGATACGTAACTGTTTTTTATAACATATAGTTATGTGATGATCGCAAAAGTGAGTGGATGGATAGGGCTTAGAATCAGTATTTCTGGAAATAATTAGGGAAGGCCTGTGTCCAGCAGTGATGATTAACAATTTTTTGTTAATTTACTTTTGTAAATTATCATTCAAAAAAATCTTAGTGTATTCACATGTACAACCTTCAATATATCTTACCCTGACATGAAATAACTTGTATTATGTAATAATTAGGCTGAAAATATGCTAGAGGAATTCGCACGATTCTACTTTGGTCGTGCTACGCACAGTCTACGCGTCTACGGTTCTACGCTAAGCAGTTACAATAATAGTTACAAGTAGAGGTAAGAAACTCCTTCGGGTTTCTTACCTCATTGTTAAAGTCGACTCATTTGTAAGTTGTTTATTTTAATCTGTGTAGGTATGTCACTAAATAATGGCTGATCAAATTCAAATTTAAATTATGTTTATTCAATTAAATCACAAGGATCATCT
This sequence comes from Plemyria rubiginata, assembly GCA_963576535.1. Taxonomy (NCBI): domain Eukaryota; kingdom Metazoa; phylum Arthropoda; class Insecta; order Lepidoptera; family Geometridae; genus Plemyria; species Plemyria rubiginata. The sequence goes on from OY754905.1 coordinate 4,964,702, forward strand.
TGAAACGTCTTAAAAACTAGGTGACTCTAGTGCCAGTTCCAGATCGAGGGGGTGTGAAGCGAACAGCATGCACTCGTATATGGGTTTTAACTTAACATCAAATGGACTATCTGCTTGTTCAGCAATGTATAAAAATGTCCATGAATAGATATATTTTTATAGTTTATCATCTGAAGCGGCATCAGATAAAAAGATTAAGTATCCGAATGAGCGAATACGGTAAAAACTCTATGACTACTTAGTACCTATGAGTAATTGAAATGATTTGTTTGACGGTAGGCTGCTAGGAAAGGACACACATTTTAATCACGGGTAACACCGCGGGGTGCAGCTAGTATTACATTATTCCTCGGTTTGGTGGATATTCGTCGTCTACTTTCTTCTTTTGAATGCGCGACACGCGACACCTATAATGTATACGTGTGTACGTGTAGTAAAAAAGTGAGGACACTGCGAAGAGTACTGAGCCCGTACATTATACAAGACGTTTCTAAAGTTGATAAACTATTGTTCAACTCCGAGTCCTGTCACAAAATATAAAGCTAAACTTCTCTCGATTTTCTAACGCAGAAAACTTGTTAAATTGTTATTTTCTTTTCTTTGTCGCGAAGCTTATTACTTGATGCCACGATCAGGTTGCCGTCGCATCGTCCGCAGTTTATTAAAATAATTCATTTTACGCGTAAATTGTGAGTATTTTTCAACCGACTTCAAGAAAGAGAAGTTGTGTTCAAACATTTATTTATTTATTTATTGAGAAATTAACATCATTACAGGTTTTTTATTAAGCCCTAAGGCGATGTTAAATCTATAAACCTATTTAATAATAATATAGACAACACTACTTACATTTAAACATTTTCAATGACATGCTGTGCCATTTCCATGGCTTTTGGCAGGTTATGGTGAAACATAACAGTAAGTAACTATTTATTGTACCTAGAATAGCACGTCAACATATTATCTACCTTTAAGGTTGGAAGGTAGAAAATGCTCATAGCAATATTTAAGCCCACTCTTTGTACACAATATTTTGTTTTTATCATACAAATACATTCTGATTGGTCCTATATAATTTTATTACAATGGTTTTAGTAGTTTGGCTTAACATGAACATGTTATGTCATCCAAGTAATTTATATATGTAGTAGGTATTGCGTATTTTGCTATCAGTGTATTAGTCGGTTTATTTTGAAGAAAAAGTGCTATTGTTGCGTGAAGTCTCTGCTACACCCTGTAAGCTGCAAACGTTATGTAGATGTCGGCTTTCACCGCAGTCTGCCGTTTTTAATCAGGAGACCCTATGTTTCCCTTCGGTTGTTACAAACTAGGTCCTACATTACTGGATGGAAGCGAAGAAAACATGTTTGCATCTTCATGGCATAGCCTTGTGAATTAAGATTTGTTTCAGATGTAGTTTTAATTTATAAAATGACTATAGTTGCGCTCCGCGGTTCCCCGTGGGAATACCGGGATTCAAAACTACGCGGGTGAAACCGCGTGGCGAATTATTAATTATTATTAGGTAGGCAAAGGCAGCAGTAGGCAGAAGTGATGGTTACCACTCAACATCATATTGGTCATCTGTTTGTTGCATCAGCAAATAAAGGTTTCTGAACGATGATGATAAGGAATAAATGTTGTATCAAAGACTAGGATCCGTCCTTACACACCTTGTATGTTTAGTGAGGCTTTGGGAACAAAAGCTGCAACATTTTTTGTGAAAGCAGCTTTTACGACAGCTGTTTTCGAAAATAGGAATGAGATTAGGGAGTGTGCCGCCGGCGGCGCACGCGCCTTCGATGGTACCTCACCTCACCTCACCTACCTGCGGATCCCAAACCATTAACGACAGCTGTAAGACACGTACCACTTATAAACTTGGTCAGTTTTTGGGCATTCCGGGGTTTTAATTTTACTTACGGATTTCGTTTTCGTTTGTAAGATTTTGACTTGAAAAAAAATGATAGAGCGTTACACAGCTCTGATTGACTCATCCTACTAGGTACTACATCCTACTAATATTATAAACGTGAAAGTTTGTAAGTATGGATGGATGGATGGATGGATGTTTGTTAATCTTTCACGCCGGAACGGCTCTACGGATCTGGATAAAACTTGGCAGAGAGATACATTATAGTCTGGAATAACACATAGGCTACTTTTTATCCCGTGGGAATACCGGAATTTAAATTTACGCTGGTGAAACCGTGGGGCGCAACTAGTGTGTAATAATCTAAACCCCCAAACATTTGCAATAATAAATTGAATGATAGGTATTGCCATTTCTTTTTCCGTACCTACCCCAAGTCTGAGTTTAGTTTTTCGTAGTATACCTATACCTAGGTAGGAAGGAGTACAGGGTAGTATGATAGGTAGTTTTTCGTATCGTCAGGCCTTTGGAGCAGCTTTTGACAGTTGAATGGAGACTTGATGAGCGCCTCTATCGAACGTGCTGAGAACTAACGAATCTACAAAAAACGGCCTGAAGTGAAAAATTCAATGCCATATAGTTAGCCCCTCATGAAAACGAAAGACAAAACTCGAAAAACTAAATCGCTGTACTGAACACACTAGTATAAAAGGTACTGAACACACGCACACATAATCGTCATCGTGCTCACCTATCATGAGGGAGCATCTAACAAGGTTTCTGTCTTGCCACGGGCCACCAGCTGTTCGGAGGTAATATGACTCGTTGTGGCTTATTCAATATCTCTTCTGATGACTTCGCTGCATGATCACTTCTCGTGCTTCCAAGGACCCACCAGTAGTGGTCAATAACTACCCATAAGAACCACTGATATAAGGAGAAAGTTAAAGTTCATTCCCTTCCTTGGAAATTAATTTTTACATAAATTATATTATTACTAGCGACCCGCCCGCGCGCCCTGCTTCGCACGGGTGCACAAATCATGCATGTTTTATACATATAAACCTTCCTCTTGAATCACTCTATCTATTAAAAAAAACCGCATCAAAATCCGTTGTGTAGTTTTAAAGATTTAAGCATACACATAGGGACATAGGGATATAGGGACAGAGAAAGCGACTTTGTTTTACTAGGTATGTGATACTCGTAGTGATATAGTTACATGATTGTGTTTTGTTCTGGGTCTTACTACTATAAACGTGAAAGTTTGTAAGTATGGATGGATGTTTGTTACTCTTTCACGCCGGAACGGCTGAACGAATCTTGATGAAACTTGGCAGAGAGATAGATTAAAGTCTGGAATAGCACATAGGCTACTTTTTATCCCGTGGGAATACCGGGATTTAAATCTGCGCAGGTGAAACCGCGGGGCGCAACTAGTAATTAATAAGATAATTACACTGCTAGACACGCAGAGCCTGCGTCCATAAGAAATGAAGTACGTGCGACACAAGATTTTTAATCTTAGTGTATGTTCTGCACATCACAACACAAAACGACACAACACAGGTGATAAACCTAATGTTGTTCTGTAATTAATTGTAATTCTAACCACGGAATTGAGAAAACCGGATTCTGAAGGCTCGATCAAAACTAATCGGCTGTCAAGTCACTTGCTATTTCAGCTTTTACTCCTCATTAGATAGAGATAGCAAGTTATTTGACAGCCAACTAGTGTTGATCATTGAAGTTAACTTATTTCGAAGATGCCTTGAAATGCACGGATATTGTAACATGCTCTGATTGTAGCTATTGTGTGCTGGCGAGCATATGGCGTTGCATCTGCTACGCTGCACCTCGCCATCCGCTGGATACCGCACGGGCCTACAGCTACAACGGACTAAGTACCTACAGAGTGATATTTTATGCACGTGAGACGACACATTAGACATGAAGTAGCTCGGCCGAGTATGGGTGAATCAATGAAAATTCTTTACACATAACAAACTATCAAAAATAACAAATAACGATATGATCACTGCGTACGGAGCGGACAGATTTGTTGCTTTGTATGGATTTGTATGGTACAGCGTGCACTGGATCGGCATTTTAGCGCTAGAGACGGGTATTTCTGCTGATGACGTCATCCGCAGTGAACGCGCCATTCGGATCCCGGCATTTCAGCGCCAGATATCGGTATTTCTGCTCTTGACGTCAGCCGCAGTGAACGCGCCATTCGGAATTGCTTTGAAAATACCGATACTGCCGATGCAAAATCCAGATGCAGTGGACGTATTCTGTAAATACCGACGCTTCGTCCGCTCCGTACGCACCGATGCGGATGCGGTGGACGCGTACCATTACGTACCACTTTTGACGGTGTAGACACAAATATGCTAACTTATAGACCTACACCTACTATGTACTTAGTCATGAATACGGGTGCTAATGAAACCACAGACACATTTTCATGTTAGACGCTCCATCGACACCATCCTTTGGAAAAAGCTCGAAAAATTGCTCATAGAGCAATCTTCCTATGACGGCGGCGAGCTAACTTCAGATCCCACTTATCTGGGTAGAAAAGAATTATTTTTTGTGGAACCTGTAGTAGGTATTACTTACTAATTAAATATTCAATGACGTGTGAGGTAAGTAAGCTTTCATTGACTTGTAACTAATCCGCAAGTAATATTATCCGTTCATGCCTCAAACTGATGGAAGCAGCAGATTAGTGCATCGTAGGGCACCTTCATATCGTGCGTGACTTGCGAGGCAATGCTTTGTGGTTGCCAACTAACATCAGGCAGACATAATAGCTATATGGCTACGGGGCGTGATGGGTACCCCGGGTACCCCATCAGGCCCCGTAGCCATTTCTGATTTTTGTGTATGAAAACTTACTTGGATTCTAAAAAATTTTTTCACTAAATCTTTGTAATGCTTTGTAACATGACAGATTGCAATTTTACTTAACTATATTTAGTGATTTTGTATATTCAACAAATGTTCAATCGTGCGAACGATATAGGGGCGCGCCATCTTGTTGATAAAATGTTGCTCAACTGGGTGTGCACAACTAAAGCCGGGTCCGCAGCGCCAATTTTCTAACAAAACATGTTACATAACATGTTAAGCATAACATGTTTTTAAAACAGCCCGTCTGGTGTGTTCTGTTTTGTTTATTGTTTTTGTTTCATTCCAATTCATTTCAAAAATGAGTTCCGACGAAGAGGACGTAGAAGCTTACACATATATAGCATAAAATGTGACGCTTCCCCTCCCCGCAGGCGAACGCGGGTGATGTTATCCATTTGTCTCGGCAAACATGTTTTTGTGTTTTTGCTAACAAAACTGTTAAGCCACGCCCCTATTTTGTTTTGTAAACATGTTAAGATGTTAGAAAACACGAAAACAGGGCGCTGCGGACCCGGCTTAAGAGTAGTAGAGCTCTTTGTGAAGGGCTCGTCTGGGGAAGTACTACCACCACGCCTTTATCTGCCGCCAAGCAGCAACGCTGTGTTTCGGTTTGAAGAGTGTGGTCGCCGGTGTAATTACAGGCACATGAGGCTTAACATCCGTATGCTTCAAGTTGATGGACGCAGGGCAGTGCATCATAGGGCAAGTTTCTATTGTGCGTGACCTACGGGGCAATGTTTTGTTTATAGGTGATGGTTACCACTTAACATCAGGTGGGCCATCTGCTTGTTCCATCAGCTAGTTGTATAAGAAAAAAAAAACTAGCAAATAATACCTAAGCCAAACGGGATGCGATATTGACAATAATCAATCAATCGTCAGCAACTTGTATGTATATTATTCCGACATCGGCAGAGATCGCAGAGACACCTGCGCTCGCACCTGCCCGCCTCTGATTCGCCAAAAACGAAGAGTGGGACGCATCACCTGCCAGCGTCAGCGTCGATACACTGTAGGTAGTTACCTACCTACCTACTACTATACTTATGAATACTTAATTCGTGTACCTACCTAAAATTTAAAAGAGTTAAAGAGTTAATAAAAAAATAATAATAATAATGCTGGACAATCCACACAGCACCATCTAGCCCCAAAGTAAAGCTACTCAAAGCTTGTGTTATGGGTACTAGATAACTGATATATTTAATACATTATATACTTACATAGATAATTTTTATTATATACATAGAAAACACCCAGATCAACGGAACAAATTTCTGCAGATCGTACACAAATTTGTTCCGAGGCGGGAATCGAACCCGCAACCTCTAGCGTCGCAGGCGGACTCTCACCCGCTGCGCCACAGAGGTCGTCAAGTTAAGTAAGTAACATGTAGGTATTTTTATACAACTAGCTGATGGAACACCTGATGTTAAGTAACCATCGCCTATGACAGAGCATTGGTCTCGTCACGCTCGATAGAAACGTGCCCTACGATGCACTGCCCTGCGTCCATATTTGAGGCATACCGATGTTAAGCCTCATGTGCCTGTAATTACACCGCCAACCACACTCTTCAACCGAAACACAGCGTTGCTGCTTGGCGGCAGAAAAAGGCGTGGTGGTAGTAGGTACTTCCCCAAAAGAGCCCTTCACAAAGCGCTCTACTACTCCTAAATAATCTAATTTTGATAGACCTGATTATTTTGCTTTTCATACTAGGTACAGATGAGTTTATCATCAGTGAATTGTATAGTTAATTAGGGATTGGAATAAAAATATTAGTATGTAAATGTTCATGGACTTGCCTCTGCCTTTCATTATGAAAATAGTCAATGTGAGCCTGGGCATCCTATAGAATATTGATCGAAGTATAAAATGTTCCTTTTGAACGCGACAAGATAAAAAATAGTAACCCATCCAGCCCACCAGGTGTAGCGCTCACAGATTCAATGCCACATGCAATATAGACAATGATTAAAAAAGCCCGACCAAGCACACGTCGGTCCACGTATAAAACTGTGGGGTTCCGTAGCACGTTTGAAGTTTTGTTCACACAAACGTCAGTCAGAACTAAAAAGTTAACATTCTAAATATTATTTTACAAGATTTGAAGTGCTCTCAAATCTTAAAACGTATACTTAATCATAACAGTTATATTTTAGAATGTAGCCTTTCGCTGTTGGTGTTCCTAATTAGAAATAAATGATAGCTCAATGTTACGAGGCTGTGTTTTTATTGTATCTGTTTGTAAATCTTTTAGGATTTTTAGAACTTTAGACGCCAGACAATTAGCTTGCCATGCCTACCACCCGATGGATCGCCGACATTTTTAAACTGAGCGGAATGGTGAGAAAACATAAACTCGCTCATCCGGGAAATGTAGTTTGTAGCAGTGACTTTCCGGATGATGGTGAGTTAGTATTTACTCTTCTTTTTTATATCGTGTCACTAGTTTCTTTTGAAACAGTGTGGTGAAAGGAGAAGTCACGTGTAATACCTATAATGCGATCTACTCATAGCATCACGAAACCCTAAAAACAGGTATTGCATTTTGTAATAAAACTCATTATTTTAACTCATGTTTCTATATTTATGCTTAAATTACATTGGGACGGTGGCATTATCACAACATTAAAATACATTTTTCGATAGAGATCAACAAATAGGTTACATGAAACACACGAAGTAACCAATACCTACAATACTCTCAAAAACTTAAAAGGAAGTGCATGCTTCTCGACTTATTACTACCGAAATAATCTAGAATTTATTATTGTAATATTTGGTTGGACATACTTCTGACTACCCTATTAGACATTCTCAAATAATTCATGGTAGGTAAGTAGGTACTAACAGATCTGAGTGGGTATCTCCGTGCCTGGGGATCTAAATCGTGAAGGTTTTCATTAATTTTATTTACGAAATAAGTTCTATTTGATTAGTATTCATAGGTAAATGAAAAATTTTATATAAATTTCTAGTTGCGCCCCGCGGTTTCACCTGCGCAGATTTAAATCCCGGTATTCCCACGGGATAAAAAGTAGCCTATGTGTTATTCCAGACTATAATCTATCCCTCTGCCAAGTTTCATCCAGATCCGTTCAGCCATTCCAGCGTGAGTTTTTTTTTATACATCTCGCTGATGAAACAAGCAGATGGCCCACCTGATGTTAAGTGGTAACCATCACCTGTAAACAAAACATTGCCCCGTAGGTCACGCACAAAAAAAACGTGCCCTACGATGCACTGCCCTGCGTCCATCAACTTGAGGCATACAGATTACAGACGTTAAGCCTCATGTGCCTGTAATTACACCGGCGACCACACTCTTCAAACCGAAACACAGCGTTGCTGCTTGGCGGCAGAAAAAGGCGTGGTGGTTGTACTTCCCCGGACGAGCCCTTCACAAGGAAAAACAAACATTCATCCATCCATATGTACAATCTTTCGCGTTTATAATAGTAGTAGGATAAACCAAGACGAAGCCATTTTCAGTGGCTGGCATTTCATTGTCAGTAATCGTCGTTAAAATTAAAATTATTTTTATGATCATGACAGTTTAAAAACTTTCAATCTACTTAAATAGTTTTAAAACCTACTCAATGGGTGCGTGTATAACAATAATAACATTTTCCTTTAAACTTATTATGCTCACTTTCTAAAAACTTCCGTGTTCAATTCAAGCTTGTGCAGTGCATGTAACGACTACAAGATCAATTTCGTGATGTCATGGACTCCTCTTATGATTATACAAACTAATAATAATATATATGCTACTATACTATATACGGACGGAATACTACGGACGGAACAAATTTAATATTTATATACCAATTATCAGTTAGACAAAATTTTCAATAAACACCTAAATTCACCTATACTAAAATATGTCACTTTTGTGTTGAACTTTGTGACTTGTTTTACATATTATTTAATAGTTTTATAGACATAGACTTCATAAAAATTTGTATATAATGAAACATACTCATATTATATCGATCAAACTTCACTTTGCAAGTTCGTTTGATCATTATAAATGTTGTGTACTCTTGTGGCAAATTTCATAAAAATTTGTATGCATATAATGAAACATACTCATATTATATCGATCAAACTTTACTTTGCAAGTTCGTTTGATCATTATAAATGTTGTGTACTCTTGTGGCAAATGTCCTATTTTTGTTTGTTGCCTTTCCTACGTTAACGCGTGGAACGGGCACCTAGATTCACATTTCAGAGTGATCCTTGTGATTTTATTGCATAATGAATAAACTTCAAAATTGACTTCGAAAATAATCGATTGGCATGTGAAGATGATTGTATTCGGACAGACTGTCCTATACAATAGAGGAGCCTTATTCACTATGACCATTTGCACCGCGATCACAGCTAAGACAAGGCAGCCGGTGTCATACGGTCAGGGCAAAGTATCATGTCATAAATAATAAAGCCCAACATCAAGTTTTGACGTTTCACGGTTTGGGGCAAGGAATCTCCTATTTTCATAGTGAATAATGCCCCAGGTGGATGCAAATAGAGATGGGCATCACCTGATCAAAATTTTAATTTAATTTATAATAATATCAGACGTATTTTATTGTTACTTTTTTATTGGTTCCATTTTACAATTTTAAATTTCACTAGTACGACATTTTATAAATTATTTATTTGTAAGTTTGTGTGTAAAGTTATATTTGATTTTATATTATATTTGTTATTGTATGGATTTTTAATCTGAAATAAATGAATAATAATATGACTATAGCTAGGTTATGTACGATAGGACATTATCGCCAGGAATGTAGTTCATTGGTGGGACTGTCCGGCGTCGAGGTAGAGTCGCGGGCCAGCGAGTCTTCTTTGTCGCCATCGTGCTTCGAGTCTGCTGCGACGTGCCGGCAGAACGAGCAGTGCCCTTTCGTCACTACGTGGATCTCGTAGTCTTCAAGGTAGAAAAGCTGTCGAAGCAAAAGTATTGATGACGTGTTTTCAATTAAAATTTGTTTTTCTCAGATGTCCAGGATCCATTCTTAACTAATAACTTAAATAATAACACATACTTATACACATAAAATATTTGATTAAAAATAATAATCACTACATGGTATAAAACAAAGTCGCTTTCTCTGTCCCTATATCCCAATGTATGCTTAAATCTTTAAAACTACGCAACGGATTTTGATGCGGTTTTTTTAAGGTTTATAAGTATAATACATGCATGATATAGTAGAAAAACAATGTGCACCTGTGCGAAGCGCGGGCGGGTCGCTAGTATATTATATTATTATTATTTAGTAGGATAGTTACATTGTGACAGTTGTGGCAGGCTGTGGCAGGTAGCTCTGGCAACATGTTCCGGTACAGTAGGGGCGGCAAGGGCGGCCGATGGACGACCACCACCCACGCCGGGTTCAGCTGCAAGAGAGCGCTGCGACCGCAAACCACTACGCGGCTCTCGTCCTCCTGCACAGAACACAAATATAATTCAACGTTAATAAGAGAACTGTTAAAAATCGAAAATGTGGCGACAGGGGCAGGTGGCGCATGACAGAGATAGCACAATTAGACACCAATCCGGGGGGGAGGGGGTTTGTTATAGACCTGTGTCGCTCAGAAGTAGTTACTTCTGAGCGACACAAGTCTATAACAAACCCGAACGAAAGCGACAAATGATAAAACATAATTTTCCTTAAAATGTAGTAAATATAAAAAGAAATCTATTTCTATTTATTTAACCTGTGTCGTTACTGAATAAACATGTAACGCAGCAACTCCTTTTTAAATATACTCTTAAAGCGAGAAATAGAAAATATTATACAGGGTTGAATTATGGGACGGGGCAGTAAGGGTGCCCTAACCGTTATAGTTTCAGGAAAACGTCCCTAGGCGACCTTCTATAACTTTGAGATATTCTGAAGAGCATTCACAGATTTTGGAAAAATGTACAGTCAGCGAAAAAGGCATAGCGGTAGTACTTCTCCGGAGGAGCGCTTTAGAAAGAGTTATACAACTCGTGTCTTTTGGTTACTGTGGGTTACCTCTTCAACTTTGTCCAAGAACGGGTCAGCAAAGTCCACGGTGTCATCTATCCGGAGAATGTCAACGCCGATGTCTGGCTCTGACGGCGTTTCTGGAAGCGGCATGCGGCTGATCAGATCCAGAGCCTCCTCGTGAGAGATGCCTTCTATTGGCTCGAACTGAACGAGCGGGAGCACCTCTGGAAATTCATTTATTTACCAAATAATATTACTTAAGTGTTTAAACTATAATAGTTACCAACTGTCTATAACCCTAATTGTATGGTGTGTTCTTGTGGCCAATAAATTACTGTCTATGTCTATTTGAGAAAAACTTAAAACAACGATTAAGATACCTTAGGGAAAAAAAATTAAAATATTAATAAACAAAATAAATTTTATAATACAATAAATAAATAATGCTGGACAATCCACACGGCACCATCTAGCCCCAAAGTAAGCTACTCATAGCTTGTGTTATGGGTGATAAATAACTAATATATTTAATAGATTATATACTTACATAGATAGATATTTTTTATTATACATAGAAAACACCCAAACCACAATACGCAGTTAAATTTACTATGTCTATTTCGAACACAGTTTAGTTGAGTATTTCTCAAACAAAATGTACGTAACGTACGTATTTGTTACGAAATTTTACTAATTCTTAACATAGCTCTAGGAACTTAAGGAAGGAAAAGTTACGAAAAAGTACTTTTTCGTAACTTTTCCTTTTTCGTTACGTACATTTTGTTTGAGAAATACTCAGTTACCGTGCGTGGCGAGCGAGTGCACGAAGGCGTGTCCGCAGTGCGAGCAGGCGGCCGGCGTCAGCGGCGGCGCGTGTCGCCGGCAGCGCCAGCAGAGCTGCGCCACGTCCTCGTCTCGCGAGCCGGACTCGCCGCCGTCCACGCCGCGCGACTTTATCACCAGCAGCTCCACGCTCTCCTGACAAATTACTACATCACTACATAGTATAAAACAAAGTCGCTTTCTCTGTCCCTATATCCCTATGTACCCATGTCCCTATGTATGCTTAAATCTTTAAAACTACGCAACTGATTTTGATGCGGTTTTTTTTAATAGATAGAATGATTCAAGAGGAAGGTATATAATGTATAATACATGCATGATATGTGCACCCGCGCGAAGCAGGGGCGCGCGGACGGGTCGCTAGTTATTAATGAAGTTTAAAGGATAACGAGAAAAAAAAGGAGGAAAAAAGGAGGGAAAACGCTCTCGCGGTAGATCCCCAACTAGATGGACGGACCAGCTTAAATAAGGGAGATACCAGTTCTGCGATGTGATCCGAATGGCCACCAATCGAAAGCGCTGGAGACAAGCAGTCCACTCCAGTACAAGAAAGACATATTTGAGTGACCACGATCTTCAGTTACGAAGTGCAGACCACAGAGAGAATAAAGTTTAAAGAACAATGGTCACAACCTGTACAAAATTTACCCAGGCCCGGTATAACCAGCAGCTGCACGCTCTCCTAACAAATTACTACATCATTACATAGTATAAAACAAAGTCGCTTTCTCTGTTCCTATATCCCTATGTATGCTTAAAGCTTTAAAACTACGCAACGGATTTTGATGCGGTTTTTTTAATAGATATAGTGGTTCAAGAGGAAGGTTTATATGTATAATACATGCATGATATGGTAGAAAAACAATGTGCACCTGTGCGAAGCAGGGGCGCGCGGGTCGCTAGTTATTAATAAAGTTTAAAGAACAAAGGTCATATAACCTGTACGAAATTCACCCAGGCCTGGCGCAAACGAAACATACTTATCCGGTTTTTTTTAATGTACATTGAAAATAAGTACCTAGTTTTTGTTTGACCAATTTATTTAAAATGCCTGACCTGGTTACGTTTGCGCCCAAAAAAAATGAAAACTATTCATTTCCGTAGTCAATCTAATTGTAAAATTTGTGTTGATGCCTTCTTATAAGTAAAGCTTCAGGACTTTGGTCCCCAGGCACGGTATCGGTCGGCATCTCAGAGATCTCATAGTACCAAGTACATTTTGCAGTAGTATTCCATACGTGACAGGTTGCAAGCCCATGGCCGCTATTAGAATACAAACTGGTTTCCACATTATGGTTTTCCTTCACCGTAGAGCACTGGCGACATTGCGCACAAACACATACCTACATAAAATAAAATGAATAAAATACATTTTACGATAAGAAAAACCACGACGGGATTCGAACCCACGACCTTGCTAAGGCGGGGTCCACTAGACCACCGGTGCTGTCAGCAGTTGTGTTCGCGTGTTTCCGTGCTTACTTGAAATTTCTGCGGTATCTGAAGGCCCAAGATCTTGTCCAGCATTAGCTTCGTTAGGTGAGACGCTCCAAGAGCCTTCGCTTGCTTCGCGAGGCAAAGGCAAATGCCGCTGGATATCGCTAAGGATCATTTTGGTCATTCATCCTACTACTATTATAAACGCTAAAGCTTGTAAGTATGGATGGATGGATGTTTGTTACTCTTTCACGCCGGAACGGCTAAACGGATCGGGATGAAACTTAGCAGAGAGGTTGATTATAGTCTGGAATAACACATAGGCTACTTTTTATCCCGTGGGAATACCGGGATTTAAATCTATGCGGGTGAAACCGCGGGGCGCAACTAGTTTGCAATAAAGAGCACATATAAACATAAACATAGACAAATATAGACCACTCGCCAGAACGGTTGAACGGCGGCCCGATTACGCTAATGTCTGGCCATCGAGATGGCTTTCAGTTTTAAATATGATTCCCATAGTGTAATAGCAAACTGAAAGCCATCTCGATAGCTAGATTAGCGTAATCGGGCCGCGGATCTGGATGAAGTTTGGCACAGAGATAGATTATAGTCTAGAATAGCACATATGCTTTATCGCGGTGAAACATTGGTTCACGTGAAATAGATTTCGGGGGGAGAGGGGTGGTGTCGATAGAGAGGGGATCGGAAAAAGACATAGAGGGGTAATTTAAAATATTTTGTCACATTTTTTTAGTTATTAGGTAATTGTTTTGAATCTGAATAGCAAATTGTATTTTTCTTTTTTACTTTGACATTGCATTGTATTTTTGACATTAATTTAATTGTTTGTAATATTTATGTATAATAAAAAATATCTATCTATGTAAGTATACAATGTATTAAATATATCAGTCATCTAGTACCCATAACAAGCTTTGAGTAGCTTACTTGGGGGCTAGATGATGCTGTGTGGATTGTCCAGCATCATTTATTTATTTATATGCTTAACTTAATATTTCGTAACATTTAGGTGCCTTGGCAATAGCTGTAAGCCTAAATGATAAAAAAATAGAATAGAATAGAAAATTGTTTATTTTATCTCATAATTTTTTAAAACACTTTTACAATTTGTTTGATGACAAAAAAGGCGACCACTCAGCATTTGCTGTATGAGCTCAAGCCCATACAGCGCTGGTTTTCAGTGGCGCCATAAAGAGTAGAACAGCAGCACCTGCGACACGCGTTCTTATAAAACAGTTACATAACATTTTACGTTGACAAGGTCTCTAAATAGCTATTGACTATAATAAGCAGTACAAATAAAACTTAATTTCTTTTAACAGATACATAATATAAAAATAAAACTGACATAAAACGAAATAAAATATATGCACAAAATAAAAACCATACTAACTAATACATACAATTAGTAAGACTATAAAACAAATCCTTAAGTTACTGAATAAAAATAATAATAACAAAAACGACCGAATTTATGATGCTGATTTTTGCGTAATTAACAGGTGTTTTTTAAGCGACGTCTTGAAAGACCAAATTGTATTTGAATTTCTGATAGGGGGAGGAATATAAAATATATATAATCCTATTAATATTATAAATGCGAAAGTTTGTAAGTATGGATGGATAGATGGATGGATGGATGGATGGATGGATGGATGGATGGATGGATGGATGGATGGATGGATGGATGAATGAATGAATGGATGGATGGATGGATGGATGGATGGATGGATGGATGGATGGATGGATGGATGGATGTTTGTTACTCTATAACTTCAGAACGGCTGAACGGATCTTGGTGTAAATTGGCACAGATAAATTATAGTCTGGAATAACACATAAGCTACTTTTTATCCCGTGGGAATACCGGGATTTAAAACTACGCGCGTGAAACGGCAGGGCGCTACTACTAAATACATAAATAAATCATAAAAAACATACTTTCATTCAGGGCTAGCTAGTACCATATAAAAGTAATGTAAAAGGATACAACATAGATATTCCAGGTGGCGGATCCTCGTCAACCAACGCCAGAACGTATCGCGCCGCGTTTAACAGCGCGTCCGGCTGTATGAGAGAGAACGGCTCGTGCACACAACGATGCACCGACTCGTACGCGTGGTACACACGGGCTAGCCGCTCGTAGTGTGCGTACCGACGCACACATGTGTCGCGCTCGCTGATAAACAACAATTAACTAGTTGACAATTCGTAAAAATTGGTTAATAATTACATAAATAATGCTGGACAATCCACACAGTACCATCTAGCCACAAAGTAAGCTATTCAAAGTGTTATGGGTACTAGATAACTGATGTATTTAATACATTATTCTTACATAGATAGATATTTTTTATTATATATATAAATAGAACACCCAGACCAACGGAACAAATTTCTGCAGATCGTACACAAATTTGTTCCGAAGCGGGAATCCAAACCGCAACCTCTTACGTCGCAGGCGGACTCTCGCCCGCAGCGCCACTGAGGTCGTCAATTGTACCTTTTAATATCTAGTATGTTAGAATAAATCGTATATATTATATACTATAGGGGAGGCCTATCTCCAGTAGTGGACTTCTTTAGGCTGATGATGATGACTTCAGCTTAGCTCAAGTAATGTATAGTACGCGTCACGCAAAAAGAACACCGGAAAGAGTGGGAGGGAGTGTGATGGCACGAGTAATTTGTACGCGCAAACTCATCCCCTCCGCTGTTTGCAGCGTTCTTTTTGGTTGACGCGACTTAGCAACTTATAGCTTAGCTAAGTTTTAAATGTTGTCTCACCTCTGGTGTCTAGCCGCACCACTAGAGTCTAAGCTTTGTGACGCCAGCAAATGGTGCAGATAGCCCGCGTCAGCGAATCTCTCTTCACACACCGCGTTTCCAACGAGGATTGAGAATACGCGCATAGCCGTCGCGGTCTCGCCTGCCATGTGGTATGCTGGAATTATAATAGGAATGATAATTATCATCATCTTCCTATCCTTATCACACGCTAAAGCTACACACATATATAGCATATTATAGCTATTCACATTAGTAGGTTGTGGCGAGGCGCCACGCCACAACCTACTAATGTGAATCTATCATAGTAAATTAACGGAAGCGATTGCGCCACGACACGACACGACACGCTCCGACACGGTAATATGAACCTAGCTTAAGTGGGGTCGCCACTTTCCTCTATCATTTGTTATCTCGGTGCTCATTTGCCATGCATCTTTTCTTCGGCCTACCTCTCTCTAAAACCATCCAAATCCATATCTAACACTCTTTTCGTAATACGACTTTCTTCCTTCCTCATGACATGCTCGAACCACGCTCACATATTGCTCCTAATCTAATCGTCTGATCTTACTCATATTTATATTATGTGTATTAAATGGATCACACAAGAGACACCAGTTTTCAAACAAATAAAAAAAGAATAATCAAAAACTGTTCGCCCAGCCGAAAGTTCTGAGGTAATAAATATAAAACGACAGTCTAATTGAGAGCCTCTTTTTTGAGGTAGGTTAAAAATAACAAGTCACCTGAATACATAATAACTTACATTAAAACGGGAGATTTTGTTAGATCGTTTCCCGATATTTCGGCACGAGGCAGTTGAGGCGTCGAAAGGTCGATACATTTACCCTTTTTCGCACTATTTAATAAAATCAATAAAAAGCAGTCGATTGCTGTTTTTTATAACGCCCGACATCGCTTCTCACAAAACCCGCTGGAAAAACGTAATCCGAATTACGAAAAAGAAATCCGAAAAGCGGGACGGTAACATAAATAAATATCAGGAACTGATCAAACTCACACAATTATCACCGTAGATATAGACATTATATTTTTTTTTACTTTTGGACCAATGGACTTAGTTCTTCTCTGGTCATGAAATGAATTAATAGACCAATAGGGTTTTTTCTGAGTCAACTAAAATCACCTTTCTGTGCTTCGACAAACTTATTTTCCTGCGCCATTCGGTTCGCGTACGGCAAGTAGACATTTCGTTTGCACTCCGGATGCTCCCTCGCTAGTGCAAAAGCGCGGCTCCACTCGTTAGCGGCCACCGCTAGCTGGGCCACTTTACTGGAAGCATATATTATTATGAAGTCAAAGTCAAAATGTATTTATTCAATAAAAATCACAAGGATCACTTTGAAATGTCAAAGTCAAAGTATTTTTATTGCATAAATACATGTATGAGAAGATGTCAAATAATTATAATAATGTCCAATGTATTCTACTTAAAACTAGGCGTGCAATATTTTTAATACCTATATAAAAAGACAAAGGAAAAAAGAGACAGTCAACAATATTACTTTTTAAAAATACCTCTTACTTACCCTATACGTCTTACAACTAGGTGACTCTAGGTGCCAGTTCCAGTTGAAGACAATAGAGCTCTTTGTGTGCGTCTCGTCCGGGGAAGTTTACCTACGACCACCACGCCTTTATCTGCCGTCAAACAGCGTCGCTGTGTTCTGGTTCGGAGAGTGTGGTTGCCGGTGTAATTACAGGCACAAGAGACTTAACATCTGTGTGCCTCAAGTTTATGGACGCAGGGCAGTACATCGTTAAACATTTCTATCGTGTGTGACTTACTAGGCATGTTTTACTAGACAAAGAAACAAGCAGATGGCTCGCCTGATGATAATCGTTAGACATCACCTATAACAAAGGTACGCCAGTAAGTCACACACGATAGGAGCGGTCCATGCGATGCACTGCCTTGCGTCTATCAACTTGAGGCATGCACATTATTAGGCCTTATGTGCCTTCAATTTAACCGGAGACCACACCCTTCAAACCGAAACAGGGAAGTACTTGCCCGGACGAGCCCTTCAAAAATAGCTCCACTGCTACAAAAATTACAAATATAAAGTATAAATTATCAGAGTTTTCAGACTTACTCACAATTCTACAAAAAAAAACTAAATTACTGACAGAATAATGTAATGTTAACTATAATATAAATAAGTTTAGATTTAGTAATATGTGTTAGCACTTAATAGTAAGTCTGTAAAACACGTGATGTTTGATAAATAACTTAATAATTATCAGATATCTGGTTCCCATATTACAAGCTTTGGTTTAGTTTGGCGTTAGACAGTGAGGTGTGGAAAACTTGTCGAATCTTTTTTTAATAATGCTGGACAATCCACAGCACCATTTAGCCCCAAAGTAAGCTACTCAAAGCTTGTGTTATGAGTACTAGATAACAGATATATATAATAATGGATATTTTTTATTATACGTAGAAAACACCCAGACCAACGTAACAAATTTCTGCAGATAATTTTTATTAACTTACTTATAGTCTGCCAGCCGTTCATACAGATCGGCCGCAGTAGCATGCTCGCCGACCGAAGCCAGCGCTTCAGCGACGTGACGCATCGACTCACTCGAACCCTTGTCCAGTTTACGCGCTAGCTCTATCAACCTGAAACATCCTACTGCTATTATAACCGCGATAGTTTGTAAGTATGGATGGATGGATGGCTGTTACTCTTTCACGCCGGAACGGCTGTGGATGAAACTTGGCAGAGAGATTGATCTCTCTGTCTGGAGTCTGTTGCTGTCTCTTTTCGTTGGTGTATACTCTATATAGCCGCTATAAAATGGCAGTAATTATAATTATTAACATTATTTTTACTATGTTTTATTTTCGCAGTGTTGTCGCTCAGCCCTAAAAATCTACACTATTATTATAAAGAGGAAAACTTTGTCTTTTTGTATGTAACAAATCGGCTCAAAAACTAGACAGAAGAAGAAAGAATTATGGGCTAATAGGTCCCTGGCTCAGTATTTGCTGCTTCGTTACTGGTAAATAATAAAAAAAATTAGTGATCCTCGATCTCTAGCATGAGAGTGATAATGCTATATATAGCATTAAGTTCGCCTTTGTACTGTTATTTTTATGTGCAATAAATTATTTTCAATCCTACTATTATAAACGCGAAAGTTTGTGAGCATGGATGGATGGATAGATGGATGGATGGATGGATGGATGTATGTTTGTTACTCTATAACTCCAGAACGGCTAAACGGATCTTGGTAAAAATTGGCACAGAGATAAAAATAAAAATGCGATGCGTAGTTTTAAAGATTTAAGCATACATAGGGACATAGCGACATGGGGATATAGGGACAGAGAAAGCGACTTTGTTTTATACTATACTAGCGACCCGCGCCCCTGCTTCGCACGGGTGCACATTGTTTTTCTACTATATCATGCATGTATTATACATATAAACCTTTCTCTTGAATCACTCCATCTATTAAAAAAACCGCATTAAAATCCGTTGCGTAGTTCTAAATATTTAAGCATACATAGGGACATAGGGACAGAGAAAGCGACTTTGTTTTATACTATGTAGTGATAGTGACATTTCTCTGCGGCCAGTCTCCGCCATGAGTTGCGCTGCTCGCCTGACGTCGCCGGCCGCGAGGTACATCTCGGCGGCGGCGCGAGGCTCGTTCATGTGCCGCGCCCACTCCGCCCGACGGCGCGCCAGTGCGGTCAGCCCTTCGCCTTCGCCGACGTACTCCTACAAACAACCTTTATCAACCCTCTATAAATCAAGAACATCGTCAGTATCATCTTATTTTTTTCAATATTAATAATAAATAAATAATGCTGGACAATCCACACAGCATCATCTAGCCCCAAAGTAAGCTTCAAAGCTTGTGTTATGGATACTAGATGACTGATATATTTAATACATTATATACTTACACAGATAGATATTTTTTTATTATACATAGAAAACACCCAGACCTACGGAATAAATTTCTGCAGATCATACACAAATTTGTTCCGAGGCGGGAATCGAACCCGCAACCTCTTGCGTCGCAGGCGGACTCTCGCCCGCTGCGCCACAGACGTCGTCAAATATTGAACTATTATATATTGAAATATTTTAATAATATTGTATTCATTAATTAATTTTAATGATGGTTAATTTATTATTATAATTTTTTTTTGGTTTGTCTTTTTCTGTTTTCGGAGTGCTTTAGGTAAATAATAATAATAATAAATAATAGTATAATAATAAGGTATAGTAAATGTTTTAATAATTTTAAATGTATAGACTAACTTCGTGCTTAAATTTTGGGGGAGCGCAGATGTCTATCGTACAGACTTCTCAAAGTTTAGTTTAGATATCTGGCTTCAATAAGGTTAACTAGTCATAAATAACATTTAAGTTTTTTTTTTAACACTAACGTTGTAGTGCTCAAATAAATATCATTTCATTTCATCTTTTTGACAGTCATCACAGCTCAGTTTTTTTTATGCAACTAGCTGATGGAACAAGCAAATGACCCACCTGAGGTTAAGTGTTAACCTTCACCTATAACAAAGCCATGTCTCGTAAGTCTCGCACGATAGGAACGTGCCCTGCGTCCATGAACTTGAGGCATGTTAAGCCTCATGTGCCTGTAATTACACCGGCGACCACACTCTTCAAACCGAAACACAGCGTTGCTGCTTGGCGGCAGAAAAAGTAAAGTAAGTAAAGTGGTGGTAGTACTTCCCCGGACGAGCCGCACACAAAGAGCTCTACTATCTTCCTATATGCTTCCAGGAAAGTGGTCACAAAGACCTCTACTACTCTTAAAGTTGGAAGTAGCTCTGCCTTCTGTGCCGTAGGCCGTGGGTTCGATCCCCACCTATACATTTACATAAATATACACCCCACAAATATTTGTGTGATGAACATAGATGTTTGTTCTGTCTGGTTGTCGTATAATATTAAACTGAGGTATGAAGGCTGTCAATATATTTTTGACAGCCTACGTAGCTCAGTTGGTAGTAGCTCTGCCTTCTGCGCCGTAGGTCGTGGGTTCCATTCCCACCGTGAACAAACATTTGTGTGATGAACATAGATGTTTGGTCTCTGTCTGAGTGTTATATAATATTATAAGTATGTATTTACAAAAAAAAGTATATAAGTAGTATATCAGCTATCTGGTTCCCATATCACAAGCATAAGCTTAGTTTGGGGCAGATAGTGCCGTGTGGAAATTCCACCAATATTTATTTATAAAATGCCAAATCTAAGTATTAAATATTTTTGTAGGTTTTACATATTTTTACTTAAATTTCACTCATTAAACTGACCAATACAGAGTTAAGTGTGTACCTGTGCCTTGTTGAACATCCTAAGGTCTACGAACATGTTTAGCGCCCGCTCGTCTCGGCCCACGGAGCGGTAAGAGCGCGCGGCGTCGGTATATCGACCGAGGTATGCTAACATCTCTCCTAGAATCACTTCCCGTTTCTCACCAGCTTCTAAGCGCTCCTGGAATCGGAACGGTATTTTCAGCTCAAAAACAAGGATCACTTTATCCTACTACTATTATAAACGCGAAAGTTTGGATGGATGGATGTTTGTTACTCTTTCACGCCGGAACGGCTGAACGGATCTGGATGAAACTTGGCAGAGAGATATTTTATAGTCTGGAATAGCACATAGGCTACTTTTTACCCCGTGGAAATACCGGGATTTAAATCTGGGCGGGTGAAACCGCGGGGCGCAACTAATACAAAATATTTATTGCAGTTAGAGTTGCAGTAGATTTAAAGACTTGACTCTATCTAAGTATGGAAGTATAGTGCGCATCACGCAAAAAGGCGCGTGTATTTTGTATGCGCACACATCCCATCCACTCTTTTCCAGCGTTCTTTTTGGTTGACTCGACTTATACCTGAGTTATTTGTGCATGAAATAAATAAGACATCTAAGGCAATGTTATGTAACTTCACACCTACACAGGTTGTGTGGGTGTGTGTGGAAGTGTATGACAACGAATAGTGAACAGAGCCCGTACCACCTTGAAGCATTCTTATGTCAATATTACTTTTATGTCAATGTCTTATGTCAACTGCATAGAGTCGGCTTTAAGATAAAAAAGATAAGTAGTATTGAAATAGGAATGCTTCAAGAGATGGTGCTACGGGCCCAGGCGACAGTAATGAAACTAACCTGCAAATGGTCTATCAGCGTGAGAAATACAATGTTTTCACTGCGCTGAAACGCTTTCCTTGCTACTTCGAATGATAGTTTCTCAAGAGCGGCGAAGCCGAGACGCTCCCAACCCACCGCGGTCAGTCCCAAGCACGCAACGGCATAAGCCTCACTGGAAAATTAAAATAAGTTGCACTACATAAACTTGTTATTATATTCGTTAAAGCCTACTAAAAGCTTTAAAAAAAAAACTAAATTATCTAATAAAAAAACAAATCGAATGGCGCGAAAACCAATGAATGAATAAATTCGAACACAGGCGTTTTATAATGAATTTGAATTTAGAATTTCAAACGAAACCTCATACGTATTTGAGATAAAAGTGGCCAGTTTGAAAATGTAGGACCAATACATAAATTGTTGAGCTACACTTCAAAACGATAATAATACATTAATCCATCGTGTTTTCGTACATACCTAAATAGTTTCTGCTCAATGTACTGGTGGACGGCGTGAGACAGAGGAACGTTAAGTGTTTGCATTGAGTTTGCTTGCAAACAGAATACTCTGCCTCCCTAGAAATAAAAATTTACATCATTTGTCAGAATAGTAGAGTACGTACTTGAAGGGCTCGTCCGGGGAAGTACCGCCACCCTGCCAACCTTCCGCCAAGCATTGCTGTTTCGGTTTGAAAGCTGATGTGGTAGGAATGTTATGGTACATGAGGCATTTGTATTACTTCGTATGCCACGTTCATTGATGACGTTTGATTGATTATCGTATTGGTTGATTGATATTTGAAATAGTGACTGAGTTCAGAGGGACTTAGATCAAAAGTCAAAATATGTTTATTCAATAAAATCACAAAGATCACCTTGAAACTTCTTAAAACTAGGTGACTCTAGTGCCAGTTCCACGCGACCAACGATCCATTGCGTGTACCATAATACCCCGTTTGCTCTTAGCTCGAATGAGGGACATGGGCAATGTGCGAAAGACAACGCGTGCGGTAACGCGAGAGAGAGAGAGATCGAGAGGGTGTTGACGTTCTCGTTGCCGCGGGCATGAGCTGAGTGTAACCGCTGTATATCGGCTTTGAATGCTCACCTGAAACCCAACCACAGATCCGGATTGAGGCTGGGTGGCTGGTGGAAAGTTCCCCGCTTTTATCGATAGCAGTCCTCCACCAGACATGCTGACTAGCTCATCGCACCACGAGTTCCACGATACCGATGATATGTTCTCTTCCTGCAACACAGATATGTCACTTGTTAGAGAGGAACAGGGCCCGTCCGTACCACCATCTCTTGAAGCATTCCTAGTTCAATATTTATAATAATTTACCTAATCACATTGACCTCCATACATTTTTCCTAAATATAGTGAAAGAAGGGGCTTTCACTATATTTAGGGAAAATGTAAATTTGCTCATAGAAAAAGTTTATAATATAGTGTGACTGAGTATCTTTATGTCAATTTCAATAATCCATTTTTGTTGTTGTTTATTTACTTATTTTGTTCATTAATTTGTAAATGTATCCCAATTCTATTTAAAATTTGTGACATTTTGTATATTTATGAAATCATTAATTTTTATATTGTATAGTTATTGCATGCTATTTTAAGTGGAATATGGAAGAACATTATTTTAAAACCCTGTATTGATATACCTATATTAGTAATAAAGTTAATAAGATTATGATTGTTACTTTACTTTTTGATCATAAAGCCGACTCTATGCAGTTGATATAAGACATTGACATAAAAGTAACATTGAAATAAGAATGCTTAAAGAGATGGTGGTACGGGCCCTGGCCTCAGGCTATAGTTTTATTGGTTAGGTATTGTTGACATGTTTTTTTAAAGAGTAGTAGTATATTTTGTCAAAACCACTTTTGTTTAGAAGAATCAATGATTACAACGTCATCTTGTCATATGTTTGTGGTTTAAAGACACCATACTTATTTCGGACTTAACACAAAGCGGACAATCTGCTTATTCTATTAATAAGGAGTATAATAATCTAAAAATAACCAAAAGACATAAATATATACGAGAAACAGATACGAAACAATAAAAGAAAGGAAATAGATAAACAGGTATTACAGGAACAGCCATAAATAAAAAAAGAATCAGGGAATATGAATAAGAGGGTAGTATGATAACAATGTAATAATTAAATAACATATTAAATAATTAATATAAATAATTTAAGTATAATGTCGGGTAGTTTGATACCCACGGCGTGCAATAAGTCGCCCGTAGGCAGGTTGTAGATTCGGCAGACAGACGCCTCGTCGACGACGGCGAGGTTGGCCCGCGACGCGCTCACGTCGAGGCAACGCACGCTGGCCGGCGTCACCAGGATCATCTTGCATCTACCGTTCACAGGCTCCACTTGCCATATCTGTGTGTAAAAGGCGGGTTAAAACATTTTCAACACAATTGCTCATAAAGTGGCTCTACGGTCACCGCAATTAGGCACAGAATGACACCCATTACTCAAACTATGACTTTTTCATTGCTATAACCCACTTGTGAGTTATAGATTTTTTTTTTAATTTTATTGGTTGAGTTGTTTTGTTCCTAAAAAAGTTTTTATTCAAAAAAAAGATCGTGTTCAATAGAACAAATAAATTAATGTTCCTATTGCTTGCTCATTTCATGCAACTTCTTATATTATAGATAATTTTAACTCGTAAGTGTATAATAAGTAAAACATTCACTCAAATATAAGTTTTGTTTTCTCTGTAATAAAAGAAAAATTAAATTCCCCATTTTTTACGTGGCAGAATAGGCGCAATACTTTACCCTATGCGCGGAAAATAAAAAAAAACCTCATCCCTTTAGTTTGTGGCCGATCGCAATGCGCGCGTTTATGAAAAGATCAATTTTTCCCGCCGAAGCGAAACATTTTTCACAACTCGTTTTCACTGTTCATATTATAGTTATTTATTAATTAAAATGTCTACAAGTACAAGTTACGAAGAAAATGATTTACGTTGTACACCGCCCGATTTATGATGTGAAGCCCTTAACGTATGCAAACTTTACTACCTGAAAACTCCAAGGAAAAATATCTGTTCTGTGAGTTTTTATTATTATTTTATTCACAAATGTGTTGAAAAACGTCGTATGATACACCTGTGGATTGATGATTACCGTCCTCGGTTCTCTTAAGACTCTCGCCTACGGCTCGGGTCTCAATGGCGCCTCAGCGGCAATCACCAACGTTCCACACTTGTACCATAATGTACTATTAAAGGGTCAGCCACGCGAGTGTGACACCTCTGGTATTACAAACGTCTATAGGCTGCGGTAACCGCTACCCATCAGGTGGGCCGTATGCTGGTTTGCTACCTTGGTAGTATAAAAAAAACTGTGAACACGGAGATGATTTACCTACGTTTTTAGTACCTATCCTAGGACAACCTCAGTGGCGCAGCGGGCGAGAGTCCGCCTGCGACGCAAGAGGTTGCGGGTTCGATTCAGGCCTTGGAACAAATTTGTGTACGATCTGCAGAAATTTGTTCCGTTGGTCTGGGTGTTTTCTATGTATAATAAAAAATATCTATCTATGTAAATATATCAGTTATCTAGTACCCATAACACAAGCTGTGAGTAGCTTACTTTGGGGTTAGATGGTGTTGTGTGGATTGTCCAGCATTATTTTTATTTTATCCTAAATGCAACATTACATTGTTCAATCAAACTTTCAAGCAATTCATTGAATCATTTACTTTTATGTTTACAAGGTTACCTATAAATAAAAAAACCTTAAAAACTGACATTGAAAGAGTTTAAAGAAAAATACGTCAACTAACCTGACCGTTCATAAGCCCTAGAAGTAGAACTTCCTCGAAGTACAAAGTGGTTACTTTGACGTATCGTATCGGAGCCGGCATGATCCAAAACTTTGGTAACCGCCTGCCGATTATAGATAGTTTCGCATCCTGAAAATGATAAAAAATAAGAAGAATCATCATCTTTACACACATAAAATATTATATAGTATTTTAATTATCAGCCAAATAATATTTTTTTTATTATTTTAATAGAAGCTAGTAAAAATCCCAACTAGCGAAAGTAACTCTGTCTGTCGGTCTGTCTGTCTGTCTGTTACGCTTTCCCGCTTAAACCTCTCAACCGATTTTGATGAAATTTGGCACAGACAATCTTTAGACCCTGAGAAAGAACATAGGCTACCTTTTATTGCGAAAAAAAGAGATGAAGATATTAAAAGCACGCAGACGAAGTCGCGGGTACCAACTAGTAATAAATAAATCAATTGTGTTAGCAAAACCACTATTTTTTTATTACCAGAAAAGAAAAAAATACATTCTCAGTGTCTCTGATCACACGTAGGTAGTATACTTAAATACATATAAAATAAGTTATATCAGATGGATTTTGTGGTCATATAGTTTACCTACGTATAAGTCACCACCAACTTATCTTCCCATAGTGTAATAGTAATAGGATGGATGGGAATCATATGTCAAACTGAAAGCCATCTCGATTGCCAGATATTGGCGTGATCGGGCCGCAGTTCAGATAAGTGTGCCATTTTACCTGGCATATCAGCAAGGCGTCACTAGTAGCCACTAAAAGTGAGCATTCGTTCCGCTGCGCGAACTTTTCTTTCACACGGTAGAGCATTCCTTCTACGTCACCTTGTTCATATACCACCACCCTCTCAGGCAATTGCACCTGTAGAATTCATAACATACATTTCAACATCTAAAAAGTTATTTTTTCTGTTCAAAATAAAATAAAAACATTATAAAATTATCCTACTACTATTATAAACGCGAAAGTTTGTAAGTATGGATGGATTGATGGATGGATGGATGTTTGTTACCCTTTCACGCTGGAACGGCTGAACGGATCTGGATGAAACTTGGCAGAGATATAGATTATAGTCTGGAACGGCACATAGGCAGGCTGTCCGAAAATCACGCCTCCTGTGCTAGGCCCGCTGCTGATAGATAAATAAATAAAGCGTATTTTGTACACAAATTGCTGATGGCATAAATGGCCAAGCTGATGTTAAGCGGTTACCATCCTCTATAACAAAACATTACATCGTAAGTCACGCTCGATGCAACATGCCCTACGTTTCACTGCCCTGCGTCCATCAGCTTGACGCATACCAAAGCCTCATGTGCATGTAATATCACCGGCAACCACAGTCTCCAAACCAAAATAGCAACACTGATTGGCGGCAGAAAAAGGCGTGGTGGTAGTATTTCTCCAGATGAGCCCTTCACAAAGAGGTCTTACTGTAACTTCAGAACTATTCAAGAAAAGTCTTACCGCCAGCCTGTGCTTGTAAATGGCGATTTTTTGGACTCGGTCGTGGCATTTGATCCGGACCTTGTTCCCTGAGGTGAGATGTTGTATGATGACGTCAGTCATATTCTCCCTGTATGCGTATCGCTCACGGTACAGTCCATGGACGGTACTGAACACTATCTGGTAGCACCAGAGAGTTCCGTCCTGGCATGCCACGGCCTGGGAATATATAAGAGCATTCATGAGCATACTAGCGACCCGCCCGGGCTACGCACGGGTGCAATGTTTAAGTATTATGCTTAGGAACCATCCTCTTGAATCACTATCTATTAAAAAACCGCATCCTAATCCGTTGCGTAGTTTTAAAGATCCTTATCTTATATCTCTCTTTCACGCCGGAACGGCTGAACGGATCTGGATGAAACTTGGCAAAGAGATAGATCATAACATCTGGATTAGAACATAGGCTACTTTTATCCCGTGGGAATACCGGGATTCAAATCTGCGCGGGTGGAACACATAACCTATGAAAGTATCAAATTACTTTTAAGAACGAAATAAAATATTTTATTTATCAATTAATAAACCTAGAAAACCAGCTTGCAAGCTTGTTTTCTATTAGGGCCCTTATTCATAATGGTCACTGAGTGCGCCATTAGCTTATCAAACCAATAACTCTGTGGCTGTTGGTATCTTTTCAAAATATAAATTAACTTGAACAAAGCAATATGTAGTACTAATCCGCTGATCTAATCTCCTTAAGCTGGCGACGAGGCAACACGTTCAGTGCACAGCGAGTCAATTTCCTGAAGATGCTTCGTAGAGAGGAGAAACACGTGTCGAAATCTAATTAAGTTTATTCCAGCTTCCTTAAGCTAACTAAGCGTACTAATCCGCTGATCTAATCTCCTTAGATTAGATCAGCGGATTAGTACTACATATTGCTTTGTTCAAGTTAATTTATATTTAACAATAGACTTCCGCAAAGTCACGCCTGAGTCAATTAACTATGGTATCTTTTCGTTGGCATGAAAGTGGCAGTGACAAGAATCTCTAATTCACTTTAGAGCCGCTATAAAATGGCTCGGAGAATAAGAGAGTAGGTTTATCACTACATAGTATAAAACAAAGTCGCTTTCTCTGTCCCTATATCCATATGTATGCTTAAATCTTTAAAACTACGCAAAGGATTTTGATGCGTTTTTTTTTAATAGATAGAATGATTCAAGAGGAAGGTTTATATGTACATGCATGATATGTGCACCCGTGCGAAGAAGGGCCCGCGGGCGTGTCGCTAGTTTATAGATAAATGGTAATATAATATCATGCATCTACACGTACCAATGCGTTGAGAGACGGCGAAGGTGCTACACACCACACCCAGTCCTGTTCGGTATGAGCAACGGGCACGCCCTCGGCAGTGAAGGCTGACCAGCCTCCAGCGCCCCCAACCACTATTGTGGTGCCCAGCAAGGATACAGATAGCGGTGCTATACCTGCAATAGTTAACAAGCACCTTTTTACTTTGGGTGTTACAGACAGTCCCCTATGCAGAGGATGCCTCAACACAGAGGAAACCGCCGCACATGTACTCCTGGAGTGCTGCAGTGTGGCAACTCAACGAGCACATAATCTTGGAGCACCGAAGACGCCTGGGGAAGCCTGCACCAGCATCAGCGAGCTGCTGGCTTTCCTAGATGACATCGGGTGGCTGAACTAGCATCCACCACCCGTCACGCAAAAAGGGCCCATCTGCGGCCTACTTGCGGAAACCAGTTCGATCAGCAAGTACCTATTATATAGCAATACAGAAGTACAGAGCAAGAAAGGAGTAAATACTGAGATGACGGATGATAGAGGAAAGTGAGGAAAAAATTATAAAAACATATTGTGCCGACTCCACATAAAGATAACGGCAGGAAGATGATAATGATGATGATTGCACTACATAGCAAAGTATCTGTCTATACCTACGGAGTATCCCAAAATAAAGCCCAATGGATTATTCCATCTTCAGTTAATATAGCAGGTAGCTTGATTTCTGGAGAAGATCTCAAAAAATGACTATTTATTTGTAGAAAAAATGTATATTTGCTATTCTAAGTATTTAATTTGAAATACTTTTTGGTACCAATGTTGACAGATTTGTAGAATCAACTTAAAAAGTCAGTTCCTCAAGCCCTAAATAAGTGTAATGTACAAGAACATACCTATTTTCCTTTCTTTGAGGAGTGCTTGACCTTCCATATTGTAGAATGACAGAGTTTCGTTCCAATCAGTGACTAGGAGAGTTGATTTTGAGAATGTGATCGCCCAAACAGCTGCATCTCTTGTTATTCGATATGTTTCTTCACCCGACTGGAATAATATGAAAATATATCCATGTGATACTTATCTACAAGACGCAGTGTGTGGGTCCACAATTACACATAAGACCATAATTTGCCATACTTCAGGCAAATACACACATTTAATTTCATTACTTTCTAAGACCCAACAACTATGTACCTGAACAAACCATGTGTACGCATTGTAAATGTATTCAGTATATTTTTGGTTCTTGGTAAAACTTCTTCGTACTTAAATAGATATTATATGTTATATAACAACAGGCGTTGAATATGTGACAAGAAATTATATATTAGTTTTGTTTAAGTGGTTTTGATGACGGTTATGAGTTTTGTCTGAACCTTACATTACATACTTTGTTCAATCTAAGTTTTTTTAAGTCACTGTGACACAAGCAAATGAAATTTCTTATTTATTTATTAGGAGATAAGGAGCACAGCTGGAGTGCAGCTTCCAAAAAACCAACAACCCATCACAAACTGGCTCATTAAAAACAGAAAAAGTTGCAACAAAAAAAGGTAGGTATTTATTTTACCTTATCTCTTAGAGAAACCACTCCACTAGCAAGTCCTATTGCCAAGTGCTGACCATTAGAAGACCAGGCACAGCATGTGATGCGCCCTGACAACTTGTACTTCTGCACAGCTTTCACATCCATAGACCAGAACGCAAAATCTGTGATAGCGCAGGAAACTAGATGCATGGTCACTGGATTGTAAGCTAGGCACTGGATAGCTTCACTATGCCTAAAAATTTAATAAGTATAAGCTAGTGGCCAACTACACTAAAAAATTATAAATAAATAATGCTGGACAATCCACACAGCACTATCTAGCCCCACAGTAAGCTATTCAAAGCTTGTGTTATGGGTACTAGATAACTGATATATTTAATACATTATATACTTACATAGATAGATATTTTTTTTATTATACATAGAAAACACCCAGACCATCGGAACAAATTTCTGCAGATCGTACACAAATTTGTTCCAAGGCGGGAATCGAACCCGCAACCTCTTGCGTCGCAGGCAGGCTCTCGCCCGCTGCGCCACAGAGGTCGTCTGTATAAATAAATTAATATAAAATAAATATTGGTGGACTTTCCACACAGCACTATCTAGCCCCAAAATAAGCCAATGCTTGTAAGGAACCAGATAGCTGACATAATAATATAATACTTTTTTTTTTATTAATTTAAAGGAGCTTATATTTTTTTATGTTTGTTCGCGGTGGGATCGACGCCATGGCCTACAACGCAGAAGGCTGTTCTACTTCCAACTGAGATACTATCAATCAGATCTAAGATCACCTCCATTATGTTTAATGGCTGTTACTGATGGTACAAATGCTGTTATTTAAGTTAAAAACTTATAGAAAAATAAATTGGTATTCTGCATTGAATGTTTAGAATACTAGCTGATCCCGAGGCTTCGCTCACACTCGTTTTTTCTTTGAAACTTTCGTACAAACTGTTATCCCCTTTTTATCCCTTTGGGGTTTGAATTTTGAAAAATCCTTCCTTAGTGGATGCCTACATCTTAAAGAGGAATATGTGTGCGAAA
Source organism: Plemyria rubiginata (assembly GCA_963576535.1). Taxonomy (NCBI): domain Eukaryota; kingdom Metazoa; phylum Arthropoda; class Insecta; order Lepidoptera; family Geometridae; genus Plemyria; species Plemyria rubiginata. Next base: position 4,995,971 of record OY754905.1, read on the forward strand.
TTTGAAGTTTCTAACTCTAAGGGTTTGGCCGTGTGTTGTCATCAGTCAATCACTATTTCCTTTTTTAAATATTGAAGATACCTATTGGTGTGGATTCTGTTGTTGCATTATCCTACAATATACATTAAATAATAACCATCCTTGTTGTTTTGTCCTTGTATTTTAGAAAGGGAAGTCTAAGTTTTCTTACCTTTCTGACGGTCATGAGCGTGACTTGAGATCCTCAGACACTCTCTGCTTAGCTACTCCCAAACACTCTTCCGGCTATCGTGGTAATTCGTTTGAGGTAGTGGCTGTAAGCTTGTGGAATGCACTTCCCCTAAGTATAAAAATGGCGTCCTCAAAACCCGTTTTCAAACGCCTTGTACATGACTTCTATTTTTCGACCACATGAATACTATTTATTATATTTTTGTAAGTGTATATGTAAGTATATTATAGATAGATATATATATTTGTTTTTTATTTATTAGATATTATATTTAGTTTATAGTTTTAGGAAATATGCTACCATATTATTATTGTGAATGTTAGTATAACTAAGCACGCCAACCTATGTTCTTCTACCTGTTAAGGTTGGCTGGTAGAAAATGCTGTCTAGCATTAAGCTCGCCTTTTGTACTCGGTTTTTTAGTGCAATAAAGTATTTAAAAAAAAATATATATATATATATATATATATATATATATATATATATATATATATATATATATATATATATATATATATATATATATATATATATATATATATATTTTTAGAGCTATCAAACTAGGTTAAATTAGGAAAACTAAACAACAGAATTGACACCATTATTTGTTTTGAGTGCATATCTAAATATATATAACTCAAAGGTGACTGACTGACTGACTGACTGACTGACATAGTGATCTATCAATGCAAAGCCCAAACCACTGGACAGATCGGGCTGAAATTTGGCATGCAGGTAGATGTTATGACGTAGGCATCCGCTAAGAAAGGATTTTGATCAATTCTACCCCCAAGGGGATAAAATAGGGGATGAAAGTTTGTATGAAACTTTGAATTCCTTGGCGCGAGCAAAGCCGCGGGTTCAGCTACTTTAAAATATAACCCTTAATCCAAGTTAACAAATTAGTTATCTAGATAATACTAGAATAAATTTACTTTTTTTGCATATCTATCTTCACTACTTAGGTAAGCTGAGTAGAAAATGAGCATTAAGCCTTTCCTATTGTGCTAGAACTTTGTTTTGTGCAATAAAGTTATAATAGATACTTACGAATACTTAAGCACTCCTTCCATTTTACATGTCCAAATAATAACGTTCTTGTCAGCACTGCCACTAGCAAACTTTTTGCCATCAGCACAGTAAGCCACTGCATGGACCTCACCCTTATGTGCTTGCAGGAGTTGTACCAAGGCTCCATCCCGAGGGTCATAGACCATCACCTTCTCACCAGCAGCTACGACCAGCTGAGTGCCATCAGGACTGAAGCATAAGCTGTGAACACTAGCAATATTTTTGTTAAAAATCATGATACAATGCTATATACCTACCTACTAGGCAGTCAAAGTCAAAAATGTTTATTCAATAAAATCACAAGGACCATCTTGAAACGTCTTAAAACTAGTTGACTCTAGTGCCAGTTCCACGCGACCAACACCGAGAAGAACAGGCAACAAACTCGGCTAGACTTAGAAAAAAAAAACCTACCCATTTATTCATCCAGAGATGCATTCAGAGATCCATTTCAGTAAAAATAAAAATGTTACTAACTAAAATAAATAAGGATACAAAATAAAAAAGATAAACATAAATGTGACTAGCGACCTGCCCCAAACTCTGCTCTGATACAGTGTTTCTCTAATACAATAATGCATGTATTATACCTTGCAATATAGATACCTAGACTTAGCAATCCTTGTACCTACCTGGGTTAAGGGTTGGAGATAGGTTTCCAAGTGGGGGGAGATGGCATGTCCTTCCCTTGAGTCCAGGCCAACTATACCCCTAGTTTAACCTACTTTATGACTAGATTTACGGTGGATACTAACCTGGATAATTCAACTCTATCCGCCTCGTGAATTTTGTTCACCCACTTGGGTATGGTTCTCATTTTGATAATACAGGTAAGTATACCGCTTTATGTACTTGTCCATGCAAGCTTTGTTTTGGTTGCTGTTTAAAGGTAGGTTATATTTATCAGGCTATTCTCGGCAGAGAAGAAAATTAGTTTATTTGCTGGTGCTCATAATAATTTTAGCAGTTTACGTACTCTGTGAAAAAACGTGACCAAACGTATCTTTGCGTTCAGCAACTGCGTTTTTCGCTACGTTATTTAATTATATGTATTGTTTGTTTTTGTTTGTATTCTTTTTTCTCATCATCTCATGAAATAATTTGTTTTTTTTTACGTTTCTTCTGGCGCTAGAATCTGATCTTTTCGCCAGCCACTCCTGCTTCACCTTTCTTTTATAAGGCTTTGCTTAGAGCATTTAGGCTTTGTCTTACATATTGACAATATTTAGGTATTATCAGCAGCAGCAGGCAGTATGTCTAAGTTCACTATACCTATTATAAAATATTGTTTCATTTTGTTTGCGTTTCTGTTAGACAAAGTGACATTGACATTACCAATACCTACTAAGCTGACTTTGGTTTATTTGGGTTTATTATATAAATTCTACTTACCTACGAATAAATTTTATCCTCATTCATTACATGTAGTATTAAAATTCCTTGCATATGTAATAAATATTAAAAGATGTATTCCTTGCATATAACATTTTCATCTACGACTTAAAAGTAGCTATTAATATCCACCTAGTGACCCACAGACTAGTAGGGATGCTTTAGTATGTTAGTGACCTAACTACATTTATTAAGGTAGGTAGGTAGGTACTTGTTAGGTATTGTACGTATTGCGAACACCAATCTTATTATACGAACGTTTATTTCTGAATTCAGTCAGTTTATTTCACACAACCTGTTGTGTGATCCGGCTATCAAAGAGCCGGCTATTAGCAGAGACACGCACGGTAGTTGGGCGACCCCATTCCACCGGCTAGAAATACCACTCTTAGATATTCTGTGTCCCAACCCCCAACCCTCCCTCGTTGCGTTCTATACTCTTGGCTTCCCTCCTCATCGACGCGCAGCCGCCAGCCACCTCGCGGCACATTGCACGCGGTCGTGCTCCTACTCGGTATAAAAACGTTTATGTGATTAATCAGTCTGTTAAAATGCGACCTACAAAATCACAGAAGAAAAAACTTGCTAAAAAGCTTCGTCAAGCAAAACCAAAACCTGAACCTAAAGTTGTCAGCTCATTTGCTCTAAATGCAGAGGCAACAGAGTTCGTTCCTTCTGGCTGTGTTACAGAGGAACGTACTTTAAATTCAGTGTCAGTGCTAGAACGTCAATCTTTATCGGCAGATCACAAGCAAAATCTTAATATCAGTGGAAATGGAACAAGTTCCACCTACGTGCCTACACATGGGGAACAAAATACAAGCTTCTCACTGTCAACTGTTGATCAGATGCAGAGTTACAACACTAGAAGCCACGAAACAAATTACGATGGCGTGACCGAACATAGCCATGGATATTCACATTCAGCGTTTTCACCGGTGAGTCACAATATGCCAACTTTTAGCATCGTTGATGTACCAGAATACACACCAGTAACCTATTCGATGGATGAAATACAAAATTACTATAACACTGTAGGCAGAGATTATGACAAACTCTCAGCTGTGTTCCACTGGCAAGTACCAGTACCAGTACCAATACCAATACCACACCCGGAAGTCCCGTATTTAGAAGATCAGGATTTCAGGCAGCGTTACAGAGCAGTTTGTGACACGACATTCTTACCCGGCGATGATTGGGACACATGGGAGAATCCGCCCAATTCTCAGCCTGATTTTAATCATATATCATTTGGTGCGTCAGCCTCATGCCTGCCGGAGCATGATCAATTGCTCTTTAACACAGTTTTCCTACCAGAGAATCTTAAAGAGCCAGTAATTGCTATGCCACAGGCGAATATTACAAGTGAAGATCAGACCGTAGCTTCTACGTTAGCGAACAAACTTAATATAACAACAAACGAGGATACATATGGAACGTCGTCTTTAGCAAATGCAGATAGCGACACATGGGAAAACTCACCCAATCCTCAGCCTGGTTTTAACAATATACCATCTGATTTGACAGCCTCGTGTCTGTCAGAGCATAATACATTGTTTTTCAACGCAAAACTTCCACCAGAAAATCCTAAAGAGTCTGTTATTAACACCCCAGGAGATATTATTAGCAAAGGTCAGACAGCAAATAAGCGTGACACATGGGAGAATTCGCCTAATTCCCGGCCTTGTTATAACGATACAGCAAGTGGTTCGACGGCTTTATGCCAGCCAAATCATAATCAATTGCTCTTTGGCACTACTCCCCTACCGGATAATTTTAATGAGTCAGTAATATCCATGCCAGAAGAAATTTTATGCGAAAGTCAGCCCATGGATTCTATGCTTACAAATGAGCATAAAATTACAAGAAATGAGGAAGCGGGTGAAGCGTCATCCTTAGCTTTTACTGATAAGGATACATGGGAAAATCAGCCCACTATGCCTCAGCTTGATTTCAACAATATTGCTACAGGTTCTACAGCCTTATGCCTGCCACTGCAAAAACAAGTAATGGCTAAGATAGATCTATTATCAGAGTATCCCACGGATTTAGTAACCAACGTGCCAGAAGGCTCTGAAAACAAACCGATTATAAAAGAAAATCAGCCCATGGATTCTTTGGCAAAAAATGAGGATAACAATAATGTGATGAATACCAATCATAATGAAAAGGAGAGAGAGAATAATAACAAATCGAAAGAAAAAATTTTCAATGACGAAGACACTCAGAAGGTAGTTCCAGTCATTACAAAAAACACAAAAAAAAAGAATAGATCTCATATTGATGAAGTATTTAGTAAGAAGGAGCACGTTAATGTCGTATTTGTCGGACATGTTGACGCTGGGAAATCAACCATAGGCGGGCAGCTTATGTGGTTGACAGGCATGGTTGATAAAAGAACTATGGAGAAATACAAAAAAGAAGCGAAAGAAAAATCTAGAGATTCTTGGTACATCTCATGGGCTCTTGATACCAACCAAGAAGAAAGAGATAAGGGCAAGACAGTGGAAACTGGGCGAGGTTACTTTGAAACAGAAACTAAGCACTATACAATTCTTGATGCTCCGGGCCATAAAAGTTTCATACCTAGCATGATTTGCGGTACAGCTCAAGCCGATGTTGCTGTTCTGGTTTTATCGGCACGCCAAAATGAATTTGAAAGTGGTTTCGATAAAGGAGGCCAGACCAGAGATCATGCAATGCTGGTGAAATTGGCTGGAGTTAAAGTGCTGATTGCATTGATCAATAAGATGGATGACACGACGGTGAAATGGGCTGAAAAAAGGTATATATATTGTCGCGACAAAACCATACCATACCTCAAAAAACTTGGTTTTGCGTCTAAGGATGTATACTTTATGCCTGTTTCTGGGCAAACAGGGGACGGATTACTGACGCCTATTCCATCAAGTATATGCCCTTGGTTTAAAGGATCATCATTTATCGAGTGTCTCGACAATTTGTCTCCTATTGCAAGAGAATATGACGGCCCTTTCGTAATGCCCATAGTGGAAAAATTTAAGGATAAGGGAACTGTTGTAATGGGGAAAATTGAAGCTGGAAGTACGCATGTAACAAGTAACCTTTTACTCATGCCTAATAAGGTGGCGGTCAGTGTTGATAAAATATGGTCTGATGACAAAGAGGTGACATCGGTTAAAGCTGGCGAAAACGTTAAATTGAAGTTAAAAGGAATCGAAGATGAGGAGATATCTCCTGGTTTTGTCCTATGTGATATTTCAAAACCAATCACCATTGCGAAAGTTTTTGACGCACAAATGCACGTAGCGGATTATGGATCTATCATTTGCGCGGGGTTCACTGGTGTGATGCACACCCAATGTGTAGTTGAAGAGGTGGAAGTGATGCGGCTCCTATGCTTAATAGACCCTAAAACAAACGAGAAAACTATGGCAGGCAAATTACGTTTCGCAAAATCGAACGAAGAAGTAATATTGAGGATGCGTTGTTCTGGACTGATATGTTTAACTACATTTAAAGAATGTCCTAAGTTAGGGTGTTTCACTCTAAGAGAAGATAACAAAGTTATTGCGTTCGGAACAGTTCTTAAAATTATTCAGTAGAACATCAACTGTGCATTATAGCAGGTAAATATAATAAGGTAATAGGTATTAACCTTTTGTTGGTGTGTGTTTTATGTAACCACTGGGCCCCAAAATCTAGGTCATATTTATTTGTTTTTAATTTCCTATTGTACTATATTATAGTAAACATTATCTACATAAATATCCATACATACAATCAACACATGTATATTTACGTATTTTACGTCTTTAAGTCATATTAATTAGTACCTACCTAATCACTTTATCTAAGTAGGTAAATACATAATTTTATATTATTAATTAGAGTCTGTCAAACGAAAGATATATAGAATATATATATATATATAGGATATTTAGAATCTGAAAGACATACTATTTTGCTTGGAATAATAACCAAGTATCAAGTTGTGTTATTCCAAAGTGTCCTAATAATTAATAAATTTTCACGCTAATATTTTTTGAATTTGGCGCGAATTTTCAGTGTCTACTTTCATTTGACAGACTCTACCTACATAATTAGTACCTATAGGTACTCATACCAAAGAATGTATGTATATACCAATCATGTAGCTAGCTGACTATTTGAATGTATTAAATCAACTACCTATCTATCTACCTACCTATTCATGTTTAAACAATGATAATTTTCCTATCAAAAATGTATGTTTGAGGTACTTACACTGTGTAAAATAAACAAAATTAAATATGTGTATCAATTTTTATGTACAATAAACTTAACCTACCTACTTGATTGATTGTAATCTGACACTTACCTTACCTTAGTACTGGCCTAATTTGAATAATACGCTACTGGCATCATTTTTTTTGTAATCAGATACCTACCTACCATTTATGTACCTATCATCTTGTTCTAAGTGAGTATTTCTCAAACAAAATGTACGTAACGAAAAAGGAAAACGTTACCTACGAAAAAGTACTTTTTCGTAAAGTTTTCCTTTTTCGTTACGTCCATTTTGTTTGAGAAATACTCAACTATGTTATTTGTTTTAATTTAGGATATTATCCCCTACTAGGACACCAGTAAATTAAAAAAATGTAGCTAGGTAGGACTTAAAAAAAGCCTGTAAATTTCTGACCCCTAAACTACATCCAAAATCCATCCAAAAAAACATGTAGAACGTAGGTACGTATGCTCTTTGAAAAATTAAAACAAATCTATCCAACGGGAACCATACATTTTATCGGGTTAAAAAGTTTTATGCTATTCCAGACTAGTGATCTACGGATTCGTAGCTTGTTGATCACTACCAATTTATAAAAGTATACTTGTCCTAAATCACCCATATTTTTAATTTTCTATCAGAAGGCCGGCCGGCTGGGTAATCAACTGCCCTCAGTCCGAAATTTAACGATCATTTACTGCTAACGATGCTGCTTGTAAGTTAGTAAGCTCTGCAGCTCCCGTGTTGCAAAGCCCAATTCACACACAAACGGAAAGTCAGGAGAAATTCCCCCTCTACCACCCACAACCAAAATGCAGTATAAGTACGCAAGCGCAACTGCATCGATTTCCACCCAAAACGTCCAGGGTATGACGACCTGCTTTATTACAGACTAGCGACCCGCCCCGGCTTCTTTGCCTTTGGGTGAAATGCATAAGCATTTATACGTATAAACCTCTTCCTCTTGAATCACTCAATTTTATAAAAAAAACCACATCAAATTCCGATTATTAGTTCTAAAGATCTAAGCATACTATGGATAGACGGACAGACAAGCAGCGGGAAACGAATAATAATAAATAATAATGAATACCTGCTATGCACCTGCACCTAGCAATAATTTTTTTTTCATTTTTTTTCTGGTTTAATTACTGCATCAAGTTGGTGGACACAGAGCAGTGCATCGGGGCACGTTAGTATCATGCCGCATGATACAAAAAAACTGTCACTCGTCCACTCATTTCTGGGACAAAACCTCCCGATCGTCTCCTCCCGAGTGGGCAAGAGCAGCCTGTGTTTGTTCAAGTGATTTCTTTTTCAAAGATAAAGTTACAGATATTTATTGTTCATGAAACTAGGTACATAATTTTGGTGTTGAGGTTGGTAAGGCCACACTAGTTCAGCCTAAAAGCAAATGAACATATACATAAAATACAAACAAATTAAACTCATGCAGAATAGGATTAAATACAATAACAATCAAATAAAGCTTATAACTATGGGTGTTTTTAAATATATTTAAATCACCAATGGTTCTTATTGATACAGAACACACTTGGTAATGCCGTCTTACAAGGCAATAAATTTAGGGTACCCTCTCGACTCTCGACGACTACCATCAGCATGTGATTTAAACAGCAGGGGCATTATGCACTATGACCTTAGAGCATTTATAACTGGAGATGTTAACGCAAGGCGTACCCCTCTGCCGGCCATAAGACGCGACTTGGCCATGCACGTTATATAAAACTACTTCACTCATCACCGCGCGGCCATTAGTTGTCGTTTCGTGTCGCGAAGTAGTGCTCAGTAAAAATGGTGAATTGTGCGGTATTTCGGTGTAAAAGGAGATCAGGGACATCAAACTTTAGGGAACACGGTATTTCCTATCACAAGTAAGTGATATTTTAGTCAATTGTTTTTGTAATTACGTTTAATTTATATTTAATGGAATACCAGTTACGACAGTTTTAATACGACGCCAACGTCTTGGTAGGAGGTGTCGGTGAATTTATATTCCTTGGTAGAAGGCGTAGTGTGGGGACTAGTTGAGCGAAATCGATTGAATGAATGATGGAATGAACGTAAAATTAGAATAAAATGCGATGTGTTTTTTGTACCCATATTTAACCGATTTAAAAAAAGGATGTTCAGTATTGGACTCTACAAAAACTGTCTCTGTCATTCTGCCTTCAATACGTCGCTTCATGGAGCTCCCTTAAAATTTTAGTTGTGCTGTGTCGTTGGTTTATTGCTATTTTCTTTGTACTTTTTGAACGCAGAATCGTATAAACGTGATTTATGTATAGCTGTAGTATGTTAGCTGGAGAGGGACATGGGCTATGAGCATTTGTTAACAGCCGCTATTCTTCTACTGCTCTTCATTTTTTTCACCCCGTCATACCAATCATCATCATCAGCATAGGCTGACTTACATAGGTAAGTCCACTGCTGGACACATCATACCAATAAAGAAACAAAATGTTTATCTAAAAATGCATTCATGAAAGACTACTTACTTGAAATATTACTTACTACTTGCGAAAATAGAATATAGCTTAAAGTTACTCAACAACAGTGTAGCTTTCTATTTGTAAAATAATTTTTAAAATCGTTTCAGTAGTTTCAGAGATTACGCTCTACAAACTCTTAATAAAATATTTTTTACAAAAAAAAACCGACTCCAAAACTGCTATCCAATTTGTTATGAAAAATACACTAAAAAGTTAAAAATAATTGCATTATGGATTTATATTTCAATCTACTTACAAATAGGTATCCATTTTTTCAACAAATCTTATAATTTTATTATTATGACATTATACAATTACTGATATTTTTGGAGTCGGTGCCAGCACTCTATTTACTTAGTAATACCTACTAGGCTAGACAGGTACACGTTTGTTAATCTTGGCTAAAAAAAGGAAAAGTATATGATTTTGAACCACCCTGTTTCATTCATATGAAATCATTCATTTTGTCGGTCTTTTTACAACCCATCACTACTTTTTTGTGTTAGTGTGTAACTAAACAAAAGTGTAACAACAGTAATTCTTTAATTGTGTTATTGTTTTTGTGTTGGTGTACAGCTTTTACTTGCGTGTGCGTTTATAGGGACGCTTAATTTTTCTGCATTAGTATGCGTGATTATGTAAATGTATTCTGTACCGTACTACCCCGCCTCCCGCGAAAACCGGCAGAAAGATTTTAGTACTAAAAGTAGCGCTTGGCATCTCCCGTTATAAATGCTCTAAGACTATGACAATAGGAGATTCCTTGCCCCAAACCGTGAAACGTCAAAACTTGATGTTGGGCTTTATTCTTTATGACATAGGAGACTTTGCCCTGACCGTATGACACCGGTGCCTTGTTAAGACAATGCCTTGTGCCGAGCTGCCGAGCTCGCGCTGCAAATGGTCATAGTGCATAAGGCTCCTGAGGATTACTTTTTGCAAAAGTTGCCACCTCACAATATAAAGTGATGGGAGAGTCCAAATTCGCCACTGGCTAAAAAAATCCCTACATGAATCCGTTGACTGCATGCCAAACATTGCGCGAGTGCATCGCTTTTGAGCTCTGAATACCTTATCTTTATCCGTAGAGTTTCCCCAAAAGATAACTCCATACCTCAGTATTGATGCTGTATGGCCGTAGTACGCTGTTTTTGTACCCTCGAAGAACCCCAGTCATAATTATTTACCCTTGACTAATGATCAATAATTGGAGAAACATTATTTGTAGTCAATGCCAAATCTTCCAGGTTGCTACGAAGATCTTCGTGGGATTTCCTCAATCGATTAATAAATACAAAATATCGGTATAACAGCGTAGCTAGCGTACCTTCATACTTATGGTGTGTGTGTGGTAGTTAAGATAAAAAGAGGAATAATGGAGAATGATAACGAGGAAAGTAGTTAGAGTTAATAAAGCAGCGGTGATGGGTTTGCATACTTCAGTCAGGTACGTACCTACCTACCTACCTACCTAGGTAGGTAGGTAACGTATAGGTACTCCCTACCTATACGTTACGAACATTATTTCATTGGTAGTCAGCCTACCTACGTAACGTATAGGTAGGGAGTACCTAGGTACTGAATATTAGTACAGACCTGTGTAGTTTATTAGAGGTCAGTGGTTCGAGTATATGGACAGTTTGGTTTGGACACACACCTTTCTCATAGAATGTCTCATCGGTAGGTCAGGTTAGAGCCTAATTTATGATCTACTTACCTAATATCTTTAGTGAGATATCATTTGTAGGAAAATGTTTCCCGTAGGTTTTGTTGACGCAAGCGCAAAACAAAATGATAGCCGGCGCGGCATCGCATCGGCACAAAGCTGCTCGAAGGCACAAAGACCTTGTTTGTATAGGTATAAGGTCTTTGCATCGGCATGACAAAAAAGTTTTTTTTTTATTTACCTATCTATTGAGCTTTGTCGCTTTGATACAACATCAAAAAAATCAAGAAAAAAATACACCACATACACATGCATACACAATCACATAAATATCCCTCCTAATTCTGCCGGCGTGTCCGGACCAAGGATTAGAGATAAAATCAAATTCCTTGGTCCGGACCAAGGAATTAGAAGTCCGGACAGCATTCAAATTCCTTGGTCCGGACTCCGGATACAATGCGCACGCATCCGAGTCAGAGAGTAAAAATTGTGTCAAGCAAGACTTGGCAAAAGAACAAGTGTCCAGCGTGACAGAACCAAAAGTGCGACCATACCGTGGGTAGTATCCAAATTTAAATTCCTTGGACCATACATAGTATTCAAATTCCATGAGGAATATAGTTACCTATATATTATAATATTATTATGTAACATGGACCATACCCAAGAGTATTCGATGTTGAGAATATTAAATTATTATTTAGAAGAAGAATATTTATAAATTTTCGGAACATAAAAAACTAAGTTGTTATTTTATACCCAATAGAGGCCATCGTTTCAAATCATCTTGTTACTGTAAAGCGCAGACAACGATGGACGCGATGAAGATAGGTAGAGGCTTGGTAGAGGTACTCTATTGTCATCAATATTGATAAAATATAAATTTTGTCAATCAATCAATACACTATAATTGAGTTTTCTATGTATTTACCTAACTATCAAGGAATATAAAATACCTTCTTGTTTTTAGGCTTTGTTCAAGGTTTCAGAATGTACTACGTGCGTACTACGCTTCCATCCATCGGACGTGCTCTAAATACAACATTAGTTAGTTCTCAGCATTTCCGATAGGGGGCCCTATCCTATCCCGTTTATAATCGTGGGCTTTTATTTTGTGCCCCTAGTATCAATAAGTAAGTACTACACAATTTTCATAGATGGCAGTCTTTGGAACTTGCCCTTGTAGGTATGGAATTCAGCCAACAATAGATTGAACACTTTCGAGATTTCAATTCAAAATTTAACATAATTATGTGTACCTCACATAAATACCTACTCTTATTTATTCTGCAGCAATACACAATGCTCTTGGTTGATAAGAATATTTTTGTTGGATTTATTTTGACCACAGTTATTACATAGCCACCTAGATGGCGGTGTGCTGCACGTAGATTTTGCGTTGGATAGATGTAGTAGGTGTACCTACCTACCTAGATAGAGAAGGTAGTGAGTGGTACTACCTACCTCTTATTCGTCCTCAAGAATTACCGATCCTTGTAATTTAATTAAATAATTGCTTAGAGAATAGTCATGGTAGGGTACCTACGAGAAGTGTTGGTAATGGATATGGATGATTTTAGGAGAGACAGACCAAAGAAAATTGGATGGACTTTGTGAAAGCTCAGACTGAATAATTATTTGGTCCGATGTCTCTCTCTCTTATCGTATCACTAATTTCTTGAATTTCTTGCGAAACAGTGAGGTGAAAGGATTTAAAGTGCGCCTCAAGGAGGCTCCTTTCGAGCACTTGACACATGCTATCAAATTTTTTTTTTAGGTTCTATGACATGCCGGTTTCCTCACGATGTTTTCCTTCACCGTTTAGAGCACGGGCATTGCGCACATAAATTTTTCTATAAGAAAAATCCATCGGTGCACGACCGGATTCGATTCACTAGACCACCGGTGCTTCCGATGTGAAAGATGACATGAGTCATGTCATCTTTGTCACGACTTATTTTTAACTTTCATGTCACATGAGTGAAAAAGAAGTGAGTACTGAGATGAACGATGGAAACCAAGCATACCTACGCAGTTATTTGGCGCGTTGCAAAACTAGCAAACAAATTGTCAACAGTATACAATAGATGATGCTAATTGAATTCGCAATGTTATCTCACCACGGCGGCCTGTGCAGCGGCGTTGGTGCTGTAGGTAGGTACCTATCACGTCGGCCGCCGCGAGCGTCCATTTACATTTTAATTGAAGCCCCGTGCCACAGAGCTAAGCCTATTTCGGATGTGACATGGCAATGGCTGTACACACGGGTATAGTATCCGTCAAACTTCTTGGACAAACGACCTTGAATGAAAAAGAAACGAAAAATAGGTCTCTTTGGTGGTGCGAAGAGTGCAAACCTTTCCCCTACCACCTCGCGCGATGGCCAAGAAGTTTGACGGGTACCATACCTATCGGGCTACACACTGGTTCTTCTCTTCTCTTCACTTCTGGTTTGTCCTTGTGGTAACTTTTATTCTTTACAATAAATTATTTCTAATTTCTGATTTGGCTTTGGGTACCTTGATCTATCCTATCTAGGTTTTTTTTTAATACAACTCGCTGATGGAACAAGCAGATGACCCACCTGATGTGGTAACCATCACCTATAACAAAGCGTTGCCTATTAGGTAGGGGAAGCAGGGGTGCAGCACACAATGACACAATGATGAGGGCCAACCGCGATCTCTTGAAGCATTCTTATTTCTATAGAGACGGTTGGCCCTCTGTAGTTACAAAGTTAGCTTTTATGTCCTAGTAATGTTCATGTTTCTTTGACTATTTGCAGCTTGATCTGTATCCTACTACAATCTAATCTGTATCCTATTATAAAAGCGAACGTTTGTAATATGTATGTATACCTACATGTTTGTTTGTAGTATGGATGGATGGATGTTACGAGTACTCTTTCACGCCGGAACGGCTGAACGGATCTGGATGAAACTTGGCAGAGAGGTAGATTATAGTCTGGAATAGCACTAGGCTACTTTTTATCCCGTGGGAATACCGGCATTTAAATCTACGCGGGTGAAACCGCGGAGCGCAACTAGTACCCTATAAATTAAATACCCACCCGTGAGTTTGCCAAACGAAGCCGGAAGACCCTCACAAATCAATATAGGTAGCATCCGTTGCAGAGTGAGATGGAAGAACAAAAAGGGGCGCGGCCTCCGCCCCAAGCTACCCTCTTCCACGCCATAACCAGTAACCACCCTGCCACGAAAACAACTGAAATTTTACTGAACACAGGGTGTTCCAGTTCTCCGCAACTCCTTTGACATTCTGCACGTACGTACGGTACAGTAAGCGATTAAGGTATGTATGCTAAAGGTTAAGTAATAGTTTCTTATATCGTTCAGGAAATACTGACTACCGACGACCGACGCGACGGTAGAGTTCCATTCGACGGTAGAGTCTTAGCGCTAAACAGCGATCTCCATCCATCCATCAATCCATCAACAACAACATAGACAACCGTCGCTAATTTCAATGTCCGTATCATAGGAATTTTGAAAAAAAAGTTTCGTTTTTTGATGCTTTGAGTATGCAGTTTGGTTAGAAACACAAAAACATGTTATTATATAGTAGCCACCTGACTTTTTTTTTAATAAAAACTATAAAAAAATGGGTTTATAGATTTGAAATGTATGAAAATGGATTTTGTTTTACTCGTAACTCCTTTCGTTCCCGCTCGGTCGGGATGAAACTTATAGGTATTATAAACCAACATGTAAGGAAGCCACACAACCTTTAACCATGGTCCGGGACCGTCCACGCTTCGCGAATTTTAAATTGATTTCGATCAGTATGGAAGGACTTGTAAAAAATCTTTGATGTTTTTACTTACATGAGGCAAAATAGATTTGATGCGAACCTATTTTTTAAGCTTAATTAATAATGTTCAACATATAAATGGAACAAAATATTAATTTGTGACACATTTACCCCACATAGTAATATGGCCCAAATGAGCATTTATAATAAATTCATAACTTCGAGCGTGGACGGTCCCGGACCATGGTTAATTGTGGCTTCCTTACATATTGGTTTATAATACCTATAAGTTTCATCCCGACCGAGCGGGAACGAAAGGAGTTACGAGTAAAACAAAATCCATTTTCATACATTTCAAATCTATAAACCCATTTTTTAATAGTTTTTATTAAAAAAAAGTCAGGTGGCTACTATATTATAACATGTTTTTGTGTTTCTAACCAAACTGCATACTCAAAACATCAAAAAACGAAACTTTTTTTTCAAAATTCGAAATGATACGGACATCGAAATTATCGACCACTGTGGTCGATGAATGAGGTGGACTCGTAACGACCTTTGTATTGTAATACTTAACATACGTAGGTAAGTAGGCCTAAATTGGGAAAAGGTGTGTTTTTATTCGTCAAATTTGAAACCCGACCCTGGTTTCAAAATATGAAACAAAAACTCTGAGCGTACATTAGGCAGCAGCCTAATTTTCGGTCTGTGGTTTTAAAAGTGTCATTAGATTATTTTTTAATACCTTTCTATTCAGATAAGAAAGTAACAACTTACCTATACAGTGGTAGCTTAGCATTATGCATTTGTAAACCAAGTTCCTACCCAAGTAGGTAAATGAGAATAATGTTAATCGCCATTTGCTCATATCCTGTTATTTTTTTTATATTACGTGAGTATAAATTGTCTTATTTAAAATTAGTGTCTTCCTACTACTAACTCATAAGTATACAAATGAATGTTAGCTGTATCAACCCCTGAATACCTACCTATGATCCAGAACATATCAATTTGCATGAAATTTTGTAGGTCAATAGACGATGTACCTCTAGCTACATGAGAAATTGTACCGGTAAGTAACAGTAGGGTGAATTTGTATCATATAATTTATGCATTTATAATAATTTATGAAAAACAACGAATGCATTCAAATTGATCCATGAGCTCCCATTTCTGAGTTACGTTGATTGCATTACATCTTCTACGGGTTGAGAAGTATAATTGCTGTTTTTTGTGTAATAACTAAGTAGGCAGGCTAGGTACATAAAATATAGAATACTAGCGACCCGCCCGCGCGCCCCTGCTTCGCACGTAGGCACATTGTTTTTCTACTATATCATGCATGTATTACACATAGAAACCTTCCTCTTGAATCACTCTATCTATTTAAAAAAAACCGCATCAAAATCCGTTTCGTAGTTTTAAAGATTTAAGCATTCATAGGGATATAGGGACAGAGAAAGCGACTTTGTTTTATAATATTACTAGCGACCCGCCCGCGCGCCCCTGCTTCGCACGGGTGCACATATCATGCATGTATTATACATGTAAAACTTCCTTGATTCCCTTGAATCACTCTATCTATTGAAAAAAACCGCATCAAAATCCGTTGCGTAGTTTTAAAGATTTAAGCATACAAAGGGACAAGGGGACATAGGGCCAGAGAAAGCGACTTTGTTTTATACTACGAGTATATGTAGTGATGATTACTCTTCCTGACATCTATTGTCGAGTAATAATACCTAATAGTGTTATAGGCTACATGTTAAAGGTATTATTATTTCACGAAAAACGATCTTCACAACGTTGTCGCTCCATATCTGGTAGGAGGGCGACACGCTTTACTCTTCCAGTTCATTGGTTGCAAATTATTGCAACCATTAGGTTGCAATTCAAAAAATTCTTGTGTCCAAGCGGTTGTCAGTTGTTGTTGAACGGCGCATGACCCACTCACACTTTTTTCAGTTCTTCCTAAGTGGAGTGAAGAGTCTTATACCGCTTATACTTCGGCACGGCAAAGAGGCAAGATAATAAAAATGTTCATAGAACTATTGATGGACGTGAAAGCGAAAATATTGTCTATTAAGCATATTAAACAAATTTTCGGCAAGAACTTGGCGTTCCAAATGGGGGCGCAGATACACAATATCAGGAAGAAATTCAAAAAAATGGTATTCAATTTACACTGGGCTGAGGATAAAAAGAACGATACGGTGAGTCACGTTTTATTCTAAACAATCTATGTGCCAGGCTTTGGTCTTCGATATCATAGAAGTGGAAATTATGAACATATTATTCACACACACACAGAACACAGTAATTTTGTAAGGTAGATTACATATATAAAACTTCTTCCATTAAAAAGAAGACTCGTCTCTCTTGTTGCCTGCCTGCCTCTGGTTTATCGTTAAAGGCTTTGGTTGCGTGGAACTGGCACCTAGATTCACCTAGTTTGATGACGTTTTACGGTGTTTTTTGTGTTTTTTTTAAATAAATATTTTTGAATTGTCATTGGTGTTCATAACCCTATTTATACATTCTTATAGAAAATAAAATACATGGTAGAATGCCAGCAACTAGGTATGGATATTGACAAGCTAGTCCACATGATAGAGGAAAACGAGTGGAATCACGAAAGGAGGTCCCAAGCGGAAGATCGTGTAGCGTTTATATTGCGGACAAAGAAAGAAGGGCGTCCGCTTGAAGATTCCAAGAAAAAACAGGCGGCAATTCTAAGAACACAAATGTCAAAGTTAAAGCAAAACACGAAGCTGAAAGACGTAGTGAAGAAAAAGTTTAACATAGAGGATGGGTTTGATTCTAATTAAAACACAGCTGATTACAAAGCTAGCTGATACATTCATATCCTTAGGGTTTTCAAACACATATTATACTAAGCTCCAGCGGCAATAAATCTTACCTTCTCAAATACACATGAAACTTGATAATTTAGCGATAGTAATTACTTTCAGCAACCTAAAAACCATTTCCAACATTATTTGCAAGGACTATTATTTTATCAATCTTATTCGAATATATTGATATTAATAATTGTAATGCATTTATGTATACTACGAGAAGAATCGAGTTAGTCCGTTTTTTCCATAACTGAAGCGGCACGGTAATATGTTGGTAAGTCATTGTTGATACTGTAAAATAAGATATTTACAAAAAAAATATTTAAAAAAAATCGACTGCCCGAACTAGGAAACAAGGTTAGGTATGTTATTAATTCTTCTTGACTTTCCAGGGCCCGTACCACCATCTCTTGAAGCATTCTTATTTAAATATTACTTTACTTTTTGATCATAATGCTGACTCTATGCAGTTTATTTACGACATTGACATAAGTAATATTTAAATAAGAATGCTTCAAGAGATGGTGGTACGGGCCCTGTTGTTCAGTCTTGACGAATGATACAATTTAATAATCACATGCAGTCGGAGGCTCGCTTATGTCCTAGCAGTACCTACTGACGCCGTACTCTTTCGGGCTAGTACCTACCACAGAAGAATAATGTTATCGCAGCTTGAAAATGTCACGTAGTATTTTTTTATTTTTTTTAACTGAATAGACCGTCCTTTGACTGGCTTTGACTACAATCTCTCCTGATGGTAAGCGACGATGTAGCCTACGGTGGAACAGAACGGTCTAGAAGTCACCTATTCACTCTTGCCTTGAAGAGTCTCAATATTATAATGCTCAGGAAAGACAGACGACGGTAACGAGTTCCATTCCTTAGCGGTTCGCATAATTTTAGGTTGAAGCGAAGCGCTTCGTGCGAATTGGTGGTATGCTAACTAAGAATGCATGTTATTGTGCCGTACGTCTACTTGTCCTGTGGTGGAATAGAGATGGTGGAATGAGGTAAATGTAGTTGCTAGTATATTAATCCGTATCAAACACTTTAGAGTAGCTTTAATTTAAATCAAGAATGTTCCGTTGATTTTCGTTTGTCACATAGTACACTGTCTTTAAGTGTAGTTTGTGCTAAAAATTTCAGCACATCAAATTAGATAGAGATAACAAGTGACTTGACATCCGATTAACATTGATCGGGCTTTCAGAAATAAGAGTCTTGTGATTATTTGGCGCCTATAGACTTTCCAAGCTTTCCATAAATAGTTAGATATAGTTAGATAGCACTGCGTTCATGTAACAGTACACTAATATTTATATTTTAAATAATGAAATGTGCTATCCTGTAATCTAAGTTATCACTCGTTGGCATTAGGTACTTAGGTAACATTTTTTATGCCATAACTCCTCGAATGGAACGCTTGGATACATTGGTTTACTTTTGGTTAAAAATTGTTATTTTAAGCCATATGGACGCGGGCATCGGGGTTTTTTCATTTACGACGAATTTAAAACCAACGTTTTTAAACAATAGGACACATGCTTACATTGATGTACATCTGTGAGTATAAACTTACTGAGTTTTAAGAGTAGGTAGACTAGATGAGACTTCAACCCTTTGTTATTTAAGATTATGATAGATTGTGGTATAACTTACATAAATGAACCTTGGGTAGGTATAGTGCGCGTCACGCAAAAAGAACGCCGGAAGGAGGGGGAGGGAGGGATGGCGCGAGTATTCATATAGGTATTTTGTTTTGTATGCGCTAAGCGCTAACACACTTCATGCATCGGATAAACGGTTCTCGTCGGATAACTTGAGAACCGTGAAACATACATAATATCGCCCAAGTTGATTGTAAGATTTTCGTTCGCTTCGCTCACTCATTCAAAAAAACAAATAAAGTTGGCTTTAGCAGATTTTCACGAATAGGTTAGGAATATATACAGAAGCATTTCAGCGATTTGAGCTATCATTTTCAAGTAGGTAGGTACGCTTATTAATCTTCCCGCGAGCGGCGAGCGGCGCGGCGCATAATCCACACCGATCTGTGTAATGCGCAAGTTGTGGCTGATGAGTACCTACGTAAGTATTAATATTCAGAAACTTGGCTACGTCCAACTTACAGGCAAAGCAGTGGAAGACCGGACGCGAGAGTTTTCTAGAAAGCGGTTTTAAACAACTTGTTGATGAAACGAGAATATGGCACCCATGTTGTAATAATGTAGATGTTATTGAAATTATAAGTTTTTGAAGTCATTGTGTATCGATAAAAAAACGTCATATTGGCAACACCCAGCAGTTCCAGTTTAATAGACTGAAAACACTTAGATCAATCATCATCATCACTCGCAGTCTGACTTGGCCCACTGCTAAACATAGGGTCACCTAGTTTTAAGACGGTTCAAGATGGTCCTTGTGATTTTATTGAATAAATATATTTTGACTTTGACTTTGACTTAGGCACATAGGCCTCTCTATGCTCTTTCTTCTAGATCTAGATCAATATCAATCAAGTCAGTGTCAACCCTATACTACTATTATAAACGCGAATGTTTGTAATGTGATGTTGTATGGATGGATGGATACAGATACAGATGGCTGGATGGATGCATGGATGAATGGATGTTTGTTACTCTTTCACGCCGAAACGGCTGAACGGATCTGGATGAAACCTACTTTTCATCCCATGGGAACACCGGGATTTAAATCTGCGCGGGTGAAACCGCGGGGCGCAACCAAACCAGTATCGATATAAAAACGTCAAATTGGCAACACCCCTGAATCAGTTACCGCGACACCAGCACCCACCGGTAAATAAGGGGCCGCCTGGTTTCTCCATTCGCTCATTCGAGCGAAGCACCAGCACTTGCCGGTGAATAAGCGCCGGCCTGGTTTCTACCGACGCTCGTTCGAGCCCAGGGGTCATCGCGTGCGGCTTAAATCTTGCTCGAAGGAATCCACTTAGATACTGCCAACTGCCAATCGATGCCTAATTTATTCCGAACGCTCCTTCGGCTGGATTAAACTCAATCTTGGGGAGAGGCACGATCTCTTTGGAAATACTTTTAGGAGAGTTTATTAAGAAACGTTAATATTATTTGGCGTTGTAAAATGGTTATCTCAAATATTGGACACGTTTTACGATCGAACGTTTTTTATAATAATAACAGATATTCAATGATTTGATCCAACTTCGCTTGTTGAAGCTACTAGTTAGAAAAATGCTTTGCTCCTTGGAATAGAACGCATTTTCTAAAAAATATTTAAAAATTCTATGTGCACCAAGCCCAGTCAAAGTAAAAAGACATTTAAATAGACTATTATACATAATAAAGACTGAATCAGTAGAGATCACTTGAATTGAACCTTTAACTTGTAAGAAAAAATCTCAAAAAAACTAATGATTCGTTTAGTTTTTGACAAAATTGTTTCTACAATAATAGGAATAATTTATTTTTTATAACTCATGCACTACAAGAATGCGTAGAAAGCGTGGGTTGACGCCCAGTGACAAAGCTACAACAGACTCAAAGAAAAAATCTCCTTATCTCGTAGGGATCAGCGTTGAAAATAAAAGGTGGTTTTAACCATCACTTCCACTTCAGCACGAATGTCACGGATCAAATCGACAATAAATGTTGAGTATTTACTTTACATTACTCTTTAATTGTGCGTCCAGTCCATACTGACAGCTTGGCTCGCTCGAATTCTGTCGATGACAATTACGACTCGGTAGGAAATGTTTATTTTATAAAACTAACCGCATTTCTCGACGAGCCCTCACTCACTGTATATTATTCGAGGGCAGGGAGCAAGGCTCCAAATATCCCTAACTCATCAATATTAGAAATAAAATGCGCATATTTTGATGCCAGTTATAAAATCACCGTCATTTTATTGCGGCTTGAAGTTATACTGACAGAATGGCAGTAGTCATATATGCAGTTGGCCTTTAGAACAATTAAATAACTCACCATAGAGTTTTGTGATTGACTGTAGGCCGTAACGACTGGACAATTCGAGTAGACGAAACTCGAAATATAATTCTTGGTGAATCTAGCACCAAACTCCAACAACCTCCAGGCCTGTATAGCGTTCCATTACCGGTGTGCCATTGCGATGAACAGAAATGAGAGCAGGTCCTTCCAAAATCTGGGAAAACGGGGCATTAAAGGAAACAGTGAATCCAGCGGTCGCCCTGGCCAGGTTCAGAAATGCAGTCTGCAAGACTGACATTATTGGTTATTTGGCTCTGGAGCCAAATAACCTACCATTTGGCTAAGCTCGATCTTGGATCGACAACTGAACATTAAAACAGTTGCAGTTAAGCAGTTGGTGTCTCAATGAGCACTCCACCTGGGAACCTCAACCAGCATTCAACAACATCTGTATGCCTCAAGTCCTGCGTCCATCAGGGCAGTGCATTTTAGGCCACGTTCCTTCCTATCGTGCGTGACTTACGAGGTAATGCTTTGTTACAGGTGATTACAAAGCATTACCGATCTTAGGTGGTATCAGTATGGTCATCTGCATGCTTCATCAACTGGTTGAATGAAAAAAGTGCGAGCTGGTGGCCTTCCTAGAAGACACTGGCCGGCAGAGCTAGCAATCACCATCCGCTACGCAAATAGGGCCAACGAGCGGCCTAGTTACGGAAAGCAGTCTGCTGACCAAGTACCAAATAACAAACCAGACGGCACATAAACTAACTTATTTTATGAAATGCCGTTTTCAACATAGGCTTAAATTTACCGTACGAAAGCAGCCTAAAATAACAAAACAAAAGCATCCCCCAATTTCACATAATATTAACACCTATACGATGAAAATGCGATTCCATTAAAACCAATTTCTCGGTGTGTTTGCAGGGTCGTAACAAGGGTAAGCGTGAGGGAAAACCTGCTGATCGTCTACCGCCGTCTATTCTAAGTAGATAAATTGGTTGATGGATCGCCAATTAAATAGAGTTTACAAACCAAAAAAACTTAAAAATTTCAATTATTTCTAAGAGCATAAATTATGGAAATATAGGAATTGACATTTTTTTTATTCTTAGTATCAACGAGGCATCAAAACGCTCCTGGGAACTGTATTTCTTTTACGAAAATGTACGAGTATATAGCTTACGGACAATACAGGTTACTTTGTAACTTTGATAAATAAATACATATGTGTAAGGAGATACATACGAGTAACACAATAATAAACTATAATACCGCGTTCTTTATGTTTGTGCTGTATTTATACTACCATGTAAGCAAACAAGCGTACGACCACCTGATGGGAAGCGGTTACCGTAGTCCATAGATGTTTGCAAGCCAACACAAAGGCGGGACAGGCGCGTTGCTGACCTTCTTTTATTGTTTACTAGCGATCCGCCCGCGCGCCTTTGCTTCGCACGGGTGCACATAGCATGCATGTATTATACATATAAACCTTTCTCTTTAATCAATCTATCTATTAAAAAAACCGCATCAAAATCCGCTGCGTAGATTTAAAGATTTAAGCATACATATGAACATAGGGACATGGGGATATATTAGGGAAAGAGAAAGCGACTTTGTTTTATACTATGGTCTTTGTCGAGAAGCGACATCGTGAATAGCGTGATGGGCCCCGGTTTAGTAGGATCTAGCTCCGACTCTGGTTGTGAGAACGAAGCCTTGTGTTCGAGGTCTATTGAATGTTGGTACATAACAAGTATATAGGGGGTGAGTCGCTCGATAAAGTGGAAAGTAGCGCGCATGCGTGCGGCCCGCGTAACGACCGGAATCAAATCCTGAGAGATGGTGTAAGGAGTAAGTCCACTCCAACCATCGCTCTCTGGCGTAGCGGTGACTAACCAAGGCATAAAATGTGGGTTTGACGACTAAACATTTTTTTAGCTTTTGTTTTTTAAGGTTTTATATGTTTTTTGGCTACAATCTTACGAACGGATATCATCTGTGATCTTATGCGATGATAAAGCCGACAGTTGACGGGAAAACCAACAACGATCAATACGTACCACCCACCCCAAGTTTTCACAAGTCAATCCTTTCACCACACTGTTTCGAAAGAAACTAGTGACACGATAAGAAGAAGAAAAACCCCAAGTCTGAGTTATATATTTTGTATTTAGTTTCACCTTTTTTGTAGCAAAACTCGCGCCTCTATCAGGGACGCTGAGAACGTGTGTGCAACGTTCTCAGCGTCCCTGATAGAGGCGCGTATCGAATCTTCATACAACCTTTTCAAGAAAAAAACCGAGTACCACTCTTTTTTGAAGTCGATTAAATAAGGCTTGACGTTACGAAAAACTGAATACGAAAAGTAGAACTCATGCATACTTGGGGTGGAGGTTTCGATAAACCGCATCATCATTCAGATTGGTGTTTAGTGTGTGGTGGAGTGGTCAATCGTTTCGTTTTACCAACGCTGCAACGTTCTACGAAGTTGTAAAAAATACAAGTTATAGTTATACTAGCGACCCGCCCGCGCGCCCCTGCTTCGCACGGATGCACATATCATGCATATAATTATACATATAAACCTTCCTCTTGAATCACTCTATCTATTAAAAAAAGCGCATCCAAATCCGTTGCGTAGTTGTAAAGATTTAAGCGTACAAAGGGACATGGGGACATAGGGACAGAGAAAGCGACTTTGTTTTATACTATGTAGTGATATACTAACTAAAGTAAGCAGTGAACTATCTGTAGTCATCTCAGCTTTCGCATGTCATGTGAACTGGAACTCCGGGCCTGAGCTTCTGATGTCTGAACTTTGTAAGTAAAAATTAAAATAGGTTAAATATAATTTTACCATCCACTCGAAGTTCAGCACATACCTACAAGTGACAACCCTAGGTACCCTTTGAAATTAGGAATACTCACTGTAGACTCAAAAATACAAAATTCCGTTACAATTTTGCTTAAATGAGTGCCATATATTTTATTAATTAATTTACTAGCTTCCGCAGTTTTACTTACTTACTAGATAAAAATAGCCTTTATTTTACTAAAGGTTGTTGTTGTACATCCTAAAGTCCTAAAATCCATTCAAAGTTACGGAGATGAGAGAGGTTACATACACACACAGACCACTTTCCCATATAATCTACTAATTATTATAGTAGGATACCTTACACGGAATAACAATTTATAAAATAACTAGTCGCGCCCTGCGGTTTCACCCGCGTAGTTTTAAATCCCGGTATTCCCACGGGATATATAGTAGCCTATGTGTTATTCTAGACTGTAATATATCTCTGTGCCAATTTTCACCAAGATCCGTTCAGCCGTTCTGGAGTTATGGAGTAACAAACATCCATCCATCCAGACTTACAAACTTTCGCATTTAGTACCAAGGATCAAACTTCAGTATCACGCGGAAACTGGTTTTAAATATATGGTGAAATTAGTATAAAACTCAGCTTCGTGGAGGTCTGACCACTGTCTAAGGGGGTCGTCGTTGAAAAACCAAAAGATACATCCCCAAATTCATACAAAATCAATTTACAAACGACTAGCTGGTGCTCATTCGAAAATGAACCTTCTGTTTTCGCAGTAACGACCATTGTGCTGTGAAATGAGAGAGCACGACGGACCACTTCATTTTTTTATAATGCACAACAATAGAAGCTTTTATTGGCCGTTTTGTAGATCAGTAACTGTCACTAAACATCACCTAGTCATCGCCCTATCGGCTGTGTAAACATTTCAATTTGAAGATCCTGTATTTAAAATGTGAACGAGAAAATTGTGAAAGACGGAATGTCGCATTCTATGAATAATGGATCAGGATCAATCCAAATTACATACAATTATACCAATGCCTCATTAATATTCTGCACAAATAATTTAGGTATGTGTGTATACTAGTTATACTAGGTACACCTACTAACATTAAGTCATAGTAAGTACATTGTACACCTATATAGGTACCTAACTTACTGTAAATTTTTGGCAGATAGCTAATCACTTCTTTTTTTGCCTTTATGAACAACTTTTGTGCACATAACTTAATGCGGTTGCGATCGAGATTCAGAGTTCAAATGTCTTTTATGATACATGATTTTTTAATACTAGAGAAAATAGAGCCCTTTTTACAGCTTAGGTACCCAACTAAAAGTAGGCATGTCCGTTGTAAAAATATGAAGTAAGGCCATCATTCCTACTTCCGGCGCTCTCTAGCGTGAAAAAAGCTAAACCTATAATCACTCTAAAGCCATTTAAGAAGAGCTTCATTCAGGAAATGCTAACAATATTATCGGTAGGTAAGTAAGTTATACAATTGCAAAAAAGCCATATCTATACAGGATGAGCAAATCTGCCAGTCTCACACTGAAGTCATTAACAAATAAAGCTTAATCCCCATTGTCACCTCATCGCAATAACAGAAAAGTAAATTCGTATTCTCCACAATGGGAATTAGAAGTGTGGGCCATTGTGGCAAATTGGGCATTCCGTCGTCCGTGAAATCGTCGCGCCATTGACAGCGGGCGTTAATAAAAACATGACAACATGTCAAAACTGACCAGATTCAGTTGAGAACAAGTGACGAGTATTGTTAGGGTCGCATTGAATTCGGTGTGGCCCATCCATACGTGACGGAGCGTCTCAAGGCGCGATGTTTGCGCAGGAGATTGCTCATTTGGATAATCGGACGACCCAAAAATTGAGCACGCCTGCTTTTCTTTATACGGCGACAATGAAAATTCCTATAAAATAGATATGTAATTAATATTGAAAGAGGCATGAACACCGCTCAGTCACGTCCGTTGTTTATTTGGAAGAAGTGTCAAAAGCATTC